>OY728120.1:1919107715-1929107715 GCA_963277665.1 Viscum album | reverse complement strand
TGAATCATTATATGATTGGATTATATGTATTTAAATCACATAAATTATTAATGTTTGGCCTCTTGGGTGGCAAAATTTAATGATTTTCCTATTTTACTAGATTGGATGTGACACAATTAGTTGGATTACCCATTTTATCACTTCATGACTTTATGAAATTTATTTTTTTGGATAATCCATTCTTGCAGTCGATATATTAATAGAATTATATCATCCATCATATGGTAATTTTAAATAAATATATTTTTTATTGAATAATAAAAAAAAATTATCAACTGTTTATTCAGAAATAAAGGATCAATTAGCTTTCTATTTATGGGAAATCAACTAACATCTGGAATTCATTATTTTAGATCTTAGTATCAACACCAAAATTAATATAAAAAACCCAATAAACTTATATTTTAATAAAAAATACTCCTTAAATATAATAAATTCAAAAACAAAATTTAATGGTTGATTTAATTAAAAAATGAAGAAGATCAAATAATAAAATAATGAGTTACGTAGTTTTCACAATAAATAACAAAATTAAATTTTATTCTCAATAGGATACAATCACCAAGAAATAATAAATTATGGGGAATAAAATTTTATATATTCAAATGGAAATATACAAATTTATGTGTCATTTCGATATTGTTGAATGTTTTGTAGAGTACAATGTTTTCAATAATTATATGAAATAGGGATTTCATATCTTTGTTAAGTGAATTTAAAGAACATAGTGCAACAAATTTCGACCTTGGATAATGATTTTGTTTAGGAATAAATTTTTCTACCAAAATTAAATGTGTCTATGGAAGCCATACACAAAAGAAAATTTTGATAGACTCCAAAAAGCTGTAGATATTTAAATGGTGTCCTTATGTATTTTTTGAGGTGTTATATTCTTAGTTATATACTATATATATTTATATATATGTGACAAGTAAGAGAAATAGTTAAAGCCATTGAAATATATGTTGAAGGAATTTATATTCCACCTATAATGAAAAGTGCATTTATATTCTACCTCGCTGGATGAGTGCATCCATCTAAAACCTCCTTCACATATTGTTCCATTTATGTTATTAATCCATTCTAAATTAAAAAATTATATGTTTAATATATATTGAAGGGATTTAGTGTTGTTCTTCAAAGTGATGTGATGTACACACCTGATATTTTCCATAAGTATAACGTTTCTCATTAAATTGATATAATAGTTGTATGCTATAAATTTTTTTTTCACCTGATAGTTGTTAGTAGCGAATAAACATTAATTTCATGTAATGATTTATGAATATCTTCACCTTATCATTTCATTGTTCATCACATAAATTCATGGTTCTTGATCCCTTGATTATGATTTTGAATCACCATTATATAATAATATTTTAACATTCTATTGTAATCCATTGAAGTCAACAGGATGTGATTTCTCTAATTTGGTGATCTATATAAATAATTTTACTTTAAGAATATGAAGATGGAAGTCATTTATTGTGATATAATTATATTGAAATAAATGTTCGTAATATTTTGTATACATGTTGATTCATTCATGAATTGATTAAAAATATATTTTTCTATGAGTGATGTTTTCATTAGATTATCCTAATAAAACCATTCATATGTTTATGAGAGGTCGATATAAAAACTAGAAATAAATAACATAAAACTCTTTAATACAGATAAAATACTTGAAAAATGACTTTCATGGATTTCATTGTAATAAATCATACCCATAATTTCATTCAAATAAATATTGGACTACATAAATAATTATAGATAAAAGATTCCATTTACTTTATTAATCCAGGTTTAATGATATTTCTATCAACTAACAAGTAATATCATTGATATTTTAAATGCTATATGGAATCACAATCATTTAATAAAGAAAAAACCATTTTATATATAAGGAAAGATTATAGTTTAATATTATAAAAATAAATATATAAATAGAAGTTTTATTTATATTTTTATATGATGTTTAGGTTTATTATGGAGGAGTTTCAAGTTATTTCGGGGATGTTGGTAGTAATGGTAAGGATTTACCATATCATATTTCATATCAATGAAAAATGATCCCAATTCAGAATCTCTATATTATTGTGTAATTTATTTACATTTTTTTATATGTTTAATCAAAATTTTCATGATATTAATGTGTTTTAAAATTCCATATATTGTTCATTCTTTTAGGTTCTCTTAATTCAACATTTTTAAATTTTTAAGCATGTATTTTCTAATCTAATTTTTAAAAAGAGACTATATGTTTATGACATAACATGCAAGGACTTTTTTTCTATGTTCAATTAATTGTATTTTATTCCCCTATAATTGTCAATTATTTTTACATATATTATTTACATTTCATCTCCCTTTGGTTTATAATTCAACTAAAATGGAATTTATAAGTAAAACTAACTTTCCCTTTTCTTTTTAAATGGAATCATTCAAATCCATGTTCATATTATTTATTTTTTTATATATATCATAATATCTATTACTATATGATTTAACATGTACTTATTAAATTTTATGACATTCATTACCAAGGAAATATCCGTTTTAAATTTTTAGTATGGTTGTTTTTCAAACAGTGACTCTCATTCTAAAAGTGTGGAAGTAATATTATTTTTTACCATTTCCACATGAATTTCATTTCAAAAATTTATATCTGTTATCATTAGTATTATTTTCCCACACTTTTTATTTTTCTAACATTTATTATTTATTAAAATTATATGTGAGTATTTTGTTTAAAAATGAAATATATCAAAAGAAATTGATATTTCTTATCATTTTTCAGCCATTTCAATATTCTGATATAAATTAATTTTTTATCCATGCCAAAATCCAATAATGTTTGTTATAATACACTAAGGATATTCTCTAATGGTACCATCAACCATTTTTCTATAAATTTACAATTAATATTACATGTTATTGTATTCATGATGCCCATTTATTTCTCATGAGTTACATTAGAGATAATGTATTTTTTAATTGTATCACGTTTTTTGGAATACATATATATGATTTTTTATTATGTTATTGGATTGATAAAAATAATAAACCCATAATATTAATTTGGTAAATAATTAACTAAGGAGATTACATTTAATTAGGAGTGAACCCAAACCTGAAATGGTCACTTTCCACTATGTGATGGGTGGGAACAAAATTATACAACCCTCTAATGCATTGGGTAGTGAAATATATTTCATGATTTGGAATGTATGGATTGGAGAGAAAAATAAATCCACTCTGGGATTTTTTAGATTTTCTAATAATGGTTATCACATTGATACATAATAAAAGAATTATTTTTCATGAATTCAGTATTTGTAACAATCTCTTGTCAATGTGATATTTTTATGGGACACGATTATTGATTCTTTTTTCCATAGTATTATTGATGATTCTATTTATTATTCTAATATATGTATTAAAACAAAATTATTTATAATTTCTACTTCATTTTTTATGATTTACTAATGTTATTTCTATAAAAATCGATTATAATCTCAGGCCAAAATAATTATCTTCATAACAGTTATTATATTTTAATGATATCTTATTTTATTTAAATTTTTGAGAATCCACTATCACCAATTATTATGATTTCATTCCTCATTCTAGGAAGAAGAGTATTAATTATTTTATTCCTGAAATTGTATCAGGTGATAAAAATAGTTTTTAATGATTTGGAAAATGATTTCAAATAATATGGTTATGTATCTCATATTCAAATATAATAAATGTGTAGTTTATGGGTTTGATTAATTTTGAGATATAATTAAAATTATTATGAAATTATAAAAAAAAATTATATTATGCCTAATTAATCTTCATCTAGTATATCCCTTTGTATTCCAAGATCCATATATCACATAGAAATTTATCTACATAAAACATTTCCACCAAAATGTATCCATGTTAGTGAATAAACCTAATCATATCATATATGATTCTTAGATAGTGGAGTGGATTATTCCTAATAGAGTTTATCTTATGGATATAATCATATTTATAATTATAGTAAACTAATACTATTTGGGATTCATTATTATCTATAAAATAAGTAAATATCTATAAAATGATTCCAAATACTTGTATGTAAACCAATTAAATTTATTCATTACCCAATATAATCAAAGGGAACCCAAATCTGGGAAAAACTACCAAACTAGAAGAATGTGAGGATGAAAACATTGTCTTTGGATAGAATACAATAATTTGTAGATTATATGGGTGTTAATGTCAACAAATAATGTAAGATATTCCATTTAGATGTATACATTTTTCTAATGATTTTGTTTAAAATCATTTTACTTCATCCAAATAAATACATTTAGACCATACTGATGTGAAAAACTATACAAAACAAATAACATCTTTTACTAATCCAAACAAATAATGAACCACTTTTTTCGCAAAGGGTAATAATTAAATGAAATCAATAATCATCACAATATTATGCTTGAAATAATAGGTATCCAACCCTAACATTTTTTGGAAATGTATAACCACCAATTAAATGAGATGATTAAGAAAAAATTTTCCTACCTAATAAAACATTAATAAAGATGGAAATAAAATCCAACCTAATATTAAAACTTAATATATATGAAATATAATTATCATCATATTTCTAAAACATAACCTAGTAAAAACTAATGATAATGCATAATAATATAAAAATATATACCATATCCATCATTCAAATATTTATATGCATATATATCAAAATGAAAATGTTGATTAATAAACTAGAGCATACATAAAATTCATTATATAACTCTATATATAAAAATATTATTGTTAATAGATATTGAATAAATAAATATTACAATTATTCATAGGATAAAAACTATTAATAATTCATAAATAATGACATAATAAACACTTTATAATTTGTTATAGATATACTTATAAAAAATATATCAATTCTGAAAATTTAGTTTTATAATTTAGAAATTATTATATTGAATTCCATTATATTTCATAATATGAGAAAACATATAATTCATTTATTATTGAATCTTATGTATTTTAAATTTATGTAAAAAAATTACATAAATTTATCTTATCACATTATATTTTTTGAAACAATTGAAAATATAAATATGTAAAACATATTTTTGATAGGAATGATTAATCTTCTGTACAAGGCCATAACATAAACATTATTCAATTAAATTTATGAAAAATGAACAAATAAATATAAAAACATGTATAATTCCACACAGTTTTATTTAAAACCTATATACTAATCTTATACCAGGTTAATAAATATTAATACATAATTGAATCTATCAAAATATTTTTAGTAAAATTTATTTACACCACCTCTTAGGATTGGTTTGGTCCCTTCATGATAGAACCATTGATGATTTTTGAGAATTTTAACAAAAATATTATTTTATGTAATATTATTCCAAATATATCTTTAATCGTATTTTAATTATTTCCATTATCTCCATATGAAATTATATAAATTACAAACAATTTTGGAGATGTTTAAAACCCCTAGTCTCAAGTCAATGACCCTATATTTAAGTATTCATATTATTTAAATAGTTTTGGTGATTTTTGGGAGGGTTTGGAGGATTTTAATAATTTTTTGGTTCTTTTCATGAGATTCTCATTTTGATATATGTTAGTAAGGACAATGATACACTTCCAAGAAATTATACATGGTGGAATAGAGGCTACTAGGTAGGTGCATGGTTGGGAGCATAATTTTTCCAAAACATGTAACCACATATGATAAATTATGTGAAGTGGGACAAAGGCTTCAATAGAGTTAGCAAACAAATTTTCTAACCACATGATCCAACTATGTGAGGTGATTCTTATGATAGAGGTCTATTTGGGGTTAGTGCATGGATATCCTACTGTATTAGCTAAACATACATGACTAAATATGAGATTTGAAAATTTGGGATTTAGCTTGGCTAAGACACATAATGCCACATCAACTTCTTTTTTATGACCCTAACTCATTTTATATCAACCCAATGGTTGTTGGGACTCTTCTCATTTATCTAGGGATAATTTGTAGTTAAATCCTGGTGTGTTGATGGCATGATGGCATGTTTGGTCTCCATTCCTGATGTTTTTTCATAGATCTATTCCTCTAACCACTCATTGAATATTAGATCAAATACATTGGGATGTATCTAGGTTGTGTGATGTGAATAATTTTTAGATATGGTTTTTTCTTTATGTTTTATAATGAGATCATATGTGGTGTTTTTAGTGTTTTGACATGGTTTTGTTGATGAATTTGTGTAATTAATTAATTACCTTGATATGTTTCATGGATGGTGGGTTCAGTCTCTTTTATTTATATTATAATATGAAATAATGATTTCAAATTGATTAATTTCATGAATATGATTGAAAGATTTACAGTAAAAACCTTGGTAAAAACCTTTTTCGGTGATATTTTGTGAACATGTGGAATGGTTATGTAAATTTTTTCATCGAATGGTTTTATAATGATGATGCTAAAAATTATTGTTTTTTTGATTCATTGGAAAAATTAATTTTGGAATGGATTTCAATAATAAAATATATTAAAATTTTTTATCACAATCTCATGCCACGTGTTAATTTATATCGACATGAACCAATGGATCAGGGTTTTTACAATACTGAATTTGTATATGGTTACATTGTGTGGAAATGCTAGATAAAGGAAAAAATTCTCCCGTGTTCCATCCTGTTACTTGGTCATACATGTGTGGATGTGTGGATGTGTGTATGTTTGGATTGTAATGGGTTATACAATATGGGAATTTTTCGAATGGTTTTAATGAAATTCTTGGCTTCTTTCCATAGGAAAATTAATTCGTCATCAAAATGATTTTTCTTTGATAGAAATTTTTTAAAATTTTATTATATAATTTTTTATATAAATGTGCTATCTTTAACTATCCTATTTGCATATGTATTGGAGCCACTTGGGGAAACCCTAATGAGATTCATTACTCACTCCCTGCTTATGAACATTTGTGAATTTGTAAATGTTTATTAATGAGACAAATGTTATTAAAATGTATCACATTTATTTAGTGATGCATCATGACACCTTTAGAAAGGATTTTGGAGTTGTATCATAGAACATGATGTTATATGTGTAGTTTTTTCATTGTAGAGTTTGAGATTTCTGGATTTTATTTCCTCATTATTACTATAATAATGGTTAAGGTGTATTTTTGTATTATTGCATTTGGGATATTACTTTCTGTTATAATAAATTGATACCATGCATCAAATATTGGGTTTTGGTAATGTACATTTGGTATTTGTTGTGGTTGTTTTGAATGGGAAACATGTCATAATTATATTGTTTCCCTTTGAATTTATTTCAATCATTTAGTGTCCATGGGATGTCACATTAGGAAAGGTAGAAGTTCCACCTTAACTCATTCCAATGAGGATGTTGGTGGATTTACAAGTGGTATTAGTCTGTTTAATCAATCGGTATTTAATTTGTATTACTTGGAGTTAAAAATCATTCATCATTATTCATTGAGTTAGGATTGTATAAATGATTAGGATTTTCAGAACATGAAATGTAGAGCATAAAAAGGCATAACTATGTTATTATTGTTGAACTAAAAATTTTCATGTAGTTCGAATAAAAAGAGTTTTGAGACACTATATTGAGATATAATATTATTTTCATGGGGATATCCAATGAATAGATAATGAAATGAATTTTGGATATTAATTTACATTATGGGTACATTTTTTATTTTGAGTAATTATTTATGATTTTGTGAAAACAAGTTTATTTTTAAAAATGATGAAATTTTATCAAATTTAAGATATTTAGAAGGGTATTGTTGTGGTATTTTGAATATGATTTTCTTTTCAAAATTATGGTTCAAATTTAAAATATGTGTTGAAAATGTAAATTTTATATTTTTAGAAAGAATATTTCGTATGTGGATAATTAGAAATTAATATGCCTCTAGTTGTTAGAAAGTGAGAATTCTGGATTTTTTTGGCTAATTAAATGGAGCTTATTATGAGTATAAAAAACCAACCAGAGGAAGATGTTACAAATTTAATTTCACCTGAGACACATGTGAACAAATACACTGTTCAGAGTATAGTCCATGATTTTTAACCAGTGGATAGATTGGAGAAAAGTGGTTTAGCACGAAAAGTGGATCATTCAATTCAATTCCCAAAGTTGAATCCATCCCTATTTCAAGGTGATTCAAAACCCAAGATGAAAGTGGTGTGCTAGAATAGGAATAATCAAATAATAAATTTCTTAAACACACCAGTTGAGTTAAAAAAATATGTTGGTGTGGTACATTCTAAAGGATCCATGATGCTAATGGTAGGATTTTGAAATTCATGCTAAATTAGGATGAGGAATTTCATGGGAGGATTTTTAAGTATTTTAAAACAAATAATTATATCCTATGATGTTTAGAAATTCTATAATGAAATAATTTTTCAATTTACAATCGGTGGAACTGTTAGTGATGGAATATATGGATAAATTTTAGAATTTAGTCCTCCTTGAAACAGATGTTTCTTCATGTGTATCCTTGGAGGAACACATTTTTTATTTAGGTATGGGAGATATAATTTCTTTAAAATTAATGTAATTTTTGAAAATTATTGTACTTATTTATCTTATAGAGTCATTTTGGAAGAAGGTTACATCTCATGATAAATTAGTGGAGGGATCATATTGATTCATACAGGAAATGGTGGGAATAATCTGAAGAGGGACACCAATTTCCATAGTAGTAGGAGGATTTATACCTAGATGACTGGATCAGTAAATCATACTCTAAAACCAAAGGGTAAAACTAGATGTTTTCAACGTGACTTTTTCAACCACATGAAGTGAAAATGTATGGAACCACCTAGAGATTGCTAAAATTGATATCAGACAAGAAATCTTCATTGTGATTATCATAGTGATCCAATGTCATGTTTTTGGGATGAATCTCATGTGTCATAGATGTTCTATGATTCTATAGGATGAGATAATAAAAATACCACATGTTAGTTGAATTGAGATCTCCATGGTTATTATGGGAATACCATGACTCCTTAGAATGTGTAATCTCATCATGGTAATAATGAACAAAGTATAGTGAGTAACAAATTATATGGTGCTGAGAATGTTATTATAGATGATAAATATAGACCATCTTGGGTAAGAGGTAAAAGTTATTTCAATTATAACCTTATATATGAATTTCTTGATACATGTGCACTCAATTCGTTTATTTTATCTCATTTTGATGATATTCAGGGCCTTAAATGTTGAGATGACAACTTATGTCTTGAAACAAAAAACACATCTTTGAAAAACAGAATATCGAGACATTATATCAAAGAAATTTTCTAAAAATGTTTATATAGAAGAGGTGATATGGTATTTATTTTTTAATGAGATGCAATTCAATGACATAATACTAGGTATGTATTGGACCGCAAGTTTTAATTTTCAAACCAATTATTGAACCATAATTGTTTGTTTTAAGACTAATGAAGGTGTAAAAAATCTCATTAATTGATACTGGAATGTAATATAAGGTGAAATAGGCTTGATGGAACCTGATGTTGGATCTATCTCATACTACTTTTCAATTTTTACTTTATTATCATAGGATGAGAGTAAGGATAATTGTTTTCCTATAGTTTTCAATCACTTTCCATATGTGTTTCTCAAAAATATCATAGTGTTTAAACCAACAAGAGAAGTTGAGTTTACAATTTATGTCTTAGGGGGACCATTCCTATCTAACATCCATCATAACAAATGGAACCATAATAATTAATAAAATTGAAATTCATGTTGTATGTGTTGTCAAGAAATGGTTTCATTCAGCCGTGTATATATCCATGGTCCACATCAGTCTTATTTTTCAAAAAGTTGGACATAATTATTCAGTTCCCTGTCAAATATTATAATCTAAACCAAGTTACAATATATAATTTATATCTACTTACACAAATTGATGATATGATTGACCAAATTATGGGAACCATGGGCTCTTTAAAACTAGTTTGTGATCTTGATGTCACCAATTGTGTGATTATAAGGAGTGTATTCAGAAAACAAATTTTATGAGTAGGTATGACCATTATGAGTATATGGTTATTAATTTTAGTTATATAAATTCACCATATGTATTTATTAAATTGATGAATCTAATATTTCAATGTAATTTTGTATCTTTTGTTGTGGGGCTTGTGCAAGAAATATTTTTGTATTCAAGCAGAAAGAATGATCATGGCAAAGGCATTGATACAATGTTTGGAATCATGGGAGATCATTGAATTTTAGATAAATTAAAAATGATTGTTTTTTATAGAAGTGGTGCGTTTATTGGTCTATGTATTATCAATAAGAGGTGTTTCTATAGATCAAAAAAATATATAGGCTGTTATATATTTGAACCTGCCAATTTTTTTTATTGAGATGAATAGTTTCCTAGGTTTTGATGGTTATTAGAAATGTTATGGTAATGATTTTTCATTACTAAAACCGAAACTGATATCATAGAAAATGAAAAATGTTACATTCTAATGGAATAATGAATTTTAGATTCCTTTTCAAGAGATTAACTATATGGAACCATCCTTAAACATTACATAATCTTGAATTAAATGAATAATTCACATTGAGGATCTTTTCAGGTTTAGAGTTTAAGAGAATTAGGCCATAACTATTACATTAAATATCAAAAATTAAAAGGTAGACCGTTCTACTCCATTTCAATTTTTATCTCATAAATTAAAAACTCTTGAAAAAATAGTCATGTATACTCCCATGTTTCTTACAGCATGGATTTTCCATAATCCATCCTTGACCCTATTTATCTTTAGTCATGTGAAAAACATTTCAACACATGGGATGAGCATAAAAATCTCATTAACGGTTATAAATCCAAGAAAGATAACATTATTTCATCATTGCATACATAACATAAGCTCTTTAGCATACCTCATGAAATCATTAGGATTATGAATAACACATAGAAAACATAAATCATAAAGGTAACTTGTGGAATCAATATCATACTTACATATTAGTTATCACAACAAGGTAGGGAGTTACATTTTGGAATACACGTCATAGTATATTCCCTAAATCTATTTGGAGTAAACATTCACATTTAACTCAGTCAATTTACCCAATTCATTGGAGAGCTATCTCAGGCTCATCCACCCTAGGTTTAACATGGAACCACCCATATAGGTAAAAATGCCCAAGAAGCAAAACATATTCATAACACATAAAATAAACACAAAGAAAAGATAAAATTTCTACATTTCAATCATAATATATCATTTAAATATATTGACATAACAAATCCTTTATCAAAACCATTTTCAATAAGCAAATACGTAAAAGTGTATATGGTATTTATTTTCCTTTTCAAAATATTACGTCTAGTTAAAGAAGCCAAATATAAAGTGTACTCTCAGTGGTGGAAAGGTTGTTGAGACTGCTTACCTTAAAAAGAAACATTCTTTTTTGTCATTTGGTAATAAGATATGTAGAAAAAGATTCAATTTTAATGAAATGAAAATTCAATGGTTTTCGTAAATCATATATAAGAAAGGTGTGTATAAAAACAAAATATTCCTTAATAAAAGGAGATCGAGACGAAGTCCCTTACCTCGTGTCCAACATGACACATTTTTTCTTTAGTCTCATCAATAATAAACTAAACATAATTTTTACTCTATTAAGAACCTTTTTCAAGTTTATCATTCCTTTTATATCACTTATTACCATGTTATAAACATTATTTAATAATTTAATTTAACAACGGTCATTTTGTCGATATTTGGTACTTGTGTCAAAAATGGATTTCTTATAATTACATGTTGTTCACGTGGTCAAAATTTCCTTATATCCATAATTATATTAATTATTTAAATATCATATATTTAATATATATATAGTATATACAAGTATTTATAATGTTACATAACATTTAGAGGTACGAAATGAAATGCACCTTTTATGGAGACGGTAAGCCGTACGTACGCATGAACGCTACTATCATTTATATTTCATATTTAATAGAATGAAAACATAATAATATAATGGTAAATTATAATTCCAGAATAATATCATATATAATATCTTTAACTCCATCCTTTAACGAGGCATATCACTTTGAGGGTGTGTTAGTCCGTAGTTCCGAAAATGAAATTGTCGTGTTTACACAAAATGGAATCCATAAAGGTGAAAAATAAATGAAAAATATAGAACCATAAAAAAAATAAACATAATTTATATACTATATAAATATAGTTCCAACTTAATGTCCATCAATAGAGGTGGTAGGAGATAATTTTACAATCGTCGTTTCGTGATGTGTTATTTTTTCAACTACAGCAACAATATGTTCTTTACCCATTAGATGGGGGTGTGTGTAAATGTAGTTCAAATAATTCTTTTAACACCATTCTATTATATTTAGGATACATTATTTAATAAAATAAAAGAATAAAAATAGTTTAGTGGTTGGAGAAGTAAAATAAAAGAAATGAATTTAAGAGAAACTGTTACCTTTAATTCGGGTAACTCCCCTTGGTTTGAACCAAAAATACAAAATGAAGTGCCCTCTGACAAAGTTATGGCCTCAAGGTGGATATGAGGGATCTTGAGAGCTTATTTGGGAAGGTTTTGGATGTCCCATGTGGCTTTATTGGAGTGAGGAATGAGTTAGAGGTGAGAGATTTTTATAAGGTGGAGGAGGGGCTCTTTAAAAAAGTGTGAAAATATTATTTTATTATATAATGATTTTCAGTTTCTAAAGGGAAAAAACATATTAAAGACGTAGTAAATATGAATCATGGTTTAAATAGAATCATACAATATGTATTGGACATGTTTTCGTAATTATTTTAATCTATATAAAATTATTTATTTAAATCATTTATTAATGAGGTAAACACTACATTATTATTGTGTCATAAATAATTTTTTTATATGAGGTCTGAAAATTAAAAAAAATTCCATGATGTTGTAAATCTTATTATATTTCAAATAAATATTTATAGTCTAAATGATAACTTTTATAACCCATTGAAAAAATTAATTTACTAAAAAATATTGGTTTAAGTCATTTTTGTCTTTACTTTGTATTAATTAATATAAACTGTCATTATCACTCTTTAGTGGCTCCAAGGGGTCCAAAACATGACCCAAGGATTCCCATGGTCGGATAGTTTTCATCCAATTGGATTAGGACACATTTTAGGATAATTATATATTATTATTATAATATTTTTTACCATTATTTACCAGATTTACCTATTAGCATTGGTAAATAAAATTTTTTCTGTAGTAAATATTTAAAATTTTGTAAATATAAAAGTTACCTATTTACACAATTTGTACATACTAATTTTAAATATGGAATCCATTATTCTCAATTAAAAACAAAGAAGTGGAAGAAATTTATTTTAAATTAATTACCTCTGTCAAAATAAAAGGCGTGTATTTTATGAAATAATAACTATCAAAATATTGACACTTGTTTATGTCCAATTTAAATGTGAAATTAATTAAAATAACATGAATTGGATTAAATAGTAATAATATAATCTAATTAAACTTTATACCCAATTAAAAACTAAATTTAATGTTAAAAATAAATTATATTAAAAATAATATTTGAATTAAAATACAATATTTTTCCCTATTCATTAAAAAATAAATTTTACTGTAAAAATACAAAAAAATTACCCAAAGTAAATTTTTATGTCATAATATTAAAAAATAATTGTATTTATTCAAATAATAAATATAAAATAGACTAAGACTAGATTTAACTAGGGTTCACCATCAAAAGGTGGTATATCAACCTTTTTAATTAAATTATGCTTAAAATTAGATTCATTTGAATTTTTAGCCTCTAATATTTATTAGATAAATTTAAAAACATTTAACAAACATGTATACTCATATTGTAGTTGGTTCTATTCATTCCCACCTTTATAATGGCAAGGCCCTAACAAACATTTAAATTAATAATATTATATTATTATTGTGCGATGTAAGATTTCAGAGAAACCCATTGTTGTGTATCAGGTACACCATCAAACATTGAATCCCCATTTAAGTAAAATTAATATTTAATTCAAAAATATTAACAAATATGGAAAAGGTATTATTCTATATTTACCTAGGATTATTCATCATTCCCCTCTTTTAGAAATTTCATCCTCATAATTTTATTCACTTATAAAATAAATGGGGTTATTTGTCCCTCATAGAATTTTCAGACTCCCACATTGCCTCTACAACCATATGGTTTTTCTACAAAACCATTACCAAGTGTATTACCTTATTCCGCAACACATGATCCTTATGGTCAAGAATCTGTTCTTGTTGTTCCTAATAAGAGAGATACTCATCCAAATGAACTACCTCTGGACATAAAATATGGGATGGATCTGACATATACTTTTTAAACATTGAATGATGAAAAACATTGTGGACCTGGGACAAACATGGAGGTAAATACACTCTATATGCAACTGATCCATCATTCTCCAAGATTTTATAAGGTCTAATGAACATCAGACTCAACTTTCCCTTCTTACCAAAATTCATTAAACTTTTCCATGGAAAATATTTGAGAAAGACATGATAACCTACTTCAAAATAAAGATCCTTACTCTGATAATATGCATTATTATTCTACCTACTCAAGTAGTTCTCATTCGCTTCTAAATCAACTAAACTTTTTATGCCACCTCTTCTACCAATTTTGGTCCCATCAAGTTCCTTGCACCTACATCGTCCCAAAAAGCTGGAGTTTGACACCGCTTTCCATATTATTCCTCAAATGGAGCCTTCTGTATACTAGAATGAAAACTATTATTATATGAAAATTCAACCAAAGAAATATGTTGGTTCCAACATCCCTAGTAATCTAGTGAACAAGCACATATCATATCCTACCAAGTTTTTAGTTGTTTGTTCTGATTGCCCATCTAACTGCGAATGAAAAGCTGAACTAAAATTTAATTCAGTACCCAACGACTTCTGAAGGCCTTTAAAAAAGTAATAAGTAAACATTAGATCATGATCAGATACAATGGATAGGGTATCACCAAGAAAAATGATTATCTCTTTTACGTACAACCACAAAAGTTGATCTAGAGACAATTTATCTCCAATAGGATGGAAATGAGTAGATTTAGTCAATCCATCAACAATAACCCAAATTGAAATATTACCTCGAGTTGTCTTTGGTAATTCCACATTGATGACCATGGATAAATTTTCCCATTTCCACTTTGGGACCAGGAAAGACGGAAGCATCCCTTTCAGTAACGGCCGCTCTGCTTTAACCTACTGACAAGTCAAACAATTCACAGTAAAATCAGCAATATCTCTTTTCATTCCATCCCACCAGTAATACTCCTGATGATATATGTACAAATTTGTACTGCAAGGATGAACTGAAAATGGATAACTATGAACTTAACATAATAACTCATTCTTCAATAGTGAATCACATGGCACACATATTATCCTTCCAAATCACAAAATACAATCATTTTCAATGTTAAATTTAGGCAACATTCCATTCTGAACCAGCTATGCCTTTTTTGGAAGCTCGCTGTCTTCCTTCGGTACATGCATTATTCTTTCTGATAGAGATGATTTTATTGACACCTAAAACGAAACAGAAGAATTTCTTAAACCAACAACTTTTTTTCAAATGTTCATCAAATCAAAAACCAAAGGATTTCATTCTAAACGTAGCATGGTTAATGAATCATTACTTTTTCGACTCAAAGCATCTTCCACTTTATTTTATTTTCCCAAAAGGTATAGGATCATGAAATCACAATCCTCGATTAATTCTAACTATCTCCTATGTCTCATGTTCAATACATTATCATTGAATAAATACTTCAATCCTTTTTGGTCTGTATAAATTTCAAATTTTTCTCTATACCAATAACGCCTATATTTTTTTAAAGCAGAAACTACATAAGATAATTACAAATCATGGGTTAGGTAATTTAACTCATGAGTCTTCTACTTTCATGGAGCATAATAAATTACCTTATCATTCTGCATAAGGACAAAACTAAGTCCTTTCAACAAAGATTCACTATAGATAACAAAATCACCATTTCTGGAAGGTAGTTACAAAACTGGAGCATTCACCAATCTTCATATCAATTCCAAAAAACAATCACCACATTATTTTTTCTAAATTAACTTAACACCTTTTCGAGTTAACTTATTCATTGGACTAGATAACCATGAAAAATCTCAACAAATCTCTATTAATAACCTGCCAAACCCAGAAAACTATGAATCTTAGTTATATTTGTGGGTCTTGGCCATTTTGCAACAACTTTTTTTTGCAGGATAAAAATATGTGCCATTTTTTGAGACCATGTGACCAAGGAAAGAAAATTATTGTAACCAAAACTCAAACTTGCTGAATTTCCCAAATATTTTATTTTCTTTTAAGGCATGCAAGAAAACCCTTATATGACCTTCTTTCTACACATTACATTTAGAATAAATCAAAATATCCTCAACGAACACCACCACAAACTTATTAAGGAACTCACGGAATATTCTATTCATATGATCCTTGAATACAACAGGTGCCTTGGTTAAACCAAAAGTCATAACTACAAATTCATAATGTCCATACCTAGTACAAAATGTAGTTTTGAAATGTTTTATTCCTTTACTTTCAACTGATGGTTCCCCAACATCATGTCTATCTTTGAAACATACTATGATCCTTAGAGAAGATCAAATAAATCATATTTTTGATGCAAAAGATACTTGTTCTTAATAGTGATGTTATTCAATACTCTCTAATCAATGATAAGTCTCATTGAACCATATTTCTTTTTAACAAACAATACATGAGAACCCCATGGTGATGTTCTAGGTTGAATGAACCATTATTTAATAACTTGTGCAATTGCGTTGTTAACTCTAAAAGTTCAATTTGATCCATTCGATTAAAAGGTTTTGAAATTGTCATAACATCAGAAACTAAGTCAACAGTAAATTCAACATCCCGATTAGGTATTATACTAGGAATGTCATCATGAAAAACATAATGATACTCATTTACCACTTAAAAATCATTAATCGGAATAGTTCATTTATTTTCAACATAATGTGCAAGGTAACATTCATTTCCATCTTTTAATACTTTCTCATCTTCCTGATATGTTATAATAAGAATGGGTTCATTATTTTAAACTAACTAAAAATAAATCTGAAAAGAAACCCCTTATGCTCTACAGTCAGTCTTGGGATGATAAACAGACATCCAATCCATTCTCAATATAACATCAAACTCCACTAGAGGGAACACAATAAGGATTTCTGGTAGATTGTTTCTACACACAAGGATAGGAATGTTCTTATGTTTTATTTTTGTCTGAAAATTTCCTCTCGTTTTTTAACCTAAGTTTATGAATAATATCTTGATATGAAATTACAAATATACTATAAAACATCACAAAAATTATAGAGTGTGTTGACCCTAAATCAAACAACACATTGGCATAATCTGAACAAACAAACAATGTACCTGATACTAATTAATTTGATGGACCAACATCTACTAATTTAATTGCAAAGGATTTCACTAACCCTTTTTTCATGTACTCCGGCGGATTTATCTCAGATGTGTTTTTCTTTGGACATTCATTTTCCTAATGACCCATTTCGTAGCACTTAAACCATTTAACTGATTTTAAATCTGATTTTGGCTTACCATTAAACTACTCATTTTTAGTGAAATTATGAGCCTTATGTCCCACATTACATCATCGATAACACTTAGTTGAATTCAAAAGACATTCACCAGCATCATGTTTACCCCAATTTTCACAAAATGTAAACTTATGTTTCTTAAAATCATACATTTTGAAGAGTTATTTCCTTTTGCATGCCACCTTGACCTCTTATTCTATTGTTTTTTTAAAGAACACATGATCATTGGAAAACTCCCTTTCCACCTTCTCCACACATCGAAAAAAAAAATTCCTAACTTTTGAAATCATGAGAATCTAAATACCTTAGATACATTGGCTTTAATCTTGATAAAAAATGGTTTATTTTACTATCAAGATCTCGTATGAATTTATGAGTATAACTTTCTAGTAGAGTGGATTTTTCTTTATATGCAACCACTGAGTCATCCTCTTACCTCAATTCCAGGGTTTGTTTTCCATCCTAAGATGAACCACCCTCGTAAAATATTTTATCAAGAAATATAACTTTGAAATCATCCCAATCAAGAACATCAATCTCCTCACTATCCCTGATATTTTTCACTTTCAACCACCACTGATCAGCTTCACCTACAGAATGGTAAATAAAGAGACTAACCTTTTTTTTCTGAATAACCCATGACATCAAAAAAAATTCCAGTGCATTAATCCACCCTTCTTCTAGCACAAGGTCAGATAATCCTATGAATAATTGGGGATTTTGCCTCATGAAATGCTCCACTACTGACATGTTCTTATGTATTTGATCTATCTGATCATGTGCATGGATACCTCGACCATTTATAGCCTGAGTCAATTTTTCCATCACTGCAACAAACTATTCAGTTCCGATTCCAACCATCTCAGGGTTTTGATATAGATGGTTTTCTTCCTCTTGATTTCATCCCAACATAGCTTCCCTATTTCCTCTACGGAAAACCATTCAGAACACATAGATATCATAAGTGAAGCAACATGGTAATCTGTAAATTCTATATCATTCCAATATTAACATAATTTAATTTATGGATATTAATTTAACAATTCTCTAACTCCTAATGTTTTCTAAATCGACCTCTGATACCAACTATAATGACCCGACCTTAAACATTAAATAATCATGAATTAAATTAATAATTCACATTGAGGATCTTTTAAAGTTTATAGTTTTAGAGAATTAGGGCATAACTATCACATTACATCTAAAAAATTACTAGGTAGACACTTCTACTCAATTTACATTTTTTGAAAAAAATGAAAACTCTTGAAAACAAAGATTTATGTCTAGATCCATGTTTAAGACAGCACGCCTTTTCCTTGATCCATCCTTGACCTTGTTCATCTTTATGTCCTGTGAAAAACATTTCAAAACAAGGGATGAGCATAAAAAGCATAGTAAGGGTTATAAAACAAAGAAATATAACATTATTTCATCATTTCATAAATAGTATACGCTCTTTAAAAAACCTCATGAAATGATAAGATTTATGAATATTATATAGAAATCATAAATCATAAAGGCAACTTGTGCCATCCATATCATACTTACATTTTAGTTATCACATCTATGTAGGGAGTTGCATTTTGAATACATATCACAATATATTTCTTAAATATTTTAGGCGAAATATTCATGTTTACCTCTATAACTTTACCCAATACATTAGAGATCTATCTCAGGCCCACCCACCATAGGTTAATCAAAAAACCACTGGTATACATAACAATGCCCAAAAACCATTACATATTCATAACACATAAAATAAACACAAAGTAAAGATAAAATTTCCACATTTCTATATCAATATATCAAATGAATATATTGACATATCAAATCCATTATAAAAACCATTTTAAATACCAAAATACATAATACATTAAATGGTATTTATTTTCCTTTTAAAAACATTATGGCTTTTTAAGGAAGCCAGTGATCAATTAATACATGCAATGAAGGAAAGGACTTTTTCACTGCTTATGTTAAAAACAAATATTCTTTTTTTCATTAGGTAAAACAATACATAGAAAGAGATTACATTTGAATGAAATGAAAACTCAAAGGTTTTCATAAAGCGTATATATGAAATTATTGTATTAAAACAAAACATGCCTCAATGAAAAGAGATTGAGACGAACTACCTTACCTCGTATCTGACTTGACACGTTAGTTCTTGAATCTCTTGAATAATATTATAAAGTAAATTTATACATTCTTAAGAACATTATTAATGTTTATAATTCCTTTTATATTTCTTATTACCAAGTCATAAACGTAATGTAATCATTTAATTCAATAACGTCATTTTGTTGATATTTGGTACTTGAGGCCAAAATGGACTTCTAATAATTATAAGTTGTTCACCTGGTCAAAAGTTCCTTAAATAAAGAATTATATTCAGGATTTAGATATAAAATATCTCATATATATCCATTATATAAATGAATATATAATATTACCTAACATTTATAGGTAAAAAATTAAATTCACCTTTCTTGGAGACGGTAAACCATACGTACGCATGAACGCTAATTCCATTTCTATTTCATATTTAATGGAATTAAAACATAATGATATTAAGGTATATTATAATTCCACTATAATATCATATATAATAACATTAACTTCATCCTTTATACGTCCAAAATAATGCATTTAACGAGTCATATGACTTTTAGGGGGCGGTAGTCCACACTTCCTAAAATGAAATTATCGCATTTACCCAAAATGGAATCCATAGAGGTATGATATAAATGAAAATTAAATAAGTATAAATAAAACCAAAACATAATATATATGATATAAAAATATAGTTCCATCTTAATGACCACCATGAGAGATGGTAGGAGATAATTGAACAATCATCCATTTGTGAGGCGTTAGTTTCCCATCCACAGAAATAGTGTGTGATTTACCAATTTGATGGAGGTGGGTTTAATTATAGTTAAAATAGATCCTATAAAAACATCCTAGTATATTGTGGATATTGTTTTTTTATAAATGAAACGAATAAAAATATTTTAGTGGTTGGACATGTAAAATAAAAGAAAAGAATTTAAGAGAAACTGTTACCTTTGATTCAGGTAACTCCCTTTGGGTTGAAACAAAATAACATATTGAAGTGACTTATGCCTAAGTAAAGGTTTATAGGTGGAATATAAGGATATTTGGATCTCATTTGGGTAGGGTATGGATGAGCTAAGGGGCTTTAGTGGAATGAGGAATGCATTAGAGGTGAGGGTTTTTTATAAGGGGCGGAGGGCCTCTATAGGAATGTGTGAAAATATTATTTTATTAAATAATGATTTTCGGTTTATAAAGGTCCAATAAATATTAAATATGATGTTAATATGACTAGTGGTCTAAATAAAATCATTCAATAAGTATTTAACACGTTTTGGATATTATTTTAATCTTTATAATATTATTTATTTAAATCATTTATTAATGAGGTAAACACTGAATCATTATTGTGTCATAAATAATTTTATTTATATGATGTCTAAAAATTATAAGAAAATATAATGATGTAGCATATCCTTTTAAATTTATAATTAATATTTATAATCAAAATGATAACTTTTATAACCCCTTGTAAAAAGTAATTTATTAAAAGATATCTTTTTATGTCATTTTTTTCATTACATTAAAATAATTAATATAATGTGTCATTATCACACATAAATGGCTCCACGGGGTCCCAAATTTGGAACCAAGATGCCCAGTGGCGGATATGTATCAACCAATAGGATAATGACACATGTCAAGGAAATTTTATATTATTAAAATAATAATTTTTTAACCTTATTTTTAAGAATTACCCTTTAACCGTGGTAAATATAATTTTTACTGTACTAAATATTTTAATTTTCTAGAAATAAAAGTTAACTATTTACCCATTTTGGACCAATGGATTCCAAAAATGGAATCCATTTTTCTCAATTCAAAACACATTAGTGCCTGAAATTAATTATCAATTAATTCCCACTGTCAAAACAAAAGGAGGGTTTTTTAAGAAATAATTACTATCAAAATATTGATACTTGTTTATGTCCATTTTCAAAGTGAAATTAATTCCAATAACCAGTATTGGATTAAATATTAAATATATAATCTAATAAAACATTAAATCCAATTTAAAAGATAATATAATAATATAAAAAAATTTAAATTAAAAATGAGATTTGAATTAAAATAGAGTATTTTTCAATATTCATTACAAAAGGAAATTTTATCAGAAAAATACGAAAAAATTACCCAATGTAAATATTGAAGTCCTGGTTCAAATAAGAATTTTAATTGGGTCCAATAGAACATATTAAAGTCAATAAACATGATTTTAAAAGGTTTTTCCATCAAAAGGCGGTAAATAAACCTTTAAAATTAATTTTGCATAAAATTAGATTCATTCAAATTTTATGCCACTAAATTTTATTAGATAAATGTATAAACATTTAAAAACATGTAGAATAATATTTATTTAGTTTTTTTTATTCTTACTAATATAAAGAGAAGGCATTAACAAGACTTCAAAATAATAATATTATATTATTATTGTGTGACTTTAGATTTCAAAGTAACCCATTGTTCCGTATTGGGTACACCATCAAACATAGTGTCCCCTTTAAGGTAAAATTACTATTTAATTACCAAATAATAATAAATATAGAAAATTTCTTATTCATTATTTACCTGGGATGTTACATTAATTATTTCTATATCTTTGTACCCTTTATGATATTTCTAGGATCAATAAAATGGTACGTGGTGTATTATGATGCTTTATGATGAGAGTTGGTATGTGTTATCATTTATGAATATCATGTTCTTTATTATGGATCAAAATATTTATATTTTAACTAGAAGATCCACCGACATGCAATTTGGTGTAAGATGTTGTAGTGCATCCCTTTAATACAAGCAATCATTACCTATTTGGGGAAAAATTCACTGTGTTTATGTATCCCAGTAGCATGATACATATTTTATCAGAAATTGATTTAAATCTAACACAATTAAGATGGTTGAAGTATCTCTATATGTTCAACATTGAATTGTTATATACACCCTGTAAAATAAATGTAACGGTCGATGCATTAAGAATAAATTCATATGCCTAATTGTAAAAGGAGGTTTCATACAAGTTATAGTTGATGTTAGTGATAGATGACACACACATGGATTGTGAAGACCAAGGAAGTGTTATTGTTTTACATCTAACTTATTTAATTCCATATTTGGGAGAATATGGTTAATAAAGAACAAAAATATGATTTTGAATGTGTTTCTACGAGGTAAAAACATAATGTTGGGGGCGACCATTGAGGGTTGGAAGCGGGATGAGACTCTTGTTTTGAGGTTTTCAAATCAGATGTTCAATCCTAGGGATTATTTAGAATAAATTCATCATGTGAACTACCATTAGAGAAGTATTTTTCATCGTGTAATAAAGAATATGTATAAGGTGATGAAAGAATTGTTTTGGGGGGTCAAAATGAGAAGGATGTTTCATAGGTTTGTTTTCAAGACTCCTCAACTACCAGAATGTTAACAAATATCATCATTGGCCAGTGGGTATGTTTCAACATTTAAATATTCATGTTTTAAAATAGAAAATATTTCAATTTATTTTGCGAATTAATATTAAAGAATACTTAAGAAAAACAATTCCATATGGGTGATAGTGGAACGACTCACAATGTCAACTCATTTAATTCCTATGGTTGAATAACATACGGTGGATAAATAATTTTTAATTTATTTCCCAGAAGTGGTTAAGAGGAATATAATACTGGATTTTATATTTTCATATAGAGATCTGAGGTTTACACATCATTTCTAAAAATAATTAAAAAATACCTTGGGACTCAGTTGACCATGAGTATGGTGTATCATCATTATATAGATGGATAATATAAAAGGATGACACAAATGATGGAATAATTTCATCAGGATTGCTTAATGGATTTTGGTGGCACAATGGTAGGGACATATATCGTTAGGGGGGTTCTATTATAAGAACAGTTATCAAGCCTCAATATATATGGATTATTTTTATGAATTGTATGAGAATCCTTATCCTTATCCACATTTATGGGTGAAAATAGGTGAGACAACAATATTTGGACAATGAAATTTCTAAGATACAATATGTAATATTGATTTTATCATAGAGAGAATGGAGACGGCTCAAAGTAATCATAAATCATCAACAAATCATCATCACTGGCCATTTTTATTCAAGTTGAGTGATAAAGTGTTCTTTAGAATCTCTCCAAGGCTAGGGAATAATCATTTTGGAAGGAAGGTGTTGTTCCATCCTTGACACATATTCCCTTTTCAGATACCTCTATAGGATGGTGTGGTGGAATATAGGTTGGATTTTCCACCATGGTTCAGTTCAGCATGCAATGTGTTTAATGTATATCAGTTGTAAAAGTATCCTCATGAACCTGACCATGTTATTTGAGTGGATCCCAATGACCTAGAGATGGATGCTTCACTGGTATATATATCGATATAGATTCTAGAAGGGCAAGTGAATTAATTTATGGGAAAAGATTCAGTTTAGTGCATGGTTTTGGGAATCATGGAATGATTTATGAAGAAGCCTTGGATTAAGAGAATGAAATGTCTAAGAAAAGGACCAATCCATTTTGATATGGAAGTGGTTTTCAACTTTTCAGTGATGGAATGGAAAATGGTTGGGATAATATAGCATCAAAAATTTCATGTAATTCCCCATTATTTATATATTTTCAATAGGTAATGTGTTTGGGTGAAGTCTAGGAGGGTTGAAATGGATTTTTGAATGTTTGGAGGAATTTTATGGAGGTTGATGTTTTAGAAAAAATATGTAGAAATAATAAAACACCACTAGAATATCTTGAAATTTGATATAATGGGTAATGAAATGGCCCACTATTGGGTGTACAGTTCATCCATACCATGCGGCTATTATGGGGAAACCATTTGAAGTGTGGCATATGAAATTGTCACAGTTGGTACATGGTTTGTGTAACAATGCTATCTCATTGTGCATTTTGGCTCTTTTGATAGAGGCATGTGTATGGTTGGTGAACTAATTCCCAAATTGTGAAAACTAACCATGAATGGATAAATTCCAGATGCAAAAAATTTTGGATCTGAATTAGTTTATCACCAGAAGTCATATTTTTCCACAATTACAACACTAACTCATTTTCCCACCACCCAATGGCCTAGGAGACTATTCTCTTCGATTCTGGGGTATGATGTTGGATTATCCTATTGTATTGATAAGAACATTGCTTAGTATGTCTATGGTATTGGTTATTTTTCTTATTTATATTATTTTTCCATACCTCATAATGTTATATCCTATCCATTAGTGATGGATCTTGGTTATTTGATACAAATAATGTCGAGGTATGGTTATTTTTATGTTAGGGAATGATATATAATGTGGGGTTTAAGAGTTTAAACCCAGTTTTGCTTAAGAATTTTGATCATTATTCATCATCACCATTTATTTGAGGTAGGTGTCTTCACTCTCAACATCTCTTATTAAGACACAAATGATTTCTTTGAAATTATTTTAATTTCAGGGATTTTTAGCATTTTTTGCAAATTTTGATAGATTCCTTCTTTAATGATGGTTTCTGAACTTGGGAAATTATTCTGAAAAGTTCATTGTTTATGGATTTTAAAATGATTATTTTAAAAATGGTGTTTTCTTTAATTGATGTGAAAAACATATTATTGTATGACTGTAAAATAAAATTTTGATTATTGAATTTTTTTTGGAATTATTGGTTGGAGTTTGTTAATTTTCATTGACGTGAACCTATCTAAGGGGGGGGAATTTAATATGGGATATTTTATATGGTTACCTTATAATATCTTGGAAGACTAATTATAAACCACTCATGAGAATAGAAATGACACATGGGAATGCATTGGTAGATATAGGTACATATGTATTTTAATGGGTTATAGAAAATATGAAATTGATGAATGGGTTTCCAGAATTTGTTTGTTTCATTCCTTCCAAAATGGTAATCATTTTAGAAAATTCTTTGTCATTGATATAAAAAAAATTAATATTGTCTTATATATATATTTTAATTTATATGTGTTAACTTGTTATATCCTAGTGGTGTGAGTGGAAAAATCATTTGGGTAAAACCTATTATGTTTCATTACTCACCCCATTCTTGGGATCATTGGGTCATTATAACATTTTTTAGAGAAATTGGTAAGGGAAAAGTATCCCAATTAATTAGTTATGCATCTTGGAACCTTTAGCATGGATTATGGAGTGGGAAAATGGGGCATGTTTGAAGCTATGGGGGTTTGACATTACAGTCTATGAATTTTTTCTGGTCTATTCATACACTTTTGTACTTTGATATTATTTATGGATTATTTTTTTGTTTTCTTATGGGTATTACATTGTGTTTTATTACATTATTATCGTGCATCGTATGGTGGTTTATGTATATAGTATTCATGGTTGTTGTTGTTTTTTTAAAAGGAAAATCATCCCTCAATAATATTTAGGCATTTGGCATTTATTTCTAGGGAATGGTGTCTTGTGGATGTCACATAAGTCCAAGGAGAAATTCTATCTAGTCTTAATCCAATGATGAGGGACCGATGTTTGAGAATTTATTACATAATAATATTAAAAGTCATTCCTTTTTGTAGGGAATAATCAATAAAATATTTTCAATTATTCCATAGAGTTTCCTTATTTTTAATTCCACCAGGACATAATTATTAGTTCAGCATCGAAGGAGTTATCATGATGCAAATTTTTTCAAAATCAATTAGGAAACCCAATATGATCATTTTAGAAACAATTTTAAATGATATAGCACAAATACTAATTTGAAAACATATTATATGAATGTAATATCATGGTCCTGAATATTTAAGAAAAATACATCCATCTTTAATTTTATTAACCCATTTGTATTATACAATGAATAGTAAATTTTCTAATTTCACAATCCATTACAATTTTAATAATATCATTGATGGATCAACTATAATATCACTACTATGTTTCATTGGGATTTAGAACACTGAAATTTAGTGGAAGAACACTAAAATAAATGATAAATAAAATATTATATCTATAATTTTTTAATGCATAAAAATGAATAATAACAATGATATATAATATACTAGTCAACCAAGACTATTTAATCTATTCACAAATGTTTTATTGAGATCACTAATAGTTTATGAAATAGTAATTCAACAAGAGATATCTAAGTATCGTTAAAGTCACTGGATACCTAAAATGGATTTAATTCTATTCATTGTTTGATATAACCATTTGTTCATCGAATAGGGATAAATGAGCTTTTGATAATATTTTCCATCATATTATTTCAAAAGGAAGTATCGAGTCCTATATTCACAACCCAATCCAGAAGGAATGATCTAATTTATATATTCCTAAAAAATCCAAATGTTTGACCATATAATGATTAAACATTTCTACAACATTCCTATGGTTCAACTACATTGATCCATTCTATTTTATCCCAAAGAAAATATTTAACACTTAAAAATTCCAGCATATCTTTATAATTTTTTAATATCACCATCACATGAATAATTATATAAAACAATAGATATTGGATAAAAATATTGTTGAATACAAAATGACACCACATATCATGATAATCATTCAATCACACAATGATAGTGTGAACCTCATTGTGTCATGGTTGAAACTAAGTTATACCCATTCATGGTGTAACCCAACAAGCTATAGAGGTTCCATTAGTGCATAATGTATATATATATATATGAATAATTTGGTTCTCCCAATTTCGTCCATATTTGGTACATTTGGCCAGTTATCTAACTTTTTTAGGGAATTTATTCCTCACTATTTTTATTAATTTTCCTATGCTTCCATTGATATGGTTTAAATTATTTATTTTTGTTTAAAATAAATTATAAATCTAAAATATTTTTATTACCATCAAAATTTATTATTATCACAACTTTTAATGTGGTTAAACATCTTAATAGTGTGTCATATATTTTTTTAAAAACATATATTCATCACATTCAGTAATATATATATATATATATATATAATGGTGTTTTTGATGACAGATACATTATTTTTTTCATTACGAGTCATTTGAAAATATATAATTTATCTTAGGAATGACTTTTACCTTTGCATATCTGATTATTTAATATACTATAATTATAGTATTGAATGGATATAATAACACATTCTGTTTTCCAAAAATGTGTTTGTTCAATGGTGATGTGAAATTATCATTAGTAAGCACTAAAATCATGTACTATGAATTTTTGGGTATTTATTTTAAAAAGAAAATATTATATCTCATATTTCATTGGAAGAAATAATTCCTTTAATTAAGGTCGGTGATGGGGTGTAATAATACAGGGGTGGTGACTTCATCACTAATCAGTGGATTTTATTTAAGGAATATTTGAAAGTAATTTAATTCTCATGTTGGGATTTTTAATATTATATTATTAGGGGGAAATAATGTTTAATTTAAATCATAGAATATTAAAAATATTATGGTATGGTTAATAAAACCGTAAAAACCATTTTTCACCATTATTTTTTAAAATTTATCTTAAAATATCGTTGTTCATAGAAAATTTCTAGAAGGAATTCCATATATAATTTCTACATATGAGGAACAATAATCTTGAGGGATATAATGGAAATCATCAAAAAAATGTGTCATATTTAGTGATTTATTATGAAGAAACATTGAGATAATACAATATTATTTTCATTCCAAACATTCATCAAATGATATAATTCCAAATAATGAATTATTTTTTCACTTTTAATAGTAGGATACAATTTATGGTTTAATAGTGAACCAAATATATAGATATAATTACATGATTATAGAAAATACGGAATAATCCTCACATCTTGTGAATGGATTAATGTAATTCATGAATTATTTGACATAGTTTTTTTATTAATTTTTTCTGTTTTTATTTTTACGTTGATTTATCACAAAATAGTTATTTGAAATTTTATTTCATGGTTAATATTCAATAATGATGATTTACTTTATTATGATTATGAAAAATATTTTAATTCATTTTATAGGAATATTTTTCATAATACTTCCCTATATATTGAAATGAAAATGTTCTTTCACACAATTATTAGAATAAAAAATAATTCAATGTGTGTAGTGTTCAAAATATCATTGGATGGTCAGTATTCTGAATAAAAATTATTATTTTTTAATCCATAATATTCTTATCCATGTTAGTTCATGAGAAAGTAAAATAATTACAAGGTACAATAAGCTAATCAGGATTGCTTTAGGTAGTGTCTGTATGAATAGGGGATTCATTTGAGGTTTTTGGTGGAAGATTTAGAATATGATGGAACATAAATAGATTTGAAAAAATATTGTAAATGGTATTTCCAAAGGGAGTCTTAATCATTACAACAGTCATTATGATAATTTGGTAATAGATTCAGGCCAAGAGATGTTGATAAAAGTAGTGTTTTTAGTTTGAAATTCATACTTCTAAATCTTTTCCTACTTTTTGATTTTTTGAAGAATATACATGTAGTTTTCTAAGACACTTTCCATAAAATTTTCAATTTATGGTTATTACTGATAAATATTAACACATTACATGTATCCATGAGATAAATGTAATTTATTATAGATTCTATGATTATAGGATTACACACTATTATAAATTTCACATGATTTTTGATGACAGATCACATGTCATATACATTGGGACCACATTCCATGGAATATACATATGTACACAATATTTCAACACAATGGACCGACATGTGAGGTGGTAAAGAGGGCTCACAATGTATTTCTTGATACATACCATGTTGTGTACGCTGACCAATCGACAATGTTCCACACACTTTTTTATATGATTAAATTTCATATAAAATAATATGCATCATACACCTTGAAGATTTATCATATTTGAGGATGTTATATGAGGCATAAATTTCATGAAATCACAGTACATTTAGTGTCTTGTTCTTCCATATTTTTTCAAGTGTTCTTACATTATGTTATAATTAGTCAAATGAGTTCCCCTTTATGATCTATTATTCATAAAAAAATGTTTTAATTTATGAATAAAAATTTAAATGATTTCATAAATGGGGGTTAAAAATTTAGGGTCTTATAACCTGGTATATCACATGATTAATAGAGAGGAAAACAGGGTATTTGAAGACTTGGTATGAGTAACACAACAGGAAACACAATTGAATAATGGAATGGGTATTATATATATAAATATCAAGGATTATTAAATATCACTTCATATTGGGGTAGGAGACCATCACTTATGAAGTATATAATAGAATCAGATGATCATTATTATACACAATGATACATAGGTCCTATATATGAGGTGGTACCACCGATGCATAGAAAACACACTCCTCAATGAGGTTTGGGTCAGACTCTAATTTTGTAAAGGGATGAGATATTATTGTTGTAATTTTTTATTCCAATGTCATTCAGGACATTAGTGTTATAAATAATTATATTTCCATTCAAAATTTGATCCTTGAGAAGAAGGTGTCCATATATTATTATAATTCATATAAATTAATGATTATCTATATTTACACTACTTTATGTTGGCATATTATGATATTACAGATATATATTTTCAAAAAATTAAAATTCTTATATTTTTACTCACCCTAGAATGGGACCTAGGACCACACTTTTTGTGTCTTTATAGAAAATGTGCACTATTGTGGGGACTTTAAATGATGTTTTACTGGAGGTGTTTTTTTGTAGAGGAGATGGTGGGTCATTTTTTTAGTAGTTCTATATTCAGAATTATGATTTTGTGTAGTTCAAATACCAATTTTCAAAAGAACAATACTTGTCATGTATGGATTTTGAGCCTTTTATTTTTCACATTATTATTATACTTCACATTGTTTTTCCAATTAGGTTATTTAATTTATCAAAAAAATGATATACATATTTTTTCTACTTATCTAGTTTTGTTATTTTATTTCATATTAAATATATGATGTTGTATAATGGTTGTTTTCGCTATGGCCTCCTATATGTGTGTTATAACTTCTTGGTGTTTGTTTCCAATAGCGGGTTTATTGGATTCTATATTAGGGTTGAACAATTAGCTTAATATCAGCCTAGTTGTGGGCCCAGTAGTTTAGAATATGTACAAAAAAAGTATCCTTGGACACTATGAGTCCTATTTACTGGTTGAAATTATTGGACATGACAACTTTAGTTTGTGATATGTATGGTATTGGTATGATGTATTATTGATCATAGTTAACAAAACCCAATGATTATTATTGAAGGATGTTATATCCATTCAAAAGGACATAGATAATATTGATATTTTATTGAAATTCTATATCTTCTTTTAATCATTTGTTGTCTCAATTATGCTTCCACCCTTCTCTTACATGAGTTGGATCCATCATAGATTCATAATATAATATTGGTTTATCTATTCAAATATAGGTGGATTCCCTGTTGACTGGTATCTTAGCAATAAAAGTAGGATAATATGGGGTATATTCCAGTGATCTAGTCTCCATTAATAGAGAAATTGAGTAATGCAATAGTTTTTTTGAATTGATAGAGATATTAGTCACCCATTAGAGGAATTGAGAGTAGATCATCCACATAATATGATATGGGAAGAACCAAATCAATGTAAATGGAAATACATACATGGAAGGATAAGAAAAACTAGATATTGAGATCACTACATGAGTTCTAGATATATAGTTTTCATAGGTTCTATGTTTATTTAGATCCTTATGTAACATGGTCCAGGATGGAGTATGTTTCTCGGTTTATTTTATTTGGTCATGATTCCTATACACTGGATGTTTATATTTCGACATTTCTTCTTTAGGGATCAACTTGACATTTTTCTCCACTGATCACGTAGAATAGAGATGAGTCTAATATTCACTTATGGGATTTTGATTGATAATTTTGAGAGATTACTACATATAGATTCAATTGATGGTATGATTCTAGGAGATGTTGGATTTTTTAATGGGAACATTATTTTATATAAGTATACTGTGAGGGTTCTAACCAAAATAAATATTCAAAGGATATGATATATGATGGATATGTTTAATATTATATAATTCAGTTATATATTAAAAAATATATACAAAAAGGTTTTATACCCTTGGGTATTCCGAAATATTCTAGAGTTTGCATGAATGATTTAGATATTGATTGATTCCTACTAGAGTCTTAAGAAGAAGATAGATCTAGGATAAGATTTACATGAGTATATTAATCCAAATTTAATAAATAATTATAACAAAAATACTATCTTTCTATCATAGGAATAGGAAATAATTATATTATTCTATGATGTAAATGATATTTGGGTCTCTGATTAATCCTTCTAAGAAAATAGATAATGTAATTTTTTCATGGGTGGTTGATGACACATAAATTATATCTAACACACTTGTACAAAAATAGAGGATAAGCCAATTTCTATTATGAATCTTCCTCCCATGTAATCATGGTTATAAGATATTGGGCCTCCCCATAGTGGATGAGGAGTCCTACCTAATGGAGGAGATGGTCGAGACAAATCTGGGTTTAATGACAACTTTGATTATCTCCCACCACTACCATTACATCCTTATAGTCCATATCTAGATCATAAAAAATTATCTTAAGGAAGAACCTAGATATAGGTTATGGATGGATTCAAATAATAAGTTCTTGAAAATATTTGATATATTATTTTTGTCATATTTACATTGTTAGAAGTACTCATCGACATTAGTGAATTTAATTAATTTTTTAATCCATACATCATTAAAGATAATGAGAATCTATTAGATCCCCTAGAATGCAGTATACAGTTATAGTATCCTTGTATAGTATAAAATATTTTCACTCTCATATTTCATTACTGTGAACATATATTTAGAAAATAGTTATTTTACTATAATTTCATCATAAAATTGTTGAGTTACTTTTATGTTTATCCTTTTCATTAAATGGATATATGTATTTTAATCATAGGTAGATTCATGTCATTGTATCATAATATACAATCAATTAGTTTTTTGAAGTTACACATTTATTAGGGTATTTCCCATAGGATGGGGTGACCCTTTTTAAAATTCTGAGATTTACTATCAGTTGTTGATCACGGGTCTATGCACTATTAACACTATTGAGGGTTCATTCCCAATAATAGTCTAGGAATAAGTATAAATAATTTCTAAATATTTTATGTGATTTCCACCTCACCATGAAGATAATTTTAGTATAAAATATTGAATTATTATCCTTATCAGATACTTGGAAGGATCCAAATAAGATTAGGACAATAAAAATATAGTTGAGGGGTTTTAAGTGGAAGGGATTATTCAAAACGACATGTCCCAGGGATTACTTCTGGTATATTTCTTTTATAAGGACTACAATATATTTAGATTTTCTATTTACTATCATCACACTAATGAAATGAAAATCAAGAATAAATTCTATATTTTAGGATTGATGGTCTCTTTGATAAACTCTAAGAGTATTACTATTATCAATTTTTTACCTTAGGTCTTGTTATCACCAGATCCCAATTCATGAGAAAAGCACCTCAATAGATGTTCTAAGGTGTTTTATAGACACTATGTATTCATTGTAATTCAATTTTCTAGGAAAATTTCTAATCTTGTGTTCATTGGTACATGAACTATTCTTTACATCCATATTTGGATTGTTCATTAGTGAAATTAATTGAAAAATATATATTTTATTATATATTAGTGGATAATAATACCCTGAATTTAGGGATCGACAAAAAACTAATTTATAGGAAATATATATATAGAATGATCTAAAAGTGAATGTTTTTGAATTAAGCTGGTTATATTCTATGGAATTCTATATTAGAGGTAAATATTATAGTCAATCTGAGGAAGGTGGAAGTAGTTTTGATATTTGATTCACCATAGATAGTGTTATACCAGTGTTCATTCCTTATATTATGAGGATAATAATTGAGATTTATGGTTCACATATTTGGAGTTGTTTCCCTTATGCAGAATCACCAAGAAATGGTTGTTTTTATCATTATATTAGTTTTATAATTAATTTTTCAATGATATGATGTTTATGAAAACCATTTGTCTAATTTTAGGTTTTTGGAGGAGGAATTTAAATATTAGGTGTATTTTGATCCTTATGGAACAATGAAGATCTATGTATAAAGGATGCTACTAGTGTTATTTACCAATTGACCTAAAAAATAGAATATATATTTGAATACACCAATATATACATCAATTTCAATCTATATAATCAACAATCCAACATAGAAGTACCTTATTAGAGATCATTTTTAATTTCATATGTTTATTTATTTTCGTTATACGCCCAAGAACCATTATATACTTGTATGAAAATCATAATTTTTTTTCAATGTAACACTAATCCTAATGATAAACATTATATAACATTATTATGATGTCCATTTTGAATAATTTTTTATTAATTTGAGTACATATCACTCAGAAAATTCTAATCATTTATATTCTAATTAATATAAAACATGTGTCATAAGAATAAATACAATTTATTAAAGAGTATTTCATTAATAAATGATGAAATTTATTTAATGCTACCAATCCTTTGATATTGGGATTATGTTTTGAAACCAAATTTGTCTATATTACATTCAAAAGATTAGAACATTATGCCAATTTCAATGTGTTATTTATCTTAATATAATTCAAAATTTCACCCACTTATGCTATTTAATTCACTTTATGAAATGTTTATTTAAAATATTTCATTCAATTTTTTGATAAATAATTTTTTCCTTAGAAATTATTTGATTTATCCTAGTTATTTATGCCCACTATTGTATTTTAGAATGTTTTTAGGAACAATTTTTTCTAGGTATAGTAAATTTATACTCTCTACTAAAACCCTTTCAGCTAAATCGAAATTTCATAATAACCATTAGAACATTGAAATTATATTGGAACACACATGTATGTCCTATGTTTTCTAACTACTACTTCATTATCTTCTTCCATCTCATCATTTTCCAGAAATTATTGTCATAATATATTTTTATTTTCTAATAAATCAAACATATTAATAATTAATATGATATTTTTTATATAACTCTAACAATTTCATCTACATAGTGTATATCCAAGAAATATATCTCCATTGAAATTTAAATCATTCAATCCATATTTCCTTCATTTTATCATAATTTAAAATGGTATATTATACTTTTGGACTCTCCTATGACAATGTCTTCCCAAATCACCACTCATTTTTTGTCTATTTAATATCGTTATATAAAACACTAAATTGAGATGAATAAATTGTCCCTCATGTCTTGACCCTTAAAGTAATTTTAGGTCCCATGGTATATTTCATAGGTTTTGAAGAAATGATCAACAAAATATGAATTATTTAATAATACATAGATAAATTACTAACATAAAAAACTATTTGTACATTGGAATGAATAAAAAAAGAACATGAATTGTATTCCACACACCACCCGATTCATCCAATCAATTCCATTTATAATAATTTGATCAATATCACTGAAAATAAGGAGAAAATATCCTACCTCTAATTGTGTCCATAGATCGTGGAAAAAATCCAATTATCATGTTGGAAAACATTTATTCACAATCAATTGTGACATTTTGATTTAGGAATTGAGAGAAATAATATATTGATAAACATATTGTTTTAAAAAGTTATAATAGTTGTAGTGAGTTATATATTCATATCCCACACTATTATTATTGGAATGATTTGTATAATCCTTACAGGATAATTATTTTGGGAATATAGTGATTAATTTTTTTCCAAAATGCTTATGTGACACCTAAAGATTTTTGAATATTTTTTACTCTAAATTAATACTATTTTTGATATTCTTATTCACAAAATTATTTCTAAAAATGAGTCATGAAATATTATATTATAATATATATAAATTTTTAATAATATTAAAACTTATATCATTTATATATAAATATATATATAGTCATACAAAATATTATTAAGAAAACATAATGATTTAAATCGGTAGTTTTCAAGAAAAAATAACTTCTTTGTATATTTATTTTAATTTAAACCTGGAATAAATAATTTTTATAATATTATTTTATAAAATGACCATTTTTTGGGAATTTATAAATATTTAATTATTTTGGTGTTAAATAATAGATTTTTTTATAAAACTGTGGATTTTTATGTGAATAGTAAAAAATTTATTTCATATAATTCGAAATTCTATGACATTATAATTATATAAGTAAGTCATATAAATTTAATAAAAAATATATTTACTAAATTTTTAATTTAATTGTGATTTTTTATTTTCCAATAACAATCATAACATATAAAAGCGATGCTTAATTTTTAGAACATACGTACCATTATATTATAATTAAAATTCCATTTTGGACTTTTTGAAATTATTCATTTTCAGATTAAATATATTTTTGCACTAATTTAGAATAAATAATAATCTATTTTCCAGTAATCAGCCAATTTGTTTCATGTATATTAATAATATTAATATTTCTATGAAGAAAAATATTTTTAAGCATAAAACACAATATTCTAAAAACATTTTTCAAATATTATGTGTGATAATTATGTAATTAACATTCCTAATCATTATAAATTTTACATAATAAAACTATTTAAAAATCTTAAATAATTGTAATAATGTATAGGAATAATAATAGATTCATTTTTTTCTTTGTAATTAATTTCCATGGTAACAAACATTATTTACCTGGGAAAATGTAAAAAGGGTAAAAACATTTTACTAAGTGTCAAAGTTAAAAAATATTGAAAAAATGATCCTAAAAATGAATAGATGATAGATGGATCAACCAAGACTCATCTCCACTATAATTTTAATAATTTTTAACCATTTACATTTGAATGGTAACGTACTGTTATTGAAATGTAATTTGTACATCCATAATTACCGTTCTATTCACATAAGAAAAAGTATCACTTTCACCACTCGATGATACATCTATACCTTTTATAAATATCTTAATACAAATTATATTTTCTCTTAATATAATCTAATATCATGTTTATAGTCCACTAGTCTCAATTATTTATCCTATTTCCTCAATTTTATGGGAGATTTCAAAGAGAAATTCAATGACCTAAACATAAGTATTTATTCTCCACATTGTTTTCTTCTTAATATTCCTCATCCAATAATTTTCAAGACATCATAATACATAAAATTAACTATTATTAATAAAATAAAATTTATGTTATATTAGTGTTTCACCAATTATTATATCATTTCCATCCATTAAAAAAACAAAAAAAACATTGATCATATGTACGTGTGAGTTACTAAAACAATGAAGCCTTGTGGTTCATTTTTCCTCACATACATTCATAAATAGTATAAATTTTTTTTCTGTATGAATATACTGAAAAAACACAATTTATAATTCATAAATATTATTTTCTAATATATCATCATTTTGTCCGATTCATTGAGAAATGGAATCTTTAGTCATGTTTATGCGAAAAGCTATCCCCTCGACGAACAATGAATTTCTTTTGTCATCACCAATCTATATGGGTGGTTCAAAAAATGAAAATAATTATGTTCAATGATATATATTACCAGCTTAATATTATTGTAATGTTTTATCTAAATTATTTAAAAACATTTCAATACTCATTAAATCATTACATCATGTACCAGTTAGGATTTTTTACCACCAATGTGAAAATTGTTAAAATGATTATATCATTAATGATTAAGGAGTGATATATAATATTAATATACTATAAAAATATTTTTAATTGGTTTTAAAATTATTTAATTATTTTATAATTACGTAATTTATTTATTACATTTCAACCACTCAATTTTAAAACTCCTGAAATATATTTCAACTCAATTTACTTTTTGGTAAAAAATATTCATGTATTTTACGTAATGAAATTGGTTCAATAGAATCATTTTAAAAAAAATATTAATTCTTGTATAATATATGAATTCTCAAAATTTATAAAATAAGTGATAAAGGGCCTCATCTCTATGAATAATATACATAATAATATATTTCAAAAAGACCTAGCATAAAACGAGGAAAATAAAGTATATCCTGGTAAAAATATTTTTTATTGATGGTTAAAATGACTTGTATAAAGGGTAATATATCTGAATAAGGGTCTTAAATTAGTGAATATGATAGTTATGTTCATGGTATCATAGGTTATAACATTTATTACTCTATTATATTTCAAATAAAGGGGTCAATGTATCAAATTTAATTCCTTAAGACATATGATACATTTTTCACCATAATAAATTCGATATAGTTTTATAAATAACCAATAGATTTCCATTATAATATTCAAGTAGCTCATGTTTTATAAAATTTATAATTTCTTCCTTCATTAACTTTTTTCTCTCAAATGGATATTATTTTTTTAATGGTTTTTTATCACACTATTAATACATAAGTATATGATGTTATTTCACAACTTATATTTTTTTTGTGGTGTAATTTTATTTTACATGGATTTATTTTTTAATAAACATAAAGAAGTTTAATTTACTAAAAAATTCCATCTTAAGATCCAATTTCAAGGGTTTTATATTCAATTGTTACTAAATATATAGGTCATTTTGAAAACTCAAATAACAATTCATTTATCAATAACCAATCATCAGGAATATATTGGTAACATTCGTGTCCCATTCATACTAATACACATGGAAATTATTAATCTCTATTGGGATATTTCCATTTTTATTAATTATTTAAACATAATGAATTTATACCTCAATAAGTATATAATTTAGGAGAATAATTCTTATCCCCCATAATAATATTTTCCCCTCCTTTTAATTATTTCACTTTCCCTCAAATGATCTCCATTATATTTGAAAATGTAATTTAAGGGTTTATCCAATGAAAATAAAATAAAATGTTGATACACAAATATTTGTTTTTCTAGAAAAATATTATAATTATAAATGTTCTATTATTGAAGATAATTTTAAAAATAAATTTTTTAAAAAGTAGTCATGTCACCCTATTGAAAAGGAATTTTTCCTATGATCAGTAATATTTTTTTTGTGTTCAATTTTTTTATAAAAAATTATTTATGATTTCTCATATCTTCTGAGAGTTGTTATTTATAGAACATCCTTTAAATTATTTAAAAATTAATTTCTAATTATTTTAAATCACTAATAATTTCAAAATAATTTTTTTTATTTTTCAAAAGTAAATGCTTTATTTTTAATGGAAATATTTATTTTAATAGGTATTTAATTTTTTTTATTGAAATAATCATGTGTTTTTATGTATTCTCCGAGATTGTTTTTGACTTAATCCATATCCTAACATTTTTCATTAGAGAACTTTTTTCGTATTTATAAAGGATAAATTTATAAAATGTTTTATAAACATAAAGAATTTCATTTTAAAGGGATCATTTCAAAGTTTTTTTCAAGTCCTATAATGTGTTTTATCCAACTATATTTAATGATATTTATACAATGTTCTTAAAAATAATATTTTTATCTATATAAATAACCTTAATGTTCTTTACATTAAATTGTGTTTAATTTTATGCCTCATTTAAAATTACATCTCTTGATATATTATAGAATGTTTTAGGGAATTTTTTATGAAATCTCATTTTTTTCAAGATGTATCTTAGTTGTTTCTGATGTATGTATGTTTTCATGTTCTTATGTTAGAAATATGTAAGAATATTTAATATTATGAATATATGGGTCCAAAATTTTCATCCAATTATTTAATCAAGGGCTTATATCTAATGATAGAATTATAGGAATTTGGTATTATATCTATCCACAAAATATTAATCCCTTAGTGACATATTCTCCACGATGTTATAAGAGTAAGGTAGTGATTAATGGTCTAACATGTTTGTTGGAATTGGGTAGTGATGTGTGCTCCACTATATGAATCACGTTTTGATTCCAACCCCACCCTACATTGTGAATGAGTTAGTGACTCCCTCTACGCCATTTTATTATTTCAACGCCTATGTTAGTGCTATATTTTACTAAAATGATCCATTTTCATGATATTCCATATCATCACAACAATTATAATGATCTGTATATCATTATTATTATATCATGTTTCCACAATATTATACCATTATATATATATGTATATTATTTGTCTCGTAATAAAGATTTGACTGAAAAACATATTGTTCCATGTTATATTAAATATGTAACTTCACATTTTTTAATGTTTTATTTCATTCATATATTGTAACCCTTGAGAAAATATTATGTGTTTTCCTTTAATGACTTCTTGAGATCACCCATTTCATATTAATCAACTACCCATGTTATTAATATTATTTTAAATTATGGGATGTGTTGAACAGATTCCAATATATATCATAAAAGGATAAATATTCATATGTTCTAAATAATAATATCCAGATATTGTTATTCCTAAAATACACTATTAATTTATATTTATGGTATATTGAAATTATTGTATGATATAATTCTTAAATTCATGAAATAAAAGTATATTTTTCAGGGTACATCTAAACTTTTAATTAAATTTTTTCTAAAATATATTTTAGCACTATTTCAATGAGTCCTACTTTGGTGATGTCTAGATGGTATCAATGTAGAGTGTAGTAATATTTTTGGATCATTTTAGTTATTTCAGTGATTTTAACAAAATAAAACAATTGAAATCCCTTGGGATATGTCTAAAAAACAAGTTTATGCGCATCATATCATTCAAAAAATTTGGTGAGATTTTATTATTTTGTTGTACTATAAATTAAATCCCATTATAGATATTTTAAATTTATTGTGTTTGTGGAACATATTAACATAGGGGTAGTCACACTAATAGAAGGCTTCTTGAGTATCAACTCAATCTTTACTCTGGTTAAAATTGAGGCTATAATAAAAAAGGATTATAATATATGGATAAAAAATATTTTTAGATAAATATTAAATAAAATAAAAAAAATTCTTGGGTACAATAATTTATTCATGTCGAAAAAATGTCTAATTTGGTGAAATATCCTCAATATTTTCCAAGGTGAAATGAAATGGATTTTATAAGCATTATTTCATGGTATAACACATGTAAAAGAAAATGGTTTCCTAAACATTTTACAATTATTAAGAATTCGTAGAATTAATAATAATGATATTCTTTGGTCCTAACACAATTAAATCATATGTTACATGAGTTAAAATAATCAAAGATGGAAAAATACTATTGAAAGTTAAATCATTTGTACTGTTTCTTATAGAAGATAAAATTTCCGTCCGAAATAATTTTAAATTACAAAACATTTTGGAAATAATTTTTTTAAATGAAGAAGGAAAACAATAATGTTTTTATTTAAAATTAATAATATAATTTTTTTTGCGGAAGATAACATTTCTTCTTTGATAAACCTTTTTAATAAAATTGAATAAAATTAGAACATTTTATTTTTGATGAAAAAGTTTATTTGGCCGAAAATAAGATTTATCATGAAATATTTTTTTTAATATTCATTAGATAAAGAGAGGTAAGGGAAGGGGAAATGTTATTATACATAAATACCGATAGGGTAATGAATTAAACTATTTCTTAAGTGATATATCATTAAATTTAATCATTACAAAAACTATCATATGCAGTGAAAATAAATGATATGATTTTAACTTAATAATCTCAAAATATTAGAATCATTAAATCATTCTCGTCATTGAAGAATAAAAATATATTGGACATAATATATCATGAAATAAATGATATTAATTATATGACCTATTAATGATGTATTATATACACCACATTGAGGAGTATAGATTAATAACATTACTTATATCTCAGTGAAGGAAAATTGGTAAAAATTCTACATCAAATAATTAATTTTGGACTGTAAGACCACTAAATGAGAGATCCTAAAATGGATGCATTAATATAAATAATTTTATCTTTAATCATTATAATATATATTAATGGTTTGTATAAAAAACACATAAATGAAATAATTGGTGAATATGGAATATGTCTCAAAAAAGTAAAAGTGCCATTGAAATAATTTTCCTCTTTGGTAAACATGAATCCATTTACCCTAGTGAAGAGAGATCAGACAATAGAAATGTAAATCCACAAAAATTTAATGGTAGTAAACGAAATAAACTATTTATAGAGACGGTAGGTCATATGCATGCATAAAAATTGCTTACATTTTCATGTCTGGCTGATGGAAAGAAATGTAAATGATAAATATTATTATTTATGAAAAATATTTATGTCATATATATATAATATTTATTAAAACCATCATTAATAAATTTCATGTAACTCATTAATAAATCACATCACTTTAAGAGGTCGTAGTCTTTTTTACTCACGAACGACAATATCATATTCCTATAAAATGAAGAGTATGAAAGTATGTGAGATATAATAATCTATAGTGAAACTAAAATAATAAATATCTCTATTATAATATATAAAAAATAATTTCATCAGTATGCCAAGTCGTGAGATGTGGTAATGGAAGAATTGAATGATAATGGTCTATGAAGTGGTAGTCTGTCATACAAACAGACAATGATTTTGTAAATAATTCGATGGAATTGGAGACGGTTGGAGGAAAGTCACATAACATAAAAATATCTCATTATATGGAATATATATTTTTCATTGTATAATCATAATATAATAAATATAGATGTTTTGTATATAGAAATAGTACAAAGATGCTTTCTTATAAATGTTACCTCTTAGCTAAGTATTATCCTTAGGTATGACCTAACATCCTTCTTTGGATGGATTTATTACAAAAATAAGGACTCTAGATTCAAGTTAGGTATGTTGAAAAGTTATATGGGTATTTATAGTCTTATGAATGAGGGTTTTATGGTTTAATAATTTTAGGTGAGTAAGATCCCTTTTTAGTAGAGGGGGACATCCATTTTTGTAAATACCTAATAATATTTACTATTGGGAGCTCTCCCTTACTTAATAATACTTAAAATATGAAAAATAATTTTTATTATGGCACATGTGATTGTTAGAACCCTTCAAAACACAAGAATGACCAAATTTATATCTTTTTAATCAATAGCCTTTTTTACTCTGTTTTACCAAATTAGTTTTTACCAGGTTAACAATTATCTGTTAATTTACCTTGGTAACTTATCTTTTCAGACTACATATAAAATTTAGTTTTATTAGAAAACTTATACCCACATATTATAAATATAAAATATAATTTTATAATATAATAAAAAATGTGTGAGTAAAATTACTTTTAATACAAACACATTTAATGATAAAAACTGTGTGAACATTATTTATGGTATTTAATTTTACCACTTTTCAGTAATCATTATGCTAAAAAATTAACGTACAATTATTTGATAACAAAAAAATTATTATTCAAAATATAAATTAATTTTTTTAAAAAATTAAACATACAAATGTGGATGAATTTAATTTGAAATTAATTTTGTATATGCAACAAGAAAACATGGTTTTAAAGTGAAAATGTTCAAAAAAATAAAATGTTTTTATTTCCAATTTAAAAATGAAATTGACTCTAATGACCTAAATTGTATAAATATATTTATAATAGAACAAATTTTAATTTAAAAATAATTTAAAATATTAACTTAATTTAAAAATAATTTAGGTGAAAACATATTTTTCATATTAAATTCAATATTTCACATTAACTTTGAAAAGAGATTCTTTTCATAAAAACCCCATAATTCACCACTAATATATTTTTGATATTAAAATTTCTAAAATAATTTTTATTTAATGAAAATATTTTTTTAAATGTTTAAAGGTTTTGTTTTAAAATAACTTCTCTATAAATAAGGCGAAAATTTTTTTTTCATAAAAATACAGGTTTATAGAATAAAATTGGATTTATTCTTATTTAATGTCTAAAAAACACATTTGATTGATGTTAAATTTTTTTAATTGTATATAATATCTTAATTTTAGGAAAAAATAACCCGAACTGATTTCTTAATTTAAAAATATAAAATATAGTTGAGCGCATAAAAATTGTTTTCTTGCGAGAAATTTACATCAATTTTCATTAAAGATTTATTTTCATTTATAATTATATATTCTCAAAATAAATAATTGTATAGAAATTTGTTAAATAAATATTCATAATTTTTTTAATACAATTAATAACCAAAATTCTAAAGGCTAGGTGATTAATATAATATTAAATGAAAATATTTTAATAGTATGACATGTTTCGTTTAGACTTTTTGTTTCATGTAACTCAAGCTTAACTCGATATTGTGTTTATTATAATTAAAAATTATTTTTTTTTGTGTAGCTTAGTCTAAAAACAACGTTAATTGTACCTTATGAATAAATTATTTTTTTAGAATATGGAAATTATTAAATAAATTTAAAGAAAATTAATTTTTAAAAATAATAGAGTGTTGTTTTTTCCCTCATAAAATGAGTTTTTCACTCAAAATCATCAAAATAATTAATGTTTTAACATTTGAAAATCACAATATAGAAACCCCCATCGTAATGATGAATATTAAATCATCCCATAAATTATAATGTTTGAAACAAAAATGTTACTTAAAGTCACTCATAACTATGTTTCCAAATAAGAGATCATTTGTGAGAAGTGAAAGCATATACATAAAATAGAATAGTAACACACAAATACTAATAGATAGTAATAGATAAAATGGTTAGGGTAAATATAACAATAAAAAAACCTTATATCAAATATACTTTAAAAGGTCAACAATATCACAATGTTTATGATAATTGGAAAATAGTTTTTTCAATATGCTTTAAATAATGTTGATAAATATTTTTGAGAATAAATACTTAATTGATTTAATTCCATTTTTTAAGAAAAATATTACACTGTGTTTGTTCTTATATCATTTTCCACATCATCTATTACTCCATGAAATGGAGGTAAATTTTTAATGGTGGAATAACAATGATATCATAAGATCCATATATATAATGATAAGTCATTCTATTTTTATTTAGTTTTATTTAAAACATTTTTTTTCTCACATGCTATGCAATATGCATAAATCTTCATAAAGATGAATAATACATTATTGTTGTCATTAAATTTTCATCATAAAATATTTCTTAAGTAGTTAAATTTTTTACCCATCTTAAAAATGAAAATTAAAAAAATAGAATGATGTCACTAAAAATTATAAAATTTACCTGATATTGTTTTATCATTTATCATAATGTGGCTCTTGATTATGAGATAATAAGCATGTGATTAAAATAATCTTGTATTATCTTGAAACATGGTAATAAAAATATATATTGAAACCCATTTTGAAAACATAAATGCTTCTTCATTCCTTACATTAAACAATGATTTTTAGATATATTCACAAAATCCAAAAATCATTGTAATATATATCCATGATAACATAGAATGATTTATGAAAAACACATTAATATATTCCATGGAAATCAGTATTATCATATTTAATTAATTCTTACCATATATCTCTTTATCCAAGAAAAAAACCATTTTCTCATTGTTAAGAACTTATTAAGGGTTAACATTCCTGAATCAAGTGTTTCCATGAAATATAAAAAAACCATTAAAAAATTTCCCTTAAACATTTGTATCATTCAAAATATACTTTTTTATCCTTATTGATAAACATATAAAAAATACATATAAACATCATAACTCTTAATTCCCAATACAAAAATAATTCATTCATAAAACATACTTCCCAAAATGTTACCTTAGAATCATCATATAATTCATAAATACCTCTCTCTTTTCTTATATCATCTACATTACCATAATGATCTGTAAAATAACCATTGATAATAAAACCATACTGATCGTCTACATGATATTTTCCCTTAGGACATAAATTCTCATACTACCCAAAATTTTGACATTAAAATTATTCAATAGTCGTTGATATATTAGGGAGAAAAGTGTTCACATCCATTGTATCAACATAACTTTTCAGTTTCAATTTAAATTTATTTTCTTTGTGTCCTTATTTTCCAAAGACAAAACAATTTCTTATTCCTCTAAGATATTCACTTTGGTGTTTCTTCCCACATTCATGACACATATGAAACTAAATATTCATAATTCATTGGTATCCAATACATGGAATATAAGGAAATTATTTTATTCTCTTATCTGGTGATTCTAAGAGTTTGTTAAGGTATAAATTTATAATAATATACATTAAAACAGATTAGTAATAATAAAAAATTCTATCACCCTTGCTATCATCCCATTTCACTTACCATGAGAAAATTATCCATCATATTCAAAGAAAAACTATTTACATATGCTTTCAACCATTAACAAGAAAAAAAAAGAATAGTGTGCGAAACAATAATCATATTGGGGAGATACATAATCATGAATGTCACATAATGGTTCTCTAAATCATGAAACATTATTTTCAATCTATGGTAATTTAGGTTAAATCTAGTCCAATCAAAATCATATTCTGTTTAAATCCTTCATTTTGGTTCATTAATATTTTACAAATTTATGAATGATATCTAAACAAGGTCTCAAACTGGTGTGTAGAAAGGCCCATTTTCATTTGTATATTCATGATCGATTCAATTTTAAAATGGCGTTTTTTGGGTTGTTACCCCAAGGTACATCATTTCTAGAGCCACATCCTTGTGTAGTATCCTGAGAGGGTCATAATTATAGGAAACTAATTTTTTATCCTTTAAAAACATTCCTTGTCAATTTCCAATACTGTGATTCATCCTTAGAAATATCCTTATAGAAATACCTATAGATATACTTATACATATCCCTAAAAATTTCACTATGTGTTTATAATTATAGTTCCTAAAGGATAACAAATCATCTCCTTTGATACAAACTACAATGACCCATGTCTCTAAAACATGTATACTCCATATTTTAGATGAATATTCATAACATGACACAAACTCACTCATGAGTATCATAATTTTTTAGTTCCATTGTATACATTGAACATAATCATAAAATTTCATGAAATTTCCTTAAAATTTCCTACAATGATCTTCTCACATAGTAATCCTATTAAGAATACTCTAATAAAACCTTTCATCATAACCTTGGGAAGGAAAAATATTGAAGAGTGGTCATGAATTCTTAGTAATTAAAAATATAAGTGATATAAATCATTGATCATATTAATGAATAATATTTTCATATGGGTATGCGATCATAAAAATAACATAAAACATCATACCCAACATATCAAGGATCATGAATAGGAGCATTGGCATAAAAATTATCATTTGAGAAAAAAGTCCCTAAGAGTGTGAAATCAACAAAAATAAATCATGAACCATAAGTATATGTCAAAAATGTTTTCCGTCATCATAAATATTGAAGCTCATTTCCTGTTTCAATGTAAACTACCAATATAATAAACATAGTGGATCAGGGCACACCTTTTTTCAATAGGTTGTCCAGAAGAACATGTATCCCATTATGGATCAAAAGTCACTTATTTTCCAATGTGGATCTAGAAACAACTATTTAGCATTATGGAAAATGGAACACATATTTCCCATTATTCATTAAGATGCCCCAATTTCCCATTATTGATCAAGATCATTGACATGTTTCCTATTTTAATCAAATTAGATATAAATCCTTTCTATATGCATTTAATTGAGAAATGGGTCCCAATAGTCACATAATGAAAATTATACATATTTGTGCCACTTATTAATAAAAAATTCATTATATCATAACCCATGAAATTAAATGGGTTTCATAATAATTTTGTCCTGGTATAACCCATGAAAAAAACCAGTATCATAAACAATTTTTCATCATTAACCATTCATAGACAGAATTAAAACTCTAACCTTGTATAATGTACAAAGAAAATAACATTTTATGTAAAACTATTTCATTTATATAGATTTATATTTTGAATGATAAATCATAGAAAATGTTTCTTGTGGAAGATATACATTTATTGGAAGTAACTTTTAAAACCTAAACATTTTTAAATTCCATTCATTTAAAATAAACATGAAATCATATAAAACAATCATTAAAATCATTTATATCTTTTCTTGAATAAAAATCACTTCATCTTTGATATACTATTTTGAAAACATATTTATAAAAAATAGTTTTTGAGGAAAAACGGCCCTTGACTAAAAATATATTATTTCATAAAAACCTAATTCTAATAATTTTGCAATATAATGAGATAAAAATGAATGTAAATCATGTATTGTAATTCAATAAAAAGTGTATAAGAAAATTAATATTTTTATTTAGAATATTTTATATTATATAATCATTGGAGTCATAATCATATACATTCATTATAATTGATATGATTGTGTCATAGAAAATATTCCACTTTTGTATCATTGAATCATAATCCCAATGAAAATTAACATTAATGAAAAAATAGTATATAACAAAAATATGGACACTCATTATATAAATTGAAAATGAGTATGCATATACACCTCATAATAGAGGATTTGTTTATAACACAACTTATGCCCCAAATAATGAAAAATTGATACATAACTCCCTTCCCAATTTAAATAATTTTAATGCATAAACCCCCTATAATAGGGTTATAAAAATATATATTTAAAAAAAATTACATATAATAATCATAAAATATATTCATTGGTAGTAGATGCACCACATAAATGAAATAGGTGGTCAATATGACATGTGTATCACATTTATAAAATGTCAGATGGAAATCCCTAACTACATTTCAAGTCTGGAAACTATAAACCCCATGATAGAGAGAACCCAAAATAGATATGTAAATACCCATAAATATGAGGTTAAAAAAATATTTGGTAGTATATACATAACATAAAGGTAATATGTTATGAATATAACATACATATCATAGAAATAAAATTGCAGTGAGAAAACCAATTCCTTGTGTATTGATTTATTTCAAAATCATTCACTCTTACAATATAATAATTATATTTTTATTAAATATATTATATTTAAAATGGTAATGTAAGGGGAACAAAAATGATCCAATGAATCAAAAAACACACATATAGAATAGTTTGGGAAGAATTGAACCCGAAACCTCTCCCACACCGCATAAGACCCCGTACCACGTGGCTAGGCCCTATGGGATAATGTGTTATTGGGTAATGGGGTGTAGGTGGGTTCCATAACATGCCTTTCCCGGGAACAATCTAAAACTTGTACACACCATTATCCAAAATAATTTCAAGTGTGGAAGGACTCGAACCTATAGCAAATCCATTTCAAAGGAATGACTGCTAGACATGGTACCACATAACCATCCTTGGTCTATAAAAAATAACTGAAAGAAATTTTTTTCTGTAATAAGTTATAGGTGGGTTCCAATGAACACCTTTTTTCATCCCAACCCACATCTTATGTGCTGCACACAGTGAGCTAAAATCATGTTTGTAGGACATGAAACTATGATAGTTCTGTGGCCAACTATAAGGACATTGCCTTAAATATTATAAACAACCATAGTTTCAGTTATTAATTAAAATTAATTCATATTTTATATCTTTTAGGTGTATATATTTATAAAATTATTCCTTCATTCATACATGACATCCCATAATCATACAATGTGCATGCTACTAAAGAAGAGTCCATTTTTTCCAAAATATAAAATTCAAAGATCGAGAACCATATAGCCCAGAGATTGTTCTTTAATTTACTAAATTAGCATAAAAATGATGTATCATCTAAAGGAAATTAATAGTTTATTAGTTTTGTAAAACCAGATAGAAACAAATTTTTTACATTACAACATGAAAAGAAAAAAATCAATACTCCATTGGAGAAATCCATAAACTCATAGATTATTCTTACTTGTAATTCAAAATATAAATCTACACATCCTAGTTGAAAATAATGCTTATGAATGGTTATAGATCAAATGCTCAGTTAGGATATGAAAAACAATTTAAGAATAAATAATAAATCATAGTGAATAACTAAAATAACTCTTAGCATTTAGACACAATCATGAGCATAATATAGATGAAATAAAAAGTGAATGAATTATCCCACATAAATGAGAACAAGAAAAATAACCATTGGTATTTTAAAATTAAAATAATCTCATTATTTATCAATTAAAAATTTTATAATTTGGTAATGCATAATTATAGTAATCAAAAACATATCATTAGGGCGTTGACAAGGACAACTGAAAATAAATGGTTAAGGCCTCACCCAAATTCCATTTTTCTTTTGTCTCATGAGACATACCAGTGAATTTTGGGGATATAGTGGGCCCCACAAAACACATTTTAATTCTAATAAATTTATTATTTGAATGGGACAAAAAATAATCATCAAGTTAATTTGAAATCAAATTAACTTTCCACAATATTTAAACATAATCACCATCTATTCAGAGCAGTATATTGAATGGAATCTTGATAGAAAATCCATTGTAAAAATGATCATAAAACAATAAATAAAACTTTCTAGATTATAATAATAATAGATAAATTAAAAAAAACATAAAATTCATCCGAGGTGTTCGAATAGATGAAAATGCTATAATAAAATCCTTAAGGAATTCCTGATAGAAATACCATTGTACTTTTCAAAGTAGAGTTCTTTTAGAAAAAAAACATTTCAAATTACAATTGTTTTTATAAAAACCAAAATGGTATTTTTTGTTCTTCATAATGAAAATTATTCATTTTGAATTTTTTTTCATAACACAGATAATGGATGCTACTTGAAAATGGCTAAATAATCAAGTTGTTCGATTTAATCAAGATTGCATACTAGTAAGAATTGGGAAATGGACTTTGAATAAAAAACAAACATTTCTTATAAATGACAGAGGAAAAGATATAGATAAATAATTTTCAAATATATACATAGAACTATGATAGATTAAATGATAATAATGAATAAATACATTTGTGTATAGAGGGGTAATGCATAACCCAAATTAAAATTGATGTTCAGGAAAAAAAACCATATCTTATGTCTGAAAGTGTTTTGTAGTTGACCTTAATATTTTGTATATTAAAAATAAATACATTATTTAATTAATTAAAAAAATTCTATATCTAGTTTTTTAATATAATTTTGTTGGGTTCATATATTATCTTGTTGATGTTTTATCAGATAAAATTTTATTATTTAGGGGAACTTTTTTCCATGGTTTTCATGATAGATTTACTTGTTTATGAGTACAAATGTTCATTTAAAATTAGAATTTTTATACAAAATTAGAATTATATGTTAATAATGTATATAAATATGATTTAATGGTATTATATATTTTCATTTTATGGGATATTAGTACGATTCATTGGATATAACATTAATGATAAACATTTAGATCGTTATGGAGTTTATTCGACCGTCGCGAATACTTTTGTCTTATTAATTAATATAATGTATATATACAGGTTCTAGAATGCTAATGATCATATAACATGTATAATAAAATATTTTTAACCGTTATTATGGTTTTTTGATAGTCCATGAATATCGTTATGTAAAATAAAAACATGTCATCCTTGATGGTGATAAAACTACACCTCACTGATGACATTTCATTTTTTAGAATAAAAGAGAGAGAGAAAGCACATTGATGGTGGATGATCCAATAACATGATATAATTCAATAATAATAATGGTACAATAGTTATCATGTATCTTTGGAATGTTTATATGAGGACATTATATAAGAAGTTTTTATATCAAATCGTGTAAGGTGTGAGTTAGAAGGGTGCCGATGGGTGGTATTTATAGTGGATGAGAGGGGTCTTTTTTGAATATATTATTCATTTGTTTATTATAATGGATCAATAATATGAATAGTTTGATACTTATCAGTACATATGTTAATACAACAAAGGATAGTTCTATATTATGGTCGTACATCATCTATACATATCCTATGATTCAATAATTAATCTATTTAACATTTATCATCAATTATAATGATTTTCTATTAAAAAAATTAATGTTTATTAGAAAATTGAAAAAAAATCACACTAATTTTTTTATATGTATTATTAAAATTACTAAAACCATTGTATGAAAATTGTTTTCTAATAATATGACATTTTATTTTAAATCAAAATCAATATCTTCTCAGAAAATATATATATTAAAATTATAACTGATTTTATAACATAATGAATGTAACACCCCAAGATTTCATAGTGTTTTATTTCTTCAAAATAATTCAATAACTTGCACTACACGCAATACTGAGTTCAAGCGCACCATGGCTTAAAAAATAGATCATTCAAAAATAATTATGAATAGTATTAACTACATTTTAAACCTTATATAATCCTTATAATTTTAGAATCCATATTATGATTTTCATAGACATAATGTAAGAAAAAATTCATTTTCAGTATTGCACTTTTACAAACTTTTAATAGTGAACCCTTTTTAAATCCAATATTTTAAACTTTAATATATTCAATTTGACTAAATAAATTTACATTTTATAATGGGGACATCGAAAAATTTACAATGAAACATCCCAAGCTTCCACGGTACACTTTCCTTTGAATAAAAGAGTAGCGTGTGTTGTACGCAACCTCGAGTTCTGACACACCCCACAACCAATCAAACTAGCCGTTATGAATAGTAATACCTACTTTTTAAAATTGTATATATTTTACCTCTCAAAATGGACTTCATTTTTGTATTCAGAGTATCGAATTTAGCCTATGGTGAAATTTTGGAACTTTTCAGATGAAATTTATATTTTGATGAATAGTTAAAATTAATAAATTTTAATTAAAAAAATATTTTTCAATCGAAATAATTTATATCGATAAATTATGAATTTGAGTGGTTTAAAAATATATTTTGAATATATTTTCACAATTTAATACAATGTTTGTCATTGTACATAATTTCACAATTAAACCAATCATAAACAAGTGTCAATCTTTTGATAGTTATTATCTCTTAAAAACAAGCTATTTGTTTTGACGATGGAAATTAATATTTAAATTAATTAATGAAAATGATATGTTTATAATTTGGTAAAATCGACATCATTTTTTAATTCATAATATCAAATATATCTTAGGCATAATTTTTGGTATTTTTCTGGAAACTTTCATTTTTTGATGAATAGTGAAACCACTAAGTGGTAGTTAAAAAACTGAATTTTTCATAAAACATAATTTTACCGCTTCTGTGAGTGGAATTTCAAAAATCCGAGATACACAGTTAATATCAAGGAGTAAAATTTGGTTCAATGATATGAAAATAATTTTTTGTGAATAGTAACTTTTTACTTTTATTTACCACGGTTTAAAGTAAATATGGTAATTAAGGGTAAAAATGATATTAATATTACCCTAACACATGTTCTAATTCTATTGGACAAGTGTATCTCGACCATAAACTACCTTAGGAATAAAATATTATCATTTAGGTCCACTTGGATTAGATTAGGACATTTATTATTATTTAATTCAAAGTAGAATTAAAAGAGTTAAAATCAACCTTCATTTACTAAAACATTTTTAATATAGGGTTAAACATAAGATAAATTCGATTATAAATATCCATGAGAAAGATAAAAATATTTCCTACATAATTATAGTTTATTTTCAAATTTTAGACATTAAATAATTTAATTTATTTATGACACAATAATGATGCATTAATTACCATAATAGTGAACAATTAAAATAATTGATATTATCAATACCCAAATAAATATATTTTGATACTTTTTATGAATTACACTAATTTTATCAGTTAATATGACATGTTATTAATGACTTAATTCACTATTTTCTAAGTAATCATTCTGTTATGATTTTCACAAAAATCAATTTTCGAAATCGTGTCAAAATTGACATAAAAGAGTTTTTAAAACAAATATTATATTATTAATTGATATTAAATTCCTAAAAATATAAGAATCGGCCAAGAGACTTATATCATGATAGGAGTAACATTAAAGGACCACATGGGGGTCTCTTGGAGGTATATAGTATGTTTATTAACTATATAATATAAAAATACAAAGTGACATGGTAAGTGTCAAACTTATTAACTAAGAGTTAAAACTAAAATATAAGGTTAATATAAAGACCCAAACCTATCTAAATTCTATTGGTTGAGTCTTTTTTGACCCATCCCCACCTTAACATTTAATTAATCCACTTTGGATTAATTATAAACCGAATAGGAATTTATTAAAAAATAATATTTCTAGCTTTTCCAAAGGTGCCCCTCACCCCTCTTATAAACGGTCACTCCCCATTCTCACTAATTCACACATTCAATGCCTTTTGGTTCGGCCAGACCCTACCCATATACCATATAAACTTCCCTCACTACAACCTAGAGGCCTTAGTTGGATCAGAAAGCCAACCTAAGGAGCCCTTTTGATCAAATCAAAAGGAATAACCCGAAGAAGATGTAATGTTTTCACCATCCTTTTTCAAATTCGTTTCTTCTTCAACTTCTTCTTTCTTTGTTTTTCCCATTATTTATTAATGAATTTAGTATCTTTTATATACTGTAATTTTATTATAAATATGGTACAACCATATTCAGTATTCTATCCATCCTTTGAATGAAATGTCACTATATGTGCGTTCGTACGACTTACCATCTCCAAGTCGTGGTGTAATTGTTATTAAATATATTATTATTTGGATGGGTATGATAATGATTTTTAATTCATGTAAATAATAAATATAACATTATAATGATTATGTATATATGATATACCATCCAATTATATATTATTTTAATATCAAAAGAATGATATTGTCGCTCGTGTGTACGTACGCACTACCGTCTCCACGAACGCGATGAGATTCATTCTTCATCGTATCCATTAAAGTATAATTATGATTTGAAGATTTAAAAATAATGTTCAAGTACTTGACATCATTCTGGATATAAATAAGATACAACTTATCCATGACAAACTTGGCTTGCATAACAAAACATATAAAACAAAACGAGTAAGTTAACACCCGAAACGACGATAATACTAAGATATTATTAACAAAGCAATGTTAAAAGATCATATATGATAACATAATAATGTATATGATTCTTGTATAATTTAATAACAACTATTTCACCATTATTCAGGAGGTTAACCTACCCCCATCCAAGTAAAAGTACAAGGTAAGGGTTTATTTCTCAATGTTTTCATTATCTGAGGTTGTTTATACATAATAATCTACTGGGATCTCTTTATCATCCACATCCATGTTTCTAAAAAAATTATTTCAAAACATTTTTTTACAATTTAATAGGATATTGGTTAAATTCATTTATACCATTATTTACTTTTATAAGTTGTTTACAATGGAATCATTCCATCATTTTCCAAACAAGGTGCTTTTTAACCATTTCAACAGAATTAATGTGAGAATGTTTTTTTAACTGATAGGGAGGGTGCGGCTATTTTCTACCGTTATAAAATCATTGAAGCTTCCCTTACAATCTTATAAGAATATTTTCAAATTAAATGTTTTGTTTTATTAATATGTGGCTTTTAAATGATTAAAAAAAGATATATTTCTCTCAAATAGTTTTGATTTCATCTAGCTCAACATAATTTGATGGATTTTAAGCTTATTTTATGTTGATTTATTATGAAACAAAACATCCATATTGTATTGAAGGTTTTGTGATATGTTTGACTGTGGATGTGTTATTTTTATACCATTCATGGTTTATGTTGAAAGTATTGACATTTTGTATGATAGTTTTAATACGAATTTTTATTTTATGTTTAAACCTGTTCATATGAGCAATGAATTGGACTTAATAAGTGACAGGTGGAGCCCGCTACAGATCCTCAATGCATCAATAGGTCTCATGAGACAAACTAGTGTCTTGGAACAAGGCCTTGGCAAAATATTATTTGTAGTCTTTCCACGAGGCCTTGGCTATGTGGTTATGATAGTCTGGGATTATGCATTCCATCATTATGAAAGTGGTTATTGATATTGCATGTGATTATTCGATTAGTAGAATATCCATGTGAATAAGTAAATGGAATTATTTCATTTTATTTTTTCCACACTATGTTGATGTTCAAGTTTAAAAAGGCTTTTGTTTTAGTTATACATTCCCTAAATGATTATTCTTATTTATGAAATTTTCCACTATATTCTTATTCATACAGGGCATTTAAACTCACCCCTTTTCTATGTTTTATTTTTCCCAAGATGTGAAGAAGAAAATTATGAATGACCTGTAGGGATAATATGAGGGGATAAGAGTGTAGAATATGGAGACTATGTTGTTGTAGATTTCATTTTTATGATGTAATGTAAAACCTTATGAATATATATAGTGTCTCCAAGGCTACTAAACTGATCGGTCTTTTGAGATTTGAACATTCTTGTGATCATGCCAATGTCATGTAATAATGCACCGACTCTGGGTAACTATGGTTGGGGCATTACAGTTGGTATTGGAGAAAGTTTAGTACAAACCTTGGATTCTAGATTTAGATAATCTTTGATTAGAGCACGTAGACCTAAGATGAACTTTGAGGATTAGTATAGAAGAACATCCTAGAATTTTGGTATTGTAGATATTTTGTGTGTTTTCCGGGAAATACATCCCAGTCTGGATATGAGAAGGTAGAGGCTGCTCTAGCAACGATGTACCTAAGGGTAAAACCCGAAAACACCGCTTTGAGCTAGACTCGAACAGGAACTGGTGCACGACAATGGGCCTTGCTGCACTCTTGGTTACGACACTCCCTTGGAATATGCTTAGGATAATTCTCATTTTCTTTACAAACCTCTATGAAGTGTTAATGAGTATATACATCCTCAATGGAGACATTTTTATGATTATGGATTATATCCATAAAATATTTAATTAATTTTATGTGTTTTACAAGTTTGGGATTAGGTATTGTTATTCAAAAATTAATCTGGTGTATTCCATTGTTTTGAAATGGCGGCCAGTAGAAGGAATGAGAACTCCAGAAATGCACATGATCCAAAGAGGAAGAATGATCATATCATTCATGGACATAAGCCAGAATTTATATGAGAAATAGTCTCCCATGTATTATCATCATATGAAAAAATAATATCATGTGTCGATAAGATAATTAAAGAGTTTACTGAGTCTTATGGCTTTGATGTGAAGCAAGAGAAGAAAAGGATGTAAGAGAGAAATATGGATAAATGGAAGAGGTAAAAGAAGAATTTTCCCATATGTGATAACTGTGGGAAGAAACACCCTGGAACTTGCCTAAAAGAAATGGGAGTTTGTTATAAGTGTGGAGGAAAAGGGAACAAACTATATGACTGCAAGGGTAAGAAAATGGTTTCAAATGTACAATGCTTCATTTGAAAGGAGTTTGGACACTACGTGAACCTATGTCCCAGTCATCAGACTATGCCTCAAATGATGTTATTGGATAATAATCAAGTTATGATACTACCACAGATGAAGAGGTATGATTAGAGTTCTTATGTTGATTATGTCATTTGAGTGTTGTATCAACAATGTACTTGTTATAATAATTATGGAGTATATAAGGATTGTATTGCAGTACTATTTCATTAAGGAATTGAGATTGTGTGGAACAAATAAAAGTGACTCAATATCAGGTTAAATTTTTGGAAAATATATGGTTGAGAGAAATATAAACCATAATATAGTTCTGATACTGAGGTAGTGATTTTAAAATAATACATGATTGATTTGGATAAATTATAATGGATATTCTTGACTACCTTGAAACTGATTAAGGATTTGTATATTCCATCATTGCAGAGGTTTACATAATTTTTGGATTGAAAGATTATATCTATTATTCTTTATGGAATAAAGGATCATGAATGTAATCAATAAGGTTTTATGGTAATTCAGGATGTTTCATTGTTTTAAAAGAATAAATGATGAAGGTGATCACATATTAGTACACGGAAAAAAAAGATCTCCATTTTTTTTACCTTCCTTATAAATTTTGGACTGAAGTATTTTGGATAGTTCTAGTTTGGATTATTTTGGATTTCCATAAAAGGACAACCCGGAGGTCGGGCGACAACCCGTCGCGTCCGGCAAGGCCGCGAGACTTCAACCCACAACTGAAGGGCGAAAAGGGTGTATCACCTACCACTGACCCAAGTGATGTATTGGATTGAATAATGTCATTTTTTTAATGGTTCTACTAGATTAATTATAAATTCATTTTTTTAACCCTATACGAATAGAATATTATTTTTAAGTTCTATTATCTTTTAGAGTGAAAGATGAGTTTGTGGTAGAACATAGTTAAAGGATGAGACTCTACTTTTCATGTATATATTTTTCTTCTTCTCTTATTCTATGAAAAAATTAATTCTTATACTTTAGTGAAGGGATCTTAAAACAAAAAAAACGTGTTATCCTAATACCATATGTTTTGCTAAACCGATGGTATTTTAAATCATCATAGATTGATGAATTTAAGGCCCTCAGTTTTACACTAGTTTGTGATTGATTACCTCAATCAATACCTATAAATATTTACATTTTTCCTCCAATTATATGTCCTTAATTTCCACCAATGCTCTCCGAATAGAGATCGCAATTTGGTGGGGACCCTTTCATTTCTCTTTTCCTCTTATTAAGACTAAATTTTATTAACCCAATTTCCGATGTGGGTTTTCCCACAAATATATTTTCTATATTCAACCTTTTATATTCCAAGAACAATTTCAAATTGCGAGGACTCAATTTATTAAAGGAGGGGAGAATGTAACCCCCCAAGATTTCATAGTGTGTTATTTATTCAAAATAATTCAATAACATGCAGTACACGTAACACCGAGTTCAAGCGCACCATGATGTACCAAAAAAGATGTTCAAAAGAGGTTATGAATATTATTAACTAAATTTTAAACTTTATATAATCCTTATAATTTTATAATCCATATCATGAGTTTCATAGACATAATGTAAGAACAAATTCATTTTCAGTATTGCACTTTTACCAACATTTAATAGTGAACCCATTTTAAATCCAATATTTTAAACTTTTATATATTAAATTTGACTAAATAAATTTACTTTTTAGAATGGGGACATCAAAAATTTAAAAATAAACATCCCATGCTTTGACGGTACACTTTCCTTTGAATAATACAGTAGCGTGTGTTGTACGCAACTTCAAGTTCTAACATACACCACAACCAATCAAACTAGCTGTTGTGAATAGTAATACCTACTTTTTGAAATTTTATAAAATTTATCTCTCAAAATGGACTTCATTTTTTGTATTCGGGGTATCGAATTTAGCATAAGGTGAAATTTTGGAACTTTTCGTATAACATTTATATTTCGATGAATAGTGAAAATTACGAAATTTTAATTAAAAACATCATTTTTAATCGAAAGAATTTATATTGATAAATTATGAATTTGAGTGGTTTTAATGTATATTTATAATATATTTTTACCATTTAATACAAATTTTATAATTGTACATAATTTCAAAATTAAACCGGACATTAACATGTGTCAATCTTTTTATAGTTATTATCTCTTAAAAACACGCTATTTGTTTTGACGACGGGAATTAATTTTGAAATTAATTAATGCAGCTGATATGTTGTCAATTTGGTAAAATAGAAATCATTCTTAAATTCATAATATGAAATATAGATTAGTCCTAATTTTTGGTATTTTTCTGGAAACTTTCATTTTTTGATGAATAGTGAAACCACTAAGTGGTAGTTATAAACTGAATTTTTCATAAAACAAAATTCTACCTCCTCTATTAGTGTAATTTCGAATATCCTGGAGTCACGGTTATTATCAAGAAGTAAAATTTTGTTCAATGAGATGAAAATAATTTTTGGTGAATGGTAACTTTTTACTTTTATTTACCATGGTTAAATGTATATAGGGTAATTAAGGGTAAAAATGATATTAATATTACCCTAACACATGTACTAATTCTATTGGACAAGTTTATATCAACCAAAAACAACCTTAGGAATAAAATATTATCATTTAGGTCCACATGGATTAGATTAGGACATTTATTATTATTTAATTTAAAGAAGAGTTAAAAGAGTTTAAATCAACATTTATTTACTAAAACTTTTTTAATATAGGGTTACACATTTGATAAATTAGATTAAAAATATTAATTAGAAAGCTAAAATCATTTCCTACATAATTATATTTTATATGTAATTTTTAGACATTATATAATTTAATTTATTTATGACACAATGATGATGCAGTAATTACCATAATAGTAAAAAATTAAAATAATTGCTATTATAAATACCCAAATCTATATATATACTAATCTTAGGTTTCTCCACCGCCACGTGTCAAAATACTATGCCTCCAGAACATTTTTCCACTACGTGTCCTACTACCAGGAGCCCACATCGCCCCTCCGTGCGCTCACATTTTTCTCCGCGAAACCCAATCCCGCTCCGTCTCTCTACCTTTCTCTCCCTCCCTCTACCCTTCCCCTCGGCCTCCCCATTGCAATTTTCCTCCTCCCCGTACCATTTTTCCTCTGCTACTCCATTCTTCCATCCTCGTCGTCCATGGCCTTCAACATCTTCGGTCTCCCCAATCCATGGTTTCCACTTTTTTCTATTCTCCGGCTTCAGCACCCTCACCTTCATCCCCCGATCGCGATTTCCATCAGATTTGCCCTTCTCTCGTGCGTCATCTCTTCTCGATCGAGGGTTCCATCACACCACATCCGACATCTTATTTCATTTGAAACCCCTTCTTCACCTACTTCCCTCTTCCAGACGCGGTTTCCTCGTTTTCTCATCTCGCTCGCGCTACATCCCCTGTCAATCTACGGTTCCCACAGATCCCACTACTCGTGTTCGACAAAATCCAGGTTCCCCTCTGTCCCTACATTGATTCCCACACAATATCAACATTCATGAACTCCGAAAACATTCGACAAATCAAACCTCTCTAATTCCATCCATTATCGGTGCTGTTACGCTCCTTTTGCAGCTCGAGATTTCCTGCACATCGACGCATCATATTAAATTGACTATGATTCTCAAACTACTCAGGTTTAAGCTCCAGTCGGGCTAGGGTTCCCGCATTCCCCGGTTGACATCTACCTTTAACTTCCGGTCCCCCTCCACTCGTCTAGCGCTTCCCTAACAGTATGGAGGTAGTCGCTCGGGATAACATTTACTCTGCGCCTGCTATCCATTTACTTCACAGCCTCTACCACTCGGGATTTCCCACGCACAATCGGCGCTGAAAACTCCGAAAGTTTCCTCCCATAATTTTCATCTCAGTTCTGGTAGATATTGGTACCATGTAAGCTTATCGTACTGGTAGTGTTATTATTACATTCATACTAACATTCCAACCTAAATTACACAACTGTCTCTACAGATTACAGCTTCCAGGACCTGTACAACCCATTGCCCTTGACAAGGGAAGAATTCACACTCATCTGCTAATACATGTATGGTATTAAAACACGTTGACTGTTTACTTTGTTTTCATATCTATTTTCTGAATTCCTATCTGCAGATAAATGTGTATTACATCATGAAGAGTAAACATACCTTATTTGAAATTGTATTATGGTCATTATTTAGGTGATGTACATACATGTTTATAGAGCATACATGTTTTTCGTCTCCAATAATTGATAAATTTACATTTCCTGTTTTCTACCCCTTATTATTACATTACCTGTTTCTGTATACTATTAAATCCCATAATTGTCTATTTTATTTCAACGCCATGTTTGAATGGTAAATGTTTGTCATACTGTGCAGTGATGAAATAGGTCATAGGTAACTGCAATGATATGTTTGGAATCATGTAAAATACTGGAATAGTCATTTATAATGAAAGTCCATGTTTCTAGGGTAAATATATGTTATATTGTGCAATTATGAAATAGGTCACAAGTTATTGCAATGATCTGTTGGGCTGAAATAGCATATATTGCTTTTCATTCTTCCTCAACATAACTGTAATTCACCATTTCAATTAGACTTTTAATGGACCCCAGTTCCAGGATCTGCTTCAATGGAACTGGCTTATTTTTACTACATTTCCCAAGAACCCATGCAATAATTCTTCTCATATTCAAGTCAGGGTTACTTTTACTGTGTTGTTTCACTATTATCTAACTGTTTTACCAGTAGTTGTGATTACAACAACAGGAATTGGTAATGAATGCATGTATTCTGTCGTAAAATCAGGAAGGTAACATCTGTTTTGACCATCATATGAATGCAGGTAATTTGTGCATGAATTTTCCTGAATTCACTATCCTAATTCAAGACACTCACTTCTCTGTTTAATTAATTTGGTGTCAATTAATTGATGTTCATGTAATTTTTTTTCATTTCTCATCTGTTCATTGCAATTCAACAACTTTTGGACTGACTTGTGGATTACAGTTTTAGGTTTGTAGAAGGCGAAACTGAAAAAGAATAAATGTGCAGACTTCATATGGATGAATGTAAACCCTCAGGGTGCCTCTATAGACATTTGATTTCAGGATTCACTATCCAAGGTAGGATATATATCTTCTTCAAACTAGGGCATGTGTACATTAATTTCTGGCTATATCATGTCTTCAAGGGAAATGTTTGTTCAGAAGTTATGTCCAAGGTTTGCTTCTGTTGTCTTCAACACAGGTTTTAAGGTTGTCTATACTATTTTCCTCATCCCTTCTCTATGGAATCATTGAATGACTTCAGTGCTGGTAAGTCTATCTACCTTCAGTTTCCATGATCCAGTAAACCCATAGTTGATGTGTTTCCAGTGAATATGGTACGTTCACTAATTTTTCATTGATTTCACTACTGTGGAAAAATGTATTAATGTTTTCATATAAACATTCAGACATATTTGAATATATTTAATGAAAAGTCACATTAAATAGTTACAATGATTTCATGATTTTATTGGATTATTGCATCACCATCATGTTATACTTTCCAGTTCAATTACATTAAAATACCATGCCCAAAAAACCTTCAACATTTTAGTAAACATTATCAGTAATTTCAATATCCTGTGTACCATAACTTCCTACACTTTTTATTTCTATGAATCAGTAGTACACTGGAACTGTGATCTTTATACACTCTATGTAATAGGATCATAAATATTCTGTTGATTGGATTCTTGACAGAAGAGTTAGGCGTGGCCGAGAATGCCTTGCTCAGGAAGTTGAAGTCGCACCCCTCCTCCACTCTCAGCTGAAAAAAAGGTACGTCTATCTGTGCTGGACGAAAAAACCAATAACATCCAGAAAAAACTAGAGGAAATTCAAGAAGCAGGAACTATGGATGTACCAAATCCATTCATGAAAATGTGTAGGTACTTACTACTGAGAAAACACTGCTGATTCAGGAACTGTAGACTGACAATCTGTTCATGATTTCTCTGCAGATAATGATCGCTCTTTGTGATATTTGTGGATCTTTTGGTCTGCGAAATAATGCTATTGAGAGAAGTCAATCTCACATCACAGGAAAGCAACATATATGGTAAGAGATTTCATTATGGGGTAAGAGTTTTCTGATTTTTTAGGACATTAACATTATACTACTACAACAAAAATGCTTTTAAATGATTCCACTTTCACACATATATACAGACATACAAGTTTTAATTAATGAATCAAACAATAATGAATATATATCTTCTGTTTATCAGGGAAGCAGGTGATGCTTCTACATTGTATTGGATAATTTTTTTTTTATTTTTTTTCTCAGGTTATGTGAAACATACTTTAAGAAATATCATTCTAGAATTGGGTAATCATTGGTTTCAGGTATAAATTTTTGCTTTCTAGCTAATTCTTAATTTCATTTGAATATTTGAGAAACTATGAAGGGAGAGCGGTAGTTATAGAAATGATGTTGTGTTATCAATCAATTCCTAGAAATCTATGAATTTTTGATAAGTGACGCATCCATCGAAATAGAAGTCTTGGGTTTCCCAGGTACACCACTAACCCTTAGAGTTTTGGTCATAATAAGGTCCTCCATTGAATTTTTTATGCACCCTAACTTCAATGTTGAAGCCATTCAGGTGCCCTTAGGATGTCAGTAATATTATATTTGAAGGGAAACTTTTTCCCCTCAAATCTCAAGTAGTTTATTTGTTTCCAAATATGATCAATGTAGGAAAAATAGTGTGAACTTAAGAGGTTTTTATGTTGATTTTTCATGTAATCATTGATCACATTTTTCATGAAGGAATTCATGTCACAATTTGTATATAACATGTAATGAAACATAGCTTAAATATGATTCTAGATTTTCATGGCATGGTTGTAGGTGAAGAGAAAGTGATGACATTCCTATGAAATTTTATGGCATAATGTGCCGGTAGATTCAAGTCCCAGATGGTAGTGTTCTTGAAAACAATTTTACATAAACATTACTATTGATATGGAGAAGGAAAATGAACGTTGAAAAAATAAAAGTTGTGCTGAGTACCACCCTATTTCACTTCTGAATTATTATCCTTTTCTTGATATAAATTTGTTTTAGTAAATGTGTTATTTATATCCTCATGATTGTGCATATTTCGGTTAGCAAGAAATGAAATGTTATGGAATGCTCCCCCAGATGTTTATTGAGACATCATTTTTATTGTACGGATTTTCTAAACTGGGGATCTTGAGAAAGGTACATGCTTAATTTCAGATAATAGTTTGGAGCAGTGGGTTATTCTTTTTTTATTCATGTTCTACCTAATTCAATGTTATCCATGATTTGTAAATTGTTTGTACAATGCATGATAATTGTAATTGTGACCAATATGTATACATGTCTTATTTAATTTAGGTTTAATTTTCACCATCTCCTTTTTTTAATGCAATGGTAACACACATTCAAGGTAATTATCTAGATATCTTTTTCTGTTAATTCAAACTTAAATTTTTTTATCTTATGATACTTACTCAGCTATGTGACGGGAAATCATTATGTTTTTAAGGAGGTGAGATATCAACAATGAATAAATATTTTGGATAAAGGATTTGATGTATTCTCTAAGGTTTGTATGAATCCTTCAAAAGGGTTTGATTAGAAAGAATTCATTATGTTTTTCATTTCCTTGATTGATTTCTTTAACCCCCTTTCCATCACCGATAGCATCGTCAAAGAGCCTACAGATCCAACAATAGGCATGTTCTCATATTATTGTGAAATAATCTCCTTAATTTCTAGAAACATTTTCCACTCCATTCAAGATTTTCATCACAGGTATATCTGTAACTCTTTATTTACACTTTTTTCACCAATATGCACAGAAAATCCACCTGCCTTGAGATTTTGGTAACCTCTACCTACGATAAACCATTATTTTTTTACTATAGTAACCCCTCTAGCTACCTATCTGTCTTTCCTCTTATAATTTCTCATAGCATGGTCTGAATTTCATTTTTGGTGATGTAAAGTGACTTAATTTGAGTTCACCCTACTGTATATTGGCTTCATCCCATATTTCTCTTTGTAATTTGTAATTTATTTCATGTTGTTTAGCTATGTTTTAAGTGTTATTTTATGGAATGATGACTCCATAAGGTTTGATTTCAAAGGCATAATGCTATATGACCATTGATTTTGATTTTTATTGATCTCAAATCATCAATGAGGTTTAAGGAGAATGATGGAACTACTGAATGATTTCCATCAAACTGCATTGATCAGATCCCTGATTGAGATAAATCCTAGAATTTTTTTCTTATTGGTCTTCAATCATTTAACATATAAATCTTATTAATAGTTACTTTTACTAACTCTGAATTTCCATGTTTTAGAGAAGTAAATCTTTTTTCACAACAAAGTTCTATTTTCTTTGATTAGTGGATCATTTATTTTATTTCTGTAATGGATCATATTTTAGAGTAGTGGAACACGTTTGAGCATGTGAATCATGCATTATTTTTGGGTATTGTATCATGTTATTTGTTCAAGCGGTGTTTATGTGTTTTATTAGATCAATGAATCATTTTATGAGCAAAGAATTAGAACAACATTATGCATGCCATCTTCTCAATATGTATGTTTAATATCTAGATTTATTATGTACTTAATGAATACCTATAAGATAGGATGTTTGACTACTTAATATTGAAAATATAATCTTCAAAAACCCCGAGTCTCAGTATGATAGGAGACGATGTTCGATTATGTTTCTAATTTTATGTTGTCATTGTGCATAATGTTTTTAAGAGTACATAATCTAATCATGGAAGAATTTATGTTTTAGTAACGGTTGAACTTGTGGGCATGATAGTGATTCCACACTTACTATAGGTAACTAAGGATATTACAACATCACTAATTATGATTTGAGTTTTGATTTAATTTCATGCAGGTCAAATATTTGACTATTGGCATTTTCATGAAGTTTCGATTCCTTGCTATTGGTAACTAAGGATATTACAACATCACTAATTAAGATTTGAGGTGTGATTTATTTTATTGTATGTAAAATATTTGACTATTGGCATTTTCATGAAATTTTTATGCCTTGATCATAATATCTTCCTATTGTTGATAGGAGTATTAATGGTCTATTTGACATCATTTTTTGAGAACAACATTTTCCATAATGATTCTACTAAATGTTTCTTATAATATGATGTGCCTATAATTTCACAACATGTATTGAAGAGTTAGTATTATAATTGAACATAACCAGGTACCACTATATTTAATTTCTCAATTTTATCATTTCTGAAAAAAACACCACATTATTGTAATATTCATTTTTTTCTTGCATGACTTGAAAATCAAAGAAGTGGATCTTTAGGAATGTGTTTGAACAATGAAAATTGATTTGATACAATAGGCAAAACTATTTAATGTACTTAGGTATATGTTATTTATCTTCATTGAGTGTCACTTTAATGACATCAATGGAACTAACTAAAATTCATTTTTTCATGTCATTTGCATTTTTTCAATGATTAGTACGTACAATCCATTTCTTCTTCTCGATTGGATATTGTAAACCATCACAATTCTATTTATATGATTTTAATTTTCATGAATATTTGGTATTTATTCTTTAATGTCAATTATTTCTGTAGAAATATATTTTCATTGAGTTTGATGCTGGTGATTCGTTGTTTTTGATGTTTTGATGACTAGCTTGCTTGTGCTGGAGAGTGCCTTTTGCACCCTGTTCAATGATCTGCATTAGGTCTTGATGCTATCCTAGAGTTTCTGCCCTATTTTGTTTGATGATAGGATTGGAGGAGTCCCTATGTATAGTACATGCCTTTTTGGAGATCATGGAAATAACATGTTGTTTTGATCAATATTTTCTTCTTGAGATTTTGTTGGATTTTACTTTTTTGGTTTGTAATTTTCTCAATCCCTCCTAGTGTAAATCCAAGCTACACTGTCTGTTCTTATTGCAAGAGTATGAAAAAATCAAATGTGTTTTAAAAAACATGCCTTATGACAGCACCCATGATGGGGTAAACAAACATACCATCAAGGAAGAAAAATGGTATGTTTTCTGTTATAATTTGTTTGATGCAAGAAATGATGGTTCTAAAAGAGGAACAAAGGCCTATAGTTGTTCCTAGGAACCATGGATATCTGTATAATAGATACAAAATCCAGTTTTTGGATCTTTAACATCTTAGAACAGTAGAAACTGTTGAAGATGAAACTTTCAATCCTCAATTTCTTAACTTCTGTTCCAGTTATTCAGTATTACTGTGACATATATGTCTTCATTATGTACTTGATGATGGTCCTGGTGGAGGAAGAGAAGCATACTATTGTTCATAGGCACCCTGTATTTCTGTATACTTGATACACATTCCAGTTTTGGGCTCTGCAACATCTTATTACAATAGAAACCGCCCAATATGTTAATTTCTATACTCAATTTCTAAACTTCTGTTTCCAGTATTCAGGATTTCTGTAACATTTATATCATCAATATGTAATTGATATATAAGGATGATCATTATGTAACTTTTTTTCTTTAATATCTGTTACTAATACTCCTACATTCTAGGTTCTGCTCTTTTTTCCACATGTATGGGCACACCAACTCAGTCCAATCAAGTATTAATTATTTCTCTTCATTATCTCTTATTATCATTAAATCATCAGCGTAGACATTTATTATTTTTGGGAAATTGTATGTTGAATTATTTTAGAGTTTGATCCTGTTATATGGCTAACAAGTGTGTTGTATTCCAGGTGTACATAATTGCAGGTTCTATAGGCAGAGAGGAGATTTTGTGAGGGGGCTGAGCAGGTTGGAGGGGAGGGGAGGGGAGGGGAGGATGAGTGCAGGGGGGAGGGGGCTACTGGGGGAAGAGATTGGGAAGGGGGGGAGTGGTGGGGGAAGAGCTTGGGAAGGGGGGGGGGGAGTGGTGGGGGAAGGGGCTGGGGAGGTAGGAGGGGAGGGGAAGGGAGGGAAGGGGAGTATGAGGGAAGGGGGGAGGGGGCTGCGGGGGGAAGAGGTTGGGGAGGGGAGGATGAGGGTAGGGGGAGGGGATGGGCAGGTTGGAGGGGAGGGGAGGGGAGGGGAGGATGAGGGCAGGGTGGAGGGGCAGGGGGGATGGGCTGGGCAGGTTGGAGGGGAGGGGAGGGGATGATGCGGGCAGGGGGGAGGGGCTAGGCAGGTTGGAGGGGAGGGGAGGGGAGGGGAGGATGAGGGCAGGGGGGAGTGGGGTAGGAGGGGGTGCTGGAAAGTTGGGGGGGGAAAGCAGGCCAGATTCACCATTTTTTCAGAGATCCTACACATCCAAATATCTACAACAGGTCTGTGTTCCTAGATTCATAGATGTTTTAACCCTTCTGTACATAATTATATATTTACGGTTATGATTTACTAAGATAATCATTCTCAACAGGGTTGGTGTTGGTTTCCTCAACACATCGAATTGTGATGCATTGTCGGTATGTGTAACCGATTCCATTCAACATTAAATTTTCCCACTATCATTCATGAAAACATTTTTTTTTCATTTTTTATTACATGTATGGAGTAGTAAGGTAATAGTGAAAAATAATTGCTTTTATTTTTAGATTAATTATTTGCATTATAAGTTACAGTATCAACTATATTGGATATTGAAAATTACCTAGAAGATTGAACATTTTTTTCCAGAGCATTTTGGTTTCCCATATGGATTGAATATCCCCTCTACACAATCCAGAATACCAAGACTTTTTATTTTTTCAACCCATATTATTTATTTTTTGAACCCATATTATTTATTTTTTCAATAATATTCTCTGCAGTAAGTATTGGATTCACTGTGAAACCAAAATCCAGGACAAGGTGTCCACTACAAAGAGGATTCTCTCCTACAGTTCCACATCTTTGAACCAGGTACATTCTCCTATTTTCCTATAAAATTTCATGATACTGGCCATCGTGATTAGTTTTAAGTTGAACACGATTAACTCAGACAATCATTCTAAGCAGGGTTTGTATTGATTTACTCAACACATCACAGTCTGCTGCATAGTTTGTATGTTTAACTTATTCAAATCAATATACAAATATTCATTTTTTATTATCTCCATTACATAATTTAAATAGATAATACTAATTTTATTTCATCTAATTTAATTTTTTCCCTACACATAACACACTGCATTTGTTCCTCTCTGATGCCAATTGTTCAACATCTTCTTTCTGTTCAATGATTACAGTTGTCAGAATTTACTGCTACTTATCCTTTTAATTCATTTCTTCATGTAGTGCCATTGATGTTGTCTAACAATATGTTACAAGGTCTTGAGACTCTACAACAACAACAAGCACTGCCAATGAACTGCATCCCCGTATAAAGGATACCATTAACCAAAAGACTGACAAGATTATCTTATATTTTGTGATGCAATTTCCAGGTATCACTTGGATACATATATGTTTCTGTTATTTCTAAATAATGTTTTTTTACATTGATAACATAAATTTTATATTTACTCCACTAATATAATGAATGAACAAGTTCAAGTGTAACCATTTTCCTTTTTGATGCCTATATCATTTACACTAAACTGAATTCCCAGTTTCGATTTTCTCACCTAAATTATGTACTGTAGGGATAGATGTTCGTGTCAACCCAACATTCGTAACTTCTGCTCCACTAGGGCAATTTCTACTAACTAGGAATGCATGTATTTACCTACACGACTTTCCATTACACTTCCACTACGAATGGGAACAACAGATACATTTAAAAAGTTGTGGTTGTTGTTAATTTATAGAACCTTCTATTCAAAACATAAAGCTTCTCTGTTTCTCTGTAAACATTATGTTATATTTTCATGTTTTAAAAATTATCTGTTATGTTTACATTCACAATTTCCATGTTCATGTTTCACTATACCCATTTAAGTGACTTAAGGATTCAACTTTGAAGAACTAGGAGCGAATATAACATATTTACGATCAGGGGTATAAGATTTTTTGTAGTGTTTACCATAGAAAACAAGAGTAATGTTTTTATATTTCTGGATCAATTGTTTTAAAAAATTTATCGAAGAGATGAGAAAGTGACAATTCAATGCTAAAATAAAGTGATATGACATAGCAAGTTAGAGGTTCATGCCTTCCAGTACCCAGCCATGGAGAAATCTGACCCTCAATGCCACTCAAACCCTCAATGCCCGATGGCTTGCCGTTTATGCCAAGCTGCCAAGCTGCGATGTTTTTGTATGCCAATGAGGATTCGAAAGCTCTTCTATTTGAGAAATAAAAAGCTCTTCTATCTATAGAGGGAATTTTTTATTCCTCAATTTCTGTAATTTCTATTATTATACATTAATCATTTATGTAACTATTGTTCCTTCATTATGTATTTTATAGAGAAGACTGCTCACTATGTAACTTTTGTTCCTTAATTTATGTAACTTTTATTCCTTTATTATGTGTGTCATTTTCTTTTCAAATATTTTTAATATTAATATGAACTATTATGTTTTATAAATAGTATTCTATACTTAATAATAAGAATTATTTTATAGTTCCGTGCATCGCACGGGCGGAGTACTAGTAAATATAATTTGAGACTTTTTATGAATTAAACTAATTTTATTGGTCAATATGACATGTTATTAATGATTTAATTAAATTTTTTTGAAGAAATCATTCTGTTATGATTTTCACAAATATCAATTTTCCAAAGAGTGTCAAAATTGACATAAAAGAATTTTTAAAACAAATTTTACATTATTAATTGATATTCAATTCCTAAAAATAAAAGGATCATCCAAGAGACTTATATAATTATATATGTATCATTAATGAACACTTTGGGGTCTGTTGGAGGTATATAGAAAGTTTACTAACTATATAATATAAAAAACAAGGTGACATGGTAAGTTTCAAACTAATTAACTAAGAGTTAAAACTAAAAGATAAGGTTAATATAACGACCCAAACCTGTCAAATTTCTATTGGTTGAGTGGTTTCTAACCCTTCCCCACCATAAACATTAACTAATCCACTTTGTAGACATTAGGAACCAAATATTAATTTATTATAAAACAATATTTCTAGCTTTTCCAAAGGTGCCCCTCACCCCTCTTATAAAAGGGCACTCCCAATTCTCACTAATTCACACATTCAAAGCCATTTGGATCGGTCAGACCCTGCCCAAATACTCTCTCAACATCCCTCACTACAACCTAGAGTCCTTAGTTTGATCCAAAAGCCAACCTAAAGTGCCCTTTTGATCAAATCAAAAGGAATAACCCAAAGAAGAGGTAATGTTTTCACCACCATTCTTCAAATTCATTTCTTCTTCAACTTCTTCTTTCTTTGTTTTCCCCATTATAAAATAATGAATACAAGATCTCCTATATACTATAATATTATTATAAATATGGTACAACCATATTAGGTATTCTTTGCATCCTTTGAATGACATGTCACCATACGTGTGTACGTACGACTTACCGTCTCGACGTCGTGGTGTAATTGTTATTCAATATATTATTATTTGGATTGGTATAATAATTATTTTTAATTAATTTAAATAATAAATATAACAGGATAATGATTATTTATATATGATATACCATCAAATTTTATATTCTTTTAATATCAAAAGAATGATATTGTCGCTCGTGCGTACGTACGGACTACCGTCTCGACGAACGCGATGAGATTCATTCTCCATCGTATCCATTAAAGTATAATTGCCATTTTATGATTTAAAAATAATTTTTAAGGACTTGATATCATTCCGGATATGAATAAGATACAACCTATCCATGAAAAACATGGCTTACGTAACAAAACATATAAAATAAAACGAGTATGTTAACACCCGAAACGACGATAATACTATGATATTATTAACAAAGCAATGTTAAAAGATCATATATAACAACATAATAATGTATATGATTCTTGTATAATTTAATAACAATTATTTCACCATTATAAAGGAGGTTAACCTGCCCCCAACCAAGAAAAAGTACAAGGTAAGTGTTCATTTCACAATCTCTTCATTTTCCGAGGTTGTTTATATGTAAAAATATACTTGGATATCTTTATCATCCACATCCATGTTTCTTAAAAATTTATTTCAAAACATTTTTTACTATTTACTAGAATATGGGTTAAAGTCATTTATACCCTTCTTGACTTTTATAAGTTGTTTATAAAGGAATATTTCTGTCATTTTCCAAACAATGTGCTTTTTAACCTTTTCGACCTCTTTAAGGTAAGAATGTTTTTTAACTTATACGGCGGGTGTGTCTATTTTCCACCGTAATAAAATCATTAAAGATTACCTTACAAGCTTATAATAATATTTTCAAAGTAAATGTTTTATTTTAAAAATATGTGACTTTTAATTTATTTTAAAAAATAGATATTTCTCTCAAACAGTTTTGATTTCATCTATGTCAACATACTTTGATGGATTTTAAGCTTATTTGAAGTTGATTTATTATGAAACAAAAATTATATATTGTATTGAAGGTTTTGTGATATGTTTGACTGTGGAAGTGTTATTTTTATACCATTCATGGTTTATGGTGAAATTATTGACATTTCATATGCTAGTTTTAATACTAATTTTCATGTTATGTTTAAACCTATTCATATGAGAAATTCATTGGACTTAATAAGTGACGGGTGGAGCCCTCTATAGCTCCTCGATGCATCAGTAGGTCTCATGAGACAAACTAGTGGCTTGGTACAAGGCCTTGCAAAAATCATATTTTTTGTATTGGAATGAGGCCTTGGCTATGTGGTTATGATAGTCTGTCATTATGCATTCGATCATTATGAAAGTGGTTATTGATATTGCATGTGATTATTCTATTAGTAGAATATCCATGTGAATAAGTAAATGTAATTATTTCATTTTATTTTTTCCATACTATGTTGAAGTTCAAGTTTAAAAAGGCTTTTGTTTTAGTTATATATTGCCTCAAATGTTTATTCTTATTTATGAAAGTTTCCACTATATTGTTATCCTTACTCGGCATTTGAGCTCACCCCTTTTCTATGTTTTATTTTTCCCAAGATGTAAAGAATTAAATTATGAATGTCATGCAGGGATAGTATGAGGGGATAAGAGTGTGGACTTTGGAGACTATGTTGTTGTTGTTTTCATTTTTATGATGTAATGTAAAACTTTATGAATATATCTAATGTCTCCAAGGATACTAAACTAATCGGTGTTTCGAGATTTGATCTTTCTTGTGATCATGCAAATGTTATGTAATAATGCACCGACTCTGGGTAACTGTGGTCGGGGCGTTACAATTAATACTTAACTAATGTATCAAAAAATGTTCCTTAAATAAAATGAAAAAAATATTAATTCGTGATTAAATTTTATGAAAATAAATTTCCTTCTAAATATATTTTTAATTATAAAATTGTATTAAAATATTTTTTACTAACAAAAACACTAATAGTTAATTATTAATTTATAAATTATTCATTAATTTATTCTATGATATGATTATATAATAATATCAAGAATAAGATGCATAAATTTTATTTATGATTTAATGGGTGTGTTTATTATTCATTTGGCTAGTTTTACTATTAATCAGAGTCATATTACTATTACTTAGGTTAAGTTACTATTTCATCGGTATATGTTCCTTAAATTCTACAAATTCTCTTAATTTCATTCATTATTAATTTATAATGACTTTATTGTGTTATCTATGTTATTTTATGTTATTTATACTATTTGAGATAATTATAAGAATGTAAATTTCATTGATATAATTTTGGGGCATTACATTCTCCCATTATACAAAATATTTATCCTCAAAATTTCAAAACTAGAACCTCATTAAAATATTTTAGTAGACTGTCATCATAACATCATATAGATACCCAATTTACACTTCTATTTTTGGATTTTTTTCAAAGTACCTTTACCATTTGAGACATCTGATTCTTCAAAATCTATTCATTAGTGTATAGAATCTGAATAGGATCTTCAAAATATGATAAATCAGGTTCCAAATATATTACGTCAGATGTGAGGACATGAATTGGGTCTGGCATTTACTTCCTTAACAATGAGATGATGAACACATTGTGTAATTTATAAAGGATATTCAAGAATTCTAAATGATAATCTATTGCTCTAATAATATTTAGATTTTAAAAAGTACCAATGTACATGGGACTCAGTTTCCCTTTCAACCAAAATCTTATTACACCCATCCATAGAGATTCGTTAACGAAAACTAGATATCCCACCTCAAATATAAAATCCTTATTTTGATAATTGTATAGTTGTTTTGAAAATATTGATCATAATTTATTTGTGTGTGAATATTATTTACCTTTTTCCATTGTTTCCTCTACATGATGTTTTCCTACAAGCTTCATTTAACGAACTTCATTCCAATATTTTTGTGTACAAAATCTATTTCTATATAAATCGTCATTTGGTTCTATTTGAATACTTAAATGTAAACTATTTTTGTTGGGAAATTATATTAATAGAAAATATTGATCCAACATATACTTAATGTCAAATGTGTATGATATAAATATGTATTACAATGTTTGAATTGTCATTTCAAACATTCCATAATTTGGAGGGTGATAAGAAGTACTGAATTGAATCACAATACACAATGAATTCTAAAGACGTTTTCAAAATATTAAGGTAAAAAATGGGTCATGGTCAGATTCAATTTAAATAGGTACTCCAAGATATATTAAAAATTCATAAATATAGAGTTATATAAGGCGATCTAGTTGAAATTACTCCCTTATAATGATTAAATGTGTAGACATGGTTGGTCGATCAACAATTACCCATATTGAATCATTATTTCTTATAGTTTTTTGGAAATATTTTGAAAAATCCATAGTAATATCATCCCGTTTCCATGTACAAATATGTATACTATTGATGAATCGCCTTGGATGTTGTCTTCAAACAATCACCTACTTTATGACTAAACACATTTCTACATAATCAACAATTGTGTGAATCAAATTATCCCACCATAAATATTACATAAAATTTATATACACCTTAGTGATACCAATGTGTATAGAAACATTTGAGATATGTCAGTCTTCCAATAACTCCCTCATTATCTTGGGTATTGAGGGAACACATAACCTCCAAATAAATTTCATAATCCTATATTTATATAGGATGTCTGCCCCCTTCCCATCATTCATAGCTATAATTTCTTTTTGAATATTCCCATCATCATATTGAGAGTTTTAATTATATCAAATAAATATTGTTGGTTAACCAATTAAAAACGTATTGATTTTCACCATCCATGATAATTCTTATATCTATATTTTATAGATCCATGTACTTAATATCCTTTAAATCATCAATTTTTTAGAAGTCTATTATCCTTCAGGCCCAATGCATCTGCTAACATATTAGACTTCCCTATGTGGTAGTTTATTTAATAATCATATTCACTGAGTTGCTTGATCCATCATATTTTCCACATGTTATTAATTTCTATGATAATTTATATTTCATTCTCTTGTGATCTATATGTATCTTATATCATTCACAATAGAGATAGTGTCTCCCAATTTGGATATAAATGATTACATGTGAAATATAAAAATCATGAGTTTGATAGTTTTGTTTATTATTTTTTAACTATCAGGATTACTAGGTAATAACTATATCATTCAAAATAAGAACACAACCATATAATTTCTTTTATGGATGACTATAAATAAAATTCCACCATTTTCTGATGGTGGAGTAATCATCAGAGTATTAACTAATATCTTCTTTAATTCATCATATAATACATCACATTACTTTATCCAAATAAACATAACCACTTTACGAGTAAGCATGGATAATAGTTTAGATAATTTGTAATGGTTATGATTGAAATATCGATAACAATAAACTAAATAAATAAAACTACATACCTTGGGATCATAGCTGTATGAAATTCTGAAATTGCCTTTGTCTTCCCATGATCAACTGAGATTCTATCCTTGGAGACAGTACGACCAATAAACGAAACATTTTGAATCTAGAATTCACACTTTGTAAACATCACACATAACTCATCTAATATTATTAGTTATAACTACATGGAATTGGTTGTCATGGTGTCATATATTTTTGAATATTTTGTGATTTTAAAAATAAATACAACAACAAAATCATCAAGATATTCCTTGAACACTCTATTCATTAGATCCAAAAAATAAATTGGGATTTAATATTTCATGTGGTACTACAATAACCATGTAATTTCCATACCTAGTTGGAAATCCTATATTTGGAATACCTTCCTTCCTCACATGAAACAGATGACATCCAGATTGGATTTCAACATTCAAAAAATATTTATCTTCGTGAAATTGATTAAATAAATAATCCTGTCAAGGAACCAGATACTTATTCTTTATTGTAATGGAATTTATTTATCTATATTGAATTCATAGCTTCATGGATCCATAATTCTTATTGAAAAAAATAATAGGGGATTCACATAGTGAAAATTTATGGTGAATAAAATATTTATCACTCAATTCCACTAGTAGTTTCTTCATCATTACTATTTCTATAGTGGTAATTCTATAAGTATTTATTGATAGAGGTCTTGCACAAGGAATTAATCAAATATAGAACTCATCTTACTGCCCCAGAGGATGTCTTGGTAATTCCTCTAGAATTACATCTCTATATTCTTTTACTGTATATACATATTCAATTTTAATATTCAATTCCACATCCATATAATATTTTTTCTTTTCCTCCATTAGAATTTCATTTTGAAGAGCTTTTGAAGGTGGATCTAGATATTTCTCTGATGATGATGTTTTTTCACTAAGGATAATAGAATATACATCATCCAAAAAAATGTAACTTATTTTTTTGTTATATATTTTCTCATCATAATTTAAAACAAATCCCACACCTTGGATTATATCAAATTCAATCTTATGTATGATGATAATATCATCAACTAAACCATGTTTATGTGTCATAAAGGGGACAGAGTTACACATATATTATGTAATGATACTTCCTTTAGGATATTTCACTATGAAATCATTCATTTATAGAAAATGGAAATGTATAATTTTTACTAAAAAAATGGAAGATATAAAATATTGTGATTATCCAAAATAAAATAACGATTTTTTATGATTTAAGTAGTAATTAATGTACATGCCACCAAATCATTATGAACTTCAGACTTTGTAGTCTGGATCGTATATGATAGGCCCTTCTCCCATGGAATTTTATACAGAATGTTTCATGATTCATTAGAGAATAATTTGAATAATGTCCCATCAATTTAAAATTATTGAATTTAACATTGGTGGAGTCCTCATTTCCATTTCAATCATAGGCTTACTTCCCTTTTTTCTTTTAACATGTAATAAACTCCCAATCCAATCATGAAAGTATTATTGTGTATGTCTCTAGAATTTATCAAATTATGGAAAAAAACCATTTTATATTGTTCTTTTATCTATTATTTCCTCTACCACACTCTTCTTGTATTTTTCACAGTAAGTCATAATAAATAGATAATTATTTCTCTTTCTAGATGTCACATGAGACAATACATTTTTATTATGATAAATTTTCATAGATTTGTTCCCTTTAGGGGAATGGTTTAAAAACTTAAAATAATCGATCAATCAGGCCCCTATGATTATAAATGTATATAAGGGAATTCCATTATAAATGTTCAAATTTGGATTAAAAGTTCACTATCTTTTCATCCACTTTTTTGCTTTAGACTCAACAATTTCCTCTAAATATCTTTACAAAGTTTGCAAGGAAAATAATTTTCTCAGAATGTTACCTTAAAATAGTTATATTCCATATTTTCAATTTAGTCCGCCTAATATTTGTTTTGAATAAAAGACCACCAATGGGTGACAAATACAAAGAGATGATAAACATCCCTGATAACCTGATCCCTTTAATTAAATCACATAGCAAGAAATATATTCTCTATAAAACCTATCAACTACTCCGCTACAAATGAGATGTAGTCCAATTAAACGATGAAGGTTGTTTCTGCATAAAGTGGCCTAACATTTCTCCTCCACACTGTGGAGATAATTACTCTATATAAGAATTTTTATTGTTCATAACATAATTCATCTATCCCATTATAGTTATATGTTTCTCATCACTCGTCAGAGCTCCAATACAGATATCATTGTCACAGGATGATATTCCCTACACGGGATGCACATATTTATATGGTTTCAATTTCTTTTAAAATGGGTCATTTCATAATAATAGAATAAAATATGTTAGTTTATGAATCATAATACATAATCTCTAACTATAAAAACACATAACATAAATTGATTTTTTTTGCATATGTAATCCCAAAATCATAAAAATGGTTTCTTTGGGGAAATATTTACTTATAAATCCTTCATAATTTTTTATAAATAAAATTGGAATTATCCTAACCATATCCAATTCAGTTTCAAGCCTGGTACCTAGTAAATCCCATTTTAAGGTACAGTGATTCTCTTTGTGGGGGCTCAGGACACCATGTCCGAGTTATTACCCCTATGTACATATATTCCATAACCACATCCACATGTAGTACCTATATAGGGTTTCATTTCTATGAATACCCACAAAATCTATAGAAAACAAGAATATGAGGATGTTATTATTTGATTACGCTCAATGGCCATCTTAGGTTTATGATTTTTAATATAAATTTTATAAACATAGTTTCTAAATCTTATAATAAACACCATATGATACAATATGTAAAGACCCCAGCCCTAATAGCTAGGACCGAGTGCCTTATTTTATTAAATTTTTATTATAAAAAATAAATTCACACCTCGATGGACCAATTAGATAAGTATTTTTTTAAAAAAAGATACAAACATAATTTTTACATTATTGTATGTAAAAAATACATTGAAACTCCACTTGAAACATCCATAAAAACCAATATTATTCCTCTATGTCATTCAATATATATATATCATCACATCCTATGATAAAATAAAGTATAATAAAGGGAAAAGGTATGACGATAAGTATGGATATGTAATATAGTGGAATAATAAATAATAATACTTGTTGAATAACTAAAAGAAATCATTCTATTTAAAAAAATTATTGAGCATAATTTGGATGGAATAATAGAAGAATGAATAATTCTGTATAAATAATCACATGAAACATATCCTTAAATATTTCACATGTAGAATAATAACATGAATTATAAATTATTAATATTATACATATTTAATGCATAATGTCAGACATCTGAAACAAATTATCAAGGAATCATCCAAGGCATATAAAAATAATTGGTTTAGACCTCAATAGAAATCCATTTATATTTTGTCTCATGTGACCTACCAATGAATTTTGGAGCTATAGAGGGAACCAAATATCACCATATAAATTCAATTCATTCAAAAAATGAATGGTATAAGTCCTAAATATCATATTCATATTAAATTTAAATTACATTATCTAGTCTATCAACATAATCACTAACCATTCTGAGTAGTATGGTGAATGGATTCAAGACAGAACATCCATAGTCCAAATGATCATAAAACTTTTAATAAAATATAGCAGATGATATTCATAAGAGATAAATATAAAAAATCATAAAATTAAATATTGGTTAGGAAATATATTAATATATTATAATAAAAGCTTTGGGGAAATATTGAGGGAAATACCCTTTTACACTATGCAAATAATAGTTCAATTTTTAAAAATAATTTTTATTTATCAAACAAATATTACAAAACCAAATTTAAAAATACATTTTTTCCCAAAAAAATTAGGGGATTTAAAAATTAATAGTTTCTTAAAACAAATAATGGATGGTACATGAAAATGGGAAAGAAATAGAGATGTTATCTTTAATTGTGCTTATGTATTGTGAAGAATTTAGAAGGGAACATTGAAAAAAACAAGTATTCATTATAAAAAAAATATGAAATGATTTGGGAAAATAATTTTGTATAGAATATATATAATTTATAAGGATAATATAAATAATGAATAACTAAATGGGTGAATATATGGATAATGATTTATCCGAATGAATATGGATGTTCGGGAAGAAACCCTTACCTTATATCCAAAAGTGTTCGACACATGAACATAATGTCATTGATAATAGATCTAAATAAATTAAATAATAAATTAAAATCCTTTTATTAATTTATTTTTAAATATAATTTTATTTATTTGATTTGTGGTCTTGTTGATGATTTATGAGATACCATTTTATCTTTCGTCGGTGTTTATTTACATGGCTTTCTTGATCGATTTACAAGTATTATAGAATGAATGTTCGTGTAAAATGGGTATAATTACCAAAAAATAGATTTATATTTTATTAATGACCATAAAAAGTATTTAATATTCATACATATATATATATATTATGAATGATGATGATTCATTAGAGATAACTGTAATGATAATCATTTAGATCATTTTGGATCTTTTTAGTCGCCATGAAATAATGTTGTCCTATTAATTAATATCCTTAATATATACTGGTAATAGAAAAATGGATAAATTTTAATATGTATAATAAAATAATTGTCTACCATAATTACATTTTTAGGACTATACATTAATACATTGAAGAAAAATAAAAACAATTCTTCCTTGAAGGCGATAAAACAACACCTCATGAACGACATTTCCATTTTTAGTATAAATTGGATAGGGAAAGGATTTTGATGATGTATTTTCCACAAAAATTATATAATTAAAATATATCAATGTTTTTGGATTTATAATGTATCTTTTTTAATGTTTGGTGAGGGTAGGATAAGAAAATAAATTAAATTGAACATTAAATAAAAGAGAAGAAAGAGGATTTGTACCTCTTAAATCCTCCCCTTTGAGAATCTCTTTTATAGGGATAGGATTTAGTATTTTGTTGAGACCAAAGGATCCTAGAAATTTCATATGGTCTTGGTAATATTATTTTGAACAAATGTTTCGGTGATAAAATCTTGGAATGTGTGAGGAGAAATAGAGGTGAGGGTGTCATTTATAGTGATGGACAGGGGTGTTTTGTGAATATTTTATTAATTTGTTTATTATTTTGTGTCATGATCTGGAATAGTTTTATAAATTTCACTAAATATTTTCAAATAATGGATGATAGTGCGATATTATGTGTTTACCTCATTCATCCATCACCTATGACTCAATAATTCAAGTAATTAACATTTATCATGAATTATCGTAATTTACTATCCACTAAAAATTAAAGAATTCTTAAAAAAACCAAAAACATCAACATAACCATTTCCTAATGTTTAGAATAAAAAAATTAAATCAATATTATTAAAATTATTTTTAAATATAATAAATTTTATTTTTAAATAAAATTATCATTTATTCGGAAAGAAATGATTTTATATTTATAACTAATTTTTTACACTCTAAATAATTAATTAAGTTCTCATAATATTATAATATAATCATATGGAAATGTAATATTAATTCATCATAATAATTTATAAAAATAAAATTTCTTTTAAATAATTAAATTAATTATAATAATGTAATAAAATTTTAATGACTTTGAAAAAATACAATCAGTTATTTTATAATTTCTAAAATATTCCTTAATTTATACAATAATATAATTATATAATAATTTAATTGATAATATGCTTAAATTTTATTAATAATTAAATTGGTGTGGTTACTATACTTTTTTCTAGATTTACTATTCACAATGGTCACATTACTATTACTAAGGAAATGATACTATTTCATCATTATAGGTTCCCTAACTAATTGAAAACCCATTATTTATTTCGTTCATCATTCATAAAATTGTATTATATTCACTAAGTGATTTAATTTTAATTTTAATATATGAAATAATTATAGTTATTGAAATTTCATTGATATAGTTATAGTTCTTTACAGAAATCATTTAAAATAAAACATGATATATTTTAAATTAATAATCATCATATCATTCAACTTGAGTTTCTCTTTTCTCTTAAACAACCATATACCATTTGAAAAGAAGTTTAAAACATTAGATACGCAAAAAAATAATTGTATGTGGCATAAAAAAAATGAAGGAAATTGTTACTTTTTGAAATATAATAAACCAATGACATAATTTACATAAATTTAGTATTTTCACCCCTAAAATATAATCTATTTAGAGTAAATAATGAAATCAATAGTTTCCTACAGAACTCTGAAGAAAACATAAATCATATATAAAACAAGTGGAATTAGTTCAGTGTCACACTTAAAATTACTGCAGATCTCACGATTATACAGGGAGTAACCATCATGATGACATTTGAATATCCATCATAGTATATTCCCTTAATATCTAATGAAAACCCTATCAGTTTACTTTCTATCAGTCCCCTTTTCATAGAGAAATATTTTAGCACTTTAAACCCACTTTATTTTATGAGGGGTATATACATCGCTTTTGAAATTTCATGAAATTAGTTATTCTATTGTTTTTTAATGTTTTTTGGATGTTATTAATTCATGGGGCTTATGATTAAAATAATTCAAAGTGGTATGAGGAATATTGATTTAAGAATAATCTTTTAAATGATTAATGATTTAATTTCTGAATATTTTCCTGTATATCAGTATTATTTATATTATAATGTGTATTTATTTAATAATTTAATAATAAATATACTTTTATATCTATTATTGAATTTCATTTAAGGGTTTCCCAAAATGAATCTTTTTATGTTTTAAATAAATAAAAGTTGTCATTTTGTTCAATTGACAAAAGAAAAGATAATTTTAATATATAAAAATAAAAAAACTTTTCCACCACCATGAAAATGATTTTATCTTTAAATTCATCTAATATTAAACATGTTTATATAGAAAATATAATGTAACCCCTTTTGACCTTTTCCCATTAGGTTGTTTTTGAAAATTTGTTTTTTAAATAGATGGATTATTTCAATTACATGAAAAGATACTTTAATGTATTAAGTACTATGTATAATTTCAATTATATATATAAATAACACTTCATTTTTTTGTACTGGACATTTATATTCATATATACACTACCTTATAAGAATCCCTTATGGAATTTCCATACCTGTTTATTAACAAAAGTATGTCAATGTCACGTTTTTAGAAATATCTTCATTGTTTTTTATATATATCTCGATTTGATATTTTTTGTCCTATTAAATTGATCATGGTTTAACCATATTATTAATTCCAAACATGATATAAATAACATATATATTTATTTATAGTAGTCCATAAAATTTAGTGATAAGAAATTAACTACACAATTCATTTGGATAGTAGACTGTATGTACGCATGAATGTTATTTTCATTTTCCTATCAAATTGATAAAATTAAATTTAAATGATATATATTATCATTTAAAACCCATATTTATATCATATATATAACATATTTTTTATTATACGTATCTTTAATAAAATCCATTTAATGTGTGAAAAATCACTTTGCTTCTTGAGGTGGTAATTCGCTATACACACGAACGGATTTTTTTCAATCTCACAAAATGGAGCGTATAATAGTATGTATGATAAAATAATTAAAATTTCATTATAACATAATAAATTTTATAAATATAAAAAATTTACAATTAATCCATTAATAAGTCAAACCTTGATAGGTTAGAATGGAACAAAACACCATTGGTTTGGAAGGTGTTAGTTTGCAATACACACGTACAATGATTTCATAACACATTTGATTGATGTTGGGATTTTTGTGGTTAATTTACATAATATAGATACATATGAGTATATTCTTTATACTTAGTTTATTATATAATCATTATATTAGAAATATTAGTTGGTGGATAAATAAATAAATCAAAGAAACACGTTTATATCTGTTACCAGTACTTCGGGCGTCCCCATTAGTTTTGATATAAAGCCTTGATAAGAAGTAGGTTTTCCAAATATAATGATTTTTGGAAGGTTCTGGATGTTTGGATGTGATATTTTAAGGTCTTTTCTGAATGATTGTAGTTTGATAGTGTGAATTAGTGAGGCGAGTGTGTTTTCTTTTACAGTTGAAGGGAGTGTAAATTTGGTAAATACTCAAAAGAATTCAATATTGGGACTCTACCATACCTCATGTTCCACCAAAATTTGATAATATTTTAGGGTCGGGTTAATATGGTCTAGATACACCTCCAACTCACAAAAATAAACTCTATATTTTCATTTTATTTCTTATCATTTATGATTACTCAATTTTAACATTTATGTTTTTACCACAGTTACTTATATCTTTTAATCAACGTATGTACTTCGCATATTAAGAATAAAATTAAAAGGGGTGTTATTCAATAATTTATACACACAATTTATAAATATTAAATACAAATTATTGAATAAAAATCAAACATGTGCATAATAATAATTTTAAAACGAACGCTTCTTATCTGAAACCCCTATTTTATGCTTAATAGTGATAGTTAATTTTATATTTATTCACAAATAAATAAATTTAAAAATTATGTTGACATTATTATATAATAAAAATTATTATTATTCCAAATATTTAATCCATTTTTCCAAATTAAACTAACATAAGTGGCCGAGTTTAATTTAAAATTAATCCATCAGATGGGATTAGAAAGATGGGTTCTAATGTCAAATTATTCAAAATTTTAGAAATTTGTTATATCAAATTTAAAGAACTAAATTGAATAAAACATATAAATTGGATTAATATATTTATTTTTGAACTAATTATAATTTAACAAAAATTTTAAAAATAATTTTACTTCGAAAATAGGATTGGAGAAAATTATTTTTTTATTTAAAATTTAGTATCTTTAACTATTCATAAAAAAGAATCATTTTTGAAATAACCCAAAAATAAATCCAAAGATATTTTTTTCTATTACAATTTTAAAAATTATTGTTTTTTATCAAATTAATTTTTTATATGTGCTAAAAAACTATTTAGAAATAAGTTCTCAATAAAAAAGTAAGAAAATTACTTTTTAGAAGAAAAAATATGGTTTTAAGCCTAAATTTGTATTTTTATTATTTCACATCGAGAGAAAAAATAAAATTATTTTTTATTTATCGTAATTTATATAATATTTTAATTTCTCAAAAATTATTTACTAAAATTATTTATGTTAATTTATTGAAATAAAACACACTTGTGTGCCAAAAATTAGTTTTTCCGAGAAGGATTTACTTCGATTTTACAATGAATAATTTTTTTATATCAAATTCTTATGTAACCAAATAATTAACATTATATATATTTGTAAAAAATATATTTATTAATTTTTTATCTTATTATACCCTCTCGTCATGCATCATGGTGATAACTATAGTATTAAAATATAATATTTTAATACTATGATACATTTCATTTAAATTCTGTGTTGCATGTAACACTAAATAAACTCAGTATTGTGGGTAACAAAATACAGTCATAGTGTTGAGTGTAATGCAAGATAAACAATGTTATACATTTAACACAAACCAAAATCATATTTTTCTATGACAAAAATTTCTGAAAATATATAATATATTTGAAAAAAATTAAATTTCCAAATATCTATAAGTGTTAGAGAGGTGGAAAAATACTGTAGGTAAAACTATACCCTCCCAAGGTATATTATTATTTTTAATTACATACTCTATAATATCCACTATTTTAGATTTATTACATTAATGAACTAGGATATGGAATATAAGGTAGTCCAATAAAATTAAACTGAGATTTTTCCATTATTAATTTACTTTAAACTAAAATCTGATGTTATAATTTGGAAGATTAAGATATTTTGATCTAGAATTTTCTTATAATTATCATATAATTTTTCACATATAGTATTAATTTTTTACCACTCTTATAAGGTTTTTTTTGTTTTTGTAATGTTTAGTGTATTATGTAACCATGTTAATAATGGAATTCAGGGATAATGTAATGACATTCTGAATGAGAAAGCAAATGGTATACAGGATAGAGTTAAAAATATTATTATTTTACCAAACCATATATTAAAATTTTTAATTAATAATATAAAATTATATGTGTTACCGATCCCACCAATGATATGAAACATGGATACTTAGGGATGATCAATAGATGAAGATTATGAATACAAATTGATTCAATTTTCATTGTTAAAAACCGTTAGAAGTGGAATATAATGGTTTGGGTCAATTAAATAAGAATATTTTCTTTTATTTGTAAGAGAGGGTATCCTCAAATAATCTACCATGTAAAAAAGGAAATGTTAAGTCAACAGAGTGGGTAAGAATAATATTCTTCCTCAGGAACCACTAGAAACTAGAAGTTTTAGATTAGAGGACCTTGGGCACTATAGAGACCATAACACCAATATAATGGTTAAATATGATAATAGACATAAAAAGTACAAAATTACTTGGTGAAAAAAAAAATTATAATCATATAATACTATTAATGTGGATCAGAATAATTAAGTGAGGTTTGGCGTTCTTAATCTCTTATTTGTGGATTAATCCCATCATGTATGTTTTCATCTAAAAATAGGCATTGAATTATAAATAAAAAACAAATAGTTATATCTCTATTATTTCCAAGATGTATGAATATCATTAAAATATTATTCGATTATGCTTCTCCAAATTCTTGTTAATCCATAATTTAAATGAATTTGAAGTTTCAATTTTCAATCTTTATTTAGAAACTATATAGTGAAATACAATCTAAAACCAACATTTTTTCATCCTTCCGTAAAAATTAGACTATGATATCTATTGAAAATCCAATTATACTATAAGAGTTATTATAGAATATCAGAAGTTAGGTATATCACAAATAATTTGATAAAAAAACAATATTATTATTGATCAATTTTTAAGAAAAATGATATGTTTTCAATGATTGAATTATTGATTTAGCTTAGTAAATATTGTATTATGATATATATATATTTTATATATTATTTGATAAAATATTTAGTGGTAGATAATAACAAATTAATAGGAAAAAATATATCTAACAAGGTTATAATTTGAAAACCTGAATTTTCAAATCAATGTCTTTCAACTTTGAACTATGTTTGATATCATTATTATAAATAATTAATATTTAAACAAAAATTACTTAATAAATTTTCAACATAATTAAAAAATATTTAAACGAATTATATATTGGTATATAGTATTTATAATAGTAGATACACATTGTGATCCTTAGTGTTATATATAAATTCTAAAATTTCATAAGTCTCCCTAGGGAAATTTATAAAGAAAAGTGTGGTCTGAAAATCCCAATAAGGAATAAAACATGTCAATACAACATAACATGAGTGTCAATAGGATTAACATGATATCCTAAATAGAATTATCATTATTATTAAAAAATTATTATTGAAATTAAATCTTATGATAATGTAATAATGAAATTTTTGGAAATAATATAATATATTACATAGTAAAATTAAGTCAATGAACACTCATAAGACCATATTTATAAAGTAGAAAAGATCCAATTAGAGATTAATTTCACTCCATAATACTATATAGAACATATCATGATATATAATTATTTATCTAATGCATTTTAGGGATTTATAATCTTGGATCCCTCCATAACATAATTGAAATAATTCATATTCATGACACATGAGAAAAGAAATCATACATAATTATTAAGAAGGATCAAACCCTTGATAAGGAAGTGGGTTTCATAATTTTTAGTCCTTCCATAACCGAATGATAAATTATAACTATTTTCAACGGAATGGTGAATTCAATTATTTATTATATTAATAATTCAAAATGGGACAACATTATTGAATATGGACATCCATTGTCGAAAATTCAAGAGAATGACATGGAGAAGAATGAAAAAAATTAATTTGGTGGAATTTCATCGAAATAAAGAAATGAAATGTTAATGAATGAATGAACTTAGGGTTTTTCATAAAATAAATATTATCCTACTATTTTTTCCGTAAAATAATTCATGATTTTAAAAGATAAATATTTTTAAAACCCATTAAAGGAGATATTATTCATGATAGATATGAAATTGAAATGTTCCCATAAATCAGGTTTAAATAAAAGATTATTTATTAATTGTTAATGAAAACCCTATATCGCACAAAATGGAAATTATATTAAACTAATATAAATTTATTGTACATATATATATAAAATGAATAATTTGATGCAAGGATGATTATTTAAAATATGGAAAAATAAGGATAACATATTACTGATAAGTAATGAGGGTAGCATAAGATATCCCTTAAAAATATATTAATGGGAATAAACTTATTATTTATTTACCAAATAATTAATTTATTTAAATGAGTTACATACCCAATAACATTACTCCTTTATATTTAATTTTCTCATGTCTATTCTTTAATAAAAAATCAAACAAATTCTGCGTACATTGTATACTTCGGATTGTTCATATTACATCATCATAACATTTTTAATTTGTTGACAATGATCAATGGTGTTGTAAAATAAAATCATAAAATCTTGAATTGTGGAGGTTTATTTACATTAATATTATAACAACCCTACTTTTCAAACAATATTATTATATAATCTTAAAAATAGAAAAGATAAAAGCAATATACCATAAGGATCCAATGGTTTATTGTCATGGGAAACAATAGACCATACAAAATATTTAAATAATTAATCATAAATATTATTTAATTCATTTTTCTCTTGATTATTATTGGAAATTATGTAATACTCAGTACAATTATTCATAAGAGTATATACATCAAAAAAATGGGTGATCTAAAATCAAATAAACAGGATGTATTAGGAACATGAAATATTGGTGAGCAAAAACATGATCATAATATTGTAATAAAAATAATATTATCATAATCATGATAAGAATAATTAGATAATAACATATAATGTTGAAATTCATAAAAATGAAAGTTCATGTCTTTGTGTTCATATACAACACATAGTTGTGAACATCACTAGCATCATGTTTATGAACAACATATGTTCATAATATTTGTGTCATCATTGTGAGAAAATATATAATAATTTTTATAAATATTTAACATTATATAATAAGATATATCACAAAAACTTATGAATTTTAAAGAATTATAATTCTATGAGCACCTACTGCATTATAAAGTTTACCAAATCATGCATTCCACATAGAATGTAGAACAATATTACACATTAAATAACCCATGGAAAGGAAATGGGATTCATGAAAATTTTATAAAACATATTTTCATGAATAAACATTTCTATTCACATTATAAAAATGGAATAATATTCATAGAGTAAGAATAATCAATATTGAGTTAATTGGAGTCAATCTCAAAAGAAGAAAAAGTTGTGTTTTTAGAATGAAATGTTCTTGAAAAAAAATTAAATTAATTGAACATAAAATCCGATTGTAAACACGTATGTCCCATAAAATAAAATTGGAGGATATTTAAATAATATTTTTGAATATTAAATATTTTCTACACTTAAATTTTCTATGAAATAAGAATATGTCAATAAAAGGATATTGGGTTCGAGAATCCCATTAACTTATGTTCGAAGGATTTATACCCATTGATATACTAAATTATAAAATTAGATACATTAATTAAAAAAATTCAAAACCTTTTATACATTTATTTTATTCATTATAATTTAATTATTTTATTTTATGGACATTTTTATGAGTTATAGTGTTAAATTTCATCGTTTGTGAGTTTTCGTTTCCATGGTTTTCATGATCGGTTCACTTGTATACATGAATGGAATTTCTTGTAAAATGAGGATAAATATCAGGAATTGATATTATATGTTTTCAATGAAAATTAAATAGTTTAATTGTTTTTATATATAATTATGATATATGGTATGAGGATGAAAAATTAGATAAAATATTAATAATAATTAATTTTATTAACTATCATGTTTTGCGATCACAACAAAATCATTTTGTTTTAATATTTAATATTATGTATATAAGATGGTTGAAAAATACTCATAATTTTATTACATAAATTTTCAATATGTTTCAACCATTATAATGTCTGTTGACCATCAATGATGGAAGTTGTAAAAAGGGAAAAGTTATCATCCATGATGTTGCAAAATTGGAATACCATGGACAATATTTTAATTTTTTTAATAAATTGAAAATGAAAGATATTTGAAAAATAATTATTCCTTAATTGTAATAATATTCCTTTATCTAAATGATAAAATATTTATCATTGCACTTGTATTAGTAGAGGTGAGTATAAGATAAGAAATTAAATTAAAAAGAAATTAAAAGAAAAGGAAAACAAATTTTAATTCTTGGTTTTTTCCTCCTTGAGATCCTCACATTGGAAAAGGATTTAGTATTTCTATGATAATATGGTATCATAGATTTGGGAGAGGGTAATGGGAATATTATTTGGTCAAATGTGTATATCTTTAAATAATTTCATTGTTAGAGAAGAAAAGGTGACGAAGTGTGGTATTTATTGTTCAGGAGAGGGGGGTTTTATAAATATGTAATTGATTAATTTATTATTTCTCCTCAATACTATGAATAATGTGATCCTTAACTCTATATATATTAAAATAATGGTGTACATACATTGATTTTGGGATTACATTATCCTTATAAAAATAATTACAAAAAAATTTATGCCTTTAGTTTATATACTAAATTATTAAATTGTAATATTCACAATATTGAAGTATTTAAGAAAAATAAAAAATTCTCTCTAACCATTTATTGACATGTTTACTTCAGAAATAGATTAATTTTTATGAAAATAATTTTGAAAAATTTAAATTTTTTCTTTTATGATAAAATCATCATTTATTCAGAAAATATTGATTTGAAAGTGATAACCGATTTCCCGACCCATTGAGAAATTACTTAGGAACTCAAAAAAATTACATATAATCAAATGAATAAAAATAATATTTTTTAGTAATTTTTCTAAAAAGAAATTTTATTTTAAATCATTATATTATTAGTCAAATTTTAAAAAAATTATTTATAACTTACAAAAATATAAACATTTTATTTATCATTTCTAAAATGATTATTTTTTATACATTGAAATAAACAAAACTCATTTTGATTTTTTAGATACCATAATATTATTTATACATTGAGATGGTAGTTTACTATTATATTTTGTGAATTACTATTCCTAATGGCCACATTACTATTTTGAAGGGCAAGTTACAATTCTATTAGTGTAGGTTTTTATGTTCTTGTGATACCTCTTATTTTATTCATTGAGAATTTATAATTTTTTTATTTTATTATCTATTTGATTTTAACTTTTTTATACTATATTTAACTATTTTAATTTGGGATATTCCAATGATTAAAATATTAGATGTTAAATTCACCCCCCATTATAAAATTTCACCCCCTAAATTATTCATTACAAACTATGGTGAAAAATTGAGGGTACTAATCCTTCACCGCTTCCATCAGATCAAATGTTGTCTCTTCATATGTATGGTTCCACCATAGTTATTTGAAAAGATGAGTTTTTATTGTTTCATAGGAATTTATATCTGTACTTTAGTATATTCACTTGATTCTCTTCATAAGAGATGTTTTTTCCTACTATACCTCCTCCAGTATATATACATATGAGGGATCTAGTATTTAATTATCCCAAACTGATATGTGGAATACATCATGTTCATGGGACATGGTAGGTGGAAGTTCTATTGGATAGGCCATAGAACAGAAATAATCAAGAATCTCTAAGGGGACAAGATAACATGGACCCATATTTCATTTCTTATGAAATCACATTATCCTCTTCCAAGTAGAAATGTATAGAATTACCATGTATCCGACCATAATCACTTGGTCTGGTCAGTGATTTTATGCCTATATCTTCTGTCAAATTTGGGTGTTGTTGATGTGTTTTTGAATGTTTTTCACCTTCTACACAATTTAATTAATCAATTTAGGTCATAGTTTCTTATTTTCACCAAATTAATCCCAATATTCCGGTGTTCACATCATTTCCCATAAAGGGCTCCACAGGGATCCATTTTGACTCTCGAGTTGAAGATTTTTTTATAAGAGAAATAAAAAAATGGATGTTTTTTGTCCCATAATACTTTAAATTCTATAAAACATTCCCTCAACATGTCATACAATGTTTTAATAGTCCACTTATATTATCCATCAGTTTGAGGATTATATGTCAGAATGTAGTACTACTCAATGATTAGAGGCGGATGGAGACTATCCAATAAATTTGAGGTTATTAGTAGATCTCGATAAGATAAAATATATATTGGTGATCATTAAAACCATACCAATTCACTACTATATATTTTTATATGTTGATCTAGTGATAATCCCTCATAAAGTCAGATAAAGTTAGCTATATATGTGAGAAGATCCAAAAAAACCCATATATCATAGTTTCCTCTGGATTTATTTGGATCCCCAGTGATAAAATCTTGGAAGATTTTTTTCCATTTAAAAGTTTGTATGGATAATGGTTTCATCATCCCCTTAATCATTATTCATTAATCCTTCACTTATTGACATTCCATGAATATTGATGTATATTCATCGATCTCTTTCTTTACATTTCCCCACCTGTAGTTCACTCAGATATCTCGATACATATTTTATGCCTGGGATTATAGGAATGATTTTTCTATGTGAATCACTCAGATGGTCTTTCTTTATCTCCATATTGGACGGTACACATATTCGTGACCCAAATATCATAACTTGAAGCCCACAATTTTTGATCGCTTAGGATATCTCCATTCTGAAAGCCTCCATCTTCATTTAATTTTCAACTTCATTTCAATAAGGATCATTTATTTTTTTCATTAGGGATGGATAATAATGAATTTTAGTGGAGATTTTTTATGTTCCAACCATAGTATAAACCATGTCAATCCTCTAAAAATCTAAGAATATTGGATCCTTCTAAATATCCTTATTCATAATGAGGATGACAGGAACACCACATGGTGAATCACCGAGGCATATGAACCCTTATACTGATTCTATTTTAACTACTTCATCAGTTCAAATAACTCAACAATGGCCATTATCTAAGGGTTACTTAATATAGGAAGAGATCCATGAATAAATAAAATTGTGAACTCAAAATCATATCATAGGGGAATACGATGTAATTCATTATGGTACACATTTATGTAGTACTGGTCCACTGGAATGTCTACGATAAGGATTTTTCCCTTTGTCACAATCATTTTAGCAGTATATGATTTCTCATAACGAAATAATATCCACACATGAAATCATTTCTCTGAAGAATATTAATCCATCGGATTACACATGTACATAATTATAGGATGACTTGGGATCTGAGGAGGGACCTCCCATTCTAGATAGCTGATGATGGATGTGTATAAAGATAGTAAATCCATGAAAATGTAGCATCAAAATCAACCATAGGAAGTAATATATGATATTTTGTGAGGTTTAGTCCCAATAAAATTAACTGGAGATGAGTTATATATATTGGATGTTATACTTTACCCATTTTTTTCTTCTCACGGATAACTCAAACAACATATTTCGAGAGGGTTTTTAAATTGTATTACTAAATATAGAATATATTAATCAATGTGTAGTACCGTAATCAAATATTATGTTATCTATTCATGAATGAATAACTAAAATACCAATCTCTACATCATTTTTAGGCTCTACATCAGCATTACTGATAGAATAAGGTTTCTATTGGACCTTTTTATATTGAAGATGTTGAAACTGATCACCCTATAGTACTCTTGGTTTAGTGATTTCGATTCTATAGTACCCATTGTCCTTATAGTTGATGGATTGAACTATATAGGGTGCCCTCCATTCATGCACCAAATTTTCTAACATCCTCATATCACTTCAGAAGTCAAGTGTTTGGTGGCCTCCTCTCCCACATTTCTAGCATTTCCCCATTCCTTTGAGTCATTTTAAAGTATGACCCTCCCAAAATGTTTAATATTTTATTGGTTTATTTTTCATTCCACGTTTTTCATTAGATTCCATATCATGAAAATAAATCTTTTTTCATATCTTAATTTTCAAGGGACTATTCTCAAAACACCATATCTATATTGAAATCATATAAATCAACTTCTTTATAACTAAAAAATTCTTGAATTACTAGAGCCATTCAAAGGTGTGTTTCTAAAACACTAAATACCTGCTCTATTTCTATATGATTTTTTATAACATAATCAATGGAATACCTTGAAGGAATTTTCAAATTTACATTGTAAGCAAGGATAGATTGACTTTCAATATTCTTCACCTCTATAAATTCAATCTCCTTCATCGTTTCAAGAGATCAAGGGAAATAATTTTTATAAAATATTTTTCTAATTTCTTCCCACTCTATCTCATCAATATCTTCCATTATCATTTTATTACTAGTCAAATCCCACCATTTACTGGCCTCCCCATGTAAATTATAAATGGCCATATTCATCTTTTAGATCATAGAATAGTGAACCACATAACTGTTCTTATTAATTGAGTTTACCTAATTTTATAAACCTAATTTATTGGAAGATCCATAAAATTTTGGTGGCCATTTCTCCATTAAATACCCACTAGAATGTTTATCCCTCGTAGTTGAAGGATGAATTTCCTCATTATTATGGATATTTCTAATATCAAGAGTCAACTAAGTAAACATAAAAATGTACATTTGAAATCCACCTCCCAGGTCATTGGGGTTGTTGTTTGGGAAATCAATGCATTGTACATTCTTGTTTCCTTGGCTTGGTTTATCCAAGTTCGCACCATTTTCAAAAAAAAATCAACAAAATATAATTAAACAAGTCATTAATAATGAAATAATTCAATTATGATATTTATTATAAATCAACATGATGAAGGATTCCTATGTTATGTATTTTTCTAAAATAATTATTCTTTGGTGATTACATATACATAGTCTCATAGTAAGGGTATTCATTCTGATTCTCTATTCGTAATTCCAAAATTAACTAACCAATGCGCTGATTCCTACTATAACAACCCTAATTTTCTTACATTATTATAAAATTATTTTAAATATAAAAAACATAATGTATTGAAAAACCATGATCCAAAGGTTTAGTGTCTTGGGAAATTTTTTCCAAAAAAACATTTACATAATAAAAAATAAAAATTATTTAATTTATTTTTTACTAACATATTATTGGAAATTGGGTTATCTTTTGTACAGGTATCCACCTGAGGATATACATCAAAATAAGGGGTGAGATAAATTCGCAAAATGAAGATGAATAAGAGTTATGAAACATGTGTGAGCATAAACACCATCATCATAACATAATAAAAATATCTTAAAAATGACCATGAGTTGAATCAATAGACAATGAGATGTTATGTGAAATTCATAAAAATGAAACATCATGTCTTATTAGTCAAATACCACACATAGTAGTGAAAAAAGCTATAATATTGTTCACACATAACATATGTGAATAATCATAACATCGTAATTATGAAAAAATTGAGAATCATGATTAGGCTTATTTGACATTATCTCAGGAGAAAAATCACATTATCAAATGCATGGGAGCAATATATAATTCATGATTCACCTATCACAACATTAAAATTACCTAATCATTCATGAAACATAAAACGTATGACAATATTGGATATAAAATGATTCATGGAATACAAATGGGTTTCAAAAATATTTTATAAAGGATAATTTAAAAAATAAACTTGTGTGTTCTGAAAATAAAAAGGAAATAACATATTTTGTGTATGAATCATCAATATTTAGTGATGATGAAAAAATATATAGATAAGTAAAATATTTGTTTTTAGAATGAAGTGTTCTATTGGAGAAATAATTACATTTAACATTAAATTACATTGGAAGAATATATTTCCCATAATATAAAATAGGAGGAAAAAAGAAATTATATTGTTGTAATTTCAATGAACAAACACACTAAAAGTTTTTATGAAATAGGATTAACCAAATGATCGTAAATTGGATTTAAGAATCCCCTTTCAATATGTATGAATGATTAGTTCACATTAATATCCTAGATAACCAAATTAGATTCATTAATAAAAAAATATAAATTCTATTATACTATATTTTAATTCAATAAGATTTTATTACTTTTTTTAACAGGCATTGTAATGATTTATTGGGTTCAATTTCATCTGTTGGGAGTATTCCTTTTCTTATTTTTCATGATCATGTCACTTGTGTACATGAATTCAATATCATGAAAAATGGTGGTAATTTTCTTAATATAAAATAATATGTTATTAATGAAAATATATAAGATTAGTTGTCCTTATATATCATTTGGTTATATGGATGTTGATGAATCATTAGGTAAAACATTAGTGATTATCATTTAGATTAACATGGATGTTCTTCCATCATATCAAAGTTATTTTGTTATATTATTTAATATTATATATATTCATTAGTTTTAGAACATTAAAATTGTAACACCCCAGGTAAATAAAGAATATGACATTTTATATTTATCCATATTTGTGAATAAAATATTTAACTAACTTTAAAGGGGACGCTATGCTCGATGGCGTACCCAACACGCAACAACGAGTTTCTTGGGAATCTTACGTTGCACTCTAATAATAAAATAATATTATTTTAAATGGTAGTTAACATGTAGCCATTGTAATGGCGGGGATGGATAGAAATAACACAAATATGATTATATATGTTTTTAAATGTTTTTACCTTTATCCAATAAAAGATAATGGCTTAAAATACAGAAAGAATTCAATTTTAGGCGTATATGCCCTAGTTTTCACTAAAGGATCACTTATCACCTTTTGATGGCGAACCGTCATTAAATATAGTTTTGATCAGTCTTATACATTCTTTTGGACCAAATAAAACTCTTATTAAGAATCGGGACATCAAAATTTACTTTGTGTAATTTTTTGGTATCTTTCCGATAAAGTTTATTTTTTTAATGAATAGTGTAAAATGATTTATTTTAATTCAAACCCACTTTTTAATCAAATTTATTTATATGATTTGATTATATTTTTAATTGGTTTTAAAGTGAAATTAGAAAATATTTTTACCATTAAATCCAATAGTGTTCGTTGGAATCAATTTCACTTTGAAATCAGACTTAAACTAGTGTCAATATTTTGATACTTATTGTTTCATAAAACACGCTATTTGACATGACAGCGGGAATTAATTATTAAATTAATTAATGTGACTTATATGTTTTGAATTTTGTAAAATGGACTTCTTTTTTGAATTCAGAATATCAAATATAGCTTAGGGTGAATATTTTTTATTTTTCTGAAAAACTTCAATTTTTGATGAATAGTGAAACCACTAAGTGGTACTTATAAAAAACTGATTTTCCGTTTAAATGAAATTTTTCCATCATTGTGTTTTGATTTTCAAAAATCCGACATACATGGTTGTCATTAAGAAGTAAAATGTGGTTCAATGAGATTAAAATAATTTTTTGGTGAATAGTAACTTATTAAGTTTTTAATCGCGATTAGTGGTAATTAGTGTAGTTTAAGGTAAAAATAATTCTTTAATAAAATTAGATGAGCTTGACACATATCTTACCCTCATTGGTTGTATCATGGCCGACCAAGACAAGCCATGGGTCAGCTTGGGGACCCCATGGATCCACTTTGGTTGGGAAATGACATAAATAACATTTTATTTAATGTAAAAGTAAAATTGACACAAACATGATATGTTTTACTAAAACAATTTTTACATGGGGCTATACAAGTCATCTTTTTGATTATAAATATTCATTGGAAATCTAAATAGATTTCCTACATCATAGTATTTTTTTTTATAATTTTTAGACATTACATAAATTAAATTATTTATGACATAATAATGATGCAGCGATGACATCATTATTTGACGATTTAAATAAAATGGAAAGATAATGTAAAATATATGAAATACACATGTCCAAAACTTATTGGATGAGTGGATTTCGAAGCCTTATCACCTGGTCCAAGAATTATATCAATGTGGGACCTTTTGAAACCGAAAAACATTTTCAAATAAAGTAATATTTCTTTACTTTCCAAAAGTGCCTCTCCTCTCCTCTTATAAAAGGCCCCCACCTCTACCTCATTTAACACACTCCTCAAGCCTTTGGCTCGGCTAACCCCTGCCCATTTACTCTCTCCACATCCCTCTCCTCATCCTATAGGATTCCCTTTGGGCATAATCCTTTCAAAGGAAGCCTTTAGGCTCAAATCAAAAGGAGTTACACTTTTAAAGGTAATTCATTCTCTCATGTTCATTTGTTTTATTTTGCTTCTCCAACCCCCTAAACTATTTTTATTTACTTCTTTTGTTACAACAACAGTATCTTCAATATACTAGGATGTTGTTATAAGATTTATTCGAGCTAAACTCTCACACAACTACATCAAATGGTTAATGAACTTACGGTTTCCGTGGATGGTGAAATTCTGCCTCCCGAAACGATGATTGTTCAATACTCATTTAACACCTTCAAAGGTGGCCATTATGATGTCACTATTTATATATATGATATATAATATTTTTATGTTCTATTTACGCTTCTGTATTTTTCATTTTTGTCTTACCTTTATGGCTTCCATTATGGGTATACGTGATATCTTCATTTAAGGAAGTGCGGACATCCGCCCCCTCAAAGTGATTTGATTCGTTAAATACCATATGTGGGACGTATAAATGATGGAACTATGATATTATATATGATATTATACTGTAATTATAATATACCTTTATATCATTATTATTCCATTCTATAAATTATGAAATAGAAATGAAAGTAGCGTTCATGTGTACGTACGGCTTACCGTCTCCATGAACGGTGCATTCCATTTCTTACCTCTAAATGAATATGTAATGTTATAAATTCATGAATGTACTGGTTATATATGACATATATGATATCCAAATCATGAATATTATTCTGGATATAATAAACATTTGGCCACATGAACAACATGTAATTGTAAGAAGTCCACTTTTGACATAAGAACCAAATATCGGCAAAAAATTATTATTAACTTAAATGATTACATAATGTTTATGACATGGTAATAAGTGGTATAAAAGTAATAATGAACTTGAAAAAGGTTCTTAAGGAATTATAAATTAACTCAAGTTTATTATTCAGGAGATTAAAGAACGATCGAGTCAAGTCGGACCCGAGGTAAGGGATCCTACAACTCTCTTTCTTTTTAAGTACACTCTTTTATGTCATTTCTTTTAAGCTCATCTTTTTTATGATTGGGATGTTCTTTTATATTACTCCTACTGTAATTTTTATGTTCATGTGATGAGAGACCCTATTCTCTCTCATCAATCCATTTTGGAAGTTTTGAGTGCCGCCGTTCGGCTGCCGAACTTTCGTAAGAGATCTAACCTCTCTCTTTCTTTTTAAGTACTCTCCTTTATGTCACTTCTTTTAAACTCCTCCTTGCAATGTTGGGGGATTTTATTTTATATTCCACTTGCTGTAAGTTATATTTTAATATTATGGGATACTCTATTTGATCTCATCAATCCATATTCGAAAGTTTTATGTGGGGCCGTTAGGCTGCTAAGTTTTCGTAAGGGATTTTTCATCTCACTTTTATTCCCGTGAGATTTATGCTACATTTGCCACAAAATCCATTGAGTGGTGTATGTACTGACCATTATTCTACTCTTTGTGTAATATACATTCGTTTATGAGTATTTACATCAATGACCTATTGTCTTTCTTCATGGGGTGTATGTTTTGAAAGATACCCAAGTCGGTAAGGGAACCTTTCACCCTCCTCTTTTTTAAAAGACTTATTTTATTGGGTCTTTTAATTTACATATTTTTATGTTGGGATATGTTCTCATACATCCTTATTGAAGTAAATTTTATTTCCAAGTGATGAGATACACTTTTTATCTCTCATAAACTCATTTTGATGTGATGCCGTTAGGCTGTCAAGGGAAATTTTTAACCCAATTTCGATTTCTTTAGGTTCAACTTGTAGTCATTGAATATGTCATCCATTGAATATGTGTGAATGACCCTTTATTGTTTTACACTTAATATCCACTTATATTGGGTGTATATATATTTTTCACACATATTTTTTAGATTTATTGGTCATTAATTTAAGGATACCTTCTTTATAAGGGATTTCATCACATTTGACATTTCTATTGAGGGTTCATTGTTGTTATGCACCAATTCACTCTTATATGGTGTATATACTGTCCTTTGGAGTATTATATCATGAATCCTTTTATTCTCATGATATTATAATGTTCTGTCTAAATGTTATTCCTCGATTATTGTATTCTAGTGTCTCTAATTTTGGTAAAACCCCTTTAACCAAAATATCGTTTTAAATGTTTTAATTATTTGTTCTTATTAATATCCATGTTTTCAAAATGGTTTTAAGGATTTATTTATATGGATATTAATGGTTTAAAATGTTACAAGCTTCAAGGTGGTGTGGGACACTTTGATTCAAAAATATCTTTATTAAATGTTTTAAATGGTTTTGGAAATGGTTTCTTTTTGAATGGATTCATTATTTAAATATCCTAAAATGTTATATTGTGATTGAAATGAGGAAATGTTGTGTTTACTTTATTCATGTTTATGTTATACGATTATGTTAAGGTTCTTGGGCATTGTTATGATGAATGGGTGGTTCCGTGATAAACTAAGGGCGGGTGAGCCCGATATAGCTCTCCAATGCATTGGGTAACGCGAAGGAGTGAAACGTTAAGGTTTCTCCGAAGAGATTTAGGGAATATACTGTGATGGGTATTCCAAACGTAACCAAGACGGTTACTCCCTACTTAAGAATGTTATGAATGCCTCAAGTTACCTTTATGTCATATGTTTTCTATGATTTATTCATGGTTTGATGAGGTATGTTAAAGTGCCTATGTTTTATGGGTAAAGTATGATTTCATTCTCATGTATATATGAACTCATGTTTCCTTTCCATATATTTTATAACCCTTACTGAGCTTTTTATTCTCATCCCAAGTTTTTGAAATGTTTTTCAGAGGTCAAGGGAAAGGTAAGTGATGTGATGATAGTGTCAAGGATGTGTCAAGAAAGAATCCATGTTATATTTTAAATATGTTTCCGTGATGGGAAGAATGAATACTGTCTTTTATGTAACCACTTTGTTTAAATGTGGAATGTAATGCAAGTTTCATGATCTAATTCTCTAAAACTCTAAACCTGAAAAGATCCTCAATGTTTAATCTTGTAATAACTCAAGATTAAGTAAGGTTTAAGGATGGGGCCTTATAGTTGGTATCAAAGGCCGGTTTAGATAACTTTAGAGCTTAGGGTATTCTTTAATCATAAGTGACATTACCATATTTGTTAGGATTTCAGAAAGAGTCCTAGTTTTAGATAAAGTGAATGAGTAAGTATATCTTAGTGTTTACCTTCCTCGTTAGTACATGATAGTTTTGTTGATATACTCACACTGACCTTTTTGGTTTTAGTAAATGGCTGGATCTAGCAGGCACCAAAGTGACAATGGGTTTGAAGGAAACAGTGGTGGTTCTCTGATTAAGATACTCGATGAGATGGGGGATTCAATGAGAAATCTCATGGTTTTTCTATACCAACTATCAAGGAGTCATGATCAACCACTTGAACCTTGGTGAGTTCTCTAATGCATCATGTACGAGAAGGCCAACTCGATGTGGAAATTCAGGTAATAATTATTAAGGTAATCATTAGGGTTTATATGATCCTTACTTTTGAGGTAATTATGGGTTATTATATGATATGATGGAAAATGAAGGGCATGAGATAAAATTGAGGTTAAAATATGTTATGATTATTCTTGAAGATTTTATCTCATTTTGGGGAATGTTTTAAGAATTATATAGTTTTTGAAAAAGGACTACACGCAGACCGTGTGACATCCCGTCGCGTCGGACAAAGATGCGGGAATTGAACCCACAACCAAAGTGCGACTGGTATTTATCGCCTACCACTGGACTACGTGAAGTCCCTGGTTAGTTTGACCAATTCTTTTTAGTTATATGATTTTATGAATTAAGAGTAAGTTGATTTTGGAGGATATGTGATTAGGATAATTACATTTCAATGTGAGACTTTAGGAGCAACTGATGCTGTTTGGAGATAAATGTTACGATTTAACTTGGTAGACTATGTGACTAAATCCTTCAAATATCTGGGTTTCAATCTTAGTTTGGTTTACTTTGAAGAATTATATGGACAAATGGTCCTCGTTGAACTTTGGGTTTTGTTGGACAAATTTTTGAGATTAAGAATAGATTTTCTTTTTATAAAGGGTTATCCTTTTCTGGATTATCTGATCTTGTACTAGCCTTTTTGGTTTTGGTTTTGGTTAAAGACATGGGAAGTATATAGTTCTATTTTGTGGATTAGGTGATTCTCTATAAGTTGATTATAGTACTCTTAATGTGAACAAGTCTTCCTAAATACTCGTCTTTTGGAGAAAATATGATTTTGTGTAAGGAATCTAATAAAAGATGAAAGTCAATATGATAAGTGATTATGTTTCCTTATGAATAAATTCTCAATAAAAAGTAACTTAAAACAAAAATGTTGTCTATTAACTTTTCGTACTGGGGAATCGAATACCGTTTAACCCATCACAAGTTTGTGATTTTCCCGTGGTTAACTTTCTCCTAAACATGTTTTCTATCACTCTCCATCAGAACATGGCCCTTTGTTTTTTCCTCCATGTCTATATTTTCATACATGGAATCCTAGTATGGGTTAACTCGGGTGACCTTTGTACTTATCTCTCTTTATTTTAAAGTTTTTGTTTTACCGACTTTTGTTCCGATGTGGGACTTTCAAGGATGTTTCCAAGCGCAATTTTAAAATTGCGAGGACGCAATTCCCAAAAGGGGGGAAGGATGTAACACCCCAGGTAAATAAAGAATATGACATTTAATATTTATCCATATTTGTGAATAAAATATTTAAATAACTTTAAAGGGGACGCTATGCTCGATGGCGTACCCAACACGCAACAACGAGTTTCTTGGGAATCTTACGTTGCACTCTAATAATAAAATAATATTATTTTAAATGGTAGTTAACATGTAGCCGTTGTAATGGCGGGAATGGATAGAAATAACAAAAATATGATTATATATGTTTTTTAATGTTTTTACATTTATCCAATAAAAGATAATGGCTTAAAATACGGAAAGAATTCAATTTTAGGCGTATGTGCCCTAATTTTCACTAAAGGTTCACTTATCACCTTTTGATGGCGAACCGTCATTAAATATAGTTTTGATCACTATTATACATTCTTTTGGACCAAATAAAACTCTTATTAAGAATCGGGACATCAAAATTTACTTTGTGTAAATTTTTGGTATCTTTCCGATAAAGTTCATTTTTTTAATGAATAGTGTAAAATGTTGTATTTTAATTCAAAACCACTTTTTAATATAATTTATTTATATGATTAGATTATATTTTGAATTGGTTTTAGAGTGAAATTAGAAAATATTTTTACCATTATATCCAATAGTGTTCGTTGGAATCAATTTCACTTTGAAATCAGACTTAAACTAGTGTCAATCTTTTGATACTTATTGTTTCATAAAACACGCTATTTGACATGACAGCGGGAATTAATTATTAAATTAATTAATTTGACTTAAATGTTTTGAATTTTGTAAAATGGACTTCATTTTTGAATTCAGAATATCAAATATAGCTTAGGGTGATTTTTTGGGATTTTTCTGAAAAACCTCAATTTTTGATGAATAGTGAAACCACTAAGTGGTACTTATAAAAAACTGATTTTCCGTTTAAATGAAATTTTTCCATCATTGTGTTTTGATTTTCAAAAATCCGACATACTTGGTTTTCATTAAGAAGTAAAATGTGGTTCAATGAGATTAAAATAATATTTTGGTGAATAGTAACTTATTAAGTTTTTAATCGCGATTAGTGGTAATTAGTGTAGTTTAAGGTTAAAATAATGCTTTAATAAAATAAGATGAGCTTGACACATGTCTTACCCTCATTGGTTGTATCATGGCTGACAAAGAAAATCCATGGGTCAACTTGGGGACCCCATGGATCCACTTTGGTTGGGAAATGACATAAATAACATTTTATTTAATGTAAAAGTAAAATTGACACAAACATGATATGTTTTACTAAAACAATTTTTAAGTGGGGTTATACAAGTAATATTTTTGATTATAATAATTCATTGGAAATATAAAAAGATTTTCTACATCATAGTATTTTTTTTATAATTTTTAGACATTACATAAATTAATTTATTTATTGACATAATAATGATGCAGCGATGACATCATTATTTGACGATTTAAATAAAATGGAAAGATAATGTAAATTCTATGAACTACACATGTCCAAAACTTATTGGATGAGTGTATTTCGAAGCCTTATCACCTTATCCACGAATTATATTAATGTGAGACCTTTTGAAACCGAAACACATTTTCAAATAAAGTAATATTTCTTTACTTTCCAAAAGTGCCCCTCCTCTCCTCTTATAAAAGGCCCCCACCTCTACCTCATTTGACACACTCCTCAAGCCTTTGGATCGGCTAAAACCTGCCCATTTACTCTCTCCACATCCCTATACTCATCCTAGAGGATTCTCTTTGTGCAGAATCCTTTCAAAGGAAGCCTTTAGGCTCAAATCAAAAGGAGTTACACTTTTAAAGGTAATTCATTCTCTCATTATCATTTGTTTTATTTTGCTTCTCCAACCCCCTAAAATCTTTTTTTTACTTCTTTTGTAACAACACCAGTATCTTCAATATACTAGGATTTTGTTATAAGATTTATTCGAGCTACACTCTCACACAACTACATCAAATGGTTAATGAACATACGGTTTCCATGGATGGTGAAATTCTGCCTCCCGAAACGATGATTGTTCAATACTCATTTAACACCTTCAAAGGTGGCCATTATGATGTCACTATTTATATATATGATATATAATATGTTTATGTTTTATTTACGCTTCTGTATCTTTCATTTTTGTCTTACCTTTATGGCTTCCATTATGGGTATACGTGATATCTTCATTTAAGGAAGTGCGGACTACCGCGTCCTCAAAGTGATTTGATTCGTTAAATACCATATGTGGGATGTATAAAGGATGGAACTATGATATTATATATGATATTATATTGGAATTATAATATACCTTTATATCATTATTATTCCATTCTATAAAATATGAAATAGAAATGAAAGTAGCGTTCATGCGTACGTACGGCTTACCGTCTCCATGAACGGTGCATTTCATTTCTTACCTCTAAATGATTATGTAATGTTATAAATACATGAATGTACGGGATATATATGACATATATGATATCCAAATCATGAATATTATTCTGGATATAATAAACATTGGGCCACATGAACAACATGTAATTGTAAGAAGTCCACTTTCGACTTAAGAACCAAATATCGGCAAAACAAATATTATTAACTCAAATGATTACATTATGTTTATGAAATGGTAATAAGTGGTATAAAAGTAATAATGAACTTGAAAAAGGTTCTTAAAGAATTATAAATTAACTCAAGTTTATTATTCAGGAGATTAAAGAACGATCGAGTCAAGTCGGACCCGAGGTAAGGGATCCTACAACTCTCTTTCTTTTTAAGTACACTCTTTTATGTCATTTCTTTTAAGATCATCTTTCTTATGATTGGGATGTTCATTTATATTACTCCTACTGTAAGTTTAATGTTAATGTGATGAGAGACCCTATTCTCTCTCATCAATCCATTTTGGAAGTTTTGAGTGGCGCCGTTAGGCTGCCGAACTTTCGTAAGAGATCTAACCTCTCTCTTTCTTTTTAAGTACACTCCTTTATGTCACTTCTTTTAAACTCCTCCTTGCAATGTTGGGGGATTTTATTTTATATTCCACTTTCTGTAATTTCTATTGTAATATGATGGGATACTCTATTTGATCTCATCAATCCATATTCGGAAGTTTTATGTGGCGCCGTTAGGCTGCTGAGTTTTCGTAAGGGATTTTTCATCTCACTTTTATTCCCGTGAGATTTATGCTACATTTGCCACAAATTCCATTGAGTGGTGTATGTACTGCCCATTATTCTACTCTTTGTGTAATATACTTTCGTTTATGAGTATTTACATCAATGACCTATTGTCTTTCTTCATGGGGTGTATGTTTTGAAAGATACCCAAGTCGGTAAGGGAACCTTTCACCCTCCTCTTTTTTAAAAGACTTCTTTTATTGGGTCTTTCAATTTACATATTTTTATGTTGGGATATGTTCTCATACATCCTTATTGAAGTAAATTTTTTGTCCAAGTGATGGGATACACTTTTTATCTCTCATCAACTCATTTTGATGTGATGCCGTTAGGCTGTCAAGGGAACTTTTTAACCCAATTTCGATTTCTTTGGGTTCAACTTGTAGTCATTGAATATGTCATCCATTGAATACGTGTGAATGACCTTTTATTGTTTTACACTTAATATCCACTTATATTGGGTGTATATATATTTGTCACTCATATTTTTGAGATTTATTTGTCCTTAATTTAAGGATACCTTCTTTATAAGGGATTTAATCACATTTGACATTTCTATTGAGGGTTCATTGTTGTTATGCACCAATTCACTCTTATATGGTGTATATAATGTCCTTTGGAGTATTATATCATGAATCCTTTTATTCTCATGATATTATAAAGTTCTGACTAAATGTTATTCCTCGATTATTGTATTCAAGTGTCTTTAATTTTGGTAAAACCCTTTTAACCAAAATATCGTTTTAAATGTTTTAATTATTTGTTCTTATTAATATCCATGTTTTCAAAATGGTTTTAAGGATTTATTTATATGGATATTAATGGTTTAAAATGTTAAATGCTTCAAGGTGGTATGGGACACTTTGATTCAAAAATCTCTTTATTAAATGTTTTAAATGGTTTTGGAAATGGTTTCTTTTTGAATGGATTCATTATTTCAATATCCTAAAATGTTATATTGTGATTGAAATGTGGAAATGTTATGTTTCCTTTATTCATGTTTATGTGATACGATTATGTTATGGTTCTTGGGCATTGTTATGAAGAACGGGTGGTTCTGTGATAAACTAAGGGCGGGTGAGCCCGATATAGCTCTCCAATGCATTGGGTAACGCGAAGGAGTGAAACGTTAAGGTTTCTCCGAATAGATTTAGGAAATATACTGTGATGGGTATTCCAAACGTAACCAAGAGGGTTACTACCTATGTAAGAATGTTATAAATGCCTCAAGTTACCTTTATGTATTACGTTTTCTATGATTTAATCATGGTTTGATGAGGTATGTTAAAGTGCCTATGTTTTATGGGTAAAGTATGATTTCATTCTCATGTATATATGAACTCATGTTTCCTTTCCATATATTTTATAACCCTTACTGAGCTTTTTATGCTCATCCCAAGTTTTTGAAATGTTTTTCACAGGTCAAGAGAAAGGTACATGATGTGATGATAGTGTCAAGGATGTGTCAAGAAAGAATCTGTGTTATATTTTAAATATGTTTCCGTGATGGGAAGAATGAATACTGTCTTTTATGTAACCACTTTGTTTAAATGTGGAATGTAATGCAAGTTTCATGATCTAATTCTCTAAAACTCTAAACCTGAAAAGATCCTCAATGTTTAATCTTTTAATAACTCAAGATTAAGTAAGGTTTAAGGCTGGGGCCTTATAAAAATTGTTATAACCTACATTTGAAAATATTTTTCAACCATTATAATTGTATTATGACCAAAATTTAAGAGGTATTTAAAAAAAATGTATTGTCCACAGTGGCGATAAACAAACACACTATAGAAGATATATTCATTTTTAGAGTAAAAGGAAAAAAGAATGTAATTTGAATAAGAATTATTCCATTAACATAATAATATTTCATTATATAAAATTAACAAGATTTATCATTCCACGTGCATATGTGCAGATTTTTATTAACAAAGGAATGAAATGAAATTTAAATGAAATTAAAAGAAAAAAAATGTATTTTACCACTTTATTTTATACTCCTTGCGAAAATCCTTACAGAAAATGTTTTGGTATTTGGATGGGTCCAATAAATCCTAGACATGGGGGAGGTAATTGGGAAGTCAATTGGGAATAACTTGGGAATTCTTAAAGGATTAGATAGTATGAGGAGAATAGGTGGTGAGGGTAGTTTTTATATTGGAGGAGAGGGGTGTTTTCTCAATATTGTATTCATTAGTTTATTAATTTGGAAAATTAATTAGAATTGTGATTACATTATCACAAAATAAATTAAAATAATGATGGAAAATTTTAGATTTTGGTATTACATCGTCCTTATATTGACCATAAGTCAATAATTTATCTATTTAGCTTTTATCATATATTACAATATCTTACTATTCACCTTAAAAATTACAGTGTTTGAAAATTTACTAGAAATTCATAGTAACCATTTTTAGGCATGTATAAATAAAAAACAGGCTCAATATTATCAAAACATTTTTATATATATGATAATTTTTTTAAATTAAATCATTATATATTAAAAAAATATTGATTTTAGAACTATAATAAATTGTATGACAGGTTGAAAAATTACTAAATTTCTAATAACATTATATATGATCATAGGAAAAAATAATAATTCACAAAAAAAAAATTATTATTTTAAAGAAAATTCAATATATTAATTATGTTATTGTAATTAAATATTGATAACATACATAATACCAACACTTAATGTATCCTTTTTAAAACATTTATTGACATATTCCTTAAAATAAATATGTCATATTTTAATACCAAAGATATAAAAATTGTTTTTATACTTACATAGATGAGGTTACTATTATATTGGCTAGAATACTATTCATAATGTTATATTACTATTCCAAAGCTCAATACTCCATTCTATTGGTATTGGATACATAAATTTTAGAGATACCTATTATTTCATTCATTTAACATTTATTAATTTTGTATTGTGTTCTCCATGTGATTTTATCTGATTTGTAATATATATATATATATATATATATGTAATAATGATAAGAATGTATTTTTTATTGATAATATTATGGGTTGTACATCTATTCGATTATAAAAATATTTATACATTTTCAGATATTATCACAAAAAAGACCCAAATTAAGAAAGGTTCCGTGATTAGTCCATTTATGGTGGTTAATGTGACTATGTACGTTTCATGTTAATCAAAAAATATATTTTTCAATATATTTTTCAATTCATTAATGGAGTATCAAAAATCCTTTTAAACTAAAAAAATTAAATTTATATATATTTTATGGTTCTAGAATTCAAAACCAGATATTGCGTGTAGTCAATATTCCCCAAGTAGGCACATAAGACACTTTCATTTTTCATGAAATGGGATGTGGTAGGTGTTGGTTCAATATGGTTTACTTATGACATTTCAGTTCATATATGTTTTGAAAATCATAAACAAACTATCTTAAGGTAAATTATATTTTCCCTAAGAATTATCTTAATAAGAAGGATTTTCCTTCCTCAAAGAAATTTTATCTTTACCTATGTTTTCATTGTTCAGTTTATAGTTACAATAAAGCTAAATATTTTTATTTCTAAAGTGTAAAATTCAGTTTCATATCTAAAAACTCATAATAATATAAATCCTTGACTATAGAGTACTTTGTTTTCAGACTCAGAAATCTATGAAATGCAGGTTCTAAATTCTCAAAAAATTAAAATTAAAATTCTCTTATATTCAGTTTCTGAATTCTAGGAAAATAAGACTCCAAATTCTCTGAAATTATATCTCTGAATTCTCTGAATGTCCGACTCTGAATTCTATAAAATTAAGACTCAGAATAACCTGAAATTTAGATTCCGAATTCTCTGAAATTTAGTCTATAAATTCTCTAAAATTTAGACTTTGAATTCCTTCAAATTAAGACTCTAAATTCCACAAAACATAGACTTCGAATTTTTCTGAATTCCGATTCTGAATTCCTCAAATGTCAGACTCCAAATTCAACAAAATTCAAACTCCTAATTCTTATGAAATTCAGATTCTGTATTCATTATAATTCTGAGAACAAAATCTATTAAATTCATGTTCTGAATTCATTGGAAAACATAATCTGAATATCAATGATTTATAGCCTCCAAATTATTATTTTCCAAGACTCTGATATTTTATTTTTCTATAGACTCTGAAAAAATTATTTGGTTAAGAATCCTCATTTTACATACACCTATTATAGTTATGAAATGATTTCATACATTCTGTTTCAAACTAACCATTGTTTGAGTGACATGTGTACAAGTCCCTCCGAAATTTAGAGAAAATATGTCATTTTGAGGGGGGAGCTGACTATTGGAGAAATTTATATAAATATGAGCTCATTTAAATGAGCTTGTTACTAACTCAATCACACTAGAGATTACATGCTACTGATGTGATTTCTAGATAGGGACTCTAATGGCTTTTTCTTACACGAAAAATTGTTCAACCGGCTTTATTCAACTACGATTGTTGTTGTGTACAATCAAGGACTTCTGGGGATAGGAACATAGTGGTTCCACAAACATTAAAGTTCAAGCAATTCAATGTAAAGGGATACAGAGGTTCTGACTACCTTAATTTTTGAGGGTTTGCGGGGATTGCAAGACTAAATATGATATTCCTATCGAGGGCTTACAATTTTGTGGGTAAGACTTAATTTCAGGAAAGTATAAATAAAGGGACCTTTATATAATGTTGTTGGATACCAAAATCTTTGGGAAAAAATATTTAACAATTTTTTCATGTTTTTGATTCATTTTTATTTCCATTGTATTTTGATAAAGGAATAATTTATAACATTATTATAAATTATTGTTCTTTTGTATACTCTCATAAGTAATATTCTATAGGATTTGATGTATAATCTTTTTCATGTAAACATTTATAATGTTCCAATATCTGGAAACATATTTATGAAACCTTGAACGTATTTATAACTAAAATATGTAATGTGAATTTACCTTGTTTATCCTTGTTAAATATTGTACTTCTTAAGGATAAAAAAGAATATTTTTTTAAAACCTGCAATTCTATCCCTCTTGAAATTGACCATCTACATTCATATATCGATACTACAATTAGTTTCATAGGAGGTATCTAAAATACTTATATTCACATATAATCATTATTTCTCATGTTTTCATTGTTCTAAATATTTCCCTTAATTTGGATTTCTATCCTTGTTTATAAACTTTTACTGTTAACAAGATTAAACTAGGAGGTTCACAATATATTATTATGTTCCATGACCAGGAATATATATATAGTCATATTTCATCTTGTGATGCTGGAAATTGTATTTTGATGTAATTGGGGGTACTTATTTTGGTACATCTATGGTTATAAAAACTAGAAGAGTTATGATTAATGAATAATATCATGGATTTCTATTTCCTTATGGAGAAAATGTGTGCATGTTACAACAAAGGATTATGACCATTGTTCAAATTTTATAATCAATGGGTGAAAAAGGTTTAGATGATGAGCAACTTGTGGACAAGATTATCTATATCATGCCAAATGAGTGGTAATCTAATAGAATAACTATTGATATGAATAGGAATGTATCTCAAATTATTCTTCATGAGATTCATTGAACTCTTCATCAACATGATAAAATAATGAATAGAGATGTTGATATGAATAAGAAGTAAAATGGAAATGTAAATTTATCCTTTACTACCACAATATCCAAGTCTTCTAAAAGGTATTCAATATATAAGTTAAAGAAAGTCACGATTTTATTTGAATCAAGTGAAAGTGAACATTCTAATAATAACTTATCTCATCTTGCTTGAAGGATGAATAAGATAGTTGGGAAGGAAGACTTTCAGTATGAATTTAAGTAGAAAGTAATAAAGGATAAGAAAGACTCAAAAGTCACTTATTATGAATGAAAAAGAGTATGGAATATAAGGCCAAATTATCCTATGCATAATTAAAAGGATATAATGGGAAAAAAATCATAAGAGAAATAGAAATAAATACTATAATGTGAAAGCTAGGAATATTTTGAAATCTATTGACACCTGGAGTGATAGTGGTGGAGACTCATCAGATGAATCCTCTGACTATGAATCTTCAGGTCAGAAGAATATTGTCCTACTTTCCAAGCTACCTATTGAAAATAATTTTCTAATTGAAAAGGTACACAATACTGAATCTATAACAAATGTATCCATAAATAAAAAATATATTGATAATAAATATTATGTATCTCCGGATGATGAATCTTTATCCGATGAAGATAATACATTACCTAATTATGATGAAGTATCTTGGTTTTCAAAAATTCATGAGAATGAAAATTATAAACACAAGAAAAAACATGATAAGGAAAATTCTAGAATTTTTATTCTTACTAAAGAAGTATGATATATTTCTAAATATGTTTATAAGAAAATTTATAATTTGGAATGTATTTCCAAAAACTATAAAGAAGTTAATTCTGAGAAGGATAAACATTATAAGGATCTTGAAAATGTAATTTATAGGAATAATCTTTTATAGACTAACTATAGAGCAAAAACTAATGTTTTTTAGGATAAAAACATATTTAATAGACTGAAGTCAGAAATATTTTCTTTGAGGAAGTGTTTGTCAAACATTACTTTAATATGGAAAATTTTGGTAAAATGTATTCCCAAATTCAATCTCTAAGGAATAATTATGGATTTGGTTATACTCATTCTAAACAGGTTTTTAGTAATAATTATTTTTTTCCTCAAAGTAATCCATTCTGCACTATGTGTCACTTGGCAGGTTTTGGGCAAAAAATTGTTCTTTAAACCAAACATAGCATTTAGGTTTTCTAAAATTCTATTTTTTAAGATAATGTGGATACATAAAAGTTATCTATCAGAAATTTTTGAATCCAAGAAGGTTTGGGTTCTAAAAGTCTAATACTCTTATTCTATGGAAAATAAAGATATTACCTACAGCAATACATGGTACATGGATAGTGGCTGTTCCCGGCACATGACTGGTAAAAAAACTTCTTTGAAACGATTATCAAGAAGAATGGTGGAAAAGTATCATTCAAAGATAATGATCATGGAGAAATTATAGGTATATGTAACATTATTCTTCTTGGAAAGACAATGACTGAAAATGTTTTATTTGTAAAATGTATTATGCACAAACTCATTAACATAAGTCAATTATGTGATAAGGGTTACCTTGTGAATTTTAGGAATTATAAATTCATAGTACACAATTCCAAGGAAGAGTTTATTATTTCTGCCAATAGGAAATAGAATGTATGCATACTAAACATAGAAGACCTTATGAGACATGATCTACCTTGTCATAGTGAAATGAAAGACCAATCATGGTTGTGGCATAGAAGGTTAGGAAACTGTATCCTTAAGAACATATGTAAACTCTCAATGAAAAGACTTGTTAAGGATATACCAGAGATTAGATATGGTTATTCAAATGTTTTTTATCCTTGTAAATGGGGAAAGAAACATAAATCATGTTTTAAATTAACCGGTGAAGTCTCAACTACTATTGCATTATAGTTGGTGCATATAGATCTTTTCAGTCGAATACAAACATGAATCATTATAGTAAAATACTATGTGTATGTCCTGGTTGATGATTACAGTAGATTTATGTGGTTCTATTTTCTAGCAAAAAATATGATGCGTTTTTTTATTTCAATATTTTTAGAGCACATGTTAAAAATTAGAAAAACCTTCCATTGATAACTATTCATATTGATCATAGAGAAGAATTTCAAATTTCTAATTTTGAATGTTTTTGTAGTAGTAATGGCATTACATATATCCTCTCAGCACCAAGAACCCCTCAACAAACTAGTGTTGTTGAAATGTGAAATCAAATTTTTCAAGAGATAACAAGAACTATGTTAAGTAAATATTCTATTTCTAAAAACTTTTGGGTTAAATATGTATGTACTGTATGTTATACTATAAATTGAGTTTTGATAAAAAAAAGTTCTCAATAAACCCAATTATGAATTGTGGAATGGTATAAAACCTCGACTTTCTTACATTAATGTATATAGATGCAAAGTATTCATTCTAAAAAATAAATATAATTTACATAAATCCGCATCAAAATTTGATGAAGGATTATTCATAGGAAACTCCAAAGCGTCTAAGAGTTATAGTGTTTAAAAATAATATGTGTATTGTTGAAGAAACAACAAAAGATAAATTTAATGATACTTATCCTTTTGTTTTTATGAAACCTCAATCTACATATACAGATGTGTTTTCAAAAACTGATTATCAACTGTTAATAAAATATCTCCTTGATAAGGAAAATGTTCATCAAAATGTTTCTTTGAAATTTACCCCAGAATATTTACCACCATATGCTGATGAACTGGTTTTAAAAAACTCATATTAGGTGTATCAAAGGAATCATCCCTATGATAGAATCATTGGAGATGTAAATAAACGTGTAGGGACTAGATGTTAGTTAATAAATGATGTAGATAATCTAGCATTCTTGTATCAATTATAAACTAAAATCATTGATTAATCTTTCAGTGATGATGATTGGTTAAAATCCACAGAATATGATCAAAACCGATTCGAAATAAATAATGTATGTACCTTGGTTGAAATACCCATGGAAACATATATTATTTGAGTAAAATGGGTCCCTGAAAACAATTGTGATGTAATTGTAATCATAGTAATAAATAAATCATGATTAGTTGAAATAGTATATAATCAATAAGAAAGAATAGACTATGATGAACCCTATACTCTAGTAGCTCGACATGAATCTATATGTATTCTACATTCTTTACAACAATCATTAACTTAAAAAATTTTCAAATGGATGTTAAATTTTCATTCTATAATGGATATCTTCAAGATTAATTATTGTTTGAACAACCTCTGGGTTTTGAAGATTAAAAATATTTTGAAAATTTTTTCTCACATACATTAGCTATATATGGACATTAACAATCCCCTAGAGCCTGGTATGATAGACGTACATGATTATTGTTACAAAACAATTACATTAATAAAAATAATGATCCAACCCTCTTTATAATGAATGATAAGAAAACTGTTTTGATAGTTCAAATCTATATAGAGGATATTATATTTGGTTCAACTCAGAAATCATAAACTGATTAATTTTCAAATATATTGAAATCTATGTTGGAAATGAGTATGATGGATGAGAAAACATTTTCCAAGGTTTTAAAATTTATCAAAAACAAGAAGGAATAAATATATCTCAACATAATTATATTAAAGATATTATTAAAAAGTACAGATATGACTACACTAATTGTATTTGTACTCCAATTGGTAACTCAAATTCACTTGATCTTTATGATGATGTGAAACCAGTTGATCAAACATCATTTAGATGTATGATAGGAAGTCTAATATACATGACATCAAATCGTCCTAAAATAATGTTTTCAGAATGATTATGGGTATGGTATAAATCCAATCCTAAGGAATCTCATTTAAAGGTAGTGAAAAAAAATTCATTTCGTAAAGGTAACCATGGATTTTGGAATCATTTATATTTATAGAATTTATTTTGTTTTAAAAAGAATTTCAGATGATGACTTTTATGGATGAAGAATGCGTAGGAAATGTAAATCTGGAACTTCTCATTTCTTAAGAGATTCATTAGTTTCCTGGTCATGTGAAAAAGGACCCTTAGTAGAACTTTCCATTGATGAAGCCGAATATATAGAAGTTGGTATTTGTTGTGCTCTAGTTTTTTCGATGCTACACACCCTCACAGAATATGGTATGAGTTTTACCAAAACACTGATATAGTGATATAATACAAGTGCCATTTCCCTATGTAAAAACCCTGTAAATCACTCTCAAGCAAAACACATAGATATTGGTCATCACATTCATAAGGATCACACACAAAAAGGAGATATCATTCTTTAATATATCAGAACGCAATATCTAATTGATGATATTTTCACAAAATATTTACCCTTTGATAGATTGGAATATATTAAAAAAAAGTTAGGAATGATAATCGTATTGTAATATTCCATAATAATTTATTGATGAAACATATCTCCCCACAGTAAGAAAATACTTTTCATAGGAGGATTGCATTTTATTATTAATCAAAATTTATCGTTTCGTTTTTAAAATTTTCATCATTACATTTTATTTTCATACTCAAATTTTTTTTAATGAAATTTTCATAATCAATTTTTTTTTGTATTCATATTTTCTTAATCAATTTTTTCCATAAATCAAAATTTACTTTAAATTTTTTCGAAGTCTAAAGTTTCCATGAAGAATGTTCGTCATTGCTAATAATTTTCCTAGAAATCTGGATGGTATGTGTTTTTTTGTAAATTTTCATAATCATATTTTTAAATATTTTTTATTTTTATCTTGTTTATGAGTCTTTATAAGATAAAATTTCACTTAAATCTGAATGTTTATTGTAAAAAACACAAAAGATAGGTACCTACCAAATCTCTTATTCGGCTATCATCTCAACCATCTGATATAATCTAGAGTTTTTTAACTGCCAGATCAATCAAGGAAGTTGACTTATTGTCTCAAATTCCTATATAAGGACCCCATGTTGGTAGTCCCACATTGATATTTAAAGCCTTCTCATGCTAATGTTCTTCCAACCTATATAAGGTCGTTATGGATCTTCATGTTTTTCTTTGTTCCGAATGTCTGTTGAAGCCTCTTTTCAGAAATAAATGTCGATTGTAAAGGAAATATGTGAATGAAAGATATACATAGAATGTTTAGTTGATCCGAATTTCATTGCAATGTATGATTCAATTATTTCAAAGAACATCAAGCTGAATGGATGTGAAAGTCTATGAATATCAAAACAAAAGGTTCATGATCCTGTTTATCCAGAGTTTTTGGTTGAGTTTTACAAAAAAATATGTTTCTTAAATGACGTCAGGAGAGATAAGTCTTCCTTCATGAGCTATGGAAATACATACTCCCTTTCCTATGCCAGGGCTGCAAATCTGATTAGAATTCATTCTAAATTTGAAGCTAAATTTTGTACCCATAAATTACCAGATATATCTGGTTAGTTTGAGAAGGAAAAGGCTTTAGAGTGCCTTGTCTTGAAAAAGTAACGACTCCGAAGATTATACATCTATCTATAAACATCTAAATTCATGAATTGTTGGTTTAATGTTTTATTATTCTGAGAAAAGGCGATAAGGATTCCCTGAAGATAAGTGACATATTTATAATGGATTTCATGGTGGACCTCATGAAGATAATCATAGTCACTTATGTCTTGGTTACAATTGAGAATATAAAGAATGGAATGTTGAAGTCTAAAATTATCAGGTTTCCAACCATTCTCTCCAAAATTATTGTACTTTTTCTTCATTTGATAAAAATCCTGTGTAGTTTTATGTCATGAAATTACAAGGTTTTGTTGCATAGTGATGATACCTTTTGAAGGGTGACGGTTTTCTTCAGTTGTAAATAGGGATATTTTTATGATTTTCCTGAATAAAAAATAGATGATCTATCAAAAAAATTATATGTGGCTGAGACCTACAAAAATGGTGGAATGAATAGGAAGGAAAAGGCACCAGAAGAGAAAGAAGAAATCCATGTGGCTAAGGAAACTCAATCAGCACCCCAAATCCCAATAAGAAAACGACATACCCTAAGTAAGTATTGGCTATGGGGAGAGAGAACAAGACGAACAGGAAGGAAGGGTAGCCTACTTTTGGATTGGGCCCTACTAAGGAAAAAGCTTTAATGATAATGGATTTCTAAAGATCTTGAGAATCAAGAGAATGAAAATAAGTAGTGGAAGAAAATATCTAAAGAAGAGATAGTTAAATCCTTTCTTAAGGCTTCTAAGAAAACCCTTAAACTACTCCAAGTACCAGATTCATTTGTGAATAAATCACTCCCCGCGAATCAAGGAATGAAGGTAGTTATTCTGGAACCAGAACAAGAAGATGAAATTTTGCAAGAGGAAGAAATAGAAGAAGAAGTATATGTTAAAGTAAGAGAAGAAGAAGGAGGAGTAGGAGGAAGTGGTGGTACTGAAGAGATGATAAGTAATGTATATGATTATATTGAGAAGGAGAGTCCTTCAGTGAAACTATCTATCTGATCTCCTAATGTTGTATCCCCAAAAATTGCTACTCTATGAAAAGAAGAAAAATCTCAAGAATAATTAAATAAACTATCAGAAAAATAAAGGAGAAACCATGACTTCATTCTTCTAGAAGATATTGTGGGAGGTGTTGAGAAAGAAAATCTTATGGAAGATATGATTGTTTGGTTATCTGATAGTGAGCATGAAACACATAAATCAAAAGAGATCATTACAAGAGATGATAAGGGAAAACTAGTGTATGTTGATACACCTAGTAAATGTTTGGTGAAAATTAAAGATTTTGGTGCTTCCTCAAAGAGGAAATCTGATGATATAGAAAATGAATCCTCACCAACCAAATACTCTGATTTGGAATCGTCTTCTCTTGGACCTGATTTTGTGGTAGAATCAATGAAGAAGATGGTTGATACAATTAAATTATTTCTGAGTATAGACTCAAGGTTCCATATGATTCAACACTAATATAATTATAAATCAGATTCAATCACCATTATTATGGATATGTTTGTAATGAATGTGATAGATTTAGAAACCTTCTTTATTGAATATGAAGCTCATAAAATATCATGAAAGAATGTTAAATGTTGGTCAAGGAAGACAATAGAAAATCTGAGTGTCTTTGATGAATTTCAAGATAATGTGAAAGATTATTTTGACACTAATGATGGGATGATAATTTATCTTTATATGAGTTTTGAGGAAAAGATTAGTCTAGAACAGAAAACTTGAAATAAAGAAGTCATGAACTTGAATGACAAGATTAATTCAGTGGGTATGAATTAGAAGAGAGAAAGGCATCTCAGAATTGAGTTTGATTAAATGATTATTAATCAATAATATGTTTTTAAGGCTCAAGAATATATTCCTACGGCTCAAGTAGAAATGATAAAAACCATAGAGAATAAAATTGAGGATCAGGATCAACTGCTCAAGAGTATGGAAGAATATCACAAAGAGATAAATAAGCTTAAAATCATTGTCAATAAGTTAATACTGAAAGAGAAATAAGGATAATTCTAACCCATTACAGTCGTTTGTTGAATTTTCTTCTTTGTACAAATTCTTTCAATCATAATAGATTTTTCATTGTTGTTCACATATACTTAGTTGTTCAGTAATAATTTTTCAGGTACCATATTTTTTCCCTTTTTCTTTTTTCATTTTTGAAAATAATAATGGGGGATAAAGGAATGATAAAAAGAACTCCATGTAAATTATAGATTTCCTTAAGTAAGGGGGAATTAATCTAATGGGAAGCTCTTATTAGAGAAGATTTTTGAATGCATGAAAATGAATCATCGCATTGCGGAAATCATGAATAACATCATAGGGATTTCAAAACCTAAGGGGTAGTTAGTCATATTCATTATGATTCATATGTAAATGGAGATATGTTTCCTATTATCTTCATAAATTAAAACCACATGTCCTTATATTCTTTTTTGTAAGTATTTTTTTGAATTCAAAAAAGGGGGAGATTGTTCTGTTAATAAGGTTACCTCGTGACATTTCCAATCCTCTATGTTTTGAAAATCACAAACACACAATTGTAATGAAAATTTTATTTTCCCTAAGAATATTATTAATAAGAAATATTTTTCTTCCCCATGTAAATTTTATCCTTAACTATGTTTTCATTGTTCATTTTATAACAAAATCTATGGATTACATTGAAGGAATTTTGAATTTGACTTTGTAAGAAAGAAAAAATTAACTATCCTTTTTCTTCAGCTCTATAAATTTGATCTCCATCATCTTTTGAATAGTTCAACAGTAATATGTTTTATAAAATATTTTCAGAATGACTTCCTACGTTATCTCATCAATATCTTCCTTTATCATTGTATTATTAATAAATTCCCACCATTTATTGGCCTCCCAATGAAAACTATAAACGGCCAGTGTCACCTTCTCCATCTTAGAATAGTAAGGAAAATAAAAGATCTTATTATGTGAGTTTAACTACAGTTATACAACAAATTGATTGGAAGATACACTAAAAGTTGGTGAACATTTCCCCTTACAATACTCAATAGAATGTTTATCCATATTAGGTGAATGTGTAATTTCAACATTATTTAGTATATTGTTAATATCTGGAGACAACTGGGAATGAATCAAAATGTACATTATAACTCCACCTCCCAGGGCATTGGGTTTGTGGTGTGGGCAATCAATATATTGGGCCATGCAGGTATTGATGGCCTTGTTTATCCTTAATCAAACCATTTTCTACAATAGAAATGATTTCAACAAATCAAAATTCAATGAGTCATGAATAATGAAATTATTCAATTTAGAAATAAATTATAAATACACATGAGGAGGGATTCATATGTTTATTATTTTTCATAAATAAGTATTCTTTGGTGATTAAATATACATAGGCTCACAGTAAGGGTATTCATTATGATTATCTATTATTAATTCCAAAATTAACTCAATCATGGACTGATTTCAACTATAGAAACCCTAATTTTCATTTATTATTATTACATAATATTAAATATAAAAATCACAATGCATCGAACAACAAGGATCCAATGATTTAATGTCTTGGGAAAATTTGGCCACCCAAAAAATTTACATAATGAATCATAATGTATTTAATTCTTTTTTCCCTAACTTATTATCAGAACATGTGTTCTCCTTACTACAAGTATACACCTATGGATATACATCATAATAAGGAGTGAGATAAAATCTCTGTGGGATGATGAATAATGGTTATGAAACATGTGTTATTATAAAACACATCATCATAATAAAAGAGAAGGATCATAATTATGAATATGAAAGAAATAATTGGATAATGACATGTAACGTGAAAATAAAAAAAACGATACATCATGTTTTATTTGTGAAATACCGCACATAGTAGTTAACAATTCTCTAATCATGATTTCAAACTAAATATGTGAATAATCATAACATCATCATTATGAATAAATGAAGCATCTTGAAAAGGATTATTTCACTTTATATTGGGAGATAAATCACATTATCAAATTCATTGGAGCATTATATAATCCATGGTACAACTAGTATAACATAAAAATTACATAATCATTCAAGAAATATAAAACATATAACATTATTGGATATAAAATAACCCATGGAATGGAAATGGGTTTCATGAAAATTTTATGAATTATTATTTCATGAATAATCATGAGTGTTCCAAATATAGAAATGAAATAACATTCTTGGTTTAAGAATCATCAGTCGTTAGTGATGATAAAAAAATATAGATAGAATTAAAATATGTGTTCTTAGAAAGAAGTGTTCTATTGGAGGAATCATTATATTTATCCTAAAAATAGATTGGAAGAATATATTTCATTGAATATAAAATAGAAGGAAAAATAAATCTTGTTTGTGTAATATTATTGAAAATACACTCGGAAATTTGTAATGAGATTGGAATAACCAACAGAATGTAAATTGGATTCGAGAATCCACATTGGATAAACCACAATGCATGGAACAAACATTAATCCCTATCTAGATATATGCCTAAACATATACCTATGTTATCAGGTGTACCCATCTCTTTGATGAAGAAATACAAGGCCCAACTCATTAGCCCGAATATCAACTATTGCACGAAGGAAATAATACCAAGAAGCTTACACCAGAATGGTATGTAACAAAAAGTTACGCAACAAAAAATAATACCACAAAGTTAATAATAAACTCATACAGGTATTAGTGACGTATATAAGTACAAATGATCAGTTGTGTAGCTAGATCATCTTATTCTATCTAGACATATTGCTGCTGATTATAAATAGTCTGACCCACAAAGTATTGATAGGTACTAACCCCCACAATGACCCACACCGGATCTAACCCACATAGGATCAGTGTGCACTGACCCACATAGGATTACTATGTGCTGACCCACATAGTATCTGACCCACACAGGATTGGTATGCACTGACCCACACAGGATTTGTACCACACATGATCAGTATGCATTGACCCACATAGGATCGCTGAGCACTGAACCACATAGTATCATACCTACATAGTATCTGTGATTACCTACAAAAGACCACTCAGTATTATCCTTTGTAGGATCTGTCTCTAACCTCCACCTCACTACTATCCACTCGAATCCGGAAAATTGCACATTTGGGTGAACCACTCCTTAAGCCATCAGTTGATCATCAACTACCACAATGTTCCATGAAGATGTATCACCATGGCGAGACACATCATTAGGGACCCAATGCAATAGTCGTTGCGTCAATCGGACACTCGGTCTGTAAGTTATTTGCACTTCTGTTCTGAGGGCCTTGTAGGATTAGGGTTCGATCCCACCTGCTTGAACTCCAAATTTATCCCAAAACTCATGTGGAGTATTCCACAAGGGCTGTCTCGATCCAAGGATTATATTTCTATAGATGGTTCTTCAAACGGACACCTAGAAAACATGTTATATCCAAAAGGTGAAAATGGGTCGACATGGGCCCGGGTCTGGCCCGACTGGACCTGGGCAGACCTGACCTGGTTTTTTTCACCCCGACCCGGTCTGGGTCCACCCCTGTTGGCCTGGGACATGGTGGGCCGGGCACGTTGGGCTATGGTTTGGCCCGACCCGCGAAGGGGCAGCCCGGCCCAGCTCGTAGGGTGAGGCCTCCGGTCGGGGGGTGTCGCGGTTGTCATGTCCACCCTAGACAACACCCGAGGGGAGGAAACCCCCCCCCCCCAGTCTACCCAAATGGACCAGAGGACCATTCGGTTGCCCAGTTTCCAAACTAGACCGCTTGTTGGTCTTGGTCGGTGTGACAAGACCAGAGAAAACGGTCGGTAGTTTCTCCTCCCGATGGGGTGGACGCGCTTTGAAGATCCAGCTGTGGCCGACCGGGTGTCGACCGCTTTTCGGCATCCACCGCAGACAAGTGGTCTTAGCCTCCTACTCCGGCGGTGCGAACATGCGACGCTGCTCCGCCACGAAGTCGGATGGATGTCGGTCATCGCCTGGCTCTGCCACGGCTGACAGCTTTCGACCTCCTCCTCAACTAGCAGCGTGGATGCGCACCACCCCACATCTTCATGGCTGGACAACATGCCAGCCGCTGTCTTCTCACCACCACAGCCGATGGTTCGCTGTCTCCATTGGTGGCACGGTTGATATGACACCATCATCACGACCCATGAACAACATGTTGATAATAATGTTTTGTAAGGATCAGACTTTGTTTACTTGGCCTGCACCCTCCGCGTTAAGTTGGTAGCAAGTGGTTCAAACATTGAATCAATGATTCATTGTAAATAATAAATAAAAAGAAAAGTTTTCCCACTTTTTTTCTCATTATAGAGTTCGAGGAAGGAGATGAAGATAAAGATTCTAACATGTGTCTCTCCCACAACAAGCCCCAATATTGGTTATTAGTTCTTGATCAGGAGAGTGTTCTTCATTGGAAAGGTTCTTCGTTTGGAGGTTGTTTCTCCAAAGGCTCCCATTTTCGAATTCTTTTTCCCCGCGAATGGTGTGGTGCCAAATCAATATGTTAAGATTTAATATTGTCACATCAATGGGGATATTCTAAGTGTTAATAGAAAATAAATCTTAATTTAACAAGTTGATTCATTAATTCAGAATTAATAAATCCGATTAATTAAAGAAAAATATTGATACACATTTTGTGTAACCGAGCATTTAATGCCAGGAATTAAATTCCTGACCACCTTTGTGATTCAAATGGGAGGATTTAAAAATAATATAAAAAGAGTTTTATTTTAATTTTTTCATTTATCTCACCCACGAAATACCTAAAATCTAACTATCACCCTCAACCTTCTGTGGTCATGGTGAAGGTCTCCTTAGAAGAATATCAGCAATGTGAGTTCAATGGTGCCCTCTGATTTCAATTCCCAGCAATGGTTCAAATGTTACAAAATGCTGCTTTCACATTTACTAAATATACATGAAAAATATTCAGAAATTCATTCCGGGCACATCGGGCCACAAAATCAAGCACCGTTAATTTTCACAGACTTGTAAATTTATCATATAAATAAATAAATACATGAAAAAATATAGGACTTTACATTCTCCCCACATAATGTATTTGTGTCACCAAAAGCCACAACACAAACTAAGGAAACAAGTTGGGGTACTGAGAATGAACCAGAGCCTCCTGGTCCAATGTGCTCTCCTGGAGGTTCTCATGCTTCCATCATACGCAAACTATAGGGTTCGATCACCCATGTAGGACTCTATCCTATCAATCATCAGTCTCCACTGGTACCTCTGAAAATGTCACCCCATCGTCGATGTCAAACTCGCCCCAGTCAATGATTTGAGAAATATCATGTACGCATCTCCTCAGTAGGGATACATGGAGAACGTCATGCACCATCTAAAACTACAGTGGAAGGGCCAGGCGGTACGCTACCTGCCAAAATTTACTAAGGACCTGAAATGGTCTGATTTACCTTAGAGATAACATGCCTCCCCCGGACAAATCACCGCAAACCTCATCGAGGTGAGATCCATAGATAGACATGGTCTCCATCCTCGAACTACAGAGGTCTGTGTCTTCTATTAGCATAAGAATTCATCATGCTCTGTGAAGTCTTCATCTACTCCTAGATGATCTAAACCTTCTTAGTCGTAGCTCGCACAATCTCCCATCCCATGAGTGTGGACTCCCTTGGGTCAGTCCAGCATAGAGGTGATCTGTAAGGTCGACCGTACAATGCCTCGAATGGTGCCATATGTATGGTTCAGTGATTACTATTGTTGTATGCAAACCCCCCTATGGGTAAGTGATCCTCCCAGCTATGTTTGGAATCTAGGATGCATGCACAAAGCATTTCCTCAAGGGTTTGAATGGTCCTATTAGTCCGAACATCCGTTTGAGGATGGACGGCGGTGCTCAACTGAAGATATATCTCAAACGCCTCTTACAACCCCTTCCATAGCTGTAATGTAAAACGTGCATCACAGTCAAAAACAATAGTAGATGGAACCCCATGAAGCCGCACAATCTTCTACATGTAGAGGCCTCCCATGCCCTCTACTGGACCCTGCTCTCTGATAGGTAAGAAGTGGGCTGACTTGATGAGTCGATCCATGATCACCCATATGGAATCATGCCCCTTGGACGTGTGTGGATGTCCTATCACAAATTACATAGAGATTCCATCCCTATTCAACTCTGGAACCTCTAGTGGATGAACTAAGACTTCTGGAACCTGATACTCTGCCTTCACATGCTGACAAGTGAGGCACCGTGAGACAAACTCAGCCACTGCTTTCTTCATTCATAGCCAATAGTGTTGATGCCGAATGTTCGAGTACATCTTTGCCACTCCTGGATGTGCCTCTTGAGGGGACATATGGACCTCCCTCAACACTGCCTACCAAATCACCACTAGTACCATAGTAAATCCTCTGAAAAGGATGGTGTGCTCCCCACCATCAAAAAATCCATCAGGTTCTTGTCTTGTGGATATATGAGCACATCGAGCCTTGAAGTCTATGTCTCCATGGTACACCTCCAAAACATGCTGAAGGAGTGGGGGAGCGACATTCAGAGACTCAAGATAAGATGCTCTATCTCGATCCACATAGGATATCCTCAAAAGAGCTAGGTTCTCTATCTCCTCACTCAGAAACTGTATACCATATCTCTTTCTGAGTGAAATTGCTACTATTTTTCCCTACCTAGGAGTATTGACTATCTCTAAGTCATAGTCCTAGAGGAATTCAAGTCTCTGTCATTGTTTCATAATCATATCCTTCTGAGAAAAGATATACATGCGACTCTTATGATCATAGTAGACTGTAAATCATTAGTCCACCATGTAATGTCACCACATCTTCAAGGTGAATACCACTATTTCTAACTCCAGGTCATGGGTAGCATAGTTTTGCTCATTTTTCTCAGTTGTATAGAACCATACGCAATCACTACTCATTCTTACATTAGGACACATCCATGTTCGGTCCCTGATGCATTGTAGTTGGTTACGTACCCAACACCCTCCTTTAGTAGCCTCAATATGGGGCACTAGTCAATCTCTACCTCAGCTCCTGGAAATTTTGATGGCATCTCTCCATCCACATGAAGGTTCTCCCCTTCTTTTTCAATGCTGATAAGGCTGCTGCAACTCTAGGAATGCCAGGAAAAAACCTCCTGTAATTACCGATCAAACCTAGGAAACTCCACACTTCTGTCACACTCATCGGTGGTTCCCAAGAATGTAGATAATCAATCTTCATTGAATCCACGTCAACTGAAGCCTCTGAGATTACATGTCCCAGGAATTGAACCTCTCCGATTTAGAACTGGCACATCGAGAGGATAACATAATGGTGGTGCTCTCAGAGTGTGTCTCGAACTATATTCAGATGATAGGTATGCTCCTCCTCTACCGTTGATTATATCAAGATGTCGTCAATGAATACTACAACAATGTGATCATGTAATGGCTGTGAGATCTTGTTCAAGATTCCCATGAAAACTTCTAGGTCATTGGTAAAACAAAATGGAATGACCAAGAACTCATAGTGTCCATACCGACATCTAAAGGCCATCTTCTGCACATCCTCATCTCGTACACTGAGCTAGTGATAGCCTGATCTGAGGTCTATCTTCGAAAACCATCATGATCCTTTCAGATGATCAAAGAGATCATCAAGCCTCAGGAGTGGGTACTTTCTCTTCACGGTCACCTGGTTTAGGCACTGATAGTCCACAAATATTCTCAAACACTCATCCACCGTCTTGGCGAACAAAATCGGGGCTATCCAAGGAGAACCACTGGGCATAATGGACCCATTGCACTACAAGTACACTAGTTGTACTCGCAACTCTTGATGCTCCATTGGAGCCATATGATATGAGAGAGTAGATATCAGTGTAGTCCCAGGGTACAAGTCAATGTAAAAGTCCACTTATCCTCGAGGTGGTAGACATAGAACATCATCTGAAAAAAAAGCATACTGTTCCATGGCTACAGGATAGCTCAGACTCTCTACATCATCCTCTCTTATGGTAATTCTAGCCTACTAATATGTGATTGGATGCACACTCCTCTGAGTAAGTCCATCTCGTGATTCAACGGTTCCCTTCTCACTCGTAAAGGAAAATATAGTGATGTCCTTGCAAACCAACCACACATAGCACCTAATACAGTCGATCCGAGAATGGACTGTGGATAACTAGTCCATACACAAGATGACGTTATATGGACTCGATTCCTCTACTAAAACATACAATCTAAAGCTCTCGCATCCTAGAGTAAGATCAAACTGCCAGAAATATTATGTAATCATCGAATCAGTTCTCTTAGGTGTCTCTATCTCTATGGATCGAGCCAACATCTCCACTGGTATCTCCAAACTCGGAACGAGGGTCGTGGAAATAAAAAAATTACTGGCACATGTGTCTATACGTACTACAGCTATGTCGGAGTAGAAGTAGATCATACCTCGTATCCTCTTCGGAGAATCATGTTCGTAATCCTTAGCTGCCTGGGGATGAGATTTCCCCTGTCCACCTGCTCCCTGTTGTTACGGTGGACCGCCTGGAGGTGGTGTCGGTAGAATCATGTATCACGGACCAACGCCTGCTACACGACTTGATCCACCACAAAATCAGCATCATGCATGTGGAAAACCTTGATAGAATCATCTCTTTTTCCAAGGCGGTCCTTCGACCTTCTTTTGGTCATCTGTATGGAGGGTTGGGTAGTCGCGAGCCCTGTGACACTGCACATTTCACGAGTAACACTTCTTGATCCTCACATGTCCTGCTCCATCTCGAGATTTTGCACTACCAACCCATTATCCCTAGGTCGTCCAGCTGTTGGTCTGGTTATATTTGACCTCTATGTTATCTGTCTGCTACTAGATGCTAAAGATTCTGCAATGCGTCGTCTTGTGGAGGGTCTCACTACCGATGAATGCTCAGCAAGGAAGCTCAAAACTAATAGTTCTCGCTATAAGACCCATGCCTGCTTCAAGATGAAAAGAGAAACCATTGAAGATCTAATATCATGTCTAGGACCCTCCTCGAAGGACATAACCCTGATGAACTCGCCTAGAACCATGTTAGTGGAGTAGCGCAACAGGTCGTTGAACCTCTCAGAATACTAATCTAGAGTCATGCTACCCTAATACATGTGGTGAATCTCTTGTATTTGAAATGAGTGTAGGGTCACTAGGATGAACTCTGCATTGAAAATGCTCTCGAAGTCAGCCCAGATGAGAGACACCTTGTCATTAACCTTGAGCATCATGTTCCACCATCAACCCACTCCGGTCCGAAGGAGACTGGAAAAAAGGATCACCATGAGATCAGCTGGTGTTCTTACCAATCAGGAAACTCTAACCATGACCTCCTACCAATCCTCATCCACCTCAGGATCCATCTTTCCATGGGACCTCAGTGGAATGTGGCACTAGAACTCATGAAACATGTTTATGTGGCATGCTCCCTTTTCTATTGGGGTTGTTGGCAGTGGCTTCACAATGGGTAGTGGTGTTGCCGGTACACCACCCGATGGTACAACTGTCGTAAGGGGCCTTGCACTGAAGCCACGTCACTCGGTGGGTTGTCATCATGTACTATACCTGGAACCTTGGCTGGCTGTCTGCATGGAGGCATCCTGTAACGAAACAGGTGCTTCGTGGTCATTAATTTATATTTGGAGAGGTTACACAAATAGATCACATAAAAAAATTATCAAAAACACAGACGCCATCTGTGTTTTAAAGAATTGAGTCAGAAATCAGAAGTTAAGGTCCTAGTGTATGGATATGTCGGCTGCCACATTAACATTGAATTCCCCAAACTAAAATACACAATCATTACACTTATGACTATTTCTAAATCAAAATATTAGTGTTCTAGATTTTCGGTAGAACCAAACATCTGTGATACCAATTTTCACGACCCGTCCCCCACTACATGTGTCGTGACTACCCCATGCACGCGTTTCATAGGCCAAGGGCTGGCGACTAGAACCAGAAAGGAATATCCCTAAAAAGTGGAAGGCGTTGCCATTATAACCTATAATATCACACAACAAAGTACACAGTAAGATATAAACACAATGTAAACTATATAGTAAACAGAGTGAGTACAGTATGTAAAGGGGGATGGAATACATGCCCAACTAGAATGTACATGTAAAACTACAAAGTACGATTAAAACTGAAAAAAAACTTCTCATGTGAACACCAGCTAGGGATCCTACTTGAAAAGTTGGTACAAATCTCGAACAGTTGTCTATGCGATACGCCAAGTCTAACGTCTATATCTGAGCTCCCTATAGTCCTATTACCCTCATCCTCAGGGAATGTTTTCTATCATCTACACAAGACACCATAACTTGTGGGTGAAGCCCATCAAGGGGTGAGTATAACAATACTCAGAAGGGACCCTGATACCCCTGAAGGACTCTCAAAATTCAAAATGGGTAAACCACAAATCATGGAAACAAAAGTCAACCCTACTTAGGTATATGCATACACATATACATAAGTTTTCAAGTATACCCATCTAATCCTCGAGGAAACACAAGGTCCAACTCATTATCCCAAAGCTCAATTATTCCACGAAGGAAAGAATACCACAAAGGAAACACCATGAAGGTAACACCACAATGGTACGTACCACAAAGGTATATCACACAGAATAATACCACAAAGGTAAAGACTCAGCTCACACATGTATTAGTGAAGTATATAATTACAGATGATCAGTCACGAAGCAAGAACATATTATTCTATCAAGAGTTGGTGTTGTTGATTATACATAGTCAAAGCCACATAAGATAGATAGATATTATCCCTCACAATGACCCACACAAGATCTGTCCCACAGTGGATCGGTATACATTGAGCCACACAGGATCGCAGATCACTGACCCACATAGGATATGGCTCACATAAGATCAGTATGCACTGAACCACATATTATTTTTGAGTGTTGAACCACATTGGAACAGACCCCACACAATATCGGTGCTGACCCACACAGGATCACTCAGTAATAGACTCTGTATGATTTGTCTCCTACCTCCGCCTCCCTGCTAGCCACAAGGTTCTCGCTAATAGCACGTTTGGGAGAACCAATCCTCAAGAAACTGGTCAACCCTCAACTGTCACGATGTTCCATGAAAATGTATCAAAAAGTTCCATCATGTCATATGTGACCCAACACAATAGACGATGCATCAATCGAATGCCAAGTCTGTAAGTTATTAGTGTTTCCGTTCCGAGGGCCCGGTTGGATTCAGGTTCAATCCAAACCAACTATACTCCAACATTATCCCAAAACTCAAGTGGAGTAAACAAAAAGGATGGTCTCATTTCATGGATTTTGGCGCTATAGATGGTTCGTCAAACGGATGCCCGAATAACAAGTTATTGCTAAAAATGTAAAAATGGGTCCAAATGGGCCCCAAAACGACATGGCTTGGGTCAACCCGATCCAGTCCTGATATGGCCTGGGCCATGATGGGCCCATCCCGCTAGTAGTGGCCAGCAGTCTTTTGGCCCGTGGTGGCGAGGTCCACCCTCCCGACTCCCAGGGGGAGGAGCCCCCCGGTTTACTCGAACGGTCCAGTGGACCCTTTGGTCTCCTTGCTGGAACGTATGACTGCTTGGCGGTCCAGCTCGGTCTGATGCGGCCAGATGAAATAGCCGGCCGATTCTCCTCTCCGTGGTGTGGATGTGCGTCATTTCTCCCCATGCATTCGGTTGGGTGTTGTCTGCCCTCCGGCATCCGCCGTGGCCAAGCGGCCGCACCCTCCTACTCTAGCGGCACAGACGCATGTTGTGGCTCATCCGCATAGTCGGCCGGATGCCAGCAGCCTCTAGGCTCCGCTTTGGCCGACATGTTGTGTCTTCCTGCTCAACCGATGGTGCAGACACAAGCCACCCCACCTCATCACAGTCGTCTGACATGCTAAACCTTGTCTTCTCACACCCGCGGCCAACAAGTCACAGTCTTCATCGATGGAACTATTCCGCCGCCGCCGTAATCACAACCTACGAAGAACACATCGATAATAAAGATGCAGAGGGACCAGATCAGGTTCATTCGGACCACACCCTCCACATTAAGTTGGTAGCAGGTGGTTAAAATATAGAAATAAGGATTCATTACGAAGAATAAAAAAAGAACAATTTCCCTACTTATTTGCTCGTTGGATACAATGTGAGGAAGGAGATGAAGATGAACTCACTAATGTCCATCACTCCTGCAATAGGATCCAAAGTCAGTTACACCTTCTTGATCCATAGAGTGTTCTTCATTGGAGAGGTTCTTTGTTTGGAGGATGTTTCTCCAAAATCTCTTCTTTTCCAATCCTTTTCCCCGTGAGATGTGTGGTTCCAAATTAATAAGTTAAGATTTAATATTGGCACATCAATGGGGAGATTGTAAGAGTCAATAAAAAATATCTCTTAATTTAAAAAGTTGATTAATTAATTCAGAATTATTGAATCGTATTAATTAAATAAGAATGTGGTTACACATTTTGTGTACCTGGGAATTTAATTCCCAACATTAAACACACAACATTAAATTCATGACCACCATCGTGATTCAAATGGGAGGGTTTAAAAAATAAATAAAAGTTGTTTTATTTTATTTTTATTTGTTTAACTCTCCCACAAAAAAAATTAAAACTAACATTCAACCTTGAAATACTGAGGTTGAGGTGAACATCTCCTTAAGTGAATATCTGCACTGTGAGTTCAACGATGTCCTTGGATTTTAGTTCTGAGTATTGGTTCAAAAGCTACAAAATACCCCTCGTGCGTCTACCGAACACACCAAAAAAAAAAATCATAAATTCATTTTGGGCTCAACGGGCCTTGGAATCACGCACCACCAATTTTCAAGGACCCATAATAATTCCCATAAAATAAAAAAAATTACATGGAAAAATATGTTCCTTTACACCAAATTCCTATCAAATTCAGATTCCAAACTCATTAGAATTCATATTCTGAAATCTATAGAATTTAGGTTCTAAATTATTCGGAAAAAATGATCTGAATATCCATGATTTCTAGTCCCTAAATTATTAATTGCATAGAATCGGTACTTTTTTCTATAGACTCTAAAAATAGATAATTAAGCAACATTATTTTATTTAAACCTGTTATAGTTATGAAATAATGTCAAACATTCTTTTTCTAACTAACTGTTGTTTGAGTGACATATGTAGAGGTCCCTCTAAAATTCATGGAAAAATATGATCGATTGAGGAGGGAGTCTAACATTGGAAAAATTACAATAAATAGGAGCTCATTTGAATGATCTCATTACCAGCTCGACGACTCTGGAGATTGAATGCGGATAAAGTGATTACTATAGATAGAGACTCTCATGCCTAGTATATAATGAACATCTTGTTATTCTATCTTCATGTGACACCAATTGTTGTTGTGTAAAATCGAGGTCTTCTGGGGATATGAAGACATAGGAGCCGACTACCTTAATGTTTTAGGACTTATGTGTATAGGGAGACAGAGGATCCGACTTCCTGAATGTTCAAGGGCTTGCGGGGACAGCAAGACAGATTCCAATATTCCGATCGAGGGCTTACCCCAGTGTAGGTAAGACAGACATTCTTAAAAGTATACATTAAGGTACCTTTATCTAAGGATTTTGGATACCCTTCACTTTGGGTTAAGTGATTTTATACTTGTTACTTGTTTTTTTTCACTTTTATTTCCACTATATTTTGATAATGGAAGAAAGTATAACTTTCGTATACATTCTTGTTATTTTGTATACTCTGATAAGTAAGATTCTATACCCTTTAAGGTTGAACCATTTTCTTGTAAACATACCTTATATTTCAATTTCTGGAATCATATTTCAAAACCTAGTAGGTTTTTAGAACTAAAAGTGTTCTTGTGAATTTACCAAGTTTATCCTAGTAAAACATAGTTTTCCACATGGTTAAATAAATGTTTTTTTAAACATAAAATTCAACCCCACTTGTAATTGAGAATCTATATTCTTTTTTTGATCCTATATTAATAAATTAAATAATTATCATTTCATATTTATAATCATGTTTTAAATATCATATTATTTAAAAAATAACATTTTTGAACAATCCATTTAAGGTGAAGCCGAAAAATCTAACATGTATTTTATGGAGGAGAACGTATGCACTCATGAACTACGAAATTTTCATATTGTCACAATGGTTTTGGTGGAATGATTAGAATAGATATTAAAATTGAATAATAATACATAAATATATTGAAAATAATTTTTTTAATATACATTATTATATAGTGCAACATTATTTGACTAGAAGGGGGAAATAACCTGAAATGTCATGTTGAGAGTATTACCTCTCACTTGGAATTTCTCTTTTAAGTGACTCCTTTTGGATCCTTAACCATGTCATTTTCTCATATTTGAATATAAAATGAATTTGTGATGTTATTTATGAGGTTATTGGGTGGAGTTTTTTTTGATCTAATGAATTGGAACTGGTGTATAAAATGGGAAGAGGTGAGATCCAATTATAATTAAAGAGAGTGTCATGTTTAAGAAACATTATTATTTTCAAGAATTTCACTCCATTATTTATGGGAAAAGGATACAAAGATAGAAATTAGTTATATTGGGAATAACATAATATTAGGAATCCCCCACCATCTAAAATAATATATATTGTTCACTTATTTAATTCCTTTTCAATTTTCTAAACAACTTTTACCCTAATTAACCTTTACTATCATAAATCATCTTCAACAATTTATAACTAAATTTAGTGAATGGAATTATTATTTATATCCATTAAAATTTATCAATTTTTATTTGAAATATATAAATTATTTTATTATATAACATATCTAAGGGTTACATATATTACTTTCAATTTTTTCAAATATAACACCTAAAATCTATTTCCCGAGAAAAATCATTTCTGCATCAAATTTATGTGGGATAAGATTGTTTTTATTGAAATTAATTAGTATATTATAAATGAAATAAATTTTTGTTTTGATTTTAAATATACAAAAAACATATTTTTTCAAAAATAATATTTAATATAATGTGAATAACAAAAAGTCATTTTTAATTCAATTAAAATAGAACATTTTTATTAGGTTCATAAGAGGTTTTATAAAAAAAATTGCATAAAAATATTAATGAAATGTATATTTTATCTTTAAAATTTTTTCAGAAAATTATATGACAATGTTATATGCTTATATTCTAATAAAATTCAACCAATTGTAAAAAACTATATTTTGAATTATTAAACTAAAAAGAAGTTATATTATAGAAATATAAGAAAATATTCATATTATAATTTTAACAAGATGGATCCAAAAGATAATTACATTTATTATATTCATATTATATAATCGGTAAAAATTAGATTACTATTTCTGTTTTTAAAATAGAGAAAAAATTATTTCTTTTGAAAATGAAAATTTAAGAATGAAATATATAAAAAAACAAAAAAATTTCCAAATTAATAATAAGGTTATTTAATTTATATTTAATATATATTAAATTATATTAAACACATATATATTTTTAATGGGGTTTATTATATATAATATCTTTGTTGTAATATTCTTACCCCTTGTGAAATTTTCCCTTAAAAATTTAATTCCTTAAACTAGGATGAAAACAAGTGTGGGTACTTATATATCAATTTACCATTAGGGTCCAATATATTCTATTTATACATATGATGTTACAAATATTACATGACTATCATAGTATTCAAGTTTCTTTGAAGTTTTTCTTTGTGGTCCAATATTTTTATTGGATACTCCTCAAATAAGAGGTTATCTTCCAACAGTAACACCATTGGATTCTGTAACGATGATAGATCTGATATATTCTACAATAAGAAGAATATACCGAACATATCATATCTTATATATAAGTTTTGGGAATAATTATTTGATAATACAATACTCCAATGTGATCCAGAATTTGAAATGGGATAATTTATATATATTATAACATCCTCTTCTTTCAAATATCACATCTTGGTTCAATGGTGATATTCATAATACTGAATTTTCATAAAAATTAATCTAAAAATATAATCTAGGGTAAACATAAAAATTATTTAATCAACTATGAGATATATCTATGTGTTGTCGAATAGTTATTACCATGTCAACAATTTCTTCAACCAGATTAGGTCCTAAAAACTTTCATTCACCAACATCATCCCAACAAACAAGAATTCTATACCATTTCACATAAAATTGTATTATGTTGGGATATTTCATTTTTGGAGTGTAAATTGTTGTCTAATGACAACCGTAACAACGGAAGCTATTTTTATCAACCTCTCTTAAAATTTATCGATAAATATTTCAACATATCAAATTTTTTCAGGATAGTTCATTCAGATTGGCCATTAGTATAGGTATGATAGATTTTACTCATTGTCAAATATTTGTATGGAGAATGTTGGAAAATATTTTATTAAATCGTGGTAAAAATAAAATATCAATCATATATAATCAATTTTGGTGTCGTATAAATCCTAACTCTTCCCTAAACTATATCACTACATGTTGATCATGTTAAAATACATTTAAAATTGTAATGAAGTGGGCATACATTTTAATTCAATCCACTGCATCGCATATGGAATTATTTATTTATTTATTTCGGTGACCCTTTAAAAAATCCATATTCATTTTTTTCCATTTCCTTGTAGGTCTGTGAAATGATCGTATCAACCCTTCATATTTTTTCCTCCTAACCCCAATATACCAAAATACTAGGTACATAAATGTATATTTTTCATTTTACCGATTTATAATGTCCCAATAGGTTAAAAGAGCCTAATTAGGAAATCATAATTCTCATATATAATATGAAGGATGGTCCTTGTAATATCTTCATTCTTCATAATTAATTGTTGAAATCTGGATCAATTATATAGTTAATCAAAGTATTAATCACTATAAATAGTTGAATACTTATTCAGTATATTGATGGGGATTCATGTTATTTACCATGTTATGTTTATGTTAAAGATAATCAATACCTAAATTCACATACCAATATTTCTTCTTAATATTGAGAATAGGGGAACCCCATGGTGGATCACTAGGGTGAATGAAACAATTTTATAGATTTACATATAATTTCATCCATAGTAAGTCTACATTAATAGGGTTCATTGGATAAGGATTGTGTTATATTTAAAGATGTCCTAGTAGATGTTCAAAAAATTACCTAACCTCTTGATTAGGGGGGAGACCATGAAACTATTCAGTGAACAAAAATGTGTATTTAATTCTAATATCATTCTATTGAAGGGTAGTTCTATCATTTCATTCACTCATTTTATCTCTATATACTTTCTTATAAGGTAATATTATCTATGCATATGAAGATTATTCTAAATGAGGTTAATCCCCCCCCCCTAAAAATTTTATAATATTTGTAGAAGTTTTAGGATATATAAGGTTATTTCCGTCTACTGGATATTGATGTTGGATTTATATCAAGGTTGAAAGTCTATTACCAGTATAGAATTTAATTCTCTTATAGAGAGTATGAAATGTTTTAATGTAATATTAATCAAATATGAATTAATGGGGGGTGATTTATATACTCAATGGGAAATGATTTCAACATGTGTATTCTTTAATAATAATTTCACACCCATGATTTGTGGTAGTTTTTCAATTTATCTATTAAACAAGTATGATATGAATGAATTTATATAATCATAATAAAATTGTATGTTCACTCTTATTGAATGAGTAAATACTATAACTATCTCAACATAATTGTCCTAATCAACCTATGTAGTAGTGATAATGTAAGATCACCCTTTCATTCTTAGATTGGGGGCTATCACCATTTGTTATTTTTGAAATCCCATGTTATAGTATATTGGGTTTCATTATGTCTTTATTCCTTGCAATTGAATCACTAAAAAACATGGTAAATATTGATTAGGATATTATTAACATAAATTACAATTGTTGGATTATTTATCTTATTTATGTTGGTTTTTTCATGATGTCACCCATTTATATGCAAGAAACATTTCTGAATTCCATTGTTATAGTTCAGATGAGTATTATTTCCATACATTTACTATGTTGGGGTTTGTATTTTCTTACCACACTGAGTTTTATCTTGTGATACAAACAATTTTACCCACATTCATCTATTCTTATCTCTCGTCTATTGTGACCACTGAGAATCAACAATTCCCATATCAACATTGGGGGTGGGTAATTACAAATAATCTTCTTATATTTCAATATCTCAAATTACAAAATAAATTCATAGACTTTTAATTATAAAAATAAATTTGTTATAGATTTTAATTCAAGTGTTAGTGAAAAATAAGCAGGTGTATCTTGCAATAATTGGTATGTATTCCACATAATATCTTAAAGATTCATTATCCTTTTTCACGAGTGGATGGAGTTCGCCATCTATTTGAATATTTAGTTTTTAGGGTAAATTCTTATTGAGAAATAACATCGTGAAATCAACCAAATACACCATGTATATTTATTCCTTTGATATCCATATTCATGATCATTTTACACAACAGACGAGATTCTCCTATAATGTTGTAAACATCCTATAGAAATTCTATTTCATAGAGAATTTAATGATATAGAATACCTTAACAATTATGTTAATCAATTGATCATTGTTTTAAGGATCATAATATCAAATATTTTTTTGATTTCTCTATCTGAAAAAGGAAAGAACTATTAAATTCTTTCTTAGAGGGAATTCCACATGGTTTTAGTAACGAATACAAACTTATTTCTATTTTCCTAGTACACCTAATAGATTCTATAATTCAATTCCAATAATGTAATGATTTTCTATTTAATACATCACATTTCCCATTATTCATGTTATTAAGATGATTCCCCCTACAACCTACAAATTTTTATTGGAAAGAATGGTTAGGTTTTGGAATAACTTGAAGAATAAGTTCGTAAATGGTATAACATAAACATGGAGAAATAAACTCAACGAAGATGTCAAAAACTAACAAATGATTTTCTTGGTATAAATCTATGTTATCCATAGACATTTTCATAATATATTATCTAAACAAATTGTTTTATATATAAACATAACTTTCAAATCCATTATATTATATTGTAAATGGAATAATAAATCTCCATATCATATCCATTATGCTTGTCTAGAAAAGTGTGAATTATTAAGAAATTTCTTCATGCATTATAGTATGGATCAAGTTAATATTCATCCCAACATTATTTGGGTGATTACCCACATGTGTTTATGTTAAACAAAGGTGTCTACATAACAATATCCATACATGGATTTTATTGAAAAGAAAACCACATACAAAATCCCCTTCCAAAATTTCCTGATGTAATCCTATACATTGACTTATCCCCAGTGTTTTCACTAATGTTATTTCATGATAATCTAAAAAAACTAGTTTATCCTATGATACCAACAATAAGGGCCTATTAAATAAGAAAAGATTAATTTGGTTTTTTAACATAGATTTCTAATAAACACACTCTATGTATCTATATATGAAGATCATTTATAATATTAGAGCCACAAATACATCATCATAAATTTAAAATATCCTTTTCTAATAAGGTCCAAATAGTTCCCCCAACCCTCAACGTTCAACTAAAACAACATAGGATACACATGAAAAAATATATAAGGAATAAGTTTATAATTATAGACATGTAGTGCAATAGACATTTCAATAAAGTATTCAATGATTTCCATGAGGAGTAACATCATATCATAAGGAACATGATCGTAAGTGATGATAACAAAAATTATCATATATAAATATTACATTTTAATAGATGAATATTAATTACATTTTATTATGATCAATGATAGAATCAATTTTTCCATGTTCCATTGGAAAACTTTCTTTTTAAAAAATGGATTATATGTTAAACTCATCATCTCCCACTATGTTTTTCAAAAATATAATGATTCAAATACATATCATACATAATATTCTTCTTCATATCCAAAGGAATGGAATCATAAGAATGGGATTGTATGGATACACAATATGGGTAAACAAGGTAGATATAAATATAACATGATCATAAGGATATGATAAAATGATAACAAAATTTTAAAAAATCATACCAAACATATAATATTTCATTAAAAGAGAAATATAAGAAATCCTGGATGCTCATAAGAGATTAATAATAATGTAATATAAGAAAATATCATATGAGATAAGAATATTGGAATTATAAAAAGTGTTGTAGAAGAAACATAATCAAATAAAGACTTATATTAACGCAACCCACCAAGTCATTCATGTGATGATATGATTGGGATAACCACCAGTGTACTATATTTGGGCATGAGATAACATTCCATGTACCCACATTTCACAATCGGGATAACATCCCATATAACATATGGACTAATAAAACATTAATTATTACCCAATGTACTAGAGAGAGATATAAGTACCACCCATCACATAATACATTATTTGTTCCACCATAAGATCATGAAACATTCATCGTGTTAGAACACATAAAATGTAATGGGATTCAGTATCATTTCATCATATCATAACCCAGGGTAAAGAAATAGGGAACATATATAATTATTAATCATAAATGCAAACTATCCAGCGATATACTAAGAATGGTAAAATTGGATCATATACTTAATAAATAAAAATTTACATAAAATATTCTTCTCTGAGATGGAAAATTGTTTTTAAAATACACTAGGAACATTTCAGGTGGAAAATTATTTTTCATTAAAAATTAATGATTAAAACTACAAATTCATAAAAAATAGAAATCCTTATGTTTTAAAATATTTTTTTAAACTTTTAAAATATTTATTAAAAATTTGGGTGGTAGTTATGGTGTGAAAAATTGTTATTATGAAATCAATGATATCATTAAATTTTTAGTAAAAGCCAAATGATAATTGTTCTTTAAATAAATGATGATTGATTTAAAATTAATTTTTAAAAAGTTAAATAATGAAAAAATTGACATTAAAAAATAGTAGATTAATAATAATTGAAATTAAAATCATTTTAAAAAAATATGAATAAAAAATGTTTTTCTGATCGAAGGGAGAAATAAATTCGATTTTTTAATCATTAATTTGGAATCAAGGGTAGATAAAGAGTTTAAAAATAATTGAAATTTCCTTATAAATATTTTTAAAGAAATATAACAATTTTATAAGTTTTTTGAGAGATATTTCATATGATTTAGTCATCATATGACGAAATAAAAAATCGATATTTGATGAGACTATATCATAAAACACTAAAATATATAATAAAATTGATTCATAATAATGAAGAGGTAATAAAATTAAATTAATCTTGATAAAAATTAAATTTAGGAAATTACATGTAAAAGGGGAAGTATATACATCATATAAAATATGATAGGCGCATAACATAACATATGTCCTGAAGATAAAAAATTGATAAAAAATATCACCGTAAGTCTTAACATCCTTTATACAAGTTTGCCGCTCTGATATATTATATTTAATTTTATTATATATATATTAAAAACCCTAGATTATTTATATTGTACAATAAATGAATTTTCTATGACCTTTTATTATATATTTATTAAAAAATCCTTGTTAAAATCACATTTCGTGAAATACCGACTCTGTTTGTCATGTATTTTTTGATTTTTAATCTTAAGTACTCCTACATTGATCATGGTTGTATAATATAAATAATTTTAAAAATATTATAAATATCATATATATTCAGTATATAATTATTTAGAGTAATACATAAAATTTATATAAAGAAAATTAAACACACAATCATCAGGGATGGTCGGGTGTACATAAAAACGAATGTTTTTTTCCATTTTCTCAAGGGATAAAATTAAAAAATGTTAAATAATAGATCAAAATTATAGAATAATTTTTTTCTGATATTTAAAACATTGAATCATGGAAATTACACTAATTTCATTCCATGATTTTCATTATTGTGAAACGATTCACATCACATTATGATGTGGTAGGCTATTGTACACATGAATAATGTTACATTATCCCCTACGGAATGATAAGTAAAAAATTTATATGATATAAAAAAATAAAATACACATAAATATGTTATAAATATCAAATATATTGTATTAATCAATCAGTATTACCATCTGTGTAATACCAAAATAAAAAACACATCACATCAGTTCCTGTTGTGGAAGTCCGTCATACACACGAGTGACATTATTGTTTTCCAATGTGTTGGTAGGTTTGATGGAATATGTGGAATTAAAATATAAGAGTAAAAATAATATAATAAATTTAATGTATAAAAATTAAATTTATAATTATACTCATCTCTGATAGGTGGTGATATAAAACTAGAATCACTAGTTTGAGAGGTTATAGTATGTCATACACATTATCGGCAATTTCGTTTCCCATTTAATGGAATAAAAGATGGATAAAATTTATTACATTAAAATACTAAAGTATAATTATATCGGATATATAATGGTGATTATTTCCACATTATTGATGAATAATATAATTATTTATTAGAAGAATTAAAATAAAAATGGATAGTTTAAAACACTACCTCTTTATTAGAGAACCTCCTTAAGTTTAAAATTAAGCCTCCATATAGTGGATTTATTAACTCAATATGGACTAAACTATATGGGGAGGTATATAAGGTAGATATATTGGAATTAATTTTATAAAATAAAAGGTATGGTATGTTTAAATATATGTCGAGAGTGGGTTGTATTTTATAAGTAGGGGAGAGGACATCATTGGGTGTTTTGAAAAATACAATTTGTACAAAAGATTAGAAAATAAAAAATCATTGAAATGGGATATTTGGGAATCATAGATGATATAATACTATAATATGACAATAAAATTGTTTTTTAAGTTTATTTTACATTTTACAACTTACATTTCTAGTTTAACCCCCTTGTTTCCCATTTTACCTTCATCACAGTAAATTATTTTCATATATTTTTACTGTTAATTTGAAAAAAACTAAAAAACTTATTATCTAATATAAATTATTACGATTCAAAATATGGAATCTATTTTTCCAAATTAAATTCAGAGAGGGTGTAAATTTTAATTTAATGATAATCCCATATATAAGAAGAGAATATAGAATACCATATAAATATGTTCAAAATATTAAATAGTTTTTATATCAAAATTCAAGATGAAATTGAATTAAATTATCTAAATTGAATTAATAAATATATAATTGAACAAATTTTTTCTTTTAAAACATTTTTTAAAAAAAATCATTCTTTTACATTATTTAAATTAAACATCAATTTTTTAAAAAAATTATTACTTTTCACTATTCATTGAAAAATTCATAATTTCCAAAATATCTCAAAATGAATCCATATAATAGATTATATTTTTAGACTTAAAAAAATCATTTTATCATTTCAAATACATTTTATTTTAGTCTTGAAAATTTATTTTATAATTTTATCATAAATACATTTTTTAATAAAATAATATTTCAAATACATATAAATACCTTATAACAAATTATGTACTTTTTATCAATATTTTATATTTATAAGAATTCATTATATTTAAATTATAATTTTTTTAATTCCTATTCATGTGGAAATTTTTATATCTTGTTTATAAAAGTCATGTTTAAATAACAATATTAAAAGTATTTTTGGAGTTCCTTAAAACACGGTGTTTCATGTAACACAAGATATTGAAGAAATTAAATTTATTCCAATAACATATTTCATAAAATCTTGTGGTTTTACATTCAAAACACCTTAAAATTAAATTTTCCTACATAATATAACACTTTAACAGAAAAACATTGTGGATAATTCTGTATCATTACATACTCATGTTTCCATATAGCTTCCTCAATATAGTGGTTTTACCCCAAAACATTGACCCATTGAGTGGGGTTGTTTTGTAGACCATTACCTATAAAATATTTAATCTCCGCTAGTTTTTCACCATATGAAATATATATACATACCATTATGACATCTTATTTTATTACTTGTGATAGATCATGTAAATAATTCCTTATGAGAGATACATGGAACACACCAGGAAGTTGAGATAGGTTCAATGGATGTTCCATGCAATAAGTTATAATTGACATCTGATCAAGACTCTTGAAGGGTCAAATATACCAAATGTATAGTTTTCCATATTTATAAATATCATTAAATTATTTCAATATAAAATTCTAAAGAATTAATTTCACCAACATAGAAATCAAGATCATGTCGGCAGATATCATCGTAACACTTCTATAAAATTTGTGAAGACATTTTCTGTTGTCAAATTGGTATAACATTCTCTATAATTTATTCATCTTTTTATGGTAAAAATATATTTCATTATCCATATTCATCAAAGCATGTTGGAGTTATACACCTCCTTTGATAGATTTCTTCATATGGATCTATCTAAATGCTCTAGAGAAAGCTAATGTGGTAGGAAAATTCAACAAGATAAAGGTATTGATTGAAAAACATTTTAAATCAATAGATATTGACATCAACATATCATATATGTTTTGAATTATTATATCCATCTAAAAAAATTTATAATGATGATATGCAGTGATAAAACTCAATTTTTATCATGATCTTAATGAATAATACTCTAGAACATGTATGTAAATTTTAGATTATATTTAGATACAATGGAATATAGTACACCGTGAATCCTAACCACATATTTAATGTATACATAGTTAAAAGTATTGAGAGGAATTATTATAATATTGTTATGGATTTTATTTAGTTTGAGAGGATATGTATTATAATAGCGTTATAGTACACCATTTAGATATTTTTTGGAGTCCAAGGATAAAATCCCTGGTGATTTTTTACCTCTCCATTTTCCCATTGGTAATGGTTGTAACATCCCCTTAGCAAGTTGTCTATATTCTATAACATGCTAACCTACAATGAATAGAGATAAAAAATCATGTTTATCTTTATTGATTCTATACCACATTATATACTCCACCAATTATATATATATATATATATATCCTATTTGAATAGATATTTATGAACTAGGAGCATCCTATAAGAAATACTTTTTAAAATCTGGAATATAAAGAACACAGACATTGTCCTTAAACCTTATGATTCCATTATAATCATGTTCATACTAAGGAATATATCTCACCTTCTTTTTCATCTCTATATATTCCATTTATGCATCTTTAATCATCAAATGAATATATAGTTGAAAAATAATTTAAGAGAGACAAAATTTAGCACCATACTTTAAGATTTCAATATATGAAATTTAAAAATCATAAAATATTGGATCTTTTTTATCACCATCATGCATAAGATAGCATGATCCTTTTGACTCAAAGAATAATTCACCTTCCTCTCCATCCCGTGTTAGTAATGTCTTAACAAGACATAATATTTAATAAACCCAAACTATATTCTCGATTTCATGATCAACTCCTTTTATGTTAATATATAATTTAAATACTTTGTCAATAAATATATATATATATCAAAAAATTCCCCATAGAGAAAATGTATCTATATCATTAAGGAAAAATATATAACATGTTGCTATAAATCAAGATTTGTGTAATCTTTCTCATGAACAATCAATTTTCATAAATAATAAGATAAAACCATATAGTTTTCCCTAAAAAAGGATCCAAATAAATTCATTGATGCCTTGATAAAGATTAAATACCCTTCTCTATCATTTTGAAATTTAATAATACGTGTGACAATTAATGTTCTGTTTAGTTCCAAGAAATTTTCCTCACATTCATTTATCAAAATGAACATTTCTCCCTTCCGTGTTCACTTCATTAGTGGATTTGATAGTCCTGAGAAATTCTCAGTAAACCATTGATATTATCCATCCATTATAAGAAAACATAATATTTCAGTCATAGTGGTTGTCCTATGAAAACATTAAACAACCTTTATATTACATGGTTCCATTGATATACCCCATATTGATATTTTATGACAAAAAAAATAAGGCCTTTTGTATCCAAAATTATCACTTTTTTAATTCATTTCATAGTTTATCATTCCAAATGGTATTAAATATGATTCTATAGTAATATTAATTTTATTAGTTTGTCTTTTAATTGATATAAATTTCATCTATGAATACGACCACTAACAAATCCTGGAATCCCTGAATGTATATTCATTAAATCCGTTAGGATATTATAAAAACTATTAAGTAAAAATGGAAATAATATATATTCATAATGTATATATCTATTATGGAATTTTGTCATGGTCATATTATCCTGGACCCTCAATTTATGATATATAAAATGGAGGTTAATATGATAAATTTATTGATCACCATACATTTGATCATACATGTCATAAATGTTTGGTAAAGGACAAATTTTCCTGATCATTATCTTAATCAGCACATGATAGTAAATGTAGATTCAAATTGATCCATCATTATTTTTTAATAGAAATAATAGTTGTGACCCATGACGACACACAAGGATGAATTAATCCTTAATCATCCTTATTTTATTTTTTCTTCATCAATTCATGCTTCTCATTTGGGTCCATTCAATAGGGAATCATTGAAATTGGTGAAGCAATATGTACGAGTTCTCTTTAGTATTCAAATTTAGGAATCTATTTTTGAATTATTCTCTCCTATAAATACAACTAAAAAAATTTTCCAATTAGTATAAAATAAATATTAATTTTCTCATTAACAATCCGAGATACATTCCCCCTTTCAATATAAATAAAACCCCATATAATGGATTTTATTTCCATTGGAAGTTATTATTTTTTATCACATATATATATTATCATAGGTTGGTTTTGAATATTAAGAAAAAACATACCTTCCTCATAAATTTACATGGTCATTATGTAGAGTATTCCAATTCATATCAATAATAAACAAAAATTAAATGGGAGGAATAATTACACATGTTCCAGGAAGCACTTTTTCAGAATTTTGAATTAGAAAAGAATAATATACTTGTGATACAATCATCATACCATTTTTGGTTTTCATATGAAATACTGCAACTATTTGTTGATGTGGTATTTCCATACCCTTAGAAAACTACTGATATATTAATGAGCCACTTATTCCAGAGTCAAATAAGTCATTATCAATTCTGAACTGAATCCAAAGTGTACCTTTTTCCATACCATTATAGAACCCCTCATATGAAATAATTATCACATGAGACATTCCATAGTCCTTTTTCTTAAAAAATTTCTAATGTAGATCATTTTGATTAACCCTGAGATTTGGGTAATTTATATCATAATTCATGAATATAATTCATTTAAAACAGTGATGTGTGGAAGGACAATTTTGTAGAGAATTCACATTATTCATTTTATTGAATTACTCATTCTCTACACTTAAATATTTACCCACTCTATAACAATAAGGAACCTGCCTTATAACAATATATAATCTTGAATTAAATGAATAATTCACATAGAGGATATTTTAATATTTACATATTTAGATAATTAAGAAATAACTATTATATTACATCTCAAAAATTACAATGTATACAATTCTACCCGGTTTCAATTTTTTCATAAAATAAAAACACTCTTAAAAAAATTCATGTCTACTTCTATGCTTTAGGCATCATGAATTCTCCTTGATCCCATCCATAGACATATTCCACATTATGTCAAATAAAAAACATTTCATAAAAACCTGGCATGATAAAATAAAGCTCTTTAAGGGATACACAATTAATGAAAACTGTTAGTTTTTTAAGACAACATGTAAACCATGAATACTTCATCATAAGTAATACTTTTCCCCTTTATAAATTAGTAAATACACTTCTCTGAAAAAATGATCATTTCATACCCTTTTTAACCAAAATATTACCATATAACCCATAGAAAACACACACTACATATATTGGTACCATAAGACATAAATATATATAAATGGAATAACCATACGGTCGACTTCCACAAATATCACTAAATGGAATAGCCCTACACCCAGCTTCCATACCCAATGCATTGAAGGTTATAATGTTACCACTCATCTTGGTTTGTCACAGAACCACCCATTATTTTTCCAAGAACCATTACAAAATCATAAAATATTTTAAATATAAACATTTCATTTTCAATCACAAGAAATCTTTTCATGGTATTGAAATAATGAATCCATTTCAAAAACCATTTTAAACATTTAATAATGAGATTTTTGAATCAAAGTTCCCCATACTACTATGATGATTTTAAAGGAATTATCATTTTTAAACCTTAATGTACATATAAATTTATCCATAAAACAATTTTAAAAACATGGTCATTAATGAGAAATGTTTAGGAAAATAAATATTTAAAACTTTTAAAACAATTTTTAGTTAAATAGTCCCTAACCGCTTTAGAAAAATGCATGAATAAAAATAATTACAAAATAACATAAAAAATGATTATAACATAATTATAATAATGGGATTCATGATATAATATGTCAGTGGTCGTTATATACAACATACAAATGTGAATTGGTGTATAACAACAAATAAGTCTCAATGTAATTTAGTTTGAGATAAAGTCCCATACAAAGAATGTATCCTTAGATTAAGGATAAATCAATTAAATAATTATGTGTGACCAATAAGAATACACCCAATATAATTGGATATTATGTGTTAAATGATAAAATGCCATTCACACATATACAAAGCACAAGATAACCAAGAAGTAGAAGTTTAACCTAAAGAATGGAAATTGGGTGAAGAAGTTCCCTTACAGAAATTCGACAGCCCAATGACGTCACATTAAAATTCAGAAAATGAATTGATAAGTGAGAAAAGGGTATATCATAACATTGTTACAAAATTTTCATTAATAAGGATATTTAAGATCATATCTCAACATAAGAAAGTTGAAATATAGAAGACATAACATAAAAGATTCCTTTCACTAAAAGAGGAGGGTGGAAGGTTCCCTTACAGATTTGGTAACATTCGAAACATACACAACATGAAATAAAATCATAATATGAATATATAAATTCAAATAAATTGAATTATATTACACAATGAATATAACCATGGGTAGTACATACACCCCACAAAAGTAAATAATGGAAAATATAGCATGAATATCATGGGAATAAAAAGTGAGATGAAAACCCCTTACCGTGTTTCAATCAATTTAGTCATATGACCAAAAGATAATAACCACAAAATTAATCAAGTAATACCTTGAATATAAATATAATAATTATAATATATATCAAATGGATGTTCACAATACACCACATTCAATAAGAAAGTGGTGACTAATGGAAACCTCACAGAATTAAAATTGAGATAAGAGATCTCTTACCCCGTGTCTGACTTGACTAGTTTGTTCATTGTTCTTTCTGGAATAATAAACATTAGTTAATTTATACTCTATTAATAACCATTTTTATGTTTATTATTCCTTTTATATCACTTATTACCTTTCTATAACAATTATTTAACTATTTGAGTTCATATTGGACATTATTTCGATATTCATAACGTGAGTAAAAATTGAATTTGTTATAATTAAAAAATGCCCATGTGGACAAAATTAAATTATCTAAAAAATAATATTCGTGATTTAGATATAATATATATCATATATATCCTGTATACATTTTTATTTATAATAGTACATAACGTTTCTAGGTAAGAAATGAAATGCATCATTCATGGAGACGGCAAGCCGTATGTACGCAGGAATGATACTTTCATTTCTATTACATATTTAAAGGATTGAAATAGAAATTAGAAATAATTATTTTATAATTACTGTATAATATAATATAAAATATAATTATCTCCATCCTTTATACATTCCACATATGGAATGAACAATTCATTTCACTTTGATGGAGTGCTAGATGCACTTCGTCAAATAAATTATTTTGTTTACCCATTATGGAAACCAAAGAGGTATGATTTAAATGGAAAATAGTAAAGCATAGAAAAAATATAAATATAATATATATCACATATTAATACATTTCCATCTTAATTTCCACCATGAGAGGTGGTAGAAGATAATTAAACAACCATTGTTTGATGGGGCTGTAGTTCGTGGTCCATAGAAACAGTATGTTCATTACCCATTAGATATAGGTGTGTGTAAGTGTAGCTAGAATAATTTTCATAACCACAACAATGTTTATTGAGGATAAATGTTTTGTTATAAAAGAAATGAATAAATAGTGTTCAGGGTGTTGGAGAAGTAAAATAAAAAAAAGTACTTAAGAGAAGACGTTGCCTTTAAATCGGGTTTCTCCTTCTGGTATAAACTAAAATATTTATTGAAGTGCCTTCTTCCTAAGGTAAGTAATATAAGAGGTGGATAGGGATTTAGGGATGTTAATTGGGTAGAGTTTTTACGTTCCACGGGGCTTTAGAGGTGTGAGTAATGGGTAAAATATTATGGCTTTTTGTACATGGGGGGAGGGGCTCTTTAGGGATGTTTGAAAATTTTATTTCATTATAAACGTATCTTCTGTTTCAAAAGGTTCAAAACTCATTAAATTTGAAGATAAGATGACTCAGGTTTGATGTAGAATCATCTAATAATAATTGTACAGGTTTTGGATATTGTTTTAATTTTTATAATCTTATTTTTTTAAATCAGTCATTATTGAGGTAAACACTACATCATCATTGTGTCATAAATAAGTTTATATATATGATGTATTAATGTTATAAATAAAATACAATGATGCATTATTTTTTTATATTTTAAATTTATATTTATATTCTATGAGATAACTTATATATCCCTATGTAAAAATTCTTTTACGAAAAGATATTTGTTTATGTCATTTTTTCCGTTACATTAAATTAATTATAAAAAGTGTCATTATCACTGTAAAGTAGAACCATGGGGTCCAAAATCGATCCAAAGATGGACATGGTCAGAAATTTTTCAACCAACATTATTAGGTCAATTTTAGGTTATTTTAAATTTATTATAATATTATTATTTTACAATTATTTTCCAGATTTACCCTTTAACAATGGTAAATAAAATATTTACCGAAATAAATATTCATAATGCTTGAATATAAGGGTTAGATGTTTACACAATTTGGAATTCATGATTAAAAATATGATATCCATTTGTCCAAATTCAAAACACATAAGTGGGAACAATTACATTAAAATTAATCCCCACTGTCAAAATGAAAAATGAGTTTTTATGAAATATTAAATATCAAAAATTAACATTTGTTTACGTCTAATTTTAAAGTGAAATTAAATACAATGACCAAAATTAGATTAAATGGTAAAAATATAAACTAATTAACCATTGAAACCAATTAAAATTTTAATCTATAAACATAAATAAATTAGATTAAAAGGTAGTTTTGGATTAAAATACTGTATTTTTCATTATTCATTAAAAATTATCTTTATTAGAAAAATACCAAAATTTCATCCAAATCAAATTTTGATTCCACGATTCAGCATAAAAATTTTATTTTGTCAAATGGACAAAACAAAGAGTAAAAAACTATATTTAAATAGGGTTAACCATCAAAAGGTGTTAAAACGACCTTTTAATGAATACCAGAATATTTCATGCTTCAAATAGGATTCATTTTAATTTTAACCCTCTCGAATTTATTGGATAACTATAAATTCATTTAAAAAACTGATAATCACATTTTATTTACTTATATTAACTCTAACCAATATAATGGCTAGTCTTTAACTACCATTTACTATAATAATATTTTTATATTATTTTTTGGTATAACTCAACGTTGGGCGAAACATAGAATTTCAAAGAAACCCATTATTGCGAGTTAAGTATGTTATCATGCATAACATCCCCATTAAAGTAAAATTAATATTTAATTCATAAATTTTTTAAATATGAATATTTCATATTCTTTATTTACATGGGATGTAACAATAACTGTCCTTTAAACATATAAATCTTTTAGTATCCCCCTTAAAATAGTTTCCTCAATTTCTTCATCCACACATTGAGCATGAAGGAAATATTGTCTTCTTATATCCATGAATTTTGGAGTTTCCATTGAATTTCATATTTAATTTCATATAAAAATAGGTGATTGATGGGCCACTCTAATTATTAATTACAGAATTATAGTAAAAATAATGATTTCCCCATATATAACATACTCCATTTCATATAATAAACTTATAATACATGTTAAATGACACTGAAGAATCTATCCAACATACATTGAAGTTAGATGAGAATACTATAATCATATCTTCCAAGAACTATCAAATTTTCATTACAAGTACTAATATATTCACAATCCATCTTATTTAGGTCAGCTAATTACTTTTCCACTTTCATATGTTGAATACATGGAGTGTAGTAATTGAAAAACATTCACATAAACTCATTCCACTCCATAGTGAAAATTTCAACTTGTATTACCACATTCTTGATAATACTACACCATTGATCCACAACAGCTGAAAAATTATTGTTTTCGAATATAACTGTTCTTTTAATGGATAACATAAAATATCATTTTAATGATATTGATATATTATTTGGAAACTAGTGGATCAGCAGTACCACTGTATGAAGTTGAATGTTTCATCCAAAAGGATTCAACTAAATGTTGTTCCCTCATTTTATTTTTAAAAATAATATCATGATTCATATCTTGATAATTATTGGTGATAATATAAATATTAAATTTTATTCGACCTCTCATAACATTTAGTTTCCCATATTGAAAATCATTTCATTTTTTATTTCATTAATCACTAACAGGGTTACTACAAGCTCCAGCCATTGACTAAAACCAAATGAATAGTGTTATCATCACTAATCATAGTTGGAAAACACATAATCATTGAAATAAATATTTTTATTTCTATATAATGATACCTTTATTCAATCTCCGAAAACTTATGTTTAACCTAGGTGTCTTTTTTCATTATTCAAATCTTACATAATGGATTTTATAGAATTAATGAATTTCCAAGACATATTATAATGAAGTGTTGACAAAGATTTATAGTAAGTCTTGTGGTCGGGTATTGGGAAATTCATGAGTCATACCTAACATTCTATTTTCATATTTATTACCCATTGATACAACAATTATAGAAAAATATCTGCTAGTAAAATGTGGACAATGATATAATTACATATAAACCACAAACTATACGATTCACCAAATTATAGCATCTTTTTCTATACATAGACTTATACATCTAGTTCTCAATAATATATTATCATCCCATTTTCCAAAGGTTTAGATATACCTTAATCTGATACTAGTTTTCAAGACCCAAACATCTCACACAGGAGCATTACATATTACTAGACAAATATGAATTACATATCATCATAATCAAAGCTAGAATCTTTTAAGTATATTTATTTTGGAAGAATGTATAGAAAAATAACTGGTTCTTAAGTAAACTATATTATTTCCCATTATGATCTTTATAACTCTTACCCTTCTTAGTCATATAATACATAATACAATTATTCATAACTCAGTTAAAGGATACATAATAATTTGTGAGATCATATCTTATGTATGGCTAAACGAGGGAGATAATAAAAAACATTAATTAAAGTGTATGAGAATGTGGGAATAAAATTTAAAATAAAACCATACCCTGAATATCACAGATCATAAACCTGATTTATGTAAGAAATTAATTCCCTTCATAGGACATGAAATATAATAAAATTATAGAACATAAGTTATGTGACTATAACTTTTCCATAACATATATATTTTTTCTATAATAATATGAATATAAAAACTTTGTCATGAATACCCAAAAATACATTCATAACATGTTAGGCATGGAAAAACCAACAGTGTACATTCTTTGGGCTTGGGATAACCTCTAGTATACTATTTTTTCAGGAATAAGATAATCCCCCATATACACTCTGTGATAATAGAACATTAATCATTGCCTAAAGAATTTCAAGGAGATATAAGACCCACAAATAAAATAATCTTAAAACATATTTTCCACAAAATCCAAAGACATTCATGATTAAAGAACTTGTGAAATTAAATTTTCTCCATAAACATTTCATCACATCCTAACAGATGGTATGGAAATAGGGTTCCTTAAAAAACATTTCATCGTAATCATAAAATTTTAAAATAAAGGAAACTTATTGTATAATTTGACTATATCACAAATAAGGAATAATTATAATCAAAATATTCCAAATAAAATGGATATCGGTTTTGAATAGACACTTCAAACATTTATTAATGAAAATTTCCTTTTAAGAAAATTAATTTTAAAAACAAAGAATTTATAAAAATAAAAACCATTAAAACATATTTGAAATTTTTTATTCTAAAATAATATTTTAAACATATGAATTATTCATTAATACATTTAGTTCTCATGAACATGGTACATTTCCTAATAGCTAATTTAAATATTCTATTCACATTTGATGTAAAATACTATGAAGACTTCATTTCCAAAAGAAATGGAAATTAAATAAAACACATTCTTTATAAATTTCAAACATGGGTAAATTTGAATTTAAAAAATTATATAGTTATGTTATAAATTTGTTGAAATAATTTATATAATATCAAAGATATGGATGGAAAAAGGGTTTTGAAATATGAATGAAATGAATTTGATTTTCATTAAAAAAACTATTTTATAATCTTGAGTACATGAAGAGTGTAAAATTAAATGAAAAATTACCCAAATAAAAAAAATAGGATAATAAATTTCATATTTTTCTATAAAGATAGTTCATATGATTTTAACAATGATAAAATATATGAAAACCATCCTACTCATTGATGAGATTCTATCATAAATCCCTTACCACTTGGTAAAATTGAATCACAAGCCCCACAAAGGAATATCATAAAATAAAAATAAAAATATTATGAAAATAATTAAATTCATGATATTACATTTAAAATAATCATTCAATACAAGAATTTTTTTTAATTACGAAGGCCTATTTGTGACTGGATCCTGTCACAAATAGGCTTTAGTGACGGGGCTCCATCACAAATAGCCTGTTGCAGAAAATCATACCACAAATACAATTATTTGTGATGGGCCCGTCGCAAAAAAATTATTTGTGACGGGAAACATTCTCATCACAAATAAGCTTCAGATTATATGTATTATATATACATAAATTGTTTTGCGATGGGCCTGTCTCAAAGACTATTTGTGATGGGGTATTGTCCCGGTGCAAAAATATATATATACATAACTTTCTACGACTCGCTCGTCGCAACAAATTATTTGCGATTGGAATACTTGCTCGTCACAAATATATTTTTTAAAATATTTAGTTATACTATTTGCGATGGGGTCCCGTCGCAAAAGGTATTGTCCCAAATATTGAATTAAATTTAAAAAAATAAAATTTAATAATATTACTATTAATGAAAAAATAATAATACTATTGTTAAAAAAATAAAAAAATAAAAAAATTTACAATTTACAATATTCACAAAAAAAAATTAAAAATATAAAAAAATATTAAAAATTAAATTATGTATGATTTTCACCCATATAAGAGATAGAAAATGTAAATAATTCATATTACAATTATAATTCAAATTTTTGTAACAAAAAATCATTGGGGGTCTTCTTCTGGAGGAGGTGGAGGAGCTGAAGGAGATGGTGGAGGAAAATCTATCACTAAACTACAAGTCAGATGGTGCATGTACTCCATCAGCTCGTGATGTTTTTGCTGCCCTCGACGACACTTCTCCTCATAATGCTACTATTGCTGCTACCATCGACGGCTCTGATCCTCGTAATGCTGCTCTTGCTACTGTTGTCGCCGATACATCTCTTCTAACTACTTCTGCAAAGTCTCAATATGCTCAGCCTGAGCTCGCAACTGCTCCTGATACTGTGAGACAGAAGATGATGCCTCTCCACGAGCTCTTCTCGAGCTGAATGCCAACATCTTAGAAGTACCATAATAAGTTTCATGAGTCAAATTAGAGCTGATGCCAACTACTATGGCCTTCTCAAATCCATACTGAGTCGCCTGTAATCATGCCGCCTCATCGAAATGGTTAGCACTAGTCTACTCAGCCATCGCATCTGGACCCTCAGCCTATGTCTGAGAGGTCGCAGCCACATATGGCTCCTTCAATTCTAATTTAAAATTAAAATTTTAAAAATATTGTATGCAGTTAATTGTTAAAATGAAAAAATAATACTAACCAAAATCTGACGCTGGCGATCACCTCTAATCTCTCCAATGGCTGGATCATTGTACATCCTCTGATAAACGTCGAACTCCATAATATTGGGTTGCTTGATAGCCTATATAAATATAAAATAAACCATTCATATTAAAATTTATATAAAATATTTAAAAAATATACTTACCATATACTCTTTATGCGAACTGAATGTACGGCTACTAGCTCGATGCTTCACCTCCTGTCTCCGCCGGCTCTGTCGTCCCAATAAAGATCTCCTAAAAAATCCACCACACAACCATTGTAAACATAATCCATCCCTAACATGAGATGAAAAGTACTCTGGTCTTTGGGCTCTACAAGACTCATCAAATTCTATCACCCCTACTTTCTTAATGGGTGTCCTTCACAAATTGTGCAAAAACTGGTGGAAACTGTCACAAATAGAAACCTATCATGTCGCGTGGATAGCGTCACGCATGCTATCATTGATAGGATGCCATAAAACCTAAAAATAATTTATAATATCATGTTGTTAATTATATTAATTTCAAAATAAATATTATTTATTTTCGTACCAGCCAATGATGGAACATGTCGCATCGCACATCAACGAGAATCTGGTCCCATGTGATCCATGGCTGAGAAAAATAATTGCGTAATATAGCACTCCCCTTTCCAATAGCTACATTCTAAAAACTATGAAAAAGGAATAAATAATCAAAAAATTAGTGTATATATAAATAAATTAATGAATTATAACTAAAATATATAGGTTTCCATACATCAATGTGCATGGATCAAAACCAAGATGTGGATGTCCTTCGGGGATATGGTCAGAAATCATCAGTCACACAAGACCGCAACCCCTCCGCGTACCTCCTAAATCACTAGTAGGTTGAGGTTCAGCTGATCACACATCCTCATCATCCATAGGTAGCTCAGCTTCCTCTAACTCACACAATAAATCAGAGTCCATCTGAAACAGAAAATGATTATTGTTAGTAGATAGTTGAAAATAACTATTATATATATATATATATTAATTATGATTATAACCGGAATTTAACTATGTCAATGTTCATCTTTATCCTCTTATCCATAGCTGTCAATGTCAATGACAATGACTTCATCTTCCTACTCAACATCATCCATATCCATATGAGATTTAGTTTCAGCATCTCCTATCATTTCATATTCATTTGTAACATCATTAACATCATCATCACCATCGATCCTTAATTGTGGGGTGTCATCATCGATATTCACGTCTCTTTATGAATCAGATGGATTTTGAGTCGTCTATTGAATAATTTCAATTCCTTCCACTTGAGCAGAACCACATTCAGTTTTAGTAAACTAATTTTTCCCGAGATTTCATTTTCATTAGGCCCCACCAATCGCTCAAGTGACTTAAAGTAGCACAGTAATTTTCATAATAAATTTGATGTGCCTGTTGAGCCAATAAAAATGGATCATTTACTACAAGAAGACTTTTATATTTAATATCAACGATTCCATGAGTCGGATGAACACGCACACCTCTCTCAGTATCCAACCACCGACATTTAATCATTGTTTATTAATTATGTCCTAGTTAACATAGCTCAATAATTTCATCCAAAATGCCATTAAATTCAACTTCAGTTTCTCTATGTTGTGATCCTCTCAAGAAAACTCCATTGTTCATTGTTTTTTTAATTCCACGTATGCAAGTGTATGAAATAGAAAACCATTCACCGCATATGAATTATAATATTTAACCATTTTGGATGGTGGGTTACTGAATATACACAGACGCTTATCATTTTTATCGGAATATTGAGACACCTGATAATTTGTAAAACAATTATCAATATAATAAATAATAAAATGAATTGATATTAAACCGTCAATAATTTATGTTACCAGTTTTTGAAACCATTGAGAAATTTTTTTTGTCTGCGTTCTTCAAGCGGAACTGCTGTAATTTGTGGAAGTTGTTTCTTGATATGATTATCATATATCCTAAAAATAAAATAAGTTTAAATAATGTAACATAAATTAGAGAATAAGTGATAGAAGCACTCACAGGACAAATGATGTCATTTCTTCAAAGTTGACTATAACGTATGTATGAGCTCTGTGATGTTCATCAACTGAAAGTCATCGTTCATGAACTCCACCAAAACCAAGATTTGGATGATTAAACAACGCTAATTGATAGTCCATTTTTTCATTAACATTCCCCTCGGTTCATCGCATGTGATTCTATTTTGAGTGATATTGAGATTCAAAATAATGAGAGCATAAAAAAGTAATTTCCTCTTGAAAATAAGAATCAGCAATTGAGCCTTCAACTAATTCTTTGTTACGTTTTTTTCTATTATTTTTGCATGGATATCTCGAATGGGTACTTCCATCGAAACTGTACTGGACCTCCAAATTTAGCTTCATGTGGAGAATGTAATATCAAGTGTTCTATTGAGTCACAGAACACCGGAGGAAATATTTTTTCCAGTTTACATATAATTACAGCAATATCAAATTCCAGTTTTATTAGTGCATCATAGTATGTTTTCACTGCACAAATGTCTTGAAAAAAATATGATATGTTAGTTATCTAATACCAAGTCATTGAATTCATCAAACCTCTGAATCCAATCGACATAAGTCTTTCAATTATTACAAGACAACCATGATTTTCTAATCATGTAATATAATCATTCATAACGCATCTGCCCAAATTGGAAGTGTAGCCATCTGGAAGTATCAAATCTGCAATCCACTGGAAAAATAATAAGAAAATCTCTTTGGATAGTGTATAAGCTTCTTTGGGCTTCATTAACCTCTGCGATCTGACATTTTCAAATAATTCATGTTCTGGTCACCTGCAAATTTGGGCAAGATCTAATCATGCCTGTACAGTATCCTTGGTCTTACCTGGTGTATCCAAAACTATATGAAATAAATTATAAGAACATTTCTTCTCAATATGCATAACACCCATCATCTGAAAGACCATCAAATCAGACCAATATGGAATATCCCAAAAAAGGCTTCATTTTATCCAGTTATGTTTTTTTTCCAAAGCCATGAATTCATTGTTGGTTTACTGTTGGTCCAAATGTGATGGGGGTAATGAAAATACAACTGATTTTAACTTTGTACCTAAGATCATCATTGGAGGTTCATCTCTTTCAATTTTACCTTTTCTGAAATGAGATTTACTCCTTCGAAATGGATGATCGGTTGGAAGAAATCATTGGTGAAAATCAAAATAAGAAGGTTTTTTTTCCATTGACCATCATAAAGGATTTCATTTCATTCATACAGTAATGGCATGATTCAGGATCATGTGAACTCAAACTAGATAAAATTCCCTATGCTGGAAATTCACTAATCATCCACATCAATGCTGTTTTTAATATGAAATTCTGTTTCGTAGCAACCTCATATGTATTAACACTATCACACCACAATTCATTTTACTCATCAATCAATTGATTCAAAATAAAATAAATATTCTTTTTCAGATTTCCTAGGATTAATAGCGTCAAAATGATATTAGGATCCTTCATCAACATCCATGGAGGAAAATTGTACAGATTTATAAAGATAGAGCAACATGAATACTAACTACCATTTGAAGCAAATTGAAAAAAGAAATCAGTAGAAAGATCTAATCGCACGTGTCGGGCTTCTATAGAAAAAGACAGATGCAGACGGTCAACATATATCCATGAATCACCATCAGATGGATGTTTCAATCTTTTATCAGTTCAAATCTTGATTTTGTGCCATGACATCATTGACGCTGGGTTCTGAGATATAAATAAATGCTGCAACAATGGTGTTAGGGGGAAATATCTCAACTGTTTTACTGGAATTGATCTAGACTTCCCTGGTTGATCTTCTTTATACCTTGATTGTCCATGTGTGGGAGAAATATCCAATGACTCATTCTTGTCAGAATATAAGATGCAATCATTTGGAAATGCATTAATCTCCTGATAACTAAGGCCCAAATTACAAATCAGCATCTTGATCTCCTAGTAATTTGCAGGAAACACATTTCCTTCAGGTAATAGTGTTTTAACCAAAGAAAATATCTGATCAAAATAGTTGTTTAACATTACATTATCTGATTTAATTTCCATAAATTTTTCAACCGCTTCTAATTTCATTATCTTTCAACCAGGATATAATGCATCCTTAGCAGACCTCAACAACTCATAAAATTTGGATGGTTCCAACTCAGGAGTTAAATCAATATCATCGTGAGTTTCAGTTTTTTTGCACAGATGGACCTGGAACATCATGTTCTAAATTTTGAAACCATGATGGATCTGGAATCAAATTATTAGGAACTTATCTGGAACTGTGTTCACCGTGTTGATACCAAAAATCATAATCTGGTTGAAAACCAAACCGCAAGAGATGTCCCCCAACTTTATCAAATGTGTCAAACATTCTCAGAGCACATATTTAACAAGGACACATAATTGTGCCTTCTGAAACATATTCTATCATTGATGATACAAATGCTAAGAATGCTTCCACACCCTCAATATATACATGATTTAAACCAGAACCATTTGGATTTCTGTGCTGATTTTTCCAATCTCTATCATCTAATAATGACTGATGTAGACTTCCTTGTTCCATATTTTTCTATATAAATTATAAAATCTTCAATGTTTTTGAATAGTTTGAAATTTTAAAAACACTATTTGAAAAAGAAGATAAATAATTACATCTACTTAATAATTATCATTAATTAAGGGTGACACAATATCCAGTGTATTGACGACTACTCTTTTGTCCGACAGCTCATTTAATTTCTTCAATATCACACTTATTATTGCTAATTATTGCTAATTATTTCTAGTTATTCCTAATTATTCCTAATTATTTCTAATTATTACAAATTATTACTAATTATTACTAATTGTTACTAATTAATACAATTTATTACTAATTACTACAATTTATTAGTAATTATTGCTAATTATTACTATTTATTACTTATTTAGAAATACATAGAAATACTCAGAAAAAGGAAAACTGCTTGAATACTGAAAGGAAATTTGGTAATCATCGTTGTGGAGATGATTACAAATTTTCCCTTCATTATCCAAGAAGATTTCATTTACATATTTTTAGTAATAAAAAACTTATATTATCAATATTTACGAAAAAAATATTAATATTTTTAAATTATTAAAATTTTATAAAATATTAAAATTACCAATATTCAAAACAGTCTTTGTTCTATTCTTAACATGTTCAAATCTCAAAGGGTTGTCAATTGTCAAGTCATGTGTAATAAAAAGTTTGTGTCAGTAATGTCCAATGTGAACTCTATAATTGTACTTGCATGGATGATCACCTCGCAAGTAGTGTTGCAATAAGATGACCAAAGTAATGACGTCCTCGGCTCTAAGAATCATCTCACATAACACTTTACATAGCTCATTCTTCCTCAAACATTTTAGGGGATATCATTATTTTTCCCATAAATTTTCAAGGAAGAATGATCTATGTAAAGGATCATGTGAGATAATTCTTATAGATTTAAAGGGCATGGTGTGGTTTTTCTGAATGCAACACTACTAGCAAGACGATCAACCATGAAAGGAAAATTATAGTTCTTACATTGGACATGGCTGAAATAAACTTTTTATTTTTAATGACTTGACAATTGGAAACCCATTGAGATTTGAACACATTATGAATAGGGCAAGGCCTATTGCGAATATTAATAATTTTAATATTTTATAAATATTTTATTATTTTAATAATTTTAAAAATTTTTTTCCATAAATATTGATAATATAATTTTTTTATTACTAATAATTACTAATTATTACTAATTATTACTAATTATTACTAATTATTACTAATTATTACTAATTATTACTAATTATTACTAATTATTACTAATAATTACTAATTATTACTAATTATTACTAATTATATATAATTATAACTAATTATTTTTAATTATATCTAACTGTTGCTAATTATTGCGAATTATTGATAATTATTGCTAATTATTTCTAATTATATCTAATTATTGCTAATTATTGCTAATTATTGCTAATTATTGCTAATTATTTCTAATTATTTCTAATTATTGCAAATAATTGTTAATTATATCTAATTATTTCTAATTATATCTAATTATTACTAATTATATCTAATTATTTTTAATTATATCTAATTATTCCAAATTATATCTAATTATTCGTAATTATATCCAATTATTCCCAATTAATCCTAATTATTCCTAATGATTCATAATTATTCCTAATTATTCATAATAATTCGTAATTATTTCTAGTTATTCCTAATTATTCATAATTATTCATAATTATTCTTAATTATTCTTAATTTTTCCTAATTTTTCCTAATTATTCCTAATTATTACTAATTATTCGTAATTATTCTTAATTATTCCTAATTATTCCTAATTTTTACTAATTATTCCTAATTTTTAATAATTATTCCTAATTATTAATAATTATTCCTAATTATTAATAATTATTCCTAAATATTACAAATTATTACAAATTATTACTAATTATTACTAATTATTACTAAGTATTACTAATTATTACTATTTATATCTAATTATTACTAATTATATCTAATTATATCTAATTATTACTAATTATATATAATTATAACTATTTATATCTAATTATATCTAATTCTTACTAATTATTACTAATTATATCTAATTATAACTAATTATAACTCATTATATCAAATTATACCTAATTATTACTAATTATGCAAAATTATATCTAATTATTCATAAATATTCCTAATTATTCCTAATTCTTCCTAATTATTCCTAATTATAACTAATTATTCCTAATTAATAAAAATTATTCCTAATTATTACTAATTATAACTATTTCTTACTAATTATAACTAATTATTACTAATTATAACTAATTATTACTAATTATAACTAATTATTACTAATTATACCTTATTATTGCTAATTATACCTAATTATTACTAATTATACCTAATTATTACTAATTAAACCTAATTATTACTAATTATACCTAGTTATTACTCATTATACCTAATTATTACAAATTATACCTAATTATTAGTAATTATTCCTAATTATTACTAATTATTCCTAATTATTACTAATTATTTCTAATTATGACTAATTATTCCTAATTATTCCTATTTATTTTTAATTATTACTAATTATTCCTAATTATTACTAATTATTCCTAATTATTACTAACTATAGCTAATTATTCCAAATTATAGCTAATTATTAGTAATTATTCCTAATTAAAAAAAAATATAGCTAATTATTCGTAAATATATCTAATTATTACTAAATATTCCTAGTTATTACAAATTATTGCTAATTATTGCTAATTATTCCTAATTATATCTAATTATTACAAATTATTTCTAATAATTACCAATTATTGCTAATTATAACCAATTATAGAGAATTATTTTTAATTATTACTAATTATATCAAATTATTCCAAATTATATATAATTAAAGCTAATTATTCTTAATTATATCTAATTATTCCTAATTATATCTAATTATTCCTAATTTTTACTAATTATATGTAGTTATTAGGAATTATATCTAATTATTACCAATTATTCCTAATTATTACCAATTGTAGCTAATTATAACCAATTATATCTAATTGTAGGTAATTTTTCCAAATTATAACTAATTATTCCTAATTATATCTAATTATTTCTAACTATATCTATTTATTCCTAATTATTACTAATTATATCTAATTGTTACTAATTATATCTTATTATTACAAATTATATCAACTTATTACTAAGTATATATAATTATTACTAATTATAACTAATTATTACTAATTATATCTAATTATTACTAATTATATCTAATTATTAATAATTATTACTAAATATATCTAATTATTACTAATTATATCTAATTATTTCTACTTATATCTAATTATTCCTAATTATATCCAATTATTCCTAATTATATCTTATTATTAAATATATCTAATTATTACTAATTATATCTTATTAATACTAATTATATCTTATCATTACTAATTATATCATATTATTACTAATCATTCCTAATTATTACTAATTATTCTTAATTATTACTAATTATTACTAATTATTAATAATTATTCCTAATTATTCCTAATTATAACTATTTATTGCTAATTATATCTGTTTATTGCTAGTTATATCTATTAATTCTTAAATATATCTATTTATTCCTAATTGTATCTATTTATTCCTAATTATATCTATTTATTCCTAATTATATCTAATTAATATGAATGATAACTAATTATTTACAATTATAACTAACAATATCAATTTCATAGTAAAACTAAATATAAATAAAAATCAATAAAAAACTAATTAAATTAGAACTATTAAACAACAATTAAAATTAACATAACAATATAAAAAAAATTTAAAAAATAAAATATAAATACCATAATCTTTGATATTCTGAAGATATCGATGCCCTCTGATTGCTCTTGTATAAAAAACATCAACTAAAAGAAAATTTCTCTTTGAAACTGATGAATGAAGAGAGAGATAGCGCAAGATCTGAATGATTTGTGAAAAACGGATGGGGGTATATATATGTTAGATTAGTTGCGACAAGATTATTAGCGACAGGCTTCCCGTCGCTAATGGTGGTATTTGCGATGGGACCCATCGTAATTTCCCTCGCCCGAATTAATTACAGTCGGTTGTTAAAAGGTTATTTGCGACAGGACCTGTCGCAAATAGTAACTACCGACAGTCTTTTTGGGACGGGAGGACATCCCATCACAAAAACGTATTGACCACCGCCAGATATTTGTGACGGGACCCGTTGCAAATACCTCAGCGCGGTTTGGCGCCCAAGCCGCGCGGTTTGGTGCGCAAGCCATGCGGTTTGGGGCGGAAGCCGCGCCAAACTATTTGCGACGGGAGACATCTCCCCATTGCAAATAATATTCACGCGGTTTGGCATGCAAGCCGCGCCAAACAATTTGCGACGGGAGACGAAATCTCGTTGCAAATAATTGGTTATTTGTGACAGGCACTTTTCCCCGTCGTAAATAGATTCCTGGACGGGTTATTTTCTACGAGATTTCTTCCCGTCGCAAATAACCCATTGCAAATAGCGCTTTTTCCCGTTGTGATTATACCAATATCCTAAAAGTATAATGGTTCATTACATAATGTATGGCCCAAAGAAGACTAATTGAGACAAAAATCCCTTACCTTAAGATTATACATCCTTCATACATATTAAAAACTAGTTTATAAAAAATATAATTATATTTATAAATATATTAAGGAAACATTATTATATATATATTACCATATATGAATTTCATGTGGCTGTTTACTACCTTTTTATTAACAATTTCATGTTGAACTCATATTTTTATAACAAATTATTTGTATGTAATATAAGATTTGTTTTTTCATTTTTAGTCACATTAATTTGATCACGGTTCCATCAGCTTAAAAAAATTTACTTTGATGTCAATTTAATTTTTAATTATTATATATTCATACGTAGTTATCTATAAAATCAATTACAATATTTATGGAGATGGTAGGTTATACGTACCCATGAACACTGCTTCCATTTTCATGACAAATTAAATTATATAATTTTAAATAGTATATTTTTTTATTTAAATAATTTTTTTTCGTATCTATCAGATATATTCACTTAATTTACTTTCATTAACTTCCATTAAATGTGTTATAGAACAAATCACATAGTTTCAGGAAGATGTAATCCCACACACACATGAAGGACAATATCATGTCCTCCACAAATGGAACATAAAAAGGTATATGTGATATAATTTTTTCTAAAATAAATTTGTGTTACTGATGTCATATATATTCATTTATTCAATCCTTATTAACATCTATTCAAACTAGAAATCAATAACTCCTCTCATTGGTTTGTGAGGAGAAAATATTTCATACACAAGAGTGACATTATTGTTTTCTGAAAATATTTTATATAAGATCGTATATGTGGGATTTTAATTACATATGTATAATAATAAGATAAAAACAATATATATAAATTGAATAAATCATTTTATCCAACCGTGATAGGTGGTGATGTTAACCAATTTCCTCGGTTTCGGAGGCGGTATTCTGTTATACACAATATTGATAGTTTCAATTCCTATTTGATTAAAGAGGAGACTAATATAAGTTATTAAAATAACATAATAAAATCACATTATACGGTATACAATTTTTTTATTTCAACTAATTTTTATAATATTTTAATTATTTAAAAGTAACGGTGAGGAAAAAACCCATAGTATAAAACATTGTCTTTTTTTAGTTGACCTCTTTAGGTCTAACGAGATAACTCCTAGTTTATCTTAATGATATGAACTTGTAAAATATATTTTGGGGATAAATTTATATAATATATTTATGTAGTTGGAGGATGAAATAATGAGTTTTTATGTGTTAATATAAGTGGAGAAGAGGTTTCCTTTCATAAGAAACAAATATTACAAAAATAGAAATTTTGAATGAATAATGTATACCCAGTTTTTTTACATTTTAAAAATTTCCAACATGGAAAATTACAAAACTTAATAAGTGATAATTTCTAAATGTGTCTTTAAAAATGTTATTGAAATTTTTTATTAGTCATTTTAAACATTTTTCTTTTAGTTTATCCCCTACTAAACTCGTTTTAACCATAACCACAATAAATAATTTTTACTGATTTCCCACTAAATTTTCAGAAAGATTGTGTCAAAATTATTATGTAATATAAAATATTATAATTCAAAATATTCATTCCCCTTTTTTCAAATTCCATTTGTAGAATTTGATAAATTAAAATTAAAATTAAACATGTATACATGATGATAGAGGTGGTTTTCAAATAGAACATTTCCATGAGTTTAAACATCTATACATCGAAATAATATATTGAAATGATTCCAATTAACATAATTTAATTAATAAATGTATTTAAAAAAAATTAACATTCAAACCATTTGAAAATAAAATTTACCTTATACATTCATTAAATGAAAATAATTTTTTCAATGAAAGCTAGTATTTTTTCTATTCAATGAAAAATTCATATTAAAAAAACTCAAATATCCACCCCAATAAAATTTTAACTTGTTGATTTTAAAAATGGTGTTTATTTTTCAAATACACATTCAAAAAAATTAGAAATTGAAATTATTATTTTTTCCATAAAAAAGAGTTTTGATTCACTTTTATTTTCTAAATAGATAATTAATTTACAAAAAATTATGTTTCATATCAATAGTTTTTCGAAATATAAAACCATTAAAATTAATAAATAATTTTTTTATTCCTATTATTGTCTACATGTTAGATGGATAGGGACTAATACTTGTTTTATATAAAAAAAAGTTAATAATTTTTTATGATTTGTTAAAACATTTTATTGCGTGTAAAATGTGATATCCTGGAAATTAATTCTATTCAATTAAAATATATAATAAAATCTATAAAAGATAAAATCGATATAGAAATGTGACATATGGAAATGAAATCATAGGATCATTGATTCCTGAAATATGTTTCCGTAATATAATTCATAAAATCATAACAAAAAGTCCACGGTCTGTACCGTGGACATGATAATAATATCGATAATAACTTATTGTTTATTAGGATCACTCCCCAATCACTTAAAAGAAATATAATGTTGTATAAATATTTTAAAAATTAATTTTAGAGATGTATAATTTTTTTAAAAGCATAAGTTGATAATCATACATATTAATTCAATATATGGAAAAGACACCATGAATAATTCATATTGCTGATCAAACACATGAGAAGTAAGTGTGTTAAAAAAAATTTATTTAATGAAAAATGAAGGATGAATCTTAATTATTACCAATAAAATGAGGAATTATGTGTTTGTTAAATTTAATAATTTAATATGTGATTTATTATTTAATATGGTGTTCCATTTTCGGAAATTCTTGATATCATTTTGGAGAAGAAATAAACAAAAATAACAACTGGAGTGATGATTTATGAAATAACATAATGGTATTTTAAAAAGGAAATACCGTATTGTTTTCTACAAAATAAGAATTAAAATTATTGGATTCCATAATATAGTTGTGGTTTGTAAATCTATTCTTGATTTAAAATCATTTAATGGGGTGTTGATTGACATGATATAAGAAATAAAAAAGTTATCATAAATCAGGTATACTTAAATGATTAAATTTATAAGGGAAATAAAAACTTTTATAATCTCTATAATGAAAAAAACTATTAATAGATATATATAAGGGAAATATATAGAAAAGTTTAAATTTTCACATGGGTAATATTTTTTAAATGATAGAAAATGAATGAGATCATGAAACTGATTTATATTGAGGGAGGTACAGAAGATCCCTTATTGTAACCACCCAAACATTCCATAATGAGAATTAATCATAATCCAATTAAATGTCCTATTATTGTTATATAAAATTTGAACTTCATTGTTTTTATCTTTCTATTTTTTTAAAATATAGTTAATAATTGTGACAATTTCTAATAATGTCGTTGCACAATGATCACATGATTAGTATAAATATAGGGATTTAACAAATCCAAATTACTCTGAAAAAAGAAGTGGTGGCCTCATCCATTAGACATTACATATATGGAGAACATTTTTCAGAGCTCGGAAAGGATATGGAATCATTGGGCTTCTCTCTTGACCAAGCCTAAACTGAGATTGAACATGTTAAGCATGAGTAGAACTGGATATGGGAGAAGTGGATGTTAATATAGATTACCACCCGAGCGATGTTATCCGAGCCACCCCAAGAGTCTTTCACCATTTCAAACCTTACCCATAGGTCATATGTGGTTGTTATAAGGGGTTATGTAATGATAACCTAGCACTATGACAATGTACATTATTCTTCTATAGTGAATATAAATTATTTTTATTATTACTTTGTTAATAGTTTGAAAGCACTAGTTGTATTTTTAGTTAAAATTCTACTATGAAATCTATTTTTAAGAATTAGTGGATTTTTTAATTATATAATACATTAATAAAATATATTAATTATTATTATATTAAATTTTTTTAAATATCAATTATCGTATAACATTATGAATGCAATTGTAATTTGTATTAAGGTTTGAAAGTTGTTTTTATCAAACCTCATGAATTTTCGATAAATGTAGGATTTCAATTTAAAAGTATAAATTAAAATATTTTAAAAAAATTAGATAAAATTAAAATATCAAAAATTATCCAATGGAGAATTTTTAATAATTTTCAGAGACAATCGAATTTTAGGTAATAATTAAATAATGTTTCAATATATAATGTGTATTATGACATCATAATGACCCAATTTTGATGTACTAAAATACTATAAAAATTATTTTCAGCCTATTTATTTTTCCCATTAAAATAATTTAATTTTGGGTTTGTTTGATTTAATTTTCAATGCTTTAGTGGACTATTCAAAGATTATAATACATTTTGTATTTTTAAATTATTTTTCTTGAAAGTGTGACTCACCACCACCTAACCGACCCTATTATTTTAATATTATCGGCCATTTTCCATGTAAAATATAATTTTTCACTACCCTTTTGAAAAAATCACTGGAAAATACTGTTGGATGGTTTATGTTTAGATTAGTTTAATATGTGGTGTCCCAAACCTAAGAAATAATGAATTCTCTCTCCTTTCCTTTACACACCCACCCAATCTCCCACTTCCTCCTCACTTAATGCCTTTTAAGTTAAAAACCCCCATTCCATCCTCTCTCTGTAAGCATCCCAAGGCTCTCTACCCTCTCATGAAGTCTCTCTTAAACTTCTCCCAAGTCTTTGGACACTCACTTCCATGTAAGGGATTTCTCCCTTTCTCATTGTTGTCCAATTTTCTTTATGTTGTTTTTCCCTTTTTTTCAATTAAAAATGTTATGGTATTATTTATAACCTCTCCCATACCTACTTTTTTATGTTTTGATGATCGGAGACCAATTTTTCTCTCATTAATTACTCCCATGTACACCTGTTACCATGGAGAAATTTCTGTGAGGGACTTCCCCCTCCTCATTTACATCCAAGTAATTATTTTGTATAATGCATCTAAATTCCATTAATTTTTTTGGAAAATGTATTTATTTGACAACCTTCCACTCCTTTTCATTTAAATATGATGAGAAACCCCTTTAACTCTCCTCAATCATTTTTTATGTGTTCTTATTACACACTGTTATGCAGCGAAAATTGCACTACGATTTTCCAATCTAATTTTATTGTGTAGTGAATAGCATGATCATTTCTCCATCTAGAGTTTTAACCTTTATTCACATTTAATTATTTATTATAATGCTTTGGGTATGTATTCCACATCCCCTTAACATTAAATTAATTATTATTGATTGATTCCATGTTGTATGATCCATGTGGCACACTTTAGAATGAAATAAAATGTTTATGAAGGGTGTTCCATGATAGCACTCCAATGCATTGAGTAATGTATAGTATCATGACACGTCATGTGAAATTAGTTTTTGAAAATTATAATTCAAGTGAAATGAGGGTTTAATGATGCTTCATATGCAATTGGGGTTTACTCTTGCTCCATGTGCAATGAGCTTTAGCTCATTCTAATTTCATTTTAGTGTTATTACCGCATTTCCATGTTATGATTATCATGCATTAACATGACTTTATGTTCATGTTTCTCTTGTTCTCATTTGATATTCCTATTTCATAACATGTATTTTAATCTTCATGTTATTCCTTCTTTACTCCATTACGGGACATTATAGCTCACCCTTTTCTTATGCTTATCGTCAGGTTATCCCATGAAATGTTCTGTACGATGGAATGTAGTGGTCATGAAATGGATGTTTTTAGTAACTTATAGTGTTCTATGTTTTATGTTTTTATGTAATGTTCCTAATCCCCAAATACACTTGACCTCTTGATCTTTTACGTTGTATCAATTGATGGTTTTATGTCATAAATCATGTTTTAGTATGTAATAAAGAGTCGGGTTGTTATATTTGGTATCAGAGGATATGTTTAGTTTTTTTTGGAATAGGATTTGAAAACTGTAGTGAATCCATAGGGATATGAATAATTATAGTAAAAACTACCCTATGTTTTGGTGAGTATTGAGTAAGAGGTTTATCAATATAATACATCCCTGACTGGATACGAGAATGTAGAGGTTGCTCTGTCACATATGTACCTTGGGGTGAAACCCCGGGCAAGGTGTTTCGGGCTAGACCCAGGGTATCCTAGTACAAAAATATGAGCCTTCATTAACTCTTGGTTACAAAACTCCCAGGGGATATTAATTGGTAAATTAACATGCTTCATATGAACCATTATTAAGGGAATTAAAAAAAATCCTGTAAGAGTATATGTTAGAAAGTAAATCATAGATAACATAGATTGACACCTATAGATTCAAAAGTTAATGAAATAAAATCAATTTGTACATCATCTATTTTATCATTGGATGTCCCTTTATGTGTTACCCCTAACATTATTTTTATTCCAGCCAATGACCGGTAATAAGTGGACTTGGGCTAACAACTGATGTGAAGACCAATGTGTTGACTGTTCTAATGAGATGCCCAATCCGATTGGAGTTGGAATCACGAACTTTGTCACAATACACTTTTAATTAACACACAAATTGAATAGAATCATGGTTCAAGAGTAATGTTCAACCCCCTATGAAAGAAAAATTCACTATTGAGAGATTCATGAGACAAAGGCCTCCTACTTTTCATGGATCTTCTAATCCCTCAATCGCCAAAAAATGGATCAACTCCATTGGAAATATCTTCTCCATCCTATGATCTTATGAACAAGAGATGGTTCTTCGGGCAGCTTATCGCAAGGAGGGTGATGCTGATCAATACAAGATATTGATCAATAATAAAAAGCGTAGGACGTGATATAGGCATTGGAATGGAAGGATTTCCAGAATATATTTTTTGAAAAATATTTTCTTCACACCCTTTGCCTTATGATGGAAAGAGACTTCCATGACATCAAGAAAAAAATGACAAATCCATATGACAATATGTGTAAAACATAACATGGATTGCACAATATGCCTCTGTCTTTGTCGATACCCCCGAGTGCAAGGTTGACATCTTCTTTGGTGGCCTAAAACCTAGCCTGTGGAAATCCCTGGTGATCTATGACTTCGACAGCAATGAGAAAATTGTTTGATGTGCCCTCATGGTTGAAATAGAGATTGGAGAATCATAGGGGTATCATGGGGATAATAATCATAAGGTGGATTTAATTTATGGATGCTCGATGGATAACCCAATAGTGCTAATAAGATCCATCACCCCACATCTCAAAGGTGCGGAAAGAAGAACCCTCGCAAATTGCTTGAAGGGGATGATGAAATGCTTTAGGTGTGGAAGAGAAGGACACTAAGATATTATCTGTTGACATGAAAAACCCATGGTTGTGACAGAGGATAGGAAATCTCGGTTCGAATCTCAAAAAATTGTTCATTGCATCAACTACATAGAACCAAGGCATCATAAAAATACATTCCCTAAGCAAAGGGTTTCCCAAGGCAACCAACAACCTCCAAGGTAGAAAGGGTGAGCTTTTTCCACCACTACCACTTAAGTGAACCATGAAAAAGAAGTTGTGACATGTACACTAGTTATTGATTCAAGAATAGAAAACATACTTTTTGATTTAGGTTCTAAACATTCCATTATATCCAAAAATTTTAGTAGAACAATTCCAAAACCACAACAAATCTTGGAAGTAAATATGTCGGTGAGTACGGAAAATTTGTAAATCATTGCATCCTATGAATATAAATCCTCTCTTGTCATAATCTGTGGATTGATCTTCTCGTAAAACCTCATTACACTCCCTCTGGATGAATTCAATGCAATTCTTGGCATGCATTGGCTTTCCCAATATAGAGACAACATAAATATCAATGAGAAGGAAATCACTTTACATGTGGATAATCAACCCCCGATTTTGTACTAGTTAAAGGAGGAATATGATTATTTTTTACCTATATCTTCTCAAGTGTGGATATTACTACCAAATGAGCATGCATATATAGCCGAGATGATTGTTTCTATGTAGGAAACCATCCTTGAAGACCTTACTATTTTGAGGTAATTAATTGAAGTGTTTCCCAATGAATTTTTTAGTCTACCACCTAAAAAAGATGTTGATTTCTCAATTGATATTATACCTGGGTCATTTCCAATATTCAAGACTCCATATAGAAAGTATGTCGTGGATCTTGAATAGCTGAAGAAACAACTACAGGAGAATCCGGATAAAGGGTATATATGACCAAGTGCTTCACATTTGGGTGCACTAGTCCTCATCGTCAAGAATAAGGACGGGTATATGTTCCTTTGCATCAATTATCATGAGATTAACAAAATCACAATAATGAACAAGTATACTCTCCCACAAATTAAGGACTTATTTGATTAGATATGTGGAGTACAATACTTATCCAATGTAGATTTTCTGTCGGGATATAATCATGTACAGGTGAAGAAGGAAGATATCCCCAAGACTGCATTTCGTAGAACATACATGCTCTATGAATTCATAATAATGCTATTATAACTAACTAATTCTCCATAAATATTAATGGAATTTATGAATAGATTCTTTATATATTACCTCAACAAAATATTGGTAGTGGTTATTGGTTATATTCTAATATAATCAAATGCCATGGAGGATCATGAGGAGAATCTAATAATAGCACTAGAGACCCTGTGAAAGGAGAAGCTCAATGAAAAGTATATATAGTGTGATTTATAGTTGAAGGAGGTCTCATTCTTTGTCCATATCATCCCATTAAATGGGATATCTATGGATGCCTCCAAGATAGTAGCAATAGAGGTACGACCAAGGCCATCATCGGTAACAGATAACCTTATCTTTTTGGGGTTAGCTAGTTATTATGGACGATTTTTGAGAAATTCATCATGATTGTCCAAACCTCTTACCATGATAACTCATAAGGGAGTAATGTTTTCATGGAGTGATGATTGTGATGAATTCTTCACAGAGTTGGAAAGGGGTCTTATCACTACATTCGTGATCACTTTACCCAGAAATGGAGAACATTTTTTTGGTATTCGGTGATGCTTCAAAGAAGGGAATGGGGAGTGTGTTGATGAAAAATGACCATTTCATTGCCTATAAAATAAGGCCGTTGAAAGTCAATGAGAAGAATTATCCAACCCAAGGTCTAGTGTTAGATGCAGTGATCTTTTCATTAAAAATATTGCAGTATTATCTGTTTATCGAGAAATGTGAAATATATATAGACCACAAAAGCATCAAGTATATGTTCACATAGAGAGAGTTGAATATGCCACAACGAAGATGGATAGAACTCATCAAGGATTTGGACTACTCAATCCATTACCACACTGGGAAAGCGAACAAGGTGGTAGATTCTCTAGGTAGAAAGGACCCAGTGATTCTATCATTGATGAGAATTGAAAAGGATAGAATAATCATAGATTTGATGAAGATGGACATGGGAATCATAAAGAAGGGAATATCATAAATATTTTCAAAAATTAATTCTCAGCCATATCTTTTGGAAAAGTTACATGATGATCAAAAGGATGATGTGGGAATTTAGATGAATGTGGAAGCTTTCAGAAAAGGAAAATCCTCATAGTTCAATGTTAATGAAGAAGGAATTGTGAGATTCGGGAAAGACTATATGGTCCATCATGTCTAGAGATGAAGAAGGATCTTTTGGATGATGCAATTAGTTTGAATTTTTCTATTCACCCAGGAAACAAAAAGATGTATTGATATCTCTGAGAGAATTATTGGTCTGATAATATGAAGAAGGATATTGCTAAGTATACATCAATTTTCCTGGTGGGTCAGAAAGTGAAGGAAAAGTGGAAAAAGTATAAGGGGATTATGCAACCATTGCCCATACCAGCATTGAAGTGGGAGAACATCACCATGGGATTTTTCACCGGACATCCAAAGACATATAAAGAAAACAATGAAATATGGGTTGTTGGTGATCATATTAAAATGGATCCACACTTCATTGCTATTCGGGAGGCTTTCTCATTGGATCAACATGCACAAATATATATCAGGGAAGTCGTAAGGATGCATGGAGTACCACTATATATTGTATTCAATCGAGATCCATGATTCACCTATAAGTTTAAGAAGATTCTTCAATATGATCTAGATACTAAACTGATCTTTTGTATAACCTATCATCCTCAAACTAATGGCTAAACTGAATTGTATATTTATACACTGGAAGATATGTTTAGATCATGTTCTATGGACATTAAATGAAGATGGTATCAACATCTTCCTCTGGTTGAATTATACTATAAAAATAGTTTCCACTTGAGAATATGAATGTCACCCTATGTATAATTGTATCCCAAGGGGTAAAAAACATTGGTATGTTGGGTTGAATTCGGTGAGTGTAAGCTAAAAGAACCAGAAATTTATGTAGAAATGTTGGAGAAGTTGAAAACCATTCAGAAGCATATCAAGGCTGCCCAGATTCGACAAAAGAGTTATGCATATAACTGTCAACTAGACCTTGAGTTTAAATTTGTAGAAATGTTAGTTAAACACATATCTTTGTGGAAGAAGGTCATGAGGTTTGGAATGAAAGGAAAGTTAAGTCCTAGTTACATAATCCCCTTTTAGATTCTTGATCATGTCGGGGCTATGGCCTATCGACAAGCACTTCCACCTTCCATGGCCAAAGTACATTATTTCGTTCATGTATCCCTCTAATGTATGTACATAATAGACCCTTCACATGTACTCTTTTCAGATGTAGTATAGTTAGAGGATGAACTTTCTTATAAGGAGCAACCAGTGAAGATCTTAGATCGTAGAGAAAATGTTCTACAAAATGGGACAATTCCCTTCATCAAGCGGTTCTGGTGAAACCAAATGTTTGATGGAGGGACCTGGGAATCAGAGGACGTGAGGAAGAAATGTTACCCACAACTATTTTTGTGTGGGAAAAAGGAAATTTGGAGGGTGAAGTTTCTTAAGGGGTGTAGATTGTAACAACCCAAAGATTTATTAATAAAAATTCCTCTTGATCTAATTAAATGTCTTATTATGGTTATATAAAATGTGTACATCATTGGATTTATTTATTTGGATTTTTAAAAAACTGTTATGAATTGTGACAATTGATAATATTGTCATTGATTAGTGATCACATGATTAGTATAAATATAGGTCTTTAAAAAATCCAAATTACTCAGACAAAGGAAGAAATGACCTCATCCAGTAGACTTGCCCTGTATGAAGACAATTTTTTGGAGATCGTAAAGGAGATGGTGTCATTGGGTTTCTCTTTTGACCAAGCCCAAGCCGACTTTTAACATGTTATTATTGAGTGGAACCGGCTATGGGATAAGTGGATGTTAATAGAGATTACCACGCGAGCGATGTTATCCGAGCCATCCCAAGAGTTTATCACCATTTCAGACCATACCCTTCAGTATTATCTGCGAGTTAAAAGGGTTTATGTAACAAGACCCTATCACTATGACTATATACATTATTCTTTTATAGAGAATATACATTCTTTTTATTGTTACCTTGTAAATAGGTTTTTATACACTTATAGTATGTTTTGTTCATATTTAACTAAGAAATCTATTTTGATGAATTAATGGATTTTTTAATAAAATAATATTTTAATAAAATAATATTAATATTATTAAATTAATTTTTAATAAATATAAATATTGAATAATTTTAAGAATGCAATTGTAATTTTTAATATTGTTTGAAAGATGTCTTTTTCAAAACACATGAATTTTCGATAAAGGTCAGTTTTTATTTTAAAAGTATAAATTCAAATATTTAGAAAATTATTTATTTAAAATGAATATTATTTTTGGAATCAGGATTTAAAAATTATATAATGATTAATTTTTCATAATTTTCAGAGAGAGTCGAATTTTTGGTGTTAAAATTATATATTTTTTTAATATATAATGTGTTTTATGACATAATAATGACACAATAGTGATGTAATAAAATACTATGAGCATTATGTTCGGACAATATATGATTTATAATTATTATAATGTGATTTTGGGTATGTTTGATTTATTTTACAAACATTTAGTGGACTCTTCAAGGCTTTTAAAACATTTTGTCTTGTTAAATTGTTTTGCATGAGAGTGTGACTCTCCTCCACATAAGCAACCCTATTATTTTATGGATGTTCGGAAATTTCCCATACAAAGTATTTTTTTCTACTACCCATAGTAAAAAAATAAGGGCAAAACCCATGGGCTGGTTTTTCGTTTTGATTATTTTAATATGCAGTGTCCCAAACCTAAGTAATAATGAATTCCCTCTCCCTTCCTATATAAACCAACCCATGCTACCAGTTCCTCCTCACTCAAATCCTTTTTAGTTCGACCAAACCATTAAATACTCTCTCTAGAATCCCCCAAGGTTCCCCAAGCTCCCAATATTCCACTCTCAAGCTTCTCCCAAGCCATTGGAAGCACACTTCCATGTAATGGATTTCTTCCTTTCTCATTTTTGCCCAATTTCCATTAAGATGGTATGCCCTGTTTTTCAATTAATAATGTTGGGGTAATATCTATAACCTCCCCCATACTACCCTCATTATTATTGTATGATGGGAGCCATATTTATCTCTCATTAATTATTCCCATGAACACTCGTTCCCATGCCGAAATTCCACGAGGTATTTCTCTCCCCTCATTTACATCCATGTAAATCTTTTCAATTATGAATCTAAATTCCATTAAATTTGTTGGTATATGTATCTATATAACCCCATTAATATACATTTCATGTAAATATGATGATAAACCCCTTTATCTATCATCAAAATTTTTTATGGGTTCTTATTTCACGTCGTTATGCTGCCGAAATTGTAATACGATTTTCTAAGCCGATGTCATTGTGTAGTGAATTCTGTGCCCATTTTTATATCAAGGGTATTCCATTTTGTTCAAATTTTCTTATTTATTATAATGGATCCTGTATTTATTCTACATAATTTTATCATTTAATAAATTATGCTGATTAATTTCACATGTTATGATCAATGTGTTACACTTATGCATGAAATGAAATGTTTTTTAAAACTACGCACACATAGCACTCCAACACAATGGGTAAAGTATAGTATCATTATTTTACATGGTAAATGAGTGTTGAATCAAGATAATTAAATTGAAATGAGGTTTTACTCGTTATTCGTTTTCATTGAGGGTTTACTCAGGAACCATGTTCAATAAGCATTGGCTCAGGATAATTAAATGTGAAGTGTTGTTGCCACATTTCCATGTTATGATTATCATGCTTTATCATGCCTTTATGTTCATGTTTCTCTTGTCCTACATTGATATGCCTATTTACTAACATGTATTATAATCTTAATTTTAATCTTTTTTACTCCCTTATAGTGCTTTATAGTTCCCCCATTTCTTATGCTTATCCTCAGGTTATCCCATTCAAATCTATGTACAAGGTAATGTATTGGTCATGTAATGGAGGTTTTCAATAAGAAGTTGTGTTATATGATATATGTTCTTATATAATGATCCTAATCCCCAATGAAACTAGAACTCATGATCTTATATTTTGTATCATGTGAAGGTTTTATTTAATAAATCATATTTAATTATGAAATAAAGAGCATGGTTGTTATACTAACCCCTTGTCAAAATAAGTTATGAAATTGTGAATAACATCTTGAATAATTAAGTTAATCTAATCAAATATATATAAAATAAATTATTCATATATATATATATATATATTTTATAATGTACCCTTTTTCTTGTGTTATTTTTTAATAAATTTTTCATGCATCTCCTACTTAGTTGTTTTGTTGACTTCTTTTAACACATTTAGATTCTTGACTATGGTATGTTTTAAAATATCATCCTGATATCGATAATTTTTTAAGATTTTTTTAAATTATTATTCAATTAGAATTATAATTAAATATTTTAAATTCATATACAAAAGATATACCTATATAATTAAATATATCTTTATATTTGAATTTAAGGAGGATAAAGATAGAAAAACAATTCATGCTAATCAATAATAAAGAAGTAAAAAACTTATTATTCAAGAATTTTAATTGTATCAAAAAAATTAATTTTTATTAATAAGTAAAATTTAAATTTCATCTAAGATACGTGGTCATGGAAAAATAACATGTCATTTCATTGAGGTGGCAGTCTATACATATGAATATATAACACATTCATATTACTTGGAATGGATAAAGGTGGAAATTGAAATAATTTTCATTTAAGAAATATAAAAATTTAATAAATATAATATTAGTTAATTAAATAACATTTCAAACCATCCATTGAAGGTGTTGTTGAAGAATTGGACTCATCTTTCATGGATTCATTTCTCAACACACAAATAAAATGACCTTTTCATTTTTCTTTAATGATTTTTTAGATTAAATAATATATATATTCCAACAGTTTATTTAAAACTCAAAAGTTTAATATCATTATTTTATCAAAACATTTTTTATGGAGGGTTAATGTGTTTTTTACATGATTAATGAAACAAAAAAAATTATTTTTGAGAGTATTACCTCAATTTTAGATGTTCTCCCATTGGAAACTACTTATGTATCCTTTTCATGGAGTTTTTGTGAGAATAAAACATGAAGGGAATGTGAAGGGTGTTGAGGGATACAGGGGATGGGTTTCTATTATGAAAAATCATTATAATCTTTGGTTAAAAGGGAGGAGATGACATCCATTTATAATTTAAGAGAGTGATATGTTTAAAAAATATCTTTACATTTCTATTATTTCAATCCATTGTCCAAGGAATAAAGTCACAAAAAAGTTATAATAATGGTGTGGGGAGATATATTAGGTATATTATAAATCCAAATTCCAATATCATACATTTCTTCCAAAATTTACCACATTTTCTATATTGTTAAAACACATTCAACCTAATTTTACCTAGCCATGACAACTCCAATTTCCCCCTTTATAACTATATTTAATAGAAAAAATTAAACATGATAATATTAAATAATTTGAATATAATATCTTATAATATGTAAATAAAAATAAAAAAATAAAATTATAAGTGTTAGTGAAAATAATTTTAGTATTATTGCAGATATTGCATAAAACCCATTTATTTAGATAATGTTAATTTTTTTATGAAAATATATGTATGGGATAAGATAATAAATTAATTTTACATTCACGGAAAAAAATTTATTATTATAAAAAATAAATTTTATTTGGATCTAAAATGAATGAAAAACATAAATTTTCCATATAATTGTTAAAATAAATTAAAATAGAAAAATATTTAAATTTTAAATAAAATATTATTCATATTTTATAAGGAAAGGCATAGTTATTATAAATTAAAAAGAAGATATTAAATTCCATATAATTATTTTTTAAATAAATATTTTAATAATTAAAAGGGTTTATAAAATTCCTATTCTCACTTATATAAGAATAAATTAATAAAAGTAACCATTCTGTCAAAAAATATATTTTTCACTATTCATATAAAAATAAATTATTATAGGATAATTCATAATATTAATCCTAATAAATTTCTCAATTTTTGAATCCAGTAATGAAATTCATTTTTTTTATTAATATTATATTAACAATAAAAATTTATTTTAGATATAATCATTTAAAATGGGATTAATTTTTTTGGAAAATGAATTTCAAAGCATGATATATCTCTATAAAAATATTTTGTTCTTCACTAATTAAAATGATATTTTAGTTCTTTTCATCTTATTACCTTATATGAAACATTTATATTTTATTAATGGAAATTTATATATATATATATATATATGATTTTCACCTTATTAAATTACATCAACTAAAATAAATAAAAAATAGTTTTTAACTGTTACATAAATATTATTAAAACAATAATAAATTATAAAAACACGGGTAAATAAAAATATTAATCCCATTTATAAATGAATAATAAATAAGAAAATGAAAAATTAAGGTTTCAAAGAGTAATTATTCAATAATATTACCTTACATTATATTTTGTATTTAAAATTTGAATATTTATAAATAAATAATTGATTTTAAATTTTGGAAACTGACCAATATTTTTTAATTCAACAAGAAAAATTTAACTAATGGTGAATTTCAATGTTTTTTAAAAATAGTTTATTTTGATGTGAACAGTGAAAAAACAATTTTTACAAAAACTATAAATTTTATAACAATATTATTATATAATACCTAGATGTTATGAAAAAAAATTTAATTGTTAAAAGTTATATTTATTGAGTAAATGTTTAAATTTTAAAATAATATTTAATTATTGAACATGTATATGGAGGAAATGAATACTGGAGAACCATTTTACCCCTATATAAATATTTTTTTCTATATCTTATATAAATTAATAATTTTTATGGTAAGGATTGTAGTGTTATTTTTTAAAAAGGGAAAAATTAAATTACTTTATAATAGAAAAATTTATTCATTTATGCTAACAACAAAGATAATTTTAATGTACACATAAATTTTACCCCTAAAGTAAAACTTTTTTAAAAAACGGATTGTTCACATCATCAACATTAATTGTGAAAAAAATTATCCAAACTATAGATATTTTATTTCATCAAACTATATACATAATTTAAATGAGAATGTTCAATTTTGGAAATATTGAAAATTTTATTTTTGTTCCTTGATTTTAATTACTATGTTTAATAACATTAGTTACTACAATGTAATAAAAAGAGCATAGTAATTAAACTATGTGAAGATGTCCTAAAATTCTCAACAAACCTACCATAATTTTTAGGTATTTTGTTTATTATAGAAAACATCCCCTATAGTATTTTAAACTTTTTATTCCTTTTAACCAATAGTAGTGTGTTTCTCCAAGAAATTCTAAATTATTATGATTTTATTTGATAGAATGTATAACACACAACACCAAGAACATAATTGAATATAATATCCTATGAATTAATAATATATTTACTATTTAAAAAATACAATAAAATTATTAACATGTAACGCACAAAAAATTGTGTTAGTGTGGGTCACACACAACAATGAGTTTCTTCAATGACTTGAATTGCATGAATGTCATAGTTTTACTATAAAATAAACATTTTTAAAAATAATATTAGAAAATATAACATAGAAGTTAAATTAGTGTTTAAAAATAATATTAAATAAAATATTAAAATATATAGGTTACATGAATGTAAAATAAATTCATTGGTTATAATTTAATTAGAAAACAACATTCTAATAAATTTAATATAGAAAGATAATTTATGTGGAAATACATTGTTATTCCAAAAAAAAATTATTTTATCCTAATAAAAAAATTGATTAAAATAAGTACGTGATATTAATGTAATTTTTATGATATATAATAAATAAATTTTTTTATATTCATCTAATATATTCGATACACATAACATAAGAACAAGCCTAATATTACACATAATATACTATATTTTTACTAAGGCACATTTAGAGCCTTTTAATGGAGAACATATTTTAATAAAATTATTTTAAATTATATACATATTAAATTTAAAAAAAATAAATCTTTGAAACCGAAACATAAAAAAAATTTGGTTTAAAATTTGGTATTTTCTAGTGATGTATCATTTTTTAAATAATACTTAAAAAAATTGAATTTTAATTCAAACAAATTTTTCATCTAATTTATTTATAAGGATAAATTATATTTTTAATTTTTTAAAATGTTAAAATTGTTAGAAGTTTTTTTAGTTAGTGTAATATAGGTCTCATTATTCAATTTCACATTGAAAATGGATATAATAAAATTGAAAACTTTTAAACCTTTTTCATTGAAATCCCAAATTGTTTTCTCAAGTGCATGTTATAATTTAAATTATTTTATGCCACTTATATGGTTGGAATTTAGAAAACTGGATTCTATATTTAGAATCTAAATAATATTTAATTTATAATAAGTTCAATATTGTTTTTTACCAAAAATATTTGTTTATGTATTTAAAATTAATTACATTTATTATAGTGTAATTAATCTTAACAATGGACTAAAACTTAATATTATGTTCCCTATGACATATAAACTTGTCAAAAATTTATTTTATGGATATATTTGACCCATATACTACATTTTACAAAAATTTTACCATTATTGGATCCAAATTCAATTGAAAAAACATGGGTGGAATACCCTTCTCCAAAATTTATAAGATTAACACTCCTCATCCACTATAAAAATGACTCCTCTTTTTACACACACTAATACATCCCAAGTCAATTTTTAATGACCATGATCTTTCAAAATATCTCCAAAAAATTCCTACTCTAATGAAAGGAGCCTCACATTTTTTGTAAATCCATCCAATTAATCCCTTCGATTCAAACCAATAAGAGTCACCTTATTATGACGTAAACTATTTCGTTAATATCGTCAATTTTATTTCCATTATCCACCCCCTAAAATATTATTATTACCAGATTATATTACAAAACTAATATAATAAATATATTTGGATGTCTTAATGTTAAGGGTTATAACTACACTAACAATCAATTCTGTCTAATGTGTAGTTAACTTACCATTTATGTGTACGGTGAACCACCACCTAACAAAACTATTTATTCATTTTTATATACCACAATTAATCTATGGAAATTAATATTTAATATCTATTTATATACTATATATATAATATTTATAATGTATTTATTCTTTGGAAATTTTTCTATAACACATACCATCATGCTTTCCATATTGTGTAAATATGATAAATCGTTCATGGAAGTGTGGACTATTGCCCCCTCAAAGCGATGTGACTTGTTGACACTAACCATCAAATGTATAAAATATGATTTTAATAAAACTATGAAATACATATGACATATAAAAAAACAATAATTATAATATATATAAATACATATCTCTTTTAATATTCACTATTTTAATATGACAAGTAAATTAATGTTTCATTCATGCGTATGTACTTCTTATCATCCAAGTGAATTGAGCATTCCATTTCATATCTACAAATTTTATGGATTATTCCAAAGAAATATATAAAGAAAATATATTATGTTTAAATCATTTATTATATTCATTATAGGATGAAATCATTATATAAAAAACACGTAACAAGCTGAAACACATGCGAAAAACTAGGTAATTGACACTTTACATAGAGATAATATTGAATGATTACAAACAAAAAGGTAATAAGATATTATAAGAAGATAATATTTAATATTATAAACATTTATATTTTTCATGAACAAGTTAGTAATAATATTAAAACCCTGATACATAAATTTAATGTATGTTGACTAGAAATGAAATGCAAATTAAGGGATTTCATCAAAATATACATAACACTGAGATATATTTTTTTTATAAAACAATTCCAATTTATGAGGTATATATACTACCTCTTGACTTGTTATATAAGTAATATCATTATTATCAGGATATTATTTGATTCATATATTGTAATTCCATTACAGGGATTAGGATTCAACTATTTTAATGGTTATGGGACACTTTAGTGTGTTTAAAGATTCTTTTCCTCACGAATTTTTTAACGACCTTCCATTGATAAGTCCATTCAAAAGCGTAAAAAACCATTATTCATACATATCCACCACATACGAATTATTGATAAATTGTTATCTTTTTTTCAATATCTACATATGGTGATAAGTAAAATGGTATCTATACTAAATCTATTAATTGATATATAATGAATGATTTGGAATTTTATGACATGGGTTGGGGACAATTTGATGTAAGACCCTCAATACATCGGTAATATGATGGGACAAAAATAAGTTAGAGAAACCCTTCACATTTATAATAACTTTGTTATAAACTCTTCGGTGAAATTTTTTGATAATATTGATAAGGTTATCCAACCTAGATTTGTTTGTACCCAGTATTGTTATAAAATAAATTGTCAATAGTTTTGATGGTAAAGGTAATATGATGCTAGAAATCATGGAGTCCAATAACTATGCAGTTCCGTAAATAAGTTTCAGTTATTATACACCCATGAGATTTTTTGTCGACATATCTATTGATTCATATCATCAATATCTTATTCATTTGGTGGAATGTGTTTTATTTTCCTACCATGACATATTGATTTATCTATATATAGTTATTTAAATTGTTGGTGGTTATCGTTATTACATTTACATATTGTTCATTCACATCCTTATCTATTTTTTGGATTAAAGTGTATGTGTGTTATGTTATTTATCATTCCACATTTATTATTATCATTGATTCATTATTGTTTAATCTATACTTTACCCGCAATATGAATTTGAGAACACCCTTATCTAATTTTCATTCCCTAGAAATCTATGTAGTTTTTTAGAATGATATGTAAGTATATGAAAGATTGAATAAAGATATATTGAAATGAAAAAAAAATGTTATAATAGGAGTATTCATTTGAAATAAAAGGCTCAAGTATGTATCATGATTTCCAAGACCACAAACTGATAGGTCCTTCAGGATTTGATTAATTGTAATCATAGAAATTTAATGGTAGTAGAAAGAAGATCCCCGATCACTGGGAAAGGGTCAATATGGATGGTATTAAAAACGGTTTAGTACCAACCTTCAGAATATGATTAATGAAACAATAGATTAGAGAACATGAACCACTACAATAAATTAGTATATTACTGCCATTTTTTAGAGTGGGTTATGCACAAACAACTCTAGTTTTCTTATAATTATTTTGTTTAATATTTTATGCGATTTTATAGGTTGTTATATCAAAACCACCTATAATTGAAATATTAATGGTGTTATATGTTTTGTAAAATTTTTGAGGTGCTATATATATATATATTATTTGACATTATAGGAGGTTTTGAACCCCGTAAAATGTATCAAATTATAGGGGCTGTGAACCACCTCTAATATATGAAATTTGAGGGGTTTGTGAACTGCCAATAATCCATTAAATTAGAGGGGGTTTTGAACCCCTTATAATTTTATAAACTATTGGTGGTTTTGAAACCCCTTGAATTTAGGACATTAGAGGGGTATTTTAGCCCCCTTTTAATTATCACATTATAGGGGGTTCATAAAGAAACACTAATCCATTTTATTAGTTAGATATTCTAACACCATTTAATTTTTATTTATTTTTTAAAATATCTCTAATATAAATTCACATTTAATAATATATAAGTTTTTCTGTGAATGTGTGTGTATATATATATATATATTACAAAAGAACATGGTATAAATATATTTAAATTCATTAAAAACATATATATGAAAATTTATTATATAATTACATAAATTTAAATACATATACATGTTAAAAAATTTATACACACATAAATATTGGTATACATAATATAAATGTAATTATAAAAATATTTATTAAAATATATAGTATATATATATGGTTTTATTAATACAATACATTTAAATTATTATTTATATTATACATATAATATATGAAACACCTTTTTATTTTATATTTATATATAAATACATTTATATCTTATTATGTATACAAATAAATATAATATATACAAAATTAAATATAAATATAAAGATATAATATATAATATATATTTTTATTATATGTATTATATTTTAAATATTATATTTTAAATATTTTCATATATATAACTTTATATGAATTTTAAAAAATATATATATATTTTACTATATAATATTAATTATAAAATAATTTATTATATATATATATCATTTAATTATATTATATATTTCTAATTATATAAATGTATTTAATTTTGTGTCTGCATATATGTGTGTCTGTATACATTATATAATTAAAATATATAAAATTTAAAACATAGATATGTAATATAAATGTATTTAATATAAATTTTGGTATAATATAAATCATATAACATATAAATGTATAGTATCTTTAAAACCAACATATAATATTTATAGTTTAAAAATATATTTAATAATAATAAATAAATAATATTATTACTGTTACAAACACATAGATATATATATCTATATAAAAATAATTATATAAATGTAAATATTGTAATTATATTATACCTTTTAATATCGTATAAATACATATATATACACACACACAAATATTTAAGAATAAATAAATATTTATATATGTAAATATAATTATTTATATATATTATATATGCATTGATATAATAAATATTATACAAAAATAGATTATATTATTTATATGAATATATAGAAATATATATATATATATATATATATTATTTTTGTAAATAAATATAAATAAAAATAATTAAATAAATATATTGTATTGTTTATATAACAATAATGTTCATCCACGTGATTCGGTTAAGACACCTCAGTATTTTGATTCAGATTCTGGGTTGTAATCTTTTCTACATAGAATTTTTTCAGCCGAAACAGGTCGTGGGATACAGTGGTTGTGCCGTGCTTGAATGGGTTGTCCCCATAGAGGGATTTCCTGGTGTTTCTCTACAGGGGGTGTGGGTGTGGGGGTTCAGTAGGTATTGGGGTGTCTGGTGGATCTAGAGGTGTCTCCCTAGGTGTCAGGGGTGTCTTTCACTTCAGGGGGTGTTGTGAGGGTGCCTTGGGCATGATTCAGGGGGAGTGGTGTCCATTGATTCTGTGGGGTTTTAGTGGGGGTGTTGTCTTGGGCTTCTATGGGTGTCAAGGATTCCCCCCAGTGCATCAAGTATTTTGGATAAAAAATGGTAAATAAAAAATGGGTATATTAGGAAGGAATATGTAACCTCTACTAAATTCAACATTCATATTCAATTTGGGGTGGTTTTAATCCCACCAAATTTAAATCAGTGAATTATGGGTGATTTTGACCACCCCTAATTCCATTCTTTATGGGGATTTTTTTGATAAATTATAGGTTGTAAAAAACCATCTAATATAAATGTTTATAAACATCGAGGCATTTTACAAGATCTTTCCCAAAATTTCGTCAGATCATAGTATGGGCACTTTCGCAGCAGATATGTTTAATCACTACAAAAGTGTTTAGAAAGGGTCATAACACCTACTAAATGAACAACAAAACCCTTCAAATCATCCAGAATTTTTTAGTGAACCTAAAGTTGAATTTGAATATGAGTATAAGAAAACACCATGGAATCATGGTAAAGTAAACATTATGTGAAAATTCTTAAAAATATATACTTGTATAGATAATACAAGAGTATGGGGTTCTCGCAAAGATGTACATTGGAGTAACAAATTTGACAAGGTGTACCAGGCCTAACTTGATGTAAGATGTAACACATCAATGGGCCTTAGTATGCATCATGTATTAATCTCCTAGGGGTTACACTTATGATTATTCATATTTTCATTACAAACCATTACGATGGATTTTAATAATTAGTGAAAAATAATCACATTGGTTAAATCTTAGAACAAGGAATGACCTATGTGGAAATAAATGGATGAAGTATCTATGTATTGAGATTTTATTGAAAACCTTACGTAAATGTGTCTGTAATTATTAACCTTATTTTTAATATATCCATCATATTTATTTTGGATTTTATATTAATATTAATTTATAGTTGGACAACCTGAATACTTGGTGAATACAAATCAAATATAGAATGTTTGTGGGACATGGACACCTCAATGAATAATTATAAGGTTTTCATGCAAACCAATGATCTACACAATGTACTGTTAAATATTTAATTGTTTTTAGTTGAAAATTTTTATGAATTAATATTAATGATGAACTATTAGTGTAACTATTTGGGTTTAGATATTACTTTCTTATCCATACTAAAATTAGAGAATTCTTATAGACAAGTGTATTGACTTTTCACTCTTTTATGGGCCTTAAAATATATTATAACTATATTTTAGTACATTTGGAATCAATGTAAAATTTAGGATATCTATTTATTGATGTAAGGTATGTATTTAAATTATATTGGAGCACAATAAAAATGTAATTTTTCATATGATCATGTATGTAAATATCCTTATATTCTTAGGTAATAAATTAATTTCCCAATAAGGGTAAAAGGATCTCAAATTTTTTTGTTCTAATACATGAATTATTATTGAACCAATGATATTATAATTTATCAAATAATTATGAATTTGAGGCCCTATAAATTCCTCTGCTATTTAACTTGTTTTTTTATTAAAAACTTCAATCTCTCCCTATATATATTTATGATTTTCCTCCAAGTATGCATCTCTACTCGGCACTAAAGATCTCCTACATTGATACCTAGTTATTTGTTATTCAATGTGACCTTTGTACATACCATTCTCTATTTTCATGGGGATTTATCACAAACACTTCACATGATATGTGATTTGAAACATAGAATATTTCAAACAATATATCACAAAGATTGATTTTAAAATGTGATGATGAAATTTAATTAATGCGTGGAGAATGTAACACCACTAAAATCTATATTAGAACATTATATCTGATAGTGTGTATGATATGAAACAACAACTGTGTAAGGTAATATAATAACATGATAATTTATAATATATTTTATATTTTAATTAAATTTAATATATTTTATTGATTTCAATGCATGCGACATAGAGTGAGTGTGCGTGTAATGCAACAAAAAAACTTTCTTTGATGAATTGTGTTACACATAGGATTGAGTTTTGATGAATAAAAACATCTTACTAAAATAATATTATAAGATATAACCTAGCCATTAAATTATTGTATATAAATATATTTAACACAAATATGAAATATATATGTTTTCTACAGATATAAAATGAATTCATTGGTGACATATTAATTAGAAATGAAGATAAGAAAAAATTCAGTAATAAAATAATATTTTTATCGAAATATATTTTTATGCCCATATGATCTTTTATCAAAATAAATTAAATTAATTATAATAAGGGATTTATATAATTTAATATATATATTATATGTTCAATAAAATAATTTTTATATTAATCCAAAAGATTTTATAGACATTAGATACTAATAAATAAAATAATACACATAAAATATAATAATTTAGTAAGGTACTTTTACTGCCTTTTAATAGTTATCCTTTTATAATTATAATTATTAAAATATATATAGATCATATAAAATAGATAATTAATATTTTAAATTAGTAAATAATAATTATATAAGGTTGAATATTTGTTATTTTTTATGTTAATTATCATTTATTAATGAAATGATAATAATTATGAATTTTAATTCAGAACTCCTATTCTTAGAATTTTTTATGGATAAATTATATATCCAACATGTTTATAATTTTAATTTTATTAATGTTTTTATAATTTAATATAATATAGTTCATTTTAATAATTTTAACTTTGATAATGAATATAAAATCCCATAATTGTTTTTGAACAATATTTCATTGAAAACCGATATTGGTGTCCCATTTTCGAGATGAAATTTTAATTAATTTATGATAATTTTGTGGTTTGAATTTGAGAAAATGGATTAAATAATTTTAATTTTAATAATTTAAAATTTATAATATTGTGATATTATTTCATCTTACCATAAATGTTAGTGACATTATTTAAAATTAGTTATGACGATTGTGGTGAAATTAAGCTTATCAAATGACAAGATATTAAACATAAGGGAACAAATGACTTATAATCCTTTCAATGAGATATTTTATGGAAGTATGTAGAACATATAATCCATTTCATTAATTTTTTAAAATTATTGGATCTATTTTAAAATGGAAAAACATCAGGGGATTCCCCATTTCCAAAATACACAAGAGTGCCACGTCTCCTCCCCTATAAGAAATAATCCTCTCATCCAACATTCTCAGACCTATAAAGACACATTGGTTATACCAGGATTATAAAAATAGATACTAATAAAAATTACCATCATACTATAATACTCACCTTGGTTATAAATCCATCCAAGGAATCCCTTTTGTTCAAACCAAATTGAGTTTCTTGATTAAGAGTTTACATATTTCTGTTTGCTTTTTTATTTTATTTCCATTCTGCCCCCTTCAACTAATCGTATTAAATACTTATATAAAAAATATTTCTAAATATACAAGGTTTTTTTAAGGGTTCCACCCAATATTACACACACATATACCTAATGGGTAACAAACATTCCATTTACGTATATGGTGATCCACCGCCTCACAAAATGATGTTGATCATTTTATCCATTACCACCACTCATTGTTGGGAATTATTATGGATAATCAATTTATATATGATATATATAATTTTTAAGATGTATTTATTCTTCTATAATATTTATATAACACATAACATTAAGCATTCCCTTTTATTGGAAATATGATAACATCATTTGTGTATGTGTGGACTACTACCCCTCAAAGTGATGTGACTTATTCACACAAAACATGGAATGAATAATGGATGTTTTTAATAAAACAATGAAACATATATGAAATATATATGATACTATATTTATTATATAAATATATATCATTTAATTTTCATTTTTTTATAATGGAATTGAAATGAAAGTAGTGTTCAACTTTATGTACGACCAATTGTCTCCGTGAATGGTGCTTTCTATTTATTATCTATAAATACAATGTATTATTATAAATAAATATATGGTATATATAATATAAATAAATCAGGGTTTTCATTATATATATTATTAATTTATGATAGTAACAATATATTATAAGTTAAAAAAACTCAACAAACTATGAAATTTGATACCCAAAATAGTGAAAATAATGATAGATTATTATCAAATAGGTAATAAGATAATATATGAAGAAAATATATACTATTATAAACAAAAATATTTTTCTATAATACATTATTAACACTCATAAACTTCTTCTAATGGAATATAGAATATTTTCACCAAAATTGAAATGCGAGTTAAGGGATTTCACCTCATTTTACATTCCTTTGAGACTTATTTATTGTTATTCACTAATTCATTTTTATGTTTTCTATATAGATCCAATTCACATATTATATCAGGAATCTTCTTATTATCCTGATGTTTTATGTTTAATTTATTCCTATTCCCTCATGGGGATTATTATTCAAATGCTTCAAAGTGGTATGGGTTAAATTGGAATGATTAAGGATTATTTTCCTCAAGAATATGTTAATGTCTATTAAATGGTATTTCCATTCATCAATATCAAAAAAAATGACACTTATCCTTCACTTAAGATTTATTTATAAATTTGTATCTTTTAATCAATATTGAAATTTTTTGATAATTCACAATATTTATCAACTAATTCATTATTCAATATATGAGGAATGATTTGGCCAAATATTACATAGGTTGGAGACCATTTGATGTTATCCCCTTGATGAATTGATAGTATCATGGGATAAAATTTTGGTTGGAAACCCCTTCATGTTCAAAAAAAGTATTTGATAAAATGACTTGTGGACGGTAATGATATTGGAGATATGGTTGGCTAAACCAAATTTTTTTATTCTCAGACTATTAGAAACCCTCTAGATAATGGTCTTGACATTAAAGGTACCTTTCACCTATGAAACATGAAATCTGATAAGAAATAATTTCCCTCATTTAGTTTCAGTTATTATTAAACCATGATGTTTTTGTAAACATATTTATGGATACATTCCATTTTCAGTTCACTAAATAGGTGGAAAGTGTTTTATTTTATTAACTTTCCATATTTATTTTTTCTTATAATGTTATTTGAATTTCATTATTTTCCAGTTATTTCATTTAAATATTTTTTATTCACATCCTTGTTAGTTTTGGGATTACATGGTATGTGTGTTTAGTTATTTACAATGCCATAACTATTATTCCCACTAATTCATTATGGTTTCAGCTATACATTAACCTTACCAAGCATTTTAGGTCACCCATATTTTGTCCCTTTAACCTGAAATCCAATATGTATATTATGAATTAAATGGAAGGATACACAAGAAGGAATAAATATATCCACAGAATAAAACATTTATGTTGTAATTAGTGTATTAATTAATAACTCAAGACACATGTATATATCATGTTTACCATGGCTACTAAATTGGTTTCTCTTTCCAGATTTGATTCCTTATCATTATGACAATGTAATAGTAGTAGAAATTGGCTTCAAATATTTGGAGTTGGGTCCAAAAATACTTACATATAATTATATAAAAGAAATATGTACTTTGATAGTTGTCCTTCACTTCATTTATGAATGGGGATCAATTATACCTCTCCATGATACACCTATACCTTATAAATTAATCATAGAACTCTACCCTTGTAACTTTCTTTAATAAAATCTCATTTTAATAATCATCTAGTATTAATAATCTTGAAAACTCCCTCCAATTCCTATGAAATAATCAAGAGAAATTCATTTTTGCAAGTAATATTATTTCCCATTCCAAATTCTTTCCTGTGAGGATCGAATATATAAAAAATATATGATCAAATACAAATGATGGGTGAATTGTATATTTTAAAAATTCCTTTGGAACCTTTATTGTTATGTTTAACAAGGTTTAACAAACATTCACAAGTCCTCTTAAGGAAACCTTTTCTAATTTCATAAAACTAAATTTCTACCTTAATGCGTATAGAATCTATAATATAATCAGAGTAACAGAGTTACAAAGTATAAGATGGTTATACATTCTAACATTAACAACGTAAACATACAAAAGTAGGATTAAAACAGTTTCTAATAGTAAATAAGTAACAATAAGATTCTTTTAATCCAAAGAGAAGGGTATACAACAACATCGAATAAAGGTTCCTTGATTTATACTTTCAAGAAAGTCTGTCTTATCCAAACCCAGCTAAGCCCCCAATCCGAAGATCGGTATCTGTCTTGCTATCCCCACAAGCCCCTGATTTTGAAGGAAATTGGGACCTCTGTCTTCTATTCTCAGAATCCCATGATCAGCATGATCAGAGCCATCACAAAGCATGGCTAAAAAAGATTTTCATGCCTGAACAAATTGTTCAAAACATCTACACGAAGCACTGAGAGTTGTAAGAGCCTATCTCTCTAGAAACACATCACATCTTTTTTCTCGAAAAAATCAGTTGTTGAAGTTGATATATTTTTCTCATACAAATGAGAATGTATTTATAGGTAAAACGTCCCAACAGTCATCTCCTATCCAACGGTCATATTTTACCTCAAATTTCGGAGGGACCTGAACAAGTGTCAAACATGCAACAGTTAGTTTATAACAGATTATACGACATCATTTCATGTAATACAAATTATGTTAAGTTAAAGATAAATGTTATGTATAGGAGAACATACAATCAGATATCATTGGAATGATATATTTAAACAACTCTAACATTATCATGATAATGTAATCATAATAAATAAATAAAATGGATTCTTAAGAATAACATTATAATAAAAGGAAATATTAAGAAATCAAGAAATCAAATTCTTAATAATAACATTATAAGAAAAAGGAATCATATGAAAAATTAAATCAGATTGTGAAATAGGTTTCTCATTTATTCCGGAATTGGTATCACAAAATCGGAATCACATATACACCAGAATCAGAATCACCATTTCAGAATCACATATACACCAGATTTAGAATCATAAAAATAGAATCAAATATACACCAGATTCAGAATCATAAAAACCGAATCACATATATACAGGATTCCGAATCATAAAACAGAATCATATATACACTGGATTTGGAATCATAAAGCAGAATGAAAAATTGTAATGACATATCTGTAAATATAACAGAATGGAAAATTGTAATGATTGATATGTAAGTATAACAGAAAGAAAAAAATGTAATGATATATCTGTAAGTACAATGGAATGAAAATTCCATATCATAAAAAAATAGAAATCTTAAAAAAATCAGATCTTAGAAAAAGTGTCTGTGATTTTCAAAACATAAAACCATAAGGAATGGAGAAGTCATAAGATATCCTTATTGACTCCACAATATCCCCCTTTTTGGAAAGCACAACCAATATTGATAAGGAATAATATATTGAGTTATATAAAATAGTACGAAAAACATATCACCCCTTTTGAATATGGTTTTGGATGAATACCACTAACTCCTCCTTAGGTTATGTTTCCCAAGGATCATATTCTTGATCTGTGAAGTCAGGATTTCTTATGGGAATATCTCCCCCTTTGATAAAAATTTATTCTTAAAAGAAAAACTCCCCCATAATTAGGCATTATCCTTTCTTTCCATACCCCCTTACTAGATTCTCCTTCCCAAAGATTAAATTCTTCCTTTAAATAAATTCTCCCCCTTTGGGATTTTTGAAAGGAGGGAAATTAATTGCGATGTATTAGATGTACATGTAAGGTTAAGCTATTATTCATTAAAAAACAAAAGATTGATGTGTATGAAATTTCATAAGAAAATTTTTGAAATACGTTTTGTTAAAATAACTTATAAAATATAAACTCACCCATCATAATCATCTCAAAATCAGATTTCATAAGTTTCACAAAGAAATCAATTTAGGATTTCTATGTTGAACCGACGATAATTTAATCAACATATATTTGAACAATCAAAACATATTTATTACTTTTATTAATCAAAATGGTTGGATCAGCAGTTCCCTTATCATAGTTATTTTGAAACAAAAATCCTGAATGTCTATCATACCATACTCTAGGGGCTTCTTTAAGTCCATATAATGCTTTGGTAAGTTTGTAAATATTATTAGGATATTTTTTCTCTACAAAGCATGGGGGTGGATTTACATAGACTTCCTCCTATACATAGCCATTATGAAAATCAAACTTAACATCCATTTGATAGAGTTTAAAATTAACGAATGCTGCAAAGGAGAGAATAATACGAATTTCATCAAGTCTTGCTATAGGAGCATAGGATTTTTCATAGTCTATTCTTTCTTATTGGTTATAGCATTTTGAAACTAGTATTTCTTTATTTCTAAAGATGACTCTATTTTCATTGCATTTGTTTCTAAAAACCATTTTTACTCTAATAACAGAAGATTCCTTAGGATTCTCAACCATGGTCTAATCATGATTTCATACGAATTCATTGAGTTTATCTTGCATAGCTTTTATCTAATCTACATCCCCCAAGGCTTCTTCAGGAGTATTTGGTTCAAATTGGGAAAGAAATGAAATATGTTCAGCTTCATTTATTAATGAAATTCGAGTTCTTACTAGTTGATTTACATTTCTAATGATATTATCACTATGATGATTCCTAAGTAACAACTGACATGGATTTTGAAAAACATGTTCATCAACATAAGGTAGTAAATCATTAGGAGTAAATGTTTCATGAAATTTTTCTTACACATTTTCCTTGTCTGAAGGAACTTATATCAAAGAATGGTGATCAGTTTTAGAAGATATATCATGAAATGATTCATGTAGTTTGAAAGATAAAGGATCATTTTCATCAAAATTAACTTATACTGTTTCTTCCATAGTGAAAGTGTTTTTATTAAAAACTCTATATACCTTAGATTTAGTAGATTAACCTAAGAATATTCCTTTGCCGGATTTGGGAGAAAATTTATGTAAGTTATAATTGGTATTGAAGATAAATACATTGCAACCATTAACATTGATATAAGAATCTTTTGGTTTTCGGCCAGTCCACAACTCATAAGTTGTTTTATTAAGCAACGGTCTTATTAAAACTCGATTTATAGTATAACAAGATGTACTTATAGCTTCAGCCCAAAAATATGTATCTATAGAATATTCTATCAAAATGGTTCTTTTCACCTAATGACTAATTTGATTTCTTCTTTCAACAACAAAATTTTGTTGAGGAGTTCATGGAGCTGATAATTTGTGAGTAATAAATTTTTTACTACAAAATGTTTCAATATCAAAATATTCAAATTCTCCACTATGATCACTATGAATAGTTATCAATGGTAGGATTTTCTCATTTTTAACTTGAGCTCTAATGATTTTGAAATAATAAAAAGCTTCATATTTCATTGTATGAAAATACACCGAAATAAATCTAGTGTTGTCATCATCTAGAAAAAACACATAGTATTTCCCTCCAATACTTCTAGTTTGTGTTGGTCCAAATATATCAATGTTCACTAACTGTAAGAAATTAGATATTGTAACTTCACATATAGATTTAATGATAGATTATGTTTCTTTCCATATTTACAAGGATCACTGACCTTCAAAGAATCAAACATAAGTTTTGGTAGATCCTCAACATGTTCTTTCTTAGAATTCATACCATGATTATTTAAGTTACAGTGTCATAGTATCCTATGAAAAATCCATGATTGATCTTCAAATTTATTAAGGCAAGGTAGAACTTGACTTCAAAGGTCTTCTAGGTATAAGGTGTACACATTCTCATGCCGAAGGGTAGAAAAAATAAACTCATTCTTGGAATTGTGAACTAAACATTTATCATTTTTAAAATTCACAAGGTATCCTTCATCACATAACTGTCTTATGCTTATAAGGTTGTTCCTAAGGCCTTTTACGAAAAGAAAAATTGAAATAACAGCTTTACTAAGATGAATAATGTTACCAATACTGAAAATCTCTCCTTCAGTGTTATCACCAAAATTTAACTTTCTAACATATGCTTTTAAAATATTCTTCAAATGGTATTTTTACCTGTCATGTGACGAGAACATCCACTATCCATATACCATAGGTTTTTTTACTTCCTTATTTTTCCAAGAAAAGAAAGTGTTAGGCTTTCAGAATCCAAACATGCTTAGATCTGGAACAATTTGATAATAAAAACATGGGTAACCATTTTTGTTAAGAAAAATAATCTTTATGAAACCCAAGGGATTTCACTTTATTTAAAGAACTATTTTATTCCAATTCCCACCTCTTTGTAATTTAGTACAAAAAGTGGCTCCAGAAGGAAAAAAAATAAGTATTTTTAAAAATAGGGTTTTCATGAGAATATCCTAATCCCTGATTATTATCATGAGGTAGTATCTGAGATTAAATCTTATCGAAAATTTCCTTAACAGAAGTAAATATTTCATGAAGTTTCTTCTAGGAAAAAATTACAGATTTTAGTCTCAGGACTAAATTCTTATCCTCAGGAATAATAGGTTTAGAGATAAGTTTATCCTCTAAAATATATTTTTCTAGAAAAATATTTTTATGATCCTTATAGAGTTTATCATTATCATAATTAACTTCTTCATGTTTCTAAGAAAGAATTTTTTAAAAATCATTTTTCTCATCATTATCTTCAGAAAAGATCTATAATTTCTTTTGTTAAAATAGATTCTCTAGAGTTTTCTTTATAAACTATCTTTGAAAAATTATAATTTCTCTTTTATAACAACTTATAAAATCAAGTCACTTCTTCATAGAAAGGAAAATAATTATCATTATCTGATGAAGAAGATTCTTCATCTGAAGAAAAAACTCCATCTGGAAAATTTTCACTTAAAGACACATTGGTTAAGGAAAAAGAAGTTCGTAACTTATCCAAAAGACAATGATTTTGAAATGGATCTTTTGCTATTGAACCAATATTCTTTTTCCCATAAGATTCATATTCAGAGGATTCATCAGAAGAATCTCCACCAATGGCACACCAAGTGTCATTGGAATTCATGACAATCATATGATTTGATCTATAGAACCTCTTCTTTTTTTTTCTTTCATAATTTTTTCTTTTCATGTCTCTCTTCTTAAGAAAGGGAAATTTTGGTATAATATTCCCAATTCGTCTACATTCATAGCATGTCACTTCTCCATTATTCTTATCTTTTCCATATTTCTACTAGTATATATTTTGCATGTTCGTCTGCACGAAAATCTTGTTCATCCTCTGAGAAAGATGTGATAACTAATTTTTTGATGTTTCACTTTCACTAGATTCAGATTTAACAACAACAATCTTATATTTATATATTGTAATTATCTCAGGATTCTTGGCTTTCATATGATTTGAAGTAGTTGTAAAAGGAACACCCCCATTTCCATTCTTCTTCTTAATGTTTTCAGCATCTCTCTTCATTCTGGTTTCATGTTGAAGAAGAGTTCCAAACAGTTCATTAATAGAAATCTGAGTAACATTCATATTCTCATCTATAGCAGTTCTCTTGTATTCCCATTCGTTATTCATGATGTCAGTAATATTGTCTACAAGATCTTATTCATCTAATACTTTCTCACCCATTGATTGTAAATTGTTGACAACAGTCATGAATCATTGATGTACCTTACATATGGGTTCTCCATATGGGAAGAAGAAATCATGATACTCAACCCTGATCATTTCTCTTCTAGTTTCAATAACATTAGAACTTTGTAAGAGAGTTACTTCAAGCTTCTTCCAAATACTATTTGCAGCTTCACAGGATGAAATCAAGCTATAAATGTTTCTATTCAGGGATCATAGCAAAGTACTATGTACCATAATGTTTATCTAATATTCCACCTTTTCCGAATTAGTGATGGTTCTAAGTTCCTTATCAGGTATCTTATAATCTCCAGTTAAAATAATGTAGTTGTCTACACCTGTGTATATCACAAAGGTCTTTGTTCTATCTCTCCAGTACTCATAGTCATTTCCATCAATGATCGGTGGTCTAGTAGGATTGAGATTATCTAGAGATCCAACATGAATGCCCTCAATACTAAATGAAATTTCATTCCACAAAACTTTTTTGTAGTAAAAGTTCAAGAACAAATATGAAGAACTTAATAAAAGTAAAACTTGATCACGGAAACTAATAAGTGAATATAAGTATTTTACTACCTTTTTATGCTACCAATTGTGATATTGGTTCAGAGTATGAGGTATCCAACCACTAACACCAATAGTAGGATTGGTTCATAGTATGAGGGGTTGAATTGTATCACTACCAGAAATGGGGCCTTTCCCAATGGTTTTGAACCATTGGGAAAGGCTGCAGAACCGTTGGTATAACATATACCAATGGTTCTGCAAACCATAGGGAAGTAAGCCATTGGGAAAACATATCCCAACGATTTACAGAGAACCATTGGTATAGGTTAGTAAAATTAACCTTTGTAAATGGTTTAACCAAACCATTGGTATATGTTTTACCAACGGTTTACACCAAACCATTGGTAAAACAAATGAAAACTTACTCTTCTCCAACAGTTTAGAACCTTTGGGAAAAAATTCCATAGATACCTTTCCCAACGGTTTGTACTCCCTTGGGAAAGGGTTATTAGAAACCTATTCCAAAGGATTGAAACTGTTGGCATAGGCTATGTTGTGCAAATTGCACAGAAGCCTGCAATTTGCACATCAACCTCTAATTCAGCACAACAGCCTCCATTATGGTACATTCCAATTACTATACCTACAATAACAAATTAATATATACATATAGAGAACAAATTCATACACATTTAACATATAATGCATTCTTGAACTATACACATCCAGAATTAAATCAAAATTCATAACTTAATTATAAACATACAAAATTGATTTAGAATTCAATTTAAAATTTAGATGAAAATTATATGTGGAATCTAGAATTAAATTAATAATTGAATACATACATAATTTAATTATCAATTATAAATAAAATAAATTAAAAATGAATAAGTATCAACTAAATATGAATACGTTTGTTTATATTTTTGTATACCAGTTGTTTTTACAAAAAATGATGTCCATTTTAAACAAAATACATACACATGGAGTGATTCCGGCCACACCGTGGCTCAAATAGAGGTGGGGTTGACTCATACACATTACATACGACCCATGGATTATTTTACTAAAGTATTAACACATTCTGAAATCATTTGGTCGATTTTTTGTATGCCAATTATTGTTTTCATTTAAAATGTTGTTCATTTATAAAATATGATACGCTTTGAGTGGTGCCACCCACACCAGTCCTCGAATTGTGGCGGGGTGGACTTGTACACATCACATATGACCCAAGGATCATTTTCCTAATGTTTAAACTAAATCTGAATGCATTTTCCCAGTTTTCCGTATGTCATTTATTGTTTTCACTTAAAATGACGTCTATTTTTATCAAAATAGGGAAAATTTGAGTGGTTCCGGCCACACCGTGCCTCATATTGAGGCAGGATTGACTCATACGTGTCAAAAATGACCCATGGATCATTTTACTAATGGTTCAACAGAATCTGAATGCATTTGGTCGGTTTTCTTGTATGTCAGTTTTTGTTTTCACTTAAAATGAAGTCCATTTTAAACTAAAGAGAGACACTTTGAGTGGTGTCGGCCACACCATTCCTCATATTGAGGGGGAGTTGACTCGTGAACGTCATATATTACCCATGGATCACTGTGCTAATGTATCAACACAATCAGAATCTTTTTGGTCAGTTTTCCGTATGTACTTAAAATGTTGTCCATTTTAAACAAAAGAGAGACACATAGAGTGATCCTGGCCACACTGCGACTCAGATTGAGGTGTGGTTGACTCATACACGTCACATATGACCCATGGATTGTTTTCATAAAGTATAAATAGAATCCAAATGTGTTTGGTTGGTTTTCCGTATGTCAATTGTTGTTTTCAATTAAAATAAAGTCCATTTTAAACTATACAGAGACACTTCATGTGGTTCTGGTCACTCTGTGCCTCAGATTGAGGGTGGATTGACATGTACACATCACATATAACACGTGGATTGTTGTACTAAGGTTTTAACTGAATTCGAATGTGTTTAGTCAGTTTTCCATGTGTCAGTTGTTGTTTTCATTTAAAATGTTTTCAAATAAAACTGAGACACATTGAGTGGTGTCGGCCACACCTGGCCTCGGATTGAAGTGAGGTTGAATTTTACACATCACAAATGACTCATGGAACGTTTTCCTAAATTTTCAACCGATTCTGAATGTGTTTGGTCAGTTTTCCGTATGTCAGTTATTGTTTTCAATTAAAATGAAGTCCATTTTAAACTATAGAGAGACACTTTGAGTGGTGATGGCCATACCGCAACTTGGATTGAGGCTGGGTTGACACGTAAACGTAAATAATGACCCAAGGATCATTTTCCTAAAGTATCAACACAATAAGAATGCGTTTGTTTGGTTTTCTGTATTTAAGTTTCACTTTTCACTTAAAATGTTATCCATTTCAAACAAAAATGAGACAATTTGAGGGGTTCCATCCACACCATTCCTTAGATTGAGGTGTGGTTGGCTCATACATGCCACAAATGACCCATGGATCAATTTACTAAAGGTTAAACAGAATCTGAATGTGTTTGGTTGGTTTTCGGTATGTCAGTTCTTTTTTTCACTTAAAATGAAGTCCATTTTAATCAGAAGAGAGCCACCTTGAGTGGTGTCAGCCCCACCGCACCTCAGATTGAGGCTAGGTTGACTCTTGCATGTTATATATTACCCATGGATCGTTGTTATAATGTATCAACACAATCATAGTATGTTTGGTCGGTTTTTAGTATGTACTTAAAATGTCGTCCATTTTAAACCAACGAGAGACACTTAGAGTTATCCCGGCCACACTGCGACTCGGTTTGAGGCACCGTTGACTCTTACACATCACAAATGACCCATGGATTATTGTTCTAATGTTTCAACAGAATCTGAATGAGTTTGGTCAGTTTACCCTATGTTAGTTGTTGTTTTCAATTAAAATGAAGTCCATTTTAAACTATAGAGACACACTTCGAGTGGTTCCCACCACTCCATGCCTCGAATTGAGACTTGGTTGGCACGTACACATCACATATAATCCATGTATCATTGTGAAAATGTTTCAACAAAGTCCGAATTCGTTTAGTCAGTTTTCCGTATGTCAGTTGTTGTTTACATTTAAAATGTTATCTATTTCAAATAAACCTGAAACACATTGAGTGGTGTCGGCCACACCTGGCCTCATATTGAGGCAGGGTTGACTTGTACGCATAAAAAATGACTCATCGAACGTTTTCCTAAAGTTTCAACAGAATCTGAATGAGTTTGTTCGGTTTTCCATATGTCAGTTGCTGATTTCAATTAAAATGAAGTCCATTTTAAACTATAGAGAGACACTTCGAGTGGTGTCGGCCACTCGATGCCTCAGATTGAGGCAAGGTTGACTCGTACATGTCACAAATGACCCAAGGATCGTTTTCCTAATGTATCAACACAATCCAGATGCGTTTGGTCAGTTTTTTGTATGTAAGTTTTACTTTTCACTTAAAATGTTATCCATTTCAAACAAAAGTAAGAAACCTCGAATGGTGTCGGCCACACCGCACCTCAGATTGAGGAAGGGTTGGCTCATACGCATCACAAATGACCCATTGATCATTGTACTATAGGTTCAATAGAATCCGAATGTGTTAGGTCAGTTTTCCATATATTTTTTGTTGTTTCACATAAAATGAAGTCCATTTTAAACTAAAGAGAGACAATTTGAGTGGTTCCGGCTACACCACACCACGGATTGAGGCCGGGTTGACTTTTGCACGTCATATATTACCCATGGATCGTTTTTCTAAAGTATCAACACAATAAGAATCCATTTGGTTGGTTTTCCGTATATACTAAAGATGTTGTACATTTTAAACAAAAGAGAGTCACTTAGAGTGATATCGGCCACACTGCGACTCAGATTGAGGCGTGGTTGACTCGTATACGTCAAATATGACCCATGGATTGTTTTCCTAATGTTTCAATAGAATTTGTAATTCAATTCATAATTTGACCAGTTTTTTGTATACCATATGTTTTTACGGCAAATGATGTCCATTTTAAACAAAATACGTACAACTGGAGTGATATCGGCCACACCATTCCTCAGATTGAGATGAGGTTAACTCGTAAACGTCACAAATGTCCCATGGATCATTTTCCTAAAGTATCAACATATTCCGAAAGAATTTGGTTAGATTTCCATATGTCAGTTGTTGTTTTCACTTAAAATGAAGTGCTTTTTAAATAAAAGAGAGACACTTTGAGTGGTGTCAGCCACACCATGCCTCGGATTGAGGCGGGGTTGACTCGTACACATCACAAATGACCCATGGATCGTTGTGCTAAAATATCAACACAATCAGAGTCCATTTGTTCGGTTTTACATATATACATAAAATGTTGTCTTTTCTAGACATAAGAGAGACACTTTGGGTGGTGCCGGCCACACCGCGACTTCGACTGAGGTGCGGTTGACTCATACACATAACATATGACCCATGGATCATTGTACTAATGTTTCAAAAGATTTTCAATGTGTTTGGTCAGTTTTTCGTATGCCAATGGTTCTTTTCACTTATAATCCTGTCCATTTTATACCAAAGAGACACAGTTAGAGTGGAACAGACCACACCATGTCTTGGATTTAGATGGGTTTGACTCATACATGTCTCAAATGACCCATGGATCATTGTCCTAGAGTATCAACACAATCTGAATGTGTTTGGTTGGTTTTCCGAATGTCAGTTGATGTATTCCCTTAAGATGATGCTCTTTTGAAAAAAAAAGAGACACTTTGACGGGTACCGGCCACACTGTGCCTCAGAATGTGGCAGGTTTGATTCTTACACATCACATATGACCCATGGATCATTGTTCTAAAGTATCAACACAATAGGAATCTTTTTGGTCAGTTTTCTGTTTGTACTTAAAATGTTTTCCATTTTAAACAACATAGAGACACTTAGAGTGATTCCGGCAACATTGTGCCTCGGATTGAGGCAGGGTTAACTCGTACATGTTACATATGACCCATGGATAGTTTTCCGAAAGCATAAACACATTTAAAATGCGTTTGGTCAGTTTTTTGTATGTCAGTTGTTGTTTTCACTTAAAATAATGTCCATTTTAAAGAAAAGAGAGACACTATGAATAGTGTCAGCCAGACCGCACCTCGCATTGAGGCGTGGTTGACTCATACATGTCACATATGACTCATGGATCATTGTTCAAATGTACCAACATGATTATAATTCGTTTGGTCGGTTTTCCATATTTTAGTTGTTGTTTTCACTTAAATGAAGTCCCTTTTGAACAATAGAGAGACACTTTGTGTCTTTAACCTGTAACCCATGTTTTATCCTAGGAAAATGAAAAGTAAACCAAATCTAACAAGTCATTATTCACATAACCTGGAGAATGTACAACAAGGCTTTTTATTCAAATTAAAGCATATCATCACATGCATTGGGATGAGCATGAGCTAATAAGTTTACCAAGACATTCATATAATTCAAGACATACAAAAATTGAATAATACTAAATAAAATTGCATTATTAGAGAAATAAAAAAAGGAATGTGAAATCAAGGAGGGTGGGGGGGTTGTCTGGGGGGGTCCAGGGAGGAGGGTGGGGGGGCAGTTCTGGGGCTGTTATGGGGGTGTCCGGGGGGCTGTCCGGGGACCAAGGAAGAGGGTGGGGGGCTGTGCGGGGGGATGTCTGGGGGTTGTTCGGGGGGTTGTCCGAGGTCCAAGGAGGAGGGTGGGGGGATGTACAGGGGGATATACGGGGGGCTGTCCGGGGACCAAGGAAGAGGGTGGGGGGTTTCTGTGGGGCTCTCCGGGGGGGGTGTTCGGGGGGCTGTCCGGGGTCCAAGGAGGAGGGTGGGGGGCTATCCGTGGGGATGTTCGGGGGGCTGTCTAGGGGCTGTACGGGGGTGGGGGCAGTCGAGGACCAAAGAGGAGTGTGGGGGACTGTCCGGGGGGGCTATCTGGGAGGCTGTCCAGGGTCCAAGGAGGATGGTGGGGGGTTGTCTAGGGTCCAGGAAGGAGGGGGATGTCCTGGGAGTTCCCAAACACACAAAAAGACATCAACATCCATCAAAACAAACAATATCTAAAAATAACTCAACTCTAATACTATTACGAGTCTGGATAAAACCAACAAATAGAATATATTAAACATCAAATCTCAGTAATATTAGTCAAAAATGTAACATATCAACTTTCCCACATCACCATCATCATCACCCTCATCCTCGTCCCCATCATTATCCTCTCCCTCCTCGCCCTCCTCCTCGCCCTCACCCTCCGCCTCACCTCACTCACCATCTACCTCGCCCTCCTCATCTCCCTCTTGTTCCGCATCAAACTCCTCACCCTCATCATCGTCAGAGTAGAAATCGGTTTAACCACCACTATAACTGCCACGTAGTGCCCCATATATAGAATGTATCAACGATATGTATTCATAAAATGGTGGGCTGGCCTCTAGTGGAAGTGTTTGGACGTAGAACATCAATAAATTTCATAAATGCACTGTTTCCCCTAGTAGACTGTTCTGCTGTCTCTGTGGCCCTTCTGTCAGCCTATTCTGCCTTTTCCATAACATGCTGCAGCTCGGTGGCACAACAACTTGTACCTGGGGAGGGAAAATACCACATCGGCACTATCTCAGATCGGCAGCGTACTCTTCCAGGATGCTCCTCTCCCAAAACCTGATATAAGTGATCAGTTGGCCCATAATTGTCTAGTTCTTGGGCATCGAGGGCCTCTAAAGCAGCCTATTACCAATATAAATATATTATTAAGTTAAAAAATAGATATTAAAATATAAAATCAACAGATTAAAACTTACAATATGTTGTTGAGTCACTTCGTTGAAGGCACTTCCATTCTTTTTCTGTCTACTCGAGAAAAATTGTTTTGCTCAAGGAATATGTCTTTCAATATACTGTATTTGCCTCTACAATGACATTGAAAACTAAAGTTATATGAAAACATTAGCAAACGATTAAATAATTGAGGAACCAAAATAAAGAATAAGTTGTAAAGAAAACATATAAACAATTGTGATACCTGCTTCCTCTCATGATCAGGAATCGTAGTACGTCCCAGTGTGTGAAGTTATTTTTTGCATCAATGTTTTTTTTTATTTTTTCCAGATGATTCATAAATACAATTCGATAATGAAAAAGATAGTATTAATGAAAAACATGAAATTTATTATTTAAATACCCCAAATGTAAGGAATACCTTAAACTGGGGAGTCGTCCAATGAGAAATCATCTGACGATACTCCTATATAGGAAAATCATCCACCACTGGTACCGCCTCTAACTCAGTTCCAACTCTGGAACGCTATCTAACATACAACTCATGCTTTTGGTATCTCCAATGCTCGCCTAAATCCTTTAGATATTCCGGTCGTGCACCCTCACTATCGGGAAAATTAAATCGATGCTGACATAAAAATATTAATTCATATAAATACAAAAAGAATTCATGGAATTATATACAACAGATTTTTTACCCATATCTCTGCCCAAGCTGTATCCTTGACCTCATTTGGAAAATTTCTCCACGATAGCGGCTTGACAGGAAGGATATCAGAGTATTTGGCAAGCGTCGCCAAAAAACTCTGACATTGATGTCGTGTTTTCTCAACCATTTGGTTCACTTAATTATAATCCACCATAACTTGTGTGTGGCTGTTCCACACCACACATATGCATGTACACCCCTCCCCCACCTCCTGTCAGTAGATGTATCTGACATTAAAGGAAAACAAATATTTTATCAAAACATGATATAATGAAAATAAATATTGCTATAAAAAAGTTTTAGGGTTCTATAAATATACCCGTGCCAGTCTGATCGCTGAGTGCTGCTGCATCCACAAAAACTGATGGAACACCCTGTGGTGGAACCGGAGTCAAAGACATTGGAAAATATGGGCCATAAGATGCAAAAGGTGGTGTAAACATGGGAGGACTAAATATCCCTTGTGTCCCTAACAACACATCGGGATCAGAATGTGGGAAGGATGACATGTCAGTGGGAGGGTGGGGTCTAGTTGGGTACATGAAGCTGCTCGTCCACCTCGGGTACGAACCCTCCTCGTACCACCGGCCTAAGTACTATGACCAGTACTAGGCCCCTCGTCAAATAACTGTCAATGTATAGGTGGATCCCAAAAAAATTTTTACAAAAAAATTAATCACATGACATTATATATTCTTTAAATATATATATTTGAAATAATGTACTCACTACAGGCACTAGTGGTGGAATTCCCAACTCCTCCATTCGACGATTGTTCTCCATAATTTTTTTCCTTCATCTCTCTTCAATTGGTTTCATTTCCTTCCTTTCAAAACAAATATGTAATTAATTAGAAAAAGGAAACTAATGTGTAACCCAAAAAACTAAATATATGAGGGAATAGGTGGATTGATTGGTAATTTAGCTATGAATTGTCTTAGAAGAGTGTGAATGGATTTAATAAATCATATAAGTTGTAATGTTCACCATGTTAGAAATATTGATTGACTAGGATTGAATACAGTTCAATTCCAAATTTGAAAATACAATTCAAATAAAACTACAACCAATATACATTGAAAATTCACATAACGGTCAAGTAAGATAAAACATATTTGTGATCAATACTAAATAAATAGGAATATTACCAACCTTAACAACTTAACTCGAGGTGAACCAAAATAATTGAGAACATGGATGAATAATTCTATATATTTTCAACCACAACTTTAGGTTTACAATAAACTATGACAATTGAGATATTGGAGTCATCAAAAGAATTAAATGGATTGGTTCCAATGGGACTAGGGACAGTTTCAATTCCATCATCACCATAATCAAAAATATTTCTTGGAATTACTTCAACAATGACACCAAATTCAGGTCGAAGATGGTCTTTGACATAAAATACTTGTTTTGCCATTTATGCCAACACATATGGTTCTTCGGTAGCAAGAGTGCAAGTCATATTAATTACACTAAATCCACAATCATCAATAAATGTGCCATGTCTTTTCATTGAATCAAACAAATGGCATTTTATCATTGTGACTCGTCCATGAGAGTAATAATACAATATTATTATTTTCTCAATGACTCCATAATAACCCACATTTTCAAATCGTGGTCTTCTATCTGATGCACTGGCATAACAATCTGTTGTGGCAGTAACCATAACACTATCTTGTTGTGTTCACATGTTCTTTGCTCGTTCAGCGAAAATAAATTTGTACCCGTTGATAAAAATTGATTTGCAGTCAGGAACCATAGTATTAGGACCAAAATCCAAATCTCTTATTTCCTTAGAGATAGAGTCCATAGAAAAACTCAATACCTGCAATATAAATGACTATAAAAATTAATTAAATATTTATATAATCATTTTAAATAGTAACATTTTTACATTCAATTTTACCCAACCAGAAAACTCTTTGCTATTCAATGTATTTATCCTTCTCAAAGATAATGAACGATGCTTTCTATTTACCATTGTTTTATGTTCCCTATATATAAACTATATGATTAATTTAACATATATATAAGTAAGATATACATATTCAATTTAGTTACCAGATATAGTCTTCGAACAAATCACCGTTGAAAAAAATTGTGTGATTTTCCATCTCTCGCTATTCATGGATTAATGTCTTTAATGAATATGATCAAGGAATTCCTCCTATTTGAGGAAGTGATGGAAAACTGGGTTCAATTTTCTCATATTTTTCTTCTTCATTTCTCATTGGTTTGTTCATTATTGTAGTAATATCAGACAAATACATTGAGCAGAAATCCATACAATCTTGAGCCCTGTAACCGTTCACGATAGACCCTTCGGTATGAATCCTGTTTGGGACATAAGACTTTAATGTTTACATATTTCTTTCAGTTGGATACATCCAATGAAAAGAAACAAGTCCTTAGAGAAGTATTTCAGTTGGAATATCGATAGTCTGATGCAGCATGCATGTGAAAAATGATGGAGGAAATATTTTCTCTAAATCAAAGAAAATTAATGGGGCATCTGTCAACATTTTTTACAAGAAAAACATGGAAAACTTCTTAGCACAAAGATCTCTAAAAAATGGCACAATCGAATAACATTCACCCTTAGATTATTGGAAAAAAGATGAAGGATTGATATTGGAAGAAACTCATGTAGTAGAACATGATAATCATGAGTCTTCAAAGATTTTAGCTTCAACTCTCTTCTGTTGACCCATTTAGATATGTTGCTTGAATAGCCATCAGGAACTCCAATAGTCTCTAATAGTTCCAAAAATTGTTTTTTTTTCATTGGTGTCATCACATAATAATCACATGGAAGTTTCCATTTATTTTCACTGATACGCACAGGATTAAATTTTGGTCTAATGCCCCAATCCACCAAGTCATTCTGAGATCATAAATCATCTTTTGTCTTCCCCTTGACATTTAAAGGATTGAGGGAACATGGATTGGGCAAGAATAATTTTTTTTTCTTGAAAATCCATGTTCTTCAACTAAATTCCATGCCATATAGTGGTTTGAGGGAATATCTGTATCATCAGAAATTAAATTCTTCAATAGGGTATGAATGTAATCGATTGTTGTATTAGAAATACCATACATAGTTTTCCCATGAAACAATCAGATTAAAAATTCCATCTTTTTCATTTTATCACATTTTCGATATACTAGAGTCGTGGCGAGCATCAATTAATTTTTTCACCATATCAATATCATAATTTTCACTAGATGCATCATCTGTCCTCATATCAATGTCTTCTTGAGTAGAAATCCTTTCTTTTTCATGATGAATAATAAACAAAAACGGATCATCTAACAAAATCTCCATTCTAGTCCTTTCATTTCGATCATCCCCAATTTGAGATTTCATTTTCTCCCCATTGTGATACCACAAAAAGTATTTGTCTCGATAACCATTTTTGGTTATATGGTAGATGACTTCGTCATGGCACAACCAAGGTCTACCAACACAATTGGAACACGGGAAGTGTATGAGACCACTATCTGAAGCATTGTGAAATGAATAATATATAAAGCTCTAAAAATTGTTTTGAAATTCGCTTGAGATCCGATCAGTTTCATACATCCAACTTCTGTCCATTTTGTAAAAAGAATTTATATAAGTCATTTTGAAATAACCAATTCAATAGGATTGAACATTAATAGAAAATACATTAAAGTAAATGATAACTTAAGAAAATAATCAACATATCAACTACACATGTGAAAAAAACATATTAATGTGTTATTGAAAAAATTTAAAACCAACAAGGACCTAATGTGTTATCACATCACAGCATGCCTCATCCCATAACCATATTAGTAGGATATCATGAACATAATTAACATCAACCTTGTGCCATCCTCCTACCCTACATGACCCCAACCACATGCCACATCTTATTATAGCCTTATCACATCTCACCTCACCTGAAAACACTAGGGAACTCATTGTACATCTCACCTGAAGACACATGGACAATCACATCGCATCTTGCCTAAAAACACATGGTCAATCACTTATGAAGGAAGATTAGGGAATACATGGTAGTTATCCAACCATGTAACCACCATCCTAGATATTAGAAAAAATAACCATAACATAAAAGCTCTGATCATTGGTATGTTTATCCAACTCTAGTTGGGAATGTGTAGAAATAACATAAAATACATGATATATAGATAGCACAAAATACCCAACCTATGGGCACACATTAACTACATAATCACACACCACTTCACTACGAAAATACAAAACATAAACCATCACAACAACTTTCACCACTATATACAACACACCACACCACCACCACACAAGACACATAGCATTTCCCAATTTCATTTATAAGCCACTTCATTCAAACTTACATTGTCCATTCATTTAATGTTAAATTAATTAAATATATTTACCACACATCCATTTCTATTTCATATCATTTATTTACTATCTTGTTTTTTTTGTTTTAACAGCATAATTTATTCCATAGACAACAAGGAAACTAATAAAACCACCACACAACAACTCACTATCTCACAATAACCATAATCACCATGTTACATCGGCAAACCATCTCACCAAAACAAACACATGACACAACAAAAATATTGCGCATCACAACCACCGCACAACAGAAACCACATCACCACATCATACACCACAACCTCATAACACAACACCTCCACATCGTACAACACCACCACACATCATCACTATCACACAACTTCACATGTCACATCCATTCCCACTAACCATCACATTACAACCCCACATATCACAAATCCCAACTGGTCACCTCAATCACCATACAATAGGCTAAAACCTACAATGAAACACAACAACAACAAACCTCTCATAGAAGCAACATACCCCAACTTGCACAATTTATTCAAGGACTTTTATTACATTACCCCTTTATTTATCATGGACATTATTACACAAATGATATTCCATGGGAATGGAGAATGTCTAGATTAAATCAAAACACAAAAAAATGATATAAACATAAAAATAAAAACTTTAAAAAAAAATATTATATGAATAAAAATAAAATAGGTTTAAAAAATATATTATATGCATATAAAGAATAAAATACATGATTTGAGATGATTCAGATGCAGTTTCAGTGATTCAGATGGGGGAATTCGAGAGAGGAACCGAGCACTGCATAGAATTTGGGTTCTGTCATGAATGTGGGAGAGCGGCAGACCGATTTTATTTGGGGTAAATATTTACCAACGGATTTTAAAAATCATTGGGAATGGGGTGTTCAAGGCACCCTTTCCCAATAGTTTTATGAAACCGTTGGAAAAGGGGTACCCTTTTCCAACAGTTATAATGAACCATTTGAAAATATTTTCCTAGCTCTTCTTTACCAACGGTTTAAGAAAACTGTTCGTAAATAATCATCGGTAAAAACCCAATTTCCAATAGTGTATTCATAAAAAATTACTTTGGAGACATTAATGTTATGTTTAACAAGGATAAAAAATCATTCCCAAGACCTCTTAAAGTATCATTTTATATTTTCCTAAAAGCATGATTTTACCATAAAGCATATTGAATCTGTAATATAATCAGAGTAATGGATTTAAAAAGTATAACATAGTTATATTTTTTAACATTAACATTATTAACATAAAACTTAGGAATTAAAACAACTTGAAATAGTAAACAAGTAAAAATAAGATTCTCTTAACCCAAAGAGAAGGGTATCCAACAAATATGGATAAAGGTTCCTTGATTTATACTTTCATGAAAGTCTAAATTACCCAATCCCCGTTACGCCCTCAATACAAAGATCAGTATATGTCTTCCTATACCCAAAATCCCTCGACTTAGAAGTAAATTAGATCCTTTGTCTTCCAATCCCAGAATCCCATGATCAGCATGATTAGAGTCTTCCCAAAGCATGTATGAACAAGTTTTTCACGCCTGAATAAGTTGTTCAGAACATCTATATGAAGCACTAAGAGTTGTAAGATCCTATCTGTAGATATCACTTCACGGATTTTTTTATCATAAAAGGTAGTTGTTAAAGTTGATATATTTTTATCATTCAAATGATCTTGTATTTATAGGCAAAACATCCCAATGGTTGGATCCTCTCCAAAGGTCATATTTTTCATTAAAATTCAGAGGGACCTGGACACATGTCAAACATACAATGGTTAGTTTATATCATATTGTACGACATCAATTCATGTAATAGAAACAATGTTAAGTAAATGATAAATGTTATATATAAGAGAACATAGAATCCAATATCATTGGAATGATACATTTCACCAACTCTAACATTATCAAGAAAACACAATCTTAAGAAGTAAAAAAACTGGATTCATAAGAATAAATTTATCAATAAAACATTATCTTAAGAAATCCAGAAACCAGATTCTTATGAATAACATAATCAAGAATATGAAATCATAAGAAAAGTTAAATCAAATTATGAAATAAGTATATCATTTGATCCAAAATTGGAATCACAAAATTGGAGTCACATATACACCGAAATCAGAATCACAAAGTCAGAATCACATATACACCAGATTCTAAATCATAAAAACTAAATCAAATATACACAAGATTCAGAATCATAAAATATGAATCCCATATACACAAGATTCCGAATCATAAAACTGAAACATATATACACCGGATTTGGAATCATAAAACTGAATGAAAAATCGTAATGACGGATTTTTAAGTATAACAGAATGGAAAATACGAATGACAAGTTTGTAAGTCTAACGGAATGGAAATATGTAATGATATATCTCTAAGGATAATATAATGACAATTCCGGAACTTATTAAAAATACAGAACTTAAAAAAATCACAACATAGAAAATGTTTTTTTGATTATAAAAACATAAATCCATAAGGAATGGAGAAGTCATAAGATATCATTATTGACCTAACAATTCCTTATTAATCACCATCATCCAAAAAAGTAATAAAACCATAATAAAATGAAATTTGTGTTATTAATAATATTTAATGTTATTATATAAATTATTCAACTGATATTTAATAATTTTCATCCACTTTGAAGAAGAACACATTGATGGTGAATATGTGCAAACTACCATCTCTAAGATGCGATGTGTTTTTTTCATACAAAACATTTATAGCCAGAAAAAAAATTTTATTTAATAATTTATAAGTTTGAATATTTAAAACTAATAATTATTAAATGATAATTTATTTCATAGCATCATTTCATCACATTCCATGAAAAATTGAAAATGTTAATCATGAGTTCGTTCATACTACCACCTCCATGGAAGTTGAATTTCATTTGTAATCACCACCCAACATTGATGCTTCAATGAAGATATTAAATGAAGGGAAATTAAATTTATGCCATTTTTCATATTCACTAAATGTTTTATTAATATCATTTAATAAAATGTTCATAATCTTTATTCCATTATAACATAATCTTATTTGGGTCGGATTTAAACAAAAGGCCCAAAGGCCTTATTTTTTTATTAATTTATGATAACCTACAATCATGGGATGAGGGGTAACCCTTAAGAGGCCCCTTGAATTATTGATTACATGACCTGTAGGCCTTAGGAAATAAATATACTATACACAGAAGTTCTCCTCCCAGCTTCTCCCCCGTGATATTTTCTTTCCACCTTTGCTTGGATGTTTGTATAGGCTTCACATGCATGTAGTACCTGGTCTTGAGGGAAATTTCATATCCTCTCTTTTTTAAAAATCTTCTTATCTTCACCTCCTATGAATGTGACTTCTATGAATCCCTATATAGAGTTATCTCCTTCTAAAGTCTATCTAATCATTTGATCACAATTTTAGGTGGCCAGAAGGCCTTGAGGTGGTTCGTAGGCCTTGAGGTGGCCCAAATGCCATGAGGTGGCCTGAAATACATTCTAACCTGAAGGCCATGGTTGGCCTAAAGGACTTAAATGACCCGAGACCCAAACATTTTCCCCGAAATCCCAAATAGATAAAAAGTTCCAGCTGATATTGTACTGAATATTATCTCATTCAGTTCATGCAACATTACTGCTACATTAACCAAGAAATATGTAATGGCCCGGACCTCTCCGGTCCACTACTTTGTGAAAATGTGGTGTTGGAGGTGTTTTGGGAGGTCAATCTGACTTATCCCCCAGCCGCGCCCTACCGGTAGCTCGGTCTACTGGTAGTCGCAGCCTACCGGTAGCTCGGTCTGCCGGTAGCCACAGCCTACCGGTAGCTCGGTCTACCAGTAGCCGCTGCCTACCGGTAGCTTGGTCTACTGGTAGCTCGGTCTACCGGTAGCCGCCGCCTACCGGTACCTCGGTCTACCGGTATCTGCAGTCTTGCAGTAGCTCGGCTAAAACTTTTCCAAATTTCTAGTTCTGTGAACAGTGTTTCCAGAATCCTAAGAGCTACCGATTCCTTCCTTTGCCAAATTTCACGTTTGAACAGTGTTTCCAGAATCCTAAGAGCTACCGATTCCTTCCTTTTCCAAATTTCACGTTTGAACAGTGTTTCCAGAATCCTAAGAGCTACTGATTCCTTTGCCAAATATCATGTTTGAACAGTGTTTCCAGAATCCTAAGAGCTACTGATTCCTTCCTTTGCCAAATTTCACGTTTGAGCAGTGTTTCCAGAATCCTAAGAGCTACTGATCCATTCCTTTGCCAAATTTCACATTTGAACAGTGTTTACAGAATTCTAAGAGCTACTGATTCTTTCCTTTGCCAAATTTTGAGTATGTGAACAGTGTTTCGAGATTCCTACAGTTTTTCCCCTTTTGACATTTTCTTTGACGTAAAATACATTTTAAAACCTTATTTTAAGTACTTTAAGGCCGATTCAAATGCCATAAATCCTATATTAATTATTCCTAAGGCCGGGATGTTTTTACTTGGACAAACCGCGTGGGTTAATGCGATCCATTTTTAATAGAGAATAAATCGGATCTTAAACTGTCGCCTCTCTAAATTTTTTTAAAAGGAATGAGATATCATTCTTCGTTGTTCTTCCTCCTGGTTCTCATCTACGAGATTTTAGAACCTTGCAATCATTCCCGTAGGAGTTTCACAATCAAACGTTACTCGGATCAGTTCCGCTCTGTTTGATGCAACCAAGCTGTGTCGATCATTCTTCCATATAATTTGACGTGAGAGAAGGATTGTGGCCCATTGTGTGGATAAAGGACGTCATGAACTCTTTGAGGTAGGGGATTCATGGCTTCTCTAATTGTATATGTGCAATCGTATAATTAGCATGATTTATCCCTTTGGATCACAATGAAATTGACCTAATTAAATACTTGAACCGGATTAAAAGAATTGGTTGATTGCATGTTGTTTCTTTATACCGTGATAACGTTTTGCCTCATGTTTTCCTAGATATAGTGATATCTATGTTTTCTTTGATTTGTTGTTTGTTCAGGATATAAATTGATAATGAACGTAAAACCGGAATTAATTGTTAATTAATTGGCTAAAGATAAAGAGGCATGTAAATTAATCTGGTTATTGCTGTTGTTGTAGTTTTTCTAATTTGAGGATAATCAAATTAGGGAAGGAAGCATGGTTATTTAATTGTGATAGCTTGGTAATTAGGTATCCTTGATTGGACCCTACGAATAACAAATCTGCCAATTCAATATGGATTAAAGAACAGATTATGTGGGAATTTCTAAAGGGGTTCTGAGTTACCCTCTTGTTTGATAAAGGGTCAAGAGCCATGGTTGTGATTTTTGTTTTCCTACTTCTTGTACTGTGATGTGAGCCTGGATGGGTGTTGTGATATGTGGAGGCCTGGAGGCCTTGTGTTTGTGGTAGCGGATGACACCTAGAGTGGCGAGATGCATCAGTTTATGCATGTGGGTGTCGGGGAGGACACCGAGGGTGATGGAATGGGATGGATGTGGTTGTTGGATTCTTGTGGGTTCTTTGAATGTTTATCTGTTTTGTTTTTCCCCACTGCTCAAGGCAGCTGGTCTTGCTTACCCTTCTTCTTAAGGAGGAAAAGGCGCACAGGGTATGCCACGCGCTTTCCTTGTTTAGCCTCTCGAGGGAGAATGGGTCTGTGCTCTTTCTATAGGCGGCAAAGACTCGACGGGTAGTATATCTACTCACCGTGTTGAGCCTACTTTGTGTTTAGTAGCATAGGATGCTTTTCTAGAATGTCTGGGAATGTGGGAAAGTAACTCTATAATGAATGTTTGATTAAATGGTGATAATCCAAGGGGATGGAGGTGCTGGAATTTAAAGGAGATATGAATCATAAAAAGAGGAGTTGTTTTTGAATGTGATTCCAATTAAGTTTAATGTGGAATTGTTCATTCTTAATTAATGTTTAATGAATTAAATTAACGTACAATGGAACTGATCAAATGAGAATGGAGTAATCTAATAAATCTCTTCAAATGTTTGTGTGCTTATAGGATACCTAGTCATTGAAGTAGCAGCCTGGAGTCTGAGGGACATTAGTTGCAGTTGTATCTAATACTAGGTAATTCCCATAGTGTGGATTTGAGTTACATATATATTCAGTACTTTTTGTGTTTCTATACGCTACTCCACCCTGCCGGTAAGGGAAACTGACACCCCGGGGATTCTGAGCCCTGGGGGGTGTTTTCCCCAACATTCTGATGGGAGGATGAATGGCTGACTACCCACTTTGGCCCCGCTCTCTTCTCTTGGTAGATACTTGTGCCATGAGGCACAGCGGTTAGTTACCCCCTATATGTGTGTAGATGGTTGTAATGTCTTATGGTTATTCACACACATATATTATGGATATAGTATCCTATGGACTACTATAGGTGTAATGTGTATAGGCTATGATGGCTTGAGGATCCTTACTCGGAGTATGGGTTGTAATGGCTTGAGGTATTATACCCGACGTATGATACACGTTATGCGGGCTGTTGTGGCTCCCGGAAACTACCTGGTTACTTTTGGTTGTGAGGGCGGTGTGGTGCTTCGCCCAGGTGTCTGCGGGCAAGCCTATGTGGTGCACGAGGTGCAGATTGTGGAGCTTATCCCAGGTGTCGGCGGGCAAGCCTTGGAGAGAGCTGCACAGGACGTATGTCGTTGGGGTAAAGTGGCAAACCAGTGGGGATGTAGTAGCGGGGTACCCTTGATATTCTTTAATATATGTTATATTCTTGTATGCGTTACTTGGTTAGAGTAGCCATGGTGAGGTTGGGAACTTAGTATACCTGTTTAGGTGACGAGTTAGTTTCACTTATGGTTCCCTGGGCTTTAGTATGATTTCTTTACTTTTGAACGAGAGGCTTGGGGAGGATCATACTGAGTATACTGTTATACTCAACCTATGTACATATAAACTGTTTTTTTAGGTCACTTGGAGCAGGTTGGAGATCAAGCTGGTTACTACTAGCTTGCTGTTGGAGGAGCTGTTCGGGCTTGTGGTCACTGCCGTTTTACTTTACTTTGGGTACTTTTAGTTTCCCCTTTCAGTTGTAGTACTTTTGCATGACATTTCATATATGTACTCGGATTTCTTTTATATTTCAGTTATGAGTTGGAGTTGATTGGAGTCTATTCTATCTCTCTTTTCTACATGTGTTCTCTTAGAGGGTAATGCCTCCCATTTTTATGTTTATTATACCCTCGGTGCTAGTCGCCAACCCGGGGCCTACAGGAGGCGGGACTCGGGGGTCATTATCTCCCTTCTCACATTGCCGGCCCAGGAGGGGTACACTTTGTGGGGAGGGGGTCATGATAGAGTGGTATGAGAGGTCTGGTTGAGGGATAGGATGGAGTTGGAGTTAGTCACAGGTGAGGATGCATGGGGTGGTAGGGAAACGGTGTCATTCATGTTTAGCAAGTGGGGTAAACACTGGAGACTGGCAGAGACATAGGCGTTCAGGGCCCCCTATGATCTGTTGCATGGACCATTAAGTTTACAATGGATTCTAAGCAATGTGATACTGGTTGCAGGGTAGAGACCTAGGAAAGGATCATGCATCCTTATTCTTTGCGCCTGTGTTTGAATGGGTAGACCTTGGGATAGGTAACCTAAACGTAATAAAACAAAACAATTAATTAGTGTTGAGTCTTCCATATTCCAGGCATAGGAGCTCTAACAGTTGTTATTTTACAGGTATATCTCCAGGTCGCCGTCCTCATCAGGTTTGCGCAGAAGATGCCCAGCAGGCTATTCTAGCAGATCACCGCCTAGTAGAGGTTGACGAAGATGACACTTGTAGGAAGACACTTTGAGAGTTTCAGCGCCAGAGTCTACAGAAGTACGAGGCCGCCGTTTCAGATGCAGTCACAGAAGACTGGTTGTAGGAGATCGAGATAGGCTTCAGTTCGATTCATGCTCAGAAGTAACACTGGGTGTCCTTCGTTTTGACGATGCTGCGTGGAGCAGCGAGGCAGTGGTGGTTCTTGTTCCTCGGTGATCGTGAGGAGTCAGCAATCACATGGGAGGAGTTTCGAGATAGTTTTAGAGTGAGTTTCTTTCGTCGACTGCGAAGGTGTCCAGTCGGGAGTAGCTTCTCACCCTTCGACAGGGGAGCTCCAGTGTTCGAGAGTTTGGAATCCGTTTTCGGAACCTTCTACAATATGCTTCAGACCTATTACCTGATGATGAGGCCAGGGCGAGGCATTTTGAGGAGGCTTTGCGTCCAGAGATCCAGCGCCAGGTCACCCCATTTATGATGAAGACATATCTTGAGGTTCTGTCGAGGGAAGAGGTTATTGAGAGGAATTTGGCCAGGACTGGATCGTCACGAGAGGGGAATCGTCATGATTCCTCACAAAGTAGAGCTGTGGTCTGAGGTTCCCGGTTATCAGGACAAAAGAGTTTTCGTTCACCTGGGGGTAGGTCCCATCCCTTCCCATCTCGTTTCTATGGAGGCAGAAACTCTCAGGCCTATGCCAAGGGATCAGGTGCTTGTTTTTCTTGTGGTGGTCATGGTCATCAGCAGCGGGAGTGCCCGACCTTTCAGAGCAGTCATCGTGCACCGGGCGCTCCACACCAGGTTCCTCCATTGAGGCAGTTCCAGCCAAGGCAGCAGCACTAGGTTGCACCAGTTTTATATCACCAGAGGGTAGATGGAGCAGGCAGAGGACAGCCCCATGACGCTCCCCGTCCTCAGAGAGCAGACCGCGGCCGTGGTGGTGGTCGTCATCAAGGTCAGAGAGGCTGTGGAGGTGGTCGTGGTCAGCTCCATGCTCTTGCATTGCGATCCCCATGCGAACCAGATGTTGTTCGAGGTACCCTTTGCTTGTTTTCTACCTTGGTGTATGCCTTGTTTGATTCAGGAGCAACACACTCCTTCATATCACCTACCCTTGTCCATGCTTTGGGACTTGAGGTAGAGAGGCTTCCAGTGCCCTTGGCGTTGACTATGCCATTTGGAGGTCGAGCTGACTTGTTTGAAGTATGTAGAGACTGTGAGCTAGTTTTGGGGCAACACCGCTCTTGGGGAGATTTCCTATGTTTACGAATACAACCATATGATGTCATACTCGGCATGGATTGGTTGTATTCGGTGGAGTCTGTTGTGGATTGCTATTGGAAGAAGGTCGTTTTCCTTGATATAGATGGAGAGAAAGTGGTGTTTGTTGATAAGAGAGATCCTCAGATGAGTCATAGAAGAGTTTCATCCTTATCATCCATGATGGATGGGATGATGCCGAGTTCTTCAGAGGTTCAGCAGTTGGCGTTTCCTAGGGTCGTAGAGGAGTACCCTGACGTCTTTCCAAGAGAGGTTGTATCCTTACCCCCTTGATGAGAGATCGAGTTTGGGATCAAGCTACAGCCAGGAGCGTCCCCTATCTCTATGTCAACATATAGGAGGTTTGTATCCAATTTCTCCCTAGTTGCGACTCCTCTGATAGCTTTCACCAGGAAGGATAAATAATTCATATGGACTGATCAGTGTCAGACAGCTTTCGAGTATCTAAAGGAGAAGCTGGTAAGTGGCCCAGTCCTTTGTCTTCCAGCGGAGGGAGTCCAGTTTGATGTTTTCTGTGATGCTTCACATCTAGGGCTAGGTTGTGTTCTCATGCAGCAGAGGTCAGTTGTTTCTTATGGGTCTCGGCAGTTGCGTCCCCATGAATTCAACTATTCCACCCATAATATTGAGTTGGCAGCCGTGGTGTTTGCTCTAATGTTGTGGAGACATTACCACATTGGTGAGCACTTTGTGGTTTTCACCGATCATAAGAGTTTGAGGTATGTTTTCTCCCAACGTGACTTGAACTTGAGGCAGTGTCGGTGGATGTAGTTCTAGCAGGAATATGACTTTGAAATATCATATACACCTAGAAAAGGGAATGTTGTAGCTGCCGCAATAAGATGAAAGACATGTAATGATGTTGTGCGTCAATCTGGTGATTCATGGAGAGTTATGGAAGAGCTATCAGCTTTGCATCTTCATATATGAGAAGCTGGGGTAGAGGTTGTCTTTTCCAGATGACGGTGCAGTCATCCCTGATGGAGAAGGTGGAAGAGTCTCAGTTGGGTGATCTAGAGGTGGATTTCTAGAGAGACAGAGTTGTTTGTGGTGTGGCCCCTGATGGTTGGTCGGAGGATGAACAACACTGAGTGTTGAATCATGGCAGGATTTTTGTCCCCTTGGCGATGCGCGATATGGTTCTCCGAGAGTTCCATAGTTCACCCTTGGCAGTACATCCTGGTGTGACAAAGATGTACCGATCCTTGAGGAGTCAGTTTTGGTGGCCTGGGCTGAAACGTATGGTTGCTGGGTGTGTGTCTCAATGTTTAGTATGCCAGAAGGTGAAGGCCGAACACCGTGTTCCTGGTGGTCTTCTCAAGCACTTAGAGATTCCTAAGTGGAAGTGGGAGGACATCTCGATGGACTTTGTTACAGGTTTACCTCGAGCTCCGGGAGGACATGATGCTATATGGGTGGTAGTGGATCGTTTAACAAAGTTGGCCCACTTCATAGCGATCAAGGAGTCGAGTTCAGTGGAGGTTTTGTCGAGGCAGTATCTAGAGGAGGTGGTGAGACTCCATGGAGTACCTAGGACAATCATTTCTGATCGTGATCCTCATTTTACCTCCAGGGTGTGGGGAGGTCTCCAGCATGATTTTGGCTGTCAACTGTGCCTTAGCAATGCATTTCATCCTCAAACGGATTGTCAGACAGAGCGAACCATCCAGACTCTTGAAGACATGTTGCGCTCTTGTGTTCTTGATTTTGGAGGTTCGTGGATGAAGCACTTACCCTTGGTAGAGTTCGCTTACAATAATAGTTTTCACTCTACCATCGGCATGGCGTTGTTTGAAGCCTTGTATGGTCGGCCATGCCATTCTCCATTGTGATGGACTGGGGTAGGAGAGTCAGCAATTCATGGGCCAGAACTAGTGCAGAATACAACAGAGATGGTTCAGGTGATTCGTGAGAGGATGAAGACAGCAAAGGATCATCAGAAATAATATGCTGATCAAAGAAGGAGACCGTTAGAGTTTAATGTTGGGGATCATGTGTTTCTAAAGGTGACTCCCCATCGTGGGCAGCGAAGGTTTGGTCGTGGAATTAAGATTTATCCCCGGTTTGTTAGGCCTTTCGAGGTTTTAGCTCGTATAGGAGCTGTGGCGTATCGAGTAGCACTTCCCCCTCAGATGAGTCAGATACATGATGTTTTCCATGTATCACAGCTCCGCCGTTACCTTCATGATGAATCTCATGTTATCGATTAGGGAGAGATAGATATTGATGATGATGCAACCTTCGAGGAGTGACCTGTGGAGATCCAAGACCACAAGGAGAAGGTGTTACGTGGGCGGTCTATCCACATAGTTCATGTCTTGTGGCGACACGGTGGCATGGATGAGAGTACAGGGGAGCGTGAGTCACATATACGTGCTCAGTACCCCAAGTTGTTTAATGTTTAACTCTTTTCATGTAATGATGTTTCCTTGATGGTTAGACCTTTCATGTTTTATTTATGTACCTTTTGTGTGATGTTATGATTGAATTGTTTGGATATGGATTGTCTATTTCCATATTCTCGGATGTCGTAGTTTTGTTCCAGCTTTCGAACAACTCATGGTGGTTTTCCCCTGAGACGTATCTTATGGGGTGGTTGTTCGGACCCCTCTTTTCCTCTGAGTTGGTTTTTAATTGTTGAGGACGAGAATATTTTGAGAGATATCTAATGTAATGGCACGGACCTCTCCGGTCCACTACATTGTGAAAATGTGGTGTTGGAGGTGTTCCGGGAGGTCAAGGTGACTTATCCCCCAGCAGCGCCCTACCGGTAGCTCGGTCTACCGGTAGCCGCCACCTACCGTTAGCTCGGTCTACCGGTAGCCGCTGCCTACCGGTAGCTCGGTCTACCGGTAGCCACCGCCAACCGTTACCTCAGTCTACCGGTAACTGCAGTCTAGGAGTATCTCGGCTAACACTTTGCCAAATTTCTAGTTCCGTGAACAGTGTTTCCAGAATCCTAAGAGCTACTGATTCCTTCCTTTGCCAAATTTCACGTTTGAACAATGTTTCCAGAATCCTAAGAGCTACCGATTCCTTCCTTTTCCAAATTTCACGTTTGAATAGTGTTTCCAGAATTCTAAGAGCAACTGATTCTTTCCTTTTCCAAATTTTGAGTATGTGAACAGTGTTTCCAGATTCCTACATTTTTGCCCCTTTTGACGTTTTCTTTGACGTAAAATACATTTTAAAACCTTATTTTAAGGAATTTAAGGCCGATTCAAAGGACAGAAATCATATATTAATTATTCCTAAGGCCGAGATTTTTTTACTTGGACAAACCGCGTGGGTTAATGCGATCCGTTTTTAATGGAGAATAAATTAGATCTTAATTCATCGCCTCTCTAATTTTGTTTAAAAGGAACGAGATATCATTCTTCGTTGTTATTCCTCCTGGTTCTCATCTACGAGACGTTAGAACCTTGCAATCATTCCCGTAGGAGTTTCACAATCAAATGTTACTCGGATCAGTTCCGCTCTGTTTGATGCATGCAAGTTGTGTCGATCATTCTTCCATATAAGTTGACGCGAGAGAAGGATTGTGGCCCGTTGTGTGGATAAATGATGTCAAGAACTCTTCGAGGTAGGGGATTCATGGCTTCTCTAATTGTATATGTGCAATCATAGAATTAGCATGATTTATCCCTTTGTATCACAATGAAATTGACCTAATTAAATACTTGAACCGGATTAAAAGAATTGGTTGATCGCATGTTGTTTCATTATACCGTGATTACGGTTTGCCTCATGTTTTCCTAGATATAGTGATATCTATGTTTCCTTTGATTTGTTGTTCGTTCATGATAGAAATTGATAATGAACGTAAAACCGGAATTAATTGTTAATTAATTTGCTAAAGATAAAGAGGCATGCCAATTAATCTGGGTATTGCCGTTGTTGTAGTTGTTTTAATTTGAGGATAATCAAATTAGGGAAGGAAGCATGGTTATTTAATTGTGATAGCTTGCTGATTAGGTATCTGTGATTAGAACCTATGAATAACAAATCTGCCAATTCAATATGGATTAAAGAACATATTATGTGGGAATTTCTAAAGGGGTTCTCAGTTACCCTCTTGTTTGCTAAAGGGTCAAGAGCCATGGTTGTGATTGTTGTTTTCCTACTTCTTGTACTGTCATGTGAGCCTGGATGGGTGTTGTGATATGTGGAGGCCTGGAGGCCTTGTGGTTTTGGTAGCAGATGATGCCTAGAGTGGCGAGATGCATCAGTTTATGCATGTGGGTGTCGGGGAGGACACCGAGGGTGATGGAATGGGATGGATGTGGTTGTTGGATTCTTGTGGGTTCTTTGAATGTTTATCTGTTTTGTTTTTCCCCACTGCTCAAGGCAGCTGGTCTTGCTTACCCTTCTTCTGAAGGAGGCAAAGACGCGCGGGGTATGCCACGTGCTTTCCGTGTTTAGCCTCTCGATGGAGAATGTGTTTGTGCTCTTTATATAGGAGTCAAAGACTCAATGAGTTGTATATATACTCCCTGTGTTGAGCCTCCTTTGTGTTTAGTAGCATATGATGGTTTTCTAGAATTCCTGGGAATGTGGGAAAGTAACTCTATAATGAATGTTTGATTAAATGGTGATAATCCATGGGGATGGAGGTGGTGGAATTTAAAGGAAATGTGAATCTTAAAAGGTGTAATTGTTTTTGAATGTGATCCCAATTCAGTTTAATGTGGAATTGTTCATTCTTAATTAATGTTTAAAGAATTAAATTAACTTACAGTGGAACTAATAAAATGAGAATGGAGCAATCTAATAAAGCTCTTCAAATGTTTGTGTGCTTATAGGATACCTAGTCTTTGAAGTAGCAGCCTGGAGTCTAAGAGACGTTATCTGCAGTTGTTTCTAAGACTAGGTAATGCCCATAGTTTGGATGTGAGTTACATATATATTCTGTACTTTTTGTGTTTCTATACGCTACTCCACCCTGTCCGTAAGGGCAACTGACACCCCGGGGATTCTGAGCCCTGGGGGGTGTTTTCCCCAACATTCTGATGGGAGGTTGAATAGCTGACTACCCCCTTTGGCCCCGCTCTCTTCTCTTGGTAGATACTTGTGCCATGAGGAACATCGGTTAGTTACCTCATATATGTGTGTAGAGGGATGTAATGGCTTGTGGTTATTCACACATATATATTCTAGATATAGTATCCTATGTATTACTATAGGTGTAATGTGTATAGGCTATGATGGCTTGAGGATCCTTACTCGGAGTATGGGTTGTAATGGCTTGAGGTGTTATACACGACGTATGATACACATTATGCGGGCTGTGGTGGATCCCGGAAAATACCTGGTTACTTTTGGTTGTGAGGACGGTGTGGTGCTTCGCCCAGGTGTCTGTGGGCAAGCCGACGTGGTGCACGAGGTGCAGAATGTGGAGCTTAGCCAGGTGTCTGCGGGCAAGCCTTGGAGAGAGATGCACATGACGTATGTCGTTAGGGCAAAGCGGAAAACTAGTGGGGAAGTAGTAGCGGGGTACCCTTGATATTATTTACTATATGTTATATTCTTGTATGTGTTACTTGGTGAGAGTAGCCATGGTGAGGTTGGGAACTTAGTATACCTGTTTAGGTGACAAGTTAGTTTCACTTATGGTTCACTGGGCTTTAGCATGCTTTCTTTACTTTTGCACGAGAGGCTTGGGGAGGATCCTACTGAGTATACTGTTATACTCACCCTATGTACATATAATCTTTTTTTCAGGTCACTTGGAGTAGGTTGGAGATCAAGCTAGTTACTACTAGCTTGCGGTTGGAGGAGGAGCTGTTCGGGTTGTGGTCGCTGCCATTTTACTTTCTTTTGGGTACTTTTAGTTTCCCCTTTCAGTTGTAGTACTTTTGCATGACATTTCATATATGTACTCATATTTCTTTTATATTTCAGTTATGAGTTGGAGTTGATTTGAGTCTATTCTATCTCTCTTTTCTGCATGTGTTTTCTTAGAGGGTAATGCCTCCCATTTTTATGTTTATTATACCATCGATGCTAGTCACCAACCCGGGGCCTACTGGAGGCGGGACTCGGGGGTCATTATCTCCCCTCTCAGATTGCCGGCCCAGTAGGGGTACACTTTGTGGGGAGGGGGTCATGACAGAGTGGTATCAGAGGTCTGGTTGAGGGACATGATGGATTTGGAGTTGGGCACAGGTGACGATGCATGGGGTGGTAGGGCAACAGTGTCATTCATATTTAGCAAGTGGGGTAAACACTGGAGACCGGCAGAGACATAGGCGTTCAGGGCCCCCTATGATCTGTTGCACGAACCATTAAGTTTACAATGGCTACTAAACAAAGTGATACTGGTTGCAGGGTAGAGACCTAGGAAAGGATCACGCATCATTATTCTTTGCGCATGTGTTTGAATGGGTAGACTTTGGGATAGGTAACCTAAACTTAATAAAAAACAATTAATTAGTGTTGAGTCTTCCATATTCCTGGATTAGGATCTCTAACAGTTGTAATTTTACAGGTATGGCTCTAGGTCGACGTCCTCGTCAGGTTTGCACTGAAGATGCCCAGCAGGCTGTTCCAGCAGATCACCGCCGAGTAGAGGTTGACGAAGATGACACTTGGAGGAAGACACTTTGAGAGTTTCAACGCCAGAGTCTACAGAAGTACGAGGGCTCCGTTTCAGATGCAGTAACAGAACACTGCTTGGAGGAGATCGAGATAGGCTTCAGTTCAATTCGTGATCAGAAGGACCACTGGGTGTCCTTGGTTTTGACGATACTGCGTGGAGCAGTGAGGCAGTGGTGGTTTTTGTTCCTCGATGATCGTGAGGAGTCAGCAATCTCATGGGAGGAGTTTCAAGACAGGTTTAGAGTCGAGTTTCTTTCGTCGACTGCGAAGGAGTCCAGTCGCCAGGAGCTTCCCACCATTCGACAGGGGAGCTCTAGTGTTCGAGAGTTTGGATTCCATTTCAGGAACCTTCTACGATATGCTTCAGACCTGTTACCAGATGATGAATCCAGGGCGAGGCATTTCGAGGAGGCTTTGCATCCAGAGATCTAGCGCAAGGTCACCCCATTTATGCTGAAGACATATCTTTAGGTTCTGGCCCGGGCAGAGGTTGTTGAGAGGACTTTGGCCAGGACCGGATCGTCATGGGAGGGGAATCGTCATTATTCCTCATGAAGCAGAGCTGTGCTCCGAGGATCCTGGTTTTCAGGACAGAAGAGTTTCCGTTCACCTGTGGGTAGGTCCCAGCCCTTCCCATCTCGTTTCTCCGGACGCAGCAACTCTCAGGCCTATGCCAAGGAATCAGGCGCTTGTTTTTCTTGTGGTGGTCGTGGTCATCAGCAGCGGGAGTGCCCGACTTTTCAGAGCAGTCATCGTGCACCGGGTGATCCACTCCAGGTTCCTCCGTTGAGATAGTTTCAGCCGAGGTTGCAGCAGTAGGTTGCACCAGTTTTAGATCACCAGAGGGTAGATGGAGTAGGCAGAGGACAGCCCCATGACACTCCCCGTCCTCAGAGAGCAGAGCGCAGCCGTGGTGGTGGTCGTCATCAGGGTCCGAGAGGCCGTGGAGGAGGTCGTGGTCAGCTCCATGCTCTAGCATTGCCAGCCCCAGGTGAACCAGATGTCATTCGAGGTACCCTTTGCTTGTTTTCTACATTGGTGTATGCCTTGTTTGATTCATGAGCAACACACTCCTTCATATCACCCACCCTTGTCCATGCTTTGGGACTTGAGGTAGAGAGGCTTCCAGTGCCCTTGGCGTTGACTATGCCAGTTGGAGGTCGAGATGACTTGTTTGAAGTATGTAGAGACTGTGAGCTAGTGTTGGGGCAACACTGCTCTTGGGGAGATTTCCTATGTTTACGAATACAACCATATGATGTCATACTCGGCATGGATTGGTTGTATTCGGTGCAGGCTATTGTGGATTGCTGCAGGAAGAAGGTCGTTTTCCTTGATACAGATAGAGAGAAAGTGGTGTTTGTTGGTGAGAGAGATCCTCGGATGAGTCATAGAGGAGTTTCATCCTTATCATCCATGATGGCTGGGATGATGCTGAGTTCTTCAGAGGTTCATCATTTGGCGTTTCCTAGGGTCGTAGAGGAGTACCCTAACGTCTTTCCAAGAGAGGTTGTATCCTTACCCCCTCGACGAGAAATCGAGTTTCGGATCGAGCAACAGCCAGGAGATTCCCCTATCTCTATGTCTCCATATAGGAGGTTTGTAGCCAATTTCTCCCGAGTTGCGACTCGTCTGACAGCTTTGACCAAGAAGGATCAAGTGTTCATATGGACTGATCAGTGTCAAACAGCTTTCGAGTATCTAAAGGAGAAGTTGGTAAGTGCTCCAGTCCTTTGTCTTCCAGCGGAGGGAGTCCATTTTGATGTTTTCTGTGATGCTTCTCATTTGGGGCTAGGTTGTGTTCTCATGCAGCAGAGGTCAGTTGTTTTTTATGGGTCTCAGAAGTTCCGTCCCCATGAATGCGACTATGCCACCCATGATCTTCAGTTTGCAGCCGTGGTGTTTTCTCTAAAGTTGTGGAGACATTACCTCATTGGTGAGCACATTGTGGTTTTCACTGATCATAAGATTTTGAGGTGTTTTTTCTCCCAATGTGACTTGAACATGGGGCAGTGTCGGTGGATGGAGTTCTTGTAGTAATACGACTTTGAAATATTATATACACCTGGAAAAGGTAATATTGTTGCTGATGCACTAAGACGAAAGACACGTAATGATGTTGTGCATGAATCTGGTGATTCCTGGAGAGTGATGGAAGAGCTATCATCTTTGCATCTTGATATGGGATAAGTTGGGGGTAGAGGATTTCTTTTCCATATGACGGTGCAGTCATTCCTGATGCAGAAGGTGGAAGAGTCTCAGTTGGGTGATCTAGAGGTGGAAGACTGGAGAGACAGAGTTGTTTGTGGGGAGGCCCCTGATGGTTGGTCAGAGGATGAACATCACCGAGTGTTGTATCATGGCAGGCTTTTTGTCCCCTTGGCGATGCGCGAGACGGTTCTCCGAGAGTTCCATAGTTCACCCTTGGCAGTACATCCTGGTGTGACAAAGATGTACCGATCCTTGAGGAGTCAGTTTTGGTGGCCTGGGATGAAACATACGGTTGCTGAGTGTGTGTCTCGATGTTTAGTCTTCCAGAAGGTGAAGGCCGAACACCGTCTTCCTGGTGGTATTCTCCAGCACTTAGAGATTACTCAGTGGAAGTGGGAGGACATATCGATGGACTTTGTTACAGGTTTACCTCGAGCTCCGGGAGGACATGATGCTATATGGGTGGTAGTGGATCGTTTAACAAAGTCGGACCACTTCATATCAATCAAGGAGTCGAGCTCAGTGGAGGTTTTGTCGAGGCAGTATCTAGAGGAGGTGGTGAGACTCCATGGAGTACCTAGAACAATCATTTCTGATCATGATCCTCGTTTTACCTCTAGGGTGTGGGGAGGTCTCTAGCATGCTTTTGGCTCTCAACTGTGCCTTAGCACTGCATTTCATCCTCAAATGGATGGTCAGATAGAGCGAACCATCCAGACTCTTGAAGACATGTTGCGCTCTTGTGTTCTTGATTTTGGAGGTTCATGGATGAAGTACTTACTCTTGGTAGAGTTCACTTACAATAATAGTTTTCACTCTACCATCGGTATGGCACCGTTTGAAGCCTTGTATGGTCGGCCATGCCGTTCTCCATTGTGCTGGACTGGGGTCGGAGAGTCAGCAATTCTCAGGCCAGAACTAGTGCAGAATAAAACAGAGATAGTTCAGGTGATTCGTGAGAGGACGAAGACAGCACCAGATCGTCAGAAATCATATGCTAATCAAAGAAGGAGACCGTTAGAGTTTAATGTCGGGGATCATGTGTTTCTAAAGGTGACTCCCCGTCGTGGGCAGCGAAGGTTTGGTCGTGGAAGTAAGATTTCTCCCCGGTTTGTTGGTCCTTTCGAGGTGTTAGCTCGTGTTGGAGCTGTGGCATATCGAGTAGCACTTCCCCCTCAGATGAGTCGGATACATGATGTGTTCCATGTATCACAGCTCCGTCATTACCTTCATGATGAATCTCATGTTATCGATTGGGGAGAGATCGATATTGATGATGATGCATCCTTCGAGGACCGACCTGTGGAGATCCAAGACCACATGGAGAAGGTGTTATGTGGGCGTTCTATCCCATTAGTTTGTGTCTTGTGGCGACACGGTGGCATGAAGGAGAGTACATGGGAGCGTGAGTCACAGATACATGCTCAGAACCCAGAGTTGTTTAATTTTTAACTCTTTTCATGTAATGATGTTTCCTTGATGGTTAGAACTTTCATGTTTTATTTATGTACCTTTTGTGTGATGTTATGATTGAATTGTTTGGATATGGATTGTTTGTTTCCATATTCTCGGATGTCGTAGTTATGTTCCAGCTTTCGAACAACTCATGGTGGTTTTCCCCTGAGAGGTATCTTATGGGGTGGTTGTTCAGACCCCTCTTTTCCTCTGAGTTGGTTTTTAATTATCGAGGACAAGAATGTTTTGAGAGGTATCTAATGTAATGGCCCGGACCTCTCCGGTCCACTACTTTGTGAAACTGTGGTGTTGGAGGTGTTCTAAGAGGTCAAGGTGACTTATCCCCCAGCCACGCCCTTCCTGTAGCTCGGTCTACCGGTAGCCGCAGCCTACCTGTAGCTCGGTCTACCGGTAGCCACTACATACCGGTAGCTCGGTCTACCGGTAGCCGCTGCCTACCGGTAGCTCGGTCTACCGGTAGCCACTGCCTACCGGTAGCTCGGTCTACCGGTAGCCGCTGCCTACCGGTAGCTCCGTCTACCGGTATCCGCCGCCTACCGGTACCTCAGTCTACCGTTAGCCGCAGTCCTGCAGTAGCTCGGCTAACACTTCGCCAAATTTCTAGTTCTGTGAATAGTGTTTCTAGAATCCTTAGAGCTACTGATTCCTTCCTTTTCCAAATTTCATGATTGAACAGTGTTCCCAGAATCCTAAGAGCTACCGATTCCTTCCTTTTCCAAATTTCATGTTTGAACAGTGTTTCCAGAATACTAAGAACTACCGATTCCTTTAACAAATTTCACGTTTGAACAGTGTTTCCAGAATCCTATGAGCTACCGATTCTTTCCTTTGCCAAATTTCACGTTTGAACAGTGTTTCCAGAATCCTAAGAGCTACTGATTCCTTCCTTTTCCAAATTTCACGTTTGAACAGTGTTACCAGATTCCTAAGAGCTACCGATTCTTTCATTTTCCAAATTTCACGTTTGAACAGTGTTTCCAGAATTTTAAGAGCTACCGATTCTTTCCTTTGCCAAATTTTGAGTATGTGAATAGTGTTTCCAGATTCCTACAGTTTTTTCCCTTTTGACGTTTTCATTGACGTAAAATACATTTTAAAACATTATTTTAAGGACTTTAAGGCCGATTCAAAGGACATAAATCCTATATTAATTATTCCTAAGGCCGAGAGTTTTTTACATGGACAAATCGCGTCGGTTAATGCGATCCGTTTTTAATGGAGAATAAATCGGATCTTAAACCGTCGCCTCTCTAAATTTTTTTAAAAGGAACGAGATATCATTCTTCGTTGTTCTTCCTCCTGGTTCTCATCTATGAGACGTTAGAACCTTGCAATCATTCCCGTAGGAGTTTCACAATCAAACGTTACTCGGATCAGTTCCGCTCTGTTTGATGTAACCAAGCTGTGTCGATCATTATTCCATATAAGTTGACGCGAGAGAAGGATTGTGGCCCATTGTGTGGATAAGGGATGTCAAGAACTCTTCGAGGTAGGGGATTCATGGCTTCTCTAATTTTATATGTGCAATCGTAGAATTAGCATGATTTATCCCTTTGGATCACAATGCAATTGACCTAATTAAATAATTGAACCAGATTAAAAGAATTGGTTGATCACATGTGGTTGCTTTATACGGTGATAACGGTTTTCCTCATGTTTTCCTAGATATAGTGATATCTATGTTTTTTTTATTTGTTGTTCGTTCATGATAGAAATTGATAATGAACGTAAAACCGGAATTAATTGTTAATTAATTGGCTAAAGATAAAGTGGCATATAAATTAATCTGGTTATTGTCGTTGTTGTAGTTGTTCTAGTGTGAGGATAATCAAATTATGGAAGGAAGCATGGTTATTTAATTGTGATAGCTTTCTTATTTGGTATCCGTGATTGGAACCTACGAATAACAAATCTGCCAATTCAATATGGATTAAAGAACAGATTATGTGGGAATTTCTAAAGGGGTTCTGAGTTACCCTCTTGTTTGCTAAAGCGTCAAGAGCCATGGTTGTGATTTTTGTTTTCCTACTGCTTGTACTGTGATGTGAGCCTGGATGGGTGTTGTGATATGTGGAGGCCTGGAGGCCTTGTGTTTGTGGTAGCGGATGACGCCTAGAGTGGCGAGATGCATCAGTTTATGCATGTGGGTGTAGGGGAGGACACCGAGGGTGGTGGAATGGGATGGATGTGGTTGTTGGATTATTGTGGGTTATTTGAATGTTTATCTATTTTGTTTTTCCCCACTACTCAAGGCAGCTGGTCTTGCTTACCCTTATTCTGAAGGAGGCAAACATGCGCGGGGTATGCCACGTGCTTTCCATGTTTAGCCTCTCGAGGGAGAATGGGTATGTGCTCTTTCTATAGGCGGCAAAGACTCGATAGGTAGTATATCTACTCACCGTGTTGAGCCTCCTTTGTGTTTAGTAGCATAGGATGCCTTTCTAGAATGCCTGGGAATGTGGGAAAGTAACTCTATAATGAATGTTTGATTAAATGGTGATAATGCACGGGGATGGAGGTGCTGGAATTTAAAAAATATGTTAATATTAAAAGGAGAAGTTGTTTTTGAATGTGATGCCAATTCCGTTTAATGTGGAATTGATCATTTATAATTAATGTTTAAAGAATTAAATTAACTTACAGTGTAACTAATAAAATTATAATGGAGTAATCTAATAAAGCTCTTCAAATTTTTGTGTGCTTATAGGATACCTAGTCTTTGAAGTAGCAGCATGGAGTCTAAGAGACGTTAGCTGTAGTTGTATCTAAGACTAGGTAATTCCCATAGTGTGGATGTGAGTTACATATATATTCTATACTTTTTGTGTTTCTATACACTACTCCACCATGTCGGTAAGGAAACTGACACCCCGGGGATTCTGAGCCCTAGGGGTGTTTTCCCCAACATTCTGATGGGAGGTTGAATGGCTGACTACCCCCTTTGGCCGCACTCTCTTCTCTTGGTAGATTCTTGTGCCATGAGGCACAGCGGTTAGTTACCCCATATATGTTTGTAGAGGTCTGTAATGGATTGTGGTTATTCACACACATATATTCTGGATATAGTATCCTATGGACTACTATAGGTGTAATGTGTATATGCTATGATGGCTTGAGGATCCTTACTCGGAGTATGGGCTGTAATGGCTTGAGGTATTATACCCGACGTATGATACACGTTATGAGGGCTGTGGTGGCTCCCAGAAACTACCTTGTTACTTTTGGTTGTGAGGACGGTGTGGTGCTTCGCCCAAGTGTCTGCGGGCAAGCCTATGTGGTGCACGAGGTGCAGATTGTGGAGCTTAGCCCAGGTGTCTGCGGGCAAGCCTTGGAAAGAGATGCACAGGACGTATGTCGTTGGGGCAAAGTGGCAAACCAGTGGGGAATTAGTAGTGGGGTACCCTTGATATTCTTTACTATATGCTATATTCTTGTATGTGTTACTTGGTGAGAGTAGCCATGGTGAGGTTGGGAACTTAGTATACCTGTTTAGGTGACGAGTTAGTTGCAATTATGGTTCACTGGGCTTTAGCATGCTTTCTTTACTTTTTCACGAGAGGCATGGGGAGGATCGTACTGCGTATACTGTTATACTCACCCTATGTACATATAAACTATTTTTCAGGTCACTTGGAGCAGGTTGGAGATCATGCTGGTTACTACTAGCTTGAGGTTGGAGGAGGAGCTGTTCGGGCTTGTGGTCGTTGTCGTTTTACTTTCTTTTGGGTACTTTTAGTTTCCCCTTTCAGTTGTAGTACTTTTGCATGAAATTTCATATATGTACTCAGATTTCTTTTATATTTCAGTTATGAGTTGGAGTTGATTGGAGTCTATTCTATCTCTCTTTTCTGCATGTGTTCTCTTAGAGGGTAATGCCTCCCATTTTTATGTTTATGATACCCTCGGTGCTAGTCGCCAACCCGGGGCCTACTGGAGGCGGGACTCGGGGGTCATTATCTCCCTTCTCACATTGTCGGCCCAGGAGGGGTACACTTTGTGGGGAGGGGGTCGTGACAAAATATGTCTCCTCCTAGTTTTGAACTCTAGTCTCTTGGATGCACTATCCGAGTCTCCACAAACTGGCCTGAGCCTCTTGTTCTGGGGTCGGTTTTACCACCTATGCAAAATGATGTTATAATGTTTATCTATTGAATTATTAAGGAATATTATACAATCTAAATATCATGTTATAATAGTGTATATAATTTTATTTAATAATTATATAATATTTTTTAAATATATTATATATTTATTAATATACTAACTTTCAATCATTAAATACCTCAAAACTAGTTTCTCGCAATTTCAGTTTTCATGAATCATATCCATGACTTCCACCTAATGGAATGAGACATAAGGAATCCTGGAAACAATTATTATTTATTCATGAATAATATTTTTGTTATTAAATAGGAAAAAATATGTAATAATACATCCCTTCACTATGAAACCTATTTGTAATAATCAATAAAAAAGAAATCATTACACAAGATGAAGAAAATGAACTATAATTGGGTTTTATTTTTGTGATATTATTAAATTTTTATCAATAAAGATATGTATTTGAATGATGATATGAAATTATTGATTAATGTATCTATGTTCATGGTACAAGAGTTTAGAGCATGTTTGACTATGTGTAATTTACGGTAATGGGTTCTTTGTTTAAATTTTATTTTCTTGTGAGACATTTCATATAGCACCGCACTATAACATCCTAGTATAACATTATACATTTTAACACATATTTCGTTTAATTATGAGTGTATTGGGGAGTTAGAGGATACCCCAGAGCACCATTATTTTCTTGGACTGTTGATTCTAATTTTTTACATTATACTTTTGTTTTTATTATTTTTGAAAATATAAAATAGTTTATTAAAACTCAATTTTTAAAACGATGAATGTCCCGAAATTTTTGAAATTTTTACTTAAAATAATTCAACCTAATTTAGAAACATTTTATAACTATATAAATAAAAAATACATATTCATATAGTCAGATAAATTAGATAGAATAAGACTCCATTCCATTGTAATGACTAATGTCTTGTACATCTGATGGACTAATGGTATACCCATCAGACTGAACGGACTCATATCTATAAGAATATCCATAGATAAAATCATCATGTTGTCAAAAATATAGTCCATTAGACTTAGAAAAGATTATATTCAGATTCTTGGAATTATTTCAATGAAAATAATATATTGAATCTTTCTAATGGAGCTACAAAACAACATGAGATGAAGATTTTGATTACTGATATATCTGGGGAAGAACATACTTGGTCATTGAAACCATCTCCAGTATTCATATAAATATTACCATTATAGGGATATTTATAAATATGAGTTCATTTGTGGTGATGGGTTCTAGTAAATATGAAACATATCATAGCTAAAGAATTCTCTTAATGAATATATTATTATTATGCTCTGAAATCTTCATTGATTTATCATTATAAGTAAAATATTTTATGGTTTTTAAATCTATATTATAACAATACTTTTGTATTTTATTTGTTTCAATTGAGGAGACGGTCAAGGGTTTTTGGGTATATGATGTAACTACTTACGATTTTTTAAAATTATTATTTATCAAACCGATTTGATATTTTCCATAATTTTGTGGACATGAAAGACTAATATTGGATTATTTTTTAAGTAAAAATAAGCTTATATATTTTTTAGAAGAAATATTTTTTGTTTTATGTGACAAAATTACAAATTTATTCTTGTGTAATATGTAAAACTGAATTTAAAATAAATGGGTCATAAAATTAATAATTATTAATTACTATGATTGTTACCACGTATCCATAAGAATGGTTTATATGAATAATATTCAATAAATTATAAAAATAGTTTTTTAACATGTATCTATAATGAATTATTTTGTTACCAATTAATTAGAAATGAAAATAAAAACTATTAGAATATAAGGGAAATGTATTTCTATTGTTTTAGAAAGACAAATGCTTTCTACATCAATAAAATAATAATAATATTTTGGTGAATCATTTTAACAAAATTATTATATATAAATATATTATAATTTATTTAAAATTGATAATATTTATTCTCTAGACAATATATAAGAAGAAATTAAATTTTTTGTTTAAAAATGTATTTTTATAAAAAAATGTTATGTCAGCTTTTTAAAGAACAATTACTTTAAAAATAAATTTTGAAAATTTTAAAAATATTTTTATAAAAAAACATTTTTAATTAGTAATGTGAAAAATAACTTAGGGTGGTTTCTTTTTTTTCTGAAATGATTTATTTTTTGACGAATATTGAAAAATGATGAATTCTAATTGAAAAGAGTTTTTCACCTAAATTTTTATTAATGTAAAATAATTAATTAAAATGATTTTATGTTATATATATTCAAATTATATCTCAAGTAATCCAATTTAGGTCCGTATAATCAATTTCATAATAAAAAACTTATATAAAAACATTATTAAATTTTTGATCATTTTTTCATTAAAAACATGCTTTATAATCACATTTGTGGGATTAATGTTGAATTAATTTATTCCACATATGAAAATGGAATTTGGAAAACTTGATTCCATATTTGGAATTAGAATAATTTATATAATATAATATGTTCATATATATTATTTATAAAAATTAATATTGAGTGTAGTAATTATTAATTACCATGGTTATGGTACAAATGAGATTAACATGGGTATAATTAGAATTATAACATAAAAAACAACCTATAAACATGTCTAAAAACTTTTGGAAGAACATAATTCTTCCAAGAATCCAATTTTGTTTTTTAGTGATCCTTTTTTGACCCTTGTGACATATGAAAAACATGGGAGCAATTAATGCTTAGGAAATTTACCAAGTGTGTTCTCTCCCTAACTAATAAAAGACCTCCCTTTATCCTCCCTTATTCACATTATTAGTCATATTTGGATCATAATAAACCTAATAAAATAACTTTCCAAATTCCCTCTATTAATAATAGAATCCATAGTTTGAAAATACATCAATCCGTGAAATAATTTAGGGAAAAAAAGAGAATACCTGAATAGAGGCAATGTTTCTCTACGAGAATCATTATTTTATTTCATTCAAAATGTTATTAAATTATTATTATATAATTATTATTTAATAGAAATAGTATCATACACATACTTAGATGTTTTTATGATAATGTAATTACCTACAACCGTCTCTACTTCCATCAAATGGGTTATTGAATCATTATTCGAGTGTACGGTGGACTATTGCATCACGAACCATTATCATTAATTGTTTCCAGTACAACCAAAGATGGTTGGAAAAAATTATGGATTTAAATTTTGAATGTTATTTTTTTTATATTTATGATTTTATTATTATTTTTTAATTATTATGTCACACAAACCTTAACACCCTACATTTTTTTGGAATATGATAAGGTTATTCTTGTGTATGGTGGATTGCTGCCTCAAGAAGAAGTTTGATTCAATACTAATTTACAAGTAACATATTAAGGCCATGTTAATGGAACATATGTGATAAATTCGTAATAAAAATTATATTATTATGATTATTTGATTTTTTAATTTATTTCATTCATTCCAATAAGAAAATGGAAATAACGTTTATGGTTTTTACGGCCTACCTTCTCCCTGAATGGTGTATTTAAGTTCTTATTAAAAAGTTTTATGTATTACTATAAATATATATATACTAGATATATATAATAAATATATCATAGTATAAATAACAGAGAATATGGAATCCTGATCAAATTAAAAGGAAAAAAATATAAAAAATCAATGATATTTGAAATTTGAAAATGTTATTACCCGAAATTTAACTTGAACATGCAATTATAAATAAATGATTAATAAAATTTCAATTGAAAAAATTTGTAGTCTTAAATACTAAAATATTTCCATTTAATTGATGTAAAATAAATTCTATATTCAGTATTGAATAACCATTGTGATAAATTGGATCAACCAAGATTTTGTATCTGTTGACTACTATACATTTTGAATAAAAATGTTTTTGTTATTCCAAAATCAGAACCATTCAATCATAATGAGTTTTGAAGGGAACTTTAATGTTTCTGAATGTTCAATCCCAAACATAAAGGGTGAGAAAAGTTTTTCCTCAAGAACATTGTTTTCAAATGATTGGATTGTAGAATGAAATTGTTGGATTGAACAACACAGTACGTAAAAGAAATAAAAAATAATTGGTTTTTTATTAGTTGATTTATCAGATTGAGAACCATCACCATAAAGATTCATCATATTTATTGTATTTTATAATTATATATATATATATATATAATAGTTATGTATATTGGAGCGGTTGTTGATGATAGTAATTCTAGTAGATAGAATGTTCACATGCTCTCTAATAAAAATTAAATGATTCTTTGATCATCATAGAGTTCTTAAAAAGAATGAAAATAATCCCGATAAAAGATTTTACAAAAATTAATGATTTGTAACAGTAGTATAGAATAAATAAGTAAGAAACTCATACGTTTTTAGAAATAGAAATAAGTAAAGATGATGATTTTTGATGAATTTAAATTTTGATGTTTGGAAAATTCCATTCTAATTTGAATTACATCGTCATGAGAATTCCATTATACTATGAATTCCTTTAGACTGAATCATAGATGGAAATATGATCAGAAAAAATCATAGAATGAAACGTAGATCATAACATACTAGGAAATAATTATATATTTTAATGAGTTGAGAATGGAAGGATGATCAAAAATAGGTATGAAGGAATGCAATATCATAATGACCTATGAAAGAAAATAAGATAATAATGAGATGAGGAAGAAAATGATGATTGTATTTAGATGAGAAAGAAAGGGATATCATAATGAGCTCCAAAACAAAAGGAATGTCATAATGAGATGATAGAGAATTAATTATTGTAATGAGAAAATGAACCTGAAGCTATGGAATATCCATCTTATTGAAGCTAAGGATGTCACATCACCCTAAACAAAGGTTATAATCTCATAGATTGTTTTTTAAGAATAAATTTTAGAAATATGTTTCTTGAAGTTTAATTATGTTTTTAAGAGGATAACAATGAAATGTAATCATTAATAAATCATAGATAAATCCATAAAATATTTAATAATTCAATTTTGATCGTTAAATGCTAGAGATATTTGGTGATTGGAAATTTAAGGAATTATATGATGTTTTCACGTTTCTATCAATTTTTATTTTACATATCATATAAATAGTTTCCCAGACCATTCGTTCTTTGTATCATTTACAAAATTGAAAATGATGAATCTCTGAATAATTCAAATGAATGTTTTTTCTAGAATGAGATCTCAAAAGAAGACCAAACACCTAAATGTTCTGTTTACCATACATGAGAATCATATTGAAGAACATCATATTAAGAAGTTAATATTGATTATATTGGATTGAAGTTTATTGGACTGAGTTTTTTAGATGAGATTGGGAAATGCATATTGAGTTCGGGAGAATCATTTTTACTTAATAAAAATGAGATAACAAGATCCATCAATATCTTATTGACGATCTACACTGTGATTTTGTGGAGGAAATTGAGAAAATATTTTATTCTTTGGTGATGAGTCAATTCATTTGTAAGAAACATTGTAAACTATATGGAGTAAGTATAATATTTCTTATAAGTAGATATATGATTTCTAACCAGAATTTGCACTATATGTTTTCACTTCTTTATAATAGTGAATATCCATTGATCCAAGGGAGTGTTAATCGAAAGGATTTATGTTATCAAATTTAGATCAATCCCTTTAAATAATTCGTGCTTTACATGATTTTATTATTTTATAGTGATGAGAATTTACTAAAATTTGATAAGGAAATAAATCATAATAGTTGTATGGGTTATGTTCCTATATGGCTTGAAACTCATAGAAATTGAACAACTGAATCACCCCCATATTAGTTGTTATTATATCATTTCGAACATAAATTTGAATTAGAGCCAAGGTTACATTTTTCAATATTGACCAAGGATAATCTCAATTATTTCAAAATTAGAGAAAATTTTATCTTTTATGAAAAATATTTTTATGGATGGGAAAAAATGGTGGTTCTTTATCATCTATCTCATGGCATGGATATAGTGATGAAACTACATTTGGATTCCTATAGGCTTATAATGATGATCCAACGTCTATTGTTGATAATAGAAATATAAAAGTACATGGACAAGATAAAAAATTTATCATTATGAATTTATAGAAGAATGATTTTTAGAAGGTGATGTGTCTCAAATAAATGAGAGTATATCAGAAAATATGGAAAGTGTGTTTAATGGGAATACTAAATATTAAGAAGAAAATATAAAAATCAATCATAGTATGTATAAAGACATTAAAATTAGAGATGAATAAAAGATAGGTGAATATTTCAACCGAGTAATTGAATTCTTTTTCAACAATATAGGATTTGTAGATAATCTGGTAGATTCTTAAATTTAAATGAAACTAATAAGAATCATTCAGGATTGGTTAGATTCTAAAATATATTCATTATAATATAAGGATGATTTATCTCTTGAATAATTGCATAACATTCATGATTTTTATGATTTGAGAAGTGATCCAATTTTAAAAAAAATGATTGATGAAATGTATTTTGTATCATTGAAAAAAATGATACTAAAAAATTATATAGATATTGATCATTATGCCATAAAAGATAAAGATGATGATGATTTCAACTAAAAAATTAGGACTCCATTATCTAAGAACTATCAAAGAGGAAAAGGAAATTATGGAGTTAAACTTCCATTAAAATGTTTTGTGTGTGGTGGAACCATGAAGATTGAGTTGAATTTCCCCGATAAGAATATTGGAGAATATTGAGATGATTCTAATGAATACACTAAATGGAATAAGTCGAACTAAATCTATAAGGAATAAAATTCATCCAAAAATTATATGAAGAACATCACTAGAGACAAAATGATTTTGTTGAGTAATAAAAATGAATGGGACACAATAGACCACAATTACCCAGATGATGATATTTCAAATAATTATATAACTTTCAATAAAAAATTTGAGAATGTTGAAGACTCCTAAAATAGTGTTGAAGAATGAGGTGAAGAATCTTACAGAGAGTATTAGCTCAAGACAGAACAATTTTCAAATATTCTAAATAACAATTCTATCATGATTTATGTTTGAGTCATAAATAATTATGGTGAATAATTTTTTTAAGGAAGAAAAGTTTTCATCGTGAATGTGGATAAAAACATTCATGTGATCATAAATTACAAATATAGAATTACCGAATAGGGAATGATGGTTAAAGTTATCAGTAAGAATATAACATCAAAGGAAGAAGAAGTAAACTAGTATCATTAAAAACAAATTGATTCCAAGAATACATTCTGGATGATGAATGAGATATTAAACAAAACATTGTAAGTAAAAGTTGAGAAATTTAAAGATGATGAGAAAGCATAAATCAAGAATCAGGTGAAATCATCACCCATAAAAAAATGGGTCATCATCATTTTGTAACATTATTGTGATGAGAAAAATGTTGGGAATTATTTGGATTACATGGGATGTGAGAGAAATATTACATCTAAAAAATATGAAATCCCCATTGGTATGAATGATACTCCATGAACATTTTTTGTTAAAAGGGAATGAAGTTATCAAACTCAAAAAAGTTTATATAAAGAAATATCTTACTTTAATATAAAATCAAAATTTTATGTCTATTTCTAGGTTTCTAGAATCTATGGTCAAAGGGAATAAAATTATTGTAACAAATTACCACATCTCAGAAGAAGGTTTGAGCAGAGTGTATGAAATATAGAATGATAAATTGGTATCATTCCTAACACCCAAGATGTTATTAAAGACAAAATTCAATATGATAGGAATATTCAAACAAAAATTCAAATGGAATATCCTAAAGATGTTTGTAGAAGATTTGATCTGTCTAGTCATCTTGATTAGATATATTTGAAATTTCTTCTAGAAAAAGTATATTCTAGTAGAAAATAAAAGGAATTTAGAAAGAAGAAAGTTGTAGAAAGGTATTTTGTTGTTGATACTGCATAAAAAATAAAACGAACCAACCATGGGTCTTTGATAATAGTTATTCCTCACATATAAAAGTGATATAAAAATCATTAAATTTATTTTAAGTCATGATGGAGGAGAAGTTACATTTTTTATGATAGATTCTTAAAAATCAAAGGAACTGGAATGACCGAAATTGAATTAGAAAATATTATAACTGAGGAAATTTATTGGAAGATGAGATTAACATAACATACATAGTACATATCATATTCTCGATTAAGGGAAATAAGTGATCCTTAGAAAATATTTTTGTATAATTAAATGTATGAAATATAGAAAATTTATTAAAAAAAGTGAAAGAACCCATGTGAATCTATTAAATATTGGAAAACATAAAAAATAATGGTATCTATGTTCGGAAAATGAGAATATGTTGTGGAACCTGATACTTGGCCACATTTGGTAGAAAAACATGAAAAAACATTATAATGTTCATGCTTCCCATTATTTAAAATAATTAAAAACAAATTATGAATATGTGTTTTTTATTTTTAAAAAATCGACGATGACAAAAAAATGTTATATGTTCGTTCTAATTAAGTATACTAGAACACTTGAAAATATTCATTGTAATTTTTGTGGGCTAATTATACATCAATCAATAGAATGATATTTATAGCATATCACATTAATTGATGATTCCCCTTAGATGAAAAAAATTGTTTTCGTGAAACACAAGTAATATTTTATGTATAATTTTAGATTTTTTAACAAAAAGAATATGAGTATGAAACGGGGTATTATATAAAGATTTTTAGAATAGATAATGGTATAAAATGACAATGAATTTTTTTTGGGAACATATCTGGGAATGAATGGTATCAAACATTAGTATAGAGCTCTATATACTCTAAAAAATTTGAGTAACAAATTGAAAGAATAAAATTCTTCTGGAAATGAAGTTAATCATGTAAGTAGAATATAATAATTAAATGTTCTATTGGAGAGAAATTGGTAATACTGATGTACATGTTCAGAGCAGATTTTTGTTGAGATAAGAATTTAATATGACATTTTGTGATTTTTTTAACCAAAAACCATGATTAATATACTTCAATTATTTTGGAAGTCCATCTTTTCTGAAAATAAAAAATCAGGATTTGGGAATCTTTGATGAAAATGTTGAGGAATGAAATTTTATGGGTTATTCACCAGATGTAATAATATAAATTTATGGGGAAAAAGTTTTTAAATTTTTTTGGACTCATATTATTATAATGTAATTTATAATCCAAAATTCTTAACAGAATTTTTTGAGAATGCGGAAGAGGATTAACTGGATATTTCCAACTATATTGGAACATAGTCCAAATATCTATATCAATATTTTGATGAATCAATTGAATAAGAATGTGAATATGGAATAGAAATATTGACAATTATTATCGTTCAAAAACATGTAGTGTCCAAAAACATTATGAAATATTCTAAGGTTCCAATTTAGAAAATAATAAATTTTGGATTTTAAAATCGTACTTCATTTTTTTCAAATGTTGAACCAAAATAGGTTTCAGAATCTATTCAATGAAAATAATAGGTAGATACTTTGAATAATGATTTTTATTACATTGAGAAATATGAAACATTTATATTTGTTCCATATCCAAGAAATAGTTTTTTTTGGAATGAATTGGGTTTATAGAAACAAATTGAATGAATATGGAGAAGTTTCACAAAACAAATCTTGCCTTGTTTGTAATGACTATGAATAGATGGAATCTGTGGATTTTTTAAGACACTTTTCCCCAATTGTGAGATTATAATCTATTATAATGATTCATTGAGTGGCCCCACACTGGAATAACAAATTTTTTTGGATGAATGTAAAGTCATATTTCTCAAATGGTGATATTGAAGAAGAATTTTACATTGAACAACCTCGTGGATATCAACATGATAATGATGAAAACATGTTTTGTATACTGACAAAAATTTTCTAGGTTGAAATAATCCCAATATGAGTGGTATTATAATCATTACATTTATTTTGAGAACATTAAACTCTTCTTAATGGAATGTTGATATCAACATATTTGTTAAAAATGATGACATTGGAACTTTAATGGTTATTTTTATCTGGATGATATAATTTTTTATTTGGATAGAGATGATTTTTGTAAATAATTTTGTATTGAAATGAAGATGAATTTTCAAATGTCCATGTTGGGGCAATTAACCTTCATCCATGGATTACATGTTTGTGAAAAGAAAAATAAATTTTCTTATCTCATGATAATTATTCCTTGTAATTTCTAAATATTTATTCCATGGATGAATCAAAATAATATTCTAATCTAATATATGTGAGAAAAAAGATGACTAAAGATGAGTATATATTTAGTTTGAATTAGAATCATTTTCAAATGTTGATAGGAATTATACTTCACCTTACAACCTGAAGACGTGATATTGTTATTGCTCTAATATTTTATACTAGATATCAAATTAATCCAAAAGATTTACATATGTTGGAAAAAATTAATATTGAGTATATTAAAAAGAAAAACTTCACATTGGTTATTATACAAATGAAATATTTAGATGATATTTCATGGTTATATAGATGTCGATTGAGTTTGAGATTGTAATTATAGAAAATCAACATCAGGAGGAACATTTTTTGTGGGTGAATGTTGTGTGAGTTTGTTTTGTAGAAACAAATTTCAGTAAATTTAATCACAACATATTCCAAACTTGTTACAACTATTGTGGCTTGTACACAAATGTAGTGTATAAATGTTCATTTGGAAACTGTTAATGTGAAATTTTATAACCCATTGAAGAAAATTTATTATAATTATAGTGAAATTTATCTTTCGGGGAATCTTTTCCAACATTTATGATCAAATCATTTTGATATTACATTTCAGTTTAAAAAATAGTGTTTTATGTGTAAAGACCGGTAAATTTCAAGGAAATTTTTTTCTTAATTTTCTTTGAAATTTTACAAGAGTGCAGTTTCTGACGGCACCTGATTCCGAGGCCCGGTGTGCCCGGAATCATTTTTCGAAGTTTGGCTCGGGTACGTTCAGTGAATGGACGAGCGAGTTTTTCTAACTTTTAAACCGGTTCCCGGAATCGAATTCTGAGGGCACCGATGAAATCGCAGCGCTGGTATTCGCCTAGAAACGCCTCTTCCGGAGTTGCGTTTTCTCGGGTGTGGTATTTAATTTTCGGGCTTAAAGTTAAGAAATAAAATAATTTTACAACAACTTTATTTTATTTCACTTAAGCCACTTGGAAGCCACATGAAGCCACTTAAAAGCGGCTTGAACTGAGTTGAACCTGATAGGATACTATCCAGAAATATCCTACCCCCTTGGTAGGATATTTTTGAGGTGGGGCCCGAACAAGCCTCGCCGTTTCTTTCCGCTAAGTAACGCACCCGCGAAAACCTGTCATTATGAATGTCAACTGACGCATTTTCTTAATTTCTTAACAGACCATTTAATTGGGTGGTTTATTTCATAAATTAAATGAGCTGTTTCTTTCGTTGAATTAATTCAACGAATTGATGGGTCGTTTCTTACCCGTTTTTGTTTCTTGGCATAATAATAAAATAAGACCAACCTCTTTTTTTTGGAGGATTACTTGTTGAGATAGAATCCTTGTATCTTCTTCCTTCTTCATGAAGAACATGAAGAACGTGAAGAACGCGAAGAACGCCGAACCCGGAAATCGACGACGCGACGCCGTGATCCGCGACGTTGACGTTCCCTTCCTGCAAACGTTCTTCTGCGACGAATCTTCCTCCGCGACGGATCTTCGATCGGCTGCATGAGGTAAGAGTCTCGGACTTTCTTCTTAATCTCCTTTGTGGTTCTTTACCAAAACACGGATTTAATTAATTAAATTAAATCTGTTGTTTCATGGTCCGTTGAGTTCGCCGACTCAACGCCATGTTCCGCAACGGCGGGACGCCCTTCCACGACGACGCGACGATCTCCACCTCCCGCGACGAGCAATTCCGCGAAGGACGTGCGTACGACGACGATCAACGAGGTAGGGATTTTATAATTTGGAATACCCCTCATTATATTCCCGTGAACGTTCTTTAAAAATTAAAGAACCGGTTTCGAATGAATAATTTTTATTTTATGAAAATTGTCGGTTCATGTGTTGAACAATTTTCTCCCGTTGTTTTTATCTAACGCGGAGGGTGCGGGACAAACGAACACGGCCCGACAACCCTCCTTCGTTCTTCGTGTTTTGCGGATTTGGCGGGTGACGACACAATATGATGCAAGGGCAATTTGATGATCCCGCAGTGAAGAACAGAACCCGGGAGGAACAATGGCACAGACGGGAAGGAAAACGGGCCACCGGAGCGACTCCGGCGGCGGTGCGGGTCGCCGGCGCAGCGGCACCGGCGGCCGGAGGCGCCGGCGCCCGTGGACCCGTGGCCGCGCGGGTCTGGCGCCCCCGGGTGTCCAGGGTGGCACTCCGTGGGTTCCGCGGGGGTTGTCCCGCGACACCCCCTGGGTGTCCAAGGCGGCACCCCGCGGGTGCCGCGGGGTTGTCACGCGACACCCCCCGGGTGTCCAGGGCGGCACCCCACGGGTGCTGCGGTTTTGTCACGCGACACCACCCGGGTGTCTAGGGCGGCACCCCGCGGGTGCCGCGGGGTTGTCACGCGGCGCCCTCGGGTGTCCAGGGCGGCACCCCGTGGGTGCCGTGGGGTTGTCATGCGACGCGTCCGGCTGTCTGGCCGACACCACGCGGGTGTCGCGGGGGTGTCACGCGGGGGTGGCCGCTCCCCCCCCCCCCCCCCCCCCGCGTTGCTCGGCCGAGCGGAGCCGGGATGGCCGAGCCAGACAGGTCCGACCGGGTCGGACCGGGTCGGACCGGGGCGGACCAGGTTCGGCCGACCCAGGGGGGTCGGGCCCGGTCGGCCCGGGCACAGACCCCCCATCTTCGGACGGTTTTCGTTCAAATGGACGTATCTTCAGCTACGGGCCTCCAAACGACTTGTTGTCAGCGGAAACACGATCCTTGGATCGAGATGGTCATTTCGGTTTATCCCACTCAAAGTTTCGGAATACTTTGAGTTCGGCCGGGTTGGTTCTTACACATAACCAACCGGGCCCTCGGAGCGGAAACACTCATATCTTGAGCCACGGACGTCCGATTGACGTGCCGTCAGCTTTGTTGAATTCCTCTAAGTGAGACGGATCTTTTGGCATACTCCGCCCGATGTTTGGACGCAGGTGGAGTGCGGTCGGGTTGGTTTTGCCTTAAAATCCAACCGGGCCCCTGGGACGAAAATGCCAATAACTCTCAGACCGGGCGTCCGATTGACGCGCCGTCTGCGACGTTGAGTTCCTGTTGACGATACGAAACTTTTGGATACATCAACTTCGGTCTTTGTGACAGTTTATGTATCGGCCTCTCGGCTCGTGGAGCGGACCCTCCCGAACGAGCTTGCTGTGTGCGGGAACCCTAGAGCTGGCTGCGACTGCTACTTCGACACCGACGACCGTGCGGAGACCCTCAGTGGACTGCGATGACGACTGTGCAGAGATCCTCAATGGACTGCGACGACTACAGCACTCAGCGATCCTACATGGATCAGTGCTACAGGTCCTGTGTGGGCCCGATCATTTGTGGGTCCTAGCTGTGTTGGTCTTGTATCCTATGTGGGTCCCAGATTGGGTGATTCAATACTGGTCTTGTATCCTATGTGGGTCCCAGTATAGATGAATCAATGAAGACAGCTGGTCTTGTATCCTATGTGGGTCCCAGCATGGACGATTCAATACTGGTCTTGTATCCTATGTGGGTCCCAGTATAGATGAATCAATGAAGACAGCTGGTCTTGTATCCTATGTGGGTCCTAGCTGTGCTGGTCTTGTATCCTATGTGGGTCCCAGCTTGGATGATTCAATACTGGTCTTGTATCCTATGTGGGTCGCAGTATAGATGAATCAATGAAGACAGCTGGTCTTGTATCCTATGTGGGTCCTAGATGTGCTGGTCTTGTATCCTATGTGGGTCCCAGCTTAGATGATTCAATACTGGTCTTGTATCCTATGTGGGTCCCAGTATAGATGACTCAATGAAGACAGCTGGTCTTGTATCGTATGTGGGTCCGAGCTGTGATGGTCTTGTATCCTATGTGGGTCCCAGCCGTGCTGGTCTTGTATCCTATGTGGGTCCCAGCATAGATGATTCAGTATCCATACCTGATCATCACTTTCACCTTTTCGACGAAGTATACCTGTGTGAGATGAATCTTCTGTTTACTCTCCTTTGTGGATTGTATTGAGCTATCCTGTGTGGATTTACTGTTTACTCTCCTTTGTGGATTGTGTTGAGCTATCCTGTGTGGATTTATTGTTTTCTCTCCTTGTGGATTGTTTTTTGCTATCCTGTGTGGGTATACGTTTTGCTTTCCTGTGTGGAATGGGTTCTGCTTGGGCTTATACGTTGGAGCTGAATGGGAATTGATGACTTAGGTATATGTATGGGCATATACCTAAGCCGTGTCAGATGTTACTTCGTGATTGTATCTTTCCTTTGTGGATTATCCTTTGTTGATTTCGGGAGACCTTCGGGGGTCATGGGGTCCCTACTGAGTAGCTTATACTCACCCCTGCACGGGCTGTGCCCGCACTACTTTGTGTTGGTTGCAGACGGCGGACAGCGCTGATCGTGTTAGAGGCGTGCGGAGCAGGACGGTACCTGGAGGTGGACCACTGGGCGGGACGTACTCGGAGCGGTCAGGTGGACCCGAGGTGCAGTGGAGGCTATCTGTACCCACCCTTCAGGTGGGACTTCTAGAGGACGGCTCGACGCTGCAGCTTTCCTTTCAGTGGCTGTTTTTCCTTTCAGTTGTACATTACAGTTGGGCTTGTATTTCCGGCCCCTTTTACTTTCAGCACAGCTTGTACCGTTTTTACTTAGTGTTTACTTTTCCGCTTGCTTACTCTGTGGTGCTTGTTTACTTTTCAGAGGCAATGCCTTCCCTTTTTGATGGGATTTACGCCTTGGTGCTAGTCGCCAGCCCCTGGCCTATGGAAGGCAGGCTTGGGGTGGTCATGGCATGGGCCCCGAGGGCGGGTCGTGACAAATTGGTATCAGAGATGGTCGGTTCTATCGGGGACTCTGATATTTCTTCTATGTGAAGCAATAGTGTTTAGCATATTGGGTGTGGTTATCAGTCCAGGGAGTCCAGTGTTGGTGCGGTGGCCGACGTATCCGTACACCAGGACCCTGACTTCTGATTTCCGACTTAATGCACGAAAACATTGATTGCATGTGTGTTCAAGTTTTCTTTGTGATTACTTGTGTCAGCTCACCAGGTATACTGTTCTGACCGTGGCACACCTGTTTATTTTAGGATGGCCCCACGATGGCAGCCAGCTAGTTTTCTGAGAGTGGAGCATGATGACAGCCCACCGAGCGACAAGGCCTCAGTGCAGGGCTCCTTGTCAGCAGAGGCACCGGCGATACCTTTACCCGCCGAGCCCCCGATTCTTCCAGCACTGGCAGCTGACGATGCACGACGCCTCGGAGCTCTGCACGAGTTCCAGCGCCAGCGACCACCCAGGTTTTGTGGGGAGACGGACCCCCAGGAAGCCGAGGACTGGCTGGAGGCAGTCGTCCATGTTTTCAGACTAGTGAGGACACCATCAGACCTCATGGTGATCCTCGCGGCGAGCCTACTGCACGCAGCAGCAGGGCGATGGTGGAGCTTGATGCTCCAAGTACACGATGAGGCCTCCCTCATTTCGACGGACTTCGAGATCCACTTCCGCTCAGAGTTCGTCCCGGCCACCCTCTGTGCGGTGCGCATTCAGGAGCTTCTTCAGCTGCGGCATGACAGCTTGACGGTCGCCCAGTACGCGGCGAGGTTCACTGACCTTTCTCGCTACTCGACAGACATCGTACGGGACCCCTTCTTCCGGGCCCGGACCTTCGAGCAGGGATTGAGACACGAGATCAGGGCATCGCTGATCTCCCTCATCATCCCGACCCAGGTAGGAGTGCAAGAGGGAGCCCTTCTGATCGAGAGCTTTCTGGCTGAGTCTACAGCGAGACTTACCGCAGGGCGGTAGGTGGAGGAGTCTTCGGCAGCAGGTAGCCGACGGATGACCCAGGCATGGGCCACCCAGGGAGATGCAGAGGGTCGACCGTGGCGGTCCGCAGGGAGGAGGCGGACGAGGCAGAGGAGCTGGCCGAGCAGCAGGTGGTGGGCGACGCTTTGAGGCTCTGCCACCACCACCACCAGGAGGTCCGCCCCGACCGTAGGGAGTAGGTGGACATGCGAGAGCTCAGCTTCAGGAAGCCGAGGCCTTCGATCATGGAGCTCTGGGAGAAGATGGATAGGAGCGCAAGTAGTGTATACGTCCTTTGTACTTCTAGTTCCCTGTTGCTATTGTGTAGCATCTTTGTATTATGAGCTGCAATAATAAAAGACGCATACGTCTGTGATGTTTTCATTCCTGTCTTCTTTTTTGTTGTTACTAAGAGGTTCCAGTTTTGACTGTTTACTTGACCCTCACTTGTGAGACATCTACTGGAGGAGACCCACTTACCACACACTGATTCCGACAGTGTGACTCAACCCTTGGAGGCGAGAGTAACGGTTGGATCTCTTGGTAGTAGCGTCAAGGCCTTACGACGTCATCCATGGTATGGATTAGTATCATCCATGTCAGGATTGACCGTATTAGGCAAAGAATGTGGTTCATCCATGGGATGGGACAAGATTTCTCTTATCGGAAAAGAAGAAATCATAGCAGCTTTTGTGGGGCCGTAGATGGTTCAGGTCATCTAGGGGTGGATGAGTACAACTCAATGCCGGCAAAAGTCTTATGCAGACAGGAGGCAAAGGCCACTAGAGTTCGAGGATGGCGACCACGTCTTCTTGCGGGTCTTACCTCGATGTGGTTTGTGGAGATTTGGCGAGGTGGCTTGTCGCCTAGCTCTGCCACCTCAGTTGCACTGGGTGCACGACGTCTTCCACATATCTCAGCTGAGGAGATACGTGCACGACCGACACACATAATTGACCATGGGGAGCTAGACATGGATGATGAGGCGACTTTTGCAGAGGTCCCGGTTGAGATAGAGGATCGACAGGAGTGGGTCCTACGTGGGCGATCAATTCCTCTTATGCGCATCAGATGGCAGCACGGGAACCTCCAGGGAGCACATGGGAGTAGGAGTCTCAGTTGCGTGCTCAATACCACCTTTGTATCCCTAGTTTGTGTTGAAGCTTTACGGGGACGTAAAGCCCTGTGGTGGGAGTAATGTAAAGACTAGTAAATTTCAAGGAAATTTTTTTCTTAATTTTCTTTGGAATTTTACAAGAGCGTAGTTTCTGACGGCACCTGATTCTGATTCCCGGTGTGCCCGAAATCATTTTACAAAGTTTGGCTCAGGTATGTTCATTGAACGGATGAGCGGGTTTTTCTTACTTTTAAACCGGTACCCGGAATCGAATTCTGAGGGCACCGATGAAATCGCAGTGCCGGTATTCACCTAGAAACGCCTCTTCCGGAGTTGTGTTTGCTCGGGTGTGGTTTTTAATTTTCGGGCTTAAAGTTATGAAATAAAATAATTTTACGAAAACTTTATTTTATTTCACTTAAGCCACTTTGAAGCCACTTGAAGCCACTTAAAAGAGGCTTAAACTGAGTTAAACCTGATAGGATACCATCCAGAAATATCCTACCCCCTTGGTAGGATATTTGTGAGGTGGGGCCCGCACAAGCCCCGCCGTTTCTTTCCGCTAAGTAACGCACCCGCGAAAACCCGTCATTATGAAAGTCAACTGACACGTTTTCTTATTTTCTTAACAGACCATTTAATTGGGCGGTTTATTTCGTAAATTAAATGAGTTGTTTCTTTCGTTGAATTAATTCAACGAATTGATGGGTCCTTTCTTACCCGTTTTTGTTTGTTGGCATAATAATAAAATAAGACCAGCCTCTTTTTTTTTGGAGGATTACTCGTTGAGACAGAATCCTTGTATCTTCTTTCTTCTTCACAAAAACGCGAAGAACGCAAAGAACGCGAAGAACGCCGTACCCGGAAATCGACGACGTGATGCCGCGATCCGCGACGCCGACGTTCCCTTCCTGCAACATTCTTCTGCGACGACTCTTCCTCCGCGACGGATAATCGATCGGCTGCTTGAGATAAGAGTCTCAGACTTTCTTTCTAATATCCTTCGTGGTTCTTTACCAAAACACAGATTTAATTCATTAAATTAAATCTGCTGTGTCATGGTCCGTTGAGTTCTCCGACTCAACGTCGTGTTCCGCGACGACGTGACGCCCTTCCGCGACGACGCGATGATCTCCACCTCCCGTGACGAGCAATTCCGCGAAGGACGTACGTACGACGACGATCAACGAGGTAGGGATTTTATAATTTGGAATACCCCTATTTATATTCCCGTGAACGTTCTTTAAAAATTAAAGAACCGGTTTCGAATGAACAATTTTTATTTTATTAAAATTGTCGGTTCATGTGTTGAACAATTTTCTCCCGTTGTTTTTATCTAACGCGGAGGGTGCGGGCCAAACGAACAAGGCCCGGTAGCCCTCCGCCGTTCTTCGTGTTTTGCGGATTTGGCGGGCGATGACACAATATTATGCAAGGGAAATTTGATGATCCCGTAGTGAAGAACGGAACCCGGGAGGAGCAACGGCGCAGACGGGAAGGAAAACGGGCCACCGGAGCGACTCTGGCGGCCCGCGGAAGCCGGCGGCGGCGCCTGTGGACCGGCGGCCGCGCGGGTCCGGTGCCCCCGGGTGTCCAGGGCGTCACCCCGCGGGTGTCGTGGGGTTGTCACACAACACCCCCCCGGGTGTCCAGGGCGGCACCCCGCGGGTGCTGCGGGGTTGTCACGCGACACCCCCGGGTGTCCAGGGCGGCACCCCGCGGGTGCCCTGGGGTTGTCGCGCGACACCCCCCGGGTGTCCAGGGCAGCACCCCGCGGGTGCCGCGGGGTTGTCACACGGCGCCCCCGGGTGTCCAGGGCGGGACCCCGTGGGTTCTGCGGGGTTGTCACGCGGCGCCCCAGGGTGTCCAGAGCGGCACCCCGCGGGGCCGCGGGGTTGTCACGCGGCGCGTCCGGCTGTTTGGCCGACACCCCGCAGGTGCCGCGGGGGTGTCACGCGGGGACGGAGGCTCCCCCCCGCATCGCTCGGCCGAGCTAAGCCGGGTTGGCCAAGCCAGACCGGTCCGACCGTGTCGGACCGGGTTCGGCCGACCCAGGGGGGGTCGGGCCGGGTCGGCCCGGGCATGGACCCCCCGTCGTCGGACGGTTTTCGTTCAAATGGTCATATCATGAGCTACGGGCCTCCAAACAACTCGCCGTCAGTGGCAACACGATCCTTGGATCGAGACGGTATTTTCGGTTAATCCCACTCAAGGTTTCGGAATACTTTGAGTTCGGGCGGGTTGGTTCTTACACGGAACCAACCGGGCCCTCAGAGCGGAAACGCTCATATCTTGAGACACGGACGTCCGATTGACGTGTCGTCAGCTTTGTTGAATTCCTCTAAGTGAGAAGGTTCTTTTGGAATACTCTTCCCAAGGTTTGGACGCAGGTGGAGTGTGGTCGGGTTGGTTTTTCCTTAAAAAACAACCGGGCCCCTAGGATGAAAATTCCAATAACTCTCAGACCGGGCGTCCGATTGACGCGCCGTCTGCGACGTTGAGTTCCTGTTGACGATACAGAACTTTTGGATACATCATCTTCGGTCTTTGTGACAGTTGATGTATCGGCCTCTCGGCTCATGGAGCAGACCCTCCCGAACGAGCTTGCTGTGTGCGGGAACCCTAGAGCTGGTTGTGACTGCTACTTCGACAGCGACGACCATGCAGAGACCCTCAGTGGACTGCGACGACGACTGTGCAGAGATCCTCTGTGGACTGCGACGACTACAGCACTCAGCGATCCTATGTGGATCAGTGCTACAGGTCCTGTGTGGGCCCGATCCTGTGTGGGTCCTAGCTGTGCTGGTCTTGTATCCTCTATGGGTCCCAGATTGGATGATTCAATACTGGTCTTGTATCCAATGTGGGTCCCAGTATAGATGAATCAATGAAGACAGCTGATCTTGTATCCTATGTGGGTCCTAGCTGTGCTGGTCTTGTATCCTATGTGGGTCCCAGCTTGGATGATTCAATACTGGTCTTGTATCATATGTGGGGCCCAGTATAGATGAATCAATGAAGACAGCTGGTCTTGTATCCTATGTGGGTCCTAGCTGTGCTGGTCTTGTATCCTATGTGGGTCCCAGCATGGATGATTCAATACTGGTCTTGTATCCTATGTGGGTCCCAGTATAGATGACTCAATGAAGACAGCTGGTCTTGTATCCTATGTGGGTCCTAGCTGTGCTGGTTTTGTATCCTATGTGGGTCCCAGTTTAGATGATTCAATACTGGTCTTGTATCCTATGTGGGTCCCAGTATAGATGAATCAATGAAGACAGCTGGTCTTGTATCCTATGTGGGTCCTAGCGGTGTTTTGTTTTGAATCCTATGTGGGTCCCAGCCGTGCTGGTCTTGTATCATATGTGGGTCCCAGCGTAGATGATTCAGTATCCACACGTGATCATCCCTTTCACCTTTTCGATGATGTATACCTGTGTGAGCTGAATCTTTTGTTTACTCTCCTTTGTGGATTGTGTTGAGCTATCCTGTGTGGAATTACTGTTTACTCTCCTTTGTGGATTGTGTTGAGCTATCATGTGTGGATTTATTGTTTACTCTCCTTGTGGATTGTGTTGTGCTATCCTGTGTGGGTATACATTTTGCTTTCCTGTGTGGACTGGGTTGTGCTTGGGCTCGGACGTTGGAGCTGAACGGGAATTGATGACTTAGGTATATGTATGGGAATATACCTAAGCCGTGTCAGATGTTACTTCATGATTGTATCTTTCCTTTGTGGATTATCCTTTGTGGATTTCGGGAGACCTTCGGGGGTCTCGGGGTCCCTACTGAGTAGCTTATACTCACCCTTGCACGGGATATGCCCGCACTACTTTGTGTTGGTTGCAGACGGTGGACAACGCTGATCGTGGTGGAGGTGTGCAGAGCAGGATGGTACCTGGAGGTGGACCACTGGGCGGGACGTACTCAGAGCGGTCAGGTGGACCCGAGGTGCAGTGGAGGCTATCTGTACCCACCCTTCAGGTGGGACTTCCAGAGGACGGCTCGACGCTGCGGCCTTCCTTTAAGTGGTTGTTTTTCCTTTCAGTTGTACTTTACAGTTGGGCTTGTATTTCTGGCCCCTTTTACTTTCAGCACAGCATGTACCATTTTTACTTAGTGTTTACTTTTCCGCTTGCTTACTCTGTGGTGCTTGTTTACTTTTCAAAGGCAATGCCTTCCCTTTTTGTTGGGATTTTCGCCTTGGTGCTAGTCGCCAGCCCCTGGCCTATGGAAGGCGGGCTTGGGGTAGTCACGGCACGGGCCCCGTGAGCGGGTCGTGACATTATGTGGGATAGGTTCTTCTAGAAAATATCTCAATGAAGTATCAAATTGTTAATATATTCAAAATGTAAATGCCAAAAGATAGATTTTTTGATATGAGGATGTAACATCAAGGTAATCCTTCTCAAATGTCTTTAAAAATACATGAATGAATCACCCCCACCATGCATTGTATAAAGTTTACAAGGGGTGAGGGAAATTTATAATACTGTATGGTAATATGTTTTTACTTTTCATTTCATATTGAATTAGATGCCATGGTTATCATAAAAATGGGAAGATAAAATAAAAATTTGAGAGAAAAAGGGAAGTGGTTGAGGATAAGATACACGTGTGGAATGTTTATCATTTCATTTCCTCAAAATTTTATTTCCACCAAGGGATAGAGGTGTTTAAAAAACATTAATTTATCCAATAGTTTGTTGTATGTAATGTCCCCTTTTTGAATGTATATGTTTCGATAAAATAAAAAAATTATTAGTTTACCTAACATGAGTATAGAAAAATAATTAGGTTCTATAAATGTATTTGACAAGTGTTTTCAATAAGTCAAAAGGGTGATATTGAAGAAACATTATGATAAATTATTTTAATAATGTTATTTCCATTGTATAAAATTATCATTTTCTATATAAGAGATTTTTTTATTCACGAATCATGATGAGTCCATCATAATGTGTTAAATAATTATGTTGAAATTTATTGAATTTTCAAAACAAAAAATAAAGGAGGAGAAATGTTTTTTCCTTTAGGAATGTTGTTTTTAAATAAATGGGTTGTCAAACTCATGTTTTCAGACTGAAAAACAATAGATATAGAAACGATTAGAAAGATGTAGTTACTGATAAAATTCATTAAGAGATTCAGATCCATTACTATAAAGACTCATCAAAATCAATGTCGGTTATAATTTCTGATGCCACTTATTGACGAAGTCTTAATGATGATGATGAGGTTTGCAGAAAAAAAATGAAATTAGGAGTTAGAAATTTTTCAAAAATTACAATAATAATTACATGATTCTTTGATAATAATTGAGTTCATAAAAATAAATAAAACTATCATCATTAATGATTTTGAAGAAATTTTAGAGACATAATGAATGTATCAAATCCATAAGTTCCTTACTCATATGTTTTTAAAATTCATAATATTTAGAGATGGTGTTGTTTGATGAATTTCAAAGTTGAAGTGTGTATATTCCAATCATAATTTAAATTACATCGTATTGATAATTCTATAGTAATGTGGATTCCATAAGAATCACTCTGAGAAGGAAATGTGATCTGAAAACTCCTAGTAAGAATGTAAGAACATAATTAGCTTTGAAAGAAAGCCTGATTGTAATGACATAAGAAAGAAATGAAGATCCTAAAAAATTATAAATAAAGAGATATCATAAAAAGTTGAGAAAGAAATGATTATCGTAATGATATGAGAAAGATACAGTAGATCAAAATTGGCTACGATTAAAGGAATATCATAATGAGTGGAAAAGGAAATTGAAGATCATATTGGGCATATAAGGATAGTCCTATTGAATTGAAAATAGTATGTTGAAGCAAATTAAGTTTCTATAATATTGAATCTAAATAATTTAAAGTAGACAGACGAAATGATAGAATGCATGAGAAGGATGATTATTAATAATACTCAAAAAGATGTTTCCAAAATTTTTATGAAGAGTTCAAGTGGTCAAATGTGAAATTGAATTTTTATAAATATTAGAGAAATTTGAGAAGGATTAATGATGTTAAAGTGGAAGTTCAAATGAGAGTGATTTGTTTTGATTTTTGAAATTTGATGAAATGGCGAAAATTGTCAAGTTTCCCATCATTGACATTCTTGGAACATATAAATAATTTCTCTAATCAGTCATTCTTTAAAAAATATATTAATTCAAGAGAGACATGGAACTAGAGAATTCAGGTCAGTTTTCTTTCTGGACTGATATCTCTGAATAAGATCAAACACATGGGGTTTTGGTTTACTACATTTGATAATCATATAGAGAAACATTGTACTAAGAAGATCGTATTAACTCTATTGGATTTAAGGAGGTCAGAATATGATTCATAGCAGTGTTTGAGAAGTTTATATTGTGTAAGGGATACTTTTTCATAGCAAATTGGATTGAGAAAATCATATCCATCCAAATTAGTCTAAAGATACAAAATGATATTTTATATGGATATTTAATAATGTTTTATTATTATTTTTGGTTCAATTGTGCTGTGACAATATTTGTATAATTATGGTAGTTTGAATCATCTTCTCTACTAGGAGATGGATGGTGTCTGATGGGGGTTTAAACAAGTTGTATGACTTCTTAAAAATTGGGGGTTCCAATAAACCCAAAAGAGTGGCTATGGAAATGATGTAGGATCCCACACTAAGGCCGAAACTTGTAAATCATATATTGATTACTTTATATCCTACATTTTCATACAATAGTATTTACTAAAAGTTGACAATGAAATAAAACATAATGGGTTGTAGGGGATATGTTTCTAAATGTTTTGAAACTCATAAAAAGAGAAAAACTGATTCGACCACCCATTATCATTTTTTATTTGATGTAATTTAAAATCATGTTTATAAGAGGGTTGAATGTGTAGGAGGAATTTTAAGACCTAAGGTAATATATTTCGTTATCACATTTTACATATGTGAGACACATTCCAAATTGATCACATTTTTCATTTATGTGGTGTATATTATAAAAATGAATTTATTTTATGATTCAACTCATGAAAATTATTTTCAATTAAATTTCCATTAGAGGATAAATATTTCATGGGGTTTATGGTTCATATGTTAATAATGTGGTATGGTATTTTTTGTCTCAAATTTTCTTCTTTGAGATATATGTTATGTTATAAGACAATATTATTTTTGTAACGACCCGCCCTCGGGGCCCGTGCCGTGACTACCCCAAGCCCGCCTTCCATAGGCTAGGAGCTGACGACTAGCACCAAAGCGTAAATCCCAGTAAAAAAGGAAGGCATTGCCTTTGAAAAGTAAACAAACACCCCAGTGTAAGCAAGCGGAAAAGTAAACACTAAGTAAAAACATAGTACAACTGAAAGTGCGGAAAAGTAAATGGGCCAGTATACAAACCCAAACTGAAAGTAAAGTACAACTCGAAAGGGAAAACAACAACTGTTAAGTAAAAGCCACTACACCAAGTTGTCCACTGGAAATCCCAAATGAAGGGTGGGTACAGATAGCTCCACTGCTCCTTGGGTCCCACCGTCCGCTCCGAACACGTCCCGCCCAGTGGTCCACCTCCAGGTACCGTCCTGCTCTGCACGCCTCAGCCAAGATCAACGCTGTCCGTCGTCTGCAACCAACACAACGTAGTGCGGGCATAGCCCGTGCAGGGTGAGTATAAGCTACTCAGTAGGGACCCCGATACCCACGAAGGTCTCCCGAAATCCACAAAGGATAATCCACAAAGGAAAGATACAATCACGAAGTAACAACCGACACTTCTTAGGTTTATGCCAATACATATACCAAAGTCATCAATTCCCATTCGGCTCCAACGTCCGAGCCCGAGCACAACCCAGTCCACACAGGAAAGCAAAACGTATACCCACACAGGATAGCCCAACACAATCCACAAAGGAGTGTAAACAGTAAATCCACACAGGATAGCTCAACACAATCCACAAAGGAGAGTAAACAGTAAATCCACACAGGATAGCTCAACACAATCCACAAAGGAGAGTAACAGAAGATTCAGCTCATACAGGTATACTTCGTCAAAAGGTGAAAGGGATGATCAGGTATGGATACTGAATCATCTAAGCTGGGACCCACATAGGATACAAGACCAGCACGGCTGGGACCCACATAGGATACAAGACCAGCACGGCTGCGACCCACATAGGATACAAGACCAGCACAGCTAGGACCCACATAGGATACAAGACCAGCTGTCTTCATTGATTCATCTATATTGGGACCCACATAAGATACAAGACCAGTATTGAATCATCTAAGCTGGGACCCACATAGGATACAAGACCAGCATAGCTAGGACCCACATAAGATACAAGACCAGCTGTCTTCATTGATTCATCTATACTGGGACCCACATAGGATACAAGACCAGTATTGAATCATCCAAGCTGGGACCCACATAGGATACAAGACCAGCACAGCTAGGACCCACATAGGATACAAGACCAGCTGTCTTCATTGATTCATCTATATTGGGACCCACATAGGATACAAGACCAGTATTGAATCACCTAAGATGGGACCCACATATGATACAAGACCAGCACAGCTAGGACCCACATAGGATACAAGACCAGCTGTCTTCATCATCGCAGTCCACTGAGGATCTCTGCACCGTCGTCGTCGCAGTCCACTGAGGATCTCTGCACGGTCGTCGCCGCAGTCCACTGAGGATCTCTGCACGGTCGTCGCTGTCGAAGTAGCAGTCGCAGCCAGCACTAGGGTTCCCGCACACAGCAAGCTCGTTCGGGAGGGTCCGCTCCACGAGCCGAGAGGCTGATACATCAACTAACACAAAGTCCGAAGTTGATGTATCCAAAAGATCTGTATCGTCAACAGGAACTCAATGTCGCAGACGGCGCGTCAATCGGACGCCCTGTCTGAAAGTTATTGGCTTTTTCGTCCCAGGGGCCCGGTTGGGTTTTTAAGGAAAAACCAACCCGACCGTACTCCACATGCGTCCGATCCTCGGGTGGAGTATGCCAAAAGATTCATCTCACTTAGAGGAATCCACCAAAACTGACAGCACGTCAATCGGACGTCCATAGCTCAAGATATGAGTGTTTCCGCTCCGGGGGCCCGGTTGGTTTCGTGTACGAACCAACCCGGACGAACTCAAAGTATTCCGAAACCTTGAGTGCGATAAACCGAAACGACCGTCTCGATCCAAGGATCGCGTTGCCGCTGACTGCGAGTCGTTTGGAGGCCCGTAGCTCAAGATACGGCCATTTGAACGAAAACCGTCCGAAGGCGGGGGTTCCGGGTCCGGGCCCGGGCCGACCCGGGCCGACCCGGGCCGACCCAGTCCGACCTGGTCCGACCCGGTCGGACCGGTCTGGCTCGGCCGGCCCGGCTCAGCTTGGCCGAGCGACTGAGCGGCCGACGCGGGAGGAGCCGCCGCCCCCGCGTGACACCCGCGGGACACCCGCGGGACACCCGCGGGACACCCGCGGGACACCTGCTGGACACCTGCGGGACACCCACGGGACACCCGCTGGACAACCCCGCGACACCCACGTGGTGCCGCTCTAGACACCCGGGGGCGCTACGTGACAACCCCGCGGCACCCGCGGGGTGCCGCCCTGGACACCCGGGGGCGCCGCCTGACAACCCCGCGGCACCCGCGGGGTGCCGCCCTGGACACACGTGGGCGTCGCGTGACAACCCCGCGGCACCCGGGGGTGCCGCCCTGGACACCCGGGGGCGCCGGACCCACGCGGCCGCGGGTCCACGGGCGCCGCCGCCTCCGGCCGCTAGCGCCGCCGTGCCGGCGACCCGCGCCACCGCCGGCTTCCGCGGGCCGCCGGAGTCGCTCCGGTGGCCCGTTTTACTTCCCGTCTGCGCCGTTGTTCCTCCCGGGTTCCGTTATTCACTGTGGGATCATCAAATTTCCCTTGCATCATATTGTGCCATCGCCTGCCAATTCTGAAAAACACAAAGAATGGCGGAGGGTTGTCGGGCCGTGTTCGTTCGACCCGCACCCTCCGCGTTAGATAAAAACAACGGGAGAAAATTGTTCAACACATGAACCGACAATTTTAATAAAATAAAATTGTTCATTTGAAACCGGTTATTTAATTTTTAAAGAATGTTCACGGGAATATAAATAGGGGTATTCCAAATTATAAAATCCCTACCTCGGAGTCATCGCGCGTGAGTGTTCTTCGAGGAATTGCTCGTCGCAGAAGAGGGGGATCGTCGCGTCATCGTGGGAAGGCGTCGCGTCGTCGCGGAATCCGGCGTTGTGTCGGCGAACTCAAACATACCAAGAACAATAGATTTAAATTATAAATAATTAAATCTGTGTTTCGTTTTAAACCAAAAAGAACTTTTAGAAGAAACCCGAAATCACTCACCTAAAACGGTTGGTGATCGGAGATCGGGGCGGGGAAGAACGTCTCAGATTTGGGCATCGTCGATTTACGCAGATCACGACGTTCTTCGTGTTCTTCGCGTTCTTCGCGTTCTTCGCGAAGGAGAAAGAAGATACAGGGATTCTGTCTCAACGAGTAATGCTCCAAAAAAAAGAGAGGTGTGTCTTATTTTATTATTATGCCAACAAACGAAAACGGGTAAGTAACGACCCATCAATTCGTTGAAATAATTCAACGAAAGAAAGAACTCATTTAATTTACGAAATAAACCACCCAAAATAAATGGTCTGTTAGGAAATTAAGAAAACGCGCCAGTTGAATTTCATAATGATGGGTTTTCGCGGGTGCGTTACTTAGCGGAAAGAAACGGCGGGGCTCATGCGGGCCCCACCTCACAAATATCCTACCAAGAGGGTAGGATATTTTTGGATAGTATCCTATCAGGTTCAACTCAGTTCAAGCTGCCTTTAAGTGGCTTCAAGTGGATTCCAAGTGGCTTAAGTGAAATAAAATAAAGTTGTCGCAAAATTATTTTATCATTAAGCCAGATTATTAAAAACCACACCCAAGCAAACGCAACTCCGGAAGAGGCGTTTCTATGCGAATACCGGTGCTGCAATTTCATCGGTGCCCTCAGAATTCGATTCCGGGCACCGGCTTAAAAGATAGAAAAACCCGCTCATCCGTTCACTGAACGTTCCCGAGCCAACCTTCGGAAAATGATTCCGGGCACACCGGGCCTCGGAATCAGGTGCTATCAGAAACTGCATTCTTGTAAAATTTCAAAGAAAATTAAGAATAAAAATTTCCTTGAAATTTACGGGTCTTTACATTACTCCCACCAAAGGGATTTACGTCCCCGTAAAGCTTCAACACAAACTAGGGATACAATGGCGGTACTGAGCACGCATCTGAGCCTCCCGCTCCCAAGTGCTCTCCTGGAGGTTCCCGTGCTTCCATCTGATGCGCACAAGAGGAATTGATCACCCACGTAGGACCACTCCTGTCGATCCTCTATCTCTACTGGGACCTCCGTAAAAGTCCCCCCATAGTCAAAGATATGCGTCGGGTTGTGCACGTATCTCCTCAGCTGAGATACGTGTAAGACGTCGTGCACCCGGTGCAACTGAGGTGGTAGAGCCAGGCGATAAGCCACCTCGCCAATCCTACTGAGGACCTAGAAAAGACCGATGAAGCGTGGAGAAAACTTGCCGCCTCGGCCAAATCTCCGTAAACCACGTCGAGGTGAGACCCGTAAGAAGAGGTGGTCGCCAACCTCAAACTCTAGTGGCCTCCGCCTCCTGTCAACATAAGACTTTTTCCAGCTCTGAGCTGTACTCATCCGCCCTTGGATGACCTGGACCATCTCAGGTCCCACAAGAGCTGCAAGATTTCTTCTTTTCCGATAAGTGAAAATCTGGTCCCATCCCCTGGATGAACCACATTATTTGCCTAAAACAGTCAATCCCGACATGGATGATACTAATCCATACCATGGATGAAGTCGTAAGGCCTCGACGCTACTACCAAGAGATCCAACCATTACTCTCGCCTCCAAGGGTTGAGTCACACTGTCGGCATCAGTGTGTGGTAACTGGGTCTCCTCCAGTAGATGTCTCACATGTGATGGTCAAGTCAACAGTCAAAACCGGAACCTCTTAGTAACAACACAAAAGAGGACAGGAATGAAAACATCACAAAGGTATGCGTCTTTTATTATTGCAGCTCATAATACAAAGACGCTACACAATAGCAATAAGGAACTAGAAGTACAAAGGACGTATCCACTAGTTCCGCTTCTGTCCATTTGCTCCTAGAGCTCCATGATCGAAGGCCTCAGCTGCCTGAAGATGAGCTCTCCCATGTCCACCAACTCCCTGCGGTCGAGGTGGACCTCCTGGTGGTGGTGGTGGCAACACCTCTAAGTGTCTCGCACGAGTAGCACTGCCTGCCTCTCGGAAGGCTGACTCCGCGCTGTGTGCCCCACACTGTTGAGCCAGTCTCCCGAGGTCATCTGCCGGATCCCTGAGTCATCCGTCAGCTACCTGCTGCCGAAGACTCCTCCACCTGCCGACCTGCGGTAGGTCTCGCTATAGACTCAGCTAGAAAGATCTCGATCAGAAGGGCTCTCTCTAGCACTCCTTCCTGGGTCGGGATGGTGAGGGAGATCAGTGATGCCCTGATCTCATGTCTCAATCCCTGCTCGAAGGTCTGGGCACGGATGAAGGGGTCCCGTACCATGTTGGTTGAGTAGCACGAGAGATCAGTAAATCTCGCCGAGTACTGGGCCACTGTCAAGCTGCCCTGCCGCAGCTGAAGAAGCTCTTTTATGCGTACCGCACGGAGGGTGGCTGGGACGAACTCGGAGCGGATGATGCTCTCAAAGTCCGTCCAGAGGATTGATGCCTCGTCGTGCACCTGGAGCATCAAGCTCCACCATCGTCCTGCTGCTGCGTGCAGTAGGCTCACCGCGAGGATCACCATGAGGTCTGCTGGTGTCCTCACTAGCCTGAAAACTCGGACGACCGCCTCCATCTAGTCCTCGGCTGCCTGGGGGTCCGTCTCCCCATGGAACCTGGGTGGTCGCTAGCGCTGGAACTCGTGCAGAGCTCCAAGGCGTCGTGCATCGTCAGCTGTTAGTGCTGGAAGCATCGGGGGCTCGGCGGGTAAAGGTACCGCAGGTGCCTCTGCGGACAAGGAGCCCTGCACCGAGGCCTCGTCGCTCAGTGGGCTGCCACAACGCTCCAAACTCGGAACCCTAGCTGGCTGCCGTCGTGGGCCCATCCTGAAAGAAACAGGTGCACCACGGTCAGAACAGTATACCTGGTGAGCTGACACAAGTAATCACAAAGAAAACATGAACACACATGCAATCAATGTTTTCGTGCATTAAGTCGAAAATCAGAAGTCAGGGTCCTGGTGTACGGATACGTCGTCCCCCGCACCAACACTGGACTCCCTGGACTGATAATCACACCCAATACGCTAAACACAATTGCTTCACATAGAAGAAAGATCAGAGTCCCCGGTAGAACCGACCACCTTTGATACCAATTTGTCATGACCCGCCCTCGGGGCCCGTGCCGTGACTACCCCAAGCCCGCCTTCCATAGGCCAGGGTCTGGCGACTAGCACCAAGGCGTAAATCCCAGTAAAAAGGGAAGGCATTGCCTTTGAAATGTAAACAAACACCACAGTGTAAGCAAGCAGAAAAATAAACACTAAGTAAAAACATAGTACAACTGAAAGTGCGAAAAAGTAAATGGACAGTATACAAACCCAAACTGAATGTAAAGTATAACTCGAAAGGGAAAACAGAAACTGTAAAGTAAAAGCCGCTACACCAAGCTGTCCACTGGAAATCCCACCTGAAGGGTGGGTACAGATAGCTCCACTACTCCTCGAGTCCCGCCGTCCGCTCCGAACACGTCCCGCCCAATTGTCCACCTCCAGGTACCGTCCTGCTCTGCAAGCCTCAACCAAGATCAATGTTGTCTGTCGTCTGCAACCAACACAACGTTTTGTGGGCATAGCCCGTACAGGGTGAATATAAGCTACTCAGTAGGGTCCCCGAGACCCCCGAAGGTCTCCCGAAATCCACAAAGGATAATCCACAAAGGAAAGATACAATCACGAAGTAACAACTGACACTGCTTAGGTATATGCCCATACATATACCTAGGTCATCAATTCCCGTTCGGCTCCAACGTCCGAGCCCGAGCACAACCCAGTCCACACAGGAATGCAAAACGTATACCCACACAGGATAGCACAACACAATCCACAATGGAGAGTAAACAGTAAATCCACACAGGATAGCTCAACACAATCCACAAAGGAGAGTAAACAGTAAATCCACACAAGATAGCTCAACACAATCCACAAAGAAGAGTAACAGAATATTCAGCTCACACAGGTATACTTCGTCAAAAGGTGAAAGGGATGATCAGGTATGGATACTGAATCATCTAAGCTGGGACCCACATAGGATACAAGACCAGCATGGCTGGGACCCACATAGGATACAAGACCAGCACAGCTAGGACCCACATAGGATACAAGACCAGCTGTCTTCATTGATTCATCTATACTGGGACCCACATAGGATACAAGACCAGTATTAAATCATCTATGCTGGGACCCACATAGGATATAATACCAGCACAGCTAGGACCCATATAGGATACAAGACCAGCTGTCTACATTGATTCATCTATACTGGGACCCACATAGGATACAAGACCAGTATTGAATCATCCAAGCTTGGACCCACATAGGATACAAGACCAGCACAGCTAGGACCCACATAGGATACAAGACCAGCTGTCTTCATTGATTCATCTATACTAGGACCCACATAGGATACAAGACCAGTATTGAATCATCCAAGCTGGGACCCACATAGGATACAAGACCTGCACAGCTAGGACCCACATAGGATACAAGACCTGCTGTCTTCATTGATTCATCTATACTGGGACCCACATAGGATACAAGACCAGTATTGAATCATCTAAGCTGGGACCCACATAGGATAAAAGACCATCACAACTAGGACCCACATAGGATACAAGACCAGCTGTCCTCATCATCGCAGTCCACTGAGGATCTCTGCACCGTCGTCGTCACAATCCACTGAGGATCTCTGCACTGTCGTCGCCTCAGTCCACTGAGGATCTCTGCACGGTCGTCGCTGTCGAAGTAGCAGTCGCAGCCAGCACTAGGGTTCCCGCACACTACAAGCTCGTTCGAGAGGGTCTTCTCCACGAGCCGAGAGGCTGATACATCAACTGACACAAAGTCTGAAGTTGATGTATCCCATAGTTCCGTATCATCAACAGGAACTCAACGTCGCAGACGGCGCGTCAATCGGACGCCCGATCTGAGAGTTATTGGCTTTTTCGTCCCAGGCGCACGGTTGGTTTTTTAAGGCAAAACCAAGCCTACCGTACTCCACCTGCGTCCGATCCTTGGGAGGAGTATGCCAAAAGATCCGTCTCACTTAGAGGAATCCACCAAAACTGATGGCACGTCAATCAGACGTCTGTAGCTCAAGATATGAGCCTTTCCGCTCCGGGGGCCTAGTTGGTTTCGTGTACGAACCAACCCGGTCGAACTCAGAGTATTCCAAAACCTTGAGTGCAATAATCCGAAACGACCGTCTCGATCCAAGGATCGTGTTGCCACTAACGGCGAGTCGTTTGGATGCTCGTAGCTTAAGATACGACCATTTGAACGAAAACCGTCCGAAGACGGGGGGTCCGGGCCCGAGCCGACCCGGGCCAACCCGGTCCGACCCGGTCCGACCAGGTCAGACCGGTCTGGCTCGGCCAGCCCAGCTCGGCTTGGCAGAGCGACTGAGGGGCCGACGCGGGAGGACCTGCCGCCCCCGCGTGACACCCGCTGGACACCCGCGGGTCACCCGCGGGACACCCACTGGACAACCCCGCGGCACCCGCGGGGTGCCGCTCTGGACACCCGGGGGCGCCGCGTGACAACCCCGCGGCACCCGCGGGGTGCCGCCCTGGACACCCGGGGGTGCCGCATGACAACCCCGCGGCACTCGCGGGGTGCCGCCCTGGACACCCGGGGGCGCCGGACCCGCGCGGCCGCGGGTCCACGGGCGTCGCCGCCTCCGGCCGCCGGCTTCGGCGGGCCGCCGGAGTCGCTCCGGTGGCCCGTTTTCCTTCCCGTCTGTGCCGTTGTTCCTCTTGGGTTCCGTTCTTCACTGCGGGATCATCAAATTACCCTTGCATCATATTGTGCCGTCGCCCGCCAAATCCGCAAAACATGAAGAACGGCGGAGGTTTGTCGGGCCGTGTTCGTTCGACCTGCACCCTCCGCGTTAGATAAGAACAACGGGAGAAAATTGTTCAACACATGAACCGACAATTTTAAAAAAATAAAATTGTTCATTTGAAACCGGATCTTTAATTTTTAAAGAACGTTCATAGGAATATAAAGAGGGGTATTCCAAATTATAAAATCCCTACCTCGGAGTCGTCGCGCGTGAGCATTCTTCGCGGAATTGCTTGTTGCGGAAGAGGGGGATCGTCGCGTCGTCGCGGGAAGGAGTCGCGTCGTCGCGGAATCCAACGTTGAGTCGGTGAACTCAAACGGACCAAGAACAATAGATTTAAATTATAAATAATTATATTTGTGTTTCGTTTTAAACCAAAAAGAACTTTTAGAAGAAACCCTAAATCACTCACCTCAAATGGTTGGTGATCGGAGATCGGGGCGGGGAAGAACATCTCGGATTTGGGCGTCGTCGATTTCCGTGGATGACGGCGTTCTTCGCGTTCTTAACGAAGGAGAAAGAAGATACAAGGATTATGTCTCAACGAGTAATCCTCCAAAAAAAAAGAGAGGTTGGTCTTATTTTATTATTATGCCAACAAACGAAAACGGGTAAGTAATGACCCATCAATTCGTTGAATTAATTCAACGAAAGAAACAGCTCATATAATTTACGAAATAAACCAGCCAAATTAAATGGTCTGTTAAGAAATTAAGAAAATGCTCAGTTGACTTTCATAATGATGGGTTTTCGTGGGTGCATTACTTAGCGGAAAGAAACGGCGGGGCTCGTGCGGGTCCCACCTCACAAATATCCTACCAAGAGGGTAGGATATTTCTGGATAGTATCCTATCAGGTTCAACTCAGTTCAAGCCACCTTTAAGTGGCTTCATGTGGCTTCCATGTGGCTTAAGTGAAATAAAATAAACTTGTCGCAAAATTATTTTATTTCTTAACTTTAAGCCCGAAAATTAAAAACCACACCCGAGCAAACGCAACTCCGGAAGAGGCGTTTCTAAGCGAATACAGGTGATGGGATTTCATCGGTGCCCTCAGAATTCGATTCTGGTCACCGGTTTAAAAGATAGAAAAACCCGCTCATCCGTTCAATTAACGTACCTGAGCCAAACTTCGGAAAATGAATCCGGGCACACCGGGCCTCAGAATCAGGCACCGTCAGAAACCGCGTTCTTGTAAAATTCCATAGAAAATTAAGAAAAAAAATTTCCTTGAAATTTATGGGGCTTTACAATTTTATGATGTCAATATTCAGTGCCTCTTACAAGTAATATTTTTTATTTATTTATCCTTATTTTTTTAATTATATTACATAAATGGTATTATGATTCAAACATATGAAAGTGGTAAATATTTCATGATAGAATCTTATTGATTATCAAGATTTATTATGATTTTTTTTCTAATGATAAAATAGTATGATCCAACTCTCAAGAATTATCATGAAAATCATTTTCTACTGCTTATTCATGGTATCATAAAATAACTCTAAACATTTCCCGCACTTTAGAAAATAAAATAAAAAAGAAAAATATATTAACAAAACCTCAATTTATTTCCCTCTTTGGTCAAAAATGATTTTCTTGCAAAACCATGATTTGTTAAAAAGATTAAAAATATATTATAATTCTCTTTTGAATTTTTAAAATAAATATATACCCATGTTTACCTTTTTGGAAATTTTTTCAAATGGAATATTCATTTTATTTCAAAAACCATGTCTGTTTGGGTTTTACTAAAAATTTTAATAGTGCATTTGTTATTAATATACACAATTTAGAATGAATTTCTAATACCATAACTGATCAATTATTTCAATATCATTTAAATTTTTTCAATGTTATTTTTTAAGGAAAATTATTTTATAAAGATTTTTTAAATTTATAAATTTTAAACTAATGATTATAAAATAAAAATGATTTTGAATGTGTTTGAGGTTTTAATGAGTTTTTTAAATAAGAAATTATATATTTCTAAGGAAATGATAAAATTATTTTTAAAGAATACATTATAAATTTTCAAGGATATTTTTACATAAATTTATTTTAATCCTATTATATGTTTTAGAAATTGATTTTCAGAGGAATGATATTTTCCTCGAGAAATTCCCCATGTAGCCTTTCAAAATTATTTTCAATATAAGATGACATTATTTGAGGTTACATATTCTTTTTTGGGGATATGATCCCAGGATTCTATTATTATTATTCCATTGAATGGTCTATGTTAATGATGAAAATATTATTATGAATTCAATATCCCTTTAATTGGTAATACTATGATAAATTTATTCTAAATCCCCCATCATTTACATTTTTTATGCCATGATGAAATGATGGAGTGATTATGAAACATGTTTATTTTCCATAGGTTATTGTATGATTAAATATTATTGATACCCAATTAATTTATTTGGTTATGTTATTTTGAATAATTTATGATCTTATCTCACAAATATGTATGATTTTCATAATGTGATGGTGGTTATACTATATCCAAGGAAAAGTGTTATGTTTTAAATAATTTTGTTTGTTCTGATATACCCAATGATGGTGGGACCTATATCTCCCACTAAAAAAATTGAATAATTATTTATATCTGATTATTTAGGTAGGACTATTATTGGGATTAAACCTTGTTTATAAAGATTGTGATCCAAGAAGGAGTGAACCTATTTAAAAAAGGGACTGTATACATTATGATAGTCTTAGGAGTGAACCGTTATTAATATAATGGTTTGGGGAGTGAAAACATTCCACTATGATGAACTAGTTTCTATTTAGGAAAAGTGGTGTTTTCTAGCCTAGATTTCTATATTCCAAAAGGGAGGGTAAACTCGAGGTTAACTGAATCCTGAAGTAAGTACATAGGTGGTAATCCCATGAAAAACATGTTATGAATTCCATGATGGATATCCTTGATGTAATATTTTATATTCTTATGTGTATTTAGAAAATATTTATCATATGAAAATTTTATTCTATCAATGTCTGTGTTCCTTGATACCCTTCATATTCACAGCTTATGAACTAATAATACTTATTATGTGACTCATGTTTATGATCTCAGACATATTATGTATAAACGTCTTCAGTTATGTTCATTATCACACACCCTTATGGTTTTTATATGCTTCGATACAATCATAGATTAATATATCTTATGTTTTACCTCACTAAGAATCTATGATAAATATTTTTTATTTTTAGCTTAACCCATGTTATGAATAATTTATTTATGTAGGGTATGTTTACTAGTAGTCCAAAGTAGGAATATATTTCTTTAAAACATTGAATATCATTTACTATATTAGAAGAGTTAGTTCCATGTTTCCAATGGAACAAAAAAATTATGGTGTCCTAGTTTTTGTTTTTCTAATTTAATTGATATTCATCTAAAAATATGTAACATACATATATGAAAATCATCATTCACTATAGTAGGTATCAATGGAATGAAGCTGTCAACCATTAGAAACTATGATGATAAAAATTTAGTGAAATTAATATGGATATTTATAAGGATATGTCTAAGGATATGTCTATGTTTATGTCTTAGGATGAATTAATGTATAAGTTTTTTTAGAATTTGTTTTTTTTGGATAAAGGAAGTGGTTCCCATGAAATTAAATCTCAGTTTAGATAATACTAATTATTGTGGATCTGGAATAATTTTATTCTCTAGGTAATAAACATGGGATGAATGTTTTGTGATATACCTTATCGGTAATTGGTGAATGACAATAGTCCTTGCTGCACACCTAGTTTAACACTCCCATAGGATATTATTAAGAAATTCAAAAAAAATTACAAACCATATTATGGATTTTAAATATATGATAAATATGTTTTACCTAGGACAAACATACGGTGTCATAAATTAAGGAAGGATTCATGATTTTGACATCCAATATGTAACTACCCAAACTCTTATAATTAAAATTTCCCTTTGGACGCAATTTCATTTTATATGTTATATTATGGTTATATAAAAAGAATTTCTGTTTTGGGACATATTGTATCCAATCAAATTTATAATTCCATTACACATAATTATTTTTGAAAATATAGTCATTGAACAATGATAATATGATTAGTATAATATTAAGATTTTAAAAAATCCGATTGGCATAGACAAAGGATTTGATGGAATCAACAAGAAAGATCATAACCTATGAAGCCCATTTTTCATAGATTTTAAGGGAGATAGAATCTCTTGGATTTCCCCGTAACAATTATGAAGAAGAGATCCAACAACATAAGATTTATAGAAACTATTTATGGGATATGTTCAAGATCATTTAGATTATAGTGCATAGCAATCACAGAAAACCATCCCTGGAAAGTCTCATTGTTCCTCACGATACCCTAGGGTTTCTTCAAGTGTATTGGATGGAATTGTCTCAATAATATATATATATGGTATTGTAAATTAATTTTTTTTAAAATAATATATTTTCATCCTATTTTTATTACATTATAAATGATTTTTATTTTATTACAATAAAATAATAATAGTAATTTTTTTATATTTAGTTTGAAATGAGGGATTTTATCTTGGAATTAGTTCATTTTTGAAATAAATAATATTTTATTTAAAAATTATTATTAAGTAATTGTTACCAAATATAAATTAACATATAATTACTAGGACATCAATTGTTATTTTTATAAGGTTTCAGAAACTATTATTGTCAAAAATCCCATAATTTCTCAATAAATGAAAATTATTAACTTAAAATGTAATATAAAAATATTTAGTATATAAAATTTATATAAAATGAATATTATTTTGGTTATCAAAACATTGAAACTATCCAATGGTTAATTTATTATTATTTTATAAGACTATCAAATTTTCTATTAGAAATTAAATATGGAATAAATTTACTGTGTGAATAATGAAATAATAGAAACCTAAAGTGATATAATAAATACTATAAAGTGTATCCATGGCCAAATATATTTTTCCCATTAAATTAATTTTATTTTATGTTTATTTTAATAATTTCCTTAATACTTATTGGATCCTACAAAACCATTAATATATTTTAAGGGTTCAAAATCATTTATTTAATAGTATGACTCACATCCACATATAAAAGGGTATTATTTTATTAATTTCGAAATGTTTCCTTATAAAATAATGAAAACAAATCATATTTCGAAGAAAACATTGGGATAAGCATTTAATAGTTTTTGGTTTTAGTAAAATTTTTATATAGGTTTGAAAACCAATGTTTGAGAAATAATAATGAAATCCCCACCCGTTTTTTATATAATCGCAAAAATTCATTAATTATAATAAATAAATATACTTATATAAATAATATATTCAACTATCACCTCTTTAGAGTCCTCCCAGGGTTCCCTCAAGCTCTTAAAAATCTCCTCCCAATCATTTGTAGTTAGAAACTCGTTTATGCGACTTTCATATCCTTTATCAATTCAAGAACCTTCATTGACATTATAATTCTTTAATTTAAATATGTTGTATTGTAATTAATTTATGAAAATTCCCTGACTATCTAATTTTTTATTTTAATGAGATACCATATATCCCATTTCATTTCTACCCTAACATAAACTGTTATTTGGCTAAAATTTATTAAGGGATTTATCTGTTGTCATTTCTTATCAAGAACCACTTTTATATTCTTCTAGATAATTTTATTTTGTTCATGATGGAATATCTTCTTACATATCCCCCATTATTTTCATTTTATCTATAAATTATGAAATACCCCTTTCATTCTCTATAATCACACCCATGAACCATTCCACAAACCCATTACAATGCTAAAATTTAGTATGTTATCCTATCATTCTCTTCTTAATTAATGATTCATTGTTTTCTTATTCCTTATATTTTCAATTATTATTTTTGTGATGTGTATTTTCATTTCCATTTTTACGTCGCATTTTATGTCCAAATGATGAGATAACCCTTTCTCTCTTCTCAAACCATTTTTTGATTTTTTTCTGGAACAGTTATATTGTCAATATTTCACCATTATTTTCCATGCCAATACCCATTTCATATCAAGGTTGTTCACCAATAAAAATCTATACCTGATGAAATTTTTACATATATGTATGTATTACACACTCCATTATAGTTAAATAAAATATGATGTTGAAGTAATCAATATTGTATTAGCAATGTGGAACACATAATCATGAAAATGATATGAAATTTATGGGTATACCAATAATTATAATGCACTCCAATGCATTGGATAATGTTTATTCTCATATGATGTCATGTTGGGATAGGGATTGAAGCTAATTCTGATATTGGATATCATCCATCATATTGTCTTGGAAGATAATCATAACCATTGTTTATGAAACAATGTTTTATGTTTTTCCCACAACTCCCATGTTTTCATTATGATTATCATTTTCTATCATGTGTCATTATTCATGTTTATGATTCCTACTCTATTTATGCCCCAATATTATTCCAATTTTTTAACTTTTATTATTCACTTCATGTTATTCCATGAGTATTCCTTTATTGTAATTTAGTGTTCACTATATTCTTGTATATGTCCACAGGTTTTCCAATATAGATTTATGTGTAATCGTGTTAAAAAAGTTATCATAAATATAATGTTATTCCTATTGTAAATTTTTATGTACTGAACCTATTTCCCAAAGACATTATAATTCTCAATTTTCTATGATTTATTTTGTATCAATTTAGGTAATAAATCCATGAATGATGTCAAAAATATATATGTTTTTTATAGTTGGACTATAAGAAAAGTGTAGTTATTTATGGGATTATATTTAAAAATCATTAGAGAATTCCTTAGGCTTAATACAAATATGACAAAAAAATTCCCAAAATTTTTGTAAGTATAAGTTATGTAATTTATCATGAAAATTCATATCATTGTATATTTTATAAATGGATGTGGCTCTAGATAATATTCACATTGTGGAAATACATAAAAACACTATGTTGAGCTAGACTAGACCGAGAACTCATTCATGATGAAGGGCCTTACTACACAACTGGTTTGATTGTCTTATGGTATGTGCTTTGGTAATTTTATAAGTTCATTTAAAATAATTATTAGGGGAACAAAAAAATACATATAAGAGTCTATATTATGGAATGCATCATAGATAACATATATTAAAGCCTATAAATTCATATGTTCAAGGAATAACTATAATGTATAAGATATCCTTTTAAATGAAATGGATATTGATCACACTGGGATTCACCATTTTATTTTGACACTTACACCATAATGTAAAACTAGATTTGTGTGGAAAGTTATAAAAAAATTGACTTCATTTTTTATTCAATTATTTTGTGTTTATCACTTTTAATGATGGAAATGTTACTTGTTTTGAAAGTTTCATTGTAGGTGGATGTGATTTGGAGTTCTCAGGATGAAGTTCAATAAAAATTGTCCAAACTGCGCCAGATCCCCGGACACTAGTGGAATCAACCAAAAACTGATTCTAAAACGTGCATCCAAATTGGATAATATTTTGTGGCATGGTACAAAATTAAATTCTCTACATACTTTACTAAGGATACCAAACTCAATTAGGTAATCTATTGGACCATTTGGAATTATCTTTCTAAGCTACTAAATCTGCATGATGTCAACGGTTGTGTGGTGATTTCTGACGATATGTAGATCATTATTTGTCAAAAAGGTGCCAATTTTTTGGTGTATATATATAGGTTGTATTTATATACCTTTTTTATTGTCTTTAATGATATATGGTATTTTTTGGATGTTGAAAAAAAGGGTAGACATGGTTTCTCTAAATTTGGTGGAACAAAACCAACATGAAATTTTCCTATAAAATGATACATTATACTGCCCATTTGAATGTTTGAACCTCTAGAAAATCTCTATCATTCTTGAGTAAAATAGGATTCATCTCCTCATAAAATATTTTCTGGGTCCCCTACCCTCATAGGGGGTTCAAGGATGAATATCTAGTTTCACATGAAAATCCTCCTCCTCTCGATGGTTGTATAAACGATGAGTGTTCGTTGTGAAAGACCTACATTTCAGGTAAAGGGAGTTCCTTAACTTTTATGACAATTTGCTTGATGTATTTTGGGTTTGAAAACAATTTATTTATATTTATATTACCTTGATTTTTTTAATGCTTTTTTATTTAATCAAATGGAATGGTCATTAATTTTAACCGATCAGTGTGAAGTCTTGAGTGCATGATTTGTGTTGTTCTAATTGGATAGCACAAGAATCATTTTCACCTCACTTATTTCATATCTCAATTTTCATTGTATCTTATTATACCTTGTATAAGTTATGGACCATCTATATATGATTGTTTTGTCTAGTTTTTCTCAACATTCCTTGATATAAAAATAAAGAAATCAATCGAGATTATGAATAATTTTAACAATAAATTACATCAAATCCAAATTAATATCCACAAACAATGAACTTGATGTTTTTTTAGTTAAAAAATAATGAATCGTTTTCTCATTCTTTTCAAAATACACATGGTTAATCTATTATTAAACTCATCAAATTAAGTTATTTTCTTTGAATTGTTTTCAAAACAAACCCCCCATTTTTAATAATTTGTATTAAAAATACACATTCAAAACCTATCAATGATCAATGAGAGATGGAATAGGGTCATCCCAAGAATAAAAAAACCATTTAAAATCATAATCAATTTTACGTTTCATTAAAACACATTCCAGTTTTGGCACTGTTGCTGACGAATTATTTGGTTTTTATTGTCTTTTTTTATAAGATTTTTGTAAATTTTGTGAATATTTATTTTTTTATCTTATACCATTACCTATATTTTTGAGTTAAATTATATTTATCTTTTAGGTTTTGTGCATGAAGAGTTATACTCTTAGACACCTACCTCCTTTAGATCCTGAACAGAAGTGGATCATATGTCTGCGACACCATGACACCCAAGAAAACCCTGTGAAGAAGGACACACAAAAACTTATCCCACTTTATGATCCTACTTTTTTTCTTAGGGAACCCTTGTTAAAAAAGAAATTAATTTGTATATGATGGATTAAAATAAATAAATACTCCAATAACAAACCTTTTGAGATGTTGATATCCAACCAACATTCATTCAATTACATGGTGAGGAACCTAATTTTGAACATAAATTCAGATTCACTCACTTATTACTAAAATTCCAAGGACTCATGAAAGAAGAACCACATAAGCACATAAAATAATTTCATACATTGTGTTCTATTGTAAAACCTAAAAATGTGGATAATGAAAAAGTTAATATTAGGACATTTCCTTTTTCATTAGAAGATACATCAAAAGGTTTTCTTCACTATGTTAATTAACCAATTAGAGGCTATGTCTACATGATATGAATTTTTCTTAAAATATCCCTACCATCCTCTAGAAAATAAAACTATATTTAATGAAATATTCAGTATATTAAAATAAAAATTCAAAATACACTTCATGAATGCTGTTAACGATTTAAATGACATTGTTCTAGTTTACACACCACCAAATAAGTGATTAACTTTTAATAATGTGTTTTTATAATGTAATAATTCCTATTGATTGAAATATTATTGATGATGATGAAGGTGATGTGCTAGTTGATAATACATTAATTAATCAAAGAACCCTAATAATGAACTAGGTGTTAAAAAATAAAAAATTCAGTTCAACTTCTAGTGTACCCACTCGAGGAGTCATTGATGTGAAATCAACCGATTTTGAGAAGAAGGTGGATGCAAATTTGAAGATTTCAGTACCCTTATTAGAAAACCTAATCTTTCCCATGGGAAATCCCAATATCTTCATCCCATCTACTTTTGAATATATTCTTCTAATACAGCTATATCTGAACACTAACCTCAACTAAGATTTAATTCTGAGAGTTGTGAGACAATATTTTTATGCTGCACATATAACCAGCCATTTAGGAAAGAACCTAACGATCCATCCCACCAAAGTTGCAAAAACCAATTTTATATGAAATGGGGTATTCAATCAAACCTCAACAATCATAGAACCTACCAGGGCAGAGTATCCATCCACCACCACCTTAGAATCATCAACCTCCCTAAATTCCTTTCAAACAACCCCCTCAAAATCTCAAACATTCCCTAGAAGATATGATGAAAAAAATGGTTACCAAAAATCTCAAATTCAAAAAAACCACCCAATCTACGATACGGGGCCTAAAAACCAATTTTTCCAACTAGATATTTGGGGGGGGATCCAATGTCATGGGTCGGGTAAACTACCCTTTCAACCATCTATCAACCAAAGGGAAAAGTGAAATGTTAGTTCCATCACCCATAGATGTGGAACTCAACTTATAATCCCAATGACCCATCATATAGAGTCATCTCCTTCTGAGGAAAACACCATCCCAACCATTTAAACTAGTCCAAATGATGAAAAATCGTGTCCTAAGAGAATCCCATACAAAGGAAAGAGTGTGATTGTTGATGATTTACCAAACTAAAATGATCGTCTTCTATTTCCTCAAAGTCCACCAAATAAAGAAAAAAATAAATAAAAATTGTTAAAAAATTCATTGAATCATTCAATGAATTTAATATTAACATCCCCTTGATCAATTTCATGAATCAAATTCAATGATAGTCCATGTTTCTGATGGATATGTGTTCAGAAAAAGGAGGCAAAGAGGTGATGAGAAGGTAAGATTGGGGAGGAATGTCTCATCGTTGATAGAGCCATCACATACCACTAAATTCAATGATCATAGAAAAGTATCAACACCATGGACCATAAAAAAATTATTCATTTCACAGTGTTATTCTTGATTTAGGTGCCTCTATAAATTTGAGGCATCAATCCATTTACTATTAAAATCTTATTAGGTAATTGAAGCCCACTTGAATTGTTGTTCAAATGGAAAATAGTAGTATTGCATAATGATAAGGTGTGTTAGAGGATGCTCTTGTGAGGGTGAAAATTTTAAATTTTCATGCTAGTTTTTATGCGCTTAGAATAGATGATGACAGAATGAATGGACATGCCCCAATTATATTGTTGATTCCTTTCAATAAAACATCCCAAATAATAATTAATGCCTACAATGTTACATAATCTATCATGTTTGGTGGCGAAAAGTCCAATTCATCATCCATGATATCCTGAATCACCCCTCAGATGAACATTCCTCTATCTATGTAAATTAAATTGATGTACTAACTTCCACTAAAAAACATCTTTTCATCCCCTGATCCCATTTTTAAGTTTTCATCATTGACTGTAATGCTAGTAAATTAATCTAACATAGAATGTTTCACCAGTCAAGAAAAATTTCATGTATTTTCATTATTTGATATTCTATTGAACGCATTGTATCAAATGATCATTAATGATACTACTAAAACATTGAAATCTCATTTCACATTTAAGGACGGTACCATTGAGCAATTATATGAGATTAGTGACCTATCACTTTCACACAAACTCCAATCCAACCAAAATCTCCCTGAAATATAACTAATGACAACTTCCCCTTCATTTAAAATACTCTTATCTTGAGAATAGAAACAGTATACCTATAATCATTGATAGTTCACTCCATCAAAAGAATTTGATACCACATATTAATCCTTTGAGGGAGTATAGACATGCTTTGGGAAGGAAAGTTTCAGACTTTCCATGTATTCGCCTACCAAATTTTACAAATCATATATTGTAAAATGATGAGGCTAAAATAATGAGGCAGGGACAACTATGACTGAACACAAACCCCTAGATGTTTTCAAAAAAGTGGTAACAATTTTTTTGGCATCTGGAATCATATACCCCATCTTTGATAACAAATGGGTGAGTCTAGATCAAGTAGTTCTTAAAAAAACGGTTCTAACTAAAATTAAAAATAAAAACAAGGAATTGGATCTAATTCATGTGTAAAATAGTTGATGTGTCCATTTAGATGATTACTGACAAAACCAACACACTAGGAAGTACCATTTCCCATTTTCATTCATTGAACAAATGCATGAGTGGCTAACATGGATGTCTCATTAAAATTTTTTGATGGGTATTCTAGATTCTATTGTATCCATATTACCCCAGACGATCTAGAAAAATAACTGTTTCTTGACACTTTGACACATCTTCAAATATAAGGATTCCATTTGGTCGGTGCAATGCTCTGGGTACATTCCATCAATGCATGGTTAGTTCTTTTTTGGACTATCTATATAATTTCATTGATATTTTCATGGATGGTTTCAATATTTATCGAAACTCTTTTCTTGAATTTCTGAGTAGCCTTTGTTATGTCCTACATAACTATATTGAATAGAATCTCGTATTAAATAATGAAAAATTTCATTTTATAGTGAGATAAGGTATGGCAATGGGGCATGTCCTTTCTAAGGATGGTATCCATGTTGATAAATCAAAAGTGGGTTTCATTTCATCCCTACTATTCCCCTAAAATTAATGGGAGCTACAATCTTTCTTAGGTCTTGCTAGATTTTAGCTCCATTTAATTTGTGATTTTAGTATGATTGCACACCCCATATACTAATTACTCTAAAATGAAAAAGAATTTTTTTACAATTAATGTGAGGATAATTATAATAAATTGAAATTGAGTCTCACATCTCCCCCGGTAATCCAATATCCTTGGTGGGATTTAAGATTTGAGCTCATGTGGGACTACTCTAACTAATAAGGTGGGATATTATTATCATAAAGGGTCAAAAAGGTCCATATGTCATTACCTATACCTCACATACTGTTTAACCTACTAATTAAAACTACACCCCAACTGAAAAAGAATTACTTCCTATTGTATTTTCATTGGATAAATATATGTCAGACCTTTTTGGGTCCAATGTAATTGTGTTCTCAGACAATTCTACCCTCTGGTATCCCAATAAAAAACCGAAAGACAAACCACATCCCATTCGATGTTTCCTCCCCCTTTAGGAATTCAATCTAGAAAATATAGAAAAAGGGATTAGAGAATATAGGTTCTAACCAAATTAGTATGATCCTCACATCCTCATAGATTACCTCATCCCCATGTGTTCCTTTAAATGATGTGATTCCTATTGAGAAACTGTATTGAGATTAAGATGTAATTCCTCGATATGATGAAATTGTAAATTATTTAGTAGAAACATGTATTCCTACTGAATTAAAAAAACAGGAAGATCATCTAAAAACGAGTTCTATTAATACATTTGGGTTGACCCCTACCAATGGAAATCATGTATTAATCACGTCCTCAGGTGTTGTGTTCCTAAATTGAATGTTTCAATCTGTCCTTAGGTTCTTCCATACTTTTTGTTGTGGGAACATTTTTCCCCAATAAACTGCTCATAAGTTCCTTGATTCTAGTCTCATTTGACCAATGTTATTTTTTAATTCCCCTGATTTCTGTAAATCATTCCATATTATCAAGGAATAGTGATTGTCATTAAAATAAATGAAATTTCACATCAAACGTTTCACATCCATGACTTTTTGTTGTTTTCAAGATTGAATTAATGGGACCATTCCCCCAATTTATTTAGGAACTTTTAGATTCTTTGGGCAGTTTATTTTGTGTCAAAATGGGAATAAGAACACGCCACAAGTACTGATGATTCCAAGACTAATGTGGAATTTTTGAGATCCAAAATTTTTGGTATGTTTAGATTACCTACATTCATCATCAGTGACTAGGGTTCTCATTTCTACAACTAAAAAATGGATTCTCTTTTGGGATGGTATGGGGTCCAACATCGAGTGGCTATATCATATCACCCACAAACCAATGGTCAAGCTGAGTAGTTAAATAGAAAGGTAAGACCACTTCCTCAGAAAATGGTTTTACCCAACAGAAAAATTGTAGTCTTAGATTTGATGATACATTATGGGAATATCATAATACTATTTAAACTCCCTTTTGAATTCCACCTATAGATTGGAGTTTAGAATGTGTTGTCATATCCCTGTTAAGATAGAGCACTGGGCCTACTGGTCTATTAAAAAAAATTCGATTACTTCTAGTTAATATTCTCAAGAGAAGTTACATATTTAGGATCTAGAAGAAATAATAATAGAATCATATGAGAACTTTTAAATATATAAGGATTAGACCAAGACTATCCATGACAGTATCATCCTCCATCAACAATTCCAAATTTGGCAGAAGTTACACCCTGAAAATGATAGGATGAAGTTTCACCAATGTAATATTTGTTCACATTCGATTGGTCCATACACCATTAATATTGTTTATCCATTTAGTGTTTTTCCTGTTCAAAATGATGAAACCAAAAAAACCTTTACTATTAATGGGAATTATCTTAAGAACTTCCATGAAGACCTTCAAGAGTCCCCAATGGGGAACACCATGTTCAAGAAGCAATCTACGAATAACACCAACTAGGTTTTATCCTTCCTTCTCACATTCTCTTTTATTACAGTGATAACACTACATACAGTATGTGTGGGGGGATGGGTACATTCCTAGGATAGTTATTAATTTTCATCATCTTTTTTCCTCTTTTTATATTTATGAATAGTATTTTTACTTTCCAATGTTCCCCCCTCGATTTTGTGTTGAAATTTTAGTTTATGAGGTGCACATTATCATGGAAAATGATTCCCATTTAATCATGGAAGCTATTGATAATTCTTGAGAAATTTTTATATTTTATGTTGTTTTGACATTTGTAAAAAAGATTATAATATGTGCATTTCAGCGAGAATTAAATATTGGTGTGTGACTTTCATTTGAAATTTGTGTCTCTATGGATGATATAAATTTTTGAATCATTTTGGATCATTTTAGATGAATGGTACCCTTTGTGTGAGTACTGTGTGGAAAAAGTTTCTCTCTAAATTTCTCCACACACCCTTTAACCCAACCATGAATATTGAAAATTTATTATTTAATAGAACATAAATTTGAGTAATGTTAATTTTTCACTACTTTTCAAAATAAATTCTACACATTCCTTACATACATGATCTATTTCATTACTATACACGATTCTCCTATGCTGGTGTACTTGTTATTCGATTATTATATTCCATAAAAAATAAACATTAAAAGGAGTGTCGAAATGTACAGCATTTGGGGATATTATGTTTGGAGAATATGGTATGACTTCATAGAATTATTAAGTGAGTGGATCTTGATATTTTATTTCAATGGATTTTGGGAAGGTTTTGTGTATTGGATCGTCCATATAGACACTTTTAAAAGAACATATATTTACTCGATAGAAAGTGTAAAGAAGTGCATGAACTAGTTTTCACAAAAACAGATGGAAAATTAGTTACATGATTAAAATTTGAATATTGTAATCTCATTAGTATCTTGTATTACTTGAAATTTCAATCTAATATAATTTTTGGGATGTGTTTTTCAACAATCATTGAGAATAACTCATTGACATGATTTTTTATTTGATCATGCTTATATTAAATTTTCCTTAATTTCAAAATCATTATGATGTTTAAAATAACTAAATGCGTAATTTTTTACATAATCCTTTTACTGGGAGTGAAAATGCTTAGGTGTGGGAGTGTGATGACACAACAATTTAATATTTCAGTTTCACCATTACACCACAGTGCTAAACTAGTTTTGTATTCAAAATATTAAATATAAAAAATTAAATTAAATTATCATTAATTTTATTATCACTATCTAAATGTGAAATGATACTTTTATAGACAATTACACTATAGGTGGAGGTGATTTCGAGTGCTCATTACTGAGTTCATGAAAAATGGGCCAAACTGCACAGGATCTATGCACACCTATGGATGGATCTACAGCCTTCTACAAAAATTTGAAATCAAATGGGATGATATTTTGTTGGATGGTATGAAATTTAGTGTTGTTGAAAATTTATGATGGAACCAATGCTCATGTCGGCCATCTCGGGGCCCATACAGACTTATATATCCAAGACACAAAATCTGTACGATGTCAAAAGTGGTGTGTTGTGTCCTATAGATATCTCGAGCTATTTTTTCCAAATGGAAAAAAATGTTCCTCGAAGATACCAGGGAGGTGGGGATAAAACTTTTTTATTTTCATAATATCAGGATAAAACTATCTGGAGGTGGAATCTAATGGGACTAGTGGTTTCTCAAAATATTATTTCTCAAAACAACCTTCCAATTTTCTTGTAATAATATGCCTTGGGCTCCCCAAATTCATTTTTTAACCCAAAGAAAATATCTACCATTTTGAAATTCCCAAATTTACTATCCTCGTCGTAGATGTTCTCTAGGCCCCTATCATCATAGGGGGGGTCTATGTTGAAAAAGGAGATCCACCCAATGTTCCTCCTCCTCTTGATGTTGGGATAAACAGTGTGTGGTCATTGTGAGGAAGTTAAACATATTGTATGTAACACCCCGAGATTTCATGAAAAATATTCTTTTTAATTTCATTGTTGTCTTGTGTTGTACGCCACATCAAAATTAGCTTGTGCTATACGCAACATCGTATTAGCTTGAAGTATACACAACATTGAGTGTATATATATATTCAATGTATAAATGAAATATGGTTGGATTCTATTATACGCAACAACAAAGGAGTCTGGCACTACACGCAACCCTGACTTGGCTTGCATTCACGCAATTGCGACCTTCCTCGATAGCGTGTGTTGTACGCAATACCGGGTTTCACTAAACAATGATATATAATTATAATATTATCATGAACTAGTTTTTATGAATAGTATTTACTTAATTTTGAATTTTATAACATTATTATTCATCTTACTTATTTTCTAGAACATGGTATGAGAATAAAATAAATTTTTCGGGTAAAATAAGTATTTTTAAAAAAATGCAGTTTTGCCTCCATTTGGTGGCACACCCATTTTAAATCTAATTTTTGACATGTTTATAAGTTCAATTTTTCAAAATAAAACTCATTTTTGGAATAACTACATAAAAATTTAATTTGGATAAATATTTCTTATTATTCTGATAACTTTCATATTTTAATGAATAGTAAAAACATGCTATAATTTAATTAAAAAAGAACAATTTTCATTGTAATAATTTATATGGATAAATTATAATATTGAATGGTTTTAAAGTATAAATAGAATATATTATTACCATTTAATATAATGTAGGTCATTAGCATTGATTTTACATTGAATTCATAGGTAAAATCTTTTCAATCTTTGACAATATTTTAACTTTTAAAACCAGTTTTCATAACAACGGGATTAATTTTAAATTAATTACTGAAACTTCTGTGTTTTGAATTTTGAAAAATGGATTCCATATTTGGATTATGTGGGTCCAAATTATGTTAATAGGTTAATTTTATTTTTTTTTGAAATTATGAATAGAAACTACGGTAATTTTTATTTACTACAGTTAAAGGTAAATCGGGTAATTTAGGATCAAAATAAGATTATATAGTTACCCAAACACCTGAAAATATCCTATTGTATTACTAATATCCGATCCATATCACCTAAGGGTCGGATTAGATTCATTTTATGTACTTTTTTCCAAGAAAATAATTTAATTATTTTTAAAACCAACGAAAGTGACAACATATCACTCTATTAAATCTTATAAGTATAATTATTTTAATTTAGTGATAAACGTTATGAATCTTAGAACATGAATAGTCTCCAGAAATATAATAAAATTATATAGATCATGTGAATTTATTTATAATTTTTAGGGACTAAATCAATATCATTAATGGTGACACAATACTGATGTTGAAATTATTTTATTGATTGAAATATCAAATAAATGGTTGTAAAAATATTAAAATAAATACTATATGAACTATTTAATGTGCTACAATACTTTTATAGATAAATATGAAGTTTTAGGAATCTATGAAATATTTTGTTTTGAATATATCCTCTGTGTAGATTTTATTTAAATTCAAATAAATGAATAGTTTCAAAATTGACACTATTGTTATTTTATAAAAATAACATATTATAAAATTGTTTAAAAATCACAGAAATATTTATAAATTATAAATTGAAATTTATATGGTCTAAAATGTCATAAATTAATTAATTATAAATAATTTATAGCACATATTTAAATATTTATAACAATTTAAAATTTAAAATCTTATTACCACAAATAAAAATTAATAGATTAAAAAAGGATATATCATGGTGATAATGTATAAAATAAATTCCCTACATGTCTAAATTTTATTTATTGATGATATTACAACCCTATTGCATCTAATAATATAGTTTGAGTCATTTCTGGATGTTTTTATGTTGGGTTGGAATTTATTATAAATTAATATTTCTTATAATTTCAATGGTGCCACTATCCTCCCTTATAAAAGGGAACCTCCTCCCTCTCTTCTTTACACAACCTTGAGCCTTCACGCTCGGAAAAACCCTGCCAATTTCTCTTCTCCACTTCCCTAGAAACAACATAGAGGTAGTGGTATTCTTCAAAGACCATATTTAGTGCCCTAAGAGGAGGTTAAGAAGAGGCATGTCAAAGAAGAGGTAATATACATTACCAATTCTTTCCAATTTATTTCTTCTTCTACTTCTTCTTCTTTATTTTTTCACCATAAATTAATAAAATCAGTATCACTCATGTACTTATATGTTATTATAAATATAAAACAACCATATTTCACCTTTTATCCATCCGACAGAAAATGAAATCACCGCGCATGCGTACGTATGGAATACCATCTCCACGCCGTGGTGTATTCTGTTTTTCCAACACCACCTTACCTGGATGGGTAAAATGGTGTAAATAATAACTATACATAGTTATTATAACCTAATTCTGATTTGTAGATATTATATCATCCACTCCAATTCAATTCAGTAATTATGGGAATGATATCATCGCTCGTGCGTACGTACGGACTATCGTCTCCACGACACAACGAGATTCATTCTCCATGTTAACCATTCAAGAATGATTATAAAGTATATATAATGAATAATAGTAAAATATATGAAATTTTAAAGCTACTGGATTTATATATATATATATATAAATATTTCATCAACTTACATCAATTCATGTTAATAAGTAAAGGACAACATCGTTCATGCGTACGTACGACATACCGTATCCATGAACGGTGTGTTTCATTTCATTTATCTATCAATTATATATATATATACTGAATATATATGATATATAAATCATGTTTTACATTTTTAATGTAAGTAAATCATGATATAAGTAATAATAATATCAAGAACTACATGTCCAAACATGTACGTTAAATGAAACTACTTTACCCAAAACGCTACTTTAACATGAAATGGACAAATGAAATGGTAATATAAATACCTAAGTGAACCATATATGATATAATAACAATTAATATGATTCATTAATAAGTAAATGACATTATTTAAATCATTATATAGGAGGGTCATATACGAACGAAGCATATCGGACCCACGGTAGGGGATAACTTTTCCAATCTCGTTTTTATCCGAGATTGTTTATTTGTAAGTATTTACTGCGGTTATATTTATCATCAATGTCCCTATTTTATAAAAATGGTTTCATGTATGTTTAAAGACCTTTTTACCCATTTTTTACTTTTACTACATGTTATGTAAGAAAAATTCTTTTTACGAGGTTCATTTTTACTATTTAGGGAAAACTATGAGAAGAATGTTTTTTTAAACATATACGTCAAGAAATTATTTTTACGGATTTATAAAGCCTTATTTTCATCACGCTTACTACAAAAGATTCCATGAGTATTTTCAAAAAAATACTTTTCTTTTAAAATTTCATGACATTTTTTGAAAAGGAAATGATTTTGAAGAAGAAAGGATATTTTCCTCATGAATTCATTTCAAGTGTTTTATCAAAACCATTTTTCATCTAAGATGACATTATTTCATATGTTTATGTTTTCAAGTATAATGTGTCTAGGATTTACATGGTTTCACTTTTGTTATTATGAAATGATATCCATTTTTTATATGGATCACGTTATGATGGGATGATGTTTGTGGACCCCATTTTATTCTTTGGGTTATGATGAATGAATTATGTTTATTTTGTGGAACAAGTAAGAATGATTTCATTATGAGAGGTGTGGGACCTATATCTCCCTCCAATAAATTGGGTAAAGATTTATATCTCATGAGATATACAAGGATGGAATGGAATGTTATTCCTGTCCAGTGTTACAGGACTGGAATGTGGAGTGAACTCTATTAAGAATGGGAATTTGTCCACTATGATGGTCTTGGGAGCACTACCTTGGATACTATGGAAATCATAACATGTGATTAATGGATTCATCAATTACATGTTTTATTCCCATGCAATTTTATCAAGATTATTGTTCCCTTGTGATCTATCCCTTATATACATCCATGATTTATTTCGTTGCCCATGATTTTTATATTTAGATTTTATGTTCATGTTTTTGCATTCAAATGTTTATTGATTGTTTTATGTTCTCTATGCATACCCTTACTAATAATCTTAGCTCACCATTTATATGTTTTCTTTTCCCCAAGATTAAAAGAAAAGTTTTAGGTAAGAAAATAAAGGTGAAGATCTTTATGGGAGATGTTGAAGATCATTCACCATGATTAGAAGATTATTTTTCGAGTTTCCAAAGTCTCTAAACTATTACAGTTTGTGCGTGTATTTTTTCTTTATGTATTAAGTATTCCAAAAAAGTAATTTAATGTCCATGTATGTCTAGATTTGGGCCTCTACAGTTGGTATCAAAGGAAAGGTTTAGTTAACCTTTGGTAACTAGGATGCGAAAACTATAGTAAGATCCCTAGAGATATTTCTAAGGTATGTCTTGGGATGTCCCTAAGGTTAAGTAAAAATATAGGTTATAGTTCTAGAATTACGGTAATTATCTTATAATTAAACCTAAGATGTTTGATATTGAAGGTAATCCCTCTTTATTATATTGATTTCCTAGAATGATTTTTTCCTCTCACAGTATTATTTTTGGGTTTTAGATGATGGCTGGAACTCGAATGAACCGTGTTGATCAATGTAATGGACGATACAATGATATTCCTCTTGAAGAAACCAATGTTATGGCAGATGGAGTGAAAAATATTATTTATATATTTACACAAGCTGTGAATCATTCTGGACTTCCAAATGAGCAGAGAAGGGAACAATATTCTATTGAGTCCTTCATGAGGCAATGTCCACCTTCTTTCAATGGGTCTTCTGGTCCACTTGTTTCTGAACAATGGATCAGTACCATTGAAATGATATTTTCCATACTTCGCTGTTCATAACATGAAAAAGTCATTTTAGCTATTTACAGTATAGATGGTGAAGCAGACTAGTGTTGGAATCAAATTAAGAATACAAGGCCCCAAGATGAAATTACATCCATGGAATGGGATGAGTTCGACAACTTGTTTTTCAATAAGTACTTCCCTCACATTCTTCGAACAAATATGGAAAAGGAGTTCCTTGAGATTAAGCAAAAGGATGATGAATCTGTTGTTATATATGAGGAGAATTTTACATGTCTTGCAAGGTATGCATCTGGATTTATCATCCAACTTAAAAGTAAAGTTGATCGATTCTTTAGTGGATCAAAACCAAGTCGTCGAATGGAATTAGCTATAAGACACATCAGTCACTATGAATAAATTGTGCGTTGTGATATCAAGTTAGAACTTGAAGTTGCTGCGACATATACATCTCATGGTTTTGACATGAAATGAAAGATGGAATTCAAGGAGAAATCTCAGAACAATGGTGAAAATAAGATGATTGTTTATTTATGCTCAAAGTGTGGAAAGAAGCATGGTGGAGATTGTCTAAAAGGTACAACAAAATGTTCCATGTGTTGGAAAAGAAGGTAATCGAGCAGTTGATTGTCGAAGTAATTGAAAAAAGGTAGCTAATGATATGAAAAGAGGAAAGAATACATAGAACGCACCACAAACAGTTAAATGCTACAAGAGCATAGAAATAGGGCATTATGGAAATCAATGCACTAATCCAATGGTTAATGATGATCAACATCAACAAACTATTAAGGAAAAGGAAAAAGGGAAGTCACATGATATCACTATTAGTGATGTTGTCTATGAAAATGATGTGGAGGAATTATAATGTGTTTATGTAATGGGATTCCAAAATAATGTTGTAGTATCATGGAATATTGGAATATTTATGTATTTGTCTATTGTGATTTTCAATAATTTTATGGTACTGGTAACCATGAAAAACGATTGAAATATTTTTGGAAATAATATGACATGCACATAATGATGGGATAATGAGAAAATAATATGTTTTATAGTATTCATGTGCTCATGATTGATATAAGGACAAAGTGATATCATGGATTGAGTATATAGATTTTTTTGAATTTTAGTATTTGGAAAGAGTTAATATTTGACAGCATTCATGTTTTCACTAAGGTTCTATGGTAATTCATGTTTCAAGAGAATACATGATTAAGTTATTCATATGTTTGGAACGTAACAATCAAGAATTACCTTGTGAGATATGGGAGACAAATGTTGAGTGGATATAGTTCACCTCATTTTAAATTTTTATTTTTGGAAGGATATTAATGTTATCCATTTATGGATAGTTTATGTTATTTTACGTTTTAAGTTTAATTTATTATCACACTATATGTGGACTTATACTAACATGTTCTAACCTTTTTTTGTGAACAGATGAAATGACCTATCATTCTACAAACATGATCTACTAACACTACCCGAATGACAAATTCACCTTCATTTTTTTAAGAGGTAAAGTGGAAATTGTACAGTGCACGACCAATGGTGAGATTGTACCAAAATAAAGTAATTATTTCATCTAATTAACATTCATCAAATTTTTGGAAATGATCCTGAAAACCAAAAAATTTGTCATAGTGTCCTTCTATATGATGAATCAGATGGTACCTTAGATCATCACAAATTTATGGCTTTGTGATTGTTGGCTTTTTGATAGCCATGTTCTCTACCACTCCCCATCAGAACTTGATGGTTATATTTCTCATTAATATCCATATTTTCACATATGTTCTCTTATGTCGACACCTAGTGATGAGTTAATTTGAGTAACCATTACATTTCAAACTTTAGTTTTTATGATTTAGTTTTGGTATTCCTTTTTACGATGTGGGTTTCTATAAAAGAAACTTTCATGTAGTAAACTATTTATAACCCCGACAAATTTTGAGGGTGAAATTCATTTTAAGGGGGTGTAGAATGTAACACCCATGGATTTTATGAAAAATATTCTTCGGATTTCATTGATGTCGTGTGTTGTACGCTACACCAAAATTAGCTTGTGCTATACGCAACACCATATTAGCTTGCTGTATATGCATCATTGAGTGTATATATATATATATATATATATATATATTAAATTTATAAATGAAATATGGTTGGATTCTTCTATACGCAACAACAAAGGATTCTTTCACTACACGCATCCCTGACTTGGCTTGCATTACACGCAATCACGACCTTCCTTGATAGCGTGTGTTGTACGCAATACCGGTTTTCACTAGTCAACGATATATGGTTTTAATATTATCATGAACTAGCCATTATGATTATTATTAACTAAATTTTGAATTTTATAACATTATTAATCCTCTTACTCATTTTCTAGATGATGGTATGAGAATAAAATAAAATTTTCGGGTAAAATAATTATTTTAAAAAAATGCAGTTTTGCCTCCTTTTGATGGCGCACCGATTTTAAATCTAATTTTTGACATGTTTATAAGCTCAATTTGACAAAATAGAACCCTTTTTTAGAATCAGGATATAAATATTTAATTTGGATAAATTTTTCTTATTATTATGATAACTTTCATATTTTAATGAATAGTAAAAACACGCTATATTTTAATTAAAAACAACTTTTTTCATTGTAATATTTTATATGGATAAATTATAATATTGAATGGTTTTAAAGTATAAATAGAATATATTTTTACCATATAATATAATTTATGTCATTATAATTGATTTTACATTTAATTCATAGGTAAAATCATTTCAATATTTGACAATGTTTTATCTTTTAAAACTCGTTTCCTTAACAACAGGATTAGTTTTAAATTAATTACTGCAACTTATGTGTTTTGAATTTTGAAAATGTATTCCATATTTTCATTCATTGGGTCGAAATTATTTTAATAGGTTACTTTTATTTTTTTGAAATTAAGAATAGTAACTACGATAATTTTCATTTACTACAGTTAAAGGTAAATCGGGTAATTAAGGGTAAAAATAATATTATATAATTACCCAAAAACCTACCAAAAATCTATTGGATGACTAAAGGTAGACCCATATCTCCTAATGGTTGGATTAGATTCAGTTTATGGACTCTTTTCCATGAAAATAATTTATTTATTATTAAAACCAATGAAAGTGACACCATGTCACTCTCTTAAATCTTATAAGTATAATAATTCTAATTTAGTGATAATATTCATGAATATTAGAAAATTAATAGTCTACAGAAAGATAATAAAATTATCTCCATCATGTGAATTTATTTATAATTTTTATGGATTAAATCATTAACATTAAAGGTGACATAATAGTGATGTTGAAATTATTTTATTGATTGAAATATCAAATAAATGGTTTTAAAAATATTATAATAAATAATATATAAACTATTTAATGTGCTCGAGTACTTTTATAGAAAAATATTAAATGTTATGAATCTATTAAATATTTTTGTTCAAATATATCCTCTGTGTAAATTTTATTTAAATTCAAATAATTGAAGAGTTTCAAAATTGACACTATTGTTATTTTATAAAAATAACAGATTATAAAAATGTTTAAAAATCAAAAAAATTTTTAAAAATTATAAATTTGAATTTACATGGTATAAAATTTCATAAAGTATCTAATTATAGATAATTAATAGCACATAAGTAATTATTTATAACAATTTAAAATTTAGAATCATATTACCACAAATAACATTTAATAGAATAAATAAGGATAAATCAAGTTGATAATGTTTAAAATAAATTCCCTACATGTCGAAATTTTATTGTTTGATTAGATTATAACCCTATCACATCTATTATTCTAGTTTGAGTCATTTTTGGATGTTTTTATGTGGGTTTGGAATTTATTATAAATTAATATTTCTTATAATTCCAAAGGTGACCCTCTCCTCCCTTATAAAAAGGAACCTCCTCCATATCCTCGTTACAAAACCTTGAGCATTCAAGCTTGGCCAAACCATGAAAATTTCTCTTCTCCAATTCCCTAGAAATATCATAGAGGTTCTGGTCTTCTAAAAATACCATCTTTATTTCCATAAGAGGAGGTTAAGAAAAGGCATGTCAAGGAAGAGGTAATATATTTTACTGATTCATTCATATTTATTTCTTCTTCAACTTCTTATTCATTATTTGTTTCATCATAATTTAATAACATAATTATCACTCATATAATGATATGTAGTTATAAATATGAAACAACCATATTTCACCTTCTATCCATCCTTTGGAAAACTAAATCACCACGCATGCGTACGTATGAAATACCGTCTCCATGCCGTGGTGTAATCTGTTTTTCCAACACCACCTTACATGGATGGGAATAATGTTGCAAATAATGAATATACATAGTTATTATAACATAATACTGATTCTTAGATAATATATCATCCACTCAAATTCAATTCAATAATTATTGGAACGATATCATCACTCGTGCGTACGTACGGACTACCGTCTCCACGACACGATGAGATTAATTCTCCATGTTAACCATTAAAAAATGATTATAAAGTATATATAATGAATAATAATGAAATATATGACATTATAAAGCTCCTGTATTTGTGTATATATATAAATATGTCATCAACTTACTTCCATTCAAGTTAATAAGGAAAGGAAAACAACATTCATGCGTACATACGGCCTACCGTCTCCATGAACTGTGTGTTTAATTACTTCCAGAATGTAAAAAATGATTTATATATCATATATATTTAGTAATAATAATAATAATATCAAGAACAACAAGTCCAAACACATACGATAAATGAAACGATTTTACCCAAAACACTACATTAACATGGAATGGACAAATGAATGCGTAATATAAATACCTAAGTGAACCATATATGATATAATAACAATGAATATGATTATTTCATAAGTCAATGACATTATTTAAATCAATATACAGGAGGTTTGGATACATTTAATGCATATCATACCTAAGGTAAGGGATAACATTTCCAATCTCGTTTTTATCCGAGATTGTTTATTCATACGTATTTACTAGGGTTATATTTATCATCCATGTCCTTATTTTCTAAAAATGGTTTCATGTATTTTTAAAGTCTCTTTTACCCATTTTGACATTTACTACATGGTATGTACGAAATATTTCTTTTACGAGGTACTTTTTGACTTTTCTGGAAAACGAATGACTAGAATGTTTTTTAACTTATACGACATGAAAGGATTTTTACGGGTTAATAATGCCTTATTTTCATGAAGCTTCCTCCAAAATATTTCATGATTATTTTCAACAAAATCATTTTCTTTTAAAATTTCATGACATTTTATGAAAAGAAAATGATTTTGAAGAAGAAAGGATATTTTCCTCAAGAATTCATTTCAAGTGTTTTATCAAAACACTTTTCCATCTAAGATGACATTATTTCATATGTGTATGTTTTAAAGTATAAGGTCTCTATGATTTACATGGTTTGACATTTCTTATTAGGAAATGATATCTATTTTTTTATATGGATCAAGTTATGATGGGATGATATTTATGAAACCCATTTTATTCTTTGGGTTATTATGAATGAATTTTGTTTATTTTGTGGCACACGTAAGAGTGATTTCATTATGAGATGGTTTGGACCTATATCTCCCTCCAATGCATTGGGTAATGATTTATATCCCATGAGATAGACATGGCTGGAAATGTAAGTTAATCTGGTTCAGTGTTACAGGACTGGAATGAGGAGTGAACTCAATTCAGAATGGGAATTTGTCCACTAAGATGGTCTTTGAAGCAATGCCTTGGATACTATGGAAATCATAACATGTGTTTAATGGATACCACAATTACATGTTTTATTACCATTCTAGATTATCATGAATAATGTTCCTTGATGATCTATGCCTTATTTACTTCCATGATTTATTTCGTTGCTCATGATTTTGATGTTTAGATTTTATGTTCAAGTTTTTTCATTCAAATGTTTATGGATTGTTTTATGTTCTCTATGATTACCCTTACTGATCAATTGAGCTCACCCTTTATATGTTTTCATTTCCCCAGGATTTAAAGAAATGTTTTAGGTAAGAAAACAAATGGGAAAGATCTTTATGGGAGATGTTGAAGATCATTCACCACGATTAGAAGATTATTTTCCGAGTTTCCAAAGACACTAAAATATTAAGGTCCTTGCATGTCTGTTTTGGTTATGTATTAAGTATTCCGCAAATGTAATGTAATGTCCATGTATGTCAATATTTGGGCCTCTACATTGTAAATGGTGTTATTGAACTTTTTCTTCAAAGGGATTGATGTATTTTGGTTTTAAAATAGTTTCATATAATATTATCTTATATTGATTCATTTTTAATGCTATGTTTGATAAATCGAATGGAATGCTCTTTACTTTTAACCGGTCATTATGATGTACACGGAGTGTGACTCGTGTTGTTCCGATTAGACAACACAAGAATCTTTTTCATCCCCAAATATTTGATATTTCAATTTTAATTGGATGTTTTTATACAATTCATTAGATCTAGACCTTGGATATATAATATTTATTTCAAGGGTTAGCACTACTTGTTTTGATTTAAAAACATTAAAATTAATGGGTATTCTGATTAATTTCAACCAAAAACATACATAAAGCCCATATTAATATCTAAAAATAATAAAAATTTAAATGGGAGTAGTGAACTCAAAATTAACCCTTTTATCATACTATTCGAAATAAGCTTGGTTATTTACCTTTTAAAATCTTTAACTTAAGTTATTTTCTTTAAAATAATTCCAAACCACCACCCTATTTTATTACTTTTTATTAGAAATACACACTATAAACCTATCAACACTCTATGAGAGTATACCTAGGATTTTCCAATAATATAAATACCATTTGAATAAAAAATCAATTTGATGTGTCATAAGAACTCATTCAAATTTTGGATTCTAATTTGGGGAACACTTGGGTTATTACTGCAAGTTTTTATATGTTTTTTTTATTTTTTTGAACATTTATTTAATTTAGCTTATACATTTTAATATCATTTTTTGTTCTGAATTATTTATTATTGAGGTTCTTCACATGAATAATTCTACTCTAGGAATCTTACCAACATTCTATCCTAAACTAGAGAGGATTATAGCTTATTTACAATGAGACACATAAGAGAATTCTTTGAAGTAGGACACACAAAAAATCGACACTCTTATTGATTCATTGAATTACCTTCTAGAACCAAAGTTAAAAATTTAATTACAGTGTAAAAAATGGATGAAAATATTGGAACACTCAAAGAACTATCCTCACATGAGGTTGTTATCCAACCGACTTACATTCAATAACAAGAAGAGGAAACCAATTTCGAACATAAAGCAAATTTAATTCACTTATTACCATGATTTAATGAAACCACACAAGAATATCCACATAAAAAACATATAGAATTTCAAACATTTTGTTATATATAAAAACATGGAAATGTGAATGAAGAATATGTAATGATTTGTCAATTCCCCTTTTCATTACAATATACTGAAAAATATTATATTTAATATGTTTATTCACCAATTTAATATTGTGAGGACAAGAAACAACATTTTCTTGAAAATTAATAATCATTATCTATAAATTAATCTATAATGGATAAAATTATGTGGTATTATACAATCATAGGTATATACACTTTATGAATACATGGAAGGATTTAAAATTATTTTTGTAAGTTTCCCGCACCACAAAATAAGTGATCATCATTTAATACAATATTTTTATGAAGGATTGATTCCAATTGATAGAACATTATTGATTCCATATTAGGTTCTGTGATACTCATTTATACCCAAATTTCTATAAGAAACATAACTGATGACATGGATCATAAGACTCAACAATTTGGTTCCTGGTCTAGTGTACCCTGTCAAGGTGTCCATGAGCTACAATTAACTGAATTCAAGAAGAAGGTGGACATGATGTTTGAAGAGTGATGTAACCTTCTTAGAAAACATGCTCTTTAAAAAGGGAAACCCATTCAGCTCCTCCCATCCACTATGGAATATGTTCTTATGACACCCACTATTCAGACTAATTACCTCAACTGAGAGAAACATATGAGAGTTTTGGGACACTATTTCCAGGACACCCCTATAAAAAATCCATTTCAAATGAACTGAAATGTCCACATATCCCCGGGTGTAATGAAAACCATGATTGTATGAAATTGGGTATTTAAACCAGCTTCAATAACAATGGAACAAACCATGTAGAGTATCAATCCATCCACTACCTAGAAATACTCAACATCCAAAAATGCATTTTCAACTACCACCTCCAAAACCTAATCCAATTCTAGAATATATGATGAATAAAATGGATTCTAACAATATAAAATTCCAAAAAACCACCCAAGATAACATAAAATAGAAAAACAATCAAATTGGGCCTACAAGACGACTTAGTTGGGGAATTATAAAGTCATGGGCCACATAAACTATCCTCCCAACCACTAGTTAATACCATGTATAAGTTAAATGTTCCTTCCATCACTCGTAGAATATGAAATAAACTTAAAATAAAAATGTACCAACCTTTATATTTATATCTTCCTGATTAAAACACCATCCCAACCATTTAAATTAGTCCAATGGTTTGAAAACCTTGTCCTGAGATAATCCATTCCAAAGGAAAGAGTGTGTTTATGGATTAGTCACATAGACAAACCATTCCTCTTCCTTTTCAAAAATGAGAAACCAAACCAAGATAAAAAATTTAACTCGATAGATAAATAATTGAATCATTCAAAAAAGTGGAGGAAAACATCCAATTGATTGATTTCGTGAATCAAAATCTAATATACACCACATTTATGAAGGATATGTGTACACAATGAATGAGTATTCAAGGTAGTGATAAGGTGATCTATGGGAGGAACATCTCAATATTGATAGATCCATAATATCACAAAAAATTCAATGATCCAGGAATATTCTCAATTCCATGCACCGTAGGGAAGTATTCTTATTCCAATGTATGCTTGATTTAGGTGCCACTATAAATGTAATGCCTCACCCTATTTACTCTTCATAAAATTTTAGGGAGTTTAAGCCCATAAGATTTTTTGGTTGAATTGGAAAACATAAGTACTTCACAACCGTCTAGTGTGTTAGAGGATGTTCTTATAAGGCTGAAATTTTTAATTTTTCCTCTTGAAATTTATCTGCTAAAAATTCAAGATGACAAGATGAATGGGATTGCCCAGATTATATAGTAGATACCTTTCCTAAAAACTGGAAAAACCATAATTAATATCCTAAATGGTACATTATCTATTTATTTTTGTGGTGGGAAAGTCTACATCAACATCAATGGACTGAATGGACTGAAGGCCGATATTTTTTTATTTTTTGGATAATCCCCTTTTAAGGGTAAAGGGGGGAAACCAAGACTTCATAAACATGAGGACATTAACAAGCTTCGAAAAATAAAAGGGATGAAACTGAAAACAAGACTACAAGGATGTGCCTCACCTAACATCAATTTCATTAAGGCGTGGCTCCACCAATGTACGGCTAATCAGGAAGCTGTCCCATGCAAAGATCCATGGGCCCAGAACCGGTGGCTATGCCATACCCTCTCAATCGTCCAAATCCAAATAGACATGAATGATGAAGACGACCAGCTCTATCATAATCTGAAGAAAGTCCTTGTAGAATTTCTGGATTCCCCAAAAAAACCTCTATTTCACCTCCAACAACAATCAAACAACAAGTAACCAGCAGATTAATAGCCAACCACATCATCAGTACTATCAATATACCACCAATTTCACTACCAATTAAACATGTTACCACCTTAACCAAATCAAATCCTTGAAGAAACATACAGGAGAGCGAAAATGAAACACCTCCCCCCTCCGAATCAATGGATATGACCCCAAGAACACTGGTGTATTCTATAACCGACATCGAGTTGGGACGAAGACGAGCTGAGATCTCGGAGTTGGAAGGCACGCCATGGCCAACATTGAACACACCGTAGCGCACGCTGAGCACACCACAGCCGAAATGGAATCCCGAACAGCCAGCGACTAGTACATAGGAGCTGACGATGATCACACCAATTCTGCGACAAGATCCTAAATCCAAAGTCACTTCGAAGCTGTCATAGAGCACAATGCCACCACTAAGATGAGGATCTGACTCCGGACCACTGGGAGTCGACGCACGCCGAGGCTGAGCAGATCCAAGGATAGGAATGATGAAGTCGTCGATGAGTGTACCAGAGATGACATCGAGCACACCAAAATCTAAATGATATCCTTAAGAATAAAGACTCAATAGAGCCACCTCTAAGCCAAAAATAGAGCCAGACCTCACGGATCCGTTCCCCATCGACGTCGTGCCGAGACAAGAAGGCTAATACTGAGGCTGATCCAAGATGGAGGAGGAGAGGACACAGCTTGGAAGGGAAACCCTAGGCGCGTGCAGATGGGGGGAGAAACTACCGCTCAGAGGCTCGATGTATATATCAATATATCAGAAAAGATAGTCAATTAAAATAGGAAATATTAGAGTCTCAATATTGGTCACCACATCAACATCAATGATTCCTAGAAGAACCCCTCAGAATGACATTACTCAGTTTCTGTTAATTATATATATGTACTCCCTTCTATTTTAAAAACTTATTTGTAACCCTCTTATCCCCATTCTTAGTTTTCTTCCTTGATTAGAATTCTTGTGTATCAATAATTCATAGAATGTGGTACATGTCTAAAAAAGTTTCATGCATGTTTGTTAATAGATATTTCCTAAACATAGAGGATCACATTAACATCGATGATACTTGTAATCATGTAATTCCTCATTCCTCATCTAAGGATGATACCATTGAATAGTTATATTATATTAGTGACCTATGACATTCACAAACACTTCGATATATCCAAATTCTCCATGAAATGAAACTAAAAAAATGCCTCCATATTTAAAATATTTATATCTTGAGAATGGAAATTAGATGCCTCTCATCATTGCTAGTTCAAACCCTAAAAAACATGAATTTTGACTTCAAGAACATTTTAGGGAGTATAAAAATAATTTGCGATGGATTTTTATGGAACTTTTATGTATTATCCCAAAAATATTTTACACATCATATATGGTTTAATGATGAGGATAATCTAGTGAGAGAAGAACAAAAACAAATGAACCCAAACCTCCTACATGTTTTCAAAATATTGGTAATAAAATTATTTTCTTCTACCTTCATTGGCTCTATCTCTGACGTCCAATGAGTCAGTCCGGTACATGTAGTTCTTAATAAAATTAGTCTAATAGTAATTGAACATCAGAAAAATTAATTGGTTTAAACTTGTGTATAGAATATTTGGGGTGTTTATATAGAATATCTCTAACTAAAACAACACACTAGGATGGACCATTTACCATTTCCATTCATTGTCCTAATGATTTAGTGGATAGCATGGAAGACCCTTTACTTTTGGGATGATGGTTTTTCTAGATACATTATGATCAATATTTCAACTAATGATTAGGATAAAACATACTTTACTTCACCCATTAAAACATTTTCATATAGATTGATGTCCCTGGGTCTGTAAAATGCTCTGGGTACTTTATAACAATGCACAATTAGTATTTTTTTTGGATTACCAAGGGAATAGAATGGAATTTTTCATGTATTATTTCATTATTTATTGATCATCATAGGAAGATTGTTTGAGAATTCATTGATCAATCCTATGCCTCTATATTGAAAAGAGTCTCATATTAAATTATTTGAAATTCCATTTCATGGTACAAAAAGGTATATTATTGGGACATTTAATTTATGAGGATGGTTCCCAATTTGATAAATAAAATGTAGATTTCATTTAATCCCTACCATTCCAAAAATATTATAGGGGATGTATAGTCTTTCCAATGTAATTCTAGATTTTACCATCGATTCATTAGCGACTTTAGTAATATTACACTCACCCTATTGCAGTTTTTCCAAAAATAAAAATATTTTTTTTGATAAAAAATATGAGTTTTCTTTTAAAAAATTTAAATGGAGTCTCATATCACCCCTTGAAATCCCGTCACATCAGTGGGATTTACCATTTGAGGTCATCTGTGACTCCTCAAACTATTCATTTGGGGTAGACTTATCACAAAGGGTTGACCAAGCTCTACATGTCACTGCATATTCATAGTGTAAATTTCACCATTCCCAAGAAAACAAAACAAAAACTGAAAAATAATTTTGTTCTATTTTTATTGACTTTGATAAATTTTGGTCATACCTTTATGGTTCTAAAGTCGTCAGGTTCATAGACCATGCAGCCCTATGGAATCTCCTTGAGAAACTAGAATCCAAAATATATATCATTTTATTGATACTCTTATATCAATAATTTTAACATGAAATTTAAGAGAAAAAATTAGTAGAGAATGTGGTGGCATACCATATCAGTAGAATCCTCCCAACCACAAACATTTACTCATACCCCTATTTTCCTATAAATGAAATGTTTCTTTAAGAAAATCTATATCGACTGCAAGATGATATTCCTTGGTTTGATGAAATTGAAAATGATAGGGTAGCATCATTGATTCCTGCAAATTTAAACAAAAACCAGGCCACCCTTCTAAACAAGAGTCTCATTGGTACATTTGGTATAACCCCTAGCATTAGAGCTCTTCTAGTTTTCATGTTATCATGTGCTGTGTTCCTGATAGAATATTTCAATATGACCATAGGTTTTTCCACAACATTGATTGTAGAAGCCCTTTGGTCTCCAATGGATTGCTCGTATAGTCCACAATTCTAGCCCCTTTTAGCCAAAATTATTTCAAGATGCACATGAATTCTATAAATCTTGTCCTAGATAACATATAATGGGACTGTATCTAAAAATATTAAATTCCATTAAAACCTTTTATATTCCTTGAATTTTTTTATGTTTTTGGAATTAAATTTATGGGACCATTCCACAATTCATTTGGTAACTTATACATTCTTCTAGAAGTTGATTAAGTGTAAAAATGGGTAGAAGAATGTTCCACAAGGTTTGATTATTCCATGATTGTTGTTGAATTTTTTATAAACCAATTTTTTTATAGGTATGGATTACCAAGGTTCAACATCAGGGACTTTGGTTCCCATTTATGCAACTGAACTATGAAATCTCTTTTGTGTCGGTATGCATTTAGGCATCAATTTGCTACTTCATATCCATATATACTAATGGTCAAGCCAAGGTTTTTAATAGATAGGTAACACAAATTCTTCAAAAAAATTTCAAACCAATGTAAATATTAGAGTCTTATACTCGATGATTCATTATTAGCTTACAGTACTTCCATTAAAACTCACCTTAGAATGTCACCTAATGGGATTATTTTTGGATGGACTTGTAATCTCCCAATTTAGATTGATTGTTGGGCCTACATGGCCATTAAATAATGAAATCCTAGTATATCAATTATTAGTTCTCAAAAGAAGTTACAGATTCAAGAGCTAGAAAATGTTAGAATATATTCATATTAGATCTCTCAGATTACTAAGGATATATTAAAGGATGTCTACAACCATCTTAACTATCATCATCCTTTCCAAATTGGTTAGAAGGTCCTGCTTAAAAATTTATGGTTAAAGATGAGTCTAGGTAATACTTTTTCTCATTTGTTAGGTCCATACACATTTACTATTGTTTATCCATTTGGTGTTATTTAGGTTCATGATTATGAATCCAAAAGAACTGTTACTGTAAATGAGCAGAATCATTGGAACATCAAAGAATCCCTTCCAGATTCCCTCACAGAGGAACTCCATGTTCAAGAAGTAATATTTTAATTACACCAACCGGTTTTTATCCTTCCGTCCCACATTCTCTTTTATTATAGTGAGGAAACTGCATACACTAGGTGTGAGGTATGGGTTCCTTCGAGGGTTAGTTATTAATTTTTAACTTCTTTTTTTCTCTTTTAAGCTTTCTGAATAATATTTTTACATTCCACCATTTCCCCCCATGAATTTTTGTGCTAGAATGTTACTTTTTGATTCCCACGTTATCATGGATAAAGATTCCAGATTAAACGTGGATTTTATTAGAAATTAATCAAGAATTTCTGTATTTTATATTGTTTTTACATTTAAAATAATCAGGTGAAATGTGTATTTAAAATGAATTCAATACAATGGTGTTATATTCAATTGAGATTTGTTTTTCTTTAATGATATAAATGGTTGTATCATTTTTAATCCTTTGAGAATAATGGTACATTTTTGTTGAGTAGTTTAACAGAAAAATATGTCCCTTAATTGATCAACACAACTTTTCACCCATCTGTGAAGTGTAAAAATGTCTTACTTAATAGATGGTAAATATATGATATGATATTTTTCTATACATTGGAAATTAATTATCCATGCATTCCTTCCTTATTCAATCTATTTAAATACTGTACTAGATTGACCTATGTGTGTGTAGCAGTTATTCTACTGTTGTTTTCTCTAAAAACCAAAAAAACCAAGGAAAAAAATCAAAAACTAATAACCATTTATGGGTGTGATGAAATATAAAAAATATGGGAATATAAAGGTAGGGATATTATGGCTAGACTTCTATTAATTCTGATGTGAGTGGGTCTAGAAATTTCATTACAAAGGATATATGGAATGTTTGGTGAAAAAAAGGTAAGTTTACAATTTTTAATATAACTTATTTTTACTAAATAGAAAGTGTAAAAAATAGAATGAAATGGTTTTTACACACACACATAAATTATTAGTGACATTATTAACATTTTAATTATTTTCAATGACAGATTTCATGCATCTTTGGAAATTTCATTCTAATAATAATTTTGTGACGTCTTTTTCTATTATCATTGGGAATAAATCCCCAATGTGATATCTAATTTGATCCCACTTATATTAAAAAAATTTATATTGGTAAATATTTTGGAATTTAGAAATTACTATATGAACACTTTTTTTGAAATATTAATTTTCTTATGTGTAAATTGTTTTTGGTGTGGGGGTGTGATCGCACCATGATTCACCTTTTCATTTTTATCCATAAATCACTATGCTAAACTAGATTTGTATTGAAAATTATCCCAAAAAAATGAAGTTCATGTTTGATGAAATTATTTTGTTTTTATCACTTTTAAAAAGTGGAAATGATAGTTGTCTGGATAATTTAACTGTAGGAGGATTGTATTTGGAGGGATCAAAATGATGTTCATTAAAAATGAGCCATACTATGCAGGATCCAAGTGCAGTAGTGCACTCAACTAAAAAACTCAAGTTAATCATGGATCAAAATGTGATAATATTTTGTCGGATTTTCCAAAAATAAGTGGGATATAACTTTAATGGGTTAACCTAAGATAATTTTTTCCATTAGTTGTCCCATCCACAAAAATATTTCCAACCCATAAAATCTACACAATGTCAAAAGTGTGGTGTTGTGTTTGGTATATATCTCGATATATAGTTCTCCAAATGTGGAAAAATTTTAAGTGATGACATTCAAGAGGTGCGTCTTTTTTTCTTAAAATCATTATACAACTTTGTGGAGGTCAAAACCCAGGGTCCATCCGGTTTCTCTAAATTAGGGGTCTCAAAACCACCTCCCAATATTCCAATAATATGATACCTTGGCTTCCCCATTATCAATTTTGAATTCTTTGTTTGATTAAATTTAATGGAATTATCATTAATTTTAACTAATCAGTGTAATGTCTTGAGTGTATGACATGTGTTTTCCAATTGGACTAAAAAAGAATCATTTTCTTCCTCACTTATTTCATATTTCAAATTTATTATTCCATTATTATACCATGCATGTTACCTATACCCTGGTTATATTATTGTTTTTTCAATGTTCCAATCAACTTGCATTGATATAAAAACAAGGAATGCAATCAGGATTCTAATTTATTTTGACAAAAAAAATATATAAAATCCGGATTATTCTCCATGAACGATTGACATGAAATGTGAGTAGTGAAATCACAATGAACCATTCACAACATACTTTTCCAAATACAATTGGTTCTTCAACTATTAAACATAATAATTTATGTAATATAAATTAAATAGTTTCAAAATAGCCCCCCACTTTTAGTACTTTTTTATAAAAAATAAACATACAAAACATATCAATGCACCATGAGAGATGACCTAGGTTCTTACCTAGACTATAAATACCCATTAAAAGAAAAATAAATTATAATTTTCATGAAAATTATTTCATATTTGTCTTTATTTTTTATTATATTAATAATAATCATCCTTAATTTTCTATTTATTTGAGGCAATGGCCTCAAATAGGATGAATCATGTAAACAATCAATGCGATGTGAGATGCGATGATTACCCCACTGACATTCCCAACCCAATAAGAGTGGGAATTGAGAAGTCAATGATGATACTATCCCCTTTGAATCAGTTTATGAATAAAAACCTAAATCATTATTGTCTTCCAAATCCCCCTAAGAGTGAACAAGCTATGATTGAGATTTTTATGTGATAATGGCCTCTAACATTGAATGCATCATCTGATCGATTAATTGTCGAAAAGTGGATTTACTTCCATGAGAATATATTATCCATATTTGAATGATATGGGAAATATATGGTTCTATTGGCTATTAGTTTTAGTTTGGGACAAACAAGATTAGTGGCGGACATTGATCAATACTATAAACCATGAGAAAGAGATAAAAGTGATTGGGTGGAAGAAATTCTGAAAAATATTTCTGAAAAATATTTTCATTATAGTTAGAGACATAAAATAGAAATATTTTCCATTACCTAAAGAAAATTCAATGAAAATATATCAGGCTGTATTAGGGAAAAATCACAATAATTTCATGGTATGCCTCTGTCATGGTCGTTAACACTGAAGGCAATGATTACTAGTTATTTTGTGGGCCATAACCTTGTCTATGAAAATCCCTAGAGATCTGAGATTTTGATAAATATAAGGGAATTTAATAATATGACCTCCATGTTGATGTGGTGATCGGTGAATACTAAGGGTATCATAGGGATAAGAATTAGAAAGTAGAGTTCAATTCTGGTTGTCCCATTGATAAATCTCATGGTGCTAGGAAATTTCTTCATCCTAAATATAAATGGTTTAGAAAGAATCACAATGAAAAATTCTTAAGGAGACGAGTCAATTATATAGGTAATGGATTTAAGGACATATAACTAGGGATTTTTTTTTCTATGAGAAACTCGTTAATGTGACGGAGGAGCAAAATTCTTCATTCAATGCTCAGTGTAGTGTTCATTACATTATCTGCAAGTAACCCAGGCTCTTTGCAAACCAATGCACTATGAGAAGGGTTCTCAAAGACAACCATTATCCTCCAATGTACAAAGGGTGTTCTTTTTCAATTATAATTACTGAGGTGGATCTCAACACTTCCATGGTGATAGAAACACTAGTTGGTCATTAATGAATAAGGATGGTACATTCTATTTCTTGTTCTATGAATTCTATCATATCACCTTTGTTTTATTTAAACTTTCTGACCACCACCATAAATCATGGATGTAGATATTTTGGTGAAAATTTAAAATTGGAATATTATTACATCCCAATTATATAACTCCTCCCCTAAAAAATCTATTTCTTGAACATCCCATATGACATTTTCATTTTCCTTTTGGTGGATTTTGATGCAATTTTTTCCCTAGGTGGGCTTTCCCTGTATAGATCCAACATAAATTTCTATGAGAATGAAAATCACACTCATTATCATGAATCACCCTTGATTCAGTACAATTGAATTGAGGATGTTGAATAAAATGTTATACCAAAATCTCAAGCATGGATATTATATCCTATAATACAGCTTATCTAGATCAAATGATTGAGCCTAAGGAAATGATCATCCCAGAAACATGACAATTGAGAAGGAATATGCCAATGCATTTTTTATGAACATACTAGACTTCCTTCAATCTAGGAGGTTGATTTTCTTATTGATCATATACCTATGGTGTTTCTATTATCCAAGACACCATATTGAATGGCTACTGTAGAACTTGTGGAGCTAAAAAAATAACAACATGTGTATCATGATAAAGTCTTCATATTCCAAATTTCTTAATTATGGGGTGCAGTAGTCCACTTGATGAAGATGAATGATGGTTCAATGAACCTTTGTATGTATTATCATGATCTCAACAAGATTGTGAAAAATAAAAAGTATCCTCATCCATGGATTGAAGACTTTTTTGATGGGATATACGAATCAGAATACTTCTACAAGAGGATTTATGGTCTAGATATTACCATTTTTCGGTTAAGATGGGGGATATCCTCATGAATAATACTCATAAAAGAACAAGGAACTTTGAGTTCATAGTAATTCTAATAAAACTCCCTAATTCTATAGAAATTATCATGGAATTTTCAAATAGAGTCTATTTAGATAAAATTTAAAATATTGTGGATTACTTTATAGTTTATAATATAATATTATATATAACCAAGAAGGATAAGGGGGGTCAACTATGAAATGTGATAAAAAAATTTCCAATGGAGAATCTTTATTCCATGTAAAACAGAGGTGAGTTCTAGTTGAAGGATGTCTAATTGCTGGGGAATATCTACAAGGACCCGACCTTAAAGCATTACATAATCATGAATTAAACAAATAATTCACATTGAGGATCTTTTTAGGTTTAGAGTTTTCACGAATTAGGAAATAACTATTATATCTAAATGATTACAAAGTAGACACATCTACTCAGTTTTTGTTTTTTCACAAAATAAATACTCTTGAAAAAAAGTTTCAGGTCTAGTTCCATGTTTTAGACTGCATGGCATTTCCTAGATCCCATCCTTGACCCTATTTCATTTTATCTCCTATGAAAAACATTTCAAAAACATGGGATGAGCATAGAAATCTCAGTTAGGGAAACACAAAGAAATAAAACATTAGATCGTAAATATATACATAACATAATATTTTTAATAAACCTCATGAAAACATAATATTTATGAATAACCCATATAAATCAGAAGACAAAAATTTAACTTGAGGCATTCATAAAATTCTTACATAGGGAGTAACCCTCATGATTACTTTTAGAATACCCATCACAGTATATTTCCAAAATCACTTTGGAGAAAACCTAGAGTTTAACTCCTTCGAATTACCCAATGAATTGGAGATCTCTCATGGGCTCACCCACCCTTATTTTATCACAGAACCACCCGACATCATAAACAATGCCCAAGAACCATAACATAATCATATAACATAAAACATGCCTAAAAGAAACATAACATTTCCACATTTCAATCACAAGATATCAATACAACACATTGATATAATCAAAACATTATCCAAATAATTTCCAATACCAAAATAAAATAAAATTAAAATAGGGTATTTATTTTTCTTTTAAAAATAGTTATTGCTTGTAGAGGAAGCTGAAACTCAAATAATTGTCATGACGACGAAGAAGTCGTTGTCACCACATATGTAAGACAAAAAAACATTGAATTTTTCATTTAGTAAACTGATTCATCTAAAAAGATTCCTTTTGAATGAAATTAAAAGTCAAAAGGGTTTTATACACCATATAAAATAATGTTGTGTATAAATAAAAATATTCCTTAATGAAAGGATATTTAGGGGAAGTCCCGTACAAAGACGACATCCTTAGATAAAGGCTAAATCAATTACATAATTATGTGTGAAAAAAATAAATACACCCAATATAAGTGGATATGAATTGTAAAACAATCATGGTTCATCCACACATATTCATAATATGACATAATCAAGAAGTAGAGGTTTAAACTATAGAATTGAAATTTGGTTAAGAAGTTCCCTTACAAAAATTCAACAGCCATACAATGTCAATTTAAAATTCATAAAATGAGTTGATGAGAGATAAAAATGGTATCTCATCACATAGCCATAAAATTTACAGCAATAAGAATATATAAGTTCATATCCCAACATTAAGAAGATGTAAATTAAACGACCTAACAAAAAGAAGTCATTTAAAAAGAGGAGGGTGAAAGGTTCCCTTACCGATTTGGGTAACATTATAAACGTACACCCCATGAAAGAAGGAATATACAATGTTGATGTAAATACCAATAAATGAATGTATATTACACAAAGAGTAGAATAATGAGCAGTAAATACACCCCTCAAATGTGATAGTGACAAATATAGCATGAATCTCACAGGAATAAATAGTTAGATAAAAACCCCTTACCTCGTTGCAATAAATCGGGTCTTATGACCAAAAGATAATAAGAACCAAATGAATCACATAATACCAAGAATATAAATAGAATGACGTTAATATATATCAAATGTAAGTACACAATACACCACATGCAATAAATAATTGTCCAACAATGGAAATCTCACGGAATTAAAAGTGAGATAAGAAATCCTTTACCATGTGTCCGACTTGACTCACTCATATATTCCATGTTCTTCATGAATTATAAAATTAAGTTAATTTATACATTATAAATAACCTTTTTAAAATTTATTATTTCCTTTATATCACTTATTACCATGTTATAAACATTACGTAATCATTTATGTTAATAACGGCCATTTTGTCGATATTTGTTACATGAGTCAAAAGTGAACTTATTATATTTACAAGTTGTTCACGTAGTAAAATATAAATTATCTCCAGAATGATATTAATTATTTAGATATCATATATATCATATAGATCTAGTATTTATATGTCTTTATACTTGTAGATAACAATTGAATGTATGAAATGAAGTGCACAGTTCATGGAGCCGGTAAACCGTACGTACGCATGAACGATAATTTCATTTTTGTTTCACATTTAATGGAATGAAAACATTATGATATAGATTTAAATTACAATTCCAGTATAATATCATAAATTATATTATTAAATAAATCCTTTATACATCCCACATATGGCATTAAGGATTCAATTCACTCTGAGGGGGCGGTAGTCCGCACTTCCTAAAATGAAATAATCCTGTTTACCCATTGTGGAAAAATAATGGTATGCCATAAAAGTAAAATATAGAAAAATAATGAAAACATAAAAATAATATATATCATATATAAATTCAGTTAAATCATATTGGCCACCATGAGAGGCGGTAGGAGATAATTGAACAATCATCATTTCATGAGGCAGTAGGTCGCCGTCCACAGAAACAGTATGTTCTTCACCCCTTAGATGGTGGTGTGTGTATGTTTAGCACTAATAATTAAAATTAAAACATCATAGTATTTTTAAGATACTATTTTTTTTACAAAATAATGGAATAAAAAGAGTTTAAGGTGTTGGAGAAGAAAAATAAAACAAAAGAACATAAGAAAACACATTACCTCTAAATCGGGTAACTCTTTTTGATTTGAGCCAAAGGCTTCCTTGGAAAGGTGTCTTCCAAATGTGAGGCTTCTAAAAGTATGAGAGAGATGTGGAGATATAATATGAGTATATTTTATAATATCCAGGGGCTTTAGAGTTGTGGATAAGGGGGTAGAGGTGGCGGCCTTTTATAAGAGGGAGGATGGTCACTTTTGGAAAGTCTTGAAATGATACTTTATTATAAAATGGTTTTTTGATTATAAAGGTCCCAAAATAAATGATTTTGAGGATAAGGTGATAAGGGTTCGAAATACACCCATAAAATAGGTTTTCAACAAGATTATTTCTTATATTTTAACTTATCTTTTCATTTTATTTAAATCTTTCATTAATGAGGTAATCACTGCTTCATCATGGTGTTATAAATAAATGTATTTATTTAATGTCTAAAAATTATAAAAAACTACCTTGATTTAGGAAATATTTTTATACTTCCAATGACTATTTATAGTCTAAGATATCATTTCTGTAAACAATATTAATTTTTTTTACTTAGGATATACAAACCATTGTTATATTACTCTTCTTTTTTAAAAATAATGTCATAAATGTCACCATCACACCCATGTGACTCCATGGGCCCTCAAGTTTGGTAAAAAGCTTCCCATGGTCTTCCATTACTCAAAAAAGAGGATTTGGACACATTTTGGGGTCATTATATATTATTATGATTTTATTTTATTACCATTAACTACCTGATTAATAATTAATCAGGATAATTAACGATAATTACTGTCATTACTATTCATATTGTCCAAAATCAAAAGAGTCTTAATTACAAATTTTGGTACATATGATTCCCAATATGGATTCAATTTTACCAAATTCCAAACACTGAAATTATGGTAATTAATTTAAAAATAATTCCCATTGTCCCAACCAAAGATGAGTTTTTAAGAAGTAAAATTTATCAAAAGATATTCTGGTTTTTACATCCAATTGAAAAGTTAAATAACTTCCAATGAACAAAATTGTACTATGTTATAGAAATAAAATTCAATTACACTTTTTAACCAATTAAATGGAAAATCTATCTATATAATTAAATTATATGAAAAAGTAGTTTTGATGTAAAATGCAGTATTCTTCACTATTCATTAAAAATGAAAATTATTCAGAAAAATACAAAACATTTATCCTAAATAAATTTGATATTCCAAATTAAAAAATGATTTCCATTTTTACAAATTCAAATAATTGAAGTTTCATTAATTATTTTTATAATTAATTCCCGCAGTCAAGACAAATAGCATGTTTTTAAGAAGCAATATCTATCAAATGATTGACACTTGTTTATGTCCAATTTCAAAGTGAAATTAATTCCAATGACCACCATTGGATTATAAGATAAAATTATATTTTAACTACACTTTAAACCCAATTAAAAAGATAATCTAACTATATAAATAAATTATAATAAATGGAGGTTTTGAATTAAAATACAATATTTTCACTATTCATTAAAAAATGAACTTTATCAAAAAAATTACAAAAATTTACAAAAAGTAAATTTTGATGTCCAAATTCTAAAGAAGGATTATATATTGTCAAATATAAAATATAAAATAGACAAAAAGTATATTTAAAAACGGTTCTCCATCAAAAGGCTGTTAATCGACCTTTTAATGAATATTAGAATATTTAGGCTAAAACTTTGATTGATTTGCATTTTATGCCTCTATCATTTATTGGGTAATTGTTAAAATATTTTACAAACATATATAACAATTTTTTAGTCAGTTCTGTTCATTCCTGCCATTTCAACGGCTAGGTGTTAACTACCATTTAAAATAATATTATTATATTATTATTGTGCAACGTAGGATTTCAAAGAAACTCATTGTTGAGTATTGGGTACGCCGTCAAACATAGCATCTCATTTAAAGTAATATTAATTTTTTTCACTAATATTAATAAATATGGAAATGTCATATTCTTTATTTACCTAGGATGTTACATCCTTCCCCCTTTTGGGAATTGTGTCCTCATACTTGTAAAATTGGGCTCAGAAACTATATTGAAATCCCCACATCAGAAAAGGAGTAAATAAAATTATCACTTTTAGAGAAAGAAAAATAAGCTCAATGGTGACTTGAAATAACCCATACTAGGATTACATGAAAACATGGATATGAAGGAGAAAAAACCATCATATTCTGATGGAGAGTGAAAAAAACTGGTTTAGGAGAAAGTTAACCACTAGAAAATCACAAACATGTGATGGGTTAAATAGTAATTGATTCCCTAGTAGGAAAAGTTAACAAAAAACGTTTTTGTTTTAAGTTAATTTTCATTAAAGTAATTTATTAATGATCTTAACTAAAACAATAAGAAACATACTCACTTGTCATGTAGACTTTCATCTTTTAATATATTTCTAGCAATAACTCATATTTTCTCCAAATGATGAGTATTCAAGATGACTTGTTCACATTAAGAGCTCTAAAATCGACATTGAAAGAATCATATAATCCCTTAAAGATGAACTATATATTTCCCTTGTCTATAGAACTTAACCAATACAAAAATGGTATGTTCAAGATCAGATAATCCCTAAAAAGGATAATCTTTTAGAAAAAGAAAAACTACTCTTAATCTCCAAAATTTGTACAACAAAATGAAAAGTTCATCAAATACCATTCAATAAACAGATATCCATAAAAATTTTCAACAAAATCCAAACAAATTTTTAAACCCAAATATCCGAAGGATTTAGTCACATTTTCTTCCATGATAAATCATAACATTTATCTTCAAATAACATCAGTTACTCTTAAAGTCTCGTATTGAGACGAAATTAACCTAATCACATATCCTCCTTGATAGGTTAATCATTTCCATAGATAACCCAAAATCAACTTGTTCTTGATTCATAAAATCATCTATCTAAATATAATATTTCTTACTAACCAGAGACTTCATGTAGCTCATTGGTAGGTGATATATACCAGTCGGACTTTGGTTGTAGGTTCAATTCCCGCAGCTTCATCTGATCCGATGGGTTTTCACACTGTCTGTGTGTTGTCCTTATTAAAAAACTATATAATTTTATTAAAATCCATAAACACATAAAAAGTCATCAAAAATAACCATATCATATTTTTACCACAAAGTGTATCTAATAACTTTCGTTTTTCATCACAAAATGTATTAACTGGTAATTGCCTCAAATTCAAGGATCATATAAACCCAAATGGTTCATTATAAATATATCCACAAAAGAAAAGATAATTATTCCTTGAATAAAATTTTGATATATCAAACATCAGGGTTACACATACTATAAAAAGTCTTCTAATGTAATCCCATCATCAATAAAGCCTTAATACCTTTATGAATTTCACCATCCTTCCTTATATGTTGACTTCTTACTCATTAAACATACTTCATGATCCATTAACCATCCCTTTACAACTTATTCAGAAATACATCTTTCCAACAAAAAAATCATGAATCATATCATAAGATTTCAATAATAGGAAAAAAATATGTTAAGAAATAATCCATACCTTTCATTGGTCATTGTCAGTTTATTTATCCCCAATCGGAATGGCATTATGTATTGGTAAAAGAATATTTTTACGAACATGGTGATCCCATTCCCGAAAAAATATCGTAGGACATGTGTTTGCATAATGACCATGCACACCACATTTAAAACATTAAATTGATCCCTCAGAATGGACTTCTTTCCCTTTCCATGAGTCAACTAGATGTTTCCTTTTTCTATAGTAGTTTCAAGATTAATGACCTTCATTTCCACATCTATAACATCTTTCTATCCCTTTGGATCATTTTCCTATGTGTTTATATCCACATCTTTGACACATAGGTTTTTTAACACACTTAACTTTATGATTTTTACCTAAACTTTTGTAGGGATTTGTTCCTCACATATATGATGACTTATAAAAATCACTAAGGTTTTGGTGGTCAATCATGACTCCAGGTAGTTGGTTGAGAATTATCATAAGTGTTCTCATTGCAACTCCCATATCATTCAGTTGCTTGTTCAGAAAACATTCATAGTTTTCTTTAAATCCACTGTTACTTTAGTGCCTTCTAGATCCAGCCATTTACTTAAACCAAAATTGTCAGTGTGAGTATATCTGTAAAATCATCATATAATACTAAGATATAATTATTCATATTATCTTAAACTCATTCACTTTATCTATGAAAACTATAACTCTTTCTGAAATCCTAACCATAATGGTAATGTCACTTATGCTTAAAGAATACCCTAACCTCTAAAGTTATCTAAACCGACCTTTGATACCAAATATAAGGACACGACCTTAAAACATTAAAAATCATGAATTAAATGAATAATTCACAATGAAGATCTTTTCAAGTATAGTGTTTTAGAGAATTAAGACATAACTATTACATCTCAATGATTACAATGTAGAAACATCTACATAATTTCCATTTTTTCCCAAAATAAAAACTCTTGAACAAAAGTGTAATGTCTAGTTCCGTGTTTTAGATAGGATGACATTTCCTTTATCCCATCCTTGACCCTAATCCTCTTTAAATCATGTGAAAAACATTTCAAAAAGATGGGATCAGTATAAAATGCTCCGTAAGGGATACAAAAAGAATGAAAACATTAGATCATCAATATATACACAACATAAGATTTTTACCATACCTCATGAAATAATAATATATATGAATAACTCATAGATATCATTATACATAAAGGTAACTTGAGGCATTGATAACATTCTTATGTCGGGAGTAGCCCTCATGGTTACGTTTGGAATACCCATCACAGTATATTCCCTTAATCTCTTCAGAGAAACCATAGTGTTTAACTCCTTTACATTACCCAATGCATTAGAGAGATCTCTTGGGCTCACCCGCCCTTATTTTATCATGGAACCACCCGACTTCATAAGAAATACCCACGAACCATAACATAATCATATCACATAATACATGCATAAATGAAACATAACATTTCCACATTTCAATCACAAGATATCAATACAACAGATTGATATGATCAATACATTATCAAAACCATTTTCAATACCAAAATAAAGATAAAATCATACATTGTATATATTTTTCATTTAAAAATGTTTTGTCTTGTAGAGGAAGGCGAAACTCAAATAATGTTCACGGCGGTGGAGAAGTCGTTGTCGCAGCATACGTAAGAAAAAAAATCATTACTTTTGTCATTTAGTAAAGCACATCATGTAAAATTATTAATTTTGAATGAAATGAAAAGTCAAAAGTGTTTCATACACCATATAAAATGACGTCGTGTAGAAATATAATGATTCTTAAATGAAAGGATATTGAGACGAAGTCCTGTACAAAGACAGTATACTTAGATAAAGGATAAATCAATTATATAATTATGTGTGACAATTATAAATGCACCCAATATAAGTGTATATTATGTGTAAAATAATAAGAGGTCTTCCATACATATTCAAAGTACAATATAATCAAGAAGTAGAGGTTTAACCCAAAGAATTGATATTGAGTTATGAAATTCCATTATAGAAATTCGACAGCCAAACGACGTCACATTAAAATTAAGAAAATGAGTTAATGAGAGATATAAAGGGTATATCATCACTTGGACATAAAATTTTCAGCAATAAGAATATATAATAACATATCCAAACATTATGAAGATGTAAATTAAAAGACCTAACAAAAAAGAAGTCTTTTAAAAAGAGGCGGGTGAAAGGTTCCCTTAACGATTTTTCTAACTTTCGAAACGTACACCCCATGAAAGAAGGACTATACAATGTTGATGTAAATACCCATAAAAGAATGTATATTATACGTAGAGTATAATAATGGGTAGTACATAAACCACTCAACGGAGATAGAGACAAACATTGCATGAATCTCACGGGAGTAAATAGTGACATAAAAACCCCTTACCTCATTGCAATAAATCGAGTCAGATGACAAAAAGATAATAAGAAACAAATGAATGACATAATTCCATTAATATAAATAGAAACAAAATAATATATATCAAATGGAAGTACACAATACACAACATGAAATAATGAATTGGTGAACAATGGAAATATCACTGAATTAAAAGTGAGATAAGAAATCTCTTACCACGTGTCCGACTTGACTCACTCGTATATTCCTGGTTCTTCTTGAATGATAAACTTAAGATAATTTATACATTCTTAAGAACCATTTTCAAATTTATTATTCCTTTTCTATCACTTATTACCATGTTATAGACATAACACAATCATTTTAGTTAATAACGGTAGTTTTGTCGATATTTGGTACTTGAGTCAAAAGTGAACTTCTTATATTTACAAGTTGTTCATGTAGTAAAATATACATTATTTCCAGAATGATATTCATTATGTAGATATCATATATATCATATATATCCAGTATTTATATGTCTTTATACCAGTACATAACATTTGACTGTAATAAATAAAATGCACCGTTGATGGAGACTGTAAACCTTACGTACGGATGAACACTGCTTTCATTTCTATTTCGCATTTACTGGAATGAAAACATTATGATATATAGGTACATTATAATTTTAGTATAATATCATATATAATATTATTAACTCCATCATTTACATGTCCCACATATGGCATTAACAATTCAAATCACTTTGAGGGGGTGGTAGTCCGCACTTCCTAAAATGAAATTATAGCGTTTACCCATTATGGAAACCATAAAGGTATGTGATAAATGATAAATACAAAAGCATAAGGAAAACATAAACAAAATATATATCATATATAAATACAGTTTCATCTTAATGTCCACCATTAGATTCGGTAGAAGATAATTGAACAATCATCGTTTTGTGAAGTAATAGTTCGCCGTCCATAGAAATAATATGTTCCTCACCCATTAGATGTAGTTGTATGTAATTTTAGCTCTAATTTATCTCATAAAAACACCATAGTATATTTAATATACTGGTTTTGTTACAAAATAATGTAATAAGAAGAGTTTAATTGGTTGTAGAAGCAAAATAAAACAAAAGATCATAAGAGAAGTCGTTACCTCTAAATCGGGTAACTACTTTTAATTCGAGCCAAAGGCTTCCATGGAAAGAATTCTGCCCAATGTGAGGCTTCTAGGAGTGATAGTGAGATGTGGAGAGAAAATATCAGTAGAGGTTAGATGATCCAATGGTTTGAGTGGTGTAGGTAAGGGGGTAGAGGTGGGGGACTTTTATAAGAGGGAGGAGGGTCATTTTTGGAATGTATTTAAATGATACTTTATTAGAAAATGTTTTTTGGATTATAAAGGTCCCACAATGATAAATTTAGAGGATAAGGTGATAAAGGTTCGAAGTAGACCCATACAAAAGGTTTTTGACAAGTTTATGTCTTAGATTTTACGCAATCCTTTCATTTTATTGAAATCGTTCATTAATGAGGTTTTCACCTCATCATCATGGTGTCATAAATTAATTTATTTATTTAATGTCTAAAAATTATAAAAAAATACCATGATGTAGGAAGTATTTTTTTTATTTCCAATTAATATTTATTATCTAATATATCATTTATGTAAATAATATTAATTTTTTTTAATTAGGATATACAAACCTTTGTTATATTTCTATTCTTTTTTAAAAATAATGTCATAATTGTCACTATCACACCCATGTGACTTTTTGGGCCCTAAAATTTTGTAAAAAGATTCTCATGGTCGAACATGACTCAAAAAAGAGGATATGGACACATGTTGGGGTCATTTTATATTTTTATGATATTATTTTTTTACCGTTAACTACCTGATTACGAATTAATCACGATAATTAATGATAATTACCATCGTTAATATTCATAATGTTCTAAAACAAATGAGTCATAATTACATAATTTGGACCTTCAGATTCTAAATATGGAATACATTTTACCAAATTCCAAACACAGAAATTGTAGTAATTTATTTAAAAAAATCATTTTGTCACAACCAAAGACGGGTTTTTAAGAAGTAAAATTTATCAAGTGATTGTCTTGTTTGTACATCCAATTGAAAAGTGAAATTACTACCAATGAACAACAATATATTATGTTCTGAAAATATTATTCAATTAATTGTTAATAAAAATTAAAATGACAATATAAATATATAATTAAATTTGATGAAAAATGAGTTTTGATGTAAAATGTAGTATATTTAACTATTCATTAAAAATGAACATTTCTCAGAAAAATACCAAAAATTTATTCTAAGTAAATTTGATATTTAAAATTCAAAAATGATGTCCATTTTTTATAATTCATAACATAGAAGTTGAATTCATTAATTTTATAATTAATTTCTGCTGTGAAGACAAATACCTTGTTTTTAAGAAATAATATCTATCAAAAGATTGACACTTGTTTATGTCCAATTTCAAATTGAAATTAATTCCAATAACCAATATTGGATTAAATGGTAAAAATATATTTTAACTACACTTAGAACCCAATTATAAAGATTATATAACCATATAAATAAATTTGATTAAAGGTGGTTTTGAATTAATATACAATATTTTCACTATGCATTAAAAAAATGAACACTATTAAATAAATAAAAATTTTTTACACAAAGTAAATTTTGATGTCCCGATTCTAAATAAGGTTTTTATTTTGTTCAAATATAAAATTTAAAATTGACAAAAAACATATTTAAAAAGGGTTCTCCATCAAAAGGTTGGTAATCGACCTTTTAAAGAATATTAGAACATTTATGCTTAAAATTGGATTCATTCGCATTTTAAGCCACTATCATTTATTGAGTATTTGTTAAAATAATTAACAAACATATATAACCTTTTTGTAGTTAGTTCTATTCATTCCCGCCATTACAATGGCTAAGCGTTAACTACCATTTAAAATAATAGTATTATATTATTAGTGTGCAACGTATGATTTCAAAGAAACTCGTTGTTGCGTATTGGGTTTTCCATCGAACACAGTATCGCCTATAAAGTAATATTAACATTTTATTAAAAAATATTAACGAATATAAAAGTGTCATATTCTTTATTTACCATTGATGTTACATCCTTCCCCCCTTTTGGGAATTTCATCCTCGAAATTTTAAAAATGTGCTCGAATACTTTATTGAAAGACCCACATCAGAAAATGAGTAAATAAAATTATCACATTAAAAGAAAGAAAAAGAAGTAAAATGGTCACATGAAATAGAACATACTACAATTCCATAACAACATGGATATGGATGAGAAATGAAATCATCAAGTTCTGATGGAGAGTGATAGAATACATGTTTAGGAGAAAAGTTAACCACCAGAAAATCACAATCTTGTGACGGGTTAAATAGTATTTGATTGCCTAGTAAGAAAAGTTAATAGACAAATTTTTTGGTTTAAGTTAATTTTCATTAAGGAATTTATTTATGAGGATAACATAAACAAAAGGAAAAATACTCACATGTCATGTATACTTTCATCTTTTACTATATTTCTAACATAAACTCATATTTTCTCCAAACTATGAGTATTCAAGATAAATTAATCTCATTAAGAGTGCTAAATTCAACATCGATAGAATCACATAATCCATAAAAGATGAACTATATATTCCCCATGATTTAGACCATAACCAAAACCAAAATGGTTAGTACAAGATCAGATAACCTCCAAAAAGGATAATCTTTTACAAAAAGAAAAACTACTCTTAATCTCCAAAATTTGACCAACAAAACCCAAAGTTTATCAAATAGAATTCAATAAATAGATAACCATAAAATTCTTCAATGTAATCCAAACTATGATTTAAACCCAAATCTCTGAAGGATTTAATCACATAGTCTTCCAAGAAAAATCTTAACATTTATCTCCAAATACAATTTGTTACTCTTAATGTATCATATTGAAAAGTAATTAACCTAATCACATATCTTCAATGATAGGTCAATAATTTCCATAGATAACCCAAAATCAACTTATTCTTGATTAATAAAATCATCTAACTAAATAGAATATTTCATACTAACATGGGACTTCACGTAGCCCAGATGTGGGTGATATATACCAATCGCGCTTTGGTTGTGGGTTTGATTCCCACAGTTTCGTCTGATGTGATGGGCTATCACATAGTCTTCATGTTGTACCATTTAAAAAACTATATAATTTTATATCATTCCCCACAAAGTTATAAATTCATCAAATATATCCATAACATATTTTAACCACAATGGTTATCTAATTACTTTCATTTTTCATCCCAAAATTTGTTAACCGATAATTGCCTCAAATTAAAGGATCATATAAACCCAAATGGTTATTTATAACTATATTCACAAAAGATAATAGAATTATTCATTGAATAAAATTCTCACATATCAAACATCATGGTTAAAAAAACTATAAAAATTCTTCTAATATTATCCCATCATTAATAGAGCCTTATTACTTTTATGAATTTCACCATCCTAAAATCTACCATAACTCTTGAATCCCTTATATGTTTATATCTTAATCATTAATTAGTCTTAATGATCCATTAACCATTCTTTTCCAACATATTCTGAAATAATTATTTCCTACAAAAAAATCATGAATCGTATCCTATGATTTATATAATAGGAAAAAATGTTATGAAAAAATCCATACCTTTCATTAGTCATTGTCAGTATCATCATCCTCAATCAGAATGGAATTAGGTATTGGAAAATGAATATTTGTACGATCTTGGTGATCCCATTCCCAAAACATCTTCGTAGGACATGTGTTTGCATAATGACCATGCACACTACATTTAAGACATTCAATTGATCCCTCAGAAAGGACTTATTTCCCTTTCCTTGAGTTAACTAGATGCTTCCTTTTTCCATGGAAGGTTATTTCTTTATGAAATTCATTTCCACATCTACAGCATCATTCTATCCCTTTGAAACATTTTCATAGGTGTTTCTTTCCACATCATTGACATAGATGTTTTTGAACGCACTTACCTTTATGATTATTACATGAACTTCCATAGGGATTTGTTTCTCTCATATATGATGCCTTATAAAAATCAGTAAGGCTAAGGGTGTCAATCATGACTCTAGATAATTGGTTGAGAATAACCACAAGTGTTATCATTTCAGCTCCCATATCATTCAGTTGCTCATTCGGAAAACCGTCACAGTTTTCTTCACATCCACTGTTACTATAGTTCCTGCTAGATCTAGCCATTTACTAAAACCAAAAAGGTCAGTGTGAGTATATTAGTAAAATAATTATAGAATACTAAGATATAATTATTCATGTTATCTTAAAATCATTCAATTTCTCAAAAAAAACTACGAATCTTTTTGAAATCCTAACCATTATGGTAATCTCACTTTTTCTTAAAGAATACCCTAACCTCTAAAGTTATCTAAACTAACCATTGATACCAACTAAAAGGACCCGGCCTTATAACATTACACAATTATGAATTAAATGGATAATTTAAATTGAGAATCTTTTTAGGTGTAGAGTTTTAGGGAATTAAGACATAATTATTACATCTCAATGATTATAAAGTAGACACATCTACTCATTTTCTATTTTTTTCACAAAATAAAAACTCTTGAAGAAAAGAGTCAGGTATAGTTCCATGTTTTAGACAACATGACATTTCCTTGATCCCATCCTTGACAATATTCCACTTTATGTCCTATGAAAAACATTTTAATAAACAAGGGAATAGCATAAAAAGTTCAGTAAAGGATACACAAGGAAAGAAAAAATTATATCATAAATATATACATGACATAATATTTTTAAAAAACATCTTGAAATCATAAGATTTACTAATAACTCATAGAAATAATAAGACATAAAGGTAACGTGATGCATTCATAACATTCTTACGTAGGGGGTAACACTCATGGTTACATTTGGAATACCCATCACAGTATATTCCCTAAATATCTTCGAAGAAAAATTACTATTTATCTTCTTCGCATTACCCAATGCATTTGACAGCTATCTCAGGCTCACCCGACCTTAATTTGTCATGGAACACAACATCATAAACAATTCCCAAGTACCATAACGTAATCATATCACATAAAACATGCAAAAAGGAAACATAACATTTTCACATGTCATTCACAATATATCAATACAACACATTGATATAATCAAAACATTAAAAAAAATATTTTCAATACGAAAATAAATGGAATGTAAAAAAAGGTATTTATTTTTCTTTTGAAAAGATTTATTCCTTTTAGAGGAAGCCGAAACTCAAATAATGGTCACGGCGGCGGAGAAGTCATTATCACCGCATACGTAATACAAAAAATCATTCCTTTTTTCATTTAGTAAAGCACTTCATGTAAGAAGATTCTGTTTAAATGAAATGAAAATTCAAAAGGTTTTTTTTCACTGTATAAAATAATGTCTTGTTGAAATCAAAATATGCCTTAATTAAAGGAGATTGAAATGTTGTCCTGTACAAAGATTGTATCCTTAGATTAAGGATAAATAAATTACATAATTATGTGTGAAAAATATAAATACACCCACCATAAGTGGATATTAAGTTTAAAACAATTAGAGATCATCCACACATATTTATAGTACAACATAATCAGGAATTATAGGTTCAACCTAATGAATTGAAATTGGGTTAAGAAGTTCCCTTACAGAAATTCGACAGCCTAACGGTGTCACTTTAAAATTCCAAAAAATAGTTGATGCGAGATAAAAAGGGTATTTCATCACAAGGACATAAAATTTACCACAATAAGAATATAAAAGATCATATACCAACATTAAGAATATGTAAATTAAAAGACCTAACAAAAATATGTCTTTTAAAAAGAAGATGGTGAATGGTTCCCTTATAGTTTTGGGTAACTTTTGAAAAGTACACCCCATGAAATAAGTACTATAAAATGGTGATGTAAATAACCATAAACAAAATTATATTACAAAAAGATTATAATAATGGGAAGTACATAATCCACACAATGGCGATAGTGGAAAATATAGCCTGAATCTCAAGGGAATTAATAGTGAGATAAAAACCCCTTACCTCGTTGCAATAAATCGAGTCAAATGACCAAAAGTTAATAAGAACTGAATAAATCACATAATACCATGAATATAAATAGAATCATGATAATATATTTCAAATTAAAGTAAAAAATACACCACATGCAATAAATAATTGGAATACATTGGAAATCTCATGGAATTAAATGTTAGATAAGAAATCCATTACCACGTGTTCGACTTTACTCGCTCGTATGATCCTTACTATTCCTGGATGAAAAAAATAAGTTAATTTATAATTTCATAAGAACCCTTTTAAAATTTATTATTTCTTTTATATCACTTATTACCATGTTATAAACATTATGTAATCATTTAATTTAATAATGATCGTTTTGTTGATATTTGGTACTTGAGTAAAAGTAGTTTTGAAGTAAAATGCTGTATTTTTTACTATTCATTAAAAATGAACATTTGTCAGAAAAATACCAAACATTTATCCAAAGTAAATTTGATATTATAAATTATAAAATGATTTCCATTTTTTCAAATTCAAAACATAGACATTTCATTAATTAATTTTATAATTAATTCCCACTGTCAAGAAAAGTAGCGTGTTTTTAAGAAACAGTATCTATCCAAAGATTAACACTAGTTTTTGTCCAATTATAAAAGTGAAATTAATTCCAACGACCACCATTGGATTAAATGGTAAAAATATATTTTAAATAAAATATATACCCAATCAAAAAGATAATCTATCAATATAAATAAAATAGATTAAAAGGAGGTTTTGAATTAAAATATAGCATTTTCACTATTCATTAATAAATGAACATTATCGAAAAAATAACAAAAATTTACACAAATTAAATTTTGACATCCCAATTCTAAATATGGATCTTATTTTGTCAAATATATCATATAAAATTGACTAAAAGAAGATTTAAGAAGGGTTAACCATTAAAAGGCTGTTAATCGACCTTTTAAAGAATATTAGAATATTTATTCTAAAAATCAAATTCATTATCATTTTAAGCCTCTATCATTTATTGGGTATTTGATAATATATTTAACAAACATATATAACCATTATGTAGTTATTTCTGTTTATTCCTACCATTACAATGGCTAGGTGGTATCTACCATTTAAAATAATATTATTATATTATTAGTGTGCAATGTTAGATTTCAAATATACTTGTTGTTGTGTATTGGGTACGCCATCGAACATAACATCCCGTATAAAGTTATATTAACATTCTATTTACAAATATTAATAAATTTGAAAATTTAATATTCTTTATTTACCTGGGATGTTACAATATCATCAAAAGAAATGTCTTATATGTGGACACATCAATGTTATAAGCAATTGAATACAGAATGAGGCCATCATTTTTTATATATATCTGTAGTTTCCATATATTATATATGTACAGTAATCGATTGGTTAAAAATTTATAACAATTAACATACCATATAATTAATATAACTGAGAAGTGAATTCATTATTCATGGAATTATAACTATATAGAGATCGTCAATGAGTGTTAAATGAGTCTTATCACTACTCATGTGATCACACTAACCATAAGTGAATATCATTTCATGGTATTTTGTGATGCTTCATATAAGGTATTTGGCCTTTAGTTAATATATAATGAAATTATCATAGCTTATCCATCAAGAAAGATGAAATTTCATGAATAGAACATTCCAATACAAGATCTAGAGTTAGAAGTAGTGATCCTTGTTTTGAAAATATTATGGATTTATATCATTGGGTAGAAGTGTGAAAAATATATGAATAAAAAATCCAAAAAGTATATATTCATAAGAAAAAATATGAATATGCACCAATGAATATGATTAGAGCTGATCAAGGGATATTTCCACCCAATCTACTACTAATTTGGTAATGTCAATAAAGTGGAAGAAGCTCTAAGTAAAAATTATCAATCAGACAACCAGGATTTTACATCAAATATATTGGGTTGTATGAGGGAAAAATCCCAATAATTTCATGGTATGCCTCTGTCATGGTCGTTAATTCTGAATTCAAGGATTACTAGTTATCTAGTGGGCCAAAACCTTTTCTATGAAAATCCCTAGAGATCTGAGATTTTGATAAATATATGGGAATTTAATAATATGACCTCCATGTTGATGTGGTGATCAGTGAATACTAAGGGTATCATAGGGATAAGAATTAGAAAGTAGATTTCAATTCTGGTTGTCCTATTGTTAAATCTCATGGTGATAGGAAATTTCTTCATGGGAATTTAAAAAGCAGTTTTGAAGTAAAATGCTGTATTTTTTACTATTCATTAAAATTGAACATTTGTCAGAAAAATACCAAACATTTATCCAAAGTAAATTTGATATTAAAAATTATAAAATGATGTCCATTTTTTCAAATTCAAAACATAGACGTTTCATTAATTAATTTTATAATTAATTCCCACTGTCAAGAAAAATAGCGTGTTTTTAAGAAACAATATCTATCCAAAGATTGACACTAGTTTTTGTCCAATTATAAAAGTGTAATTAATTACAACGACCACCATTGGATTAAATGTTAAAAATATATTTTAAATAAACTATATACCCAATTAAGAATATAATCTATCAATATAAATAAAATATATTAAAAGGAGGTTTTAATTAAAATATAGCATTTCCACTATTCATTAATAAATGAACATTATCGAAAAAATAACAAAAAATTACACAAAGTAAATTTTGACATCCCAATTATAAAGAAGGATTTTATTTTGTCAAATATAACTTATAAAATTGAATAAAAGAATATTTAAGAAGGGTTACCCATTAAAAGGATGTTAATCGACCTTTTAAATAATGTTAGAATATTTATTCTTAAAATCGGATTCATTATCATTTTAAGCCTCTATCATTTATTGGGTATTTTTTAATATATTTAACAAACATATATAACAATTATTTAGTTATTTCTGATTATTCCTACCATTACAATGGCTAGGTGGTGACTACCATTTAAAATAATATTATTATATTATTAGTGTGCAATGTTAGATTTCAAATATACTTGTTGTTGTGTATTGGGTACGCCATCAAACATAACATCCAGTATAAAGTAATATTAACATTTTATTCACAAATATAAATAAATATGAAAATTTCATATTCTTTATTTACCTAGGATGTTACAATATCATCACAAGAAATGTCATATATGTGGACACATCAATGTTATAAGCAATTGAATGCTAGATAAGGCCATCATTTTTGATATATATCTGTAGTTTCAATATATTATATGGGTACAGTAGTCGATTGGTTAAAAATTTATAACAATTAACATACCCTATAATTAATATAACTGAGAAGGGAATTCTGTATTCATGGAATGATAACTATATAGAGATCGTTAATGAGTGTTAAATGATTCTTATCACTACTCATGAGATCACACTAACCCTAAGTGAATATCATTTAATGGTATTTGGTGATGCTTCAAATATGGTATTTGGACTTTAGTTAATATATAATGAAAATATCATAGCTTATCCATCAAGGAAGATGAAATTTCATGAATAGAACCTTCCAATACAAGATCTGGAGTTAGGAGTAGTGATCCTTGTTTTGAAAATATTGTGGCTTTATATCATTGTGTAGAAGTGTGAAAAATATATGAATAAAAAATCCAAAAAGTATATATTCATAAGAAAAGAGATGAATATGCACCAATGAATATGATTAGAGATGATCAAGGGATACATCCACCCAATCTACTACTAATTTGGTAATGTCAATAAAGTGGAAGAAGCTCTAAGTAAAAATTATCAATCAATTTATTCATAGATAATAATTTATAGGGTTCAAATCCTCATATATTTGAATGGGATGGACAAGATAATCATATATAAAGGAACATAATCAATCCTATCACAAATTACTTTTCAATTGTCCCTTATGGAGAGTATAAAGGGTACTAAACTAAACTATAAGGAAATTCATATTAAAATATAAAATATAATAAAATGGAAATCAACATATTTTAATGTTAATGAAGAAGGATTTGTGAAATTTGGGTCATGACTTTGTGTACTATCAAATCTTGTGTTAACATATGTGTTGTTTGATGATTCACATTGCTAAAACTTCTCTATCCACATGAGAATCTAACAGATTTGTCAAGATATCTAAAAATATATTTTTGGGAGAAGATGAAGAAGGATATAATAGAATATCCATTGGGATTTACTTTAAATCAGCAACTAAAATATTAAGGTAAAAAATTTGATGGGATGATGCAACCATTACCCAAATGTACATGGAAATGGAAAAACATCATTATGTAATATTTCACTAGTCATCCAAATATATGACTAGTGTATTATAAAATATGAGATGTGTGGGATCATCATAAAAAACTACACACCTAATTACTATTTGAGAGGATTTCACACTCAATCAACTAGTTGGTATATAGATTAAGGAAGTGGAGAGGGTTTTTTCAAAAGAAATATGGATTTTATCCTATCGACACCCGTGATTAGCCACTATGTTCTAAAAGAGCCACCAACATGATCAAAATATGGAGTTGAAATTCCACATGGATTATCACCCAACAATCGGTGGCCATTTTGATAGGACTATCCTGAAACAAGAGGAAATTATGAGATAATTCTCTATTGACTTCAAAGGATAATGGGATAAACATCTTCCTCCATAAGATTTCTCATATAATTAAATTTTCCACAAATGAATCCAAATGGACCCCTTAAGGACCCTTGTGGGAAGATTTGTAGAACACCTAAATCTGAGATAAATTTTGTGTACAAACACTATGGAGTCTTTAATGGTTTGGGGAAATACAGGAAATGTTAAGACTATTCAGAAGCACATCAAGGCTACTCAGATTCTATATAAGAGACATAATGTCAATCCTCGATGTGACCTAGTGATTTATGAGGGTGACATTGTATTAATATACACATATCAATGGAAAATTTTCATTATATTTGGAAATAAGGTAATTAATAGTCCCAGATGCATCCCCCCCATAGATACCCTTGATCTCTTTAGAAAGGAGGCTTATCAACTAGAAATCTAACCTATCCTGCCTAATGTTCATGATATGTTACATGTATCCCTCTTAATTAAGTACATACTAGACCTCTATCATATACCAAATCAAGAGGTGGTACTATTTTAGAATGGTATTTCCTATGACGAGAAGCTGGTGAAGATCCAAAATCATAGGGAAAATGTTCTATGAAATAGTACAGCGCTCCTTGTTAATGCGAGTTGGAGAAACCACATGTTTAAAGAAGAAATGTGGGAACTAGAGGAAGTGATGAAACAAAATTACACTCATCTATTTTTTTGGGGAAACCAATACCTCAATTGTGAATTTTCATAAGGTGGATATTTTAATAACTTGAACTATTATAAATAAACCCACCCTTTGGATTTAATTAAATCTTTTATCATGTATTATAGTTATTGAAATATAATTCACTTATTTTTTATTATATATAATCATATTTAAAATAAAATTACGCACCATTATCATTTATTATAAAATAATTTAAAAGATATCATATGATTTTTATAAATATAAGAGTTTATCAAATCTAATTGGTAGAGTCAAAGGAATTGATTGCCTCAACCAGTTGGATTGTAGCCTACGAATCCAATTTATCAGATTTTTTGACATAGACAGAATCATTGGGATTTCCCTTGAAAAATAAAAAGATGATATCCAAAAACATATGCATTAATGAAACCATTTATGGGATAATTTCCATATCATCATGATTATGACCAAAATCATGAACTCTATACCACCCCATGACACTTTCACAGTCACACACCTTTCCCTTAGGGAATTTTCAGGTGTATTAAAGTAAAGTATTATGAACTATGAAGAATTTTTATATTATTTTCTATATAATAATGAAGAAATTTTCATAATATTAATGTTATATAATAAATGATTTCTATTTTAATAAAATAAATCACAACTAGTAATTTTGGTTAATTATCATGTTCAATCATTAATTTAGTTTTGTTGAATTAATTTATTTTCAAAATAAAAAATATTTCAACAAAATTTTATTATTATTTAATGTTGATAAAATTTAAATGATCATATAATTCTGAAGATGTCATATGTAATTTTTAAATGGATTTGAAAAATATTATTAAAAAAACTCATCGTTTGTCATTAAATATCATTTCTGATTTGAAATATTAAAAAAATATTTAGGGAAAATATTAGGTTGATTAATATTATTATTGACATCGAGACAATGAAATTTTCCAACAATTAAATTTTCATAATTTTCTATTATAGTTGAATTTTTGGTTAATAATTAAATACAGTATTAATATATCTTGTGTATTATGACATTCTATTGAAGCAAAAGTGAGGCATTAACTACTAAAAATGGTATCCTTGAACAAATATATGTCCTCACCTATGTTAATTTTAATTTATGTTTAATTATATAATTTCAAAAAAAATTGTTTAAAGAGCTTAATTTATATTTAAATACTTTAAGGTTTTATAATCATTTATTATAGAGTTTGAAAAAATTCCACAAAATTAGGGAGATTATTTTATTGTGTTCAACCCATTACCAAATAAGATAATTTAAACCACTCGCATTTTTTCAAAAATAATTGTAAAAACCATGGGAAAGAGTGTCGTTATGGTTATTGTTTTTATAAATACCAAAACATTATATTGAGAAATAATAAAGAAGTCCCAAATCATTTCCTATATAAACAGAAAAAATATTGCATTTTTTCTCCTAAAATCCTTCGACTAAGTACTTACTCTATCCTCCATAATCTATAGTTCTCCCAATGCGACTCTATGTTTTCATTATGAACCACCCATGAATTAGGAGTTACACATTCATGTAAGGGACCATCCTCTCCTCATTTGAATTCAAGAACCTTCATTGAAATTATTCCTTATAATTTCAATTTAATATATTAGCTTTAATTTATATACATTAAACTAAATTAAAATTTTTGTTATTTTAATTCTATAACATTTATCCCCTATCATTTTGAACCATTATGAAGCTATTAATATGTCGAAATTTATTATGGTATTTCTCTCTTCTCTTTTCAATTGAAGAACCTCTTCTATGTAATGGATCTTAAGTTAATTTTGTTCTTGTTAGGATATGTTATTACATACCCTCATACTATACATTTTATGTATAAAGTATTATATATTCCTTTAACGATTATTAATACCAACGAAGACATTTTATGTATATCTATTTCAATGCGGTAAAATAGTTTGTGGTCCCCTCCTTCCCTTCTTTATTCATGAAATTAATTATATTATGCCATAAATTTCAAATTAATATAATTATGATATTTATTTTCATGTCACTATAAATTGCAATTTGATATAAATTTTATTATTGGACCATATCACTATCATAATCCCATTTTATGAATTTCTATGTAATGCTATAAAGCTGGTGAAATTTCAGCATGATTTTCCATGCCAAAAAATTATCTACTGAATACCACATCCATTTCCCACCAAGGGTGTTCATCTTTATAGAGAAATGTTTAATTTATTTGGGCCTAGTATGTATATACTACATACTCTTTAATATTGGAATAAATTATGACGATGAATGAACCCATGTTGTATGATATATGTGAGACACTTAATTATCAGAATGAAATGAATGATACGGGTGCCCCATAATTATATACTCCTCCAATGCATTGGATAACATTTAGTGTCTGAAGATATTTTTTTGGATAGGTAGTGAATATAATTAAATTATATTATTATTCTATTATTTTTTCATGGTTGATAGCCTAGGACAATGTTTATGATATGGTGTTTAATGTTTTTGTGACCCCCCCATGTTTCCATTATGATTATCCTATTATGTCATATCTCATTGTCCATATTCGTGATTGCTACTCGTTTTGTGACCAATTAATATTCCTAATATTTAAGATTTATTATTCCCTTCATGTTATTATTTTTTATTCCCATAATACACACTATATCTCATCCCATTAATATGTATTTCCCTAGTTTATCCTTTGTAGTTTTATGTGCAAGCATGTTAAATAACTTTTCAATAAAGATGATGTTTTACAGTTTTAAATTGTGATGTATTGTTCATATTTCTTAAAGACAAAATATTTATTGATCTTCTGGGTTTTATTAATTATAACATTATATATTATTAATGATGATTTATTGTGAAATTAATAACACGGCTGATAATATATAAGTGATTTTTCATTATTATTTGGTTTCACACTAGGATTATTGATTCTTAAACTATTATTTTTATTTTTATTAAATGTATTTTACTAGAATAAATCTGTTTAACATTTAATCTAATGGAATATTATATGAATATGGGAAATAATATTTGTATTATGATTGGAATGGAAGATATTATGATTATTCATAATGAGGTAGCATGATATATTACTAGCAATGTGAACATCTACAAGATTACCGAAACTTTGAATAAGAGGAAGATGTAAAATTTTTAATGATTTTGTGGTCATAACCATTATGGAAAAAATATTCATCATCCTATATATAATGAAGTTGTGAATAAAAAAATTATTGTATATCTCAAATTGAGGGGAATTTATTATATTTTGGAAAAGAAAATTCATTGAGTTAAAAATTATACCCAACTCAGTGCCCAAATTCATGAACTATCTTTTCAAACATGGAAGTACCTAATACATTTTAATCATTGATGTGGATGAAATGAATTATTTTCTATATTTTTTCTATAATTAGGAAATTTATAATATTTAAGGATTTTTATGTTTTTGTTTTAATTAAGGATCTTCCAAAATATATTGAATGGGATGAGAACACTAAAAAGTGATTGGAGGGAAAGGTGAATTTTGGGATAAGGGATGGTAACCATTCATTTGATTCAAATATTGGGAAAATTGTGTTTTTCATTGAAAATTCGATGATGGATATGGATAATATAAATTGGATAGTATTGATGACATTATAATAAATAACTAATATATGAAAAAATTAGTATATTCTTCTAGTGATGGAATTTACAATATTTTGGGTTAAAGGAATATATATAATAATATGTGTTTTATGTATGGAAAGAAGGATAAAGTATGTTTTCAATATGGTGTTACTGTAATTCAGGTAGGTAATAAAATTTAGGAGAATATACATAAAGAGTATGACATTTTTGGAATGTGGAAATAATGATCTACATTATGATATACATGGAGTTATTATTATGATTATTTTCATAAATGTAGCAACCTTATTTCTGAATTTGGATATTTGAAAGGGTTATAAGGTTCAAAATTTATGGAATAGTTTACATTGATATTTTTATGTTGTTTTAGAGATTACCATATTAAATCAATATATGATTATTTAGGCATTTTGGATAACATGTTCTAAAAATTATTTTGGGATGATAACTTAATACATACAAAATGAAATATCATTATATTTATTAATATTACGATCCATTCTGGATTTATGAAAAAAATCATCATTATTTCTTAGATTAATAGATAATGATTAAATTGATCAAGTAACTGCTGATGAATGATATTTTTCTTATGAAATTGATTGAAATAATTTAATTAGATATTATTCTAAAAAATTATCATCTTTAAAAAAATTATTTTTATGTAAAATTTAATCATTTTATAATCATTTTTATTCATATTAAAGTAATTTCACATGCCTCTTTCATTTATTGTTTTTTGGTCATTAAATTTCACTCTATCACCCATTTTATTTTGATGAGTTATCACTATCACTCTATATAATTAATTATGTTTTTATTCCATGTCCAAATATTCACTTCCCCCAAATGTTCTTGTATATAGAAACTTGTATATGATTTATATTAGTTATTATATATGTTTTCAACATTACATTTTTAAGGGATGATATATTATTCATTTGTATAATCTAGGGTCCTATGATGGGAATTTTTTATGTGAAACCTTTGATGACATAGATGAATTTTGAGGTAGAAATTAATATTAATTAGGGAAGAATGTAACACCTTAATATTTTTTGAAATTCATTTTGATGAAATACAATTGATATTTTCTATATATTTATATTGTAGAAAACATTGATTTTGGATATAATTACAAGTAAAATAGTATTTAGCTTTTGTCACATGCTACAATATGTTTGTATTTTATTACAATAAATTCTGAGTTTAGCTATTATTACATAGAACACCATGTTTAAATGAACCAAGTCACATATTTGAAATATTATTATTTAATATGATAGTAATCACCATTATTTTGGAGTTGTAGGTATGAATAGGATTAAAAAATTATAAAAATATGGTATAAAATGTATATATAATTAATACTCATAGACAAATTAATTATAAATGAATTAAATTTTATTTCAAAATAATGGAAATGATTTTTAATTTATTTAATGAAAAACAAATGTATTTTTCCTCAATAAAGTAAATAAATTGTTTTGGTGAATCATTTTAATATCATTTATATATTATATATATTCCATAAACTATTTAACCTTCATAAAATGTGTTTTAGATACAATATATAAGAATAAATCCAAATTTTCACTTAAAAAATATTTTTCTAAAATGTAGTTTTGACATGTTTTTCAGGAAAAAATGATAATTAACTAAATTTCAAAACTTTTGGAAAATTTATTTGAAAAAATAAACATAATTCTTTAATTAAGAGTTCCAAAACTAGTATAAGTTTATATTTTTTATATTTTTATGAAATTTTTAATTTTTTATAAATAATGAAAAATAATGAATTTTAATTGAATGTTATCTATTCACCTTAATTATTTAAAATGATATATTTTTATTTAAAATGATTATAATGTATAATGAGTTTAATTTTAAATATTTTAATATTTAATATGACATTTTACTAAATTTATATTTTATATTAGATATAAATACATTGTAATCTTTTAATCACCTTCGGTTTTAAAAACCTGTTACCACATCATAAGGGATTAATATTAAATAATTATTTGATGATTATTTTAATGGAATTTGAAAAAAAACCATATTTGTAACCATAATAATTTATATTATCTAATATGGTAATTTAAATTTTTTTCCAAATTTAATAGTGGAATTAGTAAAAATTAATTACAATGATTAAGGAAAAAATGGATCTACAATCCATTACACTAAAACAATATTGGAAAAAATAACATATAAACATTTCTAAAATATATTTAACGGAAATATATATAATCGTAATCCTCCAATGATTTATAATGGACCATTTTTTGACCCCTTGGAAGTAGGAATAACATGAGAGCGGTAAATTCTATTCAAAAATAACAACCATGTCCTCTTCACCACTTATAATAGGCAACCACCATTCCTCCATTATAAAAACTATAAAACCTATTGGCTTCAACCATCACCAACCCAAATCACATTCCAAATTTCCCCAATTCATTATACATGAATTATTTATGGAATAAATCCATCATAGAATGTCATTTGTGAAAACCTGAGGATAATACTTGAAAAATTACAAATGTTATCCATGATAATCATTATTATATTTGTTTTCTATCATTTTGAATTCTTATCATACCATTTATATATGATAAATCAGTATATATAACATTATAAGAGGTTTTTGTGTTTATTTAATGACCTAAAAACATATCCACGTCTATTAAATGGGTTAAAAATCATCATTTAAGGGTATTGTTGACTACCGTCTCATGAACTGAGGTCATTCGTTTCATCATCATCACCATTAATGATTGTAAATAATTGTGGATTTATAGTTAATGTCCTTTATTTATTATATTTTTGATTTTATAATTATTCATGAATTATTATTTCAAACATACATTCATACTCTCCATTTTGAGGGAATACGATAACATATTTTTTGCGAATGGAGGACTGTGACCTCAGGAAACAATATGATTCTTTCACACATTACATGGATTGGATTAAATATTTTTTACTATAAATATTTGATATATTTTACCTAAAAATTATTATTTAACAATAATATATTATTTACTTTTCTTTCTTTAGATATAATAAGAAATTAAAATAGCTTTAATGTGTACATACGACCTATCATCTACATAAATAGTATATTTCCAATACTATCAATAAATTTTGTGGATTAATGTAAATATATATATAATTAATATAAATGATATTTATATCATGGTTGAAATTATTTATATTATGTAACCATGATAAAAATATGGAGACATAAAATATAAAAAATATAAACATTTACAAAAAATAAATCGCTTATTACTCGAAACAGAAATTCAACATAGAATTGTTAATAAGGTGTTAATTAATGATTACAATATAATAATATATAGTATTATATATATATATATTAATATAGATCATTAATGTTTGTATAATAAACTTATATTAACTATAATAGTGTTTTTATTATGTGCAACATAAGTCAATACTTTATATTATAGATTTTCATCTTACTTTCAACTTCTATGAGACACATGCGATATTCACCACCTATTTATTTTATATGGTTTATATAATTTCAATCAATGTAATTTGTGATTATAATAATAAAAATTATTTTTATATACATATCCATTTGAGGATATATCATTCCTAGTGTTTACAATTCAAATGTCACTAATGTGGTAAGGTATTGTTGTCCCAATTTTTCTTCATAAAGATGTTTGTTATGTTTCTAACTTATATTATTTATCGAAGAGTATATAAAGACACATTGAAATGAATAATTTTAAATTTTTTCAACCCCATTATATTTAATTATTTATTTCTTGTTATTATTGCATGGATCTTGTTTTTTATTATTACCAGTGTGGAAAATATTTCATGTTACAATGTCATCATTTTTTGGGACTGACAAAGAATATGTTTTTGAAGAGAAAATATTATGATCCAGCTATCAATAATTATTTATATTTTATTTACTTTATTTTTATTAATTATATATTCATGTAAGGGATAAATTTTTACACTCATTGGTTCATAAAATTGTTAATAAAATGGTTTTTATAATATTTTATATTATTTATCCCTTCTGTTGAAAATCCATTTCTATTCAAAACCATGAGTTCTAAAAATTGTTCCAAATTGTTTTATTACAAGAATATTATTTATTAAATGTAATTTTATCCATTTATAGATTTTAGTTAAATATTTTAAAAGTAATTTTCAAGTCTTTTTCAAAAACCATGATAGTTTGGATTTATTCCAAATGCAAAAAGAAGATATGCTTTTAATATTCACAACATGAATGATGTTTCCTTCTGTTATGATAGCCCAATTATTTCAATATTCATTTAAATTATTTTAATTTTATATTATTATTTCATTCCTTCCTAAATATTTGTGAAATTTTATATTTTTAAAAAAAAATTTCACAGATAATATAACTATTCATGTGTTCTATATTTCAAAAATTATTTTCAAAAAGGAAAAATATTTTCATCATGAAATATTATATATTATTTTTTAAAATATTCATCTATATTTTTGTAAGGTTATTCAAAAAGAAAATTATTATCATAATCATTTGTAAATTAAAATATTATTATAATATAAAGGTTATTTTCCACATAAAATTTCCAAGGTTGTCTTTCAAATTTATTTTCCATCTTAGATGAAATTCAGTGATGTTACATATGATTTACTTGGTTCATGATCTATGTATAAAATTATTATTCATTATATAACTGGATTATGTTTATAATAATAATATGTTAATTAATATCCTTTATCATATATAGGTTATAAAATGATTTAATTATTACGAAACTCACTCCTTTCTGCAAGGATTATGATTTGATGATATTATGAAATGATTATAAAACTAATTTATTTCCCACTAGTTATATTATAATGAAATGTTTATAAAACCCATTACATTTCATCTTTCCTTATATGAATAATGTTTTATGGTCTTGGGGAATACATATATTTGATTATCATTACGTAATGTTTTCATCATTTTAACTATAGGCGATGGTTAATTTATAAAAAAAATATTTATAGGAAATATATCTCACTCTAATGTGTTGGTTAAAGATTAATATCTCATGAGATATACATCACTTGAATTAGGATTCAACCCATTTTTGTATGGCATATAAGGAATAGTGATTGACATGATTAAGTAAATGACTTGCTTCCACTATGATGGTCTTGGGATTGAAACATGACTACAAATAATGATGGGGTAGTGAACCCATTTCACTATGAGGAATGGGATTCCATGGGGTATGGTGGTGCATCATGACCAAGAGGATTATCATCCTAAAATTAAGGTACAAGTGTGGTTATGCCAGGCCTAAAGTAGGTAAACAATGTTTCATTCCAAGAATAACATGTTATTAATTACATGGTTGGTATCCATGAAATATTATATTCTATTATTATGTGCATGAATAAAATCTATGTGTTAAACCATTTTTATTATACCTATGATGATGTTATGTGATTCCTCTATGAATCATGTATTATGAATTTCAAATCATTATTAAATGACTCATGTTTATGATATATGACTTATTAGGTATTAATATATTAAGTAATATTCATTATCTTATACCAATATGATATTTATAAACATTTATGTTATCACATATTGTTATCTCTTATCTTTGCACTTATTGAGAATTTGAGACCAACATTTATTATATTTCCATTCCCTAGGGTGTGAAATATGGTTTCATATATGGGATATCGATGAATAGTAAAATATCGGATGTTCGTTGTGGGACATATTGAAAATCATTCACTACATTAGAATATTGTGTTTCACGATTCCAAATGCACTGAAATATTATGGTCATATGGTGAGATTTTGTTTAATTTAATGAAAATTATTCTATAGATATGCCATATCTATATATGAGAATCCCATTTCACTAATGAAGAATACTACTGATACTGATCAAACTAATCTTGGGCTTCTAGGATATTGGAATAATGAGTTGATATTAATCATCATATTAAGGGAATGTGAGTTTTTGTAAGATAAGTCTATTCAAATATTAATGTCTTGAGATTTTCTATTTTTTAAAGACAAACCATATTGTTAGGTTTAAACCTTTTATATCTTATGTTACGCTTTGATACATACTTAAATATTAATGTTAATATTAAAATATGTTTTATAAATATTATAATTTACTCATAATTTACTATAAGAATTTATATTTATTTTTAACATGATTTATCTTCCATTGTTAATTATTTATTAAATTTTTTTACTAAATATTTATAATATCAGTTTATCCGGATTGGTTGTATGTTATTTAATAAACTCTAACATATCAAAAAAACATCTATATCTAATTCCTATATTTTTATCATCTGATGATTGTTGATTAAAAAAATTTTAAAAAATAGATTTTTCATTTTTATGATAGATTATTTTTTTAAAACTATTTAACCCTTATTGTAGACATAATATATTCATATAATCCAATAATTTCTATCAAAGCAGGTTCAAATTCATTACATGTTCTATTATTAATTTTTTATTACTACATGTTTAATAATTTCTTAAAACATTTCTCATAAACTAGTTTTTTTAAAAAAATTATTAATCTACTGTATATATTGAAAAAAATATTTCATTGATATGATTAATGGTTTGAATTATTTTACAATAATGATTATGAACCCTAAATGATTTCTAATTTTTTATTGTGTTAATAATAAGTATTGTAGATATAAGATGAACATATTTGTTATTAATACTCATGTTGAAGATATTGTGATGTAAACTGGTAATTGTATTATTCACGGGGATGATGTTTTGTTATTATAAGTGTCAAATTTTTGAATATTAGTTAAATTATTGAGTAAGTAATTGTCAATTGTGTTCCATCACTATAAATATTAATAGTAAGATAACATCTAGTGATGTTATGAATATAATATATAAGAAGTTGTAGGTAAAAAACATTGTATGATATAAGGTTATTGAATATTGATGTTCTATTATACAATATGAATATCCTGATTTGAATTTTATACATAGAGAAACTATTGAGAATTTATAAATTATTACTAACTATTGTAAATAGTTTACAATCTTTTGTGGAGAAGGATCTCACAATTGAAATATTTTTGGAAAATATTATTGAGATAATTTCCAGGGAATAAGAAAATAAATGAACTAATTTGGATAATACAAGAAGGATTAATCATCTAATTCATGATTTTTATTGGAATGCTTATGAGTTTGAGTTAATATTAACAATTGATCTATAAAAAAAGGAACAATAATGGAGGAATTGATTTTGAAACAACTTCAACTGTAAGGAATAATTTTAATCTATTAATAATGTAAAAAATTATTATAAAAATAACACATTCTAGTTGATTCGGATATTAGTTCCCTAGGACATTATGGAAAATATCTTGATAATCATGTGATGAAGATTAAAATGATAGTTTCGAAGAACGATTTCCTATATATATATACGAAGAACCACAAAGAAAGGGTTGATAAAAACAATTTTTCATATGTTATATGTTATATGTATTAGAAATATGGACGAATTAGACTGAATTTTCTTATGGTAAAAATAAAGTATAATAAAGAATGGAACGATGATAGGAATTCCAAGATGTAATATAAGGAAAAAATAAGTTGATTACAAAATATCAAGGGACATGGAGTGATAGTGAGACAGAAAGGTCATTTGATAACTACTTATATATTGAATGTTCTGGATAAAAGTATATCATATTATTTGGAGAATTTAAAATGTTTAAATATTGCTTAATGGAAAAAGATACTGATGAATAATTATTAAAAAATAGATAAATGAATAGTTACGCTGATAATACTGTTCATAGAAGTTATATATCTTCCAATGAGTAATCATCTTCATCAAATGATAATAACACATTACCAAATTTTCAATAAGATTCTATTTTTTGGAGAATATGATAAAATGAGAATTGTAGTATTTTTAAAAAACATGAAATTGCTCAAGAAAAACAAGTGAAATAAAATTAAAGGATTTATACTACAACTACTGATATATTAGATCATTATAATTATATAATGAAATATAATCATAATATAGATGATCTTTTGAACGAACATGAAACATGATAATTTGAAAAAACATGTTTACTAAACAATTAGGAAAACTGTTATTGAAATGAAATTACTAAGGAGTATAAGATCTTTGTTACAAAACTCGATTCTAAAATTTATAGATTGAATTATTTTTGTCAAATATTACAAATAGAAAGTTAAATTTTGATATAATATATAATCATTTTTGAACACATAGATATGTTTCTAGAATATGATTTATTAATAAATTTTTTTTAATAATAACTCATTTCTTCCAAAAAGTGATCAATTTTTTACTAAATAAAATATTTTAGGTCAATGTAAGGAAACATTTCTATCATCAAAGTCGAAACCTTGGTATTTTATAAAACATATTATTAAAAATAATTAACATTTTATCAATATAATAATGATATTAAATTATATATTACTATAATTTTACATAATAATAATACTGGGCCCAAAAATGATTGGGATTTGAAATGCTATAGTTTTTTTCTAAATTATCTATAATACACAAAAATATTTGGTATATGAAAATTTTATTCTCTAGAAATTGGACTATGAAAAACTATTATTTATGTTGATTATAAATATTAATGTTGGTAATGTAAATTTTGGTGAAAATGATCACGTAAAAATTATCATAATACATAACATTATCTTTATTGTAAAAGAATTATTTTATTGTGTTTTATTTTTTTTGGACATAATAAAAATATTATAAGAATAATTTAATCATGTGATGAGGGATATCTTTTGATCATTAGGAATTATATATGAACTATTCATAATTCTAAACATGAATTCATACATTCCAATGATCAGCCTGATAATTTCTTCACACCAAAATTTGAAGTCTAAAGGTTCCATGATATACCTTGTATTAGGTAAATGTTAGAATAATATTAATTATGGAATAGAAAATTAGCAATATTTACAGATAAAACATATTATAAAGTTTCAATGAATTGAATAGTTATAGATTTAATGGAACGTAGGTTTGTTACTTAAATATTATATTGTCCATATCAATTTATAATGTAAATTAATTTCATGTTTTAATTATTTAAGTGAAGTATAAAATTATAATGGTTTGTAGTCAGTTCACATAAACCAATTTGATCCTACCAAAAAAATATTATTTCTTTAAAAATAAATTACTAGGTTTTATATAAACATTACACTATATATAAATTGGTTTATTTTATAGAAAATAATTCAAAAGAATTTTTTCTTTATAACATCTCAAGATCGAGTTAAAAATTTGAAACAACTATCATTATTAACTATTCATATTAATCATTGGGGAGAATATTTATAAATTTTTTTCCAAATTTATATAGTAAAAAAGGTATTATACCTCACTTTTTATCACCTATAAATCTATTTAAAATTGTTGTAGTCAATGAATAATTATAATTAAAGAATAGATTACTAGAACCACACTGAGAAAATTCACATTTTAAAAAAAATTAAGCTGAAGCAGTTTGTACATCTTAATATACTCTAAATTTAGTTTTATTTATAAGGCCATATCCATAAACATTACTTAATCTTAAGATAAGTTAATAATTCACATTGAGGATCTTTTCAGGATAAGAGTTTTATAGAATAAGGCCACAACTATTAAATAAATACTCAAATTAACACAATGTGGATACAACTAAAATATTATCCATTTCTTCCACAAATAAACCTTTTTTAAATAAACATGATAACATTTCTTGATAAAATTATTATTGAATTAATATTTTCCCATACCCATCCTTACGCCCTATGGAAAACATTTCAAAAACATTGTATGAGCATAAAAATCTCCAAAAGGAATATAAAATATAGAATAAAACCGTTACTCCATGAATATTTAAAACCTACGAATGTTTTGTCAAAAAAGAATAATTTTCCCTCATAAAACATAAACTAATTAGGTTACATCATGTAATCATAAGTATCTAAAAAACATCATATAAATTATAAAACCTAAAGGTAACATGGTGGATCCATATCATACATACATTGTAGTTTTCAATGCTACATATGGTTTAACCCTCATGATAACATTTTCATTACACATTATTCTATATTCCCTAAATCTCATAGGTGAATCCTTAACATCTACCTTTATCATGTTACCTAATGTATTTGAGAGCAATCATGGGCTCACCCACCCTCAGTTTACAATGGAACCACCTGTATACAAAAACAATTCACATGAACCATAACATAATCATAAAACATAAAACCATTATAAGGAATAAATACTATTACCATATTTTCATTCATAATATAACATTTCAAGATATTGACGTAATCAATCCAATTTAAAAGGCACATTTTAAAAGTAAAAAAGTATATTTTTGAATCAATGTGTAGTATACAAATTTGAAAAATTCAAAATAATTATCCCTTTAAAACAGTAATTTCTATATAAATAAATCCATATATCCATTTTGAAAACATGGACATTAAATGGGAATATTTAGATGAATAAATCATTAAATCATTTAAATCGATGTTTAAGTTAAAGAGTCTCTTACTAATTGAGAAAATGTTTGATTAAAAATGTAAACAACGATGTTAAACATTACATATAATATCATGATAATAAATACATTCAAGATATAATATTTCAAATAGCAGCATATACACCTTACAAAAGGGAATGGATGTTAACATAAAATAATTCAATATGGAATGTAAATTGAGATGAAATTTCTAAAAAACATCGTATCATTAAATTAATGATAAATAAATGAAATAATTATGTGTGAGAAATATAAATACCATAAATATATGTTTTAATTTAGTGTAACAAAATCATAGTTCATTCATACATATTATTTGAAAAAAAGCCAATGTTATGGATATTTATATCAATGAATGGAGAGTGAGTTATGATTTAACTTACAAAGATCATTTTGTAAATTAAATAGATCTATTAAGTGTATTCAGTATAAATTTCAATAAATCATTTATAAATACAAAATAAGATATCAAAATTCATTTCCTATATAATCATACCATGACATTGTCAAGAAGTTGAAGATCAACCCGAAAAAGGCATATTGGGTTAAGATGTTTCGTTGCCATGAGTCTGAATCATCATGTACAATCATTATGTTCATAAAAAATAAATTAAAGTAATTTTTAATTTCTTGAGAACCATTTTTTATTTTATTATTCCTTTGATATCACTTATTACCATGTTATAAAAATTACATAATTATATAGGTTTATATCAGTCATTTTGTCGATATTTGGCACTTGAGTCAAAAATGATATTGTTTTAATGTAAATTGTCCATGTAGTGACAATTACCCCATCTATAGAATATTATTCATGATTTAAATATAATATATATCCATTATATATGTATTTAAAATATCCATAACTTTGAAGATATTAAATGACATGAACCCTTCATGGAGACGATGGGTTATACGTATGCAAGAATGATACATTCATTTCATTGTCTTATTAAATGAATTAAAACTAAATGATATATATCTACAGTATAATAATATTATAATATCTATGTTATAAATGTTACATATGTTCATTATCTCCATCCATTATATGTTCCATGTATGTCATGAACATGTCATATCACATTGATGGGGTGGTAGTGCACATTTCCTCAAATGAAATTATCGTATGTACAAATTATCGAATACATAAAGGTATGTTGTAAATAAAAATTACAGAAGAATATGTTTAATATAAATAGAATATATATCATATTTATTCATTCAATTCATGTATATAACTGTGGTTTAATGATGATTATTTTTATTAAATCACATCACATAATGGGGGAGGTTGGCCGCACGTACACACTAGTGATGATATCGTTCAATAAATTATTAAAAGGTAAATAATTTTATGGTATATTAATAATAAATAGTAAATATAATATTATAATGACAATTTATATCCATTTTAGTCATTATTATACCAATCCAAAATACTTCTAGTTGAAAAACTAATCACCATGTCGTAGAGACGAAAAGCCATTCGTATGCACACATGGTAATATTGATATTCATAGGTTGGATAAAAGGAGATCTAAGGTTGTAACATAATTATAATAAAATAGAGTAATTTATAATATACTAGATATATTACTTTAATATATAAACAACATAATAAATGGAAGTAGAATAAGGAATGAATTTTAAAATAGGTTGTTAAACCAATACATCTTTTTTTAGTATCTCCATTTTATATTCACAATAGGTCTCCATAAGATGGATTTATGCCAAAAGTGTAGAATATAGGATGAAGGTAGTGATTTTGGGAGATTATTTGAGTAGAATTTGGATGATACATGTTTATTGAGAGGTGTGTGTAAGTTGGTAGTGTTGGTGTCCTTTTATAAGTTGGATGAAGGGAACTTTTGGAATGTCTTGAAATATTAATTTGTTATAATTTTATTTTCTAATTCTAATAGTTAAAAAGTGATATATTTAGAGTGTTAGTTGATAATGGGTTTAAATACACTCAACCAATAATTTTTAGATAAGTTGAAGTCACTTAATTATCCATATCCTTTAGTATTATCCCTTAGTTAAAAACATTAACTCTTACTATGTCTTATTGTATTTTCATAATATATGCTTACTAAAGTTACATTAATATTATAAGAGAACCACATGTGGACCATTAATGAAATTATTATCATTATATTAGTTAGTTTTTCAAATCATATATTTCTTATACTGTTATATAATTTAATAAAATTGAATTAGTTTTAAAAACTCATTAATGACAATTTTGACATTATTTATTAATTGATTTTTATTAAAGTCATAACAACTTGATTACATTGGACCAAAAGAATTCACACAAAAATAATAAGTCATAATCATCAAAAAAATTATTTTATGTATACAAAATATTAAAAATACATTTCTTTTATTATTTATAATATCATTTATTGGAATCTGTCATTAATACGGTAATTGATACATCATCATTATGTCATAAATAAATTTATTTATATAATGTCTAGAAATTAAAAATAAGATACCATGTTATAGTAAATAATTTTATCTTTCTAATTAATATTTATTTGCCAAGAGATCAATTATATATACCATACTAACTTTTTTTTCTCAAAATATACATGTTTATGTTATATTACTCTATACTTTAAATTAATTCTTATAACATGTCATTATCATACACAAGTGGCTCCATGGGGTCCGAAAATTGACTCATGGATTCCCATGGGGATACATATCTAATAAAATAGGATTAAAGCATGTTTTAGGGTATTTTTATATTATTATAATATAATTTTGAAGCATTAATTCCAGATTTACCCTTTCTCCAAGGTAAAAAAATAATTACTAATGTTACTATTCATACTGTCAAAAATTAAAAATTACTAATTTAAACAATCTGGACCCCGTGATTCCAAACGTGGAAGCTATTTTTTCGAATTTAGAATATAAAATTTTCTAAAATTAATTTTTAATTAATTCCAATTGAAAAACCCAAAATGCTATGTTTTTAAAAGTAAAAACTATCATATGATTTACATGTGTTCAGGACCAATTTAAAAGTGAAATTACATAGAATGACCAATAATGGATTAATTGATAAAAAAATTCCAATTACACTTTTAAAATAATTAAAATTTCCATATTACTATATATATTTATTAGATGAAATGGTAGTGTTGAATTCAAATATAGTATTTCTCACTAGTCATTAAAGAAATGATATTTATCAGAAATTTTAAAAAAAATTATCAAAAGTAAATTTCAATGCCCCACATCTATATAATAAGTTTATTTTGTAAAATAGAACATATAAATGTACCAAAACTAAATTCAAATAGGATTCTCAATTTAATAGTGGAATATGTCACGACCCGTTCCTCGGGGCATTTGCCACGACTACCTTATGCCCGCCTTCCAGAGGCCAGGGGCTGGTGACTAACACCGGAAAGGCGTATCCCTATAAGGGGAATGCATTGAAATTAAACCGTTACAAACACACAGACTAGAATTCAATATGAAGAAACCACTATATAACTACAGCATTAAAAGAGTATTGAATGTAAGGGCTTAAAATACTATCCCAACTAGAAAATACAATAAAACTGAAAAAATGGATACAACTCTTGGGTCATCCTCTGAAGATCCTATGTGATGGAGAGATACAGATCATGTCCTCAGTGATCCACATCTTCCAGTCTCCTCCGCATACTGCCTGGTCCTGGCTCCCTCAAATCTCAACCCTACTGCTCGTCGTCAGCACATTACACAACATGGTGCAGGTGAAGCCCATGTAGGGGTGAGTATAACAATACCCAGTAAGGACCCCGAGGCCCCCAATGATCTCTCAGAATACCAAAAAGGAAAACCAAAAAGCATGATCTCAATCAGAAATCACGAAGGAATTAATACAACTCAAAAAGAGTCTCTGCTCAAACTATGGTTTTATTGAAGTATATAAGTATCGATGATTTGTCGCAATGTAAGACCATATTATTCTATCAAGAGGCACTGATTCTTACCATAAAATGTTAGAACCACACATGATCTAGAGGTACTAATCCTCACAATGATCCACACATGATCTGACCCACCAAGATGTGATCGATAACTAACTCATGCTGACCCACACAGGATCTGACCCACATTGGATCATTATGCGCTAACCGAAACAGAATCATTGAGCACTGAACCACATCAGATCTATCCCACATAGTATCAGTATGCGTTGACCCACACTAGATTGCTAAGAACTGACCCACACTAGATCTGACCCACACAGGATCGATATGCGTTGAACCACACTGGATCGCTATGCACTGAACTCCATATGATCTATCTCCAACCTCTGCCTCATAGACAACCACTGGATTTCCCACACCTAGTGTGCTCGAGTTCCATAGAATCTAAACACAACATAATAGTCAAACCAAGACCACCACATAGCACCATAAGGGATTAACCCAATGAACTACCCTGTCATAAGGGTTCCAAAGAGACTGGTAGTGTGTTAATCAGATTCTAGGTCTGTGAGTTATATGGATTTTAGTTCTAGGGCCCGGTTGGATTTGGGTTCGATCCAACCTGGCCATACTCCAAGTGTCTCCAAAAATCAAGACTAGTATTCCAAAAGGACCATCTAGAACGAATGATCACAATGACATAATAGTTGGTCAAACTGACGTCTGGTTCTCAATATTTGGCCCTTTATGGGTTTCATGGCCATGTTGGGCCCAGGTCCGGTCCACATAGGTCAGACTGACCTGACTCGACCTGGGATGGTCTGGGTGTGGTAGGCCAGACCCGCTAGGCCGAGGGCCAACCCCACCCCAAGCGGGGAGGCCTATAATGGTGGCTTGTAATGTCCATCCAGGACAGCAATGGGGAGGTCCACGAAGGGCCGCCCGCAAAAGGGGCCGCCCGAAAAGGGGGGCCTGCAAAGGGGCGGCCCGAAAAGGGACACCTTCAAGGGGGCAGCCTGACCTGCAAGGGGGTGGCCTGGCCCGCATGGGGGTGGCCCACTGGGTGGCGGCCTGACCGCGTACAACGTGTCCGTCATGGGGTGTTCTCCCTATCTGCCATCGGTGGACCGACCCTCTATTTTACTGAACTAATGAAGGACATCCGTTCTTCTTTATAGTGGATGTGCCACATGGTGCCGCTAGGTAGAACACGAGACCCGCTGGAGCGGGTCCTGGCGATTCCTTCATGTTCGGTCGGTGTGTCGGCCGGCTTCCCCAGCGGTGAGCGATGACATTCCAGTCCACCTTAATCCAATCGTTTTGGTTGACGATCCACGACCCCATTTCCTCCTCAACAGCGCGCCACACCTCCTCCATGGTCGGCCGGTGCAAGCCGCTTTGATGGCCTCTATAGCTTTGTGTTGTGTCGTCCTCTTGTGGCCTGTACTGATGCACTATCTCTAATGTAGAAGGTCGGTGTCGTTGTGATGGTAGTCTCCCATGAAGGTACAAGGATAGCAGGACAGCGGAGGGTTTGGTCTGGGTTTGTTTGGCCCGTGCCCTCCGTGTGATCTCGTAAACATGAGGTGGATTAAGGGTTTTAAATCAATTTAATTAAATAATAATCAAAATTCTACAATTATACCCTACGATAACTGCCTAAAAAAACCAATGAATCGTGGATCATAATGTTAGTAGTTTGGTTCGATTTCGTCGTATTATTCATGAACCTGTAATAGTAAAACATTTAATATGTGTAAAAGAATAATCCCCTTACCTCATAAAAATGTTTGAGAGCACCTGTAATTGAAGGTGGATGTTGTTCTTAGTTCCCGCAACTAGTTACCAATGACACCACTCATATGTCATCCTTTGGTCCATGGTTGGGTGTCACCTGTCACTTCTCACTAGGATTAGCTTCATTCTCTAAGGGTTCGACATCTCGGAAGTCATTCAACACTTTTTTTCTTGGCGAAGCTCTACCGATACCATTCCCCAAAATACATATATATAGGTTAGGGAGAGGTTAAGTAAGGGCATAGGGAATTAATGGGGGTAATTAATTAGAACCTTTCTAATACCTCAATGACATCGTTACTTAATATTGATAGGGAAATCTATTTATTGTCTTGACACATCGTTGGCCCTACACTCCACTTGCCCATTGGTGGAGAATATAGAAAATAAAATAATAAAATTATTTGATTTCATTTCATTTAAAAAAGTCACAAAACATAATATATTGTCCAGACCTACTGTGTTCAATGTAGAGTCTTCCTTAAGTGAATCCCGGTGCTATGGATTCAATGGTACCATCATATTTTTAATCTAAGCAACTATTAAAAAGTTATAAAATTCCACTCACATGTTTGCTGAACCAACATGAAAGATGTTCAGAAATTCATTTTGACCACACCAAGCCTCAGAATCAAGTGAATTCAATTTTTTAAGACTCATAATAATTCAATATAGTTAAAAAAATTACTAATAAAATTTGGGTCTTTACATTCACCCAACCCCCCTAATAACCCGGGATTTTAGAATGTGTAAAAATCATGACCCTGTTTGAATTTTTGACTTGTTCCTGAAGAAACTGTGAAAATATGGGATGATCTGGAAATTTCTAGACTACACGCCATGTACCCTAATGAAAACGCCATGTATAGGTTAGGAGAGTACCGACTCTGTGCTCGCCTAGTATGTTCCATGTGATGACCGTGTATAAATTTCCTATGACACATCGTCTAGTGTTACTCTACATGCCGTGTATCTTCTCTTCTATGTACCAGCTGGGTTCAAGCCATGTGTCAACCCATGTGGTTCATCCATGCTGTGTGGCTAACCATATTATGTTAGAGTATAGAAATAGCCACTACATGATGTTTAGTTCATAAATACATGTTGTGTACTTTTTTTATTTTCTTAAGTGAAAGGTTTTCGTGTCTTATTTCATAAAATATCATCTTCTTCCCCAACATCAGGACTACTCCATTCTGAAAACCCGAAGAACATATATAGATCTACATTCTTCACCGGTCATCTTTTCTTCAATTCTTCGGTGGCAACAGGATCACAACGATCAGGCTAACCCCACGCACCATATTCCTTTGATGATTATTTTCCTCATGCATCGTAGTTTCCACTCGTTTGGAATTTCCGGGATTTGGTGGAAATGTTGATCTATAATTTTCATCTTCGAATTGGTGCTCGATATCAAATGTGCCTATGTCTACGAGTCTCATGTAGGTGGTGCCTTCCTATTTGTGATTTCACAGACCTTTGGGTGGAAGGGATTAAAAACCGTATTTGGGTATTTTGAGTGTGACACTAATTTATACTTCATTGCATGTTTAATTGTTCATTAACCTATGAGATAACTTTGCGTATGCCATGTTATCTATTTTTCTTGAGCGGGGAAGGGTGAGTGGTTGTTGCTCATCGGGGAATTTTGGCTGGGGGTGCTAAAATTGTATTAATTGACTTTTATTGTTCTAAACTGGGGAGTTTAGTTTATTGAACCTTGATATGACATATTGGAAGCTTTAAAACCACAGTGATGTAGTTTGATAACTATTGGGATAGTGCGATTCAACTTTTTAGATTGTTTTTACTATTATTGGGTTTTTTTAATTGGGTATATATGTAATTGATGAATTTCATAGGCATGAACACTTTTGGCTGTGTTCGGAATGGACAAGAAATTCTTGAGTGATGCTAATCACAGTTTGGGCTTGTCCCGGGTTACATTTGGTGTTTTCGACCACGTGATTGTGCGTCAAGGACGTCGGCTTGAGGTAGGGTGACTTTCATGTTAGAAAAGGCCTGGTATACTTGGATGGGGAGGTCGTTAGAATTTAGTGGCATGGTCAAGGGACATGAGGTGTCAGAAGTGTTGTGGTTTGTGTACTATTTTGGTTATTACTGCTCATATGGAACATTGAGTAGTTTTCACACATAGAGACTCTGTTATGAGGTATTTTTGACCACTCATGTGGGTAGAGGCCCCATTAGTTGTGCTTTTGGTAATATTAATTGGCGGTGTTTGTCGTAGGAAGCCTCGTGGAAGGTGAGAATCCTTCCAGGAATTGCATTTAGGCTATCAAGATGGGGGAAGAGGCTCACCGTTATATGAGGGAAGTCATCGATGAACCTCCAGGCACTTTATTTTAAGGTAGACATCATTGTCCCTCCAGTTACGTTATTTGAAGATAGATATCCTCGTCCCTCCAGTTACTTATTTGAGGAAAAACATCCCTATTCCCTTGGGTTAGAATGATAGAGATTCCAGCGTTGGCCTAAGCACGTGTCACTCCATGGTGGTTACTGAGAACTAATGGGGTTCGTATTTATTTGTGAAATGTATTGTTTATCATTTTATTTATAAATTCATGCATGCTTAAAGACTTATATTTGGTATGCAATGTTGGGTGGTATCGTACCGAAATTCATCTCACACGCTGCATGGGCTGTTCGGGGCACATCCAAACTTTATGGATTTACGTGTAGGAAAGAGGTTGGTTCCAGGAGCTCGACTACGTTAGCTATTTCATGGAGATGGTATGGACCATGTGGTCTTTCCAAGCTGGAGTTTATTTGGTTTTGTTTTCATTCCTATATATGTAAGAAAGATATGTAGCTATATATGGTTAGCCAGTGGCACCTTATATATATATATATATATATATATATGACCTTATTTGGACACATGTTTGTTTTTTAATAGTAGTTACAAGTGATCATCATGTTTTTGTGTTTACTTTCAATTCTTGTTGTTATATTTAATGCTTCACCTTTTTATCGATATTGAATGTCCTATCACTCTATGGGACTATTTCGAGTCTGTTGAGTCGTTTATTCTGCTACATATTTATTTTTATACCTGGACTAGTGCCATTATTATTCTCCAAGATGGTATAGCCTCCCCCAATACATATAATACACTCTCTACTTGTTGGCAGCCTTTGGTGTTCGGGGAGGTGCTCCTACGATTTGTAACACCAGACCCGTTTAGCACTATTCAAGTGGATGTTCGGGTCTAGGTTGGTACAAATTGCTATTAGAGGAGTTCTTTGTAGGGATTTAGTAGTAGTGTCTTGCTGGCTACTAATGTGATAGAATCTTCTCTTTTTATTTCAGATGGTTTTACTATTTGGGATATAGTATACTGGAGATATGTTGTTACTGGAACTATGTTTCTAGCTTGTGCTTGGGTGCCTAGAGCCCCAGGTATGAGTGATAGACCAAATATCCATTAGTGGGAATTGTTTTTTGTCTATTCTCATAATACAATTTATATTATTTCTACCTCGGTGGCTCACTTTTTGTGTGATTTTATTGATCGTGATGTGTAAACCGTGATCTGGTATGGTGAAAGAGAATTTGACCCTAGCCTAGTATGGCGAGGCTTGGTTGTTTGGATTTTTATAAGCACAATTTTAGGGTATTTCAGTTTCATAACTACACATATGCTTTGTGAAGTGATAATGCCAGGTGCATAATACCACATTCCCATACTTTGTAATCATTGAAATGTGAATAGGTGAGAATGTTGATAGAATTGCTGGTTTATTGCAATGTGTTTTTTCATGCATTGTATATTTGATGAGTTGCATGTGGTAGGGTATTTGGGTCTAGGACTTATGAGAGTAAGTATGAACTATGGTTGAGGTGATTTTGATCCCTAGGATTTGGTGACTCGGTCGTTGTTTTACGGTAATGTTAGTTGTCAGAGAAGTGAATAGCCTGAGGTACTTCTGATACATGGCTTTATTAAGGGTGGGTAAGGAGGCCATGGGGCCGGGTTGCCATAGGAATGGGTTGCGGTGGGGGAGAGTAAGGGTAGTAGTTATGCATATCATTTCACTGCATTCCATATCTGCATTGAATATATATTGTTATATATATATATATATATGGGTTGTTTGACCATTTATGGGTTTCACCGGGTTCTTCTTATACTTCACGATGGATTGTTAGGCGAGTAATGATATAGTGTCGTAGGTGTAGGATCTTGTTTAGGATCTAGTATAGGAATAGAAGGAGTCTTACGTAGAGGATCAGTGACAGGATCATGTTTAGGATATCGTGCAGGCAGGCTACCAGCTGGGTTTGGTAGTGTTTGGACCATGGCTCGATGAGCAGCTTCGAGCTAGCCTAATACGTGTCTGGAAGGTAATAGAAAAATGTGCCCAGGGAACAAATCCATATATGGCATATTTTATGAGTGATTTTTAGTCGTAGCACCCGTAGCTTTTTCAGGGTTAGGGTGGTCCACATGTGGCTGCGAATTGAATAGAGAGTATGAAGATGATTATCGAGTTGCTCGAGACGCCTCTAGGGTGGAGGGTCTAGCTGGTGACCTACATGCTACGGGGACCAGCAAAGTGTTGGTGGGATGTATAGGTGTAGAATCATAGGCACTAGGTACTATCATGGAAGGACATTGAGGACAAGTTCATTGAGCACTTTTACAGAGAGACACTGAGAGCTGGGGGAGCTGAGGAGTTCTTGGGCCATCAGCTGGGAGACATGTCCGTCATGGACTATCTAGCTACTTTCACTAAGTTGTATCTCATTGATCCTAGTATGGTTATTGATTATGAAACAAGGGTGAGGTGCTTTGAGGATGGCTTACGACACACCATTACGATCAAAGTGAATATGTTCAGGTTGGGTTCATTCTCATAGGCGGTGAATCAGGTGCTCATAGTAGAGGGAAATCAGATGGATATGCCCTAGGTTGGCCAATGAATTGTTTCAAGTGACGGATCAGACAACAATAACCAAGGATAGGATGAGTTCCAGCAAAGAAATCTGGACAAGGACTCAGCTAGACCACATTGTAGCTGTTCTTCGGTTGTTTTCTTTCAGTGTGGGTAGCCAGGACATGTTCAGACTCAGTTCGATTGGCCTCTAAAGGAGTGTCGGGCTTGTGGGTGGGTCAGTCATTTAAAGAGGTTCTATAGGAAGCCTTCTCAGAAAACTGGCAAACAAGGACTGGGGTAGACGGTGGAATCTGGGGTTGGTTCATGTTAGGTACCAGGAGTGGGAATCTGAGGTTCAGCAACCCGCAGGGGACATGACAGGGACATTGGGATCTAGTTGAGGGGTTAGTGGTCGGTCACTGGAGCAATACTTCAGGGAGGTCATGCATCTGGCAGCCATACATTAGGCCAAGTGCATGCTGTGGTGTTTCTATAGACTGAGCAAGATGGTGAGCCGATGATGGTTAGAGGTACACAATGGGTGTTCACATGATTTCGTAGTTTTCTTTTTGGGATGACTTGTAGAGGCAAGACCATTTTCATAGCACATGATGTGCATGACCTATGTGGATGGACTGGATGTTGTTCAGTGGGATTGGCACCCCATCAAGTGCCTGATATATTTATATATATATATGAGATGCATAGTATCAGGGGCATCGAGGATGTGTGTTACTTAAGGTGTCGTGGGCATCGGTGAATCAAGGATGCAGGTTACATGAGGTGCATGGAATAATGTTTTATTTTAGTATCCATGGGATGTAGGAACTCGTGTAGGTGGACACCAATGCGGTGGGAGATATTTTGGGTGTCATAAATGACATGGGAGAACCAATGAGGCATAGTGGTGACGATACATCATGAGAAGACCATGCCTTCAGAAAACATATTTGTGAACCTTTGCATGTTTTGACTTTTGTCAGGTTGAGACCACATAAAGAAATTCCTATGGTGGGGAGCCCCCTTGAGGAATTTAGTAAGAACCATTGAAACTAGGGAAGTCCAGGTTACATTGAACAGAATGGTATGTTCGGTGACATCTCCGAATTTCGTTTGTTAGCTCGGGGATGAGATATATTAAGGTGGAGAGATTGTAAAACCCCGTGTTTTTAGGACAGGTCTAAATCCCGACCCTGTTTGAATTTTTGACTTGTTCATAAAGAAACTGGGAAAATCTGGGATGTTCTGGAAATTTCCATACAATGAGTCGGGTACCCTAAACTAAATGTTGTGTATGGGGTTAGGTGAGTACCATCAATGTGCTAACCGAGTACATGTAGTGTGATGACGATGTAGAAATTTTATACTACATAGTATTTACTGTTACACGACATGTCGTGTATCTTCTCTTCTATGTACCGGCTTGGTTGTAGACGTGTGTCAACCTGTGTTGAGAATCCAAGCCTTGTGGATTCCCCGCTTAAGTTGGAGTACCGAAAAATCCACTAAATGGAGTGTAGTTCATAAATAAACGTCGTGTAATTTTTTACTCTATTAAGTGAAAGGCTACCACGTCTAATATCATAAAACATCTTCTTCTTCCCTGACATCGAGAAATCTCCATTCCGAAAACGTGAAGAACATACCTAGCACTATATTCTTCATCTGTCATCTGTTCATCAATCTGTCGGTGGCTGCGGCATCACGAAAAAAAGGCTAACCCCTCATACGCCATTCTGTTATCGATTATTTTCCTCACACATAGCAGTTTCCACCCAAGTGGAATTGCCGGGATTTGATGGAAATGTAGATCTACGATGATCGACATCGAATTGGAGCTCAATATTGGAGATTCCTATATCTACGAGTCTCAGGTCGGTGGTTCATACCACTTATTATGCATTCACTACCCTTTGGGTGGAGTGGATAAATGCGTGTATTGGGTATTTTGAGCGAGACACTAATTTATATGTTATTTCATGTTTAATTGTTTATTGACCTATGGAATACCATCGTGTATTCCATGTTACATGTGCTGTTTGAGTGGGGATGTGTGAGTGGTCCTTGCTCATAGGGTCATTTTGGTTGGGGGTGACAATATGGTATTAATTGAATTATATTTTTCAAAACTGTTTAGTTTAGTTTATTGAACCATGATATGACTTGTTGGCAGATTTAAAGACCTCAGTGCTGTTGTTAGATAACTGCTGGGCTAGTGCAATTCAACTGTTTAGATTGTTTTTCCAGTTATTTTGTTTTTTTAAATGTTCATATATGTAATTTCAATGTTGAATATGATTAATACCTTTTGGTTGTGTGGGAATGGGCTAGATATTCTTGAGTGATGCTAATCATAGGTTGTTTTTGGCCCAGGATACATTGGATGGTTATGACCACAGGATTGGGAATCATGGATGACAGATTGAGGCAGGGTGACTGTCTAGTTGGGCGTGGCCTGGGTTACATGGATGGAGAGGCTTTAGGACAAGAGCGGCATGGTCACAAAGACACGTGGTGTTAGGGGTTTTGTGTCTTGTGTACAATTTTGGTGATTACCTCTCACCCATAACATTTAGTATTGTCCACATAGAGAGACACCATGATGAGGTGGTTTTGACCACTTATGTGGGTAGAAGCCTCATTAGTTGTGGTTAAGGTACAATCGGTTGGGGGTTCATGCCATAGGAAGACACATGGAAGTGGAGGATCCTACAGGGGATAGCATTTAGGCTATCGGGTTTGGGGTAGAGGCTCTCCATTATTTGAGGAAGACATCACTGTCCCTCAGAGTAAATTATTTTAGGGAAGACATTGATGTCCCTCCAGTTATGTTATTTGAGGGCAGACATCTATGTCCATCCAGTTACTTATTTGACTACACGAATTGTTGTTCCTCATGGTTACTATTGTTGGGAATGCCTTCAGAATGTTGGTACTTGAGACACAGGGTGTCAGGGGGCACATGGTGCCGGGTTACATGATAGGGATTCTGGCATTGGCCGAAGCAGGTGACACTCCATGGTGGCTATTGAGCACCAGTTTTTTATTTATTTATTTGTGCACCTTGTTTTTTACGGTTTCATTATAAATTAATGCCTTTATAAACAATTATATTAGTTACACACGGTTGGGTGGTATCCTAATGAGAATCGTCTCACACCCTTCATGGTCCCTTCAGGACGCATGCAGACTTTATGGATTTATGTGCAGGAAAGAGGTCACTTCTAGGAGCTGGACTGTGTGAGATATTGCATGGAGATGGTATGGACCTTGATGTCTTTCCTATATTGAGTTTATTTTGTTCTATTTTATTTCCTATATCAGAATGCTTTTTATGTAGCTACAATTGGTTATCTAGTGGACCCTTATATTTATATAGATATGTATGAATTCCGTTGGATTCATGTTTAGTGTTCTATAGTAGTTACAAGTGATCATCATGTTGTTGTATTTACATTGTGCTGTTCTTATATTTATTGCTTCTGCTGTTAATTGATATTGAAATTTCTTCCGCTCTGTGGGTTTTGATCGAGTTTGCTGATTCTTTTTTTCTGCTACAATTTTATTATTATACTCAGACAAGTACCATTATTTTCCCTTGAGAGGGTATAACATCCCCATTATACCTATATGACCCTCACTTCTAGTCGGTGGCCTTTGGCATTCGAAGAGGTTCGCCTATAGTAATAACACTCATCCTGTTTAGCACTATTCAGGCCGTTGTTTGGGTCCAGGTCATTACACCCCCCATATGAATTTTTTTCCCCAAAATCCATGACATAGAATAAGGAAAAAATGGGGTAATGAGAAGAAATCTAAGCCTCTTGTTCCCTTGTGCTCTCATAGAGGTTCTCATGCTTCTAGAGAATGCACACTAGTTGTATCGACCACCCATGAAGGACCAAATCCTATCGATCCTCAATCTCCACTAGATCGTTTGTAAACATCACCCCATTATTGAATTCATGCTCACCATGGTCGTTGATGGGTGATGGGTCATGCCTGTATCTTCTCGGATGGGATACGTGGAATATGTCTTGCACCCTCTCCAACTATGGTGCAAGTGAGAAGAGTTATGCCACTTCTCCTATCCTCTAAAGTATCAGAAATGGTCTGATAAACCTTAGTTATATCTTGTCACATTATCCTAATCTACATAGTCCCCGTCAAGGAGAGACTCACAAGAATATGCGGTCCCTCTCTTGGAACTCTAAAGGACTATGTCCCCTATCAGTATAGGACTTCTTCTTGCTCCGTGCAGTATTCATCTACTCTTCGATGGTCTTCACCTTCTCTTTCATATCCCGTACCAACTCTGGACCTATATGTGTTGACTCCCCTTGGTATGTCCAACATAGAGGTGATTTGCATGGTCGATCGTACAAGGACTAAAATGGTGAAATACCAATGGTAGAGTGATCACTATTGTTGTATGCAAACTCCACCGAGGGTATGTGATCCTCCTAACTATGACCGAATTCTTGGACGTCTGAACAAAGCATGTCATCCATTGTATGAATGGTCTAATCTTTCTGACCATCATTCGGAGGATGAAAGGTAGTGCTCAAATATATTTGAGTCTTGAATGCCTCTTGTATTCCCTTCCACAACTGGGATGTAAAACCTGTGTCACAGTCAGAGATTATCATCGATGGCACCCCATGAAGTTGTACAATATCTTGTATGTAGATTCGCCCTAATGACACTACGGACCCCTACACTCGAATGGGTAGGAAGTGGGCCAACATGGTGAGTGGGTCAATGATCATCCAGATCGAATCATGCCCCCTAGACGTACGTGGAATCCTGATCACAATGTCCATGGAGATCCCATCCCACTTCCACTCCCACCCTCTAGTGGCTATGCTAAGCCTGCTGAAACCTGATGCTCGGCATACACTTACTAATAAGTGAGGCATCATGATACAAACTCTACTACAGTCTTCTTCTTCCCTGTCCACCAGTGCTGATGCTAGAGGTCCAGGTACGTATTCTCTACACAAGGATGTAATTCCATAGGGGATGTACAAAACTATCTTAACACCTCATCTCGTTGTGCCATTGGTAACGTGGTATATCCTCTATAGAGGATGATGTGCTCCCCACCATTAAGAAATTGTTCATGTTCCTATCCTGAGGATATCTGAGCATGTCAAGCCTCAAATTCAGTGTCCCCAAGCTGTGCGACCCTCACTCACTATAGGAGTGGAAGAGTGACTGGAAGAGACTGAACATAAGTTACTACATCTCTATCCCTGAAGGATATCTGCAACATGGATAGATTCTCTGTCTCCTCACATGGAAACTGTAGACAAAACCTCCTGCTAAGTGCATCTACTGCCACATTCTCCTTCCCAGGAGTGTATAATATCTCAAATTCATAGTGCCATAAGAACTCTATCCATCAACATTGTATCACGATTAGGTCCTTCTGAGAGAATATATAACTGAGACTCTTATGATCAGAGTAGACTATAAAACGATCGTCCATCATGTATTGTCTCCACACCTTCATGGTCAAGACCACAACTACAAACTCTGGGTTGTTGGAAGCGGTGTTCTGCTCATGTCTCCTAAGTTTTTTTTGAGACTTAGGTGATCAATGCTTGCTACTTCATCAGGACACACCCATTTCTGGTCCCAGATGTGTCGCATTAGACTACATACCAAACACCCTCTTTTGGTAGCCTCAAGATGGGGGAACTCAGCAGTCTCTAGATCAATTCCTGAAAACACTTCTAGATTTTCTTTGTCCATACGAATGGTTATCCCTTCTTCGTCAAAGATGACAAGGTTGATACAACTATTGAAAAGTCAGGCACAAATCAATGGTAGTATCCATCCAACCCCAATAATCTTCTCACACTGGTCACACTCCTGGTTAGCTCCCAAAAAAGAAAATCCTTTATTATTGTTGGATACACTGCGACTCCAACCTATGATATAACGTGTCCCATAAAGTGGACCTCACGTATAATGAACTGGAACATCAGGAGCTTACTATAAATCGGTTTCTCTCAATGTGTATCCAGTACTATTTAGATATGATTGGAATACTCATCCTCCGTCACTGAGTAGACTAAGATTCCATCGATGAAGACAACCACAAAGTGATCATGGTATGGCAGGTTGATCATGTTCATGAGTCTCATTTACATTAGAGGGACATTGGTACAACCAAATGAGAAAAACAAGAACTCATAGTGTCCATACCGACATTTGATGGCATTCTTCTGCAAATCCTCATCTCGTACTCTTAGCTGATGATAGCCTGATCTGAGGTCTACCTTTGAAAACAAATCCTCTCTATTCAGCTGATTGAAAAGATCATCAATCCCTGGTAGTGGATAAATTTTCTTCATAGTCACCCGTTTGAGGTGTTGATTGTCCACTCAGAGTCTCAAACTCCCATCTTCCTTCTTGGTGAACAGAATCGGGGTCACCCATAGAGAAATGATGGGCCGTATGAACCCCTTACTCTGCAAGTCCCCAAACTGTACACATAAATCGCAATGCTCCGTGGGAGACATCCAATATGCTAGTGAATATATTGGTGTCCTCCTGAGAGAGAGGTCATTGTGGAATTATACCTCTCTACGTGGAGGTAGTCCTGGAACATCATCAGGAAAGACATTGACATTCTTGTCCACCACTACCGGATAGCTCGGACTCTGAATATCTAATATTTTGAGGGTAAGGATAGCCAAATGATGTGTAATCAGCTGAAACCTCATTTAGGTAATTCATTCATGTGCTGAAATGCTTCCTTTCTCAATTGTGAAGGAAAACCTAGTCCCATCTGTGGGGACACACCACACTTTTCTCCTAATACATTCAATCAGAGCATGTATTGCGGATAACCATTCCATACCGAAGATGAAATTGTAAGTCCATGACATCACTACTAGAAGATCCTAACCAAAGGTATCTCCTTATAGAGTAATTTCACACTACTAAAACCAGTGGGTAATCATTGAATCTTCTCCTCTAGAAGTCTCTAGCCATAAGGATCGATCTAACAGCTCCACCGTAATCTCCATGCTCTGAACGAGGGTTGTGGAATTAAAAGAGTGACTTCCTCTAGTGTCTATAAGTACTGAAGCTATGGAGGTGTAGACACTGATTGTACCTCTAATTATCACCGGAGGGCCATGGTCATAGGCCTCAACTTCCTAGAGATGATCTCGTCCTTGTCCACCTACCCCCTATAGTCAGGGTGGACCACCTGGTGGTGGTGTCAGTAGATCCTCGTATCCCTTCCACCTGCCTACTGCATGACAAGCTCCTCATCCATTTTCGCATACTACCAGTGGACCTCCTCGATCGAATATATTCCTCTTCCTCGGTGGTCCCTAGACCGTCTGATGGTCATCCATACTGCGGGTTGGGAAGTCACGATCCATTAACCCTGCCTACCCCCCGTGTAGAATTGTCTGTCCCTCGTCTGACCTTTTTTTCCTAATGTGCTCTGAACCACCGACCCTACATCCCAGGGTTGTCCACCAGAAGGAATGTTCAACTTGGACCTCTATTTCATATGCCTAATAATATCCGCTGATGACCCTAATACATGTTGATCGGTGGGGGGTCTCGCTGACGGTGACTGCTCAGCATGGAAGTTCCCCTTCAAAAGAACTTTTTCTAGTACCCTATCCTGCATCGTTATTTTTAGTGATACCATTGATTCTATGATCTCTTTTTGGATACCATTTCAATGATCCAAGACATGAAGAAAGGGTCATTTACCATGTCAGTGGAGTAGTGAAAGAGATTAGTTAACCTTTCTGAGTACTGTTCCACTATCATGTTTCTCTGCTGTAGGTGAAGTTTCTCTTGTATATGCACAGAGCATAAGGACACTGGGAAAAAATATGCTCTTAAAAGGCTCTCGAGGTCTACCCAGACAATGGTCACCTCGTTGTGTATCTAGAGAATAAATCCCCACCACCTCCCAGCTTCAGCCTAAAGAGACTGGTAGATAGGATCACCACAAGTTTGGCTGGTGACCCAACTAGGCAGAAAAACCTTGCTACAGCCTCAATCCAATCCTTAGATGCCTTCTAGTCCATCTCACCTCAGAACCTTGAAGTCCCCTTCCACTAAAACTAATGCAATGTGTTTAGTCAGTCTGCACCCTATGCAGGTGGGGATGGTGGAAGCAATTTCCCAATAGGTATTGGTGCTGCTGGTACACCCCCATGTTATAATGTCATATGAGGGCCCTGCACCCGGGCATCGTCACTCGGATTACCATCATCACGTACTCTCTCAGGAATCCTGGATGGCTTTTTACGTGGAAACATCCTAAAAGAAGATAGGTGTTCCACAGTAAAAAAATTTATACCCTGTGAGCTGACTCAAAATGAAATCAGAAGGAAAAAATATTCCAATAACATACGCAATAAGTGTTTTCATGCACTGAGTTTGAAATCAGAATTTAGGGACCTCGTGTATGGATATGTTAGTATCTACACTAACACTGGATTCCCTGAACTGAAAACCACACTCCTAACACTTAACTGTATTGCTTCCTTAAATAGGTTAGAGTCATAGTTATTCGGTAGAACCGACTCCTCTGATACCACTTTATCATGACCCGTCCCCCGAGGCTCATGTTGTTACTACCCCAAGACCATCTTCCAAAGACCAGAGGGTGGAGAATACCATTGGGAAAGAGTATCCATATAATGGGATGGAATTACCTTTAAAATTGTACAAAAACATAGACTACAATTCAACATGAAGAAACCACTATGTAACTACTGTACCAAAATTGTGCGTAATGTAAGGGGCCGAAATACTAGCCCAACTGGAAAGGTACACAGACAACTGAAAAGTAAAATACCACTGGAAAAAGGGAAACATGACATGGTTCATCCTCTGATGATTTTACCTAAAGGGTAGTTAATGATCGCCTCCTCAGCACTCAACATCCATCCGTCTCCTCTGCATAATGCTTGGTCCTGGATCCCACAAATTGTATCTCAACTGCTCATCTTCTGAACATGACACAACAAGGTGCGGGCGAAGCCTGTGAATGTGTGAGTATAACAATACCCAATGCGGTCCTGATACTCTTGAAGGTCTCATAGAATTCCACATTGGGAAACCACAAAGCATGATCTCAATAGAAAATAATGAAGCAATATACACAGCTCAAAAAGAGTCTCAACTCAATCCAGATTTTCAGTGAAGAATACATGTAAAAATGTTTAGTCCTAAAGCTAGATCATATTATTGTGTCAAAGGCACTACTTCTAACCATAAAATGTCTTACCCAAAATTTATCGATAGGTTATAACCCCTGAAATTATCCACATAGGAACTAACCAACCAGATTCGATAGATAACTTACCCCCGATAACCCACACCCGAAATGACCCACACAAGATCTGTATGCATTGACCCACACAGGATCGCAGAGCACTGACCCACACCAGATCTGACGCATAATGGATCGGTATGCACTTACCTACACAATATCAATGAGCACAGACCCACAAAAGATATAACCCACACAATATTTTTAAACGTGGACCCAAATAAGGTTGTTGAGCTCTAATCACCGTATGATCGGTATCCAACATCCGACTCATTGCTAGACAATGGATTCCTCACACCCGGGGCGCCCGAGTTCCTTAGAATCTACCCTTGTGATATCCTTTATACCTAGACCACCACTTAGCTCCTCAACTGAGTAACCAAATTGTTTCCATTTCATAAGGGTTGCAATGCGATAGACGGTGGGTCAACCGGATGCCCGGTCTTTGAGTTATAAGTGTTTTAGTTTCGGGGACCCTGTTGGATTCGAGTTCGATCCAACCCTGCTAAACATAAACTGTCTCTAAAACTCAAGATAATTATATCCAAAGGAACTTCACGATTCAAGTATCCCAATTCCATAGATAGTTCATCAAATGGATTTCTGGTTCTCATGTTATGGCCCTTTAACTGGTTTTGGGCCCAGTCGGAATCGAGTCAGGTCTGACCATGTCGGACTGACCTGGCCCGGCTTCCATGGGGAATCTCGTGATGCTCGCCCTTCAAAGTGGGTGGCTCATGAAGTGCATCCAGCAAGGGGGGTGGCACAGCCCACAATGGGTGCCCTGCCCTACATGGGGGCGGCTGGGACAGCAAATGGCATGACCTACTAGGCAGTCGGCACGCTGGGTGGCAGCCCACCCGCTTGCGGCATGACCCACAAGGGGGGTCCTCCCTAGCTGCCACTGGGGGAGAGACCCCTAGTTTTCTCGATCGAATTTAGGCAGTTCGGTATTCTCCACAGCGTCGGCACCACGTGGTGCCGCTAGGTGGCACACGGGACCCGCTGGAGTAGGTCCTTTGAATTCCATCCCAGCCAGCAAGTTTGTCGGTCGACTTCTATAGCAGTGCATGACGGCATGCCGCTCCACCACCCACAGCCAGAAAGTGTGACAAACAACTTCCTCCAGTCGCCATGGCTGACGAGCCATGGCTTCCTTTTCTCCCCGGCTGCACATGCCGACGCGTCGCACCTCCTCCGTGGTTGGCCAGTGCTAGAAGCTCTGGTGACCACCGCAACATTGTGTCACGACCTCCTCTTTTGGTGTGCGTCGACATGCTCTCCCCAACATAGCTGGTTGGTGTAATCGAAATGGAAGTTTTCCATGAATGCGAATGTATTGCAAGACATTAGATGGGTTGGACTAGGTTTGTTAGTCCCACGCTCTCCGTGTTAGCTCGTAAGAATGAGGGGGATTTAGGGTTTAATAATCAACTATATTAAACAAAAACCAAAATCCTATAAAGATTCCCAGCAACCACCTCCAGCAAAAAATAATGAATCGTGGATCAACCCGTTAGTTGGTAAGTCCACGTTCATCATATTATTCAATAACAGGGAAGAGGAAAACATTTAAGATACATCGAAGAATAAACCCCCAACCTCATAAACCCTTTGGAGAGAGCCCACTCCTGAACATGGATCTTGTTCCTCATTCCCAGAACCGGTTCACAACGATGCCACTCGTACATTGTACATTGGTTCGTGGTTCGGTGTCACCCGTCACCTCCCACAAGAATTTTCATTGTCCTCTATGTGTTCAAAATCTCAGCACTCCTTTAGCTCTTTGTTACTTGGAAAATTTGTGCCGAAACCTCTCCCCAAACCCTATATATATTGGTGATTGGTAGGGTATGTTACAAAATAGGGAATTAATGGGTTCTCATTAATTAAGAAACATCCTAATTCCACAAGGATGTCATTATTTAAGATTGATTGGTCAAGCCATTTATTGTCTTCTCACAACACTGGCCCCACACTCCACTTTTCTATTAGTGGAGAAGGAAGAAAATAAAATAGTTAAATTATTTTATTTCATTTCTTTTAAAAATGATAGAAATCATATCATTTTCTCCAGACCCATTACAGTCAATGTAAATCCTTCCTTATGAAAATCTCGGTGTTACAGATTCAACGATGCCCTCATATTTTTATTCCGAGCAAGGATTCAGAAGAAAGAAAATATCTCTCACACGTTTACTGAACGTACTTGAAGAAAAAGATCAGAAATTCATTCCAAACACACCGGGCATTGTAATTAGGCACCATCAATTGTCACAGTCTTGTAATAATTACGTATAACAGAAAAATTTACATGGAAATTCCAAGTCTTTATAGTATAACTATATTTTTAGGAATATAATTATTTTATCATAAAAATTGAATTTGTTCATATATCATATATAGAAAAGTTAAAAGATAAATTAAAAAAAATTGAATATATAATATATAATTTTCATTAAATAAAAAACCATAAAGAGTGATATTATTTTACAAACACAATTATTATATATTTAAATAGGTTATCAAAAAAAATGAAACGTTGATGATCAATTGGTTTTTATTTACCTTTTTAATAAATTTGGAAACCAATTAATCATTATTTATACATGTGTAAACCATATTTTCATAATTGAGTTGATACTATTCATTCTCTCAGTTCGAATGGATAATAGACAATGGTAATATTTAAATAATAATATTTAGTTTTTCATTTAAGCACCATTTAGCATATTATGTATGCTATTGAACATAGTTTTTCTTTCTTAATACTCAGGATGTTACCTCTTTCCCCCCTTATGGAAATTGAATAATCTAAATTTAAAAATTTGGCTTGGAATATTCATTGAAAATCCGAAATTGAAAATAGAGTCAATAAAAACATCACTTTAATATAATTAAATATATGAAGAAAATATACCTGTGATAACACATATTAGGATTCCATGTAGGAAAATTGTATTTGGATGAATAAGTGACAATATTATTCTGATGGATAGTGATTGAAAACATTATTAGGATAATGTTAAAACCTAGAAAACCACAAACATGTTGTGGGTTAAGTGGTCATTGATTTCATAATAGGAAAAGTAAATGGGAAACATTTTAGTTTTAAGATAATATTCATTACATTTAGGTATTATGTTACTAAATAGATTAAGAACATATGGAATTATACTTACTTGTAAATTATATCTTTAACCTTTAAAAAATATCGACCAGAAACTCATCTTTTCTCCAAAAGGGGAGTATTCAAGATGACCTGGTCACACCTGAAGCGCGGGAATCCACTTCTTGAGAATCACATAATCAAAAAAAGTTAAACATTACATTTCTTCTATCATTAATCATTGACAAAAACCAAATTTGTTATTAAAAAATTATACAATCAACCAAAATGAGTAATATTTTATATTTAGATGCACTTATATTAATCAACAAAATTTAACAAAAAATACCCCAATGTTCAACATAGTCCATTAAGAAATTAATTATCCATATATTACCTCAAATAGGATAATCCAAATTAAAATTGAAACCCAAAATTAAAATGGATTTTATAACATAGTCATCCATGATAAATCTTAACATTTGTCTCCAAATAACATTGACTACTCTTAAAGACTCATACTTAACTGTAATTAACCCTCTCACATTTACTACATGATATGTCAATCCTTTCCCCAAATAAACCAAAGTGCCATATGTCCACAATAAAATCCTATATTATTCCAAAATATAAATCAAACATTACAACTAAAATTAAATACCATTTTATTCTATTTTCTTTAGGCATATAGTGTTCTCAAAATAAAAAACTTCTTCCAAAATAACATATATAAATTAATCACCCAAAAATTTTCCTATAATATGTATATCAATTTGATAAAACATAAGTTCAAAAAATTAATTAATTATTGATCTAGAAAATTATTTAAATAAAAAATTATGTAATAGTAACTAGTTACTTGATGTAGGCATGTGGTAGGTGATAAAGCCTTGTCACACTTCAGTTGGGGGTTTGATTCATAGAACCTAGTTCGACATGATGGGTTGTATACCTTCAAATGTGTTTTCCATTTTCTAGAACTATATAATTCATAATACAATCCCAAAAATTACATAACATTATCAAATATAACCACAACATGATTTAACATCAAAGGTTAAGTCATACCTCACATTTTCCACCTCAAATATTTTTAACCCATTATTTCTTCAAATGATATTTTCATTAAAAATACCATTAGTAACCATAATATTCTAGATCATAAATCCTAAAAAGGGGTTTCAAGGACATTTAACACACGATATAACAAAATACTCTAAACTTTTGATGATATCCCTAACCCTTAAGAGAACATCGTAATATATAATGTTTTTTAATCTGACTGTTGATATGAAAATCAGAGCCATAGCCTTAAACATTAAATAATATTGAGTTAAGTGAAGAATTCACAATGAGGATATATTTAGGTTTAGTATTTTAAAGAAATAAGACATAACTATTTTTTAAAAACTCACATTTACACAATTTGAATACAATTAAAGTAGTATCCATTTTTTCAACAAAATTAATATTTTTTATAAATAAACACGATATAATTTCATGATAAAATTATTCTTGAAATCTTACTTTATCATACCCATCATTATACTATATGGAAAACATTCCCAAAAAGCTGGTATTAGCATATAAAAAATTATTTAATATAAAATTACGAATAAAACCATTAGTCCATTACTATTTAAATCCTATGGAATCATTTTAACAAAATCATAACATTAACTCATTAAACATAAACCACATTTCTTTAATCTTGTAATAATAATATTCCTATAAATGATCATATAAATCATAAAAAAAGGGTAACTAGTGGAATCCATATCATACGTTCATTTTAGCTTTCAAAGCTACAAAATGAGTAACCTTCATGGCTTCTATTGGAATACCCATCACAGTATATTCCCTAAATCTCCAAGGATAAACCATAATGTTTACCTCGGTCACGTTACCTAATGCATTATAGTGCTATCATGGCTCACCAGACCTCTATTTATCATGGAACCACCTGTATACATTTACAATTATATATAACCACACAATAATAAAAAAAATGAAACCATATTAAAGGAAAAATATCATTTCTAAATTTTTATTCATAAGGCATCATTTCAAGATATTGACACAGTTAATCAAATTTAATAGGCACAATTCAAACATTTAAAAAGAATATGTTTGGATCAAATTATCCCATAAAAAATTAATGGAATTAACCATTTAAAATTTATTGTCTCTCTAAATAAATAATTAAAACCATTTTGTAAACATGGAAATTAATGAGAATTATTTACATGAATAAATATTTGAAAAATTTAAAAATATGTTTTAGTTATAGAGTCCTATAGGACTTGAGAAAATACCTGAATAAAAATAAATAAATAACAAAATTAAATAGATTTTATAATATCATTTTAATAAAGATATTCATTAAATATATATTACTAATAGAATAATAATTTAATCTTTATATTTTAAAATCTATTTAACTTATAAATTAATATTATAAATATTTTAATAGAAATAATAGTCTTCATTTAAAATTCATTATTTTCCTTTATTTATCATAAAATAAATCATTTTATAAAAAATCAAAAAAATCTACCATATTAAAATTTTAAATTATAATTTAAAAAATAATATTTATATTATCAAATTATTTTTTATATTTTTTGAATTTTTTTTGAAAAACTAGTTTCTTAGAAAAAGAAGAAAAAAATAAATTTTATAATAATATTATTTTTTGTGAAAAAATGGATTTATTCCTATGTATTTTCATGAAAAATAATATGCTGAATTTTAAATAGATGATTTAATATATATATATATATATAATATATCAATTTTAATAAAATTATTAGCGAATACTTGTTTTTTTTATTTTATTTAAGTAGATTAAAATTTTTCATTGAAATGTTTTTAGAAAAATATTACTATTATTTTAAAAAAGATTTAATTTTGATTTCAAATTAAATTGATTCCAAGAATAATGTAAAAAAATATTTTAATAATTCATTTAATCTTATTCACACCCTACCTTCCAATTTCTAGGTGATAAATATCATATTAAATAATAATAAATTAATTGTAAGAAATGTTTCGAATAACCATACTGTTTCATGTAATGATAACTAAACATAGTATTGTTTTTAATAATAGACAATTTTAGTGTTGGTTATAAGGAATGGTAAACATACAACCCCTTGTAACTCAAGGAAAATTTAGTGTTTCATGTCAAAAAAATATAGAAAAGGTAAAATCTATTTTTGGTAATAATAAATTGACTAAATTATCGATGTGTTACAAAATTATTGGTGATTACACCCCTGATTTTTTTTCCAAGTAGGGGGGAACATGAGGATATTCTATTCATGGGGTCATTAATGTAAGGATATGATGAGGAAATATTCTTGATTTTTTCTCTATTGGTACGTACATTGATCGTTTGACATTTAATGATGACAGTAGCCATGCTACGAGATGAGCTACAAAGGAGGTTGATTTCCCTTAGTAGTATATCAATAAGAAGGGTATTTTTGTAGTGTATAGAAAAATGTATAGTTATTGGGGAACCTGAATCCATTTATGATGTTTGTTTGATGATTTTTATGCTCCATGATTGGTGCAACACCATTTGAGGCTCCGTTTGGGTGTCCATGTAGGTTGCTGATGTATTTTATCGGCGCCTGTGGGAGACTACATTTTTTTTTCAAAATGTTGTTGTTAGTGATGCATGTGGAGAGTCCAGATCAATTATGAGAAGATGGGGAATTCCGTGTTATATATGTATGTTTCTTTAGTTATCAGGTGTTGTAAAATCGGACCGTATGACCACCGATAAAATACTTTCCTAGTGTTCATCCCATATATATAGTTGATGTTAAAATTGCATTTTTGTAACATGTTGTAGACCTAGGATAAGATGAATGACAGTTATAGAGTTGAACTTTTAGGTTTATAGTGTTGTTTCAATGTATCACTAGAGGATCTTTCAAGTGATATTGTTTCCCTTATTTTTGTTTTTGTGGAAATAATGTGAGCCCTTAGGATAACTCACTCGTGTTGAAGACCCTGTTGAAAGATCAATTTTCTCCCTTATGGATATGATTTTTCTTTTCTGGATGAAAATATTTTACATGGGGAGTGTTTTTGTGATATTTTTTAGTGTTTTTAAATATTTCTTAGAGTATTTTTGAATCCACGACCTGAGTCGATGTGGAATTATAGGGCCTATAGAGAGATGATGCGTTGATACTAAAAATATTATGAACAATTTATCAGGATTATGGTATTTGTCAGTTAATATGTTTTATCTTTTTGTTTTACTACTGGATCAAAATTATATGTCCTCATTTCTGTTTAGAACATTATTCTTACTCTATGTTTGACATAAAACTTATTTCTACTGGGTGTCCGATGTTGGGAAAGATATGGTGGTCATATTTATGAAATAATATTTCATTTAAAAATAAATAAACTAATATATTGATTCACCAAGGGTTCTCATTCACAGATCGGAGAGGTATGATACTTCATTCATGATAGATTACGTGAGGTGGGTTGGTTCTTCCAAACCCTTTTTATGCCAATAATCACTACATAGAGGTTGTACAGATGCTTGGGTTCGTTTTGGACCCGAAACATTATCATTTCACCACAAGGATGGTAGATTTATTTTAATTATTACCCAGTCAACATTTCTAAATTGTTTTATTGTATTGTAGCCTTATTTAGTCTATTAGAGATCTTATAGGGGGAGATCTATGGGTTTAAGTTGATCTCATGGGTTTTAAAGTGTCATTCATGGGATTCATGTTTGGAATTATCTATTACAAAACATGTAGTATATGACAATAAATCATATGTTTTTACCATTTGGTAATGATGAAAATGTGGTGACACACACTTTGAATTTTGGTTATTTTCCTGATAGTTAGACCTATCCTTTTGTTTGAGTTCGTGATCAGGGTTTTCTATGTTAGAAAACATGTCCCTTTGAAGGTGCAAGACCTCAGGACAAGGAAACGGCAACCGAACATAGGTACAATCTATTAAAATATAAAAATAACTAGATATAAAGTGAATTCTTCTTACTAATGTTAAACATCATGTGGGGGTTCATGTAAAGATGACCTTAAATGGGAAGGGAAATTCCCTAGATTGTAGATGATCTCAACCGTTGTGTGATATGAGGTTCACACTATGTTTATTTCTAATTAATTCCGAGTACCATTTGTTGACACAGATAGAGGACAATTTTCTATGAAGCATTTTGTATAGTGGGTACCCACCATGTACTCCTCTTAAAGAATTCTCCCTCATTAATCATTATCTTTAGGACATGGATGGAGGCCCATGAGTATCCTATCGAAACTAGTTTTCTATATTTTATATGATGTTGGCAATGGTTTTGCAGTGTGAGATACGAAAAGGGGAAATGTTAGAAGTTTTATTATTAGGGATATATAGACTAGTATCAATTTATATAATTCCCTCTGTATATACCTATGAGGTTACCATGAGGAATTATGTTACTATCTTTGGATTGTGATTCCCTCGATAGGATGAGATGGGATAGAGTTGGTATCTCCAACCAGGAGGTTGGGGTGGGATCCACAATCATATTGACTTCCCTAGATGAAGTTTTTGGTATATTCATGAACAATACAACATGGTCAGTGATCTATTATCTAAAATATTATCCCAGTCAGTTTTTTGGCATCGTTGGGTATACTATCCCCTATATAGAGGGTATTCTGTTAGGGTTTGGGCATTGTCAGATATATAATCCCCCAACCCCATGGGATGTTTTTGTAGGGTTTGTTTTATAGTTTGATATATCCACCCACCAAACAATTATATGTTATTCTAGATGTAGTTATTGTAATCATCCTAATCAACAATACATGTGTGTAAATCCCCTATTTGAGTGATATGATCTCCAGGGTATCATATTGGGATCATGGTGTCCTCCTGTAGTCTTGGGATTAATACCATATCCATAAAATGATATTTTTAGTGTCTCCAATTTGGTTCATGGATTCACCCATTATTAATGGGAGAGATCCCCTATCTGAATATAGTTATATCCTATGTTCCTTTGTGACTTTATTTATGAAAATATCATAAAAGCACGTTCTCTTGGATTTGTGATACCATTGATGGTGGGGATGTTCCATTTGTTTAGTGATGCCTGATGGAGTGATTTATAATAGATGTGTCCCATTAATGATGGAAGATATATTCCTAATGAGTGAGATATATCATATGACTTCCATATTCCATGTTAGTGATCATGGATTGAGTTCTCCTAGATGAGAAATACTTTGAGCCTCCTGTGAAATCATGTGACCAGCTAACAGGTTGGTTCAAAAGGATACATGGAGTCTGGGATGAGTGTATATTGGTAAATATGAAATTATTTGTGGTGTTTTAACATATCCTGTTTTAATGAAAATGTGGTGATGAGATAAATTATCATGTACAACCATGGAGTGATTGACATGTACATTCTTATTCTGTCGGGTATGGGTTTTCTTGATTGGATTTGGATTGGGATGACATTTTCTTTTCAGTTTTTAGGGCCCTTTCGGTTATTCATATACTCTCCCATAAATGATATATTCTTACACATTTAATGTCTTGTGAAGGTGATATGCTTTCTGTTGGAATCCTAGGAGGACCCAACATTGGCAGAGTATATAAATCTACACAGACCAAGGTGTGTACTCATGGATTCATTTGATAGTATTCCCTTCCTCCCAAGTATGTTGGATTTAATTGTAGTTATTTATGGGATTTTATTTTCCATATTTAATGATATCAGTTCTTTTTTATACTTTTGATATGGGATAGATGTATGTGTGCCATACTAGTATCAGTTGTTTTATTATCACTTCACTATTTCATGAATATATATATGTGTTCATGAATACATGTATTATTGGATAAGGTATACCATGTGTGTTATATTTCTACTCATCACTGGTCTCCTATCCCTATCAATTTGTAGGAGGTTTTGGGGTAGTAATATCTTGACCATCTACTTTCGAGGTGGGCCTTGGTGGTCCTTTTCCTGTCCATAATAAAAAATTTTCTGGCCTTCCCATTATGGGGACCTATTGATTTCTATTTTTGGGATATTTTTGGTTCCTATCTACTAGATCATGGGTGGTGTTGTTTTGGTGTTCTTATTTTAATGTGGACTTTTTACCCTGAGACCTATTTAGTTTCTCTTTCTTGATATCCACCCCCAAATTTTATGGTCTTTATCATTAATTGATTTTATCCATCTTTATGATTAGGGACCATCAACTCCTAAGTGAACTAAAGATCAGTTAAAACCTGAAAAAATGTTATGAATCTTCACACAGTGACATATCTTTTTGTGAAAGAAAATGTTTTCTCATGTTTTAAAATTATATAAATCTCTTTAGGTGTGTTTCCCTCTCATGGATAGAATGAAATATTATATTGGAAACCTATATTTTATTTTGGATGGTGAATTTTGGGATTACCTTTACTACACTGACGGATTTCATCCCATGATTATTGTTGGATATCATTTGGTTTGTTTGTTTTTCCTTTGGCACTATTTCATTCACATCATTTTTGTTAGAGACCATTTCTAGTGTTTTTGGTGATATAACATTCTGAGAGAATTATGTGCCTTATTTGTGAACAAAAGTTGTCTTTTCAACCTCCTTGACATTATAATTGTGTAGAACAATGGAATGCACTCACATAAATTTGAAGGGATAAGATCTTATAGGATTGAGCCCTTAAAGGTTCAGTTTCTTGTTCTAGTGAGATCATTATGGATCATGGATCGATATATTGAAACATGGGTTGTTGTCAAGTACATTCCCAATGATGAAATACTTATGGTTATTTAACTCACCTTTTTAGGTTTCAATAATTGGTTAATATAAAAGAAATTATTTCTTTGAATCATCGGAATGTTTTGGGTGTGCCATTTATTTTTGGTTATGGTTGATATTTTGGTTGGTTACTTATGGAGAGTGATCAAATTTTCTTCATCAGGTTGAAGAAATGTGATTTTTTTGCTATACTTCATGTGTTGCACTATTTTCCTGAATCATTAAATTGTGAGAATACATATATTAGATCTCTATTCTTTTTCACTTTTTCTCTTGTTATAGTCAAATTGATTTTTTATATAGATATGTGTAATCATATTGTTTGATATACATTATTTACTCATGGGAATCATTGTTGTATATTCATTTGGAGGTGTTTCTAATGGATCTTATTTTGGGTGAGTCCTCCATAGTATCATGAAGCATCCACCACATGAGTTAGATGTTGGATTTCATTCATATAGCATTTTCTATGTGTCATAAAATAATATTTCATCGAATTGAAAGAAATATTGTGTTGAAAATTGAAACATCATGGATGATATTTCATCAGAATTACTACTCATCTTTCTCATTTATGAGAGTCTTGAGGGGTTTAAGGATGACATAGATCCTTTTATCATGTGAGGAACATGATCTAAAACATGTAATACTGATGTTTGGGAAGATGGTGGCTTTGAAATTTCTGTAATACACACAGGAAAGATGGTGGGACTCCACTAGCCAACCGGCGGAGTCAATTGATGGAAATTATGGTAGGTAGGGTATGTTAAATTTACTTCTGAAACCCCATTCATTCATTCATCATATACCCTCATCTATATCACGGTAGACATTAACTTGTGTTTCCATTTTTATATCATTATATCTCCCAACCCAAACTATTTTTGGATCAATGTGCTGATCAAAGTGGTGGTACTCTTCTTGTATGCCCTTTTCTTATTTTCCATCGATCTCTCTTCTCATGATTTTTTTCTAGAGGCTATTGTATACATAAGATTAATTTTATCATGTCATTATGCTAATTATTTTATTCGAGGATCTCTTCCCTCTTCTCTAGTTATCTCCCTTCTTTGATTTAGTGATATCCATTAGAGAAAAACATATAATACTTTCTCTACATGAAATATGGATATTTCTTTTAGGGATTTCTATGATGTTTTTTCATTTGATTAATTTTTTTCTTGTGTTCGTGTTTTTTAATTTTAAATTTTTTAGTAGTGGTTCATTTTTATGTATATAACGATCCTCTTCGATGAGAATATAATTGAGCTTTTCTAGTATCATATTTTCATTATTTTAATTATTCTCAAATTAAATTTGGTTATTCATTTATCTTGGTGGTTGTGATTAATGAAATGTAAATTCTATTTTTTAATAAAATATGTGTAGAATCTATATTATTTTTTTGTAAATGGAATAATATTTTTATTTTTCAATGAAATGTGTTTTGGAATTATTTATATGAAAACTAGTGGTGTTTTTCTTTTGAAAGGCTATTAGAATGGATATTTCAAAACATCAAAGGAGGTGATTAGTTTCCTTTTCTTGTGTTCTCAATGGCCCATTTGTAAAATTGAATTAATATTAATGGAAATGGTTTTTATGGAGCTTTTTAATTGATGGTTTTTTGCACCAAAATATTGCAAGGGGGAAAGGACGCTAAGAAAAATGAATTCCAATGATGCTCCATCGCGAAGCCCGTTTGCGGAGTCCCTATGCACTGTGGAATTCCCGGAGCCCATTAGCACTATAGACGATGTGAAGATGAAGCCCCCTCTACAGTCGTCGTGGAGTATAGATGTGGGAGGCTCCATAGTTACGAGGGAATTGAAGAGAAGCTTAGGGTCATAGATGGAGCCGAATCGACCTCTGTGAGCCTGTGGAACATGACAGAAGCCTTTATGAGTGCAACGTAGAGACCCAAAGAGGGATCTACGCCAAGGATGTAATAAAGGATGACTCCGTGATTATGATGAACTTGATTCAATCCATGGCCAATTGAAAAGTTCCATGAATATTTCCACTGATTTGTCCCTACTTCACACCTCCCCTCGCATATAAATACCAGTCTCTCCTTGATCCCAATGGACGAATATCCCTACCCTTCGCCTTATTAGATATCAAATCATGAATCACAATTTACTCTATGAATCCTTGACAAAAAATCAACTCTTATAGATAATGGAGCATTGTCATGTACCCTTCCCTTAGCTCAAATACAACCCCTCTTCAAGTAGTGATGCCCTTCACGAAGCCCACATGCCATCATAATGAAGGGATATCCTCAATGGGACTCTAGTCATTTCCAAGAACTCATGCTTCACGAAGAACCCTCCATACATATGTGAACTATATGCTAAGGTAGGTTCACTATGCTTCACGAAGCACATTGTTTTGTAATGATATGTATTTCAATGTACCCATTCTTTGATATGTCCTACTTGTTTGTGGCCTTTACTCTTCGTGAAGAACCCTTCATGTTTACCAATATCCAATTCCAAGGATATGCAACTCCAATTCGTGAATCATGCCCCTTTATGAAGACCCTTCACTACATTGAGCATTAGAGCTTCACATGGTCCTTTCATTTGAACCCATTTTCTTTGAAAACACTTATCCTGTACAACAGTCTAGGCTTGTACGAAGTGATTTCAAGTTCCCTTGGGTGGTGCTTCACGTTTCCTTCATAGATTCAGGATTTTTCTGACAGGCATGCAAACAACTATTACTTCTTTGTATAGCCACGCTAATTTGGGCCCTATATTGGATCAATCAACCACACACCCTCACCACAACATTACTGGGGTCATCCCTTCACAATGGGTTAATGTGCACCAGTTATGTATGTCCTAGAGGTGCAGAGTGAACCCTACTTATCTGAGATGCAGGAAATTAAACTGCCATGAACCATCATTCTCTGCACAAGAAGTTAAATAATGGACTCAACCCTTTCATTATACATGGGTTTCCCCATCTCAGACATTCTCCACAAATGCTCATATCAACAAGAGTGGGATCTTCCTCACCTGGAATGATATCATCATTGATGGAGCACCGTATGTCCATGGGGAATGGTAACCATCTTGGTGTAATCCCCTATCCTTTCTTGTGGGAGGTATCACCTCTACTCATTTTTTCTTTTGTGACAATGTCTATAGGAGAGATAAGAACAAGTACATTTATTTACCTATCCCTCCCCCTTTGGGCTTTGTCACCGTCGGGCCTCCATCCTGGAATAATTCCCAATCCTTGTCTCCCTGGGCTGCTAACTACATGTTATACCATGTTTCCACTTTAGGCTACTAACCATTCATAAACCCCTTTTCAATTTTTGGAAGCTAACCACATGTAAGCCCCATTACACTTCCCGCACATGCACCTTTCTCGTCGCGATTGTTAGGTCTTTGTGGGGACCCATCAAGAATTAATTTATTTTTTGTCTACTATCAATAGTAAAACATTTTATTCCCCTTAGTGGAGACCCACATCTCCAGTCATCCCCTTGAGCATCATACCATCCCTGTATGCTAACCATGCATAATCCCTAGTATGTTGTTGGGTCGTTGTCCTATGTGTACACTCTAATTCGATTCCCCATCCTGAACTACATCGATATTGATTCCTTGCTGCGGGGATATGTAGGAATCCTCCCTGAGGATCAAGCCCATAACCCATGTCTCATCATGGTCGCTCCACTTTAGCCCTGATGCTCTAGTAAGATCATTCCCCGACCTAGATGTTCTACTTCTTCTAGATCCAATCCATGCATCCATTCTCACCTGCTAATTCCTCAGGTGTAACATCACGTCTCGAAACTATGTGGACTTTGATTCCCTGCCATAAGGATACGTATGAAGCCTCTCTGAGGTTCAAGTGCAACAATACCATCATTATAATGATGGTGACATCCTATTCCCACTGCACTTCATTAAAATCTCCATCCTCCATCCTAATTCTTACCCGGGCCACCACACCCCGTTGGGATCACACCATTCCCTTTTTAAACCTACCACAGGATAGAACCAAAAATAGTATTCCCTCTTGAGGATTTCACACATCTGATACACTCTTATCAGTGTTTCGATCTGTCTAATCCATCTCTTCTAGATGATAAACTTGCGTCATACCCTGTGATAACCATGGGAAGCTGATTAAAACCATAGAGAAATTCATATCTAATAAAATTCCCTACATTCAACATGGGATGCCAAATGCATCCAATCCCTTAAGAGGCCCTATCTTATAGAGGAGAAACCCAGCTGTGATAGTGTTAAAGAATCCAGACATGTGAGAGAGGTCGAATGTGACTACTACCCCAAACAAAATATGTTTCCCTAACTAGACCCCTTTGAATGTCCTGATAGAAGCATCAAACTTAACTGACCTCCATGAAGATATGGCATTTTCAATATCTTCATGAACAACATATTAAGTATATGAGGGAGACCTATACTATGTAACGATTTCTAAGGAGAAATCCACTGAAGGAGGAACAGACATCCCATTATCCCATTTCATTTATGCAGCAAACTTCCATGAATAATCAACAGAATCCACCTTCCATTGGAAAGTGGGAATGCGATTCCAGAATCAATGCCTCCAATAAATTTAGATGTGTTCCCTAATTAAGGTTTCACAAACAGAAATGGTGAAGCAGATGTGAAATTATTCCCCTCAATGTGGAGATTAGTATCATTTGATACATCACCTGATTAGCATGTCACCAGATCTAGTTATCCAATGCCAGGTCATTCAAAACAAATACTATGTCCAGTGTGAAACTCACCATTATTTTGGGTATTTGAACATTGGAAATCTCGTTCATCGATTGTGTTATTGTGGATCCATCTTTCTGACAATTGAAGAATGAATGGATATGGGGCACTGGATGTTACTTTCCTTCTTTCAGCACTAATCATTAAATCTACCTACTTGTAGGACCCGAGATGTCAAGAAAATAAACCAATAACCTCCACCCAATGACATATGGGTAGGATAAATGTTGACATGACAATTCTTTGTGTACTCATCTCCCCCATGGTAGCCTCCACATCCACGGATGATGGGCGCTGATGCCCCATCTCCCTATCTGAATTTATTTCTGGAAGGGTAATTAATGATCTCGCTAAAAAATATGAGGAGGGGGGGATTATCACAACCCCGTATATGGATGGGAAATACCTAGTGGCTTTTTTTCCTCATCATCACCTCTATCCCCAAGAGCATTGTAGGGTTACAAATCTCCCCACTCCGACGTATAATCATTTTGGGTGCATCTTCCCAGAATGCTTCGACAACACCTTCCCCTATACTAATGATGTGGTGGGTGTTCAGACCATCCCAGCACGAATCCCACTCTAGGGGATCCCAAGGAGGGCTTCCACTAGGACATGCCATCACCGCCACCAGTCCCCATGAGCTAAAGAGAATGTGAGCTATGCACATACCCCACTGGCACCGGTCTAGATAACCTGACGCCATCGTCGGGCGTAGGCTAAGGAGGATGACCGGAAAGGGGCGTCAGCGTCACAAACTACCATGGAATGTGCCACCGCTAACACATACCATCATTCGCTTGATTATTCTGAGCAGGGGAACTCATACGCCTGACCCATTTTGAGTCCCCAACCTCCCCATAGGCAGAGTAGGTCGACTATTTGGGTCGCCGACATAGGTGGAATTCGTCGCGGGTGACCCCCATCAATGACAACCAATACGGAGGTCCTCCTTGTACCATCACCCATGATAGTGTGGGCCCTCCCCACTCCTAATCTAAATGTGGAGGTCCCCCCATACCCCCATCAATCCATGTGAAGGTCATCCCCGCTGCAATGATACCTAGTACAAAAGACTCTTACACACCCATGACCTGAGGTATGGAGTCATTCCTCCTGTCAGGGGTCACTGATGTGTATATTCTCCTCATATAGTAAATTGTTATCATTGGGGACTTTCCTATATCTTTAAAGCAACTAAAGAATTCCCTACTCATCCCAATCGTCCCAGCCATCATAGAAGCGAAGGTTTTCCTTGCTTCATGGGCACAAAACATGGAGGTCCTACATGTATTCAGCTTGACCAGTATGATGACCCTCCTCGTACAGACACAGTCAAAGGAAACAAGCATGGAGGCCCTAAACATGCTCCCACCGACTCCAGCAGTGGTCCTACCCACTCCAGCACATCCCATGGAGATTCCCTCAGTGCATTATCCGGTGATCATGGAAGTCCTCCACGTGTTCCTTTTGACATTTTTCTAGGTTCTCCTCGCCCAAAAGCATATACAAGAAGAAGTTCACAACTCCCCATAATCAATTTTTCTGAAGGTCAACCTCAATCAAAAAATATAACATGTCCTGAAGATCTGTCCTGGTGTATGAGGGCGGTCTCCAACACCATTAAAAGAATGCCGAGAAGATTCAGACCGCAATTAAGCATGTCTTCTTCTCAAATTCCGAGGCAGAATGTGATTCAATAATAGAACCCTCACCTATATCCTCTATGTCAAGGTATGGGGTAAGAATGATGAATATTATCCTCATCCTTTTGGAATGTTAGGTACACCAGATTCCCACTTCCCTCTTCAAATAAATCCATGAGGAGAAAGACATACCCCCTACCCTGGCCTGGTCGAGAAATCATCCCAATCGTCAATATGGTCATTCTCTACCACAAAAAAATACCATGAAGCATTGTTATGGGTATTGATAGTGGATGAAAAATATTATGACCCACCATCAGCGACCTCATCCCCTACACAGGATGTTGTGGTCGTCAACCCATCTTATCAAGAAGTACTAGCTGAGTCGTTGCATTCATCGCTGGACAACCTGAGATAAGGCAGCTTGTCATCTTGTCCATTGAATTATCCACCGACCAGTCTACCATCTCAGATGTCTGCTTGAGTTCCATTACTAGTCCCTCATCCTCCATAGTCGATGAGTGGGGAAACCAAAAACTAGCTCTTGAGTTTGAGAAAATTAGCCTTTTGGACATTCTCAAAGAGGATCCTTTCCTAGAGATGTTATGGGAAATTGCAACCACTAACTATGGAGTGCTGAAATCTCTTACCCAGGAGGAAGTCGCGTTATTTCTCCAAACCCTATGTAATATTCACATCTGTCATAGTTATAAGAAATTATCTTACCCCCATAGTTAGGCTCACTTATTGACCAGTAATATCATATGGTCGACTTGGAAAAGCTCCCTGTGGCCCAACACCATTTGTCACCTGGTCCCCATAGGACCCTCCAATAATGATGATTTCATAGCTTTAAAGTGCTCTAAACAATTATAATGGTAGATTCCCCCCATGTTAATGTATGTGGTTGGAGGATTTTTGATCCCCTATATTTCAATTCTATCTTGCGCCAGCCTGATTATCAAGTTGATTTTAAGGATATTACTCCAGATAGAGTCACAGTTAACATGGATAATCTATTAGTGGGAGATAATGAGATAGATATCACTAAACAAAACATACCCTATGGGGAAGTGACACTACTATTTGATCTGTTGGGAAGGGTTACTCTCTAGAACTGAAATCTACTGGGTCATCCCAAGCCCACAAAGGCATTAGTCTAAAGCAGGAATCATTATATGGGTAAGGAGAACCATGGGGATGTCAAACCCTATCAACCATCTGCATGAGATTAGAAGATGGAAGAGGATCCCAAATAATTTGTGTCACGACAACAACTCACGGATCCCAAAATGATTGTCGATGATTTCATTTTTGAATATTCTATAGAGTGGCAGCCAGACTACGGTGATCCCCAGCCAGGGTATTAGAGGCAGGTATTAATTTCCCCAAAAAATTACCTATGAGTGAACCTGCCCATCCTACCAACATAGAAAGGATAGAGGACAGAACATATGGATAGAGGGTGATGTATGTGTCACCAAATCCCCCAGAGTAGCATTATAATTTTTGGACCCATCATAGTTTCCCCCAACCACTCCTCGGGTTGTCCCACCAACTATTCCACGAGTCGTGGGGCCTTTTAATCATGTTGAAGAACCTGCCACCATAGTGGTTGTTAGGGATACTCTTCAAGATAGTAACCCCGACCCGAATAACCCAATGGAGGTGCTCATTGCTCACATCGAGGTGTAGGATTCTCGACATGTGGCATTCTCGCCACATGGGATGTTTTATCATGCATGGGTCAATGTTATGCAAGCACCCACAGGATTCAGAAACCCCACCTTTTCCCATTTTAATGGGAAGGGTGACCTGCTGTAGAATGTTTCCCATTTCAGCTCAACTTGTGGACCCATACCAGGAACTCCAGTGCAACAACATGCCTCGAAACCCCGGTGTTTTGTAAAGACATTGTAAATTCTTGTGTTTATCAAGTACAAGCAGTTACCCATTGGGTCGGTCACCAGTTGGGAAGATCATCATAGAAAATTACTTTACCATTCATCTATACCACCTGGAATACATGTATCACATTTCTAATCAAGTCTAAGAAGTGATCTGATGAGCGCATCATAGACATCATATCCCAGTAGAGAGGCCTCACCTATTCCATGGATATTCTGCTGAATTAGGAACAATTGCTAACAATGTGTGTGGGGAATTTCAAAACTGAATTAGTCCCCTCCCTCAAAACATAATATTACCATGGGGGATTCCAAGACATCTATGATATGTCCTAGCATCTAGGGGATTCCTTGTAGCACACCAGGAATTCATGTCATTGGCCTCCCACAAATCCCGTGAGAAGATCTAATAAGACAAAGCCCACCACATTGGAAAAAATAGAGGTCCCCAAGAAACTAGATTTATTACAAGTAGAGCCACCTCAATAGCCATACAGAGGCACCCACCTCCGACATAGCCTCTGGCCCAGCACGGACCAACTCAGAATCGGTAGTCACCCCACGGAATGTGCAGCCACCACCAAGGTGAGATAACCCGGTTCGACCTCCTTGATAGGCTCCTCCAGCCCCTCGCCAGTTCTGTGCTATTAGATCCCCCTTCCTAGATAAGAGAGTCCAAAACATGTCATAAAAACAGGCACATGTCCCTATAAATTTCTGAAGTTCTATGGAACATGGAATTATACAGTTGCCTGAATGTAGGAGTCCCAAATAGGTAGATCTCAGTAATCTCATCAATTAAATACCCTATCACCAGATCCAGGAGAACACCCTCAAACAGTGCTAGTTGTTTGAAGACTATCTTCAAGACCAGTTTGATAACAACATAGTAAGGTTAGGCCCAACTCTAGCATATGATCCATGTCTATTCTTGAAACCAGATAGTGACAGTGACAACAAAGGTGAGTGGAATTAGGTTCCTAACAGCGGGTCTCGAATGTATGACAACATAATGGATCATAAGGCAGTCGCCTATACCCATGTAATTATCCGTGCATGTCGGAATCGATTGGAGCCTTTGGTGGATGCCACGTCACCCACATCCGCTACTTCTTCATTGACGTCTCAGCCTCCATCTTCATAGAAGAGCATGCATTGAATATGCAAGGGGTTAAATGGTAGCCACATTCATTTTCAAATACATTTATTAAATCTGGTAGTTTTTAATATTTATTATGTTCACTATTATCACTTATAATAGGAAAACTCTTGTCATCAAATCCTCACACACTTTGTGAACATTATCTTGATATTAATATTCATGAACTCTCTTAAACACACATCAAAAAACAATATAGGTTATAGTCTCACCAAACTTCTAATCCTACAGGTTTTAATGGGTTATCCAATGAAAGATATTCAAGGTTGTGTTTTATGTCAAAAATAAATCCTTCCATGTTTTTTTCTTCTTCAACATAATTAAAATATTTTCATAAAATACTTATATAATAAAATAATCTTCTTTGTTATAATTTAGTTTTATTATCATAATGGAAGATCTATTTTCAACATCATTTCAGTCCTATGTAGAACAAAAACGTTTCTCATCTTTACATTTAGACTACTGCCTCAACAATGAGTTTTAATTAATTTTACAAAAATTCTCCAAATAGATGGCACCAAATAAGGATTTAACAGATATATATTATATTATTATTATTATTATTTAGTGATAAAATATTTTCTGTCTTCTCACCCACCAATCCATCAGAAAATAGAATCATTATTTGAACACACAGGTTGACTACCGCCTACATTATGTAATGAAAAATGTTCTTACTATGTTACTGACATTAAAGGTTATATGGATGGATTTTATGAATAAGTATTATATTTTCAATACTATCATGATTATATAATGGTAATCCTTTTTTTAATTTGTTCCCTTCACATAATCAATAAAAATGAAACCATCTCCCATGTCTCTGTGGGGACTACATCCTCCATGATTGATGTATATAAATTTTAAAAACCACCATAAAAATAATATTTTAATAATATATATAATTAAAAAACAAAATGATTATTAAAATTAAATTTTTTATGGAAAATATAACAAAAAATACTTTACCATAGTCAACATTGGGAAATATTTTGGAAATAATGACCCCAATTCACCCAACAAGAATTAAACCTTTTTAGTAACTAAATTGAACATTATAATAAATGAAATAATAAGAATAATTATAATGTAATACATGATGAATTGGTTTATATGTGAGTCTATATTTAATATATGATTATTATTCATCAACGTGAAAGGAATGAGCGGCAATTCAGAGCATGAATTAAGATTTTATTATTTAAAACCAACATATAAATGTATTATACTATTTATCTAACATATCAATGTTATTTTAACCTTTTTATGAACAATCATATTCATATTTAATAAATTTTTAACTTTCAATTTCAAATAGAGTTTTATTTCAATAAAATGATTTTGATTATTATAGTATAAAATATTTTCAATTGGGTTATTTATTAAAATTTTATAATAGTGAAAAAAGATTGGCTTATTATCATTTAACACATAACAGGATCATCCCACTTTTATATCCATTATTAGTTTTCATGATTCCAAAATAGGATTCAATATTATTTTTAAATAAGATATTATTATTGTTTCTAAAGGATTAATTTTTATAGAAAAACTAAAGAAACAGAAATTTCTGCTCATTTTTATGAGATAACATAGTGTACTTGTACTTATGGGATAAAAAGAAAATCAGTATGAGTATTGTGATTTAAATGTATTATTTTATTTAATTAGTGTTCTGGTTCATATACATTATTTACAATGATTGGTGGTTCCATTATATCCCTATCAGGCATTAGGTAGTAATTTAGTTATTGGGGCATATATATTTGAATTAAATGGTTTTATAATTTCATTTATAAGGTTAACTGTAAAAGTTATATTAAGACATATTTAATGATTAAGTCATAAAGATACTTCATGATCGTAATATTCTTGAATATTGTAATTTCTAAATTAATTTTTATTTCATTACATAATATAATGAATGAATGAAAGATTAAGACCATTTTAGAAAGAAAAAATTTAAAGTTTTTAAGGAATGTTTTCAAGTTTTTTGGGGAAACTCGTAGGAATTATATTTTTTAATAGAAATTTAATAGTATATTTTTTATGGAAAATAATTTTTAATTAATGAAATTGTGTTACTAAATGATTATTGTATCCCAAAACTTTTTACATAAAAAATGAAATTTTTAGGCATTTCATTTATTTTAAAATGGAAGAATAAATTTTTTTACTTTTTATTTACTTTATGGAGTTAGTTATTTTAAATACACATTTAAATATAATTTTTATTGGTATTAAGGATTACTTATAATTATTTAACTGTATATCATTCCACATTGATGATTCGTCTTAAATGATGAAAATGGGTCTTGAATGATGCCGGTGTAAAAATATTAGATCCTGTTATTATGGGAAAAAAATTTTTATGTCTAGATGTTATGCCTATATTATTTAATTTATTTCATAATTATATAAAACAAAAATGTAATAAAATAAAATTTTTTTAAATCTATGAATTGTTTATAAATCATGTAATTATGGGTCGATTATTATATGTGTTGTTATTGATTTTGTATATGAAATGGATATATTGAAAAAATAGGTTAGGAGGATATTAAAAGACACTTATATATAAATATTATATCAAGTTATATTATAATTATAAATTTTTGGGGTTTTAATGTTTTATTATACTATAATGTCTATTCTATGAGGGTTTCCAAAGGGGAAACTAGTTTAGTAAAGTAGTAATTTTACAAGATAATGATATCATTTTGAATGAATAATGTGGAATTGATAGAATTGGAACAATGTATTTTGTGGCTATGATGACTCAGTTAACATAGAATATTAATGTTGGTTCCTACAATTGAGAATAATTTAATTCACAGTAGATGAACATGTTTATAGTATAAATATATCCCTCCAACGTTTTGTCGATCTTTAGACATTGTTGTTGATATAGGATAGATCCATTTTTTATAGATTATATATTTTTTTGGGTTGCTTAGAACCTTAAAAGGTAATGATTTCTATTTATCATTATCATTGTGAAGTGGACAGATGGTGGTCAGTTGTTACAAATAGCAATGAGAAAGATTATTATTATTCAATAGAGTAAAAAAAATAAAAGATAATTTCCTTGAGAAATGCATGCTGAATGTTATTTGAGTTATAATGGAAATGAAATTGTTTTAATTAATGAAAAAGGATGGGGCTCAATTTACTCCTACAAAGATATTTGTTCACAATTTTCGAGGCATGAAAAAAAATTTATTCTGGATAATAATTATTAAATGGAAGGATTTATTCTATATTAAATACTTATTGGGGAAGGGTTTTGGTTTCTTATGAGATTGAATGTAATGGTTAAATTTCTGATTTTAGTAAGAAGAATGAGATTTAGTTTTTTTATTCTTTTATAAAAAATAATAAGAATCATTCTAGGTCGATAACAATCGGGCATCATCCAACTCAGAATTCTGAAGGCAAGAAAATTATACCTTTTTCTAGTTATTAATGTCTTAAAATAATTATGCATCATTTAAAATGATGTCTAGAATGTTTTACAAATTTGGTATTCTGGAAAATTTGTCTTATCAAATAAAATAAATGAGAAATGGTAATGGTTTTACAAGTAATAATAATCAAATATTATATTTTTCTAATAATAATGAGATAAATTTTTTTCATGTGTATGAGGAAAATATTGAAATATAGAAATCAATATAATAATGAATAGTTTCTGGTGTAATGTTTTTTTTATTTCAATAGTAAATATTGTTCCTTCAAATGCACTGGTGATATGTACATTACTTTTTTATTCAGATTATTCCAATTTATTTTTGATTCACGGTATACACATTATTAAAATTCTTATTTTTTTATTCATATATAAATAAATATTCAATAAATTGATTCAAAACATTTGGTAAAACTATTGGTGGGATTAAAGAGAAATAGATTTATAAAAGAATTCACATTTCATTATTTAATGGGCTTTCATTCAAATAATATTTTATTTCCCACAGTATAGTTTGATGTTATTGTGGGTATGGATAGGAGTCCTCTTTGCCATTAATGTTTTATTTGTGAGATTATTTATTCATATTCAATTTTCAGAGTAAAATAAATTTAGCATGTTAGAATAATTTTATACCTATGGTAACAGATCGTGAATTTATTAATTTTATTACTAATGGGGTAAAGGTTGTCTTTTCCATTTTAGTGAAAAATGTATTTTTTGATATCTTATTTTCATATTGTAAATGATTTTTTGAATATATTTCTAGAATATATTTATGGATAAATTCTATATCATCAGGTTTATTTTATTATTTAATATGTTCACAAATTTATGACACATTAAAAAAATCTTTATGGAATAGATCTAGAAAAGAAATTGAAACTAATAATGAAATTTTGAGAATTGGGCTATAATGGTTTAATCTTACCTAGAACATAACCTTGGTGTGATGTCATTTTTATTAAAAAAATGGAATTTTCGAAGTGGATTTTCATTAATTAAAGAACCCTATAAATAATTATTAATAAGTAAAATTATCTATTACTTCAAATTAATATATTTTTTGATCACCTTATGATCCCTCATTTTACTAGGTATATCCCTTTTTCAGTTTTTCATTTATAAATTTTTGGGTCGGCCTTATTCAAATATTAATATCCTTGGATAAGGAAAATGATCTAATGGTTAGGGGTACATGTTTGTCTGAGTTAATTTAGTCTTAGTTGAAATGCTTTAAATTATATTATGATTATTTTCCATGTTAGGGAACTCTTTTAAGGTGGTTTGGTTAATTTTATTTAAAAAAATGAGGAAAAATGTATTCATAGCATTTACATGTTGTGTTCATGTTACACGATGTGTAAATAATTCCATAAATTTTTTTTGAAAATAGTAAAGGACAATATAAGGTTAAACATCATGAAAATAGTGCACTTAATGTAATAAAAGTTAAGTAAAAATATTAACTCAATGCGAATAGTTTTTCATAAAATACCTCTATTGATAAATACATTACTTGAATATGATTTAAACACAACTTAATATACATTGATGATATTTTAACATTAAGTGGGATATGCTTATCCTTCTCACCAAGTTTGGTTTCCACTTTATAGCCCTTTAAGGCTCCTAATGTGATTTTGGGAGCCTCCCCACCCTTTTGAATATTACATTTTTGCAGCCAATACCTCCTATGTCATAAGTTTTTGTTTATTTTCCACCATTTTCATTAGTTTTAGTTTTTGAGGGAGAACCTTTAGAACACATTTGGTATTGATTTTAATCATCATCAAATATGGTCTAGTTTCATATCATGATATTCCTCACATTCTTACTCATTGTTGTTACACTATTGAAGGGTTGTGTTAATATCCTTTTGAAGGTAGGGGTATAAAACCTAACCCTTGTGTCTATGAAATTGAAAAATATGACTAAATATTGTAATTTTACAAACATAATATACACCTAGAATAATTTAAAGAAGAATTGTTTTCCCTATGAATCCCTTGGATTCAATTATTATTGACCAAGGTTATTTATACAGTTTGGGAGAGAAAATAATCCATTATAAAAAATGAACAATGGTTAGAAGTGTGACTAGTATGAAATGAGTTTCAACTGATTTCATGAAGTAGATTCACATTTTCCTGGTAGGATTATTGAAATGGTTCACATGTAATTTGTTTAAAACCAAAGGTAAAATGAAATGTGTAATTTAAAAAAATTATAATTTTGATTTTTAACCATGGATTCTTATGATGTGATATTGTTGTATCCTACCTACTATTCCTATTGATTCATTTTGAAATTATTATATACCAGTCATGTCCCTAACAGATGTTGTAATTATTATATATTGGTTTATTCCTAATGATTTCTTTTGTAATTCATATATACCTGGATTAGACCTACAAGTTAGTGAATTTCATATATAGGGGGCTATTCCGGGTGACACATGTTTAAATGATGATATATTTGGTTTTCCCCATATTCTTGTTGTAATTCGTAAATACTAGTATCGGATATGAATTTTTACTAAAATACTTATATAGAGTATTTGTCCTTGTTTGGTGTGATTTATACTATTGATATATTATTATGATATGTATGGTTGTGAGACATGTGAATGATTTTTAGGTATATATTTGATGTAGGTTATGTTCTACCATGGTTATATGGTTTGTACTGGCATGGTTATAGGATATACATAGAGAAATTCTATAACTGTTTTGAAGCAAGTTGATGTGATATTATTTTACGTTTTTAATTATTTACTACAACTATTTATTTCATTATTTTCCACACTAATTATCAGACTAATAATTTTTATACATGTTTGTTACTAACAAATGAGTTATACTGACACCCTATTTATGTCCTCATATTTGTACCCAAGAATATTACATGGAGTTAGGATTAGACAAGGGAAATAAGTGTTACCATTAATTATTTCTATCTAGATGGTAGGAGTTTGGATATGGGACTGACATGGGGCATGGGACTAGAGGATTTTGTGTCATTTGTGAGACGTAAATTACATTATTTATTTTACTTATATAATAACATTTAGTTAAATTTCATCCTATCATTACATTATTCCTTTATGATTTATTTTTTTATTCAGATGGAATTGCCTTTTTTTCTTCACTATTGAATTGTTTCCATTATTTTATACTACTATGATATTAAATGTTATATTATTTTGGCACAATGTTATAACACAATAACCCAGTGATTCAGTTTCACAACTATTATTTTCACACATCTACTAAAATTTAGAATCCTCCAAGGTACCTGGAGGTACACATGATGTCCCATAACCAACATGTTTCAGCCACATGAGAGGGTGAAAGATTGGGGGAAATTAAAATATGCTATCATGGTAGGTTCATTTTCTTTTACATTATTATATAGGACTGGTAGAAATTATACATTAATGTTTCTAGACATCATAATGATCTTGTACTTGGGATTAGGTAAACCATATATGGGGGAAAATCCACATTCCCTTGGATGGGACTGTTATTTATGATGTTTTCTTGATATAGTTGATGTTATTTACCCATGATTGATTCATATGTTGTGTGGGTTAATTTTTTATGTTATTGGTTCTAAAGATTTATAAACATTTCCTAATATGGAATGAGATGAGAATTCATGAAACATGATAGGCACATAGGAATATATATTGACATGAATTTGTTTAAAATAGGGTCATTTTAAATGCATGTTATATAAAAATCCTTATTTGAAATGTTGTATGTGCAACCTATTATATCATGTAAATGGAATGAAATGAACTGTTTTTCTAACCTAAAACTCTCATCCAAATGACTTGATAGACCAAAAGTAGTTGTCCCCCATTATTGTCACTATATTAAGTTTACCTCATTTTTATAGATTTATTTCAATGTTGTGTGTTTTTCTTGCAGAGGAAATTCATATTCATCATCTTGTTGTAGAGTTTCAGTAGTGTGGAAATTATCACACTCATAATGAAATTAATCAAGATCATCCAATATCTTCTTAGGGTCAAATAAATGTTCAGCATCATGTTAGAATATTCTGGTTCATGTGAAAAATGTAAAGGAATTCCATTCATAGAAATCCTTTGATGTATTATAAGAGAAGAGATTTCAGTATACAACATCCTTCTATGTTTACTTGGGAGGGAGGACCCCAAGAACTAGAGTTCTGGATTGAGTCAGTCAAGATGATATTTATGAATCATGAGACTCCAAAAAATAGGAGGGTGAATCTTTCTACCTATGTAAATCATGGGAATTCTAGAAATTGATGGGATATTCTAGAGAAGATTGGAGATCAAGAGATCTATATTGGAATGACATTGAGTAAATGTACCTAGAAAATTTTAATAATTATATGTTGACTGATGATAAGTCCAATGATTTAATGCACTAGACATAGGATGGAATATAGGTGATGGACTATACTGATCAAATCAATGACCTATAAAACATTGGGATATATTTATATTCAGATGATATCTACATGGGCAGATCTTTTTAGGATGGTCATCACTATGAGATCAGATCATATGTGGATGTGTTCCATCTAAGTGGTTTTTTGGATGTGAGAATATTTCACTCACTATGAAAGGTAATCTAAGAGAGGTCCTGAGTATCCAAAAGGCTGTTTTAGAAGGGAGAACTATGAAAAATTATTCATATTCAAGGAAACGAAACATTCAAATTTCGTTTCTTTTGAAACAATGATATAAATAGTTAGGTAAGGGAGTATCTATATAATGATCATGTTCCATTAATGTTATATTAGTGAAGAAATATGGTAAAAAATATCCCCTATTTCATTAAACAGATTTTGGGTATCGTTCTAGTAATAGGATGAGCCACCTATATAGAAATTTTTGGGGAATTCAACAATTATCATAGTGAAATGTGATTAGGATAGGTACTAGAGTCTTGGAAGGACTCAACTACTCCTTAGCAGGAAGGTAGATGGATTTCCATACGATGTTCTTTCCAAGGTAGGGGATGTGGTACCCTTGTTCAAGAATGAAATTACTAAGTTGAGGGGATAGCTCAATAGATGTCAAACTGGAGTTAAGGGAAGAGTTGATAGTCAATACTTGTTATACAGACTACTCGAGGTATTGTGGATGTAAGGACTTCTATTGTCAAATGTACTATTTTATATCATATACCCATTAATTTTTTTTTCTTGATAGATATGTATCATATTTATTTTTATATACTATTTTTTAAATAGTTTTGTCTTCAGTTTAGAACAATTTGATGGTTTTTAGAACATAGATACACCATTGGGAGTGCAGTTAGAGAGTATTGAATGTGGAAATCTCTATTCCATAGAGATAGGTGGTTATCATTTCAATTAGTAGAATTTTATTCCAATAAATGATAGGGTTTTATTTGATTAATTAAATAGATTTTCTTGTTCTATAGTATGATATTTTATATTATAAAAGGAGGAGAGTTACATTTATATCTCTCGATAGAGGAAGCTATTCTCACCAGGGTGTGTTGGATCTTTAAGCTGGTCATGCCAGAAAAATTATATGCATTTTGGATTGTCTCATTGATTGAATAAGAGGAAAATATTTAGATAATAGAGGGATGTAGCGGGATTTTTTTCATCTTATGGTAGATGTTTTTTAGGAGGTTTTTAGTAACGAGTTCTATGTATAACTAGCTTGGTGATGGATTGAATTTATGAGAGAGTTGGTGATGAGAGAAGAGATAGATTTTTTCCTAACTTATAGAATAGAGCATGAAAACATTCAGGAGTTGATAGATCAGTTGGACGATATAGAAGATAATGGTATTCAGGTGGCCTAGTACATATAATAGGTGTTAGCCAGTTCTTTTCTCTATGAATGATGATGGTACCTTTCCCTATGTGTGGATTATCAGGGATTTAAACAGATGATGGTCTCTATCTAGTATCCTCTTCCACACATCAACAATCACTTCGATTAGTTGAGGGTTTCTAAGATATTCTCAAAGATTTATTTTGGATCTGGATACCACTAATTAAGGCTGATAACATTATATGACCCTTGGAAAAATTTTAGGATCATGTATGGCTATATTTAATTCTTAGTTACACCATTTTGATTGACTATCACAGTCATGATATTCATGGATTTGATCAATAAAATATTTCATGTTGTTATACTCCATATTTTGGTTGTTTCATTTATCGAATCTTATTTTAATCCTAGTCAACATATGACTATTCTGAATAATTTAACATCATCATGAGTACATTGAGAGAGAATTTGATTTAATCCAAGGTAACAGAATAATTATTCTGGATTGATTAAGTTCACTAATTGGGCCATGTCATCATAGAGGGAGAAGTGCTAGAGGACATAGAGAATGTTGGAGATGTGGGGTCTTGGGATAAATCCAACAATGTATTCCTGATTTATAACATTAATGGATCAGTAGGATATTATTGATACTTTATATAGGAATTTTCTTGTCTGTTTGTAGTAATGTAAGGGATGACAAAAAAGGGATAAATGTTTTTTGGTCAGATGCATGAGAGAGACATTTTTAGGGGTTGAAATTTAGAATGACCTTATAAAAAATCATAATATCACCAATTAATATTAAATCATTTATCATATACTATGTCTCATCCAAATTTTTAGTTGGAGTAGTTTTCATATAGGAGGATCTAGTGGTTTCAGGTGGCTTCATACATTTGAGACCACATGAGATGAATTACTCTTCACATAGTACAGAGTTTCCTAAAATGGGAAAAGAAATATGATGCTATAAAAATTATCAAATGGGTGATTGAATTTTGATATTCATAGACCAAAAAATCCTCATGTACATATTTTCTCAGTGGGAGCTGATCCTTGAACTATGAATGTGGATCGATTGTCTAGATTCATTAATCATTTAGATAGATTATAAACTATGAAAGGGAAACAATAAATTTGAGGTTTTGAACTAAAACATGAATAGAGTGTTAGTTAGGGAGTCCTATGATGAATAGTGGATAATGTAACTCTTTGAAGACATGAATCTAGATGCTTAGAATTACCATGGATTATTATCTTTGATTGTGACAACTATTCTGATCATTATTTTGGAATGGATAAGGGTAAGAAGTTATCTGATTTGGAGGGCCTAGTTCTAAAAGTTATCTAAAATGGGAGGAGACAACCTCGGGTTATTCCCTTGATAATTTATATTCACTTATTTTCATTGGATGAGTATTGATTCCAACGATCTTGTGGAATGAGTTGATGAGAGTGTTTTATATTTCTAAATGGGTGGTGAACCCTAGAAGGAAAATGGTGTATCATGACCTCAGTAGACAATACTAGTTTTCATGACTGAATAAATAGTTATTGAGCTTCATGGAAAGAGGTATCACTAGTTTGTAGGTGAATTTCAAGTATTAGAGGAAAACAAATAATTTTATGTCTTTTACAATTCATTAGTAGAAATGGGATGGCACCACGATGTATTTTGTGATAATATTTCCATGTAAAACCGATGATAATGATGTTTTATAAGAGATTTTGGAATGAATAAAGACTCTATACTAATTAATAACTATTTCGGATACCTTAATTATTGATTATCTATGTAGGATCTACATATGTATGGTTTCTTGGATTTATGGTGCTCTAAAGAGTATCATTTAATACAAATATCATTGTTTTGCCATCATTATTTTGGATGGGTCTTCGGAAGGCTCTTGGAATATAGGTACTTCTGAGTATATCCTATCATTCTCCAACCAGTGCTCAATTTGAGTGGACTATTCAGGTTCTAGAAGATATGATATAAGTCATTGCTTTTCATTTTAGTGGTTGTGGGAGAAACATTTGGCAATCATGGTGTTTTTATAAAATAATAGCTTTCATGATTCAATATTGATAAAATATTTTAATAATTTGTGTGGCTGGATAAGTCATTTTCCACTATTTGGAATGGAGGATTGTGAGTTTGGGAATTTTGGGCCCCGTATCATGCATTATACATATGAGTAGGTTCTTTTGATTAGGATTTAGTTGGTTACCATGATTTGTAGGATGAAATCTTATACTATCCATCGTCGATAACCTCTAATGTTTGATGATGGCCTTCATGATTTACATTGAGTGTCCCCTTGGTTGGGAGAATTTGATATTTGGATAGAGGGAATGAAATCACCTAGGATGTTCAGGCTTCATGAAATTGTGAATATGGTTTTTCGAGTGGTGTATATATTATTGTTCCATAGAACTACCATTCCATGCATGAATAATTTCATGTGTTGAAACCTTAGAGATTTATGCACACCCTTCTAATGTAGTGGAAACCAATGATGTTAAGAATGGTGTTGATTTGTCCTTTTAGGATCATTAATTAAGGATTGTGGATAGTAGTGAGAATTATATCCGAGTATGGGGATACCTTTGGTTCAAGTGAACTATAAGCATGGGCATGTTCATGAGGATACTAAGGAGAGGTAGTCTCATATACATTCTTAGCAGCTCTAATTGTTCATCAAAACCCAATAATGTTTCTCGGAGATGCTCAATAATGATCATTTATGTTGCTGGGAAGTTGTAAGATAACATCATTTTATAGGTACGTCCCTCTTTTAGTTTTTTGTTTACTCCGTAGTGGTTGGGTATTGTTCAGATATCGAGATCCATTATTCTGGGAAATGATCTATTTTTAGGATTATATATTATTAAGAATTAATATAGTCATGGAATAAATTTTATAGTGGTTTTACAAGTGTATTACATACTTTAGATGGGTATGAATTTAGTTTGAATCATTTTATAGTAAATGGGATGAGAACAATTGGAAGAGATTGTACAAACAACGTATATGTTACAATATATGTAAATTCAAAAAGGTATATGTCAGGAAACTAATACATGGAATGATGTGGTCAAACAAATTTTAAATAGGTCATGCCATGTAAAAATGTATCATGAAAAAATATTGTCATGATGGGTTTTGTTTTTTAGTGTATCCTTCTAAAAATAAATACATGATGTGTAAATGAGTTAGATGACATGTTATATCCCAAGCATCAGTTTTAAATGTTATGTGAGGATGATTTTCCATTTCACCACATTAATTTTCCTAATCATGACCCTAAAAGGTTCCCCAAGAGATTTTGGAATCCTTCCCTCCCTTCTCAATTCCCCTTTTCTGTTATCAATCCATGGTTGTTCTTTAGATTTGGTTTTCCCTGCCTCTTCAGTTATTCTTCATTAATGTAGAGGAACATTAGAACCATATTTTTGTTTTATTTTAATCGTGAAATGATTTGATATTGCTTATTTATCATGTTCTTCTTCACCTTTTTCCTCATTGGCAGTACTCTTTGTAAGTCTTAGTTTAATCACTGATTGTGGGTCGGGGGTCTAAACCAGAACCTTGTGGTCTGTTAAATTCAAAATTATAATAAATAATGAAAAATTTCAAGCATAATGTGTTCCTATATTATTTAAATATTGAATTATATATATTCCACAAAATCCCATGGATTAAATTGTTTTGACGCAACATATGAATACTATTTTAGTGATTGAAGCCTTGTTTATAATCGTATCGATAAATAGTTTAATATGTGTTTACCATGAGATAATTTTTTTGGTGATTTCATTAATTAGATTCAATTTTACATGGAATGATTTTGGAAATGATTGAAATATAATTTTTTATTAAAAAATTATAAAGTAAATATGTGATGGAATGATTATTGGTAATATGAATAATTAACCATTGATTCTCAAGATGTGATATTGTGATATCCTTGCAATAAAGACTAGTAGTTCATGATGAAATGATTATATACTGGACTTGGCCATGTTACATGATATGATGATTATATATCAGGATATTCCTATTGATTCATGTTTTAATTATTATTTATTGGCCTTGGACATAATACTTTATATAAAGCTAATATAGTGGGATATTCCAAGTGAATCATTCTAAAATTATTATATACCGAGATTTTCCATGATACTTGTTGTAATTATTATATACAGATATCATCCTTAATTTATTGGTGAAATGAATATATAGTGAGATGGACATAATTTTTTGTGATTTATACCATTGATATATGGTAGTGGTTGGAATGGTTGTGAGATGCTATTAGCGATGTTTTGGAATGGTTCCTAAGTAGAATATGTTCTTCCATTGTTATATTGTTAGGATTGTCCTAGTTATAGGACATACTAATATATATTCTAACTTGGTGTGGATGAATGTTTTTGTAGAATTGATTTAGTTTTCTAGATAATTAATAAACAAGTTTATTACATTATTTCATGCACTTATTATCATATTGGGTGTGTTTAGAAATAGGTTTACTGGCCTATTGATTTTTACTCTCACCCTATTTCAGACTTCATTTGTTACCCATGAAGAATAATTGATATAGTATTTGAAAAGGGAAAGAGGCATTTATAATGATTATATACAAGCTTGATGGATTGGAGTTTCGAGACGGGTCCAAAGTGGGGCTCGAGACCACATACATTTGATTATTTATTTGAATAGGCAGGAATTTTATTTTTATTACTTTGATAATGAATTTTATTTAAATTTCATCCAATTGATACATTATTTATTTATTTTTAATTTAATTAATTAATTGGGTTCATTGTTTTTTTAGCTATATTGTATTGTTTCCATTGTTTCTTATACTATTAAATTTAATGCCATATGATTTTTCTTCTATTTTTTGATACTATAACTGTGGGGTATACTCTCTCCATAATAATTATCACACCCCCACATGAGAGAGATCCAGATCAGGGGATGTTACGATTATCTCATGGGTACAAATTTTATTCTCAAATATTAACATCTGATCCATGTATCATAAATATAATGTGATTATAGAAAGAATTATATCTACAAAATTTCTTACTAGTTTTGGCCATTATGATTTTTTTTCATTCACTTTTCATTGAAAAAATAACTAGAAATATTTATGAATCTTTATAAAGGTGTTTTCAATGAGTATTTATATAATTTTTTTGTTTTTTCGTGTTTTATATTATCAGATATTAAAAAATATATAAGGAACATTGAAAACAACCAAATATTTTTTTACCAGAATTAAAATACAACAATTGTTATTGAAAACTTTTCCTAATGATAATTTTTGTTAAAATGGATTTAAATTCATTGGAATATTTTAACCAATAATGAAATAATATTTTATCTAAATAATACAAATGTTGTGTAAAAGTTTACATGTCTTACTAGTTACACTAAAATTAATAATTTAGTTGGACTAGTGGGTTATTCCCAATAGTTTGTATAAATATTTTCTCAATAATCTATCATAATTACCATGTTAACTTGGAAAGGAGTTAAATTCATTTGAACAAATTATTTTGCTGAATGTTTTCATGAATTAAAATTTTATTGGTTCATTCTTATATTCTAAACATTACATTGGGAAATATATAATTTTTTACATATATTGATGCTTTTTTGAAGGGAATTGGATGTGTTTTGATGTACAATGATTGGGTTATTTCCTGATTATCGTGTTAATTGAAACCCCATGAAAATAATTATCCTACACATGAACCTAAGTTAGATAAAATAGTTATTTGTTTAAAAATATAGAGAAATCATCTATATAGGGGTAAATTTGAAATAAATATGAATCATGAAATATTGAACGTTATATTCATTCAAATATAGTTGAATACGGTAAATGATGTTCTTTGTAGTTGATAAATAATTTTGTTTTTTTGTTTCACTATAATCATGGTAGGGAAATTAGGTTTTCTTATTATATTATTTAAAATCATAATACATCAGTACCAATTATTTTTTTTTGGAACATGATCCATTAGTGTATTATTTAGTAAATCTAGTACTAGAAAATGTGCATTGAAAAAACTTTTCCCTTCTGCATTAAATATCACCATAATTAACCTTCTCAAAATAAATTAAGACGTCTTAGAAGTAATATCATGATGTCTAATAATATTTAGAATACATTATGTATGTACTGATTCTGAATATTAATGTTGATAAAGACGGTTTAGTATGATTTTGAAAGATTACTGTTTTATAGAGTGATTTACTATCGAAAAATATATTTATTAATAAATCTCATGTATCTCAATTTTTTTATAATCTTGTAAGTAATATGATTTTTAGAGACATTTAGGGAAAAAATTTGGAAGTAATGGGGAAATATATTATCTATGTTACCATAAAATGTATGAATTTTACTAGGATTATGGTGGACGAAAACTTGGAAAGGGAATTCATCAGATCATTTTCCCCAAATGTAAATGAGAGAAAAAAACATTGATTTCATTCTGGGATTAAAACTTATATATTAGGGTAATAATGTTATTTGTATTAATTTTTATTGTATGAATAAACCAATAAATTTTATTCCTATTTTAGATCGTAATTCATTGTACCAACATTGTAGAATATATATATAAGAGATAATAAAGTAAAACAGAGTCCTTATGGAATTTTATTTGAATGTGATACAATATTTACATCCAATTTCGTAATGTAATTTAAATGTCATTATTTATTAATTTAAATTTTCAGGTATATTTTAATCTGAACTATGATGGACATTAAAAGTAAATTAATATTATATTAGAAGATATGAATTGTGAATTATAATTGTATTATCATTGATGTTGGGAATAGAAATGCTAATTAGTGTAATAAAAATATAATAACACTTTTAATTCAAGTATATAGATGACCCGCTTGTAGTTATGATATAGAAACTGGTTTAGAATTCTGGTATGTTGGGTGAATGGTAGTGAGTGAATACTGGTGGGACCTCAATTGTTAAATTAAATGATTGGGAAAGAAAAAATGATTCAGAGACATATGATGGAAGCTTAGAGTTTATATGATTATTACACTGATTACTATAGGAAAGAGCATTCATATAATGTTGGAGAACATGTCTTTCTTAAAATATCTACATGGAATTCTATAATGTGTCTTTCTTGGAAAAGTTAGTTAATCCCACATTTAATTAGTCTAAATAAAATTAGGGATAATTTGGAATCGATGTTTATAGAGTAGTAATGTATTATATTTTGTCTCAGGAATAAGATGTTATTTATTTAATCTTCACTGTTACGAAAATAAGTTCCTATTTCATATCTTGTTTTTATTCATTAACTAATTCATTTAAATATTAATTTTTTTTGATAAAAATAGATTTTAGAATCTAGGTCATAGAGAGTTGGTTCTATGCAATAATGTGAATCATCTGGATAATATTTTATTCATTAGCCATATGAATGAGAAAACAACATGATAATCTGAATGAATAGTGATGAAAATATCTTCTCCTATTTATGTAAGGAATAAAATTGATAAGGTATGATTTATTTATCAGGAACAATGTAAAATATCATATAATCCTATAAATAAATCATTTTTATGAGTCAAAGTTATTAATTTTATTGATTCATATTAATTATATTATTATAAGGAAATATTTATATATTTTAATAATAAAGTGAATATATTTTATTTTAATTTTTTCTAGTATATTACATTATTTGTTATTAATGTAATATTTTAAAAATTATGATTTCAATATTTTAAAATTATCATTATTTTTTGAGATTATAATATAAAATTAACATTAAGATGGTATTTTTTGGATTTTTCAGAAACAATAAATTTTTTGTTGTTTAGTGAAAAATATTATATTCTCAAGTACACTGACTTCTCAATTGATTTAGTGCTTAAAAAAATTATTCCACTTAAATTTTGTGTTAGAAACAAATAAAAAATCAACAATTATTCCTTAATCATTAAATATCATAGGGATCAATTTTATAATTTTTTTCTGTATAAAATAATTTTTATAATTATAAATTTCATTTTATAAAACCATTTATTGTTTTATTCTTATATCTAAAAATGATAATTTATACCATCTATATAAAATATAAAAAATAAAAAGGGTTTCATATTCAAGATCAATTTTTATCAAATTTGGAAATGAGGTCAAATTATTTTTTAACCACAATCAATAGTTATAGTGGTAAAATAATTTCAATATGGAAAAGGTAAAAAAAAATTAAATATGGTGTTAAAAATGTTATAAAGATTAAATTATATAAAAAAATCATAAATATTTTTTTGAGTGTATTTTGATTATAATCTTTCCTATCATCTATATTTAACTAAATCAGAGCCAATTTCATTGAGAACAACATTTATTGTAATTTTATTTGTATTAATATTTACAATAATTTGACTCCTATCACTTATAAAATGCACCTCATATCCAAACTTTTTCACACACATTGAGTGTAATATATTTATAAAGATGATATAAAATCCCTCCCCATCTAACCTCCCTTCTTTTTAGAGGTACTGTTCAAACAATAATTCTGATATTATAAGGACATGTATGTAATTTAAATGATAATATCCCAAGAGGTGGCATATGTCTTACACAAATTATTTCAGGATTAATTATTCATCTACATCATTAAAACCACATATAATCATACTTTTATAATGAGAAAGATGTATTTTCTATTAAAAATTTAATTATTTTACTTGAATAATTATTTTCTAACTCCTTCTCAAAAAATGTAAAATTAAAACGTTGGTCATGTGTATTTGATAACTATTATTTCCAAAAAACAGTGTAATTAATTTTACATCACATCCAATAATTGGAATGATACAGAGAAAGATTGAATATATATATATTTACAAACATATATATGTAATAATTTGTCTTCAGTAAGTAAAATTAACCATATCACTCATTTCCCGCACATCTATTGTTAAATGGAATGGTTGCTCATACAAACATTCATAGTACCATCTCCATTGAGAAATGTCATTAATTTTCCATAAATGATTCAAATGTATGATTATAATGATTTATTAAATCAATAAATATTAAATTTATAATTTGATTAAGATTCTATATTTCTTAACCTTTTTATATTGTATTCTATGTTCATCCATTGAAAAAATGGAAACATTTCTCTAGCATATGTGAAGAATAACACCACCATAAACAATGTATACCTTGATTTGTAATTTCCTTAATTTGATGGTTTTAAAATTATTTTTATTTAACATACATTTTAATTATTGATATTTTTATATAATATTAATAATGGAACCATCAACCCTTTTACGATTATTAACATATCAAAACTATTTGTGACTGAATGACCCCATAACATCATACATGAACATAATTGACTTTATGACTAAATAAAAAAATAAAATCAGTTAAATTATATTATAATGAACATAGAAATGTTTGGAAAAATTTTTAGTTAATATTATTATGTTATATAAAAATGTAAAATTTTTAAATGGTGATTTTGGACTCTATCTATGGGATTTTTTCATAAAACCATATTTTCAATGTTTTAAATAGTTTCTCTTCTATATTTAAGATAATTCAAATATTTAAATATTTCCCTCATTAATAAATTTAATATGATAATATTCATTTTAAAATAAAAATTCCATTATTTACTTAGGTTTTAAGAAGTATCATTTAAATTTTTTCCATAAGGGTTACTTTTTAACATACATTAAAAATGATAAAATTTATTTTTTTATTAAAATTTTCAAAATAACACCCTCTCTAAATAGATAATAAAATAATCATTTTCAAGAATCCAATAAAATATTCGATTAGTTTTTGAACATGATCATATTCATGTTTACATATAATTTTTTTTTTCAAATGTTTTATAAATAAGAATATTTCTACCTATTATTTTATGTAACTGATAGTATATTTATTTATAGGATCTGATGAAAATATTTATGTGTGTTTCGATGTAAATGAAGGGTTTTAGCTGTTTTATTCATTTTATATTTATTATACAATGTTTCATATTGTTTTGTTTTGTTATAGATATTCAATGCATTGGGTAATGTTTTATTCTACATAGAATATACATGGAATTAGATTTATTAGTTATTAAATTTATAATGGTGATTATAATAGTGATTATAAGATTCATATAAAGATAAAGTATTAGGGTATATGCATGTATATTATATTTTTTAAAATTATTTTCTATATAAATAATTTCATTTGATGGTATTTGAAAAATAATTAATGATTGTTTAGAAATTTTTTATATGATATGTTCATTTTCAAGGAAATTATTTCATGTATATTATAAATCTCTCATGGTATTTATTTTTCATTTATGATTGATTATGATGTGTTTAATGAAAAAAAATTGGGATTAATGTAGTTTTTATGTTTATGTAATTGATCATCGGTCCTAAAATTTTATTATGTGAAAATTAAAACATTGTTATGGGTTTTTATTATTATCAAATAGAGTAACATGTGATTCGTTTTTTATAAATCCTACAGATCATTTTTATGACATGATTTCAAATGATTTTAATTTGTATTAATGATGTGTTTTGACTATGTAATCAATGATTTTTCTATAATGATGATTCATATTAAATAATGACAATTTTTTTATGATTGTGTTTAGAGTGAAAATATAAGAACGTTTTTTAGGAAAAATGAACATTGGGGGGATGATTCAAATTGCGTATGTAATGGTTTTCCTAATAATCTAACTTTTTTAACCTAAATGTTTCCCAAAATGTATGAATGTGAAACCCTTTTTGAAAATCATGATATTATGGGTTTATTATGTTACATGGTGTCAATGTAGCTACTCATATTTTAAGAATTAATTCCTTTTAATAGTTTCAATCATATGTATTAAGGTGAAAATAAATCTAATTAACTAAATTTTTCATTATGATCCATTAAAAGATATCAGAATTACAAAATTATTGTAAACTATTCATAGTTGAACATTTAATAACATCTCAATAAAGTGAAAAAATGAAATTATCAAAGCATATTTCTGTCCAAAATATGGGTTTTGTTAATATCGGTTTTATATTTATTTTTATGATTCATATAATTAGACTGAGAATTCGTGGGATATTATTTTATGCACTAAATTATACAAATATTATTTCATAAGGAGTCAATTTTTTTTGTCTTTTTATCACTAATATGTGACAATGATGACGATATTTATATGACTATTGGGAATTCTTATTTTTATGTACTTAACATTTCATTAAGATAAAATTAATGTTGGTTTTGGGATAGGACATCATTATACGGATTAATTTTTGAATTATTGAAAAAAATTTCTGGATGGTCATTACCACAAACAATAACAATTTTCTCCATTAAATTAAGTATCATATACTCCATTTTACATTATAGGGAGAAAAATACAAGAGTTGATTCATCTCATACTTTTGTATATAAGAGGATTATTCATAATATTGGAAACAATGGAAATCAATAAGTGGGATGTGATTATTGGTGATTCTGTGTAACAGACCACTGGTGTTTGAAATTTTTTTCCCCTCATCTTCCAAATTCATTACACTCACTACTTCTTTCCCAATAATAATTTTATTTTATAACATAACATGAAAAATGTAAAACTAAATAAAATACATGGAAGAAATACTTTATTACAAAAAATATAAACAATTATTCGCATCTTGAAAAAGTTTCAAAATTAATTCATGGGTTATTAGTGGGAATGTATTTTATGATTACTTATGAATTGTCTTAAATTTATATTTTAATATAATTAACATAAAATAATTTTTAAAAATTCTTTATTATGTAAAACATTCCATTATTATTATTTATTTGATTGATTTTATGTTAATTAATTTGTGTAAAATAAATCTTATATTATTTTATCAGTAATTATTATAAAAAAATTCATTACATAATTTAACACATATGAAGTTTTTCCAAAACAACTAATTCAAACCCCATTTTAGGTGGTTCGGTAACCAAATTATATTTTAGAATATAAATTTTGTTAAATAAAATTTTATTTCTTAGTAGCTCACTTTACACACAAACACAAGTCTATATAAAGCATGATATTGTATAACATTATATTATAGCCATTTAACTTGTATATTTGAATAGTTTTGAACTCCTTATGAATATAATGTATTTTTTTAATAATTCAACATTATTGACTAATTAATTATAAATAATTACTAAATATTTGGTAAAATCATTTCATATTTCCAAATTGTTTTTTTCCTAAATTCCTTTTGATGTTTTTAGCCATAAATAAATTAAATATAATTTCTAAAATTTTATGTAATTTTAATTTTGGGATGAAATATATTTATTGATGTAATAATTTCAAATTATTTTTATGGAGAATTTTAAAGATTGTCTTAAAAATATTTCTTTTTTAAGTCAAATGTGATAAACGTGGATTTCTATTTTAAAATCCATCTCTTTTCATGTAAAAGTCACATTATCTATTCAATTTTATTATAATATATCTTAATTATAATATATATATAAATAATCTAAATAATTTGATAAATATTATCATTATACATGGTTTTGGTATTTTTTTATTTTTAGGTTTAAAACACATTTTTCTAAAATGTGTTTTATTCGAGTAATGTCTTTTTATCATTGTAAATTATATAAATATTTATTCTATAATGGATTAAATGAAATTTATATAATATATATTTTATAATATATTTTAAAACTCATTTTATATTTTTTAAATATAAATTTATGTTTATAAATTATTTTTTATTATTAAAGATTAATGTTTATATAACTGGATTTCATTGCGAGATTCAAATTTATTTAAAATTATTTCCTATCACATATAGAACCTAAATCAAGAAAATGTTATAAATTTTTTTATTAATAATAAATAATTTAATCTAATAGGTCAAACTAATTTTTTGTCATAGTTAATAGAAAAACCATAATTTTTTGTTCCCATTATTATCATTCCAATGGATTTATTGGGGGGGTACTCTATAGTTAAGTGTTGGATATTCACAAACACATATTTAATTATTAATTTTTTAGATATAAAAAATTTATATTAAAATATCTTCTAGTATCTAGTTATTTGGATCATCTTTCGAATGAATGAGACAGTGTACAATTGAAATCTTTTATAAAATTCCATGATTGTCCCATTGGAAAGATAAAATATGGTACCTATCTTTCAAAAAATACATATACCATTTAGGAATTATATATTGGTCTTGGATAGATAAAAGTACTTCTTTTAATCCTTCAATTAATCACTTAATATATGTAATTCTCTTTTGAACAATCCTTGAAGGATTAACATGTATGCTAAGGGAGGCCACTCAAGGAATTATTATAAATCATAACCAATCTATTATAATTTAATTTGTTCTGAAACAGTCAAAAAATGTTTCATTAATAAAAAATTGGTTAATCTAGTATCATAAAAACCCATATATGGTATTATTATGATAAAACAACCATTTACAGCCTATTCTCAATCAAACGGAAGATGAAAGTGACACAGATGTATACGTGTCGGGTAATACCTTTCTATAGATGTATAATTCTATTTTAATCAGTATTTAATTTATGATTATTATAATGGTTTTAATGTCTATATATGTTATTTATGACATAATAATTAATTTTTCATTATAAAATCATTTCTACCTTCTAATATTTTAATATATTATTTAACGATTACTTTTCATGTGAATATGTGTGGATTATAACCACCATGAGGCATCAATATTAGATTATAATTTCAATTTACATTGATGTTAACAAAGATATAGTTGTTGAAAATATATTAAATTTATCAAATAATAATTATTCTATACTGAGGAATTTTAATTTTATAATCATTCATTCCATCTATAAACAATTGGAATCATGAGTCGTGAGTATATACATATTTCCTTCTACATGATATAATATCATTTATTTTTACTTACCTATTATTATGAATGGTTATAAATTTTTATTTACTACTTATATATAATATTAATATCATTATTGTAATTATAAATATAGACTAACCATGATTGATGTGTAAGGACCATGACATCCAAATAATAAAACATATGAAAAACGAATATGATAACCCACAAAATCATGAATTTAAAATTAAATTTTTAACAAAAGTGTAATTAAATGACATAATAGCATCATGTAAGAAATTATATGAATTAATAGGTTCTGGTATAGGAATATATTAATTTTAAATTTATTATACACGAGGTTAGAGTGCATGAGTATCAATATCAACTTGAGTTAAAGGATTCATCTCAATTTCCCTTTATTTGGACTTATTTAAGTGTTATTAATCATTTATTTATTTTTATTGAATATATACTTCCCAATATTTTTTTCAATGTTATACAATTTTATTCAATTTATTTACCTAACCATTTTATTTTTAATCATTCAATGGCATTAAATTCAGAAATATGTAAGGCCATATGGTTCTTTATTTAAATTTCATTCATTGAGACATGTCTGATTATATACACCTATAACCTTTTATGGGTTTTCTAAAATAAAAGCATGATATATTTTTATATGAATATAATTATATCGAAGACATTTATTGTTTCATTTAATGTTTTTTCTATTATGGAGTATAAGAATCAAAATTAAAATCATCAATACATGTTTTATGTTTAATATCATTTTTAATATGATTCATTATAATAAAAAAATTATAATGTAGTTATATTGTATAAATATACAAAATAATATTTAATTGGTATATAAACAATTTATTTTTGTAGATTTCGTGTTTTTCCATTAATTATTAGGAGACCAAGAAAATGATTTTATGGAAACTCAACCATGTTTTTCATGGGTCAGGATATATTCATTCATAAATATATTTTTAATAAAATTATTGAAGAGTGGTATTAACAATCAAAATCGATTATTTAATGTCATTTTTTACTATATGTTACATTATTTAACATTATATATAATTAAAAAACTTATAATTTTCAAAACATTATACCATTTACATTTCTACGATAAATTTAATGTAGTTTTTGTTTTATCATACACTTCCTGAAAGTTATTCCACACAATCTTGAAGAATATATTATTTGAAGAAAAATTTATAAGAATCTGTGGTTCTATTCAAATAAAATTTTTCCTTAATATTTTTTGAATGTTTAGAATTTAAAAAAGTGACATAAATGTGAATGTGTGTTTTCCTCTAAAAGGTTTTTAGGGATATATTAAATGTATTTTTACATATAAAAACATATAATGATGTTTTTTATGATATAATTTTTTTATGATATAATTTTATTAGATTTATTATTATTTTTAGATTCATTATGATTATGATTATTAAATGTTTGTAAAGCTCATTTATTTTCCAAGGGATATGATTTGATGATATGATGAATGTTTTAGGAATTTTCCGAACACATGTTTATGGTTTTCATTATATTATTGGTTGTACCAAAATAATATAACCTTCAAATTAATTACGTAATTATTTATATCTCATTATTTAATAAAATTAGTAATAGGGAGTAAAAACAATTTAGTAATTTATTTTTCCAACAAGATAGTCTTGTGAGTGAACATCTACTATAGAAACAGTAGAATGTAGAGTGAACCCAATCCAGTAAAACAATATTTGAAGTGGGACTTGATAATGTAAATTATTTTCTATAATTACTTAAAAGGTAATAAGTTTTTTTATTTATATGATATTTTTCATGGATAATGATTGATTATTTATTATTTCATACCCTAATGACTTATGTATTTTTCTTACAAAACCATATACAACAACTCATGTTTAATTGTCTTCAATTGATTGAGTACGATGGGTAATGGTTTTTACCACATTCTCATACCCTTATTGTTATCTTATGCTGACTTATTATGAGTTATTTATATATATATTTTTATCCTTACTAAACATATAATGTCACTATTTCTAATCCTTTCCTTCCTACGGTTATTAATAATTTTATTAAGTGTGATATGTCTTAGATGGGCATTATTTATGATGAAATAAATGGTAAATGAGGCCGATAATTTATGTTCTAGTTTTTTATATATCCATGTTTCCAAATACACCAATAGTTTTATGTTTTGGTTTGGGAAATATTTATATATAATGAATATTCCATAAATAATATGTAGTATGTATGAATAACATGTTTGAGGATGTTATAGTTCATATCAGAGTAAGGATTCATAAAATTTGGAAATAAAGATGATGAATCATTATTCATAATCCATGGGATATGCTTATTTATAAGAGATCATCTTTTTTGGTAAATAATGTTGTGTGGTTTTCCTATTAGTATATCAATATATTGAAAACAAATTTTTATGTTGTTTATGAAAATACTCATCATATGATTATAACCTCAAAAGGGGTGGGTTGAGTAATTATTTTCTATAATTACTTATAAGGTAATAAGTTTTTTTATTCATATGATATGTTTCATGGATAATGATTGATTATTTATTATTTCATACCCTAATGACTTATGTATTTTTTTATAAAACCATATATAAAAACTCATGTTTAATTGTCTTCAATTGATTGTGTACGATGGGTAATGGTTTTTACCACATTCTCATGCCCTTATTGTTATCTTATGCTCACTTATTATTATTTATTTATATATCTTTGTTTACGCTTACTAAACATATAATGTCACTATTTCTAATAATTTCCTTCCTACGGTTATTAAGAATATTATTAAGTGGGATATATATTAGATGGGAATTATTTATGATGAAATAAATGGTAAATGAGGCCGATAATTTATGTTCTAGTTTTTTATATATCCATGTTTCCAAATACACCAATACTTTTATGTTTTGGTTTGGGAAATATTTATATATAATGAATATTCCATCAATAATATGTAGTATGTATGAATAACATGTTTGGGGATGTTATAGTTCATATAAGAGTAAGGCTTCATAAAATTTGGAAATAAAGATGATGAATCATTATTCATAATCCATGGGCTATGCTTATTTATAAGAGAACATCTTTTTTTTGGAAAATAATGTTGTGTGGTTTTCCTAGTAGTATATCAATATCTGGAAAACACATTTTTATGTTTTTTATGAAAATACTCATCAAATGATTATAACCTCAAAAGGGGTGGGTTGAGTACATCTCATTCATAATTATGGTGTGTGTTTAATGGGCCCTTACTTTTCACATTGTTTATAATTATTGAGGGATATTCATAGTTTATCTATTTTTTTATGAACCATTATGGTAGATTTTCATAGATAATGAACATGGATGACTTACATTTAGCCTATGGATTCATTAGTTTAAATAGGGTTTCATGGTTTATATATCTTATAAATGAGTTTTAATGATTATTCTTTAACTATTAATTTTTTCCACTTAATTATATTGGTTTTTGTAAATTTTTTGAACCTGGAGGAATCATGTTTCAGATAAAAGTGGAATATGATTCAATGATTTTCATCAGGATCAACATAATGACATGGGAGATGGAAAAAATATTGTTATTTCATATAATTGGCCATATATTTATAAAATTAATAACCTAAATATATGTGATTTTCATCATGAACCAAATAAGTGAAAAATTGTGTTTCAGGATGATTAGTAAGAAATAAGATTCACGAAATAACATGTCTAGAATTTGGGAAGAAGAACATAGTGAAATATAAAAAATTAACATAAATATATTTTGTGTCTGGAAAAGAATGATATATAGAACATAATTAACAAATGAAAAATTAAAAGTCAATTCAACACAATAGATGGGATAATTCATTTCCTTAGTGAGTTATCTAAGGTTAAATGAGTAATTTATGTGTATTAAATAAGTCACTATCCAATAGGGAAATCCTAAGAATATGATCATCATGGTTGTATAAGTAATTCTTTTTTTATTGATGATGAATAAAAAAGTATTGACAAATTAAAGGTAAGAAGTATTTTAACTGTATTACATATGTCACACGTAAAAAATAAATACTAAATTGAGTTTGATAGATCCTAAATCATGATTCATATTTCATATTTTAGTAAAGGTGTATTATTTAATTAGAAGATGAATGTGGGATAATTTTTTATTAAGGATGCAGAATAATTGAATTATTTATGTATTTTGATTTTTGAATTATGTTATTCAAGACTTTTATCATAGATATTCAGGTTATTGGAATAATATAAACATCTAAAAATTATTTTTTAGTAGTTGTTTTTATGAATTTGCAATCAAATTTTGATTTCCCCTATAACATGTAATAATGTTTTTTATCAAATGTGATATTTTTGGAAAATGAATAATTGAGGTATAAATAATTTATAATATGTTATAAAGGTTGATATAATAATTTTCAGTATGTAAAAATAGATGATAGATATTGATAATGTACATTGGATAGAATTGCTGACCATTAATTTAATTAGTGATTTGTGAAAAATTGTACGTATGTAATACATGTTGAATTTTATGTCATTTTTTATTTATAGAACATATTTAATAGGTATACATTTTTTGACAAATAAGTATAGTGATAATGTTATATAATAAATATAAGTTTTCATTGAGGTTTACAGTGATTCAGGTTATTAGCATATTTTATGGGAATAAATGATCGAGGTATTCATAAGATAGTAATATATCATTAAGAACAAAATTATATTATTTAGTAATTGATGATAACATTATTTTCGAATTTTGTTACATTTTTATAAAAAAAAATTGTTTTAGAATTTTTCATACTTGTTTGGGAGGATACACAAGGATAAATATTTGTAGAATCATTTTTATGAACATTCGGTGATATTTTTGATAATTTAAAAAATAATGTAGTATTATTCCACATGAAGTATTATATTTTTTGGATAACATTGGATATAAATTATTTATTAGATATTTTGATAAAAATGAATTAATTTTCACTATTTTAATGATATTTGCTTCTTTTAAAAAAGAAATTTTAGTCCTTTATGCCTAAATTTTTTATATTATTTGAATATTGATGTAAATATGTGGTATAAATCTAAAAACCACACTTAAAGGATGAAATTTTCTTATGTAATCATAGAAATAATTTATGTTTATTCTCCCAAATTTATTGTTAAATTAATGACTAAAATTTAGCAAAAATCCCATCTAAAATGTTTTTTTTCATTTTAACAATTGTAAATGATTAGTTAATTATCATTTCCACACCACAATAATATATTGTTTTCTGGTCAATAATTTTCTCATGAGTATGTAATATTTAATATTCTATTATTATATTATAATTATCATTCTAAAAACATTCAATATTTTCAATTCCTTTTTATAATCTAATTATATTGGAAAAATGTAATGTATTATTTTTTGCAGTCATTATTTTAACACTAACTCTTTTAAAATGAAGTTTTACTTTCCATTTGTACAATTCCGGTTTTAAAAAAAATATTATTAAATAATATAACAATTAATATGAAGAAATATTTTTAGGGGATAAATTATTTATGTTGCGGGAGAATGGAACATCTTGATATTGTAGCATACACTTTCCTTTAAATAAAATGAAACTGCTTTGTTGTATTCATTACACACATACTTGAGTCTATAAGAACATCAATATAGTAATCCACTATAATATAAACATTAAATGTTCTAGTAAAAATAGTTATAAAATCTTTTAAAAATTTTGTATAAATAATTTAGAATATTAAGAAAATATTATTACTACATAAAAAAATAAGCACTCATTTTCGAGTTAAATCATTTTATGTTTCAAAAACATGCCTTTATCATTAATGGGTTTTATATAATTTTAAATGAATATATATTATAATTTAATTATAATTTTTTTATATTTTTTATGTTAATAGTTGTTTTAATCTGGATATCAATGTTTTCTCCTCGTGTAACTTATAGCTTTTTAAGAAAAGAAAAATATTTTAGGGAAAAGTGGAATATAATGATTTTTACAAATGAATATCTATTAAGATAATGTAAATTTAATATTATACCCTGAATTTTATACTAATGAAAAATTTGTATCATTTAATAAGTAATAATATTTTCAATTGGTTAATAATAATAATTATATGGGATATCAGTATAAGTTTATGTTTGTGCATAGAAAAAATTCTTCTAAAAACTATTTTTATGTGGTGAAAATGTTTTTATCTTGAGAAATAAAATAAATTTTTATTATATTTTGTATTAAATTAAATTAAAATATTAAATATTTTACAATATATTTTACGCAAATTTTTTATGTTTTTTCTTGCAATATACAGTAGTAACATTATGTTTTATGAATAAATATTTAGTTTTCTAAAATGCAGTTTCACTGCAATTTGTGTTTTATTTAGAATTAAATTATAAAACATAATGTATAGGAATATATTAAAATTTATTAAATATTTTAAATAATTATAATTAAAATAATATAATATGCTTAAATTGAATTTCTATCAAATTGAATAATAAAAAGAAGAAAACATTGTTATGATTGTTATATTAAAAACATGTTTGCCCAGGGGTTTAACCGTGTTATTAGGGTACCATATCCACCCAAATGAGTAAATTTTCTATTATTGAACCATTTATCAACAAAATACAACCATTAAATTGAATAATTATCCATTTTATCCACCTTCTCATGAAATAATCCTTATAATATTGAAATATTAAATGAAATTACTTGTGTTTGCCTCCCATAAATTAAAAAATGGAACCTATCATCAACACTTATGCCCACAATTTTATCCTACAAAAATATAAAATACTTATTAAAATTAAGGACTAATAATCTTCCCTAAATAATATATATTATATTATTCTCTTAATTATAGTACTTCAAGGCATAATGTGGAATTCCAAATTCGTCCCTCGAAGAGGAGGTATACATCTTAACCAAGTAATTTCCATTTTATTTACTCTTAATCCTTAGATAATCAAGTTATAACACCCAAAAAACATTTATATAGAATCATAAATATGTAGGTATTATAATATTATGATGTAACAATCATCTATCATGTCTTATTAACCAATTTGGATTTTAAATTATCACTCATGTGTTTGTAGAATACCGCATCGACATTACAATACAATAAATTTTCCATCACCATAATTCAATGATGGTTATTATGATATTTATGATGTATATATGTGATATATATAAAATAATTATTCTTATTCAACTATAATATCATATTAAAATTCTTTCCTTTTGATCAATTGTTAAACAATTGTGTCACTTGTAAATAGGTCTATACTACCATGTCCACTAGGTGATGTGATTTGGTTATCATTTTTGACATAAATTGATGGTAATAATTGAATATTTAAAAAAAATACATTAAAATAAGTATATAATAATTATTTTTTAAAGGATAACTATAATATACCGTTTTTTCATTCCATGAATGAATTTTTTGAAAAATAATTTGGGTGTATGTACAAATTATTGTGTCCACGAAGTACTGTATTTTATTTGCTATAGTCACCTACTATGAATGGTAAATTTTATGTGAATTATAATTATAAATTAAATTTTTATCTTGATTAAAATTTATATACTGATACCATGATCAGTTTGGTGGGACTATAATGGTCAAACAAAAACATATAAGAAAAATGAAGTAGTTAAGAACAAAAATGTTGGATTTAATACAAAATTCTCAAAAAAATATAGAAATGATATATGAGGATAATATAAGATATCAAGATATAAATATTGTATTTTATATATTTAAAATAAATTTTAATTTATTTTACTTGAGGTTAGACTGCTTATGAATCATGACAGACTTGAGTTGAGGTTTTCGTGTCAATTTGTATGTATTGATACATGTTTTAATTTTATTCTCAAATTTAATATTTAATTAGTATAAAAAAAATTAAAAGATCGTTTTATATAATAATAAATTAATTAATTTAAGTTATTTACATAACCATTTTATTTTAAAGATTATATTTAGTTTCGATCCATCAGTTACAAAACCTTTAAAGGTTCCTCATATCAATTTCGTTACATTATGTAATGTTCGATTTATTAAATCTATATTTTTAAATGGGTGTATATACTACCCAATTGATATGATTTATCACTAATATAATTCTATTTACTATATTTAATGATTCATTTGAATTTATTTCATTCATTGGGGTTATTATCCAAAAGTTACAATAGCTGTTAGGGTTTTCTGCTACCATATCAATTATACTGTGATTATTTATTCTTTGATTTATGATGATATATTTATATGATATATATGTATACAATTGTATTTAATTTATTCTCATCTATTTATTTCTAGAAATTATATGTTTTTTATACTCTATATATAGATATAATGTTTTTATGGAAAACTGATCCAATTATTCAAAAGTCGGGAAATATTTCATCCATATGAATATCATCATTAAAATGATATCGTTATTTTTTTTATTGCTGTAATTGGTTATTTAAAATAATTTTTATCTCAATTTTACTTACTTTAAAAATATTAAATTTTAATCTTTATGTAATTTTCTAAACATAGTACAATTTAATTCTTTAATCAAAAAAATAATATGATTTTTTAAATATACACTAATTGAATTGATTTCTACACCAACATGAATAATACATTCATTGAATACTAATTTATATAAATCTTTGGTTCCATTAAAAGATAATATTTGTCTTAATAAATCGAAAAAAATTTAATAATTGATTTGAAATTGAAAGTGGATTTTCCACATGAAATGTTTTAGGGATATATTGAATTTAAATTAATCTATAAAATATCCATTGTTTTTTCTATGATTTATTGGATATTTCATATAATAATACTATATTTATTTATTATGATCATGGTTTTTGATTTTGAGAAATATTATTTTAAAAGCCCTTTTATTTCCATTGGTTATGATTTGATGATTTGATGAAGGTTTTAGGATATCATGGTACCCATTTTTATGGTTTTCATTATGGGATCAATTGTATTATAATTACATATCCTTCCATTGAGTTGGGTAATGATTAATTTCTCATTAGATAATAGGGTCTGAAATGGGGAGGGACAATGTTCCGCTAAGGACATTTTCCAATAATATAATCCTTGAAGTTATCCTAAAAAATGGAAATAATAGAATTGAGAGTGAACACAATACAGTATGATAGTATTTATAGTGATCCTTGACTGTGTAAATTGTATTCAATTATTATGTGAATAATAAAAACATGTCTTGTGATAATGATATGTTTTTATAGATCATTAGTTAATACTGACAATTACACAATCTAATGGCTTATGTATTTTTATTGAAAAAATTTTATTCCTTGATTCATAAATACATATATTCAAATGATTGGGATTAGTAATTGAAATTTTTTATCATTTTCTCATAACAATACAAATAACCTATGCTCACCTAGGATCGTTTATTGAAATAAATTATGTTACCCATATGACCAACTAAACTCATAATTTCATTAAATTCCCTTCCCTAGGTTATGAAGAACCGTTTTAGTATGAATTTTGTTTTAGGTGTGAAAGATGTGAATAATGAAAAGGGAATTGATATATATTTTTTATATACTTTTTGATTATTTATCCATATATCAAAATAATCTAAACCATTGTGGTTTTGGAATGGATCATATAGAAATATAATGATTATTATGATAATAAGTTTTATTGTTTATGAATTTAATGTTTTGGGACATGATAGGATAGAATTTCCATGAAATAAATTCATCGTTTTCATTATCCTAGTTATTCAAAAAAAAGTTTGATCATGACAAACATGTATAATTTTGAATTATAGTAGTAAGATCATCTAATCAGTAGGAAGATGGTGTAAACTGATATGATTATGTAATGTATTCTCATTACAGATTTAGTATTGGGTATGATGGAAATGAACCATATATTGAACATCTAGAAACCACTCATATGAAAATTTGCATCTGAATTGAGGTCTTAATGATCATACATAGAAATAGGAGTGGAAGGATTAAAAGTTTAGAATAGTGTTCAAATTGTGAAATTAAATTTTTGAATCTTATTGGTGGTTTAAATTTTATATATATATATAGCTATTAATTATCCTAGTAACATACAATTTATGTCTCAATTTATGATTATATATATTCATAAATACCACGTAACATTACTCCTTGAGTCACACATATTTTATTCTATGTTATATGGTATTCTGGGAACATGTTATTATAAATATAACATGTCTTATGACCATATACCACATTAAAAATACCATTCTAGTGTCAGAAATACACCGTACCCTAGTAAAAACAAGGTTAACACCTTTCCCCCCCACATCTTGTCTTATAAAAGATATGATATATGTTTCTATAGACATAACATGGTATGTTCTAGGTTCACATGTAAACTATCCCATGATGTCAATAATTACATAAAATATATGTACATATCATGTACATTAATATTTGATATGGACCTAGAAGAGATGGAAAGTGTCAATATTTTTGTTGAAGCCTATACATATTGCACTTCATAGTACATTTAGTATAATATACCTCCCATTTTAGTTTTTAAATCATCTCAAATCAGTGATATATTGGTCATATGAACTGTAAATTATAAGATTATTTACTCATATGATGTAGTGGAGTGTATCAATTTATCTTCTGGGGTTTTAATCCAAGGTTTATTTGATTATATGGAGGTTTTTATCATTTTGTAGTTGGAAAGTGTAACACCCCAAGCTTCTACTGTATGCTTCTCTTTTAATAATACAGTAGCGTGTGTTGTACGCAACTTCGAGTTCTAACACACACCATGACCAATAAAATTATCTGTTATGAATAGTAAAACCCACTTTTTGAAATTTTATAAATTTTAACTCTCAAAATGGACTTCATTTTTGGATTCGGAATAGCCAAATTATCCTAGGGTGAAATTATGGTACTTTTCAGATAACTCTCATATTTTGATGAATAGTGATAATTACTAAATTTTAATTAAAAAGAACTTCTTTAATCGAAATAATTAATAGTGATAAATTATGAATTTGAGTGGTTTTAAATTATATTTAGAATATATTTTTACCATTTAATCCAATTTTGGTCATTGGACACAACTTCACATTTAAACCGAACATAAACAAGTATCAATCTTTTGATAGTTATTATATCTTAAAAACATTCTTTTTGTTTTGACAACGGGAATTAATTTTAAATTAATTTCATCCACTTATGTGTTTTGAATTTGGAAAAATGGATTCAATATTTGGAGTCAGGATATCCAAATTGTTTAAATAGGTAAATTTTATTTTTAGACATTATGAATAATTACTTCGGTAAATATTTTATTTATCATGGTTAAAGGGTAAATCCGGTAAATAAGGGTTACAAAAATAATATTATAATAATACTAAATTACACTAAAACGTGTGCTAACCTTATTGGTGGATACATGGCCGACCATGGGAATCTTTGGGTCGATTTTGGGACCCCATGGAACCACTTGTAGGTGACAGGGACACTTTATTTTAATTAAGTTAAAATAAATACAAAAATGACATAAGAATATATATTTTTGAAAAACAATTTTTACATAGGGTTATATATGTTTGTTTTAGACTATAAATATTCAGTATAAATCTAAAAAGATTTACTACATAATGGTATTTTATTTATAAATTCTAGACATTATATAATTTAATTTATTTATGTCACAATGGTGATGCATTAATTACCTAATTAATGAAAAATTAGAATAATTGATATTATAAATACCCAAATAAATGTAATATGAGAATTTTTATAAATACCAATAATTTTATAGGATATTATGACATGTTAGGATTGATATAAAAAACTTTTTTTGAAGTAATCAGTCTGTTATGATTTTTACAAAAAATCAATTATTGAATAATATCAAAATTGATAAAAAAGAGTTTTTAAAACAAATATTATATTATTAATTGATATTAAATTCCTAAATATATTCGGTTCGTCTAAAAGGCTTACATCATTATAGTTTTATCGTTTATTGACCACTTGGTGTTTTCTTGGATGTATATAGTATGTTTATTAACCATATAATATAAAAATACAAAGAGACATTGTAGAAGTGAAACTAATTAACAAATAGTTAATACTTAAAGATAAGGTTAATATAGTAACCCAAACCTGTATAATCCTATTGGTTTAGGGGTTTTATACCTATACACACCCTAATATTTAAATAATACACTTTGAATCCATTAGAAACCAAATACCAATTTATTATAATATAATATTTCTAGCTTTTCCAAAGGTGCCCTTCAACCCTCTTATAAATGGTCACTACCCCATATCATTAATTCACACCTTCAAGGCCTTTAGGTTCGGCCAACCCCTTCCCAAATACTCTCTAAACTTCCATAACTTCATCCTAGAGGCATTACATTAGTCAGAAATCCAACTTAAGGATCCCTTTTGATCAAATCAAAAGGAAGAACCCGAAGAAGATGTATTGTTTTCACCACCCTTTTTCAAATTCATTTCTTCATCATGATCATCTTTCTTTGTTATTCCCATTCTAAAATAATATATCCAGTATCTACTATATAATGTGATATTATTTAAATATGGTACAACCATATTCAGTATTCTATCCATCCTTTGAATGACTTGTCACTATACGTGCGTACGTACGACATACCGTCTCCACGTCGTGGTGTAATTGTTAATCAATATATTATTATTTGGATGGGTATAATAATGATGTGAAATACATGTAAATAAAAAATATAACATGATAATTATTTTTTATATATGATATATCATCCAATTATATATTATATTAAAATCAAAAGAATGATATTTTCGGTAGTGCGTACGTACGGATTACCATCTCCACGACGCGATGAGATTCATTTTCAAGTTCACCATTCCTCGACGACTATAAAAATATATATTAGTAATAAGTATGTAATATATAGAATATTAATTCTACTTGAAATATATATATTTATAGATCTAAGTATTTCTGTACTTACATATATCTTATTCAATACTATGTAAAAACGGAAACAACGTTTATGCGTACGTACAGACTACCGTCTCCATAAGCGGTGTTTTCCAATTCATATATACATCTATTATAAATTTTAGTATTCTAGATATATATGATAAATAAATCATGTTTTATATTCTGCATGTATTTAAATCATGATCTATGTGATACAATCAAGAGTAACAAGTTAAAACACGTACGATAAAGAAAGCGATTATTACCCGAAATATTAATATAACATGGAAATTATTATTAAATGGGTAGTATAAAGTCATAAATGAATAATTTATGATATAATAAATATTAATATTATTCTTTTATAATTTAAAAACATACTATAGTCTTCATACAGGAGGCTAAACGTACCCTCGACTAAAGGAAAGTGCATGGTATGGGGTTTTCATCTCACTCCTTATTTCCGTGAGATTCATGACATATTGCCACTATTACCTTTTGTGTGGTTTATCTACTGCCCATAATTGTATTATTTATGTAATACACATTAATTTATATATATTTACATATTCATTGTTTGATACCTCTTTAATGGGGTGTATGTTTCGTATGTTACCAAATTGGTAAGGGTTAATTTCTCAATCTCATTATTATCCGAGATTGCTTATGTGTAAGTATTTACTGGGACATATTTATTATCCATATCCATGGTTTATGAAAGAGTTATCAAAGGGATTATTTTAAGGGACTTTTAACTAAAACATCATTTCAAATGTTTTAAATATATATTCTTCTAAATCTTTCTCATTAATGTCCATGTCTTCAAAATGATTTTTAAGGATTTATGTATATGAACACAAATGTTTTTAAAATGTTAATTCCTTTCAAAAGTTTAAATTTGGTATGGGACACTTTGATTCAAAAATGTCTTTAAAAGAATTCTTTTACAAATTGTGTGACATTTAAATGTTTTCATGAAATAGAGATATTTCGCTCAAATAGTTTTGATTTCATCTATGTCAACATCCTTTGATAAATTTTACACTTGTTTGAAGTTGATTTATAATGATAAAAATCTTCCATATTGTATTTAAGGTTTTTTGATATGTTTGACTATGAATGAGTTATCTTTATTCCATTAATGGTTTATGAATAATGTTTTGGAATTTCTTATGCGCGTTTTAATATGAGTTTTTATGTTATATTTCAACCTCTTTTTAAGATGAATGTGATGGACTAGTATGTTACGGGTTGGGGACCAGTAAATGTAAGCCCTCCGGGTTGGGGTCCGGTTACAACAGACCCTCCAGGTTGGTGTCCAATTATTAGAGGCACTCCGATTTGGTGTCCGGTTATTAGAGGCACTCTGGGTTGGTGTTCGGTTATTAAAGGCACTCCGGGTTGGTGTCCGGTTATTAGAGGCACTCCGGGTTGGTGTCCGGTTTTTAGAGACACATAGGGATCGTGTCCGGTTATTAGAGGCACTCCGGGTTGGTGTCCGGTTATTAGAGGCACTCCGGGTTGGTGTCCGGTTATTAGAGGCACTCCAGGTTAGAGACCGGTTACAGAGGCTCTCCGGGTTGGGTTCCGGTTACTATTATACCTTAGGTCTTGGCATGAGGCCTTGACACAAAAATTAATGTTCGGCATTATGCATTCCATCATTATGAATGTTGTTAGTGATATTTCAGGTGATTATTTGAATAGTAGAATATCCATGTCAATATGTAAATGGAATTACTTCATTTTATTTTTTACATATTATGTTGAAGTTCAAGTTTAAAAGGCTTTTGTTTTAGTTATACATTTCCGTAAATGTTTATGATTATTTATGAATGTTTCCTCTGTATTGTTATCCTTACTGAGAATCTGAGCTCACCCCTTTCTATGTTTTATTTTTCCTAGGATTCCAAGAAGTGTATACAGATTTATATGCAGGGTTAAGACATCTGTATAATGTAATTCGTGAAGGATTAATTATGTTGTTTTGTATGTTATGTAGTGTAGTGTAACATTCATTTATGTAATCTATTTTCCAAGACTGATAAGCTGATCGGTCCTTTGGGACTTGATTCCTTGTAATCATGCCAATGTATTAAAGTAATGCACCGACTCTGGGTAACTGGGGTCGGGGAATTACAGAAGGAGAGATAGAATAAGAGATTGTTTGAGAAGGTATGGGGTTTTAACCCCTCTTGAAACATACTAAGACAAGTGTATTGGTACACTTTATAAATTGAGAAGTAGATAATTAAAATTAGTGATGTGGTGTTTGGAATTATATTATGGAATATAAAACCCCATTAACATATAAACACAATAGAGAACAATACATAGGTACTCTATAATAGTTAGCGACACTCTTGATTACCATACACAATCTTAAGTGGGTTTTTATTCTATGATAACATGTCTAATATATGGAGATGAAAGTATTGCAATATTTCTAGTTCAACTTCTTCAGGTCCATTAAAGATGTTGGTATTTTAGGTTCCAGTCGATAAATGATTTTTCGGAAGAAATTGTAGCTTACGATCCTTAGAAATCATTAACCTTCAAGAATACCTATGTTTTTACAGTATTAATATGAAATATTATATTATTATAGAATTATATTGTAGTTATTTTCTACATAGATTATTTATACCCACCCCAACATGGCCCATTTTCCAACACATTTTCTTGCGAACATCCTTGCTTCAATTCAATGTTTGAGATTTAATGTTTTTGAAATTATCTATTATCATTTTCATTTTTAATATATGGGTGGTTAGAGGTAATTTTTTTACGAATACATTTTTTTTGAATCTGTGTTTAGATTGATGATATGAGGCATGGCCTTGAGGAGTTTGTAAAGCATCCATAGTTGTGATAGTGGAATCCACCGACCCACCAGTGGAGTTTTTTAAGTGAGTAAAAAAATAGATATAACACTAGTTAATAAATGGGTGGACTATATCCATCTAGTGATGTTGTTATATACCTAGTGGTTCTTCTAAGAACATCAATAATTCATGGGATAGACATCAGTCACCCAGCAAGGTTCACAGATCGGATGGTACATCCTGGTTCAGAGTTTTTAATATTAATGATGATAGATTTTAATTCAACTATGTATTCACATTTTGAAATACAAAATTATAACCCCAATCCACCAATATAGATTTATATACCTCCACTCCTAACTTTATAGTGATCTAATTCATATCCACATCATTATTCAATGTTGGATCATACTAGTTACACTAAAATTTTGATAATTATAAATATATTTAATGACTTTATCTTGCTATTTGTGTGTAATTTATTGATATATTATGGGTATATAGATTCAATTCCAATAGAAAAATTATTTTTTCCTCATATCATTGATTAGTGTAATATCTATCATTTAAATGATATCTATTTTTTTAATTGAGATATATCATTGATGAGGGACTTCATGAATGACTGTTCTTAGAAATCATATTTTCATACATTTTATTGGATGATGATCAATGATAGTACTATAGTCTGTTAAAAATTATTTTGTATATTTTTTGGGACTATGATACGTTAATGAAATCGCATTGCCTAATCTTGAATCCTTATCAATAGTGTAAATTTCCAGGAAAGTGTTGATAAATCTATTTTCTTGAGACACCCATTTTATTAAGTCTTATATTAGATATATTTTCTGATGATGGGTTCATAATATATTGATGTTCATTGAATTTATTTTGAAGTTCTCATTTAGAAACTATAAGGAATTAATGAATCATTATTGAATTGATGAAAAATCCAAGGAATCCCATTTCCTGGCATATAAAAAAAACGAGTTTCTAGATATAATTAATGAAGCTTCTAGTGATATAAATTTCTTATTGATATGGAATCTTATTGGGTCCATTTTTTAAACCATATCCCTGATTATTTGGAAGCATAGATATTTATCCTTGATGTGTGAGATAGTTTTCAACGGACATGTAATTTGGATCTTCTTCAATTATTTTATTAAATTTGGGGCAGTTCACTAAAAATAATTAGTCAAGAGGATACAACACATATGAGGCTCGTGTATATTCATTTTCATTTATTTCATGTTTTGATGGAAAAATGTGTTCACCGTGTTTGATGTTATTATTTTACGTGTGTATGATTATCATGAGAGACCAGTATATGATGCATAATTCCATGATTATTGCTACACTAGCTTGTTCAAATTATTGACATTGATCACATGTTTCTATATGATGAGATTATATACTCATGAGGATGTGTTTTTTCGTGAATTATTATTCTCTTCATAATTTGTGTATTTAACAAACCATAGAGGTCCTGTCTTATTATTTTTAACATGTGGACCATCGTAGTATCATTATACCTTAAAGGGGAGTGTTTCTGAATTGTTGCAATTAAATAGATAGACCCATAAAAAGGGGAAGAGCATGAGTACATTGTGGTCCATCCAAAAACAATATTCCTTTTAAATGATGAGTAAAAATATAGAAGATGATTAATTATGGTTTTTATAGCATGTTCACTTGATTCATTGTGGATAATGAGTTAAAAGAAACTAGTATTGTAGCTAGATCATGATCACCACTAACATATATGATCATCCATCCAACATAGATGTGATGTAACTACCCTCGAGGCTTGTGGTGGCATGGCTAAAAGGTTGGTTCTCCAAATATGAATCATTTTTCCCACATTCAAATGAAAATTTTTCATGGGGAAAACATTATATAATTATGAAGAGATTTTAATAATTTATTGGTTGTGTACTACTAGGTTTCTTACTCACATACTACATGGGATTCTCAAATTGTGTGTAGAAATAATTTATAGGTATCTGGGTAAGTGGCCTAGGAATGATTTCTGAGTCTAGGACCATGGAGTAGGAAGATGTATCGAGATGTAATCTATAGGATTATACAGTGTAAATTGATTTATTTTCCAGCACTATATATACTGTATTTTTATTTTTACCTTAGGAGACCAATTTATTTCATTTTATAACATGGGTTTCATCTATTATTAGGTTAGGATGCTTATTTTTCTTCCCTCTCCAACTTGATTTGTTCATATTTTATTACTTTTTTGTGTAAGTATATTGTACATTTGATATACTATACCCATTGGTGGTGTTAGAACCTTTACTATATGTATCCATCCAATTGTGTGTGTGGAGGTGCACAAGAGGTATTTGGATATCTGTCTATGACCCAATGGTTTGTGATGGGTCATTACAAAATTATATCATAACTCATATTAAATACTCTATATATTCTAAATTGTGTATTTATTGAATGTATATATCATATGTGGGACTCAGGTAGGGGTGATTCCATATTCTTGGGTAGAACATTTGTACCATACCTCAATGATACAATTAAAAGGATTATTGTTACTTTTTATTTTGATTTTGGGATGGTCATGCATTATGAATAGGCACATATAATCACATACCATATAATTATTATTCATACATGTATTTTATTTGTTTAAATTAATGACTTAATTTGTAATATCTTTTAGGGATATAAATTTATTCTTTGATTGAGTGATATATATATTTTCCATGAAGTTCTTGTATATATATGTAGGGATTAATTAGTTGATCAATGACAACCAATTATGTTTGCTTATATATACGACTATGTTTAATGAAATGAATATCCACATTAGTTATTTATAGGTGTGATATACCATGGGTTGTGTTGGGCCTCTAACAAGAACTAACCCTTTAGCCTTTATACTAATTTGGATCTCTCATTAGGGATTTAGATGTTCTGATTGTTTTCATTAGCCATTAGAAAATATTTCCTCAAAGGAGACTAATGGGACCACATATTATCATGTGTTTGGATACTATCACTAGGGATAATTCCCATGTTATACCACATATTATATATTAGGGTGTTGTAGATCTCACTCATTCATCTTTTTTGTTGATTCTTGTAGTAGTCCCACTTCATTGGGTAGTCCTTCATCTTGATCCTTCCTTGCGAGGATAGGCACCATGGTCCATGGTCAACTACTCTAGAGACTTCCAAAATTAGAAACCACCATCATGTTAGTGTAATATAGGGAAAAGGATTAAATAAATTGGATAGAAATCATCGCGAGTCTATTTTACTACATTTAGAATCTCATGGATAGGAAGGTGATGTTGGAAGCATTTGTGCTACAAGGATATTCCTTATAATGGTGTGGAGAGATGGAATAGGATGTAGACATGACGATATCCCCTGTGAGGCCTTAAAGGTTATGATATTTCATTATATGATTCCTCAAACACTAAATCCATAACATACACACAAATTATTGGATCATTAATAGTGATCTTTGATCATGTCTTTATACTCAACTCATTTCCCTGTGATGATTGGTTTTGATCATCTCATTGCCTGAAATGTGGGATGGATGGACATGATAATTAGGATCAGTTGTTATCCAAATATCATATGGAATTTTTTTTTACCAAATAATATTCCTAGTGGATTTTTGGATATAAATTATAATTGGGGAGGGAATAAGGGTTGAATGAGTAGTTTTTCAGCTTCACACCATTAGTACTCTGGTGGGTGGACCTCTTAATAATACATTGACTGTCCCATTTGGAAGTTAAGAGAGGGATCTCAAGGATGAAAATATTGTAGTAGCATGAAGGTCAAAGAACATATGGATTGTTGATCAACCTAAAAATTATTTTCATATTTCATAAACAGTGGAAAATTTATAAACTATAATATGATCTATATTACAACTCAGACCAACATTTAGTAGTGTTGAATGATGAGGAATTACTAGTAGTTCATCTCTCTAAGAAATAGGTTAGTGTTCTGTGGAGTTTAAGGAAATGAATGATCTAAGACCTAGGTATTTCAATGGGTTATTTAGCGCTAGGATCAAATGATGTTGAATTGGGGTCTGGGTCATAGAGTTATGGTATTCCTAATATATGTAGTGGTTCATACATTAGCATATTGTGGTGAGGAACCATATACTATTAGTTGTATTCTATTGATAACTTCTAAAAATTATACTAATTTAATAATATTGTTTCTTCATATTCCTCTATATATTTATATTTTACTGGAAAAATTGACATTTCAGTCATGTTTTCATATGAGTTTTCTACTCTCAATACCCCATTGTTAATGGAAGTGTATTATCACCAAATATGAACAGAATATAAAATATTCATTTTTAGTTATATAAATATTTGGGACTTCATAATTCAAGAGATGATGTACTTCAATATGATTGTTTACATTGATTGGAAGACCAATTTTCAAGCCAACATTGATTTCAATCATTGATTGGTATCTTTTAAATCACCAAAGGGTTAAAAGTTCTTGATGATCGGTGATTGGGAGTTGTGAGAGTATAGAGTCATTATATAAATATGAAATCATTGGATGGTCACAATAATATTTCAGTGTTTTATCTTCCTATTGGGTAAGTGGTAGCCCCATCGTGTCTCCCCTACTTTTGGATCTCTATCTAGAACATTTTAATTATGAATTTATAGGTCATCCCCCAAATATTCGATTTGAGTCTGAGATATAACCCATGAATCTTCGTAACACATTTAGATAAAACCATATCATATAGGTTCGAATGAGTTGATGGAGAAATCAAATTTTTCAACAACAATGATTATGATTGTGTTATGAGGCCTAATACATATTCATGGGGTACAACTATTAGTTCACCAAGAATGTAAATAGTAGTCATTAACTCTAATTGGATTACCCAAATCTGAATTAAATTATGATTATGAATAGATATACCATACCCCATATTGATAGTGTCTTTGTTTTTTTTCTAGTAGGCTAGTGGTTATTGATGATAGATATTCAATTGAGTTATCCCCAATTCCAGGTTATAGAGTTGGATATCTAGAAGATGGCGTTTTGGAGAACAGATAGGCTATTGATGTACTTGGTGATGTTTTTTAGAATAATGAATAGACTATAAGTGTTCTTTTATTAAATTAAAATCATTATCCACCTATATCAGGACACATTCATCATGATTTTTTTAAAATATCCTCATTTACTCACCAACGGCATAACATCATTCTATAAAACCATGAATAGTCATGAGTAAACTATTAGAACATTAGAAGTATGCTAGATAACAAAGTTCCACTTTTGGATTCTATATCTGAAATTATTTGTCCATTTTGATTTTGAAACTAGTTTATCAGTTGAAGTCTCCCAATTATCAACCCAAATGAATATGAAAATGACATTAGTGGTGATTTTTTAGTGGTAAAACTATAATGAAGATTCATTTATGAAGCTGATGAATAGGCAGATCATAAATATACTGGTGATTCTTTTAAAGATTGGAATTTTTTATATATTACATTTTTATGCATTATGAGTGTTTTTGAGGGTAGTATTGACGAAGATGGAGAAAGTAAAAGCTTATGGTCCACTTCATGGATGAACCCATGAGATGAAAAATCTAATGCATGGCATAGTTTTGTTATCTGTGGTCCATGATTGGATGTTTTGGAGACACTATCTAGCATGTGATAGGGTTATTGTATACACATACAACAATATGATTATTTATATCTTCCAATAATGTGAGATAAAACGAGTCATATTAATCAAGTATAATAGAAGACTATATTTAGTATAAAGATGGCACATGCACAAGGTAAGGAAAACAATGATATGGTTGCAATTAGCAATAAGATATAGGAATCAAATGTAAATGGATAATGGAAATTAGTTGAGAATTGGATCACGATTAACTTCATAGAATATTGATGGTTATATGCTTCTATGGACTATGGATCAATGATATGTGCCTCATTAGTGATTGCATATTCTATATTTGGTTGTGTGAAGGCTATTGGGGAATCTGATCCAGAGTGTATTGTGATGCGGGAGGTACTAGTAGACATCATCCTAGTTCCTAGTGGTTCACCAAAAAATATTGATGTGATCCTAGTATATATGATAGTTTTAGTCCCTATATACATAATTGAACAATTTAAGGGGGACCTACAAACCTATAAGTAAGCAATGCATCCTCGGTAAACAATTATATACAATGACTCTATGTGGTAGTTATGGTGACCAAGATTGAAGAGGCACATTACTAGATTTGATTCCCTATGCCTTACATGAAAGAGAATAAAATCCACCCCCCAGTGTTTTGGTGGCTTCTTACAACCACCTATTATGACAACATGGAAGAGGGATTACATTACGAATTACATTATGTCTAGGATACCCAGGACCCCTAAGTGGCATAATTTTGTTAGGAAAATTGTTGATTTGATAATGAATGATTACCATTTCTTACTGATCCATGAAAAATTCTTAGTAAAATGGATGGAGAAGTATATATATATGAGATATTATACATGAATGGAAAACCCTTTAGTAATAAAATAAATAGAAATGAACATTTTACATCATCATTTTGGAAACTCTTTCCAAAGTATAAAGGGATCAGTACTAGAAATATGTATTTTAACTGTTTTAGAAATCTATTTTAAAAGTACTAGAAAGGCGCATTTAATCATGAATAAGATAAGGGGTGTCCCCGTTAACAGTGATAAAAAGAGATCATAAAGGGGACCATTTATCAGTGCTAAAAAATCACTGATATTGGTCCCCCCCATATATCAGTGCTTTTTAGGCCAGATATAGGGCCACCTTTATCTGCACTCAAAATTGCGCTAATAAAGGCCTAGTGTCCTTTGATGTGTTTTTTATTTAATAGCACACCCAACACATGCACAACTACACCAAACAACACCTATACATGAACAAAGCATAGAAAAACAAAACATTACACATAATGGTTTCAAAAAAAAATGAAATATCTATTTACATGACATTTTGAATACAAATTAAAACACTAGTATATAAAATTAAAATAATGTTTTATATAATTTCAATTACAGTTTTCCTACAAATAGTAAAAAACATTAAGGATTCATACTTTGGAATCTGTGATCCCCACTCAAATATTGTTGTATATGGTATTAGTTTCTGAAAAAAGCATCTGAACTCAAGAAACAAATTCCACCTTTATAAGAAAAAAACATTATGATAGTTATAAAATTATTAAATAAATTAAATATTAATATGAAAGAATAAATTAATAAAATGTCAATTTTTAATAAAAAAAGACACATTTTCAGTTATACCCGTGACACTGTCAATCGTATTGAGGTGGGTTTGATTCCTACACATCCCAAATGAGTAAAAGATCATTGTTTTAAAATTTTAAAACAATCCTAATGGGTTTCTGAGGATTGAATATTTATCTTGTCCTTTAACTGAAATTAGTATCAAATTTAATAGTCACATTTGGATTTATATCAGTCACACCATTTGTGTTATTGAGATTTTGTTGATTCGAACACATAAGAAATGAATTATGGATTGTTGTCCTAATGTATTGGAACAATCCAAATGTGTTCTCTTGGTTTGTAGTATGCCACTTGTGGTTTTTCTTCTAATATTAATGTAAATATTAAATTAAATGAGACACTATGAGTCATACCAATCAAATTTGTCATTCCATTGAGGTTTAGTGGATTCTTATATGTCACAAATGACTTCTCTATCATTTTCCTAATGTATCAAAACTATCAAAATGGGTTTTCTCAGTTTGTAGTATGTCATTTGGGTGTTTTTACTAAAATGTCATATCAAACATGAAACTTTCATTTTGAGTCATACAGGTCACATCATGCATAGGTGTGATATGAGACAACATCAGTAATGTCAAAAAGAACTTATAAATATTTATCCTAAATTATGAAGAAAATTGGAGCAGGTTTTCGTGGTTTTCAATGAGTGACACAATTTTAAGATAAAATGTTAATTTTAAACAGATAACATACACATTTAATCATACTGGTAACACCTTATGTCAGATTGATGTGAAACTGATAACTACAAGCCAGAAATAATAGGTGGATCATTTTAATAACGTATCAAAACAATCTATATGTGTTTTCTTGGTTTGTAGTATGTCACATGTATTTTTTTCTAAAATTAATGTCAATTTTAAATAAAAAGAGAAATTGCGAGTCATAGAAATTTTATTATGCATTGAATTGAGGTTAAATTGATTCCTACATGTCACATATGACTTATAGATAATTTTTCAAAATGTTTCAAAATAATCCTAATTTAATTTCCTATTTTTTAGTATATTAGTAGTGTTTTTTTCTAAAAATTCATTTCAAACTGTAGAAACATATTTTGAGTCATATTGTTTTCATAGTAAGTTTCATTGATATAAGATGGCTCCATACACATCCTAGAGAATCTATGAATTATTATCCTAAACTATTAAGACAATTGGAGTATGTTATCTTTGTTATTAGTGAATGACTCTTTTGAGCTAGAATTTCAGTTTTAAACTGATAACAGACACTTTTAGACATACTAGTCACACCGTGTGTTGGATTGATGTGTGGTTGATTTTTAAAAATCACAAATGATTCATAAATCATTTTCATAAAGTATCAAAACAATATGAATGGGTTTCCTATGTTTTTAGAATGTCGGTTGTGTTTTTTTCTTAAATTAATGTCAATTTTAAATAAAGAGACACATTGGCTAATACCAGTCACATTGAGAATTGAATTGAATATTTTTTAATTCTTATAGGTTACAAATTACTTGTGGATCATATTCCAAAAGTAGAAAAACAATCAGAATGCATTTTCTCAGTTCTCAGCCGGTCACTTTTCTTTTTATAAAAGTAATTTCCATTTTAAATAAAAATAGACGCATTGAGTAATACTGGTCACATCATGTGTCATGTTGAGGTGTGGTTTATTCTAAAAAATTAAAAATAAAATATAGATCATCTCATTAATGTATCAAAATAATATTATTTGTTTTCTTTATTTTGAATAGGTTAGTAACTCTTATACCATCTATAATGCACTAAACATTTCATAAAATGTTGTCACATATGACTAGATAAATATTCCATAAATAAATAAAATAAATTAAAAATAAATTTTAAAAAATTCATTAATTATATGGAAAATGATTTTAAATTGTAATTATCATGATTATCTATGTGATTGAGAAGACATTGCATCATTGCTCTTCCTACCAAAGCATGTCACATGAACATAAATAATCTAAAATAAATGAACCCCATTAAAATAATGAAAATCAAATAAATTTTTCATTATATAATTTCTCGTTAAAATATAGAAATTATAACGTTAAATTTCATTTACATCTTTTAAAATGGTTTCTTGGGTCCAGATATAAGCTAATAACAAAACTGCAGATTCATCGTGCACTTCACTATTGTTGGTTAACTACCACTTAGCATAGAATTATATCTTAACATCTGATCTGATGCCCCTATGATGCTCTCAACCGACACCATATCTATTATATCATAATTGAGCATTCACTTTTCCTTCAAATCCTCCACCCATTTACCTAGTAAATGGGTGTTTTTGGATAAGGAAAAGTTAATGTTGAAGGATAATATCAAAGAGATATTGTGGGATGAGAGCATTATGGGGACGTTGGATTGGAATTTCATATCAGATGTTATGCTGAGAGGTATATAACCAATAGTAGTGAATAATCCTTTGTTTTTTATTATATTTGTGAGTGATGCAGACCCAATATTCATCCAACACACTACATCAGTAGAAAAAGTATCATAAATGGCCAAAATACAAAATATATATTATCCATTCATAATAGGTTATGTCTGGTTATTTTTGAAACTTGAATACTTAAAGAACTAGTTAATAAGAGTCTCTCATTAAGTTATTTATCACTAGAAAGACACATCATTTCTATAACAATTATTCATAACCTTCGGATATGAAACATAATAAAGGGTAATCACAGATGATCAATAAATGTGAACAACAGAGATATCAATGATCCTATAGGGATAATATAAGTTGTTGGAATTCACCTTTATCCTATTTGAGTACAATCTTCAATCAGGCATGCTGCCCATTAATTTAAAACCCATTCTATATCATCCTGTGAATATTATTTTTTGCAACGTTCATGTTAGTAATGAAAAATATAAATACCCAAAGGATTAATAAATATTTTAAATGAACGACAAATTATTTTTTATAACACTGCTTTTGGGATGCTAGTTTTTTTATGAAATAAAATTTCATTCATAAATTTAGAAACATAATAACCATAGTCCATTTTGATTAATTGTTTTGGAAACTACATAAAAAATAAGAAAAATATGTAATTTTATTATATATGTTTGGTTAGTGCAATATTATTATATATACCAAGATACTTTTCATGTTTTAGATCTCGTCGGCGTTCTTTTCCTTAGGCCCTGGATTCATTCCATCAAGTAAACGATATTGATACACCACTCTATCATAAAAAATCCTCATTAAATGATAATATAAATTATATAAATAGATGTTTAGTTCAAGAATTTTGTATCTTGTGTATTACAAATTTACAAACGCCGTCTTGTGTGGTCAGTTTTCGGGATATCCATGCATTGAAACTAGAAAATAAATAGTTAGAGTATCCAAATTGAACGCAATGAACATGTAGTGATCCCTAAAAAGGAAAAAAGTAATATTAAATGAATGAAATGATTATATAGTTTATATGATTAAATTATAGAGTTTCACCCTGACATCATTGGTATTGAAATGATCCAGTTATCAATAATTTCTTTCCAACTGATTTTTTCATGGATGACATTATTTCACCCACTTTATTGGAATTTATTTCTTTTTTTGAAGAGGTTCGGTGATGACTAATGAGTCCAAATTTTTTTCATGGGGAAATAAATTAATATATATTTTTTCAAATATACTCCTATGAAAAATATGAAATGTATTTAGTAAAAATTATCATATTATATCATATTTTGAAAAATCAAATCACAAAAACACAACTCATGTATATATTTACAACTGAGGTGCCTAGCCAATCATACATGAGTATTTCATTTACATTTTCAGCACTAATGTAATTTGATTCATCCCCTATGTAAATATTTTATTCAAAATTAACTTTGTGATGATATATGTCTATCAAATTTTTTTCCACACGAGCATGAAAATAGATTAAATGTCTATATATAATAGGTGAGGTGAAGATGATCTCAATTGAGTGTTTCGATCCCTTGGTTGATCCTTGAGAAGATTTGATCTAATATTTCATTTCAACCACTTCCCTTTTTATTTATATAATAGCATTCATCGGTTTAGTACCTTTTTCATTAAATGTTAAAGGTTCATTATGTAAACAATTGTAAATGAATACCTCTTTATTGACATGTTTTTACATGAATTGACAGCAATGGGATTAATGATTCAACAACTTGTTCGACTGAATGAATGTTTTTATTATAATTTGGAAAAGGTATATCTGCACTCAACTAATGAGCTACGTTAATTGATAGTCTGACATTACATGATTTATGTGGTTTACTATGTTGCATGCCATTCTTTATATTGAACAATGTGTCCCTTACTACAAAATGATGGGTGGGAGTTGATAGATATAAATCATCGTCATTTTCACCCTATAAATGTCATTACATGAAAGGTATCATTGTCCATGTACTCACATTTCACAGAAAAAATTATTAAAACATTTATTACCTCTTCTAAGTCAAGTTTTTTAGGGGAATATCACACCATCAAACCAGTGGGGGTGGGGAAGTATCATCACGCCCTTGTTGTTATTGATTTATTTCTTCTATTTTCATCTCCCCATCTAACTTTATATTAGATTTCTATGTTATTTCAATTCGTATTGAAAAATAGATCATGTTTCCCTCTTCATTTTAATTTCCTCAAATTGATCATCTGTTTATTTTTCTTTCTGAAAATTTATTCTTGTTGTCACCCCAAAACCCACACCTCTAACGCATCTATAATATTATGGCTACTTCAAGGCTTCTGAAAGGATGTCTTCATCTGGTGCAGGTGTTTTTGAATCCTATGACTATGATTGATAAAAAATATAAACAAATAATTAATCATTATTATGTAATAGCAATTTAAAGTAAACCAATTTTTTATTATGTCAAACATAAACATGTTTCCCACACCTTTTGTGCATTTTCATCTATATGTAACCCCTCTATAATTACAAGAGACTCCTTCCAATGAACAAGGCATGTGATGGATGTGGATTTTGTTTTTGATTCATCAAACTACATATAAATAGATGAATATGGATATGGTGTGGTATGTTGTCACGTAAAAGTATTAAGGTATATTTAAAATAAGTACAAATTTTCTCTCAAGTGAAGCCTACCCCATCCTTACATTATCATCGGGGTACACTGGGTTTTCTACCCATTATTTATTTTGAGCACTAAGTTGATGTTTCATCAATAGAAAACTATGAATCAATGTGATTAATAATAGAAATTTCAAACAACTTATTACTAGACATAATGTACCTAAAATTTCTACTCTGCACAATGGATGCTAAACGCATCCCAATATCATTAGGATATCAAGTGTGTATAAAGAAGACATGGATGCGAAATGATTTTCTTTTCAGCATCATTAAGATGATATTTTGTTAAAAATGTGAGGATTTCTATATGAATCATTCTTGTAACTCTTAATACATATTCACTGTACAAAGAATCTACTATAAATTCACATTGCAAGGGATTATGAGTATTTCAATGTTTTAGTATTTAATTTAATTTTAATAAATTAATGAAATGATATCATAATGTTTCTATATTCTCATACCACGTTATTTCCTTAATCCCAGTGAAAACATGGTACAGACGACTGTACATCAATTGGCACATGTTTCTAAGTGATGATTCCAATGGAGTTACTAAACATGGATTTGTTGGGGGTTTAGGTGATGACCTCTCTTATTCCATTTCACCTCAAATTTTATTCCATTCTCTTTTTTCCTTAAGGATCATGGATAACACTATAAAACTATGATGCCCTTGTTTTTTTATCAGTAGGGTTTCATTTCCTACCATTTGCTCAGTTCCACCATCATCATTATGTTCATCCAAAGGGATAGCATCGGCACCAGGACCAACAATAACATGTTGTGAAGCCTATTATACATCATAACTGAGACCAGTAACAACAAGTTGAGAAACATGTTGTTTTTCTACATTGGGACTAGCATCAACAGGTCGAGAGATGAGTTGTGGATAGAAATTGGGCACATTACTAGGTGCGAAAATCATTATCTACAGAAGTGGTTTAACATTTAATTTAGATTACATAAAAGAAGTAGTTAATAGATAATAAAATAAGGTAACATAATGTGTAATACAATAAAAAACATGATTATTGAACTATCACATTTTTTAAGTCCGAAGGAATTTAACCACTTTATCAATTATATAAATCCATTCATTGTGGTCTCCTATAAATTAAAAAACACCATCTACATTGGGATGTGTGCGAAAAGATTGTGAATTCCAAATGAAAGGGTCATCCTCCATTGAATTTTAATATGACCGTGTAGTTGTTTTGGTCAATAAAATAACAATTGACAAGTTTGGGATGGTTTGATTAAGAACATAAAATACATGTACTTATTGTGATGCCATTATAGATGGTTTATCTTTCTCCCATTACTTATTAAAATCAAATTTATCAAATCTCAATTCATCTATTTTAATATCAATTCTGTTATCAACCCACCTACATTGAAAAAAAGGCCCTTGGAATTTTGTATTATCCAACTCCTATATTTGTTTGTTTATTCCAAATTATGACATTTTCTAATAAATAGGATTTCTGTCCTATGAATTTTAAACCCACATCGCTTCACCGACCAGTGTAACCCCACAATTATGCATGTAACTTTCATTATCAGGTTTATTTGTATATAATTTATAACCATTAACAACATAATCATTGTAAGATAATACATACAAACTTCTACCCCTAGATTTACATTGAAGGCGTTATGAAATTGAGTTAGAAATTTCATCTAAATTCATAAAAATATGGTCCTAAAACCATCCTATAAACTATCAATTACGTGTATCTGATATCCATTTTTCATCTGAAGATGGATTCTAATGCCTAATAATTTCATGGTGGGTTTTAACACGTGGGTCACCATCAAAACTCTTTTGAAAAGCATAAAGGTGGTCCGGCTCCAAATATGTAATATTGATTGTGAAAACCTCTTTGGTAAAAACACCTTCAACCTCAAGATTCCTAGTGTGACAAAAGTTTTGTAGGACAATGATCTCAATAATAGATAGGTATTCCATATAGAATTAAATGGCTTCCTCATCATTATATCACTCCATAATACAACCCTCTGACTGACTTCAATTTTTGAAATACCCTTTCAGAATCTTCATATAACATTAAATGGGGTACATCCATCTATAATGTTCATGACCACATATTCAATCACTCTAACAATGTGAACCATAAAATGAACCATCATGTCAATGAATATTTGTGGGAAGAACATTTCTAATTCACATAATATTATATAAATTTCCCTTTCTATAGATGGAAATATTTCTAGGTTTATAACAATTCATTATATGTCTTTGAAGAAAAAATAATTCTTGTTAATTTACAAAATGTTGAGTCCACATATTTTAATTTCTAAATCAATTAGACATCTGATAGTGGATACAATGCTTCATGTTATTCTAGACATCCATCGAATGATCATCCAACATCGGTACTTATGTATTCATGGTTGAAATCTGTGACGTCCAAGAATCCCAGTTTTTTAGGAATCTTTCAACATAATTTGTTGCATACCATGTTCGATAATGGGACACCATTGAGTTACATTAATGAAAAATCCTGAAAAAAATTCTTAAGTAAAAAATTCATTTATCATCCAATAAAACATTGATCTCAATGTGAAATCTTCATTTTTTGTAAGCATTAAACAATGTAACACCTAAATCCCCCAATAATTTCAAATCCTCTAACAATTGAGAAAACTAAAAAACAATATATTTACCTGGTTTTTTTGGTCCTGATATAATCGTAGATAACATGATGGGTTTGTGTTTCATGCATAACCATGGTGGTAAGTTTTAATTTACCATCATAACATGCCTTGTACTGTGACTATTGCTTTAAAAACCAAAAGGATTCACTCCATCTATAAATAACTCAAGGTGAAGGTTTCTCGGCTAATTTCCAAATTCAATATACTCATGATTAATTCTCTTCCACTTGGGAGAGTCAATCTGGTTACATATTTTCCGATATTTAATTCTTGTATCTACATGCCATGTCAATTGTCCTGGAGTCCCCTCACTTCCATATAGGCATATAAACCTTGGAATGAATTGAATATACCATAAAAAATTTATAGGACTGGATTCATCTATCGTGTATTGAGTAGACGCACACTTTGGGCATTCGTTTTGTGATTTTTGGTCATTTTAAAAAATTATACAGTCATTCGATCATACATGTATTATTTCTGAGATACTACCAACCGAGTGCAGAATTCATTTGGCGTCATATGCTCGCCTTGAGAACTCATTTTCATCAGGGAACATGTCATTCAAGAGAGAATGTAGTTCCATAAGAATGGTTTCACCCCACCTATTTTTTACATTCAAATTATACATCTATAGTATGACTGATAATGCTTTATATTTAGTGAAACCAGCATACAATAGCATCTTTTCACAACTATTTAACATCTCAAACAATTTTTGAAAATCAAAAAGATCATCTTCAACTGTGATTTTCATTTCCTCAATATGATCTTCACCATCATTCACATCTCAAATCACATCCTCCATACAGTAATCATCATTGTTCAGGCTTGTAATCATATCAGATAATCATAAAAATACATTTATATCACATCCACTACCTACATTCATTTTTCCAATTGTTTATTCCAACATGTATATCTTCAATCTATTCCGTGACAGATGATGTGTTCTTCAAACTCCTCTAGAATAATGTTTCTTGAATAACTACAGCGTAAACATGAAAAATGTATATGAGAAGGGTCATATCCATGACCTTTTTCCAACTTGATAAACTCATTCACACCATCATCATACTCTTATGTCAACTGATGTTTATTCATCTATTCGTTATTCATATTCATCCAATTTTATTTAGTCATATTAATATTTATCAAAATAATTACAAAAAACATGTTCAAATAGGGACCTCATCCAACTAAAATCAATTGAAGTAGATATGGTAAACAATACCCTTACCTATACATGAATTACTCATGAACAAAGTAGATGAAACCCATCTTCCGAACTGTAGCACCTGAGACTTTTATGTTATATAAATCATCAAAGGAATCTTTTTCTACACAACACTTTCATGGCTTTCTTTACACGAAATCGCGACCTTCCTCGATAGCTTGCGTCGTACGCAATACCGAGTTTCACTAAACAACTATATGATATTAAAATATTATTAAAAATAGCTGTTATGAATAGTAATAACCACTTTTTGAAATTTTATAAATTTTATTTTTCAAAATGGACTTCATTTTTGGATTCGGAATATCAAAATTAGCCTAGGATGAAATTTTGGTATTTTTATGAAAACTTTCAATTTTTGATGAATAAGGAAACCACTAAGTGGTAGTTAAAAAACAGAATTTTTCATAAAACTTAATTTTACCTCTTCTGTGAGTGGAATTTCAAAAATTTGAGAGACACGGTTGATGTCAGTATGTATAATGTGGTTCAATGAGATGAAAATAATTTTTCTTGGTGAATAGTAACTTTTTACTTTTTTTAACCACGGTTAAAAGTAAATAGGGTAATTAATGGTAAATATGATATTATTATTACCCTAACACATGTCCTAATTCTATTGGATATGTGTAATTCGACCAAAAACAAATTTAGGAATAATGTATGACCATTTAGGCCCACTTGGATTAGATTAGGACATTTATTATTAATTTATTTAAAAAAGGGTTAAAATAGTTAAAATCAAAGTTTAATAAGTAAATAATTTTTAATATGGGCTTATACATAAGATAATTCGACTATAAATATTCATTAGAAATCTAAAAATATTTCCTACATAATGGTATTTTATTTCTAATTTTTAGACATTAAATAATTTAATTTATCTATGACACAAAGATGATGCATTATTTATCTTATTAATGAAATATTGACATAATTAATGTTATAAAGACCAAAATAAATGTAATTTGAGACTTTTTATGAATTCCACTAATTTTATAGGATAATATTACATGTTATTATTGATTTAATTAACTTGGTTCTAACTAATAATTCTGTTCTGAATTTCACAAAAATCAATTACTAAATAGTGTCAAAATTGACATAAAATAGTTTTTTAAAAAAATATTATATTAGTAATTGTTATTTTATTCCTAAAAATCTAAGGTTCGGCCAAATGACTTAGATAAGGTTATATATATTAATAATAAACAATTTGGGGTTCGTTTGGCTGCTTATAGTAAGTTTATTAACCTTATAGTATAAGAACACAATAAGACACGGTAAAAGTAAACTTATTTAACTTAATGTAAAATCTAAATGATAAGGTTAAAATAGGAACCTAAACTTGTCTAAATTCTATTGGATGAGAGTATTGAGACCCATCCCCGCCTTAGCTTTGAAATATATCAATTTGGAGTGATTTAAAACTGAACATGACTTTATAATAAAAATATATTTTTAGTTTTCCCAAAGGTGCCCCTCTCCTCCCTTATAAAAGGGCACCTCCTCCCCCTCTTTCTCACACCACTTTGAGCCTTCATTCGTGGCCAAACCCTTCTAATTTCTCCTCTCCACTTCCCTAGAAACATCCTATAGGTTCTGGTAATCTTCAAAGACCTATTTTAGTGCCCTAAAAGGAGGTCTCAAAGAATCACTTCAAAGAAGAGGTAATGTCTGTTACCGATTCTTTCATCATTATTTCTTCTTCCACTTCTTCTTCATTAGTTGTTTCATTATGAAGTAATAACATAAGTATGAATCATATACTGATATGTTATTATAAGTATGAAACAACCCTATTTCACCATATATCCATCCTACGGAAAAAGAAATCACCGCGCGTGCGTACGTACGGAATACCGTCTCCATGTCGTGGTGTAATCTATTTTCCACCACCACCTTACTTGGATGGGTATAATGGTGTAAATAATCAATATATATGACTATTATAAAGTGATATTGATTCTTAAATAGTATTAATACACTCCAATACAATTCCACGATCATAGGAACGATATCATCACTCGTGTGTACGTACGGAATACCGTCTCCACGATGTGATGTGACTCGTTCTACATGATCTTCATTTCATAAGGACTATATAAATGAATTTAATGAATTAATATGTTATATATTACAATAATACCATTATGGAAATGAGGTATCTATAACCTAAAGATAGGAATAAGAATTTATTCGACAAAACACGCATAAGAACAAAAAGTTATAAACACCCGAATAACAAGTAGCAATGAAATATTTCTACTAAGAAGCTAAGAAAATGACCATATATGATATCATAAAAATAGGTATGATTCTATAATAAGTCAATAACATTATTTAAATCATTATACAGGAGGTTCAGACACTTACGAAGCAAAACGGACCTAAGGTAAGGGAAATATCACAATCTCGTTTTTATCCGAGATTGCTTATACTTTGGTATTTATTGGGGTGTATTTTATCAACCACATCCATGTTTCCTCAATATGTAATAATTTTTCAATCCACCTACATTTTTTTAAACCTATTTTACCCTGTGGTGAGTTTTTAGTAAAAGATATGAAAGGAATCTTTTGTCGTTTTTCGTACGAGGTACTTTTTGACTTTTCCGACAAAAGTACGAGAAGAATGTATTTTAACTTATATGGAATGAATGGATTTTTAAAACATTATTTCCAAGAAGCTTCCTTTACAAGTTTTCAAGTTTATTTTTAATCATCTTATTTTAGTTTAAAATTGCATGACATGTTAAGAAAGGAAAAAATGTTTTTGAAGAAGAAATGATATTTTCCTCAAGAATGGAGTTCAAGTGTTTTATCAAAATTATTTTCCATCTAAGAAAATAAAGGGTTCTGTTTTAATCCCTATTATTACATTGATTTGATTATGTTGTGGTGGAATTATTTTTATGATTTCCTTTATCTTATATAAATTGTTTTATGATGTCATGATGTTTAAGATTCCCATTACATGGGTTATGCTATGATGTATGGTTTTTTATTTTGTGGCACACATAAGAATGGTATAATTAAGAGATGGGTGGGACGTATATCTCTATCCAATGCATTGGGTAATGATTCTATATCTCATGATATAGACATGGATGGTACGGTAGGTTATAATGGTTCAGTGAAACAGGACTGAGACGAGGAGTGAACTAGGTTCAGAAATTGACTTTGTCCACTAAGATAGTCTTGGCAATGAGTCTTGACTAATAAGAAATGATTCTCTATTATTATGTGTGTATTCCACAAAGTTTCATGTTTTATGTTATGATTATTGGGATTACATTTCACTACTATGATTTATCCCATGTTATGAAATTATGCTCTTTTTTGCAGGTTACGATTTCCAAAAGTTATGTTCTTATGAATATGATGTGATTGATATTTCTTCTGTTTACCCTTACTGAGCATTTGAGCTCACCCTTTCGTATGTTTTCTTTCCCCAGGTCCGGAAGAAGGTTACTAAGTATGATATTCCAATAGGGACTATAGATATGATGAAATAAATGGGAGACAGTTTAAACGCGTTATGAACCAGTTTTTTATGTTTCCCAGTTTATAAAGAAACTATACCTATAATGTCCTTTCGTAGTTTTGTTATATGTTGTAATAAGTATGCTTCAATTTTGAAGTATTAACAATGTATGTAAAGTATGGGTCTTTATACGAACCACTCGATCAATGGAACTAGCTATGAGAATCTCTTTTTCTTGAATGTTTTAGTATCCCACACATGGTCTATATGAATTGTTGTAAACTGGTTTTTTTGTGTTTCTCTAGAAACCTATTGTCTCAATCCATAAACTATGGTACTAAACTAATAGATGTTATAATTTTACATAGAGTGCTTGTGGGTGGAATGAATCATTACATGTGTTGTTTTGGTTATTTGACTAATGGTGTCTATAATACATCCCATAGAGTCCTCTAGTGAAGTGGTTTTCTATGATTCATTGGAATTTCACTAGTAACAAAGTGACAGTGCCATTTAAATGGGTATGGTTTTGTTTTATATTCAATGGTGTAAGAATATATAAATTGAAAACAAATGGCTTACCAATAATGCCAACAACCAAAACACCAAACAAACACACAATCATTCTCTTAATTGCAACACTATATAAACCAAACAAACAGAATTTAAGATTTTAAAAAAGCATCCCTTATTCAATTTATCTTTTTATTTTATGGGTTATCATAGATGTTCTATCATCATGGGGTATTCAATAATTTTCCAAGTATACATAAATTTCCAATTTCTATTTTCAAATGTTCAAATAGAACCAACCAATATGCAATTCATTTAGTGCACAATCAAGGACCATTACTGAACATGATTTCCAGTAGGGAATTTAGCCCATACAATTCAAAACATAAACATCAATATCAAACAGTAATAGCATGCGACCAACACGAAACCAATGAGTGATGAAAAAACTCACTGTGAAATTTTCATTCAGTGTGCGGAGTAGGTGAGTTTGTGGTGGAGGAGAGGTGCACGACAAAATAGATTTTTGAATGAAAAGAAAACAAAAAATGGGAAATCATATTTTATACCTATCCAAAATAGGTCTAATGAGATTTATGAATTGGACATGTCTAGTTAAATAGTTTTATCGGTCAGTAGTGGGATTTAATTTTCCATATCTTATATCTACTTCCTGTTTATTTATTTTTGTTGTATCTATCATTTTCCTAGATGCTATATTTATTAATGGGAGGTGTCTTGTTTTTAGGAGAAAGGTAATTTTTAATTTACTCTAAATTAGTAGTAAAATATTCCACAGTAATTTTACAATTCCACTAAAAAATGTATAAATAATTATATATTCAACTCAACCAGTTTATAAACAATTATATAACAATATAAACATATTATGACCATTTCTTTTGAAGGACAAACAATGTATAAATAATTATATATGTATCCCCAGTCAATGAGAAATATACTTTTAAGTATAATGGAATTAATGAGATAATCCATTGAAACCTGTAATTCTAGTATGACCACTATGTATTTCACCATATACCACAAATTTTAACAATAATTCACACTACTAATATTTATAACCCTTCATTACCTCTCACTACAATTCACTCATGGAACACATGCATCAAATTAATTCTTTCAGTCATCTATTCCAATATATTCCAACTAATTATGGAGCTTGAAACTGTCCACAAATTCCCTAACCCTAAAGCGCCCCCATGTGAAACACCCACACCCTTCTACAATAACCTCTACTTCTAGGAAATATTCTTCTAAATAATTTCCCACACACCTTACAATCCTTCCATATTCATATGTCACATATGAAAGATTCTAAAAAACATGTCAGCAAATCCCTCACAATAGGATATCATAGATTTGAACCCTAAATACAATGTTTAGACTCAATATTAGGTCTTAGAAAATCATTTGGAATCAAATTCTGTCACCCCCACCAGATGCAAGTTATAAGAACCTATGGAATTTGAACTTATGTGGAATAGATTTTTTATGTTCCATTGAAAATATATTTTATTTCAATGCTAGATTTCAAGATCATTGTTTTATACTTCAAGTTAATTTTCCCATCTAATGGAACATTGGTATCATCTAGGAGTATAAAACCAATGAAATCCATTATTTGAAGCTTCCACAATCATTTATTTAATCCACTACTATCAGAACATCAATAATAAACCAAAAATATCTAGAATGAATCTCGAGGACCAGAACATTCCACACAATGCCTACGACTATAATACTTTTGATATCTCGTAAAACACATGGTACTACCACAATCATCTAGTGAAATTCTTCTGAAAATCAAATAAACTATCCAATCGTTAGAACATAGTTTTATTTTATCCAAACACCTTTTGATTTGTTAAAATAGTACACCTCAAAAAACACTACATTCAATCTCTATCATCGATCACTACAACCAATATATTGGTCATAAAAAGGAACATAAGCTTTGATACCACTTATTAGGGAGAAGTGTAAAGTTTAACATCATCCATATTTTTTACTATTGATTCTCCAACATAGTGGAACATCATCCAAATGTCTCGTATAATCCATGGATACTTTCATCCCTCCAGACATAAAATACCAAAACTGGGATGACCACACACCCTGACCACTACACTAATATTTCCACTAACTTGGATTCCCCAAGATTTAGTCATCTCAGTAGTCTTATTTCAATGATCATGAAAGTGAATAAGAATAAATACAATATATAAAAAATTAAGGATAATTTACCAATAAAATTTTTATATGGATAATTTGATCCATACATTAATCTAATGTGTATGTTAGAAAAAAACGTCACATGTTTATTCCATTGAGAAAAGAGATCACGTGTTACAAGGTAAAATAAATTTTCAAAAAACCGTCTTAGTTCTCTTGAATATGTACTTCCAATACCATATTTCGATAATTTCATATCCTCTATGATCCTTAATGTTATTTGAACATTGAATTATTAATTTCAACATATGGGAATATGGATGTGTTCAAGTGTGCTCTTCTTACTATAGACACCTACTTTCGGTACTTAGGCCTCATCAGTGTTGGTCAAATCATCTAATACATTTATTTCTAAAAGAATATATTCATAAAAAGGTAATTCATTCCACTCTTTTTGGTGGTCCTAAACTGATCATCCAATCACAAATCCACTCCTAGAATTTTAGTCATAATTCCCTTGGCATGAGTAATTGTTGTTTGATAGTAGAAACATCATTTATGAAAACCAACACCAGTGAATGGTTCATGCCATATCCACTTCACTCTAATGACATTGATGAACTGTTACTTTTTTATTTTATAGGAGAGAATTCCACGGATCATAATTTGTTTTCCTAGAACTCATGGACTTCTACACATCCATCACCTCCTCGGGATATTGATTCAAATACCATTATCTTCTCCTACCATTCACCTCACTTCATTTATCTAGATCCATAACCCATATCTTTGATATATGCTTATAATTTTCCACCTCGATATTTCCACACTGAGACCCCACTCCACTCCATAAGTTGAACTCATTCATCAAACTACTCATTCTGAACTTCTAGTAAAGGAACACTCCCTAAACATTCTATGATGGAACAATATTACTACATACCTCCAGTGAGCTTGATTCTTACTGATTCATTGAAATTTAATAAAACTAGAATTGATACTATAGGTGAACTGATAGATCGAACTACTAAACCAATAGAAAACTAAATTGAGGTTCCTAAAATCATAATTAAATGGTGCTAGTGAATTGCCCTTTATCAAATATCTCTCAGGTGAACATTCAAAGAATGAAATTCCAGATCATTGACACCCGACCATGAAAAAAATTATCACACCAAACCCTATCATAGGGATCATCAAGAGGCAGAGAGTAACTTAATAAATACCGTTTTTCATGTTATAAATAATACTTCACAATATATACAGTATTCAAACATTTGAAAATACATATTTCAAATAATTTGAAAAAGTGTAAATCTAAGGAACACAACAATAAAACCAAACAAAAATCACAAACAAATCATGGGATTCATTAAATAATTTCGTAAATCAATCACACGCACCATTAATAATATAGAAAACCCATAAACCAAGAATTACCCCCACATTATAAATTTTCATTTTTCCTATAAACCATGAACAAATAATTCATGTTAAACTAAACCATCATTTCCATTTTATTATGAATTTTGAATAAATGAAACACAATTTTTAATAAAAGTAACATTGAATTATTAAAATACAAGCATTATGTCAAAGGAAACCCAACAGGGATCATGGAAAATCATTGAGGATGAAAATTGAGATAACATATACTTCATTTATCTAATTAAAAACCTTGTTTAGAACATCTAGAAACAAAAGAAGTCTCAAATAAATATAATGAAGTATAATTATGTACATCATCCAATGTAATGGTCAGAAAAAGCATATGCACCCTATAGATCCAGGGAAACCACAATAGAGACTCTTATGGGGGAATCTGTGCACTGTAGAGGTGGTCGATGTGATGGTCGTCGGATGAGGAGGGTGCGCCGGAGCAGGTCAAGTGGACTAGGAGGCCACACAAGGAGGATGAGGAGAAAGAGGAGGAGGAGGGGGAGGATTGTGAGGTAGAAGTGATGGCAGTGAGGGATGAGTCGGCGACTACAGAGGAGGAGGCAGTGGTAGCGGTGGTGGAGGAGAAGGAGGGGTCGTGACGAAGGAGGGCTATATAGCGCAGGGGCCAACCTACATGAATGCATGAAATGTTGAGAGGGAGGAGGAGGCTGTTAGGGTTCTTTTATAAATCCCATTGGAACCATTATCAATGCTACTTAAAAGCACTGATAAATGTATATTTTATCAGTGTTAAAATAAAAAGCACAAATAAAGGTAAAATTTTAGTAATTTATTTATATCATTATGTATTTAATTAAAATGATATATAGGATAAATATTTATCTATTTATTAATAAATAAACATACAATTAAATAAATATTTATTTATACTTATCAAATTAGAATTTATGTAATTATAAAATTATAAGCAATACATTTATTATATTTATAATCATATAAATATTTAAAATAAATATATTACTATATATATTTTAATGATTATAGATATATATAATGATATTTCTTCTCATTTAATAAATATTGATTTGAAATATATATATATATTTATAATTATATTTATAAATTTATTTATTTATTTTTTAAATAATTATAAAATTATTTAAAAAAATTATATTTAATAATTATATATTTTATTATATATAAATAATATATTTATTATAATTGTAAAATTATTTTAATATATCTATATTTATTTATAAGTATAAATAATATTTTAATTTATTAGTCAATATTTTTATAAATATTTATAAATATATTTATTAATATATATATTTACTATATATAACATATTATAAATGAAATAATGAATACAATTTTTATAAATAAATAATTATTGATTAATTTATATTTATTTATAGGTATATGTATTTATTTATAAATATATCTATTCAATTATATATTTGTAACTTTATTAGTAGTATGATAAATATATTTATTAGAATTATATAATTATTTTCATATATATATATATATATTAATTTATTTATTGTTATAATTATACCTATAAATGGTATATATTTCTAAATATTTTTATATAATTATTTATATATATATATTAATAAAATTATTATATTATATGTACAATATTAAAATTATTTATACTTATATAGTGAAAATTAATATTCCAAATGTATTTAAAAATTATTTATCTATATCTTTAGAAATATAATTACATATATTTATTATATAAATATATTTAATGTAATTTTATAAGTACATTTTTAGAAAATATATTGTTCTTATGGATATCATTATGAATAAATCAATATACCACGTCAATGAGCAACATGATGTAATGTATAAAACAACATTCATGCATGATATATGACATATAAGCAATATAAATACATTCATTAACCAAATTCAATAGAAAACACATATATCATAAATAATTTTAATTATAAATATATATATTAAAAAGTATTATATATTTACAAAAAAATAAATATATTAAAAATATTAAAAATAAAAAATATTATAAATATAAATAACTAATCCAATAAATTTACAAAATATTGTAAATTAATATAATATATCTAAAAAATATAAATATAATAAATCTAAAATGAAAATAATAAATAAAATAAATCTTTTAAATATATTTATTATATAATTTAATTTATTTTAGTCTTATATTTATTTAATTATACATATATTGTTAATTATAGTCTCAGAAATACCTTTTTCAATTAAAGCATTATATATATATTTTTGAATAATTAAAATAAATAAACTAATTATAAATATTTGTTTTTTATTTAATGTATACAAATAGACATTATTTTTAATATAAATATAATAATTTTATATAAATTATTGATATTTTTTATTAAAAAAATTTATTAGCGCATTTAATATCACTGATAAATGTAACCTTTATCATCACATATTTCATAGTGCTGATAAAAAGAAACACATCCCTTTCACTGTTTTGTGGTAGTGGATTCAGCTATTAATGAATAAAATGTACCATCTGAGACCAATGTGATGTCAAAGAATATGATTCATATATTTGAGTATATTCTTGAGGATTCCCTAATAATTCATGGATCATTGGATGATCACCTAGACATGGTTGAGATCATATAAAAAACTAGATACTAGGATTTGATTTCATTATAACAATTTGAGGCTCTATATTATAGACAATGTCAATAATCACATTAATGGAACAAGGATAGTTTAACATTTTTTGTGGGGCTCTGTGTAGTACAAGATACCTCTTTGTGAGAGATTATAATTCACAATTGGGTTTTGATAGATCGTAGTAGATATAATTATTATATCTAACAAATGATGCTACCTTTGGAGATTCTTATTGGTGGTCAAGTTATTATGAGAGTGAAACCTCCAATTGGCCACTGAAGTTTATGGATTTTGGAGAATCTATCATGATGAAATGATAAACCACATTTGGTCATAGATATGTTTTTTATAGTGCATTACTATATTTGTGTTCCTTATCACATCGATGGTATGCATGATTGGTTTCTTGTGTCATAGTCCTAAATGTACATGCTCAGTCATAGAAATTTCATTAACTATAAGGTTGTTGAGATGAATACTGAAACATCCTACATGGAATTACTTATGGGAATGTAGACAACTGTTTGAAAATATTATTATGGAATTTATAATCTCTTTCCCAAATTATATGGAATCATGGATGAATCTCATGGAGTACATTAGAGTAGGAGGAACATATGTTGGTTCAATGGAATAAGTTAGTTGAGAAGAACCATTGATGGTTCTTCTTGACGATGTCAAGACGTTAGAGGGGGAGAATTGTCACTTACTTTCATTTGATGCATGATATGTAATGTTTTCAAAAATATTCATTACATATTATTTTATCTCTATTTTGTTTGTTTATAGGATGATTTATATGAGGAAATTGTCCATGAAGTATTGTTTAGAGTAATGAGTGGAGTCTTCACCTTGTGGTGGCTATGATGATTCAATCTACTAGTTATCTAACTCTTCTAGATAGTCAGAGAAGTTATAGTAAGTCTATAAAAAATTTAAACTACATTTCCTAGCTTACTATACCAATGATTATAGATTTCATATATGTATATTTTTAAGAATTATATTCATATACATCATATTAATAGAGGATAATTGGTAGAACCATAACACATTGATGTTCCTTTTGTATATTGGTGGTGAATTTGTTTTGTCAAAAAAAATATTTTACAAGAGTTGGATCCCTCATAAATATTGGATGTTTCTATTTTTTTAAACAATCATCTTGAGGTTTTAATTGTCTCGAATCTCATATTGGATATATTTTATAATGTTCTTAGGATAATCGATTGAGGATCATTGAGAAGACCAAAGATTTCATGTATAATTCTGTAGGAATTACTGATTATTTAGTGAATCAAAAATAAATATTGTTAATTAACGCACTCTTCTTAAACATATCCTTGAACGATTCTCATGGATATCAATTATCATGTATATTTTTTTAGAAAGAATTTCATGAAATGGAATATCATTGGGTATCTTGTCTAAAACCCTTTCTTGATGAATTGGAAGTCAATATTTGAAACCTAGTTCTTCAAGATAGTTATTCAATAGTGAAAATTGTGGTTCAGCTTCATTCCATAAATAAACTAGATTACTAAATCAATAACCTTTATTTTATTGCTTCATTAAATTTTGAGGCACATGTACACTCATATTCACTTAATTCCTTATTTTTATTATATTCCATGTTGACAATGTTTAATGGTATTTTGTTGAGGGTGTGTATGATTCCCATGAGTCCCATATATGATAAATGATTCCATGAGTACTACTAGTATGGATTTTTATCATTTTTAATTTATATCAAATGTTATTTTATGATGCTATTTTATTACCATAATGTTATGAAAATATTGTATTATTGTGATATATACCAAATTTTTATTATTATACATTGGGGATATTATCTTGGTATTAATCATAGGTGGACAATCATGGTTGGATTACAATTTATATGGGGAGTGCACATGATGTGTAGTGATAGAGATGTTGTCCCCATACATAGTGTAGGAAAATTATATCCATGGGTACTAACATAAAACTCAATATGTTGAGGATACAATGTAAGGTGGTGGAACTCGATTCATATTGAATTTGGAGAATCCTTTTCACACGATACCGTATGTACTTCATGTAACATGCCACAAGCACATTGGATTGTTCTATATCTCCTATAACATATTGTATCATACTTGAAGAATATAGATGATGAAGGTATGGTAGGGTATCCTGGTTTAAAGGATAGTACATGCGGGCTCAACATACGATTATTTATGATATCACAAAAATTTATTTTTACCATGGAATACAGTGATTTTAATTTTAATGTTTTTTAATTCCTCACAGGTGGTTTTATACTAGTTTTTTTCTCAATCCATAAACACGAATCTAGATATGTGTGAAAACATTATGTAATGGGTTCCAGAAAATGGAAAGGGGTCCATTGAAGATGGTTGAGAAATGTGGAATGATTCAATTAGGGGCACCTATACATACTCTATAGGATGATGCATTGTTACATAATTTATATTCCATCACTCTATATTCATTATTTGGAGATGCAAAATAGGAGTCATATTTACTTATCTATATAAAATGTTTCCAATATATTATTATTTAGGTTTTATTTTTCATTAATCCTATTTAATCCATGTTGTTTATATTTGATTATATTTTTTTTAATAGATACAGAACTGAGGGTATTGTATCCCCATTGATTGTTCTTAGAACCTCACTACTAATCAACAACCTCTTGTGTATGGGGAGGCCTACATGAGTTATTTTCAATCCCCATCATGAAACTATTGTATCTGGTTGGGGAATTATATTATGTTAGTAATTATAATTATTATTTTAGTGATGAAATAGAATGATGTCGAGAGGGAATTTCTATGTTATAGAGGAAGTGTTTGGTGAATATTTCTGATAGTTCCAATGTCACCATTTGTTTGTTATATCATTCCCATTCATAGATTTATAAAGGTTGATCCGTGTTATATTTTGATATTATAAATTATTTTACATCAAATATTACAAATAAATATTATCAATATTTAGATATTCAGTATTTCAAATTCATTATATAATTTAGTTTTTTATCCATTTTTTTTAATATTTTATATTATAGGCGTGTAGTTATATGGTGGTTGTTTTTATAAGTATTCACATGTATTTAATAGTCCTTCAGCACACTATTCCTTAATCCATAAAATAATTATAGGTGGTCTTGGGTGAAAAAATTCATTGTAATATGGGGAAAGGTGGGGTCTTTGTGGGTTAGCTCAAGTTATAATGCTATCAAATCATAGTTATTGTCCTATAGACAGTTTTTAGTTATATTTTCTGGTAGTTTTATAATATATATATATATATATGAATATATATTTTTATATTATATTATGGATACATTATCATTGATAAAAAATAGAAACTAATTATATTTTATAGGGGATGATGTTTCATTTTTACTATGTCTCTGAGAATCATCCAGTTGGATCAAAATTATATGGCATTCCATACCATGTTCAAGTGATTGTTCATGAAATAGGTTTAATGTGGGGAATGATTTCCAAACATGTATTCATTAAGTCATATGTGTTTTATTTTATTTAATTATATTTTATTTATATGTTTATACTCATAATGTTTTCACATAAATAACCATCTTAATTCATGAAAATTCTCATAATGGGACCCTGATAGTGATCAAACCTCTATTTACTAACTATTTGCGTGATATGGATTATGTAAAACAACATATTAGGTGGTTATTATCCCCATATCTGGAATATGAATTTGATCTCAAACTTATTATTATTGGAGTAGAGCCACCTATAATTTCTGATATGATCCCCCATGAGGTAGAAAGTGTCTAAACATATACCATGTTTACATCCAATGATATAGAGATAAGAACCACCCTGATTCTATTGTGTGCAATATCTTTATGTAGTTGAGGAATACTTAAAAGCTAGTTTCAAGAGTTTTTAAATGCATTATGACACCCAAAAACTAGATAATGGTTTCATCCAATAGATTTATTCAAAAAATATATCTATTTTTTTCATTGACTGTGCATGTTCAAAATTTGGTGGTCATTGACTATGAATGATAATTATTAGACTACTCTTCCCCTAACAAATTTTGACATTATATTTTTGGAAGATTAATATCACGAGATGTTATCAATGGTTTGAGTCAAATTGATGATACACCATAAACAACATATCATAAGAGTTTGTCATCATCCTATGAGTTTAATGATCAACATGAGGTATTAATAAGACATAAATCATAATGGATATAATTTGATTGTGATGTAAAATAACGGTCATCACTAGTAGATTCAAGGAGTTACTATACCCATATGAATTCCTAGAATTCTATAGTTATCATGAATAATTTAGTTACTGATTGATTCATATTGGAGTATTGTCTATGAATTACTGAATATTTTTTTATTTATATGACAATAGTCATTGGAAAAATAGTATTGATATTAATATAAATGATCTAAATATAGATGGGATGATAACTCATGATCTTACCCATAGGGGTTGATGATGTAGGGATCTAGAATTTTCTGCTATCCTTGAATGAGAGAATACTTTTCTAGAGGATATAGTGTATATGTAGAATATTTCTACACCCCGATGAATGAATCAATAAACAACAAGAGTAGAATGATTTTTGAAAATCATCAAAAGATGTCAGTGTAGAGATAATTGTCCTCTTTGAGGTGGAAAGGGTGGACATTTCTTATGTGTTTATAACCGTGGTTTATCAAGATATGTACTGTTAATTTATCTACTCCCACCACAACAACCACATACATAGTCTTTGTTGGGATCATGGATTGGAAACTTGGGCGAGAGTTAAGTTAATATTTATATAGGGTTTTAAATAGGTATCACCTAACATTGTTTTATGTGTGTTCTTTATATTATACTCTTGAAATCATTAGCATCACCATCGATGTATGACATTCATTCGTTTCTTCCTTCCATAGTTGAGAGCTATAAAATCCAATAGGCTACATAGATTAACCACTTTAGGTAGTGTATCATACTTGAGTTGTTCAACCTTTAACTCTCATTTTATGTCAATGACAACATTAACATAGAAGAGTAACATTCTCTGACCATATCAACAGTGGTAGGATGGGGTCTAGTGATGCTAACCCTGAATTAATTGGTTATATAGTGTCTATTCTAGGGAATATTTATCAAATTTATATATAAAATTTCATGGATTAGAAATATTGAGTTACCACATCTTTAGAAAGTGGTCTCCTATAGAAGGACAATCATGGAAAACATTTAATACAATGTTGTTGATTATCCCTCAGTTGGTAGTCATGGACCCATCAACCCCCTACATAATAAAGAAATGTTTCCCTATAGTAGTTGAAGTTTAAAAACCATCAAAATTAATAGATAAATATTTCATCACATTGGTGAAATACATAAAACATTACACAACTATAGCATGATCTTGACTAGAACTGCTCTTAGGAACATCAAACATAACACATATCTTCATAACATGGGGGAAAGTATACATAAAAAAATAGTGATATCAAATGTTCAATAATGTTTAATCAAGGATATATGTAAACCTAATCCTGAGTATATGTGTGTGAGAACATGATCATGCCAATATAATATCATACCCTGCAAATAAAAGAACCAAAATATGAATAATTGCATAAAGAGTGGTAGATTATATGACATTAATATTAAGGAAATAATGAATATGATCCATGAATGTATATCATTGGAATAAAATAATGATTTTTTGTTAGAAATGTTATCTTATAAAATGGTTTATATATTAGTCATGGAATTTATTCCAACGGAATATTGGTCGTTTGGGTTCACTCCCCATTACAACTTTATAGTCATGGTTTCCTACCATGACCATCGTAGTAGTAACAGTTCACTCCCAAGTACATATTACTATATCTCATTTGATATAAATCTATAAAAAATGCATTAGAGGGAGATATTATTCCCACACATCAAAAAATGAAAACCTTATATATATTTCCAACTAGAAATTTATTAATTCAACTTATCATAACCCTTGCAAAAAATGAGTTTCATAAATATTTCATAATAACACAACCATGGAAAACAAGTGGGTTACATAAATATCATTCCATCATAAACATAAAACATTATTTAAAATAACTATAATGATATCATGCAAATATATTCGTTGTATAATTCAGGCATCATCAAATAATGTTACCCCAGATGGGAAATAATTTTTACAGAACACATGAAAACAATTATTGAGGAAAATATCATTTCAGCTTTAAAAATTTTATATTTTCATAATATTACACAAAATATTAAAAGATAATATTTTAAGAAAAGAACATCATAATAATGTATGGAATTATTAGTAATACTAAGGTGTCATTAATTTGGTTATTTTATTTCAAACTGTTTAAGTTAAAAAAATATTCTTATCATACATTTGTTAATAATATTAATCTTTTTTCGGGTGTAAACTAATTTATTTACCTATGCATGTTTTTTTATATAAATCCCAATTTTTTTCAATAATATTTATTTATATAATTTATAAAATTTTATTGAGGTCATATATATAATATGTATTCATTATATATATCTATATAATCATTGATGAATGGTGAATATGTAATAATAAATCACATCATGTAGTGGAGATGGTAGGTCATGCATATGTTGTGTGCTACTTTAATATTTCATATGATAGATAAAAGGTGAAATAAAGTTGTTCCATTTTCATAATAACATCAAAATTTATAGATGAAACTAGATTAGTTATATTAAAATTGAAACAAAACATGAATAGAATGTAGATGAAGAAACAATATATAAAGAAATAGTAAAGGAGACTACCTCTACTTCTAAGAGCTCCCTCTAGATCATATATTTGGGATAATAGAGTTGAACTTTTGATGATAAAATAACATATATATTGTCAACTGGATTGGTTATAAGGTAATTGGATAGATATTTTAGAAGAAAAATAAATTTTTAGTGTTAATTGATGATATGATGTAGTACCCATTCATAACATAGTGGAGGGGAACTCTTGGGATTCATCAAGATATTAAATTAATATAAATAAATTTTAAATTAAAATGTGTCCAAAGTGAGTTATTTTGAATATATTATGAATATGGTTCGAAATTAAGTCATTAAATGCAAATTAAAGATTTTTTACATTTTTTCTACGTATCTTTTTTATAACATTTATTTAACCTTTTAAATTCTAACAGTGATGTCTTTTAATTTACAATTGGAGGGTTATTATAATTACTATAGATTGTGAAAATGCAAAAATTGAAATATTTATGACATTCTAAAATATATCACTATTAGTTATCTGAGTTCATAATTTTAATAAATTTTAAAACATTTCATAAAATATTTAATAGTTTACAAATCATTAATGTCAATTTTGAAACAATTCATTTCTTAACAGTTTTAAAAAACTCATAACAGCATGAAAAAATCGAACCAATTTTCTATAATGTCACTAACATGTTAAATTAATCAAAACAAAATTTCAATTACATTAATTTTTTAAATTATATATATTTTTGTATTTTTAAAATCATTTATTTGATTCGTCCCTTAATTTAACAATTATGACACAAGCATTGTGTCACAATTTCAGGAAATTATTTTCCCACTAAAAGAGTATATAAATTATGATGATGTAGATAAATATTTTATGTGTTAAATTAATATTTATATAAAAACATAACACTTATATGAATCCATATTAAAAATATTTATACTGTTAAAATCTAATGTTCCAAAAAATTGACATCTCATTAAATAAAATACTATAAAATGTATAAAGTCTTCCAAATGGATCCAAGTGAACATAAAATCATCCCCATGATGGTTTAAGCCGAAAGTAACTCATCCAAAAAAATTATAACTATGTTAGCATTATTTTATTTCATTTAAAATATAGTTTTTACTCATAATTACCTAATCGACAAATAAATGTGGCAAATAAAAAAATTAAAAAGGATGCTTTTCATATGTCCAAATATAAAATTACATTATTTATATTATCTAAACTAACTAATTAAAAATATTTAATCATTTTTTCGAAATTTAAAACATATAATTTAGAAACATTAATTTAATTTTTTTCCATTAGTGGATTGAGAAAACATGTTTCCAATGTAAAAACATTCAATACTTCAGAACGTAGATTCAATCCAAGTTTATTGTGAAATTTCATCAAATGACCATGATTGGATTAAATAAATATAATATGATCTAATTATACTTTAAAACAAATAAAAATTATAATAGGACTCTATAAAATATTTCAATTAAAAAGGTTCATTTAAATAAAAATTTAATAACATTTTACTATTCATCAAAATATGAACATTATTTGACAAAATAAAAAAAATTAAACCAATGAATATTTTTATATTCATATTTATTATATGAATATTATTTTATCAAATGAAATATATAAAGGTGTCATAATTTGTTTTAAAATTTATTCTCCCTTAAAAGTATTTAATTTTACCTTTTAAAACAATTTACGATTTTAAAAATAAACATTGACATGGTTTTTATTTTATTCCTAAAAAATATAATGTATATATATATAATATTTTATTTAATATATATATATATATTTTATTAATATCATACAAATATTTTGATTTATTTAATTTATTAATGAAAAACGACTTTGGTCGTATAAAAATACAAACATTTCATTTATTTTTAATTGGCACATGTATTCATTGCTAATGAATTTTTAATAGTTTTACAAATCATATAAATTATATATTTTCATAATTTTGTTAATAATATTCAAAACATATAATTAAATACATATGTTATTATTTTATATAAATAATAAAAGGATTTATCGTAAAAACTCAGGGTTGCATGTAACACAAACTTAGTCGATGTTGCGTGTAATGAAAGCTTAACTTGGTGAAGCATAAAACAAAAGCATAAATTATTTTATCAAGAAATAATAATATATTAATTTATTAATTCAATTTTTATAAAAACATAGGGTTTTACATTCTACCAAGCTTAAAATTAAATTTCCCATTGAATGTTGTCATTCTGATACAAATAAATGAGGATACAGTTGCAACATTATATCCACAATTTCTAATGTTTCTTCTTATAACTAGTTATTTCTCCACAAATCAATGACCATGTGAGTGGTATTTTTTGTAGAACATTCATTGTATGATACATAATTTCCACTAGTTGTTCGTCATAAAAAGGCCGTTCTCCAGGGATATGACCTCTGAGTTCAGTTCAGAAGACGTTTCATGTATGCACTTCCTCAGGAGAGTTACATTGAACACATCACGGACTTGATAGAGATTTGGAGTATGTGGAAAGTGATAGGCTACCATCCTGATATTATTAATAATCATAAAGGTAAAGATATACCTCGGGATTAGATTCCATTTCATACTAATCCTCATAACTTTATTCCTTAGAGATATTCATTGAAACACATTCTCTCCAACTTCATATTATAGATCACTACCTTAGTTATTATCATAAATATTATTCTATCTTTGTGATTCCTTTATATGTTGTCGAATCGTTCTAATCTTCTTAGCCATGTCTTCAGTGATCTCAGGTCCTAACCGATTTCTTTCTCTAACTAAATTCCATAATTTTGGAGCTCTAATTTCATCCCACTTAGGATTTCATTAATAACAATCTAAATTATTTATTTAATGCTATTTTAGTATGACAACTCAACTTGTGGAAGGAATTGATCCCAAAAAGTTTTGAAATCTCTACATATCCTCTAGGGTCTAAATTGTTCTTCCATACTGACCATCCATTTATGGATGATAAGCAGTGATATAAATTAATTTTTTATCATGTTATTGTTGATGAATTAACAAAACATTTGGGGTAAACCATGGATCCAAATCTGATACAATATAACGGTGTCCTCCATACAATATTGCCACATCCTTAATGTATATCATGGAAATCTAAACCAGAGATTAGTCTTCTCTAATAGTGATTAAGTTTACTATTTTTTTACTGAGGTTAACTACCACCCATATAGAATTAAACCCTTTATTAGATGTAGTGATTCCGATGACAAAATCCGTAGTGATTTTCTCCCATTTCCATTTCATAATGGGTAATATAGGAAACAATCTCTTAGAAATGTTTCTTTTAGTCATAACATGATGGAATACCAAACACTATGATAGAATATCTGTAAAATCTCTCTTCATTCCATCCAACTAGAATTATTACTTCATATCTATATACATCTATGTACATCCAGGATGAATATATAATTATGAACAATGAGGTTCCATTAGCGTCACCTTCTTCTAATCTAGTATGGAATGAACAAATACATGGTTCAAGATCCTTATCATTCCATCATAATCAATGTGAAACTCATAAACTTCTCTATCCTTATTTTCCTCTATAAAATCTTTATGCACCTCTTAAATCATCACATGGATGGACAATTGATCATTAAATTGAATAATATAATATTTTCCCCTTCAATCAATATTTCTAGAAAAATCCATTAGAAATCTTGAAATATTATATGTTTTTCGATCATCATCAGGGATAAGCTAGAATGATCCTTTCAACTCAAAAATAAGCCACCTTATTCACTTTTTTAAGGGTGATAATGTTTTGAGCTATTATTGTCCTTTATCAACAATATTCCCCTCCTATAACACATGTTTAACTCCTTATGTGTCAATATATATTTTATTCATTTATGATCAGAATATATATCCCACAATTCCCCATAGAGTTAATTCTTTCATATCATTATTGTGAAAATAACTCTATAAAACTCCAAATCAAGAGTTGGGTAATTCTTCTCATGAAGGATCAACAGTCGTGATGCTCAACTGATAACCATATTTTTCTACATAAGAACACATACGTATATTGTGTAATGTAACCACATGTGTGCTGACTAACCTTTACTTCAGTTCCTTGAAAATTTCCTCACATTCATCTATTATGAGGAATATGGAACCATTCGAAGTAAAATTGTTTAGAGGATAAAATTGTTAAAATAAATTATCCAAAAATTGATGATAAATTACAACAAAAAAATAAATTCTATGGTTCTGAGTCACCCTGGTTGTTATAGGCAGAAATTCAATAGCATATGTCATTAATTGATCAAATTTTCTACTCTCTCTTGAGAATATATGACCCCTAAATGATTCCTTTGGCATCCAAAATTCTCACATTGTAAATTTTTAACACAATTTATTCTTCTCAAGGATCTTTAGTAATGTTATCTAGTAGTATTAATTCTCTTCTTTTCTCTTTGAATAGATTATAATATCATTTATAAAGTCAACCAAAAACTGATGGTGGTAATATCTAAAGACTTTATTCATAAAATCCATGATGATAGTTGGGGAAATAGTAATACCGAATCGCATAACTATATACTCATAGTGTAAATAACTTGTATATAATTCCATAAGAGTATATCCTCCTTCTTGACCTTCAATTAATAGTATCTAGAATAAACATTTGTATTGGAAAAGAAATTTCCTCTGCGTAATTGATTAGAAAAGTCATCATTATTGGGAAGATGATTCATGTTTTTGATATAGATAATTTTCAACACCTAATAATCAATTTAGAGTCTCATTGATCTGTATTACATCATCACAAAAATAAATGATTCACCTAAAGGTGACACATCTAGCCAAATAAATCCCTTATAATGTTTTCCTTAGTGTTTCATCATCAATTACTACAACTAAATTGAGGTTATTCTATATGGAGACTATAAAATTTTTATAGAACGAGGTATGAGTTATATTTATAACATGACAAAAAAATTTAGTGGAAGACTTGGAAGATCATCCAGATATACAACCACTTATTCATAAACAATAATAATATTATCGATTGTAACATTCTCTCCATCCATTTGAGATAATTATCCATTTTGATTGGAATTAAGACCCATACATTGGGTGTAATCTCTATAAAATGATAGTATATATCATCATATTGATAGTCAATTGTAGGTTGTTTTGAAATATCATACATAACATCAATTCAAAGGAAATTTGTGTTGGATTTATGAATAGAAATCCAGTCCACGCCAATGACGATAGCAGATTCATCCAATGGATGAATTAAAAGATTTCAATAAATCACATTCCCACTAACATAATCCAGAGAGGAATCACATTCATAGGACGTAGTCATCATAATATTATGGTTTTGATCATCTAATTCCATATCAAATAATTTTCTTTGGAATATTAACACCCCTAGATATTTTTTTAAATATGAATGATTACATATATCCCAAATTAAATAAGGCATTACCCACTCTAGAGTGGATTCTATGCTACGCTTTTTCAACATCATTATCAAATACATCAAAAATGAATAGAGGTTAAATGGTATTTCCCCATATCCCTTGGTTTAATAGGTTTATATTATTAACCTTCATCCCTAGCCATTGGTTTTGGGAAGTAGTTAACATAATTTCCTTTCTCCTTAAACATGTTGAACTAAATCATGAAAGGTGTATTCAATACCGCTTTCAATCAATTTTCACCATTAGATGACTTTTCTAAATAACATTGGTAATAAAACGAGAGTTAAAATACTATTCCACATTTAAAATATTTATTATACACTTATAAATATTAACAATATTCATATTCCAACACATAGATCATAATGAAAATCTCCTCTTCTTATCTTCATTGTTTTTCGATTTCCATTGAGAATCAATCTTAAACTTCATATCAAAACCATTAGATTTTTACATGAATACTACCAACATTTCAAACTTTGTTTCACAATAAAATATCACTGCATTGATACTAAAGTCACTTATGTCCAATTCCCTTCTGATGCTTTTCTTTAAACTGCTAAAAAACCTAACAACATTGATTTTTGGTAGGATGATATTTCCTGAAGTGTACATCACAAGTCTTATAAAATTATCCTTGTAAGTACCAAAAGATTCATAATCTCATTTCATCAACTCAACGAACTCTGTATCCATATTGGTACGATGAATTCATGTAGTTTACTTATTTAAAAACAGGTTATTTAACTCCTAACAGTCCAAGTTTAAAATTTCATCTTTCTATCAGATATTCTTGATTAAAGTCCACCATTGGAATGCTTCTCCTTCTAAAAGAAAAACATTCAAAATTTATTTCTCATGATCATAACACAGGAGAATAGAGAATATATATTTAGTAGTACTGATATATTCATCAATGAAATGTAGATTATATGACCCACTTAATCATGGTCGATGTTTCTTCAAGAAGGGATCAAAATAATTTTATTCTGACCATTTTTCATTAGGATTTCCATCATGATTAATTTACTATGAATGTTATAAATGTATAGAAATGATGTTTTTCATTCCACTTAACATATCATATTTCCTCTCAAGAGAACAATCATTTCACTTATCATTAGACTTTGCAATGACACAGTTCCATCAGGTTCCAACAATTATCTAAAACCAAAAAACATAAAGTGAGGAATAATTATCATAGCAAGGAACTACATAATCATGAAAAAAGATATATAAGAAAACTAAATTATTAAACCAATATTAATATATGTAAAATTAGGTTTATCATAAGTTAATAAATTCCACCATATATTTAAATCAATTATGAAGGTTTTGGAAGATTATGTGAATTCCCAATGTGTATCCCGAAGGAGTTTGAAGCCAGGTGTGCAACAAGTCTTGTTGTCATGTACTAGGTAACACTAAATCAGTATCGACACACCTTTTTAGAGTTTCTACCTATAGGTACATATATTCTAGAACTAAGTCCACTTTTAGTATCTATAAGGGGATGAATTTCTATGAAACCACCCACATGTCCCGTCAACAAAATTATAGGCCATGTTCCATATCCTCGTACTTATAATTATACATGTTCTTAGGATTCTCACTAATGTTTTCCCATACATGTTTCTAAATGTTAAGTAAAATTCTTCTCTGACACCGACAATAATGACCCACACTTATCATACAATAAATTACATCACTTTTTCAGAATACGTAATACATTAAACACATTGATTTCAAAAAAAATGTATAGTTTTATTTCCTTTAAAAACATGCAATAAAAAACACAGGTACACAAATAATCTATTTTAGCTCACACTAGGTTCATCAAGACTATCACCCTTATTAGACACATAAAACATAAAACATATATTCAAAACATGAGAGAAATGAAACAAAAAAAAAATTAAGATCAGATAATCAATATGGGTAAAAAATATATATATTAAAAAATTATAATGTTAATTTTGGAATGATAATAATATTATATAAAAATATGAACATACTATACATATCAAATATCATATTGAGAATCATGGAATAAATATACTCATTTCATAAGACATGACTCTTATGGAAATAAAGAACCTCATCCATGCAATCGTATTAAGGTAATAAAAAATAAGTTTTTTAGACAAATAATATTATAAAATGATTTATAATTTGTCTAGGAATTACTATCATGGCAATCATAGTTATTTGGATTCAACACCATAACATCTTGGTTTTCTTGGTTCACTCCCTTGAACATATTATTAGTCAAGGATGACTCCCATAACAATATTATTCTACTCATGAGATATAAAACATTACCCATTGAATTGGAGAGAGATATAGGTCCCATCCATAACATATTGAAAACCATAAAAAAATTTCCACAAGAATAATATTCATTCATCACATCAAAACCCATAATTGGAATGAGTTTAATAAAAATTTTATTATAACATAACCCATGGAAATGAAATCGGATTCTTAAATATCATTTAATCATACACATAATACATTCATAGAAATAATAATAATTTTAACATTGAAACATATTCCCAATAAAACATAAATAGAAGAAAATATAATTATCATAGATGGGAAATAATTTTATGATGTCACTCATAATCAATTATTTGGGAAAATATCCTCTTGACATTGAAAATATTTTCTTCTATTAAAATTAAATGATTGTTTAAGAGAAAAAAATTATTAAAAAACATTCTAATATGGTACTAGATTCTTCAAATAATTAATGATTCCACAAATTAGAAAATTCCATTTATGTTTTATATGTTGAAAAACATTCTTCTCATACATTTATTTAATAAGACCAAAATTACCTCATATGAAAAATGACAGAATGATTCATTTAACACCATTTTGTGCAAGCTCATACATGGGTAATAATGAACATAAATTTTCAAATAAGAATATTTAAAATATTCTAGAATTTTTTTTAAGAAAAAATGGACATGGTAGATAAATATTCGATAGTAAACACTTATGCATTAATAATCATTATGAATAATTAGATTTTATAAATATCACTTACCTTAGGTATGATTTCCTTCCTAAGTATTTAAAACTCATATATAATGTTTTAATTGAATTTTTTATATTAGTCCATAAAAATATTGATATTTAATAAATCATATATGATTATTTTATCAAATGTCTGTTAATAATATTAATATTTTTTTGGTTGTTAATTTATTTATTTTCCAATGATTTTTTTTACTCTATAAATATATATTATTATTTATATGATATAGTTATATTAATTTCAAATTTATATTAAGGAATTATATATATTAGTTATTTATTATATAAATTTGTAAATTCATTATAATATATTAGATAGGGAAAATGAAACATATCGCTTTGTGAGAACGGTAAGTCGCATGCATGCACATATGGTAATTAATTTTTTCATAGGATGAATAAAATGTGGAACATTGTTATAACATACTAATTATTAAATATCATAATTTAATTTATACTTGAGTTATTAATTTATAATTTAATCAACACAAGTAGATGGTATAGAAGAAGAAACAATCACGAACGATTTGTTAATGGATATTACGTCTTCTTCGATGAGAAACCTCTAGATATCCTCTTAGGGACTATAGATTTTGTCTTTTGAGAATAAAATCACCTCTATAGTGTTATGATGGAAGTATATATAGTAAATGGGAAAATAGTTTCTAAACCAAATAGGTTTTAATGTTTTAATAGATGATAAGAAGTTGTTCCCTTCCTAACGAAGGTGAGGGGCTCTCTTAGAATTTTTCAAAATATGAAATTAATACCAATTAATTATCTATTTTAAACTATTCCAAAGTTATTTATTTCAAAAAAAGGATATGTATGGGTTGAAATAAATCCTCTAATGAAAATTAGAAATGGTTTGACTATTTTATATTGTTGTATTTTTTATATATCACTTATTTTTCCTTTTAATGTTTTACTGTGATATGAATTAATTTACATTTTGAGGTTTATTATAATTACAATAACAGGCCGATCATCCAAAAAATGAGCCATTAATGACTAACCGAGACTTTTCTTAAGGTTATTTGATAAATCATATATTTTTAAACAATTTATATCATTTAATAAATTATTTTATATTTTAAAATATAATTAATTTCAATTTGACAATATTCATTTCCTGAATTTTTAAATGAAATCATAAAATGATAAAATTGAACCAATTATTATAACATATCACTAACAAGTCAAATTTATCTATGAAATTTTTAGATGACATTAATTATATAATGTTATATTTATTTGATTTTTTTTCATATCCTTTATTTGATACTTCCATTAATTAAACAAGTATTACATCATTATTATGTCACCATTTAATGTAAACTTTTATCACTAAAAATTATAAATTAATTTCCACTATATAGGTTAATATTTCAGATTTAAATGGATATTTATAATAAAACATATCAACTATATATCATTATATTAAAAATATTACTCTTGTTAATATTAAAAGAATGAAAAATGTATCTTTTCATTAAATAAAATTACATAAATAGGTTAAGGTACTCAATGTGGCTCCATGAGGACATAAAATAATCTTAATGATTTTTTTGGTATAAAATTACTCATCCAATAAAATTAGTGCTAATTTCAATGTATTTTTATAATATTTATAATATTATTTTTATCTTTAATTACCATATTTACCCTTAACCGTGGCAATTAAAAAATTTACTAAATAAACAATTCATATGCAAAAAAAAACAAAATATACATATTTACCTAATTTTAACCCACTGATTCGAAAATTAAAATACATTTTCTAAATTTAAAAAAGAATATGTTGTGTTATGTAATTTAAAATTAATTTTCTTTGTGGATTGAGAAAATATGTTTTTAATTTAAGAATGTAAAATAGTTTACAAAGCTTATTTTGTACCTTTTCAATATAAAATGGATTCCCATGACCTAAATTATATTATCATATTAATAAATTTTCTAATATTCCCAAAAACTAGTAAAAATATTATTTAACACTCAATTATTTTGATGAAATAATTTTTTTTCAATTAAAATTTATAATTTTTTATTATTCATCAAAATAAGAATCATAATAAAAAATACAAAAAAATCAAGATAAGTTACTTGGTTTATTATTATTTAATATATGAATTCCATTTAATCATATATAATATATAAATATGTCATAAAATGTATTTAAAATGGGTTCTCCAATAAAAGTCAGTAAAACGTGCTTTTAAAAAAATATAGGTTTTTATTCAAAAAAATTGTGTTGGTTGTAATATTATGACTATATAATATAATAGATAAATATAGAAATAATTTTTAATATAATAAATAAATATTTCAGTAATATCTTCAATAATTGTAATTTATCAAATTTCATTAGACAAAAAAAATTTAGAGCATAAAAATAAAAATATGTCCTTTATATTATAAATATATTCTGTTATACTTAATTGGTAACCATGGAATTCATATTATCAACAACATATGTTTATAAGTTAGTTAATAATATTCATATCTACTAATTTAGGATCAAGTTTTTTATTTTATTTAAATAATAAAATTCCGATTCATAGAATCATAATTTTGTGTGTCATAAAAACATAACACATGTTGCTTGTTGCACAAGCTTTCCAAGGTGTAGAGTATAAAAAATGTTTGAATTATTTTATCATGAAATTGAATTAAATAAATTTATTTTAAAAAATAATAACAACATGGGTTGTTACATAAAAAGTTATTGGTTGTATTCCCAAGGACGTTAATTATTTTCATCTGCCTAAATTTGTAAATTTCAATATCAATATGCTCCTTGGTTCGATAATGATATCCTTATAAGTTCTTTGAATAGACCATTCCGAGATTAGGGTGATGATGTAGTTTAAGGACTTTATAAATTTTATTAATTATTTCCATCATATTCCATTGGAATCTTCTATTATATTCTTAAATAAGGAGAGTGAGAGCTTGATTCTTTGAATTCACTTTCCTCTACTAGATCAAGATACAATCCATAAAAAATAAGGATTGAAAATATAATTCATAATCTTATAGGAAAAATATAGTTATCTATGATTAAATAGTGGTCTATGTTTTATAATCTATTATTTTTAAAGTGTATATCATATATATGGTTTTCATGTATCACTATAGGAATAATAAAATCATTTTGATGACATTAAACATTAATATTTTCCCTAAAATGTTCTCCGGGCCTATGAACTAGATATTATTGACATATGTTAAGTGGTTTTGGGTAATTTTAATATATTTAATTATTATTAATTAATAAATAGAGGTGGATAATTCCATGAATTTAAGGATCATCCTAGAAATTCATCAATAGAAACATCTCTATTAGAATACATTGATCTATATGTTCCAGATTTTGGGGATACATTTCTTGGGGAATTCAATATAATATGTTGTTAAGGTAGTAGATCCCATTAAGGTTGATGTAGTGATGATTGGATAGAAACCTTATATGTTTTTAAGTAATGTAATTTACATGGGTTATTTGGATACTACTAGGGATTTTTGGTAGACATTTCATATGTTGTGTACTCTATGATTTAATACACAAAAAAAGTGCATAAATTTTATCGGTCTAAGAGTTATTAATGAATACTTCCTATAGAGTACATATAAGGCTCACAATTTATTAGTTTATGGTTTCAAAAGTGGGAAATGAAAATGTGGTGTACTATGTATCATCTATGTCTATGATGGGTTTCCAACTGATGAATTTGAAATATGTGAATGAATATTGTTTTCGGTAACTAAGACCACACAAGAAGAAACTTTCATCCCATTACATGTAGCTTGAAGTGTTTGTGCCTACAATATAAATGTGAACACATTATCTTCATAGAGAATTATTTAATGAATTAACATATCATAATATTTTTATTTATTTCTTTTCCAAGAGATTTCTCAACCTAGCGTATTGGATGTTTGTATAGATCTTGATTTCCTATGAAAATATGATACTCTATGATACAATGAAAGGAAATGATATAGATTATTGGATATAAAGAAATCCCAAACTCAAATGATCATGGATGTTTCTCACTTTATGAATCATTATGGGTATATTATTTGTAGGAAATGGATTATTTATAAATTCATTTTTTTTATTCCCCCAATAAAACGTCACATACTGGTAGAGACCCAATGTGTAGATATTCATTGTAAGGCCATACATGACTAGATATATATTGGTTTTAATAAAAATATTTTCAAAATCTAGGGATAATTTTTAATTTTTAAGAGAGTTTAATATAGTTACATGTGGGATAATATAGGACGGATTATAATAATTTAACACATATCCTTTGGTTGTATTGCGATGTATGATGAAAATATTTCCAGACCTAAAGATTCATTTTTTATTTCCCACAATGATTTGAGTGTTTCTAATTTTACATTTCAATTCTAGACCTATTATAATGTGAAGGCTGAGCCTTAGGTTAAGGTAGGATTAATCCAACCACATGATGTTCCAAAATTAATGTTGAACATTATATTAAGGGATTTCATAAAAAGACATCCATTCTCGGGGAAGGGTTGTGAATCCATATCGAGATCATTGAAATATAGACCACATTGGATCACTTCATTACCATTCAAGGGTAATGATTAGTGGATATGATATCTATAAATAGATTAATCCATATGATACCGTGGGTACCTTTGACTATTATCTTTGTCTATGATGATCTATTCAACTATCATTTGTGAAGGGGTATACAAGTTGGTTTTTGGATATATAAATGTTTCAGTACAACATTTAATATCCGGATAAAGAGTTAGACATATAGGTCTATTCACATTATTGAGGTTATGTTGTAGGGTAATGTGATTTCTTTTAGAACTAGTTGGACTAATCACCTATAATCGGTTGAGTTATTATACAATAATATCCACCACTGTTCTATTGGTAGGAATTTTTTTTACGATCTATCTAGGAGATCCTAAAAATAACATCATTGTTTGATAGGGATTGGTGAGTCATCACTTATGTGGATAATTTTAGTGTAGATGAGTTAAGAAAATTAACATTTAATCTTGTAATATATAAAAATACTCCATATCCATTCAATAACCAGTGTGAATAAAAAACAGATAAATTTTCTATTTCGATGATAGTTATCATGTTTTCATGAAATTATAATAGTATTATATGTTGATAAGGATTAATGGGGGATGAAATATATCCATATTATTTTTAGACCACCACATATTCTTATTAATATAGGAGTGGATTCTTATTTCTGAGCACTACCCCCACCAAAGGACTGGGTCACATCATTTTATATATGTCAATACTAATGTGGTATTTATTTGATTTATCTCTCATTATAGGCTATGTTTAGGGTTTTATCATGGATGAAGCCATATTCATAGTATAATCAGTGGTTATTGAGGAATTGAAAGAAAATATCCATCACACATGAATTATTACATTAGGTTGTATATTATATCTTCAAGAGAAACGTCAAGAGAACTTATGGGAGAATGAAAGATTTATTCAAACCAAATACACATAACTCATTCAATGAGTTGTTCTTTTTTATTCAGGAAAACCGTGAAGGTGGATTGAATTAAACTAGACTAATTTGGATGATAAAATCATTCAATATTTTTTATATTTTTTATAATTTTATTTGGAATGTTATATTGTTTATTCTGTCATCAAAAGCTATTAGAAAATAAAAAAAAAATTCATTATTTTTTATCCAATCATATGAGAATATTTAATAAATCCTAAGTGGAGTTTCTAATGGAAATAATATCATGGCTATTTTTTTGAAATGGTATGTTTTCCAAGGGATGGTTTAATTTTCAGGGGGTTGAAATTGATCTAAGGGGTTATTAATTTTCAAATATATATAAATAGCTAAATAATATATCCCTTATATCATAAGAAATGTTTTTTATTTTATTGACATTGGTGATGTGTAATTTAAATAGGGTAGTGTAAATTCTATGGAATATTATAGGTATATATTTATCAAATATTTTAAGGTTATTGAATTCTCAAAAATTAATTATTGATGATGGGTTTATGATTCGAAACTAATATGATAATTCATATTGATAATATGGAAACAAATAATGGTAATGTTAATTTCACCATTATGATCATTCTTCACCATTAATGGTCCGCGACCCTTATCTCATTTTATAGGGGGAGGAAAATCCCTATAATGTGTTCACCACATTATATTAATATAATAGGATCATTATAAGTGGGTCGGATGAAAAACATTTACTATTATGTTTTAATCATCAAAGATTTGGTATATAAAATAAATGAGGTTGGATATTTTTATTGTTTTTATCCAAATATTCCATCAAATTTCCCAATTATTCAATATAAAACAGTTCACACTAAATATAATAATTATTTACTTTTTTAATAATAATTAAAATATATAGTAATAAATACACAACTACAGAAAATATTTAATATTATGTAAATCATGGTAATGGTTATATTTTTACATAATTATTTTCAAAAACATATATTTGATTCCTAATTTAAATTTTAATTTATATTTTAACATAGAACGTACTAGAATTAATAATTCAAAAAACTTTAATGGTAAAAAATCTAAAAATTTGATATATTGGATTCATTTTAGGGAAATTAATTTCATGTTATTTATGTGACATAATAATTTGAAATTTATTTTAAAAGGGATTGTAAAAATATATTTCATCATTGTTTATCCCATGATGATTTCTTCAATAAACATTGAGTCAGACCAAACTATGAGTGGTCAATTTTCCCAAAAATAATCATTTAATAATTTACATTCTCTAAATTGCTCATACAGAGGTTCAATAATTAGAATGCTTTTTATGGATGAGGGACAACTAGTGGACTAGGTTATTTGGGGTATTATGTGTTCTATAAAAATATTATAATGGATTTTTGGTATGTTATTTCAGATTAAGGGACAAAGGGGAATGATGGTATAGTGTATATTAAAATTTTGCTATGTAGAGGGGTGAAAATGGCACCCGAGAAATATGGATTATTCAAAAATAATGTTGAGGCTAGAGATGAAGGTTATTACATCATTCCTTGGGATAAATTATTATGTTATATGATTTCGAACAAACAATTTTATTTCTTGAAACATACAATTTATTCAACATAGTCATATTCTCATTAATTTGAAACATAATGTTACTCATTCTCATAAATACCATACAATATGTAACTATGATATATGTGTTTCATAATCTATAACTAAGATGTTATGTTTATTAATTATTATCAATAATGCATGTCATATTTCCATAGTCCAAAAGTTTTGTACCTTTAAAATTCATGTATTAGAAATTAATAATATGTAATGTCAATTACATGGTCTTATACATAATTTTTTTTGGGAACAAACCTTGTATAATAGGACACATTCATAAACATGAATCTTTTTTACATATTTAAAATCTCACATAGTATCATATATTTTTTAATTTAAGAAGATTCAGTTCACCTCAATACACAACAGGTATCAAGAAATTATAATATATAAATGGATATTGGTAAAGTCCTATACACCATAAAAACATATTACATGTCATTTTTATACCTCATTTGTTGTTGTACATTATATAACACTCGTGTTATAGAACATGTCTTGTGTGTAGTGTATTCAAATAATTTTTTCTATATATAATAAAAGAGCATGTATTTATTCCTTATCTATGTCATGCATCAAAGGAATATGGGAAATAAAGGTTATTTTGAATTGTCAGGTTTGTGATGGATATAGAGGGAGAGAATATAGAGGTAAAAAAGGGTTTTTAATCCCATGTGATAAACTGACACTAGTTCATGGGTGCACTATATAAATAGTGGAATAGGTAACCACACTTAGTGATGGGATATAGGACCACTAAATATGAAGATTCTATCACCCCTCAGTTGATACACATTACACATGGAATGGTGTGGGTCCCAATATGTATTGATACCACCATGAATGACATATACACTCTTTAGTGAGGTTTTAGCCACTCATTAATATTTTCGGGATGATATTGACGTGTCTGAATTTTATTGCCTATGTTTTTTAGTCCGGTGAAGTTCTAGAAAATTTATCTTTCCTTGGTCATAAAATTTTTATGAAGACAAAGTGTCATTCTATCCATACATATAATAACTATAAACATGTTTCTAAGTTTATAATAACATGAGAAGAATCATTTTATTTTTCCACCATCAAATATCATGGGTGTATTACAAGGAATATATATACCCAATGTAAAAGAACATTGTAGTGGTTAATTAAATGTTGTTTCAATGAACGGAGTCTAATAAAAACCCCAAGCCTCAAATCCCTTAATAAAATTAATTTTCTATGGTAAAATAAAATAATCACATAATTAAAGTGTTTTAGTGGTTTTTTAAAAATTTGTTTATGGTATTATTTTTAGTTGAAGCTATCCCAAAACATTTCATTTTTAAAACCTCAATTTTCATAGACTCCCCTATTTTATCTTCCTTTCCCCGATGCATGAACCTCTCTTCACCCCCCCTTCTATATTTTCTCTATTAAATTATCCACCTTCCTCCCTAGATTGAACCTTCTCTACCCTTTTCTTTCTTCCTCCATCACATGATACACCTATTCTCCTTCTTATTCTCTAGTGTTCCTTATTTATAGTGGATGGTTGTTATCCTTCTTGATTTAATTCATTTTATTTTGTCACCTGAACCTATTCATATTCTATATTCCATGGTTTTACATAAATGGTATGTTTCCTATAACACTTACACTTATAAAATTTATAATATTATATGATTTCATCCACCAAAATGATTATTATATAGGGAAATTGAATTGGATATTTAGGGAATTTTAACCCACATATATGGTATTTTTTTCTTATTTGATTATATAAAACCTCTATTGTGATTAATAAAATGTGAAAAATCATATGATAGATATTATGGTTCAATATTAGTATAATTTAGAGAACTGATATTCTAGTAGTACTACTCAGTTTATTTTAGGTCAAATGACATTATATTATTTTTTGGTAGTGTATCAACATTTTGATCATATTTTCAAAAATAATATTCTTCATTTAAAATGATGTATATAAATTCCATAAAATTATGTATATGATATTTTTTTATTTTAATTAAGTAAAAATATAATTGAACATGAAATTGAAAGACTCTATTCGACTAAATATAGTCTTGAATGATTAAATAATTGATATGAAATTTTGATATTATTAAATTAAAACAACATAATCATTAATTTGGTTTAATATAGGTGATAATTCTGATGAAATTGCATTAATATTTTTTATGTTATGAATCATTTACTAGTGATTTAGAAACATTTGGTAGGTCAGTATAAATCCTTTTGTGTATTTGGGTCATTACATATTTAGATACTAATTAAAGTATATTTTCATGTTTAAATATCATAATTTATTTATAATTTTGTAATAAATGATAAAAATAACAGATTTTAATGGTTCCTTTAATAAATTTTCTATTTTTGTCAATATATTATCAAATTATTAGAAATATATTATGAATGATTTTTTTGGGGAAAATATGTCTTTTGAATTAAAAATTACCATATTCATCAAATAATTGATAGATATAAATCTCATATAAAAAATTTATAAATTAAATTTCATAAATAGACCTATATTACTTAGCACTTGGTATTATTTATATCAAAACCTATTCTTATAATAACATTAAAAAAACAATTTTTAGTTCTCAAGAAATTAAATATATATATATATGTAACAACCAATTAATTTATTGATTAAGGGTAATATACTGTCCACAAATTCCCAGTTTATAAACCATTAGAAATTTACTATAAAATATCATAATTTAAAAAATTTTAAAAAATAAATATAATTATAATATTTTTAAATATTAAATAGTGGGAATTAAATTTAAATTATAATGGTTTTAGAAAAAATTTAATGTAAAATTATATTGGGGATTTTAAAAACTAAAAATGTTATCCAACGACATATTGGGTCATTTGAAATTTTTTTTACCATGGAAAAAATTACATAAGTTTTTTTAACAACCATAATATATCATTAGGGTAATATATTATTGGTATTAATATGATAAAATAATCATGTATACAAGACATAGGTACTAAATAATAAATTTATATAATTAAAAAATTCTTTGCCTTATAGAAAATTGTGGTGTCATTCTATTAGAATATATATTAGTTTCCATGAAATTTGGATCATGGATAGAGTATGGGAAAATCAATAACATTGATTTTAAAGAAGAATCATGGTATGAAAGGGTTATTATGATGAAATTTTTAGAATATCATTTATCATCACTTTGAAGAATGATATTTGTTCATTTCAAATTGCGATTTCGTTTATTTCTTCAATTTTTATTGATACGAAATTCATTTTTCATCCATAAATGAAACATAATTATATATAAATATATAATATTATTTGTTTTATTTTATCCTGTTTCTTATAAAATTTCAATTGAAAATGTTTTACTTTTCTATTTTTATATAGGAATGAGGAAAAACATAAAATTTATTAATTTGATGATGTCTTCCAAAACACATATTTCATCCGACCCATCATATATGAACCCGCAATCATTAAGTATCCTAATTTATTTTATTTTTCACCATTTTATGAATTCAATACCATTTTATATTATCTCATATTCATTAGAAATACCCCATATATCTTGTAAATCATATAATACATCAATGATATCAGGGGAATTATATATAGATACTATGGAGCAGTCATCGATTCAGAATATGGAGTAACATTTACCCTTATGAGGGTATTGATGTGTGCCTGATATTTTTAATTAATTATTATATCTTAAAAAACTAAATTTACATCTATAAATTTTTTAGTATTTTTATTGAACAAAATCGTACAATAAATGAATAAAAATGAATATGAATACATCTAATGTATAGAGGATAAATAAATTATAACTTTTTGTTATATTTGACTTGACTAAGGTGCCTATAGTTGATGAAAAGGATTATATGTGAATATTTTAATATAGTTAGATTATGATATGATGTTCCTTCCCAACATGTTTCATGATTTGGGAAAATTATCCTCACTTAGAAAAATGTTATTATTTTATAATGAATGAAAATTAATTTAAAATAAATAGTTCTTATTTAATTAATATCATATTTTTATTAAATTTAATTTTTTCATCACATTTAATATTTAGATACATGTTCATTTTTGTGTGGATTCCATGATTGTACATTAGAGGAATTTTAAAATTTATGGGAAAAGGATCTAGGAAATAATGTGTGTGATATTGTGTGGGTTAATTGAAACCCCGTTGAGTCTCCAATATATGAAAGAGAATGTTCATGAATGAATACCATGTGATTAGTGGATGTACAACATTGATATCTGTCATACTGTTTCACATAAGATATTTTGTTCTGTCTTAGTTCATTTATATTTATTTAATAAAATTATTGAAATTTTTTTAAAAGTTAAAATGTCTTAGTAATATATGAAAAAACACATAATAAATAGTTAAACATGTCAAATGAAATATAACAAGTTCCAAATGTTTTTTAAGGGGAATATTGAAAAATTTGTTATGGTTATTAGCATTCCTATGGAAGAATCTATGTTTAATAGTTATTAATATTTTCCATTGATGACATAGCCAAAATTAGTTGGTCTTGAGTATAGTCGAATTGATTTTTTTGTTCGATGTGCACAAGAAAGCTGATTCTAATAGAATAAATGAAACCATAGGAAAATTTTGTTTTAAAAAATTATAAATTATAATTAACTTTCAATTAAGTGAAAATTTTTAGAATAAATAATTAAACAGTGATTAATTTTTTATAATGTTGAAAAATAATAATATTTATTTTATGGTTATTTTTAAAATGTTGAGCGATTTTGAAAATTTTGATTTTTACCATATTAATTGTTTAATTTATATATATTAATTGATTTTTTTGAGTATATTAATTATGTAACTGAAATTATGAATTTTAAAATTTAAAGTGATTAATTTTTATGTATTTTTATTATTATATTTAACAAAATTTTCACAGCTAGAATATATAATGATTATTTGTATATAAATGAAAATTTTAATGGTTTTATAAACATTTAAATCTCTTTATAAATGTGTAAAAATTCAATTTTTTTGTTATGATTTGACATTTTCACGTAATAATTTTCATTTGATTTAATAAAATGGCATATCTTAAAAAATATGGAAGCTAATTAAAAAAATTGGATATCCCATCATACTTGAGTGACCTTGATATTAATGTGCCATATGTTTTTACCTTTTTTGTATATAATATTCATGATTTAAATTAAATTTATTATTTATATTTTACCTAAATAATAAATAAAAAAGGTAATTAATATAGGGACATGGAATAAATTTCTTTTTTTAATCGGTGAGAGTGTTGAGTTAAACGAATAGCTGTATTGAACCTATTGTTATGAAAATTATTTTTTATTTTCCAGGTTACATAAAAGTGATTATAATTATAAATTATTGTTGTTAATTGTTAATATGATTTAATATTTTTATCCGTTGAGTAATAATTAAAGATGAATGGAAATAAACTCATTAATATTCATAATTTGTATCTTACAATGATGTTGTTAACCAATTTTTTAGAAGGAGAATAATATTACTATTTATATTTTGGGTACTGGTTCATCACCATCATGGGACATTGGAATGAGAGTATCTTAATTTTTTAAATAAACTCTTTATTTGTTATTGACTATTGTAACACCCAATCCTTCCATGGTACGTTCCACTTTAAATAATGCAATAGCTTGCATTGTACGGAACATCATGATTATAACACTCTACGACCAATAAAACTAGCCATTTTGAATAGTAATACCCACATTTATAAATTTCATAAATTTTATCATTAAAAATGGACGTCAATTTTATATTATAAAAATAGAAATTAGGTTAGGGTGAATTTTTGGTATTTTTATGAAAATATTCAATTTTTTATGAATAGAGAAAAACACTACTTTATTGGCTAAAACCAAAATTTGTATTTAAATAATTATTTATATTATTTAAATTTATTTTATCTCAAACAAGATACATAATTATTATATATGGTCAATGTAATTCATTTAATTCATTTTATAATATGTTTATAAATATAAAAATTTTATTAAACTTTTTATCGTCTTTTACCCACCTCCTAGGTGCATTTGAAAATTTGCATTAAACATAGTTTTACCACATATGTTAGTTTATTTTCAAAAATACGAGAGAAATGTTTGACAATAGTACGTAAAATTTGGTTCAATAAGATGGAAATAATTTTTCGTGAATAGTAACGTTTACTTTTATTTACCATGGTTAAAGTAAATAGGGTAATTACGGGTAAAAATGATATCATAATTATCCTAACACATGTCCTAATTCTGATGGATATGTGTAATTCGAAAAAAAATAGGAATAAAATATGAGCCCCATTGGTCCACTTGGATTAGATTAGGAAATTTATTATTATTTTATTTAAAGAAGAGTTAAAAGTGTTAATTTCAATGTTTTATAATTTTCCCTTTTTAATATAGGGTTATAGATTAGATAAATTCGACTATAAATATTCATTATAAGTCTAAAAATGATTCCTACATAATTTTATTTTATATATAATTTTTAGACATTAAATAATTTATATTACTAATGAGACAACGATGATGCATTAGTTACCTTATTAATGAATGATTAAAATAATTGATATTATAAATATCAAAATAAATGTAATTTGATAATTTTGATAAATTGCACTAATTTTATAGTTTAATATGAAATTTTAGGGTTTATTTAAAAAAATTCGAAGTAATCATGATGTTATGGTTTCGTAAAAACCAAATACTAAATAGTGTCAAAATTGTCATAATTGATTTTTTTAAACAAATACTATATTATTAATTGATATAACATTCCTAAAAATCAAATTCTCTACCAAAGGACTTAGATAAGTTTATATATATTAATAATGAACCACAAGGTGTTCTATGTGATGTTTATAGTATGTTTATTAACCATATAATATAAAAATACAAAATGTCATGGAAAATGAAAAACTATTTAACTTAGAGTTAAATTGAAAAGATAAGGATAATATGGTTCCCTAAACCTGTCTAAAACCTTTGGGATGCGAGTTTTTATACCCATCACCACTTTATCCTCTGAATAAATCATTTTGGACCCATTAGAAAGAGAAAAGTATTCATTATAAAATAATATTTCAATGTTTTCGTAAAGTGACCCTCTCCTCTCTTATAAAATGGCATTTCCCATTCTCTTTATTTCACACCTTCAATGGAAATTTGATCTACCAAACCCTTCCCAAATATCCTCCCAAATTTCATCTCATCATCTAGAGGCCTTCCTTTGGTCAGAAATCCAACCTAAAAATCCCTTTTGAAAATATAAAAAGGAAGAACCCGAAGAAGTGATAAATATTTCATCACCTCTTTCAAGTTCTTTTCTTCTTCCACATCGTATTTCTTTGCTGATTCTATTCCAAAATAATATATCCAGTATATTCTATATACTGTGATGTTATTATAAATATTTTTCAACCATATTCATTATACAGTCCATCCTATAAAAGAAAAATTCACCATACCTACACACGTATGGCTCACCGTCTCCAAATTGTGGTGTAGTTGGTTGTTCAAACACATCATTATTTTGGATAGGTATAATAATGAATATAACTAAGTTAAATAATAAATATAACATGTTAAATATTTTTTATATATGATATACCATCCAATTACATATTATTTCACCATCAATATAATGATATTGTTTCTTGTGTGTATGTTCGGATTACAGTTTCCTTGAACGCGATGGTATTCATTCCCCATCGTAATCATTCAAGAATAATTATCATTTTATGGTTAAAAATAATTTTTATGAACATAATATCATTATGTATATTAATCAAATACATCCTATCCATAAAAAACATTGCTTACTTAACCAAGCATATAATGGAAAATCAATCAGTTAAAACTTGAAACGATGATACTACTGAAATATTATCGGCAAAACAATATTAGCGGGTCATATATGAGATCATATTTATGTATATAGTTCTTATATAATTTAATAACTATTATTTAACTATTATACAAGGAGGTTAATATACCCTCTACCAAGGAAACATACAAGCTATGGGTTAATTTCACAATCTCTTAATTATCCGAGGTTGTTTTTATGTAAGTATTTAGAGGGACCTCTTTATCATCCACATAATTGTTTCTTAAATAAGTATTTCTAAAAAATTAAAATTTAATAGAATATGGGTAAATTTCATCTATACACTAGTTTTACATTTTATAAAATGGTTTGAAAGGAATCATTCAGCCTTTTTCAAAAAATGTACCTTATGAACTTTTTGACAAAATTATGGTAAAAAGGTTTTTTTGACATATACAGCGGGTGCAACTTTTTTACACCATTATAGAATCATCGAAGAATCCCTTACAAGATAATAACAATATTTTGAAAATAAATGTTTTCTTTTTTAATTATATGACTATTAAAGGATTTCAAAATAGAATGGTATATTTCTAAAAAAAAGTTCTGATTTCTTCTATGACAACATCCTCTTGATAGATTTTAAGATTGTTTGATGTTGATTTCTTATGATACAAGTCTTACATATTTTATTGATGGTTTTGTGATATGTTTTATTGTGGATGTGTAATTATTATACCATTCATGTATTATAGATAAAGTATTGGCATTTCATATGCTAGTTTTAATACAAATGTTAATGTTATATTTATTCCTTTTCATATTGAATGTGATTATTCGACTAGTATAACATCAATGTGAATAAGTAAATGGAATTATTTTATTTTATCTTTTCCATATTATTATGATTTTTATGTTTAAAATGCTTTTTTTAGTCTTATACACTGCCTTAACAGTTTATGATTATTTATGAATGTTTCATATATATTGTTTTCCTTACATAGCATCTGAGCTCACCCCATTCTATGATTTATTTTTCCCCATATGTGAAGAATTATTTTATGGTTGACTTGTAGGGATAATATTAGGATATATGTGTGTTCAAATGGGGAAAATATTTGTGGATGTTTTTATTTCATGATGTAATATAAAACTTATGAATGTATCTCGTACTTCCAAGGCTACTAAACTAATGGTTCTTTCAGGATTTAATCCCTTGTTATCATGAAAATGTTATGTAATAATGCACCAACATTGGGTAACTAGGGTCAGGGAGTTATAGTTGGTATTAGAGAAGTGTAGTACAATCCTTGGAAACTAGATTTAGGAACACACTGATTAGAGAACATTTCCCTATGATATAGTTTGAGAATTAATATAGAATAACTTCATATAATTTTTGTACAGTAGAGATTTTGTGAGTTTTTCATGAAATACAACCCTATCTAGATACGAGAAGGTAGATATGGGTCTGGAGGAGGTGTACCTAGGGTTAAAACCAAAAACACCGCCTTGATCTATACTTGAACGAGAAATGGTGCACGACAATGGGTCATGCTACACTCTTGGTTTCGACACTCCTGGGGGATATTCTTTAGATATTTCTCATTTTATTTACAAACCACTATAAAGGGTTTATGAGTATATACCTGGTCAAAGAAAACATTTTATGATTATGGATCATGTCCATAAAATATTCAATTTATGTTATGTGTTTTACATGTTTGTAATTATGTAATGTGATTCATAAAATAATCTAGCATATCCCATTGTTTAGAAATGACGCCTAGTGGAAAGAATGGAAACCGTATCAAAGCACATAATACATGTAGGGATTACTCTCCTTAGAGTGGAGCGAGTGATGCAACTGGTGCTGATCAACTTATCACCATACTGAGACAACTAAGTCAGGTTATGAATAATAAATTTTCTCGTATGGAGCACCCTAATCTACAATGCAGAGGATCAATGTTAGGCCTCTTCATGAGGCAATAAACACCAACATTCAGTGCGATTAAAAATCTTTTATTTTCTAGGAAATGGATAAATTCCTTAGAGAAAAAATTTTAGGGTTTGGGGACCTGTGAACGAGAAAAAGTTATCATGGACGTTTATAGCCTAACAGGAGATGCATATAAAAGGTGGTCATTAATCCAAAACACAAAGGATGATGATGAATTATCGAACATGTAATGGATAGAGTATAAAAATATTTTTGTAGAAAAATACTTTTCTCATGACCATCGAGTGGATATGGAAAAGGAATTTCTGAGTCTAAGGAAAAAGAAGGATGGGATGTCCCAATGAATGAGGATAACATTACATGTTTATCATGGAATGAAGCATATTATATACATAACACAAAGAGTAATATTGATAAATTATTTGATAGATTAAAACCATTTCTCTAGATAGCATTAGTTTCAAAATCCTTCTTATCATACGAAGATTGGCAGGACCCATCCTCGGGGCCCGTGCCGTGACTACCCCAAGCCCGCCTTCCATAGGCCAGGGGCTGGCAACTAGCACCCAAGGCGTAAATCCCAATAACATGGAAGGCATTGCCTCTATAATGTAAACAAAGCACCACAGAGTACAAGAGGAAGTAATACACTAAGTACAAAATAAAGTGCTGAAAAAGTAAATGGGCCAGAATACAAACCCAATCGAAAGTACAGCTACAACTAAACAAATGTACAACAGAAAAAGACAATAGCTGGAAGAATGGATGCAGCTCCTGGGTCTTCTTCCTCAGATCTTACCTGATGGGTAGGTACAGATAGCACAGCTCCTGGATCATCCACCAAGGATCCTACTTGAAGGGTAGGTACAGATAGCCTCCACAACGCTCTTGCCCATCAACCTCCTCTATGTAACGTCTTTTCGTGAAGTCCACCTCCTAATACTGACTCCTCGTGAGGTCCACCTCCGGGTATCATCTAATCTTCGAACACTCGGCCTCCATCAGCAATGCCCGTCGTATACAACCAACACAATGAGGTGCAGGCATAGCCCATGTAGGGGTGAGTATAAAGATACTCAGTAGGGACCCCGAGACCCTCATGGTCTCTCTAAATCCAACAAGGATAACCACAAAGAATATCTCAATAGATTACCTCTACTTAGGTTTATGCCCATTCATATACCTATGTTATCAAATAACCCATCTCAATCATTAGGAAACACAATGATTATGAATTCAACAGATAACCACTACCCAAGTATATGCCCATACATATACATAAGTTTTCAAGTGACCCATCTCAATCAGGAGGTAAACACAAAGGTCATATACTCATCTCAAACAAGGATTTAATCATGAAGTCGAAACCACGACTGCTGGAGGACTCCTCTGTCGAGTACAGTGGGCCTGCCGCTACAACCAAGCACGCCCAACTAACATTGGACTGCTGTAGTACTCCACCTGTCGAGTACTGTGGGCCTACTGCTACAACCAAGTGCTTCCCACCATGGTTCTACTGCTACAACCAAGCGCACCACCTTTAAGTACTGTTGGCATGCTGCTACAACCAAGCGCTTCCCACCATGGGTATGCCGCTACAACCAAGCGCTCCCACTCATAGCCTACAGAGGTACTCCTTATTTTGAGTACCACAGGTCTTCCACTACAACTAAGTACTCCTCCACCATGGTTCTGCCACTACAACCAAGCGCTCTCCACTTGGCTATCCGAAACACACCGAGTCGATCAATCAGTAGTCGTCAAGTCTCAGCCAGCTACTGGGTCTCTTCACTCTGCTAGCTCGTCACCAGGAGGGTCCAATCCACGAGCTACTGGTCGATACTACATGTATCTCATAGTCCCATGAAGAAGTATCTCAAAGATCCGTCTCGTCATATGGGTCTCAATGCAAGAGACAACATGTCAATCGGACGCCCAGTCTGTGAGTTATTAGCCTTTTCGTCCAAGGGGCCCGGTTGGTTTCGTGTGCGAACCAACCTGGACGTATCTCCACCGTACCCCGAACTCTCATAGGGTACACTCATAGGGACCGTTTCTCAATGTGATCGCCAATGCCGCTGACGGTTCTTCAAATGGACGTCTGGTCTGAAAGTTATTAGCTTTTTCGTTCTAGGGGCCCGGTTGGATTTTAGGTACAATCCAACCTGGCCACTATCCAACTGCAACCAAAACTCCGGAAAAGTATGCCAAAAGTTCTGTATCATCAAGAGGAATCCAACAAAGTCGATGGAATGTCAATCGAACGTTCGAAGCTCATGATATAAGCATTTCTCCCCCAAGGGCCCGGTTGGTTTCGTATCTGAACCAACCCGGCTGTACTTAAAGTTCTCTGAATCCTTGAATGTAATATACTGAAATTACCGTCTCGATCCAAGGATCACATCGCAGCTGACGGTTCATCGATCGGAGGTCTGTAGCCCAAGATATGGGCAAATGACCATAAGATGTCCGTGAATAGGTGGTTCGGGCCCGGTCCATCCGGGCCCGATACCCCCTGGGTCAGCCCAAACCGGGTCGACCTGACCCAGGTCGAGGTCCGGCCCACATGGGTGCGGCCCGGCCCGGCTGGCGTGGCCCAGCCCGGCGCAGGCACGCTGGTATTCCTCTGGCCGGGTGGCTCGGCCGAAACGGCCGAGATGTTTGGGGGGGGGGTGCTTCCCCCTTGTTTAATGAAATGCGGCCCCACCATGTGGGGGCTACTCCTGCTTCCCAGCCGAGGGTTTTGAACCCCCGGTTCTACCCCTAACCGGTCGGCCTGCACTGGCCAGCCGACTGCTTCACCACGGGACCGGAGCGGTCCCGTTCCCCCTGCTCTGACGCCGGCGGCTGGAAACCGGCCGCCGCTCCCTACTCCACCGCGGCCCTGCTCCGGCCGCGGTGTTTTCTTGATTCTCCGGCTTGGTGTGACAGCGCCGCTACCTTCTTCGACTTTAATGGTGCGGCGCGACGGTGCTGCGAATCCTTGCCGCACAATCTCGCACGGTACGACGGCACTGCATCACTTTCCATCGAACCACAACAACACAAATATAAGGGAGGAGGGTCGGCCGTGTTTGTGCGGTTCGACCCCCTCCGGTTAATCGATAGCAAGTGGTCCAATTTGAAAGGAGGAATAACGACAGATGAATTCCTGAATAATAACAACAATAAATCCCCTACCTCAAGCGTTGTCGTCGAACGAGATTTGTCGCAGAAAAGGATGTCGCGGAATTGATCAATGTGGAAGAACAGGATCATTGGCGTTTGTTGATCTCCAAGGAAGGTGTCTCTCGCCATCACAGAGAGGAGAATTGACGTCGTTCTTCGTCAGCGGCGGTGCGTTCATCGCGTTCTTAGACGAAGACTGCAGAAATTCAAGACTTCCTTTTTTCACCTAAAGACACAACACAACAATCCCAACAATAATAAAATAAGTGTTTCACTTATTTTGTTACTCATGACTTACGTTTGAAATTCAAAATTTGAATTAAACATCTTAATTAACTCATCTGTCATTTAATATTAGGGTAATGGGAGTTTAGGGAATATGAAGGGGGTGGGGTTTTTGTGAGACCCACCACCCTTATAACCACACTGGGGTGGTTACCCAACATCCACAAAAAGGTTAACCACTTAGTAAAAATACAATTTGTAGCTCAATTTTATTTTTAACTTCCGAAAATTTTAACAAGTTATCCTGTGTAAACGCAACTCCGGAAAAGGTGTTCCTATGAAATTACATGCGCTGCGGTTTCATTGGCACCCTCAGAATTTGATTCCAAGAACTGGTCCAAATTTAGAAAAACCCTCTCATTCATTCATTGAACGTAACCAAGATAATCTTCAGAAATTGATTCTGGGCACACCGGGGCTCGGAATCAGGCACCGTCAGAAACTGTGTACTTGTATAATTCCAATGAAATTTAGAAAAAATAATTCGTTGAAATTTCCCGGTCTTTACATTTCTCCCACCACATGGCTTTACGTCCCTGTAAAGCTATAACACAAATTAGGGAAACAAAAGTGGTACTGAGCACACATCTGAGCCTTCTGCTCCCATGTGCTCACCTAAGGGTTCCCGTCATACGAGTTAATCCACACAAGAGGAATCGACAGTCCCCGTAGGACCCACTCCTATCGATCCTAAACCCCTACTGGATCCATGTGGAAGTCATACATTCATTGAAATCCAAATCCTTGAGAGTGATGATGTGTGAAGGATCATGCACGTATCTCTTCAGCTGAGGTACGTGGATGATATTCTGCACCCGGTGCAACTGAGGTGGAAAGGACATGCGGTAAACCACCTCGTATACCCTGCTGAGAACCTAGAAAGGTTCGTTGAACCTCGGAGATAACATTCTGCCTCAGCCACATCTCAGTAAACATTGTCGAGGTGAGACCCGTATAAGGACGTGATCATCATCCTCGAACTCTAGAGGTATCCCTTTCCTGATTAGAACTGAAAATCAAAACTCCTGCTACCACATGGGTGATGTTGGCAGACTCAAAAGTGATAGGCTACACCTTCCTATGCATGATTCCATCCTGTGCTGCCTGGGTTTTCCTTTTCTCCGACCAAGGAAAACCTCATCCCAATGTTGTAGATAAACCACATACTTTTTTCCTAATATAGTCAATCCATGTATGAACTGTGGATCCAATCCATTCTCAGACCAACATCGTAAATCCTCGACGCTACCACCAAGAGATTCCAACCGAAACTCTCACTCAGGGGTCATATCACACTGTCGACATAAGTGTGATTATCGAGTCTCCTCCCAAGGTATCTCCAGACGTGAGGTTCATGTCAACGGCTTAACTGGAAAATCAAGGTCTGGGACAAGATTTGTGCAAGGAAGAAATGATTCGTATCATTGTCTGATACTATGGTAGCTTTTAGTGGACACAGACTATCCCTAAAATCATTCATAGAGCCATTGGGTCACACTCCTTGACCGCATGCAGCTACTCTCTTCTCATACCCTCCATCTCCCTGAGCCTAGAGGGAACAACAAAGGCGGGTGGTTGTAACATGTTGATATGTACACCACCTCATTCTTCTCCCCTATCTCTGCCTCCATGTCTACTACAATGCAGATTTATCTGTGCTTAACATTTCCTCTTTTTGAAACATTCACATGCCCATGTCTCTGAGACTAACGCCAGTTCGGATCTTCCCACTGCTAGCATTCTCTAGCTGTATTCGTTCAGCCAAAGAACATTCAACCACAAGGTCTCTCTAGAACCCTAACGTGTGTAGGAATGCATAGAGGAAAATGTGATGGCTCGGATATCCTTAAACACACCACGCTCAGAGGTATGAGCTTTATATCACTGATCAAATAGTATTCATCGAGTACACGAAATGTTTGGTACGCCTCGATGAATACTCATCTACCGACTTGTCCTCCTGTCGAAGCTGTATAAGCTCTAGAAAACTCTCAGCCACCACCTCAAGCCAGTCGTCAGCTGCCTGTGAGTCTGGCTTTCCTTGGAACATGAGGTTATCTGATGTTGGAAGACATGTAAGGTAGTAAGTATACATGTGTAACATACTGGTACTGTCGGTTGTAACTGCTGACCAACAGGTTGTGACGTATAGCTGGTACACTATCTGAAGGCACTATCTTAGGCATCGATCCAAATACCGAAGCCTCATCACAATGCGGACTATCCTCATGGCCACACACTAGAAAACACTAGTAGAAAAGTCCACCATCCACTCTACTGTTGTCTCACCTAGGCGTAAATCTCTAGAAATCGCCTCCATCCAGTCCTCTGCTGTCTGGGAATCTGCCTTGCCTCGTAACCTTGGAAACCGCTGCTGCTGGAAATCGTACAATGTGCTCTGCCAGCGTGCACCGTTCACTAGTTTAGCTGGTGGAATCTACTACCCAACAGGTGGTGGTGATGCTGGTACACCACCTGAGGGTGCCAAAATAGTAAAAAGGGCCCCGCACCGGAGCCTCATCACTCGGTAGGACGTCATCGTGTACTCTCTCGTAAACTCCAACTGACTGTCTGCGTGGAGAAATCCTTAACATATGCGACACGGTCAATGATTTATACCTGGTGAGATGACCTGGTTTGAACTGACTTTAAAACTTTGGAAACACACACACAATTAGTGTTTTCGTGCACAATGTCGGAAATCATAAGTTAGGGTCCTGGTGTACGGATACGCCAGCCGCCGCACCAACACTGGACTCCCTAAACTGAAGACCACACTCGGTACCCTTAACACTATTGTTTCACATAGAAAAAGATCAGAGTCCTTAGTTCTGTGGTAGAACCGACTCCTCTGATACCAATTTGTCACGACCCGTCCTCGGGGCCCGTGTCGTGACTACCCCAAGCCCGCCTTCCATAGGCCAGGGGTTGGAGACTAGCACCGAAGGCATAAATCCCGATAACTGGGAAGGCATTGACTTCATAAAGTAAAAAAAACACCACAGAGTACAAGCGGAAGTAATACACTAATTACAAAAGAAAGTGCTGAAAAAGTTAATGGGCCAGAATACAAACCCAATCCATAGTATAGCTACTACTGAAAAAAAAGTACAACAGAAAAAGACAACAGCTGGAAGAATGGAAGTAGCTCATGGGTCATCCTCCTCGAATCCTACCTGAAGGGTAGGTACAGATAGCGCAGCTCCTGGATCGTCCAACACGGATCCTACCTGAAGGGTAGGTACAGATAGCCTCCACAACACTATTTTCCGTCAACCACCTCTATGTAACGTCTCACCATGAAGTCCACCTCCTAATACTGACTCGTCGTGAGGTCAACCTCCGGGTATCGTCTAGTCTTCGAACACTCTGCCTCCGTTAGCACTGCCTGTCTTCTGCAACAAACACAACGAGGTGCGGGCATAGACCGTGTAGGGGTGAGTATAACGATACTCAGTAGGGACCCCGAGACCCTCATGGTCTCCCTAAATCCAACAAGGATAACCACAAAGTAGATCTCAAGAGACAACCTCTACTTAGATATATGCCCATTCATATTCCTAAGTTATCAAGAAACCATCTCAATCATGAGGAATAAAAAAGATTATGAATACAAAGGATAACCACTTCCCAGGTATATGCCCATACATTGACCTATGTTTTCAAGTGACCCATCTCAATCATGAGGTAATCACAATGTTTATAGACTCAGCTCAAACCATAATTTAATCATCAAGTCGAAACCACGGCTGCTGGAGAACTCCTTCTCTATCAAGAACAGTAGGCTGCCGCTACAACCAATCGTGCCCCACTAACCTTCGACTGATATAGTACTCCACCTGTTGAGTACTGTGGGCCAGCTACTACATCCATGTGCTTCCCACCATGGGTCTGCGGCTACAACCATGCGCTCTCCCTTCAAGTACTGTGGGCTTGCTGCTACAACCAAGCGCTTCCCACCATGGGTCTGCTGCTACAACCAAGCGCTCCCCCTCATAGCCTACAGAGGTACTCCTTTTGTTGAGTATCGTAGGTCTTCCTCTACAACCAAGCGCTCCTCCGCTGTGGGTCTGCCGCTACAATTAAGTACTCCCCACTGGGCTATCCGAAACACACCGAGTCGATCAATCAGTAGTCATCAGCTCTCAGCCAGCTACCAGGTCTCTACACTCTGCTAGCTCGTCACCGAGAGGGTCCTCTCCATGAGCAACTGGGTGATACTCGATGTATCTCAAAGTCCCATGAAAAAGTACCTCAATGATCCGTCTTGTCATAGGGGTCTCAACGCAACAGACGACGCGTCAATCATATGCCTAGTCTGTGAGTTATTATCCTTTTCGTCCCAGGGGCCCGGTTGGTTTCGTGTGAGAACCAACCCGGCCATATCTCCAATGTACCCCAAACACTCATAGGGACTGTTTCCCAATGTGATCACCAACGCCGCTGACAGTTCGTCAAACGAACGTCCGGTTTGAATGTTATCAGCTTTTCCGTTCCAGGGGCCCGGTTGGATTTTGGGTACAATCCAACCCGTCCACTATCCAACTGCAACCAAAACTCAGGCGAAGTATGCCAAAAGTTCTGCCTCATCAAGAGTAATCCAACAAAGTCGACGGCACGTCAATCAGACGTCCATAGCTCATTATATAAGCATTTCTGCCCCAAGGGCCCGGTTGGTTTCGTATCCGAACCAACCCGACCGTACTCAAAGTTCTCCGAAACCATGAGTGTAATATACCAAAACTACTGTCTCGATCCAAGGATCGCATCTCAGCTGACGTTGAGTCGATCAGAGGTTCGTAGCCCATGATATTTGCAAAAGACCGTAAGAGGTCTGCGAATAGGGGGTTCGGGCCTGGACCGAACCGGCCTGATACACCCTGGGTCGGCCCGAACCGGGTCGTCCCGACCCAGGTCCGGGTTCGGGCCACGTGGGCGCGGCCCGGCACGCCGGCGTGCTGGAGGTCCACTGGCCAGGTGGCTCGGCCGAAACGGCCTAGCGGTTTGGGGGGGGGGGGGGGGGGGCACTGCCCCCCCCCCCCCCCACCTGTTTAATGAAACGCGGGACCCCATGTGGGGGGCTCTCTTGCTTCCCAGCCGGGGGTTTTGATCCCCCGGTTCTCCCCCTAACTGGCTGGCCCGCCCCGGTTGGCCGACTACTACACCACGGGACCGGTGCAGTCCTGTGCCCCCTTCTCCGACGCCGGCGGCCAAAAACCGGACGCCGCTCCCTACTCCACCACGGCCTAAGGTCATGGCCTTTGTCCATCTGGCACGACATGACGGCGCTGTGCCCCTCTGCCACGGCCCCGCTCCGGCCGCGGTGTTTTCGTGATTCTCCGGCGTGGCGTGACATCGCTACGTCCTTCTTCGACTTCAATGGCGCGGTACAATGCCGCCGCGCATATTTTCTGCATGATCCCGCGTGGTGCGATGGCACTGCGTCACTTTCCTTCGAACCACAACAACACAATCATAAGGGAAGAGGGTTGGTCATGTTTGTGCAGTCCAGCCCCGTCCCGTTAATCGATAGAAAGAGGTCCAATTTGAAACGAGGAATGACGATGGAAGAATTCACGAATAATAACAACAATAAATCCCATACCTCAAGTGTTTTCGTCGAACGAGATTTTCGGCGGAAAAGGACGTCGTGGAATTGATCGCCGTGGAAGAAGAGGATCGTTGGCGTTTGTTGATCTCCGAGGAAGGCGTCTCTTGTCGTCACAGAGAGGAGAATTGACGGCGTTCTTCGTCGGCGGTGGTGCATTCTTCGCGTTCTTCAAAGAAGAATGAATAACATCAAGACATCCCTTTTTCTCCCAAAGACTCGACACAACAATCACAACAATAATAAAATAAGTGTTTCACTTAATTTATTACTCATGACTTATGTTTGAAATTCAAAAATTGAATTAAACCTCTTAATTAACTCATGTGTCATTTAATAGGAGGGTTATGGGAGTTTAGGGAATATGAAGGGGGTGGGGTTCATGTGGGCCCCATCACCATCATAACCACACTTGGGTGGTTACCCTACTTCCACCAAAAGGTTAACCACTTAGTAAAAATACAATTTGTAGCTCAATTTTATTTTTAACTTCCACAAATTTTAACAACTTCTCCAGTGTAAATGTAACTCCAGAAAAGGTGTTCCTAAGAAATTATCGGCACTGCGGTTCCATCGGCGCCGTTGGAATTTGATTCCGAGCACCGGTCCAAAAGTTAGAAAAACACGCTCGTTCGTTCACTGAACATACCCGAGATAAACTTCAGAAATTGATTCTGGGGACACCGGGCCTCAGAATCAGGTACCGTCAAAAACAGCGTACTCGTATAATTCAAAGAAATTTCTAAAAAAATTCCCATCAAATTTCCGGGTTTTACAAAGATATTGTCTAATGTGCTGTCACGATAAAAAAAGAATTCTCTATATCTAATGATTTTAAAGCAAAGAAGGAGAAAAAGAGATCTGATGAACACACTATAAATGGAAATAAGGTGGAGAAGGGAACTTATTAATTTCAATCCTGTGGTAAATGTGGGAAGAAACACCCCAGTACATGCCTGATGGGATTGGGAGTCTATTGCATATTTGGTGAAAATGGCCATCATGATCGTGATTAAAAGGGGAAGAAATATGCTTTCAATGATGAATGATATAGTGGTGGAGAAAAGGGGAATTAAGAAAATGAATTTCCTAAGCACCAAAGGAACTTAACTCAAAAAATCCCAAGGGGGAATGGAGAACCTTATGTGATTACCACTGTTGAGGTTAATGCTGCGGATGACGTGGTGGCAAGTAATTTAATGGTTTCCTCATGTTTAACAAATTCATTATTTGATTCTGGATCATCGCATTGTTTCATATCTTCCCAGTTTGGTATGTAAATTAGATATTTCCAATTTTATTTAATAGGAGAGTTGTCAGTCAAAAATCCTAATGGATGTATCATTTCAACAATGTTTTGTGAATCAGTTCCCATTAGGGCATATAAATGTTCTTTATCTACTGATCTCATCAGCATACCCATGATTTAATTGGATAAAATCCTTTATATGGATTGGCATTCAGACCATGATGCGAAACTTTATTGTAAGAAGAAGAAGGTAACAATTCATGAGGATGATAAATAGTACCTTATCATTAGAGCAGAGACGTTTCCACCTAATTATTATCTAGATCTGCCCCATGTATCTCTTCTAAATTCAATTATTAGGGATGAAAAGAATGAAATAATTGTGGTTGAGGAAACAAATGTTCTAATAGAGGATGCATCTATTATGAATGAATATTTTGATGTGTTTCCAGAGGATTTACCTGGACATCCTCGAGAATGAGAAATTGTGTTTTCCATTGATTTAATTCCTGGTTCAAGGCCCATATAGAATACCCCTTATAGAATGGCCACAACAGAATTAGTGTATCAAAAGAAACAACTAGACGAATTGAGTAATAAGGTATTTATTCTCCCTACTATTTCTCTATGGGGATCCCATGTTCTTTTTTTAAGTAGAAATATGGATCTAAGAGTTGTGCATTGACTATAGGGAGATGAATTATTTAACAATAAGGAACAAGTATCCCCTACCTCACATTGTTGATTTATTTGACCACCTTCATAGAGCTCAATATTTTTCAAAGATTAACATTCGATCAGGATATCATCAATTGTCATTGAAGAAGGAAGAAATTCCTAAAACTGAATTTCGAACTAGGTACTGGCATTACGAGTTTACAATAATCCCTTTTGGATTGACTAATACACCCTCTTTCTTCATGGATCAGTAGTGTTTTTATGGAACATCATGATGAATTTTTAGTGTTATTTATTAATGATATATTGGTATACTAAAAGGCTATGAAGATCCGAAAAACCACCCACCCATTAACCTACGGACTCTTAGAAGAAATGAATAATATGGGAATTTAAGCAAGGATGAATTCATGGTTCTGGAGATTCCATTTCCTGGCCATATTTTCTCTGAAGAGGGAATATATGTGGATACTTAAATGAACAAGGCAATCCAAGAATGTCCAGCACAGACAAGAATAACTATCGTATGCAGTTTTATTGGTTTATTAGGTTATTGTAAAAATTTCATCTAGAATGTTTCCCAGTTGGCTAACCCATTAACAATGATTACACATAATGGTGTTAAATTTGTTTGTAAAATAGAGTGTGAATTTTTATTTGAAGAACTAAATATAATATTAGTCAATGATCCTTTCATAACTCAACCATCAGGGAATGATGGGTTTTTTATTTTAAGTTATGCTTCAATGAAAGGACTTGTATGTGTCTTTATGCAGAATGATAGAGTTATTTCCTATGCATCATGACATTAAAAATTAATGAACAAAACTATCACAGTCATGATCTTGAGATAGTAGCTATAATCCATGATCTGAAAATATAAAGACACTATCTCTATGGTGAAAAATGTGAGATTTATACTGATCAAAAGTGTTTTATGTATATTATCTCCCCAAAATAACTCAGCATGATGCAAACGCGATGGCTTGAACTACTCAAGGATTATAATTTCACTATACACTACCACCCGGGGAAGGCAAATAAGGTGGAAAATTCATTGACTATAGGATCATGTAGTTTAGAACAAGATGATAATTAAAAGGGATCATATTTTCATGGATCTAGAAAGGATGGATATGGGAATAACCATGGAAGGTGAAACATAAATTCTTTTTCAAATTGTTGCCAAACAATCTTTACTAGAAAGGATAACAAGTTATCAGACTGATGATGAGGAGTTTCAAAATATGATTAATGCTGTGAATGATGGAAGATTGAGTGACTTCATATATGAAGATGGAATTTTGAAATTTGGGAAGAGACTTTTTTTCCAAAAATACTATATTTAAAAAGGCAATTGTTGGATGATTCTCACAGCTCCAATTTCTATATACACCATGGGAGCACCAAGATGTATAGAGTTCTGAACGAACACTTTTTGTGGGACAGCATGAAGAGGGAGATTGCTGATTTTGTGTCTTGATGTATGGATTTTCAACAAGTGAATGCTAGAAGGAAACAACCTAGGGGAATCATGCAACCTCTTCCCATACTTTAGTGGAATTGGGATAATATTAAAATTGAATTTTTCATCGGACTACCAAATTCTCCCAGAAGAAACGATGCAATATGGTTCATTGTTTATCATCTTACCATGTTATCACATTTTCATGCAATAAGGGATGATTTTACCCATGAAAATTTATAAATACTTTATATTAATGAAGCTATATGACTTCATGGAGTATCACTATCGATTGTTTTTTATCATGTTCTACATTTTACATTAATATTCTGGAAAAGTATTCAGGAATCCCTGGATACTGAACTTCATTTGAGCACTGCCTACCACCCTTAAACTAATGGAAAATCAGAACAAACTATTCAAACCTTAGAAGAAATGTTGATATCTTACTCACATGACATTCAAGGTATGTAGGATAAATATTTACCTCTGGTACAATTTTCTATAACAATAGCTTCTATTCAAGTATTCATATGGCACCGTATGAAAAGAAATATGGAAAAAGTTGTCGCACATCAACTTTTTGGGTTGATGTTGGTGAAACAAAACATGTAGGACCAATACTTGTTGAGTAAACAATGAAAAAGGTGAAGGTTATCAAAAACCACATCAAAGCAGCCCAATGTAGGCAAAAGAGATATACTTATAACAGAAGGTGGGATTTCGAATTTCAAGTAGGAGACCATGTTTTCATGAAGGTATATCTATGTAAGAGTTTTATATGTTTTGGTAAGAAGGTTAAATTGAGTCCTAGGTATATTGGGGCTTTTGAAATTCTATAATGAATTGGGGATGTAGCATACCTTTTGGAAATACTATCATGTCTTTCCAAATTTCACGATCTGTTCCACATATCACTGTTGAGAAACTACATGCCTGACCCATCCCATGTACTAACCTATGATGAAATTGAACTTGAACCGGATCTATCTTATTGTGAAGATCCTATAAAAATTCATGAAACCAGTGAACAAGTACTGAGAAACCGAATGGTTCATCTAGTAAAAGTTCTGTTGAGAAACCATAAGATGGAAGAGACAACGAGGGATCCTGAGGTACCTATGATGATGAACCGCCCGAAACTTTTTATGCAGTAATATTCTTGAAATTTCAAGGATGAAATTATTATTATTAGTGAGAATGTAACACCCCAAGATTTTATGGTACATTTCCCTTTTAATAATTCATTAGCATTCATTGTACACAACATCGAGATTCTAACTCACTATGACCAATCAAACAAGCCATTATGAATAGAAATACCCACTTTTCCAAATTTTAAAAAAAATTATTTTAAAATGGAGTTCATTTTTGGATTTGGAATATCGAAATTAGGAAAGGGTGAATATTGGGTATTATTATGAAAACATTCAATTTTTTATAAAGAGTAAAAAACACTGTGTTATTAGTTAAAACCGATTTTTTTAAATACTTATTTATTTTATTTAAATTTATTTTAGGTCAAGAGAGATACAAATTTCTTATATAAGATCAATGTAATTAGTCGGAGGCATTTTAAATTTGGTATAGATATATATAACGTTTATTGAACTTTTTACCATCTTTACCCACCTTTTAGGGGTATTTACAAATATACATAATACATAATATCATCATTTCTATGAGTTGAATTTAAAAAATATGGGAGACACAATTGACATTATTTAGTAAAATTTGGTTCAATGAGATTAAAATATATTCTTTTGAAAAGTAACTTTTTACTTTTATTTACAATAGTTAAAAGTAAATATGGTAATTAATGGTAAAAATGATATCATAATTACCATGACACATGTTTAAATTCTATTGGATAAGTTTAATTCGACCAAAAAAAAACCCTATGAATAAAATATTATCCACTTTGGTCCACTTGTGTAACATCCCAGGTAAATAATGAATAAAATATTTTTGTATTTATTAATATTTATGAATTAAATATTAACTTTACTTTAAAGGGGTTTCTATGTTCGAGAGCGTACCCGATACGCAACGATGAGTTCCTTTGAAAACATACGTTGCACACTAGTAATATAATAATATTACTTTAAATGGTAGTCAATATTTAGTCGTTGTGTTCATGGGAATGGATAGAAATAACTAAAATATGATTATATATGTTTTTTAAATGTTTTTACATTTATCCAATAATGGATAAAGGGTTAAACTACAGAAAGAATTCAATTTTAGGCATTTATACCCTAATTTTCACTAAAGGTTCACTTATCACCTTTTGATTGTGAACAGTCATTAAATATAGATTTTATCAATCTTATAAATTCTCTTGGACCAAATATAACTCTTATTTAGAATCGAGACATCAAAATTTACTTTGTGTAATTTTTTGGTATTTTTCCGATGAAGTTCATTTTTTAATGAATAGTGTAAAATGTTGTATTTTAATTCAAAACCTCTTTTTAATATAATTTATTTATATTATTAGATTATCATTTGAATTGGTTTTAAAGTAAAATTAGAAAATATGTTTACCATTAAATCCAATAGTGGTCGTTGGAATTAATTTCACTTTGAAATCGGACTTAAACTAGTGTCAATCTTTTGATACTTATTATTTCATAAAAACATGCTATTTGTCATGACCGCGGGAATTAATTATTAACATAATTAATGTGACTTATATGTTTTGAATATTGTAAAAGAGACTTCATTTTTTAATTCTGAATATCAAGTATAGCTTAGGGTGAATTTTTGGTATTTTTCTGAAAAACTTCAATTTTTGATGAATAGTGAAACCACTAAGTGGTACTTATAAAAACTGATTTTTCGTTTAAATGAAATTTTACCACTTCTGTATTTTGAATTTAAAAAATCCGACATGCATGGTTGTCATTAAGAAGTAAAATTTGGTTCAATGAGATTAAAATAATATGTTGGTGAATAGTAACTCTTAAGTTCTTAATCGCGATTAGAGGTAATTAGTGTAGTTTTAGGTATGAATAATGTTTTAATAAAATGAAATAACCTAGACACATGTCCTACCCTCATTTTATGTGTCATGGACGACCAATAAAATCCATGGATCAACTTGGAGACCCCATGAAGCCACTTTGGTTGGAAAATGACATAAATACCTTTTATTTAATGTTAATGTGAAAAATGACACAAACATGAAATGTTTTACTAAAACAATTTTAACATGGGGTTATACAAGTCATATTTTTGACTATAAATAGTAATTGGAAAGATAAAAATATTTCCTACATCATAATAATTTTTTTATAATTTTTATACATTAAATAAATTAAATTATTTATGACATCATGATGATGCAGCGATGACCTCATTATTTAACGATTTAAATAAAATGGAAAGACATTGTAAAATCTAAGACCTACACATGTCCAAAACCTATTAGATTAGTGGAGTTAGAACCCTCATCACCTTATCCTCGAAATAAATCAATGTGGGACCTTTAAAATCTGAAACTCTTTTGAAAATAAAGTAACATTTTGTAACTTTACAAGAGTGCCCCACCTCTCCTCTTATAAAAGGCTCCAACCTCTACCACCTTACCCACACACCCAAAGCCATTGGCTCGGCCAAACTCTGCCAATTTTGTCTCTCCACTTCCCTCTATTACTCCGTAAAGCCTCACATTGGGCAGAAGTCTTCCCAAGGAAGCCTTTGATCTCAAACCAAAGGGAGTTACCCGATTTTAAGGTGATGTCTACTTTTGAGTCCTTTTGTTTTATTTTGCTTCTCCAACCACCTAAATTCTTTTTATTAATTTCTTTTGTAAAAAATACAGTATCCTTAATATACTAGGATGTTTTTATAAGAAGTATTCGAGCTACACTTACAAACACCTACATCTAATGGTTAAAGAACATACTGTTTCCGTGGATGGAGAATTTATGCCTCCCGAAACGATGATTGTTCAACATTCTTTTAACACCTTTAAAGGTGGCCATTAAGATGACACTATATTTATATATGATATATAATATTTTTATGTTTTCCTTAAACTTCTGTATTTTTCATTTTAGGCATACCATTATGGTTTCCATTATGGGTAAACTCGATATCATCATTTTAGGAAGTGCGGACTACCGCCCCCTCAAAGTGATTTGATTCGTTAATGCCATATGTGGGATGTATAAAGGATGGATTTGAAGTTATTATATATGATGTTATACTGGAATTATAATATAACTCTATATCATTATTATTTCTTTCCATTAAAGTATGAGATAGAAATGAAAGTAGCGTTCATGCGTACGTACGGCTTACCGTCTCCATGAACGGTGCATTTCATTTCTTATCGCCAAATGTAATATACTATTATAAGTACATGTATATAATGGATTTATATGATGAATTATACATCTAAATGATGTATATAATTCTGGAATTAAAATATACATACCTCTCATTTAGTTTTAATTCCATTAATATGACAATGAAATGAAAGTAGCGTTCATGCGTACGTACGGCTTACTATCTCCATGAATGGTGCATTTCATTTCTTACCTCTAAATGATAATGTAATATTATAAATACATGTATATGCTGGATATATATGATATATATGATATCCAAATCAGGAATTTCATTCTGGATATAAATAACCTTTGACCACACGAACAACATGTAATTTTAAGAACTCCACTTTCGACTTATGAACCAAATATCGACAAAACAAACATTATTAACATAAATGGTTACATAATGTTTATAACATGGAAATAAGTGATATAAAAGGAATAATGAACTAGAAAAAGGTTCTTAAGAAAAGAGAAATTAACTCAAGTTTATTATTCAGGACGTTAAAGAACGATTGAGTCATGTCGGACCTGAGGTAAGGGACTTCGTCTCAATCTCCTTTAATTGAGGCATATTTCTTTTTATACACAACTTTATTTTATACGGTGTACAAACCCCTTTGATATTTACTTTTATACAAAAGGAATCTTTTTCTACGAAGCATTTTACTAAACGACAAAAAGGAATTTTATTTTAACGTACGCGGTGACAACGACCTTTTCCACCGCCGCGAGTATTATTTGATCTTGGGCTTCCTGAACAAGCTGTAATGTTTTTTTAAAATAGAATAAATACCATATAATATTTTATGTATTTTGGTATTGAAAATGGTTTTTATAATGGATTTTTTTATGTCAATATATTTATGTGATATATTGTGATCAAAGTGTGGAAATGTTTTCTTTCCATTATATTTGTTTTACGTCTTATGATTTTATAATGGTACTTGGAAATTTGACAGGTGGTTACGTGATGAACCATATGACGGGTGGTGCCGTGAATACCAGGACGGGTGGTTACGTTATATCCTCCAATGAATTGGGTATGGAAGTCGGTCGTATGGATATTCCATTAAGTATGTATGGAAGTTGGCTGTATGAATATTCTATTAAGTGATATGTGTGGAAGTCAACCGTATGGTTATTCCACTTAAATATGTTTATGTCCCAAGTTACCTTTATATGTTATGTGTTCTTTATATGGGTTTTATGGTAATCCTTTGGTTACAAAAGGCTATGTAATGATATTTTATTCAGTGAAGAGTTTTTACTGCTTCATGAAGGTGAAGGTATTACTTTGATAAATTATACATGGTTTAAATGATGTTTGAAAAACTAACAGTTTTCATTCTTTGTGTATCCCTTACTGAGCCTTTCATGCTCACCCCATGTTTTTTTGAAATGTTTTTCACAGGACTTAATGTGAAATAGGTTCAAGGATGGGATCAAGGGAAATTCATGCTATATAAACATGGAACTAGACATGTCTCTTTTTAAGAGTTTTTTTATTTTATGGAAACATAGTAGAAGTGTATACTTTGTAATCTTTTGAGATGTAATAGTTATGTCCTAATTCTCTAAAACACTAAACCTGAAAAGATCCTCAATGTGAATTATTCATTTAATTCAATATTAAGTAAGGTTTAAGGCCATGGACTTATAACTTGTATTAGATTAGGACATTTATTATTATTTTATTTAAAAAAGAGTTAAAAGAGATAAATTCAATGTTTAATTACTAAAACCTTTTTAATATAGGGTTATACATAAGATAAATTTGACTATTAATATTCAATAAAAATATAAAAACATTTCCTAGATAATTTTATTTTATTTATAATTTTTAGACTTGAAATAATTTAATTTATTTAGGACATAATGATGATGTAGTAATTACCTTATTAAAGAATGATTAAAATAATTGATATTATAAATATCCAAATAAATAAAATTTGAGACTTTTGATGAATTAAAATAATTATATAGGTTAATATGACATGTGATGGTGGATTAAATAATTTTTTTGAATTAATTTTGATGTTATGATTTTCGAAAAAACCAAATACTAAATGGTGTCAATATTTACATAATTGAGTTTTTTAAATGAATACTATATTATTAATTGATATAATATTCCTAAAAATATATTTATTGGACAAAGGGATTATATAATGTTATATATATATTAACAATTAACAACATTCAGTTTTTTCGGAAGTTTATAGCATGTTTATTAACCATATAATATAAAAATACAAAGAGGAATGGTAAATGACAAACTATTTAATTAATAGTTAAATCTGAAAGATAATGTTAATATAGTTATATAAACCTATAAAAAAACTATGGTTTGAGAGTTTTTCGACTCATCCCCACATTATCCTCTAAATAGGACATTTATGAGCCATTAGAAATAGAAAATGAGTTTTTTATAATATAATATATCAATGTTTTCCTAAAGTGACCCTCACCTCTCTAATTAAAGGGCACTTCAATTTACCATAATTTCACACATCCAAATCCATTTTAAATGGACATACTCTACCAAAACCAATCCTCCCAAATTTTCTATATTCATCCTAGAAGCCTGGATTTGGTCAGAAATCCAATTTAAGGATCCATTTTGATCAAATCTAAAGGAAGAACCCAAAGGAGAGGTAAATATGTCATCACCTCTTTCAAGTACATTTCTTCTTCAACATCTTCTTTCATTATTTTTTCCATTATAAAATAATAACTCCAGCATATTCTATATACTTTTATTTTATTATAAATATGGTACAACCATATTTGTTATTTTTCTATTCCTATAAATGGAAAAGTCGTCGTATGTGTGTACGTTCGGCTTGCCGTTTCCACGTCATGGTGTAGTTTGTTATGAAAACACTTAATTATTTTGGATGGGTATAATAATGAATATAACTAATGTAAATAATAAATATATAATCTTTATGATATTTTATATATGATATACCATCCAATTACATATGATTTTAGCCTCAATATAACGATATTATCGCTCGTGTGTACTTATGGAATACTCTCTCCACGAACGCGATGAGATTCATTCCCCATCGTAAACATTCAAAAATTATTTTCATTTTATAATTAAAAATAATGTTTATAAACATAATATCATTCTGTATATGAATCAAATACATCCAATCTAGAACAAACATGGCTGACATAACCAAGCATATAAACGAAAACGAATCAGTTAACACCCAAAACTATGATACTACTGAAATATTATTGACAATGCAATATTAGAGGGTTATATATGATATCATATTATTTTATATAGTGAATAAATTATTTAATAACAATTAAATAACTATTATACAGGAGGTTAAAATATCGTCGACCAAGTAAAAGTATAAGGTAAGGGTTAATTTCAAAATCTCTTTATTATTCAAGGATTTTTTTGGTATGTATCTACTGGGACCTCTATATCATCCACACCCATGTTTCATAAAAATGTATTTTAAAACAATTATTAATAATTAATAGAATATGGGTTAAATTTATTTATACCCTTGATTGTGTTGTTATAAAATGGTTTGAATGGATTCTTTCCATCATTTTCCAAACAATGTGCTTTATGTCCGTTTTGAATTTTTTTTGTAAGAATGTTTTTTACTTATACGGATGGTGTGGATATTTTACATTGTTATAACATCATCTATGCATCCCTTACAAGATTATAAGAATATTTTCTAAATAATTGTTTTCATTAATTTTTATATGATTTTTAATTTTTTTCAAAATAGAAGGAGATATTTCGTTAAAAAAGTATTCATTTAATCTATATCAACATCCTTTAATGGATTTTAAGCTTGTTTGATGTTGATTAATTATGATACAAAAATTCAATATTGTATTGAATTTTTTTGGGATATGTTTGACTGAGGATGTGTTATTTTTATAAAATTGATGGTTTGTGGATAAGTTTGTGACATTTTGTATGCTAGTTTTAATTTGAATGTTTATTCTATGTGTAAACATTTTCATATGAGGAATACCTTGGACTTAGTAACAAATGGGTTGATCCCACTATAGCTTCTCATTGCATCGGTAGGTCTCATGAGGAAAACTATTGTCTTTGCACATGTCCTTGACAAAATCATATTTGTAGTCCTGGAATATGTCCTTGACTATGTGGTTATGATTTTTGGCATTATGAATTCCATCATTATGAACGTGGAAATTGATATTTCATGTGATAATTCGACTAGTAGAATACCCATGTGAATAATTAAATGCAATTATTTGATTATATCTTTTCTATATTATGATGATGTTTATGTTTAAAAGGATTTTATAGTATTATACATTGCCTTAAATGTTTAATCTTATTTATAACAGTTTCCACAATATTGTTATCCTTTCTGAGCATCTAGGCTCACCAATTTCTATTTTTTATTTTCCACAGGATGTGAAAAAGTATTTTATGGTTGACATGTATGGATAGGATATGGATATAAGTTTTTTCAAAATATGACAAAATGTTTTTATGTTTATATTTCATGATGTTATGTAATACTTATGAATGTATCAACTACTTCTATGGCTAAAAAACTGATCCTTCTTCTGGGATTTTATCCCTTGTGATCATGCTAATGTTATGTAACAATGCACCGACTCTGGGTAATTGGGGTTAGGGAATTACAACTAACATCGTTGTTATGATTAAATTAATATCACAAAAAATATTATGATACTTTGTAATAGAATTCTATTGTAGGATTAATGATGTGACTATACAGGAGAAAATATTTTAGTGATGGGAATTGTAGGGTCTACACTATATCCTGGTCTGATAGGATCATTTTTCATGACATTTCCCCCATATTATAAGTGGTAATTAATATTTTATATTTATTTTTACAAATTTATATAATTATAAGGACTACTTTTAATATATATATTTCATAGGAAATAATTTAAAATAATTTATATTATACATTCTTCTTAATAAATCCACCAGATGCATCACATTCAGTTATTAAAAAAGACCATCATGGTCATATATTATATTATTGAATTTTTCTTGACAATTAGATGTCGATTTGATGTGGTAAGTCCTAGTAAATGTGATATATATTGTTCTTATAAATTTATATAATATTTATTTTCATAATTTCAATGAAATATTTTAAAGAAAAAATGGAATTCTTGTCGTAGATATTACATATTTTTATTTTAAAATCTGTTACATTACATAAACAAATTCATGTGGATAGTAAAGGTATAAATACTTTAGAATTATGCATAAACAAACAACAGGTAAATAAGAGTTCTACATTGTCACCCACATATTTAATCATAAATTGAACCACTCATAGTCCCACTACACATAACCTATATCATTATGACATGTGGAAAATAAATATTATAATGGGTGAGGTCAAATTTTCAATTTGTGGAAACATGGTAAATATATAAACATAACATGAGAATAGTGGTATTAGAAAATGATAATATTATTTGAATACAATAACATTCATTTAAATGATCTATATCTTGGATTATGGAATAAATATCAGTAGTCTATAAGAAATCAAACATAAGAAAATTAAATAACAAGATCAATGTGAGTACAAAATTGACATAAGACACTGTTTTTTGGTATAAATATAAGTATATAAATTAATTTCCTAAGTATTAAGTGATCATACCTACAACTATAAAATTTTAATGTGTTTTCTCCCCAAACCATCATTGTAAATATGTATCACTCTAAAAAATATCATATTGGATAGATCCCCTTAAAAAGCTGGTTTCACTCCCTATTCAAGTCCTATTAATATCAACAGATATCAATCATCACCCAATGAATTAGAGGGATAAATAAGTTTTTAAATTCATAGATTATAAGGTAATAATCTTTCATTGTTATAATTAAACAACCATCATATAATAACTTATATAAATACATGTCCTACAAGATCAAAAAATCACATCAAAATCGATGAAAATAAACACACTTAATAAAAATTTCATCATAATATAACATGTAGAAAATAAATAGGATTCATAATCATTTAATTATTTTACCATACAATAATACATAGAATAAGAATATATTTTCATAAAAATATTATCATTTTATAATGAATAATAGAGAAATGAGTTTTTTAAATATCATGTCATCATAAACATAAACCAACTAGATAGTTATTAAGATTACAATCCTTGGATCGTATCCCAAGTGAAGAATAAGTTACCCAAAAGGATGTCATGTTAGATGGAAAATTGTTTTTAAATATAATATGGTACATATTCGGAGGAAAATATTATTTTTTAAATTACTCCTTAAGACTAAAAATTTGTCAAATATTGTGGTAATCCATTTCCATGAAAACATTTAATGGACGCTTTGAAACCCACTTAAAAAATTTCTTGAGGTATATAACATATCATATTTGAAAACGTTTTTTTATACGAAATCATCAAAAGTATTTTCATCAAAAGTAACCATTAAAACATATAATTAAATATTCAATGAAAATAATAGTCACAATGGTGGGATTTTATATTCATGTCATAAAAATTAAAATAGAGATCCCTTTCATATTTTAAGATAAATGAAAACTATAGTTGATTCTAAAAAGAAATTAACATTCAGTTCAAATTTTATTGTAAAAATTAAAACAGGGGAAAATTTTTATTAGATAAATATTAATTGAAATGTTGGCCAAATATTTTGAAAACATTTTTACAAATCCAGGGTTTGAATGAAAAATTATTTCTGTTGCTAAGGAAACATAAAAATATTTTTTATGAAAACATTCTTATGAACAATAAAGTTCAAAAAATGGAAAAGTAATAGAAATATTTATTTTCAGAAATAACCATAATAGAATAATTTTTATGAGTTTTTTGAGTGATGGATCATAATATTTCATCCCCGAAAATATAATCAAAATGAATCCTGATAAATAATGGGAAACAACTAACACATTGGTAACATTGAATCGTAATCCCAATGAATGAATAAAGTTAAATGAAACTCATAATATCATGAATATAATGAGATTTATGGTTTAAAATTACAATTGGGTTGTATATTATCCTCATAAAATAAGATTGGTGTATAACTTAATTTATGTCTCGAAGAAGAAAAATTGAGACGAAAACCCAATACATCATTGGTGAAATTTTAATAGTAAACCCCAGGAAATAGAGATACTAAAATAGATATATAAATTAAAATATTTTTTAGTAGAATAATAATGACATAAATTAATTGATATTATATATATTACATAAAATAAATAAGTACTGAATATGGAATGTGACTCTCAAAAGTAAAGAGTGAGATGAAATTTCATTACCATAAATTGCAATTTCTGTTGTCTCTATTCAATAATCTTATATAATAAATATAAGTACATTATAATTTTATTATATTGCTATAATTATATATATAATTCTTTATATGATATATTTTACTATTTGATACTCATTTATCAACAATTCAATGTTAATGACTATTTTTTGAGTAATTATATTTAAGAAATTGATTTTATTAAAAAATCATGATTTTTAATAATTTAATGAGGAGGAAAATAATAAAATAAAATGATTGGTTAGGGACCCAACATCCTCTAGGTACAACCTCATTTGGTTTTCATCAAAATGATAATAGGATTGATTTCTGACCAAAAATGATTCTGGGATGAAATATGTTATTTAATGAAGATTTCTGATTATTTATTGCCTTTACCAATAGTGTTTTTATGTATACATATGAGTGGATATGGGATGGAAATTTATATTTGAGGTGAGCGGTAGACTTAATATTTTTTAAAGAAGATGGTGTACCTGTGTTTTATTATTTTATAATGATACAAAATGATAAATCATAAAAAAAGAATATTTATGGATGAAATATGGCCAGAAAATGCGTGATTGAATTGTATAAGATCATTTCAAGCCTTATCATTTTAGTTTAACTCGATTTGTAAAAATGGTTTCAAATTTACCATGGTAAATAATTTTTAAAAATTTTATTATTTTTCATGGTAAAAATTTAAATCAAACTTATTTGATTATATAAAATATTTTGATTCCAAATATGTAATACAATTTCCCATATTATATTCACATAATGGGTAATTTTAATTTAAAATTTATCCTACCGACATGATACGAAAATTGTTTTCCAAAGAGAAAATTTCAAAATATAAAAAAAATTAAATAAAAATCCACATGAAATTGATTCCCTGGACATAAATTGGATTATTAGATTTATTATTGAACTGATTTTACCTTCAAAACACATTAAATAATTTTTTATGTTTTTGAATGCATTAAAAATTTAACTTCATAATAATAACACATATATTTAACTATTCATCAAAAAATATCTTCTCAGAATATTTTCAATAATTATTCCTAAATATATTTATTTTGTTTAGATTTCAAAAATGATTTTGATATTTTATTTTTCAGCTAAAATTGGTATGAAAATTAAAATATGTTTACAAAATAAAATGAATATAACATTTAGAAAAATATTATTTTAAGAATAAAATTGTATTTATTCTTATATGTTGTTTGTAAAATAATGAGAGGAATATCAAAAAAATTACTAAAAATATAATATATATATTTCCTTAATATAATATATTGAAAATTATATATATAATTTGTCTATGAAACACACATTTTTTGGCATAAAAATTATTTTTAAGAGAATCATTTCCTTTATTTTCAATATGTTTTTCTTTGCATTTCATATTAATTGGTCACCAATAAATTCATTATATATATACATATTTGGGTAAACCATATATTATTATAATTTAGTTATTAATACTCATATCCACCATTCAAATGGCTAGGTGATAACTATCATATTAAATATAAATATATTAATAGTATATTGTGCTTCTTTAAAACTTGGTGTTGCGCATAACATAAGCTAAAATATGTGTATTGTTTAATGAAAATTTTATTAATGTTTATAATCATTTGAAAAAATTTCTGAAAATCTCATGGTGTTACATTATACCCCTCATAAAATAAATTTCAATGTAAAATTTCATCACATATGTACCAACAACTATGTATTATTCAACCTGATTGCATCCTCAGGTTTAAATTAAAAATCTAAACGATGGTGGTTTCACTAAAATATATTGATCATGATGTTGGTCTTGTTTCATATAAAAATCATTATCTGATCATAAATTTTCAGAAGCTAATCCTCATAAGAATAATCATGTGTCACAGGCACAATAATTGATTTCATTACATTTGATGAATGAGGGACATACTTTTTCAAATGATATACAAGGAAAACATCATTATCTTAAGAGATATTTAGTGGTATTTCCAAACTATAATATATTAACCCAATAAAATCAGATTCACTTAATGTAATTTTCTACAAATGGTGTAGTTTTCCATCATTCTCCTATAGGGAAATTTATAGAAAGACCTTCTCAACAAAATCACATTATAGATATCAACAATGATTATCAATATATCATTTTGGTAGATATTGTGCTTCCCTTATATGATGTGAAATGAATCTAACCTACTATTCCATTTCATCAGCTATCATAGGTGGAAAAAAATATTTCTACAACTGCATTCCAGTATGATGGAGTTATATTGTTTATTTTATATAGAGCATCATAATGATCCATATGAGTACTAAAGTGAAATATTATGTTGTTTGATAATTGAACTAGAGGAAGGTGTTGATCCTATCAACCATTGAAATATTATGAAAAATATTTTATCATATACTCTATTATTTTAATTCTTCCCTCAAACTGACTATTTGTATTTGGATGATACATAATGATAAAATAAATCTCATTATCTAGGTGTTTATAGTGACCTATCTAGAACATCAAGACAATCCTAATATCCTTATTTGATGCAATATAATGTTATACTCTTTTATATCCTTATGAAATAATAAATTTTTATCCTGAATGATTATCCAAATAAATATCATCTCTGATAGATATAATGTGTGATATATTGTAAGGTTATTGACTATAACGCTTGTAGGATTATTTTTTTTATGTTCAGAGGTGTCCTATAAAAAACACATGGTGATATTTTTTGACCTTTATCACTTATCCATGAATTTCTATCATACAAATCATCATGATGCATAACTATAAAAGATATATCATCATTTTCTCCATTAGAAATATTCCATCACATATGGAAGTGGTAATCATTTTACCCTTACATCCCATCAATTGTGGGATCTAGAAACATGGTCGTGTAAGATTCAAAACGTTTTTACATGGCTTGTGGGTTATAATTTTCAAAAATATAATAATAAAAAGTTTATGAAATTAGTGAAACAAAAAAAAATCAGTTACATCCAAGATAAGATAAAAACAACGATGACTAATAACATTAATCATTAGTACATAAAAAGTTCTTCCACATAAAAAAAATACTTCACTAAAACATATACATATACAAAAGGTTTTATATCCATAAAATTCAATGAAAAAAATCATTAATCTTAATAAAATACCCTAACATAAAACCTCAAAATGGTTGTCTATGAATTTGAGCATATGATCCTCTTTATAAACCTTAACCGGTATTGGTATCAATAACTCAAATGTTAATCATTCATAAAGTCCTATATGTTTCCAAAGATTACATAATCCATAGATTCTCCCAGATTCTTATAAATGAAAAACCATTGGAAAAATAATTCTAGAATATAAATCATGAATCAAAATATTTTTATACATTAACCCTTTTTCATCAATGACATTAAATAACATGGTAATTTCCATTTTTTATGACCTTACCATTATTTTTGGGGATTGATTAGAATAATTATCATGTTCCTTATATATATGAAATCTAATTCATTAGGAATTGTTTTCCATGTTACCAATATTTTGACATTCAAAACATGATCCCTTCCATTTGAGATATTCATCCAATTTTTCTTCCCACCTTCTTGACATTATAGAAGTAGAATTTTATGTGACAAGAATCTCCCTAAATTTCACATTAAAAATTATATACTAGGATAACTGATTTGGAATAATAAAAATATATTTCTCTCTAGTCATCATTACATTTTTTTTCTTATAATCATTGAATTTACCAGAAAAATTATTGTTAACATTATTCCTCTTATTTTATGAAATTGAATACAACCACAAATCATAATATTAGAAAAAAATCATAGGTATAAATCACACAATAATGAAAAATAAATTATAGAATTTCAAAATTGTGAAACATTATTTTAATTCTAAAATACGATAGGTTTAATAAATTCCATTCACAATCATTATTCAAATCCTCAGTTATTTTTTTTGGGATGATATAAATTACTGATACATATACCCCATATAGTATCAAACAAGGAGTATAGTAAGACCCATTTTGTGCCCTAGGTGCAAATTGATTCTATCATAATGAACCATTTTTTGAGTTAATACCTAAAGGTAACTTTGTTACAAAGCTATATAAACATTAAGTATCTATAGCAGCATATAATTTCATAGAATCCACTCACTCTAATTTTTCCCAAAATTCTATGAACTTTTTATATTCTTGGACTTATCCTTAGACTTATAATCATGCTCATCCTTAGACATATACCTAGGGATATTACTATGTTTTTATCATCCTAGTTTTCAAAGGATTTATAAACATTTCCTTAGAAAAAAACCATAAATTCCCAAATATCTAATTTATAGATATCACATTTTTTAGTTGAATATTCATTACCTTAAACAAACCCAATCCAGCAGATCATAAATGTATAGTACCTATGTAATGATGGATAAAAAATCTTGTGTATAGGATTTATATGTCATCCCCCACTTAGATCCTCATTACTATAACCCTTATTAGACATATCACACTATATAAATATCATTTTAGTCTAGGGAAAAGAGGCATAATAAAGGGTAATTTTATATTATTAGTAAAGATGAACAAGATGAATATACATCATCATATCCTATTCGAGAATTCTTTATATTGTGGGATATCAATCTATAACCAATTCATTGGATGGAGATATAAGTCCCAACCATTATTTTCTATAACATAAACAATTTTAATTGGTTATAATATAACACAAATTAGATTGTTAAAATCAAACATATGTATTCCACCAGGTCATATAAAATACATCATATCAGAAGCTATGAAAATAAATGTGTTTTATAATTATTCTACTGAAACATAAAATTCAGAATTGAAATAAGTCCTATAATCACATCATTATTTCATCAAAGAATAACCTGTTGAGAAATAAGTTGGATTCATTTGGGTTTTATTATTCTATAATCCATGGAAATGAAATGGGTTTCATAAAAATCTCATTATCATAGATTTAATCCATCCAAATAAACAATAATAATCTTATCTTCAAATTATATCCCAAGTAAGACATAAGTTACATCAAAGTATTTGAAGTATTATGGAAAATTATATTTAAATATAAAATGGATGATTTCTTAAGATAAATAATAAAATTTAAAAAATTTTAATACTAAAAATTTATAATATTTTTTCAAAATTTATTTTCATGAATACAAATAAAGGAATATATAAAAATAATTTAAATAAATTTATCAGAGATATCTTTTTTCTATATTTTCAAAAAATCTAACCGAATAAATTTTCAATTTTTTTTTGTAAAACAACTATTAAATATTATAAATATGTTTTAAAGGTTTTATTGGTAATAATGGGGAAATTCGATTCATGTCATACACATTAAAAAAATTCATATCATATTTTCAGTAAAATACAAACATGTATTATTTGATAAATAACATTAATATTTATTTAAACCCAATTGTTAAAATGTTAATCATGGTTAAAAAATATTATATATATATATTTTAGAATGTTATATATATTTTATGAAAACATGGTCTTGGAAGATAATTCATTTTCAACCAATGACTGAAATAAAGCTGATATATTAGAAAAAAATATTCTGAACTATTGAATGTAATATGATAGGAAAATGATGGGAAAAAATATAATATCATAATATAACAAAATAAAAAATATTATGATTTTCATGACATATGAATCATAACATTTCATCAATATATTTATAATCATTGACAATTCAGATAAAATTGGATATTTTATCATAAAACACTTAAAACATCTGTAACATTGAATCAAAATCCGCATGAATTAATAATATTAAATTAAAAATAAAATATCATTAATAATAGGATATTCATGATAAAAAATTCCAAAGGATCTATATAATTATCTCAAAAAATAATATAGGTGCATAATATAATGTTTGTCCCAACGAAGACAAACCTATAAAAAATATTTTCCTGCTTTTGTATATTTCAAACTGTAAAACCCATGAATGGGAGGTAATAAAATTTTATATAAATCCAAAACAAATTCAGAATAAAATTATTATAAAAAAATCAATTAATGAATATACACAGCATAATATAAATAGGTGGTGAATATGGATTGTGTATCATAGACATAAAAAGTGAGATTGAAATAACATACTATATGTCTTTACTTCCATCATAAAAATTTAAGCCGACTATAAAATAAATTTATGTATTTTATAAATATATTATGTATCCTTAAATATATATATCCTACAATATATTATTTTCATATGACCTTTTATTTCCCATTTATTAAAAATTTCATGTTAATGTATCGTTTTGGGTAATAACCACTTTGTTTTTCATTCATGTTTTGATTTGTAATGTATTCCTATTAAATTTATCATCATTAAATCCTATAAATAATTTTAAATATGTTATTAATTTTATATATAAAAAGTAGAAATTTAATTATAGTAATTTAAAATAGTTATATATGGAAAAGAAAGTACACAGTTTATGGAGAGAGTAGGTCATATATAATAATGAACATTATATACATTCTCTAAAAGGTGAAATTAAAGTAAGATAATCAATATATTTCCTTTAATGAACATTGTTCTAAAATAATTATCAAATTTTGTTATTTTAACCTATCCCTATTACCTTCAATGTAATGTATATGTGAAGAAAAAATCAAATCGCATCGCGAGGTGGTAGTCCACTATACAAACAGATGACTATATCATATACCACAGAAATTGAATCTAAAAAGGAATAACTGATATAATGATTCTGGATGTAATTATAATCACATAAAATTTTTATTTTAAAAATAAATCATTATATAGATCCAAGAGAGGTGTTGATGGAAAAAAATAATGTCACTTCTTTAAGGATGTAGTCCTCCATAGACACGAATGATGAATTCATAACCAATTGGATTGAAGATTATGATGATTGCAGTTATGAAATTAACATTACACATATTATTATATATAAGAAAATGAATACCTCATATATTCCTGGATTAATAATAATTTATGAATGTGTTTGAATAAATAAAATAAAATTCTCAGTTTGGGATGTGACTTCTTCTTTGGAAAAACACTTTTTCACCAAAAGGCATTGTAGGATATATTTATGAACAAAATAAGGATACTAGGTTGAGATGAAGGATTTAAAGTACTTTTATCAATAGATAATTGACATACCAATGGGTTATTTAGTTTTGAATAATATTTGATTGGGGTGTCATTTATAAGTGGTGTGAGTGGCGTACTTGTAATATATTAAAAAGAAATGTTGTATACATATTTTCACCAAGAACAATTCAAAAAATGTTATATTCCTAAAAATAAATTATATATGGAAAAAATGATGTCTTCCAATGGGTATTTGAAATGTTTCGGGTCATTATTAACCATTATCCCTTTAGTTAATGCTCGGTACAACAATTTTTACCTTAACCAAATTAAATAATTTTTTCTACTATTATACATAATTATGGTTTAAATTTTATGTGACCTTTTTATATATAATAAATTTTTAACAAGATAAATACGTAATATATTTTATGAAATTCAATTTACAATTGATTCAAAACATAATATAAAATTAATATTGCATACATGAGGGAAATGCAGTTTAAATTATAAAATGATCCAATGTTGTAATAGTATTTTTGTAAAAATATTATTTGAAATTCATTACATTGAAATAAATTAGATTAATATATATATATATAATTGATATAGATATACATCGAAACCATATTAATGAAAAAAAATTTATTTTAAATTATTTAAAATAAATTCCAATTCTTAAAAACACTTGTATTTTTTCACTATTCAAAAAAAATTGTACTCCTCTAAAATTATCGAAAACTCACCCCAAGATAATTTTCATATGTTGATATAAATATATAATTTGTTTTTATAAAATAAATTTTCAATAATTTGAAAAAAAGTAATTAAAAAACATCCAAACAATGGTAAAAACTACTTTTTAAAAATTTACAGTTATTAAGGGTGAAATTGGATTTAGTCGTATCTATTGTATATAAAACACATAAGATGAATAAGAAATTTTTTATTGAATATATAATTTTTTTTATTTAAATTCATTCCCTAAAAGTTATTTGATTTATTTATTGTTGTAAAATGTGTTTATTTTCAAAAAATAGTATTTTAGAGAAACATTTATTTATTTTCAAATTGTTTATATATTCTATTATAATTAATTAGTCTCCAAATAATTCATTATATATACTTGAATAAACCATATATTTTCATAATTTTTTTATCCCTATTTATATCTATCTTTCCAATGTCTATATGATAACTATCATACAAAATAATAATATTTTAATAATATATAACATTTTGATAAAATTTAGTGTTATCTGTACCAAAATATAAACCCATTATTATTTATCATGAAAAATATTGAAAAGGTAAATTTTAATTGAAAAAATCAAATTGCAAAACAAATAATCATGTGTAATAATTTTTGTGTGATATTATGTCTATAGACATTATAAAATTTTTTGGTTTCTCTAAATCATCATTATACATACTGATGACATATATTGATATATATATATATATATCAAATGTTTTTTGTAAATATCCTATTAAAATGGAACATATTTTTAGTAATCGTTTATAGTGGTTAGTGGTGGTTGAACCATTGTGGGTTTTTAGCCAATTATTAATCATTTAAATGTTGGTTTCTCCTCCACTAGATACTTATAAAATGTTTCTTATCCATTGATTTCAATAATAATCAAGGTTTAGGTTATTTAGGATGCTACTATGAATAGTTATTTTCTATAAAATATATAATTGTACAAAAATTCCTGAAAATAATATTATAATAACAAATTTTAAACATATGAATTCATTTTCATAGTGGTTTTGAATCATTAAATTATTATGGATTCACAGTGGTTTTAGATGATTATATCAAATAAAAATAACCATAAGAATTATTAGTCCACATAGTAAATAATTATGGATTAAAAATCATCACTAATCAAATTGTAGTGGTTTAACCAATGTGTTATTGTAAAAACCCATCCCATGAATAAATATATATTATATTTTCAAAAACTCATGGGAATCATTATTTTACATGTTAATTTTTATGAAAAAATAGTTTTATGGTGAATTTTGAGGATTTGGTGATGGGGGTGCTCGTGTCTAGAGGATATGGTTGGTGTCTATTAATGGAAATGTTCCTGTTGACATTGGAATATTGTGCATTTATATTTAATATATTCTTGAGGTTTTTTTGTTTTAGTAATGTATAAGGAAATGTATTTCAACAATTTTTACAACACAAAAGATTGTGTCTTATTAGAAAATTCAGTTTTTCACATTCATTATATAACTATGTTTCCAATTTATCTATTTTTTATTTTTATATTTCTTATTGTATATATGTGGTAGCATACTTGTTATTTAGGGAAAGTACCCCATATTTTTGATATCCTTCCATGACTATAGTACTATACCCTAACCATTTATACTGGGGAATTTGGAGGCATAATATTTTGTATACTATCACATGCGGGATCCCCAGGGGTCAAGTGTTTTCAAATATATTTAAATTTAAATCAAAAAGGAATACATGAGTGAAAATTTTATCAATTTCATTATATATTTTTAATTATTTCTAGATAATTATACCACATATATCTGAATATACTAATTCAACATGTTTCTTTATTTTTTGATCCACCTTCTACTAACTCACAATCACTATCAAATCATTTTTAATTGTGTCAAATGTTTTTAGTATTTATAGATTCTTCATACATAGATTCCTTATAACATTAAATACAGTAAGATTATTAATTTTATTTTCACCCAAATGTACATGTTTTATATAACACGACATAGTCAAGTAATTTTCACACATAAAAACACTATATTACTAATTGAAAATTGTCAATATTTTACATCTTGTTCATTTTCACATCATAATGATTTCCCCCCTAAAAACCCATTATGAAAACAAGTTTAAAAGATAACATCAATCAAATTGTATAAATTCTGATTGAAACTAAATAAAATTTTCATAAAATAATATATAAAGAGAAAGTCATTAGATATAGGTTTCTTCTTTATAATATCTTTAATTGTAATCCTTTAAAAATAATTTCTCTATCATTTCAATAATTAACATCGCTTCTAAAAATAATTTGGGTAGATATATATATTTTTATTATTTTTTACATCTGATGAAGAATTATTGTCATATATCCAATTAATTATTTATTTCCCTACTCTATAAGGCACAAAAAACAAAATTTCCCTTTCCATATTACACATCTATTTTTTATACTGTGAGTTATTATTATACATCAAATAATAATAGTGTATACTGAGATATTGGTTCATGATTTATCCATATTTTTTAGACCTCCCTAATGTATAATCACAAGAATCATTATATATTGAATGTATTCCTAGTCATATAGATGTTTTCTTGAATATCCTAATAGAACTATGTATTTGAATCGCCCTAGACTTTAGCCTCTCTTCAATTTACAAGGTGATAAATTTTAATATCAAACGTATGATTTGTATCCATATAATCTATATTAATTTTATTTTCATTAAAATAAAAACTAGTTTTTTATATATTTAATTTTTATTACAATATTTTCATTATTTTTCATTTTTATATTCAATTCCCCTTTAATTTCCCTTAGACTTATCCTCAAAACATTTCTTCATCAAAGCCTTATTTTTTTCACAATTTTTTGAAAAAAAAATTGAGTAAACAATGTGTGTTTCTCCTTTTTAGGTGATAAACTAACCATAAATACTTCTATATCACAAATACATCCATTTTTATAAAATATAACAAGTCACATGGAATACTAAAATGAATTATATGACAATATATAAGTTTTATTATATATAAAAAATTTCGTATTTATGGACCACACAAATTTATTAATTTGAATTTTCAAAATCTCGTGGAAATTATTTCATTTGAATTTTAGAATCGAACAACTGACATTAAATTTCATTGACTTCCTCATTCATATGAATTATTTTTAATGTATTAATATAAAAAACATATATCATTATTCAGGGGTTACATTTTTTATATCCCATCATCTGTGAAAATTCTATTTACATTTCACCTTTATCCTTTTATATTGATACATCAACTGATTTATTCAATGAGTACTTATATCTTTTTAATGATTTCATATATCTATAATGATTATTATTTTTATAGAAAATCCCTATGGTCCCAAACCTCAACCAAAACACTATAAAAGTATTTTCAATAATAATCACATATTTACTACTACCTTATTCATCTTTAGACAAATTATTGAATGTATTATGATTGTCCATCGAGATTTTATAAAATTTATTCTCCAAGTCATTAACCCCCATTTTTATTTCCTCATCAAATGATATTGGGTCATGTTTTGTGTAAGTCTACCTTTTCATTGGTGTATTTTCAGTTAATTTTTTTTCATGTTCATTCTTCAATTATAACTAATTTACACATTTCCTAAAATAAAATATTTTTATTTTGATCATCATATATGGATTCATCTCCCTTATTTGGAAATGTAACATATAATTTCTTATAATTACTTAATTGAATTATTTTAATGTATTTTTATGCATTTATTTACCTTTTACTCATTACATGATCTTTTGAAATGAATTAAATAAACTAATTAATTTTTCTAGAACCCTCATTAACACTTATATTATCCTTATGGGTAATTTTATATTATTAATATTTTAAAACATAGGGTGATTTAAATATAGTCTCATTTTTATATTTTCCTTTTCCCCATAATTAAACTAATCTCCTAATCTCTTATTCTATCATGATTTCATTGATCATTTTAATCCTACACTCATCCAATACATGAAACATAAGAAAAGAAATCATCAAACATATCAAAGGGGATCAACATTAAATTTTTAACCATGATATAATCCTCAAGGATTTTTCCATAATGTTGAAATCAACATCGATGTTTCCAAGGAAATTGAAAAACTAATGAAATGATTGATATTATCCCAAGTAAACATCTTCAAATTAAGAATAAAAGGACTATAATGGAAAAACCCTTAAATCCACAATTAAAGATTTGAATGATATTTTTAAAAATTATTTTATTATTTTTTTGTATACATTACTTAGAAAAATGAGAGCTCTAATAGGAATGGAAATAATACATTTCATGCTATCACATTGGAATCAATATTCTTCTAATAAACCAATGTATACGTCCTCAAAAAATTGGTAATATTTTGACAATTCATAGCGATGAGATGATTTTCTAGTATTAGTTAACTATGTTTTAGGACCATCTACCACTCTCATAAATTTAATTCATTTCCATTAAGAAATTTGACATAAATTCTGGTAAATAATGTTCATGATTTCCAAATACATATTTCCTATTAAAAATATGTTATAAATAATGAATATATATTGATCCTCGGAATAATATGAGAAAATAAGATAATTATCAATAATACTTTTTTATAACCAAATTAATTATTACCAAACTTGTAATATAGAAAATTAATATTTCAATTCAGACTAAAACCACACTATGTAGAGAGATTGAATAGAGTCCCAAAAAAAACTCCCAAAATAATTTTGCCTCAAATATTTAATTTATAACATTAATATATGAAACAATTGATGAAATGAGTTGGAGATAGATAGAAATATCACAACACATGTGTTTTTTGACATAAACCAACTCTTTTTTTTTATTGAAAAACACATTTTATTCATTTGTAATGATCCCATTATAAAAAATATAATCAAATTATCTACATGGTTATGGAATATTCGAATGAATATGGTATTTAACCCTAAGTAATATAAATTTCTAACAATGTGTTAACATGTTTTTTTATCTCAAAGATACACTATAAGTGCCTATTTAAATTGGATTATGTGTTATACCATAGTTTTCTCCACAATTATAGATAAATTATGGATGAAATTATCTCGGATGTACTAATTTGGTAATATCATGATTTCATTATACATTTACATGGGAGATTCAACTTTGAAAATCCATAACCTAAGATGTATAGACCTTGTGAATTATTTTATTATAATAGCATGATTACAAGGAATAAAATCCCAAAGGAATGATTATTTTACCAGTTTTGGAAAACCATATTACTTATAAGATACTCATATTACATTAGTAAATAGAAAATAAAACATGATAAGAATAAAAATAAATAAACAAAATACCTGAAAATATTCAATGAATTATTCTTCATAACCAGGGGAAAAGGAAACAAATTAAGTGCAATCTCAAATGCCCAGTAATGGAAAGTACAATAATGGAAATAATAAACCAATGGAAATCATCATCATGGAATGATAAATAACTGAACCCACATTCCATATAAATATATACAGATAATGCATTATCAGTATTACACTATATATATAAAAAACAATGCCTTTTAATCAAAAAATTGATAAGGAAATGAATCCATAGATATGTCATAGACAAAATAAAATGGATAAATAATAACTAGGTTTGAATGGAGAAAATTCTTAATTGTTTTAGTCCGTGTTTCCTAGGTACATAGTCCTCTTTCTTCCAATAAATTTAACATTACTATTTAGCATATATGGTAGATTCTCATCAAATTAGGACAACTGATTCACCTCATGATCCTACCAATGAATGAAGGGGATATGTGTAACCTAGACGCCAAATATTTCCTACCTATCCAAATAATTACTCATATATCAACAATTAAATTTAATACATGAACAATTTTCCATATCAAATATCATTAATTAATAAATGATATAGATTTATCCAAAATTACCTAATTAATAAATAACTATCAACAAGAAGAAAATATATTAAAATGGAATATTATTTGGTAAATTATAATATCTATTTTATGAGAATATGAAAATTTCATAAAAATTATCCATCGTGATTGTTTCAAGGGAATGTGACAACCACAAAGGAAAGTGATATTGAAAAGATAACTTTTTCCACTTAGAAATTTTAAATTCAAAACACCTTGGACAATATAATTCAAATTAAAACCATGAATAACATATTGAAAAATGGTTTCATGATATAATATATGAATTTTAATGTAAATAAAACACAAAAAAGAAGTTTGTGATGAAAATGTATTTTATCGTAGAGATGCAAAAGTTGGATGAAAATCACTTACATTGTAATTCATTATTTGTTGGGATATTAATACACATTTATAGTGATTTAAAACATGTTACTAAGTTATATTAGAACAAAACTAAAATTTATAATATCATGTATGATTATTATCTAATATCTTATTACCCATTCGATAGTAATATTTCCTTATTTTGACTATTTCATGTTCTATTTGCCTAGTTTTTCTAATGTGATTTAACTTGTTATATTTTTTTTATTATTACTTATATTATGATTTAGTCATCTCCAAAATTGAATACATGTTTTAAATAACATATATATACAGTATATATGAATTTATAATAATCCATAAATCCGGGAGATAGGTAATGAAATGGAATGTTCATATAGAGAGTAGGTCGTACGCACGTATAAATAGTACTTCCATTTCCAAATCAAATTTATATGAATGAAATTTAAATTATATATATATATATATTATAATTCAATTATTATGATTTTTTCATATATATCACATATTTTAATTAAAACCATCCCCTAATAAATTCAATATATAGCGTGAATGAAACACAACGCTTTGTGGCAGTTTTAGTCCACACGTCATCAAATGATGTCATCATATTCCTACAAAATGGAAATAATAATTATATGTGTTATGAAAAATAGAAAAAATACTATAATGTAATTCTAATATATTCGACTTATAAACTATATGTCCATCATTTTTTAAACCGTGAAAGTTGTAATTGAAGAAATAAAGTTATATGTTCATGAGGAGATAGAGCACTATACCCCAGAACGATGATTGTGTATCCCATTTGATAGATGTATGTGAATGTGATGGTCAAAATATTATAATAAAAACATATAAGTATATTTATGACACTGAGTTTATTATAATATCCTATAATAAAAAAATTTTAAGTGATGTAGAATTAAATGAAATGATTATGATCATTGAAGAATAATACCCTATTTTATGGTAACTCCTTTTGGTTTATAATAAATTTCATCCTAGGTTGGATTTCATCCCATTTCGAGGCTTCTGGGGAAAATGGATATATTTTGGTAGCTTCTATAAGAATTTTTATTGTGTGAGCCAATGGGCTTGATATGTGTGATTAAGTGGGAGGGGTGAGATCCTTTTTATAGTGGAGAAGGAGTTGCATTCTTGTAAATTTTGGAATAAAGTTTTCCACCCACGTTTTTTCCTTGTAATGTGTCTCCAGTAATAGACCGATTTAGATATATGGTATTATAGGGCCAAAATATGGTCATAAAATAGAATTTGAAAATGCTTCTAGGTCAATATTGCCCCTTATGGTTAAGGGTTCCTCCTTTTCTAAACTATTATTGATCTTAATCACAATTATTATTTATAATTAAATTTACTAAAAATTTTGGTAAAAAATTATTTAATTTTTTTTAGAAATGATAAATTATTATTATTGATAATATGGACTCCATTTTTCTAAATTCAAATCATAGAATCTGCAGAAGGAAATTTAAATTTAAGCCCATGGATGAGACTACAACGTAGTTTTTAGGTAAACATGTTCAAAAGATTACTACGTTTTTATATTAAATTTAAAATTGAAATTGATTAAAATAAAAAAAATTAGATTAATTTATGTATTATTGAAATAATTTGACTTTAAAAACAATAAATATATAATTTATGCTTATAATGGAATTATACAATGTAGTATTTTTCAATGTATATTCAGTATTTTTTCACTATTCATGAAAAAAATAATACATCACTGTAAAATTTCAAAAATTCCCCCTAAAATAATTATGAAATTATGATTTAAAAAATTAAGATTAGTTTTAGATATAAAATTATAAAAATTATTAAAATTTATATATAATATATGTGTTCTAGTAATTTCTGGAAAAACATATTTTATAAAAATATATCTTTTTTCTGAAAAATTGTGTATGATCTTATCTCATGATAACAAAGTACATTGTATGAATGTAAAATTATTTAATTGGATATATAAAATATATATTTACTTTAAAAAATATTTATAAGTATTATAATACAATTGATTGTTCCTAACATGAATAAATAGTGTTTTGTTTAAATTAGGTGTTGTTTCAATGGAAAACTGACTCATGTATGTTTTGAATGATATCAACAAAAATATATTTATTGAAAAAGGAAAATATTATAATTTATTAGGGTGAAATATTATTACCCCACCCAAAATTTTCACCCCTTATGTTTTATCAGTATTACAAACTTAAAAGACATGGGTAGTTCACCTTTATAGAATCCTCCAATTCTGATATTGCTTATTCAATTTTGTGATTTCTTCAAAGTAACATTACCCGATGAGATGTCTAATTCCAAAAAATTTTCTCTCTAGTATAAATAATCTTAATTGGTTCTTCACAATATAGAAATTCATGTTCCAACTCTATTTCTTCATAGACGAGCACATGTGTTTGGTCTGACATGTACTTCTATAGCATAGATATATGGAACACAACATGTACCTTGGAGAGATTTCATATAATTTAACAATGATATGAGGAAAATAAAACAATTCCAAGAATATTGAATGTGGGTAGGTATATGGGACTCATTTTCTCTTCCGTATGGAACCATATAACACCCTTCCATATAGACACATTAAAGAAAACATGATCACTGAATTCGAAATTAAAATATGTCCTCCGATTACAAGCATAAATCTTTTTCCAACATTGAGATACACTAATATGATCTTGAATATCCTTTACCATTTTAATAATATCTTCTATAGGTTTAGTTCCAATGAGTTTCCTTTCACATACTCCATCCCAACATGTTGGAGTAAAACACCTCTTTCCATATAATAATTCATGCAACAACATTTAAATACATGAATAGTAAAAATTACTATAGGAATTATCTACCGAAGGTAGGTACTAATCACACATACATAGTTAGTTGAGTGAGCATGACCTCAACAAGTATTCCTTTTATGAATTGATCTTTCAGTATGTCCATCTATTTGAGTATAGTAGGAGATGCTCAAATGATGTAAATTATCCACATCCTTCTGATGACTCTTACATAATTTTGATGTAAAGTGGGGATATCCTTCAAAAACAATTGATATTAGTATACCATGACATCTTATGAATTTATTAATGTAGATCATTAAGAGGTTATCTAGAGGATTATCTTCCCTTATAGTATGGAATTGTTCCTACTTTGTTTCGTGATAAATAATAACCCATGTTGCATTATTCTATCCAGGAGTATTTGGTAGTCTCTAAAAAAAGTACATTGTAATTTCATCCCATTTCAACATAAAAATGTGATTAGGATTCATGATTCCTTTAGGATTCTGCCTCATATCTTTCACTTGGTGAAAAACTAAGCATCTAGAAACATAATCATCAATTTTCTAATTCATTTTATCCCACCAAAAGTGATGCATCATCTATATAAACATATTTTTAATAACAGGGTGTATAGAGAAATTTTACATTTGAGAAACATCCAAAAATTCCCTTTTTGTCTCAGTTTTTGATTGAACGTTGCGTATCAATCAAAATTTTAGAAAACAGTTATCATAATGAAAGTCTACTAATTATAAATCATTCATGACATTAATTTCCTTCTAAAAGTTCTCATTGTCAAATTGAGAATTACTTATCACCTCTAATAAAGATTTCTTCAATACCATTCGAAAAAGGAATGATGCATCCCCTTCCATATAAATTTCAATATTTATCTTTATGAAATCCATGAATATAGGATCCTTCTCAATCCTCATTTATGTCAAAACTCCATAATCATCCATTTTAAATGCATCAACTGCCTTATTTGATTTTCCTAGGAGGTAACATGTGAAGAAATCAATTTCATTGAATATCTGTTGACAATACCATTTTCCCCATTTTGAGATGTTTCTGGGAGAATATGTATTTCAAGATTTTATTATCCCTGTATATATCACCACTTTTAAAAGTGAAATAATGTCTCTATATTTTCAACGTGATGATTACAACCACAAACTCAAGATCATTAGTTTTATAGTTATATTTGTAAGTGTACAATTTATTTTATGAATATACAATAACATTATAATTTTTCATTTGGAAAAAACCATGTACCTTCTTCAATGAATCATTGTATTTGACAAACCCATCACGTCAGGTTGGATGGGTAAAAATAAGTGCATTGAATTTTCATCACTTTAGATCATAAAAAATTTATTCACAATACATTTCCTAAATAATATAACCCCTTTATGTGCAATCTAGGTTACATGTTATCGAATCAGGAAAAATTATGAACTAATCATTAATAGTAACCAACCAAATCATTGAATCTGCGTACCTTAATTATGTTTTTTTGGCATATTCCATTATCTAGCTAACATTTTATTTGTAGGATCGATTGATATTCCATCCAGTGACAATATAACAACGAATGAAACTACATTAATCATGAAATCGCCCTTTTTACATTTACAATATAACTCATCAGTGATAAGATTCTTATGAATGATCCACAAGTGAATCTGATAGTCCTCATTACTGTTAAAATACACCAGAATTCCATCTATGCATACCACAAAAAATCATAAAGATATTATTAGAATAATCTCTTTATTAGTTCCATAAAAAATAGGGTTTAATAGTCAATCCAAATGTAATTACAATGAACTCATAATGTCAATAACTAATTAGAAAATCAATCAATAAAATTTGTTCCCTATTCAAATATAATCGGTGATACCTCAAACAATAGTTAATAATTATAAAATGCTGGGCTCTATGAAGTTAATGATTTACATCATAAATTCATGGTAGAGGATAATTTTTCTCTATATTAATATAATTCATTGTCTTTTAATCAATGCACGACCACATGTATCAATATTTCTTATTAACGAAGAGAACATGTCATTCACATAGTGAATCACTTTGGAGAATAAGTCCATTCTTACCCAAATCCTCCATTTGATTATTAAACTCCACTAAATATATAGGGGAAATTATATATGGTGTCTTTTCTATTTTTGTTAAATTATAGATTAAATCAGTGTAAAAATAAACATCATTATTTTTTTGGATGTCCAATTAATTACTATGGAATTACAGAAATATATTATTGTAAAATTGGTACATATTCAATTTTATGACAACATTCTTCATCAAAATAAGTTTTTTTCTATTCATCTTCAAGAATTTCATTTAGTATATCTATTAGCGTGTATTTGGATATGAATAAGGTGTGGAATATTTTTATCTAATGTTAATTATTCATCATCTTCCTCAAAAATCCATATTTCAATTCTCTTACAAAAATGTTTTGCTTCATATTTTGATAGAAAATCCATACTGAGTATTGTATCAATGTAAACCGTAGGTATGATTTCATGGTTAGAAGGTATAGAATGCTTATTTTTCCTAATTGGGACTTCTCAACACATATTTTTTTCATTGAGGCTTCCCTTTTGATAATTTTCTGAAAATAATTTTATTAAAATAAAAGGGAAATGAGTAATTTATTTGAAAACTTGGTCGATAAAAGAGTTTGAGGATCTAAAATAAAATAATTAATTGGTTATATTGGATTATTTAATTAATTTACCTTCTGCCACATTATTATTTACTTTTACCTCAATTGTAGTGATCACAACTTATTGTTCATCTCCACATATTCTCTTATGTGGTAGACTCTCTTGAGGATTAGGGAATTCTATTGTTTATTTTTCATATCCTTAATGTTGTAACAATTAATATCATTTTTTCCATCAACACTATTAATTATTTAATATAATGACAATGTTCTATACATTTATAACAAACCCCCATTTGTTTTTGGAATTTTCCTATAGTTATAATTTCAATAATTTTCACATGATGTTAATTTTTTCATATGCATCTTCTTGTTTGATGCATTCCCTTTTTCTAGGATATAATTAGACCTTTTTTATTAGGTTTTCATTGTACATGTATACCCTATACATTTCATTTTCTTTTTGATGGAACATAATACAATCTCCTTATATGATGAAAATGTTTATGAAACAAACACCCTTTGGATATTTCAATTAAGAGCATAAATGTCCTCCTTTACACAATTTCTATTTTTTCATCCTCCCTAGTATACATGATCAAGGAAAACCATTGATCTGCATCAAATTTGATATTATATAGTCCAAGTGCATCCTTTTCAATTTCCCTACATCATAAGTCCAAAAATACCATCTCCTGAGAAATAGTACATGGATTGAACAATGTTGGATTTATTGTCCAATTATAGGATGGGGGTTCTATAACATAATGGTATACATCATAATATATTCTCTCAGTGAAATATGTTGTTCCATTTAACCATGGATATTCATCATATCCTGATTAATCTGTGTTTTTATAGCCATAATATTATCTATTTCACGAATAATTATATGTGTTTCTTTATCAAGGGAATCTATAAACTTTAAATTTGTATTTTTTCCATTTCGACTTCAATTCACCATTTCAAAATAGTGTAACTTACTGTATTAGATTAAAATTATAATATATCATTCCTAATATTATATAGCACTTAATAAATTATAATAAATAATGTATCATAATTCAGGGAATCATAATCTTTGGTTTCATTTGGAAATATTTACATTTGATTCCTCCATAACTATATTTTATCCTAATGAGAATTATCTAAATAAAATCCACTAGAAACATCAAACCAAAAAATCATTATTTCGCATTGTCATATACTAGGTTAGAATTGAGTTAGGCCTGGTACACCTTTTCAGAGTTGTTACCCTGAGGTACAACTATCCGAGAAACATGTCCACTTTTATTATCCAGACATGGATGTATTTCTAGGAATACACACGTAATTTCTCCATAACCAAAATTATAGGATTTTCATATAAACATATCAACAAAGTCAATCTTAGGGTTATGTTTCCCAAAATATATTTTATAAATATAGTTTTCAAGGATTCTAATAGATATTATTTGATACAAACTGTAATGCACAGACCACAATAACATAGAGTTGATGATTTTTTTATTACATTGGAATGATTACAATGAATCAAATCCTAGAGGACCATCAGTTTAGCATTTTTTTTAAAACCATATTACATATATGATACCAATATTACAATAGGAAATAGTGAATAAAACATGACACCTAAAAAAATGAACTAAACTACATCCATGAAAGCCTATTCAAATTTTTCATGTTTAAATTCTAGAGAAATGAAACAAAATTAGGGTGAGATCAAATGATATTATGGGTAAGTATAGTGAAGAAAATTATGAATCAATATAATAATCATCATGTAATTGAATATAATTTACACACCTGACATATAGATATATAGATAAGTAAAAATAAATATGGCATGGTAGAAAACTAAAACACATTCATTTTAACCAATATTCTAAGAATGATATGAATACATAGTTATTTGAAAGAAAAAATATCATATATAATTAATAAATGATTCTATATTAGGGAAATTATTAATTATTGGATTCCTTGTTTCCTTGTTACATGGTACCTTTATCATCAAGACATTTCACAAGTTGATTTATGATATGGGGTGGAAACCCATCTATTTTTTCCAAGTGATTCATCTCATGAGACTGATGATGCAGAAATAGGATATCTATACCCAGCCCCTACATATTTCATACCAATTCAATTCATTCTTCATATATCAAGTAATCAATTTAATTCATGAACAATGGTCCTTATCAAATATCTATATTGAATAAATGATACATATTTGTCTATAATACCCCTATTAATTGAATAACATTCCAACTGAACACCATTTGAAAAATTTGTATATATTTTAGGAAATAAAAATATATATTTCATTATAATATTTATATTAAAAATACTATCATAATTAGGTGATAGTTTCAAGTGAATGATAAAAATAAAAAAATAAAGTTATATTATAATGATAAATTTTACAACTTGTTAATTTTTTTTAAAAAACCCATTAGGTGAAATAATTATAATTAAATAAATAAATAACTTGAAGATAAAATAATTCATTATATAATATATCAAAATGGGTATTAAATGCAGAACATAAAAAAATATGTTTTGAATATGACATCTATCTCACAGATGTAAAAATTGAGGTGAAAATCCATTACAATATCCTTCATTATTGTTGTGTGGTATATTAAATAGTATACAGTGGTTCAGAAAATGTTACTAACATATAAAAAACATATTATTATTTTTTGTATCATATAATATGATCTTATAATATCAGATGACATAGTCGATAGTAATATATCATTATTTCCACTATTTCAGGCATTATTTGACTAGTTTTTCTAGTTTGTTCTGAGCTATTATTTATTTTTCCTATTAATTAGGTAATGATTTCATCATCTCCAGAATTTAAAAAATGATTTAAGTATGTTATATATTCATTATATATTAATTTATAATAATTGATTATATCTGTATATAGGAAATGAAATGCATCGTTCATGGAGATGGTAGGCCCAATGTACACATAAACAGTACTTCATTTACTAACCATATTTAATAGAATGAAAAGTAAAATATATATACGTATTGGAATATTATTATTATAGTATGTAAATTTTATCACATATATCACATATTTTTAAATTAAACTATCCCATAAAACATTCCATGTATAGTGTGAACGAATCATGTCTCTTTAAGGTTGTTGTAGTCCATATGTCCACTAATGAGGTCATTGTATTCCCATAAAATGGAAATTATACCAGTATGTGTTATATAAAAATTAAATAATCATAAAATGATTATAAATATCATATATATCACATATTACCTATAAATAAATCCTTATTATAACCACAAAATGTTTTAATGGAAGAACGAATGACATCAGTTCCTGAGTGGGTAGTCCATCATAATAAAAAATGACGATTCTGTATCCCATTTTATGGATGTGTGTGAAATTTTATAGTTTATTATTTGAATAAAAACCTAAATGTTTATTTAATACACATTTGATTTTATAATATCATGAAATAAAAATAATTCAATGGGTAGAAAAGTAAATGACATGAAAGTGATCATTGAAGAATTTTACATCGTTTTCGGTTAACTCATTTTGGTTTATGAAAAAAGACATCCTTTATTGGATGTATTCCCAATGATTGTACACAATTTTTAAGGGAGGAATGTTCGGAGAATAGTTTATTTATGATATTTCTATAAAAAGGTCTTTAATGGTGGTAATAAGTTGGAGGTTTGAATTCCATTTTTATATTGGTGGAGGCATGGCATTCATCAATATTTTGGAAAATGGAGTTTCAAAAATTTTACCCACATCATGTGTCTCTAATAAGGTTAAAACATTAACGAAAATGGTGTATATGGTCAAAATATATACATAAAAATGATTTTGTACATATTTATAGGTTATGTTTCAATATAGTATAAGGTTTAGTCCCTGGTACACTGTTTTTATATTAATTGCAGTAATTAATTCTAATACATTAAATAATTATTTAAAAAAATAATAATTTATCATCAATTAAAATTATATATAATTATTATTCCTGTTGGTCGGAGTGGACACTCAAGAGGGGGGGTGAATTGAGTTCCAATTAAAATTTCTGTTAAAAACAATTTCTATTTAAAATCCCCCAATTTCAAAAACAAATTAAACTGTAGTGAATTTATATAGATTATAAAGGTTCAATTAGTTTCTCAAAGATTGATTAATTCTCAGTTAACTTAATGTTATGATTAAATTAACTTTTGAAACTAACTTACTGATTTATAACAAACATAAGCACTTGCGAATTTAATTATCAAAGAGCTTTGAAGATAGATTATATTTCAAAGTAATAGCAGCGGAATATGAAATAAATATGTATAGTATGGATATAGAGTATAACTATAAGCACAGAAAATTAACCAAGAGGTTCAGTCTCAAGCCGAGACTTAGTCCTCTCAAATTTTATATAGGAATGATCCACACCCTGGATCGGGGTTAACAACAGTGAACACACTGTCCAGGTCACAAGACCTCTACCACAGTTCTTCGTGGGAAAACAAACAACAGCGGCAAGCTGTCCAGGTCACAAGACCTCTACCACTATCCACAGTGGGAAATGGAGTACAAAAAGATTTGCTGAGGATTTACAGATCCTCCAGTGAAAGTACAGGAGTCAGTGTGTGTGTTTAATACAGCAGATAACACACACTGCTCAAAATGTAGAATAAATCACAGAACAAGAGATGTAGAGTTTAGAGGTGGTTCTGGTGATCTCAGTGTAGCTCTTGTATTTGATCAGAAGAGAGTTTGAGTCCTCTTCTCGTTTCTGTTTGAGAAACAGAGTGTCGTATGCTTCAGGTTCACAGGTAGTGAGAATGTAGTCGATGAAGTTCTTCTTCTTGTATGCACAGAACACTTCTAGAGTATACTTGATTGTCTATGTGCTTCTCTGTGTTCTTGATGGAGCTCGTTTTTATTTTCTTGTGTTTCTGGTATATTTCGTCCAACACTCACTTCTCTGGTTCGCATTCGCGCTATCTTTGGGCAGCGTAGTCTTCTTGTATTTATCTCCCGACAGGGGACATAAAAGATTTCTTTTCAGCAGGTACGAGGTACGGGTTCCTGACATCCGACAACCTTTATCAGATATTTGACAAATCATCAAAATGTATGATATGCCCGTTAGATAAGTAAAATAAATTAAATGTAGGAAATAAAGAAATTAAAACAGTGAGTCGAGAATGTATGTCACTGTTGACTTCAACTGTGGTCTTCCAACTGTGGACTTCCAACTGTGGACTTCCTTCTGACTGCTGACTTCAACAAAGGGCTTGCTGTCTGTAGGATTGCAATAGTAGATTTTACTCCATGTAACTGTAGCCTCTCTAACTGTAGACTTGTAACATCAGTAGACTTAGTCGACAGAAGCTATCTAACTGTAACCTTGATTGTAGGCTTATGACTGTAGGCTTGTTCGACTGTGAACTTGTTCCAACTGTAGACTTGTTCGACTGTGAACTTGAGCAGAGAAAACTTCGAGCAGAAGTCTTGTATCTGTGACCTTCGTCTGTGAGCTTTGACAATAGATAGCAGTAGACTTGTAACTGTAAGCTTGTATTAGTCTTCGACTGTAACCTTGTAACTGTGAACTTATTGCAACAGTAACTTAAGGTGACAGTTAACTGTAACTGTGACTTTGAGAAGAAAACTCTGACTGTTAGCTAACAATACCAAACTTATGTAAATACTACAGTAAGCTGTTACAGTAATGTTATGAGAGTAAGAATATGAACTGTTTAGAATAAAATACGTTTAAGCATAGAATAATAAGATTAATGCAAGGTTTTAATACATCATAATTAATGTTTAAGCATGATTTGGGATTATCAAAACAGGTGATTCCAACAATCTCCCCCTTTTTGATAATCACAAATTATGTCAGTATGAAATATAGAAGTATCAGAGAGAAGTGTGCAAACCACAGTATTAGCAATATGAGCACAAAAATGAGGTATAATCCGCAAGGATTTCTCCTCTCTGTATAGGATTTCTCCTCTCTGTATAGGTTCATTTCTCCCTTGAGTTTCCCTATTTCTCCCAATTTCTCCCCCTATCAATTTCTCTTTATTTCTCCCCCTTTGTGATTAAAAAAAAGAAAGACAGAATGAGAGAAAAGAAACATTGTATTAATAAGGAGTACATTACATGACCCAAAATGTGAATACATGATCCCTATCAAAAAAAATAAACAGACTCAATCCTCTTCATCTGGAGGTAAGGGATCTTTTCCTTTGGAGGAAGAAGATGGAGCAGGAGGTGAAGGATCAACAGGCTGAGGAATGGCAGCAGGAATGTTTGGAGGGGCAGCAACAGAGGCTCCTGAAGGCCGGTAGTGAGTAGCTTGCCGAGGGATCAGTGGTCTAAGGCTTCTGAGGGCATCAGCAGGAGACATTATGGAAGAACCACTGGGGTTGGATACAGGTAGGGCAGGAGGAACTATAACAGGTGTGCAGTCCACATGAAGAAAAGGTAGGAGCAGATTCCTGAAATCCATGATAATGTTTCCTCCTCTGTCCATGGCAGATAAGAAGTCATCTTTGTTTTCCAAGAATTTATCCAAAGCCGGAGTCAACTCTCGTAGCTTGCTAACTTGTTCTTTGAAGGCTTGAGTTACAGGAGGCAGCTTCATAGTCTCTAGCATGAGCTTGAAGTGATTGTTCAGCTGATGCTTGGTGAAAATCCGATCAATGTAATAATCCACTTTACTTTTGATGGCCTCCTGAGAAGCAGTAGCAGCCTGCAGGTGCTCACGAACAAAGCCACTGACTTCTCTTGTAGTAGCAAGGATCTGTAGGTCTGATGTGTCATTTTCACGGGCCTGAGTAAGCTCTTCTCTGAGCAGGCTTCTAAACTGCTCAAGGTCCACAGGAGAGCTAGATGAAGGAAGGGACTTGACTGAGAATGCCACTGTCTCCTTGAAAGACTGAGTCAGATTTCCAATCACTTTCTGAATGACAGCATCCTGATTGCTAAAGTGTTCTTTTACTGATTTCTTGAAAGCCTCAAATACTTCCACAAACTGCTTGACCACTTCTTTGATGTATCGAATCTCACTGGCCACTTGTGTCTGAGAACTGCACAGGGCAGTTAAAGAAGCAACTGATTGTCTGAGAGCCACTACTGCTCCAGTCCATCTTTCAATTTGGGTGTGGCACACTTTCATTTCATCCATCACTTCTTTGATTGGACTTCCTACAACACATCCTAGAGATAGTTCTAAGGACTGTTCCACATTTTTCAGCTCATCAAAAAGACTGGTTTTCAGTTCAGCAACAGACTGTCTGATGGTCTCCTTCATTTCATTCTTTAAGGATTCAAGGTCTTCCTTGGTGGCCAATCTTTCAGTTTCTAACACTGGAGAGCTGTTAGGTAGGATGACTGGATTTCTTGGTGGTTGGTTTTCCTCATCTGAATCCTCATAATTGAGTCCTAACACCATGTATCCTGGATCTGAGGTCCATCCTTCTATATCATACAGTACAGAGACTGAACCAACACGCTCCCCCTCACTTGGAGGTCCTTCCTGAACACTTTCTACTATCTGCTCAACTCTGTGTAACTCTAAGTTTTCTTCTGTAGCTCTAGCAGGTTCCATACTTGCTTCCTGTATAGGTTCAGCAGTGAGGTTAGCCTCCTTCTCTGTTGGGTCATCAACCACTTCCATGACAACAGTAGTAGAGACCACTCCTTCTTCCTGGTCAGACACTGACTTGTCTGTATACCCTATCAGAGGGCTCATACTGAGTTCTTCTGCAACAGTTTCTTGATTTTCATTTAAAGCTCCATCCTCTTCTGCTTCGACTGTATCACCCTCATCAGAGGTGTCCTTGACAAAATATTGAGATTCTTCTTCTTCTTCTGTAGTCTCAGTCTCACTGTCTCTTAGAACAGGTTCTCTACTGGGTAGTTCTTTTGGAGGGCTTGCTGCTCCAAACGTCATTGTCCTGACAGGACTGTGAGTAGTATCAGGATCACTCCCTTCATCAATTGGAGTGTTCTCTCTTGCAGAGTCACCAACTACTGCAGTCTGTTCATCATCTGAGTATACAGGTTCAGGCTCATCAGGCTTTAAGCCTGGATCTCTCCTATCTCTCGGTCTAGAGGGATGAGTAGAAGGGCTAAAATTCTCATAGATTCTCTCCTCATCATTCACCCATGATTTCTTCCAGGGATTCCAACTGATCTTCATGAATTTGCAGATTACTTTCGAGATACATACACTGTTCTTTGCCACTATCAACTCTTCCTGACTTCCAGCTGCACCTTTCACTTTCAACATAACCGAAATGAGTTTAGCATGAAACAAGGCACTTGATTTTGAGCTTGCCTTTATCATGTCCTCCATCTGAGCCATCAGCAACCTACAAAGGTTGACCTTCCTTCCATGTTTTAATAAGTACATCAAGTAAATATCCTGATGCTTCAGAGTTGCAAAATCTCCTCTTCTAGGACTCAGTACATGCTGAATAAACTTAAACAGAAGCTTGTCCTCTCCATTCATTTCAGTAGCAATAATCTTCCTTACAGTGCCATTGCCTGTCAATTCTTCCAGAGCTGTCTCATGATCAAAGATTCTACTATTTGGAGGAGCCGCTCCAGAATAGTAGTTGTAAATACCCTCATGAGGAACTCTTAAACAAGAAGCCCATTCAGCGGATGAAAAACTGACTTCATTGCCATTTACTCTGGATATTAGTCTATGCAGATCATCCTCTTCCTCGAACTGTAGATATTCATAGAATTCCTTCACCAGCTTCGGGTAGTACGGTCCATTATTGCTTGCGAAGCATTCGGTCCATCCTTGATCATTAAGCACTGCCAGTACTAATGATCTGCTCGATAAAATCCACTCTTCACTTAGCTCCTTCTCAGCAACTATTTCTCTCTTAGTCAGATGTGGATTAACAGGTCTTATCGAGGCGTTCCCGGTGCCACTGGATTCGACTTGAGTCCTCTTCGGCATTGGTGCATCTTCGTTAACAGTCGGGGGTCGCTTTGTTCTGGCCATTGGAACTGAATGAGGTTTCGAGGTTCGGTTGAAGGTTTAGGGTTTAGGACTTGAGAGAGCAAGGGTCGAGATGAGTGGATTGAGATATGTTCGATGTTCTCAATTTTATCATTTAGGGATTTAGAAATAAAAGAATAAAGAAAAGAAACGGTTCGAATTCCCGCAAAAATAAAATAAGATTAAACAGCGAAACAGCCTACAGAGAGATGTAATAGTGAGGTACACCGGTGAGGTCTAACTGTGAGGTTTCAACTGTGAGGTTTCAACTGTGAGGTTTCAACTGTGAGGTTTCAACTGTGAGGTTTCAACTGTGAGGTTTCAACTGTGAGGTTTCAACTGTGAGGTTTCAACTGTGAGGTTTCAACTGTGAGGTTTCAACTGTGAGGTTTCAACTGTGCTATAGTTAATCATACCTAACTCATGTTTGATGTAACTTAATCTCTCAGAATTCAAAGGCTTTGTAAAAATATCAGCTAACTGATGTTCAGTGCCAATGAACTCAAGAGTGATATCACCTTTTTGATAACGATCCCTCAGAAAGTGATGTCTCACATCAATATGTTTTGTCCTAGCATGAGATACTGGATTTTTTGAAATGTTAATAGCACTTGTATTGTCACACCTTATAGAGACATGTTTGAATTGATATCCATAGTCTAGTAAAGTGTGTTTCATCCACATGATTTGTGCACAACAGCTACCAGCAGCTATATACTCAGCTTCGGCAGTAGACAATGCAACATAATTCTGCTTCTTACTACACCAAGATACTAGTGACTTGCCTAAAATGTTACATGTTCCAGAGGTGCTCTTTGTATCTAACTTGCAGCCAGCAAAATCAGCATCAGAATAACTTAATAGATCAAATGATTGTCCTTTTGGATAAAATAATCCCAAATTGGGAGTATGTTTTAGATATTTGAAAATCCTTTTAACAGCAGTCAAATGAGACTCTTTTGGATTGGCTTGAAATCGAGCACACATGCATACACTGAACATGATGTCAGGTCTACTGGCAGTAAGGTACAGTAGACTACCTATCATACCTCTGTAATTGGTTTGATCCACTGGTTCACCAGTTTCATCACTGTCCAACTTGCAAGTGGTGCTCATAGGTGTGTCACTGCCTTTGGTGCCATCCAAAGAAAAACGTTTTAGAAGATCTTTAATATATTTACTTTGGTTCAAAATAATACCATTTTTATTTTGAAAGATCTGAAATCCAAGGAAAAATTTGAGTTCTCCCATTAAACTCATTTCAAACTCATTTTGCATTATTTTTGAAAAATCAACACATAAAGAATTTTTTGAAGATCCAAAAATAATATCATCCACATAGATTTGTACTATTAAGACATCTTTAGAAATCCATTTAATAAAAAGAGTAGGATCAGCTATCCCTTTAGTAAATCCTTTTGAAATAAGAAAAGAGCTGAGCCTATCATACCAAGCTCTTGGAGCTTGCTTTAAACCATATAAAGCTTTAAATAGTTTAAAAACATGATTAGAAAAATGGGGATTTGTAAAACCAGGAGGTTGTTCCACAAATAAATCCTCAATTATATATCCATTTAGAAAAGCACTTTTAACATCCATTTGATATAATTTGAAATTCAGATGAGCAGCATAAGCATGTAATATCCTAATGGCCTCTAGTCTAGCCACGGGTGCAAAGGTTTCCTCATAGTCTATTCCTTCTTCCTGACTATACCCTTGTGCAACTAGCCTAGCTTTGTTTCTGATTATGTTACCAAACTCATCAACTTTGTTTCTAAACACCCATTTAGTGCCTATGGTAAGAGTGTCTTTAGGTCTTTCCACTAATTCCCAAACTTTGTTTCTTTCAAACTGATTTAGTTCTTCTTGCATAGCCATTACCCAGAATTCATCACTGATAGCATCATTGACATTTTTGGGTTCAAGCTGTGAAAGAAAAGCTTGATGTTCAACCTGATTTTTTAGAGAAGCTCTAGTTTGTGTTCCTCTATCAAGATTACCAACAACAGCATCTAAAGGATGATTCTTTAGAATCCTAGTTGATTTGGTAAAGGTTGGACTAGAGATTTCAGGTTCATCTATAGGTTCGGGTTCCACAGAGGAAGATTCTGGAAAAAGTCCAGAACTGGATGTTTTTATTGCAGGTTCTTTAGATTTGTCATTTAGGTTCAGAACAGATAAGTCTTCTTCAACATCTTCAAGAGAAGTTTTAGACTCATGTGGATCAGTCTCATCAAACTTGATGTGAACAGATTCTTCCACACATTTGGTTTTCTTATTGAACACTCTATAGGCTTTACTAGACATAGAGTAACCTAGGAAAATTCCTTCATCACTTTTTGGAGCAAATTTATCAAGATTATCTTTAGTATTCAGAATAAAGACTTTGCAACCAAAAACTCTAAAGTAATTAACCTTAGGCTTCCTATTATTCCACAACTCATAAGGGGTTTTCTTTAGAACAGGTCTGATCAAGACTCTATTAATGACATAGCAAGCTGTATTAACAGCTTCAGCCCAAAAGTAAATTGGCAGGTCATATTCATTAAGCATAGTTCTAGCAATTTCTTGCAGGGTTCTGTTTCTTCTTTCCACTACACCATTCTGTTGAGGTGTCCTAGGAGCAGAAAAATTGTGAGCATAGCCATTGTGTGAGCAGTAAGATTCAAATTCTTGATTCTCAAACTCACGGTCATGATCACTCCTCAAGGTCTTAATCTTAAGTCCACTAAGATTTTCTACAGACTTAGAGTATTTAACAAAGGAAGAGCAGGCTTCACTTTTGTGAGCTAGAAAGTATACCCAAGTATATCTAGAAAAGTCATCTACAAGAACATAAACATAGTGCTTCCCATTTAGACTTGAAATTCTTGATGGTCCAAACAAATCCATGTGAACCAGTTCAAGTGGTTGAGAAGTTGAGACTTCTTTCTTTGGTTTAAAAGAAACTTTGTGTTGTTTTCCCTTTTGACAGGGATTACACACTTTGTCATTTGGGAATTCAAGCTTAGGTAAGTCTCTAACTAGGTGTTTCTTAGAGAGTTTTCTAAGTGAGTGAATGTTGTAGTGTCCTAATCTCCTATGCCACATCCAAGACTCTTTATGAAAAGCATTTAAGCAAGTAACATTGTGTTTAGCTAAAGTGTTTAAGTCAACAGCATAAACATTTTCATTTCTTAAGGCAGAAAATATTAAAGCATTTTTGGAATTATAAACATCACAAGAATTGTTTTCAAACTTGACATTAAAGCCATCATCACACAATTGAGAAATGCTAAGTAGGGTTTACTTAAGTCCATCGACAAATAAAACTTTGGAAATTAATACTGAGTCAGTGTTACCAATCTGGCCTAAGCCGATGATTTTTCCTTTTGAGTTATCACCAAAAGTGACATATCCTCCATCAACCTTTATTAAGCTTTTGAAGCACGAATAGTACCCAGACATGTGTCTTGAGCATCCACTGTCTAAGTACCATACCTTCTTGTAATTGTTTTTCAAACAGATTTCCTACAAAACAGATTAGACAAGAAATGACTTTGGTACCCAGATTTTCTTGGGTCCAGATATGTTAGCAATCAAGGATTTAGGTACCCAGATTTGTCTTATGGGTCCCATACAATTAATAGATGCAACAGATTTAGAGAGATATACTTTATTTGATCTACAACTATTTAAATAACCAGTTGAGGCATATGAATTTCCAAAACTGGAACTAGCAGTATTTTTTCCAGACTTAATAAATCGGGTTTTAGCAAACTGTCTTTGTCCAGGTTGGTATCCCAAGCCAGTAGCATACTTAGGTGCAACTTGCTTTCCTAGCAGTTGGGTTAGAGTATCTTTTCCATTTGTGAATGTTTCTAAGTCCTTTCTAAGTTGTTCATTAGATAGTTTCAGTTCTGTATTCTCCTTTAATAATTGAACATTTTTCTCTTTTTCTACATCAAGTGCAGACTTGACACTTGCAGTAAGAGCATGCTGTTTCTTTAAAGACTTATATTTATCCTTTAGTTCATTACACGTTTCTTCCAGCATATTACAGTATTCAGTCAATTCATCTTTAGACATATTTTCAGAATCAGAATCAGATTCTGCCTCACCTTCAGAATAATAAGAGTTTAAAGTGGGAGTGTCTAAGGTTACCTCAGATGTGTTTGTCATGAAACACATATTAGCACGATTTCTTTCAGAATCACTGGACTCTGATTCACTTGTGCTGTCTTCTGAAGCACTCCAGGTGGCCTTCATAGCTGTCTTATAATTCTTGTCCTTGTACTCATATTTCTTCTTGAATTTTAACTTAGGACAGTCAGCTTTGATGTGTCCTTTCCTTTTACATTCATAGCAAACTATGTCTTCTTCTTTATCAGTTTTCTTCCAATCTTTCTTCCACTTACCTTGTCTATCATACTTACCCTTGTAGTTTGGTTTTCTGAAGAACTTCTTCTTCCGATAGAACTTCTTGAATCTCCTTGCTATTTGTGCCATCTCGGCATCACTGTCAGAATCTAAGTCTTCACTAGATGAGCTTTCAGTTGGTATATGCATTTTCTCCTTGTCTTTGCTTTTTGATGCAGTAGACTTAAAAGCTACAGATTTTCGTTTTGGTTCCTCATCTTCCTCTTTATTCACCTTTAGCTCTTCTTCGTACATCATCAGCTTACCAATTAACTCCTTGACAGGCAAAGTTCCAATATCACAGGATTCTCTAATTGAAACGGATGTGCCTCTCCATCTGTCAGGCAGACATCTCAATAATCTCATGATTTTCTCCTTTGCTGGAACAATCTTCCCGAGTGAGCTCATTGTGTTGACTATCTCATTAAACCTGAGATACATATCAGAAATAGGTTCATCAGCTTTCATCTTAAAGTTATCATATTTGATAGTATAAGTGTTTAACCGCATTTCCTTGACATTAGTTGTTCCTTCATGAGAAACAGCTAAGGTGTCCCAGATTTCAAAAGCAGTTTTACATGCAGAAATTCTATTGAATTCCTCATCTCCTAGAGCACAGTAGAGAGCATTCACAGCCTTACAATTATTATTGTAAGCTACCTTAGTAGGTTCATCCCAAGTTATTCTTTCAGTTTCTGGAATCTTGTATTGAGACTCTATAGCAGTCCAAATATCAAAACCCATACTTTCCAAATGAATTTTCATTTTGAGCTTCCATTGGGCATAATTCACACCATTAAAGAAGGGTGGCCTGTTAGTAGCAGCACCTTCTAGTCTATTATCCATAAGGAAATTCTAGAAAATGTTTTAAAGAGATAAAATTTAGAACTAACAGAAATTTAAGATCATTTAGATAAAACTACAATCACAGTTTAAAAACAGAGAGTTAAAATAAAATTTTGAGCATGTATAACAGAGCTAAACACACCCTCTGATACCAAATGTTGGTCGGAGTGGACACTCAAGAGGGGGGGTGAATTGAGTTCCAATTAAAATTTCTGTTAAAAAAAATTTCTATTTAAAATCCCCCAATTTCAAAAACAAATTAAACTGTAGTGAATTTATATAGATTATAAAGGTTCAATTAGTTTCTCAAAGATTGATTAATTCTCAGTTAACTTAATCTTATGATTAAATTAACTTTTGAAACTAACTTACTTATTTATAACAAACATAAACACTTGCGAATTTAATTATCAAAGAGCTTTGAAGATAGATTATATTTCAAAGTAATAGCAGCGGAATATGAAATAAATATGTATAGTATGGATATAGAGTATAACTATAAGCACAGAAAATTAACCAAGAGGTTCAGTCTCAAGCCGAGACTTAGTCCTCTCAAATTTTATATAGGAATGATCCACACCCTGGATCGGGGTTAACAACAGTGAACACACTGTCCAGGTCACAAGACCTCTACCACAGTTCTTCGTGGGAAAACAAACAACAGCGGCAAGCTGTCCAGGTCACAAGACCTCTACCACTATCCACAGTGGGAAATGGAGTGCAAAAAGATTTGCTGAGGATTTACAGATCCTCCAGTGAAAGTACAGGAGTCAGTGTGTGTGTTTAATACAGCAGATAACACACACTGCTCAAAATGTAGAATAAATCACAGAACAAGAGATGTAGAGTTTAGAGGTGGTTCTGGTGATCTCAGTGTAGCTCTTGTATTTGATCAGAAGAGAGTTTGAGTCCTCTTTTCGTTTCTGTTTGAGAAACAGAGTGTCGTATGCTTCAGGTTCACAGGTAGTGAGAATGTAGTCGATGAAGTTCTTCTTCTTGTATGCACAGAACACTTCTAGAGTATACTTGATTGTCTATGTGCTTCTCTGTGTTCTTGATGGAGCTCATTTTTATCTTCTTGTGTTTCTGGTATATTTCGTCCAACACGCACTTCTCTGGTTCGCATTCGCGCTATCTTTGGGCAGCGTAGTCTTCTTGTATTTATCTCCCGACAGGGGACAGAAAAGATTTCTTTTCAGCAGGTACGAGGTACGGGTTCCTGACATCCGACAACCTTTATCAGATATTTGACAAATCATCAAAATGTATGATATGACCGTTAGATAAGTAAAATAAATTAAATGTAGGAAATAAAGAAATTAAAACAGTGGGTCGAGAATGTATTTCACTGTTGACTTCAACTGTGGTCTTCCAACTGTGGACTTCCAACTGTGGACTTCCTTCTGAATGCTGACTTCAACAAAGGGCTTGCTGTCTGTAGGCTTGCAATAGTAGCTTTTACTCCATGTAACTGTAGCCTCTCTAACTGTAGACTTGTAACATCAGTAGACTTAGTCGACAGAAGCTGTCTAACTGTAACCTTGACTGTAGGCTTATGACTGTAGGCTTGTTCGACTGTGAACTAGTTCCAACTGTAGACTTGTTCGACTGTGAACTTGAGCTGAGAAAACATCGAGCAGAAGTCTTGTATCTGTGACCTTCGTCTGTGAGCTTTGACAATAGATAGCAGTAGACTTGTAACTGTAAGCTTGTATTAGTCTTCGACTGTAACCTTGTAACTGTGAACTTATTGCAACAGTAACTTAAGGTGACAGTTAACTGTAACTGTGACTTTGAGAAGAAAACTCTGACTGTTAGCTAACAATACCAAACTTATGTAAATACTACAGTAAGCTGTTACAGTAAAGTTATGAGAGTAAGAATATGAACTGTTTAGAATAAAATACGTTTAAGCATAGAATAATAAGATTAATGCAAGGTTTTAATACATCATAATTAATGTTTAAGCATGATTTGGGATTATCAAAACAGGTGATTCCAACAATTCCCAATATGGAATCTATTCTTCCAATATTATATCTCAAAATTGGATGAAATTAATTTAAATTTAATCTTGTAGATGAGGCGATTTAGATGGTTTTTAATATAACTTTTTTCCAATGATTTCTCTATTTTTATATTCAATTTCAATGAAATATTTATTCCAATGAAAGAAATTAGATTAAGTTATTTATAATGTAAATAATATTAATTTAAAACCATTTTAATATATATATTATCCATATAAAAAATCATATAAAGAATAAGTATTAAAATAAAACTCATTTTTCACTATTCATCAAAAAGATAAAAATCATTAAAAATCATAAAAATTTTCCCTAAAATGATTTTGAAATAATTATTTAAAAAATTATATTTATTTTTACATATAAAACATAAAAAATATTCAATATTTACCTTTAAATCTAGATATCCCTTAAAAGGTGGTAAAATTTCTTTTAGAAAATTATATGGTTTATGTGAAAATTTTTGTTAGTTATTATGTTATGCTTACCAAATTCACTAGTTGAATTTAAAAATATTTTATTTCATATAGAAAATATAATTAAACATCATAAATTCTCTATAAGTGATATAATATAATTTACATGTCATACTATTAATAAATTTTGTTCTGTTTAAATCAGTTGTTGTGTGCATTGAAAACTAACTCAATATTGTGTGTCAAACATAATATCAAAAAAATTAAATTTATTCAAGAGGAAAAAATGTTTACTTTTTGGGGTGAAATAACCTAATATTTATATACATTTCATGAGTAACAGAGTTTCACCCAAAATGTTAGTTTTATTGTTAAATCTAAATATCACGACCTATATCTCTCAATAAATTACCCAAAAATATCAAAAATTCACATATCTATTATGATTTATTTAAATAGGTTCTACTTTTATATTTATACATCCTCTTATATATGAATTTTATGGTTTATCACATTCCCGTGTTTCTTAACAGGAGTGTTTTGTCTTTATATGTTCATCAAAAAAATCATATCCAGACCTTCATTCATCATGAGCTACACTATTGCAGCATGGTAACCTACATCAATAATGATCACTAGTAAATCTTAAAAAGCTATCAAAAAAAATTCAAACCCTTATATCCTAAAACAATCTTAAAAAAATTATTCCTTTAAATATTCCTCACAGCGAAATTCATAGGGATAAAACATGTTTTGTAGGTTAAAGTAAAATACACCTCTTATTCACTCCATTATAGTGTGATAAAAGCTATTTTTCATTATGAGTTTATCCACAGCCAAAAATAAGTTTTCTTTTGGACACCAGTAAACACCAATTGACTTACAGTTAATTATATATCATTTTGATTCCATAAATAGAACTTGTAATAAAGTTAATATCAATTGAATAAATTCCCTCATGAAAAATTCATAGAATATTCCTCATGTGAGAGTTATGTAAACATCTCATCCTAGGATTGATTTTTATTATATTACAGTAACACTTAATGTAAATATAAATAATATTTTATCCATATCTCAACCGATATCAACTAAAATATCAACATTTTTTATGTTTCGTTATACAATATCTTCACTTTCATGAATCATTAACATATTAATTCATCAATAACTCATTAAATACCATTAAATAATAAATCATCCAATAATTATATATATTTTTCAGAATGTAACACATTATGTATCTTATAATAATTTATTACATGAATTTTTAATTTTCTATATGGAACATCAGTGAGTGCACTTCTTATAACTAGGAATGGTCACCATGTATAACATGTTCCATGTTATTATTCCATGTATCATGCACTATGAATTTTATATGTAATATCAACATTATAATTCAATGCAATTTGTTTTCAATCACTATAGATGATTAATAAGTGGGTTTTACTACAAGCTATAATTCTATTTCGATTTGTTTGAGCTCCCCCATTTAATGTTCTTTATAAAATATAAATGTAATAAGGATGATAAATGAACATAAATCAACCATATATGCTATAGTCATATTTATTTGAAATTTAAATTGAAATTCAAATCCCTATAGATTTTTTAATTTTATTGGAATCCAATTTTAGAATATATAATTTCATCCCTCAATAAATGGGACTGCAGAAATTTAACACATTGATATTTTTTGAAAATTGATTTCAAATTTGATTAATGTTTTCATATGTTTCATGTCACACAACACTGGAAATATATATTTTATTTTAATGACCAATGTTCGGATTGCGTTATATGCCACACCATGTTAATAATGCCCTATACACAAACTAATCTTATTTTGGTGGTAACAACACTATTCTTTTCTCTTATTACACATAATATAGAGTCCCTTTGATAGCGTGTGTTACACGCAAGGGAGTGTCTTCATTGAACAATAATACAATATTATCATGGTTATCAGAATATTACTATTTCTACCACATAGCCATTCTAAGGGAAGGTAAGAATAATATTAACAAAATAATGATAATATTATATACTAATATATTTATATATATATATAAATGAATAAATTGGTTATCAATTACTATATTTTAATGTCAGAAAAATTACAAAATATTTAAAATATTTTTTTTATGAAAACTAGTTTTCAATATAGAAACCCAAATATATATCAATAAATTAAAATTAACACATTTGATTATTTTTTCAATAAAATTTATATATAATTTATTCAATCAATATTTTTTACATTCATCCAATAGATTTCATAGGTATAAGATAAAAATAAATCCATTTTTATGAATAAAAATATGTACTCTTCTAAAAGGTAAATTAAATGCATTTTAATGTAGATGCCATTTGAAATATTATTTTTGACACTATTATAGTTACTATTTGACAAAATAAACTTCATTTTGGAAATAGGAATATAAAATTTATATTTGGTTAAATTTTTTGTATTTTTTTGTTATGTTTCATTTTTTATGAATAGTAAATGATGATTAATTTTAATTTAAAAAATATTTCTACCTAAATAATTTTCAATGGTAAATTCAGTTTTTATTGTGTTTAAAGTTAAATTATGTCACTTATGCGTCAATTAATCTAATTTAGGACACCATAGTACATTTAAATTTGAAATTGGATATGAAAACATTCTAAACATTAAAACCTTTTTACATTAAAATCCTTTATTTTTCGTCATGTTTGCAATATTAAATTAGAATGATTTTATGAAACTTCAATGAGTTTAATTTAATAAAAATTGATTCTATATTATTATTTAGAATTATTTATTTTTAATAATACTTTAACAAATTTTTTGTAATTACCCACCAATTCTCAATGTCTTGAGAGCTCATCAAGTCATTACTCGGTCTTAAGAGACATCCTCAAGACGCCAAAGGCTGGCAATAAATGTTGAAGGGTTTCATCTACAATTGGGGGGATATTTATCCTTTAAAGAAATAAACCAAATAACCAACCAACCAAAGGATCCATTAACAACATCTACATTATGCATTTCAATGAATCAACCAACTCATCCATTACTAAAAGGGAAACACACTATTCCACAATATAACCCATAAACCAACACAACCAACCCAAAATCAGATTGAAATTTGGAAGAATAAAAAAATGACCCAAAGTAAACTAACACACTCTCCATTGATCCACATCATGATACATGTTACAAGAACCACCACATATCCCAACCATCACCACGAACCACTTGCAATGAGATGCCTAACCATTACCTGTGTCTCAAAATATAACATCTGCAAACGAACCAATGTGACAAAGCGGGGGAGAGTATAAAACTCATTAGGTTTTACCCAATGACTTCCTTAATAATGCCTTTAGGATAGATGAGTTCACCATATATATATAAAAAATAGTTTATATAAAACATTTTCTCAAATTCAGTTTATATGTAAATATAAACATGTTTCGAAAACCATTCATATCCAAAGGCATTCCAAGAGAAATTTTAACCAATTTTTTCAGAAAGTAATTTTTTATAAAAATAACCATACATGCTTTAGAACCATATCACAATATCCCTTTTTGGTATACCCAAACATTCCACAACCCATGAAACCAACCATGCATGCTACGTTATAACAGTTCCATACTCATGAGCGGTTTCTCATCGATCTATCGTGTTATCACAATGTAATTGTTTCCCATGTTCCATTACACCTTTGGCACCAAGAACATGGTCATATTTCCACCAAGCCAGATAAATATAGTTACCATGTGACATTAAATGTTCAGCACTGATCACAATGTCGTATTTAAACCCATCCTCGTACATGAAATATGAACACACACCACACATACCCATAAATCATGCCAAAACACCCTTTCATTAAAACACATTTTTATTGGAAACCATTTCCATAAAAACAATTTCAAAGCCAAATAATTTCAATTCCAAACCATTTCAATTCCAAACCATTTCAATTCCAAACCATTTCAATTCCAAAAAATTTAAATAAACCTCTTTTTTATTGAAAACCAATTCCACCGAAATCATTTCAATCTCAAAACAATTAAAAAACACCATTTTTATTGAAAACCCATTTTTCATCAAACCATCTACAATTTCAGAATATCTAGAATTTAAAATCAACATTTTAAATTCAACAAGACAAATCATTGTACACAACAATTCACCAAGATTGTACATTATCATAAAAACCATAAATCATCACAAAAGAATATTTTTTCTATGCTTTTCACAACCAAATCCATTCAGATAACCCAATTTTAATCTAAGACAATGAATTCTTGCAAGATGAGTCGATATTGAAGCCACTTACATTTAGGGTATTTATGAAAACCGCAAGGAACGAATAACACACATTGAAACCAGGTTGCTTCTTCGAAAACCGGCCTTATATCTATTCTACTAGTAATATAAAGACCAAATTTCATCATATTTGGCATCCACACACATAGATCTACCCATAACAGGCGTAGATATTTTAAACCGAGAGAAGAGGAGAAGTAGATCTAAGAAAATATATGAAATCAATCAAGAAATAAGAAGAAAAATCACATACCTCAATAATCCAGCTTCGATTCGCCTGGAGAATCCTTCGGATCACCTCTGGAATGATGGGAGAACCCTATGTGACATTAGGAGAAGAAAAATCCAGAGTTAGGGCCGCTTAGGAGGAAAAACGAGGCACTTGGTTGAAAAAATTAGAGAGATCCACAATTTAACGATCTCATTTATGTGCCTTCATGGTTAGTTCACAGGGTTTGACAAACCCTGTGCTAACCGTGCGCTGCCCATGTGACTTCCCCTTTTTCCTCAAAACATTATTCCAAGTTCTCCAGACTCTCCCATTCATCACCCTTTACTCTATAACCATTAAAAGAATCACTAAATGGTTACATAACCGAAATTGGGTGCACTAAATTCTCCCCACCATTGGTCTTTCTGTCCTTGGAATGTAGAAAACCATCATCCAATTGAAAGAGTTCCGGCCACTGCACTTTCATTTCATTTTCACGTACACATGTCTCTTCGTGAATCTGACCATGATGCCCTAAAACCCATACTAGAATGATTCTTTTTCCACGCAATACTTTTCTTGTCTATCCAAAATCCATACCGGGATATGTATCAATGAATCATCTGGATCTATGTCAATGTGAACCCATCTGATCACATAGTCTGGATCAGGCTGATACTTTTTCAACTGAGATACATGGAACACATTATGCACCGAACTAAACTGTGGTGGTAATGCCAACTGATATTCCACCTCTTCAACCGATTCATGTATCTCAAAAGGGCCATTGTATCTAGAAGATAGCTGGCCTTGCTTCTGGAAATGACGATGTCTATGCCTTGGAGAGATCCTCAAGAAGACATGACCACACACAATGAACGATAATGGTCATCTATGGCGATCTACATAGGATTTCTGACGACTATGATCCATCTCCATCCTCTTTATAATCAACTCAAATTTCTACGTTGTTTCATGGAAAAGGCTCGGCATAGCTACTGAAGTTTCACCAGTTTCCACCGAGCATAGTGGATAACAACAAGGATGCCCATACAATGCTTCAAACAAAGGCAAGCGTATTGAGGTTTCATATCTATTATAGTATGAGAAATCCACTAAGGGTATATGCTCCTCCCATGTGCAACCGAAATACATTACACCAGCCCACAAAATATCTTCCAAAGTTTGTATCGTTCGCTCGAATTTCCCATCCATCTGAGGATGACACTCCATGCTCATAGTCAATTGAGTCCCAAGGGCTTGTGGTAATGATGTCTAGAAATGATATTGAAACAAGGATCTTTATCTAAGACTATAGAAACTATTACACTATGCATCTTTGCGACTTCTTGGATATATACTTTTGAATGATCTTCCACCGTACGAGTTTCGAGAATAGGGATGAAATGGGCCTACTTGGTTCGATGATCCACTATCACCCAAATGACATCGTGTTTCCAGACCGTTCATAGAAGAACTGTAATAAATTCCATTGCTATTTGATCACATTTCCAAACTAGGATAGGCATGGATTGTAACATACCATTAGGTAACTGATGCTCTGCTTTAACTTACTGTCAATTTAATCACCACGAGATAAACTCGTCCACCTTCCATTTCATGTCGCTCCACCAAAACTGCACATTCAATGCCTTATACATCTTTTGTGTACCTGGGTGTATAGCCCAACTTGAATGGTTGTAAGTATGAAGGAGTTGTTTCTGACAAACCATTGGTACAACCATCGAATCTCTGAAACACAGAAATGAACCCCCATCAAGTTTGTATCCATTAATGGTCTCCCCACCATTGATTTTTGAACATGCAAACAGACATTCTGAATTAGATGTTTGTGCTTCTTTAATAATCTTTACTAAATCAGGAACAAGTGTAGATGAAAATAAAACATCCACATCACCTTGTTCTTCACATTCTGCATGCAAGTCGGCTAAGACCAACATTAACTAACATTCATCTGAACCTTCTTTCGGTAACTATGCGTATGACTTTCTACTCAATACATCTGCCACTGAATTCCATTTTCCTATTGTTTATATGAAGTCAAATTTAAACATATAGAGATACTTCATCCATATCATTTGCCTTAGATTCAAATATCTCTGCGAGAAAATGTGTTTCAAGCTTTTGTGATCTGTAAACAGTATAAATTTCTCACCAAAGATGTAATGTATCCATGTTTTCAACGCATGGACGAATGCATCCAACTCCAAATAATCTGTTGGATAATTTTTCTCATGCACCCTCAACTGCTAGGAACTATCAGTAACCACATGGTCTACTTGCATGAGAACACAACCCATCCCTGATCTCGAAGCATCATAATACAACACCTACCCCTGTCCTGATTCAGGAAAGATCAAGATGGGTGCAGATGTAAGACGAACCTTCAGTTCCGGGAATGACTTCTGACATTCTTTTGTCTATTGTAATGGTGAATTCGTCTTTTTCAGAGCTGTCATTGTTGACGTTAGTCGTGAGATATTATGCACAAAGCATCAGTAGTAACTAGTTAGACTAAGAAAACTCTGTATCTCAAAAACATTCTATGGTGTTTTCCATGATATAATAGCTTATATCTTTTCTAGATCAATAGAATCGCCTTTCTTAGAAAATATATGGACAAATACACATACTTTCTATATCCAAAAATCACACTCTGGTAATTTAGAATACCAACGATGATCTCTCCATATTTGTAACACTATTTCCAAGTGCACCTCCTTCTCAACCCTTGTCTTTGAATACACTAAGATATCATCGCCAAAAACCACAACAAAAATGTCCAGATATCATTGAAATATATGATTTATAAAATCCATGAAGACTGATGGTGCAATCGTTAGACCAAAAGGCATGACTACATATTCGTAGTGTCCATATCTGCTTCTCAAAGCTATTTATGGAATATCCTCTTTCCAAACTCATAATTGTTGATATCCTAATTGCAATTCAATTATGGAGAACCACTAAGCTCCCCATAATTGATCGAATAGATCATCAATGAATGGAAGTATACATCTATTCATTATCATAACTTTGTTAAGATTATGATAATCAACACACATGCGAAGAGTTCCATCTTCCTTCATTACAATCAAAACTGGTACTGCCCGTGGAGAAGTACTTTTTCTAATGAAACCCTTTCTTTCCCACTCCTCTAGTAGAACATTAAATTTCTGTAACTCTGTTGGTGGTATCCTATATGACAGAAGAGAAATAGGAATTTTCCCCATAAAAAGATCAATCATAAACTCTACTTTCCTTAGAGGTTGTAACTCGAAGAAGTTATTGGGATAGTCATATAGAAATTGATCAACAACATCTGGAAAACTATTTTCTTTAATATCTTCTATTAATTCCAATGTCAATAATTTTACATGGTAAGAGATCATTCCCACCATTGGTGAAAACAGGCTCTTTGCACATTTCTTTACCATCCTCTCTCCTCAGAAGATATGGTTGATGTCGTCCTCAGTCATGAAACTAATTTCTCTTCTATAACAGTCGATGTGAGCCTTAAACATTTTCAACCAATCCATAACCATGATTACATCATAGACATCCATTTCCAACATTGAGAAGTTAAAAACCAACTCAACTCCATCAACAGTTATAGCACATGCTTTACACACAAAGGCTTGACATTCTCTTTCACCAAGAGGGGTTTTCAGTTTCAAAACACAAGGCGTCATTTACAATTTTAAACATAATAGAATAAAATCATGAGAAGAAATGAAATAATACGATGCACTAGTGTCGAAGAGCACATACACAAGGGTAGAATTCAAAATAATCGTACCTCTCACCATAGATGGTCCATCCTGATCATCGACCATCATCTTCTAAGAACCATACAATTGCTTCATCACTGTATTGATCTCCTTGTTGCCATGTTGAAATAGCCCTGGTTGAGGTGTCCTGGTTTTTCTAGAATCACCATTTCTAGCTCTGTTATGCTGATGGGACTAACTCTGATGTCCACTTCCTATCAAAGCATACGATGTTTGCGACACCTGAGAAGTGTCCCGAGTACCCGACCTAGGAGCACTGTGACCATAGTGCTGAAGATGTCCCATCTTATTGTAATTATGACATGCTCTAGGTTGCTTCGTACACTCTTTCTTTACGTGGTCAGTCAAACCACATTGAAAGCAACCTCCTTTTCTCTGGGGTCATGGAGGAAGGTTTACTGATCCCACCATCTAGTTCTAATTTCCACTTGCACCGTGAAAATAGGTGTCCCTTTTCTTCTTGTTCCCAATAGTTGAGTTCCCACTATTTGTTGTATGTATCATCATTCCTCCTCCTATCGATCCCTATATATCACGTTCTGCAACAGTGGAACTATTCACCATCTCTGTATAATCCGTAATACAGAGCACTACAATCTTCGATTGAATCTCTTGCCTTAGCCCTGATTAGAAGATGCATTCCTTCAACGACGCACTTGCCGCAACCTCTACTGAAAAATGGATAAAATTCATGAATTTAGCTACATAATCTGTAAAAGAGTGACTATATTTTTTAGGCTAAATAGGTACGTCATTTTCTTGATCTTGAACATGTGAGGATAGAATTTTTTTTGAACAATTCTTCAAAATCCTACCATGTATATCCTTCAACCAATTTAGCATGCACTGCTAAATCCCGCAATTGATGTGAAAGATCATCAAGAATATATGTCATCAACTTGACCATGAACTCTAATGGTGTGCTGATGAAATCGAAGATACGGTTCAACCTACATAGCCACACCTCTGCCTTTTCGGGTTCAGCATCACCCTGATTGTTCTGTGGATTCTGCTTCATGAACTGGATGGTATGATCCACATGCCTTGGTTCAATCCTTGGGTCTCCTGTATCCACATCATTAAAATCCTAGAAAATACTCTAAACTAGCTCTTGTTCCAGATGTGCTTCTGGTGCAACAACATTCTCTACAGCCTCTTTGGGACGGTTCTGACGATGCCTATTGGGTGCCATTTTCTAAACAAATAACAAAATCTTTAAATCTCACTCTCTAGAAACTAATGGCTTAACATTTCAAATTCTATCACATCATCTATCGCATCATTATTTTCAAAACAACATTTTTCCCTTGTTCAATCATTTTTGAAAACATTCCTCATTCCTTTTGAGAATAAACCCATTTTCAAAATACCTAAATATCATGTTTTCAAAATCATTCATTGAAGACGATTTCTGCATTTTTTCCAAAAATTCACACATTGAAAAAAATCCCAAATTAGTCCTCACAGTGAGATATAAAATAATAGTGGGAAGCCACTCCTCTAAAATGAATATCATTCTCGTCTCATTAGCTAAACCCTTGACAATGAGATTTCCCAACATTCTAGAAGTGTATCAAAAACACTTATATACCCAACACCCTGGTAACTATAACTTCAGTATAAACGGGTTAGCTACGTCCTAGTTTACTATACATTTCATGTTATAAAAATCCTACTCCTATATAATATTTAAACCCAAGGAATAGAAAGAAATGAATTTCAATTCCAAGACTAAGAACATCAATGACATCTTGTTAGGCAAGGACCGAACATGCTGATACCATTGGTAATGACCGGCCAATTCTCATTTGCTTGAGAGCTCAACGAGTCGTTACTAGGCCTTAAGTGACATCCCCAAGATGCCAAAGGCTGGAAATAAATGTTGAAGGGTTTCAAATTCAATTGGGGGACGATTTACCCTTTAATGAAATAATATAAATAACTAACCAACTAAAGGATCCAATAACAATAACTCCATGATGCATGTCAATGAAAGAACCAACTCATCCATTACCAAAAGGGAAACACACTATTACACAATACAACCCATAAACCAAGACATCCAACAAAAAATCACAGTGTTATACTGAAGAATAAACAAAAGAAAAAGAGTAATCCAACACACACTACATGGCTCTACATCAAGCCCAATCCTCCAAGTACGACCACATCTCCCAAGCATCACCACGAACAACTGGAAATGAGATTCCTTACCTATACCCGTGTCTCAGAATATGACATTTGAAAAAGCACCAACATGCCAATGTTGGGGTGCGTATAAAACTCAGTAAGTTTTCTGTAATGACTTCCCTACACATTCCACTTGGATAGAAGAGTTAGCCACATTTATATGAAAAACATTTTATATAAAACATTTTCTCAAAATAGTTTATAACTAATTATAAACATGTTTCCAAAACCATTCATAACCAAAGGCATTCGAAGGGAAATTGAAAATAATTTTTCCAGCAAGTTATTTATCCAAAAAAATAACCAAATAGGCTTTAGAACCATATCACAATATCCCTTTTTGTCATACCCAACCATTCCACAACCCATGAAACCAAACATGAATTCTACTTTATGAGAGTCCCATACTTGGGAGCGGTTTCTCATTGATCTACCAAGAAATCACAAGGTAATTGTTTCCCATGTTCCATTATAACTTTGGCATAGAACACAAGGTCATCATTCAACCAAGCATCATACATATAATTACCATGTTCCATTAATTTTTTTTCACCGAGCACAAGGTCCTATTTCAACAAAGCCGCATACATGTAATAGGAACACAGACCACATATTCCCATCAATCATTCTAAAACTCCCTTTAAAAAACACATTTTTATTGACAACCATTTCCATCAAAACCATTTCAATTCCAATCCATTTCAATTCCAAACCATTTCGATTCCATAAAATTTGAATAAACATACCTTTTATTGAAAACCAATTCCATCATAGTCATTTCAATCTCAACCATTTTAATAAAACACCCTTTTTATTGAAACCCCATTTTTCATCAAACCATATACAATTTCAGAAAATCCATAATTTAAAATCGATATTTTAAATTCAATAAGAAAAATCACATTGCACAACAATTCACAATGATTTCACAATCTCATCAAAACCATAAATCATTACTAAAATTGATTTATTCTATTATTTTCACAATAAAATTCATTCAAATAAACCAATTTGAATTTAAGCCAATCAATTCTAGCAAGAGGAGTCGGGAGTGAAGCCACCTACCTTTAGGGTTTTGATGAAAACTACAAGGAACGAAGAACGCACAAGGAAACTAGGTTGCTTCATTGAAAACCAGCCTTAGATCTCTTCTCCTAGAATGATCAAGACCAAATCTAATCATATTTCGAATCTACACACATAGATCTACCCATAACCGGCATTGATCTAGGAAACATAGAGAAGAGGAGAAGTAGATCTAAGTAGATCTAAGAAACCGATCAACAACAAAGAAGAATGATCACATACCTCAAGAATCCGACGTCGATTCTCCAAGAGAATCCTTCAGATCGCCTCTAGAATGATGGGAGAATCCTCTATGACATTAGGATAAGAAAAATCATGAGTTAGGGCCGCTTAGGTGGAAAACCGCTGCACATAGAGGCAAGAATGATTGAGATACACAATTTAAGGATCTCACATAAGTGCTCGCATGGTTAGTTCACACAGTTTAACAAACCATGCGCTAACCGTGCATTAGCTACTGCCTCAACCACCCTTCCAGCACGATATGACCGTACAATTTAGACAAATCGTGCGCCGCCCGTGTGACTTCCCCTTTTTCCTCAAATCTTAATTCCAAGTTCACCCGACTCTCCCATTAGTCACCCTTAACTTTATAACCATTATAAGTATTAATTAATGGAACCATACCAGATACCGAGGGTACAACAGTTTTTACCAAAAATATTACTAAATGTTGTTAAAATTAATTATATTTATTAAGAGAAAGATTAGCTCATCCAATGACTAAAACATATACATAAGGACCTAAATTTTCTATAAACACATATAAAAATTATTTTATAAACATAAATATTTCATTAACCCATTATAGATCTATAATTTTCCTTTTTATCTTTCTAGTAATATGTAAGATGTGGGGATCAATCCATCTTCCAAGAATACCCAATGTTACATTTTCCCCACAGATAAATTACCCCCTCAACATCCATATCGTCACACATCTCAAGACATTTTCCATCATAAAAACCCTATAAAAATCACCTCCCATGAAACCTACCTCAAACCATGATTCAAACATTTTGGAAGAAATCTATCCAAGGAATCCCTTTTGGGGCAAATCAAAAGGATATACACAAAGTCGAGGTAATTCCCTTCCTCAAGATCATTTCTTTTATTTTCATTATCCACAAACTCAATTTTTATTAATTCATTATATTATAATTACCTTATTATCCCAAATATTCTTATATTTCTTTATTATAAGTTTTATACCTTCAATTATACTCACTTGCATCAAATATGTTACAAACATACTAATTTTGTGTACGACAAACTACCGCCTCATGAAGTGTTGTTGTTCATTATTCCATTACCACCTGTCATGGTTAAAAAATATGATAAAATCCATTTTTATTATATATTATAATTATGATGTTATTATTTTTACTTATTTATTATATAATATATACCTTCATTATTTCCATTTTTAAAATATTATATTTTCATTTGGGGAATTGTGGACTACAGCCTCCTCAAAGCGATGTGATTTGCTCACAATTTATAGGGAATGAATTAATGATGTATTTAGTTAGAATATATGATATATATGACATAATTAGTCAACCATAATGATATTATATATATACATATATTATTTTTAATTATCTTTTTATGTAATATGAAACCTGAAGCGATGTTCATCGATACGTACGTTCTACTATCTCCATGAACAATGTATTCCATTTCAAATATACGTCTTTTATATATTGTTATGAATATTTATATAATGAATATATAGTATATATAAATCAGTTATCAAATTAAATAAATATTTAAATCATGATATAATTAAATTTATCAAGAATAAAAAGTCAAACACGTATGATAACCAAAGAGGTTATTACCTGAAATGTTACGTTAACATGGTATTGTTAATAAAACAGAAATATAAATCCATATTTGATTCATATTTGGTATGGTATATTGGAATATGGTTATATTATTTTTATAAAAAAAACTTATATTTATTATAAATTATTTTTTAACGTTTAAAAACAAATTCAAGACATAAGGTCAGGGTTTTCCTATCCCACATTTAATATTTGTGCGATACATGCATTTTTCATGACTCATTTATTTTTTGTGATTAATATAATTGACTAAGATTTATTCTATGACTATTATAATTAAATTTATGTGTATTAAAATATCAATTTTGTTACATTCATTTCCTAGGTTTTTTGTTTCAATATTTAACAAATCATTGATGTTATTTTGTCTCAATTTACCTTTTTGGAGACACATTCCATGTTTTTTACCTATATTTTTTATGAGGTGTATATACTAAAGTTTTCTAGTTATTTTATAATTACCATTCATTCCATAAAATTGTATGGTTCATATGATTTTAATAATTCCATTTTATTATGATTCATCCTTCCCAAAGTAGTAACTGTTTATTGTTACAATCTCATCGTTTATCAAAAAAATTATGAGTATACTTCAATTTAATTAATATTATGATATGTAACATGATTACACTCATGAAATTTATTAACCTGAATATTTTAATGATATATAAAATTAACTGAACCATTTTCATACAATTTGGTACTTAGTATAACTAAGAATATGTTTTCAATGAAAATACGTATTATTTTGGCCAGAAATCTATGTTCTTTCAAAACAATGTTTTCTAAACATATATGAAAAAATGGTTTCTCTATTATACAATGATGAATAAATGAAATTTATGTCCGCTTAATACCTTTTTTTAAAAAATAATTTAAAAGTATTCCTCTTGTCATTTTTCATTGAAGAAACCTTTCTAAATATTTTTTGGAAAAAGGAATGTCTGACAAGTATAGACTTACCCGCCTCCATGACTGTAATTTCCCTATGATTTATTTATATTTTTACAAGGTAATATTTATAAATTGAATAAATTTATTATATTCAATAAATTTGTTGATGTGGAATTTTTTTCAAAAAAAATGGTTTTCAAAAATGGTTTAATTTTTCAAAATTGTTTTAAATGATTTTCAATTATTACTATATATGTTTGCAAAAACTATTTTTACAAAGAAAATTATTTCTGTGATTTCAGAGATTATCATTATATGATTGATATTAACATTAAAAGAAATTTTTTCCCTAAAGTTTTTAAGTATTATTTTTTAATTTTCAAGTAAAATTTGTATCAAATGTTTTCAAGAATCTTGTAAGCATTTTCATGTAAAAAATTATTCTACAAAAAAATCAAGTATCATTCATATGTTTTCATGGAAAAATATTTTCAAAATGATTTGTGTTTTAAAATTATTTTTCCTAATAGGAAAAAATATTTTAAATAATAAATGTTTCAAATATAATTTTATAGCCTTACCTACAAGAAATAGATTTTGAAATTGTTTTATATTAAGGATTTTTAAATAATAGAAATATTACATAGGAAATATTTCATGTGATCATTCAAAATAATTATACATATAAAATGACATATTTTGTTACAATTTTTAATGGGAATATATTCAAAGAATACCATTTTAGTTATTTCTTGAAATAATTATGTTTTGATGGGTTAGTCTTTACAACACATGTTTCTTTTCCACATGTTATACGATTTTGAAACTCATTCCTTTACACGTGTTATGATTTGATTAATTAATTATGAAACATATCAACTTTACCTAGGTAATGATGAGATAAAATGGTATGGTACCCATTTAATTTCAGTGATTTTGATATGATGTTTGTGAAACCTATATTTTTTTGGTAACGATATGATGAAAGTTTTATTATCATAGGGAACATACATGTTTGATTTTTTAATGCATTGTGTGGGATATATATCACTATCCAATTAAGTTAGTAAATATTTATATCTCATAAGATAATGAGTGGAAATAATTATTTGAGCATGATCCAAAATTGGAAACAGTTGTATCTTTATCCAAAATGGGAAATAGCTGTATCTTGATCCACTATGGGAAGATAGAGAAACTTGATCAACTATAGGGGGATACTTGAATCCAATCCAATGTGGGATAATATAGAATCTAGATTTGCTATATTAATATGGGAAAACCCGATCCACTATAGGAAGATAGGGAAACCCAATCACTTATAAGGAAACTACTGTGACTCGGTATGGGGTTTTGGGCTACCCAATATGTGTAGACCCAATAAAGTTCCATTATAAGAATTCAGAAAAGAACCTTTACTTATAGGGAATTATATTACATATTTATCTGTTTTTAAAAACTTATATTTCATGTACCTATGATATACTCACTTGGATCATGTTATTTATTATCTTATGATTCAGGTCACATGAACTTTGAATATTTTTCGATGTCTCATTTTTTCTAATAATTGATATGCATGGTAGGATGTTCAAATATTATGATCACATTATCTTATGCTTATGTTCATTATATGCTTATGTATTTCCATTTCTTGGCCTTACATGCCATTCAAGATCACCCATTTATTATGTTTCTTTTACATATATTATGAAGAATGTTTTTATGTATGACTACTAAATTGGAATATCTTCAAGGAAAATTTTATGATCTATCCCTAAATTAGGGGAATTTTATCTATGATTCCTAATATAGTAAAATATTAAAGTTATCAGGCATGTACATTTATCATTCAATAAATATTCATCTGAATTGATGTAATATACATATATATATATCAATCAAGGGTCTCTATAAGAAAACTCTCATCCCCGTTATTTTTTAAAATAATTTTATTTTATATTTCTTTCAATGAATGAATATTTTTCATTAAATAAAAAAATAATTTAACGAACCTATTTTTCTGACAAATTATATGAAAAGACTAATTTTTTTCACTAATATTTCAAAACAATACATTTCTTTATAATAATTTAAAATTGGTATATATGTATTAACTTCACAGATGAGGAACTTCAAAATTTCATTTCCATGGTCATTTTCTAAACTAGTTTCATTCAGATCTTTGTTTTTTGTGGTCTATTTTATTCTGATTAATACTTATCTTCTATATTGTGAAACTAAATACCATATAAATTTAAAGCTTCATTTTTATATTGTTTATTATTTTCGTCATCATTACTATTTACTTTATTCCTCCTCTAGTATTTGTTTAATAGTATCCTTCATTAGAATTTATATTAGAGGTTCTTGGAAACAAACTCAGGTCTATCATTTTTTTATTGAATAATGGATACCATAAATTTCTAAATGTTTTATACATTCATTACATCTATTGAAAATGTTATTATTCTAATAGAATTCATGTTTGGGTATAAAATTAAATTCACCAATCATAAATTTATTGTTGTTAATCATCATAAATTTCAACATAACTATATTAGTCCCCTTATTTGATGCTTTTTTGGATGAAGCGTACATCCCAGAAGAAAATTATTTGTTCATTTTTTGATATTAGTCTCATGATTCCATGAAATATAGAAGGTATAACAATGATAAAATTGTTTTTCATCTAACATTATATGTATGGATGGTTCATCCACCCGCGAATATATATATATATATATATTAAATGGATAATTTGTCATAGGCTTTCCCACATACTATCATTTTTATCTAGACTAATAAATTTGAGGTTATGTTCATGATACTAACATTTAAATGTTAATTCAATGAATAAAATTGTTTCAATATATTCCATAATAATTAAAGTACTCCTTATTGCCATTTGTTTTTACCAAAATTATTAGATTTCAATATTCCATTCTTCAATAAATAACAACTTTTGTGGTAGTTGCTCGATTAACCATTTATATCATTCAAGTAACTACCATTTATAATGAATTCCAAAAAAAATATTAAATACTTGTTTTAGTATATCTTAATATTATTTATGAAATATCCTACTTTGACATAATTAATAGGTTTTTTCATATAGAGTTACATATGTTTTAGAAGGCTTACATCAATAAGGACAATGGAAATTTATGGTGGGGTTATTTATGATAATAATATATAAACCATTCCAAATCATGCTGAAATGATTTAAAATACCTCTACACTAGGATTTAAAATTTTTATTCTAATACATTTCATTCTAGTTTGGAGAAAATCTCCTAATGAATCTATTATATATTATCACATGAACTGAATAATTTTTTCTCTTAGCATTATAGATAATTTTGATCATGAACATTTTTACAAAATTTAAAACATCAAAATTTAATTTTATCAACTAAGAAACATTCAATATGAATATATTAAATAGTTACAAAAGAGTAATTAATGAAATCATATTCATTCACCAATGTTACTCCCTTAAATTTTTATTGGTAATGTAAATAATAATTTATCAACTTATAATTTGTTGAAAATAGTTTGATTTTGATACATGAATGATAAAAAAACACCTGGAATATTAAAATATATCCATTGTGTAAAATAATCCTCATAATTTATTATGTAATCCTAAAAATATTGGCCTCTAATTTATTTCTACATTTTGACTATGCGATTCTATTCTATGTACTAAGTTACATATCATAATTTCCAATCATCGTGCATTTCCATATCATGTATCTAAACACAATGATCTATTTTTAACAAGAATGAATATAAGAATATGTATATTTTTAATTTAATCTAAGAATATTATTTTGATGTGAAAAAATGTAAAGAATCCTCCCAGGTCATCCCATCACATTACCCGATTAAACTCATCTCCAAGCCATAAGCATGTATCTAATTTATATTGGTTTGTACCAAGTAGGTTTCTTTATAATAAAATAATATAGGAATTATTTAAACATTAAAATATAATTATACACAATGTTTATTCCTCTATATATGAATTTGTGATGTATTTCGTCATTGAATATCCATGCATACAAAAAAAAATATTCCAAATAATAAAAATACCAAACAAAATAAAACACAATATTATTAATAACTAAATGTCAACAAAACGTTTATAATCTAAATGTAATATGAGTCATAATATGCATTATATATATTAATAATAATAAATTTATGACTATAATGGATAATTTTTATAGAACCCAAAATAAACCAACACTATGGGTTCCAAAAAATATTCCGCATGTGTCATCTCTTTGTGAACCATGATCAATACCCACCACATACTGAGTCGGATTAATAAGGATACAAGGATAACTACAATAAAATGTGACTCCATTCCTTTTTCAATATATTATTTAGAATAACAATTTGATACAATAATATATATATATATATATGTTATGAAGAAAATATCGAATGAATACCATAATTAATATGCAAAAAAATCATCAATTTAAACTAATAGATATAATAAAAAAACTAAAAAACATAAATTTCTGTTTTATTAATGTTGTAGTGGAAAAATGTTTTAAATTCCGTTCATTTTATAATGATATTTCATGTTATTGTTTAAAAATTAATTGTTAAAACATAAACTATAATCATGAAAAATATGAACTAATCAACATTAAAATAACCTATTAATGATATGGAACATAAATAAATAACATATCACTATAACAAAAAACACATTCAACATGGGATATAACCATTATGAATGACAAATAGACATGATATAGTAATTTAGAATCACTCCTAGAACAATAGTTACATGACAAGAAATAAAAAAAATCAAAATTGGTACCTATTGAATTTTTATTGCCTCTAATCCGAAGCTAGTTAAAAAACTATTCTAGAGATATACTCATTTAGTTTACCCCAACACATACACCAAATTCCAATTTCAAACACCTACAAGAAACGACTCTTTAAAAACCCAATATCAATAATCCAAAAATTTACAATCACTTAATTATTTCCATATCTAATTCATCGATTTAATATAATCCTTAAATAAATCAAGTCCAAAAAACCTGTAGAATTTAAATTTTGAAACAAAACCCTATTTAAAAATATTTCATTAAAAATTATTCTTAAAATTATATTTTCATAAATAAAACACCAAATGAAAACCAATTAACACGATAATGATTTCACAAAAATATATAGAATCATTGGGTAACCATTAATTATCCATCAGTATTCAATTTCAGTCATTTTATTGAATACCATTTTATTGAGATCCCTACCCTAATATGATGTACGTCCAATAACTATAGGTATTAAAATGGAAAGGAAATATTATGTAGACACCTATAATAATTATATGAAATCTAATATCTCATATTAGACCCAAATAGATATAGAAATAACAATCCATAAATTAAAACAAATATAAAAAATTTATCCTTGAAAGCAACCATGGCCATATAATTATCCATTGTGTAGGAACAGTTTAAATTAAAATGAATAAAAAGGATGATAAATAGGGTATATGTGGATATGAGAGTAAAAATAGGGGCTATACCATAGAGAAATGAAAAAACTTCATTAGGAAAAACCAAGAAAAATGTAGTTGAAGGGCACCATTTCTTAGTGATGCTAGGTCATATGAGTGGGAGAAAATGATTGAAAACAACATTAAAAATGGATATGTATATAAATGTAGTATCGAAAACAATTATCATGGATGATTTTGTCATATAATTACTTCACTTTTATACAGAATTATATTTCATTCAAGAAGGATTGTATAATTACTAGGTCTCATCATTATATGATATTCCCTCATCACAATTTGAAACCCCTCTATAGATAAAAAAATCCATTACCTAGGACTAATAGGGGTTTTACCAACTCTATTTATGGATTAATGAATCTCCATCATCACCAAATACATCATAGGATTGATGTTCTATCCTCCCTTGGTCATAGCATGACCCGATAGAGTCCAGAATTACATATTTCATAGAATTATTGAAATTAATATAAATATAAAACAAAACTAGAGAATAACAATGTGACATAATAAGTTGAATACATATCTTATACTAAACATATATATGTTGAATTTTATGTTCATTTAACTCAATAGATAATTAATTATATGATAAAATAAAAATGGTTATTGTCACAAGGAGATGGAAAATAGTGATCTGGACATATCTCTTAGCCTGCATCCAAGAACAATCACCAAGAAAAAAATTTTTGTTTGAAACCACCACCAATAGAAGTTGAATGATAAAAAATTGATCAGTTTAACTAAGTCGCATCTCCTAAAATCAAAATGACATCACTCCATTATAATGACCAAAATACAAAAACTCTCTGATATAGTATCCTTACAACCCCAAAATATATGATGGACCCCATAATGAAATAAAAAATGAACTAGATGGAAATAACAATAAATATACCATTTTCAACTGATCATACATTATTTTATAATAATAACATCAATGATATGAAGATCAATAATGATTATTTCCCAATGAACATTGAGGTCAGATGTCTTCACCAGACATGTGGGAATTTTAATTCCATGTAAATTCCCCATCCACAATGGAATGAAAATATCCATCATGGATAGAATTATCTCTTAGAATAATCCCAACATAGTAACAACCATGGAAAATATAAAATAATGAGATTCATATATATCAAACTACTCTATAACCATAGAGTATAAAATAACCATCGTTGATCTCAACGTATCCCGAACTACATCAAATTATTCTGGTGAATATATTATTGAAATAAGCTTTTTGATCTCAAATCCACTATTAGATTTCATTATTATTTGAGGAACCCATTAGGTATATGAATGATGTACACCACCCGTTAATGCATTAGAATGAAACAAATATACATTGAGAAGATTGGATCCATCTCTACTACTTTGGAAATCCAACCAAAAAACGATTTGATAACTCTAATTTAAAAAATGATAAACTGTGATGGATGTTTCTATATAGTTTGTCTTGGTATGACTATTCCTTGGAAATTTATATAATAATATATTATACAATGTCAATGAAACATAATAATCTAGTATAGATATATACTATGAAGCCATACACTTACTTATCTATAAAATTGTATCATGGTCAAATCCTTATATCCCATCTATGTCAACATAATCCGTAATCTCACTATTGATCCCCTCATAAAATATTTGTAGGAATAATATTATCAATATCAAATAAATATCATCTCTCAAAACCATCACGATCCACCATGACTTTTTGTAGTGTTTAGAGATTGACATGGTTGATATGCGATCGAAATTGATAAACTGAGTTCCAAATTTTGTAACATTACTCTCTAATTTCTCTGAGGTCCATAATTACCAAGTCTTTACCACTCGTAAAATTTATTAATAGAACAATTCGTTGTTGTTATTTTGAAATTTTACAGGTATGATCCTTCTGTAACATAGCTCAGAAAATATATTCCCACTATCTTATGCATAGTCTTTCAAGAATATAGGTGTAAATATCCACTATAGAGTCCTCTAGTGTTTTGAAAATGTGTAAGACCCTCTCAATCCACTCTAGATATCCATTTTATTCCTTATATCCCTTTTTCTGACAAAATAAAACTAGATTATACATGGTAAATTTCAATGCATGACCCCGACTATTTATTGTTTCCAACACCTACATAACCTAGAGTATGATTTTTGATTATAATAGAATACAAATAAATTTTCTACCATAAGATTCACCTATAGAACTTGTACTTAATCATCTTATATTGGATTTGAAATATATCTTATCAATGTATTTTCATAATAAAAACATAATGACACATACAATTTTCATTAGATCAAGTCTCCATGTTGAAAAATATATTCAACAATCTATATTTAAGCTTTAGACTCCTAAAATTTAATGAAAACATGCATTATGTGGAATGGTATAAAAATGAAAAAGATATTCTTCTTTTAAATAGGGCTAAAATAATGTTCATTTAAAAGAATAAAAATACACAATAAAAAATGAAAAGAAGACCATGAAAACCAATGGTAAATAAATTTTAAACACCAAAGAAAAACTTCATGGAACCCTTTCACACATACTACCAGAATACTAACAATCTTAACTCTTATTTACCATATACCCTAAACCATTCCGAGTAAGCTTCATCATATATCTAGAAAGATATTGACCATGGTACAATTTTTTAATGATCCAACAAAGGTTTAAAAGACATCTCACTCGATCTAAACCACTACAGGGTGAAGAGACACACATAATGCATAACATGTATCATGAGTAACTAAAAATATATAATAAAATAGAGTACATTTTTGATGATAACATCCTATACATGAGACCTGAAATGAAGATCCAAATTGATAAAATTTATAGAATAAAAAAATAGAAAAACACATGCCTTTATGTGACCAACAATCACCACCGAACCATCTTAGAAAAATTGAGAAATCATTAAAGATTATCAAGTAAACTGCATGACACCGTTCACATTTTACGTATCTAAAAAAACCATATTTTTATATGCTCAAAGTAATATGTAGGATGTGAGCCCAAATTCATGTAGGATACAACCATGAATCAATACAATTCCTATCAATAGTAAACATTTAGTTCGTTCATTAAAACTAAAATAGTTTATAAATGAATTTCAAGAGAAAATGTCGTGTAAAACATCAATTCGTTTCCATTAAGGAATTCCAAATTCATATAAACTATGGATATTAAAATTACATGTAATCCATTGAAAATGAGAAAATTGAATTTTCAATGAAAATATCATATTATAAAAATATGATTAATTGAGCATTAAAATATTCAATCATTTTTTAATCAATGTTCAAGTGGTATGTACCCTATATGAATTTGTACTCAGACAAAAAAAGGAACACTAATATAGATAATACACTAATCTTATTGATCTATAATCCTTCCATTATCTATTGATAACAAAAATATAACCCCTAGTGGTTCCACACTATCACGACCTCCTCCCCACATAGTGTACCCCTATTGGACCAGAAATTTGAGAAGGGAGATAATAAACCTTGAGTCTCACCTCCAGTAGGCCCCAGGTTGGCGACTAGCATCGAGGGTATAGTAAACACACAAATGGGAGGCATTATCCTCTAAGAGAACACATGCGGAAGAGAGAGATAAGATAAACACCAATCAAATCCAACTCAGAACTGAAATATAAAAGTAACCCATGTCCATATATGAAATGCCATGAAAAATTACTACAACTGAAAAGGGAAAACTGCAAGTACCCAAAAGAAAGTAAAACAACAGCGACCACGAGCCCAAACAGCTCCTGCAACCATAAGCTAGTAGTGACCAGCCTGATCTCCAAACTTCTCCAAGTAACCAGTAAAATAGTTTATATACACATAGGGTGAGTATTAAAGTATACTCAGCTACTTCCTCCCCGAATCCTCTCGTGCCAAAGTAAAGGAAGCATGATAAAGCATAGTGAACAACAAATGAAACTAACTTGTCACCCAAACAGGTATACTATGTTCCCTACCTCACCATGTATACTCTAACCAAGTAACACATACAAGAATATATCATATAATAAAGAATATCAAGGGTACCCCGTTACTACTTCCCCACTGGTTTTCCACTTTTCCCCAACGTCACACGTCCTAAGCATCTCTCTCCAAAAAAAGGCTTGCCCGCAGACACCAGGGCGAAGCACCACACCATCCTCACAACCAAAAGTAACCAGGTAATTTCCAGGGCCACCACCACCAGCATAACGTGTATCATACGCCGGGTATTATACCTCAAGCTGTTACAGCCCATACACCAAGTAAGAATCCTCAAGACATTAAAGCCTATAAATGTTACACCAATAGTAATCCATAGGATACTATATCCATAATATATGTGTGGGAAATAACAACAAGCCATTACAGCCCTCTACACACATATATGGGGAAACTAACCATTTTTTCTGTTGGAACAAGTATATACTAAGAGAAGAGAGCGGGGCCAAAGGGTGTAGTCATCCAATCGTCCTCCCACTAGAATGTTAGGGAAAACACCCCCAAGGGCTCAGAATCCCCAAGGTGTCAGTTGCCCTTACTCACAGGTTGGAGTAGTGTATAGAAACAAAAAATGTAAATGATATATTATAACTCACAACCACACTATGGGAATTACCAATTCTTTAATACAACTACAGCTAACGTCTCTCGAACTCTAGTATTCTACTTCTAAGACTTGGTATCCTATAAGTACACAACCATTTAAATAACTTCATTAGGTTACTTCATTCCCTTTTTCATCAATTCCACTTTACGTTAATTAATTATTTTCAAATTAATTAACCATGAACAAAAACCACATTAATCTTCATTGTCCACACATTCAAAATCAATTGTTCCTTTAAAGATACAACATCACCATTAAATTCTAGCATCTCCATCCCCGTGGATTATCACTATTTAATAAATCATTCATTACAGAATTACTTTCCCATATTTCTAGGAATTATAGAAAAGCATATTATTACACTAAACACAAGGGGGCTCAACAGGGTGAGTAGATATACTACATGTAGAGTCCTTTCTACCTATAGCAATAGCGTAGACCCATTCTCCCTCGAGAGGCTAAACACGGAAAGCACATGGCATACCCCATGCGTCTTAACCTCTTTCAGAAGGAGGGTAATCAAGACCAGATGCCTTGGGCAGTGGGGAAAAGTAAAGCAGATAACAAAAAATCGAACCATCAAACATCCAGCCAGCAAAACCATCCAATAACATCATCCCTGGTGTCCTCCCTGACACCCACATGCATAAACCGATACTTCTCACCACTCGAGGCACCATCCACTGCCACAACCACAAGTCTCCATGCCTCCACATATCGCAACAGACATCCTTGCTCACATCACAACACAACAAGCAAGAAAACACAACAATGGGCCCTTGGACCATCAATCAATGGGCCCTTGGCCCTTTAACAATCAAGAGGGTAACTCGTAACCCATTATGAAATTCTCACACAATTTGTTCTTTAATCCATATTGAATTAGCAGATTTGTTATTCATAGGTTCCAAATATGGGAAACCTAATCAGTAAGCTATCACAATTAAATAAACATGCTTACTGCACTAATTTTATTAACATCAAATTACAACAAGAACCAGATTAATTTTCATGCCTATTTATCTTTATCAAACAATTTTCAATTAATCCTAGTTTACTTTCTTTACCGATTTCCATTAAGAACAAACCGCTAAACAAAGAAAGCATAGATATCACACTATCTAGCAAAGCAAGAGGCAATAACATATGATAGATATCAATTTACTTATCCGGTTCAAATATTTATTATGTCAATTCAATTGTGATCCACTGGGATAAAACATGCTAATGATACATTTGGACATAAATGAAAAGAGAAGAAACAAATCCCCTACCTCAACAATTCTTGACATTCTTTATCCACGAAACGGGTCACGATCCTCCTCTCACCACAACTGCAACCACCCGAGGATTCCACGATACGAACGCACCAACCAAAACCCAAGAAAAACCCATTAGAACCATGGAGATTACATGCTGTAATATAGAAAGGTTAAATTCGAGAATACGATCCCCAAAGGAATGTCGATACAATATACCTTATATCGAAGATTGATCGATACAGCTTGGTTGCATCAAAACAGAGCAGAACCAATCCCAGTAGTAAACATTAATTATGAAACTTCTACAGGAGAAATTTAAATGTTCTTGAATATCATAGCCGAGAACAAATAGGATGAACAAGCGAGGATGACATCTTTTCCCTTTTTGAAGATTTAACAGGGTGACAGTTTAAGATACACTTAATTTCCCATTAAAAGAGGATCACATTAACCCACGTGGTTTGACCAAGTAAAAACATCATGATCCATAAGAATAATTAATATATGATTTATGGCCTTTGAATTGGCCTTAAGAGTCCTTACAATAAGCCTTTAAATGCATTTTACCTCAAAGGAAATGTCAAAGGGGTGATACTGTAGGATATTGGAAACACTGTTCACATACTCCAAATTTGGGAAAGGAAATAAAGGTGAAGGATAGAGGTGAAGGATGGAACCTCACTAGTCTGGAAATACTATTCATATAAGAGGTGAAGGATAGAGGTGAAGGATGGAGGAGAAGGATGGAACCTCACTGTTCTGAAATCAATGTTCATGCAAGATGTGACGAATAAAGATGAAGGATGTAGGTGAAGGATGGAACAACACTATTCTGGAAACACGGTTCATGCCAGAGGTGAAGGATAGAGGTGAAGGATGGAGGTCAGGTATAGAACCACACGGTTCTAGAAATACTATTCATGCAAGAGGTGAATGATAGAGGTGGAGGATGGAGGTGAAGGATGGACCTCACTGTTCTGGAAACACTGTTCACAGAACTGAAAAAATGGAAAAGTATTGGGGATAAATCACCTTGATATCCCGAAACACTTCCAACAACACATATTTACAATGTAATGGACTATAGAGGTTCGGGGCATTACATCGGATAGAAAATAGGCAAAGGGTACTTTGGGCGACATCTGGCTCGCCTGGAGCTAGCAATGCTAGAGCATGAAGGTGACCACGACCTCCTCCACGGCCTCTCTGACCCTGAAGAAGACCACCACCACGGCGCGCTCTACTCTCTAAAGATGAGGAGCGTCATGGGGCTGTCCTATGCCTGCACCATCTACACTATAGTGATCTAAAGCTGGTGAAACCTGCTGCTGCAGCCTCGGTTGGAACTGCCTTAACAGAGGAACCGCGAGCGGGGCGCCCGGTGTACGATGACTGCTCTGAAAAGTCGGGCACTCCTGCTGCTGATGACCATGACCACCACAAGAAAAACAAGCACCTGATCCCTTGGCATAGGCCCAATAGTTGATGCCTCCAGAGAAACGAGATGGGTAGGTCTGGGACCTAACCCTAGGTGAACGGAAACTCTTCTGCCCAGAAAACCGGGAACCCCGGACCATAGCTATGCTTCGTGAGGAACCAGGACGACTCCCCTCTCTTGACGATCCAGTCCAAGGAAAAGTCCTCTCAACAACTTCTTCCCTCGCCAGCACCTCAAGATATGTCATCAGCATAAATGGGGTGACCTGGCGATGGATCTCAGGATGCAAGGCCTCCTCTAAATTCCTCGCCCTGGCCTCCTCATCTGGCAGTAGGTATGAAGCATATCATAGAAGGATACTCAAACGGATTCCAAACTCTCAAACAGTAGAGCTCCCCTGTCGAAGGGTAAGAAGCTCCTAGTGACTGGACACCTTCACAATCGAAGAAAGGAACTCATCTCTGAACTTGTCTCAAAACTCCTCCTATGAGATCGTTGACTCCTAATGATCCCCGAGGAAGAAGATCCACCACAACCTCACCACTCAATGCATCATAATCACAACCAAGGAAACCCAGTTATCCTTCCGAGCATGAATTGAACTGAAGCTGATCCCGACCTCCTCTAACCAGTCTTCTGTGACTGCTTCTGAAACAGGGCCCTCATACTTTTGCAGACTCTGGCACTAAACTCTCAGAGTGTCTTCGTCCATGTGTCGTCATCGTCAACCTCTACCTGGAGGTGATATGCTGGAATGGCCTGTTGGACATTTTTTGCGCAAACCTGACAAGGATGATGAACTGGAGCCATACCTGCAAAAGAAAAAACTGCTATATCTCCTAAGCATGGAATATGGAAGACTCAACATTAATTAATTTATTTTTTTCTTTTGTTCGTTTTAGGATAACCTATCCCAAGGTCTACCCATTCAAACACATGCACAAATAGGAATGATGCATGATCATTTCCAAGGTCTCTACCCTAAGACCAGTATCACTTTTTTTATTAGACATGTTAATCTTAAAGGTCAGTGCAATAGATCATTGGGGGCCCTAAACGCCTTTTTCTCTTCCGCTCTCCAGTGTTCACCCTACTTGCTAAACATGAATGGAACTCTTGCCCTACCAACCCATGAAACCTCACATGTTCCTGACATACATCTATATCCTATCCCTCAACCAGACCTCTGATACCACTCTGTCATGACCCCCTCCCCACAAAGTGTACCCCACTTGGGCCGTCAATGTGAGAAGGGAGATAATGACCCCCGAGTCCCACCTCCAATAGGCCCCGGGTTGGCGACTAGCATCGATGGTATAGTAAACAAACAAATGGTAGGAATTACACTCTAAGAGAACACATACAGAAGAGAGAGATAATATAGAAACCAATAAAATCCAACTCAGAACTGAAATATAAAAGAAACCCCTGTCCATATATGAAATTCCATGCAATATTACTAAAAATGAAAATGGGAAAATTGTAATACCCAAAATAAAGTAAAACTACATCGACCATGAGCCCGAACATCTCCTACAACCACAAGTTAGTAGTAAGAAGCCTGATCTCCAACCTGCTCTATGTAACCTCTAAAATAGTTTTTATACACATAGTTTGAGTATAAATATATACTCATTAGGTTCCTCATCGAAGCCTCTCATGCTAAAGTAATGGAAGCATGCTAAAGCATAGTGAACAAAAAATGAAACTTACTTGTCACCTAAACATGTATACTAAGTTCCCAACCTCACCATGGATACTCTCACAAAGTAATTATTACAAGAATATATTATATAACAATGAATATCACAGGTACCCCGCTACTACTTACCCACTGGTTTTCCACTTTTCCCCAACGTCGCACGTCCTAAGCATATCTCTCCAAAAAAAGGCTTGCCTGCAAACACCTAGGCGAAGCACCACACCATCCTCACAACCAAAAGTAACCAGGTATGTTCCGGGATCCACCACCACCCACATAATGTGTATCATATTTCGGGTATTATACCTCCAGTTGTTGCAGCCCATACACCGAGTAAGGATCCTCAAGCCATTACAGCATATACACGTCACACGTATAGTATTCCATAGTATACTATATCTAGAATATATGTTTGTGAAATAAACACAATCCATTACATCCCTCTATACACATATATGGGGAAACTAACCACTTTTCATGTTGGCACAAGTATCTACCGGGAGAAGAGAGCAGGGCCAAAGGGGGTAGTCAGCCATTCGTCCTCCCACAGAAATGTTGGGGAAAGCACCCCCCCAGGGATCATAATCCCCAGGGTGTCAGTTTCCATTACTGACAGAGCGGAGTAGCGTATAGAAACACAAAAAGTACAAGATATATTATAACTAACAACCACACTATGGGAATTACCTAGTTTTGACACAACTGTAACTAACGTCTCTCAGACTCTGGGCTGCAACTTCTATGACTATGTATCCTATAAGCACACAACCATTTAAAGAACTTCATTAGGTTACTTCATTCCCTATTTCATCAATTCCACTTTACGTTAATTAATTATTTGCACATTAATTAACCATGAAAAAAAAAACCACATTAAACTTCATTGGAATCACATTCAAAATCAACTATTCCATTAAAGTTACTAAATCACCATTAAATTACAGCATCTCCAACCCCGTGGATTATCACTGTTTAATAAATCATTCATTACATAATTACTTTCCCAAATTTCCAGGCATTCAAGAAAATCATCCTATGCTACAGAACACAAGGGGGCTCAACATGGTGAGTAGATATACTACCTGTCGAGTCTTTGCTTCCTATATCTATAGCATAGACCCATTCTCCCTCTAGAGGTTAAACATATAAAGGAAGTGGCATACCACACGCATCTTCACCACTTTCGGAAGAAGGGTAAGCAAGAACATCTTCCTTGAGCAGTGGGGAAAAGTAAATCATATATCAACAAATCAAACCACCAAACATCCAGCCTACAAAACCATCCCATACCATCATCCCTGGTGTCCTCCCTGACACCCACATGCATAAACCGATGCATCTCGCCACTCTAGGCACCATCCGCTGCCACAACCACAAGTCTCCATGCCTCCACATATAGCAATAGACATCCAGGATCACATCACAGCACAAGCTGTAAGAAAATACAACATCACATAAATGGGCCCTTGGACCTTTAGCAATCAAGATGGTAAATCAGAACCCTTTAAGAAATTATCAAACAATCTGTTCATTAATCCATATTGAATTAGCAGATTTGTTATTCGTAGGTTCCAAATACATGAAACCTAATCAGTATGCTATAAAAATTAAATAAACATGCTTACTGCACTAATTTTATTAACATCAAATTACAACAAGAACCAGAATCATTTTCATGCATCTTTATCTTTAGAAAAAAAATTCAATTAATTCTGGTTTACTTTCTTTATTGGTTTCCATTAAGAACAAAGCTCTAAACAAAGAAATCATAGATATCACACTATCTTGAAAAGAAAGTGGCAATAACATACAATAGATATCAATTTACTTATCCAGTTCAACTATTTATTATGTCAATTCCATTGTGATTCACTGGGATAAAACATGCTAATGACATAGTTTCATGTAAAAGAAAAGAGAATAAATGAATCCCCTACCCCAACAATTCTTGACGTTCATTATCCACGAAACGGGTCACGATCCTCCTCTCGCCACAACCGCATCCACCCGAGGATTCCACAATACGACCGCACCAACCAAACCCCAAGAAATACCCATTAGAAGCATAGAGATTACATGCTATAATTTATAAAGGAGAAATATGAGAAGATGATTCCCAAAGTAAAGATGGTAAAACATACCTTATATCAAATACTGATCGATACAGCTTGGGTGAATCAAAATAGAGCAGAACCAATCCTTGGAGTAAAGTTTGATTGTGCAACTCATACGGGTAGGATTGAATGGTTCTAGCATCTGATAGCTGAGAACAAATAGGAAGAACCGGGGATGATGATATCTTGTCTATTTTCGAAGATTAAATGGGGCGACAGTTTAAGATACACTTAATTTCCCATTAAAAGCGGATCTCATTAACCCATACGGTTTGACCAAGTAAAAACTTCCTGAGCCATAGGAATAATTAATATAGGATTTATGGACTTTGAATCGGCCTTATGAGTCCTTAAAATAAGGCTCTAAATGCATTTTACCGCAAAGGAAACGTCAAAGGGGAGAAACTGTTTGAAGCTAGAAACACTGTCCACATACTCAAAATTTAGGAAAGGAAATAAATGTGAAGGATAGAGGTGAAGGATGGAACCTCACTAGTCTCTAAACACTGTTCATGAAAGAGGTGAAGGATAAAGGTGAAGGATGGAGGTGAAGGATGGAACCTCACTGTTCTGGAAACACTGTTCATGCAAGAGGTGAAGGATAAAGGTAAAGGATGGAGGTGAAGGATGAAACCTCACTGTACTGGAAGCATTGTTCATGCAAGAGGTGAAGGATAGAACCTCACTGTTCTGGAAACACTATTCATGCAAGAGGTGATGGATTGACGTGAAAGATGGAGTTGAAGGATGTACCTCACTGTTCTGGAAACACTGTTCAAAGAACTGAAAAATTGGAAAAGTGTTGGGGATAATTCACCTTGATCTCCCGAAACACCTCCAACACCACATTTTTACAACAGAATGGACCATAGAGTTCCAGGGAATTACACACACTCACTAATGTTTTCATATATCTGTAACATAATGTACCAAACATTCCCAATGATATATTTTTTTTATTTACATTTGAAAATGTATTATCATTGTATTATAAAATATTATAAAATGAAATTATAATTGGTACATATATTGAAAAGAAATGTGGAATCAAAATTAACATTGTGGAATTTCATAAAACTCAAAATGTACATAATCTAGTAAAAACCCATTGTATGAATTCCATTTTTCATTCCACTAAATAAGTATTTCAATAAAATCCACAAATTTTACCATCCAATCCAAATGTATTCTCACAAATGTAATGTAATTCATTGTTTATTACCATTTTATATAGACATTTCCATTGACAACAGATGAAAAATTATCACATTTTAGAGGAAGGATTGGAAATGGGAAGATATAATCCTAAAAATCATATATCCATTATGAAAAACATAAATTACACATTGAAAATTGTAATTCTAGCTATCATATTCCAGTTATGTTTCAATAAAATATATAGAAATATTTTAAGGACTGACCTATGTAGATTATAAGAGATGTACTAAAAAATGTAATGTACCTTTATGAGATCCTCAAAGAATAAAGTAAAATCACACTAGATACACATATATAACTCTATATATAACAACGATGTTGTTTGGATAGGCCGAAGATTGATTAAGGCAGGATTATACTAAAAATGAACAAGTTTATCGAGGTAAATTCCTATTTCATCTGATTTAGATCTACATGAATAGTAGTTCCACATATTTTTGGAAACCATGCACTAACAATGATGTCGCCTCATTCCTTTAAAAACGAGGTGAAAAAGTACTTAGCGATATCTACACATTTTTAATAAACATGATCATTCCATGCCCCTATACCTCCCAAACACCACACAAATTGTCAGACGACACCCACTGTTTGTTAAACCATGCTCAAATCGCAAAAAAACCTCTAGGACTTGTATTGACATATAAAATAATTTCTATATATTTAATAACAACAATTTCCATAAAAATCATGAGAATAATATTTCTCTAAAAAATCCAAATTTTCATACCCAAACTCTTGAGATTTTCAAAAAAAAGTATAGAAAATTCATGATAAAATTAAGGATTACCAATGACACAGAGGGTGTTTCAAATAGTCTAGAAACTATTGATTATGCCTCAAAATACAAACAATTAAAATGTTCTACCCAATGATCAATCGAATATGTCCTAAAATGGATATTTTTTATGATTTCTCCATAATTTTGAAAGGTCAGAAATAAAAATAAATTAACCAAATGGTTAAAAATTCAACAACAAATAATTAAAAAACATAATAAAAAATTGAATAAAAATAAATTTAAAAATAACTATCCTTATATAAAACATCTAAAACAAATGGACGCAAATTAGGTGATACATAAGTATGTATGACATGAAAAATAAAAACTAAAAAAATTAAATATAGTTGGATACACATCTCGATGCATCCCATGGTCCAAATCCCATTTATATCAGTATCTAGTACCCATTTTTCTCTAACATTACTACCTACAACCTTTGATAAAAATAATTATAGTATGGAAATCTACGAGAAAATGATCTAGATACAACCTTCTGTGGTATGTGGATTGTGAAAAAAACTATCCCATTTGGATCCCACAATGTATTTCAAGAATAACTCTTGTATGAAAATAAATAGCATGGTAGTTTAAAAATAATCTAAATGATTATATATAATTACAATTTTAATTAAATACTAATATAAAAATATTATAAAAAATTAATTAAAGATGGTATTCCATGTAAACCAAATATACATAATGATATAATAATTTGAGAACCCTGTGGTACCTAAGGTCATTTAAACCCTATATTCCTCGCACTATATAGGGATTTAATGTTCCAAATCTAGTTGCATACATGAGTTTAAAATGTGAGACATTAAAGTCCCATAAAAATTATTATTCCCATATTATTACAACAAAACCAACCAACCATCATGTCATGCATTCATTGGCATAGCAACATGTTGATTCCCATCAGACGGAATATGGACCTCATTTCTTTAGATTGGTAAATTTTAGTTAGTCTGAAATATTCCTAAAATGGATAAAACTATAGCCATGAAACTAGATACAATGGATCCCATGTCCTATCCATTAACTGATAATATTCAATTTCAAAAGGCTCCTTTCATAATAAAACACAAGATGTTTCGATTAATCTTACGGAAAACACGATTTCATAACAATTTATCTTCTCAAAAACAATATATTTTTTAAAATATCCTTAGAATATATATTCTTCCATAAAAAGTTCCATAATATAGTTAAATACTATTAGAACCCACATTCTAATTAAAATGACAAATTATTTGTTCCACCCAATAACTTTATATGATGAAATTTCCTATATTAACCTAATATAATCATAAAATAATGGTGAAAATCCTCAAATTAAATAAAAAATAAACAATTTAGAGAAAAAGGACAACCATGTACCACACATAACACACAATTACATTCATATGCATCTATCTATATGATTCCATAGTCAGAGGGGATGATATAAATAAAACATTAAAATTCAATTGGAATAGTTGAGGAATTATGATCACATCAAAAGATGATTTCCTGAAAAACATAGTGAATTGCAACAAAAATACATTAAAATATATAAGAGGGAATGGTGGTGTGAAAAGTTATTGCTGATGATCCAACATGGTTAAAAAATAAAGGGTTTTGGTACGTTAAATCATATATGGGCAGTTTTAAAATTTCATGTTTTTTTTCAGGGAGGTTATACGGTTTTCTTGCAATGTTAGAAATTTTTTTCACTAACCAAAAAAATAACCACATATAAGAAAAGGTAGTTTTCTTATTGTATTCATATGGTTATCTATTAAAATGTACCGACAATGCATTAGAAAATTCCCCCCATTAACCTCTATTTCAAAAATTAATTTCTAGAAATAATTAAATAATAATAAAAACAAATAAAAAATATGATTATTACATGAATATTAAACATTGGTTGTGATAATTTTACCCACTATAAAAAATTATTATACTATAAATTTAGATTGAATATGGTTGGTGAGGTAATATATGAGGCTACCATTCATTCATAAATGGATCCACTCCTATGCCTCATGAGAATCCATTCTGTGTAAAATGATTTATATAGTTAACCATTTGAATTTCATACAGAATCACTAAAAAATATTTCAGGATATTGGGTTATCACAGTTTCATAAATTAGATAGTTATGTGTTATTCTTCAACAATCCTGATAGGTAGAATGCATTATGAATTGACGTCAAATATAGAGGTTACTCTAACAAATAAGAAACATGTCCAATCCTCTTAGTGATCCTAATGGTTCTACATAACATTGTGGGATATTACCCAAAATTCCTATAAATAGGTGAACTAAATGATGTATTTATTTTAAAAAACATTATCACACATTGAAAATTAAAATGGATGCTACCTATAATTATTATAAGATATATATATAAATATACTCTATTCTGTCACTGATCATAGAAAATTTTTTAGAATCTTCATTATCATCTCCTCATTAATAGTCAATCCCACAAATATTTTCTCACCTATCACAGTCCAATAAATGGGATATCAAAATGGTTTACTCTATAAATCCTTAAGAGAATTCATCCTGACCAATTACTAGAAACTATAATTATAATATTATTCCCCAAGTTCCATAAAGGCATCATGAGACCCTCCAATGTACATTGAAGAAATACCAGATCATGTCCTCCAAATTTTTTTTTCCAATTCCATATGACTATATAAATGGTGATTATAGTTTACACATATATTTACATTTAATTATATATCATATTAGTTTCTCATCTTGATATAGTAGGTGAACATGGGGTCTCTATCTATGATGATAGTAGATGGTAGTCCATGCAACATCACAATACCTTCCACAGACAATCTCTATTAATCCACTAATTTAGTAGAAACTTTAATATAATCACATGAGATGATTTAGACATTTGACCAATCAATAACTACATATAAATTCTTCAATTATTGGTAAGAGATAAACTCGTGATGAGGACTATGGGTATCTCATTCCACAACTAGGAGGAAATTAGTAGGGTCTGAGAAGTATTGATGGATTTTGATGCTAATATTTGATCCAAAAGAAAGTATGACATAATGAAAAACGTCATATGTATCCCTTATTATAAAGAGACACTAATATATGTCTATTGAATAATATTTTTTTTGGTATTTTCAGGTGGAAAACCACTATGAGTGAAGAAAATAATTTATCACCACTATCCCCATGGATAAAAATAAAAAAATACCAATTTTATAAGATGAAAATACAATTAGGGTATATAGACAGTCATCGATGGTCTCCCCACTATATACAGTTCCACTAATGTATAAATATTCATCATATCCAGAGTTATCCTATTGAATAATCCCAAATAGTGTAAGGCTCAACTAAAAAATAATAGGAGATTTAATTATCTTTCCATATTATTTCTCAAAAATCATTAAAAAAAGATACAAATCAAGTTATATTCATGATAAAATTCATTCAATAACATGGTGAGAAACATCATGTGAGGATAATATGTAATAACATTTCCCATTCAAGGAAATAAAAAAGTATAAATGAAATTATTAAGGATTGTTAACCCACCTCTTTTTGTAGGGTATTAATAATTTTTAGATATGATGTATCTTAAAATATTATAGTGATAATAGAATATGAACAAAACCCTAAGGTGGTATTGTCAGTGATACCTAAGAGGAAAAATTTCTGTGATGAGTTTAGAGTGATGTGTTATGTGGTTCTTCTCAATTATACAGATATAGTGAGGTAAGTAGTCAAACACATGATTACCCTATAGGAGTATAATAAACAATCCTACACATGATGCCTTATATTATATAACACAAATTATATTTTCCTCATATTTTATTATAATATGAGTTGAGTTTCATCGTCTTTGCTCATCATTGGATTCTGGACATCCATGGATCTATAAGAATATCATCCCCTTCTAGATGAGAGTGGTAAAGGGTTGAGAAAATATGGAAAAATTCATTATGAAAAACTAATATGATCCCACAAAACAAAAGATTTTTATTATCTTGGAGTCATTATTATTTAATCTGCAGACATGAAAACCAATAATTTTTCAACACTAACTAATATATGATGTTTCTATATCACATTCCTTAATAATATAACTTCATTAATGAAAAATATATAAATTTAAAACATATCATTGAGGTTATGATCATTCAAGGATTCAAAAAACTTCACAAATGATATATGTTCTATACTTGAGTCATTTAATAACCCAAAAACCATTAAGAAGTACATAAATAACAAATTCGAGGAATTAATGGATCATTTGGTATGTTATCACTATAATGAACACTGAAGAATTGGTTAACTAGAAATGAATATTTAGTTTATCAAAAAGGTCATACATTATCTTTAAGGCTACATTTGGGACATCATACTCCCTCACTCAATGTTGATGATATATTGATTGAATGGTGATCTTTTAAAACCACTTCTCTATAATTCCTTATTCAAATAATTCCTAAACATAGGTTACAAGATACATACTCTTTATAGATACATGATTAAGCATCATTGAATCACTATGAAAATGGTGAATCAAATTCAATTTCTTAAAAAACGATTATAAGGTAGGCCCAAGGGGACACACATGTGTGGTATTGTCTTTTGATTTAATATCATCTAGATAAGTAATTAATTCCTTCAATTATATATGGGAAATATAGTAAGAGGGTAATTATATCAACATAGTCATAGTAATTCTTTTTAAAGATGCCTCGAAATCACTTTTATGATAAAATAAAAGTAGTTTTTTAGAAACACGCATGGAAACTCCAAAATACATAAAGGAAGATCGATTAATAAATTTCTACAATTATACTATGCCAATACTGACACTATGATATATGATAATCTACCCAATATATGAAAGAGTTTTCATTCCTAACATGATCATGAATCCCAATTATAATTACCACAAGATTAATATATAGAAAATACTATCTTATAATTATGTTATATGGTATAATCACATCAAATAACACAATAAAGGATTTTAAATGACAAATGAATAAGAAGTGTTTCTAGAAGATAAGGATTCTATATAAATAAAATAGTAACATGAAATTTGGAATAGTAATGTGACTCCTGTGAATAGTTTGTCGACCACTTGAATAGTTAACACACGAATGAATGTATGTATAAATCTTATCCATCATATATGTTAAAATATGATATAATTATATCATATTATTCATAAATAAATATTAAAATAATCCATTAAATGTTTGTTTTTTAAGTCCTAAATATTTCATTAGAATATTATGACTAATTTGATAATTTAAAAGGAAATTAATTTTCATAATATTTATTAAAAAATTAATAGTTTTATGTCTTATAATTATAAGATAATTTTATGAGACCATGGTAATTTTACCAAAGTGACATAAAGTCAGTTATAATATTAAAATCATTATTTTTTGAGTAAATTATGATTTTAATTAATAATTTAATTTCTCATATTTAGAAAATTATTTTCATAAAATTTATATTAGTTTATATTTCTACAAATTGAATAAACATTAGGGAGGTTTTTTTGGATTTTTCTGATAGACCAGAATTTTTCATGAATAGTAAAATATGATAATTTATGTTAAATATTAAATACTTGAATTATATAATCAAAGGTGATCTAGTTCTGATGTAAGACCATTAAATCAAACGCAAATTATCAAGTTTATTTTTAAATTTTCATAAATGAAAATTTGTTCTTGTCTTGAGAAAAATAATAAAACAATTTTTAAATTACTCCAAAAACACCACCTCCTCCAATATAAACACCACCCATAACCACCACTTCTACACACACATATAAATCCTTAATCCTTTTAAGCATTATTCATAATACTATTCCAAACCAATAACCCATGTGTAGAATATTTTTTTCTCAAAAAAATTACTACACCCGGTCCCATAAGGAGGTTCTCAAGAAGAATAAATCAAGATGTAAAACTCTATTTTATTTTCGTTCAATATCTTTTCAAGATTTTTTTATTATATTCTACGCCCATACCCATTTCCAAGTGGCATGAAAACACTATTATAATACAAATACTATAAATATATCATTTATATGGACTAATTATTCATAAAACTCTTCCCCACTCTGTTTAACATTATGGATTAAAACATCATTCGTGAAGTGCCAATTTTCAACCTTTATAGATGACATTCTTTAAAATTTAAATTCCACATTAGTGGATAGATGTGAAACCAATTTTTTGGTTGAAAAAGATTATTATATATGTATTATATATTATTCTATATTCTAGAATAATTTCACACATATGATATTGATTTATAAAAAACGATAATTTTTTTATTAGAAAACGCTAATTATTCAAAATGATTATCATTAACAATTTATCTAACGAATCCCCATATGTTATGAAATAATGGTATTTCAATATTCAATATATTCATTAATAGTTTATAATTTCAGTTTTGGACAGCTATCCTCATTCCCTATGATTTTCCATACTCATATAAATTTAAACAGATCATGAAAACCAATGAAAATAACACTCTCAAACAATAAAATTGAACATCTTAACCCATAAGAAAGTCCATAAATGAACTTAATAAGGTTATAGAAAAAAATTAAATGTATTAAGGGATCATTAATTATTAATTAAATAATATAATATTATTAGTTAGCAAACTATGATAAATTTAAAAACACCTACAAACATAATGTAAGGTATTCAACCCAAACCTCCATTATTATTTTGGGTTACTCATTCAATATTTTTACCAAAATGAAATTAAATTTTATTTGAATGTACATGTTTTAAATTCTATTTATATGTTCCAAGTTCATTTATCATGATTTATTCAACATTATTTTTTAGGGACTTATATGTTTTTAAATTGTTTAGTTCTCAATTCTCCACAATAAACAAACTCGCTTTAAGGGAACATCTTGAATAATTACCCATAATAAAGTATTCTCTATAATATATTTTATTCCTCCAATATTTTTCTAAAATCACTAATTTTATCCCAAAAATCTACCTTGCATAAATTCTGGTTTCATAAAAATAATTATTCCATTTTTATTTTATAGAATCCTGAATTTATTCCTGTAAAACCGTATTAATTTTTTTTATTTCTATAGTTTCATAATCACTATTATAAAATTATTTTAACATAAATTATCATTATATATGACTATATTAATTTATTAATTTCCTTGTATGGTATAATTACTCTCTTTCATGGATACTTTAATGATATTCCAATTTATTATGATTTTGACATGATTAGGATACACAATTTATTACATAGGTATCCCCTAGGTTGATGATTTATTACTTATGTATGATAATTAATGTGGTATTCCTATTAATGTACATGTAATCATTGGTTCACCTAGATCTATCTCTAATCAATTGGTTAATTTTTATTATCGAGATATAATATGTGCAACTATTTTCACTAGTGGAAATTTGATCATTCCCAACACTTCTATACCAACGGTTTGTAAAAACTATTGGTATAGGTCCCCTTTCCCAATGGTTTTGCCAAACCATTGGGAAAGCCCACTTTGAGGTAACCTTTCCCAATAGTTTTGGCAAAAAATTGGGAAAGGGTATGGATTTCCCAACGGTTTGGCCAAACCGTTGGGAAATGTCCACTTTATGGCATACCCTATCCCAACAGTTTGGCCAAACTATTGGGAAAGGGTATTTCTATGCCAACGGTTTGGAAAACCCGTTGGGAACGGTCCCTAATTTATCAACCTTCCACCTAGTATTTATTCTACATTCAGGACCTATACCACCGGTTTTGACAACCGTTGGTATAGGTCCTTTAGATTTTTATCACACATTCTTACCGAGAACATTATATAAATAAAAATTTAAAATAATTATGACAATATATAATTATATATTTATGTAATTATGTCCACAAAAGTCATGTTAGGTTAGTGGTTAAGTCGTTCAATGATAAACTAGGGGTCCTAGGATCAAATCCCAACAAATGTTTTTTTTGAAATACATATACCAACGGTTCCCTAACGGTTGGTATAGATTTTAATATTATTTATACGAATGGTTTTGGAAACCATTGGTATAGACCTATCCCAATGGCTTACATGGAAACGGTTCTCTAAACCATTGGAATAGGCTATAACAATGGTTTGGAGACCTATACCAACGGTTCCAAACCATTGGTATAGGTTAGTTTTCTAGCAGTGTTTGGTGGTTTTCCTTGACTTGTTCACTATGTGAAACAGTCTTGGTGGTTTACATTCACTCATTGTCTTATATGTGAAGCGAGCCATGACTTTTTCTCCTCTATGTCAAATGAGCCTTGACCCCTGATAAAGTCATTTTTTTGTTTCTACAACATAACTATGAATCCATGATTATATGAATCCATGTTATGATTACTTATATTTAATTGGGTTCCATTTCTTTTTATATCATTAAGTTATTCCTTCTAACCCATCTAATAAGAGTTATTTTCATGTTGATTCCCTTGATGAGATGTTTAGCTCATCCTTTTTTTGTTTTATCTCTAGGTTATATTTCATAGATTTAAGGGATTAATAGAAGTCATGAGATCATAATGGATAACAAATAAAAAAAATTTTATTTAGTTGCATGAATTCAGTTTTATGTGACTAGTATTCCATGACACTAGACATTATTATAATATCCATGTAATTAGTTTTTTAATTATCCTTAAAATCATATTTTGTTATTTGTAAAACACTATTGTTTATTTAGTAGGAATCAATGGAAAATGTTAGTTACTTTGGAGACAAGGAAAATATAACATTCATAATAACCCTAGGAATAAGAATAAGTATGAGAAAACATCCCAAAGGTTGGTAAGTATAGAGTAAGTGGATTTTCATCATTATAAATCCATGTTTCGATACTACATATGGACATGGTTCAAGAACAAATTATCCAATGAGTTAAAACTACTACTAGGTGTCATGGGCCTGACTAAGGGTATCCATGTACACGACGAAAATCCTTACTAAGCAATTTTTTTTTGCACTCGTGGGTGATATGATTTGGTAAATTCATGTTCTCATTAAGAATCATTATTATGGAAGAAAATATCCTAGATTAATATATGTTATGAAATATATGATGGATAATTTAGATTGAATCCTAGAGAACCACAAGATTGTATATACTTTTCCATTAAGAGTTTATCAATATATTATTAATGATTCATAATTATACTTAGTAGCTTATTATAAATGACCCATAATTTTACTTCATTTTTTGTAGTAAATGGTGGGAAATAGAATAACACATTCCAATAATCAATGTGATAGGGGATGGGATTATTTCACTAATGAAATTCCAAATATGATGCGAATAGCTGCTCAGAAATTTATGATAGTACTGGATCAGTTCGCTCCAGTTTTGAATAATAACATCAATCATGTGGAATGACCTCCTACTCAATGAAAATAGAATGTTTTCATCTAATAAATTATGTGGAAAATGTTTTCTATGTTTAGTGGATCTTTTGATCCTCTCCTATTGGAATAGTGTATTAACAACATTAAAAATAATTTTATTGTCCTATAATTCTCAAAAGAAGAGAATGTTGTTCTGGTAATCTATTGTTTTTATGTGAAAGTTGATCAGTGGTGGAAACCGATCAAAAATATGATTTCTAAAGAGGAAATTGATTCCATGTATTAAGATAAATTCAGGAAATTGTTTTCTGATAAATATTTTCCCTGAACCCCCTTCTCAATATGGAAAGAGAGTTCTTCGTACAAATGAAGAAGGATGATCGGTCTATCGATGCATTTGAAGAAAAAAATTACAAGGAATGAAAGATATTCCATTGCCCTTGTCAAGAACAATAAATGAATGTTGGGTTTATTATTTAGAAAACTACATATGAGTCTATGAAAAAAACTGGTGATTTGAGACTTCGAAAATTTTGAGAATATCTTTTTTTGTTTTTTTAAGGTTGAAATAGAGCTCAGAGACTCTCGATGGTCTCATTGGCCTCGTGAAAAAAAGAAATATATTGAGTTAAATATGGGAGGATCTGTAACTAGACCCCATGATTGAAAGAAGGATGAATATCCCAATTATCTAAATTGTGGGAAGAAGCATCCTGATAATGCTCTAAAGGGAATAAATAAATCCTTACAATATCGATGAATGGGGCATATGGCTTATATCTATTGAAGGGATGTGAGAATTCTACTAATGTGTAAGAATAAGGGAATGTTCATATCAATGGACAATGGGTAGTGTTGTGTTTCAATGATAAGGAACTTGGGAATTCATCAAACCAATGCTTAAGGCCACGGTTTTCGGTGGAAATCAACAACAACCTCCGAGGGATCAAAGAAGGGATTATGTTATCACAAGTATTGATGTGGATCCCAAAAATGATGAGGTGACATGTATGATGGTTATTCATTAAAGAATAGTTAATTTATTATTTGATTCAGGTTCAACGCATTCTTTTATATCATGAATGTTTAGTATAACTCGGAAAACACCACCTAAAAATTCAATGGCTGAGTTATATTTGAGTTGATGTAATGGGTAAATTCTTGCATTCAAGGAACATATCTCCTCCTAGATAAATTTTTTTGGATAAACCTCCTCGGTAATCTATTATTAAATCCTTTGCTGGAGATTGAGGATATTTTGGGAATTGATGGGCTATATTTATACAATTCCAACATCAACTATTAAGAAAGGGAAATAACTCTTCACATCCCTAAGAATCCTCTAATTCTATACAATTTTAAGTATGAAGATGAATATCCTTTATAATCATCCTCTCTGGTGGGGATGTTATCGCATTATGAGAAATCATATCTCTGTAAAATGATTTAAATAAGGAGATGAAAATGGTCGATCATATGCCCATCGTGAGGGATTACACTAATGTATTCCATGAATACTTTCCATCAATAAAAATTTGTAAATATCACCCATATATATTTAAAAACATCCTTCTCCACAATGTGATGTAAATAATCATACAACACCTCATTATAAATTATTTCATAAAATATATACAATAAATAAATATGATAATTATTTAATTATTAATACTCATGAGATTATAAAACCATGACCATGATTCATGTACCTAATCCATTGAACTGATATTTGAATGGAAAATAGATTCCTCTTCAACTAAATAATTATTTTAAAAAATTACTTCTTAGTAAAAAAGGTAATTGGAAATTTTAAAGGAATATAAAATAATAAGTTATTTATGATCATGTTTTTGACACATATTTATAATAAAATTATATTTATTTTATTGTATTATTGAATGAGTATGAAGTATGATAAGACATGATGTAAGAGTGTATGTTTCAATCTCATTTTTTGTTATTTGTTACTGGAGGTGGAAGCTCAAGAGTAGAGAGGGTGAATTGACTTCTTACTTAAAATTTATATTAAAAACTGTTTCATAAAATCTGAAATTTGAAACAATATAGTTAATTAAGGCAGTAGAGATATAAATGTTCAATTTCCCAACAAGTATCTCAAAGAATGATTAGTTATCAATTGAATCCATATAGAAACACTTATCCATCATCTGAAATATTTTTTTTATTAAACATCTATAACCACCAAAGAAAACTAACTTTCAGAGTTAATATAAAACAGTTTTCTGGTTTTGAAATTACATGCAGTAGAAAATAGAAAAATATAGTAATAGAAAATAATGTACACTGAAAAATTAAATAAGAGGTTCAGTCTCAAGCCGAAACTTAATCCTCTCAACTTGTTGATCAACTTCCACCATGATGTTTATATTAATAAACATTGACACACATCATCTATCGGGCTTTACAATATATTTCACAAACCATCTAGGTCTCACAATCTCTACCACAGTTCAGTGTGGAAAAAACAAACAACCAAAAAACACACGGCCTCCTCTACAGTTATATGTGGGAATCAAGAGTGTATATAATGTCTGGTGTGAGTATTTTCAATATCCTATAGTTTAAGCACATTATACAGTGTGTGTGCGTGTGCGTGTGTAATAGAAAACCACACACTAAACAAAAATGTAAAATAAATAACACAATAGAGAAAATAATATAATGATTGAGGTTAGAAGGATCTATGTGTTTTTTTTATGATATGGACTCCTTGGTGTGAAGAAATTGAAGTCTGTGTCCTTCTCTAGATGTTGTCCCCAAAATAGAGTGTCACAACTTTTGGTAATGGATTCTAGGTACTGAGGGGTTCAACTTCTTGGTTTGAAAGTGATTTGATGAAGCCTAACATGGAACTATTGAATTTTTTATCCCAAAATGGTGTTCATGAAGCTCTTGGGTACCCAGAGTATGTTCTTGTATGTTATCCTCATTCTTTTAGTATTTTGTATAATATCTCTCACCTAGCATAATACTTTTAGCTCGATCTTGAATTCTATTTTATATTCTTGAGGTCTGACAGTATGAATGATCAAACCACGTTCAGTTTTCCTCATACCTTGTATTATCTCCAGATATGTCTAAGACAAACATTAATTAATGACAGAAGCATTAAATTTACCAAAAATGACCATTACAATAATCTAAATAAAATTGAACAAGTATAGAGTAGTAGGGTATATATATCGGTAGACTAGTAGCGGTAGCCTTCTCAATGGTATCTTCTAAATGGTACCATCTCAATGGTATCTTCTCAATGGTAGATTCTCAACAATATGCTTCATCCATATACATATCAGCGGTAGCCTTAACAATAGTAAGATTATTAGTGTTAGCCTTGAAATGGTAGGCTTCATCAGTAGTCTTATAAGTTATAGACGTATGAATTCTAATGATTCTTCAATTAGTAACCTTTCACCAAAAGTCTTCCCACAGTAATCATAAAATGGAAACCATCTAACAGTAACCACATAGCTGTGACTTTATTATGCTACCCCTAGGAGTCATCCCATAATTGACCTTGAAATAGTATCCTCTAGCGGTAACCGCTATCGGCAACCTTCCAACGGTAACCTCTAGCGGTAACCATCCAACGGTAACCTCAAGCGGTAACCACTAGCAGTAACCTCTATTCATATCCTCTACTGGTGACACTATCAACTCAGTCAAGAATTTACGGTGATTGAAAAAACATAATTGTATTATGATAAAAACTATAAAATTTAATGAAACAATATTGTCATGTAGATGGAACTTGATTTCATATTATAAGAACAGGTTAGTCAAGAAATCTCCCCATTTTTGATAATCCCAAATTATTGCTCTAATATCATCACTGGTATCAATATAAATTGTATCAGGGCTAATATAGCTTAATATTTGACCTCTTTTATTGTTAAAAATATATCATAGCATAACTTTTTAGGATTATCATATATGAATGAGATGAAATCTGAAAAATTCTCCCCCTTTGTGATTATCAGAAAAAATAAATAAAACAAGAGACAAAAATACATCTTTGTATTAATAAAATAATATTTCATTATGAAAAAAAGAATAAAAGTATACCTATCAAATAAGATAGTCTACATTAAATCCACATTAGAGATGTCCATGTTAGATTTGTCTTTGGGAGGTGGGGAGGCAGGTTCAGAAGATGGAGGTAAAGGTTGAGGTTTATCAGTAAGTATAGTAGGAGGAGATTCTTCAGAAGCATCAATAGACTGATAATCAGTGGATCTCTGATGAATCGTAGGATTCAATCTTCTGATGTTATGAGTAGGTCTCATCAAATGGGAAGCACTGGTAGATCCTGATGCAGTTGTGGATGAAAGCAACCTAGGAGGGAAAATAATTGAAGTACAATCCAAAAGGGTATATGTAAAAAGTAGATTCATGAAATCCATAATGATGCTTCCTCCTCTTTTCATAACTGATATGAAATAATCCTTATTCTCCATGTACTTTTCCAATGAAGAAGTCGACTCTCTAAGCCTAATAACATGACCCATAAAACCTGAGTGACATAAGGTATCCTCATGTTCCCTAACAACATCACGAAGTGATGATCCATATGATGCTCAGAATAAACCCTTTTATAATAGAAATAAATATTCTCTTTGATGGATTTAGGATCATGGGTAGCCTCTATCAGGCAATCACATACATGTTTATGAATTTCCCTGGTAGAGGAAATTACCTGAGTCAATGACTGAGTGTCTGAGGTACTTGAACCAGAGAGGTTTTACATTTCCTCTCTAACAACTGATCTAAATGATTCTAGATCAACATGAGGAGGGGTATATGAGGCATCAGATGCTCATAGTAGTGCTATTGTAAAAGATATTGTCTACTTAAAAGACTTGGTCAATCCACTAATCATCCTCTTCACGTCATCAACCTGACCAGTCACTTGTGCCTCTATTGACTATATAAAACCCTCAAACATAGTTACTATATACTGAACAACACTCTTAACATAACGAATGACTTTTTCCACCTAATCTCTTGAATCCATATATGATTATAAATTCAAAATTGACTATTTCACATACTCTAAATATTCTTCCATGGATTTTACATGATTCTGTAATTCCTTCACATCATTTATCTGATTTGATTGAAAGATAGAAATTATTTTTTCTAATGCCAATTCCACAAGAACATGATTCTTACCCATTATTCTTTCTATCCCATGGGATGTTTCATCAATGTTTCATTGAAAATATTATTTCAAAGTCTCCATATCATACTTCATTACAAAATATTTCTGTAGAAGAACCACTAGTTTTCCCTATTGTGGTCTATGAAACGTAGTGAAGGGAACTGGAGGACTTCTGTTAGGATTTTCATCTTTAGAGTCGTCATAGTATAATCCCAAAACAAGGAATACATGGTCATTTGACCAGCCTTCATTTTCTGTAATAACAGTAATTGAACCTGTGGAAACAGGTTCGTCCCCCTCACTTGGTTCTTCCAGCTGGACAAATACATTCTCCTCTTCCAGTCAACCATGATCAACAGAACCTACAGGAGAGTCTAATGCAACTTCTTCTACAAAATCTTCAACCACTTCCAATGCAATTCCAGCTTGAAAAGATTAAACTTAACCTTCCTTGTCATTGTATACAATTAATGTATGTCTTCTCAAAGGATAAAGACATTGTAATTCTTCTTTACAGTCATCGTCATCCGCAGTCTCATAATCTTCAAAATCAGAATTAACTTCATCCTCATCATCAGAGGTCTTTCCTACAATAATTACTCTTAAGACATTCTCCTCACATTCTTCTTTAGTGGATTCATCATCATCACTATCCCTTATGATAGATTCTCTTATGGACAAACTGTATGGTGGAATAGGCTCAATAAATGATGCAGCACCAACATAAGCACTTGATGGAAGATCAGAATCGCTCATATCATCTATGGGAGAATCCTCACTTTAATGCCCAACAACAACCTCATCTTCCACATATGAATACATAGGTTCTACATCATCATGTTCTGAGAATAGATCTATTTTATCCTTCGGCCTATTAGGATTAGATACAGGGTTGAATTCTTTATATATCTTAGCAACATCATTCACCCATTCCCTTTTCCAAGAGATCCAGTATATCTTCATAAACATGCAAATCAATTTCATAATACAAATTTTGTTCTTTAAAACTGTAGTTTAATCCTCATTTCTAGTAACACCTCTCACTTTCAACATCAAATATATAAACATGGAATAAAATAAAGAAATTGACTTAGAAACCAGCCTAGTCATATCCTCTAACTGAACAATAAAATGCCCGCAAAGGTTTGTCCTTTACCCGTGCTTCAAAAAATAGAGAAAAATTATTTCCCGATATTTAAAATTTGAAAATCCCCATCTATTATGACTCAAAACCTATTTGAAAATTTTAAAAATTAACTTGGTTTCCCAATCCATCTAAGCCGCAATTAGTTTTCTAGGGATTTTAATCCCTGTCATTTCTTCCAGATCCACTTTATAGAAGAAAAAAAACTAGAAGGAGTCTCCAATCCTGAATAATTGTCAAATATTCCATCATGTGGAACCCCTAAACATTCATCCGATTCCACAGAAGAGAATTTCCCAGTATCTCCATTTACCTTAGAAATCATTCACATATCATCCTCACACTATTCGAACATCAGAAACTCATAAAACATAATTACTAGCATCAGGTAATACTATCCATTGGGGATTGTGAGTCATTCTACCCTTTCTCGAGCTTCACCTTCCTTTAGCACTGATCATTTTCTTGACAACATCTAATTTAAAGTTATTTCAATATTGTACATGATCTCCCTCTTCAAAAAATGGGGATTCATCTGCTTTACTGCAACCTGTCTTCCACCAATAGACACATCTCATGGTCTTTTAGGGTTTGGTGTGCCTACATCATCAAGAAACATCAGTCTCATTACTCTCTTTATTGTGATTTGATGTGGTTTGAGGGTTTTTAGCAGTAGGTTAGGTTCAATGCTTCAAAAGAATGAGGTTTGGGAGATGATTTAAGTATATCAAAATGTGACTTGTATAATGTTTTTATCATTTAGGGATAAAAAACAAATCGAGTTAAAAAATGAATAAAATAAAAACGTTTTTGATTTTGATAGAAAACACGACATCTATGACCTATCAGTACGGTCAACTAGTGGTGAGGTTCCAACTATAAGGTCTATCGGTGAGGTCGAACGGAGGTGTCCTAATGGTAAGGTCCAATGGTATGATCTCCTAATGGTGAGGTCCAATGATGAGGTGTCCAAACAGTAAGGTCCAATGATGTGGTATCCTAAAGGCGTGGTCTAATAGTGAGGTGTCCTAAAGGTGAGTTCCAATGGTGAGGTGCCCTAACTGTGAGGTCCATCGGTGAGGTGTCCTACCTGCGAGGTCCATTACTGATGTATCCTAACGGTGAGGTCCAACAGTGAGGTGTCCTAACAATGAGGTATCCTTAACTAAAATTAATCACACCAAAGTCATATTTTATGTAATTTAACCTCTCATAATTAAAAGTAATTTTGAATATATCCTCCAATCGATGCTCAATGTCAATTAATTCAAGAGGGATATCACCTCATTGACAATGTTCTCTAAAAAATTGATGTCTCAAGTCAGTGTTCATTTTCCGGGCATGTGATACAGGATTTTTAGAGATGTTAATAGAAAAATTATTATCCCAATTTATACATAAATTATTGAATATATATCCATAGTCTAGTAAAGTGTGATTAATCAATATAATTTCATCACAGCAACTACCAACAATTATATATTCAGCTTCGGCAGTGGATAATAATACAAAATTCTGTTTCATACTACATCTTGATACTATTGAATTTCCCAAAATGTGACATGTTCCTTATGTGTTTTCTCTATCTAACATGGAACTAGAAAAGTCAAAATCTGAATAACAAATCAAATAAAATGATTTTCCTCTTGGATATAATAGCCCTATATTGGTAGTATAATTGAGGCACTTAAAATTACAATTAGCAACAGTTAAATGTGATTCTTTGGGATTTGATTTAAAATTAGAAAACATACACACAGTAAACATAATATCAGGTCAGTAAGCAGTTAGGTTGATAAAACACCTAATCATACATCTAATTGTTCTAATACATCAGTTTACCAGTTTATTCAACATCCAACATATAAGTGGTACTCATATGTGTATCACTAACTTTATTATTGTCCAAATAGAGAATCTTGAAAATATCCTTAGTATATTTACATTGATTCAAAAAAATTACATTTTTATAATTAAAATTTTGAAATCCAAGGAAATATTTATGTTCCCCCTATTCTACTCAATTCAAATTCATTTAGCATAAGATCTGAAAAACCAGTACAAATAAGAATTTTTAAAGGATCCAAAAATAATGTCATCTACATAAATTTTAACTATTAAATCATATTTGGAAATACTTTTAATAAAAATAGTAGGATTAGTTATCCCTTTAGTAAAATGTTTTGAAATTAGAAAAAACGTGTGCCTATCATATCAATCTCTAGGAAAATGTTTTAGAACATATAAAGCTTTAGAAACCATAAAAACATGATTTTAAAAAATGGGGATTTATAAATCTAGGTTATGTTAAAAAAAATCCTCAACTATATACCCATTTATAAATTCACTATTAACATCCATTTGATAGAGTTTGAAATTTAGATGAGCTGCATAAGCAAGTAGTATCCTAATGGGTTCTAGTCCAACTACAGGTGCAACAGTTTCTTCATGGTATATTCCTACATATTGACAATATCCTTTTGCAACTAATCTACCTTTAATTCTAACTACATTTCCAGACACATCAACTTTATTTATGGACACCCATTCAATTCCTATGGTCAAAGTGTACTTAGGTCTGTCTACTAATTCCAAAACATTGTTTCTTTTAAATTAATATAAAACTTCTTTCATAATTATCACCCAAAATTCATCATTGATAACATCATTAATATTGTTGGGTTCATGCTATGAAATAAATTCAGGATATTCAACCAGGTTTCTCATAGAAGCTCTAGTTATCGTTCCTCTATTTTGATCATCAAATACATCATCTAAAGGTAGACTCTCGAGAGTTCTGATACGTCTAGAATGGGTTAGACTATACTTCTCATGGTTGTCTATGGTTTCGATTCAATAGGCTCAGATTCTGGAAAATTTCTAGAACTAGTTGCTTTCACTGGGGGTTCACTGTTTTTATCATTATGGTATTTAATTGACATTTCCTACACAATATATTAAAGAGTGGTTTTTGGTTCGGGTGAATCATACTCATCAAATTTTACATAAACTGGTTCTTCCACACATTTGGATCTCTTATTGAATACTCTATATGGTTTACTAGATATTGAGTTACCTAGGGAAATTCATTCATCTCTTTTGGATTAATATTTGTCATGATTATCCATAGTGTTGAGGATAAAGACTTCCAACCAAAAAATCTAATGTAATTGACCTTAGGCATCATATTTTTCCATAGCTCATAATATGTGTTCTATAGAACAGGTCTAATTAAATATCTATTTATAATTTTTCAAGATGTATTAATTGCTTAATCCCAAAAATAGATAGGCATGTTATACTCATTAATCATAGTTCAGGAAATCACTTGAAGTATCCTATTTCATCATTAAACAACTCAATTTTTTATGTGTTCTAGGAGCATAAAATTTAAAATTATTACCATTATGTGAGAAAAAATATTCAAAACCCTGATTTTAAAACTCAAAACCATGATCACTTCACATGGCCTTCATTCTTAGTCTTCTAAGACTATATACTTACTTGGAATATTTGATGAAGTAAGAACATGATTTACTTTTTGTGATCTTGAATGTATACCCATGTGTATCTAGAAAACTCATCTACAAGAACATCAACATTGTTCTTACCATTTAATATTGAGACTCTATATGGTCTAAACAAATCCATGTGAACCAACTCAAGTGGTAGAAAATTTTAAACTTCATTCTTTGGATTGAAAGAAAAATTTTGTTTTTTTCCTTTTGAATAGGATTACAATCATTGTTAAGGGGGAATTACAATTTAGGTATGTTTCTAACTAATCCATTCCTAGATAGTTTCCTACATTAGTTCACATTGCAGTGTCCTCATATTTAGTGCCATAACCAAGATTCCTTTTGAAATCATTCAATGAAGAAACATATTTCTTATCTAAAAAGATTAAATCAGAAACAAATACATTTTCATTTCTACAATAAGAGAATATTAAATAATTTTTACAATCAAAAACAATTCAGGCATAATTTTCAAACATAAAATTAATATCATCATCCAACATATGAGAAATACTAAGTAGATTATACTTTATTCCATTAACAAAAAGTAGTTTTCAGATTAATATAGTATTAGGGTTACCAATTTGGCCTAAGCTGATGATCAGTCCCTAAGAATTATCACCAAATGTAACATATCCACAATCATACTGGATTTATCTCTTTACACATCAATGATCTCTTGTCATATGTATTGAACATCCACTGTCCATGTACCATAGGGTTTTACAGGAACCCTTTTGACAATTCTCCTACAAAATATATTAATAATATGGTAAATTTGGTACTAATATTTTCCTGGGTCTAGAGAGGTTAGTAAATAATGATTTTAGAACCCATATTTGTCTTATAGGTTTTATATAATCAACATAAATGTTTTGAGACATAAACACATTGTCACATCCTTTTGAATTTTTTTTTCAATAGATTATCCAGAACCTGAACTAGCAATGAACATTTTAGATTTTGGAACAATTGTTTTTAATAATCCTTCCTTTCCCTGGTTGATATCCTAGACCAGAATTGTATTTTGTAGCAATTGTTTCCCTATAATTAGAGTTACAGTGTCCCTATTTTCAGTAAACATCTCAATATCTCATTTTAATTTCTCATTTGACAATTTGAGTTTAGAATTTTATTTTAAAATATGAGAAAATTTTACTTTCTTCATACCCAAATTAGACATATAAATGGAATTTAAAGAATGTTTTCTATTAAATGATTTATATTTATCCATGTGGTCATTAAAGGTATCCTCAAGCATTCCATAGTGTTCAAATAGTTCATCATTTTTCATAATTGCTTAATTATTTGATTCACATTCATCGATGAATATTATGTAGTATGTATATGATAATTAAGTCTTACCTCTTCTATTTATATCCATAAACATAGGTTTACATGATTTTTTTTTCAGTATTAGAAGTGTCATATCTACTGGATCATTATTACAAAGCACTCCATGCAGCTATTATCCATTTTATATCCTTAGCCCTTGTATTTATATTTCTTCTTGAATTTCATCTTAGTTCAATCAGCCTTCACGTGACATTTTTGTTTTCACTCTTAGAAGATTATTTCTTTTGGGTTTTCAATAAATTTTTTGTCCTTTTTTCAAATGTCCTTTACTATCACACCTTCTTATATAGTTTTAATTTATAAAGAACATCTTATATTGTTTTAATTTTTTGAATGTTCTAGAAATATGAGCCATCTCCTTGTCCCTATCTGAATCTGAATCTTCACTGGTGAAATTATCATGCAGAACATGAACCTTTTCCTTTTCTTATCACTTGGTGGTAGTAGTCTTGAATGATACAGATTTATTTCATGGTTCTTCATCTGCTTCATGATCCACCTTAAGCTCTTCATCATACATCAAGTGTATTCCAATTAGCTCCTTTATTGGTATCAAGCTTATGTCACAGGATTCTCAGATAGAAACAGAAATTCAACTCCAACTTTTAGGTAGGAATTAGAGTAGTCTCATAATATTATCCTTGTTGTCCACTGGTTTCCAATGAAGACACAGGGTATTTACTATTTCATTGATCCTTCACATTTCAGAGATAAGTTCATCAGGCTTCATTTTAAAATTATATTATATAATAGTATAAGTATTTAATCTCATTTCATTAACATTTGTTGTTCCCTCTTGGGACACAGGCAAAGTATCACAAATGTCTTTGGTTGTTTTACCTGAAGATAATATTTTTAATTCTTCATCACCTAATGTACAATACAATTCAATAATTTCATAACATTTATTAGTATACCTTACATTAATCAACTGAAACCATGTGTCCCTTAAAGTAGCATGTAATGAATTTTGTTCTTCAATTATATCCCATATTTCAATACCAATTATATAAAGATAAATTTTCATTTTCAATTTCCACGGAGCATAGTTGTTACCATTAAATATGGTAGGCATGTTCGTAGCCTCACCTCAACTCGGTTATCCATAGCTATTTAAAATTTAAAGAACTGAAAATTTAGATATGACATAAATTTTAAGATCTCTAAGATACAAATAAAATCACAGTTGAAAATAATTTGAAATGATTGAAATAAATGTACTAATGGTATCAAATAACACTACTCTAATACCAAATGTTGGTTGAGGTGGAAACTCAAGTAGGGGTGAATTGAGTTCCTACATAATATTTCTGTAAAAAAAATTATGATAAATCCCCCAATTTGACACAGTTGGGTTAATTAAGGCAGTTGAGATATAAATGTTCCATTTCTCAATAGGTATCTCAATGGGCGATTAGTACGTTGTTTAAGCCATGTAAGAACACTAATACAAAATTTTAAAAAGGATTAATGAATTAACCATCTAAACACACCAACCAAAACTAACGATAAGTGTTAATGTAAATAACAAAATTCAATTTTTGAAATTATATGAATCAGAAACTAGAAAAACTGAGTTTTAAAAAATAAAGTACACAACAAAATTAAACAAGTGGTTTAGTCTCAAGAAGAGACATAATCATACCCACTTGTGGATGAAATGACACCAAGCAGTTTATATTAATACACATTGATACATATCTGGTATTGATTTTTACAATAGTTTTCGAAAACTGTACAGTTCTCACAAACTCTACAACGGTTCTTCATGAGAAAAACAAACAACCAGACCACACACTAACACTTCCACAGTTACACGTGAGAAACAGAAATGTATATAATGTTTGGTGTGAGGATTTTCAGTATCCTTGAGTTTAAGCATAGAAGACTGAGAGTGTGTAACAGAAAAATAGAAACTGTTCAGAAATGTAAAATAATGAACACAATTGAGCTAATTTTATGAGGAATTCGTTTAGTAGTCTCAATGTCTTTGCAGTACAACTTTGGATGGATTTGTGTGAAGAAATTGTAGTTTGAGTCCTTCTCTAAAATTTGTCTCCAAAACCTAGTGTTTCAACTTCTGGTACTAAGGTGGTATGATTCGTTGTTTGAAGGATTTATGATGAAGCATAGTAAGGAATCAATGAATTTTTTCTCCTAAAATGACCTTCGTGATTCTCTTGGGTTCACACAGTATGTTATGGTGTTCTCCTCATTTATTTTCACTTTTTTTATAATGCCTCTAACCCAGTATAATACTTTTAGCTCCATATTCTATTATATTTTATATTATTGAGGTTTGACAATAGGAATTATCAAACCAGGTGTTGTATTCATCATACCATGTACGGTTTGTAGATAATTCAACAACAAACATAGTTATTTTTAGAAGCATTAAATTTTCCAAATATGACTGTTAGAATATTCATAAGAAAATTGAGAAAGTATATAGTTGAAGGGTATAGGTATCGGTAGACTGGTAGAGGTAGCATTCTCAATCGTAGCTTCTCAACTGTAGGTTCTCAATGGTATATTCTCAATGGTAGGATTCATCAGTTGACATATTAGTGGTAGACTTCAAAATATTAAGCTTATCAGTAGTAGCCTTGCCAAGGTAGGCTTCAACAGTGGGCATATCAACGGTAGATATATGAATTCCGAAGATTATTCTATCAGTAACATTTCACTAGTAGACTTCCAACTATAATAATAAAATGGTAACCTTGTAATAGTAACCTCATAGTGGTGAATTTATTATGCTTCCAAGGGTAGGATTCTAATCAATGACCTTGGAAAAGTAACCTCTACTGGTATCCTCTAACAGTAACCTTCCAATGGTAATCTCTATCATTGTCCTTCCAACGGTAACCTCAAAAAGTAATCATTGGTAGTAACCTCAATTGGTTACACAATAAAATAATTCGATAAAGAAGTTAGATTGAAAATACATAATTGATACATGATAAAAACTATAAACACTAATGAATCATGATTATCATAATGATGAATCATGATTTGTGATTGACCAAACAGGTTATACCAATAGTATTTTATATGGTAAATTTCATGTAAGGGAACTTATTTTTATATTATCCATTATAACCCATTTATTTAACCCAATTTTTTTATTCCAAAAAATTTTATGTTATGTTACCGTATTTCCCCTAATTATCAGTTAAAATTTCTAAGAAAATGTTTCTAAAAAACCTCCAATATTACATCTTTGGTTGATGAAATTTTTTTTATATGTCCGTGATTATTAAAAATTTTCTGGAATTTTATATTAATTTATCAAAATATTTTTTTAAGTATCGATAAACAATATCTTAATTTCTATTTAAAATATTTATAAAACTTATTTTTATTTTTTTCTAAACCCGTTATTTATACCTGTTAAATAAAATAAGGAAAGGGATCTTGGATTTAATGTGTACCATAGAAATCAATAATCCTGTAGTTATAACCCTTCATTTATTTGATGATTATTTTAAAACATATCATAGTTAATATCATTGAACATTATTTTATCGATAATATGTAAAATATTAGTTAAATATTATTCAAATGGAATGGTTATTTCTCTCATTTTTTTGAATAATGGTTTGAAAGGACATGTAGAGGTACAATTATTATATTTAACGATCCTTTATGGATTTTTATGTTTCAATAGGAATATGTTATTATAATATAATCCAATTTGATTCTCTATATATCTAATAGTGATGATGATTTGAGGATGATTCAATGAAATCCATTGCTTATCCACGGGTTAATTAATAAATGATGATTCAATGAATTCCTTAATGATCCGATGCACTTAATTTCTATTTATGGATTAGGATTATGTAGTGTTTTAACCCAGTTTATTTTCCATGGGTTATTCTAGGAGGATATATTTAATTTTTTGTAAATATGGGTCAAACGTATAAATATTTTTAGTTATGTTACCTATGAGCCTCAATTTATATAGACCTCGAATTAATTGGGTAATGAATGAAATCCAATGATATAATAAATACTTGGATGAGGAGTGAACCCTATTCATTATGGGACTCGATCCATAGTGATAGTATTGGGAGTGAACCTCGAATGCCGAAATGATGGAATGTGAAGTGAACCCCATCAACTATGACAGACATGGTAGTTATCCTTGAATAAGGAAATGATTTTATATGCCTATTTGTGTTCCAAAAACAGATGTATTATTATTATGAACATATGTAATATGATTTTGATACGTGCTCATTGAAAATATATGATTCTTTAGGATTCTACTCTATTACATATTATTTAATTTATTGTGAAAAAACCTTATTCCTTGATTATTGATTAAATAACTTTCCCTAATTTAGTACGACATTTTTATGCTATGATCTTGTTCACACACACATATAATTATGCTAAAATATGATAATTTATTGATAAATCATATTTTTACCCTTACTGAGCATCTAAGTACACCCCTTATAATATATCCATTATCTAGAGGTTGTGAATAAATGTATTATGTGTGAAATTCCTAATAAGGGAACTATTAGAGAAGAATATTATGGTACATTATGATAATTTTTTTTAATAAAAAATAATTATATATCTCGTCCTTAATTACATTAATCCTTTGTGGTCCTCTGCCATGAATTATTCTGAAATGTATTTAATTTAAATATAAAATTATACTATTTTTTCTCTAATATGTTTGGGTCATATCAATAAGAATTAGAGGACTGAGATTTTATTTTCATGGATTATGGTAATAAAATGTCATTGAATCCCAATAGGATAAGCCTATGTATTAGATAATATCCAATGTCCTGGTAAGTATTTTATTGTCTTTCCTAGAAAATATATTTCATGTTGGATATTTGAAATTGGATGCTTCTATTGAACAGATGCACCTAGTGGTGAAAACTACAAAAGGGTTGGATTTATTATTAACTTGGACATCACCATCACATGATGAGTAGGAAAAATGCTGGACACCTAGCTAGACAGTCCTAGTGGATACACATGCATTTATTTCTATTATCATTACAAATGATTATGAGGAATAGTGGGAAAATACTATGACAATCGATCGTAATATATAGTGATATGAGATGAAATTAATGTTTTATGGGACGAAAAGTTGTTTTTAATTTATGACATCATAAGAATGATGTTCAAAATCACAGTATATATTAGTCTAATTATATATATTTGATACATAAACATTTTTTTGGTATTATTCAGTAGTTGGGACAACAAGGAATAATCTGAACATATAGTGTAATGGCCAATGAAATTATCATCCTTTTGATATACAAATAAAGGGGCCATTATGGTAAATATTATAGTGATTTTTAATACGCACTATTAATAACTATATGGTAAAAGGAATCATGTGGAACGTCCAAATGGATTATCAAAGAAAAACTCATTATTGTGTCATTTAATATATAATGTTCACATTCCATCAGTTGTTCCTTCGATCCACTTATTTATGTGAAATGGATCCATGATATTGAAAATTTATTCTATTTCCTCCAAATATAGAACCCTGAGATGGTTATTTTTCTTGTGTATCATTTTAATGGTGAAGATAATCAGTGGAAGACTCTTATCATGAATACAAGGAAAGAGTTGGGAATTAACTCCACGGTATGGAAATATATTAAGAATGTTTTTCCAATAAGTACTTTCTTCCAACACCTCAAAAAAATTAAATGGGATTATGTGAAATAAAATATAAGGACAATGAACACATTAGTATGTATACAGAATATTCCAATAGACATGAAAGTTATGATTCCAATTTTATCTTCGATTCAAAATGAAAGAGTAAAAAATTCATTGGTGGCTTGAGACAAAATATCTTATAGTCAGTTTATATAATAGTTTTTTTATCTTTTAATAAATCACATAATTCTTAATAAATTTGGATATGGGTATTGATACTCTCAGTGTTTTCCTGGATTTTTGAACAATAATATACATATAGAGTTCCACGATTTTATTAAACAAAACCCTTATTGGAATTATATATAATCCTCGATCAGTAAATATATGTGGATGTAAGAATTGATGAAATTTCATTATAGGGTATGGTAAATTATTATTGTGTAGAAAGTATGTCTATTGAGATGAAGAATGTAGAAGTTGTGTGAATAGTCTAGTAAAAGATGGTGATAAATTGGAACAAAACATTTCACCCACACTCAAATTCACTAATTTAAATTAGTATCTACATTACCAATATTAGCGCTCAAATCCAAGGGTTAATAGTGGAAATAATTATCACCAAACTAATAATATAATAGGAAATGGTTAATCTTATGTGATTATAATTTTTTATGTGGATTTGGAAATGATTTGTTGATAGGTACACTCACCATCCACTCAAAATTAATGAATTTAATATATTTTTCCCTCATCAACACATTATTTTATATATGAATAATTTTATATGGGTATCACATCACAACATCAACTATTATATGATGATATAGAAACGAAATCATTCAATTGTATCATGTTCACATATCAAATCTATATCTACTCCCTAATTAATGTTTGATGGAATATTCTTCCTATATATATTTTTATTATATCTCTAGTTATATATTTTATGATGTTAGGTCTTCATTAGATCTCTCTATATAGATCCGATGTCAACTTATATATAATTCATGTTATGATTGATATGAAGAATCAACCACAATTCTTCTTTTAGTGAATTATGAATATGAAACTACAATAGAATTTATATGTTTTATATGGGTCTTAATACATATTCATGAGGGGCATTTATCTAAAATGGTTGGTGTCCCGAGCCCAGATGCCAAATAACTCATGCGTCAAGCCTAGATGGCCACAAGAGCTTCGGCCTGTCTCCCCATATGCTAGAGGATGCTGATTAGAAGCAAGGTTGTAAAGGTAGAATAGTAGGGAGACTATACCATCATTTTAGAGTAGCATAATTGATTCAACAAATACTAAATAGTAGAATATGTATAATAAAACATACTGATTCAATAAATATTGGATGTATAGAAAGTAATTAAATAATTATGCAGTGTAATAAATATATAACTAAATAACATAGAAATGGACTCAACATTTAGTGTCTAATACTATGATACATGGAATTATGATAATTTAGAATAGAGAAGCATGCTATAAAATAGTACGAAAGAAACGAAAAAGAAAAAAACAAATCCACAAGAATCTCAACACTAAGCCTGAATATCTATTAATAATCTAAATCTAAGATGTAGGTTTATATAGAAAATAGAGACAATGCTAAATGAATAAATAACTTCCCACTCATGTTCTCAATGGAATCCTAGCAGGTCTACCTACTTCAGTCCATGGAGTGTATGGATGTTCATGTCAATATATATATACAAATTGAAATATGATAGGATGGATCATAACATAACTCATAGACATCCAATACCAAGGGAAGCTCTCACAATCTAGCCCATGTACCAACTCCATGATATCCTACTGTATCATGGAATGCATGTACTATTAGGACCATGATGTAATCCACGATCATCCTCTACTAGGATAGCTCTTGTGGTCAATACAGTAGTTCATGTTGATAATCTCACATGGTCTCCCTATCCATGGCTCTCACAGTCCCATATCATCGCATGGAAATATAATAAATCTTTTCCTCCCAAAGGGATCTTGTAGAAACTTTTCTATTAACCCATATTTCATAATCATTTAATATATATATGTGTGTGTATGTGTTTGTTACATATTAATATTAAATAATATGATCACAAAAAATTACCTCTTATTTGATGTTTTCAAACCCTTCACGAGGGGATCAAGGCATGATCAAATATACTATAAGAAAAATCGGAAAAAAACCTATCATTTGATCCATTAACCATTTTGAATTCATTCAAGTCATTCCATTTGACATTTATTATTACAGAATATTGAAAAAATTCATGGATTCACCATTTATTAATCATGTTCATTTTCAACTAACTGATTCAATTCATATGATTCCCATATAAAAACTAAACAAGGGAAAGGCTATGATATCCCTTAAGTCTATTCCATTAAAAAATAATTCATTATTAAGGAAGTTACAATCTTACACTAGTCATCCACTGTAAAAAAATCCATTATGTTTACCTCTGTATAGAAAATTACATTTTGAGGTATTGGTCTCAAGTGTATGTCCTGGTAACAATTCAATTACCCATTTGGAAAATTCCATGTATAAATATATCGAGAACAAATGATGCACTATATGATACATTAATTACCCATGTCTCAATGGAAATTACATTAAAATGTCCCACCAAAAGCTATGTTGGGTTATAATATTTCTGGGCCATTTGGCCAAATTGGTCCATTTCAAGGTGGAACTCCTATGAGTGTCCCAATAAGATATGGGTGATTTATATACGCCTAAAATATTATTAATCAAACTATATCATGGAACTGGGACAATTAGAGATGATGGATTCAACACACAAAAGATTCTTGGAAAATGAAACATTTGGCACAATGGATTAAAAATGAAACAACCAAAACTCAAATAGAAATCTCATTGACCACACAACGTAAGTCCATAAGTGATTCCTTTCATGATATCAATATCTAATTTAAATAATCATAATAGATATATGACTTTCAATCCGATGATATAAAAATAAATTTAATGATTCTTTATCCAAATACCATAATAGTTGGAGATATTTGCGGAGGAAAATGTGTGTGTCTAGTTATCCTTACCGTGGGATACCCAACACTATTGAAAGAATTGAAAAACGACGTAAGATAGAGAAGTATAATGAAATAAAATCATAGGAGGGTTGTGATCTAAAAATGAATGGAAATAACACTGCATAATACATAAAGAGATATGGAAAAAATGGAAATGGATAAAACCAAAAGTGGAAGAAAAATGAAAATTCTTCCCTAAAAAAACAACAATGAGCATAACATGTTCATTGATTGAAAAGCATAAAAATCCATGTGTTAATAATCTATCTAAAAAACACTCCATGAAACCCATAGATGTGCCTATTTTCACTCAATTGAAGATAAACCACACAGAAATATAGGTTCCTATATCAACAACCACACAGACATGTGCCCTAGGTTGCATAGTTTAGACAGATTATGTAGCCCATTAACATGTACAATTTTTGGGATCTCCATTCACCAAATGAACCCCGAACAGTCCCAAAACCTCCATGAATTTACTATGACTCAAAACTAGGTAAATTTATTTTATATAAAATAATTTAATGATTTTTAACATTTTAAAAAATATTTGTCAATACAACCTCCCCTCTTTATAGAAACATGTCCACGAGTTGGCCTTTTAGGGGAAAAGTGGAAAAATCAACAAAGAGTATCATCCATTGAGATTATATATCTACTTCCCATTCGATGTTATCCTATTATACCTGACCATGAAACTGTAGAACCCATAGAATGTACATACCTCTTATTGACATCATGCTCCAATAAATAATATGCACCCAATACTCATTTAATGAGCATCCACATCTACCTCAAACTCGTCATGTTGAAATACTAGTGACAAGTTTGGATAGTATTAGAAAATCTTATATACATGAAGGAAATTTGGTATAGATCGGTTTCTCTAATTAATATCTATCTGGTAAGATAATGGATTTATCCAAGCATAATCTTGAATGGTCTTACAAATCTCAGTGATAGAAAACCATACTTTTGAATACAACAATAACCAATCATGTCTGAAACTGTTAAGAAAAAATGGTATCTGAACATGAACTAACGCAGTTGACGGAATCAATTGGAATAATACTACATATTGGATTTATTAATCATCATGAACTTCCTAATTATCATTACTCTCTTTGAAGTCTCCTCGATGTGATGTGCTCCATGAATAGGTTCTTCCCCTACTAGTAGAAAGCATAGAGCTAAGGGAAAATTCCGACCATATACGGCTTCATAGGGAGCCGTCTCAATGGTAAAATGAAAGAATTTGTCAAAAAAAGGGGGAATGTGTTACACCCAATAAACACCAATGTATATGAACCATTCAAGGAGAATGTACTGTGGAATCAAAATGTGATCCATATATCCATCATTCTACAGGTGATAGGAATGCTCAGAAATACCATCATACCCAAAACCTTCTATAACCCCTCCCATAACCATGACATGAATCAAGTGTGTATCTAAGAAATTATATAATGATGAGTTCCAGGAAGATATACAAACTATTTGATGTAAAACCTTCCATGATCGTCTACATAGAATGTATCTCTCATAGGTAGGATGTGTGTGAACTTTGTCAAACGATAAATAAATAACCACAATAAATCATTTCCATGAGATGATTTGGGTTGAATAGTAATCAAATCCATCAAAACAACATCCTATTTCAAATCAATAGTGGAAAATGGCGGAAGAATCCCAGCAAAATGAAGACGATCCTCTTTCACCTATTAATTAGTGGATCATCGAGTGATGAAACTGGTTGTCTCACATTTTAGGTTGGGCCAAAAATTTTGGTGTCATAGATCTCGATAGATTGTAGTGACACTTGGTTAAGGCACCCATGCTGAGGTATAGAAATCACACATCAACTCTTCTTTGAAATCTGCATAGACCCACATATACCCATAGAAAACTAGTGTTTCATCCCCCTTGAAGATCGAACAATATTTTGTACCATCATTTGAGAAACAATCCCATATAACACGGCCTTCAGGATCATATATCATTATCAAAATTACTAATTTCAGAAGAGTATAAGTTACCACTATGGAAGAGAGGATATTCTTACCATGGTCCTCTTAAACCTCAATGTCGACCTCTAGGAATATTTACACAAGAATCCATTCATCCTGGTATTCCTGAACTACCTCGGACTGACCTTTTGTCTTATATAATCATCTACTGAATTTCAATTTCATATCATGTAGGAATGAAAAAAATGAAATGATTACAGGTACACAACCCACCTATGTAGTCTAGGATTCATATCCCACTTTGAAAAGATATATTTGATGATTTTTATTATGTGAACACCAAAAAATTCTCTCCCTATAGATAGTGTCTCCAACAATGTATGTAATGTACTACAGTAGTGAGATTGAGGTCATGTGTTAAGTATTTCTGCTCATGATTCCCCATCATACGAGAACCATATGCAATGACTCTCTTTTAGAGCATTAGAACTTATCCAAGCCTGATACTTGATGTGTTAGATTATACAGTACATGTCAGACCTGGCTCCAGCAGAATCAATATCAGATTTGAATTCATTCTTTCATTCAACTCTTGAAATGATTCTTTTCATGGTTTTGACCATTTTAATTTCACACACTTCTTTGTTAAGATGGTCAATGGAAATACAAGGCTTGAAAATCTATGATGAATCAAGTTTATAATTAAGAAAACCCAAAGAAACAACAAATATAAAAGATTTCCTTGGGATAATCACAATAAACCATATCTCTCACATTATTTGGGTTGAACAAATATCTTGATTACTATATTATATGACCTAAGAAGTGGGATTTTTTTATCCAAAGGTAGCATTTACTTAGATTAGCATAGATATTTTTATCAATTTTTTTATTTAGCATGATATCAATATGGGTTGCATGTTCATGTCTGGAGGGTGAATAAAATATGATATCATCATAAAATTGACCTCTTGATAATCCATATAAGGGTAGAAGATATAATTCATAAGATCCATAAAAAGTGCAGTTGAGTTCGTGATTCTGAACGACATATCCAGGTACTTGTAGAAAGAATACATGATCCTGAAAGTTGTTCAAGTTATGTCTGAAGTCCTAACATAAAATTCATTATAACCCGGCCTCAAATATAGCATTGAAAGGCCTTTTCTACTCAAATCTGATCATATAATTCATATTTAATTGGAATTGGATATAGGATCATGATTATATACTACGTCGACTGATGTTAATCAACCAAAATACTAATGTTACCATCTACCTTCATGTAAATGGTTACCGATGAACCCCATTAGGAAGTGTAGAGGCTTATAAATACTCTCTCCACTAGATCAACCAACTGGTTCTTTATTTTATGAGTCTCTTCATATTTTCTTTCTAATAAGGATTTACAGTCACAAGTGCATCTCTTGGCACAAAAATCAATAGTGAACTCTACCTCTCACACCATTGGTAGACTAGGAAGTTGTAATGCCCTGACCCCCGAAGCCCAGATTCGGTGCATTATTATGTAACATTGGAATGATCACAAAATATATATTCTCGAATGTCCGATTAGTTTCATTGACTTGAAGTACTAGATATATTCATAGGTTTTACATTACATCATAAAATGGAAAACTTCAACAACATTGATTCCATAGAAAACACTGAGAACCCATAGAATATCCCTTTAGGTGAGTCATAATATACTTCTTAACATATTGGAAAAAATAAAACATTTAATGGTGTAAGAACAGATGATCATTAAGGATAAAAATATTGTGAAAACTTTCATAAATAAGAATTAACATTTAAGGAAATGTATACGACTAAAACAAAAGACTTTTAAAAATAAACATCAACATAATATGGAAAAGATAAAATCTAATAATTACATTTACTTATTCACATGTATATTTTACTAGTCTAATTATCACATGAAATATCAATAGCCACTTTCATAATGATTGAATGCACAATTCCATACTTTCATAACCACATGGTCAAGGCTCTATGCCAAGACTACAAATAAGATTTTGTCAAGTCAGAATTCCAAGAAACTTGTTTATCTAATGAGACCTATCAATTCATCGAGGAGTTATAGCGAGCTCCACCCGTCACTTACTAAGTCCAATGCATTCCTCATATGAAAAGATTGAAAAATGACATAAATATTCATATTCAAACTATCATTTGAAATGTCAATACATTATCCACAAACCATGAATGGTATAAAAATAACACATCCACATTCATTCATAACTCATTAAATACAATATGGAATATTGTATTGTAATAGATTAACCTCAATAGAGAATAATTAATTATGTTGACATAGATGAAAATAATCATCAAAACTATTTGAGAGAAATATCCCCCTTTTTCTTGAAAACATTTAAAAGTCAAACTATTTGTCTTGAGGCCGTTTAAAAATAGATATTTGAATCAAAGTATCCCATACCACTTTGAAACTTTTCAAAGTAATTTTAATTTTAAAACATTAATGTCCATTTAAATAAATCCTTAATACTATTTTTAAAACATGGACATTAATGAGAATGATTTAGAAGAATAAAATTTTAAAACATTTAAAATTATATTTTAGTTAGAGTTCCTAACACAATGAGAGATGCTTGAATACAAATAATAAAGGTAATAAAAACATTATAATATATTGGGAATATCAGATTTAATTATATACTATTTCATTGGACATTTTATACACCGTATAAAATTGAATTGATGCCTAACAACAAAGAAGTCTCAAAGGAATGTAAATTGAGATGAAATCACTAATAAAGACAGTATCCTTAGGTAAAGGATAAATATGTGACAAAATTATGTGTGAAATATATATATACACTCAATATGATTGGATATTCTGTTTAAATAAATCAGAGGACATTCACACATATTCTTGTAAAAACAATACAAATGACTTTGATGTTTAACTCGATGAATGGAAATTAAGTTAAGATCATGTTCATATGAATGAATTGATAAATTATCAACAGAGTTATTATGTGAATCTAATTTATATCCACAAAAATGGGAGTGGAAATTACTACATAAATAATAAATTATTATTCCATATATAATCTTGGAGTAAAATAATCAATGAAGTATGTGTAAAGCCCAATGAGTGGGAATTGAAATTTGAAATTCCCATAATGATTTGGTAACTAATGTAACATACAACACATGAAAGAAGGATCATACAATGAAGATGCAAATAAACATAAAATAAATTATATTACTCCAAGAATACAATCATGGATAGTACATATTCCAAACAAAATTAAATAGTGGCCAATAGAGCGTGAATCTCACATGAATAAAAAGTGAGAAGGAAAAAACCCTTACTTCATTGTAATCAATCAAGTCATATGACCAAATGTTAATAACCACCAAATTAATCATAGAATATGTGAATTTGAAGTTATTAATTATAATATATATTATATTGTTGTACACAATAAACCACATCCAATAAATAAGTGGCGAACAATGGAAATCTCAAATAATTAAATTTGAGATAAGAAACCCCTTACTGTTTACTTTTCCTTGGTTAAGGGTAGGTTAAACTCTTTTATAATGGTGAAATAATTGTTATTAAATTTTAAAATAATGATATAAATCAATATTATTTCATATAGGATTTTTAACAATGTTTTGTTAATAATATATTTGTATTATTGTCGTTTCATGTCTTTTCGGATTCATTTTCCTTTATATTCTTTGTTATGTGAGTAATATTTTTTATGGATGGGATGTATCCTATTCATATCCAAAATGATATCAATCCTCTAAAGGTTATTTTTAATCATAAAATGAAAATTATTATTGAATGGATACGATGGGGAATTAATCTCATCGCGTTCGTGGAGGCAGTTATATGTACGTACGCATGAGCGACAATATTATTATTTTGATATTAAAATAACATATAATTGGAAGGTATATCATATATACAGAATAATTATCATGTTATATTTATTATTTACATAAACTACACATCATTATTATACCATCCAAATAATAATGTATTGAATAACAATTACACCATGACATTGAGACGGTAAGCCGTACGTACGCATGTACGGGGACATGTCATTCCAATGATGGATATAATAAGTAATATGGTTTTACCATATTTATAATAACATCCCAATATATTGAAGATACTATATTTATTATTTTATATTGGAAATATCAAAGAAAGGGGACGTGGAATAAGAAATGAACTTGAAAGATGTGATGAAATATTTACCTCTTCTTTGGGTTATTCCTTTTGATTTTATCAAAAGGGCTCCTTAGGTTGGATTTCAAACTAAAATAAGGACTCTAGGATTAACGGAGGACAGTTTAGAGGGTATATGGGTAGGGGTTGGCCGAGCCAAATGGCTCTTAAGATGTGAATTAGAGATAAGGGGGAGTGCACTTTTATAAGAGGGGTGTGGGGCACCTTAGGAAAAGCTAGAAATATTATATTATAATAAAATCATTTTTGTTTTCTAATGGCTCTATAATCGATTATTTTAATGATAAGGTGGGGATGGGATGAAAAACACTCAACCAATAGGTTTTAGATAGGTTTGACTCAATATATTAATCACATCTTTTAGATTTAACTCTAAGTTAAATAGTTTGACATTAACCATGTCTCTTTGTATTTATATATTATATGGTTAATTAACGTACTATATACATCTATGATAACCCTATGTGGTTTATTAATGATACAAATAACATTATATAAGTCTTTTGGGATAGCCTTAGATTTTTAGAATTTGAATATCAATTAATAATATAATAACGGTTTTAAAAACTCTTTTATGTGAATTTTGACACAATTTGGTATTTTGTTTTTACTAAATATTTAATAGCATTATTACTCAAAAAAAATCATCTAACTAACCCTTACATGTCATATTAACTTTTTAAATTTTTGGAATTCAAAAATAGTCTCAAATTTTATTTATTTGGATATTTATAATATCAAATATTTTAATATTTCATTAATTAGGTAATTACTACATCATCATTGTGTCATAAATAAATTAAATTATTTAATGTCTAAAAAATATAAATAAAATACCCTTATGTAGGAAATATTTTTATATTTCTAATGAATATTTATAGAAGTATTTATATTATGTATAACCCTATATTAAAAATTGTTTACTTATTAAGAAATGAATTTAACACTTATAACTCATCTTTGAAATTAAATAATAATAAATGTCCTAGTCTAATCCAAGTGGACCCAAAGGATAATATTTAATTAATAAGGTTTTTTGGGTCGAATTAAACTTATCCCATATAATTAGAACATGTGTTAGGGTAATAATAATATCATTTTACCATTAATTACCCTATTATCTTTAAATCATGGTAAATAAAAGTCAAAAGTTACTATTCACCAAAAATTATTGTTATCTTATTGAACCACATTTTACATAATGATATCAACCGTGTCTCTCATATTTTTGATATTCAGTTCACAGATGTGGTAAAATTATGTTTTATTCAAATTTGCGAATGCTCCTAGGAGGTGGGTAAAAGATGGTTAAAAATATCAATAAATTTTTTTATATCTAAAATTATTATAAACTAACTCCAATGAATTACATTGAACATATATAGATAATATGTATCTATTTTGACCTAAATTTCTTTAAATAATATAAATAAATATTTAAATAATAATTTGGTTTTAAATTATAACTCAATGATTTTCACAATTTATGAAAAATAGATTGTTTTCAGAAAAATACAAAAAATTCACCCTAAGATAATTTTGATATTACAAATCCAAAAATGAAGTCCATTTTGAAAGATAAAATTTATAAAATATTAAAAAGTGAGTAATACTATTCATAACGACTAGTTTGATTTGTCGCGGTGTGTTAAAATCTCGAAGTTGTGTACAGTGCAATCTATTACATTATTCAAAGTGAAATTTATCGTGGAAGCATGGGGTGTTATATTCTTCCCCCCTTATTTAAATTGCATCCTTGAAATTTTTAAAATTCGTCTTGGGAACATAATTGAATGTCTTACGTTAGAAAAAGAGTCAATAAAACTATGACTTTAAAAGAAAGAAAGAGACGTACAAAGGTCACCCAAGATAACCCATACTAGGATTCAATGTAGGAATAAATGTATATGGATGATAAAATAAGTGTCAGGTTCTGATGGAGAGGGATAGAAAACATGATCTGGAGAAATTTAACAACAAGAAAACCACAAACATGTGATGGGAAAAATGGTCATTAGTTTCCCAGTAGGAAAAGTAAACGAACAACGTTTTTTTTGTTTTAAGTTACATTTAATAAAGATGAGGAATTTATTTATGATATTGGCTAAGAATCCACCATTACTCATCAAATGAAATCTCATAGTATTTTATTTTCCATAGGTAAATAGTGTTCCCAACATAGTAAACGTCTAACAAAATATCATTTATCACTTAATCACCAAATCATTTTTCTATACTAAGGGTATTCATTAGATAAGACATATGATCCAAAATAAACATATTATTGATAAATAAAATCATTTAACTGAAAATAATTAGTCAAACTAATCAGGGAATTCACGTAGTCCAGGGGTAGGAGATAAATCTCAATCGCACTCTGGTTGTGGGTTAGATTCCCACAGCTTTGTCTAACGTGATGGGTGGTCACACGGTTTGTGTGTTGTCCTTTTAAAAAAAATCTATTTTATAACATTATCAAAATGAGATAAAGTCCTCGAAATATCTATTACATAATTTAACAAATAATGTTATCTCATACTTTCATTTTCATTGCAAAATTAAATAACTTGTAATTTCCTCAAACACAATGATCATCCAAAAACAAATGGGTTTTTATAACTATATTCACAAGAGAAAAGATAATTCTTCCTCAAATATCATTTTCACATGAAAAACTGTAGCGTTAGAAATACAAAAGAGTATTATTCCAAAGTAATCCCATCAACACGGAGCCCTATTACTTTTAAACATTTCTCCAACCATTTATTTCCACATAGATTCTTCTTTGACCAAGAAAATATCCTACAGTATCGGGAATTCACATAGGTATTTTCCAGGTCCCCTACATTTACTGAAAATGATTGTAAATTGATTCTTGGGAACATTTTTATTTTCTTCCATAGAACTCTTCATTTTTCCTCTGCAATTCATTAATTTTTGTCCTTATTTCCCACAAGTAAAGTATTTATTTTTTCCATTGAGACACTTTTCTGGGTGTCTCCTTCAACATTTCCGGCATGATGTAAATTGAGGATTCGTTTCTCTATAGTCTCCACTATTGGAGCTCTTATCATTCATCACCATTATCTTATTTGTTGAGTCCGGGAGTTGGTTAATATATATGTGGTTGATGATATTTTTGGAAACCTGATTTGACATGAACATGATATCTTTTATGCCTATCAACATTCCATTTTGTTGCTCATTTCCACCATCGTTCCCACCTTGTACATCATACTCAAAGCTACTATGAGTTCCCTGGAATCCAGCCATTGACTAATACCAGAAAGCATTATGTGAGTAAAAATAGTCATAAAATCATTTAGAGAATATGATGACACCATATTTTCAATTTAAAACACCTTGGTATTAACCAAGAACATTTATTCTCATATTATATTAAAATCATTCAAATCGGTTTTTAAGGAAATTGTAATTATCCTAAGCATATCCCCCGGGAGTGTCGTATCCAAGATTTCAGCAAGGACCGTTGTTGGGCACCAATTCCCGTTTGATCCTAGCTCAAAGCGGTGTTTTCGGGTTTTACCCCTTGATACATCTATGCCAGAGCTACCTCTACCTACTCGTAACCATACATGGAAGTATTTCTTGGAAAACTCACAAAATATTTAAAATACCTCAATTTTAGGAAGTTATTCTATACAAATCCTCAAAGTCTATCTTAGGGCTAGGTGCTCTAATCTGAGGTTATCTAAATCTAGTTTCCATGGGTTGTAATAAACTTCCTCTGATTCCAACTGTAACACCCTAACCCCATAAGCCCATAGATGGTGAAATATTGCATATCATTGGCATGATCACAAAAGATCAAGTCTGGAATGACCGATTATTTTAGTAGCCATGGAAGTACAAGATACATTCAAAAGTTTTACATTATATCATAAATTGGAAAACTACAACAACATTGTTTCCATAGACAAAACACAAATCCCATAGAATATCCCTGCAGGTCAGTCATAATATTCTTCTTCGCATCCTAGGAAAACTAAAACATAGAAAGGGGTGAGATCAGATGATCAGTAAGGATAACAATATAACAGAAACTATCCTAAATAAGAATAAATTTTAAGGAAATGTATAAGACTAAAAAAAATCATTTTAACATGATCTTATGTAACACCCCATGCTTTCACGGTACACTTCTCTTTGAATAATTCAATAGCATGTGTTATACGCAATATCGCGTTTTAACACACCACAACAAATCAAACTACCCGTTAAGAATAGTAATAACCAATTTTTGAAACATTATAAATTTTATATTTCAAAACTAACTTCATTTTTAAATTCAAAATATCAAATATATATTAGGCCAAATTTTTTGTATTTTTCTGAGAAACATCAATTTTTGATGAATAGTGAAAAACACTGAGTTATTGGATAAAAACGATTTTTTATTTAAATAAATATTTATTTTATTTATATTAATTAATGACAAAATAAATACATAATACTTATATATGTTCATTTTAATTCATTGGAGTTGGTTTATAATAATTTTAGATATATAAAAATATTATTAAACATGTCACTGTCTTTTACCCACCTCCTAAGAGAATTTGAAAATTCACATAAAACCTAATTTTACCGCTTCTGTGAGTTGAATTGTAAAAATCAGGGATACATGGTTAATAACAAGGAGTAAAATGTGGTTTAATAAGAGAAAAATATTTTTTGTTGAATAGTAACTTTTTACTTTTATTTACCGCGGTTAAATGTAAATAGGGCAATTCAAGGTAAAAAGAATATTGTGATAATTGAAAATTAGCTAACACATGTCCTAGCCATGTTAGATGAGTAATAAACGACCATGGGCTTCTTTGGGCTGATTTTGGGACCCCGTGGAGCCACTTATGAATGATAATGACATTTTAGATTAATTAATTTAATGTAAAGGAAAAATTGACATTAAAAACATTTTAGTAAGTAATTTTTATACAGTTTTATATAAGTAATATTTTTTTACTATAAATATTAATTATAAATTTAAAAGGATTTTATACATAATGGTATTTTATTTATAATTTTTATACATTATATAATTTAATTTATTAATGGCACAATGATGATGCAGTAATTACTGTATTAATGAAAGATTAAGATAATTGATATTATAAATACCCAAATAAATGTAATTTGAGACTCATTTATGAATTCAAATAATTTTATACGATAATATGACACGTTATGATTGGTTATATGATTTTTTATCGATTTAATAATGTTGTTATGAATTTATCAAAAACAAAATTACCAATAGGAGACAAAGCAACTAGCCTCTTTGCAGATATCCTTCATGGATAGAGATGGAGCAGCCTTCCTTCAGTCTCTCACAGTCACCCCTCCACTACCGCAGCAGGTCAGAGAGGCACAACGTGGGGACGCTGACTGTGAGACGCGGCGTACGCAGATATCCTCAGGACAGGCACTTGATGGTTTCTCCTCTGGAGCAGACCACGATGTCCATTTCAGAGGACATACCTTGGTACCAGTTGCTTTACGGGAGGAGGTGCTGAGAGAGTTTCACACATCTCCATTGGCGGTACATCCTAGAGTGGCGAAGATGTACCAGGATCTCAGACGACAGCACTGGTGTCCATGCATGAAGAAGGATGTGGTAGTGTTCGTTTCTCGATGCCTCACCTGCCAGCAGGTGAAGGTAGAGCACTAGGTACCAGCAAGCTTGGTACAACCTTTGGAGGTCCAGGAGTGGAAGTGGGACGGGATATCTATGGACTTCGTGACTGGACTTCCACGCACTTCCAGAGGCACGACTCCATTTGGGTGATTGTCGACTGACTCACCAAGTCGGCTCACTTCTTACCCATCAAGGAGTAGGGCTCAATGGAGATCTTGGGACATCTCTAAGTTTAGGATATTGTACGGCTTCATGGTGTGCAATCATTTATCATCTCCGATCAAGATGATCGCTTTACTTCCCAGCTTTGGAAGGGGTTGTAGGAGGCGTTCGGGACGCAGCTATGTCTGAGCACCGCCTTTCACCCTCATACGGATGGTCAGAAGAAGAGGACCATTCAGACTCTTGAGGAAATGCTCCGCGCATGTGTCCTTGACTTTGATTGCAGTTGGGAGGATCACCTACCCTTGGTGGATTTCGCGTAGAACAACAGTTACCACTCCACCATCAGGATGGAACCATACGAGGCGTTGTACGGCCGACCTTGAAGATCGCCTTTGTGCTGGACAGACCCCGGGGATTCAACACTTGTGGGAGAGGAGATGGTCCAGGCCACGACAGAGAAGGTCCAGGTCATCCAGGAGCAGATGAGGACAGCTCAGAGCCAGCAGAAGTCTTTTGCTGACCGGAGGCAGAGGCCACTAGAGTCCAAGGATGGCGACCATGTCTTCTTGTGTGTATCCCATCGATGTGGATTACGGAGATTTGGCTGAGGCGGCAAGTTATCTCCATGCTTCATCAGATCATTCTAGGTCCTCAGCAGGATTGGCAAGGTGGCTTATTGCCTGGCTCTTCCACCTCAGTTGCACCGGGTGCATTTCGTCTTCCACTTATCTCAGCTGAGGAGATATGTGCATGAACTGACACATATCATTGACCATGGGGAGCTAGACATTGATGATGGGGTGACTTTTACGGAGGTCCCAGTGGAGATTGAGGATCGACAGGAGTGGGTCCTACGTGGATGGCCGATTCCTCTAGTGTGCATCAGATGGCAGCACGGGAGTCTCCATGAGATCACTTGGGAGCGGGAGGCTTGGATGTGTGCTTAGTACCCACTTTTGTTTCCCTAGTTTTCAATGTATCTTTATGGGGACGTAAAGCCCTGAGGTGGGAGTAATGTAAAGACCTGTAAAAATCAAGGAAACTTTTTTTCTTAATTTTCTTTGGGATTTTACATGAATGCAGTTTCTGATGGCACTTGATTCCGAGGCCTGGTGTGCCCCGAATTCCTATCCGAAGTTTAGCTCGAGTACGTTTAGTGAACGAACGAGCATGAATTTCTAACATTTGAACCGGTGCACGAAATCGAATTCCGAGGGCACCGATGGATCCGTAGCGCAGGTAATTGCTTAGAAACTCTATTTCCGGAGTTGCGTTTACACGAGAGAAGTTGTTAATTTATGTGGAAGGTAAAATAAAAATTATGCAACAATTTTTATTTTTACATTAAGTGGATTAATCTTTGGGTGGAAGTTGGGGAAAACCACCCAACATCCATTTTTATGTTATGAAGGTGGTGGGGCCCACACGAACCCTACCCCTTCACCTTCCTTAACCTTCCATAACCCTTCATAAATTATGACAACTTTTGTATTTTAATTTTGTGGTTTAATTCAAACTTTTGAATTTAAAACCTTATGTTGTGTTAATAAAATAAGTTAGTGTCTTATTTTATTTTTGGTTGGTGTCTTGTTGCCTTGAGAGATTTGGGAGAAAATTCTAAGGGAGTTTTGAGTTTCTTCATCCTCTTCGTCGAAGAACATGAAGAACGTGAAGAAAGCCGGAATCCTCGGAGGTCAACGTCTCCTTCACGACGTCTCCTTCTGCAATGCCTCTTCCGGCGGCAGATATTCCATGACGAATCCTCGTTCGACGAACTTCCGTTCAGGATACGCTCAAAGTAGGGGTTATTTTATTTATTTTTTTCGTGATTACTACTTTGACGTTCGTCGTGGATTATGACCAATTGCTATCAATTAACGAGAGGGGGGCCGGACCGCACAAACACGGCCGAACCTCCTCCATTATCCATGTTGGTTTCTATTGTGTATTTGAAATGGGAATGGAGCAGTGCCATCGCACCGCGCGGAAGCGTGCCACAAGGAATGTGTGGTGCCGCCACGTCGGACGAACCAAGGTCGCGGCCGGTTCAGGGACGCGACGGAGCAGGGTGATCGGCGGTCGGTTCCGGGCTGCCGGTGTTGGAGTAGGTAGGGGACTGGCCATCACCGGTCACGTGGCGATAGAAACCGGCCGGCCGGGGTGGGCCGGCTGGACAAGAGAAAGTCGACGGTTCAAACCCCCGGCCTGCCAGCACAACGGCCCCCCTTAATGGGGGCCGCGGTTACAAGCCAGGGGACGCCCCCCCCCCCCCCCTCTTCAAATGGCTCGACCGTTTGGCCAAGCGCCTGGCCAGCACACTCAGCGCACTGCGGCCAGGTAGGGCCGTGCCCAAGTGGGCCAGACCAGGACCTTGTTCGGGCCGACCCTGGGGGTATCGGGCTAGGTCTGACCGAGCCCGAACCCCTTAATACCGAATATTTTCCGGTCGTATGCCCATAACTTATGCTACGGGCCTCCGATCGATGCACCGTCAGTTGTGATGCGATCCATGTATTGAGACGGTCGTTTCGGTATATTGAAATCAAGGTTTTGGAATACTTTGGGTTTGGATGAGTTGGTTCATACACAAATCCAACCGGGCCCTCGGAGCAGAAACACTCATAACTTGAGCTCCGGACGTCCGATTGACGTGCCGTCAACTTTTTTGGATTACTCATAGTGAGATGGATCTTTTGGCTTACTATGACCGAGGTTTGGATGCAGGTGGAGTACGGTCGGGTTGGTTTTGACTTTAAAACCAACCGGGCCCCTGGGACGAAAAGGCCAATAACTCTCAGTCCGGGCGTCCGATTGACACGCCGTCTGCGACGTTGAGTTCCTATTGACGATACAGAACTTTTGGATACATCAACTCCGGACGTTGTGTCAGTTGATGTATCAGTCTCTCGGCTCGTGGAGCGGACCCTCCCGAACGAGCTTGCCGTGTGCGGGAACCCTAGAGCTGGCTGCGACCGTGACAACGACGACTGTAAAGAGATCCTCAGTGGATTCGACGGTGACGACTATAGCACTCAGCGATCCTATGTGGATCAGTGCTACAGATCCTTTCTGGGTCCATTCCTGTATGATTCAGCGCTCATCGGTCCTATGTGGGCTAGCGCCTATAAATCCTGTGTGGCTCTGATCCTGTTTGTGTCTTTGCGGGGTTAGTTACCTATCGATCCATTGTGGGTCAGATCCTTTGTGGGTCATTGCAGGGGTTAGTTACTTATCGATCCTTTGGGGGTCATATCCTTTTTGGGTCATTGCGGGGGTTAGTTACCTATCGATCCTTTGTGTGTCAGATCCTTTGTGGGTCATTGCGGGGGTTATTACCTATCGATTATTTGTGGGTTCGATGGATTAGTTGAATCAGTGGCAATATCTGATCATCTCTATCGTCATACTATGAAGTATACCTGTGTGAGCTGAATCCTGTTTTTCTTTCCTATGTGGATTATGTTGTGCTATCCTATGTGGATTTAATTTTTGCTTTCCTGTGTGGACTGGGTTGTACTTGGGCTCGGATGTTGGAACCGAACGAGAATTGATGACTTAGGTATATGTATGGGCATATACCTAAGCAGTGTCGGATGTTACTTTGTGATTGATTCTTTCCTTTGTGGATTATCCTTTATGGATTTTGGGAGACCTTCTGGGGTCTCGAGGTCCCTAATGAGTAGCTTATACTCACCCCTGCACTGGATATGCCCACACTACGTTGTGTTGGTTGCAGACGACTGATAGGATTGATCGTGGTTAAGGCTTTCAGAGCAGGACGTTACCTGGAGGTGGACCACTGGGCGGGACGTACTCCGAGCGGTCGGCTGAACCCGAGGAGCAGAGGAGGCTATCTGTACCCACCCTTCAGGTGGGATTTCCAGTGGACAGATCGACGTTGTGGCTTTACTTTTCAGTTGTTGTTATCCCTTTACAGTTGTACTTTACTTTCATTTTGGGTTTGTATACTGGCCCACTTGCTTATTCGCACTTACTATTGTACCCAGCTTTTTCTTAGTGTCTACTTATACTGTTTTTTTTCTCTATGGTGTTCATTTGCTTTAATAAGGAAATGCCTTCGCTTTTTATCGGGATTTACGCCTTGGTGCTAGTCACCAGCCCCTGGCCTATGGAAGGTGGGCTTGGGGTAGTCACCGCACTGGCCCCAAGGACGGGTCGTGACATTTTAAGTGTTTTATAATGGTATAACCCATGGAAGAGAAACTGGTTTCCTAATTAATATGTTGTTAAAAGGATCCCCATTTAGAGAATGAATAATATTTTGTTACGTGGATAATATAACAAGTATGTCATAAAATTTATCAAATGATGGAATATTATATGTATAATTATATTTTTATATCAGTTATAAAAATTCTTCAGGAGAATAATATTTCATTGAAACTAACTTTTTAAAACAAAAAATATGTTCAAAGGATTTTTCTTTGAAAAAACATTAAATACATATAAATGAATCATTTTAATATAATTTCAAACATGGTTTAGGAAATAAACATTTTTAGACCCTTTAATATAAAAATAGCTTTGAAAACATATAATCAAGTATTTGAATATCATATAAAACACTTCTTGAAATCATTTCGTGACAATATTTTTCAATTAAAATAATAATGAAAAAATAGAAAAGAAACATTTTTAAACCATAAAACATTTTTAAATTAATTTTATTTGAAAATTAGATAACATTATCATTTGAACCCATTTTGAATGTAATTAGAATTTGTTTGAATGAACATTGATTTTTGACCAAAGATAAAAAATGAAAATTTTCATAAAACATTTTATTAAGTGTCTTAAAAAAATATTGAAATGTTAGTAGAATTAATTAAATATATAAAACATAACTAGAGATTAATATACTTTATGATATTTCTTGAGAGATAGATGACAATTTTCAATAATGGATGAATAATCAAAAAAAATCTCAACAAATAATGATTGGTATTAATAAAATCATGACACTTTGGTTATATTGAATAATAATATCCATGAAATAATAACATTATATTAAGAATAAAATTTCATTAGAATAATTACACTCGGGATATATCATTTCAATGTGAATTATATACACCTCAAAACACAATATTGGTGCATAACAAAAACTATGTCTCATTGAAGGGAAATAAATACAAAATTTCCTTACCAATTTGGTAACTATGTAAATGTAATCATCATTACAGATAGATAATAATTTATATTTTTAAATTTTCATAAATATTCTTTTAATAATCATATAATTAATTCATGGTATGTGTACACACAAAAGAAATGAAATGGTTGGAAAATGAGACATTAATACCAGAGAAATAAAATTGAGACTATAATTCACCTTACTTCATAATTAACATTTAAGTCATGTGATATGTAAATCTATAACATAAATGTAAACATTAAATATCATAAAATAATATAAATTCATTACATAATATTTAATATAGACTCATATCAACCACACAATAAGAATATTTTGTGAATATAGAATATATATCACCGAAATAAATGTGAGACAAGAGAACCATATCCTTAAATCGTAAAATTAGTCATAGACATTAAAAAAAATAATATAGTAAATATTATTTTATAACAAATATACCATTATACCATATTATTATGTAGAATAAAATATATGATTTTATGGTGACACTACACAACACTCTTATTAACAATTCCATGTTAAAGTTACGTTTCAGGTAATATCTGCTTTGTTTTTCAAATATTTTTAGAAATGTAAATTTATCCCTTATTATATCATCATGATTTCTATATATATATATATATTAAACCATGATATAAATATAATATATATTAAGTATATATTTATTTATAGTAATCTAAAAAATATTTAAAAATAAAATGTGATATACCAATTCCTAGAGATGGTAAGCTGTACATAGTCATGAACAATGGTTCCATTTTTTTATTGAATTAAATCATTTAAATGATATATGTGAATATAAATACATATATAGTGTGATTATAGTAGAATTATCATTTACTAAATATCACATATTATTGTTAAAACCATCTTTAATACATTCAATGTATGGATTGAATGAATCACATTGCTTTTAGGAGGCGGTAGTCTACACATCCAAAATGTCAAATTTTTATCTAAATATTCTTTATATTGGGTATTAAATGTAATTTATCTATATAATTGAATTATATGATAATTTACTTTTCAATTAAAATTTAATGTTTTCACTATTCATAAAAAATTAAACTTTTTAGAAAAATACCAATAAATAACCCAAAGAAAATTTTTATATTCAACATTCCAATATAAATTTTAATTTTTAAAATAAAAAAAATAAATATTAAAAATATTGTTTTTAAAACAAGTCTGCCAATAAATGGTTGTAAAACTACATTTAAGAGAAATATTTCTTCTTATGCCTAATATTGTATTTTTTTCATAATTTATCCCTATAAAACATATTAAATTAATTTATAAATATTAATTTATAATATATAAATTTCCTTAATATATCTCAATAATAATGATTAATTTATTTTTTTAGGATAAAATTACTTTTGTTGGCATAAAAATCAGTTTTTATATAATCACTTCCATTATATTGAAATGGTTTTTATTTTCATTTCTAATTAATTTATACCCAAATAATTCTTTTTTATACATTTGAAACCCATATATCTAAAATTTAGATAATGTTTTTCAAAACTTCATTTCTAATGGCTAGGTTATAACTATAATAATATTTAAAGAATAATATCAATAATATATTGTAGTTGGGTAAAACTAGGCCTTGTGTGTCATGCAAGTTAATGAAGGAACTCAATTGTTTGTGTAACATTATAAAACATATTTTTTTTCTTGTACAAAAACCTTGTATATGATGTTCTAGTACAATATTGACTAACTATTTTGTAAAATGAATTAATAAAATCGTGTTTTCATAAAACATAAGAAATATTCCGTGTTATGGGAAATAAACAATATGAAAATGATTAAATTAAACCAAACACAGTAATTCATAAATCCTCATGGTGTTACATTTTACACCCCTTAAAATTATTTTTTCCCTTGAAAATCATATGGGTGATCAATGGATTAGTACATTAAAATGCCTTTCAAAAAAACCCACATAATAAAAATAAATACCTAAAATTATTTTAAGAACGGATAGTTGGAATCATAATGATTACCAAAGGTAACTCATAAATATGTTTCCACACAAGTGAACATAGGTGGAAAGATAAAAAACTGATATAGAAGAGAAATATTACAATCATGTTTTTATGGAGATTGATAGAGGATATCGTTATGATAATGTTAACAATAAGTAATCCATAACCCAAAGAGTCCTGAAAGAGATAATTGATAACATACAAAATGATTACTACTAGAATATGTTTTATTTAGAGACCATTTTTCTTAAATATTAATAATTATAATATTAATATTTAGTTACATTATTTTTTAAAAATATCTTCCTTCTATGTAACCTGATTAATTTCCACCTCATATATTATTCGAATAAATGAGATTGAATTTTTCATTCCGAAATTATTTTTAGACCATGTAATTAATAAATAGAATGAGAGATCATTTTATATATCTAAATAACAACAAAATGATTATCATAAGTTATCCAATATTCATAAATCCTCTTATGGAGATAAAATACATTAATCTTTAAATCCACTTCTGGAGTTCAACATAAACAATTCCATAAATGGTTAACCTTATAACCCTTATCAAATATGAATGTAAAAATATTAATAATAAAGACACTAATTTTTTCAAAATAATCAAAATATTTATCCAGTATATATAATAATGTATCTATTTTTTTGAACATACAAAACATGAGAATACTTTTATCAAGTATTCTATTGAAACATGTTAATAACCTGAATTTATATAAATATTTATTGAAAATATTTATGTTTCCCTATTTCAAGGATAATTTTATATATTCCATAAATCCCAAAAAAGACTCCAACATCATCAATGTTAGCATAATCCACTCTTTCAAAAAAACAATAATCAGTTCCAAGGTATTTAGTACTGTCAAATTTAATTTATCCAATTATCATTATCGTAACACCATGAATATATTAACCATTATCGTTCCCTTAATCATGTTTATCCTAAGAATATCACATTTCCATTAAATAAGTTTTAAATTCTATTAGAATCATTCCACAAACACTTATTAATTGATTAATAAAACAATAAATTGAAGAATCCTAATATAGTTCCCAATTCACATAACATAATTCATAAATCCGAATATATAAACACATCAAATATTCAACTTCATCCTTTAACAATAAATAAGGACACCTCATCCTATTACTTAATAAAACATTCCTTTTCACATTTCACCAAAAGTGTCTTCATCATAAAAAGAATAAAAATTAATTACACCACATTTCCAATTATATTAAAGAGATTAACACATAGGAAATCTATTTTCATTATTCTCATTCATTCAATTTTTTAATCATTCAACCGTTGATGATGTCTTCTAGAGGACAATAATTTCATTCATTACGTTAATAGAAAATTTTATTTTATCATTTTTTGTTACTATAATTATTTCATTATATTATATATTAAATCAATACTTCCCCTCGTCATAGAAATTCACATGGGGGATTCATCCAATATTCCCAACAAGTAAGAATCTGAATATTGTTTCCATTATGGGATCTATTACCCATATTCTTAGAAAAATCCATCCGCCTCATCTTTATGGTGTTTTTGGAGTCTTTTAAGGTACATGTTATTATTATTTTTATATGAAAAATATTTAGATATGATAACAACAAATATAAATATAGTGATCAACCCCTTTCATAGCTCATTAGAATTTTTTTGTGATATATAATGTTAACCCGATTTCTTATTGTTCCTTCCATTTGAATAAAACCATAAAGCATGGTGTGACAAATAATTATGATAGTGAAAAACAAATAATAATGTAATATAACATATATGATTTATAAATAATGGAACCTTCATTAATCTATGACACCATAGGTTCATCCTTGGTCATTTATCGGAATATTCATTTATAATTCTTTGTGGTGGTTATGATGATTTGGTGAATTTAGAAAGAATATCCCAAAGGAGTGTAAAACCGATTGTGCAATAGACCCATTTTCATGAAATAGTTCACAATCTATTGTAGTTCAATATGGGGATTTTTGCATTGTTATCACTATATACATCTGTTCCAGATCCAGATCCACATGTAGTATCTAAACATCGATGAATTTCATTGAAACCCCTGACTTTATCCTTTAAAAATACTAATTAATTTTTCCAATTAATTAACTAATTATTTGACTTATCCATAGACACATCCCTCTAAATATCCATAAAAATATCCATTGGGATCTCAATAATTTTTTCTCAGATTATTTTCCAATGTTTGACTAAACTATTCATTCTATACTAATTATAGTGGCCCTATTTTAATATACATGGATATTACATCATTTTTTATTAATATTTATAACATTACAAAATAACATGTCTGAGGAAAATATATTTTTAGAGTTTAATGATACATGAAAATAAATCATTTATCTTGATTAATGATATTAAACATACACCTTAACAATCTTCCCTATTATAACTACTATATAAAACTTTTCATCATGACCTTGGGAAGGGAAACCCAATAAAGGGGGATATTATATGCTTGGTAAGGGTAAATAAAGTAAATATGTAAGCATAACATGAAGTAAATTTATAATAATATGGGAATTAAATATAATGTTCATACGTTATATATAAAAGATCATATACATGAGTCATTGAATAAGGGTTTTTACATCATTTTATTGGAATCATAAGAAATCAAATAAAATAATCCATTTGATAATAAAAAAATGAATAAGGCATATAATATTTTCAAACATAAATAATATAAATTATTTCTATATTAGTAAAGTATTATTTAAAATCATATCTAATTGAATTGGTTAACTCCACAAACCATATTAGTAGTCATGTTTCCATCCTATAACCATCTTAATAGTAACGGGTCACTCCCAAGAATATATTAGTGACAAATCCATTTACATAATCGAGTTCACTCCCTATTCAAATAATCTATATCTCATTATTAAATAATATTTACCCAATTCATTGGTGGTATGTATGGGTCCCATCTTTTTCATAATTAAATCATACATATGTCTTCATCTAAATAATAAAACATTCATTATATCATGACCCACAGAATGGGATGGGTTTATTAAACATCATTATATAACCCATGAAATAAAATGGTTATCATAAGAATTTCATCACATCATAACCAATGGAAAAGATACTGGTATCAAAATAATTTCATTATATAATAACACCTAAATGAAATTTGTATGCATAATAGTTTTTAACGGTATAACATGTGAAATAGAAACATGTTAGATAAAAAATGGATTAAAACCCAAAAATAATAATAAAATGAATTATAATTGTGTCCATTGATCACATCCATAGTATAGAGTAATCTATAAAAAATATGAAATATTTGATAAATAAAAAATTATAAATATTTAATGGAAAACTTCCTAAGGAAAATAATATTTTATTGAGAATCATTATTAAAACATTAATCATATTAAAAATACATTTTTTTTGAAAAAACACATTGAAAACATATAAAAAATCTTTTATAAAAATTGAAACTCTTTTTAAACATAATATTTTCTTGATAACATTTTACAATGAAAAAATTATTGAAAACTTATTTGGATATCATGGAAAAATAATTTAAAACACATATTGAAAAAATTCATTTTTGAAAACATTATTAATTGAAAATAAAATCATGAAATTATAAAATAAGATTTTAAAAGCATAATTAATTTTTAAAATAATTTTATTTAAAAATAATATAAAAATATAAAATTTTAATTAATTAAAAAAATATCTTAGAAAACATTGTTTTCAAATAACATATATTTCTTGAATGAAGTGTGAAATAATGTAAGATTTTCATAAAACAAGATTCATGAGTATCAAAATGACCCAAGTGTGGGAAAATTGCACAATTAATATAAGATATAATTAATAACCATAGAATAAAAATATTAATGATATTTCAGGAGATATGGATCATAAAATATCATCAACGGAAGTATAATCATAAAAAATAATGATGAATAGTGATATTATAACAATAAAATCTTAACACTTTTGTAACATTGAGTCAAAATCACCATGAACAAATAAAAATATATGATTCATAAAATATGATGATAATAAAAATTTTCTATATATATCACGTTAAATGATAATATATACACCACAGAAAATAATATAGGATCATAACATATCATGGGCCTTAATGATGGAAAATTGAGATAAAATTTCCATACCAAATTGGTTTCTTTTGATAGTAAACCTCATGAGATAGATATCATCAAATGGATATGAATATAACCAAATATTGAATGAAAATAATCATATAATGATTTCATGGGATGTATTAACACTATACAAATTAAATGAGTGTTGAATAAGGCATAGGTCTCATAGAAACAAAATTGAGACTAAAAAGCACAACACAACATGAGTAAAATTTGAATCCTAATATCAATGTAAGAATAAAACCAATTGTATCATATAATATGATTAAATATATTAAATTCATGATATAACTTGTCATAGGGTAGTGTATACAAAATACCATAATATTAAGTGGTGAATATATCATATATCTCAATGAAATAAAAGTGAGATGAGAAAAATAACACATTAAGTCTTGAATTTCATCAAACACGTTAAAACATCAAGTATAATAGATATATGTTTATTATAAATCTACCATCGAACCATATTCTTATGTATCATAACATTTATGATTTTATTATTAATTTATATATCCTACTTAATAACAATTCCATGTTAATGTAACATTTCTAGGAATATGTGCTTTATTTTTTTGAATATGTTTTGACTTGTTATTCTGGGTCCTTGTTCATTGATCATGATACTAATATATATATAATTTAAAAATTGATATTAGGTGTATATTTATTCGTAATATATAAATTTAAAATTATCTAAAAATATTGATATAGAAAATTAGGTATATTATTCATGGTGATGGAAAGTCGTACTTACGAATGAAAGTTGTTTCCGTTTTAATGTCATATTTGAAGAAAATTAAAATATATGAATATATATATATATATATTACAATTAAAATATAATTATTATTTCATTTGTATGAGATAGTTTTATTAAAACTATATTTAATACTTTCCAAGTAATTTATTATCAAATCTCATCATTTTGAGGAGGCAGTAGTCCACACGTCAACAAATTATGATATCTTATTCCCAAGAAATTGAAAAAATGATGTTATATGTTATATAATAATTCATGAAGTATTAATAAAACAGAAATATTGTGTGTATATATATATGTCAAATATAAATATAAATTCTATAATTTTTTAAAATTGGAATGTGGTAATGGATGAACGAAGGACATCGGTTCAAGAGGAGGTAGTCTTCCATACATAGAGAGGATGATTTCATATCCCATTTCATTGACATGTATGAGATTACCGCTCATTCCCTTAAAATAAAAAACTCACAATATCTTTCAGATACTAATTATATTTCATAATCATGGGATTCGAATAATTTATGGGGGGGGAATGAAATAAAATAGAAGCTCTTGTGCAAGGATTTGACCTCTTCCTTAGGTAACACCTATTGGTTTCAAACAAAAGTATTCCTTTGTGGGTTTAATGTACAAAATGAGCACTCTTGGATAAATTATACACCTATTAATTTTTTTTGGAAAAATTTTCATCAAGGACTATATAATACTATTAGAAATTACAAATAATTATTTATATAAATATGGAATCCATTAATCAAAATTCCAAACATATAATTGCCATGAATTAAATTAAAATTAATTACAAAGACAAGACGAGACCACCAGTTTTGTAAGGTCAAAATGTTGAATAGATTGAAATGTTTTTATTTCTAGTTTAAATTTGAAATTGATTCAAGTGACATAATGTTTATTAATATATATATATAATTTATCTAAATATTCATTAAAACCAATTCAAATTATAATTTTACTGTATAATTAAAATAAATGAAAATTTAGTTTTCAATTAAAATTCAATGTTTTCAATATTAAATAAAAAATGAAACTTTTAGAAATATACAATAAATTATCGAAATAAAAATTGCGAGACTCTTATGTGAACCATGATTTTTTTTTTGTAAAATAAAATTTATACGTGTGTCAAAAATTTGTTTTAAAACCATCCTTCCTTTAAAAGGTGTCTGAGCAACCATTGTCAAAAATATATATATATTTATGTCTAAAATTGGATGTGTTCTTATTTATTTTTATAAAACATAGTAGGTGAATGTAGAAATAGGTAAAATAATTTATATTATAAAACATTCATTTATATACATTATTAATAGTGTTTAATTTAATTTATTAAAATAAAATTCCTTTATGGGAATAAAATTAGTTTTTTTCATTAAATCACTTTCTTTTTATTCAATTGGATTTTATTATCATTTACATATAATTGATTACCAAATAATTGATTTTATATATATTCATAGAAAATAATTTCAGAATTTTGATAATATTTTCTGTAACATCTATTCCAACAGCGAGGCGATAAATATAAAAATATTTTAAATATAATATTAATAGTACATTTTTGTTTGAAAATACACAGTCTTTTATGTGACCAAATATATTGAATGAACTCTGCATTGAGTGTAACAAATCCAAACATAGTGTTGTTTTTACCATAATATAATCAATTTTTTTCATTTACTACATGCTCTACATTATGTTTTTGTATAAATAAATTATAACATGATTCATTTATATAACAAAATATGTATTTATTGAATCCTAAAATGTAAAATATCAAACATATTAAATTAAATCAAAAGAAAATAATTCATAAGAACATGAGAAGCCACACCTAAGTATTGCAATATTTTTGTTCCATTGGAAAAATATAAACATAAACATTAGTTCATAGGAGATCTCTATAATATCCCACTATGTTCTTCCTAAATAGAATCTGTCTTAGAAATATCTTGTGTAATACATATCTTCATAACCTAGGGAAACCTGACATTGGAAGGGGTGAGCACATTTTCTTAGTAATGGTAAACAGGGGAGATACATAAGCATATAATCAACAGATGGGTATGAGAACTTGATCATAAAAATATAAAAGCAAACACTACATATCGATGAACATAATAACGAGTTGTGATATAAATAGTAGTAGTTAATATGATGTGAATCTTAAGAGAATCAATGAGTATGAGCCATGAGAGAATAAAATAGGGAGAAGAGATAGAATTATGGGAAACATATAAACATATAGATTTATTTTCATAACAGTGAATAATCATTTACAATGCTATCATAATTGAAATGATTCACCCCCAAAACCATTTTAGTAATCATGGAGCGCGTCCAAGACCACCTTAGAAGATAAATTCATTTACTGAAATGGTTCACTACCCATTCTATCTATATCAATCACATGATATAAAAACCATTACCCGATGCGTAGAAGAGAGATATATATCTGACTCAACTTATTATGAGATCATTTATATTTGTTACACAAGATCAGTAATTATGATCATATAATAACCCAATAAATTAAATTAATATCATAAGGCTCTCTTCAAATCCATACATGTTGAAGAGATATTGGTTTTATAAAAATTTCATCATATAATAACTCACGAAGCCGAGTGGGTTTTCTATATAATTTTATCATGATACTACACATGGAAGAGAAATTGATTCCATAAAAACCATTCCAAATGAAAACAAAACATTCATTGAATGACAATGAATGGTATACATGGATCATATCCCTAAAAATGAATATGAAATATTAATTTATGTCATCTTAAATAGAAAATTATTTTTAATGATCATTGAAAACATTTCCTTGTGAAAATATACTTTCCAATTAAAAACCTATTTTGAAAACATAAAACAGTTTTTTAGAATTTTTTCTTTGAAAATATATTTGAAATACATTAAAGTATGATTCAATGAAATGATGCGTTATTATATCGTAATTTTTTTTCATGGAATACTCATTAAAATGAAGGTTCCTTTGACATCTTCATTAATAGACAAGCATAAATTATTTTGGATAATGACACAATGGATCCTTTCATTTTTTTAAAAAAAATTTAAAGCATTGGTAAAGATTTTGTTTAAAAATTATAATAGTGTTATAAAAAAGATTTTTTTAGAATACATTGTATTGAAATAAAAAATATTCTGATAGAATAATGATTTAAATTTTGATTATCATAAACAAAATCTTAATACATTTAGGTTTCCAAGAGTGGAAAACATGTACTATTTATTCAATATATCATGAATAAAAATATTAAAAAAAAATTTGTGATAATTAAATATATATTTCTTATGTTGAATCATATTCATAACCAATCACAATAATCAACGAGAATGTTAAAATAAACCCTTACCACTTCAGTGAAATTGAATCATAATACCCATGATATAATTAAAATAAATGAGTCTTAAATATCATTAAATAAATCATATTTATGATATAACATGTCAAATGGGTGGTATATAAACCTCATAGAAAAATATACAATCATAATATAAATTGTCTCTCAATAAAGGAAAATTATAGCAAAATATCCCCCTCAGTGGTAACATTGAAATCATAACACCATTAAAATAATATCCTAAAAGGGAAACATTAGTCCAAATAATTATTATAATAACAATATAATGCATCCATGGTATGTAAATAGAACAGATTAAATAAATGGGTGGTGAACATGGATTGTGTCTCATGGAAATTAGAAGTGGGTTAGAAATCCCATTACTTAGGTCTTGAAATCCATTTTACATAGTCAATAATCCTCTATAAAAAATATAATTATATAAACATTCTATTACAGATCCATATTCCTTTATATTATACCATAAATTATTTTTAAGGACCTTTTATTAGCTGTTTATTAAAAAAATAATTGTAATGTTCCATTTGGGGTAATAACTAATTTTTTTGTGTGTTTTAATGTGTAATTCATGGTACTACTACATATATCATGATTTAATCCTCTAAAAAAAGAAAAAAATGAATTTAATTTATAATATATTTAGTATATATAAAAATATATATTATAATGCATAAGAGTTTGAAATAAGTAATGAAATACACCATTCAAGGATATGGTAGGTCGTACGAGCGCATAAACTGTATTTCCATCATCATTTCTTATTGAAATAAATAAAATTATTTTCAATATTATCATTATATAATAATTTATATTTCCTATATATATAATATTATTATAAATCCAATCCTTTATATATTCCATGTAATGTGTGAACAAAACACATCACATCATGAGGTTGTAGTCCACCGTACACACGAAGAACATAACTGTATTCCATAAAAATGGAATGCTAGAATATATATGTGATATTAAATTCTAGAATCATAATAAAATAAAAATTATAATATATAAAATATATTTATATCATTATTAACAACTTTTTAAGGTGGTATTGGATGAACAAATGACATCAGTTCGTGAGGTGATAGTCCATCGTACGAATGATGATTGTTTATACCATTTGATTGATGTCTGTGAGTTTTTAGGACATATCCTTTAAATAATAAAATGTGATTATATTTAGGATACATATTTTATTTTATAAGAAATATATGAATACAATTGAAGGGTTTGATAAAGAAAAAAAATGGTCATTTAAGAACATTACATCTTCTTCGAGTATTCCTTTTGGTTTGCACAAAAGGACATAAATGATTAGATTTGGACCCAATGTATTGATTTTATAGAGAATATATTAAATTTTAAAATATATTCGGATAGTAAATGGATGATAAAAAATGGTATTATATGTGTGAAGTGTAGGGGATAGTGGTGGCTTTTTAAAAGGGAGGTGAGTGGGGAACTCTAAATTTTTTTAAAGAGATAATTCGACCCACAAATAATTCCATATAAAGTTGTTAAAATAAATGTCTAATATAGGAAATATATTTTATAAGGTATAGATATGGATATTCAATTGGTTTTGGAAATGTATATAGTTAATATTCACCTTAATTTTAATATTTTGTTCCTTGGTAAACTTGTTTTTCTCTTAATCATCTAGATTAAATTTATTTAATTTTACTTATCACTATAGTAAAAAATTATGTTTGGATTTTGATTATTGATAAATTATGAGGATTCCAATGGAATAAAATTTTCAAGATTCAATTCAAATAATTTTCATAAATCACATTTAATAAAATACCCATATTGGATAAACAAATGGGTTTTTAATAGAAAAAACATAACAAATATTAAAATGTGGTTTTATCTAATTTCTATGTGAAATTTATTCTAATGAAAAAATTTTGATTTATTGTTAAAAAATTTAACTAGTTATACCTTATTTATAATTTAAATTATAATTTAAATTTACAAATAAATTAGAGGAAGATGCTTTTATAAAGAAAACTTCCATATTTTTTCAATATTCGTCAAAAAATAAAACAGTTTAGAATAATAAAAAATTTAACCATTAGATAATTTTGAAATTATGAATTCAAAAATGAATTTTGTTTTTTCCAATTAAATTTTAAATAGTGTGAAAAAATTGTTTTATTATATTAAACAAAATGAAATAAAAGGATGTTCTTTTGAAAAAAATAGTTTTTCCAAAACATACATCTACATTACCAAATACATTATATTTTCATTATAATAATTTTTAACTTATGTTAGTCCCTTATAAATAATATTTAACAATTATTTATTACTTTTAATATTACTATCTAAAATACTAGGGTTATAATTGATGGGTTCCAAAATACGATATTTATAATATATTATTGTTTTATTTAAAATCATGCTCATATATAATGTATTCTAAGATGGTTTTTTGTGTAACATAATATTAACTTACTATAGTGCGTAATTCAAGGAAATAGATAATTTTAATTTATTCAAAAACAAATTCATAATAGATAAGTGTGTAACATTCTACCCCTCTTAAAATGAATTTCTCCCTCGAAACACATCACTCTAATACGAAAAAATGTGGATTAGGCTACAAAAACATATCCTCATGTTCCCACTCAGCTTCCACTAACTAGTGATTAATCCACACAACATTTACTAGGCAAGTGGAATTTTAAATATAACACTATTTATATGATGAATAATCGCCACTAGTAGTTCCATAAAATAATAATTTTGTTGCAGTAGTATTACCATTGAGATCCACCATGTGATGGGTAGAGTATGTAAAACCTAAATAGAGATACATAGAACACATTATGGGATTGAGAGAGATTTGTTGGAAGTGAAAAGTAAAAATTAATCATCCCTACACAATCAATGATCTCAGAAGGGTCAATATACATAGGGGTCAACTTCTCTTTTTTTCCATATATCATAACCTTCTTCCAGGGTGAGCTTTATATAATTATATTATTTCAAAATTCAAATTATATATCATGAATGTGGTTACCAGCTAATCATTTCTACTGAATCTAATCTACCTTGAAATCTTATTTAATGGATTTAACCTTCTCAGCCATTTCATCATCAATCTGAGGTCCTAATAACCATCTTTTTTAGCCTTCATTAAATATTTTTGAGCTCTATATTTATTTTTTAGAGCGATTAATATGGAGTCATTAGAATGCTTGAGTGAAACTGTGCTAATATACCAAGGATGTTTTGATGACTTCCCCGAAAGGATGAGGTAAATCTAATATCCCAATAAGATATAATGAGGTGTCACACCTAAGTATTGTAATATTTTTGTTCCATTGGAAAAATATAAACATAAACATTATTTCATAGGAGATCCTTATAATATCCCACTATGTTCTTCCAAACTAGAATCCATCTTAGAAATATCCTATATAATACAAATCTTCATAACCTAGGGAAACATGTCATTGGAAGGGGTGAGCACATTTTCATAGTAAGGGTAAATAGGGGAGATACATAAGCATATAATCAACAGATGGGTATGAGAACATGATCATAAAAATATAAAAGCATACACTACATATCGATGAACATAATCACAAGTTGTGATATAAAGATTATTAGTTAATAAGATGTGAATCTTAAGAGAATCAATGAGTATGAGCCATGAGAGAATAAAATAGGTAGAAGATATAGAATTATGGGAAACATATAAACATATTGATTTATTTTAATAATAGTGAATAATCATTTACAATGCTATCATAATTGAAATGATTCACCCCAAACCATTTTAGTAATCACGGATCACTTCCAAGACCACCTTAGCAGATAAATTCATTTGCTGAACTGGTTCACTACCCATTCTATCCATATCAATCACATGATATAAAAATCATTACCTGATGCGTAGAAAAGAGATATATATCTGACCAAACTTATTATGAGATCATTTATACTTGTTACACAAGATCAGTAATTATGATCATATAATAAGCCAATAAATGAAATTAGTATCTTAAGGATCACTTCAAATCCAAACATGTTGAAGAGATATAGGTTTTATAAAAATTTCATCATATAATAACTCATGAAGTCGAGTGGGTTTTCTATATAATTTTATCATAATACTACACATGGAAGTGAAATGGATTCCATAAAAATCATTCCAAATTAAAACAAAACATTAATTGAATGAAAATGAATGGTATACATGGATCATATCCCTAAAAATGAATATGAAATATCAATGTATGTCATCTTAAATTTAAAATTATTTTTAATTATCATTGAAAACATTTTCTTGTGAAAATATCCTTTCCAATTAAAAACCTATTTTGAAAACATAAAATAGTTTTTAAGAATTTTTTCATTGAAAATATATTTGAAATACATTAAAGTATGATTCAATGAAATGATTGGTTATGATGTCGTAATTTTTTTCATGTAATACTCATTAAAATGAAGGTTCCTTTAACATCTTCATTAAAAGACAAGCATACATTATTTTGGATAATGACACAAAGGTTCCATTATTTTTTAAAAAAAAATTTAAAGCATTGGTAATGATTTTTTTTAAAAATTATAAGAGTGTTATAAAAATGATTTTTTTAGAATACATTGTATTGAAATAAAAAATACTCTGATAGAATAATGATTTAAATTTTGATTATCATAAACAAAATCATAATACATTTAGGTTTCCAAGAGTGGAAAATATGTACTATTTATTCAATATATCATGAATTAACATAGTATAAATTTTTTTTTGAGAAGTACATATATATTTCTTATGTTGAATCATAGTCATAACCAATCGCCATAATCAACAAGAATGTTAAAATAAACCCTTACCACTTCAGTGAAATTGAATCATAATTCCCATGATATAATTAAAATAAATGAGGCTTAAAATATCATTAATTAAATCATATTCATGATATAACATGTCAAATGGGTGGTATATAAACCTCATATAAAAATATGCGATCATAATATAAATTGTCTCTCAATAAAGGAAAATTATAACAAAATCTCCCCCTCAGTGGTAACATTGATATCATAACACCCTTAAAAAAAGATCTTAAAATGGAAACATTAGTACAAATAATTATTATAATAACAATAATATACATCCATGGGATGTATATAGACCAGATAAAATAAATGGGTGGTGAACATGGCTTGTATCTCATGGAAATTACAAGTGGGACAGAAATCACATTCCTTAGGTCTTGAAATCCATTTTACTTAGTCAATAATTCTCTATAACAAATATAATTATATAAACATTCTATTGCAGATCCATATTCCTTTATATTATACCATTAATTATTTTTAAGGACCTTTTATTATATGTTTACTAAAAAAATAATATTACTGTTCAATTTAGGGTAATAACTAAATTTTTTATTGCGTATTTTAATGTGTTATTCATGGTCCTACTACATAGATCATGATTTAAACCTCTCCAAAAAGAAAACAATGATGTTAATATATAATATATTTAGTATATATATAAATATATATATTATAATCCATAAGATTTTGAAATAAGTAATGAAATACACCTTTCAGGGATATGATAGGTCATACGAACGCATAAATTGTATTTCCATCATCATTTCTTATTGAAATAAATAAAATTATTTGAAATATTATCATTATATAATAATTTATATTTCATATATATATAATATTATTATAAATCCAATCCATTATATATTCCATGTAATGTGTGAACGAATCAGATCACATCATGAGGTTGTAGTCCACCGTACACACGAAGAACATAACTGTATTCCATTAAAATGGAATGCTAGAATATATATGTGATATTAAATTATACAATCATAATAAAATAAAAATTATAATATATAAACTATATTTATATCATTATTACCATCTTTGTAAGGTGGTATTGGATGAACAAATGACATCAGTTCGTGAGGTGATAGTCCATCGTACGAATGATGATTGTTTATACCATTTGATTGATGTCTGTGAGTTTTTAGGAAATATCCTTTAAATAATAAATTGTGATTATATTTAGGATACATATTTTATTTTATATGAAATATATGAATCCAATTGAAGGGTTTGATAAAGAAAAAAAATGGTCATTTAAGAACATTACATCTTCTTCGAGTATTTCTTTTGGTTTTCACAAAAGGACATAAATGATATGATTTGGACCCAATGTATTGATTTTATAGAGAATTAATTAAATTTTAAAATATATTCGGATATTAAATGGATGATAAAAATGGAATTATATGTGTGAAGAGTAGGGGATAGTGGTGGATTTTTAAAAGGGAGGTGAGTGGGGAACTCTAAATTTTATTAAAGGGATAATTCAACCCACAATTAATTCCATATAAAGTTGTTAAAATAAATGTTTAATATATGAAATATATTTTATAAGTTATAAATATGGATATTAAATTGGTTTTGGAAATGTATATAGTTAATTTTCACCTTAATTTTAATATTTAGTTCCTTGGTAAACTTGTTTTCTCTTAATCATCTAGATTATATTTATTTAATTTTACTTATCACTATATTAAAAATTTATGTTTGGATTTTGATTATTGTTAAATAATGAGGATTCCAATGGAAATAAATTTTAAAGATTCAGTTCAAATAATTTTCATAAATCACATTTAATAAAACCCGCATATTAGATAAACAAATGGGTTTATAATAGAAAAAACATAAAAAATATTAAATTGGGGTTTTATCCAATTTCTATGTGAAATTTATTCTAATGAAAAAAATTTGATTTATTGATATAAAATTTAACTAAATATAAATTATTTATAATTTAAATTATAATTTACATTTACAAATAAATTACTGGAAAATGCTTTTATAAAGAAAACTTCCGTATTTTTTCGATATTTGTCAAACAATAAAACAGGTTAGAATAATAAAAAAATTTAACCATTAGATAATTTTGAAATTATGCATTCAAAAATGAATTTTTTTTGTCCAATTAAATTTTAAAAAGTGTGAAATTTTTTTTTAATATATTAAACATAATGAAATAAAAGGATGTTCTTATGAAAAAAAAATAGTATTTCCAAAACATACATCTACATTACCAAATACATTATATTTTCATTATAATAATTTTTAACTTATGTTATTCCCTTGTAAATAATATTTAACAATTATTTGTTACTTTTAATATTACTATCTAAAATACTAGGGTTATAATTGATGGGTTCCAAATTACGAAGTTTATAATATATTATTGATTTTTTTAAAATCATGCTCATATGTAATGTATTCTAAGATGGTTTTGTGTGTAACACAATATTAACTTACAATAGTGTGTAATTCAAGGAAATAGATAATTTTAATTTCATCGAAAAAAAATTCAAAAAAGATCAGTGTGTAACATTCGACCCCTCTTAAAATGAATTTCTCCCTTGAAATTCATCACTCTAATACCAAATAATGTGTATTAGGCTACAACAACATATCCTCATGTTCCCACTCAGCTTCCACTAACTAGTGATTAATCCACAAAACATTTACTAGGCGAGTGGAATTTTAAATAGAACACTATTTATATGATGAAGAATTTCCACTAGTTGTTCCACATAATAATGATTTTGTTGCAGTAGTATTACCATTGAGATCCACCATGTGATGGGTAGAGTATGTAAAACCTAAATAGAGATACATAAAACACATTATGGTCCTGAGAGAGATTTGGTGGAAGTGTAAAGTGAAAATTAATCATCCCTACACAATCAATGATCTCAGAAGGATCAATATACATAGGGGTCAACTTCCCTTTCCTTCCATATATCATAACCTTCTTCTAGGGTGATCTTTATAGAATTATATTATTTCAAAATTCAAATTTTATATCATGAATGTGGTTACCATCTAATCATTTCTACTGAATCTGATCTACCTTGAAATCTTATTTAATGGATTTAACCTTCTCGGCCATTTCATCATCAATCTGAGGTCCTAATAACCTTCTTTTTTAGCCTTCATTCAATCTTTTTGAGATCTATATTTATTATTTAGAGCGATTAATATGGAGTCATTAGAATGCTTGAGTGAAGCTTTGATAATATACCAATGATGTTTTGAAGACTTCCCCGAAAGGATGAGGTAAATCTAATATCCCAATGTGATACAATGAGGTGTCACACCTAAGTATTGTAATATTTTTGTTCCATTGGAAAAATATAAACATAAACATTAGTTCATAGGAGATATCAATAATATCCCACTATGTTCTTCCTAACTAGAATCCATATTAGAAATCTCTTGTATAATACATATGTTCACAACTTAGGGAAACATGACATTGGAAGGGGTGAGCACATTTTTTTAGTAAGGGTAAATAGGGGAGATACATAAGCATATAATCAATAGATGTGTATGAGAACTTGATCATAAAAATATAAAAGCATACACTACATATCGATGAACATAATCACGAGTTGTGATATAAATATTAGTAGTGAATAAGATGTGAATCTTAAGAGAATCAATGAGTATGATCATTGAGAGAAGAAAATAAGGAGAAGAGATAGAATTATGGGAAACATATAAACATATAGATTTATTTTCATAACAGTGAATAATCATTTACAATGTTATCATAATTGAAATGATTCACCCCAAACCATTTTAGTAATCAAGGATCACTTCCAAGACCACCTTTGCAGATAAATTCATTTACTGAACAGGTTCACTACCCATTCAATCCATATCAATCACATGATATAAAAATCATTACCCGATGTGTAGAAGAGAGATATATATCTGACCCAACTTATTATGAGATAATTTATATTTGTTACACAAGATCAGTAATTATGATCATATAATAACCCAATAAATGAATTTAGTATCATAAGGCTCTCTTCAAATCCAAACATGTTGAAGTGATATAGGTTTTATAAAAATTTCATCATATAATAACTCATGAAGCCGAGTGGGTTTCTATATAATTTTATCATGATACTACACATGGAAGAGAAATTGATTCCATAAAAATCATTCCAATGAAAACAAAAAATTAATTGAATGACAATGAATGGTATACATGGATCACATCCCTAAAAATGAATATGAAATATCAATGTATGTCATCATAAATAGAAAATTATTTTTAATGATCAATGAAAACATTTCCTTTTGAAAATATCATTTCCAAATAAAAACCTATTTTGAAATCATAAAATAGTTTTTAAGAATTTTTGCATTGAAAATATATTTTAAATACATTAAAGTATGATTCAATGAAATGATTGGTTATGATGTCATAATGTTTTTCATGGAATACTCATTAAAATGAAGGTTCCTTTAACATCTTCATTAAAAGACAAGAATACATTATTTTGGACAATGAATCAAATGTTCATTTCATTTTTTTAAAAAAATTTAAAGCATTGGTAAGGATTTTGTTTTAAAATAATAAGAGTGTTATAAAAATGATTTTTTTAGAATACATTTTATTGAAATTAAAAATATTCTGATAGAATAATGATATACATTTTGATTATCATAAACAAAATCATAATACATTTAGGTTTCCAAGAGTGGGAAACATGTTCTATTTATTCAATATATCATGAATAAACATAAGAAATTTGGTGAGAATTACATATATATTTCTTATGTTGAATCATATTCATAACCAATCACAATAATCAACGAGAATGTTAAAATAAACCCTTACCACTTCAGTGAAATTGAATCATAATGCCCATGATATAATTAAAATAAATGAGGCATAAAATATCATTAATTAAATCATATTCATGATATAACATGTCAAATGGGTGGTATATAAGCCTCATAGAAAAATATACAATCATAATATAAATTGTCTCTAAATAAAGCAAAATTATAACAAAATCTCCCCCTTAGTGGTAACATTAAAATCATAACATAATTAAAAAAAGATCCTAAAATTGAAACATTATTCCAAATAATTATTATAATAATAATCAAATAAATCCATTGGATGTATATATACCAGATAAAATAAATGGGTGGTGAACATGGCTTATGTCTCATGGAAATTATAAGTGGGATAGAAATCACATTCTTTAGGTCTTGAAATCCATTTTAGTTAGTCAATAATCCTCTATAACAAATATAACTATATAAATATTCGATTACAGATCCATATTCCTTTATATTATACCATATATTATTTTTCAGGACCTTTTATTAGCTGTTTATTAAAAAAATAATCTTAATGTTCCATTTGGGGTAATATCTAAATTTTTTATTGCGTGTTTTAATGTGTTATTCATGGTCCTACTACATAGATCATGATTTAATCCCATTCAAAAAGACAAAAAATGATGTTAATATATAATATATTTAGTATTTATATAAATATATATATTATAATCCATAAGAGATTGAAATAAGTAATGAAATACACCTTTCAATGATATGGTAGGTCATACGAACGCATAAACTGTATTTCCATCATCATTTCTTCTTGAAATAAATAAAATTATTTGCAATATTATAATTATATAATAATTTATATTTCATATATATATAATATTATTATAAATCCAATCCTTTATATATTCCATGTAATGTGTGAATGAATCACATCACATCATGAGGTTGTAGTCCACCGTACACACGAAGAACAAAACTGTATTCCATAAAAAGGGAATGCTTGAATATATATGTGATATTCAATTCTAGAATCATAATAAAATAAAAATTATAATATATAAACTATATTTATATCATTATTACCAACTTTAGATGGTGGTATTGGATGAACAAATGACATCAGTTCATGAGGTGATAGTCCATCGTACGAATGATGATTGTTTATACCATTTGATTGATGTCTGTGATTTTTTAGGAAATATCCTTTAAATAATAAATTGTGATTATATTTAGGATACATATTTTATTTTATAAGAAATATATGAATCCAATTGAAGGGTTTGATAAAGAAAAAAAATGGTCATTTAAGAACATTACATCTTCTTCGAGTATTCCTTTTGGTTTTCACAAAATGACATTAATGATATGATTTGGACCCAATGTATTGATTTTATAGATAATTAATTAAATTTTAAAATATATTCGGATATTAAATGGATGATAAAAATGGAATTATATGTGTGAAGAGTAGGGGATAGTGGTGTATTTTTAAAAGGGAGGTGGGTGGGGAACTCTAAATTTTTTTAAAGAGATAATTCGACCAATAATTAATTCCATATAAAGTTGTTAAAATAAATGTTTAATATATGAAATATATTTTATAAGGTATAAATATGGATATTAAATTGGTTTTGGAAACGTATATAGTTAATTTTCACCTTAGTTTTAATATTTAGTTCCTTGGTAAACTTGTTTTCTCATAATCATCTAGATTATATTTATTTAATTTTACATATCACTATAGTAAAAAATTATGTTTGGATTTTGATTATTGTTAAATAATGAGGATTCCAATGGAATAAAATTTTAAAGATTCAATTCAAATAATTTTCATAAATCACATTTAATAAAACCCGCATATTGGATAAACAAATGGGTTTTTAATAGAAAAAACATAAAAAATATTAAAATGGGGTTTTATCCAATTTCTATGTGAAATTTATTCTAATGAAAAAAATTTGATTTATTGATATAAAATTTAACTAATTATAAATTATTTATAATTTATATTATAATTTATATTTACAAATAAATTATAGGAAAATGATTTTATAAAGAAAACTTCCGTATTTTTTCGATATTCTTCAAACAATAAAACAGTTTAGAATAATAAAAAAATTAAACCATTAGATAATTTTGAAATTATGCATTCAAAAATGAATTTTGTTTTGTCCAATTAAATTTTAAAAAGTGTGAAAAAATTGTTTTATTATATTAATCATAATTAAATAAAAGGATGTTCTTTTGAAAAAAATAGTATTACCAAAACATACATCTACATTACCAAATACATTATATTTTCATTATAATAATTTTTAAATTATTTTAGTCCCTTATAAATAATATTTAACAATTATTTATTACATTTAATATTACTATCTAAAATACTAGAGTTATAATTGATGGGTTCCAAATTACGATATTTATAATATATGATTGTTTTGTTTAAAATCATGCTCATATGAAATGTTTTCTAAGATGGTTTTTTGTGTAACACAATATTAACTTACTATAGTTTGTAATTCAAGGAAATAGATAATTTTAATTTATTCGAAAACAAATTCATAAAAGATAAGTGTGTAACATTCTACCCCAATTAAAATGAATTTCTCCCTCTAAATTCATCACTCTAATACCAAAAAATGTGGATTAGTCTACAACAACATATCCTCATGTTCCCACTCAGCTTCCGCTATCTAGTGATTAATCCACAAAACATTTACTAGGCGAGTGGAATTTTAAATAGAACACTATTTATATGATGAAGAATCACCACTAGTTATTCCACATAATAATAATTTTGTTGCAGTAGTATTACCATTGAGATCCACCATGTGATGGGTAGAGTATGTACAACCTAAATAGAGATACATAGAACACATTATGGGATTGAGAGAGATTTGTTGGAAGTGAAAAGTGAAAATTAATCATCCCTACACTATCAATGATCTCAGAAGGGTCAATATACATAGTGGTCAACTTCCCTTTCTTTCCATATATCATAACCTTCTTCTAGGGTGAGCTTTATAGAATTATATTATTTCAATATTCAAATTATATATCATGTATGTGGTTAGCAGCTAATCATTTCTACGGAATCTGATCTACCTTGAAATATTATTTAATGGATTTAACCTTCTCAACCATTTCATCATCAATATGAGGTCCTAATAACCTTCTTTTTTAGCCTTCATTCAATCTTTTTGAGCTCTATATTTATTTTTTAGAGAGATTAATATGGAGTATTTATAATTCTTGAGTGAAAATGTGCTAATATACCAATGATGTTTTGAAGACTTCCCATAAAGAATGATGTAAATCTAATATCCCAATGAGATACAATGAGGTGTCACACCTAAGTATTGTAATATTTTTGTTCCATTGGAAAAATATAAACATAAACATCAGTTCATAGGAGATGTATTTAATATCCCACTATGTTCTTCCTAACTAGAATCCATCTTAGAAATCTCTTGTATAATACATATGTTCACAACCTAGGGAAACATGACATTGGAAGGGGTGAGCACATTTTTTTAGTAATGGTAAATAGGGGAGATACATAAGCATATAATCAACAGATGGGTATGAGAACTTGATCATAAAAATATAAAAGCATACACTACATATCGATGAACATAATCATGAGTTGTGATATAATGATTAGTAGTTAATAATATGTGAATCTTAAGAGAATCAATGAGTATGATCCATGAGAGAATAAAATAAGGAGAAGAGATAGAATTATGGGAAACATATAAACATATAGATTTATTTTCATAACAGTGACTAATCATTTAAAATACTATCATAATTGAAATGATTCACCCCCAAACCATTTTAGTAATCAAGGATCACTTCCGAGACAACCTTTGCAGATAAATTCATTTACTGAACAGGTTCACTACCCATTCAATCCATATCAATCACATGATATAAAAATCATTACCCGATGCATAGAAGAGAGATATATATCTGACCCAACTTATTATGATATAATTTATATTTGTTACACAAGATCAGTAATTATGATCATATAATAACCCAATAAATGAAATTAGTATCATAAGGCTCTCTTCAAATCCAAACATGTTGAAGAGATATAGGTTTTATAAAAATTTCATCATATAATAACTCATGAAGCTGAGTGGGTATCTATATAATTTTATCATGATACTACACATGGAAGAGAAACTGATTCCATAAAAATCATTCCAAATGAAAACCAATAATTAATTGAATGACAATGAATGGTATACATGGATCACATCCCTAAAAATGAATATGAAATATGAATGTATGTCATCATAAATAGAAAATTATTTTTAATGATCAATGAAAACATTTCCTTTTGAAAATATCATTTCCAAATAAAAACCTATTTTTAAAACATAAAATAGTTTTTAAGAATATTTTCATTGAAAATATATTTTAAATACATTAAAGTATGATTCAATGAAATGATTGGTTATGATGTCATAATGTTTTTCATGGAATACTCATTAAAATGAAGGTTCCTTTAACATCTTCATTAAAAGACAAGAATACATTATTTTGGATAATGAATCAAAGGTTCCTTTCATATTTTTAAAATTTTTTGAAGCATTGGTAAAGATTTTGTTTAAAAATTATAAGAGTGTTATAAAAATGATTTTTTTAGAATACATTGTATTGAAATAAAAAATATACTGATAGAATAATGATTTAAATTTTGATTATCATAAACAAAATCTTAATACATTTAGGTTTCCAAGAGTGGAAAACATGTACTATTTATTCAATATATCATGAATAAAGATAGTATAAAAAATTTGGTGAGAATTACATACATATTTCTTATGTTGAATCATATTCATAACCAATCACAATAATCAACGAGAATGTTAAAATAAACCCTTACCACTTCAGTGAAATTGAATCATAATGCCCATGATGTAATTAAAATAAATGAGGCATAAAATATCATTAATTAAATCATATTCATGATATAACATGTAAAATGGGTGGTATATAAGACTCATAAAAAAATATACGATCATAATATAAATTGTCTCTAAAATAAAGGGAAACTATAACAAAATATCCCCCTCAGTAGTAACATTGAAATCATAACACAATTAAAAAAAGATCCTAAAATGGAAACATTAGTCTAAATAATTATTATAATAACAATAAAATACATCCATTGGATGTATATAGACCAGATAAAATAAATGGGTGGTGAACATGGCTTGTGTCTCATGGAAATTATAAGTGGGACAGAAATCTCATTCCTTAGGTCTTGAAATCCATTTTAGTTAGTCAATAATCCTCTATAACAAATATAATTATATAAATATTCGATTACAGATCCATATTCCTTTAGATTATACCATATATTATTTTTCAGGACCTTTTATTTGCTGTTTATTAAAAAAATAATCTTAATGTTCCATTTGGGGTAATAACTAAATTTTTTTTGCGTGTTTTAATGTGTTATTCATGGTCCTACTACATAAATCCTGATTCAATCCCCTCCAAAAAGAAAAAAATGATGTTAATATATAATATATTTAGTATATATATAAATATATATATTATAATCCAAAAGAGATTGAAATAAGTAATGAAATATACCTTTCAATGATATGGTAGGTCGTACGAACGGATAAACTGTATTTCCATCATCATTTCTTATTGAAATAAATAAAATTATCTTCCATATTATCATTATATAATAATTTATATTTCTTATATATAAAATATTATTATAAATCCAATCCTTTATATATTCCATGTAATGTGTGAATGAATCACATCACATCATGAGGTTGTAGTCCACCGTACACACGAAGAACAAAACTGTATTCCATAAAAAGGGAATGCTAGAATATATATGTGATATTCAATTCTAGAATCATAATGAAATAAAATTTATAATATATAAACTATATTTATATCATTATTACCAACTTTTGAAGGTGGTATTGGATGCACAAATGACATCAGTTCATGAGGTGATAGTCCATCGTATGAATGATGAGTGTTTATACCATTTGATTGATGTCTGTGAGTTTTTAGGAAATATCCTTTAAATAATAAATTGTGATTATATTTAGGATAAATATTTTATTTTATAAGAAAAATATGAATCCAATTGAAGGGTTTGATAAAGAAAAAAATGGTCATTTGAGAACATTACATCTTCTTCGAGTATTCCTTTTTGTTTGCACAAACGGACATAAATGATTAGATTTGGACCTAATGAATTGATTTTATAGAGAATTTATTAAATTTTAAAATATATTCGGATAGTAAATGGATGATAAAAATGGAATTATATGTGTGAAGAGTAGGGGATAGTGGTGGATTTTTAAAAGGGATGTGAGCGGGGAACTCTAAATTTTTTTAAAGAGATAATTCGACCCACAATTAATTCCATATAATGTTGTTCGAATAAATATATAATATATGAAATATATTGTATAAGTTATAAATATGGATATTAAATTTGTTTTGGAAACGTATATAGTTAATTTTCACCTTAATTTTAATATTTAGTTCCTTGGTAAACTTGTTTTTCTCTTAATCATCTAGATTAAATTTATTTAATTTTACATTTCACTATAGTAAAAATTTATGTTTGGATTCTGATTATTGTTAAATTATGAGGATTCCAATGGAATAAAATTTTCAAGATTCAATTCAAATAATTTTAATAAATCACATTTAATAAAACCCGCATATTGGATGAACAAATGGGTTTTTAATAGAAAAAACATAAAAAATATTAAAATGGGGGTTTATCCCATTTCTATGTGAAATTTATTATAATGAAAAACATTTGATTTATTGATATAAAATTTAACTAATTATACCTTTTTTATAATTTAAAATATAATTTACTTTTACAAATACATTATAGGAAAATTCTTTTATAAATAAAACTTCTGTATTTTTTCGATATTCGTCAAAAAATAAAACAGTTTAGAATAATAAATAAATTTAACCATTAGATAATTTTGAAATTATGCATTCAAAAATGAATTTTTTTTGTCCAATTAAATTTTAAAATGTTTGAAAATATTGTTTTATTATATTAAACATAATGAAATAAAAGGATGTTCTTTTGAAAAAAATAGTATTGCCAAAACATACATCTACATTACCAAATACATTATATTTTCATTATAATAATTTTTAACTTATGTTAGTCCCTTATAAATAATATTTAACAATTATTTATTACTTTTAATATTACTATCTAAAAAACTAGGGTTATAATTGATGGGTTCCAAATTACGAAATTTATAATATATTATTGATTTTATTAAAATCATGCTCATATGTAATGTATTCTAAGATGGTTTTTTGTGTAACACAATATTATCTTACTATAGTGTGTAATTCAAGGAAATAGATAATTATAATTTATTCGAAAACAAATTCAAAAAAGATAAGTGTGTAACATTCGACCCCTCTTAAAATTAATTTCTCCCTTGAAATTCATCACTCTAATACCAAATAATGTGGATTAGGCTACAACAACATATCCTCATGTTCACACTCCGCTTCCACTAACTAGTGATGAATCCACAAAACATTTACTAGGCGAGTTGAATTTTAAATATAACACTATTTATATGATGAAGAATTTCCAAAAGTTATTCCACATAATAATGATTTTATTGCAGTAGTATTACCATTGAGATCCACCAAGTGATGGGTAGAGTATGTACAACCTAAATTGAGATACATAGAACGCATTATGGTCTTGAGAGAGATTTGTAGGAAGTGTAAAGTGAAAATTAATCATCCCTACACAATCAATGATCTCAGAAGGATCAATATACATAGGGGTCAACTTCCCTTTCCTTCCATATATCATAACCTTCTTCTATGGTGAGCTTTATAGAATTATATTATTTCAAAATTCAAATTATATATCATGTATGTGGTTACCAGCTAATGATTTCTACTAAATCTGATCTACCTTGAAATCTTATTTAATGGATTTAACCTTCTCGGCCATTTCATCATCAATCTGAGGTCCTAATAACCTTCTTTTTTAGCCTTCATTCAATCTTTTTGAGCTCTATATTTATTTTTTAGAGTGATTAATATGGAGTCATTAGAATGCTTGAGTGAAGCTGTGCTAATATACCAATGATTTTGTGAAGGCTTCCCCAAAATGTTGAGTTAAATCTAATATCCCAATGTGATACAATGGATTTGTTTCTCAATGCAACCTTCCCACTACCTTATATTATTTCATGGAAAAATTTTCTAGAGGGATGAATTATTTGATAGCTATAAATTGTGATAACAAAGTAAGGCTATCAACTACCATTCATAAAAAATTATTCCCTTTATATGATCTACATATTAACAGGGTGATTCCATCCCATTTCCATTTTGTTATGGGTATTGGTTTTCAAATCCGCTTGTACTTTTGTCTTTCATCGTTAACATTATTGAATTCCACGAACTGAGGTATAGACTCAGTGAAATCTCTCTTCATTCCATCTCAATATATGTATTATTCCATATATCTATATATCTTTATAATTATAGGATGAATAGGTAATTAATAACAATGATCATACTTTAACATATCCTCCTTCAAATCAGGTTTAAATATAATTAATACATGGTTCCGGACTATATCATATATTGATGATCAAGGTAAAACTCAGAAACATTTCCTAACTTATTTTTCATATTTACATATTCCTTATACACTTATCTATTATTAACATGGATAGATGGTTAAAAATACAATTGATAAAGACAATATATTTCCACATACTTCAGGATTTATGGATCTGTCCTTTAAAAATCCAAAAATATTAGATCTTTTGTGACATTCAGAATGGAGAATTTGTCATTATCATTTCTACTCAAAGCATCACCACCCATGTTTTCTTTCCTATAGCGGTAATATATTTTCCATTCCTAATCATTAAACAACTATAACTATATTTTGGTGCATGTTGAACTCATTTTCTATTAATATATTCTTCAACTTTTTGTAACGAGAATATATATAACACTTTTCACCACAAATATATTTCATCCATATACTCAATGAAAAAATTACTAAAACAATGTTTATATCATAATTTTTTAATGTTTCTCAAGAATCATTATTTTTATTGGTAAATAAGCTCTAACCATGCGACTTTTCCTAAGAACGCATCGAAATCCAATTTTATATTCATCAATATAGATTAAAAACCCTCTTCTACTATAGGGTATTATATATATATGGGATCTAACTGACCTTATATTTAATTCCTTGATGGTTTCCTCACATTCATCTATAAAGTAGATATTGGATCCATTTTGAGTTATCTTTATGTGTTGATTAGGCAGTGATGATAAATTCTCAAAAGATAATTGATAATATTTTTCAAATCCATGGAATCTTCATATAAAAATCATCATTGTTGTTATAGAACAACATTAAATAATTTCCAACATTGAGGGATCTGTAGATATGCACTCTCGTGAGATTATGTGACACTACAATAAATCCTTTTTCATTAAAAACTCATACATTGTAAATTTTTCATAAAGTTTTTATTTTCGTTGGGTCTTTATTAAAATTCTCAACTAATATTCAAGGTCTTACATGATTTATGAAATGAAAATAACTAAATATATAAATAAAAACACAAACTAATCAAGTTAATCTATAAAGTCCATTTTCATTAAATCCCTGAAGATAGAAGGGGAATTTCTAAGACTAAAATTCATCAAAATATGTTTATAGTGTCCAACATTGTACATAATTCTTTTTTGGCTATATCCCATTATTAAAATTCAATTAATGATATCCAGAATTAAGGTCAATATTAGAAAAGTTTTGATCTCTACACAGCTAATCAATCATGTCATCAATACAAGGGATATGATACCTGTTATTGGTCATTATCTTGTTTAAATCTAAATAATCAATGCAAATATGCATTGAGCCACAATTATTTTTAAACAAAAGAACTAGTGTTCACTGATGTGACAATCTTTTATGAATGAATCCATTTAATTTTTTTTAATTTATTCTTCTTTTACAAAAAATAAAATGGGTCTATTATATAGGTAATATTTAAAATATATGAGGAACTGGGTGTGAATTATATTGAGAAATAATCATTTAAATTCAATTAAAGACATGGAAATTCTTCATGAAATAAATCAACAAACGCCTAAAAATATTCATATCCCATATGTTGATTTTTTTCATAAACATCTTATATAAAAACCCCTTATTAAGGGGAATCATGATCCATACATTGGATGTGATTACCATAAGAATATCATACATATCATCACATTTATAGTCAAACAATGGTTGGTTTGTATACCAAGATTAACTTTCACTTCCTTGAAAAGTGATGTGGTATTTATTCAATGAAATCCATTCCATTCCTAGGATGAAGTCAAATTCAACTATTGGTTGAATGAAAACATTTTTTGGATTAACATCCACACTAATTTCAACAAGATAAGAATCATAGACTAATGGTGAGATCACTATACCATTTAGGGTGTCACTGTTAATGGTACAAATAATCATTTGGGTATCATATTTACACCCTAATAAAATTCATTGGATATAAAAAAATGGGTAAATCCTGAGTCAAATAAGACATTATCAGTTATTGAGTGGATGGTATGCATACCTTTCACAACATAGTTATCTCACCCCTCATAAGAAATAGTGATCACATGATATTTTCCATGTTTGTTGACATAATAGGTTGAGGACATTGATCATAATCATTATCCATCATGTTTTGGAATTTCTTAGCATGATTCACATTAAAATTAATCATTAAGGATTGAAGAGATTCATCAGGTCCATCATTTAATCTATTCACATTTTTAGCTATCTTCATCCAATCACATCAGCTTTAAAAAGCACAATAGAAATCCTACTTAAACAAACAAAAATTTAAACACATTTAGTTAATTTCCTCTATGATTATTCATACAAATTTAGATTAAAATAAATAACATCTTTATATGTCCATGTATATTATATTCTCCATTGAATTCCTTATTCCACCTCTTATCCCATGATAGTGATGGATAACTCTATCCTCCAATTCTATATTACCAGATGATCGTAAAAAATGGTTAGAGATACTAATGTCTCATATGGAAAACACCCTTTGGAGACATTATTTTATGAAAATGATGAATTAATCTACATTACTTTCAAGATGGATGATAATTATAGATTCATACCTCATATGTATTATAATATAAGAGTCGTAGGTATTGAAAGATTTATCCTATCTTTTTTTTACGCATATAACTCCTTCAACAGATTCATAACAATAACAGAAGTACTGAAATTATATAAAAATATGTTCTTTTACTCATAGTAATCCATGGAGTCAATTTCATCATTCTACCTTATATTCATAATTATAGTCCACCCTAAGTCTGCTTCTCCATTTAAACTACAAACATCCAAAATCAATTTCTCTTTTTATGAAAATTGGAGAAGAGAAGATATATTTTTAGTTGTACTGATCCATTTATCAACAATTATTGGGTTATATGGTCCACTAAAAGAAATCATCCATTTCCACATGAATGAATCAACATAATGTATTCTTATTCTTTGGTCACATGGTAGTCTAACATGATTCATATATTGATATTGTTTTGTGATCATAGAAAGAAGATTTTTTATTCCAAACACCATAACATTCTATTCATTATGAGGAAATAATTGAATTTTCAATCTCATTCAGAATTAATGTGTCTCCATCTTGTTTCTTAAATTTAGTAAAACTAAAAAACAACATTTAATAAAACATTATCTTCGTGGGGAACCACATATTCATGAAAATATATTATAGGATGTCACCATTATGACCTCTTATGTTAATCCTATGTCATTCATAGTCATAATCTATTAAAATCCATCATGATGTTACATAAATCTTTATAGATTCATGAACCATATCATGCAGGTGTGTACAACTAGGTGTGAAGAAAGAACCATTTTCATGCTCTAGTTCCGGGTGATGTCCTAAACCATATACTTATTTTAGCATTAGAAACACTATGCGCATTTGTGATAGAGCCACATCCACATGTAGTGTATAGGTAGTGATGTAATTTCTTAGAAACCAATTGCTCTATCCTTTATCAAAATTTCATGAATTTTTTTGATACACTAACACTTCATTAGACTTTTTTACGGACATGTTATTATGGATATCACTAAGGTTTTTTCATCCTTGTTACAAATGATTAACTCAAAATATCCACTGAAACCAACTATTGAAACCATCGATTAATACATGTAGATATTACATCTTTTCGGGAGAATATTTTTTACATTACATAAAAAAACAGATTAAGACTGTAATAGTTTAGTCTATTTGGAATCTTGGAAACATAAACACTGAATCTAAGGTGAGTTATGTAACATCACAATAAATTATTCATTACAATAACCCTTCATAATAATATCATACATAAAACATATATTCCTAATTTGGGGAAAGGAAGCATAATAGTTAGATAATATGCTCAATAAGGGTAAACAAGTGAGACAAATATGCATAACATGAGCGTATGTGTATGAGAACATGATAATTATAAAGGAAAAGAATACCCAATATATCAATGATCATAATATAGAGTAATTTCATAAATAATGGTAGATCATAAGTCATGAAACATAATGGAATCAAAGACCATGAGACATGATATCATAACAGAGGAATCAAACATGGAATTACCTAAAAACATAAACATATATAATTATTTTCTTAAGAGATAACTATCATGGGTAAGGATATCGTATTGGAATGGGTTCATTACCAAACCATCTCTCTAGTCAAGATTCACTTCCAAGACCACATTAGTAGAAAAATACATTTACTAAAATAGGTTCACTCCCCATTCAATCTACTCATATCTCATCATATATAAATCATTACTCAATGCATTGGAAAGATATATAGGTCCAAGCCGTCGAACAATAAAATCATACATATGTGTCACATAATATTATAACCATTCATTATATAATAACCTATAAAATTAAATGAGTATCATAAACATGTCACCATATCATAACCTTTTAGAAAGTGACATGTTTTCTATTCATTTCATCATAGTGTTACAGAAGAACCAAAATGGGTTTTGATAAGTGTTTTATCATGGTACTTCCCAATGAAGAGAAACGTATTTAATAAACATCATTCCAAAAAAACATAAACCATTTGAAAAAAAAGAATGGTATTCATGAATCATTTTTCAATAATGAATATGTAATGCCAATAGATGTCATCATATATGTAAAATAATTATGAAATATATTTTAAACTATTTCATGTGAAAAATATCATTTCATATCTAATAAAATATTTTTAAAACATAAATAAATTGGAAAACAATTTTTCATTGTAATAAAACATTAATATATTATAATCGAAGATTCAATGCATTGATTGGTCCTAACATAGGAAATATTCACTCATGCCATACACATTAAAAAAATGTTATTATCATATTTTTTTAAATCCAAATAAGAATTGTTTTAGAAAATTTCATGCAGATTCCTATGAAAAATCGTATGAAATAAAAAATAATAAAATATTTCTTTCAAAAATCATAATATAGTAAAAAAATCATTTTCAATGAATTTTTAGATAACATAGTTTTAATTGAAAACACATTTTTTACCAAATATAGTGATAAAGTCATATTTTCATGAAAAAAATTTCATATTAAATTTCTGTAGATATACATATAGGAAATATATTTGTTATTTATGATATTTATTATAATTCATAAATAATAAATAAATTTAAATCGATATATATTAATACAAATACATATATAATAAATAAAAATAAAAATAAAAAATTATAGTAAATATATACATTATTTTGATATATTTACTATAATATTATAATTATTAAAATATATTAATTATAATATTATAATTATGTAAATATATATATATATATATATTCAGAATAATATTTATATATTTATATATTTATAAAATTGTATATATTTATATGATTATATATATATTTAGTAAATATATATAAACATATATAAAAATATATTAAACTTATTCATTATTTAAATAATTTTGTATGTAAATTTATAATTATTTAGATATATATAGATATTTATTTATAAATATATCTTTAATTTTTTTAAAAAATTTATTTTTTTAATTATAGATATATAAATTTATAAATATATTTAATAAAACATTATAAATATATATTTTCATATATATTAAAAAATATATTTTCAATCTTATTAATGAATATATTATCATAAATTAATTCATGTTAAATATTAGTGAAATTGAAAAATAACAAATGGGTACACTTTTATACTATTTCAAATTTGTTATGTTTTAATAATTATTTAAAAATTATTAAAAAATATTGATAATTATAGAAATCAAGAAGAATACATATTGAAAAAATTAAGAAATAGTAAATTAATATGCATGAATAAATAATGGAAAATGATTAAGTTCCTAAAAAGTTAATTACATAAAAAATATTAAAAATGAATTCATACGTAAATTTTTTAAAATATAAATTAAATATATAACATATATCAATTTAAGAAATACTATATTAAATGTATCATATTATAATGAAATTATAAAATTATCACTATAATTTGAATAAATTACATAAATATTAGCTATATATGTTTCAATATAATATTTCATTAATTTTGTAATCATTTGTGTGTCAATGTTGTAAATAAAAATGTTGTAGGGATATATATATATAATCAATATAACACATATTGTGTATATGTTAAATTGAAAAATAAAACTTCATTTAATTATTTCCAATACATGAAGAAATTATTCATGGTTTTTAATTAATATTAATTATTAATTATAAATTATTATTCAAAAAATATGTTAATTATTTGATATAATTCATAAATATTTTCTACTATAAAAATAAATCACACATGATGGATAACCATAAGTAGTGCCAAAAATGAAGTGCTTATAAAGGGTATCGTTTATCAACATAAAATAAGATTGTTGATAAAGGTAACACATTATCAGGGCTAAAAAAGATAATTAAGGGTACCATTTATCAGTTCTAATAAATCAATGATAAAAGATACCCTTTATCAGTGCTTGTTTTATCACTCATACAATCCAGTGATGTTATGTTCTTGTTTTTTAGTAGTGATTGTATAGGATTCTTTGAAAAAATGTTGAGAGGATAGTCTCCCCATGAGAATGGAAGGGTCCTCTCTACTTCTCGATAGCCACTTGCATACTATGAGGAATGTGTGTTGTCTAAGGTACATCAACATGGGCATCAGGACGGTTATCATAGTTGTGGGATTCCATAATTGAATAGAATTTCATTTATAGAAATTATTTTATTATAAGATGAAAAAAATATTTTGTGAAATTGATATAATGAAATAGGTTTCAAGAATTTTTGAAATTCATATGGAATTCGATTTTCATTCAATCAGATAAAGGTAAATTTGATAATTGGGATTCATGTTAGAATCATGGTCGTTGGAAATTTAATAGGAATAAATTTTATATATTTTCAATGATCCAAGATGTGATTCACATCACTTGGTGATCATTGAAGATTATTTTGGGTGGACCTACTCTTGAAATCAGTTATAGGATATAGACAACAGAACAATCATGGGCGTTGCATTCTGACATTGGTTTTGTGTGATTAAAATTTGGGAGGAAGACAGTTTCACCATATAATTATAGTATCACATCACATCCCTCAATCCAAGATTAAATTTTGAGTTTCCAAGTAGATTTGCACCCCTACAGAGAGAATGTACAATGAAATCTACTAGTGCGGTAATCTTCATGCCATAGCCCTATAGTTATTTCATAAAGAGTACTTGGTTCAGAGGAGTATCATGTTTACCTTGATGTTTCGTATAACCACAGGGTTATGGTCAGAAAAAAAGACATGGCCCTAATTGTATTATTGTTTCATGAACCCCTTATCAGGAAAAAAACACACCCATAGATGGAGTGTTTCACTATGGTTCTTAATTTCATGCTTCGACATACCCCTTTTCCATTTTTATTTCTTTAGGGTCACACCATTAACTTTATATTCTATCCAGGTAACCCAGCCACTCTTCTTTTTTTTCTTTTTCTTTGTCATCTTCCATATTCAATTTTTTGGCCTCTCTGTAGGTGTTTTTTTATAACTTTCTTAGAGTATTCTGAAATCCCCTAAAAAGTATATTGACTCATGGTTTGGTGGCCAATATATCCCTAAATATGAGTGATTCATATTGGAAAAAATTTAATTAAATGTATTTAACCTAGTGGAAATATCTAGGGTATATGACATATTTTCTTAAAATTTTTGACTTATTGGATGTCTTATGATGGTGATTTTATTCATGGTAGTTTTAGAAGCATGAAAAAGGATTTCTTATGTTCACTTTGCATCGTTCCATAAATTGTAGGATTCTCTATGATAGTTAAACAACCATCAATCATTAAATTAAATTTAACAATTATGTATGAACTCTAATAATTAATTTTTGGGATTAATGGATTTTGATAGGACCTCGTGATCATGGTGTATCTTGGTTCATTCTTACATGGGGATGAAAATCATCATATGAGGATGGTGACATTATTTTTGAGTTATGATGACCATTTTACTGTAATGACAAATTGTGTATGGATTCGATATCATGCATGTTAAATGGAATCAACTTGAAAATTCTAAAAATAGGGATTGGCTAGAATTAGTGATTATGTTAAGGTATTTGTGTGGATGGACCATGTGGAATATTATTTTTAGTTACATTACATTGGTTTTATGTGTCATTCAGTTATGGAAGAGAGAAATTTCTCTCAGTGGGTGTGACGAGTTTCACATGATGTATTTAATTTTGGGGTATAGTATTTCTTTTCAAGGGTTCTCTAAGAAAGTGTTATATGAAAATTTGATGGGTTCAGGTTACATTAGGAATATAGTTATCATAGAATAATGTTAAAGATGGTGTTTCACAGGTGAACTATGGGGCATCACTAGTAGCCTATACAAAGAATTTGTCATGGAAATTTTTTGTAAGAAGAACTGGTTGTCAATTTTGAGACCTAGGAGTGATATAGGGTAATATCCTATTGTTAGGGATAGAGTAAATATTTATGTGTATTTTGATGAGACCACATAGTGTGGATTATAGCCTAAGTGACAGGCTCAATGTTTCGGTGTAGCTAAGTGTGAAATTTGGTTAAGTATTGTAAGCTGGATGTTCTATAAGTTCTCGAGATTATTATGACTATTGTTTATGTTTGGAACAAGTCGGCTGTCGAGGATAGAAAATTCAGTCATGGTGGAAATTTTGATTTATATATTCTACCCTCTATTAAATAATTGCATGTGAATGAGTGTGTGGATAGATGAGTGATGAGTCATTGTCTTCACTACAATTTTATTCAATATTATTTATTTATGATCTTACTATGGTGTAGAATAATTTATATCCCAGACCAGTAGTGAGGAGGTGGTGGTATCTGACATGACAGTAGACATATTATATAACCCCTACCCTTAGTTAAAGGGTATTACTACGGTTTTGATATAGGACCCAACCATGAGTGACATTGTAATGGTCATGATGAGATATAGGACCATAACATGAGTCTTAGGGTAGTGGCTATAAAGAGATAATAGGCCTTCCCCCAAGTGAATGGGTAGTTATTAGGATGTGGTACATGACCTTGCATTGAGATATAGTGTATTTTTAAGGATTTTTTGTTGGACCATACCCTGAGTGAGAGGGTAGTGGTCTGAATCTTGTATGATATCATACCCTAAGTCATTGGGTATTTCTTAGGATGTGTTTTCAGACCATAGATAGAGTGAGAGAGTGGTGGTGTATTTTCATAGTCCTTTATGTAAGTGAGATAGTTGTTGTATATTTCTGGATAAAAGATCTGGAAATTCATTCTATCCCTACCCAAAATGATATGGTAAAGTCTAAGACTATGATATAATACCATAATTTTTTTAATAGTGCATTGGTTTGTAATTTTGATTTAACAAGACCTCTCTTTCAACATTATCCAATGTTTGTGAGGTACATGATTATGGTGGCCTTTTTACAACATAATTAACTAGTATGATTGATTTCATGTTTTATATCTTTGTATTATTTATTTTCCATTAATGCATGTATTTTATATAATATCATATAGGAGTGGAACATTGCGAGAACCTACTGAGTTATTTACACATATCGTTCTGAGGAACCCTTGTGAGAATAATGACCTTATGTTTGGTCCTGGGGTTATATGTTGTATATGGAATATAACATGAGTAGCTAGGTGGATATCAGCTGACTAATTGGAGGAGGCAACCGAGTTTAATAGTTGATTCTCCTACATTTGTTTCTATATATTTTTTATTGTTTTTCATGGGGGGGTGTTCGTGGTTGTATATGTGTATGTTAAGTGTGTTTATTATTATGTTATGACATGGTGATGCTATTTATTATTGACGGTTGGATTTTGATTTAATTCCATACACTTACTATAATATATTATGATATTAATATTATTATTAATCAGTCATTGTATGTGATGGTTCTAATATATTAATATCCCTATATTGGTTACATACTCATATTACTAGTCAAGTTCCATTGGTTTCTCGGGACACATGCCTCTGGTCTTATGTTTCAATAACTATGGTGACATTCATGTGATTTTATCTAGGGTACATTAAATTGGTATCTGAGAACTATGTTGGGATATAGTACTACATTGTACTAGCAAAGGGTTGTTGGATGTTTCGTCAATCCTTAACAAAGATATTATGCATTGGAATTTCAAACCCAATTATTTAGAAAGTCAAGAATACTAGAGGGTGTAATTTTAATTATATTATTTTCATAGTTATAGTCGATATGTTGATTAAAGTAGGTTTTAGGGTTAAGATTTCGTTCACCCTTATTTCGTGGAGGAAAGATTGTGTGAGTTCATACATCACCATATGCATGTATGTATATCATTATGTGGGCATACATTCTTATTATTATGATTTTTTTATAAAAAGGGATAATTTTTTTTAAAAAAGTAATTAAAAGGAAATGTTTTTATAATATAATAGAACAAAAGTAAATTTATTATGTCATATTTAATATATTATCCATTTCCCTAAATGTAATATTAGTGGAACCTGAATTAAATGGAACTTTTTTTGTTAATATTGTCAGTTTTTTAATGTTGTTGGAGTTCTGATCATGTAAAAAAACCCCAGACTAAATATTCCAGATATGTGATATCTTTAACATGGATCTGCGTATGATTCCATTGGGTCATTTAATGTCTTTTAGGTTCACGATAGACTCTAATGGGCGTCATTATGGTTGTGATTATTCTAGTATGGGATGAAAATGTGTTTATATATTGAATGGGTAAAGAGGGTCCTTCATTGAAATGTTAATACATCTTCCATATGGGATGTGGGTTTTCGGTATCCTAGAATATAATTGTTAGGTAATGAGTTAGGGGTGTGTGAGGATTTAACCTATTTTGTGAGTAGCAAGGAACAAGGATTCAGATATTGGAGTGGTTATTTCATTGGTTTAGATCAATGTTTTTGTTTTATTTTTTAATTTACATAACATTGTTTAGATTAAAGTAATTATGGGTTCTTTAAGATGGGAAATTTTTATGAAATGGTACATGGCGGACAACAAGTGTTTTCAATATAAAAACCAATGTTGGTTTGGGGTATAGATGAGAGTATTCATTAATTGTTATTGAATTTAACTTCATGCGAGGGATATAGGGTTGGGATTCCAGATGAAGTATCATTCATGGAAATGAATATTATAGAAATAAATGGGTTTCAAATACATTATATTGAGGAATATTGGATTTTTTTGTTTGATGACCATATGTGAAATGGACGATTAATTTGAAAATATCCATTAGGCTAGTATCTTATTGTAGATGGGTAATTATAGTTATGATGATTCTCCTCAAATTTCATGTTCACAATGAAAACATATAAAATAAGTAGTACCTTAGTGAATCTTTCATAAGACATGATATGTTGTGAATCTCTACAGATCTCAATGGTGAGTTATTGAGGAAGATATGGTGGTGTATCATTAGTATTTCCAAATAAATACTTTTAGATTATGAAATTGTTAATGTTTTTTAATAATAGTTATTGGTTGAATCTGTGGCCAGTTGTATTTTTTCAATATATAGGCATTTTTCAGGTTGAGGGATCATAAATTGATTACATCCATGTAGTCTCACTATATTTGATATTGAATTTTAATTGAGGTGAAATAATATAATGATAGATCATATTGGTCCCTTTATAACATAAATAAGTCATAACATCAGCTATATATGTGAAATTTGTGATAGAAGTTGGGGGATGATGTGATGATGTTTTTTCAATTTCATGGATGAGGTCGACCTAAACATAGATGTTGGTTCATTTCATTAAATGGTGATATCATGTGCATGTTGGATAAATCATGTGACTGTAATTTAGCATTAGTAGGCCCAGAGATATCAATCATTGGTTGGAGTTGTTGTTTATGATGATCAAGGACTGTATGTGTTATTTCTCATGGAATGATGATTTTTGGAGAAAAGTAATGTTAACATGATGAAAATATATAAACAAAATATTTTAGGGATATTTGTAAAAAAAATCATTTGTCCCTCACATTGTGGTTGTAATGTTATATGTCGAGATCATGGAATACTGGTTGTCTCCAGTATGCTAATTAATTTTTTAGTTGTTGAAATGGAAGTATATAGATGAATTTTTGGTTGGAATATTCATATATTTTTTGTGGATAATTTGTGGAAATATTAATTATTAACACATTAAGTGATGAAACTAGGATTTTTTATTTTTGAAAGGGTTGGTGTAACTCATGTATTCTGTGACATATTTGGTTTGGTGGTGTTAGGTTTTCGATAGAGTGTATGAATCATGGATGGACGATGTCTTTTTATAAATTTTTTTATATAATAGCATGGGATTGATGTTATTCATGATAATGTTTAGGTAATTAATTTTTAAATTGGACACATTATTCATATGATGAAGGACATGTGAGTGGTATTGGAAAGTGTCTTTATAGAGAAATATAAGGGGATTTAATTAATGACCATGATATGGGAGTTGTGATCAACTAGAATTTAGCACCATTAATGGAATTATATTATGATGATCGGATTGGGGACTCAGGGTGTTGGAGTTAGTTCCATATAACCAACTTATGTTTGCTTTTGGATTACAGGATTTAATTGTTTTAAATAATAAAATCCTAACAACATAATTTTTTTCTTCTGTGTAGTATAGTATGTGATAATTTACTAAGAGATGTTTTCACATTAGAAATTCATAGTACATCCCTACTATGATGAGAATCCAAAATTTTTGGGAATTTATTCTATAATATACATTTTATAGTTGGATGAACTCATTTGAGGGAAAAATATTACATAAATCATCACTGGGGGATACTCATATTACATTGAGGCACCATCTCAATGTGTACACCCATGGTGATATACAATGTAGGATATTATGAGAACATGAACATCCAATAGAAAATCAATATTCATATGTTTCATCTGATGTTTTAATATGTGGATGTTTTTATTGATCCTTATATTTTATGATATATATTAATGAGTATTATATGTTGTGTATTTTTTATGTATTTTTGAAAACCATGATGGCATAGACTTTAGGTGAGGTAGGATGCATTTGAAGAATCATGAGTTATATGTCTTACTGAATAATATTAGAACATATTATTCCCTTCTATTATTTAATAGAATATGATATACTAGTTCCTATTATAGAAATGGTATATCCTAAATAAATCCATGGTCTTAGTTTTCCATAGGCATGTGCAATTTCATTAATTTCAATGAAATAGGTATTGAGAACATAGGTTAATGGAACCGAAATCCAACCTTCTTGATTATAGATATCCATATAAAATAATTATATTACACAATAAGAATTATAATGATGTCTTATGGCATTGCATCATTTGTTTCATTCTCTATTGGTTCCTTGGCGTGTTGTTAGATACTAAACGAAGAATTTAGGCTACTTCATCTAATGCAACATAGAATATCACATAGTGGGTCACAAACTGCGTGTATCCAGAATCTCAGTAAAATGATATATTATTATTTATTATTTAACAAGTTTAATAAATATTACCCCTTGATATGGTTTAACAATTATTCATGTTTACCTGATCACTAATATTATGCCACAAATTATTTCAAAAAAAATATTATTTGTGCAGAATATTTAATAATTTTTTATTTTATATTTAATGAGTATAATAAAAATTTATCAATTAAGGATTAATATAGTGATATTTATTTATTAAATCAATATTCATTATTCAAGACCCAATAAAAAATATGGAGGAATGACGTACCAATTTTAATTATTATATGATAAATAATATTTTATTAATTTTATTTGCAAAAAATATATTTAATTTAATAATAAGTTTACCATATGTTCAAAAAAAAATTATTTTTATTTTTATTATAGATATGTGGCTCTACAGTATTGTATAACTAATAAGGATGTTGGTAAAATTATTATCTTCTAACCTTAGAGATTTATAGACCCTATTATATTATTTTCTTAATTGATACATATATTTTTTATTGTGCATTATGAGATCTAGAGAGAATACACTCGAATAACTAGAGATATACCAGTCCACGAATGCTATCAATAACTCTAATAAGTCATCCTCAACCAGTAAATTTATGTATACAAATATCAAAGGAAATCCTTCGATGAATTGATTCTCAATGTGATCATATGAGTATGACACATGCATTAGGATCTTCCATGCTAGCACCCAATGAATCCAAAAATGAAATTTAGAGGTTTTTGGAACATTTATGGATTGCCATTAGAGGGAAATATATCACTACACAGGCATTTTACACTAATTATTTAAGCGTAATTATCCATGAAATACAGACTAGCGATCAATAAGTACAGTATCCTTAGAATACTATATATGAAATTAGAAAAAATATGAAACTATAATAACGAATCATTTAATAAATAAACATATTGATCTCCTAAATCCCTTTTTTTCATATAACTATATAGAATAATATAAGGAATATATAGACTATAATGAAGTGTTAAATTACCACTTAAGGGAATATAAATGGAAATAAAGAATAACACATGAATTAGCAGGCATAAAATGATCAACATAAAATTCATGGGTCATGAATAATCATATGGAGTCATAACATATAGAACATGGAATGTGATGATAATAGAAATATTTTAATGTAGATGAAACAAATAACATGGAATATAAATGCATTAAATCTAACTGCCAAACTATATCACAGGGTAGATAATGTCACATTATGGATTAGGTGTACAACCTAATCCCATACATGACATCTCATGAAAATAAAATATTTCCTAATGCGTTGGAGTGATATTTGGGAATACCCATTATAACATGTTCTTGAATATTTTTTTCCATATAAAGAATCAATCAATACTAATAAACATAAGGGTAATTGTGGAATGAAATCAGTATTGTAATCATTTCATAAGGCATAAACAAATGGTGTATAACTATATTATCCATAAAAAAGAATTTAATTAATAATCTGACATTAATAAAATAATCTTAATAATATATCATGATTAATGATGTCAAAATAACGTGGAACCATGTAAAATGTGTTATTATGTATCCTTTTAAATGTGAAACTTATACAGGGGATTAAGAGGAGAGGTAAAGAGTATTTAGAATGGATAGGTGAATAATACTTTACCATAAACTAGAATTGAAAAAATATTGTTCTGAAATATGCATTTATTTTATAAATCATAGATGTTTTAAGACATTTCATTGAGATGTACTTTAAAGGAGTCAATGATAATAGAGAATTTCCCCTTAATTGTCTTTTCAAAATGAATTAATAATAGAACCGTTAATACAAGAATATACCCATCTTTTAAATATTAAATAATCATGGTATATATGTGTGAGACATATATATATATAATTTATATTAATTATTGAAGAAAGATTAGGTGATTATTTGAGGTATATAAGTAGATAATTTAAATTAATGAAAATGTTGAGCTTCAGAAATATCCCTTACCTAATGTATGAATGTGTTAGACACTTACACTTAATGTCATGGATAATAAAATCAGATTCATTAAATACATAATTCATAACCTCTTATATATGTATTTTAGTTATTATAATTTTATTAATTTCATTTATGACTATTTAAATGATTCATAAAGTCAAATTTCATCATCCCATGAGCCTTCGTTTTATGGTTTCAAGGTCACTTATCATATGTAAAATTAGGGAAGTTCTTCTCATTTGGGAATAGTTAAACAAAAGATGAATTATATATTATTAATTCACTTATAGATCTTAATATGGTACCAAATGATATTTTTTCAAGTCTACGGATTATTCATTTCATAAAAAGTTAATGACAATTGTTTAGTTTAGTTTTGGTTGTTTTTCCCTCTGTCTCAAACTAGTTTTGGTTTATTGATTTTTATGATTACATAGTAGTTTTAGAACAATAAATATGTTATAATATACATATTAAAATCTTATTTTACAATATTAATACTTTATTACCAACCTTGAATCCAGTAATGAAAATAAATATTTATTGTCTACAAAGATGGTTAAGCATCATAATTTGGACAACGATGTCGTTTCATGGAATAAGAGGAGATCAGAAAAGATTACGATAAAAGATATAAAATTATAAATAATATATATATATATATATATATATATTTACATATGATAATGGAGTTATTATATTTTTATTTCATTAGGAGGTTCAAAGATGGTAGAAGATGAAATGAAATTAAAGAATATGATTTAAGAAATTTACAACTAAAATATCTCATCCTTGAAGAAAAACATAAGGAACATAAAATTGGTATTATTTTTATACTATAAGATCATGGTTATGTGGTAGAGTATTTGGTTGGGAATTGGTCACAATATTGATATCATACTTGTTTTAGAAGGAATGATGGGAAGGGGTGGTGAGGGTTGTATTTATTAGGGGGATGCAATTTGTTAATATTATATTAATTAGTTTATAATTCTATATAACGAAAAATAATAATTTTGATTCGTGGGATTATATATTGGAAATGTATTATTATACTTTTAACAAATGGGTTATTACATTAACAATGAAAAAAAAAAATTCGTAATTTGTCTTATAATGTTTAATACGGTAAATTTTCAAATTTCACTACTAAATAAATTTCATATATATTTTAAAACTCACATAAGTTCTCTATAAACATTATTATATTTGTAATTTTAAAAAAAATAATCCATTTTTCAAAATAATTTTCTATATAAAAGAATTTTTTTGAAATAATCATTTATTCATAAAATATAATTTTTAATATTATAGTTGATTTTTGACCCATTGGAAAATTAAATAAGGTCACATACTATTATATTATAATAATAATAATACATAATATCAACTTATTGATGAATTTTAAGACTATAAAATTTATTTTCAATCATTATAATAATTATAAAATTGTAAAAAAACCTTTAAATTTTACAAAAATACCATCACCTAATTTGACACTTTTAAAGCATTTTATCTCATATTTAATCATAAAAAATAACCATTTTTTATAATCTAACTTAATTTTCTTTTATAAATTCAGTAGTGTGTTTAATATTCTAACGTTTTTAGTACTTTTCATAATATCCAGATTACTATTCCAACGGTCAAATTTTAATGGTCATATAGGTTGAATAATTTCTATAAATATCACTTATTTCATTCATTATTAATTCACTTCAACATTCTTAAAATGTTACATATTTTAATCTAAAAAATGAATAATATATTTTTAACAATAAATATTATTTCTACATCTGTATTCATCTGTGTGATCATTTTAGTGGATTGTGAGGAACATAATTTTCGCATTATTTATTGTACTGTTGTAATATTTTTTATTATTATTGGTTTATTTTCTGAATAATGTATCATTATAAATATATTAGTGTCATGTTTTTATTGTGTTCTTTATGTTATTTATTTGTTTTATGACATATTAATTGAAATAATATTGAAACAATTATAATTTGTTACATTCTTCCCCTAATGAAATTTCCCCCACTATATTTAATTTTACTTACTATGTTGAAAAGAAGTGAGGGTGTTACGCCTTCATTGCATACACTCATTCCCAGGATTCCACATTATATACATGGTTTCTCATTGTTACTTTTTCGTGGTGAGTATTCATATTGGGTAGAAACTTATCATAACATTCCATGAACATCATCGGGTTCTACACATAAGAGAGAACATTTTCCAATTGAAAGACATAGCAATTTAGTACATGTGATGTTACTGGTTTGTAATTCTTAAAGAGAGACATATTTAATAGATCATGTACACGAGACATGGTTGTTGGAATTTCTTGTCTAAAGGACAGAGCTCTGTCATGATCATGAATCTCTAATAGGATGATGTACATGTGATATAGCATTTCTGCCTATCCAAATCTAATAAATTTCTCCAATGGAGATATTTAGAATAATACATTTTCACCATCCTCAATTTAAATTTCTCATTGATGATTATATACAAAACTATTTTGTGGAATTTTGGTAGCCATAATATATTATTGGATGTTATTCACAATTTATACAATTTCCTTGATCATTTCAAGTCCTATCAACTTACATTCACGAACATCATCCCAATATCTTGGTTTTCAACATATTATCCCATCAATGGATTCATAAAATACATTCAGATTCATGAGTGGAAAATATTTTTATTACTAATATCAACTAGTGGAATATGTTAATCCCATCCTCATATTAATTCCATTTAGATTTCTCTCAATTGGTCTTAAAATTTTTGAATATTCCACTCATAATGGACACCAATTTGAAGGTGATAATTTGTACATATGTTCAACTAAATATTTTGATCATGTTGGAGACTTTTTTATAACTTTGTGGTAAATCGTGGATCATGATTAGATTCAATTGATAATCATACCCAATGAATTTTCAACACTTCTCTTATGTATATCTATGCATGTTGGTAGAGTGAGAAGTCTACTAGAATCTCAATTGAGTGAGTAGACATTATAAGATGATTCATAATAACCCATATAGCATTATGTCCATTGGTTGTCTTGAAAAGCCTAGCGACATGTTCAATGGTGTTGTATTCTAATTTACATGTAGTTATGGGTAGTGGTGTTAGAATATCGTTAGGCTATTTACTTTTAGAATTCACTTGATGACATTCACATTGATTTATACTCTATGATATCCTTCTTCATATTGTCCCTCCAATTATGATCTTACATATATTGACACATATTTAGAATCCCTTGGTGAATTGACATCGTTGATCTATGTTCATCATTCAGAATACATTTATTTATATCAATATTGGACGGAATCCAAAATTGTGAAAAAAATCAAAGAACCCATTTCTAATCAATTTTTTATTATTTGAATTTCCCCTTTCATGTAGCTTCCTTGTATTTGATAATTTCTACATCATCTCTTTGAGATTAATTTACTAGCACTAAAATGGATTGTTATGAAATCATTTGTGGAAGGAATGATATCGTACCTTTATTTATGATTATCATTTCCATTCTTTTCAACTATAAATAGATTTTATACTTCACAGTTCTCATCATTGATGATGATACAAGATCCTATGAAGGTATTGAATCTTGTATATTATTCTCATTTCAAGTATTATACTAGATTGAGAATTCATGATCTTTGATTCTCTCTAACCATCTTTGCAAGACCATATTATGCTCCTTCATTGTTAATATATAATTGAGTCTTTTATTGTTAGTTTATACCTCAATATTCATCCCAATCAGACAATGTCATTTTGTTTTCAATTAAATGATCAACATTATCAATTACTGATCATTGGTGGGATTTATTTTCTCATTAAATTTAATATTCCATGACACATAGGGTATTACTTTCTTTTTTATCATATATACAAAGCCTAATATATTCATTGGAGCATTGATTCATACCATAAAGAGATCCCAAATTTTTTTAGTGTATGTGTTGGTGAATTGATAAGAGTATTTTTTAATCATTGAAGTATTATTTCTACAGTATGATCTATAAATTTTTTAATCCCTTCTGATTTATCATGGTTAGTGGGTTTGAAAATCAAGATAAGTTCCTCAAAAATCATTGGCAACAGCCAACTATAATATGTAATCTACGAATCTCGATTATGAATTATTGTCTATTCCACTACTAAATTGTTTTTATTTTAGAGGGTCCCATGGATAATCATTTGTTGGGGATATGATTCCATGATAATGATAGTTCCTCCATCAAGGACTCACATTTACTGTATATTTCATATAGTTTCTCCCTTAACAAATTCATTAGTGTATTATAAAAACACACCTCATATTCCTTGTTTCTCTTGTATAATATTAGAATATCATCTATATTGGCAACCAAAAATTTATTGATGTAATCCCTAATGAATAAAATAATCAATTCCATGAAAATTTATAGATCATTAGTGAGTTTGAAGAGAATCACTATGATCTCAGGGCATCCTTATGTCATTCGAAAGGAAGACTTAGGAATGTCTTCTTTCCGAGTCTTTTATGGGTGATATCCTAATCTAGGTTCCAATATATAGAAATACATGGACATATATAGTATGTCTTATATGTCATCTATCTGTGGTAGGGGTTAATTTTTCCTTATCATGACATTATTGAGAACATGATAATCAAGGATGAGGTGAATTGAACCATGATTATTCTTTAAAAATAAAACTAGTGAACCCCACAGTGAAGAACTTAGGAATATGAAACTCATTCCTAGATTCTCTTATAATAGATTTTTCAGTTACTACAACTCAATGGTGGGCATCATGTGAAGATTATTTGATCTATGGAAAATATCCTGGTATATCATTGGTCGATAAATCAACCTCTCAATCATAAATAATCCCAAAAAATAATTCAGGGAGCACATTAGTGTCTTTCCTCATAATGGAAAAGTCTTCGAGCATCATAATATCAACAGTATCAATAATGTGAGATAGATATTATTTCTCCCATGTAAATAATATAGATAATTGAGATGATGATTATAAAAAATATTCATCCCCATCCATCCTCATGTAACTATTTGGGGGATTCCTTTGGATATGAAGAGTGATCTCCCTTTCCAAATAGTTGATATTATCTTTTTATAATGATTGAAAATCCATGCCCAATATAGAATCAAACTAAACCAAATGATTTAAAAAAGATTTAAATGTAGGTTAAGTCAACAATAATTAACCCTAGAGGATTTATATACATTATATAAAATAACAACCCATTTAGATGTTCTCAATAGTAACTCAACATTCATATTTTGATGTGGTGTTGGTGTAATATTTCTAAACATTATGTATATGAAAGAATTAGAAAAAAAGATTCAAATATTATATTATATATTATTTAATGAATATATAGTTTACCTATCACCACATTAATATCATGATCCACCTCAGTAGGAGGGATATAATATTCCCTTCCTTACTGTATTGGAGGTTGATTTTGTTGATTTCCTTATAAACCCCTTGTATTAGGGCATTGGCTCATATAATTCCCATTTTCCATGAAGATAAAACACTCAATTTTATAGTGAGTTTTTATATGAGACTTACTACATTCATCTATATAAGTGGGATTCTTTAAATCCCATTAGGAATAACTATCCTGATTCCCCTCTCTTCTGCATTTGATACATCTCATGGGTCCCTTTAAATAGTTCTCGGGATGATTCGTCTCACACGTTTCATATGTGGGTTTTCAGGTCTCCATTCCTTCATGGGATTTATCAATTTACACTAAAATATTAAAATAAATTTTACCCTTTTATCTATAAGACATTAAGAGTACTATGAATCATAAATATCCATCTCAACATTAAGTAACATTGGAAAATATTATTATAGGTAACTAATACTATATCTCCACAAAATATCATAGATAAGGCTTTAATCCACTAAATAATCCACCAATATTACATTCACTGTTCATGATAAAGGAGGAGGGGGATTGTGAAATCCTTCTAAAATTTTCTTCATATGACCTGATAGATTAGTCTTTCTTTCTATCTTTTCTAAGGTACTCCTCTTTATCCTATGACATGGAGTTTGGGAAAAATAATTGTTGAAAAATAGTTTCTCGAATCCTTCCAAATCCAAGGAATCTATTTAATCCTTATATATTGTTTTTTATTGATCATTTCCATCCACTGATCAACTTCGCCTTCGAAATGATATAGCACTAGTATTCTATTATATTCTTCTTATAATTGGATTACAATTAAAAAATTCACAATATATTTAATCTATTGTTCTGGGATGAGGGAGTCAGAAGATCTACTAAAGATATGAGGATTTTACCACATAGAAGACATAATCGTTTTTTTCACTTTTTTAGTATGAGGTAATTACACATGATTCATGTAATTATTCATAACATAATCTAGTTGATCATGTACTTCCATAAGGTTTTGTTCCCCTGTTTCCATATCTTTGTCCATTTCATTAGGGGAATTGTCACACTGCCAATATGATTGGATGTTAGCAAGGGTACACCCCTTTCATGACATTAACAAATCAAAGAGAGAAAAACAACAATTTGGGTAATTTAATACATTTATTAGGTGATTTTAAAATTGAAAAAATTATCTTTTTGGAATATCATATAAATGAAAAGTATATCCAAACTTATGATTCACTATTATTAAACATAAGTTATTCGTGGTGGTAGAATAATCTCCAGGGTTCTCAATAATGTTTTATAGTCTGAATCACAAAAAATAACATGACCATGATCTGATACAAACTATAGTGACCAATTAATTTTAGATATATTATTATATTATTTTAATCATAATTATCCATGAAATAGAAAAAATGATAAAAAATTATATTGTCCTTGGAAGAGAGGGTAAATGAATTGAAAAGATGAAACAAGAGAAAAATATAATTTTATCAATCTCTATTATGTGATCCTAAATCCATTTATTATTTTACAAACTCTTAAGAAAACATTTGGAATACATATACCAATGGGATAACCTAAAAAATCCCTTTAAGGAAATAAAAATGTGAATAAAGCATAACACCTTATTTAAAAGGCAGAAAATGATAACACAAATGGCATGGACTATGAATATTCAAATTGAATCATAACATATAGAACATGGAATCATATGATAAAAGAAAATATTTGAATGTGGTTTTTTATATTTAACATAACATAAACATGAGTCAAATATAACTTCCAATACTATATCATAAGGTGGACAAAGGGCCATAATGGATTAGGATTGCTCCTTAATTCCATACATGAGGCCTCAAGAGACAAAACAATTACCAATTACAATGGAGCTCCATTTTGGAAAACCCATGATAACATTTTCATGCATATGTGTGCAACATAAAAAATCAAAACTATGGAATATGGAATAGGGTTATCCATTAATCGAAATTGGTATCATAAAAATGTTATAATTTATATCAAAAGGGTGTGTAACAATGTTATCCATTAAATAAAGTATTTAAATTATATTTTGAAATTTAAAAATGAGAAATAATTTTTTTAATCAATAAATATGTCCACAATTAATTAAAACATGTAAAAAGTGTTGATATGTATCCTTGGAAATGGTTATGTTGATAATGGTTTTAATAGAAAAGGAAAAGAGTCTCTAGAAGGGGTAAAATAATACAAATTTACTTAAAACCATAAGTGCAATGGAAGGATTTTTAAAATATGTAGGATTATTTTTATAAATAATATATGTTTTAAAACATTTCATTTAATGGTACATAATAGAGACAATGGTAGTAGAGATGTTCCCTTTATTGATATTTGAAAGGAATTAATAGTAGAACTTTCAATACAAGAATTACCCCGTACAAAAATAATAAATAAACATTCTATATATCTTTGAGAAACATATATATATAATATAGAATAATTATATAAGAATATTGAATTGATAAATTTCTTAATATAGTGAGATAATGTTACCTAAATCAAATATGAAGGTTTGGAAAGATCCCATTCCTTATGAGGATGATTCATTAGATTAAATGTTAATGATAATTGTTAAATGTATTTCTTGAAATTTTTCTAACCACCATGAAATAGTTATGTTTTATTGAATTTATTGTTTATATATTACTTCTATAACATAAAATAAGATATAATATGAATATTTAAATCTGATAGTTCAATAATAAAGGTTTTATGGCCAACCTTGAATGCATTAATGAAAAATGAAAATTCATTACCCAAAAAGATGGTTAACTACCACAGTTTGGAAAACCATTTCATTTAGTTAGATAATAGAAGATGATAACATAATTTGATACAAATTATTTACTCATAAATTGATAATTATTTTAAATAAATTGTACTCTAATTAATATGATTTTACGTATTAAATATATGAGTAGTGTTTATAAGAAGAAAATAAATTAGAAGAGATGGGTTGAGAAAATTTCACTTGAATATATCCTCCTAAAATGACCCCACAATGAATGTCGAATTGGTCTCATATAGAGACAAACAGATCCTGGATGTGGGTAAGAGGCTTGGGAAGGGAATTCGATAGAATAATTTCAAGATAAAAGGCCAATATTTTGTGAGGATTAGGGGTGGGGTTATTTATAGTCGGAGGAGAGTGGTGTTTTTGATTATTAAAATCCTTATTTTAAAATTTTAACTAAAGAATATAAATAGTGATGATTTCTATGAAAAGAAAATTATTAAACAGTCTATGATAGTTCTAACTAATGGGTTCTTACATGATTTATGAATCAAAAATTCTGGTATTTGTCTTATAATTTTAAATACCATAAATTAACGTATTTCACTATTTCCAAAAAATAAAATATTTTATAAAATTACAGATGATCCACCATAACCATTTTTGGATGTTTTTATTTAAATAAATTATTCCATTTTTGAGAAAAAAATTATTAAAATGATCCAATAAATTTTTATATAAAATCAACATTTAATAAAAAATATGGATATTAGTATTATAATCGATTTTCTACCCATTGAAATATTTATTACGGTCAAATAAATTCATCTTATAATAATAATTAAACATAACATTAATTCATGAATCTATTTATTGAAAATAAATTTTATTTTAAATCATTATATTAATTATTAAAATGTAAATTAACGTTTATGTTTTAAAAAATTTCTAACACAAAATTTAACATTTTTAAAAACATTATTTTCTTCTACTATGATATATATATATAAATTTTATTATATGAAATCTAAATTTTGTTTTATGCTTTCATAGGTGTGGATACTAATTTAATTGGAGGATTATTATTCATAATGATCGTATTACTTTTCAAACTGTCAAATTTATAATGGCCATATAGATTTATTAATTTCTATATATAAAACTTATTTCATTCATTCATTATTAAATTCTGATTTATTTCATGGTTGTATATTTTATACTTAAAAATAAATATAATATCATCAATATTATATTTTATTTTTTACCTTATTCTTTATGTGTGAATTCATTCTAGTTGATATATAGGATTCAAATTTTCCCATTATTTACTAACCCATTATAATATATTGAATTTTAATTTTTTTATTTTATATCTAATATATCATTATTCATTTTTGAGAGTAATGTTTTTAGTTGGTTATATATGTGATATATGTGTTTTAAAAAAGTATTAGGGACATTTCATTGAAAAAATTATTCATCATTAAAAATATATTATTTACTCCGACAACACAATGATGTTATCATGTATAGACTTTCTTATATCCTTAAATTCGTAATTTGTTTTGAAAATGTTAAGTATTTAATTTATAAAATTAATTATAAATAATATCTGATGATCTTATGGTTTGGTTGTAGAATGTTTCTATTTTATACTGTCTTTGATTCAATTTCATGGATCGGCGCATTTATCATCATCTGAATCTTAGATTAATCATCGATCATGAAAAATAAGAAATGTTGGGAAAGATCCATTCTCCAAATCATATATGTTCAGAAACTACATATGATATCATAAGGGTCACACAAATATATATAATTATTTAATTATTTTTGATGGATTTATCATTTTCTCATTAGTTTTCAATTTCAATTTATTTTTTCTTCAAGTTGGATTTTTAGAACTTCTATCTTACTCTTCAATTCTAGAAATTATAATCAAATTTATTAATTTTATGATTGTAATAAATTTTAATATCTCATCTATAGATGCTGAGGAGTTTGTTTGGATAAAAAAATAATAAATTCCATGTATCAAGTGTGTACATATCATGTAATAGTGATTTATACAACCAGAATAAATTTGAATTATTTATATCTATCATTATGATGACCAACGGTTTTATCAATGTAAATTCCTCCTTATTATTATTCCTTAATTTATAATCAACAATAATGATACTAAATACTATGTTACCATTAATCATATTATCTTCACCTCTGTGTTATGATTTTCGAGAATCTCACAAACATGGTTGCGATCAGTAAGATGTTTGGAGTCTGATGTGAAAAAAATAATTTTTTTGAATAGTAACATACACTTATGAATATTAACCTACCCTTATGAATAGTATTATTACCCTTATGAATAGAAAATCATTCAAAATAATAGTAACCTTACCCATGAATGATTAAATAAAATTTTGGCATCTTATAAGTTGTAATTTGACCATAGTAAAAGTATTGACATTTTTGTAAGTCATAAGAAATCAAATATAATTATTTATTTATTTATAAGGATATTTACTTTCCCAAAATGTGCTATGTCGTCTAGTTTTTAAGTAGTTTATATGAACATATGTGATTTTTGAAAGCATTATGAAATGCGTTTTAATTTTAAATTCTGTATTTTATAAGTAAATTCTGAATTAATTAAAATTTAATTGTTCATATTTATAAAATAACTTTTGAAAAATGGATTTCATTTTTTTCTATAAATCATGAAATTATGAGTGTGAATTTTTTTTATCTTTTTCGAAATACTTGAATTTGTTGTGAATAGTAATATATGATAATTAGCGATAAATGCTAAATACATAAATTCTGATGTCATATGATTATTTACAGACAATTTAAAAGAATTATCTATAAAGAAAATGCAAAAATAACTATTATTGATCATGTAATCCTCAATATTAATTATATTTGGATAAATAATAATTTAATGTGTATAATATTGTGAAAACCCCTCTCTCCTTCAAAAAAATACCACACTTCACACCCTCATTTCCTCACACCTATCAAGAATAATTCCTTATATAAATTATACCGAAACACTATCCCAAGAACCTACCCTACATCAAAGAGATTCTGGATTCATAAAACGATCATTCCAAGAGGACTTATGGAGGATTCAAGAGGTAATTCTTCTCTCTCTTTTCCTTAAATTTCCTTTAAATTTAACATTCTTTTCTTAAACTCTGCGCAGATATCCTCATCTATATGGCATGATAGATCCATTATCACAATGATAATTCAATTTCATTTTACTAATGTGATATTATTTCACCTAACCCATTCTCCTCTTCGTGTTATTTTATAATTGATTTCAGTGTTCGTGAGGTGTTAATATATGTCCTAAAGAATTACATGTTTTCATTTTTCATTACTACCTTCAGATATAGACATGAAAACATTTTTATAGTTGAACTAGTTTATTTTCATATGTATTATATCCTATTTAATGTTCTCGAAATAACTTATGTACATACTACTATGTTATTAAACAAAATATGTTTGTTGTTGTCTAAAAACCGCACAAATGAACCCTAATGATAATCATTAAATTCATATATAATGATTCATCGACATGGTGTACAACATAATTCAATATAAGATAATTTAATCTCCTCAAATTTCACTAAAAAAATTAAATATTAGTTATATTAGTGTATTTGTGTTCTATATGAACTTCCATTCAAAAATACAAGTGAACCATCAAAGAAAACTATACAACTAAATGTTCCCTAACAATTAATTTAAACTCTAAAACTCTTACAAAGGACCATAAATGTACTTAATAAAATCATAATTAATCTAATTAATTTATAAATGGTTATTTAATTGTTAATTCATTAAGCTAATATGGTTATACCAGACATTAATGTGAATAATGTGTTCAGATACAATGTAAGGATAAATTCTCAAACCCTGCTCTATTTCTTTGGGTTATCCCTCTTCAACCCATTTTTTGTATGGATATGGATTAAAAATAATTTATTTCATCATTATATTAATTTTTCTAGGATATAAATTTCATCTAATTGATTTTATGAAAAACCCCAATGTTTTCCAAATGAAATCTTCTTTCAAGTAAAAACACATTTTTACCTCTTGTTGATTGTTCTAATCTTCACTCAAGAATAGTTTCTCTATGTCTAGAATTATATTCCATTGTTATTTTGGAAAAAAAATGTTTATGAATTTATTATTTATTATCTAAAACCCATTTCATTCCATGGTTTATTTTTATGTTCAAGTTTTAAATATTTTCAATATTTCATGAATGATAATGTAAATGTTATGATGAGACGGGTGTGCCCAGAATTATATTGCACAATATGAATGTTATGATGTGATGTGTGCACCCAAAATTATACAAAACTCTAATTCATTAGTTAATTTGATGAATCTAATGAGTTAAATGTAAATGATTCCTAAGAATTATTGTGACATTGTTCACAACAATGTTTGGTAGATGACCACAATGACATTTTTATTTTTATGCATTTCCAAACATTTATCTAATGATTCGTCTCATGATTTTTTATGACGATGTTAGGATTATACTCACCCCTTTCTATATTCTTCTAATCTAATCAATGACTGGGCTTCTATCTCACCCCTTTTTGACGGATATCCTCACGTGATTTTGTGTACTAAAGAGATTTCAAGGGACAATAAGAAGATAAAGCATAATGGATTAATTAAATGATTATGTTTTCCATTGTAAATGTTATTTATTTTCCAATTTTTCACAAGACACTAAACCTCTACATCGTTGTGGTGTAATAATATTATCTTTTTTTATCATTGTAATGTTTTAATCGTAATTTATGAAATGGCACGGTCTCAATAGTTGGTATCGAAGGAAAGGGTTAATTAATTTGGGAATTATGATTAGTGAATCCATGATAAAACCACTAGTATGATACTAAGTACAATTATGAACACATGAAGCTTTTATAAACATAGGTACCCCTAAGATATTATTTTATCATAAATTTCACTAATTTATTTGTTATTTATTCACCACTCATTGACTTATTTTTTGTTCTAACTTTGTCTATTTTTGAAAATGGTGGTAACCAGAAGAAACCAGGCCAAGAACACATGTGAGGGCCGATTAAAGGATTGCCTGAATGACATCCACATTTTATTGAGAGGTGGAGTTAAAAATTTCATGTGGATTCATAACAAACTATATCCGATTATGAATAATAACATGAATATTGAAAAATTTCATCCTTTACCAATGTTGGAGAAAATGGCTATTGATTGTTTTATGTGAAAACGACCCCAAATGTTTACTAGATCCTCTGATCTAGTAGTTTTGGAATAGTGGGTCGTCTCCATAGAGACGATATTTTCTCTTATTCAATATACAGAGATTCATAAGGTAACATTAGACGGTTATCATCTAGAGGGAGAGTCTGGAAAATGGTTGGTCTTGGTAAAGAACTCCAAGCCGACTTCATAAATGGTAGTGATGATATGAGAAGACATTAAGATTATGATTCTTAATAATTTTTTACCAAGAAATATTCATACTATTATGGAGAGAGAATTCATAGAGATCCAAAAAATGGAAGGAAAATTTTTCACAACCTACGAAGAGATTTTCACATGGCATGAAAGGTATGATTCAGGTTTTGTTATAAAAAAAGATGAAAAAATTGATAGATTATATAGTGGATTAAAACCACACATTTGAAATGTACTTTAAATTAGAGACATTGGGAATCTTGAGAAATTTATTCGATATGATCTCAAATTGGAGATAGAGTTTGATGAATGGTCTCATGGATATGGTGATAAGAAACCAAATTAGGAGTATGAAGTTAGAGGATCTAATGATAAAGGTTGGAATAAAACACAATGACCCACATGAAAAAAATTCGTGAAGATGCATAATGGGAACTACCTCAGAGGGATATGGAAATGCTTCAAGTGTGGGAAATAATCCCATCATGCTCAGAAGTGTCAAAAAGGTATGTGAAGGAACGAGAATGTTGTTGATTAAAGGATAGAACCCCGCATGGTCTAATGCTATAATGGAAAGGAGAAAGTGAAATATGCAAGATAGTGAACTAAACATCGAGTCTTCATGGATAATCAGTTTCATCAGCCACCAAATCCTAAGGAACATGGGAAAGATTATGGAATTTCCACTGCAGCAGTAGAAAAAGATAATGTAGTCGTACTAGGTACATATCCTATTCACTCCTGAAGGGAAAATGCCTTATTTTTTTTCTGGTTCTTTGAATTAATATATATTATGAATGTTTTCTAGAACTATATAATTGAATCCATGTATCATTTATATTGATTTATCTGTAAAAACACTATGTGGTTCAATAATTGCAACCCATGTGTTTGAATCATCTCAGTTTGGCGTATGTGGGATGATTCGTCTAGTGAATCTCTTAATACTTCACTTGGTGGTATTATATTCTACAATGGTAATGAATTGGCTCTCATTATACTGACTACAAATCAACTATTTGTAAAAGGAAATATCATTTCAAATTTTGATCCTTCTTATGTTACACTACAAATGAAAGGAAGATCACAAATCTCCTTTGAAAATTCATTCAACGATGTGGGTGTGGATTCCATGTGAAGTTGCATACCTCGAACAAATTTTTATCTTAAAGGAATGTAGCAACCTAGTTGAAATTACCATCATTAGGGAATGAAATGATTTATTTAATGAAGAGTATCCTAGACATCCCCAATATCACGAGGTAAAGTTCTCCATAGAAATCATACATTGAACTAATTATATCTCAATGTGTCCATATAGGATTTCTTCTATTGAATTAGAGGAGTTAAAGAAGAATCTACTAGAGCCTTTGGACAAAGGGTTAACTTTCCCTAGTGCATCACCATTGGGGTGCACCAGTGTTATCTCTGAAGATGAAGTATTGTACAATGTGGTTGGGTGAAGATTATCGTGAACTCAACATGGACACCATAATGAACATGTTTCCTTTTTAAATGATAGATGAAATTATTGATCTATTAAGAGTATATCAATACTTCTCAGTGGTGGATCTTCATTCTGGATATCATCAATAAAATGTGAATAAGGAATATATTCAGAATACTTCCTTATGTATATGGAATGAGAACTATGAGTTTTTGGTGACTACCTTCAGTCTTATTAATGCCCTTATACTGTTCATGTATTTGATTAATAAACTCTTTATAAATCACATATAAAAATTTGTGGTCAGGTTTTTTGATGATATACTCATATAATCCAAGATAAAGGAGGAACATGGAGAAAATATAAGGCTTTTGTTGGTGACATTGAGAAAGGAGAAGTTGTGAAACATGTATAGTAGGTGCGTCTTTTGGATAAAGAAACTGACATTCATGGGACTTTTGATGCACATTTGAAGGAATTTTTGGGGAACCATCAAACACAAATGCGATTTTGGAATGGCCCAGACCCTCTAGTATAGCAGAAACCTGAATATTTAATTGATTAGCTGGATAATAGTGATGTTTTGTGAGAAATGTATCAAGATTGTCAAGACCAATAACCATGTTATCATAGAAAGGGGTGTTAAATATCTGGGTGGAAGAATGTGAGAAGAGCCTCAATGAGATAAAGAGAAGGCAGATCACTACACCAATACTCACATTACCAAATACTGGAGAATTTTTTTGATATAAAGTGATGCATCAATTAATTTCTTGGGTTGTTTAATCAGGAAAATTGATAATGTGATAGCTTACACCTCATGGAAGTTAAAGACCAATGAGATGAACTACCAAAAACCTTATCAATAGATATTAGTCATGAAGTTTTCCTATAAAATCGTGCAGCACAACCCTTATGGTGATAATTGTGACATATACACAAACCCCAAGAGTCTAAAGTATATGTTCACAAAAAAATAATCTCAACATGGGCCAAAGCAGATGGTTTGAGATAATCATAGAATATGATTTCTCTATTCAATACCATCCTGGAAAGGTGAACATGGTAGCCAGTTATTTAAGGAGAAAATAACCTAATAGTATGTACATGTTATGAATTGAGAAAGACCCTATATACATGGATATGCAAAGGATGGATTTGGAAATCATAATGTCCAGGGGGATACATCCTACCATTCCCAAAAGACTTTGTAACCATAAATCTAATTGTTGATTAATGTGGCATAAAGGGATGATCTAGAGTAACAAAAGAATGTGAATGTAGTAAAGGAAGATAATTTTCATGAGTTCCATATCGATGATGATTTAGTGATTTAGTTTGGAACATGGATTTTTGTGCATTCAGCACACTTTATAATGAATGATATATTGGACAATGCACATAGATCAACATTATCTATCCATCCTGGTAGCACCAAGATATATCGAGATCTCTTAGAACACTTTGGGTGGTATTATAGGATGAAGGAGATTGTATAATATATATCAAGGTTCTTTGTGTGTCATAAAGATAAAGTAGAGTGACAATAGTCCAAATGGATGATGAAACCATTTCAAAAACCGAAGAGGAAATGAAATAATGTCACTATGGACTTTGTCATTGGTCTCCTGAAGATGTCAAAGGTATATAATGTGATATGGGTGGTGGTTGACTGACTCACCAAGACTTCCCATTTTATCGTTATTTGGGAAGATCTCTTTCTTGAACAACATGATACGATATATTTGAATGAGTTAGTGATAATGTATGGTGTTCCCCTCTCAATTACCTCAGATCATGATCCACGATTCACATCCAAATTCTGGAAGAGTCTTTAACATTCCTTGAGTACAGAATTAAATTTCAGCATTAACTCTCACCACCAAACTGATGGCCAATATTAAAATAATATTTATATTATTGAAGATTTGATAAGATCCTTCTATCTATTATTCAATGGATGATGGGATAATCTTCTCCCATTGGTTGAGTTGTAATACAACAATAGCTTCCACTCGAGTATTCAGATGGCTCTATTTGAAGCTCTGTAAGGAAAGCAATTTAGAACTCCATCTTGTTTAGATGAGTAGGAGAAAGAAATATACTTGGACCTGATATCATGGAAATGATGATAGAGAATGTTCAATTCGCCCTAAAACATATAATATTTTCTTATATTCATCAAAAGAGAAATGGTGACAACTATCGAAGAGACGTTGAGTTTGATGTTAGAGGTAATGTCTTCCTTCAAATATTACCATGGAATAGAGTCATGCAGTTTTGATTGAATGGGATGATAAGCCCGATTTACATTGGATCCTTTATGATCCTTGTCCAAAAAGGAGATGTTGCCTATCGTCTTTCAATTTCGTTGAATATAGAGTGAGTTCATGATGTGTTTTAGGTATCACTCTAGAGGAAGTACATACCATATCCCTCACATATAATGAACTCAAGGGTGGAACAACCTGAAGATGATCTCTCTTATGAGTAGTAGCCTATGAATATTCTGGGCTAGAGAGATAAGGTTCTACACAACAAGAGAACCCACCATATCAATGTCTTGTGGAGGAACCATATGTTTGAAGAAGCTACATTGGAACCGGAGGAGGAGATAAAGGAGAAGTACCCTCACAAGTTTATGTAAAATTAAAATTTAATGGAAAAATTCTTAAATGGGGAAGAATGTAATGATTTAAAGTTTTATCAATTAATATCCATTTTTATATTCATTCCTTAATGTTTAATCACATATATTTATACTAAATACTATATGACCATGAAAAAGAATTGACACCTCTGTGCTTTGAATATCGAAAATCTGACATACATGGTTGTGATAAATATGATGTTTGGAGTCTTATAGGAAAAACATATTTTTTGGGTGAATAGTAACATACCCATATAAATAATATTATAACCCTTATTAATTGTAAAGTTTTTAAAATAATAGTAACCTAACCCATGAATGATTAAATTAAATTTAGGCATATTTGAAGCGACATTTTGACCATAGTAAAATTATTGTTATTTTTTGTAATTCAAAAACAATTAGTAATAATTAATTAATTAATTTAAAATAAAATTTATATTCCTAAAATGTTATATGTATTCTGTTTTAAAGATAATTTTATTTGAACAAAGGTAATTTTTTAAATAATTATGAAATCAGTTTTAAATTTATAATCTGTATTTTTATTGTAAATTAGGATTTTATTTAAAAATTAAATTAATTATATTTTGTAATTTTTTTTAAAAATGCAGTTTATTTTTAGATTCTACACATTTCAAAATGGTTACTGACATTTTTTTTAGTTTTTTTGAAGACATGAATTTTTTGTGAATTGTAAAATGCAATAATTTACGATAAATGATAAATTCATAAATTTTGTTGTCAGAGGATGATGTATGGATGATTTTAGGCCATTTTATAGAAATCAGAAGAACACATCACTAATCTTGGTCATGTAATCATCATTATTACATTTCATGAGGAGAAATAAATAATTGATAAATATGACTATGTGAAAACTCATCTCCCCTCCACTAAAAATACCACCCATCACACCGTCATTACCTCAAACCTCTCAAGATTCAAGACTTCTATAAAGTCTACAAGAACATATTCCATAGATCCTTACCCTCATCCAAGAACTTTTGGTCTCATAAAAATTTCAATCCAAGGTACCATAAGGAGGATTCAAGCGGTAATTTCTCTCCTCCTTTCATTTAATTTCCTGTCAATTTCAAGATCATTTCTTAATATCTCACCACCTATCCTCGTATACATGTTATTGTAACTTCAGTACCATACATATAATTTAATGTCATGATAATATTGGGATAATATATAATACACCACCTTCACCTCTTATTATTATTTTAGAATGGAAAACTTTGTCTGTGAGGAGTCATTTTATCACCTTCAAGAACAACATGAATTTATTTTCCATTATATCCTTTAGATCGGGTCATTAAAACATTTTTGTGGTTGAATAAAATTATATTATATTTATGATATAATATTTAATGTTTTGGAACTATCTTTTTTACATATTACTAAGTTATTAAACAAAACAAGTTCGTTGTGTTTGAAAACCCGCACAAATTAACCCAAACAATAATCATTAAATTCGAATATAATGATTCATCTACATGGTATATAACATAATTAATTATAAGTTAATTTAAAATCCTAGAATATTATTCATAACAATAAATATCAGTTAAGGAAGTTTATCCAGTTCTACATGAACTTCCATTCATGATTACAAGTGAACCATTCCAGAACAATGAATGTGACCTCTATAACACATCCAAAGGCCCTTAGGTGATCGTAATAAAACCATTATTATTATTAATAATGTAAAAATTTTATTTAATTGTTAATTAAAGAAAACAATGTAATTATTGAGGACATTAAAGAGAATAATGTAATCCTATACAATGTAAGGGTAAATTCGAGAACCCAGCTCTCTTTATTTGGGTTTTATCACATCAACACATTTTTAGTATGGAAATGACATAAAAATAATTTTTTCACCATTATTTTTACTTTTATAGAATTTAAAAGTTCTAAAATTTATTTTTTTTAATAACCCAACATTTTCCCAAAGAACTCTTCTATCAAGTAAAAACACACTTTTTTTACTTCTTGATGTTTGATTCAATCATTACTCAAGGTTAATAGTTCTATTTAATGATTGATATTCCATCATTATTTTTGGAACTAAATGTTTAAGAAATTTTTAATTATTATGTGAAACCCATTTCATTCGATGGGTTATTTTTATGTTCATGTTTTAAATATTTTCAATGTGGCAAGAATTATAATGTAAATATTCTAATGAGAGGGATACACCAAGAGTTATATAGCACAATATTAATGTTATGATATGGTAGGTGCGCCTTGAATTATACCATGATCCAATGAATTTAGAAATGTGATGAATATCATGAGTTAAATATATATTATTTTTGAACATTATTGTAACATTGTTCCCAACTATGTGTTGTAGATGACCACTGAGACATGATGTTTTCTTTTTAGGAATTGCCACACCATTTTCTAATCATTCCTCTTATGATTTTGGCTGATGTTGTTATGATTATGATCACCCAATGCTATATTTTTTTTATATATCCTCTTACAAGTCTTTTATCTCACCCCTTTTTTATATATATAATCTGGTGATTATTTGTACTAAGGAGTTTTCAATGTACAATAATAAGCTAGAGAAGAATGGATTAAATAAATGTTTTTGTTTTGTGTTGTAAATGTTAGGTATGGTCTTAGTTTTCCGAAAACAGTAGTCCTATAGATCCTCATAGTGTAATACTATTATGATATTTATATTTATAATGATGCAATAGTAATGTTAAAAAGTTAGGGTTAATAAAGTGTTCATTTTTTATAAGTGGGGAATTTAATTACACACATAATTTTTTTAGAGAGCATGATGCATGGTAATCTAGACTACAAGACGTTTAACATCCACACAATTCATGTAGTCCATTAGTCACTGATGAGCCTTGTAACATCTAACTTGTCGACATGACTTTTGGTTATGTAACATAGAGTCCACACATTTTGTAGATCAGGTACTCTCCATGTAATCCAATATTTTCAATGGAACAGTTACATGATGAGACACAAGGCATGTGTCGTGGATAGATATTGAGAATAATACCCTACATGTACCCACAATGTATGCACTGTTTATATTTACCAAATGACATAAAAATAAAAATTAATATTTTATAACATTCAAACATTATCAACATGTCTTCCTTGTGTACATTTAGTATATTTTACACTCCATGTGATTTTTTTATAAATATAAATTTCTAATTAGTTTCACTATAATTTTCAAATCTATATGTCATGATTTGGTCGTATTACAATTATTACTCGATGAACTTTGAAGAAAAACCGAGTATGAAATTACCAAGAGTTCCATGTGGTCATTATAGTGATAGAAAATTCCACAATATAATTGGATAAATAATTAAAACCACATGTAAATAGAGTAAATAGTATTTGAGTATAATAAAAATTGTTTATTTTGGAAGAGTCCTCACTATATAACCAACACGATACATTTTTGTACATAGATAAATTTAAATATGCTTAATTTATTTTTTTAAAATTTTTATTGATGATAATCTCACGAAAACTCATATTTCAATAAGGATAAAAGAATTTACTAATTAATGATGATAGTTAATTGATTCAAGCATGGGTTATCTTAAATAAGAATTATTATAATTGATTTATGATTAAATTCGTATTTCATATAATGCATGTGGATTATCATGAGACTAGAACAGAAAATTTGGTGATATATGTTAAATTTAATTTCTAATGAAATTAAATTTTTTTCAAGTGTGTCACTCCTATCATAATGAAAGACTCTTTGATCCCATTATTTCTTTTATTGAAAACACATAACCAATCCATTGGCTCCCCACATCTTCATGTGAGTAAAAACATATGTTATAGATGGAGATCATAATCATGTATAGTCATTTCATGTTAAAAAATGAGTTAAAACTAATATAAGAGATGTTCACAGGTGGATATGTGGACAGTTAGAATGTGGACCATAAATGGATGAAGGTTACTTTCTACTAGGTCAAAAGTCGGTTCCACATGAACAAGATAAACCAACTAGTAATAAAATTTCATGGACAAACTACTTTATTCTTATATTTATTTCATGTTTCATAGTTATTTCAATACTGATGTTTTTTCACAACCACCAAAATTAATTAAATAATATGCATATAGAATAGAAATAAAAAAATTACTTATGCATAAATATTATCAATGATATGTTTAATATCTTATGTAAATTCACAATATATTTAATATAATATAATATTGGAAATAATAAAAAACTTATGCATAATGGAAAAAATCCCTCAATTATATATATTATGTTGGTATATCATTCAACTACATCAAATAAAATTGAACAATATTCCAAAGAGCTTGGAAAACATTAGTTTGGGTGATTTTAATTATTGGGGAATTTAGACTCGATTTTTTGGTTTGAAATAAAAATTTTCTGATAATGGGTTGACTTCAAAATAATGACATAGTTTAATTGAGAAGAAAATCATAATAAAATACAATTTAAAGATTTCAGGATTGTAGATTCCACTAATTAAATCAAGGATCTATCAGTTAATTAAATTGGAATTTTGAATGCATAACTAAAAACTATCAAATTTAAGGTCCATCCCCCAAATTCAGTATAATTAGAAGAAAAATATGGACCCCTTAAACTATAATTTCAAAAAATTAGGATATTCTAAGATAGTGGTTAGAGATATTAGGTTTTTGAAAAATTGTCGAAGATTAATAAATATTATATTTATATTTTATCTAACTTTAATATTATAATGTACTAAAACTCTATTCATCTTATTTTTACATTTAGAAATAATATCTATTTAAAAATATCACAACAATCCATTTATTATACGGAAAATCTTCCTGACATCAATAATTTCTATGATTTTCAAAGCCTCTTATGAATTATCCTAGGCCATGAAAGTAAACACAATGTGATGGATGATCGAATTCCTATTGCACCGGGTAATGAGGCTGGTGAAGAAAATTTATCATTCTGTTAGAAACATTTAAAAATTTATGTACATGTTTATGGATTCATGTTATAATCTATTTTCATGGATCTTTTTTTGAAATATGATGACATGGATGTGTATAACATGATATATCACCATCAATATCTCTATTAAGATAAACAGTGAAAAGAGAGTTATTAGATTTAAAATTCTATATTTAAAACTAAAATTTTAGATTCATCTATAGTTTGGAAAATTATAGTTAATATTTTGGAATAATTGAACACCTATACATATTATGGATTAAATTCATAGATGATTTTCACATATATATCTTACATTCCTTACTACCAAAGTTTGTCTCAAATTTTATAGTTATTTATAACCTAATCAATAATGAATTGAGTCTTTTAGAACATCATAATTAAATTCTCCATGTGGACAAGTTCATAGGGCATGAAAAACTCGTGGTCCTTATAATGAATTTGAAAATGAAGAAAATGTTGAATGGGATAAATTCTAATAAAAAGTATAACTATCTTATGAAATGTAATTCCAAAAAGATGATGATCTAGATTTTGGTAAATAAAATGGAATCAATTTGTTCTTTATATGGAAGGAAATGACACTAGAAGAGGAACTGAATATACAAGAAAGGGGAAGCAGAATGCCAATTTTTTATCGATTGTAATCATCTAATATCTACACATTGTGTATTATAAATAGCTTTTGGTTCTAAAATTTATATCAAAATGTCGGAATGATGTAGATTTTGAATTATTTCATTAGGTGAGGTGGATTTGAGAGAAACCAATTGTTTGAGGCCAACTACTCTAGGAATTTGTGGATAAAACATTCCATTTCCAATGGTAATTATAATGGTTTTAGGAGGTTTTTAATATTTAAAAACTATATCCAAAAACAAATTTCTTATTCCGTGCCTAGATGTTGATGGATTAATTTTTAAAATTTGAAATAAAATTATTTTCATTTCTGAAGACAGCATATGAATTGGTATGAAGCATTTAGAATAGAATATGTATGTATTAGATTATGAAAACCATGTATTTGTAATAGATAAGGAAACATGTTCACAAGAATCACATAAAACCCATTTAAGGAATCCCCATCTTGGTAATGAAAATTTGATGCATTTTCAAAAGCACTACCAAGATTGTTATTTAAAAAATTTTGAGATCAAAAAATATGAAATTACTCATTCTTACTTTTAAGAGAAATGAACAAACCACTATTCGGTGGACATGGTGAATTGGACAGAGATATTTTCGGAATGGTACACACTGGCATGGGTGGAATACATACAATAGAATAAATATGTGTGTATTGTTACACAATAATATTTATTTATGACTTTATTTGATATGGATATGTCTATTTTATGTGCTCTAAGTATTATTCATTTGATAAATTCAATGAATTCATGAATGTTGTTAAGATTAAATATTGAAATAAGATAAATATAATTTGATCACATCGAGGTGGTGATTCTAAAAAATAATAGTTCTACAAAAGTATTTGGGAGTTTTGGATTCTATCTTAACTGACACCACCATAATCTCCATAGTGTTATTGTGTTATTTAATGGAGGAACGATATCATATTATACAAGTTATGGTTGATGATGATTGATGAAAATATTCCATTAACTTTTTGGGGATATGCATTACAAATTGTGTCATATACACTAAACTGAGTACCAACTGAAGGAGAAAATATAATTCCCATTATGTTATGGAGTGGAAAGACACTATTTTGGTTTCACTAAAATGTATCATGTTGTGAGGTGTTTGTTAATTCATTTCTAGAATCAAACTAGAGCCTTAGAGAATAAATTTAATGTTTACAGTGTATCCTAAATAAATAAAGGGATACTACTTATAAAATGCCTCAAACTAGAATGTGACTATCCCCAGACATGAATTTCTTCTTGATATATAATACATCATAATAATTTATAGTGGGATAAAAATTGAATTCGATTAATTTGATGCTCATGATAGATAAGGGTTGGTTTATAATGATATTTCACAGGTCCCCTTGGATGAAGTAGTTCCTTTAAAATATGTACTATGTAAGAGAACTAGAAAGCTAAGAAAAATAGAGTGATATTGTTTTCTAGTTACTAAAGATTACGAATTATTATGAGATGGACATAAAAAATATTTATCCGACAAATAGATAGTATAAATCTTTTAAGATTCACGATTGAGAGAGGAGATGAATTCTAATATATATTTATATATAAGAAAAACATTTCAAGATAATTAAATGAACTAATTAATGTAAATCCCATATGGTGAGAATGGATATTCAATAGAAAATTGGTCATATAAGGTCATTTAAATACCCATAATGAATGCCAGTGGATAACATGTTTAAAAGTATTCATGTAAATGACTATGATAAAACCATTTCTCTAGTTTCCAAGTTTAAATCCATCATGATTCAACGTATTATAGTATCTTACCATATCAATGAAATTTGGTTAATGGGTGTAAAAATAGAGTTTGTGGGAACCTTCAAGGAGTTGTTTACATGACACAACCAAAAGGAATTGTGACTCCAAGTGATCCTAAATGTATATAAATTTAAAAAGATCCATTTTTGGATTGAATTAAATACATAGGTTAGGGAAAATATGATTTTATGGAGCTATTAATGAATTTGGATATATTTGAAAATATTTGTCTAGTGTTTGTTAAATAGGTTTCATGGGATACAATAATTATTATTTTAGTATATATTGGTGTCATATTACTAATTTAAAATGAAATATAAGTCGTATAGTATGGTAATTACTTGTTGAAAAACTATTTGTCTATGAAGAACATTGTTTAAACATCCATTATTCTAAGGATATATACAATTCAATGTATATCCAAGAGGATTCTTGTACTATGTCAATGTACATACATTGACCATGTACTAATGAAATTTATAATGGAACAATATGAGATGGTATGTGTTCTATTTTAACTTATTATACATAATTATAATAAAATACTTTATTAAAAAAAATAAGAGAAATTATGAATGAGTAAAATTCTATATTATTAAGTGATGGGATCAATCACCTATATGGGTATATATCAAGATTATCCAGGAGAAAAACAATTGTATGTTGTTAAGGATATCTTCAAGTATTGGAGAAGAACTACAGATATTTTCCTTATGTATGGAGGAGATAAGGAGCTCTTTAACAGGGTTTATAATGATTCATATTTTCAAATAGATCATAATGATCTAAACTCATAATCTGTATAATTTTTCTGTATTAATGGAGGAGCAGAGATATAGAAGAGATTAAAGAAGATAGTTGTCAATGATTATATAATGGAGTATGTGTATATATGGTATTATCATATATCCTAATAAGAACCTTGGATATGATATAGTTTCCATGATTTTGATGTGGTACATGTAATAAATACCTTATCAGTGTGAATTGTGATAATTTTATAGTGGTGGCTCTTGTAAATGAACCATGTTCACCCCAACCAACAATGAAAATACTATGGAAGTATCACCTCTTGAGGTATTTGTTTTATAATGGGTAAATATGGGTATAAATATTACCCACTAAATGAAATGTCTTATAACACTTAACAAAAGGAATATCTCTTAGGAAGTGTTAGTATGATGTGAGATCTAGTAGACAAAATGATGTTAGTAATTTTTACTTATGAATGTGGATGTCTAATGGAGGTGGTGCACTATAACCAACTCATGTGTAATTAATGTTAACCATTTTTCATTATTTTTAACACTAATATAATACTTATAACATCATTATTATCATTCTATGAATCCAAGTTTGTGATAATTCCATAAAATTAGTTTTCATACTATAAGGCTATTGAAGTTCCCCTCTATGATGGGATCCCAGTATTCCCATGACATAATTCATATTTTTTTTTATATTTCATGATAAAATCATGTGATAGAAACAAGTTATATAAGATATCAGGTGTGGAGGATCATAGGAATTTTAGGTAGCATATCATATTGTACCCCTGGTAATGTCCAATGTATGATATTAATAGAACAATACCCACATGTATGAAACCGATATTTATTTGTTCAATTGGATGTTCCTAGCTATATACATGTGTATTGATCCTTATAATTTAATATTATTGATAATGAGTATTATAAGTCATGAATATTGTTGAATTTATGTAAATTATGACAACATATAATCATGGTAAGGTTAGATATGTTAGATGCATCGTACATAATATTTCATTGACGAATAATGTGAAAAAGGGTTTTCCCTTTTGTTTAATATTGTGTGTTGATTTTACTGGACCATTTATAGAAATTATATAGAGAAAATAGATCCTTACACATGTTTTTATATAATAACATTTTATTTTTAGATATTCAAATAATGAGGCATCGTGGACATAATTTAATAGATCCCCTATGAATGCTTCTCAATTAGAGATATCATAATAAAATGATTACATTACAATGGAAAATATGTATGAGGTATTGTGGAATTAAATAATTGACTTATTCATATATTTGCTTCATTAATATATATTTTTTATTCTACCATTGAATATAACACCCCATGATTTCATAGTGCATTATCTCATTAAAGTAATTCAATAGCTTGGGTTACACACAACACCGAGTTCGAGCGCACCACAACTTACCACACTATCTGTTCGAAAAAATGTTTTGAATTTTATTGATTTCATTTTGATTCTTATATAGCCTATATAATTTTAACATCCGTATTATGTGTTTCGTAGACATAATATAATAACAAATTCATTTTATCAAATACAAGATTTTTTTTTCAAAAAAATGAAATTTTACAGCTTTTTAAGGGAGAACCATTTTAAAAAAATTTATATTTGAAACTTTTAGGTATTCTATATTTTGAAATTAAATTTTTCATTAGAAGCGGGACATAAAAATTTAATTTAGATAAATTTTGGGTACTTTTCTGAATACATTCATATTTTGATGAATAGTGAAAAATACTATGTTTTAATTGACTTTTTTTAATAGAAATAATTTATAGTGATAAATTATTAATTTGAATGTTTTTAAGTGAAATGGGATTATATTTTAATCATTTAATACAATTTATGTCATTATAATTAATTTCACATTTAAATTTGACATAAACACATGTCAATCATTTGAATGTTTATTCTTTTTAAAAACAAGATTTTTAGTTTTGTCGATGGGGATTAATTTTAAATTAATAAATGAAACTTAAATGTTTGTAATTTGGTATAATAGACTTCATTTTTTTATTCACAATATCAAAATTATCATAGGGTAAATTTTTTGTATTTTTCTGAAAACTTTCAAGTTTTGTTGAATACTGAAAAACACTACGTTATTATATAAAACCGACATTTTATTAAAATAATTAGATATTTTATTTTAATTTATTTTGGGTCAAAATATATACATAATACCTATATATTTTAAACTTAATTCATTGGATTTATTTTATAATAAGATTATATATGTAATTTTATCGAACATTTTACCATCTTTTACGCACCTTATTGGAGAATTTGAAAATTTGTATAAAACTAAATTTTACCAATCCATAGAATTGAATTTAAAAAATTATAGAGACACAGTTAATATCAGTACATAATATGTGGTTCAATAAGATGAAAATAATTTTTTGTAAATAGTAACTTTTGACTTTTATTTACCAAGGTTAATAGTAAATAGGGTAATTAAGGGTAAAAATGATATCCTAATTACCCTAACAGATATCCTAATTCTGTTGGATAAGTATTATTCGCCCATAATCAACCATAGGAATAATATATGATCCTCTTTGGTCCCCTTGGATTAGATTAGGACATTTATTTTTATTTTTCTTAAGGAAGAGTTAAAAGAGTTAAATTTAATGTTTAATAACTAATCCATTTTTAATATAGTGTTATATGTAATATTAATTAGACTATAAATATTCATCATAAAGTTAAAAATATTTCATAAATAATAATATTTTATTTAAAATTTCTAGACATTAAATAACTTAATTTAATTTTGACACAATGATGACGCAGCAACTACCATAATAATGAAAAATTAAAATAATTGATAATATAAATATCCAAATAAATGTATATTGAGACTTTTGATGAATTCCACTAATTTTCAAGGTAAATATGACATTTTATTATTGAAAATATGAATTTAGTTCGAAGTAATAATTTATTTAGGACTTTAACTAAAATCATTTATTAAATAATGTCAAAATTGACATAATTGTGTTTCTAAAACAAATACTATATTATTGGATGATATAATATTACTAAAAATATAAGGTTCAGCCAAAGGGACTTAATAATATTATATATGTTATTAATGAACCTATTGGGGTTCTATTGGATGTTTATTGTATGTTTATTAACCATATACTATAAAGATATAAAGAGACAAGGTAAATATAAAACTATTTAACTAAGCATTAAATAAAAATGATAAGGTTATTATGAAGATCTAAACATGTCAAAAACTGATTGTTTGAGTGTTTTTAGACCCATCCCCACCTTATACTTTAAATAATTCTTTTTTGAGCCATTATAAACCGAAAATTATTTTATTATAAAATAATATTACAAGATTTTCCTAAAATGGCCCTCACATCTCTTATAAAAGGGAACTTCCCCTTATTTTAATTTCACACGATCCAAAACTTTTGGATCATCCAAAACCTGCCCAAATATCCTCCCAAATATCTCCCCTTCATCCTATAGGCCTTCCTTTGGGCATAAATCCATCCTAATGATCCCTTTTGATCAATTCAAAAGGAAGAACCTGAAGAAGAGGTAAATATTTCGTCACCTATTTCTTGTTTTTTTCTTCTTATACAAATTCGATTTTTGTTGTTTCCCTTCTAAAATTATAACATGAGTATCTTCAATATAAAATGATGTTATTATAAAAATTTTACAACCATAATCATTATTATATTCATCCTATTAATGACAAGGTCACCATATATGCGTACGTACGAATTACCGTCTCCACGTCGTGATATAGTTTGTTACTCCAACACTTCATTATATGGATGGGTATAATAATGATTATAAATGATGTTAATAATAAATATAAAATGTTAATTATTCTATATATATGATATACCATCCAATTACATAAGTTTTCTCTATCAATATAATGATATTGTCACTCGTGCGTACGTACTGATTACCATCGCCACGATGCGATGAGATTAATTTCCACGTTCACCATTCAATAATGATTACAGAATATATATCATTAATGTGTTTTTAATTTATGACATAATAAATATACTGGATATATATATATATACTTATATATAACTTATTCACTTATTTCTATTCAATACGACATGAAAATGGAAACAACATTTATCCGTACGTACGACCTACCATCTCTAAAAACAATGTTTTCCATTTCATATATACGTCTATTCTACATATTTATATTCTAAATTTATATGATATATAAATCATTTTTTATATTGTGGAAGTATTTAAATAATGATATATGTGATACAATCATGAGTAACAAGTTAAAACACATACGATAAAGACAATAATTATTACAAGAAATGTCAATTTAACATTGAAATTATTATTAAATGGGTAGTATAAAGTCATAAATGAATCATGTATGATATCATAAATATTAATATGGTTCTGGTATAATTTAATAACATAATATGGTCTATATACAGGTGGTTAAACGTACCATCATCTAAATGAAAGTGCAAGGTAAGGGTTAATTTCACAATCTCTTTATTATCCGATGTTGTTTTTACATAACTATCTACTGGGACCACTTTTTCATCCACATCCATGTTTTCTAAAAAATTTATTTCAAATTTATTTTTAATATTTACTACAAAATGGGTTAAATATTTTTATACCCTTATTTGACTTGATATGATTTGAATGGAATATTTTCTTCTTTTTCCAAACAAGGCACATTATGGCCTTTTCGACAAAATTAAGGTAAGAATTTCTTTTATTAAAATTATATAGCTGGTGTGGATATTTTCTGCCATTATAACATCATCGAACAATCCCATATAATCTTATAATAATATTTTCAAAATAAATGTTATTCTAAAATTATATTTCTATTAAATGATTTCAAAATAGAATGAGATAATTCTCTAAAAAAAGTTTTGATTTCATATATTTCAACATCCTTTGATGGATTTTAAACTTGTTTGAATTTGATTTATAATGATACAAAACATCAATATTATATTTATGGTTTTGGGATATGTTTGATGTTGGATGTGTTAATTTTACACCATTCATGGTTTAGGGATAAATTATTGACATTTCGTATGCTAGTTTTAATACGAATGTTTATGTTATGTTTTAACCTTTTCATATGAGGAATGCATTGGACTTAGTAAGTGATGGGTGGAGCCCTCTATAGCTCCTAGATGCATCGGTAGGTCTCATGAGACAAACTAGTGTCTTAGAACACTACCATGAAAAAATATTTTTGGTTGTCTTGGGACATGGGATTGACTTTGTGGTTATGAAGTCTAAAATTATGCATTCCATAATTATGAAAGTGTCTATTGATATTACATGTGATTATTCGACTAGTATAATATCCATGAGAAAAAGTAAAGGGAATTATTTGATTTTATCTTTTCCATAGTATGCAAGTGTTTATATTTAAATGGATTTTGTTTTATTCTAATAAATTACATTAAATGATTATGCTTATTTATAATGTTTCGGCCATATTGTTATTCTTACTGAGCATTTGAACTCCCCACTTCTTTGTTCTATTTTTACCAGGATGTGAAAAAGCATTTTATGATTAATAAGAAGGGTTAAGATAAGGGAATAATGCCATTCTAAAAGGTTAATTTATGTTGTGTTTTAATTTTTAATGTGTAATGTAATTTTCATGTATATAATCTATTTTCCAAGACTACTAAACTGATTAGTCATTCGGGACATGATTCCTTGTAATCATGCCAATGTATTAAAATATGGAACCAACTCCCACAACAGGGGTCAGGGCGTTATTGTTTGTATTAGAATATTTTTAAAAATAACCATGTAAACTAGATTTATAAAACTCTGATTAGATAACACTACCCAAATATAAAATTTGATGATTAGTATAGAAAAACTTCCTATTATTTTGGTTCTATTGAGATTTTGTCAGATTTCCAAGAAATACAACCTTGTTGGGATACGAGCCGGTAGAAGCGGCTTTGGCACAAATGTACCTAGGGGTAAAACCCGAAAACACCACTTTGAGATAGACTCGAACAGAAACAAGTACATGACAACGGGCCTTGCTGCACTCTTGGTTATAACACTCTTGGGTGATATGAAGAGGATAATTATAATTTTTTTTCAAACTACTATGAAGGTCTTATGAGTATATACCTTATCAAAGAAAACCTTTTTATATTATGGATTATATTCATGAGCTATTCAATTTATGTTAACTATTTTACAAGTTTGGAATTATGCATTGCGATTCATAAACTAAACTATTGTATGCCATTTTTTAGAAATGGCACCTATTAGATTGAATGAGACCTCCAGCAATACGCTTTATCAAATGAGTAAGAATGATAATATCATTAATTGTGTTAAGAAATAATTTAGAAAGTAAATGGTATCCTATGTATTATCATCATATGAAGAAATAGTATCATGTGTTAATAAGATACGTAAATTATTTTTTGAGTCCTATGTTTTTTAAGGGAAGCAAAAGAAGAAAAAGATGGTAGAGAGAAAGATGGATAAAGGGAATAAGGGAAAGAAGGATTTTACTAGATGTGATAACTGTGGAAAGAATCACCATTGTAAATGCTAGAAGGAACTAGGAATTTGTTATATGTGTGCATAAAAAGGACACCAAGTACGTGATTGGAAGGTTGAGAAAAAGGTTTCGAACAGACAATTCTTCATCTGCAAGGAGTTGGGACACTGCGCGAATCAATGTCCAAATCATCAGAGTATACCCAAATTGCTTCTGTTGGATAATAATATTTTTATGATACTAAAAAAGATGAAGAGGAATGATTAATAATTCTTATGTTTTTAAAAATTTATCATGTCATTTGAGTATTGTATTATATAAGGATTGTATTTCAGTACTATTTCACTATGGACTTGAGATTAGTGGATCCAAGAAAAGTGACTCAAGGGAATGTTAAACATATTGATAAGTACATGGTTTAAGGAAAGGAAAAAAAATAATATGGTCCTGATACTGAGGTTTTGATTTTGGAATAAGAGATGATTGATATGGATAAATTATATTAGATATTATTTACATCCTTGGAACTGGTTATTAGTTTGTTTATTCCATCATTGACGGATTTTACATCATTTTTGGATATAAGGAGTACATCCAATATTCTATAAGGAATAAGGGAGAATGAATGAAATAAATATGGTTATATGATAATTCAAGGTGTTTCCATGTTTTAAAAAAATACATGATGAATGTTTTAACATGTTATTACGTGGAAAAAACGATCTTCATTGTATTTACCTTCCTTATAAATTTCAGACTGTTATTTTGGACATGAGTATTTTGGATAAGTCTAATGGTTTGAATCGATTAAGTTTGACATTGGATACAATTTTTAAGGAAAAATATTTTCATGATATTATTTATGGATTTTCATAAAAAGGACAACCTAGAGGTCAGATGACAACCCATCACCTCTGGCAAGGCCACGAGAATGGAACCCACAACCGTAGGGCGACAAAGTTGAATCACCTACAACTAGCCTACATGGTGTCCTAGTTTTTAATTTTATTTTTCATTAAATAGTATGATATATGAATTAAAATTCATTATTTTTGGAACCCTATACGATAAGGATAAATAGAATGATTTTGAATTCTATTATCTTTTAGTGTGAAAGATGAATTTTTGGTAGGAATTAGTTGAAGGATGAAACTCTACCTGTCAAGTATATATATATATAAATATTTTATCTTTTCCTATTAATAAATTAATTCTTAAAATTTAGAGAAGGGATCTTAAATCCAAAAACTTGTTACCCTAGGACCATTTGTTTTTTTGAACCGATTATATTTTACATCATCTTAGATTGATGGCTTTGAGGCCCTCAATTTTACACTTGTTTGTGATAGATGACAACAATCACTACCTGTTAATATTTACATTTTCTTCCATTTAGGTGTCTTTAATTTCACCCAATATTCTCCTCATTGATAATATACTTTGGTTGTAACTTTTTCATTTCCCTTTCCCTCTTATTAAGAATATATTCTGTTATCCCAATTTCTGATGTGGGTTTTCCACAAAGGTAATTTTCTATTTTTAACCATTTATTTTTTATGAACATTTTTATATTGTGAGGATGATGTTTTTTAAAGGATGAGAGAATGTAACAATCCATGATTTCATATTACGTTATCTCATTAAATTAATTTAATAGCTTGCGCTACACGCAACACCAAGTTTGAGCGTACCACAAATTACCACCCTAACTGTTCAAAAAGAGGTTATGAATAGTATTAAATGTAGTTGGAATCTTATATACTCTATAATTTTAACATCCATATTATCTTTTTCTTATACATAATATATGAAAACATTCATTTTTTTAAATAAATATAGTACCATTCAAAAAAATGCACTTTTACCACCTTTTAATGGAGAACCAATTTTAAAACCAACATTTGACCCATTTATATAATAAATTTAATTAAATTAATTTTTTTATAATTAGGACATAAAAATTTAATATAGATTCATTTTTTGTGTTATTCTGATATCATTCATATTTTCATGAATAATAAAAAATACTATGTTTTAATTAAAATAAAAAAAAAATTATTGAATTAATTTATTGTGATAAATTATGCATTTGAATGGTTTGGAATTATAATGAGATTGTATTTTTATCATTTAATACAATTTATTTCATTATAAGTAATTTTTTATTTAAATTTTACATTAACACATGTCAATCTTTTGAAAGTTTTTACTTTTTAAAAACATGCATTTTTGTATTAACAATGGGAAATAATTTTAAATTAATAAATGAAACTTCTATATTTTTAATTTGGTAAAATAGACTTCTTTTTTTGAATTCGGAATATCAAAACTATCTTAGGTTAAATTTATGGTATTTTTCTAAAAACATTCAGTTTTTGATGAATAGTGAAAAACACTGCATTATTATTTAAAACCAAATTTTTATTTAAATAAATAGTTATTTTATATTATTTTATTTTAGATAAAAATAGAAACATAATACCAATATATGTTCAATGCAATTATTTGGATTCATTTTATAATAATATTATATATATATAATTTTATTGATCATTTTACAGCCTTTACCCACCTTCTTGGAGCATTTTCAAATTTGTATAAAACATAATTTCACCACATCAATGAGTTGAATTTGAAAAATCTGAGAGACATGGTTAATATCATTATATAAAATTTGGTTCAATAAGACGAAAATAATTTTTGGTGAATATTAACTATTGACTTTTATTTACAATGTTTAAAAGTAAATAGGGTAATTAAGGGTAAAAACGATATCATAATTACCCTAACACATGCCTTAAATCTATTGGATAAGTATAATTACACCAAAACCACCCTTAGGAATAAAATATGATCCACTTTGGTATAATTAGATTAGATTAGGACATTTATTATTATTTTCATTGATGAAGAGTGGAAAAAGATAAATTACATATTTAATAACTAAACCATTTATAATTAAGGGTTATACATAATATAAATTAGACTATAAATATTCATTATAAATATAACGAAATTTCCTACATAATGATATTTTATTCATAATTTTTATACTTTAAATAATTTAATTCATTTATGACACAATGATGATGATGTAATTACCTTAATAATGAAATATTAACATAATTTATATTATAAATATATAAATAAAGATAATTTTAGACTTCTGATGAATTTCACTAATTTTATAGGTTAATATGACATGTTAGGATTGGAAATATGAATTTAGTTAGAGTTAATAAATTGTTTAGGACTTTAACAAAAATCATTTATTAAATAATGTCAAAATTGATATAATTGAGTATTTTAAACAAATACTATATTATTGGTAGATATTTTATGTCTAAAAATCAACGGTTCGGACAAAGGACCTTAATAATATTATATACCTCATTAATTAACATATTTGGGTTATTTAGAAAGTTTATATTATGTTTATTAACCATATCAAATAAAAATACAACGAGACATGTTAAATGTCAAACTATTTAACTAAGAGTTAAATCTAGAAGATAAGGTTAATATGATGACCTAAACAAGTCTAATACCTTTTGTATTAGAGGATTTCAATGCATCCTTACCTTGTCCTATAAAAAATTCATTTTTTATCCATTAGAAGCCGATAATTATTTTATAGTAAAATAATATTTCTAGATTTTCCTAAAGTGACCCTCACCTCTCTTATAAAAGGTCACTTCCACTTCTCTTAATTTCACTCCACAAAAGCATTTTGGATCGGCCAAACCCTACAAAAATATCCTCCCATCCTTCCTTCCTTATTCCAAGAGGCCTTCCATTGGATATAAATCCATCCTAAGGATCCCTTTTGATCAAATCAAAATAAAGAACCCGAAGAAGAATTAAATATTTTATCACCTCTTACAAGTTATTTTCTTCTTCCACATCCCCTTTCATTGTTTTTCCCATTATCAAATAGTAAATATATTATCATATATATACTGTGATGTTATTATAATAATGGTACAACCATATTCATTATTAAATCCATTTTATAAATGAAAATATCACCATACGTGCTTATGTACGGATTAACATCTCCCCGTCGTGGTGTAGTTTATTATTAAAACCCTTCATAATTTTTATGGGTATAATAAATAGTATAACTAATGTATATAATAAATATAACATTTTAATTATTCTGTATATATGATATGAAATGCAATTACATAATATTTCTCCATTAATATAATGATATTTTTTCTCGTGCGTATGTACGGATTACCGTCTCCACGACGTGATTAGATTCATTTCCTTGTTTACCATTCAACGATGATTATAAATTATATATCATTAATAAGTATGTAAGATATGAAATAATAATTCTAATTGTGATATATATATAAAAATATATATATTCATTTATTTACATACATATTTCTTATTCACTTAGTTCAGTTAAATACGATATATAGACAGAAACATCGTTTATGCGTACGTATAGCCTACCGTCTCAATAAATGATGTTTCCCATTTCATATATACATCTACTATACATATTTATATTATAAATATATATTATATATAAATCAAGTTTTATTTTCGGGAAGTATTTAAATCATGATATAAGTGATATAATCAGGAGTAACAAGTTAAAACACGTACGATAAGGACAACAATTATAACCCAAAATGTCAATTTAATATTGAAATTATTATTAAATGGGTAGTATAAAGTCATAAATGAATCATGTATGATATCATAAATATTAATATGGTTCTGGTATAATTTAATATCATGCTGTGGTCTTTATACAGGTGGTTAATCATACCCTTGAAAAAAGGAAAGTGCATGGTAAGGGTCAATTTCACAATCTCTTTATTATCATAGATGTTTTTACGTATGTATCTACTGGGACCTCTTTCTCATCCACATTCATGTTTACATAAAAACTTATTTCAATTTTTTTTACTATTTACTAGAAAATGGGTTAAATTAATTTATACCCTTATTTTACCTTATATTTTTTAAAATGAATCCTTCCATCATCTTCAAAACAAGGTACATTATGACCCTTTCGACAAAATTAAGGCAAGAATATCTTTTTTTAACATATATAGTTGGTGTGGCTATTTTCCTCCATTATAAAATCGTCAAAGCATCCCATATAAGCCTACAATAATATTTTCAAAATAAATGTTTACATTTATAATTATATGAATTTTAAATGCTTTAAAAATTAAATGAGATATTTCTATAAAAAAAGTATTGATTTCATCTATGTCAACATCCTTTGTGACATTTTAAGCATGTTTGGAGTTGATTTATTATGATAGAAAACCTTCATATTGTATTGAATTCTTTGGGATATGTTTGATTGTGAATATGTTATTTTTACACAATTCATGGTCTGTGGATAAATTATTGAAATTTTGTATGCTAGTTTTAATATGAATGTTTATGTTATGTTTAAACATTTTCATATGAGGAATGCATTGCACTTAGTATGTGAAGGGTGGAGCCTGCTATAGCTCTTCAATACATCGGTAGGTCTCACTAGACAAAATACTATCTTGGCACCAAGACTTGACAAAATCATATTTGTATTCTTGTTATAATGCTTTGACTATGTGGTTTTAAAGTCTGGCATTATGCATTCTATCCTTATTAATGTGGCTATTGATATTGCATGTGATTATTCAACTTGTAGAATATCCATAAGAATAATTAAATGTAATTATAAGATTTTATCTTTTCAATATTTTTCAGAAGGTTATGTTTAAAAGGCTTTTTTAGTCTAATACGTTGCCTTAATCATCTATGGTTATTTATGAATGTTTCTAATACATAGTTATCCTTATTGATCACTTTATCTCATCCCATTCTATGTTATATTTTTTCCAGGATGTGAAGAAGTATTTGATGATTTATAAGAAGGGTTAAGCTAAGGGATTAATGGAGTTATCAAATGGTTATTTATGATGTGTTTAATTTTCTAATGTGTAATGTAATGTTCATGTATGTAATCTATTTTCCAGGACTTTTAAACAGATTGGTCTTTCAGAATATGATTCCTTGTAATCATGCCAATATATTTTTATAACGCAATGACTCCCATAACTAGGGTCGAGGAATTACATTGAAAAATAGGTTTCTATGCATAATGATGCTATTAAAGAGGTCTTGAGGGTCACACACAAGGTGTGACCAGAATATCACTGAAAAATAATTTATTAATAATAATTATTTGATTAGTTGAATACATATTATTCTCACACATTGTTTAATAATAATTCATGTTTTCTTGATCATATATTTTCAATCACTGGTTATTCCAATGAATATTATGTGAGAAGTCTATTTAATATATTTTTATTTTTATTTAGTAAATATAATATTTATATATGTATTTGTTAATAATTTAGTGATATTTATTTTTTAAATAAATATTCATTATTAAAAGCCAGATAAATAAAATAAAAAATTAGTGGACCAATTTTGATGGCCAAGGGAGAAATAATATATACTTAATAATATTTGAATTAATAAAATTTAATTAAATTTTAATGTTTACTAAATTTTATTAATTAATAATAATAATATTACTATTGTAGGCATGGTGTTATGAATGGATTAAAAAAATAATAAAGGCACGTGTGCAATTATTATCTTGTAACCATAGTGGAATATAAACAAATATATATTTTTTCATAATATATCTACATAGTTTTTGAATTCCACAATGAGATCTAAGGAAAATATTCTCAATTCCCTTGAGAGATCCATCTTCAAGAACACTCTAAATAATGAAGAATGATCCTCCTCCACCCCAACACTTAAATCAAGAGAAATCAAACAGAACCCTCACTTCATGTAATTCTTGTGGATATCAACGTCCAAAGAAGAATGTGTTATGATCAATCTTCATAGAACATGGATAATCTTAAAAATATATTCAAAGGATCATGGAACATATGTGAATCACTGTTGGAGTAAATATATTCTTGATTCCTATAAAAAAATAATAATATAATGTAGAGAAATTATTTGATCAATCAATAAATAAGAAGTTTCCCCTAGGGTAATTATTTAATACCTTAAATTAATTATAAATAATATGTGATAATTCTGTTCATTGGTTTTGGAATATTTCTATTTTCTATATTTTTCTGTTTAGTTTCTTTGCTCATTTCTATTATTGTCTTGTAAATCATGGATTAATCATCGATCCGGTAAAAAATAAATGTTTGTAATACCCCATCCACTGCTTCCTCTATGCCCAAAATGTATATATAGATCATCCCAAATACATCTCAAGGATGAGATTACTTCTAGGAGAAACTTTTTAACAAAATTATTCATTATAGGTCAGGATATTTGGTAGGAATCGGAATTCTAAGATTTAGGGAAGGGTTTATTTGATAATTGGGATGTATATTTCAATAAAAGGAGTTATAACATCTCAAATAGGTATTGTAGACATTTTAATGATATGGGAGTTTTCTCAGATGACCGATTGTGAATCTGAGTAATGTTGGGGTGGCCCTTCTCTATAAATCCACTGAAGTCCATATATCACTCCATAACCAGGGCTTTTACAATAAGTTTTTTGTTTCATGTTAGTAAAATATTGAATGGGGGATTAGTTAATTCTATGCAATAATAAGATCACAAAAAAAACCTTTTAATATGATTTTATTGGACGTCCACACCACAATTGAGGGGTTATTCCATGTAGGATACTGGTGGGGGATTCATCATGTTGTATCCATAATGTTTATCAATTAAGGGTTCATGAGAGGCAAGAGAATAGAGCTATATTTGGTGTATTTTTATACTATGTAGTGTAATTAATGGTTGTGTATTTTCACCTAGAACATGGGTCGAGCCACAAACATACCCCAAGAAGAATAATTGTTCCATGATGCTTAAGGTAGTGCTTCAACATTCCACTTTTCTAGTTTTTTTAATATTGTATAACCGATAATTTAAAGGGTTCACTCGTTTCTTCATTAGAAAATGAGGTACCCAAAAGATGATATATATACATCCCCTCTACCTTTCGTTATCTCTCTAGTATCCACTATGTTTCCCCATGGTTTGAGGATTATTGGTAGTTATTTCATCATGATGGATTATGGTAATATTTCACATCTTCATCTTGTTTAATTCTTCCTATTCCATATCTAGTTACTAGGTTTTTCAACATGGGTTTTTTATGATTCAATAAGAGTATAATGGAATCATTATAAATTGTTAGCATATTGTTTTTCAAAGTGTCATGGATGATAAAATATTTGTATTTTCCCCAATTTCATGTGGTTTATTGGAGTCACATCACCTTATAAGTTTTCCTATTTTTTCTGCAGTGTTTCCATGGAATTTGGGACCGACCAGATGTCATATAATTTGGATTTCATTCATAAGAGTGTTAAATGTATTCTATAAGAAATTTTCATGTTATTACTAATTGATTTGATAATGGTAGTTCACCCTATGATGTTATAGTTATGATGAATTATTTATTTAAAATCTATAAATAATTTTCTAGGGATTTTGTAATGAGATTGAATCTATAGGTTATGGTGGAGCGTGGTTTGGACATGTTTTGGATGCAGAGGAATTTATGAGGATGGTAACTTTGTTTCATTTTTTTTGTGCCCACTATAATAAAAATTAGTATACGTATATAGATGTTGTTACATGTGTGTTTCTTGTAATTGATTCATAAATTTTTGTAAGGGGTCTTGGTGAGACATAGTGAGCTATTTAAGGGCATCCCAGTAGTTATCCCGCAAAGAAGAAAACAATTAGTACTTGAATAAGAGTTTTATTTCTCATTGTGTTGTATAATTGAGAAATATATATCATTATATGTCCCTATTGGAACATGATTATCATAATGTGTGGGAATGGTATCATTTTTAAATGGATGTGGGGAAAATGGTGTTTTGGAAGCCTAAAATACAAGTATATTAAAAAACAACATTATTAGTTTCATAAAATCTAATATTTTTTTACAAAACATTATTTTATATAAATGGTCCAATGAAGTTAAATTTAACCATTAATGAAAAAAATTGAACATTTTAGTAAATGGTACCTTGTTCATTAATTAGTGTTGATTTTCTCTAATCACCATTGGTGTGTCGTAGCATAATGGAAACAATAATGGTGTAATCTAGATAATCAAAACAAGTAAATAAATTCCTTGAATTTTAATTCATTTATCATGTTCTAATAGGGGGATCCAAATATTCTTACAATGTATAATTTATCTAGAGAATTACCAATGACAGATTTAAAATATGAAATCATTCAGGTCTTGTTGTCCCATTCTGTATTTATCTATCTCCCTCTTGAATATAATGATTGAAATCGTGACATATAAAATTCATGAAAATGAATAATCAATTATTAATTATTATGAAGTCATTTATATATAAATTTTATACATTCAATCATTATCTTTAGTCAATTAAATGTTATAAATTTAATTATATAAAATTATGCATATTTTTTAAAAATGTATATTTTCAATTAGGAATTTACAACTGAAACCCTTCATTGTAAAAAGTACCTAATTTTTGAAAATGGTATCAAAAAAGGCTTTTTTTTGTGATATTCCATCTTAAGAGAAACTATAGTTGGTGATGGGAAGGAATCCCTTCACATGTATTAATTTATATGATAGTTTACATAGATATTTTGTGGTGGTCCAAGTGACACTTCTCAAATAAAATTTTCAGAGTAAGTTGTATTCACTTCACAATAATGTATAAAAAGTAAAAAAATAAAATAAAATAAGTATTAATAAATAAAAAACACATAAAAAAATTTAAATAATTAAATAAATAATACATTACACATATTAACGAATAAAAATGTTACACAAAATATTTAAATTCAAATCATAACATAATAATTGTGTACATCACTATGGAGGAGGAGGTGAAGGGGAAAGGTTATATTGAAAATGAGGTTGAGGTAACTAATCCCTACACCCAAAGATATACATCACATGTACTCCATAGTCTGATTGTGTTTCTTATGGTTCAATCATCGCATCTCCTCCTAGTACTCCGAATAGAGCTCTTCCTGCTCCCAAATCATGGCCCCTATAACCTCACTCTAATCTTATAACAACTCAAAATAAATTGAATAAAATGATGATGACTCTCCGTGATCTCCCATCTATTTATAAATCAATCATGTATCAGTATGTTAAAAACATCAAGGTTTCAATCAAGAAATGATACCAACTACTCTGTCCCTTTCAAAACCATATTGATTCACCGACATCCATTTTATTCCATCGAGTCCTGCCACACCGGGGGCTTGACTCTGAGTCTTATCCTGACTCTCATTATAATTATGAGAATTCTCTACCTCATAATAATAATTTCATTTCATTTTCAAATTAAAATTTTTAAAATTTTTTATTTAATTTTATTACTCATAAATAAATTAAATTTACTAGAATATGAAAATGGTTTTAATTACCTTACCCAAGTTACCCCGAGTTGGTGCATTATTTTAATAAATTTTCCTGATTATAAGGAATCATGTCTCGAAGGACCTATTTTTTTAAAAGTCGTAGAAAATATACTAATTAATTAATGATACATTACACATTCAAACATAAAACAAAACATAAAAAATATTTTGAGGATTTCATTTTACCCCTAACTTAACCATTCATATTAATCATAATACACTTTTTGGAATCATGGGAGAACAAAACATAAGAACGGGTTGATCTCAGATGATCAGTAAGGGTAAATAATTTAGCAGAATCTATAAACATTAAAGGAATGATGTGTAATAAAATAATAGACTTTTAGATATAAAATTGAACATAATATGGAAAAAATAAATAAAATTGTACCATATACACATGAAAATGGATTTTTAACTAGTTGAATAATCACATCTAATAACTAATTTTATAAAAAATGAATGAAAAATGCCAAACATAATAACCACATAGTCAAGGCCTCGGGCCAAGACTAAAAAAATTTTGTCATGTTTTTGTGACAAGATAATAATTTGTCTCATGAGACCTACCGATTCATTGAGGGGCTATTACAAGCACCACCCATCACATACTTAGTCCAATGCATTCCACATTTGAAAAGGGTCAAACATTACATAATCATTCATATTAAAACTAGAATAAAAAATGTCAATTCATTAACTGTAATCCATGAATGGTATAAAAACAACACATTCATAGGCAATCATATCATAACTCATTAAAAATAAAATAGAAAATTTTATTATAATAAATAAACTTAAATCAAGATTAAGATCCAATAAAAGATGTTTACATAGTTGGAAATGATCAGAAATAATCAATGATAGAAATATCACTTCTTCATGAAATCATTTAAAATTCACAAAATTTAGAAATTTAGAAATTGAAAAGAAATTTTTGAATCTAGGTTTGCAATACCACTTTTAAATTTTTGAATGGGATTAATATTTTAAAGCATTCATGTTCTTATAAATACATTATTAAGACCTTTTTGAAAACATGGACATTAATGAAAATGATTTGAAATAATATATATTTAATCCATTTAATATTTATTCTATCAAATATTCCCTTAAAAATAATTTTGAGAACTCATTAATGAGTAATGGACATGTATAATAAATATTTCCAGCAAAAAACGTACACATAAAGAATCTCAGATAGTAATCAGAATAAAGAATTAAACCTTACATGGTACATTCATTTAGTTGAGGGTACATTTAACCTCATGTATAATGACCATATTATGTTATTAAATTATACCAGAACCATATTATTATTTATTATATCATAAATTATTAATTGATGACTTCATACATCCCATTAATAACAATTTTCATGTTATTGTAACAATTTGGGTAGTAATCGATTTCTTTATCGTATATGTTTTAAGATGTTATTCTTGATAGTATCCCTTATATAATGATTTAAATACTCCCAAAACACAAAAATAATATTATATATCATTCATATTCAGAATATAAATATGTATAATAGATAGATATATGAAATGATAACACTGTTCATGGTGACAGTAGTCCGTACATACGCATGAACATTGTTTCGTTTTTCATATTGTATTAAATAGAATTAAGTGAATAAAATATATGTATATATATATCCTCTAGTATTATTATTTAATATATTACATACTTATTAATAATATATATATTTCTTGTCGTTTTTCTCTGGTGAACGTGGAAATGAATTATATAGCGTCAGGGAGACAGTAAGTCGTACGTTTGCACTAGCGACAATATCATTGTATTGATGATGAAATAGTGTTTAATTGGATGATATATTATATATGCAGAATCCTTATCATGTTATATTTATTATCTATATCAATTATAGTAATTTTTATACCCATACTAATAACGAAGTGTTGAATAGAAAACTACACCACGATGTGGATACTGTAAGTCGTACATATGCGTGTTTGGTGAATTTTTCATTCATAGGGTGGATATAATAATGAATATGGTTGTATGATATTTATAATAACATCACATTATATATAATGTACATGATTTAATATTTTGGTATAGAAACAACAAGGAAATAAATAGTGGAAGAAAAAACATTGAATGAGGTGATGAAATAATTGCCTCTTATTCCAGTGTTTCCTTTTGATTTGAAAAAATGGATCCCTATGATGGATTTCAGATAAATGTAAGGCCTCTAGGATTAAATGAGGGTAGCGTGTATGAAATTTGATAAGTATGTGGCAAAGACAAATGGATTTGGAGGTTTGAATTTTTGATAAGGGGAGGATCCCATTTTTAAGAGATGTGAGGGGCACATTAGAAAAAACATGAAATATTATTTTATTATAAAATAATTTTCAGTCTTAATGGATCCAAATAGAATTATTTCAAGGATATGGTATGGGTGGGTCTCAATACTCTCAACCAATATGTTTTAGACATGTTTAGGTCACCATAATAACTTTATCCTTTATATTTAACCCTTAGTAATATTGTTTGTCTTTTCCAATGTCATCATGTATTAAAATAATAAATGGTTAACAAACATACTATAAATTCCCAAGAGAACATAAAGTGGTTAAATCATGACATATCTATAATTATATAAGTATTTGGTCTGATCCTTATATTTGTAGTATATTTTTATAATTTAATAAAATAATATTTGTTTTAAAAACACATTTAGGTAAAATTTGATACTATTTAGTATTTGTTTTTGGTTAAAGTCATCATAACATAACTAATTCGAAAAAAATAAATTGAATCAACTTGAAAATGTATTATTAACCTAGATAATTATTGGATATCCTAATAAGTTTAAATTTACATTTATTTGGATATTTATGAAATCAATTATTTTAATCATTCATTAATAAGGTAATTACTGCATCATCATTGTATGATAAATAAATATAATTATTAAATGTCTAAAAATTATAAATAAAATAGAATGATGGAGGAAATATTTTTAGATTTATAATGAATATTTATAGACGTATTTATCTTATGTATATCTCTTTATTAAAATTGATTTGGTTATTAAAATTAGAATTTGACACTTTTAACTCTTCATTATATAAAATATAATAAATTTCCAAATTTAATATATGTGGATAAAAAATGATCATATTTTTTTCCAATGGTGGATTTTTTTATAAATAATCATATCCAATAGAATTAGGACATGTGTTGGGGGTAATTATATTATCATTTTTACCTTTAATTACCCTATTTACTTTTAACTGAGGTAAATGAAAATCAAAAGTTAGTATTCAGGAAAATTTATTTTTATCCCATTGAATCACATTTTAATTAATGATGAAAACCATTCCTATTGTATTTATGAAATTCAATTCATTGAAGAAGTAAAATTACATTTAATGACAATTTTCAAATGTCCCATGAAGGGGGGTAAAAGACTTCAAAAAGGTTCAATAAAATTTGAAATATATATTCTTATTATAAAATGACTCTAATGAATTACATTGGACTAATATATGTTTTATGTAAATATTTTTACTTTATGGTAAATTTTTAAACAAAAATATGTAATTAAATTAAATTTTCATTTTTTATCTATAATGTAGTATTTTTCACTGTTCCTAAAAAATTGAATGTTTTAAGAAAACTACCAAAATTAACAAAAAGATAATTTTTATATTCAAAATTAACAAATTATGTCTATTTTACAAAATTAAAATCATATAACTTCCATTAATTAATTTAAAATTAATTCTTGTTGTCAAAACCATGAAGCGAGTTTTTGAGAGCTAAAAACTATCACAACATTGATATGTGTTTATGCGAATTTAAATGTAAAATTACTAAAAATGACCAAAATTTAATTTAATGATAAAAATATAATAGAATTATACTTAAAAACTATTCAAATGTATAATTTAACAATATTTATTATTTTGATAAAATAATTTTTTTCAATTATATTTTAGTATCTGTCACTGATCATCAAAAAGTAAAAGTTATCTAAAAAACACTAAAAAATTATAGCAACCAATTTTTTGTCACTATTGTTAAGATGATTTTTTTAATAAAATTTAATTTATTAATGTGTGAAATATATTTACTTGAAAAGTGTTTTCCATTAACAGGCAGTAAAATTTCATTTCTTTAAAATAATTCTTTTATCTGAAAATATTAATTTGTTCTTATATTATGTATAAGAAATACATAATATTGAGGTTAAAATTATATGGATTATTGAAATTGTAGTTAATAATATTTGTAACCGCTTTTTTAATGGATAGTTAGGTAAGTCATGAGGTGCTCAAACTCAGCTTTTCGTGTAGCACAAGAAATTGAATTACTTTTATGATATAATGGACTATGAAATATTCGGGGTGTAGCATTCTCCCCTAATATAATAAATTACATCATCACAATTTGAATTAATTCTTCTAAAATAAAAGTTTGAAAATAAAAAATACCATTGTGGAAAACCCATAGTGAAAATATGGTCAATAATGATAATTCATAGTAAGAGGGAAATGGAAATCAAAAAGTCACAACCGAATTTTGATTTTGAATAAGAGATAATTTGTGGAAATTAGAGACACATAATTAGAAAAAAAATTTAAATATTTACCAGGATTTTTTGAGGTAATCAATCACAAACAAGTGGTCAATAAATGGAAAATTTAGGGCCTTAAATCCATAAATCCATGATGATTTAAAATATCATTAGTTCAACTAATAAAGGTATTATGATAACAATTTTTTGGTTTTGAGATCCTTTCCCTAATGTTTAAGAATTAGTTTCTTCATAGAATATGAAGAAAAATACAATACTTGATATGAATTGTTCCATACATTAACTAATTTCAACCGCAAACTAATATTTCACTCCAAACTAAAATAGAACTCAAAAATATTCAATTTATCCTAATTGTACAGGGTTCCAAAAAATTAATTTTTTATTTTTCTATCAGAAAATTTAAAAATGACATTATACAAACCAATACATGACATAGGATAGTGGTAGGTGATGCACTCTTTCCACCCTTTGGTCATGGGTTCAAGTCTCACCGCCATGCCGGACATGACAGGTTGTCGCTTGACCTCCAGGTTGTTCTTTTTTTATAACAATCCCAAAATAATCGTATGAAGGATTTTAACCTTAAATAATAGTATCTAATATAAATTTATTCCATTTCAACCTTTAGACATTGACATAATAATTTTTTCCAAACCCATATTAAAAATTTATAATGAAGGATGCATAATATACATGTTAATACCATTATCGTTTATTCTCATAAACAAGGTAATATAATAAATTACAATAAAACCTTATTTCAGTAGGTATGTACTACCTTATTAATTCGGTAAAACAACGTATACTATGTATACTCCATAAATCCATATATTTTGCAATGTATAATAATCTTAGAATAAAAAAACCATTAATTAGTTCTACGGTTGTCAATAATATCCAATATACATTATCCAAATAAATTTTATTTTATTTCAAATCATTACCTCAGCCCCAAGAATATTTTAACATTTATCTTTCCCTCATCTATGCATTATCCAAAAAGTATAACATGATATTGAGTCACATTTCTTAGTACCGTGAAATATTTTATCCTTAATGAAATAGTACTGCAGTAAAATACTTCTTTATTTTCATAATTCATATAAATATAAAATCATTGATACAGTACTCAAATGACATAACTCAACAATCCATAAAGACTAATACATTAATTATTCCACGTCAATAGTTGTGACAACTTATTCTTGAAATTAATACCATTCATTCTTCTATTATAAATTTCTTAACAGTTAGGTCATTTCTTTGTGTAATTCCCCATCTCACTATATGTGAAACAGTGAATATTAGTCTTTTATTTATTCCTTTTTTATTCATTTTCGTGATGATCCTTTTCCCCATAGTTATAATAAAACTCCCATTCCCATCAATAATTTACCAAGTTGATTCTTTCCACATTTATGATATGTGGTAAAATCCTTCATTCCCTTCTTCCCATTATCCATATTTTTCTATAACATTCTCTTCTTTTCTTTCTTCCCTTAAAAACCATTGGAATAAAATAATTAATTAATTATATTATGAACACATGATATTTTTTATTCATATTTCTAGAAAACGTGGGAGACTATTTCCCTTTTAAATGTAGTCATAAGACCATGAATTGTATGATCCTTATTACTCATTAGATCATGTGTATTGTTGGAGTTCTAGTTCCTTATAATGGGATCCATTTTTAAATGATGAGATACGCAATGTTAGATCATATCATAATTTTTAATCCAAAAAATACAAAATTCTCAACATTAATTAATTATTTTCACACATATAATATCATAATCATAAAAATGGTTTCATTGGTGACATATTTACTCATAAATCATTCATAATGTTTTGTAAATAACATGTGAATTATCCTAAGCATATACCCCATGATTGGAAATAGAAAAAGTGCAGAAAGGCCCTTTGTCATGTATTAGGAACCCCGGGTGATGCCCAGAACACTTTGTTTGAGTTTTCTATCCTTGGCACATCAGTGCAAGAGCAACCTCTACATGTTGGTATCCAGAAATGGATGTATTATCTTTGAAAATCCACATAATATATACACTACCAATTTTTTTTGGATTCTATTCTGTATTAGTCCTCAAAGTCTATCATTGGATAATGTTTCTTAATTATAGTTTATCTAAATCTATTTCCAAGATTTTTGATAAACTTCTTATGATAGAAACTATAACACACTGACCCTAGTTGCCCAGATATAGTGCATTATTTTAATACATTGGCAATATTACAATTAATCATGTCTTGAATGACAGATTAGTTTACCAATCATGGAAAATTTATTACATACAAGAAAATTACATTACACATTCAAACATAAAACCCAACATAAATATATCCATTGATAATTCTATTATTCCCCGTGATTAACCATCAATATCAATAAAAATACACTTCTTAAAATCCTAGGAATAAAACACAAAAAAGGGGTGTGCTCAGATGCTCAGTAAGGGTTAATAATTTCGTGGAAGATATAAACTTTTAAGGAAAAATGTCTAATGAAAACCACATATGTTAAAAAATTATATTGTACATAATAGGGAAAAAATATATCAAACAATATAATATAAACATTTACAGGGATATTCTACTTGTTGAATAATTATATGTAATAAATAATTACATAATGACGGAATGTATAATGTCGGACTTCAAAACAATAAAGTCAAGGCCTCGTGTCAAGAAAAAAAATAAGGTTTTTCCAAGCCCTTGTTCCAATACAATAATTTTTCTCATTAGACCTACCGATGCATCGAGGGGAAATAATGGGACCCACCCTTCACTGACTAATTCCAATGCATTCCAAATATGAATTGGGTGAATCACAACAAAAAATTCATATTAAAATTAAAATACGAAATTTTAGTAGTCTAACCATTAAGAATGAATGGTATAAAAACAACACATCCATAGTAAAAATATCATAACTCAGTCAATAAAATATATAACATTTTTTTATAGTCTTTAAAAATAAATCGTGAATAATATCCAATAAAGTATGTTGACTAGTTGAACATGATCAGTAAAACTATTTGAGAGAAATATATTTTTTTCTTAACATCAATTAAAATTCACACAATTTAGAAAGGAAGACATTTAAAAGTCATTTTTGAATCAAATTTTCACATAAAACATTAAAACTTTTGAAAATAATTAACATTTAAAACCATTCATTTCCATATAAATAATTATTAAAACCATTATAAAAACATGGTAATTAATGAGAATGATTTAGAAGAATAAATATTTAAACCATTTAATATGATGTTTTAGTTAAATAGAACCATAAAAAATACGTTAGAAAATTATTTTATAAAACATGTTCATGGATAATAAATATTTCCTAGTAGAAACATACACAAAACCAGTCTCAGTGAATAACGATATTAAGGAATTAACCTTTACCTTATACATTCATTTAGTTGAGGGAATGATTAACCTCTTGTATATTGACCATAGTATGTTATTAAATTACACCCAAAAAAATATTCATATTTATTATATCATACATGATTAATTTATGATAGTATACTATCCATTATTAATAATTTCTTTGTTAAGGTAACATTTCAGGTAATAATAGATTTCTTTATCGTAGGTGTTTTAACTTGTTATTCTAGACCGTATCACTTAGATATGTATTTAAAAACATATTTAATATAAAACATTATTTATATATCTTATATATTCTGAAAATAAATACGTATAATATATAGATATATGAAATGAATGAACCGTTCATGGAGTTGGTAGTCTGTACGTACGCATGAACGTCGTTTTAGTTTTCATATATCTATATATATATAGTGTATCATTATTATTTAATATATTAAATTATTATTAATAGTATATATTTTTATAATCATCGTTAAATGGTTAGCGTGAAATGAATCTCATCGCGTCATAGAGATGGTAACCTGTATGTAGGCATGAGCGACGATATCATTATATTGATGGTGATAGAGTGTTTAATTAGATGTTATATTATATATAAAGAATAATTACCATGTTATATTTATTATTTATATCAATTATACTCATTATTATACCAATCAAAATAACTTTGTGCTGAATAACAAGCTACACCACAACGTGAATATGGTAAGCCATACGTACACACGTATGGTGACATTTTCATTCGTAGGATTGATAGAATAATGAAAATGGTTGTTCCATATTTTCAATAACATCAAATTGTATATAGGGCACATCAGTCATAATTTTGGAATGGAAATAAGAAATAATGAGGATGTGGAAGAAGAAAAGAACTTTGAAAGGGGTGATGAAATATTTACCTCTTCATCGGGTGCTTCCATTTGATTTGAACTAAAGGGCTCCATAGTTTGGATTTATGATAAAATTCAATCCTCTAAGTTGAAGTGAGGGTAGTTGGTGGGATATTTTAGTAGGATTTGGATGGGCCAAATCACTTTGGAGGTGTGAATTTAAGGGAATGGAATGTTCACTTTTATAAGATATGTGAGGGCCACTTTTGGAAAATCTGAAAATATTAATTTTTTATAAAATATTTTTACTTTTAAAATAGCTCAAAATGAATATATTTCGATGATAAGGAGGTGATAGGTCTAAATAATATCATCCAATAGATTTCATACAAGTTTAGTTCACAATATTATCCTTATCGTTTAGATTTAACGCTTAGTTAAATAATATATATTTTACCATTTCTTCTTGAATTATTATAATACTAGGTTAATAAAAATTCTATAAAATAAAAATAGCAACTAAAGAGTTTAATTAATAACATATATATCTTTCTATAAGCCCTTGGTCTGAACCATTGTGTTTTAGGACACTTATAAAATTTAATATAACATTATTTGTTTAAGCAACTCATTTATGTCAATTTTGACACTATTTAGTATTTGTTTTTTGGTAAAGTCGTCACACCAAAATTACTTATAAAAATATATTTAATCAATCCTAACATTTCATATAAACCTATAATATTCGTGGATGGAATCAAAAGTATCAATTTAAATTTACATTGATATTTGTAAAATCAATTATATTAATCATTCATTAATAAGGTAATTACTACATCATCATTATGTAATTTATAAATTTAGTTATCAAATTTTTAAAATTTATAAATAAAATATCATGATGTTTAAAATATTTTTATATTTATAATTAGTTTTTATAGTAAAATTTAGGTTATTTAAAACTCTATATTAAAAATGGCTTATTTATTAAAATTATAATTTAACAGTTTTGACTCTTCTTTAAATAAAATATAATAAATTTACTAATGTAATACAATTGGATAAGAAGGATCATTTTTAGTCCTAATATAGTTTTCTATAAAAATAATCTTATCCAATTGAATAAGTAAATGTCTAAGAGTTACTATAATATCATTTTTACCTTTAATTTCCCTATTTACATTTAACACTGGTAAATCAAAATCCAAAGTTAATATTCACAGAAATTATTTTTTATCACATTGAATAAAATTTTACATATTGATGAAAATCATGTCTATATGATTTTTGAATTTCAATTCACACATGTGGAAAAATTAGGTTTTATGAAAATTTTCAAATGTAGCTAGAAGGTGGGTAAAAGACATTAACATTTTCAATAACAATTTATATATCTAATATTATTATAAAATGATTATAATAAATTAAATTAAAATAATATATTTATTTTGTACCTATTATTACATTAAGATAAATTTTTAAATGAAAAAGTCAGTTTTTATCTACAATATATTGTTTTGACTATTTATCAAAAATTTAATTTCTTCAGAAAAATATGAAAAATTAAACCAAAGATAAGTTTTATATTCCAAATTCCAAAATTATATATATATTACCAAATTCAAAACATAGTAGCTTCATTAATTAATTTAAAATTAATTCTCATTTTCTAAACCATGAAGCTGGGTTTTGAGAAGAAAGAATTATCAAATGATTGATATGTGTTTATATCCAGTTTAAATGTGAAATTACATTCAATGACCATCATTTTATTAAATGATAAAAATGTAACCTAATTATACTTAAAAACCATTCAAATGTATAATTTGACACTATATATTATTTTTAATAAAAATGTTGTTTTCAATTAAAATTCAGTAACTTTAATTATTCATCAAAATAAGAACGTTATTAGAAAAACACCAAAAAAATTCCAAAATAATATTTTTATGTCCATATTCTAATGAAGAAGTTTATTTTTTAATATATAGTATATAAAATGTTTCAAATATTGTATTTTAAAAGTTTTTTCCATTAACAAGAATTTAAATTACATATATTGAAAGATGCATCTTTTATCTGAAAAATTGAATATGTTCTTACATTATGTATAAAAAATAATATGGATGATAAAATTATATAGATTCTTCAAAATGTAGTAAATACAATTCATAACCGCTTTTTGAACGGTTTGTTTGGTAAGTCGTGATTTTCTCAAACTTGTTGTTTCATGTAACACAAGATATTGAATTACTTTAAAGAGATAACGTACTTTGAAATCATGTGGTGTTACATTGGAAACCACCTCAAATATCTCTAATGATAGGATCATTTTACATCCACTTATAAACAAAGAACTCTATAATACCGAGATGTTCAACTGTAAACATAAGTATAAAATAAAAAATTCCAATTTAAATTTAAAAAAATCATAAAAAAATTTCATACCATATGTCATTGATGAGTTATGAATATATGACTACCAGCTCAATAAACCACATAATTAATCCCCTAGTTTTTCAAAACCAATGATTCTCTCCTTTGGAAAATAGATCCCATGTTTTATGAACATAATCCATCGCAATCCTTATATGATACATTATCTTGTTAGTAGACACCGCAAGACTAATAAAAATCTATGACTCCAACTTCCTACACGGATTTCCTACTTAGATTTTGAAAAAATTAATGACTATGATCATGAATAAATAAATCCTAGGGCTCCTATAAAGAAGTATTCCAACTATCATTGACAGAACTCCCTAAACCCTGAAAATAATTAATAATATGATGTTTATAATTAAATAAATTACAAAATAACTTTATTTAATTACATATCCTCCAGTGAAAAAACATGTGGTAAATAACATCAGTGGGAATCTAATCCCACATCACTCATGCCATTGAAAAATACCTACATATAACATTACTCCTATATCTAAGAAATATAAAACAGAAATGGTGAAAAAATAGAACCAATAATCAAAAAATTACAATATAAATAAATTAATGAAATTTAATGAAAACTATATAAAATACAGAACTTAACATACCTCTACTTGTATGGATTTAATTCAAGACATGAACATATCTCGGAAATAGGTTTAGGATTCATCAATATCACTATAACTTGACCCCTCTAGGTTAAAGATGAATAGATAGGAACCCGCATATAATATGATAAAGCATCGAGATAATTACTAGTTAGTAAAACATCCTTGAGGAACCATAATATATCATCATACGTTCAATCATCCATCTGATGCATGAAATGATTTTTTTATGAAATTAATTGAAAATCACTATTATATATATATATATATTTATTTCCAATATAAAAAATAAGAAATTTTTTCATTATTCATCAGCATCCTCATCTTCATATACCATTGATTACATATATTAATTTTCGTCACCAGTATCAAAAATTTGCATAAGATTTTCATCTTCATTATTACATGTTAATTTAGAATTATTTTTTACATAATCAATGTCATCATCAACATCGACCCATAAATACGGTGTGTAATCATTGATATTCATGTCTCTTCAATTTAATAATATATTAGAAGATATGTCTGAAAAAAAATAATTATATTCACTTCAATAGAACTACATTAAAATTACATAATCATGTTTTCAAGAGATTTATTTTTATAAAGATATACTCTACAATTAACACTGTTAAAGAAGAACAATTATTTTCTTACTATGATTTGTGTGATTAATTATCCAAAAATGTTTCATTTAGTATAAGAAGAATTTTATATTTAATATCAATGATTCCATAGTGTGAATGACCTTGAAATACTATAAATGTATTGAACCAATGACATTAAAACATTGTAACATAATTAAATACTAGATAACAGAACTCAATTATTTCATCTATCATGCCATATAATTCAACTTAACTTTCACTATGATGATATATTTTCAGGAAAATTCCTCTATTAAAGGTTTTTTAATTCACCATATGTATGTATATGAAATCAAAAACCATACAACATATATTCATTATAAAATTCAACAAGTTTAGGTGGTCAGTTACCCAAAACACTCCATTAATAATCAATTTTATTGGAATGTTGTGAGAACTACGAAATTATAAACAATTATCACCTTAAATAATATTAAATTTATTTCATATGTTAAACCATACAATATATACCATATCACATTTGAAACTAGTATGAAAAATTTTGTAGTTAACATTCTTTAAGAGAATCTATTTTATATTTTGGAAAAATTTTCATTATCTGATCATCATATAATATAAAAATAAAATAATTTTAAATTATTGTTTTTTTAATTAATGAATGTGAAGTAGTATAAATAATTATAGAAATCAATTCATTTATTCATATTATAATAGAAGATATATATGATCCCTAAAATATTAATCATCTGAAAGAAATCATTCATGAACTCTACCAAATCGATGTATAGGACGATTAAATACTCACAGTTTAATGTTATGTGCATCATCAAAATCTCCCTCATTGATATCTATTTAAAACTATTTTTAAGGATATTCATGTTGGAAATAATAGGAGTACAAAAAAGAAATTCCATTCTATTAATAATATTCTATAATAAACCCTTTAATTAATTCATTGTTATGTACCTATATCAATTGTATATATATAGATCTCTCATATTGATATATCCAATGGAACTATACCAAACCTCCACATTTTTCTTCATTTGAAAATTTAATGTCAAAGATTATGTTGAATAAAATAATGTCGGTGGATTTTTTTCCGGTTTATATAAAATTAAAGCCACATCATCATTAAATTTTATAATTGAATCATGGTATTCTTTTTCACTACAGATATGCCTCAAGAAAATATGATATTTATGTTAGCACATCAGAAATCTATGAATTAAAAAATCCTTTAAATCTAACTGGTAGAAGTCTTTCTAATATATAATTAAAATCATGCCATTTCATTATGATCATATGACTATTTCAGAAAAATTTGTCAAAATTGGAACAATTACCATCTAGTAGTCTCAAATCCTCAATCTACTAATAAATTAATAATATGGTTTTCCTTGGAATGTGTATAAAGCACTTTTTCGATTCATTAATTTATTTGTTCTATAATTTTAATCAATTAATGTGTTAGTCTCCCGTAAATTTGGGAAAGATCTAATCATGCCTAAAAATTATCTTTGGTCCCAGAAGGTGTGTCCAAAACAATATAAAATGCATTATCCAAACAGTTCATCTTAATATGAATGACATACAACATGTGAAAGTACAAACAAATAAATCAATCATGGAACATCCCAAAAAAATTACTTTTTTAATCAAATTGTGATATTTCCCACATAAATCAATTTATTTTTAGTTTATAGTTGATATAATGGTAATTGGAGATGACAACGAGATAATGGAATTTAAATCAATACTTGAGATCATTTAGGGAGGTCCATCGCTTTCAATTGTATCTCTGCTTAAATTATTTCTTTTCCATTATAACAGATAATCAACAAGAATAAATTTACCTTAATAGCCAAAAAATAAGGCTTTCTACCATTTAATAGAACAAAATATTTTTATTCACTCATTCTATATGAACATGATATTAGGCCATGAGTACTAAAGAAAGATAAGGTGCCATATGTTGGGATATCAAAAAATTTCTATATTAATGAAAAATATATTAGGACATTTTTATTCAAAACAATAACATATTCACATTCATAATTACTCCATAATAAAATTATCTCCTTAATCAATGGACTAATATAAACCTTGATATTCATTTCTAAGTGTTCTAGAATTAATATGGTCAAAAATATATATGGTTTCTTCATCGACATCATTTTTGATATTTTTTACAAAGTAGTAATGATGTTCCAATAAGAATATTGTCTACCATAAGAACCAAATGGACAAAACTTGTCAACAGAAACACCTAATTTCACTTTATAGGCTTCTGAAGTAAAATATAGTTATACCTGCTCAAAAAATTTCCATGAATCACCAACACAATGATGACTTCATATTTTACCATTTTAAATATTATATATGCATCCCTATATCATTGATGTTGTGTTATAAGACACAAATAAATGATGAAATCTGGATAAAATTGGAAAATACACTAACTATTTAAAAGGAATCAATTTAGACATACCAAGTTGACCCTCTTAATAATTCAATGTCCTACATGTGTGAAAAATAACTAATGACCCATGATTTCCATTTTATAAGATGAAATCATTTGATAATTGAAGAATCTTCGGATAAACATGAAAAAAAATTCAAACTAACCAATTTATCTAATAGAAATTTATAGGAAACACATTTCCTTCCGGTAATAGTGATTTATCCAAAGATAACATTTGTTCAAAATTGTTATATTATATTCCATTACCTGAATTAATAACCATTCATTTTTAATCCTCTTCAAATTTTCTTATCACACAACAAATATATAAGGAATCTTCATTTGACATGAACAACTCGTCAAATCGAAATGGTTATAACTCATGAGTGAAATCAATATCATCCTAATATTTAGAATATTTAATTGATGGACCAGCAACATAAATTAATAAATTATAAAACCATTATGTATTTATAACATAGGTATCTATATATTCTTCAAAATTACATTCTTTATGTGGATACCAAAAAAATAATCTTTTCAAAAAAAATGCAACAGAAAACCCCTAACATCTTCAAATGTTCCAAATCTCAACAGATTGCATTTCATTAATGGAATCATAATTATCCCTTTTGAAAAAAATTAATTTTTTCAAGATGAAATTATAAAAAATCATCAAAACCTTCTATATATACAAGATTTAAACATGAATTGTATGGATTACTATAATGATTTTCTAATCAGGGTTATGTAATAATGACCATTGTCATCTTCGTTATTCTATATATTTCTGAAAAATATAAACTAAAAGAATATATATCATTAATTTGATATAAGAAAAGGATAATTAAAAAATTGTATAATATTCAAATAATAATTATAATTTATATGAAAATAATTTCAATTTTATATATTTACTATATATTTCAACTATTGGCATTATATTTTTACTAATTGCCATTAATTACTACTAATTACAGGAAATCAATATAAAATAAAAATATGTTTTACTCATTACATTTATTTTTTAGTAGTCACTTCTAATTACCATAAATTATTTTTAATTACAATAAACTTTTACTAATTAACGAATCGTTTTTAAAAATAAATAATTTTTATAAAATAAAAATAATTTCTATTAGTTATTGCTAATATTTTGTAATTAATAATATTTTTTTATTAATTGTCACTAATCATTAGTAAGTACCATTTATGTATACCAAGGGCTCCTAATTTTTAATAATTACCACTATTTTTTACAAATTACCACTAATTATCTCTCATTTTATTAAGTTACACCAATTACTGCTAATATATTCTATTTACAACAAATAATTATGAATTACATCTAATTATTACTAAATGTCATAATTATTACTAATTAAGAATAATTATTACTGATTAACATTTAATATTACTAATTACAACTAATAATTAGTAATTACTACTATTTTTTACCAATTACCAATAATTTATATTAAGTACCTCCAATTTATACTATGTACAGCTAATTTTAACTCATACTAGTAGTTTTTACTAATTACTGGTAATTATTACTAATAACATTTTTTTTCTTATTTACTATTATATATTACTAATAACCACTAATTATTTATAATTACCTCTATATATTTGTAAGTATCACAAATAATTATTAATTACCACTAATTATTTACAATTAGAGTTAATACATTCTAATTACCACTAATTTCTACTATGTATCTCAAATTATTACAATGTACTGCTTATTTTTACTAATTACTTCAAATTTTTTCAGGTAAAAACAAATTAACCCAAATATTTTATGTAGTAATTATTAATAATTACCTCTAATTATTACTAATTTCCACTAATTATTACTATTAAATTGTATTTCTTATTAATTTATATAATGTTTTACTAAGTAATTCTAATATTTACCATGTACCAAGACTTTTTACTCTATTCCTATAATTATTACTACTCATCACTAATTTTTAATAAGTACTACTAACTTTTACTAATTTCTACCAATTATTGCTAATTTTTACTTGGTACACAAATTTATCTTTATATTTTAATAAACACCACTAATTTTTACTAATTACCACTACTTTGTACTAATTTTCTCTAATTATTACTAATTAAAATTATATTTTTTAATTACCGCTAATTATTACTAATTACCAATATTTATTTGTAATTACTACTATTAGTTACATCTTAATACTAATTATTACCAATTACCACTAATTATTAGTAATTACAACTAATTAATATTAATTAATGGGAATTTGTACCAAGTGTCCCAAATTTTTACTAAATGTGTTTTCTTTTTAGTAATGGCCAAAAATTAAAGGTTATTTTTTCAATGTTCCGGTAGTTATTGTTAAAAACTATTCATTAATAATTTTTTTACTAATTACTGCTAAATTTTACTAAGTACGACTAATTAATAAATATTACCTCTAGTTTTAATTATGTACTTCAAATTATCAATAATTTTAATTAATAAATGATTCCTTTTACTAATAATTTCTATCTCATAGTATGTAAAGATAATTGTCCTCAATTTATTTAATTACCACTAATTATTAATAATTACAATAAATTAATACTAAATACCACTAATTATTACAAAATGAAGGTATTTTTTACTAATTATTACTAACTACCACAAATTGTTACTAATTACTTCTAATTTTTATAAAATAAGGTTGTTATTTACTATGGGCCTCTGGTTTTTTCTATCTAATAGTAATTAAAACAAATATTTAGTAATTTCAAATAATTTTTAGAAATTACATCTAATTTTTACTAATTATCTATATTTTGAACTTATTACCACTAATTTGTATTATGTAATACTAATTACTGATAATTTTTACTATGTACCACTAATTACCATTAGTTTATAGGAACTATCGCTAATTATTACTATTTATAAATTTTTTTATTAATTCCCTTTAATTTTGTTATTTTTAGTAATTACCCGTAATTGTTACTATTTACACCTAATTCTTACTTATTGTCTATATTTTTTTAATTACTGATAATTTTATAAAATTAACACTAATTATTACTAATAAACTATAATTATCACTAATTAATTACAAATAATATCTTATTATTACCAATTAATTCTAAATACAACTATTTTTAACCAATTTTATGTAAATATTGTAAATTTTTTCTAGATATCGTTAATATTTAGTAATTATCACTAATTTCTAATAATTTTCTTCGATTTATAATAATTACCACTGATTTATAATAATTAATGATTATTTCTAATAATTACCAATGATTTCAAATAATTTCCCTTTATTTCTAATACTTATCGTTGATTTTTACTCTAATTTATACTAATTATCGATATTTTATACTAATTAATTTAAAATTAATAATATTTAAAATTAATTATTAAAAATTAATATTAATTATTACTAATTACTTTTAATTAATATAATCTACTATAAAATGTTATGATTTATTACAGGTATTTATAAATTATTATTAAGATCTGTTAATTCCAATTAGTTTAATTCAATTTTTAGTAAATTTTTCTTGAAACCATTAATTTATAATAATTTGAAATATTATACTAATTATCACTAATTTATATCAATTACAACTAATTTATAATAATAAAACCTATATACTAATTATTATAGTTAATTACTAATAATTTAAACTTATGCATTCAAATTAAAAATAACTATTAACAATTAAATCTAAACAACTCTAATAATTAATGATTACTTCCACATAAAACTAATTGATGATAAAAATATATAAAAAAAATTATATTTAAAAATAATTAATACAAATTAATATTATTATTACTAATTTGAATAAAATTCATTAAAAATTTTAAACAATAATTAAATACTTTAAAATTGAACACCTTATCACATGCAAACCAAAAAAATTTAATCCCTGAAAATTTTAATTCATTTAAAACCTTAAGGGGAATATAAGTGGTGCATATAAAGATAAGATATTTTAAAGGAGGATTGAATGGAAAAAAATATGGTATAAAGGTGGCATATATAGGTAATATTATTAGAGATTGGAGTAATTGTGATAGTTTTCCTGTTCAAATTTTCCTTATTTTGTGATGGGGACCTTCACAATTACTATGAACAATAAATAACTATGTTGGTGATAAAGAAGTATTTACGATGGGTCACGTCTCAATTTCCCTTCTGTCGACAGTTTATTAGGGACAAAAAAAATTTCTCATTGAAAATAACTATAATGACATGAGATATTCATGACATGTTACATTCCTTTTGAAAATACCTTTGTGGTGGTTGGTCATGCACATTGTTCATAAGGTATTTGTCACAATATTGTTTTCCTCTCACAAATAACTTTATATTAAATACTATTTGTGATTAGAAATTAATCACGTCAGAATTCGTCTCTTGGTAAAGACTGTTTGTGACATGCGAAGGGCCTGTAGAAAATAGTGCATCATAAATGGCAATTTTTTCCATAGTGTTGTGATTATATTAAACTTTTTTAAATGTAAAAATTATTAAAAATATCACTTTTAAAAGTTAAATTTATCACATGATAAAATAAAAAACATTTTAATTGATTTTTTATCCAATAATTAGATAAAAAACGTTCATCACATAACAGAACATAAAAAAATATTTTCTCATTCATTATTATAGTAAAATTACATCTGAGTTCCTGGAGAAATTAATTCAATTATTATTTTACCAAGCTAAAATAATAAAATTTATTTATTTTACTTGTGATCATACACAATCATATATTTATTTGATGCCCACACTATCCTAAACTATTATTCATCCGAATTTGTGGATCATATGGATACATTTTTTATGTGATCCTCTTGGCCATTATCACAATAGTAGAGAGTCATATTCATAGAATAAAAATGATTTCTAACATCCCATCATTGAATTGTAAAAGATAAGGATAATTTATCGATATCAAACCCTTCTTTGAACACATTTAGTTTAAAATAATATGTCTCTAGGTACATCAGAAGATGATTCATTCATGGAATTTCTAGATAATGCTACCACAAGATTCTATGGTATTATCCTGGTCATTTAAATTGGATAATTTCAATACAAGATGAAATTATATAATTGTACTTGTGAATAAAATGAGAGATTAAATAAATAATTATTTGAATAAACTAAAATAATATAATTGTAATATTTTACATGTGATCATAAACAATTAGACATTCACCCACCTCTACACATTGGTCAAATTTTCTCTTAAAATTGAATTCTTCATGATATATAAGAATTGTGGATACACATTGTGTGTGATCATGTATTCAATAATCTTGATAGAATTGAATCATTCTCAAAAAACAAGAGGAGAATATATAAAAACAACATCCGACCTATGTAGAAAAGGATAATTGATTGATATGAAATCTTATACCAAATACATGTCCTATAATATAATCTCTTAATAATAGGATATGTCATAAAGAAATAGACACATATTATGTCATCATACATTCTTTATTTATTATTTCTTGAATGTTTTGATGTAATTACCTTATTTTATTGTGGACATGTATTTTTTGTACTACCATCCTTGTTAACTATTCATGAGATATCAATCTGTTTATATTATTGTAAAATTCTACCTTGATCATTAAATCAACATCAATCCAAAAATGATACATGAAATTAAATCTATGTCATAAAAACATTAAGGTTATGTTTTTATTCTTGTATTAAACTACATGATCAAATGGTTAAAATTGAAAAAAATATCATTTCATAAGACCAATATAAGCGTTCATTGAAAAATATGAAATCTGATATATGTAGTGTTTATATTGATGGACTAGTCCTCATGATAACCACTTCCTGAGATCACAATGTTCAAACATAATGAGATGATGTATCAATTCTTTTGGGACCCAACACCTAATAGTCATACATCAACTAGGGATTATTTTTTTGATGTATTTATAATGTGGGAATTATATTTTATATTAAAAATATATTATATTTATGATCTTCTTATAGTTGGAATCTATTATAAACTTTTGATATGATATATATTCTTTATAATATACCATGAAATTTTTGGATTCAAGAGTATTTTCAATATTATTGAAAGAATACATCTATCCTGAATCATTGTATACATGATATATTCATAAAATAATTGTGTTTACATTATTACTACATCAACTATTTAAATTGTAAATTCCCTATATTATTTGTCATGATAATAGGTTGTTTCATTGGTGAACTGAGGGAAAACATGGGTATATAGTTGGAAGAGTTAGTGTAGCAAAGTGTTTGGAATATAGATTAGTTGTCTGGTGAGTCGCCACAATGTTTGATTGGGTACTAATCATTTATTATGGAAAAAGTAGGAATATTTTCTGTTTTCATGGGACCGTATTTTGAAGTTCAGGGCCTTTTTGAGGGGAATAGAGTTTTACTGTCTCTTAGAGACTTGGGATAATTGTGAGTACTGGTTAGTTATGGATCCTGTGGGTAAAAATGTATCACATGGTTCATTAGGGTGGTGATATTGTATTTTACATGAAACCCATAATAAATGATATATATAGGAATTAGTGTATGGATAAATGGTGGATGGGTTTTTTGGAATCTCCCCAATATTCTTCATTTCTAATTATTTTCTATTTTACCATGTCATGTAGAAGTTATAATCATACTCCTTTAGTGGGAGGGTAACTGCATTTGACATGAAATGTGAATTTGTTTTGAAAACTAAGGTCAGTGTGAGGTAGTAGTCAAGAAAGGATATTTGAACCTACCCTGTGTAAGAAGGTAGTAATCAGTATTCACCGTATAACCCTATCATTATTGATAAGGTAGTGTTCAGGATGTTATATAAGTTGTTTCATTAATTGGAATATAGTATTTTAGAAGTGATACATGGACTTAAATTGGGAGAGATGTTAATCATTATGATTTAGTAAAGCACAATACCGTGTATAAAAGGGACGTGTTCGGGTTATGATAAGGCCCCTTACCCTTAGTTAGATGGTGGTTATCAGGATTTTATATGAGGCCATAAAATGAGTGAAAGGGTAGTGGATTGACTTGGTACCTAACCTCACCCCGAGTTAGAGGGTTGTGGTATGGGAGTATTTATGAGATCAGGAAATTGTCTAGGATCCTACCCTAGGTGAGAGTGTATAGTTCGAGAATCAGATATAGTAACGTACCCTAAGTGATAGGGAATGGGTTTCAGTTTTGATTTATAGTTAACATATATTATGAAATTGGTTAAAAAAATTCATGTTACATATCATAGTTCCTATGATTATCACATAATGACCTAATGTAATATATGGTGTGTTGAATATTGTTTCTATATTTATTTTAAGTCCATGAAATCATATGTATATGAAACAATATATAAGGTAAAATTAAAGGTAGTCCACCATATTTATTCCCATGCACTGAATAAGAAAAAAATTCATGGGTAGTCTTATGAATGAGTTTTAGGTGATACAGTGGATCAAGATGGAGTTTCAAGAAAAAAAATTTAGAGATTGGTATAAGGGGGACTATAGAAAAATATCTTAGTATCCCTTTATAAAATTTAGTTTATTCTGACCAACCTACTGAGAGGTTCTTGTTGTACATCTGTATATTGATCTTTAATATGATTATGTTATAGCATGTTGATGTTATATACTGTTGATAGTTTTCAATCAGTAATAATTCATTGTTATTATTTTTTTTATTATGATTTTTAGGTGATTAGTATATTTATCGATGTGATGGTAATAGTAATATAGTCTCTACACCTTTGTTATAAACCATCACTTTTAGTTGGTATCCTATATTATATAGGGATTTGGACCTATGGTTTTGAGACACTCTTACTAAGGTGTCATTATGGTGATTTTAGATGGGGAATTACAATGAATGGTAGGATTCATGCATTACTGGACAATATGATCCAGGTAAAAATTCATGCCACGGATGATTTTCTGTATCATTAATCGACACTCTCAGTTTGCTTTTGGATTTAGATCAATTATTTATCTTGTGTCAGAAAATATTAAAAAATTTCCAGTCTTATGTATTTGGTGTTATCTGTTCCTTTTATTATTCATGAATTATAAATGTGGAATGTATAAAAACATGTAAACTTTTGAAATATTGTTTGTGATTGAATATTTGAAATCTGCTAATTTTTTTGGAATACGGTCATGAAGATTAATGTGTATGAATGAATGGTTTTCAAAGAATATCCTGTTTAGGGGTCTTTAATTATGTCATGAAAATATGAGGCCTATTATTTTGGGAATATTAAATGTTTATAAAATTTTTAATATTAATATTTTATTATGTTCATAGAAAAAATAACATTGTCTTTATCTTCATAAAGGTTATATAATTCGTTGATTGTTATTTTTTTTAATCCTTATGTTCACCTAATTATACACAAATCCATTTAGATTTTGAAATATTTTGAGAACCCTTGGATAAATTTTTTATTGTACATTAATTTTTTTTGAAAAGTGATTTAATATTTGCATAATGGGGCTATGAAATTATAAAACCATGATATTTAAAATAGTATTAAGGTGAGTCACAGAATTTTGAATGTATTGATTTTATATTGTCTAAAAATTCCTTGTATACTTTTCCACATAAGGTTACCTAATGTGTTTTTGGGAATTGAAATTTTTTAACATAGAGAGACACACTATTTTGAGGCATTCCATATACGTGGAATTAATAAAATGTTAAAATAGAGATTAATATTGTTCCTGGATTTCGTAATCTTATAATCTATGCTGGTTAAAAAAATTGAAAATAGTTTACCATGGTCTGATACAAGATTAATAATCCATGGAAAAAATATTGAACTCATAAAACCATTTAATTTTTATACGAATACTCACTCTATCCTATGAATTTATTTTATGATTAAATACTTATAAAAATCCTTCTCCATCCTTTTATTACCACATTAACTAGGGCCCATTTTTTATTGACACAATAACAATTTTTGTCTAGATATAAAATAATGTCCTTCAATTATCATCCTTACATATCTATCCATACTCAATCTATATTTATCCATATATATCAAGGTATTTATAAAAAATGGGATAGGTGAAACAAAAAGATTCTCGAAGGGTTTTTATTTGGATATATTGAGAGATGTTATTTTGGATTCTTCCATGTCTTTTGTGGTAAAATTTTCTTTTTTAAAAATCATGGAGTTTTTTTATTCATTTTCATAAATTTTTTTGATTTCCTCATATTATATAAGTATATAATTGTTTTTGATAAATTTTAAATTTAGGGGATGATTTTATGATATTGAGTTCAAGTGAAATGTATTATGAATGTAATTTAAGTAGGATTATTTTAATCCCTATAATGTTTTCTTAAATGATGTTTAATGGATGATTCTTACATGTTTAATAAGAATTATTTAATTTTCTAGTTATTTTTATTATAAATATGATTATTTTTTGGTGTCCTAATTTATAGTAATGAGTGTTTATTGATTGATATTATCATTTAAATATGAATAGACCTAGGTATAATTTAATAGTTCAAGAATAACTTTATAACTATAGATAAATTATTTTTAGGTGGTGAACATATTTTTGTAGGGGTTTATATAAAATTTAGAAGTTATTTTAATGAATAATTTGAAAAGTAATATTTTTTCCGGAAATTATAAAATGGATGTTTTTGATATGTATTGTTAATCATGTTATTTAAAACTATTGAAGTACATGTTCAATCTATTTCATGTTTTTAATATATTTTATATGTGTAAATGTTTATTAAAAAACTTAATTGTCAGTGTTGTTTGACATGTTTAAACTTAGGAAAGAAATTTTTTTAATGGAAATCTATTTGGTCTAATATACTTTTTTTATATAATATAATTTTGTTTAAATGTTTTATTACAGTCTTGGACTGTTTTTAAAATCATTGGGAATTCATTTAATTATTTTTTCTTATTTAATACATTTGTTTTTCATTGAATTAATATTTTTTTTGGTTTCTAATTAAGATTACATTTCGTTTGATAGGGTAATAATATAGGTATTGGGAATTGTCTTAATAATGGTTATAAAAATCATATTCTGTGTTTTGATTAGTTTGAATATTGGGGTGTTTATTATGGTTTAAAATATCCATTATGAAATATATGTTGGTTAGAGAGTGAATCCATGTGTATTTTAGATTCATCCATTGATTATGACATTTCCCAGACTTGTGAGAATAAATTATTGAAATTGTTTGGGATGTTGAATTTTATAGATTTTTTATTATTTATTTTGGTGATAAATATTTTAGTAAATTAGTTGATAAATTATTAAGGTTTGGAATAACGGAAAATAGATCTATAAAATTTAATGAGTAGTTTATAATTTGTGACAGAAAACTACATAACTCATTATTTTAGTCGTTTTTATTAAAAAAATTGAAAATATATGAGATGAGTTATAGAATCTTTTTGAGACATGAATTGATATTTATGATATATTATGAATAATTAATGGGTATGATGAACTAAAAAAGATATGTTGGTTTATAGAATAACTATCCCAAGTTATTTTAAGGCCTCACACAATGTATTCCTAATGATATGGGTGATTTAAGTAATTGAAAAAATTATGATTCATCCTTATAGAGCCGTCATAACTTGTTATGATGACAACAAAATGATAAACAACTATATTAATAAAAAATATTAAAATTCGTGTGGTTATTCTAGTAATTTTAGATAATTAATTTTCAAATAAACACTACCAATGAGAGAAAATTGATATATTTGTATCACTAATAAAAATCGAAGGATAAATCCTTTGAATAGTTTGATACCATCCATCTCCATATAATCCATTAGTATTGTCTATTGGTTTTAATGATTAGGGTTTATCCTTTAACATTAAACATTATAAATGAATCCCATTAATATGGATATTATACCATTTACTACAACAATACTCTTTATGATATAAAATAAATCATATTCTTCAATCATAGAAAGAAAGAGGCCAAAATTCTTCCAAAACTTTTTAAATAATAAGTTCCCCATTCATTAAAAAAACAACGAAATTTAGTAAATAGTCACTTATGTATACTACCATATAACTTGTTTTTTAAATAGATCTTGATATGTATATTAGTATTTATTCATAAATCATATTTATGATTCTTTGAAATAAACTATAGACTAATTGATGTGTATATTATTAAAATTGTTATTTTGATATTCGCATTATTTGGATTTTACCATCTATAATCAGTCAAGATGAACATTTACTCATATTCCCCACATCATTTGGGTACCTTCCCTCCTCAATACCCACATATTTCATTCTGTATAATGAAATATTTTTTAATACACATACTAACACTCTTACATTTATAACTTGTTAAATGTAAACATTAAATTAAAAAAAATCAACGAGATTCAACATACATTAAATATCAGGTTATTTTAACCCTTAAAATTAATTCAAGTCCTATAAATCACTATTAATATAATCTATGATTTTAATGTTTCTGGTTTTATAATATGATGTTTCAAACAAATAAAACATAAAAAATAGGGATTTCTTTCTAAACCACCACATAATGATGTGATATCATGACATGATTTACTCAAATAATACAAAATTCTTTAAAATCACATAAAAACCCATGGTTACAGGAGACAATTCATGGAAAGGGCCTTATTATTTTTTTTCTTATTAACAAAAACACCATCATAATATTTACATGGTTTAGGTTATGTCGATAACTTCTTTGTTCAATAACGGAACTAATATAAGCACCTTGTTTTTTCAGGATTGATTAATTTCATAAATATACTAAAACCATGGTCATTCTCTGTTGCATTGTTATCATAAAACACAAAAAATTCATTCACAAATTTAATACATGATAATTTTTAGAAACAACCATTCCATCAATCAATAAACCATAATTTTTTTTTGATTAGATTTTATTAATTGGGAATTATAAAAAAAATATACCAACCACAATCATTATAATTTTTTGTCACATCATAAGAATATTTTTTTATGTTTTGAAGCATATAATGTTTTACATACTACTATTAAATTGTTATCTTCCATATTCACTAAAATTATTAAAGCCTAAAAATTCATCACTAATTTTATTCACACACATATGATCCATTATTTATTAAAACTCCAAAAATAGATTACAACATTGAAATCAAATTTCACTTTCTATATTGATATTCTATTTATGTTTTGAAAACAAAAAACAACTAATATCTATAATCACCCCCCCCCCTTCATCATCATAACCTTCTAATCTCCTCGTATAAACTAAACACCCCTTCGGAACCAAAAATCACCGTACCTATTTTTAATAAAAAATACCATTCGGAATTTCATTTCAAATAAAAAAAATTAAATCATACATTTTTTTAAAATAATTCATTCCTCATTAATTTAAATCCTGTATGATTCAAATCAGTGTAGATATAGTGGATAATGAATAATTATTAGAATTTTATAGATAAGAGTAACTCATTGTCACTTCCACACATCCTTTTAAAAGATAATCATCCAAAAATGTAATATAAATATATTCCCTGGTTATTAATACATTCCTAAAACAAAATTTTGAATGGTTCACTACATATGTGAATTTACAGACATTATCTCAAAATAGTTTACTCATACACACAAAGAAAATTAATGTACAAGGAACTCTAAAATTTCATTTTTCTATAAAATCGACTTAGATATAATGCACCCCTCAATAATATATTTCTCCCCCATTATATAAATATATGATACTTTTTTTATGTCGATATCATTATACCAATTTGACCATAAAAATCTAAAGAATAATTAATATTTGGGTGATATATCATAACATATCCTTGAGAATATTGAAGTTGAACTACCATGGTAAATTTTAATTTATGATACACATCCTTAAATTTTTTTAAAATCATCATATTTTTCCCATATAGAAAAATAATAAATCATGAATATTATTTCTCTAACATGATCTATAAAAAATTGAACATTGTCAAAATTTTATTTGATTGATATTGATAGATTACATTTTCAAAAAAAATTGATCAAACATTGATCACAAAAAAATACAAAGAATGATATTTAAATTACCACAATAAATTATTCATGTTTTTCTCCATCCACTTTAATAGAGTTGATTCATAGTAAAATATATATATTTCACATTTTTGTTCACAAGAAAATATAATTTTGTTTATTTGTATAATATTTAGTGCACCATTCTCTTGAGAAAAAGTCAACCAATCATGGTCATACCATCCTCAAAACAAGAAACCCCATGTTCATCAAAAAATAGAAGGAGATCAAGACATATTTTTTCGTATATAAAATAAACCATTATGTAAAATTCCTTTGATGTGTAATAAAATTCTCATCACTATAATAAAAACTGACTCTATTGGCACACTATGATATATTTCAGAAAATTTACCATCATATACAATATTAATCACGATGTTATCAGGTTTTGTAGACCCCTAGTATTCTATTTTATATCCGTGTAATCTACTTATTTTCCATCAAAATAAATTCAAAGATTAATTATATCTTATAATTTTCTATAAACAAAACATTATACATATAATCAAATATTCTTCAACAATTTTAATCCATATTTATCTTTTGAAACAAATATTGGATTTTTATCTTGAGAAAATAATGTCCCAATTAGTACTTCAATACCCTAATCATTAATATATTAAGCATATCCATTATCAATAGGGCGGGGGGGGGGGGGATGGGGGAATTATTTTCAAACGTATTATTCAATTCTATAAATTATAATTTCATTAATATATATGATAATAATGAGATATATATTCCTTCATTATTTTATATTTAGGTTTCTTCGGACCTTTCCATTCCTGATGTTGATCAACTTTAACCTTGAGTCATACAATTAATATTATACTTCTAAAGATTGATTAAGACAATATTGAACACTATTCTATATTCAAACATATATATGTTCTTAAATTATTATTAAAACATTAGGTTACTCAATATACACATCCTCTTTATGTTCAAAATTTTGAAATCATGACATCAAATCCATATGTAAAATATAATTTATCTATTGTGTCATGAAGGGATGATATATCCTTATAGATTTAATCTGTGAAATTAACGAATATGACATTTTAATGAAAATTCATTCAACATAATAATATTTTTGTATACAAGACATTACCAGTGTACAATTAACTCCTCCATTCACATTCATCTTCTAATGTGATAGACATGTTGTTCTATTTACAATATTTTCCGTAATCTTTGTAAATAACACACACGGGATATTCATCCTGGTCTATTAAAAAATCATGGAATGAATCCATACATGATTATTTATTTCTTAATTCTCACATTAAATTTAAAAATCATAAATCAATCAAGTAAGGGATGTTATCCTCAAAGATTTATTGGTATAAAATAGTCTCCCATGACCACCTATAATGTTCTTGTCCCTAAATTACTTTCATATCCATGTATGAGTTAATCCATTTTTTGATTACTATATGTAATTGAATCATCATATTCATTATTCATATTATTGTAATCTTCCATATTTCTGAAAATTATTTCATAATGTAAAAAAATTGTTCTATTAGACTAGAACATCAAATGGTGTTCATTGAAATTTACACCCAATAAAAGAGTTCTAAAACACCATCTTATTAGTATCATCAATAATTATTCTATATTCATTATTCTATCAGTTTGACCCTCTTCTATTTTGTGGATATCCTTGTAAAATTTCATTGATTCATTAGTCCTAAATCCATATCAAATTGGGTTGCTTCACATTGTTGATACAAGGACTACTGAACACCAATAAATATTTCATTCATGTTTTCCTATTGAAATAAATCTCTCAATGATACATATTAGAGTATCGATGATATAATATTATGTTTGTAATGTGATAAAAAATCCAAATCTATTTTCTCTAAAATAATTGATAAGTTCCATTTTCCATAAATTGGATTTTAGTTATCTCAAAAATTTTGATTTATTCAAACAATAATAAAACAATAATAAAAATATATATTATTTAATAAATTTACACCCTTACCCATGTATTTAGTTTATTTAATTATTTTTTTACATTTAATAATTTTTCCGGGGTTCGGGGAGAGTCCTAGATGAATTTTTTTAGTTTAGGTTAAAAAGTGCATGTTTTGGGTTCAATGTCATTGGATGCACTAGAAGAGCGTGATGTCGTGCGGTTTATCCTAGAAAATAATATAGACTTTTCAGAATTGGAGAATTAAAATGGATAAATAAAGGATAATTTATTACATCATATAAAATTTGTATCATTATTAAGAATATTAATACTTTTATTATAAATGGAAAAAAATTATTTTATTTTTATTAAAATGATATGAATACTTTCTTATTTTTATGTTATCATGAATGTTATTATTATTATTATTATTATTATTATTATTATTATTATGAAGATTATTATTATTTTGTTATTATTTTTATTATTGTTAATTGTTTGCATAATATTTTTTCTTTTATGTTTTATTTTAAATTTAGTTTTTAGGGGTTTTCCCTTCCCTTTTTTTCTCCCCACCTCTACCTTCTCCATACATCCCCCACACCTACCTGGTGGCACGATCTCCCCCAGTGCAGCGTGATTCCTCCTGCGACGAACTCCACCGGCCTGCAGTATAGGCCCTCCTCTCTAACCCGACCAACCTCATTCCAGAACCCTTATTGCTCCAACAGTGCTACCCCCCACTACCTCCTCTACAGCACCGTCCCAACATTCCCCTCCCTTTGACCTTACGCCTTGACCCCATCAGCTCTTCCTTGTCCACTCGGCGAGAACTTTGTCCTGCTTCTTCCAGCGACCCACCGCTCCCCCTTGTTGTGAACGATCAGGCCTACACGACCCTTCTACCCAGTGAGAAAGACCCACTTCCTTCTCCCCCTCTTAATCCAACAATACCTCCACTAGACACAGTGGGACTCCCCATCATCTTCCCTCTCAGCGAGTAGTAGCAGCCTCGGACACCACGACCCTCCCCACCCCTCTGATCAGCACAGTCGGTATGCATCCTGATGCGAGCTCCGGCGCGGCCCCTATTTCCCATCCAAGCAACCCGTGCCCATCATGTGCACCATAAACGCCCTCCCCCCCCCCCCTCTCGGACACCCTACTTCCCGACATTTTTTTTGTCTAACTGGCCACATACCTGACCTCCCAGATGCCTCCCTGTCAAGCGCTGAGCGGCCGACCATTCCTTCCAGCGATTGCAACACCAAGTCGATGGGTACACTATTTAATTCATACAAAATTTTATATTTCCATTTGATTCATATTTTTTCCATGGTTGGATTAGAGTTTTTTTTTTGTTAATTGTGAGTTGTTTGGGTTAGGTTTTATATTTTAAGACCCGCTCGAGGTGTTTCTGAGTGGTCATTGTCATCATGCCTTTGTTCCAAGGTTGCGTTGTAATAATTCATTGATCTCGAGGTTGGAATTCCCTTGAACGTGCAATTTTTAATTTATGAAACTCTAATTATATATTTTTTCCAATTCGTATATACGTTAAATATTTTTGTACAACTTTCTAGTTAGTTTCTTTTTATTCAGTCAGCCTTTGATGTCTTGTTTGATCTGTTCTTATTGTACAGATAATTTAAAAGTAGTATTTTTGTGAAAAATTAAGTTTCTTTTGATGTAGAACCTTATTGTGCTTCTTGTTAATGTTTTCTGAACACCTCAAACTTTTATTAAATTATTTTGGTATTTTATTTATAAAAGGGAGTGTTTTGGGTTGTGTATTATATTAAAAATTGATTTTTTTGTGTGATATTTTATGTCGAGTTGGGATCACTGTGTTTTTTTGCAAGTGGTCAGTAATGATAATACATTGTTTAAAAATTTAAATAATAATTATGTAATGGAATTGGTTTCTATGCTTTATTTTGTATTAAATATGATTTTTTTGTAAAAATTTCGTTCATTTTGTCTTTTGTATATTTATATAAATGCTTCCTTGGAATGTAGGAGTAAAGATTAATGTAAAATATATTTTTGGGGTTTACAAATGTGTCAACATCATGAAAAATAATTTTTTGCGTTCGTTCTTTTGATTCTGATGTATTTTGGGTATTAAAAAAGTGTGTGTTGTGTTTTATCATGTTATTAAATTTTATAAAAAATAGACCAGCCATGAGTGTGTAATTTAACTATATTAAAAAGAGTTTTATCAATGATTGGATATGATAAATGATTTTATTATAGAGACTTTTAAATGTTAAAATTGTACCTTTGATAAAAGTGGATTTTGTAAATAGTGTCTAAGGGACTGTTTGACCACATTGAAAAAAATGATGTAAAGTGATTGTCATAAAAACCACGTGGATGTTCCTTGTACCACGTTGACATTGGATGGATGGGATGTCATTGGTATAGAATCCCCATGTTCCATTTACGGGTCCCCCAATTATGAGACCTTGGTATCTCTTGACTATAAGGCATAAGAGTCATCCTTGGGGATACATGGTGTGAGTCTTTCTGTGAATTATTATTATATGTATGGGTTGTGATTTTATTCTCACTGGAATTGTATGGATCAACTCCATTTATACTTGCGATATAAAAATCTGTAATATTGAGGGAATTTTCTAAGATGAGTAATACACTAGTAGGTTATGGTTCTAACTAGTGGACCTTAGTAGGTAGATATGTTTGGATTTATTCCAATGGGATTTTCCTTCGGCCTGTCAGAGAAAGGATGGATGAGAGTTTTGGACTATTAGATTTTATTGTATGTGGAATGATACTATAGATGGTGTTGTAGGTATTAATGTCATGTGGACTGTTCTCGATCTATTGGGGTATCATATGTCTAGTGGTTTTTGGCTATTGATTTGTGGGTGAGATACTTGCATATCTATTTACATTTCCCTTGTCATATCTGCATGTACCCTTGTGTGGGGGTATTTCATGAAATGGGACATTTGGGTTTCCGAACAACCATGAAATTTGTTTTCTAGAGAAAATGTGTTTCAAACTCTTATTCTGGTTTTTCTAATGATTAAGGGAAATGGTTTGTACTTTTTTTTCAAGTAATAAATGTAGAAATAAATATTTTAATAAATTTTAGTTCAAATGTAAAATTCATGTTTCTGGATTTTTATGTTAGTGCATTGAGTATAATATATCAGGCTAGCCTACGGAGTATTAATACATACGCCTATAGTTTTTTTCTGCTTTTAGTTTGTCTGCATGATCCATCTTGGATGTGCACTCTGTGGGCGACACATGATCGTTAAGTCAGTGAGTGAGCTGCGGGATCACACGGAGTTAGTTCGGTCATCATATATTGTTATTTTTATCTTCTTCAGTCATTTTTTTGTTATTTGTAATATTTATCTATTTAGATATGATCTTTATTATTTCATTTTATATCATTTATTTTCATTGGATGAAATCATTCCCTTCATCTCTGTTGATGCCCTGGTGCCTGTCGCCAGCCCTGGAGGATTGGAAATGAATATCCGTCCAAGCCGCAGATCAGCTCGATTGACCTGTTCAGGGTCCTCCCATGATGGTTTGTGAAAAAATGGTATCATAGGAGGGTAGCTCTCAGCTGACCTCACATTTTAGAGAATCCATTATTATTTGTGGTGTCAAGGAAGATGTAGTAGGATTGTCGTGACTCGAGGGGTAGGTGCAGGAAGAGCATTGTGAACTCTTTCCCATTATGTTCCTCAAGCTTCTATTGGATTTCCACATTATTTAGTTTGTTTGGGGGTTTATGAAATGGTTTGGGATTGGGAGACAACAAAAAGAGTTGGGAAAATAGTCCTCCTGAGCCAGTATGGCCTAGTAAACATTTTGGAGCTAGGGGCATGGTTCTAAAGTTTTCTCTATGTCGGTGATGTGTTTGGCATATGGCCACCAGCCATATGGTAATGTCTCTATCCTACACAAGTTCCATCTTTTGGATGTTTTGGGTCTCCTATGACTTCTGAAACATGTTTGAATCAGAATAAGTTGGTTTTGAAAAATGGTTTTTTTAAATCATAGTTGTAAATTGTGGAATGTATTAAATGAAATGGGTGGAATTAATGGTTATTGGAAAATTATGTTGTTTTGGTTTTGAACATGGTATTCCTATGGGTGCTCACATGCATAGTGGAATGTTGGATTATGAAAAAATATTTGGTATGGGGGTGGATTACTAAGGTGGCATGAAAACATTCATGTGAGTAATACACTAAATAATACAAATGGAGAGGGTTTAACCAACCAAACTTGTTTCAAATTAATGATTATTTCAAAATGAAATTTTTTGATGTTGTGAATGATGGTTTTGTTGGGTTTAGAGATCTTTAGCTATGTAGTGTTTGATTTTGAGGATTTTATTTATTGAGTTGGACTTGATTGTGTACATGACTTTTCATGTCCAACTGTTTCCCTCTTCAAGCCCCGATGGGTGATTGTAGTGCGGTTGATCAACCTAAGGATTTTATTCTTGAGTTTCAGAAGCATGATCCACCACTCTTTTATGGTCAAGAAGACCCTTCCTTATCAAATGAGTGGATGCAAAAAATTTAAAGTCACCTTAACCTCATTGAGTTTCCTGAGTCGTTGAAGGCCATGTTTGAAAGCATAATGATTTAAGGTTCACTGTGTATGTGTTGGATGTTTGTGTCTAGGAACAAGACCCATCAAGAGCTTACATGTGAGTTTTTCTTGGAATTGTTCATTTGTTAATATTTAATGATGAAGAATGTGTGTGAATGAGGATAGAGAAGTGTTATTTATGGCAGTGTGACAGATTCTTGTTGGAATAGTTCCAATGCTTTGTGGACCTAGTCCCTTATGATTTAGGGTATGCCACAAATGAAACCACGAGAGCTCGACACATTGAGGTAGGTCCCCACCCCAATATATAGTCGAAGCTCTTAGAATCCAACATAACATCTTTTCTCAAATTGGCGAGACAAGCATTTCTTGTCAAAGTCATGATGACAGGTGTGATTTAAGTAGTCATCCCTCCTTCAAACCCTATGACTAGTGGTAATGATTCTAGAAAATAGATTATGAAGAGATTGAAAGTGGATGATGTGGGTTGTTGAACCAAAAGGAATTGGGATATTTCATTAGCCTATTCAGATGTAGATATCCTTGTGTGTTTTTAGTGTGGAAAGATGAGTCACAAAAAGTCATCATGTGCCAATGCTCAGAAGACCTTCTAGGCATGTGGACACCAATATCACATGAGGCAATTCTGTCAGGGCGTTGCAAGAAAGCGTCATAAGAAGGTTCTCAGATGTGATGATCCAAAGTGTTTTTTATTAATGTTTCTTTTGTATGTTTTCTTTCAGTTTAATGGATATTTTGATGTGGTATTTTTAGAAATGGTGTTTTGGGTTTGTTAATGTTTGGAAATATCATGAGTATTTTGACAAACTCTTTTTTTCAATGCCAGCATGAGTTTCATTTCAAAATTATTTCCTTTCATCCCTTAGATCAATATATGAATGTATCTTTCTGGTATTTTCAAAACATGGCTGCAAGGAAGGAGAAGCTTCATCATTTAGAGATCCAACCAAAATTCCTCAGAGTGAAGCTGGCATGCAGTCAGTTATGCTAGAGGAATTTTAATTAGCTTGGTCAAGGTTTTTCCTCCATCGTGCATTGAGATAGTTTTGGAATTTCTGTTTTGGTTTCTCTGTCGTTGCAATTCTCATATTGTCTCAAGAGCGCGACAGACTTATCCCTCATGAAATGTTGGTAAATGTGCATTTTTGGATGCGAGTTTCTGATTAGTGGCCTTATGTGCACCACCCATTTAAAATAGTTCTGGCTTTGGTTTGTGTCTATCTCAATGTGACGAGTTGTGAGTAGTTTTCCATCGTAGTTTCATTGATCTAATTCTTGGGCCCTCTCTCCCCTCTAATGGGGTCAGTGTTTTTTGATCATACAGAGTTTTCGGTTTATCCCTTATCCATTTCTGATGGGTGTGTGTGGTTTAAATGTTCTTGATGTGTTCTTTTTAGCTTATGTAAGGCTCGGTTCGGGCCTAAGTCGGTTTTTCCATATGACCATGAATAGGTTGGTTACATATGGTGGAAAGACCCACCATGAGTCTCGTTGGGTTTTCACATAAATCATTATTAGATGCTAGTAGAGTTCTTATGTTGGGGCATCTATTTAGACCTCTCCTCTACTAGTAATCTATTTCGATAAATGGTATTGAGTATCATTGTTGGTCAATGAAATGACATTGGATTAAGATATTTGGTCATGTTTATAGGGAATCTTTAGTTGTTTATCGATCGATTGGATGGTGTGGATGTTTTCATGGGGCATACAGCATTATGATGGGGAAATTTTCACACCATGCCTTGCATATTTATTTTATTACATTATATTTCTGACTTAATATATTTTTACGGGGGTTTGGGGAGAGTTGTAGAAGAAAATTTTGAGCTTATGATAAAAAGTATGTGTTTTGGGTTTGACGTCGTTAGGCGCATAGGCGGAGCACGATTCCACACAACTTAACCCAAAAAAATATTTTCCCTTTTCATCTATGATGAATTAAAATGGAAAATTAAATTTTAATATATTGTATCATTTAAAATTTAAGGTTATTAATAATTTTAATATTTTTTTAAAATGTAAAATAAAATTGTTAATTTTATTTCTATTAAAATCATATGAATAAATTTGTTATTTTAATTTTAAAATTACGTTTATTAATATTTTTATTATTATCATTATTATTATACTATTTATAATTATTATTATTTTTATAATTATTGTTAATTGATTGCATAATAGTTTTTCTTTGATGTTTTATTTTCTACTTATTTTTTCAAATGTTTTTTCTTCTTTATTCATTATTTCCCCCTCAAACATATCCACTCATCCCCTCCCCTACATGGCAGCGCAAACTCCCCCAGTAAATTGAGGTTCCTCCTGCAACAAAATCCACTATCCACCAGAATAGGCCTTCATATAATGCCTGACCAACCACGTTCTGGAAACCTTGTAGCACAACTCCATAAACCCTCCTTATCAAGGCATTGAAGAATCATTCATGCTTCTCCCAAAGATAGAACACTCCCCCTTCATATGCACCAGAAGGTTGACGTGGCCCTTCTACCTAGCGTGACACCCCTGCTTCCTCACCCCCCTCTAACTCTAGCCATCACTCCACTAGACACTACTGGCCTCCCCGTAGACTTCCCTCTATGTGAGTAGCAGCAATCTCAGACACTGCTAGCCTCCCCAACCCTATATATAGCCCAGTCGGCACGCACCCGAACGCGACCTCCAGTGCATCCCCTATTTCCCATCACAACAAACTACACCCCTCCTGCGCACCAGCACCAACACCCCTCATACCCCATACATTCTTGTTTTTTTCGATCGGCCAGCCGCCTCCCCTACCTCCCAGAAGCCTCACCATTGTGCACCGAGTGGCCAAACCCTCCTTCCAGCATGCACAACTCCCATTCAATTGGTAAACCATTTTTTAAACACCATTTTATATTTCCATTTTATTCATATTTTTTCATAGTTTGATTAGAGGTTTTGGTAAATTAAGTGTTTTTTGGGGTGGTTTTGAGATTTTAAGACATTTGTGGGGTGTTTCCGAGTAGTCGTTGTCATCAGGACTTGGTTCCAAGGATTCTTTGTAGTCTTGATATGATCTCAAGGTTGTAATTCCCTTGTAATTTCCATATTTAATTTAAGAAACACTAATTTTATGTTTTTCACTCATCGTGAAAATGTTAAATATTTTTGCGCAGCCTTATAGTTAGTTTCATGGTATGTAGAAAAGTTTGAAGTCTTGTTTGATCTGGTCTTGTTGTGCAATTAATTTTAAAGAAGTATTTTTGTGCAACCCTCTATTGCAACCTTCGAGTTGTGAACATTATGTGTTTTACGCAGGTTTTCTATAATGCTAAAACATTGATTAACAATTGAAATAAAAATTAATTCCTGCAATTGGTGTATATACATTATTTTTTATTAAATATGAATTGTTTTGGAAAATATTTCATGACATGTGTGTCTTATATATGTATATATATATGAAAATTAGTCTTTTAGGAGTAAAGAGTAATGTAAAATAAATTTTTGGGGTTTACAAATGTGTCACCTGCTTGTGGAACAATTTTTTCAATTATTTCTATGGTTTCCCATGATGTTTGGGATTTACAAAAGTGTTTATTGTATTTTAGAATGTTTTGAAATTTTATTAAAACTGTTATGGTATTGACTGTGTAATCTATCTACATAAAAAATAGTTTTATCAATGTTTTGATGTGTTAAATGATGTGTTTACACATCCTTTTGGAAATGTAGAAATTGTACCTTTTATAAAAGCGGATTTTGTAAATAGTTTTTGCGTGCCTTTTGGGCCACTTTGATATAAATTATGTAATGTGTGTGTCATAAGACCAATGTGGATATTCCATGTGCCCCATTGACATGAGATGGTTGGTATGTCCTCATAATGGAATCACCGAGTTCCGTTATATAGGTCCCCCGGTTAGGAACCCTTGGTATCTCTTAAAATTAAGGCATGAGAGTTTTCCTTCGGGAGACTTGGGGCATGTCTTACAGGGAATTATTATTATTATTATTATGGGTTGTGATATGATGCTCGACGACATATGTTGGCTCAACTGATTTTATAATTACGACATTCGAACCTATCATGTTGAGTGAATTTTCTTTGATGAGTACTCAACTAATTGGTTATGGTAAAGACCATTGGCCCCTAGTAGGCAGACATGTTCTGGATTATTGCTATGGGATTTTCCCTCGGCCTTCCGGAGAAAGGATGGCTGACTGTTTTGGATCATAATATTTCCTTGAATTTGGCATACTACTATAGATAGGGTCACATATATTAGTGTCATCTGTATTATTCCTGATCTCTCGGGTTCACCTATGTCTATTGGTTTTTAAATATTTACCTTTAGCTGAGATTATTTCATTCCTATTTACTTTTCCCTTGTCATATTTTTTTGTACCCTTGTGTTGGGTTTTTCATGAAAAGTGACATTTTGGATTCCTAACTCACATGAAAATGATTTTCAAATGAAAATGAGTTTTAAACTCTTGATTGAGTTTATCAAATGATTAAGGGAAATGGTTTTTACTTTTTCTCAAGTAAAAATTATAGAAATTCATACCATAATATATTTTAGTACAATCATAGAAATCATGTTTCTTAATTTTAATGGTAGTGTATTGGGAAATAGTATACCGGAGTAGACTATTGAGTTTTAATACTCATGCATGTATTGCTTTTATGGATTTAGTTCGTGTGTTGGCTCCAGATTGGATGGGATCTCCATGGGAGAAACTTGGTTATTTTGATGGAGAGTGACCCGTAGGGTCACACATATTTAGTTCAGATGTAGATTTTGGATAGTTTTATCTTATTCAATCCTTGTTTAGTAATTTGTTTAGTTTTTTTATTCTGCACTACACTTTATTATTTCATCTGTATTTACTTATTTCAAATGGTAGAAATCATTTACAGTGGCTCTGTCAATGCCCTGGTGCTTGTCTCCAACCTGAGAGGATCGACAATGCCTCTCGGTCCTTGTCGCGGATTGGCTCATGTGATCGGTTCATGGTCCACCTGGGTCGGTTTGTGACAAATAACTATGATGGATAACAGGTTTCTCATAATATGTTTTATATTATTAACATAGGAATTCAACCCCATTATCCACAAAAAATAAAACCATTTAATTTACACACACATTTTTGATCTTCACATAAAAATATTGATCTACTTGAATGCATACGGTTAATTTTTATTATAAAGACAATGAATGTGACTAATTAGAATTATATAAAAACTAAGTAATATTATATTTCACTTTTTGATTATTTTTTAATCTTACCACAAATATATAAATGTACAATGTCTAAAGGATGAGTTTTTAAAATATTGTTTCTTTTTGTTTAATTATATCTCTTTATTTCTATTTTAACATGTGGTTCATTCCAATATATTATCCCTATTAGAAAATAATACATCAAAAAATCAATTTGTAAAACTGTTCATTCAATTTTACCGATTTGGCCAATCATTATAAGTCACAACTCACTCTACTCCATTATTATATTGTAAAATGAGTTTATAGCATATTTTATTAAAATCGTTGGCCATTAGTATATTTTTCAAGAGAATTAACTCATATATCTTTTAACCACATCACTAAACATCCATATTTCAGAAATATCACTTAATTTACTTCTTCTCATAGTTGAGAAACTATAAAAATAATTGTTTTCATATCTATCCACTTTGGGACACCTCTTAATCGTACAATGAGACCATGATTGGCCCCCGTTGATCTAATATAATTTCAATGGGGTTGGGAACTAGACTCTATGGCGTCGAAAACATTGAAAAGGGAGAAATTACACTCTTAAAATTGATGCTTTATCAAATAATTTAATAAAAACTACATGAAATATAGACAATTGAATGAAAATTTTTAAATCAATAAAAACGAGTGAATAAACTATAGTGAGGTAACCACTAACTACTTAATGTATAGATAAATGAAATATGCAATAATATCCACCAAACATAAAAAAAAATAATGTGAATTTAAGCAAAATTACACTAACAAATATGTGGTTCTAGTAATGTTAAAACCAATAGGCAAAAAATATTGAAGATTATAAAATATTTTATTGGTTCCTCACCCATAAACACATGTGTGAGTATATGAATATCATAAAAATAAACATATAAGTTCATGAAATAAATTTTAGGATTTTTAAATATAGTTCCATCGGTGAACCCATCCTCAATATAAGACCCCTCATTATAAAATACATAATATATAAATACGAATCATACTAAGAGTAACAGAAAATTGAGGCACCTGTTATTCAAACTCTGACCTATAATCCAATCATGTCACCCAACATAAAATTCTATATCTATGTTATCCTAAATGTAATCAGGGTATAAGTACATGAAAAAATAGACTATCTATAAATATAGTGACATCCACCCCCAATATATATTGGTCATTCTTAAAACCCATATATAGGTCAAGGTCATTTAATAGATGATTAGGGTGAAATACATCCCACATAATATAAATATTCAATGTATTCAAACAAAACAAATTCAAATTTTTTTTCCAATCAGATGTCCCTACGATCCTCGTACATGAAAAATTATAACATATCTATTATTCTTTTCATTACCAATCACAATTGATTATCACCTACTGAACCATTGGAGATTATACCGAATAGGGACATGCACCATTAGTATTTACACTAAAGATTCGTCCTCAATTATGTGTGGATGTTGTGAGTGATTTAAATTATACATCATTGATAATTAACTGAAGGAACTATAAGATAAGGGAATGATAATTCATATATTGATTTTCATTCATAGTGAAAACCACTATAAATTTTACATATAAATTTTAATTGGATATTCACACAGCGTATCATTAGTGATTACACAAACATAGATTCCATTATATAAATACATCTGAATATATTATAAGACCTAGAATAAGTATAAAACATAAGATGAGGGAAGTATAAAAGAAGAACAAAAGGTACATAACCCCCATTAAATAATTGTCATAGTCCAGTATAATGTGGATAATCCCAATAATATATTATAAAACCATATTTAATACAATACTGGAAGTCTCTAGTTTTCCTGATTATGGATTTTCCAAATTACAAAGAATAATTTGACTTGAATCTCTCTCTACCATGTCATCCCATAATACCTATACATCATCTCAATACCACATTTTAGAATATTACAAAAACTCCCTTATTAAATTATACTATTGTAAAATAAGATAAAATTGACATTATTTTATAATTCAGTGATGGTTTATTCTTCCATTAAATCATTTTATGATGGATCTTTTAAATCACTATGAAATAAGATGTTTGAAGATATCTTTAAAAATAAATTATAATTATGTCTTTTTAATATAAATATTTCAAGAAAATAATATTTTATATTCAGTCAAACATATTTTACAGTAATGCATCATTTTCATTATAGAGATGAAATTATAAAGCATTTAAACTAATTACCAATGTTGATGCATTTAATTGTGGTTTAATCCAAAACTAAATAATTGAAATTAAAGAGGGGTGGTTTATTCTACCACCAAATATCACGGTACATTAATCAATCATAATTTACTATATTAAAAAAAATTAGATGGAAAATCTTCATCGAAAAAATAAATTTAAAAGATGATGATCAATATTTTTACATAGATTGAGGTGGGTACCTCGTAATCATCCCCATAACATTGATATATGTACATATAATTGGAATATGAGATGATTATTCAAAATTTATACATATATAATTTAATTACACAAAATTTATAGTAGTGTATTCCCTAACAATGTGTCATCCATACAATATTAAAGCATTCTCTAGTGGATTTTGTATTAGTATATCTTAATAAAACATAATTATACACATGGAATACCTCAAATTTACAGTAATTTTTGTGTTTCAATCATTATTAGTGATTTAATTTACATAACACATGTCATTTTATACAAGGTTTATGTATACTCGGAAATCCTCAATATTAATTTCCATATTATTCATAATTTTTTTTAATATATAATGGTTTTCTAAAATGGTTAAAAATAACAAAAAATTCCAGCAGTTAAATATATTTATAAATAGATCTTAAATCATATAATTTAAAACCATTAAGGTTAATATGCCAATTTAGGTTTAGGGATTTAACTTAATTAAATAGTTTACTGCATAATCTAAACACGCAATAATAGAATTGAAAAATGATATATAACTCATTATATTTGAAATTAGATTTTTCATATACTCATTTGGATGGATTTATTCCTTTTAAAAATAATATTTAATCAACAGAAATAGATTGTAATATTATTTACCCAACACTAATAATGTACCATTAATTTTATGTGATATTATTACCCACACATGTTTGTTAAAATATAACATATATATAACTTTCAAACACTAACATTTAATTACATTGAAAAAATTATGATATAATTATAATATTAAATAATTAATAATTCATTCTTCAAAACTAAAAATATAGAAGTATCATAAAATACTCGATAGACATTCCATTTTTGTAAGGCATTATTATATTAAAACCCTTCTCTCATGCATAATGTTAATCAACTATTAGACATTACATTATCTAAATTAACTAATGTTAAATAATATATTATATAATACTGTTAGTAAAAAACATGTGTGGTAACATATTAATTATTCATATTATTTTATGACAACTATTTTTTAATATAAAAAATGAGTACACTAACATCAACTCTTGTTAAATAGCTAATGTTTTAATAAAATAATTAATAATGTATTAGAATAGAAAATAGGGAAAAATTAACTACTACTATAGTATCTAAACCTGAAATAACCAAATATGAGAAAATAAATTAAAAATATATAAAATTAGCTTTAAAATGCATTTATTTGTTTCCCCTCACCATTCCTATATCTAAAACAACTAAATTTATTTTGAAAACAAATATTTTAAAATAACTATTTTAACACCCCGACCCTAGAAGCCAGAAGTGGATTCCATAGCTAATTAAACTGACACGAATCTGAGGAATAAAATCCAAAAGGGTTGATGAGTTAAGAAACGTAGGTAAACTAGATTGCATACTTGATACTCATATTATTTTGGGTTATAGAAAATAAAATATGATACATAAAAAATGAAAGGAACGTCATCTTTGAAATCATACACAATGATTTGTTCTTAATATATTGGTGATAGTATAAAGAAAGGGTGAGCTCAAATGATCAGTAAAGGGTATGAAAATTTAGGGAAGTAATGAATCAATGAGCATAATGAACATCAAATGGTAAATAAATTAACATTGATTCCATTTAAAGAACATGAAATGTAATAGTAAATACGGAATGGTAAATAAATGAACACCTTGTTAATAAATCAATATATTGAGAATAAAATTCTTCAATATTTTTTATCATAGTAAAAATTGCATGGATATTAATAATGAAATAATCAATGTAGGAAAATCATTAATTATCAAACTTCTTGTTTCCTAAACACAAAATACCTTGATCATCATGATCTATCTGAATTATAGTTTAAAACAATTGGGGTATTGCCCCACATGATTTTCCCAATTGACTAATCACATGATACTACTAATCATATAGGTTCCTTCCATAAACTATCTCTATCCTATTTTATGCATTTCTAAATAATTTCTCATATATATATTTAATTGTTAAATAAGATTCCTTATCAAATATATTTGTTGAGTAAAATATATGTATTTGTCAATATTTCCAACTTAAATAAAATTTCATTAAAGTATACACTATAAGTAAAAAATTTATAATAATTTGGATAAACTAATATCTATTGCTCAAGAATATGTATATTTTAAATTAATTTAAGAAAAAAGAAAAATTATTATAAGAAAGTGATTGTTTCAAGATAATGTTAACAATCAAAAATGATTTCAGAATACCATTATCACTTGGAAATTTTCAATAGAAATCACCTTAGATGAACTAATTCAAATTTAAACATTAAATTTCATGAATAATGATGTATTAATGATATTACATTTCGAATTTGTAGTATATAATCCATATAAATTTTAATTACTGTATAATATCAAATAAATATAAATTGATTGTTAATTGAGACGAAATCCCTTACCTTATGCTCCATTTTGGTCGAATGCCTTTAAAAATAATTTATAATTATTTTAAGAATGTTATAAACATATAATGGAAGGTAATAATATTTATAATTTCATATATTATCTGTATATATTATCTTATAACTTTTTTGTTATTAATTATTCATTATTTTCATTATTTTTGATATTATTTTTGATTTTTTTGTATATTATGAATTAATAATTTTTTTCTCATATATAACATGATTAAATCATATAAATTATTTAATAAATTTAAATATAATATATATTCAATATACATTTTTATAGACTAATCCAAAAAATAAGATATTGGAAATGAAATACATCATTCATGGAGATTGTAGGTCGTATATATTTATGAATGGTACTGACATTTCCTAGTCATTTTTAATAAGTCATTGATATATATATTTATATATATATATAAAATTTAGTATAATATTTAGGATATATATATATCATATTTTTATGAAAACCATCATTAATACATTAAATTTAATGTGTGAACGAATCAAATCTCTTTGAGGTGGTAGTAGTCCACACATCCACAAAAGATGGTATCAAATTCCCAAAAAAATAGAAAGCATAAATTATTATGTTATATAAAAATTAAATTTGAATAAATAAAATATAAATAAAATATATATCATATATAAACTATAAATCCTTCATTAATTAAAACTTTGATAGTTGGAAATGGAAGAATGAATGACATCAGATAGCGAGGTGGTAGTTCGTCGTACAGATGAATGATGATTGTGTATCCAATTTAGTTGAAGTCTGTTTATGTGTAGGATAAAATCATAAAATAACAACATATAAGTATAGTTAATATACTTATGGTTTAATAATATTATTATATATAATTAATTTAATGGGTGGATAACGTAATGAAACAAAATTGATCGTTAATGAATGTTACCTCTTTTTTAGGTAACTCATTTTGGTTTATACCAAAATCCTTCCACTATTATCATTCTGTGATCGTTAATGCATCCAGGATGAGGAGAGAGATATTGGGATATTACTTGGGTAGGATTTAGACTAGACAAATGGATTTAATGGTGTGAATGTGTGGTAAGGATGAGCCTCGTTTTATACTGTAGGATGATTGGCATTTTTATAAATATAAAATGATAAATACTATTGTGAGGTGTCCCATACATCATGTTCCAAAAATAATTAACAAAAATCAATATAAAGGAGTATATTGTCGATATATTTCCATATAATTGGGTATTTACATGTTTCTATGTCATTTTGTTCCTTGAGATTAATGTTTAGTCTAATGGTAAGCTAATTTTTAACTTAATCGCTGTAATTCTCATTATTTTCTTTCACTCATATTTTTGGTCTAAAACTAACTTTAAGTCAATATGAATTATTTAAACTTATGTATCCAAATATTTTGCAAATTATTTTCAAATTAATATCATATATGTGGATTATATTAATTAATAAGAAATATCGTAGACAGAACGGGAAAACAGGTTTTAAGTGAAAATGTTAAAAAGAATAGTATGTGTTTATATTTAAATTCAATATAAAAATGAATAAAATGATAAAAACTGTAATAATATTTGTAAAATTGATCTCATAATACTTTAAACCAAATTAAACATCTTATGTATCACTATAAATTATTTAGATGAAATTTTAGTTTTCAATTAAAAGTATTATTTTTAATATTTCATCAAAAATGAAACCTCACAGGAAAATGAAAAAAAATCTCCCGATGGTAATTTTGAATTTATGTTTTAAAGAAATAATTTTATTTTTTAAAATATAATTTATAAACCATTGAAAATTTATTTTTAAAATAGGTGAGCTATTAAAAGTTAGAAAAACTGCCTTCAGAAAAATTAGCTTTTATTAATAAAATTGGATTTGTTATTATCTAATGACTATAAATCCAATTATATGAGTGTAAAAGAATTCGATTGAATATAATATATATATATAAACAATAAAAATAACTAATATAAATAAATTCAATTTATTAAAGAAAAAATCCTTTGGGTACTTAAAATTCTTCTCTTATTAAAAAGTAGTTTATTATTCAATTGTTTTCTCAATTAATTTATTATTAATTGGTCACTAACGAATTATATAAACATATGTAATAAAAAAAATATTTCCATTTCAAATATTTAATTAAAATTTCCACATTATAAATATTATAATATTTAAATAATAATATTAATAATATTCGATAAAACTTAGTCTTACGTACACCACAAGGCATCAAAGAAAGTTATTTTTTAGTGTAACAGCAGCTAAATTAGTGTTGCGTGGATTAAACGATATATTATAGGTTAAATTAATTTAAAATCATAAATATATCCTAATTTAATAGAAAATTATAATCCATTCTATGCTTGGTTTTGTATGGTATACACACTATTGAATACAATGTTCTTTCTTTATAATTTCAAGGTGTTACATTCTTCCCACCTTAATTAATTCGCGTTCTGACAATTTTTACGTGATCAAGGTAATCGAGTGATAGATATTATAAAATAATATTTTTGAAAAAAACATTATAAATAGTGTTAATTACATATCTTCTTAGTGATAATTAAAGGGAAATGTGAAGGTCACCACAGGACTAGGCTTTTGAATAGTAAATCATTTGTTAAAATTTGGAGATTGATGATAAATATAACAATAATTTTCTTATAGATAGTGATATTGAACATGATAATGAAGGATATTTTGTCCAAAAAAATCATTACCCATATGTCTGAATAAATTTCATTAATAAAAAAAATAAAATTATAATAAGAATTTTTTTTCAAGAACCTTTTTTTTGAGAAATTAATTCACTCTTTAATAATATATGTAAAAACAATTTTTTAGAGAAAAATATTATTCGTTGATTTTTCCTTGAACATTTTTTATTTCATCTATTAAATAATTATTCTTCATATACTAGTGTAATTAAATAATATGTAAAAAATCATCCAAAAATCAAAAATAAATAATTTAATATAAGGTCTACCTTATAAACCATCCAAAATTTTGTGGTCCATAATATTATAATCATTTCCTAGGTAGTTACTGGTCTCTAATTTACATTATCAATATCAATCATATCTTTATCCATGAATCATTATCTAAACCTTTGGAACATATTAATAATTGTCTTTCCTTAAAACATGTAAATTTTATAATGTATAACAAACTACTAATTCAATATTTAGGGTACCATGCTATTTGTGAACTCAAATTATTAATAACATAATACTACAGTAAAATACACACATATTTCATAAACAATATGATGATAAAATCATCAAAAAAATAATTTTACAACATATTTTTTAGATCAAAATATAGAGTCCAATTATTCATTCTATATTTTTTGTGTCTGTAAAATATTATTGACCATGATTTCGTAGCATCTCTTGAGGTATATTACCTTAACGCTTGGGAACTTTGCTTTCATAGTTTCTCATATACATGCATTGGTAATCCTATGTAAAATAATTTTCCATCTCAACATTTCATTCTTTTGTCTTTTTACCCTTTACCGACCACTTATAAAAAACTCTCTATCATTTCAATCATTTCCCAATGTAATTCATTCCACAATTATCACATGTAAGAAAAATATTTTTTCCCCTTATTACATTTATTCGTTACATTCCATTCCATTATCTTCTTCTCATGATTCTATTTGAATCATTATGACTGGTGCAATTCATTATCTATCCTGATAGCACATAAAACTATTCCATCATATGAAAAAAGGATTTAGATACCTTCACCCTTTCGATACTTGGCTTAATCGCTTCATGGAAATGGTAAATATTTTATTCTATGTTTCATATAAAATATAGAGAATATTTCTAACCATGTAAAGAATGTTTCATACTCCCCAACACATTCTTACTCATTTTACATTAAACTATGGAACATTCCCTATAACTCTATTTATTTTTCATGAGGGAAATATTATTCCAGGAATGTTTCCCTAAAACATTTCCTTTCCATGAGTTATATTTCCACATCCTTTATATTATATGGATCAAGAACCACTTTTTATCTGCATCAGAATTGAGATAATACACTAAATGTGTACTATTTTCCTTTACACCATGCCCCAATGATATAAATATATTCTTAGAATACTTAATAAATTACCATGTTACCGATGGATTAATAGACCCACTAAATAATGGGGTCCTCTACTGGTCAGAATGGACCAAAGGCCTTCATTTTATAATATTTTCGATAATCCACCATTCAAGGGGTGAGGTGGAACCCTTAAAATACCTGAAGTCTTAGAGACAATTAGATAACCACAATGTCTAAAAGGGAATTACCCAAACAAAAAAACAAGGAACTGATCCTCCCCAGCATATTTCATGTAGTCATCACTTCACCTTCACAGGGTAGGTCGGCTAGCTATCCTATGCAAAGTGGCATAGGACTGGTACTGATGGCAAAGACATACCCACTAATTCTTCCATTTTTAGATTTCTATACTCCAGTGAATGTGCATACCCTGAATCATCATCTGATGCCTTATCCCTTATAGTCTACATGGTACATATATATTCATGTGGCCTGAAGGCCTTGAGGTTGCCCTAAGTCCATAAGGTGTCTATAAGTTCTTGAGAGGTTCTAATAGGAGTTTCAAACCTAGTGTGCAATAACACCCATTTATTGTTACCCGGTTTTTCTCAAGTCAATCCTGAAACCCCCTTTCATTGTTGTAACCCCTAGGTATGTCTATTCGAGAACCACATTTCCTATTTGTATCCAAAAAAAGTTGAATATATATAAAGTCCCAATTAATAACTATATTTTCAAATCATTAGGATGTTATTCTATATATATCTTCAAATACAACCTTATGTTTATGTTCCAAAATCTAGTTTTTTGTAAATCAAGTTTCCATGATTTATACTAAACATCCTTTTATACTAACTATAACTCCTTAACCCTATCTTCCTGGATACAATTCCTTACATTATTACATTATCGCAATTATAAAGAATTAAATCCCAATGGATAGATTAGTTTATCAGTTTTGGTAAACTAGATTACGTGCATGATACCCTTATTACATTGTGGGATCAAAAATAAAACATGATAAATATTTAAATGAAATTAACATCATCCTTCAAATCCCATTTTATGATTTCTTCTTCATATCCTAGGGAAAATAAAAAAAAAATTGATAAAAAATACTTAGAATGTTTAAGTACGAGACATGAAGTAATGAATAATTGAGTATAATCAATATAGAAAGGTAAATAACTAAAGAAACATTACATTTAAATAACTGGATAAGGTATAATCATTTGGGCAAGGTAAATAACTGAACACCATGTCCCTAAATCAATAAAATGAAAATAAAATGCATCCATATATATTTTTTCCTAATGAAACTATATTTCATAGTAATTAAAAAATACATAATGAAGTTAATTATATAATTATTGGATGTAATATTTCCTTGAAACAAGATACCATTATTGTCAGGATCTATCCTCAAGATAGATTAAAAGATGATGTGTAAAAACCAATATAATTTGTCCAATTGATTATACAGAAGAAGAAAAACAATAAAAAATGGACTTACCTTATCCATTCCCCAACCTATTTCATATATTTCCAAATCATTCCTTATATATTGAATAAATTTATAAATAATATGCCTTATTAAGTATCTTTATTGTATAGAACAAACTGATTTATCAATATTCATAAAATTAATAAAATATCATTCAAAATAAACCCCATACGTAAAAAAGATGTACTATTATGAAATAATAATAATAATTACAAAATAATATTTATATTCACTATAAATTTAAGGAAAATGATAAATTATTATATTAATCTAGTTATCTCAAGAGAATGTTAACAACCACAAAAGATTTCACATTAACTTTATCAGATGGAAATTTTCAAATTACATCACATTCAAGGAATCAATGTAAAATAATACCTAAAATACCCAAAATAATGAATTTATAATTATATTACATGTCCAAGGGGAATTATATTCACCAAATAAATTTTAATTATAGAAGAATGTAAAATAAGTATAAATAGAATGTAAATTGAGACTAAATCTCTAACCTCACAGACCCTTTTGGTTGAAGTCCTTTTAAAATAAAGTATAATGGTTTTAAGCACATTATTAATGTATAATAGATCCATAATAATATTTATATTATATGATATGATCTTCTTATAATATTTTAATATATATTTTTAACCAATCCTTTATTTTTTTCACCATTCCGTACGTTAATTGTCATTTTTTTAGTATGTTTTGAATTTTTTTTGTTATTAAGGCATCGATGATTATTTCATCATATCCAAGATTTATTCCATGATTTATTTATTATATATCTTAAATATATATTTATATAAGACAATGAATTAATTTTGGTGATCCGAAATGAAATGCGTCATTCATGGAGACGGTTTTTCGTACGTACGCTTTAACGCAACATCCATTTCATTTCCAAATTTAACAATTCAGTAATTTATATATTTAAATAAAAATTATAATATATTATTTATGATATATATATCCTATTATTTTAAAATCCTACTTAATACATTTCATGTAATGTGTGAATGAATCATATCACTTTAAGGAGGCGGTAGTTTACACATCGACAAACAAAGGTATCATATTACCACAAAATAAAAACCATGAAGAATTATCTTATATAAAAATTATAGAAGAATAAAAAAAATAAAAATATTATTCATATAATATATAAAATATAAATCAATAATTATTTTATAACACTAAATGTTGTCTGGAAGAATGAACAGCATCGGGTAACGAGGTGGTACTCCAATATACATACGAATGATGATTGTGTATCCCATTTTATGTGTGTTTGTGAAAAGTTTGGGTTATATATTATAATAAAATAATATAATTATCATTTATATACTAAGGTTATTATATAATAATGATATAAAATTATTTTAAGGATTGGAGAATGAAATGAAATAATAGTGATCATCAAAGAACATAACCTTTAATTTTGGTAACTCCCTTTGCTTTATATGAAAATCCATCATTGATTTGATTTATTCCCAAAATGAGGATTCTAAAATTAGAGAAGGGATTTTGGGAGCATATTTGGGTAGGTTTTTGATGACATAATTTTCTTAAAAGGTGTGAATATTTGGTAAGGTAGTGTTTCTTTATGTATTGGAAGAAGAATTTCATTCTTCTAAAAATAAAATGGAAAACACTATTTTGATGTATCCCTAAGATAATGTGCCTAAATTAATGAAAATTATTATATAATATGAATTATTTGGTCCATATGTGGCAATATAATATGTGTTTAAAATATACCTATGTAATTTAGGGCTTATGATTAATGATTTGTACATTGTTGTGCTAGTGTTTCACATAATCGTCGTAAAAAATTTTAACTAAATTCAATGTTTTTTCAATAAGAACTATTTTTACCATACATGAAGTTTTCAATTATTTTGATTAAAAATCTAAAATCCTTTTTTAAAATTATAATAATATAATAGGATGAAATTAATTCTTAATTAATCCCAAAGATGAGATGGTAAAGCATGTATTTAAATTGAAAATGATCTAAAGTTCACTATGTTTTTATCTAAATTATATATAAAAAAATTATAATTCCCTAAATTGTATTAATAGAAATAAAATTTATCTATATATATTTATAAACTAATTAATAATATAATTTAACTCTATAAATTATTTATATGAAATGTTAGTTTTCATTTGAAAATAATTATTTTTATTAATCATGAAAAAAGATGCGTTATAAAAAAATGCCAAAAATTCACTCTAAGATAAAATTGAAATTTCTTTTTCAAAAATTATGTTCATTTTTTAAAATATAATTTAATAGAGTTTCAATTGTTATATTTTGTATAGTTTTACCATTAAAAGTACTTAGGAACTTCCTTTAGAAAAATATGGTTTCTTGGATAAATTTGGATATGTTATTATCTTATACCTATCAAATCTATTGGACTAATGTAAAAAATAATATATTGAGTATATTATATATATATATATCATTAATATCATTCCCTAATAAAAATTAATTTTATTTATTAATACAACATTTCTTTGGGTTCATAAATTATTTTTATTCAATAAACATTCAATTTATAATCCATTGTATTCTATATTTATTTATTATTAATTGGTTACCAAAGAATTATATGAACATATGAAAATGATTTTTTAAAAATTTAGTTAAATTGTTTAATAATTTTCCTTAATATTATTATATGATATCTATAATAATTTTGTAAAAAATAATATTAATAGTATTATACAAAACATAGTCTTGGGTTTGGCACAAGCCATTGATTACAATTTATTATTGTATAACACAACTTAAATTAGTTTTCTATAAATTTATAGATATATCATCCATTAATATTATTTGAAATATTAAATATATTTTAATTTCATAGAAAATAATATTCCCTTCAACGATTGGTGTTCTGTCACATACACGGTATCAAATTAAATGTTATTACATTAGAATTTTTGGGTGATACAGCTGTAATATTTAAACATATAAAATTTAATAATTAACTAATTTTATAAAATATGATAATACCTATATATTTATGAAAAAACGTTGTATAATTATGAAATTAGTTGTTAATTCAGGGAATGAAAACACAAGAATTAATTTTCTCCTAAAATTTTTATTTTACTAAGATCTTCCACTATTAATATATCTAGTTTATCACCATTATCCACCGTTGAAAGAAAATTACTTTCAATATGGTCCTAAAATAAATTGAATCTTTTATCACATATGTGGTTCAATTTTAAAAGTAATTTATTTCACTTTATCACTCATTTCTTATAAGAATCTTAATTTAATGTGCATAACTACACTCTAACCTTCATCTAATTTATTCTTTTCATGACCCATCATGGATACCCTAGTATACTAATTCATTATTTGGTCCTGAGATCACCCAAAGATCATCTCCAATCGTTATGGTTTGGCGACTAGAACCTAGCAACATATCCAAAATCTAAGGAAATGGTGTTTCCACAACTACACCAAATGTTTGATGATAAATCAATATATAATAGGTATTCTAAATGTTGCTCATGAAGAATGCACCCAAAGATAATATATAAAGAAATACCCAAAATTGTACACTATTAAAGGACACAACATCTGTCAATTATAAATCTCAAAATAAAGCCATATAATAAGTGGATCACATCTTTAATGGTCAGTTTCATCACTCTAGAGTCCCATGGATATAGAATTAAAAACAAATCCAATTGGAGTTTTCCCTTTCTAATGAATTGGTATAAAAGATATTCATATAAAAAAAGAAAAGTAATTATATGAGGTAAAAATACATGAAGGATCTCACCATTTAATCCATTGTCAATTCAAAAATAAGAAACTATTTGTGATATAAATTTTATTAAAATATGACTTAGTTAAAATTTACATATTTTAAACTACAAAATCTCAAAATAAAATATGGAATATATATATATATATATATATATATAATTATTTCAAAAATTAAAATTTTATAAATAAAATATATTAAAAAATTGGAATAAATAAAACTATTCGATAAAATATCATTTAATCAAGTCAAATAATATAAATTAAAATGGTCATAATACCTATAGTAAATTAATATCATATAATGGATCATCAAATATCCATATTATCATCATGGAATAAGTATGATTGAAAAATATCTAAGTCTCAATCCATCTAAATAACTAATCAACACTGCATTATAGGACCTATCTAGCAAAATCATATTGAACATGATTTATTTAGTGTTTCCAACATCCATCTATTTCCATGTAATTATAATTATATAATTCTTCCCTTAATCAACTACTAACCACTTATACTTCCATGTGATTCAATAAATAAATCAAATAATCTTGGTAAAAAAATTCCTTTAAAATATATTCATCATTCATAATTCAATTTCCCATTTTCATTTTCAACATGCCATTTAAATTTCAAAACTAAATAATTTTTTTAATAAAATTCATGCCCTTTAAAAATAATATTACATTTTAGATTATTTTTCAAAATAATCAATGACCATTAATTTATCAACTAAAAATTTAATTCTAGACATATCATTTCTCAATATCCTCCCACCACATTTATTTCAATTTTAATTGGTTTATTTTTTACAAATTACAATCCCTTTACAAATCAATCATCAATTCAACACAATTCCGTTTTTATAAATCAATTAAAAATATATTTCAAACCAATAATGAAATTTAGTTTTTAATTCTAGTGTAAATCATTTTGGAACCACATATCTTTTTTCACATGATCAAATCGACACCCACAACTCGAATAACTAATTATTAAGAAAGGATATATAGGTCAAAGAATCAAACCAAAAATCAATATACATCAAATAAAATTTTTCATACTTTGATAACAAGATGATATATTAACTTATAATGTAAACAGAATGGATGATTAAGAGAAACCAAATGTTCAGATATTTATATGTCCCTTTCTATAAACATTACAAAATCTTTATTTATGTCCATAATTTTACATTATTTCGCATTGATGATATTTTTATGTTTGGAGCTTTAGATAATTTGGACTTAACAATACATAACAACATAAATATTACAAAGTAGATAAATTTTCTCACTATCCATTTTTTTCCCTAAATAAATTATTCTTTTTCAAGAATCATGGTTTCATTTCATGTTTAAACTTCATAACATTTCCAAGATCCCATCCCTGACTCTATTCATAATTAAATCCTTTGGAAAAAAATTCATAACTGGGTATGGGAATAAAAAGCATAGTAAGGGATACAAAAAAGAAACTATTTGTCCGGGGAAAATGGAAAAAATAAAAATATTTTCTCACAATGTAATACTTTTTATCTTTAAGAACTATTAAATACACTTCATCGAATATAATCTCACTACTTCCCCTTTTTTTAATAAAAATAATACTTAAAACAAATAGGGAAAAATATAACATATAAATGTCACAAGGGATATAATAATACATTAATGGAAAAACAATACAGTTTAATTCCATGGAAATCACTAGGTGGAATATTCATATGTTAGACTTCCATACAAAATGTATTGGAAGTTATAATGTATCCACAAATCCTTGGATTATCATGGAACTACATGTATTTTGTTTATCACATAGCCATCCATCTTTGGTTTATCATGGTACATATTTTCATTGTATTATCACATAAACAACCATATTTGGTTTATCACATAAACACCCATATTTCGTTTATCCTAAAACCACCCATCAAAAATCCATGTACAAATATATAATCATAACACATAAAAGATTAGAATTATCAACTTTTCACTCATAAAATTTCATTTTCAATCAAAGGAAATCATTAAAGATATTGAAATATAAATCCACATTAACAACCATTTTAAATACCAAATCACTAAAAAAGTGAATAATATATTTATTTTCCTTTTAAAAACATTAGGCTTATAGAGGAATCAAAATATCAATTAACTGTTATGGCGGTGGAGAATTTTTTATTTCTGTATATGTTATAAAATTTCCTTTTTTAATTCTGTAAATAATGTAAGACACTACTTATATAAATATTCCTGTTAAAAACCGTTGAATGAAATTAATATTCAAAGGGGTTTATTATAAATCATAAAAAAGATGGTGGTGTATAACAGAAAATATTCCTCAATGAAAGGATATTAAGACGAAGTCCTTTACTACGAGTCGGAATCCCCATATATGTTATTTATCTTACTGAATAATAAGCATATGTTGCATTATACATCCTTTAGAACCTTTTATAGCTTCACATTTCATTTTACATCAATTATTACTATATTATTAGAATTATATAATGTTTTGAGTTCACGTCAGTTGTTTTGTCGATATCTGGTACTTCAGATGAAAATTAACTTGGTATGATGTCAATACTTTTTGTGGTCTTAAGTCCATCATCTGCATAATTAAATTAATGACATTATTATCAAATTTATTAAAAAATTATAGCTTTAAATAAAAACATTTTTTCTTATTATGAAGAATGAACAATGTTATAATCCTAGATACGGTAAGTCTTACGTACGCATGAGTAACCTTTTCCATTTTTCATTGATCATTATCGAAAGAAATGAGGTATTAATTTATCTTTCCATAATTATAATAACATAGTTATTGTCATATTAATAATTTAAATATAATTATAAATTTCATACATGTGACATAATTAATAGAAAAATGTCACTTTGATTCATAGCGGTGATAGTTCCCAAGTATGCCTGAACGACATTATCATTATTATGTGCTTGGAAAGTAAGAAAATAAATAATATATTGTTTTCATAAAATTACTAATATTTAACTTATATGATATATGAACATTAATTCCATTAATTCCACAAGTCATGGGAGATAGTTTTGAAAAAATTAATTAGATCAGTTCAGGGTTGTGATAGTTCACACATTCACACAAACAATTAATCCATTTACAATTTTATAAAAGGGGATATGAATTTAGTTAATGATATTGTTAGGATAAAATCTATGATTATTGAAGATATTGGGGTTATTATTTAATCTAGGATGATGAATATCTGAATGATGTGGATGATGAAATAAAATGGAAACATGTAACTAAAAAAATTACATTTCCTTTAAATGATCACCTATCATGACACCTAAAAACCTCTAATAAGGGTGTTAATTATAAACTAAGGAATAAAAAATTTAATTATGTATTCTAGGAATGGTTTCTAGTATATCATGTTTGATCCAAAAGGTTTCGGAAGTGTCATTAATTGACAAGAATTTTTGACATTTATAGGAGAGGGGAGGGGTACCATTGGAATTAATAAACGAATTAAATTAATATAAATAAATAGCATTTTAAAAAGGGTCCAAAATCATTTTCATGTAATATATGATGATTATTGGGTCTCAATATAATCATCCAATGTGAATTATACATGTTTTGATTAATTTTTAATCCTTATATTTTTCATCCTTTTTTACTCATACCGTTTTATCTAGTAATTTACACTTTGAGTTAAAATAATTTACAAATCATGAAAAAGACCAATGAATGATCCGTTAATGACTTTCTATGACATATCTATAATTTTTGGGTTTAATATATTTTTATAATTATTAAATCAATCAATAATATAATTTATATTTTATGTTTTGAATAATGCCAATATTGATACTCTCCATAACATGACATTTAAAAAAACCTAAAAAAATAATTCACTCAAAAAAAATAAATTAATTAATTTATAAATTGTATATATAATCTAGAAAGTTATTTTATGGAAAAAATATTTTAAAATATATTTATTTTAGGATTATCAATATCATTTATTTTATTCTTTCTTAAAAATTTATATAACTACGTCTTTTTGAGTCATTATTAAATTTATTTATTTTTCCTCTAAAAATTATAAATAAATTTCCATGTTTTAGGTAATATTTTTATATTTTTATTTAAAATTCATATTCAAAGATATAACTTATATAACCTCATTTTAACATTGTTTTAATAATGGGAAACTTATTTATGACACCACCATCATTACATAATATTGAATGTTATAAATGTCTTAATCATAGATAAGTTGATTCCATTGACCAAATTTCAGAGACAATATGGTCATGGATGATAATGACTCAACCAATATAATTATAACAAGTGTTAGGATAATATTAATAATTATTTCACTTTTAATTACCCTATTCACTTTTCACTGTGGTAAATAAAATACTATAGTTATTAGTCACCAAAATTTATTTTGATACTATTAGACAAAATTTATTATAATAATAATAACCTTCTATATCCAATTTTTAATATTCAATTCATAGGAGTGGTTAAAATCAGATTATCACTAATCTCCCTGACGATACAGTAAAGGGGTTTTTATGTAAAAAGTTCAAATGTTCACATTGTTTTATATTTAATTTCAATTTTAAATTAAATCTGATGAAATAATTTGGATTAACTGAATTAAATTCATCTAATTATACATTAAAACCATTAAAAATGATAATATAAAAAAATAAAAATATTAGATGAAAAGTCAGTTTTGAATTAAAATGCTCTATTTCTCACTATTCATTAAAAAATTAATATTTCTAGCAGAAAATAATAAATTCAAACGATGTAAATTATGATGTCCTTATTCCAAACAAGAATATTATTTTGTAAAATATAACATATAAATGTTTCGTAAAACAATATTAAAAAACGATTCACCATTTAATAGTGGTAAAACTACATTTTTAAAATATCATAGTATTTTATCCCTAATATTTTATTTATTATCAAGTTAAGCCTCTAATTTTATTTGGAAGAAATAGATAATATTATATAAAAATTTATAATCCTAATATAGTTAGTTCATTTCATTTTCACTAATACAACGGCTAGGTGATAACTACAATTTAAAATAACAATATTTATAACATATTATTTTTTGTTATAACTCTGTCTTGTGGGAAATAAATGTTTTTAGAGAAACCCATTGTTTCATGTCGATTATGTTTTCATACATAGCATCCCCTTTAATGAAAATTTAATATATATTCTATTGAAATAAATAAATATGAAAATATAATATTCTATAATAACTTGGGATATCACATCCAGCCTCCCTTTTATAAACCGTGTCCTTGAAAATTTTATTCACTTATCAAATATGAGGGGTTATTTCTCCCTTATAGAATTTTAAGATCACAGGTCGCTTCTTCAACCATATGCTTATTCATCAAAACATTATCACAATGAATGACCATACTACACAACAACTTATCAATACAATAAAGAATTTGGACCGAATGATCCTCATAAAAAATAATCTCTACCAATTGAACTACTTATGGACTCAAAATATGGCATGGGTCTGGAATATACTTTTATAATATTGAAAGATGAAAAAATTGTGTTCCTGGGATAACATTTTAGGCAGATACACTTTTTAGGTAGCTGATCCATCATTATCAAGTATTTTATATTGTCTAATGAACTTTAGACTCTACTTCTCCTTCATACCAAATTCGTCACACTCATACATGGAGAAACATTGAGAAAGACATGATCACCTACCATAAACAAAAGATCCTTACCCTCATTATCAACAAATCTTTTCATCCTACATTTTTTTATCCTCATCTATTTCAAAATCAACAAAATTTCTCTACCATTTCCTATACTAATTTTTGTCTAATAAAATTCATTTCATAAAATACATCCTAAAAAGCTGCAGTTCAATACTATATTCTATTTAATGCCTCAAATGGTGACATATGTATATTGAAATGAAAACTATTGTTATAAAAATACTAAACCAAAGAAATATATTGATCTTATCGTCCATAGAAGTCTACATAACATACACATATTATATCCACCAAAATATGGATTGTTCGTTCTCATATCCCGTCTGATTTGGGATGAAAAGTTGTAATGAAATTTAGTTCAATACCCAATAACTTCTAAAGACCATTAAAAATGTAAAAAGTGAAACTGGGATCATCATCAGATAAAAAAGAGACGAGAACTCCATGTAACTTGAATATAGCTTTAATATAGAACCAATAATGATGATCTCTAATTAGATTATATATTATTTGATGAAAATTTTAAGAGTTAGTCAATCGATTAGCAATAACAAATATCCCATAGTTACGTAGAGAACTCTTTTGAAATCCCTATATGAAGTGTAGGGATATATTTTTCAATTTCCACTCTAGAACTGGAAATGAGTGAATAATCCCTTTCAGTAACCACCACTCTCCATTATCCTATTGACAAATCAAACTACTCTGTGTATAGACCGCAATATCTCTTTTAATTCCATCACACCAGTAATACCCCCAAAGCACTCACTACAAAATTGTTCTACCTGAATGAATATAAAATGGAGTAATATGACCTTCACATAACAAATTATTCTTCAAATGTGAATCACAAGGCACACATAATCTCTTTCCAAACCTCAAAACATAATCTTTATCAATGTTAAATTCTGGTAACTAACCCATGAAAGCTAATTCTAACATTTCCTTTAACTCTATGTCTTCCTTCTACAGATTATTAATTATTTATGATATAGATGATATCACTAACACATAATACAAAATAAAGGAATTTCGTACACTAATATAATCAAATCCTGAATTCATCAAATCATTAACCAAAGGATTTTTTTTCCAAATTTAGGATGGTTAATGTGGCATAATTATTTCGAATAAAATAATTGGACACTTTTTTCTTTTCCCAGATGGTAAATAATCATTCAATCACAATACATGATTAATTCCAACCATCTCCTCTATCTCAAGTTCGATTATTTATGTGTGAAAGTATATTTCAAACTTTGGTTATTATTATATATTTCAAACTTTACACCATACAAATGATGCCTCCAAATTTTTAATTCCACAAAAACAACAACTAATTTAAAATCATGTGTAGCTTAATTTTATTAATTTCGTTTGAAATGATGTGAAGCATTAACAATTAATAGATCGTTCTACATTATGATACACCAAATTACATTGAATAAAGAATAATTTTAGATTATCAATTCACCAGTCCTAGAAGGATGGGCCAAAACTAGAGTATTTACTAATCTTAGTTTTATAATATGAAAAAAAATAATTAGATGATTTTATTAGATAAACATAAATCTCATACATGTTAACTTGGGTTATACGAAAGATAACTGATAAAAGGATTCAAAAAGCCTTCTGTAATAACCCCATAATCGTGGAAAACTATGAATCTCTGTAATATTTCTAGCTCATGGCCACTCTTCAACAACATTTTTATTAGATTAGTCAATAATTATATCATATTTAGAAACAATATGAACAATGACCGAAATTGTTTTCAACCAAAATTATCTCTGGCTAAACATTGAAGATAGTTTGTTTTCTTTTATGGATTTAAAAACAATCCGTAAGTGACATTCGTGTCCCCCCCCCCCCCCCCCCCCGAGATTTTGAGTTTAAAAAATATCATATATAAGAACAACCACAAACTAATCAAAAAACTGGTGAAAGACTCCATTCATGAGTTTCATAATTATATTAGTTGAATTAAATAATTAAAAGGACATAACTAAAAACTCATATTCAACATATCTCATTCAGAATGCTATCTTTGAAATGTCATCCTCCTTATCCATTAAGTGATTGTACCCAGACCTAAAATAAAACATAAAAAAATATTGAAATCCCTAGATCAGATCCAACAATTCATCAATATGAAGAAACAAATACTTTTTCTTAAGAGAGATTTTATCAATCCTCTATATCAATAAAAAGTTTCATATAACCTTCTTTCTTTTACCAAATAAAATAGATTCACCCCATGTTGAAGTACTAGGTTGAAGGATGAATTTATCAAGAAATTATTGAAACTATTTTTTCAATTCCACCAATTCTAATTGATCCACTCAATGGATTTGAATCAGTAGTAAATCCAACCTCTCGATCTGGAACAATACCTAAATGTTCAGGTGATAAAATGTCTCTAAATTCTTTCACTTCTGGAATGTGACTAATTAAAACTATTTCGAAATTTTTAACAAAAATAACTCGATATCATCACCCCATATTTAATCAATCTCTTAGTAACATGGTATGTTTTCAAACGTAATAAATCATTAAATAAAAAATTAGTTGATTTTTATTCTATTTGTGTGTGATAAACTAGAAGCCAATCCATACCAAAAATAATTTCAAATTACACTATGATTTTTTCAACATGATTTCCAAAAAAAACCACCACACTAAATATAATAGAAACATTCCCATAAGTCATATCTTCATTAATAATTCCTCAGGTAGTTTTTACCAAAAGATCTATATCACACTCATGAGATGATATTTCAAAATAACAAGTAATGATATTAGAAATGAATGAATGTGAAGATCCAGAGTCAAAAATAGTATTAGACTTTTTTGAAAAAACTCACAACATACTTGTGAGCACTAAATTTGATCATCCCACATCAATCATAGTTTTAGAAATTTATTTTTTTTATTCGCTTCTTAATTCGATTTTACTAGTTTCCACCCTTTGAAATACACATTTGTAGACACATTGGCATAATACCCTAGAACATTGAAACTAAAACATCACACCTCCACATTTTCATTGCATGACTAATAATCTCCCTTGAAGAATCTAGAAATGTGACCAGTCTTACCACCTTAGAAGCACTTCCTAGACATCAATAGACATTTGATAGGATGATTTAACCACACTTATCACTATATAGAAATTTATATTTTGTACCACTAAACATCTTTGGCGAATGATTTCCCATTTCATGTCAACAAGATCACATGTTTTCAGGATCTCGTGATATAAATGATCATGAGAGAACTCCATTTCTAACATCCCACAACATTAAGAAATTTTTTCATATATTTTTAACCCATTAGTACCTAATTTTCATTCATATTTCATCTTCAATCCGAAGAAAAACTTTTAAAATTAATTTTAATTTTAAAACCTTAATGTCCATATTAATAAATCCTTAAACCATTTTTCAAACATGGACATTATTGAGAAAGATTTAGAATAATTTTTTTAATGCATTGAAAATTGTATTTTAGTTAGAGTTCCAAACCAAATGAGAGATGGTTGAATACAAATAATGTAGGTAATTAAAAACTTATAATATCTTGAGAATACAGTATTTCATTATATACTCTATAAATGGACCGTATATACAGTATATAAAAGTGAATTGGTGTATAACAAAAAAGAAGACTCAAAGGAATGTAAATTGAGATGACATCCCTTATAAAGACAATATCCTTAGGTAAAGGATAAATTAATGAAATAATTATGTGTGAAGAATATAAATAAAATCTATCTGAGTGGATATTCAGTGTTAATCAATCAGAGGAAATTCACACATATTCTTGTAAAAACAATACCCATGACATGGTTCTTTAACTCAATGAACATAAATTGAGTTAAGATAAAGTTTATATCAATGACATGAGAAATTATCGGTGGAGTGATTATGTGTATCAAAAGTGTATCCACAAAAAGGGAGTGGGAATTTTTACATAAGTAACAAAGAGTGATTCCACACATAATCTTGGAGTAAAAAAATCAATGAAGTATGTGTAATTCCCACTGAGTTGGAATAGAAATTTTAAATTCCCTTACCGATTTGGTAACTTCTGAAACATACAACACATGAAAGATGGATCATACAATGAAGATGTAAATAACCAGAAATTAAATTATATTACACCAAGAATACAATCATGTATAGTACATACGCCACAAAAATGGAAATAGTGGCAAATATAGCATGAATCTCACGAGAAAAAAAGTGAGATGAAAGATACCCTTACTTTGTTGTAATCTTACGAGTCATATGACCAAAAGTTAATAAACAAAAATTGAATCACATAATACCATGAATATTAAGATAATAACGATAATATATATCAAATGGTAGTACACAATACACCACATCCATTAAATAAGTGGCGAACAATGGAAATCTCATAAAAATATGAGTGAAATAAAAAAACCCCTTTGTACATTTCCTTAGTCAACGATAGTTTCACCCCTTGTATAATGATGAAATAATTGTAATTAAATTATACAAGAATAATATAAATTAATATGATATCATATTTGATCTTTTAACATTGGGTTAATAATAACTTAGTATTATCGTCGTTTCGGTTGTTAACATATTCCTTTTCCTTTATATTCTTTATTATGTAAGTCATATTTGTTTTGGATGGGATGTATCTTATTCATATCCGTAATGTTATAAAGTATCTAGACATTATTTTAAATCATCAAATGAAAATTAGTCTTTAATGGATATGATGGTGAATAAATCTCATCACATTCGTGGAGACGGTAATCTGTACATACGCACGAGTGACAATATCATTATTTTGATATTAAAATGATATATTATTGGATGGTATATCATATATAAAGAACCATTATCATGTTATATTTATTATTTACATTAATTACACATAATTATTACACCAACCCAAATAATAATTTTTTGAATAAAAATTACACCACAACATTGAGATGGTAAGCCGTACGTACACACGTATGGTGACATGTCATTAAAAGGATGAATAGAATAATGAAAATGGTTGTACCTTTTTTATAATAAATACATAGTATATAGAAGATAAAGGAGTTTTTATTTTGAAATGTAAATCACAAAGAAAGAGGAAATGGAAGAAGAAAGGAACTTGAAAGAGGTGATGAAATATTTATCTCTTCTCCGGGTTCTTCCTTTTGATTTGATCAGAAGGTCTCCATATGTTGGCTTTCTGACTAAAGGATGGCATTTAGGATTAAGGGAGGACAGTTGAGAGGAAATTTGGGCAGGGTTTGGCTGATCCAAATGACTTTGAAGATCTGAATTAGATATAAGAGAGAGTTCACTTTTATAAGAAGGGTGAGGGGAACTGAGGAAAAGCTGGAAATATTATTTTGTAATAAAATAATTTTCAGTTTATAATAGTTCAAAAATGTATTATTTAAAGGATATGGTGCGTATGGGTCGAAAAAACTCAACCAATAGGTTTTAGACTTGTTTGGGTCACTATATTATCCTTATCATTTAGATTTATCTCTTAGTTAAATTGATTGACATTTACCACATCTCTTTGTATTTTTATATTATATGGTTAATAAACATAATATATACTTCCTAGCTAACACTATGTGGTTCATTAATGATATACCTATCATTATAAAAGTCTTACGGCTGAAACATAGATTTTTATGAATAGAATATCAATTAATTATATAATTTTTGTTTTAAAAATTCTTTTATGTCAATTTTAACACTATTTGGTTTTTTTTCTAAATTCATAACAACTTTATTACTTATAAAAAAATTCATATAACCAACCCTAACATGTCATATTAACATAGAAAATTATTTTAATTGAGAAAAAGTCTCAAAATACATTTATATGGATATTTATAATATCAAATATTTTAAAATTTCATTTATTAGGTAATTACTGAATCATGATTGTGTCATAAATTAATTAAATTATTTAATGACAAAAAAATGTATATATAATACCATTATTTAAGAAATATATTTAGATTTCTAATGAATATTTATAATCTAATTTATCTCCTGTATAATCCTATATAAAAAATGGTTTATTTATTAAGCTTTGAATTTAACACTTTTAACTCTTCATTGAATTAAATATTAATAAATTTTCTAATCTAATCAATGTGGGCCTAAAGGAACATATTTTATTCCTAAGCTTATTTTTGGTCGAATTAAACTTATCCAATAGAATTTGTGACATGTATTTGGGTATTAATAATATCATTTTTACCCATAATTATCCTATTTACTTTTAACTGTGGTAAATAAACATCAAAAGTTACTAGTCATCAAAAATTATTTTTAGCTTATTGACCCACATTTTACTTAATGATATCAACAGTATCTCTCAGATTTTCTAAATTGAATTCACATAAGTTGTTAAATTATGTTTTATTCAAATTTTCGAATGCTCGTAGAAGGTGGGTTAAAGACGGTAAAAAATTTCAATAAAATTTTTATATATCCAAAATCATTAAAAACTAAGCCAAATGATTTACGTTTAATTTATATAGGTATTATGTATCTATTTTGACCAAAAATAAATTTAAATAAAATAAATAATTATTTAAATAAAAATTCAGTTATAAACTATAACTCAATGTTTTTCACTATTCAAAAAAATTGAATTTTTTCAGAAAAATACGAAAAATTCACCCTAAGCTAATTTCGAAAATACAAATCCAAAAATGAAGTCCATTTTGAAAGATAAAATTTTAAAAATGACCAAAATTAAGTATTAATCTTCATAACAGCTAGTTTGATTGGTCATGATGTGTTAAAATCATGAAGTTGTGTACAATGCCAATTTTTACATTATTCAAAAGGAAATGTTCCATGGAAGCTTGGGGTATTACATTCATCCCCCATTTTGGAAATTGTGTCCTCAAAATTTTTAAAATTGGGCTTGGGAACATAATTGAAATTCCCACATCATAAAAAGAGTCAATAAATCTATCACTTTAAATGAAAGTAAGATAAGAACAATGGTCACCCGAGGTAACGCATACTAGGGTTCCATGTTATAAAACATGGATATGGAAGATAAACTATGTGTGATGTTCTGATGGAGAGGGATAGAAATCATGATCAGGAGAATGTTAACAACAAGAAAACCACGATCTTGTGATGGGTCAAATGGTCATTAGTTTCCCAGTAGGAAAAGTAAATGTACAATGTTTTTTGTTTTGTTTTATTTTATATTTCATAAAGATGTGAAATTTATTTATGATATTGATTAAGAAAATAAAGAGATATACTTACATTTTAAGTAGAGTTTCATTCCTTAATAAATTTATACCACAAACTCATTTTTTTCAAATGATGAATATTCAAGATGACTTGGTCACACCGGAAGAGCATGAATCAAATTATAGAAAACCACATGATCCACAAAGTATAAACTATATATTAACTTTCTCTTTAGAGATTAATCAAAACCACAACAGTTATTACAAGATCCGATTATCCCCTAAAAGGATATTCTTTTTGAGGAAGAAACACAAATCTTAATTTCTAAAATTAAGCCAACAATACCCCAAAGTTAAATAAATACCATTAAATAAAAAATTGACCTTAAAATACTCTAATATAATCCAAACTAGTATTGAAACACAAAACATAGAAGAATTTTGTTATGTAGTCTTCCATGTAAAATTGTATCTCCAAATGACATCGACTACTCTTAAAGTCACATATTTAAAAGTAATTAACCTAATAAAATATTCTCTATTATAGGATTACAATTTCCATAAATAACCATAATCACTATAAATCCACAATAAAAACATCGATAAAAATCATCCATTACACTTCGAATGAAATATCATACCATTCTATTTTCCTTAGGAATATTTTGTTCCCAACAGAGCGAATGTCTTCCAAAATAACATTTATCACTTAATCACCAAATCATTTTTCTATACTAAGGGTATTCATTTGATAAGACATAAGATCCCAAATCAACTTATTATTGATCAATAAAATCATTTAACTATGAATAATTAGTCACACTATCCAGGGACTTCACGTAGTCCAGTGGTAGGTGATAAATCCCAATCGCACTCTAGTTGTGGGTTTGATTCAAACAGTTTTTTCCAACGCGACTGGTTGTCACACTGTCTATGTGTTGTCCTTTTTCAAAAACTATATTTTATAACATTAACAAAATGAGATAAATTTCTCTAAATAACCATAACATAATTTAACACAAAATGTTATCTCATACTTTCATTTTCATTTCAAAATTTAATAAAAATTAATTGCCTCAAACCCAATGATATTATAAAACCAAATGGTTTTTTATAACTAGATCCATAAGAGAAAATATAATTCATCCTCAAATATCATTTTCACATGACAAACTGTAGTGTTAAAATACCATAGAAAAGTATTTCAATGTAATCCCATCAACAAGGATCACTAATACTTTTAAACATTTATCCAACAATTTATTTCCACATAGCTTCTTCTTTGACCATGAAAATATCCTATAAAATAGGGAATTATCTCGGGTAATGGACAGGTCCCCTACATTTTTGGGAAATGACTATAAATGGATTCAGGGGACCATTTTTATTTTCTTCCATAGAACTCTTCATTTTCCTTGGTAATTCTTTACGTTATGTCATTCTTTCCCACACGTAAAGAATTTCTTTGTGACATTGAGACACTTTCCCGGGTGTATCCTTCCACATTTCATACATGATGGAAATTTCAGAATCTTTTCTCCATGGTCTCCACTATTGGATCTCTTAACATTCATTAACTTTATCTTCTTTGTTGAGCCTGTGAGATGGTTAATATATATGTTGTTGATCTTAATTTTGGGAAACTGATATGGAAAGAACACGATATCTTTTTCGCCTATCAACATTCAATTTTTTTCTCATTTCCACCCCCATTACCACCTTGTACATCATGCTCAAAGCTACATTGAATTCCATGGAATCTAGCCATTGAATAAAACTAGAAAGCATGGTGTGAGTAACGGTAGTCATAAAATCATTTAGAGAATATCATGACACCATATTTTCAATTTGGAACACCTTAGGATTAACCAAGGTCATTTATTCTCATCTTATATTTAAATCCTTGAAATCGGTTTGTCAAAAATATGTAATTGTCCTAAGCATATCCCCTGCGAGTGTCATAACCAAGAGTGTAGCAAGGACCATTGTCATGCACCTGTTCCAGTTTGAGTCTAGTTCAAAGCAGTGTTTTAATGGTTTTTCCCAAGGTACATTTCTGCCAGAGCCACCTCTACCAGCTCACATGCATATAGGGATGTATTTCATGGAAAAATCATAGAATCTCTACAATACCAAAATTTTAGGAAGTTATTCTATAATAATCCTCAATGCCTCTCTTAGGGTTATGTGCTCTAATCAGAGATTATCTAAATATGGTTTCAAAGGATTGTACTAAACTTCTCTACTACCAACTGTAATGCCCCGACCCCAGAAGCATAGAGTCGGTGCATTATTAAGTATCATTTTCATGATCACAAAATATCATTTTCAAAAGACCGATTAGTTTAGTTGCTTTGGATGTACTAGATACATTCATAAGTTTTACATTACATCATTAAATGGAATACTACAACAACATTTTTTCCATAGAAAACACTATGATCCCGTAGAATATCCTTGTATGTTAATCATAATTACTTCGTTGCATCGTGGAAGAAATAAACAAGGGGTGAGCTCAGATGCTCAATAAGGATAACAATATAGAGGAAATATTAATAAATACAACTATACATTTAAGGCAATGTATAAGACTATAAAAAAGCCATTTATACGTGAACTTTAGCATAATATGGAAAAGATAAAATCAAATAATTCCATTTACATATTCAGATTAATATTCTACTAGTCGAATGATCACATGTAATATCAATATCCACTTTCATAATTATGGAATACATAATGCCATACTTTCATAACAACATAGTCAAGGATTTATGCCATGACTACAAATAAAAAATTTTCAAGGCCTTGTGATAAGACAATAGTTTGTCTCATGAGACTTATCGATTCATCAAGGAGCTATAGAGGGCTCCAAACATAACTTACTAAGTCCAATGAATTCCTCATATGAAATGTTTGAAACATAAAATTAACATTCGTATTAAAACTAGCACTTGGAATTTCAATACTTTATCCATAAACCATGAATGGTATAAAAATAGCACATCCAAAGTCAATAATAACATATTCAATACAATATGGATGATTTTATTATAATAGATTAACCTCAATCGAGAATAATGAAGGATATTGACATAGATGAAAATAATCATAAGAATTATTTGATAGAAATATCCCCTTTTTTCTTGAAAACATTTAAAAGTCACAGTATTTGTCAAGAGGTCGTTTAAAAATTTATTTTTAAATGAAAGTGTCCCATACCACTTTTAAACGTTTAAAAGGAATTTTAATTTTAAAACATTAATTCCCATATAAATAAATCCTTAAAACCATTTTTAAATCATGGATATTAATGAGAATTATATAGAAGAATAAATTTTTAAAACATTTAAAATGATATTTTAGTTAGAGTTCCTAACCAAATGGGAGATGTTTGAATATAAATAATCTTGGTAATCAAAACATTATAATATCCTGATAATAAATTATTTCATTTTATACTATGTCAAAGGACATTATATACACCATATAAATGTGAATTGGTGCATAACAGCAATGAAGTTTCAAAGGAATGTAAATTGAGATGAAATCCATTATAAAGATAGTATCATTAGGTAAAGGATAAATAAATGACATAATTATGTGTGAAAAATATAAATACACTCAATAATTTGGATATTAAGTGTAAATATATGAGAGGACATTATCACATATTCTTGTAAAAACAATTCCAATGACTTGGATGTTTAACTCAATGAACGGAAATTGAGTTAAGATCACGTTTATATCAATGACTTGAGAAATTATCAATGGAGTGATTGTGTGTATCAAAGTTATATCCAAAAAACGTAGATTGGAAATTACTACATAAATATTAAATAGTGATTCCACACATAATCTTGGAGTAAAATAATAAATGAAGTATGTGTAAAGACCACTGAATAAGAATTGAAATTTGATATTCCATTACCGATTTGGTAACATATGAAACATACAACACATGAATGAAGGATCATATATTGACAATGTAAATACCCATAAATTAAAATATATTACACCAATTATACACTCATGGATGGTAAATATGCCACACAACAGGAAATAGTGGCCAATATTGCATGAATCTCATGGGAATAAAATGTGAGATGAAAAAACTCATACTTCATTGTAATCAATCGAGTCGTATAACCAAAAGATAATAACCAAAAAATGAATCATAGAATAACATTAATATAAAGACAATAATGATAATATATATCAAATGGAAGTACACAATACGCCACATCCAATAAATATGTGGAGAACAATGGAAAACCCATAGAATTAAAAGTGAGTTAAGAAACCCTTACTTTTTTACTTTTCCATGGTCAAGGTTAGGTTAATCTCCTGTATAATGGTTAAATAATTGTTATTAAATTACATAAGAATAATATACACTAATATGATATCATATATGATCTTTTAACATTTCGTTGTGAATAGTATATTACTAATATCGTCATTTCGAGTGTTAACGGATTCATTTTCCATTATATTCATTGTTATGTGAGTCATATATGTTATGAATGGGATGTATCTTATTCATATCCAGAATGATATCAAGTCTCCAAACATTATTTTTAATCATAAAATGCAAATTAATCTTTAATGGATATGATGGGGGTGAATCTCATCTCGTTCATGGAGACGGTAATCTGTACGTACGCACGAGGGACCATATCATTCTTTTGAAATTAAAATTTTATATAATTGGATGGTATATCATATATATAAAATCATTATCGTGTTATATTTATTATTTAAATCAATTACGCATCATTATTTTTCCCATCAAAATAATTATGTATTGAAAAAAATTACACCACAATGTGGAGAAAATATGTCATATATACGCACGTATGGTGACATGTCATTCAATGGATGAATAAAATAATGAATATGGTTGTACCATATTTATAATAAAATAACAATATATAGAAGATACTGGATTTATTATTTTTGAATTGAAATCACAAAGAAAAAGAAAGTGGAAGAAGAAATGAACATGAAAGGGAGATAAAATATTTCCCTCTTCTTCAGGTTCTTCATTTTGATTTGATCAAAAGGGCTCCTAAGGTGGAATGTCTTACTAAAGGAAGGCCTCTAGGAAGAAGGGAGGACAGTTGAGAGGGTATTTGGGGAGGGGTTGTGTAACATCCCATCTAAATAATGAATTTTAAATGTTCATATATATTAATATTTGTAAATAAAATATTAATATTATTTTAAAGGGGATTCCATGTTCGATGGCGTACCCAATACTCAACAACGAGTTTCATTGAAATCTTACATTGCACACTAATAATATAATAATATTATTTTAAACGGTAGTTAACTCCTTTCCATTGTAATGGAAGAAATGAACTGAACTAACTAGAAAATGATTATATATTTTTATCAAATATTTTTACATTTATCTAATAAATGTTAGATGATTAAAATGCGAATGAATCTAATTTTAAGCATAAATATTCTATTATTATTTAAAAGGTTGATTAAACATATTTTGAGGGAGAACCCTTTTTAAATCAAATTTTTACACTTTTATATGTTATATTTCATAAAATTAAATCCTTATTTAGAATCAAGAAATCATGATTTACTTTGTGTAAATTTTTGGTAGTTTTCTGATAAAGTTCCATTTTTAGTGAATAGTGAAAAATGTTGTATTTTAATTCAAAACCCCCTTTAAATATAATTTATTAATATGGAAAGATTATATTTTAAAATGGTTTTAATGTGTAAATATATTATATTTTCAACATTTAATCCAATGGTGGTCATTGGAATTAATTTCAATTTGAAACTGAACATAAACAAGTGTCAATCTTTTGATAGATATTATTTCTTAAAAACACGTTATTTGTTTTGACAGCCTGAATTAACTAAAAAAATAATTAATGAAACTTATATGTTTTTAATTTGGTGAAATATAAATCAGTTTTGGATTAGTAATATCAAATATATCATAGGGCGGATTTTTGGTATTTTTCGGAAAAAACATAAATTTTCGATAAATAGTTAAACCACTAAGTGGTTGTTAAAAAAAACAGATTTTTCAATTAAATGAAATTGTACCACTTATGTGAATTGAAATTCAAAAATATGACATACATGGTTGTCATTAGTATGTAAAATTTGGTTCAATGGGATGAAAATACTTTTTGGTGAATAATAACTTTTGAGTTTTATTAATAGCTATTATAGGTAATTAAGGGAATTTAAGGTAAAAATAATAATATAATAAAATGAAATTACATTAAAACTTTTAAAAACATTATTGGATGAGTCATGGATGACAAATAAAATCGATGGGTCAATTTGGGGACCCCATGGAGCCACATTGGTATGATAATGACATTAATAACTTTTTATTTAAAGTAAAACTAAAATTGTCACAAACATGTTTTGTTTTTACTAAATCAATTTTTACATAGGGTTATATAAGTTATATTTTTTACTATAAAAATTAATTAGAAATATAAACAGATTTAATGCATCATGAAATTTTTTTTATAATTTTTAGACATAAAAAAAATTTATTTATGACACAATGATGATGTAGTGTTTACGTCAATAATGAATGATTTAAATAAATAAGAAAATGAAGTTTATATTAATATCCAAAAATTATCCAATTCTTATTGGATGATTTTATTTCAAACATGCGACACTTTATCTTCTATTGTAATGATTTTTGGACCTTTAGAAACTAAAAATCATTATATGGTAAAATAATATTTTCAAGCTTTTCCAAAAGATCCCCTCCTCTCCCTTATAAAAAGATCCCACTTCCTACCCTTTTCTCACACTTCTCAATCCCATTGTCTCATCCAACCACTACTCAAATAAGCTCCCAATATCTCTATCTTCTTCCTAGAAGCCTTACCTTAGGCAGAAAGAACATCAAGAAACCCTTTTGGTTCAAACCAAGGAGATTTACCCGATTTAAAGGATATGTCTTCTCTTATGTTCCTTTGTTTTATTTTTCTTCCCCAAACCCTTAAACACTTTTTATTCCTTTATTTTGTAACAACAATAGTATCTTAAATATACTTGGATTTTTTTATGAGAAGTATTAGAGATACACTTACACAAACCTACACATAATGAGTGAAAAACATACTGTTTTTGTGGACGGTGAACTACTGCCTCATGAAATGATGATTGTTCAATTATCTCCTACCGCCTCTCATGGTGGCCATTAAGATGTCACTGTATTTATATATGATATATATATTTTTTATTTTTTCCTTATGATTCTGTATTTTCCATTTATGGCATACCTTTTTAGTTTCCATAATTAGTAGACGCGATTATTTCTTTTTAGGAAGTGTGGACTACCACCCCCTCAAATTGATATGACTGATTCATTCCATATGTGGAATGTATAAAGGATAGAATTTATAAAATAATGTAACATATATAAAAAATATATGTTATTTTAAATATAATATACCAATTTATCATTATTTTTTCATTACCATTATAGTATGAAATAGAAATGAAAGTAGAGTTCTTGGTTACGTAAAGCTTACTGTCTCTATGAACGGTGCATTTCAATTATTATCTCAATATTTTATATACTATAATAATTACATATATATTATGGATATATATGATATATATTACATATAGATGATTAATATAATTCTGGATTTTATTAAATTTGGATGACATGAACATCATGTAATTATAATAAGTCCATTTTTTGACTCAAGTACCAAATATCGACAAAACGACCATTATTAACTAAAATGATTACATACAGTTTATTACATGGTAATATGTGATATAAAAGGAATAATTAACTTTTAAATGGTTCTTAAGAATGTATAAATTTACTTAAGTTTATCATTTAGGAATACCAAGGAACATACGAGCGAGTCAAGTCGGACACGTGGTAAGGGGTTTCTTATCTCGCTTTTAATTATGTGAGATTTCCATTGTTTGACACTTATTTATTGTATGTGGTGTATTGTGTACCGCCATTTAATATATATTATCATGATTATATTTATATTCATGGTATTCTATAATTCATTTCGTGTTTATTATCTTTTGGTCATACGACACGATTGATTACAACAAGGTAAGGGGTTTATCATATCACTTTTATTCCCATGATATTCATGCTACATTTTCCACTATTTCCTTTTGTGTGGTGTATATAATGCACATTATTGTATTATTTTTGTAAAATACTTTAATTTATGGGTATTTACATCTTCATTGTATGATCCTTCTTTCATGGGGTGTACGTTTCGAAATTTACCCAAATATGTAGGGGAAACTTTCACCCTCCTCTTTTTTGAAAAGACTTCTTTTTGTTATGTCTTTTGATTTACATATTATTATGTTGAGATATGTTCTTATATATCCTCATTGTTGTAAATTTTATGTCCAGGTGATGAGATACACTTTTTATCTCTTATCAACCCATTTTATGAATTTTAATGTGACATCGTTAGGTTGTAGAATTTCTGTAAGGGAACTTCTTAACCCAATTTCAATTCTTTGGGTTAAACCTCCACTTCTTGATTATGTTGTGAGATGAATATGAGTGAATTAACAACTATTGTTTTACACATAATGTCATCTTATATTGGGTGTATTAATATTTTTCACACATAATTATGTCATCGAGTATCCTTAATCTAAGGATATTGTCTTTATAAGGGACTACGTCTTAATCTCCTTTTATTGAGGAATATTTTATTTTATACCCTACTTTATTTTATACTGTGTATAAACCACTTTGACTGTAACTTTTAATTAAAAGAAACCATCTCTCTAAAATGCATTTTACTTGATGACAAAGCAATATGTTTCTTTTTAATGTATGTGGTGACAATAACCTTTCCTCTGCTGCGATTATTATTTGATCTCTGGTTTCCTTAACTAGTCGTAATGTTTTTAAAAGTAAAATAAATACCATATACTCTATTATGTATTTTGGTATTGAAAATGGGTTCGAAAATGGATTGTTATGTCAATATATTGTGCTTGAAATGTGGAAATGTTTTATTTCCATTATATTTGTTGTACGTGTTATGATTTTATAATGGTACATAGACATTTGACGGGTGGTTATGTGATAAACAAATGAAGAGTGGTTCCATGATAAACTAGGTCAAGTGGTTACATTATAACCTCCAATGCATTGGGTATGGAAGTTGGACATATGGCTATTCCATTTAGTGATGAGTGCGGAAGTTGACTGTATGGTTATTACATTTAAGTATTTTTATGTCCCAAGGTACCTTTATATGTTATGTGTTATTTATATGGGTTTTATGGAAAAATATTTGGTTACGAAAAGGTATGTAACGATATTTTATTCAGTGAAGGGAATTTACTACTTCATAAAGGTGAAAAATATTACTTATGATAAAGTATTCATGATTCACTTATTGTTTTGAAAAACTAATAGTTTTCCTTCTTTATGTATAACTTAATGATCTTTTTGTGCTCATCCCATGTGTTTGAAATGTTTTCCACAAGACTTAAAGATGAATATGATCAAGGATGACATCAAGGAAAGTCATTATATATAAAACATGGAACTAGACATGTTTTGTCAAGACCCATCCTCGGGGCCCATGTCGTGACTACCCCAAGCCCGCGTTCCATAGGCCAGGGGATGGCGACTAGAACCAAGGCGTAATTCCCGGTAAAAAGGGAATGCATTTCCTTTGCAATGTAATTAATCACCATAGAGAAAGCAAGCAGTAGAAGTAAACACTAAGTAAAAACTATGTAAAACAGTAAGTGCGGAAAAGTAAGTGGGCCAGTATACAAACCCAAACTGAATGTAAAGTACAACTGGAAAGGGAAAACAAAAACTGTAATGTAAAGTCACCACGTCGAGCTTTCCACCGTAAATCCCACCTAAAGGGTGGGTACAGATAGCCTCCACTGCTCCTCGTGTCCAGCCGTCAGCACCAAGTACGTCCCACCTAGTGGTCCACCTCCAGGTACTGTCCTGCTCCGCAAGCCTCAACCACGATCAGCGCTATCCATCGTATGCAACCAACACAACATAGTGAAGGCATAGCCCGTGCAAGGGTGAGTATAAGCTACTCAGTAGGGACCCCGAGACCCCCGAAGTTCTCCGAAAATCCACAAAGGATAATCCACAAAGGAAAGATGCAATCACAAAGTAACATCCGACACTACTTAGGTATATGCCCATACATATACCTAAGTCATCAATTCCAGCTCGCTCCAACATCCTTTCCCAAGTACAACCCAGTCCACAAAGGAAAGAAAAACGCAAATCCACACAGGATAGCACAACACAATCCACAAAGGAAAGCAAAACATGATTCAGCTCACACAGTATACTTCTTTGCATGACGATAGAGATTATCAGATATTGCCACTAGTTCATCTAAGTCATCGGACCCACAAAGGATCGATAGGTACTAACCCCCTTAATGACCCACAAAGGATCTGACCCCCACAGGATCGATAGGTAACTAACCCCCGCAGTGACCCACAAAGGATATGACCCACACATGATCAAAAGGTAACTAACCCCCATAAATACACACACAAGATCAGACCCACAAAGGATGTGTAGGCACTGGCCCACACAGGACCGCTAAGCGCTGACCCACACAGGATCGGTAGCACTGATCCACAATGTGTCGCTGAGTGTTGTAGTCATCGCCGTCGAATCCACTGAGGATCTCTGTACAGTCATCGTCGTCACAGTCGCAGCCAACTCTAGGGTTCCCGCACAAAGCAAGCTCATTCGGGAGGGTCCTCTCCACGAGCTGAGAGGATGATACATCAACTGACACGTATTGATGAGTTGATGTATCCAAAAGTTCCATATCGTCAATAAGAACTCAATGTCGCAGACGACACGTCAATCGGACGCCCGGTCTGAGAGTTATTGGCCTTTTCGTCCTAGGGGCCCGATTGGATTTTAAGGAAAAATCAACCCGACTGTACTCCGCATATGCCCAAACCTCGGGAGGAGTAATCCAAAAGACCCGTCTCACTTAGAGTTATCCATCAAAGACGGCGACACGTCAATCGGACCTCCGAAGCTTAAGTTATGAGCGTTTCCGCTCCGAGGGCCCGGTTAGTTTCGTGTACGAACCAACTCGGCTGAACCCAAAGTATTAAGAAACCTTGAGTGCCATATACCGAAATGACCGTCTCGATCCATGGATCGCATAACTACTGACGGCGCGTCGATCGGAGGGCTGTAGCCCAAGATATGGGAAACTGACCAAAAAGGGTCCGAAAATGGGGGTTTCGGGTCCGGACCGACCCGGCCTGAGAGCCCCTGGGTTGGCCTCGCCGGGCACGGCCTGGACTAGCTGGGCGCGGCCCGGCTCGGCTCGGAGGCCCGGCCGGGCTTCCCGGCGCACTGGCGCGTGGCGCCAGTCGGCTCGGCCGAATGGCCGAGCCGTTCGGTTTGGGGGGGGGGAGGCGCTTCCCCCCTGTGTTTTGTAACTGCGGCCCCCCTTAATGGGGGACGCTAGCTGGACGGCCAGGGGTTTGAACCCCTGGATTCTCTCCTATCCAGCTGGCCCGCCCCGGCTAGCCGGTTTCTGCCGCCACAAGACCGGTGACGGCCGGTCCCCCCCCATGATCCAATGCCGGTGGCCCGTTTCCGGCCGCCGGACCTGCTCCGACGCCGGCGGCCCATTTCCGGCCACTTTTTCCCAAGCTCCGAGGCAGCCCGGTACAGGATGCAGCCTTCATTCGTCTGGTGTAGCGCGACGGTGCCGCACCCCTCTGCCGCGACCCCTCTCCGGCCGCGGTGTTTTTGCGGTTCTCCGGCGCGGCGCGACGGTGCCACGACTTGGTTCATATTTAAAAAAAACGTGGCGCGTCGGCATTGCGCATTCTTGTTGTTCGTTTCCACACGGTGCGATGAAACCACATCACTTCCTGTTGTACCGCATCAAAGAGAAAAAGAAAGGGAGGGGGTCGGCCGTGTTTGTGCGGTCCATCCTCCACCCAATAATTGATTGCATGCGGTCCAATTATACGTGGATAATGAACGAGAGTAAATCACGAAAATAAATCACATAAACCCCTACCTCGTGCGAGCTTGAACGGAGGTTCGTCGAACGAGGATTTGTCACGGGAAGAGACGTCGCAGAAGAAGATGTTGACGACGTCGTGGTACACGGTGTCGCGTAATCGGTTTCCGAGAACACGGCGTTCTTCATTAGAGACGGATGTGTTCTTCACGTTCTTCGTTGAAGATGAAGAAGTACCTCATGTCCTTAGCCCTATTCTCCCAAAGACTCCACCAAAAGAAGGTTCGAACCCCAAATAAAATAAGTTCATCACTTATTTTATTTACATAACATATACTTTTGAATGTCAAGATATTGAATTAATTCTACTTAATTAATTCATGACAAGTTTTCATCCATAATGGTGAGTTGTGTGGGTTTTATGAAAGTGAAGGGGTAGGGTTCGTGTGGGCCCCACCACCTTCATAACCTACAAATGGAAGTTGGGTGGTTTTCCCCAACTTCCACCCAAATCATAAACAACTTTAATAAAATAAAAATTGTAGTTAAATTTTTATTTTAACTTCGACAATTTTTATCGACCTCTCTCGTGAAAACGCAACTTCCGAAAATGTGTTTCTAAGAAATTACCAGTGTTACGGTTCCATCGGTGCCCTTGAAATTCAATTCCGAGCACCGGTTCAAAAGTAAGAAATTCATGCTCGTTCATTCACTGAATGTACACAAGCTAAACTTCGGATAGTAATTTCGGGCACACCGGGCCTCGGAATCAAGTTCCGTCAGAAACTGCATTCTTGTAAAATCCCAAAGAAAACTAAGAAAAAATTTTCATTGTATTTTACGTGTCTTTACATTACTCCCACCTCAGGGCTTTACGTCCCCGTAATGATACATCATAAGCTTGGGAAACAAATGTGGGTAATGAGCACGCATCTGAGCCTCCCTATCCCAAGTGCTCTCTTGGAGATTCTCGTGATTCCATCTGATGCACACTAGAGGAATCAACTGTCCACGTAGGACCCGATCTTGTCGATCCTTGATCTCCACTTGGACCTTCGTAAAAGTTTCCCCATCATCAATGTCCAGCTCCCCATGGTCAATGATATGTGTCGGGTCATGGAAGTATCTCTTCAGCTGTGATACGTGGAAGACGTCGTGCACCCGGTGCAACTGAGGTGGTAGGGTCAGGCGATAAGACACCTCTCCAATCCTGCTGAGGACCTGGAAGGGTCCGATGAAGCGTGGAGACAAGTTGTTTCCTCGGCCCAATCTCTGTAATCCACGTCGAGGTGAGACACGCAAGAATATGTGGTCGCCTTCCTCGAACTCTAGTGGCCTCCGCCTCCTGTCAGCATAAGTCTTCTGCCAGCTCTGAGCTGTCCTCATCCACTCTTGGATGACCTGGACCTTCTCTGTCCTGGCCTGGACCATCTCCGGTCCCACAAGTGCTGACTCCCCAGGGTCTGTTCAGCACAAAGGAGATCCGCAAGGTCGTCCGTACAATGCCTCGTATGGTGTCATCCCGATGGTGGAGTGGTAACTGTTGTTGTACGCAAACTCCACCAAAGGTAGGTGGTCCTCCTAGATGCGACCAAAGTGGAGGACATATGCGCGGAGCTTGTCCTCGAGAGTCTGAATGGTCCTCTCCGTCTGACTATCTGTCTGAGGGTGAAAGGCAGTTCTAAAACATAGCTGCGTCTCGAACGCCTCCTACAACCCCTTCCAAAGCCGGGATGTAAAACGAGAATCTCGATCGAAGACGATAGATGACGGCACACCGTGAAGCCGTAAAATCTCCTGAACATAGAGACGTCCCAAGCTCTCCATTGAGCCCTTCTCTCTGATGGGTAAGAAGTGAGCCGACTTTGTGAGTCTGTCGACAATAACCCAAATGGAGTCTTGACCTCTGGAAGTGCGTGGAAGTATAGTCACGAAGTCCATAGATATCCCGTACCACTTCCACTCCGGGACCTCCAAGGGTTGTACCAAGCCTGCTGGTACCTGATGCTCTGCCTTCACCTGCTGGAAGGTGAGGCATCGATAAACGAACTCCACCACAACCTTCTTAATGCCCGGCCACCAGTGCTGTCGTCTGAGATCATGGTACATCTTCACCACTACAGGATGTACCGCCAAAGGAGAAGAGTGAAACTCCCACAACACCTCCTCCCATAAAGAAACTGGTACCAAAGTACGTCCTCTGAAAAGGACGTCATGCTCTGCTCCAAAGGAGAAACCATCAGGTGCCTGACCTGAGGATATCTGTGCACGCCGCGTCTCACAATTAGTGTCCCCACGTTGTGCCTCTCTATCCCGCTGTAGTAGTGGAGGGGTGACTGTGAGAGACCGAAGGAAGGATGATCCATCTCTATCCACGAAAAATATCTGCAAAGAGGCTAGTTTCTCTATTGCCTCCTCATGTAGCTAAATGCCCTTCCTCCTGCTGAGAGCATCAGAAATTACGTTCCCCTTCCCAGGAGTATATACAATCTCAATTCATAGTCCTGGAGGAACTCAAGCCATCACTACTGTCTTAGGTTCAGATCCATCTAAAAGAAGATGTACCTGAGACTCTGATGGTCAGAAAAGACTGTAAAGTGCTTCCCCATAAGATAGCGTCGCCATGTCTTCAGAGAGAAGACCACTACTGCTAACTTCAGGTCATGGGTAGCGTAGTTCTTCTCAAGCGGCCTCAACTGACGTGATCCATAAGCGATCACTGCCCGCTCCTGCATCAGGACACATCCGAGTCTGGTCCCTGATACATCACAGTAGACTACGTACCATACTCCCTCCTCTGGAAACCTCAAGATAGGGGTGCTGGTCAATCTCTGTCTCAACTCCTAGAAGCTCTTCTGACATCTGTCTGACCACACGAAGGGTTTCCCCTTCCTCCTTAATGTTCTGCAAAGCTGTAAAGATTTCTCCTTTTCCAAATATTGAAATCTGGACTCATCCCCTGGATGAACCACGTTCCTTTCCTAATACATTCAATCCCGTCATGATTAGTTAATTCATGGCATGAATGACGTTGTAAGGCCTCGACGCTTCTACCAAGAGATCCAACCGTTACTCTCGCCTCCAAGGGTTGAGTCACACTGTCGGTATCAGTGTGTTGTCACCGGGTCTCCTCCAGTAAGAGTCTTGCAAGTGAGGGTCAATTTAACAGTTTTTAACCGGCACCTCTTAGTAATAACAAACAAAAGACAAGAAAAAAAAGGTCGTCATTGAATGTTTATTTTATTACTTCAACTCAATGTTCAAGGACACAAGGCAACAAAAACTATGAAGCTAGAGGCATTATGGGCAAAGGCCTCTATTCCTGAAGCTAGTCCCGCACTAGTCCACCCGCTTCCGGAGCTCTATGATCGTAAGCTTCAGCTTCCTGAAGCTGTGCTCTCCCTTGAGGTCGGGGTGGACCTCCTGGTGGTGGCGGTGGTGGTAGAGCCTCAAAACATCATCCACCACCTGCCGCTCGTCCCGCTCCTCGGCCTTGTCCGCCTGCTCCCTACGGACCTCCACGGTCGAACCTCTGCCTCTGCCTAGGTGGTTCCTCAACCGTCTTCTGATCCTCTACATGGCAGGTCGGGCAGTCACGAGCCATGTGGCCCTACTCGTTGCATCCATAGCATTGTCTTCCACTCGTAAGACTGGTTCTGCTGCATGTGCCCCGCACCTCCAAGCCAGTTTCCAATGGTCGTCTGCAGGGAGGGTCTGGTTTACTGGACCCATGAGTCATCCATCGACTGCCTGTAGTAGAAGACTCTTCTACGTGCCGCCCCGCCGTAGGCCTCGCTGCGGAAGAAGGCTCAGCAAGAAAGATCTCGATAAAAAGGGCTCTCTCCAGTAATCCTGCCTGAGTCGGAATGTTGAGGGAGATCAGTGATGCCCTGATCTCATGCCTCAATCCCTTCTCACAGGTCCGGGCCTGGAATAATGGGTCCCATACCCTGTCTGTCGTGTAGCATGAGAGATCGGTAAATCTCGCCGAGTAGTGGGTGACCGTCAAGCTGCCCTGCCGCAACTGTAGAAGCTCCTGGATGTGCACTGCACGAAGGGTGGCTGGGACGAACTCTGAGAGGAAGAGGCTCTCAAAGTCCGTCTTGAGAAGAGATGCCCTATCGTGCACCAGGAGCATCAAGCTCCACCATCGGCCCGCTGCCGTATGCAGTAGGCTCGCTGCGAGGATCACAATGAGGTCTGTTGGTGTCCTCACTAAACGAAAAACTCGTACCACTGCCTCTAGCCAGACCTCGGATGCTTGGGGGTCTTTCTCCCCGTGGAACCTGGGCGGTCACTGGCACTAGAACTCATGACATGCACTAAAGCAACGTGCATCGTCAGCGGATGGGGTTGGTATCATCGCTGGCTCGGAGGGTAAAGGTATCGCCTGTGCCTCAGCTGTCAAAGGGCCCTGCACTGAGGCCTCGTGGGGCCATCCTAAAGAGAAACAGGTGTGCCACAGTCAAACAGTATACCTGGTGAGCTGAAACAAAGTAATCTAAAAGAAAACGTGAAACACACATGCAATCAATTTTTTCACGCATTATGTCAGAAATCAGAAGTCAGAGTCCTGGTGTACAGATACGTCAGCCGCCACACCAACATTGGACTCCCTGGACTGATAACCACACCCAATATGATTAACACTATTTCTTCACATAGAAAAAGATCAGATTCCCATGTTCTGTGGTAGAACCAAACTCCTCTGATACCAATTTGTTACGACCCGTCCTCAGGGCCTGTGCCGTGACTACCCCAAGCCCTTCTTCCATAGGCCAGGGGCTGGCGACTAGAACCAAGGCATAATTACCTGTAAAAAGGGAAGGAATTTCCTTTTCAAAGTAAACAAACACCACAGAGGAAACAAGAAGTTGATGTAAACACTAACTAAAAATTGTGTACAACAGTAAGTGCGAAAAAGTAAGTGGTCCAGTATACAAACCCAAACTGAAAGTAAAGTACAACTGGAAAGGGAAAACAACAACTGTAAAGTAATGCTGCCACATCGAGCTATCGACTGGAAATCCCACATGAACGGAGGGTACAGATAGCCTCCACTGCTCCTTGGGTCCAGCCGTCCGCACCGAGTACGTCCCGCCCAGTGGTCCACCTCCAGGTACCGTCCTGCTCCGCAAGCCTAAACCATGATCAGCGATGTCCGTCGTCTGCAACCAACACAACATAGTGCGGGCATAGCCCGTGCATGGGTGAGTATATGCTACTCATTAGGGACCCCGAGACCCCTGAAGGTCTCCCAAAATCCACAAAGGATAATCCAAAAAGGAAATATTCAATCACGAAGTAACATCCGACACTTCTTAGGTATATGCCCATACATATACCTAAGTCATCAATTCCAGCTCACTCCAACTTCCTTGCCCAAGTACAACCCAGTCCAAAAATGAAAGAAAAACGTAAATCCACAGAGGATAACACAACACAATCCACAATGGAAAGCAAAATAGGATTCATCTCACACAGTATACTTCTTTTCATGATGATAAAGATCATCAGATATTGCCACTGGTTCATCAAAGCCATCTGACCCACAAAGGATCGATAGGTACTAACCCCCGCAATGAACCACACAGGATATGGCCCACAAAGGATCGATATGTAACTAACCCCCGCAATGACCCACAAATAATCTGACCCACATAGGATCGAAAGTTAACTAATCCCCGCAAAGTCCCACACAGGATCAGACCCACACAGGACCGATGAGTGCTGACCCACACAGGATCAGACCCACATAGGATCGGTTTCACCGATCCACAAAGGATCGCTGAGTGTTGTAGTCGTCGCCGACAAATCCACTGAGGATCTCTGTACAGTCGTCGTCGTCGCAGTCACAGCCAGCTCTAGGGTTCCCGCACACAAAAAGATCGTTTGGGAGGGTCCGCTCCACGAGACGAGAGGCTGATACATCAACTGACACAAATTCCAGAGTTGATGTGTCCAAAAGTTCCGTATCATCAACAGGAACTCAACGTCGCAGACGGAGCGTCAATCGGACGCCCGGTCTGAGAGTTATTGGCTTTTTCGTCAGAGGGTCCCGGTTGGTTTTTAAGTCAAAAACAACCCGACCGTACTCCACCTGCACCCAAAACTTGGGAGGAGTAAGCCAAAATATTCGTCTCACTTAGTGGTATTCATCAATTTCGACGGCACATCAATCGGACGTCCGAAGCTTAAGTTATGAGCGTTTTTGCTCTTAGGGCCCGGTTAGTTTCGTGTACGAACCAACTCGGCCAAACCCAAAGTATTCCGAAACCATGAGTGAAATATACCTAAACGACCGCCTCGATCCAAGGATCTCATCTACACTGACGGCATGTTGATCGTAGGTCTTTATCCCGAGATATGGGCAAAAGATCAAAACGGCTCTGAAAACGGGGGTTTCGGGCCCGGACCGACCCGGCCTGAGACCCCCTGGGTCGGCCTGGCCGGGCACGGCCCGACCGAGTGCACTGGCGTGCGACACCAGCTGGCTCGGACGAACGGTTGTGCCGTTCGATTTGTAGTGGGGGGGGGGTTGCCCCCCCACCCCCCCATGTTTTGTAACCGCGACCCCGCTTAATGGGGGCCGCAAGATGGGCGGCTGGGGGTTTGAACCCCCGGCTTCTATCCTGTCCGTCTTGATGGCCCCGACCGGCTGGTGTTTGCCGCCACGGGACCGGCTACGGCCGGCCCCCTCCCTTCTCCGACTTCGACAACCCGTTTCCAGCCACCGGTCCTGCTCCGACGCCGGCGGCCCATTTCCGGCCGCCGTTTCCCATGCTCCACCGCGGCCCGGTACCGGCTGTGGCCTTCATTCGTCCGGTGCGGCGCGACGACGCCGCACCCCTCCACCGCTGCCCCTCTCTGGCCGCGGTGCTTTTGTGGTTCTTCGGCACGGCGCGACGGCGCCGCAAGTTGGTTCATATTTTTAATAAACCGTGGCGTGTCGGCATCACACATTCTTGTCGTTCGTTTCCACTCGGTGCGACGACACCGCGTCACTTCCCATCGTACCCCAACAACAAGAAAACTAAAGGGAGGGGGGTCGGCCGTGTATGTGCGGTCCGGCCTCTTCTAGTTAATTGATAGCATGTGGTCCAATTACACGTGGATAATGAACGGGAGTAAATCACAAAAAGAAATCGTATAAAACCCTACCTCGTGCGAGCTTGAACGGAGTTTCATCGAACGAGGATTCGTCGCGGAAAGAGACGTCACGGAATAAGATGTCGACGGCGTCGCGGTACACGGAGTCGCGTAATCGGTTTCCGAGAACTCAACGTTCTTCGTCAGAGACCGATGTGTTCTTCGCGTTCTTCATCGAAGATGAAGAAGTTCCTCAAGTCCTTAGCCCTTTTCTCCCAAACACTCCACCACAAGAAGTTTCCAACCCCAAATAAAATAAGTTCATCTCTTATTTTATTAACATAAAATAATCTTTTGAATTTCAAGAGTTTGAATAAATTTCACTTAATTAATTCATGAAACTTTGTCATCCATAATGCTGAGTTGAGGGGGTTTTAAGAAAGTCAAGGGGTAGGGTTCGTGTGGGTCCCACCACCTTCATAACCTACAAATTGAAGTTGGGTGGTTTTCCCCAACTTCCACCCAAAGCATAAACCACTTAATGAAAATAAAAATTGTAGTTAAATTTTTATTTTAACTACCACAATTTTTATATACCTCTCTCGTGAAAACGAAACTTTGGAAAAGGTGTTTCTAAGCACTTACCGGTGCTGCGGTTCCATCGGTGCCCTGGGAATTCGATTCCGAGCACCTGTTCAAAAGTTAGAAATTCCCGCTCATTCGTTCACTGAACATACCCGAGCTAAACTTCGGATAGTAATTCCGGGCACACAGGGCCTCAGAATCAAGTGTCGTCAGAAACTGCATTCTTTTAAAATCCCAAATAAAATTAAGAAAAAATTTTCCTTGAATTTTACTGGTTTTTACATGTTTCTTTTTAAGATTTTTTAATTTTTTGAAAAAAATGGAAACTGAGTAGAAGTGTCTACTTTGTAATCTTTTGAGATGTAATAGTTATGGCCTAGTTCTCTAAAATTATAAAACTGAAAATATACCTAATGTGAATTATTCATTTAATTGAATATTATGTAATTTTTTAATGATGGGTCATTATAGTTGGTATCAAAGGGATTTTTAGTTAACTATATAGGTTAGGGTATTCATTAAGAATAATTGAAATTACCACAATGGTAAGGATTTCAGAAAGATTCATAGTATTTTTAGATAAAGTGATTGAGTTTAAGATAACATGAATAATTATATCTTAGTATTATATGATGATTTTACTGATATACTCACACTGAACTTTTTGGTTTTAGTAAATGGCTTGATCTTGCAGGTGCCAAAGTAACTGTGGATGTGAAGAAAACTATGACCGTTTTATAAACGAGCAACTGAATGATATGTGAGCTGCAATGATAACTCTTGTTGTTAATCTCATCCAACTATCATGAGTCATTGTTGACCACCAAATCCTTAGTGATTTTTATAAGGCATCGTATATGAGAGAAACATATCCCTACGGAAGTTCACGTAATAATAATAAAGGTAAGTTTCTTCAAAAACCTATGTGTCAAAGATGTGGACAGAAACATTTGAGAAAATGTTTCAAAGGGATAGAAAAATTCTATAGATGTGGAAATAAAGGTCACAAAGAAAGAACCTTCCATGGAAAAAGGAAGCATCCAGTTGACTCTTGCAAAGGGAATGAAGTTATTTATGAAGGATCATTTGAATGTTTTAAATGTGGTGTGCATGGTAAATATGAAAAAACATGTCCTACGAAGAAGTCTTAGGAATGGGATCACTAGGATCGTTGAAACACTTGTTTACCAATAACTAATTCCATTCGGATTGAGGATGACTAAACTGACAATGACCAATGAATGGTATATATTATTTCATAACATATGTTTTCATATTATTGAATATTAGGATATGATTCCTGATTTTGTTAATAGGAATGAGGTATTTCAGAATAAGTTGGAAAGGAATGTTTAATGGATCCTGAAGAAGATTGATTTAGTAATATGTCAACATATAGGGGATTCAAGAGTTATGGTAGATTTTAGGATGGGGATATTCTTAAATGTATTAAGGCTCTTTTGATTATGGGATTACATTAGAAGACTTTTACTAGTATGTGTAACCCTGATTTTTGATATATTAAAATATTATTCAAATAATAATAATTTTTTCTTTTGTGGGAATAGTCTTAAATAACCATTTGGGTTCATATGATCCTAGAATTTGAGTAAATTACCTGTTAATATATTTTGAGATGAAAATTGAACATTATTAGATATCCATTTTGGTTAAAATATGTTATGGTTATTTTTGATGAATTTATCTCTTTTGGGCGAATCTTACAAAATTATTTAGTTTATTAAAAGAAAAAACACACAGACCGTGTGACAACCTATCGCGTCAGAAGATGTTGTGGGAATCAGACCCACAAACAAAGTGCGCCTCATATTTATCGCCTACAAATGGACTACGTGAATTCCCTGGTTAGTTTGAATAATTATTTATAGTTAGATGGTTTTATGAATCAAGAATAATATTATTTTTGGTTACCTATGAAAATGATTAACCTATCATGGAGGATATGTGACTAGGTTAATTACTTTTCAATATTAGACAATAAGAGTAACTGATGGTATTTGGAGATAAATGATAAGATTTTTCTTGGAATACTATATGATTAAATCCTTTGGAGATGTGGGATTCAATCTTAGTTTCAATTACCTTGAATGATTTTATGGATATCTGTTTACTGAATGGTCTTTGATGAACTTTGGGTTTCATGGGACAAATTTTTGGAGATTAAGAGTAGTTTTTTCTTTTTGTGAAGGATTATCCTTTTTGGGGATTATCTAATATTGTACTAACCATTTTGGTTTTTGTTAAGGTCTAAAGACATGGGAAATATATAGTTCATCTTTTATGGATTATGTGATTCTTTCAATGTTGATTTTATCACTCTTAATGCGAACAAGTCATCTTGAATACTCATCGTTTGGTGAAAATATGAGTTTGTGTTAGAAATCGAGTAAAAGATGAAAGTCTACATGACAAGTGTGTATGATAACAAATTTTTTATTTTTTCTTATAAATAAATTCCTTAAAGAAATGTAATGTAAAACAAAAACAAAGTCTATTAACTTTTCGTACTGTGGAATCAAATACTATTTAACCCATCACAAGTTTGTGATTTTCTTGTGGTTAACTTTCTCCTAAACATGTTTTTTATCACACTCCATCAGAACATGATGGTTTTTTGCCCCACCATTTCCATGTTTTCATGGAATCCTAGTATGGGTTATTTTAGGTAACCTTTGTACTACATTTTCATTATTTTAAAGTGATATTTTTATTTACTCCTTTTCCGATTTCGGTATTTCAATAATGTTTCTGAGCCCAATTTTAAAATTACGAGGGCGTAATTCCTAAAAGGGGAGGAGGATGTAACATCCCAGGTAAATAATTAATTTTAAATGTTCATATATAAAAATATTTATGAATAAAATATTAATATCAATTTAAAGGGTATTCTATGTTTGATGGCGTACCCAATACAGAACAATGAGTTTCTTTAAAATCTTACGTTGCACACTAAAAAATTAATAACGTTATTTTAAATGGTCATCAACGCCTAGCCATTATAATGGAAGGAATGAAAAAAACTAACTAAAAAATGATTATATATGTTTATAAAATATTTTTATATTTATCCTAAAATGTTATAGGCTTAAAATGTGAATGAATCCAATTTTAAGCATAAATATTCTAATATTCTTTCCAAGGTTGATTAACCGCCTTTTGATGGAGAGACCTTTTTAAATCTAATTTTTTCAATTTTATATGTTATATTTGACAAAATAATATCCTTCTTTATAATAAAGACATAAAAATTTACTTTGGGTAAATTTTTGGTATTTTCCAGAAAAGGTTCATTTTTTAGTGAATAGTGAAAATGTTGTATTTTAATTCAAAACCGCCATTAAATCTAATTTATTTAAATGGTTGGATTATATTTTTAATTGTTTTTAAAGTATATATATATATATTATATTTTTACAGTTTAATCCAATTTTGGTCATTACAATTAATTTCAATTTGAAATTGGACATAAACAAGTGTCAATCTTTGGATAGATATTGTTACTTAAAACACACTATTTGTTTTGACAGCAGGAATTAACTATAAAATCAATTAATGAAACTTATATGTTTTGAATTTCATGAAATAGAAATAATTTTTGAATTTTGAAGATCTAATATATCCTAGGGTGAATTTATGTTATTTTTTTAAAAAACATCAATTTTCGATGAATAATGAAACCACTAAGTGGTTGTTAAAAAAACTGGTTTTTCGTTTAAATGCAATTGTACAGGTTCTATTAATTGAATTTAAAAAAAATCTAACATACATTTTTGTCATTATTAATTAGAATTTGGTTCAATGGGATGAAAATAACTTTTTGTGAGCAGTAACATTTTAGTTTTATTAACCGCAATTAAAGGCAATTTGGGTAATTTCAGGTAAAAATAATGTTTTAATAATATGAAATTACCATGACACAGGTCCTAACCACACTCTATGAGTCATGGAAGACCAATACAATCCATTGGTCAATTTGGGGACCCCATGGAGCCACTTTGGTATTATAATGACATTAATAACGTTTTATTTAAAGAAAAAATAAAAATGTCACAAACATGTATTATTTTACTAAAACAATTTTTACATAGGGTTATATAAGTTATCATTTTGACTATAAATATAAATTATAAAGCTAAAAATATTTCCAACATCATGGTAATTTGTTTATAATTTTTAGACATCAAATAAATAAAATTATGTATGACACAATGATGATGTAGTGTTTATGTCATTAATGAATGATTTAAATAAATAAGAAGATAATGTTTAAAATAATATCCAAAACGTGGATAATTATTATTGGATGATTTTATTTAAAACATGGGACACCTTATATTTTACTATAATGGTTTTTGGAACCTTATAAACCTAAAATCATTATATAATAAAATAATATTTTCAAGCGATCCAAAAGAGCCCCTCCTCTCCCTTATAAAAAGTCCCAACTTCATACCCCTTTCTAACACTTCTCAAGCCCTTTGTATCATCCACAAACTACTCCAATAATCTCCCAAGATACCACTCCTCATCCAAGAATATTTACCGTAGGACTAAAAAACTTCAAGATACCCTTTTGGTTCAAATCAAGGAGAGTTACTCGATTTAAAGGTATCGTCTTCTTTTATGTTCTTTTGTTTTATTTTTCTTCTCCAAACCCCTGAACTCTATTTATTACTTTATTTTGTAACAACACCAGTATATTAAATATACTATTATGTTTTCAGGAGAATTATTCTAGCTTACACTTACACACAACTCCATCTAAAACGTGAAGAACATATTGTTTCTGTGGACAGTGAAGTACTGCCTCACGAAACAAAGATTGTTCAATTATCTCATCCCACCCCTCATGGTGGCCATTAAGATGTCACTGTATTTATATATGATATATATTATGTTTATGTTTCCCTTATTCTTCTGTATTCTTCATTTATGGAAATCCTTCATGGATTTCATAATAGGTAAATGCGATAATTTCATTTTAGGTAGTGCAGACTACCGCCCCCTCAAAATGATATGACCCGTTAATGCCATACGTGGAACATATAAAGGATAGAATTTAGGAATTTATGTAACATATATAACCTATATATTATATTATTATTATAATACACTTATGTATCATTATGTTTTCATTTACATTAAATTATTAAATTGAAATGAAGGTAGCATTCATGCATACATACGGCATACCATCTCCATGAACGGTGCATTTCATTTCTTATCTCCAAATGTTATGTACTATTATGAGTACAAATATATTATCTATATATATGATATAAATTACATCAAAATGATGATCATAATTATGTATTTAATTAACATTAGACCACATGAACATCATGTAATTATAATAACGACATTTTTTTGCCTCAAGTACCAAATATCGATAAAAGACCATTATTAATTTAAATGATTACAAAAAGTTTATAAAAATGTAATAAGTGATATAAAAGGAATAATGAAATGGTAAAAGTTTCTTAAAAAAATATAAATAACCTTATGTTTATCATTCCGGAATAACAAGGAACATATTAGCGAGTCAAGTCAGACACGTGGTAAGGGGTTTCTTACCTCGCTTTTAAATCTATGAGATTTCCATTGTTTGCCACTTATTAATTGAATGTGGTGTGTTGTGTACTACCATTTGATATATATTATCATGATTATATTTTTATTCATGGTATTATATAATTAATTTTCTGTTTATTAGCTTTGGGTCATATGACTCGATTGATTACAACAAGGTAAGGGGTTTTTCGTCTCACTTTTATTCACAGGAGATTCATGCTACAATTGCAACTATTTCATTTTATGCTGGGTCTGTACTGCCCATTATTGTTTTAATATTATAATATAATTTAATTTATGGGTATTAAAATCTTCATTGTATTATCATTCTTTGATGGGGAGTATGTTTCGAAAGATACACAAATCTGTAAGGAAACCTTTCACCCTCCTCTTTTTTTAAGAGACTTATTTTTTTATGTATTTTAATTTTGATATTATTATGTTGGGATATGATCTTATATATCCGTATTGCTGTAAATTATATGTCCAAGTGATGATATGCCATTTTTATCTCTCATAAACTAATTCTCTAAATTTTAGCGTGACGCTGTTAGGATGTCGAATTTCTGAAAAGGATCTTATTAACCCAATTTCAATTATTTTGGTTAAACCACTAGTTCTTCATTATGTTGTTCTATGAATATGTTTGAATTATCTATGAATTTTTTTACAATTAATATCCACTTATATTGGTTTTATTTATATTTGTCACACTTAATTATTTCATTGAGTTATCCTGAATCTAAGGGTACCATCATTGAAAGGGACTTCGTCTCAATCTCTTTTCATTGAGGCATATTTTTTTATTCACAAAATTCTTTTATATGGTGTATAAACCAATTTAACATTTACTTTTATTCAAAAGGAATCTTTTCTCTACAAATCATTTTAATAAACAACAAAAATGTATGTTTCTTTTTAACATATGTGGTGAAAACGACCTTTCCACCGCCGCGAGTATTATTTGATCTTTGGATTCCATAACAATTCGTAATGTTTTTATAAGTAAAATAAATACCATATACTCTTTTATGTATTTTGGATTGAAAAATTGTTTTCATAATGGATTTTTTATGTCAATATACTGTGATTAAAATGTGGAAATTTTTTCTATCATTTATATTTGTTGAATGTGTTGTGATTTTTTAATGGTACTTGGACATTTGACGGGTGGTTATGTGATAAACCAAATGATGGGTGGTGTCATGATAAAACGTGATGGGTGGTTACCTTATAACCTCCTACTAATTGGGTATGGAAGTCGGCCGTATGTATATTCTATTTAGTGATGAGTGTGGGACTCAACTTTATGGTTATTCCATTTAAGTATATTTATGTCCCAAGTTACCTTTATTTGTTATTTGTTCATTATATGGGGTTTAGGGTAATATTTTTGTTATGAAACGGTCAGTAACGATCATTAATTATGTGAATATCATTTACTACTTCGTAATGGTGAAAAATATTACTAATGATAAAGTATTCATGATTCACTTATTATTTTGAAAAACTAACAGTTTCTCTTGTTGTGTATCCCTTACTGAGATTTTTATGCTCATCCCATGTTTTTGAAATGTTTTCCACAGGACTTAAAGATGAATAGGGTAACGTATGGGATCAAGGAAATTCATGCTATCTAAATCATGGAACTATACATGTTTCTTTTTAAGTGTTTTTATTTTATGGAAAAAATGGAAATTGAGTAGAAGTGTATACTTTTCAATCTTTTGTGATGTAATAGTTATGGCCTAATTCTCTAAAAATATAATCCTAAAAAGATCCTCAATGTGAATTATTAATTTAATTAATGATTATGTAATGTTTTAAGGCTGGGTACTTATAGTTTGGTCGATCCAAATGGCTTTGATGGTGATAATTAGAGAGAAGGGGGAGTTCCCTTTTATAAGAGGTGTGAGGGGCACATTAGGAAGTGCTAGAAATATTATTTCATAATAACATCCTTTTCGGTTCCTAAGAGCTCAAAAATAGATTATTTAAATTCTAAGGTGGTGATGGGTCTAAAATCACTCAACCAATAGGTTTTAGACAGGTTTGGGTCACTATATTAACCTTATCTTTTAGATTTAACGCTTAGATAAATACTTTAACATTTACCATGTCTCTTTGTATTTTTGAATTTATGGTTAATAAACATACTATATACTTCCAAGAGAACCCTTTGTGGTTCAATAATTATATACCTATCATTATATATGTCTTTTGGCCAATCCATATATTTTTAGGAATATAATTTCAATTAATAATATGATATTTGTTTTAAAAAATCACTTATGTCATTTTTGACACTATTTAGTATTTTATTTTTTAAAAATTCATAACAGAATTATTGCATCGAAACAAATTCATCTAAGAAATCCTAATAGGTTATATTAACTTCTAAAATTATTGTAATTTATAAAAACTCTCAAATTACATTTATTTGGATATTTATAATATCGAATTTTTTAATATTTCATTAATTAGGTAATTACTGCATCATGAATGTGACATAAATAAATTAAATTATTTAATGTATAAAAAATATAAATATATTACCATTATGTATGAAATCCTTTTATATTTATAAGGAATATTTAAAATTGAATTTATCTTATATATAACCCTATATTAAAAATAGATTAGTTATTAAGCTTTGAATTTAACACCTTTAACTCTTCTTTTAATAAAATAATAATAAATGTCCTAATCTAATCCAAGTGGACCTAAAGGATCATATTTTATTCCTAAGGTTTTTTTGGACGAATTTCACTTATCCAATAGAATTAAGACATGTGGTAGGGTATTAATAATATCATTTTTAATCTTAATTTCTCTATTTACTTTTAACTATGGTAAATAAAAGTCAAAAGTTACAATTCACCCAAAATTATTTTCATCTTATTGAACCATATTTTACTTACTTATATAAACTTAATCTCTTGGATTTTTGAAATTTAACTCACAAAAGTGGTATAATTATGTGTTATTCAAATTCGTGAATGCTCCTAGGAGATGGGTAAAAGACAGTTCAAAAGTTCAATAAAATTTTTATATATATAAAATTATTATAAATTTACACAAATTAATTACATAGAACTTACATATGCATTATGCATTTATTTTGAACTAAAATAAATATAAAGAAAATAAGTAATTTTTTAAATAAAAATTCAGTTTTAAACATTAACTCAATGTTTTCACTATTCATCAAAAGTTGAATGTTTTCAAAAAAAACCCAAACTTCACCCTAAGATAATATTGATATTATGAATCCAAAAATGAAGTCCCTATTGAATGATAAAATTGATAAAATTTCAAAAAGTGGGTATTCCTATTCATAACATCTAATTTGATTAGTCGCGGTGTGTTAGAAGCTCGAAGTTGCGTGCAATGCAAGCTATTACATTATTCAAAGGGAAATGTACCATGGAATCATGGGGTTTTACACATTTATTATAGAATTAAATGAATAATCTTCCCTTCATCCCCCACTACTTATTAACTTATATATATTGTTAAACACTCTTCTTCTTCTCATTATATCCTTCAATGTCATAAGACCTAGATAATTATTTCTCTGTATTGATATCACATGACACTATATCATCCTATGATGAGAAATTTTTGGAAACCTACTCCCTTTGGAGGATTGTTTTTTAACCATAAATGAATTTATCAATCTTTCTATTTGGATTATATACATAATCCATAACATTCCATGATAAAATTGTAACGTTGGATTCAAACTCGGAAACCTTCCATCGACCTTTTTTGTCAGATTCCATAATTTCCTCTCAATATCTACTCATTGTTGATGAGGAAAATATTTTTCAATGAAAATTTCATTAAAATAAATCAATTCCATATTTGAATTTTCACAATTATAATTTTGTAATTAATGGCCACCATTAATTTACATCAACAGATAGATGATAAACTTCTATGATAGCCTCCACCCTTTCATTACATCCCAACACATGAAATGTTATCTCTACGGAACTTATCCACTTCCTGACTAAAAATTTGTTTGAGGTACCATTGAATGTTGTTTGTTGTTATCACATAAAGTTGTCTAACATTGTTACACTTTATTTCGGATCAGGTGTCTCTATGCGTGTAAGGTTACTACTCATAACCTAAGTGAGATAATCTAATATAGCTATAAGTTATTCAGCTCAAATTAAAGGTCCTTCTCCAACATCATTATATATTATGGTAGGAAATTCATACATGGAATACATGAATTTATATGAAGTCATTCCTTCAAATAAGAGACATTTCTAAACAATGGTAAAAATAAAATAATCTTATTAATCTTATTGAATAATTTGAAACTAGTAACTCTTAACATGAGCTTAAAATATTATGAATAGTTAATTTCATAATCATAACAATGTTTTATTTGGGGACATATTTAATTTTAACTATATATTATTTGTTTTAAGGAATATTTGAATTTTCCTAATAATTTCACCTAGTTTTGTCAAAAAAGGTGCGCAGTAAGGCGCATTATCTTGTACCAGGTTACATTAATTTAGGTCAGACACATCATGTCAGAGTTGTTACCCCTAGGTACAGCTTTTCCACAACCATATTCACATAAAGTGTGCAGAAATTGACGAGTTTCATGGAAGACCATCATAATCTCTATCTTCAGAAAATTTATGATTCTCTTCTATAATTATCCTCAAATTCCATCATAGGATTATGTTAAAAAAATAATGTTTCCTAATTCTTGTTTCCATGGTTTTTACAAAATTTTATCTAATATAAACTATAAATACCCCAACCATAGTATCCTTGTTTTGGTTCCATACATTATTACATTGGTACTATGAACGAGGGATTGTATCAAAAATGACCAAATAGTTTAGAAGATTTTGATAAATAGATACAAAAAATAGTAATATTACAACTTGGAAAGAATAAAATAAAGTAAATCCATTAGAAAAACCCAAAAACATCTACATTATACAATAAAATTATTAATAATATATATAATATCATTATTGGGGAAAATAACACATAATAAAGGGGTGAGATCAGATGATCAATACATTTAAGGAATATAGTTTAAGCTATTATACACAAAAAAAGTATAGGGTGAAAAAAAACACATTCCATTAATGTATGATATTCAACATAATATGGCATGTATAAAAGATGTATAAATAATTCAAAAATAGTCACATTAGATATAAAATTAATCGTGGATATTATAATAGTGGAATAATCACATGGATTATCAATTACCAATACCATAATGATGGAATACATAATGTCACACATAATAACATATCGTCAAGTATTCGGTGAAGATGCCATTAAGGGATATCACATCAGCCAATACCCAAACTAGTTTTTCTCGTGATACCAAGTTATACATCAAGGTGATATTGAGGGACTCTACCATGACAAACTATGTAAAATTCATTCCTTATATGACAATGGTAAAACATGACATAAACCTTCATTCTGAAAATCTATAATATGAAATATGAATACTTCAACCACAAACCAGGAATATAACATCAAAATTGGATCTAATAAAAACCACTTCAATAAAATATAGTATATGATATCATATGAGATAAAACTCTATCAAGAATAAAATATAAAAAAGGTTGGTTAATTAGACAAAAAAATATCTAATAAAAACATTAAAAAATTATTTAGAGTAATTCCATTTTTTCTTTGGAGAGAACAGTTCTTTTAAAAATTTTATTTTTATAAATATCGATTTAAATCATTATTAAACGAATTATATAGATTAATAAATTATACTTAAGGCATAATTAATGTCCAACATAAGAGAAATCACTTAAATAGATTCATTAGAAATGAGCCTCATTAATGATGTTTTAAGAGAAAATGTAAAAGAGTATTTAAAGTGGACAAAGATTATTTTTTTTCATTAAATCCGAAAAGAACTGAAATGGGGTTTCCATGATAAAAAATTGATTTTATAAAAATATTGGTTTCATATAAAAAATTTTGGATTGTTTAGGAAAATGGGTATGAAATTTGGAAGTACACTTCAATAAGGGTTTCTTATTTGGAGGAATGGAGAAAAGAAACTAACAAAAAATGCATTTATATAAAATATAGATGAAATGATTTTGATAAATGATACTGAAACATATAAACATAGTATATAAGAATTATATAAAAATAAATGTCATTTTCATAGTAGTAAAGAGAGAGAAATAGTAACTAGAATGAAAAATGGATGTTTAGTGAGAATCTCTATACTTATATCTGAGTGTGTTCTACATATATAAGTAACATCATAGATAGTGAAATTAAATTTGTTTATAATTTATTTCAAAACATTTCCAGAATTAAATTGTTTTATTTTAATTTTTGTATAATCATTTAAGGAAATTTTTATGAGTTGTATGATTCCATTTCATCCTTCGTAAGTGTTCGTTTCCTTCCCATTCACGATTTTTCCACATGAATTCATGTAAGGAGGATCATGTGGAATGGAAATTGTTATACCAAATTTAAATTATATATTCTTAAAAAAAATTCAAAAAAATTATTTTTATTATATATAATTTTTCTATATATTTGGATTATTCATTAAATAAAATGCTAATGATAAAATATTGAATAATATCGGCATTTTTTCGATCATCACGCAATAGTTTTCTTTAGTTAATTAATAATATATATATACCGGTTCCAGAACCGTAAATAATTTTTATTAAACATATAAAAAAAATTTGAACATAAAAAGTTTTTATGACTATATTTGAAGGATGTATAAGAAAATAAAATAATCGTTTTCAACAAAGGTGGTGAATCGATACCTCACAGAGGACATTTTCATTTTTTTGAACAAATTGAGGCAGAGAAAAGAATTGAGGGTTGAAATACCATAATCATAATAAAATAAAATTATATATAAGATACAATAATTATCACAATGTTTTGGATAGAGGGGTTATCTAAAATATTATAAACTAATGGAATGAGAAATGAAATTAAAATACTGAACGGTGATTTTCCACTTAAATTATTTTTCTTGAGAACCACCTTAATGAACGTTGAAATGGCCATTTCAAGACACCCAAAATAACAGAACATTAGGGATTGGTTGGGGAGGTAAAATGGTAATAATATAAGTTGTATTTATAGTTTTTTATGTTTGATTAGATGGGGATGTGAGGGTGGTGCATAGAGTGCAGGAGACAGTTGATTTTGTAATATTTTATCATTTGTTTATTAATTTAGCTACAGACTATGAATTGTTAGAGAATTATCACTAAAAATATTAAAATAATTAAATATTGTTAGATATTATTGTATTACATTATCCAAAAATCATCTTTGACTGATTAATTATTATACTTGTTAAATACAATATATTATCGTATTTCACTATTCCCCAAAAAATCAACTATTATAGAAAAATTCCAAGAATTAAACCTAAATATTTTAGGATGTGTAGAATTAAAAAATGAATTCAATTTTATAAAACGAATTTTTTGATTATGAGAAATTTATTTTTAAAATAAATTCATTATTTACTATAAAAATAAAATTTTATATATTATTACTGATTTTATGACAGTTTCAAAAATTAATTAATGTCTAAAAATATATCTTGTAATCATAAGAAAAAAATATTAATTTATGAATATATATCATAAAAATAAATTTTATTTTAGATAATTATATTAATTATAATGTTTTTAATTTAAATTTGTGTTTCACAAAAAAAACAAATACATAATTTATAATTTTTAAACATTTATTTACATATTCCATGATATAAATATATTATATCTTCCTTCATAGGATTCCTAAATTTTTTATAATTTTAAAGGTGATGTTACTATTATATTTCTCTTATTACCATTCATAATGGTAACATTACTATTCCAGTGGTCATATTTAATTGTATAATACGATTTTAAACATAGTTTTATGTGATGTATAAACTATCGATGAAATTAAAATTGAAATTTGGCCCACCATAAAATATCAGGGTGTTACAACCATATGGAATTTTTTTCATGACATAATAAATGTAATATAATTATTATCATTCATCCCAGTAATACACATTTATATATTTTTTATTTTTAAATTTATTGTCATTACATTTATGTATATTTTTTTAAAAACGTTTATATTATAATTTGAAATGAATTAAAAAGTTATTTAAAAAACATATAACACAACATATTTTGTTATGTGTTACTTGAATAATAAAACAAGTACCTCTAACTCATTTATATTTCATAATTGATTGATTATTTCAGTTGACCATTTTATACCTTCGGTCATCTGGGATTAGTAGACTGATTTTGAGTCTTCATATCTTCACTGGCTATTATATTATTGAGTGATACTTTTTTTCCATCATCCAATAATATTCCATGTTATAATTTATTCTCTATAGTTTTGGATCCATGGAAACTAGCATAAACACACACACACACACATATATATCATGTTAAATTTTATTATTTATACTATAAAAATTATTTTTAACTTCAATATATTCATTAGAATGTTAAATGGGAATAATTTTTGCGTAAATGAATAACATTTACTCTTATTTAAGAATGATTGTAAGATTTTGATATCAGTTAATGAAATTTTTACCATTTATATTTTTCATCTCAAATATTGATCTAAAAGATAATTATTATAATGTAATTATTTCCACATTATCAACACTAGAATAATTTTTTAATTTAGTATATTATTCTATAAATATTTAGTAGGACTTTTTTATATATAATCCCACATCAGTAATTACATAATAATAAATTACGTATATTAGAGATCTTGTATCCATATTTCACTAAATATTGAGACTTATTTAGTGTTTCTCTAAACATTAATTTCCTTACATATAATATAATTTGAATTATATCACACACATATATTTATTTATTGAATTGTTGATAATACAACACCTTTAATTAAACCATCTTATCAGTTTACTAATCTTCAATCGTCTATATTCCTACCAATTTGGTGCACCTACTTACTTGTATCGCATTTTTTATATATGTTATTAATCATATAAATTAGTGTCACATATATACCACCTTTAATACACAATATAATCTATAGGAAATTAATAATTTCATCAACCAACCATAAAAAATTATTCAAGTCTTTGATGAAATTTTTATTTGGATATAAATGATATAATATATTCATCATGTGGGAATTTATATGGAGATCCATGTGTTTAATGGAAATCAATATAGACTCATCTATATACTGAGTAACATTTATTATTTACTAAAGGATATTATTTAAATATGTTTATAAATAAGTAATTCATAATAATTTTCAATGATTCAAATACCCACATGGATAAACAAAAATATTTTGTTAATTATGATTTGTTAGTTGTATATGTTATTTTATTAAAATAATTTCAATATTTTGGAGTGTACCTTAAGGTATTATTGTATATGATTTCAAAATTTATTATATAAAATGTTTCCTAAAGTTAAATTTTTAAATTTTCTATTATTATTTAGTTAACGCTATTGATTTAAAGATGCTTTATTCATTAAATTCATAATGTCTCTTGAACGATGTTGCTAGTGAAAAAAATATACCTCAAGGGAATATATTATGATTATAACCTGAAATGATAATGGATTCAGTAATATAAAATATACATTCAATATATCTAAAATTGTCTATTGTCTGTGAAAAAATTGTGCAGACTACCAGACCCTGATTAAAATCCCTTTGATTTCATTAGTGCTTCAAATTTTATAATAAAGGGCCCACTTTATAAGTGATTTTAGTATAATTTATGACGGTTCCGTTTATCGGTTCTTTTTTAAGTGAAGATCAAGGATACCTTTATTAGATATACTATTAGAACTGATAAAGGGAGCATACTCTTGTGTGTCGTTAAATATAGAGCACAACTCAGTAGTAGAAATAGAAGAAAAAAATTGGTGAATATACATATTTTAAATGAAAAAAATGCCCTCAAATATAAAAAAAATTACAATATTATATACATTTCAATCTTTTACTTTTTAATGATACATGATTAAGTACAAATTTTCACAAAAAATTCAAATCATAAATATTACTTTTTCATTAGCCCCTGACCCTAGTCATATTATTTTCAAAACAAACAACCCTAGCCCGATTAGAATAATTCACATATATATGAAAAAAATTTATTTTTATTAGTAATACAATAATGATATAAATTAAATAGAAATTATTAATATTAAACTAATCTTTGAGTCATGCTACAAACACCGTGTATCATATTGAGTTTTGGTTGATTCAAACAGGTCACATAATTTCTTGTTCAAATTAATGCATGATTACTATGAAATATTACTAAATATATATGTCAAAAAATTTAAGGAAATTAATCATTGAAGAGTATAATAAATTATTCGAAAACTATCATGGATCATTTTCTCAGTTTTAGTGATTTGAAGCACATTTTAAACATAAATCAATCATATATTTAGAAAACATGCACATTGAGTAATACTGGTCATTCCTTGTGTTGTATTGACATGAGTCTGATTCATACTCATCACAAATAACTTATAAATATTTTCCCTAAAGTATCAGAAAAATCTTAAAATGCACTCTTACTTTTTAGTATGTCACATTTTGTTGCCAGAAACTCATTTTAAACTGGAAACAAGCACATTAATCCTAATAATCACATCATGGGTTGTTATTAATATATATTGTGTCCTACTTTCCATGAATGAATTTTGAATCATTTTTCAAATTTATCAATACAATTTGAGCATGTTTTCTAAATTTTTATTGAATTACACTTTGTAATGTAAACTGTTAATTTTAAACTAATAATGAACAATTTTATTAATACCAAGAATTTCATAAATTATATTGACGTGTGTAAAATGAAATATGGATCATTTACCTAAAGTATCTAAAGAATAAAAATTCATATTCATGGTTTTGATTATGTATGAATTATTTTTTAAGAAATTAATTAAAATTTTAAATGAAAATACATACTTGGAGTCATACTAGTCACACCATGCATCAGATTCAGTTGTTCTAAATTCCTCCAAATAAAAAATGTTTAATTAATTTATTACCTATAGTGTAAAAAAATTTGAATGTATATACTTATGATTAAGAATACTTCATGTCTATTTTATGAAAATAGAATTTTAATCTGGAAACATGTACCATGAATTATATTGGTCACATCGTGTGTCAGTTTAACATGATACAAATTCTTATGAGCCAAAAATTACTTATGAAACGTATTTCAGAATCATCAAGATAGTTTGAGTGTGATTATATTATTTTCACTATGTTACACTTTTGATCTAAAATATAATCTTTATAATGTTAGCTGACACTATAATCCATTCCAGGAACATCGTATATCATATTGAGTTAATGAAGATTCCTTCATGTAAAAATGACTTATTGATCATTTTCCTAAAATTTCCAAACAATATGAATGTGTAATCTAATTTCTGAGTATGTCACTTGTCTTTTTGACAAAAATTAATGTCATTTTTAAATAAAAATATACATTTGGAGTCATACTAGTTACATCGTGTTTCAGATTGAGTTTGGATGATTCATACATATAAGATATAACTTATGGATCCTATTAAAATGGTATCATAGTAATCCTAATGTTTTATATTAATTTTGTGTATGTTACTTTCTTTCTTGCTAAAATTTCATTTTAAAATGGAATCACACAGACATTGAGTTATACCCTTGACATCCTATGTATGTTTGATGTGATACAGATTCCTACAAATTAAAAATTACTTATAAATCATTTTACAAAATTATAATGAAAATACATGTGTTTTTCTCAGTTTTCATTGAGTGGCACTTTTTAAACTAATATTTCACATTTAAACACATAATGGAAACCTTGATTCATACATGGAACATCATGTATCAGTTTTTTATGTGGTCAACTCATACTCATCAAAAATTTAAAATGGATAATTTTTATAATGTATCAAAACATGTTTATTTTATTTTCATATAATTGAGTATTTCGATTCACTTATTTAATAGAATAAATGTCCATTATAAAAAATAAGACTCACGTTTAATAATATTAGTCACACTATGTGTTATATTGAGCTGAGGCTGGATCCAATACATCATAAGTGAATTATAGATCATTTTTATAAGTTATCAACTCCACACGAATTTGTTTTCTTGGTTTTGAGTGTGTCTCTTCCCTTTTAAAAAAATGACATTTTAAACTAGAATTAAACACAACGATTCATTCTTGTCACATATTATGCCAGTTTTTTGTGATAATGATTCCTATATGTCACAAATTAAATATTAATCATTTTATGAAATTATAAATTCAACCAGAGCTCATTTTCATTGTTTTCTTTGAGTGACACTTTTCAAACTAAAATTTCAAATTTAAACCAATAATTTATATTTTTAGTCATATTAGGAAAATCGTTAATTGGATGGAGGTGTGGTTAATTAAAAAATGTCAAAAATAAACTATGTATCATGTTACTAATATATCAAACAAATATGAATGAGTTTTACTCGATATGAGTACGTCACCTGTGTTTTCTACTATATTTAAAGTTAATTTTAAATGAAAAGTAACATATGGAGTAATACTGGGAATATTGTCCATCAAATTTAGGATTGGATAATTTGGACTCCTCAATAATAATATATAGATCATTAACCTAATAAAATAAAAAACAATCTGAATGTTTTTTTTCATTTTGAGCTTTTAACTTTTTTATTTATTTATATTATTGACATTTTTAAATCAAAAGGAACACATGGAGTCATACTGGTCACACCATACATTGGATTGGGAGTCACATGAATTTTACACATTAACAATTAAATATAAATATTTTCTATGTTGTATAAAAACAATATAAATTCATTTTATTAATTTGGTTTATATCATATGTGTATTTTTCTAAAAATTCATTTCAAACATAAAATCTAGACTATTATTCATACCGATCAAATCAGGTGCAAGTTTGACATGATAATAATTCATAAATTTCGAAAATGGCTTATGAATCATTTTCCTAATCTATCACGACATCCTAAGCATGTTTTATCAATATTTTGTGAGTGAGACTTTTTTAATTAAAATATAAATTTCAAAATAATAATGAGCAGTTTTAGTCATAAGAGTGACATCATGTCTCTAATTGTGGTTTTTATAATTCATACACATAGAGAGTCACATATGGATTATTTTCTCAATGTATCAATACAATAATAATGTTTTTTTCATGTTTTTAGTTTTTCACATGTCCTTTTATCTAAATTTAATTTCAATTTTAAATAAAAATATACACTTGGAGTCATAGCAGCCACACCATTCTTCAGATTGAGTTTTGGATGAGTAATAAAAACAATAATGACAATAGGATTGTCTATATATAATATCAAATCAATTGGAATTTTTTTTATCAATTTTGAGTGTATCAATTTTCATTTTTACTAAAATTACCTTTTGAACTGGAAACATGATCTTTTAGTCATACAATTTAAATCATGTTTTGGTTCGATATGAGACCAATTCCTATATTTCTAATGTGACTTATGAATAATTTTATGAAAATATCCAGACAATGTTTGAATGTTTTCATGGTTTTAAGTGAGTGACACTTTTTCAAAAAAAATATCAATTTTAATCAATGATGAGACTATATAATCCTGTAATATCGCAGATCCTGGTGAATCCCAAAGGTGACCCAACCTAGTGGGTCTCAAAACCTCCAGCACATTTCCCCAAATTCTAGAGGCTACCAAATAACGGAGAGTGGTATGGTAAGAAATCAGGGAAACTATTCCCCCATTGGCAGTGTATACACGGAGTAATCGAAATATAAATCAAAAGTAGAAGAAGTAATACCATAAAAAATTGTAAACAATGGAATATTGATAGTAATATAATTATTGGTTCATATATAAATTATTCATACCACATGTTTTTAGGAAAGAGTATAACAAGCCACAATGCTTGAAATACAATTCTAAAACAAAATTATAGAAAATAAGTAAACTCCAATAGCATCACAAGCCTATACTCAGTCCCACGCTCTCCAGCTCCAATAGTAATCATGTACCTAATAAGAAGGTCTCTTTACATCATCAATACATACAACCAGATAATCTATTTGGGTCTTAAATAATGACCCAAATTTGGTGTCAGACAATACCCAATAGGCTAACACCTAAATATCGGTGCCTAACCATTAATGAATATATTTATATATATAAGTTAATATGTAGAAATGAATAAATATGCAAGGAAATACTAAAAAAGTAACAATCCAAATGTTTTTAATTACATTCATTTACAGTTATTATTCATTTGTCGAATCATTTAAACCATGGGATCTAGCCTAAGATTTGCATCCCCTAGGTAATAGTAACAACATACCTCTCAGAATAATATCTAAACAAACAAGGAAGACAGAGTCTAAGCTTGGGATTTTTCATGGTAAGCTCGTTATTATCATTCAATGATTCAATAACGACCCTATGAAAATGTTCTCATGGTCTAATCCCCCCTGTCCAATAGAAAAATAATTCATTTAATAACGACCTTATGGGTAGCTCTCCCTGTCCAACCACTTTAGTCATTATTAGCACTAGAGATTTACAAATGACAACGTAGGAAGTTCACATGGTCAATACCCCCTTTTTCAATGTTGCATCAATCCATTTAATTTCAACCCTCTGGTTAGCTCTCATGGTCTAACCCCTCTATTCTATGACCATTTGGAATCTCTCACATTTATTTCCTATGGGCCTGCATAACAACAATTCATTTATAAATTACACTACTTCAGGAATCTCTGACAGAGATATTCCCATATTCAAACATTCACAATGATAATCACATATATCTTATATACTCGATAAATTTATCATTACAACACGAGGCATGGAAGGGAAGGAAAGACTAATAGTCATTCTTGACCAAACTACCATAATCAATCATACAAGGGAAAAAACCCATAATCAAGGTATAAAACCATATTCATAAGCAATTACAACTTCATAAATCTACCAAACCATAATAGGTAATAAAAAGGGTCTAATTTCAAAATAAAAATATCCCAAACGTGCGTATACCACAATTTTAGCACATATATTCCAATGAAAATAAACTAAGGAAAGAAACTATCTATATTGATGTCGTACGATCAAAAATCTTGAATGTAGACTATAAGGCCCCAGCCTTAAACCTTACTTAATCTTGAGTTATTACAAGATTACACATTGAGGATCTTTTCAGGTTTAGAGTTTTAGAGAATTAGATCATAAAACTTTCATTACATTCCACATTTAAACAAAGTGGTTACATAAAAGATAGTATTCATCTTTCCCCTCAACAGAAACATATTTAAAATAAATCATGGATTCTTTCTTGAAACTTCCTTGAGACTATCATAATTTCATGTACCTTTCTCTTGACGTGTGAAAAACAATTCAAAAATACTTGGGATGAGCATAAAAAGCTCAGTAAGGGTTATAAAAAAATATGGAATGGAAACATGAGTTCATATATACATAAGAATGAAATCATACATTACCCATAAAACATAGGCACTTTAACATATCTCACCAAATCATGAATAAATCATAGAAATAACAAGACATAAAAGGTAACTTGATCCATTCAGAACATTCAAACATAGGGAGTAACCCTCTTGGTTACGTTTCGAATACCCACCACAGTATATTCCCTAAATCTCTTCGGATAAACCTTAATGTTTCACTCCTTCACGTTACCCAATGCATTGGAGAGCTATATCGGGCTCACCCACCCTTTGTTTATCACGGAACCACCCGTCTTCATAACAATGCCCAAGAACCTCAACATAATCATATCACATAAAACATGCATATAGAAAACCTACAATTTCCACCTTTCAATCAAAAGATATAAATACAACACATTGATATAAAAACATTATGAAAACCATTTTCAATACCAGAAGAAACGAAAAGTAAAACATGGTATTTATTTTTCTTTTAAAAAGAATGTATGGCTTGTAGAGGAAGCCAAAACTCAAATAATGGTCACGGCGGCGGAAAAGTCGTTGTCGCCGAATACGTATGACAATAACATTCCCTCTTGTCGTTTAGTAAAACGCTTCGTATAAAAAAGATTCCTTTTGTATAAACATAAAAGTCAAAGGGGTTTATACACCGTATAAAAGAAGGTTTTGTATAAAACAAAATATGCCTCAATGAAAGGGGATTGAGACGAAGTCCCATACCACCTTGAAGCTTTTAAAATTTAAAACTATTAATATACATATAAATAAATCCTTAAAACCATTTTGAAAACATGGATATTAATAATAACAAATAATTAAAATATTTAAAGCGATATTTTGGTTAAAGGGGTTCTACCAAAATTAGAGACGGTTAAATACAATAATTAAGGAATAACATTTAGTCAGAACTATATAATATCATGAGTATAAATGGATTCATGATATAATATTAAAAAGGACAGTATATACACCATATAAGAGTGAATTGGTTCATAACAACAATGAAGTCTCAATAGAAATGTCAAATGTGATGAATTCCCTTATAAAGTAGGTATCCTTAAATTAAGGATAATTCAATCTCAAAATTATGTGTGAAAAATATAAATACACCCAGTATAAGTGGATATTAAGTGTAAAACAATAAAAGGTCATTCACACATATTCAAAAGATGATATATTCAATAACTACATGTTGAACCCAAAGAAATCGAAATTGGGTTAAAAAGTTCCCTTGGTAAAATTCGACAGCCAAACGACATCACTTCAAAATTCAGAAAATGAGCATAAGAGAGATAAAAAGGGAACCTCGTCACTTGGACATAAAATTTACATCCATAAGGATATAAAAGAACATATCCCAATATAATAGTATGTGAATTAAAAGACATAACAAAAGAATTCTTTTAAAAAGAGGAGGGTGAAAGGTCCCCTTACCAAGTTGGGTAACTTTTGAAAAGTACACCCCATGGAAGAAGGGTCATACAATGAAGATGTGAATACCCATAAATGAAATTATACAACACAAAGTGTATAATAATGGGCAGTACATAAACCACTCAGTGGAAATTTTTGCAAATGTAGCATAAATCTCACGGGAATAAAAGTGAGATGAAAAACCCCTTACGAAAACTCAGCAGCCTAACAGCGGCACTTAAAACTTCCAAAATGGATTGATGAGAGGAAATAGGGTCACTCATCATATGAACATAAAAATTAAAGTAATATAAATATAAAATAACATCCCAATAACAAGAAATAAGAGCATAAATGTAATGACATAAAAGGGTGTACTTAAAAAGAAAGAGAGAAGTAGGATCCCTTACCTTGGGTCCGACTTGACTCGATCGTTCTTTAATCTCCTGAATAATATACTTGAGTTAATTTCTAATTCCTAAAGAACCTTTTTCATGTTCATTATTCCTTTTATTTCACTTATTACCATGTCATGAACACTATGTAATTATTTTAGTTAATAATGGTCGTTTAAACGATCATTGGTACTTGAGTCAAAATATGCTCTTTATAATTACAAGTTGTTCATGTATCCATTATATCCAGAGTTATAATCATGATGTATATATCATATATATCATATATATCCAGTACATATTCATTTTATACTATTCCATATCATTTGGAGATAAAAATGAAAAGCACCGTTCATGGAGACGGTAGGCCGTACGTACACATGAATGCTACTTTCATTTTTCTCTTATTCATATTAATAGAATTAAAAATAAATGATATAAATATATATTATAATTCCAGTATAATATATATGTTATATATGTCACATATGTTCATTAATTTCATTCTTTAAACATTCTATGTATTGCATGTACTAGTCACATCACTTGAGGGGGCGGTAGTCCGCACTTCCTCATATGAAATTATCGCATTTACACAACATGAAAAGAATAAAGGTATGGTTTAAATATAAAATAAATAATCATATAGTAAACATAAATACCATATATATCATATATAAAATACAGTGACATCATAATGGCCACCTTTAATGGTGTTAAAAGATTATTGAACAATCATCGTTTCATGAGGCAGAAAATCGCCAACCACAGAAACAGTATGTTCTTTAACCATTAGACGAAGGTGTGTGTAACTGTAGCTCTAATACTTATTATAACAAAATCATATTATATTGAAGATACTGGAGTTGTTAAAAAAGAAAAAAAGTGTTTAGGGGGTTGGTGAAGCCAAATAAAACAAAAGGACACAAGTGAAGACATTACCTTAAAATCGGGTAACTCCCTTTGGTTTGAGCTCAAAGGCTTCCTTGGGAAGAATTCTGACAAATTTGAGGCTTCAAGGAGTTATAGAGGGATGTGAAGAGACAAAATGGGTAGGTTTGGGCCGATCCAAAGGCTTTGGAAGTGTGGGTAAAGAGGTAGAGGTGGGGGCCTTTTATAAGAGGAGAGGAGGGGCACTCTTGGAAAGTAAAGAAATGTTACTTTATTTTAGAATGAGTTTCAGGTTTTAAAGGTTCCAAATTGATGTGATTCAAGGAAAAGATGATAAGGGTTCTAAATACAACCATTCAATAGGTTTTAGACATGTGTAGGTCTTATAGTTTACATTATCTTTCCATTTTATTTAAATCGCTAAATAATGAGGTCATCGCTGCATCATCATGATGTCATAAATAATTTACTTTATTTAATGTATAAAAATTATAAAAAAAATACTATGGTGTATTAAATATTATTAGATTTAAAATGAATATTTATAGTCAAACTTATGACTTGTATATCCCCATGTAAAAATTTATTTAGTAAAACATCTCATGTTTGTGTCATTTTTACTTTAACATTAAATAAAAAGGTATTTATGTCATTTTTCAACCAAAGTGGATCCATGGGGTCCCCAAGTTGACCCATGGATTGTCTTGTTCGAAAATGACACATAAAAGGAGGGTAGGACATGTGTCTAGGTTATTTAATTTTAATAAAACATTATTCTTACCTTAAACTACACTAATTACCTCTAATCGCGATTAAAAACTTAATAAGTTACTATTCACCAAAAAATTATTCTAATCCCATTGAACCACATTTTACTTCTTAATGACAACCATTTATGTCGGATTTTTGAAATTCAAAACAAAAAGATGGAAAAATTTCAATTAAACGGAAAATCAGTTTTTATAAGTACCACTTAGTGGTTTTTACTATTCATCAAAAATTGAAGTTTTTCAGAAAATTACAAAAAAATAACCCTAAGCTATATTTGATATTCCAAATTCAAAAATGATGTCTATTTTACAAAATTTAAAACATATAAGTTGCATTAATTAATTTAATAATTAATTCCCGCTGTCAAAACAAATAGCATGTTTTTATGAAACAAAATGTATCAAAAGATTGACACTAGTTTATGTCCGATTTCAAAGTGAACATAATTTCAACGACCACTATTGGATTAAATGGTAAAAATATATTCTAATTTAAACTTAAAACCAATTCAGAAGATAATTTAATCATTTAAATAAATTATATTTAAAAGAGGATTTGAATTAAAATACAACATTTTTCACTATTTATAAAAAATTGAACTTTTTCGGAAAAATACCAAAACATTACACAAAGTAAATTTTGATATCCCGATTTTAAAGAAGAATTTTATTTTTTCAAATATAACACATAAAATTTTCAAAAAGTGGATTTGAAATAGGTTCAACATCAAAAGGCGGTGAATGGACCTTTTAATGAACAATAGAATGTTTACCCTTAAAATTGGATTCATTCGCATTTTTAATCTCTAACATTTATTGTAAAAAGTAAAAATATTTGACAAAAATATATAATAATTTTGTAGTTAGTTCTGTTAATTCCTGCCATTACAACGACTTGGCGTTAACTACTATTTACAATAATATTATTTTATTATTAGAGTGCAACGAAAGATTTCCAAGAAACATGTTGTTGCATGTTGGGTACGCCATTGAGCATAGCGTCCCCTTTAAAGTCATATTAATATTTTATTCACAAATATGGATAAATGTGAAAATTTCATACTCTTTATTTACCTGGGGTGTTACATCCTTCCCCCCTTTTAGGAATTCTGTCCTCGCAATTTTAAAATTGAGCTTGGAGGCATCCTTGAAAGTCCCACATCAGAACAGGAGTCGGTAAAACAATCAATTTAAAATAAAGGAAGATAAGTACAGAGGTCACCCGAGTTAACCCATACTAGGATTCCATGTAGGAAAACATGGACATGGAGGAGAAAACATAGGGTCATGTTCTGATGGAGAGTGATAGAAAACATGTTTAGGAGAAATTTAAGCATAAGAAAATCACAAACCTGTGATGGGTTCAACGGTATTTGATTCCCCAGTAGAAAAAGTTAATAGGCAATATTTTTTTTAAGTTACTTTTTATTGAGGAATTTATTCATAAGGAAACATCATCACTTATCATGTTGACTTTCAACTTTTATTAGATTCCTTACACAAACTCATATTTTCTCCAAAAGACGAGTATTTAGGAGGACTTGTTCAGATTAAGAGTACTATAATCAACTTCTAGAGAATCACCTAATCCACAAAAGATAATTATATACTTCCCATGTCTTTAGACATTAACAAAAACCAAAACCAAAAAGGTTAGTACAAGATCAGATAATCCAGAAAAGGATAACCCTTTATAAAAATAAAATCAATTCTTAATCTCCAAAATCTGTCCAACAAAACCCAATGTTCAAAGAGGACCATTCGATAAACAATTTGTCCATAAAATTATTCAAAGTAAACCAAACTAAGATTGAAACACAAATATTTGAAGGATTTAGTCACATAGTCTTCCAAGTTAAATCGTAACATTTATCTCCCAACAACATCAGTTGCTCTTAATGTCTCGTGTTGAAAAGTAATTAACCTAATCACATATCCTCCATGATAGGTTAATAAATTTCCATAGATAACCCAAAATCAACTTAATCTTAATTCATAAAATCATCTAACTAAAAAGAATTAGTCAACTAACCAGGGACTTCACGTAATCCAGTGGTAGGCGATATATACCAGTCACACTTTGTTTGTGGGTTCGATTCCCACAGCTTTGTCCGACACAACAGGTTGTCACATGGTCTCCGTGTTTCCTTTTTACAATACTATATAATTATTAAAACATTCCCCAAAACGAGATAAAATCTTCAAAAATAATCATAATATATTTTAACCTCAAGTTTATCTCATGCCTTTCATTTTCCATCATAACATATAATAACCCATAATTACCTCAAAATTAAAGATCATATAACTCTAATGGTTACCTTTATAATTATTACCTGAACTTCAACATTGATTGGTCATCTCGTACATGATGCATTGTAGATCATACAAAGGTTAAAGTGGTTGATCATCACTCTTTGATAGTAGGTTTAGAACAACCACGAGTTTCCTTATTGAATCCCCCATTTTATCTAGTATCCTAATCAGAGAACCACCACAGTTTCCTTCAAAACTGTTGTCTCTTTGGTGCCTGCTAGATCAATCCATTCACTAAAAAAGGAAATGTCACTGTGAGTATATCAACAAAACCATCATGTACTAATGAGGAAGGTAAACACTAAGATATAATTACTCATTCACTTTATCTAAAACTAGGACTCTTTCTGAAATCCTATCCATTATGGTACTGTCACTTATACTTAGAGAATACCCTAACCTCTAAAGTTATCTAAACCGACCTGTGATACCAACTATACGGCCCCATCCTTAAACCTTACTTAATCTTGAGTTATTACAATATTACACATTGAGGATCTTTTTAAGTCTAGAGTTTTAGAGAATTAGATCATAAAACTTGCATTACATTCCACATTTAAACAAAGTGGTTACATAAAAGATAGTATTCATCTTTCCCCTCAGTGGAAACATATTTAAAATAAAACATGGATTCTTTCTTGACACTTCCTTGACACTATCATCATTTCATGTAACTTTCTCTTGACCTGTGAAAAACATTTCAAAAAAACTTGGGATGAGCATAAAAAGATCAGTAAGGGTTATAAAAAAATATGGAATGGAAACATGAATTCATATATACATAAGAATGAAATAATACTATACCCATAAAACATAGGCACTTTAACATACCTCACCAAATCATGAATAAATCATAGAAATCATAAGACATAAAAGGTAACTTGAGGCACTCATAACATTCTTACATAGGGAGTAACCCTCTTGGTTACATTTGGAATAACCACCACAGTATATTCCCTAAATCTCTTCGGAGAAACCTTAATGTTTCACTCCTTCGCGTTACCCAATGCATTGGAGAGCTATATCGGGCTCACCCGCCCTTAGTTTATCACGGAACCACCTGTCTTCATAATAATGCCCAAGAACCTCAACATACCCGTATCACATAAAACATGCATATAGGAAACATAATATTTCCACCATTCAATCACAAGATATTAATATAACACATTGATATAAAAACATTATGAAAACCATTTTCAATAACAAAAGAAAAGTAAAGTAAAACATGGTATTTATTTTTCTTTTAAAAAGAAGGTATGGCTTGTAGAGGATGCTGAAAATCAAATAATGGTCATAGCGGCGGAGAATTCGTTGTCACCGCATACGTACGAAAAAAACATTCCCTCTTTTCGTTTAGTAAAATGCTTCGTATAACATGGATTTCTTTTGGATAAACGTAAAAGTCAAAGGGGTTTATACACCGTATCAAAGAAGGTTTTGTATAAAACAAAATATGCCTCAATGAAAGGAGATTGAGACGAAGTCCCATACCAACTTGAAGCTTTTAAAATTTTGAAATCGTTAATATCCAAATAAATAAATCCTTAAAACAATTTTGAAAACATGGATATTAATAAGAACAAATAATTAAAATATTTAAAGCGATATTTTGGTTAAAGGGGTTCTACCAAAATTAGAGACGCTTGAATACAATAATTGAGGAATAACAGTTAGTCAGAACTTTATAATATCATGAGAATAAATGGATTCATGATATAACATTCCAAAGGATAGTATATACACCATATTAGAGTGAATTGGTGCATAAAAACAATGAAGTCTCAATAGAAATGTCAAATGTGATGAATTCCATTATAAAGAAGGTATCCTTAAATTAAGGATAATTCAATCTCAAAATTATGTGTGACAAATATAAATACACCAAATATAAGTGTATATTAAGTGTAAAACAATAAAAGGTCATTCGGACATATTCAGAAGATGACATATTCAATAACTACATGTTGAACCCAAAGAAATCGAAATTGGGTTAAAAAGTTCCTTTGGTAAAATTCGACAGCCTATCGACATCACTTTAAAATTCTGAAAATGAGTTTATGAGAGATAAAAAGGGAACCTCATCACTTGGACAGAAAATTTACATCCATAAGGATATAAAAGAACATATCCCAACATAATAGTATGTGAATTAAAAGACATAACAAAAGAAGTCTTTTAAAAAGAGGAGGGTGAAAGGTCCCCTTACCGAGTTGGGTAACTTTCGAAATGTAAACCACATGGAAGAAGGGTCATACAATGAAGATGTGAATACCCATAAATTAAATTATACTAAAACAATTGTATAATAATGGGAAGTACATACACCACTCAAAGTAAATTTTGGAAAATATAGCATAAATCTCACGAGAATAAAAGTGAGATGAAAAACCCCTTACGAAAACTCGGCAGCCTAACGACGCCACATAAAACTTCCAAAATGGATTGATTAGAGGAAATAGGGTATCTCATCATATGAAAATAAAAATTACAGTATGATTAATATAAAATAACATCCCAATGACAAGAAATATGAGCTTAAAATGAATGACATAAAAGGGTGTACTTAAAAAGAAATAGAGGAGTAAGATCCCTTACCCCGGGTCCGACTTGACTCGATCGTTCTTTAATCTCCTGAAAAATAAACTTGTGTTAATTTATACATCCTTAAGAACCTTTTTCAAGTTAATTATTCTTTTTATATCACTTATTACCATGTCATTAACACTATGTAATTATTTTAGTTAATAACGGTCGTTTAAACGATCATTGGTACTTGAGTCAAAATATGCTCTTTATAATTACATGTTTTTCATGTATCCATTATATCCAGAGTTATAATCCTGATTTATATATCATATATATCATATATATCATATATATTTAGTACGTATTCATTTTATACTTTTCCATATCATTTTGAGATAAAAAACGAAAAGCACCGTTCATGGAGACGGTAGGCTGTACGTACGCATGAACGCGACTTTCATTTTTTTCTTTTTCATATTAATGGCATTAAAAGTAAATGATATATATATATATTATAATTCCAGTATAATATATACGTTATATAGGTCACATATGTTCATTAATTCCATTCTTTATAAATTCCATGTACTGCATGTACGAGTCACATCACTTGAGGGGGCGGTAGTCCGCACTTTCTCATATGAAATTATCGCATTTACACAACATGAAATGAATAAAGGTATGGTTTAAATATAAAATACAGAAGAATATAGTAAAAATAAATAACATATATATCATATATAAAATATAGTGACATCATAATGGCCACCTTTAATGGTGTTAAAAGAATATTGAACAATCATCGTTTCGTGAGGCAGAAAATCGCCAACCACAGAAACTGTATGTTCTTTAACCATTAGACGAAGGTGTGTGTAAGTGTATATATAATAAATATTATTACAAAATTATATTATATTGAAATACTGGAGTTGTTAAAAAAGAAAAAAAAGAGTTTAGGGGGTTGGAGAAGCAAAATAAAACAAAAGGACACAAGTGAAAACATTACCTTAAAATCAGGTAACTCCCTTTGGTTTGAGCTCAAAGGCTTCCTTGGGAAGACTTATGTACAATGTGAGGCTTAAAGTAGTTATAGAGGGATGTGGAGAGATAAAATGGGCAGGGGTGGTCCGAGCCAAAGGCTTCAGAAATGTGGGTAAAGAGGTAGAGGTGGGGGCCTTTTATAAGAGGAGAGGAGGGGCACTCTTGGAAAGTAAAGAAATGTTACTTTATTTTAGAATGAGTTTCGGATTTTAATGGTCCCACATTGATTTGTTTCGAGGATAAGGTGATAAGGGTTCGAAATCCACCCATCCAATAGGTTTTGGAAATTTTTAGGTCTTATATTATACATTATCTTTCCATTTTATTTAAATCGTTAAATAATGAGGTCATCGCTGCATCATCATGATGTCATAAATAATTTAATTTATTTAATTTCTAAAAATTATAAAAAAACTACTATGATGTATGAAATCTTTTTATCTTTACAATGAATATTTATAGTCAAAATTCTGACTTGTATAACTCCATGTAAAAAATGTTTTAGTAAAACATCTCATGTTTGTGTCATTTTTACTTTAACATTAAATAAAAAGGCATTTATGTCATTTTCCAACCAAAGTGGCTCCATGGGGTCCCCATGTTGACCCATGGATTATCTTGGTCGGCCATAACACATCCAATGAGGGTAGGACATGTGTCGAGGTCATTTAATTTTAAAAAAACATTATTCTTACCTTAAACTACACTAATTACCTCTAATTGTGATTAAAAACTTAATAAGTTACTATTCACCAAAAAATTATTCCAATCCCATTGAACCACATTTTACTTCTTAATGACAACCACGTATGTCGGATTCTTGAAATTAAAAACAAAAAGTTGGAAAAATTTCATTTAAACGGAAAATCAGTTTTTATAAGTGCCACTTAGTGGTTTCACTATTCATCAAAAATTGATGTTTTTCAGAAAATTACCAAAACTTAACCCTAAGCTATATTTGATATTCCAAATTAAAAAATGATGTCTATTTTAAAAAATTAAAAACATATAAGTTGCATTAATTAATTTAATAATTAATTCCCGCTGTCAAAACAAATAGCGTGTTTTTATGAAAAAAAATATATCAAAAGATTTACACTAGTTTAAATCCGATTTCAAAGTGAAATTAATCCAACGACCACTATTGGATTAAATGGTAAAAATATATTCTAAATTAACCTTAAAACCAATTAAAAATATAATCTAATCATTTAAATAAATTAGATTAAAAAGAGGTTTTGAATTAAAATACAACATTTTTCACTATTCATTAAAAATTGAAATTTTTCAGAAAAATACCTAAAATTTACACAAAGTAAATTTTGATTTCCCGATTCTAAAGAAGAATTTTATTTTGTCAAATATAACACATCAAATTTTCAAAAAGTGTATTTAAAAGAGGTTGGCCATCAAAAGGCGGTTAATCGACATTTTAAAGAATATTAGAATGTTTACGCTTAAAATTGGATTTATTCACATTTTTAATCCTCTAACATTTATTGTAAAAAGTAAAAATATTTGACAAACATATATAATCATTTTGTAGTTAGTTCTGTTCATTCCTTCCATTACAATGGCTTGGCGTTAACTACTACTTACAATAATATTATTTTATTATTAGAGTGCAACGTAAGATTCCCACAAAACTCGTTGTTGCGTGTTGGGTACGCCATCGAGCATAGAGTCACATTTAATGTCATAATAATATTTTATTCACAAATACGGATAAATGTGAAAATGTCATACTCTTTATTTACCTGGGGTGTTACATAGACCCTTGAATCAGCCTAGAATTGTGTAGATCTACAAAAAGGTGAAAATTGTTCCAAATTGATATACTCACGAGAGAATAAGAATTAGGAATAAAGGTTCTAGGGGAATAGAGAACACAATATTTGGAATCCAATGCAACCGACTATGTCTCAATAAGAGCTCAGATAAAAGACCAGGAGGAGCGCAACGTTTTTGGACGTTCTTTCGATCTCCTCTATGAACTGATGAGAGATGAAGATTGTTCTGAGGATGAGGCGTGACCCCACTCAAATTTTTCAAATAAAAAATTACATGGAATATTCATTTAATGTGAACTCCGTGTATTAGCCTTAACCAGTCCCCACGTTAGGCGGTCTTCCAGGCCACCTAAACATGAATCTACATGGTTTTTACACAGCAAATACACAACCATATATCGTAACTAGACATATAGATTTTACTCATAAGTACACAAAATATACTGAAAATTTCCCATTTATTATTTTTACCTACAAAACAATCCGAAATAAAGATTCATACCTAAAATTCTGATCTGGGTTCTTACATAGTTAAACCGAGCACATCATTTATCAAATTGAGGAATGGGTAATTCTTAAATATTAAAAATGATATATGGATACTTCTATGAAAGTATTAAAACAATAATAATGAATTTTTTCAGTTTTGAGATTTTCAGTTCTATTTTAAATAATATAAATATCAATTATAAATAAAAATAAACATATAGTTTAATACCACTCATATCACATTTTATATTGAGGTATGAATTATTCATAAATGTGACAAATGAATTATGGATATTTTTTCTATTGTATCAAAAGAATCTAAAAGTGTTTTCTCAGTCTAGAGTACATCACACATATATTTTGACTAAAATTTCATTTTAAATAGGAAACAAGAAAATTCAGTCATATTGGTCACATAGTGTATCGGTTTCATGTGTGACAAATTGCAACACCTCAAAATTTATTATAAATAATTTTCATAAATTATCATGACTATCAGATCATGTTTTATTTTTTTTATTGAGTGTCAAAATTTGACGTAAAAAATCAATTTCAAATAGACAATAAATATTTGGAGTCATCCAAAGATCATTTTATATCAGATTATGATTGGTATAATTCATACACATCCAGAATGACTTTTCGAAAATTTTCCTAACGATTTAAAATAATATGAATTAATTTTCTAGGTTTTGAGTATATCACTTTTTCTAAAATTAATTTAATTTTATTTTGAAAGACAAACATAGATTCATACTGGTCATACCATTCATTGGATTGATTTTTGGCTTATTCCATAATGTCACAGATGTCTTTGGTAACATTATCATAAATTATGAAAATAATACAAATATTTTTTCTTAGTTTTTAGTATGTCACTTATCTATTTTACTAATATTTAAGTCATATTTAAATAAAAAAGAGACTCAATAATTGATGTTGGTAACATTGTGTATCATATTAATATGTGATTGATTCATAAAAATTAAAAATGACATATGAGTTATTATACTAAATTATAAAAATAATCCAAATATGTTTAATTTTTTTAGAAAATCACGTTTATTTTTTATTATAATTTATTTCAAATTGGAAATTTTCTATACGAGTTATAATGGGAACACCATGAATCAAATTGAGCGGTAGCTAATTTATGAACATAAAAAATGGCATAGACATCATTACACTAATGTATCCAATAAATATGAATGTGTTTTCAGAGTTTTTGAGTATGTCACATGTCTTTTATTATTAAATTTAATGACACTATTAAATAAAAATGCACTCGTGGAGACATAAGAGGAACTCAATGTATTATATTGTGGTTTTTGTGATTCATACACATAATAAATGGTTAATTGATCATTTTACTCATGTATTACAATTATTTAATTTTTTTTATTTATTTGAGTATATTAGATGTGATTTTATTAAAATTAATGTAAATTTTTAATAAAAAGTCACACTTGGAGTCATACTAATAACACAATGTGTCGTATTGAGGTGAGTATGAATCAAAAAACTCACAAATCACATAAAAATCATTATACTAATGTATCAAAATATAATGAATTTGGTTGTTCGGCTTTCTTTATGTGATGTGTGTTTGAAATTAAAATGTAAATTATTAATAAAAAATGTTCGACTCATACTAAGAACAATGTGTATCAAATTGTGTTACTGCTGATTTACTCATTTACCAATTGTCATTATCTTAGTTTTATTCATGAATCCCAACCACTCATGAACATGATAATATTCAAATATACCACCCCAACTACAGAAAAATAATACAATTGTATGGGAAAACAATTATTATGTTAGTAATTATTAAATGAAATAAATAAAACAAAATTATGAAACAATATATTAATAAAATGAAAACATTAAACTGAAATCACATGGTTTGAGTTATACCATTTACAATGTGTATATTTTTTAGGTATTGTTGATTCCACCATATATTTTTATCCAACTGTGCTTTCAAGATTTTGGGTCATTTATCAATATTGCATTTTGATAACATGAAATGCTGAATGTATTGGGAAATTAAAATAAAATATCATCATCATGAGTGTATAATCCTTTTTGAGTGCATGATCATTGTACATGAGTGAATTATACAAGTTAGTGAATCAATTTCATCTTGATCTTTGTAAAAATTAACAATGTAAGTATTAAATAATAATTATGAGGAAACTATTTAAATATTTTCATAAATTATTGAAATATCAAGTAAAGCAATATTTGTTGTAGTTATGTATCATTAAACTATAATATGATTATTCTTGATCATATAAAAATAAAATAAACCAAAATTTTTAAATCATACATGACATTAAAATAAAATACATATTTCCATCTAATATGATAATAATCTTCTCTTAGTGATCCTTACACATTGCATTAAATTGTATTAAATTCCATATTTTGTAGATGATGAATACTGGTATGATATTAACTCAAAACGTATCTAAAAAATAAATCTCATAAAAAAGGACTATTTTTAACTCAATATTTTATACATTAAATATATTTTCAAAAACAATATATTAAAATACTAACACTCATTTTTCAAACATAATTTTTATTCACAATCCCATTATTTTAATCATTTATTCCCTGCTATTAAATTATTAATTCACCCACTATGGACACATATGATATTATTTTGAAGCTAAATCCTAGAGACATTATATATATATAACCACATTACAATGACAAAAATTTCATGTAATATAAAAATTTTACATAAAAAAATTCAACCTTTTGGGTTAGTGTAAAACTCATATATTAACATTTTCCTACTTATCTACTACAAAAAACTATCATATCTCATTATATATACATGGATTATACTAAACATTATTGAATCCATTTATTAATTTCTATAAAACATTATCCTTAGGGAAAACCAATTAGCACTCATTGATTAAAAAAATATATTTACATTGTAGTTTTTATGAAACATAATAAATTCAATAATTCCTTTTCACAATCATAGATAGTACAAACTCCATGATAAACCACTTACCTTCATTGATAGAAATTACATCAGTGATCCCCATTATGTATCCTCAAAGGACGTTAAACTCTATTATTAATTTTTTACCCCTTATGAAATTGTTAATCATCATTATAGCCATTTATATAATTAAAATGACACTAAAATATTGCCAATCCAATAAGACATCATAGAATGTGCTATAGATTAGTAAATCTATTTCAATATTCTAGTTTTCGATAAACTCTAACAAAATGTAATTATTATTATTTTATAAAAATGGTAACATCCCTATTCTCAGGTATTTTTTTATTGAGAATGATGATGATTTTTTTAATAAATAGATTGTGAACTTTTATTATATTACATAAAAATTTGAACATTATTATTAGTGAAAAACATATGGACAATTATATATACAAATCTGGTGAAATAATGTCTATATTCATAATAAGGATAGGATAAACGCCACTACTCCTGTAATTATTCAGAGATTCTATTGGATTTAATCACGTGGTTATTTATTTTCACATCTTGTGAATTCAAAATAATCATATTTACTCGATCATTTTACTAATGTAAACATGATGTGTTAGTTGTATAAATTTGATAGGAATTTTATGAACAAATATAAGAGTATCAACCTAGGAAATAAAAACATATTTAGGATGACACAATATTACAACCTCTCAATTTAAAATTAAATAATACAATTAAACAATGATCTCCCCCATGAGGATTAAAATATTGGGCGACGAAAAAATATAAGAAATAATATCTTAATAAGGGAATTGATAATATTATAGAGAATTATACATCTGTTTTTATTGGATTTTGACGCAAAAATCATAATTTTTACTATATCTTCATAAATAAATATTATAATGTTTATAATAATATTTTGGAATTCCAATTTAATAAATAACAGCACATGATTCTCATTTTATAAGATTTAGATCTATAAGAATTACAAATACCCTTAAAACATTACCTTGAATATTTTATTAGTGATTAATAAAATAGACAGTCATCATGATCTCAATTGTAATAATTATTGAAAATAATACTATATTACAAATATACACCAACAAACTGATCTAAAAATGTTTCATAATCTAATATTGGATAAATAGAGTTAAATATTACTACCATACCTCAATAAAATGACCTAAAAATGATTCATTGAATACTAGTGGATAAATAAAATCCAACAAAGTTTTCCCACATCAGAAAGGCCTCTTTATAAACCCAATATTATATGACATAATAAGGAAATAAAATTTAAAATCCTAATGTATCTAAACATTCATTCATAATAATGATTTATTTCTATACCTGTACATGCATACATGCTCTTCCAATCATATGATATAATTTAAAAGGTATCCATAGGATTAATCCTAGTATATCACTCCTCCTCATTACATGGATGTTTTATTACACAATATAATTTTTCATTATCTTTAATTATCGTTGATCATGTGAACCCTCACATATCAGTATGGGATGTCCAATTAAATTTTATATAACCATCTATTTGATGATTTAATAGCCCAAATAATTCCACCACCCACCAATGTGAAACCCCTGTATTTTGACTTTTTTTCTATCATTTACCACCACCCTTATAAGAACCATAGAGAGGGAATTAGTCAAATTTTATACAAAAAATGATAAGTAAATTAACTATAAAATTTGATAAAATGTTTAGAAAATTAACTAAATAAGTATTATAGTTTCACCTCTCCATGAAGTGAATATACAATCTTACAACATTGTTTCTACTGATTTCTAAACAAATTTTTTTCTTCTAATATATTTCACAATCAGAAATAGATCAAAAAATATATAAACATTATTATACTAATTAATCACATCCCAAATATATTTCATTTGTAATGGACCATACTAGATCATAAATATATAAATTAGTCACCTAAATATGTTTCAGAAAACATTCGGACACCATGTATAATTCCCACTCATGTTTAAAAAAAATTAATTGTTCTTTTGACGTTGAAGGTTATTGAAAATAATTGTTCAACTGAGAAATTATAGGCAAATAAATATTTTGAAGTATTTTAAATATGATTGTTATTACCTCCAAAAATTAACTTTTTTGGATTCTAGTATTTTCATTGTTTATGATCATTGTTTTAAATTATTAAAAAACATGGCAAAAATACTTCCCATTATAAACTTTAGGCACCATAAAATAATTAAAAAAGATACATAATTTTATTATATGTATTTTTTGGGTATTAATATATTTCAATATACACTTTAATATGTTTCGATTGGAATTAATCGACGAGATTTTTATATTCAGTCAATATATTCATTCAATGATTTATCCTATAATTACTGACCACTTTTTCATTAAAAAAAATAAAACATTCAATGAAACATATACATTGATTTTATATAAAAAAAATGTTTATTGTAGTGTATTTAAGATTCCAAATACACATCATGTGGGGTCATTTATTTGGATATTCATGAATTAAATCAAAAAAATAAATATTTGGGGTATCTAGATTTAGTGGGATCACCATCCAGTGTTCATTAAAAAAATATGTAATGAAAAAATAAATAAATATTTTATTTATTACTGTAGTTTTTCCTATACATTGTAGGAATAAAATTGTGTCTATCATCTTCTTTTTTTTCTCAAACACATTATAAATCTTGTCTTTATTCATCTAAATTTCATCCCTCTCGAAATAATATTCTTGTATAAAAATAATATAGGTATTAATGAATCCAAATTGTTCCTAAAATGGTTTTCCAATTATATAGTAATAATCTGATCTCTTATATAAAATTTGAAAATGTATTATATTTAATGAACACATTAGATCATTGTTTGGTTTGGTGTATTTTGAAAATCTGACATATGTATGTATTTATAAATAAGACTCCTAGTAATTCAATCTATTGAATCTCATTTATACATTCATAACAAACTATTAATATAATGAAGGATCCAAATATTTTATGTTGACATATAATGTAATATATATTTTCATCCTTATATTTTTTCTCTGCATGATGTTTTAATGATAATAAATGTTTTAGTCAAACTGGCATGGATAAGGAACTCCCTAAAGGGACCTTTAATTTCATGTTCAATTCACTATATTATTTTTATGCAACAATTTATTTCCCCATCACATTATCCAATTGAAAAACCATACCTCACATTAAAAAATTTTCATCAAATGTTATAGGTTTTTCAAAATAATTTTTTAAAGAGATACCTCATTTATCATTATAATATTTTATGGACTTGGTATAAAATGTCCAATAGAATCATTAAAAATTTTAATATTTAGTTCATCATGTGAAATAATAAACTCTACAGTCTGTTATTGAGAAACCTCAATCTCTTTTCTCATGTGATATTTTAGATGTTATTTATTGTGAATCCAATCTCTCAGGATATTATATATTTTTCCCATTTTTAATAAGGCGATGTGTGGGTGTGAACAAATTGAAATCACCTACAACATTACACTACAAAATATTTGTAATATAATACTATCAGATGTTGATAAATTCAAAATTATAAGATATAGAAATGTACAAATTTATTTAACCAGTTATGGTATTTGGTTGAGGGGAATGAATATCCTCAAATATAACAGGGTCATTTGGTTCTTCGTCATTGGATATTTGTTCAACCATCAGTTATCTTTGACACTTTATCTTATATTGGTCATCAAATCCAAATCATAAAATAATATCATGAAAATAATCCAATTGTTCCAAAAATCCATTCATCACATTACATGTATCTTTTTTTTGGGTTTTTCTTCTATAAATATATTTAAGGAGACCAAAACATTACCATAGAATGAATCCTTGTTGTTTAGGACACAATAATGCTACTCAATGTTTATTTTAATATTGTATGGTCACCATAGATTATTATTTATAACTCTACAAAAATTAGTATAAATAGATATTTTTATATAATATTTTTATAAATGAAAATGAATTACATTTATATCTGATTCATACATGTTTCACTTACTTATTTTTTGTTTTTATCAACTACTTTACAATCCTTATTTTCTTGAACATCCTTCTATAACACATGACTTGGGATGGAAGTGGATTCATATTTTGATTGACCAATATATATATATATATATTTATATATAATGGATCATATGTTGTTTCATATTGAATTAAATAATTATTTTTGATTTAAAGTACCTGATAATCTATTATCTATTGAAAAATAATCTATACTCTCATTGTGATAGGGGTACATTAGGTTTAATTCACATTATTTAATTTCAACTCGGATTTTTTATTTAAAAATTATATTTTTCGAATCAAATATGATATAATAAATAATTTCAAATTATATATTATCAAATAAAAATCACTTGAAATAATTTCTCATCACGATGTCTATGGAAATTATTAAATGATTACTATACTATAATGTGGGTATATATAACTTGTGGGTGGGGAATTCCATTCCTCTCAGCATCCCTCATATGAAATTTTGTAGGAAAAGTATGAATTCCTTGATGGCATTTCCCAATGTCCATTAAAACATATATCTTTTAAAATTTGTTTAAATTAAAGAAGCTCTGCATGGAATAAGGAAAATTAAATCATTGTTTCATTATATAACATTTATTTAAAATAAATAATCTCATTCATAACATTACCTTCTAATCTTCCCAAATGGTTCTCTTTCATTTAGGTTGGACATTTTCCACGGCCCTATTCCAATCCGCACATTCATCCTCATTGTGACCCAAACATAACTAATGAACAATAACATGTTAGGGTCAACATGTTGTTCTCATCAATTCCAACCAACCTATAATTTTATTCCAATTTTTCTTATTTTTATTATTTTATTCAAAACTATGGTGTTTTATTGTTCTATTTTTTTAATGAACATGATGTCGATCCCCTAATAATTCATTAATTTTTACTGCAATAACTTACTTTTACCCCTATATTGTTAACATCATCACATGCACAAGACATTGTTTGCATCGGTAGTCAAAAAACTAATTTAGATTATGTCAATATACTAAATAAAACGTAATATTATGTGTAAATGAACAGTGTAAAAAAATTCCTTATCATTTAACACTAATTATTTTTCTAACATTTTTTATGATTTGGATTCCATATTAGGAATAAAAATCAACTATTTGTGGTCCCCTCTGAAATTTAATAATTTTTTTATAATATGGCCACTATGAAATGATTTTTTATCCCATTTAAAGTTTTTTTCATGAATAAAATTTCATCTTTCCTTACAGTTGTTTTACATTCCTACAAAAAATCTACCAATTCTTATTTTCTAGATCTGAGACATAAAATAGTTTCACTAGTTGTGATTTCATTATAAATTGATAATCCTTTTCCCCTTCCACTCTGATATTAACCATTATAAATTCCATTTAATCTACCTTCATTGTAGTCCTATTATCCACCATTTTCACTAAAAAATTGGACCTTGAAGTTTTGTCTCATACAACTCATATATCTATTCAAAAATTCGAAAAAATTACATATTCTAAAAAAATGGATTTCTATCCTTGGATTCAGATTTTTTTATCACCATCGAAAAAACAATAACTCCACTATTATGAATCATACTATACTTATTGTGATATTATTTATATAATGTAAAACATTAAATTAAAAAACTGATGACATATATATTATTTTCATTTTCCCCATGACTACCCATCTAGGACTTTCTACATTTTATTTTGTATTTTAATATTTATCCTTATAAATAATATCTCATAACCGTCATATAAATTATTTACTTTGTGTATTTCATATCCATCCATCATTCCTTGATGGATCAAATCACTAAAAATTGCATTGTGGTATTCAATATATGGATCAATGTCTTCACAATTTTGTTATGTGTGATGGTACACTTACTCCTCACCTATGATAGTAATTGTAAAATATTATCTTCTTTTAATACTTTCCCCCATAACGTGTTTTCTATTATGAGAATGTATGATATTTATGAAATAAACATTTGATATATAATATGTACTAAATTCAATAGCTTCTTGAGAAATATATCATTCATATATATGACCTTCTGGCCAAATTTGTTTGTTGACATACCCTCTAGAATCATCATATATCATTAAATGGAATACATCCATTTGTAATGGACAAATCCACTTATCTAAAACTCTCTAAATAATTAAACCATCAGGTGGATAATTATCTAAAATAATTATGCAAGGATGAACAAATCCAATTTACATTATATGACTACAAGGTCATCATTATCTATTGGAAACATTATCATGTCTATAAGATTATTGCATATGGATTTGAAAAAAAACATTTTCTGGTTAATGTATGTAATACATTTTTAGGTGTAATGAAATATAAATCCATGGTCATCAAATGTTGAATAAAAACAAACCACTTTTTTTATTTCAGTCCAAATAAATTCTAATTATCTATTGACCCAATGTTTACGTTATATGAGGAATACCCCTATAAAACATTTACACAATTTATGAAAATGAAATATTTAAATTATTCATGGATGGATATATTTTAATATACTATAGGAAGAAAATCATTACCTCTACCCTTTATTAGTGCCACTCTTCCCATATCCACATGTCATTCATATCCAACCTATCCTTGGTGTCATATTATTTTCAATGAACATTTTTAAAACGTTCCTATAACACTCTCAATTAATTTTTTTCTATAGATTAGATGTATATAAAATCTATAACATATAAAAAAATCCAATATGGTAATTAAAATAAAATTGAACTTTTTTATACGCTAATTTTAAAAAAAATTAAATGGTTTAACAAAAATTTGTGTGAATATATTTTACTTTAACAAATAGTTGATTTCCCATTAGTATGAATAGTGTGGTTTCATGCTAGGTATTCCCATCAAATGATTCCATCCAATAATGATATTCATTATTTCCTTGTAAAAAATTATAATGTCCTATAAACATTGTATTCGATGAATATTTCCACAATAATGAGTGTGGGAATTCTTTATAAATTGGACACCCCCTCATTATTTCATTGTTATAGCTTGAGAAGAATAAAATGTATGAAATTCATTTATAGCCGCATAGAAAATGGACCTCAATGTGAATTCTTCAATTTTATGAGAATGTTAAATTGTATCACATATATCCCACAACATCTTTACATCGTCAACCAATGTACAAAAATGAAAATAAATATCATTATCGAGTTGTTTTGGACCAGATATAATAAGAGACAACATAATGTATTTTATCATTATTCATAATCAAGGAGGAAAGTTATAATTTACCAACATGATATGTCATGTACAATGTGTAAAGACCCAGAAATTTCAAGGAAATTTTCATTCTTAATTTCTTTGGAATTTTACGAGAATGCAGTTTCTAACAACGCCTGATTCTGAGACCCGGTGTGCCCAGAATCAATTTCTGAAGTTTTGCTCGGGTACGTTCAGTGAACTAACGAGCAGGTTTTCCTAACGTTTGAACCGGTGCTCAGAATCGAAATCTGATGGTACCGATGAAACCGCAACACTAGTAATTGCTTAAGAGGATCATTAGCTAAGATGCGTTTGCTCGGGAGGAGTTGTTAAAAATTTGTGGATTAATAATGAATTGAATAAAAAAATTGTGGAAAAATTTATTATTAATTCTGTATCCTAGTGGTTATATCCAACATGGGGTAGTTAGGGTGGGACCCACAAGCCCCTAACTACCCATGAGAGGATTAAAGGTGAGGTGGGGCCCTCACGAGCCCCCACCTATTCACTTTACCCAAAACTCCTTAAAACCCCCGCTTTAATTTTTTAACTCATTTTAAATTGAGTAACCTTCCTTTTCCTCTCTCTCTCCTCTCATTGATGTGCCAACACCATAAATTAATGAGTTAAGCTTCCCAATTAATTGATTAATTTGAATTAATTTGAAAGGCATGGCTTTTTTTATAATATTGGGGAGCCTAATGTTTTATTTTCTTGGAAAATATTGGTTTGGAGACATTGGGGAGAATTAGGAGGGACGAAATTCTCTCATCGACGAACACCGACTCCTCTAAAGATCGACGATGTGTTTACATTCTTCCTTCATCTGAGGCCAGAGCGTGAGGCGACGCCCACGAGGAACACTGATTTTCTTCCTCTTCCTTTGTGTCAAGTGAGAAGACGCCGCATGTGTAGAACATCATCAACATCTTTCCTTCCAATATTGAGGAAGTGACACTACGAATGAAGAACGACATGAGGTATGGGAATTTGATTGGTACTCTCTTTATCTTTTGAGAAAAGAAAGACGAGCGCGTACCAACCATTTCCAGGTTGATCCGCGGATCGTTCGTTCATGTGGGTTGATGTTGAGGTTCATTGTTTTTTCTCGTGAATTATATCTTTGTCGTACGTCGACTTCTATTTGTTGGCCACTTGCTATCATTATAAGGGGAGGAGGTTAGACGCACAATCACAGCCGGCCCTCCTCCCCATTATTGTTGATTATGTTGCGGCTAGAACGAAGGTGGCGCAGTGCAGCAGCACTGCAGGGAAACATGGAGAATTATGGCAAGGATGCACGACACCGTCGTGCCGCGCCGTTGAGGCCGAACGAAACCGTGGCCGGAGTCGGAGCCACAAAGGTTATTAGAAGACTTCACTAGTTGAACGTTGAGCGTGGATTGGTGGGTGACGACGAACGAGGCCGCAAAGTCTTTTTTTTAAAGCCTCTGTAGTAAAGGTCGGGTCTAGGGAGGACCGTTGGCGAAGGCAGCGAGCAAAATGGACCACCGGAGTGCGTCCGGTGGTCCACGAAATATGGCGGCGCCGGTGACCGGCGGCGGCGGCGCGCTTCCTGAATAGGAACCGCCGCGGCTGAGCCGCCTCGGCGGGCCGAACCAGAACGTCTTAGCCGTAGCGAAGGCCGAGTGGGGCGGCTTTAAGCTGCACTGGTTCGTTGTCCGCGGGGTGTTGTAACCCCGCCGCACCCGCTGGCCACGCGGGCGCCGCGCCACGCCAGCGCCAGCGCCAGGCCGGCCGCACCCAATCGGGCCGGACCCAGTCCTGGGTCGGGTCTCCATGGTTCGGGCCGACCCAGGGGGGTCTCGGGCCGGGCCGGACTGGGCCCGAACCCCCTATTTTCGGACTGTTTCTGTTTAAATGCCTATTACATGGGCTACGGACCTATGATCGATGCACCGTCAATTGCGATGTGATCCTTGAATCAAGACGGTTGTATAGTTATATTACACTCAAGGTTTCGGAGAACTTTGGGTATGGTCGGGTTGGTTCGAATACGAGACCAACCGGGCCCTCGAAGCGAAAATGGATATATCTTGAGCACCGGACGTCCGATTGATGTGTCGTCGACTTTTTTGGATTTCTCGTGATGAGAAAGAACTTTTCGGATACTTCGCCTGAGTTTTGGGCATAGTTGGTGTATGGCAGGGTTTGATTGTACCCGAAATCCAATTGTGCCCCTGGAACGGAAAAACTGATATCTTTCAGACCGGACATCCGTTTGACGAACCATCATCGACATTGGTGATCATGTTGAGAAAAGGTCCCTATGAGTATACCCTATGAGAGTCCGGGGTACAGTTGAGATATGGCCGGGTTGGTTCGCACACGAAACCAACCGGGCCCCCGGGACGAAAATGCTAATACCTCATAGACCGGGCGTCCGATTGGCGCACCGTCTCTTGTGTTGAGACCCCTATGACAAGGCGGTCCATTGAGATACTTCTTCATGGGACATTGTGATACTTGGAGTATTGACCAGTAGCTCATGGAGAGGACCCTCCTGGAGACGAGCGTGCGGAGTACGAAGACCGTGTAGCCGACTGAGACTTGACGACGGCTGATCGATCGACTCGGTGAGTTTCGAATAGCCCAGTGGGGAGCGCTTAGTTGTAGCGGCAGATCCGCGGCGGAGGAGTGCTTGGTTGTAGTGGAAGACCAGCGGTACTCAACAGAAGGAGTACCTCTGGAGGTAATGAGGGAGAGCGCTTGGTTGTAGCGGCAGACCCATGGTGGGAAGCGCTTGGTTGTAGCAGCAGACTCACGGCGGAGGAGCGCTTGGTTGTAGCGGCAGACCCGCGGTACTAAATAGAAGGATTACCTCTAGAGGCTATGAGGGGGAGCGCTTGGTTGTAGCAGAAGACGCATGGTGGGAAGTGCTTGGTTGTAGCAGCAGGACCATAGTACTCGACCAGTGGATTAGTACAGCAGTCCTAGGATAGTGGGGCGAGCTTGGTTGTAGTGGCGGGCGTGCTATACTCGACAGAGGAGGAGTTCTCCAGCAGTCGTGGTTTCGACATCATGAATAAAACCCTAGTTGAAATGAGTCTATGACCTTGTGTTTACCTCATGATTGAGATGGGTCACCTGATAACTTAGGTATATGTATGGGCATATAACTGGGTAGTGGTTATCAATTGATTTCATAATCTTTGAGTTTCCTCATGATTGAGATGGGTTACTTGATAACTTGGGTCTATTTATGGGAATATACCAAAGTAGAGGTTATCTATTGAGATCTTCCTTATGTTTATCATTGTTGGATTTAGTGATACCTTGAGGGTCTCGGGGTCCCTACTGAGTATCGTTATACTCACCCCTGCATGGGCTATGCCCGCACCTCATTGTGTTGTTTGTAGATGACGGGCAACGCAGACAGAGGCCGAGTGTTCGAGGACTGGACAGTACCTGGAGCTTGACCTCACGATGATACAGTATCCGGTGGTGGACTTCATGACGAGGCGACACTCGGAGGAGGTTGACGGGTGAGAGCATTGTGGAGGCTATCTGTACCTACCCTTCAGGTAGGATCCGTGGTGGACGATCTAGGAGCTGCGCTATCTATACCAACCCTTCAGGTAGGATCCTTGGTGGATGATCCAAGAGCTGCTTGTCACCTTTTGGCTATTTTATCTTTTTCCTTGAACTATACAGTTGGGCTTGTATTTCAAGCCCCCTTTACATTCAGCACAGCTTGTTTCAGTTTTACTTAGTGTTTTACTTCCGCTTGTACTCTGTGGTGTTTTTTTTACTTTTATGAAGAAAATGCCTTCCCAGTAATCGGGATTTAGGCCTTTGGTGCTAGTCGCCAGCCCTTGGCCTATGGAAGGTGGGCTTGGGGTAGCCATGGAATGGGCCCCAAGGACGGGTCGTGACAAATTGGTATCATCGGGGTCGGTTCTACCGTAGAACTTAGGACTCTGATATATTATTTCTGTGAAGAAATAGTGTTAAGGGTACTGAGTGTGGTTTCAGTTCAGGGAGTCCGGTGTTGGTGCGGCGACCGACGTATCCATACACCAGGACCCTAACTTATGATTTCCAACTTTTTGCACAAAAACATTGATTTCATGGGTGTTTCCAAATGTTTTAAAGTCAGCTCAAACCAGGTCAGATCAACAGGTATAAATCGTTGACCGTGTCGCATCTGTTCAGGATGTCTCCATTCAGATAGTCAGTTGGAGTTCTGAGAGAGTACTCGATGATGGCCCACCGAGCGGCGAGGCTCCGGTGCGGGCCCTTTTTACTATGTTGGCACCCTCGGGTGGTGTACCAGCATCAGCACCACCTGTTGGGTAGCAGATTCCACCAGCCTTACAAGCTAACTGTACACGCTGGCAGAGCGCGTTGCATGAGTTTCGGCAGTAGCAGCCTCCAAGGTTACGAGGCGACGTAGATTCCCAGACAGTAGGGCACTGGCTGGAGGCGATTGCTAGACTTTTCCTCCTAGTTGAGACATCAGTAGAGTGGATGGTGGACTTAGATAATAGTGTTTTCTAGTGAGTGACCATGAGGATGGTCCGCATAGCGATGTGTCTTCGGTATGTGGACCGATGTCTGAGATAGTGCCTTTAGGAAGTGTGTCAGCTATACATCACTACATGTTGGTCTGCAGTTACAACTGGCGGTACTGGTAGGTGACACATGCAATCTTATTGCCTTACACGTGTTCCAAATTCAGATACCCTAATGTTCTTAGGTAAAAATGACTCACATGAGTCTGAGGACAGGCTTGAGGAGGTGGTAGAGAGTTTTCTAGAGCTTATACAGCTTCGGCAGGACGCCATGTCGGTAGTTGAGAATTCATCGAGGCGTACCAAACATCCCATGTACTTGATGAATTCGATTTGATCAGTGCTATAGAGCTCGAACCCTTGAGTGTGGTGTGTTTATGGATATTCGAGCCAGCACTTTTTCCTCTATGCATTCCTACTCACGTTAGGGTGCTAGAGATAACCTTGAGGTAGAATGTTCTTTGGATGAACGAATACAGCTAGAGAATGTTAGAAGTAGGAACGCAGCAAGCTGGCGCCAGTCTCAGAGACTTGGGCGTGCGAATGTTTGAAGAATAGGAAATGATAAGGACAGATAAATCTGCAGAGTAGCAGACGTGGAGGCAGAGCTAGGAGAGCAGCATGAGGTGGTGTACATTTCAACATGTTACAACCACTCACCTTTTTTGTCCCCACCAGGATCAGGGAGTTGGAGGGATGGGGAAATGAGTAGCTGCATGTGGTTAAGGAGTGTGACCAAAAGGGCTATACGGTTGATTCGAAGTGCAGACATTGTCTTCTACTAGCTGCCATAGCCACAGTTATCGATATAAATCACTCCTCCCTTCCATGAATCTAGTTCCAGACCTAGATTTTCCAGTTAAGCCATTTATATGACCCTCACGTCTGGAGATACCATTGGGAGGAGACTCGATAGTTACACATACGCCGACGGTGTGATCTGATCCTTGAGGCGAGAGTCTCGGTTGGGACCTCTTGGTGGAATCGTCGAGGCCTTACGATGTTAGTTTGAGTATGGATTTGGTAATAACTCTTCATACTCAAATTGAAGGTATTAGGCAAACGACGGGATGGGTTTTCCTTGGTCGGATAAAAGGAAACCCCAGGCAGTACAGGTTAAACTCGTGCATGGGAGGGTGTAGCCAATCATTCCTGGGTCGACCAACCTTACCCTCATGGCATCAGGAGTTTTGAGTTTCAGTTTTAATAAGGAAAGGGAGACCTTTGGAGTTCGAGGATGGCGACCACGTTCTTATACGGGTCTCACCTCGATGAGGTTTACGGAGATGTAGCCGAGGCGGTGAGATATCCTTGAGGTTCAGCGGACCCTTTCTGGTCCTCAGTAGGGTCAGAAAGGTGGCTTACTGCTTGAACAATCCACCTCAGTTGCACCAGGTGCACGATGACTTCCACGTATCTCAACTGAGGAGATATGTGCTTGACCCAACGCACATCATCGACCATGGGGAGATGGACGTTGGTGATGGGGTGACTTTTTCCGAGTTCCAGCAGAGGTTGAGAATCGACAGGAGTGGGTCCTACGAGGACGGTCGATTCACTACAAAAAAAATAGTGTTTAGCGGCAGTTTTGTGGCGGCGGTTCAAAAAAACGCCGCTAAACTTTTTCGCCGAAAGGTTTCGCGGCGGATTTTAATAAACAGCCGTGAAACCCGAAATTGATTTTCACAATCCCGACCCTTCTTCCCCCACCCCGATCGTTCCCCAAACCCTCGCGCCCTCCCTTCTTCGTCTAACCCCCTGGCGACCCACAATCCTCGACCCTCTACCTCCGGTGACCCGCGACCTCCGGCGACCCGCGACCTCCGGCGACCCCGCGACCTCCATCTCCGACGACCCCGCAACCTCCATCTCCGGCGACCTAATTACTAGGTGATTACTAGTTATGTTGTTTGTTCAATCCCTACTAATTGGAAACCTTTTTGTCCCCCTCATTGGGGTTTACCTATACTAATCCGCCCACACTGATTTCAAGACCAGTCGTTATGGTATAAATTAACCCAACATGAACACTTATCTACAATATATTATTATTAAAACTTGATAAATCAGTAGATTAGTATTCCATAAAATCCATATTTCTAAAACTAGTTCATGCAAATAAAATAGTGGTCTTGGTGTGAAACTCACTAGAATTTGGGTAGTTAATCATTCATAATTCTGAACTATGAAATCATTGGTGGAGATATCTTTGTAATGGCATAAATGATTAGACTGCATTGTGTAATTGAGAATTTCTTACCATGTATCCATATTAACAGCTAAATCTTCCTTCATTGAAGGATCTTAGCTATAGGAATCCAATCACCCCTACTCAAGAAGCTGGGTAAGAAGGAATAGCAATGTGGAAATACGACATGACTCCGCCACATCAACAAATTCATCCCTAACAATCTCTATCAGCTTCCCACCCCCATATCAGCATCTATAATAATCTAGATAAGGTTGATAGACACCCATGTTTGTTGATAAGATAAATAGGGTTCATTCCTATGAGGTACAAGTCACATAAGGATTTTAAGGCTTTAGTGAATCTTAATCCCTGTCTCCCTAAGGGCTGCACTGGGAGTTTCGACTCCCAGTCCAATGTTCAACTACTTCTGGAGTCTTTCAATTGAGTGATATTATGACTCACACCCCTATGTCGATCATGTAAGGGATATCTGATTCATCCCAGCTATAACAACCACACGGGAGCCTCCAGGGAGGGATCCCACCAGTCGTTGTAAGCACTACCCCACCCACCCCTTATACTGAATAACAAGTGGTATACACTAATTTCATGTCGTCCCTGGTCTAGATAATTTGACAATATCATCAAATACCATGTTTAAATAGATTTATATCATGGTTAATGATCTTATACAGCTCCAGCGGCCCGTTCCACCACCAACATATACTACAAGTTCCCTACTACTATATAGTAGGGGATCTACAACACCCGAAATGGATTGAGAACTCAACCACCACACTAGTAGTCTTGGATGAATCTTTCAGTCGGAAGCACTATTTTTATCCATCATGGGAAAACTAATTATTATGATATATATTATGGATGTCCTCCCCTTATCATCATCAGACAGAGTGGAGGTCCTGCCCTTTATTTCACTCATCACAGATGTCGTCCTCATGTCACATGAATCAATCCAAGTGGAGGTACACCCCATATAGTTGATATTCATAATTTATGTCATCCCCATGATTATAATTCTAGATATAGAGTTACTCCCAGTTTCTCAAATCATCATCAAAGAGCTCCTCCTCGCGTCATTCCCAGCATAAGCAGATGTCCTCCCCAAAACAACATTTACTAGAGTGAAGGTCCTCCTTGCTCCACCCCACCTGTCAGCATGATGGTCCTCCCCATGTTTTCCCTAGCTTTAGGGGATGTCTCCCCACTCCATGTACAATTATAAAGGAGTACATCCACACTTTATTGACATAAATTGATGTCCTCCACATGTCCTATTCGACTATTATTAATTCCCTCCTCATTCTGCATCTTTCAATAGACATGGAGTTCATCCAAATTTTCTCGCAAACTCCAATAAAGGTCTTCTGCACTCCAACACTCACAAACCTTGAAGGTCCTCCAAATGAATTTATTAGATTACACAATGATCCTCCTCATGTTCCTCTAGATAGACACATGAGTGGTCCTCACACCCTGGATCACCAAAGATGAGGCCATCCCCACTCCCATGACAACTCATACGAAGGCCCTCTATTTTAATGGATAGCTCCCTTGGGTGTACTCCCCACTCTAGTTCCAACCAAAAAAATGGTCCTCCCCATGATAAAGATTTTTCCTATTCCAATGAACCACCCTGGAAAATATGCAAGAATCATCGCCACTAAAGGAATAATTATGAGAATTGTTAAATTATTGTAAATCATGTCCACTTATATGATTCTGAAGATAAGTGGGTCCCACTGATGGTGTCCTCACCTCGACCCTCTACATTAGAGTTTGGGGAATGAACCTAGTCTGTGAGTTTATTCATCTTATAAGATGAGATGTACCTGATCCTTAAATCCCTTCATACATACAACAAAGGAGAAGAGGATTTGGATCCCTTCCAGAATATCACATTGCAATCTTCTATTTAGTTTACAGACTCATTATACTCCTCAACATGATATCAGAGAGAGTTGTTTTGGGTATGATTGGTGGATATCACTCATAATATTCTCAACTAACAGCCTCTTCCCTTTCACATGAATATGTGGAATATACTATGTCCTATAAGAAAATGGTGAAGTAGTATGTACCATCTTTGAGATACAATCTAGTAGGTTGTGGACTATCATCTCATGCAACATTATCCCCACCAGATATTCCACAACCACAATGGTATACAGAACCATTTTTTCAAGTTCCTAAGCCACCCAAAGTTTAAGAATGTGGAAATCAAAAGTTAAACTGCACTTCTGAGTGGAGAATATGATATGAAACTATAACCACTGATCAGTTTTCTGATATGTTAAGGATTATCACTACTTCCAACATCATAATTCTGGGGTCACTCAATCATGATAGGTTTTTTTTCAAACCATTTGGGAGACACATTTCTGCCTCTTGAACCTTATTTTGAATTATATAATATCCAAGAGCATTGCGATGACATTTTCCATTAATATTACATGGTTTATTTAGTAGGGCTTCTCATGTCGTATCCACCCACATAAACAAGATACCACTAGTACCATCTACAATGATGTCTTTAGAACATTTTTCTAATCCATATAATTATTAAGGAAGTGTCTCCACCAGTACAGATTTGCATCGTAGGGTATTATGTTTCTCTCCACTTCAATCCCATCCTATGATAGCCAAATCTGGACAATGACGTCCATAATGTGCCTCTGTGCATAGTCACCTTGAATATAGATGATATTGTTACAGTTAGGGAGTGATAAACATAATTAAATTCTGAGTAAGAGGACCCACCCTTTGCGTTAGCACAACATCTACTGGACACCCCAAGTGTTGAAACCCACCATCAAAGAAAGACGCATGGACATTAAAAATACTCTAAGTAATTACCCTTACACCAAGACCCCAACCAGAGTAAAGGACCGACCAGGACTGCTAATCCCTACGACCCGTCTAGTTCAATGTAGAATATAGTTGATCCTAGTATGACTTCTACGTTTCAGCATCTTTCCGAATAGAAGATTCCCATTAATGAGCTCCATGCTAATTAGTTTCTACAATATTGAGATATATGATATAATCTTGTCCTATATCCACTAGAAAATTAGGGCAATCCAAAATTCATTAAGAAAATAATTCCCTTTAATCTGGAAAATCAATTTCCACTAAATTCAGTAAATTTAGGAGCCTATGACAAGTGATCACACTATTTATTGCCTAATCCACCAAAATTGAATGAGAATCTTCCCCGAGACACGGCTCTAGTAATTCCCCCAGTATTATCTTATGGAATTTTCCCAATTGTTATACCTATCACTTCATGGGTGGTTTAGCCTACCTACCATGTTGATGATATTAGAAATTCATTAGTTGTCATTGATCCTAGCCCAGAATGGAATCCTTTCCTAGAGGACACAATGGACAACCTCATCGTATCCTTTGAGGCCCTGGAGAAGTGATAGGTGGAAATACCACTTGATGGAATGTCATAACATGCATCTGTTTATGATATGTCAGCACCAATAGAATTTGAGAATCCAACAATTCCCCCTTCAATGGGATGTGTAATCTTCTACAACACCTATCCCATTTTATATCAATGTGGGGCCCTATTATGTGAACTATATCACAGTAGGAAGACACAAAGCACTATGTTTTGTGCTGACATTAGAAGGTCCAGAGTTTTTATGGTACATCTAGTTATCCATTGGGTCTATAGCTTGTTGGGAAGACCATCATAATCAATTTATTTTTAATTTTAGCACCACCATGGGAAATTCCAGAACATCTGACTACTTTATTTGAAAACAACGACCAAATGATTGAGTCATAGACATTGTCGTTAGGTGGAAGGGCCTCGTGAATTCACTTGACAAGTCATTAACTCACAAATATCTACTGATGATGTGCATGGTGAATGGTAAGGTTAAACGGTTTCCCTCCCCCATCACTCCAAAAATTATAGGTGGATTCAAAAAATTCTCTAATAGGACTCATTGCCAGGAAAAATCCATCCAACATGTAAGAAGGTGTTAATTTTTTCACTCAGGTATCCTATGAAAAGAGACTCTTTGTTATAGATTGATATTGTTTCACAGGTTGAGTCCCCTAGTCTACTAGAATTTTTACCAGTAGATCAGCCTTTATAGCCTCACTAAGGAATCAACATATTACTCAGCCTCAGGCTATACATCAACCATTGTAGAACGAGTCAGCACCACCCCCTCAAGAACTACTACCTAGTCTAGTTAATCAGGCGTTATCCCCATATCAGCCTCCATACCCTCATCAGGGTTAGACTCATATAGATCCCTTTAAATATAAGAGAAATTGGACCTACACATTTTATGAGTATTAGACAAATTCATATTGTATCTGGCATAGAATCATTTGGTGTCAGTTGATCCAATGGAAATTAGGGTGGTGAATTTATGGTAATATTTGTGTCATGAATTTGATATCATGATCTTATTAAAACACAATAGATATTATAGGGATTTTTTTATAAATTTATCTCTATTTACATAACTAATAAAATAGATTTACCAAAAATGGGTAAGGTTAAAAAAAGAATACATAATTTTATTCTTTCATTTATGATCACAATCAGAGGTTGGACACTAACCCATATTTATGTTAACGTACCCATTTCATTTTTATTTATCAAAAATTATGGAAAAACATTTATCTCAAAAACCCCTTCTTAAACAAATGAAAATAGTCATTCCAATTTGATATATCAACTTATAAATTAAGAGAAATTAGGCTAATTATCATAGGCTAGAGATGGAACCACCTACCTCAAAGTTGAAGTCACACATTCCCGTAATGGGATCCACCAACAATGAAAACCCAATGATGAAAAAGAAGGCCCTAGAATATAATAAAAAAATTAATATTGATATAAATTAGAAAATAAGGGGTTGGTGGAAATGGAAAAAACCAAATACCTCAAGAAAAGACATCCGCTGCACCACAACTAACCAAGGAATGGCCTCCATAATGAGATCTCCCAAAAGGATCTAGAAGAATACACAATGATTCAAAAACTTAGTCCACCAGATCTGATAATGTTACCCTAGGGTGCCACCATTATCAAGAGAAATGAAGATTCAGAAATATTTATTACCCAGAGAGATGCTCCAAAACTATAATAAAAGATCCAATGTTGAATGGATCAATCTAGATGGAGCATAGTCTCCCAAAAACCCCAAGAAGATCTCTAGGTAGGGATCCAAGGGCCTGGAGAAAAGAACTGAAACCAAAATAGCCACTCGCCTATTTTAAATGTGATCAATGAATCATTTTTATTATATTTTGAATACTTTATGATCAATGGGTCATCTTTATTATATTATGCATACTTTATGATAAATGGGTCATCTTTATTATATTATGATCAATGAATCATCTTTATTATATTATGCATACTTTATGATAAATGGGTCATCTTTATTATATTATCATTCTGCAATCTTACAATATCATATATTTTGTGTAGGCACGTAGTGATATACATGGATAAATGCTGGATCACATTACCAAGGAACACACCTCAGTATGTTAAGGGTTTGAATGAGTTTTTAGATTTTTCGATTTCTAATCTATCCGTTGATGGGAGAATAAGATGTCCATGTCCTAAATGTGAATTTAGAACATGGTTGAAGAGAGATGAAGTTTATGAACATTTAATACTGAAGCAATTCCCTTGTCAATATTTGTGTTGGAATTGGCATGGAGAATTGAACAATACATAAAGATTGAGCACTGATGTTAATCCATAGAATGAGGTCCCAAGTTCATCAACAATGGAAAATGAAATGAAAAACCTCATAAATGATGCATTCGGCACTGCAAGACACCACTATCAGCATCAAAACATATCAGAACAACCAGAAGAGGGTGTTACAAATTTCAACGTGACAAGTGATGTTTTTTAGACTGTAACACAAGTAGATCAATATTGGAACAAATCATTGGATCCTCCTCTTGATTATGTAGAGCCAAATGTAACGGAAAACTTCACTGAGAAAAATGTGTTTCATGATTTAGTTGACGATGGAAATCAAGAGTTTTATAGTGGGTGTTTGAAATATTCAAAGCTTTCATTTCTGATGAAGTTGTACCATATCAAATGTCTATGTGGAATTACAAATAAGGCAATCTCCATGATATTGGAATTGATTTGTGATGCATTTCCTGAAGCAAAAATCCCAGAATTTTTTTATGATATGAAAAAAGTTGTTAACAAGCATGGTCTGAATTATATAAAAATACATGTGTGTCCCAATGATTGTATGCTTTATTGGGGAGAGGATTCAAATAGACAGAATTGCAAGAAATGTTCTTCTTCCAGATGGCAGTCAAAGGGTGTTGTTGGAAGTCTGACTGATCATAATTTCATGAAGAAGAAGAAAATGAACACACCTGCAAAGGTTTTGCGTTACTTTCTTTTGAAGCCGTGATTACAAAGATTATTCATGTCATCAAAAGCTGCCGAACACATGAAGTGGAATTCTGTAGATAATAACAACGATGGGTTAATGAGAAATCCATGAGATTCCCAATCATGGATGATATTTGATTCATTACATCCAGATTCCTCAAATGATCCTAGGAAAGTTCAATTGGGATTGGCTGCCAATGGATTCAACCCATTTGAGACTTTGAGTACAAGTTATATCATTTGGCCAGTTGTTTTGATCCCTTATAATCTGCCTCCGTGGATTTGTATGCAACAATCATCTTTTATCATATCAATGATTATTACTGGAAAACAATTACCTGGAAATGATATTGATGTGTACCTGCAGCCTTTGATTGAAGAATTGCAGGAGTTTTGGAGTAACGGTGTTGAGACATTTGATGTTTCTTATAAAACAATGTTCAAAATGCATGCTGCATTACTATGGACCATTAGTGACTTCCCTGGGCTTGGGAATTTATCTAGTTAGAACACTTATATGGGTTTGGCTTTTCCCATTTGTAACTTTGATTTTGAGCCCAAACGGCTACCTCACAGTAGAAAATGGTTCTTCTTATGCCATCGAAAATTTCTCGATGCATCTTATAGATTTCGGCTGAACAAATCAAAATTTAATGGTTTCATTGATCGTAGTCCACCTCCAAAGTTGTTAACCAGTTCTAAAATATTTACACAGCATGAAAATGTTGAAACAGAATTTGGGAAGGTTAATCATTTGAATGACAGCGAAAAACGGGTCCGAAGTGCATCGTCAAGTGAAATCAGAACGCGACAATGGAAGAAAAAAAGTATATTCTTTAGACATTCGTATTGGGAATTTAATTTTTTGTGCCACAATCTTGATGTGATGCATATTGAGAAGAATGTCTGTGATAATTTGATTTTCACATTACTTAATGAGCATGGAAAGTCGAAGGATCATATTAATGGTCGCAAAGAATTACAAGTAATTAAAATAAAATGCGATCTCTGGCCAGATGAGAATGAAAAGTATGCTCTGGCCATTTTCGAAATGAAAAATAGGGATAAAGATACGTTCCTTCGAATTTTAAAGAATGTGAAGGTATCTGATGGGTATTCGAGTAACATCTCGAGGTGTGTTGACTTAAAAAATAATAAGTTACATTGATTGAAAAGTCACGATTCACATATTTTTTTACAGCAGTTAATACTATTGGCATTGTGTACATTATTACCTGAAAAAGTTAATGCTGTTGTACTCCAATTCTGCACATTTTTCAGGCAATTATGTGAGAAAGTTGTACATCAATTTCATCTTGAAAACCTCTAGGAGAGGATTGTATTGACTCTTTGTGCAATGGAGATGATCTTTCCTCCATCGTTTTTTACTATCATGATGCATTTAACTGTTCATTTTCTTGAAGAAGCTAAATTAGGAGGCCCTGTTCATTATCGATGGATGTATCCAACTGAGAGGTATTTTATTTATATGTTTTCCAGTTAAGTAAACAATTTTTTACATTTAAATAAATGCATAATATTATTATTTTATTTCATAGATATCTTGGGCATTTGAAATCATACGTGAGAAATAAATCTCAACCAGAAGGCTCTGTTGCTGAAGGATATTTGGCCAAGGAATGTCGTACCTTTTATTCCAGGTATTTAGATGATATTAAGACAAGATTTAATCGATTTGGACGTGTTGCCGACACATCAACTCAATCTCAAATGCATCAGAAATCAAAAATAATTCCTGCTATCGTCCGATCAGTTCAGAGGACCTCAAATGTGACACTGACAGAATTGGAATTATTACAGGCACATAGATATGTGCTGCTGAATAGTGAAATTGCAGATCCATTTATTGAAGAGTTGTGGATACAAACAAAGAGACGAATGAGAGGCCAAACATGACAGGAGAAAGATATAACAAAAGCTGTGAATAAAGAGCTTGTAGAATGGTTTGCACAACGTGTAAGTTCATAAATATTTCAATAAATAAGAATATTAGTTTGACACATACAATTTTTAAATCTATTAAATTATATTTCTTTTTTCAGATCGTGAATACTGATACTCGAGTAGACTTGTCAGAAGATTTGATGTTTCTTGCTAGAGGTCCTATAAAGAAAGTTAGAAAGTTCGATGCTTATAATGTGAATGGCTTTTGATTTCTTACAATTGATCGAGAAGTGGGGTTGAAAACAAAAAATAGTGGTATATTTACATTTTCTGAAGTGGGATACTATGGAAAACTGTAGGGTATTGTTGAATTGAACTACCATGTAAATTTTTTTGTTGTTTTATTCAAATGAAAATGGGTCGATATTATCAGAGGTGTTAAAAGAGATTCATTGCAATTTACTTCTATGAACATCTCTCGCTCGATGGATGTTGGTGATCATGAATTGCATGATCCATATATCTTATCATCACAAGAAAAAATGGTATATTATGTGAATGATGTTGTGGATGAAGGGTGGAGTGTAGTTACTCACATAATACAAAGAGATTTGTATGATATGGGTGATGAAGTGGAAGATTTGACCTCTGAAGTTGAATGTCATCAACAACAAGAAGAAGAATTGTTTTTCCATCATGATATTGAAGATATTAGTCTTGCAAGGATGAATGAAGTGGATGAAGCAATGGAATAGGAAACCGGCATTATTGAAGGGGAAAATTATTGTATGTACAATTATTCATTCATGCAGTAACCACTTGTTTCATTTCTACAGTCATTCATTATCATTGTTATATATATTTTGTTTGTTAGTACTGGGAATCTATTATCATTTTTAATTTTTTTTTCTGCATAATTTTTTTGAAATATATATTCTGAACTTAATTTTATTTGATTAAATGACATGAATTCCAAGGAGGAAGTGGTATACTATTTATTCTAGTTCTGCGACGTGTGTCGATCCATCTTGGTCACTCCCCACGACATCGGAGGCACCGGCTGCCTACACCCCCGAACAATCTCCTCATGCACCATCTCTCACACCATCAAAGAGACTCCCATTAGAGGCTGAGTCGTCGACTCCCCCTACAGGTGCCTCATCAGTTGGGCGGCGATAGACCCCTTCCAGTTCATCCCGGACACACTGGAGAGTCACAGTCATATGTATAAATTTTAATTAAATAAATTTATTGCATTTTGTTTATACTAATTGTCTGCTCATTGAGGATGACAAAAATAAAACCGTTGAGAAACACTTAAAAAGCTCAGAAGTTTGGAACTTGAATGGCGAAAAGATAGTCATGACATTTTATTCTTATGGGGTCCCTACGGATGATGCCGCGGGGTTACTTGGCCAGATTATAGGTTAGTTGGCAGTGAAGCCCATTTCCCTTCCCATTTCATATGATGATTGGATACATATTTCTCCAAACTGGAAAAATGAAGTTTTCGATTCTCAAATAAAGGTAATTTTATTACATTATGGTTCAATTGATTGTCATGTTACTAATATGTTCAAAATGAATTTCTCTATACAGATGTTCTTCCACTTCACAGTTGCTGATGTGATAGCACGGAAGTGGACTTTGAAAAATCTCGGTAAAAAATGGAAAGATTTCAAATGGAGATTGTGGTGTGATGTCAACGATACTTCGTTGACCTTGGAACAAATGTATGACAAGCTACCCAGTGGGGTACCGAAAGAGCAGTGGAAAGTTTTTGTTGACATACATCGTGATGAGAAGCGGATGGTATTGGAATATATATTATTATATTATCCTCATTTTACATTAATACATGTATCTGAAGAGGAGATGACATTGAATACATTACTGTTAAATTTCATTTTATTTATTTCAGGATCTCTCACGACAGAATGCATCAAACAGGGCGAAGCAAGTCATCCCTCACACGGCGGGATCAAAAAGATTTTCTAGAAGCCGAATGTCATTGGTAATATTTTAAATAGTTTAAATATTTATAATAAAATATTATCTATTTAATATACTGAATTTTTTATTTATCTTTGCTTAATGCAGTCACAGAATTTAGGGCAGGAAGCCTCCCAGACTGAACTGTGGTTGGATGTTCACAAAAAATCAGTTGGCTCTTTTGTTAATGAGCCTACCAATGAAGTTGGGGTATGAAGTCAAGTTTTTATTATAATAACTTATTAACAGTTTTTACTGTGTTAATATGTATTGATATTTGATTTATAGGTAAAAATTAAAGAACTATGGGATGCCAGTCCCGGGCAGTCCTACTCAGTCTCCCAGGATGACCCGGTTGCTCAAGTCCTTCGGAAGGAGCAGCCTGGTAGACTGCGTGAGATGGGTTTGGGACCCGTACCATCTGAGGTCTTTAGTAGGCCATCAGGGATTCCAGCCGCATATACTCCTGGTTATGGTCAGTCCATACATGAAGATGCTCATAGGGAGATTTCTTCTCTACGAGCCACAGTTCTAGACCAAGGGACTCAGATATCCGCTATGCAGAAAGCGTTGAATGATTTATATCAGCAGATTAGCAGATATGCCCCCAGTGGTAGTGCACCGAGTGGTGGTGAGCAGGTAAATCACAAAAAATCACAATCATTTAGTTTTCAATATTTTATTGGTTTTAAGTTTAATTATAAAAATGAAAAAATATTTAATTATCAATATAATGTTATTACAGGTGGCAGTAGGAGATGGAGGTGGAGAGGGTGACGATGCATCATCGGACCATGAGTAGTATTGTTGATGTGTTGAAAAAATATGGGAAAGGATGGTTTGTATATATAACATGTGTGGTGTATGGAACCTTTAAAAAACCATTGGTCTTGGAGGAGCTTCAGAGGCTATCCTTGAATGATAACAATAACCACAGTTGGTAAAGAGAATGATGTGTTTGTTTCATTGGTTAGATGATCTATGGTAATAGGCTCTTTGATGTTTCTGTTGTAAATTTAGAATTTGGAATTTGACTCTTTAGGGTGTTTCATGTTCAAACAGCCATGTTGAATGGATATCACTAGATCAAGATGGTTTTCTGAGGTTATTTTCATGATCATTAATAGTTTTCATGAGGCACGTAACCACATCACATGGAACCCAATGCAACTCCCTTCCCATGAAGCTTCCCTCTTTTCTAACTATTATTTTATGAACATATTTGGAGATTGTTAGATGAAATTTCATATGATAAAAAAGAATAATCATAGGGGTTTTAAATGATTAATTGGGCTATTTGATGGGGATTCACATGATCAGGAACATATCACATGAATTGCATAACCCCTTTGCATGATGTTCCTAGGGTCATGTGATCATGAGCCTCATTGAAGTTCCCATGGTCCTTGTGACCCAGGTGATTAATCTATATGTATACATGATAGAATTTTCTTTCCTTTGGGTATATATTAATACCTAGGATCTGAGTATTTCTTTTTTCCTAAAATATACAATGCTCATTTGGCTAGCGTCAAAAAATGCCCCACCCCCCACAAAAGTGATGTTCGAAGGAACAAGGACTCAGTTATGAGGTAGGAAATGACTTCATGTGTCTCTTATGATTTCTCTGGTTGGAATTCAAAACATATTTTTGTCTTCTATAAGTCCATTCATATTACTTGAGGTTCCCTATAAATAGGGGGGAGAGGCTGGTCATTTGACCGGTGACATGAATCTCCATAGCTCTCAAAACCCTATCTCTCACGCGTTTGTTTTTCAAGACAACTATTCATGACCTTATCACAAGAACCATACAAGAGACCTAATCATGTGATCATTTCACTTGACCTCTTTGTGTGATCACCTTGTCTAAATATCTAACTTAATCAATCAATGAACTAATCAATTGTAATTTATTAGAACATTGATGCACACCCTTGGCCATTAGTCTATCTTATGTGATTCGGTTGTCTCTTGAGGATTTTTTCATGATCTAATAATCTTTATGTGATTCATGTGACCTTCACATGGTAACATGATTATATGTATAAAGAAAAATCATGTGATCAAAAGATGTTTTATGGGTTATGTGATTTTCGTGACCTCGAATGTATCATGTGGTCCACTTAATGTTTTCCATGTTATGCACTTATTTTGTTTGATTAGCACAACTGATTCTCTCTTAATGGTTACATATCTTCTAACATATTCTATATTCTCTTTAAATATGGCCTCTATTTCTCAAATGTCTTCTTATGTGGTAGACTGGAGAGACCTTATTTCCTGGAACCATAATGTCAATCATCGATATAAGGTATTTTATAACAACAATGTTTTAATGGTTCTTATTCTGACTGAACCTCAACCCATTTAATTCTCATTCCTCATCCTTATAGGACAAACGACTAGTAGTGATCCCTCCCCTCTATTATTTGGCACATTTGGATCCATACACTTTAATCCTTTATGGAATCAAATATTTTCAATTTTGATCATCTGTAAACTATAAGTTTAAATCCATGTGACCCCCAATCTCTTGTTTCATTTGATGTTATCTTGTGTTTCATTCAAAATCCATAATTTTAGGTATTTTGTATGATTTAGGTATTCTTATTGAATTGGATCAACTTTATCATCAACATTAAATGAACGGGTGTTTATGAATATTGCGTAGGTGGTGCATAAATTTTCTCCTTATTATATATATGTTGTATGTGTTGTTTGGTTTGTTTTCTAGGGTACTAGTGGAGTATTAACAGAAATTCTATTTTTTTTCCGAGTCAGCATTTCGCAGCGGTTTTAACCGCCGCTAATGTTTTTCCACTTATACATTTTGCGGCGGTTTAAACCGCCGCAAAATTTATTCGGCAGACTGCTTAGCGGCGGTTAAACCCGCCCCTAAATCATGTCGGAATTAGCGGCAGTTTTAACCGCCGCTAAGCAGGCGCCTGGCACGCCTGAATTTCGCGGCGATTATAGCCACTGCTAATTATATATCCCTTAAAACTGCCACTAAATTTACCAAAAATCGTCGCTAAATGAGGTACTACGACGCTTTTATTTGACCGCCGCGAAATGCATAAAACCACCGCTAATAGATTGTCAACGCCAAGTTTAGTGGCGGTTTCTGTAAACCACCACCAAAATATATAGTGGTGGTTTAAACGGCCGCTAATAGGCGGTTTTCCTATAGTGATTCCTCTTGTGCGTTTTCGTAGGCAGCAAGGGAACCTCCAAGTGAGCACAGGGGAGTGGAAGGCTCATATGCGTGCTCAGTACCACTTTTGTTTCCTTAGTTTGTGTGAAAGCTTTATGGGGACGTAAATCCCTAAGGTGGGAGTAATGTAAAGACCCAGAAATTTCAAGGAAATTTTTCTTCATAATTTCTTTGGAATTTTACGAGAACGTAGTATCTGACGGTGCCTGATTCCGAGGCCCGGTGTGCCCGGAATAAATTTTCGATGTTTAGCTCTGGTACATTCAGTGAAAGAACATGCGGGTTATCCTAACTTTTGAACCGGTGCTCGGAATCAAAATCTGAGGGCACCAATGAAATCGCATCACCGATAATTGCTTAAGAGGACCATTAGTGAAGATGTGTTTTCTCGGGAAGAGTTGTTAAAAATTTGTAGATTAATAATGAATTGAATAAAAAAAATTGTGGAACAATTTTTTATTAATTCTTTATCCTAGTGGTTATATCCAACATGCCATAGTTAGGGTGGGACCCACAAGCCCCTAACTACCCATTAGAGGATTAAAGGTGAGGTGGGGCCCTCAAGAGCCCCCACCAATTCACTTTCCCCAAACTCATTAAAACCCCCCTCTTTAATTTTGTAACTCATTTTAAATTGAGTAACCTTCATTTTCCTCTATCTCTCCTATCATTAATGTGCCAACACCTTAAATTAATGAGTTAAGCTTCCTAATTAATTGATTCATTTGAATTAATTTGAAAGGCATGACCTTTTTTTATAATATTGGGGAGCCTAAGGTTTTATTTTCCTTGACAAATATTGGTTGGGAGACTTTGGGGAGAACCAGGAAGAACGATATTCTCTCGTCGATGAACACCAACTCCACCAAAGATCGACGATGTGCTTACCTTTTTCCTTCATTCGAGGAATGAGCGTGAGGTGACACCCACGAGGAACGTTGATTTTCTTCCTCTTCCTTCATGTTAAGGGAGAAGACATCGACCGCGTAGAACATTGTCAACATCTTTCATTCCAACGTTGACGAAGCGATGCTGCGAACGATGAACGAAACGAGGTAGGGGAATTTATTTGGTACTCTCTTTATCTTTTGAGAAAAGAACGATGAGCGTGGACCAACCATTTCTAGGTTGATCCGCGGATCGTTCGTTCATGCGGGTTGATGTTGAGGTTTATTGTTTTCGACCGTGAATTATTTATTTGTCGTACATCAACTTATATTATTTTGATGCTTTCTATCATTATAATGGGAAGAGGTCAGACACACAAACACGGTCGACCCTCCTCCCCCTTGTTGTTGATTATGTTGCTGCTCGAACGAAGGCGGTGCGGTGTAGCGGCACCGCGCGGAAACATGGAGAATTACGGCAAGGATGCACGGCACCGTCGCTCCATGCCATTGAGGCCGAACGAAACCGCAGCCGGAGTCGGGGTCGCGGAGGCAATTCGAAGACTCCGCTGGTTGAACATTGAGCGCGGATTGGTGTTGACGATGAACAGGTCCAAAAAGCCTTTTTTTTGAAGCCTCCGTAGTGAAGGTCGGGTCCCGGGAAGACCGTTGGCGAAGGCGGCGAGCAAAACTGACCACTGCAGCGCGTCCTGTGGTCCGCGGAATTCGGAGGCGGCGGCGCGCCGCCAGAACAAGAACCGCCGCGGCTGAGCCGCGGCGGCGTGCTGAACCGGAACGGCTGAGCTGTTACGGAGGCCAAGCGGCACTGTTTTGAGCCGCGATGGTTCGTCGTCCGTGGGGGGTTGTAACCACCGCAACCCGCTGGCCACGCGGGCACAGCACCGTGCCAGCGCCAGAACCTGGCCGGGCCGCGCCCAGGCCGTACTGGGCTGCGCAGGCTGGGCCGGGCCAGGCTGCTCCCGATCGGGCCGACCCAGGGGGGTCTCGGGCCGGGCCGGACTGGGCCCGAACCCCCTATTTTCGGGCAGTTTCTATTCAAACGCCTATAACATGGGCTACAGACCTCCGATCGATGCACCGTCAGTTGCGATGCGATCCTTGGATTGAGACGGTTGTTTCGGTATATAACCACAAGGATTTGGAGAAATTTGGGTATGGTGGGGTTGGTTCGAATACGAGACCAACCGGGCCTTCGGAGCAGATATGGATATATCTTGAGCACCAGACGTCTGATTGATGTGTCATCAACTTTGTTGGATTTCTCTTGATGAGACAGATATTTTGGCATACTTTTCCCATGTTTTGGGCACTCTTGGAGTATGGTCGGGTCTGATTGTACCCGAAATCCAACTGGGCCCCTAGAACAGAAAAGCTGATATCTTTCAGACCGGACGTCCGTTTGACGAACCGTCAGCGGCGTTGGTGATCACGTTGAGAAACGGTCTCTATGAGTATACCCTATGATAGTTCGGGGTACAGTTGAGATACGGCCGGGTTGGTTCGCACACGAAACCAACCGGGCCCCTAGGACGAAAAGGCTAATAACTCACAGACTGGGCGTTCGATTGACGCGCCGTCTATTGTGTTGAGACCCCTATGACGAGGCGGTACTTTGAGATACTTATTCATGGGAATTTGTGATAATTGGAGTATCTACTAGTAGATCATGGAGCGGACCATCTCAAAGACAAGTGTGCAGAGTACGAAGACCATGTAGCTGACTGAGACTTGATGACGGCTAATCGATCGACTCGGTGAGTTTTGGATAACCCAGTGGGGAGCGCTTGGTTGTGGCGGCAGACCCGCGGCGGAGGAGCACTTGGTAGTAGCGGCAGACCTTCAGTACTCAACAGAAGGAGTACCTCTGGAGGCTGTGAGGTGGAGAGCTTGGTTGTAGCGGCAGGCCCATGGTGGGAAGCGCTTGGTTGTAGAAGTAGACCCACGGTGTAGGAGCGCTTGGTTATAGCGGCAAACCCGCGGTACTCAATAGAATGAGTAACTCTGGAGGCTCTGAGGGGGAGCACTTGGTTGTAGCGGCAGATGCATGGTGGGAAGCACTTGGTTGTAGCAGCAGGCCCATAGTACTCGACTGGTGGAGTACTACAGCAATCCTAGGTTTGTGGGGCGTGCTTGGTTTTAGCAGCGGGCCCACTGTACTCGACAGAGGAGGAGTTATCCAGCAGCCGTGGTTTCGAAATCATGAATAAAATCCGGGTTGAGCTGAGTCTATGACCATGTGTTTACCACATGATTGACAAGGGTCACTTGATAACTTAGGTATATATATGGGCATATACCTGGGTAGTGGTTATATGTTGATTTCATAATATTTGTGTTTCCTCATGATTGAGATTGGTCAATTGATAACTTGGATATATGTATGGGCATATACCTAAGTAGAGGCTATCTATTGAGATATTCCTTGTGGTTATCCTTGTTGGATGTAGTGAGACCTTGAGTGTCTCGGGGTCCCTACTGAGTATCGTTATACTCACCCCTGCACGGGCTATGCCCACACCTCGTTGTGTTGGTTGCAGATGACGGGCAGCGCAGACAGAGGCTGAGTGTTCGAGGACTGGACGGTACCCAGAGGTGGACCTCACGAAGAGACAGTATCTGGTGGTGGACTTCACGATGAGGCGACACTCGGAGGAGGTTGACGAGTGAGATCGTTCTGGAGGCTATCTGTATCTACCCTTCAGGTAGGATCCGTGGTGGACGATACAGGAGTTGCGCTATCTATACCTACCATTCAGGTAGGATCCTTAGTGGATGTTCCAGGAGCTTCTTGTCACCTTCCGGCTGTTTTATCTTTTTCCTTGTACTTTACAGTTGGGCTTGTATTTCCGGCCTCCGTTACTTTCAGTACAGCTTGTTTCAGTTTTACTTAGTTTTTTACATCCTCTTCTAATCTGTGGTGTTTTGTTTACTTTTATAAAGGCAATGCCTTCCTAGTTATCGGGATTTATGCCTTTGGTGCTAGTCTCCATCCCCTGGCCTATGGAAGGAGGGCTTGGGGTAGTCACGGCACGGGCCCCGAGGACGGGTCGTGACATAATGAGTACTAATCTATATTAAAAAAATATTTATTCCATCTGTAGATAACTGAGTATAATATTTTTTGGCTCATTTCAAAATCAAGGATACTCAAAATAAATTTTCAAATTCTAATGTGATTCTAGTAGGGGATTTTGGTTCCCATATTTAATTCAGGTATCTACTTTCCATTAAAATAGCATCATTGTTTCCTAACCTCTAGAAATTCATCTATACAATGGAATAATAGAAATGTACATTACAACATTTTATGGCCTTGAATCATCATTCTTGTATCAATCGCCTCCATAGTTAAGGAATATTATGATTGATTCATGGTCCATGATAAACACTATGAAATAATTTTGATGACATGTATTTTTTTGTGATCATGTCCATTGATGTAGAATTTTTTTAGTACCATATGTTTGACAAGGAAGGTCATTTTATTTAGTTAGCATACCATTCATGATACCATTTAGTTTTTTAAAGATAGTGTTGCTCCATCTGCTGCCATATTTCAAATTATAAAACATCAATATAGATAAAAATATTGTTTAATTAGTAAAATAGGTATAAAATAGTCTCTAATAATAATTCTTTATCATCTAAAAAAACATTGTTAAATCATGAAGGTCGTCTTAAATTTACATGGTCATTTTTTTATTGCAACCTCAATCACCATTTACATAGGTATTCATATCAAATTATTTAAAAACTATAGTATCATCCCAATTGGTGTGAATGTTTCGTTTTTCCACACATTTAGTCTAAATTTAAATGCTTTGATCTATTTTGTGAAATGTAAATTTTTCATCGAACACTTAAAGACTAATTTGTGTTTAATACAAAAATTTAAACATCGAAAATGACTTTTATAAGTGTTTCATACAAACTCTATGTCAAACATGATGAAATTTCTAGCACCTTATTCATACACTTTTGTTATATGATTAACATGCATTTATTTATGATTCATATCAATCCTATTAGGTTTATAAAATGGTATTTTTTTATAAAAATAAGTGATTACACATAAGATATTCATAACTAATCATAAACCATTTAGATAATTCTAATAAGTGTATCCTAAAATGATCACTAGTTCCCTGTATGGGATGAATACTTGTCAAGTAGTTTAAGAAAGATAGGTGCATGTCCAGAAGAGAGGGATGATGATTCTCAATGAACATAATGAACCAATAAATATTAGAGAGATAAAGATGATGATATAAAAATTTTATCCTCAAATATAAATTTTCCCAATCTAGGAGTTTTAAAATAACTATACGATATTTCTTAGATAGTTACCTATATACCAAATTTTTCTTAGGCACACAGTGGTTTGACAGATATGCTAAGCATACAATATATCTTCAATTTTCCCTTACTCTTCTCTACCCCTTTTGTTATTCATAATGTGTGGAAATACGTGATCCACATGGATTGAGTATACATGAACCACTATCCCTTGAATTGAAAAACTATTTCACCTAGACTACAATATGCCATCGGTGTGGAAACAGATGCATGAGTTCCTTGTCCCGCATAATTCAGACACTATGGTAAGGATTCTAGTTTGTATAAAAGGAATTAAACATCATGTTATTAAGATTGATTCCTGATATATGTCTCTATATAATGGAGTTCTTTATCCATATGATATTTCATGTTATTCCTTTCAAGGGGTTTTTATTCAAAAATCAGCAAATCCTTAATGGATTTTCAACTGATCATGAGAATCATGTAAACAATGATTCGTTTTCAAATTTATTTAATGTATTTTTGATAAAAAAAATCTCATTCCATTAGGGGAATATGATGACTTCACAATACATTAGTTACTGGATATTATAGTAACATTTAGTATATTGAATTAATAGAAACTCGACTTCAAATTGGTGAGAAAGAGCACCCAACATCATATCAACACATCACAATAAACCAAATTCATTTAAATTGATTTTCCAGGTCCCATTATGAAATAATTAACTCAATTTTAACCACATTACACTATTTTTATAATTTTTAATCCAAATTATATATTTATCCAACTTATTAAAAAAAATAAAGTGATTAAATATTTTAAAATTACAACATCATAATTTAAACATCAATATCTAATTTCAAATCCACTTTGAAAAATAAAAAGTATTATTTTTGAAATTTTGAAATCCCTATTTAATTCTATTTTTTTTAATTCCACAATAAAATCGACCAATTTATTTCAAAACACATAATGTGATACAAACACCCATCTTAATAAAAAAGATTATAATTTAGAAAAATTTTATAAAACATATTACAGAAAACATTAATAAATTAAATGATTAGAACTATTTCCATGTATATATGTACGCTTTTAAATGTTTAAAACATTAAAATATCACCAAGAAATCACTTCTTGATTTTCAAAACACGGAATCCATTTTAAACCATTTTAATGAAAAAAATTCATTTTTTCATTTCAAATCGCAATCTAAAATTTCAAACCAATTTTCCATTTTCAATACTAAAATTTATAATTCATATGGGAAATATTATTCTATGCATGACACCACCCTCTATAATGAAAATAATTATTATTGAACATTTCATTAAAATTTTATAAAGATGGAATGAATAAAACAGATTTCAAAAGAAATGAGTTAATTACCAACATAAATCATAGAACAATTATAATTTATTTATCTGGTATGTTAGCTTAAGGATCAAGGAATCTCGCACCCCCAGTCATCATGGTTACCTGATAATGAAATTACCATAGGTATATGTCCCGAGGGGGTTGGATTCGATCACTGTAAGTGTCTCACTGAATCAACGATTTTTAGTTAGTGTTTTCATTTTAAATTATATTAATAGGTAAAGATAAACATTCCTAACATGATTACATTTGAATACCAAATTAAATAGGAATGTTTCCATGGTATTCTTTCCAAATTAAATCGAGGGACTATTCACTTATCAAAATAACAGTTTCATAAAATATCAAACAAAGAAGCCAAAATCCAATCATTCGCATGCCATAATATTTATTTAAAAATAAACATCAATAATGTTTTACAAATATTAATGAATTTGAAAAATATTTTACAAAATATCATAAGGAGATAGACAGAGTTCATGTGTTATATCATGATTATAATTGAATTGAATTTATCTAAGTGTGAGTCGAATTCGGAGTTATCTTCTACTGATGGTGAGAGAATGATATTGGAATTTGTTTTAGTTTTAAAGGAACCAACAATGAATCTAAAAAAGATTAAGAGTATATAAATTATTGTGGGTATATAAGAGAATATGGGATGGTTTGGGGTTGGTTGTTTTAGAATTGGGTAAGAGTGATGAGATAGCATGTTGACAGGTGTAACTGGACATTTTCAGGGAAAAGATTCTTAAAGGAATACCCAATAATGTTTTTTCATGATATTGGGGATGTTGATATGGAAAACATTGCAAATGATTCTAACATTATATATATATATAATTGGTTTATTGTATATTTTTTTAAAGATGTTCACATATTTTAAAAGTGTGTATTATATAAAATTGAATTTTTGGCATGTGTTCATTAATTATTTAATCTTTTTTATTTAAAAAACATCATGCATGGAAACTATATAATCTCAAAATCCTTTTAAAATCCACAATTTAATATAGATATCATATGCTGGGGTTATGTTACCTCAAATTATTTTGATAAAGTAACTTGAATATTCCCATGTCTTAGACCATTCTCCAAGAATCTAAATTACTATTTCGTAAATATTTATGTACGGATATCCTATTTACTTTTAGTAAACCTGAAATTTGGTTTTAAATATCTTTTTTAATGTTGTGAATATATATATATATAGTTATGTGTTACCTTTTATACATTTATTTTAATACAAATAAATTCATTTCCTTTCACTATAACCCAAATAAATTATAAGTCAATGAACAATACTTAAAAATGAATTAGTGATTACATCAGTGAAGAGATGATTTTGTAGTTGATTAATTGGGAAGGAGAGATTTGATATGAAAACATATTAAATATCATCAACATGATTTATTTATGAAACAAATCAAAAATCATTTTACATACTAAATAACCCAATCCACTCAATAACCGTGTCTCTTCCTAATTGGACACAAGCTAAACAGGAGTTTTCCCTCATCCACGATACATTTTAGTTTCTTATTATTTCTATGAAAATGAAACCAAGAAATGATGTGCAAAAAAATATAAATAAAAACATATGTTAACAAATGAAATATACCACGTCTCATATCCAACAACATTGAAAACAATATATCCTCTCACAATATACATACAATATAAATTGATAATCATCTCATTACAGGAACAAAAAATAAAAGTAGTGGTCAATGAGGGAGTCATCCACTATAAATCAGTTTTATATTTCCAAAAATTATATTAAAAAAATTTTAAATTGGGTATCGATGTTAATTTCCATTCATTTCAAATTCAACAGTTTTAATACATTATAAATATTTAAGAAAATACCATTTTTATATTTCAAATATATATTTAAAAGGATGATTTGTCCCCAAAAATACCAAAATATGTCCTAAAACATTTATTTTTCATTAATATCGACTTGAAATGAATCATAAGAAGATAAAGAAACTCTTGGAATGATAAAAAATTTAATTCAAAATAATTCAATGAAAATCAAATGAATACCCATTATGATAATATTGAAATTCAACCAATTTTATCCATATCCATTATAAACATTACAAATATGATCATAATAAATAGATATTAATTTTTAAATGCAATAGGATTCCTTTATTTTTAAAATTAAGAATTAGAAGAGAGAAACACACATCAAGATGCCATAATAGATGTAGGAGACACCTAAATTTGACGGTATAAATATGGGATTTTCATTTGAAATAACAAATAAATGAGGTTGAAAACACCTAAATCGATGTAGAATAATGTGGAATCCATATTCGGGATCGAAAGAGTCTCTACATAGAATTCTGTAGAAGAGAAGATAGGAGAAAGGAAAACAAGAAAAAGATGAAAATTGTTGAACCCAAATAAGAAATAAATGTGATTGGTTGAGATAAAAGATAACAAAACTGACATTCCTATGTTGATTTGTATACGAAAAAGTAGATGATCAACACTGGTAGTAGTGGAATTTTATAAAATCATGAGAATAATGACTAAAATCTGAGTTTGTAAGGTTATTTTAAATTAATTGGAGGTGGTTTTATCTGCACTATTAAAAAATCATAAAGATACCTTTTATCAGTGCAAAAATTAATAAGAACTAATAATGATAATTGTTATTCATCATGAAATAAGCACTAATAAAAATCTATCAGTATTGGTGTTAAACTATTAGCATTAGTAAGGATACATTTTATCATCACTTCCTTTGTGCTGATTAAAGGTATATCTTTATCAATACTGAAGAAGCGATGATAAAATGAATCTTTATCAGTGCTAATTTTTAGTGTTGTTTATGGATTTATAATTATAATAATAAAATAAAATAATTGATAAAATATTTATTAATTTTTTATATGATTATAAAAGTATTTATATGAACATATATTTTAATAAAATTATATATATATATCTATATTTATTTATTTATTTGTCATATTCATTATTTAAATATATTTATTATAAAATTATAATTATTTAGATATATAATTATTTAATTTTAATTGTATAAATATATTATAATTTTTTTTATAATTATAAATATATTTATAAATAAATATAAATGTAAATATATTTATACTTATGTATTCAAAATTCAAAATATTTTAATATCATTATATATATAATTATATATATACATATATGTTAAATATATATAAATATAGATATATAATATATTTTAAAAATTTAAATATATTTATTATAATTCTATAATTATAAATATATATTAATATCATTATATATATTTATATATATATATATATATTAAATATACATAAATATAAATATAAATATAGTAAACGTTTTCCTTATTTATATATGTTATTTATAATCTTATAATTAACCAAATATATAATTATTTATTTATAGTTATATAAAAAAATTTATAAATTTTTTTTATATTTATTTCTTTTTATATATTTATGTAATTATAAATATTTAATTAAGGTGTCATTATATATATTTAAACATTGTAAATATATTCATTATTCGAAAAAAAATATTATAATATTATAATTATTTAAATATATATATATTCATTTATTTATTTTTTTGTTATTATACCCATAAGTTTTTTAAAAATAATATATATTTACTTATATTTATATAAATTAATTTATAAACACAGTAAATATAAATTTTTAATTATATTTATTTATTAATATTTATTTACAATAAATAATTTTAACACAATTGATAATATATATAATATATAATTTATCCTTGTAAAAAATGTGTAAAATTGAATAATAAAAAATTTGTACGCTTAAAAAATATTGAAATAAATGATAATTTTTTCTATTTAAAATATATTGAAATTTATATGGATACATAAATAACATATTAAAACATATTAAATCAAAAAATATAAAAAAATTGGAAAATTTTAAATTAAAAAAAATTAATAAACAAGACCTAAATGTAATAATCTTAAAAATAAATATATAAAATTATCTAAAAAAATACAAAATATTTAATGTATCATGTTACTAAATGAAATTCAAAAATGAATACTAAAATTTGACTAAATGAAATAAATATTAGGTGTATCTGTTTCTATATGAGATTTCATCAACTATGTAAATATTTATTTATGTGTGTTTTATATAAAAACATTAATTAGTTATATATGTAAATATATATGAATGAATGAAATCAATGTAACACATATTTGATATATGTTAAATTGAAAATTCAGAAAATATAAAAATAATGTATATTACTCGATACAATAAGTACTTATTTTGAATTAATATTAATTTTTAATTATATAGTATTTTTATTTAATATAAATTTATTATTATAAACCACACATCACAATATATATGACCTATTTAATGTAGTCCTAAATATTGTATATTAAATAAATATTATTTTAGGACATATTATATATATTGATATATATATATATCTGTATATTTCTATAGAAAATGTATTAATGAATTATTAGATATTAATTCCATTAAGAATAAATAAGTCTTTATCACATTCTTAGTTATTATATTTTATTCATTTTCCATAATTATTTTTAATATATATCATTTATTAAAATTTATAATTAATATATATATATATATTATTAATTTTTATTAATAAATGTATCTTCAGAAAAAATTAATATATTTTTAATTTATACACATTCTATTTTTATATTTAATTATTACAATTATTTTATTTTCTACATCTATATTTAATATACATTATTTATTAATATATATAATCTATATATATTTATATTAAATTTATTATATTTTGAAAATAATTATTCAATTAATAAAATATTTAATATTTTTCTTTTATTACTCATTTAAAATGTTAAATTTTTTATTTTTATCATTTTATTCGTTTTATACATTTTATTCAATTTAGATTTATATATTTCAATTATACAATTTATTGAAAATTATTTAGTTAAAAAAAATATTTTATTATTTTACTCATTTTTACTTTTTTACTTTTTTATTTATTTCAATTTTTATTATTTTTAACACATGTATTTAATATTTGTTTATGTAAAACAATTATATAGGGACGGATTTGGGCCCTTTAGGACATGAATTTAAATGTCGTTTAGGACCAGGTTATGTATAGGGTGGTGACATGTCCCGCATGGGCCCGAGACCGGCCCATATTTGTGTGTGCATGTGTAGGACATCGTCCTCACATCTGGATTCTATCCTCAACAAGTGGAGGGATTATATATAATAGAGTGTTCTCCTGGTACTATATTTTGACATGGGATTCTCTCGGCGATCGAAACCATTATCAGGGCTAAAAACACTAATAATGGAAACCGTTTTCAGTTCTAACAATTAAGAAATGATAGTGGGTACCCTTTATCATTTTTAATGTCCCGGATTTTTACATTTATTATTTTAATATTATATGGGAATTAATTCGATACCAGGATCTGAGACGACTTGCAGTTCTGAGGCCCGGTCAGCCCGGAAAAAATGTTTGAATTTAAATTAATAATTAAATTACGCGTGCATGTGGTTTTCTTGAAAATGTGGAATAATACCTGAACGGATTCTCAGATCAGAAAACTGAGGTCACTATTTCATTTGAAACAATGATTTTACCTTAGGCGAGGCCTAACATCGACCGACACAGGTCAGTGATGAAATCTAGTTTTTGGACGTAACCTTAATAAAATATCTAATTAAAATGTTTTATTAAATCTTATTACGGAAAATATCTCTTATCCTTTTAAATTGAGATTTTTAAGGGTATCAAGGTTACAATTCACATACCCCTGAATTTACCTAGATGCTCTAGAGAGCTCTGGAGAAAACCTCCCTACGCGGCGATGGTGTTCTGGACGAGCTTCGCTGGTGACGATGACACGGCGACCATATCTTCGCAAAAAAACGCTGTGAATCCATGTAGGGAGTTTGATCTCCTTTTGAATTCTCTCATGTACTTGATTCCTATGATGAAAGCGGACTAATCCATAAACTGATTAGCTTGCAGATCGATCGTACTTGTGTTATGGTCTTTTGCGGGAATTTTTGGGATTTTGATACATGAGTTATTTTGGTTCATTAAACTTCTAATGGTGACAAACAAATATCGACAGAAACATCGATCGAGGTTCATCCCTCTCGATTTGTGGTGCCTTTCTTCCCTGATTTCCCGCGTTCTTTGTGCATGTTCTACACATTCTTCATGGGGATATGAACGTCGGATCGTTGCGCATCTGTTGTGCGACACAATGATCCAAAATTGAAGATATTTCATATGTACAACCCTACGGAGGTGCGGCTGCAATGGGCATAGATGGATCGAAGCAGATCGGGAGATATCGTTCTTCGAATGATTTCCACACGGATGACCAGAATCGGATTTTGGTGTCTTTTGAAGTCTCGAAACCCACGGACTCGGCATCACGACAACGAAGCGACCCATGATCTTGAGTTCTGCGACAAACGGACCTGAGAAACGCGATCTTGAGAATCGACCGTCGTGCGAGGAGGAAGACGACGCATCTAGAAATTTATCGACTACATGGCGTGTAGTATGGGCTCCATGGCATGTGTTCATCGGTGGGTTACCTAGCGTGTACTTCGGGACTACACGGACACGTGTATGGTACATGGGCAAGGGCACGCCATGTATACCCTTCCCCTGCCAGACCCGGCTAGATACACGAGATACGCTGTGTACACGTACACGGGCAAGCGACACTAACACGGACACCGTGTAAGGGCACACGATCAGAGTACACTGGTGATTTCCAGTTGGTAGGACACGGCGTGTACATAAACTTACACGCCGTTTATTTTCTTTCATATACAACTTTGACTTCTGAAACGGGCCGTTTACACGGGTAGTACTCAGAGTCATGGAACATAGCATGAAAGCCTACTACAGGCCGTGTAGTCTAGTTTTACACAAACTAGACGAATGACATGGGTTGTAACATGGGTAGTACTCGAGGTCAATGAACACAGAGTGTAACCATACTACACACTGTGTAACCAATCTTACATGGCTTGATCCAGTTGCCTTCTGTGACTTGGACTGGTTTCCTTAGGGTTCGTCCCCTTTGCCTTTCTCCTGAAGGTTCCCGGTATCATTTCCTACATATAGAAGTATGATCCCTTTAGCAGGACTTACTGAATAGAGTTATCGGAATACCCTTTGTGATACTTAGAGATGGATACTCTATTTATTCATGGTACCTTAGGTAGAGTTCTTGGTATCGACATGACCAACATTACCTAGGCGTCGATCCTCTACTAATCAGGTTAGTTCAGACCGAATTGTTGGAATCACCCCATGGTTATTGGTTGTGATCCTCATCTGAGCATCATGTTCTCAAAGTACATGTATAGTGTGTTCTCCCCGAATAAGTACTTCTTATCTCTCTCTTCAGACCTAGGAGTGTGTTCTCCCAGTTGTATACATAGAGGAATCTTCGGGATGGATCTTCGTGGTGGTTTGGCAAATGGTTACTAGTGTATGAGTATATGTGGATATTCTTATTAGATGTTATGTAAACAAATACTGTGTAGAGATGATTGTACCATTCATTTGTGGTATTTTCCCTTGATGTAATCCTTTATGGTTTTGGGGTGTCCTACTGGGTATTTTTATACTCACCCCTGCACGGTCTTTTCCAACGCATGTCGTGTCTTCTGCAGACAAGCGAGGTTTTGACTGGAATCTTGGGAGACTAGCATCAGACGGTAGTCAGTGAGATCAGACAGGCCGAGGTGTGCTCCTACGGCTACATTTCGTAGTCCCAACACCTTTCTTTACATGTTTGACTTTGTTATGGACTCTCCTTTGTTGGGCCTGTACTTTTGGCCCAAGGTTTTAGTTTCTTGTACTTTACATTCCGGTCGTACTCTGTTGGATGGGATTTAGTGTATGCATGCATCTTTTCCTTTTATTACTTATTCATTTCATCTTTTGGGCTTGGAAATTTGTGTGTGTGTGTACATGTTTATAGGATATGCCTCCCATGTTAGTATCATGCCTACACGGTGCTAGTCACTAGCCCCTGTCCTATTAGAGGCGGGCTTGGGGAGTTGCGGCTCGGGCCCCACTAGGACGGGTCATGACAGTGTGTTATGAGAGGTGGTCAGTTCTACCTTAGGACCAAGTGGTTATAAGTTGGTTTGGGGTAACAGTGTTAAGTGTTTCGAGTTTGGCATTCAGGGTAGGGACCCTAGTCTTGGTGCGGGTAGCCGACGTATCCATACACAAGGACTCTGATGACTTTCTTTTCAACCTGGAACATGAGTACACAAGATGACTAGGGGAAATAATTGTACATGCATCATATATTAATGGGTTTTGGTTTCCATGTTCTTCTTGTATTATCTCTCCAGATATACTCACTAACTACGATACATCTTGTTTTTCTAACAGGATTCCTTCACGACGCACACCTATTAGGATCCAGAAGCTCGATCACGAGGATGACCCCCTCAGTGATGAAGCCTCGATACAAGGACCAGGTCCCCCATTTTTACCAATGGGTGGTGTTCCAGTTATCCTGACACCTGTGGAGTAGTGTTTATTGCATGTTATATAAGTAGATGAGGAGCACAGGTTGAGCGCACTCTACAAGTACCAGAGAAAGAAAGCACTCAGGTTTCGATGCGAGCCTGACCCTTAGGCAACATAGGACAGGCTTGAGGTAGTGACCAGAGTCTTCCATTTGGTCAGGACACCAGCAGACCAGATGGTGATCCTGGCAGCGAGCCTTCTGTAGGGCTCGACAGGGCGATGGTGGAGTTTGGTTATCCAGACTCACGACGAGGTGACTCTTGCATGGTCAGAGTTTGATCATCTCTTTAGAGAGGTGTTTTCACTGGTTACACTGAGAGCAGTACGTATACACGATCTTCTTCAACTCCAGCAGGGAGTCAAGACGGTGGCTAACTATTCATCGAGGTTTACCAACCTCTCACGATACTCGATAGATATGGTCAGAGATCAGAACTTCAAAGCTCGAACTTTTGAGCGGGGCTTGCGTAGAGATATCCGAGCTAGCATCATCCCTATGAGCATTCCTACTTATGATTGGGTGCTCGAGAAGGATTTGGTGGTCTAGAGCTTATTAGAAGAGCAGAGACAGCTGACAGTTGTCAGTAATGGGTGAGCTGGAGTAGAGACCTCGGCAGTAGGGAGCTGACATCAAGGACCCAGTCCTGGGAGACGTTTTCAGAGGAGATCCCTGGACATGGGATCTGCCATGAAAGGTTCGTAGGGTGCATCCATCCAGCCTCGAGATAGGCGATGCTAATCATGTGTCTGTAGGGGAAATCTCGCTCGAGATTGTCCGACCCGTTGTACTACTTACACGGGAGTAGTGGATGGACCACCGAGTTAGAGGCAACGTGTGAAGCAGACAAATCCACGGGGTGGCACACGAGGTAGTTGAGCTGGGAGAGCAGCTGGAGGTGGTCATCATTTTGACCTTTTACCACCAACACCCCAGGAGGTCCACCCCCAGGCACAGGGAGTCGGTGGACAGAGGCAGGGACATCTATAGGTGGCAGAGGCTAATGACCCAGGTACTCCCTGAATGATTAGAGGTACAATATCTGTCTTTTCTACTTTGGTTTTCATACTGATAGACACAGGTGCTAGTCATTCCTTTCTGACTACTTATCTTGTTCGAGACCTTGAGATTCCAGTTGAGCCATTGACTCGACCCTTACACTTAGAAACACCGACTGGAGACGATTCAGAGATCCCACACCTCTGTAGATAGTGTGACCTGACCCTTGGAGGTGAGTGTTTCGGCTTGAACCTCTTGGTGGTACCATCGAGGCCTTACAACGTCATTCTTGGTATGGATTTTCTGTCCACATTTCATGCCCAGATTGACTGTTTTAGGCGAAGGGTGTGGGGTGTCTACTGTGATGGAATGAGTTTCTCTTTTGTCGGTGAAAGATAGGCCCAAGAAGCACAGGAGGGACTCATGCATAGGAAGGAGCAACCGATTTCACATCAGTTGGCTAGCCTATCATTTGGCGCGACTGACGTTACGAGTTTCCAGTTTCTAGCAGTAGTGGCTGAGTACGAGGACATATTTCCAGAGGATGTCCCTGGACTACCTCCCCATCGAGAGATAGATTTCTTCATTGTGTTGTAACCCGATACGACACTAACATCGGCATCAGCATATCGGATGCCTCCTGCAGTGCTTCGTGAGTTGAGGGTGAAGCTGGAAGACATGTAGAAGAAGGGCTTCGTGAGACTCATCGTTTCACCCTAGGCGGCCCCAGTGCTATTTTCCATGAAGGCAGATGGGAGCTTGAGGCTGTGTGTGGATTACTAGCGCTTGAATCATGTGACCATGAAGAACCGGTATGCACTACCGAGGATCTATGACCTATTCGACCAGTCAAGAGGGGCACAATGGTTCTCCAAGGTTGATCTATGATCAGGTTATCATCAGTTGCGAGTACGGGATGTGGAGGTAATGAAGACAACTTTCAGATGTCGCTATAGTCACTATGAGTACTTGGTGATCCCCTTTGGTGTGACGAAAGCCCCGGTAGTGTTCATGGGATTCATGAACGAGATATTTCAGCCCTATCTAGAACTATTCTTAGTGATCTTCATCGATTATATCCTTGTGTACTCTGCGTCCGAGGAGGAGCAGGCGAGACACCTATGGATGGTTCTGAACTCACTCTGAGAGCACCAGTTGTATGGGAAACTCTTGAACTATCAGTTCTGGAATCAGGAGTTCCACTTTCTGGGGCACATTATCTTAGACGATGGTGTAGCAGTGGACCCAGCCATGGTAGAGGCAGTGCTAGCATGGGATCCACCCCAAAGCATGACAGAGGTGCGGAGTTTCCTTTGGTTGGTAGGCTAATAACGGAGATTAATTCATGATTTCTCTTGGATTTATGCACCCATGATAGCTTTGACTCGAAATGGGAAACCATTCGTATGGACCATGAGATGCCAACAGGCTTTTCAGTTGTCGAGATAGAGTCTGACGAGCACCTCGATCATGATATTTCCAGAGGAGGTTGTCGAGTACGTGTTGATCTGCGACGCATCAGGAACAAGGCTTGGTTGTGTTCTGATGGAGAGGGAAGCAGTGATTTTCTAGGGATCATGCCAGTTGAGGCCCCATGAGAAGAACTATGCAACCCATGATCTTGAGTTATCAGTGGAAGTCTTCGCATTAAAAATGTAGAGGCACTACCTGATGGGTGATCAGTTTATCGTATACTCTGATCCCAAGAGTCTCAGATATATCTTTTCTCAGATGGATCTGAATATGAGAGAGAGGTAGTGGATTGATATCCTCCAGGATTATAACTTTGAGATAATTTATACTCCTGGGAAGGGGAACGTTGTGGCAGATGCTCTTAGCAAGAATTCTAGTTCGCAGTTACTGGATGAGGCGATGAGGAAGATGGCCTCCTTACAGTTATCCTTCATGGATAGAGATGAGGGATCTCACCTTAAGTTGAGGGTTGTTACCCCTACACTCTTACAGCGAGTCAGGGAAGAACAGATCGAGGACACTAGCTGGGAGATTCTACATGCTCAGATATCCGCGGGTGATGCTACCGATGGATATTCAACAAGTGGGGATCTCGTTGTTCTCCTCAGAGGGAGCCCATTAGTACCAGTGTTGTTTCAAGAGGAGGTTATAAGGGAGTTCCATACATCCCATTTGGAGGTGCATCTACACATGGAAAAGATGTATTAGGACCTCCAATGTCAGTTCTGGTGTCCAGGAATGAAGAAGAGTGTGGCAGAGTTTGTTTCTCAGTGCCTTACTCGTCAGCAAGTAAAGGCCGAGCACCAGGTACCAGCGGGTTTGACTTAGCCCCTTGAGGTGCCAGAGTGGAAGTGGGACGACATATCCATGGAATTCGTGACAGGTCTAACATGTATGTCTAGGGGACACGATGCCATCTGGGTGATCGTTGATCAACTCACCAAGTCAGCCCACTTCCTAGCCATATGGGAGAAGAGTTCAGTATAGAGCATGGGATGCCTCTACATGTTGGAGATAGTTCGAATTCATGGAGTTCCATACAAGATCGTCTCATTTTGGGATGCTCGTTTCACATCCCGATTGTGGAAGGGATTATAGGATGCTTTTGGGACTCAGTTACGGTAGAGCACAGAGTTTCATCCTCAGACTGATGGTCAGATGGAGCGGTCCATCCAGGTTCTGGAGGATATACTACGAGATAGCATACATGACTTCGGTCATAGCTGTGAGGATCACCCACTAATGGTGGAGTTTTCTTACAACCACAGTTATCATTCCACTATTGGTATGGAACCATTCGAGGCACTGTACGGGGGACCTTGCAGGTCACCACTTTGCTGGACTGTCCTAGGAGTGTCAGCACTCATGGGATCAGAGATGGTGAGAGCTACTACCGAGAAGGTGCAGCTCATCCAAGAATGGATGAAGACTACACAGAGTCAAAAAAAGTCTTATGCCAACAGGAGGAGGAGGCCCTTGGAGTTTGAGGAGGGAGACCATGTGTTCCTTCGGGTCTCACCTCGATGGGGATTGTGGAGATTTGGCCGAGGGGGAAAGCTATCTCCAAGGTTCATCGGCCCTTTTCAGATTCTGAGTATAGTTGGTAAGGTGGCATATCACTTGGCTCTAACTCCTCAGATAGACCAGGTACACATCATATTCCACCTGTCGTAGCTATGGAGGTACGTGGATGATCTGTCGCATGTTATCGACTTGGGAGAGCTGGACATCGATGACGGAGAGACCGTTGCTGAGTACCCAGTGGAGATCTAGGACCGGCAAGAGAAGATCCATCGTGGATGAGATATTCCCTTAGTGTGTGTCAGGTGGCATCACGGGAATCATGAGGAGAGAACGTGGGAGTGGGAAGATCAGATTCACGTGCAATACCCACATCTTTTTTGAGTATCCCTTTTTTTTGGCTTATCGGGGACGTAAAATCCCTAAGGTGGGTGTGATGTAATGTCCCAAATTTTTTCATGTATTATTTTAATATTATATGGGAATTAATTCGTGACCATGCTCTTAGACGTCGTGTAGTTCCGAGGCTTGGTTATCCCGGAACTAATGTTTGAATTTAATTTAATAATTAAATTACGCACGTATGTGGTTTTCCTGAAAAAGTGGGATAACTCCTGAATGGGTGCTCAGATCAGAAATTTGAGGGCACTGTTGCATTCAGAATAGTGATTTTACCTTATGTGCGGCCTAACATCGGCCATCGTAGGTCGGTGGTGAAATCCAATTTTTGGATGTAACCGTAATAAAATATTTAATTAAAATGTTTTATTAAATCATTTTATGGAAAATATCTCTTATCGTTTTAAATAGAGATTTCATAGGAGATTAGGGTTACAATTCCCATAACCCTGAATTTCCCTAGAGGATCTGGAAAGCTCTGGAGAGAACCTCCCAACACGGTGACGGTGTTGTTGATGAGATTCACCAGTGATGATGATGCGGCGACCAGATCTTTGCCAAAAAACGCTGTGAATCCAGGTAGGGCATTTGATCTCCTTGTGAATTTATTCCCGTTCATGAATCCGTATAACAAACATGGACTAATCCACAAATTGATTAGCATGCAGATCGATCATATTTGCGGGATGGGCTTTGCGGGGATTATGGGGATTTTTATTCTTGAGTTATTTTGGTTCGTTAATCTTCTAACGGAGACAATCCAAGATCAACACGAACATCGATCAAGGTTCATCCCTCCAGATTTGTTGTCCCTTTCGTCACCAATTTCTCATGTTCTTCATGCGCGTTCTTCACGTGGATATGAACGTAGTATCAATGCGCATCCGTTGTGCGACACAATGATCCCAAATCGAAGGTCTGGCATCGGTACAACCCTATCGAGGTGCAGCTGCAGTGTTGACAGACGGATCGAAAAGGATCAGAAGATATCATTCTTCGAACAATTTCTGCAGGGATGACCGAAATCGGATTTTGGAGGTGATCGAAGGCCCAAAACCGACAGATTCTTCATCACAACGATGAAGCGACCCATGATCTTGAGTTTCACAACAAACAGACCAGAGAAACACGATCAAGGGAATCAGATGAGGCATGAGGTGGAAGACGATGCTTCTGGAAATTTCCTGACTACACGGCGTGTAGTATAGGGTACACAGAGTGTGTTCGTCAGAGGGTTACCTGGCATGTACTCCGGGAGTACACGGACATGGATAGGGTACACGACCAAGGGCATTCCGTGTATACCCATCCCCATCAAGACCCAGCCAGATACACTGGATACCCCGTGTACTGGTACACGAGCATGCGACACAGGCACGGACACCGTGTACAGGCACACATCCAGAGTACACATGTGTTTTACAGTTGGTAGGATATGACATGTACATAAACTTACACACCGTGTATATTCTTTCATATACGACTTCGACTTCTGGCATGGTCCGTTTACACGGGCAGTACTCAGAGTCAAGGAACACATCGTGTAAGCCTACTAGACGCCGTGTAGTTGAGTTTTACATAGACTGGACGGATGACACAGGCCGTTACCCGGGCAGTACCCGAGGTCAAGGAACACGTTTTGTAACCATACTACACATGGTGTAACCAATCTTACATGGCTTGAGCCAGTTTCCTTCTGTGACTTGGATTGGTTTCTTTAGGGTTCTGTCCCCTTGGTCTTCCTCCTGAAGGTTCCCAGTATCATTTCCTACATATAGGAGTATGATCCCTTTAGTAGGACTTTCTGAATAGAGTTGTTGGAATCCCCTCTATGAGACTTAGAGCCGGATCCTCTATTCATTCCTGGTACCCTAGGTAGAGTCCTTAGTATCGACGTGACCAATGTTACCCAGGTGCCAATCCTCTTCTTAGCAGGTTAGTTTAGACTGATTTGATGGAATCAACCCATGGTTATTGATTCTGATACTCATATGAGCATCATGTTCTCAAAGTACTTGTGGAGTGTGTTCTCCCGGAACTAGTACTTCGTATCTCTCTCTTCAGACCGAGGAGTGTGTTCTCCCGGTTGCATGCATAGTGGAATATTCAAGATGGATCTTAGTGGTGGTTTCAAAAATGGTCACTAGTGTATGAGTATATCAGGATATTCTTGTTATATTTTTCGTAAACATATATTGTATAGAGCTGACTATACCTTTCTTTTGTGCTATTTTCCCTTGGTGAATTCCTTTGTGGTTTCGAGGCGTCCTACTGGGTATTGTTATACAATCCCCTACACGGGCTTTTCCCGTACGAGTCGTCTCTTGTGCAGACGAGCGAGCCTTTGATAGGATTCTAGGCAGACTAGGACCAGACGATACTCAGTGTGATCAAACAGGCCGAGGTGTGTTCCTACGGCTACAGACCATAGTCCCAGCACCATTCATTATAGGATGGACTTCGTTACGGACTCTCCTTTGGTGGACTTGTACTTTTGGCCCAGGGCTTTACTTTCTTGTACTTTACTTTCCTATCTTACTTTGTTGGTTGGGTTTTAGTGTTTTCATGCATCGTTTTCTTTTAGTACTTTCTCTTTTCAGCTTGTGGGCTTGGAGATGTGTGTGCATGTGTACATGTTTATAGGTAATGCCTCCCATGTTAGTATGATTCATACTCAGTGCTAGTCACTAGCCCCGGGCGTATTGGAGGCGAGATTGGGGAGTTATGGTTCGGGCCCAACTGGGACGGGTCGTGAAATCAGTGCTAAAAGTAAAGGCACTGATAAAGGGGGAATTTTATTAGTGTTGAAAAAGGAACTGAAAAAGGTTATACTTTTTCTTTTATTTTTTTAAGACTAATAATTGGAACATTAATCAATTATTTTTCTAGCACTAACAATTTATAGCACTATTAAGGACATATTTTTAAGTTGTGTTTATCAAAACTAAATCATTGGTATTGATACAAATATATCATTAACTATGATATAATTATATAATACTACATTTAGGTGATATATTCATGTATCATTATTATTTATATGGATGTGATGTTGAATATAATATACTAATAACCTATATATTTCTGTTTAAGCTACCAAAAAGTACACCAAAAATTATCTAATAAAAATAAGAACGTTCCTATTATAGTATAAGATAAATAACTAAATATCATTTTTGGATATTTATTGGGATCCCATTGATTTTTTACTCTTATGAACATTCATTATCTATTTTTACATTGAATAAATATTCTGTAACTTATAAATACTGAATCATATATCCATTATTTTCACAATGCTTTGAGTATATAAGGGTTCCCAATCTAAATGAGGATAAACCAAGAGACAATATAAATGATTTATATATTGTTTCGAGACTCATTGTCAAATATCTCATTCATTTCCTTCTTCTTTTAGCTATGGTTCTAGTTGTTTGTGAAATGATGGAGTTATCATAACCAGGAGTATTTTTGTACCTTCCCAATTTATATTGATACCTTTGAGGTTTTATGTCTACTATTATCATATAGGGAACTACGTTAATAATTTAGAAGATATATTACAGTATGGAAGGTAATGCAATTATTATTTTATATAATTATTACAAAGCACTCATGGTTGATATTATCAAATTCAGTTTTGTTATATTTTCTGATATGTTTTGGGAATTGACGTGTCGAATAAACCCCATAGGACTAACTACAATTGGTATCATTTTACCATATGATAGATAATGATATTTTCCTATTAATACCTATATTATTCATCACAAATTTCCAACAATAAACATATTATGTGCCCAATTTATGTTATATGTAATGTATGAAATTAAATTTTTTCCGGATTGTGTATTTTGTACATATAATATCTTTTTATATATCACATTAACTAAATCCATCTAATCGTTATACACATTTCACCTTATATTAAATCACTTATAACAAATTGGTAATTCATATATAAAAATCTCCTTAAATATCATCTGAAACTACTTTTTCATAAGCTTTAATATAAGTATATTTTTTAAAAAATATATTTATAATAAAAATAATATTAATTTATACAAACATTTTTCCCCTATAAGGATTTGTGGAATTTAAAAATATTATTAATATCTAAAAAATAACTTCATGTAATGTGTGGTATCTCAGAAGAAAATTGTGCTACTCAATCTATAATGGTGTCTAGTGTGATCTCCATCAAAAACATTTATCTCCCTAACAACGTACACTATTTGTATCTAAAACATCATATACAATACAATTAACCATTTTTTATGAAATCATAAGCCGTGGAAAAAATAATTACAAAAAATCCAACTCATAAATTCTATAATGTCAAAGAAGGATTTGAAAAGATATTTTTCATGACCAAAATATAATAGATAACACATAAGAAATATATTTCAAGGGATCTATCATATGAGGTTTCCAATAACAAAATAAAATAATTAATATTATACCTAAGGTTTAAGTTGAATCATTATGATAGTATTTGAGTAATATACCTTAGCGAGAAATAATTGTATATCCCCTCCAAAGGATTATATAAAAAGAGTGATCACCAACAACACTTATATGAAGTATTTGTCCTGCATTTCTGGTCCAAATAGAACATCAAATTGAATAGTGAGGAGAAATAAGAGAGATTACATTTGCATCACAAAATGGAAAATAAATCATATATATCATCTCTTAGTTTATCAACCATTATATTGAAAATCAGTGGAAAATTCCTAGTAGAACATAATAATTGATATAAATTACAATATTTATTATATATATTTTATTTATTCAAGGAAAAACAAAGTATGGATGTTTAACACATTGATAATTCATATTCATCATGTAAATAACATAAAATAAAATTAGTCAAGCTATTTAATATCATTAAGTGGAATATTTTCCATGGATGATTATGATAACACATATTATATGAACATCATATATTGTTATATGAATATATTAATCTATATTATTGGAATCAAATAAATATATAATAGATTGGAGTATGTTTCTATCACCACGTGAAATAAATGTTTTTGATTCAAGATGATAGAATTAAATCACACATAGTGATAAATGTATTTTTCACCCTTATTATATCTTATGTCTAATTATAAACCTAAATCAAGAAACATTATTTCATTAGTTAATACATTATAATTCAATTATCCATATATGTTTTTGTATAGGGGGTCTTAATTCAATAAATATAATATATATATACATTAATTTATTAATAACATCAAGACTAATCCTTTTTTTGAAAAAAATCAAATGTTTGTAATGATATCCTTAAAATGTTAATGTTTTTTATTTAGAAACGGTATATAATTAATGTGAATTACATTTATGGGATGCATTTTCATAATTTTATAACATGGGATGCATGTTTTTGGGTTATTGGAACTTTGTGAATGTGGTTTTCTGTTCATTAATTGTGTTTTTGGGTCTTTGGATATTTGGGTTTTCTTGGGTGGAATTGTTTTGTCTATTTTCTTCTTTGGCGGTGCTTTTTAAGCCCCATGTTTTTTTGTTTTTTCTTGTTTTTATAATTGATTTAATAAATTTTTTGGACCGACCTTTCACAAGCCCTATGATTTCCTGGTATGGAAAATTGAATAAAGGTTATTATTATATATATTATTCCATCCTTTGTAAGTAATTTCCATTACCAATATTTTTTATCTCTTACATAAGGGGAACCTTTGATTACTATTCTCCTGTGATTAATGGTTTCCGTTAAGCAATCCTATATATCTATATTTTAAAGTATTGTATTGATATTATATAAAATTTATGATATAGGTTGTCCTAATATTATATATCCCAACAAATCATTAGGTAAATTTTTTCCTTGGTAGACACTATTTAGAATCCTAGGTTATGATATCGTGACATTGGTGGGTAACCTTATTATATGATATCATTAAGATGTAGTAAAATTATAGTGTATAAATTTCAAAATATTTTTGACAACTTTTTTATAATTCTAATATATCATTAATTTCATATGTACCATTCTATTCATTATATTTCCCATGATTTTTTATTATATCATTCTTTAGACCATGTTTTATTGAGAAATATTGTTTAAAAACATCCATGATTATATGATATCCTTACTAGGATTACGAGAAAAACCTTATATATTTATTAAAATCCATGATATATAAAGAATATTATAAATAGTAAAAGGAATATGGATCATAGGTACATCCTTTATACGATTTAGAGAAATATTATTGAATTATTTTCCCATGTATTGTGTTCTTAGTTTCAAAAGACAGAAATCATATGATTATGGATTTACATATAATGTAATAAAGTTTCTTGTCATTTATGAATTTTTGATAATTATAGAAAAATATTAAATACTATGTAATCACATATATCATTAATTTACTCAATCTTACCATATCTCAGTAAAACATTTATCACATTTTTAGAAAAAGGGCCATATTTTTTCAGTTTTACAATGTATTTTATTAATTTATTCTTCTTAGATTTTTATATTATTCTCATAATATTTCCTATCTTTTAAACATCACAAAATCTATCACATTATCCTCTCGAGGTTATATCTTCTGGTAAAACCTTTCATGTAAGAATATTTTCCTTGAATTTTTAATTTATAAACTACATTCATCTATTCTAAAAAGAATTATTCTTCAATGCTAGTGAAACATGATTTTATATAGGAATCATCATATATATATTTTATATTTACTATTCATGAAATTAGTACTACATTCGTCTTACTTATAATTGAATATCTTCTTTTTAAATTTCACTTTATGTGTTGAGTCACATAACTAACAAGCACCTAACAAAATATAGGTAAGGGAATATGAAAAATCCACCTGAGCATTTATTAAAAATTATTTAAGTATATTATCTTTTGAATTAAAATAATATTAAAATCACTGCCAATATTGAATTGAAAAAGTTTATCTTGTTGACTCTACAAGTTTACAAGAATGATTACATTTTATATACGAATAAAAAACCATAATTTTTATTATTACATATGTTATAACGTTTTCTTTCATTGTCCACTACATCCATTATATTTTCATTTTTATTATTAATTTTCTACTTTTATAAGTAAAACTGATTATTTATGACATTATTAGGAATATTTTATTTTTTTTACCAATTTCCGTTGTTTGTTCTTACACTTCATTAAACAATGGAAATTTTATTTTTCATGGGAATTAATAATGGAATTCCAAGTGAAAAATAATATTAATTATATACATTTTTTATTTTATGTCACGTTAAAATTCAATCACATTCCATATAAAAATATTTCTCACATGAAAAAAATTACAAATAATGTATTTCCATGACTAATATTTGTTTATCCCATTATTGATTACTTATCAATGTATTACCCCTTCGATATATTTTCCATAATTTAAATTGTACATTGTGTAACCGTGGGGCAAAAAACATTAGAACTTCACCATGGGTAATATAATTTCTTATTTCTAATAAATTTAAATAGCCTAGATATATGATTTATATAGAAAACACATTTCTTTTTTAAAACCTCTTCAACCACTTATTTTTAATTATCATTCAACTATGAAAAATTCATCTTTTATATTATATTATTTGTATTTCTATAGCCATCCATATATTATATGGAGGATTGAATTTTATTATTTAATATATGTAATTCTATAAATTGTACTTATTCATTAATAAAAATATATCCTTAAATACCAATTTAATATTTTTTTATTTTTTAATGCTCATATATGTATTATATGGGGAATCTCATGTACATTGGCTTAGTATTCATATATTGAAGATTTCAACTGACACCCTAGAAATAACGAGTGAATCTTAGTTGTATTATGTTCAATATTATCATAATGTTTTATAGTATTTTAAATTTCAATATTATAGATATATTAATCATTTAATTATTCAATTAAATGGACAATCATTTATTTAATGATTGATTTTGATATTTTATTTTATTTTCAACTTGAATTTTGAATGTTTTTTAAAGTTTAATATATCATGGATTACTCAAAAACCGCATATTATGTAATAGTTATTTAATTGTCAATATCATCAATATATTTGGTGAATTTTTTCAACATCTTTATGTTTTTTATTTTTAGTCATCTAAATTTTTGGAACTTTATGTTTTCCTTCATGCTTAATGTTTAAATGAAAAAACTTTTCTTGAAAAAAAATTATTTTCCTAATAAATATTTTTTTGGAATATACCATTGAACCAAAAATGTTTTGATGGAATTTTCTTTCTTATTATTTATTTGATGAATGTTTATCATCATCATCTTTTTGCAGGACGTTTCCTTTATAACATTCACTTTTATTGTTTTCAAGAACTACATTTTTTATTTTGATCTATAATGTAGAAATTTTCATTTCGTTTTATTGATTATTTAATTTTAAATGTTTAATCAAAAAATCATATATGACTCACAATTGCAATATGAAATACATATCCACATGAAAAATATAAAAAATTTAGTTAAATATATATCAATAATTACAACTTTTCATCATTTTTGTAAAAATATATATAAGCCCAAAAATTGTGTCAAATTTAAGAGTATTTGGATATATATTTTTTGTTTCAATTAAATTCATCAATATTGATTAACTATTAAATTAAATTACTTTTATCTTGATCCTCATAAAATATACCACTGTGTTAATTTGAATACTCTCTCATAATAAAAACATTTGATCTTATTATTCAATCATTGAGTATTAATTTTTATAAATAATTTTAAATCCACTTTTCAATCAAATTGATAATTTAAATATATTGGATAATTAAACCAATATATTTAATTGTTTCAAAAAAATAAATAATTTGTTAAAATAATTTAGTAATGCCACCATTTTGGTATATCATCAAATCATCAACTTTTTAAATATAATATAAATGTTTTTCACCCTTTAAATTTTATAAATATCACAAGATTTGGATAGTTTCCAAAAATATATTTTGAGTATATTAATTTAATCCCATTTATGTGCGTATTGTTATAGATCAATTCATCCAAAATATTTATATCAATTCCTAAATATCTGAAAATTATTTTTCTAAATTAGTAAATATTTCCTCTATTTTATCACTTAATGAAGTTATATGATTCATAGTAGTATAATAATATTATACATGTGGTTATAAATGGTAACTAACTAAATTATTCTAGAATTTTTAATTTATTTTTGATAAATTTGGGAACAATTTTTTTTATTCACAACATTCTCCATGATTTGGATATTAATAAAAAAATTTCAATGTTCAAGTACAACAATTATCAAATATTAATGAAATCATTTAATATTTAACATGAATTGTTAGTATTATGAAAAAAATATTATAGAATCACCATGGGATAGGGAGGATCAATGTTTTAAAAAATTTAGATGTTTTTATTTTTCAAACCATTAATTTTATATTTTTATTATGTTAAAAATAACATGCTAATATCATAAAATCAAATATATAAGAAAAAAATATGTGTTATAAAACAAATGACACATGATTTTTTAGTCAATTCACCCACTTATATGGATAATCCATACTAAATAAATTCAGGTAATGTTGAAAGTACTTGTTAATTTCTAAGAAACTATTTTTTATTAAAATGTTACAATCAATCCACTAGAGGTTCCCAAGATCACTTCAATATAAAATATCAATAATCATATTTTTAAATTATATATAAATAATATAAGCTCTAATGATTTGAAAATGATAAAAATTAGTATGATCACATATAACCCTAATAGTGTATCTCTGTATAAAAAATAATTCATTAACATGATATCAATATACTTCATTAGTGATAGATCTTACATGAAAAATCATATAGAAGTAGATTATTTCTTCTTATATTAATCAGTTTTAATCATTCTAGATATCTTTCATAGGTTCTACCCTTCTACTTGTAAAATGAATAGTTTTAAATTCTATTCATTCTATCTTTACCACCAATAATATATTAATTGTACATTACCAAATATTCAAGATATTTCACAATCATAGTATGTGTAATATTTATTAGTTGAAATTAAAATATATATAATAAATTTAAATAGGATCTATAAAATCATAATTTTTGTTTTACAGAAATATAAGAGATATTAGAATCACTTTTTATTAGTTATAACATAATCCAAATTTTTTTATCACCACCATTATGTAGTTATATTTTATTAATCCAAATCTCATAAAACAAATTACTCAAATAAAAAACACTCTAAAATAATTTTTTTCCTATATATTGTAAAATATATAAATGGTGTGTTTTAATATCAAACATCATGTTTTACTTTTCCACCAACTCTAATATTCATTTGATTCAACAATTCAAAAATATCATAGATTGTTATTTATGTTTTTTTTTGTAGGTTTCAAATAAGAATAATTAAAAACATTTATATTAAAATGGAATGTGTTTCTTTTATGATTTGGGTCAAATATCAATAAATTTAATTTATGTTTTTCAAATTACCAAAATTTTTTAAATTACCTGTATGAGAATCAATTTGTATTTTTTTGATAAAACTAATATAAATAAACTACGAATTTATTTACTCAATATTTTCTATCTTGATATAATTTTTTATATACATCAATGATATAATAAAACATCACACACTAAAACTACCACATATATCTAACATTTTTGAAGACCATATAACGCCAGGTGTTAATAATATGGAATATAAAAAATAATAATATGATCATTATTTGTTTCCCATACCGATTAATGGTTTCCAAATACTTGGAAAATTTAAATCGACACAAATAGTGGAAAAGTATTCTACATAGTTTTCTAATAATGTTAATGAAATCCATTAATGATTTGAGATATATTTTAAGAAGTGAATGATGATTTTGTTGTGTTTGAGAGTTTCTAATGAAATTTCCCAATGGTAATATATATCACACCATAATATTTATAAGGAGTTTAAAAATACATTGTTCAGTTAACTATCATTGAAATGATTATTCACTAAACCCTGATTCTATGCTAGATATTATTATTGTTGATATGGTGATAAATATTTGTGCATAAAAAAATACTAGTAATTCTAGATTAAATTGATAATATATTATATTCTACTATAAAAAGATTATTTTTTGAAGTAAATATTATGAAATGAATAATTTTTTCATTAAATTTTGGGCATTGTATTATAATTATTTTGTTTTTTGAGGCAGAGAAATTAAATTATTTCTTATATGGGGCCCAATAAGCTGTGATTAAAATAGAAAAAATGGGGAGATATGGAAATATATTTAAAATTAATTTCACTATATTTTAATGATTCTAAAATATTGTATGTTTTTTCATGAATTTGATTCAACATAAGCTTTATCCATTGGTGAGATGTATTAAATTAAACTATTGGACCATTCTTTTTAAAATTAAATTATATAAATAAAAATTTTATTGAATTAAATCTAATTGATATAATTTACATGTCTCAGTAGTTTTACAACAATTATAGAGGTGTGACTCTACCCAATTGAGGGTATAGGGATCATAAAAAAATATTGAATTTAGGAAAACAATTCATAAATTATAAATAGATTGTTTCTTCATGTATGTTTTTATCATTCAACAAGGAATATTGAAATTTATTGTTTGATTTCTAGACTAATTATGAGTATATTCTTGATTTATATTTTGAATAATAGTCACTCTCAGAGTTTAATATCAACAATCGATGAAAAGAAACAAATTTAATTTGAATAATTGATTGAAAAAGGAAATCTGTATTGATTGGTTTCATGTTGATTATTTATCATTATGAGATTAATTTAAGATTAATGATAATTTTTTAATAATGGGAGTGGTATCATAATTTTACCATTTCCATTCTCTATATTTTTATATGTAATTATGTATCCATTGATAATTTTTGGACATTCTAATGATGTATCAATTTATGGTATATGAATATAAAATATAAAAGTTCATTTAATGAATATAATTTTATTTAAAATAATATATAAATAAGTTAACGGTGGTGATATGTTAATATAATTTATAAACAATGGATAAATATTGGAGTTTTAAAATATTGGAATGTTAAAATCATTCCTTGATCCAACAATTAATGAATCATTGAGTATTATCTTAAAAAAGACCACCTAAATAGATATTATATTGGTTCATTTTACCTTTAGAAGTTGTATTGTCCTTTTTGAGTTGTTATTTGGCTAACATTGGTGAAAATTTGACTTTTATATTTTATATACATAATGGATCGTACTAATTTTGTAAATGGAAATGAGATTACTATATTTTATAAGAAAACATAAAATTTAAAGAATGAGAGAATGTCACCATAAAAAATGTCATTTCATGTGGATATGGAAGATATTGAAACATATGGTTTATATCATATTACATAATTTGAGGTGATGATAATAGTTAAAAGGAATAATTTTGAAAATGATATTCATATAAGTAACTCTATATTTCCCCACTATTTTATATTCAATTGAGAAAACATATTTGAATCCGGAGAGTAAATAATGTTAGAAAATATATATTGAATCTATACGAAGGGAATATTAGAGTAAACAATAAAATATAAATATTTTATGAAACAAATTATAATTATTTGTATAATATTGTAATAAATATTTACTTAATTTAGTTTCAATATTGCAAAATGCCATGAAAACCATAATATGTTTTGTAGAAATTCTATAAGAGTACACTATTTTAAAAAATGACCCTCTCTATATACCGAACCATTTTTAATAAAATAATAATGATCATAAATATGTATACATTTTTTACACATTTTTATTGAATAATTTGATCATATGTTGATTTAGGTTAGAATATTCGAAAAAAAATATTTAACATAATGATGAATTTTTAGTTTTTTAGAATAACTTTATAGGAAAATGAATGAACCATTATGAAATGTAATGAATAATGATTTCATTTACACATTATATGTTTGGAAGGTTAAAATCCAACACAATCCATGGAACAATAATTATCACCACTTTGTAATATGAGGTATGTATGCTTAAATTGGAAATTTTGGAAGATTAATTTAAAAAAGTAAAGTATGCATTACACCCTAAAGAGAGAAACATTGATTCAAATTCGATAATTAGTGACTTAAATATAATTTTTGTTGGTTATATAATATATGATACAATAAAAATATGCTGGAGCATAAGATATTCCACTTTTATAGGAATATGAAAATCAAACACCATATTGTGAAGGTTTATAGCATTATAAAATCAATGACATAGGAATTTAAAACTATGTTTTCTTTTGAATGGAATGTTTTTATGTCAAATTAACACAAAATACATCATGATCAGATCATTGTAAATCATTTAGTATATGAAAAAACCTAAAAACCCTACACTATAGCTTGGTATATATTGAAATAACTATAATTGAATGTCTAGAGTTATTTAAATATAGATTGGTCATGGTTCAATGAAGAATATACTTCAAATTAATATAAAGGAGATGAGTTAATTATTCTTTGTAGTAAATATTCTGTGATGTGTGGGGTTGAAAATTGGAAGAGTCATTTGATTTGGGCCACATGAGCTTCTTACTACAATACTCATTATGTAATGTGGCCTTGTTGAATATTCTTTGTAATTCATTAATAACTGAATGAAAAATTTATAGGACTGTATTCTAATTATTATGATACTAACTATATAAAATGTATATATTTTCAATCTACAGTATTTCCATTTATTTCTAACCATGATATTGTTATAAACAATAATGAAATAATTAATTTTTAATAAATAGTGAAAAAATACATATCAATTTTTCATGTTAATTTCTATTATTTTATAATACTTATGATATTGGTTATTAACTAGGGAATTCATTTTGGGGATTCAATCAGGGGAGACTAAGACCAAAGAAGAAGTATGGAGAGAAAAAGTCTTTTCTAGAGTGTCTAAAAATCTTTCGGAGGATGCTGGCATGTTGTTATCCTATATTTGGACTAGATATCCAAGTATGTGTGGTTTATAGGTTTCATGTACTTCCATTTATAATGTATTTTTTCTTTCATTACCTAAATGTTTTCCTCCATCCCATTAAAACAATCATTTATTCATGATAGTTGAATATTCCATCCCATGTGCATGGTTACATAGGGAATGGCGGACTAGGATTAAGAGAATGAAACAGTAATTTATTGGTATATTTTTATTTTCATTTTCATGTTTTATATTTTTAATACCCTAAAAGTAAAAAAAATATTTCCACTAATAGACCTAGAGACAGTGATGGTGATTAACCGTTTAACCATGATGTGATTATGGAGAATGTTATTGTGGTATATGACGATAATAGTCCTTTTTTATTTAATTTAAATCATAGTGAATCAAGGTCAAAATATATTACTCTAACCATGAGAGTTGAATATAAATAAGTATTTCTGTTTTTAATAACTATGTTTAAGGAATTTATTCAAGAATTATAATAACTAATCATCATTGTTGTTTACAATATAAATAAACCATAACATTTTGATTAACATCCTCCAAAATTGAACATCCATCGTTTTTCATCGTAATGGTTTTTTATAAATTCAATTATATGTTATAAATTTTTTTATCATTATTTTTATTCACAATTAATATATTAAATCTATCATTTGACCAAAATTCAGTAGAACATCAACTAGCAAAATTAAATATTTTATGTTCTATGTGGATATACCTCAAAACATACCATTACTTATGTCTTAGTAGTGTAGTTCTAATGATTTTAATTTCATGGACTTTAAACTCTATACATCGACCATCACACTTAGGATTTGATGATACTTAGTTAAAATAATGTTTTCACACCATTACTAGGAACACTGAATTGAAATAATACAATGAAATACTCTAGATATAGTGGTTCACTCATTTATTTTCATTTTCATTTATCATTATTATTATTATTATTACCCAAAAAACCCTTATTCACATTGAATATTTTTCATACATAAACTATACTCCCTGAAATTGATCAAGGATACTTGATCATTTGGAACCACTCAAGCTCAAACCAAAAATAAATCTCTGAATTTTTCCAAACATTAGATAATAAATGGTGATTCAAGAACAGTATATTGAAAATTTAGAATAAGAAAACATCGTAAAAAGATCCCAATTATATAATTAATTAAAGATATTGATGGACTACCTCTTCCAAGTTGTCAATGAAGAATAACTGATTTTTCTTTATACATTTCAAAACATGGGAAATTCAGGGGATTGGTGAATGATGACCCATATGAATATCTTAATAATTTCTTTAAAATACATGATAAAATCACGAGAAATCGATACATCAATGATACTATCATATTATTATCATTATTATTCTCTTTAATGGTAAAAAAATTATTGTTGAAATATTAGCCATAAGAATCTATCATTACATGGGGTGAACTCAGAAGAATATTTATCAATGAATAATATTTCTTATTTGATAAAGACAATGATGAGGATTGATATATATAATTTTTCATTGTAATTTGGAGAATATATCAATATTTAATTATAGTGTTTCATTTAAATTATGTGGATGTGAATTCAATATGTAGATACAATTTTCATGTAATTTCTTCTGTCTTGTTTCAGGATACAAAATAACTCCCAATAAGTGGTTGATTCATCCATGGGAGTTGGACACTTCAGGAAGACTATTTTAGAATATCAAACAATTATGGATGATATTGTTTGTTGTTTTCTTATAGAAATTTGAATTTTTTCCATTAGAGAGAGTAGTAAAATATTTTGATGTGGAAACTACGCAAGAAACTCAAATGGATTCTGCTTCCCCAAAGAATGAAACTTTTATATAAATTCACAATTTAATAGAAGCATCTATGTTACCTAATGTTTTTTCATGTGATGTGTGTACAATAATATATATATATTCGGTGATTATAATGAAATACCTAATGAAAATTTCAACCCATTCCCAAGGCCTATGGGAATTCCCCACGGTAAAAATGCACCAAATATTGGTAACAAATAGATATAATAACCAAGAACAAAATTTACCCCAAAAAAACATAGTAATAGTACCAACCCCACAATTAGGAATATTATTCTTCATTTGAATTATTATAACAAAAATACATTATGAAAAATCACCAAAACATTTTATAAATAAATAAGTCCCTTAAAAAGAATGACAATTACTTAGAAAATCACTATATACAACTCTAAAACCTTGAAAATCAATTAAAATGACTTTCATAAATGTTTATTGAGCTACATCCTGGTTTTATACAGGGAAACAATAATTTTTCCTGATTGGTGGTGAAATACATTACCTTTTTAGTGGACATGGTGTAAAAGATAACACTCATATAGATTATATAGAATTATAATATAATAAGACAAATAATTTTTATGTATATGTATTGAAAATAGAAGAAGTGATGGAGTAATGACAGACTCTAAAAATAAAAGACTACCAAAAAATATAAAATCAACTATGAAACCTAAATTTCATCTATAATGGACTCTACATTATCATTAAAAAATTATATTATAAGAATTATGGAAAAACAATATGAGAAGCTCATACAAATTTTCAAATAATTTCACATAAAAATTAAATTGTTTAAAGAATATTTATAAAACAGACATATTACATGTTGCTCAATTATTTACTCATAATTAAAAAATATAGCTATTAGGATTGATTTTTTGAGGAAAGAGTACTCATTGTTTGTGCAGTTAAAACTCTCACTAAGGATTCTTGATCTGGTAAATTTGAAAACATAATTTCTGATAAGATCATGTAATTATATAAAATGTCTTTGGGATAACGTGTATTATGTGAATTTAATTTCTTTTAATATTTTTAATAATATCATTCTACAAAACATTACTCAAATAAGAGTCACATTTTATTTTTCATGAATATTAGGGAAGTGGCCCAATGGAATTCTCAAAGATGACTTGTTAAATGTGTGGATGTTTATTTTCTCTGTTGATTGTCTTATTTTAGAGGTAGAGGAATAAGTATAGTTCTTAATAATTATTTTCAACCAATTATAAGAAACATGGGAAGAATTTATCATCCTCAAACACTGATGATTGATATTCTATTTTCGAGAAGATAATTATTGATTTGTTCTGACTAAATCTATCAATCATGTTGATGAACTGGAGGATATTCAACTGACCACTACTATGGAAGAAATATATAAATGTATAGAGGTATAATTTATGGAGGGAGAATAAATGGTTGAATTATATAACAATAATATAAAATATTTAAGAAATTGAAAGATAATAATGTTTTGTGGATATCGATCAACATCCCCTGGATTCCATTAATGAATTGATTCCTTCAATAATAAAAGAGAAAACTCTAAATCTAAAGAGACTCTTGGGAAACAATTTCATTATATAATTTTCAGTAACCAAAGTGAATCCCATTGTTTTTAATGCATTTACCACTATGGAATTATATAAATTATAGGTTGAGTTTTATTGGTAATGAATGAAATTGATGATATAGGAAATTTCCAAAAAACAAAATTCTATAATCATCTTTGTTTGCACACACATGGATAGGATTGATTAATGGAAGAATCTGAAATTCTATCCCAAGTTAAAATTTAGTCCACCTTTTATTGAAGTGCTGAAAATGGAGGTTTTCAAATTAATTAATGTTGAAATTATCTATCATTTTTCGGATAGTGAATGAATATTCCTGATTTAGCGTGCTCCAACGAATTATGGGATTATTTATGTAAATATGGATAATGAGATTATTTTTACCCCAATAGTTATAGGATGGAGATTTAGTTTTTATTACTAAATGATTAATGATGCTGTGAGGAAGGTTTATTTTATTCTTCGATTTATTTATAAAATTTTGGGGATTCATTTCAATAATGAGTAGTATTTTTTTATGGATATTTGTTTTGGGAACAAAAAAAAAGAATGTAACTAAGTAACTAATTTATTGTGACATTCATGAGACCCTATAGAACAGTTTCATACTGACACATGTCCTTTTTCATGTGTAATACACTTTCCACCATCAAATGCTGTATGACAAAAAGTTTCCATGGGGATAAAGAATAATTTCTCAATGTCTTTATAGTTTTTTTTGATATAAAGTAAACAATTTGAGGATTACCTAAGGAATAGAAATGAATTTTTAGATTAATATTATGAGATGTTACATGTTCTCAACTTGTAAAAAATAAATTGAATTATAATCGGTTGCATCATTCTTTCCCACCAAATTTAAAAGAATTTATAAAAGTGGGCTTTGAAAATATTAGTGTGATCAAAGAGATATTGGATCAAAAAACATGAATGGAAATACAAATTTTTTATTGGCCATGTTTTATATCCTATTTTTTTTATGATTTAAATTGGTTTTATTTCCACTAAATCACCTCTTAGAATATGATGTAATCATCATTTTTATGACGAATGAGAAGAATTGATCAAGGATTTGAGGAAATTTTATTCAATAACCCCACAATATTATATCATGGAAGAGCTATATGAAATGATGTCTGATTTTTGTGATTACAAAATGTGAGTTATGTTTGGGGAGTGTGTAGATAGGGTTTTCCATTCCATTTATATGGAGTTAGGACACTGATAAAATCAGAACTCAATTACACCAATATAACGAATGAATATAATATATTGTTATTTGTGTATAAAATGTTTATACTCTATCATGTTCTCAAAAATGTTGCAGTTAACACCAATAATGAAGCACAAAAATATTTGTTAAAAAAGGAAGCCAAACAACATTTGATATGGGGGAATATTTTTCTATATTAATTTTATATTGGAATCATGGATGACAAGGTTTAAAATAATGTTCTTTTACACTATAGTTATGTAGGAGTTGAACTAAATTAATGGAGAAAAATAAGTTAATATTCAAGTGGAGTATCTAGATAAACATTAATTTACAATAGATCTCTATACATTACCTTTGTTCGTTGACATCGTGATATATTTGGAAATTGGAAAAATTTATCAAAGGGTATCATACAAGAATGTGAAAATACATTTAGGTTAAATCCATCATTTTTATTGGATTTTCTATGAATTTTCAAATAATATGGATATGGGATAATTTATATTTGGGTACATGGTAGCGGGGTCGATAATATGTCATATTTTTATAAATCCTCCCCAACTAGACGACATTAGAGACTTTAAATAACAATGTAAAAACACATTCAATTTGTATTTTTCTCGACATCACTAGGCTATTTTGAAGAAATAATTGAGGTTTCACGTGACTATCTCCATCATATGAAAAATATTATATATAATTATTAAATTCCCTACCACCTGATTGTAAAGACCCGAAAATTTCAAGGAAATTTTTTTCGGAATTTTCTTTGGAATTTTATAAGAACACAGTTTCTGACAGCACCTGATTCCGAGGCCCGGTGTGCCCAGAATCACTTTCTGAAGTTTGGCTGGGGTATGTTCAGTGAAAAGACGAGCGAGATTTTCTAACTTTTGAACTGGTGCTCGGAATCGAATTCCAAGGGCACCGATGGAATCGAAGCACCGATATTTTCTTAGAGACTCCTCTTCCGGAGTTGCGTTTGCTCAGTTGCGGTTTTTAATTTTTTGGGTTTTATGTTATGAAATAAAATAAAGTTGTGCGACAATTTTATTTTTATTTCACTTTAAGCCGCTTAAAAACCACTTTAAGCTGATTAAGCTCAGTTGAAACGGATAGGGTGAAATCCAAAATATCCTACCCACTTGGTAGGATATTTGTGAAGTGGGGCCCGTACGAGCCCCACTGTTTCTTTTCCCCTAAGTAACGCACCCGTGAAAATCTGTCATTATGAAAGTCAACTGACGCGTTTTCTTAATTTCTTAACGCACCAATTAATTGGGCGGTTTTGTTCGTTGAATTAATTCTATGAATTAATTTTGTCATTTCTTAACATGTTTGAAATCCGTTGGCGTAATAATAAAATAAGACCAACGCACGACATCTTGAGGATTTCTCGTTGAGAGGCTTTTGACAGAAATCATGTGCCTTCATCCTCCTCCGCGAAGAACGCGAAGAACGCGAAGAACTCCGGCCTCCGACGAAGAACGCCGAACCTGTGGAAATCGACGACGCGATGTCGTGTGCCGCGACGCTGACATTTCCTCTCCTGCGACGTTCTTCTGCGACATTCCTTCATCCGCAACAAAATCTTCGATCATCCTATGAGGTGAGAGATTGCGATTCTTTAAATTTCTTTGCGGATTATATCAAACACATGGATTTAATCGATATAATTAAATCTGTTGTTTCTTGATCCTCAGATTTTGTCGACGCAACGCCGGATACCGCGACGACGCGACGGTCCCCTCCTTTCGCGACGAGAAATTCCGCGAAAAACGCGTGTGCGACGACTTGACGAGGTAGGGGTTTTTTGGGAATGTTTCTACCCTTTTATTCTGGGGGTGTTTCCGTTCAAAACAAAGAACCCAGTTTCATAAGAACAATTTTAATTTATTAAAATTGTTTTCTTGTTATGTTTTATGTGTTGAATATTTTCTCCTAACTGTTATCATCTAACGCGGATGGTGCGGGCCAAAAAAACACGGCCCGTCAACCATCCACAGTTCTTCGTTGTTGTGCGGATTTGGTGGGTGAAGACAAAACCTTCCGCAAAGGCGATTTGATGTTTCCGCAGTGAAGAACGGGACATGGGAGGAGCAGCGGCGCAGACGGGAACGGAATCGGACCACCGGAGCGACTCCGGGGGCCCGCGGAAGCCACCGGCGGCGTGGGTCGCCAGTGCCCCGGCGCACCGCTGGAAGGAGCCGCCATGGCTGAAGCCGCGGTGATGGCAGCGGCGCTAGCGGACCCGCGGCCGCGCGGGTCCGGCGCACACAGGACGCGGCCTTGCCGCGTCCGTTGACCAAGGCGGCCCCCCGCGGGGGCCGCAGTGTTGCCACGCAGGGGAAGCGCGCCTCCCGCGTTGCTCGGCCGCCCGACCGAGCCGAGCCGGGCCGGGCCGCGCCCTGGACGGCCCGGACGGGGTCCAGCCGGGTCGGGTCGACCAGGTTCAGCTGACCCAGGGGGGTCGGCCCGGGCCCAGACCCCCGTTTCCGGACCTTTTCGGTCATTTGCCCGTAACATGAGCTACGTGACTCCGATTTACACGACGTCAGCGGAAACGCGATCCTTGGATCGAGATGGTCGTTTTGGTATATCACACTCAAGGTTTCGGTATACTTTGGGTTCGGCCGGGTTGGTTCGTCCACGAAACCAACTGGGCCCTCGGAGCGGAAACGCTCATATCTTGAGCTCCAGACGTCCGATTGACGTGCCATCGACTTTGGTGGATTTCTCTTAGTGAGACGGATCTTTTGGCTCACTATGCCCAAGGTTTGGACGCAGGTGGAGTACGGTCGGGTTGGTTTTTCCTTAAAAACCAACCGGGCCCCTCGGACGAAAAAGCCAATAACTCTCAGACCAGGCGTCCGATTGACGCGCCGTCTGCGACGTTGAGTTCCAGTTGACGATACGGAACTATTGGATACATCAAATCTAGAAATTGTGTCAGTTGATGTATCAGCCTCTCGGCTCGTGGAGCGGACCCTCCCGAACGAGCTTGCTGTGTGAGGGAACCCTAGTGCTGGCTGCGACTTCGACGACGACGACTGTGCAAAGATTCTCAGTGGACTTCGATGATGAAGAGTGCTGGTCTTGTATCCTATGTGGGTCCCAGCTGTGTTGGTCTTTTATCCTATGTGGGTCTTAGCATAGATGATTCAGTGCTGGTCTTGTATCCTATGTGGGTCCCAGCATGGATGAATCAATGAAGAGTGCTGGTCTTATATCCTATGTGGGTCCCAGCTATGCTGGTCTTGTATCATGTGTGGGTCCCAGGTTAGATGATTCAGTGCTGGTCTTGTATCCTATGTGGGTCCCAGCCGTGCTGGTCTTGTATCCTTTTTGGGTCCCAGCTTAGATGATTCAGTGCTGCTCTTGTATCCTATGTGGGTCCCAGCATGGATGAATCAATGAAGAGTGCTGGTCTTGTATCCTATGTGGGTCCGAGCTGTGCTGGTCTTGTATCCTATGTGGGTCCCAGCTTAGATGATTTAGTGCTAGTCTTGTATCCTATGTGGGTGACAGCATAGATGAATCAATGAAGACAGCTGGTCTTGTATCCTCAGTGGGTCCCAGCTTAGATGATTCAGTATCTATATCTAATCATCCCTTTCACCTTTTCGACGAAGTATACCTGTGTGAGCTGAGTCTTGTTTACTCTCCTTTGTGGAATGTGTTGTGCTATCCTATGTGGATTACATTTTTCATTCCTTTGTGGATTGTGTTGTGGTATCCTATGTGGATTACGTTTTTCATTCCTTTGTGGATTGTGTTGTGATATCCTATGTGGATTTACCTTTTGCTTTCCTGTGTGGACTGGGTTGTGCTTGTGCTCGGATGATCGAGCCGAATGGGAATTGATGACTTAGGTATATGTATGGGCATATACCTACGCAGTGTCGGATGTTACTACGTGATTGTATCTTATCCCTTGTGGTTTATCCTATGTGGATTTCGGGAGACCATCGGGTGTCTCGGGGTCACTACTAAGTTGCTTATAATCACCCCTACACGGGTTATGCCCGCACTTCATTGTGTTGGTTGCAGACGACGGACAACGATGATCGTGGTGGAGGCTTGCGGAGCAGGACAGTACCTGGAGGTGGACCATTGGGTGGGACGTACTCGGAGCAGACGGCTAGACCGATGAGCTGTGGAGGTTATCTGTGCTCTCCCTTCAGGTGGGACTTCCAGAAGACGGCTCGACACTGCAGATTTTCTTTTCAGTAGATGTTTTCCCCTTTCAGTTGTACTTTATAGTTGGGCTTGTATTTCTGACCCCTTTTTATTTCATCACAGCTTGTTACAGTTTTTACTTAGTGTTTACTCTTTCCGATTGCTTACTCTGTGATGGTTGTTTACTTTACAAAGGCAGTGCCTTCCCTATTTATCGGGATTTATGCCTTGGTGCTAGTCGCCAGCCCCTGGCCTATGGAAGGCGGGCTTGGGGTAGTCACTACACGGGCCCCGAGGACGGGTCGTGACAAATTGGTATCAGAGATGTTCGGTTCTACCGTAGACTATGATCTTTATTTTATGTGAAGCAATAGTGTTCAGCATATTGGGTGTGGTTATCAGTCCAGGGAGTCCAGTGTTGGTGCGGCAGCCGACGTATCTGTACACCAGGACCCTGACTTCTGATTTCCGACTTAATGCATGAAAACATTGATTGCATGTGTGTTCATGTTTTCTTTGTGATTACTTGTGTCAGATCACCAGGTATACAGTTCTGACTGCGGCGCACCAGTTTCTTTTCAGGATGGCCCCACGACGGCAGCCGTCCAGGGTTCCGAGAGTGGAGCGTGATGACAGCCCACTGAGCGACGAGGCCTCGGTGCAGGGCTCCTTATCAGCAGAAGCACCGACGGTACCTTTACCCGCCGAGACACTGATGCTACCAGCCCTAGCCGCTGACGATGCACGTCGCCTTAGTGCACTGCATGAGTTCCAGCGCCAGCGACCGCCCAGGTTCTGCGGGGAGACGGACCCTCAGGCCGCCGAAGACTGGCTGGAGGCAGTTCTACGGGTTTTCAGATTATTAAGGACACTAGCAGACCTCATGGTGATCCTCACAGCCTGCCTCCTGCACGTTGCAGCAGGCAGATGGTGGAGCATGATGCTCCAGGTCCACGACGAGACATCTCTCCTCTGGATGGACTTTGAGAGCATCTTTCGCTCCGAGTTTGTCCCAGCCACCGTCCGTGCGGTGCGCATCCAAGAGCTGCTACAGCTACGGCAGGGCAGCATGACAGTAGCCCAGTACTCGGCGAGATTTACTGATCTCTCGCGCTACTCCACAGATATGGTACGGGACCCGTTCTTCTAGGCCCGGACCTTCGATCAGGGACTAAGGAATGAGATCAGGGCTTCAATGATCTCTCTCAACATTCGAACGCAGGAAGAGGAGTTGGAGAGAGCCCTTCTAGTGGAGAGTTTCCTCGCCGAGCAGGCTCCAGTGACAGGGCCCTCCGCAGGACGGCCCGTAGCAGGGTCTTCTGCAGCTGGCAGTAGACAGGTGACGCAGAGGTCCAAACGGGCCAGACCATCAGATGGGCATTCTCCGGATGAATATTCGGTTGTGCTGGGCACCCGAAGGATATCCAGCTACACAAGGGGCAATCATTTCTACGCTTGCAGCGGGCGAGGTCAAATGGATCGAGACTGCCTGACTCATCTTACAGATGAGCAGCAGGTGGTAGAGGGACCTCCCAGACAGAGGTTCGGCCATTGTGGTCCGCAGGGTGCAGGCGGATGAGGCTGAGGAGCTGGCCGAGTAGCAGATGGTGGGAGACACTTCAAGGTGTTGCCACCACCACCACCAAGAGCTCCACCCCGACTGTAGGGAGTTGGTGGATATGCGAGAGCTCAGCTCCAAGAAACTAATGCCTTCGATCATGGAGCTCTAGGAGCAGATGGACAGGAGCGGAACTAGTGGATACGTCCTTTGTACTTCTAGTTCGTTGTTGTTGTTGTTGTGTAGTGACTTTGTATTATGAGATGCAATAGTAAAAGATTCTTACCTTTGTGATGTTTTCATTCCTGTCCTCTTTTGTGTCGTTACTAAGAGGTTCCAGTTTAGACTGTTGACTTGACCCTCACTTGTGAGACATCTACTGGAGGAGACCCAGTTACCACACACTGATGCCGATAGTGTGACTCAACCCTTGGAGGCGAGAGTAACGGTTAGATCTCTTGGTAGTAGCATCGAGGCCTTATGACGTCATATTTGGTATGGATTAGTAACATCCATGCCGATATTGACTGTATTAGGAAAAGGAAGTGGTTCATCTAGGGGATGAGACCAGATTTCTCTTATCCTCAAAGAAGAAATATTAGCATTTCTTGTGGGATAGGAGATGATCCAGGTCATCCAGGAGAGAATGATTATAGCTCAGAGCCAACATAATTCCTATGCTAACAGGAGGCGGAGGCCACTTGAGTTCGAGGATGGCGACCACGTCTTCATGCGGGTCTCACCTCGACGTGGATTACGAAGGTTTGGCCAAATCGGCGAGTTGTCTCCACGCTTCATCGGACCCTTCCAAGTCCTTAGTAGGATTGGCAAGGTGGCTTATCGCCTGGATCTACCACCACAGTTGCGCCGGGTGCACGACGTCTTCCATGTTTCTCATCACAGGAGATACGTGCATGAACCGATGCAAATCTTTGACCATGGAGAGCTGGTCTCTGATGATGGGGAGACTTTTGCGGAGGCCCCAGTAGAGATCGAGGATCGACATGAGCGGGTCCTACGTGGATGATCGATTCCTCTAGTGCGCTTCAGATGGCAGCTCGGGAACCTCCAGGAGAGCACATGGGAGCGGAAGGCTCAGATACGTGCTAAGTACCGCCTTTGTATCCCTATGTTTGTGGTGAAGCTTTACGGGGACGTAAAGCCATGTGGTGGGAGTAATGTAAAGACACGTAAATTTCAAGGTAATTTTTTTCTTAATTTTATTCGGAATTTTACAAGAACGAAGTTTCTGACAGCACCTGAGTCTGAGGCCCAGTGTGCCCGGAATCACTTTCCGAAGTTTGCCTCGGGTACGTTCAGTGAACGGACGAGCGGGTTTTTCTAAATTTTGAACCGGTGCTCAGAATCGAATTCCGAGGGCACCAATGGAATCACAGTGCCGGCATTTTCTTAGAGACGCCTCTTCCGGAGTTTCATTTGCTCAGTTGTGGTTTTTAATTATTTGGATTTTAAGTTATGAAATAAAATAAAGTTGTGCGACAATTTTATTTTTATTTCACTTTAAGCCGCTTAAAGACCACTTTAAGCTGATTAAGCTCAGTTGAAACAGATACGGTGTAATCCAAAATATCCTACCCACTTGGTAGGATATTTTTGAAGTGGGGCCCGCACGAGCCCCACCGTTTCTTTTCCCCTAAGTAACGCACCTGCGAAAACCTGTCATTATGAAAGTCAACTGACGCGTTTTCTTAATTTCCTAAGGCACCAATTAATTGGGCGGTTTTCTTCGTCGAATTAATTCTATGAATTAATTTAGTCGGTTCTTAACCTGTTTGAAATCTGTTGGGGTAATAATAAATTAACACCAACGCACGACATCTTGTGGATTTCTCATTGAGAGGCTTTTGACAGAAATCTTGTGCCTTCATCCTCCTTCACGAAGAACGCGAAGAACACGAAGAACGCCGGCCTCCGACGAAGAATGCCAAACCCGCAGAAATCGAAGACGCAACGCCGTGTGCCGCGACGCCGACATTTCCTCTCCCGCGACTTTCTTCTGCGATGTTCCTTCATCCGCAACAAAATCTTCGATCATCTGTTGAGGCGAGAGATTGCGGTTCTTTAAATTTCATTGCGGATTATATCAAACACATGGATTTAATTGATATAATTAAATCTGTTGTTTCTTGATCCTTGGAGTTCGTCGACGCAACGCCGGATACCGCGACGATGCGACGGTCCCCTCCTTCCGCGACGAGAAATTCTGCGAAGAACGCGCGTGCGACGACTTGACGAGGTAGGGGTTTTTTTGGGAATGATTTTACCCTTATATTCCGTGGGTGTTTCCGTTCAAAACAAAGAACCCGGTTTCATAGGAACAATTTTAATTTATTAAAATTGTTTTCTTGTTATGTTTTCTATGTTGAATATTTTCTCCCGACTGTTATCATCTATCGCGGAGGGTGCGGGCCAAACAAACATGGCCCGACAACCCTCCACAGTTCTTCATTGTTATGAGGATTTTGCGGGCAATGAAAAAACATGTCGCAAAGGAGATTTGATGTTTCCGCAGTGAAGAACGGGACCCGGGAGGAGCAACGGTGCAGACGGCAACGAAATCGGACCACCAGAGCGACCCCGGTGGCCCGCAGAAGCCACCGGCGGCGCGGGGCGCAGGTGCCCCGGCGTGCCGCCGGAAGGAGCCACCGCGGCTGAAGCCACGGCGGCTGCAGCGGCGCCGGCGAACCCGCGGCCGCGCGGGTCCGGCGCACACAGGACGGGGCCTTACCGCGTCCGTTGACCAGGGCGGCCACCTGCGGGGGCCGCGGTGTTGTCACGCGGGGGCAGCGTGGCCCCCGCATTGCTCAGCCGCCCGACCGAGCTGTGCTGGGCCGGGCCGCGCCCTGGCCGGCCCGGACCGGGTCCAGCAGGGTCGGGTCGACCCGGTTCGGTTGACCCAGGGGGGGCGAGCCGGGTCGGCCCGGGCCCATACCCCCGTTTCCGGACCTTTTCGGTCATTTGACCGTAACATGAGCTACGAGCTTACGATTGACGCTCCGTCAGCAGAAACGCGATCCTTGGATCGAGATGGTCGTTTCGGTATATCGCACTCAAGGTTTCGGTATACTTTGGGTTCGGCCGGGTTGGTTCGTCCACGAAAACAACCGGGCCCTCGGAGCGGAAACGCTCATATCTTGAGCTCCGGACGTCCGATTGACGTGCCATTGACTTTGGTGGATTCCTCTTAGTGAGACGGATCTTTTGGCTCACTCCGCCCGAGTTTTGGACGCAGGTGGAGTACGGTCGGGTTGGTTTTGCCTTAAAAACCAACCGGGCCCCTGGGACGAAAAAGCCAATAACTCTCAGACCAGGCGTCCAATTGACGCGCCATCTGCGACATTGAGTTCCTGTTGACGATACGGAACTTTTGGATACATCAACTCTGGACATTGTGTCAGTTGATGTATCAGCCTCTCGGCTCGTGGAGCGGACCCTCCCGAACGTGCTTGTTGTGTGCGGGAACCCTAGTGCTGGCTGCGACTTCGACTTCGACGACTGTGCAGAGATCCTCAGTGGACTGCGACGATGAAGAGTGCTGGTCCTGTATCCTATATGGGTCCCAGCTGTGCTGGTCTTGTATCCTATGTGGGTCCCAGCTTAGATGATTCAGTGCTGGTCTTGTATCCTATGTGGGTCCGAGCATGGATGAATCAATGAAGAGTGCTGGTCTTGTATCCTATGTGGGTCCCAGCTGTGCTGGTCTTGTATCTTATGTGGGTCCCAACTTAGATGATTCAGTGCTGGTCTTGTATCCTATGTGGGTCCCAGTCGTGCTGGTCTTGTATCCTTTGTGGGTCCCAGCTTAGATGATTCAGTGCTGGTCTTGTATCCAATGTGGCTCCCAGCATGGATGAATCAATGAAGAGTGCTGGTCTTGTATCCTATGTGGGCCCCAGTTGTGCTGGTCTTGTATCCTATGTGTGCCCCAGCTTAGATGATTTAGTGCTGGTCTTGTATCCTATGTGGGTCCCAGCATAGATGAATCAATGAAGACAGCTGATCTTGTATCCTTAGTGGGTCCCAGCTTAGATGATTCAGTATCTATATCTGATCATCCCTTTCAGCTATTCGACGAAGTATACCTGTGTGAGCTGAGTCATGTTTACTCTCCTTTGTGAAATGTGTTGTGCTATCCTATGTGGATTACGTTTTGCTTTCCTTTGTGGATTGTGTTGTGCTATCCTATGTGGATTACGTTTTTCTTTCCTTTGTGGATTGTGTTGTGTTATCCTATGTGGATTTACGTTTTGCTTTCCTGTGTGGACTGGGTTGTGCTTGGGCTAGGATGTTGGAGCCGAACGGGAATCGATGACTTAGGTATATGTATGGGCATATACCTAAGTAGTGTCGGATGTTACTTCTTGATTGTATCTTATCCCTTGTGGATTATCCTATGTGGATTTCGGGAGACCTTCAGGGGTCTCGGGGTCCCTACTGAGTAGCTTATACTCACCCCTGCACGGGCTATGCCTGCACTTCGTTGTGTTGGTTGCAGACGACGGATAGCGCTGATCATGGTGGAGGCTTGCGGAGAAGGACGGTACCTGGAGGTGGACCACTGGGCGGGACGTACTCGAAGCGGACGGCTGGACCGAGGAGCTGTGCAGGCTATCTGTGATCTCCCTTCAGGTGGGACTTCCAGAGGATTGCTCGACGCTGCGGCTTTTCTTTTCAGTTGTTGTTTTCCCCTTTCAGTTGTACATTACAGTTGGGCTTATATTTCTTGCCCCTTTTTCTTTCAGCATATCTTGTTACAGTTTTTAGTTATTGTTTACTCTTTCCGCTTGCTTAATCTATGATGGTTGTTTACTTTACAAAGGAAATGCCTTCCCAGTTTATTGGGATTTACACCTTGGTGCTAGTCGCCAGCCCCTCGCCTATGGAAGGCGGGCTTGGGGTAGTCACGACACGGGCCCCCAGGACGGGTCGTGACACTGATAAAGGAAATTAATGTTTTTTATATATAGAGGATTTATTTTATGGACCTTTCCCTAACTCATTTACACACACATATATCATGGTGGGTTCACCATCATTTTGATGCAGTTTGGAGTCTTAGACACCATTTCGAACATAAAAAAGTAGTAACCAAATTATTAATGAACATCATATTGTACATATATGGAGTTAGAGAGGTACTCATTCCGGATCTTGTGAACCATTTTTATATGACTGTCTTAAGAGAAATTTTCATGATGGATTAGGTTCAATACAGAAAAATTAACTTGTATCGTCTACATACATGTGCAAAGTAAACTAGGATGAATAGTCAATCAAAGCATATTTTGGTAAATTTATTATATATAGAAAATAAAAATTTTTCTTGAAATAAATATGATTATTTGTTTTCATAAATGAATTATCATTTGAAATCATTATATATTTACTTTTTTGGTTAGTTTATGGGGAACCAGTCCATCATCTAGTGGATCGAGCTCACTTATTGAATTGCTTGGTCAAGGATATTAATTTGAAATAAGATGAATATATAAGGAAGAGATCACCGAATTTAGATGAAATTTAATATATATCAAGGGAATCTTATTCCAAAAATACAATTTATAAATATATGATGAGTAAAATGCATTCATGAAACATTATGTGGAATGATTTCGACCTGGGAGACAAAATACATTTATTTAATTCTAGGTTATAATTTTTTTATTTACCCTATATGTTATATAGAAGAGTTTATTTGTGTTCACCCGTGTATTTGTACATTATTTTCTGGAGATTAAATATTTGCATATCCACACTTTAATGGGAATAGACATAGTCTTAATCCCTACATTAGAATCACTAATGATAGGAGTGTATTTTCACTCCTATTTTAATAAGGGTAGTGGGTATGTTAATATTTAATATTATAAGTAATAATTTATTATTATTTATACCAAGATAATATTCTTTTTCATTGTTTAATTATTAATTTTTAGATCAGAGAGTGGATATATTTTAGATATTTCAGTCATCAATAGTGGATCTTATGATCTCCCTCTAAAATCAATCTATTTGGTCCCTACTATCTAGAATATTTGGATTGTGTAACGATGAATGATTCCTTAATAATGTGGAAACAATTAACTGGATTAATTGAATAAAATTTTCATATGTAGGATATTCCATGCAACACTGCATATTCACACATTTGAAAATGGAGTGAAGAATGAAATTAAAAATAAAGAATCCTAAAAATCTATGGAGCCACACATCATGGGCCACTAACCACACCACAATGTGGTATATTATAAAAAATGAAATATATTAGGTATGAAAGTATATTCCATTGATGTTGTAACATTCCATTAAGGTCTATTAATTAAATTTCAAATTTCATATGTGTAATAGGATATGTGTTAGATTAAGACAACATCCTGAAGGGAACATATTAAATGAAGGAACTATAATAAATATGTTTATATATTTTTGGCATCCATATATAAAAGAAATAGCCCCCCCCCCCAAGAATGAGAAACCTAAAGGGAAATTATGGAAAACTTTACACTAAAATATAGTATTCCATGGAATGGAATCCATAATATTTAGTATTCCTAAATCTGTGGGTCTATTCATTTTAAAATTTGTATTTCTCCATTTATAAGGCCTTACAATAAAATTTATAAAATCAATCAATATGAATTTAGTACCCAAAAATTGTGCAACGGACTTTCTCCTCAAATGACCTAGAGCTCTTTAAAAGTGTTTCATCAACCACTAAATTATTTTTATTTAGCCTCAATTTACACTTGTTCACTAAATCCTCCTTTTTTAATTTTTTTGAAACAAATATAGTATCTATAAATATTTACACTTCCTAGTTCACTAACCTGATCCCCAACCACTTCTTTCCAATAAATCAAATCCACTAACACAAAATCCACCCAAAACCAATAACATATTATTTCTTTCATATTCAATAATACTCATTCTCAATAATGGTTCAGGTGAATTGTTATATCACTCTACACTCTCCACCAAACATATCATAATTTACCTATACCAAATTTACTGCTCCAAAATAAAAAAATATTCTTTCTAAATGAAAACAAAATCCAAAAAATTAATAGCCAATATAAAGGCCTTAAAAAAGACACAACATACAATATACCCCCTCACCTAAACCTACACCAGTGACCACTCCTAGTATATCCCAATCCCTATTCTCTACACTTACCCCATTTCATCCATAATACTATCATTCATCCCAATCTGGTGATAATAGTTTCCATTTAATCATCAATGAAAATCATTACATGAGATTATAAAACATACAAAAAATAATTATTAGAAATAAATAACTCATAGAATTGTTAGTGATGAGATAAATTATCTTTGAGCCTAATTTTATGTAGTCCCATTAGGATTTTAACTTCCAAAACAACTTTCAAGTATGGAAGCAATTTTTATGATTATTAACTGATGGATTTAGAACTACTTTGGTGTTTGGGGTAATGTAATTTACCATTCAGTTGGGTTAAAGTAATGTATTATAGATTTATTAGAGTTTGGGTTGGAATTTCACTACAAAATTTTGATTTTTTCAAAATCTAGTTATATTTTGAGATTATCATATTCCAATCCTAGTTAAACCCTAATGAGACATGATATTTCAAATTCAATGATCATATATCTCAAGAAGACCATTCAAATATGTATTTATAAGGTATCACTCAAGAATGACTATATGAGGGTTATTCATAGAGATACATAAGCTTGTTGGGCATCCAATTATCTTTTATTAATGGAGTTTATAGAAATTTTATAAGGAGTTATAGTTTTCACTTTACATAGGGGGAAATTAACTGGAATAGAAGGATCTATCATGGGTGGAATATTTATCTCCCATTTAAAAAATAATTTCAATGTGTACATTTTACAAAATTAACTAGACTATATTTTAATGATTTAGTTTATTGTACTTTATTTTATGGTGATTAGAGTATTTTGGAAGAAGTTTTTTTATTATTATGCATGGGGAAATGTGTAAAAATATATTTTTAGAGTGGATGGGGGTGATGAGAGGCATTCATAGGATACTCCAAGTCCCTGATCCACTTCTAAAAGATATGATCGACCACCAGTTCATGTATAGACAAAATATATTATACAGGAGGAATGGAATTTTTTTCCTTGGGGGTTTCAATCATTTATTTGAGATTCAACACCATGTCTATTAGATTATCAGAGCACCATTTGTATCCCTACCTATGAACCTGAAATCATCATCACATGAGCCACCCCCAACATAGCCGCAATAGTTCAAGCAACCCAAATTTATGTCTACCCCTGGATTTAATAACATCCACTCCACCATATCCACAATTTATAGGATCCCATATCTAGCTACATATGAGATAACATTCCAAAATGTTCCCAGTAAAAAACAACCAAAATTGGATCAATATTCATTTTCTCCTTTTACAAACCACAACAATATAGATTTATATTTCTAGTTCAATAGAAAGGATAATTTCAAGATTCTCCCCCTAGGGGGAATCTTTACGAAACTAACTAAAGTATCACTATATTAAGGAACTCAATTAATTCTATGATTTATTCATGTAACCATCCTGGTATTTCTATGTAATTCCCCGACCCCAATTACCCAGATTCAGTGCATTATTTTAATACATTGGCATGATTAAATGCAATTAAGTCCCAAAGGACTGATCAGTTTAGCAGTCTTGGAAAATAAATTACATACCAGAATGTTACATTACACTTCATAACATACAAAAAAACATAAATAATCCTTTATGAATGCCATTATTACCTTGTCTTAACCATGCATATCAATCACAATACACTTCTTGGAATCCTGGGAAAAATAAAACATAGAAAGGGGTGAGATTAAACTCTCAGTAAGGGTAAGCAATACAACAGAAACATTCATAAATAAGTATAATCATTTAAGGAAATTTATAACTAAAACAAAATCCTTTTAAACTTTAAATTAATAATAATATGGAAAAAATAAAATGAAATAATTCCATTTAATTATTCAAATGGATATTCTACAAGTCGAATAACCAAATTCAATGTCACTAACGTCTTTCATAATGATAGAATGCATAATGCCAGACTATCATAACCACATAGCCAAGGCCTCGTGCCAAGAATACAAATAAGATTTTTTCAAGGCCTCAAGACAAGACACTAATTTGTCTAATGATACCTACCGATGCATCGAGGAGCTATAGCGGGCTCCACCCGTCACTTACTAAGTGCAATGAATTCCTCATATGAACATGTTTAAAAATAACATAAACATTCGTATTAAAACGTGTATACAAAATGTCAATACATTCTCCATAACCCATGAATGGTATAAAATCAACACATCCAGTGTCAAACATATCACAAAACCTTCAACACAATATGGAAGATTTGTATCATGATAAATAAACTTCAAAACATTTTTAAAATCCATTATAAAGAATTTTTACATAGATGAAAATGATTTGTAAAACTCTTTGAGAGAAATACCCCTTCTTCATGAAAAAATTTAAAAGTCACGAAATATAGAAAATAATTCATTTAAAGACATTTTTGAATCAAAGTGTCCCATACCACTTTGAAACTTTTTAAAGGAATTAACATTCTAAAAACATGCATTTCCATATAAATAAATTCTTAAAACCCATTTTGAAGACATGGACATTAAAGGGAAAGATTTAGATGAATAAATATTTAAAACATTTCAATTTTGTTTTAGTAAAAAGTCCCATAAAATACTCCATTTGAAAACTCATTCATAAAACATGGACATGGATGATAAAAATGTCCCAGTAGATACTTACACACAAACGATCTCGGATAATAATGAGATTGAGGATTTAACCCTTTCCAATTTGGTAACTTATGAAACATACACCCCATGAATGAGATATCATACAATTAATATGTAAATACACATAAATTAAAGTGTATTACATAAATAATACAATTATGGGCAGTACATACACCACACAAAAGGTAATAGTGGAAATATGACAAGAATCTCACGGGAATAAAGAGTGAGATGAAAACCCCTTACCTTGTACTTTGCCTTGGTCGAGGGTAGGTTACAATCATGTATAATAGTTAAATAATTTTTATTAAATTATAAAATAATCATATACATAAATATGATATCATATATGATCTTTTAATATTGCTTTGTTAATAATATTTTAGTATTATTGTCGTTTCAGGTGTTAACTTATTTGTTTTCCTTTATATGCTTCGTTACGCAAGCCGTGTTTTTTATGGATAGGTTGTATATTATTCATATCAATAATGATATAAAGTCTATTAACACTACTTTTAATCATCAAATGATAATTATTATTGAATGGATATGATGGGGAAATGAATCTCATCGTGTTCGTGGAGACGGTAATCTGTACGTACGCACGAACACTAATTCCATTTCATTTTTCATTTTATAAGGAATAAAAATAAAATGATACATAGGTATATAATTATTAATTTATAATATAATTTCATATATTTGTTAATTAAGTTCATTAAAACCATCCTTTATATGTTCCATTTATGGTATGGATGAGTCATATCACTTTGAGCGGACGGTAGTCCCACTTCCTCAAATGAAATTATCGTATATATATACAACATGAAACCAATAATGGTATGATATAAAATGGAATTAAATAATCTTATACATAAAATAAATATCAATAATATCATTTTTAATTATATCACCATCATAATGGCCACCATGAGAGGTGGTAGGAGATAATTGAACAATAATCGCTTCATGAGGCGTTTGGTTGCCATCCACAGAAATATTATTTTCTTCACCCATTAGATGGATGTGTGTGTAAGTGTAGTTATAATACTTCTAATAACAATATAATAGTATATTTATGAAATGTTTATTGCTACAAAAGAAAATAATAAGAAGAGTTTAGTGGGTGGAGAAGTAAAATAAAATAAAAGAAGCTAAGAGAAATCGTTACCTTTAATTTGGGTAAATCCATTTGGTTTGAACCAAAAAGGACTCTTGAAGTTCCTTCTGCTTAAGTTAAGGCTTATAAATGGAGTATAGGGATGTATGGAGCATAATTGGGTAGAGGTTGGACGAGAAAAAAGTGTTGGGAGGTGTGAGAAATTGGTTAGAAGTGGTGTCCTTTTATAAGGGGGAGGGGGAGCTCTTTAGGAAAATCTATAAATATTATTTTAAAATAAATTCATATTCGGTTTCTAATGGATCCAAAGTGTATTATTTAAAGGTTAAGTTGGATATGGGTCTAAAACCCCTCAACCAATATAATTTAGGTAGGTTAGTTTCATTATATTAACCTTATCATTCAGTTTTAACACTTAGATGATTGGTTTAACACTTCTCATGTCACTTTGTAATTTTATATTATATAGTTAATAAATTTACTATATATGTCCAAGTGACACACAATTGGTCCATTAATGATACACCTATCATGATATAAGTCTCTGGGCCGATCCATAGATTTTTAGGAATAGAATATAAATTAATAATATAATATTTGTTTTAAAAACTCATTTATGTCAATTTGGACAGTACTCAATAAATTATTTTTGTTAAAGTCTTAAAAACATTATTAATTCGAATAAAATTAATTTAGAAAATAATAACATGTCATATTAAAAAATAAAATTCGTTTATGTCATCAAAACTTTCAAATTATATTTATTTTAACATTTATAATATCAATTATTTGATTCTGTCTTTAATAAGTAAAATACTGAATCATTATTGTGTCATATATATTTTTACTTTTTAAATGTCTAAAAATTATAAATAAAATACCATTATGAAGTAAATTGCCTTATCTTTCTAATTAATATTTATAATCTAAAATATAACATATATAACCTTATGTAAAAATTGTTTTTCTAAAGGATATAAGCTTATGCCAGTTTTGTATTCACTTTAACTTAATTAATATAAAGTGTCCCTATCACCAACAAGTAGATCCATGGGGTCCCCAAATCGACACAAAAATGCCCATGGTCGGACATTTATCCACCAATAATCTTATAAAACGTTTTAGGGTAATTTATTATTATTATAATATTGTTTTTAACCCTTATTTACCGAATTTATCCTTTAACCATGGTATATAAAATATTTACCGAAGAAATAATTCAAAATGCCTAAAAATAAAAGTTACCTATTTACACAATTTAGAAATCCTGACTCCAAATATGGAATCCATTTTTCCAAATTCAAAACATAGAAGCGGCAGAAATTAATTTAGAATTAATTCCCACTGTCAAAATAAAAATCGGGTATTTAAGATATAATAACTATCAAAAGATTGAAACTTGTTTATGTCCGGTTTAATTGTGAAATTATGTCCAATTCCCAAAATTGTATTAAATGGTAGAAATTTATTCCAAATATACTTTAAAACCACATAGATTAATAATTTATCACTATTAATTATTTCGATAAATAAAGATGTTTTTAATTAAAATTTATTAATATTCACTATTTATCAAAATATAAAAGTTATCCAAAAAGTACCAAAATTTCACCCTAGGATAAATTCGATTTTCCAAATATGAAAATGAAGTCCATTTTTAGAGATAGAATTTATTAAATTTCAAAAAGTATGTATTACTATTCATAACGGCAAGTTTGATTGGTTGTAGTGTGTGTTATAACTCGAAGTTGTGTACAACACACGCTGTTTTATTATTCAAAGAGAAGCGTACCGTGGAAACTTGGGGTGTTACATTATAAAATTTTGATATCCCTATTTTAAAGAATAAATTTATTTGGTCAAAGTGAATATATAAAAGTTTAAAATATTGGATTTAAAAGGGTTCACTATTAAAAGTTTGTAAAAGTGAATTTTTGAAAATTATGTCTTTTGTCTGGAAAAATGAATTTGTTCTTAAATTATGTATAAGAATCTAATAATATTGATTCTAAAATAATAAGGATTATATAATGTTCAAAATTTAGTTAATATTATTCATAACCTCTTTTGAACAGCTTGTTTGGTAAGTCATGCTGCGCTTGAACTCGGTGTTGTGTGTAGTGCAAGTTATTGAATTATTTTGAAGAAGTAACACACTATGAAATATTGGGGTGTCACATTATTCGCTCCTTCAAAAAATTACATCGTCACAATTTGATATTTTTTCTTCGAAAATAAAGGTTGAGAATATAAAATATCTTTTTGGGAAATCTCACATCAAAAATTTGGTTAATAAAATTTCATCTTAATAAGAGGAAAAGAGATATGAAAGGGTCACCGCCAAATTAGGATCTCGATTAGAAGAACATTGGTGGAAATTAGGGAAATATAATTGGATTAAAAACGAAAATATTTAAAGGTAGTGATTGAGGTCATCAATCACAAACATGTTTAAAATTGAGATCCTTAAATTCATGAATCTATGATGACTTAAAATACGATCGGTTCAACAAAACATTTGGTATTAGGATAACACATTTTTGGTTTTATGATTCCTTCAACAAAGTACAAGGATTAATTTCTTTATAGAATAAGAGGAGAAGAAAAATATATACTTGACAAGTAGAGTTCCATCCATTAACTAATTTCTACCACAAACTCATCTTTCACTCTAAAAGATAATAGAACATAAAAAATATATTCTATTTATCCTATTCTTTTGGGTTTAAAAAATAAATTTATAATTCATATACTAGACCTTATTAAAATAAACTACAATATTTAATCTGTGACATATCATGGGCTAGTGGTAGGTGATACACCCTTGTCGGCCTTCGGTTGCGAGTTCAAGTCTCACGGCCTTGCTGGTCACGATGGGTTGCCGCCTGACCTCGAGGTTCTCCTTTTATGGCAATCCAAAATTAATATCAAACTAGAATTATCCAAAATACCTTTGTCCAAACTCACAGTCCAAAATTTATAAGGATGGTAAAAATAATGAAGATCGTTTTTGCCGTGTAATAAAACTTGAACACCTTCATCATGTATTCTTTTAAAACACTTCAACATTCGGAATTACCATAAAACCTTATTGATTACATTCATGATCCCTTATTCCTGATCGAATAATGGATATACTCCTTCTATCCAAAAATGTTGTAAACTCCAACGATGATGGGAATAGAAATCATTAATCAGTTTCTAGGTAGTCAAGAATATCCAATATCATTTATCCAAATCAACCATATATTATTCCAAATTCAGTACCTCAATATTAGAACCATATTAAGGTTTATCTTTCCTTCAACCATGTCATTTCCAAATGGTTTAACTCACTATAGAGTCACTTTTCTTAGTACCATAAAATCTCAAATCCTCAATGAAATAGTACCACAGTACTATCCTTATATAATCCATAATAATTATAACAAGTACATTGTTGATACAACACTCCAATGACATAATCTACATAATAATTCTAATCATTCCTCTTCATATGTGGTACTATCATAACATGATTATTATCAAATAGCATCATTTGCGGCATAGTCTGATGACCGGGGCATAGGTTCGCGTAGTGTCCAAACTCCTTGCAAATGAAGCATTGTACATTTGAAACCATTTTCTTACCCTTCCAGTCAAGTACTTGGTGCCCTTTTCCTCTACACTTATAACAAACTCCCATTCTTTTCAGGAAAGATCCAGGGTGTTTCTTCCCACAATTATCACATATGGGGAAATTCTTCTTTTCCCTCTACCCTTTATCCATCTTTCTCTATTCTATCCTTATCTTCTCTTCCATCCCTTCAATTCCATAGGACTCAGTAAACTCTTTACTTATCTTATCAACACATGATAATATTTCATCATATGATGATAATATGTGGGTGACTACTTCCCTTCTAAATGATGGCTTGATAACAAGAAATATACGTTCCTTCTTACTCTTTGGATCATACGTATTGCTGGAGTTCACATTCCTTCTACTAGGCGCCATTTCAATACAATAGCCTAAACTTGGTCAGTTTATGAATTGCAATGAATAATTCCAAAAATGTAAAATACCTAACATAAATTTAATAGTTTATGGATATAATCCATAATCATAAAAATGTCTCCTTTGAGGAAGTATATACTCATAAACCCTTCATAATGGTTTGTAATGAAAATGAGAATTCTCCTAAGCATATCCCTTGGGAGTGTCGTAACCAAGAGTGCCTCAAGGCCTGTTATCGTGCACCAGTTCCCGTTTGAGTCTAGCTCAAAGCGGTGTTTTTAGGTTTTACCCCTAGGTACATCTGTGGCAGAGCCACCTCTACCTGCTCATATCCAGACAGGGATGTATTGTTTGGAAAACACACAAAATCATAACAAAACCAAAATCTTAGGAAGTTATTCTACACTAATCCCAAAAGTCTATCTTAGGGATATGTGCTCTAATCAGAGTTTATCAAAATCTTGATTCCAAGGTTATTGCTAAACCTCCTCTAATACCAACTGTACCGCCCCGACCCCAGTTACCCAGAGTCGGTGCATTATTTTAATACATTGGCATGATTACAAGGAATCAAGTGCCAAAGGACCGATCAGTTTAGTAGTTTTGGAAAGTAGATTATATACATGAATGTTACATTACACTTCATAACATACAAAAAAAATAAATAATACTTTATGAATGCCATTATTCCCTTTCCTTAACCTTGCATATCAATCACAATACAATTCTTGGAATCCTGGGAAAAATAAAATACAGAAAGGGGTGAGCTAAAACACTCCGTAAGGGTAAGAAATACAGCAGAAACATTCATAAATAAGCATTAAAATTTAAGGCAATGTATAAATAAAACAAAAGCATTTTAAACTTGAACTTCAGAATAATATGGAAAAAATAAAATTAAAATAATTCCATTTACTTATTCACATGGTTATTCTACTTGTCGAATAATCACATGCAATGTCACTAACCACTTTCATAATGATGGAACGTATAATGCCAGGCTTACATAACCACGTAGACAAGGCCTTTTTCCAAGACTAAAAATAATATTTTGTCAAGGCCTCGTCCCAAGACACCAGTTTTTCTCATGAGACCTACGGATTTATCAAAGAGCTATAACGGGCTCCACCCGTAACTTACTAAGTCCAATGCATTCCTCAGATGAACAAGTAAAAACATAACATAAACATTTGTATTAAAAATAGTATACAAAATGTCAATAATTTCTCCATAAACCATGAATGGAATAAAAATAACACATCCACAGCCATACATATCACAAAACCATCAACACAATATGGAAGATTTGTATCATGATAAATCAACTTCAAAACAAGTTTAAAATCCATTAAATAATTTTGACATAGATGAAAATGATTTGTAAAACTCTTTGAGAGAAATAACCATTTTTCATGTAAACATTTAAAAGACACAATTTAGAAAATAAACAATTTAAAGACGTTTTTTAATCAATGTGTCCCATACCACAATGAACCTTTTGAAAGGAATTAACATTCTAAAAAAATTCATGTCCATATAAATAAATTCCTAAAAACCATTTTGAAGACATGGACATTAAAGGGAATGTTTTAGAAGAATAAATATTTAAGACATTTGAAATGTTGTTTTAGAAAAATGTCCCTTAATATAATCTATTTGAAAACTCGTTCATAAAACAAGGACATGGAAGATAAAAATGTCCCAGTAGATACTTACACACAAACAATCTCGGATAACAATGTGATTGAGAAATTAACCCTTACCAATTTGGTAACTTACAAAACATACACCCCATGAAAGAGATAACATACAATGAATATGTAAATACACATAAATTAATGTGCATTAAATAAATTATAAAATTATGGGCAGTACATACACCACATAAAAGTTAAGAGTGGAAATATGACATGAATCTCATGGGAATAAAGAGTGAGATGAAAACCCCTTACCTTGTACTTCTCCTTAGAGAGAGGGTAGGATAAAATTTGTATAATAGATAAATCATTGTTATTAAATTATAAAAGAATCATATACATAAATATGATATCATATATGATCTTATAATATTCCTTTGTTAATAATATTTTAGTATTATCGTCATTTCAGGTGTTAACTGATTCGTTTTCCTTTATATGCTTCGTTACGTATGTCGTGTTTGTTATGGATAGGTTGTATCTTATTCATATCCAGAATGATATCAAGTCAATAAAAATTACTTTTAATCATTAAATGAAAATTATTCTTGAATGGATATCATGGGGAAATGAAACTCATCGTGTTCATGGAGACGATAATCAGTACATACGCATGAACCCTACTTCCATTTCATTTTTCATTTTATAAGGATTAAAAACCAAATGATACATAGGTATATAATTATTCCAGTATAATATAATATCATATATGTGTTACTTATGTTCATTAACACCATCCTTTATACGTTCCATGTATGTTATGAACGAGTCATACCACTTTGAGGGGGCGGTAGTCCACACTTCCTCAAATGAAATTATCGTATATATGTAAAACATGAAAGAAATAATGGTAAGATATTAAATGAAATTACAGAAGCTTATATATAAAATAAATATCATAAATATCATATTTAATTATAGTTTCATCATAATGGACACCATGAGAGGTGGTAGGAGATAATTGAACAATCATCGCTTCGTGAGGCGTTTGGTTGACATCCACAAAAACATTATGTTATTCACCAATTAGATGGATGTGTCTGTATGTTTAGTTATAATACTTCTAAAAAAAATATCCTAGTATATTTAGATACTGGTATTGTTACAAAAGAAAATAATTGGAAAATGTTATGGGTTGTAGAAGTAAAATAAAAGAAAAGAAGCTATGAGAAATTGTTACCTTTAATTTGGGTAACTCTCTTTAGTTTGAACCAAAAAGGACTCTTGAAGTGACTTCTTCCTAACGCAAGTCTTATAAAATTAGGATATAGATTTAGGGAGCTTAATTGGGCAGATTTTGGATGAGCCAAAAGGCTTGAGAGGTGTGAGTAATTGGTTAGAAGTGGTGTCCATTTATAAGGGTGAGGAAGGGCTCTTTAGGAAAGTCAAGAAATATTATTCTATAAAAAATTCATATTAGTTTTATAATGGATCCAAAGCATATTATTTAATTTATAAGATGGGGATGGGTCGAAAACCACTCAACCAATAGAATTTAGACAGGTTTGGGTCATTATATTAACCTTATCTTTTAGTTTTAACTCTTAGTTAATTAGTTTGACACTTACTATGTCACTTTGTATTATTATATTATATAGTAAATAAACATACTATATACCTCCAAGAGACCCCCAAGTGGTCCAATAATGATAATCCTATCATGATATAAGTCTCTTGGATGATCCCTAGATTTTTACGAATATAATATAAATTAATTATACAATTTTTATTTTAAAAACTCATTTTTGTCAATTTTGACACTCATCAATAATTGATTTTTGTTAAAGTCATAAAAACTTTATTAATTCGAACCAAATTCATTTAAGAAATACTAACACGTCATATTAACAAATAAAATTCGTTTATGTCATCAAAACTTTAAAATTATATTTATTTTAACATTTATAATTTCAATTATTTGATTCTTTCATTAATAAGGAAAATACTGCATCATTATTGTGTCATATATATTTTTACTTTTTCAATGTCTAAAAATTATAAATAAATACCATTATGTAAGAAATATTTTTTCTTTCTAAATAATATTTATAATATAAAATATAACATACATAACCCTGTGTAAAAAATGTTTTGCTAAAAGATATAAGCTTATGCCATTTTTTGTATTCACTGTAACTTAATTAATATAAAGTGTCCCAATCACCTACATGTGGATCCATGGGGTCCAAAAAATAGACCCAAATATGCCCATGGTTGTAAATTTATCCACCAATAAGGTTAGAACACGTTTTAGGGTAATTTATTATTATTATAATATTATTTTTTAACCCTTATTTACCAAATTTACCTTTTAACCATTGTAAATAAAATATTTACCAAAGTAATTATTCCTAATGTCTAAAAATAAAAGTTACCTATTTACACAATTTGGAAATCCTGATTCCAAAAATGGAATCCATTTTTCCAAATTCATAACATAAAATTGGCAGAAATTAATTTAAAATTAATTTCCGCTGTCAAAACAAAAAACATTTTTTTAAGATATAATAACTATCAAAAGATTGAAACTTGTTTATGTCCTGTTTAATTGGGAAATTATGTCCAATTCCCAAAATTGTATTAAATGGTAAAAATATATTCTAAATATACTTTAAAACCACACAAATTAATAATTTATCACTATTAATTATTTTGATTTAAAAAGTTGTTTTTATTTAAAATTTATTAATTTTCACTGTTCATCAAAATATAAAAGTTATCTGAAAATTACCAAAATTTCACCCTAGGAAAAATTCGATATTATGAATCAAAAAATGATGTCCATTTTGAGAGATAAAATTTATAAAATTTCAAAAAGTATATATTACTATTCATAATAGCTAGTTTGATTGGTTGTAGTGTGTGTTAGAACTCGAAGTTGTGTACAACACATGCTGCTATATTATTCAAAGTGAAGCATACCGTGGATGCTTGGGGTGTTACCTTGTAAAATCTTGATGTCCCCATTCAAAAGAATAAATTTATTTAGTCAAAATGAATATATAAATGTTTAAAATATTGGATTTAAAAAGGTTCACTAATAAAAGTTGGTAAAAGTGCATTTTTGAAAATTATTTCTTTTGTCTGGAAAAATGAATTTGACCTTACATTATGTCTATGAAACTAATAATATGTATTCTAAAATTATAAGGATTATATAATGTTAATTTTTTTTAATACTATTCATAACCTCTTTTGAACGACTTTTTTGGTAAGTCATGGTGCACTTGAACTCGGTGTTGCGTGTAGTGCAAGTTATTTAATTATTTTGAAGAAGTAACAGACTATAAAATCATGGGGTGTCACATTCTTCCCTCCTTCAAAAAATTGCGTCCTCGCAATTTAATATTTTTCTTCGAAAATAAAGGATTAGAATATAAAATATCTTTGTGGGAAAACCCACATCGGAAATTTGGTTAATAAAATTTAATCTTAATAAGAGGAAAATAGTTATGAAAGGGTAACCACAAAATTATGATCTCGATTATAAGAAAATTGGTGCCAATTATATAAATTTAATTGGAGGAAAAATGTAAATATTTAATTGTAGTGATTGAGGTCATCAATCAAAAACAAGTTTAAAATTAAGGTCCTTAAATTCATAAATATATGATGACTTAGTACACCATCGGTTCAATAAAACATTAGGTATTAGGATAACAGATTTTTTGTTTTAAGATTCCTTCAATATAGTATAAGAATTATTTTCTTTATTGAATAAGAGGAGAAGAAAGATATATACATGACAAGTAGAGTTCCATCCTTTATCTAATTTCTACCACAAACTCATCCTTCACTCTAAAAGATAATAGAACATAAAATATATATTCTATTTATCCTATTCTTTTTCGGTTAAAAAAGTGAATTTATAATTCTTCTACTAGTCATTCTTAAAATAATATATATTATTTAATCCAGGACATCTCGTGGGCCAGTGGTAGGTGATACACCCTTTTCACCCTTCGGTTGCAAGTTAAAGTCTCACGGCCTTGTCGGTCGCGATGGGTTGCTGCCCGACCTCCAGGTTGTCCTTTTCTGGCAGTCTAAAATTTATCTCAAACTAGAATTATCCAATATAGTTCTGTCCAAACTCACAGTCTAAAATTTATAAGGATTCTAAACACAATGAAGATCCTTTTTTCCGCGTAATAACATGTGAACACCTTCATCATGTATTCTTTTAAAACGCTGCAACATCCGGAATTACCATAAAACCTTATTGATTACATTCAGGATCCCTTATTCCATATAGAATAATGGATATACTCCTTCTATCCAAAAATGTTGTAAACTCCAACAATGATGGGAATAGAAATCATTAATCAGTTTAAAGGTAGTCAAGAATATCCAATATAATTTACCCAAATCAACCATATCTTATTCCAAAATCAGTACCTCAATATTAGGACCATTTTAAGGTTTATCTTTCCTTCAACCATGTAATGTCCAAGTAGTTTAACTCACTATAGAGTCACTTTTCTTAGTACCATAAAATCTCAAATCCTCAATGAAATAGTACTACAGTACAATCCTTATATACTCCATAATTATTATAATAAGTACATTGTTGATACAACACTCAAATGACATAATCAACATAAGAAATCTAATCATTCCTCTTCATCCGTGGTAGTATCATAACTTGATTATTATCCAATAGCATCATTTGTAGCATAGTCTGATGACTGGTACATAGGTTCGCGTAGTGTCCAAACACGTTGAAAAAGAAGCATTGTACATTTGAAACCATTTTCTTTTCATTGTAGTCACGTACTTGGTTCCCTTTTCCTCCACACTAATGACAAACTCCCATTCCTTTCAGGCATGTTCCAAGGTGTTTCTTCCCACAATTATCACATATGGGGAAATTATTCTTTTCCCTCATCCCTTAATCTATCTTTCTCTCTTCCATCCTTATCTTCTCTTGCTTCCCTTCAAATCCATTGGACTCAGTAAAATCATTTCTTATATTATCAACACATGATACTATTTCTTCATATGATGATAATACGTTGGAGACTATTTCGCTTATAAATGTTGGCTTGATAACATGAAAGATACGATCCTTCTTACTCTTTGGATGATATGTATTGCTGGAGTTCACATTCCTTCTACTGGGTGCCATTTCTATACAATAGCATTAACTTGGTCAGTTTATTAATTGCAATGAATAATTCCAAACATGTAAAATACCTAACATAAATTGAATAGTTTATGGATATAATCCATAATCATAAAAATGTCTCTTATAAGGAAGTATATACTTATAATCCCTTCATAATGGTTGGTAATAGAAATGGGAATTATCCTAAGCATATCCCCCGGGAGTGTCGTAACCAACAGTGCAGCAAGGCCCGTTGTCGTGCACCAGTTCCTGTTTGAGTCTAACTCAAAGCGGTGTTTTCAGGTTTTACCCCTAGGTACATCTGTGGCAGAGCCGCCTCTACCTGTTCGTATCCAGACAGGGATGTATTGCTTGGAAAACTCAAAAAATCTCTAGAATACCAAAATTCTAGGAAGTTATTCTATACTAATCCCCAAAGTATATCTTAGGGATATTTTCTCTAATCATAGTTTATCTAAATCTAGATTCCAAGGTTATTTCTAAACTTCCTCTGATACCAACTGTAACACCCCGACCCCAGTTACCCAGAGTCGGTGTATTATTTTAAAACATTTGCATTATTATAAGGAATCAAGTCCCAAAGGACCAATGAGTTTGTCAGTCTTGGAAAATATATTACATACATGAATGTTACATTACACTTCATAACATACAAAACAACATAAATAATACTTTATTAATGCCATTATTCCCTTGTCTTAACCTTTCATATCAATCCCAATACACTTCATGGAATCCTTGGAAAAATAAAACATAGAAAGGGGTGAGATCAAACTCTCTATAAGGGTATTCAATACAGTGGAAACTTTCATAAATAAGAATAACCATTTAAGGCAATGTATAACTAAAACAAAGGCCTTTTAAACATGAACTTCAGAATAATATGGAAAAAATAAAATGAAATAATTCCATTTACTTATTCACATGGATATTCTACTAGTCTAATAATCACATGCAATGTCACTAACCACTTTCATAATGATGGAACGCATAATTCCAGACTATCATACCCATGTAGCCAAGGCCTCGTGTCAAGACTGCAAATATGATTTTGTCAAGTCCTTGTGCCAAGACACTAGTTTGTCTCATGAGACCTGCTGATGCATCGAGGAGCTATAGCGGGCTCCACCCGTCACTTACTAAGTCCAATGCATTCCTCATATGAACAGGTTTAAACATAGCATAAACATTCGTATTAAAACTAGTATACGAAATGTCAATACATTCTCCATAAACCATGAATGGTATAAAAATAACACATCCACAGTAAAACATATCTCAAAACCTTCAACACAATATGGAATATTTTTATGATGATAAATCAACTTCAAAACAAGTTTAAAATCCATTAATGAATTTTGACATAGATGAAAATGATTTGTAAAACTCTTTGAGAGAAATAACCCTTTTTCATGAAAACATTTAAAATTCACACAATTTAGAAAAGATTTCATTTAAATAAATTTTTGAATCAATGTGTCCCATACCACTTTGAAACATTTAAAAGGAATTAAAATTATAAAAAGATTTATGTCCATATAAATATATTCTTAAAAACCATTTTAAAGACATGGATATTAAAGGGAATGATTTAGGAGAATAAATATTTAAAACATTTGAAATGTTGTTTTAGTAAAAATTCACTAAACATTCTCCATTTGAAAAATCCTTCATAAAACATGGACATGGATCATAAAAATGTCCCTGTAGATACTTACACACAAACAATCTCGGATAGTAATGAGATTGAGGAATTAACCCTTACCAATATGGTAACTTACGAAAAATAAACCACATGAAAGAGAAATCATACAAAGAATATGTAAATACACATAAACGAAAGTGTATAACATAAAGAATACAATTATGGGTAGTAAATACACCACACAAAAGTTAATAGTGGCAATATGACATGAATCTCACAGGAATAAAGAGTGAGATGAAAACCCCTTACCTTGTAATTTTCCTTGGTCGAGGGTCGGTTAACATCCTTTATAATAGTTAAATCATTGTTATTAAATTATAAAAGAATCATATACATAACTATGATATCATATATGATCTTTTAATATTTCTTTGTTAATAATATTTTAGTATTATTGTCGTTTCGGGTGTTAACTGATTCATTTTACTTTATATGCTTCGTTACGTAAGCTGTTTTTGTTATGGATAGGTTGTATATTATTCATTTCCAGAATGATATTAAGTCCTTAAAAATTACTTTTATTCATCAAATGATAATTATTCATGAATTCATATGATGGGGAAATGAATCTCATTGTGTTCGTGGAGACGGTAATCCGTACGTACGCACGAACGCTACTTCCATTTCATTTTTTATTTTATAAGGAATAAAAACCAAATGATACATAGGTATATAATTATTCCAGTATAATATAATATCTTATATGTGTTACTTAAGTTCATTAACACCATCCTTTATACGGTCAATGTATGGTATGAACGAGTCATATCACTTTGAGGGGGCGGTAGTCCGCACTTCCTCAAATGAAATTATCGTATATATATACAAAATGAAAAGAATAATGGTATGATATAAAATGGAATTAAATAATCTTATATATAAAATAAATATCATTAATATCATATTTAATTATAGTTTCATCATAATGGCCAACATGAGAGGTGGTATGAGATAATTGAACAATCATCGCTTCCTGTGGCGATTTGTTTCCATCCACAAAAACATTATGTTCTTCACCCATTAGATTGATGTGTGTGTAATTGTAGTTAAAATAATTCTAATAACAAAATCCTAGTATATATAGGATACTGGTTTTGTTACAAAAGAAAATAATTACAATATTTCAGGGGTTAGAGAAGTAAAATAAAAGAAAAGAAGCTAAGAGAAATTATTACCTTTAATTTGGGTAACTCCCAATGGTTTGAACCAAAAAGGACTCATGAAGTATCTTATGCCTAATGTAAGGCTTCTAAAATGAGGAGAGGGATGTAGGGAGATTAATTGGGAATAGGGTGGATGATTCAAAAGGCTTGAGAGGTGTGAGGAATTGGTTAGAAGTGGTGTCATTTTATAAGGGGGAGGAGGGGCTCTTTAGGAATATCTAGAAATATTAATTTATAATAAATTCATATTCGGTTTCTATTGAATCAAAATTGGATTATTTAATGGTTATGGTGGTTATGGGTCTAAAACCACTCCACCAATAGAATTTAGATAGGTTGGGTCATTATATTAACATTATATTTTAGTTTTAACTCTTAGTTAATTAGTTTGACACTTACCATGTCACATTGTATTTTTATATTATATAGTTAATAAACATAATATATACCTCCAATAGACCCACATGTGGTCCATTAATTATAAACCTATCATGATATAAGTCTCTTGGACGATCCTTAGATTTTTAGGAATAGAATATAAATTAATAATATAATATTTGTTTTGAAAACTCATTTCTGTCAATTTTGACACTACTCAATAATTTATTTTTGTTAAAGTCTTAACCACATTATTAATTCGAAATAAATTAATTTAATAAATCCTAACATGTCATATTAACAAATAAAATTCGTCTAGGTCATCAAAACTTTCAAATTATATTTATTTTAACATTTATAATATTAATTATTTGATTCATTCATTAATAATGAAAATATTGCATCATTATTATGTCATATATATTTTTACTTTTTCAATGTCTAAAAATTATAAATAAACTACCATTATGTAGGAAATCTCTTTATAATTCTAATTAATATTTATAATATAACATATAACATATATAACCCTATGTAAAAATTGTTTTTCTAAAAGATATAAGCTTGTGAAATTTTTGTTTTCACTTTACCTTAATTAATATAAAGTGTCCCTATCACCTACAAGTGGATACATGGGGTCCCAAAATCGACCCAAATATGCCCATGGTCGGACATGTATCCACCAATAAGGTTAGAACATGTTTTAGGGTAATTTATTATTATTATAATATTGTTTTTTAACCCTTATTTACATAATTTACTTTTTAACCATGATAAATAAAATATTTACCGACGTAATTATTCAAAATGTTTAAATATAAAAGATACCTATTTACAAAATTTTGACATCCTAATTCCAAATATGGAATCCATTTTTCCAAATTCAAAACACAGAAGTGGCAGAAATTAATTTAAAATTAATTCACGCTGTCAAAACAAAAAGCATGTTTTTAAGATATAATAACTATCAAAAGATTGATACTTGTTTATGTCCGATTTAACTGTGAAATTATGTCTAATTCCCAACATTATATTAAATGGTAAAAATATATTATAAATATAATTTAAAACCACACAAATTCAGAATTTATCACTATTAATTATTTTGATTAAAATAGTTGTTTTTAATTAAAATTTATTAATTTTCACTATTCATCAAAATATAAAAGTTATCCGAAAAGTACCAAAATTTCACCCTAGGCTAAATTAGACATTCATAATCGAAAAATGAAGTCCATTTTGAGAGATAAAATTTATAAAATTTCAAAAATTAGGTATTAATATTTATAACGGCTAGTTTGATTAGTTGTAGTGTGTGTTAGAACTCAATGTTGCGTACAACACACGCTGTTGTATTATTCAAAGAGAAGTGTACCGTGGAAGCTTGGGGTGTTACATTGTAAAATTTTGATGTCCCCATTCTAAAGAATAAATTTATTTAGTCAAAGTGAATATTTAAAAGTTTATAATATTTGATTTAAAAGGCTTCACTATTAAAAGTTGGTAAAAGTGCATTTTTGAAAATTACTTCTTTTGTCTGGAAAAATGAATGTGTTCTTAAATTATGTCTAAAAACTAATAATATGGATTCAAAAATTACAAAAATTATATAAATTTCAAAATTTAGTTAATACTATTCATAACATCTTTGAACGACTTGTTTGGTGGGTCATGATGCGCTTGAACTTGGTGTTGCGTGTAGTGAAAGTTATTGAATTATTTTGAAGAAGTAACACACTATGAAATCTTGGGGTGTCACATTCTTCAATCCTTCAAAAAATTGTGTCCTCTCAATTTGATATTTTTCTTCGAAAATAATGGTTGAGAATAGAAAATATCTGTGTGGGAAAACCCACATTGGAAATTTGTTTAATAAAATTTAGTATTAATAAGTGGAAAAGAGATATGAAAGGGTCACCACCAAATTATGATCTCGATTATAAGATCATTGGTGGAAATTAGAGAAATATAATTGGGGAAAAAACGTAAATATTTAAAGGTACTGGTTGAGGTCATCAATCACAAACAAGTTTAAAATTTATGTCCTTAAATTCATCAATCTGTGATGACTAAAAATACAATCGTTTCAACAAAACACTAGGTATTAGGATAACACATTTTTGGGTTTAAGACTCCTTCAATAATGTAAAAGAATTAATTTCTTTATAGAATAAGAGGAGAAGAAAAATATATATTTGACAAGTAGAGTTCCATCCTTTAACTAATTTCTACCACAAACTCATCTTTCAATATAAAAGATAATAGAACATAAAAAATATATTCTTTTTATCCTATTCTTTTGGGGTTAAAAATGAATTTATAATTCATCTACTACACCTTCTTAAAATAAACTACATTATTTAATCCAGGACATCTCGTGGGCCAGTGGTAGTTGATACACCCTTGTCACCCTTTGGTTGCGAGTTCATGTCTCACGGCCTTTCTGGTCGCGATGGGTTTCTGCCCAACCTCAAGGTTGTCCTTTTATGGAAATCCACAATTAATCTGAAAATAGAATTATCCAAAATACTTATGTTCAAACTCACAGTCCAAAATTTATAAGGAAGGTAAGCACAATGATGATCCTTTTTGCCACGTAATAACATGTCAACACCTTTATCATGTATTCTTTTAAAACACTACAACATCCGGAATTACCATAAAACCTTATTGATTACATTCATGATCCATTATTCCATATAGAATAATGGATATACTCCTTCTATCCAAAAATGTTGTAAACTCCAACAATAATGGGAATAGAAGTCATTAATCAGTTTCAAGGTAGTCATGAATATCCAATATAATTTACCCAAATAAACCATATCTTATTCCAAAATCAGTACCACAATATTAGGACCATATTATGTTTTATCTTTTCTTCAACCATGTGATGTCCAAAAAGTTTAACTCACTGTAGAGTCACATTTCTTAGTACCATAAAATATCAAATCCTCATTGAAATAGTACTACAGTAGAATCCTTATATACTCCATAAATATTATAACAAGTAAATTGTTGATATAACACTCAAATGAAATAATCAACATAAGAACTCTAATCATTCCTCTTCATCTGTGGTAGTATCATAACATGATTATTATCCACTAGCATCATTTGCAGCATAGTATGATGACTGGTACATAGGTTCTCATAGTGTCCAAACTATTTTCAAATGAAGCATTGTACATTTGAAACCATATTCTTACCCTTGCAGCCACGTACGTGGTGCCCTTTTCCTCCACACTTATAACAAACTCCCATTCCTTTCAGGCATGTTCCAGGGTGTTTCTTCCCAAAATTATCACATATGGGGAAATTTTTCTTTTCCCACTTCCCTTTATCCATCTTTCTCTCTTCCATCCTTTTCTTCTCTTGATTCCCTTCAAAGCCATTGGACTCAGTAAACCCTTTACATATCTTATCAACACATGATACCATTTCATCATATGATGATAATACGTGTGAGACTATTTCCCATCTAAATGATGGCTAGATAACATGAAAGATATGATCCTTCTTACTCATTGGATCATACGTATTGCTGGAGTTCAAATTCCTTCTACTGGGCACCATTTCTATACAATTGCATAAACTTGGTTAGTTTATGAGTTGCAATGAATAATTCCAAACATGTAAAATACCTAAAATAAATTGAATAGTTTATGGATATAATCCATAATCATAAAAATGTATCCTTTTAGAATGTATATACACATAAACCATTCATAAGGGTTTGTAAAGAAAATGAGAATTACCCTAAGCATATCCCCCATGAGTGTCGTATCCAAGAGTACATAAAGTCCCGTTGTTGTGCACCAGTTCCCGTTCGAGTCTAGTTCAAAGTGGTGTTTTCAGGTTTTACCCCTAGGTACATCTGTTCCAGAGCCGCCTCTACCTGCTCTTATCCAGACAGGGATTTATTTCTTGGAAAACTCACAAAATCTCTATAATACCAAAATTCTAGGAAGTTATTCTACACTAATCCCAAAAGTCTATCTTAGGGCTATGTGCTCTAATAAGTGTTTATCTAAATATAGATTCAAATTATATTTCAAAAATTCTTCTTATACCGACTATACTTCCCCAACCCCAGTTACCCAGAGTTGGTGCATTATTTTAATACATTGTCATGATTACAAGGAATCAAGTCCCAAAGGACCGATCAGTTTAGCACTCTTGGAAAATATATTACACACATGAATGTTATATTACACTTCGTAACATACAAAACAACCTAAATAATACATTATTAATTCCATTATTCCCTTGTCTTAACCATGAATATCAATCAAAATACACTTCTTGGATTCATGGGAAAAATAAATCATAGAAATGGGTGAGCTCAAACGCTCCGTAAGGGTATGAAATACAACAGAAACTTTCATAAATAAGCATAAAAATTAAATTCAATGTATAACTAAAAAAAGCATTTTAAATTTGAACTTCAGAATAGTATGGCAAAAATAAAATGAAATAATTCCATTTACCTACTCACATAGATATTCTACTAGTCGAATAATCAAATGCAATGTCACTAACCACTTTCATAATGATAGAATGCATAATGCCAGACTATCATAACCACGTAGCCAAGGCCTCGTGAAAATATTACAATTAAGATTTTTTCAAGGCCTCGTTCTAAGACACTAGTTTGTCTCATGAGACCTACTAATGCATCGAGGAGCTATAGCGGGCTACACCCGTCACTTACTAAGTCCAATGAATTCCACATATGAACAGTTTTAAACATAGCATAAACATTCGTATTAAAACTAGTATACGAAATGTCAATAATTTATCCATAAACCATGAATGGTAGAAAAATAACACATCCACATTAAAAAATATCTCAAAACCTTCAACACAATATGGAAGATTTGTATCATGATAAATCAACTTCAAAACAAGTTTAAAATCCATTAAAGAATTTTGAAATAGATGAATTTTTTTTGTAAAACTCTCTGAGAGAAATACCCCTTTTTCATGAAAACATTTAAAAGTCACACAATTTAGAAAATAAGTCATTTAAAGACATTTTTGAATCAAAGTGTCCCATACTACATTGAAATTTTTTAAATTAATGAACATTCTAAAAACATTCATGTCCATATATATAAATTCTTAAAAACCATTTTAAAGACATGGACATTAAAGGGAATGATTTAGAAGAATAAATGTTTAAAACATTTGAAATGTTGTTCTAGTAAAAAGTCCCTTAAAATACTCCGTTTGAAAACTCATTCATAAAACATGGACATGGATGATAAAAATGTCCCAGTAGATACTTGCACACAAACAATCTCGGATAATAATGAGATTGAGTATTTAACCCTTACCAATTTGGTAACATACGAAACATACACCCCACGAAAGAGATATCATACAGTGAATATGTAAATACACATAAATTAAAGTTTATTACATAAATAATACAATTATGGGCAGTACATACACCACACAAAAGGTAATAGTTGCAATATGACATGAATTTCACGGGAATAAAGAGTGAGATGAAAACCCCTTACCTTGTACTTTTCCTTGGTCGAGGGTGGGTTAACATCATGTATAATAGTTAAATCATTGTTATTTAATTATACAAGAATAATATATATAAATATGATACCATATATGATCTTTTAATATTTCTTTGTTAATAATATTTTAGTATTATCGTCGTTTCAGATGTTAACTGATTCATTTTCCTTTATATGGTTCGTTATGTAAGCCGTGTTTGTTATGGACTATTCATATCCATAATGATATCAAGTCCTTAAACAACAATTTTAATCATCAAATGATAATTATTCCTAAATGGATATGATGGGGAAATGAATCTCATCGTGTTCGTGGAGAGGGAAATCCGTATGTACGCACGAACACAACATCCATTTCATTTTTCATTTTATACAGAATAAAAAACTAATGATACATAGGTATATAATTATTTCATTATAATATAATATCTTATATTTTTTACTTATTTTCATTAACACCATCCTTTATACGTTCCATGTATGGTATGTACGAGTCATATCACTTTGAGGGGGCGGTAGTCCGCACATCCTCAAATGAAATTATCGTATATATATACAACATGAAACGAATAATGGTATGATATAAAATGGAATTACAGATGATTATATATAAAATAAATATCATTAATATCATATTTAATTATAGTTCTATCATAATGGCCACCATGAGAGGTGGTAGGATATAATTGAACAATCATCACTTCGTGAGGCGTTTGGTTTCCATCCACATAAACATTATGTTCTTCACCCATTAAGTGGATGTGTGTGTAATTGTAGTTATAATACTTATAATAACAATATCCTAGTGTATTTAGGATACTGGTTTTGTTACAAAAGAAATTAATAAGAAGATTTTAGGGGTTGGAGAAGTAAAATAAAAGAAAAGAAGCTAAGAGAAATCGTTACCTTTAATTTGGGTAAATCCCTTTGGTTTGATCCAAAAAGGAACCTTGAAGTGCCTAATGCTTAAGTTAAGGCTTCTAAAAGGAGTAGAGGGATGTAGGGAGCTTAACTGAGCAGAGGTTGGACGAGAAAAAAGTCTTGAGAGGTGTGAGGAATTGGATAGAAGTGGTGTCCTTTTATTAGGGGGAGGAGGGGCTCTTTAATAAAATCTAGAAATATTATTTTAAAATAAATTCATATACGGTTTCTAATGGATAAAAGTATATTATTTAAACGTTAAGGTGGGTATGGGACTAAAAACACTCAATCAATATAATTTATACAGGTTCGGTTCATTATATTAACCTTATCATTCAGTTTTAACACTTAGATGATTAGTTTGACACTTACCATGTCACTTTGTATATTTATATTATATAGTTAATAAACATACGATATACCTCAAAATGACCCCCAATTAATCCCTTAATGATACACCTATCATGATATATATCTCTGGGATGATCCTTAGATTTTTAAGAATATAATATAAATTAATAATATAATATTTGTTTTAAAAACTCATTTATGTCAATTTTGACACTACTCAATAAATTATTTTTGTTAAAGTCATAAAAACTTTATTAATTCGATCAAAATTCATTTATAAAATCATAACATGTCATATTAACCAATAAAATTCTTTTATGTCATCAAAACTTTCAAATTATATTTATTTTAACATTTATAATATCAATTATTTGATTCTGTCATTAATAAGGAAAATACTGCATCATTATTGTGTCATATATATTTTTACTTTTTAAATGTCTAAAAATTATAAATAAAATTCCATTAGGTAGGATATCATCTTATCTTTCTAATGAATATTTATAATATAAAATATAACATATATAACCCTATGTAAAAAGTGTTTTTCTAAAAGATATAAGCTTATGCCATTTTTTTATTCACTTTAACTTAATTAATATAATGTGTCCCTATCACCTACAAGTGGATCCATGGGGTCCCCAAATCGACCCAAAAATGCCCATGGTCGGACATGTATCCACCAATAAGGATATAACACTTTTTAGGGTAATTTATTATTATTATAATACTATTTTGTAACCCTTATTTACCGAATTTACCCTTTAACCATGGTAAATAAAATATTTACCGAAGTAATTATTGAAAATGTCTAAAAATAAAAATTACCTATTTACAAAATTTGGACATCTTGATTCCAAATATGGAATCCATTTTTCCAAATTCAAAACACAAAAGTGGATGAAATTAATTTAAAATTAATTCCCGTTGTCAAAACAAAAAACGTGTTTTAAAGATATAATAACTATCAAAAGACTGAAACTTGTTTATGTCCGGTTTAATTGTGAAATTATGTCCAATGACCAAAATTGTATTAAATGGTAATAATATATTTCCAATATAATTTTAAACCACACAGATTCATAATTTAGCACTATTAATTATTTTGATTAAAAAAGATGTTTTTAATTAAAATTTATTAATATTCACTATTCATAAAAATATAAAAGTTATCCGAAAAGTAGCAAAATTTCACCCTAGGCTAAATTTGATATTCCGAATCCAAAAATAAAGTCCATTTTTAGAGATAAATTTTATAAAATTTCAAAAAGTATATATTACTATTCATAACGGCTAGTTTGATTGGTTGTAGTGTGTGTTAGAACTCGAAGTTGCGTACAACACACGCTGCTGTATTATTCAAAGAGATGTGTACCGTGGATTCTTGGGGTGTTAAATTGTAAAATTTTGATGTACCCATTCTAAAGAATAAATTTATTTATTCAATGTGAATATATAAAAGTTTAAAATATTGTATTTAAAAGGGTTCACTGTTAAAAGTTGGTAAAAGTGCATTTTTGAAAATTACTTCTTTTGTTTGGAAAAATGAATTTGTTCTTACATTATGTCTAAGAAAATAATAATATGGATTCTAAAATTATAAGGATTATATAAAGTTCAAAATTTAGTTAATATTATTCATAACCTATTTTGAACGTCTTGTTTGGTAAGTCATGGTGCGCTTGAACTCGGTGTTGCGTGTAATGTAAGATATTAAATTATTTTGAAGAAGTAACACACTATGGAATCATGGGGTGTCACATTCTAGGTTTGTGACATGAACCAAATGAACTAACTGATATCTCTTGGGAATAAGTTATCCAAAAAAATTCTAGTAATGGAAATTTCTAAAATTATTCCATGAGGAAACCATGCATTGTATGCCCATGATAAGTAATATTAGTAAGAAAATTAAGAAACAAACTATAATAATAAAATAAAATATATGAAATAAAAAATAAATAACACATCCCACCTCTACCTTCCTTACAAAAAACAATTCATCATCTATAACTCCACAAGAACAAACACCCCCTAAATGAAATAACGGAAACCAGAGATGGATGATTTTCTTAATGTGAAAAGAAAATGGAAATAAAATAAAAAATCAAACTAACCTCCAAGTTTCTATAGGTCATTATTCAGTCCCAAAAAACTAATCACTCTATGATCTATTAGAAACAAAGATAGATCATGAAAGTAAAATATAAAATAAGTGTTATCATGAATATTCCAAGTATGTAGCCATTCTATTATCCAAATGCTTAATATTTAGTAAAATAACCTTTTTCAGGCTAGTTTGAAAATTAAATTCGACATAATTATTCAATTATTTATATCAAATAAACCACATATTGTTTACATGGAAAACTATTTAATTTTAATAAAATTATAACACATTTAATCCAAAAAAATTAAAACATTTTCGATAGAAAAAGTAGAAAAAGAGAATGAACCAATTAAAAATTAAAACTATTGCAGGAATTACCTTGTTTTGGAAAAAATGTAAAACTAATTCACATTAAAATGAAAATTTATAAATTAAATAAATTAAATAGTTCTAGTAGGATTACATGTAATAAGTATCTATGATATAAGATATGTAATAAGGGCACCCAATATTAATAATATAACTAAACAAAAATACCATCACAATAATGGAAGAGAAAAATATAAAATATTGTTTATCATAGGTTCTCCCATATGAAACCAATTTCGGAGAATCCTCAAATCCTGATTACCTCATTTATTTAACCAAAAAAATTGTTCCCATGCATGAGCCACTATAGAGGATCCTATCAAAAGTAATATAGATAATAATATTTATACATTAAGGTCGTTTAGTTAGTATATTTTCATTGTATAATGATCTGGAGGGTAGAGATTTACATATAGGTACTTATACTACAGTCTATCAACTATTCACATAGGTTTCCATGATCAAAAAAATTTGAGGTGATTTTTAAGATATATTCAATCACACAAAGAAAAAAGAACATGAATAAAACCCTTCACATCCAATCAAAACATACCCACGAGAATTCCCAATATAAATCATCCAAAACAGATATTCGTAATTTTAAAATCTAATAACTAACCACAAGTTTATGTCACAATGTGATAACAAGGCCTTAATGTTTGAAAATAGTATATATCCATTCTATAAAAAACATTTTATAGATCCTATTTATTTTTAAATATTACTTGTATGATTTGGTTAGGATATAAAATTTTTCTTCCCAAATCGTCCTTTATACATAAAATCATATGATCCTAATGCATTAATACCTTTATCCCAATGAACATATTGAAAAAAATATTTACCAATATTTCCACAAACATATATATCTATTTTATTTCACATATGTGTATATGTAATAGGGATGGAATAAAATCTTTATAACATGGGTTATAAGTGAACTAAAAATAAAATTATAATATATATATATATAAATAATGGATCATAATTCCACTTCTCAAAACATTAAATATATTTAAAATCAAAATAAATTATTTTGAAATAAAAATTAAAATCATGGATACATTTACTAACTATTTAATACATCTCAAAGATAAATTGGGATAAAATCATAGATTATTGGTTTTCATAGATATAGAAATTCATATTTTAATTGATATCTAGAATATAAATACTCTACAATTTCTATGAAAACCAGGTTTATATCTAATTTTTCATTTTCTAATAATTATAAACATTCAAAATATGGTCATTATTTATCTATAAATAAATTTATAATCCAATAAATCAATTTTTATATATTTAAATCATGGTAAAAAAATACCTATATTTGTTTGGAAACATTCTGAAATGTAAAATATATAATTGATGACACCTGAGAGGGACATTAAACAACCTTGACCCCAGGAACATGAAACAATTGTTTACTCCAAAAACCCAATGGTTAGGTCTATAGTGTACGTAGTAAGGGGTAAAGATAATGAATGGGGAATTGTAGGATGATGGAACTAGATAGGAGGAAACCCTAATTTATTTTGGGATTCCTTTAAAATCACATGAGGAAATACCTATAAATAAGAGGGTGAGGCAAGGGAATTATCAAAGTGGGGTCCTCCTAGGGTTCTTGATTTGTGATGCAAAGAGGGGGGGGGGGAGGATCTCCATATAAGATAAAATGTGTACATGGTAATTTTAGTAAAAAAATATTTTAGAAACATCACATAATTGTCACAAAATTTAACAAACTATACCCCAACATTGAACACTTCACTTCACCCATCATGTCCCACAATGTTTAGTCTCACAGTTGGAAAACCCATTCACCAACTATAAAAAATGGATTTACAATTTGATAGACCCCTATATCACGATATCCACATGATTTGAAATAACTAATCAATAATCGTAAGACATAATGATATTCTTAAATTATCCAAAATTTCCTAAATAAAAAGACACAAGCATCTAAGTAAGGAATTAAATCAATGAATGAATGGGTAATAATGAATATAAGTATTAGGTTGTGATAAATCTCTACACCATGACCCTTTCATCCATAATGATGAATTAGTAGATTCAATATGTAACTGAAAAGAGAAATAATCAACCCATTCAAACAACACTCGATTCTAAAAAATTATGGAACAACACAACTACCCCAATGAAAATATGGGACTCAATAGAAAAAAACCAAAACCATATCCGAAAACTGAATTCATCTCCCACATAACCATAAAGGACATAATCCACTACCGTGTACTCCATTTGAAAAGAAAGCATCCACCAAGGGCTCAATGTTGGATAACCACATAATCCACTTTAAAATTAGTATGATATTCTATCCATCATATTAAAACATCCAAAAGACAGTCATATTAGTTTTAACAAAATTAAGGAATCCCAAATGGAATGAAAAATCTGATGATGCTAATGATCACAAACACAATTATCAACAATTCATAATTTCAATAAGAAATCACAATTCATAAAAAATGATGAAAAAATTATAATTTTTTTAATGAATCTATAATTTACATATCCTCAAATAAGAAACAAGGGGTAGAAAATATATATAATGAACAATGAAATTATTATCATGAAATAATGATGAACTAGCATCCCCCCACAGAATCACTCTCCACCATTATTCAAACATCTCAAGAAATTTGGCTCAACAATGATCATCACAAATAACTTCCCAAATTCCATAATATAATCCTAAAATCAAAATTATGGGATTAGATCCATCCAAGTAAAGATTCATATGAAAACCAAATGGAGATACCTAAAGAATATGTAACATTCATCATCAAACGGTTTTGTTTTATTTCTTCCTAAAATCGAATAAATAAATATTAAATCATGATTATATTATATAATTAGTATATTCCATATACCGAGGTGTATTTATTTTATGGTTAACACCTACAACCACATGAAATTCCATGAAATTGGTTATGAAATCATAGTTGGTGCGTACAGAGGAATATCATCTCGCAACCCAATGTCATTTAGTTTTCCACTCATACATTTAAATTCTGGAAATAATGATGGATGTACTATTTATATTTTTAATATATGATATTTATTATTTATATAAGCTTATTAAATTATTATGTATTACTTACATTCGTGGTTTCCATTCTATAGAAAAATTATAATGTTATTCTAGTATGCGGCACACTACCACCTCATGAAGCAATTTGATTCATTCACATTTCAAATGGGATGTATTAAAGACATGTTCAGTATAAATATACGATATATTTGACACGAAAATTATGCAAGAATTATAATATATTTATTTTTATCATTTATTTTTTCTTCAATTCAATATAATAAGGAAATGTAAACAACTTTCTTGCAAACGTACGACCTAAAATCAACTTGAACGCTGTATATCATTTACAATGAATTAATTTCATGGATTACACTAAATAAATATATGATGAATATATATGAAAATTTTACATTGTAAACATTATTTATATGATTAAATCATGATCAATTTAATATGACCTAGACTAACTTGTTAAAACCTCCACAAAAAAACAAAGCGGTTATTACCTAAAACATAACATTAACATGATATTATTAATAAATGGGAAATAAAAAGTCAAGTAAATAATATATGGTATTATATATATTAATATGGTTATTTCATATATGTATAATAAATATATAGTTATTAAAAATTGTTTTATGTCAGTATGATGAGAGTCAATACTTTAGGTAATGAATTTCAGTCTATCTTCTTTTCATTGGTGAGACATGTGATATATTCACAATATATTTCCTCTATGTGATGTATATATTGACCAGGAATTTATTTTTTGGATTCTTCTATTAAAATTAATGTCAATTTACATATATATTTTATGACCTCTTTATCATGGGGTTTATAATTTAAAGGATTCCAACGTTGTAAAAATTTTCTATTGCAATATCATCATTTAAAAATATTTTTTATGTTTATCATTAAAATGATAAAATATAATGATATTCCTCTAAAAACATTTCCAGATTCTTATTCTCCTCCAGCTATTCATGATATATCCAATTAGGGGTTCCATTATCCAATCTTTTTAACATAATTTAATAAATATTTTTTTAATGAAAAACTGACATTAATTTTCCATTTTTTTATAAATCTATTTTCATTCATTACCATGTTTTCTAAAAATCTAACATGTTAAATGCTTCAACTATTATATTTTAAAAAACATTAAAAATATTTTTAATTTTTATACAATGGTTTAAAGTGGAATATTCTTGACATTTTCTAATTAAGGATCATTTGACTTATATCAACCATATAAAAGGAATCATTATTTTACACATATGTAATTTAGGGAATTATATACCATTTGGACCACTCATATAGTTCATTATTACATTATAAATTTAAAAAATATTTTCAAGAATTAAAAAATTTCATAAATATTTTGGAAATATTGATATTATAAATTCATTTTTTAATAATGTAATTATAAAAATTTTTAGGTATTAAAAAGTATTTTAAATTATTTTAGAATATTAATTTATAAATATCAAATGTCATTTTCCATTAAAATTATTTAAAAGGTTTTTTTGAATTAAAAAGTACATTAAATGGTTTTAATATATTTATTTATGTGTTTTCAATGTTGTCTTTCAAATAATATGATTTCCATGAAGGTTTTATGTTTTAAAATCATATTTAAATGTTAAATTAATATTTTTCCAATGAAATATTTTCAAAAAAAAATTCAATTAATTTTTTATAAATTTCCAATGATAATTTCAAAGATAATATTTTTTAAAATGTTTTATGAAATTTATTTTAATAGAAATTATATATTAGTTACCTAATGATCCAAATGGCCTTTAAAAATACTTCTTCTTCTACAATAACATCATATTATATTTTTTGTTATTTAATGGAGATATAATCCAAGGACACCATTCTTATAAATTCATTTAATGGATTGTGTTTAAGATGAAATTATTTTTATGAGACTTGTTTCTCATCCATAGTCTATACTGTTATAACATTCTTCTGAAACCTGCTTCTTTTCATGGGTTATTAAATGACAAAATTATTATTAAACATATATCTTTTTCAAAGGTTATGATATGAATAAATTTTGGGATATCCATTTCACTTAATGGGTTATGATATGATGAATGATTTTGATCTTGATCTAGTGGAACACATATGTATGTTTTCATTATATGATGGGTGGTTGATATGTCTACCTCCTATGAATTGGTAACATATTAATATATCTCATGAGATATATGGGTCTTAAATGTGGCATGAACATTTTACCATAAGGGATATTGTCCATTAAGATGGTATGAGTAGTGAACTTATTCCTCTATAAGTGAATCACTACAAATTGTGATGGTGGTGTGTCCCACCTAGCAGGTGTAGCCCCCATGAATTTGCTTGATATGTTTTCCCCATGAGACTTGAAGTTTGGAGAATGGTTTTATATGGTTATGAGTAGGCTGAAAATAAATGTCCTATATTAATTTTATTCTCTCCTAACTTATGTTCTTTTATTATATTACCATTCAAGTATAATGAACTTCCAATCATTATTCTATGAATCATGATTACGATGTTTGATAAGAATGTTGTTGTTTTCAAATGTTATTATCATGTCCCCATACCCTTATGATGATGTTGTACTTATGTATCTCCTTTCATTACCCTTTCTGAGAATTCAAGGTCACCCTTTCTTATGTTTTATTTCCACAGGTTATTACGAATGGTTATACAAGAGTACTCAAGCAGAAGATTATTGTTGGAAACATTGAAAACCTTTCACCATAATAGATGATTATTTTTTATGTTTCCAAATAAACTAAACAATTATGGTCCAATGATTTCTTTTTGTAATGTAATAAATAATCATATAAAAATATTTAATATCGATATATTTTAGTCAATGGTTCCAATATTTTGAATCAATGGATGGATTAGTAATTATTTTTAATATAATATGAGTAAACATTATTGATATCCCTTTGAATAATTTTAATGATATGTGTAGGGATGTATCCATGTATAATTACAAGGAGGATTCAAATATTAGGAAAATTTCCTAGAATTTTCATAAAGGGTTGATAGAGTAGTTTCCATGAAATTTCATCCAAGTCAAAAATAATACAAGTGAATGTGTCTTTGGAAAAAATTCACCTAGGAAAAACAACCCGAAAAAGTAGGTATTTTTCTATACTCGATTAATAACTGGTGCATGAAAATATACCTTGCGGCACACTGAGTTTGACACTCCCTAGTGATATTCATTTGAAATTAAAAAACACTTTTCCATCCATCAAGAAATATTTAAATAGAATTTGACTATGAATGAATTAGGATAAACATAAGGTTTCATACTTTAAAAAAGACGGATTCATGATTTAGACATTCTGTGAGTGATTTTCATGATCATATATTTTTCCGCTATTATAAGTGTTTCTCACATTATTCTTTTTAGTCTTTGTTGAAGGATGGAATTAGAAGTCTATGGATTAACACTAATTATGATGGTAAATTTTATAATGAGAAACCAAATTAGTTGATTACTAGAATAAAGGATGATGTGATCATGAAAAACTAGTCATCACATAGCATGTTTAAAAATGTCAACCTTAACCCTCTCTCAGACTCAACAATGAATATAAGGATAGAGTTTGGTGAGAGATATGGTATTGAAGATAATGGTAGAATGAGTATTTAGTACCCTTTTAGTAATGAATGTGGGACAAACACCCATGTGGATATCATAGAGTAATATGAAAATGATTTGATTTGAATATAGGGACACATAGAAAGTAACTATAATAGAAAAAATGATAAGTTCAATTGATGAAATGGATGAGAATAATGGCCTCCCTAAAGTATCATCAACTATTTAATTCCTTTAACATTTAGCGTTTGATAACATTGAAAATAGATATGATATGTGGAAATATCTTGATGAGAAACAGCATGGTGATGTGAGTAATGGTTATATTACAAATTACAAATAGACTAAAAATGATATGTGAAAGAAAATAATTATTAAGGAATAAGATGATGAATCATATTTAATTAATTGAAAAGTATGTGGGATTAATGGAGTATTTATGTATCATAATCCAAAGATTATGTTATATGAATCATAAAATATATATTTATTACTTAGATTATGTTTTTTATATTTGATTTTAAACGATATGTTGAAAGATGTCGATGGGATGAAAAAGTAATTTAATGAAAAATGTTATATTCCTGGAAAACACATGGTTAACTGAAATACAAGCCTTAATATGTTTCTAATGTTGAGATAATAATTTTAGGATAAAGAGATGATTGATATTGAAAATGTAAACTGTATAGAACAGATTACTTTGGAATTGATTAATAATATTTTGAAAAAGTATTTTATGTTATTGTCGATAGAGATTAAATAATTTTTTGATATAAAGAATACATCCAATAAAATATTTTTGATGAATATAATGATGAAGAACGTATGTTTTTAATTTTTGTTCTCAATAATTCATGTTATTAACATTTTTTAAGGGAATATATTTGTAAGGTATTCACTTGTTTGATATGGGACAATCGAGAGGTTATTTATGATTTTTAGGGATCGATTTATAGATGATTTCTAGAAATTTTGTATCCTTATTTATAAAGTATTATATTTTAATATTTCAAATGACTAAAATGGTTTGACCAATTTTTAAATGGTTTATGTTTAACATTTAATGATGTTTTAGATATCAATGAATCATTTTCCCACATGAATAGTTATGTATATTAAAAAACCTCTGGTAACCATTTTTTATTGATGGTAACAAAAGATAGGTGGAATAGTTTATCATTATGTTTATGGATAATATAATAAATTATTTCTTCATGAATAAAAAAGTAACCATGGTTACATGGATTAATAGTTGATGTTGAAATTTATAAATGCACAACAAAAAGGTTATACTGTTCTTATGAAATAGAATCAATTAATTATATATTCATAAGAAAATAAATAAATTTTAAGAGAATTTTCCGAAAATAAGATATTGTCCAATAATCATCATTTTTATGATATCAATGCAAACTTTAAAGCCTCATTGGTTTATTTCTTTTTGAATAATAACTATCTTGTAACAGTGTTCCCTATCACTATCCATCAGAATTTGTGTGTTAGTTTTCCCATGTATGTCCATGTTTTCACTTTCCACCTATCTTATCTTATATGGAATCCTATTTATGAGTTACATTGGAAACGGTTATATTTCCAACCTTCCCTTTTAAAATATTTTTTTATTATTAATTTTTATTATTTTTATTTTAGAAATGAATGTTTATGCGTTAAACCATTGATGACCTAGATGAATTTAGAGGAAAACATTCATCGTACGAGAAGTAGAATATAACACACTGGGTTTTGATGAATTATTTTTTAATAATTTAAATTTGATTGATGGGTTTCATTGCACACTACCCTATGTAAATATGGACTTAAATGAATCACCAAGTCATGTTTGGGCTATACAGAACAAAGAGTTTATATTTTGGTACATCAAACAATATACTTGTCTTATGTTACAAAAAATATTGAGTTTCATCAACAGCATGTGTTACACACAAGATTGGGTTTTTTCAATCTAAAATATAATATAAATATTATTATTTAATATAATGGTTATCTCATAGCCATTGTAATGAAGACAGTGAATATGAATAACTAATTTATGAAAATATATAGTTTTCAAATGTTTATTAGTTATCTATTTATTATAAATGAAATACGAATCAATTAATATAAAAGGAAATTTATTCATATGAGTATCTTTTCTGTGACATTTTTAATTGGTATTCGTATCATAATTTAATATAAATTTTTGCCACTATTAAATAATTTATTTTAATAAATAAACATAGTTTATGAAATACAAATATCAAAATTAGCTTATAATGAATTTTTGGTATTATTTAGAGACATTTCACTTGTTTTGATGAATATTGTAAAATACTGAATTTTAATTAAAAACATATTCTACTATTAAGTAATTTATAATTATAAAATATATTTTGAATCTGTTTTAATACCACACTATTTCAATTTTACATCTACTAATGAAATTTATTTCCTTAAATTTATATTAAATTCTAACACTTATGTGAATTGAATTTTCTAAAATGGGTTCCATATTTAGAATCCGTATATTTTAAAATTTATATTAAGGAATTTATAATTCTTTCCATATTTATTAGTGAAAATCTAAGACTAATTATAGTGATTAAGGTATAATCTAGTTTTCATATTTGTTAAACATAAAATATATAGTGTTAATTTACCGACGAACATTCCCAAAACCCTTTTTAGGTACATGTTTTTATCCTTAATACTATATTATAGATAATTAATATTTCTGGAGATACTATAACCAGAAAGTTACCAATATAATATTTTATGTAATAAAAAAGACAAAAAATGAACCTTTCTTACCTTTAATATTTATAAATCTCTATGATAGGGAAAAAATCACATATTCATTTGTAAATATTATTTTGAATGTTAAATGATATTTTTATCATGATATTTCATTTTAAATTTTAATATATAAAATAATTACATTAAATGCTTAAGAAACACCAACTAAACAGTTACATTTTAAATAATGAACAAAAATAAATGACACATTAAATATATTGAGTGAAGAATATTGAATGAATTATTATATAAATTTAATTTTTTAGAATAATATATAATTTTAAATAGGTATTAATTTAATTTATTTAAGTTCATTTTTTTAAAATTTTAAATTCTATTTATCTATGTAATTTCAAAATTTACATAATTTTTATTTTATAATAAAATATATTTCATTAAATTATTAAAAATTAATAAAAAAACACATCTTCAACAAAGTTACTAATAAATTTAAATGTATATAAAGTTTCTTCCTCTCATTGAATAATTTATTCTCTTTAATAAATATATTGACCCCAAAATAAAAAAACATAGTCAGCAATGTTCGGGTTAAATTACTTTTTTTTGTGAAATGTGTGAGCTTCTCTTAATATTAATTTCCAACACATATATGATTTTTTTATAAAATGAAATATCATATTTTATAATTGCTGGGGAAAAGTTTTATAAAAATATTCAATATAATTTTTTACAATTGGTTAAACTACCATGACTATCAAATTTGTTAACATAATTAAAATTGAAATTGTAAAAATAGGGAAACGTATAAGGTAAAAAATAGAATTTTTAAAATGAATTTATTTTTGTGTTTTGTATGTTTTAATAAACCCTATAAACACTCACATTAATTATTATTGAAATTTGGATCCATATGAGGTTTGATATACATCCCAATAGTGAATAATTTTGAGTATTTATATGAATTTAACTCGTCCTCATCTATAAAAGGGAACTAAATATCTCTTACTACTCACACGTCTAAAGACATTTGGATAAACCAAGACCTCGACAATTACTTCAAAAAATCTCTTCTCTTATATTATAATAAGTATTATAGGAATAATTCCATCCAAGGAAGGCTTTTAGTGAAAAACAAATGGATATAACTGAAGAAGATATATTGTTCATCAACAAATGTTTTAGTATTATTTAATCCTCAAACCCCTTATTTTTTTATATATTATTATCATAAAATAACATCACAATCTTCCATTAAATAATTTTCTTTATTTTAACTCTATATCCTTCACCCACACATGCTTCCATTAAATGGGATATGAAATCATCATGTTTGTTTGTGTGTTTGGTGGACTACCACCTCACAAACCGATGTATTTTTTGCATTATATCCTTTCAAGGATACAAATAATGGTTTAAATACAATTTATATATTACATATTTTATATTTATAATGTATTAATTCATTTTTAATTATTATATATCACAGACCTCTATAATTCCCATTTTTTTGGAATACGATAATGTCATTCATGTGTACAGAGGAGTACATCCTGGTAAAGTGATGTGATTTATTCGCATTTCACATGGTATGTATTAAGGATTTTTTTAATAGAAATATGTTTTATATATCACAAGAAAATAATACTTTAATTATTATATATATATATATCATTTACTTTCTATTATTTCAATATGAAAAGAAAATGGAAACACACTTAATGCATACATATGGCCTAACATCTCCATGAAAAGTGTTTTTCACATCCTGTCACTAAATTATATAGATTAAAATAAATACATATATAATGAATAAATAATATATATATATATATATATTTAATCATTTTTATATGAATTATGATTGATCTATGAAAGAGGACCATGAATAATAAGTGATAACAAGTACAAAAAACATAGAGGTTATTACCTGAAACCTAACTCTAACATGGAATTGTTAGTAAAATAGTAATATAAATTCATATGTAAATAATATAGGGTATATATATTTGAATATATTTCTTTTAAATATTTATTAAAAATTATATTTATTAAAAAGGATGTTCGAATGAGTGGGGTGAGATACAAGACTTAAGGTAATGGATTTCTATCTCACCCTTTACTTTTTTTGTGGACATTCTATAGTCACTAACTCTTTCTTTTATACAATGTATATACTTCCCATTAATCTATTTTAAGGATATTCAGTGAAAATTTATTGATATTTACAAATCTATTTTGGGATATCTCTTTTTTGGGGATTAAAACTCAAGGTTACCAAAGTGGTAATAATTTTATGTTATAATCTCATATTTTATCAGGATATCTAACAATTATGGGTCCATTGATAAAATATTATGACCTATCTCTAAATAATTCATTGTTATTTTTTACTCTCTTGATATTAATGATATATTCAAGTAATTTTACCATTTTCAACTTTTTTTACTTAAGATAATTAAAAAAATGTTTTTATGAAAATTTGACTTTATTTCTCTCTTCTGTTGAAAGTATATTTTCATTAAAAACAATGTTTTCTAAAAATGCACTAAAAAATGTGTTAATATTATCCAATGATGTTTAAAATACATTTTACACTTTTTAACTTCTTAAAAAATAGTTTTAAAATAAACAAGATTCTTTTTTTCAATCAAGTCTATTTTTACTTCTACCAACAATATCAAATGAATAATTTTTTAACATATATGTTAAGTACAAAATTCCTTGACTTCATAACAACTCCATTAATAGGAGACTCCATTATATTATTTGAGAAATATTTTAAAAATCGGTTGATTACATAAATATTTTTGAAGGTTTATTATTTAATATTTATTTTTAAATAATGTGATTTTCTAAATGATTAATATTTGAAAAAGAGTTTTAAATAATTTTCAACGATTCCACTATAATTTTCAATTGTTATTTTTTATGAAAATAATTTCAAAGATGAATAATTTTTAAAATTTATTTTATTAGAATATTAATGAATATGTTATAATTTTTCTAGGATATTTCCAAATAAAATGGTTTTTAAAAAGATATTACATCTAAAAAAGTTGTTTTTGTAAAAAATATATATTTTACACAAGAAATGATTTAAATGTATATTCATATATTTATTTATATATATCCAAATATATATTAAAACAATAATTTATGGAAGTTTTTAATGAATGTTAATTTGAATGAATTGTTAGTTTATTTATGATATGTTCTCAATGATATCACAAAATTACACTATATACTAAAGGTCAAACATTTTTATAGTTTATTATTTAATGAGATATAATCCCAGGAATCCATTCTTATTCTTTATTTTAGAGGTTTATTATTAATGTGTTTTTTTAAGAAACTTGTTTCCCATCTATGTGTTATACCATGATAAAATTATTTTTAAAACTACTTCTTTTCATGAGTTCTTTTATGTTGAAATAATTATGAAACTTGTATTTTTCTCACATGTTATGATATGACAAAATGATTATGATACCAATTTTATTTCATGTGTTATTATAAGATGAATTTTTATTATCATATGTAACACATATTTATTATTTCATTATGTGATTGGTGGCACCTATACCACCCTATAATGTATTAGTTAATGATTTTAATATCTTATGAGATAGAGAATCCTACAACCATAAGTGAAACTGGTAATGTAAGGTAATTTTACAATATTATGGTTTTGGGAGTGAACCCAATGCATTAAAAGGAAAGATAAATGATGGTAGATTGTGGTGGGTCTTTCCAAATAGGTGTATCCCCCCATGAAGTGCCTGGAAATGTTTTGTCCATAAAACATAAAGTCTTGGGAATGATCATATATTCATATGTGTAGGAAAAAATATATGTATTATGTCGATGATAAGAGTTCATTAATCAAGTTATTTGATTGTCATATAATTCATGTGTTATGAGAAGCCAATTTATATTAAATGCCTCATGATTATAATATTTGATATGCAATTTATGGTTTTCAAAAGTTATTATCATTTTCTCACATCCCTATAATCATGTCAATATTATGTATAACCTTTCATTATCCTTAACAATAATTTCTTTTCATCCATCATTATGATTAATTTCTAGAGTGTTTGAATGATGCTTTTATAATGAAGTACTAATGGTGAATATATTATAGGAAACAATTAAGATCTTCCACCAAACTAGAAGATTCTGTTCCAATTTTCCTAATGAATTAAAATATTACATCAACAGGGCATGTAATTGTGTAATGTAATGAGTATTAATCTAAAAATATTTAATATAATTTTTTATTAATATTTGGTTTCTATATATCTTTTCAAAAGGAATGTTTACTTAATATTTGGACACTACAATGGGATAAAATTTGTGAGATCCTTAGGGATAATTCTAATTACATTTCTATGGATGTCTCTAATGATAACTCTAAGGAGGAGTCTATGTTTAAGAAAATTTTCATGAATCTTGTTAAGGGATTAAGAGATTGGTGTACAATAAATTAATTCCATACTTAGAAACTACATGTTTATGTGGATGTGGCATAAATGTACATAGAGGTAAAATCCTCGAAAACACAGCATTTATCTAATCATGATTGGGAATGCGGGCATGTCAAGGGGTATTACTCAACACCCAGTTTCACAGTAATAGATGATATTATGTTAAAATTAAAAAAGTATTTATTAACTATCATTATGCATCTAAATATATTATGACTGTGACTAGACTAAGATAAACCAAAGGTTTCATACATTAAAATAATGGTTTCATGATTTAGACATCATGGGATTGATTTTAGTGATTATGTGTTTTTCCACTATGATTACAATTTATCAAATAATCCTTTTTGGTCTTAATAAATAGATGGATCCAGAAGGAATTATTTTAAAATTAAATGTGGTGGATTATTTTCTAATGATAATCCATAAGGTATGATAAAACATGTAAAAATTTATTTTGATCGTGAATAATTAATTTTAATAGAACATGATTAAAAACAAGCACCTTAGCCAACGTTAAGACTCACCAAATAAAATAAGGGTAGATTTATATGAGATTTTTTGTAATGAGAACTATATATTAAAGAGGATTTATCATACATTGAGTAAATAATCTGGTAATAAACCCCCATGTTTATGTATTTGAATAAAAAGAAGATGTTCTAACTCTAGAAAAAAGACACAATGTATGTAACTAAAATTGGAAAATGAAAAGTTCAGTTAACACACTCGATGTTAATAATTGGATCCCTAAGGATTCATCTATTGTTTAATGATTCAAATTTATAAGTTATGGGAATTAGAAAAATTTATGTCCTAAGTCTAATGCTTATGAAGCTTTTCATCAAGGTGGTGGGAGTAATGGATTTATTACTAATGATGAAGAGACTAAAAATGAAATGTGAAAGGAAACATTTTTATGGAAGAAGCCAATGAAGCTTAGTTAATTGACTGAGAATTATGTGGGGTGAAGAAGTATTCATCTATAGGAATCTTAATATTATGTTATCTGGATCATGCAATTTATAATTATTGATTAGTATATATTAATAATTGTATATTTAAATGGATATATTCAAAGATGTTTAATGACATAAAAAGTGATTTGTTGGTAAGGTAATATTAATGTAAAAATCATGTTAAGAGAAATATTTTCTTTGATATGTTCCTGATGTTGAGTTAATTTATTTTGGATAAATATATGATTGATATGGATAGTGTAAATTGGATATTATAGATTACCATGGAAATTAATAATAAATTTATCAAAAAGTGGTTTATCTTATCATGAATTGAGTTTATAACATGTTTAGATGTAATTAATTTATCCAATTATATGTTTTCTATATAATGATTGAGGAAGCACCTGTGTTATCATTTTGGTTTTATGTTAATTCACGTTATTACCATGTTTTAAGAGAATACTTGATTGAGGTATTCATATGTTTGGTATGTGATAATTAAGAGGTGCTATATGATATATAGTGTCACGACCCGTCCTCGGGGCCCTTGCCGTGACTACCCCAAGCCCGCCTTCCATAGGCCAGGGGCTGGCGACTTGCACCAAGGTGTAAATCCCAACAAAAGGGAAGGCATTGCCTTTGAAAAGTAAACAAGCACCACAGAGTAAGCAAGCGGAAACGTAAACACTCAGTAAAAACTGTAACAAGCTTTGCTGAAGTAAAAGGGGCCGGAAATGCAAGCCCAACTGTAAAGTACAACTGATAGGGAAAAACAGCAACTGAAAAGAAAAGCCACATCGTCAAGCCGTCCTCTGAAGGTCCCACCTGAAGGGTGGGGACAGATAGCCTCCACAGCTCCTCGATCCAGCCGTCCGCTCTGAGTACGTCCCGCTCAGTGGTCCACCTCCAGGTACCGTCCTGCTCCGCAAGCCTCCACCACGATCAGTGCTATCCGTTGTCTGCAACCAACACAGTGATGTGCGGGCATAGCCCGTGCAGGGGTGAGTATAAGCTACTCAGTAGGGACCCCGAGACACCCGATGGTCTCCCAGAATCCACAAAGGATAGTCCATAGAGGAAGGATACAATCACGAAGTAACATCCGACACAGCTTAGGTATATGCCCATACATATACCTAAGTCATCCATTCCCGTTTGGCTCCAACATCCGAGTCCATGCACAACCCAGTCCACACACGAAAGCAAAACATATACCCACATAGGATAGCACAACACAATCCATAATGGAGAGTATACAGTAAATCCACACAGGATAGCTCAACACAATCCACAATGGAGAGTAACAGAGGATTTAGCTCACACAGGTATACTTCTTGTGTGACGATAAAGATGATCACTGATCCATCTAAGTCGTCGGACCCACAAAGGATCGAAAGGTACTAACCCCCGCTAAGACCTACATAGGATCGGGCCCACACAGGACCTGTAGGCGCTAGCTCACACAGAACCGCTGAGCGCTGACCCACACAGGATCAGACCCGCACAGGATCGAGCCCACACAGGACCTGTAGCACTAACCCGCAAGGGATCGCTGAGTGCTGTAGTCGTTGCAGTCCACTGAGGATCTCTGCACATTCGTCGTCGCAGTCCACTGAGGATCTCTGCACAGTCGTCGCTGCTGTCCACTGAGGATCTTTGCACAATCGTCGCTGTCGAAGTAGTAGTCGCAGCCAGCTCTAGGGTCCCCGCACACAGCAAGCTCATTCGGGAGGGTCCGCTCCACGAGCCGAGAGGCTGAAACATCAACTGACACAAAGTCCGAGGTTGATGTATCCAAAAGTTCCGTATGGTCAACAGGAACTCAACGTTGCAGACGGCACGTCAATCGGACGCCCGGTCTGAGAGATATTGGCTTTTTCATCCTAGGGGCCCGGTTGGTTTTTAAGGCAAAACCAACCTGACCATACTCCACCTACGTCCAAACCTCGGGTGGAGTATGCCAAAAGATCCGCCTCACTTAGAGGAATCCACCAAAGCTAGAGGCACGTCAATCGGACGTCTATAGCTCAAGATATGAGCGCTTCCGCTATGAGGGCCCGGTTGGTTTCGTGTACGAACCAACCCGGCCGAACCCAAAGTATTCCGAAACCTTGAGTGCGATATACCGAAACGACCATCTCGATCCAAGGATCATGTTTCCGCTGACGTCGCATCATTCAGAGGCTCGCATATCATGTTATGAGCGAAAGACCGAAAATGGTCCGAAGACGGGGGGTCTGGGCCGACCCGGCCCGACCCCCCCCCCCCAGAGGTCGGGCGAACCGGGTCGACCCGACCCGGCGGACCAGGTCCGGTCCGGCCAGGGCGCGGCCCGGCCGGTCGGATCGGCCTGGCTCAGCTCGGCCGAGCGGCCGAGCAGCTTGACGCCGCGGGGCGCTGCCCCCGTGGATCGGAGGTGTCGCGGCCCCGCGTGGGGCCGCGCTGGATCGAGCGGACGTGGCATGTCGCCGCGTCCCATGCGGACGAGCCGGACCTGCGCGGCCGTGGATCCACTGGTCGCCGCCGCCGCGGCTGAAGCTGCACCGGCGACCCGCGCCGCCGGCCGCTTCCGCGGGCCACCGGAGTTGCTTCGGTGGTCCGTTTTCCTTTCCGTCTGCACCGTTGTTCCTCCCGAGTTCCGTTCTTCACTGTGGGATCATCAAAAGGCCCTTGCGTCACGGTTTTCCATCGCCTGCCAAATCCGCACAACCACGAAGAATAGCGGAGGGTTGTCGGGCCGTGTTCGTTTGGCCCGCACCCTCCGCATTAGATAAAAACAACATGAGAAATTATTCTACACATTAACCAACAATTTTAATAAAATAAATATTTTCATATGAATCCGGTTCGTTAATTTTAAAGAAACGTTCACGGGAATATAAAATATTCAAAACAACCCCTACCTCATCAAGTCGTTGCTCGCGGGTTCTTTGCGGATTTGTGGGTCGTCGCGTCGTCGCGGTATCCGGCGTCGCGTCGTCGCGGAAGGGTGTCGCGTCGAAGAACTCCAAGGTTCAAGAACAAAAAGATTTAACTAATAATAATTAAATCCTTCTTGAGTCAAAATCCACAAATGATGTTTAAAAAGAAACCTGAGATCTCTTACCTCAAGCAGTTGGTGATCGGAGATCGGGGCGGGGAAGAACGTCTTGGATGAAGCATCGCCAAACTCCAAGGGTGACGGTGTTCTTCGCATTCTTCACGTTATTCACGTTCTTCCCGTTCTTCGCGAAGGAGGATGAAGGCTCAAGAATTCTGTCAAAGCCTCTCAACGTGTAATCCTCCAAATGTCGTGTTGGTCTTATTTTATTATTACGCCAACAAATGAAAAAGAGGTAAGTAACGACCCATTAATTCTTAAAATTAATTCAACAAAAGAAACTGCCCATTTAAATCATGAAATAAACCGCCCAATTAAATGGGGCGTTAAGAATTTAAGAAAACTCGCCAGTTGACTTTCATAATGACGGGTTTTCGCAGGTGCGTTACTTAGCGGAAATGAAACGGCGTGGCTCGTGCGGGCCCCAGCTCACAAATATCCTACCAAGAGGGTAGGATATTTTTGGATAGTACCATATCCATTTCAACTCATTTTATGTGGCTTTCAAGTGGCTTCAAGTGGATTAAGTGAAATAAAATAATGTTTGTCGAACAATTTATTTTATTTCTAAACTTTAAGCCCAAAAATTAAAAACCACACCCGAGAAAACGCAACTCTGGAAGAGGCATTTCTAAGAAAATACCGGCGCTGCAATTCCATCGGTGCCCTCAGAATTCGATTTCGGGCACCGGTTCAAAAGTTATAAAAACACGCTCGTCCGTTCACTGAACGTACCCGAGCCAAACTTCGGAAAATGATTCCGGGCACACCGGGCCTCGGAATCAGGTGCCGTCAGAAACTGCGTTCCTGTTAAATTCCAAAAAAATTAAGAAAAAAATTTCCTTGAAATTTACGGGTGTTTACATTACTCCCACCTCAGGGCTTTACATCCCCGTATAGATACATCATAAACTAGGGAAACAAATGTGGGTAATGAGGACGCATCTGAGTCTCCCGCTCCCAAGTGCTCTCCTGGAGGTTCCCGTGCTGCCATCTGATGTGCACAAGAGGAATCAATCATCCACGTAGGACCCGCTCCTGTCGATCCTCGATCTCCACTGGGACCTCCGCAAAAGTCGCTCCATCATCCACGTCTAGCTCCCCATGGTCAATGATGTGCGTCGGGTCGTGCATGTATCTCCTCAGCTGAGATACGTGAAAGACGTCGTGCACCCGGTGCAACTGAGGTGGTAGATCCAGGCGATAAGCCACCTCACCAATCCTGCTGAGGACCTGGAAAGGTCCAATGAAGCATGGAGACAACTTGCCGCCTCGGCCAAATCTCCGTAATCCACGTCGAGGTGAGACACGCAAGAAGATGTGGTCCCCATCCTCGAACTCTAGTGGACTCCGCCTCCTATCAGCATAAGACTTTTGCCAGCTCTGAGCTGTCCTCATCCGCTCCTGGATGACCTGGACCTTCTCTGTCGTGGCCCGGACCATCTCTGCTCCCACAAGTGCTGACTCCCCAGTGTCTGTCCAGCACAAAGGAGATCTGCAAGGTCTGTCGTACAACCCCTCATATGGTTCCATCCCGATAGTGGAGTGGTAGATGTTGTTGTACGCGAACTCCACCAAGGGTAGGTGGTCCTCCCAGCTGCGACCAAAGTCGAGGACACATGTGCGGAGCATGTCCTCGAGATTCTGAATGGTCCTCTCCGTCTGACCATCCGTATGAGGGTGAAAGTGGTGCTCAGGTGTAGCCGTGTCCCGAACGCCTCCTGCAACCCCTTCCAAATCCGGGAAGTAAAACGAGCGTCCCGATCGGAGATGATAGATGATGGCACACCGTGAAGTCGTACAATCTCCTGAACGTAGAGACACCCCAAGCTCTCCACTGAGCCCTGCTCTCTGATGGGCAAGAAGTGTGCCGACTTGGTGAGTCAGTCAACAATCACCCAAATGGAGTCGTGAACTCTAGAAGTGCGTGGAAGTCCAGTCACGAAGTCCATAGATATCCCGTACCACTTCCACTCCGGGACCTCCAAGGGCTGTACCAAGCCTGCTGGTACCTGATGCTCTGCCTTCACCTGCTGGCAGGTGAGGCACCATGAAACGAACTCTACCACAACCTTCTTCATGCCCGACCACTAGTGCTGTCGTTTGAGATCCTGGTACATCTTCGCCACTCCAGGATGTACCGCCAAAGGGGAAGTGTGAAACTCCCTCAGCACCTCCTCTCGTAAAATGACTAGTACCAAGGTACATCCTCTGAAAAGGACGTCGTGCTCTGCTCCAAGGGAGAAACCATCATGTGCCTGTCCCAAGGATATCTGAGCACGCCGCGTCTCACAGTCAGCATCCCCACGTTGTGCCTCTATGACCCACTGCAGTAGTGGAGGAGTGACTATGAGAGACTGAAGGAAGGCTACTCCATCCCTATCCACGAAGGATATCTGCAAGGCGGCTACCTACTCTGTCGCCTCCTCAAGTAGTTGGATGGCCGTCCTCCTGCTGAGGGCATCGGCTACCACGTTCCCCTTACCAGGAGTATAGACAATATCAAAGTCATAGTCTTGGATGAACTCGATCCATCGTCGCTATATCAGGTTCAGGTCCTTCTGAGAGAAGATGTACCTGAGACTCTGGTGGTTAGAAAATACTGTAAAGCGCTCGCCCATCAGATAGTGCCACAAAGTCTTTAGTGCGAAGACCACTACTGCAAACTCTAGGTCATGGGTAGCGTAGTTCTGCTCATCCGGCCTCAACTGACGTGATCCATAGGCAATCACGGCCCGATCCAGCATCAGGACACATCTGTGTCCGGTCCCTGATGCATCGCAGTAGTCTACGTATCCAACTCCCTCCTCAGGCAACCTCAAGATAGGTGCGCTGGTCAATCTCTGTCTCAGCTCTTGGAAGCTCTGCTGACATCTGTCTGACCACACAAAGGGTTTCCCTTTCTTCGTCAAAGATGAGAGTGGCGCCGCAACTCTGGAGAAGTCCGGCACAAACCTCCGATAGTATCCAGCTAGACCCAAGAAACTCCTCACCTCCGTCACGCTCTTGGGTGGCTCCCAAGCTAGCACTGCCTCGATCTTTGCGGGATCCACTGCAACTCCCACCTCAGAAATGACGTGCCCCAAGAATTGGACCTCACGTAACCAGAACTGGCACTTCGAGATCTTGCCATAAAGTTGGTTCTCTTGGAGTGTGTCTAGTACAACACGTAAGTGGTAGGCATGCTCCTCCTCCGTGGTCGAGTACACCAAAATGTCATCGATGAAGACAACGACAAATCGATCGAGGTATGGCTGAAGGTCATGTTCATGAGGCTCATGAACACTACTGGAGAATTGGTTACGCAAAAAGGCATAACCAAGAACTCATAGTGGCCATACCGACACCTGAAAGCTGTCTTCTGCATGTCCTCATCTCGAACTCTGAGCTGATGATAGCCTGACCTGAGGTCTATCTTCGAGAACCACCATGCTCCCTTGATCTGATCGAAGAGGTCATCAATCCTAGGTAGCGGATACTTGTTCCTCACTGTCACCTGGTTCAGGTGACGATAGTCGACACACAGTCGCAAGCTCCTGTCCGCCTTCTTGGCAAACAATATCGGGGAAGCCCAGGGTGAAACACTGGGTCGGATGAACCCCTTGCCCTACAAGTCCTCCAACTGTACCCGCAGCTCTCGAAGCTCAGCGGGGGCCATACGATATGCTGGAGTGGATATTGGGGCTGTCCTGGGGTACAGGTCAATATAAAAGTCTACCTCTCTACGAGAGGGTAGTCCTGGTACGTCGTCGGGGAAGACGTCGGCATACTGATCCACCACTGCAGGAAAACTAAGACTCTGCATGTCCACTGCTCCAAGGATGAGACTAGCCAACTGATGAGTGATGGGCTGTCCCCTCCTCTGCGAGAGTCCATCCTGTGCTGCAAAGGCCCCCTTCTCACCGGTGAAGGTGAACCTGCTCCTGTCGGTGCGTACAAATCGCACCTTGCGCCTAAAACAGTCAATCTGAGCATGGACTGTAGATAACCAATCCATGCCCAAGATGACTTCGTAAGGCCTCGACGCCGCTACAAGAAGATCCCTGCCAAAGCTCTCGCCTCCTAGAGTAATCTCACACTGCCGGAACCAGTGCGTAATTGTTGTGTCTGCTCCCGTAGGGGTCTCTAGCCGTAAGGATCGAGCCAACGGCTCTGTCGGAATCTCCGAGCTCTGAACAAGGGCAGCAGCTATAAAAGAGTGACTCGCTCCTGTGTCTATAAGAACTGCATCAAGGGTGGAATAGACACAGATCGTACCTCAAATCATCTCTAGCGCGCCGTGGTCGTAGGCCTCCGCTACCTGGAGTTGTGCCTGTCTCTACCCGCCAACTCCCTGTGGTCGGGGTGGGCCTCCTGGTGGTGGTGGTGGCAGAGCCTCAAAGCGTCGCCCACCACCTGCTGCTCGGCCATCTCCTCTGCCTCGTCTGCCTCCTCCCTGCGGACCGCCACGGTCGACCCTCTGCCTCTGCCTGGGTGGTCCCTCCACCCTCTACTACTCCTCGGTAAGGCGGTTCGGGCATTCACGAGCCATGTGGCCCTGCCCGCCGCAGGCATAGCACTGCCTGCCTCTTGGAAGACTGGCTCTGCGCTGTGTGCCCCCCACTGCTGAGCCAGTGTCCCAAGGTCGTCTTCTGGAAGGTCTTGTCTGCCTGGAACCCTGAGTCATCCGTCAGCTACCCACTGCCGAAGACTCCGCTACCTGCCGCCCTGCGGTAGGTCGCGCTACTGAAGCAGACTCAGCAAGAAAGCTCTCGATCAGAAGGGGTCTCTACAGTACTCCTGCCTGGGTCGGGATGCTGATGGAGATCAGTGATGCCCTAATCTCGTGTCTCAAACCCTACTCATAGGTCCGGGCCCGGAAGAAGGGGTCCCGTACCATGTCGGTCGAGTAGCGAGAAAGATCGGTAAACCTCGCCGCGTACTGGGCGACCGTCAAGCTGCCCTGCCGCAGCTGAAGAAGCTCCTGAATGCACACCGCATGGAGGGTGGCCGGGACGAACTCTGAGGGGAAGAGGCTCTCGAAGTCCATCCAGAGAAGAGACGCCTCATCGTGTACCTGGAGCATCAATCACCACCATCGGCCCGCTGCTGCATGCAGTAGGCTCGCCGCGAGGATCACCATGAGGTCTGCTGGTGTCCTCACTAGCCTGAAAACTGAAACGACCGCCTCCAGCCAGTCCTCGGCTGCCTGGGGGTCCGTCTCCCCATGAAACCTGGGTGGTCGTTGGTGCTGGAACTCGTGCAGAGCTCCGAGGCGACGTGCATCGTCAGCGGTCGGTGCTGGAAGCATCGGGGGCTCAGTGGGTGATGGTACCGCCAGTGCCTCTACTGTCAACGAGCCCTGTACCGAAGCCTCGTCGCTCGGCGGGCTGTCGTCGCGCTATACACTCGTAACCCTAGCTGGCTGCCATCGTGGGGCCATCCTAAAAAGGAAAAAAGTGTGCCACGGTCAAAACAGTATACCTGGTGAGCTGACACAAGTAATCATAAAGAAAACTTGAAACACACATGCAATCAATGTTTTCGTGCATTAAGTCAGAAATCAGAAGTTAGGGTCCTGGTGTACGGATACGCCGGCCGCCGCACCAACACTGGACTCCCTGGACTGATAACCACACCCAATACGCTAAACACTATTGCTTCAAATAGAGGAAAGATCAGTGTCTGTGGTAGAACCGACCACCTCTGATACCAATTTGTCATGACCCGTCCTCCGGGCCCGTGCCGTGACTACCCCAAGCCCGCCTTCCATAGGCCAGGGGCTGGCGACTAGCACCAAGGCGTAAATCCCAACAAAAGGGAAGGCATTTCTTTTGAAATGTAAACAAGCACCACAGAGTAAGCAAGGTGAAAAGTAAACACTCAGTAAAAACTGTAACAAGCTGTGCTGAAGTAAAAGGGGCCGGAAATACAAGCCCAACTATAAAGTTTAACTGAAAGTGAAAAACATCAACTGAAAAGAAAAGCCACAACGTCGAGCCGTCCTCTAAAGGTCCCACCTGAAGGGTGGGTACAGATAGCCTCCACAGCTCCTTGGTCCAGCTGTCCGCTCCGAGTACGTCCCGCCCAGTGGTCCACCACCAAGTACCGTCCGGCTCCGCAAGCCTCCACCACGATCAGTGTTGTCCGTCGTCTGCAACCAACACGGCGAAGTGCGGGCATAACCCGTGCAGGGGTGAGTATAAGCTACTCAGTAGGGACCCCGAGACCCCCGAAGGTCTCCCCGAATCCACAAAGGATAGTCTACAAAGGAAGGATACAATCACAAAGTAACATCTGACATGGCTAAGGTATATGCCCATACATATACCTAAGTCATCCATTCCCGTTCGGCTCCAACATCCGAGTCCAAGCACAACCCAGTCCACACAGGAAAGAAAAACGTATACCCACACAGGATAGCACAACACAATCCACAAAGGAGAGTAAACAGTAAATCCACACAGGATAGCTCAACACAATTCACAAAGGAGAGTAACACAGGATTCAGCTCACACAGGTATACTTCTTATGTGATGATAAATATGATCACTGATCCATCTAAGTCGTTGGACCCACAAATGATTGAAAGGTACTAACCCCCGCAAAGACCCACATAGGATCGGGCCCACATAGGACCTGTAGGCGCTGGCTCACACAGAACCGCTGAGCGCTGACCCACACAGGATCGGACCCACACAGGATCGGGCCCACACATGACCTGTAGCACTGACCCGCAAGGGATCACTGAGTGCTGTAGTTATCGCAATCCACTGAGGATCTCTGCAGAGTCATCGTCGCAGTCCACTGAGGATCTCTGCACAGTCGTCGCTGCAGTCCACTGAGGATCTCTGCACAGTCGTCCCTGCAGTCCACTGAGGATCTCTGCACAGTCGTCGCTGTCGAAGTAGCAGTCGCAGCCAGCTCTAGGGTTCCCGCACACAGCAAGCTCATTCGGGAGGGTCTGCTCCACGAGCTAAGAGGCTGATACATCAACTGACACAAAGTCTGAGGTTGATATATCCAAAATTTCCGTATCGTCAACAGGAACTCAACGTTGCAGACGTCGCGTCAATCGGACGCCCGGTCTGAGAGATATTGGCTTTTTCGTCCTAGGGGCCCGGTTGGTTTTTAAGGAAAAACTAACCCGACCGTACTCTACCTGCGTCTAAAACTCGGGCGGAGTATGCCAAAAGATCCTTCTCACTTAGAGGAATCCACCAATGTGGACAGCACATCAATCGGACGTCCGTAGCTCAAGATATGAGTGTTTCCGCTCCGAGGGCCCGATTTGTTTCGTGTACAAACCAACCCGGCTGAACCCAAATATTCCAAAACCTTGAGTGCGATATACCGAAACGACCGTCTCAATATGAGGATCGCGTTTCCGCTGACGGCGCGTCATTCAGATGCCCGCAGCTCACGTTATGAGTGAAAGACGGAAAATGGTCCGAAGACGGGGGGTCCGGGCCCGGGCCGACCCGGGCCGACCCCCCCCCCCCCCCCCCACCCCGGGGTCATCCTAACTGGGTCGACCCGACCCGGTCCGACCCGGCCGGACTAGGTCCGGTTCGGCCAGGGCACGGCCCGGTCGGTCGGACCGGGCTGGCTCGGCTCGGCCGAGCGGCCGAGCAGCTGGACGCTGCAGGGCATGCCCCCGCGGATTGGAGGTGTCGCGGCCCCGCGTGGGGCCGCGCTGGATTGATCGGACACGGCATATCACCGCGTCCCGTGAGAGCAAGCCGGACCCGCGCGACCACGGGTCCACTGGCCGCCGCCGCCGCGGTTGAAGCCGCGCAGGCGACCCGCGCCGCCGGCCGCTCTCCCGGGCCACCGTAGTTGCTCCGGTGGTCCGTTTTCCTTCCCGTCTGCGCCGTTGTTCCTCCCAGGTTCCGTTCTTCACTGCGGGATCATCAAAACGCCCTTGCGTCATGTTTTTTCGTCACCCGCAAAATCCGCACAACCACGAAGAACGACGGAGGGTTGTCGGGCCGTGTTCGTTTGGCCCGCACCCTCGTGGATTTGAGGGTCGTCGCATAGTCACGGTATCCGGCGTCGCGTCGACGAACTCCGAGGTTCAAGAACAAAAAGATTTAATTAATAATAATTAAATCCTTCTTGATTCATAAACCACAATGGAAGTTTAAAAAGAAACCCGAGATCTCTTATCTCAAGCAGTTGGTGATCGGAGATCGGGGCGGGGTAGAACGTCTGGGATGAAGCGTCGCCAAACTCCAAGGGTGACGGCATTCATCGCATTCTTCGCGAAGGAGGATGAAGGCTCAAGAATTCTGTCAAAGCCTCTCAACGTGTAATCCTACAAATGTCGTGTTGGTCTTATTTTATTATTACGCCAACAAACGAAAAAGAGGTAAGTAATGACCCATTAATTCGTAGAATTAATTCAACGAAAGAAACTGCCCATTTAATTCACGAAATAAACCGCCCAATTAAATGGTGCGTTAAGAATTTAAGAAAACGCGTCAGTTGACTTTCATAATGACGGGTTTTCGCAGGTGCGTTACTTAGAGGAAAAGAAACGGTGGGGCTCATGCGGGACCCACCTCACAAATAACCTACCAAGAGGGTAGGATATTTTTGTATAGTACCCTATCCGTTTCAACTCAGTTTAAGTGGATTTCAAGTGGCTTCAAGTGGCTTAAGTGAAATAAAATAATGTTTGTTGAACAATTTATTTTATTTCTTAACTTTAAGCTCAAAAATTAAAAACCACACCCGAGCAAACACAACTCCGGAAGAGGCATTTCTAAGCAAATATCGGCGCTGCGATTCCATCGGTGCCCTCGAAATTCGATTCCAGGCACCGGTTCAAATGTTAGAAAAACCCGCTCATCCGTTCACTGAATGTACCCGAGCCAAACTTCAGAAAATGATTCCGGGAACACCGGTCCTCGGAATCAGGTGCCGTCAGAAACTATGTTCTTGTAAAATTCCAAAGAAAATTAAGAAAAAAATTCCCTTGAAATTTACGGGTCTTTACATATAGGGTAACTTTTTAAGATGAATTTTATGTATTTTTGTTATCTTTTTATCAAGTATTTTATTTTCATCATTTATATAGGTTGAAAGGGTTATCAAATTATAAAATGGTTTATATTGATAAGAATTTCGATTTTATGATGACTAAAGATAAATGGAATAACTTTTCATTAATTGTTTTGATATTACGATCCATTATAGCTTCACGCATAACAACTTCACCTTTATTTCTTGTATTAAGAGATGATGTGGAAATTGGTCACGGAAAAACCACATGGTAAGATTGTACTTATAAAATGGAATCTTGTAATTATATCTTCTTATGAATAATATTCACTATTAGGAAAAGGTCCTTGAAATTAAATGTTGACAAATTAGCATCATTTTAAATGATATCAAAGGATCTTTTCCAAGCATCTTTGGTTTATGAAATTACGATCACAAATTTTTTCCTTACCATGGTTTATATCTCTCTCCATCAGTATTTGGGTGTTATATATTCTTTTATGACCAGGTTTTCACTTGTTACATTTGTTCTCCAATATTGGAACCTAGTAAATAGTTACATGGGTTGCCAATATATTTTCAACCTTGGCTTTTTGAAGGAAGTATTATTATTGATATTTACTATGTGGGTTTCGATGAAAGGAACGTTCATGTATAAATTTTATAAAAAGATAAATTTCCAGGAATAAATTCATTTTTAATGGTGTCTAATGTAACACATCGTTTTCCTATGAATTTTAATTTTTCGAATCAATTAAAATTATTTTATGTATTATATTATACTCAACAAAAACGTAATATTTTTTATATATGACACCAAGTTAATGTAATTCTACGAAAAACTGAGTTTATCATGATTTACATGATACATTAAATGTTTCTTGTGAAACAAAAAACAAGAGTTTCTTCAATACCTTGTATTACATGCATTAGTAAGTTTTACATAACTATAAAACACAATTAATATTATTATTTAATATAATAGTAATCACTAAGTCATTAGAGTAGAGGGAATGAAAAAGATTAAATATATTACTAAAATATATATTTTTCACATGAATATTAGTTATATTTTTACCACAAATAAAAAACTAATCATTAAAAACAAAAATAAATATTTTTTAAATAACAATATCATTTATAAGAGACGATTTAATAGTGTCTTTGTCACCTAATTTTAAACCCAGTTTTAAAAAAATTTTAAAATTTATTGAAAAATAATCATAGTTATATTCATATGAATATTAAAATTATTTTACGCTGAATTTTGTTTATTTTTATGGAATTTTCATTTTTATAAATATTTTAAAAAACTAAATTTTTGTTTGACAATTTATTTATCATTTAAAAAATATATAATGATGAGATATATTTTAATTATTTTTAAAGAATCCATTTATTAAATAAACATCTATAAATACAATTGTGGTCATTTTAATGATTTAGTTATTGAATTTTGATTTAAAACATTCTAATGTTTTAAAAATTTTCACATTTAAAACCCACTTCCTGATCATGTCAATGGGATTAACATAAATTAAATTCTACCACTACTGTTAATTGAATTTGTAAAAATGGATTTAATATTTGGAATAAATAAAATTTATAATTAATAACTACCCAAAAATAATTTTAGATCAAATTGGTTATGGAAAAAAGTTAAAATAAATTATTGTGATTAAGGTAAAAATGAGTTTACTTTGTGGTAAAACATTGAATATATGGTGTAAAATGACCCAACAACATTTAAAACGCCCATTATATGGAAATATTTAGACCATTTCCATCTTTTTTAGGTTTCTAGATAGTATGGGGATCATATTCTAGAAAATTTTCTAAATTAATTTTTCATGATATGAAAATGGAAAAAATGAACCATCCTTTCCTTTAACATTTATAAATAATTAGGATTAGAAAAAAACACAATATGTTCTATTATATATATTATAATAAAATTTAAATGAGTTATGTATGTCCTAATAATATAATTTATATTATAATATATTAATTAATTACATTAAATTGTAAGGGAACACCAACAGAACTAATAATTAATTAATAATTAATTAAAATAAATGAAATTAAAAGTTTTAAAATTGAGGTAAATTGAATGAATTATTGATTTAAATTATTTTTTTTATTAATATATCATATTTTATTGGTGTTAAATTAAATTTTCGAATTCCATTATTTCATTGATTTTTTAAAGTCATATTAAATAAATATTTTTTAAATTTATTTTAATTTTCTTTTATAATAAATGATATTTCATTAAATTATTTTAAATTATAAAACAATCTATCCCTGAAAAATAGAATATTAACTATAATTAAATATAAAATAGTTTCCATGAATGGTATAACTGATCTTTTATAGTGAACATATTGATCTCTTAGTAGTTAAGACATTGAATGTGTGATAAGTATTAAAGTATAATTTATGTGCATTACGTTCACCTCTATTAAAATTAATTTCCAACACAAAATGTGGTAACTTTTATTTTTATTTAGATATCATATATTCACATAAATGGGTCAAATGTCAATAATAATTATCAATATTTTTTTTTTATTTTTAAAATTACATAGGTTATAAAATTAGCTACCTTTATAAAAACATAAATAGTTAAAATTTGGAAACCCATAAGTCAATTAAGAAAATTATAAAAACGAATTTTTGTAAAGAGGAATTTATCAAAAAAAAATTAAACCCTAAACTAAATTATTTGTTCAATTTTTTATCCACATAATGAAGGTGAGACCTCCCAATAGTGAATATGATTGAGTATTAACTAGAATGCCACTAAACCTCATGTTTGAATGGGAACTCACTCTTCCCTATTCTTTAAACCGCTAATGCTATTTGGCTCAACCAAACAAATAAAAATTCACATTCCATTACAATAATATCAAATTATAACCCTTATTTTTTAAATAAATTCTTAAATGGAATTCGTTTAGTGAAAATGTAAAGGAGAATCCCGGGGAAGCGGTAATGTTCAAAAATGAACGTTTTTTTATTTTTACCTCAAACACATTTAATTAATTTTATATTATTATAATTTAATAAAATCCGTATAATACATATAAATTTACATTTTTATGTTATTTTTACAATATAAAATAATACACACATCCCTCAAATGGGTTATAAAATCATTGTTCATGTGTACAAGAGACTACCACCTCATGAACTGATGTCATTCATTTTTCCAGTTCCACCGTTCAAGGTTATTCACAATGATGGAAATAAATTTTAAAAATTATATATATAATATTTAATTGGTATTTATTTATTTTAATTATAATTTAACGCATTCCTTCTTGCCTTCAATTTTCTCGGAATATAATAACTTTGTTCGTGTGAATAATGGACTACCGTCACATGAAGCGATACGATTCATTCACGTCTCACATGGGATATATTAAGGAAGGGTTTAATGTACATATATGAAATATATGACATAAAATACTACAGTAATGATATTATATATACATATATCCATTAATTTTCTATTTGATAATATTATGAGAATATGGAAGCAACGTTTAAGTGTACGTACTGTCAACGGTCTCCATAAATAGTTTATTTCATTCCAAATCACTATAATTTTTGGATTAATAAAAATAATTATATACTAATATATTTTATATTTATATCATGGTTATGGTTGTGTATATTATTAAATGATGATCTATGTTATATGTCAACGAATAACAACTCAAAACATGAATAAAAGAATAGGTTTTTACAGAAAATATAACATTAACATGGAATTATTAATAAAAAATTAATATTAACCCATAATTTAATAATAAAAGGTATTTTATATATTTGAATATGGGATGTGATAGATTTATAAAAAACTCATATTTATTACATAGGATGTTTTAATGTTTACAATGAGATTTGATACTTAAGGTATGATATTTTTCTCTCACATTTTTCATTAGTCAGACACTTGGTATATTCACCACCTCATTCTTCTATATAGTGTAAAAACTACCAATGAATTTATCTTACTAAGATTACCCAAAAATATATTTTTTATTTAAATATCCATTTTATGTTATCACTGTCAAGGGGCTTTTGATTCAAGGTTACTGAAGTGGTAATAATTTAATGTAATAATCTCATAATTTTCATGATTGTTTATTATTATGCTTCTATTGTTAAAATATAATGATCTATATCTCATAAATTATCATTAAAGTTTTTATCATAATTTTATTCTGGATATCTTCAATTGACTAAACCATTTTCTACTCTTTTTTACACACGATTATTATAAATAAAAATTAATTCAATTTGGATATAATTTTTCCCATCAGTATAGAATCTATTTTTTCGAAACAGTTATTACTAAAAATACTAAAAAATGATGTAATATAATTGTATGATTTTTTATGTAATGTATTAACCATTTGATAACTGTAAAAATAATGGTTTTATATTCAAACTCATTTTTGTTTTCTAATCAAGTATCTTTTGAATTAAACCAAAAATAAGAATGGAATCATTATTTTACTTATACATCATATATATAATTATCCATGGTCATGAAATCTTCGTTGTTAAAGAATAATTTATATGTTTTAAATATTACATTAAAAATAAAATGAAATCTTATATATTTGGGAAATATTTTTATTTTAAATTTATTTTTAAATAATGCAATTTTGGAACTGATTTATATTCTAAAATGTGTTCTTCATGATTTTAAGAGCGTGATTTATATGTTTCAATGGTTATTTTAAAATAAAACGATTTCAATGTTGTTTTATTGTTAAAAAATATTTTAAATTCTTTTTAATGATTTATTTATAATTCATCATTTTTATTTGCATAGATTCTAGTTTTAAAATGTTCTTTTACATTTTAAAAATAAATTTTCATTGTAAAATTATATTGTCCTCAAAATATTTATTAAATTATTTTTCAAGGACTTATTTATATGATTACAATGTTATTTTAAATGAAATGGTTTATGATAGTTTTTTATGAATTATTTTTTAGAAATGTGATTTTCCTAAAAAGATATTCTAGGTAACATTTTGAAGTCCTTCTCCATCTAAAATAATATCATTTTAAATAGAGTTTTATTCAATGTGGATATTATTTAAGGGAAGTATTATTATTATTTTGATGAATAGTCTTTGTTTATGAATAAAATTTGTTTTTGAAATCCATTTCCCTCCAAAAGTTTAAACCATGAAAAAAATTTTCTGAAAGAATATTCTAACTATGATTTTTGATTTGATGAAATGATTATGAAACCTATATGTTTATCATAGGTTATGATATGATGAAATGTTTATGATACCCATTTATTTCATGGGTTATGATATGATAATTTGTTTTATATTGTGGAACACATATGTATTATTTAATTATGTTAGGGGTGGTACCTATATGTAATTTAACTACATTGGGTAAATATTTATATATCTCATGAGATAGACATGGCTATAACAATGAGTGAAAATTGTAAAGTACGGGGCATTGCACATTTTGATAGTTTGGGGGATGAACCCATTACACTATGAGGGATGTTCATCGATTGGGGATGGTGGTGTGTCTCATTTAATATGTGTATCCCCCAAGATGTTCTCTAAAATGTTATGGACATCATCCTTTAATTATTTGGAATGATTTTATATACTTATATATATGCCTCAAATCTATATATTATGTTGAAGTTATGATCTCATGGCTCATTTTCTTTGAATATATTACCATTAATGTTATATGAATTGCCAAAAATTATTCCAAGACTCATGAATATGATATTTGATATGCATGGTATGGTTTTCAAATGTTATTATCATGTTGTCATGCCCAAATGTTTATGTTATGTTTATGTATCTCATTTCATTACCCTTAATGAGAATTTTATCACACCCTTACTTATGTTTACTTTCCCTAGGTTATGAAAAATGTTTTTATGTAGGAGTAATAAAGGGGAATATCTTTCCTGGAAGAAATCGTTATCTGACACCATAATAGAATATTATGTTCCATATTTCCAAAGGCTCTAAGTTATTATCATCCTCCAGAATGTGTTTTTAATGCAATTAATATTCATCAAAAAAAATGTATAATATCAATGTATGTTATGACTGGGATTCTATGGAATCAAATTAAGTAAACATGAAGCATCATATTCATGGAATATATTTATTATTAGAAATACATATAAGGTGAAACACATCATCTCAAGAGAAAGAAAATGAAGAAAGAAAGAAAAAAGAAGGATTTTACAACATTCAACTCATGGAATTAGGTGTTTATCTTTGGATCCTAGTCTAAAGTGATATACTCCAATCCACCAAGCCTCCATATCAAATAAACCATGGGGATATATTAGCCTTCCTTCACCTTAACTCGAAGGTCCTAGTTTATAATAGTTCACTCCCAGAACACCATGCCACTCTTAATATCTAACTCTCCCAAGTCAAAGAAATGTGAGTCACCCTGAAGATAATAATCAATCTAGGAGATATGAATGATATTGTTAACCCTATATAGCTATGGGGGAGTGATAACCAATAATAAACCTCACTAACATGTTCCAGTACATCAAAATATCTGAAACACCAATGGGAGAGATTACTTCATGGACTAAACCAATGTTGTCCCTGGTGAGGGGATACCCTCTTTGACACATGGTCTTTAACCTATTACTCTTGAATCCTCCTTCTAAAATATGAATTTTCCATCTAATGGTAACACAATACCTTCATCTTCTCACAAACCACGTAACAAATTTCTATCATAGTCCTCATCGTGTCAGGACGATGGATTGTTGACTCCAAAACATCAATCTAACATAATGGGGGAATGACACACATACATATATATAAATTAAATGCCAGTAATAGTTCCATAATTATGGAAATGTGATATATATTTATATGGTAATATCAAAAAATTGTAGTTTTTTACCAAAAATAATTCAATGACTAAATTTCAGGATTTCAACATGTCCTCGTACATTTAGATTGTCCACCATCTCAACTACTTTTTCAGAGAAAGAAATTCACTGCGTGGGAATAACTGAGTGATAAAAGAATTTTAAAATCCTCTATAAAATTTTAAGGTAAAATAATTATCCTTGTAAGATAATTTTTTTTAACCATGTGGATTCTCAAAACCTAATCCACATATTCTCTCACTAGAGCTTCCACAACCTTAGACGCCCTTATCACTAAAATAAAGTATAACATCATTAGTAATTTCAAAATCACCAAAACAACATCATAATATCACTTGTCCTAGATTAATATGGAAACGAAATACATCATGATATCAATTCACTTCCATATGTGGTCATACTTGGGTTTCATAAAACTGTTACGAATTCAATTCACTATTTTCTACTATTAAAAACATAACATCATTCCACGAACATCATCAATGACCTAAAAATCCAAGTCAATCAAATTATCCTCCTCAAACCATGTTACAACATAGAAAAACTCTAATTCACCACAAAATGTGGGATATTAAACTCATATATAACTCCCCCATGTATGACCAACAATATAAATACCCTCTCTTGAGGGAGATTTTGGTTAGGACCATCTTTTTTCCCTCTAGTGAATCACAAATACAAACACATTCCCACATCAACTGAACCTCCAATATTACCTTCAGAGACATTTAATGAAACCAAATTAGAGATGATTTCAATCTATTTAGATATATATTACCTATTCTGTTATCCTCCTTGATATCTTTATGAAACACTAAAATCATTTACATCCCAATAAAAACATCATCAAGCTCGTTAAAAACAGAAATCATTGACATCTAACTCAATTATTTATCATCCACATTCCCCAGTAGTATAGTGCAGAAGGTATCATGTTCAAAACCCAATATAATCTCTATAAATACCCCACCACAGTAATAAAGAGACTGAAGTTACTTTATTACGTTTTCATATTTTATAAATTAACACATCCGGAAGGACTGAATATTTTTGTTGTTTTGGAAAATGAGGTACATAATTTTATCTCAAATTCCAATTGAAAATATAAAATAAAACATTGAAAGATCATCAATAACACCATTATTCTCCTAGATTGACCCTTCATACCATTCATAACATACATATCGATATGGAGGAAAAAATAAAACATAAAGAAGGGGTGATCTTAGAGGATCAAAAAGGTTAAGAATACAATGGAATCTACTATAAATAAATGAGCCTGAAAATAAGCAAAGTAGAATAGTAGAATAAAAAGACTTTTAACCAAAATATTGATCATAATATTGTTATAATAAATAAAAATTAAAAAAATTCCATATAAATAATCACTTTTGTATTATTCCAACTGAATTATCATGTTGAATATTAACAACTAATCTCACAATGAAGGAATTCAAAATATTAGAAATCATAAATATATCATTAAGGCTTAAACAAAGAAAAAATTTAAAAACACGTAAAGCCTCATCAAATACCCAAAAAACTTCATCTCATGAGGCCTACTGATGCATCGAGAGGCTATAAAAGGCCCCTAAAATCACCCTCCAAGTACAATTTTTTACCTATATGAAAAAGGATAAAGAATAAACAACATAAAAATTTCAATTGAAAAACTATCATAGAAAATGTAAACACATTAATCATAAACCATGAATGGTATCAAAATAGCACATCCACTGTAAAATAAATCATAAACCCTTGTTTAAAATTTGGTTTATATAATAATAAGAGATCAACATCAATTAATAAATAAATACAACAAATTATGTAGACATATATTAATATACAGTAATAAATTCCTAAAAATAATTGGCAGAAATACAAATTTTTTCATTGAAATCATTTATTTAAAAATATTTCGAGTAATAAGAAAAACAAATTCTTGGAAATAAACCTTTTAATATTATAATTTATGTTTCAAAACATTATGGTGTCATGATTATGGTAAAATCCTCTCCTTTAATATAATATAAATACAATTTCTTGTGCGTTTTGTCAAAAATGTCATAATGTACATCTTAAAAAAATGAAAAAGATTCATTTCAAACAATTTTATACAAATTGTGACATGGAAAAAAACGGATTTAAAAAATTGTAGGGTAATATTAAATATATTTTTGGAAACATTTTTTGAAACAAATGGAGATTGAATAAAATATTCCCGAGTCTAGACATAAACATAAACAATCTAGAATAATAATGAGATTGTGAAATAACACATAACTTATACATTCATTTTGTTGAATTTGATTTAACCTCATGTATAATGGTTTAAACAATTTTGTTGATTTATACAATAACCATATAAAAAATTATTATATCTTTTATTTTCTTTTTATATCATTTTTTTACAATATTTCATCATTACCCTTGTTTTGGGTGTAAAATGTTTCATTTTTTAATGCATGTTTTTTAATATATGTATTGTTTATTATGAATATGATATATTTCATTCATCTACATAATGATATTATGTTTTTAGATATTATATTTACAAATTATATACATTTTTATAATCATTATTGAATATAATGGAAGGAAACTGAGTCACAACCCTTCATGGAGATGGTTGGGCATACATATGCTTGAGTGACGATATCATTCCATTAAGGGTGAAAGGGTAAGGAATTGGATGTTATTTTTTTATAAATAAATATTAAAAATTCATATTTCTTATGTATATATATTATTTCTGTCATTATACACATTCAAATAATGTGTTCATGAAAAAACAATTACACTATGTAGTGATGATGGTAAGTCATATGTAAGCACACATAGTGATATTATTTTTTGTAAGATGGATTAAAGGTTTAATATTGTTGTCCCATAATAATAATGACATATCATCATATAGATTATACTGGAGTTATTACATTATTAAGGAAAAACACATGAAGAGGTATTAGAAGAAGAAATGGCCTTGAATGAGTTAGTAAAACAATTACTACCACATTGATGGAAGTCCTTTTGATTTATTTTTAAGGGATCTATAGTTGGACTTTTTGAAACACTAGTACATTTATAACTTGTATAAGTTTTTTTGGAGGGGAAATTTTCATATTTTGGTAGATATAGAGGGCTCAATGTGGTGTGAGGAATTGAGGGAGGAAGCTCTACTTTATAATTGATGTGAGAAATACTTTTGGAAAATCTAAAAACATTAAATTTGTATAAAATAATTTTCATTACCAAGTATATAAAAATGGATTTATTTAGATTATGTGATTCAGAGGGGTCTGAATCCTATCAATTATAACCCATTAGGAAACTTTAGGTCATATTATTACCCTTTATCGATAGGATTTAAAACAAATTTAATTCATTTAACTCATTCCATGATAACATGCGTTTTTATTCCTTAAGAGGTTATATAGATATTTTAAAATTCCAAATGAACCATAAATGGAACATCTATATCATATATAACTTTATTAAAAAAATTAATATTTTTTGAGTTTTATGAATTTTATATCATTTAATAAACTATTATTTATTTTAAAGTCTCTAAAATTATAATTTTGACACTATCACTACATGAATTTTACAAAAAACCCAATAAAACAATATATCATATAAAAAATTTCTAAAAACACATAATAGAAAATAGTTATCTATAAAATTATATTGTGTAATTAATTCTCTAATTTTTTTTAAAAAATTAAATTCATTTATTTGATATTTCTAATAATTAAATAATAAACACATCATCAATGTGTAAGCCTTAGAATTAATTATTTATTTTGTAAAAATAAAAAACAAGTTATCATAATTAAGATAATGTTTTATATTTCATATTTCTATTTAAAGATCAATTTAAATTATATATATCCATATATTGAAAAATATGTATTTAGTAAAAATATGAGTATGATGTCAAAAATATTTTTTAAAATCTAATATAATTAATTTCATACTCTCATCCAAGTGGATTTAAGAAGTTTGAATAATTTTATAAGGATGATTTTTTAGACACCAATTCATTTAATGAATTTTTAACATGTGGTTTGGTGATTTTATAATATTGATATTATTATATTAACACTTAATTACTCGAATTACCTTTCACAGTGTTAGTAAAAAAATACTAAAATCACTATTCATATTGTCCAAAAATATAAGGGACGTATTTAAATAATTTCTTAACAAGGATTCCAAACATAGAATCCATTTTTAATAAATAAAATCACAAAAATTTTAGTTATTAAAATAATGTTAATCTCGTTGATGGAATGAGAAAACATATTTATAATGTGAAAACAATCAAAATATTGAAATGTTTTTATATGAAATTTAAATTTAAATTTTTTTTCAATAACCTAAATTATATTAAATGATAAAAAAACATGAAAAATTATACATTAAAACCCAAAAAAATTAAATTTAACATTATAAATTATTTGGATGAAAAAGTTATTTAAAATTAAAAATCAGTATTTTTTATTATTCATAAGAACATGAAACTTAATAAAAATTATAAAACATTAACCAAAATAATTTCTATTATTATTACTAAAAATATGAGATTTATTTTATAAAATATAATTTAATAAATTTTTGTGAATTATAATTAAAACAAGAGCTCCATCAAAAGGTGGAACAATTGCCTTTTGAAAAATATAGATTTTATGATAAATTTTAGATTCATTCTTATATAATACAAATAAAATATTTTCGATAAATGTGAAATTTTTTATTAAATATATAAAATTCATAATGGTGTAATTCTACTAATTTCTTCTATCTTAATAGCTAGTTTATAATAATATTTCTTTATATGGTTAGGATCGGTGTTGTGTGCAATGTAAAGTATCGATGAAATTAAATTTAAAGATAAATATAATAAAAAAGTGGGTTGTTAAATTATCCCCTAATTGAATAAATTGTGTCATAAAAATTAGAAATTTTAATTCAAAACTCAAAGGATGATAATTGCAAATTTCTTTTGCAGCAAAAGAACATTGGAAATAGGGATAAAAAAACATACCATTAATAAGTGGAAAATGGAAAAGTAAAGGTCAATGAAAAAATAGGATTTTGTGTAGGTAATCCCTTGTAAAAAGTGATAACATAGAAATGGAATAGAAATATAACTATCAATTTCTAACAGATATTGTTGAATAACACAGTGATAATAAATTTCATCATAACAAAACCATAAATCATGTGATATGTTGAAACACTATTGATTAAATAAAATGAAATGTAAATGGATAGTTTTTTACTCCAAAATCCTTGTCCTAGAGTTGAGGAATTCAATTATTATGATGAAAATGAACTCATGAAAACATTATTAATTTTATTCCATATTATAATCTCATAATTTGGTTGTTATTTGATCTCCTCCATTACATTTATTAAACATAGAGATTGATATTCAAGATTTTTTTTGCTCATGAAGAACAATTATCAAAAAATACATAAGTAATTTCATAGATATTTAAATATTATGAAAATAAAAATGGTTGTAGAGCTTATCCAATATGATAAATCATAACTCAGCTACATGTAAAAATATCAAATGTTCATCTTAAACCATTCCTTAATAAATTACCTTATGAATGATTCAAAATAAATATATTTTAACTCAATGTAGATAAATATATATGGAAGCTAAATAAATGTCCAAAATCTGCATAGCATCATATTACCCAAACATAATAATATAGCACTTATTTTCATATAAGAAAAAACTTTGATCAACTAAAAAACCATTTTGAAAACATACATTATTCCAAATCATTAAATAAATAGAAATGTAGTACAATCCTTATATATAAAAACAAATTTATAACCCAAAAATAATTGATAAAATTATTTTAAAACATAATTCTTGAGTTCAATAAAAAAAATAAACAGTAATAATTCCTATTCAACTATAGTAACAACATATGATTTACCTTAATCCATTTCCTTCTTCGGTGATATTTTTCCTTGACTTGTGGGGATTTTTTTTTCATATTTCACCATTTCATTTCTTTTGAAACAATTAAATTTCAAAACTTATTTATTTCCCTTTAAATCACAATACTGGTGACCATTCACTCCACACTTGTAATAAACTCCCATTCCCGTATGGAAAGTAATAGGGTGTTTGTTTTCATAATAATCATATGTTAGAAAATCTGTCTGTCACTTTCTTTAATTACCATTATCTTTCTCCATAGTTCTATTATTATCATTAATTTCCATATAGTATTATGACATATGTAATCCATTCCCTATATTGATATCACATGAGACTATATCTTCATATGATGATCAATTACAGGTGACCATTGCCCTCCATAGTAATGTATTTAACTCATAAATAAATTTTTCATTCTTTCTATTTGGATTATGTACATAGTACATTGTTAATTTTTGTCCTTGAAAATGTGGATTTATTTTAACCAAAATTATCTTTTTACTTTTTCCTACGACTCCAGAATTGTCTCCCCATATCATCTCATTGTTCAGGAGGGAAAAAATTACCATGAAAAGTTCCAAACAATTCTTCCATTCCATGGTTTATTTTTGTTGTTAATCCTTATTGTTTTGAACCAATGACCACAAATTGATCCTCATATCATTAAATATGATATAAAACCAGGAAAACCTTCTCCATTTCATTACATCCCAATGAATGAAATATCTTTTCTAGGTAACTTATCCATTTTTAAGCTACAAATGTATTTGTTGTCCCATAGAATGATAGTTTTTTTCTCTCATAGGGCAGTTTAATATTGTTCCTATTAATTTTGAATTAGGATTAACAATATTTTTATAGTTATAATTCAAAACATGAGTCTGTTTTCCTATTATGAATATATGTTTTTCAGCACCAGTTACAACTCCATCTCAAATATCATTATCTTTCATAGGAGTGAAATCCTTACATGTATTAAGTTCATTGTTACCAATTCAATTCCTTTGACTATGTGACATTAATAAACAATTTAATACACTATAGTAAATCAACTAATTATGATACATAATGTATAAACGCAAAACTAGTGAATCAAAAAACCATTATTGAAATTTTAGTTATAACTAATCTCTATATCATAATCATAGTTTATTAGGATATATTTAAAAATTTTATCATAGTGTTTCACTCTATTATCAATCAACATCACATGGTTCCTACTAAAGATACTATGATACCACCTGTAAAAAACTCAACAAAAGTATCCCAAAGTCACTAGTTACTTTATACATTGTAACATTTTACAATGAATCACATATTGAAGAGCCAAATAGTTTAGTATTTTTATAAAACTGAATACATAATTTAATCTAACATTACAACTGAAATTACAAAATAAAAAATTGAAACAAAATTTTTGACCCAATTATTATCCTAGATTAACCAGTTATATTAGTCATAATATACATCATGAAATCCTGTAAAAAAATATAACATAAGAAATGGGTGATCACATATGCTCATTAGTGGTAAGTGTATAATGGATGCTATTATAAATTAACAAGCATAAATATTAATTTAAGGTGTATAACCGAAACAAAAACCATTTAAGTAAAATATTGAGCATAATATGTAAATAATAAATTAAAATTAAAATAATTACAAATAATTACTCAAATGTATATTCTACTAATAGAATATTGACATGGAATATCAATAAATAATATCATAATGATGGAATGAATAATGCCAAACAACATAAACATAGAGGGAATGATTCATCGTGGACACCATACATAAAATGGTTAGGAATTATAATATACACAAACTAGTTTGTCTCAGGATACCTACAGACTCTCTAAGGGGCTATTGTGGGCCCCACCCATCACTTGCAAAGCCTAATTAGTTTCTAATATAAAAAGGTTGAAGCATATGCATTCCCAATGAAAAAAAAAAGAATATTAAATTAGAGTAATTTAATCATAACCATGAAGGGTATCAAAATAGCACATCCACAGACAAACTGAACATGAAGCCTTAATTAAAATTCCTTAGATGGTTTAATAAGATATCAACAAGAATTATAAATAAAATCCAAAAAATGATGTTAACACTGATAAAACTTTTCTAAAAAATTAATTATTTAATAATCTTATTCATATTTATAATATCATATATAATCTTATTATATTAATTTATCACATATTTGTTGATGTATTTTTTATTACCCTTACATCAGGTGTTAACTGCTTAATTTTCCAATGAATGTTTTATAATGTAAGTATTATTTCATATGTATAGGATATATTTATTTCATCTACAAAATGATTTTGAGTTCATATATATCCCATTAATATATTTTTAAAATAATTCATCAATGGATAACATACAAAATGAATTACATCACATCATGGAGATGGTATCCATATGTACACATGAGCGATGATATCATTCCATTAATGGTGAAAGGAAAAATAATTCTATGGTATATTAAGTTTTATATAATCAGAATCATAACATATTTTTTATAGATATACATTAATTCCATTAATATACCGATCCATGTAATGTGGTGATGAAAAATGGATTACGGAACACTGTGGAGATGGTAAGCATTACGTACACAAGCCCAATGATTTTTCATTTAATATGATGGGTAAAAATGTATATGGTTTCTTCATAATCATTAAATCATCTCATAATATATATAATACAATATTTATTACATTATTATGGAAGATTCATATGAATTGGAAGTAGAATAAGAAATTTTCATTGATGAGTTAGTAAAACAATTATAGCTTCTATGACTAACTTACCCTCGATCTCTTCTTAAGGGATCTAGACCTGGTATTTTGGGAAGACCAAGACTTAAACAACATGGATAATTAAGTTTCTAGGATAAATGGGCCGAATTTAGTCGATATAGAAGGCTCAATGTGGTTTGAGGTAGTGGGTAGTATGTTCCATTTTATAATTGAGGTGAGTGGAACATTTATAAATCCACTATATATTAAAATATAATAAGGCATTTTAGAGACAAAAAACATCAAATGGCATATTAATGAATAGAGGAGAAAATTTTAAACCATATGTTATCCCCATTATAATTATTTAACATTTTTATGAATTTTAAATAATTCAATAAAATAATAATTCTTTAAAATATCATTATTGTCACATTTGGTAGTATTTATTCAATTTGATTTTTAATACATAAAAAAAAGTGAGAATATGAATATAATTATTTAAAAAGTCTCTAATATATCCTATAATTCAATAATGATAATTATACACATTAATCCATCCCAAAAATATTTCAAAATTATTACTTTTAAAATAAATAATATTATTTTTCTTTTAATTAAATAATTACTATATTAGAATTTTTAAATCCATTATGGAACACACCTATACTAAATTTACCTCCCATTTTATAGAATAATCATGTTGGTATGACTATATAAAAATTTATAGCAGCCACTGGTTCTGGAAAGGGGACTATACTCCTTTTCCATACCGACCTCCATGTGCTACTTCACACTAAGCATCCTAACCTACAGAAAAATAGGATGCAATGAGAAATAACCCAATCAAGAGTTAAAACCTTTCATACCATAAAATCAAAAAAATATTACTATAAATTAATCCTTACTAATTAAAATGTTGACAATCCTAATATACATGATCCCCCACCTGAATCTCTACTACCAAAGAATCAATATTGTCATATCGATTAAGTCACTCCTCTCATCTATGGAATCCTTTTGATCACATCTATATTTTTTCTCACAACTAGAAACATAGTATCTGTAAATGGGGTGACTTCTTATCTATTCAATAGGAATAATTAATCATCAACTAAACAAGCTCTAGAATCCTAATCTGGATAGTGGTTAGGAGAAAAAATGGAATTTTCTCCAACTTGAAGTATTTCTATTGAATTCTCAAGTATCCATAGTGAAGGGAGAGATGATCATATTTCTATCACTTTCATTTTTAGTGAAAATGACATTAAAATAAACTCAATATAACATTCATCCAAATAATGATACCCCTCCTTGCACAATCTATGACAAAAACTGTACAACTCATGTGACACTCATCACATCTTACTTTCATCCAATTTTATCCAAAACTCATATTTGGATGAAATAAAACTAAAGGTGATCTCATGCTACTCAGTATAGAGTTCCATATCCAAATCAGAGATGCTCCTATCTTATTTTTCTATACTCTAATGCTAAATTAATGAAACACCTTATACCACATGTTATCATCCACTTTTGTATAACCCTTATGACAATCAACAAGATAATTATTCTAAACAAATTAATCATCAACAACATAATGACGATGACTAATATATATCTCTAAAAAACATGTGAAAACCTTATCATAGTTTATTGAAATTTATCGAGATATATTGTATTAAAAAGTATTTATTTAAAGAATTCAATTATTTCAATCAAAAAATAATAATAAAGTATGATGGGTGTATATATATTAGTTCTATACCATGAAATAATAATTATCTCACATACAGAGTTCATTAAGATTATGTTCCCTGTTTGGCATCAAAAGGGGCCCAAAATTCCTTCATCCTAGCTATCCTCGCTTTCTACATCATTAATTAGGCATGACTAAAATTATTTCCTTAACAACACATGAAAAACCCATCAATTCCAAAATCTATACTCCATTCTATGCATATACTAAAATAACTAATAATACTCCATCACATCCCCCCCACTGGTACACCTCATAGGATAGTTGTGAAAGGACATTGTATCCCCAGGTTTAGTCACTATTAAGACCAAATATAACAAACTTGATTTTCTTAGATTATTATGACATCATTTTAAAGACAAAATACATAAATGAATTATCAGACTATGATCCAATGTTTTAGGGTCTTGGGAAAATGTGGAATATAAATAACATTTATAAAATAAGACATAAACATCTATTTAATTCCTTATTTTCTAGCTTCTTGTTTTTCTTTGTGTTCTTCTTAGCACAAGTAATCAACTGAGGATATTCATAAAAAAACGAGCTTAGATAAAAGCCATGATATTGGATACATAATATCATGAATCAATACAACATGGTTGGGAATAATTTTCACCTTCATAACATAATCATTGGATAATAATCACGATAGGAAGAATTATGAAATTGCATTGAATGAGGCAATGCATAAAAATGAAACATTATCTCTTAATGGTCAACTACCACACAAAATTATGAAAAAATATATCATGATGTTCATTCATATTTAACTTTTATCATGATATAAATAAAATTACCCATTTAAATGGAGAGATATATAATTTTAGGTCCACCTGTCACATCATTACATTTACATTTCACAATATATTTCTCAATGCACCTGTCACATCAAAACATTTAAATTATCATGAATTCTATATAGAATGTATATAAATCGTCAACCTAAATTAACCCATTGAAAGTAATGGGTGTAATATAATAATTATTACACTCATAAACCATGGTTTACCAAATAAATGTGGGAATAACATACTTGATATAAGTATCATTAACCATGAGGGAAGAAGAAACAATCTTGGGAAGTTAAATGTGTGTTTTTTTAAGAAGAGTTCTTTTCAAAATAATTGTGTTTATCAAAAATAAAATTTGATAACATTTATACCCTAGATAAGGTAATATAATGATGAATAAATTATGTTGATGTAATATCCATACTGAAATTGTGGTGAAATATGGAAAACTGAAATAAATAGAGTTGGGTTTTTGATTTCTCCTTGCATTATGATTGAATGAATTATTGACATTAATATCCTATATAATCACATTATTTTCCTTAATACACTAGTCCAAAACATTTTATAAATTAATATTATTAATTATGGTTTCATTATGTAAATTAATGTTCTTTCCTATGAGTTCTAGACATCAATTTTGTCGTTTAAGATAATTCATTTACATGGTTTTCATGAACAGTTCACTTGTATACATGATTGGATGTTTGTGTAAAATTTGGATAAATTTCCATAGTTGTTATTATATGTTATTAATGATATTAGATAAGTTTAAATGATATTATAACTATTTTTAATATCTTATGAGGATCCATTATTAGATAAAAGATAATGATGATCACTTTTGGTTGATTTTGGTGGGTTTTCAGTCATAGTGAACTAGTTTTGTTTTATCATTTTGAAATAAGTATAAATGTTAATTACAAAAAAAAGTGTTAAAAATAAAATTTTAGATAATTAAAACATTTAATGGTTTTATTATTAAACATGAAACAGTTAATTGAAAATTAAATCACATCGTCCATGATGTGAGTAAATTGACACATCACCGACAAAGATTTTAATTTTAAAATAAAAGAGATTAAGGGAGGATTTCAATGAGTGATATTAGATTAACATGATAACATACTAGTATATAAACAATAATGGTGTAACCACTCCATATGGGTATGATAAGGTTTTTAGAATAGAATAAATCAAATGAGATTGAAATGATATTAGAAGAAAAATGAATTGGTTTTACCTATTGGATTTATCCTCCTTGGGAATCTCCATAGGGAAATATTTTTTGTCTTTTAATGTCATCAGGATCTCTTAGATGTGGGATATGATATTGGGGATTAGATTAGGAATAATTTTTACAAGGATAAAATCTTCATAGGTTTGAGCCGAAGAGGGGGTGAGGCCATAGAGGAGCAAGAACCGTGGATAGATGAGCAAGACCAAATCATCATCTGAGGCTTCAACCAAGGAAGAATCAACTTGGAAGAATTCATTAAAATAATGAACAAAATTATTTCTCACCTTGAAGCACTTATTAGGGAGGATATAGACATCTAGGTTAGTACTCTACACTGGGAATTATATAGAGCATCTGACTCAATTAGTCTTGTGTTTAACAATTTTGTGAGCTCTTTCAGCATGTAGTCCTTGTGTGCGAACTTTGGTTTCCCACTTGTCCTTAAAATGGCTTAATAAAAAAAATATGGAGAGGGGTGTTTTACTATCATTATATTAATAATTTTACTATTTTTTCTAAATATGTTGATTAGTTTGAAACTTATCTCTTAATTTATTAAAATATTTAAGGATGGTAATAGATTATGGTTTCTCCATCATAATTATGTCAATAATGACTCACAAATTCATGTTCTTATTATTTATAATAAATTATCATATTTTACTATTTTAAAAATTCAAGTGTTTCAGAAAACTACCAAAAATTAAAATTAACAAAATTTTGGATGTTTAGAATATAAAAATGAAGTCAATTATATAAAAATTATATTATAATAATAAGTAATTTAATTTTTAATTAAAATAATCATTCTCGTAGAAAATATATATTTTAAAATTATAACTGATTTTATAAGACATTGAAAAATTAATTAAGGTCAAATAATATTTTCCTAAAATAATAAGACATAAAATATTAATTTATGAATACATTTTATGAAAGTAAATTTCTTTTATATTATTAAATTAATCATAAAATATTAATAAAAATTTATGTCATAAAAAAATGCCAATAGTTAATTAATAATTTTGAAAACATATAATTACATGGAAAATGATATAATTATACAATTCATTAATTTATATGAGGAAAAGAAATTTTAGACATCCATATGGGAGTTACTATTCATTTATATGGTTTACTACTCATAACAGTTATATTACAATTCCTAAAGAAAGGTTGTTATTTCATCTGTATAGGTTCCTTGTCTTCTAGAAATACTAATTATTATTTTAATTATTTATTTATAATGATTTTATTGTGATATATAAGTGATTTTTTGGATTTTTACAATATTAAATTACTATAATAAGGGATAAATTCCACCACTAAATGTTTGGGTTGTTACATTATTCCACATATTGAAATTTTCCTTGTGAAATTTCATTGTACTTAAATATGTTTGTGTAATTATCCTACATCTCTTCCTACAGTTCCTATGATGCTTCAACATAATTATGGTTCCTCCACAACACTTTAAAACATGTGGGTTTTCACTATTATGTTGAACCATATCTATCTGGTCCAAAATCATTACTAGATGCTCATAAAAAGAGGGAACATGTTCTAATTGCACCATGTCTAAGTTCAATACATGTGAGTGATCTGGTATATACTACTGCAGGAGTGATACGTATAATACATCACGATCTTGATCCGTATTTTGTGGTTGTGCATGTTAATATTCAATAGATATTATGTGATTAACGAACTCAAATGGGAGAATCTACATTGTTTGTATCTTCCTTTTCATTATGAACCACGTGAATCCCTTCCACAATGATATTAAATTGAATACTAAATTTCCAACGCTAACCTCCAAGTCTATTTGATGGTTGTAATCGTTTCTTTTTTGAAGACATTGAGTAGCATTGATATGTTTCTAGATGGATTGAACCTTCTCTATCTTCTCATGCACAAAACTGGGTCTACATTGTACTATTTCACTGTCTTCATCCCAAAAGGTTTGTGTTCTACATCTCTATCCATATAGAGCTTCATATGGGTCCATCTTAATACTCAAGTGGAAGATATTATTGTATGTAAAATCATCCAATGAGAGATGTTGACCCCATCCTCCACTTTATTCTAGCGATCATGCTCTTAAAAAATCATTGAGCGTCTTAATAGTAATTTCAAATTTTCCATAATTTTGTGGGTGATAGGGAATGGTAAAATTTAATTGATTATGTAATGTATTTTGAAGACTCCTCTAGAATTTAGATGTGATCAAGAGTACATGATCAGTGACAATGGAGAGTGGAATTCCATGAAGTCTCACCGCATCATTCACATATATCATAAAATGATGTTCAAGTGATATATCTTCTTGAATAGTAATATTATGGGTAGTCCTGGTAAATCATTCTACCAAAAATCATATTACATTATTTGCATTGGAGGTCATCGGGAGACCCATGACAAAGTCAATAGTGACATTCTCCCCTTACCATATGGTTATTTGAAATGGTAAAATAAAATATGAGGACTTCATTCCCCCTTTTTTAACATGATTACATTTCAAGGGCCTGGAGATATACTCATTAATCTCAATCTTCATGTTGTCCCACCATAAGTGTTCTCTGGGATCCCATTACTTCTTGGTTCTAAAATAATGGATAGAGAAATATGATCTATGATCATTTTAAAACAGATCCTTCTTTATCCCTAGTGATAAAGGAACACTATGTCTCAGTCTAAACCCAATCACACCATCATTATTGATAATTAACTCTTGCATTTTCACTTCATTTACTGCATTCACCTTCTTTTCTTACACTAGTTCATCCATTTTTTCCTCCTTATTCTTCTCTAGGATATATTAGTGGGAAATCATATGGATGAATTTTGGATGTATTCCCTACTTTTATGATTTACAAATCCATCCTTTTCATGTCTAACAAGATATGGCCTATCTCAATCCACAACATCTATAAAGTAGTAGGTTCTTCATATTATAAGCATAATCTGTCATGTTCTCATTACTGAGATATTATTGAATAGATAAATCATAGTCTTTGATTGTCTCTGACCATCTCCATTGACATATATTAATATAATTTTGTGTGAATATATACATAAGAATTTTCTAAATGGTAAATGTGTCACACTTTTCACTATTGAGGTAGTGCTGCTATATTTTCAAGGAAAAAATAATAGCTACTAATTCTATATAATGTGTCATGTAATTCTACTCTTGGATATTAAACTTTTGTGAGGCATAGGTAATCACATTATCATTTTTCATGAGAACACAACCCAATACGTTCTTCGAAGCATCAATTTATATCAAAAATCATTCTCATCTTTTTAGTTATATGGGTACATGTGTAGTGATCAACAATTTCTTTGGTTCCATGAAGATTTCATCACATTCTTATGTCCAGTAATACATTAACTCGTTCCTTATTAAATTTGATATCGGGATTGAAAATCGTGAAACAATTCATACAAAACATCAGTAGTACGCAGCTAATCTAAGAAAACTATGGATTTTCATGACACTATAAGGTCTAGGTCATCACTAAATTTCTTTTGTTTCTAAAGGTTATATATAAATTTCCTCACATGTGATCATATTTCCCGAGAATGTGGCTTAGTGATTCCATAATTCACTCTTTCAAAACATGGAATTCAATTTTTTCTTCTGTAATGTCACCAACATAATCCTTATATGTTATGTGTGTTCTTCCTTTCTCTTGGATTAGATGTTAATATCATTGAAAATCACTACCAAAAATTTGTTGAGGTATTTTCTAATGACTATATTCATCAAATCCATGAAGATTTTGGGGGAATTAGTAAGTATGATGGGAATCACCATAAACAAATAGTTACCATACCTTATTCAAAAGACAGTCGTCTGAATAACTATTTTCTCCACCTTTAGCAGATTATATCCATAACAAAGATTCACCTTTTATAAATAATGGGCTCCTCATAGCTGATCGAACAGGTCAAAAATCCTTGGAAGAGGATACATTTTATTTATAGAGATCTTATTAATTTTCCGATATTCAATACACCGAAAAATTGGCCAATACATATTATTGACAATGATAAATAGTGAAACCCAAGGCGATTCACAAGAGTGTTTGATTCCTTTTTCCAAATTCCATTTCATATTCTTCTTTAACTCCACCAGTTCGATAAGGGATATCCTATAGGGGAACTTTGAAATAAGAGTAGCTTTGGGTATTGTTTTTAAAGATAAATCTACCTCATGATCTAAGTGAGTGTCAGGAATCTCATCAGGAAATAAATTACTATATTCCCACATAATTATAATTTCCCCTAGCTACATACCTTCCTTTGAATCATCCATTTGAGTGAGGTATACATCTTCACAGGGAAACAACACCAATTCCATTGATGGATTTTCCAAAGAATATTCATTATCATCCTTATGTTTGTATAGGATAATTAGATGGATTGGAATATGAAAAGATATTTCCTTTTACCAACATTTTATATGTTCTCTATATATGGAGATGCAATCCATTCCCATTATAGCATACATTTCCACTATGTAATGTGTCACGAGATTCATTGGATGAATCTTCCCACATAATCCATCATGGAAAGATTCAGTGACATGGGATATAATTACTAAAAAACTAGGTTTTTTATAGATATCACTACATTATTTTTTAAGGGAATTGATTAAATTGTTCTTTAAAACATAAAATATATAATGGAATGCATATAATGAGAATCAAATAAGGCCTTTTCCATTATTTAGTAAATATGAAGTGTTCCTGGTATGAATTCATTTTCATTCTCTACTTTAGTAGCATTGATGGAATCATCCTTCTATTTCTACATTGTATTTGGTGGCTATAAAAGATGATTATCCTCAAGGACACGCGGATTAGTGAACTAGATTGCATAGCTCCCTTTCTACCAATTATTGTAGCATTGGACAACAAGTGGTTCTCTCCTTTCCTCCACCACGTTATCCTTATTCTTCGTGTATTTTCAACATTCATGATACTAGTGGAATTCTCTACCATACATGAAACATTTCCCTATCCCATTGAGGATGTTCTGATGATGTTTTTTCCCACATTTTTTACAGGTTGGGGGGTTGATTTTTTCCTTCCACATTTTTCACGAGATCCTCCATTTTGAAACTCCATTGTTAATATATTATCACCATATACATGTGGCCATTCTATAAACTCCATATCAACATTAAGAGAACATAGAAAAACATATTCATAACTCCCAAAGTGTCAAATTCCTAGAGACTTTCAATGGTGTTGTTTAAATCCACTAAATAATCTATCAATTTGGAAATAATTTTTTACAACAAATCTTGAATCGTACCATTATAGACTTTTTAAATTTTCTTCGTAGGCTATGAAAGATTCTAAAATATTTTATATCATATATATTATTTATCTCCCCATCATTGTTCTAAGAGTACTAGGGAAATCCTTGTTAAGAAAAAGTATCAAAAAAATTTCCCACATCATCTCTTCAATTTCATCCTTGGGATTGATGTTCTTAATAAAATCCACCAATTGATCATCCTCTCCATATAAATGGTAAACAGATGGATTCACCTTCTCTATATCAGCACATTAAAGGATATAATAGATATTATCCATTAAGTTTACCCACATTTCTACGAAAAGGGGATCAAAATATACACTAAACGTTAATGGTCGATTCTACATAAAACACTTGATATCCAGTTTCTCCCTCTTTGGTAAAGGTGGAAATTCCACGTTATTTAGGATATTGGTCATAACATGAGATTCCTAGGTAAGAATCACCATGAAATTTTGAACACTAAATACAAAATCCTTGGAGATTTCATTTAGTAAATCATGGAATTGGGCCTTTCATTGGTTATTGGTCTGGTTTCTCCTAGTTCCTAGAATTTTCTAAAATTGAAAAGGATAGAACAAAACACATGTCAAAAATTCATTAATAATTTATCTCTTTGTAAAATTAACTATAAAGGATTATCTTATGGGATCCCAATTATTATTAAATATTATAGTGTTCATAGATATACATAGTATCATACTATGTGTTTTCGCTATGTTTCTCAAATCCTAATTCCCAAACTGACTAAAGATTACTCTAATACAAACTATAGAGACCCTGGTTTTTCTTACATTATTATTACATAATTTTAAAAATAAAAAACATAAAATAATTACATGACTAGGATCAAAATGGTTAGTTTCATGGTAATGTCATGACAATACATAATATTCAAAAAATAAAACATACATATTTATTTAATTGATTATGGTCTAGCTTTTCATTGTCCCTCGTGTTAATCTTAGTACATGCAATCACCAAAAGATACTCCTCAAATAATGGGTTGAGAAAAATGAAAAATTAGAGGATATATAAAAACTTGAATAAATATTAAATATTGTGATAATAATCATTATAATTATAAAAAAATTAATAGGATCATAATCATGATAAGAAGAATTATGAAAAGGCATGTAACGTGTCAATTCATAAATATATAACATCTTGTCTTATAGGTATACTACCATACATAATTATGAAAAAAGATTGAATCATATTCATGTATATTCCACATTTATCATGATATAAATGACATTAACCTGTTTATTATAGTTCTATATAATATTAGGATAACCTTTCAAATGATAACAATTACATTGCGCTATATAATTCATGTCACACTCATCACATCATAACATTTACATTATCATGCATGACTTATAGATCATATATCAATCATTGACATAATGGGACACATGGAATTATATGAGTCTAACTTCATAAATAATTTATAAAAAAAACTTGTGATCTAATTTTAAAGATGGAATAATATAATTGATATAATAATCATCATCCATGAGTGAATGAGAAACAATCATGAGAAGTAATTGTGTATCTTTTAAAATAATAGAATTTTTAGAAAACATTTGGTTTGTCATAAACTCATGTAGAAGAGTTTTATATTCTTTAAAAGGTATAATAATATTGAATAAATTAAATTTAAGGAATATTCATACTGAAAGTGGGATGAAATTGGAAAAAACCAATGAAATAGAGTTGGGTTCGATAATTTCGCATACCTTATGTAATAATTCATTCATCACTTTCATATCCTATATAATCACATTATAATCATTAATTAAAAAATTAAGAACCATTTATACATTAATTTTATTCACTATGGTTTAATTAAGTTCATTTTGGAATTTTCGATGATTTGTAGAGTTTAATTTCATCATTTTGGACCATTTGATTTCATGGGTTTCTTGAAATGTCCACATGTATACATGAAATGAAGATCATATAAAATGAGAATAAATATCAAAAAAAAAATATATTATAAATTATCATATATAATTTTAAATAATATTATAGAGTATTTTTTTAATATGTTATGAGGAAGAATTATTAGATAAACGTTATTGATTATCATTTTAGGTTAATATTGGAGGTTTTCAATAATAATGAACTCAATTTGGATTATCATTTAGTATTATGTATAAATGTAACTTATAGAACATAAAATGTGTTATAAAATAGTATTTGAAATCTTATTTCAACCATTTACAGATTTTATTAACATTTGTATGGTTATAATGGAAAATGAAAGCTCATCAACCATGATATTGGTAAATTTACACATCCCACATAATGATTTCATTGGTAAAATAATATAGAGAGAGAGGGGATTTTAATCATAGGTATTTTATTAGAATTATATAATGATATTACTTAAAAAATTATATATTTGTCAATCCATTTACAAATGATAAGGCGATGAGAAGAGAATAAAATAAATTAAATTGAAATCAAATTTAATGAAAAAGGAAGAGGTTTTACCTCTTGAATTTATCCTCCTTGAGAACCTCCATAGGGAAATGTTTTTAGAATTTTTATGGGACCAAGAGCACCAAACATGGTATAGGGGCTTGGGGAGAGGATTTTTTATAATGTGTACATGTATATATTCTTGATAGGTGTGAGGAAAAAATGGGGCAAGGGTGATATTTTTGGAAGATGAGAGGGGTGTTTTCCCTTTATTATATTCATTAATTTATTATTCTAGATAAACAATATGAATATATTAAGAATTATTTCTAGATATATTAAAATAATAATGTTGGTTCAATATTAATGTGATAAAATCATCCTTACATCAACATTGTCTAAAAAACCAGGCATTTAGAATTTATCGAAGAATATCGTATTTTACTATTCATTAAAAATTCATGTATTTTAGAAAAATCAAAAAAAAAATTCCATCATAAATTATTGATGTGTAGAATTAAAAAATGAACATGATTTTACGAAAACGATTATTTAAATATGAATAATATAATTTCTAAATAAAATCAGTATTTTCTTAGAAAATATAGATTTTAAAATTATAACGGATTTTATAACACATAAAAAAGTTACTCAAGGTCTCATAATGTTATATTAAAATAATAATAAATCAAAATATAAATTTATTAATACTATTTATGAAAATAAAATTTATTTAAAATTATTAAATGTATCATAAAATTGTTTGTAAATATTTTTGACTAAAAATATGCCTAAAATTAATTATTAGTTTCTATAACTTTTATTTACATAGACTATGATTTAATTATACCATAATTTTGTTTATGTGATCCATAAATTATATTTATACTTCCATCAGAGAGTTTTCTATTAATTTTCCAGGTTTACTATTCATAGGGTTAATATTAGTATTCCTAAGGTAATGTTATTATTTTATTGGTATAGGTTCCCCAACGTATATAAATACTTATTAATATTTTAATAATTAATTTATAATGAATTTATTATGGTATATAAGTGATTTAATGTGATTTATAATATATGGTATTACTATAAGAAAGGATAAATTCCAACCATAAATGTTTTTTTCATTACACCAATGTTGAAACAAGCACTGATAGTGTTAAAAACTCAATATGGAGACATCAATTTTATTATAAGGAAAATGACTGATAGATAAGATAAAATGTCACTAAAAGAATACATTTAAATATTATCATAAAAACCCATAATTCATGTCATGAAATGAAGTTAATAGTCTCCAACATAAGAAAAAAACTATAAATTCATAAGGCAATGAATCCTCAAAAACTCTATACTTGATGTTTTTAATGTCAAACTTGGTCATTAAAACCCTCCTAAAAACCAAAAAAATGTATTTAGATACCTAGATTGAGAATAAATTGTATAGTCATATGGATTAAACCCAAAGTCTCTCTTTAAAAATTGAATTGTTCACACTAATGCACTAATAAAAAAATATTTTAATCAACAAGCATATATGTTGGTTAACTATACATCCTGATCTCACCATCGAACTGTAACAAAATACTCATATAATTAATAGTATACTTTAATTAATGGAGCATGCATATAGGATACTCCTACAAACATCCCTTGAATGTTACTTCTGTCATTACCTAACAAAGAACAACCTATACTATCATCTATTCCATGTCATATCATCACCAAATATCATGTCATATATGATATTGGTTAAGTTTCAACCCTAATAACCATGGAAACCTATATATCCCAACAATCATTGATAGAAGTCATCATTATCCACTTCTCACGTCCTACAACCACATAATCATCTTCATTGTACCACATATATCTACAACCGTATTTAAATAGTAGTAGGTTATCATGAAAATGAAGTGCATCAACTTCATTCCCTCCTTCTACCATGCTTGACCCACACTGCATATCACATATTCTATTCATCTAGCATTACTACCATCTACACCATCATTGGTCAGTACTCACCACCAATGCGGTACCACTGCCATGTACTATTTTCGAAGGAAGAGTTTGATAGTGGGGGTAAGTGGTCATATGTTCCCTCACCATCCTGGATATTCTAAAAAACACACCCCCACAAAAAATTTCATAATAGTAAGTAGTAATATACATTAATGTGGGAGTTTATATAAATAACATGAACGTAAATTAATATATATATATATATATGAATAATGCATTGAAGCCTGGCCTAAGTGGTTGACATGAATACTTTCCAATCATTACCCACCTTCAACACCATTCTATTTGTTTCACATACTACCATTACTAAATGAATATCACTACCTAAAACTACCTAACACATCCCACAATTTATGTTTAATGTCTTATTGAATCAACCATTTTTCAATTTTATCATATCACCAACCACTATACCGTTATGTAGCCACTTAATCCCATAAATAATGACAAACAAAATAATCTATTATCCATGAAAATATGTGTTTAAGTTTAGTAAATTTTTTAAAATTTAATTTCATTGTCAATTACTACACATTATTTCCAATCACACATTATGAAACATCCATACATTCTTTTTCATTTTAATCATTCACAGTTTAGTATTCCCTTTCAATCAAACAACTACCAAAATTACACCACATATAAACTGCTTCATCAAGCAGTAACAACCATCGCATATTTTTTCAAAACCAACATCGTAACATGACCATCTCATCCAAAAAACTATAAATTAACTTACATATTTATATCCCTGTTATAATTTGATATCTGAACTAACAACCACAAGCACCGTACAATTCATAAAAATAAAAAACAACCATAAGTCCAATTACAACACACTATGATAAAACCATAAAAAATATCCAATTGAAGTGAATTTTCATAATTTAATATTAGAGTTACTTTATAATATTACATCATCCCCATCTTGAGGAATTTCACAAAACATCCATATCTTCACATTATTGATTCATTAGTCATATATCAGAGCATATCCTTTTTTGATTGTTGGGTTTAAAAAAGTCATAATAGGGGTTACCAGTACAAATTATGGGTCTAAATATCTTAATTGCAACAACATTCAAATAATATTATCATCCAAGATAAAAAATGAACATTATTAGAAAGAACATGACAACATGTAACTCTTATTTGAATACATCCCATCTCTTTCAATTTATTTTATTCTATTTCATTATCTTCATTGGTAAAATTTTATTTCTATCCCAATGGAAAGAAGCCAAAAAGTTACCTATATGAACTAAAATATTGATATAAGGATCCCTTACCTAGAGAGAAGATTCATATCATGGTTGAAAAAAAAATATATTGAATAGAATGATTTTATAGCTGTTGATATATAACAAAGGTAAGGGATTGAAAAAAGAAGAAAAATTATAGGAGAATAAATTAATAGGTATTTAGAAACACCAATTTAAAATACCATAGGTTTTTTTACAAAAGAGATGATAGATACGGGATATTTAACACACATGGAAACATTTTCATGAGTGGTTTTGGTTAATGGTAGATAACTCCAAAGAATCATAACAAGATTTTGGATTGTATAAAATAAAGGGATACAACAAAATTATAAAATATAATGTAATTTTGTATTTTAAAAATTAGACATAGATTAAAAATAATAACTATAAATATAGAGGTATTCATTTCATTTATTTTTATATTTTTGTTTTATTTCATTAAAATCCCAGCTCAATAATAATTTAATTTACATTTAACATCACAGAAGTCAATTAATTTAAAGATAAAATTGGGTCCCTTTATAATATATTTTAATACATTAATTTATGAAATAAATTCATTATTTAATGTTAAAAATTTAGTTATGATCCTTTTTAGAATAAATATTTTTAGTTTGGAAATATATAAACATAAAAATTGTTGAAGTGTTTGTGTGAAGGGATTGCCTTCTTGATGGAACCAAGAAACCACCCAAACCAACAAAATGATGAAATTAATTGGACATATGTATAATTGAACCTTAAAAATAATAATATACCAACTACATGAATGACTGACCAAACGACCATATCGATCAACCATAAAGGACTGAATGCATAAACAATTAGAGAACACTTGAAAAAAATATCACATGTAGGAACGATGTGCTACATGGTAGAATTGATCGAATTCAAGATAGAATAGAATGATTTTATGACCAAAAAAGTGAACACATTATAGGACTGATCGAACACATGACCAATTAGTTAACATCACAATCAGACCGACCAAGAACAATAAGTGATAAAAGACCACATGATCAATCAAATTATATAGTAGACAAACATAGAAACGTCAAACGAATAAACACCCTAAACACCCTATTGAAACCTACATCGATCAAAAAAAATGATTGTTTTTTGAGACCCAAGACCATATAAGAATTCCCAGAACAAGAATATGTATAATATTACCAAAACCAGAATAAGAAACACCCCAACATTCTCCACAACAACATGATTTCTAATAATAGAATGTAAAATAGTATTTTTCCCATTCCAAATACATAAGATAACAAAACGGTGTGTCTCATATCATGAAAAAGGATCTTTAATAACACCAAAATAAATAGTTACACCCCCAGTCCTAGGTTGACCACTAGAAATCAAACTCACTACAGTGGTCTAATTAATCTCTAATTTTGATGGAGCCACATTACATAAGAATAATTTTTTGGTATGGTATTGATGAGGTCCAATTTCAAAAATAAAAAATCATAAAATTAATTAACCATTAAAAAAGAAAATAATCCACCAATTTAATTGTAATTAGAAACCAACCTTGAACATTGAATCAATGAAAACAACCAATAGATACCACTTCACAACCACATGCCACACAACATAGGGACATCCTACAACCAAAATTTCATAACATCCATAAAATAATTTCTAGGTAAAATCCAATAAATAATGAAAAATTGAAATTATATACTAGTTTTATAGAATATTAACTTATCCCAACTAGGTAAACACTTGATATAATGTAAAATCCATATATAAACACTAAATTACTACTACCCTATGAATTGATGATTAAAAATAAATTCCCAATAAAAATACAAAAAATTATGTTTCGAATCTCACTTAAAATTACTATGAAACTATAAATCAATCCACTTGTAGTTTTTTCATTTCATTGTCTTATGTTTAAAGTAAAAAATCCATAAAAATAAAATCCTATATAAAAATCAACTCACTATTCAACGATTTCATGCTAAAAATAATTATAATAGGACAAATTATGAGTTCATTTCAAATTTTTTGGGACTTTATTAAATAATTTATTGTATCACTTCTAATGGACTTATATTTTCATAAATAACTTTTTCAAACTTTTATGAAATCTAGATATGTTTTTTTACATTAAAAACCAACTCACACAAAAAAACCCAATCAATAATATTACACAAAACCAAAATAATAGTGACATGTACTAGTGGTTGGGGAGGTCTTGGGAACAATATATAATATTCAATGATAAAAAATTTTAATCGTCATTTAAATTCATGTGGAACAACACACTTAGGTTCCACAGGATTGGATAGGCCATGTGTGATCTACACACAACTAATGTTCACTTGTATTACCATCCCTCAAAACATAAAAATCCATAATTAATTTTACAAATAATAAAAATGATTTAAAAAACTTCTACATATAAAAAAATATATTAAATAACTCAAATTCAAGCCTTTCATGGAAACTCGAGGCCCTAAATGATAAATAGCTCATGAGGATCTCCATTAACAAACCTATAGATCGATTGAATTCATGCCTCTTATCTACCAAATAATAAAAATATTATTGGGTGTCTTGAAAACCTATAAACTATAGGTAATATCATATTTAAAAAAAATTGATAAAGAAACTATATTCTCCACGAGGCACCAGATCCAGCTAGTGACAAACTTGATGTCTGTTCGAGATCACATGGGACTATAGAAAAGCACAAGATTTGTCAAATGTGATCTTATGGTAATAGTTTCTCCTAATGAAAATAAAACTATTATATAATTTACCAAAATTACAGCATGATTCTTCAATATATTGAATTCCCATTACATATAATATAAGAAAAAAAATAAAACATAAACTAGAGAAAGAGAAGAAAAAATATATAACAAAAATGAAATAAAAACATCAACTCTAAATCCCCCCAAAAAAATTCCCTTTAATTACAATTCCAAAACTCCCCAATCAAAAACAAAACCCATAAATTAATATAATAAAATAGGGATGGACGATTTGGCTTATGTGATATGGAAATATAAATTTGAAAAATATGAAAATCTATCGTCTATGTGATCATAGGTCACTATCCCACTATGAAACAATAAAATCTCATAGAGAGATCAAAACATAAGAGATAACCTAAAAATGATATGTAACAGAGATTTGTGAACAAAAATTTCCAGTAGTTCACGACTTACCCTTCTATATGACTCACCTTTAATAATAGATAAATTTTCAAGCTTGTCTGAAAATACAGTAAAAATTATGTTTCCCTATTTTATATAAAGAAAACATTTTATATTTAAATTATAATTATAATTTATTTTAAAACCATTGTTACCCATTTGAACCAAAAAATAATATTTATGAATTTTTTTTGAATAAAATAAATTTAAAGGAACTATAATAGTTCAAAAATAAATTCTAATACTTAACTAACCAAATTTTTGGAAATACAATAAAACAATAGAAATGAACATTTTCAAAGGATATTAAATAAATAGAGATGGTATGAGGAAATGTAATAATATTAAATGGAATAAAATAAACAGAGGGAAATCCAATATAAAAGTATAAATTAATATAAAATACAACATAATAATGGATGGAAAACAAATAAAAGTAATCATTTTACATGGTAGTAACCCTAGGGAACAATGTTCAAGACATAATATGATCATACTACCCATGGTGATGGAAACATAACAAATTATCTAAATAAATATCCACAACGTAAGACCATATAAAATGTTCCGAAATTGACCACATCTATGGATTCATGTTTATTGGTTTGAGTTATATAAGTTTTGTAATCCATATGTGGTAGAAATTTGTTTGGTGGTACTTTTCCATGTGTTCCTTACCATTGATATCAGGATACCGCTATTAGTAAATAGGGTTTTGAGTGTTTAAAGAAACAATTAATAAAAAAAGAACAAAAAATATATAAAATTACCTTCCCCATCTAACCAAACATAACAAAAGAAATATCAATTTTAAATAAATAAACCTATGTCTGGAATAATACATTCCAAGGTATAATAAAATGTATTTTCACAATTATTCAATCGGGATATATAGATTTTAAATAGTGTTAATTAATCAAAGGGACACTTAGGTAACACCTTTTTTAAATATTACCTGAAAAACATAATTAATCTACAAGATTTCATATATCAATTCTTTAATTATCCATACATTCATATTTACCTAAAATATAGATATGTTAATCTCAATTCAAATTTTGAATCATATTTTTAAAATATCCATATAAACGATTCTAAATATATTTTTAGGCATATGTGTATAAATATTATAGATATTTAAAAATATTTATAACATGGGTTACTAGTGAATGAAATATTTATTTATAATATATATATAATAATTTACTGCAGTAAAAATACTTTTCTAAAACCCAAACATATCATTAATATGTAAATAATGCAACTGTAAATAAAATTGAAAAACCGTGATATATTAAATAATTTTAAAATTTCTCTTGAAATATATTTGATTAATATAATGAGAAATTAGTGAGCAAGATTAGTGGAAATAAGATTTAAATCAATATTTAAAAAAGAAATAATATTTTATTCTATGAAAACAAAGTGGAGACATCATTAATCTTTATAAATTCCATAAAATTAAAAAGCATAAGATTTGGTGTCAAAAAATAAATTTAAAAACAATAAAAATTTTGGTTCTAAAATTATAGTGTCAACCATGGGGAAAACCTAATTCACATTAATGGTTAATTATTAGATGTTTCAAATAAAAAAATGGACAAGAAATGACAAAGAAATCACACACCCAAGACACAATGAAATCAAATAACATGGCCAATCCCAATACCCATGGGTTTATCCAATAGTGTGCACAGTTAGGGTAAGAATGATAATGGAGGTTAAATGTGAGTTTGAAAGAATTATAGGGGTGGAACACATAACCTATAATGGAATTAATTTGAAATTTTATGGATAAGGGACTAGAAATTGGAGGGCGGGGTATAGAATCCCATGTGTGGGTCCTTTCGAGTTAGAGGGTACGTCATGTGTAGTGGGAGATGAGGGGGGCTCATTTTTGGGTAAATTTATGAGAGGGTAATTTCAGTAAAAGGGATGATATTTTTACTATTCGGTCCAAAAATCACTGTTTATGGATTGGTTACCAAAATATATGAGAACCTCCCCCACTTCTAGGCATACAATATAACCCATTCTATTTGGACACAGGTTTGGAAAAACTATGAACCATCAATAAAAAATATCTCTCCTATGTTTCATTCCCCTATCTTATGAATACTACAATGTAATCACTATCCATGACTAAAATGAAACACATATAGAAATTAAATTATTTAAAAAAATTCTAAATTAAAATTGATGATCCTTATATATATATAAAGAAACTGAATATTTAAAATAATATAATCATGAATATACTACTTAGTGTTTGACAACAAAAACAGACCCCACATCTTTTTGGAAGACCGAAATATAGATAAAGGAGATGTCATTGCACCATGATACTTCACACACTCTAGATAGTAAAATAAATATGAACCTAAAGATTACATGTCATGACCCGTCCCAGTGGGTCCTGCACCACGACTTCCCAAGTCAGCCCCCAATAGGCCAGGGGCTGGTGACTAGCACTGAGTATGAATATCACTAACAAGGGATGAATTTCCTATGTACATGTACACATGCACACATCACCAAGCCAAAAAATGCTGAAATGTAGAAAAATCCACTGTGGAACAAAATGCATGAATATAACTAAACCCGACCAACATAGCATAATATAAAGTAACACACTGAATGTAAATTGGGCCAGAAAAGAATCCCACCAAAAAGGTTACAAACTATAATGTCCAACCTATATGCACAAAGAGGTAATCATACTACAACTCATAGCCGTAGGAACACCTCAGCCTATAAGGAACTCAGAAAGCTCAGTCTGGAACTAGTCTTCCTGGACCCTATCAAAAGGTCACTTATCTACACAAGGCACGACATGTGTGGGAAAAGACTTTGTAGGGTTGAGTATATAACAATACCCAGTATGTGACCAAAAAAACCACAAAGAAATTAACATGGTAAATATAGAATCATCTCTACAAAGTATATGTCTACCGAACCTATATCAAGAGGAACACATCCATATATATGAAAAACCTGGACCTGAAGTCTAATGACAAGTCACACAACTACATTCCCCCACTAGGGATTCAATTTTTAGAATCCATGATGCACTTGTTTAGGATAACTCACTCCAGGAGTCTGGTAGCTATGATGTCACCCTTCTGAGTAGTAACGTTTGTCAGGAAATTCCATCAGAGATAGATGTACTCATTCCGGGAGAACACACTCCTGAGTAAAGAAATATAATGATACACGGATGAGGAGCACTACCATGGCCTTTCTGGATATCACAACTCATCTGGATTCACCTTCTATGTAGAGGGTCGGCATTCTATAAGAGTATTCATTTTGTTACCAGACTCTATATGGGGTCACGAATGGATAGGGGATCTCAGTCCAGGTCTCTTGGAGGGATACCTAACTCTATCACGGAAATTCATGCAGATGGGATAATACTCATATTGATTGAAATGATACCTAAACATCAGGGATGAGAAAAAGAAGAATTAACCCAAACAAAACATGTCAATGAATAGTGGATAAGGATATGAATCCATGTTCAAGAATATACAACGCGTGTAGAAGGGCCACAATCTATGTCTCTAAACTCTGGCTACTACCCATGTATAAATATCACGAGTCAGAAGAACATTCCATTTTGAAGGGGATATGTACACGGCGTATAGTTGGATCACACTCTATGTTCGAGTAACTGGGATTTCCTTCGTGTACGCGGCCTTGTGCCTGTACACGGTTTCATCCTATGTGTGTTGTCCCATGTTACTGTTACTCAAGATAGCCCCTAGAGCCAGACTGGTCTGGCCATGTGGTGGAGTTCAGAACTATGTATCCACCCCATGTCCGAGTATCTCCCAAGACACAAATCGATTCTATTTAAAGTTCAACACGTTGTGCGATAATGTTCGCATGTCATTTTAGTGCTTCCAATCTCCCATGACACTAGTCATCGCTGGGTGGGGTGCACTTGTCGTGTGTCCCTAGAGGAATGTCTTGTTCTTTTATCGTAGGCCATGTGAAAACCCTAGCTGCCACATCCAGTACAACACATCATTTTCTTCGGGATACATGTTGTGTGTTCTGAAAATTTCAACAAATGTGAACCATCTCTACTACACCTTGATGAAGCTCTGATCTTCAATCTGACGATCCTCTTGCCACGCAACTCGAATGTTATGGTCTCCTCGACATCCCAATGTAGTCTCCGTTGTTTTTGGGCCTCCGATCGGCCCTGAAAATGTGTACAGGTCCACCTGCGTGAATAAAACTCGAATATGGTCTCTCCTGATCTGAGCTGGTCCTTCGTTAGCCATCGTCTTCTCACCTTATCTAGGTTGTTGTGATGTAGGATATCCAATTTCAAATCATTGTGTTGCAAAATAGACGTGTAGTGATCTGTATTTAGTCACCTCTTGATGAACACGAAGAACATGAGGAAAAGAGAAAGAGATCCAATAAATCATTTTGAGAAACAATCCTCTTCCATAATTAGTCAGGACATTGAATTGATCATACTATAAAGATTAAATAGGGTGAATCAAATTATAATCCAACAATTATCACAAATAATATTCCTAAATCAAACCACTAATAAATAGAAAATAACAACCATCCCACAAGAACGCACGATCCTCAGATCATCTTGTTTATGGGTTTATCCTCGTTCATCATTTAATTAATTAATTGGTAATAAAAACAACTAAGTAAAACCCCTACCTCAATTTGGTTTAAGAATGATCACCGCATCACATTTTTTGTCGAGGGTTCTTAAAATCCGAGATGTGTCGATCAATTGCATCATCATCATTCATTATCGAGAGTTCTCTCCAAGTGTCCATGAATTATCCAGATTATCACTCAATTATAAGCTAAAGATCAACATTCTATTAACCCACTAATAGGAGGGAAGGAATTTCAGCATTCCATCAGGTTGTAGTATTAATTAGTTATCATTTCTATTTCCGAGTCATTATTTCATGGCATTAATTATCAAAACATATACCCCATCATTGCCCTACAGCCAATTTTTCCAAATTAAATAAAATATATGTTTTCAATAAATTTAATTTAATTTAATTTCTTTTACTAAATATTCCAAAATTCAAATATTTCCCTCAACCTGTGTTTGACGATGTTGGTCCCATTCATAGGTAATGTCATCATGCATGATGCAATGGTGCACTTATATTTTTTATTTGTTCATCAGTTCGAAAACTACCAGAACCGCACCCACCCACCAACTCACATAACTTAAAGAATATTTAAACCACCATTTTGTGCTCACCATCCCATAGAATGATGTTTCATCTCCATGCTTGGTCTCATAATAATTTTATATAATATTTCAAAATAATACAAGGAAACCCCGAGACATTAAATTCTCCCCACCTGGGGGATTTACATTCCCAAAAATCCAAAATGGTGCTACATAAAAATATGTAGCTACTACACATAAATCTAAGCATCTCACTCCCATGTGCTCTATTGAAGACTCCTATCCTACCACCACATGTGCACCAAATGAATCGATCACCCACAAAATATATTGTTCCACAAATCCTTGATCTCTACTAGGTACTCAGTAGAGGTCTCTCCATCCTTGATGTCTGGATCGCCCTAGTCAATGACATGTGACACGTCCTGCATGTACCACCTCGTATGCAACATGTGGAAGAAATCATGTACCTAGTACACCTACGGTGGTAGATCTAAGAGGTATTCCACCTCTCCAACTATGTTCATTTTCTGGAATGGTCTGATGAATCCCTGAAATTGATTGTTGCCCCATCCATGTCACCATAAAACTCATCAAGTTGATACACAGAGGAATACATGGTCTCCCTCAACGATATATATAGTTTTTTTTCATCTATTAGCATAAGACTTAATCCGGCTCTGTACAGTGTTCATCCGCTCCTAGATGATCTGCACCTTCTTATGGGTAGCTCACACCGACACTAGACCATGATTAAAGATTCTCTATGGTCGGTCTAGAAAATTGGTGACTGGCAGGGACTCCCATATAAATCCCCAAACGGTGTCATACCAATGGTGGAGTGAAAGAAATTTTTGTACACAAACTCCACTAGTTGTAGGTGGTCCTCCCAAATGTGACCAAAGTCTTTGATATAGGCTCGCAACATATCCTTCAGACCCTGAATTATTCTCTAAGTCGGTCCATCTGTTTGTGGATGGAATGTTGTACTCAAGAGTAGCTGAGTCCCAAATTCCTTCAACAATATCTTCCACAATAGATATGTGAATTAGGTGTCTCGATCTAATATTGTCGTCAAAGGGACTCCTTGAATATGACTATTTTCTTCACATAGAGGCACCCTAGTATCTCTATGGATCTCTTCTCCATAATTCCGACTAATAGAAAGTCATTGTGATCATGTATACGATCTCCCATATGGAATCGTGCCCCATGGATTTTTTTTCATCCCATCATGATGTCCATTGATATTACATCCCACTTCTTCTCTAGCACTTGTAGTGGGTGAGCTAACCCTGCCGAAACATGGTACTGAGAAATCACTTGCTGGAACGTAAGGAAGTGAAAAATGAACTCTTCTATTACCTTCTTCATGCCTGAACACTAGAATAATCTTTGTAGATCATGGAACATATTCACCACACCATGGTGTATTTCCAAGGGGGTGGTGTGAAACTCCCTCAGGACCTTCTCCAGCAATGCAGCTGGTATACACCGTGTCCCAGGAAATGAACTATGTGCTCACCACAATGAGAATATCCATCAGGATCATGTCCTGGGGATAACTGAGCACATAATATATTGAATTCAACATCTCCCAGCCAAGCCTCCTAATACGTTGAATGATTTGATGGGTGAAAACCTTCGACCAAAGGTATGCTGAATCCTCCCTATCCACGAAGGATAACTGTAACAAGGCCAACTACTCTGTCGAATCATTTTGCAGTTACGAAATCGATCTCTTGTTGAGAGAATCTTCCACAACATTCCCCATCCCAGGAGAATAGATGATCTCAAAATCGTTATCCTAGAGGAACTCTAGATAATTCCTCTATCTATGATTCATGTCCGTCTGTGAGAATATGTATTTTAAGCTCTTGTGGTCAGACTAGAAGATAAACTGCTCACCCCTAAGGTAGAGTCACCACATCTTCAATGCGAAGACTACTACCACCAACTCAAGATCATAGGATGTGTAGTTCTTCTCGTGTAGTCTTAGTTGTCTTGATCCATATGTAATAATCATCTTTCCCTACATCAGTACATTACCATCCCTAGTCCCCGATGTGTCGTAGAAAACAATGTACTCAACATCGTCCTCCAAAAATCCCAAGACTAGGGAACTCATCAAAATCTGTTTCAATAGCTCGAGAGCCTGCTGGAACTTATCTGTCCCCAAGAAGGGTTTCCCAATCCAAGTCAAGGATTTATCCGATGTTGATGTTTGGGAGAAATCAGGAATGCATCTTTGGTAATATCTTACCATCCCTAGGGAGCTTTGTACCAACATCACGATTCGAGGTGGATCCCATGCTAACACAGCCTCCACATTGGCTAGGTCCACAACTACTCTATCTACTGAGATTACATGTCTGAGAAAGTGGACCTCCTGAATAGAGAACTAGCACTTTGAGATCCTCTTATAATGCTGGTGCTCTCAAATTACATCTAGATCCATCCGATGGTGTATTGCATTATTGTCCTCTGACATAGAGTACACAAGGATATCATTGATGAATATTACTACCAACTATTCCATGTATGGATAGAAGAGATGGTTCATAAGTCCCATGAACACTATGGGGGAATTCGTCACACTGAAAGGCATCACCAGGTACTCATAGTGACCGTAGCTACATCTAAAATCTATCTTTAGTATATCCTCATCTTGTACTCATAACTGGTGGTAACCTGACCAAATGTCATCTTTCGATAACCATTGGGCCCCTATTAGCTGATTGAAGTGGTCATCAATCCTTATATGTGGATACATGTTTTTCACAATTAATAGATTTAGGTGTTGATAATCCATGCACAACATCAAACTCCCATCTCCCTTCTAGGGAAACAAAATAGGGGCCACCTAGTGTGACACACTAGGTATTACAAAACCCTTTCTATGAGAATCCTCCAATTTCACCCTCATCTCATGGAGCTCTGCATTTTCCATCAGATATGCTTGTGATGAAATATGTTTTTTCCTATGGTGTAAGTCGATGATGATATCGATCTCTCGATGGGGAAGTAGTACTAGATCATCCTCAGAAAATATGTCCTCGTACTCCACCACTACTTATGGGTACTGAAAGCTAATAACACCTACTAAACCAATGGTAAGTCTTTCCATCTCATTGGTGATCAACTGCATTGTACTATGTATGTGACTGTTATGTGATACATGGGTCTCCTTTTCCACTACAAAGGAAGAAATCATCCCACAGATGTAGACACACCATACTCTTTTCCTAATGTAGTAAATCATGGAATGGACCTAAGATAATTAATCCATATTGAGAATTACTTTTCTAGGCCTCAACATTTCCAACAAGAGGTTCCAACAAAAACTATCAACTCTATAGGTATGATAACAAATCCTACAAAGGTGCTTGATCTTCGAGTCTCCTCCTGTAAGTGTCTCCGAGCGTAAGGTTCAAGTCAAAGGCTCTACCAAAATCAAAATGTTTTTCACAACACATATGGTGAGGAAGGAATTAATGGAACATGTGTCTATAATCATGGAAGTTAAGTTATATAAGACATGGATCATACCTCGGATCATCTCTGGAGTCCCTGGGTCGTATGCCTCGACCACATTTAGTTGTCCCTGTACCTATCCCCCAGTTCCCTGAACTTGTTCTGGAATTTATGGGGGTGGTGGAGGAAGTAGATCAATGTATATTCCACTGCCTACTACTCTACCTGCTCCACTGCAACGTCCACTGCCTTGTGGGTCCGTCTGCTCCTCTCTCTGCCTCTACCCCACTAGTCCATCCACTGCCACCCTGTCAGCAGCTCAACGGGTCAGGCAATATCGAGATCGTTGTCCACTACTATTTCTTGAGTTGCATTCCCTCTCCCTATTATGACTAGATCTAGCCTGAGAGACCTAGACTTTCGATCCCCTATCCTGGGTCCTTCGGTGACATCTCCCACACCCTGATCCTGATGCTTGATTTCAGATCCCTCCTACCTGGGGCCCCAGACCGATATGCCTACTATTGACTACTGTCGGCTTTCTCTTCGCTTCCAAGAATCTCTTGACCAAAAAGTCCCACTCGATCACTACAGCATAATTAGAAATGTATAGAGTCATGACACTAGATCAGTTGTCCAGTCGTAAACCTTTTTTGATGGTTCGAGCTCTCAAGCACTAATCCCTAACAATATCCATCGAGTACCTATCAAGGTTGGTGAACCACATTGAATAGTCATTCATCATCAAACTACCTCGATGGAGCTGAAGAATCACTCTGAAATTCAATACTCTCAACATTACCAGAGAGAATTCCTCCATAAAGAGTCACTAAAACTTCTTCCCGGAAAGAGTCTCCTTGTCATGAGTCAGTGTGGTCGGACTCCACCATTATCCTACCGAAACCTAAAGAATGTTAGCTCCATGTATCACCATCTGGTCTGATGGTGTCCTCACAAGATAACAAACTCTACTCACCATATCAAGCATGTCATCACCCTTCTAAGGGTCGGGCTCGCCATTAAACCTGAGTGGGCTCTATCAATAGAACTCATGGAGTGAACTCATCCTACACCCCTCATCTATCAATACTGTAGGTATCACAAGCTGCTCCACTGTTGGTGGTATATGACGTGCACCACCTAAAGGTAACTCCTAGAGAACTGGTCCGGGTATCAAAGCCTCTTCATTGAGGGGGTCATCTATGTAATCGCGCTGCAGAATCCCAGTAGTTTTTCACCCCAGAGTCATCTTTTAAGGGAAAAAGATATACCATGGTTAAAAATTATATCTGGATAGCTGACACAAAGGACATGAAAAAAATTTACCATAACTATTTGATGCATGAACAATTATATTAATTCCGCACAACTAATTTTTCATGTAAAGAGTCAAAAAAAGTAGTTTATTAGATTCATAGTGTGTGGATTCGTCGGCAACCTGCACCAATATTGTAGTCTCTATCTTGAAAGAGGGGCTCAAAACACTAAACACTATTACCCCCAAACCAATCTCACAGACTCTCAATCCTAAGGTAGAACTGACCACTTCGAATACCAATTTTTCATGTCCCGACCTTTTGGGGCCCACACAGTGACTCCCCATGCCCGCCTCCAATAGTAAATGGGCTAGTGACTAGAACCGAGTAGTCATATGACTAACATGGGAGGAATTTCATATATACCTATACACATGCACAGATCTCCAAGACCCAAATGCTAAAATATATTAAACCTCACTATTGAAGGAAATTCAGGTATACTACTAAACCCAACCAATTGATCAGGTTTAATAAAATTTGAGAAAACTATGATGGAAATGACTCCATAGTCCATAGTAATTGAAAACCTAAGGATGGGATGATTGGAAACGAGGAATTAAGAAATATAGGCTTTTAATCCGATCCCGATCTTCTCTATCGATGACATGGTCAATCAATTTTATCATCTTATTGTTATAAATAGTTAAAAATAATGATATTGAAAATTATTTTAAACCTAGAAACTAGTTGCAGGGTTACCCAATTTCAATTTTATCTATTCATTAAGTTTATATAATTCCTAATATTGACCCCTGAACCTAATTAGATTAGAAATGAATGATTTAATTTAATGAAAGTAGGGATATAGATCACAATGATCTTGGTATAGTAAATAAACAACACAATTAAAATAAATATACATTTAAAATCATTAATAAATGTTAGTAAATACTGACATGGATGAATAAAAATGAAGTACACTTTGGAAATTTAGTTTCATAGAAATTGGGATTAGAATTAGAATATCAGAACAAAAATGAAGAAAAAACAAATCATAGAATAGAAATGAACAAAATAATATTGGGAATAATAATAAAATAATGTTTTAGAGATAGAAAAAATGGAAAATCGATGAAAAATGATGAAGAATAGAAAATAAACAAGAGAACTTCAATTAGAAGTGTTTTTTATTGACGTTAGGGGTGAAAAAATATTTATAATATTTAAAGTTACATTATATGTAAATTATTCACATCATATAATGGCTTTATGTTGACTTTTATTTGACACGAACACTATGAGTAACATTATTCCACACAAAGTATTTCAAATACACATTAATCACTCATTAAAAATGATCTTTGGGTTCTATTTTCTTGATCCTTCAATGATAATTTTATCTTTAACATCCCACATAGTGTAGTGAGTTCACACCATTTATTATTCATCATAATTGAGATATTAATTTTTCCAAATGTTTACTATGGATTAATATCATGTACATTATTAATTCCATGTATTTGGTATTCATTGAATTTATTTTGTTTAATTCTAGGAGTATACATTGTGTTTGACAGATTGACGTCATGTATCATTCATTTTTCTAATTTATCAACATGTCATCCTTTGACTGTCGAATTCCAAATTACTATAAGAACACATCAAAACAAAAAATAATATCAATAAAACATGATTAATCATAAATGTTATTTATCCCAAAAAAATATATTTATTTCCTATCACCAAAGAACACAAAATTATGCTCACTATGAGGGGGTACCTCCCCTATAGGGGACCCATACCTAGTTGAACCTCGGATGAGGGTATAAAAACTGTATAGATTAAAGACACGCCTGACATGTGGGTATGGGGGAACTATCCCTATATCTTCCTTGAATATTGGGGTCCCATTCCGAAATTCATATATTTCTTCATCGGAATTTCTACCACCTATGTCTCTTTAACTATCACACTCGAATCACAATGTCTACAAACCATTCTAGAAGGAGATATCTAATTATGCCTCCTCACATCATATCACTGATGTCGATTTTTTTTTCATTATGTCCAATGTGAAATTCTACTCAGAAAGGACTACTCACACATATAATTTTGAGTCATGCAGATGGAGATATGAGAGTTAAAAATAAATTAATAGTATAAGTGTATCTCATAGTGTAAACCAGTTGTACTCCCATGTCCCGGCATGGTCTTGTCCCACTACCTGACATGGCACGTGGAAATACATATATAATACATGTCCCCTAGGGAACATATCATGTGGTACCATCCAGGATCCCATGTATATTCTTCTTATTCATGGATTACTAGGTATTTTTTGGCCACTTAGTGCATGGTCATACCACACAATCATGTGATATTTAACAAGACTGGTAACCCTATCCATTGGATAATGTGGAACACACCGTGTTTGTTCTTCTAAAAAACATATAGTTTAATCAAAAATTTCTTATAAATATTATCTTCGTCCAAAATTATCATCGCATCCCTCTATTCCACCAGAAATCTCAATAAATGAATTATCCTTGGTATCACAGTTAATGGAATCTCATAGGATCATAGATTTCTAACCTATGGTCTCCAGCAATCTGAATTCTCATTGAACAATGAAAAGTTTATTGTGTCATCAATTATTTTATGGTGGTTCAATAAATTATCTTCAATCTAAAATCCACCATGGATCTTCATTACTTCAACAAATTACAATCTTAATTATAGATCATACAGATCATCATGGTTATAATGTTTGGTCAATCTTGTAACCCTACTGGTTGTCCAATCATGGTCATACCATCATCTAATAATGAACATTTAATGAACATGTGTAGAATTTTAATTTAATAAAAGTTATTTTATAGATATAAGTTTAGAATGAGGCTATTGATCAATATAATTGAAACAATATAAAATATTAGTGAATTATGAAACAATTCATTAAATTTTGGTCCAAATATATAATTAAATTGTTAGGGAAATGATTTAATAGGTCTGAAAATTATAAACTAGATAAATCATCCATCCTTGAAATCTAAAAAAATTGGGATAAAATCCCAAATTAACTCAACAATACCTCATTACTAGACTGTTCTTAGATGAATATTGGTTTTGGTTTGATGATAATGATGGGTTCTTATAAATCTGATCATAATTAGAAATATACCCTTAGTTTTCCCAACTTAAGAACCTCTAGTGGAGGATATACAAAACTCCCAATCTTCGAATGTTATGCAGCTATCCGTGGGGAATATATATGAGTGGGAATAAATAAATAGTCTTGTAAGACAAATAATTTAATAATTGTTTAATTAATTATTTTACGAAATTAATTATTATTATCCATCAATAATGCCTCGACTCGGGGTCATATTTTAATAATAAATTTTCCACATTATAGGAAAAAATGAATTATAAAACCAATGGTGGTCTTATATTTCCCATATGAGATGTCAGTTAATAGTAATTCCATGATTCCCAAAAATATATGGTATATATTTTAATATATAGAAATTTCTTAATATATTGAATATGTTGTCATGTGACACCTATAACACTATGATAACTCCGAAGAAACACGAGATTAATATATTGAAATAATTGAAATGGCCTAAAATTAAAAACCATGTTCATTGAATTTTTCACTATATCAAAGATTTTAATCCTGAAAAGAAAAAATCTACTTGAAAAGTTAAGGTTACTAAGCTAGTAACCTACTCTCATGCCCAAATGGTTTTTATTATAGGTTCACATGTTGTCAATGATCTCACACAAGCATGATAATTCACCCACAAATGATCCAATAATTTTGTCGATCTATTTTCACTAGATAATCTATAGAGATGGATTCATCCTCCATGTGTAGCTCACATTAGTCAGGATCATGTGACGGGTCATACATTTATCACCTCATCTATGATAAGTGGAATATATAATTCACACAATCTAATAGTGGGTGTAAATCCAGATGATAATAAACCTCTACAACACTACATTATACATGGAATGAATCGATGAATTTTCTAGATATTTTTATACCCTAAAAACCTTTGAAATTATCATTGTTGAGAGAACTATATAAACTCATTGTCTTGGTACTCTAACTAAATGTTTAAAAATGACATTTCTTCCATCTTCGAGTGGTCTTCATCCACCAAAAGATCACAAAATCCTTCTTTGTCATTATATAGACTAACTTAGGTCCCATAATTAATGAATTCCCTATTTGTATCCATAACATTGGTGAGCTGTAAGTTCTTCCATACATATCTCAAAATACAATCAAGACTATAGTGGACAGATAGTTGTTATTCTAAAAAACTATACTAAATTTAGTTTATCCTCTTAACTCTGACGAAAGTCCAACACACAAGCTGTCAACATGTCCACCAAAACATGGATGGTTCATACTATGGGGTGATGTATCAGGGGTATAATGATTTTATCATCAATATATTGGCCCTTAAGGCCTTCATCAAACCCCTCCACATCCATGACATGAATTTATAATCATATTTCGAGACAATCATCAATGGTGGTCTATGATATTGAAGGATCTCCCATACATTTAAACACCCCAAACTCAAAACTGAACTCTTCGCATGGATGGAATCAAAGAGATCCAACATGTTATGTTTATCAAATATCACACAAATAGTTTCATTCCCTTTCAATACCCATGGAATCCCTGTCAAAAAATCCGTAGATATGCTATCCCACATGTTCTCAAGAATGTAAAAAGGATGAGTCAAACCTAATTAGACCTAAAACTCTTCCTTAACTTAATGATTTGTGAGGTACTGATAAATAAACACAGTAAAATTGTTATTCATATTGGGCCACTATAACTGCCATAAAAGGTCAGGGAGCATCTTTATCAATCCATGATATGCCTATAATGGGTAATATGGAAGAACCTCAACACCTCCTCACACAACGTAGTCAGAAAAATTGTTCACTATTATAATTGGGAGATCTTCTCTCCACATTAGTGAAATAAATCTTTTCATTCCCTTTAGGACAACCTATTGAGTATCTCATTATAATTGATGTACCCCAACTGAGAAACTTTCATTCACATAACATGATGTGGAGTCACTACCATCTGATGGATATAAACATTCCCTCTCTCTCCTCGACCATGCTAATATGTAACCGGGATAAGTACTATGTAGCCTCCTCAAACTGGTGAGAACAAGACATACTAATTTGTTAATATTCTATCATATTATATTTCACAGGAGTATGTACTTCCCCATAATCATTTCATAGTTGAAACTATATCCAACACCTCTATATATTTTGATATATATCAATGAGAATAATTACCTAAAACCCTAATGGTATAACTAAACTGGAAACTTCACACCCAAAATATAATGCCTCTACTGTTTCAAATAAAATACTATAAATATTAGCTCAATGTTGTGGGTTGAATAGTTCTACTCAAGGGTATAAATTTCCTTTACCCTTATGAAATTATCATCTTTATCTACATCAAAATACATTTTAGCCTTTCTATAGGGACATCATAGAACACCCCATACATAACACCATCCATTGACGATCTCGAATTAATTTCATAGGTAAACCTCTTCTTAAAATCATCAATGGATATCTAAAAATTCATGACCTAAGTGGACATAACCCTTTTTCATTTCATGGAATTAAAATGTGATCCAATATATAAAAATTATACCATAAATGTCAAATAGTAACCCACATGACATGTAAAAAATTTCACCCTAGATATTATATTGGTTTAGTATAATGATTGAACATCCTATATCATTATCAAGTATAGTGATAACCCTTTTTAAAAGATATTATTCCCCAAAAATTGAACCTATATGATCTATAAATTACACTTTGTGATCTTAACATATAACTGGTTTTCCTAGTGAATCTCCAGGGCCATCCTCATATAATATTTTTTCTCCATCAATTAGGTAGTGTAAATGATAAAAACACCAATAGAGACAACAATGAATTGATCTAAGATAGGCTGAATGATATGGTTCAAAAGTCGAATATAAAAAATTTCAGCATTGATCCCAATAAATTGATTCACTATTTACTCATTATTCCTATAGCAATATTATAATTCCATCATCCAAATTTCCTCCTTCTGTACCCTCATTTGATGTTTTTAGGACCAATGTTAATTATTTGACAACCACCTCACTCCTTTTATCTAGTCTAAGTGGTCATTATTCCATGGAAATGATTACTTTTTCTTAATAATTACTTGATCTATGTTATGATAATCACTGTACATTCAAAATATCTTAACCACCTTTTTAACAAACAACACCATATCAATATAGGGGAACACATGGTATGATTAATCAATTTTTCTAAAGGTCCCCCAATTTCACCTTCTTCTACCGAAGCCCAATAAGGGATATCTAATATACTAAAATAGATATTGGTCTAGTCCCACAGTTCAGATCAATGTAGAATTGGAACTCTCAATGTGGATGAAGTATATGACAACTTTAGTAAAAATTTCCATGCACTCATCCACTAACACTAAATGAATTGAGTGAAACTAAAGTATTTCACCATGTGATATACATTAAACATTATGATATATAGGTTTAAGAATCATAATCAAGAGTCTCACTCACTAAACCAGTAGATATTTATCTTAATTGGAGTATTGTATCATATTATCTACTCACAGGAACCTAACTCTCTGAGAGTGATTGTCAATCTCAGAATAGACAGTGGACATGCAGTCAATACCCTAAATAGTTTCAAAAAGATTTATTGAATCTAAAAATAGGTTCCACATGAATCGCCATTCACTGAGCACTATCTCATACAGTATGAAGATGTGATAAATAGTGAATTCACTACCGATAAGAATCACATTCCACACTATTCTGGCTAAAGGCTCCATAGGAATCACTATACCTTAAAAATGATATGGGTTTTCAAGATTGATTTATTATAGTATCGATATGTAATGGCGATAAAGTAAATAAAAGATAAATAAAGTCTCAAATCATATCATGGGAAGTTTGACCAAATCTATATATATCATGAAACTGACTTTGTTTTTAGGCACCCTGTAATCCTGACATGGTCCACAAGGGGATGGGGTTGATGTAGATCATGGAATTATCCTCTATATATAGCACCTCCTCATGGGTATATCTTGAATCACTATATACAGTTCCTCTCGGGGTTCACCTTGACCGCCAATTAGAGATACATCGTCAATATGATTCCTCTACTATGAACCATTGTCTTCTACCTATTGATCAAAGGACATGTGTTGGGTCATGAAATCACACCCTATGTGATCATGTTGTCGCATCGCTAAAACAATGTATCTATTAGCTGATTGGATCCCTTTGAGGATTTAAATGTTGGTGACCCCTAAAACTAATATTTCTTGTTCCATAATGGAATGTACTAAAAACTCTTGTCTAATTTGATTTATCTTGAATAGATTTTTCGCACAATGATTTACACCACCATATCATGTTGGCCAGTGCTCCTTTACATTAAGATCTCTATCACCATGAACATTTTTAGTCCCATAGAATAGGTACCAATTCTTATAGAGACCACACTTGCTTGGATTTACATGTGAAGGTCACACTCAATATTCTACACCTAAAAATAACAATCTCAAAACATATTTAGTAGGTAAAATGTGTATTCGATGATCCTTAAAGCATACTCAACCAAAATAATATTACCCTTCTACAAATCTGGAATATCCTGGATTTACATGCTGTACAAGGTAAAATGATAGTACTAATAATGGAAGATGATCTGGAACTCCATTCATGTGAGTGTTTTCTCATCATGGGTTCAGGTGACTATTGATGACCAGTTCCCTATTGCTTCATGAAAAATACTTTTCACACGGGAAAAAATATGATTAGTTGAGGATTTTATAAGCTGAATTACAAAGACTGCTGACTCCATTCAATCCATTGTTTCTTTTGTATAAATCTCACTAAAATACCTTATTATTATATATTAATGCGTCTAAATAAATGTAATTATTTTTTTGCACATCAGCATCTTATCTCATTATAACATTTAGATGCTGATAATACAAATAGAAATCAACAAGAACTGAAATAGGTTCGACTATATCATGGTAATTAGGTGGAAGTAATTATTTTTCTTAAAAAGAGGGAACACCTCATGAACAAGGCCCAACATTAATGCCTCATCACTCAAATGTTTATTTTTTAGAACCTATCTCCAAATTCCATTTTACTGTTCTCATAGAGGAATCATGATAGTTGATAATCTGTACCATGGTGAGTTGAACCAATCTAGAAAGCTGACTCAATTAGTACATGGAAGTCAAAGACCCATTCTAATAAGATACATATACCATTGGTTTCCCAATAACTAGTTTATAATTATAATGATTTTAAAGAGTATTTTATTATAGTCCTGGTTTATGGGTATGGTATCCACCAAACCATCACATAGATCCATAGCCTAAAACCCTATCTGGGGACATCCTAATACCATTTCCTAGTGTTATCAAATTATTCATGACAAACCATTTCATTAATGCAATTAATGAAATTTTCTATTATATATGATCACACCTAGAAGAATCCAAAATATTGAGAATCAATGTTTCATTGGTAAATTTGGTATATCAAACATAAAATATTTTCATGGATAAAACAACATTATTGAGAACATCATTTACATGATTCTAATATACCACTACTAGTTTAAAACATCATGAGAGTACTCGGGGACACATATAAGAATGGAGTGACCTGTAGAGCCTAGTAAGTAAATAGACAAAAATATCTGGATGAAAGTATTACATGTTAATAAATAGGCATTTTAATGCTACTTAAAATTTATGAGAAATATAATCTTGAACAATGAGTAATTATACATCACAATTTACTAAAGGAAATGTAGGAAATGTGGAAACAACATTAATCAGGAAAAAAATAAACATAAGTCAAGGAAAACATTTAGGAAACCATTCCATGGTGGAAAAAAGTCTCAAAATGGATTAGGTTTACTTCCTAATCACATACATGATCTCTCATTATAGTAAAACATGACCCAATACATTGTATATCTATAAAATTCGGCTTTCAACACAATATTTCATATCATTTACACGCATTAGTGTGCCACTTAGATCATTCAACATAAGATCATATATCATAATAATTATGCAAAATCTTAATGAGTGTTGAATATGAATTGGGAATTCCCCAATCAAATAAATAAATATATATGTCTAGGTTGTAAGGCCCTGAACCCAGTTACCTAGAGATGGTGCATTATTTTAATACATTGGCATGATTACAAGGAATAATGTCCCGAAAGACCGTTCAGTTTAGTATCCTTGGAAAATATATTACATATATTAGCATTACATTAAACCTTAGAAAATAAAATACAACATAAATGATCCTTTGAGAATGCCATTAATCCCCTAGATTAACACTTCTTATCAGTCATAATACAATTCTTGGAATCCTAGGATAATAAAACATAAGAATGGGGTGAGCTCAAACATTCATCAAGGGAATGAAACACTGTGGAAGATACCATAAACATTAGGAATGGTTAATAATTTAAAACACATTCCTTTACAAATAATAAAAATGAACACTTAATGGAAGGAATATTAGAAGGGTGAATAAGGAAAAAATAAAACATAATCATGGGTATTCTATTGGCCGAATAACCACATGAACCATCAATAAATTTTTCATAATGAGGAAATGTATAATGATGGAAATTATAAAACATCTTTTCAAGGGCTCGACCAAGATATCTAAAAATGATATAGACTTCATACAAAACCATACATAAAATTGGGAAGGACGTTGTCTAATTCCACGTGAAATTGTCTCATGATACTTTCTGATGCACCAAGGAGCTATAGCTGGCTCCACCCATCACAAAATAAGTCTAATACATTCCTCATATGAAAATTTTGAATCCTAACATAAACATTCATATTAGAACTAGAATACGAAATTTCAATACTTTAACCCTAAACCATGAATGGTATAAAAATAACACATCAACAGTCATATATATCAAAAAGGCCTCAATATAATATTTAATATTTTTATAATAATAAATCAACCTCGATCAAGAATAATATCCCATAAAGAATATTGACATTGTTGAAAATGGTCAGTAAAAATCTTTGAGAGAAATATCCATTTTTTCAGGAAATCATTTAAAGGTCACATTATTTATAAAGGATTTAATTTAATATATATTTTTGAATCAAAGTTTACCATACCACATTGAATATTGTTAATTTAATTAATATTTTAAAACATTCGTGTCTATATAAATAAATCCTTAACACCATATTGAAAACATGTATAGTAATGACAATGGTTTAGAAGAATAAATCATTAAAACATTTGACATTATGTTTTAGTAAAAATTACCTTAAAATGAATCCCTTTTAAAACTATTTTATCAGACATGGACATGGATAATAAATATGTCCCAGTATATTCTTACGTAAAAACAACCTCAGATAATAAAGAGATATTGAAATTAACACTTACCTAGATATTTTGTTTGGTAGAGGGTAAGTTTAACCATCTATATAATGAACATTTTATGTTATTAAATTATACCATAACTATCTTCGTATTTATTATATAATACTTTATTCATTTATGAATTTATACTACCCATTTAATAATGATTTCCATGTTAAATTAACATTTCGGGTAATAATCGCTTCATTTATCGTATGTGTGTTAACTTATTGTTCTTTATAGTATCATTTAGACAATGATTTACATACAACAAGAATATAAAACATTATTTATATATCATATATATTTAGAATATAAATATGTATAATAGATAGATAAATGAAATGGAAGAACCCGTTTATGGAGATGGGAGGAAGTACGTACGCATAAACGTAGTTTCTATTTTCATATCGTATTGAATGGATGTATCTGAATAAGATATATGTAAGTAAATAAATAAATAAATAAATATATTATGTATAATAATTATTTTATATATTACAAACTTATTAATAATATATATTTTTATAATCATCTATGAATGGTGAATGTGGAAATGAATCTCATCGCATCATGGAGAGGGAAATTCGTACATATGTACGAGCGACAATATCATTATATTGATGGTAAAATTGTTTTTAATTGGATGGTAAATCATATATAAAGAATAATTAACATTCTATATTAATTATTTAATTCATTTAAACTAATTATTTTATCCATCCAATTAATGAATTTTTTGAATAACAAACTACACCACAACGTGGAGACGGTAAGCCGTATGTACGCACTTATGTTGACTATGTCCTTTATAGGATGGATAGAATCACTAATATGGTTGTAGCATATTTATAATAACATCCCAGTGTGTAAAAAATACTGGTGTTATTATTTTGGTATGGAAACAACACATATTGTGGAAGTGGAAGAAGAATAGAACTTCAAAAAGGGTGGTGAAATTATTATCTTTTATTTTGGAGTTTCCTTTTGAGTTGATCAAAAGGGATCCTTATGATGGATTTCATATCAAACTAATTCCTCTAGGATTAAGGTAGGATTGTTGAGAGGATATTTGGGTAGGTTTTGGCTGAGCCAAATGGATTTGGTGGTGTGAAATTAATTGAAGGGGAAGTTCCCTTTTATAAAAGAGGTGAGGGTCACTTTAGGAAAATCTTGAAATATTATTTTATAATAAAATAAGTTTTGGTTTAGAATGGCTGAAAAATGAATTAGTTCAAGTCTTATGTGGTTATGGGTGGACATCTTATCTACCAATCAGTTTTTGACAAGTTTATGTTACCCTTTTAACCTAATATTGTATATTAAACACTTAGTTAAATAGTTTAACTTTTATTGCGTCTTCATGTATTATTACAAAATATGGTTGACAAACATAATCTAAAAATACATGATAACCTCAAGTGGTTCATTAATAGTATATATAATATTATTTAAGACCTTTGGGAAAACCATATATTTTTATGAAAATTACATCAACCCATAATATAGTATTTGTTTAAAAAATTAATTTATTTCAATTTTGTCACTATTTTGTATATTGTTTTTGTGAAAGTCATAAGAAACATATCACATCAAAAAAACCTATTCAACGTTAACATGTTACAAGAACCATGAAAATTAGCAGAATTCATTTGAGGTCTCAATTTATATTTATTGGGATATTTATAATACCAAATATTTTAATATTTCATTAAAAACCTAATTACTACATCATCATTATGTCATAAATAAATTAAATTACTTATTTTCAAAAAAACCATTATTTAGGAAATAATTTTAGAATTTAATGAGTATTTATAGTCGAATTTATATTGTGTGTAACCCTATATAAAAAAATGGTTCAGTTATTAAACATTGAATTTAACACTTTTAACTCTCCATAAAAAAATAATAAATGTTCTAATCTAATCCATGTTGACCAAAGAGGATAATATCTTCTTCCTAAAGTTGTATTTGGTCGAATTAAACTTATTCAGTAGAATTAGGACATGTGTTAGGGTAATTATAATATCATTTATACCCTTAATTACCCTATTTACGTTTAACCGTGGTAAATAAAAGTCAAAAGTTACTATTCAACAAAAATTATTTTCATCATATCAAACAAAAATTTACCTACTGTTGTCAAAAGTGTCTCTTTTATTTTTAAATTCAACTCACAGAATTTGTAAAATTATGTTTTATTCAAATTTTCAAATGCCCAAAGAAGGTGGGTTAAAAACATTAAAAAGTTCAATAAAATTTTATACATCTAATTTTGATATAAAATGACTCCAATAAATTACATTGAACTTATATAGGTATTATAAATCTATTTTTACTTAAAATATATTTAAATAAAATAAATAATTATTTAAATAAAAAGTCAGTTTAAAATAATAACGAAGTGTTTTTCACTATTCATCAAAAATTCAATGTTTTCAGATTAATACCAAAAATTCACCCTAAGATAATTTTGATTATACAAACACAAAAACGAATCCTATTTTACCAAATTCAAAACATATAATTATCATTTATTAATTTAATTTTAATTCTTCTATTCAAAACCAAAAAGTGGGTTCTTAAGAAAGAAAAAAATATCAAAAGATTGATATGTATTTATGTCAAATTTAACTGTGAAATTACTTATAATGACCTAAAGTGTATTAAAGGATAAAATTATAAAATAAATATACTTATAAACCATGCAAATGAATAATTTAACACTATAAATTCTTTCTATTAAAAAAGATGTTTTCAATTAAAACATAGTATTTTTTACTATTCATCAAAATATGAATGTTATCTGAAAGGTACCAAAAATTTATAAAAACTAAATTTTTTTGTCCCTCTTCTAAAGAAGAATTTAGTTTCATTAATTTGAATATATTAGAGTGTCAAATATTGGTTTTAAAAAGGGTTCTCCATTAAAAGGTTGTGAAATTTCTTTTTTAAAAAAAATACTTCTTTTATCTGAAAAAATGAATTTGTTCTTATATTATGTCTATGAAACACTTAATATTGATGATAAAATTAAATAGAATATATAAGATTCAAAATAATGTTAATACTATTGATAACATCTTTTTGAATGGCAAGTGTGGTATGTAGTCAGGCACTCGATCTTAGTGTTTCATGTAGCACAAGTTATTGAATTACTTTAAGGAGATAAGTACATTGAAATCATGAGGTGTTACAATCTCCCCTACTTCAATATAATGTGACCATATAATTTTCAATTTTTCCTTGGAAATAAGTGGTTAAAATAGAAAAATACATTTATGGATAATCCACATTGGAAATTTGGTTAATAATATTTAGTCTTAATAAAATAGAAAGGGAAATGAAATAGTCACCACAAAATTATGATCTCGATTAAGAGATCATTGGTGGAAATTGGAGACACAAAATTTGATGGAAACACTAAAAATTTATAAAGAGTAGTTGAGTTCATCAATAAAAAATAGGTGTAAAATTGAGGGCCTCACAGCCATCAATTTATGGTGATTTAAAATATCGTCAGTTCAACAAAACATAAGGTATTATGATAAAAAATTATTGGTTTTAAGATTGCTTCCCTAAAGATTAAGAATTAATTTATTCATAGAATAAGTGGAAAAAAATATACTTGATATGTATAGTTTCATATTTCAACTAATTCCTAAAACAATCTCACCTTTCACTCGAAAAGATAATAAAATTCAAAGATATTCTTCTCTCTAGCTCACTGTGGGACTCATCGGCAGATGCTTCGGCTTCTTCAAATCAGTTCGCGGACTACAGCAGGGGGACCCTATCTCTCAAAGCCTGTTCATTCTTTCCCAATACATCCTCTGAATAAATATCAATAGTGTAATATCCAACGGACGCATCCTCCCACACAGGAACAATGTAGGGTCAGGCATTATTCCACATCTGATGTATGTGGATGATATCCTCATCCTCATCAACGGCAGGTCGCAATCGATAAATGGCTTCAAATATATCATGGAAACATATAGTACCTAGAGTGGGCAACGTGTGAATCCCTCTAAAAATAGCGTTCATCTCAAAATATCCTACTCCAATGGGCGCGCTCATACCATTCATAACAGTATGGGTTTTTCTAGTAAACACCTCTCGATGGACTACCTCGGCGTTCCCATTTCTAATGGGAGAATCAAGAAGATGGAGATCGATAACTTAATAAGACAAATAATGTCCGGTGTCTACAACTAGAAGAAAAAGTTTCTTTTTTCAGGTACATAATCAATTTGGACAACAGCGTTTTGATGTCCATTCCTATGTATACCATTGCCTCTATTATCCCACTTAAAGAGACAATATTACAGATTGGAAAATTCCTAAACTCCTTTTTATGGGATGATAGACAAGATGGAAAATTTCGTTGGGCTTCATGTCCTCGGATGGCCAAACCACATGATAAAGGTGGCATGATCCTTCAGAAAGTGATGGAGAGCATATAGGGAATGAATGCCAAACATGCCTGGGATATCATTGAAGGGAAGTATCTGTGGGGATGATTCATATGTCACTGGAATGGGGATGACTAGAATAATTGGGGGAACTAGCCATGTAGTCTCTAGGATCATGCAAAATGCATGAGAGAGGCTCTTATGGTGCTCGAGAATAAGGCCAGATGGGTGATTGGCAGAGGTTAAATCCAATACTGGAAAGCCAACTGGCCGAGATGAAAACACTACTTCTGAAGGTGCCCCGTGCCGGAGATCTCTTTCAACCAGGCTAAGCTTTTCCCAACCATCACGAATACAATTCTGGATGCAGAACAAAGGGGCCATTTCAATATCATTACCCCTTCTATTGATACGAACAATTATATTTTTTCTGAATCTGAATCTGGGAACATCTACACTAGATCCTTCATCAAATCCATATGATCTAGATTTCGAGAGGATATTTGGGAAGGACACATATGGTGTAAAACTATCCCAACAAAGATGAACTTTCTGGTCTGGAGAATCCATAATAGAGCCATTCCGATGGATGAGAACATTCGGATTGCCTCCCACAACCTGTGTTGCACCAATCCAACAACCGAGTCTGTATGGAACCTCTTTTTTGACAGCAGATGGGGTTAAACTTGCATGGGACTTGGCTGGCCGATGAATGGTAGTGTAGGGGCATCATGACAACGAATCCATCTTCTTCACCTGGTTGTTTCAAGGAACTGAGAACCATCCCAGGGCACACAACCTTCATGGCATGGAATGCACTTGAATCTGCTGGGTCATTTGGGATATGAGAAACACAAAATGTGGAGGTAGTCATAGGTCGAATACATTTCTCAATGTTCACTTTCTTGCCTTGCTGGAATAGCTTAGCTCTTTTCTTAATGGAGGGACGATGATAATGCCTTTTCCCCTAGATGGACCTTGCATAGGACAAGGGGGTGGGTTAAGTGGAACCCTCCCAGTTCTGGCCTCAAACTCAACATGGATGGCGCCTACTCTAAAGGCAGAATTAGAGTCGGAGGGATGTTATGAGACAACAAAGGATCTGTTGTCACTAGTTTCAATACCGATTATGGTTCAGAAACCCCCATTGAAGCTGAATCTAGAGCTCTGCTCAGTAGTTTATCCAACTACCGTGATCACCACATCCACAAATTTGTAGTCGAATCAAACTCTCATGTCGTGGATAACATCTTTCACAACATAGCCAGTCCCCTGTGGTACTTATCATACATTATCAGGAAATGAAATCTCTTATTGTTACACGACACGATGATCACACACTCATGGAGGGAGGGAAACTTTTCTTCTGATTGTCTTGCTAGCAAGGGAAGCCCTGACAATCGTTTTATTATCTATGATAGACTCGGGTCTCATCCCAGTGATTGTAACCTCCTTGTAATCAACAATTCATTTGTCCTACATCACTTTCGGCCCCCTGGACTTGGTGGGATCCTCAATAAAAAGTCATTTTCTGCCAGCCACGAAATAACATGTGAATACCTTCATCATAGATTCATTTAAAACACTATAACACCATTAATTACCAAAAAACCTCATCCATTACATTCATGCTCCCTTATTCCTTATAGAATACATGATATATTCCTTATATCCAAAATTTCTGAAGATTCCAACAAGGATGAAATAAACAAACTGTTAATCAGTTCTAAGGTAGTCCAGAGTATCCAATATAATTTATCCAAATCAACCATATGTTATTCCATAATCACTACTCAGTATCAAAAATATATTAGGGTGTACTTTTCCTTCAACCATGTATTTTCCAAAAATATTAACATGGAATTGGGTCAGTTTAGTTGGTACCATACAATATCAAATCTTTAATAAAATAGTACTGTTGTACAATCCATATTTATTTCTATAATTCATATAACCAGTTCATCGTTGATATAACCCTCAAATGAAATAATTCTTTAATAATAACATAATAACACGTGTCATTCCTCATCATTTCTGGTAGTATCACAACTTTATTATTATCTAATAGCATCATTTGGGGCATACTCTGATGATTTTGACATTGATTCACGTAGGGTCCCAACTTCTTACAGATGAAGCATAATACATTTGAAACCATTTTATTACGTGACCATTTGGAGACTCCGGTAGAGTGGAGGGTCAAGTCGGATTCTTATATTCTACATAGTTCAGCGAAGCACTGGTGGGACGTTCTTGTACGATCTAAGCAGACTGATGAGATGTTATGGAAGGATATTCAATATAATTTATTGGAAAACATCTATCCAGACACTTTGAGATGATAGAATGCTTCATACATTATGCATCCGATCGAAGGAATCATTTCCGTAATGGAATACTCTGAGCATTTCAAAAATCTATATTGTTTTTATCCAACTATGGCAGATGAGGTGGATTTTTCAAAAAAAAATTTCAAGATGGACTTAAGTGTGAAATTATATACCAGGTGAATATCATTAGGCTGAATAAATTTGTAGAAGTGGTTAATCAATATCCCATTTTATAGGGGAACCGGAAGGTGGATTTTAGTACTGGACATGTAGTTGGTCAATCAGGGAGTGTGATTTCTAAAAGCATGAAGCACCGTCATGTGATCCTTTGTTAGGACAGGTGAAAGCAAGATAGACTGTTTTGAGGAAGAGTTTAACTAGTTCATAGTCTCATGATATTTCACCAATGCAGTAGGTAGGGACACTATCATACACATTTCCCTCAACCACTAGTGGAGTGACAGTTTTGTGGCATGATAGGGAACCTACAGAAGTTCTATAGGAAGTAGCGGTAGGCTGGTGCTGAAGGACCAGCTGCTCAGAGTTAGATTGTGGGAACAGGTTTTTTACACCCTATTGGTTTGGCTATTGGAGATCTATTGGAAGAGGTGGTAGGGGAAGTGGACATGGGGATTCAGGGTATGAGAACCCTTATTAGCAGAGTGGTGATACTCAATGGACTCGGACAACACAACATGAAATAGTGGAATGACAACTACATGTAGTATATCCTACACTTGTGGAGAGTGAGGTTGGTCCGTTGACTAGGACAGGTACTATTCTATATTCTTGATCATTAGATAATTCCATGTTAGATATGGGTTCCTATCATTCTTTTATATCTGCAAATCTTATTAATGGCTTGAGCCTAGAGGTGGAGTCTATATGCGGGGGTCTGAATATTGAAACAACATTTGGAACATAGTCAAGGAATATCAATTTATAAAAGGGGTGCTCTCTATTGATCAGAGTGTATAATTTACTTTGGGATATATATGAACTAGATATAAAGGTGGTTGACCTAATTTTGTGTATGGAATTGCTAGTCATATTCCAAGCCCACATACATTGTTACCGAAGGAAAGTGACATTTGTATCTACAAAGGGTGACCAGTATGTTCACTTTAGAGAATGGGATATCCATGCAGGTCGAGATGGTCCAATTACTCATCAACATGGAGAGATCACAACCCATGTTTCCAGTCAGTTGGGGGATGATGGGAGTGATAGGCATGATGTCCTTCCACCAGTAGTAGTACTGTTCCAGGATGTCATTCCTGAAGAATCTTTCGGGTTTCCACCTGAGTGGGTTGTGGAATTCACTATTGTGATCATGTCGGTGGTTAATCCAGTGACTCTTCCAACTTACATAATGTCACCGACCAAGCATCAAGAGCTCAAAACGCAGTTGGGGGATTTGGATGATAAAGGGATTATCCTTACAAGTACGTAACTTAGGGGATCACCTTTTTTGCAATGAATACTGATGGAGTTTACGTTTGTTAGTCAATTACCAAATGATGAATAAAATGATAGTGATGAACTGATATCCTCTTCTACATATCAATGATCTATTTGACTAGCTAATGGGGGATTTTCTATTCTCGAATATCGATCTAAGATCAGGGTATCATCATGTGAGAGTTAAGACAACAAATGTACTAAGAACTACTTTGAAGAGCAGTTATGGTTTTTATGAGTTTTTTGTAATTTTTTTTGGGATGAAAAATGATCCAGTAATATTTATGGATGTGGTTAACATGATCATTCATCCATACATAGATCAGGTTTTTGTGGTTTTTGTGGACGACATATTGGTGTACTATAACACTCATGATGATCATTCCATACATCATGAAATCATCTTGGGTATAACAAGAGAGGACCTTCTAAATTTCAATATATCTAATGTTCAATAATTGATTTACAAGATACACATTTTAGGGAACATAATCTTAGAAGAATGCGAGGTAGTGGACATAGAAAATGTGCAGGTAGTGATCTCTTGGGAGAAGACTGAGAATGTTTTTGATATCAGAAATTTTTTGGGAATAGATGCTTATTATAGGAGATGTATCTAGGTCTATTCTTGATTGGATTCACCAAATACTATTTTTAAGAAAAGGGATAATATTTAATTTTGGGTGGAAGCATGTGAGAATTAATTTAAAGTGTTAAATAAGTGCTTTACATCGGCACTACTTTTGATAATACCAGAGTCAGGTGAGGATACACATTATATTGTGATGCTTATAGGACCAGACTCGGAGTTGTGTTGATGCATGGTAATCGATTTGTTGCCTATGGGTCTCATCAAGTGAGGCCAGATGATCGTAATTAACCTACTCATGACATCATGTTGGCATCAATGTTTTATGCTCTTAATTTTTGGCAATAATATCTTTTGGGGAAAATTTTATTGTTTTTACTGATCAAAAAAGATTAAACTATATCTCATCACAGTGTGACATGAATCTTCAGTAACAAATAAGGGTTGAGTATATATATTACATTCATTATGAACTAGCATATACACCAAAAAATGAATATTGTGGCTGATGCCTTGAGAAGGAATACTCAGACTCGGTTGGTACATGAGTCTATTATAGAGTGGATAATGATGACCTTGCTGACAGGAATGAATGTGATAGTTCGGGAGTGTTAGGATAGTATGAATTTGTTTTCTACGATAGTGGAGTCATCAATTTTGAGTTGGATTAGGGATATAATGTCTACGGATCTGAAGTGTTTAGCATTACTGGAAAGTCATGAAGGTAGGTAGATATATTTAGACTAGATGATAGATGAGGATGAGATCATCTATGTGAAAAATCGTGTTATTGTCCTTATGTCTATAAGAGATGAACTCATGAAAAAATTTCATGTCTGAAAGTGAGAGGTGCATCCTGGGGTGAAAAAAATGTATCGTGTCCAATGATAATAGTTTTGGTGGCCAAGCATGAAAAATGAAATTACAAGGTTCCTAACTATATGTCTCACCTGTCAGCTGGTGAAGGCATATCAATCATGACCTGGAGGACTTTTTCCACCGTTACCTATTCTGAAATAGAAGTGGGATGACATGTATATGTATTTTGTGGTAGTAATTCCAATGCCTTTTTGGAAAAATGATTCTATAAGGGTCATTATGGATCTACTAAATAAGGCAACACATTTCTTGCCCATCAGGGAAACATTTATAGTAGATGGGTTGAGAAAATTGTACGTGACAGATATAGTTCATTTGCTAGGGGTGCCATGGAATATAGATTCAGATCATGATTCTCACTTTACTTAATGCCTCTCCAAGGGATTGTGGAAGGGAGTTGGTACACATGTTTTGTTAAGTGCGTCCTTCCACCCACATATAGATGGGAAATCAGAGCGTACCATATAGTATTTAGAGGATGTGTGCTACGAGCATGTGTGCTTGACATTGGTGGTTCTTGGGAGAAGCACTCAACTTTATTAGAGTTATCATATAACAATAATTATCAGGAAACTATATAGACGTAACCATATGAGGCGCTTTATTATATACCTTGTAGATCACTGCTAGGTTGGTTAGAGGTGGGTGAGTTAGATCTAATGGGATCGTGTCTCGTTCAGGAGACATCGAAGCTAGTTCAGTTGATTCAGAAACATATGACTACGACTTAGAGTAGACATAAATTGTATGCTTATTGACAGATATGAGCCATATAATTGACAAATGGTGATTGTTTATTCCTTCGGGTGTCAACTAGATTGTGTCACCACATGATAAGGAGGCATGGAACGTTAGTGCCTAGGTTTGTGGGGCGATTTAATGTGCTGTAATGAATTAGGGTAGTAGTGTACAAATTAGAACTTACATAGAAATTCATCACTATTGATTATGTTTTCCATGTGTCGTAACTATGGTTTTATCACCCTGACCCTTATCATGTGGTTGATTTGGAAATGGTTAACCTCGAGGGAGATAATTCCTTTGAGGAGCACTCGATATGTGTGCTGGGTCATAGTGAGAAATTGTTGGGGGGAAATACTATGTAGATAGTTCATGTTTTATGGAAACATTGATGTGTTCTGGAAAAAAAATTGGGACGAGAAGTAGACACGAGGGCTCAATGGCCCAATATATTTGGCCCAAAAACATAGATAGGCTCAGGAGTGATGCTCAAGGATGAGATGTTATAATGAGGGGAGATTATAAGAACGTGGTCTTTTTCTAGAGAAATATGACGTTTGGTAGTAGGTATTTTTGTTCTTTATTGAGTACCTTTGGGATGGGGTATGACCTAGGTTGTTTTGGGGGATGTTTCTAAGGAATTACGAAGATAGGGGATGTGCATGGTCTATGAAGGGTTTGGCCAAACTGTGTGAAAGCTAACCTTGCATACAGTGGAAGTTGGCACAGTTGGCAGATAGTTTTCCTAACCGTGCACTAAAAAGCCATGCTGGTAGTGGAAAACCACATGTTAGGGGTATATCTTGGCCTATTTGTGCGGCCTCTCTGGAGAAACCATGCATGCGGCCCAATTTATTCTAAATATTTGTTTCAAAACCACCTGAACCCCTGAAACCATAATAATTTGAACTAGGATTGGGATACACTATTTCTAGGTGATCCCAAAGCATTATAAATGGATTATGAGGTGATATGAACACCGTTATTCAAGATTGAAAGCTTGAATTGAAGAACCTCTATCCTCTTGGTATGTGGATTTCATCCCAATTCTTCTCCCATTCATTATCTTATATTTTTATATCTCTCCATGGATTGTCTCCCCAGTTTTATTGGATCTAAACCTATGAGTTGAGATCTATATCTAGGATTGTGGATCATGATATATATTTGAAATACCTCGATTCCTTTGATCTTAATTTTGGGATTTGGGATTTAGATATGGAGCTTGATCGATGATGTTGTGCCACTTGGATTTTGGGGATCTTTGTTGGGCTATCATCGATCAATAAACCAAGGTAGGTGGTCTAAATTGAAATCCGATAGTATTTATTTTGATATGTGTATGAATTTTTTATTTCATATGTTCTATTGAAGAATGATTTCCTAAATTTGAGTAATTAGGAATGTAGAATTGAATTATGTTTTCCTTGGTGATTAATTGATAATTGAATCCCAGATCAAATGAAGGGGTGTTTTCCAAATATATATTTTAGATATTTGATATGGTTTGAGATATATTAAATTACATATCAGTTTCATTGTGAAATGATAATAAATTTTTGGGAATTAATTATTGAATTATCTTTGGCTATAGAGGATAATTAATTATGAGGAATAATTATGTGCCATGGTGTTGACTAATTATAATTAATTGGTAGATTTAATTATGTGCCATATTATTATCTAATATATTTAATTATGAGAGTTAATTATGACATTATTGAGTCAATAAGGTTTCCTTATGACATTTCCATTCCATCATGTATTGAAAATCACAAACACTCTATCTGAAGGAAAATTTCTTTTCTCCAATGTTTTATCTTAACAAGGACAATTTTCCTTCCCCACGGAAAATTTATCCTTATCATGTTTTCATTGTTCATATTCTATGCATAAAAATTGGTTTCGTATCCAAAACCATGGAATCATATAAATAAATAGATTTAGGCCTTTCTGTTTTGAGGATCTGAATTCAGGTTTTGAATTATCTGAATTCAAACTCCGAAATTTCTTAGTTCAGACTCCGAATTATTCTGAATTTATACTCCAAAATTTTAGAGTTCAGTCTCCGAATTCTCTAAATTCAGACTCCAAACATACTGAGTTCAGAATCTGAATTCTTCTGAATTCACACTCCGATGATTCTGAGCTCAGACTCCAAATTATTCTGGATTTAGACTCTGAACATTCTATGTTCAGAATCCTAATTCTTTGGAATTCATACATCGAACTTTCTGTGTTCAGACTCTGAATTCTATGAATTTATACTCTGAATTCATATGAATCTAGACTCCAAATTCTTATGAATTTAGACTCCGAATTTTGTTGAAATTCAGACTATGTAATTCTATATAATTCAAGTTCTGAATTCTTTTGAAGAGTGAATCTGAATATTCATGTATTATAGACACTTAATGGTTTTTGGTTAGACACTAATCTTTTATTTTTTCCTTCGACTCCAAAAAATGGATTATTTAAGAAACCATATTTTACATAATATTTTTTGAGTAATGAAATGATGTTGTTTTTCCTATTTGTAACCAACCTTTGTTTGAGTGACACATGTATAGGTCCATCCAAAATTCAAGGAAAATATGACCGTTTGAGGGAGCCAACCATTGAAGATGTGCCTATAAATAGAAGATCATTTAAATAAGCTCATATATAGTTGATCAATCTAGATATTACATGCTGCAGAAGTGATTTATAGATAGAAAGACTACATTTCATTGTGCGTACTAAACATCTTGTTCATAATTGCTCCGTGTGACTCTGAATGGTGACAAGTACATTCGAGGTCTTCCGGGGATAGGAAGAAAGAGGTGCTGACTACCATGAAGTTGAGGGCTTGTGGGGATAGCAAGATAGAATCCGATATTTGTATCGAGGGCTTACCCGAGTGTGGGTAAGATAGACATTCTTGAAATTATAAATCAATGGACCTTTATCCAAGGATGTTGGATAACCTTTTATTTGGATTAAAAGTTTTAATACTTGTTACATTAATTGTTTCATTATTGTTTTTCCACTATATTTTGGTTGTTAAATAATGTATAACATTCTTATACATTCTTATACGTGTCTACTCTGATTAGTAAGATTCGATATGCTCTAATGTAGAATCTTTATCTTTTTAATTTTTTTCTTATGTTTCAGTTTCAAAACCATATTTCCGGAATGAAGCATTTTTGTAGAACCAAGAGGTCACGTGAATTTAAATTGTTTAATATTGTTTAACAATAAAAGGTTGTATATCAACATTATTCGTTCCAAAGGAATTGTTAAAGTATTCCATTCACCCCATCTTGTATATTGATCCTCTACATCATTATTTCGATCCTACGATTGGTATCAAATGTGGTCTCTGAAATACTTATATTCATATAAATGTTTTCTTTCCCTAGTAATTCATTGTTATATATTTTCCTTTCTAATGATATTTTTATCCTTGTTTAGAAATATTTATTACTAACAAGTTTGTGTGGAAATATTTCCTTTATGGTGGTAGGAATGAATGTTATTTCAATTGACAATATTAATCCTACAAGACCACCTTTTTTTGATGGGAATGATTACGAATATTTGACAGATCGTATGAAGACATTGTTTACTGAAATTAGATTGGACAACACTGTTATGCTTACTGGAAAGTACAAGATTCCTTATAATGAAGTCAGAACATTTACTATTCAAGAGAAGTTACATATCAACTAAACTACAAGGTACACAATAATTTGTTGTGTTTAATGACCAAGAATATATATAGTTAGATTTATTCTTGTGAATCTTGAAATTGTATTTGGACGAAGATTGATGTTTCACATTTTGGTAATTACAATGTTATTGAAACTCGAAGATCTATGGCTAGAGCGGAGTACCGTGGTTTTTTCATTTCATATAGAGAACCTAATTAAGGTACAACAGAGATTTATGACTATTGTCAACAGCTTACAATCCATGGGTGAAAACTTTTGGATGATGAGGCACTTGTAGACAAGATTATATAAATCACGCCTAATGAGTGGGAATCAAAGAGGACAGGTATAGATGAGAATAGGAATGTCTCAAAGATCACTCTTGACGAAATTTTTGGAACACTTCTTAAAAATGAGACTAGAATGAATGGAGATGCTGAGAATGTTATGAAGAATAGTGGGAATGTATGTGTTGCTTTCAAAACTACACCAAATCATAAAAAAGCCAAGAAACCTGAGAGAGTTACATGATCTATGTCTAAGAAGGTTACTATATTATCTGAATCAAGTGAAAGTGAACATTCTGAGAATGAACTGTCTATTCGTTCTAAAAGGATGAACAAGATAGTTGGGAAGAACGAATTCAGTATAGATACAAGAAGAATGAAGGAAAGGAAAAGAAGGACTCTGGAGTCACTTGTTAGGAATGCAAAAGTGCTGGACATATAAGGCCAGATTGTCCTATGCTTAAGAGGAAAGATTGAAAGGAAAATAGTTATGAGAGGAATTGAAATAAATACTACAATGATAAATCTATGAATGTTTTGAAAGCTAATGACACTTGGAGTGCCAGTGGTGGATACTCTTCAAATGAATCCTCAGATTACGAATCCCTTAGATAGAAGAATATTTGTCTAATAGCCAGACTACCTATTAAAAATCAATGTTTAAAGGAAATGGTACACAATACTGAATCCATAACCAATGTATCTATGAATTCTAATTAAAGTGATAGTAAATATTATGAATATTAAAATGAAGTATATTATTCTGATTAAGACAATACTTTAGCTACCTATTTTGAAGTTTCTAGGTTTTCTATGATTATTATGAATTAAAATTATTCTATCAAGAAGAATCTTGATAATGAAAATTCTATAATTTCTATTCTTACTAAAGAAATATCATTTCTTTATAAAGATCATGATAATAAATCCCTAGATTTTGAAATAATTTAATAAAAACCTTGAGGAATTTAATTCTGAGAAGGTTAAACATTCTAAAGATATAGAAAAAGTAATATCTTTGAAAAATGATTTTGATCCAAACTCTAGTTCTAAAACAAATGTTTTTTTGAGAATAAAAACAATGTTTTTAGAATAATGTAAGAAATATTTTCCTTGAACAAGTGTTTTTCAAAAATTACCTTATGTAAGGTAAATTTGGATAAAATATGTTCCAAAAATCGACCTCAAAGTAGTAATCCTGGTTTTGGTTATACAAGTTGAAAACCGATTTTAATAACAATTATTTTGTTTCTAAAAGTGATCCATTCTTCACTAAGTGTTAGTGTGGTGGGAATTGGGAAAAAATTGTTCCTTAAACAAAAGTCTATCATTAGGTTTTTATAAATCTTATTTCTCAATGAAAATGTGGATTCCTAAAATTTTTCTTTCTGAAGTTTCTAGGTCCAAGAATTTGTCGGTTTCGAAAGTCTAACACTCTTATTTTCAAGAAGATAAAGAAACTACCCAAATATATACTTGGTACATGGATAGTGTATGTTCCTAGCATATGACTAGTAACAAAAACATCTTTGAAAAGATTATCAAGATGAATGGAGGAAAAGTAAATTTCAGAGATAATGCTAAGGGAAAAATTATTAGAATATGTAACAATGTTCTTCTGGAAAAAACAATGTTTTCAAATGTTTTATTTGTTGAAGGTCTTAAAAAAAACCTCATCTACAGTAGTAAATTATATGATGAAGGTTACCATGGGAATTTTATGAATGAAAAGTTCTTAGTACACAATTCCAAGGAAGAGTTTATTCCTTTTTCCCATAGCCAATAGAATGTATACACACTAAACTTATAAGACCTTAGGAGCTGATATCTAACTTGACTTAGTGAGATGGAAGATCATTCATGGTTGTGGCATAGAAGGTTGGGACACTTTAACCATAGGAACCCATGAAAACACACTATGAAATGACTATTTAAGGATATTTCAGAGCCTAGATTTGATTAATCAAAAGTTTGTGATCCTTGTTAATATGGAAAGAAACATAAATAATGTTTTAAATCAGTTGGTCAAGTCTCAACCACTGATGAATTATAGATAGTGCATATGGATCTCTTTGGTCCAACACAAACTGGATGTAATGGAGGAAAATAATATGTATTTGTCTTAGTTGATGATTACACTATTTTTACCTGGGTCTATTTCATAGCATGTAAATATGAATATTTTTCTTATTTCCAAAGTTTCAGATCCCGATTTTAAAATGGGAAGAACCTTCTTTTGATAACTATTCATAGTGATCATGGAGTAGAATTTCAAAATTCTGATTTTGATTCTTTTTATAGTTGAAATGCATTACTCATAACATCTCAGCACCTAGAACACCTCAAACAAAATTATGTTATTGAAATAAGAAACAGAATTCTTCAAGTTATTACAAGAACTATGTTGAGTAAATATTCAGAAGCCAAACATTTTTGGGCTGAGGCCATAAGTACTTCTTGTTATACTATAAATCATGTTCTCATTATACCTTTTCTTAATAAAACTCTTTATGTGTTATGGAATGGTATAAAACCAAGACATTTCTATTTCATGGTTTTTGGTTGAATGATATTAATTCTAAATACTAAATATAATCTACACAAATTCACACCAAAATCCAATGAAGGAATTTTCTTAGGCTTCTCCACAACATCTAAGGCTTATAGGGTTTTCAACAAAAATACTTGTTCTATTGATGAAATAGTACATGTCAAATGTGATGAAACCGGTCCTTTTTTTTAAACAACCTCAACCTACATCTTCAGATGTGTTTTTAAAAAACTAATTATAAACCCTAGTTAGAAGATCCTTATGATAAGGAAAATGTTCAAGAAGGTATTTCTGAAAAAATTTACCACATAAGATTTCCAACCCTATATTGATGAAATGGTTTTACAAAACCCAAATCAGTTTATTTTCTTAAGAATCATCCTAGTGATAGTATCATTGATGATTTAAACCAACCTATAAAGACTAGATTTTCCTTATGAAATGATGTCGAACATATAGAATTCCATTCCCAATTAGAACCAAAAAACATTGATGAAGTGTTAGGTGATGATGATTGGATTAAATATATGCAAGATGAGCTAAATGAATACGATAGGAATAATGTCTGGTCCTTGGTTGAAAGACCTAAAGAAACATATGTTATTGGAGTAAAATGGTTAGTTAGAAATAAATGTGATGAAAATGGAATCATAGTAAGAAAGAAAGCTAGATTTATTGCTAAAGGATATAATCCACAAGAAGGAATATACTATGAAGAAACCTATTCTCCAGTAGCTATACATGAATCTATTTGTATTCTACTTGCCTTTACAGTATTCATCAATTTCAAAAATTTTCAAAGGGATATTAAATGTGCTTTCCTTAATAGTTTTGTACAAGAGGATTTTTATGTTGAAAAAACTCTTGGTTTTGATGATTCAAAACATCCTGAGCATGTTAACAAACATAACAATGCTTTTTATGGATTTTAGTAAGCCACACGATCTTGGTATGATTGAAAAACATGATTTTTTCTTCAAAATAATTACGTTAAAAAAATACTGATCAAAACCCTTTTATAATGAACGATAAGAAAAATGTTTCGATTGTTCAAATTTAAATTTATGAAATTATATTTTGTTCAACTCAGCAAACATTAACTAATTCCATTGAGGATCTAATAAAATTTGTGTTTGAAATGATTATGATGGGTGACATAACATTTTTCCCTAGTTTTCAAATTTCTTAAAAACTAGAAGGAATCTACATATCCCAACATAATTATATTAATAATCTTCCAAAAAAGTATGGATATGACAATAATAAAAGTATAAGTACTCCAATTGGTACCTCAAATTCACTTGATCTTGATGAATTTGGGAAACCAATAGATCAAACATCTTTTAGAGGTATTATAGGAATCCTACTTTACTAGACATCTAGTATTCCATAATTAATGTTTTCGGTTTTCCTATGTATAAGATATCAATCCAATCCCAGGGAATCTCATTTAAAGGCAGTGTAAAAGAATTTTCTCTACTTAATGGGAAACATGGATCTAGGAATCTTTTACAATTTTGGAAATGATTTTTTTAAACGTTTTTCGGAAGCCGACTATGGTGGTTATAGAATGGATAGGAAAAGTACATATGGAACTTTTCATTTCTTAGGAGAGTCATTAGTTTTGTGGTCATGAAAAAAACTACACACAATAGAACTCTCCACTACTGAAGCAGGAATATATAGCAGCTAGAATTTGTGCTCAAGTGTTGTGGATGCAACACACACTCACAAACTATGGTATGAGTTTTACCATAACATAAATTTTGTGTGACAATACTAGTGCCATTTCCATATGTAAAAGACCTACATAGAACTCTCATAAAAAACACAAAGATAGTAGGCATCACTTTCTTAGATTTCACACACAAAAAGGATATATCATTATTCAATTTATCGGAACACATGGTCAACATTCTGATATCTTTACAAAATTATTACCCTCCGATATATATGAATACATTAAATAGAAATAAGGAATGATAACCATAAGATAATCTTCCTTAATAAATTATTTTTGAAACCATTCTCCATCATTTAACAAACTCATTTTATTGGGGGAGTACATTCTCTTGTCAGTTAGTTCAAAATTTATCATAATGAAGATTTTTGTAGTTCAAAATTTTTCGTAACGATTATTTTTGTAGTTCAAAAAATTTCAAAACGAAGTTTTTTATTGTAAATTTTTTTTCATAATGAATATTTTTGAAGTTCAAGATTTATCAAAATGAGGATTTTTGTAGGTCAAAACATTTCTTAATGATTTTTTTTGTAGTCAATTTTTTTTTATTTACAAATTTCATAATATAGATTTTCGTATTAAAAATTTTCGTAATCAAAATTTTTGGAATCTAATGTTCTCCTAGAAAGAATTTTCCACATTATGAATAATCTTGTAAGAAATCCAAAATGAATGTTTCAATTCATAAATTTTCATAATCATCTATTACTTGTTGGTATATTCATTAGTTTTTAAAATTCTCATATTCTCTTTTCCTTGAATCTGAATGTTTTTTTAAAAACCCACATAAGATAATATTTCATCAAAATTCTTCTTCGGTCGTTTTTTTAAACAGTCAGATCAGATCAGATGTTTTTTCAACTATTGGATTGAGTACAATAGCTAATCTGTCACTTCAAACGCTTATATAAAGGACCCCTGATGGTTTTCCCACATAGAAACTCAAGCCTTCGTGTTCTGAAGCTCTGACCATCCTATATAAGCTCGTTCCAAATCATCAAGTTTTCCTCAGTTCCGATTGTATGTGGAAGCTTCATCTAAAAAAGAAATTACATCCATAAAGGAAATCTCAGAATGGAAGGTATACCTACAATTGTCGGTTCATCCAAATATCTTCACAAATTATTATTCCATTAGCTCTAAGAATATAAAGCTGAATCGGTGGGAGAGTGTTTTCCTTTCAAAACCGAAAGCACAGGATCCGGTGTTTCTGGAGTGGATGATTGAATTTCACGAGATAATAACTTTTTTCAAGGAAGAAGGCATGATCTTGTTTTCTTTCACAAGTTACGGGAAGACATATTAACATTCCAACTCCAAGGCTGCAAGCGTGGTTGGTATTCTTTATCATGGAGAAGATGACTTCTGCTCACATAAGCTGCCTAGTGTTCATGGTAGTTTTATTAAAGAAAAATCTGTGGCTTGTCTTGGTCTTTTATAAGTGACAACTATAATGATTATTCACCTATATACAAAATTTCGGATTCTTGAATTTAGGATTCAAGGATTCATCATTCTACGAAAATGCTATAAGGATACATTAATGATGAGTGACATCTTCATTCTGGATTTCTTGGTAAACATAAGAATGATAAACATGGCTAACCATATCTTGATATGATTAAGAACATATACACTTGAAATTTCAAGGGTCAGATAATTATGTATCTATCCATTATGTCAAAAAAGATTGTTCGGTGTATAGAATCCTTCAAAATTCCTTGAAAATCATTGTCAAGAAATTGTAAAGTCATGTTGTTGAGTGATGACACCTTGAGAAGGATGAAGTTTTGTTTTTTCAAAGAATTTGAAGAATTAATTGACTTTCCTAAAGAGGAAGTTGATGCTATTTCCAAGAAATATGTGGTGGATAAATCCATTTAAAAGTGTGGGAGGAAGAGGAAGGTAAATGAAGTAGAAGAAAATAAGAAAATCCCAATTTCCAAAGAAACTCAATTCGCACCTCCAAATCCAATGTAACTAAAAAATTATCCTGATGAGGTATTATAAAAGTGGAGATAAGTCAATAAAAATCAGAAGAAGGGTAGACTATGTTTTTCTTGGACCCTACTGAGGCAAAATCTTTGAAGGAAAAGGCTGCTGAAGATCTTGAAAACCAATAGAAAGATAAGAAGTAGAATAAAATTTTTTCTAAGGTAGATATAGTCCAATCACATCTTAAGGATGCTAAGAAAGCATCCGAGAATATTCTGGAACAAGAATCATTCTGGATAGAAGATTTTCCAAAGACTCCATGAAATATGTTTGTGACACAAGAAAAAGTCCATGAAAAAGAAGTATAGGTAAATGAATTAGAAGAAGAAGAAGATGGCAGTCGTGATACTGATGATTTGATAGGAAAATTAGAGGATTTTCATGAGAAGGAATGACCTTCTGAAGAATTATCATTCCGAACCTCTGAATTTGAGGCTTCAAAAATTGTTACCCTAGGGAAATATTAGAAATGAGGAGAATAAGTGAACAAGAAATCTGATGAGAATATTAGTAACCATGATTTCATTTAGCCAGAGGATGCTGAGGTAGGAGCTCAGAAGGAGGAGGTAGATGAAAATAAATTTTTGCAACTATATGATAGTGAACATGAATCACCGAATCAAGAAAAATTAATTCTGAAAGCTGATAAGGGAAAATTGGTGGTTGTTGGTACACCTAGTAGAGTAGTAGGGAAGAATAAAGAAGTGGGTGCTTCATCAAGGAGGAAAGATACTAATATTGAAAAAACACCTCACCAAGAAAAATCTATGAATCGGAATCATCCACTCATGGAAATGATTTTGATGTCCGGTCTTTGAAGAAGCTTGTTAGGACTATTCCAATATTTCCCAGTATAGACTTGAGATGCCAGATGCTTCAGCACACCTTAAATCAAAAATCGGATCAAGTATCCATGGTGTCATGGATAAGTGCATCAAACTTGAGGCCAATTTCAAAACATTTTTCATAAAATAAAAATTCTACAAAAGATCATGCAAAAAAGATAACATGCTAGTCACAGAAGGTAATAGTAGAGTTGAGAATTCATGATGAATTCCTAGAATGTGTCAATGATTCATTTGACAGTAAATATGTGAAGATCATGTATATGACAAATAGTTTTGAGGAAAATCTATCTCTTGAAGAAAATACTTAGAAGCAAGAAGTTAATGATTTGAATGGGAAGTTGTATTCAGTTGCCCAGAGTTGGAAGAGTGAAAGAGATCATAGAATTGAACGTTAGGAAATAGTTTCTAAGCAAGAAGAAGTTATAAAGGGTCAAGTGGAATCTCTTAAGGCTGAGGAAGGAAAAACTAACGCCATAGAGAAGAAAATAGAAGATCAGCATCAGCTTCTCTAACATGCATACGAAGATCACATGGAGCTCAAGAAGCTGAAAAGCATAGTGAAGAAGCCGATGCCGAACGAGAAGGAATGATAATCACATTAAATTCCAATTTTTTTTATTACTTGTGTAAATATTTCAAATCCTAATGAAATTTGTTGGTGCCTCGTCTTTTGGTTTTTAGTACTAATATTTCTAATACCATAATTTCTTTTCCATTCCATTTAATCATTTTTGATAATCATAAAGGGGATAATGGATTGTTAAAAATGAATACAAAGTAAAATAAGAAATTTCCCTGAGTAAGGGGGAGTTCATCTAGGGGGAGGGGTTCTTATACATGAAGATTTTCGTATACAACAAAATGATAAGTCCCAATCTCGAAATCAAGAAAACGATCCTTAGTGATTCCAAAACCTAATGGGGAATTAGTCATATTCATCATCAGTTATGTGATAAGGGGGATAATTTTTATTTTAAATGTCCAAAAAAATATTTTCTATGTCCTTATTTTTTTTTCGTAAGGATGTTTGTGGATTCCAAAAAGCAGGAGATTTTTGAGTCAATAATGTTTCCTTAAGAATTTTCCAATACTTCATGTTTTGAAATTCACAAACCCACTATCATAAGGAAAATTTCTTTTCTCCTACGTTTTATCTTAATAAGGAATATTTTCCTTCCCCATGGAATATTTATCCTTTTCATGTTGTCATTGTTCATATTCTAAGTATAAAATTCATATTCCTATACAAATCCCCAGAATCTTCTAAATACTTAGATATAGAGCATTCTATTATCAAGATCCTAATTCAGGTTCCGAATTCTCTGAATTTGTACTCCAATATTTCGGAGTTCTGATTCTGAATTCTTCTGAATTCAGACTCCAAAAATTTTGAGTTCAGACTCCGAATTCTCTGAATTTAGACTCTAAAATTTCTGTGTTCAGACACCGAATTCTTCTAAATTCAGACAACAAAAATTCTTAGTTCAGACTCCAAATTCATCTGAATTTTGACTCTAAAATATCTGAGTTCAGACACCAAATTATTTTGAATTCAAACTCCAAACATTCATAGTTTAGACATTGAATTCTATGAATTCTGACTCCGATGTCATACAAATCCAGACTCTGAATTCATATGAATTCAGACTCTGAATATCCTTGAAATTCATACACTGAAATTCTATAGAATTTTTGTTCTGAATACTTTTGAAGACAGTATCTGAATATTCATGTATTATAGAAACAGAAAGATTTTTGTTTTTTCTCTGAACTTTTATTTTCCCATAGACTCCAACAAATGGATTTTTTCAAAGAAACCATATTTTTTCTTACTTTTTTTTGAGTTATAAAATGATTTCGTTCTTTCTATTTCAAACCAACCCTTATTTGAGTGACACGTTTACAGGTCCTTGTAAAATTAAAGGAAAAATATGACCATTGGGGGGGGAGCCGACCGTTGAAGATGTGCCTATAAATAGAATATCATTTGAATGATCTTGTAGAGAGTTGATAAATCTAGATATTACATGATGCTGAAGTAATTTCTAGAGAGAGAATATATTGCTTTGTGCGTACAGATCATATTGTTCAGAATTGCTTCCTGTGGCTCCAAATGTTGTTGATTACAATTGAGGGCTTCTGAGGATGGGAAGACATAGGTGTCGACTACCTTGATGTTGAGGGCTTGAGGGGATAGCAAGACACTCTGATATTTGTATCGAGGGCTTACCCGAGTGTGGGTAAGATAGAATTTCATTAAATTATAAATAAAGGGACCATTATCCAAGGTTATTGGAAAGCCTTATCTTTGGGTTAAAAGTTTTACTACTTGTTACCTGTATTGTTTCAAGATTGATTTTCCACTGTATTTTGGTTGTTAAGGAAAGTATAATTATCTTATACTTTCTTATACATGTATACTCTGAATAGTAAGATTCTATACGCTCTAAGGTAGAATATTTATCTTTGTAAACATTTCTTATGATTAATTTCCAGAACCATATTTCTGAAAGCAGGCATGTTATTAGAGCTAAGTGGTTTTGTCAATTTACATTGTTTAACAATGTTAAACAATATAATATTGTATATCAACTTTAACAGTTAAAATGAAATTTTTAAAGTATAAAATTAAACCCATCTTGTATATTGATCATCTACATCATTATTTTGATCATACGGACTTGTTGTGTTTTGATATTAATAATTAATTGTGAAGAAATAATTATGGAATGAGAAAGGTATTTATTGATTGATTAATTGATGAATTAATTAATTGGTTATGTTCTTAGTTAAAATCATTAATTATCTACTATAAATTGAAATTTTTAACAAATCATTGAATTATTAAATGAATAATGTAGAAAATTCTTGTGAATTAATGAATTATTAAATGGATTTGATATTTTTGTTGATAGAAATGTTGTTCTAGACTGATTACAAGTTGGTACATGGACATGGAATTCCTCCAAAATATTTATCCAAACATGAGGTTATGGGGTTCAAGGAATGGAGACCTACACAGAATGAGAAATGATGTTCTATTCATGATGACCAATACTCAATGGGATTGTGGTGATAAGAATAACGAACTATAAAATTTAATGATAACAATGAATTATGATTAAACTATGTTTTGGGGTTCCTGACCAGATGACATATAATAGAAAAATTATTATACTGAATGATGATTAAATTGGGAAACGTCAACTGAAACGGGGCCTGATGTGATGATTAAAGATTATGTGAAAATATGAGAATTATTTAAATTAAGAATTTTATTTATTTTTTTATAAATCATCATGCACTATCTTTTCACTAGACTTGTTTTAGAAACTATTGACGGTGGCCCACTGAGTTTTACCCACACCCTATTCGGGTAGCTTGATTGGAACCCGAGTATACATTGTTGTTCAAGGACAGGATAAGGGCAATTCCGTGGGATAAGATGCAGTTTGGGATTGGAGCATGGGACAAGGATACAGAGGTGGTTCAGGACCCGTATGGGAGTCGTTCTGTCATTACATTTAGTTTCATTATATACAATGGACATTTCCAATGTCCTAGAATGTTTTACCTTTAAATTGAGTTCTATATTTTTATTTTTTGGTTATCATATAATATGGATTTTTATGTCCATTTATAGTCATCATGACGTGGCTATTGTTATCTAATTTCGTTGGTGTCTTATTTTAATAAATGAAGGTACAGACTCCCCAAGACTAACCTACCAGAACCTCGCATATTGTCTGACCCCTTTGGAGTACGAGGAGGTGTGTTTGAGGGCATGTGTCCAACTGGATGGGGGTGTTGTTATTTGGTTACCAGCTCCGAACAACCCTAGGGTACTTTTATTTAATTTCCTTTTTTTGTTTCCCAATTCACTTCCTCAATATTTTTTTCCACTAAATCCATTTTAATTGGAGGGGTTTCATAGTATATAAAATCATTTTCCCTATGATCTGATATCTTCACCGGTTTCTCATTATATTAAATGAAATTTTCTAATGGTATGACCATTAGATTTAGTACATGTAAGGGGCCTATTAATTTTATCCTTAATGGGTTACATAGAACACATCATATAATTGATATAGGTTCAGTGGGAGTGGTAGTTGATATGTCATAGCTCTAATGAAATTGAGGATTTGAAAGGGGATGATGTATAATGGATTAATAAATTCCTTTTTCCCAATCGTCATGAATTTATTCATTGTTGATTCTTAAATGAATTTTTTTCTCTAATCTCAATCTAGAGATCATTTAGATGATTTTCTACATGGCTTTTCAACCAACTTTGTGCAGATTATATATGGCATTTAATGGATCGATCAATTTCTATCATATCTTGGGTAATATAAGGTCCCATAATATTCTTCTCTCAATGTTCATCCATGAATTCCAAAATCTGATGTTGCTTCCCCTATAGATCCTCATAATGATCAATTTTTACGCTATAATTAAAACTATTGTTATATTAAAACGCCATTATGAGAAGGTGATGATCCCAACATACTTTTAAATCCATTTAACATGACCACATCATTTCATATAGAGAATTAATTTTCATTTTAGAATAACTATCCTTATGATAGTGATAAATAGTGATGATATAATGATCCTTTATTTTCATAAATAAAAATTACATAATTGTTTTGTAATACTTAAAACATAAAAAAAAGAAAATTCCCAAATAATGTATATGTTTAGTGCCTTTGGAATCAAGAAAACATTAATACTGGTACACAAATGATCTACATCATCGACCACTACATTCCCCATGACATGTAGCCTTCACATACTCATTTAACATAATACATATCTTCATAACATTCTGGAAATAAACATAAAAATGGGTTACATAATATGCTCAGAAAAGGTAATCATGGGTGATACGTAAAAATAATCATCATAATAATGGTACGAGAAAACAATAATTAAATTAAATGATCATACCATTCATATCCCGGTTCAAAATCATGAATCATGGAGAAAAACATGGGAGTTCTGAAGGCATGAATCATATGTAAATAAATAACATATTCTATGAAATCATAACAGATGAATAATAATAGAATTGTGGAGACACATAAAAATTTAGTATTATTTATATATTTGACATGGTAAAAATGGAAAGACCATCATGGTAGTATGGTTTCACTCAATATACCATCTTGGTAGGCATGGTTCACTCACGTGGTCATCTCAGTAGCATGATTTCACTCCTCACACCATCTTAGTAGTCATGGTTCCCTCCCATGGATATCTTAATAGTCAAGGTTCTTTCCCAATACCATCTTAGTCTATATCATGATCTAAAAATTTTTAACCAATAAATTATAGGGAGATATATGTCCCACTCTTTTCATATTGATATCATACATACATGTACCACAATATCTCAGATTATAATATCATAACCCATCAAAATATATTGGTTTCAAAATCATATACCTCATGAAAGGGAAATCGGTTTAACCATCATCTTGCCATAATAAAATAATTATATTAGGGAAATAATATAAACGAAATAATTTAATAATTTACCTAGAATAGAATTAGAAGCACCAATTAATGTTATCTGATATGGTAAATAATTTGTAAATATTTTTTAAAAACATTTCTTTATGAAAATATCCTTTTTGTATTGAAAAAAATTAAAACACGAAACCATTTATAAAAAATTCAATAAAAATTGATTTGAAAATTTATAATGGAAGCATTTAAAAACAAAAAAAAATTAAAATTCTTTTTCCTATAAAAGGGGCTTTCAATGAGTTTTGAAATCATTTTTTAAAACAGGGTTTTTTAAAACAATAGATTTCCGACCGAATAGAGTGACTGTAAGATTTTGCATTGAAACATTATCTTAAATACCAAATAGTGGAAAATGGTACTATTACATGAGGATATATTGAATAACTAGATTAGAATAAAATTATTTATTTTTATTGAATGTTGGATCATAATATTTTATCAACTGAGGCATAATCATTAATAATATCAAATAGCGATAAAATTGTTTCAAAAAACACTTATCACATGGTAACCAGGGATCATACTATCCATTTAAGAAACATAAATTACATGGATCATAAAATATCATTAAATGAATGTTATTGCTGATATAACGTGTAATATTATTGTATATACACCTCATAAAAAATTTAGGTGCAAAACATTACATGAGTCTCATATAATGAAAATTGAGGAAAAGTTATTTTATCAATTTAGTATCTTTTGAAACATAAATCCCAAGAAATAACTATAATAAAATGGATATCTTAATACCAAATAATTTATTTATGAAATCCATATAATACATTCACTTCTAGTACATACACCACACAAAATAACTGAGTGGTGATTAAGGCATGTATCACACAGAAATAGAAGTGAGATGAGATTTCCTTACCTTTTGTATTAACTTTCATCATACTCATTAAAATCACCTTTATAATTAATATAAATATATTATAAATAGTTTATAGAAGAATTTTATTATATCTAATACCATATATATTTTTATTATGACTTTATATTACACTTTGATAACAATTATATGTTAAGGTTTCACATCGTGAAATATTTTCTTTTTTTTGAACTTGTGTCTTATTTTCTTATACATTCAGTCCATATATATATATATATCATGTTTTATGGAATGTAAAATAATATAAAATTATCATTTATATTCACTATAATGGTATTATAACAAAATATATAATGTATAAGTATGAAATGGGATACAAGCATCATGAAGAAAGAAAGCCCTACATCTGCCTGAAATCAATTTCTATTTAATTATCATGATGAAAGAAACAAATAAATAAAAATTATTTGTATATATATATAAATAAATATTTAATTACATTTATTATGTCATATATATAATATACATTCACTAAAACCATCCTTAATATATTCCATAAAGTGAATGAATGAATCAGATCGCTTTGAGGGGGTGGTAGTCCACACATCCTCAAACGAAATTGTCACATTAACAAAAAACGGAATGTAAAAATATATGTGTTTTAAAAGTAATAAATAATATTTCATACATAATAAATACAATATATAAAATATATCAGTATATTTTCTCTTATAATTTCCACTATGAGAGGCAGAAAATGAAAAATGAACAATCATCGTTTAGTGACGTAGTAGTTCACCATACACGTAAACAGTATGTTCATTAACAATTATATAGATGTTTTTGTATGTTTAGGTTCAAAACATCACATAAAAACATCCTAAAATATTTAAGACATTGTTTTTATTATAAAATATTGGAATAACGAGAGTATAGGGGTTTGAGAATGAAAATAAAGAAAGGATCTTGAGAGAAAATGATTCCTCTTAATCAGGTAACCCCTTTTGGTTTGTTCTGAAAGGATTCCTTGGATTTCATTCTATCCAATTGGAGGATTATAATAGTATGTTTGGGACATTTTGATGTTTATTGGGTAGATAGTTTCCAATCTTATGTGTTTTGAGATATGTGACGAAGATGGATAGTTGGTGGCCTTTTATAGATGAGGGAAAGGTCACACTTGTCATTTTTCAAAAAAAGTTAGGTATACAATTGTTTTTACTAGAAAAATGTCATAAAAACCTATAAATTTAAATATTGAATGCTTCATGGTTGAATAATAGTTATAAAATTGATTTTTTACAATTGTCAATGTCATTTGGTACATTACGTCTATGGTTTATTCCCCAATTAAGCTTAATTTTACAATAATCATTGTAATTAATATTAAAAACATTTAGTAATAATTTTTATAAAATTTAAATTGAGCTTATTATAAATTATAAATTATTCTGATTCCAAAATATGGAATCCATTTTCCAAATTCCAATCACAGATGTGGAAGAAATTAATTTAAAAGTAATATCGTAATCGTGTAATAACCTGGAATCTTCAATAAATTTTTGTTGTGGTTTTTTGAAGTGAATGTGATACTAGGCTTTGAGATGACATGTGATTTTGAGGCCTGCAGCACCAAGAATATATTTATGAACTTTTTTTATGTGCGTTTAGTGGACATGTAAGAGGGGTTTCTTATCTTTTGAACCGGTGCCCAGATTGGAAATCTAAGTGCACCGATGAATCTAGAATATTGGGACTCACCTAAGGGGGACCTAACTTCGGTTGGTGATGTTAGATCAGGAATGATATTTATCAGACTATTTGGTATAAAAAATAAAATAAACTTATTTTATTTTCTATAACCAACGAGTGTCAACGATGCGTAACAGAAGTCTTGTGAAGGAACGATTATGGGCCAATAAATGACATGTTACCCATTGACTGCATGACCACACCACTTGTGTGGTTATGGATCCATGTTCATTTCGGTTCATTAATGATATGCATTAATGAACACAATGTTGGGTGGATTCTCTTTAATTATAACCATTCTTTGGAAAATGAATGGAATAAATTATGGAGAACCTCTAATGAAATGTAGAGGAATTTCTTCCACAATGAAGAATGATAGACATCGGTGAAGAACAACTGGGAGGACGAGAATAGATTCAATGAGCGGTGATGAGCACCGCTAAATCACAAATCGATGTCAATGTCGATATAGGTTTCATTGATCGTCCCCTGCAGACATCTCATCCAGGTAGGGTTTTTTTTATATTGTGAAATTTCTCCTTCCTCATTATTGATTTATATGAAGAACGCCGATCAAATGATCAACGTGTTGATCCACATAACAAAATTTAAACCCATGGGGTTGATGTGGGGTTACAAATCAAGAGTTATTTCTAAATTATCTGATTTCTGCTAACACCCCTAGAAAAAACTCTAAAGGTGAGGGCACGGGGCAATCCGAAAAAGGACCAGTCTGTCTGTTGATCTTTTATTTCTTTTGTTCCCTGTGCACGGTCCGAAAATGTGATGGAAAGTCAGATAAAGGGGTCATTATTTGGAGATGGTGAGACAAGAGGCTTGTAGGTGCAGACGACACCACATACGGAAAACCAGAGCACTTCTGGTGGCCCGCGGAAAGAACCACTGGAGCGCTATGTCGGCGGCGTCCGACGGTGGCCTGAGGAGGCCCATAGCAACAGATAGATTTTGGTGGGAAGGTGGCGCACCATCGTGCACAGTGGTAGCTAGAGGTATCCGGCCCTTACTGACCACGTGGGAGAAGTATAGCATCCACAGGCACCGACAGTAGCAGTAGCCGCAACCAGCTGGCCGCAGTAGGAGGGGGCGGTTTGGCCCCGGACTGCACCGCGTCGGCTGGAGACCGGTCGTCCACCTCACGGGCTGGGCCAACTATAGAGAAAATCCACCTTTAGGTGGATCGGTCCAGACATAGGCTAGCTGAACAAGCAGGACCCACCCAGCAGGCCAGTGTGGGTGGGATGAGCCCCACCTGGTGGGTTGGGCTAACCGTAAACCTCGTCTGCAAACCAGTTGAGCCTACACCGATGAGCCAGAGCCAATGAACATGGATGACTATTAAAGGGCCAGACCCTGGATGGGTGAGATAGACCCCTGGGACCCCCTGCATTGGGACGAACAAACCTAGTCAGACTGAGCCAATATCCAACCGGCCCCCCAAATAAAGAAACTCCCATAAATGACGAACTGAGAGTTTATTTGATAGGAATTCTGTGGCTTTGATAACACTTTCGGGAAGCAGTCCCTTTGGCATAGTTCAGGAGGCCCAATTGAGCTGGTCCAGACTGAGATGCGATCAACCTCGTTTCACGAAAATGGGTTTAACTAATAGGTCAGATGTATGATCAATGCACCACCTATGGAATAAGGACCCTTGTTACAAGGAGATAAATTGGATATACTCTATGTGAGTTTTACGTAGTCTGCCATGTGACCTTGGATGGATCAAACCTTATTCCAACCAGTCCCTTTTTAAAGAAGTTCCAATGTCTCACAGATCGAGTGTCTGATCAACACACCATCTATCATGTTGGGACCCTTAGGACAGGGCGGCCCCTTGGGTATGACTTTCATGGGACTTCGTACTTGTTGAAATATGGACAATATCTTGAGGAGAAGAATCTTCATGAGATCAGTTGTGCTTCATCTGGTAATCAAGTTGCTGGTTGTGACATGTAAAAGAAGAGTGGCCAATAATGGTCAACATCTAAAACACCAGTGTAGGATGATCTAGTTGAATGAAAAATCATCCCTACCTATGTACTAGCAACCAATACAGGTATGCACCAGTGACCAATACGGATCAACACCAACGACCAATACAGGTCAACACCAGTAACCAATTTGTGTCATTACCAGCAAAAAAATATTTTATCATATAGAGACCAATATGGGTGAGCATATAGTGTTCTAGACAGGTTGGCAGTAGAGTTACAACAGATTAGATGATCTGGCATTATGACTAGTCAACCCTATCCCAGTAAACTTGAAGTTATACATTTAGAGTGAGCTGTCTCTTCTGCTTTGTGATTCATGATTTAGATCATAATTCTGGTATTTCCTTAGAGATATTTCTTATGATGTTTTCATTAGAATACAGAGAGACCTTTGGGGGTATTTGGGTCCCCTAGTGAGTTTTTATACTCACCCATGAAAAGGCTTCGCACGTATGTGTGTGTCTGGTGCAGAATACAGATACCTTAAGGCATATGTTGGAGGTTCGATACTTGTTAGATCATGGTGCGACGAGAGGAGTCGAGTCCCTCTTCTTTGACTTGGTAATTATAGCTACGACCATCCATGTACAGCTCTAGGGAATATGCAACAACTTTTTACTTTCTTTTCAGTTTCATGGGATGATATTCCTAATGAAATTTTTTATGTTTACAATTATACTTGTTTTTTCACTGTACTCTAATGGTTATACCTTCCTTTGGTTGATTTTTTTCATTAGTTGACCTTTATGAGTGTGTATAGTTCTCTATGTCAATTCCTTCCCTGTTTGGGAAAAACCTCTAGGTGCTAGTCACCAACCCCAGGCCTATGGAAGGTGGGCTTGGGGTAGTCATGTCCGGGCCCCGTGGGATGGGTCGTGACAATGTGTTATCTGGGGGTGATCAGTTCTACCAATAGAACATAGAGTATACATTAAATGAGGAAATGGTGTAACGTTTATTGAGTATTTTTCAAACCTATGAGTCTAGTGTTGGAGTGGCAGCCAACATCTCCATACACTAGGACCCTAAATAATATTTTCTGATTCAGTACATAAAAAAACATGTTTCTAGTGATTTTATATGTTTTCTTGATCATTATTGAGTAATCTCACAGGGTATAACTTATTGATCATGGGAAATTTGTTTCTTACAAGATTCCTCAACCATGACAACCAGCCAAGATTTCAATTAGAGATCATGATAGTGGCCCTCTAAGTGAAGAGGCGTCAGAATGGGGACCACTCATTGTGATGGAACATTTGGGTGGTGTACTTGCATCCCCACCTATCATTCAGAAGCATATGATACCAGTGGATTATTCATGCTGACTGAGTGTGTTTCATGAGTTCCAGAGATAATGGACTATGTGGTTTCGAGGTGAGAAGGACCCAGAGAAACAGAGGACTAGCTTGAGGCAGTTTCGTGGGTATTTCTCTTAGTAGAGAGATCCTATGAATATATGGAGATATTGGGTTCTAGCCTTCTTCATGGATCAACAGGATTATGGTGGAGCTCGACGCTCCAGGTGCATGTGGAGATGACCCTCACTTGCCCAGAATTTGAGATTCTTTCTACGGAAAATTTCGTGCCATTGACACTATGATCTATTCATATTCAGGTGCTAATGTATGTGTAGCAGTGTAGTTAGACTATGGATCAGTACTCAGTGAGATTTAATGACCTCTCCCAATAATCAACTGACCTGATATGAGATCATTCCTTCAGGTCAAGGACCATTTAGCCGGAGCTCGGATACGTGATTATACCTTCAAGAGTTTATCTTTGCATCCCCAAAAAGGGTGGCGTGCTAGAGTGAGATTTGCTGACAGAGAAATTCCTTGCCGAGGATGAACTGACAGTGAGAGCCCCTACCAGATGATAAGTAGTAGAGTTATTTATATCTAACAGTAGAAAGAAGACACAAAATCCCTTGAAGGATAGAAATTCCGGAGGGCGACCTGTTGACACAATGTTAGAGGTACGGGGCTCGAGAGGAAGAGGGATCCACTAGAGAGGTATGATATGTTTTTCATGTTGGGGAAAGGGTCACATAGCTCATGACTTTCTGACTCCCCGTGTGGATGATGGGTAGATTTTGTAAGGGCCAATGAGGCCGCAACAAAATCTGGGAAATGAACATCATCTAGGCAGCAGACGCAGCAGTGGTGAAGGATGTGCAGCAGGAGGTGTTCAGGGTCACTAGGCACTACCACCCCCACCCCCAGGTTGTCCACCATGAGCTCAGGGAGTTGGTGGATCGTGAAAATCCCACCAACATGCAGTAGAGGCCTAGGATCCCGATGTCCCTATGATGATATGATGTACAATATGTATCTTCTCTACTTTAGAAGTAGTACATGTGGACATCGGTGCTAGCTATTCATTCTTTTCACTAGATGTAGTTAGGGACTCTAAGATTATGAATGATCTTTTAACTCAACCATTATGTTTGGATACTCCTACAGGAGGAGATTCAGCAGTCACACACTACTACCGATAGTGTGATATTACACATAGAGGAGAGTGTTTAGATGGTATATTCTAGTAGCAGTGTTTAATCCCTACAACGTCATTCTAGGAATTGGTATTCTATCATAGGTTCACATAAAGATTTACTTCTGGAGACATACAATGTGATGTATGCATAGTGATGGAGGACGGTTTTCCTTTTATGGTGAGAAGAAAAACAGAGCAGCACGAGATAGACATGTAATCTGGACGGTGCAACTGAATACATATTATCTCGCTTGCATGACCTTCAACAAGGTTGTTTAGGTGAGTACATAGTTCCCAGTGGAGGTGGGCGAGTATGAGGACGTCATTATAAAGGATTTCCCAACACTACCTCTTCATAGAGTGGTATACTTCTACATTGACTTATACCCTAAAAAAACATCTATATCTACACCAGTATATCAGATGGCCCCATCAGAGCAGTGGGAGGTGAAGGTACAATTGGAGTACTTAAAGAGGAACATATTTTTAAGGCCTAGTGTTTCACCATGGGCATCCTTGGTGTTGTTTACCAAAAAGGAAGATACATGTTTAATGTTATGTGTGGTCTTCTAGCACCTAAAAATGGGACCATGAAGAACCAGTATCATATCCCGATGATCGATGATCTCTTTAACCAGCTAAAGGGAGCTTGTTGGTTTTCAAAGATATACCTACAATCAGGCTATCACCAGCTTAGGTTACGAGACGAGGATGTACTGAAGATAGACTTAAGATGTCGGTATGACCATTACGTGTTCTAGGTGATGCCTTTCGGTGTGACCAACACTCCAGTATTGTTCATGGGGCTCATGAATAGGATCATCCATTCATACCTCGATCACTTAGTTGTGGTACTTCTTTGATGACATCTTGGTGTACAAAGTGTCTGAGAAAGAGCACGTTGTACACATGAGAATAGTTATGGACACACTTTGGGAGAACCAGTTATTTGTGATTCTATCTAAGTGTGAGTTCTATATATCTATGGTTCACTTCTTCAGACACATCATCTTGAAGGCCAGAGTTGCAATGGAACCATGAATATCGAGGTAGTACATGCTAGGGATCCACCCAGTAGTTTTACTGAGGTGCAGAGATACCATGGATTAGCATGATACTATTGGAGGTTTTGTACATGACTTCTCTAAAGTATCATCACCTATGATGTTTTTGAAAAATTAGGGGAAACCCTTCATGTGGTCAGAGACGTGAAAGTAGTGCTTTCAACAGCTGAGGTGGAGACTGACCAGCACTCCCATCCTGAGGTTTCCAGAGGAGGGCCTGACTACAAGGATTACTGTGATGCATCAGGGACTGGACTCGTTGGCATCCTGATACAGGATGATGAAGTAACTGCTTATGGATCACAACAGTTGAGGCCTCATGAGAAAAATTATGAAACTATTGACTTGGAGTTGGAAGCATTAGTGTTCGCAATGAAGATGTGTGGGAAATACATGATGGTTGAATGGATTATTTTTTACTCAGTTCAGAAGAGTATCCGATATATCTTCACACAAAAAGATCTAAATCGGAGTCAATGACTTTCTCTAGAGATCCTCCTTTTTTATGACATTGGGATCTTATAAACTCTTGGCAAGGGGAATCTACTAGCAGATGCACTTATCGAATTATCATGTTTATAACTATTGAATGATGCATCATAATAGTTATCCTCACATTAGATATCCTACATTGATTTTGATGAGAAATTATAACTCCAGTCAATGGTAGTAGCCCCTCCACTCCTTCACTGAGTCAGGGAGGCACTACTCAGAGATAGAAGCAACAAGACTGCATGTGCTCAGATATCCTTTGGCATTTCACCTGAAAAATATTTTGATGGATAGGATCATGCTATCATTTTCAGAGGACGTATAGTTGTAATAGTTTCACTATGAGTATAAATGATGAGGGAGATCTTTACACCCCACTTGGCAGCCCATCTTGGCGTGATGAAGATGTATGAAGATCTCCGGTGTTAGTACTGGTGGTCAGTGATAAACAAATATGTGGAGGAGTTTGTTTCAAGATGCCTCACATACCAACAAGTGAATTTCGATTTAACAACCCAAGATTTTATAAGATATATATGTTTTTATTTTTTTATATCTTCTATTGTACGCTACACCAAGATTATGTTGCGCTATACGCAACACCGTATTAGCCTGCAGTATACGCAACACTAATCTTTGATTGTGTTACACACAATTTCATGTTTGTTTGATAATAGTTATTCTACAAAACATTGAGTATATATATATATTCAATGTATTTTGTTATACACAAAAACAAAGGAGTCGTTCACTATACGCAACTCTGACTTGGCTTGCATTGCACACAATTATGACCTTCCTTGATAGCGTGTGTTGTACGCAATACCGAGTTTTTCTAAACAACGATATATTATTATAATATTATTATGAACTAGCTTTTATGAATAGTATTAACTAAATTTTGAATTTTATAACATTATTATTCATCTTACACATTTTCTAGAACATGGTATTAGAACAAAATAAATTTTTTTGGTAAAATAAGTATTTTTAAAAAAATGTTGTTTTGCCACCGTTTGATGGAGCACCCACTTTAAATCTAGTTTTTGACATGTTTATAAGTTAAATTTTTCAAAATAAAATTATTCTTTGGAATCAGGATATAAAATTTTACCTTGGATAAATATTTCATATTATTCTGATAAGTTTCATATTTTAATAAATTGAAAAAACATGCTATATTTTAATTAAAAACATCTTTTTTCCATCGTAATAACTTATGTGGTTAAATTATAATATTGAATGGTTTTAAATTATAAATATAATATATATTTATAATTTAATATAATGTATGTCATTAGCAATGATTTTACATTGAATTCGTAGGTTAAATAAATTCAATCTTTTGCAATGTTTTAAACAAAAACCTGTTTTCTTTCGTTAACAGGATTAATTTTAATTTAATTTCTACAACTTATTTGTATTTAATTTGGAAAATGGATTAAATATTTGTGATTATTGGGTCCAAATTATATTAATAGACTACTTTTTATTTTTGGGCTTTATTAATAAAAACAACGGTAAATTTTATTTACCATAGTAAAAGGTAAATCGGGTAATAAAGGGTAAATATAATATTATAAAATTATCTTAATACTTGTATTAATACAATTTGATGATTATAATTCGTCCTAAGTCATATTTGGGTCGAAATGGAATCCATTAGAACCCACTGGGAGGTGATTAAGACCTTTAGTTTATTTTAATTAAAGGAACGTGAAATATGTCTCACTCAACATTAATAATTAAAGTATTTTTAATATAAGTTTATGAAGAATATAAATTTGGTTATAAATACTCATTTGAATGATTAAATGTTTTTATTTATCATGGTAATTTATTTTTAATTTTTAAGAGTTATTTAATTACCTTATTATCTTATACATTAATGATGCAAAAATTATTTATTTAGTGAAAAATCAATAATATAGTTTTTATTGAAATAGTAATACATATAAAAAGGCCCAAAAATCTTAAAAAACATATTATTAGTGTATATATAAACCCTAATCATACACTGGCCTAAATTTTGACCATTTGGATCTTTATTATGGCGATTATGACACTTATAATATTTTATTTTTAAATGATTCCAAAGGTGTCACCTTCATAATTTAATAAAGATAACAATTTACATGTTGTTATTTTAAGATGAAAAATTTGAGTAAAATTATTTTTATAAAATCATTGATATTTATATTGATCAAAGTATTTAATTTTAATTTTTATGAAACAAATAATTATATTAAATAATTATACAAAAATGTTGTACTAATCATTTTATTAAGAGATATAGCAAATAAATGGTTTTAAAAATATTTAAATAAATATTATATGAACTATTTGTTGTGCTCCACGAATTATATAGAAAAATTTGACATGTTAGGAATCTATTAAATATTATAGTTCGAATATATCCTCTGTTTAGATTTTATTTAAATTCAAATAAATGAAAATTGTCAAAATTTAAACTATTGTTATTTTATAAAAATAACATATTATTAAATTGTTTAAAAATCACAAAAATATTTAAAATTTATAAATTCAAAATTATATAGTCTAAAATGTCATAAAGTATCCAATTATGGCAAATTAACAACACATAAGTGATTATTTTAACAATTTAAAATTTAGAATTTTATTACCACAAATAAACTTAAATAGATTAAATAAGGATAAATCAAAATGATAAGGTTTAAAATAAGATCAAAACATGTATAAATTTTATTGGTTGATGATATTACAACCATATCTCATCTAATATTTTAATTGAGTCATTTTTTGAGATTTTTATGTGGGGTTTAAATTTATATTAAAATAATATTTTCGAGGATTCCAAAGGTGCCCCTCTCCTCCCATATAAAAGGGCACCTCCTCCCTCTCATCCTCACACCATTTTGAACCTTGGATCTCGGCCAAATTCTGCCCATTTCACTTCCCCACTTCCCTAAAAACCTTATAGTGGTACTGGTCTTCTCAAAAGACCAACCCTAGCACCCTAAGAAGATGTTTAAAGGAGGTGCGTCGAAGAAGAGGTAATCTCTTCTACCGATTATTTCAAGCTTATTTGTTCTTCAACTTCTTCTTAGTTAGTTGTTTCATTACAAAGTAAAAACATCAGTATCACAAATATACTGATATGTTATTATAAATATGAAACAATCCCATTTCACCTTCTATCCATCCTATGGAAAACGAAATCACCACGCATGCGTACGTATGGAATACCGTCTCCATGCCGTGGTGTAATCTATTTTTCCAACACCACATTACTTGGATGGGTATATTGGTGTAATGAATAACTATACATAGTTATTATAACAACATACTGATTCTGATATATTTTATCATCCACTCCAATTCAATTCAATAATAATGGGAATGATATCATCGCTCGTGCGTACGTACGGACTACCGTCTCCACGACACGATGAGATTCATTCTCAATGATATCATCGCTCGTGCGTACGTATATATTATATGTAATCATGAAATATATGACATAATAATGATACTGGATTTATGTATATATATATGTATGTCAACCAATTAATTCCATTCAATTCAATGAGGAAACGAAAACAACGTTCATGCGTACGTATGACCTACCATCTCCATGAACGGTGTATTTCATTCCATTTAACGATATATTATATATATATGTATATTCTGAATATATATTATATATAAATCATGTTTTATTTTATGGAATTAAGTAATCATGATCTATGTAATCATATTAATAATTACAAGTCAAAACACGGACGACAAATGAAACTATTTTACCCAAAATGCACTTTAACATGGAATTTACAAAAGAACGGGTAAAATAAAGTCATAAGTGAACCATATATGATATCATAACAATGAATATCATTCTGTAATAAGTCAATGACATTATTCAAATCATAATATAGGAGGTTCGGATACGTACGAAGCATATCAGACCTAAGGTAAGGGATAACCTTTGCAATCTTGTTCTTATCTGAGATTGTCTATTTGTTAGTATTTGCTGGGGTTATTGTTATCATCCAAGTCCATGTTTTCAAAAAAAAATGTATGTTTAATGTAATTTTTAACCATTTTGTCTTTTACTAAATGGTATGTAAGGAATCTTTCTTTTGTTTACGTTACGAGGTACTTTTTGAATTTCTCGACAAAAGTACGAGAAGAATGTTATTTTTATCTTATACTACATGAAAGGATTTTTACGGTTTTATAAAGCCTTATTTTCATGAAGCTTCCTCCAAAATATTTCATGGCTATTTTCAAAAAAAATCCTTTTCTTTTAAAATTGCATGACATTTTGTGAAAAGAAAATGATTTTGAAGAAGAAAGGATATTTTCCTCAAGAATTAATTTCAAGTGTTTTATCAAAACCATTTTTTATCTAAGATGAAATTATTTCATATGTGTATGTTTCAAGTATAATGTCTCTATAATTTTCATGTTTTCACTTTTCTTATTACGAAATGATATCCATTTCTTTCATATGTATTATGTGACGATTGGATGATGTTTATGAAACCCATTTTATTTTTTGGGTTGTTATGAATGATGTTTGTTTATTTTGTTCCACAAGTAAGAATGATTTCATTATGAGATGAGTGGGACCTATATCTCCATACAATTTATTGGGTAATGATTTATATCTCATGATATAGACATGACTGGAATGGAAAGTTAATCCGGTTCAATGTTACAGGACTGAAACGAGGCGTGAACTCTATTCAGAAAGGGACTTTGTCCACTAAGATGGTCTTGGAAGCAATGCCTTGTCTACTATGGAAATCATGACATGTTCTGAATGGTTTCCATAATTACATGTCTTATTCCCATTATATTTTATCATGATTGATGTTCCATTTTGATATATTCCTTACGTACTTCCACAATTGATTTCTTTACTCAAGATTTTGATTTTTAAATTTCATGTTCAAGTTTGTGCTTTCAAATGTGTATGGATTGTTTTATGTTCACTATACTTGCCCTTACTAAGCATTTGAGCTTACCCATTTTATGTTTTCTTTTCCCCAGGATATATGGAAAGGTTTTAGGTAATAAAAAAGGGAAGATCATTATGGGAGATGTTGAGGATCTTTCACCAAGATTTGAAGATTATGTTCCATGTTTCCTAAGTCACTAAACTATTACGGTCCTTTGGTGTCCATTTTTTTTTATGTATTAAGTATTCCGCAAAATTAATGTAATTTCCATGTACGTCAAGATTTGGGTCTCTACAGTTGGTATGAAAGGAATGGTTTAGTCAACCTTTGGAGACTATGATGCGAAAACAATAGTGAGATCCCTAGAGATGTTTCTAAGGTGTGTCTAGGGATGTCCCTAATGTTAAGTATATGTATAGTTCATAGTCCTAGAATTATGGTAACGATATTAGAATTAAAACTAAGATGTTAGATGTCAAAGGTACTCCCCCATGATTATGTTATTTTCCTTGTATGATTTTTGCCTCTCACAGATTTTTTTTTGTGTTTTTGTCAATGGAGGGAACCAGAAGGAATTCAGTTAACATTGAATCCAATGGACAAATTGGTGATTATGGGAAACAAAATTGTGTAATGCCTAGAGAGAAAGATATTATGATTATGCCGAATCAGTTTTCGTGATATATGATTAACAAGGTGAAATTTAGTGGTATGACTAATTCATCAAATAAGAGGAAGATAGAATTTTATGCATGTTTGCATGTTGAGGAGCATAAAAAAAGAAATATTGAGAGATCTAAAGAAGGGAAGAAGATCCTTGAGGAATACCTCAAATGGAGGGACAACTGTTATCTTTGTGGAGAAAAGGGTCATAGAGTGATAGACTGTTATGGAGTTAAATGTCTTATTTGTGGAGAACATGGGCATTACCCAACTCAATGCCCTGACCTAAAAAGTTACTTCTAAATCAAGGAAGGACTTATTCCAGGAAAATCATTGAAGAGGATGGATTGAAGTGTTTATGTATTGGTATTCGAGAATAATGTTGTTGAGGTACTTTTATGGTGAATTAGAATATTTTTGTATTAGTCTATTGTGTTTTTCAATAATTTTAAGGTACCGGTAACCATGAAAAGTGATTCAAATATTTTTGAAAGCAGATGATATGCGCATAATGAAGGGATGGGGAGAAAATTAAATGTTTGACGGTATTCATGAGCTCATTATTGATATAAGGACTAAGTGATATCATGGTTTGAGTATATAGAATTTTGATGATTTTGGTATGTGAAAGTGTTAAATTTTAACTACATTCATGTTTTCAATAAGGTTCAATGGGTATTCATTTTTTTTCAAGAGAATACATGAATAAGGCCTTCAAATGTTTGGAATGTGACCAACAAGACATATCTTATGATATATGGGGATCAACGATGGTATTAACATGCTTTTTATATGAATTCATTGGTAATCGTTTGCATTATAATATGATATTGGATAGCAGTATTATGGATAAGCCTACAGATTGGAATGGATTATGTTGGACATAAGTTAGTATTGTTTAAGGCTATAACTTTTTCAATATTATTGATGGAAATTTATAATATTGTATTTTTAGAAAAAAAAGGACAACATGCCGGACGGGCTATAGCCCATCGCATAGGACAAGGGTGTGGGAATCGAACCCACAACCGAAGTGTGACTATCCTTTATCACCTACCACTGGCCTACAGGAAGCCCCTGGTTAGTAGAAACTAGTTTTATTTTATTAAGCGGTATGATAGATGAAGTATAAGTCCATTTTTGGAATCATATATGATTAATATCACTATAGATGGACTTATTTATATTTTATAACATTTGAAAAAATTTTGTTTGAGATGGATGGAATGACCTATAATTCTGTCATATGATCTGTTGTCACTTCGCGAATGAAAAATTCAACTTCATTTCATTAAGAGATGAAGAGGAAATTGTCCAAGGAACGACTAACGGTGAGATTATACCAAAATCAAGAACGTATTTCTTCTAATTAAAATTTCTTCAAAATTAGGGAAATGATCTTGAATACAAAAAAATGTTGTCCGAGTGTCCTTTTATCTGATTAATCAGATGGTACCTTAGATCATCACAAATTTATGGCTTTGTGATTGTTGGCTTTTTCATAGCCATGTTCTCTACCACTCTCCATCAGAACTTGATGTTTAGATTTCTCTTCCATATCCTTATTTTCACCTATGATCTTCTATATAGAAACCCAATGATGAGTTACTCTGCGTAATTGTTACGTTTCATACTTTAGTTTTCAAAATTAGGTTTTATTATTCCTTTTAACGATGTGGGTTTCTATGAATATTAAACAATTTATAACCCCAATGAATTTCAAAGGAGAAATTCATTTTAAGGGGGGTAGAATGTAAATACATGAGATTTTATAAGATATATTCATTTTAATTTCTTTCATATCTTCTGTTGTACGCTACTCCAAGATTATCTTGCGCTATACGCTACACCGTATTAGCTTGCAGTATACGCAATACTAATCTTGGATCGTGTTGCACACAATTTCAAGTCTGTTTGATAGTGGTTATTATAAGAAACATTTAGTATATATATATTAAATTTATTTTTTTATAAGCAAAAACAAAGGAGTCATGCACTACATGCAACCCTGACTTGGCTTGCATTACACCCAATCGCGACATTCCTCGATAGCGTGTGTTGTACGCAATACCGAGTTTTACTAAACAATGATATATTATTATAATATTATTATGAACTAGCCGTTATGAATAGTATTAACTAAATTTTGAATTTTATAACATTATTATTCATCTTACAAATTTTCTAGAACATGCTATAAGAACAAAATAAATTTTTCGGGTAAAATAATTATTTTTCAAAAAATGCAGCTTTTCCGCCTTTTGAAGGCACTCCCACATTAAATATAGTTTTTGACATGTTTATAAGTTCAATTTTACAAAATAAAATTATTATTTGGAATTAGGATACAAAATTTGACCTTGGATAAAATTTTCATATTATTCTAATAACTTTCATATTTTAATGAATAGTAAAAACATGCTATATTTTAATTAAAAACAATTATTTTCATCGTAATAACTTATTTGGTTAAATTATAATATTGAATGGTTTGAAAGTATAAATAGAATATATTTTTACCATTTAATACAATGTATTTCATTAGCATTGATTTTACATTGAATTAGTAGATAAATAAATTCAATCTTTTGCAATGTTTTAAACAAAAACCCGTTTTCTTTCGACAATGGGATTAATTTTAATTTAATTTATGAAAATTTTGTGTATTGAATTTGGAAAAATGGATTCCATATTTGGAATCAGTGGGTCCAAATTATATTAATAGACTAATTTTTTGGGCTTTAGGAATAGTAACAATGGTAAATTTTATTTTCAATAGTAAAAGGTATATTTGGTAATTAAGGGTAAATATAATATTATAAAATTATCATAATACTTGAATTAATACAATTGGATGATTATAATTCTTCCTAAGTCATATTAAGGTAGAAATGGAATCCATTAGAACCCACTTGGATGTGACTAATACCTTTATTTTATTTTATTTAAAGGAAAGTGAAATATGTCTCACTCAACTTTAATAATTAATGTATTTTTAATATAAGTTTTACAGAATATAAATTCGGTTATAAATACTCATTTGAAAGATAAAATATGTTTCTTTATCATGGTAATTTATTTTTAATTTTTAAGAGTTATTTAATTACATTATTATCTTATACATTAATGATGTAGAAATTATTTATTTAGTGAAAAATCAATAATATAGTTTTTATCGAAATAGTAATCAATATAAAAAGGCCCAAAAATCTTCCCAAAACTTATTAATAGTGTATATATAAACCCTAATCATCCACTGGACTAATTTTTACCATTTTGATCTTTATTATGGGGATTATGACACTTGTAAAATTTTATTTTAAATGATTCCAAAGTTGTCACCTTCATAATTTAATAAAGATAACAATTTACATGTTGTTATTTTAAGATGATAAATTCCAGTAAAATTATTATTATAAAATATTTGATATTTATATTCATCAAAAGAATTTAATTTTAATTTTTATGCAACAAATAAGTATATTAAATAATAATACAAATTTTGTTTACTAATTATGTTATTAAGAGATATACCAAATAAATGGTTTTAAAAATAATAAAATAAATATTATATGAACTATTAATTGAGTTCCAAGAATTTTCTAGACAAATCTGACATGTTAGGAATCTAGTAAATATTTTAGTTATAATATATCCTCTATGTAGATATTACTTAAATTCAAATAAATGAATAGTGTCAAAATTGACACTATTGTTATTTTATAAAAATAACATATTATTAAATTGTTTAAAAATCACACAAATATTTAAAAATTATAAATTGAAATTTATATAGTCTAAAACTTCATAATGTATCCAATAATTTAAAATTAAGAACACATAAGTGATTATTTATAACCATTTGAAATTTAGAATTTTATTACCACTAATAAACATAAATAGATTAAATAAGGATAAATCAAAATGATAAGGTTTAAAATAAGATCAAACATGTCTAAATTTTATTGGTTGATGGGATTACAACACTATCTCATCTAATATTCTAATTGAGTCATTTTTGGTGGTTTTTATGTGGGGTTTAAATTTATATTAAACTAATATGTTTTAGGATTCCAAAGGTGCCCCTCTCTTCCCTTATAAAATGGAACCTCCTCCCTCTATTCCTCACACCATTTTCAGCCTTCATGATCGGCCAACCTTTGCCTATTTCACTTCCCCACTTCTCTAGAAACCTTATATAGGTAATTGCCTTCTCAAAAGACCAACCCTAGTGCCCTAAGAAGAAGTTTAAAGGAGGTGTGTCGAAGAAGAGGTAATCTCTTCTACCGATTATTTCAAGCTTATTTCTTCTTCAACTTCTTCTTATTTAGTTGTTTCATTATGAAGTAATAAAATAAGTATCTCTAATATACTGATATCTTTTTACAAATATTAAACAATCCCATTTCACCTTCTATCCATCCTACGGAAAATGAAATCACCGCGTGTGCGTACGTACGGAATACCGTCTCCACGCCATGGTGTAATCTATTTTTCCAAAACCACCTTACATGGATGTGTATAATGGTGTAAAGAATAACTATACATAGTTATTATAACAACATACCAATTCTTATAAATTTTATCATCCACTCCAATTCAATTTAATAATTATGGGAACGATATCATCGCTCGTGCATACGTACGGACTACCGTCTCCACAACGCGATGAGATTCATTCTCAATGATTAACCATTCATGAATGATTATAAAGTATATATAATAAGTAATCATGAAATATATGACATAATAATGATATTGGATTTATGTATATATATATATATATGTATTTCATCCAATTAATTCCATTCAATTCAATGATTAAACGAAAACAACGTTCATGCGTTCGTACGGCCTACCATCTCCATGAAGGGTGTATTTCATTCCATTTATCGATCTATTTTATATATTTATATTATGAATATATATTATATATAAATCATGTTTTATGTTCTCGAATTAAGTAATCATGATCTATGTAATCTTATGAATAATTACATGTCAAAACACGGACGACAAATGAAACGATTTTACCCAAAACGCTCATTAACATGGAATTTACAAAAGAACGGGTAATATATGGTCATAAGTGAACAATATATGATATCATAACAATGAAAATGATTCTGTAATAAGTCATTGACATTATTTAAATCATTATACAGGAGTTTTGGATACGTACAAAGCATATTGGACTTAAGGTAAGGGATAACCATTCCACTCTCATTCTTATCTGAGATTGTTTATTCATAAGTATTTGCTCGGGTTATTGTTATCATCCAAGTCCATGTTTTCAAAAAAAAAATTTATGTATGTTTAATGTAATTATTAACCATTTTTTCTTTTACTAAATGGTATGTAAGGAATCTTTCTTTTTTTTACGTTACGAGGTACTTTTTTGACATTTCTGAAAAAGGTACGAGAAGAATGTTATGTTTAACTTATATGGAATGAAAGGATTTTTACAGTTTTATAAAGCCTTATTTTCATGAAACATCCTCGAAAAGATCTCCTGACTATTTTCAAAAAAATCCTTTTCTTTTAAAAATGCATAACATTTTGTGAAAAGAAAATGATTTTGGAGAAGAAAGGATATTTTCCTCAAAAATTAATTTCAAGTGTTTTATCAAAACTATTTTTCATATAAGATGAAATTATTTCATATGTGTATGTTTCAAGTATAATGTCTCTATAATTTACATGGTTTCAATTTTATTATCATGAAATAATATCCATTTCTATCATATGGATTATGTGATGATGGGATGATTTTTATGAAACCCATTTTATTTATTTGGTTATTTTGAATGATGTATGTTTATTTTGTGTCACAAGTAAGAATGATTTCATTATCAGATGGGTGGGACCTATATCTCCCTCCAATGCATTGGGTAAATATTTATATCTCATGATATCGTCTTGACTGTAACGGTAAGTTAATCCGGTTCAGTGTTATAGGACTGAAACGAGGAGTGAACTCGATTCAGAAAGGGACTTTTTCCACTAAGATGGTCTTGGAAGCAATGCCTTGGATACTATGGAAATCATGACATGTGCTGAATTGTTTCCACAATTACATGTTTTATTCCCATTATATTTTATCATGATTGATGTTACATTATGATATATGCCTTACATACTTCCACGATTTATGTCTTTGCTCAAGATTTTGATGTTTAAATTTCATGTACACGTTTTTTCTTTCACATGAATATGGATTGTTTTATGTTCACTATGTTTGACCTTACTGATCATTTGAGATCACCCTTTTTATGTTTTATTTTCCCCAGTATATAAGGAAAGGTTTTAGGTAAAAAAAGGGATGATATTTATGGGAGATGTTGAGGATCTTTCACCATGATTAGAAGATTATGTTCCACTTTTCCAAAAGCACTAAACTACTGCGGTCCTTTGGTGTTTGTTTTTGTTATGTATTATGTATTCCAAAAAATTAATGTAATTTCCATGTACGTCAATCTTTGGGCCTCTATAGTCGATATATAGGTACTATTATGCTTGAACCAACCCCTCGAGATACTAGAGTTGAAGTGGGATGGGATATCGATGGTCTTCATGACGGGGTTGGCATGTACGTCCATATTGAATGATACCATTTGGATAATCATTGACCGACTCACCACATCACCCCACTTCCATTCTATTCAAGAGAAGGGTTCCAAAGAGAGTGTGGGGGTGTCTCTACGTTTAAGAGACCATGAAACTTCACGGGGTGCCATCAACGATAATCTTAGTCCATGATTGATGCTTCACATCCTGGTAGTGTAAATAATTGTAGGATGATATTGTGACTCATCTTCTCATGAGAACTGGTTTTCACCCGCAGACTGATAGTCAGACCGAGCGGACCATCCAGATCATGGAGGACATGATTCATGCATGTTTCCTAGATTTTGGTTATATTTGGGAGGACCACCTACACATGGTGGAGTTCGCGTACAAAAACAACAATTGCTCCACCATTGGTATGGACCATTTTGAGGGGTTGTACAGACGACCATGCAGATCTCCCTTATGCTGGACGAATTCAGGATAGCTAGCACTTGTGGGACCAGAGATGGAACAGGCTACCACTTAAAAGGTTCTGTTCATCTGAGTGCAGATGAAGATTGCACAGAGCCGATAGAAGTCCTATTCCAATAAGAAATGAAGGCCACTGGAGTTCCAGGAGGGGGACCACATATTCTAGCATGTCTCCCGATGATGGGGACATCAGAGATTTGGATGAGGGGGAAATCACTCATCGAGGTTTCTCCGACCTTTCATGATACTTATTTGGATTTTCAAGGTGGATTACCTCTTCTCACTACCACAGCAGTTGGATAGCATGCACGACATATTCCATTTATCCCAGATTATGAGATTACAGCATGACCCATTTCACATCATCGACCATGGAGAGCTGGAGATTGATGGCAGGGATATTGTCTCAAAGTAAACAGTGGAGATAGTGGATAGACAGGAGGGGATCATTTCTGGGGGGTTGATACCTCTGCTTCACGTTCTTTGGTAGCACGAGAATCCATTTAAGAGAACATGGGAGAGAGAGGCTCATATTTGTGCCCAGTACCACTCTTTTTCTCTGTAGCCTTGTTTGATTTCTGGGAGGTAATTTCATAAGGTTGGGAGAATGTATTAACCCAGAATTTTTAATAATATTTATTCACTGTTTTATTATTTGAGTGTGAGACCAGGCTCTGAGATTACAAGTGATTCCGAGGCCTGGGGTGCCAGGAATAATATTTAACATTCTTAATGTTCGTTTAGTGAACATTCGAGTGGTTTTTCGTAACATTTGAAATGATGCCCATATTTGAAATTCAAGGGCACCGTTGAATCTAGAATATTGGGTTTTTATTATTCGGGACCTAACTTCTGTCTGCTAAGAACGACTAAGAAATATATTTTTTTACCATTTTTATATAAAAAAAATTAAACATATTTTATTTTCTATAACAACTATGTGGAAACACTTTTTAATGGATGTCTAGCAATGAAATTGAAATGGGTGAATAAATAACCCATTACCCATTGACTGTGTAACCACACCACTCAGGCGGTTATGAAACCCTGTTAATTGAGGTTCATTAATGTGCTACATTAATGAACGCTTTCATTGGAGGGTTCTCTTTAATTATAAACATTCATTACTAAATGAATGGAACTAAAAAGGGATAACCTTTGATGAAACATAGACGAATTTCTTACTCAACAATGAATGAATAATGCTAGCAAAGAATTACCTAGAGGATGTGACCAAATTCGGCGAGCAGTGAAGAGAGCCCCTGAATCGCGAACTGACTACAACAATGATGGAGGTTCCATCAATCATTGTCAGTGAACTTCTCATCCAGGTATGGGTATTTTTTTCGATATTGTGATATTCCTCCATCCCCATTCTTGATTTATACCAAGAATGTGGATCTACTGATCAATGGGTAGATCTGTGGATACTTCATTAATCATGGGAGGTTTTTGTGGGGTCACAGGTCGGGCCTTATTTCAAAATTCCTTGATTGTTGCAAACACCCCTTGTAAAAGTGAAAATGCGGAGATCATGGGCCAATCTGAACAAGGCCTGGACCCTCCACTGATATGGTTGTTCTTGTGTTTCCCATGCGTCGTTGCGAAATTTTAAGGTATGGTAGTGATAGGGGTCGTGCAGTGGGGGAGGTGACCTAGGAGGATCATAGGCATAGATGGAATCATTAATGGGACACCAGAGCACATCTGGTGGCCCACAAAAAGAACCACCAGCACTCCATGCCGGCACCTACCGGATTTGGCCCGTGACAGGTGACAATGGGCATTGGGAAGGCGGCGTGTCGTCACGTACTGATGTGGCCAAATGCGGGAGGCATGAGCTGGACATTTGGGAGAAGGGTGGCTCCCATAGGCACCGTCGGCGGCAGTAACCATGATTAGTGGTCCATGGATAGAGGGGGCAGTGTGACCACACATCACGCCACATCGGCTAGAGACTGGTCGACCACCATGCTGATCATTTCATGTGGTGGGTTATCACCCCACCATCCGGATGAAATGGCCCCGCATCTGAGGGGCCATCTAGAGACATGGTCCGCCTTTAGGCTTACTGGACAGAACCTAGGCTGGACAAACAGGCCAGACCCACCCAGAGGGTCGGGTCGGTCCTGCGACCAAGAGGGCCAGCACTGGTGGGCCGAGCCCCACCAAGCGGTTCGGGCCAACCGCGCTTCTGGCCAGAAAACCAGTCGGGACAACCCTGACAAGCCCGACCTAGGGAACCAGGCCATCCCTTTACGGTCTAGGCTCTGACAGGTTCAGGTAGACACTGGGACCCATTGCGTTGGGCCGACCTGACCGAGTCGGATCGGGCTCAGACAGAACCATCACTCGAATAAAGAAACACTCATAACTAATGAACCAAGTGTCCCTTTGACCCGTCATCAGGGGATTTGGGACCCCTTTTTGTGAGGCAGACTCTTTTTTATATCCTAGTGGCCCCAACCAAGCCAGGCCAGATGGTGGTGCGATCACCCATGTTTCATGAAAATGGGTTTAACTAATAGATTGTGCATCTGATCGATGTGCGGTCTGTGGTATAAGGACCCATGTCATAAAGAGTTAATTTAGAGATACTGTAAGTGAGTTTTGACTAATTTTGTAAAGCAACCTAAATTGGATTAGACATGAATCCAACAAGTCCATTTTTTCAAAAGTGACATGTCTCATAGACCATGTGTCGGATCGACGCGTCATCTGTCACGTTTGTACCCCTATGATGGGGGTGGTCCAATGGGTATGCTTTTTTGGGACTTTGTACATGTTGAAATATGACTAGTAGATTGAGAATCATAATCTTCTAAATATCAGGTGTACTTCATGCGGGAATCCAGTGGTTGGCTATGACATGGATAAGAAGGGTGACCAACATTTGTCAACATCAGAAACTCCAGAGTGGGATGATATAGCTGTACGTTAAATTATCCTAACATATGTACCAACGACCAATACAGGTCATCACCGGTGACAAATATGGGTCAGCACCAGTGACCAATATAGGTTGGCACCAGCGACCAATATGGTTCAACCTCTAGCGACCAATACGTGTCAGCGTACAATGACCTTTACGGGTCTGTAGTAGTGTTACTACAGATTGGATGATCTAGCTTTACAACTATCATCCCTACCCCAGTAACCTTGTTGTTATTCCAATATAGTGAGCTATAACTTTTTCTTTTTGAATCATAATATATATCATTCTTGTGATATTAACATTGAGGTATTTTTTGTGATTTTTTCCTTTGTGGATTGCTGAGAGACCATCGATGGTCTCGGGGTCCCATATTGAGAATTTATACTCACCCCTACACGGGCTCCACCATCACGTGTGTGTCGTGTGCATTCTACTGATGCTGTGAGAAAAACTTTGGAGGTTCGGGGCTTAGTGATACTTGGTGCGATGGGTGCAGTTGATATCCTCTTCTTCGACTTTTGACATATAGGTACAACCCTCAATGTCAAGATCCAGGATAGATATGACAACTGTTTAAATTTTTTAAGTTTCTAGGGCTTGAATTCCATCCCACTATTTCGAATATACAGTTGTACATGTGGTTTTACTTTACTCTCTTGGTTATACGTTACATTTTTTGTTGTTTAAACATGTTTCTCTTTTTGAGTTTGTACAAATCTCTAAGGCAATGACATACCTAATCAGGAAAAACCTCTAGGTTATAGTCACAAACCCTTGGACATTGGAAGGCGTGCTTGGGGTAGTCACCTTCGGGCCCCATGGTATGGGTTGTGACAGTTAGGTATGTAATGAGAGTTTTAATATTAAAAACACTCAAAAGTCACTATGTTTTATAGCCATGTTTGAAGTGAAGTTTCTCTTAATGTACTAAATTTTATTATTTGATAAAAATATTATATAATTAAACATTTAATGAAATTTAATTTATAATTCATCTTTATAAATAAAATAAATGATATCCCAGTTTTTAATTAAAATCTATTATTTTTCACTATTCATCCATATAAGCCATTTCATAAAAAATCCCCAGAAAACCTCAGGAATATAATTAAGGCATTATAAATTAAAAAGAGAGTTTATTTTGTCAAATTATATTTATACATGTGTCTAAAATTAAAATTATTTTTTCTCATAGAAAGACAATAAAAGTTGTTTATTTGAGAAAATGGAATTTCGAAAAATATAAGAAATTTAGAAAAATATTATATCATTCATTATCAATATTATTTATTAATATTAATAAAATCATAAATAATATCTGAAAATTATTTATAACAATTCATAGAAATATGTTTAAAATCAGGGTAATAATTATCCCTTTTAAATAATTATTACAATAAATTATGTTTTGTAGAAACATTGGTGTTGTTTGTAATGTGTGCCATGTTGGTGTTGCATGTAACATAGGCCATGTCAATGTTTAGTGTAGCATATTCTAAATCAGTTCCATTTGAATGTAATGTTTGACACTGTTCATTGAAAGACATAAATTAAAATTTAATTTATATGAGATAAAATTCCATAAAAACCTAGGGTGTTACATTCTACCATAGAACATTGACTAGATGAGTGTTCCTGTTTCATAGTACTTTATCTGTATGATCTATAATTTCAAAAAGTTGTTCCTAGTTTGAAAGATCTAGCTGCAGCGGTTTGAGAAGTATGTTCAATACATGTGAAGGGTTGGGTATGAAATTCCTAAAGAGATATACATGGAAAAAATCATGTACATGAGAGATATTTTGAGGATGTTTCATGTCATAGGATACCATCCCAATACAATCAATTATTTCTAAGGTACCAATATACCTATTGATTAGTTTCCATTTCTTCGCAAATCTCATAACATTCATCATGGGTGATATTAATAGAAATTTTTTTTCACAAACATAAAATTAGAGATCATAACGATATTTATCAGCATAAATTTTCATCCATATTTTAGAGGCCTTGATTTGATGTTGAATGGTCTTAAACATCTCAATCAGTTTGTTAGTGATCTTAGGCCCCAATAGATTTCTTTCTCGGACCACATCACAACACATTAGGGATCTATATTTATTCCCATAAAGGGATTCATATGGTTTCTTCTGTATGTTAGATTAAAATATATTTTTTAATGAATACTCAACAAAATAAAGGTTTTGTTCACATCCACCATCGAAATCTAGTGAATAATATCTCGACATGTCCTCTATGGTTCGAATTATTTTATCGAACTGGATGTCATTATGAGGATGAAAAAAAAATTGAATCTCAATTCTGAATAATGTTCTTGGGGAATACATATTTGGAACATTGAGGTGAACCTTAGATTATGACATGATTTAATGTAATGTTGAAATACATGAAACCTAAAGACATTTTTAATGTATATCCTATAAAATAGATCCAGATAGAATTCTACTCTAATAGTGATGATGTTTTATGACTTAGTATAATGAATGACTACAATCCATATAGTATTAAAACCATTTGAGGTTAGGGGTAGTCAAATTAAAAAACCCATAGTGTTGTCTCCAATTTCAATTTTGGTATGAGTAATGGATGAAACATTCCCTTTGACTTTTTTTAGCCATAACTTCATTGCCTTCCAAGAACCAAGATACAAAATCTATGATATATCCATTCATTTCATCCCACCAAAAATATTATTTCAACTCTCTATAAATATTTTTACTTCAAGGATGAATATAGAATGACAGACTATGATCACCCTATAATATATCATTCTTTAAATCTCATATGGAAGGAACACATACACAGTTCTTAAACCATATCATTCTTACCTGATCAATGTTAAAAACTAGTAACATTTATATCTTTTATTTTTAAGTCAACATCCTTCTCATATTCCACCATATTAATCACTTGGATAGAAAGTTGAAAATTCATTTGAGAAAGAAAATGTTTTTCTCCTTCCATTAGGATTTACATATCCATACTTTTCAAATCTATAAATTTTGGATCTTTTGTGATCCTCATCTGGGATAAACTAGCATGATCCTTCTAACTCAAATCACCAACCACCATGTTCACTTCCCTAGGGTTTTAATTTATTGATCATTCATAATTCTTTATCAATTTTAACCACCTTCACTATCTCATGTTCAAATAATTCTATGTGAATATATATTTCATAATTTTATGATCTGTATATATATTACACCTTTATCCATAAAGATAATGCCTATATATCTTTAGTGGAAAAATTCCACTTCTTACTATAAATCATGAGTTGGGTAACATTAATAATGAATATTCAACTGTCAAGATTCAAAAGTTATAACCATGTTATTCTTCATAAGAACACACACCAATCCCTTCTTGTATTCATCGTTATATAATAAAAACCCTTCTCCACTGGAAGGTAATGTAATCATGGGTGTACTGGCTAAAATTTTCTTCATTTCTTTGAAATCTCTCTCTCATTCATCTTTCCAGAGGACCTTGACACCCTTCCTAGTTAACATTGTCATGTTATTTGATTCTCATGATAAATTATCCACAATCCATCGATAATATCTAGCTAATCCTAGAAATCAATGGATCTCAGTGACCATGGTTGGTCTAGGCCAGCATTCAATAGCATATGCCTTTGCTGGATCTACTACTATATCATCTCATGAGATAATTTAACCCAAAAATGAAAACGGTTGTAGCCAAAAATCACACATAGATATTTTTTCAAATAACTCTTCCTTTCATTGGGAATTTAGGAAAATACACAACTTATATTTATGCTCTTCTTTTCGCTTCAAAAATTTAATAATATAATCGGTAAAGACTATCACTAAATAATTGAGTAAATATCTAATGACTATATTCATTAAATACATGATTATTTTGAGGGAATTAGTATGACAAAAATTCATCACAATATATTCATTTTATCCATAACATGATTTTAATTCTTTCTTGGGTATATCCTTTTTCATGACCCTCAATTGATGATATCAAGAATGATGTTCATTCATGGAAAAGTATTGGTCTCCATAGAGTTGATCAAACAAGTCATTAATATGTGTAAGTGGTTACATGTTCTTGATCATGATCTTATTCAACTACCTATAATCAATGCAGAGTCGCATTGATCCATCATCATTTTTAAACAAAAAGGAATGATTCACCCCATGGTCAGACATGGCTAAATGAATGCCTTACCAAGGTTTCCTTGAAGTTTCTTCTTCAACTCTTAAAAATCAATGGGGCCATTCTATATGGATTCTTGGAAATTTTTGTGGAACCATGTTTGAGTTATATTGAGAACACAACCTTGTGTTTTGGTGGAAGGCCTGGGAACTATTCTAGAAAAAAATCCACAAAATCCTAAGAAATATGCATATCAATGATGTTAATTTTCTCCCAAACCAATTTAGATAAACAAACCTTATGAATGAGAATTAAGAACCATACATTAGATGTAATCTCAATATAAAGTTGATACATATCTACACATGTATGGTTGATCATTTGAAGGTTTGAAATATCAAATATAACTTCCCATTCTCAAAAATTTATTTCATAATTCTACAAATAAGGTTAATCCATGCCAAATATCATATCAAATTTAACCAATAGAATAGTGAAAATATTTTCAGGAATCACATTTCCAAAAAATTTAACTATAGAAGATCCATAGATGTGAGATGAAATCATCATAACATTAGGGATTTTCACTACTAATTCTATATCTAATTGTTTTGGTGTAATCATGACACACATAGAGAATTCTTTAGATATAAAATATTGGGTAGTCCCAGAAGAAAATATGACATTATCATTTCTAGAGTGGATGGTATGTGTACATTTCATCATGAAATTATTGCATCTTTAATGAGAAATATGAATTTCATGATATATCCACTTGTCCATTGTCTCGATTGGTTGTTGAAAATGATCAGCATCACTAAACCTTGTGTTTGGGAACTGGATAGAATAGTTCCCATTCTTCATAAACATATAGAATTGGATCAGGGGAGGTAAATTCTATGCCTATTTTTCTCTATTATCACGGTTAGTTGACATCATCACATCACGTTGACAATAAATTTCCCATGGTCCTTCCTTTCTACACATAAAACATTTATTAAACCCATTAATACAATTTTTCCTCTATGATTCTACACACACATAGAGTATTAAGGAAAGGTAATCTTCTAATATTCATGGTTTTTTTATTTGACATTAAACTCCAACTTCCCATTCATTACCAAACCTTGATATTGGCCTGTGACTCCAACATTGATTTCAAATTTGATTGCATAATGAAAAATATTTTTGTAACTACTAATGTATCTTATGACCAATGCCCATATTAGACACTTTTTAAATCCACTAAATAATCCATTAACGTAACTTTTAGGTTTCATGATAATTCGTAAATCACACCTTGCATGTATTGTGAAATTATCATCATTGGTACCAAAAAAGACATCAACCCTTTTATTCCACTTGGGGAACACATTAACTATCTTAGTATGAAAAATCTGAGGAATGTAATTATTAAAACTGATGTTCTTGAACTCATCTCAATCCATGGATAAAATCTCATATTTCTTCCTCGTATTCTTGATTAGAGTCCACCCCCAGCCTGCTTCTCCTTCTAACTGATAGGCATCTATAATGACTTTATCATGCCTTAAACACTAGATAATGGAGAATATCTTTTCAGCATTTCCAATCCATTTTTTAAATTCAAGTGTATCAGAGGACACTCTGAATTAAGGCGGGAGTTTTTTTGTCATGAAGGACTCAATCGAATTTTTTTCCCTCATTTTATCATTTGAAATTCTACCACGATTCATATCTTGAAGAAACTGTATGAGTATATAAAAGATTTTTTTTATTCCATCTCACATAATATTCGGTTTCTCTGATGAATAATCATTGAATATTCTATGAAAATCACCATTAATGCAGTTCCATTGGGTTATATCCATTAAGTAAAACAAAAAACCATAGAGTGAGAAATAGTTATGATTTTGAGGAACCACAAAATAATGAAAATTCACATATAGGATGTCTAAATTATAACACCATCCTTAATCATTGACAATTATACTTATCCGAGAGGTTTTATAGGAAAATAATATATATATCCTTCATGAGGATTCATGAAGTGATTGTGACATTCTAAATCATATCCCCTAGTAGTGTCAATCCAGGTGTGAAGCATGGCCCATGGTCCTGCACCATATTACACTAAGTTAGGCCCAGAACTACTTTTCAGAGTTGTTACAAATAGGTACATTTGTTCCAAAATCACTTCCACATGTTGTATCCAGAATGGGATGTATTTCTTGGAAACCACTCAATATATCATTTACCAAAATTCCTGAAAATTTTTATATATTTTTCTATAACAATAAAATTATCCCTAGAATTGTCCTTAGGGTTCTCAATAATATTTTCTCATCCAAGATTACAAAGGATTACTAAAACATTTCTCTAATAACAACTACAGTGAACATCACTATTAATATATTAATATTGGATAAATTTTGTATAATACTTAAAAAAATTTAAAAAATTCTTGAAGATTTTATTTGTCTAGTACATTAGGAAACATGAAAAAATGAAATCACAAAAACTGATACATAAATGAGCTACATCATCAACCACTATGTTCATCATGACAAGAATACATATAATACTCAATATACATAATAGATATATTCATAAAATGGGGGAACTAAAAATAAAATAGGGGTGATCTCAGATGCTCAGTAAGGATAATCAAGGGAGACACATAAGCATAATTACGAGAATGAGGGTATGTGGACATGACCATGAAAATAGAAGATCATACCCTACTTATTAGAGTTCATAAACATGAATAATGGAATAAAAATAAGTTCATAGGTCATGAATCATAAGGAAATAAAGAACATAATCCATGAATGAATTACATAGAAATATAATAGTGAATTGTGGAAGACGCATAAGCAGATAAAATGATTTTTATAATATCCAATCCATCGCTTCCAAAACAATCGTGGTCATATTGGTTCACTCCCCATACCATCTTACTATTCATGGTTCACTACCATTGGAACCATATTAGGATGATTTTACACCTCATACTATATTGGTAGTCATGGTTCACTAACATTTACATATTAGTATACATAGTTCATTCCCAAGACCAACATATTCTATCACGTGAGATATAATTCATTAACCAATTCATAAGAGGGGAATATTAGTCCCACTCTCTCGTATTGAATTCACACATACATATGCCAAAATATCATAAATAATAATATCATAACCCATGAAATGGATATTATAAACATGTAATCATATAAAATCTTATGAAAACATATAGGTTTTATAATCATGTCATCAAAAACATAACATCTGAATAGAAGTGGGTTTGAAAATAATATATGTCATGGAAGGGAATTGATTTTCATCAGCATCATACATTAAAAACACAATCCATCACAAAAATTAATATGAATGGAAGAATTGAATAATTTCTCCACAAAGGCTTGATAAAAATAAATGGTTGTTATCCTCTGTTGGTAATATTTTTGAAAGATATTTTAAAAACATTTCTTGAATAAAATATCCTTTCTAGAATGATAAATGCTTTTTAAAACCTAAAACCGTTTTAAACCATTTTTCTTTGAAAATAGATTTGAAAACATATAACTGATTCACTGAAAACTATAAAAAGTTTTCTAAACAATTTTTACTTCAAAATTTTCTTAAAATATCATTTGAAAATATTTTTAAAAACATTTTAAAAACATGGTTTCTCAATATAATTGATTTCTAAACAAAGAGATACATAGTCAGATATTACATAAAACATTTTCTTAAGAAAAAAGGATTGGTAATGTGGTACTAATACATGAGGATATATTTAATAAATATAGGGTAGTAAAATTCCTGATTTTTATTTAGACATGAATCATGATATTTCATTAATTTATGAATAATCATAAATTATCCTGAAAAGAGATGATATTTTTTCAATAAACATTTATCAAATGGTTCCTTGGGATCATATTATGCATGTAAGAAATGTAAATTACATGAGTCTTATAATAATATTAATGTTGTTATATTCATGAAATAACCTGTAAAATGGAATTATATATTCCTTGTAAATATTCTAGATGCATTATAACATATGGGTCTCAAAGAAGGAAGATTGAGAAAAATCTATTTTATCGATTTGTTAAATTTGGAATCTTAAACCCTTTGAATGAAAGATCCTAAAATGAATATATAAATATCCATAAATTTATGTATATGATACATAAAATACATTCATGGGAAGTTCACACACAACTAAATAGTAGTGAGTGGTTATTAAGGCGTGTATCTCATAGAAATACATGTCTGATGAGATTCCCTTCGGTTGTTTTTTGAATATAGTCATAATCAATCGAATAACTTGTATAATATATATAAATTTATTATAAATATTTTATTGAACCATATTATTATATCTAATACCATAAATTGTTTTATTATGGCCATATATTACCCTTTTTTAGTAATCCGTTTGTATGATTTGACATCAGGTAGTATCCTCATTGTTCTTCGGATGCATCTTAATTGGTTATACCATTAGTCCTTATACTTATATCATGATTTCAAGAATTGAAAACATCAAATAAATATCATGTATAATAACTATGTTTTTATTATAATAATCTATAAAATTTATTATTATTAAATGGAATACACCGTTCATGGAGATAGCAAGTTGTATGTACGCATGAATTCCATTACTATTTAATTTTCATGTTGGATGAAAAAAAGAAAAATAAATAAATAAATAAATATATAGGTATATATATATATATTTAAGTAGATTAATTATATCAAATGTATCATATATGTTAACTAATCTCATCGATAATACTTTATATGCATTGTATTAATGAATAACATCTATTTTAGGGGGTGGTAGACTACATATCCTCAAATGAAGTTATCGTATTAACACAAAATGGAAATAAAAAAACATATGAGTTGTAAAAGAAATAAATAATATTAAATACATCATAAATATAATATATGAAATATAAAATAATATATTCCACCATGAGATGTATAAAAGTAAAAAATGAACAATCATTATTTAGTGAGGTGGTAATTCGCCGTACATGTAAACATTTTGTTCATTGCCCATTAGATGGAAGTGTGTGTAAGTGTAGGTAAAAATCATGCAATAAATAAAATACTAGTATATTTAAGATAATTTTTTAAAATAATCATTTAATAAATATAGTAGAGGGGTGGATATATAATATAAATGAATGGAGCTTAATAGAATATATTACCTCTTAATTAGGTAACTCCATTTTGATTATTGAAAATGGCTTCCTTGAATTTCTTTCTAAACAAGGGGATGATTCGAGGAGGAAGGTATAGATTTTGGAATATATACTGGGTAGATATATTTTTTATCTATAGTCATTTTTTATTTGTGAAGAATAGGGTGATTTGATGGCCTTTTATTAGGGATGGAAAGGGCATTATTGGCATTTTTTAAAACAAGTTAGGTGTACACACATTTCTACATAAAAATGTCCTAAAAACAAAAAAAAAACAATAATGAAAGTTTAATTTCGCTATAATTTCCAAAAAATGGTTTTTGGAAGAATTTAATGGTCATTTTGGCAATTAATTTTAATCTTCATTCCCTTGTTATGCTAAATTTTTCGTAAATTATTAAAATTAATTTTAATTATTATAACTAATATTATTGGTAAAACATTAATTTGACATCACCATAAATTATTAATTCCTCTGATTCCAAAAATGGACTCCATTTTTCAAATTTCTAGGCACATTAGTAGAAGAAATTGACTTAAAATTAATCTCATAGTCATGTTGACAATTCTGGTTTTAAATGAAAAAAAATCAAAAGATTTCTATGTTTATATTTCGAAGTTTATTGTGAAAACGATATTAATGAACACAATTGTATTAATTTATAAAAGTATTTTATAATTAAACATTTAATAAAATATGAAAAATATTTTAATCTAAGAAATAAATTTAATGAAAAGGTTGTGTTTAATTAAAATATGATATTGTTTAATATTCATCCAATAATGAAGTTTCTCATACAAATACCAAAAATTCATTACAATCTAATTTCTAAATTCTATATTAAAAAATAATTTTTCTTATATAAATTTAAAGTTCATAATTTTCCTATATTTAAATTTATTATTTTTCAAAGAAAGAAATTAAAATAAATTCATTTAAAAAATGGAATTTTATGAAATATATGGACTTTTAAAGAAAAATAACTTTCATCGTCAATATGTTTGATTTATATAAAAATGTTAAAAAATTATTTTGAAATTAGTTTTTATTATTTTGAAAAATAAGTTTATGGTCTTGGATGTAATTAGCTAAATTAAAAAATTATAACAATAAAATGTTGGTTAGTGGTAACATCGGTGTTGCATGTAAAGCATGCCAATTTGGGGGTGCATGTAACATATTCCACATTGATGTTCCAAGTAACATACACAGAGTCATTCCCATGTAATTGTAATTTTTTACTTGTTCAATTTTAATACATAAATGATAATTTAATTTATTCAAGAAAAAAAGTCAATAAAAACTCGGGGTGTTATAGTTGAAGCTCTGATCTGTATTAAATACTTACTGAAAGATTATCAAAAACCTCAAGGGAGACCTCAAATCTTGATCAGATACAATAGATATTGAAAATACAATATGTCAAACCACTTATCTTATGTATATTGTAGTTAGTTTTTTAAGAGATAGACCTTCCTTGTTTTAAATCAAATACACTAACATTGTAATGATATGGACTACCACTCACCTAAAATTATTAACATTAGGTGTCATGGGTATTATTGTGGTGAAATCCATGGTTATGTTACTGAATATAAATAATTTTATTGTAAATTGCTTCATCCTACCCATATTCCTTTATCATTCATGATTGACTTACGAGAATACCATGAAATGTGATACAAAATCCACAATCTCTCATTTTATTTTTTCACTCTATAAACTTTTTGACAAATATTTATTCATGTGGTACTTCCTGGTTTAAAAGTGATGCATAGGCTTTATGAATCATCAATATTTTTAGTCCTCAGTTATTGATTTTATGGGACACATATCCATGATCCAGACTATATAAATCCTTCTTCAGCACGGCTAAACCACAAAATATTTTCAGGATTCTTCCCCTACACTATTCCTCTTTCTGATCCTCCTTGAAACTATTAAGAATACATGATTTAGATGATATTTGAGAAACAACGGTATATGATCATTTTATTATTATATTATTCATCGTTTCCATGTCCAATAATATTTGATACTTTAAAATACCCATCATTGTTTCTTTCTACACAAAGAATCTTCCACATTATTTTCCTTTCTCGGGATAGTAATGGAATGAAAAATAGTAATCATTGATTAGATATAACCACATACATTATATAATGTTATTATCCTTTTTCATGAATATATACTTAAGGCTAGTATGGTCATAATATATATATAACACTTTTCCTAAGAGAGATAATGTATCCAAATAATTTTGGAAAAGAACATTTCACCAAATTCTAGATTATGGGATGGGTAGTTCCACACATAAATCTCTTATTGGTAAGAGTAACATGCTATAACATGTACATTTTTCATCTATACAAAACCCAATACCATTTTCGATGTATCACATTATATCACAAATCCTTCCCCACTAGTTGTTATTATGAGCACTAGTTTAGTGATTACCATCTTCTATGTCTTTTTAAACATTCCTCACAATTATCTTTCCAATCAAATAGGACTCATTTTTGAGTTATCTTGATGTGGGGGCATTAATCATCACTATTTTAGAGGATCCATAGATATCCCTTTTTTGGTAATATCATTAACTAGGAATGTCCCTTTTACAACCAAAACATTCAATTTTATACTGTACATAAATATTTTCCTTCCTCAGTGTCCTGAGTACAGTATTCAAATGATATGTATGCCCCTCCTTAATTTTAGATTTGAATATAATATCATCAATAAATATTACCAATGAAATTTTGATGTATTATATAATGACTCTATTCATTAAATACATAATTATTATTGGGGAATTAGTGAGTCCAAATGTCAACACAATGAAATCATAGTGTTTGTACACAATACAAAATGAATTCAATTGGATATCCTCCTTATTAATCATTACTTGATAAAAAACTGGATGATGTCCTATCTAAGAGAAATATTGGTCTTCACATAGCTGATCTAACAAGTAATCAATTCACGGTATAGGATATTTGTTCATTATCATGATATTTTGAGCTTATGATAATCAACGCAGAGGCACATTGACCCATCCATATTTTTTAAGAACTGGACTCGCTCATCCCACAGAGAAGTGATTTGAAATATAAGCCCTTTATCAAGGCTCCCCTATAGTTATTTATTTAGTCCCTCAAGATAAAAATTATCATTCTAATAGAACATGATATATTGGTGAAGACCCTAGTATATGATCAATTGAAAATTAAACCAATCATCTAAGATTAAGATCTGAAAATTATTTGGGAAACAAATCAGAGTATACCCTCAATATATGCATGTATTCAAGTATATTTATTTCATTAATCTCAATAATTAGTGTCTGATATTATTTTACATGAAGAAATAATATCCATTCCTGAGATAATGGTTCAAAAAATGGTTATTCCCTCTCCCAACACTTTTAAAAAATTAGACGATGATTCATGATACTAAGGGTGATTTCTTTCTATCAGAAATTTATATTATCTTATATACGGAAATATAATCCATATTGAAAATTGCATCAAATTATTCTAAAGGGAGTATCACATATTTAGTTGGGAATATCATACAAGAACCGTTATAGGGGAAGAGTTATATACCTAGAGTAAAATATATTCCCAATTTTCCATTTCCACTGATATCTCTAATTCCATGATCTGTGGTGGTGTTTGAATATTTATACTAAAGACATGATATATGTAAGAAAAAAAAGAAATAAAATCCAAAATTATGTTCAATATTAATGAATAAATAATTATAATAGCTTTCACCACTTAATTATTGACATCATCCTACGTAGTTGTGATTTAATGAGCTCACACATACTCTCAAGGGATTGGGTGTGGCTGTTGTTAGTTGTCGTCAACAAGCCTTGGATTACTACATTAACTCGCCTAGTTTCCATGTTAAATGAGGATAAAACATTGGAAAATTTGTTGATGGTTGACCAAGTCATTCTATTCATCCATAAAATTGTTGGGTTCTTCCCATCGGTAATAACTAGTTAGGTATCTTTCCATCCTGCACCAAAATAATATCTCCAACGACTTCATAAAAATTGCAGGGTTCTTCTTAGTACACTATTATCAAGTGCTTTGATGGAATTTCTTTCCACTATCATATCACTCTACCATACTCCCTAATTCAACTCCAATTTCCTATTTTTATCCCGATGTGACCTTTGAGATTCATTTATCTCCATTTCAACATTGAGGGGACAACAAATAATTTCCTTGTATCTATCCATGTCCCGAGTATCTACGTATTTTTTATAACTATATTCAATCAACAAAAATTGTCATGTTTTCATCTGGGGGTTAGAAAATAATAATTGGTGTTTCATGAAATTATTTATAAATTTTTATTGAATGGTATGATAGATTTTATTCCTTTTTCATGATTCTATTGATTTATGTCTCCATTTTTTTCAGAGTGTTTGGAGAAAATATTTATCAATTTTTTAGAATTCCTTCTATTCCACTTAGTTGATCTCCTCCTTATGCTTCACATTCTTGCACATCATACCCAATTGCTTATATTATTATTCCATATAATAAAAACCCATAACTACCTTCTCTTACATAGTCTATTGAAGGATGGTGATGATCTTTTCAATTCAGTTGATCTATTTTCCTAGATTTAAGTGGTTAGAGTCTCCACTGAATGTTTGAGTCATATATCACAAAAGTTCTCAATTGTAAATATCTATTTATTTTGGGTCTTTGGGTGTTCCTCCTCTTTTAGGATTCGGTTAAAAACATAATATAAATTATAATTTATTATCATAAAGTTGATGATTCCTACACCCATCCTATTGGGAATCTCATTTGGGAAACCCTAAAATTTCCCCTCACATTGGTTATTGACTCAATAACACATACTTATATCCATTAAATAAAATAATGTTAAAATAATGTTTGATAAATTTTATGTTATTAAATACATGAAATAAATACTATGAGAATTATAGTTATATGTTTTAAATAATGTATATTCCTTAACCTATGAATTTATTGTCATTAATCATTTTTATCCATGATCTATTTCCTTGTATATATTTTTTTAATTATTGTTACCTTAATATTAGTTTTTAATGTTATTTTTAATTTTATATATCATATCCCTCAAGATTTTCAATCCATGTTTACAGAAAGGCCCATTTTCTGGAACCAGTTTCCACTAAGGTAATTCTTAATATGATGTTTTTGGGGTTATTTCCCCTAGGTACATCTGTTCCAAATCCCAATCCAATTTTAGTATCTAGAGAGGGGTCTATTTTATTCCAATTCACTTATTAAATATTTTACCAATTTTTAGGGGTTCCTTATTTTGTTTATTATTATATATAAGGATTTTCTTAATGTTTTCTTATCCTAATCTATAAAATAACTCGACATTAATCTAATACCATCTACGAAAATTCTTATCATTAATAGACTATATTTTTTTATTTATCTCATAAAATCAAACATTTTCTAAAATAGAAGAATTAAAAGCTTATTTAATTTGGTATATTAGTTATATATAACATCAAATAATTATATGGATACAAGAAATAATAAAAATCTACCTTAGCGTACTTCTAATATCAATCATAACATTTAAAATGGCATGGGATAACATAGGGACAAACATATGAATGAGAGAGATATAAATTCTTAATATAGAATTAACAATGAATAAATTGATGATATTAGTACATGTTAGTCAGCAAGAATTTCAATGGCATGTAAAAGTGATCATAATCAAAATCATTAAAAATGTGGCATGGTACAACATGATATAATATTAGAAACATGGGAGATTTGGAAGCAACATTAAATATGAAATCATAAGCCACGAGGAAATGGATTAAAAATTCCATATAATGGATTAAATATACTCAATAATACATTACATAATGTATCATGAGTTAAACAATTATCCGTTTTATTGGGGCTATATATAATTCTAGGTGCACGCGTCTCTTTTGTATCACGTACATGCATAAGTGTTCCGTGTAGAACCGTAAAAAATATCATATTTCATAAAATTTAATCCCATGAATAAGTATTGTGGAATTTATAAATCAATTACCAAATCATATAATAATAGTATTATATAGGTTAATACCGATGAGTGGAAATGTTGATGGTGTTCACAATAAAAAAGTTTGGCACTGAAAAATAACTGCATAATTTTGATAGCTTTATGGGGGATCATAATGTAACATGGAAAGTATTAATGAGATTTAAAGGGGTATATCACCACTTTTACATCATAAGGTAAGTATTTCGGAGATGTAAGAACATAATACAATTTTAAAAAAATTAATTAAAATGTATAAGACAAAAATTGTGCCTGAATAATTGTTTGCCATGGAAAACATAACAGTATAATTTTTGAAGCAAAATACAGGAACTCAAAGACTCATAAGAGAGATTAATGAGATTTAAAGGGGTATATAATGAAATGTAAATAAAAATTATATTAATATGTATCTATAAAGTAATATCCCATGAATAATAATTCGAAGACAAAATGCGTTACAAAGAGATGGTTCTTGAATTAAGAGGAGAATAAGAGGATCCCTTACCAAGAGAGGGTGTTTCAAAATGATTGGGAGGATCTTTATGAGGTCCGGGTGAACTATGAGAGGCCTATAAAGATGAAATTTCAAAACATAGGCATTCAAAAATGGATTTTAGTGAGTTAAATAAGTTATTTGGTTTGTTTATAAAGGAAAATTGGGGGGAGTGATTTATTATTTCCCAAACATATGTTTTGGACTCTATAAAATAATGTCATCAAAAATAAAAACCATCCCATGGTATAAAAATTCTGATTTAATTATATTATAAGGCCATGGGAAAATAAAATTAATATAAGACCCCTGGTGTTATATAAGATAGGTAGGTTAATAAAGAATTGACTTAAAATTATTAATATAATATAGGTTTTGTAGGATTCATAAAGGGTTTATAAATTTAATAAACAACCGAGAAATCCATATTATTTTTAAGGTTATACATTGATTTTATTTTTATTACCTTTTATGGAACATATTAGGAAAAGTTTGGGTTATTATGATATCATAATACATATCATATATTTATACAATATATATTTTTTATCTGAATATTTAATTGCCTAAGAAAATTAGGAAAAAAACACCATTGGGAGATTTGGACATAATAATACTAAAAAAATTATATTTATCAAAATATTTCTCTATATATTAAAATTTTTATTAAATTTAATATTCACATATAATGAAAAACACAAGTTTTATTACAAAAACAGTTCTCCAACCAATATAACAATTTCATTTTCACGATGTAAAATTATATTACAATTTGTATTCAATATATACTATTTAATAATTTAATTTTATTAAAATATCATCAAATTCATGATTTCCTCAAATTTAATGTTTTATTAATATTTAATATTACCCAGAAATATTTTTTATCATATCGAAATGATTTTCTAATTATTTATAACCTAAAAAATACGGAATAATTTTAATCAATATTTTATTGAAAATAATATATATATATATATATATTCATACATTTTTTGTTAATATACATAACCCCTCATTAAACTAGTGGTCTCTCTAAGGGTTAGGGGCGCAACTATGATATTTTTATGGGGGGTTGGTGAATATGGTTTGGGACCTGATTCCAATGCACTAGAACATATATAGTAAATGGTTCCACACATGATATAGTTATTGGATCTTATATTTCACTTGATCATGTGAAAATATCAAACATTAAATCAATGTTGGATGCTCCAATAAATTGGATTCATTGGGTATAATCCTACAATCCAATTCCACCAATTCTTCTGTCTTTGTCAATAAGACTTTATTATAATCCATAATATATACTAGTCATGTGATAATAGTTAAATGGATATAATAATAATGATCTTTATTTTTAATAGAATTTAAATACAAGAGGTTATATCAAATAATGTGTATGCATTTTTAATAACTACATTACATATTATAGTATTTAATTCAATCATAAAGAGAATTTCATTTATAAATGTTTGACACATTACATCAATCCTCAAAAAATTGAACTCTGAACACAAACCCTAGTTAATACCTCATTTTATAACATTTTATCATGACCTTATCCTATAGGTCCCCACCTAGATCGATGTTAATCCAAGAGTGATACACAAGGCCTGTAATGACCCGTAAAATTCAAGGGAATTTTTTTCTTAATTTTCTTTGGAATTTTACAAGAACACTGTTTCTGACGGCACCTGATTCCGAGGCCCGGTGTTCCCGGAATCAATTTTCGAATTTTGGATCGGGTACGTTCAGTGAACGAATGAGCGGGAATTTCTAACTTTTTAACCGGTGCTCAGAATTGAATTCTGAGGGCATCGATGAACTCACAACGCTGGTAATCTCTTAAGGGAACATTTACTGTAGTTGCATTTGTGTGGGTGAAGAAGTTAATTAATGGGGTTTAATTAAAGAAAAGTAAATAAAATTGGTGAATCAATTTTATTTCATATCAAGGTGGTTATTTTATCCCATGGGAAGTTGGTGGTGGGTCCCACATCCACCCAACTTCCCATGTGTGGTTAATTGAAAGGGTGGGGCCCACACAAGCCCCCCCACCTTTTTAAATCCCTCAACTCCCTAACTCCTCTTAACCCTTCACATTCCTAACTCCCCATTAAATCACTTTCATTAATTTTTTACAACTTTTTATAATTAATAAGGTAAGTTACTTAATTTCAAACTCTTGAAATTCAAATGGTTAGGTTGTGTTAATAAATTAAGACTTGGTCTTATTTTATTATTGTTAGAGTTTTTGCCAGCTTGAGAGGATTGGGAAGCGTGAAGTCTTCTTCTTCTTCAACCTTGACGAAGAACGTGAAGAACATCTCGGACTTCGATGAAGAACATCGTTCTTCAATGAGGAACATCACCGCTGAAGAACGCGACGTCTTCTTCCAATGACGTTTCCTCTTCGAATGCACCTCGACGACAACGGAATCAACGTTCGTTTTCCGTGACGCCCGACCTCCGCGACACTCATCTTCCGCGACTCGTTGACATGCACCGTTATTGAATCCGGGGTAGGGGAATTTTGTTTGTTTCTTCTAAACCTTGAGAAAAGAACGACGAGCGCGGACCAACCATTACCCGGTTGATCCGCAGACTGTTCATCCATGCGGGGTTACTTTTGTTGGGTGTCGTCTAATTTCATGGTTAATATGTGCTCAATAATTTTTTGGGAACAAATGTTTGATTTACCAGTTGATATCACTTAACGCGGACGGCGTGCGCCGAACGAACACGGCCCGACAACCCTCCGCAGTTTGTTTTTGATGCGCGATTTTGGAGACGATGAGAGAACGGACCCGTATTGGAGTTTTGATGCATCCATTCTGAAGATCTTGATCCGAGAAGACTGAAGGCGAAGACCGCTAGCGAATCATACCACCGGAGCGCGTCCGGTGGTCCGTAGAAGGCAGCGGCCGCACGCCACCTTGGCGCGGCGGTCCAGCAAGCGGCCGGTTTTGCCAGCCGTAGGTGATATGGAGGTGGGACCCTGAAGGTCCCACGTGTGAAGTAACAGCCGGCCATAGGCCGACCGAGTTTCGGAGGAACTGGGGGTTGAAACCCCCGGTGGTGTCATTTTCGGCCGGCCCCCACGTGGGGGGCCATTTTCATCAAAGGCATGGCATAATGTCGCGCCGTTAGTAAAATAAAGCGGGGTAGGCACCCCCCCCTGCTTTTTCAAAATGGCTCGGCCTTCGGCCGAGCCGAACAGCGCGCTGTGCCCAGCCGGACCGGCCGCCTGGTCGGTCGGCCGGGCCGTGCTGGGCTGGGCCGACCTAGACCCGGGGTAGGTCGCCCCGGTTCGAGCCGACCGGGGGGTCTCAGGACGGGTCGGTCCGGGCCCAAAACCCCTATTTTCGGACCATTTGGGTTCAATTTCCCATAACTCGGGCTACGGACCTCTGATCGACGTGTCGTCCACGGTGACACGATCCTTGGAACGAGACGGTCGTTTCGGTATATCGCTCTCAGGGTTTCGGAATATTTTGAGTTCGGCCGGGTTGGTTCGTACACGAAACCAACCGGGCCCTCAGAGCGGAAACGCTCATATCTTCAGCTCTGGACGTCCGATTGATGTGTCGTTGACTTGGTTGGTTTCCTCTTAGTGAGACGGATCTTTTGGCATACTATGACTGAGGTTTGGACGTAGGTGGAGTACGTTCGGGTCGGTTTTGCCTTAAAAATCAACCGGGCCCCTGGGACGGAAAAGCCAATAACTCTCAGACCAGGCGTCTGATTGACGCTCTGTCTGCGACGTTGTGTTCCTGTTGACGATACAGAACTTTTGGATACATCAACTTTGGAAATTGTGTCAGTTGATGTATCAGTCCCTCGGCTCGTGGAGCGGACCCTCCAGAATGACCTTGCTGTTTGCGGGAACCCTAGTGCTGGCTGCGACTTCGATGACGACGACTGTGCAGAGATCCTCAGTGGACTGCGACGATGAAGAGTGCTGGTCTTGTATCCTATGTGGGTACCAGCTGTGCTGGTCTTGTATCATATGTGGGTCCCATCTTAGATGTTTCAGTGCTGGTCTTGTATCCTATGTGGGTCCCAGCATAGTTGAATCAATGAAGAGTGCAGGTCTTGTATCCTATGTGGGTCCCAGTTGTGCTGGTCTTGTATCCTATGTGGGTCCCAGCTTCGATGATTTATTGCTGATCTTGTATCCTTTGTGGGTCCCAGCTTAGATGATTCAGTGCTGGTCTTGTATCCTATGTGGGTCCCAGCATAGATGAATCAATGAAGAGTGCTGGTCTTGTATCCTATGTGGGTCCCAGCCATGCTGGTCTTATATCCTTTGTGGGTCCCAGCATAGATGATTTAGTGCTAGTCTTGTATCCTATGAGGTTCCCAGCATGGATGAATCAATGAAGTGTGCTGGTCTTGTATCCTATGTGGGTCCTAGCTGTGCTGGTCTTGTATCCAATGTGGGTCCCATATTAGATGATTCAGTGCTGGTCTTGTATCCTATGTGGGTCCCAGCATAGATGAATCAATGAAGACAGCTGGTCTTGTATCCTCAGTGGGTCCCATCTTAGATGATTCAGTATCTATATCTGATCATCCCTTTCACCTTTTCGACGAAGTATACCAGCGTGAGCTGAATCCTGTGTTACTCTCCTTTGTGGATTGTGTTGAACTATCCTGTGTGGATTTACTGTTTACTCTCCTTTGTTGATTGTGTTGAACTATCTTGTGTGGATTTACTGTTTACTCTCCTTTGTGGATTGTGTTGAACTATCCTGTGTGGATTTACTGTTTACTTTCCGTCGTGGATTGTGTTGAGCTATCCTATGTGGATTACTTTTTCTCTCCTTCGTGGATTGTGTTGTGTTATTCTGTGTGAGTAAACGTTTTGTTTTCCTGTGTGGACTGGGTTGTGCTTGGGCTCGGATGTTGGAGCCGAACATGAATTTATGACTTAGGTATATGTATGGGCATATACCTAAGCAGTGCCGGTTGTTACTTTGTGATTGAATCTTTCCTTTGTGGTTTATCCTTGGTGGATTTCGGGAGACCTTCGGGGGTCTTGGGGTCCCTACTGAGTAGCTTATACTCACCCCTGCACGAGCTATGCCCGCACTTCGTTGTGTTGGTTGCAGACGATGGACATCGCTGATCGTGGTGGAGGCTTGTGGAGCAGGACGGTACATGGAGGTGGACCACTGGGTGGGATGTACTCGGAGCGGACGGCTGGACCGAGGAGCTATGGAGGCTATCTGTGCTCGCCCTTCAGGTGGGACTTCCAGAGGACGGCTCGACAATGTGGCTTTTCCTTTCAGTTTCTATTTTTCCCTTTCAGTTGTACTTTACTGTTGGACTTGTATTTCCGGCCCCATTTACTTTCAGCACAACTTGTTACAGTTTTTACTAGTGTTTACTCTTTCTGCTTGCTTACTATGTGATGGTTGTTTACTTTACAAAGGCAATGCATTCCCTATTTATCGGGATTTACGCCTTGGTGCTGGTCGCCAGCCCCTGGCCTATGGAAGGCGGGCTTGGGGTTGTCACGACACGGGCCCCAAGGACGGGTCCTGACAAATTGGTATCAGAGGTGGTCGGTTCTACCGCAGACTCTGATATTTCTTCGATGTGAAGAAATAGTGTTTAGTGTATTGAGTTTGGTTATCAGTCTAGGGAGTCCAGTGTTGGTGCGGCGGCCGACGTATCTGTACACCAGGACCCTAACTTCTGATTTCCGACTTTATGCACGAAAAAATTGATTGCGCGTGTGTTTGATGTTTTCTTTGTGATTACTTTGTGTCAGCTCACCAGGTATACTATTTGACTGTGGCGCACCTATTCCTTTTCAGGATGGCCCCACGATGGCAGGCAGCTAGGATTCCGACAGTCGAGTGTGACGACAGTCCACCGAGAGATGAGGCCTCGGTACAGGGCCCTTTGTTAGCAGTGGCACCGGCGGTAGCTATAACCGCCAAACCACCGATGCTTCCAGCACCAGCCGCTGATGATGCACGTCGCCTTAGAGCACTGCATGAGTTCCAGCGCCATCGACTGTCTAAGTTCTACGGGGAGACGGACCCCCAAGTAGCCGAGGACTGGCTCGAGCCAGTCGTACAAGTTTTTAGGCTAGTGATGACACCAGCAGACCTCATGGTGATCCTCTCAGCGAGCCTATTGCACGCAGCATCGGGCCGATGGTGGAGCTTGATGCTCTAGGTGCATGACGAGAAATCTCTTCTCTGGATGGACTTTGAGAGCATCTTCCGCTTCGAGTTCGTCCCATCCACCCTTCGTGCAGTGCGCATTCAGGAGTTTCTTCTGCTGCGGCAGGGCAACTTGACAGTGGCCCTGTAGTCAGTGAGATTTACTGATCTCCCATGCTACTCCACTGATTTGGTATGGGACCCATTCTTCCGGGCCCAGACCTTTGAGCAGGGACTGAGGAATGAGATCAGGGCTTCGATGATCTCCCTCAACATTCCGACGCAAGCAGGGGTGTTGGAGAGAGACCTTCTAGAGGAGAGTTCTCTCGCCGAGCAGGCTCCAGTGACAGGGCCTTCCGTAGGACGGCCCGTAGCAGGGTCTTCTGCAGTTGGCAGTAGATAGGTGACGCAGATGACCAAACAGGCCGGACCATCAGATGGGAAGTCACTCGATGAAGATTCGGTTGTGCGGGGCACATGAAGGAGAGGCAGCTACACGAGGGGCAGGCATTGCTACGCATGCAGCGGGCAAGGTCACATGGCTCGAGACTTCCCGACTCGTCTTACAGATGAGCAGCAGGTGGTAGAGGGACCTCCTAGATTGAGGTTCGACCATGGAGGTCCGTAGGGTGCAGGCGGGCGAGGCAGAGGAGCTGGAAAAGCAACAGGTGGTGGATGATGCTTTGAGGTGTTGCCACCACCACCACCAGGAGGTCCGCCCCTACCGCAGGGAGTTGGGGGACATGGGAGAGCTCAGCTTCAGGCAGCTGAGTCCTTCGATCATGGAGCTCTGGAAGCAAATGGACAGGAGCGGAACTAGTGGATACGTCTTTTGTACTTCTAGATCTTTGTTGCTATTGTGTATTGTCTTTATATTATGAGCTGCAATAATAAAAGATGCATACCTTTGTGATGTTTTCATTCCTGTCCTCTTTTGTGTTATTACTAAGAGGGTCCAGTTTTGACTGTTGACTTGACCCTTACTTGTGAGGCATCTACTGGAGGAGACCCAGTTACCACACACCGATGCCGACAGTGTGACTCAAACCTTGGAGGCAAGAGCAACGGTTGGATCTCTTGGTAGTAGCGTCGAGGCCTTACGACTTCATCCTTGGTATGGATTAGAATCATCCATGTTGGGATTGACTGTATTAGGCAAAGAACGTGGTTCATCCAGGGGATGAGACCAGATTTCTCTTATCTACAAAGAAGATATCATAACAGCTCTTGTGGGACCAGAGGTGGTCCAGGCCACGATAGAGAAGGTCCAAGTCATCCAAGAGTGGATGAAGATAGCTCAGAGCCGATAGAAGTCTTTCGCTGACAGGAGGCGGAGGCCACTAGAGTTTGAGGATGGCAACCACGTCTTCATGCGGGTCTCATCTCGACGAGGATTATGGAGATTTGGCTGAAGTGGAGAGTTGTCTCCAGGCTTCATTGGACCGTTCCAGGTCCTCAGCAGGTTTGGCGAGGTGGCTTATCGCCTGGCTCTACCACCTCAGTTGCACCGGGTGCACGACGTCTTCCACGTATCTCAGCTGAGAAGATACGTGCACGACCCGACAGACATCATTGACCATAGGGAGCTGGACGTTGATGATGGGGAGACTTTTTGCGGAGGTCCTGGTGGAGATCGAGGATCGACAGGAGCGGGTCCTTCGTGGACGATCGATTCCTCTAGTGTGCATTAGATGGCAGCATGGGGACCTCCAGGAGAGCACTTGGGAGCGGTAGGCTCAGATGCGTGCTCAGTACCGCCTTTGTTTCACTAGTTATGATGTATCTTTATGAGGACGTAAAGCCCTGAGGTGGGAGTAATTTAAAGACCCCTAAAATTAATGGGAAATTTTTTCTTAATTTTCTTTGGAATTATACAAGAATGCGGTTTCTGACGGCACCTGATTTCGAGGCCGGGTGTGCCCGGAATCAATTTCCGAAGTTTGGCTTGGGTACGTTCAGTGAACGAATGGGCGGGAATTTCTAACTTTTGAACCAGTGCTTGGAATCGAATTCTGAGGGCACCGATGAACTCGCAACGCCGGTAATCGCTTAAGGGAACCTTTACCATAGTTGCGTTTGTGTGGGTGAAGATGTTAATTAATGGGGTTTAGTTAAAAAAAAGTAAATAAAATTGTTGAATCAATTTTATTTCATATCAATGTGGTTATTTTCTCCCATGGGAAGTTGGTGGTGGGGCCCACATCCACCCAACCTCCCATGTGTGGTTAATTGAATGGGTGGGGCCCACACGAGCCCCCCCCCCCACCTTTTCAAATCCCTTAACTCCCTAACTCCTCTTAACCCTTCACTTTCCTAACTCCCCATTAACTCACATTCATTAATTTTTGACAACTTGTTATAATTAATAAGGTGAGTTACATAACTTCAAAATCTTGAAATTCAAATTCATAGGTTGTGTTAATAAATCAAGATTTGGTCTTATTTTATTATTGTTAGAGTTTTTGACACCTTGAGAGGATTGGGAAGCGTGAAGTCTTATTCTTCTTCAACCTCGACGAAGAACGTGAAGAACATCTCGGAATCCGACGAAGAACATCGTTCTTCAACGAGGAACATCTCCGCCGAAGAATGCGACGTCTTCTTCCAACGACGTTTCCTCTTCGAACGCACCTCGACGACAATGGAATCGACGTTCGTTTTCCGCGAGGCCCGACCTTCGCGACACTCGTCTTCGGTGACTCGTTGACTTTCACCGTTCTTGAATCCGAGGAAGGGGAATTTTATTTGTTTCCTCTTAACCTTGAGAAAAGAACGACGAGCGTGGACCAACCATTACCCGGTTGATCTGTGGACCATTCTTCCATGCGGGGTTACATTTGTTGGGTGTCGTCTAATTTCATGGTTAATATGTGCTCAATAATTTGTTGGGAACAAATGTTTGATTTTCCAATTGATATCACATAACGTGGAGGGTGCGGGCTGAACAAACACGGCCCGAAAACCCTCCACAGTTTGTTTTTGATGCGCGGTTTTGGCGACGACGAGAAAGCAGACCCGTATTGGAGTTTTGAGGCATCCATTCTGAAGATCTTGATCCGAGAAGACTGCCAGTGAAGACCTCAAGAGAAAAGTACCACTGGAGCGCGTCAGGTGGTCTGCAGAAGGCGGCGGTCGCGCGCCACCTCGGCGCGGCAGCGGCGTGCCGCCAGAGGAGCCCGCTGCGGCGGTCCAGCAAGCGGCCGGTTTTGCCGGCCGTGGTTGATCTGGAGGCGGGACCCTGAGGGTCCCATGTGTGAAGTAACGTCCAGCCTTAGGTCGGCCGAGTTCCGAATGAACCGGGGGTTGAAACCCCCGGTGGTGTCATTTTCAGCAGGCCCCCACGTGGGGGGTCGTTTTCATCAAACGCGCGGCATAATGCTGCGGCGTTAGTAAAATAAAGGGGTGCAGGCGCCCCCCCTGATTTTTCAAAACGGCTCGGCCTTCGGCCGAGCCGGGCCGTGCCGGGCCGGGCCAACCCGGTTCGAGCCAACCGGGGGGCTCAAGCCGGGCCGGTCCAGTCCCGAAACACCTGTTTTCAGACCGTTTCAATTCAATTGCCCATAAATCGGGCTACGGACCTCCGATCGATGGGTCGTCAATGACGACACGATCCTTGGAACGAGACGTTCGTTTCGGTATATCACACTCAAGGTTTCGGAATAGTTTGAGTTCGGCCGGGTTGGTTCGTACACGAAACCAAGCGGGCCCTCGGAGCGGAAACACTCATATCTTGAGCTACGGATGTCCGATTGATGTGTCGTCGACATTGTTGGTTTCCTCATAGTGAGACGGATCTTTTGACATACTCCGCCCGAGATTTGGACACAGGTGGAGTATGGTCGGGTTGGTCTTGCCTTGAAAACCAACAGGGCTCCTAGGACGGAAAAGCCAATAACTCTCAGACCAGGCGTCCGATTGACGTTCCGTCTACGACGTTGAGTTCCTGTTGATGATATAGAACTTTTGGATACATCAACTTTGGACATTGTGTATGTTTATGTATCATCCTCTCGGCTCGTGGAGCGGACCCTCCCGAACGAGCTTGCTGTGTACGGGAACCCTCGTGCTGGCTGCGACTTCGACGACAACGACTGTGTAGAGATCCTCAGTGGACTACGATGATGAAGAGTGCTGGTCTTGTATCCTATGTGGGTCCCAGCTGTGCTGGTCTTGTATCCTATGTGGGTCCCATCTTAGATGATTCAGTGCTGGTCTTGTATCCTATATGGGTCCCAGCATAGATGAATCAATGAAGAGTGCTGGTCGTGTATCCTATGTGGGTCCCAGATGTGCTAGTCTTGTATCCTGTGTGGGTCCCAGCATAGATGATTCAATGCTGATATTGTATCCTTTGTGGGTCCCAGCTTAGATGATTCACTACTGGTCTTGTATCCTATGTGGGTCCCAGCATAGATGAATCAATGAAGAGTGCTGGTCTTGTATCGTATATGGGTCCCAACCGTGCTGGTCTTGTATCCTTTGTGGGTCCCATCTTAGAAGATTCAGTGCTGGTCTTGTATCCTATGAAGGTCCCATCATGGATGAATCAATGAAGAGTGCTGGTCTTGTATCCTATGTGGGTCCCAGCATAGATGAATCAATGAAGACATCTGGTCTTGTATCCTCAGTGGGTCCCAGCTTAGATGATTCAGTATCTATATCTGATCTTCCCTTTCACCTTTTCGGCGAAGTATACCTCCGTGAGCTGAATCCTGTGTTACTCTCCTTTGTGGATTGTGTTGAACTATCCTGTTTGGATTTACTGTTTACTCTCCTTTGTGGATTGTGTTGAACTATCCTTTGTGGATTTACTGTTTACTCTCCTTTGTAGATTGTGTTGAACTATCCTGTGTGGATTTACTGTTTAATTTCCTTCGTGGATTGTGTTGAGCTATCCTATGTAGATTACTTTTTCTCTCCTTCGTGGATTGTGTTGTGCTATTCTGTGTGAGTATAAGTTTTGTTTTCTTGTGTGGACTGGGTTGTTCCTGGGCTCAGATGTTGGAGCCGAACGGGAATTGATGACTTATGTATATGTATGCGCATATACCTAAGCAGTGTCGGTTGTTACTTCGTGATTGTATCTTTCCTTTGTGGTTTATCCTTAGTGGATTTTGGGAGACCTTCAGGGGTCTCGGGGTCCCTACTGAGTATCTTATACTCACCCATGCACGGGCTATGCCCGCACTTTGTTGTGTTGGTTGCAGACGACGAACAATGCTGATCGTGGTGGAGGCTTGCGGAGCAGGACAGTACCTGGAGGTGGACCACTGGGCGGGACGTACTCAGAGCGGACAGCTGGACTGAGGAGCCGTGGAGGCTATCTATGCTCTCCCTTTAGGTGGGACTTCCAGAGGACGGCTCGACGCTGCGGATTTTCCTTTCAGGTGCTGTTTTTCCCTTTTAGTTGTACTTTATAGTTGGGCTTGTATTTCTGGCCCCTTTTACTTTCAGCACAACTTGTTACAGTTTTTACTTAGTGTTTACTCTTTCCGCTTGCTTACTCTGTGATGTTTGTTTACTTTACAAATGAAATTCCTTCCCTGTTTATCGGGATTTACGCCTTGGTGCTAGTCGCCAGCCCCTGGCCTATGGAAGGCGGGCTTGGGGTAGTCACGACATGGGCCCCGAGGATGGTTCGTGAAAAGGCCCATGTTTAATAGGATACGAGTTGGAGATTAGCGACAATTAGGAATATCACACATATGGGAGGGCTTACCCTAATGAACCTGTACACATATGTATGCATCCATGTATATTACAACCATATTGGATAAATTAAATGACCGTAGACTAAACTAAAACATTTAATATGATAAACTCTATGATTTACGAGAGTGGAGGAATAAAAATATATCCATATTATGAAATGGAGAAAAATTCACACCCAACCATAATAAAGGGATTCCCAACCTAATAGGTGAAGAGAAAGTAAAATCACCCTCTTGAACAAAAAATAACCACCATTATATATGATCATTATCACCATATAATAATAATGTCAACCAATATAGGGCCTGCCAAAGTCACTATAAAACTTCCTTTTGTCTATAAAAGACACAACACGTGAAGGAAATTTCCATGCAAGAGTGTTTATATACGTACTAGGTAGGACACCCCAAAAACTATTAGAGTTGAAATATAAATAATCATTCAGGTCAACCTATAAGAACATTATGTTTAAAGTCACAAAAAATCATTTTTTATTCATTTATGAAATTGAAATCATAAATGGAGGAAGCTCTCGATCTTAATAGCTAGTTATGAATGTTATGTCTGTCCACATGAAAAGTGCCTGCACATTGATAATATTAGTAGACCAATTTTAACTCATCAGATCTGTAGTATGATACCCACACCTTACTGAAGGCATGTCACAATTTTGATGGAACCAACCCAATTGGTGTTCCAACTTCTTTTCAGAGCTCAAATGGTAGATATTGATTCTGCAGATCGAAGGCCAACACCTCATGTGGGTATGGGGGCACTGCCCCTATCACTAACAATTATTTATAGGACCCATTCATTGATAATTACTTGTATTTAGGGGGGGTTTTATACCAATTTTTAACTCTAAAGATCACACTAGAGTATCAATTCTAGCTAACCACAATTTTACGAAGCAATATGATTATTCCCCCTTATAATGAATTTATAATGCTGAAACAAATATCAAAATCACATATTACATTTAATTATACTGATAGAGGACTAAATGTTTCTAAAGACCCAATCCTCGTATCCTGAATCTGGTGATCTAATTTATTATATTACTATTTAACCTTTATTTTCATCCCAAAGGGAATAATATATTATTTTTTTATAAAATGAGATACAAACATAATATTTATATTAAAACATTAAATGAAATTGAACATTGAATCTCCATTCAAAATATCCTAGTTATACTAAATTATCTCTTAATGTCAATCGTAATATGAATATTGGAATCGTAGGATAAATAATAAATAAAAATAGGTGACATCAGATGCTAAGTAAGGGTAATAAATTCAACAGAATCTATCATAATCAAAAACAATATATAATGATGAATAAAAAACACCACATGCCTTTTAAAAAGAAACAGGCGAATAAATTGGAAGGAATAAAATATGAACAAATAATTCCATATAAATAATCACATGGGAATGATGTGTGACCCAAGATATTATATTTTCATAACAATCACATAGATTATCATTAACAAATATCATAATGAGTGAATTAATAATGTTGGACATCATAAACATAAAGTTAATGTGTCAACCAAAATTTCTACATAAATGGGTAAGGCCTTGCTTAATACCCAGTATACATTGTATCATGATACCAATCGATGCATCACGAAGATATAGTGGGATCCAAACTATAGTTTACAGGACCAATTCATTCATCATATTAAAGGGGAGAATCATAATCAACATATACATTCATAATGAAACAATTTTTGGAAATGTAAATAATTTCCCTAATCAGTAAACATAATATAAAAATATCCATATTAATAAGGATAATGGTATCAATAAATTAAATATCCCGAAATATGATCATATACTGTTGGTCAAAAATCCCTCAAGGTAACATTGCATCCTTTTTGGGTTGATTGTGTTTGTTGAAAAAGCATGTTTCAATGGAGAATTGTCGAGTTCCAGAGTAGTTGTTGAAAATCCATGTTGGCAAGGAACGATGACAATGGAACGGGCGATTTGGTGGCGGTACAAAAGATCAGTAAAAGGTGCCGCCGTTTTCTAGTGTTTGCCAAATTACTGGGGTCCAAAATTTGGAGTTTGGTGAGCATCGAAAAACGTGGATATCCTTGAAGTTCATATTTAAATATGGAAAAGGATTGAGTTTCGCAAATATAGGCTTCATGGATAGGATTTGGCAAACACCAAAAGAATGATGGCAGTGATGCTTCACGATTATGAGGTGCTTCTCGAATGGCAGTGTTGAAAGGAAATGTGAGGGTGCTTCGCGGTGACAACGCGAGATAATTGACGGAACACTCTATGATTACGACGAGCTCCACGATCCAGAAATGTTCGTGGTGCTTCATGAGATTGAGAGAATTTCGGTAGAATCTTCGGAAAATCACGATTTGTGATGACGTGGCGTTGAATTCACGCAGAAGGGTCGAGGGTCAGTGGAATTTCCTATAAATAGAGGTTGACCCCCTCGAGAGAAGAAGAGAGAGCTTTCAATGAAAATCTTTTTCTCTCATTTCATGAAGGTGGTTCACGATGGTATGGTGCTTCGCGAAGGCTAATCTAGCTCCACGAATGGAAGTGCGCTTCGCGAGGCCGTGTGCTCTATGGAGTGTGCTTCACGAAGCTGTAGGAGCACTGTGATGACCTATGAATTGCGAAGTGTTTTCCTTTATGAGAGTGCTTTGTGAAAAGGTAGGATCTTCGTGAAGGCTTGTTTTAGCTTCATGAAATTGGGAGCCTCGTGATGTAAGGTGCTTTGCGAAGGTATTTCAAAATTTTGTTGCCCAGTGGTCAGTGGAAAAGGGGTATTAAACAGTGGATGAAATTTTGACTTCATTAGATCATCTACATACAGTGGAGGATGCATTCATTAGTGATAATGAAGAGACATATAGGTCTATAAACTGAGAGTGTATCCCTTCTAAGTGCAGTGAGAAATGGAAGAGGAGAAATGTGATCCTCTCCACAGGCAGTGAGCCAGAAAGAGAGAATTAGGGAGTGACCCTTGGGAAGTCAGTGAGCAACCCTAGAACTTGTAAAGGCAGTGATCTTAGGACAGAGTGACTGTTCTCGAACCATTGTATCAACATCTAGTGAAGATTAGTGGAATTTGGTATGACCAGAAACTTGTCGGCGTATGCTCATTGGATGCAGCCCCGTGAGGGTGAGCTATTTAAAATCTCTGTGTCTGCATCCTTACTTCCTTTTATTCCATTTAAAGCATCATCGTCAGATAAATAAGACAATAAGTGATCATAATAAACACACAATACCAAACAAAGTTACCCTTGTAATAAAGAGGTCAAGATCCATTGGGGCAGGAAGAACATTGAAGAAGAATATCCATACCCTGATTCACCCCCCTCTCAGGGTATATAGGCCCCTATTGTCCCTAACAATTGGTATCAGAGGGAAGGTTATTGTTATCAAATTTGTTTGCTCTGACTTGGTATAGTCGATCTGTGTGGTTAAAGAATCTATATGCAATTATCTTGGTGTCCTATGGCCAAGGGAAAAACATCAATGATGAATCAGAATTCAGGTGGTATTCCTCAGTGTAGAAGAGTGTATGGAAAAAGTGTGATTCAATTAAAAGAATCAAATTACATAGTAAAAGAAGACCTAGCTGAATCTGATGGGGAGAAGATTGATTCACTCAATCATGAAGTAGGAATGAGTGAAGTACGTGAACTTCAAAGTTATGCTGAAACAAAAGATGATGAAGAAGTTTCAAGAAGGAGGCCACAAGTAGATGTTGTCAACATGTCAATATAAGTGGACCATAAGTTGGATGAAAAAGTTAAATATAAAGATATCTGGATCAAATAATTGTAGATTGAGGTCAACAAGCTAAGAGGCTTAAATAAAATGCTTATTGATGTGGCTACTGACCTAAATGAGAATAATTATTCACCAAGTGAATAACTACAAAATATGGCTAAACTGAATGGGAAACAAAAGGTTGGTGATTATGATGAGGATCAAAAGTCAGATGAAGTCCAGGATCTTAAAGCTAGAAATGATGATCTAGCAACACAGCTTTCTAAAGAAGTTTAGACGAATCAAAGGATAAAACAAGAGAATGAATCTGTCTCGAAATCTATTTATGAGGAAAAATTTAAAATAGTGAAGTAAGGAAACATGGTAGAAAAGGTCACATGAGAACTGGAAAATGAGATGATTTGTGGAAAGAATATCAGAAGAGAACTCAATGACCAAATTTAATCAAGGGATATGATGATTGAAAAGTTGTAAGAAGAGCTAGACCCAGTGAAGAAGGAAGTGGAGATATCCAATGCTAAAGGAATGCCCAAAATGAAGGATTCCATACACATGATATTTTCTTATCTTTCGGAAGGTGATGATGAAATAAAAAGAATATTTTCTATTTATGAAAAGAGGCAAGAACAAATTTTATCATCTCAATGACCATATAGTATGGGAACAAATGGTTTCTGATTTCATGAATTCCCTCGCGTGCAATATAGAAAGAGATTTGTGAACAGTTCCAGATGTGAAATAAATCAAATAGGTGTTGGAGATAGGCCTAAGAGGATAGTTACAAAAAGTAGTGATGACATGTTCTATTTCTTTGGGATTCATGGCCACACATCAATCTTTTGTCTAGAGGCTCTAGAATAAATTTCAGGCTGTGAAAATAGAAACTTTGATAAATCAATGAATAAGTAGAAGCATCATGTGAAATTATAGAGAAGAGTCTCTCAGAAGAAAGCATTCATAAGATGCTATTACTGTGGAATAATGGGACACACCATGAATATGTGTGTGGAATCTCAGGAGCTCAATGTCAGAGGAAGAACTCAAGTAATATCAACATACTGGATAAGAGAGGATGAAATGAGGTATGCCTTTTATAGAAGATGTTTCATATGTTCTAATCATGGACATTTGGAAAGAAATTGTAGCAAGAAGAATGCAAGAATGGAAAAGGTGCCCAGAAAGAGAATCCTGAATCTAGTGATGCATAAAGAGAAATCGAACATTGGGAGACAATGTGTAGTCTTGGAGAATATTCTTAGAGCCTCAGGGGAATCCCATGGAGCTGAATGAAATGTGTATCTATCACTTCCTCGGTCACACTCACAACTGCCCTCTCAGAAAGAACATGAACATATCTGGAAGAAAAAAGGAGGAAATGCTACAGCTGTGAGTAAGAAAAATAGAAAAGTTGAGGATGGTGGAAGATCCTTGAAATGGTGGCTGAAGAAAGGGAATATGGAGAGAAAATAGATTCTTGTTCAGAGAAATAATCAAGGAAAATGGAATTTTGGTATAAAATCAAAGACAGAAATGTGTACTAGTGGTTTTAAACCCCAAATTGTGAGAAATCCCAGGCCTACAGTATCTTCATATCAGAAAAAGACTCACCTTGCTGGTAATGAATACATAGTCATACAGCTAGAGCAGTTGTAGTTGGCTTGGCAGCTGGAGGAAGTAAGAAAGGAGTGTGATGCTCTCCAAGAAAGAATCAAAGGGTTTCCCCATCCGGACCAGTTCCAATCTTATTCTTGAGGATTTCAGAAGTGCCCATCTTCCTATGGATATAAATATTGATAACTGATGTTTCAAGTGTTTCAGGTTCTAGGGAGACAAGATCCAAGGGGAAGTGGCATCCAAATATGCAAAGTGGAGAAGTGATATGCTTCAGAGTCTCGATTGACTCAAATCAGGTACCAAAGATGAAGAAGAAGGGGAGAAACAAAGCACAATTGGAAGTGATTGGGTTATTATCAATGTCTCTTGTTTCCTACAACGATTTCTGACTCAGTTGGCATAGATACTTTTTTAATGGCTCAATTATAAGTGGAATATGAGAATATATTATACAGGAGAAGAAGACTGTTTATGGGTCTAAACAGTGGCATAACCCCAGGAAGCGTTTTATAACATAAGGGAATCATTCAATAGAAAAATTAGATGAAATATCAACTAAAGCAATAAGTGGATTAATCGGCTCACGTGTTTTCAATCGATGGAAGACATATTTCTTGAGAAGCATCAATAATCATGAATCTCATTCTTATATATTGTGTTCTAACAATGTGGTACTAGCTATCTGTTTTCAGGATACCAAGAAGCTGTGAGAGAGTATCAACAATGTTTTAACAAGAAGATCAAAAGATTAGTTGAAAGAAATGACATCATTGAACAATGACATAGTGAAAATATATATGTTGAAAGTAAGGATGTGGTAAGAGACTCAGGTGGGGTGGAAGTGGAAGATGCTGACTCAGAAGAAGTCATTGATGATGAACAAGAAATTGTCAAGTTTGTGTATGCAAGGAAGCCAATGAGTATAGCTGAAATTGATAGGCAGAATATCATTTATGATTAGATAGCTCCATTTCAGATAAGAAAAATGTGGCCACTTCATCAGACATCTTTCTTATATCAGGTAGAGCCGAAATACTTTGCTAATGCAGCGGAAGATGAAAACTGGGTTCAGGCTATGAATGAAGAACTTGATCAGATTGAAAATAACCAGACGTGGGATATTGTTTCGAGACCAGGAGATAAGATTGTCATCAGGACTAAATGTGTCTTTTGAAACAAGATGAACGATGATGGCACAGTGATTCGAAACAAATTACGACAAGTGTGCAAAGGATAATCCCAAATAGAGGTTACTAATGTTGATGAGACATTTTCACCAGGTTCACGGCTGAAGACAGTCATATTATTTTTATCCATATTAGTGTAAAGAAAGTTAAAAGTGTTGCAGATGGACGTCAAATCTGCATGTAGAAAAGAGTTTTTGGAGGAAGAAGTGAATATCGAACAGCCAGATGGTTTTCTTATTCATGAGGATGAGAATAAGGTTTATCGGCTGAAGAAGGCATTATATGGGCTAAAACAAGCACCATGAGAATGGTACTGAAGGCTTGATCAGTACATCAAGAATATTGGTTTTCAGTATGAGGGAGTTGATTACAATATCTATTTCAGCAACGATAGTAATCAAAGGATGATGGTCTTTCTTTATGCCGACGACATAATATTTGGCAGATCAAATGAAGCTCAGTGCAGATAGTTTTCCGAATTCATGAAAAGTGTGTTCGAAATGTCAATGATTGGAGATCTGAAGTTTTTTTCTTGGTCTACAGGTGACACAAAGAAGGAATGACACATTCATTTCTCAATTCAAATATTCCAAGGAGGTTCTGAGTAGATTTGGAATGGAAAATTCCAAGGAGATGAAGACTCTGGTAGCTACCTGGATTACATTTTCCAAAGATGAGGATGACAAGGCTGTTAATATAACAGAATATAGGCGAATTATTGGATTTCTATTGTACATGACTACAACAAGGCCTGATATTGCTTTCGCCACATGCCAAGCAGTGCGATATCAGAGTAATCCCATAGAAAGCCACATGATTTTAGTGAAAATAATACTTCAGTATATCAAAGGCATCGTCGATTTCGATATTATGTATAATGATAAATCTCAACCAGTGTTATTGGGTTACATAGATGAAGATTGGGTCGGATCAGCAGATGAAAGAAAATCAATGCCAGGTGGTGCATTCTATCTTGGTGGATTGTGTATTTCTTTGCTAAGCAAGAAGCAAGATTTCATTTCATTGAGCACTGTGGAATCTGAGTATATTGCAGCCACTCAAGTGTTCACACCGTTGTTATGGATGAACCATCAGCTTGAAGATATGGGAGTTGAAGTGAAGTCTCCGATCGGAATCCAGTGTGATAACACAAGTACTATAAATCCCATCAAAAATCATGTCCATCACTCAAGGACATAGCACATTGAGATCAAATATCCTTTCATCAAGGATAAGGTTGAGAAAATAATTCTGATCTTGGAGTATGTTCCTACAGAGCTACAGGTTACAGACATTCTGAAAAAGGGCTTACCCAAGGATTATTTTGAGAGGCATCGACTTACTATGGGATTTCAGTCAACTCCCCGCACTTAAAAGAGTGTGAATGTGGAAAACCCCCTCTCCCCGAGGTATGATGTGTTTTTTTATAATGTGATGATATGTGTTCTCTAGTCTATAACAGACTGCAATGGAGTGACCTTTGGGTTCGTTTACAAAGGGGGGGGGGGGGAAATAGTCACTGTTCAAGGGGGAGATAGTGTGGAAATTTGATAAATCATGATTGATATGGGGAGTAGATGATAAGTGGTGCAACGAGATAGGGGGATTGCAATCATATAGGGGGAGAGTATCAAATCTGATGATGCTAGAAGTGATCGATCAAAGCATAGATATCACGATAGCTAAGGATCATGATAAAAGCATAAGAGTGATGTAGGAATGGTGTGAGAAGGTGTCCAGATATCACGAATTGGTATAAGTGTTTTTCAACAATTGGTATCAATTTACAAATTTTTATCATTTTGGAATCGACAATTGGGGTCTGACATGAAGTGATTCATTCATGAACTTTTCATAATACTCTTATTTCTCATGCCGAGCATTGCTCATGTGTGCTTAGAGTACGTGTTATGTGAAACCTTGAATGATTTTAGAATCACAAGAGGCGAATGGTGGTAGTGGAAGGAAGGAGACTCAGTGAGGTATCAACGTGCAGAAAATCATTCTGAGAAGATTTGTGAAGAGTTGTCAGCAAACCCAAAGGCGGAGATTGTTGGGAAAAAATCCCTCAAGGTAACATTGCATAATTTTTGGGTTACTTGTGATTGTGGACAAAGTAGGTTTCCAGGGAGAATTTTCGAGTTCCAGATAAGTTGTTGATAATCCTTGTTGAAAAAGAATGATGAAAAAGGAACGAGCGATCTGGAGGTGGTATAAAAGAGAAGTATAAGGTGGCATCATTTTCCAGTGTTTTCCAAATTTTTGCAGTCCAAAATTTAGAGTTTGGAGAGCATCGTGAAAAGTGTATATCCTTGAAGATCGTATTTAAATATGGTAAAGGCTTGATTTTTGTGAAGATAGGCTTCATGGATAGGATTTCACGAAGACCATAAGAATGATGGCGGTGATACTTGGTGATTACGATGAGTTTCACGAATGACTGTGTTGAAAGGAAACATGACGGAGCTTTGCGGAGACAACATGAGAGAATTGACGGAATGCTCTGCGATTACGATGAACAACGTGATCCGAAAATTGTCGTGCTGCTTCGCGATATTGATGGAATTCAGTAGAATCTTTGGAGCTTTGTGATTTGTGAAGATGTGGCATTGACTTCACGCAGAAGGTTCGAGGGTCGGTGGAATCGCCTATAAATAGAGGTCGACCCCCTCGAGAGAATTGGAGAGAGATTTCAAAGAAAATCATTTTCTCTCATTTCACGAAGGTGGTTAGTGAAGGCAGGGTGCTATGAAAAAGAGAGGTTCTTCGCTGTGTCTAATCTAGCTCCACGAAAGGAAGTGCGCTTCGCGAGGCCGCGTGCTCTATGGAGTGTGCTTTGGGAAGCTGCAGGAGCTCCGCGACGGCCTAAGAATTCCGAAGGATTTTTCTTTACGAGAGTGCTTTTTGAAAAGGCAGGAGCTTTGCAAAGGCTTGTCTGAGCTTCATGAAATTGGGAGCCTCACGATGTAAGGTTCCTTGCGAAGGTATTTCCAAAGTGTGTTGCGCAGTGGTCAGTGGAAAAGGGGTATTCATCAGTGGATGAAATTTTGACTTCATTAGAGAATCTACATATTGTGGAAGATGTATTCATTAGTGATAATGAAGAGACCTACAGGTCTATAAACTGTGAGTGTATCCCTTCCAAGTGCAGTGAGAAAAGGAAGAGGAAAAAGGTGATTCTCTCCACTGAAAGTAAGCCAGAGAGAGAGAAACATGGAGTGACCCTTGAAAATGCAGTAAGCTGGCCCTAAAACTTATAAAGGCAGTGATCCTGGGCTAGAGTGACTGTTCTCGAACCATTTTATCAACATCTAGTGAACAATAGTGGAATTTGGTATGACCAGTAACTTTTTGGCGTATGCTAATTGGACGGAGCCCCGTGAAGTTGAACCAAGTAAAAATCTCGGTGTCTACCCGCTTACATCCCTGCATTGCATTTAAAGCATCATCATCAGATAAATAAGACTATAAGTGATCATAATAATCACACAAGTGCAAACAAAGTGACCATTGTAATAAAGAGGTCAAGATCTAGTGGGGCATGAGGAATTTTGAAAAAGAATATCTAGACCCTGATTCACCCCCCTCTCAGGGTATATAGGCTCCTATTGGCCCTAACATATACCATTATATAAATTTTCATATATGATATCTTAAGAGATCAACCTCAATTAGGTAAAATTAATTAACATAAGTGCTACCCCTGGAAATGATTTGGTATCATAATCATGTCATGATGCATTACAAATTTTGTATCATAAATGTGTCTATGAAAGAATTTATTTAAATCAAAAATATAAATTAATAATGAAATAGATTAATATATATCATGTTCATTGTAGTCCAATTTAATTGAAAACATGTTATGTGTTTATGGAAACATGGAAATGAACCACTTTAGGGGGGTTTAAAGAAAATATAATAAAGTCTTGAAAGAAGAAAATGGGGTTACTATTTTGATAAAAATAATAATTGAACTAAGATAATTTTTCATGATAAAAGAGTGATTTAATAAAAATATTGTGTGTTTAAAATATATTATGTTGTTTACATGAAAATGGGTAAGAAACATGGATGTTCTTTTTAATCGGTATTTTATATTGGAAGGAATAAAAAATGGATACCTAAAAAATTCTATCATCCCATAATAAAAAGAATAATTGAGATAGGATTATATATTTAGAGAATAAAAAAATAATTTAAGATGAGTACATAATAATAATTAATAAAAACATTGTGGTGAAGAGAGGGAAATTGTAACACGAAGGAAAAAATAGGGGTTTGAGGAGAATCTCATACCATATGTTTAAAAGTTATATGGAATTTTGATTAATGGATTTTATAAAAAATTAAATTTATTAATTAAATAATTCATAACCATTTTAACATATATTTTATTTACCATAATTTTATTAATTTCATTTATGATCCTTTTTATAGGTTATATTGTTTAATTTTGTGGTTCATGGTGCGTTCATTTTAATGGTTTTCATTAACAGTTCACTATTATATAACAATGTAAGATCATGTAAAATAATAATAATACTCCAAAATTGAAATTAAATGTTATTATTAAACATCCATAAGTTTATGTTGTCTTATATATCATTTTGTTATATATTATGTGTATGATTCATTATATAAAGAATTAATGAAAATGATTTAATTTATTTTGGTGGTTCTTATGACCATCACAAATCATTATCATTTTATTTAATAGTATGATTATACACTAGTAATAGAAAAATAAATAAGTTTTATTACACATATTATAATATACTTTAATCATAAAAATGGTTTTATGACCATCCTTGAAGGTGGAAATGAAAAATGAAAACTCATCATCAATTAAGGTTGTGAATCAACACGTCCTAGGTGATATTTTCCTTTTAAAATAAACGGATATTTGAAAAAAAATGATGAGGGATATTCCATTAACATTATAAAATTTCAATATGTGTATGATATTTGAGTTTCCATTCAAATTTGGATAATGGATTTGAGGTATGTATATGAAAATGAAAAAAATTAAAATAGAAAGAGGGATGGTTTTACCTCTTCATTATTGTCTCTTTGAGAAAATCCATAAAGAACTTGGGAAATGTTCCTTTGGTGAGGACAAATAGAACAAAATTTAGAAAACATGTTTGGTATAGGAACTGAGATTTATATAACAAAGATATAAATCTTTGAATGTTTGAGGATAAGGGATGGGGAGGGTGGTATTATATAGAAGATTAGAGTGGTGCATTTTCATTATTTTATTCATTTGTTTATTATTCTGTCTCAGGACTATAAATATTACTCATAATTGTTACTATGTATAGTAAAATGATCATGTGAATTATAAATAATTGCCACTTACAACATACGTGACTCAACCATGACTCAAAAAATCATTTATTTAATTACAATGTTAAATAATGTAGTTACCGTATTTCATTACTCAACCAAAATTCATCTATTTATGAAAAATCAAAAAAAATAAACCTAGACAATTTTTAATATGTATTTATATAAAATGACCTCTAAATTAAGAAAATAATTTTATATATATGAGAAATTTAATTTTTAATTAAAATCATCATCTATTAAAAAAAAATTGAATTTAAACATTCAAACAAGATTTATGACAATTTAAAATTTTAATTAAGGTATCTGAAAATTTTATTATAATCATAAGAAAACAAAATTTTAATTTATCAATATATGTTCTGAAAATATATTTTCTATTAAATCATTATATTAATTATTAAATTATAAATATATATTTATGTTTCAAAAAAATACCTATACTTAATTTATCAATTTTAAAACATTTATTAACTTATTCCATGATATAAATATAATAAATTTTCATTCATTTGATACATAAATTTTATTTATAACTTCATTGGTGAGGTTAATATTATAATGGATAGATTACTATTTGTAATGGTCACATTACTATTCCAATTATCAAGTTAATGTTTTATAGTATATAATGGTTTTAAACATGGTGTTGTGTGAAATATAATCTATTAAAGATGATAAATTTAATATAGATATACTATAAAATATGCAGTGTTATATTCATTCCACTATCAAAAATTTCCGCGTCAATGTTTCCATAATTACACCTCATAAAAAGTATTTTGTTGTCCTTCATCATTATTTCCTCTAGTTCCCACTTCACCTCTTCAATTTTATTATATTTACAATGTAACATTTTTCAAACCAGTCATTTGATTCCTTAAAACCTATTATATAATGTCCATAGTCTGGATAGGATCTTCACAACATGAAAATTTAGGTTCCAATTCTATTTCTTCAGAATATAAAATATGTGTCGGTTCTGGTGTTTAATTCCTTAACCAAGAGATGTGGGACACGTCTTGTAATTTTTAAAGGATAGATGATATATACAAATTATAAGCCACAACTCTTATTGTCACTATAATTTCAAAATGTCTAATGTACATGACGCTCAGTTTCACATTCTAACCAAACCTTATGACACCCATACAATGAGATACATCTTGAAAGACATGATCTCACACATCAAACTCCAAATCCTTTCTCTAGTTGACTGCATAACTCTGTTTCCTATGTTAACCAACATTGACGTGGGATTGAATATTATTTAACTTTTTCATTTGTTTCCTCCAATATTTCTAGGACTATAGGCTTAATTTCACCAACATCATCCTAAAAGGTTTGTGTAAGACATCACTTCCAAATAAGCCTTTATATGGCTCCATTTTAATAATTGAATGGAAACTATGGTTATTGAAAAAAATATAACAATGGTAAATATTGACCCCAAATACCTTGAAATTCATGTGAGAATGATATCAACATAACTTCTAATGTTTTAATAGTCATTTCAGACTCCCTATTGGTTTAAGGCTGATTATAAGTACTCAAGTGAAGCTTGGTATCCAAATCCTTCTAAAACATATTCTATAATTTTGATGTAAATTTATGATATCAATCTGATGCAATCGATAGAGGTGCACTGTGATGGCCTACAAATTCATTATTATAGAGTTGTTAAAGGATCTATAGTGTAAAATCCACCCTTATAGTAAAGAAATGTGTATATTTGGTATTTCAATGAACAATTACACATATTGAATCATTATTTCTGGGATACATTGGTAATACAGTGAGAATATCCATTGTTATTTCATCCCATCTCCATATAGGAATAATTTGAGGATGCAGGAATCCCAAAGGACATTGTATTTCATCCTTTACCAATAGAAAAATACATATTTATAAATAATTATCAATTTTTGGCTCCATAATATCCCACGTAATATTTTATTTCAAATATCTATACATCTTTAGTGCTATGAGGGTGTATGAATAAATTTGAGCTATGAAAACCATCCAATAATTCCCATATTTATCTTAGGTATAGAGTGAACATGAATCCTCTTCCCAAATTTTAAAATTTCATATTCATATATAAAATATATCAATTTCCAATCAATCATTGTTTTACATTCCATAGGAAAATTCTCATCATTAGGCTGATAAAATTTAATCCATTCAAATAAATATTGTTTGGTAAACATTTGAAAAATTATTATTTTTTCACCTTCCTCGATAATTCCTATTGAAATATTTACTAGATAAAGGAATAATTGATCTTTCTCAATCTTTTCTTTTTTCATAACTCTATGAGATATTTTAGTCAATTGATCTTCTATCGTATTTTCTCCCCTATGTGGTAGTTTTTTGAAAAAACATATTCCTTTTGTAGCTCAATCCATTATATTTTCCTCATGTTGAGATATTTGTAAGCAATGATATAATTTAAAATCTCGAGATATGATTATATCTCATATAATTCTCAATAGATATAGTGTCTCCCTAAATTCTGAGCAATGATTACTATTCCTAACTAAAGATTATGACATGGATAGTTCTTTTCATGAGTTTTTAACTACCATGATTCATATGTAACAAATTTTTTATAATGAATAAGGAGAAAGCCTAGTACATTCTTTGATGAAGCATATATAAATCATTGAGCTACCATTTCCAAATGGTAGGTTTAATATTAGAGCATTCTTTCATCTCCATTAAAATTTTTCATAGCCTTATTCACATTCCTTTATCGAAATATACTTCACCCCTTTAGGAATAATCTTGGTTAATGGGTTAGATAATCGGGAAATATATTGAATCAAACACAAATAATAACCTAAAAACCCAATGCAACTATATACCATGGTTATTTTTGTTGGTTTATGCCATTACTAGACTGCCTTTTGGTTTATTGGATCAACAATGATTCCACAATAGAGAAAATATGGACGTGAAAATAAACTGTTTGATGCTAGAATTTACAAATTCCAAACATCCCAAGTAACTTAATATTTCTAAGATTCTCCATAACAATATGAAAGTGGTTATCATGGTCTTTATATATATTTAAGTACACCAATTTATCATCAATATATACCACAATAAATTTATTAATATATGTCTTCAATATTATGTTCATTAGATCCATTAAGATAGAGAGGGTATTACGAAGTCCAAATGGAATTACTGTATATTCTTAATTTATCTACCTTGTTTAAAATGTTGTCATTAAAATATTTTACTTCATTACACACGATTGATGATACCCATAATAAAGATCAATTGTTGAAAAATATTGTGCTCCATGATGATGGTAAAACGAGTCATCAATGCAAGGTAGTATGTGCTTTTTCTATATCTTGATAGCTTTGATCTCACTATAGTCAATGAAAACCTCACAGATTCTTCCTTCTTACAAAAAATATAACAGTATACCCCCCAGGTCATACACATGGGTATACAAATCCTTTGGTACTGAACTCTTATAGCTGTTTATGTAAATCTATTAACTCCACCCTGGTCATTCTATAAGATGTTTTTTATATATTTCATTCAACTAGGATTAAATAATTTTAAAACTCAACTTCTTACACTGAAGTATTTACACCATAAATCCAATATTAATATATCAATATATTCCTTTAAAATATGTATATCTTTAATTTGAATATAAATTTTTTCATTAGTTTGTTTTATAGTCTCTTCTACTCAAAAAATCTAATTTAGAAGAGCCACTAGTGGTGAATATAGATATATCATAGATAATGAAGACTCCCCACTAAGGATGGGAAATTCTATATCATAATCATGAATCAAAATTTCAAACACTTTTAAATAAAAATTTACATCATATTATGAAATTTAGTCTATGCTAAGAATTATATCAAAATCAACCACATGTATTCTAATAGAATTAACATTTATAGAACACTTATCCATCATAAAATTAAATCATCGAAACAAGATTGTCACAATGATGATTCCAATAAGATTTTTTACTAAAAAATACCCTGTTATTTTTAATTTCAAATTTCAAATTTTTATATAAAAATGTGATTATATAAAATAATGTGATGATAAAAAATAAAAAAAATGATTTTTATTAATATGAGGATATGATTAATGTAAAACCCACCACCTCATTAATAACATCAACTTTAGATGTTTTGATTGGATAAACATAGACTTCTTCCATTTTAATATTAGTGGATGTTTTACGCTACCAATTATTATATTCTTGTGCATAGTTTCCAATCTCCATACTAATGGAGTACTGCACCTTTTTGTCTTCATTAATTCCCATGAAATCATGGTCCTGGTGGCCCTTTTCTCTGAACTTATTACAAAATCACACATACAATAAGAATATTCTATGATTTTTATATTCTCATTTATTGCAAGTATGAAATTATATTCTTCCCTTATTCCCTTTTCCCTAATTTGTATTTCCATATCGCTCAATATCCCTCTTCTTATCATGTATCCCTTCAAATTCATCTGGATTATAATATTATTTCTCCATCTTAATAGAACATGATACTATTTCCTTCTAATATGAGAATGTTTTGGAGACTATTTCACATCACAGATTTTGATTATGGCCATAAAAGAAATAGTCAATCTTGACCATTGATTAAATATTTAACACAGATCATTCCTTGATATCCTTGTATTGTTTGATTCATATATAGAAATTTTTTCATCAACTTTTGGTCTTAGACTCAGGAATTTTCTCTCCATATATACACAATGATTTTGAGGGAGGAATTTTTCCAATAAAATTTCCTTAAAATCCATCAGTTCTATACATTCAATTTAATCCTAATCATTTGATATTTGAATTAATGACCACCATTTATATGCATCTCTAGATATATGATAAAATACCAAAATAACAATATCCATTTTATTACATCCCAAAATAAAAAATATCTTCTCTTTGGAACATATACCTTTCCCAACTACAAATACGTTTTCAATCCCATTGAATGATGAAAGTTGTTTTCAAATGTTCTGATCTGACATTGTTACACCACATTTTGGATCAGAAATCTCTCGGAAGTAATGTTATTTCTCATAACCTGATTCAGTTGTCTGAGTATTGTTATGAGTTGTTCGACTCTAGTTTTAGCTCTAGCTCGAACAAAAATATCTTGTATATGAGGGAAATCCATATATGGAACACATTAGTTGATATAGTTTACATTCCATTTTCATGGTACCATTTCTAAACAATGGAACACAATATATTAGAGCATAAAATTATGAAACAAATTGTATAATCTAAAACATGTAAAACAATTAATGTAAATTTAAAACATTGGTATAACAAATCAATAAATAATAAGCTGGGATACATTGGGATTATTTTAAAAATTAGGTGTAGGGTTATATTTACCTAATAAATGTTTTTGTAAATATATTTTCAATTTTAAATATGAAACATGGAATCATATCAACTGTAAAGACCTTAACCCCAGTAGCCTGATGAATATGCCTTACATTATTGTATAGGTACTATTAACCAGAGATCTTGTCACAAAGGAATGAATAATATAGAATTCTTTGAAAACCAAAGAGATATATATTTTTTACATTACAACTTTAAATGAAATACAATATCAAAACTCCATTGAAACTTCCCTAATATCCTAGATAATCCTTGCATGTCAATCATAATATACCTTCTAGATTACTCGGGGAAAATAAAACCTATGAAAGGGGTGATCTTATAATATTATAATTTTTAAGAAAAAAGTAATAATATATCATTAACATTGAAATTAAAACAATTTTAATAATTAATAACACATAACATTTAATAATAAATGTGAGCGTAATATGGATGGACTACATGATGACAAAATAACGCTATATAAATGATCACATGAGAATGATACCTCAACATGGATATTATACGAGTTAAAAAATCACATGGATTATCAATAACAAATCCTTTAATAGGGTAATTTATAATGTGAGGCATCATAAATATACCACCAAGGCCTCTGCTAAGAAGTCTACATAATTGGGTATGGACTCAGCCAGAACTTGATATAGTTTGTCTCGTGATAACTATTGATGCACTAATGGGATATAGATGCCCTCACATGACACATACTAATTAAAATTCATTAATAAATGAAAATGGTGATCCATAATCATCAAATAAATTTATATTGAATCTACCATATGAAATGTAAATAATTTATTTAATCAGTAATCATAATCATAAACTAAACAAAGTAATATGGGGAATTGATCAAGATAATACATCCCCAGTCAAAATGATCACAAACAATTCAATTAAATATGGTATATGATTTCATAATAGATCTACCTCTATTATGTAAATAAATTAAAAAAAGGGTTATTCTTATAATAAAATGGGTTTCCCAATATTGTCATGTCGCATAACAAATCTGTGTATCATAATGGTCTCTATGAATGAATGGATTTAAATCATACATGGAAATTATAAAAGGAAAAAATATATCATGATATTTTATGTCCAAATAAAGTGAAAACATGTAATAAGAGTTTTAATGAAACATTTTAAATGGGAAACATCAGTGCAGTTTTAGAAAAATATAAAAGATTCAGTAAAGACAAAAAATGAATAATTGTTTACATAAAACCAAAAATTAACTAAAATTGTTTAAACATTAAAAACATATTTTTTATTAAAAAAATTGGCTTTTAAATATATTATGGTGTGTAATTGAAAATGGTTATGAAATTGGTATGTTCCCTTTAATAGTGCTAGTTTATAGTGGGTAATTAAAAAACATTATAAAAAATTATTTCCCCACAAAATTATTAATAATTCTCCTTGTATATATGTTTGGATCAAACAAAAAGTGTATATGAAGAGAATATTATATCAATTAAGAATTACATTGGGGTAAAGGGAGACATATCGTAACCAGAAGGAAAAAATAGGGGTTCAGAGAGAATCCCTGATTTTATGTCTAAAAGAATTTTTCTCTTGTGCTTGAGCTCCTAGATAGTAAAATTAGATTTATTAATTAAATAAATAAAACCCATTTTAAAATATATATTATATATCACAATTTTATTAAGTTCATTTATGATAGTTTTAACGGGTTATAATGTTCAATTTTTTTGTTTTGGGTGTGTTGGTTTTCCTTGTTTTCAGGATTAGTTCTTTTGTATACAAGTATTTATGTTCATGTAAACTGAGATAAATCCTTATAAATTTAAATTAAATTATATCAATGAACATAAATATGTTTAAATGGTCTTATACATCATGTTTATATTGTATGAGGTTGATTCAATTGATAAAATATTAATGAAAATGATTTATTTTATTTTTTGTAGTTTTTGAAACCATCGAAAATAAGTATTTTTTACTTAATAATATGATTGTATACTATTTATGGAATATAAAATAAGTTTTAATACCCTAATTATAATTTTTTAAAACCACAATAAAGGTTTTATGAACATCCTTGAAGTCGGTAACGAAAAAAATGAAAACTCATCATCCATAAAAGTGGAGAATCAACACATCACAGATGATGTATTACTTTTTTTGAATAAAAGGTGAAGACAAGAGAAATTTGGATGAATATTCCAATAAAATTATAAAATTCTAATATTATTATGATACAAGAGTTACCCTTCCACTTTGTATTAGTGAGGTGTGGTATGGCTAATATAAGAATAAAAATTAAAAGAGAAAGAGGGAGGGTTTTACCTCTTGAGTGCCGTCTCCATGTGAACCTCATTAAGGTACATGAAAATGGACTTTTAGTGAGTCCAAAAATACCATTATGTGGGTAAAAGTATTAGGAGAATAATTTAGAAAAATATAATATATTTATAATTCTTAGAAGTATTGAGGGGGATGTGGTTCTGAGGGTGGAATTTATATTGGTGGTGAGGGGTGTCTTTTTATTATTTTATTCATTAGTTTATTATTTTGGATCAATGATATAAGTAGTATTGATTCATGGTAATAAATTACGTAACATGAGAATGTTAGTTAGAGATAATGACCACATATATCTTTAGTTGCTCAACCATGACACCAAATTCCATTTATTTGCATACAATGTAAAATACTTTAAATTACCATATTTTACTCCAAAAATCAACACTTTTTGAAAAATCCCAAATAATCACCCTATCAATATATTGACTTGATTATTTCAATAATGAATACCATTTTTTGAATTTTTTTTTCAAAATATGTGTAATTTAATTATTAATATAAAATTTCTTTTATTCAAAAAATTCTAATGTTAAAATTTATAACTGAATTTATGAGACATTGAGAAATTAATTTGGTATTAAATAAATAAATTATAACCATTAGAAAAAAATATTATATTTTGAATCTATTTTGTGAAAATAATTTTTTAAAATTAATATAATAATTATAAAATTGTAAATAAACTCTTACGATTCACAAAAATACCAATACATAATTTATCATTTTTAAAACATTTATTTTCTTTTTCAATGATATCAATATATAATATTTTAATTCGTAGGGAACCTGAATTTTATTTATACATTCATATGTGAGGTTAATATTATATTGGTCAGATTAAAATTCATAATTTCCACCTTAAAATTCCAATGGTCATGTTAATATTTTATATTAGATAATGGTTTAAAATAAAATTTTGTGTGCAACATAAACAATAAAAAATGTTATATTTGAAAGAGACGTACTATAAAATCATGGAGTATTACAATGTGGGTCTAATTATGAGTCTGGAAGAAAGAAATATATGATTAATAACATCCTAATAATGCTACATAATATATATCATTGTGTATATAGGGTGTACTCACAAGTCCTCATTTGGTCATTTCTCACTGCCCTTATTGGCGTGTAAAAAAATATTACATGACGTGTCACCTAGGGAACACGACATGTGGTACCACCAATGGTCCCATAATTCTACTCCATTAAAATTGATCAGATATCCATGTAGGGTCACAATGAATGTATACCCAAAACATATCATTGTGATATTTATCTATCCTATAAATTCTTAGTATTATAGAAAATATACTACACACCATTTGTTCTCCAAGAAAACGTGGGGTGTAGTTGGTAATTTCATATAATGTTAATCTTCTTCCTAAATTATTACAATTAATTTTGATTCCATATAAAATCCAACAATAATTTTTCACCATGGTTCCGAAATTAATGCAATCCCCTTAGGTTTTGATGTTGGTTGGCTGAAAAATTGGATTTCCATCAACCCATGTGATGCCTATCGCATAGTATTTTGTATTCCAAGAATTTGAACCGTTTTGTTCCACAAAAAACCCACAATGGATAATTATCATATTTAAAAATCAATATATCCTTAATTTTTTTTAAAAATACATAATGGTACTGAGGATTAATTGCAATTAAAAATGAAGCAATTGAAGAATCATCATCCTACCATTGTCCTATGGAGAACACACAAATAATAAAGGGGGAAGTGATAAAAAATTGAATTAACAAATATCCATTAAAAACATGACCTTTTTTTCAAATTATAGAAAAAAGTACTAATTCACAAAATTACAGCACAATAAATAAAATAGAAGGTCAAATAAATAATTAAATTAAAGAGGAAATTCTAAAATATGGTAGAAGAAACATTCCGTAGTAGATAGATAATTAATGCACAAAATATCAAATAAAGGTGTCTTAATATGAATATATTAGAGAAAAAACATAACGAATAAATAAATCACTAATAAAAAAGGTTTCCTATCAATTTTTATGACATGTTTCGATGAATCTGATCATCAATACATGTATTTTACTTTTTTCCAATAATAGGTTTTCCCGCGGTGGTCTGCTTTTCTCTCAATATCCTAGGGATCTGTGTCTAACCATGGAGAATGGATTTAAATGAGATTAAATTGATAGTTATATAATTTAAATAGTTAATTAATCATTTAAATAATTATTTAAATAAATTCAGTAATATCCTCCCATGATAGCATCTCAAGATAGGGTCTGATGCTAACATACCTTCAGTCACACCATAGGTAAAACCTGCATTCTAAAAACAACAGAAGTCTCAAATATTAAATATGAGATTATAATCATTTGGAATTAAATGATTTCCAAAATAATATATGTATAATGTAATATATTTATTATTTCTAATACATCAACTTAGGGTCATGTATCATACATACCACCAAGGAAACTCGAAAGAAAAATCATGTTTAATATATAGAAATATCAAATGGATCCAAACATAAAAATTAGATTCATTAAATCCTCAATGGTTTCCATGATATATTGTGAAGATCCAATCACATAATTTAGTAATGATTACCTAATGTAATTGAGAAAAATTCCTAAAAGATCATATACTAGGGGTATCGAAAAAAATTAGGTAAACTCATTATAAACATAATAGAATGAAAAAATATTCATCTTGAATTTTTCATAAGTAAATATTCATGTTATGTATATCTTATAATTGAATAAAAAATTATTCGAGTTTGGAATTTATGGTAGATGAATATTAAAAAATATATTATTTGTGAGTTCACAAATATAATATTTATTTATCAATGTTTTTATTTTTCAAAATGTTAAAAAAATATTTATTATTTAATATCAATATTTATTTAGTTAAAAGAATATCAAAATAAATATTTATTTGAATGTTTAGTGGGTATGATTTTTATTTATTGAATGAATGAGTAATGTAGTGATATTTATTTATTTAAATAAATATTTATTATTTCTGGTTCATTAAATGTCAATAAGGAATGATGGTTAATGTTTAGGGATTGGTGTAAATTGCATTGATATATATATATATATATATATATGAGTTAGAAAATCTGTAACACCTAGATTTTTTATGAGTATATTTTCTTTTATAATAAATTAAATGTATATTGTGTCTTGTGTAATATTCAACACAAATATAATATTTCACTACATGAAACACCAACTTAGATTACATTATAAAGAATATTGAGTTTCTATGAAACATAATTTTATTATTATATTTATTTCAAAATGAAAATTATATCCTAAATTCTATAAAGGAGGTTATAAACATGAATAAATTAATTAAGAAAATATGGTCTAAAAAAGTATATATAATTAATTGTTTTGTGAAGAATTAGTAGAAACAAATTTGAATATAATAGTAAATAATTCCTTTAAAAAACTATCTAATTTTTTCCCAATTTTGTTTCAAACAAATAAATAAAAAATAAAAAATTATTAAATTATATTAGTTAAATACATATATAATATATTCAATCTAATTTTTAACAATTATTTCATGTGTTTTCTAGATATGATATAAAAATAAAGCCAGTTTTACTCAGAAAATATGTATTTTTTAAAAAAGACATATTTTATTCATTGGATGGTGCAGATATTTTACATATTTATTTTTCAACATTTATAAATTATATTTGAAAAAAATTCTTATTTTAATTAAAATATAAAAATTTACATTTCTTTTGTTTTTGGTATTTTCTGGATATGTTTCATGTCTTGATAAATAGTGAAAAATATCGAATTTTAATTGAAAACATCTTTTTCATCTAAAAAATTTATAGTGTTAAATTATATTTTTAATTGGTATTAATGAATAATTATATCAATGTTATATTATTTAATAAGATTTAGATCATTGAAATGAATTTAACATTAAATTTGGATATAACAAACATTTCATACTTTTGAACATATTCACTTTAATAATCAGCCTTTTCTTTTCATCAACATGAATAATTTTAAATTAATTTTAGAAACTTTTGTGTTTTTAATTTCTAAAAAATTATTCCATATTTATAATAATATGGTTCAAATTTCACTATTAGTTCATTTTTTATTTTAGGACAAAAGGAATAGTAACTTTTAAATTTTTATTACCACAATTAAGGGAAAATGATCAATTAAGGGAATCATCATATTATAAATATCAAAACACTTCCGAAAGACATGAAAACCCATTATTTTGTGGATTTAATTCAACTATGAACACCAAATTTTATGAATTTAATTTTTTATTTGATACTTTTCCATGAAAATGACTTAGATATTATTAAAATCTATAATATTGAAAATATATAACACACTTAATTTTAATAAGTATAATATTTTTATTATGTGGTTAAATAGAAGGTATTATAAAATATAAATATTATTATAAAATATAAATGGTTTTATACAACCTAGAAATTTATTTTAAAAAGTTCATGAAAAAATATTTTTCATAAATAATTACTCAATGACGATGTAGTGATTATTCAAATAATGATCAACTCAGTAATGTGATTTAATAAATACTAAAAGAAATATAGTTAAAATTAATTAAGGTAATAATTTTTTTTTCGTTAATATGACTTATTATGGTTTTATATAATTTATTATTTTTTACTTATCTTTATTTAGTGATTTTCGCTAAGTCCATGCAATTAATAATGTCAAATTTGACACTAATGATATTTTATGAAAATAATATTTTATAAAATTAGTTAATATTAAAAAAACCATAAATAATATAAAACGGGATAAATTATTGTCTATAATATCATTAATTGACCATTTATGATTATATTTAAAACTTATATGTAAAAATATCCACATTTTAATATTGAGAATGTTATTATCCTATTTATAATTAATATGTGTTAACTTTGGGTTAATAAAAATGAAAAGTTTTAAAATTACACCAAAACATGTCAAAAATATTTTTGTTGGTATTAACACCATATACAACATTATATTATAATACCACTCCATTTGGAGGTATATGTATTTAGATTAAATTTTTAATAATTTAATCCTTTCAAATATTCAAAAAGTGCCCCTTATCTTCGTTATAAAAGAATACATGTTCCCTCATATCATTTCAAAAATTTGTGTCTAAATTCTAGAAAAAACTGTGAAAAAATTTCTTTTACACATATCTATCGACATTCGTAAGTTTATTTCCTTCCTAATGAAAAAACTATAGAGTCTTTCAGCAGAGATATAAAGGACCCGTTTCGAAGAAGTGGTAATCACCCTAACTGATAAGTCTATTTTCTAATCACATATACCACCTCAAAATCTATGAAATATATCATAAACTAATAACTTAAGAATTATGAATATGATGAATTTTTATTATATGTATGAATACAATACTATACAGTGGATTCCTATCGAACAAGAAGTGAATTTAATGTTCAGGTGTATGTATGGATATGCATCTCTACGCAGATATAATTATAATTTTTCCTAACTATATTATATGGGTGAGAATATTGAATTTATTTAATGATTATATGTGATATTTCTGAAATAATTATATTCCTATAATTGAAATATCATATCTACATTTTTCCGCTTAATCATTTGATAAATGATAATGTTGCACATGCGTAAATATGGCATACAATCTCCACGATGCAATGTAATTCATTTTTCATGTATATTTCCCATGGGTTATAATAAAGATAATTTTTTTTATATATATGATATATATATAATTATAATGATTCTGAAAATTATGAGAACCTCATAAAAATATAAGGAGCAGGACTATTGAAAAGAATCATTGCTGCAAAACAAAGCAGATATCACCTAGAACATTGATTTTAATTATTAATAAATAGGTGATAAGAGATTATAAAAATAGAACAATGTATGATTTATTTCTGGTTTTCCATTACAATTATAATAAATCCATATATACTATACATGCTTTTTGAATGCGAACAAGGACAGGTGAAACATGTATTAATGGATATATAACATCTAGGCCCAACTAACCATTAAACTGACAACTATACTGGTGGGTCACATGGACTCATTCACATATACATATACCCCAAAGACAATAGCATATAATATTCATTAAAATATGTTTAAAGTTAACTAATATATTGAAAACCCCTTAGGTGATATCTATTAGCATCTGGAGATCCAAATCTTTCCTTGGATCCAAACTCGCAGGTACATCCAATAAAGAAATCAGACAAGATCCTGATGAAATAAGGTCTACTATCGTACCAAGGGTGCCAAAGTAGGGTTTGAGATAAAATATCAGTAGGATAGCACCAACGGTTTCATTCCCAATCTAGATAGTGTAATATTAATTAAGTAGTGAGTAGTTATAGAGAAATAATATCATAACTGAAAGAATAATCAAAACCCATATAGGTTCCTAAGAGACACCTGGCAGAAATACCAGCTTCATACCATGTCTAGTATGTATTATCATGTCATTATTATAAATATATATAAGATAATTATATATATATGTATACATTGGGGTGGTTTGTGACATACCTTCATCATCCAATTCCATGGGATCTCATAAGGTATGTCCCTAACCGGGGTCCAAGAGACATTAGTCTCATTTCCTCTATGCATTAGATTTATTTTGGGGTGTATTGGGACATACCACCACCATACATATTCTAGGTGAGATCTCATGGTCATCCCAAAACCCAATACTAATAGCCCTTCGTCTCTTGACGTGACTGAATCTTTATATCTCAAAAACATAAGTAGTGTATAGTAAGAATGCCTCCGACCCCTAACACATATATAATTGCCATTGGTTAAAACTATTCCCCACCCATAAATAATTATATACCTGGAATGGGGTAAGAATTCATCTCATATATAGGAAAATGTATAACTTAAATTTGTTAATAATGCCTCTCATCTATAAACAATTATACAAATCCCACAAGAGTAAGAATGACTCCAATCCATAACCAATTATATACCTGGCATGTGGTAAGAATGAATCTCATTAATAAATAATCGTAGTACTATGCTTACGGAAATTCATCTTATTCATTTTAATGGTGATGTCCATGTTCATAATTTAAAACATATGCCATTACCACTTATGTGCCAAACTACGATAAGTCCAATTTCATCGAAATCATTGCAAATCCTGTCAGACTTTTTTAAAATCATAATAAAGGGAAAGGTATTAATATACATTATGGTAATTCAATTTAATATAATTTTCATGGTTTATAACAAAACATTCCAAAAACATTATTGAAGCTCAAGGTCAATGAAATGTTCCTTGTTCCATTTATATGTATATATGTTGGATGTCGGTATCCTACATAATCCATCATATACCATCCATTTACCTTTACCAATTAATTTAATTCTTTAGGACATGGAATCTACATTTCAAGGGATCATGGGTAGAGGATAGGTGTTATGTCAACAAAGCATATGCCGTCTTGGGATAATGAAACAAAAGGGAAAATCACCTAAACATGTCATTTATCAATTATTACTCCAGCATAAAAATAAACTCTAGGAAATAAGGTTTTGAAGTTTAAAATTATATCAATAAATTTCTATAACAAAGGTATCAAACCTCCATTGGAAGGGTTTTATTACAAAAATAATAATGTTGTTATTAAAAAAATCATTTATCACTTTTAATAATTTCTCTAACTTTAACAAATAATGATTTTAAAGTGAAAACTAATCTACATGAATAAAAAACATAAAAAAATATTTATTTAATAACTGCATTACTAAAATTAAGGGTAATGGAATGGGGCCCTACCACAAAATATAGAACCAGCCAAACTACTTTTTCACTCGATAGATTGGTGGTGACGACATAGAAGTACTCCACACACACACTTGCACATACCTTCATATATATATATATATATATAACACAATGCACATATTCCCTACTCCATGATGGAATTTGTACATGGATGATATATATATATATTATATATCCCTTATTATATGTGTGTGTGAACCTTCACATACCATGGAAACTCACAACAACAAAACACTTCGCACCCTAAAACAAAAAAGATCCAAAATAAACAAGGATGAAATAAATAAGTTGGTTGAGAACCCTACCCAAAACAATGGAGATGTTCCAAAACTCCTTGAACATCCATTCATTCAGGGGATGTTTCTAGGACATGCATAAGAATGTATTGATGGACACTTTTCATACCCGAATACCAAATGAAAAATAGAAAATTACATTATACAATCCCAAGGTTCGGATGAGATGAAATCAAGCCAAGAGGGAGGATAAATCATCCCATAAAAAGTTGGTGAAAATTATAGAATCCTTACCTAGTGGATTTTTGAATGAACTCTAAAGGAAAAGCAGTAGATCTATTTCCAAATTTGGAGCTGAGTGGGAGGGGTTTTTCGTTCTTCATGAATAAGGGGGAGGTGCTACGTCGCATAAAAGTTAGGAAGGGACAATGAGGCCTTTATTTCAAATTTGTTTTTTATTATAATTAAATTAAATTCAGTTTTTTAAATAGTGTATCAACACATGGTCTAGGAATCACTGTTTAAAAACCATGCACCAATCTTGCTCTCTCTTCTGGTAAAATGGGGCACTCCCCATGCGATGGTTGAATGGTTTGAAAATCCTGCACGAACCTTGCCATAAATAGTAATATGGTACTTCCTATATGGCACTACATGTGGGGGATAAGTGTATGGTTTGTAATATCATGTACATATCGTATGCACCACCACTACCACCATTGAACAAGGACTATCTATTTCATGTTGTGGGCCGCATGGTTTCAGAAAAACCATGCATCCTCTGTATCTTTTCAAAACCATGTTTTTAAGGTCTGGTACTCCCAAAACTCCTAAACCCATTTAAGAAAATTTTCAGTCCTTTTTCCAACTCCAAAAATAATAAATTGAAGGGTTACAACCATTTAAATCTCATTCTAACACCTAGTTTTATATTCTACCCATCTATCAATGAAAATGTTTTAAAACCATTTCATTTTCATCTATTTCAAAATTCAGGTCATTACAACCTTCCCATCTTATAACTTCACATCCCTAAGAGTCCTTTTGGAATAATGAACTAATCACTTGAACTATAGGGGTCATGAATATTGATTCCAATGGCCACGTTGCATTAAAAAAATTTCCAATGCACCCTTAAGAATACATTTTGGTATGAATCACATAATCCGTTTTAAACTAGATCCAATGTGCGTTCACCAACCAAAACAACAGATTGACTCTTACCCGAGCCTGTTACCCAGAGAATCGATCTTGTTGTCTTCCAATTAAGCCAACATTCAAAGAAATTTCCCACCTGAGGATACAGCTTTATGCAGCCAAAACAAAACAATGACTCATCCATCATCATAATTGATTTACAATAACACCTCTAAGTGTTACAGCAATGCTCCAGGCCTGATTTTTGAAATAAAACTAACAGGAAATTACCCATCAACCTCAAGCCCAAGTTGAGATGGATTTTAATGAAAATCATCAGTTGAAACCAACCGCACTCTCCTCTACCTAATGATGTGCTGGAAATCGAGTTTCAACGACTTTTCACTTTTTAAAGAGGGATAATGAGTCAATCTACTATAGAAAACGTACCATTATTAAATCACTCAGCTTGGATGACCAGTTGATTTTAATAGAACCCCAATTACTTCATAAAGATAACCTAGAATTTTCTTTGATAACATTAACTAAAGCTCATACGCGACTCCCGTGGATGTCTTGAAACCATGAAGGAAACCATGCATTCAGCGTGTGGAATCGAAATAGAATAACCCAACAGAATCAGTAGCTTTTAAGGTTTTACCATGGTGTTTGACCGATGCATTCTTAGTGAATCTAGAGTTATTTCATGATATGGTACATTCTCGTCACAAAACATGAGTTAAATAAATTTATTTTAATGGATTACAGTCAATATTCCCGAATTACAGGAAAGAAGTGAGGTCGAACCACCACTGTTCGACTTCCTTTAAAGTATCTCAGCTTTACTTAAAAACTATTCATTATCTTATCAATAGAATTTACCACCAATGGAGTTACACGATCCTTCAATATTGAACCACCAAAGTCTATCTGAGACCAATTGTGATTTTCAAGGGGTTCATTCACAGAAAACATAAACAAATTCATCCCACTGAGCAACAATTGACATGATTTAAGACTCACAAGCCTCAATGGCTTCCAAACATTACTATATATTTTGAAATGGTCATCTTTGGTGTTCATTCTACTCTAAAGGACACATTAACAAGAACAGATACAATGATCCCCACCTTTGGAGTGTAATTTCTATCAAATGATAAAGATACCAACTAATCACAAGCAATCTATTCCATATTTATCATAAAAGTAAATGCGACAAACCATCAATCTTGGATAAAAACATAAAAACTCAATAAGTAAAAACTAATGAAACCTATGTGTTAGAACACCGAATTCGATAGAAGCATCTTCCTGATAATTGGGATGGTATTGACTTCTTAAAACTCAACTCACTCTACATGGAGATGACCTGAGACTATACATAACAATAATGTAAATTTAATTCAGAGTAGTATTTCCACATACAACAATTAACCTAGATGACTCCATAAAAATTCATCTATCATCTATGAAGATAATGGGTCATGTGACCGATGAATTAGTCAACCATGACTGAGTCTGGTCAAAACTACCGATCCTAGCATTACATGATGCTCATGCCTGTATGAAGGGTCAAATCCACCACAAACAGCCATCAGAACAATGGTGTCATTAAAATATAAAAGATCTACCTGGGATAATAGCACCTGAACAACACTGAACACAATAAATCTCACAGTATGATCATTTAACGAGAGTTATAATGGTGAAACCTACCACATGATATCCTCTTAAGGAAGCATACACACCAAACCAACACTAGTACATTCCAAATAGATGCCATTTGGCATGAACATTGAGCACAAATCCATTGCTATAAAGGATAAGGCCTATGGAAAAAACATACGATTCCATACCTAGAAAACCCAAATAGAGTTTCTAACATCCCTTACATAAGTGTCTTAATCATAGGACACCCCTATATGTTCCATTTCCAATCCCTTTTCATTTAATAACATTTAAACTATAAACATCTAAAATATTCGTTTCAAAACATCATGTACATTTAAAAAAACCCATGGTTCATGACTTAGATAATTCCTAAAGGGAAAAATAGGAAATCATATCAAATTTCATTTAAAACTATAAACATTTCCAGACATTTCAGCTTTGTTAGAAAATTTATCCCCAAGATCCTATTTAACAAACAAGACGTCCTATAAGGGTCCCATTTTAACCAACCAATGTTCATTAGAGAATAAAGCAATAATAGTTACGTAATTAAATGTTTTAAACACCAAAATGTTTCATCCCATAACATAAATTTATGAAAAAAACACACATTGTTATGGTTGTGTATTATGATAGTAACAAATTTAATTTAGAATAAAATTAAACTAATTTTACATTTATAATTTTTCCCCAATATAACAATAAAAAAAAGAGTTCGACTACCTATGTTTTCATTTTCCGATTCATGGAGGACCCATACACTCCGTGGATTGATAATTGACTCCCAATAATAAAAAACAAACCTATTTGAAAATAAAATGGTCTAAAAAAATTGTCTAAGGGTATGGGTGGCCATCTACTAACCTGTAATGATCACATGCACTTTATAGTTTGGAATTTGGATCCCTTTTTCCTTTCAATTTTATAACCTTTACATTTCAATCCCAAACATAAATAGTATATATATATATATCTAAATATTTTTGTAATATACAGGTTATCCTTTATTTGTTGTACATTTCTCTTACAACCTACCATAAAAAATTCGTTCTCGTTCATTAAAATCACCTATTTCTTCATCCCATGAACCCATTTATGCATATAAAAATCACACTAACATGTCATTTACAATAGTAAAAACATAATAATTTGGATGAAATAAATAAAAAAGTATAAAAATAATAATGGAATATCAATCAAGGCACACTTTCAAACATGTATGAAAACAATAACACAACTACATGGCATGGAATGTGCATTCCATCCTCATTTCTATTTACCTAATATAATTCATGAAATGAAACCTCCTTTAAACATCATGATATTATTAAAAATTCCTAAACTCCATAGATTATAAAGAGTAGAAATTAAAATTTTCACTTAATGTGAAATCATATCAATTGTAACATCAAAAAACATGAACATTGTCCCAACAATGGTCACATGGTGATTTCTCGTATATGGGGAGGTCAATACCAAGCATGGAAATTAACCATGCCCCAAAAAAATCCAATTCTCCTATGTACCATCCCAAATATTTTGATAAAATAAATGAAACACACTTTGATACCATTTTGTAACGTCTCGTCCCATTTGACAATTAAACCAATAGTCAGATCGGTGGGGCACATGGCCTCAAGCATGTCTTCTGATACACTAGAAGATTCCAAACAGTAGAGAGGGTATCAATAGGGGATAGTGGAGTGACTATACCCTAATATAATAAAAGTGAATTGGTATAATTGAGACTAAATAGTAGGTAATAGAAAAATCAATTAATAAATGGAATACCAGAGAATAAAAAATATTAATAATTTACTAAATGTCACCTAGACGAATTTATAAAATAGTTGGATGCATTTCATGTGACATATAAAATTAAAATAGGTAAATACAAATATCATTAGAAAGTAGTACATAAACATACAAAAGATATAAAACAACCATGGATAATCCCCATGAACATCTGGAGCTCCAGCTCGGTCCTTTACTCCTAACTCCCAGGTACAAGCAATACACCAATCAACCTATATACAAGAATTATAAGGTCTACTTGGGATCAATGGGTACCTGATCATGGTGTGAGATAAAATCATAGTAGTCTGGCATGCATAGTGTTATGAAAAATCCAGAAAATGTAATATTATTTAAGTTTTGTGTGGGTATAGATAAATAATAATATATCTGAAAGAATAAACAAAACCCATTTATGCTTCTAAGGGACACCTGTTGGTGATACCTACTTCATCACTTGGCAGGTATGTCTGATCATGTGAAAATCATATATATATATATATATTGTATCAGTATATATTAATATACATTGGGGTGGATCAAGACATACCTCCACTGTCCAAATCATGGGGATCTCTCATGGTTTTCCCCTAACCTAAGTCCAAGATCCCATAGCATATTGGCCTCCATGCATTGCATTTATGTTGGGGTGGGTTGGAACATACCACCACCATCCAAATTCTAGGGAATCTATCACAATCATCCCATAACCCATTACCATGGGCCCAAAGTCTCTTGGCATGAAAGCATCATTATATATCGAAAACATAAGTGGTGTGGGGTAATAATGCCTCACAACCATAACATATATATAACTAAAATGTAGTAAAACTTCCTCCCACACATAAACAATTATATATCTGGCATGGGATAAAAATGGCTCCCATCAATAAACAATTATGCAGTGGGCATGGGGTAATAATTCCTCCATACCATAAACTATTATATAGTAATCATAAGGTAATAATGCCTCAGCTCTGTAAACATTTATAATTATATGCACATGGAAATTTCTCTAATTCATTTTAATAGACATGTCCATGTTCATAATTTATTACATTTGGAATAACCTCTTACCTTCTAAACTAATAGAAGTATAATTTATTTCAAAACATTGAAACTCATGTCAGTCATTTTATAAATCATAAAAAGAGAATGGCCATTCAATCCCTTGGTTTTATTCCAATTAATATTATTTTCATGGTTTATACCAAAACATGCCAAAACTATTTCATAAGCTCAAGGTCAATTAAATGTATAATGTACAATATATATATATATATATGATGTTGATATCCTACATAATCCATCTTATAATGACCATTTACCATAACCAATTCATTAAACACTTTAGGACATGAAAACATAATTAATATGGATCTAGTGTAGAGGAGAGGTGTCATGACTACAATGGATATGCCCACATGGGAAAATGCATGAAAAAGGGACTAGGACCTAATCATGTCATTTATCAAATATAAGTCAAGCACCAAAATAATATAAATGTAATAAGAGAGGAATGTGTAAAATCATATCACTACATTTTTAGCATGAAGGAATCACACCTCCGTTTTTGGGGGTTCATTGAAAAAAATGAAATAGTCATCAAACAAATCATTTTATGACCTTTGAGAATTTCTCTAACTTTATCAATGTAATATTTTAAACTGAAAACCATATATCATTATTTATAAACTCAAAATTGTGATATAATTAATTAATTAATGTGTTACTAAAAATAAAGGACATGAAAAGGGTGTCCTACCTCAGATGATTGACCTGTCCAAACTACTTTGGCACTCGATAGATTGGCGGTGACCACATGAAATTGATCCATAATAACACATGCACATACCTTTATATAAGTCTATAAATATTCATATCTCAATGCACATATTCCCCACACCTTTTTTGAATACTTACATGGAATATAAAAAATATATATTTCTATATTTTATATATTCCTTAGTATATATGTTTGTGTGACTTCACGAACCATGGAAACCCCAAAAAAACACTAGGCAACCTAAAACATCAAAGGAACCAAAATAAAATAGGTGAAACAATGCATTGAGTTTAAAACCTTTCCCAAAATGATGGAAGAAAGACAAAATACCACAGACTCCCTATCCATTGGTAGAGGTTCTTAAAAAACTCATATGGGAGACCTGATGGTTGCTTTGCATACCCTAATGCTGGAAGAAAACCCAAAAAACACATTAAAGTAAAAACATAGGTTCATTATAGATGAAATTGAGTCAAGGATGTTGATAAATAATCCCTAATGGTGGAGTAGAAAGAGATAGATTACTTACATTGATGAGTGTATGTTTAATACCATGGAAAACTGGACAATTGACACATGGATGAGGATTCTGGAGGAAGGGGTGTATCGCTTCTTGTGAGTAAGGTGGCAAGTGATGCATCACATATGATGGTGTAGGGAAGAATGAGGGTTGTTTTTATAATTTTTTATTTTATTTTATTTGATTTTTTTAAATATAGGGTCACTACATAGGGTTTGGACCGCACGATTTATAAATCTTTCTACCTACCATGTGCCCTCTTCTAGGAACTGGGGCACTCCGCATGGGATGGCGACACAGTTTTAAAACTAAGCACCAGCCATCTGGTGAACATTTCTAGGGTACTACATAAGTGGAACTACCCATGAATTCTAGGAAAATGGTTTTTAAATCCATGTGTAGCCCATGCACATCGCCACTACCCCCTTGATAAAAGTCACAAGGTTTCTTATAGTGGGCCGCAAGGTATTGGACAAACCGTGCATCCACTATAGCTTTTCAAACCCATGGTTTTTTGGGTCTAATTCGAACGTAAATGCAAGATACATCCGAGACACATCTCAACCCTTGAACAATGTCCAAAAACATTATTTTTAAGGGTTTTAAACCTAAAAATATTGTTCTTATGATCAGATTTAATTTCAACCCGTCCAAGAAATGAGAATTTAGAAAATAATTACATTTTAGTTTAGTTCAGAATGTGGCTCATTACAGGATTGTTTTCTCACTTTTATTTCTGTTGGATATGTTCCATATAAAATAATTTTTTCTTATATGTGGTCTGTATAATTCCCATTAATTTATTTTATGTGTCCTATCACTATGATTATATTATTTTCATATCCAAATATTTTTTCCATCCATTATTCATAAAAATCAACTAATTATAAAGTGATAAGGGGTTAATTCACAATCTCATCAAATTTTAGGATTTCATTGTTTTAAATCTCAGTTTTTTAATATTTATATTAAACATCAAGATTTCTATGAAACTATTCAAAGAGTTTTTTACTATTCTCTTTCGAATATTTAATGTAATTTTTACCCATGTGGGAATTGTTTCCTAAACGGATTGAAAAGAATACTTATGTAATCTTCTAAAAAAGTATCTTTATGATTTTCCTTATAATATATATAGAAGGAATGTTTTTTTAATTATATGGTATGATCATAATTTCCCATCCTTATGACACCATAATGTTTTGATGCTTCCTTTACAAAATTATGAGGTTCATTTAAAATAAAATGTTTTTTTATAATTATGATTCCATTGAAAAAATATTTCATAATAGAAATGGATTTTCTTCAATAATTATTATATGTTATATTTTAAAAAAATTCTTTGTTATGATTCCCTTATTATCTATTAAATATGTTTTAAAAAAGATACTACCCATATACCATTAAATCATTTATATGGATGGATTATGTTTACAATGGAATGATATTTATGAAACTTATCTATTTTCCATGAGTTATTTTTGGATGAAGTGTTTATGAAACTCATTTATTTACCATAGTTGTTATGTGGTGAATTATTTATTATACTATGGAACACATATTTAATATTTTAATTAGGTGATGGGTTTTACGTATATCCCCTCCAATGCATTGGGTAATGATTTATTTCTCATGAGATTGTAAGGGGAAACAAGTCGATGAGCTAGATTTGTAAAGAAAACGAAGTCGATGTGATTTTTTTGATAGGGGGAATAGGTGATAAGGACTTATCCGAGTGTCTTAGTAGTTATACATGGCCTATTAAATGGTTATGTATATTTATGATGATTCGACACACATTTATGAGTTGAAAATATGGTTCATGAATTGGTTATGATGGTGTTTCATTAGTATAGTTCTATATTATGTTATTGAATGGTATGCAATTTTAATTATATCAATTTTATATCATTTAATCTAATGTATTTAATTGGAATCAATTTCACATTGAATTTGGATATAAATACATTTCAATCTTTTGAACATTTTCACTATAACAACCACTTCTCTCATTCCGTCAATGGAATTAGTTTTAAATTAATTTTTCCCAATTATTAGTTTTTAATTTTTTAAAATGGATTCAGCATATGTAATCATTAGTTCACATTTTAGTAAATAGGTCCCTTTAATATATGGACAATATTAATACAAAATTTTGTAAATTATTATTAACATGGTCAACAATAAAACCGGGAATTAAGTTTAAAAATAGTATTAATAATACTAAAAAACTATTATAAAACATAAAAAATGTTATTTTATGAATTCAATTTGACAATTAAAACCTCATTTTATAAATTTAATTATATAATGAAAACTTGTCCAAAAAAATTAAATAGATATTATTAAAATCAAATAGTGAGAAAATGACACACTCTTAATTTTAATGACATTACTGTTTTTAGAATGGGGTGAAATAAAATATATTCTTAACTAATATAATTATAATGAAATATAAAATTTTAAAATTTATTTTTGAAATTTATTTTTAATTTTTAGTGAAGATATAATTGTCATTAAAAATTACACAATGATGATTTAGTAATTATTCAATTAATTAAAATCATAATTAAGTGATATTCACAATATTAAATTAAATATAATTTTAATTAAATAACTTCTTCCATGAATTTTATAGCTTAATATGAAATGTTATTGTTGTATTAATATTTTTTAATTTATCCTGCTATATTAATTTTCATAAATTCAATGTAATGAATAGTGTGAAAATGGACAGTAATTTTGTTTTATGAAAATAATATAATATTAAATTGGGTACAAACATAAAATAATAAATATAGAGAAATTGGATAAATTATTTTATAAACTATTAAAAAGTGAGTGTTTATTCTTTAATTGAAACTATATATGTAAAAATATCGAACATTTATTATTCAAAATTTTCAATGCATAGTTAAAATTTAAATTAGTTAAACATGGGTTAATAAATATTATAATATATAAAATTACACCAAAAAATTTATAAAATATTTTTATTTACAGTAATACCACCCTTTCCCACGTTATATTCATATAACATTCCATTTGGAAGAGTTTTTATTTATATTTAATTTTTTATAATTTAATCTTTTGGAGAAATTCTGAAATTATCCCCCACCTTATTTATAAAAGGAAACCACATCATCATCTAATTTCCACAAATTGATCCTTATTTCTCAACCAAAATAATCAAAATTATTATATACACATCCTTCTACACATTTTGGAGGTTTTTTCTATTTCCAAAATACCAACATTAGAGTCATTTAGAGTATATCAACAGCAGCTATTTTGGAGAAGTGGTAATCACTCGAACCGGTCACTCTCGTTTTCTACTCTTCTATAACTCCTCTAAATATACCATATATATGATAAAATAATAACATAATAATAATAAATACTCTGGAATTTTACTATTATTTTTAACAACCCACTATATATCCATTCCCCATCAGTTATTAGTGGAAGTATCACTTGTGAGTACCTACGACTTACCATCTCCACGGAGTGATATAATTTATATTCTATCACTATATTTCATTAGTGGAAATTAAGAGATATAATTAATTATTCATGATGTTAATGAAATAATTATACTTTAGGAATGATAATATCATATCTACCTTTTCACCACATAATCTTTTCAGAAATGATCATGTCTCTCTTCTATACATATGACTTAACATATACACAATGGAATGAAATTAATTTTTCTTATTTATTTAACATGGTTGGTAATAATGATGAATTTTATGAATATATATGATATATATAAATTAATAATTATTATTGAAATGATGGTACTGGGATATTAGTGTAAGGACAGAGACTATTGAACCGAATCATGGTTGGAAAACAAAGAAGATATCCAAGAGAAAATAAATTATAATTATTAAAAATTTGGTGATAATATGGTTTTAAAAATTAATAAATGGTATGATTGATATTTTTTTATTGAATAAATTTATGATAAATCTATAGTTATTATGCATGGGGCTTTAAGGAAAACAAGTAAATGTGAGAATTTGGGTTAGGTATTTTTGTGATAGTTTTATTTTTGTGGGAGAGATTCCTTATACAATACTTGTTTCTTATATGTCGTGTATATACTACCCATGAATATATTTTATTAGTTTTATAATAAATATTATGTTATTTTTTATCCATATAATTTTTTTCTTTTAGGGTGCATATTCGTCAAATGATTTTAATTTGGTTGATCATTATTTCACAATTTCATCAATATTTAGGATAGTTTCATTTTGAATCTCAATTAGCGAATTTTTATCTTCAATATTCATGATTTCATAAAATATATTCAAAAAGGATTTTAATATTCTCAAATTTATATTTAAATTTATTTTTACCCATGTTTGAATTTTCATAAAATTTACTGAAATGAATATTTTGGTCATTCTATGAATAAGGCCCTTTGCGACATTATTGAAAACATATATTGAATAATTTTTTTTTTAAATTATCTAGTGCTGGAAATGTATTCCATAGTCATGATACCTTAATTAATTGAGTCTTTATTAACAATCAAAAAAGGTTCTATTCAAATAAAAATTTTCCATTATAATTGAATGGAACATTAACAAATATTATTTAATAAAGAAATGATATTTTTCTCAAGAATAATTTCAAGCGATACTTTAGAGAAAAACCATTTTTCCATCTATGATGACATTATATTCAATTAAATATTAATTATTAGCAATATTACAAAAGGATGAAATTATTATACTTTGGATGAGTGGTTTTTGATTACAAAGAATGAAAATTTCTAATACCTATTTCATTTCCATGATTTATGTTATGATAATATTATTTGAAACTAATTTATATAAATTGGTTCTGATGTGATAAATGATTTATGTTCATGTGGAAAACAAAAATATCATTTTCATTAGGTTATATGTTCAACCTATATCTCCTTTCAGTTCCTTGGGAAATTAATTATTTCTGATGAGAAAGATATGGGGAAAATTTGATGAGCGCTATCCGTGAAGGGAATGAATTAGATGTGATTGATATATTATGAGAAACATGTGATAGGGCCTAATCCTAGAGTCTTGGAAATTTAACTTGACATAAGAAGTGGTTTTATATACTTATGACATTGTCAAACAAATTTATGAATTGAACTTATGGGACAATAATGAGTATGGATGATGTTTCATTATTATGGTACATGTTAATGTTTTATGGGGTGACTCATGTTTCTAATACATGATAGGTAGGGTATGAAATTTTAATGGTATACACATGATAAAATACCATTATTTATTATCTAATGCATTTATAAGATAATAAATTAATATCTTCCATGTTTACCCTTAGTGAGCTTGTGAGTACACCATTTTTTTTATATTTCCATTCCACTTGACATGAAGAAATGTGTTGAATGTGATAGGGTAAAAGGGATCTAATTATTAATAATTTATTGTTAGTGGATGTAGTGATTTTATGAACTAGTTATTTAGGTCTCCAATTTTACAAAGGTAGTATACCTTAATGAACCTCATAGCTATATTTTTATAATGAAATGAATATTCATCTAAAAATATGTAATTTCTATGTATGAAATGCTTGGGTCATAATAGAATGTCCTAGAATAAAGTAAACAATTATTACAATTATTTGGTGTTTGTTTTAATAATATTAAACAATTGTGTAAAGTGTATTTTCATAATTACAATTTTTATTACACCATGTATATTTTCCCAATAATATAATTTCCCGTAGGTGAATTTAATTATTGTACAAAACATATAATATGAATGTAATTATCACCATAATTTAATAACCTCCCAAGAACACATTAATGAACGCAGAGATATAATACTCCCCCTCTCACTCCAGAATTAGGGAAAAAATAATTATTATATCATGATCAATTGCTTAGTTTTTGGAATTCGAAGTATCTTCAAGGTACTATATTCAACATAATAAAAGGAAGAAATATTGAAGTTATTCATGTCTTTTTGATAGAAGTGGAATAGTTTTCTTCATCATATGCGTATGGTATCACGAAGATGAAATATTCCAACGTATTTTATGGAAGGATTTTCAGTTCACCGATTTGGTGTTCTGAAAATTTAGCCTACTATAGCAGTTGAGTCGATAATGAATTCAATTGAATAGAAAAATGAGTGGATGGTTGATGGTGATTATAAGATGGTGGTGTAACTAGATTAGTTAGTTTTAGATATATATAAAATATATGTGGGGAATTTCTTATTGTGTACTACATAATAATTCAACGTGTCACATAGGATAATTAGTTATAATTTTTAAAATTTATGTATATTTGTTAATATAATAAATTTTTAGTGTTATCCAATCAATTTAGATTTATTTTTAAAATGAAAAAAATAGTTGTGAATCCACTATAACTTATTTTAATTTTATTAAATTCTCTATGAGGTTTTTAGAATCTATGAGAGGTGATACATTACAACTATGGATAATAGTGTGCAGAATTCTTAGATACACTTCTCTAAGATTCAAAATAGTTCTATATGTTGATTCCATTGCACATATACTTATATTGGTGTGATCAATATGAGAACAAAAATATTATTATCTGTTGATTTTAAGAAGGTTTACATCCCAAAAATTGGTATCAAATATTGGAAAGAAACACTAATAAATGATAGTATAATTCTCAAATTCCTTATAGATATATAGATTCTACTTTAGGGTAATCTAATTATAAGATATGATAATAATGTAAGAATATGATTTCCTGATTTAGTTTTATAGAACCAACTGTGGATTCCAGAGGTATCATATAGAAGTTGATCTCATGTAGATGGACCTAAAAATCCAGCGGGTGAAGATAAGTCAAAAAATATAGAGAATATAGAATAATAAAATTAGGATATAATGGAACATAAATTAGTAAGGATGTTGAAGGAAAAATATGTTTCCTTGAATATTCTGTAGAATAAGACTATATTTTAGTTGATGGAATCCCTCTATAACACGTATATAAATATGATGGCATTGAATTATGTGTTTCTAATTTGAAGGCCATATAGAATGAATTTATTATAAGGAATTTTATTGTATGATCATTAGAATTAATTCCATATGATATGGAGATATATTGAAGGAGTGAATGTTACATTTATTGATTATGTTGGGGAAATCCTACAAAATTCAACTATACAAGAATCACAAGATGGTATTGTTACTATGATGATAAACACCTATTGAAATACTGGTTTTGAAAATAATGAAATAAAAAACATGATCCTCATAGAGTAACTCTTGAGAAGTTATTTCCAATTACAATTATTAAATTCTATAAATTTTAAAGAAATGGGAAACCACCTTAGAGAATGATTCATCAACGATAAGAATATATGTTTAGGTAGAAGGGTCGAGGAAAGGTGACCAATACTAGACTCGAATGTTGGAATTATGGGAAGCATAGAAACCTATACATGAAATAAAATAACTATAAATAAGGTAAAGGAATAATATCTTATGGAAGATAAAAAAAATTTAAATCAATATAATATAAAGGGACCCGCAACTCCACACTAGTTCCCAAATGCTGGCATGTGCAATTGGATCTGGTGCATCGTTCTCCTCAATGAATGATTTCATATGCACAAAAAACCATATCCGTAGAATCATTTTGAAATTTAACCTAATTAATTATGATGCTTTTGATGTTATTATAAAGGGTGCAATAAATCTCTTAACAAACAATGGGTGTTTCATATTATATATGTAAATGAGAAAATTTTCTATTCTCCGGATGAACCTAATAACTATAGGGATATTGGATAATTTGGTATATGGAACAACTATGGAAAAAGGAGATAGGAAAGTAACTATAGGTTCTATTATTTTATTGTAAGGAGTAAATTAAGGGGTCTACTTATGAGAATATATGTTTATATGTATGTTTAATGGTAAAATAAGATCATTATTATCTCTTGATGTATGGAATTATAGGTTTTGTCACACTAGTGAGATGAAATGAATTTTATAGATGGAAATGGAATAATAAATCTCAAAATGAATGGAATTAATATCTTTACAAGCATTAAATTTTTATATAAATATATCTTTTCATTCAATTTTAATTACTGGTAACCAAGATCCTGGTAGTTGGAGTTAGTTCACTTAGATGTATGTAGACGAACCCCAGTCTGAACTCAAGGAGGATACCGTTAAATCATCACATTCAACAATGATGTGAAAAAAGTAGCTATGGGTGTATTTAATAAATAAAAATCCTGATTTTTAGTCATTTTGTTTTGTAGATGTATATAAAAATAATATAGTGTTTAGAAGTTATATTTCCTCAGATTAGACAATGGTGGTGCTTATAGAGTAGATAACCTTCAGAACATCTACTAGGAGAAGGGGTTCTAGCTCGAAAAGAATATATTAGGAACTATATAATGTAAAGGAAGGGCCAAGGGGATGAAATTAAGGACAAACATACATTTCATTCATAAATATTATATCTTTTTAGATGAATATTTATTATATAACATTAATATTCATTCCAAAATCATATATATCTATAGAATTTGGATTGATCAATACATAAATTACATAGTTTTAATATATCTACATAATAGCTAACTATATATTTTTTTTAATTAAAACATTTCTTATAAATATCATGCATATAACCTCTATTCAAAACCCATATAAAAGAAACATAAGAAATTTTGGGACCATACGATCAGTAATGGTAAGTAGGGGAGATATCAATTATCCCTTAAAAACATATGAATAAGGAACTAATAGTATTATCATTAAATTTGAAACACCATATCGTACATATAAATGATCATAATCTAAAATCCATGTAATAAATAATTACTAGTTCATAAGATATGAGTAATAATGGAATCGAATAAACTTTTTCATGAGAGCATAACATCGACATGGTAATTTGGAACATAATCTTATATCTTTGGGAACATTTATAAATTGAAATAGGGTCACCAATTATGATAAGGAAATTAAATCAAGCCCATGTATAAATTTAAGGACATTAAAGTATATCAATGCATAATCTTATCGACTTAAAAATCCATGTCCACATATAAACATAGGGGCTTGAATCCTATGTCTACACATAATCTTATGCACATGAATTCTAGTTCCACACATAATATTATGAATATGAAATAATGTTCACGAACAAAATAATTAACCCAATATTTTCCATATTTATCAAAATAAATTAGAGATTTAGTAGACACACAAATAATTTAACCATAATCCATTCATTTAAATTCCACATAATCATATATAATTCATAATTACATTATAAAATAACCAACGGAAAACAAAACTATTTCAAAAAAATCACCATCATAATCATAAACCCCAAGAGAAATTAAAAATGGAATCACAGGTTCATATAACTTGTGTTGAATAGTTAATATCAATGAATTTTATGAGGGATAAAAAAATAATTAAAATACAACTAATACATTTCATAAGGAAAATACACTTTTTTATTTTAAATAGTTTCATTAAAATATAAAAAATACCAAATATTATGGGAAAAAATTTCAACATAAAAAAACATGAAAAAATATAATTGAATATTAAAATAGTTGACCTCTCATTATAGTAGTAAATTCTATTTATGACATATATGTTAAAAGATAAAAATTCTTTTAAATTTTTTTTAAAAATTTAAAAATTTCCTCATTCTGAATGAGAAATGAATATTAATTATAAAAAAAAATTCAATAAATAAATCATTTTTCAATGTTCCATTAAAAATTCATATGATGATATTAAAAACGTTCTTGAAATCATATTTAGAAATCATATATTTTGAAGAAAATCATTTTCGACCTAAGAGGGAAATAAAATTGATTTTCCTTAATAACATATATTTTTCTCATAAGTATATAAAGTGATGAAAATGAAATGAAAAATAAATATTTTAAATAAATAAATATATTCTAATTAAATTAATGGTTTTGTTTTTTTTACAATATTATATCATTATCATAAACTTAACGATAAACAATCTCAACAAAAATTAAATTGTAACATAAAACACTTATCACATTAGTATCATTTGAATCTTGAGAACCATAGAATAAAGAACCTTAGATGGAAATGTTAAAGGCCTAAGATTTCTTAAGAATTTTCAAAAATCAATTCATGATCATTATATACACCACATTAAATAATCAAGTGGGGAATATGGAATATGTCTTATAGAAATAAAAGTTACATAAAATTCCCTTTCCTTAGGTCTGACTTCCTTGTTTCATATTCCAACATCCTGTAAAATAAATATACTTTTATTATTATCTATTACAGAATAATAAAAATATATGAATAAATTATATGAATAAATTTTTACCTTTTATGACCCATTTATTAACAATTCTTTATTAAATCATTTTTCCATGTGATATATACTTATTTTTTTAGTTTTTTTTATATGGTATTTTTTGTCCTTGTAATTTGAACCAGGTTACATCATATCCGGAATGTTAATAATTTTATAAATATATTATATTTTTATTATATACATATTTAAATTCTTACATAAAATTTGATATAGTAAAATGCATTTAACTATCCAAGGAGGCATTATGTTATACGTATACATGCACATTTTTTTCAAATTTTTATAGATAGAATAAAAGAAACATAAATAATAAATAAATATTACAAAAATTAATAATTATATCACATAAATACTATATATTAATTATATATTAATATCCATAATACCATATATTTAAATTTTAAATGATCATAATTATTTCATAGCTTTGTGGAGGTTGTAGTCCACAATGATGCAGAAGATACATTACAGTTTTCCAATAGATTTGATGGTAAGAAGGTAGATATCATATTAAAATTTCATAAGGATAAATTGTTCATTAATTTTATATCAAATATTTATTCTATAATAATAACTATCCATGAACGATAATTGTTGAAACCTTATTTTTTTATGCATATATTAGTCGTACATATGAATGAGAGAAACTTTCACATAACATTTGATGGAAATAGGGTGACTAAAGGTGGGTTCATAATCACTGTAACCATTAAGTATATTTTGGATACTGTATTTATTATATAATTAATAACAATATATACTTATAGGATGTAAATTATGAATTCAATTGAATTTAATCATTTTAGATGGTTACCTATTCTTTAAAACAAATAAATTAGATCTTTTAATTATGATACTAAGGATAGATTTTTGGAAATACCATCACATATAGAAATTTGATATTCTATTGATAAGGTATTTTTTGGACGAGGTTGAGTTATATATCTCAAAATGTTTGAATTAGTGAGTGGTGGATGTTCAATTTTAAAATTGTGGTGAGGTGTACATTTGGTAAATCAGAAAAGATTAAACAATAATAATTTAATTTTCAGGTAAAATAATTCCATATGGATAGGTAATAAAATATAATGTAATATGAGGATTTAATAACATAAAAAATAAAATTTGGACATATTTATTTGGTGGTTTAATCCTTATATATTTGATTAACCCCATAGTTAACGTAATTTAACCATAACAACAGATACATCTTCTTTCACATTTAAATGGTTATAATTTTATCTATAAAGAGAATATTTAGTTTCAAAATGGAATAGAGACTAAATATTAGTCAATATTTTAACCACTTATCCCTATTTCATGACTCTAATGAGTTTTAAATAATTTAATATAATATTGTTTTCTTAAAAAATTATTAATGCCTTTTTGACACTATTCATTAAATTTGACCTTAAATACACCCATAAAAATGGAAATGGGATATAATCCATTAATATATCCTTAATTTGTCATATTTATCTAAAATATTTATGGTAAATACCAATATTTCAAAACTAAATTACTGTTAATATTTTTCAACTAATTTATATAAGATTTATTTTAATTTAATAAATATTTTATTAGTATTGTGTAAGAAATTTAAATAATAACATCATTAATAAAAATTGGAAATAAAATGGAATGATAAAAACTCATTGATTATTCCTCACTTATTAATCAATAAAATTTTATTTATTAAGACCAATATATATATATATATGTCGTAGTTGGTTTAATCATATTAATTCCCACAAATTCAGTGGCCAGGTTATAAGGTTAACATGTAAATAAGGTTTCGTGGTTTGTTTAAACTCGTTATTGGGTGTCATATATGCTATCAAACGTAATGGAATTATTTAAAAATATTTCACTGTTGTATTCTACCCCGATGACAAATTGAAACCACTAAATTTAATGTTGAATTCCATAATGATAGGTTTTCCATCTTAAAATACCGTTTATTAATTTATATATCATAAAATTGTAATAAAACATCCTCTAAAAAATATATAGGGAAATATGAAGTTCATATAGAATAAAAACTAACTAGATTTCAAAATAATAAAAAATTTGATACAAGTAAATATATATTAATAAGGAAGAATTATAATTAAAAAAATTAATAGATAGTGACATAGAATTTTATTATAAGAATGTTAACCGCCACAAAATCATAAATTTTTAAAGGTTTAAAAGAATAATGATTCACAAAAAAATAATGTAAATAGATAACCTTTTTATTAAAATGTTATTTTCCTAAAATTTATAGATTATTTTACTATTAGTATACTGTAATTAATAAAATAATCTTACATGATTTCTTTCTATTTTATAATCACTATTCCATCTGTTGGTTGTGTTTCAATCAATTCCACTCCTATCCCATATCTTACTCAATGAAAAAGAAACTTAAGTTGAATTCTTCATCCTCTAAGACCTAAAATTAAAATTTAACGAATCATAAGATCAATAAGTAATTCATTACACCTCAAAATATTTGAAACTATAAAATAAGTTATAAAAACTTATCCAATAACATCTAAATTTCATCATAATATAATCGTTAAATTGTTTAACTCATGTCTCCTCCAAATTATGTTTGAAAAAAATTGAATCTCAATGATTGGGATGATTTAATCTCATACCCATCAATGATCGAAACTAATTTAAAAAATTCATATATTTCTAAACCAAATTGTATATGCCATAATTATTTCCAAAGAATAATTTCATAATAAAACCATATATTATTTTAAAAGATAGTTCACCATAAATAAGATCATATCCTAGAAAAAAACATTTCTATTGGACATTCGGGTTTATCTATACATAGATATATGATCATATGTTGATTCTCAATATCAAATGTGACTTCCTAATTCTAGAATCTATTTTTTGGGAGCTAATAAATTCATATAATCACATATAATTAAATTAAAGGATGAACAATAATATTTTCACAGAGCTCATTAATACAAAATCCAACCTACCATTCCCAACTCTATAGTATAGGACAAGTGTTACATAATTATTATGATTCAAATTAGATGTTTTTTTGCATAGGATTTTCATTTTTTTCATCTGATTTTGTTTTGGGTAATTGTCCCCCCAAAATTCCTTGCTTCTACACCATTGAACTATGGGGTTTTTATTCTGTAGAGACCTCTCATTATTCAATTAAATAGTGATCTCATTAACACTACTTCAACAATAATTTTCATGATGGTCATGATTAAAAAATTTGATATATTTTCATAATCCTTTTAGGAATTCACCTGAGTGTTCCTTAACACATTTTAATCATGTATAAGGTTGAAATGTTTTCATCCATTAATGTGATATTCCATAGGATCTTCCATTAAAATATATATTCCTTTACTCATCATCATGAATATGAGGGTTTCTAACTCCCATTTACATTTTTATTTAACATCAAATTATTTAATCATTGCTTCTAATTTCCCCAATAGATAATGAATTTCTAAGACTAGGATTCAAACCATTACTGAATAAATCTATTATTATTTTAGGGCTGATGATTAATCTAGTAGAATACATTGCATATTTGGTAAACATATTCCACATAAAAATGAATTGATTCATCATCAATTTGATTAATATCATGGAAGCCCCTCTCCCATTTTTATATAAAATATGATTGAATTACTTACTGATGATTATCTTCTTAAACACATTCAATTAAATTGATTTAATTTAATTATCATTCCTGATATTATTAATTAGATTATTCCATTGATCATATTGTCTTTACAAATGATTAACAACTAGGAATAAAATTCAAGGTATGATCATTACTAAATTTAAATTATCTTTTCATTCAAATTGATCCATCAATTAGGAACAAATGGATTTTAAGTCCCATTTAATTATGGTGTACGTTGTAAAAAAAAGATTCATTGGCATGTTGCTCCATCCATTGAATATTTGGAAATTAAACATGACCCTTGTTTCCACATAAATATTGATAGATTTTAGTGATCATAGACCCAAAATCTTGCATCCCAACTTCAAAGATATTTTGTTTCTTATGAGGATGGTCATTCCATTGGCCATAATATTTTTTCAAAAGATTCATTAGGGTTCCAACCATTGAATAAAAACATTACGTGGTGAAAAAATCATGTTATCAAAATTATATTGAATATTCATAGATCAATGAAAATTATTACTTTTATTTCCTAAATTGTGACAATTAATTAATTTAGGTTCACCACCTATTCAAATCCTTCATAATGGTTCATAAAACGTGTAAATTAACACAAGTATATCCTATGTGAGTGCCAAACCATGTGTACAATAAGTTTACACACACCACTTACTAGAGTAATGATCTAGATATACTCAACTAAATATTTTCATTATTATTACCCAAATATTAGTCTATTCCAAAACTACACCAACTTATAGTATCCAGACATAGATGTTTTACTAGGAAAATTTTAATCCCTTTTTTACCATAACAGAAGAATTTATCATTTATGTATGATTATCTTATCGGCTGTTACTAACATTTCGTCACCCTAGATTAAAAAGGTTACATATACCAATCTATGAGAGTACTATACATACTCACAGTTTTCATTCATAGATATTTAAAATTTTTATATGAATATTCATTACATATATATAAGATTCATTGCATATTCAAATATATATAGTGAATTTGGGAACAAGGATGTATAAACAAATTATTCATATGATATCTACATAATCTTCACTGTCTTCTTCATAAATGTAAAACCTCTTAGATATATCAAATTTAAATAATCTATTCAAAACCTTAGGAAAGGAAAGGTAAGAAACGGTGAGCTCATATGCTCATTAAGGGTAATAAAGGAAGATATCAATGTTTACTTCAATAAAATATCAGTATAAGGGTATAAGAACATGATCAAAACATTTAAAAATATGTACCCTACTTATAAAATATCATAAACACGAATCATTGTATAAATATTTAAAAGTTCAAAAGGAATGAATCGTGAAGTTATTAACTAATTTGTTCCCTTAATGAGTTGTAGAGGCCTACAAATGCGGAAAAACATAATATTATAACTTTTTGGATATTTATACGTAGAAATAGGTATGCTCATTAAGTTATGAAAATGAAATTAGGACCCCACATATTTTCTGTACTTAAAACAAGGCCCACACATAATCATATAGACTTGAAATTTAGGTCCATAGAAAAACTTATGGAATGAAAACAAGGTCAATGAATAATATTATTGACATGAAATTCAGGACCATGCATAAAATTCTAAACATGAAATCAGGTTTAAAAATTTAATATTTAACTCTTGAGTTATCCATCTTAACCCAAAGCATTGGAGAGATTTAATAGACCCAACTATAACATAATAATAATCCAAGCATATAAATTCCATAAAATCCCAATTCATTCATAATAAAATCAAAACATAACCCATGTAAGATAAATGGGTTTTGGAAATATCACATCATAATAAAAATAAACATCACATAGAAATAATAAGTATGGTTTAATTGGATGATATTTCTTGTAAATAATAATTAATGTCAATGGATTATACCACGGATGAAAAATTCCTCTAATATATCCCTATAATATTTCATGAGGATAATACCATTTTCATTTTGAAATAATTTATAAAAAATATAAAAATTTCCAAAATATTTTTGAAAATAACCATGTGAACATTTACTTTATGATTTAAATAAGTTTACAATCAGGATGGTGGGAAGTAATGTTCATGGTGTATTAGATAAAAAATTCCTTTCAGACTTTTGTAAAAAGTCAAAAAGCACCACATTCAAAAACTGATATGTTGGATCCTATTTTAAATATTTTTAAATATATCATTAGTGATTTTTTTTTAATTCATAAGAGAATATTAAAAACATTCATGAGGTCATTTTTGAAAATCGTCGATATGAAAGGAGAAAAATTAATCGAAGACAGGAATAATGTTTTTTTCCCTAAAACCTATTTTTGGTCCCTTGAGTAATTATGTTGAACAAAATTTAATTTGAACATGTAATATAATGAAATAAATTTTGTAGAAAACTATTATTTTTTTATTGAGTGTTAAATAAAAATATTTCATCATTAAAAACATAATAATACACAATTTTGATAATCATGGATATTGTAACATAAAACCATTACCGATTTACTAAACATGGAATCATAAGACAAATAAAATAAAACACCTAAGAAGGATTTATAAATCCAAATAAATTTCATAATAATTATTATAAAATTAATTCAGGGGTTATCTATATATCATATAAATGAAAAATTGGTGAATATGTCATGTGTCTCAATGAAATAAAAGTAATTGAAAATGTTTTACCTCCGGGAAGACATCCTTCATACGTGTTAGAAAATCATGCATAATAAATATTGTTATATTATAAATATATTTAATAAAAATAATCAAATATATAATACCATATTTTATTTAGTTATAACCATTTATGTTATGTATATAAACAATTTTTTGTTAAAATCACCGTTGTGGGTGATATTTGTTCAATTTTTATGTATATTTTGGTTTGGTATTATTACTCGTTGTTAATTGATCATGGTTACCCCATTGAAATAATAATAATAATGAAATAATTAATATATATAATCCTTATAAACATTTTTAGGTTCATTTATAAAAGTATATTTTGAAAAAAAAATTACAACGTTTATGGATATGGTATGTCGTATTTATGAAATAACATTGTTTTCACTATTCGATGGATGGAATGTAAATTTTAAAAAATAATAAAACCCAAAAGAATCAATTTTACATCATATAAATAATATATATATTCATTAAATCTGTCCTTATTTATATTCATGTAAAGTGGAAATGAAAAATTAACTACATCTCTGTCACGACCCGTCCCCCGGGGCCCGCACTGTGACTACCCCACGCCCGCCTTCCATAGGCCAGGGGCTGGAAACTAGCACCGAAGTCTTAATTTCCCATACATGGGAAGGCGGTGCCTTTATAAATCATAAACACACACAACCAAAGTACAAGAGGAATCAAACACTAAGGAAAAGCTATATAACAGGAGTACTGAATGTAAAGGGGATAGAATACAAGCCCAATAGTAAAGTACAAATACAACTGAAACAAGTACAACATAAAAATGGACAAACAACTGAAAGGTGGAAGCAACGGCTGGATCGTCCTTCGGGGTTCCTACCTGAAGGGTAGGTATATATGGCCTCCTCAGCACTCCACGTCTGTCAGAGTCCATAGTGTACCGAAATGTCGTAAGGTCCACCTTCGGGTATCGTCCTGTCCTGGAACTCTCGACCTTCGTCAGCATTGTCCATCGTCCGCATCCAACACTATGAGATGCGGGCCTAACCTGTGTAGGGGTGAGTATAACTATACTCAATAGGGACCCTCAGACCCTCAAGGTCTTACAAAATCCAACAAGGATAATCCAAAAGGTATGATTTCAATGTATAACCATTACTTAGTTATATTCCCATTCATATACTTATGTTATCAAGTAACCCATCTCAATCATTAGGAAAACACAATGGTCATTGACTTAGCTCAAACCGGGTTTTTCATTCACAAAACTGTGGCTGCTGGAGAACACCTCCTCTGTCGAGTATAGTGTCCATGTCACGACTCCGATGCGCTACTCACTAACCATAGACTGTTTAGGTACTCCTCCTATCGAGTACCGCGGGTCTGCTGCCAAACCGGGCGCTCCTTTGATGTGGGTCTGCTGCCAAACCGGGCACTCCCCCTAATAGCCGTCAAAGGTACTTCTCCTGTTGAGTTCCATAGGTATACTTCCAAACCAGGCGCTCCATCCGCCGTGGGTTTGCCACCAAAATGGGTGCTCCGTCCACTGGGATAATCGAATCACTACGAGTCGAATTGGTCAAGCAGTCGCCAGGTCTACAGCTGCAAGGACTCCGCATTCCGTTTGTTCCTCTCTAGGAGGATCTACTCCACGACCTACAGTTTGATAATCTATATGTCATGAAGTATCAGGTGCATGTATCTCAAATGACCGCCACGTCATAGAGGTCTCAACGCAACAGGCGACACGTCTATCAGACGACCGGTCTGAGAGTCATTGGCATTTTAGTCCCAGGGGCCCGGTTGGATTCATGTACGAACCAACCTGACCATGAATAAACTATACCCGAACTCCAGGGGGGTATACTCAAAGGGGTGTATATGCTTCAAGAAAACAGAGGCCGCTGACGATTCGTCAAACTGACGTCTGGTTCCAAAGATATGGCCCAAAAAGGAAAAGAGTCAGTACTGGGCCCGGGTCCGGTCTGACATGGTCAGACTGACTCGACCCAACCCATACTGGGCCAACCCTATCTATGTAACACCCCGAGATTTTATGAAAAATATTTTTTTTAATTTCATTAATGTCTTGTGTTGTACGCTACACCAAAAGGAGCTTGCACCACATGCATCCTTGACTTGCCTTTCATTACACGCAATCACGACCTTCCTTGATAGCGTGTGTAGTACGCAATACCGAGTTTCACTAAACAACGATATGCTATTAAAATATTATTAAAACTAGCCATTATGAATAGTAATAACCACTTTTTGAAATTATGTAAATTTTATTTTTCAAAATGGACTTCATTTTTGGATTTGAAATATCGAAATTAGCCTAGGGTGAAATTTTGGTAATTTTTGGATAACTTTCATATTTTGATGAATAGTGGAAATTACTAAATTTTAATTAAAAACAACTTTTTCAATCGAAATAATTAACAGTGATAAATTATTAATTTTAGTGGTTTTAAAGTATATTTAGAATATATTTTTACAATTTAATACAATGATGGTCATTGGATGTAATTTCACATTTAAACCACTTATAAACAAGTTTCAATCTTTTGATAGTTATTATCTCTTAAAAACACGCTATTTGTTTTGACGACGGGAATTAATTTTTAAATTAGTTAATGAAACTGATATGTTTTGAATTTGGTAAAATAGACATATTTTTTGAGTTCATAATATCAAATATAGCTTAGGCCTAATTTTTGCTATTTTTCTGAAAACTTTCAATTTTTGATGAATAGTGAAACCACTAAGTGGTAGTTAAAAAACTGAATTTTTCATAAAACATAATTTTACCGCTTCTGTGAATGGAATTTCAAAAATCCGAGAGACACGGTTAATATCAATGACTAAAATGTGGTTCAATGAGATGAAAATAATTTTTGGGGAATTATAACTTTTTACTTTTTTTACCGTGGTTAATAGTAAATAGGGTAACTAAGGGTAAATATGATATTAATATTACCCTAACACATGTCCTAATTCTATTGGATAAGTGTAATTCGACCCAAAACAACCTTATGAATATAATATGACCATTTAGGTCCATTTGGATTAGATTATGACATTTAATATTATTTTCTTTAATGAATAGTTAAAACAGTTAAAATCAAAGTTTAATAACTAGAACATTTTTAATATGGGTTTATACATAAGATAAATTCGATTATAAATATTCATTACAAATATAAAACGATTTCCTACATAATGATATTTTATTTATAATTTTTAAACTTTAAATAAATTAATTTATTTATGACACAACGATGATGCAGCAATTACCCTTTTAAGGAAATGTTAACACACTTGATGTTATAAATACCCAAATAAATGTAATTTGAGACTTTTTATGAATTACACTAATTTTCTAGGTTACTATGATATATTAGTGTTGATTTAATCAACTTGGTTAGAACATATAATTCTGTTATGACTTTCACAAAAATCATATATCAAATAGTGTGAAAATTGACACAAAATAGTTTTTAAATAAAATATTATATTATTAATTGTTATTTTATTTCTAAAAATCTAAGGTTCGGCCAAAGGACTTAGATAAGGATATATATATTAATAATAAACAATTTTGGGTTCATTTGGCATGTTATAGTAAGTTTATTAACCATATAGTGTAAGAAAACAAAAAGACACGGTAAAAGTTAAATTATTTAACATAGAGTTAAATCTAATTGATAAGGTTAAAATAATAACCTAAACTTGTCTAAATCCAACTGGTTGATAGGATTTCGACCCATACCCACTTTATCTTCGAAATAAGACCCTTTGGAACCATTATAAACAGATTTTGACTTTAATATAAAATCATATTTTGAGATATTCCTAAGGTGCCCCTCTCCTCCCTTATAAAAGGGCACCTCCTCCCCCTCCTCCTCACACCAATTTGAGCACTAAAGCTCGGCCAACCCCTACCAAAATCCCTTCTCCACTTCCCTAGAATAATCTTAGAGGTCCTTGTCTTCTTCAAAGACCAATATTAGTTCCCTAAGTAGAGGATTCAAAGAGGCGTTTCAAAGAAGAGGTCATATCCATTACCGATCTTTTCAATTTCATTCTTCATCAACTTCTTCTTATTTAGTTGTTTCCTGATAAAGTAATAACATCAGTATTACTTACATACTGATATGATATTATAAATATGAAACAAACCTAATTCACCTTCTATCCATCCTACGGAAAAATGAAATCACAGCGCGTGCGTACGTACGGAATACCGTCTCCACGACGCGATGAGATTCATTCTCAATGATTAACCATTCATGAATGATTATAAATTATATATAATAAGTACTAATGAAATATATTACATAATAATGATATTGGATTTTTTTATATTTATATGTATGTCATCTACTTAATTCCATTCAATTCAATAAGGAAACGAAAACAGCGTTCATGCGTACGTACGGACTACCGTCTCCATGAACGGTGTATTTCTTTCCACTTACTGATTTATTATATATATGTATATCCTAAATATATATATATATATATATATAAATCATGTTTTATGTTCTGGAATTAAGTAATCATGATTTAAGTAATCATATGAATAATTAAATGTCAAAACACGGACGACAAATTAAACAATTTTACCCAAAACGCTCTTTAACATGGAATTTACAAAAGAATGGGAAATATAAAGTCATAATTGAACCATATATGATATCATAACAATGAATATGATTCTGTAATAAGTAAATGACATTATTTAAATCATTATACAGGAGGATCGGACACTTACGAAGAAAATCGGACCTAAGGTAAGGGAAATATCACAATCTCATTTTTATCCGAGATTGTTATACTTTAGTATTTATTGGGGTGTATTTTATCATCCACATACATGTTCCCTCAATATGTAATATTATTTCCATCCTTCTACAATAGTTTATATCCAATTTTACCCTTCGGTAAGTTTTTGTAAAATATATGAAAGGAATCTTTTGTCATTTTTCGTACGAGGTACTTTTTGACTTTTCTGACAAAAGTACGGGAAGAATGTTTTTTTAACTTATACGGCATAAATGGATTTTTAAAAAATTATTTCCAAGAAGCTTCCTTTACAAGTTTTAAAATTTATTTTTAATCAACTTCTTTTAGTTTAAAATTTTATGACATGTTAAGAAAGGAAAATGTTTTTGAATTTGAAAGGATAGTTTCCTCAAGAATGGAGTTCAAATGTTTTATCAAAATTATTTTCCATCTAAGATAATATAGGGTTCTGTTTTTATCCCTATTATTACATTGATTTGATTATTTTGTGAGGGAATTATTTTTATGAAGTCATTTACCTTATATGATTGGTTTTATGATGTCATGATCTTTCAAGAATCCCATTTTTGTTACATGTGTTATGCGATGATGTATGATTTACGATTATGTGGCACACATAAGAAAGGATTCATTATAAGATGGGTGGGACCTATATCTCCCTCCAATGAATTGGGTAAAGATTTTATATCTCATGAGATAGACATGGCTGGAATGGTAGGTTATACCGGTTCAGTGAAACAGGACTGAAACGAGGGTTACTCAATTCAGAAAGGGACTTTGTCCACTAAGATAGTCTTGGAAATGAGCCTTGACTAACAAGAAATGATTCTCTATGATTATGTGTATGCCACAAAGTTTCATGTTTTAAGTTATGATTATTGTGATTACATTTCACTTCCATGATTTATCCCATGTTTTGAAATTATGCTCTCTTTTGCAGGTTAAGATTTCTAATATGTTATGTTCTTATGAATATGATGTGATTGATATTTCTTTTGTTTACCCTTACTAAGAATTTGAGCTCACCCTATTATGTTTTCTTTTCCCTAGGATATAAAGAAAGGTTTTAGGTATAAAAAAAAGGAAGATCTTTATGGGAGATGTTGAAGATCTTTCACCAGGATTAGAAGATTTTATTCCGAGTTTCCAAAGACACAAAACTATTACGATCCTTGTGTGTCTTTTTTTGTAATGTACTAAGTATTCCACAAAATTAATGTAATGTACATGTACTTCAGGCTTTTGGTCTCTACAGTTGGTATCTGAGGAAAGGATTAGTCAACCTTTGGAAACTAGGATGCGAGAACTTTAGTGAGATCCCTAGAGATATTTATAAGGTTTGTCTAGGGATGTCCCTAAGGATAAGTATACATATAGGATACAGTCCTATAAATACGGTAATGATCTTAGAATTTAACCTAAGAAGGTAGATATTGAGGATACTCCCCCTTTATAATTTTGTTTTCCCTAGCATGATTTTTGCCTCTCACACTATTCTTTTTGGGTTTTAGACGATGGCTGGAACCTGAAGGAACCGTGTTGATCAATGCAATGGACAATGCAATGATTGTCCTCCTGAACAAAAAAATGTTATGGGAGATGGAGTGAAAAATCTTATTTCTATACTTACACAAGCTATGAATCATTCTGGACTTCCAAATGAGCAGAAAAGGGAACAATATTCTATTGAGTCCTTCATGAGGAAATGTCCACCTTCTTTCAGTGGGACTTCTGATCCACTGGTTGCTGAACAATGGATCAGTACCACTGAAAAGATATTTTCAGTTCTTCAATGTTATGAACATGATAAAGTCATCTTAGCAGTATATCGTTTGGAAGGTGAAGCTGATCAATGGTGGAATCTTATCAAGAATACGAGGCCGAGAGATGAAATTGAGTCCATGGAATGGGACGAGTTCAAGAACTTGTTTTTCAGTAAGTACTTCCCTCGTATTCTTCGAACAAAGATGGAAAAGGAGTTTCTTGAGTTGAATCAGAAGGATGATGAATCTGTTGGTATATACGAAGTGAATTTTAAAAGACTTGCAAGGTATGCATCTGGCATTATCATCCAACCTGAAAGTAAAGTTGATCAATTTTTCAGTGGCTTAAAACCATGTCTTCGAAGGGCATTAGCTATAAGAGACTTCAGTAGCTATGAAGAAATTGTGCGTTGTGCTATCAAGGTAGAAATGGAGTTTTGTGTTACATATCCATCTTATGGTTTTGACAAGAAACGAAAGATGGAGTTCAAGGATAAATCTCAGAATAATGGTGAAAAGAAGATGAATGTTTCCTTATGCTCAATGTGTGGAAAGAAACATGGTGGAGATTGTCTTAAAGGGACTAGAAAATGTTTTAAGTGCGGAAAAGAAGGTCATCGAGCAGCTGAGTGTCGAGGTAATGGACAAAGGGTTTCTAATGATGTGAATAAAGAAAACACTATAGAGAACACACCACCAACACTTCAATGCTTCAAGTGCAAGGAAATGGGGAATTATGCTAATAAATGCCCTAATCCACGGGTTAGTAATGATCAACATGAGCAACCACTTAAGGCAACGGACAAAGGAATGTCACATGCGATCACTATTGGCGATGTTGAATATGACAACGATGTGGTGGAATGATTAAGTGTTTATGTAATGGGATTCCAAAATAATGTTGTATATAGTATCGTGGAATATTGGAATATTGATGTTTTGGTCTATTGTGGTTTTCAATAATTTTATGGTACCGGTAGCCATTAAAAGTGATTGAGAAATTTTTGGTAAATAGATTATATGAGCATAATGAAGGGATAATAAGATAATGAGATGTTTGATTGTATTCATGAGATCATGATTGATATAAGTACTAAGTGATATCATGGTTTGAGTATATATAATTTTGAGGATTTTGGTATGTGGAAAGTGTTAACTTTTAACTGCATTCATGTTTTCAATAAGGTTCACTGGGTATTCATTCTTCAATAGAATACATGATTAATGTATTCACATGTTTGTAATTTTCCCAACAAGATATATCTTATGATATATGGGGGATAAATGATGGAATTCACGTGATTATTCTGTGACATTTCAAGTAATCATTTTCTTCATACTATGAGCTTGGACCAAAGTATTTTAGATAAGACTAAAGATTAGAATGGATTATGTTGGACATAAGTTAGGATAAAACGTTTTTTGATATTATTGATGGGATGTTATAGTAATATAGCTTTAGAAAAAGGACAACCTGCAGGATGGGCGATAGCCCATCGCGTCGGACAAGGCTGTGGGAATCGAACCCACAACCGAAGTGAGACTGGCCTTTATCACCTACCACTGGCCTACAGGAAGTCCCTGTTTAGTAGAATCTAGTTTTATTTTATTAAGCGGTATGATATATGAAGTATAAGTTCATTTTTGGAACCATATACGATTAAACATAAGATGGACTTATAACTTTTGCTAACCTTTTGTTTGAAAGAGATGGAATGACCCATCATTCTATCACATGATCTGCTAACACATCACGAATGACAAATTCAACTTCATTTCATTAAGAGATGAAGTGGAAATTGTCCAAAGAACGACAAACGGTGAGACTATACCAAAATCACGAAAGTATTTCTTCTAATTCCAATTTCATCAACTTTAGGGAAATGATCTTGAAAACCAAAAATGTTGTCCTAGTGCTCTTATATCTGATGAATCAGATGGTACCTTAGATCATCACAAATTTATGCATTTGTGATTGTTGGCTTTTCCATAGCCATGTTCTCTACCACTCTCCATCAGAACATGATGGTTAGATTTCTCTTCCATATCCATAATTTCACCTACGTGGAAACCCAGTGATTAGTTTATTTGGGTAACCGTTACGTTTAATACTTTTGTTTTTAAAGATTTTTTATGGTATTCCTTTTTACGATGTGGGTTTCGATTAAAGAATCTTTCGAATAGTAAACCATTTATAACCCCGACGAATTTCGAGGGCGAAATTCATTTTAAGGGGGGTAGAATGTAACACCCCAAGATTTTATGAAAAATATTCCTTTTAATTTCATTAATGTCTTGTGTTGTACGCTACACCAAAAGGAGCTTGCACAACACGCATCCTTGACTTTCCTTTCATTACACTCAATCGCGACCTTCCTTGATAGCGTGTGTAGTACGCAATACCGAGTTTCACTAAACAACGATATGCTATTAAAATATTATTAAAACTAGCCATTATGAATAGTAATAACCACTTTTTGAAATTTTGTAGATTTTATTTTTCAAAATGGACTTCATTTTTGGATTTGAAATATCGAAATTAGCTTAGGGTGAAATTTTGGTAATTTTCTGATAACTTTCATATTTTGATGAATAGTGGAAATTACTAAATTTTAATTAAAAACAACTTTTTCAATCGAAATGATTAATAGTGATAAATTATTAATTTTAGTGGTTTTAATGTATATTTAGAATATATTTTTACAATTTAATACAATGATGGTCATTGGATGTAATTTCACATTTAAACCACTTATAAACAAGTTTCATTCTTTTGATAGTTATTATCTCTTAAAAACACGCTATTTGTTTTGACGAAGGGAATTAATTTTTAAATTAGTTAATGCAAATGATATGTTTTGAATTTGGTAAAATAGATATCATTTTTGATTTCATAATATCAAATATATCTTAGGCCTAATTTTTGGTATTTTTCTGAAAACATTCAATTTTTGATGAATAGTGAAACCACTAAGTGGTAGTTAAAAAACTGAATTTTTCATAAAACATAATTTTACCACTTCTGTGAATGGAATTTCGAAAATCCGAGAGACACGGTTAATATCAAGGACTAAAATGTGGTTCAATGAGATGAAAATAATTTTTGGTTAATAGTAACTTTTTACTTTTTTTACCGCGGTTAATAGTAAATAGGGTAACTAAGGGTAAATATGATATTACTATTACCCTAAAACATGTCCTAATTCTATTGGATAAGTGTAATTTGACCCAAAACAACCTTATGAATATAATATGACCATTTAGATCCATTTGGATTAGATTATGAAATTTAATATTATTTTATTTAATGAATAGTTAAAATAGTTAAAATGAATGTTTAATAACTAAAAATTTTTTAATATGGGTTTATACATAAGATAAATTCGATTATAAATATTCATTATAAATCTAAAAAGCTTTCCTACATAATTATATTTTATTTATAATTTTTAGACATTAAATAAATTAATTTATTTATGACACAACGATGATGCAGTAATTACCCTTTTAAGGAAATGTTAACATACATGATGTTATAAATACCCAAATAAATGTAATTTGAGACTTTTTATGAATTCCAATAATTTTATAGGTTAATATGATATATTATTGTTGATTTAATCAACTTGGTTCGAACATATAATTCTGTTATGACTTTCAAAAAAATCATATATCAAATAGTGTCAAAATTGACACAAAATAGTTTTTAAATCAAATATTATATTATTAATTGTTATTTTATTCCTAAAAATCTAAGGTTCGGCAAAATGACTTAGATAAGGATATATATATTAATAATAAACAATTTTGGGTTCTTTTGGCATGTTATAGTAAGTTTATTAACCATATAGTGTAAGAAAACAAAAAGACACGGTTAAAGTTAAATTATTTAACTTAATGTTAAATCTAATTGATAAGCTTAAAATAATAACCTAAACTTGTATAATTCAATTGTTTGATAGGATTTTGACCCATCCCCACTTTAGCTTCGAAATAAGACCCTTTGGAACCATTATAAACCGATTTTGACTTTAATATAATATAATATTTTGAGATATTCCTATGGTGCCCCTCTCCTCCGTTATAAAAGGGCACCTCCTCCCTCTCCTTCTCACACCAATTTGAGCACTCAAGATCGGACAACCCCTGCCAAAATCCCTTCTCCACTTCCCTAGAATAATCCTAGAGGTCCTTGTCTTCTTCAAAGACCAATCTTATTTCCCTAAGTGGAGGATTCAAAGAGGCGTTTCAAAGAAGAGGTAATATCCATTACCGATCTTTTCAATTTCTTTCTTCTTCAACTTCTTCTTCTTTAGTTGTTTCCTGATAAAGTAATAACATAAGTATTAATTACATACTGATATGTTATTATAAATATGAAACAACCCTAATTCACCTTCTATCCATCCAACGGAAAAATGAAATCACCGCGCGTTCGTACGTACGGAATACCGTCTCCACGACACGATGAGATTCATTCTCAATGATTAACCATTCATGAATGATTATAAATTATATATAATAAGTACTAATGAAATATATGACATAATAATGATACTTGATTTATTTATATTTATATGTATGTCATCTACTTAATTCCATTCAATTCAATAAGGAAACGAAAATAGCGTTCATGCGTACGTACGGACTACCGTCTCCATGAACGGTGTATTTCTTTCCATTTACTGATTTATTATATATATGTATATCCTGAATATATATATATATATATATATATATCATGTTTTATGTTCTGGAATTAAGTAATCATGATTTAAGTAATCATATGAATAATTACAAGTCAAAACACGGACGACAAATGAAACAATTTTACCCAAAATGCTCTTTAACATGGAATTTAAAAACGAACGGGTAATATAAAGTCATAAGTGAACCATAAATCATATCATAACAATGAATATGATTCTTTAATAATTAAATGACGTTATTTAAATCATTATACAGGAGGTTCGGACACTTACGAAGAAAATCGTACCTAAGGTAAGGGAAATATCACAATCTCATTTTTATCCGAGATTGTTATACTTTAGTATTTACTGGGGTGTATTTTATCATCCACATCCATGTTCCCTCAATATGTAATATTATTTCCATCCTTCTACAATAGTTTATATCCAATTTTACCCTTCGGTATGTTTTTGTAAAATATATGAAAGGAATATTTTGTCATTTTTCGTACGAGGTACTTTTTGACTTTTCTGACAAAATTACGGGAAGAATGTTTTTTCAACTTATACGGCATAAATGGATTTTTAAAACATTATTTCCCAGAAGCTTAATTTACAAGTTTTCAAATTTATTTTTAATCAACTTCTTTTAGTTTAAAATTTTATGACATGTTAATAAAGGAAAATGTTTTGGAATTTGAAAGGATATTTTCCTCAAGAATGGAGTTCAAATGTTTTATCAAAATTATTTTCCATCTAAGATAATATAGGGTTCTGTTTTTTATCCCTATTATTACATTGATTTGATTATGTTGTGAGGGAATTATTTTTATGAAGTCATTTACCTTATATGATTTGTTTTATGATGTCATGATGTTTCAAGAATCCCATTTTTGTTACATGTGTTATGCGATGATGTATGATTTATGATTATGTGGCACACATAAGAAAGGATTCACTATAAGATGGGTGAGACCTATATCTCCCTCCAATGCATTGGGTAAAGATTTTATATCTCATGAGATAGACATGGCTGGAATGGTAGGTTATACCGGTTTAGTGAAACAGGACTGAAACGAGGGTTACTCGATTCAGAAAGGGACTTTGTCCACTAAGATAGTCTTGGCAATGAGTCTTGAATAACAAGAAATGATTCTCTATGATTATGTGTATGCCCCAATGTTTCATGTTTTAAGTTATGATTATTGTGATTACATTTCACTTCCATGATTTATCCCATGTTATGAAATTATGCTATCTTTTGCAGGTTATGATTTCCAATATGTTATGTTCTTATGAATATGATGTGATTGATATTTCTTTTGTTTACTCTTACTGAGCATTTGATCTCACCCTTTTATGTTTTCTTTTCCCCAGGATATATAGAAAGGTTTTAGGTACAAAAAAAAGGAACATCTTTATGGAAGATGTTGACGATCTTTCACCAGGATTAGAAGATTTTATTCCGAGTTTCCAAAGACACTAAACTATTACGATCCTTGTGTGTATTTTTTTGTAATGTACTAAGTATTCCGCAAAATTAATGTAATGTACATGTATGTCAGGCTTCGGGTCTCTACAATCTAGGTCGACCTGGTCAGACTCCCGGGGTCTAACACGGCCCATTGGGCAGGTTAGCACACTACGTTTTGACCCGGTCCTCTTGGCCCGACCCAACGGACCGCGAGGGCGGTTCGGCCCGATTGTCGCCACGTTGGCGTCTCGGTAACTTGGCCCGAGAGTCCGGGCCGGTTTGGATAGTGACACCGAGGGGCGTCGTGGGTTGGCTCAGCAGGCCAACAGCCGGGGGGCCAACAAGCAAGCCATACGGGGCGCGAGCGGGCCGACTGGGCACCAACAGGTTGCGGCGACACCGGGCAGGGCAGAGGTGTGCCGAGCAGAGCGCACAGGGGCACCGGGCAGCGGCGCGGGGCACCGGGTAGCAGCAAGGGAAGGGACGGGTGGCGCCAGGAGCGTGTCGGCAGGGGCGCGGGGCATCGGGTGTGTGCCGGGAGGGACGTCGGGAGCGGGCCGGCAGGGGCGTGGGGGGCAGGGAGTGCACCGGCCTGGGTGTGTGGTGTTGGGAAGCAAGCCGACAGGGCCCAGGGCGCCTGGTAGCGGGCAAGGGCACGCCGGGCAGCACACAAGGGTGTCGGGCAGCGCTGCGGTGGGTGATGGTGCACAGGCAGGCGATGTTGGGCAGGCGGCGCGTCGGCAGGTGGGTAGCGCATGGGGCTGCGGGTAGCGCCGTCTTCATTCACGGTCTTCATCGCCGTCACCTCAGTGCTATGCCATCGTAATATCATCACAAAAAGAACAACAGTGGGGTAGGTCCATGTTGGTTTGGCCCGCACCCACCACGTTTAGAGTGGTAGCATTTGGTTCACATTAACAAAGCTCAACAATTAAAATACATCACTTTGTATCAATCATCGTTCAATGATGAGAAGAAGAAAAGAGAATCCTCATCATGCAACAACCCCTACCTTGTTTAGCGTTTGAAGACGAAGTCTCCAGAAAAAGGTAGGCTTCGATTCATCAACCGCCACGTTCTTCACGTACTCCCAACTTATGATTGTTCTTTAGAAAGCATCTGGGGTAAAAGATCGAGGAAGAAGCATCGTAGAATTAATCACATTCTTCGTTGGGAGGAAGAAGCATTCTTAATTGGAGAGATATTTCTCATGTTCTTCCAAGATCCACCAAGAAGAATGTGCCAATCCAAAATAAAATAATAGACAAACTATTATTTCAATTGTTTGACATGCAGTAAAAATAATTTGAATTAAAATAATTAGTTCCCAGAATTAATGGTAGAGATTGGGAAAAAATAAATAGAGGGCAGGAAGGTGAGGAGGCTCCCTAATTAATTGGTAGTTCCATGAAGTTGTAAGGGGTTATAGAAGTTAAGGAGCTCGGGTATGAACCACCTAAATAAAATCCACCCAAAGGAGGTTATGTGCAGGTGCACCCCACAACCCTATCCTCTCATAGGAGGTTAGGGTGTTATGGCCCCCACCTCCAACCACCCCTTGGAGATTTTAACCACCTCAGATAAAAATAAGCCACAAACATATTTTTATTTAACTTTATTAATGAAACCCAAAAACTATCTTCCAATCTCAAAAAAACACAACTATGGTGAATGTCTCACTAAGCAATCACCGACGATGAGAGTTCAACGGTGCCCTCGAATTTCAATTACGAGCATCGGTTCAAAAGTTAAAAAACGCCACTCGCGCATTTTCTGAACGGACCCATAAAAAAGATCAGAAAAATTATTATCAGTCACCCTCGACCAACTGCCATCGATGTTAGGATCTGCCTAGGTGAAACAAGCCCCAATGAACCCAACTATACTCTAGGAATTTGAATCCGAGTTACCATATTGATGTTATGAATTTTACAATAAAATAATTTTCACTAAATAATTTTATTTGCGTCCAAAAACTATCTTTTTCTGGTGGCCCGTGTAGGCCAAATTTAGATTATTCATAAATAAAGCATCTCCTAACGAGTTTAGGGGTGGTCTCGGATATATAAACTGAGCTACCGTTTTTGAGTTACAAGAATTTGAAAAATAAAATAATTAATTTACTTTTTTTATATACGGTTAAGCCATTTTTGGGATTTCTCACAGGAGGCCCGCACTGACTAAATATAAGTCACACCTAGGGTAAAACCGCAATCCAGAGCACAATGGTGTCCTTGGATTTCTGATCCGAGTAAATGTTCAAGAGTTATTCCAATTTTTCATGAAAACTGCTGACACACATTAATTTAAGCTTAACAAAACTTCAACAGATCATTCCGGGCACTCCAGGCCTCTGAATTAGGTGTCGTTGGAAACTGCGGACTCATAAAATTTCAAAAAATTTAATAAAAAGTTTTCCTTGAAATTTTCGGGTAGTTAAATTACCCCCACATCAGGGCTTTAAGTCCCTATAACGCTACAACACACACTAGGGAAACAAAAGGGGTAAATGGCACACATCTGACCCTCCCGCTCCCATGTGCTATCCTGGAGGATCTCGTGCTACCAACAAATGTGCACTAATGAAATCGACCATCCATTTAGGACCCAGTCCTATCGATCCTCCATCTCCACTAGAACCTCCATGAAATTCACCACATCATTGATATCTAGTTACTCGTTTTTGATGATGTGGGATGGGTCATGCATGTATCTTTTCAGATGCAATACTTGGAAGACATCGTGCACCCGATGCAATTGAGGTGGAAGGGCCAGGCGGTAATCCACCTCACCTACTCTTGTGAAGATGTGGAGGAGTGACTGTAAGAGATCGTAGATAGGTTACTCCATCCCTATCCACAAAGGGTATCTGCAACGTGGCCAGCTGCTCTGTCACCTCTTCTAGCAGCTAAATATCAGTCCTCTTACTGAGCGCATATGCAACAAATTTCCCCATCCCATGCATATAGAATATCTCGAAGTCATAGTCCTGGAGGAACTCATGCCATCCCTGTGGCCTCAGTTTCAGTTCCTTCTTCATGAAGACACACCTAAGAATATTGAGTTTAGTGTAAACTATAAACCGTTCTCTAAACAAACTATGGGTGAGACTAGCCAATTGTAAGAACATGACTTCACCCTTCTTCACCTACATTCTGCAAGTTCTTCTAGGATTTATCCTTATGCGAAAAGGGAAATCTGGTCTAATCCCCTGGATGAAATGCGTCCATTTCCTAATACTGTCAATCCTGAGAAGAATGGTACAATTCATGCCATGGATGGCGTCGTAAGGCCTCGATGCTACTACCAAGAGATGAAAACATTACTCTCACCTCCAAGGGTCAAGTCACACTGTCGGCATCAGTGTGTGGTCACTGGGTATCCTCAAGTAGGAATCTCGAAAGAGAGGGTCAATTAAAAAGTTTTAACTGAAACCTCTTAGTATTAACCATACAATAAGGGTAGGAAAGAAAAATTCACAAGGACAAGTGTCTTTTATTACTGCATTTCAAAGTACAAAGATACAAGGTAACCAAAAACAATGACATCAACAATGCTAGATGAATCATTAACAAAGGACTCTAAGCCTGGAACTACTCCCACTCCTGTATACCTACTTCTGGAGATCGAGGTGAACCGTATCGGGGTGGGTGTAGTAGTGCTTGATGACTCTAACCACCATCCGCTGAAGGGCCGGCTCCACTACCTCATCAACCGCCCAGCTGATGCTCAAGATCCTGCCACTACCACTATCTCGGTGGCTCCTACAACACCTACTACACAACTGTACGGGGAGTTAGATAGTCACGCGCTCTGTGGCCCCATTCCCTGCAGGAATAACATACTCTTCTCTGTTCAGGGCTCTCTCGGCCTCAGGTGCCCCGCACCCCCATTTCTACATCTTGGGGCCATTCATCAGTAGGTATAACCCGCTCGTGCCCCCGTTTCATCTGTCTACTGCCTGCTACAGATGACTCGGCTACTGACGGAAATCCCTGTGGCAACAGCAGCATCTCCGGAGGACACATAGAGTGTAGAGTCACTGGTATAAACTCCACCCGGAAATGACCCTCAATGTTTCCCCAAGTGAGGGTCGCCTCGTCATAAAACTATAACATCAGTCTCGACCACCTCTCAGCTGCTCCCTGAAAGAGACTAATAGCTAGGTGCACCATCAAGTTAGCGGGTGTCCCAATAATGTGGAAAAATCAAGCTACAAACTCTAGCCTGTACCCAGCCATCTGTAAATCCGTCTCGCCACGAAACATCAAAGGACCCTATCACAAGAACACGTAGAACGCCTTCATGATGCGTTCACTGTCTACTACTGGGGCTGGTGGTAATGGTAGCCTAGCGGGTAATGGTACCGATGGTCCCTCCTCTGTGATGGGGCCCTGCACTGAGGCCCCGTCACTCGGCGGGGTGTCAGTATGTACGACTCTCGGGGCTCTAATTGGTCATCTGTGGGGAGGCATCCTGAAAGAAACAGATGTGACACGGTCAAAATACTAAACCTATTGATCTGACCTGGTCTGACCTGACATAAATAAAACTTTTGAAAACACACATGAAATCAGTTTTTTCGTTCACTATGTCGGAAATCAGAAGTTAGGGTCCTTGTGTATGGAAACGTCGGCCGCCAGCACCAACACTGGACTCCCTGAACAAAACACCACACATAGTACCCTTAACACTATTGCATCACAAAAAAGAAATATCAGAGTCCAAATATCTGCGGTAGAACCGACTCCTCTGATACCAATTTGTCTCCGCCAGTCCCCCGGGGCCCGCATCGTGACTACCCCAATCCTTCCTTCTATATGCCAGGGGCTGGCGACTAGCAACAAAGGTGTAATTTCCCATAACAGGGAAGGCATTTCCTTTATAAATCGTAAACACACACAACCAGAGTACAAGAGGAAGCAAACACTAAGAAAAAACTGCATAACAAGAGTACTGAATGTAAAGGGGGCCAGAATACAAGCCCAATAGTAAAGTTAAAATACAACTGAAAACAAGTACAACTGAAAATGGGACAAACAGCTGAAAGGTGGAAGCAGCTCCTAGATCATCCTCCGGTGTTCCAACCTGAAGGGTAGGTACATATGGTCTCCTCAGCACTCCCAGTCCATCAGACTCCACTGTGTACCAAAACTTTGTAAGGTTCACCTCTGCGTACCGTACTGTCCTGGCGCTCTCGGCCTCCATCAACACTGTCTGTTGTCTGCATCCAACATAATGAGGTGTGGGCATAACCCATGCAAGGGGGACTATAACGATACTAAGTAGGGACCCCGAGACCCTCATGGTCTAAAAATATCCAACATGGATAAAACACAAAGTAAGATTTCAACGGATAACCATTACTTAGTTATATGCCCATACATATACCTATGTTATCAACTAACCCATCTCAATCATGAAGAAAACACAAAGTTAATTGACTCGGCTCAAACCAGGATTTTCATTCATGAAACCATGGATGCTGGAGAACTCCACCTATGTCGAGGATAGTGGCCCTATCACGACTCTGAGACGCTACTCACTAACCTTAGACTGCTGAGGTACTCCTCCTGTCGTGTATTGCGGGTCTTCTTCCAAACTGGGCGCTCATATGCTGTAGTTCTACCGCTAAATAGGGAGCTCCCCCTAATAGCCGTTAGAGGTTCTCCTCCTATTGAGTACCGCATTTGTGTTTCCAAACCAGGCACACCGTCCACTGTGGGTCTGCCGCCAAACTGGGTGCTCCGTCCACTGGGCTAATCGAATCACTCCGAGTCGAATCGTTCAAGCAGTCGTTAGGTCTACAACTACGATGTCTCCGAACTCTGTCTTCTCGTCTCTGGGAGGATCTACTCCATGAGCTACTAGTCGATACTCTAGGTGTCACAACGTCTAAGGTGGAAGTATCGCAAAGGACCACTATGTTCATGGGGTCTCAACGCAATAGACGGTGCATCAATCGGACGCCCGGTCTCAGAGTTATTGGCATTTTAGTCCCAGGGGCCCGGTTGGATTCGTGTACGAACCAACCTGACCGTGGATCAACTATACTTGAACTCCACTAGGGTATACTCAATGGAACGGCTATGCTCCAAGAATACTGGAGCCACTGATGGTTCGTTAAACGGATGTCTGGTGCCAAAGATATGGCCCAAGAAGGAAATTGGTCAATAAAAGGCCCGGGTCCAGTCCGACTCTGTCAGACTGACTTGGCCCAAAAAAGACTTGGCCGACCTGGTCTGGGTTGACCCGGTCCAACTTTGTTAGTCTGACCGTGACCATTGGGCTGGTCTGCTCGCTACCTTTTGACACGGTCCACTAGGCCCGACCCAGCGGACTACGAGGACGGTTCGGCCCGATTGTCGCCATGTAGGCAGCTCGGTAACATGTCCCGGGAGACCGTGTCGATTCTGCAAGCAACACCGTAAGGGAGACATGGGTCGGCTCGGCAGCCCGATGGTCGGGATGCATGTGGGAAGGCTTCGCAGGGCACGAGCGGGCCGACTGGTCATCGACAGGGCACGAGTGCACCGGGCAGGGCACCCGTGCGTGGGGAAGAGCACACAGGGGCTTCGGGCAAGGGCGTGGTACTCCGGGAAAAGGCGTGGGGTTTCAGACAATAGAGCGGGGTGTCGGGCAGCGGCTCGGGGGCAACGGGCCGCGCCGCGGGGGCACTGGTAAGCGGCGCGGGGGCGCAGGGCAGCAGTGTGGGGCCCCTGGCAGTGGCGCGGGCCGCTGGGGTGCGGCGTGGGGGGGGGGGGGGGGGCAGAGGCGCGGGGCACCGGGCAGGGGCGCGGCTGTCAGGAGAGCGCCGACCGGGGTGTGGGGTGCCGAGAGCGCTCCGGTAGGCGGGTAGCGCAAAAGGGCGTCAGGTAGCGTGTAAGGTCCCATGGTGCCGGGTAGCACGCAAGGATGTGTTGGGAAGTGCACAAGGGCACCGGGCAGCGGTGCGCAGGGGATGTGGGTAGCACGGTCATTATTCGATGCCTTCATCATCGCCACCTCAGTGCCATGCCATTGTAGAATAATCACAAAAAGAACAACAGAGGGGTTGGGCCACGTTGGTTTGTCCCGCACCCTCTGCGTTTAAGGTGGTAGAATTTGATTCACATGAATGATGCTCAAAAATTAAAATACATCACATAGTATCAATCATCATTCGATGCTGAAAAGAAGAAAATAGAAGCATCATCATGCAAAAACCCCTACCTCGTTTGGCGGTTGTAGACAAAGTCACGGGAAAAAGGTGGGCGTCGATTCGTCGTCCGCCGCATTCGTCACATCCTCCCAAATTAAGCTTTTTCGTCCAAAAGCTTTCGGGGTAGAAGACTGAGGATGAAGTGTCGCAGCGTTCTTAACGTTCTTCATTGGGTGGAAGAAGCGTTCTTCGTTGGAGGGATATTTCTCCATGTTCTTCCAAGCTCCAGCAAGAAGAATGTGCCAACCCAAAATAAAATAATAGACTAACTATTATTTTAATGGTTTTACATGCATTCAAAATAATTTGAATTAAATGAAATAATTCACATAATTAATGGTGGAGATTGGGGAAAAATAAATGGAGAGAGGGAAGGCGAGGAGGCTCCCTAATTAATTGGGAGTTCCAAGGGGTTGAAGGGGGTTAGAGAAGTTAAGGAGCTCGGTTTGGCCCCACCTAAATAAAATCCTCCCAAGGGAGGTTATGTGCGGGTGGGCCCCACCACTATATCCTCTCATGGGAGGTTATGGTGTGGTGGCCCCCACCTCCAACCTCCCATTGGAGATTTTAAGCACATCAAATAAAAATAAGCCACAAACTTATTTTTATTTCACTTTATTAAAGAACACCAAAAAGTATCTTCTACTCTCAATAAAATACAACAACATTGAAGGTCTCACTATGATATCATAGGCGTTGTGAGTACAAAGGTGCCCTCATATTTCAATTCTGGGCATCTGTTCAAAATTTATAAAACGCCATTCGGGCGTTTACTAAACGTACCTGAAAAAAATTTCAGAAAATTTATTATCAATCACCCTCGACCAACTACCATCGAGGTTAGGCTCTGCCTAGGTGAAACACACCCCAACGAACCCAATGGTACTATCAGATTTTCAATCCGAGTTACCATTTTGATGTTATAAATTTTTTAATAAAATAATTGTCACTTAATTATTTTATTTGCAGCCCAAAACTAACATTTAATGGTGTCTCACCTTGGCCTTAGTTAGTATATGATTAAATAAAGAATATCCTCACGAGTTCAACAGTGGTCTTGGATTTTCAATTCGAGCTACTGTTTGTGAGTTATAATCATTTGAAAAAAAAATTAATTTATTTCATTATTTTATTTATGGTTAATCCATTTGTGGGATTTCTCACAGGAGCCCCGCACTAACAAAAATTAAGTCGCGCCTAGGGTAAACCTACCATCCTGAGTGCAATGGTGCTCTCAGATTTCTTATTCGAGTAACCTTTCAAGAGTTATTCCACTTTTTCTGGGAAACTTCTGATGCGCATTAATTTAATCTTAAAAAACTTCGATAGATTATTCCGGGCACTCCAGACGTCGAAATTAGGTGCCATCAAAAATTGTGGACTCGTAAAATTCCAAAGAATATAAGAAACAAATTTCATTGAAATTTAGGGGTCTTTAAAATCTCTCCATAAATGTGGTAGTCTACATGTATACATGTGTGACATTATGGTTTTCCAATGTGTAGGATTGTTTGAATTTTTATATGAAATTATCATTAAAAGAGAAAAATTATTTCCTAGATAATATATATAAAAATTAATCTGATAATAGTTTCTATCAGTGAAATATGGTGATGGAAAATTATTTGTATCACTGTATGTAGAAAGTAAGTTATGCGTATAAATGAATGAAACATTCACTTCCCATTTGATGTAAAAATGTTAAATAAAGGTGGATTAATAAAAATATTAATATATTATTATATTTAGGATAATTAATTTATTTTTTATGGGGGATATAAAATATTTATAGTATGTAAAAGAATAATAGAAAAGAAACTAATCGGTTAAAGAGATTACATGTTAATTGAAATGGATCCTTTAAATCTCATATTAAGGAGCCAAGGGATGATATCATGGGAAGAAAAAACCTCAATAATGTTTATAAGGAATTTGATAATGTATTTTTATGGTATGATCAATCTAGAAAGATTAAATTATTTGAATAAGTTATTGGAATATGTGCCCTTTTAAAATTGAGGTGATAGTCCTTTTGGAATTTCATAAAAGATTAAAATTATAATAAATTAATCCTCAATAAAATGCTTCAAAAATTTTAGGGATTAGAATATAAAGTTATATTTGGTTTATATACCAATATATAAAATAATTTTAACTAGTTTATTAGGTTTTTAAAACTATAGCCTTTTTATCGCATTAATTATCCTATTTTAAGCTTAATCGTCCAAACATATTTTTCAATTCTAAAATGATATAACTTTATATAAAAGGAGATAGTTTTTTCATAAATTTCCAATTCATGGCCTTTTAAACCATATCAATTTTTCCTTTTCCTCCTTCATGATTATTAGGATTTTAAAATAATTTAATAAAAAATAATTTTCTTAAAATATTATTAATGACATTTTTATATTTTTCAATTAATTTTACATTAAATACACAACGAAAAAAATTAATTCGAATATAATCCATTAGGATATATCTAATATAATATATTAATATAAGAAATTCATTTGAAACCCTATTTTTTCCAAATTACTATACCTTTAATATTTTTAAAATAATTGATTTTATATTTCTATTAATTGAATAAAAATTGTATTAGAGTTTCTTAAAAATATAAGGTAATTATTTAATTCCTCGAAATTTGAACAAAATTAACATGAAAATTTATAATTGATATTTAAAATACCCATTTTAAACCTTCCTTGTACTGCTTTTTTCCCACTATAATAATTTAAGTGATATTAGTTTCCGTTGAATGAAAATATTGACTTTATTATTTACTTAATTATTATAAATGTTATTTCCATGGGGAAGTGGAACCGAAATTATAACAGAACAACCTAGGTCAACAAAACTATACACCAGAGATATCCATCACATGGCAAGGAGAAGAAAGAAAACAAAACATGTTTTGAATATAAATAAACTAGAAATAGAACAATATTTCAAAGAAGAAGAAAAAGAAATAACCCAATCATTACAATATAAGCCAACCTGACGAAATTAGAAATTATAAATAAAGAGATACCATCAAGCCTCTAGGTGACCAATAATATTCTATAATCTAACATGAACTAAAGGAAGAAATAGAAAGGGAATCCATCCAGAAATAGTATTCCCTTCCAATTTCAAGAGTCCTACAATACAACATGTACAACCGCCGAAAGGTAAAATTAGTGTGTGAGCACATTGCTGAGTAGGATACAAATACATATTCAATATAAGGTATAACATCAAGAATAAATTTTTCTAGATTTTAAAATTTATTTTACAACACATTTTTGTAAATCCCAATTAATTTATAAATTATTTTGACTTTTTTTTCATAAAAGACAATAATATTTTCAAAAATAGAAATTTGAAACGTAGAAGTGATAAAATAATAAATCATATACATTCATTATATGTTATGAAAGTATACACATATACAGAAAATATAATCATGTTATTCAATATAATATAACCGTGAATAGATACATGTGATAAAAAATCCATGATAAAATCCATCATGTGATAAAAATATATAAATTACTATGGGAAGTATCATTTTGGATCCAAAATTTGGTATATTTTTTACTTGAAATTCTAGAGGAAAAATATAAATTATGTTGGATGTTACAAATAACATGTCCTTCCATAGAACATTGATATCTGAAACGATACATCCTTGTGGTTCTACACACATCAACGTTACACATGTATAGTTCCAAATAAACCGAAGGTTTCCAAATAGAAAATATAGTCAAAATACCTTTCCAAAAAATGTTATAAATATTATAAGACATATCCAATGCAAAAAAATTCCACATCGATGTTTGAAAACCCATTTCCAAATCAAGAAAATCATTTTTTTACACAAACCCCCATTAAAAATATTTTCCTTTCCAGGAAATATAGTGAAACCACATTTCACTAATAAAAATATCAACCAAAAGGAAACATATATTTACAATAATAAATAAATTGATATAACCCATCATATTGAAACACCATCCTCAAAATGGGAAAACCTATTTTCTATTGAAAATGGTTGTTGGAAATTATAAAATCAACATTAAAAAGAAAAGTTACATAATTAAATTACAAAATATTGATAAAAAAAATCTTATCATGAATATTAAATGTACCCAAATCCACTATGATTTATATGACCAAGGGAAATAATAACCAGAAGTAATTCTTCCACCGAGAGGTTCACCATAAAAACCATGATGATCGATTGCTGAACAAAGGAATCTAGAATGATGAGAATCACCCAAAATCACCTAGGGTGAGCATTATGTTGAGAGGGGAAAATAGGAAGTTGGAATGAATAATAAGTCATCCAACCAGTTCCTAAATCCTAAATTACATTAAATTTACATGGTTTTTAATACCATTACACACTATTTATTCCATTAAGGCTGAAATTGTAACAGCCCAAGATTTTATGAAAAATATTCTTTTTAATTTCACTAATGTATTGTGTTGTACGCTACACCAAAAGGATCTTTCACAACACGCATCCTTGACTTGCCTTACATTACACTCAATCGCAACCTTCCTCTATAGCGTGTGTAATACGCAATACCGAGTTTCACTAAACAACGATATGCTATTAAAATATTATTAAAACTAGCCGTTATGAATAGTAATAACCACTTTTTGAAATTCTTTAAATCTTATTTTTCAAAATGGACTTCATTTTTGGATTCGGAGTATCGAATTTAGCCTAAAGTGAAATTTTGGTACTTTTCGGATAACTTTCATTTTCTGATGAATAGTGAAAATTACTAAATTTTAGTTAAAAACAACTTTTTCAATCGAAATAATTAATAGTGATAAATTATTAATTTGAGTGGTTTTAAAGTATATTTAGAATATATTTTTACAATTTAATACAATGTTGGTCATTGAATGTAATTTCACATTTAAACCAGACATAATCAAGTGTCAATCTTTTGATAGATATTGTTTCTTAAAAACACGCTATTTGTTTTAACAGCGGGATTTAATTATAAAATTAATTAATGCAACTTCTATGTTATGTATTTTGTAAAATAGAATTCATTTTTGAATTCGGAATATGAAATATAGCTTAGGATGAAATTTTGGCATTTTTCTGAAAAACATCAATATTTGATGAATAGTGAAACTACTAAGTGGTAGTTAAAAAAATGAATTTTTCATAAAACTTAATTTTACCGCTTATGTGAATGGAATTTCAAAAATCCAAGAGACACGGTTGATGTCAGTAAGTAAAATGTGGTTCAATGAGATGAAAATAATTTTTGGTGAATAGTAACTTTTTACTTTTTTTACCGGGGTTAATAGTAAATAGGGTAACTAAGGGTAAAAATTATATTACTATTACCCTAACACATGTCCAAATTCTATTGGATAAGTTTAATTCAACCAAAAACAAACTTAGGAATAAAATATGACCATTTAGGCCCACTTGGGTTAGATTAGTACATTTATTATTAATTTATTTAAAGAAGGGTTAAAATAGTTAAAATCAAAGTTTAATAAGTAAATCATTTTTAATATGGGTTTATACATAACATAAATTCGACTATAAATATTCATTATAAATCTAAAAGATTTCCTACATAATTATATTTTATTTATAATTTTTAGACTTTAAATAAATTAATATATTTATGACACAACGATGATGCATTAATTACCCTTTTAAGGAAATATTAACATAATTGATGTTATAAATGCTCAAATGAATTTAATTTGAGACTTTTTATGACTTACACTAATTTTCTAGGTTACTATGATATATTAGTGTTGATTTAATCAACTTGGTTCGAACATATAATTCTGTTATGACTTTCACAAAAATCATATATCAAATAGTGTCAAAATTGACACAAAATAGTTTTTAAATAAAATATTATATTATTAATTATTATTTTATTCCTAAAAATCTAAGGTTCGGAAAAATGACTTAGATAAGGATATATTTATTAATAATATACAATTTGGGGTTCGTTTGGCATGTTATAGTAATTGTATTAACCATATAGTGAAAGAAAACAAAAAGACACGGTAAAAGTTAAATTATTTAACTTAGAGTTAAATCTAATTGATAAGGTTAAAATAATAACCTAAACATGTCTAAATACTATTGGTTGATAGTATTTCGACCCATCCCCATTTTAGCTTCGAAATAAGACCCTTTGGAACCATTATAAACCGATTTTGACTTTAATATAAAATAATATTTTGAGATATTCCTAAGGTGCCCCTCTCCTCCCTTATAAAAGGACACCTCCTCCCCCTCCTCCTCACACCAATTTGAGCACTCAAGCTCGGCCAACCCCTGCCCAAATCTCTTATCCACTTCCCTAGAAACATTCTAGAGGTTCTGGTCTTCCTCAAAGACCAATTTTAGTGCCCTAAGAGGAGGTCTCAAAGAGGCGCTTCAAAGAAGAGGTAATTACCGTTACCAATTCTTTCATCTTTATTTCTTCTTCCACTTCTTCTTCTTAGGTTGTTTCATTATGAAGTAATAACATCAGTATCACTCATATACTGATATGTTATTATAATTATGAAAAAACCCTATTGCACCATCTATCCATCCTATGGAAAAAGAAATCACCGCGCGTGCGTACGTACGGAATACCGTCTCCACGCCGTGGTGTAATCTATTTTCCACCACCACCTTACATGGATGGGTATAATGGTGTAAAGAATAACTATACATAGTTATTACAACATCATATTTATTCTGATATATTTTATAATCCACTCCAATTCAATTCAAAATTTATGGAAATGATATCATCGCTCGTGCGTACGTATGGACTACCGTCTCCACGACGCGATGAGATTCATTCTCCATGTTAACCATTTAAGAATGATTATAAAGTATATATAAGAAATAATAATGAAATATATGACATTATAAAGCTACTAGATTTATTTATATATATATATATGTATGTCATCTACTTACTTCCATTTCAAGACAATAAGGAATGGAAAACAGCGTTCATGCGTACGTACGGACTACCGTCTCCATGAACGGTGTTTTTCATTTTATTTATCTATCTATTATATATATATATATATATACTGAATATATATGATATATAAATCATATTTTATATTCTGGAAGTAAGTAAATCATGATATAAGTAATAATAATGTCACGAACAACAAGTCAAAACACCTACGATAAATGAAACGATTTTACACAAAACGCTTCTTTAACATGGAATTTACAAAAGAACGGGTAATATAATGTCATAAGTGAACCATATATGATATCATAACAATGAATATGATTCTGTAATAAGTCAATGACATTATTTAAATCATTATACAGGAGGTTCGGACACATACGAAGCAAATCGGACCTAAGGTAAGGGAAAATATCACAATCTCATTTTTATCCGAGATTGTTTATACTTTAGTATTTACTGGGGTGTATTTTATCATCCACATCCATGTTTCCTCAATATGCAATATTATTTCCATCCACCTACAATTGTTTAAATCCGATTTTACCCTTCTATGAGTTTTTAGTAAAAGATATGAAAGGAATCTTTTGTCATTTTTTTATACGAGGTACTTTTTGACTTTTCTGACAAAAGTACGAAGAATGTTTTTTTTAACTTATACGGCACGAACGGATTTTTACGGTTTTATAAAGCCTTATTTTCATGATCCTTCCTCCAAAATATTTCATGACTATTTTCAATAAAATCTTTTTCTTTTAAAATTGCATGATTTTTTGTGAAAAGGAATTGATTTTGAAGAAGAAATGATATTTTCCTCAAGAATTCAATTCAAGTGTTTTTCCAAAATTATTTTCCATCTAAGATAACAAAGGGTTCTGTTTCTATCTATATTTTTACATTGATTTGACTATGTTTTTATGTAATTATGTTTATGAATTCCTTTATCTTATATGAATGGTTTTATGATGTCATGTTGTTTAAGAATCCCATTTTTGTTACATGGGTTATGTGATGATGTATGATTTTTGATTATGTGGCACACATAAGAAAGGATTCATTATAAGATGGGTGGGACCTATATCTATCTCCAATGCGTTGGGTAAATATTTTATATCTCATGAGATAGACAGGGCTGGAACGGTAGGTTATACCGGTTTAGTGAAACAGGACTGAAACGAGGGTTACTCGATTCAGAAAGGGACTTTGTCCACTAAGATGGTCTTGGCAATGAGTCTTGACTAACAAGAAATGATTCTCTATGATTATGTGTTAATGACACAAAGTTTCATGTTTTATGTTATGATTATTGTGATTACATTTCACTACCATGATTTATCCCATGTTATGAAATTATTCTCTCTTTTGCAGGTTATGATTTCCAAAATGTTATGTTCTTATGAATACGATGTGATTGATATATCTTTTGTTTACCCTTACTGAGCATTTGAGCTCACCCTTTTATGTTTTCTTTTCCCCAGGATATAAAGAAAGGTTTTAGGTAAAAAAAGGAAGATCTTTATGGGAGATGTTGAAGATCTTTCCCCACGATTAGAAGATTTTATTCCGAGTTTCCAAAGACACTAAACTATTACGATCCTTGTGTGTGTGTTTTTGTTTTGTACTAAGTATTCCGCAAAAGTAATGTAATGTCAATGTACTTCATGCTTCGGGTCTCTACAGTTGGTATCAGAGGAAAGGTTTAGTCAACCTTTGGAAACTAGGATGCGAGAACTTTAGTGAGATCCCTAGAGATATTTCTAGGGTATGTCTAGGGATGTCCCTAAGGTTAATTATACGTATAGGTTATAGTACTAGAACTACGCTAACGATCATAGAATTAAACCTAAGATGTTAGATATTGAAGGTACTCCCCCTTTATTATGTTGTTTTCCCTAGCATGATTTTTGCCTCTCACACTATTTTTTTTGGGTTTTAGAAAATGGCTGGAAACAAGATGATTCACGATAATAGAGGATATGATGGATAATGGAATGATATTATTCATAATGAAATGGGATTTGGAAGTCCAAACATATTTATTATGCCGAATCAGCAATCTCATAATATGATCAATAAAGTAAAATTTGGTAAGTTTCCTGACTCGGCTAATAAGAGAAAGATGGAGTTTCATGATGATCATAGAGGAAAGAAAGTTCAATTTACCCTATGTAATTAATGTGGGAAGAGGCATCAAGGAGAATTTTTCAAAGGAACTGGAAGATGCTTTGGGTGTGGAAAAGAAGGACACAAAGCCAGTAAGTGCAAAGGAAAAGGTTCAGTTAACACCAGGGATGAGGATAATGGTATTGCTACGACATCAACATTGGTTAAATGTTTTAAATGTGGAATGTACGGGCATTATGAAAACCAATTCCCTAAGGGAAAGTCTCATGAATAGAATCAGTATGGTCGTATGGGAAGTATTTATGTTGATGATGATGAAGAGACTACAAATGATATTTGAGATGAAAGAATTGTGGAATCTTGGACAATGGTTTAAGAATGTAGTGGAATGATTACATGTTTATCATGTGTAATGTTGTATAAGTAATCTCATGGTACTGTAGAATAAAGAGACATGTAAGTATTGTTACACTGTTGTCTGATTAATGTTACCAGTATCCATGAAAGGTTATTCAGATATTTTTGGAATGTAGATGATATGCGCATAATCAAGGGATATGGAGAAAATTAAATGTTTGATAGTATTCATGAGCTCATGATTGATATATGGACAAAGTGATATCATGGTGTTAGTATATAAAATTTTGAGGATTTTGGTATGTGGAAAGAGTTATCTTTTAATAGAATTCGTGTTTTCAATAAGGTTCAATGGGTATTCAAGAGAGTACAAGATTAAGGCTTTTGAATGTTTGGAATGTGACCAACAAGATATATCTTATGATATATGGGGATCAACGATGGTATTAAATCTCTGGTAATCGTTTTCACTATATTATGATAGTGGACTGCAGTATTATGGATAAGCCTAAAGATTAGAATGGAATATGTTTGACATAAGTTAGTATTGTTTAAGGATAGAAGTTTTTCGATATTATTGATGGGATGTTATAGTAAAATAGCTTTAGAAAAAGGACAACCTGTAGGACGGGCGACAGCCCATCACTTCGGACAAGGCTGTGGGAATTGAACCCACAACCGAAGTGCGACTGGCCTTTATCGCCTACCACTAGCCTACAGGAAGTCCCTGTTTAGTAGAAACTAGTTTTATTATATTAAGCAGTATGATATATGAAGTATAAGTCCATTTTAGGAACCATATGTGATTAATCTCACTATAGATCGACTTATGTATATAATTTTTGCTAACCTTTTGTTTAAGACAGATGGAATGACCCGTCATTCTATCACATGATCTGCTAACACTTCACGAATAATAAATTCAACTTAATTTATTTAAAAGATGAAGTGGAAATTGTTAAAGGCACGAACAACAGTGAGATTGTACCAAAATAAAGTAAGTATTTATTCTAATTCAAATTCATTAACTTTAGGGAAATGATCTTGAAAACCAAAAATGTTGTCCTAGTGCTCTTATATCTGATAAATCAGATGGTACCTTATATTGTCACAAATATATGGCTTTGTGATTGTTGGCTATTTCATAGCCATGTTCTCTACCACTCCCCATCAGAACATGATGGTTAGATTTCTCTTCCATATCCATCTTTTCACCTATGTGGAAACCCAGTGATTAGTTTATTTGGGTAACCGTTAAGTTTCATACTTTTGTTTTTAAATATTGGTTTTGGTAATCCTTTTTACGATGTGGGTTTCTATTAAAAAAAAACTTTCAAGTAGTAAACCATTTATAACCCTGACGAATTTCGAGGGCGAAATTCATTTTAAGGGGGGTAGAATGTAACAGCCCAAGATTTTATGAAAAATATTCTTTTTAATTTCACTAATGTCTCGTGTTGTACGCTACACCAAAAGTATCTTTCACAAAACGCATCCTTGACTTGCCTTACATTACACGCAATCGCGACCTTCCTCGATAGCGTGTGTAATACGCAATACCGAGTTTCACTAAACAACGATATGCTATTAAAATATTATTAAAACTAGCCGTTATGAATAGTAATAACCACTTTTTGAAATTCTGTAAATTTTATTTTTTCAAAATGGACTTCATTTTTGGATTCGGAGTATGGAATTTAGCCTAAAGTGAATTTTTGGTACTTTTCGGATAACTTTCATTTTCTGATGAATAGTGAAAATTACTAAATTTTAGTTAAAAACAACTTTTTCAATCGAAATAATTAATAGTGATAAATTATTAATTTGAGTGGTTTTAAAGTATATTTAGAATATATTTTTACAATTTAATACAATGTTGGTCATTGAATGTAATTTCACATTTAAACCAGACATAATCAAGTGTCAATCTTTTGATAGATATTGTTTCTTAAAAACACGCTATTTGTTTTAACAACGGGATTTAATTATAAAATTAATTAATGAAACTTCTATGTTATGAATTTGGTAAAATAGAATTCATTTTTGAATTCGGAATATGAAATATAGCTTAGGATGAAATTTTGGCATTTTTCTGAAAAACATCAATTTTTGATGAATAGTGAAACTACTAAGTGGTAGTTAAAAAACTGAATTTTTCATAAAACTTAATTTTACCGCTTCTGTGAATGGAATTTCAAAAATCCGAGAGACACGGTTGATGTATGTAAGTAAAATGTGGTTCAATGAGATGAAAATAATTTTTGGTGAATAGTAACTTTTTACTTTTTTTACCGTGGTTAATAGTAAATAGGGTAACTAAGGGTAAAAATGATATTACTATTACCCTAACACATGTCCTAATTCTATTGGATAAGTTTAATTCGACCAAAAACAAACTTAGGAATAAAATATGACCATTTAGGCCCACTTGGGTTAGATTAGGACATTTATTATTAATTTATTTAAAGAAGGGTTAAAATAGATAAAATCAAAGTTTAATAAGTAAATCATTTTTAATATGGGTTTATACATAATATAAATTCGACTATAAATATTCATTAGAAATATAAAAGGATTTCCTACATAATTATATTTTATTTATAATTTTTAGACTTTAAATAAATTAATATATTTATGACACAACGATGATGCAGTAATTACCCTTTTAAGGAAATATTAACATAATTGATGTTATAAATGCTCAAATGAATGTAATTTGAGACTTTTTATGACTTACACTAATTTTCTAGGTTACTATGATATATTAGTGTTGATTTAATCAACTTGGTGCGAACATATAATTCTGTTATGACTTTCACAAAAATCATATATCAAATAGTGTCAAAATTGACACAAAATAGTTTTTAAATCAAATATTATATTATTAATTGTTATTTTATTCTTAAAAATCTAAGGTTCGGCCAAATGACTTAGATAAGGATATATTTATTAATAATATAAAATTTGGGGTTCTTTTGGCATGTTATAGTAAGTGATTTAACCATATAGTGAAAGAAAACAAAAAGACACGGTAAAAGTTAAATTATTTAACTTAGAGTTAAATCTAATTGATAAGGTTAAAATAATAACTTAAATTTGTCTAAATACTATTGGTTGATAGGATTTCGACCCATACCCACTTTAGCTTAGAAATAAGACCCTTTGGAACCATTATAAACCGATTTTGACTTTAATATAAAATAATATTTTGAGATATTCCTAAGGTGCCCCTCTCCTCCCTTATAAAAGGACACCTCCTCCCCCATCCTCTTCACACCAATTTGAGCACTCAAGCTCGGCCAACCCCTGCCCAAATCTCTTCTCCACTTCCCTAGCAACATCCTAGAGGTTCTGGTCTTCCTCAAAGACCAATTTTAGTGCCCTAAGAGGAGGTCTCAAAGAGGCGCTTCAAAGAAGAGGTAATTACCGTTACCAATTCTTTCATCTTTATTTCTTCTTCCACTTCTTCTTCTTAGGTTGTTTCATTATGAAGTAATAACATCAGTATCACTCATATACTGATATGTTATTATAAGTATGAAACAACCCTATTTCACCATCTATCCATCCTACGGAAAAAGAAATCACCGCGCGTGTGTACATACGGAATACCGTCTCCACGCCGTGGTGTAATCTATTTTCCACCACCACCTTACATGGATGGGTATAATGGTGTAAAGAATAACTATACATAGTTATTACAACATCATATTGATTATGATATATTGTATAATCCACTCCAATTCAATTCAATATTTATGGAAATGATATCATCGCTCGTGCGTACGTATGGACTACCGTCTCCACGACGCGATGAGATTCATTCTCCATGTTAACCATTTAAAAATGATTATAAAGTATATATAAGAAATAATAATGAAATATATGACATTATAAAGCTACTGGATTTATGTATATATATATATTTATGTCATCTACTTACTTCCATTTCAAGACAATAAGGAATGGAAAACAGCGTTCATGCGTACGTACGGACTACCGTCTCCATGAACGGTGTTTTTCATTTTATTTATTAATCTATTATATATATATATACTGAATATATATGATATATAAATCATATTTTATATTCTGGAAGTAATTAAATCATGATATAAGTAATAATAATGTCAAGAACAACAAGTAAAAACACCTACGATAAATGAAACGATTTTACCCAAAACGCTTCTTTAACATGGAATTTACAAATGAACGGGTAATATAATGTCATAAGTGAACCATATATGATATCATAACAATGAATATGATTCTGTAATAAGTCAATGACATTATTTAAATCATTATATAGGAGGTTCGGACACATACGAAGAAAATCGGACCTAAGGTAAGGGAAAATATCACAATCTCATTATTATCCGAGATTGTTTATACTTTAGTATTTACTGGGGTGTATTTTATCATCCACATCCTTGTTTCCTCAATATGTAATATTATTTCCATCCACCTACAATTATTTGAATCCTATTTTACCCTTCTATGAGGTTTTAGTAAAAGATATGAAAGGAATATTTTGTCGTTTTTTTATACGAGGTACTTTTTGACTTTTCCGACAAAAGTACGAAGACTGTTTTTTAACTTATACGGCACGAACGGATTTTTACGGTTTTATAAAGCCTTATTTTCATGAACCTTCGTCCAAAATATTTCATGACTATTTTCAATAAAATCTGTTTATTTTAAAATTGCATGATGTTTTGTGAAAAGGAATTGATTTTGAAGAATAAATGATGTTTTCCTCAAGAATTCAATTCAAGTGTTTTATCAAAATTATTTTCCATCTAAGATAATAAAGGGTTCTGTTTCTATCCATATTTTTACATTGATTTGACTATGTTGTTATGTAATTATGTTTATGAATTCCTTTATCTTATATGAATGGTTTTATGAAGTCATGTTGTTTAAGAATCCCATTTTTGTTACATGGGTTATGCGATGATGTATGATTTTTGATTATGTGGAACACATAAGAAAGGATTCATTATAAGATGGGTGGGACCTATATCTCCCTCCAATGCATTGGGTAAAGATTTTATATCTCATGAGATAGACAGGGCTGGAATGGTAGGTTATACCGGTTCAGTGAAACAGGACTAAAACGAGGGTTACTCGATTCAGAAAGGGACTTTGTCCACTAAGATGGTCTTGGCAATGAGTCTTGACTAACAAGAAATGATTCTCTATGATTATGTGTGAATGCCACAAAGTTTCATGTTTTACGTTATGATTATTGTGATTACATTTCACTACAATGATTTATCCCATGTTATGAAATTATGCTCTCTTTTGCAGGTTATGATTTCCAAAATGTAATGTTCTTATGAATACGATGTGATTGATATATCTTTTGTTTACCCTTACTGAGCATTTGAGCTCACCCTTTTATGTTTTCTTTTCCCCTGGATATAAATAAAGGTTTTAGGTAAAAAAAAGGAAGATCTTTATGGGAGATGTTGAAGATCTTTCCCCACGATTAGAATATTTTATTTCGAGTTTCCAAAGACACTAAACTATTACGATCCTTGTGTGTGTGTTTTTGTTTTGTACTAAGTATTCTGAAAAAGTAATGTAATGTCAATGTACGTCAGGCTTCGGGTCTCTACAGAAATGACCAAAAAATGCATCACTTATTTATTTAAAATCATTTTCTGACATCACATGATGTGTACTTTTTTCTTAGTGTGTCAACCCTTCACTCCCTATACTAGATTCATGTATTTTTCTTTTGGAAATTTCATGGAGTATAATAGACACTAGACAAAAAACAACCTTGATTCCTCAAAAAAACACCCAAGTACCAAGGATTCCATTTGAATTGTGTATAACCCCTCAAATCCATTAATATATATTTACCCACATTCCATTATATAAAAAACATACATCCAAAAATATGTGGTAATTTAACCCAGAAAATATTCCCTATCCATTAAGGGCTCACCAATGCTCCCAAACAAGGATGATAAACAAATCATAAATAAGGGGTACCTGGATGTGTAATGGAGTGTTACAATATCCACACTTAAAAATTAATTATCCCACTATTAACATTTCATATTCCTATACTCAAAAATGATGATGCCACTGTTGCCTCCCCAATAATTCCTAGTCCCATGACTCATGGTTATCTCGTCTTCACTTCCATAGTACCTAGACCACATGAATCATTTTAATACGTAATAATTTTTCTTGGAAATACATAATCTAAACTATCTTCTCAGCCATAGTGTTATTGGTCTCAAAATCAACATCCTAACATATAGAAACATGAAAAGGATCATGTATATTACTCCCCATTAGGAAATACTAAAATAAATTGGTGATATATTTCATGCCTTGTAGAATGTCCAAAGGATTGGCCACCGTCCCAAGTTGTCCAATGATATCTAAGGGAATGAAAAACCATGATACCAATATGACTTGTCTACCCAAAAAATGATTCCCCATGTGAGGTAAAACTCTATGAAAAAGAAGATCAACAATATAAAAATACAAATATCAATGAATATGGTATTCATGATATTTATAACTACTCTGTTCTATGATCAATATCTTCTAGATCAACAGAAACATATATGTCATCTCTTGAACATGACTCGGCCAAACTTGGGACCATTAACCCAACTCATTCCAAAATAAGATATATCTATATGGATTCCCATGTAAATCCACAATATTCACTATCATTATCAAGGTCTGATTACTACTATTATATGTATACTAGAAAAGAGAAACTTTATTTTTCCAAGATCCACAAAAATCAAGTTAACAAGCACAAAACATATCATAAATAAACTAGATAGTCCTCTCTATTAGTATATTTTTCTCTGGTTGATAAGTCATACTGAAATTAATATGGGAACCCACCACCGCCTATAAATAGTTCAAGAAACATGATGTCAACATCAGGTCTCTATCATATAAAACTATAGTAGGAACCCCAATAAGTATCACAATCACTTGGATATACAGTTCCCTATGTTTTTTCACCTTCATTTCCTCCTTGATATCGAGGAAACGAATAAATTTCATTATTTGATCCATGATCACCCAAATTTCATCATTCCCAAATGGAGTCTATGGGAACCAAATAAATAAATCCATGAAGATATCATCTAACACCCATACCAAAATGAGTAAGGGATGAAACCAACCTAGTAGTCATTGTTGGTCCTCCCCAATTCTTTGACATGAAAGGCATAGTATCACAAAATACACAATTGACAAACACATCTCTAGACACCAATACTGACATCTCAATTCATTCTAGATTAGGGTAGCCCTAGCATGCATTGATCAACAAGTCAATTTTCCATTATCTATGAACCACTTCCTCTGGAAAAATAGAAAAACCAACCAAACACAAAAGCACAAAGCGACACTATGGGAACAAAACCACACACATAATGTCTCCCCACCATTAATGATTCACTAATGCATTGTTAAATATTGTATGTAGACTTCAGAATCTGAACTCACTAATCAAAATATGGGTCATCATTCATCAAAAAAATGAACACCCATACACCATCCACAATTACTCCCCATGTAATCTTATCAAAAAACACATTAGAGACCACTCCTTAACAAATTATTTATAGTTTGTGTCTTTAGTTTTCTTCTCAATTCATCGGAAACCACAGTTCCCTTCATATGAGTGTAAAAAATATAAAAATCAAGTGTATAAGGGTGTTCCAAAAATAATATATATCTTATTATTAAGTCAATCTAAGTATAATTATATTTCATTCTCTTATAATCTGTATATACTATAAAACACTCCCCTAAGATGTAGTGACTCAACATTATGATTTCATACATAATCACTATCAACTCAAGATCATGGGTAGGTTACATCTTCTCATGAAGGATTAACTTTCATTAGCCATTGGCCCCTAAATTTTCCCCCCATATCAAGACACATCCTAAATCCATACATGAAGAATTATAGAAAAATTCATATCTTGAACTAGGATCTTGAAGAATAAAAACTAGTACTGAGATAAACCTCTCCATTATCCCATGAATTGATGTAAAAAAATTTCATTTCATTAAAACATATCACCATTATGGGTTAAAGAAGTCATCAAATATACAATCTTAGACAAATTGTGAACCAACTGTATGTTAAAACCAGTCAAACCAAATATTCTCTAAATCGTAATCCCATTTTTTTGGAATCTCTCAGGATAGAAACCCTTGATTATATTTTAGATCCATTTTGATTCCCATCATAGATATCATATTCTACAGAAATTTCATTTTCTGAATCCAAAACACATAATTTAAAGGATTACCATATAAGCGATGCTCCTTCATGATCAAATAATGGTATCCAAATGGTCAATGCGCTCCTACATTGTCATAGTCTAAACCAAGATATAATCCATGAACCAAAAAAAGTGTCCAAGAACGAATGAAACATTCTCTTTATAACGTCCTTAAAAACATCAGGAGAATTATTTAGACCGAATGGATCAACTAAAAACTCATAAATCTAATATCGGCTTCTAAAATATGTTTTAGTTTTATTTTCTTCCCGAACTCTCCACTAGTGGTACCCAGACCGATGTTGAATCCTTGAAAATAAATATTCCCTTTAAATATAAGGCCCAACCAAATTAATTAAATAATCTTGAATTATGTCATGAATTTACATTGAATATATTTTTTGGTTTAGTGTTTTATATAATTAGGCCATAACAATTAAAAAATAAAACTAGACATCACAAGAAAATAGTTACACTCAATATCTCTCATTTCCACCAAATAAATACCTTTAAACAAAACATGAGTTCTTGTTTCTTGATAAAAATATTATTGAATTGTTTTTTTCTATTATCCATTCTTATGAATTGTGAATCACATTTCAAAAACATGGGATGAGAATAAAAATCTCAGTATGAATTATAAAATAAGGAATAAAACTATTAGTCCGTGAATATTTAAAAACCGTGAAAACATTTTCCCAAAATCATGCTTTTAACCCATAAAACAAAAAACAACATAGTATAAATCATGTAATCATAAGATTCATAAAAACATTATATAAATTATAAAAGATAAAGATAAATTTTGGCATCAATATCATAATTAAATTTTATCTTTCGAATCTATATAGGGAGTAACCTTCATGGTTATGATTGGAATACCCATCACAATATGTTCCCTAGATCTATTAGGAGAATCCTTAACATTTACCACTGTTACATTACCCATGGAATTGAAAATCTATCATAGGCTCAGCCACCCATGGATTATCATGGAGCCACCAATATACATAAGCAATCCCCATGAACCATAACATAATCATAACACACAAAACAATAATAAAAGGAAAATAACCTATCCATTTTGAAATCAGATTTCATCCTTAGAATCCGTGCACTCATAAATGAAAATGAATTATTTTAAAATAAAATGGTAAAATTATAAAGTAAACCTAAATAAATAATATAAATATAAAATCATGAAATTCCAGTTGTGATGTATATATAAAAAAATTGTCAACTTTATTGAAATAATCAATCCCCTTTTAAAACACAATTAAAACATTTTAAAAGAATATTTTTTATTCAAAGTGTCTCATAGAACCTTGACACAATTTAAATGAATTTACATGTAAAAAATTATTCTCCATATAAAAATTTCTTTAAAATAAATTTGAAGTTATGTACATGAAAGATAAGTATTTAGAATATAAAATAATTAAAACATTTGAAATTATGTTTTAGATAAAGAGTACTTTACAATCATAAACCTTTAAATTATACACAGCATGGAAGTAGAATATTTTAAAACACATTAAATTTCATGAGTATAGATATATAATGAATATGTAATGTAAATATGGCTGTATATAATCTTTATAAAGAAATTAAGGTTCATATCATTAAGAAACGACCCATGGAGAAGAGATTGATATGAAGTCCCTTACAAAGATCATATCTTTAGATTAAAGATAAATCAATGAAATAATTATGTGTGAAAAATATAAAAACACACAATATAAGTGGATATTTAATTTAATACAATCATAGGTCATTTACACATATTCGTGAAAAAACAAAATCATTGACATGGATATTCAACTCAATGAAATGAGATTATGTTAAGATTTCCATTACCTTGAGTTCGAATCATCATATATAGAATTTATCATCCTGAATTATAAAAATATATCAATTATAAATTACATGAGAACCTTTTTATGTTCATTATTCCATTTATATCACATATTACGATTTAATACAAATTATATAATTATATAAGTTTATATCGTTTGTTTGGTCGATATTCGGTACATGATTCAAAAATGAACTTGTGTTGATCTGAATTGTACATGTGGTCAAAGGTTCATAATCTCCAAAATATTATTCATTATTAAAATATCATATATATCCAATATAAATTTATTTTTTATAATCTATAATATTTGGGGATAATAAATGAAATGCACCGGTCAATGAGACGATAGGTCATACGTGCACACGAACTGTACGTTCATAACTTTGTCAAATTAGAGGATTGAAAACTAAATGTTACATAAGTATATTATAATTCCATTATAATATCTTTGTTATATATGTTACATAATTTCATTATATCTATCCTATACACGTTCAATTTATGGCATGACAAATCATATCACTTTTAGGCGGTGTTTTTCCACACTTTCTAAAATGAAATTATCATCTTACCACATTCTGGAAAGCATAAAGGTATGCTATAAAAAAACTAACATAATAATAGAGTCAATACAAATATAATATATTTAATTTAAAAAAAATTCAATCATAATGGCCACCATGAGAAGTTGTAGGAGAAAATTGAACGATCATCATTTTGTGAGGCAGTAGTTATCTATACACATAAAAAATATATTCCATATCCATTAGATAGAGGTCTATGTTAGTAAGGGTCAAAAATATAGAATAAAATTATCTTATTATATTGAGGATATGGGTGCTAATATAAAATAATGGAATAAATTGCATTTAGCAGTTTGAGAAGGAAAATAAATGAAAGCTTCTTGAGAGATGACCTTAACTCGAAATAGGGTAACACATTTTGATTTGATCTAAAAATCTCACTTGATTTTCTTATACCTAGTTCAAGGATTATAGGAGTAATTGAGGTATGTTTGGAGCTTATTTTAGTTGAATTATAGTGATCCATGTGTCTGGAGAGGTGTGAGTAATTGGGTAGATGTGGTTTCCTTTTATAAGAGGGGTCGCTTTAAGAAGTCTTGAAATATTATTTAATTATAAAATTATTTTCTAATTTTAATTTCAAAAAAGATATATATTTAAAGGATAAGATGAGGATGGGTCCAAATCCTATCAACCAATATGTTTTAAACATGTTTATTTAACAAATTTATCTTTATCTTTTGGCTTTAACCCATAGTTTAAAATATTAACTCTTACCATGAATTCTTGTATTTTAACACTATATGGTTAATATATTTACTATAATATTCCATGTGAACCTCATGTGGCTATTTAATAAAATTTTTAACATTATCTACATCAGTTTTACGAATATATGATTTATATGTCTATTATTTCATTTAATAAAATAGTATTTGTTTTAAAAACTGAATTTTGTAAATTTTGACTGTATTTGGTAATTCATTTTTGATAAAGTCCTAACAACGTGATTAATTCAATAAATATACATTAACTCATAGATAAAATATAATAAATATCCATAATATTATTTTATGACATCAAAATTTTCAAATTAAAATTATTTTACTATTTATAATATCATTTATTTGAATCATTTATTAAAAAGGTAATCACTTCATCATAATTGTGCCAAAATTACTTTAATTAATATAATGCAAAGATTATAAATAAAATACCATGATGTAGGAAATATATTTTTCCTAATATCTATTTATTTTCAAAGAGATCAATTACATAATGCCACCGTATTTTTTTAGTAAAAATATACATGTTTAGTATATATTATCCTTTACTGTAAAATAATTATTATGACATGTCATTTTCACATCCAAGTTGCTCACAAATGCCAAAAGATTGGAAAATGGAATTTTTTAAGTTTCCCATGACTAATCCAACAATATTTTAACCCATGTTAGGGTATTTTTATATTTTTATAATATTATATTTACCCTTATTTACTTAATTTACGATTTTTCCATGGTAAATATTTTTTTTTTGAAAATAATATTCATAATTTCCAAAAATAAAAGGGACATATTTATATAATTGGGAACTTATAATTACAAATATTGAATCCATTTTTACAAATTCAAATCATAGAAGTTGCAGTAATGAATTTAAAATTAATTCTCATTTTTAAATCAGAAAGCAGGTTTTTAAGAATTAAAAACAATCAAATGATTAACATGCATTTTTGTAAAATATAAAAGTGCAATTAATTCCAATGACAAATATTTGATTAGATGATAAAAAAATAATCCAATCACACATTAAAATGAATTAAAAGTACAATGTAACTATATAAATAAGTAAGATGAAAATGATGTTTTGAAATTAAAATGCAACATTTTTTTACTAATCATTAAAATAAAGATTTTTACCAAAAAATACCAAAATTTCAACCAAAGTAAATTTTTATGTCCTGCATCAGAATAAGTATTTTTTCAAATATAACTTAAAAAACTGAAAAAAAAGTTAATTTTAAAATGGGGTTTCCATTAAACGGTGGTAAAATGAGATTTTAAAAATATTATAGTATTTTATTCTTAAAAATTGATTTATTCTCATTTTAAGCCTCTAAAATTTAATAAATAAATGTAAAAACATTTACAAACTTTTGTAATAAAATTTTAGTTACTTATGTTCATTCTCTCTAATAAAATGTCTTAACATTAACTACCATTTAAAATAATTATTTTATTAATGTATTATATTTTCAGTATAACTCCATGTTGTGTGAAACAGAAGATTTTAAAGAAACCCATTATTATGTGTCATTTGAACTTTCAGAAAAATCATCCCCTTTAAAGTAAAATTAATATATTATTGATAAATTTTAATATATATAAAAAAATTATTACTCTATAAATATCTTAGATGTCACATTTATGTTAGTAAATATGTCATGAATCCATGGTAACGAAAATTTATACTCAACGTTCACCTAATTCAACTTCTAGTAGTCAATAAAATATCTGATTACCCCATCTACCATCTTATAAATGAATACATGTGAATACCATGGTGATATTTAGGATGACCAAATCATTTATCCTCATGGTCTTCATTTTTTTCTTATGTTCCACAAACTCAGTAGGTTCCATTCAATAAGATTGGATAAAATGAGATTCAAACTAGAGAGCTAGTCAATAGTAAAATAAACCACTCTTTTGGGCCAAAAATAAGAAAAATCATCTGGAATGACCTCAGGGTTTGGTGAAACCACATCTAGATTTCTACAACCCCAACCAGGGTGGACTATATCTAGACCCATGTCTGAAAACTTTTGTGAGATTACCTCTTAATAAGGAAGAACATTCCATACCCTACATGATCAAGATTCCCACTAACCCTAGAAAACATATGTTACCCTATTATAATATGAGAACAGAAAATTATGACGATAATAGTGTATCAATGATTTAATACTGATCATCCAATCCATGCTAATAATTGAGTTAAAGATGTCAATATCAAAAACATAAAATTCCCATAACTCCACAATCTTGGATACAATTATACAACTTGTGGTGTAATTAAAACCTTGTTTAGACCAATTTTCCTGAGGCATGGTAATATCCAATAAGTATGAAATATGTTTTAAACACAAGAATGACTTTTCATCTAAATGTGACAATATAAAATAATTATAATGATGAAATAACTTAGGATTAAAGAAATATTTAAATAAATATTTACTAAATGTTAGGCCTCCATCCCAACTCTATCCTCCAATACATTAGGTGATCATTAATGGAAATAATATATTCCAGATGCACCAACTCATAACAATGGGTAGAATACTCCAAAATGACATGCTCCCCCTTCTCTATGTTAAAAAAATCCTGGTTATTTTCTCTAGTTAATGTCTTTGGGTATGACTACTGATTATTTATTTTCCAAAAGGAATCCCATGTGTGGTCCTTGTACAATTTATCCTTCATAATACAACCCCACCATATTCTTCCCGGTTCCTCAAGAAAATACACAGAAAATCCCAAATTTTAAATCATAGGAGTCCTCATGGAGATGAAGATCCTCTTATTCCACTAAAGATTCTCCTTATATTCCTATGGGCCTTTGTCACCTGAAAATTTGGGTAGATGATTCTTAGTAATATCAAGGCCATGATCCACGACACGTACTTGGTTCTTGATGCCCACTTAACCCAGAGGCTATATGGTGATGATTACATCTTCAACCATGGAAGGATCAACTTGGGGATTCACCGATAAATCCTATCTAGGAGTGTTCTATATTTTATTTGGAAGAGAATCACTCTAATCCATTATATAATAGACAAAAAACACACATAAATAATATCACAAGAACATTCAAAAATCCCAAGACTGCTTCTGTAATTTAATACAAATCATTTAAGTGATCAGAACATTATGAAATTAAGATAACAATATATGAAATAAATTTCCAAAAATAATATATCAATTGAAATAAACATCCTATATAGTTCATTAAAATTACCTCAAATCCCAACAGTCAAACCCGGTGAAAGACCCAAACTTCCCATGGTAACTCAAGTTTAATTTCAATTGTGAGCTGAACAGGACCCTTTTCCACACATAATATCTGAAATTGTATGCTCCTCACTCATATAAACCCAAGATACATTACCAAACTTATCTAGTGTTAACACACATCCAGAAGATCCTTCACTCTAATACCATATTGTAACAAACCAACCTGGGTCCAGAAAAACATACACCAAAGAAAACTATCACATGGTAAGAAGAAGCAAGAAAATATAAAAAATCAGGAATATAACTAATTAGGTCATAAAAATGGATTCTTATTTTGTTGAATTAGATACAAACTTATCCGTATAATTCAATACAAATTAGACAATGTTGAATGTTTGTATTAAGAAATTCCAAAAAGAGCCATTGTGACCAATAGTCACCTCCAAATCAAACTGCTCCAATGGTAGAAAAAACAAGAGAATACAACATGCTTCATGTTGCCCTTCAATTTTCCTGAATCATATAATACAACATCTATAACCATGTAATGGAAAAACTAGGGTGTTATCCCAAATCCCAGTAAGATACCAACACAGAATATATACAAGTTCTAATATCAACAATGCAATTGTTCTACAATTTAAAACAAAAAAATTTAGAAAGTACTTTTGTAAATCCAAATCCATATTAAATCATTTCACCATGTTTTTTCAATAATAAATTTCATATTTTGAAAACAATAAATGGTACTAGTAGAAGTGATAAAATATGAATGCATATCCATGTATCATAAGGTGAAAATGTAAACACATTTATAGGAAATACAATCATATGATGGAATGTGATATAAACTCATATAAAAAACATATGCGAAACAATAAATGATAAAAACCATCATGAAATATACTTCTACAAATGGTCAAACACACCGGAATTTGTGTTCTGGCCTATGTAAAATGCATACTAGACATTCAATATCCTAAATACATATAATGATAAATCCAACAAATATAGATTCCCACCACTATCCATTGAGAGCTCAAAGGAAACATTATAGTAGTTCCACACACCCAAAGGATACCCATTTATATTTCTTAATGCACCAAATATTCCCAATGATCAATTCATGTAAAAATAAATTTTAAATACATGATCACAATTTTATTAAAACTTTTCAAAGAGAACCAATCATCTTCAATGTCTGAAAACCCATTTCTAATCCAAAAAAACTATTTTCAATTAAAAACCCCATTAAAAACATTTTTCTTTTCAGGAAATCCAATGAAACCACCTATCACCTAATAATAATGGAAAATTTCATTAATGATAATAAATTCATCTAATTGACCCATTTTTTAGAAACAAATAGCTTAAAATAGTTTAAAAATATCCACCATCGACAAGGATGATTAGAAAATGTGAGATCAACCATTGAAAGAAAATACATGATAAGAAAATGTAAAAAATAGATAGAATACAATATTTGATCAGTAATATGAAATGAAACCACAAATAATGCAATATTCCTGGCCAATGAAATGAGTAACTAGAAGTAATGATTACACTAAGTGGTGTATCCCAACAACTGTAATGATCAATCACCGAAAAAAGTAATCTAGAAGGTTGGGAATCATAAAAAATTTCCTTGGGTGAGAGTTGTCTCGAGAGAGGAAAGGCTACACTAGGAATGAATAATAATTCATATGAATTTCACCTAAAACCCATTGGCCAAAATATATACATTTTGTGTAATCCCATTACAACTCATGTATTCCACATATAATAAATCACTAAAAAATGTATCACATTATTATTAAAAATTATTTTTTAACATTACATGATGTGAAAAACAACTGATAATGCAAACCAATCACACATTATACTATATTCATGGATTAAAATTGGTGATAATTAAATGATGTGTTGTCCCATTAAATGGATTGTAAAAACCCATCAGTCACAAAACAACCTATTTTATGTAGAAAAAACCAAATCACATGAGGCTTACCATAAATTAAGGGAGGACACCTCAACTCCAATTAAACATTTATACTCAAACACCAATAATTAAATAAAACATTCTTCCCTGATATATAGATCATATTCTTTATATAAATATGTTTATCCCTATGATGCATCCAAATATTGATGATAAATGAATTATAAATAAGGGAGTACCAAAAAAGCATAACATGGGGATAAAAAGTTTCATTATATTGATGAATTTGGTTATTATTTGAAAAATTAAACTCATAAAATATGATAACATCAATTTTTTTTTAATTTTGTGAACATAATATACTATTTGTAACCATAATTAACACATTTTACAATTACCCTGATTATGAAAATATTCTATGGTTATAATTATTTTTTTACGAAATATAAAAGTTGACTATTAGAAACTTTTTTACCTCTTAGTCCCAAATATTGAATACAATTTTTATGATACATTTCCTAGAGGTTGAAGAAATTAATCTGAAAAAAAGGAAAAATAAAAAGAAAACATTTTTAAAAAAATTCAATTTTATGTATAAAAATTATATGATATCAAATTCAAGTAAAAAATTCATCACAAATTCAATAAGTAGATTTTTTAATAAATATATCTATTTATATATTAAAACTAATTCCAAATATAATTTTTCATTATAAATACTTTAATATAAAATATAGTTTAAAAGAAGAGTATTTTTCACTATTCATTAAAAAAATCCAACATTCAATAAGAACCTCAAAACATTACCATATGATGATTTTGATTTCCAGAATTCAAAAAATATATCCTATTCTTAAATGAAATGTTTATAAAAGTTCTCGAAATTTCTTAAATTATTCGATCACAAAATTCAATAAAAAACATTTTTAATGAAAACCATTTTTTGAAACATAAAATTACATTACTAAAAATAGAGTGATCATTTAATAAAACACTATCAATAGATATGTATTGAATAATAAATAAATATATATATATATTATAATGCATAAAATATTATTCCTATATTTCAATTCAATATAATGTTTATATCGAACACATTTGAATAATATTTCATGGTATGTTTAACCTCGATGATGTGTGTCGTATACAATATCCAACATAATGCCATTATTTTAAAATATCAAGGTATTATAGATCTATACAGTCACTAAAAAGGAAATATAAATGTATGTGCGCTCAAAATATACTCAAGTCCATTTAGACAGAATAAACCACCACATTAGTATACATAGAAAAAACGTGTGACAACTACTATTTTACAAATTCCAATAGAAGGGGTATGGTTCATATATGCATCTGAATTAATGAATACAGGTTCCCCATCATTTATAACAATTATGAATCTAATGGAAGAATATGATTCAGGGAGTTGTTTTGGTCTAATGATTCCAAAATTTTGAAGTGATCAATTTCATCGAATTTTATTCCTTAGTATTCAAATATACTACAATCAAAATAGTTCGTATTCTTCTAGATTCTGATGGTTTATACTAGGAGAGATTAAATTCCTATACATCTATCAATCACTTATATTTGGAGGATTATATATAGATGAATAATCATAAGGGATTTTAAGACCATAATAATGAAGGCCTTGTTTGTATATTAAAGTGAAGCCATTGTAGAATGAAACAAGCACCACATAAGTGGAACCGAATGTTCTAAACTTTGATAAATGTGGAAGGATTCAAAAGATGAAACTCTTGTCAGGGTTTTTGTCTAATGATGATAAATGATGTGACTTGAATCACTCTCTTAATCATTGTGTATTACATATTTTTTGTTATTTGTGAGAGTTCATAGATTTAAGATCTAAAGAGTATGTTTTGTAAGAGATTTCTAATTAACGATCTAGTCCAAGATAATAAAATCATGTGGATTATATTGTAAAAGAATTTAAAATATATAACTCTAGAAATATAAAAAAATTACATGTTACCACTCAGAAATTCAAATATAAAATTTATGATAGATATATGTATATGTGAAATATTTATTTATTAAATATAGTATATAACAGAATTATAAAACTTTGTTAAATTAGTTGTTGATATGACATATAGGTAACAGTTTATACAAATAAAAGGAACAATAATAAAATGGAAAAATAATTAAAAAATAAATAAAATAACTATAATATGAATGTTTGGATCATCTAGATCTCCTAGAGTAATCACACTCACAAAAAACTATAAAAAAGAATCATAACATTAGTAATGTAATAATATTTTTTGAAAATAAAAAATTATATACCCTTATATAAATTGATGTAATAAAAGAATAAATTAAATATGAGGTATTTATAGGAAGTAAAAAATAATGATGACCATTACTAATGTATTCATTATAATGTAAATGTTAGAATTAGTGTATATTTAGTGTAATTAAGGGAACTAATTAATGTATAAATTAGTAATGATGGAATCAATAAATATAATCAATCCGTATTAAACTTGTTTTACAAATCATGGTAGGGAGGTAGTATTGATTGTTTTTCCACATGACGAAGCCCGTTTAGAGATTCTAGAATTAAGGTTCATGAAGAACATATGATGAGAAAAGTCAAATTTAGTAGAGATCACCACTATATCAATGTTATCTGATCCACCCCATTAATGTACCACAATTTCAAACAATATAATTATGGTGTATGTTAGTTTTACACATGGCCTTGTATCTTGAACTTATTTCAAAAAATGATTGATTTAATTCTATTAAATGAAATAGTAGTTTCTTCATTCTTATTCATTTTATTGTTTTTTATTATCAGATAAACATGATTATAAAATGAAATCGATAAATATATGAGGAGTCCAGTCATAAAAAGGTGGAATTAAAATATAATTAGGATTATGAGAAGTACTATGTGCTTGGTACTAGATCATGAAATGCGAAACAAGAGAACAATAGTTGTGGGAATTTACTAGTCCCTAATGTGGGGAAAATCATGAACCAATAAAGATTCTTCAAATACCCAAAGAACAATTTTAACCAAGTCTTCAGGTAGGAAAATGATCATTGTTACTTATTCAAAATCGATGGAATCTTTATTGATTGAAGATGTGAAGTCAACATCAGGGATGATTACCAACCAGAATACTATAATGGATTACAATGAACTAGATGATGGAGTCATGGTAAATGATTTTATAGTGTTGAATGGAAAATCAAACATGGTTGGAGGGTAAATATGATTAGAGATAAAGAAACACTTGGATCATGTTCTAAATACCATGTCATAAATGTTTGAATACTTCCTCAATTTAAAAGCATCAAAAGTGGTTCTCAATAATATGTATGGGAGAGTGATTCATCTCTCTATTAATACAGTGAAATGGAAGTGTATTTAAAATAATGAAAGATATACTTTTTGAGGATTCAATGTATGGAAGATCACATTGAAGGAATATATTAAAACGTAGAACAAAAATGTTGATTAGATTGAACCTCTTCTTCTAACTGATTCTGATATCCAGAAAATGGATTATAATTAGTGGTTATTTTGAGTAGTTGAATCTAACATCATTAGTTTTTCCTTTAATGGCTATGTGAGCTCTTTTTGTGGTTATTTTTTTTGAGTATGTCTATTTGGTTTCTCACTTTTCCTGAAAAGTGTTTTTGAAAAAAAATAATTCAAATTTTAGAAGTATAAAATAATATTCTCCCATGTAGTTTTAATAAGGGACAAAAAGTATATTCTGTCTTATAAATTATTATTAATCAATAAATAAATATTTTTATCTAAAATTACAAATTAAAAAATTTATATTATTATATTTGTAAAATATATTTAATTTTCGAAATTAGCACATCGATATTAGACAAAGGTATATTTTTCATAATTTTATTGGATAAGTGCCTTTTGGGGTAAAAAGTAAATACAATATTATTATATAGTATGTATTAAAACATCATAAAAATCTAAAGGTGATGTAACAAATTCAATAATGTATTTACCTGAAAAAATTGTTCTTTATTTAAAATAATTTATATTATTGTAACAATATAATATTTATTGACCTATAAAGAACATTATAACACATAAATAATATTTTTAGATTATAAAAACAATAATTTATAAGCCTGACTCATTTGAAAATAATTAATTATATGATTTTATTTAGTTTAGTTCAAAATATAATAAATTATTAAAAATAAATCCTCTTGTAATAAATCATTGGTAATAACTGTGGTATGAATAATAGTTTAATATTTTCGGATAAGATGTATGTGGCCTATGTTTCAAAATTAATAAAAATCCAGGATCATTCTATTTAGAAACAAACCCATTATACCAACCCATTATCTCATTAAGCATTAAAAAATTACATTAACCAAAAATTTCATATAATTTTTCTTCTATAGTGTTCTCCTATTTATTTTATAACATTATATAGAACTCTTCCCATGCACATAGAAATGACCTCCCATAGAATGGGTTCTTTTTATTCTCATTTCATTTTAAAAAATTCCATTATTATATGCCTTTTGATTACTAGGTCGTTATGTATTATTGTATTCATAATCATCTAGTACTATTCTAATTATTAATTTTTAATTAGATACTAATCTTATATATAATTAATCCCTCAGAATGAAATTTTGTGTACTCCTTTTATGATGTTAAAAGAATCCCTCGATTTTTCATGTCATAACCCTATATTGTGAAAACCTAACCCAAATTTCAATTATAGGTATTCCCTAAGATACAATTATACATCATTTATTGGGGAAATCAATATATGAAACATGTAATCCTTACTCATGGGATGTAAATGTTGAAATATTTTCGTAGGTTATATAATTGATATAGCACATATGAAGCAATAAATATTATAGCAGCCCCCACATATAACTCCAATGATTTGGGAAAAGTTTTCATCTAATGAGATGTATGGTTCATGAGTGGTTTACCTATGTACACTATGATATGAATTCTTAGTGTGGTGCCCCAACATAAGCTTATAATGTCACATTTTATTTAATTTCAAAATTCCTTTGATTTCATGATATTATGATGACATTTTTTAAATTAAATATTCCATGTTACTGTGTATTATTATTACCATTATATGTTATCATGTTGTAAATCTTAACTCACTTGTATTTTTTGTCATAAATCTATAATTTAACTGTTAAATTAAAAGTTTTTATAGTTTACTTTTTTTATTATTAACATCCTCAAGTTATATTGCACATTATTAATACAAAAAATATAATTAGGTACATATGATTATATTTCAAATATTGATGTAATATTTAATTTTATATTATTGGATTTTGTATCAAATGTCAAAAAGATACAATATTACAAAACATATATGTGGTTGTCTCAATTACATGATATAATAAGAATAATCAATTAATATATAGTCAAAATATCTTTTACATTAATGTTTTTGATATTTCAAAAAAAATAGAAATGTAAAAAATTTCATTCATTTTTAAAATAATGGAGATTTTCCCGCTATATAATAAATATATTTATCCATAACAAGTCTATAAAATATCAAAAAAATTCTCCAAATAAGAAACTCTTTTGAAATAATAATAGGTATTAAATTTCTACACACATATTTTAAATGAAATATTAAAAAGGGCGACATCAAATGCTTAATAAGGGTAAACATTAGTGATAATAGTAATTTATCATAAGTGATAAAGTGTTGAAAAAATAATTATAACCAATGTATATAATTAAATCATATCGAAAAAAAATATTAATTATAATGACTCTTAGAATAAGAGGTGAAACATTTAGAAGATATATTCCAATAATTACAAAACATGATAGATTACAATAAAAAAATAATAAGCACCAAATTAAGGAATATCATGGAAAATAAAATTGGGGATGTGGTAAAACCAAAATAATAGGAATGAAATGTTAATAAAACTCAATATTCCCATCCCTATATGAACAAATCCATTCAACCATTTCGGAAAATGTGATAAAACTCATTATGACCATTCATATGTAAACATACTCATTTAATCAAAGAGTTATTATCTAATGGGATATAAATATAAATCAATTAATTGAATGGAGCTATAGGACCACAATAATCATTAATTGTACATATTTTATCTATAATAAGTCGATCATTCATCATAATGAACCCATGAAATGAAATTGGATTTCATGTACTCTCAAAATATAATCAGATAAGGAAAAATTCATAATTCTATCAATAATCGTAACATGATATAATAATTGAATGTTATTGGGTATCAATTGATATTAATTAATTTTCAACATAAATACTATTCTACCATGATGATATAGAATATAATATTTACACAATATAAACATAGTTATATGATTAAGTCAATAATTTCTTTAATCAGACAATATTTGACATCACGATTAAAACCCTTCCATCAATGGAGACACAAATATTTTTTTTCTAGAAGAAATATACTCTAAGAAGTGTTAGGATTGTACAATAAAAATTCTCAAGAAACAATCAGTGATGGTTTATTTGTATTATAGATATTTAATGATTCTCATTTGTGAAAAAAAATATAGATAATAAACTCAATTATGATAAATAATTTCAGAATAATTGTGTAATTATAATTTGAAAAAATTATTAAAATTACCCATTTTCCAAGAAAACCCATTGAAATATAACTCATTAGAAAATGGAAGAATATTCTAATTTTTCTAAAACATTATTAATTTAAAGGGAGATTAAAAATGATGTAAAATATAGTATTTTGAAAACATTTAAAAAATAATGTTTCTTTTAACATTTTTACAAAAAAATCTAATTAAAAAGGTCATAATTTTCATAAGAAAATTCATTTTAAATGATTGTTTTATGAAATATTTTAAGATATGATAAAATTATATTGTTATGAAATCCTCAAAAAATGGATTCCTCATACCTGAATAACGTATTTACAGTGAAAATGTTGAGTGGAAGAGAAATTTTTTTCAAAGGATTGAAAGCCCTTTTTAAATACTGTTAAATATGTTTTTTGACATCCCACATTTTAAAAATGGTATCATATTTTTCTATTAAAAGTATGTTAGGATAATTATATTGGTCAAGGAATTCAATAAATATAAGCATTCCAAAAATTATCTATGAAATGTGGTGGGAATGAAAATATGGTTATAATGGAAAAGATCTGTTGTAAAAAATAAGAGTTATCCATTCTAATGTAAAACATTTATTTGAAAAGGTATTTTATAAATGAAGATGATATAAATAAATGAATGTAAATTTATAAGATAAAATTATTAAATAACATAGTTAAAAATATTGTTAAGAATAAAAGGAGCTTAATAGTTCATAATTATTAGGGGAATTTATGACTTCAGAAGAAACAATTTGTTTTTGATAAAACTATTATCACTCGAGTAACGTTTAAACTAAAACCCCTTAAATGAGTTAGATTATAGAATTGAACTTATAATAGAATGAATTATTATTGTATCCTTGTAAAAAAATTAAATGGTTAGTTAAAACAATGTTCTAATTAAAACGTAGTGCATATTAAAAAATATTTCTCAAGGGGAGATAATTTTACGAAAAAACCCTTTTGTTGTTTCTCAAATTAGATGAATTCACCATAATGTCCAATATAAATAACAAAAAAATTAAAAATATATTTCTTAATGTTTTTCATAAATTTTATCATTTTATATTTTTCATTAATAATTATACTATATATATATATATTAGTCTATTCTTATTTTTCTTGAATATTAGATGTGAGTAATCTTGATCAATTTGAACTTGTTTCTTAAAATATATATTGTTATTAATTCTTAACCCAAATATCAACATCCGCATATCTTAAAATTTATTATTAACTATGTATTATAATTTTTTATAATTTTATAATTTTATAATTTTATAATTTTATTTTATGATCTATTAAGATGAAATTGGATATGATCATGTTTCCCTGACTTTTAAAAAATAGATATCGGCATATTAATCATTGAGTTTAAAATTAATGTTACCATTTAAATAAGAAATTATTTATTTTCTAATTTATTTCATATATATTCAGGAACTAATTTCTCATATTCATACATAATAATACTATATTGTATTGTTCAACAAAGTGGTCAGACCGACCCAAACATGAACATAACATAATTAAGAGATAATTATGAATATAAAATTAGGTTATATCAGATTAATATCATTATTAAAGAATAAAAATGATAATACATAGATATTTTTGATGTTTTTATATAGAAAAAAAATAGAAAAAATACACTATACAAGAAATGAGATATGTTACTTCTTGGAGGTGGTAATCCATACAATACACGATTACAATTTTCAATTCTCAAAAAATGAAAGGGAAAGAAGTAGGATTGTAATTTTATTTTTAATTTTTAAAATAATATAATATATTTAAAATTTATTCTTTAATTAATTCATTTTAACCTATAAAAACCTGAAATTTGTATTTAAAATGATATTAGGTTTGATAGTTTTTGTAACAAAAAAATAATTTTTTAAAAAACATTTTGATATACTATAAAAATATTTAAATCTTATCATTATAATGTTCTCATTAAAAAGATAGTATAAAAATAAAAACATAGTGAAAACTATTTATAATTGTTTTATATAATGATAATTTATCTATTAATTAATAAGAAAAAGATACAGAATATTTATAAGATTTATTTTATGCCTGAAAATAAGTTTTCCTAAAAAATTCATTTTATTTAATTTGTTATACAGACGTTATAAATAATTTTTTACAACTAAAAAAAATTAATATTATAAAATTTAAGTAAATTTTTATATTATAATCTAAAAATTAACTTTGGGTAAAATTTTGAGATGTTTTAGAAAAGATTTATTTTTGTGAATTGTTAAATACACAAATTTTTTTAAGTTGTATTTTTCCTTAAATAAACTAAGAAAAATATACCATATTATTTTTTATTGTATAATTATTTATCTTATAGTATCATTTATTTATAAACAATATAATATATTATATATGAATTAACATAATTAGTGATTACAATAAAACTTCCTTTTCAATCTTAAAACCACGTATTTCTAAAAACAAATTTTTTTGCCTTTTAAAAATTCACAATAAAATTTATTTCGAAAGATTATGAATACTAAAAATTAAAATTTTAATTAAATATTTTAAATCATGTTTTTATTTTTTGTTGAATATTTTTCTTTTAGTTTTATTCATTATGAACAGTAACTGTACTCAATAGTGGTAACCTCGGTAAGAGAAAAATGGGTAACACATGGTTATAACTATGAGATAAGGATTAAAATTTCCATAAAACATGTATAAGTTTTATTATATGATTGTTTAGACCAAAAAAATACATTATATTAAAAAAATAAAATTTATTTACCCTTGAAATTGATAATATCCAAAATATGATTTTATATATAGAATTAAAATAAAAATTTCAATCTCTTTGATTTAATATCTGTAATATTTTTTCATAGTGATAAAAATAGAATATTTTTTATTATAAATTTTTTATTTTAAATATGAATGTGTTTTTCTATAAAGGTATTTGTTAATTGAATAATGAAAATAGGTCCTTTTGTAAGGCCTACTTAATTCATGTTCTAGTAAGAGAAAAATAAAGTGATAATTGTGAAAATCATTAAAAATAATGAAATTTGAATAAAAAACTGTCTTCCATGAATTTTTTAAGTAAGTATAACTTATTATTGATTTGTTAAAATTAAATATTCTAATTACATTACTATATTTATTTCATTAAATAAATACTATTTGAATTTTCTTAAAAATGACAATAATGGTATTTTAAGTTAAATAATATTATATAAAATGATTTAAAATTAATAAAAAAATCCTTATTTTTCCCATTGAATTGGATATGGTTAATAATTTAAACCATTTTACTCTTATTGCTATATTTTACTTTTATAGTAACTTTCATGAATCCTATTGTGTAAAAAATGATTATATTTTTGTAATCTATAAAGGGTTTTTGAGGGATAAAACTGTGAGATAAGGGTGAAGATAATATCATAACATGTAAAATAGTTATTTTATGATATTATTTGGAATCATAATAATACGTTCTTAGAAATAATTCAATTATTTCTGGTATAAAATCAAATTATGTTATATAATTTTAATACATTTTGTAATTCCAAGGGAGCACATCTCATCATATATAAATGGGAACCCCCTCTCCCCCTTTCATCACACCTTTAGATCAAAATAGTTTTGAAAATACATTCAAAAATAACTCCCCACCATCAAACACTATATCCTAGAGATTAAATTATTACTAGATTATCATTCCTATATTTCTTAATGTGTGTTCTAATTATAGATATATGCGGGGATTATAAAATTCATAACTGATGCATTTCAAGATTAATTCTAAATGAAGATTCATTAAATACACTTTTACATTTTAGAAATAAAAAATATAAATATATCATATATAAAATTATCAACTATTGATAATTTTACAACATTTATTAATCTATTTTTTTTATCCTATGAGAAATGATAACACAGCTCGAGTTTAACTGTGTATTACTATCTCCTTAAAGTTATGTATTTCATTTTTCATCACCACCTCACAAAATGGTTATTATGAAGCATTTAATTAATATATATTATATTCATGAAATTATTATCATTATTTAAAGATAATATATCATCTATCCTCATTCCTTTCATAAATATAAAAATGATAACATTGTTCAGGTGTGTGTATGGTTTACCACATCAAAAAATTGATGTGACTAGTTTTTTAAGTGTAATTTCCACAAATATTTATAAAATTATATTCAAAGTATAAAAATTTCATAATATCATGATTTATATTTTTATATGATATGAAATTAAAATTAGACCATTGTCATCCTAGTAAAAATGTTTTCCAATTATAAACCAAATGTCCTCAGAACATCTAATTTAAACAAAACAAATTATGAAACTAAATAAAACATGGTGATCAATAAAATAAAAGGAGTTATTATAATTGAATGAAATTATTATGTATCATACTAAAATAAATTAAAATATTATTTTTTTATTCAGAGGTTAAATAACATATGACACTAGATTGTAATTAAGGTATGGAATTTTCATCGAAAACAAGGTTTTAAATGTATTAAAGTATATTACATATGTTCCCTTGTTCACTACAATGTTTTCAAGAAAATTAAAATTTATGATTAAATTCATTAATTTTTTTTAATAATCCAATTTTTTAACAATGGTTTAAAAAGGATTCTTTTTATAATTTTTCATGTGGGTTAATTTAAATTTTTTTACAAATGTATAAATAGAAAAATATTTAACAATTATTACTTGAACACATTTTTCAAATCATTAAATCCATTAATAAATATCACAATTCCGTTAAAAAATTATATGGTTCCTTTCAGTGAAATTATTTCCCGCAATATTTTTATAATATATAGTTTTTAAATGGTTTTATAATAAAACAGAAACATTTTTATGAGATAATTGATACTATTATTCTTTATCATATTGAATTACAATTAAAGAATATTTGACGATTTATTTTCAAGATATATTATTTTAATTCATGAGTTAATTAAAATTTTATATAAATTATAGCAGAGATCGATATAGCTCTCATGATGGCTGAGCCTAATATAACTCTCTAATACCTAGGGTAATGTGATAGTGTTTAATGGTGATAATTTACTCCAAAAAAATAATTGAATTATCCTTTTAGGTGACTCAATTATAAGGGTAATTTTAAGGCTTTAATTAAGTATTATTTCGAAAAGGTACCTATATTATATTCTTGCAATGTTTTATATACGAAATATTTTAATTTAAAATATTAAAAAATTATTTTACCTTTTAATGGAAATTTTATAACCATTTTTTTCTATAAATTTGAAATTAGTGTTTCTATATGTATGGGTATTCATGGGTTTTAATGTTTTCCAATAAAACCTTTTTGTTATGGTTTATCCTTCAAGATATAATGTTATAGAAGAAGAAATATAGGGATAAATTAATTTGTTTTCCTGGAAGAATAAATGGATCAACTATTAATTATGGAAAAAAAATGTTCTCATGGATTTTTTTTATAAATGAACTAATTATTTTATATTATATTATTTCCTTTATTGTGATATCTTTATTTCACTACAGGTTTTCTAAATATTTTTTCTAGGCCTAAAGAATAGTAAGAAAATTTTTTATGTCAAACCTTGAATACCATGAATGCAACATGTTTATTAATAATGAATGAAGCGTGTAACCTTAAATAACCTAATTTTATGAAAAAATATTTACACAATGTGTTATTACTCTATATTTAATATAATTATTTTCCAAGTGCTATAAAACTATAAACCTAAACGATCATGTGAACATATGAACTTGCATCCCTTATATATTATACACATATTTATGGGTGGATTATGGTTCATGGAATTATAATAGAAATTAGATAAATGGTATTCATAAATTTAGTGATTACGATTATAAAAAATGATTGAAATCCTTAGGGATATATCTAATGTATTTATTTCATCCAAAATATTTGGAAACTTAGAAATTTTATGGTTTCATAACAATAAGACATATTTTTTTAATGGTATAAAGATGAGGGTATGGAATAGAAACTCTTATGTTTAATAACATTGAAATGGGTGGATTTCTTATTAACTAAATAATAACAGATACATGATGACTGGGCCAATGATTGTACATCTGTATAGTCATTTTTGGGGGATAATTATTTGGTTAACACACATTCTCTTTATGAACCATAATAAATAATGAGATGATATATCATAGGGTGACCTATGATAAGACACATTGCTATGGGATCATCCAAATGTGTCATAGGTTGATATTTACATAGTTGATCATTTGTTTAAAATGATATATACCATTTTTGAGATTTCTTGTGGTGTGGTTTCCTTGAAATTAATTTATTAAATTGTTATTTTTTTAAATTATATGTTACCCATAGGTTTAAAATGTGGAAAATATTATTTATGAAATATTGAATGTATATTTTCTATACATAAGATAAAAGGTATTGATAACTACTATGGTTACTATGATATTTCATGTTGAGGTTATTATTGTTAATTTTGATAAAATGTTTATTTAATTTTGGGAACCTACATATTATCTTATAGAGAACTGTGTGATTGGAAAATGATTTTTTTAACCTAGAAATTAATGTTATTTTTGATGAAGTTCAATTTATTGGGATCATTATTTGATTAAAGGAAACATTATATAATTGGATAATAATATATATTTTTAATAAACCTTGAGTTAACTTTTAGAATCATTCATGATTTTATTGAGGTTTTGAGGTGATTGATAATATTTATGGAAAATACAAGCATATATTTGAGATTATATGGTCTTGACATTTTTGATATGTGACTTTATGAGTAATTAATTTTATATAGATATAATTTTTAATGTTATCTTGGAATACTATGTGAAAAAATCAATAAAATATTTTGGTTTCAGTATTGGTAGGGAATAATATCATGATTTTTAATTTTAATTTACTATGGAATTTTTTATGTTAAATATTGGGTAGTACTATTTAGAATTTTGATAGTGATGTATAAAGGTTTATTTATATTGTATATTGTCTTATCTTGTTCATGCCATTTTGGTATTGGTTAATATCTAATTGTATGAGAAATAACATGTAATGATTTTATGTATAATATGATCCAATAAACCTAAATTTTAGTGCTTGATGAATAAAAAATAATAATCGTGAATATTCACTTCTTGGTGTTAGAGAAAGAAATAAGAGTTTGAATTTTTTCAATCACATCCAATGGATGAAATTCATATTTTTTAAATGAATTAAGTTAATTAAGTATATTATATTGAGTTTTATTACTTTATATTAATAGAATACATCCTCATTAGAAAAATAATCTTTAAAAAACTGTTAACCCAATACCTTTATTTTTTCTAAAAACTGTTTTTCATTGTGTTATGAAAATTTATATGAAAATTTACTTTTTCCACTTCAATAAATTTAATCTTGAAAAATGGATTCGTTATTTTTAATATGTGTGCTCAAATTTGGTATATAGTTTCATTTTATTTTTTGACATTATTATTTATAACACTACTCTGTATTTTCCACCTTGGTTTGTGTAAAAAAAATTATATTTTTTAAAATTATGTGATATGGAAAAAAATCTCTATTGAATGTGAATTTATTTTATTTGATGAATTTTTATCATCCATAAAATCTATGACTCAAATATGTTTCATTTTCTTTCCACATTCCTCGGATAATGACCTCAATACGATTTTAATCATGAAAAAAAACAAAAATATCACTCTCATTATTTTAACACCATTAATATTAATTTATATGGATAAAAAGTGGTTATTTTTATTAATGAATGTTTATTAAAAATATTAATTAATATTTTGTAATCAAGTTATATTTTAAATTTTTAATTAAGGAATTATTACCTTATGTTCTTATTAAATGCGGATATCATGCTTGTTCAAGTAAATAATTACTAAAAACATTAAATGTAATATATTTTGAACAAATTATTATGTTACATGAATTTTTTATATCCCTATGACATATTAGTTATGTGATAAAATTTAATATTAAAAATAGATTACTATATTGATTTAATTAATGCCAAACATTGTGAATAATATAGAATATAACATTGATGATATATTATGATAAATAATATTTTTTAATGATTTAAATTTTATACAAAATATTATATTTTCCAAATATAAATAAAAATATTTTATAATAACATCTGTTTTTAACATATGTGTCACCTATAATTTTATAGAATTTTATTAAATCTTATGGTTTATAAACTTATATAGTCATAACCATCAACAGTTTTTATATGTTTTTAAACTATGATATTAGGGTGAAAATAGAACATGATATTATCATGAATTTATCAGAATATTTCATCTTGATTCATACTCATAACAGGCTCAAAATATTTTTATTTTATTCAACAGGAACATGAAAATTAGTTTATATTAATTTAATAATTTATGTAATTCCACGGATTCCCCTCCCCTCACTTATAAAACAACAAATCTTGTACACCCTTCTTATCACCTTTTGAGAACTATATTTTACCCTTGTCCTACCAGAATATCTCCACAAAATCCCTCTCAAAATATTGGCAACTCATGTACTACTAATATAATAGTCTTATAATTCATGAGGTGTAAAAATAAGGGAGATATCTTAGCAGAAGGTTCGAGTCCTAACTTCCCTTTTCTGAGTTTATATATTTTTCTTCCTTAAAGAAATATTATTTATCCATAATAAAATAATTACATTTATATATTTCATATCGTATATTAATATTAATATTATTATGATATAAACCTTTTTTATTCTTTTCCATTCTATGAGATATGAAAACACTTGTTCTGTGTACATGTGGATTACCATAACCTTGAATCTATGTGTTTTATTTTTCATCAACACCACAAAAGTATTGTTGTTAATATTTTTTAGTTAACATATATTATATTAATGAAAAATTTATTACAATTTAAATATAATATTAAATTTCATTTCATTTTATTCCATACATTGTAAAATGATAATGGCATTCGTGCCTATGTGAGGACATCCCCCTCTACAAATATTTGTGGTAGTTTTTTCAAATATTTATTTCATTTATGGTAATAAATTAATAATTAAGAAAAAAAAAATTTATAATAATGGCTTGATTATGGTTTTTAAGTTGATGTAATAATTACCACTTTATCCTGATTCATCCAATAGAATCTATTTTTGGATTATGAACCAATAATCCTCAATCCCATTGACTTAAACATAACTGATTAGGTAACTAAATATAAAGACATCATAAAAGACATAAAATAAATAATGATATCGTAATTAACTTGATAAAGGATATCCAGAAATTAAATAATTAATATATTTTATTATTCATTAATTAAATAATGTATGACACTTGACGGTGATAAAGGTGTAGTATTTTCCATTAAAAAGTTTTATTAAATGTTCAATTCTATTTTCCCTCCATATCAATGTTCTTTAAATTTTTTTTTAATAATATTCTTTTTCATGCATAATTTTTTTTATTTTATTTTTTTATATATTTTATTTTGTTTAAAAATGATTAAAAAGTTGTCTTTTGAATAATTTCTAAATGAGATAATTTCGATATTTTTTTTAAATTGAAAGGGAATATTTTGTTAATTTATAAGGCATGATATCTTTTTCCTTGTATCATATATATTATTCATTATTAAAATTAAACTTAATGTCATAATAAAATCTAATAAAGAGATATCCATGAATATTTTGTAATTTATTTAATGTTTTTAAGGAAAAAGAAACTTTTTCAATTAATTATGAGATAATTAAATGTTTTATTACACTTGAGATTAAAATCTGATTAAAATAGGTTTTATGAATGAACATAATGAAATAAGTTTTTTATTCATACGATGGTTTTTAAAATTTTAATATGAATAATATGTTAACCTGATGTATCTCTAAAAATAGGTGTGCCAAATATTGGTCTCTAATGCATTAGGTAACGTGATGGAGTTTATTCGTGATACGTTACACCTAAGGGATATGGGAATCATCCTATTTGGCGATTCTATTATAATTGATTTTATAATGGATAATGTAAAAATAATCTCCCAAGGTGCCTACATGATTTTCTTGAAATAGTATATAATGAAAATATATTTATTTCAAATGACAATAAAATGGTCTTATGTTTTTAAATAATTTTAATAAATATTTTTTAAAGGTAAAGTATTGTTATTTTATTAAAGGCTATTCATGAGTTTTCATTTATCCCAATAAAACCTTATGATTATTTTTTTGAATATAGGTTTACTTATGAAATATTTAATTAAATACATGAATCTGTTATGTTTTTATCAATTAATATTCAATAGGTAAAATGTTTATTTTGAAAAAATGAAAGGTCTTATTTTTTAGGTTTGTAAATTTAATAACTAGTTTACATTCTTTTATATCTCTTATTGCGATTTGTTTATCTTAATCCTAATATTAAATTGGTTTTCATAGGGCCTAATGACAAGTAGGAAATTTTTAAAAGTCTAATTCAAAATAAAATAATTATCCATTAAAATAAGAATGCTTATCACGAAGGAAACATGTGTGTAAACATTAGAATCCAATTTAAGTGAAATGTTATAGTCATTTTTTGTAAATAATCCATATGTAATGTAATGATTTTCATAATGGGAGTTTAATAAATTACATCCTCTATAAATTATACTCATAATTCTAGATTGATTAAGATAAATCGAGTTATATAACCATCAATGAGAGGGTGTGGTGGAAAATTAACGATTTCTCTTTTTTGAGGAGATAGTCCAAAGAACACATTATTAAAGTATTTGATTTTATTAATTTAAAAGGGGAATGTTGTCAATTTTTATTCCCTTACCATAATAACATTAATTATAAAACAAATAATAATTTAATTTTATTGGAATTATTTATTTGGATTATGAAATATAATAATGAAAAGGAATGATGATAGGGAAAAAATTACTCATGTTGCAGACTTTGGATCTCCCTTAGATGACTCTTTGTAAATGAAGGTCTTCAGACTATCCCCTAGGATCAGAGGATCAATGTAAAAGAATAACATTATAGGTGAAGTAATATGGTAAAAATTTAATGATAAAACCCAAATTTTAGTCTAGTCATAATGGGGTAGTGGGGGATAGATTTACAAGTGGTGAGAATGCCATTTTTGTAAGTATTTCAACTTTTTATAAAATAGATATAATATTTAACAAGTCAAGAAGGCTAAAAATAATTAAAAATGATGTTATAGATGATATAATTTTGATCATACCTCAGCCATTCTTTTTTAAATATGTAATATCACGACCTGGGATCAACATGCCAGTTCCCCAAGCTAGTTGGCTACATGACCTCAGGCACACATTATCGTAGGAATGTGGTTGTATACTAGATGTGAGGGTCCAAGTGGTAAATCAAGGGGGTGATTATACACACTTTATCAATGATGTAAAATAGTGATAATAAATAAATGGTATTAAAATGATAATAAAAAATAACCAAAATAATCAATATCAATAAATAACAACATCATATGATGATCTCCAAAACAAAAAATCAATATCAAAAAGTAAGGTTATAGATATTTCATTCCGAATATATGTCATGCATCTAATGAAAATCCAAAATCAAGACACAATGAAAACTCCCAGGTGGTTCCTGACATCATGGATGGTTCCCACATCTATGAACCATCCCATCTCTTCCATCTAACATAGGGATCATTCCCTTGTCCTATCTAGAAACATGAAGTCTATGTAGGAAATGATCGGGAAGAATGAGTAGGGTGTGAGTGCAACATAGTGGACAACACCATTGGCAACTGAAACAATAACTAGTATACAACATTGTAAGTAGTTATATAAATAATTAAATTACAAAAGAGAGAGTAGAAAATTAAAAATTTAAATTATTGATTAATTAACCGCATAAATCCATGGGTTCACAATGACTCACGAACAAAAAATTTATACTTCAGCCCATGGTGGAGTTTGAACCATCGACACCGGATAACACATTTTATTTCATTATTTTTTCCCATTATTAATTTATTCCTAATTCCAAATTCATGTAATGGGGGCCTCGACCAGAAATCTGGAACCCCATGGTTATTTGGAGTATTACTCCCAATCCTACAACTCAGTGATAAAATTAATTACATATATATAGGGGTCTTTGAGAGGATGTATGGAACCCCATGGGTATTTGATGTAGTAGACCCTATCGTACAACTCTGTCACAAATATAACAACACATGTTTCTTTATTTCCACCCATTTATTAATCATTTACATAAATCAATAGCCATCCCATTTAGAAAACTCATCATTTCATTCATATCGTTATATCTCATGGGTCTCTATCAAATTTTGAACCCATTAATCAATCAATTTGAATATCTCATTATTCATCAATTTCAAAATTTTGATATTCACCATTTTGTTAATCATGTGTTGGACCAATTGATTAATTCATATTTGGATGTAATTTCCCAACATGGAAATGTAAATTTCACAGTTACATATATACAATTATATTAAATACTATTGAAATTGAAAATTATACAACCAAAATAAATTTTATTAATGGATGTTTTGAAAACTGAAATCCCCAAATTGATGCAGAACGATAAAAAACACAATCTTAAGGATGATCAAAAAGAAAAACCACAGATGAAGAACTAAATGATTAATATAAATCAAAACCTAGATATTAATGATATCTAATTAAGGGAAACATATCCCTCTTTTTGGTAAAGAGTGGAGGGAGGGAGAGGATACCAAATGGGAAAGAAATCGCCCACTGAAGGGGACATGAGCCATCAACCGAATCATAGATTCATCATTAAAGGCATTCAAGAAGCCTTAAAATCATCTAGGGTGGTTCCAAAATTAATGGAATGAATTTCTGTCTTAAATGGGGTGAATAATGTTTAATAAAGGGTTGTTAGAGAATTTTAAAAAAACATTCAAAGGAATTAATCCTCGGTAACATGGTTTCATGGGAAGGGGTGTATACTTTTATAGTCTAGGCACCTTCACCAAGTTCCACATATTAGGGGGGTGTCATGGGATATCCCAGGTGGTACATATCTTCAAATTCTACGTTCCAAACATGTACCCCAAATATTTCAAGTTTCACTAATAAGTTGGGTGGCTACATGTTTTTTCCAAACCGTGTTCCACCTCCCATCTCAACAAAACAGAGAGAAAAATTTTGTAGGAAATTTTTTTGGTTTCCACTAACCATGAGACAATGTTGCATAGCCCCATAGGCTCCTAAACTTCCCCAATTTCACCAAAAAACATAAATTAAAAAATCAAACCCCATTAGAACCAAAACTAGGGTAAAAGAGTACCTGGAAATGAGCACAAGTAATCACCTTAATTGTTGGGATCTAACAATCTCCACATTGTATAATAACTCTTCCCCGAGATGTACTACATAGAATCTGTAATATTTCTAAATAAAATTTTTGGGCCACTAGGTCAGCATATTTTCTTCTCTCTCCGATGTTTCCTCCTGAACATGGCCATGTTTCCAAAATACCCAAAATATCGGTATAATCATTCCCTAAAACACATTCTAAATGTTATATATAATACATATCAGGTGATCCTCAAAGGATTAATTGTTCCAAATATCAACATCATCATTATCAATCTCATGATAATGGTCGGGGTGATACTGGAAATGTTTTGACCCATGAAAAACAACATCCATATCACCATACATCTATGGAAGAGCCAATCAGTATGCAACCATATTGATTATCATTACACTCTCAAATTGGAAAACAAAACTGGGAACGAATGTTACCTACGATCAAATCATATAGTGACCTAATCTAGGTGACACCTAAAGGAACACATCATATACCACTATAAATTCAAGGGGACATTGATATCTATCATCATAAGACTATTACATACTCTTAACCTTATCCAAAAATTTCCTAATCAACTCAAACTTCACTAAAATATATCTCATATGAGACCTGTATCAAAAAACACTGAATCAATTACGTCCATCGAATATAGATGTGATTTCCATGGAATACCATAAATGACCTTATATAGTTTAATCTGAATTGTAGCCTAATAAATTTTGTTATTCGAAAACACTTTGAGTTATAATTATTTCTCAGAAAACCCAACCATGTCTAAGACTCCCATCTATAGAATATCCTCCAATACCTTTACATTACATACAAAATTCCCATCTTTCTGTTGGTGGAATGCCATAGTAATAAATACCTCGGTACTAAAAACCTATATTTAACCCTGGTTGGAAGTATAATGTAAAGTGTAGATCATGGTGATAAACAATACAGTATGGTACCCAATTGAGGTAAATTATCACTTTAATGTATATTTACCCCAAATGATCCACTGATTATGCTTCATGGATATGCATGAAATGGGAAAATATCGTCAATCAGTCCACGACAACGCATATGGTGTCACTCTTCTATGGTTTTCTTGGATGACCCACCAGGAAATCCTTGTTAACATCATCCCACACCCATTATGGATTGGATAACAGATATAGAAAAAAAGGTTTTTGATTCTTGGCCTTCCCTTTTTGAAAGGTGTCACCTTATGTTACAAACCCTCAAATATCCCTTTTCATGCTTGGACACTTATACTATCAGCATATGGTAGGATAAATTTTGTTCAAACTATGAATCACCGCCCACATTATGAAATGAAACTTTGGCATTGACTATTCTCTCATACATATATGCTCCAACACCCGGTACTAGACATATATTTTATCTTCCTCATCTATTATCAAATATGAAGGTACATATCAAATTCCATTCATTAATTCAAGGCCCACCACTACATATCATCATATTTTCTCTCCCTGATCAATGATAAAATGGGTACACTAAACTTTTACTTATATTCGTTTCATCTTCTCCTAGATATCCTGATCTACAATATGCCTCTCAATCAGGATACTCATCATCTCCCACTCAATAAAAGACTCCAGAACATCCTAAGTTTGTCTCTTCCTGATTAAGGCATTTTCAAAACAATTTCCAATCCTAAAAGTATATTCTAACTCAAAATAAAAATATTTCATATAAACAACCCATCTCCACTACTAAATATTCAAGTCCCGCTTTGAAAAGATATAATTCTAGTTCTTGTGGTCAGTATACACCATAAAGTTTTCACCAAATAGATAATTCCACGAACAATTTGTTGAAAAAAGCTCCATGAATAACATGATTTCATTCCAATGGTAATTTTTTTCATGGGGCCTCAACTGTTGCGACCCATATGACCCTACATGATCCCATGTAATTAAGAAATCTCTTTGACAGATCTACGATGATTCAAAAAACAATGTATAATCCTCACTATACTTTGGTAGAATTAAAATTGTTCAAGTATTCAATTGATAATTCAACTATCGGAATGCATTCTCACATATCATATACCATTGAAACAAAAATCCCTTCTTGTTCTAGCCATAAATGATTCTACCTATAATGAAAGTCGAAAATGATCCTCTCATAAAAATCCTTGAAACCCATAAAGCAACATATACAAAAAGAATCATTGGATTCTTCTTCAAATATTCTACATACACCTTGTCTAAGTCCACTGATGTAACAAACCAAGCTTCCATGGTATGTTTCCCTTTGAATAATTTAATAGCTTGCATTGTGCGCAACTTCGAGATTCTTACACACTGCGACCAATAAAACTAGCTGTTATAAATAGTAATACCCACTTTTTGAAAGTTTATAAATTTTATCATTCATAATGGACTTCATATATGGATTCGGAATATCGAAATTAGATTAGGGTGAATTTTTGGTATTTTTCTGAAAACATTCAAATTTAATGAATAGTGAAAAACACTATGTTATAGATTAAAACCAAATTTTTATTTAAATAATTATTTATTTTATTTAAATTTATTTTACGCCAAAATAGATACATAATACCTATATAAGTAGAAATGTAATTCATTGGAGTCAGTTTATATAACATTATATATATAAAATTTTTATTGATCTTTTGAACTGTCTTTTACCCACCTCCTAGGAGCATTCGCAAATTTGAATAATACATAAGTATACCCCTTATGTGAATTGAATTTCAAAAATCAAAGAGACATGGTTGATATCAGTAAGTAAAATATGGTTCAATAAGATAAAAATATTTTTTGTTGAATAGTTACTTTTGACTTTTATTTACAACGTTAAAAAAAAATTGGGTAATTAAGGGTAAAAATGATATTATTATTATCCTAACACATGTCCTAATTCTATTGGATAAGTGCAATTCGACCAAAAACAACCTTAGGAATAAAATATGATTCTTTAGGACCACTTGAATTAGATGACGACATTAATTATTATTAAATCCAAAGAAGAGTTAAAGTGTTAAATTCAATTTTTAATAACAAAACCATTTTTAATATCGGGTTATACATAAGATAAATTCGATTATAAATATTAATTATAAATATAAATGATTTCCTACATAATGGTATTTTATTTATATTTTTTTATAAATTAAATAATTTAATTTATTTATAACACAATGATGATGCAATAAATACATAATTAATGAAATATTAAAATATTTGATATTATAAATATCCAAAAAAATGTAATTTGGGACTTTTTATGAATTTAACTAATTTTATAGGTTAATATGACTTATTAGGGTTGGTTAGATGATTTTTTTTTCAAAGTAATAATGATGTTATGAATTTAGCAAAAACAAAATACCAAATACTGTCAAAATTGACATAAATTTATTTTTGAAGAAAATATAATATTATTAATTGATATTCTATTCTAGAAATAGATGGTTCGGCCATAAGAGATAAATAATTCTAGTTGTATCATTAATTAACAACTTAGGGTTCTCTTGGAAGTATATATTATGTTTATTAACAATATAATATTAATTACAAAGAGACATGGTAAATGTCAAACTATTTTTCTAAGAGTTAAACCAAAAAGATAAGGTTAATATAGTGACCCAAACCTGTCTAAAACCTAATGTTTTAGTGGTTTTCGACTCATCCACACATTATACATTAATTAATCCATTTTTTATCCATTATAAACCGAAAATTATTTTACTGTAAAATAATATTTCTATATTTTTCTATGGTGCCCCTCACCCCTCTTATAAAAGGGAACTCCCCCTTCGCTCTAATTCACACATTCCTGGCCATTTTTCTAGGCCAAAACCGGCCCAAATACCATCTCAACTATCCTTTCGTCATCCTAGAGGCCTTCCTTTAGTCAGAAATCCGTCCTAATGATCCCTTTAGATCAAATCAAAAGGAGGAACCCGAAGAATAGGTAAATATTTCATCACCTCTTTCAAGTTTCATTCTCCATCCACTTCCTCATTCATTGTTATTTTAGTTATAAAATAATATATACATTATATTCTATATACTATGATGTTATTATAAATATGTTACTACCATATTCATTATTTTATCCGTCCTTTTAATGACATGTCACCAAAAATGTGTACGTACGGCTTACCGTCTCCACATCATGGTGTAATTGTTATTCAATACATTATTATTTGGATGGTTTTAATAATGATGATTAATTGATATAAATAATAAATATTTCTTGATAATTATTCTGTATATATGATATTAAATCCAATTATATATTATTTTAATATGAATAGAATAATATTGTCTCTCATGAGAATGTGTAGATTACCGTCTCCACGAACGGGATGAGATTCATTCCCCATCGTATCCATTCATGAATAATTTTCATTTGATGTTTAAAAATAATGTTTAGAGACATGATGTCATTTTTTATTTGAATATGATATATCCCATCCATAAAAAATATGACTCTCACAACAAAGAATATAAACAAAAACAAATCCATTAAAAACTGAAAAGGCGATAATACTGAGATATTATTAACTAAGCATTGTTAAAAGATCATATATGATATCATATTAATGTATATGATTCTTTATTAATTTAATAATAATTATATCACAATTATACAGGAGGTTAACCAACAATCGACCAATGAAAAGTACAAATTAAGGGGTTTCATATCTCACTTTTACTTCCGTGAGATTTCTATTGTTCGCCACATATTTATTACATGTGGTTTATTGTGTACATACAATTGATATATATTAGCTTGATTCTATTTATATTAATGGTATTTTGAGATTCATTTGGGGGTTATTAACTTTTGTTCATAAGACTTGATTGATTACAACGATGTAAGGGTTTTTCATCTCTCTATTATTCCCGTGAGATTCATTCTGTATTGGCCACTATTTACTTTTCTGTGGAGTAAGTAATTCCCCTGATTGAATTACATTTTTAATATAAATTAATGTGTGGGTATTTACATCTTCATTTTATGATAATTCTTTCAAGGGGATTATGTTTCGTATGTTACCAAATCGGTAAGGGAATTTCAAATTTCAATTTCCACTCATTCGGTTTTACGGAAACTTCATTGATTACATTACTCCAGAATTATGTGTGAAATAACTATTTATTTACTTATGTAGTAATTTCTACTCCCCTTTATATGGATAAACATTTTAGACACATAATCAATCCGTTGATAAATACTCAAGTCATCGATATGAACATGATAAGAGTATTTTTAACTCAATCTCCATTCTTTGAGTTAAACATCCAATTCCTTGGTGATGGTTTTCACAAAAATATGTTTGAATGTCATATGATTGATTTAAACTGAATATCCAATCATATTGAGTGTATTTATATTTTTCACACATAATTATGTCATGGATTTATCCATAACCCAAGGATACGGTCTTTATAAGGGATTTTATCTCATCTTATATTCCATTGAGTCTTCCTTGTTGTTATGCACCAAATCACTTTAGTTTGGAGTATATACTGTACTTTGACATAGTATATCATGAATCCATTCATTCTGATGATATTATAATGTTTTTATTGACTCTATAATTTGTATTCAAGTGTCTCTATTTTGATTAGGAACGCAAACTAAAATATCATTTTAAATGTTTTAAAAAAAATTATTCTAAGTATTTCTCATTAATGTCCATGTATAAAAAATGGGTTTAAGGATTAATTTATATTTAAATCAATGTTTTAAAATTAAAATTCCATTTAAATGTTTCAAATTGGTATGGGACACTTTGATTCAAAAATATATTTTTAAACAGCTTCTTGAAAAATACTGTGACTTTTAAATGATTCCAAGAAAAGGGGGGATATTTCTCTCAAATAGTTTTGATGATTATTTTCATCTAGGACAAAATATTTCATTATTTTTTACGGAGGTTAATATTATACAATAAAATCATCCATATTTTTATGAATGAGTTATGTTTGATTGTGGATGTTCTATTTTTTATACCATTCATGGTTTATGGATAAAGTATTGATATTTCGTATGCTAGTTTTAATATGAATTCTTACGTTATGTTTCAAACTTTTTATATGTGGAATGCATTGGACATATTATGTTATGGGTGGATCTTTCTATATCTCCTTGATTCATAGGTAAGTCTCATGAGATAAACTATTGGCTTGGAACAAGGACTTGGAAAAATCTTATTTGTAGTCTTGGCACAAGGCCTTTAATATGTGGTTATGAAAGTCTGGAATTATGAATTCCATCATTATTAAAGTGGATATTGATATTGAATGTGATTATTTGACTAGTATAATATACATGTGAGTAATTAAATGGAATTATTTGATTTTATTTTTTCAATATTATACTGAAGTTAAAGATTAAAACATTCATGTTTAAGTCTTATACAATGCTTTAAATGTTTATGTTTATTTAGGAATGTTTCTGCAATATTGTTATCCTTATTTAGAATATGTGCTCACCCCTTTATATGTTTTATTTTTCCAAGGATGCGAAGATGTATATTATGACTGACCTACAAGGATATTCTATGGGATCTCAATGATTTCTCTGGAAACAATGTTGTTGTAGTTTTCTATTTTATGATGCAACGTAAAACTAATGAATGTATCTAGTACTTCCATAGCTACTAAACTACATGATCTTTTGAGACATAATCTTTTGTGATCATTCCAATGATACATAATAATGCACCGACTCTATGGTTCTGGGGTATGGGGATTACAGTTGGTATGAGAGGAAGTTTTGAACAGTCCTTGGAAACTAGATTTAAATAAACTCTGATTAGAGAACATTGACCTATGATAGACATTAATTATTAGTATAGAAGAACGTCATAAAATTTTGGTATTATAAATATTTTGTGAGTTTTCCAAGAAATACATCCCTATCTGGATACTAGTAGGTAGAGGTGGCTCTGGCACAGATTTACCTAGGAGTATAACCCGAATAAACCGCTTTGAGATAGACTTGAACGGGTACTGGTTCACGAAAACGGGCCTTACTGCACTCTTGGTTATGACACTCCCAGGGGATATTCTTAGGATAATTAAATTTTCTCTACAAACCAATTTAAAGGATTTTAATATATGATGAGAATAAATGACCTTGGTTAATCCTAAGGTGTTTCTAATTGAAAATATAATGTCATGACATTCTCTAAATGATTTTATTACTACTGTCACTCACACAATTCTTTCTGGTTTTAGTCAATTACTGGATTCCAAGGAATTCATAGTAGCTTTGAGAATGATGTACATGGTTGGAATGATGGTGGAAATGAGAAACAAAATGGATTGTTGATAGACATAAAAGATATCGTGTTCATGTCAAATCAATTTTTCAAAAATATGAACAACAACATATATATTAACCAACTCCATGACTCAACAATGAATAGAAAGGTGATGAATGATATGAGCTCCAGTAGTGGAGACCATGGAGAAAATAATCCTCAATTTCCATTACGTAGGAAATGTGGAAGGAGACACCCAAAAAAGTGTCTCAATAGACCAAATAAATGCTTTACGTGTGGGAAAGAAGGACATAAAGTAAATAATTGATGAGGAAAAATAATGAGTTCTATAAGAGAAAAAAAATGGTCCTAAGATTCAATTTACGGTCATATTATATAAATATAGGGGACCTAACCATTACCTGAGTGTATGCCCTATTCTATAGGATTTTTTCTTTGTCAAATAGGAAGCTATGTTGAAATAAATGGTTGGAGAAATATTTAAAAGTATTAGTGCTCCTGGTTGATGGGATTATTTTGGAATAATTTTCTCTTGTATTTGTAACCCTGCAGTTTTCAGGTGAAAATGATATTTGAGGAAGAATTATCTATTCTCTTTAGATATAGATTTAAAAAAAACTGTTTGGTAGTATATGATCATTGGGTTTGAGGCAATTACAAGTTACTATATTTGGGAATGAAAATGCAATGTATGAGATAACATTTGTAGTTAAATTATGTTATGGTTATTTTGAAGAATTTATCTCATTTTGGTAATATTATATAATATAGTTTTTGAAAAAGGGCAACACACAGACCGTGGGACAACCTATCACGTCGGACAAAGTAGTGGGAATCGAACCCACAACCAGAGTGCGATTAGGATTTAATTCCCACCACATGACTACGTGATGTCCCTGATTAGTGTCACTAATTATTTTTAGTTAAATGATATTATTAATCAATAATAACTTGATTTGGGATCTTATGTTATATCAAATGAATACCCATAGTATAGAAAAATGATTTGGTGATTATGTGATAAATGTTATTTTGAAAGACGTTCACTCTGTTGGGAACACTATATGCCTTAGGAAAATAGAATACAATGAGATTTCATTTGAGGAGTAATGGTGTATTTGTATCTATGTTTTTATTATTGATTTATAGTGATTTGGGTTGTTTATTGAAATGATTAACCCATAATAGAGAATATTTGATTAGGTTAGTTACTTTCAAGTATGTGACTTTAAGAGTAGTCGATGTCATTTGGTGATACAATTTAACGTGGAAGACTACATAACCAAATTCTGCTAATTTTTGGGTTTGAATATTAGATTGGATTATATAGAAGCGTTTTAAGGAAAGTTTTTTAATGAATTATATATATTTAACTTTGGGGTATTGTTGGAATAATTTTAGAAATTAATATTAGTGTTTCTTTCTCTAATGTAGTATCATTTTGGGGGATCATCTGATCTTGTACTAACCGTTTTGGTTTTTATTAATCTCTAAAGACAAGGTAAATATATAGTTTTTCCATTGTGGATCATGTGATTCTCTAGAAGTTGATTCTAGCTCTACGGGTGTGACCAAGTCTTCTTGAATAATCATCATTTAAAAAAATTGATTTATTGGTATAAATTTATTAAGGAACGAATCCCTTCTTAAAAAGTAAGTATATCTCTTTATGTTCATAGACAATATCATAAATAAATTCCTAGTCTTTATGAAATGTAACACAAAACAAAAAAAATGTTGTCTGTTTATTTTTCCTATTGGGAAACTAATGACCATTTGTCCCATCACAAGATTGTGATTTTCTTGTTGTTAACTTTCACTAGATCTTCTTTTCTATCCCTATCCATCATAACTTGACACTTTTTTTATCTTCCATATCCATGTTTTCCTACATGGAATCCTAGTATGGGTTATCACGTTTGACCTTTGTACTTCTCTTTCTTTCATTTAAAGTGATAGTTTTATTGACTCTTTTTCCGATGTGGGACTTTCAATTATGTTCCCAATCCCTGTTTTTAAAAAATTGTGATGAAGAAATTTACAAAAGGGGGGAAGAATGTAACACCCCAAGATTCCATGGTACGTTTACCCTTGAATAATGTAACAACATGCATTGTGCGCTACATCGAGACTCTAACACAACGCGTCCAATCAAACTAGATGTTATGAATACTAATACCCACTTTTTGAAATTTTATAAATTTTATCTTTCAAAATGGACTTCATTTTTGGATTCGGAATATCGATATTATCTTAGGGTGATTTTTTGGTTTTTTTGAAAACATTCAATTTTTATTGAATAGTGAAAAACACTGAGTTAAAGTTTAAATCGGAATTTTTATATAAATAATTATGTATTTTACTTAAATTTACTTTAGGTCGAAATAGATATATAATTTCTATATATGTTCAATTTATTCATTATAGTTAGTATATAATAATTTTAGATATATATAAATTTTATTGAACTTTTAAACCTTCTTTTACCCACCTCCTAGGAGTATTCACAAATTTAAATAAAACATAATTTTACCACTTCTGTGAATTTATTTTCAAAAATCCGAGAGACACAGTTGATATCAGAAAATAATATGTGGTTCAATAAGATAAAAATAATTTTTGATGAATAGTAACTTTTGACTTTTATTTACCATGGTTAATAGTAAATATGGTAATTAAGGGTAAAAATGACATTATTATTACCCTAACACATGTCGTAATTATATTGGATAAGTCTTATTCGTCCAAAACACCCTTAGGGATAAAATATGATCCTTTAGGTCCACTTATATTAGATTTGGACATTTATTATTAATTAATTCAAAGAAGAGTTAAAAGTGTTAAATTCAAAGCTTAATAGCTAAACCATTTTTAATATAGGGTTATACATAATATAAATTCGATTGTAAATATTCATTAGAAATATAAAAAAAATTCCTACATAATGGTATTTTATTTATATTTTTTTAGAAATTAAATAATTTAATTTATTTATGACACATTGATGATGCAATAAATACCTAATTAATGAAATATTAAAATATTTGATATTATAAATATCCAAATAATAGTAATTTTAGACTTTTTATTAATTACATTAATTTTCTATGTTAATATGAAATTTTTGGGTTGGTTAGATGAATTTTTTTCGAAGTAATATTGATGTTATGAATATTGAAAAAACAAAATACCAAATACTGTCAAAATTGACATAAAAGAGTTGTTAAAACAAATATTATATTAGTAATTCATATTCTTTTCCAAAAAATATAAGGCTCATCCAGAAGACTTATATATTGATATCTATATCATTAATGAACCACTTAGGGTTCATTTGGAATAATATTTTATGTTTATTAACAATATAATATAAAAGACAAAGAGACATGGTAAATGTCAAACTATTTAACTAAGAGTAAAATCTAAAATATGGGATTAATATAGTGACCCAAACCTGTCTAAAACATATTTTTTAGTGGTTTTAGACCTATCCCCACCATAGATTTTAAATAATATATTTTTTACCAATTAGAAACAAAAAATGATTTTATTATAAAATAATATTCATAACTTTTCCTAGGATGCCCCTCACCCATCTTATAAAAGGGAACTCCCCCTTATATCTAATTCAAACCATCAAAGACATTTGGCTTTGACAACACCTGCCCAAATACCCTCTCAACTACCCTTCTTTCATCCTAGAGGCATTCCTTTAGTCATAAAGCCATGCTATGGAGCCCTTTTGATCAAATCAAAAGGAGAACTTGCAGAAGAGGTAAATATTTCATAACATCTTTCAAGTTATTTTCTTCTTCCACTTCCTCATTCATTGTTATTTCCATTATAAAATAATAACCCTAGTCTCATATATATTCTATTTTGTTATTATAAATATTGTAAAACCATATTCATTATTCTATACATCCTTTGAATGACATGTCATCATACGTGTGTACGTACGGCTTACCGTCTCCACGTCGTGGTGTAATTGTTTTTCAATTCATTATTATTTTGATGGGTATAATAATGTTGTGTAATATATGTGAATAATTAATATAACATGATAATGTTTCTTTATATATTATATAACATACAATTATATATTAATTTAATATCAAAAGAATTATATTGTCACTCGTGCGAATGTACGAATTATCGTCTCCACAAACGCAATGAGATTCATTCCCCATCAAATAATTTCAAGACTAATTTTCATTTGATGATTAAATTTTTTTTTAGAGACTTGATATCATTTTGTATATTAATAATATACACCCCATCCATAACAAATATGACTCACATAACAAATAATATAATGAAAAATGAATCAGTTAACACCTGAAACGACGATAATAGTATGAAATAATTAACAAAACAATGTTAAAAGATCATATATGATATCATATTATTGTATATTATACTTTTATAATTTAATAAAAATTATTTCACCATTATACATGAGGTTATCCTAACCACGACCTAGGAAAATTACAAAGTAAGGGGTTTCTTATCTCCCATTTAATTCTGTGAGATTTCCATTATTCGCCACTTATTTTTTTCATGTGGGGTATTGCAAACATACAATTAATAAATATTACCATGATTATATTTATATTCATGGTATTATGAGATTAATTTGGTGGTTATTAACTTTGTACATACAACATGATTGATTACAACCAACTAAGGGTTTTTCATCTCACTTTAATTCTCGTGAGATTCATGCTATATTGGCCACTATTTCCTTTTGTGTGGAGTAAGTACTACCCCTTATTATATTCCTTTGGTATTATACATTATGTATGTGTATTTACATATTCATTGTATGATACTTCTTTCATGGGTTGTATGTTTCATATGTTACCAAATCGGTAAGGGAATTTGAAATTTCAATTTCCACTCATTCGGTTTTACGCAAACTTCATTGATTACTTTATTCCATGATTATGTGTGAAATCCCAATTTATTTACTAATGTAGTATTTTACACTCCCATTTATGTGGATTTAATTTTTAGACATATAATCACTCCATTGATTAATCCTCAAGTCATCGATATGAACGTGATAAGAGTAATTTTAACTCAATCTGCATTCATTGAGTTAAACATCCAATTCTTTGGTGTTTTATTACCAGAATATGGGTGGATGTATTCTGATAGATTTACACTGAATATCCAATCATATTGATTTTATTTATATTTTTCACACATAATTATGTAATTGATTTATCCTTAACCTAAGGTTACAGTCTTTATAAGGGATTTCATCTCAACTTACATTCTATTGAGTCTACCTTGTTGTTATGCACCAACTCATATTAGTTTGGTGTATATACATTAAATTGACATAGTATATCATTAATCCCTTTATTCTCATGATATTATAAATTTTTTATTACCTCAATTATTTGTATTCTAGTCTCCCTCCTTTGGTTAGGAGCTCAAACTAAAATATTATTTTCAATGTTTTAATGATATTTTATTCTAAAACATTCTCATTAATGTCCATGTTTTAAAAATGTTTTTTAAGATTTATTTATATGGACATTAAAGTTTTAAAATTTAAATTCCTATTAAATGTTTCAAATAGGATTGGGAAACTTTTATTCAAAAAACTCTTTTTAATCATCTTTTTTACAAATACTGTGACTTTTAAATGTTCTCAAGAAAAATGGGGATATTTCTCTCAAATAGTTTTGATAATTATTTTCATCTTTGTCAACATCGTTTATTATTTTATATTTAGGTTAATCTATTACAATACAATCTTCCATATTGTATTGAATGAGTTATGTTTGACTGTGGATTTGCTATTTTCTATACCATTCATGGTTTCTGGATAAATTATTGACATTTCGAATGCGAGTTTTAAAAAAATGTTTCTTTTATATTTCAAACATTTAAAATGAGGAATGAATTGGACTTATTAAGTGACGGGTGGAGACAGCTTTAACTCCTCGATGCATCGGTAGGTCTCATGATACAAACTAGTGTCTTGGAATAAGGCCTTGAAAAAATAGTATTTGTAGTCTTGGCACAAGGCCCTAACTATGTGGTTATGAATGTCTGGAATTATGCATTCCAACATTATGGAAGTGGCTATTGATATAGCATGTGTTAATTTGACTAGTATAATATCCATGTGAATTATTAAATGGAATTATTTTATTTTTTATTTGCCATATTAAGCTGATGTTCAAGTTTAAAAGACTTTTTTTAGTCTTATACATTTCCTTAAATGCTTATTCATATTTATGAAGGTTTCCACTATATTGTAATCCTTACTGAGCATCTGAACTCTACCATTTCTATGTTTTATTTTTTCCAAGATGCGAAGAATTATATAATGACTTACCTTCAAGGATATTCTATGGGATTTCATTATTGTCTATTGAAACAATGTTGTTGTAGTTTTCCCATTTATGACGTAATGTAAAACATATGAATGTATCTAGTACGTCCAAGTATACTAAACTAATCATTCTTTCGAGACTTGATCTTTTGTGATCATGTCAATGATAAGAAATAATGCACTGAATCTAGGATTCTGGGGTCGGAGTGTTACAACTGACACACCTTCTTTGAAGATGATGTGACCCATGAAATTTACTCATTCGATCTATAATTGACACTTAGATAGATTGAATTATAACTGATTCTCTCTCGGCCTGCATAGAATGATGTCAACATGATGGGAATGATTGTAATTTCTCTTGGAATACAACCAGATTACATATAAAAATTAACAACAAACAAATCCAGGTATGGGTGGATGATTCAGTTAATCAAGGCCATAAAAACAATTAAAATTTTTGTGATCCCAAAATGAATCACAACAAACACATATTTTCAATACCTGTTTCTAAAATATTTTTGTAATATTTCATATAGTCCACCTATAAACTAATGATACCCTAGTCTTGATCCAATCATACGAAAAACACAAGTTACCCTAAACAGGTCAAAGAGACCATTGATAAGTACAAGAGGTTACCATTTAGTTACTGTCATTCTGTTCAACTTTTTTTTGTCAATACATAAATGAATTGTTCTTAAATACTTATTAGAAAAAACGGCTGAGGAACCCCAATGTGTCAAACATGAATAGATAAATCCATTATCCATCAACCCTTCCAACTGATCCTTAAGATCTTGGAGCACTATTGAAGACATTATATAAAGTGGAAAAAATCAGATCTGGTCCCGAAATGAACATAATTATATATTCAACATCCCTCTTATGTGTAATCCATGAGAAGTCATTAGGTAAAAAATCCTCAAACTAATCCATTACAGTTGGGAATTTATAATGCTTTAGAATTTCTTAATCTACCAAAATACATGAAACTTGGACAGTGATATCACCTAGTTATTGATGAAATTTCTAATCACAACCTTCGTATATATCACACCCTCCATGATGAATATAACATTTACACATAGGATATATAAAGTTCAATCTACATCGATTTTTTTTGTCTCAGTATAAGACTAACCAGTCCATACAAAATAACAATTCAAATCGTAACATGTCATGTATAAATGGATCCCACAAAAAATGATACTCGCAAAACATGAGATAATACACCTTATATAATCAGATTTCCCTTTATCTCACTCCCAAAATTTTGTTTATATTCATATCCCCACTCAAGAAATCTAGTTTTAGACTCAAATCCTTCATGAGATGAGAGGATATAAAATAATGATAAGCTGATGTATTAAATAATTCGCTATAAAGTGCAGATGATACAAGATTATTACCTAGGGAAATTGATGTCCCAATATCTCTATCCATAGGTATCTACTTCAATACATGAAGCTATCCTACTATACTTCTCTTGTTTCACTCTTTGTCCCATGAGGTACACCACTCTGCTAATATGGTATCTCTTTCCTCGATATGCCACATCCAATACATCCACTAGCACAACAAGAATAACTCCATCTGCCTAAAAGAAATTGGATAGAAGACCTCCATAAAAAACTTTTTTCCTATCTCTTATATCATTATTTACTATATGAGGGTACCTATAATACATCTATAAATGATTTATCCTACAAAAAAATCGGCACTCTAAATAGTGGTCAGGGCACTGGCTATGAATGTTTCCCGAATTATCGCACTGGTGGCAGTATACATTGTTACCGTTCTGAGAAACATATCTTTATCCATGGAAACTATAGGTTTTCTTTTTTTGGTTGATATTATCAAATGTATTCTTACTTCTCTTGGAGGAAACGCCTCCTATCCATCCAGCATAATCCATATAAATTTCAGGGGAATCCTCCTTCCAGATCCCCACACGAATGACATCTTGATTCACCACCTCATAAATAATCTATAACATAAATATGTCCACCTGGGATTTAATATCAAAATTTAATCCCATCTTGATAATTATTTTTTGTAGTATCATTCTCTCCTTCCACCACTGGAACAAATCAATGTAAATATATGATGTGACCAACATTGTTCATCACAGACATACTCATCTATGTCAACCACATTAACTTTGTTGCCCTCTCCTTCCTGTGTGTCCTCGGGAAAATGTTCTCTGAGAACATATACTAAAATTCCTTAAACTATATATTATCTAGTTGTACATCCCATGTCTGTATGTCAAAATATTATTCTATTGACCACATAACATATAATTACTTTATTTCACTCCCTTCTCAGTAGAAGTCTGTACTTCTACATGATCATTTTGGTGGAGTAAATCTATAACTCATTTACCCTAGGTCTTACCTCTACGGTGAATGTGAGATTGTTCTGAAACATTAACACCCAGGTCAAGTTCTTTATCATTTACACAACCCTCCCTACATCTCTCTCCATAAACTGTAAAATGCAGGGAATGATGTCACAAAAACATACTCTATTGCATTTATAAGGGACTACCATAGCCTTTTATTCCACTTCTAAATGATTGTTTCTATCCATTTCATCCTTACATCCTATCAAATTTCTCTATCATGGATGAATATTAACACAATTTCGTACCCACTTCTTAGGGAACATAACACATTATCAACATTTTTGTGTAATATATATTCAGAATAATACATCACAACCCTTCTCTAATATCCCACTACATGGTCAAAAAAAAGAGGCATTATCACAATCATCATCCACCCATCACATTGGTCGTGCCTAATATTGGGTAAAAACTTCAATATTTCATGGTTTTCCATTAGAAACCCACTAAGTAATTTTAATTTACCACATGTTGATTGATTCTAGCCATTTAAATATATTATTGGGATTCATTTAAATTCAGATTAATCAAAAAAAAATATTCTCATTTCTAACAACTCAAATAGAACTTTCATTTCATTATTATCAAAAAATGATTCATGTTACATAAATCTTGAGTTCCAACATTGATGCATGTACATACCACTATGATGCCATATTGGTCCACAAGTTAAATGTTAAATAAATAAAATAACATCACACCACAAGGGTATTAATTAATTTGAAATAAAATTCAACCATAAAAAACATCAAGAACATCTATCCAACATTTTTTATTGGTTTTACCACCATACATGGGTTGGATACTCCCATGCATGTTCTCTTAACTAGGCTATGACTCATCATAGTCTTTTATATACCATTCCAAAATAGTAATAAATCTGAAAATAAAATAAAACCTCCCTCTGATAACACTTTGTAACGTACTTTCCTGGGACCCACATGCTAGTTCCGTGAGCATGATGGTTACATGACCTTAGGCTCACCTCCTCAAATACCAGAGGTGTCTGACAAGTAGTGAGGGTCTCAGAGATATATCATGGGGAGACTATATTCTCTTTATAAAAGTAAAACAATAGAGGAAATAAAAAATTATATCCAAAAGATAATTAAAAGAAAAAAAGAATAATTCTATGTTAATAAAAACCAACATCACATGATGATACCCAAAATAAGAAATCAATATCAAAAATTACTGTTGTAGATTTTTTATTCTATATTTTAGTAATTTTACTAATGAAAAAAATAAATAAGGAAACAATAAAAACACCCAATAGTGTACTGACATCATGTTTACTTCACTCTTCCATGCTCCATCCCATACCCATCCATATAAGGTATGACCTTTTCCCTTTTCCTATCATGTAAACATGAATTATATTCAAGTACCAATCTGAGAGCTCAAGTAGGGTTTGAGTACCAATCTATAAGATAACATCAATTACGTCAAAAAAGTATCCATTCTATAATAGTGAATGCTGTTGTATAAATAATTAAATTAAAAAAGATAATGCAAATATTTTTAACATTTAAATTATTATTTTTTTAAAAAAATCATCGGTTTCAAGATGACACCAGAACCATTAATACCTACATCAAACCGTTCTAGAAATTAAACCGTCAACATAGGATAACACCTTTTGTGTCATCATGGGTCACCATTATTCATTTAATCTCAATTTCATATTCAAATAATGGGGGCCTAGATCAGTATTCTGGAACCCCATAGATATTTGAAGTAGAAGTACTTGTCACCCAATACAGTGATCACATGAATTATATATATATATGTATGTATGTATGTATGTATGTATGTATGTATGTATCTATGTATGTATGCACGTATGTGTGTGCGTGTGTGTATATATATATATATATTTGGGTCCTAGAGTGGCAGTCTGTAACCCCATGGGTATTTGGTGCAGTAGTCCCTATCCTATAACACACAAAAAAACCACAACACATGTTACCATATTTTCCACTATATATCATCCATTAACACAAATCATTATCAAAAACATTTAATAAATTCAATATTTCAATAATATAATCACACCTTGGGGGTCACTATCAATTTCATTAAGGGTTAAAAATCAATTTTAATATCAAATTATTCATAAATTATATAATCCCGATATTAACAAATTTCATAACAATGTGTTGAATCAGTTGAATCATTTGTATTTGGATGCAATTTATCATGATAGCAATTAAAATTTCACAATCACACACATGAAATTAAAATCAAGACTAAAGTAATTGACAATAATGCAACCTACCTCAAGGTTGTTGATGGAAACTCACCAAACTGAAATCACTAAATTAAGTTTGAATGATCCAAAACATAACAGTGTGGAAGATCTTAAACCAACACATATGATAAATATCCAAAGGATTAATATCCAAAAAATCCCACATTTAAACCATATTTAATAATGGAAAATATAACCCTCTTCACCGGGAATGATATATGGGAGTGAGATGAAGAGAAATGGGAAAAATCACATAATATAGTGAAGATGATCCTTCAATTATATATTTGATTCATAAAAAATGTTTATTAGGATACTTGGAATTCTCTTTGGATATTCCAAAGATATAAAAAGTTTTTTGGGACAAGATATAGTAATTATAGGTTAACACCAAGGGAATCGGGAATTGTTTTTAAAAAATTGAGGAACTAAATCATGTGCACAATGTTTCATAGTATAGAGAAAATATTTTTACAAACAGTGAAACACAATTATGCACCTCTTCATAGGGGGTTCATAATTTCTCATAAGTGGAAGAAGGTTGAAAAATAGTGTGATAACCTTGCAAACCCCCATCGTCTCGGGGTGCATAGTTTGGTATGGTGGTCGCAATGTTTGTTAAAACCATCTTCCAACTATGCACTACCTCATGTCTCACCAAAATGAGGCACAATATTTCCTAGGGCCGGACATATGGTTTTGCCTAACCATGCACTAACTGGGCATATCCTCATAGGCATCCAAACATCTCCAATTTCACCAAAAACAACCAAATGTTAAAAAACCCGACTAAGTTATAATCATAAAAAGGAGTAAAATAGTATCTATAAAAGAGCTAATGGAATCCACGAATTATTTTCAATATTACAACACATAATGGAAACATGTTTTCAATTATATTAGTATAATAATTTTCACTTTTACCTTTTTCACTATGGTTACTCATTTTACCAAAGTAATTATCTTTTATTGAATTAAACTAAAATGTAAATTATTATTTAATTTGAAAAATATAATTCAAAAAATTAAACCAATTTTATCATATAAAATTTTTTATCTTATGTAATGAATTTTAACATTACCATATGTAATGCATAAACAACTTTTTTATAAAAAATGTATTTTTATGCATTAAATTTATATATAGAATAAAAATATAAATTCCTATGATTTTAAAGATAAATGTTTTTTTATTATAAAAAAATAAATTTTATTTGGATTTAAAATAAATAGAAAAGAAAATTCTCAAAATATAACTATAAATTTAAAGAAACGAATAAAAACATTTTTAATGTAAAATACTACATGTGTTAACATACATGGGTTTTCTAAATTCTAATAAATATTTTAAATGTAATTTTTTTTACTCCTTATATAAATATTTTAACAATTTAATACCATATATACAATTTTTGTTCTTATTGACATAATGATAGTCATAAAATTTACATTTCAACGAAACACAGTATGTTTCACTATTCACCTAAAATTAAACTATTTCATTAAATTTTTTAATCATAATTAAAATATAATATTTCCTTGATTAATCCAAAAAAGTACTTAATTTTATAAAAATTATTTTTTAATATTTTCTAATTAAACATTCAAATTAAAATAAAATATATAAATAACATAACTTTTTAATAAGATGACCATTTGAAATATAAAGTGTATTTAATTTTATTATATATAAATTTTTAGATAATTTAATGTTGAACTATTAGATTTTTATTTAAAAAATTACCTATTATAAAATTCTAATAGTGGTAATATTAAGGTAAAATAAAACAAATCTTCGAAATGATTCTTTTTTAAAATCATGATAAAATAACATATAATTATTCAAATTTATTGTTATCTTTTCTTATTAATGATTATAACATTCATGTAATTTTACAATATAATAGTTCCTTTAATTTGGATGTTTTATAGTTTTTGTGTTTCATGTGACATAGGCTATTAAATAAATTATTAATTTAAAAAATCCCAAATACTGGTTTGTTACATTCTACTCCCCTAATTAAATTAAAACATCACAATTTTAATTTTTTCACACATAAATTAGTAGGAGAGGATATTCTAATCATATTTTCCATTTGGTCTATAACATATAATGTCATTTATACCTTAATATATTTGGTTATATTATGTTACTTATCATTCCTCAAAAAACAATAATCATTCATAGGTTCTTGTAACTGATTATGTATATATCAAAAACATATATTCTCTACAACAAACAATTCCCAAAACCATTTGAATCTCTAGAATAATAAACAGCATGAAAATCAAAAATTTCTCTTGAAATTAACTCTTATCATCAACTACTAGTTAAAAAAGTCATTCAATAGTCAATATATATATCATAATCCCAAAACGAAGTAATCTTCAAAAAAATATTATGGATTATTTTTTCATTTAACAAATAATAAATTACAGGGCTATCAATATTATCTAATTCACAGTAATCAATATAAATTAACTGTTCATTTCTTCAACATAAATCATATATTAAACCTATGATCTTTCCATACCTCAATAATGTGTTCACGGATAGATATTCATTAAATCTAAATTTTATATAAATTCAATTTTCAAGGGTAATGTTAAAATTTTACATTTGTCTTCAAACCATTAATGAAAACCTGCTAATTAAAACCTTTGTATGTTTCACACAACCTCCATGAAATATATAATGTACAATAATATAATTGATAAATATCTCTCACTCATGAAAATATTTAATAGTATTAATAATTAATATAAATTATGATATCAACCTCATGACCTTTGATAAGTGAAAAAACTCACATTTTCAATCATTAAAAGCACATAGTAAAATTATATACCATTTATGTATTCCTAATTATTTGGTTATAATAAAGTGTTGTTTCTAGAGGCATACTATTCTCAAATTCATTATAGTGGTCCTATTTCAACCAAATACTAAAACACAAATTGGTTATATGTATCGAAATTTTAAATGATATTTTAAATATAAAAAAATACCCTGATTTCATCTTGAATGAGACCTTAATTTATTCCTTTGACTCTATGTGTTCAGTAATCATTTCATTGATTTATGATTTTTCTTACATTATATCATAATATCCAAATTAATTATTCAAAAAATATCATGAAAATTCCTATAATATTATAAACCCAAAATTCATTGAACCCTAGCACGTAAAATTGGACTTTCTCTTTATCAAAAAATGCACCTATCATTTAACATATCCCTTAATTCAATAATTAATAAGTTTAAATATAATTTATACTAAATAATAACTTAAAAGGTTTTCTAAGATAAATATTTCCAAATTCTTCATAATGGTAGGTTAAGATAATTTTAATTAGTAATGACATGACCCCCTAGAGTTTATATCTTGGGGAACAATTTTTTTTCCATTGAGCATGAACTATAGTGATGATTTTGATGATACTCAGCCAACATTTTTTTATGGTGAATACACCTTGGTGCATTTGTAGAAATAAATTATTCACATTCACGTATCCAATTAAGGATTTATTTTATAGGAAATCTAGAAACTAAAAACTACATCCATATTTTTTATTGTACCAACAAATAGTAAAATACCGATGAATGTAAAATACATTCTTATCAATATCCCTAAAATATTAAATATTTCCTAAAAAATAAAAAGGTTTAAATATAATTATGAAATTATGATCAACCATATTTTATCAAATTTATATTATACCCAAATAATATTATTATCTATAATTCTTTTAAAACCATACTCTATTTATAATAGAATCTCATAATTGTTATCTCAATTACATGAATAATTAAGATATCTCCTTAAAAAAATTATTATGAACATTTAGTTTTTATGGTTTAGTGAATTATGAGATATAATTTACTCATAAAAGTAATGACCTTTTCAGCCAATAGACATTTCGTCCACTTTATAAGTAACTTCTAAAATGAAAACATGTCATCCACATCTCCCCAAGATTCTGCAAAAAATATACTCATCTAGACACATCATACTTTTTAATTTTCATTATAACCTTCCGAAATAGAAACATACGACCGGGATGAGATAAAAAAATAGTAAGGATACACATAATTGATAAGAAGCAATGATCATACTTGAGACTAAATGGTACATTTTGTTATAAAAATGTATATAAGAAAATCATTCCTTTTAATGTATAGATAAATAGATATATGTAAGGTCATACGATTTGAATCATTATAATACAAGAATCAAAATAGTTTGAATACAAATGAAAATAATTATAATCAATGAGATATTAACATATTGGAAATAATAATAATAAAAATATGGAATATCATTGAAAATATAGAGATATGGAAAACCCCTAAGAATAGATTATATTAAGAAATATCATTATTCCCCAACATATCTCAATAAATCATTAGGTCCATTGATAAAAATGATACTAAACTCATTATGAACACAATACATAAAAAAACTCATTATGTCCATGTTTAATTGTCTCCAAAGATATAATCCTAAACCAATGCAATTGAGGGAGATATATGACCCCACCCATCATCATCCATACATATATGTGTCATAAGAATTAAATTATATTTCATAAAAAACCTATATAAAGAAATTATATTTCCTATACTCTCAAAATATAATCATATTTGGGAAACTTTCAAAATTCCATCAATAATCGTAAAATATTTACCTGTGGAAAATAAATAGGTATCTAAATATATTAAAAAAATTTCTTGGTCAATATTTTTTAATTAAAATGATATATTAAATGGTAACTACATCATATAAATAAATGTAATATAGTTATCTAAATAATTTACCAAATAAATCCATATTTGGAATCAATGTGGACACCCTTCTATTAAAGGAAATAAAAAATTAGGTATTCACAAAGGTAATACCCAAAATTTATATTTAAAATTTAAAGACTATTAAGAAATAAATACATAGTGATGCATCATTTCTCTTATATATATTTAATATTTCTCATTTTTTAAAAACATTAATAATAAAATAATACATAATGATTTTTTTTGGACAATAAATGAAATTTACTTTGGAAAGCGTGTTGAAAATGAAACATTTTCTATGAATTTTTTTTTCAAAAATAATAATAGGATAATAGAAAAATATTTTACAATATAGAAAAAAAATCTTTAAGAAGAAGATTCAAACTAATGGGAATATATTCTACTGAAAACATTTTAAAATGATTTTTGTTTTATTATTTTTATAAATATTCCTTCAGTGAATAATTCACCAGTTTCTTTAGAAAATTAATTATAAATTTTTTAGAAATGAAAAGTTTTGAGATATGATAATAATATTATTTTTAAAAAATATCCAATAATGGAGTCTTGAAAAATTAAAAATGTTTATATGGAAAAAAATTATGGTGGATAACAAGACATTTGATTTTGAAAGAATGGTAAAACAATTTAATTATTTTGAATTACACTTTTCTAGATAACCCCCATCATAAAAAATAAAATAGATTTTATTTTGATAAATAGGTATAGAGAAGAATTGAGAACACTAAAAAATACTCCAATGTAAAGGTCCCAAAAATAGTTGAGAAATTATGAAGGAAGAAAATGTACACATATATCGAATAATCTGTTAGATGGAATGAGAGTTATTCCTTCTTATGTAAACATTTTATTTTGGAATGTATTTCAACAAGGAAGATAATATCAATGGTAAAATGGAAAATTATTTTTGGAACAAGAAAAAGTACTATAGATTATTTTAATTGGTAGGATGAAAGGGTCTATTAAGATTATAATCATGTATATATTTATAACACTGTGAGAAATTATTTCATTAGGAAATTTGTTTTGGCTCAAATAAAATTTAAATCATAATAGCTTGAATGAGAGAGATAAATAAATTAAACTTATAATACCATGATTAAACTGATTTTCTTGATACCAAATATTAAAGGGGTTGTGAATACACTATTCAATTAAATTCTTGGTGTATAATAAGAAATATTTCATAGGGTGTAGAAATGAGATAAAAAACACATACCTTATTTCCCATCTTATCCAAATTCACTTTAATATCCTGTATAAAATACATAAATATATTAATCACCTTATTTATAACCATTTAAATAAACATTAGATTTTATAAAACATACTTATAATTATTCTCTATATGTATATCAGTTAGTTTTTGTCAATTTACAATATCGTGTGCCAGTAATCTTGATAATTTTCAGCTATCATCGTAATAATGATGTTGATATTCATACATCTCCAAAATATTATCATTTGTATACAATAAAGCGTTATATAATTTATGTTTTATAATAATTTATAATTTTATAATTTTGTTTTATTATATATTTACCACTGATCAATAAAAATGAAATTAGTGATGGCCATGTTTAAAAAATTCTTAATAGAGTATTTTTAGTATAAAAATTAATGAGTTTAATATTAATTTTATAGTTAAAGTAAAAAAACAAAATCATTATTTAGATATTTATATATCATTTTTAATAATAATGTTTTCATATTCATACATGATATTAATTTATATCAATGTTCAAATAAGAAGTAAGGCTGGACAAAAAATGAACAAATCAAAATAAAGGGATTATTATGAATATAAAAGTGGTATATTTTTCATATAGTGTTATTATTATAGTATAATAATGATATTATTTAGATATTTTTAATTTTCTGAATCAAATTAATTGATATTTTAGTAAACAATAATGAATCTTGTGGAAAAATGAATTGTGAAACTTTGTGGAGGTTGTATCCCACACAACACATGATTAACATCATCATTTATCCGTGAAATAGTGGGAAAGAAGGAAAAAAAATTCTGCTAACTATAATAATTATATTAAGTAATTAAACTTTATTCATTAATTTCATCCTTATAGATAGTGATTAGATATGGTGGTGAAAAAAGAAGACGTATCTTTATAGAGGTGATTGTTTTTACAAAATATGAATGATGGTTTCATTGTTCTTAAGAGAATATAGAGAAGTTTATTGAAATTTATTACCTTAAAATAATAAAATTCTGTTTACAAATAAAATTTATGTTACATTATAGTTAATAGAAAATTATATTATGGATTTTACAAAAGAAAAGAAATGATGTTATTAAAAAATTACTCACATTTAGGAAATAGTCCTTACCTTGGAAGAGACTTTGTAAATGTTTATCTTAATACAATAACAATTGAAAAAGTACGAATAAATTTTTTGAGAAATATATGAAATTTAAATTGGTAGGTTGTTAAGTGTAAAATTATTTTATGGGGTGGTCTTGAATAGATGGTTATAATCCCATTTAATATGTTGTGAGATTGGATGTTTTCAAAATATTTCAATATTATATAAATAGAGAACATATATCAAATGAAATTAAGTTTCCTTTATTTAAAATAATAGATTAGGGTATGATCCAAGGACGATCATAACTCAAAAACCCATTTTTAGAAATGTTTTAAACATGTTTATAAGTCCATTACTCATATAATTTTCACTTTTACCTTTTTACGTTTTTCCACGGTAACTAATTTTTAGCGTAGAAATTTACTATTAATGTTTATTAATAGAATGAAAATTTTTATATACATTGTTCCTACATATTCTAAATATTAATCCCCTTTATCTGGTAAAATATCAATGTGTAATAAAAATCAATTTTTCAATTATCTCATGCAGCACGTTGAAACCTGTTTTTTGGAAGTATTTTCTGAAGCAAAAAATTTATATGTAGGAAAAAATATTAATGTATTTGAAATTATGATATAAATTAGTTTATAATAAAAAAAATTAATGGTCAATTGGATTTATACTGAATTGAAAACTGAATTTGGAAAAAAATTATTTAAAAGAAATGAATAAATATTATTTTTATTGGAAATTATTAATCAAGTCATTAATGGGTTGATAAATTCATAATTATATTTTAAAAATACATAATATTCATAATTATATTAAATATTGACTAATTTAATTGTCTTAACTCTTCTACATCCTACTTAAATCATTATAAAGTAATAAATTTATAGTTTTAGGAAAACCTATATTTTCTACTATTAAACAATAAATAAACTATTTTATATAAGATTATAAAATCTCAGCTAAGATAATATTTAAATATTTAATTCAAATATTTTATATTTCTTAAAAAAAAATAGTTTCAAAATTTATAAATTTATCTTTTAAGTGAAAATATGATATATAATAAAAACATATTTTTTTTAAAAAAATACCATTTTAATCACCATGTATCATAAATCTTTTTTCATATAAACTTCACGAATTTCATATAAATTTCAAGATATTTAATGTTGAGTTATTAGTTTATATGTCTAAATATTACATTTAAAAAAATTAATATTCATAAAATTATGGTAAAATACAACGTTTCTTTGAAACAAATTATTTATAAAATTAATGAAAAAAATAATATGTAATTATTTTAAATGATTATTATAATATTTATACTAATTATTGAATTATGCATTCACTATGAAAAAACCATGGGTTTTTATGCTGTCTTTGCTTCAGTTTAGTGTTTAATGTAGAAAATCTATTAAAGATTGTGTTAATTTAAAGGATCCAAAATCATAGGTCATTACATTCTACCCATTAAATAAATTGCATCCTAAAAATGTTAATTACCACACACTGATCACTTTTGGTTAGGGTAGTCATAAAATGTTTATTATTTATGCTGTTAATTATAATATTATATCCAACTAACTCTCTTAGGATATATTATGTTACATATATTTCCTCAAACAATATTAATATTCGGTATAATCATGTACCTCAGTATGTGTACACCAAAATACCACATTATAATTAATATAACTTTCATAAAACCAGTTTAATATCAATGATATTAAACCCCAATGAAATCATATAATCTTGAGAAACATACTCTTGTCTTCAAATATTAGTTGGTGAATCCACACAACATTAAATATATTTCATATTCCAAAAAATGAGATTAACCTCATAAAAAATCTCATTAATTAGATTTTCATTTGATCAATTATAACCTAAATTGATATATGCACTGTCTAACTAAATTTTTACTAAATAAATAATCAATTTATTTCCCTTAAATCAATAATATATAAAACCTAAGTCTTGTTCATACCAGAAATATGTGTTCTCTTATAGTAAATTCTAAAAATATAAATAGGTCATAAAATTTCTATTCAATGTTATTTATACCGTTTAATATATGTTTCCAAATATATTAAGAAACAATACTGATGTAAAACCCATATATGTTTCATATAATCCTCATATATTTTAGAATAGACCATAATATCATCGATAAATTTCCCTCACTAGTTAAAACAGCTAAGACCATTAATAAGTAATTATTTTGAATATATCAACAAAAATACCTTAGGTCAAACAATGATGCTCACTAATGAAATCATAGTTATAATACAAATAAATTGTAAAATATTTTATTATCCTCCCTTTTTTGAATATAATCCATATTTATTTCTTGATACATACAATTCATAGCTTCATTTTGATGGTATTGCTTCAATGAAATACAAAAATCCAATGAGATTACCTTTAAAAATAGATAAAATGATCACATTATTATTAAAAATCCAACATAAGATGAATTCTGCAATTATACAACAATTTCATAATTCGATACTTTCAGTTAAATGTACATTGAAATATGATATTTTATCATATACTCTATGGATGAATATCAAAAATTAACTATTTCAAAATAATCTTGATCATTCCTACAATATTCTGACATTGAAATTCTTTGAAAACTATAAATTCAATGTTATACATACCCTTCATCCATTTAATAACATATCATTCACCAATGGGAGTGTATATAGTGGTTTATAGTCTTAGGCCCATCATCATACTCCCATGTGATGGATGAGTTGATACACTGCTCACCTTTTTCAAGGTGATTGCCCCTTGGTGAATCTATACGAGAACCACATCCACTTACCAATATCCTGATAGTGATGTAATTTCATTGAAAACCATGAACACAAAAAACACCAAAATAGCTGGATGTTTACCTACACATAGACTTATCCAGTCGAATTTTAAATGTCTCTTATCCTAGTAAAAAAAATAATTAATATTTACAGAACTATCATAAAGGGTTATATATACCATTGAAATTTTGATTAACCATATATTATAAACCATAAAATAATCCTAAACTAACTTCATAATTTCTGATGTTATATAAATCATTCACTGATTCCAAGTATAGTATCCCACAACCATGGATGTCTCAATTACATGAAAAAATGGAATATTTCATTATAATATATTCCCGTGATCTATCATGTTCAGAGTTTTATAGAATTTTAGAAACAATTAACTAACAAAACTCTTGTATATTTCTGAAAATTAACATTTTTTTGCTAACATCTTAATCCATAATAATTATTCAATTTCTCCCACAAATTATCTATAGATGATAATCCTATTGTAACATTGTACGTATAAATTTTCTATATAACCTCATGAATTATAATCATATGAAATTGTTTATCTCAAACACTCAGTAAGTTTAAACATAATAAATAATCATCAATGATCATAAGTGATAATATTTTTAGTAAATAGGTATACCCAAAGTAAATAAGAAAAATCATACCCAAACAAGAATGGATCAGTAGTCAAGATTCAAGGTATAAGACTCAGGGATTTTTAATACATGAACCATAGAAGTGTGAAAACATTTCCCAATAGTTATAAAACATGATAGAGTTACATTATCATATTAATAAGAATAAAATTATGGAATATCATGTAAAAATCATGATGATATTGGAAATACTAAAGAATTGGAAAAATATGTTATAAAACACATTATCAACATTCCTATATAAACTATCTCAATATTACCCTGGATAAAATGATGAGAGAACACATAGTTCCCACTCTAGTGTGAGAAAATGTTTTTTATCCATGCCTAACTATCTAATGTGATATAAACATAATACAACGAGTTTTATGGTGATATAGGGCCCCACCTATCATCAAACATTCATATGTCTTCCATAAGAAACCAATCGTTTTTTATAAAGAACAGATTGTTTGAAAATGGGTTTCATATATATTTTAAATTGATTCAAATAAGGAAATCATTCATTATTACATCTATACTCATAACATGATACTATTGTTGAAGATAAAGGGGTAGAAAAAGTTATTCGGTAACATTATAAGTAAATACCATTCAATCATGATAATATATCATATTATATTTAAGATATATAGATAATCGGTATATAGTAAAGTCATTAATTTCATCAATTATTCTATTAATGGAATCTAGGTGAAGAATCATCAATAAAATAAAATATATATATATTCTCCATGAAGAAAATGAATTAGAAGACTAGTTATGACTATACATTGAAGATGAATTTACAACATAATTATATTGATGGATTGATTCTCTTATCGATATTTAATGTTTCTCACCTGTGAAAACATATGTAATGAGTGAACTGGTTGATGAAGAACACTTTTAGAAAAATATTAGAATTTTAATTTGAAATTTTTAAGGAAAATGATCATTTTTTTATGAAAATAAATTCAAATAAATTTCATATGATAATGGGATGTCAATTTAATTTTTTAATCCATGAATATTAAAAATGAATATTCAAAATCATGGAAATCAATTCTTCTGAAAAAATTTAAAAAAATGATACATTCCTTGTTTTTATAAAGAATGCATAAGAGTAAAATTTACCAATTTCATTTGAAAATTTATGTTTGAAAAATAATATAAAGAAATTTGTTGATAAATATTAAAAACAATAAATTTCAATATGTCACTGATAATGGAATATTGAAAATTTCATTAATGGTTTTTAGGCAAAATATAGACTTTAATATAAGAAATTGGATTTGGGAACGATGAAAAAAAATTAAATATTTCAAAATACCCTTATTGAAAACCGACATAATTTGTTTTTATATTTCCACTCTGAAAATAGTAAATTATAATTATTGGTGATATTGAAAATAATCCATATTAGAGTTCCAAAAAAGAGATGATAAATTTGGCGAGAACGAAAATATGGACCTTGAGGGAATGATCTATTAAAACTAATTGAAATTATTATTTAAAATATATAACCTTTATTTTTTATGGTAACGTATCAAGAATCATGATATAAAAATAGTAAATTCCATAAAGTGGAATAAAAAATATCATAGAGAGAAAAATACTAGGAGTATAATAGGGGTCTAGAAAGTCACATCACTTTGTTTTTTTCAATTACTAACCTTATTTTTTCATCATATTCTTTGGGTCTTCTCTTGGTATCTTTTGTGAGAAATTAAGAGTTTTTTGTGCGGTTTAGGAATTTTCATGGTCAGCATATGGTAGGATAAAACCTCGCTATTCAAACCAGGATGTTTTACACCTTCTATAGGATTCCCAGAGGAGGAAGCATGGTTAGTCATATACTTTGTAAACACCAGGTGGCCTAACCCTCAATCTATGTGGCTTAAAATTTTGTTGTCATGAATGGTTGGAAAAATATTTTTAAAAATATGCACCAAAACTATGTGGCAGTTCCAGTAGCCCAAAAATAGGTGTATAGTTAGTGCATGGTTGGACAAATCATGCTGACAAACCATGATTCACGTTTCAATTATTCTAAATTATACTTTTTTAATCTGATCCCCATAAATTTTATATAATTCCTACTCCGAAATGTTTTTCTATTGACCTTGGAGACTACAAATGTTGATTTTAGATATTCCATTCTTCATAGTGGCGGTTTTCAATAGATCATTGGGATTTGGATATAGACTTTCTACGATATGTTACCATTCATCATCATTTTATGTTGATCTTCTTGATTCACTCCTCTCTCATTATGTTGATAATTATATCTAGGAATTTGATTATAAATGTATGATTTTCTTGAACAAATATTTTATCTTGTATATCTATCACAGAATTTTGATTTATTGTCCCGAGATTCTTTTGTATTTGTATTTTAATCTGGAATAATGAGGTTATGTGTTTTCTCAATAAATAATTATTCATGAAATGAGTAATTATAGATTCTTATTTTGGATTTCTGGATTTAGGATCCATTTTTGCTTCCTAATATCCTCATCTTATCCTAGAGTTTTTGGACCCTGGGCGTTGTTAATTCAATTATTTCATGAATGGTTCTTTCTTGATATGGATTAATTTTACAATCCATGATATTATTCTCTTTCAAATTTCATTATGAACATAATAAAAATAATAAAAAAATATTTTTATAAAAGGTTATGGATTTTTCAATGGATTTGGAAATAGGTTTCCTCTTTTTTGTGGAATATGAAATTGATTTTAAAGTGTGATTAGTGATGTTTTTAAGATGAAATTATATTATTTGATTTTACTGTTCTAAACCAAGATGTTATTAATGACGAGGAATGGTGTCATCCTATTAGATGAAATCCTTCCCATTATACACGTTTTTCTAGAATAATGTGTGCACCCAGATGGCTAGGTTTTGGAAAATAGTTACTCTTCCATGTTGCATCATTCCCCATGGACTTGTTATTCTACGTTGATATGCACAGTAGGTGAAATAATAATAACTCTAATGTAAATAACATCCAAAAGGATGTTAAATTCATTTTACTCATGGGATAGATTTCTCTATTGTTAGTCATTTAAATGATTTATTGGTGTGTGTAATGAAATGATTAGAAACCCTATTTATTACAAGCTTTAAAAAAAATTAAAGAGGCGTCAATAACTGGCTCCGTTCCAACCCCCCACCCCCTCTGCCCTTCTAGGTCTAATCACCAGGCTAATATCTCCATCATATCCCCCTTCCCTACATGGATATAGAAATTCTCAAAACCCCTCTCTTAGGGAGGTTCTTCTCCAGGTGGCACCTCTGGTCTTTTCATGTCCATCCATGTCATCAATTCACTTGGTTCATATCTTCCTAGGTTTGGTTGAGGGTGATCCGCATCACATATTTCCGGATGAATTGTCCTCTGCTACGTCAACTTTCCACCAGTGGACCCTAGATGCATGATTCTATCAGGATCAGCCTCTTGTCCTATCATTTCTGAAACCAGTGGCCTCATTTGGGATTCCTTCTCTAGTGTGGGATTTATAACATAATAGTAATCTACTCCCCAACTTGTGCACCTCTTTCAAATCCAAACATATGATTAACATCTCCTTATGGGAAGCCCATATCTCTATTCTTAATCCACCTTGGCCTTCTAGTACCTCTTCAATTCCATTATATAATGGTTTCCATACCATTTCCTTTCTGGAATGGATAACAAATGAACATAAAGTCCAAGATAGAGTTATACTTGTCCCTTATTCTCCTCTAAATTGAGTTCAAACATTATCTCAAAAGAAATACTTTAAGGTCCCTATGAAATGAAGATGATCATCTTCCTAATTGGAGAGAGAAAATGCCCCATGTCAGTCATCCCATGATCTACATCTTTATATAGAATTCCCGTGGATGGGGACCATGGGTAAAAATAGATTTCCTTGTCAATGAAATTCAAAAATGTAATTCTTGTTTTCTGGAATTATTTGTTCCCAAGAAGCAGTCCTTAATAATAACATCTATCACATGAAAAATAGGCATTCATGACTACATGCATCTATATTCTATCAACTATCACATTTGTCTATTCTCGAATCCAAACATCCATGTACAGATAAATATGGACTAAAATAAATTTTTAACTTATAATATTGATATGTGGCTGAACTATATTCTATTCACCATCATTTATGAAAACAATAATGCCCATTAAAGGGAGGATCATCAAAATAATATGAGCTACATTGATCTAGATAATACCTCATGTATTATGGAAGGTGATTTTAATGTTGTTCCAGATGAATCCAAAACAATGTGGTGGATATCTCTATCAAAATAGATGTTATGATTCCATAAACTCCCTATGTGATAATGGGATTTTGGACATTGGCTACATAGGTGAACATTTCACCCAGTGTTATAACATGAAGGGTGCCAACCACATCTATTGGCATCTCAATTTGTGACTCAAAAAATATAATGATATCTACACCTTTCTAGATAAAAAAATTTCAAATATTATGAGATCTCTCACTAGTACAAAATAGTTGTTTTGCATCACCACCATTTAATAGCTCTAAAAACACTCGGATAATGGGGATAACTTTATCAGTTTTAAAATAAAGAACTGATAATTGGAACATTTAATAGTTCTAAAAAAGATTTTAAAATTTATCATTTATCATTGATTTCTTTTACTGATGATAAAGGCCCAAACTCAAATAGATATTTTTTCAGCAATTTAAATTGGCTACCTTTATCATCATTTTTTAGTATCACTGGTAATGGAGAGTCTTTATAAGCGCTTATTTTTACTTGCCTTCACAAATGATATATTTCAAAAAAATTATATTTCATTAAAAATAATATATCAATAAATTAGTATATTTATATATTTATATTGATAAAAAATATAATAGTTATAAAATATGTTTTAGATAATTATATATCGACATTTAATCATAACATCTATGATATTTATTTAAAATGGATTATAAAATAATTTAAAAAAATTACTAATCAATAGTTTCATAATAATTATCATCTAGTAGTAATTTAATAACAAATTGAAGACTAAAAAATTCAAAACATTAATAAAAGATCTAAATTAAGTTGAATGTATAACTATAAATTCAAACAACCATACCATTTAACCCAGGTGTCCCATTTAATCTCTACTAAATATAAATTCAATGTTTGTGATGATCTCTATGATCTTGGTGACACAGGTAAACCACTGCCACATTTTTTGATCCCTAAAAGGCCCCGAAGGACCCCAAAACTGAGTTTTTAGTTAGGATACCCAAATTTTTAATCATTCAATTGAATTTCAACTGCATTTAAGGGGGTATATTTTCCATTTATTAGTATAGAGTGAATTTATTCACAGATATTGCATTAATACTGATATTATGTCTTCGAAATTTTATAATTTCATACAATGTTCTACTATTTACAATCAAATATATAACAATATATATATTTATTTTATATATTCAGACAAAAAAATAATAACTTTTTAATTAAATAATTAGAAATATTTACATATAAAATATATTACTCAATATATAACCCTCATCTATAGAAAAACTATTATACATTTCATTTAAAATAAAAATATATGAGTACTTATATACCTATATAATGTGTCTGGGTGTGTTTGGGTATATATTTTTGTGTGTATCTATATTAACAAACATATATATATTATCTATAAATACTAACATATGTATACACATATTAATGTATAATATATGTAAATGTAAATAAATATATATAAATGTGTATAATTATACTTCTAGACACTCATATATATATATATATATATATATATATTTCTATATGTATGTTGAATATATGTAATTATTTGTCTATAAATAAACACAAAAACAAAAATATAATATAAATGTATTTAGAACATATCTTATAAATACATATTAATATATTTATTAATATATGGCTAAAAACATATAACTAAATACATATAAATAAATAGATATAAATATATATTAAAATATGAATAAATATATAAATATATAAAAATAAAAATACAACTAACTATATATAAATATATATATATAGTAATATTTGAATACATATATAAATATATAAATATATATGTATATGTATATATATTATACGAATATATATATATATATATACTATGAATAAAAATGAATAAATATATATATATATATATATATTTCATTAAATCAACCAGTTAAAAAAATGAGTGAGTGGTTATGGTACAGGCTTGCAGGATGAGATGTCTCATGTTCAAAACCTAGTGGAGGTAGTGGTGTGTGCAGGTGAAGGTGGGTGCCAGTGCTATTAAAGGGTAGGGTTTGTGGGGTTAGTGCTTATAGTGGCATTCTGGCAAGGCTAGGGTACATAGGGGATGTTGATTGGGGGTCAAGCTCGATTAAAACCCCCTGATATTCATTTATTTTAAAAATTTTAAATTTTTTTATCATTTATCAGCACTAAAAACGTTGATAAATGGCACTTTTGTTATCACTATTTTTAGGGATGATCAAAGATCCCTTTTATCTGCGCTTTTTTAGCACTGATAAAATATTTCGTTATCAGAACATTTTTTAGCACTGATAAAAGGGTCCAACTTTTAATAGTTCCTTGATTATCTGTGATTTTCGAGGACTATAAAAGATTTATTTTATCACTTATAAAACATAGTTTTGTGGTTGTGTCTCTCAGATAGTTCTATAAACATAGTGAATATTTCATCCATCATCGAAAGGGGGAGGTTTATTTTTTTCTAGCAGTGGATCTCTACCCCATATTGTCATCTTGTTGTGAGCACATCATTGAATAAGCTATTCCTTGGATGAGGGTGGGAAAGGATTCAAAATATACAATTACATTTTAATTGGGACCTTCATGCCTGGAATAATGGCCTTCATAAAAAATTTCCAAACCCTGTACCTAATCAAAGCTGATATTGTTCGTTTGGAAGCAATGATTGAAGATGTATGGATCAAGGAAAGTGTTCACCCCCATTCCCTCCTGAATGATAACTTAGATTATCTTCTTCTTGAGTAGGAAAGGATAACATTCAATCCATCCTGTGTAAGAGGGTTGATGGAAGGTGATAGGAACAATGCATTCTTTCTAGCTAAACAGAATGAATATATTGAGAATATCATGCCTATCATTATTCTGGAAAATTAAAACTATATGGATGACTGTGATGTGTTTGGGGATATGGGTTTTCTTAATTTTATGTCTATCATTGAATATCTGAATCTGTGTGTGGAAGATGGATACCTGAGGGAAAGAGTGGATTTTTTTCATGCTATTACAGCACTATAACAGCTCGAGATAACCAAGTGTTTGATTTGTTACCAGATTAACATAAAATCGATAAGGTAGTGCATATTATCTTCTTGGACTCTTCGGATGGCCCTAATGGTTTCCCATGTTCATTTTATAGGGCTTCATAGGACATGATCATGGGTGACCTAGTTGGTGCAGTTTGAGGATTTTTCATTATGGGTTATCTTCCACATGTCAGAAGTGCAACCTCCCTGTTTATTCTTCCCATTATCGAGGTACCTTCCTATTTTGACCATTATCATCCCATAAGTACGTTTAACTTCTAATTAAAGGTGTTTTCATGTTTTCATACAATAAGGATCTCATCGCACCTCACCTACTAGATCTTATATTGGCTACACGGTTTCATTAAACATATACCAATTCAGCAAGAAATTGGTATGGCACAAGATATGGTAATAGACATAAATCATATGGATTTTAAGACGATGAGGTGATCATGCTTGAATTTAACAATTATTATGATATAATTGAATGGAACATTATGCTGAGGGTTCTTTCATGCACTGTTTTCCTTATATGGACTCCTAATATTCTTTACAGGTGCTTCAGTTCAACCTAGTTCACTATCTCATTCTAGGGAAATAACGACATATGCTTCATGGTTGTATGTGGTCTTAGACACGGGGATCTACTCTGTAATAGTCTATTCATTTTCATAAAGAATACTCTATGTTTGATCATCACCAAGAGGCTTTTGGTTGGGGGTATTCTTCACTATCGTTGTAGGAATACCTTAAATTTCATCATTCACCATATGTATACCTATGATAAAATTAATTTTACATATAGTAGAATAAGATCCATTAGTGGAATCAACATGATCCTTGATAATTACTACAAATATAGTGGAAAACTAGTTAACTGATAGAAGTTTAGTGTGCATATCTCTAAGAGGTTCTTGGAAATTAGGGAATGATCTATAGGATGGTTTTTTTGGTATTTTTCATGGAAGTTTAAAAATGGATTATATTGAATCAATTTTATCAATTAATAGGATTTAAATTCATTTTTCAAATATAGTATCAGAAAAATCATCATACGTACCTTCAAATAGAAAAACATGTATCTATTTTTTTGGATACATAACGCTAGAAAACGGTGCTCTTACCTCAATCCCCGTGCATGTGTTATCTTCCATTGTGGTTCGAAGAACTGTTATTGGAATTATTCAGAAACATTTAGACTCCTTCATCTAGGATGAATGATAAAATTTAAAACCCCTCTAGGAATCGTGGTGGAAGAAGGAATGGTTGACTTATTATGGTGGCATCAATGTTAGGAGGTAAATGGATGAGACTCATTCCATGCATGCTAAGATATATTGGGAATTGATCAAATGCCGGATGTTTTTTGGGAGGTTATCAGGACCAAAATAAATGAATTATTCATATCTCCTCAGAAATATTTATTACACATTAATGATTTTTATTCACCCACACTTGCATTCCATTATTCATAATTCCTAGTGGACTGTTGGATGGGAAGGGATTAACAACTTGCAGAAGAACTGGTTTGGCACTTCCCTTAGGTTTCTAGTATGTCTTATGCAGGATATAACCATTAGGTGTCCTAATGAGTATCAAGAATATACCCATGAAATACTGAACGATAATTAGGACAAGATTTTTTATCTTATTGAGCTATCACTAGACTTTGATAGATGCCTTTTTTAATCCACATCATTAGTTATAGTCTTTGTGATAGATTAATGGAGACTGGAGATTGCTTCCAAAGATCCAAATAGATGTGGTGATGTTTTGTGGGGAAAAGATATCCCTACAAAGAAAAATTTTCTTGTGTCCCATGTTTGCAATAATGGTCTCCTTATTGATCTTCAATTAATGTAAACTCGAATAAATATTTCATACAGGTTCACATGTTTTCATAACCTCCTATAGGAATCCTTTTTACATTTATTCTTCGATATTTACTAGGCGCATGAATTGTGGTGCATGTTTTGGGAGTTTAATGGGTTTTTATCAAGAGTTTTTGGTTAAAATGTTTCTTTACATTGGCTTCCAAGGTATAGAGAATAAAAATATTGAAAATAATTCTAGAAAAATTATTTTTTATATGGGATGTTGGTGCATATAGAAATCAAAGAATTAGTCTCGGTATGATGGATTATCTTGATATAGACTAGCACTTTTTTCCAATACAAGAAACATATCTATAAATTTTTCTAGGATAATAAAATACTAGACCAAGGCAACCTCTCTTAGGATTCTTCTAAAATTATCTACTTATAGCACCTCTCTCCCTAATGTCCTTTAGTTATAATGGATTCTCTAGTATCCTCATCAAAATGGTTTCAAAATGATCATTGATGGTGATTTTGAAATAGGGTGCATGTGGTGTAGTTGTTTAATATTTGATATGAGGGGATATTTATTCAGAATTTCCCTTCATTATTTAGGAAAAAATAGTCTCTTGAAGCCAAGGATAATTTGTTTCTTATGGTTATTTAATTATGTAATCAAACCAATATTAACTTGGCAGCGATTGAGACAAACCCCAAAATTCTCAAAAAATAATTGCAAGATCTTTGTGACCACCATGAACTAACTCGTATGTAATACAGAAGTGAATGAGATACATAAATGGCCATATATAGGACATTCATAGTAGGTTTAACAGAATTAACTCTACATATTTCGTTTCCTTTCCAAGTACATCATGGTATGACAGCCTCTTGCATCTTTAATTTTGGATATTTTTCATCGGATGGGATGGATATTGTTTTTTATGATTCCCACAGTCACCACAATTTTAAATACTATTATTTTCATTATATATTTTATATTCATCCTATATCCCCCCACATTTAATAATCTAATTGAATTGTATTTGGTAAGGTAAAGGAGTTTTAGGATGGTGGTGAGATTCTTCATAAGTAGGTTGTGGGAGATTGGAGGTGATATCAAGTCATTCAATGTTGGGACTTTGTAATTTTTTAGTAATTTGGTTGGTTATGAATCTTGTATCTTGTAATTTCATTACCCATACATTTTTTCTTTTTTATTTTTTGGAATACTTAAATATTCTATATATATTTGTTGACTTGTTTTAGGATCATTATGTCTAAATAATTTCCAAAGATAGTTCTTGGTTCCTTGGCAGTTATCACTTGTCCATGGATTTTTGGAAATCCCTTTTGACCATTTTAGGAATGATTTTGGTTACAAATGATTTGGGAAATCTTGGTTGGTACGTTATAAAGAAGGTGATTATCATGTTCATAATTTATCAAATAAGTAGAAAACTTTTGATTCATGAATGCTATTACGAATCAAGTAACACTTGAATTATATCCCCTTGAATGGGAGATATCAATAAATTGAACATAAAATACCATGAATGATGAGATGAAAATGATAAATAATATTAAAGGGGTAATAGATACACCACAGGATATACGAAATATTGTATAATAATAAATATTTCTCATCAGGTGAAAAATTGTGATAAGAAACCCTTAACTTGTTTCCCCACTTAGGTGAATACACTCTAAGATTCTATATAACAAACATAAATATCGTAATAACATATTGTGAATAATTTTTCATATAAAATAGCATTATAAAAAATATTATTATTGTTATTTTCATGTATATTAGTTATTTATTGTAAATATTGAATATTGGTTGTGTGTAATCTTGAACGTTTTGAGTAGTTTTCATAATAAAGGTGGTTTTCCCATTCTTCTACCAATGTTCATAATTCCATGTTCATAAAAGGTACTATAATTGATGTTATATAATTAAATATAATGTTATAATTTCATTTAGTGTGTGTTTTTTATGATACATAATGATAAAATAAGATATGAGAATGTTTCAGTGATTTTTAATGAACATTTAATTGTATCTTAAATAATGTGTTTAATATTAATTTTACGATTCTAGAACTAAAAATGGAAATATGATAATTATTGTATGATTATTATAATAATGGTATTTATTTTGGAAAAATATCATTTTTAGAGAAGAATTAAGATTTTATATAGATTCTTTTATTAAGGGGAATCAGATTATAAGTTTTTAGTAAGTAATAAATAAATTAGATGCAAAAATATATATATTATTAGCACCCTTTCAAATATATTATCATACAATATTAATTTAAAAATAATTTTTAGTGAATATAATCATTAGCCAATTCTTTTGAGAACTATATCAAGCACTAACATCATCTTAAGAAATTTCCATGGATAATAACATTTATAAAAATTTAAAATGTTTAATTTATATCCTCAAATTCATAAAAAAGATTCTTTTAAACCCTATAAAAAATTATCTATGGAATTGATATTTTCCATTATGATTAAAAACTCAATTATGAATATAAAATAAAGAGAAACAATTCCCAGAGGTTTATTATTTTATTTAAATATCTATGAATATAAAGGAATCCAAATATAAAAAATTAGTTATTGCAGTGGGAAAATCCATTTCCCTTGAATATGTTAAAAAAGTGCATGACTTTTTCCAATTGTCAAAACGTTCCATATAAAATACGTATAGTGATTCATTTTTAAAACCCATGTTTGCAATAATGGTCTCCTTATTGATCTTCAATTAAAGTAAACTAGAATAAATATTTCATACAGGTTCACATGTTTTCATAACCTCCTAGAGGAATCCTTTTTACATTTAGTCTTCGATATTTACTAGGCGCATGCATTGTGGTGCATGTTTTGGGAGTTTAATGGGTTTTTATCAAGATTTTTTGGTTAAAAAGTTTCATTACATTGGCTTCCAAGGTATAGAGAATAAAAATATTGAAAATAATTCTAGAAAAATTATTTTTTATATGGGATGTTGGTGCATATAGAAATCAAAGAATTAATCTCGGTATGATGGATTATCTTGATATAGACTAGCACTTTTTTCCAATACAAGAAACTTATCTATAAATTTTTCTAGGCTAATAAAATACTAGACCCAGGAAACCTCTCTTAGGATTCTTCCAAAAATATGTACTTATAGCACCTCTCTCCCTAATTTCCTTTAGTTATAATGGATTCACTAGTATCCTCATCAAAATGGGTTCAAAATGATCATCGATGGTGATTTTGAAATAGGGTGCATGTGGTGTAGTTGTTTAATATTTGATATGAGGGGACATTTATTCGGAATTTCCCTTCATTATTTAGGAAAAAATAGTCTCTTGAAGCCAAGGATAATTTGTTTCTTATGGTTATTTAATTATGTAATCAAACCAATATTAACTTGGCAGCGATTGAGACAAACCCCAAAATTCTCAAAAAATACTTGCAAGATCTTTGTGACCACCATGAACTAACTCGTATGTAATACAGAAGTGAATGAGATACATAAATGGCCATATATAGGACAATCATAGTAGGTTTAACGGAATTAACGATACATATTTCTTTGCCTTTCCAAGTACATCATGGTATGACAGACTCTTACATCTTTAATTTTGGATATTTTTCATCGGATGGGATGGATATTGTTTTTTATGATTCCCATAGTCACCACTATTTTAAATACTATTATTTTCATTATATATTTTATATTCATCCTATAACCCCCCACATTTAATAATCTAATTGAATTTTATTTGGTAAGGTAAAGGAGTTTTAGGATGGTGGTGATATTCTTCATAAGTAGGTTGTGGGAGATTGGAGGTGATATCAAGTCATTAAATGTTGGGACGTTGTAATTTTTTAGTAAATTGGTTGGTTATGAATCTTTTATCTTGTAATTTCATTACCCATACATTTTTTATTTTTTATTTTTTGGAATACTTAAATATTCTATATATATTTTTTGACTTGTTTTAGGATCATTATGTCTAAATAATTTCCAAATATAGTTCCTGGTTTCTTGGCAGTTATCACTTTTCCATGGATTTTTGGAAATCCCTTTTGACCATTTTAGGAATGATTTTGGTTACAAATGATTTGGGAAATCTTGGTTGGTACGTTATAAAGAAGATGATTATCATGTTCATAATTTTTCAAATAAGTAGAAAACTTTTGATTCATGAATGCTATTACGAATCAAGTAACACTTGAATCTTAACCCCTTGAATGGGAGATATCAATAAATTGAACATAAAATACCATGAATGAGGAGATGAAAATGATAAATAATATTGAAGGGGTAATAGATACACCATAGGATATACGAAATATTGTATAATAATTAATATTTCTCATCAGGTGAAAAATTGTGATTAGAAACCCTTAACTTGTTTCCCCACTTAGGTGAATGCACTCTAAGATTCTATATAACAAACATAAATATATTTATCACATATTTTGAATAGTTTTTCGTATAAAATAGCATTTTAAAAAATATTATTATTATTATTTACATGTATATTAGTTATTTATTGTAAATATTCAAAATTGGTTGTGAGTAATCTTGAACGTTTTGAATAGTTTTCATAATAAAGGTGTTTCCACCATTCTTCTGCCAATGTTCATAATTCCGAGTTCATAAAAGGTACAATAATTGATTTTATATAATTAAATATAATGTTATAATTTCATTTAGTGTGTGTTTTTTATGATACATAATGATAAAATAAGATATGAGAATGTTTTAGTGATTTTTAATTAACATTTATTTGTATCTTGAATAATGTGTTTAATATTAATTTTACGATTCTAGAACTAAAAATGGAAATATGATAATTGTTGTATGATTATTATAATAATGGGATTTATTTTGGAAAAAAATCATTTTTAGAGAAGAATTAAGATTTTATATAGATTCTTTTATTAAGGAGAACCAGATTATAAGTCTTTAGTAAGTAATAAATAAATTAGATGTAAAAATAAATATATTATTATCACCCTTACCAATAGATTATCATACAAGATTAATTTAAAAATAATTTTTAGTGAATATAATCATTAGCCAATTCTTTTGAGAACTATATCAAGAACTAACATCATCATAAGAAATTTCCATGGATAATAACATTTATAAAAATTTAAAATGTTTAATTTATATCATCAAATTCATAAAAAAAATATTCTTTTAAACCCTATGAAAAATTGTCTATGGAATTGATATTTTCCATTATGATTAAAAACTCAATTATGAATATAAAATAAAGAGAAACAATTCCCAGAGGATTATTATTTTAATTAAATATCTATGAATATAAATGAATCCAAATATAAAAAATTAGTTATTGTAGTGGGAAAATCCGTTGCCCTTGAATATGTTAAAATAGTGCATTACTTTTTCCAATTGTCAAAATGTTCCATATAAAATACGTATAATGATTCATTTTTAAACCCCGTGAATGAAATTAAAATGTGACATGGAATTTATATATATATTATTTATATCTATATAAAAAATCCAAAAAAGCGCTTTTAGAACATTTAAATGGAGGAAAAGGATGTGGAAATTGAATCATCAAATCATTTAAATTGATTTTTTAAGGTAAATTATCCTCACCCTCAAGTTTGAATTTTTATGTATGTTCTTTTTCATCTAGAATTATAAAATTATATTATTTATTTGATAAAATTTTGATTTAATTTTTTGTTTATTTTTGATTTTATTTCAATTATATCCATGTTGTACTTAACCACCGAATTTATTAAATTTACTTCAAACATTTTGTGGTTTGTTTGGTTTTTAAGATCAAAATGACACATGTGGGTTGAATTTTGATAAATGTATACTGATAATATCAATTAAAGAACCATAATAATTTCATAATTATTATTTTTATACATTTTTTATACTTTTATAAATAAAACTGTAATATTTTTTTAAAAAATTAATTATGTTATAATCATTGAGATTATTGGATGTACATACATATGAGTAACATTAACATTTTTTAAAAACATGAGAGAATGATGGTATGTATTATTTTAACATTACATACTTATAATTATATAAAAAATATCATATTATTTTATTAAATTCATCTAAATATTCAATCCGTGTAAGGTAGTGACAAAAAATAAAATACATTGTCCTATATGGCAGTAGTCTACAAACACACACGAATGATGTTTTTTAGTTTTTATTACATCATAACTAAAGTAGTACACTATTTATTTAAACTCAAAAAATTATATTTATATCATATATAAACCATATTATTTCATTTTAATACACGTTTTTGACCATCGATAAAATTAGATGATAGAAAATGATACATCGTCTCATTAGGTAACAGTATGCACATACACATGGGTAATGTTTATATTTTTCATTAGATACTTATGTAAATGAAAAATTGATATAACATAAACAAAATAACATTTCAAAATATTAATATAATAATTTTTTACAATAGAATGATTGAAGAACATTTCAAGGGGGGTAAGATAAGACATAAAATGATAACTCTCAATTAAGATATATTGTTATTATTCGGACAACCTCCTAAGTTTTATATGTAAATCCACCCTAGGATATAATTAAGATCAAACCTCGACCTATAGGGCACAAGGAGGGATTAATGTAATGAATTTGGTTTGGGATTTGATGCGTTAAGAATGGTTATTTTTTATTATATTTCATTAATGATAAAAATTACATTAATGACATACATACACATTAGATAAATATTTGTATATATCCATTATGTTCAATGATGAAAAATGAATTAAATAAGTTAAAAAAGTGGAAGCCCACTATAAAAATGAATGATGATATTGTTTCCCATTTTCTTTCATGAAGGATATTGATATAGTATAAGAAACTTACAAAATAATATCTTAGTATATGATTGATTTTGATGATTTTATATTGGCATTGTGGAAGATTATTTTAAGATTGTGGAAGAAGAAATAAAACTATAACATTCGATTAAAATATATCCCTCTTATCCAGAAAAACTTATTTTGATTATACTATATTGCCAATAGGGTTGGTATTCAACCAAAAACATGAAATATTCATTTATGTGAGAGAAACTAGGAAGGTATTTTGTCATATGTGTTCTGATCCAAAAGATATATGAAGTATATAGAAATGAGGGTAGGTGGTGGACATTTATAAGAGAGGTAAGGTTACTCTGAAATTTAAATACACAATTAAAATAATTAAAATTTATTTTTAATTAAAAATGTATCAAAATTTTATATATTTCAAAGGAAATATAATTAGTATTTGAAATATTCTCATCCAATTAATATTGTATATTTTTACGAGATTTTTTCACCCTAATAAATTAATTATTACCTTCTCTTGATCCTTTTTATGATTACCATGATAATGAAGATACATACCCTTTAGAGGTAAAGATGGTTATTATAAAGTTAAAATTGACACATAATAGACCATTTTTTATATTTTAAACAGTATCTCAATCACTTGGTCGAAGATAAGAATTTTAGTTATTTTAAATAAATTGAAAAAATAATTTTTTTATAAAATATTATTAGTTTTATTTATTGAATGTTTTCATTAAATTTTACATTTAAATAAATATGATTATAATGTAAATTGAAAGTGATTCTTTCACAAATACCTAAAATATTATATTTATCTAAAAAAATAATTGAACATAATGATTCATTCAAATTATATAACATTAAATAGGTTTAGATTAATTTTGATATTTTCTATAAAATTAATAAGAACTATGTTACTGTTGCATGAATATTTAGATTAATTATTTCATCTAAAAATTAGAAATTAATTACCATGATTAACAAAAAGTTATTTTTAAATTATACATTTATAATTCAACATATTTTTTCTCACAGTCTTAGAAAACTATCTATATTAAAATAAAAAATTTAAATTTTTAACTTTATAATTTAGTAAAATATTATAAAGGTCAAATTCAATGAAATATGGAACCAAGTTATAATATTATTGAAATATCGTTCGAAATGGATGAACAAAACTAACTAAATACAATAAATTCAAGTATGATGGTAATTGTTTTGTATTTATCAGATTATTTTAAACCTAAATAACCAAATTTACCTTTAGAATGAAATGAAACGGTGGATACTGGATTTTCATTTATGTATTATGGAGAACACTCCTGATGCAAGACCAAATTTTCAAAAATTGTGTATCGTTTCCTCTTTAGCTCCCTCTGTTCCTACAATGGTTGTCCATCCAGCGTCTATGGATCATTATCTTCCTATTGACCTTCTACCCTAGTTATGTCCTAGATTTGAGTAGCTCAATGCCCAATAGTCTTTTAAAGATGCACTCTCAGGATCTAATTTGGGATAAACTTCCTTCCTTCCTAAAATCCCTCATGAAATTTCATTAGTCCCTTTGGATGGTAACACTATAGTGCTTGAAAATCCATCACCAGCACTCATGGTAGCATTGGATATTCCTTAAAACACTCTAGTGTGGTGGTTTAGAGTTGATAAGCCACCACTACAATCCTTATGAGTTTTTGTTGGCTCTTGGTTTATAAAGTCCCTGACCCATGTTTCTTCTTTAAAAGAAATTTCTTTCTTCTTGTTGATGGATTCAAATGGGGATTTTTTTCAAATACTGGTGTATTAATCCTCATAGAATTGGAATGTAGTGCATCCAAATTTCTCTATGGGAAATGGAGGTTCATCAAGGGTGGGAGTATTCCTCTACCGCGGTGTGGATCAGTTTTCTAGAACATCCCCTTCCCTAACACAATTTAGCCTTCATTTATGACATTAGGGATTCTATGGGGTTCTTTCTATGCAAGGTTGATCCGACCCTTTAGATGGATAGTCGGCGTGGATATGATTTTTTTCAAGATGGACAACTCTCAGCCTCTCCTAGATCATATTAGCCTCAATGTTCAAGAATCTTTCTCATGGATCCAACTCCTTGTTTTCCCATCACCTCCCAAGTACTTCCCCTTTTCCCATAATCATGAACACACTCTATTTTTGGGTAGAAAATACCATAAAAAGGAGACTGGATGTCCAAGGAGGCCTCATCTAGGGAAATTTGTGCCTCTTTCTTTGGACTCTCATGTTGTGAGTCCTTCCACTAACTGGAGTCTATGTTTATCACTGGATGTTATTGGTTTATATTCCCATAAGGGTCCATCCACAACTTAGATGAAGGTGGAATCATCATGTGTTTTTGATTCTGATGTCACTTATTGCATTGCAAGGGTGCCTTTTTCCAATTCAGTCCCTCATTTATTCGAAGTCTCCTTTTATTGTGAGATAGCCTCTATAAGGATTTTCCGTGGAAAAGAACCCTTTATTTCTCAATGGTCTAATTACCTTCAACCCGATTACCCAAGACCATCAATTTATTGGATGGATTATTCCTATTCATATCTCACTGAGCTAGTTTTCTTCCATAAGATGAGCCCTCATGGGAAGGGGCTTAATTTTCAGAGTTCGTTCAATCCCCTACTTCAGCATTAGGATCCTCCTTCCCCCTCCCCCTTGTGGTAAGAGACTATCATTCATTCAACGAATTCCCCTGATGACCCCATATCTTTGTATCCAACCACTTTCTAGAAGAGATATTTAGGGGCATTCCCTAGTCCTACCTCCCTCTCCCATATTGATAATACAACACCTCTTATTAGAGGTTTCATGAGGTCCAAATTAATGATCTACCAAGTGTATTCTCCTTATCATTCTAATGCTAAATGGACACTTTTTATGGGTCCAAAACTTGGAAACACACTATTCAATGATTAATCATCTCTCATGGAATTCTCTTGGCATGGTGTCTTGATTTAAGTTAGATTATATATATATGGATGTTCAAAAACACAAAATCTCTATAATGTTAGTTTCAGAACCCAATAAAATGTTCTCAATGATCACGGATTTTTCAATGAAGGTGAGGATTCATTCTTTCTAATTGCTAACCCATGATACTCACACATATAGTTATTCTAGAATCAGTATTTCACAGTGGACCTAATGCATGTGTTAGATCAACCAGACACAAAAAAAGTTTCCATCATCTCTCAGAGTTCCCATTTATTATTTTTTTATTAATGTTGTGAGGATTGAACAAGAAGTTATTCATGGTATGATCTATAGTCCTTAGATATAGGGTATTTTTCATGATTTACAGTGTGTGACATGAATATAGTTGTTGAACCTCAATGGAAAAATGGAATAAGTCCATTTACTCGACGAGAAAGTGAAGAGTTTTTCAGTTTCAAAGATCACAATATCCCCATAGATCTGGGTTTTTTTAGACCATTGCGGTTTTTGTTACAAATAGGAATGGAAACTAGTTCTCTAAGATATGTCTTGATTAGTGACTATAAAATGAGAATGCAATCTCGACCACCTATAACACAAAGGTAAAAAATATTGCTCACTGAATTTTAGAATATTCTCCCCTTTTTGTTTCTCTCATATGAATCCAGGTTAGAGGATGTTGATTATCATTCTCCCATCTCTGGTATGATGTGATAGGTTGTCCATATATTGTGGAAGAATCTTGGAGGAAACGGATTCATGTTTTGTTATGGATAATACATCCTAATAAACTCTAGAGGCTTATGGAAGACCTTAACAGTTAGATATCTTCACGACCACCATGATTTCAATACATGGAAATTATAAAATTATATTACGATTTCCTTGGAGACTATTGGGATGAAAATTAGGATAAGAATTCCTTTGGTGATTTGGAAATCCATAGGAATATCTTGGTTGAAATGATTATTAACCAAGAATTCTTTATTTTCAAGTAGGCTAGATCAATATGGATCCACAAGGGATACCGCAATACATCATACATCAAGGACTATTTAAAATAGAAGAATATATTTTCATGAACAATACCTATCTATGATGAAGGTTCATACACAAATAATCCTAAGGCGGTTGGTTCCATTGAATTCTCACATTTCAGATAGCTCATCACGACCTACAATCCTCGCATGATCAGAAGATATCTTGATGGTGTTGATTCACTCATGGAGGTTGTCCTCCACATTGTCTATAGTGGGGATATTTAATTATTTTTTGAACATGTTCTGAATAACTACGAAGTTTTTGAGGTGATAAGAGGGATCAATCTCAAAATTTCTCCTCGGCCTCATGGGTTTTAGGGTCATTTGTTTTTCACGTCCTACAGTCTCATGGGTCATAATCGGATAAATGTAGTGATGTACATCTATCGAGGTGGTATTCTATCATGCATGAAATATGAAAAATCATTGGTGATCTTTCCTAAAAAGAAAAACCCAAAATACATACTCCACTATAGACAACTTATCTTCTGAAATTTCACTTATAAATTGATTTCATGTGTTATTAATACTCATCTATCAACTTGTATCTTGTGATGGATCTCATTGGAAAAACATTGTTAAATCACAGGTAGGTCAATTCAAGGTGAACTTTTGTTGGATACGGATCTAATTAGTGATATCAACTATTAGTATTTTGTTTCAAATATTGTGGCCAAGTTGTACGTGGACAATGAATAGGTTATAATTGAGTGGACCATCATCTATAAAGTCCTTATAAGAATGGGTTTTTATCACTAGACTGTGGATTCCATCTTCATTTGTTAAAAATCCTCCTTTAGTTAGTCACATTTATTATAAAAATACTCAAGTTCATAAAATATGTTTGTTTCCATAGTAATGGAGATCCTCTATCTCTTACTATTTTTATTCTCACACAATATTTTCTCAACCTCCTTATTAACCATGCCCTCCATAGAGGAAGATTTCTCCCTTATAGATGTTGGATGCTCCACAACAACATATCTCATATCATGTTTGCAGATGATTTGATCATTTTCTCATATGAAAAAAGTGTTCTACTAAGGGAATCATCAAAATTATTCAAAATTATTATTAGTGGAGTTGTCAAGTTGTTAAAAACACAAACTGTAGTATTTTCATATCTTGCAGGAGCTTGGAATGTTTCATTACTTAAATTTTTAAAATTGGGAACAAAAAACCAAGTTATTTCCCAATGGATTAGTTGGGGACACCTTTATCTTCATGTAGGATTAACAATCACCATTTTGATAAGATTATGAGGTTAATATCTAGTAGGATTTTGAATTGGAAAAAACAAGTAACTATCCTTCGGTGGGAGGTTAACCCTTATCAATAGTGTGTTATCCTCTATTATTATTCATGAATTGTTTACTGAAAGGGTTCCCAAACATGTTATGATTGAAATTTATAGGATTCATTTCTTTTTTCTATGGGATACCCAATCAGAAGGAAAACATAATTTGGCCTCCTATGATTGGATGGCCAAAACAGTTAGAGAAGGGGGGTTTTGGTGTTATAATTTTGAAGTATTTGTTGGCATGTATGAATGAAAAAAATGTATGGGATCTTATTGTTGAAAATACACTATGAGGGACTCAAATGAAAGAAAAACATGGTTTATAATAATGCTTTACTTGGGGAACACGTCTATAATTGGTCCCTTTTTTGTTCTACACATCAATTTTGACAAGGATCACCCACACTAGATCATGGGTTGGGGGAATACTTATTTATGGTTCCACAACTATTCTGGTCCCATTATCCGGTTTCCCCACTACCCTACTCCGAACATTTAATTTAGTGAGGCTAGTATTCATCCAAGATTCATAAATTCCAGTATTTCTACAGAGCAGTAGAGGTGGTACGACTCAATCAAGACTAATTTGGAACATGATAAATGTATCTTCACGGCTTCTACATTAGGTTATTTCCCTACTAATGAGTATCTTAATGTGATGTATCTAGGTGTGAATGTAGAATAATAGGAGAGATAATTTGGTGAAATAAGTTTCAAACTATGTTCATTTTTTTGTTATGTAGGATAATGAATTGTGTACTAGGTACCAAAAAATGTCCAACACGTGGGTATTCTATTGGCTTCTCATTGGTCAAGTTTTAAGTAGTGCAAGGGGAGATTTTTGATCATTTTCTCTTCAACTGTGACTGGGCCCATGAAATATAGATTTTATTTGGGGAATTAATGGAATTCTCCACTACAAAACCATTAGAGACCATGATCCCAAGTTATCATGTGATCAGAGTTTATTGAAATAATCTTAGGGATTTTCAAGATTGTTTATGCATTAAACTGGTTCCATGTCCATAAGTTGAGGTAGGTTCTTAATTTCATGTCATTAACATAATGATTGAGCCTGTTTCTACTTATAAATGTACACAACATCAAAAACAAATGTGCACACCCCAAATTCCTTCTCTTATACATATGTTATTCTTTCAATATTTATTCACTTAATTTTTTATGATCAAGGTATTATGAACAACCAATCCTTATTATGTTCTCTAAAATGTAGTTTATTGTCTTTAAATTTTATGCTCAGGTTATATATCATTTTTTTCATTATGCATACCCATCTCCTTTATTTACTCTTACAAAGAATCTGAGATCACCCCTTTCTCACATTTACATTCCCCAAGATATGAAGAAATGTTTTAGAAATATTTACTAAATGTGATGATATTTATGAATGATATTGATGATCTTTCACCAGGGTATATGTTTTTGTTCCAAATATTGCAAATACATGAAAATATTACGGTCATCATGCGTGTATTTTTACAATTTACTAAATATTAAAAAAACTGATTTAATATCCACATATGTTAAGTCTGGTTCACTATATTTGGTATCAACGAAAAGGTTTACTCCAACATTGTAAACAGGGATGAGAAAACTATTTTGATATCCCTAGGAATATTTTTATAGATATATCCAGGGATGTCTCTAAGGATAAGTATAATGAGTGTTTAACAATTTAAAAAATGTCCTAAAATCTTGGTAAATGGTACTATGAATGGTTTTCAATAAATACATTTTAGTATGGATAATAAAAGTGGATATGGATAGGGAATAGGTGTACCTTGGAGTAAATACTCTAAAAGGCTGTTTTGATCCTAACTCGGGGTAATCTAGTACATAACAATAGGCCTTATGAACTACATAGTTTGAGACTTTGGAGGGATATACTTTTGAAATTCAAAAACTCTTCAAGAACCATCATGATGGTTTTAAATAGAGGATTACTATGAATAACCTACGATAAACCTAGTGTGACATATATTAATGAAGTAGGAGCAACAATTTAAGCACCCTATAAGTAATATTTCATGATTATATAGTATAATAATATTATAAATGTTTCTCACACTATGCCTTCAAGTTTTAATTAATGGAGAGAACTCAATGGAACATGTTTCACATTTAATGTTTCAGATATAGAAATTATTATCATTATGGAAAATACTTCCCATGTGGAATTCTCATAAAGAGAATTAGACTGGTTGTATGATTATTGGTTATACTTCTGATGATAAAGAGAATTTAATTGTCATGTGAAAGGTATGTTATGTTCTTCTAGTATTGTTTATATTGATCATAAGAATCATGATTATATTGAGGTTGTGGAACCATAATACACGATTCATATTTAATATTCTATGAAATAGGTATTATGTAATAAGTTTATAAAGCATGATAAATAGTTTATGAATAAAGATGGATTTATGATGTTTTTATGTTTTTTAATTTTAAGATTATGTTATATGAATCATGAAATATATAGCTATTTGTAGTATATGTTTTCATTATTGAAAAAATGGATTTTTTGAATGGTGATGAACACATAGAAATGTGATTTCATGAAATGGTGATATTTTTATTAAGGGATGGAAAACCTTTATTAATGCCTAAAATTGAGATAATGATCTTAGAATAATGATATATGGGATATGAAAAATTAAATTGGATGATATAGATTACCCTACAACTGACTATTGAAAAAATGGTCTATGTCACCTAGGATTAACATTACAACTTCCTAGTGTTAATGTATATATATAGTAATCATTGTAATAAACTTGTATACATGTTTTAAAATGATTTATGGTAATTAATGTTATTACCATGTTTCAATGTAATATTCAATAATGTAATTAACATTTTTGGAATGTGACAACCATGTGTTACATTGTGATATATGTGGAAACTATGTTAAGATGATTTCACGAACATCATTATAATGTTATGGATTTTCATCATCCACAAGGTTTATAAGGTTATCCATTCATGATAAGTTTAAGTTAAATATCAGGGGATGTATTTATTTATAGATATTATATTGAAACCCATGGTTAAAAGGCTATTCATTGATTAACCGTATTTCAAGTATTTCCACCATATTTTGGAAAATAAATGGTTTTATAAAATTACACCATGTATGTCAGGTGACAACCAATCACATCTGGAATGACTGTGGTTATTGAACACATGACTAAAAGATGATAAGGGTTTCACACCTACCACTGACCAATGCAATTTCCTAGTTAATGAATAATTATATTTGAGAAATAATTTTTTATGTTGAGACAATAATGTTAATTTTCATGTTAAAGGATTAATGTATAAAACATATTCATTTTTAAGAATTTATATAGATAATTTATTATACATTTCACTTTTTTATGAGCCTTAAGATCTACCAAAATAGCAATTTATCACTTTAAGAATATTATATAATTTATGAATGTCCATTACATGAAGTAACGAAAAAATAAAAAAACTGATTAAAGCACAACTCAGTAATGAAATTTTGTTTATAGAAATATGTGATTTATGAATTTTTCCTTATATTTATGGTCAATAAAATTATTAATCGACATTAGAATAATGATAAAAAGAAAATTATTTGTCATAATACCATAATATTGTGGAATTGATGTCCTTTTAAGTCATCATAATATTATGACTTTGATTCCATGAACTTTTCCATGATCATTCATTTTTTTAATTGATGACCTCAATCAATCCCTATAAATATTCATGTTGTTCATCCATATTCAATATTCCCTCAAAAATTATGTTCTCTTATGTGGAAACCTAGTTATTTGTTTGTTTGGGTAACCATTATGGTTCCAAAAACACCTTTTCAGGGGTGTTTTAGTATTTATTTTTAAGAAGTGGGTTTATATCAATGAAACATTCAAGTATAGAACTTTTGATATCCCAAACGAATTTTTAATGAAAATTTCAATTTAAATTGGGTTGAATATAACCCCCAAAGATTTTGGGAAATATTTTTTTCTAAGTAATTTTTCTTTTTGATATTCTTAATTTCACGTAACATATGAAATTCTTATATATATATATATATATTAAAGCACTATGTCAAACATTATATTCACATGGAACTGACTTGGCTTGCACGACAATCAATTTCGACTTGTCTTGCACTACACACAATACCAACTTGGGATATGATACTTGAAACCCTAATATATCGTACATTACACGCAACAAATATGATTCTAAAAATTATATTCTCATAGTTATAATTATTCGAATGAGATAATTATAACCCCACAATTAAACACTATTATATGAATTGTAATAAATAATTTTCAAATATTATTTATAATTGATTTATATAGAAAAAAGAAATTGGAAAATAAATATATGATTTTGGGTAAAGTCCTTTTATGTATAAAAATTCCATTTTCAGAAATAAAATGCTTTGGATAATAAAATTAATTTTAGATAAATTTCGAAATTTAATTTGATAAAATCAAATTCATTTTTGAATTTATAATTTTGAAATTATTTAACGTGAATTTTAGGGATTTTTCTAAAAAAAATAATATTTGATGAATAGTGAAAATTACTTTTTTTAGTTGAAAACTGAATTTTTCATTTAAATATTTATTAATTTTAAATTATATTTTAAATTTTTTTAATTTAAAATAAAAAATATTATACATATATTAATTTAAAATAGTTCAAGAGAATCAGTTTCACTTTAATATTGAATATCAAAAACATAATAAACCTTTGAACTTCATTCTCATTTAAAAACATGGAATTTCGTCTCCACTAGGGGATTAGAATTAATCTTAATTTCTATGATTCATTTTATTGAATTAAAAAATTGAAAAAAGGCATTGTAATAAGTATAATATTTTTTGTCTAAGAATGTAATGTTTATTTTTATCCAAAATGATAAGAAAAAGTGATTAATATTAATCACAATGATTAAAGTCAAATAAAGTATTATTAGGGAATAAAACTAAATCATTGTATCCAAAATTACCTATACACTTGGAAAACCCCCATTTTATGGAAATATTTCATCCATAAACCTTCCACTAATTTTTAAGGATAGTTTTTTATGATTTTTTTGGTTATAACATGGGTACACCTAACCTGTTTTCTAAAATTTCATGTTAGTTCTTTTCTTTCGATATAAATATCCACCACCTCTCCCATATCCTCACACCTCTCAAAATACATAGGTTCAACTATAATATTCCCAATACACATCCTATAATTATTATCTTTCTTCTCGTAGTATTCCCTTGGGTAGAAGGAAATCCAATGAATCATTTTGGCACAAACCAAAAGGATTTACCTGATTAAGAGGTAATGTCATCTCTCATGTCATTTATTTAATTTTTATTCTAAACCCATCCAGTTTTTTTTAATTACTATATAAAAATGTTTAATAAATAAAATAGTATTTTTTTATTCTTTTTTTATCCTACACATACACACACCTCCATCTAATGGATAACGAACATACTGTTTATATATACTACGAACTACTACCTCACAAAATGATGATTATTTAATTTTTATTTATCGCCTTTCATGGTGGAAATTATGATAGAAACTATATATATATATATATTATTTATATGTTTTTAATCATCTATATTCCTTTTGAAACACATATCTTTTTTACATTCCATTTGGTGTAAATACATTAATTTGGTTTGAGGTACTGTGGACTACCGCTAACTCAAAGCGATGTGAACTAATCAAATACTACATGGAATTTATTAAGGATGATTTTACTAAAATAATATGGTATATATAATATTTTAATTCTACACTAATGATATTATTTTCATATATATATATATATATATATGTCATTTTCATTCTTTCTTTCAATATGACAATAAAAATGGAAACAATGTTCATGCATTCGAACAACGTACCGTCTCCATGAACGGTGAATTCCATTTAATAATTATATAATATAGAAATAATTATAAAAAATATACTATATATAAATGATATTTTTATCATGGTGTACTTTCAGGATTCATGATATAACTAGAAGGACCAATGATATAACAAATAAAGACACATGTCATGAACAAGGTGAATATTATCGAATGTGAAACCTTAACATAATATGGTTAAAAATAGGGTAATATAAGCTAATAATCAAATATGATATGGGTTTAGATATAAAAATATGGTTATTTATAATTTTTAAAATAAATTTATAATCATTATATATGTTTTTTGAATGAGTACGACGAAAGTTAGGACAAAAGGTGAGGTGATATCTTCTCACCTTTTCATTTAATGAGATATGTGATTTATTCACAACATATTTTATTTATGTGGTGTGTATATTGACCATTGATATAATAAAGTATTATTATATTCAACTTCATGAGTATGTACAAATCCAATATATGATATTTATTTCATGTGGTTTACTTTTCAAAAATTTCAAAATCAGTAAAAGAGTTTCATCTCAATTTTCCTTCTTTGGGACTCAGGTATTGTTATTAACCTAAATTATTTTTGAGGTGTGTATACATCCATTTTAAAATATATATTAAGAATATATTTCATTTCATGATATTATATGCTTCATTTAATTCAATTTTCATTCATGGAGAGTGTGATCATAAGTTACGAAGTGAAAATAGTTTTTTGAAACACTATCATCGCTTTTCAAGATTGCTATTGTTTACACTTCCTTTTATGAAATAGTAAGACACATATCTCAATAAATTAGTTAATAATATTCCCCTATAGTTATTAATGTTATATTCATGTATTGGTACTATATTACTACACATTGGTACATAAGATAGTTAAGAAAGTGTTTTTAAGAAATCTTGACATTACCCTCTCTTCGATCGGAAAAACATGTTCCCTAAAAGTGTTCCCAAATATATTATACTAATATCTTATGATCATTAAAATAAATTTTATCCACTTATTTCTTCCACAAATTATTTCAAAGGAATCATATTTTCACTTTCTGAACAATACAATTTTTTATTCATTTTACCGTGCAAATGGAATGTCCTTTTTACCTCATATGACTTGAATAATTTTATCCCCCATCATTCCTTTCATGTTTTATTTTCATGATTATAGGATAATTTTTAGGAGAATGGTTTTAAAATATATTTCCAAATAAATTGTTTTTAATAAATTTTCAACCTCATTTTATAAGTTTTTAAGGAAAATAGTTTTCAAAACATTTTCAATTTCTCATTATATGCCGTCAAGGGAAAAGGTTTCATGAAGGTTTTCAAAGAATTATTTATAAATATAATGTTTATATTAAAGAAAATGTTTTAAAATTTTTATTATTAATTAAATATCCTTTCTAATTATGAATTATGTTTACCACAAGAAATGTTTTCAAAATATACATCCTATGTTTTTTCCCATCTAAGATGACATCTATTGACGTTACTCAAGCCATTTTAGGAAATAATCCAAAGGTTCTATTCATATAATTTCTTTAATGGATAATATTTTGATGGAATGACTATTATGAAACTCATTTCTATTCAATGTATTTTATTCTTTTGAAACCCACTTCTTTTCATAGGTCATGCATTCATGAAGTAATTATGAATCCCCTTTATTTTGATAGGATATGATGTGATGAAATGTTAATGATACCCATTTAATTTTGTGGGTTATGTTTTTATGTTTATAAAACCTATATTTTTTATGGTTCATGATATGATGAATGTTTATTATATTAAGGATCATGTATGAATGATTTTATTATGAGATAGGTGGGAATGATAACTCCCTCCAATACATTGTGTAACAATGGATGAATAATGAGTATAAATGTTATGTGTGAACCAAATTACATGTTGACTGTGTTATATATGGACTTGGTTTTATGTCCTTAAGTTTATGTGTGAACCTAATTACGTGTTCACAATGTTATGAGTGAACCTTATTACATGTTCACAATGTAATGCATGGACCTAGTTTCATGTCCATATGTTTAGGTGTGAACCTAATTACATGTTCACAATGTTATTAGTGAAAATTACTATGTATTCAAAAACTTATGCATATACCTGGTTTCACGTACATATGTTTTTGAATGAACCTGATTACATGATCATAATGTTCTGAGTGATCCTTATTAAGTCTTCACAATGTTATCCATGGACCTGGTTTCATCTTAATAAATTTATATCTATACATGATTAACTGTTTAATATTTTATTAATGAACATTATTAAATTTTCGCAAAGTAATTCATTGACATGGTTGCATGTCCATAAGTTGAAGAGAGTACCTGATTTCATTTCCATAACATAATAAATGAAACTGTTTCTACTTATACATTTTCTGAGTGTTATAAACAAATGTGCATAACAAAAATTTCATGTCATATTCCTATGTTATGATTTTATGATGTATTATCATAATTATATTAATATCTATGTATTATGAACTTATAATATCTATTAAGATCTATAATATTCATGGTATTATCTTCAAATATTATGCTCAAGATCCATTGCCTTTTTATTAACATTATGCATAGACAATTCCTTTGTTTACCCTTACTTGGCATTTCAGCTCACCCCATTCTTATGATTCCATTCCACATGTTATAAATAAATGTTTTAGATAGAATTACAATAGGTGGAGATATTTTTCAGATATGTTGAAGACCATTCACTAGGATAGATGATTTTGTTTCCTTATTTCCAATGATACTAAAATATTCTGGTCCTTTAGCATGTATTTTCATAATGTATCAAATATTTTATATAGTATCAACGTATGTTAATTCTGGGTCACTACGTAATTTATTATTAGAATATGGGTAATCTAGATAGGGTTAACATAAAAAAACCATAAAGCAATGTTTTTTTAGAAGGTCATCTGTATCATAAAAATGCTGATAATATGAAAACATTATTATTTCAAGATCATTTTCCTTGAGATGAGGAATTATTTTACTCTCTATGAATATAGTGAAATATACCTACATGATATGTTTCTATTTCAGGTGAAAAATTTCACCATTTGGTTATTCTTTGATAAATTCCCATTTCATCTCTTACTCAAATAAATGAGCATCCAAATTTTAAAATTTTAAACCAGAAGAACTAGATTTCACATTTAATTAATCGTAGGACCCATAAAATTGTGAAAATTATTTTCATATATATCGTAATATATTGAAAACTTAAATTGTTACCAAAATTAAACCACTGTAATAAATGAATCTATAAACCTAAAAAAGAATGACAATTGGTTCATCAGTAACACTTTTTTTACATATTTATAAACTAAAAAACAATGTATTATCCCAAACATTACATAGGCTTGAGGTTTCCACTAAAACCTTATTGTCCTTCATTCATGGGTTCATTTCATGCATCCTTTACAAATGTGATGGGTGGTCACACAACTGACATGTTATCCTTTTCATAAACTATATTATTATAATTCTAAAAATGTTCCCAAAAAAATATGATTGTAATCCTTGAAATAAAATTATTCATTAAAGAACCTTTTTACTATTGTTTTAAAAAAAAATTTCCCAATGTCTTATAAAATTATTTGAAAAATATTACAACGCAAATAATTATAATATAATATAAAAATTTTATCAACACCATCTATTGTATTTCTTTGAAATGAAAGTACATTAGTCCTCAAATAAATTTCACATTAAACCATATACTATACCAATGGTTTGTATTAAAATAAATTTTAAACAAATTTTCCTTATTCGTGGTAGATTATCATATCATAATACCTAAAAATGTTGGTTTAATAAATTGAACATAAGATCAACTTTACAAACCTAAAACCATCATTATATTAATAAATCGTAATTTAATGAAAAAAAAAATTCTACTAATATTTAATAAAATCCATAGATGATTCATGATCCTTATAACAAAAATACCATTGGTAAAATAATTCAGCAGTTTAGTTATTTATTTCTAATGTGCCGATACTTCTTTTGTTTGGTTTCAAAATGGGTCCTTCCATGGCTTAGTGGTTAACCTCTATAATTGTGAATTACTTAGATGATGTCTAGGTTCCCCGTATTTAATAGAAAAATCAATAAATTGATCCAAATGATGAGATTAATTTCATTACATAATACTATTCCTTTTTTTAGAAAGTCATTACTTTATGCCCTAATTTTCAACACATAAAACATTTTATATTTTCTTTTAAACAACATTCTCTCAATCTAGGAAACCATAGGTTTAACCTAGGTATTTCATTTTATAATCTATTGATGGAAACTTACACGGTAGTATCGTTATTTCCTCGGGTGTGGTTAAAATTTAGAATTTATATTCTTGTCCCAAACATTCACTGACTACAATGGTGTTGTGTTGTGGTAGTTCATGGTCAAATCCCTTGGGAGACTTCAATTTTTTTCATCAATAATTCATCATTTAATTTCTAAAAAGGAGTCCCTTCTAAATGTCCTTTTTTTGTGAATTTGGTTATGAGTTCTAAATGGGATGATTTCAAAAAATAAAGTAGGTATAAAGATCATATCGAGTATCAGGTTGAAGTATTTCATGTATTTATATCCTTGGAATGATAATATTACATTTTCGGGGAAGAAAATGGGGGTCCCTAGTTGACTTTGGTATTAGTTTCTTAGTTCTACATTGGAAGTATCTATTCTATGATTAGGAAATAACAACATCCTAAGTGAATTAATTTTTTCTTCGATGGAAGAAAGCTTCCGAAGATAGTGTTCATAACTCATTTTTCTCCAATTAGGATAAAGTCATCTATTTGGATGACCTATGGTCAGGGGTGTTCGCAAAAATTCAATAGGTTGGGAATTAATATCCTAATTTCTATCTCAATTATACTTTCAATGCTTATATTTTAAAAGTTAATTTAAATTATTATGACCCGTTTCTTGATCCCTACCCCTATAGAATTTTCTACAAATGGAGGGGTGGAATTAAATTAAAATAATGTGGTATAGAATATTTTATGTATCCATAAACATTAATTGATTCTGGATTCTGCTAATGGTTTTAAAGGAATTGAAATGAACATGCAAGAAGTGATTCACAATTATAAAGAAAATGTTTTTTATAAATATGAAAAGAAATCAAATCTAAATGCGATGGAAGAAATTGTATATATCAAAGAACAGACACTCCACAAAACATAGATTAATTAAAATTAAAAAAATATGATGTAATTGAGTGTTTGAGAATAATAGGGTAAAATAGTTCGCAAGGGATCGAGAAAAAAAGAGAGAGGCTCTTCCAGAAGTGTTTCTTATGCTCTGTCATGACTCTTCATATCTATGAATGTTTGGTCACGATGTGTACCTTTGGGACACGACATGTACCCTTGATCCATTTCATTTTCCTGTGGATCTACAGTGTGGAACACAAGTCTTTCACATTAATGATTTTTCCCAGGTACACGATCTATAGCCAATCTTTACGATGTGTACCATACGTTAATTGTGATTTTGTGAAAATTCCTCAAGGAATTATCCCCTGATTATTTGAAGGGTCATCACGCCATGTACGAGTATGCCTCTACCTGTAGTGGATTTTTCATGTGGCATGGTCACAACTAGCTTCATGATATCGAATCAGGTTGTGAGCTTTAGGTAGATGACATGTATAGTGGAATCACGACATTTAATTGGGTGGTTTTTAACTATTTATACCTTTTCATTATTGAAAACCTATAAAGCCTTTATTCCTACAAAATTAATCACATACCCCATAATGTATAACATGTTTTAATGAATGTAATAGATAAATGACAATAAATTGAATATATGTATTATGATTATCAAATCCCCCCACATATGAACATATGATTTTCATCAAGACATACTACCCAAAAATGATTTAAAAAAGGATAATAAATTTTTAAAGAAATTATTATTCATTATGTATATGAGACAAAATTAGGCACAAGCAGTGAAATGTCAATTTCTAAAATCAATCCTATTGATAAATTCAGTCTTGCATCTTAGTTCAAATTATAAATAAAATTCTAACACTTTAATTAAAATCTTTCAAGTATTCCCTATATTATATTGCCTATTTTTATTTACGTCACAATTTATCTCATTACACAAGGTTGCATTGGAAGTAGAGTTATGATAATATCCTGAGTACATGTTCCTCACCATCTTCATTCCCTGGTTCTATTATCTCCACTTTGTAAAGACAATTGTCAAATCAATCATGAGGGCTTTATGAAATTTGGGTTCTGATGGCTCGGAGGCTGTGTGTAGGTAGGGAAATGTGGAAATCATGCTCCAAAATAGGGTACGCTCTGCAGGACCTTGTGAAAAGATGTCTGAACAAGTTTCATGTTGTTCCTCTTTCTGGCTGATCAAATTGGCGCTTTATCAGTTTGAGTTGGATCCATATGTATAGAAAGTATGTAAATGAAAAATAATTTAATTCCATTCCTTTTATTTCTTTTCCAATTTCATTTGATTTTGTATTTAATTTTCTGAAAATTGGGCCCAGGATAGGTCTCACAACCATCACCTAACCACATATGATCTTTTGAGGGATTCATCGGTCTAGAAAATAGTAAATTTTGACCTTCCTAGTATGAAACTCATATAAATTTTTTTTCTTTCTGTTCATTAGTTATTTTTAAAAGAAATTGAATTCGAATGGAATACAACAAATGGCGTATGGATCACAACCTTACAGTCAGTAGAGTGCAACAAACATCTCGATATATTGAATCATCCCATGTTGTCTAAATGCCTCCCCCACACTTGTTCAAAGGTAATCATTAAGCATAGTAAACGGAGCATGGTAGGGAGGAAAAATTCTTGAAATAACATCATTATAATTATCCATTAATGGAATATATGGTATAAAAAAAGGAATGATGTTAGGTGGGCCTCAAGGAAGTGGCTATAAACAAGTGCCTCAATCATTTTAATTCTATACATGTTCATTTGTCACATTGATAAGATCTTAGTGAATTTTCTAATAGGTCTACATTCCACAGGTATCTATTAGGAAATATGCTCCGACAAGAAAATGCAATTGTTGGTTGAGTGTGCTCATGGGTAAAGTGAGTCAAAACCAAAATGGAAATAACAATGGGCATAAACCGTATGTAGTGGGATAATTATTCATAATTTCAAATATTTGAATTTGATTTAATCATATAAACTTATAAATCATTACCAACAAGTCTAAGCATGTGTGAATCATGGTTCTCAATACTTTTCCACTTAAAATTTTCATTAATTATAAGGGAATCACGATTTTAATGATTAAAGCATGCTTGTCTTTTAAAAAATGACTTCTAGACATGTGAAAACAATGAAAAATGTTATTGTGACATAAGTAAAACATGAGAATACCTCCCACACAGAGAATTATATAGTGTCCTCCATGTTAGAGAAATACGAGTGGGAGTTGTTTTTCATATGTGTGTGAAATTATTTTGAAATGGAATTTTGGTTGAAATAATTGAAATTAAATGGAATTGAGAGCCTATTGGAGTATGTGGTACGCTAGAGGATGATGGAAGTTGTCCCTACATGAAATTGAACATAAATTTCTTTAGAGAATGAACTTCCTACATTATATCTTGAACATTAGTTCATAGGTAAGAGCAGTTTGAATAGCATAAGAACAGAAAATAGTGATACTAAGATACATGTTTTATTCAAATTGGGGTTGATATACAGAACTATTCAAAGAAAGATACAAAATGAAATATACAAAATAGGGAAAGGAAACAGAAATTTAGAATCAATAAAGCAATATATTGGAAAATGTAGACATGGATGATTCTTTTGGATCCCACCATCTCGGTGGATATAGTTCCTCTTATATCCTGTAGAGGTTGTGTCCTAGAGTGCACATGGTCATTTGTATAGGTTGATCACATCAGGTGTAACCACTTGAGTATGGAGGAGATGTGGTATGAAAGGAATGATAGGTCATGGTAGTTGCTGGTACTAGTGAGAGTTGTCATGCTTGAGTACCCTGTGATCTAAGACATGTGGTAGAACAGGACAGTCAAGAATGACAGATGATTCAAAGGAGCTTTAAATGCAATAGACATTAAGTAGAAGCATTGAATGAAAAACAAAACAATGAGTGAAAATGAAATGATTTTTTTATTTAAAAGTATCCATAGGGAACACAAAAAATAAATATGGAATGACATAGTAAAAACTATACTAAAAAATATGAAAGTACCCGAAAATCCCAAAAATATCGATAGAATTCAAATCAGGGGTACTTTGCGAATATCTCATCCAGTATCAGTCCAAAACTAGGTGTCTCGACCGTCTGGCCCATCATAGCAGGGTTAACAGTAGTCAGTGGTGGGGCAGTATGGGTGGTGAAGAATGAGGGAACAAATGAAGCATATTGGATGGTGTGGGTCTCATGGAAGTAAAGATCTGTACGGGGGCTATGGATCTAGTATCAGGATCAATTAAAGGATCCTCTAGCTGTGTAGGCTCAATAGAGAAACCCTTGCCCTTATGGCCCTGATCTTCCTGAAAATCCTTTTTACTTGAAGGGTTCATGAATTTGGAGGGGAGAAACAGCTGGGTAGACATGGTGGGCTATTTGTGGATAACGAAGGGCCGACCATGGTTGGTTAGGGTGATGGTTAAAAGAGGTAGGCTTAATGGGGGTTGTTAAGGATGTTCGGTGATCATGAAAAGACTCTCTTGAAAACCTTTTAATAATACCCCATGACTCTATAGGGTAAGGATTAATTGTTGGAGAGGCAGTTACTGGTCAAGAGGAATGCCTGAGAGGAGGTGGTGTGGAGTATGTAGGCAATTGAGAAGATGAGGTTGCTAATGCTTTGTAGTCTACCTGCTCATGTGATGTGGGTTCCTATACACATGATACCATGAAATTAATATCATCATCCATGATTAGGTTCTTCATATTGTGTCGTATCAGACGATCTATCAGCTCAACTGGCCCAATAGAAGTGGGTGTCATAGAGGCCCTGAATATTCCAAGAGAGCGGGCCAATCAGATGATAATAGAGTCACCCATGAGTGAGCTCGAATTCCTCTGATATAGGGATTAGAAGAATGAAGTGTACTAGGTGGCCATATATATGGGTCGACCACCTATGGAATCTACTAAATTTGTATGTCTATCTGGCTGACGTTGACATGGGTCACTCCTTGTGTGAACCAACCATGCACCATGGCTTGATGTGAGATACAAAAATCCAAGCCCCGAAGATGATTCGACTTTGTGATTCGAAGATCATGATGTCACTAGGGGTCATAGGATATCAATGACCATATCTGTAGAGAGATATCGTGATGAAATTGGAGTTGATGCATCGAATAAATATCAGAAATGACAAACTCTTCAGTATATATGCCAAGCCTGACCGCAAACATTGCATGAGACAACTCATGTGGGTGGCCTCTAAGGTGGAAACATAGATTACCAACACGTATGTTTGAATTATTATGGAAACAAAAAAATAACTCTCAGAACATCTCCTCGTTAACTTCATTAATGGTGCCGATGTGGAGAGTTTCAAGGTGATCAGTGATGGAACCGGTAATGTTCATTTGGGCGAGTGTCTACTTGTCCAATGTATTTTTTGTATGCATGGTCTTTTCCACTATCTTGATAAGATTAACCATATGTTATGGGTTGGAGAAAAATAATATGGGATGCAGTAGCAGGCCATCATCACTTGATGTGGTGGTGGTGTAAGACTCTCCATGAAGAGACGGGGCTAAATGTGCTTTAGAGGGTGTAGGCGGTATGAATATGGCAGTCCACAGATGTTTCTAGGCATGACGTTCTTCTGATGGGGAATATGGGTAGGTGTAGGTTGTGTATGTGGAGGGATTTGTCCTCTTGGTGCATTCCATGGGTGTGGGTAGGTGGCGTGGTAAGAAGGATATAGGAGAGGGGTGGTGCTTTTCTATTGAAGAGGGGTAGGGTGGAGATGAGGAAGGGCAGCAGTGGTTGGGGCAATGAGGTTTTGAAAGTGGAGGGGAGTGGAAATGTGGATGGGTTAAATTGGAAGGTAGGTCAGGGGAGATGAGGGGTCACGTTTTTTATGTGACGTGGGTCACGACATTTTGGTCGAGACCTACAATTTTTTTAAAAAACCCGCCACTCAACATGACATATATTGAGGATTCATGTCATGTATGGTGAAAAAAATGGATTTTTGGGGCAATAAACGAGTCACGACATGTACCAGTGGTACACGAAGTGAAATGATGAGTGCTTGGCCCAAATTAGTGATCCTTCCACAACTCACCATTAATTTTTCATGAAACTGTTAGTCTACTATCCAAATATAATGCATCTAATAACATTTCTACCTTGGGTTTCCTCCTAGGTAGTACTTCCTTAAACTTCAGGATCATGAAGCATTTAATTCCCAGTGGATCATGCGGTTGAGAACACCACCTTCAAGGAATGGTTTCTAAATGATCTTTAATCATTAACCACTAACCTTGAATGGTTGTTCTCTATCACATTGAATTTCAAATGCGCCAAAAGGAAAAACATGGATGACCATAAAAAGTCCAGCCTTTGTAACAATAACATTCCTAGAAGTAGGGTTAATACTGGATTAAATTGGAAAATATATTTCCCTGAACTGAAATTACATCTGGAAATTCATTGATCATGCAACTTTTTCGTTTTCTCCTTGAAAATCATTTTTTTTCATATGCATCTTTCCTGATATCTTTCAATGCGGTCAATTACAATAATTTTTCCTTTATATCCTATTCTAGATTCTGATTCATTTTCATAATTTCCCAAAATTAATGATGTTAAAATTCCACCAGAAGATGGAATGGTTTACCACAAACTAGTCTAAATGTGTTGGTGGCGATGGGTGTTTTGTATGCTGTTCGATACGCACTTGAGGAATCATCTTGTTTCAGGCTCTAGTAACTTATTCATATGATGAATGTCATTTCTAAAATTTATTTCTCTTCCCTGTATGAAAAATTTTCTTTTCCACTTGATTGTGGGTGATATGATGTTTCAGTGTTGTATGGAATGCCATATTTTCCCTGAAATTTTTAGACTGAATGATTTGAGAAATGAGGTCCACGATCACTGGTGAGTAACCACGAAAATCCAAATCATGTGAACACATTCTCTGGATAAAAATTCATAAAAAAAATTGTTATGTCATGTATTGTGGTTTTGGATTCATCCGATTTAGAAACATAGTCTACTACCACTAGAATGTAATTCCTACCAACTGATGAAGGTAATGGTCCCATAAAATCAGTTCCCCAGTTATAAAAAACATCTTCCTCTGGAATGGAGTTTCATGGAATTTGATTTCATTTATTGATGTTTCCCATTCTTTGATAGAAGATTCATTGTTGACATAATCTCCTAGCATCATGATGTGGTAGGTTCCAGAAAAATCGAGATTACAGGATCTTTACCATTATGTTCCCTTGTACTTGATGGCCTTAAGTCGATGATGTGTGGAGAATTTTGATCACATTTTGTATCATTGGTTCTAAGATGCAGTGTCGTAACAATATTTTTTCACCATTCATAAATATAAATAGTTAGTCCCAAAAGTACTATTTGGCATCAGATGGAATCTTCCTGCATTACTGGTATGAATGGTCGTGATGGAGATACCATGTGGCAAGATAGTTGGCCATGTCTTAAAACAATGGATAGGTTTTGACACCGAATAATGTATCATACAGATAATATAATTCAATATCAGTCTTGCTATCTATTTTAATTATTTTCAAGGGTAACCATGAGATATTGTTAGTAATGAAATTGTTTGTTCCTTTGGTGCCGCTAATTTTGATATCGAATTCTTGTAGAAAAAGTGTCTAGAATATCAATCATGGTTTGACATATTTGTTTCTCATCATGTATCGAATGGCATCATTATCGGTATGGAAAATGACATTGGATAGAACGAGGAATGAATTGATCTTTTCAAAGGCATATTTGATGGCTAGGAGCTCCTTCTTCGAATGTCGTTTAATTGATCTAGTATTCTTTCAATGTGTGGATACAATGTTGGATTTTGTATACAGTCATGTCTATTCATTGTCCAAGTAGAGCTCCAACAATAAGGTCATTGGTGTAAAACATAAGCTCAAAATCATTTTCCCATTTTAGTGCAAAGATATCCAAAAACACAATCGGAAAATGTTTCTGTGTTTCCAAAGCATTTAGGAAATACTCATTAAATTATAAAGGAATTTCCTATGACAAAAAGTTCATAAATAGAAATACGACTTTAGAAAAATATATTATACTGTTTGTGTATAATCTAGTATGCCCAATGAAACATTGGATCCCTTTTATGGTTGATGGTTCGAAAAATTCCTTGATGACCATTATATTTGCAGGATTAACCTTAATTCCATCTTTAGTAATTTTGTGCACTAGCACAATTCCACATTGACCATGAGGTGAAATGTTTCCCAATTATACCCAAAGAAATTCTCCTCCCATTGTTGGAGAACCTGTTCTATATTTCATAATCAAACCCCAAATGATATCCCATAGACTGAGAAATCATCCATAAATATTTCAAGAAATTCATTGGCAATATCATGAAAGATGTGTTTCATGCTTATTTGGAATGTCTCTGGAATATTTCCCCTACCAAATGACATGTATCGATATGTAAAAGTACTGAAGTGGAATGTGAAGGTGGTTTTGGGATAGTCAACGGGGTCTACTGCAATTTGATTTTATCCTGAATTTCCATCCATGAAATAGTATAAATCTTGTCCCACTAGACTATAAGGAAATTTATCCAAAATGGAAATGGAAAATCTTCTTTCCATGTTTTTTTATTCAAAAACCAATAATTCATGATAACACTCCATCCAATGATGGTGTATGTTGAAATAAGTTCATTGTACTCTATTCTTATGACTGTGAGTCCTCTCCTTTTGGGAACAACCAAATGAGAGCTCACCCATTCACAGTCTGAGATGGGAAATATTATCACAACATTCATAAAATTAAACACATTTTACATGACAAGATCTTTCATCGGTGGCATGAGAAACCTTTAATGTTACCCTTTTGGTTTTTCATTTGCTCTGAGAAACATTCAGTGGGTGGATTTTGAAGGACTGATTCCCTTAATATCCACCACTCCCCTAGAAATTAATTTATTATTTACATTTAGGACAATAACCAGTTATTCTTCCTATCCCTGAGATAGCTTAGAGTTTATTACTTTGGGTAAAGAGGATAGCTCGCAAAAGTTTGATTACATCCTCATACTTGGTAAAGGGTGTAAATCCAACTTGTGTGGTTGAATAATTGATAGGATGAACGGTGGTATAGGGTGTATATTATGTGGTTAAATAAAGCTAACTTCCACGAAGTCATATTATTCATCCATGTTTGATTTTAAAACATCATTGTCTTCCCCAATGTCCATGTACTCTCAGTCATGAGTGAGAGAGATGGAACGACAGTTGAACAGTTTATCTGGATGTTGTATAGATTTTATCAAATTAAACACCAGTAGTGCTTCACTGACTCTGAAGATTAAGAGCTCTTGATTAACATTAATCAAGGCCTTCCTTGTTTCTAGTAAGGGTCTTCCAATAATTATTTGGACATCTCCATACCCTTCATGTCTAAAAATATAATGTATACTGGAAACATGATGTCACGACACGTCCTCGGGGCCCGTGCCGTGACTACCCCAAGCCCGCCTTCCATAGGCCAGGGGCTGGCGACTAGCACCAAGGCGTAATTCCTGATAAAAAGGGAAAGAATTGCCTTTATAAAGTGAACAAACACATAGAGTAAGCAAGAAGAAGTAAACACTAAGTAAAACTGGGTACAATGGTATGTGCGGAAAAGTAAGTGGGCCAGAATACAAACCCAAACAGAAAGTAAAGTACAACTGGAAAAGAAGTACAACAAATGAAAAGTAAAGCCGCAACGTCGAGCCGTCCACTGGAAGTCCCACCTGAAGGGTGGGTACAAATATTCTCCACAGCTCCATGGGTCTAACCGTCTTCTCTGTGTACATCCCGCTCTGTGGTCCACCTCCAGGTACTGTCTCGCTCCACAAGCCTCAACTGTGATCAAAGCTGTCTGTCGTCTGCATCCAACACAATGTAGTGCAGGCATTGCCCATGCAGGGGTGAGTATAAGCTACTCAATAGGGAACCCGAGACCCCTGAAGGTCCCCAAAAATCCACAAAGGGTAATCCAAAAAGGAAAGATACAATCACGAAGTAACATCCAACACTAATTAGGTATATGCCCATAAATATACATAAGTCATAAATTCTCGTTCGGCTCTAGCATCCATGCCATGTTCGATCAAATCAACAAAGGCGTACAACCCAATCCACACACGATAACACAACTCAACCCACATAGGAAAGCAAGTCAATCATATCGAAGATATTGATAGAAGTCAAGACTCAGCTCACATTGGTATACTTCTTCGTAGGACGATAGAGATGATCAAATGTAGCCACTGATTCATCTAAGTCATCGGACCCACACAGGATCGATAGGTACTAACCCCCGCAATGACCGACACAGGATCGATAGGTACTAACCCCCGCAGTGACCCACACAGGATCTGACCCACATAGGATTGGTATGCGCTGGCCCACACAAGACCGCTGAGTGCTGACCCACATAGGATCTGTAAGCTCTGATCCACACAGGATCGCTGAGTGTTGTAGTCGTCACTGTCAAACCCACGGAGGATTTCTGTACAGTTTTCATCTTCGCTGTAGTCAATGCCAGCTCTAGGGTTCCCGCACACAGCAAGCTCGTTCAAGGAGGGTCCACCCCACGAGCCCAAGGGCTGATACATCAACTGACACGAAGTACGGAGTTGATGTATCCAAATGTTCTGTATCATCAAAAAGAACACAACGTGACTGACGGCGCGTCAATCGGAAGCCCAGTCTGAGAGTTATCGGCTTTTTCGTCCCAGGGGCCCGGTTGGTTTTTAAGTCAAAACCAACCCGACTGCACTATATCTATGTCCAAACCTCGAGCGGAGTAATCCAAAAGGACTGTGTCACTAAGTGAAATCCAACAAATTCAACGACACGTCAATCAGATGTCCGGAGCCCAAGTTATAAGCGTTTCCGCTCCGAGGGCCCGGTTTGTTTCATGTTCGAACCAACCCTGTCGTACCCAATGTTCTCCAAAACCTTGAGTGTAATATACCGAAACGACTATCTCGATCCATGAATCGCATCGCAGCTGACGGTGCATCGATCATAGGTCCATATCCCATGTTATGGGCATTTGAACAGATCTGTCCGAAAAATAGGGGGTTCGGGCCCGGTCCGACCCAGCCCAATTCTCCCCCCCCCCCCGGGGCCGCCCGAACCAGCTCAACCCAAACCAGGTCCGGGTCCGGACAATTAGGGCACGGCGCGGCCCGACCTGGGAGTGACGAGGCTCGGCCTGACGCGCTCAGGCGGCCCGCATGGCCTGCTCGGTCGGTGCCGAGCTGAGTAGACATGGGGGGGGGGGGGGGGGTTGCCCCCTATTTGTGTAACTGCGATGCCCACGTGGGGGGCCGCTCCTTTGGCCAGCATGAGGTTACGACCCCCGGCCTTCACGGTAAACGGCCTGCTTGGCCGGCCGGTGAGTCACTGCGGGATCTCCATACGGGTCCCCCCCTCCTTGATCCGGCGTCCGGCGATTCCGGCCGCTGCTCCCCACACCACCGTGGCCATAGGCCGCTGCCTTGTCCGATCAGTACGGTGCGACGACACTGCACACCTCCGACGCGGCCCCGCCCCGGCCGCGGCCTCTTCGAGGTTCTCCGGCACGGCGCGACAGCGCCTTGCATCCTTGCTGCATTTCTCCTTGATTCCGCACGGTGCTGTTTGCACCGCACCGGCTTCTTTCGAACCACAACAACAAAATAACAAAAGGGGGAGGAGAGTCGGCCGTGTTCGTGCAGTCCGACCTCCTCCCGATAAGTTGATATCAAGCAGCCCAAAAAAAAAGATGAAGCATAGAGAAGGAGATTTCACGAACAAAAATTAATTAACCCCTACCTCAAGCAGTGTTGAACGAAGGTTCGTCATTGGGAAGGGACTTCACGGAAGACGGCGTCGCAGAAGGAGGATCATCGGCATCGCGGAGAAGAGAATCATCGTCGTCGTGGTACACGGCGTCGCGTTGTCAATCTCTAAGGATGGAGTCTCTCACCGGCTGTGGAGAGGGATAAATACGGTACAACGAACTCCTCTTTGTGGTGACGTAGTTCTTCGTCGAAGGCTCAGTGTTCTTCGCGTTCTTCGATGAGGAATAAGATGTTCTTCAAGAGTTAAACCAAAACCACTCCAAAACCTCCTCGCACAACGAAACTCCAACTTAATAAAATAAGTCTTTTCTTTATTTTATTTCTCATTCCAATCCTTTTGAAATTTAAACATTAGGATTTAATTCACTTAACTTGTCAAAATTTATTGAAGTGGTAAGTTGGGAACTTTAATGACCAAGAGGTTTTAAAATGAGTTAAGGAGAAATGAAAATGTGGGGGCTCGTGTGGGCACCACCTCACCTTAAATCCTCTCAAGGGAAGTTTAGAATAGAAGTGGGTCCCACTATAACCTCTTAGCTTAGGTCAACCTACTTTAAACAAAAATAAAATTGGTTGCACAATTTTATTTTATTCTTTACCTAACTCAATATATTAATAACCTCACCCGAGAAAAGGCAACTCTGGGAAAGGTGTTCCTAAGAAAATACCGGCGTTGCGGTTTCATCGGTGCCCTCAGATTTCAATTCCGAGCACTAGATCAAAAGTTAGAAAAACCCGCTCGTTCGTTCACTGAACCTACCCGAGCTAATATTTGGAAAATTATTCTGGGCTCACCGGGCCTCGGAATCAGGTTCCGTCAGAAACTGCGTTCTTGTAAAATCCCAAAGAAAATTAAGAACAAGTTTTCCTTGAATTTTACGGGTCATTACATTACTCCCATATTAGGGATTTACATCCCCATAAAGATACAACATAAACTAGGGGAACAAATGTGGGTATTGTGCACGCATCTGAGCCTCCCGCTCCCTAGTGCTCTCTTGGAGGTTCTCGTGCTGCCACCTGATGTGCACTAGAGGAATAGACCGTCCACTTAGGACCCAGCTCTTGTAGATCCTCGATCTCTACTGGGACCTCTGTAGAAGTCGCCCCATCGTCAATGTCCTGCTCCCTATGGTCGATGTTATGCGTCGGGTCATGCACGTATCTCCTCAACTGAGATACGTGGAAGACGTCATGCAGCCGGTACGACTGAGGTGGTAGAGCCAAGCGATAAGCCACCTTTCCAATCCAGCTGAGGACCTAGAATTTTCCAATGAATCACGGAGACAACTTGTTGCCTCGGCCAAATCATCAAAATCGACGTTGAGGTGAGACCCGCAAGAAGACGTGGTCGCCATCCTTGAACTCTAGTGGTCTCCGCATCCTATCAGCATAAGACTTCTTCCAGCTCTGAGTATTCCTCATCCTCTACTGGATGACATGGACCTTCTCTGTCGTGGCCTGGACCATCTCTGGTCCCACATGTGCTGACTCCCCAGGGTCTGTCCCGCATAGTAGTGATCTACATGGTCGTCAGTACAATGCCTCGTTTGGTGCCTTCCCGATGGTGGAGCGGTAGCTATTGTTGTACGCGAACTCCAACAAGGGTAGGGGATCCCCCCCAGCTACGACCAAAGTTGAGGACACAAGAACGGAGCATGTCCTTGAGAGTCTGAATGGTCCTCTCCGTCTGACCATCTGTCTGAGGATGAAAGGTGGTGCTCAGGCGTAGCTGCATCCCAAATGCCTCCTGCAACCCCTTCCAAAGATGAGAAGTAAAGAGAGAATCTCGATCAGAGAAGATAGATTATGGCACACCATGAAGCCGTACAATCTCCTGACTTAGAGACGTCCCATGATCTCAATTGAGCCCTACTCTCTAATGGGTAAGAAGTGAGCCGACTTGGTGAGTCAGTCGACAATTACCCAAATGGAGTCGTGACCTCTGGATGTACGTGGAAGTCCCGTCACGAAGTCCATAGATATGTCATCCCATTTCGTCTCCGGGACCTCCAAGTGATGTACCAAGCCTGCTGGTACCTGGTGTTATGCCTTCACCTACAGGTAGGTGAGGCATCGAGAAACGAACTCTTCTACAGCCTTCTTCATACACGGCCACTAGTGCTGTCATCTGAGGTCCTGGTACAACTTCTCCACTCTTGGATGTACCGCTAAAGGGGAAGTGTGAAACTCCCTCATCACCTCCTCCTATATAGCAACTGGTACCATGGTACAACCTTTGAAAAGGATGATGTGCTCTCCTCCAACAGAGAATCCATCAGGTGCCTGTCCTGAGGATATCTGTGCATGCCACATCTCACAGTCAAAGTCCCCACGCTATGCCTCTCTGACTCGCTGAAGAAGTGGAGGAGTGACTGTGAGTGACTATAGAAAGTCTACTCCATCACTATCCATGAAGGATATCTGCAAAGCGGCTAGCTGCTTTGTCATCTCCCCAAGTAGCTGAATTCCCGTCCTCCTGCTGAGAGCATCGACTAATATGTTACCCATTCTAGGAGTATAGACTATCTCAAAGTCATATTCTGGGAGGAACTCGAGCCATTGCTGCTATCTCAGGTTCATTTCCTTCTGTGAGAAGATGTACCTGAGACTCTGGTGGTCAGAATAGACTGTAAAGTGCCCAACCATCAGATAGTGTCGCCACATCTTCAGAGCGAAGACCACTACTGCTAACTCTAGGTCATGGGTGGCGTAGTTCTATTCATGCTGCCTCAACTAACGTGATCCATAGGCGATCACTGCCCGCTCCTGCATCAGGATACATCCGAGTCTAGTCCCTGATGCATCGCAGTAAACTACGTACCCTACTCCCTCCTCCGATAGTCTCAAAATCGGTGCACTGGTCAATCTCTGTCTCATCTCCTGGAAGCTCTGCTGACATATGTCTGACCACACGAAGGTTTTCCCCTTCTTTGTCAAAGTTGAGAGTGGTGCTGCAACTCAGGAAAAGTCTAGCACAAATCTCCGGTAGTACCCAGCTAGTCCCAAGAAACTCTGCACCTCCGTCACGCTTTTGGGTGGCTCCTAAGCTGGCACTGCCTCGATCTTGGCAGGATCCACCTAAACTCTTGCCTTAGAGATGACATGTCCTATGAAGTGGACCTCACGTATCCAGAACTGACTCTTCGAGAGCATACCATAAATCTAGTGCTCTCCGAGTGTGTCCAGTACAACTCGCTAGTGGTAGGCGTGATCCTCCTCTGCTGTCGAGTATATCAATATGTCGTCGATGAAGACCGCGAAAAATCGATCTAGGTAAGGCTTAAAGATCCTATTCCTGAGGCCCATGGAAACTGCTGGAGTATTGGTTATGCCAAAAGGCATAACCAATAACTCATAGTGGCTATACAGACACCTGAAGGCCGTCTTCTGCACGTCCTCATCCCGAACTCTGAGTTTATGATAGCCTAACATGAGGTATATCTTTGAGAACCATCGTGCTCCCTTGAGCTGATCGAAGAGGTCATAAAGCCTCAGTAGTGGATACTTGTTCCTCGTGGTCACCTAGTCCAGGAGATGGTAATCGACACACAGTCGCAAGCTCCCGTCTGCCTTCTTGGTGAAGAAAATCGGGGAAGCCCAGGGTGAATCACTGGGTCGGATGAATACCTTCCCCTGCAAGTCCTCCAACTGTATCCCTAGCTCTCGAAGCTCGGCAGGAGCCATCCAATATGCTGGGGTGGATATCGGGGTTATCCCGGGTTACAAGTCAATATAAAAGTGTACCTCTCTACGAGTAGGTAGTCCTGGAACATCGTCAGGAAATTCGTCCGCATACTGATCCAATACTGCAGGTATGCTCGGATTCCGCACGTCAACTACTCCTAGGATGAGGCTAGCCAACTGATGAGTGATCGGTTGTCCTCTCCTCTGCATGAGTCCATCCTACGCTGTAAAGGCTCCCATCTCGCTGGTGAAGGTGATCCTGCTCCCATTGGTGCGAACACATCGCACCATGCGCCTAATGTAGTCGATATGAGCATGGACTGTAGATAACCAATCCATGCCCAAGATGACATCGTAAGGCCTCTACGCCGCTACAAGAAGATCCCAGTCGAAGCTCTCGCCTACTAGAGTAAGCTCACACTACCGGTACCTGTGCATAATCATCGAGTCTGCTCCCGTAGGATTCTCTATCCGTAAGGATCGAGCCAACAGCTCCGTTGAAATCTCCGAGCTCCGTACAAGGGCAGCGGCAATGAAATAATGACTCGCACTTGTGTCTATAATAACTGCAACAAGGGTGGAGTAGACACAGATAGTACCTCAAATCATATCGGGTGTGCTGTGGTCATAGGCCTCTGCTTTCTGAAGCTGTGCCTACCTCTGCCCGCCAGCTCCCTATGGTCGGGGTGGACCTCCTGGTGGTGGTGGTGGTAGAGCCTCGAAAGCATCACCCACCACCTGCAGCTCGTCCATCTCCTCTGCCTCATCCGCCTTCTCCCTACAGACCCCCATAGTCGACCCACTGGATCTTCCTGGGTGGTCCCTCAACCGCCTGCTGCTCCTCTCCACAGCGGGTCAGGCAGTCACGAGCCATCTGGCTCTGCCCGCCGCATGCGTAGCACTGTCTGCCTCTCGAAAGACTGGCTTTGCGCTGTGTGCCCGCACCTATGAGCCAGTGTCCTGAGGTCTTCCACCTGAGGGTCCGGTTTGCATGGACCCATGTTTCATCCTTTGACTGCCAGCTGCAGAAGACTCTGCTACGTACCGGCCTACAGTAGGTCTCGCTGCTGGTGTAGGCTCAACAAGAAATCTCCCAATGAGAAGGGCTCTCTCCCGTACCCCTTCCTGTGTTGGAATGATGAGGGAGATCAGCGATACCCTAATATCATGCCTCAATCCCTGCTCAATGGTCTGGCCATGGATGAATGGGTCCTGTACCATGTCCGTCGAATAGCGCGAGAGATCGGTAAATCTCACGGAGTACTGGGCGACCGTCATGCTGCCCTTCCGCAGTTGTAGAATCTCATGGATGTGCACCGCACAGAGAGTGGCCGGGACAAACTCTGAGAGGAAGAGGCTCTCAATGTCCGTCTAGAGGAGTGATGCCTCGTTGTGCAGCTGGAGCACCAAGATCTTCCATCTACCTGCTACCGCGTGCAGGAGGCTCACTGCGAGGATCACCATGAGGTCAGCTGGTGTCCCCACTAACCTGAAAACTCACTCAGCCGCCTTTAGCCATTCCTCGGCTGCCTAAGGGTCCGTCTCCGAGCGGAACATGGGCGGTCTCTGACACTGAAACTTGTGAAGTGAACCAAGGTGACATGCACTCTCAGCGGCTAGGGCTGGTAGCATCGGTGGCTCGGTGAGTAGTGGTGTCACCGGTGCCTCCACAGTAGTAGGTCCCTCCAGCGAGGCCTCGTCGCTCGGTGGGTTGTCGTCACATAGAAAACTCAAAACCCTAGTTGGCTGCCATCATGGGGACATCCTGAAAAATGAAAGGTGTTCCATGGTCAATAAAGTATACCTCGTGAGCTGACATATAGTAATGACAAAGAAAACATGAAACACACATGCAATCAGTGTCTTCGTGCACTAAGTCGGAAATCAGAAGTCAGGGTCCTGGTGTACGGATACATCGGCCGCCACACCAACACTGGACTCCCTGGACTAATAACCACACTCAATACTCTTAACACTATTTCTTCACATAGAAAAAGATCAGATTCCTGAGTTCTGTGGTAGAACCGAACTCCTCTGATACCAATTTGTCATGAACCGTCCTCGGAGCCCGTGTCGTGACTACCCCAAGCCCGTCTTCCATAGGCCAGGGGCTGGCGACTAGCACCAAGGCGTAATTCCCGATAAAAAGAGAATTAATTTCCTTAATAAAGTAATCAAACACACAGAGTAAGCAAGAAGAAGTAAACACTAAGTAAAACTGGGTACAATAGTAAGTGCGGAAAAGTAAGTGGGCCAAAATACAAACCCAAACTGAAAGTAATGTACAACTGGAAAAGAAGTACAACAACTGAAAAGTAAAGCCGCAATGTTGATTCGTCCAATGGAAGTCCCACCTGAAGGGTTGGTACATATAGTCTCCACAGCTCCACGGGTCTAGCTGTCTGCTCCGTGTATGTCTCGCCCTGTGGTCCACCTCTAGGTACCATCTCACTCCACGAGCCTCAACCGCGATCAGCACTATCCGTCGTCTGTATCCAAAACAACGTAGTGCGGGCATTTCCCATGCAGGGGTGAGTATACGCTACTCAGTAGGGACCCTGAGTCCCCCGAAGGTCTCTCAAAATCCATAAAGGGTAATACACAAAGGAAAGATACAATCACGAAGTAACATCCAACACTACTTAGGTATATGCCCATACATATACCTTAGTCATAAATTCTCATTCGATCTAGCATCCATGCTAAGTTCGATTACATCCACATATGAGTACAACCAAATCCACACAGGATAACATAACTCAATCCACATAGGAAAGCAAGTCAATCATATCGAAGATATTGATTATAGTCAAGACTCAACTAACACAGGTATACTTCTGCGTAAGACGATATATATGATCGGATGTAGCCACTGATTCATCTAAGCCATCAGAACCACACAAGATCGATAGGTACTAACCCCCGCAAATACCCACATAGGATCAATAGATACTAACACTCGTAGTGGCCCACACATGATCTGACCCACATAGGATCGGTATGCGCTGGCCGAACAGGACCGCTGAGCGCTGACCCACTCAAGATCAGTAAGCACAGATCCACACAGGATCGCTGAGTGCTGTAGTCGTCGGTGTCGAACCCATAGAGGATTTCTGTAAAGTCTTCATCGTCGTCGTAGTCGCATCCAGCTCTAGGGTTCCCGCACATATCAAGCTCGTTCGAGGAGGGTCCGCTCCATGAGCCCAGGGGTTGCTACATCATCCGACATGAAGTCCGATGTAGATGTATCCAAAAGTTCCGTATCATCAAAAGGAACTCAATGTGATAGACAACACGTCAATCGGACGCCCGGTCTGAGAGTTATTGGCTTTTTCGTCCCAAGGGCCCGGTTGGTTTTTATGTCAAAACCAACCTGACCGCACTCCATCTGCGTCGAAACCTCGAGCGGAGTAAGACAAAAGGTCTGTCACACTAAGAGGAATCCAACAATGTCGACAGCACGTCAATCGGACATCCGGAGCTCAAGTTATAAGCATTCCCGCTCCGAGGGCCCGGTTGGTTTCGTGTTCGATCCAACCCGACCATACCCAAAGTTCTCCAAAAACTTGAGTGTAATATACCGAAACAACTGTCTCAATCCATGGATCGCGTCACAGTTGACGGTGCGTCGGTTGGAGGTCTATAGCCCATGTTCTGGGAGTTTGAACAGATCTGTCCGAAAATAGGGGGTTCGGGATCGGTACGACCCGGCCCGATACCCCCCCGGGTCGGCCCGAACCAGGGCGACCCGAATCGGGTCCGGGTCCGGCCCATGAGGGCGCGGCCCGGCCCGGTGGGCGCGGCCAGGCCTGGCCTGGGCGTGGCGCGTAACGGCCTGGGCGTCCCGGCCTGACGCGCTCAGGCGACCCTCGTGGCCAGCTCGGCTGGTGCCGAGATGAGCGGACAGGGTGGGGGGGGGGGGGCTCTGCCACCCTGTTTGTGTAACCACGGCCCCCACGTGGGGGGCTGCTCCTTCGGCCAGCCGGGGGTTACGACCCCCGACCATCACGGTAATCTGACGGCTTGGTCGGCCGGTGAGTCACCGTGGGACCCCCTGTGGGTCCCGCCCTCCTTGCTCTGGCGGCCGGCGATTCCGGCCGCCGCTCCCCGCACCACCGTGGCCATTGGCCGCGACCTTGTTCGATCAGTGCGGTGTGACGGCGTCGCGCCCCTCCGCCGTAGCCCCACTCCGGCCACGGCCTCTCTGAGGTTCTCTGACGCGGTGCGACGGCGCCGCGACTTTGATCGACCTCAATGGCGAGCCGCGATGGCACCACGCATCCTTGCCGCATTTATCCATGATTACGCATGGTGTCGTTGCACCGCACCACCTTCTTTCGAACCGCATCAACAAAACAACAAAAGGGGGAGGTGAGTCAGTCGTGTTCGTGTGGTCCGACCTCCTCTCGACAAGTTGATATCAAGCAGCCCAAAAATAATGACGATGAACGGCGGAGGATATTTCATGAACAAAAAGTAATTAACCCCTACCTCAGATGTTGTTTAACGAAGGTTCATCATGGGGAAGGGACATCGTGGAAGACAGCGTCTCGGAAGGAGGATCTTTGGGGTCACGGAGAATAAAATCGTCGGCGTCGCGGTACACAGCATCGCGTCGTCGATCTCCAAGGATGGCATCTCTCACCGGCTGCGGAAAGGGAAGAAGATGGTACGATGAACTCCTCTTTGCGTTGACAGAGTTCTTCGTCGAAGGCTCTCCGTTCTTCGCGTTCTTCGACGAGGAGGAAGATGTTCTTCAAGAGTTAGAGAAAAACCTCTCCAAAACCTCCTTGCACAACGAAACTCCAACTTAATAAAATAAGGCTTTGCCTTATTTTATTTCTCATGCTAATCCTTTTGAAATTCAAACATTCGAATTTAATTTAGTTAACTTGTCAAAATTTATTGAAGTGATAAGTTGTCAACTTTAATGACCAAGAGGTTTTAAAAGAAGTTAAGGAGAAATGAAAAGGTGGGGGCTCGTGTGGGCCCTACCTCACCTTAAATCCTCTCAAGGGAAATTTAGAACATCAGTGGGTCCCACTCCGTCTTTTTAGCTTAGGATAAACTACTTTAAACAAAAATAAAATTGGTTGCACCATTTTATTTTATTCTTTACCTAACCCAATATTTTCATAACCTGACCCGAGCAAACGCAAGTCCGGGAAAGTTGTTCCTAAGAAAATATCGGAATTGCGGTTTCATTGGTGCACTCGGATTTTAATTCTAAGCACCACATCAAAAGTTAGAAAAACCCGCTCCTTCGTTCACTGAACGTACCTGAGCTAAACATTGGAAAATTATTCGGGGCTCACAGGGCCTCGGAATCAGGTGCCGTCAGAAACTGCGTTCTTGTAAAATCCTAATGAAAATAAAGAAAAAATTTCCTTTGAATTTCACGGGACTTTAAACATGAATTTTATGACATTAACCAATACAACTTCAAGAGTAATGCGTGGTTATTTTTCTAAATGATTATCCAACTATAGTTCAACTCTAGTTTCCATGATCTCTTCGTGTCTAACATTGTGGAAAATACTCATCGGCATTAGGTTAATCCTAGCTACCATATCATAGAGTGCTCCTCCAAATTTGCACTCTCCTATATTACATGGAATTGAAAAGCTTCCAAAACCTCTAATCTTTGATGGGATTTTATGTTTTACAACAGTATATAATTATTCATTTAATGAGATGACTCCTAGATCTTTTATATTTCTTTTGTTTGATAGAAAATCTTGGAGGAATTTTGTATACGAAGGAAGTTGCACAATTTCCTCAGAAAAATGAATATTGATATGAAATTGGTTGAATATTTCAAGGAACATTTTGTACTAAGCCTCCTACCTGCCATGATTTTATCATTCTAGAAAGGGGAGAGGTGTCTTGTGTGGAGGTGGGCTACATAAATGTGTTCCTTATGTTTTTGTAGGGCTTGCTCCTTTTCAATTGGACTTTCTTCTAGTGATGATGTAGGGATGACTTCTTATACCTTTATTGATGGGTTTTCGGGCTCTTCCTGTGACCCTTCTTCCATTGGATGTTGGAAGTTCAACAATTTTCTCCCAATCAGCACTACAGCCTTGGCCTCCTTTTATTGGTATGTTTTAGTGTTTCATGGTTGGGTACCTGGTATTCTCTCCGACAATGATTTTGAGATTTAACCCATTTCAATATCCAAATTCATCAAAGATAATCTCAGATTTTGATTCTCATTTTCCTTTGTATACATCAATTGATCTGATTTCTAAACGAATAATGTTATGAAATTTTCCATGTTTCTTTGGAGTGGTGGAGGTGCATCTTGTTTTCTTGGTATGGTGGGACAGATATGTTGTTATTGGGTCTTCAAAAAGGGTTTTTGTGGATATTCATGATGTTGTGGTCCCAGGATAGGGTATATTAGTGGATATCGTAGTAGTCCCCAATTGTGAAACCAAGATAGACCATTACACTTCTGAAAATATCCCAGATTTTTTCTAAGGCTCTTACTGAGCAAGCCACTACAAATAAAATGGTTGCAGTAGTTTCTACTAAAGTGGTGGATTTTGTAGATTGTAATTAATGTAATTACAATCTTGTGGTTCCTCATTTTTAGCTTTTTAGTCTGGATACTAGGGTGGTCCGCCGCACATCCCACATGACGGGTTCTGTATGACTGGGGTAGGGGATCAGTGCGGTAGGTATTTGACATGATTTGAGATTTTTGGTTAATTTCTAAACATGTGCTTCTAATCTGGTGGTCTCATCAACTTGGTGGATTCCAAATCATGGTGGTCCTCAGTCACTTTTCCATTTAATGTCTGTGAGGGATACTTCATCCAGAATATCTCTTCCTGATTTAGGGGTTTTAAACATCTATCCTCCATCAGTGGAAACATAAACCACTATTTGTGCTACTTGATGGAGTCCTTGAAAAAATGTTATCATTTAAATCCAAGTGTCATGTCTCTGATGTGGAATATTTCTCACGAGTTATTTAATTTGATCCCATAGATCGCATGAAAAATCACTATCAGTTTTTGCAAAATTTTGAATATCATTCTGATGTTTCCAAGTTCGGATTGGTGGAAAGTATTTATTGAGAATCAATATTGTGATTTTTTCACATGTCATAATGGATTCAGGAGATTGCATTTTGAACCAATATGTTTCTACATTTTTGAGTAAAAAGGGGATGAAATGATTTCTGATAGCATCAGATGATACTCCATAGTTTTGAAAGGTATCACAGACTTCCTGGATGTTGGAAATATGTTCATGGTGATCTTCAATTTGAAGACCACTGAATTTCCATGTGTTATGGATCAAATAAATGAGTTTAGGATTAATTTAAAGAGTGTGGTTTTGGATTATTGGGTGAGCAAAAAACAGTGTAACCCCATGGATTGATTGTAAACCATAATCCATGATGGTCTTCTCTGGTATCATTTGGTGGTCTATAACTTGACGATTCAGTATGTTGGGTCTAACATTTTGATGTAGTTCGACCATTGTTGACCGGAAAAGAGAAACAAATATCATTCAATCCCGGGGTCAAAGGCCAACAGTTCTTATTTTTCAAGGTTCCTTGATTGGGTCTAGGGACCTTGGTACATCCACGGAATATGACACAAAGAATCATATATAAAGAAGAAATAGGATAAGGGAGAGGTAATCCATGGTCAACAAAAACAAGGGTTCTTAAAAATGTTCATTTCCTCCCTTGAAATGGCACCTGAAATTTGATGGCCTCTGGTACGGTGGTGTCATTACATCATCCTACGTAGATGAAATTTTGAATTTATATTTTTTCACAAAATTTGACTCAATAAAAGGGTGTAGTGTAGTGGTAGTGCATGGTCAAATAAATAGGGATATTTCAATTATTTACATGAAGAATTCAGGTTTCAATTTCTGAAAATGAGAACTTTCTAGAAGTCCTTATTTTAGGAATTTATCTACGAGTTCTGATTTGAATTACATAAATTATTAAAGGAGGGGTTAGGATCAGGTTGAGTATCTTGATGAAGGATTTCCTATAATTCTAACGCTAGCATGTTCCTATGACTTAGTCTGCAATGAAAATGGGGGGGGGGGTTACTAGTTGACTTTGTCCATAGTCTCCTAGATCCACATAGGATGTAGCTATTCAATGGTTAGGAAATAAAAATAACCTAAGAGCATTATGTTTGGATTCAATGGAATAAAGCTACCTTAGCTAGTGGTTGTATCTAATTCTACTCCAATTATGTTAAGTACATTTTTTTGATTCTCTCGTAATCATGGATGTTCTCACAAATGGGATTTACCATGAATTAATATCTAAATTACTATTTCAATTAGACATTCAATTTTCAGCTTTTAAAAATGAATTTAAAATTTTAAGATACATCACTTGATCCCTACCCCTACATTTTTAGCTACACAAGGTGCAGTGGAATGCTACAAAATAAATAATGGATATAATATTTGATGGATCAATAAGAATTAATGGAATTATAATGCTGAAAAAGGATTGAATGAATTGATATAAACATGCACATAGTGATTAAAAATTATAAAGAAAAATGAATTGTGAAAGAGGAGTGGAAATCAAATCTAAATGTGTTGGAAAATGATAATTTTTTGAAGAACTGAAACTCCATGGATCATGGATTAATAAAAATGAACAAAATATTAATGTTTTGAGTGTTTGAGAGGAAAAGGGTTGAAAGGAATCTCTAGGGACTTAGAAGAATAAAAGCGTCTCATTTGGAAGAATCTCAAATGCTCTGTCATGACTCAGCTTATATAATGGATTTTTTTTCATGACGTGTACCCTTGATCCGCATAATATTTCTACAGGTCTCCATAATGGAAAATGAGTCTTTAAAATTAAGGTGTTTGATCAAGTACATGGCATGTAACCATCATTCATTACATGTACCCTGTGTCCATTCTTCTTTTACGTGGATTCCTCACAGGTTTCTCACCTGAGGCACTTTCTGGTCATCATGCCATGGGCGAGTAAGTCCCAATGTGTAGTGAATTTTTTTGGTGGCTTGGTCATGACTGGCTTCAGGACATAGAATCTAAATGGGAGCATCAGGTACACGACGTGTATAGTGGAATCATGATGTGTACTTGGATGGTTTTACACTTTCATTCCTTTTCATTATTGAATCCCTATGAAGCCATTATTTAAGAAAATTTATGCACATACCACATACATTATGATGTATTTTAATGAAAGGAACTGAAAAACAAAAAATATTAAATATATGAATTAAGCTTATCATCTACTCAAATTCATCATAATTCTTTGAAAAGAAAATGTTAATCATCCTACGTGTATCCCCATAGGGTGTCAAACATGGTGCATAGAATGGCCCATTTTTGTGCACCATGTAAAGATCAGGTCAATCACAATGCATCAATTTCAGAGTTATTTCCTCTAGTTATATCAATTCTACACCATGTATTTTTATAGTATCCATAAAAGTATGTATATCTAGGAACAAAACATAATCTAATCCTTACAGAAACATTATTATGTTCTTATATAATGATCCTAAAATTATATCATATAGTTTTAATCCCAAATATATGTTTTCTTAAATCTATTTCTGAAGTATTATAATAAACCACCTTTAAAACCAATTGTACTAACCCCAAATGTTAAGATGGTATGGAGTATGATATACTCCTTAGATACCAACTTTGTGATCGAAATGATGTTGATGTTCAAAATACAAGAGTGTGTGGGGGGGGGGGGTGAATTGTACATTTTAAAAAATTAATTTGTAACTTTTAATGATGAAGATGTTTAACAAAGTTAAACAAGGTTGATTCACAAAACCTCTAAGTTCTACAAATGTGCTTGATTCCAGAAATATGATTTTGAGATTGTAATTCCGAAAATGTGGTTCCGGAAATGAAACTTTACAAAATTTTACAAAGATAATGATTCTACCATTGAGTATATATAATATTACTAAATTAGAGTATACAAGTATAAGAAAGTATAAGATAGTTATACATTCCTCAACAACCAAAATGCAGCAGAAAACATGAAACAAAACAAGTAACAAGTAGAAAATCTTTTAACCCAAATAGTAGGGTTTCCAACAACCATTGATAAAGGTCCCTTGATTTATGCTTTCCAGAAAGTATGTCTTACCCACACCAGGGCAAGCCCTTGATATGAATATCAGATTCTGTCTTTCTATCCCCACAAGCCCTCAACATCAAGGTAGTCGGCACCTCTGTCTTCCTATCCCCAGAATCCATCAAATTTACTCAACAACATTCGGAGTGGCATGATGTAGTACTGAACTTGATGTTCAATACACACTAATCATGAAAGTATATATCACTATAAATCACTTCATCATCATGTAATCTCTTGATTAATAAATTTATTGTGAGCTCGTTCAAATGTGCTCTTATTTATAGACAAAGCTTCAACGGTCGGCTCCCTCCTCCAACGATCATATTTTTCCTTGAATTTTAGAGGACACTATAAACGTGTCACTCAAACTATGGTTAGTTAGTAATTGAATACACAACATTTTTTTATAACAAAAACTTTACTAAGAAAAAATATGTTTTCTTAACCAAATTCATTTTTTAGAGTGCAAGGAAATAAAAGTTCGGAGTCCAACCAAAAACACATTCGGTGTCTATAATACAAGAATATTCGGATTTTTTCCTTATAAGAATTCGCAATCTGAATTCTATAGTATTAAAGAGTCTGAATATCAAGGAATTTCAGAGTCTGGATTCACATGAATTTGGAGTCTGAATTATTAATAATTCGGAGTCTAAACATAAAAAGATTGGAGTCTGAATTCATTAGCATTTGGAGTCTGAATGTAGAAAGTATGGAGTCTGAATTCATTAAAATTAGGAGTACGAACTTAGAATGTTCATATTCTAAATTCATTCGAATTCAGAGTCTAAACATGTCAGATTTTGGAGTCTGAATTAATAGAACTCAGAGTCTAAACTCATAAGATTTCAGAGTCTGAATTCTGAGAAATCGGAGTCGGAACTCATATAACTTGAAGTATGAATTCAGAGAATTCAGAACCAGAATTCGGATCCTAAAACAGAATACACTATATCATAAGTATTATATGATTTTGATGTTTTATATTTCAACCCAAAATTTATACTTTAGACAAAATATGAAAAATGATGAACATTATAAGGAAAAATTTCTTTCGTTAAGGAAAATTTCCTTATGAAATAAATACATAGGGTAAATGAAATTTGACTTAAGATAAGGTTTTTGAGATTAAAAAAATATTGGAAAATTCATAAGAAAACCTTATTGACTCTAAAATCTCTCCATTTTTGGAAATCAAAAAAATCATTATGAAAAAGAATATAAGGACTTAGAAAAATATTTTTCTGGACATTGAAAGTAAAACATATGTCCCTTAACAAGTGGGAAAAGATGAATACGAATAACTCCCCTTAGTGTTTGGAAACAATAAGGATCGTATTCTTGATTTTCGGAGTCAGACATAACATTTTATTGCATATGAAAATCATCATGTATACGAACTCCCCCTTAGATAAACTCCCTCTCAATTAGGGAAATTTTTACAAAGTTTTCTTTTTTCCTTTCTCCCCCTTTGTGATTTTCAAAAAGGATTAAAGGGAATGTAAAAGTAAATATGGTACCTGAAATATTAGTACAATACAACCCAAAATATATGAAGATCTTCTAAAAAAATTATTCTTGATTGGAAAAATTTGTAAAATAACTAAAATACAACAAAATATCAAATTTAAACACGGTTATCCTTTATTTTAATTGGGTATCAGCTTCTTTACTATTGTGTTTAACTTCTTGATCTCCTTATGATATTCCTCCACACACTCGAGAATCTGATCATGATCCTATGTTTTCTTCTTTAAGGATTTTATTTTTTCGTCCTGAGCATTATGAATATCAGCCTAAGACATCAAGGCTTCTCCCTTCTGGAAAATATTTTCTTCAATATCAATCTTGATATCTCTTTCTCTCTTCCAGCTTTGAGCAACTAAATACAACTTCCCATTCATATTTTTTCTTCTTGCATCCCAGAATTCTGTTCCTGAGTTATATTTTCCTCAAAACTATTTCTGAGATCCTTGATCTTCACATCTTCTGTTTCAAAGGCATCATTGACACTTTCTTGGAACTCATCATGATTTAACATGTCTTCTATCGATTTCCTTGACCAACTGGGCATCTTCTTGCAAGATCTTTTTTGGGATTCATAGTTTATGAAAAAGGTTTTGAAATCTGCCTTATGCATGACACACTTGTCCATCACCATGGAATCTAAAACAGATTTATGATTCAATGAATGTTGAAGCATCTGGCATATTGAGTCTATGCTTGGAAATATTGGGATAGTTCCAAATATCTTCTTTAAAGACATTACTACGAAATCATGTCCATGGGATGATGATTCTGACTCCGAAATTATTCTTGGTGAGGTTTCTTTTTCTAACTCAGCAGATTTCCTCTTTGATGATCCTACAAATTCTTTATTATTTATCACAGCCTTTGTAGGTGTATCAACTACTACCTATTTTACTTTATCAGCTTTCAGAATGGATTCCTCATCCGGGGAGTCTTGTTCACTATTATATAGTTGAACAATTATGTCTTCATCAACATTTTCCTTCTCATCTCGTGCCTCAACATCCTCTGGTTGAAGAAAATCATGATTAGAAAATTCTTCTTCAGAAGGATTTTCAAATTCATATTCAGCCTTCTCATCATCCTTTCAAGGAGTAGCATGCTTTGATGATTCATCTTGAGAGGTTCAGATTGAAAGCTTCTCATATGGACTTTCCTTCTCATGAAAATATTCTACTGGCATAATGAGATCTTTTGTATCACCACTGCCTTCTTTTTCCTCTTCATCTTCCTCTACTAATTTTTCATGGAATTTTTCCAGAGTCACAAATTTCATTCCCAAAGTCTCTGTTCGACCTTCTAATAAGATGTATTATGGTACCATAATATTTTCAGAAGCATTCTATGTGTCCTTTAGAAGAGATTTCATAATCTTTGTTTTATTTATCTTCTTCTTTTGTTTATTTTCTTTTGATTTCTTTTCAAGCTCATCAGCTGTCATTGCTTTTAAATATTTTTCTTTAGTATGATCCAAAACAAAGCTAGGATCCCCTGATTTCTTCTTCTCCTATTCTTCTCTCCATTTTTCTAATACCTCATCCAGATATGATTTTTTCTTCATAAGTTTTGGTGGTGCAGATTGGGTTTCCTTTTTCATCAATGTTTTTTCCTTTTCTCCCAATTCCTTCACATTCCTCTTCCTTGCACCCTTTGTGGAAGTCTCGTCCACTTCCAGTTTCACTTATAGGGCTTCTTCCTCCTCCTCTTGCAAATCATAAAATTCTTTGGATACTTTAGAAAATCCAACATTCATACTTATCACAATGTCATCACTTACCATAATAAGATTGCAATTTATCGGCTTTGAACTAATTGGTATTTTGAAATAATCTAGACACCGAACAATCAACTTTGAGAGAATGGATTGATATATAATAATCTGAGACTTCACATTTTCATTATTTATACTCTCAATTATAATCATAATATTTTTAACCAAATTTATCTTCTTTAGATTCACCAAGAAATACAAGATATACATGTCACACTTTTTCAACGTATCCTTGTTCCCTTTTCTCGGAATGATGAATCGTTGAACCCATAATTTTTTAATCCAAAAATTTGTAGATAGGTGAATAGTCTTTGGAGTCTTTACATTTTAAATTACTAAACAAGACATTAATCATTCGTTAATTAAACTTCCTTGAACATCAGGAAACTTATGTGAGAAGAAATCTGGATCATCCTCATTAGGAACTCTAAACAAATTGGCTGCCTTGGTGTATGAAAGAGAATATATCTTCCCATATCTCTTGAAAGAGAATTTATCTTTTCCTTCTACCTTGAAAAAATGTACCGACTCATTGAATTCAACCAAAAATTCTTGATATACTAGATCACGAGCTCCTGGTTTTGATACACAAACACTCTCTCATCCATTCCTCTAGATGTTCTTTATGATTATAGAATAATACTTATAAACAAAATTTGGATGTACCAACCATTCTTTGTAAATATTCCATTCATAAATCAGATTGACAGTTGACATGTCTTTCTGGGAAGATACTTTGAAAGACATTCTGAGTTGAGAAAACCATGAAAATCTGGAATGGGCTTTTGTAGGATGGAAGAGCTTCAGCACATGAGAGCTTGAGTTTAAACGTAGGACAACCATCCGGGGGTCCATTATATAGGTGATTGAAGCGATTTTTCAACTTCCATACTCAATCCAACATTTGAGAAATCTTCTGATTAGATATGATGATTGAAATGTTAGCAAAAAGGAAATTTTGGTAGAATACGATCATTTGAGGTTTTAAAGAAAAAAATTCATATTTAAGGAAATATGAATACCAAAAATTTAGAAATGGATATAAATACCAAGAATTAAATTTTGATTATGAAAACTCAAGAAAGGAAACATACCTTTTGAATTACAAGGAAGATTATTTTTAATGAGGAACATTATTCTTTAAGAACATTTGATTCCGAAACTTTTTATTATGAAAAATAATTTAAACAAAAAATATCCATTACAAAAATTTTATGTACAATAATATTCATTATGAAAATTTTGAATACGAAAATATTTACTATGAAAAATTTAGAAAATATGACTACGAAAATTTTCATTCCGAAAAAATTATAAAATCTTACTTTGAAAATTTTTATTACGAAAGGTTTAGAATATCTGACTACAAAATTTTTCATACTATGAAAACAAAATTTAAAGTACGAAAAAAAATTAGACTATGAAAAATATCAGAATATGAAAAAAATTTAGACTATAAAAATTTTTAGACCCTAATAAACAAATGTACCCCCCCTATGAAAAAGAGTTTGTTACTTTAAGGATATTGGTTTCAACAGGAAGTAAACAAGGAAGATTACCTTATGGTTATCATTACTAACTTTTATTTAACATATTTAAATCTATCGGAGGGTAAAGATTTTATGAAAATATCAGCATATTGATCTTGTGTTCCGATAAATTGAAGAATTATTTCCCCTTTTTGTGTGTGATACCTAAGAAAGTGATTCCTAATATATATGTGTTTTACACAATAGTGATGTGTAGGGTTTTTACATATGGAAATGGAACAAGTAGTATCACACAAAAAAAAATTTGGTACGACTCATACCACAGTCTATGAGTGTGTGTTGCATCTACAACCCATGAGCACAACAACTTCCAGCTGCTACATATTCAGCTGCAGCAGTGGAAAGTACTATTGAGTGTTGTTGTTTTCATGACCAGAAAACTAATGAATATCCTATGAATTGACAACTTATGGATGTATTTTAGTATCATTCTACATCCACAAAAGTCACCATTAGAAAAACATTTTAAAACAAAATCTGTTCTAGAAATATAAAACACTCCTAGATCCATAGTTCCCTTTATGTTGTGAAAAATACTATTCACTGACTTTGAATGATATTCCTTAGGATTGGATTGATATCTCACACATAAGAATAGTGAAAACATTAGGTCTGGTTGACTAGTCATCACGTAATGTTAACTTCCTATCATACCTCTAAAAGATGTTTGATCTACTAGTTTCCCAGCTTCATCATGATCAATTGAATTTGATGTAGAAATGGGAGTACTTATAAATTTAGTTTTGTCATGTCCATAAATTTTAAGAAGATATTTAATATACTTATGTTGGGATATATAGATGCCTTCTTGTTTTTGAGAAATTTGAAAACCATGGAAAAATGTTAACTCACCCATCAAAATCATTTCAAACTAATATTTCATTAGATCAAAAAACGAGTACGTTAATGATTGCGGAGTTGAACCAAATTTAATTTCATCAAGTTAGATTTCATTAATCAAAACAATTTTCCTCTCTTTATTTATAAAATTGGTTGGATCAGAATTTCCCTTAAGATAATTATTTTTAATCAAAAATCAAGTAATTATATCATACGAGGCACGAGGGGCTTGTTTGAGTCCATACAATGCTTTGGTAATTTTGTAAACATGTTCAAGATGTTTTTTTTCAAAACCCGGAGGTTGTTCAACAAAAACTTCCCCTTGTACAAAACCATAATGGAATCACATTTATCATCCATTTGAAAATGTTTTAAATTGAATAATTCTATAAAGGCATGTATAATATGAATAGATACAAGTCTAGATACTCGAGCAATGGTTTCTTCATAGTCTATTCCTTCTTGTTGATTATAGCCTTGAGCAAAAATGTATATTTATTTCTTTCTATGATTCGATATTCCTCACACTTTTTTCTGAAGACCCATTTTACTCCTGTAACATATGTTTGATTAGTTATCTCATCCAAGGTCCAAACATTATTCCTTTATAATTCATTTAGCTCATATTTCATATCTTTAATCGAATCATCATCACCTAAATCATCCTCAGTGCTATTGGTTTCTAATTGGGAAATGAATGCAAGATGTTCTATTTCATTCCATAAGGATCGTATATTCCTTATAGGTTGATTCACATAACAAATGATATTATCATTGTGGTTATTCTTTAGAAAAAACTTATTTGGGTTTTTTAAAACCTGTACATCAACATAGGGTAGAAAATCATATGGGGTAAATCCTTCAAAAACATTTTCATGATCATTTTCCTTATCAGAAGGATCTTCTAACAAATGATGATAATTAGTTTTTGAAAAATCATCTGAAGATCTAGGTTTTGGTTGTTTAAAAACAAAAGGATCTATTTCATCAAATTTTACATGTACTTTTAATTCAAAAATACATGTGTTTTTATTAAAAACTCTTTATTACTTAGAAGTTATGTAGTAGCCTAAGAAAATTCCTTCATAAGATTTTGGTGTGAATTTGTGTAGATTATCTTTAGTATTGAGAATTAATAATTTGAAACCAAAAACCATGAAGGAGGAATGTCTAGGTTTTCTACATTTCCATTACTCAAAATGAGTTTTATTAAGAAATGTTCTAATCAAAAGACGATTTATAGTATAAAAGGTCGTACTTACAACTTCAGCCCGAAAATGATTGGCCATATAATATTCACTCAACACGGTTCTTGTTATCTCTTGAAGAATTCTATTTCTTCATTCAACAACACCATTTTCTTGTGGAGTTCTAGGTGCTAAAAAGTTATGAGTAATTCCATTTCTACTAAAAAAGTTTTCAAAATCATAATTTAGAAATTATCCTCCATGATCACTTTGAATAGTTATCGAAGAAAGTTTTTTATCATTTTTATATTGGGCACTAAAACATTTTATATAATAAAAAGCATTATATTAATTTGTTATAAAATAAATCGTTTTAAATCTAGTGTAATCATCATCTAAGACAAATACATAATACTTTCCTCCAATGCTTCCTGTTTGTGTTGGACCAAAAAGATCCATATGCACAAAATGTAATGCATCAATAGTTGAGACTTCACGGACTGATTTAAAAATTGACTTATGATACTTGCCCTATTGAAAAGGATCAAAAAAATTGAAGAATCATGTCTATGCTCCAGTAGATCCTTAACTAGTCTTTTCTTTGAGAGGTTGCATAGGTTCCTAAGGTTACACTGTCCTATCCTTCTATGCCAGAACCAAGAATAATCTTCCATTGAACTAGGAAAAGGTAGATCTTGGATTCTATGTTTTTCTATATTTACTGTGTATACATTCTCTTTCCTATGGGAAGAATGAATAAACTCTTCCTTAGAATTCTGTTCTAAGCACTTATCATTCCTAAAATTCACAAGGTAACCTTAATAACATAATTGGATTATGAAATTGAGGTAGTGATTAAGAAGTTTAACAAATAAAACATTTTAAATCTATTTTTTCCAAGAAGAATGATGTTTTGTATAACAATAATTTCTCCCTTATCATTATCTCAGAATGTTTCTTTTCCTCCATTCGTCTTGATAATCTTTTAAAATAATTTTTTGTTACCAGTTATATGTCGGGATCATCCACTATCCATGTACCATGTATTTTTGTTGGTACTTTGTTTAATTTATTGAAAATAAATTTCCTATACTTTTAGAATCCAGACATTCATGGATCCAGAAACATCAGAAAGAAAATTATTTGGTATCCACATTTTCATTGAAAAATAAGCTTTATGAAATCCTAAATACTGATTTTTCTTTATGGAACAATTTTTTTCCGAATGTCTGCCACACTGACACCTAGCGCCGAATGGAGCACTTTAAGGAACAAAATAATTGTTACTAAAAATCGGTTTTGAACTAGTATAACAAAAACTAGAACTATTCCTTAGAGGTAAAATTTGAAAATACATTTTATCAAAAAAAATTACCTAAGCTATAATTTGACAAACACTTCCTCAAGTAAAATATCTCAAACTTCAGTCTAATATCTATGTTTTTATCTTCCAAAACAATATCTTTAGCGCAAGAGTTAGGCTATAAAACATTTTTCTTAGAAATTACTTTTTCTAGATGCTTATAAAGTTAATCCTTCTTAAAAATAACTTCCTTAAGATTTTTTAAAATACTTTCAAAAACAAAAATTTTCTTATCATGATACATAGAAAGATCTTATATTTCCTTAGTAAGAATAGTTTTTCTCGAATTTTCCTTAACAATAATTTTCTTGAGTTTTGAATTCACGTTCTCAAGAAGTGTAGAAAACGTAGAAACTTTTTCATGGGTAGGTAAAGTATTTTCCTCATCAGAATAAGATTCTTCTTATAAAGAATCATAGTGTTTACTATCATTATAATTATCATTTAATTATACATTGTTCATATATTCATGATTATGTACGGTATCCATTAACCAGTTATTTTCAATTGGTATTCTGGATATTACACCAAGATTCATTTCTCCAAGGATTCGTAATCTGATGATTCATCTAAAGAGTCTCTACAACTGGAACTCTAGTTGTCATTATCATCCAAAACATTATTAGCATTAACATTGTAGTACTTCTTTCTATTTCTCTTGGAATGCTTTTCCTTTCTTTATTTTCTCTTAAGCATAGTAAAAAACATGCCTTATATGTCTTACTCTTTTGCATTAATAACAAGTGACTTCAGAGACTTTCTTATACATTCTTTCTTTTTTCTTGTATTTATACTGAAAATCATTCTTCCAAACTATCTGGTTTATCCTATGAGAAAGAATGGATATTTCATTTTTTAAATGTTAACTTTCACTAAATTTGGATTTTATAACAACATTATTAGACTTAGATCATGTAATAATCTCATGAGTCATGGAATTCATATGATTTGAAGTAGTTTTAAAAGAAACATAGCCATTCCCATTCTTCATCTTAACATTATAATCATCTCTCTTAATTCTAGTCTCAATTTGAAGAAGAGTTCCCAAAAGATCATCAAGAGTGATCTGTGTAACATTCATATTCTGATCTATAGTTGTCCTCTTAGATTCCCACTCATTAGGCATGATGTCTATAATATTGTCCACCAGATCATCATCATTAAATCCTTTCTCATCCATGGATTGTAAATTGTTGAAAATAGTCATAAATCTATATTTTATATTACATATAGGTTCTCCATATGGAATGAAAAAACCATGGTACTCAGCTCTAAGCATAACTCTTCTAGTTTCAATAACTCTGGAAGTACTATAATGAGTAACTTCATGCTTCTTCCAAATAAAATTTTCTATTTCAGAATAAGAAATCTGGATATATATATTCCTGGTCATGGAACACAACAAAGTATTGTGTACCTTGTAGTTTAGTTGATATTCTGATTTCTCTTGGTTAGTAAAAGTTCTGAATTCCTTATCAAGAATCTTGTAATCTCCTGTAAGCATAAAAAAGATGCCAACTCCATTATTAATAATAAAAGACTTCATATGATCTCTCCAATATTTGTAATCATTCCCATCAAAAATAGGTGGTCTAGAAGGATTTAGATTGTCTATAGAACCAACATTCATTCCTGACATCTCCATGAAAATATTTCCTCACAAACAAGTCAGAAATAAAAGTTTGTAAACAACGATAGAAATATCCTAACCAAGGAAAATATAGAAAAATGAAAAACATGAGCACGAAAACATATATGTGAATATATGTATTTCAGAGACCTGCTCTGATACAAATTTTTAAGATGGTATAGAGTATGATATACTCCTTAGATACTAATTGTAGGATATAAATGATGTAGATGCTTAAAATATAAGAAGGGATGAATTGTACACTTAAAATAATTCATTTGGATCATTTAAAGATGAAGATGTTTAACAACGTTAAACAAGGTAAATTCACAAAAACATTAAGTTCTACAGACATACATGATTCCAAAAATATGATTCCGATAATGTAATTTCAGAAAAGTGGGTCCAGAAATGAAACTTAACAAAAGTTTACAAAGATAAAGATTCTACCTTAAAGAGTATAGAATCGTACTAAATCAGAGTATACAGGTATAATAAAGTATAAGATAGTTATACATTCCTCAACAACCAAAAAGCATCGAAAAACATGAATCAAAACAAGTAACAAGTAGTAAATCTTTTAACCTAAAGTGTCAGGTATCCAACAACCATGGATAAAGGTCCATTGAATTATACATTTAAGTAAGTCTGTCATACCCACACCAGGGTAAGCCATCGATACGAAGATCGGAGTATGTCTTGCTATCCGTGTAAGACCACAACTTCAAGGTAGTGGGTACCTCTGTCTTCCGTAGCAGGGAAGCCCTCAAACTTCAGGGTAGTCAGCACCGCTGTCTTCCTATCCCCGGAAGCCCTCAAATGTACTCAGCGATATTCGGAGTCGCATGATGAAATTCTGTACAAGATGTACAGTATGCACTAAGCATGAACGTATCTATCACTCGAAATCTCTTTAGCAGTATGTAATATCTAGATTGATCAACTAGTTCTGGGCTCATTAAAGTGACCTCCTATTTATATGCACAACTTAAATGGTCACCTCCCTCATCCAACAGTCATATTTTCACTTAAATATTAGAGGGACCTGTATATGTGTTACTCAAAAAATGGTTAGTTTGTAACTGAATGCATGACATCGTTATATAACAAAAACATGAGTAAGAAAAAATATGGTTTCTTAACCAAATTCATTTTTTGGAGTGTAACAAAATAAAAGTTCAGAGTCTATCCAAAAACACATTAGCTGTGTATAATACAAGGATATTCAGATTCTGTATTCAGAAGAATTCAGAATCTGAATTCTATAGAATTCTGGAGCGTCAATTTCAAGGAAATTCGAAGTTTGAATTCATTATAATTCAGAGTTTGAACCCAGAATGTTCGGAGTAAGAATTCATTAGAATTAGAAGTCTGAATTCATAGAACTCAGAGTCTGAACTTAGAGATCTCGGATTCTGAATTCAGAGAATTCTGAACCTAAATTCAGAACCTATAACAGAATGGTCTATATATTAAGTATTATATGATTCCAAGGTTTTATATATGAAACCAAATTTTGTACTTTAGAGAAAATATGAACAATGAAAAATGCTAAGGATTAAATTCCTTGGGGAAGGAAAATTTACTTATGGAATTAAAACATAGGGTAAATGAAATTTTCCTTAAGATAAGGTGATTGTGATTTCCAAAAAAAGGAATGGAAAAGTCATAAGGAATCCTTATTGACTCAACAAAACCCCCCAGTATCCTAGATCAAATGGATTCATTTTAACATCGGCATAAGATACAAGGTATCCCATCCTGAAGGAATGATTAGTTTGTTTGTCCAGGTGAACAACATACATACTTGTGTCATTATTTAAATTTGAAAATAAAAATTTCAACCTTGTTTTTTAAAAGAATAAATTTATTTCCATTACAATATCATTTCATATCAGTTACAGTAATCATCATTTATTATTTGGAAAAAGTAAAAATAAGGTTGTGATAAAAATGCCCAGTAAAGGATTAGTACAATAGAATATATCATAAATGATGGGGAATAATAAATATTGAAAGGTGAATAACTATAGATACATTTAACTTAATCAATATAATGGATATCAAAATTCAATAATGAATAATAATTACGGATAGGTAAATATCATATAAAAAATTCCATTAAATCAATAAAATATGAATGAAATTCATCCATAGACAATATCATTGATAAAATATCATGAATTATAACAGTAATTTAATTCTGAAGGATAGAAAATGATTAATTATTGGACAAAATTTCTTATGAAAATGATACCTCCAACATCATGGACTATCCTTAATATAGTTTAAAACAATTGTGTACAAAATCATCTATTTTTTCCAACTAAATTAAAATTACTAGGTACAAACTCGACTAGATTGGACAACTGATTTTAAAATACTAGGAACAAACTCATCTATTTTGGATAACTAATTATTATAATGATGCATGTCGATGTGTCATATGGATACCTATAAACTGTTCCCCTTATGTTTTCATGTCCAAATAATTCCTCATATGTATACTAATAAATTTAATTCAAGAAAAACAAGCCTAACCATTAAATATCTATATTGATGTAATAATACAGAATGTAAATATTTCCCCCCTCAATAAAATAACATTAAATTTATATCACTATATATAAAAATGAGTTTTGATTTAAGAAATGTGAAAATCCTTGTTAAATAATATATAGATTTAGGGGAAATTAAATTTTCAGTTATCAAAGGAAAGTGAATATTGCAAGGGAAAGTTATTGATTATAAAAAAGGAATCATGAATTTGAATTATAATTATTCCATTGGTCAAAATGATCGTAAAACATTTAGATGAAAAATAAATCTCATGATTTTATTCAAGAATATATAAAAAATGAAAGGATTCATTTCACTATTTTAAAATAATTTTACCTAGAGAAACACATGATGAAGTAATGGGATGATGGAAATATTTACCTAGAAAATAGAAAAACTCTTTTTTCCAATCAGAAATTTATAGTTGAACTATTTGATAATGTGTTTTTGAAATATTCCTAGAATTTTGAACTATGTAAACATCAAATTCAAATTTATAATCATGTTTTATAATAGAAAATCATCTACAAATACAACTAAAAATTTATTTACTACTACAACATCACTATTTTGAATAATTTATTTCTTTTCAACAACATGAACTAGGTAACATTCACTTCCATTTATACTAAATTTATTTTCTTCTAATTAGGTTATAAAATATATGAAACTATTGAATAAAAATTTATTTTCTCAAAAATATATTTTACCATAATAAAATAAAATATAACGCAAACCATGAATAAAAATAAAAATTATTGTGGGTAGTCCAATAAGATATATAGGGAATAAAATCTCACTAATAACAATAATATGATTTATATATATCATTTTTTATTTAATAATCCCATCCAATTATTTCTCTAACACATATATATTTTTTTCATGGGGATATATTCCACATTTAATTTAAAATATATTATAAATGAAGGCAATAATATAATTAGAGTCAAACAGTGCATTGGAATAATTTAAATAAATAAATATTAAGCTAGAAATAACTTCACTAGGTGGCCCAACATAAAATATAGTAGCATCAATTGAATTTTCCAGACCGTTCTACAATTTATATTGATGAATTCCACATTGGGTAAATAGAATTGGACATGTTTTAGCATAATAACTTGAAATAATTTTAATTAAATATTCCTATTACATGCCTTTCATTATTTGTATCATCATTTTCCAAGTACATAGTAGCCACATGTTAAAGAATTACACATATAAAACACTATAGTGATATTGAGGAAGTTAAATTGGATTATTTTTAAAGCCATTATCATTATATATGAATGTGATTTTATTAACATAAGGATTATTTGATGGATTTTTCACTATTATTTATCATGTTAAACTTTTTTCCACATATTTTAAAATAATACATGATCCTTATTAAACTCCATTTCTATATTACCATCAAATAAAGAATTTCTCATAATTTTGTAATTCATGGGAACATAATAAACCTATATAAAATGGATTAAATCCAATGTAAACCAATAATTTTTAAAATAATGTTCTCAGATAAAATTTGGGACTTACCGTAAGAAACATGTGTTATATTCATCACAAGTGGCCACTAACTATTTCTTTTTCTATCTCAATTCCCTGAATTTTATTCCATCCTATACCAAATATCTTTTTGATAATATTTATCTAGGAAAAAATTAAATTCCTTTTACTCCAATGTATCAATACAGTCTCTTTATATCTTATTATTCTCCATTAACCATCATTTATTGGCATCACATTCAAATGGAATATACCAAGAGTTACCATCTGATTCACTAAAGAACCCTTGAATTCAAATATTATATCTATAGATATAATACATCTCTCGTCTAACACATATTCATATGATCTATTGAATAATGAAGGGTATTATTTCCAAAAATTCTCCATGGTAGACATGTCCGTTTATAGTTAACGTAGTTTCTCCCTCAAATTCATAACACCACTAGTTAGGGAATTTTACAACAAGAATATCAGTAAAAAACTATAATGTTCCAATTTTAACCCTTCCATTTTACTTATTTTGAAGGATATCATTTTCTAAATTCCTTCATACTTCAATTTACTTGTTTCCACTAAAGAAAAAAATTCTTAATGGACATTGATTAGATAAACCAACACAATAATATTAAAATTATATATTATGATAACCATAAATATGAATCTATTAAGGGTATATAATTTTTGGAATATTAACATTTAAAATTATATAAAATAGTCTATGTTACCAACAATAAAGATAATATAATCATTCTATATATAATTTCATTTTTATAAATGAATTCACCTTCTTAAAATTTCATGGATCCATTCAAGATAAGAGTTTTGATGAATTTGGTCATAAATAATTCATGAAAAACATATAAAATACATGTTGTACACATCCCATTATTATCCATTTTCCCATAATAGAAAACATTTAAAAATAAATGTGTTCTCTTTTCATGTAAAAACATTATGAATTTCAAATTGACATGTTCTTAGTTCCTACTCATTATTTAATGCATATGAAAAAACAACAAATAATGTGGGATGGGCATAAAATGATCAATAGGGGATATGAAAAAAGGATTAACTCATTATTATATTTTAAACCATGTGATCATTAAATTCTAATTCCTTCAACCAAATAAACTTTGACCTCAGTTAATCATTTTCCAACACACCATAAAATCTTTAATACCCAATGTTTTCTTAAAAAACATTATTAGAAAACATAAAGGAAAAATAATAATCATGATTTTATATTAGAGAATTTGAGAACACATGAAATTCTTTTTTAAGTACATTACACTTAACTATAAATGATTAATACCCTTCCTATAAAAAACATAAGATTGCCTAAAGAAATCAATCGATTTCCATGAAAAATATTAGAAAACCAAAAAAATCATCTAGGTTTCTTGGTAAATAATTTCAATATACCCCATATAAGAATCCTTAAAATTGAAATTGCCATTAATTTTTACATCCAATATAATGCTTTTAAGAACATAATAATTACCCAATTCATTGGAGGGCTATAACAGACACACACATCCATAGTTTATAATTTGACTACCTATCCTTGGTTTATGATAGGAATTACCATCATTAGTTCATAAAAGTACCACCCGAAATATTAATAAGTTTCCAAGAACCATATCATCAATAAAAGATTTCATGATAACACCTTTTTATCATATAACCCATAAAAACCCTTTAAAATGCATGAAAACACATTCTGATATCGAAATAACAATTCCTTTTTAAAACCTAAATTTTAAACCATAAATACCGTAAAAATGTAAGAAGGGGATTTGTTTGACGATAAAATTCCTCATTATAATGAAATAATAATATAAAATATTGGATGAGGTGGTGGGAAAAGTCATTAATGTTGTTTATACAAAAATTGAACTTTATTTTTTTATTTTTTAATGAATGTAAAAACCATCCACATAATAAAAAATAAATATATTCCTTTTAAAACCATTAGAAATAATGTTAAAATTAAAATAAAATAACATTTGTATTTTATTTTTTATATATAAATACATCCATAAATTAAATTAAAAATTAAGTCATGGAAGAAAATATATATAAATTAATTTTTAAAACGATTTTTAAATGTAAAGTTTCCCTTGCCTTGAGTATGACTCATCATTTAGGTTGTTGATATTTTTTAATAATAATATTAACTTAATTATTTAATTATTTAATAACCTTTTTCATTTTTATAATTACTTTTTTGATAACAATGTTATAAACAATTACGTAATAAACTACCTTCTCATCACACGTTTCAATGATATTCACCTCATATGTTCAAAATATCTTCGGTAGGTTGAATATGGTCAAAGTGGTCAATGTTAAATAACCTAAATAATACTAATTATGAAATAATATTTATTTTTATACTAGAGGTATATTTTTAAAACCATCCATGAAATATGGTTATGAAAAACAAATACTTTATAATCATGAAGATACTTGGTCACACATACACATGAGTAACGTTCCCATGTTCCAAAAATCACTATAGGAAGAAGGTAACTATTATTAAATATATAATGAAATATTATTAGATAAAATATATAATATCATTTATTTAAATAAACTTATATATACCATCAATGTGATTCATTAGTGAAAAATGAATCTCATCAGGTCGTGGAGGTGGTAGTCCACACATACACAGGAATGACATTGTCATTTATTGATTGATAGAATTGTAAATAATTAGGTAAAATATTAGTTTTAATGAATTGTAAATATACGTCAAATATCAATTATTTATATATATATAAATTAAATCAATCATTACAAAAATCCATGGGAGTAACTTATGGAAAATAATTTAAATTTTTGTGCCAGGCGACAGCACATCACACCAATGAAGAATGGGTTTTTATCACATTTAATGAAAGAAGATGACTGATATAGATTATTCTGTTAATATAATAAAAATACATATCTTAAATATTGATTTTATTATATAATAAATTCTAATGAATATTTGAAGGAGGGTGATGAATAAAAAAATTAAAACATTCGGTTAAAAGTTATACCTCTTCTTCGAACAAACATCTTGTATTTACACCTTAAGCCCAATAATGTTGGTGTTATTACCAAAACAATAAATCAAAATCAGGTTAGGTACTATAGGAAGTTACTTGGTAGATTATTGTCTCCAAAAACCCATTTGATGTATGGATAAATGAGTATAGGATTATCCCTTTTATAATAAATGGTTGGGGTACTCTTGTAATTACTTTAAGGATTAAATTAATATAAATTAATTTCCCAGGAAAAAATGTTCCCAATTTTATTGGTTATAATATATAATAATTTTTGTATAAATATTTTCATCTAATAACAATTGGACAGGTTTAGGAGATGTTTGAACCCTTATCATTTTTTTCGACCTTTTGTTATCGCTTTTAAGTATTTTCTCAAAAAGAGAGTTTTTTACTCTTTATGGGTCAAGATATTTACAAAAAATGATAATTTGATCATAAATCTACCATTTTTGATATTTTAAATCATATACCAACCATTTTTATAAATATAAAACTTTCAGGAATTTCAAGACATTTAATAAAATATTATTTATTATAAAATACAATTAGTTTCATTTTTTAGAACAATTAATTTAATTTTTCCTTGAAACCCGCATAAAAAATTGAATTTGGTATATAATATTCTCACACATACATAAAATGTTATATTTTTCTAAAAAATCATGGAACAGAATAATTCATTAAAATTATATTACATTCAATACCTTTAGAATTTTATATTTTATTTTTCATTGTATTGAATAAATATAATTTTGGTGTTGCGTATGTATTTGTGGTAAACATTTCATCATTAAAAATTAGAAATAAATAATAATGATAAAAAAAATATTTCAAAAAATCATTTAGAACCTAAAATATGTTTTTTAATCCCTATCACTAAATATTATTGATATTAAAAGTAGGAATATTACATTTTTTAAATTACCCTTTACTTATATATTCTCAATATCAAAATCAAATATATATGTCTCCATAATTTCATATAATAAAAAAATAGATGTAAATTCATGAAAAGCATTGATAAAATATGTTGAAGACTTATTTTATAGTAATTGTTTAGTCCAAATAAAGATTACTTTTAAAATTAAATACCTTATTTATCCTTACAATGTTGACAATTATCTACTACAGTTAATATTAATAATGAAAAAATAAAAATAAGGTAATTAAAAATTTTGGACCTCTTGATTCTAAAAATTTACTCAATTTTTCAAGATTCAATTTCGATTAGTAGAATAATTTAATTTAAATTATCCCTGAAATATTTGATGAAAATATATTTTTTGAATGTTTCATTCTATGTGTTAAAATATTATTATAAAAAATTCAATAATAAAATTAATTTCATATAAATAATTGTATTATTCATAAACAAAGTATAAAAATAAATCATTAAAACTTATCCTAAATCTAATTTCTCTTTGTAAACACCCAAAATAAAATATAGTTTGAAAAATATTATTTTTCAGCATTTGTAGAAAATTAAATCTTTTAAAAATAATAAAAAATTTATCCTTGTGTTAATTTTGATATGATAATTTAATAAATTAAATTTATTTTTTAAAATTTAAATTATATAATAAAAAAAATAATTTTTTTAAAATAAAAGAATAAAATTTACGAAGACCTTGTTTGGTTAGACCTGATTCTCATTCATTTCGACTAAAAAATGACGTATTATTATTATAATGAACATAACACTAAAAAATATAATTAATTAATATGTATAAGATGATAATTTGACTATTAACATTAATTAGGATATTGCAGTAAATTATATTAGCCTAATTAGTACATTTTTATATGTTAATTCCACATATAGTATAAATATAATCAAATTCCATTAATGTATGTATTTGAAATTATTTTTTAATACGTCTTCAAAATGAACCCTAAATCCAATTTTTAGATTATTTAATTTTTAAGCCTAAAAATAAATTTACATTCATTATTTTCCTAGTCAAACTCATTAAAACAATGTTATAATATTTTTTTAATATTTAATCTATAAATCTCAGTAATACAACTACCTAATATATAGTAATATATTCTTCAGATATAAAATCACATTGTATGCGTTAAAATGTTTTTTAGAAAACAAATATTTTAAGTCAAAAAATAATCTTCTACTAAAATCAATTATAATATATAATTTTATGGAATTAATTTGATTATTTATAATAATTGGTGTCTTATGATAATTTATTATCAAATTGAAAACATAATAATATTTTTCACATAATTGATTTAATAAAATAAAATGACAGTTTAATAGATATGTAATTTTCAGTATTCCTTGAAAAATAATATTTTAAGAAAAATTGGAAATATTCACCCAAAGTAAATATTCAAATTATGAAATAAAAATTAATTGTAATTTAATAAAGTAATATTTTTGAAATTTTTAGAAATTATTTATAATTTCCTCACACTATAACATCCCATGTAATTAAAAAATATGACAGTTATTATTTATTAATATTTACAAATTAAATATTAATTTTAAGTTAAAGGGGATGAAATTTATGGTAGCATACCTGACAAGCAACAATTGGTTTCCCCGAAATCATATGTTTCACACAACAGTGAGTCATACCAAAAAATAATATAATTTTATTATTTTTTAAAATTGTAGTTAACAATAGAGCCATTATATTAGATGGAATGAATATAATTAACTATATTAGGATTTTACATATTTTTTAAATGCCTTTAAATTTATCCAATCAATTTTAATGGCTTAAAATGAGAATGAATCCATTTTTAAGCATTATATTACATATTATTTTTAAAAGGACATTTTATAGCCTCATAATAGAGAGCCCTTTTTGAAAGTATAATTTTTTCACTTTCATATGTTATATATGATAAAACATAAGTCTTATTTGGAATCAAGACATTAAAATTACCCCTAGATGAAATTTTGGTATTTTTGGAAAAAATTGTTATCTTAATTAATTATAATTAATATATCTCATTTTAATTCTAAACTACATTTTAATCAAATTTATTTATAGAGTTATATAGTACAATTATTTGGCCTTAAAATATAATTAAATTAAATTTTATTCATTTAATCCAATTTTGGTCATTGGAAATAATTTCACATTGAAATTGGACACAAACACATGTCATTATTTTGATTGTTTTTACTTCTTAAAATCCTGCATTTGGGTTTTCAAAAAAGAGATTAATTTTTAATTAATTGATTAATATTAAGTGTTTTGAATTTGGAAAATATATTTCATATTTGGAATAATATGTTCCAATTTATCAAAATAAGTACCTTTTATATTTGGACATTATGAATAGCAACATCAGTAATTATTTGTATTTACCATGGTAAAAGAGTAAATCAGGTAAATAATGGTAAAAAAATATATTATAATAATATAAAACTACCCTAACATGTGTCCTAATCCTATGTTGTTAGATATATCTAACCATGTCCATCCTTGGGTCTATTTTAGAACCCCATTGAGCCACATGGGTGTAACAATGACATTTTATAAAAATTAATTTAAATAATGAGATATATAGCATAAACATGTATCTTTTAGTATTTAAATTTTAATATAGGATTATATAAATAAAATGTTTGAATAGAAATATTTATTAGAGAAATTAAAATATTTCATATTTCATAGTATTTTATTTATAATTTTTATACATTATATAAAAATATTTATTTATGACACAATGATGACATAATAATTACCTTATTAATGAATTATTCAAATAAATGATATTATAAATATAAAAACAAATGTAATTTTAATATTTTGATACAATAGATTACTTTCGTGGGTTATTATATCATGTTATCCTTGATTTAAGGAATATTTTTTGAGGTAATCAATTTTTTATGAATTTTACAGAAATCAATTACTAAATAGTGTCAAAATTGACATAAATTAGTTTTTTAAAACATATACTATTTTATTAAATTATATAATAGTGCTAAAAATATAATATTAAAAAAAATGACAAATATTATGTAACAAATGAAGTTAACTATCGACTTTTGGTTCTCTTTTCATTTTAAAGTTACAATAGTAACCATATATTATAAAAATACCAAAAGACATGATAAGAGTTAGTGTTTTTACATAAGCATTAATTATTAATGATAAGGATACTTTTGTAAAATAAACATTCCTAAAACCAATTGGTTGAGGTGATATTGACCCATCGTTATCCTATCCTCTAAATATATATATTTTTAAATATTATTATTCTAAGATAAATTTATAATAAAAAAATATTTCAATACTATCCTAAAGTGCCCCTCCAACCTCTTATAATTGGCCATCATATCAACCAACTTAATTACAATACCAAAGGCGTTTATATTGAACATGATCTATCAGAGAATCTTTATCTAATCCCTACACATATTCATTAAGCCTTAGTTTAGGCATAACACCTTTTTTAGAGATATTAAGGTGTTCTTCAATGGCGATCAACCGAAGAAGATGTACCATTTTATTTAAGTGTTTCTATGTTGTTTCTTCTCACAATTACACAAATTTCATAAATACAAGATGATATAATAAATTTAGTATGATAAATAAACTAATATTATATTATGTTAACATCATCCTAAAAATCTATCTCTATTACCATCAAATGAGAAAGGAATTAAACGTTTGTGTGTACATGTGAATTATCACCCCAACAAACTGATTTTTTTGTTTTCCATTACCATCATCTAATATTGGTTTTAAATACGGAATTAATCTTCATATGTGATATTCATTACATATTTATCATTGTAAGATAATAATATATAAATTATTTTCTTACTTCCATGTACATATATATTATAACATTGTTCGTTCATACATATGAACTATAACCTCCACGAAGCGGTGTGACTCATTTTTTTCATTATATAACTTATAAGATATATATAAATATATTTAAATTATTATTATGATTTTAATAATATCATAATAATTTAATAAAGATAAAATTATAAATACCTTATTTTCATAATGATCAATGAAAATGCTAATGTTACTCATGCGTACGTATGGCCTACTATCTCCATGATTACAACATTGTTAATTTTTCATAATCCTATTTAAATTAAAAATGTATGATTCTGGTGTAAATATGATTAATATATAATGATTAATATTTTTAAGATGACGTACTTATGACTACATGGACTTGTGACATCATACCATGTACATTTTAGACTCAAGAGCCGATTATCGAAAAAACAACCAACATGAACCAAAATAATTAACAAATTATTATATCGTGGACTTAAGTGATTTAAATGGAATAATAAACATGAAAATGTCTTGGATTAAATTTGAAATTATCCGAAGTTTATTATTCAAGAAGATAAATAATGAACAAGATATGTTGAACTCAAGGTAAGGGACTTCGTCTCCATCTCCTTTCATTAAGTAATATAGGGATTTATATACAACCTTATTTTATATAATGTATAATCCACACCTTTCAATATTAATTTCATTCTGTTGTGTTCAAAAAGAATATTTTTTTATCAATCATTTTACTAAATTAAAAAAGGTATTTTTCGTTTTAATATGCGTGGTGAGAACAAACTTTCCGCCACTACAAGAATTATTTGATATTTTGTCCTTGTTCATATGTCATGATTATTTTATAGTTATTGGGCATTACTTTTGTATAATAGTGGTTCTTTGATAAATCGAGGGAGGTTGAGCCTGCCATAGCCCATCAATGAAATGTGTAACATGAATGATGTAAACGTTATGGTTTCTCCTACGTGATTAATAGAATATACTATGATGGGTATTCCAAACGTAACAATGATGGTTACTCACTATACAGTTGTGAAATCTACAATGTAAGTATTTTATTGATTCCACAATTTACCTTTATGATTTATTATTTATATAATTTATTATTAATTATTCTATTTCATTAGTTTGGTTAAATATCGTATGTTTATGGGTGAAAAGTGTGATTTCATTGAATTGTATGTATTCATGGAAAAATGTTTCCTTTCCCTTTTTATAACCCTCACATAGATTTTTAGGCTCATCCCATGTTTTTGAAATGTTTTTCATAGGCTATTTGAAAAAGAAATGCAATGGAAGAATTCAGGATGTTTTTTAATCGAACATATAATTCATTTTTTAACGAATTATTTTATTATGAAGAAAATTCATTGAGTAAAAGTTTCTAATATGTAATATGTTAGATGCAATATATTAATAATGGAAAATTTATTTAAAAATATAAACTCGAAAAGATCCTCAATGGTAATTAACGTAAAATTATATAATTATCTCTAGATTATGTAATGATTCAAGGTTGGAGCCTTTTACTAGGTATCAGAGGCCGTTTTAGATAACTTTAAGGGTTTGGATACTGTTACGAGAATATCTATATATTACTTTTACATTATAGTCAAATTGAAATAGTATTTGAGGATTACCATATTGCTTCATCTAAGAAATGTCTTTTCAGAATTCTTTTCCACAAAGGAAATAGGGTACCTATGTTTAGAAAACAGCAAGAGGATAAAAAAACATATCAATAACCTAATATGGTTGGAATAAGACCTGAAGAGTTTTTGCGGCGATGGAACATTTGACTGAGGCTATAAATGGAGATGGTATCCATGCGAGAGATCAGGAAGATTAACCCCTGAAGAATTTGTCTGTAGTGGATCATTTCATGTGGTAACATCCCCCCTCATTCAAAGGAACATCTGACCATGTTCAAGTTGAATGGTGTATTATTGAACGGGGAAATATTTTAGAGTTCATGGGGTGTTCATATGACATCCGGCCTTTTTATCACATAAACATTCATTACATTGTACAAATCTGAGGATCATTAAGGTTTAATGTCTTGGAAACCAGGAACTCAAAACATGAAAACATAAAAAATTATTCTTAAACACTTGAAAGGCATCTCCTTATGCTCATCCTAGGTTCATTACTGCATCTCATAACCTGGGGACACAAATAAAAATAAATGGTGAGAAGAAGGCCCAGTAAGGGAAACAAGGGAAACATTTAACATGTGAACATGAGATACATCAACAATGTCATGAAAAAGAACTTTAAGGCATGAGAAAGAAATCATGAGGCATATCGTAATAAAAATAACATATTTTATAACTTGAAGATGTGTCTATAACATTTAACATTGACAATCATTTCTGTTTCACCAAGGTCCATCCCCAAAGTGTCATTAAAAATTACCAAGGTTATTCACCAAGGCATCGTTAAAAATGGTCATCTCTAGAGATTAAGTCCTTACTTAATGAATTGGAGCGCTATCCGGGCGCACCCTTAAATTTGTCTTTATTATCATTTGATCCACATATATCATTATAATACATTTCATAAACAACCCATATAGGATAAAAGAAATGGGTTTCCTTTCATATTCATAACGTTTTAAAAATTGCTTTAAAGACATGATCAATATATCACTTTAAACCCAAGAAAAAGGAAAGTGGATTTTGTGTATGTAAATCCCAGAATTAAAATAGAAAATTTCGATATATATGTGAATACCCCTTTAGAAGAAAGATCTTTGAGTATTCACTTAATAAAATAAATGAATATGATAATAAGAGAGAGACATTTTGAGGCGGAAATTCTACATCATAACGTCTATGTTACGAGGTTTTAGAAAACATTGAAAAGAGAGGGGACATGAGTCACCCACTAATAAATTATCCATAAAACAGTAGGGGGACACAATATAAATTATTTAAGAACATGGTATTTAAATTTTAATGATATAACATATGAAATGAATAACATTAAAGGAAGACAAAAATAAGATTTCTCTTATGAAAATTTGGCAGCCTTACGGAGTCACATAAACTTAAAAAAAGAATTGATGAGGTCAAATAGGTATCTCATCATATGAACATAAATTATCATTATGATAGAGATAGATATCATACCCCAACATAATAAAAAGGAACTCTATAGACATGACTTGAATGTAGAACATTGAAAAATGAGAAAGGTGAATGAATTCCTTAAAAAATCGCCAGCCTAACGGTGTCACCCAAACTTCAACAAAATTGAATTGATGAGATAAAACAGGATCTCTCATAATATTAAAAAAAATATCAGTATAATAGATATATAGATCATACCCCCAAAATAATAAAAAGGAACATCAAATACTTGACATGAAAGTAGGACTTTGAAAAATGAGAATGGTGAATGAATCCCTTAAAAATTCAGCAGCCTAACGGCGTCACCTAAACATCAAAAAAATGAATTAACAAGATCAAATAGAGTCTCCAATAATATGAACATAAAAGATTAGTATTATAGATATAGATTTCATACCCAAACATAATAAAAGGAACTTGAAATACTTGACATGAAAGTAGAACTTTGAAAAATGAGAAAGGTGAACGAATCCCTTAAAAATTTGGCAGCCTAACGACTCTACTTAAACATTAAAAAAATGAATTGACGAGATCAAATAGGGTATCTAATAATAATAACATAAAATATCAGTATTATAGATATAGATATCATACCCCAACATAATAAAAATGAACTTGAAAGACTTGACATGAAAGTAGAACTTTGAAAAATGAGAAAGGTGAACCAATCCCTTAAAAATTCGGTAGCCTACCGGCGTCACCTAAACTTCATCAAAAATGAATTGACGATATCAAATAGTGTCTCTCATCATATGAACATAAAATATCAGTATGATAGATATATAGATCATACCCAAACATAATAAAAAGGAACATGAAAGACTTGACATGAAAGTAGAACATTGAAAAATGAGAAAGGTTAACGAATCCCTTACAATTTTAGCAGTCTAATGGCGCCACATAAACTTTATTAAAATTAGTTGATGAGAGAAATCAGGGGTCTCTCATCATAATAACATGAAAAGGTAAGTAGTTGTAATATAAAATAACATCCTCCAACATAAGATAATAGAGCATAAAAGAAATGACATAAAAGAGATTACTTGAAAAGAAAGAGAGAGGTAGGATCCCTTACCTTAAAACGTATCTCTTAAAACTCAATGGTTGATATATTGAGGGCTTGGGGGCACCTTGAGAGGACTACTTGAGAGGTAATGAGACTAAAACTTCGTTTGGGGAGATTTGGGAGTGAAAACTAATGGAGGAAAGGGTGGGTATTTATAGGTAATGTGATGGGACAAGGCATTAATGGCCAAGGAACACCTCACAAGTGGTTTTCTCAAAACCATGGGCTCTCCAATTGTATTTCCCATGGAGTTAGGCCACATGGGTCCCATCATACAATAATTCATCACCTTTGGTCAGAAATACCTTAAAATATATCATGACATCAACATGACACAGTTATGATGTCATTAAACAAACCGAAACACTAAAACTGTATTTTTACTATTCACTGAAAATTCAACTTTCCCAGAAAAATCCCAAAATTTCACATTAACCAAATATCAATGCTCTGATTTAAAAAATGAACACAATTTTATAAAAATAATTTTCTATATATTTTTTATTTAATTTTCAAATAATTACACTATTCTCTGAAAAATAATTTTTTTCAGAAAAATCCCCAAAAATATACATTAACATAATATCGATGCTCGGAGTTCAAAAATGAAATCCATTTTATAAAAATAATTTTCTACATATTTTTAATATAATTTTTAATTAAATACACTATTCACCTGAAATAACTAATACTTGACTAATAATTTCTGAAACAGTTATTTACCTATTTTATTGAATCTCATTACTTAATCAAGGTGCCTAGATTATATTAATACTTTCTTTAAGTGGGATGACTAATCCATTTGGACACATTAATAATCCAAAGCATAAAATCACTATTCATAATATATTATTCATCAAAAATTAAGTTGATCATATTAGATTCTAAATTTTGTACTGAACATAATTGTAGAATACCATTTTTTAAAAATCATTACAAGTTTTTAATTATTTAAGGTTTACCTAAACATTTTTAAAATATACTTTTTCTAAAATTCATCGAAAATATGCATACTATATTTATCCGGAAATTTGAAAATTCACAAACTTCACCATAACAAGATAACACAATTTTATTTATAACAAAGGATTACACCAGGAATTTATGGTCTCATTACATAGCCCCTTATAACACCAGCATAGGACCTAAGAGTAAGGTGTGTTAGGGTGATAGAATCACGGGGTTGCTCGGCCAACATTGCATGAGTAGTAATATCTATCAGTTTGAACTTCTCCCAAAGGTGATTCTGTTCAAGCTTCACACGATGATGTTCGGATTGGGTTTGGTCTAGAGAAAAGCCAAGTGGTGCTACCTCCTTCCCAAGTTTTGTTAGATGGGATTTGATCGGCCCAAGACTACTTGATGAGGCCATCGAATCTTCATTCTATATTAATTAACAAAGATCAGTTGTATTTCGAGACAATAATCGAAACGTTTAGTTTCTAGCAGTCATATTGACCAACGATCATATAACAGTCAAAACCCAATGATCTCATTTTAATTATACTCATGTTATCAAATGAAACAGTTTTTTTGAGTATATAATAACACCCAAAATTCAGAAACAAGATTTATTCAAAAAAAAACGGGTCGTTACAATCTTCCCCCCTTAAGAAAATGCGTCCTCGCAATTTTTAAAATTGGGATTGGAAATTTCATTGAAAGTCCCACATCGAAAAAAGAGTCAGTAACACTATTACATTAAAAGAATTAAAGGGAAGTAAAAAGGTCACAGGAGTTAACATATACTAGGATTCCATGTAGGAAAACATGGACATGGAGGAGAAAACAAAGGGTCGTGTTTTGAGGGAGGGTGATAGAAAACATGATTAGGAGAAAGTTAACAACAAGAAAATCACAAACTTATGATGGGTTAAACGGTATTTGATTTCCCAGTATGAAACGTTAACAAACAACATTTTTTTTAAGTTCCTTTTTATAGTTTTGAGGAATTCATTTACTACATAGAATAAAACACAGGGAAATATATCTACCATCAAGTAGAGTTTCATACTTTAATATGTTTCTACCAAAACTAATATTTTCTCCAAACGATGAGCATCCAAAAACTAGTTGGTCTCATCAAAGCACAAGAATCATATTCTAGTGAATCACATAATACACCAGAGATTAACTATCTATTAGTTCTATTATCCCAAAAAGAGAAAGGGTAAGATAAAACAACTCTTCAAAAAGAAAGAATCCCATAGGAAGGGAAACTCCATTAAAATATCAAAATTCCACAGTACTACCCAAAGTTCATCATAGACCATTCCATAAATAATTGTCCTTAAAATTCCTCCAAATATACCAAACTAAGATTGAAACCCAAATACAAGAAGGATTTGATAACATAGTCTTCAAAAATAATGTTCATCGTTCATATCCAAACAAAACCAACATCTCCTAACATCTTATAACAAAAGTAGCCAACCTAAACATATTTTCCCCAAGATTGGTTAATCATTTCAATAAGTAACCTATATTAACATATGTTTACCTTAAATTCATCGATTCTTAAAAATACAAGTCAACCTTTACTCCCCAAAGATAATACCGTAGTAATCTATTTACCTCGATCAAATAGGGTTCCCAAAATAATGAAACGTCTTCCAAAATAATAATCATCTTTTAATCCCCTAATCATATTTTTTTCATGAAGAACAGCTTCACAATATCAACAAGAGGTTCATAACAATAGATGTCTTCCTTAATGATATAAAACCATTCTAGGTAGTGACTCTATGTTCTTAGAAAGCATTAATGTTTTGCTCATGGGGTATGAACTAAAAAAACAACATGACATAGACAATTATTGCAAAGTAGTTACATGTACTTCAGTCATCATGATTTGTCTCAACATAGGACTTGAATTGTTCCCTTGTCCTTAAAGATTGTTGATGCTCATCATGTTTCTCATCCCTTCCCAGAGAGCATTGCCTTGGATAATGTCTAACTTCTCCACATTTACGACATTCAAAATTATAAGGTACATTAGACCAAACCTTATCTCTATTCACCACATTATCCATTTTTTAACGCAATTGGCTTCTTTATGCCCAATCTTCCCACATTTAAAACATCTCACGGTTACTTTGTGGAATTCTCCTTCGTGCATTCTCCCACACTTCTTGAAAAAAGAAATTGGGTCTTCTTTCCCTTATCAACCTGATCAGATGAACATCCTTGAGACTTTTTCTTCTTCTTCGTTGATGAATTTGTGCATTCAACTAGGTACCAATTGTTAATTGTGATTTTTGATAGCTGGTTTGTTATAATCACAATATGTTCAACTTGATATCTTGCCATCTCTGTCACATTAAAATGGAAATCGTGACATTTCCTATCAGATTTCTTGTTGGGACATGTTCTTCCATTTCCCGCCACTAACTAAGAAAAGAATGAATAATTATGGGCTTAAATACTAGCCAATAATCATTAAAAGGAAACATTAGGCATAGAAGGATAAACTTTTAGAAGGAATGTATACCCTAACTTGTGATCCCCTAGGTTCCAATCTAGGTTATCCTTGATCATATATTCTTATGTGAATCTTTATTTTATTATATTTTTGTTCCTTTAATAATGGTTCATACTAAGCTTATGAATTTACCAAAGCATATCCCCTAGTATTTTCGTAACCAAGAGTGCAGCAAGGCCCATTGTCGTGTACCAGTTCCCGTTCGAGTCTAGATTAAAGCGGTGTTTTCGGGTTTTACCCCTATGTACATCTGTGCCAGAGCCACCTCTACCTGCTCGTATCCAGACAGGGATGTATTTTCTTGGCAACCCCTTACTCAATACTCACAAAAATACTAGGAATATTTCCTATATTTAAACATTTCAATAGGTTTCTTCCTAAATTTTTCATATCCTAATTTCCAATAATAACTAAACCATCCTTTGATACCAACTATGACATCCCGCCTTTTTATCACATAAACATTCATTACATTGTAAAAAACCGATGATCTTTAAGGTTTAATGTCTTGGAAACTAGGAACTGAAAACATGAAAACAAAAAACCTTGTTCGTAAACACTTGAAAGGAATCTCCTTATGTTCATCCAAGGTTCATTACTACATCTCATAACCTGGGGACACAAATCAAAAGAAAGGGTGAGCAGAAGGCCCAGTAAGGGAAACAGAGAAATCATTTAACATGTGAACTTGAGATACATCAACAATGTCTTGAAAAAGAACATTAAGGATTTAGAAAGAAATCATGAGGTATATCATAATAAAAATAACATATTTCATAACTTGAAGATGTCTCTACAACATTTAACATTGAAAATCATTTCAGTTTCACCATGGTCCATCCCCAAGGTGTCATTAAAAATTAACATGTTTATTCACCAAGGCGTCGTTAAAAATGGTCATCTCTAGAGATTATGTCTTTACCCGATGCATTGGAGTGCTATCAGGGCACACCATTAAATTTTTATGTATTATCATGTGATCCACATATATCATCATCAAATATTTCGTAAATAACCCATATAGCATAAAAGAAACGGGTTTCCTTTCATAATCATAACATTTTAAAAACTGCTTTGAAGACATGATCTTTATGACACTTTAAACCCACGAAAAAGGAAAGCGGGTTTTGTGTATGTAAATCCAAGAATTAAAATAGAAAATTTTGATATATATGTGAATAACCCTTTATAAGAAAGAGATTTGAGTATTCATTTAATAAAATAAATGAATTTGAGAATAAGAGAGAGACATTTTGAGACAGAAATTCTACAGCATAACAGCTAAGTTACGAGGTTTTAGAAAACATTGAAAAGAGAGGGGACATGGGTCACCCACTCATAAATGATCCATAAAATAGTAGGGGGATGAATATAAAGGATTTAATAACGTGGTATTGAAATTTGAAAGATATACCATATGAAATGAAGAACATTAAAGGAAGACAAAAATAATATTTCTCTTTTGAAAATTCGGCAGCCTAACGGCATCACTTAAACGTAAAAAAAGTATTAATGAGATAAAATAGGGTCTCTAATCATATGAAGATAAAAGATCAGTATGTTAGATATAGATATCATACCCCAACATAATAAAAATGAACTCTAATGGCTTGACATGAAGGTAGAACTTTGAAAAATGAGAAAGGTGAATGAATCCCTTAAAAATTCGGCAGCCTAACGGCTTCACCCAAACTTCAAAAAATATGAATTGACGAGATAAAATAGGCTCAATAATCATATGAAAATAAAATATCAGTATGATAGATATAGATATAATACCCCAACACAAGAAAAATGAACTTTAAAGACTTGAAATGAAAGTAGAACTTTGAAAAATGAGAAAGGTGAACGAATCCCTTAAAAATCCGGCATCCTAACGGCATCACCTAAACTTCAACAAAAATGAATTGACGAGATAAAATAGGGTATCTCATCATATGAACATAAAAGATAAGTATTATAGATATAGAGATCATACCCCAACATAATAAAAAGGAACTTGAAAGTCTTGACATGAAAGTAGAATGTTGAAAAATGAGAAAGGTGAACGAATCCCTTAAAAATTCGGCAGCCTAACAGCGCCACTTAAACATCAAAAAAATGAATTGAAAAATCAAAAAGGGTCTCTCATCATATGAATATAAAATATCAGTATGATATATATAGATATCATACCCCAACATAATAAAAATGAACGTGAAAGACTTGACATTAAAATAGAACTTCGAAAAATGAGAAAGGTGAACGAATCCCTTAAAAATTCGGCAGCCTAACGGCGTCACATAAACATCAACAAAAATGAATTTATGAGATCATATAGGGTCTAATCATATGAAAATAAAATATCAGTATGATAGATATATAGATAATACCTCAATATAATAAAAAGGAACTTGAAAGACTTGAAATGAAAGTAGAACTTTGAAAAATGAGAAAGATGAACGAATCCCTTAAACAATTGGCACCCTGACGGCGCCACTTAAAATTTCTTAAAATTAGTTTATGAGTGAAAGAGGGGGTCTCTCATCATATTAACATGAAAAGGGAAGTAAGAGGAATATAAAATAACATCCTCCAACATAATAGCATGGAGCATAAAAAATGACATAAAAGAGATTACTTGAAAAGAAAGAGAGAGGTAGGATCCCTTACCTTAAAACATGTCTCTTAAAAAGAAAAGGTTGTGATATTGAGGGCTTGAGGGCACCTGGAGAGGACTCATTGGGAGGTAATGAGACCAGAGCTTCGTTGGGGGAGAGTTGGGAGTGAAAACTAAAGGAGTAAAGGGTGGGTATTTTTAGGGAATGTGAGGGGACAAGGCATTGATGGGCAAGGGACACCTCACAAGTGATTTTCTCAAAACCATGGGATTTCCTGTGGTATTTCCCATAGAGTTAGGCCACATGGGTCCCCCCATACAATAATTCATCACCTTTGGTCTTCCAACCCTTAAAATATCTCATGAAATCATCATCACACAGTTATGATGTCATTAAACATACTGAAACCCTAAAACTATATTTTTACTATTCACTGAAAATTCAACTTTCTCAGAAAAATCCCAAAAATTCACCTTAACCAAATATCAATGTTCTGATTTCAAAACTGAACTCCATTTTATAAAAATATTTTTTTAAATATTTTTAAATTAAATTTTAAATAAATACACTATTCAAGGAAAAATAATTTTTTTCAGAAAAATCCCCAATAACTACTTTAACATAATATCGATGCTCTGAGTTCAAAAATTAAATCCATTTTATTAAAATAATTTTCTAAATATTTTTAATTTAATTTTTAATTAAAAAACACTACTCGCCCGAATAAAGTAATACTTCACTAATAATTTCTGAAATAGTTATTTACCTATTTCATTGAATCTCATTACTTAATCAACGTGCCTAGATTATATTAATACTTTATTTAAGTGGGATTACTAATCTATTTGGTCACATTAATAATCCTAAGCATAGAATCACTATTCATAATTTACTATTCATCAAAAATTAAGTTGATCTTATTAGATTCTAAATTTTGTACGGAATATAATTATATAAGACCATTTTTTGAAAATCATTACACATTTTTAATTATTATAGGTTTACATAAACATTTCTAAAATATCTTTTTTCTAAAATTCATCAAAAATATGCGTACTATATTTATCCAGACATTTGAAAATTCACAAACTTCACCATAATAAGAGAACACAATTTTATTTATAATAAAGGATTACAAAAGGCAGTTATGGTCTTGTTACATAGCCCCTTATAACACCAGCATAGGACCTTAGAATAAGGTGTGCTAGGGTTGAAACACCCGAGACATTTATGGGAAATATTTTGTTTTTATGTTATATAAATCATCAAAGTAATCTTTCACTACACACAACACTATCTTGGCTTGCTTTACACGCAACTGCGGCCTTCCTCGATAGCTTGCGTCGTACGCAATACCGAGTTTCACTAAAGAACGATATGCTATTAAAATATTATTAAAACTAGCCATTATGAATAGTACTAACTGAATTTTTAATTTTATAACAATTTAATTCAACTTATGCATTTTCTAGAATGAGGTATAAAAGAAAAATCAGTTTTTTTGGATAAAAGAAATATTTTTCAAAAAATACAATTTTGCCGCCTTTTGATGGCGCACCCACATTAAATCTAGTTTTTGACATGTTTATAAGTTTAATTTGACAATATAAAATTCTTCTTTTGAATCAGGGTATAAAAATGTACTTTGGATAAATTTTTGAAATTTTTCTGATAACTTTCATAATTTGATGAAGAGTAAAAATACGCTAATTTTTAATTAAAAACAACTTTTTTCATTGAGATAATTTATATGGATTAATTATAATATTGAATAGTTTTAAAGTATAAATAGAATATTTTTTACCATTTAATATAATGTATGTCATTAGAATTAATTTCACATTGAATTCATAAGTAAAAACATTTCAATCTTTGGCAATGTTTTAACTTCTAAAACCCGTTTTCTTAACAAAAGGATTTATTTTAAATTTATTACTAAAACTTATATGTTTTGAATTTTGAAAAATGGATTCCATATTCAGAATCATTAGGTCCAAAATATGTTAATAGGCTATTTTTTATTTTTGGGGATTATGAATACTAACTGCAGTAAATTTTATTTACCATAGTTAAATGTAAATCGGGTAATTAAGGGTAAATATAAGATTATAAAATTACCCTAACACCTGTCAAAATCCTATTGGATGACTAAAAGTAGACCCATATCACCTAAGGGTCAGATTAGATTCATTTAATAGACTTTTTTCCATGAAAATAATTTAACTATTATTAAAACCAAAGAATGTGACAACATGCCACTTTCTTAAATCTTATACGTATAATAATTTTAATTTAGTGATAAAATTCATGAAACTTCGAACATGAATAATCTCCAGAAATCTAATACCATTATCTACATCCTAGGAATTTATTTAGAATTTTTACGTATTAAATAATTATCATTTATTATGACACAATAGTGATGTTGAAATTATTTTATTAATTAAAATATTAATTAAATGGTTTTAAAAATAATAAAATAAATATTATATGAACTATTTAATGTGATACACTAATTTTATAGATACATATGACATTTTATGGATCTATTAATGCTTTTAGTTTGAATATATCTTCTGTATATATTTTATTTAAATTCAAATAAATGAATATTGTCAAAATTGACACTATTGTAATTTTATAAAAATAACATATTATAAAATTGGTTAAAAATAACAAAAAAAATTAAAATTTTTAAATTAAATTTTATATGGGCGAAATTTTCAAAAAGTTTCAAATTATGGAAAATTCACAACACATATGTAATTATATATAATAATTTAAAATTTAGAATATTGTTACCACAAATAAAATTAAATTGATAAATAAGAATAAATAAAGTTTATAATGTATAAAATAAATTACTAACATGTCTAAATTTTATTGGTTAATGATATTACAACCCTATATCATCTAATATTCATATATGAGTCATTTTGGAAGTTTTTATGTGGGGTTGGGATTTAATATAAACTTATATTTCTTATATTTCTAAAGATGCCCCTCTCCTCCCTTATAAAAGGGAACCTCCTCCCTCTCCCCCTCACACCAATTTGAGCCTTCAAGATCGGCCAACCCCTGCCACATTCTCCTATCCACTTTTCTAGAGACGTCCAAGAGGTCCTTTTCTTCTTCAAAGACCAATTTTAGTTCCCTAAAAGGAGGTCTCAAAGAAGTGCCTCAAAGAAGAGGTAATGCCCGTTGTCGAATCTTTCATCTTTATTCTGTCTTCCACTTCTTCTTAATTAGTTGTTTCATAAAGAAGTAATAACATCAGTATCACTAATATACTGATATGTTATTATAAATATGAAACAACCCTATTTCATCTCTTATCCATCCTACGGAAAACGAAATCACCGCGCGTGCGTACGTACGGAATACCGTCTCCACGCCATGGTGTAATCTATTTTCCACCACCACCTTACTTGGATGGGTATAAGGGTGAAAGTAATGAATATATATGATTTTTTTAAATTGGTATTGATTCTGAAATAGTATACAAACACTCCAATACAATTCCACGATCATGGGAACGATATCATCACTCGTGCGTACGTACGGAATATCGTCTCCACGATGTGATGCGATTCTTTCTACATGATCTTCATTGCATAATGATTATATAAATGAACTGAATGAATGAATATGATATATATTACACTAATGCCATTCTGTAAATGAGGTATCTATAACCTAAAGAGAAGAATAATAATTTATTCGACAAAACACGCATATGAGCAAAAAGTAATAAACACCCGAATAACAAGTAGTAATGAAATATTACTTATAAGAAGCTAATAATATAACCATATATGATATCATAATAATAGGTATGATTCTTTAATAAGTCAATAACATTATTTAAATCATTATACATGAGGTTCAGACACTTACAAAGCAAATCGGACCTAAGGTAAGGGAAAATATCGCAATCTCAATTTTTATCCGAGATTGTTTATACTTCAGAATTTATTGGGGTGTGTTTTATCATCCACATCCATGTTTCCTCAATATGTAATATTGTTTCCATCCACCTACAATTTCTTAAATCCAATTTTACCCTTCAGTGAGTTTTTAGTAAAAGATATGAAAGGAATCTTTTGTCGTTTTTCGTACGAGGTACTTTTTGACTTTTTCGACAAAAGTACGAGAAGAATGTTTTTTTAACTTATACGGCATGAATGGATTTAAAAAAAAATTTCCAAGAAGCTTACTTTACAAGTTTTCATGTTTATTTTTAATCAAATTCTTTTAGTTTATAATTGCATGACACGTTAAGAAAAGAAAAGTGTTTTTGAAGTAGAAAGAATATTTTCTTCAAGAATGGAGTTCAAGTGTTTTATCAAAATTATTTTCCATCTAAGATAATAAATGGTTCTATTTCTATCCCTATTATTACATTTATTTTATTATGTTGTGATAGAATTATTTTTATGAAGTCCTTTATCTTATATGAATTGTTTTATGATTTCATGATGTTTAAGAATCCCATTTTTATTACATGGGTTATGCTATGATGCATGGTTTATGATTTTGTGGCACACATAATAATGGTATCATTATGAGATGGGTGGTACCTATATCTCCCTCCAATTAATTGGGTAAAGATTTTATATCTCATGAGATATACATGGCTAGAACGGTAGGTTATACCGGCTCAGTGAAACGTGACTGAAACGAGGAGTGAACTCGGTTCAGAAATGGACTTTGTCCACTAAGATAGTCTTGGCAATGAGTCTTGACTAATAATAAATGATTCTCAATGATTATTTGTGTATGACACAAAGTTTCATGTTTTAAGTTTTGATTATTGGGATTACATTTCACTACTATGATTTATCCCATGTTATGAAATTATGATCTCTTTTGCAGGTTAAGATTTCCAATAGTTTTGTTATTATGTATATGATGTGATTGATATTTCTTTTGATTACCCTTACTGAGCATTTGAGCTCACCCTTTTGTATGTTTTATTTCCCCAGGTCGGTAAGAAGGTTATTAAGTAGGATATGCCAAAAATGGGCTCTAGATATGATGAAATAAATGGGAGGCAAAGTAGATGCTTTATGAACAAGTTGTTTATGCTTTCCAGTTTCTAAAGACGCTATACCTATACGGTCCTTTCATGGTTTTGTCATATTTTGTAATAAGTGTGCTTAAATTTTTATGTAATAACAATGTATGTAATGTATGGGTCATTATAGTTGATTTCAGAGGAAAGGTATAGTCAACCTTTGGAAACTAGGATGTGAAAGACTTAGTAAGAACCCTAAGGATAATTATAATCATAGAAAAAAATCTTATTGTTTTAGAAATGACCATGAATAACCTTGGATAAGACCTTAAGTGTGAAATTTTATTCTTGATTATGTGGTTTTCCTATTATAATTAGTGTTGCTCACACTATTCTTCTTGGTTTTAGTCAATGGATGGAACCCGAAGGAACCGTGTTAATGTGGAATGCGACGGGCAATGCAATGATTGTCCCCCTGAGCAACCAAACGTTATGGGAGCTGGAATGAAAAATCTTTTAGCCATGCTCACACAACTTTCTCAATCTATGAATCATGCTGGACTTCCAAATGAGCAAAGGAAGGAGCAATATTCTGTTGAATCCTTCATGAGGCAGTGTCCACCTTCATTCTTCGGGTCTACTGATCCATTAGTTGCTGAAAAATGGATCAGTACTACTGAAAAGTTATTTTCAGTTCTTCAATGTTCTGAACATGATAAAGTCATCCTATTAGTGTATCGTTTGGAAGGAGATGATGATCAATGGTGGAACCTTATTAAGAATACAAGGCAAAGAGATGAAATTGAGTCCATGGAATGGGATGAGTTCAAGAACTTATTTTTCAATAAGTACTTCCCTCGTATTCTCCGAACAAAGATGGAGAAAGAGTTTCTTGAACTGAAGCAAAAGGATAATGAATATGTTGGTACCTATGAAGAAAATTTTACAGGACTTACAAGGTACACTTCTAGTATTATTATCCAACATGAGAGTAAGATTGATCGATTCTTTAGTGGCTTAAAACCAAGTCTTCGAAGGGACTTATCCATAAGGGACTTAAATAGCTACGAGGAAATCGTTATATGTGCTCTAAAAGTTGAGATGGAGATTGGAGTAACCCATCAGTCATATGGGTTTGATAGGAATAGTAAAATGGAATTCAATGGAAAATTTAAAGATCACCCTAAAAATAAGATGAGCTTTCCCTTATGCTCAAAGTGTGGAAATAATCATGGAAGGAGTTGTCTTAAAGGGACATGTAAATGTTTCAAATGTGTAAAGGAAGGTCATCGGGCATTTGAGTGCCGGAATGATGGGATGAAGATGTCTAATGATGAAAAAAAGGAAGGGACACACAGAATTAACCTATTACAATTCAATGTTTCAAGTGCAAGGAGATGGGGAATTATGCCAATAAATTCCCTAATCCAAGGGTTGTTGATGATGATCGACATCAACAAAATCTTAAGGCCAAAGACAAAGGAAAGTCACATGCAATTTCTATCAGCGATGTGGAGCACTATAACGATGTGGTGAAAGGTACACTTACCATCCACTCTAATGTAGCAATGTTTTATTTGATTCTGGATCCACCCACTCTTTTATTTCTGAAGAATTTTCTAATAGTATCACAGTATTACCTCAACAATTAGATGTTGAGTTAGCTGTGACAACCCCTAATGGCACAACAGTCGTATCAGAAGTTTATAATTCTTCCCCGATTGAAGTTTGTGGGAAAGTGCTTCCTACAAATCTTGTGATCCTTCCTATAGTGGAATTTGATGTGAGTCTTGGCTTGGATTGTCAGTCTTTATTTGGAGCTCATATCAATTTCCAAATAAGGGAAGTCAAATTTCATTTTCCATATCAATCTATGATCGTCTATCGATGCAAGGATGAACATAACCTTCCAGTGGAAATTTCTTCCATCTTATGGCTCTTGATTCCACTAAATGAGGGTTATTTATCTCAAATGGTTGGTGAGAAACTCACAATTAAGAATATTCTTGTTGTACGGGATTTTGATGATGTATTTCCGGAGGAATTTCCGGGTCTTCCACCAAATCGTGAAGTTGAGTTTTCAATAGAACTCATACCGGGTGCTTTGCCTATTTCAAAGACACCTTATAGAATGGCCCCAAATGAGTTGCAGATATTGAAGAAGAAACTCCAATAGAATCTTGATAAGGGATTCATACGCCCTAATGCATCACCTTGGGGAGAACCTGTTCAATTTGTTAAGAAGAAAGATGGATCAATGAGACTCTGCATTAATTATCGAGAACATAACAAGCTCACTATCAACAACAAATATCCTCTCCCACGTATTGATGAAATATTTGACCAACTACGTGGATCTCAATACTTTTCCAATATTTATCTTTGTTTCAGGGTATCATCAATTAAGGGTAAAAATGGAGGATATACCAAATACGGCTTTCCGTACAAGGTATGGACACTATGAATTTATAGTGATGCCATTTGGTCTTACTAATGCCCCTGATATCTTCATGGATCTGATGAATAGAGTCTTTAGAGACTATCTTGATCAATTTGTGGTAGACTTTATAGATGATATTCTTTTATATTCAAAGAGCAAGGAAGAACATGAAGATCACTTGGGAATTATATTGAAGACCCTGAGAAAGGAGAAACTTTATACAAAATTTACCAAGTGTGAATTTTGGCTTCAAAAAGTAGCATTTTGGGTCACATAATCTCAAAAGAGGGGATATCTACGGATCTAGAAAAAACAGAGGTTATTGAAAGATGGTCGAGACCAACAACAGCAACTGATATCCGACATTTTCTTGGTTTGGTTGGATATTATCAACGTTTCGTAAAAGTTTTTTCACGATAATCTAATCCACTCACCAGGTTGACTCGGAAAGGAGTTATGTTTTTTTGGACGGAGGAATGTGAAGATAATTTCAAGGAGTTAAAAAGAAGGTTATCCAGTGCACCTGTGCTCACACTGCCTTGTAGTGGAGAAATTTTTGTGATCAACAGTGCTACATCCAAGAAGGGGATGGGGTGTGTTCTCATGCAAAATGATATGGTGATAGCTTATGCCTCACGACAGTTGAAAATCCATGAGAAAAATTACCCAACACATGATTTGGAGTTAGATGCGGTAATCTTTTCATTAAAGATTTGGAGTCATTATCTTTATGGAGAAAGGTGTGACATATATACTTATCATAAAATTTTAATGTATATTTTCACACAAAAGCAGCTGAATATGCACCAAAGAAGACAGTTGGAACTAATTAAGGATTACGAATGCTCAATTCATTACCACCCTGGGAAAGCAAACAAGGTGGCAGATGCATTAAGTCGACAAGACCATGCTAGCTTATCCATGATGAGGATCACAAATGATCCAATATTTATGGATTTACAAAGGATGGATCTTTGAATTTTAATGGGAGGGGGAAATCGTATCTTTCTCAAATGAATGTTCCACCATCTATACATGTGAAGATTATAGAGGCACAGAAAGAAGATTAGAGTTACAAAAGAAGGTGAGAAATATTCCTGAATTCAACCTTGATTGTGATGGGATAATAAAGTTCATGAATCGGTCTTGTGTTCCTCCCATCCCAGAATTAAAGAAGGAGCTGCTGGATGAGGCTCATAGTTCTTCATTCTGTATTCATCCTGGAAGCACGAAGATGTATAGGGACCTAAAAGAGTACTTCAGGGGGGATGGAATGAAAAGAGATGTTGCTGAATATGTCTCTCGATGCTTGGTTTGTCAGCAAGTTAAAGCTGAGATACAGAAGTCTAAGGGGATGTTACAAACATTACCCATACCCGAATGGAAATGGGAAAACATCACTATGGACTTTGTCACAGGACTTCCTAAAACATCTAAAGGCAATAATGCAATCTAGGTCATAGTTGATCGTCTTACAAAGTCTGCACACTTCACTGCTATTAGAGAGGATTTCTCGCTGGATCATCTTGCCAGGATATATGTAAAGGAAGTGGTAAGATTGCATGGAGTACCACTTTCTATTATATCTGATCGGGATCCGAGATTTACCTCGATGTTCTGGAGAAGTCTTCAGCATACTCTGGATACAGAGTTGAGTTTCAGCACTGCTTATCATCCTCAGACAGACGGTCAGTCTGAGAGAACAATTCAAACTCTAGAAGATATGTTGAGAGAATGCTCTATGGATTTCAAATGTTGTTGGGATCAACACCTACCTTTGGTGGAATTTTCTTATAACAATAGCTTTCACTCCAGTATTCATATGGCTCCTTATGAAGCTCTCTATGGAAAGAAATGCAGGAATCCAACTTGCTGGGATGAAGATGGGGAATGAAAGCTATTAGGACATAATATTGTTGATGAGATGGAAGAAAAGGTCCGATCGATTCGACAACACATAAGAGCCGCTCAGAGTCGACATAAAAGTTATGCCGACAACCGATGAAAAGACCTAGAGTTTGAAGTGGGTGATAAAGTGTTCTTACGAATATCTCCCTGGAAGAGGGTCATGAGATTTATTAAGAAGGGGAAGTTCAGCCCTAGATATATCGGTCCTTTCAAAATACTGGATCGTGTTGGAAAGGTAGCTTACCGATTGGCACTTCCACCAAATCTCTCTCAATTACACGATGTGTTCCATGTATCTCTCCTGAGAAAGTACATACCTGATCCTTCACATGTACTCATCTCAGAAGTTGTACCGCTGGAGCAAGATCTTTCTTATGAAGAATAGCCGATAGAGATTCTGGATCGTTGTGAAAAATTCCAAAGAAACAAAACCACTCGCTTTGTGAATGTTTTATGGAGGAGCCACCAACTAGATGAAGCTACATGGGAGCTTGAGGATATGATGAGGGAGAGGTATCCTCATCTATTTGTTACAAAGTGACGAATTTCGAGGGCGAAATTCATTTTAAGGGGGGTAGAATGTAACACCCGAGGCACTTATGAGAAATATTCTGTTATTATGTTATATAAATCATCAAAGGGATCTTTCACTACACACAACACTAGCTTGTCTTGCTTTACACGCAACCGCGACCTTCCTCGATAGCTTGCGTTGTACGCAATACCGAGTTTCACTAAACAATGATATACTATTAAAATATTATTAAAACTAGCCGTTATGAATAGTACTAACTAAATTTTGATTTTTATAACATTTTAATTCAACTTATACATTTTCCAGAATGAGGTATAAAAGCAAAATCATTTTTTTTGGATAAAAGAAATATTTTTCAAAAAATACATTTTTGCCGCCTTTTGATGGCACACCCACATTAAATCTAGTTTTTGACATGTTTATAAGTTCAATTTGACAAAATAAAATTCTTATTTTGAAGTAGGGTATAAAAATTTACTTTGGATAAATTTTTGATATTTTTCTGATAATTTTCATATTTTGATGAATAGTAAAAATACGATAATTTTTAATTAAAAACAACTTTTTTCATTGAGATAATTTATATGGATAAATTATAATATTGAATGGTTTTAAAGTATAAATAGAATATATTTTAACCATTTAATATAATTTATGTCATTATCATTAATTTCACATTGAATTCATAGGTAAAAACATTTCAATCTTTGGCAATGTTTTAACTTCTAAAACCCGTTTTCTTAACAACGGGATTTATTTTAAATTAATTACTGAAACTTATATGTTTTGAATTTTGAAAAATGGATTCCATATTCAGAATCAGTGGGTCCAAATTATGTTAATATACTATTTTTTATTTTTGGGCATTATGAATAGTAACTACGGTAAATTTTATTTACCATAGTTAAAGGTAAATCGGGTAATTAAGTGTAAATATAAGATTATAAAATCACCCGAACACCTACAAAAATTCTATTGGATGACTAAAAGTCGACCCATATCACCTAAGGTTCGGATTAGATTCATTTAATGGACTTTTTTCCATGAAAATAATATAATTATTATTAAAACCAAAGAATGTGACAACATTTCACTTTCTTAAATCTTATAAGTATAATAATTTTAATATATTGATAAACTTCATTAAACTTCGAACATGAACAGTCTCCAGAAATATAATACAATTATCTACATCATAGAAATTTATTTAGAATTTTTAGGGATTAAATAACTATCATTTATTATGACACAATAGTGTTGTTGAAATTATTTTATTTATTAAAATATCAAATAAATGGTTTTAAAAATAATAAATTAAATAATATATGAACTATTTAATGTGCTCCACTAATTTTCTAGATAAATATAACATTCTATGGATCTATTAAAGCTTTTATTTTGGACATATCTTCTATATATATTTTATTTAAATTCAAATAAATGAATAGTGTCAAAATTGACACTATTGTTATTTTATAAAGATAACATATTATAAAACTGTTTAAAAATAAAAAAAATATTAAAAATTTATAAAATAAAATTTATATGGTCTAAAATATCATAATGTGACAAATTATGGAAAATTCACAACACATATGTAATTATTTATAATAATTTAAAATTTAGAATATTATTACCACAAATAAAATTAAATTGATAAATAAGGATAAATCAAGTTGACAATGTTTAAAATAAATTACTAACATGTCTAAATTTTATTGGTTGATGCGATTACAACCCTATCTCATATAATCTTCGGATATGAGTCATTTTGGAAATTTTTATGTGTGGTTGGGATTTAATATAAACTAATATTTCTTATATTTCCAAAGGTGCCTCTCTCCTCCCTTATAAAAGGGCACCTCCTCACTCTCCCCCTCACACCAATTTGAGCCTTCAAGATCGGCCAACCCCTGACACTTTCTCCTATCCACTTTCCTAGAGACATCTCAGAGGTCATGGTCTTTTTCAAAGTCCAATTTTAGTACCCTAAAAGGAGGTCTCAAAGAAGCGCCTGAAAGAAGAGGTAATGCCCGTTACCGATTCATTCATCTTTATTTCTTCTTCCACTTCTTATTCATTTGTTGTTTCATTATTAGGTAATAAAATTACTATCACTCATATACTGATATTTATTATAAATATGAAACAACCCTATTTCACCTCTTATCCATCCAATGGAAAATGAAATCACCGCGTGTGCGTATGTACAGAATACCGTCTCCACGCCGTGGTGTAATCTATTTTACACCACCACTTTACTTGGATGGGTATAAGGGTGAAATTAATGAATATATATGATTATTGTAAATTGGTATTGATTCTGAAATAGTATAAATACACTCCAATACAATTCCACGATCATGGGAACGATATCATCGCTCGTGCGTACGTACGGAATACCGTCTCCACGATGTGGTGCGATTCGATCTACATGATCATCATTTCATTATGATTATATAAATTAATTGAATGAATTAATATGATATATATTACAATAATACCATTCTGGAAATGAGGTATCTATAACCTAATGAGAAGAATAAGAATTTATTCGACAAAACATGCATAAGAACAAAAAGTAATAAACACCCGAATAACAAGTAGTAATGAAATATTACTAATAGGAAGCTATGAATATAACCATATATGATATCATAAAAATACGTATGATTCTGTAATAAGTAAATAAAATTATTTAAATCATTATACAGGAGGATCGTACACTTACGAATCAAATCAGACCTATGGTATGGGAAAATCTCGCAATCTCAATTTTTATCTGAGATTGTTTATACTTCAGAATTTACTGGGATGTATTTTATCACCCACATCCATGTTTCCTCAATATGTAATATTGTTTCCATCCACCTAAAATTGTTTAAATCCAGTTTTACCCTTTGGTGAGTTTTTAGTAAAAGATATGAAAGGAATCTTTTGTCGGCTTTTGTACGAGGTACTTTTTGAATTTTCCGACAAAAGTATGAGAAGAATTTTTTTTTAACTTATACGGCATGAATGGATTTTTGAAACATTATTTCCAAGAAGCTTCCTTTTACAAGTTTTCAAGTTCATTTTTAATCAACTTCTTTTAGTTTATAATTTCACGATAAGTTAAGAAAGGAAAAGTGTTTTTGAAGTAGAAAGGATATTTTTCTCAAGAATAAAGTTCAAGTGTTTTATCAAAATTATTTTACATCTATGATAATAAAGGGCTTTGTTTCTACCCTATTATTACATTGATTTGATTATGTTGTGATGGAATTATTTTTATAAATTTCTCTATCTTATATGAATTGTTTTATGATTTCATGATGTTTAAGAAACCCATTTTTATTACATGGGTTATGCTATGATGTGTGGTTTATGATTTTGTGGCACAGATAAGAATGGTATCATTATGAGATTGGTGGGTCCTATATCTCCCTCAAATTCATTTGGTAAGGATTTTATATCTCATGAGGTAGACATGGCTAGAATAGCAGGTTATAGCGGTTCAGTGAAACAGTACTAAAATGAGGAGTGAACTCGGGTCAGAAATGGACTTTGTCCACTAAGATAGTCTTGGAAATGAGTCTTGACTAATAAGAAATGACTCTCAATGATTATGTGTGTATTCCACAATGGTTCATGTTTTATGTTTTGATTATTGGGATAACATTTCACTGCTATGATTTATCCCATGTTATGAAATTATGATCTCTTTTGCAGGTTAAGATTTCAAAAAGTTATGTTATTATGTATATGATTTGATTGATATTTCTTTTGTTTACCCTTACTGAGCATTTGAGCTCACCCTTTTGTATGTTTTATTTCCACATGTCAGGAATAAGGTTATTAAGTAAGATAGGCCAAAAAGGGGCTCCAGATACGATGAAATAAATGGGGGGAAAAGTAGATGCTTTATGAACCAGTTGTTTATGCTTTCTAGTTTATAAAGACACTATACCTATATGGTCCTTTCATGGTTTTGTCATATGTTGTAATAAGTGTCCTTCAATTTTGAATTAATAACAATGTATGTAATGTATGGGTCGTTATAAGGGTGATAGAGTCTCGGGGTGGCTCGGCCAACATTGCACGAGTTGTAATTTCTATCTGTTTGAACTTCTCGCGAAGGCGATTCCATTCTAGCTTCACATGATGAAGTTTGGCTTGGGTTTGGTCCAGAATAAAGCCCAGTGGTGCTACCTACTTCCCAAGTTCTGTTAGATGGGTTTCGATTGGCCCAAGACTACTGGATGAGGCCATCGAATCATCTTTCTATATTAATTAACCAAGATCACTTGTATTCAGATAAAATAATCGAAACGTCTAGTTTCTAGAGGTCATATTGACCAACGATCATATAACAGTTGAAACCCAATGGTCTCATATTAATTATACTCATGTTATCAAATAGAAAACTTTTTTTGAGTATAAAATAACACTCAAAATTAGGAAACAATGTTTATTCAAAAACATTCGGGTCATTATAGTTCATAACATCAAAAGGATAGTCTTGTTGTTTAGTGTATTGAAGGTGAAACAGATCTGTAGTGGTTTATGGTTAAAAATATCAAGGATAATGTAGATATTTCTTCCCTTGATTGGGATTAATTCAATGGTATATTTCATGAGAAATATATTCCTAAAGTAGTTCAACATAAAATGGAAAAAAATTATTAGAATTGAGGTACGGAGATGACTCAGTGGCTTCTTGTGAAGAAAAATTCACTAGACTAGAAATATAATATAAAAAAATTATAATGTATCTTGATAGTAAAATCAATCATTTTAACTAAGGATTAAAGAAAAATTATTGTATAAAATTAGCTTCTCGTGAGTTCAGAAGTTATGAAAAACATATTCAATTATTTAGAGAAAGAGGAAATGGAGATTGATAATAATCAAAAGTTATTTGAAAAACAATTTAATAAGAGGTCAAGGTGGTAGGTTAAATGGAAGAAATATTCAAAAAATTATGATGGTAAGAAACATATGATTATAGTTTTTGAAAATTTTGGTAAAAAGAACACAAGGGAATGCATTTTAAATTTTTTAGTGGGCCTCCTATGTGGAAAAATTAGACATAAGGCTCATAATTGCACTGAAAATGATTAGGGTAGATGTAAGAAAAAAATATGATTTATAGTTTGAAAAAAAATTAACTGAAATGATATGGGTCATTAGGAAAATGAGTGTATGAAAAAGAACTAAATTTATGGGAAGAATTCAGACCACATGTAGAAACGGTTGGTGAAAACCATTTGATCTATTACAACAGATATTAGGCCATAAAATGAAGAAGTATCAAGTACATTGTTTGTTTATTCAGATTATGAAAATGTGTTGTTCGATTATCAGTCTACACATTCCTTAATTTCAGAGAAATTTTATAGTATATTTGGAATATCATCATTAGAAATGAATCATGAATTTTTTGTAAAAACCTCTGAGGGTAATGTCGAGATAAAAAAAATATAAGGACCATCCTATCCATGTCGGTGGAAATAATATACCTAAAAACCTTATTTTTTTCCATCTATTAGAGTTTGATGTTATTATGGGTATGTATTGGAATTCCATTTATCAAATTATTATTTATTAGAGATCTAAATTTCATTCTTTTCAAAATAAATTTCAGTTTGTGTACATGAATGAACCCTTATTGTTGATAACATATCATGAAGCTGAGAAACTAGTATAATATGGAAATAAATGATACCTTGCACTTATTGTTGAAAACAAAGGAACTATTCAAGTTAATGATGTGCTGGTGGTAAATGAGTATCTTGATGTTTTTCCTGATGAGTTTCCTAGTATAATACATGATTAAAATGTTGAATTTACTATTTACTTGCTTCCTGAAGATAATCAAATTTTAAAACCCCCTTATCGAATAGCTCAAATTTAACTTTTAGAGTTAAAGTAGAAATTGCATGAGTTATTAGATAGATGTTTAATTTGACCTATCACATCACCATGGAGTGTTCCTATCATGTTTGATAAAAATAATTATGGTTCAATGAGACTTTTCATTTATTATAGATCCTTGAATAAAATCATTATTAAGAACAATTATCCTTTGCCTCGTATTGATGATTTTTTACATCAGATCCATGAAGCATTGTTTTTTTAAGATTTAAATGAGGTATAGTTACCATCAATTTAATTTAAAGTATTATGACATTCTTAATAACTCGTTCCTCACTAGAAATGGCCATTATGAATTTTTAGTTTTTCATTTTTGGTTGACCAATGCACTTGTTGTATTCAATGATCTTATGAATAGTATTTTCTAAAAGTTCATAGATATGTTTTTTCTTATTTTTATTGATGATATATTGGTATATAATAAAAGTATATAGGAGCATATAATTTATTAAAGGGATGTCTTGAAAAAAATAGGTGAAATGAAACAATTTGGGAAATTCAATATGTGTGAGTTTTGGATACAAAAAATTTCATTCCATGGTCACATTGTTTATAAATATAACATAACTGTTTATCTTGCTAAAACCAAAGTTGATAAAAAATTCCCATACTCAAAAATAAAACTAAGATTCATTGTTTTCTTTTTTTAGAAGGTTATTACTATAGGATTTTTAAAATATTTTCATGGTTATCTAGCCCACTGACTATGTTCACTCGAAAATGTGTTAAGTTCATTTGGACAAATGAATGTGATTAATGTTTTTAGGAATTAAAAAAAATTATTGGTGAATCCTCTAGTTTGGGAACTTCCTTATTGAAAAGGTGAATTTGTTTTCAGCAATGATGCTTTATTGAATGGTTATGGTTGTGTCCTAATGAAAAATTATTAGGTATTTTCTATGCTTCACGTGAGATGAAAAATCATGATTTAAATTACCCTACACAAGATTTCTAATATGGTTCATTTTTTTATTTAAAAATTTGGTTGAATCATCTGAATGGAGTAAAATGATAAATATATACTTCTATAAAATATTGAAGTATATATTTTCTCAGAATGAATTGAACATGACATGGAGAAGATGGATAGAATTAATCAAGGATTATGATTTCATGATCCATTACCATCCTAGAAAAGATAAAAAAGTGGCTAATTATTTGAGTAATATTAGTAATGATATATTAACCACATTACGTTTTGAACACAACCCTTTAAAAAATGATTTTATTAACATTGGAATGGAAGTATTTTGTGAAGGAAATGCCTCTGTTTTGTTTTATTTTTTAGCGAAATCATATCTTGTGGACAGAATATAGCAAGCAAAAAAGGAGGACAATATGTTTCAAGACATGGTATAATTAGATCTGTAGGGTTTTTTCATGAATTTAACACTGATAATGATTGTGTTTTGAGGTTCGGAAAATGATTAAGAGTGTCATTTGATTTAATGTTAATGAAATAATTGTTGTGCGAAGTGCATAGTTCTATGTTTTCAGTACATCCTGGTAGTACTAAGATTAACATAGATATTTGAGGGTATTACTAGTGAGACTGAATGAAAAGAGATATTTCTGAATTTAATGTGAACTGTTTGACTTGTCATCATATGAAATTTGAATGGTAATTTCTGAAAGGGATGCTCACCCTTTTCCAGTACCATAGTGGAAATGGGGAACTATATCTATGGACATCATTGTGTTATTAATGAAGACATCTCATGGTAATAATGCAATCTATGTTATTGATGATCTATTGACTAAATCTACTCATTTTATTCTCATTTGAGATACAAATTCTCAAGATCATGTTTCTCAATTGTATATTATATAGATAGTTATTTTACATAGATTTCCCGTCCCTATTGTGTCTGATCGTGATCCCATGTTCACTTATAACTTTTTGTAAGGCCTTCAAATGTCATTTGGAACTGAATTAAATTTATTTACAAATTTTCATCCTCAATCAAATGGGTAGTCTAAATGAACAATTCAAACCATAGATGATATTCTACATGCATGTTTAATGGATTACCGGTGATGTTGGGATCGAAATTTTTCTTTGGTTTTGTTTTCTTATAATAACAATTTTTATTCTAGTATATAAGAGTCACAATTTTAGGCATTATATGGAAACTATTATCAAGCACTATATTTTTGGGATAAAGTATGTGAAAGAATGTTGATGGGGCCAGAATTGGCAGATGGGATGGTACCAAATGTTCAATTGATTTAGAATCACATGAGGACATGTCAGAGTAGCAAGAAAATTTATGAGGATAACCAGAAAAAGGATCCTTATTTTGAGGTAGGTGATCATGTCTTTCTCAATGTTTCTCTATAGAAACGTGTGTAGTATTTTGGTATGAATGTAAAGTTGTGTTCGAGGTTCATTAGACACTATGAAAACCTAGATAGTGTTGGATCAGTTTCATACAAAGTGGCATTACCTCCATGTTTATCCAAGTTACAAATTTTTTTTAATGTTTCAATGTTGAGAATGTATTTGTCAATTAAATATCATGTTTTGAGTCCATAGGTAGTTCTGATGGAAGATAATCTTTCATATTAGGAATAGCCAATACAGATTCTCGACCATAGAAAGAATATTTTTCGGAATAAGGTGATTGATCATGAAAACGTTTGCTATAAAAACCATATGTTTTATGTGGAAAAATAATAATCCAAAAATTCAATGAGGGATAACTACCTCCAAATTTTGATAGGTGAATTGAATTGTGTGGACACAATTTCCCAAAGGGTGGAAAGATGTATCATTCCATGTAAATAAAGAATAATAAATTTTCATATTTATTAATATTTATGAATTAAATATTTTTTTACATTAAATGGTATGCAATGTATGATAGATTTCCTGACACACACCAATCAATTTCCCCAAAATTGTATGTTGCACACAACACCGAGTCATATTGAAAAAAATTAAATAATAATATTACAATATGATGGGTTGTTAATTTCTAGTTATTTTATTAGTTGGAATTAATAGAATTAAATATATTAAGATTTTTATTTTTTTATAAATGTTTTTACATTTATCCAAGGAATTTTAGAGGCTTTAAATGAGAATGTATCCATTTTTAAGTATTATATTCTGTAATATTTTTAAAAGAATGTTTTCCACATTTTGTTGGAGAACCATTTTTTTAAAAAAAATTGTCACTCATATATGTTATATCTGAGAAAATAACCATCTTACTTATATGTGGGGAATTAAAAATTAACTTTGTTGATATTGTGGTATTTTTCTGATGAAATTCATATTTTTATGAATACTGAAAAATAATGGATTTTAATTCAAAAATACCATTTAATCTTATTTATTTATATATTTATTAATCCCATTTAATAGTTTTTGAAGTGTAATTGGATTATTTTTTATTACTTAATATAAATTTGGGCATTATAAAAATTTTGACATGGAAATTGGGCATAAACCCATGTCAATATTTTTAAAGTGTATATTTATTAAAAGCCAACTTTCTGATTTCGACAACATGAATTAATTCTAAATTAATAATGCAATTTTTGTGTTTTGAATTTGGGAAAATGGATTACATATTTGCAATTTGAATATCCAAATTATGTAAATAGATTGCTTTTATTTTTTGATATTCTTAATTGTAACATTAATAATTATTTTTATTTATCACGGGAAAAGCATAAATAAAGAAAATAAGGGTAATAAATAATAATATAATAATATAAAACTTCTCTCACACATGACCAAATACTATTTTATGAGCTATGTCTGACCATGGGAATCCTTGTTAATTTTTGAGACCCCATGGAGCCACTTGGGTGTGATAATGATATGTTATAAAAATTAATTTAATGTAAATAAAAATATAACTTAAACATGTATCTTTTACTAAACTAATTTTAATATAGGGTTATATAACTGATATGTTTGGCTATAAATATTCATTATGAAATATAATTTTTTTTAATATATCTTGGAATTTTATTTATAATTATTAGACTTTAAATAAATAAATTTATTTGTGACATAATTTTGATTCAATGATTACCATATTAATGAACGATTCAAATAAATGATATTATAAATATGAAAATACATGTAATTTGAATATTTTGATTCCATCATAGAATTTATCATATTTTTAGGTCTATTTATGCTTTATTTAATTCATTTGTATTGAATGAATACTTTATTTAGGACAATAACAAAAATCAATTACCAGATAGTGTCAGAATTGACATTAATGAGTTTTAAAAAAAATATTCTATTTTATTAAATGATATATCAGTCCCAAAAATATAATATTCTGCCAAATTAATTATATAATGTTAAAAATGTAATTAGTGATCCACTATTGGTCCTATTTTAATTATATATTAACTATAGTAACCATATATTATGAAAACAGAATAAGTCATGGTAGGAGTTAATGTTTCTAAGTCAGGGTTAATGAAAAAAGATAATTATAATTTTGTGAAAAAATTGTTTTAAACATATTAGATGAGATTATATAGTCCTGTTATCATCTTATCCTTGAAATATATAACTTTTGAAGTATTATAATTTGAAAATCAATTTTTTATAATATAATATTTCCTTACCACCCTAAAGTGCCCCTCTGCCCACTTATAAAATACCACCACCTCTACCCACATACTCACACATACAAAGCCTTTTAGTTAATAAACTATCTATCGAAGAAACTTCCTAAAATCCCTGAACACATTCTAGAAGCCTTATTTTTGGCATAAAACCCTTCTTAGAGTTGTTATGTTGTTCTTCAAAAGTCATCAACCAAAGAAGACGTATCATTTTTAAGTGTTTCTATTGTGTTTATTCTTCCACTTCCACAAATATCATCCAAGCATGATCTAATAATAAATCTAGTATCCTTAATACTTATACACGTTATTAGGTTAATATCATCCCATAAATCCATCTCTACTTCCATCAAATGGGAATGAAATTAATCATTTTTGCGTATGTTGGAATTATTACCCCCACAAACCGATTTAGTTCGTTTTCCATTACCATCTACTAAGATTGGTAATAATTATTGAATTAATATTCATTTTTGATATTAATGACATAATAATCATTATAAGATAATAATATATCAATTATTTTCTTACTTTCATATGCATTAAAATTATAACGTTGTTCGTGCGTACGTGTGAACTGTCACGTCCACAAAGAGGTGTGACTCATTTTTATTCATTATATCACTTTTATGATACATATTAGTATATTTAATTGATTATTATTATGTTAATAATTCCATCATAGTTTTTTAATGATAAAATGATAATTACCTTATTTATATAATGATAAATTAAAAATAGAAATGTTATTAATACAAATGTATGACCTACCGTCTCCATGATTATAACATTGTTAATTTTTCATAACCATATTTATATTAAAATTTATGATTCATGTGTAAATGTAATGAGTATTCAATTAATACTATTTGGGAGATAATGGACATACAACCACATGGACTAGTGACATTATACCAGGTACATTTTCGACTCATGAACCAATTATCGACAAAATGTCTGACATGATGTCAAATAATAAATTAATTATTTTAACATGGTCATAAGTTATATAAAGGTAATAATAAACCAGAAAACGGTTCTAAAGAAAGTATAAATAAACCTATGTCCTTTATTCATGGATATAAAGAATGAACCGGACAAGTCGAACTCAAGGTATGGTAATTTTCATTAATCACCTTTCATTGAGGCATATTTTGATTTATATATGACAATATTTTACATGATGTATAATAAAACACTTTGATATTTAATTTAATTAAACTATTTTAAAAAGGAATATATTTTTACAAAGCATTTTACTAAATTACAATTGAATTGTTTCTTTTTAACGTACATCGACGAAATGACAATTCCATCGCTGCGAGCATTATTTGATATTTGGTTTTCTCTACAAGACGTAATGTTTTTAAAAAGAAAAGAAAATACCATATTCCATTATATTTATTTTTTAATTCAAATTTGTTTTTGATATGGGATTTATTATATAGATATCTTGATTTCATTCTAGAAATGTTATTTTTAATGTATATTTGTTCATATATAATGATTATTTTATGATTTTTGGTTATTTCATATGTATATTGGGGGTTCTATGATAAATTGATGGTGGGTGTGCTTGTGATAGATCTCCAATGAATTGGTTTAGGTGGTAGAGGTAATCATTAATGTATCTCCTAGGAAATGGTGGGAAAATACTATGATGGGTATTTCAAACGTCCCCATGAATGTTATTCACTATGTATCTGTAGAAGCTAAAATGAATCTATGTTATTGATACCACAAGTTACCATTATGATTAATGATTTCTATGAGATATTAATAAATGGTAGGTTTTCATAGGGTATTTTAATGATCTTATGTTTTGTGAGGGAAGTTTATGATTTCATTGATTTGTATGTATCCATCGACTAACATTTTCATTCCTTATTTTATAACCCTTACTGAGCATTTTATGCTCATCCAACATTTTTGAATTTTTTTTCATAAGGTATAATTAGGGGTAAGAGAAAAGAAAATTTAAGAATGATTTTTTATCAAGAAATTTATTGTTGTTTTTTTAATGAGTATTATTATTGTGAAAAAAACATTGATATAGTACAAGTGTCTACTTTGTAATATTTGAGATGTATTATATTAATAATCAACTAATTATTTAAATATATAAACCTAAAAATAACCTCAATGTGAATTAAAGTCAATTATTGATTATCTCAATATTGTGTAATGTTTTATGGCTGGGCCTTATAGACACAAAATGCAATGAAGCCCATTTTTAAAGAAATTATATGTTTTAAGCATAAAACGATATTACTAAAATTCATATACATATTTCTTATAAATGAATCTATTTATTATAATTACCTAAAAATTATACACATTTTCATTAAAGTTATTATTTCTAATCATTCCATCCAATTTAATAGCGAGGTTAAAAATTATATACAATAATATTTCTATATTACATTTGAAATCACATAAAACATGATTTTGTGTATACCACACTGTGATGAATATATTACTTAAATTAAATAAATAATAAAATATTGGGGTGTTATATTCTACCACATTAAAGATATTTCATCTTTATAATGTTTTCCCATTCTTGATAAAAATGGAATAAAAAATAATTTCCGAGTGTTTAAAATAAAACATACAATTAATAAAAGAAAAAAATTTAATATATAAAAATAATTGTTTTATACTAATATCCTAAAAGGATTAATAAAACCTCATTTTACGAGATTTGAAATAAAATAAAATTATCATATGTAAAAAACATAACTAGGTTACCACATACTCTAAACTTATTTGGGATGTGAAAACATAGAAATTGAAAGAAGAGTCATTTAAGAGACAATGATATAATTTCATAGAACAGAAGAGACCATTTATTATTATAAAATGATCATAAAAGGATAAAAAAATTCACGATCCTTTTCTTGAAGTTGTGGGATTCTTTTACCTTGTAGATAGATTACATGATAAAATATATTTACCTAATTTCATATGATTTAATATGCACAATTTAAACATTGGATATTTTTTAAATCAATTTACACATCTATGGAATATATAAACTATGAAACAAGTATTCAAGATGAAGTTTTAAATATTAATGAACTAGAATCATCTTATAACATATCACATGATCCATAAGAGTATAATAATTTATTCTTCCTATTATTGCGCATTAAAAAATATGTTATAACAAGGTTATATAATATCCTATACAAAAAAACAGAACCTTAATTTTAAATAATGAATAATAACACATAATGATAAACCTTAGATATTCAATAAATAACTAATAATAAAATTGTTCAATTTATTACATACCAAGTTATAACCCCAAAATATAGACGGTCTTGATCATATATTCTTTAGAGGTCAATACAATATTCATCTATAAACAGTAATTTATAGTAATAAATTCATATTCCCAAAAATGTATATATCATAATTATTTAACCTCTAAAATTTTAAAATGATTTCTATAAATACCTAAATCATCATAAATCCAAAAATAGAGTCACATATACTTCCAAAAGATAATTTATCCATTTTTCATAAAATAAAATCACATATCAACTAAAAATATTTTCATATACCTTATTAATTTTATATTCCCATAATATAGAACTTATTAAAAATTAGAATTAATCAATTATTCACAAAATAATTTCTCAATGCCATAGTTATATATAAAATAAAACATATGTTCTCAAAATTTAATAAACCATTCATCCAAAATATTCATATTTAACTCAACATAAAAGATCATCAAAACTATAAATTTTATCAATACCACTAATCTTTTGTCAGAAAAATATAAATGAACACCTCCTTAGATTACCTTTTATTCAAAAATATGTTAATTTTTAGGGTTATATATTCCTAAAAAATCTATTAAAATTAAATACATGTACCAAGGTAGTAACATTTTGGCAATGTAAAATTTTGAAAATTAACTTTTAAAAAAAATTAATATTTTTGATATTTTTCCTTACATTAAACATAAATTTTTTATATCATTAAATTAAAATATATTTTTATCTTTCATTTCATAGAACTCAAAGTTTAAATAAATTAGAACATACTATGAAAATATTTTATCTAAAACGATAATTATCTTCAAGACATTGTAATGGTGGGTATGAAAATTATTAACTAAATAATGAAAAAATATGGTTGAAAAATTTATATAAAATTAATTCTTTGGTTACCAATTTATTATAAGTAAAATTCAAAACTACATGAAAATAATGGAAATATTTTTCTAAAAAAATTATTCTTATGAAAAGTAACGTTGTTTACACTAATAAATTAAAAAACACAATATTTTTGAATTATTTTAATGAAATTTATATATATTATATATAAGTTTACTTTTCAACATTCATATTATGATTTTTCTTGAAAAGAGATAAAAATAAATCCAATTTTATTCTTAAAAACTATATTTTTCAGAAAAGAGGTGTTGCTAGATTTTTATTCACTTATTTTAAAACATAATTTGGAATATTTTATAAATTTTTATTAATAAAATAACTTTCTGTTTTTAAATCATAGTTTCAAAAATATCCTTGGCTTATTTTTTTTTTGAATTTTATAAAAATATTAAATTTTTTAGATGAGTAGAAAATAATAATAAATTTAAATTGAAAAATATGTTTTTGTTTAACTTATTTAGTATGATAAATTATATATTAATTTTTTATTAAATTATAATTAATTTAATTAAATATCTATCAATTAAATGTTTTTCCTTGGAATCATTTTTATAATGAATATTCATATAAATGCTCTTTAAATTTTGAATATTTTTTTGAAACCCCACTTTCTAATTGCATATGTGAGATAAAGTTTCAAATAAAATTTTCAATATCAAATAATGGAATTTGGAAAATTTGATTCATTATTTTAAATAATAAAAACTTATATTATTAAATACGTTCGTATTAATTTTCTACCCAACGAAAAAATGAAAACCGAAAAAAATTATTAATGAGGTTAAGGTAAAAAGGTTATACTATAGGTTAAAAAATAAATATAAGGGTTAATATGACAATAATGAATTATGAATTTCTATTATCTGGAGAGAATTCAATATTATACATCATCATATAGATTGTATAATTATTTTAAATCTTATGTACTTGGAATTTCCTTTTTATTTTGGATTTTTGGGGGAATTTTCTATTGGTTTCATAGTGCGTTCCTTTCACCCACATGTAAAGGGACACAAACACCATACACTTATTGTCACATAAATAGAAAAATATTTCATCCGAACCTAGAAAAAATACATCCCCAACATCCTTAACAATGTTCTAGAGGAAACGTTCATCAAAAATTTCCAACACAAGGGTCCTTTATATGATATCAAAAGAGTTTCTTCCAAGATATGTAATTTTCATCAATAAGCTCATTATATTTATTTATTATTTTCCTACCATTAATTATTAATTAAATATTCTAATATAATAAAAAACATATTTTATATATTTTTATATGTTATTAATTTTAATGTAATAACCAATATAAATATCCAATTCCATCAAATATGAAACGAAACTATTGGTCATGTGTGAAATGAACTACCGCCTTCAGAAACAACATAATTCTTCTTCCATATACACTATTCAAGATTTAGTATAATAAGGGATTTATTATATTTATATGATATTTTAAATAAATTTTCACTTCATTAAATATATTATCACATATATCCTTTTTGTAATTTTCATTTCATGGGGGATACACTAACGTCAATTGTGTGTACAACAGACTAACGTTGTGTAATGCGATGTGATTTTTTCTCAATAATGATATACATAGAAGGTAATAAATATTATCTTAAAAAAATATATTATACATATAAAATAATTGCTGTAATTTAATTTTTAATTATTAGTTACTTTTTTTAGTTCTAACCATATTTATATGGAACAACAATCATGCTTATGTACGGCCTTCAATGTCCAAGAAAGGTGCATTGAATATTTCAATATTGATTTTCATTGAATGAATATAAATATGTATATAATTAAAATATATGATATTGATGTAATATTAAACATTCATGATATTTTTAAACTATAATAAAAGCACCTGAAGGAAAAATACTTATCTAAAATATTTTTAAGAAACAAAACTGTTAACACCCAGAAAAAGAGATTTTATAAAGGGAATATTAATGTATGGGTGTTGAATAATATTTAGGGATTTATATAATATATTATAATAATGATTATTTTTAATTAAATTTTTTATAATAATCATATAATTATTATACAATTTTTTACAACATGTATGAATGAAGATGAGATTTAAGAGTTAAGGGATTTCTGGTCTCTCTTTTATTTCCATTAGTCCTACGAAAATTCACGAGTTGTTTTAATTGTGGGTTGTATCTACTAATCCATTGAAATTTAATAAAATTAATATCATTATTATAATGATATTTTTTTTGTTATTATTTAATGGGCCTTATGATTCAAATGATTACTAAAGAGTAAAGGTATTCTTAACTTATCGTTTACATCTATAGGACACATGCCATATTCACAACCTATTTTTATTACATGGTGTATATAATTTACATGAATATATTTTATGATTACTCTATAGAAAATTATGATTTTTAAAAGTCCCTTTAATTATCTCTCATTAATGGGTGTTAGGATTCAAATGTTACAAAATCGGTAATGTTTTTATGCTACAATATCACTGTTGATTGGGATTATTTGGGATTAAGTCTCCAATGTATAATATTATGATCTATATATAAAAAATTATAATAACTTTTCTTTTACTCTTTTTATTCATGATAGTTCTATGTATCAGTACCATATTCAACTCTTTGTCGCATAAAATGATTGATATTTTTTCTTAAAAAGGTTGATGTATATCTTTCTCTTCAGTAGAAATCCCTATTTATTCCAAAACATTATTTCATAAAAATGTTATCAAATTTATGTATCATTATTAAAAATATATATTAAATTTTTTTTTTACAAGTTTAATTTTTTAAAAAAATCATTAATATACCATTTATTAGGATTTCCAAATAATGTAAGTTTCGATTTTACAAAAAATGTGAATGTAATAATTGTTATAACATGTAAAAAATGAAAATATTTTTTTGACATCATAAAAAAAATTCTTTGATGATTCCATTATATTTTTTTCAAGGTATTTTTTAGAAAAAATATGTTAAGAATTTTGAGGATTTTTTTTTGTTTGAACATTTATTTTCATATAAGAGTTATTTTCCTAAAAACATTTTCCATGTGATATTTCAAAATCATTCTCAATATAAGATGATATCCTTTGATGCAACATATTATTTTCCAAGGATATAAACTAAAGATACCATAATTATTATTTTTATGGATATTTTATCACCAAAATGTTTTTATGAATCCCATTTATCTTCTAAAGGTTATACCATGATAAAATTATTCAAACAACCCATTAATTTCATGGGGTTTTTCTAGAATGAAATGATCAAATGTTTATGAAACATATCTATTCTTTGTGGGTTATGATGTGATGAAATGTTTATAAAATCCATTTATTTTCATTAGATATGATATGATTAATTTTTAATGCTCGTTTAAATCACACACATATGGTTTTCAATATATGGATAGTGGGACTAATATCCTTCTCTAATAAATTTAGAATAGATGTAAAACTCATGAGTATAATGTTAGGAATATACGTATTAAATATTCAAAATCATATGCTTGAAACTGATTAAATTTTCACAATTTTATATTTCCACATTATTACATGTTCACAATGTTATATGTGGAACTGATTACATGTTTACAATGTTATACATGGACCTATCATTCCAGTCTATAAGGTATTTCATTAGCCTGGATTCATGTATATATGATTACATTATAACCTAATTTCATGTACTTATCAAAATGAGTGATCATATTTTCATTTATACTTGATATAAATGTTATAATATGATGTGTATACCATAATTGCATGTCTTATTCAACTGTTATTCTCTCAAGGATCATGTTATTTGATTCCCTTATGATTCATGTCTTATGAACTACAAATATTTATCCCACGACTCTTGATTATGATCATTGATATATAGGGTACATTTTTAATTTTTTTATCATGTTCACATAACCTTATGTTCATATTATTATTTCATGTCTCCATTTTTTACTCCTACTCAGCACCTGATCTAATCCTTCTATACCCTTTCCACATGTTATGAAGAAATGTTTTATGATTGATATGTTTATGAAGAGTATTAAAGGGGATAATCTTTATAGAATATTTTAAGGATCCTTCACCAAATTATTATATTTTTCACCTAGTCTCCAAAGGCACTAAACTACTATGGTCCTTCAGAATGTGATCGTGTAATATATTGAGTATTCATCTAAAATATGTAAAATTGTTATATGAAAATCTAACGTCTCTATAGATGGATTCAAATGGAGGTTTTGCAAACCATTGGAAACTAGGTTGAGATGACTATGGTGAGATACAAAGGGATATTTCAAATGATATGTCAAGATATTAGTCCAAGGATAAGTCTAAGGATGACTCAACATATATGGAAAATGTCATGTAATTTTGGTGAAGGATAGAGTGACTGGTTTCATGAAATTACATCCTTTTCTGGACAATGTAAGTGGATGTGGCTCACGAATATAGGTACATAGGGGTAATTACTCTAAAAAGTGAACATTGAGCTAGACTTTATCATCACCTCATGTATAAAAATGGGCCTTATTTCAAACTTCTTTTAACAGTCATTGGGGATATGCTTTTTAAATTCATAAATAGTTTAAAAATTATCATGAATGATTTAAATAATTGATGATTGTGATTGAGCAATGATAAAATTATTGTTTCATAGATTAAAAATATGGTGTGATGATTTATACAGACTATATGTGATTTATCATGATTATACGGTTCCATACTATGATTGTTTCTCATACATTATGATAGATGGTCTTAGTGAATGGATTAAACATAGAATAATGATGTTAATGCTGAATAAAATTGAAAATGAAATGCTTTTCATCATGTGAAATTGATCTTTTTGGGATATGAAATGAAAAATCTCATTTCTATACCCATACAAAATTCTCAATATATGACTCATGGTAAACACCCAATGGTGAAAATGAGCAGAAAACATTCAATTGAGTCCTTTATGAGGAAAAATCCACATTCACTCTGTGGTTCTAATAATCGGATAGTTTCATAGAAATGTATCAGTACCACTAAAAAATCATAATCAAGTGTTTATATCATGAAATAGTTTTTATATATCCCCCACTTTGATTTTAATGTATATCAATTGTGTACTCTTACTATGAATAAGAGGAAATGATAATAAATTTTCCCCATGAAGTGTGATGAGTTTAAAAACAATATTTTTCAATATGTAATTTCCTCAAATTATTCATACATAAATTTTTAGGGAATTCCTTGATCTTATATATAAGGGAGATGAATCAGTTGTCACATATGATGTAAATTATCTAGTAGATTCAAAGTTCTCTTTTGGAATTATAATGAATCCTAAATGTATTCTTTACAAATTATTAAATAGCTTAAAACCAAATATTCAAAGGGAATTATACATACAATATTTTGGATGCTATGAAGAAATAATTTTACGTGAACTGATAGTGGAATTAGTGTCTGGAATCCCTATCAGTTTATACCATACAAAAATGATGATGGCGTCTATGAAAATTCCTATACATGTCCCTTGGAGGGATAATGTTTTAATCTCCAAATTTCTAAAAAAATGGATGTAGAACATAAGTGAGTTCTTGAAATTAATAATAATGTGTTTTTATAGTGGGAATAAAAAACATTTTGAAAACAATATTGTTATTTATTGTGAAGATGAATATCGATGAAATAAATAGGGAGAGACATCAACCAAATGCAACACTCAAACATCAATGTTAATGATCAAGGAGTTTGGGAATTATGTGAATTAATTCTACAATCCAAAGTAAAATGTTGATTATAATCCCCAAAAACCCCTAAAAACAAAGGAAAATGGAAATCTTATGAAATCACAATGGATCAATTGAATCATGATAAATAGGGGAAACTTATACTCCTTTTATTAGATAAGAATTTCATTTTTGAATGATCCCTAATAAAATATTATTGTTCATTCATAGAGAAATTTCATTTCATAATCTCTTTCTACGTAGATTCTAGTATAGTTAAAACACATTTGATATTCAATAAGTACATGGATAAACCCAAGATTCTAATTAAAACTTATTTCTATAAGATAAGATCTTATGTAATAACTTAAGTGAAAATTAACATTTGGAATAGTATATGTCTCCATGTATGATTAACTTAATAGTTATGGATACCATCATGTGTTTATGAGTTTAAGGTTGATCAAATGTTCAAATTCATTGATAGCACTTTTGTGGTTTTATGTGGTAACTTTTTATCTATATTAATGATATTTTATGAGATGTTTTTTGCAATACAACTAGTTGATTTCTTATATGTTTTATTGAATGTGTAATTCGAGGAAGAGTTCCTATACACATTTCATAAATATGATTAAAGTTACCAATAACCTTTAGGTTTTACCACATATTTGTTGTGGACATAATTATGGGTTATTGTTTATCACATTAAGGATTAAATACACTAGGTTTCTACTTGAGAATGTTTCTCTATGAATCCTCTTTCTAGAATATAAATTAATGAATTTATAAGGTTACATGGGGTGCTACACTTAGTTTTATCGGATTGTGACATTGATCATACGTTGATGTTTTGGTGATGTCCCCAGAAAGCTCTTGATATGAAAATGAGTTTCATAAATGTGTATCAACATCAAATATATAACCAGTTTATGGGAACTATTCAATCCATATATAATAAAATATTATATTTTTATATGGACATTAATGTTTCATGGGATTAATATATCGACCCGGCCTTTTCTTACATTACTATTACATCATTTTAAAGATAAACAACACAATAGTATTACACATGGAGGATACAGAGGCTTAGTGTCTTGGGCAAACTAGGACCATACATAACCAATACAACATCAACCATAAAAATTTATTTAATTTCTTCTTCTATAGCTTCTTAGTGGAACTTGTCCTCTCCTTAGTACATGTAGCCACCTAAGGATATACATCAAGGGGTGAGCTAAAATCCCAGTAAGAGGATATATAAGAACAATACATGATGGGGTGAGCATAATCATGACATAGGAAAAAGATCATGAACATGAGAGGAGCATAAATAAAAGACTTGAAATGTGGCAATGCATAAAAATGAAACATCATGTCTTAGTGGTTAACTACCGCACATACTTGTGAACAATGGTAGCATCACGTTCACACATAATTTCACATTTACTCATGAGATTCATCACTTTACCCAATGAATTGGAGTGCTATATAATTTCGGGCGCACCCGTCACATTTAAACATTCATATTGCGCTATATAATTCCGGGCGCACCCATCACATCATAACATTATCATTATCATGCTTGCCACATAGAACACAAATCAAACATGTAAATAAATAACCCATGGAAAGTAATGGGTTTCATCTCATAATAACACATTCATAAGATTTGGGTTCCCAAAAGAAATAGGGAACAACATACTTGATACAAGAACCATCAACCCTGAATGAGAGGTAAAAGGTGAGATCTTGAAAGAAGAGTTCTTTTGGAAAACATTTTGATGGACATAAAAACCAGTGAAAAACATGTATATCCCAGAAAAGTAAAGTAAATGGTGAAAAATGATCTTTTAGGAGTAACCACATAAAAAATGGAGTGAAAGAGGGAGAACCCTAAAGAAGAAAATTGGGTTCGAGATTTCCCCTTACCTTGAACTCGAATGCCTCCTTCTTTTTAATGTCATGTATAATGAAATTATATTCATTAATTAGAAATTACAGAACCTTTTATACATTAATAGGGTTCATTCTGGTTTCATTATTTCATATTAAGTTCCTTTGGATGACTTATAGAGTTTAAAAACATTGTTCGGGGATGTTCGTTTTTATGGTTTTCTTGAGTGGTCCACTTGTATTCTTAAATTGATGTTTGGGTAGATCATGGGTAAACATACAGAACTGATACTACATGTTATTAATGATATTACAGTAGATTTAATAATTTTATAGTGAATTATATTAGATCCTAGTGGATGAATCATTAGATGAAAAAATTAATGATGGTTATTTGGGTTAATTTGAGCGGTTTTTGGATCACAACGATCTTGTTTTAACATTTATCTTTGTAATAAGGCCATAGGTTATTTCCAGAACATAAAATAGAACATAATACATATAAAATATTCTGATTCAACCATAAAAATGGTTTCATGACCAGATTGAAGGTAGAAATTGAAGAAGAGAGAATGTTGTTTTTGAAAGTGATAAATTATCACCACGTCAACAACGTTTTCTTTAATAAAATAAATGGAAGAGAGAAAGGGTGTGGGGTGATATAATATAACATTAGAATCATAATATTAATGTATATATATAAAAAAGAATTTAATGAAAAATTTGGATGAAGATAGGTAGGGGAGATCAAGAAAGGAACTTGAACTTGAAAGGAAATTAAAGGAGAAGAGAGAGAGAAATTACCTTTAGAATCCTCCTCTTGAGATCCTCATTAAGGAAGCTAGGCTTGGTCTTTTGATGAGACTAGCCACTTTTGGACGTGGGGGATGAGCTAGGGAAGGTGTTTGGGCAGAATTTAGAGAAGTCTTGGAGCTTGAGAGGTGTGAGGAAAAGAGGGAGTGAAGGGTGGCTTTTATAGTGGAGGGGAGAGGGGTTTCCTTAATATAAAATTGATTAGTTTATTAATTTCACCAAAGACAAGGAATAGTGAGTCTTGGATGACTAAGAGTAGTAAAAAAGGCATGTGAGTTCGGTATTAGGGTGCTTACATCACTTGTGATATCAGGAATAGTGGGTTTTAATTAAGATGTAATTTTATGGTAAATTAATGTATTCTACTATTCACCAAAAATTATTTTTGTTTCATTAGACTCCAAAAACATTCTTGAACACAACCGTGTATGTCGGATTTTTAAAATTCCAAACATAGGGGTGACAAAATTATGTTTAAAGGTCAATTATCACTTAGTAGTTCATTATTTTGTGTTTTTATGACATAGATATAAGAAGGGAATTTTCTATTGAAATAATTTGGGTTGTTACATTCTTCACCACTTATGAAATTTCGCCTCTGAAATTTTACTTTACACAAACAGGTGAGGGTACTTCTCCTTCATTACCTCTCCTCGTTCCCACCATTTTCTAAAATATAAAAGGATAGAACAAAACATAAGTAACAATTCATGAATAATTTATCCATTTAAACAATTATACAAAAAAACATAACATATGGGATCCCTAGGTTAATATTCTAGTGTATGTGTTTGTACTTATTCTTATGCTAGAGGTTTTCTCTAGGGTTTACTAATCCTAATTCCCAAAATAACTAAACCATTCCTCTGATACCAACTATAGAGACCCGACCTTTTCTTACATTACTATTACATCATTTTAAAGATAAACAACACAATAGTATTACACATGGAGGATCCAGAGGCTTAGTTTCTTGGGAAAACCAGGACCATACATAACCAATACAACATCAACCATAAACATTTATTTTATTTATTCTTCTATAACTTGTTAGTGGAACTTGTCCTCTCCTTAGTACATGTAGCCACCTGAGGATATACATCAAGGGGTGAGCTGAAATCCCAGTAAGATGATAGAAAAGAACAATACATCATGGGGTGAGCATAATCATGACATTGGAAAAAGATCATGAACATGAGAGGAGCATAAATAAAAGACTTGAAATGTGGCAATGAATAAAAATGAAACATCATGTCTTAGTGGTTAACTACCACACATACTAGTGAACAATGCTAGAATCATGTTCACACATCATTTCACATTTACTCCTGAGATTCATCACTTTACCTAATGCATTGGAGTGCTATATAATTCCGGGCGCACCCGTCACATTTAAACATTCATATTGCGCTATATAATTCCGGGCGCACCTGTCACATCATAACATTATCATTATCATGATTTCCACATAGAACACATATCAAACATGTAAATAAGTAACACATGGAATGGAATGGGTTTCATCTCATAATAACACATTCATAAGCTTTGGGTTCCCAAAAGAATGAGGGAACAACATACATGATACAAGAACAATACACCATGAATGAGAGGTAAAAAGTGAGATCTTGAAAGAAAAGTTCTTTTGGAAAACATTTCGATGGACATAAAAACCAGTGACAAACATGTATATCCCAGAAAAGTAAAGTAAATGATGAAAAAATGATCTTTGAGGAGTAACCACATCAAAAATGGAGTGAAAGAGGGAGAACCCGAAGGAAGAAAATTGGGTTCTAGATTTCCCCTTACCTTGAACTCGAATGCCTCCTTCTATTTAATGTCCTGTATAATAACATTATATTAATTAATTAGAAATTAAAGAAACTTTTATACATTAATAGGTTTCATTCTGGTTTCATTATTTCATATTAAGTTCCATTGGATGACTTATAGAGTTTAAAAACATTGTTCGGGGATGTTCGTTTTTAGGGTTTTCTTGAGTGGTCCACTTGTATTCTTAAATTGATGATTGGGTAGATCATGGGTAAACATCCAAAATTGATACTACATGTTATTAATGATATTACAGTTGCTTTAATAATTTTATAGTGAATTATATTAGATTCAAGTGGATGAATCATTAGATAAAAAAATTAATGATGGTTATTTGGGTTAATTTGAGCGGTTTTTGGATCACAATGATCTTGTTTTAACATTTAACTTAGTAATAAAGCCATAGGTTATTTCCAGAACATAACAAAATACATATAAAATATTCTGGTTCAACCATAAAAATGGTTTCATGTCCAGATTGAAGGTAGAAATGGAAGAAGAGACCATGTTGTTTTTGAAGGTGATAAATTATCACCACGTGAACAATGTTCTGTTTAATAAAATAAATGGAAGAGAGAAAGGGTGTGGGGTGATATAATATAACATTAGAATCATAATATTACAGTATATATATAATACAAGATTTACAGAAAAATTTGGATGAAGATAGGTAGGGGGAGATCAAGAAAGGAACATGAACTTGAAAGGAAATTAAAGGAGAAGAGAGAGAGAAATTACCTTTAGAATCCTCCTCTTGAGATCCTCTTCAAGGAAGATAGGCTTGGTCTTTTGATGAGACCAGCAGCTTTTGGATGTGGGGGATGAGCTATGGAAGGTGTTTCGGCAGAATTTATAGAAGGCTTGGAGCTTGACAGGTGTGAGGAAAAGAGGGAGTGAAGGGTGGCTTTTTTAGTGGAGGGGAGAGGGGTTTCCTTAATATAAAATTGATTAGTTTATTAATTTCAACAAAGAAAAGGAATAGTGAGTCGTGGATGACTAAGAATAGTAAAAAAAACGAATGTGAGTTCGGGATTTGGGTGCTTACATCACTTGTGATGTCAGGAATAGTGGGTTTTAATTAAAATGTATTTATATGGTAAATTAATGTATTCTACTATTCACCAAAAATTATTTTTGTTTCATTAGACTCCAAAAACTGTTTTGAACACAACCGTGTATGTCGGATTTTTAAAATTCCAAACATAGGGGTGACAAAATTATGTTTAAAGGTCAATTATCACTTAGTAGTTCATTATTTTATGTTTTTATGACATAGATATAAGAAGGGAATTTTCTATTGAAATACTTTGGGTCGTTACAATTAACACCTTCCTCATGTTGAGTTTTCTACCAAAAAAAGATATCACTTGAGTATTCATATGGATTTGTATGATTTCTATTATGGAGTAAACTATTGAAATCAAAATTAAAGGAATGCAGTTGTAGAAATAATTAATATTAGTCCTATGAATGCTTATAAGATGGAAGATAAGGTTACATGCATTCAATAACATGTGAGGATTACAGAAAGTTCAGCAATATTTTATTTTTGTAGTCATTAACGGGATCTAGAATTTGAAGTTGGTGAGAAGGAATTTCTATGTATTTATTTATTACTAAAAATGGAATACTAATAACTAGGTATATTTATCCATTTGAATTACGTGATTTTATTATAATATTATCTTATCATTTGAAGCTTCCACAAAATCCCTCTTAGGTTCAGGATATGTTCCTTGTACCTTTCCTATATAATTATATACCTGATGCTTCACATGTACGAAACTCAATGGTCGTACTATTGGGGTTTTATATATCATATAAGAAACAATCAGTTGAGAATATAGATCATTTAGAGGAAAATCTATGAAACATTAACACTAAAAGAGTCAATGTTTTGAAAAATAAACTATCATCTTGTGGAAGCTATGTGGAAACATATGGTTGTAATGAGGTGGATTTATGAACGTTTTTCATACAAAAGTTTTGAATTTCAAGGGATAAATTCATTTTAAGTGGGGTACAATATAACTATATGATATTTTTTGAAATGTTTTTTTCATATAAATTTTTTTATTTCAATATAATCCATCACATGAAATAAAGTGTTTATATTTCATTTCATGCAACACATTGTTTATATTTTGTCGTACGCAACACATAGTTTAAACAAAACATGGCATACTATTAAAATACTATTATTTAGAATTTTAGTAATCTCATAGTCATTGAAATGGTGAGTATAAATAGAAATAACTAAATTATAAAAATATATATTTTACACTTGTAGGAAAAAAAATTGTTGTGTTAAATATTAATTAAAAACAAAAATAAAAAATATTTCAAAATAAAGGATATATTTTTCTAAAAAATAATTATAAAGAAAACAAGGTTTACCACAATAAAATTAAAAATCAACTTTTGGTGATTTATATTAATGAAATATTTGAAGTATATATTAAATTAATTTTTTAGAATTTATATTATTTTTTTTCTAGACAAGAAATAAGAATAAATCATATTTTATTCCTATAATTGTATTTTTATAAAAAAACATTTTGAAGCCTTTTGGAAATTTATTTTAAAACAATTTTTTTGAAATTTTATAAAATGTATTTTCAAATTTTTGTTTCATTTATGAAATATGATTTCATATATATATACGTTTATTTTTTGGTAATTTTCAAAAATGTTTATTTTTTATGAATATTGAAAAGTAATGAATTTTAATTGAAATTTAGTTTTAATTTAATCTATTTATGATGTTAAATTAAGTTTTAATATTTTTTAAATTAAAATTAATTAAATTAAGTATATATTATTACAATTTATGTCATTATTATCAGTATCATATACATTTTGGATATAAAAACAACATAACATTTTGAAAATTTTCTATTTTAAAATAAGTTTTCTTGTCACATCTACAATATTAGTTATATAAATTAAAAATTTTATACTTATTTGAATTGAAAATGGAAACTATTATTTAATATTTTTTTAAGAGTAATTTATATTAAATAATAAGGTGAACTTAATTTCGGACCCAAATTAATATTCACAATAAAAAAAAGTTACCATAGTTAAGGTAAAAATGGGCTATACAAGTGTCAAACTAAGACGATAATGGTTAAAATTACAATAACACTAGTCAAAATCATATTTTCTATCCATATATCAATCTAATCCATCCTCGGTTCGACTATATGGTCATTTGGGTGTCTTTTTCTATATTATAAACTTTTTATTTTGGATTTTTTGGGAAATTTCCATGTATTTTCCATGTGGGTTACTTACTCCACATATAAAATGCCACCCTCTCCCTCAACCTATTAAAACCTCTAAATCCATGAATCACATAAATACCATACTAAAATACCTCCCCAACATACTTATCCATGTTATAGAGACCCTGGTCCTCCCAAAATCCCTATATTGGGAGTCCTTAATAATATATCCAAATAATGTTCTTTTAAGAGAAAGAAATTTTCTTCACAAATTACCTTCTTTTTTATTATTCATTTTACAGCATTAATAATATATTAAAACATATAATATAATAACAAAAATATATAATATATACTGATATTTTACTATGTTAATAGAATAACCTATAATAGTCGCCATTTCCATCAAATGGGAAATGAAAATATTGGTCACATGTATAGAAGACTACCACCTCATTAGACAACATTATTTTTATTACATTGTCACCTCTTATGATTATTTTAATAATTTATTATATATATATATATATATGATATTTTTAACATTGTTTAACTTCATAAAATATATTATCACATATAACATTTTTAAAATCTATTCTGTAGTGGATACACTAATGTAGCATTTATGTATAGAGGACAACCCCCTACTGAAGTGATGGGATTCATTCTCACTAATGATTTACATATAAGGTAATAAATACTATATTAATGAAAATATGTGATATATATGAAATAATAATGGTTATTTAAATGTAAATAATTAGTTACTTTTATTTTGATCCATCCATCGAAAGATTGATATATCATTCTTGTGTAACTAAAGTTTTCCATCTCCATGATCGATGCATTTAATCTTTATATATCTAAATATTGGGAATGAATATAAATTTTTATATAATGAAAAAATAAGATATTAATTTGAAATTTGAAATTATTTATATTATGGAACTATGTTTTATGTACATGAACTGGAACTACTGAACTAAAACACTAATGAAAAATAAAATCATTCACACATATAAATAGTGATTTTATAAATGAAATATTAATAAATTGGTATCAAACCATTATAAAAGGATCATATATGTTATAATAAGAATATTTATTTTTCTAGAATATATTTATAATTAACCTATATATATTATACTAGATGTTAAAATGTGTATGATGGGTGTTGAGATTCTAGTGGTGAGGGTTTTGGAGTTTATATTTTATTTCTAGAATACATATGAAAATTCACCACTCGTTTCCTCTATATAGGGTATATAATAAAACATTTAATTCTAAAATAAGGAATATCTATATTTTAATGATATTTAATTTTTCATTTTTTGTTATTATTATTTTCGGATTATGATTCATAAGATTACAATAGCGGTAAGAGATTTATGATGTACTTTTTTAATTCTATCAAACATAAACCATATTCACCACCATGTTCTTTTATGTGTTATATATACTTCCCAAGAATATATTTTGTGATTATTGTTCAAAAAAAAATTGGGATTGAATATCCTTTTTGGGATCTCTCATTCATTGGTATTATTTTTCCAATGTTACCAATGTGGTAATCGTTTTATGTTACAATCACACCGCTCTCGGGATTGTTTATGATTAAGTTTCCAATGTTGAAATATTATGATCTACCTATCACTAATTATTATTAATTTTATTCTTATCTTAATATTCATGATATTTCAAATTAATATTCCCATTTCCCACTAATTGATTCTTATAATAATTTAGAAAATATTTTCTACGATAATCCTATAATATTTCTCACTTCGGTTGAGAGCCCTTTTATTCAAAAACAATGTTTTCAAAAAAAACATATCAAAAATGTTTTTCAATTTATTAAAATGATTAATTAAGAAAATTTTTACCCATGTTTAAATTGTTATGAATTGTTTTTAATGGAATCTTCACATTGTCTTCAAAAAAAATTTGTATATGGATTTTAGTTAAATTGTGAATGGAATCATTGTTTTAATGTGTATGAAAAGAACATCATTTTACTACACCATGATCAGTATTTTATTTGATTATTAATTTATATGTTTTAAGTTAATTATCAAAGAAATTTATTTTCAATGAAATTGAAAACAAATTAGTTTCAAACAATATTTTTAATGGAAATTAATTTTTCTCTAGAAATGATTCAAGTTATATTTAAAAAGAATTATGAATCTAAAATGATATATTATAATAAAAAATATTATTTTCTAGGGAGATGAACCAAGTATCCATTTATAACTATTTCTCTAAATGGTTTATCAGGAAATGATGTTGAAGAAACCCTTTTCTCTTCCATGGGTCCTACCATGATGAAATTCAGATGAACCCTACTTCATTTCCACATGGTTTTCTATGATGAATAGATAAAATTATTATAAAACCAATATATTTTTTCACAGGTTATTATATGATAAAATATTTACAGATTCCATTTAATTTAAAGGGTTATTGTATGATGAATTTTTTACGACCATGTTGCACACATACAAATGATTTTTTTATTTTAATGGTGGGACATATATCACCCTCAATTGAAAAAATGATATTTGTGAACCTAATTAAATTTTCATAATTTAATGTTTCAACCTGATCATATATTCATAATGTTATGAATGAACCTAATTACTTGTTTATAAATTTACGTGTGAATTAGATCTCATGTTCATATTGTTATGTTTAGACATGTATTTCATATCCATAATGTTATGTGTGGACTAGGTTTGATATCCATAAGATTATATTAGGACATGATTTCAAGACTTTATCTTAATGAGTGACCATGATTCTATTTATACATTTTAAAAATGTTATAATATGATGTGTATTAACTAATTTTAGGTCTTATTAGAAATTTATCCTCTCATGGATCATTTTATTTCATTCACTTTTGATAAATGTCTTACAAAATTACATTATTTATGAAATTTATGAATATTGTGATTTTGATATATAGGGTATGGTTTTCAAATGTCGATTCCATTTTATCATGTACTAGTGTTAATTTTATGAATTCATATATCTCTCTTTTACCCATACAGAGCACCTAGGAAGTCACTATCATAAGATCCATTTCCCCAAGATATTAAAAATTGGTTTATGTCGGGTATGTTGGTAAACGTACTAATGGGGAAGTTCGTTCTGGGAGATGTTAAGTAATTTCCACCAAAATAGATGATTATGTGGCCATAGTACAATTAAACAACTATATATTGGTCCATATGAGTGTGTTTGTTATTTTTTTGAATAATTAAATAATAATAGATAATATCTATTTATGAAAATCCTAGGACTGTATAGGCATCAAATTAAATTTCAGAATAGCATATTTTCATTTAATATTATGATCATCATTAATTTATCACTACAATTTAACTCTATAATTCCAATATATAGATACCTTAATCATTAAATATTATGCATATTCTTGTAACAACACTATGATATCTTATTCTATAATACTTCCAAAGGAAAAACATATATATCATGTCCTGGATTCATCATTATCCAAAAAGAAGACCAAATATAATCCATACCTTTTTATGTCATTCTGAATTTACTTACCTTCCATTGTAATGTAATTAACGATTGGAAAACCTCCTTCTATATGTTCTTATGTATCATATTCTTGATCTATCCAAACAATTCATTTATTTTCAAATCTACCATGATCTTTATTCAAATTTATGGTGTTAACAATGATCATTTTTCCTTAGAAATTTATTATTCAATGTCCTCCTTTACCACATATAAATCATATTCTTATTCCTTTAATACATTTACCTATGTTAACCTTACCACATCCATGAAATTCATGACATTGGATATTTATTTAATTTATGATATTTTTCATATCATATTCTATAGAACATAAATTTGAACTTATTTTGTGCAATTGCAAACACTCTTTGGTTAAGTTTGTTAGTCATAAATCTTAATATCAGGTTAAGAATAACCACAAGAGGTTTTAATGAAAATCTAATTCTGTTTGTTTACTCATTTAGACAATCACTGCATTCTACTTAACATCCATTGTCATTTTAGTACCCATTTGTTCCATCTAGTTACTAAAAAAAGAGTTTCCATGAGAATGTCAAATGAAATCTTGATAACCATCTTATAATGAAGTTAAAAACTAAGATAACTATAATTGCTCAATATTATATTAAACACTTTTTATTCCACAAAAATTCCCAAATTTTCCATAAAATACTAAAATTTTATGCTATAAATGTAATTTAATTTATGAATCAATAAAATCTAACCACTAAAGTTAAGTAAAATATTTCTCGGATACCAACTATTAGGACTCGATCCTTATTCAAGAGATAATATAATTTTTAAAGATTAATTAATTTTATTTCATTACTGAAGACTTTTTAGGATTAGATTTTATAGAATTAAGGAATAAATATTACATGAAAAAAATAATACATTAAATATTTTACACATCCACTGAGTATAAATTTTTTCACAATGTATAAATTTAAAAATAAAAAATGTTTCCAATTCATGAAAAATAATCCTGATTTTAAAAATGACATAAACATTGTTAATAATAAAAGTTAAACACTATTAAAAACATTTGAATACGTGGAATGATCTCAAAAAACATAGTAAGGGACATATAAAATTGATGAAATAATCTCATTAGTGCATTTAAAAATCATGAAATCTTATGCGAGTGTTTGAATCTAGCATAGTAAAAATTGAGATCTATAGTCATTTGCTTACCAATTCTTGTAACATTACTATAAAACATATTTAATTAAAAACGTAGTTAGAAAACAAAATAGATGAATTATTATCATTAGTGTTTTATTGAAAACAAGAGATTCCAATAGAAGTTTTCTCATAAAAACATATATATTTAAACCTAAGGCAATTAAAATTCATTAATATAATATCAAAAGAATACCTCAAGAAATTAAAATATTTATAAGAAAAAAAATTGTCATGGATCAGAAATTCATGTAGTTTACAATGAAATTAAATTCATTGAACCCTTAGAAGAACACTGATAAATTTAACAACCACCTCTGTTAATTCCAAAATAATTCTCTAGATAACACAATATAGCATATATGGATTGTGAAAGGACATTAATAGGGTATCTGAATGATTGTGCAAAACATATACTAAGTTTGAGAATTCTGTTTAGTTAACCACTCTTATTCCTGAACCTTTACTTTTATTTATATGAATGGATCTAATATTTTCTCTAGATAAACAAATATAAATGCAAAGAGATGATAAATGAGATAGTATACCACTATGATTTTTATAAGGTTCGTCCTCAATGAGATAACCAACTCTATTTCATGATCTACCTATGGTAATTTCATTGATTTAAATATAACAATAATTTTTTGCGATTATAATTGATGTTAAATTTCCACACAAATTTATAGAGGTAATATCCAAAACCTATAAAGGGAAAAAAATTTATATTTATTCTTAAACCACCAATTCTTTAAGAAAAGTTTTTATAATGGCACCACCAGTTCAACAATGAATCCTTCTATTAATATTTTGAATAACATCACATAGAAAACTCAAGGATGAAATCTCCTTAAATTTAATTTTATATTCTCCCTCAATATAAATATATTCTACTACTGAATTTGTGTTTTTGTATTACATTATTTCTATTCCAGCTATATTAGATCATTTTTAGAATGATCAGTGATTTTGTGTATAAAATATCTACTCTATGTTCCCCCCTAATTTATCTAATTCTTAGGTATACACTCATAATGTTAATGATGTAAAAAACCTATTTCAAATTCTTCAATGATATGCAGACAAATTCTTCAATAATATATAATCCATGAAAGAACACATAGAAACAGTACTCAATATTCTTGATTCCTCAATTTAATTTTACCATGTTCCCTTCTTACAATTTTAATAATCTATATATATGGGTGAAACACAACAATATATAATTTAAACATTATTATTTTATGTTTTGTTTCAATGTTTTTTTAGTTTGACTTATATACTCATTAACATACATCATAAATATGTTTAGAACATCTTCATGTTCCCATATTCCATAGCATGCTTGCAACATCACTATTCAAATTCTTCTTTCGGTAACTGAGTACGTGTCATTCACAAAAAACTACTTCAAGTAACTAGTATTTGTATTTTATGTATTTTTTAGCTATATCATGAAAACAATACAAATGGATCCCCATGTTCTTCATGAATGTATATCACACTAACATCTATGTTACTATTGAAAATATTTAGTTATTCTTCTTGGTTGTGTACGTAATGAGTACATTAAAGGACCAAAGGTGAAATGTTTCTCCATCCCTATAGTGTTACATGATAGATAGTATCATTTTAAAATTTCAGAAACTATTATGCAATTTCAGAATATTTATTTTATGCATGTGCTGATTTCATGTTTTCATTTTCATTTTCTTCTTCTTCATGCAACTCTAATTATAGGGTTATGTCCTTACCGATACAATCAATCTTAACATTTAGTGTCTTCCAGAAAAGATGATTTCATTTCAGTATCATAATATTATTTATGTAATATATTTTTTAGTAAATTCTTTCACATTTATCATGAATTAGTTAAGGACTAAACACTTCTTCTCGAATTTGGGTGTGTTACAAATACATCATTTCACTATAAAAATATCTCTCTCAATATTTTCAACAAATTGATAATAGTTTTGTTGAACATTATTTATAGATGAATTTATCCATGTTTCCTAATGTGTTCACTAACTTAAATACAGTAAATAAATTCCATTGTTAATTTTATATATAATTTCATAATGATATAAGTATTGTTAAATCATCATGAATGGGTTTAATTAAATATTTTACAATGTAGTTGTGAATCGTATCATCTTTATGTAAATGGATTCACATTATGTTCCTTCTTAATTTGTTATGAAACTATCATGTGAATGATGAAAGATTACATGAAGATCTTTGGATAAAACATAGTGTGTATCCAGTTGCATTGATTGTTTCCTATATCATTTTTTTCATTAAACAATATAATTTTCTTCGAACAAAATAATACATGATTGAAAAATATTTCATGCATGTATTCAGGTAATCATGATTGTCTTTTTCCTTGTGGTTTTATCCCTAAATATTGAAAAATAGTTTTTTTCCAGACGGTGCATTCGTTTGGGGGAGCCACTCCTAGTTAGAAGATAGGATATTATTGGGCTCATTCGATAGGATAACCGAGATCTTTTAAAACAAATATTAAATGTTATATAAATATTATACGGCTGAACATCATAGTAAATAACTGTGACACTTCGGTGGTGGTGCGGTGGTGAATGTGAGTTTCCAAAATAGGTAGTTATTTAGGAGGTTCAGGGTTCGAATCCAGGGAGTCCTCTTTCATGGAGAACCTCCCCCCCCCCCCAGGATCCACCCACCTTGCCGGGTCTCCTGGACTCATATAGGCGGGAAAAATGAGGCATTACCCAAATTGCTGACGGATCGCTCTGACAAACCATCACTGCCGGGACGTTACCCTCCAGGATGCTCTTCCATCTCGGCTGGCAACGGCTCCTTCCCCAGCTGGGAAGTTGCCTTCGGGTACTACCACTTCATGGGGGAGGGGGTTTTCTCCAGGTGGAGGGTTCGAAATGGCCACACTGGGGAATTCCCTTTGATAGAAGATGAAGATCATAGTAAATCAGTGATCCCAAATTACCTATCTATTCCACCTAGTGATTCTTTATATGACATTGTGCTCCCACTTATCCATCAAGATGACATAATGTTTGGCACCTAGATACACTATAACCATTACCCATATAGGCCACACGAAAACATTATGTAGTCCCATAATCACTCTCTTATACACTCTAGGAAATCCTTGTTAACAACAATGTTTACTTCATGTGGGTGTTATTCTCTCCCAAATCCAGGCACCACTCATTCTTCCCTTTTTGGCTCTCCCACATTGTTAAGCCAACTTATAAATTTTTGGTATTGATTTAGTGTAGTTTTCCATCTTGGATATCCAATTTTTGTTAATCCAAACATTTTACATGGTCATTTCCAACTATATTACTCATGAAAAATATAAACATATTATTCATAGAGTTTCACATATACACATCCAAATTATTTATTCAATAAAAAACTTATTGCATGAATTTATCATGAATTTTCTCCATGAAAATAAATATTTTCAGGGTATTAACATATTCCTCCAACATCTATTCACAAAAATAGGCATTTTCAAAGGATTTCAGCTTATGTTGTTGTAATAAAATGTGTAACATAGCACATGTTGAAGAGTCATGGAATATTATATCATTAGTCATTAGATTTTAACATATAATGTTATCTTATCAAATGATATATAAATAATCCATATCAATTATGAATGAATATAAATAATTGTACTCGATGTTTTGTAAATTCTTTTTCATTAATCACTTTCGGATATTAATCACCAATCATATAGAACATTATTATACATTTATGTAGATTATTTATTACATATTGTAAAAAATATCATCCACATGGTCTATTCCACCTCCCCCTTTGGATTTGATGTCACAATAATTTTGTTAAATAATGTTAATGTCTCTTCTTATCTATATTAGAAAAAATAAAAATGACTAATTCAGTCAAATTTTAATGAGAAGGATGATATGACATGTTTAAAAAATAATTAGACTTTAGCTAGTCTCCACTTTGTATACATGGGAAACCCCAATGTAGGAATCAATATTGATTTCACTAATTTATAAATATTTTCTATTAAATAATTCCTCATGTGATAAAATTTCCATAGTTTTCTTCCTGGGGGAATTAAACCCAATGATTCCTCAATTTGTATCTTCTATAGAGAAGACATAAACATCTAAATATTCATGAAATATACCGTGATATCATCTTCCTTATATTTCCCCCCTCTTGGTGTGCACAACATTCATATTACCTGGTGAATTATTTCATAATATAAATTTCAATATTTTTATATAGATGATCGATCATTGTACAATAATTCATGATTTTAATAGATCATGAATAATCATTCCATTGTACTGAATTCCATTTTTTTCACATAGTTATCATCGGGATAATGAACTTAACCATCAATTACTGGAAATGTAATCACCAAAATACAATACATGAAGAATGGAAATATGGTTGGACACTTATAATATTCAAAATATATGAATCACGGATGAGTATTCACTCTCAATGCAGTGACTACATAACATATAGATTTAACGATTCTGAACTCTTCAGGACTACTCCTTCATTACATTTAACATTTTGATATTTCTCTAAGAGGTTATACACTACACATTCTTTCATATTTATATTTTCTGGATTATTTATTCTCACATATGTAAATAGTGCATCAGCTTCCTCTAGTTCTTGTTTTTTGATCACTATAATCATTTCCTGAGAAGGTAGAGGAGTCATAAAATTTATTTAATTATGTCCCATACTATTTCACCTTTGTTAAAAAAAATTCAATGACATGAATTTTCATATGAAGACAACCACTTGAGAAATTTTAGGTCTTATTGATAGTGAAAACCCTATTTTACATTTTTAATTTTATCAATCTAGTGCTTCATTAAAAAAATTTATATCTCAAGTAGCATGTATGTTTTAAGGAAAAATATGTATCCATTACAACATTACATTTTTTGGGATCATAAACATCAATTATTCAATGTTTTTTAGTTTCTATTATTGGGTAACATATCGAAATTTTCTCCGAGAAATTCATCAATCAACTCTTTCTTCTCATTTATCTCCATTTTTTATTATATTCTTGATATTAAATTTCTTCCATTAATATATATTTACCTAAAATGTTTATCGTGGTACATATTGTGCCTTTTATTATCATTGTATAATCATCTTATATTGTTTGGCACAAAATTCTGGGAATCAATACTTCTATTCTTCTTATAAGTGGGTTTTCTAGTTACTTTCATTTGAATAACACATTAATTCACCTATTTATTTCCAAATAATTCTTATTCATCATTATTTTACACTTTATTTTGTCATGGTTTTGGTCCCCTATTCATATTATCATCGAATTTGTAGTTATCTAGTTTATACCGTGACACTTATTCAATATGGCCATATATTTTACAATACTCACTGATTTATTCTTTAAATTTTAATATAGTTAATGCTTAATTATTATATCTCTTCTATGGAATATACTTATTTTCTGTATGTTAATTCAATTTTTCACTTATAATCCCACTAGATGTTGTCCTTATGTTGAATTTGTGCATTTTCTTATTGTTATAACATATCGTATCTTGATTTCTAAACATCCAACAACACCTAAAATACCCTATAAAACCATTATTTTACTTTTAGTTATAGTCTTATTATGATTTAGTACCTTTTTGTTTCTGTATTTTACTTTCCTTATTTGGAGGTTCATTTTAGGATTTATTTTTCTTGATATTTCTAGTATCCACCCTTGGTGTTTTCCTGGATTTATCTTTTTCATTAAATACCAATATCTTCCCTGATTTTTTCATTGATAATACACTAGAAGATGATAAATCATTATTAAAAATATAATTAATCGGATTATAAGTTCCCTTCTTACATGATATTTTATATGGTTCATCAATATATGATTTTCAGAAATTAATTCCACAAATATGATTCTATAAAGATACATTAGTTCCATCCATAGTTTTTTTACAACATCCCCTTTTGAGGATTTACCTCTTAATATATTTGTTTGGTAGAATTATTTTTCCCAATAACATGAGATTTTTATATATGTAACTCCATTAACTTTCTTAATTTAACATCGATTTCATGATATTTTATGTTTAGGGAAAAAATCTCACTTTCACCTGATGATATCTTGATTTCCTATTCACCTTTCATTTTATTAATATTTTCTTTATATTGTTTACTACCTTCTCTAAAAGAGTTGTCAAAGCCTTCGATTATTCTAACATTAATATACAATTTCCTTTAAACTAATAGTATCAATATCTGATTGATATATATCTTGGAACTTTTTAATATATTCTTCATGAAAATTGGCGATCTCTTCCACTTATATTCCATGATCTATGACCTTACATTCTTTTTATTCCTGATTTTATTTTCTGTTATTTATAAAAACATTGATCAATGTTTCAAATTCATGGAGTACATAAAAAAATTATATTTACCTCTGATTCTCCAATAAAAATGAAATTGTATTTTTTTTTTCAATTAGTCAAATCTATTCATTGTACTTAGTAAATCATCAGTCCTTTTTTTAATGAGGTTAGTGAGTGAGTTGTACATATTGAGTTTTTTACCTGTTACATCATCAATATTATTAATTTCTTCTCCATGATGTGTTTTTCATTAAGAATTTATTTGACATAAACGTATATATGGGACCACTTATTATTGGAAATTCTATATATATCATTGAAATAGAGAGTGAAATCCTTCAACAGTTTTGATAGACTCATCTGCCTTGCAATCTCAACATCTTGATCTGGTTTCATCAAAATAATCATTATCAATTGATTTGATATGAAATCACAAATCCTTCCATTTTTTCACATAGATTTTCTACTTTATCATTTCTTCTATAAGATCCTGGACATCATAGAGTTATATTATTTTTTAAATTTTTATTTGAATCCATTAAAGTGGGTAATTAATTATTCTTCAGGTGCAGGAGTACGATAAATGGAATTATAGTGGATAAATACATAAACAAATGGGAAATACATACATTTTATGTGTGTTATATAGTTGGTTAATGGTTAGTGGAAATCGTGATCCCAAAATGTTCTAGTAAGGAGGAATGGTTCACGGTTAGATAAACTATGAAACTAGAAAACCCAAACCATACAGGCTTGGATAACGGATTTTTACATGGATGGTCCTTAATATTCCAACAATGGAGTCTCCCTAGGTAACTATGTGACTTGAACCCTTTTGGATTTAGGTATGAACACGATTTGGAAAACCTTCTGGACACATCATTTTCCCCATTAAAAGTGTATTTTTACCATTTCCCCTCGATATAATAAGAATTTTACCAGATTTCTTCACCCATATATTCTCTAGAAACCCTAGTGAAGAACCAAAAATACCAAAACTTCCCAATGACTAATATCTTCCATTTGAAGGAATTTTTGATTGTCTTATATTGTGGATCAATGCTCTGGGTGAGTCTAACATGATTCTTTAATCAGATTTCTTGATTAGGGCGTGTAGATTTTTACTTCTTCTAAATCCCTAAAACCCTACTAGATCATGATTTGGGGCTTCTATGGGTGCATATATCTAAGTCCAAGGATAAGGATAAGTGATTTCGTATCTCTATAATCATGTTAGGTGGTCTATAAGTGGTATCACATAGACTAGTGTATTGATTTTTATGTATGTGGTTGTGCTATAGTGTCTTCTTGATGTTCATGTGATTAATTTGGAATGATTTGGTAAAATGGTGGTTTAAATGATGAATTAATCCACTCATGATGACTATTTGATGCATTGTGATTGTTCGGAATGGTTTACAGCCACCTATGTGCTGTTGAAACAATCCTGAATATGGATCATTATGATGTTAATCCTAGTATTGACTTGAGATGATTTAGATCCCATGATGAACATGTTTAAATGTATTGTAAATCTTAATGAGTAACTAATTGTAATTGTGTCTATTTTTTGGAAAAATAATAACAATTGGTTGGGATGATGTGAGATAGGGTAAAATGGATTAATGTGAACAATTCAAAGGCCTTATGAATTTGAAATTGAAATCTTCAAATTCATTATGTCAGATGAATTGGTGAATATGTTTAATGAGATAATGTATAGGAGTTGATGAAAATGTCAAATGGGCTAATGTATGGGAATTTTTTATTATGAAAAACGAGTTAAGGTACAAAAATTGAAATAGGTTAAATGGGATATATTATGTAAAAGGTAAATTTGATAGTGGGTTGAGGCTTGATGATAATTTATATACCATAGGAAATTTGAATTGAAAATGTTATGTGTATTGGTTATGTGTGGTTTTTGATATAGTATATGTGGTAAATGGATAAATAAGAATGTGTGCATTCCATGTAAGTTTTGGGGTATGTGACCTGATGATATATGCCAATTGGTCAGGTTAGACTGAGGCTGTAAACCTCAACCATATAATGAATTTGTTAGAGAAGGGGACTGAGGCTCTATACCCCTAAAAAATTCATTTGATGAGGCTACCTACACAGAGGATCCAAGGTTTGTGCAGTATATCTATTTATAAAATTATTAACCCTAGTTATATAGTTAACATGACTAATTCCCTTATGAGTCATAATTTATCATCTTAGGGCATAGTGTAAATGATGTAAAATCTTATCCCTTGAAAAAAATGTAAAAAATAGAAAAATATAAATATTTTTATCTAATAGAACCCGAGTTGTATTTTTTTATCTTTTCATTTTTTGGTACTTTCATGCACTCTCTATTTATAATTGATATTTTATAAACACCATTAACGTTGGCCTATTGAGTTATAATCACACATTATTGGTGGTTCCATTCTATACCTAAGCTGACTTCATGGTTCCTTGTTTGGAAAGGGGAAAGACCCCTATGCTATAGGGTTGATTGGGAATGGGATGTTCATGGATGTGGGGATTCCACATGGTATCAAAAACCCCTATTTTGGGATTAATCAATTTTTCATTATTTTGGGTTTTCATTATAAAAACAAATTATTGAAATGATAGTGTATATTTACATTTGGTTGTGGAATTGTACCTAGTTTTGGAATTTGGTTTGTAATAATGCATGTTCTTGTTTATTATTTTTGTTTCCATTTTTTTATTCTATATGTTTTTATCTACAATGATAATTAGGTAATAATATCCTCATGTGACATAAAATACCATGACTTCTATTTGATGGCCTCTGGTGCATGAGGTGGCGTGCCTGAGGTCAGGTAACGACATGGATCAGAGCATCAGTTTAGTGGATTCAATGCTAGGGATGTTATAAATATGTATAAAATGAGATATTTTATAAGACTTACTATTTGGATATAGTATATAGGATATTAGGAAGGGTTGGGACTTGAAAATGAGCTCATTCTTGAGAGTATCTTACTCATGTATGAGGAAAACCCTGAGTACCTAGGGTGAGAAATTATTTTTCTTAATTTGTGTTGTTGTGGTTGGATGATATTTCACCATTGGATGATGAATTTTTTGTGTGATGTAACTATTTTAAGATATTTCACGTGTGTCTAAAATGGAATGAGGTTGTCAATTGATGCATCATTTTTGGTACCTACAGATATATGTGGCATGCATCCTGATAGGCACACATGGTATGGGTGTGTGGGACATGAAGGGTAAAACACATTTCAATTCCTATGAAACATGAAGAAAATGGTTTCTAATAAAATTGATGAAAATAATTAAATGGAAAGAATGTGAAAGAATAGTTAAATATGTGTATTTAATGAAATGTTATAAATGAGTTAAAATGTTGTTTGTAACATGTTTTGAAATGGGAAATATTCATAAAATAATTTTTTTTTGTGTAAATGGAAATGATTTAAAATGGATTCTAATGAAATTATTTTAACTATGTATGTTGGATTACCCTATGTTTTATATGACCCGTGATAGGGATGTTCATGAGTATTTTTCTTGGTGGGATGTGTTCCTTTGCGGTAGTGTAAAAGAAATAATTTTTTTATTGGTAGTGGAATACCATCATTTACATAAACTATGTTATCTTTATAATGTGTGTTATCTGATTTTTTTTGGAATTGTGTAAGAAATCCACCGTGACCATGTCATCCAGTCAGGAAATAAGAGGATATTAGTGATAATTATTCACCTATAGTAGAGTAAGAAAACCCAGTTGGTACCAGACCACCAACGAGAGGAGGAGTTATATGATAACTTTTCTCTTTTAATGCATATGATGGAATGAGACCCATGGTCGTTTGTTCATCATATTTTTGATATTAACATAGGGTTTTAGTTGCATCACCCTCCTGGATTTATTAGATAGGATGAACCTGAGGCATCATAGTTTGGGATAGAGTCCTTTTAGATGATTTTGGACCACATGGATACTCTTCCATATTAGAGATTCAAGTGGGAATCTTATATGACCCTGGGGGATAACAAAGCACTAGTAGGATATTTTGGATTAGACTCAGTAGTATGATGAAATGTGATATAAATACATCTAGGATAAATATAATGATCATTTCGATCAAATTACATTTACATAGGAGTGCAATTTGGGGTTTATGAGGTTAACCTAGGGGACCATGTCAGGGATGGATTGTGCAATCCACTTCAAGAACTTAGAAAACATTATTCCAAAAATTTTAGGGGATGAGACCACTAATGGGAGACATTTTTTGGGTGGAAATATAGATGCAATTAAGTCCCTCGTGAACATCCTCCTTTTTAATAGGTTTCCGAAGGTGGGGGATTCGACCCTTTCATAAAAGGTATCTTAAGAGTGGATTCAAGTGGTTGGTTTTTGGTACCAATTGGACAAAAAATTGGTGATAATTATAAGAGAATAATTCATCATTTGGGGATTCTTCATAATGGTGGATGTTTGAAGAGTAGTCATAAGTGAAGATCGATCACTCAAGGTGGTAAAGAGGTATTTTTTTATCACTGTGGTAGGCTAGGGCCCTTGTGTGTTCAATGCCCCTAACCACCGTTTTAGTGGTGAGCATGCGACAAAATGATGAATGTGTAGATGTTCTGTAGGAACCATTAATGATTGAGAATAGATGGAGTATTGAGACTGATGCTATGTGCATGAAGGGTGTCGGCTACCCCATACCAAATGTGTAGTTTTCGCTCATATTATTGTACCACGTGTGGTGTAGGGGATGGAACTTCGAGGAGAGATAGCCCATATAATCTAGGTTGTGAATTTTTAGGGACATTGACCATATCCCAACATAGAAATTCATGTCATCGTTATGTAGTTCATCTATTACCTAGTGGTGGAATGGCTAGACCGTCAACTATTCATGGAATGTCCCTTGTAAAGTATACAGTTTCTCATGGTTTATTTGACATGGCTCCCTCATATTATCTTGTTTCTATTTAGTTTGTGGTGGTATTGGCTCTATGATGGGAATGTGTGGGGGGGGGGGTTCTGTCAATCGATACACAATTAGGGGTGTGATAAAAAAATATCAGTCAATGTAAGGGTTTTGTCCTATGGTTGGGGGTACAATTTTTGGTGGGACTAGTTTATTCTTGGGATGTTGGGTTTTGGTATTCTTTTTGGCATAGACTGGCTGGTGATGTTCCATTATCATATCAACTATTATTATTTTAGGGTAACATTCAAATATATGTATGGGTGTTATTTATGTTTATCATGGGTAATGGGATGTCCGAGAAGGATGTGCCATGCTAGATTGTCAACATTTTGGTGAAATCACAGCTCAAGTGGCTAGTCTCCTTCTTCATGATGAGGGTGTATAGATGCATTTTGTTCCTTTTATGGTCAATCAATTTCAGGATGGGTTTCCCAATGGCTTCGTTAGGCTCCCCCCAATGAGGGATGTTGAGTTCAAAATATAGTTTCTGAGGAGAGAGGAACCATTTTCCATTCCAAAATACATAATGTCATGGATATATCTCTATGAACATAAATCTTTTTTTGAGAAATTTGAGAATATAGATTTGTTTTCATCCATGTACATCACCTTGGGGATCTTTAGTGTTTCTTTCTAAAAAGATCTATAGATCCATGTAGCTATGTTTATATTATTTGAATTTGAATTAGATGATTTTTAATAATTAATACCCCATCCTCAAATTGATTATATCATTGACCAGCTAAGGTGTGCTTATGTGTTCTCTATGATAGATCTGAGATCAGGGTATCATCACCCAAGGGTGATATCTTAGGATGTATTAGGTATGCCTTTAGGAGAAGGTAGGGATTATGTGAATTTTTTTTGATTTCATTTGAGTTGACCAATGCATGAGTAGTGTTTACGGACCTAATGAACCAAATCATTCACACTTACCTAGGTTAGTCAATAGTTGCCTTTTTTGAAGAAATATTAGTGTACTCCAAGACTCATAATGATCATACAAAACAAAATACCATATTCTTAATTACACTGAGTGAACATAGGCTACACCCCAACCTATCCTAGATTCATTTATAGATTGATCAGTTACACTAAATTGGTCACAACATCTTAGAGGAAGGCATGTAAGTGGACCTAGGTAAATTCATTATAGATGTATCGCGGAAGCAGTGCAAGAATGATTATGATGATCAAATTTTTCAGGGATTGGAAAGCTATTACGAAAGGTTTATCAAAGACTTTTCCCATATGGATCATGAAAATTATGGTTTGACTAATATGGTAATCATGATTGAATGGTTTGGGGGATATAATAATTACTTTCTATAGTTATGTAAGAGGTTAACTACCACACTAATTCTAATCCTAACTAAGATAGGTAAAGACTGTACCATTTTTTGATGCATTTAGTGTTGGGATTGGGGTAGTGTAGATGAATAATAATTGGGTTGTGTTGGATGGTTCAATATATTTAAGGCCTCATGAACCAAATTACCATATGAATTATCTTCAGTTGGAATATATGGGTTATGAATTAATTTTTTGGCGGAACTACTTATTGGGATTATTGTTTATGGGGTATACATATCATAAAATCCTTAAGTAAATATTCTCTCATTATGACTTAAATATTCATCAGTTAATATAGGCGGAGTACATGTAGTCTTTTGTATTAAAGCTAGTTTACACAACAGTAATGGGTAAAAGTGTTTTTGATCTTTTGAGTATAAAGAATCAAAATCAGATAGTTCTGAAATCTAGTTCTTAGTTGATAATGATGACATTGTTTACTTATATTCATATAGAGGTGTGGTAACGCCAAGGGATATTAACCTTACGTCCATGTGATTTTAATCCATTATTCTGAGATGGATCAAGGAGAGTAATTTTGTGGATTTTGAATGTTTGGATTTGAGGGAAGATCTTAAATGTTGGGAGTCATGATCTGGTTGGACCATTATAGATGATAGGATTGTTTATGTTTTTGGATGTGTTATTGTTCTAACCTGTCAGTGAGAAGATTTGATGAACGAGTTCCACGAATCACAATAGGATGTGTATCCAATTTTGAAAAAAATGTATCATGATATATTTCATAAGTATTGGTGTCCTGAGAAGAAGAAAGTGGTAGGGGTTTTCTTGGTTTGATGACATACCTGTCAGTAGGTGGAAGATGAGAATTAGTTGCAAGGTAATTTTTTTCACCCATTTTCTAATCTAGATTATAAATGGAATGATGTGATTATTGATTTTTTGGTGGTTATTTTGAAGATAGCATGGAAGATTGATGTTATTTGTGTAGTTAAAGATCGATTGACGAAGGTGGCTCATTTCTTGCCAATTCGAGATACCTTCATTGTGGATCTGCTGGGTAAGCCATCTGTTTGGTTGATTATATGGACAGATACAAATAATCTCTTGTTACCTTGGAGTTTTCTAGTAAGTATTTCCTACTATAGATGAAAATAAAATCATAGCATACTATTGAGGTACTAGAGGACTTGATGAGGGCTTTTATTCTAGACATTGGTTGATCATGGGAGAAGCACTTTGTGCTTGTTGTGTTTTCCTACATCAATATTTAATAGGATATGATTCAAATGGAAATATATGAGGATATTTATAGAATACCTTCTAAATGTCAATTTTCTTCTTAGAGGATGGGTATTTAATCTTACTGGGACTGAGTCTTCTTGAGGGGGACATTGTAATATGTTCAATTGATTTGGAAACCCATACAGATGGCTCATATATACCGAAAACGTATGAAGATCAACATCATAGAACTATTTTGTTTATGGTGGGTGATTGTGTAACATCCCATATTAATAAATAATAAGACAATTTCAAATTTAATAATATTTTTTCATTAAATAATAATTTTACTTTTAATGGGATTCTATGTTTAATGACATACCTGATACACAGCAATAAGTTTCATTGAAATCTTACGTAGCAAAATAATAAAATAAAATTATTATCTTAATTGTTGGTTAATGCCTAGCCGTTATATTGAATGGAATGAACAAAACTAACTACAATATGAGTATATATGTTTGTTAAATGTTTTTACAATTATCGAATAAAAGTTAGAGGTTTAAAATGTGAATGAATCTTATTTTAAGCATAATTTACTTTAAAATGATGATTTTCTGAAATTTAATGGAGAACCCTCTTTAAATATAGTTTTATTCACTTATATATTTTCTATTTGAACAAATACAATATTTCTTTATAATAGGTACATCAGAATTTACTTTGGGTAATATTTTGGAAGTTTTTTTATAATATTAATTTTTTTAATGAATAGTGAAAATACTGTATTTTAATTCAAATATTCATTTTCATCTAATATATTTATATGGTTATATTATCTTAAAATTTTGTTTTAATGTTTAATGAAATTACATTTTTCCCATTTAGTCAAATTCTTTTTATTGGAATTAATTTCACTTTGAAATTGGACATAAACAAATGCCAATCTTTTGATAGTTATTATTTAATAAAAAACAAGCCTTTTGTTTTGACTGCAAGAATTTATTTAAAATTAATTTTAGTCACTTAGGTTTTTAGAAATTATAAAAATGGATTCAATATTTGGAATTAGTAGGTCCAAATTTGGTAAATAGGTAAATTTTATTTTTATACATTTTATATATTTACTAAAGTGAAAATTTCATTTACCATGGTTAAAGGGTAAATCTGGTAAATAAGGGAAAAAAATATTATTGTAATAATATAAAATTACCCAAACATGTTTTATAATACAATTGGATGATACATATCAGACCATTTTCATAGTTGGGGCGAATTTGGGACCCCATGGAGCCACATACAATTGACAATGACACTTTATATTAATTTATTTGACGTAAAGGAAAAAATGACATAAAAAATATCTTTATGAAATTATTTTTTACAAGAGGTTATATAAGATATAATTTTGACTATAAATATTCATTGGAAATATAAAAACATTTTCAACGTCATGTTTTTTATAAAAATTTTAGACATTATATATATAATATTTTTTATGACATAATTATGATGTAGTGTTTACCTCATTAATAAATGGTTTAAATAAATAATATTATAAAGAATAAAATAATATCCAAAACCAATCCAATTATCATTTGAGGATTTTATTTCGACCATGAGTAATATTATCTTCGACTTTAATATGTTTAGGACCTTTTGAAACCGAAAATCATTATATAATAAAATAATATTTTCACACTTTCCTAAAGAGCCCCACCTCCTCCTTATAAAAATTTGTCACAACTAACCCATTCTTCACTCCTATCAAGGTTCTTGGATCGTCCAATTTCTTCCCAAATAAGCACTCAAGAGACCTATATTCCACATATAACCCTTTAACATATGAATAAGGAATTTCAATATGTCCTTTTGGTTCAATCCAAAGGGAGTTACTGGAAATAACGGTATCAATTTCTCTTAAATTATTTTCATTCATTTTACTTATCCAACCAATAAACTCTTTTTATTATTTTCATTTATAACAAAACACGTATAATAAATATACTAGGAAGATTTTATATGATTTATTTTAACTACACTTATGCACACCTCCTTCTAATGGGAAAAGAACATACTGTTTCTCTTGATGGAAAACTAATGCCTCACGAAACGATGATAGTTTAATTATCTCTTACCACCTCTCCTGGTGACCATCTATATGGAACTATATTTATATATGATATATATTATGTTTATGTTTTCTTTATGATTCTGTATTTTTCATTTATCACATAAATTTAGGGTTTCCATTTTTAGTAAACGTGATAATTTCATTTTCGGAAGTGTGGAATACCGCCACCTCAAAGTTATATGACTAGTTAAATGCCTTATGTGTGATATATAAATGATGGAGATAATGATATTATATATGATATTATACTGTAATTATAATATACCTTTATATCATTATGTTTTCATTCAATTAAATAATAAATATAAATGAATGTTGTGATCATGTGTACGTACGACTTACCGTCTCCATGAATGATGCATTCCATTTCTTACATCTAAATGTTATGTAATATTATAAATAAATGTATATAAAAGGAATATATGATATATATGATATCTAAATCATGAATATAATTCTGAATATAATGAAATTTTTACCACATAAAAAACTTGTAATTATAATTAGTCTATTTTTTACTCAAGAACCAAATACCGAAAAAATGATCATTATAAACACAAATTATTACAAAATGTTTATCACATGGTAATAAGGGATATAATAGGAATAATAAAAATGAAAATGGTTCTTAAGTAAGTAGAAATTATCTTTATTTTATTATTCAGATGATTAAAGAACGAAGGGGTCAGGTCGGACACAAGGTAAGGGACTTCGTCTCAATCTCATTTCATTGAGATATTTTTTTTTAATACACAACTTTATGTATAAACACATTTGACTTTTCATTTCATTCAAATGGAATCGTTTTCTACATAGTGTTTTACTAAATGACAAAAAATAATGTTTCCTTTTAACGTAAGCGGTGACAGTAACCTTTTCTATGTCGCGCGTATTTTTTGATATTTGGCTTCCTTAACAAGACGTAATTTTTTTAAAAGGAAAATAAATACCATATAATATTTTAAATATTTTGGTATTGAAAATGGTTTTTATAATGGGTTTTTATGTCAATCTATTTAAATGATATATTGTGATTGAAATGTGGAAATGTTATCTTTCCTTTGTTTTTATTTTATGTGTTATGAAGAAGTTATGGTTCTTGGGAACTGTTACGTATACGGGTGGTTCCATAATAAACCTAGGGCTGGTGATAGTGAGATAACTCTCTAATTCATTGGGTAAAGTGACGGAGGTAAACATGAATGTTTCCCCTATGAGACTTAGGGAATATACTATGATGGGTTTTCTAAATGTAACTACCTACATTGTTGTGATAGGTACAATGTATGTATGATATGGATTCCCCAAGTTACAATTAGGATTTAAGTTTTCTATGTGTTATTTATAAATCTTATGTTTTCATGAGGTATGTTAAAGAGATTATGTTATGTGTGTAATAGTGAACTAATGATTTAATTCTTTGTTCTATAACCCTTACATAGATTTTTATGCTCATCCCATGTTTTGAAATGTTTTTCACATGACCAAAAGATGAATAAGCTCATGGATGGATCAAGGAAAATTCTTCCTGTCTAAAACATGGGACTAGACACGACACTTTTTTAAGAGTTTTTATTTTAAGAAAATAATGGAAACTAAATAGAAGTGTCTACTGTGAAATTTCTGATATGTAACGTAATAGTTGTGGCCTAATTCTCTAAAAATATAGTATTGAAAATATCATCAATGTGAATTATTAGCATAATTCATGATTATGAAATGTTTGAGGTTGGATCCTTACAGTTGGTATCACAGGTCGATTTAGATTACTTTAGGAGTTACGGTGTTGTTAAATTAATATCCATAAATCACTTTAGGTTAATATTGAAATTATATAGAATTTAGATATTACAATGTTTCTTTGCCTATGATATTTCTGTGTTCAGAATGGTTTTTCATAGAGGAAACATGGAAGTTGTGCTAGGAATTCATACAGATCTGCATCCTGAGATAGTCAGAATCAGAATTGAATAGTTTGTTGTAGTGATATCTCGGTTGATTCAGATGATAAATGATGGTTGTATTTATAGATGATATTTTGGTTTATTATAAAAGTAAAGATGAGTATTAAATTCAATTTAAGGGTTTCCTTTCAAACATTAAAATAAAAGAAAATATTTGGTAAATTTCTAAATTCTGAGTTTTGGTTACAAATATTTTTTTTGTTTGGTCACATTGTCTCAAAAAATAGCATAACTGTTGATCCTACTAAAACAAAAGTTGTTGAAGAATGGCCAAGACCCACAAATATAACCAAGATTCATATTTTTCAAGGGTTGTATAGTTATTACTGGAGGATTATTGATAATTTTGCATGGTTATATAGTCCAATGACTAAGTTATCTCGATAAGGTGATGTGGATTTTTGGAAAAAAGAATGTGTTGATTGTTTTCATGAATTGAAAAGATGATTGGTAAATGCTTCAGTTTTGGAACTACCTTCTAGAAATGGTGAGTTTCTGATATAGAGTAATGCCTTGTTGAATGGAATTGGTTGTGTACTTGTGTAGAATGATTAGGTAATTGCTTGTGCTTCTCGAAAGTTGATAACTCACGAGTTAAGTTACCATACACATGATTTGGAATTAGTTGTTTTTGATTTTTTCTTTTAAAATTTAGAGGCGTAGATTGTATAGAGTAAAATATGAATTATATACTGACCACAAAAGTTTGATGTATATATTCACTCAGAACGAATTGAACATGAGACAGAGTAGATGGTTGTAATTAATCAAGGATTATGATGTCATGATCCATTACCATATGGTAAAAGAAAATAAATTGGTTAATTCTTTGGGTCGAAAAATTAATGCTTCATTAACCATGCTACATTTGGAACGAGATCTTTATGTTTTTGATTTGATGAAATTTACCATAGAAGTTGTTGGTGTAGGAAATTCATCTGTTTTGTTTTAGCGGTCTGTAAAATAATCTCTATTAGATAGAATAATGAAAGCATAGAAGGAAGAATGTGAGCTGTAGAAAAAGATATAGTTGGTTTAAAAGGGTAAGTTGCATTAATTTAACATTAATAATAATTGTGTTTTGAGATTTGGGGTGATATTATGCGTGTCTTTTTATTCAAAGTTGAAGAAAGATTCATTATGTGAATCTCATAGTTCTCTATTTTCAGTTATTCCCGACAGTACTAAAATTTAAAGATATCATTATGAGTAATACTGGTTGGATGGAATGAAAAAGGATATTGCTGATTTTACTATGAATTGTTTGAATTGTCATCTGGTTAATGTAGATGGGCCGTTACCGAAAGGGATGAGTCATTCTTTACCTGTGCCAGAGTGGAAATGGGAAAATATATCCAAGGACTTCATTGTGGGATTACCAAAGACATCTCGAGGTAATAATGCAATCTAGGTTATTGTTGATCAATTTGCTAAATCTGCTCATTTCCTTCCTATTCAAAATACATTGTCTCTAGATCAAATTTCTCCATAGTATGTTAAAGTGATAATCATGTTTCATGGTGTTCCCCTCTCCCTTGAATCTGATCGTGATCTCATTTTTACTTATAAATTTTTGAAAGGCCATTAGAAGTCATTGGGTACTGAATTAAATTTTAGTACATCTTTTCATCCACAATCAAATGGGAAGTCAGAACGAAAAATTCATACCTTGGAGGATATGTTAGGTGCTAGCCCAATGGATTACCAGGGATGTTGGGACTTACATATTTCTTTGGTTGAATATTCTTATAATAATAGTTTTCTTTATAATATACAGATGACTCCATTTGAGGCATTATATGGGAAGCGTTGTCAAACTCTAGGTTTTTGGGATGGAGTTGTTGAAAGGATGTTCATGGGTCTAGAAATGGTAGAATAGATTGCAGAAAAAGTTCAGATTATTCAGAAGTTAATGAGAATAGCTCAGAGAAGGAAGAAAATTTATGCAGTTAATCGGATGAAGGATCTTTCTTTTGAGGTAGGTGATCATGTATTTCTCAAAGTTTCTCTATGGAAAAGGGTGATGCATTTTTTTAAGAAGGGAATATTTAATTTGAGGTTCATTTTACCTAATGAAATCTTATAGAAAGTTGGATCAGTTGCGTACAAAGTGGATTTACATCCATGTTTGTCCCAGGTACCCAATGGTTTTCATGTTTCAATGTTGAGAAAGATTATTCCAGATCCATCTCATGTTTTAAGTTTAGAGGTAGTTCAGTTGGAAGAGAATATATCTTAAGAGGGAAAACGAGTCCATATTCTTGACTATAGAGAGAAACTGTTGCAGAATAATTTAATTCACTAGGTAATGGTTTTGGGGGAAAACCATATTTTTGAAGAGGGAACATGGGTATCTGAAAATGATATGAGGGATAAATACCCCCATTTATTTGATAATAGATTAAAACTGCGAGGATAAAATTTCCAAAAGGGGGGAAGGATGTAACATCATAGGTAAATAAAGAATAAAAAAATTTCCATATTTATTTATATTTGTGAATTATATATTAATTTTACTTTAAATTGGATGCAATGTTTTATGGCATACCCGATACGCAACAATGGGTTTCTTGGAAATCATACATTGCAAAAAAATAATATAATAATATTATTTTAAATGGTAGTTAACGCCTTACCATTATATTGGTGGTAATGAATAAAACTAACTAAAATATTATTATACATGTTTGTTAAATGTTTTTACATTTTTTTCAATAAAAGTAATATTGTTAAAATGTGAATGAAAATAATTTTAAGCCTAATTTACTTTAAAAGGTTGATTTATCACTTTTAGATGGTGAAACCACTATAAATATAGTTTTAGTCACTTTTATATGTTCTATTTATCCAAATAAAAATCATCTTTAGAATAGGGACATCAAAACATATTTGGTTAATTATTTGGTATTTTTCTGATAAAATTCATTTTTAATGAATAGTTAAAAACTGTATTTTAATTCAAATTTCCTTTTTAATCTAATTTATTTATATGGATAGATTTTATTTTAAATTGGTTTTAAATTTTAATTAGATTATATATTTCCATTTAATCCAATTCTGGTTATTGTAATTATTTTCACATTGGAATTGGACATAAATAAGTTTCAATCTTTAGATAGTTATTATTTCATAAAAACGCTCCTTTTTTTGACATCAGAAATTAATTTAAAATTATTTTCTTCCAATTCTGTGTTTTGAATATATAAAAATGTATTATATTTGGAATCAGGAGGTCCAAATTTTGTAATTATGTTACTTTTTTTAGACATTGTAAATATTTACTAGAGTAAAATTTTTATTTATTATGGTTAAAGGGAAATCTGGTAAATAAATATTATTATTTTAATATAAAATTACCCTAACATGTGTAATAATCCAATTGTTTGATACATATCTTACCTTGGGAATACTTGGGACAAATTTGGGACCCCATGTAGCCACTTAAGAGTGATAATGACACATTATATTAATTAATTTAATGTAAAGGAAAAAATTTCATAAATAAATATCTTTCAGTAAATTAATTTTTATAAGGGGTAATATATGCCATCATTTTGACTATAAATATTCATTGCAAAGCTAAAAGGACTTCCTCAATCTTGGTATAATTTTTATAATTTTAAGATGTCGTATATATAAATATATTTTGGACACAATAATGATGCAGTGTTTACCGCATTCATAAATGATTTAAATAAATAATATTATAAAGATTAAAATAATATCCAAAAAATTTACAATTAGTATTGGATGATTTTATTTTGTCCATGAGTCATATTATATATGACATTAATAAGTTTTGAACTATTAGAAACCAAAAATCATTATATAATACAATAATATTTTCACACTTTCCAAAAGAGCCCCTTGTCATGACCTGTCCTCAGGGCCCGTGCCATGACTACCCCCAGGCCTACCATCCACAGGCTAGGGCTGGCGACTAGCACCAAAGACGTAAATACTGATAATAATGGAAGGCATTTTCTTTATGAAACATAGACACACACAACCAGAGTACATGTCGAATCATACACTATGTAAAGCAGTATAACAAGTGTGTTGAAAGTACAAGGGTCAGGAATACAAGCCCAATAGTAAAGTACAAGGAAACGGAAAAATATTAGGCAGGTGTCAAGATACTCATGGATCATCATCCGGAGTTCCTACCTGAAGGGTAGGTACAGATGCCCACCACAACTCTCCACATCTGTCTGTCACCTCCTGGTACCGTCTCATTGTGATGTCCAACTCCGGGTACCGTCTCGTCGTGAATTCCACCACCGGGTACCGTCCAGCTTTACAAGTCGCAACCACGATCAATGTTTTCAATAATCTGCATCCAACACAACGAGGTCTGGGCATAGCCCATGCCAGGGTGAGTAAAACGATACTCAGTAGGGACCCCGATACCATCTAGGTCTCACTGAATCCAACAAGGATAAACCAGAAAGAAAGATCTCAACATATAACCTTTACTTAGGTATATTCCCATACATATACCTATGTTATCAAGTAACACATCTCAATCATGATGTAAAAACAAGGTCATTGAATCAGCTCAACCCAGGATTTTTATTCGCGATGAAGAAAACAAGGCTATGGGAGAACTCCTCCTCTGTCAAGCGCAGTAGTCCTGCAACAACTCAGAGGCGCCACTCACTAACCTTAGACTGCTGAGGTAATCCTCATGTAGAGTACTTCAGGTCTACCACCTCCCAATGTAGTGGTCCTCCGCTATGGGTCTACCACCTCACAAAGTAGTACTCCCCCTCATAGCCTACAGAGGTACTCCTCCTGTCGAGTACCGCAGGACTGCCACCTCACAAAGTAGTGCTACTCTGCCATGGTTGTCCCACCTCACAATGTAGTTCTCCCCACTGGGCTATACATTTCACTCTGAATCAAATCGGACAAGAAGTCATCAGGTCTCAACCAGCTACAAGGTCACCGTACACCGTACGCTCGTCTCCAGGAGGGTCCTCTCCACGAGCTACTGGTCGATACTTACAAGTGTCATGTAATATCATGTGGAAATATCTCAAAGGACCTCCTCATCATAGGGGTCTCAACGCAACAGACGATGCGTCAATCAGACGCCCGGTCTGTGAGTTATTAGCCTTTTTTTCCAGGGGCCCCAGTTGGTTTCGTGTATGAACCAACCTGGCCAAATATCAATTGTACCTCGAACACCCATGGGGAAAAATCAAAGGAACCATTACTCAAAGATATTACCAATGCTGCCAATGGTTCGTTAAACAGACGTTCGGTCTGAGAGTTATAGGCTTTTCCGTTCCAGGGACACTGTTAGCTAATAAGCTAAACCAACCCGACCATACTCCAACTGCATCCAAACAACATGTGGAGTATGCATAAAGAACTGTCTCATCAAGAGGATTTCAACGTAGTCGATGACACGTAAATCGGACGTCCGGTCCTCAAGTTATAACTGTTTCTGATCCAATGGCCCAGTTGGTTTCAAGTTAAAACCAACCCGGCTATACGCAACCTTCGCCAAAACCTTGATTGTAATATATCAAAACGATCGTCTCGACCCAAGGAATCAAACGCAATGGACGGTGCATCGATCTGAGATCTGTATCTCATGTTATGGACGTTTAACCAAAAATGGACTGAAAATAGGGGGTTTGGGCCCGGTCTGACCCTTCCCAACACACCCTGGGTTGGCCCAAACCGGGTCGACCGGACTCGAGTCCGGGTCCAGCCCGATTGGGTGTGGGCCGGCCCAGCTGGCGCGGCCTGGTCCGCATGGCACGCCCCGACCCGGCTGGGGGAGGTTGGCTCGGCCAGTCGGCCAAGTGTGTTGCGCTGTGCGGGGGGCGCGGCCCCCCGCTGATTGAACTGGCGGCCACGGCTGGCGCCACCCCGCCTCCTGGATCCCGTGCTCTGTGGGATTCATCGTGCTGCCGCCGCAGATGTTGTCGCGGCGGGTTCCCTCTGGTGGCGCGCCGCCGCCACTAGATGTCGACGCCGCCCTGCCAGCGTGGCTCACCAACGACATCTTCTGCGGACCACCGGACGTGCTCCGCTGGTCCGATTCGCCCACCACTTGTGCCTAGGGCTCTCCCGGGACCCATTATTCACTGCAACGGCTTCCAAACACCATTGTGGTCCCCTTTCTTCATCGCCAGTTAATCCGGTCATAGAAAAACAATCTGCAGAAGGTCGTCGGGCCGTGTTTGTTCAGTTCGTGCCCTCCGCGTTAGTCGATAGAAATAGGTCAGACAATAATTATGTTCAACGACAAATGAGGCACTATTTTAATCAGTAAAAAATTAACTTAATTCCATAAAATTTCCCCCAATAAAAATATTCTCAACCCACAAATAAAATCATTCACATGTCAAATTGTTAATCAGTTGATCCGCATTCTTTGTTTTAGAATGGAAGAATCATGGGAATATAAACATACTCAAATTAAACCCCTACCTTGGATAAGATTCGGGGTAGACATGTGTTGAGGATGACGGTGTTGATTTCATCGTTGTCGAAGCACACCCGAAAAAGAAGAGGCGTCTCCTCCCTTGTCGTGGAATGAAAAAAAGAAAAGATGACATGTTGTCCTTGGGGAATTCCTCGTGGTGGTGTCTCCTCCCATTATAGAGAACCAGGGAGCGTTCTCTGCCGAGAGGGATGATCGTTCTTCGTCGGAGAGTTGGTGCTCTTCAAAAACTCTAGAGCCCTCCAATCCTCTCCACACAACAATTGCCAAACCAAAAATAAGACTTCCTCTTATTTTAATTAATCATGCCATGCTCTCAAAATTCAAAATTTAAAACACATAATTAATTAATTTAATAGGTTCAATATATTAATTATGGTGTGTTGGCATGATTTAAAGAGAGAGAGAAAGAGGAGAGGAAGTGTTACACAATTAAGAAGAATTAACAAATTAATGATGGGGGCTTTAAGGGGGTTTGGGGAAGATGAAAGGTTGGGACTCATGTGGGCCCCGCCATTCAATCATCCACACATGGGAAGTTGGGTGGTTGTGGGCCCCACCAACTACTTCCCATGGGAGGTATTAACCTCCATATATGTAGAATAAAATTGTCTCAAAAATTTTATTTACTTCATAATTAAACCTCAAATAATTAAACTCAACCCGATTAAAACGCAACTGTTGTAACAGCCCCCTTAAGAAATTACAAGTCCTAATAGTTCATCAGTGCCCTCAGATTTCAATTTCAAGTACTGGTTCAAAAGATAGAAAAACCTTCTCATTCGTTTACTGAACTTACCTAAGCTAAACTTTAGTAATTGATTCCGAGCACACTGGGCCTCGGAATCATGTGTCGTCAGAAGCCGTAGACTCATAAAATTCAAAAGAAATTATCAAAAAAAATTTCTTGAAATTTACGGGTCCTTATATTACTCCCACCTCAGGGTTTTACGTCCCTGTAAAGCGACAACATAAACTAGGGAAACAAAAGTGGGTACCGAGAACGCATATGAGCCTCCCGCTCCCATGTGCTCTCATGGAGTTCCTGTTCTTCCAGCGAATGCACACCAGAGGAATCGACTATACATATGGACCCGATCTTGTCGATCCTCAACCATTACTCTATCCCAGTGACAGTTTCCCCGTCACTGATGTCCATCTCTCCATGGTCGATGATGAAGTATAGGTCGTACACACATCTCCTCAGCTGAGATACGTGAATGACATCGTGGACCCGGTGCATATGAGGTGGATATGCCAATATGAAATGGGAAGATAACTTTCCACCCCGGCCAATTATTCGTAGACCCCGCCGAGGTGAGAACCGTATGAAAACTTGGTCATCACCGTCGAAATCTAGTGGTCTCTATCTCCTATCAACATAGGTCTGTCATCTGTTCTATGCAGTCTTCATCCGCTCTTGGATGATCTGCACCTTCTCCAATAGCCCAAGATGGGAACACTGGTCAACCTATGCCTCAGCTCTTGAAAAGCTCTGTTGGCATCTCTCTGACCACACAACGAGTTTCCCCGTATTCATCAATGCTATATGTTGTGCAACAAATATAAAGAATTCTGTCACAAATCTAAATTTGACCGACTCATGAGTGATCTAATGCACGCACTTAAGCATGATTCCATTCTGTGCTGCCTAGTGCCTCCTTTTCACTGTCCAAGGAAAACCCATCCCAATGTTTTAGACAAACCCCAACATTTTTTCCTAATATATTCAATCTTTGTATGAACTGTGTTTGCCCAGTCCATACCCAAACTAACATCGTAAGGCCTCGATGCTACATTAAGGAGGTTTCAACCGAAACTCTTTCCTCAAGGGTCAGATCACACCATCGGCATAAGTGAGATTATCGAGTCTCCTATAAATGGTATCTCCAGTCATGAGGATCAAGTCAAAGGATTAACTGGAAACTCTTGGACTAGGAAAAGATTCGTGGATGAATGGAATGATTTGTATCAATGTTAGTTGTTACGGAAGCTAGTAGTAGACAGAGACCGTACATAGAATCATTATTAGAGCCATTGGATCACACTCCTTAACCGCATTCCACCACACCCTTCACATGCCCTCCTTCTTCCTGAGCATAGTGGGGAATACAAAGGTAGGTAGTTGTAACATGTTGAAATGTACACCACCTCATGCTGCTCTCCTAACTCTGCTTCCATGTCTTCCTCCAAGCTGATTTATCTGTCCATGTAACATCCTCTTCCTGGGACTTCATGCATGCCCGAGTCTCTGAGACTGGCACCAGTTTCCTGCTTTCCCACTACTAACATTCACTGGTTGTATCCAATCATCCAAAGAACATTCAACCACAAAGGTTCTCTCTAGTACCCTAACATGAGTAGGAATGCGTAGAGTAAGAGTGTTGGCTCAGTTGTTCTTAGAAACACCTCGCTCAAAAGTCTGATATTTAAAGCTCTGATCGCATCGTATTCATCGAGTACCATGAATGGTTGGTACGCCTCATTGAATACTCAACTACTAACATGTCATCCTACCGAAGCTGTATATGTTGTAGAAAACATTTATCCACCTCCTCAAGCTAATCCTCATCCACCTATGAGTCGGGCACACCTCGTAACCATAGGTGTATCTGATGCAAAAACATGTGTAAGGCTTTAATCCTACATGTGTCATCTACCGGTACCGTCGGTTGTAACTGCTGACCAACAGTAAGTGATATAGATGGAACACTACCCGAAGGTATTATCACTAAAATATGTCCACGTACTGAAGCCTCATGACTATGAGGACCAACCTCATGGTCACTTACTAGGAAACACCAGTAGCTAAGATCACCATCTGCTCTACTAGTTCCTGAACTAGGTGTAGAACTCTAACAATCACCTCCAGCCAGTCCACTGCTGCCTGGGAATCTGTCTCGCCTCGTAACCTTGGAGGCCTTTGCTACTGGAACTCATGAAACACGCTCGGTCAGCATGCACCGTCCACTAGTACGGCTGGTGTCATCTGCTACCCAACAAGTGGTTCTACTGCTGGTAGACCGCCTGAATGTGCCATCATAGAAAGAGGGTCCTGCGCCGGAGCCTCGTCGCTCGGTGGACCGTCATCTTGTACACTCTCGGGAACTCAAACTGACTGTCTGGGAGGAGTCATCCTGAACAGATGTGACACGGTCAAGAGAATATACCTTGTGAGCTGACCTGGTTTCAGCTGACTTAAAGAAAACTTTTGAAAACACACACGCAATCAGTGTTTTCATGCACTGAGTCAGAAATCATAAGTTAGGGTCCTTGTGTATGGATACGTCGGCCGCTGCACCAACACTGGAATCCCTAAACTGAAAAACACCCTCAGTACGCTTAACACTATTACTTCACAGAACGAAAATATCATAGTTATTAGTTCTGCGATAGAACCAACTCCTCTAAAACCAATTTGTCATGACCCATCCTCGGGGCCCGTGCTGTGACTACCCCAAGCCCACCATCCATATGCCAGGGGTTGGCGACTAGAACCAAAGGAGTAAATCCTGATAAAAATGGAAGGAATTGCCTTTATGAAACGTATACACACACAACTAGATTACAAGCAGAAGGAAACACTATGTAAAGTGGTATAACAAGTGTGCTGAATGTACAAGGGGCCAGAATACAAGCCCAATAGTAAATTACAAGGAAAAGACAAAACAGCAGGAAGGTTTCACGATGCTCATGGATCATCCTCTGCAGTTCCTACCTAAAGGGTAGGTACAGATTGCCACCTCAACTCTCCATGTCCGTCTGTCACCTCTGGGTATTGTCTCGTCATTAAGTCCACCTACGGGTACCGTCTCATCGTGAAGTCCACCTCTGGGTACCGTCCATATCTACAAGCCTCATCCATGATCAGTGTTGTCTATCGTCTGCATCCAACACAACGAGGTGCAGGCATAGCCCGTGTAGGGGTGAGTATAATGATACTCAGTAAGGACCCTAAGACCCTCAAGGTCTCACTAAATCCAAGATTGATATACCACAAATAAAGTTCTCAACAGATAACCTTAACTTAGGTATATTCCCACACATATACCTATGTTATCAAGTAACCCATCTCAATCATGAGGTAAACACAAGGTTATTGACTCCACTCAAACCAGGATTTTTATTCATGATGGTGAAAACACAGATGCTGGAGAACTCCTCCTCTATAGATCACAGTAGTCCTGCCACGACTATGAGGTTCCACTCACTAACCTTTGACTGATGAGGTACTCCTCCTATCGAGTACCACATGTCTGCCACCTCACAAAGAAGGTCTCGTCTGCCATGGGTCTGCCCCCTCACAAAGTAGTGCTACTCCGCTATGGGTCTTCCACCTCAAAATGTAGTGCTCCCCATTAGGCTATACAAATCACTCCGAATTGAATTGGACAAGCAGTTATCAGGTCTCAGCCAGCTATAAAGTTACCGTACTCTGTACGCTCATCTCCTGGAGGGTCCTCTCAACGAGATACTGGTCAATAATTCCAAGTATCACGTAATCTCACATGGACGAATCTCAAAGGACTGCCTCGTCATAGGGGTCTCAGCGCAACAGACGGCACATCAATCAGACGCTTAGTCTGTGAGTTATTATCCTTTTTGACCCGGGGCCCAGTTGTTTTCGTGTACGAACCAACCCAGATATATCTAAACTGTACCCCGAACAATCATGGGGTATACTCAAAAGAACCGTTACTATACGAGATTACCAAATTCACTGACGGTTCTTTAAACATACGTCTGGTCTGAGAGTTATTGGCTCTTCCGTTCCATGGGGCCGGTTGGTTTATAAGGTAAACCAACCCGACTGTACTCCAACTGCATCCAAACCTCAAGCGAAGTATTACAAAAGAACCGTCTCCTCAAGAGGAATCCAATTTAGTCGACAATAAGTCAATCGGTCATTCGTTCCTCATGTTATAAGTGTTTCCGCTCTGAGGGCTCGATTGGTTTCGAGTTCGATCCAACCTGGCTATTCACAAACATCGCCGAAACCAAGAGTGTAATATTATGATATGACCTTCTCAACCCAAGGAATCCTACGCAACTGATGGTGCGTCTATTGGAGGTTCGTAGTTCATGTTATGGAAGTTTAACCGAAAATGGACTGAAAATAGGTGGTCTGGGCTCGGTCCGACCCGGGCCAACACCCCCTGGGTAGGCCCAAACCGGGTCAACTCGACTAGGGTCCAGGTCTGGGCCGGTTGGGCATGGCCCGACCAGGCTGGCACAGCAAGCCCCGGCCCTGTCGTGGGAGGCTGGCTCGGCCTGTCGGCCGAGCATGTTGCGCCGAGCGGGGGGTGCGACCCCCCACTGATTGAACCGGCGGCGCTCACTGGCGCCGCCCTACCTCCCGTGTCACGACCCGTCCTCGGGGCCCGTGCGGTGACTACCCCAAGCCCGCCATCCATAGGCTAGGGGCTGGCGACTAGCACCAAAGGCGTAAATACCAAAAGAAGGGAAGAAATTTCCTTTATGATGTAACATACACAACAGAGTACACAAGATGAAGTAAACACTAAGTAAACTAAGTACAAGATAAATGCTGGAAAAAGTAAATGGGCCAGTATACACACCCAACTTGAAATACACTAAAAATGAAAGGGAAAGTAAAACAACAGTAAGTAAACAACAACACTGAGTCGCCCTCTAGAAGTTACACCTGAATGGTGGGTACAGATAGCATCCTCAGCTCCTCGAGTCCGGTCATCTGTTCCGTACACGTCCCGCCAAGTAGTCCACCTCCAGATACTATCCAGCCCTAGAAGAATCCACCTCGATCGGTGTTGTCTGTAATCTGCATCCAACACAACGTAGTACGGGAATATCCCATGCAGGGTTGAGTACACGATACTCAGTAGGGACCCCAAGACCCCCAAAGGTCTCTCAGAATCCATGAAGGGTTAACCACAAGGAAAGATACAATCACAAGTATCAAATAACTCTACTTAGGTATATGCCCATACATATACCAATGTCATCAATTATAGTTTGGCTCCAACTCCCGAGCCCAAGCACAACCCAGTCCACATAGGAAAGCACAACCCAGACCACACAGGAAAACACAACCCAATCCACATAGGAAAGCACAACCCAATCCATAAAGGAAGACAAGTCAACCACATCAAAGATAATGATTGATAATCAAGACTCAGCTCACACAGGTATACAATTATCAAGGAAATAGAGATGATCAGATGTAGCCACTGATTCATATAAGATGTTGGAACCACATAAGATAGAAGACCATCTATGTTATCAGACCCACAAAGGATACAAGACCAGCTACTCTGCTGGACCCACATAGGATACATGTACATAGTCAAATACCACCAGACCCACACAGGATACAAGAATATTAGTCATCGTCGTCAAACCCTCTGAGGATTCCAGTACGTTCGTCGTCGCTGCCGAACCCACGGAGGATCCAAGTACTTTCGTCATCGCTGCCGAACCCACAGAGGATCCAAGTGCTGTCATCATCGTCGCAGTTACAGCCAGCTCTAGGGTTCCCGCACACAGCATGCTCGATTAAGGGAGGTTCCGCTACTCAATCAAGAGAGATATATATATATATAAGATACATCAACTGTCACAAAGTCTAGAATTGATGTATCCCAATGTTCCGTATCGTCAAAAAAAACTTGTCACGATAGACGGTGCATCAATCGGACGCCCGGTCTGAGAGTTATTGACTTTTCCGTTCTAGGGTCCCTATTGGTTTTTTAGCTAAAACCAACCAGACCATACTGTAGCTATGTCCAAACCTCAAGCGGATTAAGCCAAAAGGATTGTCTCAACAAAATTATCCCAAATTTATTGACGGAACCTTAATCGGATGCCCGGTCCTTAAGATATAAGTGTTTCCGCTCCAAGGGCCCGGTTGGTTTTGAGTTTTCACCAACCCGTACAAACCCAAACTTTGCCTAAACCTCGAATGTAATATACCAAAATGACCGTCTCGATCCAAGTATTCCTATGCAACAAAAGGTGTTTCAATCAGAGGTTAGTATCTAATGTTATGGGAAAAATCCCAAAAGTGGTCCGAAGTGGGAGGTCTGGGCCTGATCCAACTCGGCCCAACCCCCTGGGTCGGCCCGAATCGGGTCGACTCGACCCGGGTCCTAGTCCAGCCCGGCTGGGCGCGGCTCGGCCCGGTGTGCCAAACTGGGGGGATGCGGTCCCCTACCCCATTTGCGCTCTGCGGAGGCAGTGCCTATCATCGTGTCTCCGAGCTGTGCGCCGCGGCGCCACCGCCTCCGGTCGTGCCGGCGACCCACGCTGCTGGAGGTTTCTGCAGGCCACTGATGTCATTCCGGTGGTCCATTCTTGCCCCCATCTACGCTTGTGGTCATCTCGGGACCCATAGATTATTTAGAAGGCCTCCAATATCCTTTTCAGTCTCATTTATTTGTCTCCATGGATTCCTCACTTCATGAACAAAGCAGCGGTGGGTTCAGACTTGTTCGTTAGTCCGCACCCACCGCATTAGTGGTTCAAACATTACCATTAAATTTCATGCCACACCCAAGATATATGAATCACAAAAGGAAACATTATTCAAAATCCCCTACCACAACAGGAAAGACGATCGTCGGTGTCACCGAGGAAAGGATCGTAGGCCTCATCGGGGCGCGCCGAGGAGGAAGCGGCGTCTCCTCTCTTGCCGTGGAGAAAGGTAAGGGTGGTGCATCGTCGATCTCCGAGGAACCGGTGTTCTTCATAGTTCTTAGTCGGAGGTCGGAGTTCTTCATTGATCTTCATCAGAGTTCGGCATTATTCATCGGATGTTGGCGTTCTTCATCGCACAACGAAGCTCTCCCCTTAATAAAATAATAGGTTCCCCTATTATTTTATTTTACACGCAAAGAAACTCTCCTGTAATTAATTCACCACAATAATTAAATTGTGTTGAAATTTAATTAGAGAAGTAAGAGAGAAGATTCCCATTTAATAAACGCATTGGTTGTTAAAATTAAAAGAGGGAAAGAGGAAGCTTCCTCATTAAATTATGGGTTGACATAATTTAATGGATTGAGGTGACATTTAATGGAAGTTTGCCAAATTAATGAGAGGATGTTAATGGGATATGAGGGAATTAAATGGTGGGGCTCGTGTGGGATTCACCTCTCTAACCACCTCAATTGGGTAGTTAAGTGGATGTGGGCCCCACCCTTAACTACCCATGTGAGGGGATAACCTCCCTTAGAAATAAAAATTTGTTCCGACAGTTTTTATTTACTTCTTAAGAAACCCCCAAAAAATTATCTTCTCCTCTTTTGCGAATGAAACTATAGTAAGTGCCCCACTTAAGCAATTACCGGCACTGCGAATTCATCGGTGCCCTCAGATTTTAATTCTGAGCACTGGTTTAAAATTTAGAAAAACCTGTTCGTCTGTTCACTGAAAGTACTACAGCTAATCATCGGAGATTGATTCCAGGAACACCCGGCCTCAGAATCACATTCTGTCAGAAGCCATAGACTCATAAAATTACAAATTAAATTGACAAAAAAAATTTCCTTGAAATTTTTGGGTCTTTACATTGCTTCCACCTCAGAGCTTTACGTCCCCGTAAAGCTCCATCATAAACTAGGGGAACAAATGAGGGTACTGAGCACACATCTAAGCCTCCCTCTCCCATGTGCTCTCCTGGAGGATCCCATGCTGCCAAAGAATGCGCACCAGAGGAATCGACCATCCACGTAGGACCTGCTCCTATCGATCCTCGATCTCCAACGGGACCTCCACAAAAGTCGGCTCATCATCAATTTCAAGCTCCCCGTGATCAATGATATGTGTTGGTTCATGCATGTATCTCCTCAGATGAGATACGTGGAAAGCGTCGTGCACCCGGTGCAACTGAGGTGGAAGAGCCAGTCGATAAGCCACCTCACATATCCTACCGAGAACCTGGAATAGTCTAATAAAGTGTAGTGATAACTTGCCGCCCCGGCCAAATCTCCATAGTCCATGTCGGGGTGATACCCATAAGTAAACGTGGTCACCATCCTAGAACTCTCGTGGTCTCTCCCTCCTGTCAGCATAGGACTTCTGTCGGCTCTGAGTAGTCCCCATCCGCTCCTAGATGACCTGTACCTTTTCCATCGTGGCCTGGACCATCTCTGGTCCTATAGGTGCTGACTCCCCAGGGTCTGTCCAGCACAGAGGTGATCTGCATGGTCGTCCGTACAATGCCTCATATGGTGCCATCCCGATGGTGGAGTGGTAGCTGTTGTTTTACGCAAACTCCACCAAGGGTAGGTGATCCTCCCAGTTGCGACCAAAGTCAAGGACACATGCACGGAGCATGTCTTCGAGAGTCTGAATGGTCCTCTCCATTTGGCCATCTGTCTAAGGGTGAAAGGCGGTGCTCATGCGTAGCTGTGTCCCAAATGCCTCATGCTACCCCATCCAAAGCCGGGAAGTAAAGAGTGAATCTCTATAAGATACGATAGACGATGGCACACCGTGAAGCCATATGATCTTCTGAAGATATTGGCATCCCAAGCTCTCCACTGAGCCCTGCTCACTGATAGGCTGGAAGTGGGCCGACTTGGTGAGTTGGTCTACGATCACCCAGATTGAGTCATGTCCTCTGGATGTACATGGAAGACCCGTCTTGATATCCATGGATATTCCGTCCCACTTCAACTCCGGAACCTCTAAGTGCTATACCAAGCATGCTGGTACCTGGTGCTCTGCCTTCACTTGCTGGCAAGTGAGGCACCAAGAAACGAACTATGCCACAACCTTCTTTGTACTCGGCCACCAGTACTATCTTCTGAGGTCCTTGTACATCTTCACTTCCCTAGGATATACCTCTAAAGGGGAAGTGTCGAACTCCCTCAGCACCTCCTCCTGTAGTGCAACTGTCACCATGATACGTCCTCTAAAAAGGATGATGTGCTATCCACCTATAAAAAATACATCAGTTGCCTGCTCTGTGGATATATGTGCACGTCGCGTCTCACAGTCTACAACCCCAGGTTGTGCCTATCTGACCCACAGATGTAGTGGAGGAGTGACTATGAAAGACTGAAGATAGGATGCCCCATCTCTATCCACGAAGGATATATTCAAAGAGGATAACTACTCTGTCGCCTCCCCAAGTAGTTGAATGCCCGATCTCCTGCTAAGAGCATCATCTACTACGTTACCCTTCCCAGGAGAATAGACTATCTCAATGTTAGTGTCCTGGAGGAACTCGAGCCATCGTCGTTGTCTCAGGTTCAGGACATTCTGTGAGAAGATGTACCTAAGACTCTGGTGGTCAGAGTAGACTGTAAAGCGCTCTCCCATCAAATAGTGTCGCCACATATTCAGGGAGAAGACCACTGGTGCTAATTCCAGGTCATGGGTAGCATAGTTCTGCTCGTGCTGCCTCAACTGCCGTGAACCGTAAGCAAACACTGCTCGCTCCAACATCAGGACACACCCGAGTTCGGTCCCTAATGCGTCGTAGTAAACTATGTACCCTACGCCCTCCTCTGGTATCCTCAAGATGGACACACTGTTCAATCTCTGCCTCAGCTCCTAGAATCTCTACTGACATCTGTCTAACCACACGAAGTGTTTCCCATTCATTGTCAAAGATGTAAGAGGTGCAACAACTCTAGAGAAGTCTGGCACAAATCTCCGATAGTAACCAGCCAGACCTAGGAAACTCTGCACCTCCATCACGCTCCTAGGTGGCTCCCAAGAATGTACCACCTCGACCTTCACGGGATCCACTACAACTCCCACCTCTGAGATTATGTCCCCCAAGAAATGAACCTCTCGAAGCTAGAACTGGCACATTGAGAGCTTACCATAAATATGGTTCCCTCAGAGTATATCCAGCACAACCCGTAGGTGGTAGGCGTGCTCCTCCTCAGTCTTCGGGTAAATCAGAATGTCGTCAATGAAGACTATGAAAAAACGATCGAGGTAGGGCTCGAAGATCCTGTTCATGAGACTCAGGAACACTACTGGATCATTGGTCACACCGAAGGGCATGACTAAGAACTCATAGTGGCCATACCGACACCTAAAGACCTTCTTCTGCACATCCTCGTCCACCACTCGGAGCTGATGATAGCCTGACCTGAGGTCTATCTTTGAGAACCAATGTTCTCCCTTGAGCTGATCAAAGAGGTCATCAATCCTCAGAAGCATATACTTGTTCCTCACGGTTACCTAGTTCAGGCGACGATAGTAGGTACATAGTCGCAAGCTCCCATCTACCTTCTTGGAAACCATAATTGGATAATCCCAGGGTGAAACACTAGGTCAGATGAAACCTTTCCCCGGTATGTCCTCCAGTTGTACCTGCAGCTCACAAATCCCGTTGGGTGCCATCCGATACGTTGGAGTGGATATCAGTGATTTCCAAGGGTATAGGTCTATATAGAAATATACCTCCCTACAAGGAGGTAGTCCTGGAACATCGTCAAGAAAAACGTCTACAGACTAGTCCAACACTACACGAAAACTCAGACTCCACACATCGACTGCTCCGAGGATGAGACTAGCCAACTGATGTGTGATCAGCTACCCCCGCCTCTACGTGAGTCCATCATGTGCTGTGAAGGTTCCCTTCTCACCGGTGAAGGTGAACCTGGTCCCATCCGTGCACACACACCGCACTTTGCACCGTATACAGTCGATCTGAGCATGGACTATAGATTAACCGTACATACCCAAGATGACATCTTAAGGCCTCGACGTCACTACAAGAAGATCCCAGCCGAAGTTCTCGCCTCATAGAGTAAGCTCATACTGACGGCACCAGTGCGTAATCATCGAGTATGCTCCCGTAGGAGTCTCTAGCTGCAAGGATCGAGCCAATGGTTCTATCGGAATCACCGAGCGCCGAACAAGGGAAGCAACAATAAAATAATGACTCGTACCTATGTCTATAAGAACTGCATTAAAGGTGGAGTAGACATAGATAATACCTCGAATCATCTCGGGTGCGCCGTGGTCATAAGTCACCGCTGCCTAAAGCTGAGCTTGCCTCTGTCCGCTAACTCCCTGTGGTCGGGGTGGACCTCCTGGGGGTGGTGGTGGTAGAGCCTCAAAGTGTCGTCCACCACCCACTGCTCGGCCAGCTCCTCTGCCTCGTCCGCTTGCTCCCTACGGAACACCATGGTCCAACCTTTGCCTCTGCCTAGGAGGACCCTCCAAAGTCTGCTGCTTGTCTAAATGACGGTTCGGGCAGTCACAAGCCTTGTGACCCTGCCTGTCGCATGCATAACACTATCTGCTCCTCGTAAGGCTGGCTTTGTGCTGTGGACCCCGCACAACCGATCTCGTGTCCTAAGGTCGCCCACCAGACGGACTGGTCCACTTGGACCCCTGCATCATCTGTCGACTGCCAGCTGCAGAAGACTCCGTTCCACACCGTCCTGTGGTGGGTCTCGCTTCTGATTGCTGCTCGGCGAGAAAACTCTCCACTAGCAGGGATCACTCCAGCACCCCCGCCTAGGTCAGGATGTTGAGTGGAATCGTCGATGCTCTGATCTCATGCCTCAGCCCCTGCTCAAAGGTCTGGGCCCGGATGAATGGGCCTCGTACCATGTCCATGGAGTAGCGAGAGAGGTCGGTAAATCTCACCGAGTACTGGGCTACTGACATGCTGCCCTACCGTAGCTGCAGTAAATTTGGTATGCACACCGCACTGAGGGTGGCTGGAACAAAATCTGAGTGGAAGAGGCTCTCAAAGTCCATCCAAAGAATATATGCCTCATTGTTCACCTGGAGCATCAAGATCCACCATCAATCTATTGTCGTGTGAAGGATACTCACATCAAGGATCACTATGAGGTCTGCTGGTGTCCCTACCTACCTGAAGACTCTGACAATAGCCTCCAGCCAATCCTCGGCTACCTGAGGATCTGTCTCTCCGTGGAACCTGGGCGGCCTCTACCTCTGAAACTCATGCAACGTGCTCAGGCGGCGTGCACTCTCCGCCATTGGGGATGGTAGTATCGGTGGTTCAGCGGGTAGAGGTACCGTCGATGCCTCCGCATTAATGGGGACCTGCACAGAGGCCTCGTCGCTCTGTGGGCTGTCATCTCGCACAATGCTCAGAACCCTAGCTAGCTGCAGTTGTGGGGAAATACTGAAAAGAAATAGGTGTGCCACTGTTAATACAGTATACCTGGTGAGCTGACACTATTTAATCACAAAGAAAACTTTTGAAACACATATGCATTAATATTTTCGTGCACTGAGTCGGAAATCAGAAGTCAGGGTCCTGGTGTATGGATATGTCGGCCGCCGCACAAACACTGGACTCCATATACTGATAACCACACTCAATACCCATAACACTATTGCTTCACATAGAAGAAATTATCAGATTCCTGAGTTCTGTAGTAGAAACGACTCCTCTGGTAGCAATTTTTCACGACCTGTCCTTAGGGCCCGTGTTGTGACTACCCCAAGCCTGCCTTCCTTAGGCCAGTGGCTGGCGAGTATCACTAAAGGCATAAATCCCAAAAGAAGGGAAGTTGTTGCCTTTATGAAGTAACATACTCAAGAGAGTACGCAAGCTGAAGTAAACACTAAGTAAACTGAGTACAGGATAAGTGTGGAAAAAAGTAAATGGGCCAGTATACAAACCAAACGTGAAGTACAATAAAACTAAAATGGAAAGTACATCAACAGTATGTAAAGAGCAACAATGAGTCGTCCTCCAGAAGTCCCACCTGATTGGTGGGTACAGATTGCCTCCTCAGCTCCTTGGGTATGGTCGTCCGCTCCGTATAGGTCCCGCCAAGTAGTCAACCTCTAGATATCGTCCAGCTCCACAAGCATCCACCTCGATCAGTATTGTCCATCGTCTGCATCCAACACAATGTATTGCGGATATAGCCCGTGCAGGGTTGAGTACACGACACTCAGTATGGACCCCAAGACCCTCTATGGTATCTTAGATTCCACAAAGGGTAAACCACAATGAAAGATACAATCACGAGTATCAAAGAACACTACTTAGGTATATTCCCATACATATACCTAAGTCATCAATTACAGTTCAGATCCAGCACCCGATCCCAAGAACAACCTAGCCCACATAGGAAAACACAACCCAGACCACATAGGAAAGCACAATCTAATCCACATAGGATAGAACAACCCAATACACATAGAAAAAAAAGTCAACCACATCAAAGATAATCATAGAGAATCAAGACTCAGCTCACCCAGGTATACAATTCGTAAGGCGATAGAGATGATCAGATGTAGCCACTGATTCATCTAATCTGTCGGACCCACATAGGATACAAGTCCTTCTATGCTATCAAACCCACAAAGGATACAAGACCAAAAACTCTGCCGGTCCCACATAGGATACAAGTACACAATCAAATACTACCGGACCCACACAGGATACAAGAACATTAGTCATCGTCGTCGAACCGATGGAGTATTCCGGTACGGTTTTCGTCACTACCGAACTCACGGAGGATCCAAGTACAGTCGTCGTCGCTGCCAAACCCATAGAGGATCCAAGTGCAGTCGTCATCGTCGCAGTCGCAACCAGCTCTAGGGTTCCCGCACATAGCATGCTCGATTTCGGGAGGGTCCGCTTCTCGAGAAAGAGAGAGAGTGAGAGAGACGTTACATAAACTATCATGATGTCCAGAGTTGATGTATACCAAAGTTTTGTCTCATCAAAGGAAACCCAACATGACAGACAGTGCGTCAATCGGACGCCTAGTCTGAGAGTTATCGGCTTTTTCGTTCCAGGGGCCCAGTTGGTTTTTAAGATAAAACCAACCCGACCGTACTCCAGATGCATCCAAACCTCAAGCGGAGTAATCCAAAAGGACCGTCTCAAAAAAAGGATCCCAACTCAATTGACGACTCGTAGATTGGATTCCTGGTCCTTATGATATAAGCGTTTTGGCTCTAAGGGCCCAGTTGGTTTCGAGTTTGAACCAACTCGGCCATACACAAAATTTGTAGAAAACTCGAGTATAATATACCAAAACGACCGTCTCGATCCACGGATTCCTAAAAAATTTATGGTGCAACAATCGGAGGTCCATAGCTCATGTTATGGGAAAAAGACCAAAAGCGGCCTGAAGTGGGGGGTCTGGGTCCGGTCCGACCCGGCCCAACCCCCCCCCCCCCCAGGTCAGCCCGAACCGGGTCGACGCAACCCGGGTCTGGGTCCGGCCCGACTTGGCGTGGCCCGACCCCGGCCGGGGGGTGTGTGAGCTTGGCAAGTGGGCTGAGATAGGGGGACGCGGTCTCCGGCCCCAGTTGCGCTTCGCGGACGAGGGGTCCGTCGTCACGTCTCCCAGGATCCCGCGCGGTCATGGGATCCATCTCCTCGCCATCGCGGCTGATTCCACGGGGGCGCGCCGGGGCGTCGCCAGCGACCCGCGCCGCCTGAGTTTTCCGCTGGCCACTAGAGTCATTTCGGCGGTCCTTTCTTGCTCATGTCTATGCCTGCGGTCATCTCAGGAACTGTAGATTATTTTGAAGGCCTCCAATTTCCTTTTCGGCCCCGTTTCGTCATCGCCAAGGATTCCGCGCATCAAGAAAAAAGCAGCGATGGGTTCGAACTTGTTCACTACTCCACACCCACCGTGTTAGTGGTTCAAACAATACCAACAAATTTCACTCCACACCTAGGATATAAGAATCAAAAAAGAAAACAATATTTAAAATCCCATACCTCAACACGGACGACAATTTTCGGTGTCTCCGGGGAAAGGATCATAGGCATCGTCGGGGCGCGCTGAGGAGGAAGCGACGTATCCTCTCTTGCCATAGAGAAACGTAAGGGTGGCGCGTCATCGATCTCCGAGGAACCGAAATTCTTTGTCATTCTTCGTCGGAGGTTGGTGTTCTTCTTCGGAGGCTGGCGTTCTTCATCGCACAACGAAGCTCTACTCCTTAATAAAATAATAGGTTCCCCTATAATTTTATTTTACACGCAAAGAAACTATCCCGTAATTAATTCACCACACTAATTAAAATGTTCTGACATTTAATTAAAGAAGGAAGAGAGAATATTACCCTTTAATAAACGCATTGGCTGTTAAAATTATAAGTGGGAAAGAGGAAGCTTCCTCATTAAATTATTGGCTAACATAATTTAATGGATTGAGGTGACATTTAATGGAGGTTTGCCAAATTAATGAGTGGATGTTAATGGGACCAGAGGGAATTAAATGGTGGGTCTTTTGTGGGCTCGACCTCTCTAACCTCCTCACTTGGGTAGTTAAGTGGCTATGGGCGCCACCCTTAACTACCTAGGGGAGGGAATAACCTCCCTTAGAAATAAAAAAAAATTTCTGACAATTTTTATTTACATCATAAAACCCCCCAAAAATTATCTTCTCCTCTTTTGAGAATGTGTAACACCCCAAGCTTCTACGGTACACTTCTCTTTGAATAATGTGATAGCATGTGTTGTACGTAACACCGAGTTCTAACACACCATAACTAATAAAACTAGCTGTTATGAATAGTAATATCTACTTTTTGAAATTATATATATTTTATATTTCAAAATTGACTTCATTTTTGGATTTGGAATATCGAATTTAGAGTAAGGTGAAATTTTTTTAATTTTCGGATAACATTAATATTTTGATGAATAGTGTAAATTACTAAATTTTAATTAAAAACAACTTTTTTAATCAAAATAATTAATAGTGATAAATTATGGATTTGAGTGGTTTTAAATTATATTTAGAATATATTTTTATCATTCAATACAATGCTGGTCATTGGACATAAGTTTACAATAAACCGGACATAAACAAGTGTCAATCTTTTGATAGTTATTATCTATTAAAAACACGTTTTTTGTTTTAACAATGGAAATTAATTTTAAATTAATTTATGCCACGTCTATGTCTTGAATTTGGAAAGAATGGCTTACATATTTGGAATCAGGATGTTCAAATTGTGTAAATAGGTAACTTTTATTTTTAGACATTTTGAATAATTACTGCGGTAAATATTTTATTTACCATGGTTAAGGGTAAATCCGATAAATAAGGGTTAAAAAATAATTTTATAATAATAAAAAATTACCCTAAAACGTGTTATAACATTATTGGTTGATACATGTTCGATCATGGGCATATTTGGGCCGATTTTGGGACCCCATGGTGCCACTTGTGAGTGATAGGGACACTTTATTTTAATTAAGTTAAAATGAATACAAAAATTACAGAATAATATATCTTTTAGAAAAACAATTTTTACATAGTGTTATATATGTTGGATTATCGACTATAAATATTCATTAGAAATATAAAAATATTTCATACATAATAATATTTTATTTATAATTTTTAGAAATTATATAATTTAATTTATTTATGACATAATGATGATAAAGTAATTACCATAATAGTGAAAAATTAAAATAATTGATATTATAAATCCCAAATAAATATAATTTTAGACTTTTAATGAATTAAACTATTTTTCTAGGATAATATGACATATCACGATTGATTTAATTGTCTTTTTTCGAAGTAATCATTCTGTTATAAGTTTAAAAAAAATCAACTATTGAATAGTGTTAAAATTGACATAAAAGTGTTTTTCAAACAAATATTATATTATTAATTGTTATTAAAATCCTAAAAATCTAAGTTTCGGCAAAGAGACTTGTATAATTATATTTTTATCATTAATGGACCACATGGGGGTCTCTTGGACGTATATAGTAAGTTTATTAACCATATAATATAAAAATACAAAGTGAAATTGTAAAAGTGAAACTAATTAACTTAGAGTTAATACTTAAAGAAAAGGTTAATATAGGTACCCAAACCTGTCTCAATTCTATTGTTTGAGTGGTTTTCGACCCATACCCACCTTAAGATATAAATAATACACTTTGGAGCCATTAGAAACCGAATATTAATTTATTATAAATTAATATTTCTAGCTTTTCCAAAGGTGACCCACAACCCTCTTATAAAAGGGCACTCCTCCTTCTCATTTCTTCACACCTTCAAAGCCTTTTGGTTCAGACAAACTCTGCCCCAATACTCTCCCAACTTCCCTCAATACAACCTAGAGGCCTTAGTTTGATCAGAAATCCAACCTACGGAGCCCTTTTGATCGAATCAAAAGGAAGAACCCGAAGAAGAGGTAATGTTTTCACCAGCCCTTTTCAAATTCATTTCTTCTTCCACATCTTCTTTCTTTGTTGTTGCCATTATAAAATAATAACTCCAGTATCTTATATATACTATGATGTTATTATAAATATGGTACAACCATATTCAGTATTCTATCCACCCTTTGAATAACATGTCACCATACGTGCGTACGTACGGCTTACCGTCTCCACGTCGTGGTGTAATTGTTATTCAATATAATATTATTTGGATGGGTATAATAATGATGTGTAACTCATGTAAATAATAAATATAACATGATAATGATTCTGTAAATATTATATACTGTCCAATTATATATTATTTTAATATCAAAAGAATGATATTGTCGCTCGTGCGTACGTACGGACTACAGTCTCCACGAACGCGATGAGATTCCTTCTCTATCGTATCCATTCAAGTATAATTCTCATTTTATGATTGATAATAGTAGATAAGGAGTTGATATCATTCTGGATATGAATAATATACTACCTATCCATTACAAACATGGCTTACATAATAAAACATATAAAAGGAAACGAGTTAGTTAACACTCGAAACAACGATAATACTAAGATATTATTAACAAATCAATGTTAAAAGATAATATATGATATCATATTAATGTATTTGATTATTGTATAATTTAATAACAATTATTTCACCATCATATAGGAGTTTAACCTACCCCAACAAAGGAAAAGTACAAGGTAAGGGTCATTTCACAATCTCTTCATTATCCGATGTTGTTTATACGTAATAATCTACTGGGATCTCTTTATCATCCACATCCATGTTTCGTAAAAAATGAATTTCAAAAAAAATTTACTATTTAATAGAATATGGGTTAAAGTCATTTATATGATTGTTTGACTTTTTATAAGAGGTTTATAAAGGAATCTCCCCATCGTTTTCCAAACAAGGTTCTTTTTAACCTTTTCGACAAAACTAAGGTAATAATTTTTTTTACTTATATAGCGGGTGCGGCTATTTTCCACTGTTATAAAATCATCGAAGCTTCCCTTACAAGCTTATAAGAATATTTTCATCGAAAATGTTTTATTTCACAAATATAAGGCTCTTAAATGATTTAAAAATATAAAGAGATATTTCTCTAAAAAGAGTTTTGATTTCATCTATGTCAACATCCTTTGATGGATTTTACGCTTATTTGAAGTTGATTTATTATGATAAAAAATTTCTATATTGTATTGAATGTTTTGTGATTTGTTTGACTATGGATGTGCTATTTTTATACCGTTCATAGTTTATGGTGAAAGTATTGACATTTCGTATGCTAGTTTTAATACGAATGTTTATGTTATGTTTAAACCTTTTCATATGGGAATGAATTGAACTTAATATGTGACGGGTGGAGCCTCCTATAGCTCGTCGATGCATCGGTAGATCTAATGAGACAAATTGGTGTCTTGGAACAAGGCCTTGACAAAATCTTATTTGTAGCCTTGGCACGAGGCCTTGGCTATGTGGTTATGATAGTCTGGCATTATGCATTCCATCATTATGAAAGTGGTTATTGATATTGCATGTGATTATTCGATTAGTAGAATATCCATGTGAATAATTAAATGAAATTATTTCATTTTATTTTTTCCATACTATGTTTAAGTTCAAGATTAAAAGGCTTCTGTTTTAGTTATACATTGCCTTAAATGTTTATTCTTATTTATGAAAGTTTCCGCTATATTGTTATCCTTACTGGGCATTTGAGATCACCCCTTTTCTATGTTTTATTTTTCCCAGGATGTGAAGAAGTAAATTATGAATGACCTGCAGGGATTTTATGAGGGAATAATAGTGTGGATTATGGAGACAATATGTTGTAGTAGTAGTTCTTCACTTCAGGATGTAATGTAAAACTTTATGAATATATCTAGTGTTTCCAAGGCTACTAAACCCATCGGTCTTTCGAGATTTGATCTTTCTTGTGATCATGCCAATGTTATGTAATAAAGAACCGACTCTGGGTAACTGGGGTCGGGGAATTACAGTTGGTATCAGAGAAAGTTTAGTACAAACCATGGAAGCTAGATTTAGATAAACTCTAATTAGAGCACGTAGACCAAAGATGAACTTTGAGGATTTGTATAGAAGAAGTTCCTAGAATTTCGGTATTGTAGATATTTTGTGAGTTTTCCGAGAAATACATCCCTGTCTGGATACGAGCAGGTAGAGGCTGCTCTGGCACAGATGTACCTGGGGGAAAAACATGAAAACACCGCTTTGAGCTAGACTCGAACGGGAACCGGTGCACGACAACGGGCCTTGCTGCACTCTTGGTTACGACACTCCCATGGAATATGCTTAGCATAACTCTCATTTTCATTACAAATAATTATGAAGGGTTAATGAGTATATAATTCCTCAAAGAAAACTTTTTTATGATTATGGATTATATCCATAAATATTTCAATTTATGTTAAGTGTTTTATAAGTATGGGATTATGTATTTTGATTCATAAACTGATCTAGTTTATGCCACTATTTAGAAATGGCGCCTAGTGGATGAAATGGAAACTGTATCAATGCACACAATCAATGTAGGGATTTCCCTCCTGCTCAAGATAATTATAGTGGAGCTGGTTATGCAACTGGTGTCGATCAGCTTATCACTATACTGGGACAACTCACTCAGGTTATGAATAATAACCCTACCCGTATGGAGCACCCTGATCCACAATGTGGAGGATAAATGTTAGATCGATTCATGAGGCAACAACCACCAACATTCAATGGGAGTAAAAATCCTTTAGTAGCTGAGAAATGGATATTTTCCCTAGAGAAAATATTTTAGGATTTGGGGATTAGTGAAAGAGAAAGAGTTTTCATGGTAGATTACCTCCTCACTGGAGATTCTGATCAATGGTGGTCATTGATTCAAAATACGAGGGAAGATGATGAAGTATAAAATATGGATTGGAGGGAGTTCAAAGATCTGTTTTTTAAAAAATACTTTCCTCGCGACCACTGAGCAGATATGGAAAGGCAGTTTCGGAGTCTGAGAAAAAAGGAGGATGAGGATGTCGCAAAGTATGTGGCTAACTTTACAAGGCTAGCAAGGTATTCTGGAGATTATATACATAACCCAAGAAGTATGATTGATCGTTTCATTGATGGGTTAAAACCATTTCTCCGTCGAGCATTATTATCACAGTCCTTTTCATCGTACGAAGACATTCTCTCATGAGCTATCAAGACCGAAAAGGAATTCTCTAAGTCTTATGACATTAAAGCAAAGCACGAGAAGAAGAGACCTGCTGATCAATCTGGGAATGGAAATAAGGGGAAGAAGGGAAAGGTTTAATATCTATCATGTGGTAAATGTGGTAATAAACACCTCGTTACTTGCTTGAAGGGAACAAGAGTATATTACAAGTGTGGTGAAAAAGGCCACCAAGCTCGTGATTGCAAGGGGAAGAAGGAAGCTACCAATGTTCAGTGCTACAGTTGCAGGGAGATGGGGAGTTAAGCCAATGAATTTCCTAAGCGTCAGGAGAACATACCTCAGAAAAGGCCAAGGGATCAAGGCCAAGATTATGATATCACTACTGCTGAGGTAGAAGCTCTGAAAGACGTGGTGGCAGGTAATTTAATGGTTTCCTCATGTTTAGCAAATGAATTATTTGATTCTAGATCATCGCATTGTTTCATATCTTCCCTGTTCACTAAGAAAATTAGATATTTCCAATTTGATTTAACACGGGAGTTGTCAGTTAAAACTCCTAAGGGAAGTATCATTGTAACAAAGTTTTGTGAATCAGTCCCCATTAGAGCACATAAATGTTCTTTATCTGCTGATCTCGTCGTCATACCTATGATTGAGTTTGATATAATCCTCGGTATGGACTGGCTTTCGAAGTATGATGCGAAGATTTATTGTAAGAAGAAAGAGGATACGATTCTTGATGATGATGATAAGGAACATCTTATCTTTAGAGAAGAATTGTCACCACCTAATTCTTATTTAGATCCACCCCCAGTAGCTCAACTAAATTCAATTTTTGGGGAGGAAGAGAATGAAATAACTATGGGTGAGGAAAGGAATGTTCAAATATAGGATGTACCTCTTGTGAAAGAATTTGTACATGTATTTCCGGAAGATTTACCTGGACATCCTCCAGAACGAGAAGTTGAGTTTTCCATTGATTTAATTCTTGGATAAAGGCCTATATCAAAGACCCCTTATATAATGGCCACATTAGAATTAGTCAAACTAAAGAAACAACTAGAGGAATTGAGTAATAAAGGATTTATTCGGCCTAGTGTTTCCCCATGGGGAGCTCTAGTTCTTTTTGTTAAAAAGAAAGACGAATCTATGAGGCTATGTATCGACTACAGGGAGAGCAATGATATAACAATAAAGAACAAGTATCCTCTACCATGCATTGATGATTTATTTGACCAAATTCATGGATATCAATACTTTTCAAAGATTGACCTTCGATCTGGATAACATATGTTGTGTGTGAAGAAGGAATACATTCCGAAGATAGCATTTCGAACCAGGTACGGGCATTATGAGTTTACTGTAATGCCTTTTGGATTGACTAATACACCCTCTGTATTCATGGATCTGATGAATAGATTTTTAAAGGAGTATCTCGATGAATCTTTGGTGGTATTTATTGATGATATCTTGGTATACTCCAAAATCTATGATGTTCATGAAAATCACTTGCGCATTATCTTGAAGACTCTGAGAAGGCATGAATTATATGGGAAGTTTAGCAAGTGTGAATTATGGCTTCAGGAGATTTCTTTTCTTGGTCATATTGTCTCTAAAGATGGAATCGTTTATGATCCTTCTAAGACCAAGGCAATCCAAGAATGGCCAGAACCTACGAGTATAACTGAGGTACGTAGTTTTATTGGTTTGTCATGTTATTATCGACGTTTCGTCCAGAATTTTTCCCGATTGGCTAACCCATTAACGAAGCTCACATGTAAAGGGGTTAAATTTGTTTGAAAAAAAGAGTGTAAATAATGTTTCAAAGAACTGAAGAGAAGATTAGTAAATGCTCATATATTGACTCTACCATCGGGGAATGATGGGTTCGTTATTTATAGTGATGCATCAAAGAAAGGACTTGGTTGTGTCCTTATGCAGAATGATAGAGTTATTGCCTATGCATCACGACAGTTGAAAATTCATGAACAAAACTATCCTACTCATGATCTCGAGTTAGTAGCTGTGATCTTTTCTTTGAAGATATGGAGGCACTACCTCTATGGTGAAAAATGTGAGAGTTATACTGATCACAAGAGTTTGAAGTATATTTTCTCACAAAAAGAACTCAACATGAGAAAAGGAGATGGCTTGAATTACTCAAGGATTATGATTGCACAATACACTACCACCCGGGGAAGGCAAACAAGGTGGCAGATGCTTTGACAAGAAAAGATCATGGAGTTTTGAACAATATGAGAATTCAAAGGGATCCAATTTTCATTGATCTAGTGAAGATGGACATGGGAATAACCAGGGAAGGAGAAACATCAATTCTTTTTCAAATGGTTTTCAAACCATCTTTACTAGAAAGGATTAAGAGTTCTCAGACCGATGATGAAGAATTTCAAAAGAAGATTAAAGCTGTGAATGATGGGAGACTGAGAGAATTTGTGTATGAAGTTGGAATTTTGAAATTCGGGAAGAGACATTGTGTTCCCGATATACCTGATCTAAAAAGGGAATTGCTGGATGATGCTCATAGTTCCAATTTCTCTATACACACTGGGAGAACCAAAATGTATAGAGATTTGAAGGAACATTTTTGGTGGGACAATATGAAGAGGGAGATTACTGATTTTGTGTCAAGATGTATGGTCTGTCAACAAGTTAAAGCTGGAAGGCAACCCCCTGGAAGAGTCATCCAACCTCTTCCCACACCGGAGTGGAAATGGGACAATATTACGATGGACTTTGTCATGGGGCTACCAAAAACTCCTAGAAGAAATGATGCAATATGGGTTATTGTTGACTGTCCTACGAAGTCAGCACATTTTCTTGCTATAAGAGAAGATATACCACTGGAACGTATAGCAAGACTATATATTAATGAAGTTGTGAGACTTCATGGAGTACCCCTATCGATTGTTTCTGATCGTGATCCCCGTTTTACTTCAAGATTCTAGAAGTGTCTTCATAAATCCCTAGATATTGAACTTCATTTGAGCACTGCTTACCACCCTCAGATAGACGGACAATTAGAACGGACTATTCAAACCTTAGAAGACATGTTGAGATCCTGCTCACATGACTTTCAGGGAGTGTGGGATCAGTATTTACCTCTAGTAGAATTTTCCTATAATAATAGCTTCCATTCTAGTATTCAGATGGCACCATATGAAGTGTTATACGGAATGAGATGTCGCACACCTACCTGTTGGGATGAAGTTGGTGAAAGAAAACTTTTAGGTCTAGAATTGGTGGAGGAAATGATGGAAAAGGTGAAGGTAATCCAAAATCAAATCAATGTAGCTCAAAGTAGGCAGAATAGCTATGCCGATAATTGAAGGAAGGATTTGGAATTTCAAGTCAGTGATCATGTTTTCCTGAAGGTATCTCCATGGAAGGGAGTCATACGTTTTGTTAAGTATAGTAAATTGAGTCCCAGGTACATCGGACCTTTCGAAATTCTAGAACTAATTGGGGCTGTAGCTTACAGATTGGAAATGCCGCCAAGTCTCTCCAAAGTTCATGATGTGTTCCACGTATCTATGTTGTGGAAATACATGCCTGACCCGACGCATGTACTCACCTATGAAGAATTAGAATTGGAACCTGATCTATCTTATTGTGAAGAGCCCGTTAAGATTCTTGATACGAGAGAACAAGTACAGAGAAACCGGATGACACGTCTGGTAAATGTTTTGTGGAGAAACCATAAGATGGAAGAGGCAACGTTGGAACCCGAGGAACTTATGATGAAGAACCACCCGAGTCTTTTCATGTGATAAGTATTCTAGAAATTTCGAGGATGAAATTATTTGAAGGAGGGGAGAATGTAACACCCCAAGCTTCTACGATACACTTCTCTTTGAATAATGTGATAGCATGTGTTGTACGCAACACCGAGTTCTGACACACCATAACTAATAAAACTAGCCTATATGAATAGTAATACCTACTTTTTGAAATTATATATATTTTATATTTCAAAATGGACTTCATTTTTTGATTAGGAATATGGAATTTAGCCTAAGGTGAAATTTTTGTACTTTTCGGATAACTTTAATATTTTGATGAATAGTGAAAATTAATAAATTTTAATTTAAAACAACTTTTTTTATAAAAATAATTAATAGTGATAATTATGAATTTGAGTTGTTTTAAAGTATATTTAGAATATATTTTTACCATTCAATACAATGTTGGTCATTGGACATAATTTGACAATTAAACCAGACATAAAAAAGTGTCAATCTTTTGATAGTTATTATCTCTTAAAAACACGCTTTTTGTTTTAACAACGAGAATTAATTTTAAATTAATGTCTGCCACATCTGTGTTTTGAATTTGTAAAAATGGATTCCATATTTGGAATCAGGATGTTCAAATTGTGTAAATAGGTAACTTTTATTCTTATACATTTTGAATAATTACTGCGGTAAATATTTTATTTACCATGGTTAAGGGTAAATTCGGTAAATAAGGGTTAAAAATTAATATTATAATAAAAAAAATTACCCTAAAACGTTTCCTAACCTTATTGGTTCATACATGTTAGACCATGGACATCTCTGAGTCGATTTTTGGACCCCATGGTGCCACTTGTGAGTGATAGGGACACATTATTTTAATTATGTTAAAATGAATACAAAAATGAAAAAAGCATATATCTTTTATAAAAACAATTTTTACCTAGTGTTATATATGTTTCATTTTCGACTATAAGTTTTCATTAGAAAGCTAAAAATATTTCCTACATAATAATATTTTATTTATAATTTTTAGACATTAAAAAATTTAATTTATTTATGACACAATGATGATGCAGTAATTACCACAGTAGTGAAAAAATAAAATAATTGATATTATAAATACCAAAATAAATATAATTTGAGACTTTTAATGAATTACACTAATTTTCTAAGATAATATGACATATTATTATTGATTTAATTGACTTTTTTAGAAGTAATCATTCTGTTTTAAGTTACGAAAAAATCAAATATTGAATAGTGTTAAAATTGACGTAAAACAGTTTTTAAAACAAATATTATATTATTAATTGATATTAAAATCCTAAAAATCTAGGGTTCGTCCAAGAGACTTATATCATTATAGTTTTATCATTAATGGGCCACTTGGGGGTCTCTTGGATGTATATAGTATGTTTATTAACCATATAATATAAAAACTTTGATGGATTTTACGCTTATTTGAAGTTGATTTATTATGATAAAAACTTCTATACTGTATTGAAGGTTTTGTGATATGTTTGACTATGGATGTGATATTTTTATACCATTCATAGTTTATGGTGAAAGTATTTAAATTTCGTATACTAGTTTTAATACGAATTTTTATGTTATGTCTAAACCTTTTCATATGGGAATTCATTGGACTTAATATGTGACGGGTGAAGACCGCTATAGCACCTCGATGCATCGTTAGGTCTCATGAGACAAACTAGTGTCATGGCATAAGGCCTTGAAAAAATCTTATTTGTAGTCTTGGCACGAGGCTTTGGCTATGTGGTTATGATAGTCTGGCATTATGCATTCCATCACTATGAAAGTGGTTATTGATATTGCATGTGATTATTCGATTAGTAGAATATCCATGTGAAGAAGTAAATGTAATTATTTCATTTTATTTATTCCATACTATGTTTAAGTTCAAGTTTAAAAGGCATTTGTTTTATTTATAAATTGTGTTAAATGTTTATTCTTATTTATGAAAGTTTCCGCTATATTGTTATCCTTACTGGGCATTTGAGCTCACCCCTTTTCTATGTTTTATTTTTCACAGGATGTGAGGAAGTAAATTATGAATGTCCTGCAGGGATTTTATGAGGGGATAATAGTGTGGATTATGGAGTCAATATGTTTTTGTAGTAGTTTTTCACTTCAGGATGTAATGTAAAACATTATGAATATATCTAGTATTTCCAAGGCTACTAAACCAATCGGTCTTTCGAGATTTGATCTTTCTTGTGATCATGCCAATGTTATGTAATAATGCACCAACTCTGGGTAACTGGGGTCGGGGCATTACAAAATGAAACTACGGTAAGTGCCCCGTTAAGAAATAACTGATGCTGTGAATTCATCGGAGCCCTCATATTTTAATTCCACACACCGGTTCAAAAGATAGAAAAACCTGCTCGTCCGTTCACTGAACGTACCCGATCTAAACTTCAGAGATTGATTTCGGGCACACCGCGCCTCAGAATCACATGCAGTCAAAAGCCACATACTCCTAAAATTACAAAGTATATAGAAAATAAAAATTAGATTAAATTTCCGGGTCATTACATCCCAGATCCCGTGCGGATGCGGGATCCATCGCACCGTCGCCGCGGCAGGTTCCCTCCGTTGGTGCACCACTGCCGCCGGACACCGGCGCCGCCATACTGGCGTGTCGTGTCGACAACATCTTATGTGGACCAACGGACGTGCTCCGGTTGTCCGATTTACCCACCGCTTGCGCCAATGGCTCTCCGGGGACCCGTTATTCACTACGACGGCTTCCAGACTCACTTGAGGTCATATTTCATCGTCACCCATTAATCCACTCAAAGACAAACAATCTACGGAGGGTCGTCGGGCCATGTTTGTTCGGCCTGCGCCCTCCAGGTTAGTCGATAGCAATAGGCTGGACAACAATGATGTTCAACGACAAATGAGGCAAAATTTTAATCAATTAAAATTGAACTTAATTCCCTTAAATTTCTCCGCAAAAAATTCTTCCCAACCCGCAAATAATATCATTCACGGATCAACATGTTAATGATTTGATCCATGTTAGTTGTTTTAGAAGGGATGAATCATGGGAATTTAAACATACTCAAATTAAATACCTACCATGGATAAGATTTGCGGTAGCCGAGGGTCGAGGATGACGATGTTGATTTCTTCATCATCAGAGTACGCCAAAAAAAGAAGAGGCGGCTTCTCTCTTGTCGCGGAAGAAAAAAAGAAAAGATGACGCATCGTCATTGGAAAATTCACCGCGGAAGTGTCTCCTCCCTTCATGGAGAACCAGGGAGCGTTCTTCACTGAGAGGGATGGTCATTCTTCGTCGAAGATTTGGTGCTCTTCAAAAACTCAAGATCTCTCCAATGATCTCCACATAACAATTTCCAAAACAAAAATAAGACTTCTACTTATTTTAATTAAACATTCCATGCTCTCAAAATTCAAAATTTAAAACACATAATTAATTAATAGAGTAAGTTCAATATATTAATTGATGTGTGTTGGAATGAGTTAATCAGAGATATGAAAAGTAGAGTAAGATTTACACAATTAAGAGGAATTAACAAATTAATGATGGGGGGTTTAAGGGGTTTTGTGGAAGATGAAATGTTGGGGCTCGTGTGGGCCCCACCTTTCAATTATCCACACATGGGATGTTGGGTGGGTGTGGGACCCACCATCAAATTTACATGGGTGGTATTTACCTCCTTAGATATATAATAAAATTGTCTCAACAATTTTATTTACTTCTTAATTAAACCACAAATAATAAATCTCAACCTGTTTAAAACGCAGCTGTAGTAAATGTCCCCTTAAGAAATTACCTGCGTTGTGAGTTCATCTGTGCCCTCGGATTTCAATTCTGAGCACCGGTTTAAAAGATAGAAAAACCTGCTCGTTCGTTCACTGAATGTACCTAAGATAAACTTGGAAAATTGACTCTGGGCACACCAGGCCTTGGAATCAAGTGTCTTCAGAAGCCACAAACTCGTAAAATTTTAAATAAATTAAGAAAACAATTTCCTTAAAATTTCCGGGTCTTTACACCCCTCCTCACCCTTCTAAAAAGGCCTCACCTCTAACCCATTCCTCACTCCTCTCAAGCACAATGGATCATCCAACCCCTACCCGAATAAGCTCTCAAGATCCCTATCTTACAACAAGAATTCTTAACATAATATAAGAAGACACTTTAATAAGTCCTTTTTTCCAACCAAAGTGAGTTACTTTAATTAAAGGTAACAACTTCTCATAAATTCTTTTCTAATATTTTACTTCTCCAACAACTAAAATATTTTTATTGTTTTCTTTTATAACCAAAATATTATTATCAATATACTAGGAAGTTTTTACAAGAAGTATTTGAACTACACTTACACACTCCTCCATCTATGGGTAAAGAACATACAGTTTTTATGGATGGAAAACTAACGCCTCAAGAAATGATTATTATTAAATTATCTCCTACCCCCGCTCATGGTGGCCTTAATGATGGAAGTGTATTTATATATGTTATATATTATGTTTAATTATTTATGCTTCTGGGTTTTACATTTTTCTCATATCTTTATGGATTCCATTTTGGGTAAAGGCGATAATTTCATTTTAGGAAGTGCGGTCTATCGCCCCCTAAAATTGATATGACTCATTAAATGCCTTATTTGGGACTTATAAATGATGGGGTTAATGATATATTATATAATATTATATTGGAATTATAATATACCTTTATATTTTTATGTTTTCATTACATTAAATATGAAATAGAAATGAAAGTAGTGTTCATGTGTACATACGGCTTACTGTATCCGTGAAAGATGCATTTCATTTCTTACCTCTTAATGTTATGTAATATTATAAATACATGGATATAATGGATTTATATGACATATATGATCTCTAAATCATGAATATCATTCCAGATATAATGATATTTTGACCAAGTGAACAACTTTTAATTATAAGAAGTCCATTTTTGACTCAAGTACCAAATAATGAAAAAACGACCATAATTAACTTAAATGACTACATAATTTTTATAACGTTGTAATAAGTGATATAAAAGTAATAATAAAATTTAAAAAGTTTGTTAATAAAGTATAAATTATCTTTAGTTTATTATTCAATAGATTAAAGAATGAACGGGTCAGGTCGGACCCGAGGTATGAGACTTCATCTCAATCTCCTTTCATTGATGCATATTTTGTTTCAATACATGACATTATTATATATGTTGTATAAACACCATTTAAATTTCATTTCATTCCAATTGAATCTTTTTCTACCTATCATTTTACTAAATAACAAAAAAAGAATGTTTCTTTTTAACGTAAGTGGTGAAAACGACCTTTCCACCACCACGAGTATTATTTGATAATTAGCTTACTTAAGAAGTCATAATGTTTTTAAAAGGAAAATAAATACCATATACTCTATTAAGTTTTTCGGTATCGAAAATGGTTTTTGATATTGCATTTTTTATGATAATATATTTAAAGGATATATTGGGATTGAGATGTGGAAATTTATTATTTCCTTTGTTTTTATTTTATGTGTTATAAATATGTTATGGTTCATAGGAATTGTAACATATTTGGGTGGTTCCATGATAAACCTAGGGTTAGTGAGCCTGAGATAGCCCTCCAATGCATTCAGTAAAGTGACACATGTAAACGTGAAAGTTTCTCCTAAGGGATTTATGAAATATACCGGGATGGGTATTCCAAAGATAACACCCTACGTAGTTGTGATAGCTACAATTTATGTATGATATGGATGCCACAATATAACATTATGATTTATGTTTTCTATGTGTCATTCATAAATTTTATCATTTAATGGGTATGTTATATATTTAATGTTATTCATGTAATGGTGAACTATTGTTTTATTCTTTTTTTATAACCATTATTGAGGTTTTTTTTCACATCCCATGTTTTGAAATGTTTTCACAGGACCGAATGATGAAAATGGTCATGTACGGATCAAGGTAAAGTCATGCTATATAAAACTTGGGACTAAACATGACCCTTTTTATAAGAGTTTTTATTTTAAGAAAAAAAAAGAAACTGAATAGAAGTTTATACCTTGTAATTTTTGAGATGTAATGTAATAGTTATGGCCTAATTATATAAAACTCTAAACCTAAAAAGAACCTCAATTTGACTAATTTACACAATTAAATATTATGGAATTTTTATGGTTGGGTCATTATAGTTGATATTAGAGGTCAATTAAGATAACATTAGGAGTTAGTGTATTGTTTAATTAATATCCATAAATTATGTTTTGTTAATATTGAAATGATATAGCATTTATAGATTATCATGTTGATTCTCCTATGTTATTTTTGAGTTCAGAATGGTGTTTTATAGAGGAAACACGGATGTTGTGCTAGGAAGGCCTACAGATCTGCATCCTCAGATGGTTAGAAACATAATTGAATAGTTTGTACAGTGATGTCTCAATGGATTCAGGTGATAAATGATGGGCTTGTTTATAAATGATATTTCAGATTATTATAAAAGTAAATAGGAGCATGAAATTCATTTAATGATTTTCTTATAAACCTTAAAAGAAAAGAAACTATTTGTGAAATTCAGAAAGTGTGATTTTTGGTCATAACAAATTTCTTTCATTTGTCACATTGACCAAAAAAATGGCATAACTATTGATCCTTCTTAAACAAAAGATTTTCAAGAATGGCTATGATCTACAAATATAACCAATATTCATATTTTTCTTGGATTGGAAGGTTATTTTCACAGGCATGTTGATAATTTTGACGGTTATCTAGTCCAATGACTTTGTTAACTTGAAAAGGTGTGAAGTTCATTTGGGAAAAAGAATTTGATGATTATTTTCAGGAATTGAAAAGAATATTAGTGAATGCTCATGTTTTGGCACTACCTTCCAGAAATGCTGAATTTTTTATCTACAGTGATGCTTCATTGAAATGACTTTTTTATCTCCTTATATAGAATGATCGCGTAATTTCTTATTCATCACGACAGTTGAAACCTCATAAGTTAAATTACCCTACACGTTATTTAAAATTAGCTGCTATTGTTTTTTATTCAAAATTTTGGAAGCACCATTTTTATGGAGTAAAATGTGAAATATATACTGACCACAAAAGTTTGAAGTATATATTCACTCATAAATAATTGAACATGAGATATAAGAGATGGTTGTATGTAATCATGGATTATGATTGCACGATATTTTACCATCTGGGAAAAGCAAATAAAGTGGTTGATGCTTTGACTCGAAAAAGTAAAGCTTCATAATCTTTTCTACGTTTGGAATGAGATCCTTTAGTTTTTTATTTGATAAACTATGGCATAGAAGTTGTTTCTGTAGGAAATTCTTCTGTTTGGAATTAGGTGTAAGTAAAATCATCTCTATCAGATAGAATAAAGCAAGCGCAGAAGGAAGACATTGAGCAGTAGAAAAAGGTAAAATTGGTTTAGAAAGGTAAGTAGCTCGAATTTAACATTGATAAAGATTGTGTTTTGAGATTTGGAAAGATATTATGTGTGCCTTGTGATTCACATATGAAGAAATGTTTATTATGTAAAGAACATAGTGCGTCATTTCTGTTCAACCCGATAGTACTATGATGTACTAAAATCATCGGGAGTATTACTTGTGGTATGGAATGAAAAGAGATATTTCTGATTTTACTGAGAAGTGTTTGACTTATCAGCAGGTTAAAGTAGAGAGGCAGTTATGGAAAGAGGTTCTTTAGTCCTTACTGGTACAGGAGTGGAAATATGAAAATATATCCATGTACTTCGTTGTGGGATTACCAAAGACATCTCGAGTTAATAATGCAATCCGGGTTGTTGTTGATCGATTGACAAAATCGGACCATTTCCTTACTATTTGAGATACATTGTCTATAGATCACCATTATAGGTTGTATGTAAAAGGGATAATCAGGTTTCATGGTGTTCCCCTTTCTATTGTATCTAATCATGATCTCATGTATACTTATAACTTTTGGAAAGGCCATTAGAAGTCGTTGGGTACTGAATTAAATTTTAGTACAACTTTTCCTCGCCAATCAGAATGGAAGTCAGAATGGAAAATTTAGACCTTTGGGGATATGTTACGCACTTTCTCGATTGATTATTATGGATTTTGGGATATACATGTTTCTTTGGTTGAATTTTTTTATAACAACAGTTTTCATTCCAGTATACAGATGGCTCCATTTTAGGCATTATATGCGAAGTTGTGACGAACTCCAGCTTTTTGTGATCAAGTAGGTGAAACGATGTTGATGGAACCATAATTGGCAGAAGAAATGGCAGAAATTGTTCAGTTGATTTAGAAGCACATGGGAATAGCACTGAGGAGGCTAAAAAATTATGCGGAAAATCGGAGGAAGGATCTTTTTTGGGGTAGGTGATCATGTTTTTCTAAAAGATTCTGCCTGGAAATGTGTGATACATTTTAGTAAGAAGGGAAAGTTGAGTCTAAGGTTCATTGGACCTTATGAAATCATGTAGAACAGTTTTATTAGTTGTGTAAAGAGTGTCTTTACCTCTATGTTTGTCCCACGTACACAATGTTTTTCATGATTCATTGTTGGAAAGTATATGCCAGATAAATCTCATGTTTTAAGTCCAAAGGTAGTTAAGTTGGAAGAGAATCTCTCTCATGAGGAACATCCAGTCCTGATTCCTGACCGTAGAGAGAAAGTGTTGCGGAACAAGCTAATTCACCAGATAACCATTTTGGGGGAAACCCATATGGTTGAAGAGGCTACGTGGGAATCTAAAAATTCTATGAGGAATAAATACCCCCATTTATTTGGTATGTTAATAAAACTGCGAGGATGCAATTTCCAAAAGGGGGAAGGATGAAACAACCTAGGTAAATAAAGAATAATACATTTTCCATATTTATTAATATTTTTAAATTAAATTTTAATTTTACATTAAAGGGGACACTATTTTTGATGTCGTACCCGATACGAAACAATGGTTTTCTTTGAAATATTACGTTTTATAATAATAATATAATATTATTATTTTTAAATGGTATTTAATTCCTAGTCATTATATTTTTGGGAATGAACAAAACTAACTACAATGTGATTATACATGTTTGTTAAATGTTTTTACATTTATCCAATAAATGTTAGAGGCTTAAAATCTGAATGGATCTAATTTTAAGAATAATTTACTTTTAAATATTGATTTACAACCTTTTGATGGAAAACCCTCTTCAAATATAGTTCTAGTCACTTTTATACATTCTATTTGATCAAATAAAATTTTTCTTTAGAATCAAGACATCAAAATTTACTTTGGGTAATTTTTTGGTATTTTCCTGATTAAATTAATTTTTAATGAATAGTGAAAAATACTGTATTTTAATTCAAATCTCATTTATAATATAATTTATTTATATAGATAGATTATATTTTAATTTGTTTTAAAGTGTAATTGGTTTATATTTTTACCATATAATCTAATTATGGTTAGTGGAAATAATTTCACTTTTAAATTGGACATAAACTAGTGTCAATCTTTTGATAGTTACTATTTCTTAAAAAACACGCCTTTTGTTTTGACAGTAGGAATTAATTTAAAATTAATTTCATCAACTTCTGCGATTCAAATTTGGAAAAATTTATTCCATATTTGGAATCTGTAGGTCCAAATAATGTAAATAGGTAACTTTAATTTTTAGGCATTTTAAATATTTACTATAGTAAAAATTTTATTTAATATGGTTAAAGGGTAAATCTTGTAACTAAGAGCAACCCAATATTGTTATAATAATATAAAATTACCCTAAAATGTGTCATAATCCTATTGGTTGACACATACCCGACCATGGGAATCCTATGGTCGAATTTGGGACCCCATGGAGCCACTTAAGCGGGATAATGACACTTTATATTAATTAATTTAAAGTAAAGACAAAAATGACACAAACTAATAGCTTTTACTAAATTATTTTTCACAAGGGGTTATATAATTTATCTTTTAGACTATAAATATTAATTGGAAATCTAAATATATTTCCTACATCATGGTATTTTTTTGAATTTTTTAGACATCATATAAATAAAATTATTTATGATACTATAATGATGTAGTGCTTACCTCGTTAAGAAATGATTTAAATAAACAGTATTATAAAGATTAAATTATTTTCCAAAAGCAGTCCAATTATTATTGGGTGATTTTATTTCTACCATGAGTCATATTATCATCAACTTTAATTAGTTTTGGACCTTTATAAACTGAAAATAATTATATAATAAAATAATATTTTCACTCCTTCCTAAAGAGCCCCTCCTCCCCCATATAAAAATACATCAAATATCTCACATTCCTCACTCCACTCAAGCCTCTTGGGTCATAAAAAACCTTCCCAAATATTCTCTCAAGATCCCTCTCTTCCATCTTGAATACTATACTTAGGCATAAGGAACTTCAATAAGTCCTTTTGGTTAAAACCAAAGGGAGTTACTCGAATTAAAAGTAACGGTTTCTCATAAATTCATTTATTTTATTTTACATCTCCATCCACTAAACTATTTTTATTAATTTAATTAAAAAATTGTATCCTCAATATACTAGGATGTTTTTATAAGAATTATTCGAACTACATTTTCAAAAAACTCCATCTAATGGGTAATGAAGATACTGTTTCTATGGATGGAAAACTAACGCCTCACGAAATGATGATTGTTCAATTATCTCCTACCACCTATAATGGTGGCCATTAAGATGAAACTATATTTATATATGATATATATTATGTTTATTTCATCTTTATGATTCTGTATTTTTCATTTATAGCATACCTTTATGTTTTCCATTTTGGGTAAATGTGATAATTTCATTTTAGGAAGTGCGGACTACCGCACCGTCATAGTGATACGACTCATTAAATGACTTATCTAGGTCATATATAGAACAGATTTAATTATATTATATATGATATTATAATGTAATTATAATATACCTTTATATCATTATTTTTTCATTCCAATAAATACAAAATAGAAACGAAAGGAGCGTTCATGTGTACGTACGGGTTTCGGTTTCCATGAACGGTGCATTAAGTTTCCTACCTCTAAATGTTATTCAATATTATAATTACAAGTATATACTGGATATATATGATATATATGATATCTAAATCATGAATATCATTTTTTATATAATGAACTTTTGACCATGTGAACAGCTTGTAATTATAAGAAGTCCATTTTTGACTCAAGTACCAAATACCGACAAAATAACTGTTATTAACATAAATGATTACATAATGATTATAACAATATAATAAATGATTTAAATGGAATAATAAACTTCTAAAAGGTTATTAATAAAGTAAAAATTATCATTATTTTATTATTCAGGAGATTAATGAAAGAACGAGTCAAGATGGACATGAGGTAAGGGAATTCATCTCAATCTCCTTTCAATGGGGCATATTTTGTTTTAATACATGACTTTCTTATATACGCTGTATAAATACACTTGGATTTTAATTTCATTCAAATTGAATCTTTTTCTACATATCATTTTACTAAAGCACAAAAAATAGTATTTCTTTTCAACCTTAGCGGTGACAACGACCATTCCACCATCGTGAGTATTATTTAATATTTGGTTTCTTTAACAAGCCGTAATGTTTTTAAAAGGAAAATAAATAACATATAATCATTTATGTATTGTGGTATTGAAAATGGTTTTGATAATTTATTTTTCATTTCAATATATTTAAATGATATATTGTGATTGATATGTGGAAATGTTATCTTTCCATATTTTATTTTTTGTGTTAGGAATATGTTATGGTTCTTGGTCATTGTTACGTATAAATATTGTTCCGTGATAATCCTTGGGTGAGTGAGCCTGAGATATCATACCAATGCATTGGGTAAAGTGAATGAGGAAAATATTAATGTTTCTCCTAATAGTGTTAGGCAATATACTATGATGGGTATTCCAAATTTTACTCCCTACATAGTTGTGATAGCTACAATGTATGTATGATACGGATTCCACAAGATACATTTATGATTTATGTTTTATATGTGTTTTTCATAAATATTTTTTTTTTCATGAGGTATGATAATGAAATTAGGTAATATATTTAATTATGAAATAATGTTTTCTTTGTTTGTTTCATAACACTTACTATGCTTTTTCTGCTCATCCCAAGTTTTAAAATGTTTTTCACATGACCTAAATATGAATAGGGTAAAGGATAGATCAAGGAGAAGTCATTATTTCTAAAAAATGGGACTATACATGACTCTTTTTAAGATTATTTATTTTATGAAAAAAAAATAAACTAAAAAAGCAGTGTCTACCGTGAAATTTTTTAGGTGTAACGTAATAGTTACAACATAATTCTTTAAAACCCTATACTTGAAAAGATACGCAATGTGAATTATTAACTTAATTAATGATTATACAATGATTAAGGTTGGTACCTTCTAGATTGTGTGTTTCTTTGAGTGTAGGAAATTTTGGGTAACCATCATATTCAGAATAAGGGTATTTTAGCTCACACATACGTGAGTCTAGTTGAGATTGTGGAGAGGATCTAAACTGTTCCAAATTGATTGCATCATGCATAATGATATCATGGAATGCATAATATCTTTCATGTGTCACAGCTTATATACTATCAAACTGACCCATCTTAGGAGATTGTGGTTGAGGATGTTGAGATTGAGGTTGATGCCTCCTTTGAGGAGCATCTGGTTTGTATTGTGAATCATTGTGACAAAATATTAAGGGGAAAGAGTGTACCTTTCCCTCGATTTTTTTTGTGGTAGAATTGTAATGTTTGCGAATAAATGGGGGATATTGAAATATATATGTGGGCTCAGTCTCCCAATCTCCTTACTTGGGATGCTCAGTGATTCATGGTAGTGCAACTTAGGGATAATCAGTTATAAGGTGGGTAGGTTGTAAGATCCTGGACATCATGGAGGTTTGTTCTTATTTAAATATTGATTTTAATCCCATAAATATGGATAAATAAATGTATATCATGTGCATGGGGAGGATCACTGGTGTTTTAAAGGTTCAAGACATTAATGAAAGGAAAATTGGTCCATCATGAGCATGTTGCATTGTTGGCACATAGTTAATGGAAACAATGAGCCCATATCATTCTAGCTAAGAGGAATGGTCCATGGTTTGATATACCACGATAGGGGGAAAGCCAAATGATGGGGTATTAGAAAGGGGAGTTTCTTATTTTCTGTGCATGGTTCTTGAAACTATTGTGGATCCCAAGGGAATCATGAAACTTGGATCCCTCTTATATAGTTGTAGGCGCATGGTTGGAAAACTATATACAATAACTGAGTGCCCCATTAATAGTGGGGTTTTAAAAATTTCCCCCATAGTATTTTAAGTGTTCTACCATGTTTCTTCACTCATTTATTCTCCAAAAACAAAAATTCTGATCGAAAATGAAAAAAGATTCAGAATGTTTGATGTCATCTATTTCAAGGCCATTTCGAGAAATGTTTTGTACCGATCGAAGCTAAAGGTGAGTATAATGCATCTCATTTCTAACTTTTCCAGATTAAGGCTTGTTTATTTCTTCATCTTCTTAAAAATCCCTAAAACCCAATTTTTTCAATAGATCATTTTTTGGGACATTGAAGGGAGATTGAATCTGATTCAATAGATAATATAAACGGAGCATTCATATTTGAAGTCGATGAAGGTGGACTAGATGTTTTATCCCATAGTCTCGATTCATTATTTTTTGTGTATGTGATTTTGTTATTGGGTCAACTTTTTGTCATGTTTTAAAATTAGTAGGATTTGAAAAAATGGTGGACTAAATGATGAATTAATCCTCTAATTATCCTTATGGGATGTGTTGAGATTTATTAGACTAGTTTTGGGAAACCCATGGGGTGCTCCGACATTCTCTAATATGGAAAATTGTCATGTTAAACCTATTATTGACTTGAGAGGAATTTTATTCCATGACTAACATGTTAAAATGTTAGTATAAATCCTAATGTTTCTCTATTGGAAATTGTGTCTAGTTTTTTAGAATGGCATAAGAGATTGGTCTTCATGAGGTGAGAAATAGTAAAATGTATTAATGTGAACATTTCAAATGGCTTGTGAATTTGCAATATAAATTAATAAATGGATTAAGGTGTATAAATTTATGAATATGTTAAATGTGTTAATTTATAGGAATTGATTAATATTTCAAATGGGTTAATGTATGAGAATTTTTAATTAAGAAAAATGGGTTCTGGTATGAAAACATAAATGGGTTAAGTGGGATATTCTATGTAAATAGTAAAGGTGATAGTGGGATAAGACTAGAAGATGATTCATATTTCTTATAATATGTGAGTTGAAAATTTTATGTTTAATGGTTGTGTGTGGATAGTGATACGGTATATATGGTTAAAGTATAAACACAAATTTGCACATAACATGGAAGTTGTGGGGGGATTAAACTTGAAAATCTACACCCATGGGTTAGGTTATACTAAGGCTCTAACCCAAACCCCAAAAATACATGGGTTAGGGGAGTGTATTGAGGCTCTATACCCATAATTGTTTCATTTTATGAGAGAACCTCGACTGAGGCTCCATGATATGTGTGGTTTATTTGATTATAAAATGTTCATCCATAGTGAGATGAGGAACTTGAATAATTCCCTTGCACATGATAATTGACCATCATATGTCATAGTGTAAATTCCTAACACAAAGAACAAATGAAGAAATTGTCTAGATTGAATATTGCAAACTAATAGAACCTATGTGGTCTTTTTTTTTACCTTGTCATTTAATTAGAACATGAATACAATATCTGTTTAGACTATATATTTTTTAGATGCTATTGGTGGTGGCATACAAAGTTTTCCTAAAACCATTCTCGATCCACCACTAGGTACTTGAGAAGACTTTATTGGTGCATGTCAGAACAAGGGATGGTCAATACTGTATAAGGTCGATTGGCCATTGAATTTTCATGGAGGAGGGGAACAGAATTGTGGCCAGAACCCACTATTTAGGTAACATTTAGTTTTTCATTATTTTGGGGTTTCCTTAAACTTAGAAATATTGATGTGACATTTTATATTTACATTTGGTTATAAACTTGTAATAAAATTTAGTATTTTTTTGGTATTTCATGTTCTTGTTTATTGTTATTGTTTCATTTTATTTGTATTCAATATGGCTATGTATTACTATGATAAAGAGGATATCATCTTCTCATGTGACTTAGTAGACCCTCAATGTTAGTTGGCTGGCATTGACACATGGGGAGGCAGGCCTGAGGTCATGTAGTGACTCGGATCACAAAACATGCTTAGGGGATTTCGGTTTGGGGATGTTTAACCATCACATTAATTTTTTTGGAGTCTTGGTAGAGAGAATCATTTATTATTCATCAAAAGTGGATAATAAGTCTTCCACATGATGTACATTAGAGTAACCTCCCAAATTATATTCATATAGAAATTATATAAATAATGGAGGATAAAGAAACAGAAATCCAATAATAGTATGTCTTATGATCTAATATAAATTTTTGGGCCAATATGGATCATCTAGGGATACTTAGTTGGAGGGTGAATCAGAGTACCCATCTATTACCAAATCTATAAACGTTTTTCAATGATACCCTAATAATATGGATCCTATTTTAGGGTTATGATGAGTGGATCTGATGTATACAATATGGAATCACATTCACATGTAATATATATAATAAATAAGATAGTATAATATATACGTTTTTAAATGGTTTATCAAAAATTAGAAAGACTAATCCTTTCTATGATCCCCTTATTGTTATCTCAAAAACAATTATCAATATAATTTATAGTTATTATATGTGTCATTCAATTTAAACATATTTTTAGATAGGTAATAACCATGTCCTGTAACGGATAGATGGAATTATTTATACTTCCACCACCAGTTCTTCTATGGGAATTTTTATAATTACACCATAAGTTCCTCAAAGATTATAGACCAAAAAATTCCAAAAAATAATATAGTTAGCTCAAGGATGTCACCACATCAAATTGGATAATAACTTATTCCTCAATAAATAGATATTTGACTTCCTCATTAATGATAGTTGTATTTCTTTCTTGGAATATCTACTATATCATCTCACTTTCAAAATGATCACTTCGTGTTAAATGTAGAATTATCCACACAGTCATCTTCCTCAATTATAAAATTCTCAGGAAGAAAATCTCTCTCTGAATCATGATATTATCATCAATCTATTGGGTTCAATATATTCACACAACATAATGAATAATATTTTATGCAAGAATACACCTTCACAACCCCAACACCATCTTATTGAATCATGGAAGTAATTTTTCTAGGTTATCTTCATACAATATGGTTGATGTATATCTACTAATGGTAAAAGAGCACAATGAATTTTTTTCTTTATTATTTTATGTATTATCTCAATTTTTTTATATACTCATTCATGTACATCTTGAATGTGTTAATATAATTTACATGCTCCTACATAGTTTAGTTTGCATGCACCATCATTGGTGAATTTCTCTTTTTGGTAACTGAGTACAAGACCTTCTTGAAAAACCACATTGTGAAAGCAATATGGGCATTGAAATCCTCTTTAAAGATATTTCATTGAAAAATTACACATAGATCCTCAGGTTTTTTTCACACGTACATCACATTGAATCTTGTCTTCATCATAGAAATGATGAGTGTTGGTTCTTTTTCACACAAGTAATTTATATATTATAAACTCAAATGTGGGAACATGATCCTTCTTCTTTTTGAAATATTGTCTGTGGAAACATTATAACTTCACACAAACTGTGATGGTTATATAAAATATTTTATCACATAAATTTTCGAATTTGTTGTGTGGGTTCTTCTTCCTCTTCTTCATGTAACTATATGTGTGTGAATCATTCATTTGTGAACCAATAAAGGTCATGGTTTGAGGTATTTTAAAATATTTATTGCATTATAATATATTAAATATATTTTCATAAATAGTTTTGTATGAGAACCCTTTCATACTTTTAACACATTAGATGACCACAAAACTCTTATTCCCGAATACATGTGGCTCGTGGATGATATGATTCTCTTTGAAAACAGAGTGCACAGTATTCTCAACAAGTGTTCATGGTTTACTCAAACTATATTTATATATGAGGTTTAATAAAAATTAATTTTGTATTTAGGGAATTAAATTCCTCATAAAATTTCAAATGTTAGTCCATATATTCAATTCCATGATGATCTCTATATATTTAAACCATCAAACATGTATTTTATTTAATATTTTCTAATGATACCGAAAATGATGACCTCTTCACATAAATATCTTCACATGATATGAATTTTTAATTTTCAATAGAATAATTTCTTAAATATAATAATAACACATTGAAGTCAATTCCAAAAATTAGATTGTATCAAGGTCTATTTTTGTATTCCCTCTACTTTATTTTTATTGGGAAGTATACTTTTTATTTGAACATAATAATTCAATCAATGAAAATATTTTATAAATTTATTTTGGTGATTGAGAATGTATTATTCATCATAGTTTTATCCCTAGAAATGAATAGTGATATTTTCATTGAATTATGGATAATATTCTAATTTAGTGGTAGGTGGTGATGATGCTCATTTAATCAAATGAACGAGAATAATGAAATCAGATATAAAATGTTATGTCTGTATATGTTCATACAGGTGAATGGTGTAGGGAATTTTCCATCCCACACTAGTTCTCAATTCCATATGGAAATCCTTAATAAGGCATTTTTCCCACTTATCCATCGAGCTAACTTCTGGGTCAGCACTAGGATGCACTACACTCGCACCTCGCACTGGCCATTCCACACCAATGTGCAGTCCCCAGGAAAGCCTCTTGTGTCATCTACTTGTTCCAAGCGTACAACTGTGGAAGATAACTATGAGTTATATTCTCTATCACATCCTACCTCCATGATATATTTCTTTGATGGATCTCCCATGTGGTTTCTCCTCCACCTAGATGTGTGGTATTGAGGTGACCTATTTAGAAAACTTGGTTGTAAAATATTTTTTTAAGCACCAAAATGTACCTGGTAATTACCATGTATGATATTCATGAAAAATATGAATATATTTTTCAGGTACTTGTACTTATAAATCTAAAAAATATTTATATAACACTTAAGATAATGAATTCCTTCATCTAAACATTTTATAATGAAATTGATATTTTTTTGGTCCTCATATATTCCACAAAATTAACTTATGGTAGACATATATTTATATGATCCTCCAATTTCTAATATTGTTTTCAATAATGTGGAACATTTCACTTGATATTTATTCTTGTAAGAACTATTTATAAATCACCAGAGTTTAACATGACACATTTTCTTACTCAATGAAATCAAATAAATCCACAAAAATTATCATACATCATCACCATCCTTCATTAATGTTTGTCAAATTCATTCCAAATAACTACTTCGATGATTAATAACTAATCATATAAGACAAGATTATAAATTACATTCAGTGTATATAATATATTGACCATATATATAGTCATACTCATCAGCCATCCACAAGGGATTTTCAAAAATGATCCTTACCTATCCATTGAAGAGCTATATATAGATCACTTTTTATAATAAAAAATATAAACGGACAATTACATGCATGAATCACATGAAATCATTCATTTTGATCGTCAAACTCAAAAAATAATCTTGAACACATTATATAATAATTTTCATATATTGATACATCACATTCCAATAATACACGATTTTCATAACTAGCCTACCTGGAACAATGGGAAGGAGATTTTTTAATTGAAAATTGAATATATTGGAGGAATAAATATATTAAAAAATATTTATCAATGAGGAAAAATATATTTAAATTACAAATGATAAAATATAACATTACTTTTACTATTACTGAAAACTTTTAACATAAAATTCTTCTGAATACTGATTTTAAAAACCCTTGAATGAATTTCAATAGAGACATAAAATGATGATTATATATCATTAATGACATTAAAAATAAATCAATAAAATAGAATTAATATCTGTTATATGGAGAAAAATATTTATAAAATAAATATTTAAAAATTTTAAATCAAGGATTTAATGTAAAGTGACCCTTACATTAAGCCAAACTGGCCACATACATTCTTTATATTTATAAATAATGAATTTATATAAATTATTTACTTTTATAAAATAAATTTTCAGGATTATTATTCATCTTTCACTTATATTCATGTAATACATAATCACAAATTTTTTTAACTTTACTTCGGATGTTTTATGGATATTTTTTTCATAAGTGAAAAATGACTTTGGTATGTTGACTTTGGTCGAACTGATCAAGGTCATATAATTTCTAGAATTTTACATAGGTAATAATTATCATTTTTAAACATTAATTATAATTTCATATTATTCTATGTAATATGGTTACACAAAAATTGAATTACATTACAATCTAGATATGGTTTTTCATACGTATGCATGAGTAACGTTTCCATTTTTAACAAATAACAGGTAAAGAATTTGATTGTAATTTTATATTACAAAAATTAAAATTTGATATAAAATTTCATATTATTTATTTAAATCCATCAACATATAAAATCTATGTGAGTTTGTGAAAGAAAATATAATACACCTAATAACGAGGCGGTAGCACACAAGTACACAGGAGAGATTTTTTTATTTTTTATGGGATGGAAAAGAAAGAAGTTGCTTATTTAGATAAGATTAATTAACTAAATTTATATCTTATATAATAATTTATTACATTTTTATCTATCCATATATCAAACCATAAAATTCTATGTTGAAATGAGAAATACATCATCTCACAGGGCAGTAGTCCACACGTATCCAAAAGCAATATTTTTATTTTTAGTTATATGGTTATGTGGATAAAAAGGGTATTAAAATAAAAATAATAACATTATAATATATAAATATACCTATTTTGTTCATTCATCCTCACTAATGAATATTTCATGGTGTTAGAATAATAAATAAAATTAAAATGCACGGTTATGAACTATACCACTTCTTCAGACATCCCCCTCAGGGGTATACATAAATCCTTCATATAATGGTATTCGGATAAAACCACGATATTTTGGATGTGTTAATTGATGTAATTATGGAATTTGGGTAGGTTTATTTAAAACTAATATTATTTTTAGGTGTGGTGAATAGGGGAGAGGGTGTATATTTGAGGGATATGACACACATGGAAATTTTTTAAAATATTAAACTATTATTAAGTCTTTTTCCATGAAAAGTGACCAATAAAAATATATTTATATAATATGGTATTAAAGGTCAATATAAATTTATTAATCAAGAACTTCGATGAAATTTTGTGCCCATGTAACATTGTTTTAACCTATGTTAACCAGATTTACCCTTTTTTTGTGGTAACACACTTTCTACCTATGTTGTTATTCCTAATGACCTCAACTGAAATTTCCCTCAGTACAAAATTCTTAAAAAATTATTATAAATATTTAATCCATTTTATGAAATTATTTTTTTATATTCTGTAGAATCTTATTTATTTAACCATGAGAAACACAATAAAAGTTCATTTTTGGAAAATTTTATTTTTAAGAATAAAACTATTTTTTCATTCATGCATTTCCTATTATAATCAATAAAATTAATGTTAGAATATTTATTTAAATATATAATCTATAAAATTATTTAATGTAACTAATAAATATATATTAATATAATATATTGATATAAAGACATATTACATGCATAAATACTATTTATTGGAAAAAAATGTGTTTCTAAGACCAAAAAATGATCTAATACCAAAGTCAAGTATGATGTAGAGTCCTTGTAATTATTGTATTATTTATAATTAAATTAGAATTATTTTATATTAAAATTACTTTTAAATTATAATGGGACTTTCCAATTAGATGATTTAATGAAAATAAATGATAATTTTATAAAAAATAGTATGTTCATAATTTAGTGAAAATCATTATATTTAAAATAATACCCCAAATTCACAATAAAATTATATTTTAATTTGGATTTAAAAATTAATATTAATTTAATCATTTTATGTTAATAAAAATGGTAGAAATTAATTATAATTTCCACACATAAAATTCAACATTACAAATTTATGAACGAAATATATTTTTGAAACATTAAATGAACATACTGAAATTTGGGAAATTATTTATTATTCCTGAATAAATAAATTCATAAATTATAAAATATTTACAGATAATTATAATAATTGGTTTTACTAATAATACCTATCTTCTTAACATATAGGTTATAATGGTCATATAATAATATTTTTATACTATATCATCAATTTTATAAAGCTCGATGTTGTATATTCCACATACTAAAAAACAAATTTCATAAGGAAAATAAATTATAAAATATTGATGTGTTGCAAATTTTTCCCTTTAAAATGATAATTTTATTATATAATTCACTTATATTGTTCAATTTCAACATTATAACTATTTAATATTGGAAATGAAGACAAATAATGTCATTTCCTTGAGGTTGTTGTCCACACAACACATGAAGGATGATTTAATTTTTATTAGTCTACAATGGGGAACATGTTTAATGTTTGTTATCATAGAATAATGAAATTAATTATAAAAACAATAATGATATTTGTATACAAGATTTAGAAAATTAATTTAGTTAATGTAAGAATGAAAATAGAAAAGTTATGGAAAAAAGTACTCACATTGAGGACTTGGCCATTCCCTTGGCAGACTCCATTGAAATGGAGTTCTTTGGAAAATATCTTTTGACCATATGATAAATAAAATGTTATAATTCTACAGGGTAATTAAAAATTTTAATATTATTGTGTGGAAATCATGTTTTTTAGGGTGTTCCGGAAGGGGTGGTAAGAGGACACTTTTGTAAGCTCTAAAATGACATTTTTATAAATATTTTAACTCAATATAAATAGATAAATTGTTTGAAAATTAAATAAGAATATAAAATAGATAAACATGGATTGGGGGATTATATAAGGTCAATAACACCTTAATAATCCATTTTATAACATTTTTTAATAATTTTTTAGTTCTTTATAGATATATTTTTCAGTTTTGTTTTTTATTTAATGTGGTAACAATATTATATTTAAGTATTATTCTAATTACTAAAAATAAAATTTTCACTATTAAATAATTTAATTCTAATATATAATATTTTTCCATCCATATTATCATATAAAATTTATTTTGTTACGAAAATATAAAATTTAACATTATCATATAAAACTTGTAAAAATGGGTTTTAGAAAAAAATTATTTCTAGGAATAAAATTTATCTTTAGTAAGGAATTAAAAAAATTAATTGTTTATAATGACTTAACAATTGAGTTAGTATTAAAATAAAAAAAATATTTCATTAAAATGAATCATTATCTAAATTTTATGAAAATAATATTTCCCTAAAAGTAAATATAAAATAGTTTTTTTGGTAATATATTAAATATGTAATAAAAATTATTTTTACCGATTCAAAATAATATTTGTAAAATATATAGTTTTAAGCAATAAATTTATATATATAAAATAAAAAATATTTATAAATTTCTTGTTCTTTCTTATATAATAAAAAATTCATACAATTTACAGTTTTTGAAAAATTATATTTCATTATTCAATTAAAAAACTATTTGATAAAAATTTTATACATTCTTCCTAATATAATGTTTAAATTTTTAATTAAAAATATAAAGTCATTTTTAAAAAAATCACTTACTATAATTTACAAATTTGTATTTTAAAGGGAAAAAAGTTTCAATTAACTACGTTTTCTCCCTAAAAATCATTTGTAAACCTCATGTGTGTATTATTATTTCGTATAAATTTCTAGATAAATTATTTCTAAAATATTACTATATAAATATAAATTTATACTATTATAATATTTTAATTGTGATAAAAATTTCAAAAAGTAATTTTTTTCATCTGAGGAAAAGTTTTGGTAAATCATTGAAAAATTTTAAAATATAATTTTTTTTAAAATTTTCATTATCCTTATTATTATAATGATGATTTCCATCATATAATTATAATTCTTTATAATCATTTTTAATCATCCTTCCATCTTGTTTAGATTCAATTATGACCCAATATATTGAATATATTATTAATTTAAAGGATACAAAATCTCATGATGTTACATTATACCTCATAAATAAATAGGATCCTGAAAATTTTAATTCTTACTCACTTTTAGAAGTAAGTGAGGTGGTTATTAACATATTTATCATTCATGTGACAACCTATGTATTGTAAAAATAACAAAAATATATGAATTTTTAATATTCATGAAATTATATTTTATAATGTCATATTAATTCCATAAATATAGTTAAATTTTTGAATAAAAATTAATGAGTTTAATTTTAAATGAAATTCAATTTTCATGCATATTATTATTATTTTTAAAATATTATTTATATATTATAAAATAATAATTTTAAAAATATGATTTAATTTTTTATTTCCCCTTAAAATAATTAACATAGGATTCATTTTTCATAATTGTATTAAAAGATCGATCTTTCAAATGATTATTGGAAAATAATTAATTTTTAAAAAAAATTGTCTATAAGCTTAATGAATTTAAAAAGTGTAATTCTATTTTTAATATTGTTCCATGTAAGATTATTTAATTTTTTATTTTAATAGTTAATTATGGACATTGGAATCAATTTTAGGATTTATTTTTGTAAAGAGATATTTTTCTACATTAGAAGAAATTTTTTCACCCAAATTGATTTTTGTAGAGTTTTATAGGTTTAATTAAAATTTGAATTATTCTTATTTGGTGAATTGAATTTTATTAAATTTTATATATTTTTTAAATAAAAATTATTAGTATTATTAAATAAGGCTACATTAATTAATGTTCACAATTAATATTAAAAATAGAAAAATATATTATCATAGTTAAGATTAAAACTAGTTTAATGTGGGGTTAAACCAAAATGATATAGTTTATATTGTCCTTAAATATTATAAAAATTCAATTAGAAGAATTATTTTTTACCCTTATCACCTATGTCTCCCAATTAAAATTTTTTGGGATACTTTCCCCTCTAAATTATTTAATAATATTTAAATCAATTCAAAAATACCAATTGTGACCTCTCCCTCAAATATAAAAGGACACCGAATCTCCAATGACCTCCACACTTCAAGACCCAATTGGTTTCATAAGTACCTAATATAATACTCTTCTAAAAACCCTCCCAACATCATATGTGTCTTATTATTTTTCATAATACCAGCCATATATGGTTGAAGGTGTATAAAAAATGATGTTTTCCAATGTAGGGGTATTGATTTTAATAGAATATTTTAGTTTTAATTATACCTTAACCTCCATAAAAAGTCATTCATCCACTACTAGTAATTAAATTATTGTCTACCATATACTATTATATTTTTATGTCAATCTCTTAAACATAATCCATCTCCATGTTCATTTAATGGGGAATGAAACCATCATTTGTGTGTTCGACAAAGTACCACCTCATGAACTGATGTAATTCATTTTCCATCACCAGATTCTTTGAATAGTAACCATAATGGATATACATGAAATAATGTGATATATAAGATATACATTAATTTTTTTTTGTAGAATAAATATCATATTTATTTTTTTTAAATCCACATGAAAAATAAAAACACCACTCATGTCAACAGAGAACTACCAACTCATGCGATGATGTATTTTATTTTCCATCACCACCTCACATGGATGGTTATATATGTAGATTAAAATAAATTATATGATACTTATGATATAATAATAATTTATATATTAAATAAAACTCAACTTCTTTACCTTGTTCTCCTTGAAAAAATAAAAACATTACTTATGTGTACATGTGGACTACCACCTCTATGATAAAACATATATTTATCCTATTCACATTTTATAACTGATCATTAATGTAAAAAAATGATTATTTTTATGGAATAAAATAAGTTAGAAAATGGAACCATGAATCATTTGACAATATTTAACTTATAATGTCTATTTTTTATTTATAAATCAAATATTCTCAAAACTACCAATAAAATCATAATAGATGAAATAATTAAATAAAAATGTTAATAAGTGAAAGAAATATAGTGATAAACGAAAAATAAGTTATTAAGAAATAAAACAAAATTATAAAGGTTTACTATAATAGAGATAATGAAAAAACAAGGAATGGTGTACTCGAGTTACGTGATATTTTCCATAAAACAATAAATTTAAATAAGTGTATGATTTCTATTAATTATTTTCAATATTTTTTTATGAATTTTTAATCATATAAATAAAAGATTGATAAGTAAAATTTACTACTCCTTTGACTTCCTTTAAATGTAATTAAAAATGAATCATTTATTGTATTTCATATAATATAAATTTTAATGTACAAAAAGAATATTCGTAATGATATAAAATTCCAAAATATTTTTCAACTATTATAAACTTTATTTGTTATTTGGATTACATAAAAATAAATTATGTTTTTTTAAAAAACCCTTTCATCCCCTTATTCTGTGTAAATATTTTTTCAAAATTTATTTTCCAAAATGTAAGGATATTTCATATTATGAAATTTGTTGATTTTGGATAAATGGTATTCTATTATAAGTGTAATAATGAAAATGAAAAAATTATTATTCTATATAAATGTTATAGTTATTGGGAATTATTTATTATGATGGGGGAAATTAATATATCTAATTATTAGAGGTGATCCCAATATAGCATATCTTGATTACTGAGCCTGATATATCTGTCTAATGCCTTAGGTAAAAAAATGGAGGGAAATTATTATAGGATTATCAATGTAGATTTTTTTTGGAATTTACCTGGTAATTTTTTCATTTTATAAGTTTGATTATATGAGTTAAATAAAAATTATGACCCAATATACCAATATGACTTCTCTATTTCTTCTATGGTATTCTGGGAAATCGTTTGATTTCACAAGGTATGGTAAATAAAATAAGTTCAAAAAAGATTTATTCTATATCATAATGTAGAACTCAATAAATTAATGAAAAATATTTCGTTATTACTTAATTATTATGAATTAATATTTATATGTTTTATTTTTTCATGGATTTTTCTTACAAAATGGATTATGAAAATATTTTTCTAGTGATGTGGACTTCTTGGGTAAGACTATCATAAGATTGAGATAAAATTTTATTATTAATTTGGGAAATATTTTTATAATGTGTATTTATAGAATAACGAGATTATTAATTTATTTTTTAGATGTAGTTTACATATATTTTTTTCTCATACCATGTTTTCAAATGTTTTTCATAAGGCATTATGGATTTTTAGGGAAAATGATTCGGTCATGATGACAACAATGATGGCATATCATGTGAAGAAAACTTATTTTATCTTAAAAAATTTGATTGTTGAAAAAATATATACCTAGTGGAAGGGTCCAGGTTATTATGTAATATATTATTATGTAAAGTTGATGAACCAATTATCTAAAATTTTATACCTAAAAATACTTTAGTAATGTAAGAAAATTAATTATTATGAGTGATTCGATTTCATAAATTATTTATTTTATGGTCCTTATATTTAGTATCAGTGGGATGCTTTAGATAACATTAGAAACAAGTATAATGTTAAAATCACACCCTAAAATGATTATAATTTATTGATACACTACAAGAGAATCGTCGTATAGCGGCAGTTATTTTTGTGTTTCGCGGTGGTTCAACCCACTGCTATATGGTTTGGTGGAGGTTTATGTAAACTGCCACCTAATACGGCATCACCAATCTATTAGCAGTGATTATTTCTGTTTCATGGAAGTTTAAGGAAAGCGTCGTAGCTGCCTCATTTCGTGGTAGTTTTACTAAGTTTAGCGGCGGTTTTTACGACCCCTTGACATGAGTTTATTCGCGGCGATTTTCACGGTTGTTATAACCGCGTCGAATAAACTCAAATCCAGTGGCCATAAAACCGCCGCTGAAGTCATGAGAACTGCCGCAGAAAGAGTACCTATGATGAGACTATGTAGAAATGGTTAAAACCGCCACGAAATTCAATTTTTTTACATTTAGCAGCGGGTTAAACCTCGGCCAATGTACATTTTGCAGCGGTTTAAACCGCCGCTAAAAGCTGACTAGAAAAAAAATAGTTTTTGTATGACAACCCTGCTTTTTATTACAACTTAAACATGCTTTATTACATAAAATTTCACTTGATCCAACAAATAATATCGAGAGGTTTAGTGTCTTTGGGGCTTAGGATCATTACATAAAAACTTTATACTTGAAATACAACATCTTTATTGAAAACTTCCTTTACATGACCACTACATTCCTTCGTACTTAGCATTGCATGGGATAACCTGAGGACATCCATAAGAAAAGGGTGAGATATAAAGCCCAGTAAGGGAGTAAACAATGAATAAAATGAGGAGTGAAATACATGTTAGGCAATAGGCATATCAATAGAGCATAATAGAAACATGAACATAAAGGCATGATAAAGCATGATAATCATAACATGGAAATGTGGCAACAACACTTAACATTGAATTAGCATGAGACAAGGCTCATTGCACATGGAGCATGAGTAAACCCTCATTGCACTTGAAGCACGAGTAAACCCTCGTTGCACTTGAATTATCATGAGTAAACACTCATTGCACATGATGTATCATGATACTATACTTTACCCAATGCATTGGAGCGCTATCAGGGCGCACCCTTCTTAAACATTTCATTTCATGCATAAGTGTGCCACATGGATCATAAAACATGGATTCATAAAACATAATCATTTCTTCCACGATAAAGGAATGTGTAATTCATACATGAAAATTTATAATCAATATGTAAATGTGCATAAAGATGAATACCCTTGATGGAGAAATGGGCATGGTATTCACTACACAAAGACATTGGCGTAGAAAATCGGTGCGATTTCGGCAGCGTAACGGCGTGACATAAGAATTCATAAAAAAGGTTGATGAGAGAGAAAGGGGTTCCTCATCATATATACATGTAATGGACAGTAAGGAGATCATATATATACATGTACCAACAATAGAAATGGAATATGGATTCATGATACAAAAGTATTGCTTGAATGTAAAAGAAGAGAGAGAAGTTCCTTTCGGAATTTCGGCATAGTAACGGGTGTACATGGGAGACATTTAATAAGAGAGAAAGGGTTCTCCCATCATTCAAACAATAAAAGGGCAGTATGGGGGAGGTGCGAAACCTTACCCCAACATTCATAATTGAAATAAAAAAAATGGCAATACAACTTAAAGAAAATTGACAAAAATGAGAAAGGACGAAAACCCCTTACTTGGAAGTGTGCTTCCAAAGGCTAGAGAGAGGCTTGTGAGAGGCTTATTGGGAGCTTGGGGCACCTTGAGAGGATTCTAGAGAGAGTAGGGCAGAGTTTGGACGAACTTCAAGGGCTTTGAGTGAGGAGGAAGTGGGAGCTTGGGTGGGTTTATATAGGAAAGGTGAGAGAATTCTTTATTATTTAGGTTTGGGACCCCTTATATTAAAATAATCCAAACCACAAACCATCCCATGGTATTTGCCCATGGTTTCTAGAAAAGGAAAGAGGAAAACAATATTTTACAAGGACAAGGTCCTAACTTATTAAAAAATTAGGGTTGCTTATGTGGAGGTGAGTCACACTCCCATGGAAATTAATTTACAAAGGCAAAGTGTTGAATAAGTCTTGAGGGCTCCATTAATGCTTTGAAAAGTGAGTCAAACAAACCCAAAACCTCATTATTTTAATGATAAAACATATATTGGCCGAACATAAGGATTATGGTATTTTATTACATCTCCATTGGGTCATTATGATGTCATAAAACACATTATATATTTAAATGGTATTTAATTTTTACCCAAAAATTTGACTGTCTCCGAAAATTATGAAAAATTAACCGTTGGATAATTTCGACGTCCTGATTCCAAAAATAATATTTATTTTATCTAAATAATTTTCTAAATATGTGAATTTTCACTTTTAAAATAAAAACCGAAATTTATAAAAAATTCACGGGTTTTGACAGAAATGGCTTTCAAACCTTAATAAAAATTTTGATTTCATTCATAAAATTATAAGATCATTTATATTTAATAAAAATTAATTTAATATTACTAATAATATTTTATTAAAATATTATTTAATTCAAAAATCCTTTAATTTAATAAAATATAATTCTTAATTAAATAATAACTAAAAACACCATTTGTACTTTAAAACTAATTACAATGTATCAAAAAAATTATATTCATTATTATATACAAAAAATAATGTAAATGAACATGGTGCTACTTATTTGTTACATAACCCCTTAAAATAGCCACATAAGACCTAAGGGTAAGGTGTGCGATGGTGACAGACTCTTGGGGTTGCTCGGATAACATCGCTCGAGTGGTAATCTCTATCAACTTCCATTTTTCCCATAGACGATCACGTTCGAGCTTGACTTGATGAAGCTCAGCTTGGGCTTGGCCAAGGGAAAAGCCCAAAGACGCCACCTCTTTTCCGAGCTCTGACAAATGGGCTTCGTAAGAGGAAATTCTACTGGATGAGGCCATCACTTCCTTTGTCTGAGTAGAAATGGTTTCGTTAAAGCCTTATATTTATACTACTCAGATGATCACTGTTCAACGACTATAAAAGTAACGGTCACAAATCTTAACATAAAACTAAAGAATTTGACATCTTATAAAAACATTTTTTTCATAAAGAAACATTTAACTGGATCAAGAGAGATTTTCCATTAATGAAACTTTGGGTCGTTACAACATTCCCCCCTTAAAAATTTCACCCTCGAAATTTTCCTTTTCCCACACAAAAACAAATGTGGGTAACTTAGCTTCATCATATCCTCCGACTCCCAAGTTGCTTCTTCAAACTTGTGGTTTCTCCACAACACCTTGACGAGGGGCATTGTCTTATTTCGTAGAACTTTTTCTCTACGATCTAATATCTTCACTGGTTGCTCCTCATAAGAAAGATCATCTTCCAATTGTACCACCTCGGAAGAGAGTACATGTGAAGGGTCCGGTATGTACTTCCGTAAGAGGGATACATGAAAGACATCATGCACCTTGGACATAGTCGGTGGAAGTGCTAGTGGATAGGCCACAGCCCCCAATACGATCAAGAATCTCGAATGGGCCGATGTACCTTGGACTTAACTTCCCTTTCTTTCCAAACCTCATGACCTTCTTCCACGGAGATATGCGAAAAAACACCATGTCTCCGACTTTAAACTCAAGGTCTCGTCGACGATTATCTGCATAACTCTTCTGTCGACTTTGGGCTGCCTTGATATGCTGCTGAATGGTTTTCACCTTCTCCACCATTTCTTCGACCATTTTTGGTCCATGCAGCTTACGTTCACCGACCTCATCCCAACATGTCGGTGTTCTACACCTTTTCCCATACAGGGCTTCATATGGTGCCATTTGGATGCTCGAGTGGAAACTATTATTATAAGAGAACTCAACCAGAGGAAGATGTTGATCCCATCCTCCTTTAAAGTCCATTGAGCATGCTCTCAACATATCCTCAAGTGTTTGGATAGTCCGCTCGGATTGGCCATCAGTTTGAGGAGGATAGGCCGTACTGAAGTTCAGTTCAGTATTCAGAGCATGTTGAAGAGTCTTCCAAAACATAAAGGTAAATCTTTGATCTCGGTCAGACACAATAGATAGTGGTACTCCATGCAACCGTACCACTTCCCTGATATATATCCGTGCCAGTTGATCCAAAGAGAAATCCTCTCGAATAGCAATGAAGTGTGCAGTCTTTGTAAGAATATCCACAACAACCCAAATTGCACTGTTGCCTTTGGATGTCCTTGGAAGTCCGGTGACAAAGTCCATGGTGATGTTCTCCGATTTCCATTCTGGTATGGGCAATGGTTGCATCATCCCATTAGACTTCTACCTCTCTGCCTTCACTTGCTGACACACCAGTCACTTTGATGTATATTCAGCGATCTCCTTCTTCATATTATCCCACCAAAAATTTTCTCGGAGATCTCAATACATCTTTGTGCTCCCTGGGTGAATAGAGAAATTTGAACTATGTGCATCATCCAAAAGTTCCTTCTTCAGCTCCGAACTTGATGGAACACATAGTCTTTTCCCAAACCGCACAATTCCTTCTTCATTAACATTAAACTCTGAGGATTTTCCTTTTTGATAGCTTCCACTTTTTCTTGGATTCCCGCATCATCCTTTTGAGCATCCTTTAACCTTTCCAAAAGAGATGGTTGAGCAATCATTTGTGAAAGGATTGATGATGTTCCCTTCTTTATGGTTCCCACGTCCATCTTCATCAAGTCTAAGAAGATTGGATCCTTCTCAATTCTCATCATTGATAGAATTGCTGGATCCTTTCTACTTAGGGAATCCGCCACCTTGTTCGCCTTCCCAGGGTGGTAATGTATTGAACAGTCATAATCCTTGATGAGCTCTATCCATCTTCTCGGGCGCATATTAATCTCTTTCTGTGTGAATATATATTTAAGACTCTTGTGGTCAGTATATATCTCACATTTCTCTCCATAGAGATAGTGCCGCCATATTTTCAAGGCAAAGATCACCGCCGCCAACTCCAGATCATGTGTTGGATAGTTTCGCTCATGGATTTTCAACTCCATTGAGGCATAGGATATCACTTTATCATTATGCATCAGCACACATCCTAAGCCCATCTTCGAAGCATCACTGAATACCACAAAAATCTCCCCACTTGTGGGTAAAGTGAGCACGGGTGCAGTGATAAGCCTCCTTTTCAACTCCTTGAAGCTTTCTTCACATTCATCACTCCAAGCAAACTTTACTCCCTTTCTAGTTAGCTTGGTAAGAGGGTTGAAAATCGTGAGAAATTTCTCACAAATCGTCGATAATATCCAGCTAACCCCAAGAAGCTACGGATATCGGTTACCGATGTTGGCCTCGGCCATCCCTCAATTGCATCTGTTTTGGAGGGGTCCACAGATATCCCACTTCTTGTGATGATATGGCCCACGAATAAGACCTCCTTCAACCAGAACTAACACTTGCTGTACTTTGCATAGAGCTTCTCCTTGCGCAAAGTCTCTAGTACAGTTTTTAAATGCTCCTCATGGTCCTCCTTGGTTTTGGAGTATATTAGAATATCATCTATAAAGACTACCAAAAATTTGTCAAGGTAATCTATAAAGACTCTATTCATCAAGTCCATGAATATTTCTGGAGCATTGATGAGTCCAAAAGGCATTACTATGAATTCATAGTGCCTGTACCTTGTACGAAAAGAAGTCTTGGGGATATCTTCCTTCTTCACCCTTACTTGATAATATCCCGACCGCAAGTCCACCTTGGAGAAGTATTGTGCTCCACGCAGCTGATCAAGCAAGTCATCGATTCTTGGGAGAGGATACTTGTTCTTTATCGTGATTTTGTTAAGTTCACGATAATCGATGCAAAGCCGCATTGACCCATCCTTCTTCTTGACGAAGAGGACTGGTGCACCCCATGGTGATGCACTTGGGCGTATAAACCCTTTATCCAGATTCTCCTGTAGTTTTTTCTTCAGCTCTTCAAGCTCAACAATAGCCATTCTATATGGATTCTTGGATATTGGTAGCGCCCCAGGTATAAGTTCAATTAAGAAATCAACATCTCTTCTTGGAGGAAGACCAGGATGTTCCTCGGGAAATACTTCAGCGAATTCCCTCACAATAGGCATTTCTTTAAGGGTGGTTTCTTCCTTGGACTTAATCATCTAAGCCAGATATGCGTGCTCATAAGGCAGTATTATCCATGCTTGAGATGATGGAGATAAAGGAGATTCATATTTCTCCTGACGCTTGTAAAGAATCGGGGGTCGATTCTCCATATGGAGTGTGATTTCCCTCTCCCGAAAATTTATGTTGGCTCTATATAAGGAAATCCAATCCATACCAAGAATTGCATCAAATTCCACCAAAGGGAGTATGACGAGGTTTGCTGGGAAATTCAATCCACATATTATAACAGGGGAGGACTTATACTCATAGGATGCAATGATTGCCCCATTTGTCGTACTCACCAACATCTTTACTTCCATGATTTGTGGTGGTGTAGGGATTGTTCTACTAAACTTTTGAGATATAAAAGAATGCGTAGAACCTGAATCAAAAAGTACGTTCGCTATTCTTGAATGAATAACTAGCGTACATGTCACCACTTCGTTTTCGGGGTTCACTTCGGAAAAAGTGATGGCAAAAGCTCTTCCTTGCTGTCTTGGAGGTTGTTGATTGCCTCTGATAACCCTTGGATTAGGGCACTGATTCTCAAAATGACCCGGTTCTTTGCATTTGAAGCATTGAGCAACGCGTTGAGGTTCGAACGGAGCGTTCCTATCCTCTGTCGCAGTCGCGGGTCCTTCTTGCTGACAGTTAACCACTAGGTTCCCTTCTCTTCCACACTTGAAGCATTTTCTTGTCCCCCTAAGGCAATTTCTAGGGTGCTTCATTCCACACTTTTGGAAAGTGGGGTGCTGGAATTTCTTAGCGCCGTTGGATTTATCCATCGGACCACCAGCATTGAATTCCACCTTCCGCTTCTTGTCCCCATGATACCCCTGTGATTCTCCGATCCCCATTTCAACCTTGAGGGCACATCGGACAATTTCCTCATAGCTGTCGAAGTCACGGATCGCTAATGCTTTCCGCAAGCTAGGCTTCAGCCCACCAAAGAAGCGGTCAACCTTGCATTCGAGGGTAACGACAAAGCCGGAAGCGTATCGTGCAAGCCTTGTGATGTTTTCCTCGTACGCTCCCACAGATTCCTCATCTTTCTGCTTGAGGGAAAGGAATTCCCTTTCCATCTTAATATGGAGGGTGCGCGGAAAATATTTATCGAAAATCATCTTCTTGAATTCCTTCCATTCCAAAGCCTCGATCTCCTCCTCAGGCTTCGTATTTTTGATCAACGTCCACCATTGATCAGCTTCACCCTCCATACGATAAGCCGCCAGGAGAACCTTCTCTTTTTCTGAGCATTGGAGGATGGAGAATATCATTTAAATGGAGTTGATCCATTGTTCAACGATCGTGGGATCGGATGATCCACTAAAAGTAGGAGGCCTTTGTCTCATGAAGCTTTCAATAGCAACTTGTTCTTTCTTAGGGGGGGTTGAACGTTCCTCTTGACCAGTGTTTCTATTCAAAACTTGAGTTAGCTGAGAGAGAAGCGTGACAAAGTTCGCGATTCCCACTCCCATTGGATTGGGCATCTCATAAGTACAATCATCACACTGATCTTCGCAACGGTTGTTAGCCCGAGTTCTCCTATTACCGACCATTGGCTGGAATAAAAGGAAATTTAGGGGTAACACATAAAGGGTAATCCAAAGACAAAAGTTGATGACTTATAAATAAACTTTAATCTCTTTAACTCATGAGTCTATAGGATTTAATCCATGCTTTTCATGATCTTCCTTCTAACATATATTCTTAGGGGCATTTTTCCATTAATAAGGGTTCATACTAAGATTGTGAATTTATCAAAACATATCCCCCGGGAGTGTCATAACCAAGAGTGCAGCAAGGCCCGTTGTCATGCACCAGTTCCCGTTCGAGTCTAGCTCAAAGCGGTGTTTTCGATTTTTACCCCTAGGATACATCTGTGCCAGAGCCGCCTCTACCTGCTCGTATCCAGACAGGGATGTATTTGTTTGATAAAACACTTACTTAGTATTTACCAAAACTCAGGGATGTTTTTATTATGCTTAGTCTTGTATCTAAGGCTTTACTAGGGTTTCCTAATCCCAAAAATAACTAAACCTATCCTCTGATACCAACTATGACAACCCTGCTTTTTATTACAACTTAAACATGCTTTATTACATAAAATTTCACTTGATCCAACAAAGAAGATCGAGAGGTTTAGTGTCTTTGGGGCTTAGGATCATTACATAAAAACTTTAAACTTGAAATACAACATATTTATTGAAAACTTCCTTTACATGACCACTACATTCCTTCGTACATAGCATTGCATGGGATAACCTAAGGACATGCATAAGAAAAGGGTGAGCTATAAAGCCCAGTAAGGGAGTAAAAAAGGAATAACATGAGGAGTGAAATACATGTTAGGCAATAGGCATATCAATAGAGCATAATAGAAACATGAACATAAAGGCATGATAATGCATGATAATCATAACATGGAAATGTGGCGACAACACTTAACATTGAATTAGCATGAGCCAAGGCTCATTGCACATGGAGCATGAGTAAACCCTCATTGCACTTGAAGCACGAGTAAACCCTAGTTGCACTTGAATTAGCATGAGTAAACACTCATTGCACATGACGTATCATGATACTATACTTTACCCTATGCATTGGAGCGCTATCAGGGCGCACCCTTCTTAAACATTTCATTTCATGCATAAGTGTGCCACATGGATCATAAAACATGGATTCATAAAACATAATCATTTCTTCCACGATAAAGGAATGTGGAATTCATACATGAAAGTTTATAATCAATATGTAAATGTTCATAAAGATGAATACCCTTGATGGAGAAATGGGCATGGTATTCACTACACAAAGACATTGGCTTAGAAAATCGGTGCGATTTCGGCAGCGTAACGGCGTGACATAAGAATTCATAAAAAAGGTTGATGAGAGAGAAAGGGGTTCCTCATCATATATACATGTAATGGACAGTAAGGAGATCATATATATACATGTCCCAACAATAGAAATGGAATTTAGATTCATGATACAAAAGTATTGCTTGAATGTAAAAGAAGAGAGAGAAGTTCCTTTCGGAATTTCGGCATAGTAACGGGTGTACATGGGAGGAATTTAATGAGAGAGAAAGGGTTCTCCCATCATTCAAACAATAAGAGGGCAGTATGGGGGAGGTGCGAAACCATACCCCAACATTCATAATTGAAATAAAAAAAAGGCAATACAACTGAAAGAAAATTGACAAAAATGAGAAAGGAAGAAAACCCCTTACATGGAAGTGTGCTTCCAAAGGCTAGAGAGAGGCTTGTGAGAGGCTTCTTGGGAGCTTGGGGCACCTTGAAAGGATTCTAGAGAGAGTAGGGCAGAGTTTGGACGAACTTCAAGGGCTTTGAGTGAGGAGGAAGTGGGAGCATGGGTGGGTTTATATAGGAAAGGTGAGAGAATTCTTTATTATTTAGGTTTGAGACCCCTTATATTAAAATAATCCAAACCACAAACCATCCCATGGTATTTGCCCATGGTTTCTGGAAAAGGAGTGAGGAAGACAATATTTTACAAGGCCAAGGTCCGAACTTATTAAAAAATTAGGGTTGCTTATGTGGAGGCGAGTCACACTCCCATGGAAATTAATTTAAAAAGGCAAAGTGTTGAATAAGTTTTGAGGGCTCCATTAATGCTTTGAAAAGTGAGTCAAACAAACCCAAAACCTCATTATTTTAATTATAAAACATATATTGGCCGAACATAAGGATTATGGTATTTTATTACATCACCATTGGGTCATTATGATGTCATAAAACACATTATATATTTAAATGGTATTTAATTTTTACCCAAAAATTTGACTGTCTCAGAAAATTGTGAAAAATTCACCGTTGGATAATTTCGACGTCCTGATTCCAAAAATAATATTTATTTTATCTAAATAATTTTCTAAATATGGAAATTTTCACTTTTAAAATAAAAACCGACATTTATAAAAAATTCACGGGTTTTGACAGAAATGGCTTTCAAACCTTAATAAAAATTTTGATTGCATTCATAAAATTATAAGATCATTTATATTTAATAAAAATTAATTTAATATTAATAATAATATTTTATTAAAATATTATTTAATTCAAAAATCCTTTAATTTAATAAAATATAATTCTTAATTAAATAATAACTAAAAACACCATTTGTACTTTAAAACTAATTACAATGTATCAAAAAAATTATATTCATTATTATATAAAAAAAATAATATACATGAAAATGGTGCTACTTATTTGTTACATAACCCCTTAAAATAGCCGCATAAGACCTAAGGGTATGGTGTGCGATGGTGACAGACTCTTGGGGTTTCTCGGATAACATCGCTCGAGTGGTAATCTCTATCAACTTCCATTTTTCCCGTAGACGATCATGTTCGAGCTTGACTTGATGAAGCTCAGCTTGGGCTTGGTCAAGGGCAAAGCCCAAAGACGCCACCTCTTTTCCGAGCTCCGAAAAATGGGCTTCGTAAGGGGCAATTCTACTGGATGAGGCCATCACTTCCTTTGTCTGAGTAGAAATGGTTTCGTTAAAGCCTTATATTTATACTACTCAGATGATCACTGTTCAACGGCTATAAAAGTAACGGTCACAAATCTTAACATAAAACTAAAGAAGTTGACATCTTATAAAAACATTTTTTTCATAAAGAAACATTTAACTGGATCAAGAGAGATTTTCCATTAATGAAACTTTGGGTCGTTACATTTTGCTTCTACTGGACCACTTCCCTGAAATACATTTCAAACCATCAAAACCATATTGTACATACCAACAGAAAACAAGAAACATCAACCTAGAAATCTAGTATAGAATAATGTGAAATAAATAAGTAATCATTGACATGATATATATGACTGAACCATATTGTACATAACAACATACAACAAGAAACACCTACGACCACTTTGTGTGGCGAAAAATGAAAAAATTCTTAGCTATGTGGCCTTAAAAATGAATAATAGACACTTATTATATGTATGATTTACCTAAAAATCATATATCTTCATATCTACACAGATTCAGAGAGATCATAGGAATAGGGGAAACTCGTTAAACACTAGTGTTTTGATAATATTCATTAAAAAATCATAAATTTATAAGGGAATCCAATGATCCAAATTATTCCTCCCAATGAATATTTGATGATCCCAAAATCTCACACCTTTTACCAATACCTATTTTGAATAATTTATAGTATGAATCACTAGTGAACACCTTTCATTGTAATTTAGTTATAAAAGGACATCCATACCAAATATTCATATACATGGAATCCCATTGGAGGTTATCATAAAAAAAGATAACCTAATGTGAATCCATTAACATGGAATTGGATTGATAAACTGTGAACTCTTAAATTTGATGATGTACTGATGGGTTTCTTCATTGTGTTTCATTTTCAATACATTCATCAAATCCTTCAATTAAAATTGAATCACCAAATGCACCAATTATGTTCAAGACGAAAAACAAGATGATATTACCCATAAGGAAAACAATGGTGAGGCAAGAAAACAATTATTATGTCATACATAGGGATCAATTTCTATGAATATATGTTCCACATACCCTGACATACATTGTCTCCTACCCTTGTAAAATGAGTGTATGATGGTTAACACCTTATTTCATGAATACCATCTAAATGGATCTATCCTGACATTATATGACACCCATGGTAATCTATAGGGAATAATGCCCCAAAGGTTGTCCAACTAAAAATATTCTATATCAAAACCATTTTTTCCATAATTTCACATCAAATTTTTTTGTATTCTTTCAGTAGATCATTATAACACGTTCTTCTCTTATCATATTGATTTGGATAAATATGTCCACCATAAAGTAGAAATCCCCTTATAACTTCATTAGGATTATCATGTTCACTATAGTCATTTTTATTAAAATGTGACATTTAGTACTGAAGAAGATATATAGGGTGTTTTTCCCTATTGTCTATAATCAAGCATCTAAAAGTTGATCCCACTGGGGATATACAACCACAGACACTCAAGAGTATATTTATTCCCTTACTAGTTTAAACACCCTTGAGTCCCATTAGATTATCTAGATAATATACTAGGGATGGTTACCATTCTATAATATCTAAAAGCATCAAAATCTATCCTAAGTATCCATTGTGACTATAAAATTACAATGGAAAACATATCCCACATGGGTGGGGGAATTTTGTATCATTTTTTCCTCATGGTCATCTCCAGTATCATTCATCCTATGGGATAACACCCACATTAATGATATCCCTCTTACAATGTAAATATGTGTTTCCTATTGGTGGTAACACATTAGTATATTTCATCAATGTTAACCCAATTGATGTTGGGAAACATGATTCTATTGAGTATGAAATAGGTGTGGATGAATCCACTACCCCTCACCACTAAAAAATGTTAAAACCATCTCAAAATAAGAGAATATTACTTAGTTAAAAATCAAAATAGTATAACATGTGAAAATAAATATTAAATTTATATAGGTTAAAACCCCATTTTGTATGGTGATTTGGTTGATGTTATCATACCTCATTTATCTAATATTATATAATAATAATAGATTAATCAATCAATAATGGTCTATCTATGATTTCCAACTTGATTGGGATCAAATAAATTGATGCAAATTACCACAACATTAATGTTTTATCTATAGTTACCTTCATGGGGTATATATCTCAATCAATATAATGGAATTACCCCAATAGTATTTAAGGATATAGTATCTTATAAATCGGTGGATTCCTTCACATATCATATGGATTCTATTGAGATTTGATGTGAATTTGTACAACCTTATTGGAATTCATATCATGAGTGTGTGGATTCAAATCCTATACCACCCATATTTGGAACCTCCATCTTGTTGATATTCGATATAATGGCAGATCTATATAAGTATATTAGGTGTTTATAACCCCAATGTGTCGCAATGTTTGGTTCCCTATAACAAAGACATGATTCGCTATAAGATAAACACCATTTAGCGGCGGTCAATTACCGCTCACAAGGGCCTCCCAATAAGACAAATTACAAGGGCCTCACCAATGTGTCCACAACAAAATCCCCTTGATCACTATGAAATGACCCAATTTTTTCAACACATAAATAATGGGTTTAACTCCTAGTCATCCAAAATATCGACTACCAATTCAAACACAGGCCAAAATGGAATGATGTATACCACACTCAAGAAATCAAGACATAAAATGAAACATCATAAATCAATAAAATGCATAAAAGGAAACATGAGAAATCAAGGAAATTTTCGGAAATGAAAATGTTTGGTGGAATCTATGTGCCACAAATGTTACATATACAAACAAATTGTTCCTATATTTGTCCAACGCATGAACAATACAACTACTCAGGGTCCGATGAGGCATTATCACCCTCGCCACCTTTATCACCACTTTCTGCTGTCACCTGTAAGAACATTATATTGAAAAATAAATACAGTTCACTAGCAGATGGATCAGATATCTTCTTTGCAGAAAGAGATTAGTTTTTACTGTGTTAATCAACTCTTTCTGCAAAGAAGATATCTGATCCCCCTGCTAGTGAACTGTATTTCATAGAGAAACAATCTCTTTATGAGCATGTCCATGTATGGGCTGACTAAAGCTAGGAGTAGATGTAGCTCCCATCCCTGGTGGCCTGCTAAAAACCTCAGATGGTACGGGTCCCAAACCCATCCCGCGCACTCTACTAAGATGCTCCTTCCCATGGACTTTAGCTACTGGGTCATCCTGGGAGACTGAGTTGGACAGCTCAGGATTGGCATCCCATAGTTCTTTAATTTTTACCTATAAATAAAATATCAAAATATATTAACACAGTAAAAACTAATAATAAGTTATTATAATAAAAAATTGACTTCATACCCCAACTTCTTTAGCAGGATCGTTAACAAAACATCTATTTGATTGTGAACATATAACCATAGTCCATTTTGGGATGCTTCATTCCCTAAACTCTGTGACTACATTAAGCAATGATAAGTAAAAAATTCAATATATTAAATAGATAATACTATCTTATTAATATTTAAACTAATTAAAATATTACCAATGTCGTTCAGCTTCAAGAAAAGATTTTTGATCCCGCAGTGTGAGGGATGACTTTCTTAGCCTGGTTTGATGAATTCTATCTTGAGAGATCCTGAAATAAATAAAAGGAGATTTAATAGTAATTTATTCAATGTCATGTCCTCTTAATATACATGTATAAATGTAAAATGAGGATAATATAATAATATATATTTCAATACCATCTGCTTCTCATCACGAGGTACATCAACAATAACATTCCACTGTTCTTTTGGTACCACACTAGGTAGCTTCTCATACATTTTTTGCACAATCAATGAGGTATCGTTGACATCACACCACAATCCATATTTGAAATCTTTCCATTTCTTACCTAGATTTTTCAACGTCCACTTCCGTGCTATCACATCAGCAACTGTAAAGTGGAAGAAGTTCTGTATAAAGAAATTCATTTTGAACATATTAGTAACATGACATTAAATTAAACCATAATGTAATAAATTTACCATTATTTGAGAATCAAAAGAATCATTTTTCCAGCTTGGAGGCATATTTCTCCAATCATCATATGAAATAGGAAGGGAAATAGGAAGGGAAATGGGATTCGCTACCAGCTGGCCTAGAATCTGGCCATGTAACCCCACGACGTCATCGTCGGAACCCTGTAATAATCAAATGGCATGACTATCTTTTCATCAGTCATATTACAAAAATCTCCAATTTTTATGTTATTCTCTACAGATGCATTTTTTCATCTTAAATGAGTAAACAATTAGTATAATCAAGATAAAATAAATTTATTTAATTAATATTTTTACCTATGACAGTGACACTCCAGTATGCCCGTGATGAACTAGAAGGGGCATGTCGCTGACCCACTACTGAGGTTCCTGATCGGGGAGTCAACGACTCAGCCTCTAATGGGGAATCCAAAGACTGTGTGAGTGACGGTGTAGGGGGAGATGGTGCAGGGGTGTCGGTATCAGGTGCATCAGATGTCATGGGGAGGAATCTAGATGGATCGTCATATGTCACGAAACTAGATGAAATAGTGTACCGCTTCCTCCTTGGTAATCCTATCATTTAATCCAATAAAATTAAGTTCATAATATATATTTCAAAAAATTTATACAAAAAAAATTAAAAATGATAATAGATGCCCAGTACTAACAGACAACATATATATAACAATGATAATGAATTGCTGCAGAAATGAATCAACTGGTTGCTAAATAAATAAATAATTGTACATACAATCATTTTCCTCTTCAATCATGTCGGTTTCTTGCCACATTTCTTCATCCACTTCATTCATCCTTTCTAGACTAATATTTTCAATATCATGATGGAAAAATAATTCTGCTTCCTGTTGTTGATTAAATCCAATTTTAGAGGTCAAATATTCCACTAATCACCCAAATCATACAAATCCCTTTGTGTTACGTGAGAAACTACACTCCACACTTCATAGACAACATCATTCACATAATAAAACATTTTTTCTTGTGATTCTAAGATATATGGATCATGCAGTTCATGATCACCAACATCCATCAAGAGAGAGAAGTTCACAGAAGTAAATTGAAAGGAATCTCTTTTACCACCCCTGATAATATCAACCCATTTGCATTGGAATAAAACAACAGAAAAATGACCATGGTAGTTTAATTCAATAATATCATACAGATTTCTATAGTATTCCACTTCAGAAAATGTAAATATATAACTATTCTTTGTTTTCAAACCTGCTTCTCGATTGACTGTACGAAATCTAAAGTCATTCACATTATAAGAATTGATCTTTCTAACTTATTTTAGGGTACCTCTAGAAAGAAACATCAAATATTATGACACCTCTGATCAAGTATCAATATTCATGATCTGAAAAAAAGAAATATACATTATTAGATTTACAAAATGTATGTGTCAAACTAATATGAGTACTTATTTCAATATTTATGAACATACACGTCTTGCAAACCATTCTACAACTCGTTATTAACATCTTCCGTTATATCTTTCTCATTTCTTGTTTGGCCTCTCATTCGTCTCTTAGTTTGTATCCTCAACTATTCAATAAATGGATCTAAAATTTCACTATTCAGCATCACATATCTATGTGCCTGTAATAATTCAAATTCAATCAGTGTCACATTTGATTTCCTCCCAACTGATTGGCCAATAACAGGAATAATTTTGGATTTTTGATGTATTTTAGATTGATTCGATGCGTTGTCAACACGTCCAACATTATTAAATTTTGTCTCAATATCATCAAAGTATCAAGAAAAAAATGTAAGACACTCCTTATCCAATTAGCCTTCATTAATAGAGCCTTATGGTTGAGATTTATTTCTCACGTATGATTTCAAATGCCCAAGTTATCTATGAAATAAAATAAACATAATTATGCATTTAATTATGTACTAAAAATTGTTTACATTACAGTAAAACATATATATAAAGTACCTATCAATTGGATACATCCATTGATAATGAATGGGGCCTCCTAATTTAGCTTCCTCAACCAAATGCACAGTTAAAAGCATAATTACACTTAAAAATGATGGAGTAAAGATCATCTCCATTGCACAAAGGGTCACTACAAACCTCTCCTAGAGGTTGTCAAGATGAAATGGATGCATAGATTTCTCACATAGTTGACTGGAACATGTGCAGAATTGGAGTACAACCGCGATAATTTCTTCAGGTAATAATGTACGCAATGCTAATGGTAGTAACTGTTGTAACAAAATATGTGAATCGTGACTTTTCAATCCATGTAACTTATGATTCTTCAAGTAAACACACCTCAAGATGTTACTTGAATACCCATCAAATACCTTAACATTCTTTAAAATTCGAAGGAATGTATCTTTATCCCTATTTTTCTTCAGAAAAATTTCCAGAGGATACTTTTCATTCTCATCTAGCTAGAGATCGGATTTTATGATCATTACTTGTAAGTCTTTGCGAGCATTGAGATGATCCTTCGACATTCCATGCTCATTAAGCAATGTGAAAATAAAATTGTCACAGAAATTCTTCTTAATATGCATCAAATCAAGATTATGCCACAATAAATTAATTTCCCAATACGTATTTTTGAATAATATACTTTTTTTCTTCCATTGTTGCGATCCGATTTCGCTTGACGATGCACTTCAGACCTGTTTTTCGCTATCATTCAAATGATGAACCATCCCAAATTCTATTACTACATTTTCAAGCTATGTCAATATTTTTGAACCAGTTAATAACTTTTGAGGTGGTCTACGATCAATGGAACCATTAAATTTTGATTTGTTCAGCCGGAATCTATGAGATGCATCGACAAAATCTTCAATGACACAAGAAGCACCATTTTCTGCTGTGAGGTAGCCGTTTGGGCTCAAAATCAATGTTACAAATGGGACTAGCCAATATCGTAAAAGTGTTCCAACCATATAAATTTCCAAACCCAAGGATATCACTAATAGTCCACATTAAAGCAACATTAATTTTGAACATTGTTTTAGAAGAAGCATCAAATGTCTCAACACCATTGCTCCATAACTCCTACAATTCGTCAATCAAAGGCTGCAAGTATACATCAATATCATTTCCAGGAATTTTTTTCTAGGAATAATAATCGAAAGGATAAAAGATGTTTTTTTCATACACATCCACAGAGGAAGATTATAAGGGATCAAAACAACTGGTCAAATGCTATAACAGGTACTCAAAGTCCCAAATGGGTTGAATCCATCGGCAGCCAATCCCAATCGAACATTCCTAGTATCAGCTGAGAAATCGAGATGTAATGAATGAAATGACTTCAATGATTGGTAATCTTGTGGATGTCACATTAACCCATCATTGTTATTATCTAAAGAATTCAATTTCATGTATTCAGCGGTTTTCGATGACATTAATAATCTTTGCAATCGATGCTTCAATGGAAGGTAATGCAAAACCTTTGCAGGTGTGTTCCTTTTCTTCTCCTCCAAGAAATTATGTTCATTCAAACATCAAACATCACCCTTTTCCTACCATCTAGAAGAAATTTTTTTGTAATTCTGTCTACTTGAATGATCTCCCCAATAAAGCATACAATCATTGGGACACGCATGTATTTTTGTATAATTTAGACCATGATTGTTAACAACTTTTTTCATATCATAAATAGATTCTTGGATTTTTTTCTTCAGGAAATGCATCATGAATCAATTCCAATATCATAGACATTGCCTTATTTGTAATTCCACATAGAAATTTTATACGGTACAACATCAGCATAAATGAAAGCTTTCAATATTTCAAACACCCACAATACAACTCTTGATTTCCATCGTCAACTAAATCATGAAACACATTTTCCTCAATGATGTTTTCTATTATATTTGGCTCCACATAATCAAGAGGAGGATCATATGATATGTTACAATCATGATCTTCCTGTGTTACAGTCTCAAAAAAATTACTTTTTCACGTTGCACTTTTTAGAAACCTCTTCGGGTTGTTCTGATATGTTTTGATGCTGATAGCGGTGTCTTGCAGTGCCGAATGCCTCATTTATGAGGTTTTTCATTTCATTTTCTATTGTCGACGAACACGGGACCTCATTCTATGGATTAACATCAGTTCTCAGTCTTTCTGTAACATTCAATTATCCTTGCCAAATCCAACACAAATATTGACCTGGGAATTGCTTTAGTATTAAATGTTCATAAACTTCATCTCCCTTCAACCATGTTCTAAATTTACATTTAGGACATGGAAATTTTATTCTCCCTTCAACGGATCGATTAGAAATTTCAAAATCTAAAAACTCATTCAATCCCTTAACATACTGAGGTGTGTTCCTCGGTAATGTGATCCACCTTTTATCCGTGTATACCACAATGTGCCTACACAATAATAAAAAATTTAAAACACATAGTTACTACTAAAAAGTGAATGAAATCCATATATATGATAGTATAAGATTACAAAAACATAATATAATAAATATGATCCCCTGAGTTAGATAAGTGGTGGTGTTCATGGAAATGCATTATGAAATAACCTGGGATATTAGGTTTTGAGGTTCTACGAACATTATGTGGATTTAATTCCTAGACCTCTCTTTGGTGTATTCACATAGAAAAGTGTGGTGGTGTGATTTGATGGGGATTTGGATCATATATGTGTTAGTGATCCTGAGTGGAGAATTATGGTTAAATGGGATGATTGAGGATCTGACCATGGAGTTGAACTAAGAGTCAGGTTCAAACTTTATTGTGGGAATTGAACATTTTTGTTATTCCTTGAGTTTTATGGAATCGTGATCAGGATATGATAGTGAATTGGTTTGTGGGATTGAGCACCTTTGGAATAATTTATCTATATAAGGACTTACTAGTGTTGTTGCATAAAAATTGATGTGGTATGGTGAAGACCACATCAAAAACGGCGTACATGATGCGGCAGATGTGGTTTGGGGATCAAACTAGGGTATTTGAAGAATAGTTGATGTTTCTAGGCTTGGTGTTTGGAATTTCATACTATAATCATGTTGGGAATTTGTATATGAAATGTGAGGTGTTGGTACTATCATCCCGGACAACATAATAAGATAATCAAAATCACATCGGTGGAAATAGATCCCAGAAGGAATTCTCTCAAAACATTATATTCTGGAACATGGAATAATTATATTCATCCAAACCACTATAATAAGTTATAATGAATTCAATACCATTCACTTCAACACAGAAAAGAAATTTATGAAAAGCAAAGGGATTCTATGCTTGAGTAACACATGTTTGATGGACTCAATGATTGAGTATCAAAAGTATAAGGAACTCCATACCTTAGTGTCATAATTCATTATAGTCAAGTAGGCCTTATAAATAAATAGGATATCCATTTCAAAAAATAATGATAAATACAAAGATACATATTAAATGAAAGTGATTACATTCATCAAAGACTATACATATTAATGAAAAATCATCTTGTTTTGATAACATATAGAGAAAGAAAATACAAATATAATTAATATAAAAAATAAACCTAGTTGAACTATCTCAAAATAAAATTTCCCAAAAAAGTCACAACCATATTCACAACTCAAAACATCTCCATGTGTTCCCTAAAAAGTCACAACATTCCAATGTCCATTAATAGAACAAGATGAAACAAATAACTAGAAATCACAATCTTGGAATTAGAATGAATAGAACGAAGTTACACACACACATGAATGTGTTTGAAAAGTGTGATATAGATAGTCCTAGAAATTTTTCAACATAGATTCTATGTAATACATTTTATAAAATAGATTAAAAAATACATATTTTTGATAGAAATCTACCTAGGATTTTTCCAAACCAAATTACAATGATGAAATAAAGAAAATAGAGGAAGAGGTAATTGTGAAGGAATTAGAGGGCTTAAGATGAACGAATATACATGAATCAAGGTCAAATAATGATGAAAACACCATGGATAAGAGAGAACTAGTTGAAGTGGAGTTTTGAGGCATTGGGTTATTGGTTATGGGTCATGAACCACGCAGGAGGGACACTGTTAGGCATAGTGATTTATTGTTAGGTGTATATGAAGACACAATTAGAGGTTGATGATTAATATTAATGGATGAGAGTATGTGGGGTCCACATTTGGTGTACTGTCATTACACAATGAGTGGAGATTGATAATGGGGGAATCCTGGTTTTGGGGTCTTCTTCATCTCATTATTACTGTAGTAGTGAACTTCATAACATGTCAATAAACATTAAACCCCTTATATACATAAATATAATACACCCATTTACAAATGTTATATATATATATATATATACATATATATATATATGAATTACATAACTTGTATAACATATATACATATATATATATGTTGCACCTACTTACGTCACTTGATTGAATTATTCATAGAGTTTGAAATTTAATACTAAAATATACTTTTATATGTTTATGTATGACGGACATGAAATTAGATGCATATATTTATATGAAATCAAATTCGAAAAAAATAAATTTTGGAATCACTTATGTATAAAACATTGAATTTGAGATGAATATATATATATATATATATATATATATTAAATTCCTCTAAAAAATTATAAATTCATGAATTAATGTTTTTAAAATATAAGAAATCACTTACTTTGGAACATCAAAACATGATAAAATATAATTCCCTAAATAGAACTCAATTATAAGAAGATATATTTTTAAGGACAAACTAAACCCTATCTTCTAATTCTAAAAACTTGATTTAGGGAAACATTAACATAAGACATTAATTATAAAAATGAAATGATCCCTTAAAATAATTTTTAGCACAATAGTAAATATTAAAGCCCTAAAATTATATTTCCTAAACATATCTAAAACATAATTCAAATACATTAAATGATCCCTTATAGAAACTAAGGTCCACAATCTAAAAAAAAATTTATAAAAAATATATTTTACAGTAAATGAATATAATTTTACTAAACATAGTCATTTACTGCAAAATTAAAATTCATTACAGAATCATTTTTTTACCAAAGAAATTTCTTATTGTAGACCATCGATTTGATAAATAAAATTCATCACATATTGGAAATAAATAAACCATAATTTGAAAATAAAATTTCACCCTTACCTGATATGATGGAACAAAACAGGAGCTATTGCGGACTACAAAACAATACAGACAGACTGCAAAAGGCTGAGACAAAGAAACCTGAAAAACACTGAAATTAGTTGAAATAGAAATGAACACTACAATAAATGAATATTCAGGCACATACTATATACAAGTTATTGACTGATTTTTAACTCAACCTACATGAAAATTACATGAATTCAAACCTTAGTGTTTGTATAGGACATCGGTGTCGTGGTGTCATCGGGGTCGCAGGGTCATGGGGTCACGGGGGGCCGGGGTCGCTGGGGTCGTGGGGTCGCCGGAGTCGCGGGGTCGCTGGGGTCACGGGGTTTCCGGGGTCACGGGGGGCTAGGGTTGCTATGGAAGCAGGGGTCGTGGGCTCACATGTTGAGAAGAGGGTTCGGGGTGGGGGGGAAGGTTCTGCGCTGTAAAAAAACAAAGGTTTCGCTGTGGTTTATTATAAACCACCAAGAAAACTTTTTTAAAAAAGGTTTCACGACAGTTCCCAGATCCACCGCTAAATGTCATTTTTTTGTTGTGATAGGTTTATATGGAATATATTTTCAATATTACTATACATGTTTATATAATATATCTCTATTTTAAAATGTTATTCTATAGAGGACACAAGGAAGATAATGTTGATGGGAACTAAGAGAAAAATTTCTTATGAATCATCATCTTGGAATTTATAGAATAAAAAATGAGATCTTTTTTTTTGTGATATCTATGTTGATGAAATATATAAAATTTTTGGGTATCTATATTAGAGATAAAATGGATATAACACATATGAACTTGTTTATAGTGCATAAGATTATGTGAATTCACTATAAACAATTTAGTAGCTGTTCTGACCTAGTAGATATTGGGTGATTGATTAATGATTTGGATGATATTTTTGTTTTCAGGGGTTTTTTAGGTAATTATAAGGTAACACATTCTATTTCCCTTTTTGATGGGGTAGTAGATCAATTGTGCTCAATGGTCCTGAATACTTGAGAAAAATAAGTTACATATTCCATGGAATGGGGGGTATTTAAGAATATTATCTTTGAGAAAATTTTCCAATGGCTATTAAACATAGGATTGGAATGCAATTATTAGAATTGATTGAAACTTAATAAGATTAGGTTCATGAATATGAAGTAGTAATCACCCAATTAATAATGTATGTACCAAATTCTATCAGCAATCTTAGTTGTAATATTAATTTTTTTATCAAGATTAAAGCAATGATACTAAAGTGAAATTTTCTATCACAAATTCCATATTTATGAGAAACAATTTCACAATTCTGAGAAGGTAGAAATAGAGTTTGTTGAGGACCATGTATTCCAAATTAAAAATGAAAAAAAAGGGTTCCATGAGGCATGAAATGGAAAAAACAAGAGAATAAATTTGATTGTCAGAAAATAATGATTCTTGTTAGTGATACTTGTTGTAAAACAATCCCTGATAAATGTGCTATGAATTATTGGATATTCTTCCAATGCGGTAGGGTTTTTAATATAGAAAAAAAGTTCCAAATAAAAGGATATTACGATTGGAAAAACCAATTCTAATAATCAATTAGTAAGTTGTTTTAAATGTAATGACATGGTTCATTATGTATATGTGTATTAAAAGAAGAATATGAATGGTGGGAATAAAAATGAATATAATAAAAATGGTGTGTTAGAGTCATTTGAAACTACATATATTGTTTTTGGTCTATCAAACGATGTGGTAACTAGTATATTACTTGTTAATTAAGATAATTCTATTATCATGTCTAATTTAGGGACTTCACATAATTTTATAAGTATGGTAATTGTTGGTACCGTGAAAATTTCACTTTGTGAAATGAAGTCATTATTTTTTAGTAACATCTAGGGTAGTATTAGAGAAACTATAATTTAAAATGATATTCCTATTTTAAATTGTGTCATGATTTTCCCTAAAAATTCTATTGTCTTTCCCTGTGAGGAATTATTGGTTATTATGGGTTTGTATTAACTTTAAAATTGTTAGGATGAGATATATAATGGAGAATAATAAGTTATTTTCAAAAATTTGTGTTAATATTTATATAATAATTAATTCATACTTTTTATAAAATATCAAGAATCATAAAAGTTATTAAAATATAGAAATGATAATTATCTTTATCATGTTTTTGATTATTCAGAAACTATATTGATTAATGATGTGCCAAAATTAAAAGAATATTTTTGTTTTTTTATTACCCAGTTACCAATTATTACACTAGATCATGATTTTAAACATAAACTTTTCCTCTAACCTTATTATAAAATAATATCAAAAGCCACTTATCATGTGTATTATGTATGTATTCTATAATTGAAAAACTATTTACAAAAAATCTAGATAAAGGTCTTATTCATACTATTACTTCACATTGGGTGATTCCATTTCATTTTTAAAAAATAATGATGGTTCCATGATAACTTTCATTAATTATAGATAATAAAATAACATTAATAAAAAAATAATTATATGTTTCCTCATATAGATGACTTTTTTGACTAGGGAGACCAATATTTTTCAATGGTTTTTCAATGTTTTTTGTAACCATCAATTGATTTTTAAGGATACATAAAAACATAACTATATGTTTCCTATAAGGTATCAACATTATGAGTTTGATATTATCCTCTTTGGGATTTCTAACACTCCAATTATATTCATGGATCTTGTAAATAATGTTTTCAAAATGTATTTGGGTAAATTTTTCACTGTGTTTATTGAGGAAATTTTGGTTTATTATAAAAGTTATGAAAATAATGAAAAAACGTAAGGAATTTTTAAAAAACCCCTATTAAATAATATATGTTTTATTAAAAATTTATAAGATGTTACGTTTGGTGATATCAGATTTGATTCCTTGGATATATCATAAATAATGATGAAAATACTATTGATAATACTAAAAATAAAATTGAAGATGAATGAAAATTCAAATCAATATTTATTAGATTCTTGGTTTTTCTACATTAGCTTGATATTACATGTGGTGTGTATAAAAAATTTCAGGGTTATTAATCCCACAAGAAATGTTAACATGGAAAGGAGATAGGTTCATTTGGAAAATGGAATATGATGAATGTTGCATGGAGTTTAAATTATGATGTCTTAATGCTCGTGTTTTGGCCGCATCATCCAAAAATGGTGTCTTCATTATATACAAAATGATTCTTTGATGGGTAGGGTTGTATTCTAAATTATAGTGATAACTTTAATGGAAAATGGTTTATTTCTAACACAGTGCTTTAATTCATTATCTGTTTATATTTAAAAATAATTTAAAAAATTATTGAATTTTAATTTTATAAAAAATATAGTGTTTTAATTCATCATATTAAAATTATCATATTATGAATTTATATTAATTCTATGAGACGGCATATTTTTCTAATGAATAACCAAATGTACTATTATTTTTGGAAAAATTATTTTCATTTTAAGAAATTTAAAGATTACGTTTTTTTATTTAAATAACATCAATATAAAATTAGTTAAATAATATTAATAGTAATTAAATTATTTTAATTTAAATAAATTCCATTTTTCATTTTGGTATATAATTTTTTTATAACTCGGAAAATATTTTTTTGTTAACTATATTTTATTATGTTTTGTGGGTTTAATTTTAAAATAAATTCATTCAATTATATGAATTGAATTTCCAATAATTGATTATAAATTTTAAATCATCATTATATGTAACACTATATGATTTCATATTATGTTATCTCATTAATGTAATTCAATAGCTTACACTACATGCAACAGCGAGTTCGAGCACACCACAACATACCAAACTAGTCATTCAAAAAGTGGTTATGAATAGTATTAATTGTGTTTTGAATATTATATACTCGATATAAATTTAACATCCATATTATGTGTTTCATAGACTGAATATAAGAACGAATTCAATTTTTGAGTTAAAAGAAGTACTTTTCAAAAAATGAAATTTTATAGCCTTTTAATGGTGAACCCTTTTAAAAACCAATATTTGACACTTATATAAATTTAATTTAATGAAATTAAATTCTTCTTTAGAAGAGTGAAATATAAATTGAGTTTGGATAAATTTTTCATGCTTTTCTGATAACTTTCATATTTTGAAGAACAATGAAAAATACTACGTTTTAATTCAAAACAACTTTTTAAATCAAAATAATTTATAGTGTTAAATTATGAGTTTGAAATGTTTTAATGTATAATAAGATTATATTATTATTATTTAATAAAATTTATGTCATTATAAGTAATTTCACATTTATATTTGACATAAACACATGTCTATCTTTTGATAGTTTTTACTTTTTAAAAACTCACATTTTGGTTTTGACAACAGGAACTAATTTTAAATTAATAAATGAAACTTCTATGTTTCTAATTTGGTAAAATAGACTTCATTTTTGAATTCAGAATATTCAAATTATCTTTGGGTGAATTTTTGATATTTTTATGAAAAATTTCAATTTTTTATAAGTAGTGAAAACACTGAATTATTATTTAAAACATACGATTTATTTAAAAAATTATTTATTTTATTTGAATTTATTTTAAGTCAAGAAAAATATAAAATACCTATATAAGTTGAATTTAATTACTTGGGTTCATTTTATAATAAAATTAGATTTATTAAATTTTATTGATCTTTTTATCGTCTTTTACCCACCTTCTAGGAGCATTTGAAAATTTTCATAAAACATAATTTTACAGCATCTGTGAGTTGAGTTTAAAAAATCTGAGAGACACATTATTTCAGTATGTAAAATGTGGTTGAATAAGATGAAAATATGTTTTGGTGAATAGTAACTATGGACTTTTATTTACCACGGTTAAAAGTAAATAGGGTAATTAAAGGTAAAAATGATATTATAATTTCCCAAACAAATGCCCTAATTCTATTATATAAGTTTATTTCGACCAAAAACAACCATTGAAATAAAATATGATCCTTTAGGTCCACTTGGATTTCATTATAAAATTTATTATTATTTTATTTAAAGACGACTTAAAAGTGTTAAATTCAAAGTTTAATAACAAAACCATTTTTAATATAGGGTTACACACAATATAAATTCAACTATAAATATTAATTAGAAATCAAAACATATTTCCTACATAATGGTATTATATTTGTAATTTTTACACATTAAATAGTTTAATTTATTTATGACACAATGATGATGCAGTAATAACCTTATTAATGAAAGAATCAAATATATATTATTATAAATATTAAAATAAATATAATTTCATTGTTTTTATGACATACACGAATTTACTAAGTGAATATGACATGTTAAGGTTGATTCAATGTATCTTGTTCTAATTAATCATGTTGTGATTACTTTCACAGAATCCAAATACCAAATAATGTCAAAATTGACATTAATTAATTTTTAAAACAAATACTATATTATTGGTTGATATAATAATCCTAAAAATATAAGGTACAGAAAAAGGTCTTATATAATATTATATAAGTCATTAATGAACCACTTGAGGTTCTCTAGGATGTTCAGATTGTGTTTATTAACCATATAGTATAAAAATACCGTAAGACACGGTAAAAGATTAAATATTTAAGTAAGAGTTAAATCTAAAAGATATGGTAAATTTGCTGATCTAAACATGTCTAAAACCTATTGGATGAGAGTGTTCTACCCATCCCCACCTTAGCCTAGAAATAAATCAATTTAGATCCATTATAAACTGAATATGATTTTATTATAGATTAATATTTTAATCTTTTACTAAAGTGACCCACACCTCTATTATACAATGGTACTTGCCCTTCTCTTAATTTCACTCCTCCAAAGCCATTTGGCTCGGCCAAAGCCTTCCCAAATATCCTCACACTTTATTCCCTTCATCCTAGAGGCCTTCCATTGGTCAAAAAGCCAACCTTTAGAGCCCTTTTGATCAAATCAAAAGGAAGAACCCAAAGAAGAGGTAATATTTAATCACCTCATTCAAGTTCTCTTCATCTTCCACATCCTTTTTATTTGTTGTTTCCATAATAAATAAAAAACTCCATTATATTCTATATAATATGATGTTATTATAAAATGGTACAACCATATTCATTATTCTATACATCCTATAAATGATAATGTCACCATATGTGCATACGTACGGCTTACCGTCTCCACATCGTGGTGTAGTCTGTTACTTAAACACTTCATTATTTGGATGGGTATAATAATGAGTATAACTAATGTAAATAAAAAATATAACATGATAATGATTATGTATATATATGATATAACATCCAAATACATATGATTACACCATAAACATTATGATATTGTTGCTCGTGCATATGTACGGATTACCGTCTCCATGAACGCGATGAGATTCATTCCCCATCGTAATCATTCAAGAATAATTTTCAATATATGATTAAAATAATTTTTATGAGCATAATATCATTCTTTATATGAATCAAATACATCCAATACACAAAAAACATGTCTTACGTAACCTATCATATTAAGTAAAATGAATCTATTAAAACCCAAAACAATGACACTACTGAAATATTATTAACAAAGAAATATTAGGGGTTCATATATGATATCATATTTATTTATATAATTATTTTATAATTTAATAGAAAATATTGAAATATTATACTGGAGGTTAACTTACCATCGACCAAGGAAATGAATAATATAAGGGTTACTTTCACAATCTCTTTATTATCAGTGGTAGTTTTTACATAAGTATTTACTAGGACCTCTTTATCATCCACATCCATGTTTCTTAAATATGCATTTCAAAACATTTTTATTGTTTAATATACTATGGGTTAAATTAATTTATACCCTTTATGACTTTTTATAAAATGATTTGAAATTATTATTTCTGTCGTTTTCCATAAAAGGTAATTTAAGACCTTTTTGAAAAAATTATTGTAAGAATGTTTTTTAACATATATTTCGAGTGTGGGTATTTTCAGCCATTATATCATCGTCGAATCTTCCCATACAATATTATAAAAATATTTTCAAAATAAATGTTTTCTTTTATAATTATGTGACTTTTAAATGATTTCAAAATAGAATGATGTATTTATTTCAAATATATTTCATTCATCTATGTCAACTTCCATTGATGGATTTTAAACATGTTTGATGTAGATTTATTATGATACCAATAATCCATATTATATTGAAGGTTTTGGGATATGTTTGACTATGGATGTGTTATTTTTACACAATTCATTGTTTATGGATAATGTATTGACATTTCATATATTTTTTTTAATATGAATGTTTATGTTATGTTTAAACCTTTTCATATTTGTAATGCATTGGACTAAGTTTGTGACGGGTGGAGCCTGATATAGCTCCTCCATGCATCGGTAGGTCTCATGAGAAAAACTAGTGTCTTGGAACAAGGCCGTGAAAAAAACATTATTTGTAGTCTAGGCACAAGGCCTTAAATATGTGGTTTTGAAGTCTGGCATTATGCATTCCATCATTATGAAAGTTGCTACTGATATTGCATCTGATTATTCGACCAATATAATTTCCCTGTGAATAAGTAAATGGAATTATTTGATTTTATCTTATCCATATTATGATTATGTATATGATCAAAAGGATTTTTATTTAGTCTTATACATTTCCTTAAATGTTTAGGCTTATTTATGAATGTTTCCTCTATATTATTGTCCTTATAGGGCACCTGAGCTCACCCCATTCTATGTTTTATTTTTTCCAAGATGTGAAGAAATATTTTATTGTTGAACTATAGGGATATTCTAGGGGATATGAATTTTGACAGTGGATATAATTTCATTGATTTATTTCATTTTATAATTTGATGTAGCGTTCTTGTTTGTAATCTATTTACCAATACTACTAAACTGATTGGTCCTTCAGCATATGATTTCTTTTAATCATGAAAATGTATTAAAGTAATGCATCGAATTTGGGTAACTGGGGTCAGGGAGTTATAGTTCGTATTATAGGAAGTTAGTACAATCCTTGGAAACTAGATTTAGAAAAACTCTGATTAGAGAACATTACCCTAAGATAGACTTTGAGGATTAGTATAGAAGAACATCATATAATTTCGGTAATGTAGAGACCTTGTGCATTTTCCAAGAAATATATCCCAATATAGATATGATCATATAGAGGTGGCTCTATTATAGATGTACCTAGGGTTAAAACCCTAAAACACCAATTTGAGCTCGACTCGAATGGGAACTGGTTCATGACAACGGGTCATGCAACACTCTTGGTTATGACACTCCCAAGGGATATGTTTAGGATAATTCTCATTTTATTTACAAACCATTATAAAGGGTTTATGAGTATATAATTTCTTAAAGAAAACATCTTTATCGTTATGTATTATATCAATAAACTGTTCAAATTATTTTAAGTGATTTAAAAGTTTGGAATTCTTCATTGTGATTCATAAACTAACCTAGTGCAAGGCAATGTTTATAAATGGCACCTGATAGAAAGAACGAGAATTCCGGAAATACGCAAGATCGAATGATTAAGAAGGATCATATAATTCATGGTATTAATCCAACATTTAAAAGGGAAATAGTCTCTCACATATTCTCATTATACGAAGAAATAATATCATGTGTTAATAAGATAGGTAATGAATTCTCTATGCCCTATGGATTTGAATGAAAGTAAGAGAAGAAAAGGATGGTAGAGAAAAATATGGATAAAGGGAGGAGGGGAATCCCATATGTGATAATTGTGGAAGGAATCACCTTGGTAAATGATTGAAGGGGATGAGAGTTTGTTGTAAGTGTTGAGAAAAATGACACCAAGTACGTGATTTCAAGGGTAAGAAAAAGGTTTCCAATGTACAATGCTTATTCTGCAAGGAGTTGGGACACTATGCGAAGCAATTTCCAAATCATCAGAGTATAACCCAAATACTACTATTGAATAATAATCATGTTATGATACTACAAACTATTAAGAGGAATAATTATATTTATTATGTTGTTATTAAAATATTGTGTCATTTGATTATTGTATTAATGATTTACATGTTATAATAATTATAGAGTATAAAAGTATTGTACTGTAGTACTATTTCAATAAGGACTTGAGATTCTTTGGAACCACGAAAAGTGACTCAATAGCATGATAATTTTTTGGAAAATATATGGCAGAGAGAAAGATAAAACATAATGTGGTTCTGATACTGAGTTAGTGATTTTGGAATAATATATTATTGATTTAGATAAATTATTTTGGATATTATTGAATAACTTGAAACTGATTAATTATTTGTATATTCTATCATTGTTGGAGTTTACAACATTTTTGGATATAAGGAGTATATTCAGTATTCTATAAGGGATAAGGGAGCATGAATTTAATCAGTAAGGTTGTATGTTAATTTGGGGTGTTATAGTGTTTTAATAGAATACATGATCAGGTTATTCACATGTTATTACATTGAAAAAAGGATTTTCTTTGTGTTTACCTTCTTTATAATTTTTGGACTGTGAATTTGATAAAAGTATTTTGGAAAATTCTGAAGGATAGAATCTATTATATTTGAAATTGGATACTACTTTTATGGTTAAATTATTTCATGAAATTATTTTTGGATTGACATAATATGGGAAACTCGATGGTCGGGTAACAACCCGTGGCGTCCGACAAGGGTGTGTGACTTAAAGACACAACCAATGGGAGACAAGGATGGATCACCTACCACTGGCATGCGCGATGTCATGGTTTGTATAATGTAGTTTTTTTATCAATATCAGGACAAATGAATTATAAATTCATTATTATTTTTAAACCCTAGACGATTAGGATAAATATAATATTTTTTAATACTATTATCTTTTGGAGTGAAAGATGAGTTTGTGGAAGGAATTAGTTGAAGGATGAAAATCTACATGTCAAGTATATTTTTCAACTTATTCTATGAATTAATTAATCCTTAAACCTTAGGGAAGGAATCTAAAAACCAAAAATGTTTTATACTAATTCCTTATGTTTTTTTGAACTAACAATATCTAAAATCATCATAGATTTATGGCTTTGAGACCGTTGATTTCACACATGTTTTTGATTGATGACCTAAATAACACCCTATAAATAGTTATGTTTTTCCTCCAATTTTGTGTGTCTACTTTCCACGAATATTCTACTAATCATGATCATAACTTGGTGGTAACTTTTACATTCCATTCCCCTCTTATTAAGACTAAATTTTATTTATCAAATTTCTGATATGGGTTTTCCACAAAAGTATTTTTTCTATTTTTAACCATTTATTTTTGAAGAACAATTTCAAATTGCGAGGAAGAAATTTATTAAAAGATGGGAGAATGTTACACCCCAAGATTTCAGAGTATGCTATCTCATTTGTGTAATTCAATATCTTACCCTACACACAACACCGAGTTCGAGCAAACCACAACTTACCAAACTAGCTGTTCAAAAAGAAGTTATGAATAGTATTAACTACATTTTTAATATTATATACTATATATAATTTTAACATACATAGTATGTGTTTCTTAGACATAATATAAGAACACATTTTTTTTCAGATAAAAGAAGTATTATTCACAAAAAATGCAATTTTACCACCTTTTAATGGTGAAACCTTTTAAAAAAGATATCTGACACTTTTATATTATCTATTTCATGAAATAAATTTTTTCTTTAGAATTGGGACATAAAAATTTAGTTTGGATACATCTTTGGTAATTTTATAATAACATTCAGATTCTGACGAACAGTGAAAAATACTATGTTTTAATTGAAAACAAATTTTAAAATAGAAAAAAATTATAGTGTTAAATTATGCATCTAAAAGGATTGGTAGTTTAATTTGACTATATTTTTATCATTTAATACAATTTAGGTCATTATAAGTAATTTTACATTTATATTTGACCTAAACACATGTCAATGCTTTGATAGTTTCTACTTTTTAAAACCCCACTTTTTGATTTTGACAACGAGAATTAATTTTAAATTAATAAATGCAACTTCTATGTTTTTAATTTGGTAAAATAGAATTCATTTCTGAATTTGGAATATCAAAATTAGCTTTGGTTGAATTTTTGGAATTTCATCTGAAAACTTTCAATTTTTGATGAATAGATTATTATTTAAAATAGACTTTTTTAAGTAATTATTTATTTTATTAAAATTTATTAAAATTAAAAATAGATATATAATACCAATATATGTTAAATTTAATCAATTGAAGCCATTTTATAATAAAATTAGATATTTTAATTTTTATAGAACGTTTTAACATCTTTTAACCACATTCTTGGAGCATTTGCAAATTTTCATAAAAAATTATTTCATCGCTTCTGTGAGTCGAATTTAAAAAAAATCAAAGAAACACAGTTGATTTAAATAATTAATATTTATTTCAATATGGTGAATTTTTTTTGGTGAATAGTAACTTTTGAATTTTATTTACCACCGTTAAAAGTAAATATGGTAATTAATGTTAAAATTGATATTATAATTTCCCTACACCATGTCCTAATTCTATTGAACAATTTTATTTCGGCCAAAAACATCCTTAGGAATAAAATATGATCCTTTTGGTCAACATGGATTAGATTGGGACATTTATTATTATTTTATTTAAAGAAGAGTTAAAAGTGTTAAATTCAATGTTTAATAACTAATTTTTTTTTAATTTAGGGTTTCACATAGTATAAATTCGACTATAAATATTAATGAGAAAGATAAAAATATTTCCAACTTAATGGTATTTTATTTATAATTTTAAGAAATTAAATAATTTAATTTCTTTATGACATTATGATGATGTAGAAATTATCTTATTAATGAAATAATTTAATAAATGGTATTATAAATATTAAAATAAATAATCTTTCAATGTTTTTATGAAATCCAAGAATTTTATAGTTGAGTATAATAGGTTAGGGTTTAGTCAATTTAACTTTATCTAAGTAATAAAGTAGTGATGACTTTCACAAAAACTAAATACCAAATAATGTAAAAAAATACAAAAATTAATTTTCAACACAAATAATATATTATTGGTTGATATAATATTCCACAAAATATAAGGATCATCCAAAGGGATTAAATAATGTTATATATATAATTAATGAAACACTTGAGGATCTATTGGATGTTTAGAGTATTTTTATTAACCATAGAGTGTAAGAATACAAGATAACATGGTAAAAGTTAAATATTTAACTAAGAGTAAAATATAAAAGGTATGGTTAATATGGTGTCCTAAACCTATATAAAACCTATTGGTTGAGATTTTTTCAACCCATCCCCACCTCATCCTCGAAATAAAACATTTTGTACCCATTAGAAACCAAAAATTATTTTATTATAAAATAATATTTCAAACATTTCCTAAAGTGACCCTCACCTCTCTTATAAAAGGGTACATCCCCTTCTATTAATTTCACACACCCAATCCGTTTTTCGCGGAAAAAATGTACCAAAATATCCTCCTTAATTTCCTCCATTAATCTCAGAGGCCTTATTTGGGGAAGAAAGCCATCGAAAGGAGCCCTTTTGATCAAATAAAAAATAAGAACCTGAAGAAGAGGTAAATATTTCATTACCTCTTTCAAATTCTTTTCTTCTACCACTTCCACTTTCATTGTTGTTTCAATTTTAAAATATTAACTATAGTATCATATATATAATGTGATATTATTATAAATATATTACAACCATATTTTTTATTCTATCCATCCGATAAATGACCAAGTCACCATATGTTCGTACGTACTGCTTACCATCTCCACGTCATGGTGTTGTTTGTTATTCAAACACATCATTATTTGGATGGGTATAATAATGAATATAACTGATGTAAATAATAAATAGACCATGTTAATGATTATTTATAAATGATATATCATACAATTACATATGATTTCACCATCAATATAATGATATTGTCTCTCATGCGAACGTACGGATTACCGTCTCCACGAATGCGATTAGATTCATTCCCCATCGTAATCATTCATGAATAATTTTCATTTTATGATTAAAAAAAATTATGAACCTAATAAAATTATGTATATGAATCAAATACATCCTATCAACAACAACCATGTCATACATTACCAATCATATAATGGAAAACAAATCAGTTAACACCCTAAACGATGATACTACTTAAATAATATTAACAAAGAAATATTAGCGGGTCATATATGATATCATATTTATGTATATAGTTCATTTATAATTTAATAACAATTACTTTAATATTATATTTGAGTTTAATGTACCGTGGAACAAGTAAAAGTACAAGGTTTGTTTTAATTTCACAATCACTTTATTTTGCAAGGTTGTTTTTACTTAAGTATCTACTGGGACCTCTTTATAATCCACATCCATGTTTCTTAAAAATTTATTTCAAAACATTTTTACTATTTAATAGACCATGGGTTAAAGTCATGTATACCCTTTTTTACATTTTATAAAATGGTTTGGAAGGAATCTTTCCATCATTTTTAAAATAAGGTACCTTATGACCTTTTTGAAAAAATTGAGGTAAGATTTTTTTTAACTTATACAGTAGGTGAGGCTATTTATTGCCATTATATCATCGTCAAATCTTCCCATAAAATATTATAAATATATTTTCATAATAAATGTTTTCTTTTATAATTATATGATTTTTAAATGATTTCCAAATAGAAAGAGATGTTTATTTCAAATAGTTTTCATTTCATCTCGGTCAACATCCTTTGATAGATTTTAAGCTTGTTTAGAGTTGATTTATTATGATAAAAATATTCCAAATTGTATTGAAGGTTTTGTGATATGATTTACTGTGGATGTGTTATTTTTACACCATTCTTGGTTTATGGATAAAGTATTGACATTTCATTTTCTAGTTTTAATATGAATGTTTATGTTATGTTTAAAACTTTCCATATGTTGAATGCATTAGACTTAATAAGTGACGGGTATAGATCCATGATGAATCGGTAGGTCTCATGAGACAAACTAGTGTCTTGGAACTATGTCTTGACGAAATCTTATTTGTAGTCATGGCACAAGGCCTTGACAATGTGGTTATAAAGTCTAGAATTATGCATTCCATTACTGTGAAAGTGGATATTGATATGGAATGTGATTGTTAGAATATTAGAATATCCATGTGAATAAGTAAATGGAATTATTTGATTTTATGTTTTCCATATAATGATGACGATTTAGTTTAAAAATATTTTGTTTTAGTGAAATTCATTTCCTAAATGTTTGTGGTTATTTATGAAAGTTTCCTCTATATTGTTATCCTTACTGAGAATCTGAGCACACCCCTTTCTAGGTTTTATTTTTCCCAGGATGTGAAGAAGTATTTTTTGGTTGACCTTTAGGGATTGTCTAAGGGATATGAATGTGGTAAATGGGGAAAATGGTGTTGTTGTTTTTCATTTTGTAAGGTAATGTAACGTTCATATATGTAATCTATTTTCCAAGACTGCTAAACCAATCGGTCCATCAGAACTTGATTCCTTGTAATCATGCCAATGTATTAAAATAATGCTCATATTCTGGGTAACTAGGGTTGGGATATTATATATATATATATATATTAATTATTTTAACCTATTTTTTTATCATAATGAATATTATAAACGTTTTAAAACTGTTATGGTAAAATAGGATTACTGAGGGATTAAACTAAAATGATAGGGCTTCAATTGACAAAAAACATTTATAATTCCTATTTTTTAGATTAATTTTTACCTATGTCACCATATTATATAAATTTTATAGCTTCATTATACGTATCCATTAAAATGACTTAATAATAATTAAATCATTTCAAAAATACAAACATTTCCATCTCTCTCACATATAAAAGGACACCCATCACTTCTCATCTCCAATCTACAAGATCCATTTTCATTCTAAAGTTCCTATCCAACATCCTTATAAAATTCCATACATATATCCTATAATTATTATTTTTGGTATAATACTAGAATTGTAGGGTTTTTTGAGTGTTGAATAGGAAGTTGTCTCAAATAGAGGTATAGGTTTTCGCTAAATATTGTAGTTATATTTCTGCATATACCTCTTCAATACTCATCTAACCATTTTTATATCAAAAAATATTTATTTCTAACATACATAGATGTTATTATGTGTTTTTATTAACCTAAATGCATCTTCTTTTTCTCCTAATGGGAAATGAAACAGTTATTTATCTGTACAATAGACTACCACCTGCGAACTGATGTAATTATTTTTCCATCACCACCTCTTATTGATAGTCAAAATATTGGACAGTAAAGACATAATATGATATATATATTTATGAAGTAAATTTAATACTTTTATGATAATATAAATATCTTACTTATTTATTAAAAAACCAAATATAAAATATAAAATATTGCTCGTGTTTGTGATGAACAACTACCTTGTGAGACTATGTATTTTATTTCTCATTACCATGTCATATGAATTATTCTATAAAATTATTTAATTATATAAAATTATATTTATAATATAATCATAATTCTATAAATATTAAAAAAACTAACCTTATTTACCTCATTATCTGTAAAATGTGAAAATGTTACTTTGTTCTGTGAGTAGACTACCACCTCCATGATAAAATGGATTTTTTTCATATCTTCCATTTATGAAAAGTTATGAAATTATAATTTTTTTTATTTTTTAATAAATATAATTCAATATATAATTATAAAAATAATTTGATTTCCATAGCCAACTTACTGATTTAAATTATGAACTGTAAGCCAACTCTTCTCAAAATATCTAATTTATGATTCATATTTTAATTATTTAAATGTAACATTTTGAAAAGGATAGAGGTTGTGATTCTTTTATTAAAAAAAAATAATGGAAATGAGTCCAAGAAAGTACATGAATCACTGTGAACAAGTTTCAAGACCAACAGTTACATGTCTATCTTTTTCATCGTTATTTTTGTATGTTTTCATTCCTCAACTTGATGAACAATCCATCCTGCTCTCCCTCAGTTGTACACATGACCTATTTCTATCCACAAGTTTGAGGGTACAGACTGAAGCCTTTATAGTCTTGTTTTAGCATCAATGCTATCATATGATATGTCTTCTTTACATTGCTTAGTGGAGACTCCACTTGAAACTAGATTCATCTCCTCTTTAGCTTCAATTTCTTCAAAAGGAGTAATAATATTTTTCTGGATATGATCTTCAATTTTTTCAAGGATAGAGACCTATTAATTATCTACACCATTGAAATTTTGTTCAGGTATGGGAGTATGTTTAGCTATAGTAACCTACTCAACAACTCTTGGGGGAACAACCAGACCCATTTTCTTTTATAGGAAGCAATCACAAATACAACTTCATCTACATACTGATTTGGAGATGCATTCAAATTTTTTTAAATGAAAAGAGTGTCATATTTTTAAATTTTCATTCCATTTCAGTTACCTAAAGTAACATCCTTTCCTATGAAATTTGAAGATCAATAACTCTTTAAATAATTTCTTCAACCATTTTCCCAGTAGTCAAATCAAATGCACTATTTAATGCAATTTGTTCATTGCAAGTGTCTGTCTCTATGGAAGAGTTTTCAGCCCAAGATTTTGTGCAAGAGTATCCCCCTTCTCATCACCTTTGTATTTTTACACTACCATAGGTACAAGATCATTAACTCTTTCCAACCACATGTTTTTCTCAGTAGACTTTGGATCTTGTGTGGGTTTATGTTTCTGAAAACTATAATTTGCATCATGTCCCAAAAATGTGCAGAAGCTGGAAACAATGGAGTGCCTAATTTGATATTGATCGTGACCAATAAAAATAAAATCCTTGTAAAATTTTGGCATTTTTTCATAAATGATCTTCAACTCAATAATTTCATCCTCTATTGCATGCATTACTTTATCCACTAGAGTAGAACCCAGTTCAACTTTAACAAAAATCTATAAATGTTTCCAAAGGGAACTACTTCCATTTCCTTGTCAATTTTAATTTTAATTAAAATATACATCACAGTATAATATATGGTTTTGGGATGCCACAACATATAATTTATTTAATAAACACTAACACAAACATGAGGTGTAGAGTTTCCCACTTCAAATGGATTTATAATCTTATTCCATTCACAAAGGTGAATTGTTCTGGATTTCTGTACAATGGAACTAAACCTATAGGCACTAATTTTATGTTCTTCATAGGGAAAAATCATGTGGAATTATCCTTTTCCCTATGAGAAACATTTCCTGGAATAAAATCCCCTACAAGATAAAATACACTCCTTTAGATACTCAATTTTTAATGGGATATAGCCTTTGGGTAAATATAACCTTGCGATGATTGAGAATTCTTCCATTTTGAATCTTTGTGAAATATAATGAGGGTCCTCATTTATGGGGGAATTGTTTCCTTTCCTTCTAATAAATGAATAAGAGGTACCTTTAATGAATTAAAAGGAGTGATTTCTAGATGATACTTCATTAGGATCACCGTGTGGCATCACATCCATTTCAAAAACAAAGTAATTCTTTTGTATTTGAGAATTTTTGAGTAGAAATCAAAAACTCACTGATCACCTGAGAAGTCACCAGATTTCCACCAGACATCTCAATGAAAACCGTCATGTCAGACACCGCTGAAACACTCCGCTCAACATGTTGCTCCAAAACCCCACTGATCCTCACAGTGATGCCATCATGGTCACAACCCACAATGGGCCAGTCAGTCAATAGATTCCATTATTTGGCTATGCAACATACGTACTAGTTTCCCAATATAACTAAACCCCTATAATGAGTTTTTCAAATAATGTTAACGTCATTATTACAAAAGACTCCCCTTTTGTTGATACATGTTTTAAATTTGGTGACCATAAAAATCATGGCTCAAGATTCCCCATAGAAATATTTAATAAATATTAAATAAATTCTTAGTCACTGATTCTTGTTAGGGATTTTATTTAAAAATTAATGGTCAAAGAAATTTGACCATAAGAATTACCCCTTTATAGTCAAACATGTGTGACTCTAAACTTCCAACAACAAAATGCATGGTACTTACATGATTGAGAACCCACAAATGGAACTCTGAACAAAAGTTGAGTCCCAACTCACTAAACCCGCATTTTGTATAATTTCGTTAATATAGAGAAATAAAAATTAAAACAATAAAAATTTTGTGGGCTTTTCCATATAACCCATGAAAAAATAAAACTATTCTTACTAGGCCCAATGTCCTTGGTAAACTAAAGGTATTTTGTGAGAGTGAAAGCACAAATGATTAAAAAAATGATTTTCATTTATTAAACTTTTCGTAGAGGAACATACAAAAATTTGAATCTCTCTATTGATAGAAATAAGAAATTATAAATGGAATTATACATAATTCCTCATTTGATTGACATCCTCTTGATCCCCATCACCTTCCAGTTGATGCTCATTTATTTGACCAGATCCGCTCTCATCAACACGATAATTTGATTTTCTAGCATCAACAATGGCGTCTTCACATTCATTATAGACATCTCTTAATGAGCTGTGAAGCTATTCAAGATCCCTAATAAAAAAATCTAACTCGTGTTGAAGGAGCAGTTGCTGAACAGTCTTTCCATTAATTGTCTGCTTCAGTCCCTTCAAATTTGTAGTACGATTGGCCACATCCTGGGAAAGCGCTTCTTGAAACTCTTCAATTTTGATTGATAGTTTCCATTTTATAATGTCTTGATGATGATTTTTCTTTTATTCCCCCTTCTAATAATCACTTTCACCAATGTATGAAGGTATTCGAAACCGCCAAATTCCCACGTGATAAATAGAGATAATAGTCGTGGAATTCATGAAGGTAGTACCTCTAGAGGTATTTCAGATATTATCTTCTATATGTTTTTTCATTCTTTGCAACATGCAATATGAAATGAATTTTCCAATTCATGGACTGATTTAGAATCATTTTCATAAAGAGGAATGTATTCTAGGATTAATGCACTTAAAGAAGTTCCATGTTCTACTCCTTCCTGAACAATGGTATCCTCACATTCCAAAATCGTTTGGGCTGATGTAGAGGCTTCACCACCTAACCTATCCATAGATGTTGATAGTCGTATTTGGTAAATCAAGAATTATGGTTATGTTTAGATTCACGAAAAAATGTGAATGAAATCACAATATTAGTATCTCTTAACTAACTATAGGTCATCATCCTAAGAAGACTCCTCCCTAATATTCTAAGTTTTAGAAATATTTCTTAATGTATCTGGATGAGGAGTGTTATCTTTAATGTGATCAAGATCCTCAGAATTAATCTCAAGTGGTTCTTCCATCTCAAGATCCACCTAAGCCGATGTCTATATAATTATGGGATTAATATTAATATCAAATCTTCCTTCAAGTATCATTGCGGAAGTAGTTTATTTAGATGGAACTGTATATTTCAACCAACTATGGGTATAAATTTAATCATAAGAATATTAATAGTGCAAATAATGATAACTCACATCCAATTGATTCTATACCGGGAACATCAAAATCTTCTAAAGAATTTTTTATATTTACATACTATAATATTTTTTGAAATGATATTCCAAGGTTCATCATTTCATATAATTTTATCTCAGATCCCAGGTTAGTCTCACCCGTTGGAGCACATGGCATGATTTCTTCACAACCTTCCTCCTGCAAGATTTGACCCTTATTAGCTTCCTCAACAACAATTGTGTGGTCTACATCAGTTGTTGTTGAATGTTCTGATGCATGTGATGAACCTAAAATATCATAGGATGTATGTTAGTAGTTGTTACATTTGATTCCTTATAATGTATTGTTTATTTAACAGAAGCCTCCTCTCCTCAAATAGAAGGAATGACTGAAATGTTGGGATTATACGTTGGTTCCTTAGGCCTCAAAACATCCTTAGAAACCATCATATTTGTAAATTTTTTTGCCTATTCAGAAGCACCCCCTTGGTTACTTGAAGCTTATTAGTGATTTCTTTTAAAGAAGAAATGGATTAATCCCCTATAATTCCAAGAATTTTAAACACTTTTTTCATGAATAATGACTAAAATTCAAGATTATGTAGAAGAAATACTACTAATAATAACGTTCTTAATGACGGATCTCTTTCTTCGATGATTTTTGTTATTCTCCTTCTTAGGAGGGATTACATCATCATCTCCAAAGATAGGTATTGGTGATCCCAAAACACTTTCTATTTCATCCTCTATGGCCTGCTACCCAGAAGATATCCCTCCTGATTCATGGGGTGATCTGATAGCTCCATGAGTAGTGCCTCTAGGGATACACTATGGGGAAGGAACTTTAGTTTTATTTCCCTTAACCAGCTATAAATTAAGATGATATTTCCCATAAGAAATATTGTTTTTAATAATGTTCAAATTTAAAAATAGACAGGAATGTGAGAGAAATGAAACTAACTTCCTTAGGATCCACAATGTCACACCATTCATCATCTAATGAAAGAATAATCACTTTGGTTATACCAAAATCTATCATTTCCTTCACCCTTTTTGTGGTTGTAATTGATTCATCATGGTCATATATGAGCATTTACAGCTCTCGAATATTGGTCCTCACCTCAATAGGATTAACCTTAAAATAATGTCAGATGTATCCTATAAATCCCCTACTCCTGGAATATGTAGTTCTTCACGCATATCCATCCACATTGTTTCAGAATCATAGTATATACTCTACCATGTTTGAACAACCTCTGCTATTATATATTCTGAGTGTATGTTAGAGGGTAGTGAAGAGGATCCTACAACATTGGATTTTAGTTTCTTCCCAACCCCCACAGTCATGGATAAGTGATGAGAAATTTTAACTCCTCTAACTTCATAATGATGGTGATCATATCACCATGACACAGCTTTAGTTGGGATTGATGGAGTGTATCTCTTAATTATGGTAGGTGGGTTATATCCAGAATGAGGCCTCATTAATGATTTTGGGGAATTATCACCTCCAGCTTTTGATTCATGTGAGTATCCCCCTGATGATGAAGTGCTACCTTCCCATCAAAGGGGTGCTCTCATTTTACTACTCTTCACCTCCACTTGAGGGACGACATGACTTAATAGCCCTTCAGGGTAAGATTCAACCCACTTTTAGGCATACCAGATAGTCAATCTTCTTACTGCATCAGTGGAAGGTAAATTAAAAACTACCCCAGTATTCTCCGAAGATGACAACCACCATAGTTTTCAAGAAACCATCGATTGTTTCTCTAATATGAAATGCCTAGGAGGGGATAAAATATTCTATTGAAGATATATTAATTGACATTGAAATTTATAAGGCCATAGGCCACACATACGATTTCTCCATCGATTCTGGTGGCCAATGCACAATCTCTACATGTATGAATATATGCCCCCCAATTCCAAATTGGTTGTCTCATCATCAAAGAATCGCCTACAGGAGGATTCCCATAAGGAATGAAATTAATCTTCTTATGCATGGTCAATATATCCTTGTTTTCATAAGCATTCAGAGACAATGGTGAAATACCAAAGAAAGCATGATCGTTTGGTTCGAAAGGACTTCCAAAAACCAATACCCCACTTTTTAATGAATAAGATCATATGTGAGTAGTGATCCATCCCCACAACACCTAGAATGTACCCTCTATTATAAACGGATACTTCCCTTTGTAAATTTGTAGTAAAATCCTTTGAATCTTAGCCAAAACACGAGTGTCCTACACTACCATCATTTTATCTACCATCTTGGTCATAATAACAAAGGTTCCTGGCCTCACACCTACATTGGAGTCACAGATTATTAACAAGTAGTCACTGAGCCACTTGGCTAAGAAACCATCCATATTTGTCTTTGTAGGAACTTTTGGGTTAATGTCATATCCTTATTTGTCAAATTATTCTTTCTCTAATGTTGGCCAAAATGTGTTAGGGCTACCCCTCTTCTCTTCCCTTGGAAAGCTAGTTGGACGGGTGTAAGTGGTCCCCTTTTCCTTATTCTTTATCAAAAATATTTCTATCCATTCCTATTGATAAATATCTCTCATGGAGTGAGTCATCATGGTGGTCATGTACTTGAGTTTGTTAAATATTTTCATCAACTCACTAACCAAATCTGGTGTCTTTTTCTCATAATTCCATGTCACCTAGTGAGGAATACAATCATCATATATGTCTCCAATTATTGGAGCTCCGAAAATATTGTAAACATCCCAAAAGATGATTCCTACCTCACAATGTAGTAAATGGAAGTATTTAGTCTCTGGACACCCTCGTATTAAAAATTCAAGAATAAAATCGTCATTCATGTACACAAAAGGTTTACCAACCCAGACTGATTCATAAATATTGACACCTTTCAAGTCTTCTGTAAATTATGCATAGGACATATGAACAATGTCTTCCCACATCCATATGGTGTTTTCACTAACTATTGTGCAGAAATCCCAACTTTTCTTCCAACCCATTGGACTGATCCGTCTGAGAATCCTAAAATATGGATGAATTAAATTGTGTATGTAACTCGGGTTCTTGTGCCTTCAAATCTGGAGCACACAGGCTATGATGCATAGTATTATCCTTCTATTATGTCCCAACATTAAAAAATGATCCCCAACAAAAAAGTTGGCTGATAAAAAGTTGGTATAATCATGAAACCAAGAATGTGGGATATAGTTTTTTTGGATATGGAATGTTAACATCATGTAAATACCCACACCCATACAGAGGCAAATAGGTGCATCAAGGAATGTTGAAATGATACTTCTTCTAATATTTTTCTATGTTTTGAAGGGTGGTATAAAAAACATCGATGTAGTCATGACAAACAACATTAATCATGTCATAAATCCTCTTGCAGGCTAGTTCATCATCACTTTTAATTCTTTTGGGAGCAATTGAACATGAAACAAGGACATAAATCATATTTTAAGTATGTTCATTTTTGGATTTTTGACATAACATTCGGCAAAGGAATTGAAGTGCATTGTGTTGCATTAGTTGTCAATGAGGCATGAAGTTGTCTTGGAATGAATGGAAGTCAAGGAGAAGTCATGATGTGAATGTCAAAGGATGTGATGGTGATGGTGATGAAGGAGAATGACCATGGAACTTAGATGCATGTCACTTAGGAGATTCACTAAGTGGTATTGGAAATTGTGGTTGAAACATTCTCCATGAAAATCTGACGATTGCTAAGCTGCTCTTTAAGTTCATAGAACTTGTATCAACTGGATACAAAGTCACAACAATGTTTGAAGACCATGCATTGTATTGACAATGCATGAGGAGAAGCAAGAGTTCCATCCACAACTACTAAGTGGATGATGTGCATTAAAGAAGTCCATGTACTAACTCTTAGTGCATGTGAATCAGATGATGTTCCAATTGATCTCTGATTAGATCAATGAAGAATGTTGAAGACCATGTGTGATTCATGAGATTCAGTTGTAGAAGTCCCTCCTAAGTATTGAACACATATGGAAGAGGAGATGAAGAAGATTAAGAAGAAACCTTTTGAATTCCATATACTAAGTGAAGATTATATGTTGAGGAGGATTAAGAAATTCTTAAGAAATAGAGATGGGAAGAAGAAAGGCTTGATATGGCTTGATTTCATGGAGGACTTTGTTTTTTGACAAAGTCTTATTCAAGACTTAGCCAAAAAATATGCCAACCTCAAGGGCCAGCCTTAAGGGTTCAACCCAAGGAACATGTGGGAACCAGGTCACCACGCCCAAGGGGATCCCATGGGGCCAGCCCAAGAGAGGCCAGGGCCGTGTGTAAGCCCCGGGCCATGCAGGGAGTCAAGCCTGCGCAGCCGGGGCGCCAGTAGCGCGCCCGGAGGATGCAGAGTGGGCGCTAGAAGCGCGCCCGCAGGAGCAGTGAGTGGGCGCAGAGCGCGCCCGCAGAGAGAACCCGGTGCGGGGCAGCACCGGGAGGGGAGAAGTTCAACTGGCGAGTTGAAGGGAGCGGCTGAGTAATAAGCCGCGTGAAAACCGCTGAAGGATTCGATGTGGGACGCGCTTTTTTCACCAGGAACGAATCCCAGCCGCTCATCTGATCTCGCGGACAATCGGCGCCGCTCATCTAATCCGCCGCGCCCCCGATTTAATTCGGTCGTCCGATATATCTCAAATGCCCGATCCGACGGCTCCCGCCTCTTCCTCTTCCCCGAGCTCGGCAGAGGTCTCCCCGCACCTTCCTGCGAGCTCCGCTCGAACCAGAGGCAACCTGAAGCCGGTTTTCGAGTTCCCGGCCACCTCTGAAGGATCTAAGACCTCCATTGTGATCGTCTGGCCACACTGAACACAACCATGCATTAAAATATGCATGCATGCGATGAATGGAGATCTTCGATGTTCGGCTGAGGCAAGCAAAGCTGCGGAGGCCACGTGGTTCGTGTCTTGCATGGGATAGAAGAAACAGAGGTCGTGCATGCGTTATAAATCGCATGCACGAGGAAGAAGAAAATAATATGGGAACCCGCGTGGAAACAGAGGAAAGAAATCAAGATTTGGAAAATCATGATAACCCGAAACTTTCGGGAGTTCAAAGATTTATCACGCGGAAGTCTTGAGGATTCTCTGCCTATAAAAGGAGAGGCCGAGACCTCATTGTTGCTTGCTGATTCTCTAAAGAGAGAAGTCTCGTGACTGTGCCTCTGTACCTCACGAAGATTGGAGCTCCGCGCAACTCACTTGCGCGACGAAGCAGCCCGAAGCCACCCTTGGCTTCGAGAGTTCATTTTGCGCACACCTTGCGCGAAAGAAGAAGAAGGGGGACCCCTGCGCGCCTTCCCTTTGCGCGGCAGGAAGACCCAAGTGCACCCTTGCACTTGCGCGCCCACGGCCGAGGTCCTTTGTACCTTGTGCTCTTGCACCCCTGCGCGCTGGCCACAGTCTTGTGCCTTGCGCAGTTGAGAAGAGGAGGAGGCCGCTACACCCAAGAAACGTGTGTGCCTCCATTGAAGATTGGGTTCGGGTGAAGTGCATTACACACTATTTGTTGTGTGTGCAAAGCAAGAAGAGCCGAGGCCTTGCCTCGTGTCTGTGCCAAATTGAAGAACACTTTGTGTGTATGAAAAGTGAGGAGAAGGCCCTACGGGCAGTGGGTGTGCAAAGAGAGGAAGGCCAAGGCTTAGTGTATTTGTGTGCAAAATGAACAAGAGTTGGCCGTAGCCTTGTGTGTGTGCAAGAAGAGAAGGAAGGCCGTGGCCCTTGTGTGTGCAAGGAGTACCCGATTCCACACCTCTTGTGTGTGTGAAGTGAAGAAGTGAAGGTCGTGGCTGTGTGTGCATAAGGAGGAAGACCACACTATTTGTGTGTGTGTAATTCAAGTGGAGGCCGAGACTTGCAAGCCTTGTGTGCATAGTGAAGATAAGACCCTATGGTTTTGGTGTGTGCAAGGAGAACCCAAGGCTTGAAACCTTGTGTATGAAAATTGAAGAGGAACACCCTATGGCCATTTAAGGGTGTGCAACAAGAAGTGTGAAGGCCAAGATCAAAGTGTGTGCCAAAGTGAAGAAGTTTTGTGTGCAAAGAGACAAGAAGGCCGAACCTAATGTGTGTGCACTAAGTGTAGTGAACACACTTAGAAGAAGAGAGAAGTGGAAGACTCACACTAAAGTATAACACACTTTTAAGTGTGTGAACAAATTGAATAAAGTGTGTGAAGAAAGAAGTGTGTGTGCTTAAAGCAATTGCACTCATTGAGTGTTTATCACACTAAGAAGAAGAAGGGAAGTGCATGCATGCATTCATGCACGTGCACACGTGAACAGAGCCAAATCAGTGGTGTGCAATTGAGAAGTTCAAGACCAGAAGATCTTGAGGAATCAGAGTTTCCATGCATTCAGTGCATGAAGTTGAATTGCGGTGATACTGGACCAGACTGAAGTTAAAGATATTATTTGTCTGAGCATTCAGTAGTTGGAGAGAAGCCGGGTCATCCTTAGAAGAAGGTGATAAAGCCCGAGCAAGACGAGAAGACCTGATCATCACAAGTGATCAGAGGTACAGAGCAAGGCCAGCAGTCTTTATCCCAGACTGCTGAGGATACTTGAAGAAGCTTAAAGAGAAGTAGAGCTACTCGTGTGACTCGAGGAGCCAGGAGAAGACCCTGTGGGACTCAGGGAGAAGAAGTCTTCAGTGGGATTCTGGAGCAGGCCAGTGGGACTCTGGTAACACTGTGGGACGCAGTATAAAGACCCTCCTGTGGGACTCAGGAGAGATACGGTGGGAAGCTGTATCGACCATTGTAATTCTAACAAGTTATAATGGGAGAATCCATGCTGAGAGAGCATGGCAAGGATGTAGGCCTTTGGTGCCGAACCTTGTAAATCCTTGTGTCCAGTGCCTTTACATTTACTGCATCATTCGTGGAAAGGTGAGAGATACAAGAAGAGTGGATCGAGGCCTTAACAAGCCATAGAGGTTTAATTGATTAAGAATCAATTAGTAAAAAAGTTTTAAAGGATCACTGATTCACCCCCTCCCCCTCTCAGTGATTCACACTGATCTGGGCACTTCAATTGGTATCAAAGGGAGGTTACCTCTAAAAGATCCAAGGGAGTCTTTATGGAGTGCAGATTTGAGGAAATGAGTGACCAGCCTCAAATGCAGATATCTGCCAAGACTCAGAAAAATAGAAAGAAGAAACAGGAAATGAAGATGAGGAAGAAGGTTGTTGCAATCATAGAAACTCCTTCTATGGAAAGAAATGTGAATGTCACATCAGATGACAATTCCTTTTATCATTCTTCTGATGAAGCCTGCTCTAGCTGTGATGAAGATGGAAGGAACAATGATCTTCTAAATGCAATCAAATATCTTCAGAAGACAGTCCCCAAGGAAGTTGCAATGTGTATAGCTACAGGCCTCCTTGATCTTCAAGAAGAAAAATTACAGCTAGAAGATGAAGCCAATTCTCTGGAAGTCCAATTGGCAAAAAGGGTTGGCATAACCAACACTCTCAGAAGGCTGGTGAATGCCAAAGATGAAACTGTTTCCCTTTGCAATGAAAGATATGAAGATACCTGTGAAGAATTGCAAGGAGCTCTTCTGAGAAAGAAATATTTTTGATAATGATCAAAGATATTTTCCATGCACTGGAAAAGAGGCACAAAGTTTCAATGAATGTCAGAGATGCTCAACTTGAAGACAAAGTAAACAGGATGAAGGAGCTTGACAATTCATTACAAGAAATGAAGAAGGTGCATGATGACCAGATGAAGCAACTGGAAGAGAAATGGGAAGGAAGGCTAAGAACTATTGAGGATGAGAAGAACTCCCTCAATATGAAATGCTTAGAACTAGAGGTGATATTGAAAAATCAGCAATCACCCAAAGCCAAAGCCTCCCAGACAGCTGAAAGAAGAAATGTTGCTACTCAAGTGAGCTTTGAGAAGGATGATTCTAAGAGAAAGACATCCTCTAATAAAAGTGCAACATCTTCTAGAAAGAAGGTACCATCCATACCATCTTGTACTGATGCTTCTAATTGTGTTTCCATAAAAAGTGCAGGATGGAAGAATAATTCCAAACAAATATGGATGAAGACAGTAAAGAAGCAGAGCTCTCCTGAAACAGCACAACAGGTCATTAAAAGTACCCCACAATCAGAAGGACTCAAGAGGTCAAGATTTGTGGGTCAATGCTGGTGTTGTAACAAGTATGGGCATTGTGCAAAGGATTGTCGGTACAATCCACTGAATGCCAAAGCACAGAGGAATCCCATGCCATGGGGGAGCAAGCCAGAAGGAAGGAAGAAACATCCACAGGTCCAGAGACATCTGTTTACTGCAAATAGATTTGGATTACTTGACAACATCTGGGATGATTGCAAAAGTGTTCAAAAAGATACATGTCAATCTCCAACTGTATCCAGAGCTCAAAAGATGAAAAGATCACAGAACCTGGCTCAGAAATAATCCTTGGGAAGCAAGAAGAAAGTGGAAGATGCTCCCAAGATGATTATGAAAAAGGAAGAGAAGACCTTGGAGTCTAAGTCCAAGAAGGGTGAGTCATCCAGTAGGACCACCAAGAAGACATGCTTCTACTGTGGAATGAAAGGACACATCATGGACCTTTGTAAAGAAGCCATGAAACTAAATAGAAGCAGACTGAACTCCAAAAGACAATCAATCCAGAAGAAGAAGGGATTGATTGAAAATAAGTTGCCTAAGAGAGGTAGCTTAGCAGCATCCAAAGAACCATGTGGAACTTCCAAAACTGAGGCCACTCTTCCAAGTGACTTACTAGTCATATAGCCAAATCAGTTGCAACTTTCCAAAGATCTACAAAGAGCTGAAGATGAAGTTCTGGCAATTGCTAAGGCAAAAGGGAAGAAGAAGATTTCACATGAAGATATGTTGAGATCCACACCAGCACAAACATCAAAGAACATCAAATGTGCAAGTGTGAAGACTGGTGAAAATGGGACATCTCGGTTGAGAGAATCTTCTCAACCTTGTTGTTCACATTGATGAACCAAGGAGGTTCCATCTTATTCCCTTATACTATTGGTATTTACATGTGCTGACATTGCAGGGAATTGAAGATGATGATCATTCTCAACTGGAGGATGGTTTGGACAGAATGGAGTGCACCCCTTGAGGGGGAGCCAATCTGAAGAATATGGGATTCTGAGATTAATACCATCTTGAGAAAAGTGAAGGTATTCCAATCATACTTTCATCCCATGTTTCTTAATTGAGTTTATCTTGTCAATTAAGGGGGAGTATGGATTGAAGACAAATGGATGAAAGGGGGAGCTTTATCTTTGCACCTGAACATTCTAATGTGTTTTGTGAAGTATGTGCAGGATTCAGCAATTCATTGTTATATCTGAAAAATTTCAAACCCCTAAGCATGATCTCACATGTGTAGAGAATTATGGACAGCTTTGAATTCCTTGGTTACATCACTCTTGTTTTCTACACCGGGTTAGCCCAAGTAGACTTAGAGCTGATTTACTAAAGGTTCATTGCTAAAGTGAACATGTGACATCATCCCTCTCTTAGTGATTTTGAAGAAAATGCTTTTATAAGGGAGGAAGAGATTTTTGAAAGAGAACCACACCACACCTTTTCATTTGATTTCCAATAAGGGGGAGAAAGATTGGCACACATATTGACCCATTCATATGTGCTGATGGAGTGTATTGACAACAAATACAAAGGGGGAGATTGAAGTGCATTGTGTTGCATTTGTTGTCAATGAGGCATGAAGTTGTCTTGGAATGAATGGAAGTCAAGGAGAAGTCATGATGTGAATGTCAAAGGATGTGATGGTGATGGTGATGAAGGAGAATGACCATGGAACTTAGATGCATGTCACTTAGGAGATTCACTAAGTGGTATTGGAAATTGTGGTTGAAACATTCTCCATGAAAATCTGACGATTGCTGAGCTGCTCTTTAAGTTCATAGAACTTGTATCAACTGGATACAAAGTCACAACAATGTTTGAAGACCATGAATTGTATTGACAATGCATGAGGAGAAGCAAGAGTTCCATCCACAACTACTAATTGGATGATGTGCATTAAAGAAGTCCATGTACTAACTCTTAGTGCATGTGAATCAGATGATGTTCCAATTGATCTCTGATTAGATCAATGAAGAATGTTGAAGACCATGTGTGATTCATGAGATTCAGTTGTAGAAGTCCCTCCTAAGTATTGAACACATATGGAAGAGGAGATGAAGAAGATTAAGAAGAAACATTTTGAATTCCATATTCTAAGTGAAGATTATATGTTGAGGAGGATTAAGGAATTCTTAAGAAATAGAGATGGGAAGAAGAAAGGCTTGATATGGCTTGATTTCATGGAGGAATTTGTTTTTTGACAAAGTCTTATTCAAGACTTAGCCAAAATATATGCCAACCTCAAGGGCCAGCCTTAAGGGATCAACCCAAGGCACATGTGGGAACCAGGTCACCACGCCCAAGGGGATCCCATGGGGCCAGCCCAAGAGAGGCCGAGGCCGTGTGTAAGCCCCGGGCCACGCAGGGAGTCAAGCCTGCGTAGCCTGGGCGCCAGTAGCGCACCCGGAGGATGCAGAGTGGGCGCTAGAAGCGCGCCCGCAGGAGCAGTGAGTGGGCGCAGAGCGCGCCCGCAGAGAGAACCCGGTGCGGGGCGGCACCGGGAGGGGAGAAGTTCAACTGGCGAGTTGAAGGGAGCGGCTGAGTAATAAGCCGCGTGAAAACCGCTGAAGGATTCGATGTGGGACGCGCTTTTTTCACCAGGAACGAATCCCAGCCGCTCATCTGATCTCGCGGACGATCGGCGCCGCTCATCTAATCCGTCGCGCCCCCGATTTAATCCGGCCGTCTGATATATCTCAAATGCCCGATCCGACGGCTCCCGCCTCGTCCTCTTCCCCGAGCTCGGCAGAGGTCTCCCCGCGCCTTCCCGCGAGCTCCGCTCGAACCAGAGGCAACCTGAAGCCGGTTTTCGAGTTCCCGGCCACCTCTAAAGTATCTAAGACCTCCATTGTGATCGTCTGGCCACACTGAACACAACCATGCATTAAAATATGCATGCATGCGATGAATGGAGATCTTCGATGTTCGGCCAAGGCAAGCAAAGCTGCCGAGGCCACGTGGTTCGTGTCTTGCATGGGATAGAAGAAACAGAGGCCGTGCATGCGTTATAAATCGCATGCACGAGGAAGAAGAAAATAATAAGGGAACCCGCGTGGAAACAGAGGAATGAAATCAAGATTTGGAAAATCTTGATAACCCGAAACATTCGGGAGTTCAAAGATTTATCACGCGGAAGTCTTGAGGATTCTCTGCCTATAAAAGGAGAGGCCGAGACCTCATTGTTGCTTGCTGATCCTCTGAAGAGAGAAGTCCCGTGAGTGTGCCTCTGTGCCTCACGAAGTTTGGAGCTCCGCGCAACTCACTTGCGCGACGAAGCAGCCTGAAGCCACCCTTGGCTTCGAGAGTTCCTTTTGTGCACACCTTGCGCGAAAGAAGAAGAAGGGGGACCCCTGCGCGCCTTCCCTTTGCGCGGCAGGAAGACCCAAGTGCACCCTTGCACTTGCGCGCCCACGGCCGAGGTCCTTTGTACCTTGTGCTCTTGCACCCCTGCGCGCTGGCCACAGTCTTGTGCCTTGCGCAGTTGAGAAGAGGAGGAGGCCGCTACACCCAAGCAACTTGTGTGCCTCCATTGAATATTGGGTTCGGGTGAAGTGCATTACACACTATTTGTTGTGTGTGCAAAGCAAGAAGAGCCGAGGCCTTGCCTCGTGTCTGTGCCAAATTGAAGAACACTTTGTGTGTATGCAAAGTGAGGAGAAAGCCCTACGGGCAGTGGGTGTGCAAAGAGAGGAAGGCCAAGGCTTAGTGTCTTTGTGTGCAAAATGAACAAGAGTTGGCCGTAGCCTTGTGTGTGTGCAAGAAGAGAAGGAAGGCCGTGGCCCTTGTGTGTGCAAGGAGTACCCGATTCCACACCTCTTGTGTGTGTGAAGTGAAGAAGTGAAGGCCGTGGCTGTGTGTGCATAAGGAGGAAGACCACACTATTTGTGTGTGTGCAATTCAAGTGGAGGCCGAGACTTGCAAGCCTTGTGTGCATAGTGAAGATAAGACCCTATGGTTTTGGTGTGTGCAAGGAGAACCCAAGGCTTGAAACCTTGTGTATGCAAATTGAAGAGGAACACCCTACGGCCATTTAAGGGTGTGAAACAAGAAGTGTGAAGGCCAAGCTCAAAGTGTGTGCCAAAGTGAAGAAGTTTTGTGTGCAAAGAGACAAGAAGGCCGAACCTAATGTGTGTGCACTAAGTGTAGTGAACACACTTAGAAGAAGAGAGAAGTGGAAGACTCACACTAATGTATAACACACTTTTAAGTGTGTGAACAAATTGAATAAAGTGTGTGAAGAAAGAAGTGTGTGTGCTTAAAGCAATTGCACTCATTGAGTGTTTATCACACTAAGAAGAAGAAGGGAAGTGCATGCATGCATGCATGCACGTGCACACGTGAACAGAGCCAAATCAGTGGTGTGCAATTGAGAAGTTCAAGACCAGAAGATCTTGAGGAATCAGAGTTTCCATGCATTCAGTGCATGAAGTTGAATTGCAGTGAGACTGGACCAGACTGAAGTTAAAGATATTATTTGTCTGAGCATTCAGTAGTTGGAGAGAAGCCGGGTCATCCTTAGAAGAAGGTGATAAAGCCCGAGCAAGACGAGAAGACCTGATCATCACAAGTGATCAGAGGTACAGAGCAAGGCCAGCAGTCTTTATCCCAGACTGCTGAGGATACTTGAAGAAGCTTAAAGAGAAGTAGAGCTACTCGTGTGACTCGAGGAGCCAGGAGAAGATTCTGTGGGACTCAGGGAGAAGAAGTCTTCAGTGGGATTCTAGAGCAGGCCAGTGGGACTCTGGTAACACTGTGGGACGCAGTATAAAGACCCTCCTGTGGGACTCAAGAGAGATACGGTGGGAAGCTGTATCGACCATTGTAATTCTAACAAGTTATAATGGGAGAATCCATGCTGAGAGAGCATGGCAAGGATGTAGGCCTTTGGTGCCGAACCTTGTAAATCCTTGTGTCCAATGCCTTTACATTTAATGCATCATTTGTGGAAAGGTGAGAGATACAAGAAGAGTGGATCGAGGCCTTAACAAGCCATAGAGGTTTAATTGATTAAGAATCAATTAGTAAAAAGTTTTAAAGGATCACTGATTCACCCCCTCCCCCTCTCAGTGATTCACACTGATCTGGGCACTTCATGAATTAATAAGCGCATTTATAAACTTGGTTCACATGTAAAATTCAGTGTGCAATTATGGCGCCCTAATTATAACACGAAACTAAAAAACATACAGAAGAAGCACATTAAAATAGAAGCTTATGAGTGAAGAAGACTTGTGCTCTGAGAGTTGAAATTTCAGAAGTCGCGGGGTTTTTCACAGACATAACGTCACTATATATTGGTGATGAATGTTTCCCTGTGCGCTGACATCTTCTAAGCTGCAAACTTGTGTGACCAGCTTTCCGGCACGAATAACACTTGTGTTCCCCAATACTCTTTTCTTTCTTCTTTATTTAATTACCTCATTATAGGATCCTATTTTCATTCCAGATCCAATTCTAAGGGGGTATTTCGTTGACCCTCTATTCTTTAAAAGAGTCTAAAAATGACATAGGAAAATACCATACAAAGAACACGGGAAAAAACGTGGGAAAATCATGATTTTCAGAGACATGAGTTTTGGGTGGCCTAAGTCAGACTAGAAGAGTGTCGGCGCACATCCTACTTGCACACCCCAAATTGGCATGCAGCCTACTGGAATGCCCATACTCCTTTCACTGAAGGTCCTATTTTTATCTATAAATATACCTTTTGGCCAATATTTTGATAGACAAAATTCTCTGAATCCCAGTTGCTACTCTAGTCTCCATAGCGCCTCGCCCAAGTCATCCTGAACTTTCAAGGTTGTTCTTCAACGCCATGAGGGAGTGATTTAAAGGGAAATCATTGAACTAAGGTCCATTTAGTGTTTGAGAACCATAAAACAAGCTCACCTAAAGTGGCCAACCACCCTAAATAAGAAACACTTGTGTGCCCCCTCACCCTCTTCTATGGTTGACTCACCCTAACCTTAATCCCTTTCTCCATTAATTGGATCATTTTCCAATATAAGGTGAATAAAGGGAAGGCTCTCTGCCTCGCCCTCTTCCACAGTCGACACACCCTCTTCCTGGGTCGCCTCACCCTCCTCCCCTTTTAAAGGAGGAGAAGTGTGAAGTGTCATTAAGGCCCGGACTGACTAGATATCCTCTTCAAGAGTCCAACCCTAATTCCCTTAATTTGTGAATCCTGTTTAATAATAAGACCCAAATTAAACCCCTATGTCATTAATAAATCCTTTTAAGGAAGTAAGAACAAACTCATTTCTCTCAATGGACTATACTCTCATATTAAATTTATCGAACTACACGGGCTATGGTTCCAAACCACTTGCGATATGTAGGAAGCCTCTTGGAGGATCAAACCCAACATGTCATATCAACCCTGTTTCCATGTGCCATATTCCCAACGGGGTCTAATATAACATGGAATCTCATATAATTTCCATGTTCATTGGGATATTTCATCACAATTCCCAAACCAAACATTCACTAAGAACTTCTCACTTAGATGTCCCAACCACATGAAATTAAACTGTATGGCTGGGTCCTTATCAAATGGCCTTTTCATGGTATGTTATGTCACAGTAAGAGGAACCAAAATAAAAGGGTTTTGATTCATTTCAAAAGGATACATAGGTAACCCATTTAATGGGTATGATCCCAATATCAAAATATTCCTTCATCTCCTTAGATGTCAATAAATTCTCTAGGGCCCCGCTGGGTTTCTTAAAAACTAGTATCATCATAATAATGATTAAAATAATCGTTAAATAGTATATTAGAGGATACCATTGATAGAGAACCTCAAATACATAAAGATGTCTCCATTAATGATAAACCATGAATGCACACTAATGATTCTAAATTTTACACATGTTTATAAGTAATTCTGATATTCTAAGGGAAAATTATGTTATACATGGTAAATTTGTAAGGATTGAAAAAAATATCTTAAATTTATAAAGAGTGTCCCGATATAGACAACAATCCCCCTCATAAAGATTGTGATGAGTCCAAACACCCATCCTATCGACCAATCCATGTTTTAAAGTAACATAATGTTTAAACATAACAGACACTGACCGTTGAATAGTAGGACCCCTTTGGATATTGAACTATTGGAAGCTTCGAGTTCCATGAAAAAATCCAATGGAACCACCTGGAAGCAGTGATTATTAAAACTAGAACACATGTTTCAAGGAACTATGAATTCTTTTTGTCCTCAAATATTCACTGTTTATTCTATTAAATGGGAAGTGAATGTATCTCTCAATTGTACGTGTGGAATACCACCTCCAAGTTCTAATACAATTCATTATCATAACAATACATCAAAAAGGGTTATTATGATCGATTTAATGTTTATTAATTATATTTTTGAAAGTATTATTTTTCTAAAATTATATTATCATATTTTTTTACTTACCTTCCAATCCATTGGAAAATGACAACGTCGCTCGTCCATACATTGGAAAACCACATCAACAAGATATGTCAATCACTTTTATTATTATTACAAAAAATGATGATAATAAAGAAATATTTAATAAATAGATTTCATATATATATGATATTATAATGATTTTAGAAAGGTGAGTTGGTTTTTACCCTTATTTTGTTACATCCATTGAAATGTGGAAATATTATTCAAGTGTATGTACTAGTTACCATTTCCATAAATGGTGTGATTGATTATCCTATCTAATATTTTTATGGATGAATATATATATATATGTGGAATATATATGATATTTATTTCATTATTGATACTATAGAAATGATGGAACCATTATCAATGTACATGGATTAGAACTACTGAACTGAAATTATCATTACAAAAAAGAAATAGTTAACACATAGAAACAAATATTATAATGAAGAATTATTAAAAATTAGTGTTGAAATGATATAAGTGTAAAATATAGGATATTATAATTATTTTAATTAATCATTTATATAATTATAATAAAATTTTATCTATTATATAGTTGGATAATGTGATTTTTAATTAATTTGATCTTAGGTTAATGGTTTCCCACATTACTTTTATTTCTGTGAGACCTATGTCATATTAACAACTTATTAACTCTATTAGGTATATATAATTCCCATGAATGTATTCATTTATTATTATCAAAAATTTATTGTATTTATAAATCCATATTAGGTTATATATTTCCTTAGGACTTGATTTGGATGTTACCAAAGTGGTTGTTATTTATCCCGTTGAATTTTATCCATTTGTACATATGTTATATCAGGCACCTATATTCAATTATGAGGTATATATATTGCCAAATTTACATGTTAGATCATCAATATATATTTCTAATGATATTTATTGTTTTATTTGGTATTATTATTTCATGGTTCTAAGGATTCAATATTTACTAAAGTGGTAGGGATTAATGTTACAATGTCATTATTTCACGGTATTGTTTATGTTTAAGTTTCATATCCTATTATTATTTTTGGAATTTTATATTAATTTTACCATTTTATAATCTTCTTTAGTTAATAATATCATGAAAAATATTTTAATGAAAAAATACATTATTCCCTCTTTGGACTTTTTTCATTAAAATGTCTTCAATAATGTTTTTATTAATATTATACAAGGGCTTTTAAATTCCATTTTGACACATGATTAACTTTTAAAAAAATTATTTAAATGCAATATTCTTTTCATTTTCCAAATGATTTATTTTTGTCTTTTTTCCAAAAATGTAAAAGTAATTATTATTTTTAGCATACATGATATAAATGGAATTTATCATCATCAAGAAGGATGATTTAATTTAATCACCATTTAATTGTTTCCATGTTTATTTTGAAATAAAAAATCTCCCATCATATAATGTAAAATTTTATATTTTAAATAAGTGACTTAAAATTGGAAAAGGTAATTTCCTCATTAAATATTCCTGTAATATTTAAAGTAGTTTTTCATCTATGATAACAACCATTGAGGTTAACTATTTTGTACTATGTATGTGCTCAAATGATTCCTTCCACATTAATTATTTGGATATATTATGATAATGATGATTTAAGGATTATTTTATAGAACCAATATCATTCTCATCATTAAATTATGTTCTGAAGAAACCTATTTGTTATTCATAGCTTATGCGATGAGAAAGAGTGTAAAAGATAATAAAATAGATTTTATATCCTTGGGTTAAGATATTATTAATGTATTATTTTCATGTGGAACAAATATGTATTATTTTCATTATAGGTTGGGTGGTTCTATAATTATATATCCCTCCAATAATTTGGTATAGATGGATATATCATGAGACAATTAGGACTAGAATGGTGAGTGAACCTAATTTAGTTAAGAAATTTATCCAATATGCTAGTCATGGAAGTGAACCTTGAATAAGTATATGATGCAATGGGGAGTGAACCATACCCACTATGAGAGTCATTTAAGTGATACTTGACTAATGAAATTATTTTCAATGCTTATGTGTATGCAAAAAAAATACATATGTCTCATGACAATGTAATGCTCTCGGAGATCATATTCATTGATTCATTGTTGAATAATTTATTATGAATTTACATTATTTATAACATGACTAAATATTATTATACAATACATACCATGAATTGTTTCCAAATGTTAATCAAGAAATATTCAACCCTTAAGTTAATTATATTTTAATGTGATCAGTGATATCTCCTTGGTTTACCCTTACTGATCTTACGAGCTCAGTACTTGTTTTGTTTTCATTCCCCAAGATAAGTAGAATGGTTTTTAATAATGATACATCTAGTAAGGTTGATAGTTATGAAAGACTTAGTGGGAGATAATATAGATCTCTTAGGAACATGTTTTTTGTATCCATGTTTCCATAGAAACTAATCCTATGAAATTCAAGGGTCAATCATAATATTCTGTTTTCAACATTAATTTAATAAGATATAATATTTATGTATGGAAAGTTTAGGTTTCCATATTTGGTACTGGAGAAAGGTATAGTTAGTTTTGGAAACTATAATATGAAAATATTAGTGATAAACCCAGGGACAATCATATTTATTGGATGACATTATATGTTATCGTAATTAAAAGTGTGTGGTTTTATAAGATATACATATTTGTATGGATAATATAAGTGGGCGTGGTTTTGATATAGATTAATTTAGTGGAAATAGATATAATAATATATGGTCCAGTATATATCATCCATTATTCTAGTAAATATTTAATGATTCCTTATTGTGCACCAAGTCTAAACCATTTTGGGGATATTGTTTGGTTAATTCATGTTTGTTTTATGAACCACTATAAATTATTTGAATAAATAATGACCATGGATGAGCAAGGGTAAACCAAATGTATCATTGAGTGTAAATAATGTGTCATGATTTAGAAATTCAATTAATTATTTTTCATTATTTAGCACATAAATATTATTTCTCGTGATATAATTTTAGGTTTTCGTAAATGGCTATAACCAAGAAGAATTGTGTTAATGAAGAATGTGAAACACAATGGATTGATTATACTCATGTGAAACCAAGTAAAATATGATATAAAATTAAAAACTAGGTTACTAGTTCCTAATATTCTATCCCTTTATATCATAAAAATTTAAACATTACTGAGATTCCTAACACACCTAACAAAAGATGAATGGATCTTCATGAAGACCATGGAGGGAAGGAAATTCATTTCCATACACCACAGGTATATGGGAAGAATCAATCAGATAATCTTCTTACAGTAATGAGAGAATGTTATGGGTGTGTAAATGAATGAAATAAATCAGGTAAATACCAATGAAAAATTGAAGAGTTTTAAGGAGGTATATGAGATTCATCTAGTGGTAATAATTATAGTTCAATACCTTATGATTAGGGAACATGGGATTTATCTAAGTCAATTACATAATGAATGTGGTAACTCTTATACCATGTATTGAAATATGTTGTTTCAAATAATAAAAGATTAATTATTTAACTGTTTAGGAATTTGGATTCAAGAATTAAGATATTTTGGATATTAAAATCACCTAACATATATGGATTTTTCTACAGTTGTATTTTTTTATTTATATAAAATAATATGTTGAATGGTACCAATAAACAAGAAATTTAATTTAGTGGTATGGTTTTATTTTTTGGATAAAACAATACTAAATGAAATATAACAATTTATATGTGCCATATGTAATGTTAATAATGATTAGTTAGGAAAAAATCAAGATTGAAATTGATTAATTTAATAGGATAGTATTGGTAACCCTGATGTTGGTTTTTTATTTGATTATAGGGTTATATTTTTCATGACTGATGAAGATTATTGAATTTTGGATATATGTAATAAATTCAATAGTATGTGATTTTACTAATGATTTAGGGTGATTAGGGTTATTGGTATGTTGTAAGTGAATATAAGATCAATGTATTAACAAGTTTTGTATATGAAATTAGGAACTACATTATGATATCTGGGGATAAATGTTTGACAATTGTTTTTGGATTTTTGGGTTTTGAATGTAGAGAGAGGTATTTTAGAGTTTTAAGGTTAACTATTTATGGAATGAATTCAGTTTAACATTGGGGGTTATTATTCAGGTTTTAGAGACTAATGCATTATATTTATCCATATTTGAAACATTTTTATAACAATTTCGGATTTATTATGCATTTATACAAATAAGAAATAAATTTTCATTTATTTATGGATCCTATGTTCTATTAAAATGTTAATTGTTGTGCTATAAAAATGAGAAACACATCTTTAATATTCATTTCATAGAATAAGAGATGATATTAAAATTCATTAGTACAAAAGAAATGGAAGAAATTGTTCTTACAAAATGTAATAAAATCAAGTATATTTTCTCTTATTCAAAAAATTGATAGTAAAATAATAAAACATATTTTTTAAAAATATTAAAAAAACTACACTTTTACCTTCATTTTAGATGAATTGATTGTCTTTTCTTCCCTTATAGATTTATGGTTTGTCTTTATTAAATTTTTCATGGACTAGTTTTCTATCACTCTCTATTTGTTGTTGGATGGTTGTATTATCTTAAATGTATATATTTTAAAATCCCACTAATGATATCCCTATATGTGAATAATTTTATGTCATATTTTAGGTGAACTTTTTCCTTCAAAATTTCCATTTTTAAGAGAAATTATATTTTCCCTCTATGCTATATGGGATTTCATTATAGGTATTTTCAAATATTGAATATTTAATGACCAAGATGAAATTATTATGGTGTAATTTATTTTATTGTAGATACTGTAACTCCTTGAAAATATAGTTCAATATAATAATAGGTTTGATGTCTTGGTTATCATGAATCACAAATATTTTTGTAAATTGAGATGTATTATTAAAATATTATTATTTTAATGTTATATATCCATTAATTTTGAAATTTTAAATATTATAACTCATATTATGAAATATATTTATTTTTATCATTCTAAATAATAATTTATTGATTAATTGAAAGGAAATAAGCACTTAATTTTTAGTAAATTATGTTTCCCCCCAAAAAATGCATTTTATTTGAAATAAGTTATTTCATTTTTTTCTTGAAAAATATAATTAATTTTATGGAATTTGATAAATTATTTTTTATAAATGAACATAGGATTTTAAATCATCGTGTAAAATTTATTATAGAGTGAATTTTTTATAATTTATTGAAAGATTTAATTTTTGATACATAGTGAAAAATTATTGATTATTATTGAATATTATCATATCATTTTATGAAATTAAAAAGTAAAATTATTTTTTAAAATTAAAATTATTTAATTTATATTATATTTTATCCAATTATGGTAATTATCATTTATTTTTTTGCGTATAAAATATTTTTCAACATTAGAAAATATTTTGTCTAGAAAATTATTTTCATCTTGTTTTATAATAAACAATAGTTATATTTCACTTTTATTATGGTAATAGTTTTAACCCATAATTAGTAAAATACATTGATATGGTTGTAATAGTCAAAGGGATAACGAGAGGGGGTTTTAAACAAATAGATATTGGTAAAAAACCTAAACTCATCTAAATATTATTATATTAGAGGATTCACAATATGTCACACCATGTAATATAAATATCTCAATTTGGATCCACATGAACCTGAAAATTAATTTATATTAATTTAATATATTATGTAATTCTTTGAGTTCCCCTCTCCCCACTTTAAAAGGTCAACTCGTCACCTCTTTTACTCAAACATTTTGATCCATATAAATTTAAAATAACCTACACAATTATCTCATATGATTATGTATCCACGAATTACTAGTTCAAAACTCCTTAAAATACTATTCCAAAGGTCCTTAGGAAATTATATAATGAAGGCTTACTCAGGAAAAGGTAATTTCCATACCTAACAACTTTCAATTTATTTCATCTTATAACACTACTAAAACGATGGTATTAATCATAAAATAATAACTAAAATATTATAAATATACTTAAATTTCATTATCATTGTGAACCACTAAAATAAACCCTATATGCTATCAAATGGTAAGTGAAACTATCACTCGTTTTTACGTGTGGACTATTACCTCCACAGAGAGATACAATTAATTTTCCATAACCAACATTCATTGATGGTAATTTTGTTGGAATAAATTTTTATACATGATATCTATGAAATATTATTTCTCAAAATTATAATATCATATCTATCTACTTAACTCCCAATCCTTTGAAAAAATAAAATGTTTCTTATTCGTATGTTTTGACTACCACCTCCCCGATGCGATGTGATTATATTTTTCATTCCTCATTTCAAATATGGATATAAGGATTAATTTCATGAATATATATATATATGATATATACTGTATTGAAATTTCTTTGTAAATATGAACTATTTTTTACATTTCATTCATTTCATCTGTTGAAAATTGAAAACAGTATCCATGTGTATGTGCGACCAATCATCTCCCTAAGTTGTGTTATTCATTTTCCTCATCTCAACATTTTATGGATGAATATAAATATAAAAATATATAATTAATGAATATATATTATATTAGAATAATTATTAAAATTATAGATACTATAGAACCATCATAAAAGTTCAATGATCAGAACTACTGAACTGAAATTCTCAAGAACAAGGAATCATTGAACACATGGAAATAATTAATTTAGAATGAAATTATTAATAAATGTGTATTGAAATGTTATAAGTGGATCATATTTAATATAATAATTAATATAACTATTTTATTATATATTTATAATAAACTAAAAATTATTATACAATATACTAGAACACATTCTAAGAATATTAAACCATATGTATGAGTTTCTCATATCACATTTATTTCTTTTAGATATATGCCATATTAGACACCTATCTCATGTATGTGGTGTATATAATTCCATTTAATGTATTATTTTATTATACTCATATAAATTACTTGTATTTAAAAATACAGTTAAGGTTCTCTATTTCTTGATATTTTGATTCAGAATTTTCCAAATTTGTAACGGTTTATCATTTTTAATTGTCTTATTTGGGATAGGAATTAAATTATGCACATATATTCTATTATAGTGTGTATATACAGAACCCATGAAATTGTATACCAAGATTATCCATTTTTCATGATAATTAATATTTAATTGGAATTTATTCTTTTTTGGGGATTATAATTTAATTTTTTTCAATGTGGTAAGGGATTAATGTTACAATATCATTTTTTGTCAGGATTGTTTATGATCAATTTTTTGATGATGAAATATTATAAAATATCTCTGAATAATCTCATGAATTTTATTCTATAGTTGTAATAAATTTTATTTTTGTGTTATAGAAATATTCTCCTCTATTTGTTTTATAATAAGACCTGAAAGAATGATTTTACGAAAAAAACATTATTAAATCATTTCTCAGAAATATTTTTCTTTCACTTAATTTTTTTATTTAATATATTTTGATTTTTTACTCTAATCCAATGATTTTATAAATTTATTTTTACAAATTGTTTAATTTTTAAAAAGTGGTTTCAAATGAATATTCATTTCTTTTTCTAAACCTTGTACTTCTCCTTTAACACCAAATATTTCAAAGGAATATTTTTCTTAATTACATGTAATGAATGGAATTTCCCAGTTTCATGACTGTTAAATTATTTTAAGATACATCAACATGATTTTAATTATCAATTAAAATAAATTTTTTCCATAATATTTGAAAAAATTTATATTTTAAATATTGGTTTCAAATTGAATTTAGTTTTTTCTGATGAAAAATTATAGTAATTTTTTTAATAAAAAATTCATCTGTGATAGCATCCTTTGATGTTACATATGTTGTACTATAGATATGATCCAATTATACCATACACTTTTATTCTTGGTATGGCTTGTGATATTGATTATTTTAGGATGATTCAATGATAACTATTTCTTTCCCATAGGTTAATTATGTTATGATGAACCTTTATGAAACCTATTTCCATTCTAATATTTATACTTTTATTGGATATTAAAAAGTTTATTAAAAACATTTCCATTCCCCAGATTATAATATTATTAATGTTTTATGATTTTATGGAACACTTATTTATAATTTTTATTATGTTATTGGTGGGTCCTAAATTATATATCCCTCCAAATATTGGTTATAGATGGATATCTTATAACATAATAAGGACTAGAAAGGGTGGTGATCCTAGTTTAGTAATGGATATAGTCCACTACAATAATACTAGGAGTAAACCTTGAATAAGGATATGATAGAACGGGTAGTGTAAATAATCTACAATTATATTATTATAAATGTTCCTTCAATAAATGAATTATTTTTCGTACTTATTTTTATTCTGAAAACTTCTTTCTTATAATAATTTTTTCCTCTCATGGATCATGTTCTCTGATTCATTTATGATTCATGTCTTATGAAATACCATGATTTATTATATGACTCAAAATTATGATAAATGATATATAGGGTATGGTTTTATAATGTTAATTTTAGGTTATAACACTATTATTCTCATTTTATGTTTTTTTGTCATTGATATATATTTTTTAACACTTATTGAGAAACTATGATCAACCTATATTCAATTTCCCGTCCCCTGGTAATGAATAAATCATTTAATTATGATTCACATAAGAATAGTCATTATTATGAATAAAATTGTTAGTTATGATTTATATCTCTTTTGAAAATGATTTTAATTTATCCATGTTTCAAAATAAAATAAATAGATATTTTTTTGGATTTGAATGTAATGTTATGTATTCAATATTCATCTTATAACATGTAACATTTATATACGAAAATTTTTGGACAGTACAGAGAGATCATATTTCACATGTGGAAAACACTTAAAAGTACATAATAAAGGGTTAGGGGATGAGAGAACATCGATAATATCTAAACCATTCATTTTCATACATGTTTAAACATTTTTTTAGTCCATTACTATAAGCAGTTTCGCTTTTACAATATTTTGTTATACCATGAAAGATAAATTTGTCCTATGTAATTTATTTGGAATGAAAAAATGATTTTAATATTTAATTTAGTCCTATTTTTTATAAATATTAAATCCATTATGTTAATACCATTGAATTTCCATGTGAAATTTTGGAAAATTAAAGGGATTTTTTTGAGACTAGGCTCTGAGGTGGATTGTAATTATGAGGCATCAAGTGGCCGGAACGTATTTTGGAACCATTTTTAGGTCCATTTAATAATCATTTGGGTAGGTTTTTATAACATTTAAATTGTATCCTGGATCAAAAATCTGAGGGAACTATTGAACATCGAGAATCATGATTCTCCTAAAAAGGACTTACCATTAGCTAGTGTGGGCCAACAGTGGATGTTTGTTTTTTTGTCATAAATAAAATATTTAATTAATAATTATTTTATTTTCAAATACTTATAACTCTTATATGGAAACTCAGATTGGAAATATAATAGTACCATTGAGCTCATGAGGGTGTGTTTCCCTTAGGCAGAGCCTAAAGTCGACCGAAATGGTTTAAGGGCGAATAATAGTTTTCAAATAATTAAAGATATATTAAAATAAAGTAAACATGATTGTTTTATTTTTATTTTTTTAAATTTTAAAATTGATACAATGAAATGATGTTTTAATGCAACGAAACCAAAACCATGTTTCATAAATGAACCAACGTAATCTCAACTGTAATTTGATGTATTTTCAATAGGTTATTTGTGATGGTTTCCCGTCACAAATGATCTTTAGTGATGGGGTCCCAACGTAAAAATCACGTTTAAGAAAATGGTGTTACAAATAGTATTTTTTGTGACTGGACGATCACAAATAGTTCCCTGTTTTAATATAAAAAACATTTTCCCAACGGTTCTATCACAATAATTTATTTACGATGGGCTCGTTTTTCTATCACAAATAGATATTTAAAAAAATTTATAAACTATTTGCAATGTGATCTTGTCATAAATGATATCGTCTTAAAAACATAATAAAAAATTCAACAAAATTATGATAAATTAATATTAGAAAAAAAATAATATTAATAATATTTATATAATAATGATAATATTATATAATAATAATACTAATATTAAAATTTTAAAATATTATATTATTATAATATGAATAATAAAAAAATATTAATAATAAAAAATACTATATTAAAATATTAAAAATATAAAAAATATAAATGTTAAATTATACAATATTCACACCAATATAAAATACATAAACTTTAAATATTTAATATCACAATAAGAATTGAATTTAAATGAGTCAAACATGACATAAAATCCCATGGGGGATCATCTTCTAGAGGAGGTGGAGGAGATGGAGGAGATGATGGAGGAAACACCATCCCTAAACTACAAGACAGATGGGGCATGTACTCTATCTGTTTGGGTTGCTGCTGCAGTCTTCGAGGAAAAGGAGTACCGCCAATCCACTGGAAATTGTGCCATTGTCATAGAATTTATTACAATTATCTATAATGATTAATAATTCTTTCATTTTATTAATAATTCATTCAATTTATATCTAATTATTATGAATTATATTTAATAATTAGTAATTATTTCTAATTATTAGTAATTATTGATAATTATTATTATTTATTGCTAATTATTAATATTTATTAGTATTTATTACTATTTATGAGAATTTATTAATAATTATTTCTAATTATTACTAATTATTTCCAATTATTAGTATTTATTAATAATTATTAGTATTTATTACTAATTACTTGTATTTATTACTAATTATTATTAATTATTACTCTTTTTATTAATTATTTCTATTTTTTACAAATTATTACTATTTTTTCCAATTATTACTATTTATTACAATTTTTTTGTAATTATTACTATTTTTTCAATTTATTACTATTTATTACTAATTATTAATAATTATTACTATTTGATACAAATTATTACTATTTATTACTATTTATTACTAATTAAGACTAATTATTACTAATTATTAGTAATTATTTCTAATTATCACAATTTATTACTAATAATCAGTAGTTATTCGTATTTATTGCTAATTACTAATATTCATTACTATTTATTTGTATTTATTACTAATTATTAGTATTTGGTACTGATTCTTATTATTTGTTACTATTTCTTCCTATTTATTATTATTTATTGCAAATTATTACTATTTATTTCTAATTATTACTATTTATTGTTAATAATTACTGTTTATTGCTAGTTAATAATATTTATTACTAATTATAACTATTTATTTCTTATTATTACTATTTATTGCTAATTATTACTAATTATTGTTAATTATTACTAATTATTTCTAATTATTACTAATTATTTCTAATTATTGATAATTCATTCTATTTATTCCTATTAGTTACTAATTATTACTATTTGTTACAAATTATTAATATTTGTTACTAATTATTACTATTTTTAAGTAATTATTAGTATTATTTAATAATTATAACTATTTCCTGGTAATTAATACCATTTATTGCTAATTAATAAGATTTATTGCACGTTATAACTGTTTATATCTAATTAATACTAATTATTTTATTTTATTGCTAATTATTGCTAATTATTACTAATTATTGCTAATTATTGCTAATTATTTCAAATTATTACTTTTTATTGCAAATTGTTACTATTTATTGCTAATTATTACTATTTATTAATAATTATTACTAATTATTTCCAATTATTACTAATTATTTCAATTTATTACTAATTATTGCTAATTATTACAAATTATTTCCAATTATTACAAATTATTACTACTAATTTCTATTTATTAGTGTTTATTACTAATTATTACCAATTATTAGTATTTGTTACTAATTATTAGTATTTGATACTTATTATTAGTATTTCATACTAATAATTAGTATTTCTTAGTAATTCTTAATTATTCCTATTTATTTCAAATTATTACTAATTACCACTAATTATTAATAATTATAGTTAATTAGTGTTAATTAATGCTAATAAGTGTTATTAATTATTAATTTCTACAAATTATTTGTATTCATTACTAATTAACATTAATAATTCATAATAACCGCTAATTATTAATCATTATCACTAATAATTTCAATTTATTACTACAATTAAATACTGATATAAACCAATCTAAATATACATTAATTACAACTAATTAACAACAATTAAAAATATATAAAAAAGTATAATATTTCTTAAATTAAATAAAACATAAATACCTTTAAACTTGATCTCTTATTGATGTAGAGAGCCTCCAAATATGTTTGAAAAAGAATATTTAACATTGAGAAATTTGAACTTTAACATTAGAGTTTATAGAGAGAGAGAAAGTAAGAATAGAGAGGAAGGATGGAAAATAGATTTGGGCTATATATAGGTTTGATTATTTGCAACGGGACTCATCCCAAATACCATCAGCTGCATTAATTAATATTGGTAGTGGGGTATTTGCAACGGGACCCGTAGAAAATAGTGACAAACTGACACACTATTTACGACAGGGCCATATCTCATTGAAAAATTATATTTAACACCACTGGGTATTTGCGACGGGGAGGCACCCCCCGTCGCAAATACCCTTTTATCACCTTGGCAGGAAAACTGTGACAAATATTTTGTGACGGGACCTCTTTTCCCATCGAAAATAAATTATTATTTGTGACATGCTGATATCCCTATCGCAAATGGTTGTTCTTCCGGTAGTGAACAACACAACAAATCAACAATGACTAAAATGTTTTTCCTCCTGTAATGATTTAACCGAAGGAGAGTCATTGAAATGTAGGGGGATACACTATGAATCTCTAGAGGATCGTCATTAAAGAACGAAGAAGGATGATCAACAATGACATTGAGTAGTCCCACCTACTCATTGAGAGATCCCTTCCTCAATGACAGATCGAAGTCCTTTGTCGACAGATCGACTTCACCAATATATTATTCCTACAATCAAACTCCAACCATGTACGAGATTAAATTCATAGTGTGTTTGGATTTCACCGTTCTCCCCCTCTAAACCAAGAATGCAGATCAACTCCCTAACAAAATGATCCACAGATGGATTTTCCTTATGGGGGTGGGAAATATAATAAACAGTTGATATCAAGATTAAATCCTAGTGATTTATAATTTGACCTTCATGATCCCACTTACACAAACAAATACAGACCAATGCGAATAAAGGATAGTTTTTCATGTGGGTGTTCATTGTAATCCCCTCCATCTCTCTCTCCCCATTCATCATGGCATAACGGGTAGCATGGTATCTGTTGTAGAAGCACCATACATAAGGGTCGTGGCCAGGTGGGTCATGACACCAGTGATAGAGAGTAGCACAAGGCTGCAATGGCGACACCAGGCTACGACACACAGTCGCGATAGCGACACCCCAGCGATGGTGGCAGTTGGGAGGTAGCATGTTGGTAGCATGTCGCAGCGGCGATATGTGCCGCCATTATGGGGGCTGGCGGATAGCGTCTAGTGGACGCGACCACCCAGCCACGTCAGAGGTGCACACCGTGAAAAGGCGCGTTCCACAGACCGTGGTGACAAGCTGGATCTGTGGTAAATCCATGGGCATTGGGTTACACCGGTCTGCGTGTGTGGACCTACGAAGAAGGGTGGCACTACTCAGGCATTGCGTTTGAGGAGGGGCCCATGCTAGGCATGCTATGCCGCATAGTTGGAAGGTGGCCCCCAAAGGACGGCGTGAGGAGGTGGTGACCGGCCTCATCCGGCCATGTACGGCGCAAACCGGATGCCCCATGGGCGTCCAACAAAGGAGGAACCAAACCACCATGTGGGCCTGGCCAGTGGCACAAAATGGGCCACGGGGCAGCTCAGGCTGGAGAAGAGACACTCTTCATTTGTGGGTCGGGATGATGGGGTGGACTGGGCCACAGGCTGGCCCATGCCTTTAGTAATACGGGCCCCCCACGACAGACTAGGTCGGATGAAAATAGGTCACTGGGCGACCCTGTGGGCTAGACCCACAGCCCACCTAACTGGGTCCCGCAAGGCCCAATGGGCCAAGCACATCAGCCATGCCGGACTGGACCAAACCAAACCCCACTAGGTTGGTTTGGGTTGACCCAATTGGGTCGGGTCATGTGGGATCCCTTGGCCAGGTTGGTCGGGTCAGTCCGACCAGGTCGGACCGGGCCCGGACACAACTAGCTCCAGTTTTCTAAACTCTAATATCTTTTATATTGGGCATCTAATAGATGCATCATCTACGGTGTTAGGATGCTTGTGATGAAATTGTATTTTAGGCATACTATAAGTGAGATTTCATGGTAGTTGAGATATGAAGAATAGCCAGAATAGTGGATTATCTTGGAATCAAGCGTGGTACATGCGTAGATCCTACTGTTGGATGAGACCCGAACACTGCTGACAAGCGGGTCTATGTGACCGTGCATGCCTAGATGATAAGAGGCTCAATGTGGACCAGCTATAAGTGGGTATATGTGAACCTGCTGTATACAGCCATATATGGAAAAATTTTAAGTGGCCCAGTGTGGACTAGCTATAAGCGGCTCTAACTGATCCATCTATGAATGCCTATGTGGGGGAGCAGCTCTTAGTGACCTAGAAAAGCCACAGTGGGGAGCAGGTCTTAGTGACCCAGTAGAACCAGGATACTCATCAGGGATGAGTACTTCATCAGTCCATGGTGTTAAGTGTTATAACTAATAGTCTTACATTCCTTGCTTTTGATTATACCTATGTGAGCTGATAGTACCTTGCACATACATTCTTTTCTGGTCATTCCCTTGTGTTTCTAGGTCCTTACTATTTATTGTGTTACTCACTCCTACACGGGCTTCTTCTGCATGTATCATGACTGGTGCAGATGAGAGGCACTTCGATAGAGACCTTGGTGGCCTATGACCATGCGGTGCCCAGTGAGATATGATAGGCAGGACATACTTCTACTACTTCAGGAAGCTACTCCTTTCCTACCCTTCATGGGGGATTAGTCTTGAGACAAATATTTTAGATATCCTTTGTACATCCCCTATTTTTAGTTTTTCTTTTGTTGGTTTTGAATTCTAGTCAATTTGACTTACATATTGTACCATTACTTAGTTGTTTTTTTAGTAGCACGATGATTTCCATTCTATCTTTTTGGGATGTGGTTGTCTGCGCGTGTGCATACAGGTATTCAAGAAAATTCCTCCCACTCATGGGATAATTCCTTCTAGGATAGTCATCAGCCTATGGCCTTTAATATGTGGACTTGGGGTATTCATTGCACGAGCGTCGAGGGATGGGTCATGAAAATTTTAACCATTAAAATTTGTATTTGTATAAAAAATCAATTTTAACATTAACACCGGTGACACAAAAGAGCTTGTTTTTATTAAAAAAGTGTATGTTTAAGATTAAATTTTATTTATAGTGTAAAATTAGCAATTTAATTGATTTTAATGAAATAAATTTATTTATTATAAAAAAATAAATCTTATGAGGGTTTAAAATAACACCAAAACCAAATTTTACTAAAATATTAATTTATTAAAAGAAAAGTCAAAAATATTATTTATTGGAAAATATTTCAAATATTATTAAAAAATGGTTTAGAGGATTGATAATTTTATTTTGAAAATAAATATTATTAATCATTAAATATACAATTAAACAATTAAATGGTTTTATACAATGATGGATATTTATTTTATTATTATAATGTTATAAAATTTATATTTTTTTATAAAAACAAAATTTTTCAACATTCTCATAAAAAATACTTCAGAAAAGATTAAAAAATTAACCCCATGATAATATTGACTTTTTATGTCTAAAAGGGTAGATATATTTTCATATTCAAATTCTAAAATTTAAAAATTTAACACTTTAATGAAAATAAAATATATAATGAACAATTACTATAATAAAAAATATTCCCTTTTTAAATATCATGTGTTTTCAATATTATTTCATATAAATTTATACATAATTGAATACTCAAATAATTTTTTTAAATATAAATATTACCTGTAAGGATATTTTAACTATATTTAAATTAATATAAATAAATTTTTCCTTCATAATGGAATCATTTTTAGAAATAAGTAAAAATACTAATATATTGTTATTGAAATAGGTTATTATTTTTTTTCAACTAATGATGTTATTCTTCATGTAGTTTCAATTAATAATGGTTCGATTTTGTTTTTTGTTTCATTATATTTATTTTTTTCGTGTGACAAAATCTACTAAACATAATATTAATTTCATGGATTCAAAATCCTAGGTTGTTACACATTAACCATATCTATTTTTAGAATGATATTACATACATCATCATTTCTAAATTCGTGATATAAAATGTATTATAAAAATAGGTGGTCTTAGTTGTATAATAGATTATTTAAGTTATTTTTTTAGTTTTAGGAGTGTTAAAAAATTAGTGAAAAACATTGGGATAAGTCAAAACATAAAAAAAGATCCCCAAATTTTTGAAAAGTATTGAGCTTGTTATTTTCTATGAATTATAACCTTGTCTAAATACTAGAATGTTTATGAGGTTACAATATAGATAATACATGGGGTAATCGGCCAAAAAAATATTGCATTAGAATTTTATAAAACTTCACTCATTACATACTAGATTGGTCTAAGAATACACACCTGGATATACAATCCCAAGGGATATGATTTGGATAATTTATATGATCCTTAAAAATTATTACAAATGAGTTCAATAAATGTATGGTTAAAATAAATTAATAAAAAATAGACCCTGAATAACATGATTGAAATATAAAGTATCATTTTTTTGAGTATATATGTCCTTTCTTTTTTGGTTTGTAGTTTATGTTTTCATATTCTTATTGAAAGTGTTATCCTTATCTCCAAATTTACATTATTTTATAAAAAAATTTGAAATTGGTGGAATTGTGTCAATAACATATGATATAGGTAATGTGATGAATTCTCTAATGAAATTCATTATAATATAAGAGTAGGTGTTGGGAAATTCATAGAAGTTTGGTAAAATTTTCTTAACTTATGGGTAATACCATGAATCATATTGATTTAAGCCTTTACCCTAAGAATATAAAATTCATAGTTGAGTACTTTGTTAGAAAAATGCCTATAAATTTTACTAGATCTTCTGATACTCTAATTTTTGAGAAATGGACTAACTCAATTGAGTGTAAATTATCAATCCATAAATAATTTGAGAAAGAGACAGTTATACTGGTTGTTTATCCCAAATAAAAATAATAAAATCATATTGGGACATTTATAAATAATACAAAGTCTATAGAGTACATTTAATCCATGGAATATAATGGATGTAGGAATTTTATTTTCAATAACTTTTTAAACCACACTATCTTTCTTCATACAGAGAGGGAATTCCTTGGACTCACGTATAATGTTGATAAATCCATTGAAATGTGAAAAAATAAACATTACAAGGTTTACATGATATTCCGCTTACAATGACATAGATCTATAAGTAAAAGTTTACTAATTATTTATTGGGTGAAATAAAATTCTACAAAAAAAATTTATCAATTAAATACATTGATAGCTTTGAGGAAATTTTATGTTACACCCTTAAAGTCAAAATTATGATTAGTGATTCTCGGTAGTCCTATCGAAATAGTGATATGATGTAGTGGATAGATTTTAACTATGGAGAATCATAATATAATCCTCATGGTGGAAATAGAGTCCTACTACCCACTTGTGAAACGTGTGGGAGGGATCATCCTAAAATTACCTCAAGGTAATGAGCAGCTATTTCAAGTGTAAAAACGAAGGGAATTGAGATAATGAATTCCAAAGGACGATGAAAAAACCACTAGTCTGGAAAAATAAAATCTATCACTGGTAAATCTTTATCAAATAGTCCCATGTTTTAAATGTATGGAATATAGACATTATTCTATCCATTTCATGAAGCTACATACTTTTTAATATAACAAAAAAACATATTGAAGATAGTGTATAAGTGATATTATTATGCTATTCCAGATATTGAGGTGGATCCTCAAATTTATGTACTAACAAGTTAATTGGTTATTCATTAAATTATATCATGTGGTTATATGATTTTTCACATAAATTCATTATTATTTTGATAGTTTCATAGAGATATTAAATCACCACCACAATCCATGGAGGTTGATTTATTAGTGAAAATATTAAATAATGAAATTATTACATCTCTATCATAAAACCCCACCCTTATCAATTTTTAAATATCCCAAAAAAATATTTCAAACACCATTTATTAGAATTTATTATTATACTAGAAATTGATTAACTATACTTATATAAAGACAAAATAATTTTTCATGAGAATGTAATAAATTTTAGTATTCCAAATAATCCATGGATTCAATAAAAGTTCATGGTGGAGGATGAATCCACTTAGGAGTATTCTTATGAAGCATGTATATTTTTTCCTTATGAGGAAGCATACTTATCTAAAATTATTGATGTAATGGAGATGAACAAAAATGATGTTTTAACCATTATAAGGAAAGATGATGATATATTCCATGAGTAGTTATCTTTTTTCCCTATAATTAATATATTGAGTTCTCAATTAAATTTATATATTGAAGTTTATCAATATGAAGGAATCAATATTGAATAAAATGTTTTGAAATTGAATAACTAATGAAGAATTTATAAGAGAATATAACTAAGAGATATATATTCCCAAGTGTGTCACCATGGGGTGAATCAATCATATTTGTTATGAATAATGAGGGTTCAATGAATATATGAATTTATATCCATGAACTCAAAAATATCATTAATATGATAAATATCCCCTAACATAGATTAATGAAATATTTTATTAGATACATGGATCTTAATACACCTATAAAGTAGAATTTCGGTAATGGTATCATCAAATAATGGTTTTGAAGGATGATATAACAACAATTTAATTTAGAAAAAGGTATCTACAATTTGATATTATATAAATTCTCTTTGAACTCACTAATTCTTCGGAAATATTAATGGACATGATGAATAAAGTAATTATAGGTTACCTAAAAAATCTGTATATGTTTTTATAAATTATATTCTCATATAATCAAAACGAAATTATTAACATGATGATCTTTTCTTTACATTGATAAAGAATTCGAGAATGGAAAAATCATATTACCTATTCTGTATGTGTGAATTTTGGATATAAAAGGTATCTTTATTAGCTCATGTAATCACATGTGAGGGTAAATTTCTAGATCCCTAAAAAGTAAATGTTATTGAAAAATGTACCAGGATAAAATTTATAATAGATATTTATAGTTTCCTCAAATTAATAGTTTATTATTGGAGATTTGTGAGAACATTTTCAGATTTTTAAACCCAGATACCAATCTAAATTAGATGGGATTAAATTTTATTGGATTGATGATTGTGAATGAATATTTAATGTGTTAAAAAGGAATATCACTATAACTTTTTTCAAACTACAATATTATGGATAATGACATATGATAAATATATTCATCAACCAATGAAGGGATTGGGATGTTTCCTCATGAAAAATAATAAATTGATATCTTTTTTACACTCAATAGGTTAAGGGTATGATAATAAATAACATAACCCTGACATGGAGTTGGTTGCGGATATATTTTCATTATATATTTTGGAACATTACATATATGGGGAGAATTATGATATATTAATATATATATGGATCAGAAGTTCCCCAAGTATATATTTATAGAAATATATATCAATATGTTCCATCAAAGTTAGTTAGAGTTTATCATAGATTATGACTATTAAATCAATTGTTAATATATGAATTGGAATAAAGTGGTCCATACTCTGAGTATGATGGTTCACATATCATTATCCATTAAATGGATTGAGAGAGTTCCAATATTCATCGACATGAAATGGATGGACTTCGTAATCATAATGAAAGGAACATCATCCCACCTTACTCGAAAAATTACTCATGTTTCCAACCATTTGATGATCAAAGAGTAAATGAATAAAGATGGTGAGTAATAGAGAATGGTAGAAAATATTCCAATGATAAAATTTTGATAATGAAAGAAATATAACATTCGGAACTCAATTATGTGCCCTATCAAAACCATAAATAAATTGGGTGATTTTATTATTCACATAGCTCATCATTACTTATTATTTCTTGTGAAATATTATGTATATATATCTAAAGAAAAACATCTTGATGGTAAATATTAAGAGGGATATTGTGGATTTTATATCTCAATGAAATATAAGACAACAATTTGTAAATAAATGATATCAATCTAATGTTATCATGAATCCATTTCCAGTTTGTTTTATATAAATGTAAAATTTATCTTTTGATTTCATCATTGATCTCCACATCAAATATAAAGTCCATAAAAACATTTGGGTTATAGTAAATTACTATATAAAGTTGGAAAATTTAAATTCAAACAAGGATGATTTTTCTAATGACCCGCCCTGTAATATATACATAATAGAAGTTGTAAGAATATTTGGATTACCAATATCTATGTTACCTTATCTTTATCTAAGGATTTAACTCATGGTTTTGCAGAAGTATTTAGAAAAAGTTGTATACAAAGCTAAATATTAGTACTGGATATCACCCACAGGAAGATTTCTAGTCAAAGATAACGCTTAAAACAGTGTGGTATATGCTAATATCGTGTAAAATATATTTCCATGGAAGATTGGTTCCACACCTTCCCCCAGTAAACTTCTATTATAAAAACAACATATATTCTAACAGTAAAATGAAACCTTATAATGCTCTGTATGTTAATTGTTGTAGGAAGACAACATGTTGGGATGCAGTTATAGAAAATAATCTCATAGGACATGATCTTTTATAATAGAAGATATATATGGTTCAATACATTCCACATTATATGAAATAAAATTATATATAAGAAAAAATATATGTTAATAATATTCGATGAGATATATATATTGATGTTGGAAATTAACTATTCCTTTTTATATACTCAAGGAATAAAGTCATGAGGTTTGGTAGGAAACTAATTCTATGTCCTAGAAACAATAACTCATTTGATATTCTGGATCACATTTGATCTATGGAATATCAAATTTCACTTCCTTATAACCTTTCTATAGTACATGATGTGTTCTATATATCTATTTGATGAAGTACATACCAGATCCATCACTTTTACAAAATACATAGGTGTTAACATTGGAGAATTATATTTAATAAAAGGATATCATGGGACAATATTGGATCAAAGAGAAAATGGTAAATGAAAAAATAAACTCAAGTTGTCAAAGTAATGTGGAAGAATGATAAATTCGAAGAATAAACATGGGAACCCAAAGATGTAATTAAACATAAGTTCACTCCTATTTTTTTAGGATTATAAATGAAATTCTTGAAGGTAAGAAGAATTAAACGGAAATATTTTATATATTAATCATCCCTTAAATATATTTTTGTTTGATAAATTTATTATTGTGGCATAATATTAAAAAAATTAACAATAAAATACATTATTATTAGAAAACATTAGGATTTTTTAGAAATTAAAACATATAAAATGAAAATTATTACAATGGGAAAATAAATGCAATAAATATATATAGATTAGGAACATTTTTATCATCTCGATAACCTAGGATTAACATACTCATTGAAAACAGTATACCTAGAAAATCCATCCTGAAGCTATACTTCTGACCATTAATTAAAAATAAAAGAAAAAGTACATTTGAGACGGGTGGGGTCAATCAATGGGATTTTCCCTCACCATTCATGAAATGTGATACAAATAATAAAAGTACATTTAATTCCAATTATTAGAATCATAGTTAGTTTTACACTCTGATTGTGACATACCTTGATTGAAGATCATAGGAATTTATGTTTTTAACATTATAGATAGTTTATAAGTGTATCAGGTAGACATAGTGTGAGGTGTGTTAGAATAATACTCTCTTGGACTTCTATTTGAGGGAGAAGGAGTGAAGTCCTTAATTCTATCATCCTACCATATTTTAATTTAGAGTGAATATTTGAATGAGGCATGATCACCACTGGTCGTTGCCTTTAGGGTTGAAGTCATCTATACCTTTTGCCTCAGAGATTTCACCCTAGTTCATCGATATTTTAGAGGAACTAAAAACAATATGGATCTCCAGATGATAATCAACATGTTTAGGATCCCCATTGTGACCATCTAGCATGGGAGTTATATCAAAAATCTTGTCTCATTGTGACCCTTCCCCAAGATAGGTGTTCATGTGAAGATTTGGAGGGATAGTGAAAATAAGAGACTCAGCAATATTAATACTATTTGTCTCACAAGGATCGACTAATCTTAGAGGAGTAGCAGCAAAGCTATTATTGTATGTGACCTCCCAGGAAAATTCAACCCGAGTATTAGAGGGATCACTATTGGCTTTCATCGGGGACTTATCCAACAAAATTAAACTTCATGTCAAATTAGGCACCTGAGATATAGATTTTTCAGAGGCCCACATGTCATCCTTAGTGGAAAATGGATTTTTGAGAACATATCCCTTATGATCAAGAGACTATGACAGAGCCACAAGATTCTTCTATGGTTTACCTCTACAATAATTGGATTGATGACCCTTTATCCCACATCTCTCACAAGAGATCATCCTCCGACATAAGTCCAAATAATGTCCACAATCCATACAGTCGTTATAGAAAATTGTATTTAATTCATATAGAACATTAATTTGGATATTATCAATGAGAGTGGAGAGAGTTGCCTTATCAATCAAGGTAGAGATAAGATCAATCTCCACCAAAATTATGGCAAGGAATCCAAACTGAAAAACATTACTTTCCTTTTCTAGAAGTATTGGAGTCAAAATTTCCATGAAAATATCATGAAAATAATTTGGATTCTAAAAGAACCATTTAATCCCATGAAAAAAACTAGTACATGGGAAAAGAATTACTTTCAAGCAATGTATTGGAGTCCAGGGACCATCCAGAAATTTGAATCTATCTAGGTTTCAAGGACAACGATCTGATGCTCCACACAAGAATTTTTGATGTATCTGAGGGAATGATGAAATGAAGGAAACCAATACCAAGAGAAATGAATCTATAATCATAGGATCCCCACAAAAATGAGATATTCTAGACGAGATCATCAATCCTCTAGATATTTTAATCATCTAGTCGGAAAATATGCACAATCTTGGAATTTTTATCAATTGTGATTCTCTCAGCAAATGCTTTAGGATTATCCTTAACATGGATTACTAACCAATTTCAGATAATCCTTCTAGAACATGAGTCATGAAAATATGAAAAAGGATGCATCATGTAAGGTCCTTTCATCGGAGGCAGGAATCTACTTAGAAACATTATATTTAATCTCTCATTCATGATGTTCAGTACATAAAAAAATAATTTTTATCTCCCATGGATTAGGTTTCATGAAGGGAAAACATGAAACAATTATCGACACATCCCTCTTCAGTGCAATCAAATAATTTTACCTAGAGGAATCATCATCTCACACACTTCCAACATCACGATGAACACCGTTAATTTGAGCATAACGATCCAACACTTCCTTGGATATTGAATCCTGAATAGAAGGTGCTTCCTTTGAGATAATCGATGGATCAAACCAGAGTGGAGTGTCATGATGCTTCAAACACCCTTTATCCTTATGAAGTGCATCACTTTGATCATGATCAACAACCATATTCAATTTCTTCACTAGGACATCTCTCTGAACACACATAGTTTTACCTATGAAGCATAGCTGGCCTTAATTCTTGGATGATCAATGTTATCTAGCCACAATAAAATTACACAAAATGTGAATATGAGGCCTGGAAAACCAAAAAATGGGAACCAGTTCTCCATGGAGGTAGAGCAGGTGCACACCCTGACATGCCATTTCTTCATCCGACAAAACACTTTAAATAGAAATAGATTTTTATTAATGTAATATTCATTTTAAAACTAAAGAATATTGAACTCTGGTATAAATTTATGTAATATATGAATTAATAAAATAGGATATATTTATAATAATTGGAAAACCATGATCACTATTGGAAATTTAGTCACTATATTGTGACTATTAGAGAAATAAAATATTCAGGGAAATTTAGAGAACTATTTGATAGATATAGGAGAATCTAAGGCCTAAACCTATTGAATCACTCCTTTTAAATCTCATTTATTAAAAAATGGGAGTGAGTTCACATCCCTTGGGTTTAAACATGATGAAACTCAAGTAGAGCTTCAACAAGTTTACCTCAAACAGAACCCCTAATGCGAAAAGTTCAAGTTAGTAGAGGTCACCACTAGATCAATTTTACCCGAGCCACCACATAATAATATAACCATTACACACCTTACAATTATGGAATATTATGGTTTTTTAAAGGGTTATGTATGTTGACTATATTTTTATAAAGGTGTAATTCTATGTTTAGAAATGAAATATTGGTTTCTTAGACCCTATTTAAATTATTATTTTATTTAATATTATACACATGAACTAAATATGAGTATGATTAAAATATTTTTGTCATATAAATAAAATATAACATTATTTTTAATAATTATATATTTCAAATAAAAATTATATTTAATGATAAATTCATTATTTTAAAATAAAATTTATTTTCAAGAAATGGTCATATAAACCTTATATCAACATAATTGATAATATGATAATATCGCATTTAATTATCAAAGGATCATAATGTTGACTACATCATTAAAATTAGTATTCATTAAAAATAATTTTTTCAATAAAAATTTATAATTATTATATTTGGTAAAACATTATATTAAAATAAATTTATTTTTTAAACCATCATGTTAAAATTAACTAAAGGTGGATTTTTTTTTTACTTTTTGAGATTCAATATTTGGGGTAAATATAAAATATGGAAACAATATAACACATGAATTTAGATATAATTATAACCTAAAAGTGGTATAAAATGATTTAATGACTTTTATCAACTAAAATTTCTGTTTTTATTAGAATATTGTAATTTTATGGGATAATATTTTTTTCAAACCTATAAAGAGCCTTCTGAATAACAAAAGTTTATTTTAGTTTAAAAAAATTCATTACAAACTGGACTCACTTATACGTCATGAATGAAATTATTTTATGTATTTGGGTTCATAGAATAATAAAATATTTAATACCACTACATAAAAAATGCCATGGAAATACCCATGGGAAGTCCAAAACTTTTTTATTTTTGATAACTAGGTGTTCAAGAATTGTGTTTGGAAATTATTAAACACTCCCCAACCTTTTTATATATACACCCATCCATTATGTCATTACTCTTCACTAATAAATTCTTAAATCAGGATGTTCCTCTTGTTTTCCTCATTAAATCCCTCCTAAATAGTTTCTAAGGTAATATGAATCTCTTCTAATGATTTAAAAATAATCCTTTGAAGGAAAGGGTTCTCTCCATCATCATTAAAATTAATGAAATTCCATTGTTCTATAATATATAATTTCCTTGTTTTTATATTATAATTTATCTATAACCATCCCTTACAATCTAAATTATTCCCTATTAATGAGATTCTACCCTTTTCCCTCAATAATATCTTTTAATAAACATTCATATACACTCATTATGAAATCAATATTATCCCCAGATTTTCCATTGGATATCCTTGATAAGTGAATACCAAATCCTATTTTTCTTTAAGGATGTTCACATATATATAAAAATCCTTCAATTATTTGGGAATTAAATTTGAGAAACCAATATTCATTATTCATGGGATTGATGTGATGAAATTCATTCTTATGTTATATGATCGATGTGGAACATGTAATGTTTTACATATTATGGGTGCACCCTGATAGAAATATAATGAATTAGGAAATGTTTTAATATAAAGTGATATATTGTTTAGTGCATGTGTGGTTTTCCAAAGCACAATATGATGTGATTTCTTGTTTTTAACCTCTACTTATTCTTATGTTGTCACCTGTTATATTTTTTCCACATTTTCAAGATACCAAGGCTTTGTGATTTAATTTCCATATTCCATGTTTCCTGGTGACTACGTGTTATTCTTAATACATTATAATGTAAAGTTATTCCTCTTCAATCACATGTTTTAATTATCATCCCGTTAGTCATTAATTATTTGCTTACTGGGATTTATAGCTCACCATTTTTATTATGTGTTTCCTTAGGTTATCATGTGAATTACAATAAGTTCAAAGTAAACTGGTTTCACATTATCGAATTTTAAATAATTTATTTTTATAATATTTTATGTTAATGGTTTATATATCTAATTTCCAAAAGACAATAGGAATCTTGATTTTTTTGGATTTCATTTAATGGAACATTATGTTCAAAAATCATAAAATATTTTTTAAAAAATATAGTTTGATATAATACATCTAGAATATCAATAAGAAATTTGGTCTCATAAGAATTTAACCTATCATTACCCTCATTTTTGCACAATTTCTGTTTTCCATTGAACATGAATCAGAATAATAAGATGAATCTCATAAAATGAAAAGGGGTTTTTATTCATCATCTATTTGAATATTGATATATTCAATTATGTTTATTTGGTCATATATTTCCTTTGTAGTGGGAGTGGTAAGTTAGTTTATATAATATACTAGAATGGAGAATCGGGAATCCATGATGTGGATTATCTGATATTTTATTGGATTAAAAGATATATCACTTTCTATTTGTGAAGATGATACTTTGAAATGGGTTTTAATGTGTATTTTCATAGGATTGTGATAAATGGAATATCATAATGGATTCGAGTATACATTTGGTAGACCATTGTTTAGTTGTATGTGTTGGGAAAAAATCCCTCAAGGTATCATTGAAGCATTTTTTAGGTGATTGTGTTTGTTGACAAAGTGGACATCTGAGTGGTGGTTGTTGAAATAACAAAACAATGACATACAAGTTGTTTAAAAATAGGATTTCATGATGAAATGTAGAGTTCAAGAGTTGAGTTCAACGATCCATGTTTGATTCAAGAACGTCGACAAAAGGAACGAATGATCTGGAGGCGGTACAAAAGAACAGATACAAGGTGGCATAGTTTTCCAGTGTTTGCCAAATTTTTCGGCCTGAAAATCATCAAATTATGAAAAGTGGTTTTTGGCAATGGTACATGCATGCCGTGTACTTGAAGGCTTGGAAACATACACGCAAAGGGACATGTGTCACGCAAGTATAGGTGGTGTCACACAAGTGACATGCGCGCCGTGAAAGAGACTTGTGCACCGATGCCTTGAAAGCTTGAGAACTTGCGCGCCTGTGGTTTTTCAAGATTAGAAGATCAAAATATGGAAAAGGAAAGAGGTTCGCGCATGTTTGGAATTAGGTCGCGCAAATTACTTGCATAAGTAGAGATCTGTGCGCTGAGACTTGCGTGCTAATGTGAGAGTTGTGCGCCGTCGTGCAGGGGTGACCAAATGCCTATAAATACTGGACCACCCCTCTTCATTCTTGACCAGAGTTCAACACATTGAGAAATCAGAGATCCCGTCGTGTAGGTGTGGTAGTCACGCAAGTGGTGTGTGATCGCGCAGGTGGAGTTTCACGCCACTATGAGGAGTTGCGTGCTAGTGTGAGAAGTTGCGTGTCAGTTGGCAGTTGCGCACCAATATTGGTTTGGTCGTAAAAGGAAGAGAGTCGTGCAAGTTTTCAGTTGGCGAATCTTGGGTCACGCAAGTGTCTGAGGTGGAATTGCGCTCCCGTTGTGACTTGCAGGCCGATACCTGCGTGCCGAGGTAGACTAGCACGCCAAGAAAGGTTTAGTTCCGGCAGTGATTTTTGGGCTGCGTGGAAGCTGGAAGTTTGATCGATACCTTCGGTGCAAAGAGGGATTCATATATGGGTGAAAGTTTAACATCAACAGAGCATCTACATACAGAAGAATATGCATTCTTTTATGAAAATGAAGAGACCTACAGGTTTATAAACTTTGAGTGGATCCTTTCCAGAGCAGTGAGTGAAGGAAGAGGAAGAAGGTGATCCTCTCCACCGGCAGTGATCCCGAGAGAGAGAAACAGGGAGGGACCCTTGGGAAAGCAGTGAGCTGACCCTAAACCTTGTAAAGGCAGTCAGCCTGGGACAGAGTGACTGTGCCCGAACATTGTAATCCACATCTAATTAAGAATAGTGTAATTAGGTACGACCTGAAACATGTCGGTGTATACTCCTTGGATATAGCCCTTAGTGGTGAACCATGTAAAAATTGTTGTGTCGTGTGCATGATTTTCCTTCTGTTTATATTCTGCAACAGGAAAGTGAGAGAATAGTGTTTTGATTAACAATGAAACAAGATCAGAACGTGCTTTAATTTTGAATTAGTCATGCCCTAATTCACCCCCACCCTCTTAGTGTACTCAACCCAGTGGACCTAACATTATGTTTCAAGTACATCCTATAAAGAAAATATCTACAAAAGAAGCAGAATGCATAGATGATACAGAATCCAATTTATAGTTAGTATGGTTAAGGCACTTATTAATGGACCATTGAATTTCACAGGAATGGGGAGTTTTATTCTTGGATAGACATCACACAATTCAACCTTATTGAAATATAGTGTCTCATATAATAATGAAACATATTTAAATAAAACTATAATTCATCCAGAATACCTGGGAAGAGAAAGTGTCTAATATATTAAAGATATATTAAAAGTAAAATACAACTGAGTTGTCTGCAATGGTTTTATTCCTTGAAATTAAGAAGTGACATTGTGCCTTTTTGAGACTCTGGTGAATGGGTGTTCTTCAAAAACAGTACATGTGTGGGGGAAGAGGTTATGTTTTCATAAATTGTAGGAGAATGTATAAGATATCATTAAATTAATATTAAATAGTGAGATATCTTGGAATGGAAGGACTCTTCATTGTACCAAATTCAATATACTAGAAGGAGAAACTCCTTCTGTACATCCCAGCCTTGTCAATGTAATTGTATCATTGTCCTATTGATTTTTTTATGGTTTCTAGAAGTTGGTAAACATCTAATTTTATAAAATCATCATGATTTGGGTTACATGTCATTACATGAAAACATTATTTCTATTCCAAATCCATATTGAGGTTTCTATGAGGGTTGTAAAATAATAGATGAAAAATCATGGGGATAACATAACTAGAATTAATATACTTTAGATTTTATAAGGATATATTATTCATTTTCACCACAATTATTTATTTTACACTTTAAATATATACAACACGTGTAAAAAATCTATAATTGAAATATTTAATTCATCAATAATAATAGATATGATTTGTTAATGCCTATTTTTATATTAAATTCATGATGATGTACTTTTAAATGGTATTTCTCTTACATATTCAATTGGGGGAGGTGTAGGATCAAATAAGAGGTATGGGTGGAGAAAGAATTTTTTATAAAAAATATAGAACCTATGGAGGTTTCATGTATGTAGATTTAAAAATTTTATATTAGATATTTATGAAATTTTTGTGTCATGTTTCATTTCCTTTCTTCTATAATTTCACTTCTATTTCTTTCTATGAGATTATTTCATTAATACTTTCATAACAACCATTTATTTAAGATGGTTTATTATTCCATCCTATGTGAGTATTTTCTTAAGGGATAATGGATTAAGATTAATTGTATTTTGATTTAATTTAAATTATAAATTATAATTTTTAATTTCACATGTTATATTAGCATAATAATGAACATAAATCAATACACATCCCTTAGTGGATTATAGAGAGTGTTGTTGATTAAGGGATGAACCTTAACTTGATGGAGAGTATCAGATTGTGAGAACCGACCTTCTTTATCATTTTCCTTTGGATAAATTATAACATGTATCTTACTTAATAGATTACTCTAACTATGAGTGTTAAATATACATATATAGTTGTAGTTATTACAGACCATATGGTACTAATTACCAGAATATGTGTCATAATTAATTTGACAATGTTCATAAACAAGAGAAATGAACATTATATTTTTGAAAAAAAATCATATCAAATTGATCGAAAATATTATTTAATCATAAATGTTTTTTAAATCCTATTAAGGAATAAACTCCATTTCTTCTCTCAACCTAATTTTCATTCACAATTAATCTTTAAACTAGTATTTTGATAAAATAATCAACAGGTCAAAAAAATCACTAAGCTAAAATTTATATATTCCCAAAATATTGACCATATAGTTTACCAATAAAATGATACACTAGTGAACTTTTTTTAGGATGTCAGTCACTAAAAATTATAAAATTTAAAAAAACCCCTAATAGGTGAAGACAATCAACGGTGAATTAAATTATTTCATCACTTGAAGATCATTTTTTAAATATATTTCTTTTGACTGAATTACATAGTAATTTTATATAGTATTATATTATTAATGGTTATGAATATATTTAAGGATGATAAAAAATTATTTAGAATTTGTGAATAATGAGACAACTCAAAAAGAGGTCAATATTGAGATGTATCTAAAAACTTGGGTAAATATATATTATTTATGTTTTGCAAAACATAATTCGCTTGTCTCAATGAATAAAAAAAAATTTAATGAAAAAAATGATGATGAGTATCCATTGGAGTTTTTAGTTTTCGAGAAGTAGGAAAATTTATAACTAATTATTCAGTGTAAAAGAAGATGATGATGAAGATTCATTGAGAAGGTTTCCAATAATTAAAAACATGAAATATAAAATATCAATTGTTCCTTCCAAAGGAAAATATGTTATGGTCATCAAGAATAATGAAAAGGAATTTTTTATCCAAAATAGTTAAAGATGATAAAAATTAAATTTATCAAAATGGGTTTTTTCACTTAGTGGTCTGGATAGAATATTTTTCTGATTGATATAGTGAATAGGAAAGAGAGATAGAATTATAACTGAAATGAGGACTATATGAATATCTAATGTTGATATCTATATTACATTAATATAAATTCAAATTTTTCATGGTACCTAAACATCAATGTGGTTGAGAATTTATAAACATGAACCGTTTTTTTAATGGAGAACTAAATTGAATGTTTTGATGTTTAATTTTTGAACTTGAAAAAGGATTTATTGAAGTTTAAAAAAATATTAAAATTTACTAGCAGAAGGTGTTATAAGTTGAAGATCATTTGATTTTGTGCATGTTTTATTTCAAAAAAACCATATTATAAGTTGGTGAAAGTTCAAAGGATAATAATAATTCTTGTGAAACATTAAATAATTTTTGTGATCATAAAAATAATCAAGAACCTCATTAAATAAATTTTTTGGCATTAGGTTTATAAATAAAAAGGATGAGGATAAATCTAAGATAATGGAGGTCAATTGTATAGTATCAAAATACAATGTACAAAATTCCACTTATTTTTGAAATGAAAATTTATGATTAAAATGACATATGAAAAATATTGTTTTTTATGAAAACATTCTATATATTATTTTGACATGCTTATAAAACCTCAAAATTATTATTTATTGAATTAATTAAAAATAATGGTCAAACTAGTAAAAAGTAATGTAGATCAATTCATATAAAAATTATTCTCTTGAAATCAATTTTATTCTAATAGTTATTCTTGGGGATGTGATGATTTATTTCGTGTAATATTGAATTTTTATTTCAGTGGGAGAATCTTAAGTGATTATGAAAATACATTAAAATATAGAGTTTAGGGATAAAACCCCATTGAAGAAAACATGTTCATAAGCAACCTAAAATTTTTTAACATAAAGTTGAGAACCAATTTAAATTGGTGAGTTTTTTAAAAAATTTATAAGAATTATGTCATTTTTTGAGTATTTTAACAGTATAATTCTATCATAAATGATTATGAATAAAAATAATAAGTTTTTTTTTCAAATAAAAAGAAATATATTTAAATGGATTTTGATAATGATGTTTCATGAAAATAATCACAAAATTAATGTCCTAGGATATTGGACTATGGTTATTAATCACACAATATAGGTGAAATCAATTTTTAAAATAATTTTAAAAATTTAAAATATTATTATTTTTTACTTTAGGTGTGATGAATATCTCATGATAATAGGTGCTGGATCAAAAGGGGTTTGGGAATGAAAAATGAAATTTTATAACACATTGTTTGTTTATGAATTCAAGTATAACATATATAGTTATCTTAACTCTATGATGAGATGAATAATGTGACAATAAAAATGGATACATATATATTAAGTGGTAAATGGAAATTAATGTTTTGACTAAGGAAAAGTAATCAATAACTACAATATTTTAATTGAATGATTCTTAAAACTCAAGTTATTTTTTTAAAGGATAATATTGATTTGTTTAATTGAATAATTGGTCACATTGGCCACATAAATATGAGAATAATGACACAAGGAATTTCTATTTAGGAAGTTCCTATTTGTTGATAAAAGAAATGGATGTGTTCTTCATTTTAAAAAGGGAATATAGAAAATTAATTAAATAGGATATTAAACATTCAAATTATTTAAACCTTGGTGTTGATTAATGTTGATATATCTGGGGCATTTTCGAATAAAAAACTACTAGAGAAATATAATTTATCTTAATTATTTATAATTACAATTTCATCACATGTATTATGTTAATATCACACAATATTAATGCTCTTAATAGTTTTGAGATTTTATGAAGTACAGATGATTATGAATTAGGTTATCTATTGAATACGTTTAGATCATATGATGGGGATAACTATGAGAGGAAAAACTATGAATCCTTCTTATAGAGTCATGGAATTCAATAAGAGTATAGTGTGTTTTACACACGATAAAAAATTTATTTTTCTTAATGGAAATAATATGTTGTGTTTAAAAATTTCATGTAAAATGATAGTTATAGAAGTAATTTAACATTAGTTTTTATGTCTAGTGATTTTAACACGGATTAAAATCCAAAAAAATTATTTTATTTTATAAACACCTTAATGCATACTTATGAAATGTATTAAAAGGAAACAATATTTCTAAGTACTTGATGGAAATGAAAATTAATTTTATCATAAATTTGGGTGTAAATAATATAGTGATGCCCATATGATACTCAATATATGATCTATTAATACATGAATTATGTTTAATGTTTTTTATGATAAGCCCCACCTCGAGGTACTTCAATATTAACATGAGATGAAATTGAGTATTAAAATACCATAATATTACAACTCTTGAGACTTATCATTTATTTCATATTTTAATATATATATATATATATATATATATATATTAATTTATTTTGAGCTCAATTGTGGATATTTAATGAAAATATCAGATCCATTAATTGAGTAAAGGTAGATATTAGAATAAAATTGTGTAAGATGTAGTTTAATTGAGCACAATCAATCATGATCATGTAGATCAATCTAGTCAATATCAATATCAAACTTGTTCTATGAATATATTACTCGGTTGTGCTCAATATGATCTTGAGAAACAATTTCAAGTACTTTTCTTGATCTTGAGAACATTCATTATTGGCTCATCATGACTCAATTACTAGCCCAATCAATAATTTGATTGGCTCAAACTAGTGAATTTTTTATTTTTGGGGAATAGATGAAATATTCTTGGTATATTCATTAAATGGGAGTGGGTTCCAATGTTATAACATGGATTAAAAAATATTATAGATAAAACTTATTTAATTATTTTATAACACTTTTAATGTGTTTTAAAAGAAGAATAAAAAGGTTTAATATGAAGATCAAGGTTCATATTTAGGTAATCAATTGGATAAAAATTAAAACATATTGAAATAACTATTGAATAAAATTTTTAGCTAGATGAATAAAATATTTTTATTGAATAGGAGTAACAATATTTAATTCATCCATTTTTTATAACATATATCAATTATCATAACGACGTTGGATATAAAAATTATTTAGCTATAATAATTATATCGTTATGGATGACATATCATGCCACTTTTATTTCATAATTCAATCAAAATTATGAAAATCACTATTGAATAAATGTGTGTGGATAAATTAAGTTAATGATGAATTGGATTATGTTGAGTATAATAACACAAGGGTGTTGGTTTTGAGGCTAAAAAATAAAAAAATAATTGGAATAATAGTAATTATTTCATAAAAAACATAATAAAAATGATATGTGGAATGGAACAATGGGATAGTAGTTTTTCGTGATTACAAAAATTTAGAATGAGTTTATAATGATAAGAACTTTTCTTTTATATAAATTCCCCAAACTGTAATAATATTTTATATTTTTTATACTCAGCAAATTTAAAATATATTTAAAATGGATTTCTATTTATTATTCCACATTATAGATCTTAAATATGATTAATGTACTGATTAAAATAATATTTTCATGATTACACAAAATGATATCCATGTCTATATGTAAAATAAGGATTTATATAGACCAATTCAAGGAAATAAATTTTAGTACTTCATGTTATATGTGTGATTAAATTCCATAAAATTCTTATTGTATAGAGTGGAAAAAAATTATATAAAAGTGTACTAAAAAAACTCATTCATTGTTATTGTTTATTTAAAGACCCACCCCTTTTTATATTGTTAATATCGTCATAAATTTAAATTTTAAATGATAAAGAGGGGTTATTTTTTAGAAATGATTTGATATAAATATTCCAATCATTGAATCATCTCAAGGATATGTTTTTGGGACATGGTTTGTGGCCCGAAGAGTGTTTCTGGAGATTGGAGGATGGTAAAGGGATTTATGGCAAATAAATAGTTGAAGTTCAATACAAGTTAACCATCATGAGTAGGACCTTTCTATGTTGGAACCTGTAGATGTTGATGAAATTATAAAGATAGGGGAATTGGGCCCTTGGAAATGAACTTGTGGGAAATGGTTAGCATGAAACACCAATTTCAATGGATGTTGTGTGAGGAAAAATGTAAGTGGGAAGTCTCTACACCTTGGTAATGGGAATTTTGGGCACCAGACCATAATGGATTAAATGTATATTATGGGTGGACAATGGTGAAAATATAGGGGATAATTATTATGCTGGTCTCCTTGGTGGGTGTTTGGTGGTTGAAATGGTGTTTGATACATCATTTTAAACATTTATTGTGTGTTTTTCTAGGGACATTGGAACCTCTATGTCATAGATGGTGGAATTTTGGTCTTATTGGAGATTTGGGATTCTTTGATTCTCTTATATAAATTTTTTGGGGTGGAGGTCCTCTCCTTAGTCGTTGAGGTTTCGGGCTTCTAAAGTGTCTTTGGGTGGTGCACAATGACATATTTTATATCATGATGCATGTTTTAGTGGTCACCAGGGTAAAATATTTATTTGGTTTTAACACATTCCCAAATATTATTATTTTTGTGTTTTGGCCCCATTTCAGCCCTTTAACTTGTGTGAATTAAAGTGAGATAATAAAAATAGATTCTCCTATTTCCTTCTTCAACCCCCCTTGTTCTATAGTGATTTTTTTTGAAATTTATAATTTCATTGCAGGTGAGATATTATTTACCTTCCCCTATTGTTTCTCCTTGTCCCCTTTCTATTTGCATGCATTCTAGCAAGTGTTTATGGATGATTTACACATGATCATTCTGTAAATATTTTGATATTATGAAGGATTTCATGGTGTTGATAAAGTATGTATAGGGATGATGATTTCCCATCATTTTGATTAAGGTACATTGTAGTATGATATTATTTTTTATTTTCTCAGTAATTGGATTTAATTGGAGAGGGAATCAGGGAATTGAATTGGGGTTTTCTATTTTATATGTATGGGAACATGTAAGGAGAATGTGAACCCCAATTCTCATTGTATTGATGTGCAGATATCACCCATTAAGATATTATAATTTTTTTAATATATATTAAATTATAATTACATATTTATTGTTATAATTGAATTGAAAAATTGAATAAGACTCACTAAAAATTAATTATTTCATGTCTTGGATTCATATATGTTCCCTGGATATGATCAATGATTTGGTTGAGATTGATCAAGAGATTTTATGTTTCATTAAATAAATAATTACTCATTTTCAATGTATGTGGTCCCTTGTCATTTCACTTAATGTTATTTCATGATTTATGTAGTGTGTGGGATTTAGTCTCACCATCATGGGAAATAAACCTTCTTATAAATATTTTTTTTAATAAAATAGATATTTTTATTAAAACAAGTGTTTTATGGTTTAACATGAGTGTCCATATATACTATTGACCCTTGAGTTTTGGAATATTGGCCAAGTGATCATTGATTGAGGGATTAATTATAATATTATACACATCATGACTCATAAAAAATTAATTGGAATTAATGAAGAAGGTATGTATAGGGCCCCTAAGTATAGTTTCCTTGGTTGGATCTATGTAGAGGAATTTGATTCTTTGGAAGATGTAATCACTTATTATACATAAAGCATCTTATATATTTCCTAGAATTATTATAATAGTTGAGTTGGGATTGGAGAGATCATTCCTCTCCCACAATTATGTGATTACATGGGTGGGTAGACCCTATAGAGATAGATGGATAGGTTAGGTGTGAGGATCGACCTATGGTAACTTGTTAAAGGGATGAAATTTGTGGATTAACCGATATGTGATACGAATTATGTGGATAATGAGGATGTGATATGAATATGATGATGTTGAATAAAGGTATGAAAACTAAGTCGTAGGCATTGACCCTTGATATAATATATAGATCTTCTAACCCATGTCAGTTTTTCATTCTATGATGTGACCAAGAGGGATAATGGGTTCCCCAATGATAAAATGATCCCTGAGTGGGTTCATGTAGGATTAGGTAGTGAGGATTTCATGCATCAACATTGAACCAGAATCAATCACGAGAGAAAATATGGAGGCAGTGATGATGTTTGATCATTTACATAAGCGTCTAACCATGGTTATGTTTCATAGTTTATGTGGATGGATAGACCCTAAGTGTTAATATTTATGAGATATTACATTAGTGATAAACAAACCATGGGACATAATTTGGAATGTACATGTTGTTTCATGGGAATTAGTTGTTTAGTCTAAATGGAATATCTCATTATTATCTCTTAGGATTCAACCTTTGAGCCTAATACTATTTAATACTTAGGTCATGCTACTTGAAACAGTTTATGGGATAAATACAATAATAATGCCTTGGGAAATACCATAAGATTATTCTTGGATTCCTACATATTTATAATTCTTTAGGAAATAACATTGGATTCTATTTATGAGTTAATGGAATTATCAAGACCCTTATATTTAGCCTTCATGTACACATAATTTCCTTAGACTATTCCTTGAAATTGGTTGGATGACTAAAAAAATATTACCAAGTAATTCATCATAACATTCATGCATGATCTTGATACTACTAGATTTATAATAAATTTTTCTTATTAATTCCCATTCAAATTTATACTAGTTGGCATAATTTTGTGAAATTCCCAATGACACCTCATCATAAGCATAGGTATGTATAGTTGATATAGTTTGAAAAATTATAACCTGCAGATTGAGTATGATTATTTTATTCATCTTTACTTAATGTATTCATTTATTAATATGATCATAAAATATGCATATACACTACATTACTAGTTATGTACAAGAATTCTTTGTTGGTTCCCTACTAGGTTGTGCTGACACCCTTCTCAGGTGGCCATGGCAGTCCGGTATTCATGTAGACATCCCTGGTAGAATGTCTAGGTTGGGAGAGGGCACATATCACGACCCGTCCCCTGGGGCCCATGCCGTTACAACCCAAGCCCACCATCCATAGGCCTTGGGTTGGCGACTGATAGAGATAACATATTCATCATTTTGTATATGTAATTAAATTAATTAACAACTAGAAATTGAACAAGTTGAGCTATTTACATCAATTGTGGATTTAGGTTGTGTTTTGGGAAAAAATTGGAATACTACTTAATTTGAAAATATTGAATGATTTTAATCACTTTGGTAATTCACACATATAATCTAAAATATAAATCCAATTTATGCAATTATTGTTTTATTGGGTTAATATATTTATTTTCTTCGTCTTTTGTTTCTAAACCAGGAATTAATTTGTCCATATAAGGGACCAGAAATTTAAATCATGTTGGAAACATACTTTGGACGACCATGTGGACCCCACATCAATGAATTGGTCATAAATCTGTCACAACGCATCCAATTTGGGTGATTCAAATTGGAATGGAAATAGAATTATATTTGGAGTTCGGAAGTTGATGATTATGAAGATTCACCTTCATTTAGGTTGTCCATGGATGCTCAAATTATGGGGAAGGAGAAATGAAACATTCAACTAGAATAAATGCTAATATTTAATTATCCATATCTCATTCTACACAGGGTGGATGAATATGAAATTTTGGGATGAAATGTAAAATATTTATTTGAAGATATGTCAAGAAGAAACAATTCCAAAATTCGGCCATTTAATTGGCCTACCATGGCCAAATGTTCATTGGATAGAATTTGCAGGAAATTTAAAAGATGAGTTATGAAGATCATAAATTTGAAGACCGGACTATGGAACCACCTTGGCCAATATAAACAGAAGTTAAACCATTCTAATAGGGGAGTTTATGACCACACTCTGAGATGGGGGGAAGCTAAGGGACACCAAGGGACCAACTCCTTCAACATCATTCTATTTCATTCATTTATTTTCTTTAAATAAAAAATTTATCTCCTCTCCTGCATCATCTTCCTTTCCCCATCCTTGGAGCGGTAGTTTCATTTGAGTGATTAGTAAAGGGGAGGGCATACCTATGTGTGTGCTTATGTTTTTAAATTAATCAAACTCCTTCTTCATTCTTATTCAGGTTTCAATTCTTAATTCAGTTTTAAATTCTGAATACGGTTGGGTTAATATTTGATTATAATATTATAAATTGCTTGGGTAGATGATCGCATCTCTTTCCACCCAATTCTAACATGTATATGGAGGAACAATGATAGGGTTGGGTGGTGAGTGATTGGTGTTTTTCAAGCACATTTGAAGGATTGCATATCGGAATATTGGTTTATTATGGAACAATAATTTTGGGCAAAGGATTTCTCTAATTAATCAAGATACCTTATTCAAACCTAAACAAATTGGAAGGAGAGTAGACCAATCTAAGGTTTTTGATAATAAAATTATCATCACATCCATCTGACCAAGGGAGAGAGAGGACACTGTATATGAATATCTCTCTTACCAATTCAAGGATGATGAAGAGATAAAATTTTGAAACCATGATGACACATCACTACGTCTACCCGAACCCAATCTGATCCCCGTATTTATCATTTGTTAGAATCAATCAATTCAACCTGTTTTTTTCTCTCACAATCATTCATATTAATTAAATCGAAACCTTTTCAGAAAACCTAAAAAAAGTGACTACCTTTTTTTGTGTGCACTCATCTTTTGGAGACTACGTAGGATCAACTACTATGTTATACCTACGTAATTAAAATATTTTTTTTTCACACCCCAAGATAGGCATGCATAAAACCTGGCGCCGTTTCCGGGGAGGCAGTTTCTCAAAACTTTTTTTCAAAAAAATCTCTTTTGAATGACCCATTGATCCAATAGAAATTTATTGGAATTATAACCAGAAATTGAATGCACAATAACCAAACTGAGAAATCAAAATCTTCCAAAATATTTTGATGAAATAAATCCCACTTATTCAAGTGATACCTTGAGTAAAGACTTTTCAGATGTAAAATGCTATAAATCCCAACCGAACAATACTTGACATCTATACACCTCAATTTGTCAATCAAAATATTCAAATTTCAGTTCCTACTTTAGAAAATGATTTTGAACTGTCATATAACATGATCCATGTGCTTACTAAATTACATGGTCATGCTAGTGAATACCCGAATCACATATCCAAGAAGTCACCTATGTCTACTCCATATTCAATCATTGAGGAATGGTGGAAGATCATGTGAAGTTGAGGCCATTCCCCTTCTCACTAGAGGGGGCTACGAAGGAATGGTAGTACAATCTGAAACTGGGAGAGATCTGTGACTACAAAGATCTAAAAAAATAATTTCTATAAATATTCTTCGTGACATCCTAGAGAGCTATATTAAAAAAAATTGATTTATGTCATATATCAATGAACTAGAGAATCCCTCTATGAATACTAGGAATGTTTCAAGAATCTATATGCATGTTTCCTACACCACAAAATAGAAGAGGACCAATTACTTGTGTGTTTTTACCAAGGATTTCATGACAATGATAGGAATCTACTAGATGCATCATCGGGAAGGACCCTCATTGAAGAATCACCTACAGATACCTAAGTTCTAATTGAAAAGATTGCTTAAAATTCATAGCTACTTGGCACCTGAAGTAAGATCACTAGAGAAATCCATATGGAATGATTATCTGATTTAGTAGATTTAATTAGAAACGAAATGGGTGAACTCACCAGGTTAGTGAGACAAATAGATGTGAACCATGTATGGGAAGAGCAAGTCCCGATTTAGGTATGTGGTTTAGGTTCTTCTAATTCTCATTACACAAATCAATGTCTAGAAGTGCAAGGGAAAAAAAGTTGTGTTGCAGCTTATCAATAAAGGAAATTCCAACTGCAAACCCAACCAGGGTATGGGTTTCAACAGAACTAAGCCAGAGAACCTTTTCAGTAGCAATATCAGAACCCGGTAGTATTCTAACAGCACTATCAGTAGCCCTTCCAATAACAAAAACATTACAACTGCCACCTTTCTAGTGGAAGAATTATGAGAAACCATCCACAAGTGCACCAAAATTAGAATATCTATAGCTGAAGACAAGAGTTGCGAGAATGGAAGATAAAATAGACTAGCTAGTAAATCAATTTGAACGAATTATGGATGCTATAACCTAGAACCAAGGTAATATTCCCACACAAGCAATTCCGAATCCAAAGGATAATGTTAGTTCAATCACCACTTGAAGCGGGAAGGAGATCATACCACCAGAACAATGTGAGTAGGATGATTCTAGGGAACCTCTCGAAGCTCATCCTATCCAACAAAAAGATGATGTCAATAACAAAAATGGAGAAATAACATGGTTCGAGAAGGGAAGTATAGAAAAAAAATTCAAAAAACAACAATTGGGGAAAAAGGAAATCTCAGCACCATTCCCATCTACATTGGTTGAGTCAATTAATGGTGAAGAAGAATGACTTCAACTGAAAATTCAGGAAACATTCCAAAAAGTTGAGATTAAAATCCTACTACTTGATGTAATCAGAAATATCCCTAAATATGAAAATATTATGAAAGAGTTGTGTACTAAAAGAAGGAGGTTGGATGAAATGAAAGAATCAACTTAGGAAGAAACATATCAGTATTGATCACACCACCGATACCACAAAAATGTCAAGATCTATAAACATTCTCTATTCCATGCACTATGAGTTTTTTAAATTTTATAGATACACTATGCGATCTTGGGGATTCAATAAATGTGATGCTTCACATACTGTTTAAATATTTTCAGATCGGATATCTAAAACCAACTCGGGTGGTGGTACAATTCACAAACAGATCCACTGTTTTCCCAGACGGAGTTATTGAGTATTTAATTGTAGGAGTGAGAGGATTAATCATTCCAGCAGACTTATATGTCCATTCTATAGAGGAATACCAAGAAACATTCCAATCTCACATCATCCTAGGGAGACCATTCCTAAAAATAGCAAGGACGATCATTAACATGCATGAAGTAACACTGTGTATGGATCTCAGAGATAGTTTGATACACATCAACATTCTTGTTATGATGAAACAACCGTTTAAAAATCACTCACTCTATGAAATCTCACATGGTGAAGGTATAGAACCAATTGAAGACTCATGTATGCTTCATGTCTTCTTATTAGTAGGAGAAACCTTTTCATTTGAATCCTAAAATTCCCATGAATATGAAAATTCCGATATCATGTTTGAGGATGAGGTAAAATCTTATTTTTTCGATGATTTATTAAAAAACAGTGAGATTATACCGGAAAATACAACCTTATATGTAGGAATCCTAAATGGAATATCATCTCTTGAACAACCCCCTAGTTTAAAATTGAAGCCTTTTCCATTTTATTTGAAGAATTCTTACATAATTGAAGGATGGAAATTGATAGTAATCATTGCTAATAACCTATCTCATTCACAAGAACAATCACTGATTGACCTTCTCAAAAGGAATGTCAAAGCTATAGGATGATGTTTAGGTGATATTCCTGGAATCAACCCTAAGGTATTCTCTCACAGGAAATTTTAAGAAAGTGATTCCCAACCATTTAGATAACCTCAATGAAGACTCAATCCCATAATCATGGAGGTCGTTAAGAAAGAGATATAGAAACTGTTAGCAGCTGACATCATCTACCCAATCTTTGATTCTCAATGGGTCGTCCCAATTATTGTTGTCCCCAAGAAAACCTACCCAACCACTATTAAAAATGAATGAAATGAACTAATTACCATGAGAGTACAAAACAATTGGATAGTGTGTATAGATTACAGGATGCTAAATCATGTTACCTAAGAAGACCGCTTTCCTATTCTTTTCATTGATCAGATTCTTTTAATGATAGCTGGATTAAATAATTACTATTTTTTAGATGGATTCTTTGGATATTTTCAGGTACCAATCCCACTGGAAGACCATGAGAATACGACCTTCACCTATCCTTTTGGAACATTCACCTACAAAAGGATGCCTTTAGGGATATGCAATGCCCCGGGTACATTTCAACTGTGTATGGTGAGTATTTTCTCGGACCACATTGAGGCCTTCTTGGAGGTGTTTATTAATAATTTCACAGTTTTTGGTAATTAATTTGATCATTTCTTGGAAAATTTGGAAAAATTTATTGAATCATTCATTGAAAAGAACCGTGTATTAAATTTTGAAAAATGTCATTTCATGTTTGAAAAAGGGATAGTGTTGGGACACAGAATTTTACAAAATGGGATTGAGGTTGATAAATCCAAAAATCATTTAATAAATTCCTTTCCATAACTATGTTGTGTCAAACATGATTGATCCTTTTTAGGGAATGAAGGATTTTACGAAAGATTCATCAAGGATTTCAGTAATATTTCTCTCCCTCACATAGGATTACTTTTAAAGGATGTTGACTTTAATTTTGATTGTCCATGTAGGGAATAATTTGATGAATTAATGTAAATGCTGATAACACCACCAATAATGTAGCCAACAAATTGGGATTACCCTTTCTAGCTACAATGTGAAGCATCCTACCAAGCGGTGGGAGCCACTCTATCACAGAGAATTGACAGTAAGCCTCAAATCATCTTCTACGCATCAAGGAACTTGGATAAAACATTAATAAATTACACCACCACTGAGAAAGAGTTCATTTCAGTTGTTTTTTCACTAGATAAATTCCGATTATATCTTCTTGGCACAGAAGTTGTTATTTTTTCTGATCATGCAACACTTAGGTACTTAATGAAAAAGGCATATGCTAAACCACGGTTTGTGAGATCGATGTTACTCTTAAAATAGTTAAATATGGAAATCCAAGATAATAAGGGGACATAAAATCAAGTTGTTGATCATCTGAGTTGACTGCCCCACACTGCTGAAGTAGAAATCCCAAAGTAGAACCCACTTAATGATGATCTTCCTAGAGAACAACTCTACATCGTCAGTAGGAGAGTACGAAAATATGCCAACATTTTCAACTATATGGTTGCATCATAGGTACCCTCTCATATAAGCTCTCACCAACAACATAATCTTAAATATAAATCATGATTTTATATTTGGGAAGATCTATTTCAACGATAAATTTGTTATGATCAAATCATAATAAGATGCTTACCAAAATGTGAAATTGGATTAGTGTTTGCATTTTTTCATAAATTAACTTCTGTAGGCCACTTTGGTCCTTAGAGGACTACATAAAATGATTTACAATCTAGACTCTATTGGCCCACCTTATTCAATGATGCATATGAATTTTGTAAAAGATGTAAAAAATGACAACATTCTGGTTCCATATCCCAACGACATGAAATGCCTCAAAAACCACAAACCTTTTCTGAAATTTTTGAAGTGTGGGGAATCGATTTCTTGGGAAAATTCCCAATGTGATTTGGAAATTCATATATTCTTTTTTCTGTAGAATATGTTTCAATATGGGTGGAAGAAAAAGTTACTAGAACAGATGAAGCTAATTTTGTTTGTGATTTTTTCCAGGATAACATTTTCTTTAGGTTTGGGGTGCCACAAGCAATCATCAGTGATCAGGGAACTCATTTTGGCAATAGGAAAATTGATGCATTGCTGAAGAATTATGGGGTACACCATAAAACATCTACCCCATACCAACCCCAAACAAATGGCCAAGCAGAAGTATCCAATGGTGAAATTAAAGCCAATCTGGAAAAGACTGTTTAACCCAACCTGAAGGACTAGAGCCATAGGTTATATGACACCTTATGGGGATACATAACTACCTACAAGACACCCATAGGGATGAGTCCCTATAGATTGATCTATGGAATGAGTTTCCACCTTCCTATGGAGTTGGAGCATAGATCCTACTAGGCGGTCAGAGAGATGAATCTGGACCTTGAGAATGATGGGAATGAATGAATATTGCATTTTCATATGTTAAGTGAAATTTTAAGAGAATATTTTGAAAACTCAATGTTATATAAAGAGATAATAGGGAAATCCCATGAAAAGATGATTAAACAAAGAACCTTTAACCCTGGAGATCATGTGTTACTCTACAAATCCAGACATAATCCTATTCCCGGTAAACTTAGTTCTAGATGGGAAGACCCCTTTGCTGTTATTCATGTATACCCCTTTGGTGATGTGAAGATTAAAAAAGAATGAGGAGGAATCCCATTGATAGTAACTGGGAAGAGGCTGAAGAAGTCCATGGTACCATACCTCAAAAAACCAGTGGAGGAGATCACACTCCTTTAACCTAAATACAAATGAAGACCTATAAGGTTACATCATTCGTTTGGACTTAATTAAATGCAGTAACTCCATATTATTGAAATTTACAAAAAAAAATTCCATTTACATGTTTTGAGGACACTACATCGATTAAGGGTGGGGGAGGGAATCTTGTATTCTATGATATTTCAAATTTTTTTATTCGACCCAATAACATTAAACAATGGTGATACTGGGAGGCAAACTATGTTTTTCCCCCATTGTCCACACATCATATTGGTCATGTAACATCATGATTGAACAAGCCTACACTATTAATTGTTTTTATTATTATGTTTCATGTCCATTAATGATGATTTTGTAAGGATGAAAAAATTCAAGCTAATGAAGAACCCTTAAGATGGGCAGAGAGTAGGAAAATAAGCTGCAGTGGGACTACACATTGTGATGATAATAATCCATTTGAAGGGGGATTAATAGTTTCAATTTTATATTATCCAACTATATTCCTTACATTTCTAGTCTTTTAAAGCGTTAATTAGAAAATTCATGCCTATACATGAATTCTTGTTTTACTTAAATATTCTAGGAGACAAGAGTTTCATAGAAAGCCAGTGATTTCATGTTTAAAATTTCAATATTAATGAGATTGAATGAGTAAAATAGATAATTGGATAATTAAATTGAGGAATGGATATAGAAATAAGGACCATCGATTGGAATAAAATAGTTGATTCATGTAAATGAAATTTCCCTTCCATTTTCATTCATTAATTATATGAAATTCATGTGAATTAATTTGTTTTTATAATCATTCCATGAGTGATTGTCCAATATCTTATTCCCATTCCTAAGAGTATTTCTAGAGAAAATATTTTCTATTTTATCTTGATCATGTTTCATTAGTGATCATGGGACATGCCACCTGCCAGAACATGTATTGAAACATTGTTGAATCTATGACTGTGAAAACCCACATTTAAAAAAATTAAGGCAGTAAATTGGATAGCCACATATTTACATGAGACCCACCCTTACAATTATCTTTCATTATCCCATAGAAGTAATGAATTTCCATACATGTATTTGCCACCTTACAAGATGATATTACCTTACCTACCCAAACATTTAGAATTTTTCATGAATATTTCAAGATTGACTATGGGGGAAGGGCCTTTCGTGTGTGTTCATTGGGATGTATATTTTTTGTGCATTGTGTGAGGTGTCAGTAATCATTTTGGGCAGTGTATTATTTGAAAATTGGGCATGAGTCATCATTTCATTATGTTTCTTTCTTATCATCTGGTTCTCCTTAAAAAGGAGATAATAATGTTATTCCTTTCTGGATCTTTACAAAAAAAATTAAAAAAAAAAGATAGATAAATTAAGTTGAGACTTAGTGGAGCTTAATTAAATAGGGGGAGAACATGGATGAAACCATTCAATGTAATCATTTATTGACTCATGTCCCTTTTCATAAAAATGAGGTAGTGTTGTGTTACACGTTATCATGGGGATTTGAGTGAGGTCCATCCTATGTTTTCACTTGATTAATCATGTATTTTACATAATATTCAAATCTACTACTCATAGCCTTAAATTATATCACTAATTTATCCACCAACCCTGATCCACATAGTCATTTGAACCTATATTTCCAGTCCTCATGATTTTAGGTGAATTTTGTCTTTACTATGTGGAGAATTTAGATCTTTTACAATACTATGGATAAGGAGCATGTTCTCATAATATGATCATACATCCACTTTAATTTCTTCATGAGTGATGAGATAAAAGATTCAAAAGATAGGTAGATCAATAGTTGGTTTGTATAATAATAATAAATTGAGAAGCCTGAATAAATGAAAAGGGAAGTTCCATAATTTTTAAATGGGGAAAAGTTAAATGCATGAATAGATTGTTTCATTGAGCAATGGGAAATTAAATTCATATTTTTTTCGTAGAACATGAAAATCTGTTTTTACATTGATAATTGTTTGATTTTATTTCATTGAAATTTGAATATTGGTAACATTGGTTCCCTTTGAATTCCATGTTGAGATTTTATGATTGAGGAAAAGCAAACATTTATTGTTGGGGAATTGATATAGATAATAATTTGAGCATTTTTTTATATGTAATTAAATTATTTAATACCTAAAAATTGATCACGTATAGTTATTTACATCAATTTTGGATTTATGATGTGTTTTGGGCTAAAATTAGGAAACTGCTTAATTTGGAAATATTGATAGATTTTAATCACATTGGTAGTTCATGCTTGTTTTTTAAAATATAAATCCAATTTATGTGATTTGTATTTTATCGGTTCATGTATTTATTGTGTTAATCTTTGGTTTCTGAATAAGGAATTAATTTGGACATCCAGGGGTACAAAAATTTCAATCAGAATTGAAACTTACCCTTGACAACTGTGTGGACCCCACCTCAATGAATTGGTCATAAATCAATGAAAACAAATCCAATTGGGGTGATTGAAATTGAAATGGAAATATAATTAAATGTGGAGTTTAGACATTTATGATTATGACTATTTACCTTCATTAAGGTGGTCTATGGATGCTCATATTACGGGGAATGAAAAAAGGAAACATTCATCTGGAATAAGTGTACAGATTTAATTATCCATATCGCATTCTACACAAGGAGGATTAATATTAAATATTGGGATGAAACGTAAAGTATATTTTTTAATATATTTAAATAAGAAAATATTCTAAAATGCAGCCATCTATATGGAAGACCATGGTCAATCTTTCGGTGGACAGAATCCATAGGAAATATTAAATAGGAATTATGAAGATCTTAAATTTGAAGGCCCGAGGATGGGACCCCCTTGGCCTATATAAAGAAGAGTTCACCCATTCGGATAGGGGAGATAAAGGCCACAATCGGAGATGGGAGGAATCCAAGGGACACTCTTGGACCATCTCCTTCAGCATCATTCTATTCCATTCTTTTATTCATTTATTTCAAAAATGTCACTCCTCTCCCACATCATCTCGCTTGCCCCATCCATGGAGGGGTAGATTTGTTAGAGTGATTGGGAAGAGGGGAGGGTGGACCTATGTCTGTTCTTGAGTTCTTTAAATGAATCAAATTCCTTTATCTTTCTTATTCTGGTATCAATTCTTAATTTAGTTTTAAATTCTGAATGCAGTTGGTTTAGAATTTGATTGTGTTATTATAAATTTCTGTGGTCGATGATCACATCTCCCTCCACCTAATTATAATATGTATATAGTGGAACAATAATGAGGTTGGGTGGTGAGTGCTCGGCAGTAGTCAAGCACATGCGTAGGATTCTATTTCAGAATAATGGTTTATTAGGGAATAATAAATCTGGGTTTGGGATTGCTCTAATTAATCAAGACACCTTCTACAACCCTACACACATTGGAATGTGTACATGCTAATATAATTTTTTGGATAAGAAAATTCTCATCACTTCCTTCTGACCAAGGTAGAGAGGAGACTAGGTAGTTGAATCACTCTCTTACCAGTTAAAGGAAGAATAAGAGATAAAATTTTGAAACCATGATGGCACATTAATAGGTCTACCCAAACACTATCGGATCATAGTCATTATCATTTGATAAACCCAATCAATTCATATTGTTTCTTCCACTCAAAATAATTCAAATTAACTAAAACCAAACATTTTCAGAAAACCTAAAAAATGTGACAACCTTGTTTTTTCTGCACTCCACTTTGGGAGACTACCTAGGATCAACTACTATACAATACTACTGTAATAAAAATATTTTTTTTCCATTCCCCACAATATGTGTGCATCAACATCTAGCACTAAATTGAATATTACAGAATAATAGGAAGGCATTGCCTTAAAATCTTCAAACACATAGTCCAAGAATACAATGAACCCAACCCATATAGTAAAACTGTAGTAGTAAAAAGATATGTACAAAATGTAAAATGGGTGAGTACTATAAGTAATGGGTGCTATAATACAATCCCAACTGAAGATGGAAACTACAACAGAAAAACAGATCCTGGATTCGCCAACAAGGTTCATACCTGAAGTGTAGTTAAAACTCTTTGTTGGTCGTTATTGTGGAACATCACGTCTAAAGGTCCACTTCCAATCACTGTCCAATCCTGGATCCCAACCCTCTATCAATGATGTCTGTCATCTACACAACACACAACAAGGTGTAGTCGAAGCCCGTGTATGGGTGAGTATGACAATACTCAGTTGGGACCCTGAGACCCCCCAAAGAATTCCTATATTTCAACAAAGAAAAATCCACAAATAAGTACTTCAATCATAGAGAAAGAAGCAATAGTCAGCTCACACCAGGTATAAAAATCATATATCAGGAATATATATGATTAGTCTTAAATTATATCATCTTATTCCATTTGGAAGTTCCACAACTGATCCCCAAATAAGATGTTCTATTAACAATCCAAACTTGGAATAAATTCATTACTCAATGACAGTCCACTGTAAGGCGTGTCCTCATTAGGTCATGATAATGTTGATCCTCACCAGGTAACTAGAATGATTATCCACCTAGGGTTGCTGGAATGCTGATCCACACAAAGTCGAAGGAATGCTGATCCACACAGGTTCACTGGAAGGCTAATTTTCACAGGGTCGCTTGATGCTGATCCACAGAGGGTCACTAGTTGCTGATCCCCAAAGGGACTCTCTAAATATGGTCCTCATTAGGTATCTATGATGATTATCCACACACAGTCGCTTTGATACTGATCCACACAGGGTCGCTACTACCAGGACAGTTGTTCATAGGATTCCCTTTCATAGCATGCTTGATTCAGGGAGAACCTCTCCTCAATCCACCGTTCATATTTAAGATGGTATTAATTCCCACAGAAATAATACCCAAGGGACCGTCCCGTCATAGGGGTCCCAAAGTGACAAACCTCGCGTCAATCGGACACCTGATCTATGAGATAAGCGCACTTTTATAAAATTGGGTCATATTGAATTCAAGTCTATTACAACACAAGTCACACATGAAACTCTGTCAAAACATAATTATAATATCTCTAAATGATATCCTTGTCACAAGGATCCTTAAGCCATAGACAGTGAATCGATCGGATGCTTGGTCTGTTTATTACAACCCTTTCCTTGAATCGGTGGTGATCGCACCTCGGTCCGGCCCTGCTTGGTTGGGCCCACTGAAATGTTCCAAAGGGGCCGCTTCCCAAATGGGGTCCCAACGCCATAGACCACCTATTTAACAGACACAGGGTTCATCAGTTACAACTTTTTATTTATTCGGGGGCCAGTAGGGTCTGGGCCCATTTCGACTCGCACTGACCGACCCAACGAAATTGGTCCTGGGGTCTACCAAACTCTATCCAGGGTCAGCCCATTAAGAGTCATCCATGTTCACTAGGTCTGGCCCATCGGGGTCGTCCTCATGGTTCGTGGTCCCGAACCGCAGTTGGCCTAGCATGCTGGGTGGGGATCGACCCACCCTCCCTAGGCTGATTGGCCATGGGACCGGCCCTCTAGGCCAGCCTTGTCCGCTAGAAGGAAAAATGCCTTCTCCACTAGCCCCACAGTTGCGAGGACATTTCTCCCAGCTGGTGCAGCGCTACCCGAGAACATGAAACGGTAGGCCGTTTGGCCGTCCGGCATATTCCAATGTGGCACGACGTAGAGCCAGGTCGCACCCTCCGACCACAACCTCTTGGCCACGGCTACCACCGTCAGCGGTGGCAACAGGCACCGCCCTTGTCCTATATAGACACATCTGGCCGACCACCGTAGGTCGATGTGGTGAATGATGGTGCACCGCTTCCCACTTCCCGCGGCCATTTTCTACAAGTCTCCTCCTACCACCGTCAACCGCCTCCAACATGGTGCACCATCGGTTTCTTCTACAGACCACTAGAAGTGCTCCGGTAGTTTTTTTTATGTCATCAAGGTCTCCAAGGTTCTTGAGACACTGTATCTGCTGTGTGTCATCTAATTACATCCATCCAATTTATTTGGAAAACAGTTCTAGAATAACGAGACAAATACCGTATAAGCGGATGATCAGAGCCTTGTTTATTTGGTCCGCACCCTCCACATTAGGATTTCATAAAAAAGTCAACAATTTATCTCATGAATATGAAAATTACAACAATCCCCATATCTAGATTATATTTTTTCTGACGATGATCGACGGAACCTCCATCGTCATTGTCTTTAGTTCATGATTCAGTGGTTCTCGTCACCGCTCGCAGAAACCGGTCTCGTCCCTCATGTTGTTGGCCTCACATTACTATTCCAGAGCTTCGTCACTTGGTGAATCCATGCCAAAACCCCTCCCTGAGCACCATATAAAATGGAAGGGGAGTGTTGGATAACGTTTAGAGAAATTAATGAGGTTCATTTAATTAATGAACCTCCAAAATTCCTATTTTATAGTTACCAAAAAGGATTAATAAATAAAATAAATGTCTTGACATGTCGTTATCCCTACCACCAACAGTTATATACTGGAGAAAATGAAAATAAATAAAATAACATAACATGTTATTTTATTAACAATACAAATTTCCGAAAAATTATCATTTCACCTGACCTACTACAGTCGGAGTGAAGCCTCCCTTATGCGAATCCTGGAACTACAGATTCAATGGTACACTCAGTTTTTTAATATGAGCACCAGTTCAAAATATAGAAAACACTACCAGTGCGTTTATTGAACTTACATTAAATCTTTTTCATAATTTCATTCCAGGAACAACAAGCCTTGGAATCACGTGCCATAAATTTTTGAAGGCTCGTAATAATTTTATATAATTAACAAAATTACATGGAAGATATTGGTCTTTACATTCTCCCCACCATTATTATTTTCCTCCCTAAAAACCACAACCTAGACTAAGGGTACAAGAGGGGGTATTGAGCACGAATCTAAGACCCCCACTCACATGTGATCCCATGGATGTTCTTGTGCTGCTAGAAAATGCACACCAGATGTATTGATTGCCCACGAAGGACCCACTCTTGTCGATCCTCAATATCTACTAGAACCTCTGTAAGCGTCGCCCCATCATCAATGTCTAGCTTTCCCCTTTCAATATCATACGATGGATCATGCATTTACTTTCTTAGCTGTGACATGTGGAAAGTGTCATGCAGTTGATCCATCTCATGGGGAAGATGGTGATACGCCACCTCACCAACTCTGTTGAGGACCATAAAGGGTCTGATTAACCTCAGAGATAGCTTTCCGCCCCAGCCAAATATCCACAAACGTCGTCGAGATGAGAACCATAGGAAGACATGGTCTCCCTCCTCAAACTCCAAAGGTCTCTACCACCTGTCAGCATAAGACTTATGCCTGCTCTGTGTAGTCTTCATCCGCTCCTAGATGATATTCACCTTCTTAGTGGTAGCCCGTACCAACTCTGGAACCATAAGTGCTTACTCCCATGGGTCTATACAGCATAAAAGTGATCTTAATGGCCCACAGTACGAGGCCTAAAATGGTTCCATACGGATAGAGGAGTGACATTTGTTGTTGTACGAGAACTCCACTAAGGGAAAGCGATCCTCCCAACCCTGGCCAAAATATAGGATGCCATCACGATGCATGTCCTCCAGATTCTTAATGGTCCACTCCATCTGACCATCCATCTATGCATGAAAGGCAGTGCTCAAAAATAGTTTAGTCCCTAACGCCTCTTGTAATCCATTCCCCAACCGGGTTGTAAAACATGGGTCACGGTCAGAGAAGATCGTCGATGGCACCCCATGAAGCCATACAATATCATGTACATTGAGGCGTCCCATTTCCTCTACTGATCCCTACTCTGGATGGGTAGGATGTGGGACGACTTGGTGAGTCGTCCAACGATCACCCGGATTCAATCGTGGCCCCTGGACCAACATGGTAGCCCTATCATGAAATCCTGGGAAATACCATCCCACTTCAAATCTGGTACCTCAAATGGCTACACTATCCTTGCTAGAACATGATTCTCGATCATCACATGAAGACAAGTGAGGCATCGTGGAAAAATATATGCCCCTGCATTATTCATCTATAGCCACCAGTGCTAATGCCAGAGATCCTGGAACATCTTTTCCATACTGGCATGTTCTGCTAGTGGGGACATATGAAACTCCCTCAACAACTCCTCCCGTAATGCCACGGGTTTCATGGTACATCCTATAAAGAGGATGACATGCTCTCCACCTTCAGAAAAGAAATTAGGTTCTGGTGTTGAGGATATATTATCATGTCGAGCCTTGTAGTCAATGTCACAAATCTATGCCTCCTAAACTCACTGATGTAGTGGTGGAGTGAAAGTCATTAACTAGATGTATGATGCTCCATCTCAATCCACAATGGATATCTACAACGTGGCTAGCAGCTCCGTAGCCTCACTCAGAAACTGTAGACAAGTCCTCCTGCTGAGTTTGTCTTCTACTATGTTCATCATCCCATGCGTGTTAAATATATCATGGTCATAGTCCTAGAGGAACTCTTTCCAATGTCACTATCTCTTATTCAGTTACTTATGTGAGAAGATATACCTGATACTCTTATGATTAGATTAAATATAAAACCATTCACCCATCAAGTTGGGCCGCCACATATTGAAGGTGAAGACCACCGGTTCTAACTCTAGTTCTTGGGTAGTGTAGTCCTTCTCATTCTCTCTTAGCTATCATGAATTACAATCCATCACTTTTCGCTCCTGCATTAAGATACATCCATTTATGGTCCCTAATACATGATAAAATACTGCATACCCAATGACCTCTTATGGTAGACTCAATATAGGGGCACTCAATAGTCACTACCTCAGCTCCGGAAAACTCTGGTGGCATCTCTCCATCCACACAAAGGGAAATCCCTTCTTTTTTAATGATGACAAGGGTGTCGCAACTCTGTAAACGTTAGGTACGAATCCCCAGTAGTATCATGCCAACCCCAGGAAGCTCTACACCACAGTCACACTTCTAGTGGCTCTCAAGCAAGAAGAGCCTCTATTTTAGATAGATCCACGACAACTCATGCCTCTAAGATAATGTTTCCCAGAAAGTGGACCTCGTGTATGCAGAACTAGAACTTCTAGAGCTTACCATAAATCTGGTGCTCACAGACTGTATCCAGAAGTATCTACAGATGATAGGAATTCTTCTCCTTCGATGCCGAATATTTGATGATTTTTTCGATGAAGACCACCACAACATAAACAAGGCATGGATGAAAGATCATGTTCATGAGTCCCATGAACACCGCAGGGGAGTTGGTCACGCCGAATGGCATAACTAAGAACTCATAGTAGCCATACCAATATCTAAATGTAGAATTTCTCACATCCTCATCTCATACACTAAGCTGGTGATAGCTTGATCTGAGGACTATCTTCAAAAACCAACGATATCCCTTCATCTGATCAAAGGGATCATCAATCCACATGAGTGGATAATTGTTTTTCACGTTCACCTAGTTTATGCACTGATAATCCACACGAAGCATCAAACTCCCATTTCCCTTCTAGGGAAACATAATTTGGGATTCCCATGGAGAAACACTGGTCCTTAAGAACCCCTTCCTCTAGAAGTCCTCTAGTTGTACTCATAACAAATGAAGCTCCAGGGGAGCAATCTGATATGATGGTGTTGATATCGGTGCCATATTGGGATACATATCAATGTAAAATTCTACCTATCTGGGAGGAGGTAGTCCTGAAACATCATTAGGAAAGACATCGTCATACTGGTCCAAAACTACAGGATATCACAGACTCTCCACATGAACTTATCTGAGGGTTAGGCTAGCCAAATGATGTGTGATCATTTTCACCCTCCTCGGTGAAAGTCCTTCATGTGCTGAAAAGGTTCCCTTCTCCCCGGGGAAGGAATACCTGGTCCCATCATCACGGAAACAGCTCACATTGTGTATAATGAAATCAATATGAGCATGGACTATGGATAAACCATCCATACCCAAATGACATCATAAGGCCTAGACGCCACTACTAGAAGATCCCAGCTAAAGCCCTCACCTCCCAGAGTAAACTCATACTATCGGAACCAGTGTGTAATCAGCAAATCTTCCTCTGTAGGAGTCTCTAATCGCATAAATTTAGCCAACGACACCACTGGAATCTCGATGCTGCGAACATGACTCATGGAAATTAAATATTTATTGGAACATGGGTCGGTAATTACTGCATCTATTGTGGAGTAGACACAAATCGTACCTCGAATCATCTCTGGAGCACTAGGTCATATGCCTTAGCTTCTTGGAGTTGATCTCATCCCTATCCAACTACTCCCTGCAGTTGGGTTGGACCACCAAAAGGTGGAGGTAGTATAACCTCAAACCGTCATCCACAACCTATACCATGACCCTCTCCTCTATCATGTATTCCACCATGTGAACCTCCTCGTTCAAATCTCTACCTCTACTTTGGCGGTCCCTCGACCTTCTACTGGTCATCTGTGTTGCTGGTTGGGCAGTCGCGAACCATGTGACCATGCCCGCCGCATGTGAAGCACTCTCTACTTCTATGTTGGCCTTCTATACCGCGTGACCCTCCCACATCTGACACTAAATCCCGAGGTCATCCACCCGAAGGTCTGTTCCACCAAGACCACTGTGTCATCTTCCTACTACCATCCATTGATAAATCCGCTACGAGTCGCCGGTGGGCGTCCCGTTGATGGTGTATTCTCATAAAGGAAACTCTCCACCAAGTGTTCTCTCTCCATCACTGTAACATGTGTTGGGTTGCGGATAGATACCATCGAATCACTGATCTCTCATCGGAGTCCATGCTTTATGGTCTAAGAACTGATGAAAGGGTATTGCACCTTGTCGTTAGAGTATCATGAGAGGTCGGGGAACCTTGTTGAGTACTAGACCACAATCAGGATTCCCTTATGTATGTGTAACAACATTTGTATTTTCATAGAGTGTAGTTTTTCTGGAAATAACTCTACCCTAAAGAGGCCCTTAGAATCGGACTAGGTGAGGGTCACCTCATCATTTGTCTGTAGCATCAGGCTCCACCATCTCTCTATTACTCCCTGGAAAAGACTGGTAGCTAGGATCACCATCTACTTGGCCGGTGTCCCAACTAGGCGAGAAAACCCTGACCATAGCCTCTAGCAAGTCCTTATCCCCATACGGATCCATCTCACCTTGGAACCTTAGAGGACTCTTCCACAGAAACTCATGCAACACGCTTAGTCGGCGTGCACTATCTGCTAGTGGGGATAGTGGAAACAACTGCCCAATGGGTAGTGGTTCTTCTCGTACACCTCATTAAGGTTCTAACACTATAAAAGGACCCTACACAGAAGCCTCACTGCTCGGTGGGCCATCATCGTGTACTCTCTCAAGAATCCTGGCTAGGTCTCTATGTGGTGGAATCCAAAAAAGAAACAGGTGCACCATAGTTATTAGGCTATACCTGGTGAGCTAACTCAAAATTGGTCAAGTAAAATCATTTCTAATGCCCACGTAATTATTGTTTTGTGTACTGAGAATGAAATCATAATATACGGTCCTAGAGTATGGATACATCCATTGCCACACAAACACTGGACTCCCTGAACATAAAATTACACTCAAAACACTTAACACTATTTCACTATTAAAAGATCAGAGTCCTACATCATTAGTAGAACAAAATACATTGATACCACTTTGTCATGACCCATCCTCTAGGGCCCATGTCTTGACAACCCCAAGCCTTCCTTCCATAGGCCAGGGGTTGTCGACTAGCACCGAAAGACATATCCTGGAATAATGGGAAAACAATTCCTTTAAACCTACAAGAACACAGTACATGAATAAAATGAGCACAACCCACATAGAAAAACTGTATTAGTAAAAATATGTGTAATGAATGTAAAATGAGTGAGTACTGTAGGTATTGGGGGCCAGAATACAAGCCCAACTGAAAAGTAAAACTACAATAGAAAAAAATATCCCAGAATAATCACCAGGGTTCTTACATGGTGGTAAGGAATAGCTCTCGGTCGGTCATCACTACGGCATTTCACATCTAAAGGTCCACCTCGGAGCACCATCCAGTCATGGCTCCCAACCCTTGGTCAAAGCTTTCCATCATCTGAACAAGAAAAAACAAGGTTCGGGCGAAGCCCAGGTATGGATGAGTATAAAAATAAAATGTAGGGAAGCTGAGACCCCTTGAAGGTTTCATAGAGTTCCACATAGAAAAAAACACAACATAAGACCTCAATTACTGATCACGAAGAAATAGTCATCTCACATAAGGTATAAAACTCATTGATCAGGAATATATATGATTATTCTTATACTATATGATGTTATTACATATGTAAGTTTCACAACTGATCTACAATAAAGTTGTTCTATTACTGATCCACTATTGGAAAAAAGTCGCTGCTCTTAGACAATCCATTGTGAGGTAGGTCCTCATCGGGTCAAGATACTACTGATCCATGTAGGGTCTCTAGAATGCTGATCCACATAGGGTCACTGTAATTCTGTTCCACAGAGAGTTTCTAAAATGTTGATCCTCATAGGGTCGCTAGAATGCTGATCCAGACGGGGTTGTTCGATTCTGATCCACACAAGATCAGTAGTTACTGATCCTTGATGGGCCGCTCTAAAACTGGTCCTCATTGGGTAGAAAGATGTGGATCCACAGAGGGTTCCTATGATGCTGATCCACACAGGGTCGCTACATCCAAGACATCAAGTCACAAGATTCCAGCTCATAGCATGCTTGCATCAAGCAGAACCACTCATCAATCCATTCGTCATATTTCAATAGGTACTATGTCCCAATAAATCATACCCAATGGACCACCTCGTCATATGGGTCATAACATGATAGATGGTGCATCTATCGGATGACTGATCTGTGTGATATGTGCACTTTTGTAAAATGGGCTATGTGGTATTCATGTCTAATACAACCCATTTTGAACATTAATCTGTATAAAAACTCTCATAGAATATCTCTAAAGGACCTCCTTGTCACAAGGGTCCGTATTCCTCAGACGGCGTGTCGATCAGACACCGGTTCTGTTAGTTACATCCCTTTTTGTAAATCAGAGGTGATCGCACCTCGGTCTGGCCCGGCTCAGTCAGGCCTGCTAAAAATGAAAAAGGGGATGCTTCCCAAAAGGTGTCCTAACTCCACTGAAAATGTTTCAAATAGACACCTGGTTCTTCACTTACAAGAGTTTATTTATTCAGGGGTTGGTTGGGTCTAGGCCCGGTCCGACTCAGTTTAACAGGACCAACACAATGAGTCCTAGGGCCTACCAGACCCCACCTGGGTTCGGACAATTAAGGGTCATCCTAGTTCACTAGTTCCAACCCATTGGGGTCATCCAATTGGATTGCGGGCCTGGGTCACGTTGTGCTTGGCCCGCTGGCTGGGGTTCGGACCATCCATTGGGCGGGTCCCTCTCGCTTGGCCATCCCACATCCGGTGAGGTCCGCCATAAGGCATACCACCTTCTCTGCTTACCCTATGGTTGTGGTGCCGTTTCTCTCAATAGGTGGTGGGATTCTTGATAGAAAGAAATAGTCGGCTGTTTGGCCGATCGGCTTCCGCCCACGAGGCGGGCGTGGGTCTGTGTTGAACCCTCCTACATGACCTACTATTTTTGGTTGTTGTCGCCATTGGTGTCTTTCGACTCCACCCTTGTCTCGTACTATAGGTTCATGCTAGGCACCTTTGGCCGTCAGGGCGTGTGATTGCGCGCCGCTTCCCACTGCACGCATCTGGTCCTCATGGGTTTTTTCATCCACTACCGGCTGCTGCCGACCTAGCACACTGCCGGTTTCTTATGTGGACAACCAATCGCTCTAGGATGGTCCATTTTTTGATTCCATCAATTGTAAGATTACAATCATGGATTCAAGCCAATTAATGGCTTGACATTTCATTGGAACGACCATTGTAACTTTTCCATTGGAGAAAAAGAAAAGAAATAAAATAACATAACATGTTATTTAATTATACTTTCAAAAGTCCAAAAAATTAACTTTTTCACCCGACCTACTGCGGTCGAAGTGAAGCATCATTTAGGAAAATCTCCCCGCTCCGGATTTAATGGTGCCCCCAGATTTTTTATCTCAGCCCCAATTCAAGTGATAGAAAACACCACCCACTCATTTACTGAACATACCTTAAAAAATGTTTAGAAATTCATTTCGAGCACATCGGGCCTCAGAAAAACATGCCATCAATTTTCGTCAACTTGTAATAAATCCAGATAATTAAAAAAATTACATGTAAAATACGAGTATTTACAGCCAAGGATTGGATAATATAGATGGATTTTCTCATGATTTATATGGAAACTGGGTTAGTGTTATGTCTCATAGATGTCATTATAGCCTCATTCATTTAATTTATCATTTTTAGGAGATTATCTTAGTTGGTGGTCAATTGAAATATACAATCATGACCATGATTTTGTATGATTATCTAATTCTTAATTTATATTTGATATGGAATTATTTTTATTATTTATTCAATATACTATTATTATTATTTTGGATGATGTTTGGTTATTTTTTTGTTAGTTCAGCCACTGATATGGGGTTTTAGCATCCCCATGCTAACACCCTCAACCTTCAATTCTAGTCAGAAGCCTTTACCTGTTGGGAGGTGCTCCTAAGTTCCATTACAATATTATATGGACTAGGAACAACTCAATAGCCTTATACATTGGGAGGTTTTTACAAATTATTAGATCCTTTATTTTGTCTATAATATATGTAGATCGAAGAAATATTAGATATTTTTTTATTAGAACATATGATGGACCCCGTACTAATGCATCATGAACGTCATTTCAAATATAAATTATTTTTTTCTAGTGATATGTGGAAAATATTCTTTGTTTCTGATTTTATGGTTATATAATTTCCGCTAGCGTGGATCACTATAGTTTTTCTTAGGTTTATGATTTATTATATTTTTTTTACCTTTCTCCATTTCCAAGAGGTCAGTGTTCATGAATCATAATTGGAACATATGATTCACATGAACCATGAATTAATATTAGTTATTTATATCACTAATGATGAGTGTTGAGTTTCTTAAGTGTAAGATTAAACATATATGGTGATTTATTATAAAACTTGTAGGAGTAATTCAACTCGTCTTAACTGCATGTATTTAATTAATGATAGGTCATGTCGATTCAATATAGTGATTCTCTGTAATGATATATTTACAGTATTTCATGTATATTATATTATGAGACCCCTAGTGGGTTGATATAGGCATTTTCTCCTTCATAATGTACACCTTATGTGTAACACCCCAAGATTTCATAGTGTGTTATTTTTTCAAAATAATTCAACAACTTGCACTACACAGAACACCAAGTTCAAGCGCACCATGACCTACCAAAAAAAGTCATTCAAAAGAGGTTATGAATAGTATTAACTAAATTTTAAACATTATATAATCCTTATAATTTTAGAATCCATATTATGAGTTTCTTAGACATAATGTAAGAACAAATTCATTTTCAGTATTGCACTTTTACCAACTTTTAATAGTGAACCCTTTTTTATTCCAATATTTTAAACTTTTATATATTCAATTTTACTAAATAAGTTTACTTTTTAGAATGGGGACGTCAAAAATTTACATTGAATCATCCCAAGATTCCATGGTACGCTTTCCTTTGAATAATACAGTAGCGTGTGTTGTACGCAACATCGAGTTCTAACACACACCACAACCAATCAAACTAGCTGTTTTGAATCTATGACTGTGAAAACCCACATTTAAAAAAATTAAGGCAGTAAATTGGCTAGCCACATATTTACATGAGACCCACCCTTACAATTATCTTTCATTATCCCATAGAAGTAATGAATTTCCATACATGTATTTGCCACCTTACAAGATGATATTACCTTACCTACCCAAACATTTAGAATTTTTCATGAATATTTCAAGATTGACTATGGGGGAAGGGCCTTTCGTGTGTGTTCATTGGGATGTATATTTTTTGTGCATTGTGTGAGGTGTCAGTAATCATTTTGGGCAGTGTATTATTTGAAAATTGGGCATGAGTCATCATTTCATTATGTTTCTTTCTTATCATCTGGTTCTCCTTAAAAAGGAGATAATAATGTTATTCCTTTCTGGATCTTTACAAAAAAAATTAAAAAAAAAAGATAGATAAATTAAGTTGAGACTTAGTGGAGCTTAATTAAATAGGGGGAGAACATGGATGAAACCATTCAATGTAATCATTTATTGACTCATGTCCCTTTTCATAAAAATGAGGTAGTGTTGTGTTACACGTTATCATGGGGATTTGAGTGAGGTCCATCCTATGTTTTCACTTGATTAATCATGTATTTTACATAATATTCAAATCTACTACTCATAGCCTTAAATTATATCACTAATTTATCCACCAACCCTGATCCACATAGTCATTTGAACCTATATTTCCAGTCCTCATGATTTTAGGTGAATTTTGTCTTTACTATGTGGAGAATTTAGATCTTTTACAATACTATGGATAAGGAGCATGTTCTCATAATATGATCATACATCCACTTTAATTTCTTCATGAGTGATGAGATAAAAGATTCAAAAGATAGGTAGATCAATAGTTGGTTTGTATAATAATAATAAATTGAGAAGCCTGAATAAATGAAAAGGGAAGTTCCATAATTTTTAAATGGGGAAAAGTTAAATGCATGAATAGATTGTTTCATTGAGCAATGGGAAATTAAATTCATATTTTTTTCGTAGAACATGAAAATCTGTTTTTACATTGATAATTGTTTGATTTTATTTCATTGAAATTTGAATATTGGTAACATTGGTTCCCTTTGAATTCCATGTTGAGATTTTATGATTGAGGAAAAGCAAACATTTATTGTTGGGGAATTGATATAGATAATAATTTGAGCATTTTTTTATATGTAATTAAATTATTTAATACCTAAAAATTGATCACGTATAGTTATTTACATCAATTTTGGATTTATGATGTGTTTGGGGCTAAAATTAGGAAACTGCTTAATTTGGAAATATTGATAGATTTTAATCACATTGGTAGTTCATGCTTGTTTTTTAAAATATAAATCCAATTTATCTGATTTGTATTTTATCGGTTCATGTATTTATTGTGTTAATCTTTGGTTTCTGAATAAGGAATTAATTTGGACATCCAGGGGTACAAAAATTTCAATCAGAATTGAAACTTACCCTTGACAACTGTGTGGACCCCACCTCAATGAATTGGTCATAAATCAATGAAAACAAATCCAATTGGGGTGATTGAAATTGAAATGGAAATATAATTAAATGTGGAGTTTAGACATTTATGATTATGACTATTTACCTTCATTAAGGTGGTCTATGGATGCTCATATTACGGGGAATGAAAAAAGGAAACATTCATCCGGAATAAGTGTACAGATTTAATTATCCATATCGCATTCTACACAAGGAGGATTAATATTAAATATTGGGATGAAACGTAAAGTATATTTTTTAATATATTTAAATAAGAAAATATTCTAAAATGCAGCCATCTATATGGAAGACCATGGTCAATCTTTCGGTGGACAGAATCCATAGGAAATATTAAATAGGAATTATGAAGATCTTAAATTTGAAGGCCCGAGGATGGGACCCCCTTGGCCTATATAAAGAAGAGTTCACCCATTCGGATAGGGGAGATAAAGGCCACAATCGGAGATGGGAGGAATCCAAGGGACACTCTTGGACCATCTCCTTCAGCATCATTCTATTCCATTCTTTTATTCATTTATTTCAAAAATGTCACTCCTCTCCCACATCATCTCGCTTGCCCCATCCATGGAGGGGTAGATTTGTTAGAGTGATTGGGAAGAGGGGAGGGTGGACCTATGTCTGTTCTTGAGTTCTTTAAATGAATCAAATTCCTTTATCTTTCTTATTCTGGTATCAATTCTTAATTTAGTTTTAAATTCTGAATGCAGTTGGTTTAGAATTTGATTGTGTTATTATAAATTTCTGTGGTCGATGATCACATCTCCCTCCACCTAATTATAATATGTATATAGTGGAACAATAATGAGGTTGGGTGGTGAGTGCTCGGCAGTAGTCAAGCACATGCGTAGGATTCTATTTCAGAATAATGGTTTATTAGGGAATAATAAATCTGGGTTTGGGATTGCTCTAATTAATCAAGACACCTTCTACAACCCTACACACATTGGAATGTGTACATGCTAATATAATTTTTTGGATAAGAAAATTCTCATCACTTCCTTCTGACCAAGGTAGAGAGGAGACTAGGTAGTTGAATCACTCTCTTACCAGTTAAAGGAAGAATAAGAGATAAAATTTTGAAACCATGATGGCACATTAATAGGTCTACCCAAACACTATCGGATCATAGTCATTATCATTTGATAAACCCAATCAATTCATATTGTTTCTTCCACTCACAATAATTCAAATTAACTAAAACCAAACATTTTCAGAAAACCTAAAAAATGTGACAACCTTGTTTTTTCTGCACTCCACTTTGGGAGACTACCTAGGATCAACTACTATACAATACTACTGTAATAAAAATATTTTTTTTCCATTCCCCACAATATGTGTGCATCAACATCTAGCACTAAATTGAATATTACAGAATAATAGGAAGGCATTGCCTTAAAATCTTCAAACACATAGTCCAAGAATACAATGAACCCAACCCATATAGTAAAACTGTAGTAGTAAAAAGATATGTACAAAATGTAAAATGGGTGAGTACTATAAGTAATGGGTGCTATAATACAATCCCAACTGAAGATGGAAACTACAACAGAAAAACAGATCCTGGATTCGCCAACAAGGTTCATACCTGAAGTGTAGTTAAAACTCTTTGTTGGTCGTTATTGTGGAACATCACGTCTAAAGGTCCACTTCCAATCACTGTCCAATCCTAGATCCCAACCCTCGATCAATGATGTCTGTCATCTACACAACACACAACAAGGTGTAGTCGAAGCCCGTGTATGGGTGAGTATGACAATACTCAGTTGGGACCCTGAGACCCCCCAAAGAATTCCTATATTTCAACAAAGAAAAATCCACAAATAAGTACTTCAATCATAGAGAAAGAAGCAATAGTCAGCTCACACCAGGTATAAAAATCATATATCAGGAATATATATGATTAGTCTTAAATTATATCATCTTATTCCATTTGGAAGTTCCACAACTGATCCCCAAATAAGATGTTCTATTAACAATCCAAACTTGGAATAAATTCATTACTCAATGACAGTCCACTGTAAGGCGTGTCCTCATTAGGTCATGATAATGTTGATCCTCACCAGGTAACTAGAATGATTATCCACCTAGGGTTGCTGGAATGCTGATCCACACAAAGTCGAAGGAATGCTGATCCACACAGGTTCACTGGAAGGCTAATCCTCACAGGGTCGCTTGATGCTGATCCACAGAGGGTCACTAGTTGCTGATCCCCAAAGGGACTCTCTAAATATGGTCCTCATTAGGTATCTATGATGATTATCCACACACAGTCGCTTTGATACTGATCCACACAGGGTCGCTACTACCAAGACAGTTGTTCATAGGATTCCCTTTCATAGCATGCTTGATTCAGGGAGAACCTCTCCTCAATCCACCGTTCATATTTAAGATGGTATTAATTCCCACAGAAATAATACCCAAGGGACCGTCCCGTCATAGGGGTCCCAAAGTGACAAACCTCGCGTCAATCGGACACCTGATCTATGAGATAAGCGCACTTTTATAAAATTGGGTCATATTGAATTCAAGTCTATTACAACACAAGTCACACATGAAACTCTGTCAAAACATAATTATAATATCTCTAAATGATATCCTTGTCACAAGGATCCTTAAGCCATAGACAGTGAATCGATCGGATGCTTGGTCTGTTTATTACAACCCTTTCCTTGAATCGGTGGTGATCGCACCTCGGTCCGGCCCTGCTTGGTTGGGCCCACTGAAATGTTCCAAAGGGGCCGCTTCCCAAATGGGGTCCCAACGCCATAGACCACCTATTTAACAGACACAGGGTTCATCAGTTACAACTTTTTATTTATTCGGGGGCCAGTAGGGTCTGGGCCCATTTCGACTCGCACTGACCGACCCAACGAAATTGGTCCTGGGGTCTACCAAACTCTATCCAGGGTCAGCCCATTAAGAGTCATCCAAGTTCACTAGGTCTGGCCCATCGGGGTCGTCCTCATGGTTCGTGGTCCCGAACCGCAGTTGGCCTAGCATGCTGGGTGGGGATCGACCCACCCTCCCTAGGCTGATTGGCCATGGGACCGGCCCTCTAGGCCCGCCTTGTCCGCTAGAAGGAAAAATGCCTTCTCCACTAGCCCCACAGTTGCGAGGACATTTCTCCCAGCTGGTGCAGCGCTACCCGAGAACATGAAACGGTAGGCCGTTTGGCCGTCCGGCATATTCCAATGTGGCACGACGTAGAGCCAGGTCGCACCCTCCGACCACAACCTCTTGGCCATGGCTACCACCGTCAGCGGTGGCAACAGGCACCGCCCTTGTCCTATATAGACACATCTGGCCGACCACCGTAGGTCGATGTGGTGAATGATGGTGCACCGCTTCCCACTTCCCGCGGCCATTTTCTACAAGTCTCCTCCTACCACCGTCAACCGCCTCCAACATGGTGCACCATCGGTTTCTTCTACAGACCACTAGAAGTGCTCCGGTAGTTTTTTTTATGTCATCAAGGTCTCCAAGGTTCTTGAGACACTGTATCTGCTGTGTGTCATCTAATTACATCCATCCAATTTATTTGGAAAACAGTTCTAGAATAACGAGACAAATACCGTATAAGCGGATGATCAGAGCCTTGTTTATTTGGTCCGCACCCTCCACATTAGGATTTCATAAAAAAGTCAACAATTTATCTCATGAATATGAAAATTACAACAATCCCCATATCTAGATTATATTTTTTCTGACGATGATCGACGGAACCTCCATCGTCATTGTCTTTAGTTCATGATTCAGTGGTTCTCGTCACCGCTCGCAGAAACCGGTCTCGTCCCTCATGTTGTTGGCCTCACATTACTATTCCAGAGCTTCGTCACTTGGTGAATCCATGCCAAAAACCCTCCCTGAGCACCATATAAAATGGAAGGGGAGTGTTGGATAACGTTTAGAGAAATTAATGAGGTTCATTTAATTAATGAACCTCCAAAATTCCTATTTTATAGTTACCAAAAAGGATTAATAAATAAAATAAATGTCTTGACATGTCGTTATCCCTACCACCAACAGTTATATACTGGAGAAAATGAAAATAAATAAAATAACATAACATGTTATTTTATTAACAATACAAATTTCCGAAAAATTATCATTTCACCTGACCTACTACAGTCGGAGTGAAGCCTCCCTTATGCGAATCCTGGAACTACAGATTCAATGGTACACTCAGTTTTTTAATATGAGCACCAGTTCAAAATATAGAAAACACTACCAGTGCGTTTATTGAACTTACATTAAATCTTTTTCATAATTTCATTCCAGGAACAACAAGCCTTGGAATCACGTGCCATAAATTTTTGAAGGCTCGTAATAATTTTATATAATTAACAAAATTACATGGAAGATATTGGTCTTTACATTCTCCCCACCATTATTATTTTCCTCCCTAAAAACCACAACCTAGACTAAGGGTACAAGAGGGGGTATTGAGCACGAATCTAAGACCCCCACTCACATGTGATCCCATGGATGTTCTTGTGCTGCTAGAAAATGCACACCAGATGTATTGATTGCCCACGAAGGACCCACTCTTGTCGATCCTCAATATCTACTAGAACCTCTGTAAGCGTCGCCCCATCATCAATGTCTAGCTTTCCCCTTTCAATATCATACGATGGATCATGCATTTACTTTCTTAGCTGTGACATGTGGAAAGTGTCATGCAGTTGATCCATCTCATGGGGAAGATGGTGATACGCCACCTCACCAACTCTGTTGAGGACCATAAAGGGTCTGATTAACCTCAGAGATAGCTTTCCGCCCCAGCCAAATATCCACAAACGTCGTCGAGATGAGAACCATAGGAAGACATGGTCTCCCTCCTCAAACTCCAAAGGTCTCTACCACCTGTCAGCATAAGACTTATGCCTGCTCTGTGTAGTCTTCATCCGCTCCTAGATGATATTCACCTTCTTAGTGGTAGCCCGTACCAACTCTGGAACCATAAGTGCTTACTCCCATGGGTCTATACAGCATAAAAGTGATCTTAATGGCCCACAGTACGAGGCCTAAAATGGTTCCATACGGATAGAGGAGTGACATTTGTTGTTGTACGAGAACTCCACTAAGGGAAAGCGATCCTCCCAACCCTGGCCAAAATATAGGATGCCATCACGATGCATGTCCTCCAGATTCTTAATGGTCCACTCCATCTGACCATCCATCTATGCATGAAAGGCAGTGCTCAAAAATAGTTTAGTCCCTAACGCCTCTTGTAATCCATTCCCCAACCGGGTTGTAAAACATGGGTCACGGTCAGAGAAGATCGTCGATGGCACCCCATGAAGCCATACAATATCATGTACATTGAGGCGTCCCATTTCCTCTACTGATCCCTACTCTGGATGGGTAGGATGTGGGACGACTTGGTGAGTCGTCCAACGATCACCCGGATTCAATCGTGGCCCCTGGACCAACATGGTAGCCCTATCATGAAATCCTGGGAAATACCATCCCACTTCAAATCTGGTACCTCAAATGGCTACACTATCCTTGCTAGAACATGATTCTCGATCATCACATGAAGACAAGTGAGGCATCGTGGAAAAATATATGCCCCTGCATTATTCATCTATAGCCACCAGTGCTAATGCCAGAGATCCTGGAACATCTTTTCCATACTGGCATGTTCTGCTAGTGGGGACATATGAAACTCCCTCAACAACTCCTCCCGTAATGCCACGGGTTTCATGGTACATCCTATAAAGAGGATGACATGCTCTCCACCTTCAGAAAAGAAATTAGGTTCTGGTGTTGAGGATATATTATCATGTCGAGCCTTGTAGTCAATGTCACAAATCTATGCCTCCTAAACTCACTGATGTAGTGGTGGAGTGAAAGTCATTAACTAGATGTATGATGCTCCATCTCAATCCACAATGGATATCTACAACGTGGCTAGCAGCTCCGTAGCCTCACTCAGAAACTGTAGACAAGTCCTCCTGCTGAGTTTGTCTTCTACTATGTTCATCATCCCATGCGTGTTAAATATATCATGGTCATAGTCCTAGAGGAACTCTTTCCAATGTCACTATCTCTTATTCAGTTACTTATGTGAGAAGATATACCTGATACTCTTATGATTAGATTAAATATAAAACCATTCACCCATCAAGTTGGGCCGCCACATATTGAAGGTGAAGACCACCGGTTCTAACTCTAGTTCATGGGTAGTGTAGTCCTTCTCATTCTCTCTTAGCTATCATGAATTACAATCCATCACTTTTCGCTCCTGCATTAAGATACATCCATTTATGGTCCCTAATACATGATAAAATACTGCATACCCAATGACCTCTTATGGTAGACTCAATATAGGGGCACTCAATAGTCACTACCTGAGCTCCGGAAAACTCTGGTGGCATCTCTCCATCCACACAAAGGGAAATCCCTTCTTTTTTAATGATGACAAGGGTGTCGCAACTCTGTAAACGTTAGGTACGAATCCCCAGTAGTATCATGCCAACCCCAGGAAGCTCTACACCACAGTCACACTTCTAGTGGCTCTCAAGCAAGAAGAGCCTCTATTTTAGATAGATCCACGACAACTCATGCCTCTAAGATAATGTTTCCCAGAAAGTGGACCTCGTGTATGCAGAACTAGAACTTCTAGAGCTTACCATAAATCTGGTGCTCACAGACTGTATCCAGAAGTATCTACAGATGATAGGAATTCTTCTCCTTCGATGCCGAATATTTGATGATTTTTTCGATGAAGACCACCACAACATAAACAAGGCATGGATGAAAGATCATGTTCATGAGTCCCATGAACACCGCAGGGGAGTTGGTCACGCCGAATTGCATAACTAAGAACTCATAGTAGCCATACCAATATCTAAATGTAGCATTTCTCACATCCTCATCTCATACACTAAGCTGGTGATAGCTTGATCTGAGGACTATCTTCAAAAACCAACGATATCCCTTCATCTGATCAAAGGGATCATCAATCCACATGAGTGGATAATTGTTTTTCACGTTCACCTAGTTTATGCACTGATAATCCACACGAAGCATCAAACTCCCATTTCCCTTCTAGGGAAACATAATTTGGGATTCCCATGGAGAAACACTGGTCCTTAAGAACCCCTTCCTCTAGAAGTCCTCTAGTTGTACTCATAACAAATGAAGCTCCAGGGGAGCAATCTGATATGATGGTGTTGATATCGGTGCCATATTGGGATACATATCAATGTAAAATTCTACCTATCTGGGAGGAGGTAGTCCTGAAACATCATTAGGAAAGACATCGTCATACTGGTCCAAAACTACAGGATATCACAGACTCTCCACATGAACTTATCTGAGGGTTAGGCTAGCCAAATGATGTGTGATCATTTTCACCCTCCTCGGTGAAAGTCCTTCATGTGCTGAAAAGGTTCCCTTCTCCCCGGGGAAGGAATACCTGGTCCCATCATCACGGAAACAGCTCACATTGTGTATAATGAAATCAATATGAGCATGGACTATGGATAAACCATCCATACCCAAATGACATCATAAGGCCTAGACGCCACTACTAGAAGATCCCAGCTAAAGCCCTCACCTCCCAGAGTAAACTCATACTATCGGAACCAGTGTGTAATCAGCAAATCTTCCTCTGTAGGAGTCTCTAATCGCATAAATTTAGCCAACGACACCACTGGAATCTCGATGCTGCGAACATGACTCATGGAAATTAAATATTTATTGGAACATGGGTCGGTAATTACTGCATCTATTGTGGAGTAGACACAAATCGTACCTCGAATCATCTCTGGAGCACTAGGTCATATGCCTTAGCTTCTTGGAGTTGATCTCATCCCTATCCAACTACTCCCTGCAGTTGGGTTGGACCACCAAAAGGTGGAGGTAGTATAACCTCAAACCGTCATCCACAACCTATACCATGACCCTCTCCTCTATCATGTATTCCACCATGTGAACCTCCTCGTTCAAATCTCTACCTCTACTTTGGCGGTCCCTCGACCTTCTACTGGTCATCTGTGTTGCTGGTTGGGCAGTCGCGAACCATGTGACCATGCCCGCCGCATGTGAAGCACTATCTACTTCTATGTTGGCCTTCTATACCGCGTGACCCTCCCACATCTGACACTAAATCCCGAGGTCATCCACCCGAAGGTCTGTTCCACCAAGACCACTGTGTCATCTTCCTACTACCATCCATTGATAAATCCGCTACGAGTCGCCGGTGGGCGTCCCGTTGATGGTGTATTCTCATAAAGGAAACTCTCCACCAAGTGTTCTCTCTCCATCACTGTAACATGTGTTGGGTTGCGGATAGATACCATCGAATCACTGATCTCTCATCGGAGTCCATGCTTTATGGTCTAAGAACTGATGAAAGGGTATTGCACCTTGTCGTTAGAGTATCATGAGAGGTCGGGGAACCTTGTTGAGTACTAGACCACAATCAGGATTCCCTTCTGTATGTGTAACAACATTTGTATTTTCATAGAGTGTAGTTTTTCTGGAAATAACTCTACCCTAAAGAGGCCCTTAGAATCGGACTAGGTGAGGGTCACCTCATCATTTGTCTGTAGCATCAGGCTCCACCATCTCTCTATTACTCCCTGGAAAAGACTGGTAGCTAGGATCACCATCTACTTGGCCGGTGTCCCAACTAGGCGAGAAAACCCTGACCATAGCCTCTAGCAAGTCCTTATCCCCATACGGATCCATCTCACCTTGGAACCTTAGAGGACTCTTCCACAGAAACTCATGCAACACGCTTAGTCGGCGTGCACTATCTGCTAGTGGGGATAGTGGAAACAACTGCCCAATGGGTAGTGGTTCTTCTCGTACACCTCATTAAGGTTCTAACACTATAAAAGGACCCTACACAGAAGCCTCACTGCTCGGTGGGCCATCATCGTGTACTCTCTCAAGAATCCTGGCTAGGTCTCTATGTGGTGGAATCCAAAAAAGAAACAGGTGCACCATAGTTATTAGGCTATACCTGGTGAGCTAACTCAAAATTGGTCAAGTAAAATCATTTCTAATGCCCACGTAATTATTGTTTTGTGTAATGAGAATGAAATCATAATATACGGTCCTAGAGTATGGATACATCCATTGCCACACAAACACTGGACTCCCTGAACATAAAATTACACTCAAAACACTTAACACTATTTCACTATTAAAAGATCAGAGTCCTACATCATTAGTAGAACAAAATACATTGATACCACTTTGTCATGACCCATCCTCTAGGGCCCATGTCTTGACAACCCCAAGCCTTCCTTCCATAGGCCAGGGGTTGTCGACTAGCACCGAAAGACATATCCTGGAATAATGGGAAAACAATTCCTTTAAACCTACAAGAACACAGTACATGAATAAAATGAGCACAACCCACATAGAAAAACTGTATTAGTAAAAATATGTGTAATGAATGTAAAATGAGTGAGTACTGTAGGTATTGGGGGCCAGAATACAAGCCCAACTGAAAAGTAAAACTACAATAGAAAAAAATATCCCAGAATAATCACCAGGGTTCTTACATGGTGGTAAGGAATAGCTCTCGGTCGGTCATCACTACGGCATTTCACATCTAAAGGTCCACCTCGGAGCACCATCCAGTCATGGCTCCCAACCCTTGGTCAAAGCTTTCCATCATCTGAACAAGAAAAAACAAGGTTCGGGCGAAGCCCAGGTATGGATGAGTATAAAAATAAAATGTAGGGAAGCTGAGACCCCTTGAAGGTTTCATAGAGTTCCACATAGAAAAAAACACAACATAAGACCTCAATTACTGATCACGAAGAAATAGTCATCTCACATAAGGTATAAAACTCATTGATCAGGAATATATATGATTATTCTTATACTATATGATGTTATTACATATGTAAGTTTCACAACTGATCTACAATAAAGTTGTTCTATTACTGATCCACTATTGGAAAAAAGTCGCTGCTCTTAGACAATCCATTGTGAGGTAGGTCCTCATCGGGTCAAGATACTACTGATCCATGTAGGGTCTCTAGAATGCTGATCCACATAGGGTCACTGTAATTCTGTTCCACAGAGAGTTTCTAAAATGTTGATCCTCATAGGGTCGCTAGAATGCTGATCCAGACGGGGTTGTTCGATTCTGATCCACACAAGATCAGTAGTTACTGATCCTTGATGGGCCGCTCTAAAACTGGTCCTCATTGGGTAGAAAGATGTGGATCCACAGAGGGTTCCTATGATGCTGATCCACACAGGGTCGCTACATCCAAGACATCAAGTCACAAGATTCCAGCTCATAGCATGCTTGCATCAAGCAGAACCACTCATCAATCCATTCGTCATATTTCAATAGGTACTATGTCCCAATAAATCATACCCAATGGACCACCTCGTCATATGGGTCATAACATGATAGATGGTGCATCTATCGGATGACTGATCTGTGTGATATGTGCACTTTTGTAAAATGGGCTATGTGGTATTCAAGTCTAATCCAACCCATTTTGAACATTAATCTGTATAAAAACTCTCATAGAATATCTCTAAAGGACCTCCTTGTCACAAGGGTCCTTATTCCTCAGACGGCGTGTCGATCAGACACCGGTTCTGTTAGTTACATCCCTTTTTGTAAATCAGAGGTGATCGCACCTCGGTCTGGCCCGGCTCAGTCAGGCCTGCTGAAAATGAAAAAGGGGATGCTTCCCAAAAGGTGTCCTAACTCCACTGAAAATGTTTCAAATAGACACCTGGTTCTTCACTTACAAGAGTTTATTTATTCAGGGGTTGGTTGGGTCTAGGCCCGGTCCGACTCAGTTTAACAGGACCAACACAATGAGTCCTAGGGCCTACCAGACCCCACCTGGGTTCGGACAATTAAGGGTCATCCTAGTTCACTAGTTCCAACCCATTGGGGTCATCCAATTGGATTGCGGGCCTGGGTCACGTTGTGCTTGGCCCGCTGGCTGGGGTTCGGACCATCCATTGGGCGGGTCCCTCTCGCTTGGCCATCCCACATCCGGTGAGGTCCGCCATAAGGCATACCACCTTCTCTGCTTACCCTATGGTTGTGGTGCCGTTTCTCTCAATAGGTGGTGGGATTCTTGATAGAAAGAAATAGTCGGCTGTTTGGCCGATCGGCTTCCGCCCACGAGGCGGGCGTGGGTCTGTGTTGAACCCTCCTACATGACCTACTATTTTTGGTTGTTGTCGCCATTGGTGTCTTTCGACTCCACCCTTGTCTCGTACTATAGGTTCATGCTAGGCACCTTTGGCCGTCAGGGCGTGTGATTGCGCGCCGCTTCCCACTGCACGCATCTGGTCCTCATGGGTTTTTTCATCCACTACCGGCTGCTGCCGACCTAGCACACTGCCGGTTTCTTATGTGGACAACCAATCGCTCTAGGATGGTCCATTTTTTGATTCCATCAATTGTAAGATTACAATCATGGATTCAAGCCAATTAATGGCTTGACATTTCATTGGAACGACCATTGTAACTTTTCCATTGGAGAAAAAGAAAAGAAATAAAATAACATAACATGTTATTTAATTATACTTTCAAAAGTCCAAAAAATTAACTTTTTCACCCGACCTACTGCGGTCGAAGTGAAGCATCATTTAGGAAAATCTCCCCGCTCCGGATTTAATGGTGCCCCCAGATTTTTTATCTCAGCCCCAATTCAAGTGATAGAAAACACCACCCACTCATTTACTGAACATACCTTAAAAAATGTTTAGAAATTCATTTCGAGCACATCGGGCCTCAGAAAAACATGCCATCAATTTTCGTCAACTTGTAATAAATCCAGATAATTAAAAAAATTACATGTAAAATACGAGTATTTACAGCCAAGGATTGGATAATATAGATGGATTTTCTCATGATTTATATGGAAACTGGGTTAGTGTTATGTCTCATAGATGTCATTATAGCCTCATTCATTTAATTTATCATTTTTAGGAGATTATCTTAGTTGGTGGTCAATTGAAATATACAATCATGACCATGATTTTGTATGATTATCTAATTCTTAATTTATATTTGATATGGAATTATTTTTATTATTTATTCAATATACTATTATTATTATTTTGGATGATGTTTGGTTATTTTTTTGTTAGTTCAGCCACTGATATGGGGTTTTAGCATCCCCATGCTAACACCCTCAACCTTCAATTCTAGTCAGAAGCCTTTACCTGTTGGGAGGTGCTCCTAAGTTCCATTACAATATTATATGGACTAGGAACAACTCAATAGCCTTATACATTGGGAGGTTTTTACAAATTATTAGATCCTTTATTTTGTCTATAATATATGTAGATCGAAGAAATATTAGATATTTGTTTATTAGAACATATGATGGACCCCGTACTAATGCATCATGAACGTCATTTCAAATATAAATTATTTTTTTCTAGTGATATGTGGAAAATATTCTTTGTTTCTGATTTTATGGTTATATAATTTCCGCTAGCGTGGATCACTATAGTTTTTCTTAGGTTTATGATTTATTATATTTTTTTTACCTTTCTCCATTTCCAAGAGGTCAGTGTTCATGAATCATAATTGGAACATATGATTCACATGAACCATGAATTAATATTAGTTATTTATATCACTAATGATGAGTGTTGAGTTTCTTAAGTGTAAGATTAAACATATATGGTGATTTATTATAAAACTTGTAGGAGTAATTCAACTCGTCTTAACTGCATGTATTTAATTAATGATAGGTCATGTCGATTCAATATAGTGATTCTCTGTAATGATATATTTACAGTATTTCATGTATATTATATTATGAGACCCCTAGTGGGTTGATATAGGCATTTTCTCCTTCATAATGTACACCTTATGTGTAACACCCCAAGATTTCATAGTGTGTTATTTTTTCAAAATAATTCAACAACTTGCACTACACAGAACACCAAGTTCAAGCGCACCATGACCTACCAAAAAAAGTCATTCAAAAGAGGTTATGAATAGTATTAACTAAATTTTAAACATTATATAATCCTTATAATTTTAGAATCCATATTATGAGTTTCTTAGACATAATGTAAGAACAAATTCATTTTCAGTATTGCACTTTTACCAACTTTTAATAGTGAACCCTTTTTTATTCCAATATTTTAAACTTTTATATATTCAATTTTACTAAATAAGTTTACTTTTTAGAATGGGGACGTCAAAAATTTACATTGAATCATCCCAAGATTCCATGGTACGCTTTCCTTTGAATAATACAGTAGCGTGTGTTGTACGCAACATCGAGTTCTAACACACACCACAACCAATCAAACTAGCTGTTTTGAATTGTAATACCTACTTTTTGAAATTTTATAAATTTTATCTCTCAAAATGGACTTCATTTTTGTATTTAGAGTATCGAATTTAGCCTAAGGTGAAATTTTCGAAGTTTTCGGATAACATTTATATTTTGATGTATAGTGAAAATTACTAAATTTTAATTAAAAACATATTTTTTAATCGAAATAATTTATTGTGATAAATTAGGAATTTGAGTGGTTTTAAAGTGTATTTTGAAAATATTTTTAATATTTAATAATTTTTTTGTCATTATACATAATTTCACAATTAAACCAGACATAAACAGGTATCAATCTTTTGATAGTTATTATATCTCAAAAACACGCTTTTTGTTTTGACAACGGAAATTGATTTTAAATTAATTTCTATCACTTATGTGATTTGAATTCAAAAAAATGGATTCCATATTTGGAATCAGGATGTCCAAATTCTGTAAATAGGTGAATTTTATTTTTAGACATTTTGAATAATTACTTCGGTAAATATTTTATTTACCATGGTTAAAGGGTATATCTGGTAAATAAGGGTTAAAAATAATATTATAATAATAATAAATTACCCTAAAACGTGTCCTAACCTTATTGGTGGATACATGTCTGACCATGGGCATCTTTGGGTCGATTTTGGGACCCCATGGTTCCACTTGTATGTGATAGGGACACTTTATTTTAATTAAGTTAAAGTAAATACAAAAATGAAATAAGCTTATATCTTTTAGAAAAAAAATTACATAAGGTTATATATGTTATATTTTATTTTACAAATATTCATTAGAAATATTAAACGGTTCCCTACATAATGGTATTTTATTTATAATTTTTAGACATTGAAAAAGTAAAAATATATATGACACAATAATGATGGAGTATTTCCCTTATTAATGAAAGAATCAAATAATTGGTATTATAAATATTAAAATAAATATAATTTAAAAATTTTGATGACATACACGAATTTTATTGGTTAATATTAAATGTTATTTTTTCTTAAATGATTTTTTTTTGTATTAATAAAGTTGTTAAGACTTTAGAAAAAATATATTATTGAGTAGTGTCAAAATTGACATAAATGAGTTTTTAAAACAAATATTATATTTTTAATTTATATTCTATTCCTAAAAATCTAATGTTAGGCCAAAGGACTTATATCATTATTTTTGTATCATTAATGGATTACTTTGGGGTCCCTTGGATGTATATAGTAAATTTATGAACTATATATTATAAAAATACAAAGTGACATGATAAGTGTTAAACTAATTAACCAAGAGTTAAAACTAAACGATAAGGTTAATATAGTGACTTAAACCTGTCTAAAATCTATTGTTTGAAATTATCTCGACCCATAACCACCTTATAATTTTAATAATCAAATTTGTAGCGATTATAAACTGAGTATGAATTAATTATAAATTAATACTTTATGTTTTTCCTAAAGAGCCCCTCCTCCCCCTTATAAAAGGACCCAACTTCTAGACAATTCTTCACACCTTCAAAGCCTTTTGGTTCAGCCAACCTCTGCCCAGATGCTCTCTCAACATCCCTCACTTTATCCTAATTGTTTTATTTTGATCCTAAAGCCAACCTAGGGAGCCCTTTTGATCAAATCAAAAGGAAGAACCCGAAGAAGAGGTAATTTTTTCCCCACACTCTTTCAAGTTCCTTTCCTCTTGAACTTCTTCTTTATTTGTTTTTTCTGTTCAAAAATAATAAATCCAGTATCTCCTATATACTGTGATGTTATTATAAATATGTCACATCCATATTAATTATTCTATACATCCTTTAAATGACATGTCACCATACGTGCGTACGTACGGCTTACCGTCTCCACGTCGTGGTGTAATTGTTATTCAATAAATTATTATTTGGATGGGTATAATAATGATTTGTATTTGATGTAAATAAAAAATAAAAAATTATTATTATTATTTATATATGATATACCATCCAATTATATATTATTTTAATATCAAAATAATGATATTTTCGCTCGTGTGTACGTACGGATTACCGTCTCTACGATGCGATGAGATTCATTTCCAAGTTCACCATTCATCGAAGATTATAAAAATATATATTACTAATAAGTATGTAATATATGACATTAAAATTATATTTTAGAGATATATATATTTATATATAAAAGTATTTATGTACTTACATATATCTAATTCACTTAATTCTGTTCAATAATATATGAAAACAGAAACATCGTTTATGCGTACGTACGGACTACTGTCTCCATAAACGGTGTTTTACATTTCATATATATGTCTATTATAAATATTTATATTCTAAATATTTCTGATATATTTATCCTGTTATATATTCTGGAATTATTTAAATCATGAACTAAGTGATACAATCAAGATTAACAAGTTAAAACACGTACGATAAAGAAAGTGATTATTACACGAAATGTTAATTTAACATGGAAATTATTATTTGATGGGTAGTATAAAGTCATAAATGAATCATGTATGATATCATAAATATTCATACTGTTCTGGTATAATTTATTAACATACTATGATCTTCGTACAGGAGGTTAAACGTACTCTCGACTAAAGTAATGTGCAAGGTAAGGGGTTTTCATCTCACTCCTTATTTCCGTGAGATTCATGCCATATTGCCGCTATTACCTTTTGTGTGGTGTATGTACTACCCATAATTTTATTCTTTATGTAATACACTTTAATTTATGTTTATTTACATATTCATTGTATGATACCTCTTTCATGGGGTGTGTGTTTCATAAGTTACCAAATTGGTAAGGGTTAATTTCACAATCTCTTTATTATCTGAGGTTGTTTTTATGTAAGTATCTACCGGGACATATTTTTTATCCATGTCCATGTTTTATGAAAGAGTATTCAAAGGGATTATTTGAAGGGACTTTTTACTAAAACATCATTTGAAATGTTTTTAATAATTACTCTTCTAAATATTTCTCATTAATGTTCATGTCTTCAAAATGGTTTTTAAGGATTTATTTATATGGACATGAATGTTTTTAAAAGGTTAATTCCTTTAAAAATATTCAAAGTGGTATGGGACACTTTGATTTAAAAATATCTTTAAATGACTTCTTTTCCAAATTGTTTGACTTTTAGATGTTTTGATCAAAAAGGGATATTTCTCTAAAATAGTTTTCATTTCATCTATGTCAACATCCTTTGATAAATTTTACACTTGTTTGAATTTGATTTATTATGATATAAATCATCCATATTGTATTTAAGGTTTTGTGATATGTTTGACTATGGATGAGTTATTTTATGCCATTAATGGTTCATGATTAATGTTTTGTCATTCCGTATGCAAGTTTTAATACGAATGTTTATGTTATATTTCATCCACTTCTTAAGATAAATGTGTTGGACTAGTATGTTCCGGGTTTGGGACCAGTAAAAGTAAACCCTCCGGGTTGGGGTCTGGTTATAGCAGACCCTCCAGGTTGGTGTCAGGTTATTAGAGGCACTCCAGGTTGGTGTCCGGTTATTAGAGGCACTCCGTGTTAGTGTCTGGTTATTAGAGGCAGTCTAGGTTGGTGTCAAGTTATTGGAGGCACTCCGGGTTGGGTTCTGGTTACAGTTATCCCTTAGGTCTTGGCACGAGGCCTTGATATAGAAATTATATTTTGGAATTATACATTCCATCATTATGAAAGTGGTTAGTGATATTGCATGTGATTATTCGACTAGTAGAATATCCATGTGAATAAGTAAATGAAATTATTTAATTTTATTTTTTCCATATTATGATGAAGTTCAAGTTTAAAAGGCTTTTGTTTTAGTTATACGTTGCCTTAAATGTTTATGTTTATTTACGAATGTTTTTGCTGGATTTCTTACCCATACTGAGTGTTTGATCTCACCCCTTTGTATGTTTTATTTTTCCCAGGATTCCAAGATGTGTATTGTGATTGATATGTAGGGTTAGGCCAAGAGAATAATGGCGTTCATAAAGATTATTTCTGTTGTTTTTTATGTCTTAAAGTGCAATGTAACATTATTTTATGTAATCTTTTTACCAAGAATACTATACTAATCGGTACTTCGGGACTTGATTCCTTTTAATCATGCCAATGTATTAAAATAATACACCGACTCTGGGTAACTGGGGTCAGGGCGTTACATTATGGGTGATGATGAAACATGTTTGGATATATAATGTTTTAGTAAAAAACTATATGTTGTCTTCCCATATAGTGTGTTAATGTCATTATACAAAACCAACCCATATAAACATCTAATACTCAATATGAATCACATATGTTGATTTCATTAAATATGTAATTGGAATAGATCATGATTCTTGAGGGGGTATTCATGTATGAAGATGCACAATGAGGTTTACTATCTAAGTAGGTTATTTATTTTTCATGTAATCACTTACACTTTTATGTACTTGAGTACCCTAGAGTGGTTGTTTGGGTTTCATGTGATCTTTGAGATTACAAAGTTTTCCCATCATGTGTAGTGACTGATGATGGATATGGTTCATGGGCATTTTAGAGGAGCCATGTTCCCATGAGATGCAGCTCTGGATTTTGATGAGCCATGCATTATCGATATGATGGGTCATGATGTATGATGGTATCCCAATATAATGGTTATTTTTGGTATGTGAGTTCGACAGAGACGATAATAATGTGTATATTCCATGAGTTATTATATTAGTGAACAGGAGGTGAAATCGATTATGTGGTATAAGAAAATGATATGACTTGAGAGTTTTCATGGACAAAGAAACATCTGTGATAGTCCATTTGTACTAATGATGGAATTTAAGTCCATTTTTTGAAGAATTCTTAACACTTGTGTTCTCATAGGTAGTTCAAGATGATATACCTTATCATGATCCAAGATTACATGATATATGATGGATATATTGTAGGATGGTACTTGTTGTATTGGAACAATTTCTCGGTCAATGGGTGGTCATGTGGTAGATCATGTCATATATGAAATATAAAATTATGAAAAGGAGAACAAAGGGTTCATCTAGATAGATGTGCCTGATGGGCAAGGAAATCATGGTATGGGATTTAATTATAGGATCCCAAGAATCGATGATATAATAATCTTGCGATATGGAGTTATATTCTATTAAAAGGTAGTATGTATAAGGCCCCAGCCTTAAACCTTACTTAATCTTGAGTTATTACAAGATTACACATTGAGGATCTTTTCAGGTTTAGAGTTTTAGAGAATTAGATCATGAAACTTTCATTACATTCCACATTTAAACAAAGTGGTTACATAAAAGATAGTATTCATTCTTCCCATCAACGGAAACATATTTAAAATATAACACGGATTCTTTCTTGACACATCCTTGACACTATCATCACATCATGTACCTTTCCCTTGACCTGTGAAAAACATTTCAAAAACTTGGGATGAGCATAAAAAGCTCAGTAAGGGTTATAAAAATATGGAAAGGAAACATGAGTTCATATATACATAAGAATGAAATCATACTTTACCCATAAAACATAGGCACTTTAACATACCTCATCAAACCATGAATAAATCATAGAAAACATAAGACATAAAGGTAACTTGAGGCATTCATAACATTCTTACGTAGGGAGTAACCCTTTTGGTTACGTTTAGAATACCTATCACAGTATATTCCCTAAAATCTCTTCGGAGAAACCTTAACATTTCACTCCTTCGCGTTACCCAATGCATTGGAGAGCTATATCGGGCTCACCCGCCCTTAGTTTATCACAGAACCACCCGTTCTTCATAATAATGCCCAAGAACCATAACATAATCGTATCACATAAACATGAATAAAGGAAACAAAACATTTCCACAATTCAATCACAATATAACATTTTATGATATTGAAATAATGAATCAATTCAAAAAGAAACCATTTCCAAAACCATTTAAAACATTTAATAAAGAGATTTTTGAATCAAAGTGTCCCATACCACCTTGAAGCTTTTAACATTTTAAACCATTAATATCCATATAAATATATCCTTAAAACCATTTTGAAAACATGGATATTAATAAGAACAAATAATTAAAACATTTAAAACGATATTTTGGTTAAAGGGGTTTTACCAAAATTAGAGACACTTGAATACAATAATCGAGGAATAACATTTAGTCAGAATATTATAACATCATGAGAATAAATGGATTCATGATATAATACTCCAAAGGACAGTATATACACCATATAAGAGTGAATTGGTGCATAACAACAATGAGCCCTCAATAGAAATGTCAAATGTGATGAAATCCCTTATAAAGAAGGTATCCTTAAATTAAGGACAAATAAATCTCAAAATATATGTGTGAAAAATATATATACACCCAATATAAGTGGATATTAAGTGTAAAACAATAACAGGTCATTCACACATATTCATTGGATGACATATTCAATGACTACTAGTTGAACCCAAAGAAATCGAAATTGGGTTAAAAAGTTCCCTTGACAGCCTAACGGCATCACATCAAAATGAGTTGATGAGAGATAAAACGTGTATCTCATCACTTGGACATAAAATTTACATCAATAATGATGTATGAGGAGTGTGTTAAATGTGGTAGAGGTGGGGGCCTTTTATAAGAGGAGAGGAGGGGCACTTTTGGAAAGTAAAGAAATATTACTTTATTTGAAAATGTGTTTCGGTTTCAAAAGGTCCCGCATTGATATAATTCGTGGATAAGGTGATAAGGCTTCTAAATCCACTCATCCAATAAGTTTTGGACATGTTTAGTTCATAGATGTTACATTATCTTTCCATTTTATTTAAATCGTCAAATAATGATGTCATCGCTGCATCATTATTATGTCATAAATAATTTAATTTATTTAATGTCTAAAAATTATAAAAAAAATACTATGATGTAGGAAATCGTTTTAGCATTTCAATGAATATTTATAATCAGAATTATGACTTGTATAACCCCACTTAAAAATTGTCTTAGTAAAACATATCATGTTTGTGTCAATTTTACTTTTACATTAAATAAAATGTTATTTATGTCATTTCCCAACCAAAGTGGATCAATGGGGTCCCCAAGTTGACCCATGGCTTGTATTGGTCGGCCATGATAAAACCAATAGGTTTAGGAAAAGTGTCATGGTGTTTTCACATTCTTAAAATATCATTTTTACCTTAAACTATACTAATTACCTCTAATCGCGATTAAAAACTTAATAAGTTACTATTCACCAAAAAATTATTTTAATCTCATTGAACCACATTTTACTTCTTAATGACAACCATGTATGTCGGATTTTTTAGAATCAAAACACAATGATGGAAAAATTTCATTTAAACGGAAAATCAGTTATTATAAGTACCACTTAGTGGTTTCACTATTCATCAAAAATTGAAGTTTTTCAGAAAAATCCCAAAAATTCACCCTAAGCTATATTTGATATTCTGAATTCAAAAATGAAGTCCATTTTACAATGTTCAAAACATATAAGTCACATTAATTAATTTAATAATTAATTACCGCTGTCATGAAAAATAGTGTGTTTTATGAAACAATAAGTATCAAAAGATTGACACTAGTTTAAGTCTGATTTCAAAGTGAAATTGATTCCAACGACCACTATTGGATTTAATGGTAAATTTTTTTTCTAATTTCACTTTAAAACCAATCCAAAATATAATCTAATCATATAAATAAATTCGATTAAAAAGTGGTTTTGAATTAAAATACAACATTTTACACTATTCATTAAAAAATGAACTTTATCGGAAAGATACCAAAAATTTACACAAAGTAAATTTTGATGTCCCTATTCTTAATAAGAGTTTTATTTGGTCCAAAATAATGTTTAAGAGTGAACAAAACTATATTTAATGACGGTTCTCCATCAAAAGGTGATAAGTGAACCTTTAGTGAAAACTAGGGCATGTACGCCTAAAATTGAATTCTTTCCGTATTTGAAGCCTTTATCTTTTATTGTACAAATGTAAAAATACTTAAGAACATATATAATCATATTTTAGTTATTTCTATCCATTACCGCCATTACAACGGCTACATGTTAACTACCATTTAAAATAATATTATTTTATTATTAGAGTGCAACGTAAGATTCCCAAGAAACTCGTTGTTGCGTGTTGGGTACGCCATCGAGCATAGCGTCCCCTTTAAAGTCATATTAATATTTTATTCACAAATATGGATAAATATGAAAATGTCACATCCCTTATTTACCTGGGGTGTTACAGTATGGGAGTGTATTCTTGTGGGTTTTAGATGAGTTCAAGGAGGTACCAACAAGTTATGTGAATTACCATTGATATGGAATATAGGGAGTCTACAATGGATCTAAGAACTAATGGAAATTGTGGAATTGTTATTGAATAGTTTATTGGGAGTTTTCATTAGATTGAGGGATGTATTTCGATAATGAGAGTTGGCATCATGAAATGTTCTGGGTTTTGTGATATAGTCGACCCAAATTTTTTCCTTAGAATTCTTGTAAGTTGTGTTGTAGGAACCTATTGATGATTTTCTTGAGAAGCTGTATAAGATAATTCATATGGTGGGGAAAATCCATTGACTATGGAACATGTGACCCTCATTATATATTGAATTTTGGAAGATTCCATGGATGAATTTCCTAGTGAGTTTGGGAATAGTTGGAGATTTATTTTTCTAGTGGGAACTGAGGAATGAATGGAACAACTGTTTCTAGTCATTATTGTTTTAATGGATGATGTATGGGCCATTGAGTAATGACCCTCATGTGGTTAATATCACTAATGTTATATGACTAGTAATTGGATAGTAATGGTGGTATTTTTATATCAATGAGTAATAGAATATGATTTTATCTAGTTCTTTATTTAATAGATGATTTGTGGCTTGAATACATCATCATTTATGGTACATGAATTTGAATTATACTTAGGATGATTTAGATGTGATACGAATGAGATTTATAAATACAATGCACTAGTGTTTAGGGTTATATCATGGTATATGATTTCAGTAGTCAGTAATCCAACCAAGTAATTACATTACGATTCAATTTTATACTTTAGTGTGAGTTCTTATAAAATCCCAGGATACTCTTAGAATTCAAGGAATTAAGATCAGGCCCTTGATAGCACAATGGTAGGTGACACTATGTGTTTTTGGGAAAACATGTAGAGATAAGGACTTAATATTTCTTTCATTTGTAATTGGGGTAGTGATATGGAAACCACCCCAGGAATGTCATTAGCTCATGAAAAATGTGTTCGGATAGACGATTTTTAGAGTATGGAGTACCATAGATTCAAATAATAACTTATGAGTTGATTATTTTGGTGGCTAACATAAGGATCCTTGAGATGAACAACATGTGACACCATGTTACCTTATGATGGATGTGTTTTCAGGGCACTGTATTGGTGTATTGGTTATGGTGATGATTTGTATAATTGGTATAAATAAATAGTTCACCTTTTTTTAGATTTATTATACAATATACTGATTATCTTTTAGGGGTGTAAATCATTAGGATAGTTGTTAAATGATGACGATGAATGGTCATAGTTAAGGGAAGAAATACCACCATAAAATCTCATGCATGAGGAGTGTTTTGTTAAGGACGTTTTAAAGGCCCTCCCCATTGTGGGATCTCAATTCCATAAGAAATTTAAATATTTTGTCATTGAAAGGGGATCAATTTGTGAATCAAAATTCATGTTGTGATTATGAGGTTTTGTGAATCTAATTGATATTTTTTAGGTGTAGTTAATGGAATGTAGAGTGTTTTTTGTGATTGATTGGAAAATGGAGTGAATCTATGTGAAAATGAATCTTAATTTCACTATAAGTGCATCACCACATGGAAGGAAACAAAATGTTAAACCTCATATTGGAGAGATAAATTACCATGTCAATGGTTAGGAACCATAAACTAACGGAATTTCAAGGGAGAGTAACCTATAGGAAATGGGTAGTGATAAACACCCATTTTCATGGACATGGTAAATAGAAAATAGCCATGGGGATGGTCATTAATCATAGTGATGGTTATTTTAGGTGTAATTAATTAAAGTCTTAAATGGTTATCGAGGGTTTATACAATGAAAAAGTTTTGGAAAACAATATTGGGGGTAATTATGATGGTTGTTTGGGGGTTGAAATGGAATATACTACACCATGGTGTTCTTTTTCTAGGAATTTTATCTTGGTTACAAATATTCTAAGCCAAAAGGTGGTGGTTTTGTTTTACATTGAGATTGGGGGAATCAATGGTTCTCCAATCAAGAGTATATTGTTCACCATTGCACTAGATTTCAGAGGAAAAATGATTCCTGGAAGGATTTTGGGAAATTTTCTTATTTAAATGAAAATATAATTAATTATAATTTGATATAACTGAATAGAATAAAGAAAAATAAATTTTACATGATGAATTATTTGACATCGTCACTTGAGATAGGTTCATTGAAGATAATTGTAAACATAATTTTTATATGGAATGATTTATTAGGATAAACCTAAATGTAAATAACCTCATTTTGAGGTTGGTGGTCCCTCTATATTTCCCTTAAATATTATGCATGATTTATATAAAATGTATTTATCCACTATGGGAATCCGACCTTGTGACAAATAAATTATTTTATTACAATTAAAATTTATTATTAAAATAAAATTCTCATAATTTAATGTGTGTCATGGGTTACTATTAACCATTGAGAGCTGGATTGATTCGTTGATCATTGATCACAGAGTACATGATTCTAAAAGTTCATTCTATGTGAATCATAGAACATTTAGGGGTATATGCGAAATATGTATGTATTGTGCCTCTTGGTATAGGTTTCTTGGTGTCCTCTAAGAAAAGGTAAATGATGGGTTGGGAGTGTATAGCCATTTTATACCTTAATGGATTCATGATATTAAATAGATACATTGGTAACGTTATGTTGGGAATTGGGTGAGAGTTCCTCCCCCACTAATATGTGTCTTACTGGGTGGATCAACTTTGTAGAGAATCATGGATAGATTGGGTGAGAGTACTGGACTCTACTAACATGGGAATGGGATGGGATTTATGAAATCAGAATTATGTGATAATAACTATGATTCCAATGAGGTTGTGATATGTATATGATAAAATTGGTAGACTCTATGACCTCTCATTGGATGGTGTTGACCTATGAAGCTATATAGAGATCGAGAAACCTACTATAGGTTTCTATGATTTGATGTAATTTGAGAGACCCAAGTGGGTGCTCCAGTGATATGAATACCCTTGAGAGAGTACATAAAAATGGTTGATTAGGATTCCGGGTTTCACCTTAAAACATGAATCAATGATGAGATTATTATATAAAATTAATGATGATGTTATGTTTTTTTCTTTAGATTCATACCATAGTTAGGTGAGATTGGGTGGATAGGTGGATAATCCCTATGAGTTATGTTTTATGATATATTAATGATGATGTTATGTTTTTTTCATTATAATACAATAAAAAATAAACGATTCCATGGATGTATATAACGTATTACTCGCTTCTACCATGTGATATTTGTTAGGCTAATTATGATATCTTATATCAAGGAATTTAATAAAAAATAAACTAGTTATGTGGTTATGAAATATAGAGTAAACCAGATTATTTTTCTATAATATAAAATATATTTATACATCCAAAATTTTTCATCAAAAAGATGAGTGATAATTGTAATCAATGAACAAAATATTTTAGGATAATAATTTGAAAGAGTTTAAATTTCTCTATTGATTACTTATATTTCAATTTAATGGTTCTATTATCCCTACAAACAATTCTTAAAACTAGATATAATCTAAAATCACCAATAAATGACATGTCAATTTCATTTTTAGTGATGGTAAAAATATTTCACAATAACATTTTTTAGGTATTCTATATATAATATCATCTACATAAAATAGAACTATCATTCAAAATTATTATTAAATTATCAAATATATGTTATGATTAAATTCATTCATTTTTTTACATTTTATATTGAATAAAAAATGAATTTTTGATTACTAAGCTCTAACTACATGCTTTAATCCATATAGATCCATCTTTTATCATGATACATTTTATCCAAAACATAAAATTAGAAATCATTTTTTTGATCAATTTATACATAAACTTATATAGAATGATTCATAAATTTTTACATAACATAAAAATCAAATAGCATTAATTTTCCATGGAAAATTATAGAATGATATATATTCTTTCATAAAATTATTAAAATGAAAAAAGGTTTCATCTATAAAAATTATATTATTTAGAGTATTAACCTTAAACACCTTCCTAGATTTATTACTAATCACATTTTCTTATTTTATCCTCTCTAAAAACCCATTTAATTTTTATAAAAGTTTTATCTTTTTATCTTTAAAACACATCCAAAATATATTTCTTTTTAGTCTCTCCAATTTTAGGGAAACTATTTGGCTCTATAAGTGAGAAAATTGTTATAAAATTAAATTTATTCAACCCCCTATATGGTAAATCAAGCCCTAACTCCCCAAATATTTTCTTTATTAACTGGTTTCATAAATTATTTTCTTATTTAATCAGTTGTTCTTTGTGAATCATCACTATTATTACCATTATATGACTCAATAGTCAAGTAATGACTATTACTTTTATTTTTCCATTACAATTCATAATTTCATTCTATTCAAATTAATTTTCATTGACATTATCATAACTTCATATTTTACTTTTATCTACAATTTTAAATAATTTTTTAAACCCCTTATTATAATATATAAAAAAAATTACTTTTAATAAATAAACAATAAGAATATATTTACCTCCTTATTTTTATTTTTTAGCATTATTTATATATTTTTCTAGTATATAAATGTTTTATCTTAACACCATAAAATATTTTAATGTCATATTATTCACACAAAAAGTTCATTATTATTTATTTTCTCTCCATGAAAATGTTGTTCATTGTATTGAATATAAGTCGTAGTTTAGATTTATTACTTCAAAAAATGATGTGAAATTACCCTTGATATCATCAATAGTAAAACCATATTATTTATTGTACTATTCTATTTTCCCACTACCCATTTTTTAGGATTTCACCATATAAAACAAACGAGGGGAAATTCATCTTCCATGTATATATTTTTATACAATGTTATTTGAATCATGTGTTCTATTTTTTGATATCAATGTTTTTACTTTTGTATGAAATTAATTTCAACTATTAATTTATATTAAATAATATAATTAAAAATTTATTTTAGAAATAGGCCTAATGAATACCACATAGAAATAATCTTCCACAAAAAACACAAAAAAGAGATCACCCTTAGTGTATTTTTGGTTCATTAAGAAATTGAAATCCATGTGTACCAATGATAGTATTTTATATCTTCCCATAATATATGGAATTTATACAATTATAATAGTTATGTTTTTATAAATATGTCCAAATATGATATTTATATTTTTAATATGTCAAAAATCTAAAATAACCATACATTTCAATAAAAGATTCACAGTAACATGATTAATATAACCAAACCATTTATTCCATGAATTATAATAAAACTATTTTGATATATAAAATATCCACTATTTCTATTTTTTTATTTAAATTTATATGAGTCTATTGCCCTATAATAATAGTAGTTCTATATATACTTAGATTAACAGATCCTTTTAGTAAAATTGAACGAATGCCCTAACCCAAAAAAATTACTAACACATAGAAAAATATAATTGAATCATTTAATGAAAAGTAAATGGGACATATTTTGGTGTCTTCATCAAATTTAATATTTTTCATTACCATTTTCATTTTGTTCTCTGTTATAAAAATCATGACAGCACCATCAACTTTTGATTAAAAGTTTTTCAATATGCTGACTTTCCAAATCAGGTGGGACGAATACCATCTATCGAAAATATGTTTCATTTATTTTTTTATTTATTTTATTGATAATATATTGAGTAAAATTTATCAATATTACCCTTTTGTTTCTATTATCAATAATTATGAAACAACGTTTCTAGACTATTTGTAAAAAAAATTGTTTCATCTAAAATTTATAATCGCAACCTTCGAATAATTTATCAAAATTATTTTAAAATTTCACATTAATTTATTTTCTATTATCATGATAAATTATCAATGATGTAATTATACATTTTTCATACCTCATGACTTTATAATTCCTTAAAAAATGTACATTATATTATTTCATTATTAGAATACAAAAAATACCCGAAAATCATATAGCTACTTTTATGTACAGGATTCCATAGTGTAGAATAATTTGGAAATTGTCTTCTTTTCTAATATACCCTCATGATGTAGACATGAATAAAATAATACTACAAATAAATTCACATATATTGTATTACATATTATTTTAGATTGTTTTTCAATAATATTAAATTTATATTCCTTCAAAAACCTTATTTAATTTTTATTTAAGAACACATTTTTATTTTCAATGAAATTATTATTGTCCAATATCAAATAATAATTTCATTAGTCATATGATATTACAATAATAATATAGATATTTATCTTGTTATATGCCTCAATTAATTTGTCTTTCTACATTTGATCAAACACACTTCCTAATTTTAAAAAAATAAATCTATAATGAAAACTTTCATATTTACCATTTTATGATCCACTTGTAATTAAATCCTTAAAATTATTTTTAACATTGTATTTATATAATTCATTCAATTAATTTATAATCATTAAATTCTCTTCAACATAATGCATCAAATCCATCACATTGTCACAATTTGGGCTTACATTCCCGGATTTCAATTCTTAATCTTGTTCCTCCACCTCTTCTTCTTTCTTCTAACATAACATTATTTTATTCTTTAAATACTCTATTATCCTTACTCAATATTTGTCTATAATTTTTTAGTTCCATTAAAACATACTGTTGTTATTCTTTATGTATAGTATTAATAGTTATACCAATTAGTAAAAAGGAACATGTTCATCTATAACAATATTTATTAAACTTTGATCAATTCAATAATGAAATAAATTTTAAAAAAATTATCATACACATTCTTAAATATATTTTCATTATTGAAAATGATCACCCTCAATAATTAAAATCAATGAACTATACACCCCTCAATTTTTCACATCATGAATTAATTCTTAATTAAAAACCTCTCTTCTTAATATGTACAATGTTTTCAATACATTCATCTTGTTATCATCATCTTTTATCATTCCTAAAATATTATCTCATTACAAGATAAACATCATAAAAAACTCAATATTTGATTTATTTCATTATCTTTAGTAAAATCATTATCTATGGATATATTTCCTTTTTTCCATTAAAACACATCCAAAAAATATTTATTAATATGTTAAAATATACATAAAATATTAACCAAAAAATATTTTTTTTACTTTTACAAAAATAGATATCCTATAAATTTAATGGTATCCCTTGATCAAAATGTCATTTTGTGAATAATTTAATAAAATTCATATTTTCCCTTGAAATTTCATTTAATATTTATAAATAACTTTATGTTATTATGAAAATTACTCTCATTAACTCGTAATAAATTTTTGAACCCAATTATTACAAATACTCTTAGGAATGTGAATTTTATCTGGAATAAAGTGTCATAATTAAAATATTATATCTCATTATCTTAAAATGAAGAAAAATAATTTTATTCAGAAATATATTCCTCTTCATATTTTAGGAACAAGATTTTCAATTTTCATTTTCAATTTTATTCATTGTCAATCCAATTATTTTTCTCAGGGTTGATTAAGATTGTAATTATTTAATTTAATCCTCTTTACTATTAAATCAATGTTTGTTTGTATCTATGTTTGAGGGAGAGAGAGATAGTGAGTGATATAGATAGAGAGTATGTGTGGGCCTCTGACATCCTAATAGAGTTAACCATATTGATTCTCGATTTAGAATGTCACATGTGGTTAGGTGTGCCTCTCTATAAGCCAGAGGTTACAGACTATAAATATGGGGATAAATAAAATATGGGGAGACTATGCCCTGAAAGATACTCAAAGGGTATGAATTCAACATTACTCATATATAAATCAAACATAACCAACTTTTGGGGAAATAAAATAGTAATCCATGGTGAAATCATATACATATATATATATATAAACAAAATAGTTTATATAATATGAAGCGTCTATAGAGTAAAAAACCAATATTTAATGACTCGTGTATTAAACCTGAAAAAAAAAAGAAAAGGAATTTGAATTTTTACATGTATTGGATTGTCTGTTTTATGAACCGATCCTTGGAATTAAATTTCAAGAGTTGGTACACGTGAAAGTGTTTTTTTTATTTGGGTTAAGGACTGAGTAGCTACCACGGTATCTAATTGTGTCTCAAGAGAACTGGACCAAGAAATTCCTAGATTTGGATGGAATGACGAAGGCACATAGTTTGTCTAATATTGTGCGGCCCTCTACAGCAAATTGTGGGGCGTGTTTCAAAGGAGAAGAAATTCCACGCACATGTGGTGCAGGGTTTACAAAAAATTGTGTTCACATATCTCATGGATAGTTCCACATAGGTTGTATATAAACACTATTCATCGCACTGTCCGCACATGGTTAAGATAACCATTTTAGAAAGACATTTTAATGTGATTTCTTAAATATGGGATGTCACGTGGTTTGCACATGGTTTAGCTAATTGTGTAACCCAAACCATGTGGTGATTTTTTATTACATAAACTAAATAAAAAATAAAATAAAATAAAATAAAATAAACAAAACCAAACCAACCCATGTCACCATCATTATTCATTAAAAACACCATCCCTGGATTCCTAGGTGCATGACATGGCCCACTCCTTGGTTCATCATTGGTACACTGATCACCACTAGACTTCCACCAGTTTCTTGTTGATTATTCAAGATAAGAATCCTAGATACATTCTCCTCCCATATTTGGATCATTTTTCTCCTCCCTATTTCCATACCTAGTTTATCCCAGCACTAGGGTTTTCATATAATACAAATTTTGGTTTTCTTATGTTGTTAAGGCATGTTGTGGGTCACCCAAGACTCCATCGTACATGTTTCGGCAACCACCACCGAAGGAGAAGCTGTTCAGATTGTTTCTGTTTTCCTATAATTATTTTTTGGTAATTTTTATCATTGTTATTTATCTTTTATCATTTTTATTTTGGGTATTTCATAATTTCTAAGGATCTAATATTTTCTATTTAGTATGCTTGACCATTTCACGTGGGTTCATAGTTTCATTATCAAATGTGAAATACTTGTATACGCATTGCTGGGAATATATATATGGAAGTTCCCCTATTATGTATATATTCACCCATGTTAGAGAATATATATATATATATGGATTTAGGAGGGATTATATAAAATAGGAAAATTCATACAGGTGGAAGTGAAAACTTTTATATGCATATATGAGCATCTATGTATGGATCCCCTTGTACGTATACATGGCCATGTGAATATACACATATGGTATATGTTTTCTTATGTATATGAAAGGGTAAATGTGCTTGGAGGTGGGTTGGAGATGATTCAAGTTGTCACAAATAAAAATGTAATGTTGAAAAGTGTTCATCTCGGCCTAGTATTATCTTGAGGTAGGATCCATTTCCCTTTGCCTTTTTAATTTATGAATAACACAATTTCTCTCCTTTCGCACTTTAAATGAATATTAAATAGTACAGTTTGGTTTTTCGACTAAATTTTTCATTAAATTGAATTGGGATATGAATTTATTATTTGATGTATGTTTATACATAAATGATTTTGTTGATAAATAAATTTCACGTTTTTAAAATAAAACCCCTCAGATCGAGGTGCAATGTCTTCAAAAATACATAGTGGAATGTAGAGCTATATCACATGCTTGGATACCATTATTTGGTACTTCATTAAGGTTCTTAGGTATTTTAATGCCTTAAAGATATTTTAATTGTATAATGATATGCATTAGAGTCCCTTAACTCATCTATTAAATTTTGGATATGATGATGCCTTCGTTCAATTATATATTAAAATATTATTTGAAATTGATAAGCCTTATTATGATTGAGCTTGGATATTAAGATGCATGAGAATCTATGCCTCGTGTCATTTGTTATAAAATTATTGTTCTTACTTATGTATAAAGAGAATAGTATATTATGTTTCAAGAGAGGTGTATTCCTCATGGCATATAAATATACATGTGATATACCTTTTTATATATTATTTAAAATTGTAAGGAATATGATCCCTATATTCCACTCACACATACATTTTTTATTTTTATAGTGGTAAGGAATGTGAGAAAGATAGTCTACCCGCCCATACATTGTTTATGATGGTATAGAATGTGAGATGGATATACCAATAACACATACATTTTTTTTATTACAATGGTAAGGAATGTAATATGGATAGACCACTCATACTTACATTATTTATGATGGTAATGATTTTTATATGGAAAGCCCACCCACCCATAGGTCAGGTGTATAGTATGGAATATCACACCACTGTTACCATATGAGCAACGGGATGAGGTGCCACATTCAATCATAGAGTGTTTCATGGTGGTACACTCTCCATCCTATGTTTTTGATTATGAAATCTATCACTCAATTGGGATGTAAGGCCTTTATTATATCATTGGAGAATTTAGTTGTCTTATACTAGTTATGGGTAGTTGTTTATTAAATCTCGGTCCACCCAGCACTAGTATACTAGGTATTAGACCATTAGGAATTGGAACACACATGGTTAATATAGGTGGATTAAATATATATAATTACTATGTTTATATATATTATTGATCTTTATATAGTGATAGATGAAACATTTCATCTGGTAATGATCCAAAGTAGGAATAACAACCAGGTGTCTCTTGGATCATGGGAGAGTGTTATTAATTTAATCTATTTTGATTATCTTTCTATATATACATAATGACTGATTTAATTTATAATCATGGGATATAATTAGGATATATATTCTGGGTATTGGCCTACTAATATTTAAATCGCACACCCCTCTCAGATCAATGTTGCACAAGGGTTCCCAAGTAGAATTACTTATTTGCATGCCCTTGGACTTTTCTTCTCATTGTGTGATTGTACATGGGAGTTAGGAGAAAAAGGTATGAGTTAGATATTAGGATTCAAGTTGATATCTACTTTTATGTCTTTTAATTTTTTTCTTATTTCATGTATAGTAATCTAATTTTTCTTACTTGTTTTCAAATGATTTCAATTATTTATCGTCAATATGATATGCATGCATGGTTTTTATAAACTAGTGTTGGCCACCTTAATTTAGTAATTATTTTACACTTCCATAGTAACATGTCTTTCATTTCTTATGCTGATTCGACTATTATTTTCTATTTATACTCATTGAACCGTTGTGCTATACTGGTAAGAGGGTATAATCTCCCCATTATCAACTCCTAAGACCCTCCATGTTATTCGATAGCCTCTGGTGTATGGGTAGACACTCCTGAACCCATGTAAACCACTATTCTGAATATCGATTTCGTGATAAGTCAAGCCATGATGTTACAATGTGGTGTCAAATCGTAATTTTCACTTTTTCTTTAATTTCTGGGATGGTAGACATGAGATGAGTAATTTGTCATTTCTTTGTAAATATCTTTTTCTAATACTAATCACCCCACACACTGGGAAAATACAAAGTTTCTAGGGATAGTAATTATTGTTCTTTCTAATCGATATTGTAGTTGAAATAGATTTCTCATAGAGTTATTGGTTAATTTTCCACTTATTATTGATTTATGAAATTTATGGTATTTTTCCTTGGCCTTATTAGATAAGGATGAATCATTACACGAATCCAATATATTTATATATATTATGCACATAGATAATTCAGAATCCATGCATATTTCATGCTCTAGAGTTTCATATGTAGGTTAATTACAGTTTGGATTGTGTTCCTTGAATGCTCAACTATTCTTTTGTTTTTACTAGTTATATTTCTATATGCCATGTTCAATAGTTTAATTACATGATTAGTTGTACCATTCCTAAGTAATACATTAGCATGCCTACTTGTATATTCTATGATGTTTTCCAATTTAACATGTTTACCTTATATCATGATTTTATGCTTATTATCATGCTTATGTTTTTATTCTAGAAATGACATGCTAGTTTTCTATTGATATATATAACTGGTATGTTGGGAAAAAATTAGTGGTAAAAAATAAATTAGAATAAGTTTGAAATTATATGGAGTGTGGGTGCCTTATAATTAGGAAATGGTAGCCTATATATTCAAAAAAAATTAGATTTAAATATATATCTAACATTTTAAAAATATAAAAGGATGTTAGTATGCAATTATTAATCTGATTTGATTTAGATTAAATGGGACCCAGATTCAAAACTGTAAAGTGTATGGGTGCTTCATTGTTAGGTTGTTATCTACCCTTGTGACTAGACCATTTGGTGTGATCTGTGTATATATTTTTGGAGTTTTTATTAATGAAAAAGGTTATTTAGTTCAATTTTAATGATAATTGGTTGTGCATAAATGGGATCTAATATGGGATCTATAATGTGTAGGGGCACTTTATAAGTTGAGGAAACTATATCCCATGTGGATGAATAGTTTTATATGTCCATTTTATATTGGGAATGGTTAAATGTGAAAAGTTGTTTAATTTTAAATCATCAATATCATAGTTAAATTATTAAATACACAATTGGACCCATTTAGGGAAGTTGGGAAGGGTTCTTATGGGATGACCTGTTTGGGTGTTTTCAACCTTTTAAAGTTATGCAACTACATTTGGGTTACATTTTCATGAACCTAGGGTGTTTTAATGGGACACTCCTTAGTTACATTATCTTTTATAACTTAAAAGGAAATTTTTTTAATAATTTAATATGAATTAAGGGATTTCAATACATTTTTAAATGATTAATAATGATTTATTATGACACGTTTCTATTTTTTTTTGATTTTATGGTTAAAATCATGTGCCTTGTGTTTTTATTAAATGATACCTGAAGTTTAGAAATAAATATATTAGTTATTTTTAAGAATTAAATATTAATCAATGTAATGACATGAAAATGGAACCCTTAGGTGGTTTCCCTCAATAAAACCATCACATAAGGGTAGTGTAACATTTACTTTGAGTTACCTTGGAATTGAACCATAGGATTTATCAATGGGAATTCACTTATTTAGAAATATATTAGATGGTAAGACCTTTGTCTGTTCACTTCTAGTAGGCAAGACCTAGTGATAGGGTGGATGATTTTTTATTTTAAGGAGTTACCTCATTATAGGTATCACCCTTGAATTCAAATGACTTGCTAAATATAATGAGTTTTTAGACACTCAGTTTCATTCGGGTGTCTTTTTCCCTAGTAGAATGATTATATTCTGAATGAAACTATTGTTTTGATAGGTCTTCATGTTTTACATGGATTTTTTAGGGGAATGAGCATTGAGTAATGATTGGATTAATAAAGTTAGACAATCCTTAGTCATTGTCTCCTACTTCTTAGTTCTCATGACCCAATTAATTTTACATGAGAGACTCAGGAGGTTATCATTCTATTTGTAACAACTTATGGAACAATGAGACAAGAGACACTTTTCATCATGGTCTATATAATGCATGAATGTATATGGGGGATAAACTTTATAATGTATTTATGATGCATCATTATCTGTTATAAAATTAGGGTAGTGTGCATTGATATCTAACATACCCCTCATTTTCCCTAGTGTTGTAATGAATTAGTAAAGTTCGGTTGAGTTTTTGAGACTTGTGCTATTATGTCTAGTTTTGGGGCATCTCCATAGTAGTGTGACCTAATTGTTAAAAAAATTGAGTTTTTTAATATGATTGGGAATAATTTTTAGACAGTTAGGTGTCATGAAATGCCGGTCATTTTTGTTTTTTTGTTTTGGTCTTCTTTTTATTCTTAGATATTGTGATCGTGGATTAGAGGGGCCTCACATGTTAGTTAAGAGTGTTCTGGATATAAAATGATTATGAATGGTTTTTATATCTTTTATATAAATTACTAGGACACTTATAAGGTGGGGAGAATCTTGTCGGTTTTTTAGTGTTCCCATCTAGGTATAAAGAGCACATTCGAGGAGGACCATTTTTAAATGGTTAGTTTTGTTTGAATGATTTTGAGGCTTACATGTTTTAAAATAATTTCAATGCATTCTAGGCAACAAGACATTGAGTGGATGGATATATATGATACCATTGAGAGAAATGTTTTTCCATTCATGGTGTTTAGTGGTAAATCATGAAAAAACACTAGACACATCCAGTCTTAAAGACTTTTTATCGGTTGTAATGATGTGTTATAAGTTGAATACAGGTTTTTTCTTAGATGTTGAACAATTTTAGTTTGACCATTCATATGTCCAGTAATTGATTATGACTTATTAGAACCCATTAAAATGATCATACTATACATTAGATAATAATGGTTATGTCCTTTATCTAGAAATCATCCTTGATTCAATAATAGTGTGACGGTATAACGTTGTGATAATATTTTAAAGTTTTCGGGACTGTCAGGGTAGGTTTCGTTGGGTTTCATGATGAAACATGGCTCTTATCAAGGTATGGTGGATTTGAGTGTACCTTGGGTCCCCCTTTAGAAACTCCTTCCATGGAATTTTGGACACCAACCATTCTCTTTAACGTGATGTCGAGGAGGATTCCACTCTGGACTTAGTCGAGGTTATAATATTAATGTAGTGGAATTATACCAACTTCTTTCATGAAATATGTTGTGTGGACTTCCTCATTAATTTCCTAAGACACTAGTTTATTGATTCCTAATTTATCCCAGAATAGCAGTCAGTCTGAGAGGTGAAGCTTCAAAATGGGTGGAAATTATAGTAGATTAGACCCAGATTACACTATGTTCATGTTGTACGGTCACTATTCTAAAAATGGCCTAGATACATTTTGACCAAGTAACATCACTGAATGTCAAGTATAGACTTCAGAGGATATGTTCCTTGTGAATGCAAGATTACTTTTGAGAAGGAATAATAGATTTTTTTTTAAATGTTCTGCCATCTTAGTCAACTATCTTCTGGAATGGTCGGTTATAGGGGATATACTAAGTGCCTCTCTTGTTCAATAAATAATTTTTTATTTAATTTAGTTTGGTGTAAAAGTGTTTGGTTCATGTTGGCCTGGGATTTTGATAAGAAATATGGCTCAACTGGTCTAAATGTTGTCGTTGCGGAATATTCTTCTTTTCATTTTACCATAAAACCAAGATCTTTTTTAGAATGCTTAAGCTCATGTTCTGTTTAAAATTCCAATGATGTTTTGGGTAGTGGATCAGAATTGGACCCTTATTAATAATAAAGCCTAATGTTATGAGAACCATTGTCAAGGTGTTTAAAGATATGACGTTTGGATTGTAGCTCTATCTAATGAGCTTCAGTAAGATTTTTTCAGTTGTTCCATTCAGAAATGAGTACTTTCATGGGTTTTTAAGGATCAAGTGGAATTTATATATGAAATTATTGAAGGTGCATTGGAAAATTTTAAATTCCACGTAACCAATTGGAAAAGTCTTTAAATCCCCTATAGATCTGATGATGTTTACATTTCACTTAAAGGATTATCAAGGATGATAATTTATAAGGTGGGGAGTTTGTAATGACCCATGTTTTGAACCAGATAAAAATTTGACGGATTTTTAATTTTTGAGTTAACATGATGGGTAGTTTTATGAACTGATATTTGAAGTAAAATTTCTAGAGTTGGAACACTACAAAGTGTATTTTTTATTTTGGTGTAGTCCTGAGAATATTCTCCGGTGTCTCATCGAGTTTCAGTAGAGTCATTCCAAGAAATTACAAGATTTGGATATCCTAATAGAGGCACACAATTTGATTGAAATCATGTGGCCCTCTATAGAAAATCGTGCAACATGTTTGAGAATAGGAAAAATTTCACTAAGGGTTGTGCACGTTTTCCCAAATTGTGTACCCTTTTTGCATGGGTACTATCATATAGTAGTTCCTTGACACAATTCATTGCATATTATATTCATGGTTATGAAAACCATGTGGGGAAAACCAAGCAATATGATTTCTCCAGAATGTGGTGTCAAATAGTTGACACATAGTTTGGCTAACCATGAGACACAAAATGTGTGCTATATTTATTTTAAAGAAATAAAATTAATAAAATAAAAATAAAAATTATATAAAAACATAAAAACATACACACACATTTATCTCCATTAACTCATGCTACATACCCTCTATAGATCCCTAGGCCCAACGCACACTACCCACCTAGACCCCTCCTTAGTTCACTGATCTCTACTGTATTTCCAGTTGTTCCTCTTAAACCCATCATGGTAAGACTCCTAACTACATTATCCTCAATTATTTGGATGATTTTTCCACTTCCTTTCATCATGACTAGTTAGTATATTCCCTAGGTTTTTGGGCTAATTTAAATTTTGGTTTTCCTTCATTGTTATTGCATGTGGTGCATCCCGTGGGACAACTCAATGCATTTTTTATCAACCTCCATTGAAGGTGAAGTGGTTCATATCATTTTTTCCTTCCCATTATCATTTTGGGTATGGTTTTCCTCTGTTCTCCATTTTTCACATTTTTATTTGAATATTTTTTAATTTATATGGTTCCAATATATTTTCTTCATTATGTTGGACCTTGTCACGGGGGTTTTCAGTTGTCGTTGGTAAAGGAAATGTAACATCATTTTCATCGGTAGGCATATCTATTTTTAGGTTCCCCCGTTATATGTATATTCACCATGGCAGAGAATATATATATATATATATATATGGGAATAGTTTTTCTAATATATAATATGAAAATTCATATTGGTATAGGTGGAAATGGGTATATTCTTATATGAGAATGTATTTAAGGATTCCCTTGTATATATTCATGGCCATAACAATAGGAACATTGGGGATAGTTGTCCTTATATATATATGACAATTCATATTATCAGACGTAGGTAGGAGCAGATTCAAGTGGTCGCTGATAAAAACATAAAGATCCAATGTATTCAGCTTGGTTTGTTCTTTTATTGAGGTAAGATCCCATTCCTTTTTCCATTTTAATTTAGACTACCTTAATTTCTAACATTTCACTCTTTCCATGAATATGAAATAGAGAATTTTGGTTTTTAGATGAAATGTGTATTTAAAGTTGATTCTTACATGACGTTAATATCTAATTCATATTTATAAAAAAATGAATTCATTAACAATGTGACATCAGGTTTTTATATTAAAACAACTCAGATCAAGGTGTGCTGCATTTGTAAATACAATGTGGTATTTAGAATTCTGTCACATTCTTCTCTATGTTTCTTTGGTGCTTCTTTTATGATTGTTATGAATGATAATGCCTTAATGAACTTTTTCTTGGGTAATGACATGCATGAGATTCCAATGCCTCAAGTATTAAATTATGAATATGATTTTTCCTTATTTACATCTTATATTAAATTATTCTTTTAAATTGTTAATCCTTTTAGAGATTTATCTTAGATATTATGATACATGAGAGGTTAGGCCTCATTTCATATTTTATAAAATGATTATGCTTTTGTATGTATAAAATGTATGGGAAATTATGATTCATGAGAGGTATATGCCTCATTTCTTATAGATATACATGTGATAAACCATTATAGAGATTGTTTATAATGGAAAGAAATGTGATATTTTTTGGAAACTCACCGTTATGTTTTATTTTTCTTGTAATGGTAATCAATGAGACCATGATAGAAAACTCACCCTAACATTATTTATGACGGTAAGGATTGTGAGAGAGATATACCACTCACCATTACATTTTATTTATTATAATATTATGGAAATTTAGAATGATATACCACTCACCCTTAAATTGTTTACAATGGTAAGGAATGTGTGATGGAAAACCCAATCACCCTTACATCTGGTGTTGAGTAAGGCATCTCACACCACATCTACTATTTGGGTGATTGGTTGAGGCACAATGTTCCAGATTAGACTGTATCATGGAGACACACTATCCATCTCAGGTGTTGTAGTATGTAATCTTTCATTCTATTGGGATTTAGGTAATGTAACATATTGTTGGAGCACTTAGGCACATTAAACTTGTGATTGATGTCTGGTCATTATGACCCAGTCCACCCATCACAAGTATTCTAAGTATATTACCATTTGGAATCAATACACACATGGTTCATATGGGTTGATGAAAAATATATAATAATATTATATATATATATATATTAATACTATATATAGAGACTATTTAGACATCCAAATGGCAATGAATCGAAGCAGGTATATCATCCAGGTATCTCTTGGAAACTAGGAAGGTGTTGTTGATTTATTCAGTTTTGATTATATTTTTATTTATACCTACTCACTGATTTAATTTTTAATCACATAATTGAATTGAGATATACACCATTGGTTCTGGCCTACTAAGATTAATATATAACATCATTCTTAGGGAACCATTGCACCGGGGTACCAAAGTATAATTTCTTATTTGCAAGACCTTATAATTTTCTTATCAATATGTTCTTGTACCTGGGAAATAGGATAAAAGGACTATGTTGGAGATTAGGATACTCATGGAGATCACCTTTGGAGGATTTTAGTTCTTTTCATATTTAATGTATATTACTGTATTGTTTCCTTATATATGTCAATTTTTTAGTCATGTTTCATAACTATGATATGCAATCATTTTTTATATAAACTATTCTTGTCCACTTTAATTCATGTATTATTTTATTCTTCCATTGTAATATATATTTCATTTATTATACTACATATTTTGTTTCATAAAATTTATTCTGATTTCCCATTTTGATACTTTGATAATATGGTATACTCTCCTCACCATCACGTCCCAAGAATCTCAATGCATGTAAGATGCCTCTGGTGAATGGGGAGATGTGCTTCCGGCCATATAACCCACTGGTCCAGATACAAGTTTAGTTGTATGCTGGGTCATGACATTACATAATAAATGAAACAAGAATTATAAATAACTACAAAATCTATCATCATTGCTATTACTTATGAAGTATAATTAAAAAATTAAAGATTACTGGTCTCTGACCCAGCTCACTGTACAATATCTGGTTAAATCCATCAACCTCCCATACACTACTCATCATAAAAAACTAGTCTAACTCAACATTGATACCTGATCGGTTAAAAGATATTAAATTCTAAACATATATATAAAAACTCATAACATTTAGACAGTTTAATAGTAAGTCCACTGACATATTCGGATTCCCATGGTCACCATGATTCATTGATTTCTAGTGATTTTGTGAATACATGTTCATGTATGTGGTGAGTTTTATTTTGACTACCCAAAATTATCCTCAGGTATTCTCATGAAATATAATCATTAATTTGTAACATTTAAATGTAGAAGACACGTCGGTACTACCCAAAAAATGTTAAAGTTTGATGTACATATTATTTGAAGTCATGTATACCCTTATATCCCAAGGTGGAATACTGTAAGGGATCAACCATATCATTAGATAATTCAATTAAGCTATTGATCCTCATATCTATAATTAATCCCACTAAATATAGTCCCACATGACCATATGTTATCTTACTTCCCATCACTATAAAAACACCCTAAACATCATGGTACATGATTATCATTGAAAAAACCCAATAACAAGAAATGAAGTTGATAATAACAATTAATTTACAACATATAATAAAAACATTATCCCAAAAGATGTGAAATATTTCTCAAAAATATAAATTATTATTTAAAAACAATATCATTATAAAAAATAACTAAAAAATTAATGGGTCCCAAAAGTAATAGAATTATATAGATCCCATATCCCATGTAATTCTGCCTCTCACATCAATAGTCCTCAATGTAGCTACCACATATAATACCCATATAAAATATCCAACTCAATCCCACACAACATAATTGTTCACATAATTTATACCCAATTTCTCAATCAAAAAGAATAATAACTTCGTACAAGTTCCACAAATCAAAATATAATTATAACATAATCATTTTCATCTCATATGTCATTCCCATGGTATTAATATGGTGCCTCCCAGAGGTTGAAAAACCTCTTCTTAGGTAGATATTTTATTATAAACCGTATTAGTCACCTTTATAACCAAGAGACAATTTCACCTCCCCATTGTGTTCAATAAAAAATAGGGAACGCAACTATTTATGGAGACATTAACATCAATTTGGTATATCAAAATCTATAGACATAAACTCGTAAGAGAATTTGTTACACTCATCTTGAGGAGATATGCCCAAAATTATTATTTATATATAATGTAAATATTCACAGATCATTGTGTATGCTATATATATATATATATATTGTGGTATGAAATATAAGAATCCAAGGAATATCATATGCCATATTTTTGGGTATGTTATAAGGCCTGAATTATAGATTTCATTCCAGACCCATATGCCAATCATACTATACAACTTGGTTATGTCATAGGTAATGCAGAATCATATTATACAATTCATATTGCAAACCATGATTTATTAGGGAAGTCGAACATTTTATTAATAATTTTAATATCCCATCTAGATAGGTTATCATTTATATTTCATAAGATGAAATTATTAGTATAATTGAATGGTTAAACTGATATAATGATTTTAAACCAACATTCAATTTAAAAATACATTATAAATGTATTACTAACTACATAGTTAATTGATGTGATTAGAGGGATATATAAAGATCTAGTAACCACTCCGATGTGGCTGTATGAGCCTTCCCTTGGCTGTTGCTTGTTATTCCTCTCCCTACAACACTCGTATTCTACCTTCATGGAATACTAGTGACACTAGAACATCGCGGAATGGGGATGGTACTCAAGAGAGGATTAGGTAATTTAGATATTAAATTGATATATCTTGAATGATGAGTCCTTAAAAAATCTTCTCATTTATCATCATCATGGATATATTTAAAATAGTAGATATAGTTTCCATCATTGGATTATGGTGCATAAAATATTTCATTTTATTTTTATAAATTGATTCTGTATCATTAATGATGGTCTTGAATATTTTAGTTTTCTAATATATATTTTTGTTGGGATACATTGTTCTTAGAACCTTAGAAACCCTTCAGGGGTATAAGAGCTTCACCATGCTTCATGATTCTTCAAATCATGGTTAAAAATGATGAAATTATTTATAATATATGATATTGAAATAACTATTATTTGTTACTAATGAAATTGTATACTATCATTAATATTATGACGTGGTCTATCATATATAGGTATAGAGAATTTTTAATGTGGATTAGTTTTTAAAAAATGTTTTTAATAATCTATGATATAATCATATGTTATGATATATGACATCATAATCGTAAACAAAGTTAAATTCCACTAGTTGTCATCATATCATAGTGTATAAAATGGAATTTCATAAGGGGTGATAGAATCCTTGAAATATACATATTATAACTCCATATCATTTAAATGATATAAATTCTTGTCCTAAGTTATTTAATAATCCCACAACATTGATAATGTTACATTGGCCACCATGTGTTGAGTTAATGTTATGTAGGCCTATCATTGAATAAAATTCACTAGCTATTGAAGTTAATATTATAATATATAACTGATAATGTTGAATTATCATCCATACACCAATGAATTCCAATCATAATATATGATATCATTTTTTAGCAGAACCATACATTACTCTATAGCTAGTATAGTGAAATATGATATATGAATAATTGTTTTCAAAAATTATGTTATAAATGGATTTGAAAAAATTATAAAATTATTATAAATTATGAAAATGGGTATTTTGGGATATTTATTTATATTATTAAGGTGTTTATATATTTATTAATTATGATTTATTATAATTAAATAAATATTGTTTATGAATCAATTATGAAATAATTATTCCATTATATTAAAGTTTTATATTAAAAACCATTTACGTTAAATGCACTAACTTATAATTTGGATATAAATTTATTATATATAATTATATTTGTATTTTAAAATGTTTTAGAAAATAAAAATTTCTTTCAAAAATATAATTTTTTTTCTTTCTAATACTATGAATGTTTCATAATATATAATTTTTACTCTTCAAATTAATAGGAATTAGTTGAGACAATTATATATACCATTTAAAAAGAATTTTTGATAATTCATAAGATCAAGGATCTTAAATTATTAAATATATGTAATTTAGAATATTAAAATTGTCTTTATAATATAATTGTAGGTCATAGTTATTATATGTCATTCTATATCATATATTAAATTTGAATTCCCTAAAAAAGAATGGTATGAAGGATTTTATACTGAAATTAAATATAATGTGATTATATTTATGTAGTTTTGGAATTTCTATAATGTATGGATAAATTATATAGGGTTTATAATTATCATTTATAAATAATTATTGATATGGTGCTTATAAATATATTACCACATGTTTAAATATAATTATTTTTTTTATTTTTTTATTTTTTTTATTTTATTCCTTTTCTTATTTATACATATAATTATTAAATTGTCCATAGTGATGTATGATTTGGTTTAAAGTGTTGAAATCATCAATAAATTTTATCACATGAATCCAAGGAGTTATATGATCGGCTTTATAGTTGATTTTTTTATTCTATCTTGATTTTGGATTGTATTGAATTATGTTGTTAAATTACTAAGTTAATTATAATTTATAAATATTAGGTGTTAGTATTGTAATGGAATTCGGATTAATCTTCAGTATTGTTTCAATTGGTATAGGGACATTGGTTTAAGATTCTCAATATCCTAGAGGATCTATCATTTTCTAGAATAGTATAGGCTATTTATATATAACTCCAAACATAATCTTGGTTGGCTAGTTGATTTCATATGATTTTAAGAATTACATGGAAGGGATTCATGTACAATATGTATGACATGAATTTTATATGTATGAATTTATTGGTTACATAATTTTGGATAGTAACACAAGCCATGGGTTTTGATAAACATCAATATGGTTTAAAGAAATTTATTTATTAGTTGTCCTAAGATTCTAAAAGAAATCATTAGAAGTATGCATACATGTAATGGGAATAAATAGATAAAATGATAACATTAAATCCCCTTTAAAAATAATATGTGTTAGATTCCGTCCCAATGAAACACTTTTCAACCATTTATGAGTAATATATGTTATGATAAATATGATTTCCAATGTAAATAACAATGTGGTTAGACAAACACTAAAGTGGACTCATTACTTAGGGTAAATTTGGATCTTGTCCCACTAATGGATATGATGAATTAAAAATATTTCACTATTTTAATTGGAGTAAATATAATAAATGACCATATAAAATTAAATTTCAATATTTTAGTCAACTAATAAAAGTATTTTTTAGGGATAAATAGATTTATCATCATCTGATGTGACTTTTAGATCAATTATTTAAAATATAATAATAGTGGAAGAAATATCAAGATAGTGCATAAACTTGTTAATCATTCTTAAGAAAGATGGAAAAATTTATGTGTTCTTGCAATAAATTTTGATTAAGAAACTATTTAAATTGTTTAATACATGAATCTTTATGCATAGGAAAAGTATATAGTTGTTTTTGTAAGGTTTAAAAACCAATAGATTCATAATGACTGAATGAAATTAATATCCACTAATATATTCAATATTATTCATTATTTTAAATGAATTATTGATACTACCATCTAACATTATGTATTTTATTATAATGAATTCATATTAAATCATCCTTGGATATAATCAATAAATTTGAATGTGTTCAATAAATGTTTACCCGATTTTCTCAATGTATTGATGATAGATGAGAAAAAAGTGTTATATAAAGGCTCATGTGTTGTGATTATAGTAAAAATGGGAAAAAAATTATTCCCAAAGGAAAAGATTCCAATAAAAATTAGTCAATGTATTCCATTGAATCCTATGAGAGGTGTTTAGATGGATGAGAAATGATTACACATGTGATAGTATTAACCAAAATACATTAATGGGATTAATGAAATTTGTGCATATTTAATGTTACATATTTCGGTTGTAGAAATAAATTCATTTATTTTTTAAGGGATATTGATATGGTATATTTATCTAATTTTATAAATATAAAATAATTATAAAAAAAATAATATATCAACATTGTAGGTAAAATTATAGTTATGATGAAAATGGTTGTTGGATCAATATGAATCAATGGGTTCTTAAATTATGTTGTTTATTATAAAGGAAAATATCAAGAAGAAGTAGATCTATATAAAGGATTTAAACTTTCTAATTACTTATCCTATATGATAGGATATGTTTTTTTAAAATATTTTTTATCAATAATATGCACTGATGTAATTAATGAACGTGGTATATGATTCATCAAAATCATTAGCATCTTTGGGATTAGTATAGGGATAAGAAGAGTTATTTCAAGGATAATAGAGTTTATCAATATGTTTTTGAAAATATAAAAGATGTGATGCCACCAATCATCAGTGACTTGTTTAAAAATATAAATTATTATTTTTAGATTAATTATTGATGCACAAAGAATACCATATAATATATGGATACTAATATCTTACTTATTAAAAATTACCATTAAAAGGAAATTACTGTTTTTTATAAAGTCAATGATGTTTTTAAAACATAGAATGATATTCTAATGAGAATATAGTTTCATAAGGGATAGTAGAAGTACGTTTCAGACATAGATAAGTTTAAAATGTTAGAAATAAAAGATTGTAACATTCGAAATTCATAGTGAATGTCACTTAATATAGAATGAGAGTTTAAGGTATGCCTATTAAGAGAAATGTTTTGAATAACATATCAATAAAATAATTTAATATAAATTATTATTCTAAATGTGTTTTGGATGTATTGGTAAAGATAAAATAATATAAAAAGTTAAATTATTTACCAAAATAATTTCAAATAAAAATTTAGATCAAAAAATTCTTGGAATGATGATGATTACGAACATTGAAAATGTTACAGGTAGACAAATGAAACCCCTAGAATCAGAACATTGGATTTTTTAGATATGTAGATTGAATAATATTATCATATAGTTGAATATTCAAAATATGGTACCTAAGTAAAACCATTATCCAAACTAGTTTACATAATACATGTTACTCACTAAAAGAGTTTAGTGGGACAGTCTTATCAAATGGTCATATAGAGATGTATTAGTAATGACATAGAGATTTAATGAGTTTAACAAAACCATAAAAGTGAAAAAAAAACAATTGATTTGGTTGTATATCATATAGGATATGATTATATGAGTGTTTATGTATAGTGTGGTTAATATTATTAAAGCTGTATAAGAATAAAAAATATATCATATTGTGAAAAAAGGTGGACTTCACTATTTAATATTTCTCATTTTCTATATATATAAAATGATGTGAACTAATATTGGGCCACTCAAAGAATGAATTTCATTTATCAGTAATGGATGTTCATCAGGGATTATCATAGGTTTGGATTAAACCTAATATTTATTAAGAATTAAATTTTTATAGATATATTAAATGTGATCTTGTGGAACAAAAGGATTTCAATGTGTTGGATGGACCCATAGTATACCACATGGAGGTTCAAACCAAATGTATTTTGTATTCTGGGGGTGCATATATCATATTTTTATATCTATAACATTGGATTTGGTGCGATAACTATAATTAAAAGTTTTATTTGTAGCTACCATTCATGAAAACGTTGTATGGATTATCTAAGTAGGGGGTGGTGGAAATATATTCAATCGTATCATTAGTTTGATTTTAATTAAGTTTTTATTTTTAATCCTGTGTAAAAATTATGAATTTTTTTCCATATGATCTGATATATTGTAAGGTTTTATGGTTAAACTTATAAAATACAATTGATGTTATTATCTATTGGATGACGATAATGTGATGTCATAATCTGTAGTTGTAAATTGCATGTGATATAAAAATTGACATGGTTAGTATATACTCAATCAATTGATAATATATGAGTAGATATTGAGGTTTGATATACTCTATGTCATGTGGTTACATGATGTCTTTAACATATATATCATATAAAAATTATTGTTTTTATAGAATATACATGGTGGAATATTGTATCGATAAACATGTTTTTTAAGGATGTAGGTTTTCCGATTTTATTTTAAACTAGAGAAAACTACAGAACCAAAAAGGGTTTGGGAAAATAATGCTCAAAGCATTAAATTTAGACACCTTACTTTTTTCTCAATCATTCACCTGATTTCCATTCTTCCATGTGAAATACATTCTAGTTAACTCCTTCACATCTACACCCCAAACCTCTAGTTCTACCCCTACTTGAAGTAAGAGATTTAATCCTTTCAAGTAATGTATAAGGCCCCAGCCTTAAACCTTACTTAATATTGAGTTATTACAAGATTACACATTGAGTATCATTTCAGGTTTAGAGTTTTATAGAATTAGATCATGAAACTTGCATTACATTCCACATTTAAACAAAGTGGTTACATAAAAGACAGTATTCATTCTTCCCATCAACGGAAACATATTTAAAATAAAACATGGATTCTTTCTTGACACATCCTTGACACTATCATCACATCATGTACCCTTCACATGAACTGTGAAAAAACATTTCAAAAACTTGGGATGAGCATAAAAAGCTCAGTAAGGGATATAAAAATATGGAAAGGAAACATGAGTACATGTATACATAAGAATGAAATCATACTTTACCCATAAAACATAGGCATATCAAATCATGAATAAATCATAGAAATCATAAGACATAAAAGGTAACTTGAGGCATTCATAACATTCTTACGTAGGGAGTAACCCTCTTCGTTACGTTTTGGAATAACCATCACAGTATATTCCCTAAATCTCTTCGGAGAAACCTCAATGTTTCACTCCTTCGCGTTACCCAATGCATTGGAGAGCTATATCGGGCTCACCCTCCCTTAGTTTATCACGGAACCACCCGTTTTCATAACAATGCCCAAGAACCATAACATAAATGTATCACATAAAACATGCATAAAGGAAACATAACATTTCCACATTTCAATCACAATATAACATTTTAGTATATTGAAATAATGAATCCATTCAAAAAGAAACCATTTCCAAAACCATTTAAAACATTTACTAAAGAGATTTTTGAATCAAAGTTCCCCATACCACCTTGAAGCATAAAATTTTAAATCATTAATATCCATATAATTAAATCCTTAAAACCATTTTGAAAACATGGATATTAATAAGAACAAATAATTAAAACATTCAATATGATATTTTGGTTAAAGGGGTTTTACCAAAATTAGAGACACTTGAATACAATAATTGAGGAATAACATTTAGTCAGAACTTTATAATATCATGAGAATAAATGTATTCGTGATATAATACTCGAAAGGGCAGTATATACACCATATAAGATTGAATTGGCGCATAACAACAATGAACCCTCAATAGAAATGTCAAATGTGATGAAATCCCTTATAAAGAAGGTATCCTTAAATTAAGGACAAATAAATCTCAAAAATATGTGTGACAAATATAAATACACCCAATATAAGTGGATATTAGTTTTAAAACAATAAAAGTTCATTCACACATATTCAATGGATGACATATTCAATTACTACATGTTGAACCCAAAGAAATCGAAATTGGGTTAAAAAGGTCCCTTGACAGCCTAACGGCATGACATCAAAATGAGTTGATGAGAGATAAAAAGTGTATATAATCACATGGACATAAAATTTACATCAATAAGGATATATGAGAACATATCCCAACATAACAATATGTAAATTAAAAGACCCAACAAAAGAAGTCTTTTAAAAAAGAGGAGGGTGAAAGGTTCCCTTACCGACTTGGGTATCTTTCAAAACATACACCCCATGAAAGAAGGACAATAGATCATTGATGTAAATACTCATAAACGAAATTATATTACACAAAGAGTAAAATAATGTGAAGTTCATACACCACTCAATGGAATTTGTGGCAAATGTAGCATAAATCTCACGGGAATAAAAGTGAGATGAAAAAACCCTTACGAAAACTCGGCAGCCTAACGGCGCCACATAAAACTTCCGAAAATGGATTGATGAGATCAAATAGGGTATCTCATCACATTACAATAAAATGTACAGAAAGAGAAATATAAAAGAACATCCCCAAACATTACCAATAGGAGCTTAAAATAAGTGACATAAAGGAGAGTACTTAAAAAGAAAGAGAGAGGTTAGATCTCTTACGAAAGTTCGGCAGCCTAACTGCGCCACTCAAACTTCCAAAATGGATTGATGATAGAGAATAGGGTCTCTCATCACACGAACATAAAAATTACAGTAAGTTTAATATAAAAGATCATCCCAATAACAAGAAAGATGAGCTTTAAAAGGAATGACATAAAATTGTGTACATAAAAAGAAAGAGAGAAGTAGGATCCCTTACCTCGGGTCCGACTTGACTCGATCGTTCTTTAATCTCCTGAATAATAAACTTGAGTTAATATATACTTCCTCAATAACCATTTTGAAGTTCATTATTCCTTTTATATCACTTATTACCATGTCATAAACATTATGTAATCATTTAAGTTAATAATATTTGTTTTGCCGATATTTTGTTCTTAAGTCGAAAGTGGACTTCTTACAATTAAATGTTGTTCGTGTGGCCAAATGTTTATTATATCCAGAATTGTATTTATGATGTATATATCATATATTTCATATATATCCAGTACATGAATGCATTTATAACATTACATAATCATTTAGAGGTAAGAAATGAAATGCACCGTTCATGGAGACGGTAAGCCGTACGTACGCATGAACGCTACTTTCATTTCTATTTCATATTTTATAGAATGGAATAATAATGATATAAAGTTATATTATAATTCCAGTATAATATCATATATAATATCATAGTTCCATTCTTTATACGTCCCACATATGGTATTTAACGAATCAAATCACTTTGAGGGGGCGGTAGTCCGCACTTCCTTAAATGAAGATATCGCGTTTACCCATAATGGAAACCATAAAGGTATGACCAAAATGAAAAAAACAGAAGCTTAAGGAAAACATAAACATATTATATATCATATATAGAAATAGTGACATCATAATGGCCACCTTTGAAGGTGTTAAATGAGTATTGAACAATCATCGTTTCGGGAGGCAGAATTTCGCCATCCACGAAAACCGTATGTTCTTTAACCATTTGATGTAGTTGTGTGAGAGTGTAGCTCGAATAAATCTTATAAAAACATCCTAGTATATTAAAGATACTAGTGTTGTTACAAAAGAAGTAAATAAAAAGAGTTTAGGGGGTTGGAGAAGCAAAATAAAACAAATGAACATGAGAGAATGAATTACCTTTAAAAGTGTAACTCCTTTTGATTTGAGACTAAAGGCTTCCTTTGAAAGGATTATGCTCAAAGGGAATCCTCTAGGATGAGGAGAGGGATGTGGAGAGAGTAAATGTGCAGGGGTTTTCCGAGCCAATGGCTTGAGGAGTGTGTCAAATGAGGTAGAGGTGGGGGCCTTTTATAAGAGGAGAGGAGGGGCACTTTTGGAAAGTAAGAAATATTACTTTATTTGAAAATGTGTTTCGGTTTTAAAAGGTCCCACATTGATATAATTCGTGGATAAGGTGATAAGGGTTCGAAATCCACCCATCCAATAAGTTTTTTACATGTGTAGGTCATAGAGTTTACATTATCTTCTCATTTTATTTAAATCGTCAGATAATGATGTCATCGCTGCATCATTATGATGTCATAAATAATTTAATTTATTTAATGTCTAACAATTATAAAAAAATTACTATGATGTGGGAAATCTTTTTATCTTTCCAATGACTATTTATAATAAAACATCTGACTTGTATAACCCCACTTAAAAATTGTTTTAGTAAAACATATCATGTCTGTGTCATTTTTACTTTTACATAAAAAGTTATTTATGTCATTTCCAACCAAAGTGGCTCCATGGGGTCCCCAAGTTGACCCATGGCTTGTCTTGGTCGGCCATTACACATACAATGAGGTTAGTACATGTGTCAAGTTCATTTCATATTATTAAAACATTATTTTTACCCTAAACTACACTAATTACCTCTAATCGCGATTAAAAACTTAATAAGTTACTATTCACCAAAAAATTATTTTTATCCCATTGAACCACATTTTACTTCTTAATGAAAACCATGTATGTCTGATTTTTTAAATTAAAAACACAATTATGGAAAAATTTCATTTAAACGGAAAAATCAGTTTTTATAAGTACCACTTAGTGGTGTCACTATTCATCAAAAATTGATGTTTTTCAGAAAAATCTCAAAAATTCACCCTAAGCTATATTTGATATTCTGAATTCAAAAATGAAGTATATTTTACAATATTCAAAACATATAAGTCACATTAATTAATTTAATAATTAATTCCCGCTGTCAGAGCAAATAGCCTGTTTTTATGAAACAATAAGTATCAACAGATTGACACTGGTTTAAGTCTGTTTTCAAAGTGAAAATAATTCCAACGACCACTACTGGATTTAATGGTAAAAATATATTCTAATTTCACTTTAAAACTAATTCAAAAGATAATCTAATCATATAAATAAATTAGATTAAAAAGAGGTTTTCAATTAAAATAAAGCATTTTACACTATTCATTAAAAAATTGAACTTTATCGGAAAGACACCAAAAATTTACACAAAGTAAATTTTGATGTCCCGATTCTTAATAAGAGTTTAATTTGGTCCAAACAAATGTTTAAGAGTGAAAAACACTATATTTAATGATGTTTCAACATCAAAAGGTGATACGTGAACCTTTAGTAAAAACTAGGGCATATACGCCTAAAATTGAATTCTTTTCGTATTTTAAGCCTCTATCCTTTATTGGATAAATGTAAAAACATTTAAAAACATATATAATGATATTTTAGTTATTTATATCCATTCACACCATTACAATGGCTACATGTTAACTACCATTTAAAATAATATTATTTTATTATTAGAGTGCAACGTAAGATTACCAAGAAACTCGTTGTTGCGTGTTGGGTACGCTATCGAGAATAGCATCCCCTTTAAAGTCATATTAATATTTTATTCACAAATATGGATAAATATGAAAATGTAATATTCTTTATTTACCTGGGGTGTTACATCCTTCCCCCCTTTTGGGAATTACGTCCTCGCAATTTTTAAAATTGAGCTTTGAAACATCCTTGAACGTCCCACATCAGAACAAGAGTCGGCAAAACAATCACTTTAAAATAAAGGAAGATAAGTACACAGGTCACCCAAGTTAACACATACTAGGATTCCATGTAGAAAAACATGGAAATGGAAGAAAAAGAAAAGGGTCATGTTCTTGAGGGAGAGTGATAGTAAACATGTCTAGGAGAAAGTTAACAATGAGAAAATCACAAACTTGTGATGGGTTAAACGGTATTCGATTCCCCAGTAGGAAAAGATAATATACAACATTTTTGTTTTAAGTTACTTTTTATTGAGGAATTTATTCATAAGGAAACATAATCACTTATCATGTTGACTTTCAACTTTTACTGGATTCCTTAATCAAACTCATATTTTTCCAAAAGACGAGTATTTAGGGAGACTTGTTCGCATTAAGTGTACTATAATCAACTTCTAGATAATCACCTAATCCACAAAAGAGAACTATATATATCCCATGTCTTTAGGCTTTAACCAAAACCAAAACCAAAAAGGTTATTACAAGGTCAGATAATCCAGAAAAGGATAACCCATTAAAAAGAAAATCCATGCTTAATCTCCAAAATTTGTCCAACAAAACCCAAAGTTCAATAAGGACCATTAGATAAACAATTTGTCCATAAAATTCTTCAAAGTAAACCAATATAAGATTGAAACCCAAATATTTGAAGGATTTAGTCACATAGTCTTCCAAGTTAAATTGTAAAATTTATCTCCAAACAACATCAGTTGCTCCTAAAGTCTCGTATTGAAAAGTTATTAACCTAATCACATATCCTCTATGATAGGTTAATCATTTTCATAAATAACCCAAAATCAACTTACTCTTAAAAAAAAGAATCAGTCAAACTAACCAGGGACTTCACGTAGTCCAGTGGTAGGCGATAAATACCAGTTGCACTTTGATTGTGGGTTCGATTCCCGCAGCTTTGTCCGACACGATGGGTAGTCACACGGTCTACGTGTTGTCCTTTTTCCAAAACTATATAATTCTCAAATCATTCCCCAAAAGGGATAAAATCATCAAAAATAACCATAACATAATTTAACCTCAATTTTATCTCATGCCTTTCACTTCAATCATAAAATATAGTAACCCATAATTACCTCAAAAGTAAGGATCATATAAACCCAAATGGTTCTTTATAACTATGTCCACAAAAGAAAATATAACTATTACTTGAATAAAATTTTCCTATATTAAACATCAGGGTTACACATAATATAAAAAGTCTTCTAATGTAACCCCATCATCAAAATAGACTTAAAACTCTTAAGAATTTCACCATAACTCTTGAAGCCCTTATATGTTGACATCTTACTCATTAAACATTCTTCATGATACATTATCCATTCCTTTCCAACTTATTCCGAAATACCTCCTTCCTAAAAACAAAATCATGAATCATATCCTAAGATTCCAAAATAGTAAAACAATAGTCATGAAATAGTACATACCTTTGATTGGTCATTTTCAGTTTCTTCATCCTCAATCGGAATGGCATTAGGTATGGGTAAACGAATAATGGTACGCTCTTGGTGACTCCATTCACGAATCTTCTTCATAGGACATGTCTTTGCATAATGACCATGCACACCACATTTAAAACATTCAATTGATCCCTCAGAAAGAACTTCTTTCCCTTTCCTCGAGTCAACTGGATGCTTCATTTTTCCATGGCCGGTTCTTGATTTATGACCTTCATTTCCACATCTATAGCATATTTCTGTCCCTTGGAAACATTTTCCTAGGTGTTTCTTTCCACATCTTTGAAACATAGGTTTTTGAACACACTTACCTTTATGATTATTACCTGTACTTCCGAAGGGATTTGTTTCTTGCATATATGATGCCTTAGAGAAATCTCCAAGGTTTAGGTGGTCAATCATGACTCCAGATAGTTGGTTGAGGATAATCAGAAGAGTTCTCATTGCAGCTCCAATATCATTCAGTTGCTTGCTCAAAAAACTATCACATTTTCCTTCACATCCACTGTTACTTTGGTGCCTGCTAGATCCAGCCATTTACTAAAACCAAAAAGGTCAGTGTGAGTATATCAACAAAACCATCATGTACTAATGAGTAAGATAAAGACTAAGATATATTTACTCATTCACTTTATCTAAAACTAGGACTCTTTCTGAAATCCTAACCATTATGGTAATGTCACTTATGCTTAAAGAATACCTTAACCTCTAAAGTTATCTAAACCGACCTTTGATACCAACTATAAGGCCCCAGCCTTAAACCTTACTTAATCATGAGTTATTACAAGATTACACATTGAGGATCTTTTCAGGTTTACAGTTTTAGAGAATTAGATCATGAAACTTGCATTACATTCCACATTTAAACAAAGTGGTTACTTAAGAGACAGTATTCATTCTTCCCATCAACGGAAACATATTTAAAATAAAACATGGATTCTTTCTTGACACATCCTTGACACTATCATCACATCATGTACTCTTCCCTTGACCTGTGAAAAACATTTCAAAAACTTGGGATGAGCATAAAAAGCTCAGGAAGGGATATAAAAATATGGAAAGGAAACATGAGTACATGTATACATAAGAATGAAATCATACTTTACCCATTAAACTTAGGAATATCAAATCATGAATAAATCATAGAAATCATAAGACATAAAAGGTAACTTGAGGCATTCATAACATTCTTACATAGGGAGTAACCCTCTTGGTTACGTTTTGGAATACCCATCACAGTATATTCCCTAAATCTCTTCGGAGAAACCTCAATGATTCACTCCTTCGCATTACCCAATGCATTGGAGAGCTATATCGGTCTCACCCGCCCTTAGTTTATCACGGAACCACCCATTTTCATAACAATGCCCAAGAACCCTAACATAAATATATCACATAAAACATGCATAAAGGAAACATAACATTTCCACATTTCAATCACAATATAATATTTTAGTATATTGAAATAATGAATCCATTCAAAAAGAAACCATTTCCAAAACCATTTAAAACATTTAATAAAGAGATTTTTGAATCAAAGTGTCCCATACCACCTTGAAGCATAAAATTTTAAACCATTAATATCCATATAAATAAATCCTTAAAACCATTTTGAAAACATGGATATTAATAAGAACAAATAATTAAAACATTCAAAACGATATTTTGGATAAAGGGGTTTTACCAAAATTAGAGACACTTGAATACAATAATTGAGGAATAACATTTAGCCAGAACTTTATAATATCATGAGAATAAATGGATTCATGATATAATACTCCAAAGGATAGTATATACACCATATAATATTGAATTGGTGCATAACAACAATGAACCCTCAATAGAAATGTCAAATGTGATGAAATCCCTTATAAAGAAGGTATCCTTAAATTAAAAACAAATAAATCTCAAAAATATGTGTGAAAAATATTAATACACCCAATATAAGTGTATATTAATTGTAAAACAATAAAAGGTCATTCACACATATTCAATGGATGACATATTCAATGACTACATGTTGAACCCAAAGAAATCGAAATTGAGTTAAAAAGGTCCCTTGACAGCCTAACGGCATCACATCAAAATGAGTTGATGAGAGATAAAAAGTGTATCTCATCACTTGGACATAAAATTTACATCAATAAGGATATATGAGAACATATCCCAACATTACAATATGTAAATTAAAAGACCCAACAAAAGAAGTCTTTTAAAAAAGAGGAGGGTGAAAGGTTCCGTTACCGACTTGGGAATCTTTCAAAACATACACCCCATGAAAGAAGGACAATAGATCATTGATGTAAATACTCATAAACGAAATTATATTACACAAAGAATAAAATAATGGGCAGTACATACACCACTCAATGGAATTTGTGGCAAATGTAGCATAAATCTCACGGGAATAAAAGTGAGATGAAAAATCCCTTACGAAAACTCAGCAGCCTAACGGCGCCACATAAAACTTCCGAATATGGATTGATGGGATCAAATAGGGTATCTCATCACATTAAAATAAAATTTATAGAAAGATAAATATAAAAGAACATCCACAAACATTACCAATAGGAGCTTAAAAGAAGTGACATAAAGGAGAGTACTTAAAAAGAAAGAGAGAGGTTAGATCTCTTACGAAAGTTCTGCAGCCTAACCGCGCCACTCAAACTTCCAAAATGGATTGATGAGAGAGAATAGGGTCTCTCATCACATGAACATAAAAATTACAGTAAGTGTAATATAAAATATCATCCCAATAACAAGAAAGATGAGCTTTAAAAGGAATGACATAAAAGTGTGTACTTAAAAAGAAAGAGAGGAGTATGATCCCTTACCTCGGGTCCGACTTGACTCGATCTTTCTTTAATCTCATGAATAATAAACATGATTTAATTTATACTTCCTTAATAACCATTTTCAAGTTCATTATTCCTTTTATATCACTTATTACCATGTCATAAACATTATGTAATCATTTAAGTTAATAATATTTGTTTTGCCGATATTTTGTTCTTAAGTCGAAAGTGGACTTCTTACAATTACATGTTGTTCGTGTGGCCAAATGTTTATTATATCCAGAATTGTATTTATGATGTAGATATCATATATGTCATATATATCCAGTACATGCATGCATTTATAACATTTCATAATCATTTAGAGGTAAGAAATGAAATGCACCGTTCATGGAGACGGTAAGCCGTACGTACGCATGAACGATACTTTCATTTCTATTTCATATTTTATAGAATGGAATCATAATGATATAAAGGTATATTATAATTCCAGTATAATATCATATATAATATCATAGTTCAATTATTTATACGTCCCACATATGCTATTTAACGAATCAAATCACTTTGAGGGGCGGTAGTCCGCACTTCCTTAAATGAAGATATCGCGTTTACCCATAATGGAAACCATAAAGGTATGACCAAAATGAAAAAAACATAAGCTTAAGGAAAACATAAACATATTATATATCATATATAGAAATAGTGACATCATAATGGCCACCTTTGAAGGTGTTAAATGAGTATTGAACAATCATCGTTTCGGGAGGCAGAATTTCGCCATCCACGGAAACCGTATGTTCTTTAACCATTTGATGTAGTTTTGTGAGAGTGTAGCTAGAATAAATCTTATAAAAACATCCTAGTATATTGAAGTTACTGGTTTTGTTACAAAATAAGTAAATAAAAAGAGTTTAGGGGGTTGGAGAAGCAAAATAAAACAAATGAACATGAGAGAATGAATTGCCTTTAAAAGTGTAACTCCTTTTGATTTGAGCCTAAAGGATTCCTTTGAAAGGATTCTGCTCAAAGGGAGTCCTCTAGGATTAGGAGAGGGATGTGGAGAGAGTAAATGGGCAGGGTTTGTCCGAGCCAATGGCTTGAGGAGTGTGTGAAATGAGGTAGAGGTGGGGGCCTTTTATAAGAGGAGAGGAGGGGCACTTTTGGAAAGTAAGAAATATTACTTTATTTGAAAATGTGTTTCGGTTTTAAAATGTCCCACATTGATATAATTCGTGGATAAGGTGATAAGGGTTCGAAATCCACCCATCCAATAAGTGTTTGACATGTTTAGGTCATAGGGATTACATTATCTTCTCATTTTATTTAAATCGTCAGATAATGATGCCATCGCTGCATCATTATGATGTCATAAATAATTTAATTTATTTAATGTCTAGAAATTATAAAACAATTACTATGATGTGGGAAATATTTTTATATTTCCAATGACTATTTATAATAAAACATCTGACTTGTATAACCCCACTTAAAAATTGTTTTAGTAAAACATATCATGTTTGTGTCATTTTTACTTTTACATAAAAAGTTATTTATGTCATTTCCCAACCAAAGTGGCTCCATGGGGTCCCCAAGTTGACCCATGGCTTGTCTTGGTCGGCCATTACACATACAATGAGGTTAGGACATGTGTCAAGTTCATTTAATATTATTAAAACATTATTTTTACCTTAAACTACACTAATTACCTCTAATCGCGATTAAAAACTTAATAAGTTACTATTCACCAAAAAATTATGTTTATCCCATTGAACCGCATTTTAATTATTAATGAAAACCATGTATGTCGGATTTTTGAAATTCAAAACACAATGATGGCAAAATTTCATTTAAACGGAAAAATCAGTTTTTATAAGTACCACTTAGTGGTGTCACTATTCATCAAAAATTGATGTTTTTCAGAAAAATCTCATAAATTCACCCTAAGCTATATTTGATATTCCGAATTCAAAAATGAAGCCTATTTTACAAAATTCAAAACATATAAGTCACATTAATTAATTTAATAATTAATTCCCGCTGTCAGAGAAAATAGCCTGTTTTTATGAAACAATAAGTATCAAAAGATTGACACTGGTTTAAGTCTGTTTTCAAAGTGAAAATAATTCCAACGACCACTACTGGATTTAATTGTAAAAATATATTATAATTTCACTTTAAAACCAATTCAAAAGATAATATAATAATATAAATAAATTAGATTAAAAAGAGGTTTTGAATTAAAATAAAACATTTTACACTATTCATTAAAAAAATGAACATTATCGGAAAGACACCAAAAATTTACACAAAGTAAATTTTGATGTCCCGATTCTTAATAAGAGTTTCATTTGGTACAAAAAAATGTCTAAGTGTGAACAACACTATATTTAATGATTGTTCAACATCAAAAGGTGATAAGTGAACCTTTAGTAAAAACTAGGGCATATACGCCTAAAATTGAATTATTTCCGTATTTTAAGCCTCTATCCTTTATTGGATAAATGTAAAAACATTTAAAAACATATATAATCATATTTTAGTTATTTATATCCATTCCCGCCATTACAATGACTACATGTTAACTACCATTTAAAATAATATTATTTTATTATTAGAGTGCAATGTAAGATTCCCAAGAAACTCGTTGTTGCGTGTTGGGTACGCTATCGAGCATAGCATCCCCTTTAAAGTAATATTAATATTTTATTCACAAATATGGATAAATATGAAAATGTCATATTCTTTATTTACCTGGGGTGTTACATAATGTCTCACCATCAGTGCTTTTAGAGTTAGATCAACCAGCTTGTTGCTCTAGGATTTTTTTCACGAGAGGTTCCCCTTTCCATTAGAGTCATTGCCCCCTCAACCTCTTTTCTTCTATCATGAGGAAGAGTCTCCTGGTGTTTTTTGTCTTCATAATTCATATCCAAATCACAAATAATTGAATCATACATCTCATTGGCTCAATATGTTTTATGTTCATAAATAAGAGCATATTTACCTTCATTTTATTGATCAAGCACTACTTGGGAGTCAATTGAAGACTTGGTCTTCTTGTATGAAACTAGTTGAAAAGTCTCATTATCCATGATATATTTTGAAGAAAGTTAGAAATATTTATAAATCATTGGAGTATTATAATTTAAAACTTTCTTACACTTTTCAGTACCTGAAGTAGCCAACCTTTCTTGTGAAAAATATTGATGAACCACTTTTTTCATATATTCTTCATTAAATAATTCAACCAGAATGTGATCATCACTTATTCATTTTATATAAAAAACATTATTGTTGACATTATCCTCTTAATAGAAAATTAAATTAAAAATTTTCTTCTTTTTCAAAGATATAGAGCCATTCAGAATAGATGAATCACTTTCTGGGCCACCCTTCTTATCAACCAATAGTTTTACTACCTTATCAAGATCATGTCCCTATTATTCTATCATATATTTGAAACTATTAGTAGAAATGTAATTTTCATCATCAATATTACATTGTTCATTTCTATTAGGAGGTGGAAACATCTAAGGAACAATATCAGTCTTTCAAATAGATGTTTTTTAAACTTTTTATGATAGTTTCTCCCATCGTGTCCAACCATTAAACAAAAAATGCACACTATTGACCTCCTAAAGTTAGATTACTCATGACCGATAACATCACATTATTTATAGATTTTCTTGATTTTATCATACATAATATTCTACTCAATAATATCTTCATCTGTATCAATCATTACTTTATCAACTAGCTCCTAACCAAATTCAACCTCAACCAAGAATCTTGTGAAGAGGAAAAATATTGATACATTCATTTCCATATCAATTTTAATAAATATAAAAATATATAATTCATTTTAATCGATATTTTAGTATTACAATGTATAAAACTCTACCCTTACCCAAATTTTATTATTGGTGTTACTAACCTCAAATTGGTTGAATTTTGTTTCCCATTCATAAAGGTAAATAATACCCGATTTGAGCCGAATTAAACCAAAACACAAGGCTCAGACATTTAGATCACTAGAGGGATAGAGAATCTGGAAATATCCCTATCCAAATTAGACACATTTCCTTGAGTAGAATCTCCAAATTGATGAAATTCGCCCCTTCAGTTCAACTATTTTAATAGGACAAGACCCTTAGGAAGAAAAAGAAAATCCATGATCTAGAACTCACCTATTTTACGACGCTCTGATATCGATTTGGGGTCTTATATAATGTGAACAAAATTTAATTTTTCTTATAATGGAATAATTGGTCATACAATTGATGACGGTTATTGTGAAATTCATTGTGATTCTATCGATCTAAGTATCACCTCAACAAAGATTAATCTATTGTTCCAACCCGAAACCATAGAGATGATGAGAATCCAACCTCCAAAGCATAATAAATATATACCCCATGAATAAGATGTGTTATAGTATCAAATGATAATATGGAAACCCTAATATCATGAAGCAATTAGATAGATATTCCCTCAACAGTTCTCTCTCATCGATAAACTTGTGTTTATTGGATATCACAACAAATCCTTTTATAGCTTCAGATTCAGTAATGGTTTTCCTAAGCAAAATATTTTCTAGAATATACGTACTAAGGAATTCATATATTTTTTCAACACTAAAATGTAATGAACAATAATAATTTATAGTTAATTGATTGGGTATTCAGTTATAGGAAACCATGCGAGCTTCTTTAAAAGTGTTTTCAGGTTTATCAAAAATGAGTTTTTGATGGATATTCAATAGTTACTCCATATGATGTTCTGTAAAATAAATTTTATGATAATTTTGTAAAATTATTTTAGAATATTTCCACATGGATTTTGGGATATTGTATGGGAAGACATTTTATTCATTATAATTTATTGTTAAATGTCACAATGTCTATGAGTCTTTAGAAAATATGGGATATTAAATAAGATATTCTCTTATTCTATATTTATATATGATGTAAATTGGAATATATAATATTGAAATTTATATATATATATATATGTATAAATATAAATAATTTTTTAAAACATATTGGATACGGTGTCCTATCATATAATATAGGTTTTGGTATATAATAAGGAATGAAATAAATATTTCATGCCACTACATTAGCTATGTCATACTATATGACTTGGTAATATCATATGAGACAAAGATTCATATCTTCTGATTGATATTACACTCGATGATTTATCTTGAAAGTTAAACATTAATTTTTAAACAACCAAACCTCCCTTAATATTAAAAAATTAGAAATTTTTTATAAGTTGAAGCACATTGGAATGTTGGCATGGATGAATTAATATAACGATTTGTACTTATCATATCATTTACTCAAAATTTATAGACATATAATTAAATACATTTACAATCATGGGTGAACTATGTTAAGAGGAAGTACCATTTACGATGTGTCTATATATGCTATTATTTAGTTTCTACTAATAATCCCCCACCCCATATCTCTCTTCTTTTCCTTCTTTCCTTTCATGAGATACTAGTATATCATAGTCGCCAGAAGGATCTCAACCAAGTGACAAGTGATCTAATAGATTCATGGATACACCTCAATGTAAGGATTATTAAGGATAATTTTAAAGTATCATCATCAATAATTTTATTAAATAAAACATAATACATGTCCATAATTTGAGTACGGTGGACAATATCAATTATATTTTGATTATATATGTTGTTGTTTTCATAATTATTTTAGGTTTATATTATATTCAAATAAATTGAACACATATTTTTTGATCCTTATAGAAACATTATTATTAAAATAATCATAAAAACAAAGGTCATCTTTGATGTCATATCAAAATATAAGGTATATCACAATGGTGCCATTGTTTATAAGAAAATTTTCATGTCCTTTTCATATCACATGTCAGAATTCACTAAACTAAACAAATGAGTGATCACTTTCCACTACCATCGTAATATGCTGTCCCCAAATGAAACTTTTAGAAACACAAGGATTTTCCCCCAACTCAGTTTTATCCATAAATCAAAACAATAATAAGAATAACCTCTAATATGAAAATATTTCCCACGTGGTTAATGGTAAAAATACTCACACTCTCTCAAACCATTCAATGATGTCTCACATCTCTCCAAAGATTATCTCATGATTGAATCAACACTCATGGGATAACTACCCTGAAGTATCAATGGGATCACACAAATCTTCTCCATGATGTTGGGAAAACTACGAGTCCTATACTCAATATTTGTCCCAATGGGTTCCACTAATGGATCCATAAACACACAACTATCAACGGTTTTACTAGATATCCCAACCTAGACTATCTAAATAATCATAAAATGTAATGATTCACATCTGGAGCAGAAATCACCATGAAATGGGAGATTTACTGAAGGCAATTTATCAATAAAGGGGGAACTAAAGCCTACAGGCCTCTGTATATAGGGTAATAAACAAAGGTTGTAAATCAATCAAAAATATATTTTTATTTTGATTATTTAAAGTTGACATAAAAAAGAATTTTTATACTATTCAAAAAAATGACATTGAGCCAATATAATATTATGTAACTTATGAAAAATCTAGTAAATACCCTCTTTATAAAACCAATAACATAGTTTTGAAATCCCATTTCAAAAAAAAATTATTCAAATACATATTTATTTTCCTTGAAATCTTTTTTAAAAAACAAATACATCATTTAAAATAACTATAAAAGGGAAACTTAAATATACCGCAGAAATATCAACCTAGAATCAATTCACATCATCAAAACACACTGTAATATGTGACACCAAGACCCACACAACATGGTCACCATGAAATCATGTGTCTAACCAAATTATGCATCCCTTTATTAACAATTATGTTCAAACGACCAATTCTAATTTTACATTGTTATATAATGTCACACAATCATGTTTTTTGTTATAATATTAATCTAACATGATAAAAAAAATTCTAAAATAAAAACATGGGCATATTAATCCAAAATTTTAAAAAATCAATAAGTCGTTAATTTATTAAAATACCATAATTTTTATAAACTAATAAGAAAAATTGTGCAGTATAATGATGTTGATACAATACTTAAAAAAATTAAAATAAGCATTGGAAATCTCCAAGAAATCCTATCAGAAAATTCAAAAAATATATAAATCAATTAAGTATCATTTTTACCTAATATTTCATAGATCTTAAATGAAACGCACTAGAAAATATACCACTAAAAGATAGTAATCAACACATTTGTTTACCATTCCCTAGCCTCCTCTAGTGATCGAACATGAATTCCCTATTGATATAATAGATTTTAGAATGGGTTAGTGAAATATGAAACCAAATACTATTCTCAACCCACCCAAATGAAATGAAAAATAAGGTAGATAATAAAGGAAGTACGATGGATGATCCGACATCAAACTGACACTTATAAAGAAAATAAAATTTTTTCCACGGTTTTAACATCTGTTTTTTGATAACCAGTGTTAAAAATATTATTAGAAAAATTATTTCAATAACATAAAGAAAAAAATACATTGAGGGTTTTTACATCAATTATGTCCATAATAGAAATAGAATCATAGATGAAAAGGGTATTGATACTAGTGATTGAAATAGCATACCTTAAAAATGATCGCCTCTAGGGCTTTCACATTAGTTATTTCAATAACTAATGATAAAAACCTATACTTGGAGGGGTTTTCATCAGTTTTATAAATATAATATTAAAAAATCTGGACACAAAGGGTTGGTAACATCTTTCATTAAAAATAAATGATGTTATATACTATTCTCAATTATATTTCAAACATTGGTTTTTTCAATAACAGATGTTAAAAATATAAATCTAACACCGGAAATAGTTTTTCTTTACATAATGCCTCCTCAAATTTAATTTACCTCATAAAAATGTATCACAATACATATAGAAATTTTATAGTTTTTTATCACACCCACACATTCCACATTCTCTACCAAAAATCATTCATGACATAAAACCTTTATTCATATTTCAATCAAAATCATTCATTTCATCCCCCATTTCATAATGTATCATGATAATATTATTTATCTCCAATTTTTTTATTTGTAAATTCAATCCGAATTTATAAAATATCAATCATGAGTTGGTACAAATTTTAAATATTAATTTATATTGACTGTAGTTAGGGAGACAGAGTGGTGTTGGTGATGAAGGAAATGTTTGCCATTATTGACCTTGCATTGTGGTATAGTCCATGGAACAATATCAATTATTATAAATTAATCTATGTTTCCCATAATTATTTGTAATATATTTTATTTATATTATAATTTCATCATTTATTTTGGTTTCTTTTCATTCTATGATTCTAAAATAAATTTTATATCATTTAAAACTGAAATTTATAATTATAAGAGATATTTTTTTACTCATATTTTATTCACTGATTCTCGGAAACAAATGTGTATGTTTCTAGGATCACTTCTAATATTGTTTTCTATGAAATTATATATATTTATGTTGGTTAACTGAAAAATTAATGTTAAAATTTTATTCTCATGCTATTTATTTGAATAACATATAAAAATTGATATTTTCACATCATTTTTTCAAATAACCAATGTTAAATGATATATAAAATTTTATTATATTTTATAATAAAAAATATCTGATGTTGTAAAAATATTTATTTACTATTATAAAAACAAACATTAGAAATAATTTTTCTATGTGGATTACAGTTTTTTAATATCAAAAAATTATTTTAAAACCCTAAAAAATTAATGATAAGACATTTTTCACTAGTGAAAAATGATGAATCTGGTCTAAGATACCATAGATCAAATGGGTAAATGGGGTAAGAATTGAGTAAAATATAAAAACTCCTCACCAATTTTGTTATCCAAAATAAGAAACCCCTTGTGAGAGTTTTAAATAAATAGATCTAAAAAGATGAAAATTCCCATATATTAAACAATGGTCAGTCCTCATCACCAGGTTTGTAGTGGCTTACATCCAAGTTCCTAATGATAGTGAAAATTTGACAACACCACTACCCAAAAAAATCATAATGGGATACCAATGAGGTTCTAGTGAGTGATTTAACAGCCCACCAAACCTGATTTCTCCTACTCTATGTGGAAATATATCCCATGGGATTATCCACAAATATATTTATATCCAAATTATCATTTCAAAATAGACACCCATTATATCACTTTCATGTATTATTTTTTTCATTTGATTTAATATTTATTTAATAAGATAAAATAAAATTTTGAAAATTTTTATGAAATATCAAACTATATGTTTATGGTGCATTCTTACCATAATAATGAGAGTCAAACTTGCACCTTGACAGCTCAAACCTATTGAAGTACATAAGGTTAAATTCATGGTATGTCTAACTGTTTTACCTAAGCTTGAAAATTATTAAAACTATAAAAGGTCTAGTTTCAATATCTAGATTTAAATCAAAGGAATCCCATTTTCTTCTGCATTCCCTATATAATACTCAAGATTTTCAATCCGTATTGATCCACACTTATTCATTAATATACCAAGGTGAAACTTCCACCAATTCCATTATTATTAAGGGTAATATGGTCTACACAACGTATCTCCAACATTTTCATCATTATTTATCCACTTTACATTATTGTAAGGGTTATTGTTGACATAGGATCATATATTATGTTATTTTAAATGTGGGATTTCATTTTTAGTAGAATGAAAAAACATGGGTCAACCTTATACATTACCCAATGCAATATACCACATGTTATTAATCAAGTTCTAGGTCTCCATGAATAGGAATCTAGTGTCATAGAATCAATCTTCCACAACACATGAATGATTTCACTTGATAAATCAACAAAAAAACATGGAATCCACACAAAAATTTGACCTGACCATGTTGGAACATCACACTCAACATATAAGTAGTTTCAAAATTATAACAATAAAAAATGAAACTCAAAAACATGATCTAAAATTACTCAACCATTAAATTAAAAGAAAAAAAAATCCCAACTATAAAAAATAAAAAATTGCAATAAAAAGGTGACATAAAATATTACAATTCAATGAAGTACAATATGAATTAATTCCCACCTTAGTTATCCAACTATAAACCAAAAGTGATAAAAACTAACATCCATCAAGTAGAAACTGAACAAACCTCACTTTCCAACTCTACAATACCCTATTGAAACCCCTATTCAATATCCATACCGAAATAACCAATTAATATCGTCATTAGAATGAAACAAGAATAAATCAACACAGAGTGTGTGTTTGTGAATTAATTGTAAAATAAACATTCCCATTAGTATCACAATAAGTGATTATTATAATTAAATTTTAGAACAATGAAATTAATGTGTCGTTTTAAATATAATATATCAAATTTAATATTTTTTTACGAGAAAACTATAATGAATAATTTGTCCCATTCATATTTATTTTGTAAAATACTACTATATTATTACATTTACTAGAAGAATAACATTAAATTATTCTATATGATATAAATTTAATATGAGATAAATCATTATAATGCAAGGATAAATAAATAAATTTTAAATTCATGATACATTTACTTTATTTCATTATAAAGGATGTAAATACATTTTTAAATCCTACATTACTATGGTATCAAAAAAATATTTTTTAAGACATAACCAACATTGAATCAAACTTCATGAAACAAATATTTAAATATATCAACCTCTTAACCCAAAAAATTACAATGTACCACCAATAATGGGATAAATGGTAACCATGAAATTAAAATCATTATAAATAAGGAGTACCACAAAACATTAATAATAAAAATATAAGAAACAATGTATCAGAAATATAGCATTATTAATGAAATTATTATAGGATATAATGAATAAAAAAACTAATCATAACAAATATAGTGGAAAATGAAACACACTTTTGAAAAATAATAATAATCTTGGGATAAAACACTATATACTAAGGTGAAGTTCCCATAAATAAATAATAAAAATTCACCATACAGATAATCAATAATCCATACAACACATAAACTCTATTTTATCTACCCCAACCCCTTGAGCAGAAATAACAATTCAAATAGAAATAATAACACTCTATGGAGACATTATATGGTCGGTAATCTCAGCTAATGTAGAACGCGTCACTCAATGTAACATATATCTATCCTTGGCCCCCTAGGATATATCCTTGAATGTGAAAAATCTTATTAATATAAAAAAATAAAACAATAACAGTAAAATAATAAACTCAACCATAAAAGCTAAACACCCTTCAATTAATTATCCCCCCTTCCATAATTATTACCAGTATCAATGAGTTATATAATAATATTTTAAATTCAGATGAATCTCATTACAAGTAGGGTCTAATACCAAGGCTTAAAACCCAATATAAAAGTATTATTTCATTTTATAAATGGACATTTAAAATTTTAAATCCAAGATGAAATAAAATTTTTAAACTCAATATAGTTATAAAAACCACACTAATCTTTATATTGTAAATATATAGATCAAGTGATTATATAAAAACATTTATTATAAAAACAAAGCAACCACATTTTTTGGAACATTATAATAGATATATAACCCAATAATTTTTCAAAACACCCTCAGTGTTAAGTTACTTGAACATAATAAATTATAATAAATTTTTCCATGGAAAAAATATTTCTTATTAAAAACATCATATTAATTTTATCAAGGAAATTTATATTATAATTGTACTTGATTAAAAATTTAAACTTGAATGAGGATTATAACCTTTTGGCCATGTCATATTTTAGGAAGAATGTAATATAAATTAACACATGAAGTTTATATTAACAAAATATTAATTTTATTAATTAGAAAATATAATTTTCATTGGAAAACCCCCATGGTTTTATAAAAACTTAACGTTAAAGTGTCTCATACCTTAATCACCGATTCCATTAAAAATATATGATATTCCAACAAAAGAGGAAGAGATAAAAACATAGAGGAACAAGAAAACCTAAAATAGAAAAACAACATGTCAAAACCATAAATAACAAAATCCTAAGACAATATATACGTATTAGGGAAAAATAATATGTATGAAGGGTGAAGAATAGAAGAGGAGGAGATCTAGAGAATTTTACCATGATGAATCTAGCTCAAAAATTGTACTTTTCCTAATGAGAAACCAATAGAAATGGGTAATGAATCATTTAAAAAGAAGGGGTCAAATGAAATGATGGTGATTTAATAAATAATACCATATTTAAATGTAATTGAGAAAAATTCAAGAAATTACTTTTCTATTTTTTCCACAAGGTTTGGTCACATCGTTGGTGTAATTGTTCACCAATAATGTATGGGTCATTGATGTCTAAATTCAATCATGCATGGTTTGGATACATAATTAGCATAAATGTAAACAACCTACTATATATTTAAAACATTATTCATGGTTATGTATAATTATTCTCAAAATAATCCTCCAATTACTTAAAAGGAATTGGAAGTTAAAATTGCACCATATTCTGTTCACTAAGAATCAGATATGCAGTTTGGTAAATCGAAAACATACTATGTGCCCTGAAATATCATATCTAATATTTTTTATTAAACACAAAAACACTAATTTCTCTTTTATAAATAAATATAAAATTATTTACCAATAGTGTTATTAGTATTTTTCATAATTTCCCTCATTATGACACTTTTTACCCCTATAAAGTTTATATGAACTGATGGATCAAAACATGAATCACAAAATTTCACCTTCTTGGATGTCAAATTTCACTACAGAGTTGAATAAAATGACTTATATATATTTAATCAACCAGTGATATAAATAATCCTTGGATTCATGAGATTACATTGAAAAATACATCATAATAACCTCACACTATCTCAATGAAGGCCGAGTAAGTAAAAAAAGGAGATCAAAAAATGAAAGACACACCACCTAGAGGGGAAACTATTCAACGGAGGTCTTCCAACCATTTATAATCATTTTATAGGTTTATAGCTTTCTATGTACTCAACCATATAATGAAGATAACACCAAAATAGAAATCGTGGTCTCTTTCTGATTTTATGACAATAAACTGATAAAAATAAAAACAACTTCTAATAGAAACAATATTTACCATTGGAATTTCACAATCAATAACTACATAAAAAATGATATAACACATGGTTTAAAACTATATAAAATTACCATATCAGGTTCTCCATTATATACACCACTATAGGTCATATATTTTAAAATTAAAACACTAACTTAAAGTTATGTTACAAAAGGATTAAGAAATCGAATGGAACACCACAAACTGATGAAATCCATGTCTCTTTCAAAATAGTTTACAAAATCATTAGATGTGAACCTACCAAACATAGCTATAAAAAAATCTTTGGATCTTCTTCACATGTATTATTTTAATGACATGCATTACAAAACTAAATCACACCACTGATATTCAATTTCTAAGTAGTAAATAAAAAATCAAAGTGGGAATTTTTTTATTATCCCCTATCATTTAAACATGGTTGATTTGATTCCACATTTCACCATTTTAACCTTATTTAATACACTTATGTATAAGAGAAACAACATCATTTCTAGTTACACTAGATATGATAGCTTTTAAGTTCATGTATACAATCAAAATTTCCATTTACGAAGGTTGACCACATGAGGACAACAATTTTTAGATATCTATATGAAGACCAATTATAAAACATTATGCTTTGAATATATCATCTATAAATAACTCATGAAGATTAATTATAAATAAAATGAAATTATAAATACATTTTTATTCCATATTAATAGCCATTTTAAGGAATAAAATCACTACTTGCATTACCACTTTGGTGGCCTCGTGATAACATTGTTGAATTGATGGATCATAGAAACCTTTCCATGAATTGTCCATTAGTATCATATTGTGATTGAAGTCTTCCATGATTTAAAATTAGAGAAATAAAATGTGATAGTGGAAAATATGAACTGGAAACTTTTTGGTATAATGATCAGAAGAAATTTTATTCAATATTTTTCATCCAAATCTCTTTTAATAAAGAAATCTACTCCCCTTGGAAAAGGGGAAATCTGTAGTCCTTGAATTTATTAGTCTATTACTAAACATAATCCAGATCAGGACCAAAACCATTTTCAATTAGTGGAACTATATAAAAATCTAACTCAACTAAACATAGATCTAAAATAGTGGTTGTTTCTGGTAAATCATAAATTGATACCTCAGAAATATTGGTATTGAATTTCCTGGGTGAAATAAGTCTATAACAGTTAGAACACAAGATCAAATCAATATGTGACCATGTTTGAAATGTATAAAATCAAATTTATATCAATGAAATACCATTGACATATCATAAATTACTATATAAACATACCTAACATATCTTCCATAAAACATAATCTAAGTTTGATATATAAAATTCTATCACTACTTATAGTTATTTGTTAAAATTTTTTGAAATAAAATTTCTATGAAACATTATTAAACACTTTAAAAATGTTCATGGCCTTTAAAATCAGAAATACATATCAATGAATCTATGGAAATCATGAAAATAAACATTATAAATCAATCATGCCACAAAATCACACATTGTATTACAATCATTTCAAAATAACCTCAAGTACATTTGTTCAGAATCTCGTGATGTATTCTCCATAGAAATCCCATTTAGAAAACCACACCAACATTTTCATTAAACTAATTTATTATAGGGAATCTAATCATGGTATGTTTATCCATAATGAACTCCAAAATTCCAATTAAAAAATTCATATTAGTTTTATTATACTTTAATACATTTTTGAAACTATAGAATGCAACATTTTGAAATCAATCATAACCCAAACCCATATAAAACAAACTCAAATGTTACCCCAAATAGTTTAAAAATAAAATTTAAATTCTATCAAAACCATTGTTTTTTAACCTTTATTGTATTATAATAATTAGTTATTTATATCCCAAATCACTATGTTTCAAAATATCAGAAACCTCACCTCAATATACCCCAAAAAAGTAAGAAGAAATAATATCAGGAATATTAAAATAAAAAAAAAGAGAAATAGAATAACACAAAAGTTTTTTTAAAAAACTCATGGTTAATCTATATGGTTTACTGATCCATTCAATAAACATTCAAAATTACATTTTATGTTTATAGAACCATATGTATATTCATCACCTTGTTTACCAACCTTTGTTTTGTAATCAAGAATAAAAATAAATATTCCATTTTTCAGTATAAAAATATTAATTTCTCAAATTATAACATATTAAATCCATATTATTCATATATCTTATGGTTTATATAAGAAAATTTCAAAAAATTAAAAATAAAAGCTGTAATTTGAATTACATATCCGTACTACCAATGGTAGCTCATTGATTGATGTTAGAAAGTGTTATTCATACTCTCTCCCTCACCCACCTCAGGATCTCTGATGATCATATCTCTTTTGTTTTTAGAAAGAATATATAATATAAACAAAAATGATTTATAATATTTTTTTTATAACCAACCAAACTAATTGATATAGATAAGCCAACCTAGTCAACGATCCATATGGGTTGAAGTGTGTTCTTACTATCCACAGGTTGGAAACTACTATTGGAGCATTATCCTTGCTCAACATTGGAATGGTTAAAACTAATAAATCATAAAATAAAATGAACATACACAAACAATTGTTTTTTTATCATTTTATATCTTGGAATACAAAGTATAAAATATAAGATGTTTCAAAATAAAAACCGTACTAGATAAGAAAAGGAAAAATGAAGTAAAAAATCTATAATAAATATATCGCATGAATACCATTAACTACCCACCACTATAAAAACACTTATCACTAAAAAAATTGTTAAAATTAATATGTGAATATAATGAGGAACTTGAACAAATAATTCCAATATCCATAACCATAATAAAAAAAAAATTGTGGCCAATTACCACCCCCATTTAGGTGGTGGATGTTTTATTACACCACTCTAAATAGTTCATTGGGAAATTACCATACTACTGAATTTTTTCATTATACTTACCTTATTACCTCCTAGTTATAATGTCAATCTATATAGGATGGAGTTGTTATTATGTCATTGTAACTAGTTCCATTACAGTCTCTACACTAGTTTACGATTCCCCTATGGCTTGTTGATTTACCCACCTGTATAGGATACCACTCTAGTAAGAAGTATATGTGTAGTAGGATTTGGTTATGATTATTTGTTATATTATTAAAAGGATCCCAGTTGTATATACATTTTCTTAGAGTTTTACTTCAATAAAGATTTTATAATGTTTTTTTATAAATATCTTTTTATTCACATTTTCACTCATATACATGGATAATTTTAATAAATTATATTTTTATCCAATGTATATATAACATATTTGGTAATGAAATACTATTTATAATTCATTTATACATACTTTTTTTATGAAAGATGATAAAATTGGAATATAGTTTAAATTCATTGGAATTGGTTTAGTTGTTTAAAAAAAATTACATATAACATTTTGTGGAATCCAACTTGGAATATTGATCTCACACCCAAAATATATTATCCATATAAGTATAACATGTTATTATGATATAGGTAAATGGATATTACATCTTTGAGGGATGGAAACATGGTTGTTTTGGTTCATTTTTAGAGATGTGGAGGGGTTGGAGACTCATCCTTGTCCTGTGGAAATGGAAATTTTTCCATAACCTTATAGTTATACTAGTGGCATATTATTTTATCAATCATATGTACTAATTAATATAGTATTTAGATCCCATTAACTATTATTTTTTATTATATTTGGATATATATTTGTTATAGTTTTATTTTTAATTGTAAATATTTTTGAAATTGTATATTCAATGATTTTATGATTTACTAGTCATGGTATTTTTGTTTTCTTCCATAGCATGTTTTCTTATGTTAATTTGTAAACATTTAATGTTATAGGTTTTTATTTCCTCCGTAAGGAAGGCTGTTATGTTTTTAGTTGAATTCTTTTTCTTTAGTTTTATAATTTTTCATGTTAAATCATTCTCAATTGTGTTAGTGTAATGACCGAGTAATAACATCTAACCCATGGTGATTGGGAACACACATTGAGCCTTATGTCTAGTGAATTTGGTATCATGTCAGGTTAACTGGGGATAGTTTTTTAAAAATGGTATCACTTCCTTGTCATGATTTAAGATATTATTGAAGAAAAGGTACATAACTAAAGGAAACCACAAACTTAAGAATTATTTCATGATTAACATTTTTTCCAACATTTAGCATAATGAGACTTCATATTGTATGGGATATAGAGGATTTGAATTTTTTATTTCTTATCATATTTTAATTTTTTATTTTTCAGAATATTTAGTTTGGAAATAAAAATTTTAAGGAAATTATAGGGATAATGATTGGAAAACAAAGCTTATAGACTTTATATTTCAATCATCCTACATATTTTTATAGAACCAAAACATATGAATGTTTAATAAAAATGTTTTTTTAATCACTCATCCTAACCATTCATAGTGAATGATTTTTTTAAATTCATTTATTTAATTTATTTACATGATTTCATACATTGATTAGGATTTTGTCGATAAGTAAATAGATTTTTTTTATTTCAATCAGATTATATTGTGTTTGATGGAATTAATATTCATTATTGGATTTTATAATGATAAATCCTTCATGGATGAGTACCATTGAATCCATTGAATAGATTAGTAGATAATTTATTTTAGTAGAATCTTTTATTCATCTGAACCACATCAAGATATTTTTTGAAAATCTATAAGATATATAAGAGGTGGATGATCTTAGTTCAACCTATGCTAGGGATCAATATCAACAGTTCGTTCACCATAATCCTAATTCATTTTAAGAAACCAAATATTCACATGATTTTTTGTAATATATAGACTAAATTGAATTTATATTGAAATTAATTGAAACAATTTAGTCTTTTTTTGTTAACTTAATGACATTTATACTTAGGGGCCCCACAGAGAGTAGTGGGAGAAAATAGCTGAGGGAAACGTTGAGTGATAAATTATAAAATAATTATTTCAAAATTATAGTTCCTTAGATAATTTATATATATAATGGAATAAATACTATGTAAAATGATGTTTCTATTTTTTTTTAGGAACGTGTCAAAATATGCTATCTCCAAAGATTTTTCATGAATGAATTGCCATAAAGGAGTGGAATGAATTCGTATACGTCAAAGTGATATCAAATACATTCTCACACCTATGAGGAAATCGTATCTCATCTGCACAAATATAGAGGAATAATATACCATTCTCATTATAAAATACTACATATCCTATAATGAATCCCGAATATATTTCACACTTATACCACTATGTTAAACAATTTTTCTATTGAAAATCGTATTTTAACAAAAAAATTTCACATTAAATTTATTTCAACTAGAAAATTAAAAATACTTTTTAAAAGGTAAGTTTCACTTATTTGGATATTTAAATTATTGGTGGAGATGATTTGGAGGGTCTGTGATGATGTGGGAGAAAAATAGGCTGAACTAAATGGAATCGTGATATGAAATGTAAACTATTTTTCACAATCTAAAACATATATGAAAATAATTAGGATGGTATATTTTTGGATCCATGATTGTGTGGGATATAACTCATAATAAGAGACCTATTACCAATTATTCCATAGGGAGCCCAAAATGAAATTATCAATCCCTAAAATTTAATCTAATAAAAAATGGGAGAATTATTGGATATATTGAAGAAATATTGAATTATATACATTTAAAGGTGAAATTTTTTATATATAAACATAAAAAATAATTCCAGTAACTCTTTTTAAAAAAAATTCATGATGAGGTTTTTACTAGATAAAATCTAATGCATAAGTGGTATTACAGAAAAGGGTTCCCAAAACCACCTTCCACTATGCCTATAAAACGTAAAATCGTAATATTTTTTGCAAAATTTTCCAAAGTCAAAGTTTATATCATTTTGGATATTTAAAGGAGTTATCTCTTTAACCAATACTTTACAGGGGCATATCTTCATAGGGATATCCAGCATTACGTTAGAGTTAAATATGATCCTTATCCTCCTTTAGATTGAGATATAAATGATGGGTGTTCATTAAAAATGATCTACAAACCTATAAATGGTGATTGGGAACATATATTAGTAACTATATTTGTTTAATTTGTGTTCAAAACACATCTGATGAGTGTGTCATTTGGATCTGTGACTTGTTTAGTTCTGAATACCAAAAACTGAAACGTTTTCATTCCCCCATATTATCAAATTTAATTTTCAATAGAAGCTCTTATATCTTGCACAATGGTTGTAATTTGTTTATATTATTTTTATACAAATTTTTTCTTCTAGATTCATATATATAAATTCATGGAGATCAATCAGGATTCTCATTTAATATCAAACGTATAGTTTGTCTAACCATAATGATATCTTTATATACATGAACATAAATTTGTTTGTAGTAAACATGAAATTATTTATTTCTATCATTATTCATAAATAACACTTATTTTATTCAACAATTAAAATCTTTAAATTATCTTTTTTATTTTTTTTAAATAATCATTTTACATACCCCTTGTTTTCTATTTGTTATATTATTCAAAATGAAAACAATAAAAAATAAATTATCCATTAGATAAAACCCAAGATATCCCCTAAACTATATTATAATATTAAAAAAACAAATCAAATAGTCATGTCATGATTTCATGATCATATTTTTGCTCTATTATCAGGGAGTGATTCATTTTTCATTGTGTGTTTATTAAAAGAATGTAGAGAATTTTGAAAACATTTGTTTATTTCTTTTCATTAATTACTAATATATATATATATATATATATATATCTCCATGTATGTGTGTGTGTTTGTAATAACATATATTTTTTATACCATGTGAATATTGTGTTCTTATAAAGGTGAACTAAATCCTGTTGAACACAAACTAGAGAGGATCTCATATCATGGACACCAAGTAGCATAGAATGATCCATTGAATAAGGACAAACAAAACATTCGATCTACTCTCAATCATACTTCTTATTATAAAACCAAATTCCATTAATAAAAAAAATTGTAAATATGAAAAAAATAGAAATTAAATGTAATTACATCTTTAGATGATAATATTCAACCTAGAAATATTAAAAAATAAGATGAAAACCTGAATATTGAACTAAAATCCATCGTAATTTACTTATTAAAAAAATTTCATGTCATTGTTAGATAAGACCCACATATGAATTTAAAAAAATTTCAAATAATTTTATCAACACTAAAACATAGAAATTTGGATTAGTAACATGTAAAACATAAGGATTTTATATTAAGATAAAAGACCCTATAAAAAACCTTTTTAATATCATAACTCCTCAATTCGAGGTTGGGACGACATGAATGGATTTATTATTAAAATAAATTTTTCATCCTCTAGAAATAAATTAATAATAAATAATTTTTTTGATTAATGAAAACTAATGTGGAAGACATACATGAATGCATAGAATGATTGAAAAGTATATGTGGATATATTTTTACAACTCCAAATAAGAAATAAATTTTTAAGAAAATATTTTTTATGGCTTCTTAATACCTAATGATAATAATATTGTTTGTCACATCCGGTTTTTCATTTCATTGTTTTGATCTGGTTTATTTGAAATTATGATACTTTTCTTGGATCATATGTTATATTAATGTTGATTTTTTAAGTTCCATCTATGTTTAATCACCCTAATTTGGGGTCCCCATTACTTGTTTAGGAGTTTTTGGAGAAAGGGTGGTTGCTTCATGATTTGGGCCAACCATGTACCCATTTCCAGTTTTGAAAACAAAATTTGTTTCTTTTATAACTACTTTTTTCCAACCCTTTTCACCAATTACACTTCCCTCATGGCATCAACTAATATATTCAAACTACCATATCGTTTTTACCCCTTAATAATTCATAATCATGGTGAATTGGGGTTACTTATTTAGGCATTGGGCCATCCCATGAGCCCATTTCCTATTTTAAAAAATTAATTTGTTTATTTTATATCTAATTCAATATTTAATATATTTCTATGATTCCACCTCCCACCCAAATACAATGTCCCTATACTCACCCTTTTATCTATTTTCCCTATTTAGAGCTCATAATATTTGCGAAGTGAGGAAACATTCTCAATGTCTCTCAAATCGTCCAGAATTGAAAACGTAAATTGTAAAATTCATTAATAAATAAATTTGTACTATTTTGGCCACCAATATTTTTTCCTTTGTTCTTCCAGACCTTATCAGTATTTACAGGATGTTTCAAGACATTGCATTTTATCTATGGGTGCAGATCTAGTGGAATATGAAGAGTTTTTTAGTTGAAAATCTAAGATTCCTTATCCTTTATCCTCCATCTTCTTCCTCCTTTCATTATTTCAGGGTTTTATAATCTCCCCAAGTATTTTTCAACTTAGGGGTCGGTTATTGCATGATTTTTATGGGGTTTTTATTCATTTGGGTATGTTCGACCTTGGTTTAGGGTTTGTAGACCCTTAGATGGTGATTTTGGGATTGTGTTTCCATTACGCCAAGGATTTGAGGTAGGATGTCCATTGTAAAAACCTTTACCATTTATGTTTCATCATTCTAAAACTGTTATAACCTTATTTATATGATATGTGATGAATTTAAACCTTGGTTTTAATGGTTTTTTGTTCAAATTATGATTTATTACTTAATTTGTTAAAAACATATTTATTTTGGTATATAAATTATTCTATGAGCTTCCACACATGGGTTATATTATTTTGAATATATTTCAGTAGATTTAATAACTTAATGGAATGAGAATGGTATTTTATCCCTTTTTAAATTCTTAACCTAAGTTGTTTTTTTAAAAAGTCCATGCCACGTGTTCAGTAAATTGACGGGTTGGCTTTTATGTGTCCAGTGAAATTTGAAATGATTTTTTTGGATTTATAAATACATTTTCAGTATGTAAAAAATTATTTTCAGATCCTTTTATGGATTTCCATTTTGTATTTGGTTTTACAAATAAATGGGTTTTGGTTTACGACAAGTGTTGGCCCGAGACGCCGAAAATGGTATGTTTCACATTCTTATGAAAATGGTGGTGTTTTGAATTTGTAACCTGACTGTTTTATGGGATTTATGAATGTGGCTTGATTATGTATATGGTGTGTATACACCTCTTTAAAAAAATTGAAATTCATATATTCTTAGAAAGTTAGTTTTGGGAAAATGTTTAAAGGCTTGTTTGGCCTTTCCTTAAAATGAAGAATGAGTGTTTTACTTGTATATACCATGTTGTGTCAATTGGGATTGTTTTATCATCCATGAAATTATTTTCATAAATGTTTTTATGGATGTCAAATTTTGTTGGGTATGGTATTGTTGTGTGTTTATAATTAAAATAGTGTTTTTGAATGAGTTTTATGTGCAAAGTTTCAATACACACCTTGAAATTGTTTTACGAAGATTTATAGTGGTTTATTGATTCGTTAAATAAATGTGAAGAAATTTTATGGGCTATTTGTGTTTTTATGGTTTTCAAATGGAATTTGGATATGAAATGTGTATTTGATAATATGTGTCACTTGATTGAGCACTAAAGGGAATCATGGGTATCTTTGTGGGGGGACGTGTACTAGTATGCAAGTGATTCTATGGGGTTTGGCCCATGTGTCATGTAGCAAGTTTGGCGATGACAACACTAACTAAACAATGATGATGATGATTATGGGGGACTATTCGGTTATTGGTATTCTCCCAAAAATTTTCTCATATGCACAAGAATGAATATTTATTATGGTTACATTCAACGGGATACGAGGTACCTGGGGCTCACAACTAACTAGTGCCTAGGATTGTTCCCATGAGTTGTGATCATTGGATATTTTGTACTCACCATCGGCATACAGTGTTTTTGGTTTGTAAATTTGGCATTGTGTTATTTATTTAAAAGTGTAAAATCTTTAAATCATCCCTAATTGAAACAATTTTCATTTTGAAGTTGCACCCCTTTGAAAAATTATTACTTTTATTTTTGTTTTAATAAACATTCATGTTTTTGTTTGATAATTATTATAGAATGGAACCTCATTTTAAAAACATAAATTTATATATTGTATTTAAAACTATAAATTTATTTTTATTTTTATTTTAAAGGATGTTCATTGGGAATAGAATATCGGTCTAAACTAATGAGTTTTAATACTCGCGCATATAGTATTCTTTGGTTTCTATCCCTTGTTCAGTTTTCATCTTGAGTTTGATTGCCTTGGGTGATGTGTGATCATTTTTTTGGAGAGTAACTAGTGGGGTCACATGGAGTTCTTTGGTTAACTGGTTTGGTCAGTGGATTTTTTGTTTTAGGTGTAATTTCAGTTTCTTGTGTAAATAATGTTTAGTTAAATTTTTATATAAGTGTTTTCTTGAGACATCCATTTCTTTCCGATGTTTGTTTGATTATTTATATATGGTAGAAATCATTTCCTTATGTACTTTATTGATTCCCTTAGTGTTTGTCGTCTTCCCGGGAGGATCGAGAACGCCTCTTTGGACATATCGCGGGATAGCCTGGGTGACCGGTTCAGGGATGACTCGGGTTAGTTCATGACAAAATGGTATCAAAGTAGGTCGGCTTGTACCAGACCATTTTTTTAAAGCTCCCTTGTTATTTGGGGATGTCAAGGTAGATTGGGTATGATTTTTGGGACTTGAGGGGTATGTGCGGGAAGAGTTTTGTGAACTCTTGCTCGTTTTGATCCTCGGGTTTCCATGGGATGTCTGGTTTTATTAGTGTTTTTTCTTCTTAATGACTATTTGATTTTGGAATATTACAAGGGGACACTACTAAAAAATAAGGCTATAGCCACAAATTTATATACATGGTATAAATGGTATGTGACTATAGATTAGATATAGCAATGAGCAGATAATTCCCCGTGGGAATAGCTTCTTCGTTTTTTATCCTCCGCCAAGCTTTCTTCTCCACTCGCCCACTCCCCAATCTCTCCCTCGAAACTATTCACCTTAGATTTTATCCCAGGTGATTTCCCCCTCATCCGATCCTCACAAGATTATCCAACACCCTCATCAGCTTCTCCATTCATAGTTCATCCATTCGCGACATCTCCATTCGCAGTTCCTCCACCCCTCACGCGTTCCTCTCCTCCCACATACCCTTCTTTGGGTGTACCTCCTCTATCTGGTGCATCAGCCGATGCTTCCCCTCTCCGAGATTGAGCTCCCAGTCCTCCGCCCGACCGAACTTCCCTTCCTTTCCTAATACTCTTGTGAAGGACTCGATCAGCTCCCTGATCTCTTAACATTGGCTCATGAAATAGAACCATACACGCTCCGTCGCTCCCTTCTCTCATGACATCGGCTTAGGTGAAGGAACACTACCATCTCCAGATATGTTAAAGGAACCCTACCTACTCCCAACTCTCGCGGATGAACCCTTCCTGCCAAGGGAATGAACCTTCTATCTCCCTCCTATCGGGATTCACCCCTTCCTGTAGGTAATCATAATTCTTACTTCTCATTGAATGATATGAATCCTCATCTTCCATTCATTTATTTCTGACCAAATTAAACATATGTTGAGATATTTGTGGTAAATATTCTGTTGTTGTTAATGTTGTAATTTTTACTTTCATGATCATTGATATCTAATTGCCTATTTTCATGTTTCGACTAGACTGTTTCCAAGAATTCTTTTGATTTTATTTTAATTAGGGAGATTTTCATAGAGAATCCACTTTTTTGTTTACATTGTAAAAGATATAATTATTTATTATTGTAATTTTTTTTTTCAATTATTGAGATCAAATAGATATGGTATAGATCCTGATTTTTTTGATAATTCATAATGAAGGGCTAGTGTTGATCCATTCAGAGTAACAGATTCCATGGTTAGTAATAATTTTTTCATTTCTTATATTGGTGAATGGAATTTTTTTTCTTGGAGAATAGAGTGTACAAGGACTAGTTGTTGATACATAACAATGGGTTTTCAGTCGAGGAACATCTTGGGGACAGAATTGAGATACCTTTTCTTAGGTTACAAAGCACATGTCAAAAACTTCTAAAAGTTAAGGGTTTCATAGTTGTCTTTTTTTGTTAATTGATATTATTTAGGGATATTTGAGTTGTTACTCAATAAATTATTTTTTATATATCATTGTATTTATAATTTCTATTGTTGAGATTCTATTTGATGAACTATTTTTTAAGTGCTAACAGTTTTATTCACCACAGATTTATATTTTACTCTATAGTTCTGTGATTTGATTGGATGATTATATCATCTGGTCAACATCAGCATGACTAGGATGACTACTTTTTTGGTTTTTATTTTACAATTCTCACCCTATTATAGTTTCATATCATATCACATCACATCTAAAACCAATAAAATAAAATTTTTGAAAACTAAATTGGAAATTGGTTTCTTCATCTAAGAGATTAAACAAAGACATAGAACATCTAACCAAGGAGAATAGAATGTCTATAATTCTAAGATCATTCTCACTCAAGAATTGAAGAGGAAACTCTTTACCCACAATGTAAAGTTATCTAATGAATAAAATTGTCTAATTAGGAAATCTGGAAGAAATTTCAATATTGACAGGTAGAATTTCTGGAGTTCTAGTGTGTTATCTAATGATTCCTTCTTATCCCTCATTATTTTAATGTTCTCATCTTTAAAATATTTTTATCAAGCTCATATCCTCGTAAACCACCTTAAAACTACACATCCTCAACATCCTCTCCAGGGAAGTCTTAACTGGTCACTCTTACTATCATGTGACAAGAACTCATCCCTACTAACTAAATGAAGAAAAATCCATTTTATGTTGGTTGAGGCATTGTGTCTGATATACCTGGATAAAATTTTGTCTTAATTCACACTTCTTTTACTTCTAAAAAAAATTCTAGAAACTAATCCTACTATTAATGATCATAATGCCATGTATCACTAAATAATAAACATGTCAGGTTCTTTCAGCCATATAAAACTTCATTAATCACATAACCAAGTCCAAGATTATTCATCCAACCAGATCTCAATCATGACTTACCTTGCCCTAAACAGTCTTCAGGGAACTCAAGAAATCTCTATAACCATCACACAGCTTCACTCACTATCTCAAGATCAAAAGAATTTCATCAAAATTAACATTTCAATTATAAATTGGGGATTTTTTTTGTTTTCAAATCATTTTTTGTACCCTTCCATAGTGCCCTTGGAACATGGGTTACAATGATTAACATGACGTATCTCACTTACGCAAGTCATCTTAATCATCCAAACCTTATTTCCAACCTATTTCAGCTTCATACATGAATTCAAGCATCTCCACATTTCAATATCCATTCTTTCAAAAGACAAATCACCCAAAACCCCACATTATTAATATCCATCAACCATTTGAACTAAAAACCAATCATATTTTTTTTGGTGAATACATCTCGGACAGAAAAATTTGAATTAACATGCCACTACCTTGCTTCGACACCACTCTACTCATCCTCAGCAAAACATAGGAATTTCATTTGTAAAATATTCTATATTTATGAAACCAATATAATAAGGAAATTGGAAGCTCCGATATTTCATTTTTATTCAACCAGAATAGGGAACACTATCCATTGAAAAAAACATTTTCTTTTATAGCCTCATAATGGAATGATGCTTGCCTTCAATTCGATATCCATGGAAATTTACTTAAAAACATTCTTTGGAAATCACTTCAGTCCTATCACTTTATTCATTCATTGTTCCCATTTTATTTATGCTGAAATTCATGGTATCTTCCCAATTCCATTTCTTGTTCTCCAATTCATCATCTTCGATCATCTCATTTAAAATTCAGGCATGAAATCCCATTGTTCCAAAATCTCTTATAAGTCTGGGATATCTTCGTTTAAATGGGATGAACACATCCTTGATTGGTACTTGATTTTTTTTTCACTTGTTCATATTACATTCATTTTTGCTCCATAATAGTCTAAAACCCACTTCCTTTCTAAAAACCAATGTTATAATCACGTGAATTTAAATGGGTTTTAAAATCTATTTTTGTGAAAAATATTTCTACACCAGCATTATATTGACAAAGAGTAATCCATTAATAACTAGTAACTATATTGATCTATATGCAATTATTATCTATATAGCTACATATTTTTATTTATTTCCCAACATACATATTTAGGTATCTGCTTATTTCCAGTATGCATTACCAGTTTTCACTCACATAGATTATAAGTGTGACATAGCTACTGTATGCATTGATTTTTCACTATGGAGTACTAGTATGCAGTTATATAGATAATAAGCACATTAATATTAGTGCCTTCTTGTTTGAACTTGTTTTCTAATAATTTATATTGGAAACAATCCAATATATTTGTAAGTGAATTTCTTGTAGATAGTTATTTTAAAGCTTACATAGAAATATAAGAGAAAAAAATATAGAGGAGAAAGAGTTTTGAGAGAAATAAAAAATATATATATATATATATAATCATATGTATTTATTATGATGTAATGTTAGTATATTATTTCCATACTTATGATATATTGTTTTTATATTAAATAAATCATCAGATGTACATCTAGAGAAGAAATCCAAATCAATTAGGATGAAATACTCTTTATATTACATTCATAATTACGGTAATATACCAACAATACATCATAATTAAATCAAATAGTACATCTTGAATTGAATCGATTTCAATTCAAGAATATTATCAGTTTGAAAATGTTAAATACTTTAAGGGAATCTGTTAGGATGTATTAATACTTCAGTTTGTTTATTAACAAATTATAATATATAATTGATGAAATCATAAAAATACATTGTGATTAATATACAATGATGTATTTCAAACTGTTTTTATAACATCAATTTTACATATAATGTAATAATCAGATGAATTAATAATAACCAAGGAAGTGTTATTTCTTCAATTAGAGGAGTTGATTAGAGTTTCTTTAGAAAAAACCAACATAAAATCATGTTTGTTAAGACAACAATTCTAAACTAAAATTGAAATTTTAATCATAAGAGATCCAACTCAATTATGTTGGTATATTTATTATTATGTATTGTTGTTTTTTATAAATAGTAAATCACAATTATACATTGATTTAATAACATAATTGATCCAACTAATTTATGTTCACATACAATAATTTATGTTATCATAATAAATACATTGGATTATAATACATTGCTGTTTTTTATATTGTTAGTATAATAATCTTTAGGAATACATTATTAAACCCCATTTTTCATATGATGAATCCTTATTTTTGTGGTCTGACTATAAATTTCAATGTATTACAGGTTGTGCCTTCTGATGCAACCTCTTGACAATCTGTTTCAAGTACTACAACAATGTAATCTTCATACTCAACAGTATGAACTATTTAATTTTCTTTATGTTTCATGTTTATATTTAGAACACAATTTTTTTATGTAAACCTTCACATTTTATTAGTGAAACTCCTTTTTCATTCTATGAAATATATTTTGGAAAAATAGTTAAGCTAATATTTTTCAACAACTTATAAAAAATTTGATTTTCAATATTTTATGTGTTGTCCTCTTTTTTCCATAGCTGCTGCTATATCAGTTTTATATATTCCAGCAACATACACCTTTCATTCAAGGTTTGATAATTAATCTCTTATTGTAATTTTTTCACACTCATTCTAGGTGTGGAACAGTGTATTATTTTGTTCAAGACATTTCCTGTTAATTCATATAAACTCTCAAGATATTGTTCCCCGATTTTCCCCATTTCATATTAGTGTTGTGATGTCCGTTATTGTGTGGTCTTATAAAATCGTTAAGCTAACTCCCTAAACTCCATGCCCTTTGTTCTTTATTTTGATCATTACTCATATCTAGAATTATGGAATGTTTATTCTTATTAGTGGAATGGATCTTTGTTAATAACTAGTTCCCTTAATATCCAACCATTTCCATCTCCAAAATTTCTCAGCCTCATTCACCATGGAATGGGGCAGGCTGTTGTGAAATTTTCATTCACCATAACACTTTTATCTTCCTCCTGATAATTCATTGTAAGCTCCAAATCCTTCCAACAACTGATTATCCTTTAGTAAACATAATAAACTACATCAAGCACCATTTGAATTTCAACCTCCACATGCACATCCATATATTTCCATGTGAACCAATTCTCTATATCTCCTTATGAATTCTCTTTTTATAACATCATTAAAATATTCCTATTCTTTAAACATTTTACATCATTTTTAATTTTTAAAAAACCAACACACAAGCTCTTTGATTACAAAATTCTCCCCATTTGGTTTTCATTCTCAGCTCTACTCCCCCTTTATCAATAAACTTCTTTCACAAGATATATGATGGAAAAAACATCTTTTCATGCCTCTAAATATGAATTTCATAGCTTAGTCCCCTTGTTGGATATCATAATTCTAGATTTTGTTATTTTTAGTCCTAGAACTACTTTCTTTAAACCCACCTACACTTTCCACAATAAATTACAATTAGTGAATTCTACAATTTGAATTGAGTTATAGACAAATCCTCTAGGACTTGTGAGTTGTATATGTATGTATGAAACAATATTTTAAGCAAACAAACTTGTTTGTTATGTGTCACTCACCTATTTGACCTACCACATGATTAAATGGACTATTATGTAACTGTTTATGCCTCTTTTTTCAATACCATTATTCAATAATTCATGTATTATTCTAATATTTAGTTATTAATTGTCTAGTTATTAAGTAGTTTATGGTATGGAAGAAGTGAAGGGATATACTTGTCATTGGTTTTAGGAACGTTCCAAATTGAGGATGGTCCCAATTATTTTTTCATGCTTCAAATCCTTTTTAGGAATATCTCTCAAAGTCTATATAGTCAGGTAAGTCCTATAATTGTAGGATGTTCAATGAAGTAGCTTCAAGAATCCATTTTCATCATTTTTTGTGATGATTTTGATGTGGCAGTAGGCAAGGGGCATGGGTCATGTCCGGGTTTGGGGGGATGTGTCTGTGGGGGGGGAACTCGTAGGGGGAGGGTAAGGGAGGTCAGTGGGGAGGAGGGCAGTGGGGAGGAGGGTAGTGGGGAGGAGGGCAGTGGGGGGATGGTGCAGGGGGGTCTGCAGGGAATAGGGGAGGGGTGCAGGAGGGCAGGGGGGGAACTGGTAAGGGGAGATGGTGCATGAGGGTAGGGGGTGTCTGCAGGGTAGTGGGGAGGAGGGTAGTGGGAGTGGGGGGGTCTGTAGGGGAGAGGTGTAGGAGGGAAGGGGGGGAACTGGCAGGGGGAGATGGTGCAGGGGGCAGGGGGGGTGTCTGCAAGTTTGTGGGGAGGAGGGCAGGGGGTCTGCAGGGCAGTGGGGAGGGGTGCAAGGGGGGAGGGTCTGCAGGGCATAAGGGAGGGGTGCAAGACGGCGGAGGGGGTCTACCGAGGGGAGGTAAAGGAGGACATAGGGGAGTGGGGGTGTCCGGGGTATGGAGAGTGGAATTTGCAGGGGTAGGGAGGGAATGGTAGGGGGTGGGGGGATGGCAGGGGGAATTGGAAGGGGCAGGGGGGTGCATGGGGAAGGCAGGGGGTAGGGTGGGAGGGAAAACTGGCAGAGGGGGAGGGTAAAAGAGGGGAGGGGGTGTCTGCAGGGCAGTGGGGAGGAGGGAGGGGGGACTAGCAGGGGGTGACCTATTTAATGTTCTTTAAATATTTTATGTACATATTACAAAATGAATAATCAAAAAATTTTGGTTGTGGTCGAAAAACCGCCCAAATTAACAAAAATAATCATCATTGAATTCTTATCTAATGATTGATTCACATGGAATATCATATAATCTATTATAAGATCATTTAACCTTCTATAATATCATTAATAACTTTATATATCATTTCTTTATGTTTATCCATGTTCTATAAGAAAATTCATTTAAGAATACAAGTGAACCACTCAGGAAAACCCTAAAAATGAACATTCCGGAACAATGTTAATAAACCCTATAACTCATCAAAAGGCCCATAAAATAACATAATGAAACTGGACCGGGCCAACATGTCGCGTTCATTCCGCGGTCACGCTATGGTCACGCCGCAGTCACGTTGCGGTCACACCATGGTCATGCTGCGATCACGTTGTGGTAATGCCATGATTTGGCCCTGCTCAAGCCCCATCCAGCCCACACCACCCCCCTTCCACCTTCATTTCATCCCACTTCTACCAACATTCCAGCCCGCAACAGCCCCCCTGCCACCTTCGAATCAGCTCGTACCATCCCCCCATCACCTGCAACCATCCCCCTTCCACCAGCATTTCGGTCTTCTCCCACTCCCTTCACTCGTGGCCAGAAGATGCTGCCCTGTGGATGTCACTGGACAGGGACAACACGTCGCGGTCACACCGTGGTCACGCCACGGTCAATCCGCGGTCACACATTGGTAATGTCGTGATTTGGCCTACTCCAGCCACATCCACCCCACACCAGCCCCCTTCCACCTACATTTTTATTCTACTTGGAAAAATCTTCCATTATGCTATTTTATGCCTCTATTTTCACATACAAGCAATGCTTGTTGGAATAAATCTATGTTTTTATCATTCTTCCATGATAGAATAATCCAATCATAGTCAACAAAAACATTAATAAAGAACATTCAACTCTATTATTAGCCTATTTCAAGTCATGTTTCCATGGAATAAGTAATTTTTAATATTTATTCTATGTTTTCATATATTGAAAATTCTCATCGGCCAATATGGCATTATCATATATTAGTCTCTTAGGAACAATGGAAATTTGATTTTCAAAAATAATAGAGGGACGCAATGGATGTATCTGATTCACTGGAATTTAGGAGAATATAAGTAAAATTATAGAGGTTGATGACTCTAAAATAAGTGACCAATGATGATTTTTTTAATTTTTTTTTGAATAAGGGTTATAAGAGTTTCATTGATCGAGTGAAAGTAGTCATTTCCCACCCAAAGAACATATATGAGACCTGAAACATTCCTTCCAATAATTTTCCTGGAGTTCTTGAAAAAAAGGAATGGAAACCATCATAGACTAGTGCTTTCCTTAAATTGTTATGGTTATGTTCATTAGGATCTCATCATCTATAATATCACACATAATCGACTTATCAAAATCCTCTAAAACAACCAATCTGAGTCATTCTTCATATTAGGAGAAATGGGAGACTACCCCACTGTATAAAGGTCATGGAAAAAGAGAAAAAAAAATTTACACATATCATTATGATTTGATACAGTACTTCCATCACAATCATTAAGGAAAATTATGTAGTTATTTTTGTAATGTTCTGAGGCCTTTTGGTGTAAATAGAGTGTGGTTGCATCAACATCCTTCATATGAGCATCCCTCTCTCTTGAAGACCATAAAATCTCCATTCTTTTTAGGGTAACATCGAGTTATGTTTCCATTTTATAAATACATGAAACTCCAGCATCCATGGGAACTTGTGAAATAATAGAATTTATTCTTTTATCAATCTTATCACATTGAATATCAGGATGGAGATATTTTCTGTAACTATATTATTTATGTTTAGAGGCCCCCTGATAAATATTATTTTTTACATCATTGTCTTCTATTGACCACCCCAAGTAGACCACATATACACAGTCATCCTCCCTCACCAAGAAGACTTCAAATCTGAAGGATCATTCAAATATGGTTCCCCCATCCCCGTGTGAGAAATCAATGAGGATTGGGGTATAGTCAAAATTAGTAAAAGGGATATGAGAAATCTGAACGGATTTAAATATTTTGATCCACTCATATGATGCCCGAAAATTTGTCAAGGCGTTCTTTAATATGGGTCACCACATATAATCCCCTAAATTAGATAAAGGGGTATCATGGGTAACCCAACTCCCTCGGATCTGCATTATGCATTTCTTTAACGAAATCTAACACCACCAGCGACTGTCGGTGAGAACACTATTTTTTTGATGAGTTGTACATAATTTCATTTAATTATCCACCAATGAGGAGGGGTCTCTATGACTAATTACAAAGACTATTAATAGGGTTCCACTACCTTTATTTTTTCCTCAGGGTTGGCCATTTATAGAATCCCATGAACACCCATGAGGGGGGATCATGTTAGTGGATTTCAGAAACAATATGGTTGGGAGAAAAGTTTTTGATCTCGACAGCTGTATTATCCCTTCATAGGAGGTAGAGAACCAATTCATGGCTTTACCAAGACAATGGGAGGAACCCTTGAATGTATAAATTGATCACCCCATTTTTTATGTCCTTACATTCCAACATGGTTTTAGATAGGAGACCCCTGTCAGGGTGGATTTTTGCACACCTACGCATGAGAATTCAAAAATTTTGCAGGTTTCCAAACCCATGAATGTTCTAACTCAATATTTTAATAGAACTATGTGGTTATTTTTCATTCGAGCCTCTACCTCTGATCATTCAATAGTAGATACATTTTCTACGATCCTCGGTCTTTTAGGAAGACGTTCATCTGGAATTGAAATTGAGGCCTCATAATGTTCTTTTGAACAGGATTGAACTATGTTAGGTATTTTAGTACTAGGGACTCATTTGGTGATCCTACTACATGATTGGTGTTTTTTATCCCTTGGCCTCATCCCATTAATCTTATTGGGGTCATCCTCTAAGAATGAAGTGTAAGAGTCTGTGACAGGGGGGGCTCCTAGTCCGGGGGGTCACAACAAGTATGTTTTGTTTTCTAGAGGTTGTGGGTGTACCCATAAGATCACATTGTGGGTATTTTATGATGCTATCTTGTTTTAATGGGGGTGATCATCATTAGTTAAAACATCCTTGGAGGGTTGGAGAAGGGATGGGGGCCTGGTTTCAACGTATATTCCATATGGCGTATAGTCATGGATGACATTGTTGATGGAGGATATTTTTCCTCATCAAGGTGGGAAGACCTCTATAATGGAATTTCTGGTTCTGCCACCTCCACTAATATGGGGAGTTTAGGGGGAAGTGCTGGGGAAGGGGCAGAGTGGGCTGTTTTTTTTTTGAATGGGGGGACATATAGCCATGGTTTAGAACCGTGGAAAAAGGCCTTTAGCCATGGTTTAAAACCGTTGCAAAAGGCTTATAGCCACAGTTTTAAACCGTGGCTATATATAATGTTAGACTTAGGATTCTTCCACGGTTTGAAAACTGTGGCAATAGGTTTTTTCCATGATTCAAATGGTGGCTATAGGTATATAACCACGGTTCAAACCATGTCTATAGATATATATCCACAGTTCAAAGTGTGGCTATAAGGCTATAGCCACTGTTATAAAATGTGGATATAGGTTTTAACCTATAGCCACGATTTTAAAATGTGGATATAGGTTTTACCCTATATCCACACCAATATCTTCCACAGTTTATGAAACCGTGGCTATAACCTATAACCACGGTTTTTGGGTCTATAGCCACAGTTCCAAACCATGGCTATAGCTTTATTTTGTAGTAGTGGGAGTCTGACTAATGGAATCTATGAGCTCACAGGGCCGGGCAAGCCATGTGGAGCTGGGGAATGGTCCTAATAAGTCTCTCTATGTTGGTGTTGTGTTTAACATATGGCTTCCAACCATATGGGAAAGTCACCCATCGACACTAGTTCTCTTTTGTGGGTTTCTTGGACCTTTCATGAATTCTGATTTTTTTTTCAACATCCTTGTGTGAGAATTATGGAAAAGGGTTTTAAAGGAAGGATTGGAGTTGGAATAGTATAAAATGGGTTTTCAAAAATTATATATAGGAATGGTTTTGGTATGATTGTTTTTTTTAGTCAAAATTTGGGGAGGTAGTGGAAATTATTTAACGGGATTGGATTTTTCATAATCTAAACTTGTGGTTTGTTGATATTAAATGTTTTAAATGTTTGAATCATTTTAAATTAATTCTTGAACTTTTTTATATGGGATGTTTTGGGATGTTTTAATGTGTTTTAATCTGATGAATAGGTTGTGGAAATTTGGTTTTGTGCAAATTCTATTTTTCTGGAAAGGGTTTTTGGCTTTTTTAGTTGTCAGATTATGAAAAGAGATGTTGCTAATTTTTTTAAAGAAATGGGGAAGGGATGTTTGGAATAGAATGGTTGTTTTATTATGTTCTATTAAATGAAATGGATTTTTTTTAATCAAGTGGTTCTTGATGATGTCTGGTTTGGTTTTTGGAATATGAAAACCATTTTTGACTTGGTGGTTGGTGTTCCTTTTTATGGTCATGATTTTTGGAATGATGTTGTTTTTTTAGCCTTTGGTGTTTTCATGGGTTCTCACATGCATGGTATTATTGATATCTGGAAGGATGGACTATATGGAATGGTTTTTCAGTGCCTAGGGTGGGACATAAATGTTCACGTGAGTGGGACTTTATGAAACAACATTGGTGAATGTAAAAATCCGCCTAGTTTGTTTTTTTTCAAAAGTGTTTTTAGAGGAAACGTTTTGGTGTTTGTTTTGAAAATACGGTTATGTGCATAGTTTACCATTGTCATCAAATTTTTTTCTATTAATTATGATTCCTTATGATCTTGAATTCATACTCTTGTTTCATCGTGAGATGGGATCTTGTTGGTGGATGGGTTTTCAAGTAATGTTCAGTTGATTTCTAAAGATGTGTTTGATGTTGTGATGTGGCCACAGATAGTTCTCTATTTTAATGATTTCCAATTGATAATCCTAAGGATTCTTTCTCATGTTTCACAAGCTTGATACACCTCCTAAAATAATTCTTCATCCAATTAGTTTACATAGATATTTTTTTTGGATCTATATAATGTTCTTCCAGTTCATGATAGTTCTTGTGGAGATAACAGTTGTGTTCATTGATGTTTATGCATTTCATCGTATTCATTGTACATTCTGATCCTTGTTCTGAGTGAGATAGAATTTTTATATACACTTATGAGTTCCAATTTATATGATAGTGTTTTTTGAGCAAGTGAGTTTTATTTTGGAGTGGTCTGATACTTAGCACCTGACTGCGGGGTAGAAAATGCTTCATGATTTAGGTCTCTATCCATAGTACTCAGAGTGAAGCTTTTCATGCAGTCATAAAATCTACAAGGGTGTGGGACACTTTCCCAGGATCCAGCCTCCACCATTATGGTAAGGTAGTTTCGATGTTTATATTATGCTTCCTCATTACTATTAATTTTCTATTTGTCACAACAAGTGAGGTGGACTTACCACTCACACAGTGTCTATGGTTATGCCTTCATAGATGCGGTTTTCAGATCAATGTCCCTTTGTGGACTGCCTCTTTAAATCGTGTGTGTTCTTGTTTACCTATTCGTAGTTGGACAGTTTTGGGTAGTTCTTTGATTTATTTTTTGGTTCTAGTTTCCAAATTATTGGGTCCCCTTCCCTCCCCTCCCTGAGTGGTGGGGGTCCGGATCCATGCTGAATGTGTTGGCCAAGTTCTAATCCCCTCTGTTAGGAAGTGGGTGGTTTATATGTTCATGTTTCACCCCTTTTAACATGGGTTGGTGGGTGGTTGTGGGAATGTTTTTTTGGACTTTTGAATGTGAGTTAATGTTGATATCTTGTTTTTTTCATTTCTAGTTGGGTTCTAATGGTGGGGAGACCCACCACCGGTCTTGTTGATTTTTCTTCCTATGAACTTATCTTGTGATAGATATTTATTAATGTCGGGGAGTAAATTATGTACTCCCCTAGATTCCATGGATTTCTTGAGTGCTCTTTATTTTGGGTGATTGTATGTTTCATTGGGAGAAGTCCCAACAATCGGGTTCTTGGCTTGGTTGTGGAGGTGGTGGCTTGACCGTTCTGTGGATTTTCACAAAGTGGTTGTGAGTTGGTGTTTTGTTTGGGAAAGAGGATTAATTTATCTTGATGTAAAATGTTATTTCACTATATTGATAGGTTTTATCATTTTTATTAGGAATAATTAGGTTTTTATCTTTTAGTTGGAATGTGTAATGGCTTTCCAGGGGTGGAAAGCTTTAATGGTGGGGAGAATTGTCACACCCAGTTGTTTATGTCTTTGTTTTGATCTGGTTTATTAGAAATCCCGATACTATTCTTTGGTCTAGTGTGAGATTAATGTTTATTTTTTATGTTTCATCTATGTATAATCACCCTAATTTGGGTTCCCCATTGCTTGTTTATGTGTTTTTGGAGAAAGGGTGGTTTCTTCTTGATTTGGGCCAACCATGGGCCCATTTCGAGTTTTAAAAACCAAATTTATTTCTTTTATAACTACTTTTTTAAACCTTTTTCACCCATTATACTTCTTTAATGGACTCAACTGATATATTAAAACTACAATATCCTATTTACCCCTTTATAATTCATAATCATTTTGAGTTGGTCTTACTTATTTAGGCATTCGGCCAGCCCATGGGCCCATTTCATGTTTTTATAAATTAAATTACTTAATTTATATCTAATTCAATATTAAATACTTTTTGGTGATTCCACCTCCAACCGGATGATTATGTCCCTATTCAAAACCCCATTATCGATTTTCCTTTTTCAGCTCAGAATAGCCACGCAATGGGGAAACATTCTCAATGTCTCTCAAATCATCTAGAATTGACGAGGTAAATTGTATCATTAATAAATAAATCAATTAATACTATTTTAGCAACCAGTAATCTTTCCCTAGTTCATCCAGACCTTATGAGTCTCTCTATGAAGTTTCAAGCCATTCCCTTTATCTAATGGTGCATATCTAGTGGAATACGACGAGTTTTCTAGTTGAAAAGGATAGATTTCTTCTCCTTTATCCTCCATCTTCTTCCTCCATTCATTATTTACTGTTTTTATAATCTCACTTAGTACTGTTATACAGAGGGTTCTATTATTACATGATTTTTATGGGCTTTTTATTCAGTTGGGTGGGGTCGTTATAGGTTTAGGGTTTGTAAACCCTCGGAGGGTGATTTTGGGAGTGCATTTCCATTACGCAAAGGATTTGAAGCAGGATGTCCATTGAAAAAAACATTATCATTTAAGTTTCATAATTATTATACTATTATAACCTTATTTATATAATATGTGTTTCTTTGAAACCTTGGTTTTAATGGTTATTTGTGAAAATTATGTATTATTACTTATTATGTTAAAAATATTGTAGTTTTGGTATTCATGTGCACTCCTCTTATTTGATAAATTATTCCATGAGCATCCACACTTGTTTTATAGTATTTTTAATATTTTTTAGTAGATTTAAAAACATTATGGCATGAAAATGGGATTTTATCCCTTTTTAAGTGCTTAACATAAGTTTCTTTTTTAAGGAGTGCATGCCATGTCTTCGGTAAATTTCCCGGTTGGGATTAATGTGTCTAGTGCAATTTAAAATGATTTTTCTGGATTTATAAATACATAGGGATCATTTAAATTATATATTTTGGGATCTTTTTATGGATATCCAATTTTTATTTGTTTTTACAAAATAACTGGGTTTTGGTTTACAACATGTTTTGGCCCGAGATGCCAGAAAATGGCTTGATTCACATTCTTATGAAAATAGTTGTATTTATAATATGTAACCTAAGTGTTTTATGGGATTTTTGAATGTGGTTTGATTCTATATATGGTTTGTATACACCTCTTTAAAAAAATTAAATTCATAACTTATTCAAATTTTAGTTTTGGGAAAATGATTTAAGGCATGTTTGGTCGTTCCTAAAAATGAAGAATAAGTGTTTTACTTGTATATACCATGTTGTCTCAATTGGGATTGTTTTATCATCCATGAAATGATTTTCATAAATTCTTTTAGGGATTCCAAAAATCGTTGGGTATGGTCGTTTTGTGTGTTTATAATTCAACTAATGTTTTTAATGAGTTTTACGTGCAAGTCTACAATATACTCCTTGAAATTGTTTTAGAAAAATTTGTAGTGGTTTATTGATTCTTTAAAGAAATGCGAAGAACTTTTATGGTTTGTTTGTGTTTTTATGGTTTCAAAATGGAATTTGGATGTGCAATGTGTATTTGATAAGATTTGTAACATGATAGATCACTAAAGGGAATCCCGAGTACCTTAGTGGGCGGACGTGTACTAGTATGCTAGTGATTTTGTGTGGTTTGGCCCCCATTTCACATAACATGATTGACGATGAAAACACTAAATAAACTATGATGATGATGATGATGATGATGTGTGGCCACTAGGATATGTGTATTCTCCCTACTAGTTGCTCGTGTTCATGAGAACAGATATATATTATGGTTACATTCAATGAGATACGAGGTACTTGGGGCTCACAACAAACTAGTGCCTAGGGGTGTTCTCGTGAGTTTTTCTCATTATCTATTTTGTACTCACCATCGGAATATGGTGTGTTTGGTTGGTAAATTAAGTAGTGTGTTTTAGTTATTTAAAATTGTACATTCTTTAATGTGGACCTCAATGAATCAATTTTCATTTTCAAGTTTCACCACTTTGAAAAAATTTTACTAGGATTTTTGTTTCTCAAACTTGCATGTTTTTTTATGATAATTACTGTAGCATGGAACCATATTTTAAAAACATACTTTTGTATATTGTATTTAAAACTATAAATTGATGTTTCATTTATTTTAAAGGATGTGCATTGGTAATAGAATATCATCCTATCCTTCTAAGATTTAATACTCATGCCTATAGTCTTCTTCTGTTTTTTCCCTTGTGCAGGTTTCAACATGAGTTTGATTTCCTTAGGTGATGTGTGATCATTTTTTTGGAGAGTGACCAGTGGGGTCAGATGGAGTTAGTTGGTTAACTGGTTTGGTCAGTTGAGTTTTTGGTTTAATTTTACATTCAGTTTCTTGTACAAATAATATTCAGTTCAATTTTTATATAAATGTATTTTTGGTCATTCCATTTATTTCCACTGTTTGTTTTATTGTTTATATATGGGTGAAATTGTTCCCTTGTATACTATATTGATGCCCTTTCTTCTTGTCTCCATCATGAGAGGATTGGGAACACCTCTCAGGACTTGTCGCGGGCTGGCCTGGGTGACCAGTTCAGGGTTGACTCGGGCTGCTTCATGACATTGTTGTTGTTGAAATATTTTGTTACATTGTGGAAAAGACACTAATCTATGTAAGGAACTTAATTGAAATCATGTTACAGAACACACATTTGTTTCCATTAAGGTCTTGTGTTCCCATTAGAGTTATACTTATTATTCATAGTTTAGATGTTTAGAAGATGATAAAATAAATATTGAGAGTTAATTACCCTAAATTGAAAACTCATTATTTACCCTATGAAATCAAAACCTACTCCACCAATTAGTTTCAGTATTTGTTTCACAGACACCCATTATTCTAACCAAATCCCTTAATTGATATATATTTTTGAGAGTGGTGAGGAAATTTCATAAATCATTTATACAGAAATCCCATTTATAAAAAAACTAAATTATCTATCCCAATATGGATGGAATGTTTACCATTAAAATATGAATGGTGTGTATCCCCACCAACATAAATAGTATAATAACCACCAAAGGTTGGGAAATCATACACCACCACCACAACGAAAATCCACACTCACTATATAGGCATTTATAAAAATCTACTCTGAAACATGTATAAAGCCACAAATAAAAAATAATATTAATAGCTAAAAATAATTTCTTACACTAAAAAATACAAAGATTCCATTCCAGACCTAAAACTCAATTAGAGATACCTTCCAACAAGATGTGTAAAATATGAAATTGTAGGTTGATAATGCTTCCTACTCAACCAATAGTCAACCCAAGGGATAAGGGAAGTATTCGTTCCACAACACTATGTAGTGTTATGAAACTTAATATCATAATGAAACTTAAATGAGAGTAATATCTACCTAATGTAACCAATATTCAAATAACCTCTAATGATTGAAATAAGGAGAAACATTTAATTTAGAGAATTCTAATAAAGAAAAGACCTTGTGAATTGATGAAACCCATAGAAAAAAACATACTATATTATTTTCACTAAAAACCCCAACCAACCATGTACATAAAAAGAAACTAATATTTACAAGAATGTATTAGAAACATTAAAAATGTGTGGCTTAACATCCCCTGGATCGATATGGTGAAGAAAATCCCATGACATGACTCATTTTTTAAGGATATATATACACTGTAATTATTTTGTTAGGGTTATTAAAAGGTGATATTATTAAGGAATGTATCACCATTAATAGTTCCATCACTTCCCAATGAATTAAGTGGCCCTCAAATTTTCCAAATTTCATTGACCATAGGAAATTATATCTTTTAAACTTGTATGCTAGATTTGGGTGCATCTAAAAATGTGATGCATCACTCCATTTTATCTATAATATATGTTGGTGTGATGAATACCACTATAACATTTGTTCATCAGGTAAACTAGAGTTTTCAAACCCTTTTACTGTGTTTGAGGATATTCTTGTTAGGTTTAGGAAGTCAATATTTCCTAATAAATATAATTTTCTTGAAATTGAAGATGATAGGATCAATGGGAATTCCACACTTATATTAGGGTGTCCTATCATGAAAACTACCAAACACATAATTAATGTACTCAATGGTACATTATCAACTATGTTTTTTTACATCTTCATCCTTGACTCTATAAATCACCCCCAAAATATCCTTCCTCTCCTTCAGTTAATTTAATTGATGTAATCTCTTCCCCCAATAAAAATTATCTTCATTCACCTAATACTTTTGTTTTTTTCATCATTGAAAACTCTGATTGAAAATGATTCAGGTTTATATATTGTTAATGTCCTAGAAAAAATCAATGAATGTAATTATATTGAGGATTTATTGAATTTTTTTGAGTTTAAAAAAATCAATGATTCAGAAATGAATCTTGATATTTACTTGTCCACTGAGGAGAGAAAATATGATTTGATAGATTTTTTATACGATATTACTATTAAAAAATAATTTTATTTTATTAATTAATTTATTGGTTTTCCCATATAATACATTGGAATATATATAATTATATTTTTGGGTCTAGGTACTGAGACCATGTGATATTCTAAGACCCACAGTGTCTTAGTACAAATAATATATGAATATCAAATATATTAATAATATGTGATCATAGTTCTCAAAAAATAGTTGTATTACCCCTAAATGGAGTCTTATAATTAATCTCTCAGAACATTTTTTAATCCAATATATCAGGTTCACCATATGAGTGATATAACATTGTTCATTGTTAGGTGTTTCTGTAGGTTCCATTGTGGTTGAAATAATTAATTAGATTAAAATATTAATTTTTTTTTTCTATTAATTAAATCATAACATAATTACCCTCAATAAATACACTAATATTTCCCATTTATTCTATTATCCACATAACCCTATGTATATAGATTAGATAATGGAGGATCATTTGTGGATGTCCTGAACATGGATCAACGATCATTTTATTGCAATGATCGCCAAAAACAACATAATTTTAGGATATCACCAATGATGATAACATATATCCATTATTTATCATGGAATGATCCTAACCTATGGTAGGAAATTGTATTATATGGATTCATCTGATTTTCTAATCCCATTTCAAACATGACTGTATTATTCTAATAGTTTTATTCAAGGATTTATCATGTTTTGTGGGTGTAGATTTTATCTTCTTGAGTTATGGGGAGTGGATATTTTTTATACTCTTCATTAAAAATTATAACTTAAATGAATTGACTAAAAAATAAAAAATCAATGATCTTCATTCCACATGTTTTTTATTTTAATTTCCTCCCCTATTTTTGCTTGTTTTTCATTAGTGTTTCTTTGACCGTTGATTTGAAAATTACCCAATAGGAGACTATTTCACAATAACATTTTTATAATAATGGATCAATAATATGGGTTAATATATAATATTGGTGGAATATTATACATTCATGATAATGGAATTGGATATGTGATCAGGTTGTAGTTTCCTGATTCATGGTTTTTCATGAAGTTACAATGTAGTGTGACCGAATTGTTTATTTATTTGATTAATGGACAAAATATCTAGTACAATGAAGAAAGGATTAGTTAGATCAAGATCCATAGTTATTAAGGAATTTGGTGGAAGGAATTGTGGTGGGGGTGGTGTGAGAATACATATGAATTGAGCCTACAGGTTTTCAAAAATTCAGATCTATATGGTTTATAGTCTGAGGAACACATTCCATGTATGCTAGGATATATTCATAGAGAAAATGTATCACACATCGTGTGACACATTTCACATTTCGTGTAACCTTTTGTTGGATGATACTCATGTATCTCATTGTATAAATAGAGACTAACATGGTCAGACACACATAAATTGAAGAACGCCCATACAAGGCTAGGTACACGAGCATGGCTCGGAATATGGGCATGACTAGTGTACATGTGCATGGGAAGAGGAGTATGACCATTGGCATGGAATGTTATAGGTTTGTAGGTATAGGTTTCTACCCTATATACAATCCATATACTTCCTCTGAGGTAGTTTAGAGGCCTTCTTTTATTCATTATAGACCATTTTTAGTTGAGTATGATTCCTTGGTATATCCCTAGGAGGGTATAGTGTGGAATTATTTATTGATAAAAATATTATAATCCCCTATTTTTGTCTTTTCTCTGATAAATTTCGGTGTATCCCTCTATGTGACCAGGGTCGATTCCAATATCAATCATTATCCTTTTTTTGTAGGGTTTATGTTATCATCATGATCACCATGCATTGTGCGTCAATCCCCTATCTATAAGGCTAATAAATTAGGGTTTGTGGTGTCCCCCAGTTTCTTGTGGTGTGATCCCCTAACTATAAGATTAGATATTTAGTGATCCAATAAGTTCTTATTTGGAGAGACCTGCTGAAAATGACCACTATAATGAGCGCAATTAGTGGTAGTATGGGTCATGTAATGGATTTACTTAGACGAGGGTTACCTTGAATCCTCGATAGGATCTTGTGAATTTTAGTATGGTTGAGACCTATTTGAAACATGGATTTTATTATGAGTGTATCTATGTTTTGATTTCTATTAGTACACATATAATGATTGAAAAACATATGTATTTATGATCTCACTACTCTTGATGATTAATTTTCAGAAATACAGGGGTTTCCTACTAGTTGTTGGTATAATCACCACAACAATTTCTCTTACCATGCATGTCATATATTATATAGACATCATGACTTTTGATGGAGTCCAATGAGAATAGGGAGTGAACATATACTAGTTTGGAATTGATTGGTGTATATTTATACTGGGTGTTTCATTTGACATTTCTCCCATCCTTTTCAGCAGGTTTGACTAATTTTCACTTTTGGGTTTGATTATATTTGGCCACATTATTACTTTCAGTTCCTTTATCATAATATAATTTCTGGTCATAGATTTATGCATTAATTAGTATTAGTGTTAATTTAAATTCATCATTTTATATTCATGGAGTTGTGTGTGTCCATAAATGAACCTTAGGTTAATGCCTCCCATATGTGTGATATGACTACTAGGAACATATCACTATCCCCTGACCTATTTAAGGTGGGATTGGGGGGTCATTCATGGTATATCACTAACTTGGTGTTCCTTTATTGGTTGATTCATGATATTTTCACATCAAAGATGTTCATCTAAACCATAGGAAAAGAGTCTGGAGATTTTTGTAGCTATGAGAATTATTGGGGACATATTGAAATAGTATTAAATATCATTGAGTCTAGAACACAGACCATGGAATCCAATGTTTATGAAGGCTCTGATGTATAGATTCACCGGTACTCTGATAACTATATTATTGACCTATTACATAATGACACTAGTTGTAGGAAAAATTGGTAAATTCATCATATAGAAATGGGTTGTAGTTTCCATGTTATTATTGAGTCATCTCTTTATATAAACACATTGATCGTGGTACATTATGATTTTATTTCAATATTTCTCTATAAATAAATCATTATAGGATAAAATAGAATGATCAAAATGTTGATTTTCTAAGTAGAAATGCTTTAGAATCGGGTCAAGAATAAGTGGTAGTACCTCTGGGTGGTGTTCTAGATTTCCACCACCCATTAAAATGTACATTATCAAAGAAGTAACAGATGAAGATGTTTATAGATTGAGAACAGTACACAGGTATCAGAGGTAGTGAATTCTCATGTTTCAGGGCAACCCAGATCTCCGAGAAGTTGAGGACTGGATAATGTTAGCCACCATTATTTTCCACCTTTTTAGGTCACCAAAATATTACCTGATGGACTTAGTAGGTAATTCTCTGCGGGGATATGTTAGGATATTATTGAGTTGGGGGACTAAAACACCTAATAATACACTGGTACTCTGATAACAATATTATTGACCTATTATATAATGACAATAGTTGTAGGAAAAATTTGTATATTCAGCATATAGAAAGGAATTGTAGTTTCCATGTCATTATTGAGTCATCTCTTTATATAAACACTTTGATCATGGTACATTGTGATTTTATTTCAATATTCCTCTATTAAGAAATAATTCTAGGATTAAACAAAATGATCAAAATGTTTATTTTATAAGTAGCGATGCTTTAGAATCGGGTCATGAATAAGAGGTAGTACCTCTGGTTTGTTTTCTAGATTTCCATCACCCATTAAAATGTATATTTTCCAAGAAGTAACAGATGACTATGTGAATATATTGAGAAAACTACACAGGTTTTAGAGGTAGTGAATTCCCATGTTTTAGTGCAACCCAGATCTCTGAGAAGTTGATGACTGGATAGAGTTATCCACCTTAGTTTTCCACCTTTTGAGGTCACCTATATATTACATGACGGCCTTTTTAGTGAATTATCTATAGGGACATGTTGGAATATTGTTGAGTTGGGGGACTAAAACACCTAATAATACAGCTCTATCATAGTAATATTTTTATCGTATAATTATAGAGGTGTTATATCCGAATATATTTTTATAATTTCACATTTAGGATCATCTGTAGTTGTAGTAGGGTAGTATGACCCTGGAAGAGTATGTAATAAGGTTCACTGTGTTATCACGATTAGCATTGGATATGGATCAAGATATATTATTTATAGTATAAAATTTTTAGATGGAATTATGACAAGTGATTATGGATGGGGTGATCTCTCTCAATATTCCCACTTATCATGGAGTTTTTGAGGGAACCATATTGGTGGAAATCATTCTAGTGGAGTATAAGTTGACAGTTGGTGATAGTAGCGGGTATACAAGAGGGGATACATTGATAGCTGGTGGCCAATAAAAATAAATGTCATCATAGAATATAAAATTATTTAAGAATCAATCTCAAATTAATGTATCATTGGTTCTAAGCTCCTAGGATGGTTCTATTTATCCTAGATACTGTCAGTGTTTCATTTTTTATGTCCATAAACATCTCACATGGGATTTTATGACCCATTGTATTGCAGATAAAGAGATTAATGATGAAACACACAAGTAGATAGAGAGAAAATATAAAGGATGTTTGTGGTGTGTTGGGTTTTCTATATGAGTTCGTTGAGTACATGGAGGTCATATATAGTAATAATTTTTGTCACTACAACTCATGGGTGGTCCATGCTTAGATCTGGGACATGGTGATCAGTCACATGAAAAATTGTAGGCAGTGGAATATTATTACATAGGGCCTCTAGGGATTATTATAGGTATGATATGTTTCTTCTATAAATTAGTGTTACTATTGAATGTCCTTGTCACAACCCGACCTCGGGGCCCGTGCCGTGACTACCCCAAGCCCGCCTTCCATAGGCCAGGGGCTGGCGACTAGCACCAAGGCGTAAAATCCCGGTAAACAGGGAAGGCATTGCCTTTATAAGTAACAACCACCACATAGTCAGCAAGCGGAAAGTAACTACAAGTGCAGAAAAGTAAAGGGGGCCGGAATACAAGCCCAACTGAAAGTACAACTGAAAAAGTAAGAACAGCAACTGAAGAAAAGACGGCGGCCTCGTGTCGTCCACTGGCAATCCCACCTGAAGGGTGGGTACAGATAGCCTCCAGGATCCTCGGGTCCCACGTCCGCTCCGAGCACGTCTCGCCCAGTGGTCCACCTCCAGGTACCGTCCTGCTCCACGCCCCAACCGCGATTAGCGCTGTCCGTCGTCTGCATCCAACACAACAAGGTGCGGGCATAGCCCGTGCAGGGGTGAGTATAAGCTACTCAGTAAGGACCCCGAGACCCCCGAAGGTCTCCCGAAATCCACAAAGGATATAGCAAAAAAGAAAGATGCAATCACGAAGTAACATCTGACTCGACTTAGGTATATGCCCATACATATACCTAAGTCCCCAATTCTAGCTCTACTCAGGAGCTCAAGAACAACTCAATCCACGCAGGAAAGAAAGACTCAAATCCACAAGGAGAGTAAACAGTAAATCCACATAGGATAGTTCAACACAATCCACAAAGGAGAGTAACATAAGATTCTGCTCAACCAGGTATATTTTTTCAGATGACGTCAAAGATGATCACTGATCCATCTAAGTCGTCGGACCCACGAAGGATCGATAGGTACTAACCCCCGCAAAAGACCCACACAGGATCGGGCTCACACAGAACCTGTAGGCAGTGGCTCACACAGAACCGGTAGGCAGTGGATCACACAGAACCGGTAGTAGGACCCACACAGGATCGGGCAGTGATCCACGTAGGATCGCTGAGTGCAGTAGTCGATGCAGTCCACTGAGGATCTCTGCACAGTTGTCGCCGCAGTCCACGAAGGATCTCTGCTCTGCCGTCGTCGCAGTTCACGGAGGATCTCTGCTCTGCCGTCGTCGCAGTCCACGGAGGATCTCTGCTCTGTAATCGAAGTCTCAACCAGCGCTAGGGTTCCCACACACAGTGAGCTCGTTTAGGAGGGTCCGCTCCACGAGCCGAGAGGCTGATACATCAACTTACACGTAGTCCGAAGTTGATGTATCCAAAAGTTCCGTATCGACAACAGGATCTCAACGCAACAGACGGCGCGTCAATCGTACGCCCGGTCTGAGAGTTATTGGCATTTTCGTCCCAGGGGCCCGGTTTGTTTTTAGGGCAAAACCAACCCGACCGTACTCCGCCTGTATCCGATCCTCGGGCGGAGTATGCCAAAAGTTCCGTCTCACTTAGAGGAAACTACCACAGCTGACGGTACGTCGATCGGACGTCCGTAGCTCAAGTTATGAGCGTTTCCGCTCCGAGGGCCCGGTTGGTTTCGTGTACGAACCAACCCGGCCGAACCCAAAGTCTTCCGAAACCATGAGTGTAATATACTGAAACGACCGTATCGATCCAAGGATCGCGTATCCGCTGACGGTTCGTCAATCGGAGGTCCCAGGCCCAAGATATGGGCAAAAGACCGAAGAGGACCCGAAAACGGGGTTCTGGGCCCGGGGCAACCCGGCCCGAACCCCCCCTGGGTCGGCCGAACCAGGTCGACCCGAACCGGGTCGGCCCGACCCGGCCCGACCCGGCTAGGCCGGGTCCGGTCTGGCCAGGGCGCGGCCCGGCCGACCGGACCGGCCGGCTCGGCTTCGGCCGGGCCGCCGAAGAACCGCCGCGGGTTTGACCCGCGGCTTGGAGGAACGCGGCCCGCGCGGGCTGCGTACTGGGTGGCAGGACCGCGGACGCGGTCCGGCGGTTCGCCGCCGCCACCTTCCGCGGGCCACCGGAGTTGCTCCGGTGGCCCGTTTTGCCTCCCATCTGCGCCATTGCTCCTCTCGGGGGCCGATCTTCACTGCGGGATCAACGGATCGCCCTTGCCGCACGGTTCGTCGTCGTCCGCCAAATCCGCACAACAAAAGATCGGCGGAGGGTTTCCGGGTCTTGTTTGTTACATCCGCACCCTCCGCGTTAGTCATAAACAACGGGAGGAAAAGAAAATAATCAACAAAAATTTTAAATAAATTAAAATTGTTCGGAGATCATGTTCTTTATTTTAAAAGAATAAACACGGGAAAGAATCATCAAGAAAAAAAATAAACCCCTACCTCGAAGTCGTCGTCGGACGTGAGGTCGTCGCGGAATCGCTCGTCGCGGAAGAAGGGGATCGACGCGTCGTCGCGGAAGAGACGTTCGTCGCACCGTGGGAAAAGCGTCTCGCCGACGATCTCCGGATCTAGAACAAACGGATTTAATTAATTAAATCCGTTGTTATTGAAATTAAAAAAAAGGGGAATTAACGATCCGATTCTCACCTTAGTTGCCGAACGAGGATCGGCCGCGGAAGAAGAGGCGTCGCCGAAGAACGTCGCGGGTAGAGCTCGTCGATGTCGCAGATCACGGTGTGCGTCGTCGAATTCCGGTCGCTGGCGTTCTTCGCGTTCTTCGCGTTCTTCGCGTTCTTCGCGTTCTTCGCGGGGAGGGTGGAGGCTCAGAGGAATTGCACAACGATAGAAATCCTCCAAAATAGACAAGTTTGTCTATTTTATTAATTTGCCAACAAACGCAAAACGCATAAGTAACGACCCATTAAATTCGTTGAATTAATTCAACGAATGAAACAACCCATTTAATTCACGAAATAAACCACCCAATTAAATGGTCTGTTAAGAATTAAAGAAAACGCGTCGGTTGACTTTTCAGTTACTTTGACGGGTTTTCGCGGGTGCGTTACTTAGCGAAAGAAACGGCGGGGCTCGTGCGGGCCCCTCCTCGCAAATATCCTACCAAGAGGGTAGGATATTTCCGGATAGCACCCTATCCGCTTTAGCTCAGTTCAAGTGGCTTCCAAGTGACTTCCAAGTAGCTTAAGTGAAATAAAATAAAGTTGTCGTACAAACATTATTTTATTTCTGACTTAAAGCCCCAAAATTTAAAAACCACGTCTGAGCAAACGCAACTCCGGAAGAGGCGTTTCTAAGCAAATATCAGCGCTGCGAGTTCATCGGTGCCCTCAGAATTCGATTCCGGGCACCGGTTCAAAAGATAGAAAAACCCGCTCATCCGTTCACTGAACGTACCCGAGCCAAACTTCGGAAATTGATTCCGGGCACACCGGGCCTCGGAATCAGGTGCCGTCTGAAGCTGCGCTCTTGTAAAATTCCAAAGAAAATTAAGAAAAAAATTTCCTTGAAATTTGCGGGTCTTTACATTACTCCCACCTCAGGGCTTTACGTCCCCGTAAAGATACATCAAAAACTAGGGGAACAAATGGGGGTACTGAGCACGCATCTGAGCCTCCCGCTCCCAAGTGCTCTCCTGGAGGTTCCCGTGCTGCCATCTGACGCGCACAAGAGGAATCGACCGCCCACGTAGGACCCGCTCCTGTCGATCCTCGATCTCCACTGGGACCTCCGCAAAAGTCGCCCCATCGTCCACGTCTAGCTCCCCAAAGTCGATGATGTGCATCGGGTCGTGCACGTATCTCCTCAGCTGAGACACGTGAAAGACGTCGTGCACCCGGTGCAACTGAGGTGGTAGAGCCAGGCGATAAGCCACCTCTCCTATCCTACTGAGGACCTGGAAAGGCCCGATGAAGCGTGGAGACAACTTGCCGCCTCGGCCAAATCTCCGTAAACCTCGTCGAGGTGAGACACGCAAAAAGACGTGGTCGCCATCCTCGAACTCTAGTGGCCTCCGCCTCCTGTCAGCATATGACTTCTGCCGGCTCTGAGCTGTCCTCATCCTCTCCTGGATGATCTGGACCTTCTCTGTCGTGGCTCGGACCATCTCTGGTCCCACGAGTGCTGACTCCCCAGGGTCTGTCCAGCACAACGGTGATCTGCAGGGGCTGTCGTACAACGCCTCGTATGGTGCCATCCCGATGGTGGAGTGGTAGCTGTTGTTGTATGCGAACTCCACCAAGGGTAGGTGGTCCTCCCAGCTGTGACCAAAGTCGAGAACACATGCACGGAGCATGTCCTCGAGTGTCTGTATGGTCCTCTCAGTCTGACCATCCGTCTGAGGGTGGAAGGCTGTGCTCAGATGGAGCCGCGTCCCGAACGCCTCCTGCAACCCCTTCCAAAGCCGGGAAGTGAAACGAGCATCTCGATCGGAGACGATAGACGATGGCACACCGTGAAGCCGTACGATCTCCTGGACGTAAAGACGTCCCAAGCTCTCCACTGAGCCCTGCTCTCTGATGGGTAAGAAGTGTGCCGACTTGGTGAGTCGGTCGACAATCACCCAAATGGAGTCGTGACCTCTGGAAGTGCATGGAAGTCCAGTCACGAAGTCCATAGATATGCCGTCCCACTTCCACTCCGGGACCTCCAAGTGTTGTACCAAGCCTGCTGGTACCTGGTGCTCTGCCTTCACCTGCTGGCAGGTGAGACATCGTGAAACGAACTCTGCCACAGCTTTCTTCATGCCCGGCCACCAGTGCTGTCGTCTGAGATCTTGGTACATCTTCGCCACTCCGGGATGTACCGCCAAGGGAGAAGTGTGAAACTCTCTCAGCACCTCCTCTCGTAAAGCGACTGGTACGAAGGTACGTCCTCTGAAAAGGATGTCGTGCTCTGCTCCAAGGGAGAAGCCATCAGGCGCCTGACCTGAGGATATCAGTGCACGCCGGGTCTCACAGTCAGTGTCCCCACGCTGAGCCTCTCTGACCCGCTGTAGAAGTGGAGGAGAGACTGTGAGAGACTGAAGAAAGGCTGCTCCGTCTCTATCCACGAAGGATATCTGTAAGGAGGCTAGCTGCTCCGTCGCCTCCTCAAGTAGCTGAATGCCCGTCCTCCTGCTGAGGGCATCGGCTACCACGTTCCCCTTCCCAGGAGTATAGACTATCTCAAAGTCATAGTCCTGGAGGAACTCAAGCCATCTCCATTGTCTCAGGTTCAGGTCCTTCTGAGAGAAGATATACCTGAGACTCTGGTGGTCAGAAAAGACTGTGAAGCGCTCGCCCATCAGATAGTGCCGCCAAGTCTTCAGAGCGAAGACCACTACTGCTAACTCCAGGTCATGAGTGGCGTAGTTCTGCTCATGCGGCCTCAAATGTCGTGATCCGTAGGCGATCACGGCCCGCTCCTGCATCAGGACGCACCCGAGTCCAGTCCCTGATGCATCGCAGTAAACTACGTATCCAACTCCCTCCTTAGGCAACCTTAAGATAGGTGCGCTGGTCAACCTCTGCCTCAGCTCCTGGAAGCTCTGCTGACATCTGTCTGACCACACGAAGGGTTTCCCCTTTTTCGTCAAAGCTGAGAGTGGGGCCGCAACTCTGGATAAGTTCGGCACAAATCTCCGATAGTATCCGGCTAGGCCCAAGAAGCTCCGCACCTCCGTCACGCTCCTGGGTGGCTCCCAAGCTAGCACTGCCTCGATCTTCGCGGGATCCACTGCAACTCCCGCCTCAGAGATGACGTGCCCCAAGAAGTGGACCTCACGTAACCAGAACTGGCACTTTGAGAGCTTGCCATAAAGCTAGTGCTCTCGGAGTGTGTCTAGCACAACTCGCAGGTGGTAGGCATGCTCTTCCTCAGTCGTCGAGTATACCAAAATGTCGTCAATGAAGACCACGACAAATCGGTCGAGGTATGGCTGGAAGATCCTGTTCATGAGGCTCATGAACACTGCTGGAGCATTGGTTATGCCGAACGGCATAACCAAGAACTCATAATGGCCATACCGACACCTGAAGGCCGTCTTCTGCACGTCCTCGTCTCGAACTCTGAGCTGATGATAGCCTGACCGGAGGTCTATCTTCGAGAACCACCACGCTCCCTTGAGCTGATCGAAGAGGTCATCAATCCGTGGCAGCGGATACTTGTTCCTTACTGTCACCTGGTTCAGGCGACGATAGTCGACACACAGTCGCAAGCTCCCGTCCGCCTTCTTGGCGAACAAAATCGGGGAAGCCCAGGGTGAAACACTGGGTCGGATAAACCCCTTGCTCTGCAAGTCCTCCAACTGTACCCGCAGCTCTCGAAGCTCGGCGGGGGCCATCCGATATGCTGGAGTAGATATCGGGGCTGTCCCGGGGTACAAGTCGATGTAAAAGTCTACCTCTCTACGAGGAGGTAGCCCTGGAACGTCGTCGGGAAAGACGTCCACGTACTGGTCCACCACTGCCGGAAAAACTGGACTCCGCACGTCCACTGCTCCTAGGATGAGGCTAGCCAACTGATGAGAGATGGGCTGCACTCTCCTCCGCGGAAGTCTATCCTGTGCTGCAAAGGTTCCCTTCTCGCCGGTGAAGGTAAACCTGCTCCCGTCGATGCGAACACATCGCACATTGCGCCTAAAACAGTCGATCTGGGCATGAACCATGGATAGCCAATCCATGCCCAAGATGACGTCGTAAGGCCTCGACGCCGCTACAAGGAGATCCCAGCCGAAGCTCTCGCCTCCTATAGTAAGCTCACACTGCCGGAACCAGTGCGTAATCGTCGAGTCTGCTCCCGTAGGAGTCTCTAGCCGTAAGGATCGAGCCAACGGCTCAGTCGGAATCTCCGAGCTCCGAACAAGGGCAGAGGCTATGAAAGAGTGACTTGCTCCTGTTTCTATAAGTACTGCAGCAAGGGTGGAATAGACACAGATCGTACCTCGAATCATCTCTGGCATGTCGGGGTCGTAGGCCTCCACTGCCTGGAGCTGGGCCTGTCCCTGCCCGCCAGCTCCCTGTGGTCGAGGTGGCCTCCTGGTGGTGGTTGGGGTAGAGCCTGGAAGCGTCGCCCACCACCCGCTGCTCGGCCAGCTCCTCTGCCTCGTCCGCCTCCTCCCTGCGGACCGCCACTGTCGACCCTCTGCCTCTGCCTGGGTGGCCCCTCCACCGTCTGCTGCTCCTCTGATCGGCGAGTCGGGCAGTCACGAGCCATGTGACCCTGCCCGCCGCAGGAGTAGCACAACCTGCCTCTCGGAAGGCTGGCACTCCGCTGTGTGCCCCACACTGCTGAGCCGGTGTCCTGAGGCCGTCTGCGTGGGGGTCCGGTCTGCCTGGACCCGAGAGTCATCCGTCGGCTACCTGCTGCCGAAGACTCAGCAACCTGCCGCCCTGCGCTAGGTCTAGCCACTGAAGAAGGCTCTGCCAGGAAGCTCTCGATCAGGAGGGCTCGCTCCACCTCTCTCGCCTGGGTCGGAATGCTGAGGGAGATCAGTGACGCCCGAATCTCCTGTCGCAAGCCCTGCTCGAAGGTCCGAGCCCGGAAGAAGGGGTCCTGTACCATGTCGGTCGAGTAGCGAGATAGGTCAGTGAACCTCGCCGCGTACTGAGCGACCGTCATGCTGCCCTGGCGCAGCTGGAGAAGCTCCTGGATGTGCACCGCTCGGAGGGTGGCCGGGACAAACTCAGAGCGGAAGAGGCTCTCGAAGTCCGCCCAGAGCAAGGATGCCTCATCGTGAACCTGGAGCATCAAGCTCCACCATCGTCCTGCCGCCGCCTGCAGGAGGCTCGCCGCGAGAATCACCATGAGATCCGCTGGTGTCCTCACTAGCCTAAAGATCCGTACCACCGCCTCTAGCCAGTCCTCGGCGGCCTGGGGGTCCGCCTCACCGCGAAACCTGGGCGGTCGCTGGCTATGAAACTCATGCAGTGCCCTGAGGCGACGTGCATCGTCAGCGTCTGGTACTGGTAGCATCGGTGGCTCGACGGGTAAAGCTTCCGCCAGTGCCACTGCTGGCAAGGGGCCCTGCACCGAGGCCTCGTCGCTCGGTGGGCTGCCGTCGCGCCCTACACTCGGAACCCTAGCTGGCTGTCGTCGCGGGGCCATCCTGAAAAGGAGAACAAGAGCACCACAGTCAGAACAGTATACCTGGTGAGCTGGCACAAGTAATCACAAGGAAAACTTGAGACTTTCATGAAGCAGATCAGTATACCCGGTGAGCTGACACAAGTAATCACAAAGAAACTTGAAACACACACGCAATCAATGTTTTCATGCATTAAGTCGGAAATCAGGAGTCAGGGTCCTGGTGTACGGATACGTCGGCCACCGCACCAACACTGGGCTCCCTGAACTGATAACCACACTCAATACACTAAACACTATTGCTTCATATAGAAAGAAAGGACGATCAGAGTCTGCGGTAGAACCGACCGCCTCTGATACCAATTTGTCACGACCCGACCTCGGGGCCCGTGCCGTGACTACCCCAAGCCCGCCTTCCATAGGCCAGGGGATGGCGACTAGCACCAAGGCGTAAAATCCCGGTAAACAGGGAAGGCATTTCCTTTATAAGTAACAACCACCACAGAGTCAACAAGTGGAAAGTAACTACAAGTGCAGAAAAGTAAAGGGGGCCGGAATACAAGCCCAACTGAAAGTACAACTGAAAAAGTAAGAACAACAACTGAAGAAAAGACGGCGGCCTCGTGTCGTCCACTGGCAATCCCACCTGAAGGGTGGGTACAGATAGCCTCCAGGCTCCTCGGGTCCCACGTCTGCTCTGAGCACGTCCCGCCCAGTGGTCCACCTCCAGGTACCGTCCTGCTCCACGCCCCAACCGCGATCAGCGCTGTCCGTCGTCTGCATCCAACACAACAAGGTGCGGGCATAGCCCGTGCAGTGGTGAGTATAAGCTACTCAGTAAGGACCCCGAGACCCCCGAAGGTCTCCCGAAATCCACAAAGGATATAGCACAAAAGAAAGATGCAATCACGAAGTAACATCTGACTCGACTTAGGTATATGCCCATACATATACCTAAGTCCCCAATTCTAGCTCTGCTCACGAGCTAAAGAACAACTCAATCCACGCAGGAAAGCAAGACTCAAATCCACAAGGAGAGTAAACAGTAAATCCACATAGGATAGTTCAACACAATCCACAAAGGAGAGTAACATAAGATTCAGCTCAACCAGGTATACTTTTTCAGATGACGTCAAAGATGATCACTGATCCATCTAAGTCGTCGGACCCACGAAGGATCGATAGGTACTAACCCCCGCAAAAGACCCACACAGGATCGGGCTCACACAGAACCTGTAGGCAGTGGCTCACACAGAACCGGTAGGCAGTGGCTCACACAGAACCGGTTGTAGGACCCACACAGGATCGGGCACTGATCCACGTAGGATCGCTGAGTGCAGTAGTCGACGCAGTCCACTGAGGATCTCTGCACAGTCGTCGCCGCAGTCCACGAAGGATCTCTGCTCTGCCATCGTCGCAGTCCACGGAGGATCTCTGCTCTGCCGTCGTCGCAGTCCACGGAGGATCTCTGCTCTGTCGTCGAAGTCACAGCCAGCGCTAGGGTTCCCGCACACAGCGAGCTCGTTTAGGAGGGTCCGCTCCACGAGCCGAGAGGCTGATACATCAACTGACACGTAGTCCGAAGTTGATGTATCCCAAAGTTCCGTATCGACAACAGGATCTCAACGCAACAGACGGCGCGTCAATCGGACGCCCGGTCTGAGAGTTATTGGCATTTTCGTTCCAGGGGCCCGGTTGGTTTTTAGGGAAAAACCAACCCGACCGTACTCCGCATGTATCCGATCCTCGGGCGGAGTATGCCAAAAGTTCCGTCTCACTTAGAGGAAACTACCACAGCTGACGGTACGTCGATCGGACGTCCGTAGCTCAAGTTATGAGCGTTTCCGCTCCGAGGGCCCGGTTGGTTTCGTGTACGAACCAACCCGGCCGAACCCAAAGTCTTCCGAAACCTTGAGTGTAATATACCGAAACGACCGTATCGATCCAAGGATCGCTTAGCCGCTGATGGTTCGTCAATCGGAGGTCCCAGGCCCAAGATATGGGCAAAAGACCGAAGAGGGCCCGAAAACGGGGTTCTGGGCCCGGGGCGACCCGGACCGAACCCCCCCTGGGTCGGCCGAACCGGGTCTACCCGAACTGGGTCGGCCCGACCCGGACCGACCCGGCTAGGCCGGGTCCGGTCCGGCCTGGGCGCGGCCCGGCCGACCGGACAGGCCGGCTCGGCTTCGGCCGAGCCGCCGAAGAACCGCCGCGGGTTTGACCCGCGGCTTGGAGGAACGCGGCCCGTGCGGGCCGCGTGCTGGGTGGCCGGACCGCGGACGCGGTCCGGTGGTTCGCCGCCGCCGTGGCGGAGTTTCCGGCGCCGCGCCGGGCACCGCCGCCTCCGGTCGCCGGAGTTGCTCCGGTGGCCCGTTTTGCCTCCCATCTGCGCCATTGCTCCTCTCGGGGGCCGATCTTCACTACAGGATCAACGGATCGCCCTTGCCGCACGGTTCATCGTCGTCCGCCAAATCCGCACAACAAAAGATCGGCGGAGGGTTGCCGGGTCTTGTTTGTTAGATCCGCACCCTCCGCGTTAGTCATAAACAACGGGAGGAAAAGAAAATAATCAACAACAATTTTAAATAAATTAAAATTGTTCGGAGATCATGTTCTTTATTTTAAAAGAATAAACACGGGAAAGAATCATCAAGAAAAAAAATAAACCCCTACCTCGAAGTCGTCGTCGGACGTGAGGTCGTCGCGGAATCGCTCGTCGCGGAAGAAGGGGATCGACGCGTCGTCGCGGAAGAGACGTTCGTCGCACCGCGGGAAAAGCGTCGCGCCGACGATCTCCGGATCTAGAACAAACAGATTTAATTAATTAAATCTGTTGTTATTGAAATTAAAAAAAAGGGGAATTAACGATCCGATTCTCTCCTTAGTTTCCGAACGAGGATCGGCCGCGGAAGAAGAGGCGTCGCCGAAGAACGTCGCGGGTAGAGCTCGTCGACGTCGCAGATCACGGTGTGCGTCGTCGAATTCCGGTCGCCGGCGTTCTTCGCGTTCTTCGCGTTCTTCGCGTTCTTCGCGTTCTTCGCGTTCTTCGCGGGGAGGGTGGAGGCTCAGAGGAATTGCACAACGATAGCAATCCTCCAAAATAGACAAGTTTGTCTATTTTATTAATTTGCCAACAAATGCAAAACGCGTAAGTAACGACCCATTAAATTCGTTGAATTAATTCAACGAATGAAAGAGCCCATTTAATTCACGAAATAAACCGCCCAATTAAATGGTCTGTTAAGAATTAAAGAAAACGCGTCGGTTGACTTTTCAGTTACTTTGACGGGTTTTCGCGGGTGCGTTACTTAGCGAAAGAAAAGGCGGGGCTCGTGCGGGCCCCTCCTCGCAAATATCCTACCAAGAGGGTAGGATATTTCTGGATAGCACCCTATCCTCTTTAGCTCAGTTCAAGTGGCTTCCAAGTGACTTCCAAGCAGCTTAAGTGAAATAAAATAAAGTTGTCGCACAAACTTTATTTTATTTCTGACTTAAAGCCCCAAAATTTAAAAACCACGTCTGAGCAAACGCAACTCCGGAAGAGGCGTTTCTAAGCAAATATCGGCGCTGCGAGTTCATCGGTGCCCTCAGAATTCGATTCCGGGCACCGGTTCAAAAGATAGAAAAACCCGCTCGTCCGTTCACTGAACGTACCCGAGCCAAACTTCGGAAATTGATTCCGGGCACACCGGACCTCGGAATCAGGTGCCGTCTAAAGCTGCGCTCTTGTAAAATTCCAAAGAAAATTAAGAAAAAAATTTCCTTGAAATTTGCGGGTCTTTACAGTCCTTACATCCAACAACTATTTTCTTTAAACTTATTTAGCTCTAGTCATATAGATTTCTTTTGATCCCTTATCCTGATCCTTATGTTTGGAGACTCCTACGAGGGTTAACTCAGAAATCAAACACATAATCCGATAGTGTGAACTGACATTTGGGGGTGATAGATTCTTATGAAACATATTATTATTGGTGATTAGGCCTTATGAAAAAAATTTAGGTATGGTTTGTCTATACATATTTCACTCAATGATTGATCATTATAGGTGTAGTGTGTGGTGTGTATATAGTGATGGTATAAGGTTTTCCTTCATGGATTATTTGGAAAACTAGGAAGAGAAGGATGGAATCATAAAAAAGAGGATATATACAATTATTCATCTATTTTATATAATTTCCTTTGTATTAGTGGATGTTATGGGATTTTAGCTTCCTAAAGTTGTGGTTGAGTAGAAGGACATATCTCCTAAGGATGTCTGAGGATTATCTTATCACCCGGAGGTAGAAATCTATATTGAAATGCACTTAGTTACTCTATATATATTTATCCTATTATGTTGGATGGCATTCATAGAGATTCATAATCAGAAGGTTTAATTGGAATATATACAGACAGAAGTTTTTTTCAAACTTGTTGTGCCACCATGTCCGTCCTCACTATTGTTTTCCAAGAATACAGATGTGATATTGATGTTTTTTATAGACTACCATCACCTATATCAGGTTACCATGAAGAATATGTATCCAATACCAAGGATCAAGGACCTATTTGATCATTTTAGCATGGTGATATTGTTCTCAATAATAGAATCCATATCAATTCTTCACCATCTCTGAGTATGTGAGGCGGAAATACCAATGACAGAATTCTTATATCACTATGTTGATTATGAGAACATTGTGATTACTTGTGGTATGAATAATACCCTTTTAGTGTTCATGGGACTTAGGAACTATACCAATCAACTTTCTTATTCATGATCTTGTTGGTCATCATTGATGATATTTTAGTGTACTAGGTGTCTGAGGAGGAGCACACAGAACACTGGAGGATGATAATGAACATAGTTTTATATAATCATCTTTATGGAAACCCTATAAGTTCTAATTCTAGAATAGTAAGGTCTATTTTAAAATACATCTCATCTAATCATAGGGAGCTGATGTGGACCCAGTGAATATTGAGGAACTGTAAGCATGGGAACCGTCTATTATCATGAATGAGGTGTATTATTTCCTTAGGTTTTAAGGCTAATAAAATATATTTTTTATTGTTTTCTCTAGGATATCATCACCTTTGAATTTAATAACCCATATGGGGAGTTCTTTCATATGGATGGAGTATTTATAAAATGATTTTTAGGAGTTTAGATAGAGGTTGAAATGAACTCTAAATATGAGGTTTATAGATAATGGTGGAATTTATTTAGTGTTCTACAATTCCTCATTTACCGGGCTAGGTTGTGCTCTGATGTAGAGGTTGGAATTGATTACCTATGGGTCTCGTTATTTGAGACTACACTAGATGAACTATGAGAACCATGATCTATAGATGGAGTGGTTGTATTTGAATTGATGTTATGGAAACTCAACCTTATGGGTGATCATTTTATCATCTATTATAAGAGATATTTTCACATGTATATATTACCATAGATGGATCTTAACTTGGTAAAAAGGCCATAGACATAGTTCTTTTTGGATTATGACATCATGATAGTATATACCCTTGGTAAAGGGGGAAAGTGGCATATTTTATCAATCAGAGAACTTGTTCGATGCTGTGGGTTAAGTTATCATAGTTGTTAGCCTTATTGTATCTATTCTATGTAGATGGGGAAGGAGGAGTTACCATCAAACATAGGTTGTTACTTCAATGCTTATACATTTTTTAAGGAGGCCCGACATAGAGATGTCAACTATGAGAACTTATATTATATGATATCTATTAGACATGATCCTGGTGGATTATCTAAAGGTGGGAGAATTCCATCCATTTTATAGAATAGAATATGCAATCAATGACATTCCATGAGAAAATAATAAGGGGTCTCATTCATATCCCTATCAAGTACACCCAGGTGTGGAAAATTTGTACCTGGACCTTTTACATTACTTTATATAACCCTCAATGAATAATCTTATATCATATTTTTCCTATTGATTCTGAAAAATTCTAGTAGATGAAGGGTGGGAACTAGGATTTAATTGGTTTATCTCAACCCATTGAGGTTCTATAGTTGAAGTGTATTGGTTTATCTATGGAATACATGATGGGGTTTCTATGGACTTATAAAATAAATGATTCCATCCAAGTTGTTATAAAAAAACTCACAAATTCATCTGACTTTCATGCTATTTGAGATAAGAGCTCAGTGGAGGGCATATGATTCCATAAATTCATGAGATGGTATGTCTTGAAGTTATTCCATCAATAATCCTTTTACACCATGATGCACACATGACATCATGGATATAGTGAGGATTATAGGATAACTTTGGGACTTCCGAATTCCATGACAATTCATTTTTCTATTAAATAATTCATCCATAATTGTATTGGTTGAAACATAATAATTGCATTATATTATTAATACCTTCTATTTTAATTTTAATGGATTAATAATTTTATTTAACGTATCCACACACCATAGTGCTCAACCAAGTTGTGTGAATATTTCTTACTTAATTATAGGTAAAAATAAGTTAGGTTAATGTATATCACCTTTCCAAAATTATTTTCCATGTGTTAATTCCTTATCTAATACGTTTCATTACTATATTGGATTAACCATCACATGTGTACATGTTATCTAACTAATATACACCATGAGAATAATAAAACATAAATTACTGATGAGTACAGTTATGAAATGTAAAACATATGGGTGTATCTAAGTCATAAGATAAATGTTTTATTTCAAATAATTAATAAGGGAGTGGCTCCTGAAATTTAATTTCAAAGAAAGTAGAGATGTTTTTGATGAAAAAGTCAAATAAGTATAGATTTTCTAAAATTAGAAATATTTACTGGATTGAAAGTACAAATAATTATAGGAAATTATTGTAAAACACACACATAGAGATTTACTAATATTACTGACTTCTAAATTCCATTATAAGTCTAATATAATAGATTTCCTTTACTTAAGCTAGAGTTCACATTATGAGTGACACATTTCCATGAAAATGGACATTCACCCTTGCATGTTTTTTTCCCTTGGCACATAATGTTACAATGAGTTTATTTTTTTAGAGTGTGAAAACATTATTAACAATGGAAAAATATCATGCATCATTTTATGAAATGTGACATTTCAAATTTTTTGAAATGATCTAGAGTGGTTTTTCATTGCATAACAATTCCTAACTCTATTTCACTCTTATACAACTATGTTAAAATATTTTTTTATTGAAAATTACATTTGAATAAAACAAATTCACTCAAATTTGGTTCAATTTGATAATTATAAATACAGTTAAAAAATTTAATTTCACTTGTTTTTACTTTTACATTGTAGGTGGATATGATTTGGAGTCCCCAAGATGATGTGAAAGGATAACATTCCAAAATTCATAGATTTCTAAGAAGACATGTCCCTGGATTTTCACATTTTGAATCATATTTCAATACCGCTATATGATTTTTTATGGGTGTATCCATATATTTATTTCATTACCTTTAATAATACAATAAATACCAATTAAACTAACTTGTGGACCAACTAAAGTGATGTATCCTTAAAATAGAATCTCCTTGAATTCAAGGGTATTATTAGTTATTTTAATAATATAAGCTATTTTGTGTATCCAATGGACACTATATTTTATAAGGATACATTATAGAGTCTTATAAAATACACTTCTAATTTTTCAAAGTTGGTATTAGGTAGTTTATAAATCAAAATATGAAGCAAAAGTCGATTGAAAAATACAAGGCTCAACAAAGAACCTTCCACATTTCCAATAAAAAGAAACATTGGGAACATCATTTGTAAGCATAACCAGGGGAAATTTTCTATAATTTTTGACTTCTAGATTATTACTCCACCCATAGAATATGTTGAGGCCCCTTCCCTCTTAGGTAGATCAGGTATAAAGGGGAATATTCAGAGGGTCCATCACTTCATGTTTATGGAAAGATAAATGGCAGATAATCATTACAAGGGAGATACCCACTTATAAAGAGTGTTTAAGAACATATATTAGTGACTATTAGAATATAATTTTGTTATATAAATATTTCATTCAATTTATCATATATTATTACATATTTGAATTATTTATTTGTCTATTTGGCTGGAATTATCTTTATTTATAACTGATTGGTGTGAAATTTTGAGCCTGTGCCTTTTTTATTGGATAACCGAAGAATCCATTTTAATCTAAATTTTTTTAGATTTAAGAATTATTTCAAAACTTTTATACAATTAATAAGGGTTTTAACTAGGTTATATTATTGGAATGTAAATATTTGGTACTTCATTAATTGATATACAGTCATAGAGAGTACTCAGGATTATAAATAATATCAACAAAATAGTTACCCAAAACAAAATGAAAATTTTATAACTAATAACTTGAAATTGATTCCGAAAAAATGAAATGATTCACTTATCTCATACATAAAAAATGTCACTACTATTTTCCAAATATTAATCTCCTTAAACTAAGTGGTTTTATTTTAAATTTTAAATTAAAATCTCCCCTTTTCACTTTTTTTAGAATACTAATGGAAATACACACTATGAACCAGTAATAAGGCTTGAGAAATGACATATGGTCAACCTTATAGAATAAAATAATCATAAAATGTAATAACTGTTTAATTTAATTATGGAATGATTGGATATTAAGGATAGAACCTCAATTTACTAGTAGGAAATGTACTCAACATGAATACAAGATATTAAAAACAGTTCTAGAGATCTTATTGAGTCAAAATGATACCAGAAGTGGTTAAAGATACCGTACTTATTACATTATAGATAGTTGTTTAATTATTTTATATAACATCTTTGTACTGGTATATATCTACATTTATATTCAATTTATTGAATCACTCATTTGAACACATGTTATATGCAATAATGATATCAACTCCTCTAGGAACGAAGTAGTAGTTGGGAATCCACGAACCTCTAATTGTATCGTCACATATAAATTAGTTATAAAATTGGATTTTTTTTAACCAAAAAATATGACTTTTTTAGATGATCCTATGAATGGATTATATAAAATTTTTCAATTTTTTCAATTTTTTATCATATAAAAGTGTTCTTCAGAACTTCTAATAATTGTAGTCATGTATTTTAAATTAAATGGAACACAAGATAGAGTTAGGTTAGACCTAAAATTCACTATGACTGAGAGTTATCATTTATGGTAAATTTTATTTTGATTGAACATACCAAGGATAATTCAAGGGAAAATCGTCCACCAATACTAATAGAATTCCCTAGGGTTTTTTCTAATGACTTTTCAGGTTTTTCTCTTAATTGGTATATCCTATTATATATTGATATTATTACCAGAAAATTATTTGTCTATTAGTCAAAATAGCAAATGGTTGTAGATAATATATAGGAGTTGAAAACATGTCTAGATGATTTTGAAGTTGAATATTTTATTTATCCCAATGTCCTTAAATGGATAGATCATTCTGAAATTTCACTGGGGGTTAATGGAATATTATTCCACTAACTAGATTAATGTAATTTGAATCATGGGGCTGTAAATAATATTTTTTTCTTTGTACTAATAATATCTAGGTTCATTTGAATGGTGTAAACTGATTTCCCACGATGGAACATAAATCAAGGTATCACCAACACATGGTAAAGGAATCAGATATACAAAAGTACACCTTCTAAAGTATATATAGTCATTATTAATATATTTTAATTCAATTTGGATTGAAAAATTATCATGCTTCCATTATTTCTCTTATGAATCGTTTTTTTTTCATCGATACCATGATTCAGTAATATTTATTGTTTTACCATATCAGGGATTATTCAAAACCCAAATAGGGCTATGTGAATTGTTTGATAAATATATTGGGTATTATTAGAGACCACTATAATTATGTAAAATTATCCCAAATGTCTCTTCTAGATCCTGTGAGTAATTTTCATAGGCCACGTTGCGTCAAAGCAGGGAATTCTAGTCAAACCTAAGAAGCTTAAATTCATTATGTCATGGATGTTTTGAAAATTTTCATTGAGATATTGAGATTTTTTTGTCAAGAATATTAATAATATGTTTTAATTAATTTTTTATTAATGAAAATAACACCATTTTAAAACTTACTTTTAAATAATTTATTTTTGAATGGAGACTCAAATGTCATGTACCATCCATTGAGCTGAAATAATGTTTTGTATTAGTTATGGTCTTAATTATTCTTAATCCTATAAATCATATACCTTTAATTATGATTATTTGAGGATAGGATTGGGATGTGTAATATTATAATTTTATATGTTAATGGAATAAGGTTCTCACTAATTATATGTTCATGAATGATAGTACCTCACCCATAATATCAAGATTGCAGTAGTCATGCATGCTGTTAAATGTTGATGGAATTATCATTTTGGAATGAAATTAAAGGTGTCCACTAAAAAAGTATAAAATATATTTATGTATAAAATTATTTCTACTTTAGTTAATGGACATGTATGGAAGATATTTGATATATTGTTTTTTTTATATAAAGTTCACATGGAAAGTGAAATATAATCAATGATGCCCTTAGAAAAAATATCTTCAAAGGCACAAAAGAACTCCAATGAATAATGGAATATGATTCACCACACTAAATTAATTTATATCTAGTTAACTTAAAATAAATAAAATATTACTTATCTTATATTAATGAAAAACTGCTTCGTTTAGAAAATTTTCATCTAGAGAAACCCTTAGATATTGAATGTCATTGTATCTGGGGATTTTTATTGGATGAGAGAGGACCAATGATTGGATTTTATAAAATATTGTATGATATATTTCAAAAATAGTAATTCATTCCAATTTTTTTTGGTTTTGATGAAAAATTATTACATTTAATGATAAGAGATATCATTGAACATTTGTCTCAAATCATCACTTTATATTAAGTGAATATAGAGCGTGAAAATCCATTCAAAATTCATTAAAATTGGCTTAATCCCACTTAGAAGTAAAAAAACTATTTTAATGGATTTTATTATTGAATTAAATCATAACCAATGGGAATTAATTTCTAATTGGGTTATTATTAATAGTATATCATGTTATCATAAGTTCTTTTTATTAAAAATAACACATTGATATAGGAACTTGGGTTGTTGTTCATGCATAATTTTATTTATTTTCTAGGGATACCTTCTATGATTATTTCTTATTTATATCCTTGATTTACTAATAAATTATAAAATTTTCATAAATTGTTAATAGGATTCCAATTGCGTCTCATCATGACATACTACCCTCAAACGGATGAAAAACAATAATTAGAAATTAATTTTTTTGATGATATACTCTGTGAATGTGTTTTTAAATTTGGTGTGACATGGGTTAATCATAAATAATTGGTTAAGTTTTTATAAAAAAATTCATTTCAATATTAATAAAATAAAATAATTTTGAATAATTTTAGGAATGTTATTTCTATTCCCCCACTTTGTTGGGATAAAGTTGGTGGAACTACTTTGGTGGGACTGAGTAAAATTCAAGAAATGATAGATAAGGTTCCGCTTATTCATAATAATCTGGTGGAAACTAAAAGTCTCTAGAATTAATTTATTAAACATCATTAAGAAAAATTATAATTATTATTATCTAATTTTATTTTTATTAAAATCTCCCTTTGACTATGATATCCATTGTTGGGAATGCAAGGTAAACTCATTCCTTAGTTTGTTAGAAAAATTGAAATTGTGGAATGAAAGTAAAAAGTTTATTATACGTTTTCATTACCTCCATATATGATGTTTAATCATTATATATTATATGTCTCACAGAGGAAAAATCATTATTTGAACCATTCTCCTATGTTTAGTTGGGAATTGTTAGTGTTAGATCATGATACTTTATTCGTTAAGCAACAAATAAAAATTCTTGATTCTCAGCATAACTTTCCCTTATAAAATTAAATCCCTCTAGTTCATATCATATAGACATATGATGATGACTATAATAAAATATAGTAATGATAATCATATATATGTGTGAAATATAAAAAACTATTATTAGAACATCAATATTTATAAATAATTTCATTTCGTGGAATGGGATTTGGTAGACAGAATTATGACACCCACAATTTCCCATTCAGATATGTGTTATATTTTTCATTTTTTTATTAACTAATTTTGGAATTGAGAGTAAATTTTTTGAATTTATGGGAAAATTACAGTATATATGGTTAGCTATCAAAGTAAACCTAAACATGTGAGTGATCATTTCACCTTAGAAATTTGATCCAAATGATGTTTGGATAGTTAGAAAAATGATTTTTATAACTCTGTGACTTAACCATGAATCCATTAAAAAAACTTTTTTAAAATCTTCAAATAAATTAAAGGATTTATATTTTATCCCCATTAACTTTGAAACACTTCAAGCCAAAAACCCATATAGCTCCAATCTTCTTCATACATCCACCTGGGGGATTCTACATCATTCGGCTGGAATTATCAAGGTAAGTCTATCTACATAATTTTTATCTCTTATTTTCTTCCATATTCATATATTTTTCTTTATTTACATGTACATGGTGTCCTTAGACACATATCCGATATTTTTTAAATTGAGGTTTTCCTTTTTTTAGTGTATTTAATCATCTCTTGTAGTTGATATATCATCTCAATTTGTATTTGATCAATGATTTATAATAGATTCTAGATTTTTTAGATGGTGGATTTTTTATAATACAAGTGTATCATGAACTTTGATAAATACAATATTTTTATATGATGTTTTTAATGATATAAAATAAATAATTGTTTCATTTTATCGTTTTTATAAAATATCCTATTGAAGATTATTGATTTGGAATATATTTGGTTAATCAATTATCAAACAATGGTGAAATGTAGTTCTAGTAAAATACTTTTTTGTGGTTTTTATATAGATAATAAGAATGGTTTACAATTAATTTAATGTATGTATTTTAATGAATTTATTTAATATGAATTATAAAAGAATATTGATGGGTTTTGGAATGTTTTTTCTTTGGTGAATTAGTGTTCGGAATTGTTAAAATTATTTTTTCATGATTTATCCATTTTTAAAATTAAATATTTTTATAATGAATTATATCTATAAAATAGTATTTCATTGATGGTTTATGGATTGAAATAACAGTTTTGTTTAATTTAATTTTTTATGATTTTCATTATAAGCATAATAATAATATGTTATTAGAGAGTCATTGGTACTTGGGAGGGTTTCTAGAAAAATTAAATTACCTAGTAATGTGGCCACCCTACCCTTCCATTTCCTTACTAGTTACAATTATACAATGGATAGGGTGTACTGGTTATGTCTCCATTCTGACTATTTACCTTATTGGATAACCAATAGTTTATTATTTGATTGTGGCTCATGTATTTTACAACAAGTTTAAGATGCAACTCTTGATAGAATTAAACATGAAGTTGGATATGTTTAGGGAAATAGATTTCACTAGTATAAGGAACCTAAGTCTCCCAACCTTAACTATATAGGTTCACTCAATTTATGATTTTAATAGTTTTTTGTTAATAGATTTTTATTCATATTTTCATTCATGTACTTATGTATTGAGACCTACTTACATATTTCTCTTTTACATGTATAACCTATTTATTGTTGAATGAATCATTATAATGATTTTATTCATGTAAATTTTTTCATATATGATTAAAATTCTAAATTGATATTTATATTTTAAACTTGCATTACATGGTTGATTAAAAATTGGTTTACATAAACTCTGTGGTGTAATCCTATTGAGAATGCTTTTTAAAGATATATATAAACTCTATATATGTATATTGATATTTATTATCTAATATAGTTAGAGGTAAAGAACCACTAAGAGGTCACAAACCCTATGTAGTTTGGTTCGAGTATAGGGTCGGTAATAAGTGGCTGACTAAATGTTGTCACATGGGGATGTATAACCATGATGTTTTTTCAGGAATTTTTGTAATTATTATGTACATAAGAATATTAGTTTCCCTTATCATTAACTTTCATTGTTCATTATATTTTGGATTTATATTTTTTATTGTTGGATTTTAATGAATGTCTATTATTGATATTTTTTCTCTAATGATTTAATTTTTTGTGATTAGTATGTATTCTTTTAATTATATATCATGTTTTGTAGTTTTAAATTAAAAAATTGATAGATATGTCTCAAGAATATATAGAAGGGTCATTTCAGATTTCTGGTCAATGCATATATCATTAGTTTTATAATTTATTTGGTCAAATTATTCCGTAAAGAGAAAAATTAATTCCATATCACTAGTTTTCATCACATAGTTATCGAGAACATGATCTTGGCCTTATGGGAGGCCAAATTTGGAATTGTAACATGGAAGCATATGTATTTGATTATAGTATACACATAAAACCCCAATAATAATCTACTAATACATATAAATACAAAACTTCTATCTCACCTTATTATCACACAAATTCAATCTAGATCTAACTTAATTATGATGAAACCGGATAATACAATGTGATTAATGATTAGTTTATGAACTGTTGAATAAAATATTACGACATCAAATTATATATCATAAAACTCATCACTAATGCTGGAATAGAAAAATAAATATAAGTTATTTTTAAACCAAATACTTAGGATACAACTCAATATGTATCTTTTTAATAATTTTTTATTTTATAAAACATTTCAATTAAACTCTATAGATATCATCATAGTTTTTCTTGATGCATCAAAATCATGAAATATCAATTTCCTAAGCCTTTTTTTCTCAATGAGATGAAAAAAATAGATTATACTACACTCAACTTAACATATTTATTTTACATCACTCAAATATAAAAATCACATATTCATACTAAAAACATTGTCTATGTATTCTACCATATGTAACAATTAGTTATGCAACATATAAATATATGACACAAAACAATACTAGATGAAAATTTCCCCTTTGTGATTCTGCTGATAAATTTCATCCATACAAAAATCCAATTATTTCTACAAAATACTATTTACATACACTAAATAGGTATTTCAAAAAATCTACATAGAAAATTCCACAATAAATACCTATTATTTATTAATATACAATGGATATTAAATAACCATATAATCAACATTAAACTTGTTCACAATGTTTCCACGTAATTAAAAAAACCTCTATGAATAACCAATAACTCTTTAACATTAAAAACCAATTATTGATAAAAGTTGTATATCAATTTTAGTTTTTTAGAGAGGTTTATTTATAAACCCCTAGAAATGTCTCCCTAGTAATTTATCAATGATTTTGGTAAAAAACTCCTAATAAAACACATTAGTTTTGGTTTAGAATTCCAGAAAATTTTTTAATTTTTTTTTTGAAAATAATGATATTATATATTTTTGGTTTTCTCGAAACCACCATTAAAATAATATATCAATAAATTTTTTGGTTCAGAAAAATTTAAATATATACTTATATTTAAAAAAAATTGGTGTTCTAAAAAACCACTAATAGTGTTAATTAGTGAGTGTTGACACAACTATTAATTTTTTTTAAATATATTAAATTAATTTTGATATATATATAGAAGTATATTTATTTAAAATTTAACAATATATATAAGTTATTTTTTCCATAAATTTTTTTAAAAAAAGTGGAAGTTCTAAATAGCTAAATAAAAATTTATATTACTAACTATAAAAAACAACATCAAATTTTTTTTAAAATAAAAAAAAACCAATTCAAAAATTAATTTTATTATAAAATATAATACAGAACTATATATAGATAAATATATAAGTGTAAAAATATTTTATTTCATACAAATATGTAGTTATTAGTTAAAAAATAATAAATTCATCATTTTCTATTGCGTTTTCAAACCCCCTCTAAAACACCATACAAATATATTCAAATTTTAGGATTTCTGGTAATATTAATATTTAAAATTTTAGTTTTTCTTATATTAATTTTATAAAAATAATAATAAATTAATTAATATCAAATTACATATATATGTGTTTTTTTAAAAGCTCCTATGAATTTTTTAAACATGAATATTATATTGTTAATAATAGCAATCCAAAATGATTTGATGTCAGAGTAGGTAACCCAACCCATACTCCTCCAAATTTATTATTGAAATGATATATAATAGACAATGTGAAAGAGGTAAAATGATATGTCACCAAATAGGAAATTAATGGTTATAAATGAATGCATAAAATTAAAAGCATTGACAAACTATGATTATCTAAAAAAGGGAATGTAAAGTTATTCATGATTCTGGATCACTATACTTCACTATGTAGGTGTAGCCCCCACTACAAGCTTAGCATAGTTTTATTCTCTACATAGATTATAATTAATAATCATCAACCAATTTCCCTATATCCTTTAGAAAATAGTGTATGAGACATATATTATAATCCATCACCACTCCCCATGGTCAATAATTAACTAAATGGAAGACATTCCTCAGCGCATCAATCCCTTACATCTCAATAAATATGCCTATAGGATCATACACCAATTGTATCGAGCGACTCATCTATATTCTATATTAATTTAACATGTTTGGTAAATATTATTCATATACATAGTTCAATAATTACGCTTGTATGTTTGATTACATATATTAATTCCACTATTATTTTATACAGCGTTTGTGATTTGAATATTTAATAAGAATTTATTTTTTAAATATTAGTAAATGTAATATATACTTATTTAAATAGTTAATAATGAATCGATTATAATTGATTATATAAATATTTAGTAGTCAATGTAGAATAAATATTAAGGATAATTGGTGGACTGAATGTAATGTTTTAGAGTGAAATATAATATTAATTATTAATTTAATAAATATTAAATTATTTATTCTATAAGATAATATTAATTTTATCCATTAATTTAGTAAATTTCAGGTAAATAATAGTAACACTCTAATTTAGACATAGGGTTCATCAAAGATTAATTAAAATAATACGGGATTATGTACATTTATTATTTTCTAACACATTTTCTATTTAAATGTGGTTATGAATTTTTTTGAAGCACTGTACTTTTTAATCATTCTTAAAAATGACATTAAGTGAATCTTATAAATACCTAGAGATATCCTCCCTTAAAAAAATATGAATAAAATAGAATGATCCTCTCCACCAGCCTCTATATTCTAAAGAGAAAAGGGATATTGCTTCCACCAAAATCAATTCATGTGGTGATCAATGATGAATGAAACATGCATTTGTATCTTCCATTAAAATATCTACAAATTTTTACACAATGATGGGGGTTCATAGTGTACATAGGGATCACTAATATAGTTAATCTACCCTTTATTATTGTGACACAATGATGGAACAATGTAAATTCATCTTTAGATTTATCAATGGAGAAATAATTTCAACACAACATAATTATTTACCAAAATAAATTAATTATAAATTATATGTGACGACCCTACATCTTAGATCTGGTGTAATATTCAATTAATCAATGATTTAATTTTATTAGTTATGACATTATACATCATGTAAATTTCATATTATTAATTGATTATGACAAAAATACTAGTCGGATAAGCCCAGTAGATTATTGTTATGTTCTCAAAACCTTCATGTGGTATCAATGCTTGGTTACATAAAAGATTTCTAATTATTTATTAATAATTGAAAAATGCTATTTGATTACTATTAATTTCCATTTATATATTATTTGTTCTTAAATATGAACATTTAAGTTTTGTGTTCTATTTTATCATTAACACTCATATTATTATTGAATGGTTAAATAAACCTGAAGAATATTCTACAACCCCATCCTAAGGTACCAAATGTTATAGGAAGATAGCACAAGACAACACGGTGTATTGAATGTTGGTATATAAAATGTACCCATGTTTATTTCACCAAGAATAAAATCAAAAAAAAATTATCATACAATATTTAGGTGTATAATGAATTAAATTTACACCTCATTATGATTGGTCAAGGTTGGAAAATTTTTTTATAGAGTACATTATATATAACTCGATTACACATCGTGTAGTCCAAGTGTTTTCACAGTGGGAAACATGTGGTCCAATCCATATAATTATTTTATTACATGATAGGGGGACTGAGAAACCATGACACATTATGGACACATGTCTTCTATCTAGCATATAAATCATGGACCTCATTCACATAAGTGCATTAAAAACACACCTCATACCTAGGAGTGTGACTAAAAAATGGGAAAATGGTATTAGACAGCTGATAGCCATAGTACATTTGTCCTAATCTATTGTACGACATGTGATACATTTGAACTTGAAATAAACGTTTATGATATAATTAAACCTAATAAACATATATTTTTGCAAAATTTTATTGAAAATACACACTATTTTATAGGATTTTTATTTATATATTAGATTAATTTCTGTGTAAAATTATAAACCAAAAAGATATGTATGAACTCAATATATATTTTACTCTATGTGTATTAGTATTATTACATGTTTTATAAATTAAAAATAATAATATATTGTTTATATAAAATTCACTAATTCAAATTACATTCCATGCCATGTATGTTGTGTACAATGTGGGTACACATTATAAGGACTATATCAGGTAGTTTCTATAAGTACATTTATTTGTCTCTATGTACACATGTGAACTTTATTAATTTAAAATAAATTTATTTAATTTAATTTTTTTTGGATTTTGGATGATAGAAATTTATTATATTGTTTGGATTTAATTATGATAAAAATGAATTAATTTATAGATTAGATAATTAATCAGATTAATTCAATGAATTTTATATGTATTAAATAATTAATTTAATTGATATATTGAAAATTTATATTCATTTCATGTGTATGGGTGATTCTTATATTCAAACACACCCATATATGTTATTGGTTTTCGCTTAATTTATTATTATTATTATTATATTAAATTGATGGAATGCGCTTCATCTCATCACCTAATTATGTAAGGGTCCTCATACCTGTGGTATCATTCATATGAACCCAAAAACTAATAATTTGGATTCCTCAGCTATATATGAGTAATGATTATAAAATGGATGGAGATATCAAGCATGGGAAGTTGATACAAGTTAGAGACAAAGTGAAACCAATCCAAGAGATACATCAATTTATTGGTGGAATGTTGTCAAATGTATCATGTTATGGTTAAAGGTGTTTTTCCCTTTGGAAAATGATCAGTTTATCATCATTTAGAAAACTAACCATTAGAACATCTAATGAACATAAAAATATTATTATTTTATTTAAATCTAGTTTTATGGTTATTTTTTATGGATTCTTCATTTCAATAACATAAATTAAAGTATTTATAAAAAGGAAATATGGAATTATAATATTTAAATTATGTATAATTCTTTTATGAAATTTATAATCACATCACCAGATCAAATCAATATTAATAAGAATGTAAAAAATAAAAAAATTTAATTCACTAATAAAGACAAAATCCTTTAAATCAAAATTATGTTGGTATATCCTTCGATTAGTTAGTTAAAATTAATCCAATGTCTAAAGCTGTAGACAGACCAAATACACAGTTCTTACAATTATTGGGAAATTTTACCGTTATTTTACAATTGAATTAACATAGTTAACATAAAGCGTTGACCACCAATGTAGGACTGGGTGTAATTGAGAGGAAATTATTAATGAAATCAGTAGCCATGATTTTAGAATTTCGGAATCCACTCAGTAAATAAAAGAGATATATTTCTATGTTTCTTTCATGTTACGATTACCTAAAACCCTTCAAATTACTTTTGATGACAAATTCCGATTTATGGCAAGGGTAATATAGATCATTCTCACTAAAATATCCCTGAAATGAGATATTAATAAACCAATAGTCATAGATATTAGTTTTGGGAAAAATAGTGGGAGATGAATAAACTAATAAATTACAATTTATTATCAAATATTTTAATTCAACTAAATTAATAAAATTATGTTCTTATTTATTGTATAAATGGTAATCCACATGACATGGAATATATCACATTTTTCCATACTAAAGAAGGATAATATTATCACTAGCTAAATTTCCTTGACCCGACCCATCAGAGGCCGCTATGTTAGTTGTAAGCCTAGTGTGAATACACATATCCCACCTCCAATAGCCTAGGGGATAGAAACTAGCACTAGGTAGGCATAAAAATCACATGATATCACTTAGAATATGTTACCTATATAGAAACATACATATCCATTCTCACAAAATAAAAAAAATTAAATTAAAAATGATACCAAATCCATGAATACATCTAAATCTCATAATATGTTTAAGAAAAATTATTACTGAAAGTGGTGGAGGGCCAAATAAAAGCCCATAAACAATTATAATGATTTCAACCATACTAGAAAGTGGGGAAAATAGTAAAATGTTACTCATTGTATGAACTGAATTTTTCTACCCCAATCTATGATATGTATTCTCCAGGTCCACCAAGAACACCATCAAACAATTGGTCATATATAGAAAGAATGATATGTTTTTCCAGATACTATATAGGGGTGTGTAAATCAATACATAGTAGGAATCCCAGAATTCACTAATCATAAATCATCAAGATAACTGTCAACTCATCATAGGGATATGTCAACCATAATATGATACATATAGTAAAATATCTAGATATACTCATGGTAGACACTTAGTATCAATTTAAGGTCAAAACCACATTGATAGTCTGTGATTCTAATTGAGAGTTCATAGAAGAATTCAAAAGGGAGAACTCGCTCCAAGAGTCTAATAGCACTAATGAAACATTTCTAAGATTTTATTCACAATGTGTCTCTTTATAAGAAAGTGTACACAAGATGTATTAATAGGTTAATACATAGATGAGGGATCACACCCTAGGACATCATGTATACCCAAAACCCAATATTGATTAACCTTGTGAATTAAGGGCTTGATGCCTAGGTAAACATGGTCTCCCCAATTCCAATAAACCCACTTAGGGAAAAATATGATTGAGGATTCCACCTTTGTAACACCTTGACCCCAGTTATCCAGAGTCGGTGCATTATTTTAATATATAGGCTTGATTACAAGGAATCAAGTCCCAATGGACCGATTAGTTTAGCAGTCTTGAAAAATAGATTACATACATGAATGTTACATTTAATTTTAATACAAACAAAACAACATAAATAATCTTTATGAACACCATTATTCCTTTGGCCTAACCCTGAATATCAATCACAATACACTTCTTAGAATCCTGGGAAAAATAAAACATAGAAAGGGGTGAGCTCAGACACTCAGTAACAGTAAGAAATACAGCGAAAACATTCATAAATAAACGTAAACATTTAAGGTAATGTATCACTAGAACAAAAGCCTTTTAAACATGAACTTCATCATTATATGGAAATGTTAAAAAATCAAATAATTCAATTTACTTACTCGCATTTATATTCTACTAGTTGAATAATCACATGCAATATCAATAACCACATTCATAATGACGGAATGCATAATGCCAGACTATCATCACCACGTAGCCAAGGCCTCGTGCCAAGACTAAAAATAAGATTTTTTCAAGGCCTCGTGCCAAGACACTAGTTTGTCTCATGAGACCTACCAATACATCGAGGAGCAATAGTAGGATCCACCTGTCACTTACTAAGTCCAATGCATTCCTCATATGAACAGGTTTAAACATAACATAAACATTCATATTAAAACTAGTATAATAAATGTCAATAATTTCTCCATAAACCATGAATGGTGTAAAAATAACACATCCACAGTCAAACATATCCCAAAACCTTCAACACTATATGGAAGATTTGTATCATGATAAATCAAGTTCAAAAAAAGTTTAAAATCCATTAAAGAATTTTTACCTAGATGAAAATGATTTGGAAAACTCTTTGAGAGAAATACCCATTTTTCATGAAATCATTAAAACGTAATGCAATTTAGAAAATAACTCATTTAATGAAATTTTTGAATCAAAGTGTCCCATACCACTTTGAAACTTTTGAAAGGAATTGATATTCTAAAAACATTCATGTCTATATTAATAAATTCTTAAAAACCATTTTGAAGACATGGACATTAAAGAGAATGATTTAGAAGAATAAATATTTAAAACATTTGAAATTTTATTTTAGTAAAAAGTCCCTTAAAATACTCCATTTGAAAACTCTTTCATAAAACATGGACATGGATGATAAAAATGTCCCAGTAGATACTTACACACAAACAATCTAGGATAATAATGAGATTGAGGAATTAACCCTTACCAATTTGGTAACTTACAAAACATACACCCGATGAAAGAGATATCATACAATGAATATGTAAATACACATTAATTAAAGTGTATTACATAAATAATACAATTATTGGCAGTACATACACCACACAAAAGGTAATAGTGGCAATATGACATGAATCTCACGGGAATAAAGAGTGAGATGAAAACCCCTTACCTTGTACTTTTCCTTGGTCGAGGGTAGGTTAAAATCATGTACAATAGTTAAATATTTGTTATTAAATTATACAATAATCATATACATAAAGATTATATCATATATGATGTTTTCATATTTCTTTGTTAATAATATTGTAGTATTATCGTCATTTCGGGTGTTAACTGATTCGTTTTACTTTATATGCTTCATTACGTAAGCCATGTTTGTTAGGGATAGGATGTAGAATATTTATATACATAATGATATCAAGTCCTTAAACATTACTTTTAATCATAAAATGATAATTATTCATTAATGGATATGATGGGGAAATTAATGTCATCATGTTCGTGGAGAAGGTAATCTGTACGTACGCACGAACGCTACTTACATTTCATTTTTCATTTTCTAAGAAATAAAAACCAAATGATACATAGTTATATAATTATTCTAGTATAATATAATATATTATATTTTTTACTTAATTTCATTAACACCATCCATTATACGTTCCATGTATGGTATGAACGAGTCATATCACTTTGAGGGGGCGGTAGTCCGCACTTCCTAAAATGAAATTATTGTATATATATACAACATGAAATGAATAGTGTTATGATATAAAATTGATTTAAAGAAGCTTATATATAAAATAAATATCAGAAATATCATATTTAATTATAGTTCCATCATAATGGCCACCATGATAGGTGGTAGGAGATAATTGAACAATCATCTCTTCATGAGGCGTTTGGTTGCCATCCACAGAAACATTATATTCTTCACCCATTAGATGGAAGTGTGTGTTTGTGTAGTTATAATACTTATAATAACAATATCCTAGTATATTTAGGATATTGTTTTTGTTACAAAAGAAAATAATAATAAGATTTTAGGGGTTGGAGAAGTAAAATAAAAGAAAAAAGATAAGAGAAATTGTTACCTTTAATTTGGGTAACTCCCTTTGGTTTGAACCAAAAAGGACTATATAAGTGTTTTATTTCTAAGTTAAGGCTTATAAAAGTAGTATATGGATGTAGGGAGCTTAATTGGGCAGAGGTTGGACGATCCAAAAAGCTTGAGTGGTGTGAGGAATTGGTTTGAAGTGGTGTCCTTTTAAAAGGGGGAGGAGGGGCTCTTTAGGAAAATCTAGAAATATTATTTTATAATAAATTAATATTCGGTTTATAATGGATAAAAAGTGGATTATTTAAAGGTTAAGGTTGGTATGGGTCTAAACCCACTCAACCAATATAATTTAGACAGGTTTTGGTCATTATATTAACATTATATTTTAGTTTTAACTCTTAGTTATTTAGTTCAACACTTACCATGTCACTTTTTATTTTTATATTATATTGTTAATAAACATACTATATACATCCAAGAAACCCCCAAGTGGTCCATTGATTATACTCCTATCATTATATAAGTCTCTTGGCCGATCCTCAGATTTTTAGGAATAGAATATAAATTAATAATATAATATTTCTTTTAAAAACTCATTTATGTCAATTTTGACACTACTCAATAATTGATTTTTGATAAATTCTTAACAACATTATTAATTCTAACCAAATGAATTTAAGAAATCATAAAATGTCATATTAACAAATAAATTTCTTTTATATCATCAAAACTTTCAAATTATATTTATTTTAACATTTATAATATCAATTATTTGATTCTTTCCTTAATAAGGAAAATACTGCATCATTATTGTGTCATATATATTTTTACTTTTTCAATGTCTAAAAATTGTTAATAAAAAACCATTATGTATTAAATCTTTTTATATTTCTATTTAATATTTATAATCTAATATATAACATATATAAACCTATGTAAAAATTGTTTTTCTAAAAGATATATAGCTTATTCCATTTTTGTATTCACTTTAACGTAATTAATATAATGTGTCCCTATCACCTACAAGTGGATCCATGGGGTCACAAAATCGACCCAAAGATTCCCATGGTCGGACATGTATCCAAAAATAAGGTTAGAACACGTTTTAGGGTAATTTAATATTATTATAATATTATTTTTTAACCCTTATTTAACAAATTTACCCTTTAGCCGTGGTAAATAAAATATTTACCGAAGTAATTGTTCAAAATTTCTAAAAATAAAATTTACCTATTTACACAATTTGGATATCCTGATTCCAAATATGGAATCCATTTTTCCAAATTCAAAACACAGAAGTGGCAGAAATTAATTTAAAATTAATTCCCGCTGTCAAAACAAAAAGCGTGTTCTTAATAAATAATAACTGTCAAAAGATTGATACTTTTTTTTCCGGTTTAATTGTGAAATTATGTCCAATGCCCAACATTTTATTAAATGGTAAAAATAAATTCTAAATATACTTTAATACCACACAAATTCATAATTTATCACTATTAATTATTTTGATTAAAAAAGTTGTTTTTTATTAAAATTTATTAATTTTCACTATTAATCAAACTATAAAAGTTATCTGAAAAGTACCAAAATTTCACCCTAGGATAAATTTGATATTCCGAATCCAAAAATGAAGTCCATTTTGAGTTATAAATTTATAAAATTTCAAAAAGTAGGTATTACTATTCATAACAGCTAGTTTGATTGGTTGTAGTGTGTGTTAGAACTCGAAGTTGCGTACAACACACGCTGTTGTATTATTCCAAGAGAAGCGTACCATGGAATTATGGGGTATTACATTGTAATATTTTGATGTTCCCATTATAAAGAATAAATTTATTTACTCAAATTGAATATATAAAAGTTTAAAAAATTGGATTTAAAAGGGTTCACTATTAAATGTTTGTAAAAGTGCATTTTTGAAAATTACTTCTTTTGTCTGGAAAAATTTATTTTTTCTTACATTATGTCTAAGAAACTAATAATATGGATTATGAAATTTTAAGTATTATATAAAGTTAAAAATTTATTTAATACTATTGATATCCTCTTTTGAACGGCTTGTTTGGTAAGTCATGGTGCGCTTGAACTCGGTGTTGCGTGTAGTGAATGTTATTGAATTATTTTAATGAAGTAACACACTCTGAAATATTGGGGTGTCACAAACTTGGTCTAAGTCTAAAAATTATATTAATGTTTCTAAATTTAATCCACAATATACGATCATATTTCTTTGATTATGATGTAATGTCATAATATAAACTAATATATATGGATGGAGGGAACAGACCCATAAGGAAACCAGAACACATTGTAGAGCACAAGAATCTCAGACCTCTTTTGGAAAAGTACACAACATGTATTTCAAGTCACATATCTAAATATGTTATCAATCCTATTCACAGTTACTCCATGATGTTCCCAAACACACCATTATGTGTTCGTGTATCCCTATATGTGCCATTCTACTTAGTCATTTCTAAGTACATGGCTCAAGCTATGAATTATAGCTGGGTCTGACAACATAGTTCAACCAGTGTACTATGTTCATTTCCATGTAGTTGGGAGTACATGGAAAATCACTAGGTCTGGTCACATGTAATACGATCTTTTCTTAATCATGGAAACCTTAGAAATATGTTCAGCGTCCCACGAATATTGTATCTGTGGATTACATGCCTTGTACCTTGGAAATTTATAGAAAATTTGGATACTTCATCCATATTCACCCACACCTCTAGCCTTTAATCTATCCATGAATCTTTCCAGTGTCATAGATATGGTTGAAACTTCTGCTCCATTATATCATTCCAAAATTCATTTGTACGATTCAGATAAAAAATATCATCATCATGCAGTCATTCTGCTTATCAAAAATCAATGAATGGACATCTCTAATATAGTCATGATTGAATCTTTTCTCAAACTTATATCAATAATATCATAAAACATGAGACCAATAGATGGTGTTAATCAATTAGAATGAAAAATTTGTGCACAACGGTTGATTTCCAAGTATTTTTCAAACCACTAGTATAGGGATACATCTGAGATGAATGCAAGAGGAATGGAAAAAAAGAAATAAAAAAACCAAAAAAATAAGGAACACTACTTAGATAGTGTTCCTTTTTGCCTCAATTTGTTTTCATTAGAATGAATAATGATGAGATTTATTTAACAAACAATAAAATTCCCTAAATTATATATAAAACCAACATTTACCACATCATGATCGATCCAGGAATCAATATGATTTTTTATTGACTTGAGTACATCCTAGGAAAATTAAATTGGAAAAAATTCCCATTAATCAGACTTCCTACATCAGAATTAGATTGATCATTGATGAATAATTTTTATTGTACATTCTATTTTTTGAGTTCTATAGGTGCTACTAGGGTACTGATAAAAAATGTACTATCCATCAATGATCATCAATGAATGTTCCTCAACTGATCAATCTCAACTGGTACCAGTGGCGCCCATACCATTACTCCCCAAGCCCCTCTCCAATAGTCTAGGGACTTGTTACTAGCACTTACTAGGCATATCAAAAACATGGGAGTCATTTTCTTAATACCTTTATGCGCACACACATCTCCAAGACAACAATTCTAAAAAGTAAAAAACACTATGAAAAAAAATCATTCATACTACTATAACTGATCCACAGTGTAATTGGAATGTAAAGTACAGTAAAGAAAATTGGGCCCCAATACAGGCCCACCAAAAAAATAGTCTGTAAACATGTTCCTGAAATTCATCTTTAAAAAATCCTACATGACCCAACCTTAATGCACGGTGTTGGAACTGCTATCTAAATCCATAGGTACACCTCATCCTACCTGATATCTCAAGGATTCATTAGGTTTTGGTCTGTCTGGGACTATTTAAAAAGGCATCTCATCTCCATAAAAACGGCACATGCGAGCAAAGACTGTGTATGGTTCATTATAATAATATTCAATAGGACACCCCAAAACAATAAAAAACTACACAAATGGAAGACACATTCATTTATACACAAGTATATTTCTATGAAACATTGAACATGAATATCCATATAAACCCAAACCAAGACATAATATCGAGAGATAAGTCACAACTAACACATAACACCACTAGGGATATAGCTCAAAGATTCCAAAAACACTCATCCAAGAGTATGCACTTCGGAGTCTGATAACACAAATGATGTTCATTTGAGAATTACCATTCATCAGGAACCATCATGAGAGAGATATGTATACATTTAATTGATTGAAAAGAGATACAATACATTGTATGAGGTTCACTATAAGGACCCAGCCATAAACCTTACTTAATATTGAGTTTTTACAATATTACATATTGAGGATCTTTTCAGGTTTTGAGTTTTAGAGAATTAGATCATAAAACATGAATTACATTCCACATTTAAACAAAGTGGTTACATAAAGGATAGTATTCATTTTTTCCATGAACAGAAACATATTTAAAATAAAACATGGATTAATTCTTGACACTTCCTTGACACTATCATCATATCATGTACCTTTCCCTTGACCTGTGAAAAACATTTCAAAAACATGGTATAATCCTAAAAAGCTCAGTAAGGGATATAAAAATATGGAAAGGAAACATGAGTACATATATACATAAGAATGAAGTCATACTTTACCCATAAAACATAATCACTTTAACATACCTCATCAAATCATGAATAAATCATAGAAATCATAAGTCATAAAGGTAACTTGAGGCATTCATAACATTCTTACGTAGGGAGTAACCCTCTTGGTTACATTTGGAATACCCATCATAGTATATTCCCTAAATCTCTTCGGAGAAACATTAACATTTATCTCCTTCACGTTATCCAATGCATTGGAGAGCTATATTGGGCTCACCCGACCTTATTTTATCATGGAACCACCCGTCTTCATAATAATTCCCATGAACCATAACATAATCATTTCACATAAAACATACATAAAGGAAACATAATATTTTCTCATTTCAATCACAAGATATCAATACAACACGTTGATATAATAAAAACATTATGAAAACCATCTTCAATACCAAAATAAAAGAAAAGTAAAATATGGTATTTATTTTTCTTTTATACAAAATGTATGGCTTGTAGAGGTAGTCGAAACTCAAATAATGGTCACGGAGGCGGAGAAGTCATTGTCACCGCATACTTATGACAAAAACATTCCCTTTTTTATTTAGTAAAATGATTCGTATAAAAAATATTCCTTTTGGATTAATGTAAAAGTCAAAGGGGTTTATACACCATATAAAATAAAATTGTGTATAAAACAAAATATGCCTCAATGAAAGGATATTGAGATGAAATCCCAATCAAAGATCATTTTTTAAATAAAATAGATCTATTATGTGTATTAACTATAAGTACACATAAATAAAGTAAAAATAAAAAATACGACATAATAATATCATGACATAATTTGAAAGTAGGAGATTAACCCAAAGAATAGAAATTGGGTTAAGAAGTTCTCTTATCTCGGGTCCGACTTGACTTGATCATTATTTAACATCCGGAATAATAAACTTGAGTTAATTTCTACATGCTCAAGAACCTTTTTTAATTTCATTATTACTTTTATATCACTTGTTACCATGTTATAAACATTATGTAATCATTTAAGTTAATAATTTTGGTTTTGTCGATATTTGGTTCTTTAGTCGAAAGTGGACTTCTTACTATTACTTGTTGTTCGTGTGGTCAAAGGTTCATTATATCCAGAATGAGATTCATGATTTGGATATCATATATATCATATATATCCAGAATATACATGTATTTATAATATTACATAATCATTTACAGGTAAGAAATGAAATGCACCGTTCATGTAGACGGTAAGCCGTACGTACGCATGAATGCTACTTTCATTTCTATGTCATATTAATGGAATTAAAACTAAATGAGAGGTATTTATATTTTAATTCCAGAATTATATTAATAACTTAGATGTAACATACATCATATATATCCATTATATATATGTACTTATAATAGTACATTACATTTGGGGATAAGAAATGAAATGCACCGTTCATGGAGATGGTAAGTCGTACATACGCATGAACGCTACTTTCATTTATATCTCATAATTTAATAGAAAGAAAAAATAATGATATAAAGGTATATTATAATCCATTATAGCATAATATATAATAACTTTAACTTCATCCTTTATACGTCCCACATATGGAATTAACGAATCAAATCACTTTGAGGGGGCGGTAGTCTGCACTTCCTAAAATGAAATTATCGTGTTTACCCACAATAGAAACCATAAAGGTATACCAAAAATGAAAAATACAGAAGCATAAGGAAAAAATGAACATAATATATATCATATATTAATAGAGTTACATGTTAATGGCCACCATTAAAGGTGTTAAAATAAGATTGAACAATCATCACTTCGTGATGCAGAAATTCACCATCCACAGAATCATTATGTTCTTTAACCATTAGATGTAAGTATGTGTAAGTGTAGCTCGAATTATTCTTATTACAACATCCTAGTATATTTTATATAATGGATTTGTTACAAAATAAATGAATAAAAATAGTTTAGGGGGTTGGAGAAGCAAAATAAAACAAAAGAACACAAGTGAAGACATTACCTTAATATCGGGTAACTCTCTTAGATTTGAGCTCAAAGGCTTCCTTGGGAAGACTTCTGCCCAAAGTGAGGCTTCTATGAGTAATAGAGGGATGTTGACAGACAAAAAGAGCAGATATTGGCCGAACCAAAGGCTTGAGAGGTGTGGGTAAGGAGGTAGAGGTGGGGGCCTTTGATAAGAGGAGAGGAGGGGCACTCTGGGAATGTTAAGAAAAGACACTTTATTATAAAATGACTTTTGGATAAAAAGGGTCCCAAAATAATATATTTAGAGGATAATCTGATAAGGGTTCGATATACACTCATACAATAGGTTTTTGACATGTTTAGGTCTTATATTTTACATTATCTTTTCATTTTATTTAAATTGTTTAATAATGAGGTAATCGCTGCGTCATCATGATGTCATAAATAATTTAACTTATTTAATGTCTAAAAATTATAAAAAAAATATATTGATGTAGGAAATCATTTTATATTTCTAATTAATGTTTATAGTAAAAAATATGACTTGTATAACCACACTAAAAAATTGTTTTAGTAAAACAACTCATGTTTCCGTCATTTTTACTTTTACATTAAATAAAAGGCATTAATGTCATTATCTTACCCAAGTGGCTCCATGGGGTCCCAAAAATCGACCCATGGGTTTTCTTGGTCGGCAATGACACATAAAATATGGGTAGGACATGTGTCTAGGTATTTTCATTTTATTATAATATCATTTTTTCATTAAATTGCACTAATTACCTCTAATCGCGATTAAAACTTAAAAGTTACTATTCACCAAAAAAATTATTTTAATTCCATTGAACCAAATTTTACTTCCTAATGACAACCATGTATGTCGGATTTTTGAAATTCAAAATACAGAGGTGGTAAAATTTCATTTAAACGAAAAATCAGTTTTTTAAGTACCACTTAGTGGTTTCACTATTCATCAAAAATTGATGTTTTTCAGAAAAATAACAAAACTTCACCCTAAGATATATTTGATATTCCGAATTCAAAAATGATGTATATTTTAAAAAATTCAAAACATATAAGTTACATTAATTAATTTAATAATTAATTCCTATTTTTAGAGCAAATAGCGTGTTTTTATGAAACAACAAGTATCAAAAGATTGACACTAGTTTAAGTCCAATTTCAAAGTGAAATGAATTCCAACGACCACTATTGGATTAAATGGTAAAAATATATTCTAATTTAAATTTAAAACCAATTCAAAAGATAATCTAATCATATAAATAAATTAGATTAAAACGAGGTTTTGAATTAAAATACAACATTTTTCACTATTCATTAAAAAATGAACTTTATCGGAAAAACACGAAAAATTTACCCAAAGTAAATTTCAATGTCCCAATCATAAAGAATAAGTTTATATTGAAAAATAGAGCTTATAAAATTTTAAACGTTTGATTTAAAAACGGATTGCCATCAAAAGGCAGTAAAATAATCTTTTAAAAATGTTAGTGTATTTCATGCTTAAGATTGGATTTATTCTAATTTTAAGGCTCTAAAACACTATCTAATTCATTAATAGACATAGATAAAAAATATCTATTATTTATTACTTACTAGGGATGTTACATCCTTCCCCCTTTAGAAAATTGTGTCCCCGCAATTTATTTACTTATCAAATAAGTGGGGGTATTTAGCCCTCATTGCATTTTCATATTCCCATGTTGCCTCTTCAATCATGTGGTTTTTCCACAAAACCATTACCTGATGAATCACCTTATTCCGTAACACTTTCTCCCTGTGGTCAAGAATCCGGACCAGTTGTTCCACATAAGATAGGTTCTCTTCCAGCTAAACTACCTCTGGACTCAAAACATGAAATGGATCTCGCATGTACTTCCTTAACATTGAAACTTCAAAAACATTGTGTACCTGAGATAAACTTGGAGGTAATGCCACTCAGTAAGTAACTGATCCAACTCTCTCCAGAATTTCATATGGTCCAATGAACCTTGGACTCAGCTTTCCTTTCTTACCAAATTTCATGACACTTTTCCATGGTGAGACTCTGAGAAAAACATGATCACCTACCCCAAAAGATAGATCCTTCCTCTGGTTATCCGCATAACTTTTCTGTTTGCTCTGAGCTGTTCTCATGTGTTTCTGAATCAACTGAACTTTTTCTACCATCTCTTCTACCAATTCTGGTCCCATCAGCTTCCTTTCACCTACTTCATCCCAAAAGCTTGAGTTCGACCCTGCTTCCCAAATAATGCCTCAAACGGTTTCATTTGTGTACTAGAATGAAAACTGTTATTATATGAAAACTCAACCAAAGAAATATGTTGGTCCCAAATTCCCTGATAATCCATAGGACAGGCTCGTAGCATATCCTCCAAGGTTTGAATTGTTCATTCTGACTGCCCATCTGATTTTGGATGAAAAGCTATACTAAAATTTAATTCAGTACCCAATGACTTCTGAAGGCCTTTCCAAAAGTTAGAAGTAAACCTGAAATCACGATCAGATACAATGAAGAGGGGAACTCCATGTAACCTGACTATCTCTTTATGATACAATCGAGAAAGTTGATCTATAGAGAAAGTATCTCGAATAGGAATAAAATGAGCAGATTTAGTCGACCGATCAACAATAACCCAGATTACATTATTACCTCGAGATGTCTTCGGTAATCCCACAAAAAATGTCCATGGATATATTTTCTCATTTCCACTCTGGCACTGGTAAAGGCTGAAGCATCACTTTCGGTAACTTCATCTCTTCTTTAACATGTTGACATGTCAAACACTTCACAGAAAAATCAGCAATATCTCTTTTCATTCCATCCCACCAATAATACTCCCACAGATCTCTGTACATCTTAGTACTGCCAGGATGAACTGAAAACAGGGAACTATGAGCCTCACATAACAACTCATTCTTCAACTGTGAATCACCAGGCTCACATAATCTCTTCCCAAACCTCAAAACACAATCATTATCAATGTTGAATTTAGGCAACTTACCTTCTGAACCAGCTCTACCTTTTTCTGCAACTCACTGTCTTCCCTTTGTGCTTGCTTAATTCTGTCTGATAGGGATGATCTCACCGATACCTGCAACAAAATAGAAGAACATCCTGCACAAACAACTGACATTCCAAAGTTCATCAAATCCTTAACCAAAGGATCACGTTCCAAACGCAACATTGTTAATGAAGCATTACTTTTTCGACACAAAGCATCAACCACTTTATTTGATTTTCCCGAATAGTAATGAATTGTACAATCATAATCCTTGATTAATTCCAACCATCTCCTATGTCTCATGTTCAATTATTTCTGAGTGAATATATACTTTAAACTTTTGTGATCAGTATATATTTCACACTTTACTCCATACAAATGATGCCTCTAAATTTTTAGAGCAAAAACAAGAGCAGCTAATTCCAAGTCATGTGTAGGGTAATTTACCTCATGAGTTGTCAACTGACGTGAAGCATATGCAATTACCTGATCATTCTGCATAAGGACAGAATCAATTCCTTTCAATGAAGAATCACTGTAGATAGAAAACTCACCATTCCTGGAAGGAAGTGCCAAAACTGGAGCATTCACCAAACTTCTTTTAAACTTCTGAAAACAATCATCGCATTCTTTTGTCCAGATAAACATAACACCCTTACGAGTTGGCTTAGTCATTGGACTAGATAACAATGAATAATTTTCTAAAAAACTGTCAGTAATAGCCTTCCAAACCAAGGAAGCTACGAATATCAGTTACACTTGTGGGTCTTGGCCATTATTCCATAACCTTTGTTTTTGCAGGATCAATTGTAATCCCATCTTTAGAAACAATATGACCAAGGAAATACATTTGTTCCATCCAAAACTCACACTTTCTGAATTTCCCAAACAATTTATTTTCTTTTAAGTTTTTCAAAATAACCCTTTAATGTCTTTCATGCTCCTATTTACTTTTAGAAAACACCAAAATATCATCAATAAAAACAACCAACATTTTTCACCTGGGTCAACTGATCCATCACTCCAACAAACTGTTTAGTTCTGATTCTGACCATCTCAGGATACTGATTTGAATGGTAATTTCCTTCTGTATGCCTTCCCAGAAAAGCTGCTCTGTTTCCTCCATGTAAAACCATTATTATCACATAAATACCTTAGGTGAAGCAACATGGTAATATTTAAATTCTATATCATTTCAATTTGACCATAAAAAAAAATATTTTTGGATAATCATTTCATAAAATTCTAACTCCTAATGTTATCTAAACCGACATCTGATACAAACTATAAGGACCCAGCCTTAAACATTACTTAATATTGAGTTATTACAATATTACATATTGAGGATCTTTTCAAGTATAGAGTTTTAGAGAATGAGATCATAAAACATGCATTACATTCCACATTTAAAAAAAGAGGTTACATAAAGGATAGTATTAATTTTTCCCATCAACGGAAACATATTTAAAATAAAACATGGATTCATTCTTGACACTTACTTGACACTATCATCATATCATGTACCTTTACCTTGACCTATGAAAAACATTTCAAAAACTTGAGATGAGCATAAAAAGCTCAGTAAGGGACATAAAAATATGGAAGGGAAACATGAGTACTTATATACATAAGAATGAAATCATACTTTACCCACAAACCATAAGCACTTTAACATACCTCATCAAATCATGAATAAATCATAGAAATCATAAGACATATAGGTAACTTGAGTCATTCCTAACATTCTTACGTAGGGAGTAACCATCTTGGTTACATTTGGATTACCCATCACAATATATTCCGTTTCGGAGAAACCATAACATTTAACTCCTTCATGTTACCCAATGCATTGGAGATCTATATCGGGCTCACCCGCCCTTAGTTTATCACAGAACCACCCGTCTTCATAACAATGCCCAAGAACCATAATATAATCATTTCATATAAAACATACATAAAGGAAACATAAAATTTCAACATTTCAATCACAAGATATCAATACAACACATTGATATAATAAAAACATTATGAAAACCATTTTCAATACCAAAATAAAAGAAAAGTAAAACACGGTTTTTATTTTTCTTTTAAACAAAATGTATGGCTTGTAGAGGAAGCTGAAACTCAAATAACGGTCACGGCGGCGGAGAAGTCGTTGTCGCCGCATACGTACGACAAAAACATTCCCTTTTTTCGTTTAGTAAAACGATTTGTATAAAAAATATTCCTTTTGGATAAATGTAAAAGTCAAAGGGTTTTATACACCGTATAAAAGAAAATTTTGTATAAAACAAAATATGCCTCAATGAAAAGAGATTGAGGCGAAATCCCATACAAAGATCATTTTTTTAAAATAAAATAGATCTATTATTTGTATAAACTATAATTACACATAATGATAGTAAAAATACAAGATATGACATAAATATATCATGACATAATTTGAAAGTAGGAGATTAATCCAATGAATAGAAACTTGGTTAAGAAGTTCCCTTACATCGGGTCCGACTTGACTCGATCATTCTTTAACGTCCTGAATAATAAACTTGGGTTAATTTATACTTGCTTAAGAACCTTTTTAAAGTTAATTATTACTTTTATATCACTTATTACCATGTTATAAACATTATGTAATCATTTATGTAAATAATGTTTGTTTTTTCAATATTTGGTTCTTAAGTAGAAAGTGGACTTCTTTCAATTACATGTTGTTCGTGTGGTCAATGGTTCATTATATCCAGAATGATATTCATGATTTGGATATAATATATATCATATATATCCATCATATACATGTATTTATAATATTACATAATAATTTAGAGGTAAGAAATGAAATGCACCGTTCATGGAGACGGTAAGCCGTACGTACGCATGAACGCTACTTTCATTTCTATGTCATATTAATGGAATTAAAACTAAATGAAAGGTATGTATATTTTAATTCCAGAATTATATTCATCACTTAGTTGTAACATACATCATATATATCCATTATATATATGTACTTATAATAGTACATTACATTTGGGGATAAGAAATGAAATGCACCATTCATGGTGACGGTAAGCAGTACGTACGCATGAACACTACATTAATTTCAACCTCATACTTTAATAGAAAGAAACAATAATGATATAAAGTTATATTATAATTCCATCATAACATCATATATAATAACATTAACTCCATCCTTTATATGTCCCACATATGGAATTAACGAAACAAATCACTTTGAGGGGGTGGTAGTCCGCACTTCCTAAAGTGAAATTATCGTGTTTACCCATAATGGAAACCATAAAGGTATGCCACAAATGAAAAATACATAAGCATAAGGAAAACATAAACAAAATATATATCATATATAAATATATTGACATTTTAATGGCCACCATTAAAGGTGTTAAAAGAATATTGAACAATCATCGTTTCGTGAGGCAGAAATTCACCATCCACAGAAACAGTATGTTATTTAACCATTATATGTAGGTGTGTGTAAGTGTAGATCTAATTATTCTTTCAAAAACATACTAGTATATTGAATATACTGGAGTTGTTACAAAAGAAATTAATAAAAATAATTTATGTTGTTGGAGAAGCAAAATAAAACAAAAGAACACAAGTGAAGACATTACCTTAAAATCGGGTAACTCTCTTAGATTTGAGCTCAAAGGCTTCCTTGGGAAGACTTCTTCCCAAAGTGAGGCTTCTAGGAGTAAGATATGGATGTTTAGTGAAAAATAGAAGAGCTTTTCTGAACCAATGGATTGAGAGGTGTGGGTAAGGAGGTAGAGGTGGGGGCCTTTTATAAGAGGAGAGGAGGTGCACTATTGGAATGTTAAGAAAAGATACTTTATTATAAAATGATTTTCGGATAAAAAGGGTCCCAAAATTATATATTTAAAGGATAATGTGATAAGTGTTCTAAATCCACCAATCCAATAGGTTTTTGACATGTTTAGGTCTTAGATTTTACATTATCTTTTCATTTTAATTAAATCGTTAAATAATGAGGTAACCACTACATCATCATGATGTCATAAATAATTTAACTTATTTAATGTCTAAAAATTATAAAAAAATATCATGATGTAGGAAATCGTTATAGATTTCTAATTAATATTTATAGTAAAAAATATGACTTGTATAATGGCACTTAAAAATTGTTTTAGTAAAACAACTCATGTTTGCGTCATTTTTACTTTTACATTAAATAAAAGGAATTAATGTCTTTATCTTACCCAAGTGGCACCATGGGGTCCCAAAAATAGACCCATGGGTTGTATTGTTCTTCCATGACACATCCAATAAGGTTTGGACATGTGTCTAGGTATTTTCTTTTTATTATAATATCATTTTTTTCCTTAAATTGCACTAATTACCTCTAATCGCGATTAAAACTTAAAAGTTACTATTCACCAAAAAAATTATTTAAATCCCATTGAAACACATTTTACTTCTTAATGACAACAATGTAGGTCAGATTTTTGAAATTCAAAATACAGAGGTTCTAAAATTTCATTTAAACGAAAAATCGGTTTTTTATGTACCACTTAGTGGTTTCACTATTCATCAAAAATTGATGTTTTTCAGAAAAATACCAAAACTTTACCCTAATATATATTTAATATTCTGAATAAAAAAATGATGTCTATTTTACATAATTAAAAGCATATATTTTACATTAATTAATTTAATAATTAATTTTCGCTGTCAGAGCAAATAGCGTGTTTTTATGAAACAATAAGTATCAAAAGATTGACACTTGTTTAAGTCCAATTTCATAGTGAAATTAATTCAAACGACAACTATTGGATTAAATGGTAAAAATATATTCTAATTTAACTTTAAATGCAATTCAAATGATAATAAAATCATATAAATAAATTAGATTAAAACGATGTTTTGAATTAAAATACAACATTTTTCACTCTTCATTAAAAAATGACCTTTATCGGAAAAATACCAAAAATTTACCCAAAGTAAATTTCAATGTCCCAATCATAAAGAATAATTTTATTTTGACAAATTGAGCTTATAAAATTGTCAAAAGTTTGATTTAAATATGGTTTTCCATCAAAAGGATGTTAAACAATCTTTTAAAAATATTAGTGTATTCCATGATTAAGATTGGATTTATTCTCATTTTATGCCTCTAAACCACTATCTAATTCATTGATAGACATAGATAAAAAATATCTATTATTCATTACTTACTTGGGATGTTACAATCACAGCCAGGGACATGGGGTGATACCGTCAACTCCATATCGATTAACCTACTAAGTATAGGATCGATGCGCGGTGAAGTCAGTCACATTAATACCAAAGACTATACATAGGTAACAGAGATGAGTAAAGGATATTGCACTGTGATTTTCATAGAATTCCAACATCTTTATCCAAGTAGTCTTATTGAAGATATCATACTATTGTGAGTATGAAATGATACAAAAATCGTTCAAGGAAATGATAATAGAAAACACTAGAAAAACTCAAACATGATACGGTGGATGAGAGAATAAATTCATGTAGAAAGGGAGTTAATGAAGTGTGGTGATCCCCCCATTGGGACCCTTGACCAAGGGTAATTCCTGTGTAAATGTCCCATGTCACTAAAAAACATGTCTGAGTTAAACCAACCATAGCACTCAAGGGACCATCTCAAAGTTAGTGTCCACACTCAGCATACAACTCATCATGTAGATGAATTGTTGGAATGTTATGGGGTTTAACGTATCAATAAAAAGGGGGTCACTGGGTCATGGACCGATAATGGTGATCGACCACCATGTTTGGTTTCCAGGACTGACTGACCCCATCTGATGTAGTCGTGTGATAGCTTGGTCCATCTTGACTCAAAGTCGACCACCATGGTCATTTGTGGCCATGTCTGACCACCACAGGTATGAACTGGGTTCATCCAAACCTGCTGGGTTGACACTGCTCACTAGGTCTGGCCTAGTTTACTTGGCCTGACCCATTTTCCCATTCCAGAACATTCCTCCTTGGCTGATCCACTTTAACCATTCCACATGGCCTTCCTAGCTCGGTCTGCATTGGCCTACTCCATGCCAACCCCTAGCCCACATTGAACTAGGTCGCCTGGGGTGCTCACTCTTGACATGAACCACATCTCTATCCCATGTTTCCTTGGTTCAGTATGTAACACATGTGGCTACCATCCATATTCCGCCCCTTTCGGGTGTGTCGTCTACCACATGGACCCACTATGTTGTGTTTCACTTCCTCTGGTCACCTCACCGGTGTATCACCATCAACCACATCATCTGCCTGGACCAGCCCCCTGGACCACCACCACAACTCACCTGGACTGACTAGAGATGCCACCCTGGGTTCCACCACGAGCCACCATCCTAGAAGAATCATGTCGTGTTGTCTCCATTGCACCTCTGTCAGGTCATCACAAGGTCAGATACTCAATATCATATCATTGCACCAAGAATCAAAGGGGAAATTATCCTCCATTCATATCCCTAGAAGAATGGTGACCACATGAAAAAAAGGGGTACTAAATCACATGGAACAAACTTGAGGAACAATCCTCAACCGTTTTTTCATTCTGTCCTCGATCTGATCCTATAAAAACAATTAATCAAACTAAACAGTATAATCATAATCATCCACAAATATAATTCCCACACTCAAACCCATCCATTTCAAATGATCTAATCATTGGTCAAACACTTCATTGGTTGATCCACATTCACTATTTATTCTATGAATGGTGAAAGAAAGAACTCAAATACACAATTACCTGCCTAGTAAAGGATCATCTGTTGTCGAGGATTCGTTGTAGATGGAAATCCATCAAGAATGATCATGATCCAACATCCTATCATCTTATGTCAATAAAATTATCTATGGTTCAATCCAGAACATTCATTGAATTCCCCAAGGTTATAGAATTCTAACCCTTGGTCCCTATTAAAGTATATATTTTTTTAAAAAAATAGTGTTTCTACGTCGCTCTGTAACATTAAAGTAAAATAAATCTTATATTTATTTTATTCTTTAAAATTTCAAAAAACTATCATTCATAGTCGGCCCACACCAGCCAATTTTAGACCTTTACTAATGTATTGATGATGCTCTAAATGCAATATTTTTGTTCCGAGCAACCATATAGATGTTATTAATCTTTTTCTAGAAACCACTCACACATTATATTTAATGTTTAATATTTTTCATATAGTTGTTCCAGGAACACCAGGCCATAGAATCACAAACCTTCTAGGCATCTTATCTCAATATAATTTCATATTTATTTTAAAATAATACATAGAAAAAAATTTAGGATATGACACACTCCCCACTATTGGGATTTACATCCTCAAAAATAAAAAAACAAGACTAATAAAAACGATGTGGGTGCTGCATATGAATATGCACCCCCACTCTCATGAGATCTCTTGGAGATTCCCATGATTCCATTGGACACACACTAAGGGAATCACTGACCCATGATGTTTTCTATCCTTCTTATCCTTAATTTCCACTAGGTACTTTGCAAAAGTATCCCCATCATCAATGTCCATCTCACCCTACTCAATGACATGTGAGGGGTCATGTACGTACATCCTTAGATGTGATAAGTGGAAGACATCGTGTAACCTATGTAACTGTGGGGGCAGATCAAGGAGCTATGTCACTTTTCCATCTCTTTGTTGTAATTGAAAATGGATTATGAACATCAGAGGGAACTATCACCCCTACAAAATATCTACAACACACATCAAGGCGAGACCCAAAGGAACACATGGTCTACCTCCTCGAACTCTAGAGGTCTTTTATCCTTTTAGAATTATACTTCTTCCATCTCTATATAGTCTTCATCCACTCTGTAATGATCATACCATTCTCAATAGTATCTTGCATAAACTCTGGGCCCATGAGATCCAACTCTCCAGGGTCTGTCCTACAAAGTAGTGGCCTACAGGGTCGATTGTAGATAGCCTCAAATGGATCCATACAAATGTTTGAGTTTTATATATTGTTATATAAAAAATCCCACAGGTGTTTATGGTTCTCAAAACTACGACCGATGTCTAAAATTCAATCCCTCAACATGTCCTCCAAATCTAGAATTATTCCCTCTGTCTGGCCATCTCTCTAGGGATGAAATAGGGTGCTCAAGCATAACAGTGTCCCAAAGTCCTCCTACAATCCCTTCCACAACCAAGATGTGAAACAAACATCATTATTTGAAACAATATTTGATGACAATCTATAATTATAAACTATCTCTGGAATATAATGAAGTCCCAAGATCTCTACTGAACTCTTCTCCCAAATAGGTAAGAAGTGGGCTGACTTGGAGACCCAGTCAATAACCACCCAGATAGTATCGTTTCCCCTATATGTACAGGGTAAAATATTCATGATGTCCATCAATATCTCATCCCACTTACACTCTAGAACATTAAGTGACTGATCCAAACCTGCTAGAAGACGGGGTTAATCCTTTAATTTCTGACATGTAAGGCATTGAGAAAAAAATTGTGCAACTACCTTGTTCAGCCTTGGCCACTAAAAATGATTTTGGAGGTCCTAGTACATCATTTCCACAACGAGATGTACTTCCAAATGGAATGTGTGGAACAACCTCATTACCTCTCACACAATGCCATTGGTCGAACTTTTTATCCTTTGAAAAGAACGATGTGTTCTCTAACTTCTGAATATCTACCAGGGGCATTCCCTTTCGATAACTAGGTAGATGGAGCCATGTAGTCAGTATCACCAAGATATACCTCCCCGAATCCCCGTATGAGTGTAGGGGTAACAACAATGTACTAGAGAAAATCTCCCCCACATGCATCCACAAAGGATAACAACAATAGGGATAACTACTGTAACACATCATCAAAAAATTGTAAACACAACATCTTTCTATGGGAATCTGCCACCATGATTCCATTCCTAGAAGTGTAGATGATCTCAATGTCATAATCCTAGAGGAGTTCTATCCCCCACATCTACCTCAAGTTCAGATCCTTCTGAGAGAAGATATACTTGAGTCTATTGTGATGAAAGTAGATGACAAACTACTCACCCATCGAATAGTGTCACCACATCTTCAATATATAGACTACTACTGCCATCTCAATATCATGGGTTTCACAGTTCTTCTCATGTGTTCTCAACTATTGAAAAAATAGTCAATCACCACTTGCCTATACATCCAAACATATCCAAACCCAGTTCCTGATGTATTATGGAACACTACATACACAACACACTCACCCAAAAATCTTGGGATTGGGGAGCATTCCAACCCTAGCTCAATAGCTGGAAAGGCTAATGAAACATCTTCGTCCACATGAACAGATTCCCCATTCTCATTTCAAATATGTAATAGGTGCTAATATCATATATAAATCTGGTATGAATCTATGTTAATAGCCTACCAACCCAAGGATGCTTCACACCTCCATCACACTCCTAGGTGGCTCCTATACCAACATTGCCTCATCCTTGTCTGGGTCCACTACCACTCCATATGCCAAGATAACATTTCCCATAAACGGTACCACTAAAATATAGAACGGGAGAGATTCCAATAAATTTTGTTCTATAAAAGTACATCAAGATTCATCCTTAAGTATCTCGTGTGATCCTCCTCAAACACTGAGAACAAAATGATATCGTTGATGAAGACCACCGTGACTAGTCTAAGAATGTCTGTCAGATCAATTTCAAGAGTCCTGTAATCAATTATGGGGAATTTTTCATGCCAAAGGGAGAATCCAAGTGATCATAATGACCATATAGACATCTGAAATTCATCTTTGGTATATCCAAATCATGTACTCATATTTGGTGAAAGCTTGATCAAAGGTTAAAATTTGAGAAAAATAATGCCCCTCTCAAACGGTTGAAGATATCTCCAATCCTCAGTAGTGGATATTAGTTCTTCATGTTCACCTAGTTCAGGTGTGGGAAATGCACACACACCTCAATATCCCATATTCCTTTTTGGAAAACAACACTGGGGCCATTTAGGGTGAAACATTGGGTCTCACCAATCCCTTACTTTACAAATCATCCATCTACACCCTCATCTCATAATGATCTGTAGGATCATTACAATATGATGTTGATAATATAAGTGTCATCCCAATGTGTAATTGGATGTATAATTATATCTCTTGGTGAAGAGGTAATCCCAAAACAACACTTAGGGAAGACACTGTCATAGATCGCCATAATTTTTGTGAAATGGAAGCTCAGGAATTCTACTTCTTTAAGGGTCAATCTAGAAAAATAGAGAGTGATTGGTTGCACCCTCCTATGCATGAGTCCATCATGTGATACTTGGGTTTCCTTATTAGTGGTAAATGAAAACTATATTCAATCAAAGAGGACATAATACACCCTTCTCCTAAAATAGTTAATATGGATGTGGGTTGAAGTTAACCAATACATACCAAGAATGATTTCCTAAGGAATAAATGCAACCACCATATAGTTCGAACTGAACCTCTTACCTATAAGGGTATGTTAACACTATTTGAATAGATGTGTGATCATTAATTCTCCAATAGTTGTTGTCTCCAACTATAAGGGTTGATTCAATGGTTCTACCAGAACTCATGGTCTCAATCAAGAAATGTGGAGAGTGTGGAATAACTAGATCCTTTGTCTATAAGTACAAAATATAGAGTAGAAAAGATATTGATCATAGTTTGAATCATCCCTGGAGACCATGGGTCCCAGTCCTTTGTTTTATTAAGTATTCCCAACAATATTTTCCATCTCACTGAGCCTAGGATTGACCACCTAGGGGTGGTGGTGGTTGCAAGTCGAAATATAGAACACCAATCGTTGCTCTCCCAACTCCTCATCCATGTCCGCCACCCTGGGAATCTACCTTCTCCTACCTCTACATCTACCTCAGAGGAACATCCACCATCTCCTATCAGTAGCACATTTGGTTGGAAAATATCTAGTGATATATCCCCTACCATCACATGAGTATCCACACATATCTCTTGGCCAACGGGATCCACCCTTTGAACCTTTAACTGTATATCCTATGTTATGGGACCACCTATGAAAATGTCTCCAATGTTCGGATCCCTTATACTGATAGCCCTTTCCTACTTTTGAGGTCTCTATAGCTTCATATCTTCTACAGACATTCACTGACAGACACAACTCATCCAGGAGGATCTCCACTGCCAAGGTTCGGTCAAGCACCCCAGTATAAGTAGGAATTCTCATAGGGATAATAATGGCTCATATATCTCTACACAAACCACTCCCTATGTTCCATGCCCAAAAGTACTAATCCCTTACCATATCCACCGTATACCTGGAGAGGTTGGTAATCCTTGGTGAATAATCAGCTATAGTCATAATTCCACGATGGAGCTGAAGAAGCTCATGTATACGCATATATCTCAGCGTAACTGGTGATAAATCCACTCTGAAGAAGAGCTAAAACTTTGTCTATGAGAGAATCTCTTCATTGAGAGTCTGGATAGCCAAACTACCTAATCATCCTACTAAGAATTGCAGAATTATCACCACTGGGACAACAATCTGATTAGCTAGTGTCCGGATTAGATGGAAAACTGTAGTCTCAGCCTCAAGCTAGTCCTTAGTAGCCAGAGTGTCCAGCTCGCCTCGTATCGTGAGGATTATCTCTCTCCAAAACTCATGAAGCACACACATCCTGCACTCCTCATATTCTAGAAATGCAGGTACCATGGGTAGATCCATAGGTAGGGACATGGTTGGTGCACCACCTGGAGGTAACAACTTGGAAACTGGTCCCAGTACTAATGCCTCATCACATAGGGGGTTATTCTCATGATCAAGCTACTGAATCTTATCTGGTATGAATCTTAGAGACATCCTGTAAGTAATGAATATTTACCATGGTCAATTATTATATCTGGATAGATGAATTAAGAAGGACATGGAAATGAAAACTAATTTTTATATGACTCATGTAGCATTATTCATCCTGCAACCAATGTACTCATGTACCGAGTTGAACAGTAGGTTATCAGACACATGTTGTACGGATACATATGTTGATGCACCAACACTATAGTCCATATTCTACGATAAAAACTCTAAATATGTAACAATATTTACCCATACAAATCTCATATACTTCTTATCCTAAAGTATACCTGACCCCCTATGATACCACTTCATCACGACCAGTCCAAGTGGGGCTCATTCTGTGACTCCCCATGCCCACCTCTAATATGTTAAGGGATAGTGGAAAGAACTGAGTAGGAATATCGCAAACTTGGGAGGCATTTCCTTGGTGCTGATATTCCTTCACAAATCTCCATGTTTAGAATGCAGAAATGTAAAAATCAAAAAAAAAAATACATGCATACCACTATAACCCAACCATATTGTGACAAGAATGAAATTTATAGTATTTTAAACCATGCAAGAATATAAGACCACCAAAAATAAAATCTATAAACACGTTCCTAAAATTCATCAACAGGAAACCCTTTCTAATAAAATAAGAAGGCAAGGCATTAGAACTATTTTCTGAATCCATAGGAACACCTCATCTTGCCTGATCTCACAAGGCTCCATCCAGTCGAGGTATACCCTGGACTCGTTCAAAATGCCTCTTTTCTACACAAGACATGACATGTGTGGGAAAATATTGTGCAAGGTTGTGAATAATTATACTCACTAACACACCTTAAAACAACAAATCAATACAGAACGTAACGATACAGTCATCTCTATGAAAGTATATGTATGCAGAATACATAACATGAATATCCAAATATACCCAAACCATGAAACGTAGTCGAGAGATAAAACACAACTACTCCATACCACCACTTGGGATCTGTCTGGAATTTTCCACAAATCACTCATCTGGGAGTACATACATCAGTTTCAGATATTACATATGGTGTTCTTCTGAGAGGTTTCATTCATCTGGAACCCTCAATATATATATATATATATATTGAATAATTTAATAATAGATAAAATAAATCAGATAAGGATCACAAGAAAGGCCATGTAGTGATACCATTAAGATAAATTGGATTAACCTTCTATGTAGAAGATCGATGACTAGTGAACTTGGTCACATAAATATCAATGACTCAACCTAGGGAATGAATATGAATAGAGGATCCCACACTATGACTCTCGGGGGATTCCAAAAAATCTATACAGGAAGTCCGGCTGAATGGATAATACTCTTGTGAATTGGAAATGACACTAGAAACCTTCAGAGAAACAATAAAGGGAACAAACCCTAACAAAACTCATTCAAGATATGGTGGATGAGAGAATAAATTCACATATAAAGGGATTTCACGGAGAGTAGTTATCGCACCCCATGTATCCCTTGACCCCATGCATTGTCTGCATAAATTACTTGTGTCGTTGAAACAGATGTTCGATTTAAACCCACCGTAGGCCCTAAATGAACATTGGAACATCAGGGTATGAACGCCATTGATGAATAAACAAACCGATTCACTATTTTAATGTTATAGGGGTTTGATGTTGCAATATAAAGGGGGTCAAAGGGCCAAGGAATGACTTCCCCGGAATCCATGTCCATGCGATATCTTGGTCAACCATGGCTTAGGGTTGACCACCACAATTCACCATAGCCCTGTCTAACTTCCTTGGGTCCAACTCATATCTGATCAAACCAACTAGGTTGACTCATTCCACTATATCTGGCCCAGTTTTTAGGGCCTGTCCCATTTTCCTTTCTAGACACATTTTACCTCGGATGCTCTGTCTAGCCTGCATTGCAATGACCTAATTGGTACACTCTGCACTGGCCCACCGTGTCAGGCCTACTCCATAGTAGCCTAGCCCACAATCCCTCCAAGTGCGCCGCCTCCATGTCCCATGCTGCCTTACCACACCCTGTGGCTCACACAGATTCCTAACACAAACCCCACATGCCATAATTCTCATATATTGGACTCATCACCAGCATATCACTATCTTCCTATACCAATCCCCTAGACCGTCACTTTTTCTACACTGGACTAATCAGAGATTCCACCTCGGGCACCGCTGTGCACCCCCAAACTAGCTGCATCGCATCACGCTATCGTCATCTCACCTCCTCTAGGTTATCAAGTGGATGAATCTTCCATCTCAAATAATTTCACCATGAATCGAATGTGAAAATATCATCCCTTAATATCCTATGAATAATGATTAATGCATATGAAAAAGTGGGATGAAATCACATCTAACAAACTCCAGGAATAAACCTCAAATGTTTTTCATTCTGGTCTCGAACTTTTCCTGTAATAACATTAAATAAAACTAAACAATTTAATCATACTCATCCCCAAAATTAATTCCACAATAAAACCCATCCCACAAGATTGATTGACCCATGGACAACCTAATCTTGGGTTGATCTATGTTCATCATTGATTAAAGAATACATACATGAAGAAGTACAAATCCAAATTCCCTACCTAGGAAATGATCATTCATTATCGAAGATCCATTGCTGATGGTTATTCATTAATAATGATCTCAATACTTGATCCCATCATCGTCCTTCAAGATATTTCTCTACGATTCTCTCTAGATCCATTATGTAATTCCCTAGGTTTATGAATTCTAACCATATTTTCTTTTTGAGAAGATTATTTTAAAAATGAAGGCACATTTCCATGTCACACTATAATGTTAAAATAAAAATAAAACACAACTTTATTTTATTCAATAAAACATCCAAAAAATATCTTTCACGGATGACCCTTTCTGGCCATTTTTAGTCCTCACCTAAGGTAAACTCACTACTCTTAATGCAACGCTATCACAGATTTCTGATCTAGGGACCCATTTATATGTTGATAACCTTTTTTAGGAAAATAATTCACACATGATATTTAAAGATTAATATTTTTCAAATAAATGTTTCAGGCACACCAGGCCTTAGAATCATATGTTGTCTCAGCTCCTAGTCTAAAAATAATTCTATATAATATTTTAAAATAATGCATAGAAAAAAATCACAAACAATACCGATTTCTCTATTAAATTTTATGATTAAGTGGAAAACCATAAAAATTAATAACATTATATATATATATTCATTATGATTCTAAATCATCATATAATAAATAATTTTATTGAGTAAATTTATTTATTATTTTTCCCATTATTTCTTTTTTAATAAATTCCTGACGCCGAAAAAGATTATGTTGGGCCTTGTGTAATTCCCACTTTTTGGACTCAAAAGTGGCCTCATATTTATGATCAAAAACACCACATGGGATTTATATCACTATTTTAATATAATTATTTTTAATATATTAATATATTTAATTTTTTCAAAAAATTCATTACATTCTCAATGGGACTAAAAATATCACATCATCTCAATGAATGGCTTCAAAAATATTAATAGATATATTTCAAATCATTAAATAGAAAAATTAGAGACATTAAATTCTCCCCACCATATGGCTTTTTACCTCATATTGAAAATTATACTACCTTAAAATATATGGGCAATAAGCTCACATATGGGTTCCCCACTACAAGGTTGTCTCCTAAATATTCTCAAGTTACCACTGAAAAAACACCAAAGTAATTGATCACCCACTGATTATTTTTTCTAGATAATCCTTAATAAAAATATGGTATTATTCAAATATATCTAAATCCTTGATGGCCTATTCGCCCCATTTGATTAAATTTGATGTTTCATGCAAGTACCACTTCACATATGACATGTGGTAGATTTCATGTTCTCAGTATAACTATAGATGTAGATCAAAGTGGTACACCACCCCACTAACTCTGTATTGTATATGAAAAGGTACAATGAATCCCAATGACATCTTATCACCTTGACCAAATGTGTTCAATCCAAATCGAAGTGATACTTTCAAGAACATATGGTCACTATCCTAAAACTCCAAAGGCCTCTATCGTTCATCCGCAAAAGAAATCCAACAACTATTTTTAGTCATCATCTTCTCCTAGATGACATGTGTCTTATTTGTCATAGCTTACACAAACTCTTGACCCATGATCATAGACAATCATAAATCAGTCCAACAAAGTGGTGACTTATATGGTCTCCCATAAAAAAACTCAAATGGTGTCAAATTGATGATGGAATAATAGCTATTATTGAATGGAAACTTCACCAAGGGTATATGATACTTGAAACTACATCAAAAGACAAACATGAAATCCCACATGATGTCCTACAAGACCTAAATGGACTATTTTTGTCTTCATTCTAGGGGTGAAACATCATGATCAAACATAACTATGAGCGAAATGTTTCCTAAAATCCTCTCAATAATCATAATGTGAGGTGAGAATCATGATATGAAATGATCATCGAGGGAAATCCATGATTTTGGACTATTGTTTGTATGTAAAGGCTTACAAATCTCTCTATTTAACTGTTCTCATTTATATCTAGGAATTGGGATGAATTTTTTATTTTTCCTTTAATCACATAGATGGAATCATGTTCTTTTTAGATCTATCAAATCATCATCATGATGTCCATAGATATCCCATCCTACTACCACTCAGTAACATCAAGGCGTTGAGATAAACCTGTTGGAACCTAATGATCATCCTTCACCTACTAACAAGTGAGGCATTAAGAGAAAAAAAATTTACAAACTTCTTTATGTATCGTCACTAGAAATAACTATAGAGGTAATAAAATATATTTTCCATAATGAGATTTACCACTAATGAGGACATATGAGACTCCCCCATCACCTCTACAAAAAACATCACTCGAAATTTCATTCATCCTATGAAAATGTTAAAGTGGTTGATACCTATAAAAGATCCATTAGGAGCACTTATAATGGATAGCTTGGTATTTTGGGTATCAAAGTTGGTATCTCAATGAGAAGATTACCTGACATAGTATATAAGTGTTTGGGGTAACAAAAATCAATTGTATATATGAAACACCATATTTTTACACTAAGGGAAACAGTGACAAAGCAAACTACTTAGAAGACTCAATCAGTAAATAGGGGAAGGATCTCCTACTGAGGGAATATGTGGCCATGTTTTACCTCACAAAAAGTATGGACTATCGAAAAGCCATAGTCTAACAGAAACTCTATTAATTCCCTCTATCAGAAGTTATGATCATTCTATGAGGATTTATACTTGATACATTTATAGTCATAATAGGAAATAAACCTCTCACCCATAAGGTAGTATCACCACATCATTTGGGTGAAGATTATCACTTAAAAATCATTATCATTGGTTGTATAGTTATATTTATGAGTTCTAAACTACCATGAACCATAGGCAATGACTACCTACCTCTACATTTGTTAAAAACCATGTCTGGTCCCAGAGGCATCATAGAACACTGTATACTTGACACCTGCCTCTTGAAATTTCATGATCGGGAAACTCATCAACCTCACCCTCAACACCTAAGAGGCCTACTGGAACCTCACTCTCAACATGAATTTATCCCCTTCCTAGTTAATGTAGTAAAATTTGTAGATATTGTATAGAAATCATTTACAAATCTCCTATAGTAGATCATCATCCCAAGGATGCTCCGAATATATATCTCATTCTTAGGTGGAACACAAGATAACACTACCAAAACATTAACAGTTTCCACATCTAAATTGTCATATGAGATGAAATGCCCCAAAATGAGGACCTTTTAAATACAAAACTAACATTTAGAGAGTTTCCTGTAAACTCGGTGCTCTCAGAGAGTTTCTAGAACCATCATCATGTGTATCACATTCCCCTTTAATACATTGAATAAACTAGGATATACTCCATAAAGACCACCACAAATAGGAGTGAGAAATGATGAAATATTTGGCTAATAAGTCCCCTGAACACTAATGGTGTTTTTTTCACACTGAATGGACCGCCAAGTAGTCACAGTGACTATAGTAAAATCAAAATTTCATCTTCAGAAAATCTTTACCCCATACAATAATCTTAATATAGCATGGCCTGAAGTCAATATTTTATAAACATCAAGCCACTCTCAACTATTTGAAGATGTCATCAATCCTTAGTAGTGGATACATATTTTTCATTGAATCCTAGTTATGGTATTGATAATCCACACCAATCCTCAAACTCTCATCTACCTTGTTGGTGAAAAATATTGGGCTTCCCTAGGGGGACTACTATGTGTAAAAATTTCGTTCATTTATATATCCTCCTAATACACCCTTATCATATGAAGATATGTAGAAGCCATCCAATATATTGTTGCTGATATTAGATTCATCATTCAGTGTAATTAAATGATGATTTCTGTCTATTAGAGGGAAGGGAAGTCTGACATATCCTATAGGAAAACACCATCATACTTAGCCACTATAGTATGAAACTAATTTCCAATAGAATATATTTATCCAAGGGTCATGCTATCCAAATAGTGAGTAATAGATTGAACCCTCTTATGTATAAGTCTGACATGCTCAACATAGGTCTCCTTCTAACACATGTAGTAAACCATCATCCTATCATTGAAGAAACACCACAAACACCACCTAGAATTGGAAATGTATTCATAAATTTGTATATCCATTCCATACTCAAGATTAATTCCGTAGGAATCATTTCTACAACAAAGAGACACCAATAGAAACTGCCTCATCAATGCATTAGATAAAATTATCTAAAAAAGTGTGTGATCAATGATTCATCACTGTCGAGAGTCTCTAAATGTAAGGGTAAAGAAAAGGGCTCAACTGGACCCTCAATGTCTTGAACAAGGAATGTATCATGAAAAGAGTGGATCAATAATGTGTGTATAAAAAATTAATCTATGGTATAAAGGAAACAAATAATCCCTTTAATTACCCCCAAATACTTTGGATCAAAGGCCTCTACTGACCCCAACTACCATTTTCCCTATATAGAAACCCCTAATACTAGCGGGGACCACCTAGGGGTGGTGTTGGAAAAAAGTCATATTATATTTCATATCTATCTAATCACACTAATCCTATGATGGTTCACCACCATGCAGACCTCCCTACTCTAGCCACTACCATTTCCTAGGTGGACTATCAATAGTTTCCTGGTCATCTATATGCTGGGTCATACAATCCTGTGTAAGATGTCCTCATCCATTACAAGAGTAGAATTAACTCCCCCTAGGATGACTAAAACCATCCCCAGAGCCCTAAAATATATACAAAGTCTCTTGAGATAAACTCTTAAAACACAAAACACATCCGAATCACAACTTTTATTTTTGGATACATACTATAGAAGTCTTAACCCTTGTGTACCCTTCACTAGAACCCATTATTGTGGTCTACTCAACCTGAAAGCTTTCAGTCCACAAAACACACTCCAACACCATAATATAGGTAGGAATTAAAAGTGGTATCACACAGTTCTAGATTTCTCTATGCAGTCCTCACTCAAAGGTCAGTTCGTCAATTAATGGAGCTAAAACCCTATCTATCGACTATTGTATGAGTTTGGTAAACCTAGATAAATACTCAACCATAGTCATAATAACCTCTTATAACTTTTACAATCTCTTAAATGTGAATTTACCACATCATAGCTAGAGATTACCCATATTTTTAAGGGTTATCAAACTATAAAGTTGATAGAGTCACCTCAACATATGATAAATCCAAAAGGATCTAACAATTCGTTGTAGTTCCTTGAAGAAGGCTCATCGCTAGGACCACCATCTGGTCTATAGGAATCCAGGTGAGATAAAGGGCCCACAAAACCTCCTAGAGTAAATCCTTATCTTCCCATGAGTTTGGATCACCCTAAAACCTATTTTTCCATTGATGTATAATCTCATGAAGCATTCCAAACTTGCGCACCTCATATTTTGTACTACAAGTACCATCTTCTGCTTAATGGGTGTAGGTATTGTTAGAAAACCATCCAGAGGGTCTACCTCATGAACAAGTTCCTGTATCTATACCTCATAACTAAGGGGATAATCTTTTTAATCCTTCCACTGAATCCTATCTACAAATATTAATTGAGTAATCCTGAAATAGAAAGATGTACCATATTTAATGAGTATATCTATGGATATTAATCAAGAACAGAATAAAAAAACAACTCATTCCTCTATGATGATTGCACTGATATTTTCCTTTCCAGTGGCTACATTTACCGAGTTAATAAGAATTTGTTTCATGTCTTTGTTAATAGATATATAATTTATTTCACCAATACTAGAATCCATATAAAAAAAGATTAACTCATAACACAAAACAATGTTTCCCTAAAACACAAACCAATCTCATAGTAATAAAAATATCCAAAAACTGGTCGTAAAATGGAACTCACCCTTTGATTTCACATTGTCATGGCCCAAACCACCTAGGCCCACCTAGATGGTAATAAATCAAATGTGATTACCAATTCTTTCATCCAATAGAAAAAGGGATGGATACCATCACCATGAAGGTATAACACTCACATAGGAGGCCTTATCTAATGGTAGCAGAATTAATACACACATATCCAAGACCCAAAAATGACGAATAGTAAAACAAAACAAATTCCAAATGAATGAATACATATAAATACCATAATCATGGTATGAAAAATAATTACTAAATGTGATAATGGGTAAAATACAATCCCACATAAAATATAAATAAGTACATCCCTAAAGAAGGAGGGGATAATATTTAGATATGAACCGTGTACGAACCATATTCTATCTAGCCTAATTTAAGATTTCCCTTCTACTGGTCCACCAGAAACTCCATTGATTAGTAATACATATTCATAAGAAATGAAATGTGTTGGAAGATCCCATGTAGGGGTGAGTATAACAATTCCCATTTAGACACCTCGAAATCACTAAGCATGAAGAATTACAGTAATATTTATCAAGGCATAGGTATATGTTGAACATAATATGAGGAATACAATAACACATATGGATATACTCATTGTATATACTATTTATCAAGGTAATTTTATAATCTCATTATCACCCAATGATTCTACATGAGAGTTTGAAACAACACTCTTCCAGTAGAATTCACACTAAGAATTTGATAACACTGATGGAATATATACATGATATCATGCATTGAAGGTACCTCCATATGGAAGTGAACATAGATAGATACATATCTATGAGATTACGCATAAGGCCATGGGGTATACAAACCACCCAATCTGGATTAACTCTATTATGTAAGAGTTTGATGCATGGGTAAATTTGGTCACACTTATTTTTAGAACCCCACCGATGATAGATGATGATAGAGGATTCTACCCCAGCATCACAGGGGAATTCCAATAGATCTATCCAAAAATAATTCTTTATATCAGATAACAATCCATTTCTTCCAACATAATTCTGTACTATACCCTCAATGGGAAAGAACGAGGGAACACACCCTTAAGGAAACTATATCTTGTTGAGGAGAACTAGGGCCTCATACCTATCTTGGAAAACTATATGTCATGTAGTAGTAGTACACTACATGTATTTCTAGTCCTGGGTCTTCTCATGTGCATTGTCTCATTATGATGTACTTTAGTCTATTCCCATGCACATGAATACTTGTCTAAGTACCCTAGATCATGTGTATGTACTTGGTTATGTCTAAGTACGTGGCTTAGCCCATGAATTTTGGTCGGGGCAGAGTACACGACTTATCCCATGAACTCATTGTGTTCTTATATACCCAAGATTACATAATGAGTATCTAGGTTAGGGAACATGCTATGTGAAATGTGTTACATTGTGTGTGATCCTTCCATATGCATTGAAACCATTGCATCATAGATACGGTCCAACATGATGTATATCTCTGAATTACATGTCGTGTGTTTCTTAAATTTTTTGAAGCAGTAAATACACCATCAATATTCACTCACACATCGATCATTTCATCTGACCATGAATCTTGCTGGTGATTGTGGGTTTTGTTAGACAAATCCTTATAGTCAATACTCACCTAAAATGCAGTTGTTTGGTTTATAGAGAAAATCATCATGTCGTGATATCTCACCATCGGTCATCAATCAATGAATGAACATTTCTAATATAGTCATTATCCATATTCTTCAATATAATACCTCAATACCATCATAATACATTAACTTATCCTATGGTATCAGTATATTGTTCTGAAAATCGTGTGTGTAGTGAATTATTATCGGTTATTTGTTGAACCAATACTCAAAAGAAACACCACTTATGATTTCATGTGGAATAAGGGAATAAATGCACAAAACAAAAACAGGAGAAGAAGACCTTGGAAAATGGTATCAATTTCATAAATTCATTTCCCTTAGAACTATGAATGAATAGAAATAATTAACCAACCATTAAAATCCTCACATATTAGATAATACAAACCAATTCCAAAAATACGACTAACCCACCAATAAATTGTCTCTGTTGACTGAATTGTGTTCTTTATGGAATAATTAAATAGAGATAAATCCACAAAAATATTCTACCTTAACAAATGATCAATCATAGATAATAAATAGTTTTGGGTCATTTTTATAGACAATATCCATAGGTTTCATTGGATCCCCAATAGGAGAATCCTGATATGGCGATGATCATATATGAATGTTCACCCACCAGTTCCTCTCTCAAATTTTAGGATTATGTGGAAAAACATGAAATTTAGTTATATCTAGGTCTATATAGAGTTTAATTAGTCTGACATTTCACACATAATAAATAAATTAATTCAATTAATTTTTTTATATTATTTTTACCGACAATGATTTATTAACAAATGCCCTATGATGACAATTCTTATTTCTTGCCTGGGGTAAGTCCCACATTCTGAACTCAACCATGGACTTGTATTTCTGATCTGAGAATATATTTATGATTTATTATACTATTTTATGATAACCAATCTCATGGGATATTAATATATTTATATTTTCCAAATATTTTTTTTGGGATCACTTGTCCAAAAAATCTCACATGATCTCAATTCCTTGAAATGAAAATATTACTTGATATATTATAAAAATTTATATAAGAAAACTAGTACATCACACAAAATTTCATGAATTTTTAATGTTCTTAAATATTATACAACACCATGAAAAAAAATTATACATTCTTGAAGCCCCGGTTCTTTACTTTCATGGTATGGAGGCTTCTGGGGAAGATGTACCTCTCTACCAATCATGTGGGTGAAGCCAAATATGACCAATGTTTCATGATATTATCTTTTTCTAGTCAAAATCTAATAGAAATTGAAGATATATAACTATATTGAATCATGTAACACCTCCAATATATTTATCAATAAAATGTCGATACAACAAAATATATGTGTTCTCCAACAAACTCTTCACAATCATGCATACAAAGTATGAATTGGTTGGGCCTCATATAGTCAACATTTTTTGATACATAAAGAATATACACATCATGGGATTTACTATCTAAGATGAGTTGTGCACAAATATCATTATATCATCACTACCTAGGATCTGCTCTAGACTCATTGAGACTTATAGTATGATAAATCATGAGAATACACTTTTAGAACTTATTACATCAATTAATCTTATTGAAAATTATATGGGAAATGAAAAAACCACTGAATTATATTGAATAAAAAATAACAAGAAAAGGGCCTCATGACTAATTCCATATCTAATGCTCCTGAGAACAATCCTTCTAAAAAGAATAAGATCCAAAAAAACGTAATGGAAAAACATTTTACTTTTTCATTTGGTAATATTAGACACTAGAAGAAGATCTACACACAATTAAAGATGAAATGGTAAGATTTAGGTGAATTCATTTATTAGTTCATTATTTCTATATATACACATAGAGTATTATATATAGCTTTTGGTGCTCATATCACTATCCAAATATTGGAATCAAGTAGATTCTAAAAGATTTCTAGAGGATGGGTGGATCTTTGTTGAGTAAATGTAACATGAAATACATTATTAGATATAAGAGACTTCCACCATCCATTTACAACAGAAATTAATTTAGTTTAAAATATATTTTCATTATGTTTTAAAAATTATAGAATACATTATTCTTTTATCATTACATGATACAAATAACATTATAATAATGGTAAGAAATAACAGTTGTTTTTTACTAGGACAATATATGTTATGGTTTGGTGAATTAAAAAATAACATTTTTGAATCAAATAACCTGAGAAAAGCATTGTAAATTGATAATAAATCATGTTTTTTATTACTCATTTAACTCCAAATTATGGAAATAAAAAATTGATTAGGTAAATGAGAAACATAAAAGAAGATATTCCATGATTGTTATTTTGGATATTTTGAGGTAAAACAACTTGAATGTTTTTATTCATGTTTATTAGAAAATATAAACCAACTAGATATTTTATACTAGTTGAAAGAGACATTAAACTTATAAAATTTGGGTACAAAAATGTGTTTACATCATTTCTTATAGAAGATAGAGGTGGGTAATATTACATACTATTATTCACTGATTAATCAAATGATATGCTAATATTTATCTGATGATGTAAAAGTTTGATTCCTTTGATAAATTTGATGATTTCAAGAATGAAGTATATAATCATCTTGGTAAGAAGACAAAGAATATTTATTTTGATCAAGGTACTGATTATCATAAAAAATACTTTATAAAGATACTCTAGGACTATGAGATTTTCTCTTAACTCACTCCAACATATACATCATCATGTAATGGTGTTAGTGAATGGAAAAATATCACTATTCATGACATGGAAAGGTTGATGATGAATCGTATTTATTTTATTATTTAATTTTATTGATTTTAGTTAATAAATATTTTATAAAGAATAAATTATGTACCATCTAAGGAGGAAAATAGTATTCCATTTGAGTTATGGAGTGGAAAGAATATTTTTTTCACATAATCATTAACTATGATGTCAAGAATTTGTTTTGGGCCACTCAGGAAATAATATAACCCCCCATAGAATAATGTTTATCTTTATAAGAAATAATAAATAATGATTGTGATAATATCTATAAAACCCCATCATACAATATTGTATTTTTTATAATTATGGATATCATTAATGAGAGGGATAACATCATCAAGAAGGATAGTGGGAGAAATATTAACTTCAATAAGGTTTATGTTCAATGTATAGATTAATTTATTAAAGAAAATGTTTTATTGTTCCTCAATGAGGTTGTTGTTCCAAAATCAAAGGTACTATATAGTATCAATAGAGATATTATATAACAAAATATAAATTTTTATTCACTAAGGATGGTGAATAATTATTTGTGGATAATAATGAACCTCTTTACAATAGTGAAACATTAGAAAACTCAGAATATAAAATATGGAAATAATATAGGAATTTTTAGATGGATTCATGTATTATAACTAAATTTGTGTTTTGGCTGATCGATCATTAGATATAAACAATTTTGGTTGAAAATGGATGTTGTTGTGAAAAATTACATGGATGTTAATTTGAATACATATAAATCATGGCTAGTGGATAAATGTTTCAACAAAATCAACGAATTGACTATGATGAAACCTTTTAACAAATAATCATGATTAAATCCATCATAACATTACTTGTAATAAAATAATTCTTTTGATATGATATTTGGAAGATGTATTCCAATAAACACTTCTATAATGGTAATTTTATGAAATAATACTATTTATCACAACTAGAAGTCTTTGTGACTATAGGTATTGAATAAATATGTTTCATGTTTAATAAAACCATTTATGGATTGAATTAAGATTCTAGGTCAATTATAATTTTGATCAATGGAGTTATAAAATAATTTTTTACAATAAGAATGAATTGTAGCCATCTGTTCATAGACTGTTTATTGAGAGTGGAGTTGTTATCCTAGTAGTATATATCAATGAAATATTACTTATGGGAACATAAATACTAGTTATTTACAGACCAATTGAACCATTGCGTCTCCATAAAAAAATTAGTTTCACAATCAAATATATTTGGAATCAAGGTAATTCATGATATATGCAATAGTATGATTTGCATAAGTTATGATACAAAAATTTTCCATATAATAATTATATTTATGTATAGAAAAAATCCAAGTGGGGATTGGTTTCATTGTCTCATACAGTACTTTCTAAAATAAAATGAGTCCTCAAATAAAACATGGGAGAGAGGGAGGGAGAGAGAGAATTAGTAACATCCCATATGCTTCTAGGATAGGATCAATCATATATGTCATGATATATACAAGGATTCTTGTTACCTATGCCATAATAATGGAATGAAAATTTCTTGTTGATCTATGTGAACAATTTTGGTATTCTATTAATACCATCCCTAATAATCTGAGAAAAAAAGGGTAATTTCATAATATATGGGACAAAAAATGATCTAGACATCAGAGGTAACATAGATTCCATCATTAGAATAGATCAGAATGATATGATGTCATAATAGTAATATATCTATATTTTCAATGGATAAGATGTGAGCTAATAAGGTTCTAAGCAACTTTTTGTCACTAATTTTTCATTGTTATCAGAGTATATAAATACTACTGAAGCAATTAAAGAAGATTTTTTGATATGAATCCTTTTCAATGATGATGATGTGGTGTCTATCAGTAAAGAACCAATAACAATATATTGTTGTAATATGATAATTATGGCTCCCCCAATGGAGACAAGATCGCAACAATGAATGGGCCACGAACTGCTAAAGTATTACCTCGTGATATATATTTCTAAGAGGGGTGAGGTTAATATGAGAAGAGTTTCCATGTAAGTGAATGTTATATACCCCCTGACGAAAGAATTTTCTAATATGAATAATGAATATCAAGTGATTGATGGATGTCTAAAGGTTGTTAGCAGTTAGGTCTAGTGGAAGTGGGATTCATTAGTAGTTTGTTTCCTAGAACCAACTTATATGTACCTTATAAATACTTATATTCATTGTTTTCAGTATTAATAATGTTATTATCACGTTATAATTTTTCATCTATGTGACATAGAATGTGTTAATTTCATAACGATAACTATAACACTATGAGATTTCTATAAAATATATTCTTAAACAATATTCATTATTTGATAGCTTTCCTTGACCACAGTAGCATGTTTAGACATACCATGAAATATTATTAAAGTATTACATTTCAATTATAACGTAGCCATTAAATTAGCATGAATGAATATGAATAAATATTTTATGAAATAAATATCAGAATCAATATGAATTTATTTTTAGTTTCTTATAAAATAATCATATAATATTTAGTAAAGTCATTTTATTCTTCAAAAATGTGTTTCCTTCATAAATTAATTTTTCTCAATTTTAAAAGTGAATATAAAATTCTATAACATATATAAAATTAATTTTTAAAAATTAATTTCATTATAAAATTAATAATTTTATATTTATGCTAAATATTTTTTTATAATTTTCTAAAAACATTTTTTTCAAGAAATACTGAAAATACTGATTTTAATTGATAAATATATTTTAATTTTATAGTATTTTTTAAGGTAAAATTATTTTTTTGGTTTGTTTAAATTTAATTAGTTAATTTTGATATATCATAAACCAATAATGGGTTTTTATTGATTTTATACATCAATTACGTATAAAACAATTTATAAGGGGTATCTTTTTGGAAAAAATTATTTTATATTGTGTTTTGTGGGTTTTATTTTGTATTGAATTCTAAAACATATTTGTTATGATATTTTTATAATGGATTCCATATTTTTAATAATTGGGTCCAAATTTGGTAAATAGTCAGTATTATTTTTATCCATTTATTTACCGTAGTATATTTTTTTAACATGGTAAAGTGTAAAACGGGTTAATATGGAATAAAAATAAGTGATTAGGCCATATGTTATTATAATATTATTATATGTTGAATTTAACTCAACAATTAACACCTAAGGTTATAAATTGAGTTTTTAATAGTAAATTTTAATAGAAAATGAATTATATATTATTTAAATTAAAGAATGTCACTAAATGTCACTTTGTCATAAATATCTCAAATATGTCCAAGAGGGGAAAAAGTTTTTTATGAATCTATCCATGGTTGAATTTTGAAAATAGTAATATTTTTTCCATGATATAATATTACTTATGACTTTTGGGCCATGTGGATGACATTATAATAATTATATTATTTATTTAAAATAAGTATAAGATATCACATTCATGTTTTAATGACTATAATATATTAAATAGGGGTTTATCTAGTGGATATATTAGACTATAACTATTATTTTGAATTATAAAATCACTATCTTCATCATGGTAATTTATATTAAATTTCTAGGAATTAAATAATGGCCCCAAATTAGTACACAATGTTGATTTATTAATTATTCTATATCAGAAAAATCAGATAAATGATATTAAAAATATTAAAAGTAATATAATATGAGTTATTTAAGGTAATAAATGAATTATAACTATGGTCATGAAATTGAAGTGATATAATAAAATTGTTTTGTAAAATTTGTAATGTTTTATTATGTTTTCTAGTGTTCAAATTATTGAAGAGTATCAAAATTGAAAGGAATGTTAGTTTAGGTGATTAATTATTTATAATATTATTTAAAAATTGAAAACATATTAATGGAAATATATTTGTTTATTATATGGTCAAAAATGTCATTAATCAGTCCTTTATGGTCAAATTGTCCCCACAAAAGTAAAAAATTACAACCTTTTATTACTAAAAAAGTTGTTATCGTTCTTAAAATTAAAATAGGTTAACTAATGATTAATCAAAATAATATAGTTTATAATTACAATAAAACTTTTTGAAATATATTTAATAAATATATTAAAACGTTATATTATCTTATAATCAAATATTTTTTATTTTTTATTTGGATTAAAAATTAATTTATTATAATACAATATTTTTATAAATTCCAAAAGTTCATCCACCTCAATTATAAAAGGGAACCTCAGACTCACATATTTACACCATTATATACCTTATATATCAAGCACAACCAACCAATATCCCATCTCATATTCCCTTGAAACATTCTAGAGGTTATGGTCTTCTCAAATGACCAAACTTATAGCCCTTTAGAGGATATATAAACGAGACAATTAGAAGAAGAGGTAATTGCCCAAACTGCTCATTTTGTTTTAAAACTATTCAGTACCACCTATAAATATAGGATACGTATCATAAAATAATCAATTAATTAACTTAAAAACTCTTTTATTTTATTATTATTATTATAAAGAAACCTTATACAACCTCTCTCCCATCAAATAATAATTGAATGTTTTTCACATGCATACGTATAGATTACCGTCTCCACGTAACAATACAATAAAATTTTCATAAATTTATTTTATCCAAGATTATTAGGATGGGATTATTAAATATATATAACTTATATGATATAATAACTACATAGTAAATAATAATTATAATTTAAATTTCTTACATTTCATCAATCAAGATATGATAAATAGTGTTTATGCATACCTACGATATGTCGTCTGCACAACCATTGTAATTCATTTTTTGAACCCTAAATTATATTAATGATTATAAATATGTATATAATTGTTACATATTATTTGTATAACATGATTAAAATTATTTATATTATGAGAGTAATGTTCAATGTATAAGTACCAATGATGTCAAACTAGAACATACTTGGAAAATGAAGTTGTTAAAACCAAGAAGAGTGATGTGGATAAAAATTATTGATAAATAGGTGATAAGATGAAATAAATAAATAATAAATGTTGTGATATAATTGATTTTATTTAATAAATCTTTAAGAAACACATATTAATTATACAGAATTTTGAACATGAATAAAGAAAGGGAATACTTGAGGTAATGGTTTATTTCACAATCACATCATTATTCGAGATTCATTATGTTTCTGTTTTAGACGGGTAATATTTATCTTTCATATCCATGTTTATTAGAAATGTTTTCAAATATTTCTTTACCATTGTTTAATATCAATTTCACCCATGATTTAATTAATAAAAAATGTTTTTAAATAAATTTTTTTATCATTTTCCAGACAATGTTCATTCAACATTTTTTATTACAAATATAGAAGGATTATTTTTTAACATGTACGGAATTATTATCTTCTCCCACGTTCATTATACTATTATTACATGAATCATAATTTGAAATATTAAAATGTTATTTTAATATAATAATTTTTTATTATGATTTATTGGATTTTAAGAAAATGATTTCAATGTGGACATGTTGTTTTCCTCAAGCATTATTTCATGTGATCTATAAAATTAATTTCTTAATGATAATATTTTTTAATATTAATTATGATTTAATAGGGATATGATCCACGTAAACTATAATTATTATTTATCCAGATGGTTTCTATTTTTGAGGGCATGATTTTTATGATTCTTATTACGTTTCAGTGAGTTATGTTATAATGAAATGTTATTGAAACCCATTTCCTTTCCATTGGTAATTCAATGATGAAATGATTATGTAACCCATTTCATTTCATTGTTTTTGTTATGATTTATGATTTATGATCTTATAGAACATATAATTATTGTATTTATTATGTGATGTATTAGTCCTATATCTATATCCAATGCATTGGGTAATGCATTATATCTTAAAAAATAAAAATGGGAAACAAGTATATGGGATTGATCCACTATTGGAAATAGGTGTCTTGATCCACTATAGAAAATTGTTTAGTATTAATCCACTATGGGAAATATGTGTGTCCTGATCCACTATGGGAAAAAGGTTCATCCTAATTTGCTACAGGAAACATGTTTTTTCTAATCCGAAATATTAATGTTCTTAGTAGATAACCATGATAAATGAAATGGTTTTATATATTTATTATTTTGGCACACTTTTATGAAAAGATATTGTAGTTGATGACTTGTTTTTATGATTTATGACTCTTATGTTCCATGTTTTTGGAAAAGATAATGTGCATTCGATGAATAATATTTATGATCTCTGATAGAATATAGAGGTGGCTAATCTTACATCCTATCATTCATTTATTAATTCAAATGATATGGTAATATTTATTTGATGATATACATGTTTGATTCCTTTGATAAATTTTATGATTTCAAGAATAATGTATATAATCATATTGGTAATAAGACAAAGAATATTTATTTTGATCAAGGTACTGATTATCATAACAAATACTTTATAAAAATTCTCTAGGACTATGATATTATCTCTTAAATCACTCCAACATATACACCATCATGTAATGGTGTTAGTGAATGGAAAATTATCACCATGAATGACATGGAATGGTAGATGATGAATCATATTTATTTTAATATTACATTTTATTTTTTTGATTTATGAAATAATTTATAATGAATAAATTATGTACCAAATAAGGTGGAAAATAGTATTCCATTTGAGATATGGAGTGGAAAGGATATTTTTTCACATAAAAATTAACTAGGATGTGAAGAATTTGTTATGGGCCACTAAGGTAAGAATATAACCCCACCCCACTATAAAATAAAGATTATCAATGTATGAAATCATAAATAATGATGGTGATAATATCTATAAAACCCCATCAGATAGGACTGTATTTTTTATAATTATGGATATCTTTCATGAGAGTGAAAAATCATCAAGAAGGAGAGTGGGGGAAAGATTAACTTCAACAAAGATTATGTTCAATGTATAGAAAAATTTATTGGAGAAAATATTTTATAGTTCCTCATTGAGGATGTTGTTCCAAAACAAAGGTACTATATAGTATCACTAGAGATATTATATAAGAAAATATAAATTTTTATTCACTAAGGATGGTGAATAATTATTTGTGGATAATAATGATCCTCTTTAAATTAATGAATCATTAGACAACTCTAAAGATAAAATATGGAAATAATCTTGTAATTTTGAGATGGATTCATGAATTATAGCTAAATTAGTGTTTTGGATGATCGATCATTATATATAAATAATTTTGGTTGAATATGGATATTATTGAGAAAATTGACATGGATGTTAATTTGAATACCTATAAATCATGGCTTGTGGATAAATGTTTCAAAAAAAAACAAGGAATTGACTATAATGAAACCTTTTATCCAATATTCTTGTCTCAATCCATCATAACATTACTTGTAAAAAAAATTCTTTTAATATGATATTTGGAAGATGTATTCCAATAAACATTTCTATAATGGTAATTTTTTGAAATAAGACTATTTAGCACAACTAGATTTCTTTGTGAATATAGGTATTGAATAAAAATGATTCATGTTTAATAAAACCATTTATGGATTGAATTAATTATCCATGTAAATGATCATTTGGATCTATGGACTGATAAAATATTTTTTTGCATTAAGAATGAATTGGCGCCATGTGTTCATAAAATGTTTATTGAGAGAGGATTTGTTATCCTTATAGTATATATCAGTGATATATTACTTATTGGAACTAAAATACTATTTATTTTCAGACCGGTTGAACCATTACTTCTCTATAAAGGAATTAGGTGCACTGTCATATATCATTAGAATCAAGGTAATTCAAGATAGATTCAATAGGATGATTTGGATAAGTCAAGGTACAAACATTTTACATATACTAATGATATTTATGTATAGAAAATATCCATGTGGGTATTTTTTCATTGTATCATATAACACATTCTACAAGAAAATGAGTCCTCAAATAAAACATGGTAGAGAGGGAGGGAGAGAGAGAATTAGTAACATCCCATTTGCATATAGGATAGGATCAATCATATATGTCATGTTATATACTAGGATTCATGTTAACTATTCGATAATAATGGAATGAAAATTTCTTGTTGATCTAGGTGAACAATATTGGTATTTTATTAATATCTTCCCTAATAATTTGAGAAAAACTAAGGATAAGTTCATAATATGTGGGAGAAAGAAGGATCTAGACTTCATCAGTAACATAGATTCCATATTTACAATAGATCAAAATGATATGATGTCATAATAGTAATATCCTTATTTTTCCAATGGATAATATGTGAGCTAATAAATTTCTAATCAACTTTTTGTCAATAAATTATCATTTCCATCAAAGAATATAAATTATACTAAAGAAATTAAAGAATATTTTATTGATATGAATCCTTTTCAATGATCATGATGTGGTTTCTCTCATCAAAGACCCAATAACATTATATTATTATAATATGATAATTATGGATCCACTAATGGATACCTGGTCACAATAATGGATGACGCACATACTCCAAAAGTATCACCTCATGATATATATTTATAGGAGGGGTGAGGTCAATATGAGAAGATTTTCCATGTAAGTGAATGTTATATACCCCTTGACAAAAGAATTGTCTCATAATAAGAATGAATATCAAGTGACTACTGGATGTCTAAAGGTTGATGGCCGTTAAATCTGATGAAAGTGGGATTCATTTGCAAATTTTTTCCTACAAACAAATTATATGTACATTAAAAATACTTATATTCATTGTTTTCAATACTAATAATGTTAATATCACATCAAAAATTTTAATCTATGTGACATATAATGTGTTAATTTCTTAAGGATAACTATAACACTATGAGATTTCTATGAAATATATTCTTAAAAAATATTCATTATTTGATATCTTTCCTTGACCACAGTAGCATGTTTAGACAAACCATGAAATATTATTAAAATAGTACATTTCTATTATAACATAGATATTAAATTAGCATGAATGAATACGAATAAAAATTTTATGAAATAAATATCAGACTCAATATGAATTTATTTTTAGGTTCTTATAAAATAATTATATAATATTTAGTAAAGTCATTTTATTCTTCAAAATTGTGTTTCCTTCATAAATGAATTTTTCCCAATTCTAAAAGTGAATACATTATTCTAGAACTTATATAAAATTTATTTGGAAAAATTAATTTCATTTTTAAATTAATAATTTCATATTTATGCTATTTTTTTGATAATTCTCTAAACACATTATTTTACAACAAACACTAAAAAATAATGATTTTTATTGAAAAATATATTTTATATTATAGTATTTTTGAAGGTAAAATTATGTTTTTGGTTTTTTTAAATTTAATTAGTTCATTTTGATATAGCATAAACCAATAATGGTTTTTTGGGGATTTTATACATCAATTAAGTATAAAAAATTTTATAAGTGGTATCTTTTTGGAAAAAAAATATTTTATATTGTGTTTTGTGGGTTTTATTTTTTATTGAATTCTGAAACATATTTGTTTTGATATTTTTAAAATGGATTCCATATTTTTAATCATCGGGTCCAAATTTAGTAAATAGTCACTTTTCTTTTTATCCATTTTTTTACCGTAGTATATTTTTTTACCATGGTAAAGGGTAAAACATGTTAATATAGAATTAAAATAAGTGATTTGGCAATATGTTATTATAATATTTATTATTTGATGAATTTAACTCAATAATTAACACCTGAGATTATAAATTGAGTTTTTTAATAGTCAATTTTCAAAGAAAATTAATTATATATTATTTAAATCAAACAATGTCACTAAATGTAACTTTTTATTAAATATCTCTAATAAGTAAAAGAGGGGAAATTTTGTTTTTATGAATCTATCCATGTTTATATTTTGATCATAGTAATATTTTTTCCATGATATAAAATTACTTATGGCTTTTGGGCCATGTAGATGACATTATAACAATTATATTATTTATTTAAAAAAAGTATAAGATATCACATTCAGGTTTTAATAACAATAATATATTAAATATGGGTTTATATAGTGGATATATTAGACTATAACTATTATTCAGAATTATAAAATCACTACCTTCATCATAGTAATTTATTTTAAATTTTTAGGAATTAAATCACGGCCCCAGATTGGAACACAATGTTGATTTATTAATTATTCTATAACAAAAAAATAAGATAAATGATATTAAAAAAAATAAAAGTAATATAATATGAGATATTTAAGGTAATATATTAATTATAACTATGGTCATGAAATTTAAGTGATATAATAAATTACTTTTTTCAAATTTTAAATGTTTTATTATGTTTTCTAAAGGTCAAATTAGTGAATAGTATCTAAATTGAAAGTAATGTTTTTTATGAGATTAATTATTTATTATATTATTTAAAAGTTTTAAAAATATTTATGAAAATATATTTGGTTATTATATGGTCAAATTGACCCCATAAAAGTTAAAATTACAACCTTTTATTACTAAAAAAGTTGTTATCGTTGTTAAAATAAAATAGGTTAACTAGCGATTAATCAAAATAGTAATGTTTATAATAACAATATAACTATTTGAAATATATTTAATAAAGATATTAAAACATTATATTATCTTATAATCAAATATTTGTTTTTTTATTTGGATTAAAAATTAATTTATAGTAATATAATATTTTCATAAATTCCAAATGTACATCCACCTCAATTATAAAAGGGAACCTCAGCCTCACATATTTACACCATTATATACCTTATATATTAAGAATAACCTACCAATTTCTTTTTTCATATTACGATGAAACATTATAGAGGTTATTTTATTCTTAAAAGACCAAACATAGAGGCCTTTAGAGGTTATATAAACGAGACAATTAGAAGAAGAGGTAATGGCCCAAACTGCTCATTTTATTTTAAAACTATTATATACCACCTAAAAATTATGGATACTTATCATAAAATAATAAATTAATTAACTGAAATACTGTTTAATTTTATTATTATTATAAAAACCCCTATACAACCTCTCTCCCATCAAATACTAATTGAATTTTTTTCACATTCATACGTATGGATTACCATCTCCAAGTAACAATACAATAAAATTTTCATAATATAATATTATCCATGAGTAATATGACGGGTTTATTGAATATATATGAATTATATGATATAATAATGTCATAGTAAATTATTATTATTATTTAAATTTCTTACATTACATCAATCAAAAAATGATAAATAGTGTTTATGCATACATATGACAAGTCATCTGCACAAACATTGTAATTCATTTTTCGTTCTCTAAATTATATTAATGATTATAAAAATATTTATAATTGTTACATATTAAGTGTATAACATGGTTAAAATTATTTAAATTATGAGACTAAATTTCAATGTATAAGTACCAATGATGTCCAACTAGAACATACTTGGAAAATGAAGTCCTCAAAACCCAGAAGAGTGATTTAGGCAAAACATTATTGATAAACAGGTGATCAGATGACATAAATAAATAATAAATGATGTGATTTAATTTTTTTTAATAAATGCATAATAAACACATTTTTATTATACATGATTTTTAACATGAATAAAGAAAGGGAATACATGAGGTAACAGTTTATTTCACAATCACATCATTATTCAAGATTCATTATGTTTACGTTTTATATGGGTTATATTTATCTTTCATATACATGTTTTTTAAAAAAGTTTTCAAAAATTTATTTACCATTTTTTTAATATCAATTTTACCCATGATTTAATTACTAAAAAATGTTTTTAACTAAATATATTTATCATTTTCCAAACAATGTTCATTCAATATGTTTCATAAAAAGTATAGATGGATTGTTTTTTAACTTATATGGAATGAGTATATTCGCCCACGATCATTATACTATTATTAAATGAATCATAATTTGAAATATTACAACAATATTTTAATATAATATTTTTTTATAATGATTTATTATTTTTTAAGAAAATTATTTCAATGTGGAATGGATGTTTTCCTCAAGAATTATTTCACGTGATCTATCAAATTAATTTATTATTTTTTATGTCAATTATGATTTAATAGGTATATGATCCATGTATACCATAATTATTATTTATCTAGAAGGTTTCTATTTATGAGGGCATGATTTTTATGAATTTCATTACGTTTCAATGAGTTATGTTATAATGAAATGTTATAGGAACCCATTTCCTTTCCATTGGTTATTCAATTATGAAATGATTATGAAACCCATTTCATTTCATTGTTTTTGTTATGATTTATGATTTATAATCCTATAGAATATATAATTATTGTTTTTATTATGTGATGTATTAGACCTATATCTTCATCCAATGCATTTGGTAATGAAATATATATAATAAAATAAAAATGGGAGACAAGTATATGGGATTGATAAAATATTGGAAATAGGTGTGTCTTGATCCACTATAGAAAATAGGTGAGTATTGATCCACTATGGGAAATACGTGTCCTGATCCACTATGGGAAAAATGTTCATCCGGATCTTCTATTGAAAACTAGTTTTTCCTAATCCACAATATAAATGTTCTTAGTAGTTAACCATGATAAATGAAATGGTTTTATATATTTATTATTTCGGCACACTGTAATGATAATATATTGTAGTTCATGACTTTTTTTATGATTTATGACTATTATGTTCCATGTTTTCGTAAATGATAATGTTTATTCGATGAATAATATTTATAATCTATAATAGGTCGGGTATGTACTTCGTAAGTTATGTTTATGATCACATAAAATTATTATTATGTTATTATTTCATAGGATTATGTATTAATATCTTTTATTCTTACCCTAATTCAGATTTTGAGATCACCCTTTATTATGCTTCCTTCTCCAGGTGACGAGGAATGGTTTAGGTGGGGTATTCCTAGGAGGAGTACTATGTGAGAATAAATTTTTGGGATATATTTAAGGACTTTAATGAATTAAGAAGATTGTATATATAATATAAAAAGACTCTAAACCTTTACATCTATTGCCTAGATTTAATTATTATTTATTGAATATTCATCTAAAAATAGTTAATATTTTTTTATAAAAAAATGATTCATTATAGTTGGTATTAGAGTAGGGTTTATAAAACATTTACTGATTAGGGTTGGAGAACTTTTATGAGAATTATAGGGATTTAAATTATTATAAAATAAAATCATAATGTTTTAATAAAGATCATGAATGACCAATGTTAAACCTATAGTCTCATTTATTGCAAATTATGTATCCTATTTTAGACATTATCTCTCATGATTATGTTTTTTACCACTGTGATTATTGTTTCACACACTATGTCTTTTTAGTTTTAGTCAAAAGTTGGAGCCAGGAGGATTCATGTAAATGATGAATGTGATGGAAAATCGAAGGATCTTCCACTTGAGAAATCAAATGAAACTAGTGTCAAAATATGAAACCTCGTTATTATTCCAAATTATAAATCACATAATATGATAAATAATATCAACTTTGGAAAGTTTTTTGACCCCTATGATAAGAGAAATATGTAATATCATGGTGAATATAGAGGAAAGAATGTACAATTTTACTCATGTAAAGTATATTGGAAGAGGTATCATTGATAATGTTTCAAAGGAAGTAGATGATGGTTTGGGTGTGGAAAATAAGGACACAAATCAACTAATTACAATGGAAAATTTTAAGGATTGGGTACCCTAATGGGTGAGAATAATGGTATTCATATGGCTCCATTGATAAATAAATATTTTCAATTTAGAGTTTATGGAAATTTGGAAAATAGATTCCCAAGGGGGAAAACTCGAGAATGGAATTAACAAGGTTATATGATGGATGGTTATATTTTTTGTGATGAAGATATTAAAAATTAAATATTAGATGAATGAATTTTTAAGGAATATTGTGTTTAATCCTGGTTAATGGTTTAATAAGGTGGTGGAATTAGTTAGTGTAAATGTATTCAAATTCAATAATAATGTTTAGTATAACATTTTTGTTATTATAAAATGATTAAAATATAAGTATTGGTCTACAATAGTTTTTATATTTCGATTTTAAATCATTTATTGAATGGTACTGTTAACCAAGAAATGTTATTGAGGTGGTAAGGTGGTATTTTTGGAGAACACATGATTAAGGGAGAGATAACCCTTAATATTTTCAGGATTTTGGGATAACAATAACATAAAGATATGTTTTATTATGATAAAATAAATGGGATAATATTGATGAACATGGAACTGAAAAGTAATATGAGAATAAGGTGGATTATTACATTATGGATTGATTTTATAGATTTGTTGGATTTATGGTATGGAGAAAGAGTTAATTTTAAAAATAATAACTATTTTATATAAGGTTTTATTGTAAATTATATTGTTACTATGTTTCAAGAGAATAAAAGATAATATTATTCATATTTTTGGAGTCTTAATTTTAAAATCTATGTCATGTTGATTGGGGGAGTAATGATGAGTATATTTTTAAAATTTTGTGACCTTATTTCGAAAATTTTGGATATTAATCATTTGTACGATTCATAAGGGTAACCATTTATGAGTTTTTTGGTTTAATTTTGGAAGTTATTTTAGATGTTATTGTACTACTTAAACATATGAATATTTTGTAGAAAAATATTTTTTATGATATTAACTAGAGATAGAAGGAATAAATTTTTATCATATTTTGGATCATGAGATCCACTGGTAATTTGGGGATTATAATTTAATTTTCATTTCATTAAGTAAGAGTTGAAGAAAAAATAATCAAGATGCACACAAATAGTGGGAATATAATTAAGAAATAAAATCACGTAAATATATCATTTCAAATTATTTTGAAATAAACATTATCATATTATAATTATTTCTTATAATAACTTTAATCTTTTTTAAACCTAGTTCATTTATGGTTTTTTGGTCATCAACCTTATCCTAACTATATTCTCTATCACACTCTATTAATTGTAAGGGATTTTATTTCACATCAAAATACATCCTTCCCATATTTTCCAAATATAAAAACCTAGTTCAGTGTTACGTAAATTAACCTATTTGTTTCCAACATTCCATTTTTATAGTATGTTTTTTTATTCATTTGTTCTATGTGGTTTTATATAATAGAACTGTAAAATGCTAAACCTTTTATTACAGAGATGAATTTTGAGGGAGAAATTCATTTTATGGTGGGGTTGTAGAATGCAACACAGTGATATTTTTATAAAGTATATTTTTAAATAATTTTATATATTTTATATCATGTATTACATGAAATAACATGTTTACTGAAATCTTGGAATATTAGAAAAATATTATAGGTTGGTTATTCCATATACATTAAATAGGGTTGATTAAATAATAACATCTAATTTATGAAATTAACATCTATCTAAATATGATTTTATTGTTATGATCTATAAAATAGTAACATTATTTTTAGTTAATTCATATTATTCATCAAAAAATTCCCCTAGAAACCTGTTTTTCTCATTTTTAAAAGTGAATATTAAATTATAAAAGTTATCAAAAAATTATTTGAAAACAATAAATTTCATTTTTTAATTCATATTTTCAAAATCACCAGAAAATTATATTTTTAGAATTTTAAGAAAACACTTGTTTTTCAAGGAATGGCTAAAATTAATTATTTTTATTTTAAACTATAATTTATAATAATGTTTTTACAAATTATAATTATGTTTTTGATTTATTTTAAAACATATATAGTTCATTTTGATATAAAATAATCCATTTATGGTTTTTGATGTCGATTTTACACTTGAATTTAGTATAAAAACATTTTATAATTGTCATTATTCTAAAAAATTTGTTTTTCATTACAATTTTCCGATTTTATTTTAAAGTAAATTCTGAAACTTATCTATTTTGAATTTTGAATAATGGATTCTATATTTTGAATCGATATGTTTAAATTTACTAAAATTTTCACTATTAAATTTGGCCAATATAAATAATTACCGTAGAAAATTTTGTTACCTTGATGAAGGGTAAAACTAGTTAATAAAGATTATAAATTAGTGATAAGGCTACATTTTTTCTTCTTAAATATAATGGGATGAATTTAATTTGACCCTTAAAAACATCTGTTCCAAATTTATTTGTTTAATAGAATCATTTCCATGAAAATTATTTATATATTATTTAAATCAAAGAATGTCACAAAATTTCACTTTTTTTTATAGATATCACTAATGTGTTGACATGTGGGATTTTAGGTTTTGCATGAATTCATGTTTCAGTATAGAATAAAATAATATTTTTTAATTATATAGATTTATTTATTACCTTATGGGCCACTAGGATGATATAATAACCATTATGACATTTTCATTAAAGGAATGTCTAAGATGTTACATTGATGATTTTATTAAGTATATCATTTTTAATATGGTGATATCCCAAGGATATAATTAAATATAAATAATCATTCAAAATAATAAATATTTATACTAATCAGGGTAAATTATTTATAATTTTTTGGAGTTAAATGTTCACCCTAAATTGTTACACAACATTGATGCGATAATTATTCCGTTAAAAGAGAAATAAAATAAATGATATTAAAAATATTAAAACTGATAGAATTTAAGTTATTTCAGGTGATCCATGAATTCAATTTAGGGGCCTAAAATGTTTTTCATATTATAATGTAGTTTTTTAGAATTTTACAAGTTTTACTGATATTTTTAAAGGCAATGAATTTAATAGTCTCAAATTTGACAAAAAAGAAATTTTATGAGATTAGTATTGTATTAAATCATATAAAAATATAAAAAATATTTTAAAACGAAAATTTATTATGATATGGTCTAAAATGTCATGAATTTTCCATTTAAGGTAAAATTTTCACCATATATGTAATAAATTAAAACCTTTTATTTTTAAAACATTTTTCATCATAGATAAAATTAAAATAGGTTAATGATGGGCTTATCAAAATGATATGGTTCAAAATGACACCAAATATTGACTAAAATATATTATATAATTATATTAAAACCTTCAATTATATTATATTTTAATTTTTTTATTTGGTGGTATTTGGATAGTATGTGAATTTATTATAAATTATTGTTTTTTAAAATCCAAAAGATCCCCTCACCGCAATTATTAAAGGGAAACTACTCCCTCTCTTATTTACACCACATTGAGCCATATTTATTAACTATGTCCTATAAATATCTCTTATAAACACACCTATAAACTTTCTAGAGGTGATTTTCTTCTTCAAAAATAAACCTTATATCCCTTTAGGGGTGATCTAAATGAGATGTTTCGAAGAAGGGGCAATTGATATAACTTGTCACTTTTATTCATAATCTTATTACCTCCTCTAAATATGTGATGTTTATCATAAAATAAAAAATTATGTATCCATAATATGATAAAATGTTATTATTATTATTGAAACATCGTCTTACACTTTTTTATCATAATTGAAAAAGTGAATATATCGCTCGTGATTTTGTATGGATGACTGTCTACACACAGCGATAAAATTCATTTTTCATTCACATATTCTACGTATGAATCATTATGATGGGTTTTAAAAATATATATTATATATATGATTTAATAAAAATTATCCTAATGTTAATATTTTTTTCCCTTTCTATAATTCCATCAATCGAAAAATGGAACAATGTTGATACAGACGTACAACCTACCATCTTCATGACTAGTGTAATTCATTTTTTCTATAAAAACATTGTACGAATGATTATAAATATGTATATAATTATCGTATATGATTTTTATACAACAATTGTAATTTTTTAATTGACTATATGAAAGATCAAATAATAAAGTCCTAGACTACCATACTGAAACATGCTTGGAAAATAATGTAGTTACAATCAAGAAAAATAATTTTCATATGAAATTTTTTATAAATGGGTGAGAATACAGGTCGATCCACATGGGGTGTTACATGTGTAACATAGTGTTTGATCCTATCTTCCCCATTGAATCCCATTCACCATAGCTAGTGTCCCACATGGATTACATCCCTGAATTACATGTCTTGAGTTTCATAAATTTCAAGAATCTTTAAATACATCATGCATCTTCACTCACAACTATATCCTTCAATATTACAATGAATCTTGGTGGTGATTTTGTATATGGATTGGCCACGCCTTGTAGACACTAAACATCAAATTTTGGTTTTCCAATTCATATATAAAATCATCATGTCACAACATCGCATAACTGCTTATCAATCCATGAATGAACATCCTTGATCTAGTCATGATCCATCTTCATCACTGTCCTATTTTAATCCAATCATCAAAATCAAAAATAGACTGTGGTATCAATACCTTCCTCTAAATAACATGTGTGAAATGAATTATTATCTGGTATTTATTGAACCACTCATCAAAAGAAGCACCTGAAATGATTGCATGTGGAGTGGGAGAAGAAATGAAAAAACCACAAACATGAGGAGATGACCTAATAAAATGTTCTTGATAGCCTCAATTCATTGTTTTTAGAACTATTAAAGAAGAGAAAAAATTAACCAACAATTAGAATACCCAAATTTCAGAAAAACCCCTACTCATACCAACAATATAGTCATCCCATGAATCATTTTTTTTATTGATTGAATTGCATTCATCATGGAATAATTAAATAGGGATAAATCATCCTAAACATTTCATTCCTCAATACTAGACCAATCATTAACTAATAATAGTTTAAGGTCCTTTTTTCTGACAGTATCCATAATTTTCAGTGCTGCACCGATTGTTAATTCATGTTCTGTCGATGATCGTACATGAATGATCATATAACAATTCCTCTATAAAATCTCATGATTATGCATCCATTCATTAATGTTAGTTATAAATTGGTTTATATTGATTTTCATTAGTATTAAGATTCATCACCTAATAAAATAATTATTTTTATTTATTTATTTATTATTTTTACCATCAATGACTTATTAACAAATTCCCAATGTCTATAATGATTATATCACACCTTATGTAAATATTGTATCCGAAACTCAAAAGTGGTATCTTGTTATTAATCTATGAATATATTCATGATTTATTCCGCTATTTTATGAAAACTACTCACATGTGATATTAATATATTTATTATTTTTAAAAAAAATCATTATGGGCTCATCGAGACTCAGAATCTCACACTATCTCAATTCCTCGATATGAACATATTACTATATATATTTTAAGTATTTAAATGGAAAAAGTTGATAAAATACACAAAATTTCTTTAATTTTTTATATATTTTCAAGTTATACAACCCTTGTAATAGAATTTATAAATTTTTGAAACTTTAATTATTGAGTATCTTTTAAAATAGGCTAGTGAGGAAGAATTACCTATCCATCTAATACTTGTTTACAATTCTAAATATATCCAATTTTTCATGATATAATATATTCCTTGTGAGAATAAAAAGAAAATTAGGGATATAAATGATTATTTAATCATATATCAACTCCTTGATTTTTACCAATAGAATTACATATATGAAATACATTTGATCTACAATACACTAATCACATGCTTGTTTGGAGAGTATGTACTAGTTTCGCATCATGTAGTCAACGTTTTTGGATACATAGAGAACATAGACAATAGGTTATTTACAATCCAAGATGAGATGTACATAAATATCATTCTATCCTCACTTAATTTAATCTTATCTTGATTAATTATGAATTATAATATGTTAAATAGAAATAATACTCTTTTAGAACATATTAAATCAATTCATCTTGACAAATATTATATGGGGAATAAAAACACCATGGTCATAGGGTGAATAAGAAAATAAAGACCAAGATAAGGGCCTCACAAATTATTCCATATCTAAGGGTATTGAGAACAATCCTTCCCAGAATAAAGGATCTGAATGATGAAAAAGAATAAAACATGGTATTTATTTCTTGTGGTAATCTTTGCAACCAGAAGAAGAAATGCACCCAAATAAAGAAAAAATGGCTTTCTTCAATAGAATTCATTAATGAGTGTGTTCTTTCTATATCAAAAATTTGCCATTGGACCTGTATTTTGGTGCTCATATCCAAATCTATATATAGGAATCAAGAATATTATAGAATATCTCTTTTGGAGAGGTTGATCTTTTAGTAGGAAATAAATCAGGACATTCATCATCTGTTATAATAGACTTCAACCTTCAATTTTACACAGGGATTTATTTAGTTTAAAAAATAATTTATTATGTTCTAAAAATAACCAAAAATGTTATTTGAACTTCCTGCCATGATACATATAACTTTATTTTAATTGTTTGAAATAATAGTAGTTTTTTATAAGGACAACTTATTTTATAGTATAGATAATTAAAATAACAATTTTTATGTATTAAACAATATTAACCTTGTATTAGAAATTGACAATGAATCTATTTATTATTACGAATTTAACACCCAATGATGGAAATACAAACATCATCAAGTAAATGTGATGCGTATTTAAAAGGTATTTCAAGATTGATATTTAGGATATGTTGAGGTAAAACCACTTGAATGATTTTATTCATATTTATATGGAAATTGTACAATGCACTTTTTTTATATGTGGTGAAAGAGCCATAGATCTTCTATAATTGGTGAACACTAATGTCTGTCAGCCTTTTCCTATAGATGATAGAGCTGGGTACTCTTACATTGAAACATTAACTTATGAATTCATAGGATATGGAAATGTTTATTTGATGAGGTATAGTTTTATTTCCTTTGATAATTTCTTGGATTTCAAGATTGAAGTATATAATCATCTTGTTAATAAGATAAATAAAATTCAAGATAATCGACATAGTGAATATCCTAAAAAAATACGTTATCAACTCTCCCTAGGACTATGAGATTCTATCTCAACTAACTATATCTTATACATCTTAATGTGATGGTGATAATGAAGTGTATAATCTCACCATTCATGACATAGAAAGGTTGATGATGAATCATACATATATTCATTATTCCTTTTAGGGATATTAATTAAGAACTAATGTATAAACACTAATTTTTTAACCAACTAAGGTGGAAGATAATATTATATTTTAGTTATGGAGTTGGAAGAATCATTTTTTCACATTCATGTAAACTAGTATGGAAGGACTTTTTTTGGCCAACACAGGTAACAAACTATCACCCCATAAGGTGAAGTTTATATATACTAGGTAACATAGGGAAACAAGGGGACAATATATATAAAACTCAATCATAAAATAAGGTATTTATCACAATATATATTATATTTATTTAGAGGGATAACATCCTATTGAATGATAGTGGGGAAAATATTAACTATGATAATGTTTGTGTCCATGGTATAATTTTTTTTAAAAATACGCCTTCCTTTGTTCCTCATGGAATATTTTTTCCCAAAGACAAAGGAACTATGTATAATCACTAGAGAATTTATAGAACTAGAAATATTTTTTATTCACCAAGTATGGTGAATCATTATTAGTGGAAAATAAGTACACACTTAATTGTTATGAATAATTAGACAACTCTAAAGATGAATGATGGAAATATTTTAGGAATTTTGAGATGGATTCCATGTATTAGAACTATATTTGGGTTATGGATGATCTTCTTGTTGATATAAATATTGTTAGGTGAAAATGGGTATTTAAGAGAAAACATGATAAAGATGATATTTTGAATATTTATAATTCATTTATAATGTCAAAAATTTTCAATCAATGTCAACTAAATAACTATCTTGAAATCTTTTAACTAATAGAAATTTTTCAATCCAACATAACTTTACAAATATTAACAAAATTCCATGACTATGAGATTTATAATATCGTTTATATAAATTATTTCCTTAATGGTAACTTTCAGTAAAAATTTTAATGAACTAATCTATATGAATTTGTACCTCCAGGTAAATGAAAAAAGTTATGAGAGTTTTATAGACCCATTTATGGATTAAACTACAAATCCAAGTCAATGAATAATTGGATTGATTACATTATAAAATAATAAGGTTTAATTAAGAATTAATTTGATCCATGTGTCCCAAAATAGTTTATTTAGAGTGTATTTGTTATAATTGTAGTATATATCGATGAAATATTATATATTGGAACTTAAATAAAATTCTTATAGTTATTTGAGGAGTGATTGAACCATTGATTCTCCATAATGGAATTCTGTACATTATCCCATATCTTGGGAATAAAGATAATTCTTTATTGATGCAAGTGGTTGATTTGGGTATGTAAAGGTAAAAAAATTGACCAGATTATATTGAAATTTTTTTAGAACAATCCAAGAGGGGATTAGTTTTAGTTTCTCAAAGAATACAACTCTTCATGAAAATGTGTCCTCAAACACAATCGGGTTGAGATTGAGAGGGTGTGTGTGTGAGTAAGATCCCATTAACATCTATTATTGGATCAATCATATATTTAATGGTATATAATAGGATTCATGTTTCCTATTACTTAAGAATTAATGGAAAATATAAAGTTGATATAGGTAAATAACATTGGTATGCTATTAAAGTTATCCTTTAGAATCTGAGGAAAACTAATGATATTTTCATAATATATAATTAATTGTGATGTAGTCATTAGTGGTAACATATATTATAGCATTAAAATATATTATAATTATTCGATATTATGGTATAGATATGTCTATATTCTCAACAGAGGAGCTGTTAGATGAAAGAGTTCGAAGTAGTCAGTTTCCACGAATTTTACAGTGTTATTGAGTATATTGATGATACTGATGAAACTGAAGATGAAATTTAGATATGAGGAATTTTCATTGATCTAGATATGGTGTATATAAGAGAATAACAAATCATAGTATATTGTGATAATACAAAACTATCGTTCTAACACAGGATCAATGGTCACAACAATGGATGAAGCACATACTCCAAAATTATCACCTCTTGATATATTTCTCTATGATATGTGATGTCACTATGATAAGAGTTTACATGGATATAAGTATTATAGACCACTTGAGTAATTCAATATATAAAAATAATAAGGAATATCATGTGATTTATGGTGGACTAGAGGTTGTTATTAGTTGGATCTAATGAAAGTGGGATTCATTTTGAGTTTGTTTCGTAGAACCAACTTACATGTACATTAAAAATACTAATATTAATTTTTTGTAATATTAATAATGTTATTTTCAAATCATGTTTTCTATTATAAGTAACATAGTATTTTATAATTTCTTAAGGATGAGTGTGACGCCATGAGATTTATAAGAAATATATTTATAAATAATTTTTATTTTTTGATAGACTATCTTGCATGCAGTACCATGTTTAGAAAACTCATAAAATATTACATAAAAATTAAAAGTCTTTCATAGTGTACCCATTAAATTGGAATGAATTAATATAAATTAATAATTTATTCAATATATATACAACTAAATATGATTTTTTATCATGTTCTTATAAAATAATCAAATATGATTTTAGTAAATTCATTTTATTTTTCAAAAAATATGATTCCTTGAATAATGAGTTTTTCATATTTTTGAATGGTAATATTAATATCTATAAGTTATATAAAATTCATTTGAAAACACAATTTTTATTTTTTTAGTTCGTAATTTCAAAATAATTTCAAATTAATTTTTTGAGAATTCTATAAAAACATTATTTTTCAAGAAATATTGAAAAATACTGATCTTTATAGAAAGTTTGTTTTATTTTTTTCATTTTTAGAAGGTAAAATTAAGTTTTATATTTTATTAAAGAATTTAATTTGTAAATTTTGATATAAAATAATCCAATTATGTTTTTAAAGTGTATTTTATAGTTGAATTTAGTATAAAAACGTTTAATAAGGGGTACCTTTCAGAAAAAAAATGTTTTCCATTTCCTTTTGTGGGATTAATTTTATATTGAATTACGAAACTTGTGTGTTATGGATTGTAAAAAAAATTATTACATATTTTTAATCATTGGTTCCAAGTTTAGTAAATATTTTACTATTATTTTTTGCTAGTATGAATAGTAACCATATTATATTTTGTTACCTCGGTAAAAGGTAAAATGTGTTAACATGGATTGAAAAAAAGTAATTTTCCAATAAATATTCATAATATTCTTTATTTGTTGAATTTAACATAAAAAGTTAAAACTAGGGTTATAAATTTAGTTTTTTAATATACAAATGTGAATAAAATTGAGTTATATATTATTTAAATCAAAGAAACTCAATAAATGTCGTTTTCATTTCCTTAAATATCTCATATGTGTACATGTGAGGAAAAATAGTTTATTAATGGATATAAGTTTATATTTTTAACACAAAAAGAATATTTTGATGATATAAATTTATTTATGAGTTTTTGGGCTATGTGGAATACATTATAAACTATATAATTTTTTCTTTGACAAAAAGTTTAAGAAGTCACATTCTTTTTTTAATAACTACATCATTTTTAATGTTTGTTTATCTTGGGTATATTTCCACTCAATATATTATTTTCAATTATAAAATATTTATCTTCATCATGGTATTTTATTTTTAATTTTTAGGAATTAAATATATACCTGAAATTGTAAAACAGTGCTAATTTATTAATAATTCAATTAACTGAAATATAAAATAAATTATATTAAATATGATAAAAGTAATATAATATGAGATATTTATTATGATACATGAATTATATATATTCAAATTCCATGTTATAAATATAATAAATTAGTTTTTTAAAATTTGGAATTTTTTTCTTTTGATTTATAAAAGACAATATAGTGAATAGTATTATTATTGAAAATAAAGATAATATATGAAATTTAAAAATTATTAAATTATCTAAAAATCCCAAAAATATTTAATGAAAAAATTTATTATAGTAAGGTTAAAATGTAATAAATCAGTACTTTATGGTCAAATTGGCACTATATGTTAAAAAATCTCTACCTTTTTATATTACAAAATTTGGTATCATTGTTAAAATTAAAATTGATTAACTGATCATTAATCTGAATGATAAGGTTTAAAATATAACAAAAAAATTTTGAAATATATATCCTGATGATATTACAACATGATGTTATCTTATATTTGAATAATTGGTCATTTTGTATATTTTTATTGAAAATTAATTTATTATAATTTAATCATTTGGTTCATTTCAAAATTTCCCCTCACCTCAACTATGATGGGGAACCTTCATATAACTTTTTTACACTACCGTAACCTTTATATATTGATCCTTACGAACCAATTTCTCTTATCATATTTTTTAGACACATTCCAGATGTAATGGTCTTACCAAAAGTTCAACTATACAGCCCTTTAGGTTATATCTAAAGTTAACAGTTTGAAGAAGATGTAATCACTCTAACTGGTCACATTATTTTTTTTACTCTTCCTTAATTCCTATAAATATATGATGTCTATCATAAAATAATAAATTGTGTATCATAAATATTGTAAAATTTTATTATGATTGGGAAGAAAACTATTATACACCTTCATTGGCATCAAATAATACTTTTATGTATCACCCATGCATATGTATGTCATATCATCCCCATGTAGCAATACAATTCAATTTTCATCACAATATATTATGAATGAGTACTATGAGGGGTTAAATGAATATATATTATTCACAAGATATAATAATAACTCTTTAAATATGAAATATTATTTATGTTTCATTCATTACGTAAGTTGAATGATGAGAATAATGTCAATGCGTACGTACGACCTATCGTCTCCTGAACGGTGTAATTAATTTGTCCTAATAAAAATTATATGAATGGGTACAAATATTTATATAAATATTTTATTTTATTTTTATTACATGAATAAAATTATTTAAATTATTGGACTACTGTACAATGTATAAGGACCAGGACTATCGAACAGAAAAAGTCTTATAATACGAAGCAATTAACACCCAAAATAATGATTTAAATAACTAATTTTTAATAAATAGTTGACAATATTTCATAAATAAATAATATACGGTATGATAGAATATATTTTTTGAAATAAATTTATAATAAAACCATATTTACTGTATAGCATGTTTGAATAGGTATTGAGAAAGGAAATACATGAGGAAAGAATTTAATTCCCAATATCATCATTATTTGATATTGTTTATGTTTAATTATCATCATGAGAATATTTATCATACATATCCATGTTTTTTAAAAATGGTTTAAAAATGGTTATTAATATTATTTGAAATCATTTTTATACATGTTTTAATTTTTACAAAATGGTTTGAAAATATATATTTTCATTATTTTCCAAACAAGGTACACTCTAATTTTTCGAATAAAAATAAAGAAGGATTAATTTTTTATCATATAAAACATGCTTATATTTTCCCACTATCATTCCAAATTAATTCCATTAATCATTAATTACAAAATTACAATGATATTTTCAATGTAATGTTTTGTTTTCTGTAATTTTACAATTTTTATGAAAATTATTTATATGTGTAAGGGATATTATCTTCAAGAATTATCTCAAGTGATCGTTCAAATTAATTTTTATAAGATTCTATATTTTTTATTTTCATTAATATTTACAATGTATATGATGCAAGGATACTACCCTTAGTATTTATTTGGATGGTTTATGTTTATGATTGCATGATTTTTATGAATCTCGTTACATATCAATGAGTTATTCTATGATTAAATGTCTTTGAAACCCATTTCTTTTCCATGGGTTATGAAATAATTTAATGTTTAGGAAACAAATTTATATTCATGGATTTTGATATCATGAATTCTTTAGGATTATATAACATATATATGTATGGTTTTTATTATGTGACTTGTGGGACCTATATATCAATCTAATGCACTAGGTAATGATTTGTATATCATGAGATAATAATGGAAAACAAGTCGATAGGATTGATCCAAAATGATATATAGGTGACTATTTATCCACTATATAAAATAGGTGTTTCTTGATCCACTATGGTAAATATGTGTGTCCTATTCCACTATGCAAAAAACTTTCATCTCGATCCACTATGGGAATCATGTTTCTGTTGATCCACTATGTTGACGGTCATGATTATTAACCATGACATTTGAAATGGTTTTCTATATTTATGATGGTTCCAAGATTTTATGAAACTGTATTATGGTTCATGATTTATTTATGATGATATATCACTCTTATGTTCAAGGATTTTATAAAATATAATATTTATTCCAGGAATCATATTTATAATCTATGAAAGGATGGTTATGTACTTTATAACTTATATCCATTATAAAATAAACATATACTTATATGTTTATTTCATATGATCATGGGATTTTGACTTTTATGTCTTCCCTTATTGAGCTTATGATCTCATACTGTATTATGTTTCCTTCTGCATGTGATAAAGAAAGTATTAGGTTGGGTATTATTAATAGGTGTACTATGTGAGAAGATCTTTCTGGGATATATTGAAGGACATTACTAAATTAATAATATTGTAAATATAATATAAAAATATTCTAGTAATTTCCATATCTTTCATGGATAGTATTATTATTTATTGAATATTAATCTAAATATATGAAATATTTCAAATGGAAAACATGGGTTGTTATAGTTGGTATCGGAGAAGGGTTTATACAATCTTCATGATTATTGTTTGAAAACTTTAATGAGATCCCTTGGGATAAAAATAAGTATAGGATAAAATCATAAAGTTTCAATAATGATCATGAATGAATTAGGTTAAACCTAATGCATCATTTATTAAAAATAAGTTTTCATTATTTAGACATCATATATCATGATTATGTCATTTCCCAATATGATTATTTTTTCTCATACTATTTTTTATCATTTATTAAATAGATGGAACTAAGGGATTCATATTAAAATTGAATGTGATGGAAAATGGATTCCCTAGGTGGAAGTTTGTGAAGTGAATCAACTAGGTTGTATGAGTTATGGTTATATTTTTGAAGTTGAAGATTCTACAAATGAAATTTGAGATGAAAGAAGTTTTGAAGAATAAAATGATTAAAATCAAAGTATTTGTCCTTAATATTTTTTCCTTAACAATTTTTTAGAATATGTTTAATGGTACTAGTAACCATGAAAAGTGATTTGGGTGGTAAGGTGAAATTTTTAGAGAAACAATTGATTAAGAGAATGATGACTCGTAATATGTGCATGATGTTTGGAAAATAATGATACAAATGTGTGTTGGACTGTGATAAAAAATGAGATAGTATTTATGACCTTAAAACCGATTATTAATTTTCTGATAAGGTATAAAATGATATCATGTATTTATTAAATAGAATTTTGGGATATATACTATTGGGGAGGAGTTTATTTGGAAAATAATGCCTATTTTAAATAAATTTTTTGGGTAATTGAACATATTAAAATGTTTTGATAGAATTAATGATAATATTATTCACATTATTATAGTGTAGTAGTTAAAGACAAGTCAGGTTGTTTAGGGGAGGAATGATGAGATGATTTTCAAAATTTAGTGACCTTCATTTGAGTGTTATGGATTTTAATTTTTGTAAGGTTCATAAGGTTAACCATTTATGAAATTTGTTATGTTGAATTTTGGATAATGTTTTCAAGATTATTATACAGCTTAAACAATTGAATATTTATTTATATTTTATAACATATACTATCCATTTGGTTATAATGATAACTAGAGGCAGAAGGAATGACTTACCATCCAATTATAGATCTTATTATCCCTTATTACTTTTGAAATTATAATTTTATATTCATTTCATGGTGTAAGAGATAAATCCAAAATTAAGCAAGATGCAGCCAAATAGTGGGAATGTAACTATAAAATGGTATCAAGTAATTTTATCTTTTCAATGTACTTTTAATTAAAATGATATCATATTATCATTGTTTATAATTATCTCATTAACCTTTTAAGACCTGGTTTATCTATGATTTTTATATTAATTAACTGTATCTTAGCCATATTCTATGTCACTCTTTATTAGTTCTAGGGTATTAGTTTCCCATTCTAAACCACTCTTTTCATTTTTCACAAATTTTCTCGAAATGTGGAAACGAAATTAGGTATTTGGTCAATGAACTATTATTTTCTCTATTTCCCTTTTTAAACAAGTTTTATTCTTCATTTGTACAGTGTGGGTTTCTATGAAAAAATTATCAAATGTTGAACCCTTGATTAACATGAATAATTTTGAAGGAGAAATTCATTTTATGGGGGCATGGTAGAATGTATCACACAGATATTTTTGTGATGTATATTTTTAAATAATTATTTTTATTTGATAGATTTCATTTCATGCGATACTATGTTTAGACAAACCAAGAATATTTTTAAAATATTATATCTCATTTTATCCCAAAACATTAAATAGAATTGATTAAATAATAATAATAAATTTATGAAATAAATATCCAAATCAACAAGATCTTATTGTTCAGTGATTAGAAAATAATCACACATTTTTTTCAAGCCATTTTATTCTTTATAAAAATATGTTTCCTCATGAAATTATTTTTCACAATTTTCAAAGTGAGTATTAAATTATAAAATTTATAAAAAATTTATATTAAAAAATAAGTGTCATTTTCTAATAAATAATTTCCATATTTTCTTAATATTATTTTTTTCGAATTTTCTGAAAACATTTATTTTTCCAGGAATAGTTGAAATTTTTTATTTTTATTGTAAACTACAATTTCTATTAATTTTCATTAAGATAAAATTATGATTTGGATTTTTTTTAAAAAAATAGCCAGTTAATTTCGATATAAAATAATCCAATTTTGTTTTCAAGTGGATTATTCACTTGGATTTAGTATAAAAGCATTGTATAAGGGACATTTTTTTGATTTGTTTTTCTTTTCTGGTTTTTTTAAATAAAATTATAAAAAATATGTGTTTTGAATTATGAAAAATATATTTATTATTTTCAATCAGTCGGTCTAAATTTATTAATTAAATCAATTTTATTTTTGGAAAATGTAAATAGTTAGAATAGTAAATTTTGTTACCTTGATAAAGGGTAAAATGGGTTAATACGGATTAAAAATAAGTGATAAGGCCACAATTTTTATTCCAAATTTTTATTGGACTAATTTAATTGGACCCATAAAACCAGTGGTTCAGAATTGAGTTTTTTAACGGAATCATTTCCATGAAATTTACTTATATGTTATTTAAATCAATGAATGTCACAAAATTTCACTTTAACTCTCTTAAATATTACATATATGTTCAAATGGTTAAAGAAGTAAGGTATGAATGAATGTATGTGTAAATATTTAACCTAATAATAATTTTTCATTATATAAATTTATTTAGGAAATTTTTGGCCACATTTAGGACATTTTAACTTTTATATTATATTATTTAAATAAAAGTATAAGATGTCACATTAATTTTTTAATAACTATAAAATTTTTAACATGTATATATCCCAATATATTCTTGAATATGAATATTACCTTTAAATTAAAAATAATTATATTAAATATGGTATATTAATTATAATTTTTTTCTACTAAATAATTACCCTAAATCCTTACATAGCACTAGTGAAGGAATTATTCAATGAACATAAAAAATCAAATAAATGACATTAAAAATATTAAAAGTGACATAATATTTGATATTTATCATCATACACGATTTTTATTGACTAATCTAAAAACTTAGTAATATAATAATGTAGTTTTGTACATTTATACATTTATAACTGATGTTTTTAAAATTCAAAGTATTTAATCGTATAAAAATTGAAAATAAAGATACATTATGAGACAAATATTTCATTAAATCATTTAAAAATCATAAAAATAATTAAAAAATAAAAATTGATTATGGTATAGTCTAAAATCTCATTAAATTTCCATTTATGGTCAAATATGGAGCATATAAATAAAAAATAAAACATTTTATTCTTAAATATCATTTTAATATAACTAAAATTAAAATGGTTAAAAAAGTGATGATAAAAATGATAAGGTTTTAAGTGACACTAAAACTTGCTTAAAATATATTAGTTGATTATATAAGAAACATATATTAGAATATATTAGAATATTTTTCTGGGGGGTATTTTGATAGAATTTTAATTTTAATTAACTTGATCTTTTTATAAATTCCAAAAGGTCCCCTCACCACAATTACTAAAATGAACATCCTCCATTTCTTGATAACAACATATTAAGCCCTAAAATTAACTACACAGAACTAAATAATCTTCTTAAATTCCCTAGAAACATTACATATTTGATTTTATCTGTAAAAAATCAACCCTAGAGTCTTTTAGAGGAGATTTAAATGAGGCGTTTTGAAGAAGGGGCAATATCGCTACCAATCACTTTTTGTTAATCTCTTATTACCTAAATGAATACTTTTTTTTATCATAAAATAATAAATTTTATGTAATAAGTATTATTAAATGTTATTATAACTATTAAAACACCACCGTACATCCTCTTTACCATAAAAAAAGAAGTGAATATATTTCTCTTGGGTATGTATGGCTTATCGTCTCCATGTAGCGATAAAATTCATTTTTTATCACCATCATTTATGGATGAGTATAATTTTGGGTTTTATAAATATATATTTTATGAAAAAAATTCAAGGAATATTAATGATTGTTTACCTTTCTTTCATTCATTCAATCGAAAAATAAAAACAATGTCAATGCGTATAAACAACTGATCATCTCCATGTATGGTGTAATTCACTTTTCTATCACTAAATTATTTGAATGATTATCAATATTTATATAAATATTATATATTATTTATATAGAATTATTAAAAAAATTAAATCAATATACCAGAGATCAATGTATAATGACAAAGACAACTGAACAGAAACATTCTTGGAAAATTAAGTAGTTACCACCAATAATAATAATATAGGAAAAATGATTAATAAATGGGTGATGGTATGTTATAAAAAAATAATAAACGGTTTTATATAATAATTGATATTGGGGACATTTATAATAAATCCATATTTATTTTATATGTGGTCTGAATATGAATAAATAATTTCATTACTTGAGGTAAGGAATTTTTTCAGAATCTCAAAATTATTTAGGATTTTTTGTGTTTATGACTCCACTTGGAAATATATCTTTTCCTTGTACATATATGTTTTAAAAATGGTTTAAAAAATATTTCACTATTGTTTAAAATCATTTTAACCCCTTTTTTACCTTTTACAGAAAAAAAAGTAAAGGCACATTATTAATATGTTTTTATCAAGGTACTTTTAGACTTTTCTAAAAAACAATTAACATGAATGTTTTATTGACTTATAAATAATGATAATATTTTCCAACTATCATTGAACCATAATTCCCAGAATATTAATTTACAATATTATATTGTTTATTTTAAATAATTTTTTCCATTTTAAAATTCAATGTTTTTTAAAAAATGATTTGAAAATGGGTGGGATAATTTCCTCGATAATTATTTCAAGTGATATTTCAAATTCTGTTTTTCAAGATAGAATTATTCGATGTTAATTTTAATTTACCAGGTTATGATCCCTAGAGAATATCCTTATTCATTCTCTTGATGATTTATGTTTATGATATAATTATGTTTATGAATCCTATTACATTTCCCTATGATATACTATGATTAAATATTTTTGAAACCCATTTCCATTCCATGGGATATGAAATGATGAATTTTCTATGAAAAAATATTTATTTTCAAGTGTTTTGATATGATAAATGATTTATGATCCAATGGAACACATAATTATTTTTTTATTATGTGAATAGTGGGACCAATATCTTCCACCAATGCATTCGGTAAAACTATATATATCATAAAATCACAATGGGAAATAAGTTGATGGGATTAGTACACTATGGGAAACATGTGTGTAATGAACTCTTTGTGATATAGGTGTGTTGTGATTCTATATTTGAAATAGGTGTGTCCTGATAGGTTCATCCTGATAAACAATGGGAAATAGCTATGTCGCGATCCACTATATTGACGTTCTTGGTAGTTAACCATGAAATATAAAAGAGTTTTCTATATTTATTATAGTGAAACAATTTTATGACATGATATTATGGTTCATGATTGATATATGATGATTTCAAACTATTATGGTCCATGATTTAAAGAATTATAATTATTATTCCATGAATTATGTTTCAGATCTTTGATAGGTTGGGTATGTACATTGTATGTTATGTTCATGATCCAATAACCTTATTCATATATTATTATTTCATATGATCATGGATTTATATCACCTATATTTATCCTTCATTATAATATTATCTCAACCTTTCTTATCTTTCCTCCCCCATGTGAGGAAGAACTGTTTATTTTTGGTATGCCTATGAGGAATACTATATTAGAAGATCATTGTGGGAAACGTTGTAGATCATTCAAAAATTAAGATGATTTTATATCTAATATAAAAAGAGCCTAAAAAATCATTATTATTTCATTTTTATTATTATTATATATTTTATATTCATCTAAATATATTTAAAATTTTTTATGAATAGTTCGAGTTGTTACACTAACCATAATACTAAAGGGTTATAGACGTTCCCCACTACAATAGGAGCTTTGAATTCCATGATAGTATCTTAAAATATATTTTATATCTAGATTATATAATTTTATTTGACATGAATGATACATGATAATATGGTAGGATAGTCATATTTCTTTTATAGTCCTTCTCATGGTGTACAGACTTGTTAATTTTCAAAGAAACATATTTTTAGATCATGACCCACAAATATGAAATCCACATTTATAAGTGTCATTGAATGTTCAAATCATTGAACATGACTACTGATCATTAGATTCAATTATTAGTATTGATTAATATAATGATTCATGTAATTTTATTTACGGATGAAAATTGTTATGACATATGCTCATAGAGAAGTATGATAAATTTATCGGTTCACATGTGATATAGTATAAAATCAAAAACGGGAGAAAGGATTTGTAACTTCAGTTTATTAACAAAAGGTGACATCTCATGATAATTTATGGAAATGGAAAAACATACTTAAATGTAATACCAAATGATTTTATTTCATATTTTATTTGTAATGAACACAATTTTGATACAAGACACCACACCCAACATCAAACATAAATGAACCATGATATAAAATAATTTAAATATAACCATTATAACCTATTAAATGGTTTGGATATTATGAAGAGTAAATACCATATTATTAAATATATATATATATAATTCTTTGCCTTAATTTTTTGACTAGTAAATCATATATTTATTATTAATTAGTCTGAAATGAAGATAAAATCTTTTGAAGGTAAAAGATATATTTTCAATAAAATGTCTTTATTTCTAAAATGTATTTTGATCATAATATATTAAATTAATTTTTATTGATAATATATACAAATTAAATATTTATATTTTATATTAAATTTAATGAATTATCTTTCATTTATTTGATTTTATTATGCAAGTAATGAGATTAAAATTACTCTGTTATTCATAAATATATTTTCATCAAAATTATATTCATTGAATTTTTTGTTTACATAATATAATTAATTTTTCTTATTTTTAAAAATATTATTCGAAAAAATGGGTATATTGTTTTAATTAGTAACTCCAAAATATTAGTAGGATTATTTATTTCATATTTTTCTGAAAATATTGACATTTAACTAAATAGTGAAAAATGCATATTTTTGTAATGATGTCACCTATTTTCATTAAATAAAATAATTTAAAAGTGTCATTATTTTACTGTTCTAACTTTAAAGTAAAAGTAGATATTTTTTGTTAAATTAAATTTAATTAATTCCATTAGAATCATCACTATATATTATTTTGGAAAAAATTCATGTTTATGCTTAAAGGTTATTTATCTAGAAAAAAATTTCATTATGTTCCATGTATTTATATTAAAATAAATTTCAAAAAAGTACAGGAATTGAATATTTTAAAATTGGATATCAAATTTATAATCAAAATGATATAATGTTTTTAATTTATTCTATATCATTTTTAGTCAAAATGAAAAGTGTAACACCCCGAGATTTTATGAAAAATATTATTTTAATTTCATTAATGTCTTGTGTTCTACACCAAGATTACCTTGTGCTATACGCAATACCGTATTAGCTTGTAGTATACGCAACACTAGTCTTGGACCGTGTTACACACAATTTTGATAATAGTTATTCTACGCAACATTGAGTATATATATATATATATTAAATGTATAAATGAAATGTGGTTGGATTCTGTTATATGAACCAATGAAGGATTCTTTCACAACACGCAACCCTGACTTGGTTTGCGTTACACGCAATCGCGACCTTCCTCGATAGCATGTGTTGTACGCAATACCGGGTTTTAATAAACAATGATATATTATTATAATATTGTCATGAACTAGCCGTTATGAATATTATTAACTAAATTTTTAATTTTATAACATTATTATTCATCTTACACATTTTCTAGAACATGGTATAAGAACAAAATAAATTTTTCGGGTAAAATAAGTATTTTTCAAAAAATGCAGTTCTGCCGCCTTTTGATTGCGCACCCACATTAAATCTAGTTTTTGACATGTTTATATGTTCTATTTGAAAAAATAAAATTCTTATTTTGAATCAGGATATAAAAATTTACATTAGATAAAGTTTTGATATTTTTCCGATAACTTTCATATTTTAATGAATAGTAAAAACACGCTATATTTTAATTAAAAACAAATTTTTTCATCGTAATATCATATGTGGTTAAATTATAATATTGAATTGTTTTAAAGTATAAATAGAATATTTTTACCATTTAATATAATGTTTGTCATTAGCATTGATTTTACGTTGAATTCGTAGGTTAAATCAATTCAATCTTTTGCAATGTTTTAAACAAAAACCCGTTTTCATTCAACAAAAGGATTAATTTTAATTTAATTTCTGAAACTTCTGTGTATTGAATTTGAAAAAATTGATTCCATATTTGGAATCATTGGGTCCAAATTATGTTAATAGGCTACTTTTTATTTTTGGGAAATATGAATAGTAGCTACGGTAAATTTTATTTCCCATAGTTAAAGGTAAATCGGGTAATTAAGGGTAAATATAAAATTATAAAATTACCCTAACACATGACAAAATTCTATTTGATGGCTAAAAGTAAACCCATATCAACTAAGGGTCAGATTAGATTCATTTTATGGACTTTTTACCATGAAAATAATTTAATTATTATTAAAACCAAAGAAAGTGACAACATGTCACTCTCTTAAATCTTATAAGTATAATAATTTTAACTTAGTGATAAACATCATAAAACATCAATCATGAATAGTCTACAGAAATATAAAACAATTATCTACATCATGAGAATTTATTTAGAATTTTTTTGGGATTAAATAATTATCATTAATTGTGACACAATAGTGATGCAGAAATTATTTATCTAGTGAAAAATCAAGAATATAGTTTTTATTAAACTAATAGTGACCATAAAAGGCCAAAACCCTGACAAAAACTTATTGGTCATGTAAATTTAAACTATTATCATCCAATGGTCGAATATTGGACCATTTGGAGTCTTATACAATCAATTATGACATTTATATTATTTTATTTTAAATGATGCCAAAGTTGTCACCTTCATAATTTAATAAATATATCAATTTAAATATTTTGATTTTAAGATGATAAATTCGAGTAAAAGTATTATTCTGAAAGCCAATATATTTATCTTCATCATAGGATTTTATTTTAAATTTTTATGCAAAAATACGTATATTAAATAATTATACAAAAATGATGTAGTAATTATATTATTAAGAGATAAACCAAATAAATGGTTTTACAAATAATAAAATAAATATTTTATGAACTATTTAATGTGATCCACTAATTTTATAGATACATATGACCTTTTATTAATATATTAAAGATTTTAGTTTGAAAATATATTCTGTATATATTTTATTTAAATTCAAATAAATGAATAGTGTCAAAATTGACACTATTGTTATTTTATAAAAATAACATATTATAAAATTGTTTAAAAATCACAAAAATATTTAAAAATTATAAATTTAAATCTATATGGTCTATAATGTTATAAAGTAAACAATTATGGAAAATTCACAACAAATAAGTAAGTATTTGTTATAATTTAAAATTTAGAATTGTATTACCACAAATAAACTTAAATAGATTAAATAAGGATAAATCAAAATGATAAGGTTTAAAATAAGATCCAAACATGTCTAAATTTTATTGGTTGATGATATTACAACCCTATATCATCTATTCTTCGAATATGAGTCATTTTTGGAGGTTTTTAAGTGGGGTTAGATTTATTATAAATTAATATTTTTAAGAATTCCAAAGGTGCCCCTCTCCTCCCTTATAAAAGGGAACCTCCTCCCTCTCCTCCTCACACCAATTTGAGCCTTCAAGCTCGGAAAAACCCTGACAAATTATCTTCTCCACTTACCTAGAAACATCCTATAGGTTTTGGTCTTCTTTAAAGACCAATCTTAGTGCCCTAAGAGGAGGTCTCAAAGAGGCGTATCGAAGAAGAGGTAATTTCTTCTCCCGATTCATTCAAGCTTCTTTCTTCTTCAACTTATTCTAATTTAGTTGTTTCATTATAAATTAATAACATCAGTATCACTAATATACTGATTTGTTATTATAAATATGAAACAACCCCATTTCACCTTCTATCCATCCTACGGAAAACAAAATCACCGCGCGTGCGTACGTACGGAATACCGTCTACATGCCGTGGTGTAATCTGTTTTTCCACCAAAACCTTACATGGATGGGTATAATGGTGTAAAGAATAACTATACCTAGTTATTATAACATCATAATGACTCTGATATATTGTATCATCCACTCCAATTCAATTAAATAATCATGAAAATGATATCATCGCTCGTGCGTACGTACGGACTACCGTCTCCACGACGCGATGAGATTCATTCTCCACTTTAACCATTTATGAATGATTATAAAGTACATATAATAAGTAATCATGAAATATATGACATAATAATGATACTGTATTTATGTGTATATATAAGTATGTCATCTACTTAATTCCATTCAACTCAATAAGGAAACGAAAACAGCGTTCATGCGTACGTACGACCTACCGTCTCCACGAACGGTGTATTTCTTTCCATTTACTGATTTATTATATATATGTATATTCTGAATATATATTATATATAAATCGTGTTTTATATTCTGGAATTAAGTAATCATTATCTACGTAATCATATGAATAATTACAAGTCAAAACACGAACGACAAATGAAACGATTTTACCAAAAACGCTCTTTAACATGGAATTTACAAAAGAACAGGTAAAATAAAGTCATAAGTGAACCATATATGATATCATAACAATTAGTATGATTCTGAAATAAGTCAATGACATTATTTAAATCATTATACAGGAGTTTCGAACACTTACGTAGCAAATCGTACCTAAGGTAAGGGAAATATCACAATCTCACTTTTATCCGAGATTGCTTATACTTCGGTATTTACTGGGGTGTATTTTATCATCCACATCCATGTTCCCTCAATATGTAATATTATTTCCATCCACCTAAAATTTTTTAAATCCAATTTTACCCTTCGGTGAGTTTTTAGTAAATTATATGAAAGGAATCTTTTGTCGTTTTTCATACGAGGTACTTTTTGACTTTTCCGGCAAAAGTACGTGAAGAATGTTTTCTTTTAACTTATAAGAAATGAATGGATTTTTAAAACATGATTTCCAAAAAGATTCATTTACAAGTTTTCAAGTTCATTTTTAATCAACTTCTTTTAGTTTAAAATTGTATGACATGTTAAGAAAGGAAAAGTGTTTTTGAAGTAGAAAGGATATTTTCCTCAAGAATGAAGTTCAAGTGTTTTATCAAAATTATTTTCCATCTAAGATAATAAAGGGTTCTGTTTTTATCCCTATTATTACATTGATTTGATTATGTTGTGATGGACTTATTTTTATGAATTCCTTTATCTTAAATGAATTTTTTATGATGTCATGATGTTTAAGATTCCCATTTTTATTACATGGGTTATGCAATGATGTATGGTTTACGATTTTGTGGCACACATAAGAATGGTTTCATTATGAAATGGGTGGGACCTATATCTCCCTCCAATTCATTGGGTAAAGATTTTATATCTCATGAGATTGACATGGCTGGAACGGTAGGTTATACCGGTTCAGTGAAACAGGACTGAAACGAGGGTGACTCGGTTCAGAAAGGGACTTTGTCCACTAAGATAGTCTTGGCAATGAGTCTTGACTAACAAGAAATGATTCTCTATGATTATGTGTGTATTCCACAAAGTTTCATGTTTTAAGTTATGATTATTGTGATTACATTTCACTGCCATGAGTTATCCCAGATTATTAAATTATGATATCTTCTATAGGTTAAGATTTCCAAAAGTTATGTGCTTATGTATATGATGTGACTGATATTTCTTTTGTTTGCCCTTACTGAGCATTTGAGCTCACCCTTTTATGTTTTCCTTTCTCGAGGATATAAAGAAAGGTTTTTAGTTATAATAAAAAGGAAGATCTTTAGGGGAGATGTTGAAGATCTTTCACCAGGATTAGAGGATTATATTCCGAGTTTCCAAAGACACTAAACTATTACGGTCCTTGTGTGTGTGTTTTTGTTATGTACTAAGTATTCCGCAAATGTAATGTAATATCAATGTACATCAAGCTTTGGGTCTCTACAGTTGGTATCAGAGGAAAGGTTTAGTCAACCTTTGGAAACTAGGATGCGAAAACGTTAGTGAGATACCTAGTGATATTTCTATGGTATGTCTAGGGATGACTCTAAGGTTAAGTATACGTATATGATATAGTCCTAGAATTGTGCTAACGATCGTAGAATTTAACCTAAGATGTTAGATATTGAGGGTAATCCCCCTTTACTATGTTGTATTCTCTAGCATGATTTTTTCCTCTCACAAGATTCTTTTTGTGTTTTAGGTAATGGAGGGAACCAGAAGGAATTCAGTTAACATTGAATCCAATGGACAAATTGGTGACTATGAGAAAAAATATTGTGTAATTCCTAGAGAGAAAGATATTGTGATTATGCCGAATCAATCATCGCAATATATTATTAACAAGGTGAAATTTATTGGTATGCCTAATTCATCAAAGAAGAGGAAGATAAACTATTATTCATGTTCGCATGTTGAGGAGCATAAAGAAAGTAAGATTGATATTTCTAAAGAATGGAAGAAGAACCTTGAGGAATACCTCAAATGGATGGACCGATGTTATTTGTGTGGAGAAAAGGGTCATAGAGTGACAAACTGTTTTGGAGTTCAATGTCTTATTTGCGGAGAACATGGGCATTACCCAACTCAATGCCCTGACCTAAAAAGTTACTTCTAAATCAAGGAAGGACTTATTCCAGGACAATAATTGAAGAGGATTGATTGAAGTGTTTATGTATTGGTATTCAATAATAATGTTGTTGAGGTACTTTTATTGTGTATTGGAATATTTTTGTATTAGTCTATTGTGGTTTTCAATAATTTTAAGGTACCGGTAACCATGAAAAGTGATTCAAATATTTTAGAAAGTAGATGATATGCGCATAATGAAGGGATAAGGAGAAAATGAAATGTTTGACAGTATTCATGAGCTCATGATTGATTTAAGGACTAAGTGATATCATGGTTTGAGTATATTGAATTTTTGGATTTTGGTATGTGGAAAGAGTTAACTTTTGATAGCATTCATGTTTTCACTAAGGTTTAATTGGTATTCATTTTTCAAGAGAATACATGATTAAGGTATTCACGTGATTGGAATGTGACCAACAAGACATATCTTATGATATATGGGGATCAACGATGGTATTAAATCTCTTGTAATTGTTTTCACTATATTATGAGTGTGGACTACAGTATTATGGTTAAGCCTAAAGATTGGAATGGATTATGTTGGACATAAGATAGTATTTTTTATGGATAGAAGTTTTTCGATATTGTTGATGGGATTTTATAGTAATATAGTTTTAGAAAAAGGACAACCTGCAGGACGGGCGACAACCCATCGCGTCGGACAAGGCCGTGGGAATCGATCCCACAACTGAAGTGCGACTGGCCTTTATCGCCTACCACTGGCCTACAGGAAGTCCTTGGTTAGTAGAAACTATATTTATTTTATTAAGCGGTATGATATATGAAGTATAAGTTTATTTTTGGAACCATATACGATTAACCATAAGATGGACTTATAACTTTTGCTAACCTTTTGTTTGAAAGAGATGGAATGACCCATCATTCTATCACATGATATGCTAACACTTCACGAATAAAAAATTCAACTTCATTTATTTAAGAGATGAAGTGGAAATTGTTCAAGGCACGAACAACAGTGAGATTGTACCAAAATAAAGTAAGTATTTATTCTATTTCAAATTCTTCAACTTTTGGGAAAAGATCTTGAAAACCAAAAATGTTGTCCTAGTGCTCTTATATCTGATTAATCAGATGGTACCTTAGATCATCACAAATGTATGGATTTGTGATTGTTGGCTTTTCCATAGCCATGTCCTCTACCACTCTCCATCAGAACATGATGGTTAGATTTGTATTCCATGTCCATATTTTCACCTATGTTCTCCTATATGGATACCCAGTGATTAGTTAAATTGGGTAACCATTACGTTTAATACTTTTGTTTTTAAAGATAAGTTTTGGTATTCCTTTTTACGATGTGGGTTTCTATCAAAGAAACTTTCAAATAGTAAACCATCTATAACCCCGACGAATTTCGAGGGCGAAATTCATTTTAAGGGGGGTAGAATATAACACCCCAAGAATTTATGAAAAATATTATTTTAATTTCATTAATGTCTTGTGTTCTACACGAAGATTTCCTTGCTCTATACGCAATACCGTATTAGCTTGCAGTATATGCAACACTAGTCTTGGACCGTGTTACACACAATTTTGATAATAGTTATTGTACGAAACATTGAGTATATATATATATTAAATATATAAATGAAATGTGGTTGGATTCTGTTATATGAAGCAATGAAGGATTCTTTCACAACACGTAACCCTGACTTGGCTTGCATTACACGCAATCGCGACCTTCCTCGATAGTGTGTGTTGTACGCAATACCGGGTTTTAATAAACAATGATATATTATTATAATATTTTCATGAACTAGCCGTTATGAATAGTATTAAATAAATTTTTAATTTTATAACATTATTATTCATCTTACACATTTTCTAGAACATGGTATAAGAACAAAATAAATTTTTCGGGTAAAATAAGTATTTTTCAAAAAATGCAGTTTTGCCGCCTTTTGATGGGGCACCCACTTTAAATCTAGTTTTTGACAAGTTTATATGTTCAATTTGACAAAATAAAATTCTTCTTTTGAATCAGGATATAAAAATTTACATTAGATAAAGTTTTGATATTTTTCCGATAACATTCATATTTTAATGAATAGTAAAAACACGCTATATTTTAATTAAAAACAACTTTTTTCATCTTAATATCATATGTGGTTAAATTATAATATTGAATGGTTTTAAAGTATAAATAGAATATATTTTTACCATTTAATATAATGTATGTCATTAGCATTGATTTTACCTTGAATTCGTAGGTTAAATCAATTCAATCTTTTGCAATGTTTTAAACAAAAACCTGTTTTCATTCGACAACATGATTAAATTTAATTTAATTTCTGCAACTTCTGTGTATTGAATTTGAAAAAATTTCTTCCATATTTGGATTCAGTGGGTCCAAATTATGTTAATAGGCTACTTTTTATTTTTGGGAATTATGAATAGTAACTACAGTAAATTTTATTTACCATAGTAAAAGGTAAATCGGGTAATTATGGGTAAATATAGTATTATAAAATTACCCTAACACATTCCAAAATTCTATTTGATGGCTAAAAGTAAACCCATATCAACTAAGGGTCAGATTAGATTCATTTTATGGACTTTTGACCATGAAAATAATTTAATTATTATTAAAACCAAAGAAAGTGACAACATGTCACTCTCTTAAATCTTATAAGTATAATAATTTTAACATAGTGATAAACATCATAAAACATCGAACATGAATAGTCTCCAGAAAGATAAAACAATTATCTACATCATGAGGATTTATTTAGATTTTTTTGGTATTAAATAATTATCATTAATTGTGACACAATAGTGATGCAGAAATTATTTATCTAGTGAAAAATCAAGAATATAGTTTTTATTAAACTAATAGTGACCATAAAAGGCACAAAACCCTGACCAAAACTTATTGGTCATGTACATTTAAACTATAATCATCCAATGGTCGAATATTTGACCATTTGGAGTCTTATACAAGCAATTATGACACTTATATTATTTTATTTTAAATGATGCCAAAGTTGTCACCTTCATAATTTAATAAATATATCAATTTAAATATTGTGATTTTAAGATGATAAATTAGAGTAAAAGTTTTATTGTGAACGGTAATATATTTATCTCAATCATAGGATTTTATTTTAAATTTTTATGCAACAAATAAGTATATTAAATATTTATACAAAAATGATGTAGTAATTATTTTATTAAGAGACAAACCAAATAAATGGTTTTAAAAATAATAAAATAAATATTATATTAACTATTTAATGTGATCCACTAATTTTATAGATACATATGACCTTTTATTAATATATTAAAGCTTTTAGTTCGAACATATATTCTGTATATATTTTATTTAAATTCAAATAAATGAATAGTGTCAAAATTGACACTATTGTTATTTTATAAAAATAACATATTATAAAATTGTTTAAAAATCACACAAATATTTAAAAATTATAAATTTAAATTTATATGGTCTATAATGTTATATAGTAAACAATTATTGAAAATTCACAACAAATAAGTAATTATTTGTTATAATTTAAAATTTAGAATTTTATTACCACAAATAAACTTAAATAGATTAAATAAGGATAAATCAAAATGATAAGGCTTAAAATAAGATCCAAACATGTCTAAATTTGGTTGGTTGATGAGATTAAAACCCTATCTCATATATTCTTCGAATATGAGTCATTTTTTGAGGTTTTTAAGTGGGGTTAGATTTATTATAAATTAATATTTTTAAGAATTCCAAAGGTTCCCCTCTCCTCTCTAATAAAAGGGAACCTCCTCCCTCTCCTCCTCACACCAATTTGAGCCTTCAGGCTCGGCCAAACCATTCCGAATTATCATATTCACTTCCCTAGAAACATCCTATAGGTTCTGGTCTTCTTTAAAGACCAATCTTAGTGCCCTAAGAGGAGGTTTCAGAGAGGCGTATCGAAGAAGAGGTAATTTCTTCTCTCGATTCTTTCAAGCTTCTTTCCTCTTCAACTTATTCATCTTTAGTTGTTTCATTATAAATTAATAACATCAGTATCACTAATATACTGATTTGTTATTATAAATATGAAACAACCCCATTTCACCTTCTATCCATCCTACGGAAAACAAAATCACTACGCGTGCGTACGTACGAAATATCGTCTCCATGCCGTGGTGTAATCTGTTTTTCCACCAAAACCATACATGGATGGGTATAATGGTGTAAAGAATAACTATACCTAGTTATTATATAATCATACTGATTCTGATATATTGTATCATCCACTCCAATTCAATTCAATAATCATGAAAATGATATCATCGCTCGTGCGTACGTACGGACTATCGTCTCCACGACGCGATGACATTCATTCTCGACTTTAACCATTCATGAATGATTATAAAGTACATATAATAAGTAATAATGAAATATATGACATAATAATGATACTGGATTTATGTGTATATTTAAGTATGACATCTACTTAATTCCATTCAACTCAATAAGGAAACGAAAACAGCGTTCATGCGTACGTACGGCCTACCGTCTCCATGAACGGTGTATTTCTTTCCATTTACTGATTTATTATATATATGTATATTCTGAATATATATTATATATAAATCATGTTTTATATTCTGGAATTAAGTAATCATGGTCTATATAATCATATGAATAATTACAAGTCAAAACACGAACGACAAATGAAACAATTTTACCCAAAACGCTCTTTAACATGGAATTTATAAAAGAACGGGTAAAATAAAGTCATAAGTGAACCATATATGATATCATAACAATTAGTATGATTCTGGAATAAGTCAATGACATTATTTAAATCATTATACAGGATGTTTGGACACTTTCGAAGAAAATCGGACCTAAGGTAAGGGAAATATCACAATCTCATTCTTATCTGAGATTGCTTATACTTCGGTATTTACTGGGTTTTATTTTATCATCCACATCCATGTTCCCTCAATATGTAATATTATTTCCATCCAACTACAATTTTTAAAATCCAATTATACCCTTCGGTGAGTTTTTAGTAAAAGATATGAAAGGAATCTTTTGTCGTCTTTCGTACGAGGTACTTTTTGACTTTTCCAGCAAAAGTACGAGAAGAATGTTTTCTTTTAACTTATACGACATGAATGGATTTATAAAACATGATTTCCAAAAAGATTCCTTGACTAGTTTTCAAGTTCATTTTTAATCTACTTCTTTTATTTTAAAATTTTATGATATGTTAAGAAAGGAAAACTGTTTTTGAAGTAGAAAGGATATTTTCCTCAAGAATGAAGTTAAAGTGTTTTATCAAAATTATTTTCAATCTAAGATAATAAAGGGTTCTGTTTTTATCCCTATTATTACATTGATTTGATTATGTTGTGATGGAATTATTTTTATGAATTCCTTTATCTTATATGAATTGTTTTATGATGTCATGATGTTTAAGATTCCCATTTTTATTACATGGGTTATGCAATGATGTATGGTTTATGATTTTGTGGCACACATAAGAATGGTATCATTATGAAATGGGTGGGACCTATATCTCCCTCCAATGAATTGGGTAAATATTTTATATCTCATGAGATAGACATTGCTGGAACGGTAGGTTATACCGGTCCAGTGAAACAGGACTGAAACGAGGGTGACTCGGTTCAGAAAGGGACTTTGTCCACTAAGATAGTCTTGGCAATGAGTTTTGACAAACAAGAAATGATTCTCTATGATTATGTGTGTATGCCACAAAGATTCATGTTTTAAGTTATGATTATTGTGATTACATTTCAATGCCATGAGTTATCCCAAGTTATGAAATTATGATCTCTTTTACAGGTTATGATTTCCAAAAGTTATGTGCTTATGTATATGATGTGATTGATATTTCTTTTGATTTCCCTTACTGAGCATTTGAGATCACCCTTTTATGTTTTCTTTTCCCCAGGATATAAAGAAAGGTTTTTAGGTCTAATAAAAAGGAAGATCTTTATGCGGGATGTTGAAGATCTTTCACCAGGATTAGAGGATTATATTCCGAGTTTCCAAAGACACTAAATTATTACAGTCCGTGTGTGTGTGTTTTTGTTATGTACTAAGTATTTCGCAAATGTAATGTAATGTCAATGTATGTCATGCTTTGGGTCTCTACAAATAGTAACCATGGTAAAGGTTTATCACTTCATTAATGGGTAAAATGGGTTAATTAAGGTTAAATTTGTGGTATAAGGACTCAAAATATACACAAATAATTCGTTTATTTATATGTAAGAGATGAATTATTACATGAAAATCATAAATTTGAAGATATTTAGTATTTTTGGGATATTTAATTGATTATAAACATGATATAATATTAGTTTAAGAAAAATTAAACAATGCCACTCTCTATATTGTAAATTCTCTAGAATATTTTAATATGGGTAAAAAGAATATATTATAGCATCCCAAATTTTTAATAGATAAAGATTTTATTATATGGTACAACCCTTAACAACATAAAAGATATTTTAAGGTTTTGTTCATTTGAAAATATAGACATAACACATAAACAATAATCTAATTAGCTTAAAAGGATTCTTTCTAGGTTCATCATAAGTTACATTTACCTTATCTTATATTTTAGGGACATATATCAAAAGAAAGGGGTGAGAATAAATACCATTAAGGTATACACAAATGTAATAAAACATGAACAATAATCATGGATAATATATGAGGCATAAAATGAGAGAGTAATAATATGTACATGATACATAACATAGAAATGTAAAGGCAATATAAAAATGATTCATTCATATGCATATCACCATGTTTTACAACGATTTTTTCATTAATAAAAATTAATATGGTTATTCACCAAGGATCATAAAACATGTAATATCAAGAGATTAATTATGTATCCAATTCACCAGAGTGCTATCAGATCACACCCATTAAATTTCATAATTAATGTCTTCCAAATTGATCATAATAATTCATATCATCAAAAACACGTGTATAATAAATAAAGGGTTTAATATAACATCATTTTGTACATATGTTTATAAATACATGAACACTACATAATTTTTACCCACAAAAAGGGAATATGGGATTTATAAATTTAAACCCTTATATCAATATATTATGTTTAAATATTTTTTGATAACCATGATTATAAAATGGTTTAGTTATTCACAATATAATAATCATTTATCTTAATTAAAAACATTCAATAAATCCATTTGGAAGCATTAACATATAAAATATTTATTAAATAAATTGAATAATAGGGGTATATGTTCTCTCATTGATAAAATTTTATTTTTTTCAGTAATAGGATATATAAAATTTTGTGTATGAAAGAAATCTAAAAATATTAAGGCACAATGCATTGAGGTTGTTTAATGGAAAGAAAAATATATGAGAATTCCCTTACTATAAGTATGTTTTTTTTATTTTAACATTTGTTCCTACTAGATAATTAAATTAAGTCTATTAAAACATGAAACTATAAGTGAATTATGCTAATTTTTAAAATTTCTATCTATTATAATCGTTGGAATATATTTCATGATTTCCATCATTACAGATGAAACATTTTGATATGATATTTTCCTTAAATTTTCATTTCTTTATTCGATTTAATAATCATCCTTAATTTCTATTTATAAATTATTAATATAAACTCTATATGTTTATTAAAAATTTTATTTATCTATTCAATATTATAAATAATTAATTATAAACATCTATAATTGTTGTGATATGTTGAGATTTTTAAATATCCTTATGAGCAGTTAACTGATTGTTGAGATGAAATTGTCAAAAATTGGGAAAAAGAAGTTTGAAATTTAAATATGTTATAAATTAAATAACTAAAATAGGGTAAAATTATCATTTTAACATTACTATATTACTTAATTTACCATCGAGTATATGATTTATAAAATTGATTATGAATAATTGGAAGATAAGAGGAAAATGGGTGAAAGAATTACTGAAAACATACCCACTTATCTTTATTTCATCATCTCTATAGCATGTTGTATCAATGATTTTTCTTATTGGTTACCTCCATAACATCCATTATATATCTAATGGTCCTCAGAGAGGTTTTTTTGAATATTTTAGGCATTTGTATGTGTGGAAGGTGTGGTTTTCAAAGGGAAGTATGGGGGATAATTTATACTTGAAGAGAGTGGTACTTTTAAAATAAAATATTGTATAAAGAATAATATTAAATAAAATACATTGAATAGAAACATTTTTACATTATGAAACATATATTTATTAAATAAAATGATTTTATGAATTTAAAACAGAATATATTCCAAATTTACTACTTTAATCAAAAGGATAGTAGAAAAAATGAAGAACTGATATTTTAATTAAATACATTTAAATTTATTCTTTTGAAAATGAATTATAGGCTTGAAAATTACGTTTAATATTTCTATATGATCCATTTTTCTTATAAAATTTATATTAATTAAAATAACAATTTCAATAATTATTAACTAAATGTTTCATCATCATTATGTCATTAAACATGCATTATATCTAAAAATTTATTTTTATTATTCATGTAAAAATTGAAGTATTTAATAAAATTAAAGAAAAAACATCCTTAGATAATTATTATTTTCCAATTTCAAAAATTAATTCAATTTTATCAAAATAATTTTCTAGATTTTTTTTAAATTTTTATTAAAAAAATTATTATCAATAGATAATAACTTAAAATAAAATTATTTAAAATGTGCCCATATATTCATTGATGTCTATTTTGTATATTTATTTTTCATATTATAATATTTCCATTTACTAGAATTACTCATGGTAAATATTTTTTATATGAAATTTTATTAATTTTATATCAAAATACCCTTAAAATAGTAATTCTACTATTCCCAATTGTCAGGTTACTATTATCAACGATTATATAACTATTACAACACTAGCATTACAACTCCAATGGTAAAATTTGCATTCCAATGGTCATATTACCTCAAATAAATATCACTTCTTTCCTTCATTAATTATTCGACTCAATTTTTCTCAAGGTTCTAAATTTGTTTTCCCAGAATTGTGATTGTTTTATTAATATTTTTTTCTTTTCCATAATGTTTTTATGAGGTTGATTATTCTAACAGATCAGAGAGATCCAAATTTTTCCATTATAGTTTTTTATTTTTTTATTTTCTGTCCCCTTGTAATGTTTTGATTTTTTATAATATTAGTTATTGACTATTGTAACAGTATTAGATAATGAAATAAAGTGTCATTTATTACACTATTTTTGGAAATGGTATGATATAATATAATATAGCATAACACCCATTTATTTTGGAAACGATTATTAATAATAATGTCTGGGTTATCACATTATCCCCCTTTATAAATTTAAACAAAAGGTTTCAAATCATATTCTCGATTGAGAATATATGAGATTACATTTTATTACATTTTTCCCTTAGTTCCATCATCACCTCTTTATACATATGGTGTTTCAAAATCACATTATCATGGTGAGTAATTTTATTGCGGAGATATTTTTCACTGTAGTCTTAGAACATTTCCTATTTTCCCTTATATAATTGGTAAATATGTTGTTGTACCACCATATGATTTAGTGTATGACATGGATTGTAAATGTACATCCATGGGAGAGATACATGGAACACATCATGGTCATGGTCCATTTTTTTGGATGTGCAAACAGATATGTCAGTGTTCTTATATGATCATGGATCTCAATGGTTTTAATGTACCTAGGGTTAAGCATCCCTTTATTTCCAAGTCGCATGACTATCTTCAATGAAGATATTTGAAGTAAAACATTTTCTCCAACTTCAATATCAATATCCCTTCAATGATTGACATATTATCTCTTCTACTGAATCTAAGAATCTTTTCAATGTTGTTGCATTGATTTGAACATATAGATTATCTCTTTCACAAGATCTGGTGCATGTTTCTTTCATTCCACAAATTCATCCCAACAAGTATGAGTTATACAATGCTTCCCATATAGTTCTTCCTATAGAGCGATATGAATAATATAGTAGATGCTATTATTAAATGAGAAGTCAAATAATTGGAGATATTTATCCCATATAGTTCTTCATATATAGAGATCTGAATTATTGATCAAGATCAAAGTTATTGAACGTGGTATCTCATGTATCGTTTACACATATTTTATGTTTGTTTTGGAAATTTGGTCCAGATTGAAATCATAACAAATAGCGAAGAAGTGGGATGTCTTGGTGTGTCTATCCACCATTACCCAAATTATATTATTTTCTTTGGATGTCTTCTAGATATCAATGATAAAGTATTTTGTGATATTTTCCCATTTTCACATGGTTATATGAAATGGGTACATCATCCCCATGGATATTGTATGCCCTAATATAACATTATAACATTCCATGCACTTTGATACATACTTAGTGATCTTCTTCCTCCCGTCATCCCTCTAGAAGTGGCCTCAAAGATCATGATACATCATGGTACTTCTAGTATAGATAAAGAAAGACGAGTTAGGGGTATTATCCAATAGATCATTATTTAACTTAGATTATATAGGAAAACAATTCTTGTTCCAAACCAAATTACACCATCTTCAAAGATGTGGAATTCATGACACGTCCCCTCCATTACTACATTCACCTTCATTTTAAGCTCCAGATCATCCCTTAGTTCCTCAATGATCCTATCATTGATAGATGGTTGGGAAATAATTTGGGAAAGGTAGGATGTATTTCATGCCTTTATGATATCAAGGTCTATAATTTTTATATTCAAGTAGAGATGGGTTTTCCCAATCAAAATAATGGATAATGTATAGGTTTCTTTTCTACTAAGAGCATCAAATACATTATTCTCCCTTCTAGGATGGCAGTGAATAAAAAATCATTATCATTCATTTTTTTCAAACATATTTTTTTAATGATTTTTTATCACCTTATCTATGAATGTATACTTTAAACAATAGTTATGTATTTATATCTCAATCTTACATAATAAACATATTCACTCTATAAATTCATAGAAAATATGACTGAAGCTAAATCCATGTCATGAGTAGGATATTTATATTCATTTTTATTTACTTTTCATGATTAATAAGGAACCTATTTTTCATTTATAATTACAACACATCCATATCCTTTTAAGGATGCATCACTATAAATGAAAAATCCTTCCCCATTAGAGGGTAAATTTATTATGGGTTCACTACCCATTCACTTCATTTATTCATAGAAACTTTCATTGAAATATTTTATAAAGATAATCTTAAATACCATTCAAATAAATTTTTTTGGATTATAATTTCTCGAAAAAAAATTCACATGCCTTATATAGAATCCTTCTAGTACAAGGAGACTATGAATATTGGTTACAATATTATGATGTGTCCACTCCTCCATAGTCTATTCTTAGATGGATCATCATATATTCCCCCACTCATCACATTGTGCCTCTATATTTTAACATAATCTTACCTAAACTACTATTTCATTAATTTACCAAAAAAAATTCCTTTATAATAGTTTTAATAAGACTCTTAGGTAATTCTCATGCTTTTAATTTCATTTGGAAAATATTATAATATCATCAATAAATACCACAATAAATTTAAAAATGTAATCTTTAATAATCTATTAATCAGATCCATTAATATGGTTTGATCATTATTCAATAATAAGGGTACAAGAAAACTCATACAATCCATATCTAGTTTTGAAGTTGGTCTTTTCAATATATTATTGCTTCAAACACAACTAATGATACCCCATTCATAGGAAATATTCGACATGAATGGAACCCAATGAAGCTAGAAAAATAAATCATCTATCCTAGGAAGAGGGAATTTTTTCTATATTATGCTCCCAAAAAGTTATCTATAATCAATGAATATCCACATATATCCATCCTTCTTCTACATTAAGAGATCATGTTCTCCGTAAGGGGAAACATGGTAAAATAAAACATTTTTGGAATAGTTCTTGAATTCGCTTCCTTAATTACTCTATCATCATATATGATATTCTATATGGGGTTTATAATATTTTCTTGGATCTAATTATGCATTAAATAGATAAATATTATTATTTTGATAGTGTATTTCTGTGTAACTCAACATAAAATACATTAATGTATTTCTAAACAATGTGGACATTTTCTATTTTTTGAAATTATATCTCTTCTTTTTCTTTACCAACCATTTCCCTAAATAATACAATTATAAGTTCTTATAAACAAATTTTAGGATATGATATTACTCCATTAAAAATAACTCTAGTTTTCCATTCAGGACAACAAAAATTTAATTACCTATGTAGTTGATCCTATCAGTATACTTTGAGATCTAGTCTATCTCTAGTATAGTGTAAAATTACAACATGGGGATGAATACTATATTTTTGATGAGATTATACTAAAAATACATGATATTATATTTTGTATAAACCTCTGATTCATAGATAATTCTTTAATGAGTTTGAATTTATAACTCTACAACTAGATGTTCTGCATTTAACTCTAAATTAATTGAAAAACTAGATGAAGTAAAGGAATATATACAACCAAATTCAAACAATTTACTTGAATTGTTTGAGAATATAAAGAGTTTACAAACCACCACATTGTTGGGATCCTCATCTTTATACATTATATTTTTTAAAGAATGAAGTTCATGTAATTCCATTTTTTGTGGTTGATGGGGGGTTCTAACCATTATATGAAAATTTGAAATTATTTTAAAAAAATTACAATATACCCACACCAAAATCATTTAAATTTGATCTATTCATTCACCATCATTCCTTTTTCGTTCTCATTTATATGTTGAGGCTTCACCTCATTATGATAGTTCTTCACTATATATCAATCTCGAAGAATATTTTAGAATGTTCCCCTTCTAATAAATAAGCTCCTTGAATTTTTATTCCCACATTTATTACATATGGGAAGTTATAGTTTCTTTCCTCCTATTCCATGATCAAAATTTGACATAGAGTTTGGCACTATTTATATCTTTTTTTTATTCAGCCTATATAAACATTATATCATGATAAACATAATTTCAACAATCAAATGAATCCATAGTATATCCTCATATCATTCTACATATTCATTTGATATATTCCATTATAGATGAGGTCTCATCCAACCCATGAATCCTTCAGAATTTCCCTTATGATACATATAAAATCTAGTGGTGTATCGATTATTTATTGAAAATTTTATTTTTTAGATTCACATTGATTCGTATTGCTTCTTCTTCAAATATAATAATTTTTTATCCATTTTTTCATAAAATGGTGAAGATTTTTATTTAAAAAGAAACTCTTGAACTCTTTTAATTTTTATCAACATTATCTCCTTTTGGATTCTTGTTCTTAATAAGTATAGACTAATGATCAGCTTCTACATCAAAGTGGTATACATCCATAGTGACCTTCTAAAACTATGAACAATGAAGAACATAAAGTACCATATATATTGTGGTAATGTATTTTTTTTTGAAATTAATGGACCAAAAGATTGACTAATGTATGTTGTTTATTAATGCATGAAAGACTCAACATAATATCCTTCAATTTGAGGTAATTATTTACTCTTAATATGATTCATGTTAATATTAGTTACCTGGTATAACTGATTCATCATCCTCATGTAGTTTTTTATTCCATCATTCATCGCGTTAGGAAGGTCTTTGGTGCGTCATCGTTTAATCTAATAATTTACATGGTTCATCTAATTTGAATCCATTTTTCTAAAATAAGAAAACCAAATTTGGAAAAATGTAAATTTTAGGGATATTGAAATTATAAAGTATTTTTAAATCCTAAAAATACAATCTTAATGATGTTATTCCTAAATCTTATATAATATACACTACATATTCTATATATCCATCATAATGGTTCATAAAAATGATATGATTAACCAAAAAATATCCCTTGTTAGTATCATGCCGGGTGTGAATTATAGCATGTTATCATTCACTAGATGAAAATCAAGTCAAATCCCACTGCCCACCTTTTGGTATTATTAACCATATGTAAAAAAGTGCTAGAGCCACAACCTATCCATATATATATATATATATATATATATATATATATATATATCATTTCATGGAAACCACTAGCTGAATATTTCACCAAAATTACAAATGTTTTCCTATATTTATACTTATCACTATGGTTCTTTCTAGTGCTTTTAAAACTTCATTTCCTAAGATAATTTATCTCTGCTCTGAAACCAACTATGGAATCCCAAATTTCTAATACATAAATCTTTTATTACTTGCTACACCACATAATAACACATAGTATTATTAGAGTATTAGATCCATAAATATTAGAAACATAACACATAATAAACTTCTAATATTCTAGAAATGATTCTTCCTAAGTTCATAATATTCTACAATCACTACATCTAATATCCTTGGTAAATTCACCGAAATAAATGGGTGACTATAAATCCTAGTCAGGGATAAACAATGGTAATGGAACATGAATTATCATCATGGATAATAAATAATCCATAAAAATATATAATAATCATATTCACGTGATAAATGACATATAAATGTGGATAAATATAGAAACGAGGCATTCATATGCATATCACCATGTTTTAACTCCATTTTTTAATAAATAAAAATTACCAAGGTTATTCATCGAGGAACCATAAAAAAATTTATCTCAAGGGATTAATTCTTAACCCAAGGTATTAGAGTGTGATCAAGTACACCGTTAATATATATTAATTGTAACACCCCGAGCTTCCACGATACGCTTCTAATTCAAATAATGCAATAGCTTGCATTGTACGTAACTTCGAGTTCTAAAACACCGTGACTAATCAAAGTAGCCGTCATGAATAGTATTAACCACTTTTTAAAATTATAGAAATTTTATATTTCAAAATGGACTTCATTTTTGTATTCGTAATATCGAAATTATCCTAAGTTGATTTTTTTGTAACTTTCTGAGAACTTCCAATTTTTTTATGAATAGTGAAAATTCTTAAAACAACTTTTTTTAATAAAAATAATTTATGGTGATAAATTATACTATTTAGTGGTTTTAAAGTATAATTAGAATATATTTTTACCATTTTATCCAATGGTGGTCATTATAATTAATTTCACTTTGAAATTGGACATAAACAATTGCCAATCTTTTGATATAAATTGTTTCTTAAAAACACGCTATTTGTTCTAACAGCGTGAGTTAATTATAAAATTAATTAATACAACTTATATGTTTGGAATTTTTTAAAATAGACATCGTTTTTGAATTCGGAATATCAATTATATCTTAGGGTGAAATTTTGGCCTTATTCTGAAAAACATCAATTTTTGATGAATAGTGAAACCACTAAGTGGTAGTTAAATAACTGATTTTTCATTTAAATGAAATATTACCACTTCTGTGATTTGATTTTCAAAAATCCGACATACATGTTTGTCATTAAGAAGTAAAATGTGGTTCAATGAGATTAAAATAATTTTTGGTGAATAGCAATTTTTAAGTTCTTAATCGCGATTAGAGGTAATTAGTATAGTTTAAGGTAAAAATAATGTGTTAATAATATGAGATGAGCATGACACTTGTCCTACTCCTATTGGATGAGTCATGGCCGACCATGACAACCCATGGGTCAACTTTGGGACCCCATGGAGCCACTTTAGTTGGAAAATGACATTAATATATATTTATTTAATGTTAAAATTAATTTGACACAAACATGAGTTTTTTACTAAAACAGTTTTTAAGTGGGGTTAAACAAGTCCAAATTTTGATTATAAATATTCATTAGAATTCTAAAAATATTTCCTACATCATAGTATTTTTTTTATAATTTTTAGACATTAAATAAATTAAATTATTTATGACATCATTATGATGCAGCGATGACCTCATTATTTAACGATTTAAATAAAATGAGAAGATAATGCAAAATCCAAGGCATACACTTGTCCAAAGCCTATTGAATGAGGCTATTTCGAACCCTTATCACCTTATCCACGAATTATATAAGTGTGGGACCTTTAGAATCCGAAAAGCATTGTATAATAATGTAACATTTCAATCTTTCCAAAAGAGCCCATCCTCTCCACTTATAAAAGGCCCCCACCTCTCCCACCTCATTTACACTTTCAAGCCATTAGTCTCGGCCAACCTCTACCCAAATACTCTCCCAACTTCCCTATCTTACTCCTAGAAGCCTCACATTGGGAAGAACTCTTCCAAAGGAAGCCTTTGGCTCAAATCAAAAAGAGATACCCGATTTTGAGGTAATGTCTTCTCTAATGTTGTTTTGTTTTATTTATCTTCTCCAACCCCCTAAAATCTTTTTATTCATTTCTTTTGTAACAACACCAGTATCCTCAATAAACTAGGATGTTGTTATAAGAAGGATTAGAGCTACACTTACACACACCTACATCTAATGGTTATAGAACATACGGTTTCTGTGGATGGCGAATTTCTGCCTCACGAAACGATGATTGTTCAACACTCATATAACACCTTAAAAGGTGGCCATTAAGATGACACTATATTTATATATGATATATAATATGTCTATGATTTACTTATGCTTCTATATTTCTCATTTATGGCATACTTTATGATTTCCATTATGGGTAAACACGATAATTTCATTTTAGGAAGTGCGGACTACCGCCCCCTGAAAGTGATTTGAATCGTTAATGCCATATGTGGGATGTATAAAGAATGGAGTAAATGGTATTATACACTATATTATACTGGAATTATATTATACATTTATATCCTTATTATTTCATTCCCTTAAATATGAAATAGAAATGAAAGTAGCGTTCATGCGTACGTACGACTTACCGTCTCCATGAACGGTGCATTTCATTTCTTACCTCTAAATGTTACGTAATATTATAAATGAATATATATACTGGATATATATGATATATATGACATCTAAATCATGAATATAATTCTGGAGATAATGGATATTCTACCACATAAACAACTTGTAATTATAAGAATTTTATTGTGGACTCAAGTACCAAAGATCGACAAAACAACCATTATTAACTTAAATAATTACATAATGTTCATATCATTGTAATAAGTGATATAAAAAGGATAATTAAATTGAAAATGGTTCTTAATAATGTATATATTAACTCTAGTTTATTATTCAGGAGGTTAAAGAACGGTTGAGTCAAGTCAGACACGAGGTAAGGGAATTTCTTAACCCAACTTCCATTCTTTGGGTTAATCTCCTACTTTCAAATTATGTCGATATTATTATGTCCTATTTTGTATTTTTACTTTCTTTATGTGTACCTATATTGAACACACATAATAGTTCTATTTTATTTTAAAAATTATATTTTTAAGGACTTCGTCTCAATCTCCTTTCATTGAGGCATATTTGGTTTTATACACCACTTTCTTTTATACGGTGTATAAACCCCTTTGACTTTTACGTTTATTCAAAGGGAATCTTTTTTATACGAAGCGTTTTACTAAACAACAAAAAGGGAATGTTTTTCTTTCCATACATATGCGGCGACAACGACTTCTCCGCCGTCGTGACCATTATTTGAGTTTCGGCTTCCTCTAAAAGCCATTTTTTTATGAAAAATAAATACAAAGTTTTAACTTTCTTTTATTTTGGTATTGAAAATGGTTTTTAAAGAGTTTTTATTATATCAATGTGTTGTATTGATATCTTGTGATTGAAATGTGGAAATGTTATGTTTCCTTTATGCATGTTTTATGTGATATGATTATGTTATGGTTTATGGTATGTTTAAACCTATTCGTATGAGGAATGCATTGGACTTAATATGTGACGGGTGGAGCCCGCTATAGCTCCTCGATGCATCGGTAGGTCTCATGAGACAACTAGACATGGAATTGGCCGAGGCCCTTTCCCAATTTGATTTTTGGTTTTGGCCGAGGCCTTAATCATTTTAGACGTCTTGGCCGAGGCCTTGACAAAATGTTTCAGAATGTCTGGCATTATACATTCCCTCATTATGAAAGTGGTTATTGATATTGCATGTGATTATTCGACTAGTAGAATATCCATGTGAAGAAATGAATGGAATTATCTCATTTTACTTTTTCCATATTATGTTGATGTTCAAGTTTAAAAGGCTTTTGTTTTAGTTCTACATTGCATTAAATGTTTATGTTTATTTATGAAAGCTTCCGCAATATTGTTATCCTTACTGAGCATCTGAGCTCACCCCTTTCAATGTTTTAATATTTTCCAGGATGTGAAGAAGTATTTTATGAATGACCTGCAGGGATAGTCAGAAGAGGATATGAGTGTGGACTATGAAGACCATGTTATTGTAGGTTGTTTACTTTTTGATGTAATGAAAGACTTATGAATGTATCTAGTGTTTCCAAGGCTACTAAACTAATCGGTCTTTCGAGACTTGATCTTTTGTGATCATGCCAATGTTACGAAGTAATGCACCGACTCTGGGTAGCTGGGGTCGGGGCGTTAAAGTTGGCATCAGAGGCAGTTTAGTACTAACCTTGGAAGCTAGATTTAGATAAACTCTGATTAGAGCACATAGCCCAAAGATAGACTTTGAGGATTAGTATAGAAGAAATTACTAGAATTTTGGTATTGTAGATATGTTGTGAGTTTTACGAGCAATACATCCCTGTCTGGATACGAGTAGGTAGAGGCGGCTCTGGCACAGATGTACCTAGGGGTAAAACCTGAAAACACCGCTTTGAGCTAGACTCGAACGGGAACTGGTGCATGACAACGGGCCTTGATGCACTCTTGGTTACGACACTCCCAGGGGATATGCTTTGGATAATTCCCATTTTATTTACAAACCACTATGAAGGGTTATGAGTATATACTTCCTCAAAGAAAACAATTCTTTTTATGATTATGGATTATATCCATAAATAGTTCAATTTATGTAAAGTGTTTTACAAGTATGGAATTATGTATTTTAATTCATAAACTAATCTAGTTTATGCCATTGTTTAGAAATGGCGCCTAGTGGAAGGAATGGAAACCGTATCAATGCACACACTCCGTGTAGGGATTTCCCTCCTGCTCAAGATAATTATTGTGGATCTGGAGATACAACTAGTGCTGATCAACTTATTACCATACTGGGACAACTCACGCAGGTTATGAATAATAACCTTACTCATATGGAGCACCCTGATCCGCAACGTGGAGGATCAATGTTAGACCGCTTCATGAGGCAACAACCACCAACATTTAATGGGGGTACAAATCCATTAGTAGCTGAGCAATGGATAAACTCCTTAGAGAAAATATTCCATGCCTTGGGGAGTAGTGAAAGGGAGAAGGTTGTCATGGCAGTTTACCGCCTCACTGGAGATGCCTATCAGTGGTGGTCGCTGATTCAAAACACAAAGGAAGATGATGACGTATCGAATATGGAATGGAGGGAGTTCAAAGAGCTTTTCTTAGAAAAATACTTTCCTCATTACCATAGAGAATATATGGAAAGGCAATTTCTGAGTCTGAGGCAGATGGAGGATGAGAATGTCGCAAAGTATGAGGCTAACTTTACAAGGTTAGCGAGGCATGCTGCCGATTATATACGTAACCCAAGGAGTAATATTGATCGTTTCTTTGATGGGTTAAAACCATTTCTCCGTCGAGCTTTAGTATCACAATCCTTCTCATCATACGAAGATATTGTCTCGTGTGCTATCAAGACAGAAAATGAATTCTCTAAGTCTTATAACAACAAAATAAAGCAAGAGAAGAAGAGAACGGGGGAACAAGAGACAGATAAAGGGAAAAAAGGAAAGAAGGATTTTCCATTATGTGATAATTGTGGGAAGAATCACCCTGGTACATGCCTAAAAGGAATGGGAGTTTGTTATAAATGTGGAGAAAAGGGTCACCAGGCTCGTGATTGCAAGGGAAAGAAAGAGGCTGTCAAAGTTGAATGCTACAATTGTAGGGAAATGGGGCATTATGCAAATGAATATCCTAAGTGTCAAGGAAACTTACCTCAGAAAAGGCCAAGGGTTCAAGTACAATCTTATGCTGTTACTACATTTGAAGCAGAATAACTAATGTATTGGTGCTTTTGAACTCATGGATTATATTTTGGTTATTAAAATAATGTGATATATATATAAGGATTGTACTGCAGTACTTTTTGATTTCAGTAAGGTTTTAATATTATGAAGGTAATCATATTTTTAGTATGTGACAAAAGAGAAACTTTAATTTGTTTAGGGAATCTGATGTTACAATTGATTTTGAAATTTAGAGACCTTTTAGAGAAAGTCTGGACAGAGGTATTTTGGATAACTATAAAGGTTGGAATGGATTAAGTTGAAATTTGGATAGTATTGTTTAAGGTTAAAACAATTCTGAGAATTATTTTTGGAATTTTATAATACTATAGTTTTAGGAAAAGGACAACCTGCAGGGTGGGGCATAACCCGTCGCGTCGGACAAAGCTGGAGGAATCGAACCCACAATCAAAGTGCGACAGGCCTTTATTTCCTACCACTAGCCTACAGTAAGTCCCTAGTTATTACAAAATAATTTTACTAATCTAAATGGTATGTGTTAATATTTGGAACCTTATACAATTAGGATAAGTATAATATTTTTGAGTTCTATATCTTTTTGAGTGAAAGATGAGTTGAAGGTTGAATCTCTAATTGTCAAGCATAAATATATATATATATATACCTATCTCTTATTCAATGAATAAATTAATTCTTAAACTTTAGTAAAGGTATATTAAAACAAAAAAAAGTGTTATCCTAATAACTTATGTCTTGTTGAACTGATGATATTTTAAATCAACATAGATTGAAGTCTTTGAGGCCCTCAATTTGACAGTTGATTGTGATTGATGACCTCAATCACTCCCTACAAATATTTACGTTTTTCCTCCAATTATATGTCTCTAATTGCCACCAATGTTCTCCTAATCGAGATCATAATTGGGTGGTGACTTTTTCATTTCCCTTTCCCTCTTATTAAGGCTAAATTTTATTAATCTTATTTCCGATGTGGGTTTTCCTCAAAGGTATTTTCTCTTTTCAACATTTTATTTTCAAAGAAAATTTTCAAATTGCGAGGACGCAATTTATTGAAGGAGGAGAGAATGTAACACCCCGAGCTTCCACGATACGCTTCTTATTCAAATAATGCAATAGCTTGCATTGTACGTAACTTCGAGTTCTAAAACACCGTGACTAATCAAAGTAACCGTTATGAATAGTAATAACCACTTTTTAAAATTATAGAAATTTTATATTTCAAAATGGACTTCATTTTTGTATTCGTAATATCGAAATTATCCTAAGTTGATTTTTTTGTAACTTTCTGAGAACATCCAATTTTTTTATGAATCGTGAAAATTCTTAAAACAACTTTTTTTAATCAGAATAATTTATGGTGATAAATTATACTATTTAGTGGTTTTAAAGTATAATTAGAATATATTTTTACCATTTTATCCAATGGTGGTCATTATAATTAATTTCACTTTGAAATTGGACATAAACAATTGCCAATCTTTTGATATAAATTGTTTCTTAAAAACACGCTATTTGTTGTAACAGCGGGAATTAATTATAAAATTAATTAATACAAATTATATGTTTGGAATTTTGTAAAATAGACATCATTTTTGAATTCGGAATAACAATTATAGCTTAGGGTGAAATTTTGGCCTTATTCTGAAAAACTTCAATTTTTGATGAATAGTGAAACCACTAAGTGGTAGTTAAATAACTGATTTTTCATTTAAATGAAATATTACCCCTTCTGTGATTTGATTTTCAAAAATCCTACATACATGGTTGTATTTAAGAAGTAAAATGTGGTTCAATGAGATTAAAATAATTTTTGGTGAATAGTAATTTTTAAGTTCTTAATCGCAATTAGAGGTAATTAGTGTAGTTTAAGGTAAAAATAATGTTTTAATAATATGAGATGAGCATGACACTTGTCCTACTCCTATTGGATGAGTCATGGCCGACCAAGACAACCCATGGGTCAACTTGGGGACCCCATGGAGCCACTTTAGTTGGAAAATGGCATTAATATATATTTATTTAATTTTAAAATTAATTTGACACAAACATGAGTTTTTTACTAAAACAGTTTTTAAGTGGGGTTACACAAGTCCAAATTTTGATTATAAATATTCATTAGAAATCTAAAAAGATTTCCTACATCATAGAAATTTTTTTTTATAATTTTTAGACATTAAATAAATTAAATTATTTATGACATCATTATGATGCAGCAAAGACCTCATTATTTAACGATTTAAATAAAATGAGAAGATAATGCAAACTCCAAGGCTTACACTTGTCCAAAGCCTATTGGACGAAGAGATTTAGAACCCTTATCACCTTATACACGAATTATATAAGTGTGGGACCTTTATAATCCGAAAATCATTGTATAATAATGTAACATTTCAATCTTTCCAAAAGAGCCCCTCCTCTCCACTTATAAAAGGCCCCCACCTCTCCCACCTCATTTACACTTTCAAGCCATTAGGCTCGGCCAACCTCTGCCCAAATACTCTCCCAACTTCCCTCTCTTACTCCTAGAAGCCTCACATTGGGCAGAACTCTTCCCAAGGAAGCCTTTGGCTCAAATCAAAAAGAGTTACCCGATTTTGAGGTAATGTCTTCTCTAATGTTGTTTTGTTTTATTTATCTTGTCCAACCCCCTAAAATCTTTTTATTCATTTCTTTTGTAACAACACCAGTATCCTCAATATACTAGGATGTTTTTATAAGAAGGATTCTAGCTACACTTACACACACCTACATCTAATGGTTAAATAACATACGGTTTCTGTGGATGGCGAATTTCTGCCTCACGAAACGATGATTGTTCAACACTCATATAACACCTTAAAAGGTGGCCATTAAGATGTCACTATATTTATATAAGATATATAATATGTTTATGATTTACTTATGCTTCTTTATTTCTCATTTATGGCATACTTTATGATTTCCATTATGGGTAAACACGATAATTTCATTTTTGGAAGTGCGGACTACCGCCCCCTCAAAGTGATTTGAATCGTTAATGCCATATGTGGGATGTATAAAGAATGGAGTAAATGGTATTATACACTATATTATACTGGAATTATATTATACATTTATATCATTATTATTTCATTCCATTAAATATGAAATAGAAATGAAAGTAGCGTTCATGTGTACGTACGGCTTACCGTCTCCATGAACGGTGCATTTCATTTCTTACCTCTAAATGTTACGTAATATTATAAATGAATGTATATACTGGATATATATGATATATATGACATCTAAATCATGAATATAATTATGGAGATAATGGATATTCTACCACATAAACAACTTGTAATTATAAGAATTTTATTGTGGACTCAAGTACCAAAGATCGACAAAACGACCATTATTAACTTAAATAATTACATAATGTTCATATCATTGTAATAAGTGATATAAAAAGGATAATGAAATTGAAAATGGTTCTTAATAATGTATATATTAACTCTAGTTTATTATTCAGGAGGTTAAAGAACGGTTGAGTCAATTCAGACACAAGGTAAGGGAATTTCTTAACCCAACTTCCATTCTTTGGGTTAATCTCTTACTTTCAAATTATGTCGATATTATTATGTCCTATTTTGTATTTTTACTTTCTTCATGTGTACCTATAGTTAATACACATAATAGTTCTATTTTATTTTAAAAATTATATATTTAAGGACTTCGTCTCAATCTCCTTTCATTGAGGCATATTTGGTTTTATACCCCACTTTCTTTTATACGGTGTATAAACCCCTTTGACTTTTACGTTTATTCAGAGGGAATCTTTTTTATACGAAGAGTTTTACTAGACGAAAAAAAGGGAATGTTTTTCTTTCCGTACATATGCAGCGACAACGACTTCTCCGCCGCCGTGACCATTATTTGAGTTTCGGCTTCCTCTAAAAGCCATTTTTTTATGAAAAATAAATACAAAGTTTTAACATTCTTTTATTTTGGTATTGAAAATGGTTTTTAAAGAGTTTTTATTATATCAATGTGTTTGATTGATATCTTGTGATTGAAATGTGGAAATTTTATGTTTCCTTTATGCATGTTTTATGTGATATGATTATGTTATGGTTTATGGTATATTTAAACCTATTCATATGAGGAATGAATTGGACTTAATAAGTGACGGGGGGAGCCCGCTATAGCTCCTCGATGCATCGGTAGGTCTAATGAGACAACTAGACATGGAATTGGCCGAGGCCCTTTCCCAATTTGATTTATGGTTTTGGCCGAGGCCTTAATCATTTTAGACGTCTTGGCCAAGGCCTTGACAAAATGTTTCAGAATGTCCGGCATTATACATTCCCTCATTATGAAAGTGGTTATTGATATTGCATGTGATTATTCGACTAGTAGAATATCCATGTGAAGAAGTGAATGGAATTATCTCATTTTACTTTTTCCATATTATGTTGATGTTCATGTTTAAAAGGCTTTTGTTTTAGTTCTACATTGCCTTAAATGTTTATGTTTATTTATGAAAGCTTCCGCAATATTGTTATCCTTACTGAGCATCTGAGCTCACCCCTTTCATTGTTTTAATATTTTCCAGGATGTGAAAAAGTATTTTATGAATTGACCTGCAGGGATAGTCAGAAGAGGATATGAGTGTGGACTATGAAGACCATGTTATTGTAGTTTGTTTACTTTTTGATGTAATGAAAGACTTATGAATGTATCTAGTGTTTCCAAGGCTACTAAACTAATCGGTCTTTCGAGACATGATCTTTTGTGATCATGCCAATGTTACGAAGTAATGCACCGACTCTGGGTAGCTGGGGTCGGGCGTTACATTAATTCATGTGATTCACATAGATCGTAATAAATAATTTTATAAATGACTAATAGAGAATAATAAATTGATTTTATATAAAACAATTGTGTACATATACTCTTAAATAATTGAACCCCACATCATTTTTAACCGTTGAAATCGGAATACGGGTTTCACACATGTAAATAACTAAATAAATAAATTATATTTACATATTGGGAAACAACCATGGATAGGTAAATGGTTTGTATATTTAAAATATAATAATAATTCAACTGAAAGAGATAAATTCATGAAATAAATTTGGGAGTAGGAAAATATGAAATTTAGATTAATGAAATGGAATATTGTGAGGAGAAGAAGTTGTCCCATAAATAAAAAATTGTTTTATCATTAATGAGGTAAATAAAATCATATGGAATGAAATTAATGTAATTTTTTAAAATCTTACAACTATGAGGTACATGAATGAAAAATAAAAATGCGGATAACCACTTACCTTATATCCTAATTTATTTCATCGCCTTTTCACCTCCAAGATAATATAATTATGTTTTTAAATCATTAAAGTGGAATATAATTATATTAATTTTTATGAATATTTATCAATTATAATAATTGTGTTATATTTCTCAATTCCGATCATAAAAGGTTAAATGTTTTCATTTGATATTATCTTTAAAATTCACCAAATTTCTTTACTTTAATGATCATGATTAATTTCTATTTATACATTATAAATATTTACTCCCAAAGAGTAGAAAAATTATATTTATTTATTTTGGATTATAAGTAATTTATTATAACCATCCATTATAGTTGAGATAAGTTGAGAGGTTTCAATGTCCTCATTGGTGATTAACCGCCTGTTGATGGGACATTGTAAAGAATGGGGAAAAAGAAGTATATCATTTAAATATGTCCTAAATAAAATAACTATAGTAGGTAAACATTGTTAATGTAACTTTAAAATATTACTTAATTAATCTTAGAGTATTTATTTTTCAATGTGATAGGGAAAAAGAGGAAGAGAAGGGGAAAATGACATAATGAATTGGTGGAAACGAACCATCTTCTCAGGGTTTCTTCTTTTATACAGCACTAAACTCCCTTGATGATTGGATTTGATTTTCTAAAAAACATCCCTAATAATATGAATGGTTTTAATGTAAGGGATTTGGGAAGCATTGTCCACTATTAAGTGTGTGAGGAGTGGTTTTCCAAGGTAAGGGTGAGGAGTTATTTATACAAGAGGAGATAAGTATTATTATAATAAAATATTGTGTAAAATATTATTTCACTTTAAACAATTGAAGAGAACATTTTTGACATTATAAAATATATTAGAATTAAATAACAAGATTTAATTACATTAAAAACACTATAATCCCAATATACTTTCTTAATCAAAAGGAATGTGGAAAAAATGAAAATTTGTAATTTTAATGAAATGCTTTTATATTTAGAATTAGAAAAATGATTTTTACATTTATAAATTAATTTTAGAATTTTTTATGAAGAATTTATATTAATAAATATATTTTAATATGTAAAAATTAATTCAACATTTATTATGACATTACTACATCATCGGTATGTTATAAAACATGTGATATTTCAAAAACAATATTTTTCTATTCATATAAAATTCAAGTGTCTTAGAAAATTATCAAAAATAACCATTGGATAATTTTGATGTTATGATTTAAAAAACAGAATGCATTTTACAAATATAATTTTCAAAAAATATTATATTTTTATATAAAATATAATAATACCGATTATTATATAATACATTAAAATAGAGTTTATTAAAAGTGTTCTCATATTTTATTTTAGTTTTTCATCATGATATTTATTTTGTTATATTTAATTACATAAATTTATATTAAATAATAATCATAAATATTATTTATATCATATTTTATTATTTTGAGGTCAAATTAGTATTCCATTGGTCGTGTTACTATTCCCAACAGCCATGTTTTTATCCTTAGCATTCAGTATAAAATTCTGAAGATCATATTATTATTATATCTGTTATATTACAATTAAAAATTTAATATTAACTCCTTTAAATTACACGTAATTCTTAAATTACTTATTCACCTTAGTTCCACTCAAGGTTCTATATTTCCATAATTTAGTATTTTGATTTGTTTAATAATATTCTTTTACTTTTTCATAGGGTTCTTCACGGGGGATTTGATTTTGGTAGATTAGAGAAATGCATACTTACCCATTATATTTCTTCAATTTTATATTTTTTCACTTTTAATGTTTTTCAATTTCGTGGGATTAGTTCAGGACTAATGTAATGATTTTCTTTAATTAAATAATGTTCTTTTTAATTTCACTATGTGTTGTATGTGTATAATACTAAATAATATAATATAACACACATTAATTTTGAAAGATAATATTAATAATAAAGTATAGAACACTATAGATATTAATGGTTATAAATAATTATATTGAATATGACTAACATATTTTCTGGATAGAAATTTATTTTTAATTTTTGTAGATTTTATAATTTCATTTAATTTTTATATAATTTCGATGAAATGCTTATGAATGTAAATGAAAAATTGAATAAATTATTTAAAAAATATAAAATTAATATAATACTTTTTAAATATGTATAACCACAAATTTATTGAATAATTTTAGGTTAAAGGATTTCATTAAATATTTTACATTCAAATTATTTTTTTTGATTTTACTAATGTCATGATTTGAGAATAGTCCCAACAATGAAATTTATTGTTACTCAATGTTTGTATAAAATTTTTAGATCATTATAAAATTAGAAAAAATCATATCATGGATCAATTTATGTAAAAATTTTAATCCTAACATGCATGGTTAATTTATGTTGAACTTGGAATTTTTGAAATTACATTCATGACTGATAAATAGTGAACAATTCTTTACCTCAGTTAAGGTTAATGTGGGTTAATGAAGTAGTTAAACCAAAAGATAAGGTTTGAAATATCACATTAACTTTTCAAAAATATATTGGTTTATCGTATTATACCTAACTTTATTATCATCAATGATAAGGAACATTTGTACATTTTATATTAGTTTTTCACACATTATTTATATATTAATATTTCATGTATTTACCAGATAATAATGCACATCGCTTATAAAAGAGAACCACATCTATCTCTTCCACCAACATCATAGGGAATTTATCTCCGGAAAAAACTACCTAAATACCTTTCAATATTCCTTATCCATTTCATTAATTTTATTTTCTTCACCTAATACCATCCATCTAAATATTAAGGAGCAATCTAATAGAGGTTTTCAAAATATTATAATTTACTCTTAAGTGAGTTCTTTTATTTTATTTATTATTCTACCTCCTTTAATTCTCATTTGAACCATAATGATATAATAACATAAGTATCATTGATAAACATAAATTTTATTATTTTTATATAACAACCCTATATAATATCTCTTTCCATCCAATGGTAAATGAAATGTCATATGTGTGTATATGTGGACTACCACCTCCATGAAGCGATGTGTTTTATTTCTTAATCAACACCTCACAAGGAAGGTTATAATAATGGATTAAATGAATATATTTATTTATATAATAAATTAATTAATTTTGATTTTGGATACATAATATATTAGATATCATCTTGACGCCTACCATCCCGACATGGTGGCGATCAACAAAGTCCGCCATCAAGATGTGGCGGAAATTAATAGGTCGGCACGTCTCTTTGCCAGCAAAGGCCACCGACTCGATATGGTGGGAAGCCAAAATATGCAGGGCTAGCTCCCTATGGATTCATGTAAATACTGCCATCCCGATGTGCTGGAAGACAGAGAGTTTAACTAGCATATCCCAACCCAGGGGAAGATTCGTTCACCTGCCCCAACATAAGAGAATTGTTAGTACCCAATGACCACTGGAGGACCAGAGCAGGATATTCCAACTCCGATACTGGAATGGGAATGAATACATGTTCCATCTAAAGATGTCTCTATGCATATCTTGGAAATGATGGAGGATCAGGTATCAATCCCAGATCATATCCTGCATACTTTGTGGAGTGTGATTGCATAAACAGCAACAACAAGGACTCGGGCCCATGAGCCCGTCTCCCCAATTGAGACGACTCATCTAAGAGACGAAATAGGTGCCTTGGAGCAGAACTGAATCCCGGCTTCCGCCCAGGAGGGTCATCATCTATATTCCGTGATACAAGGGCAACCGGATTGAGCAGCTTCATTCATTCCAACTAGGGGACACCTGTCCATCACGGTGGATTCTCCAGAGCAGACATATATTCCTGCTAAAAGTCAAGATGTTCTTCGGCATATCCCGACAGCATCACGGGACAGAATTTGATAGGGCCCAAAGGAGAATTCCATTTTCAACAGTGGACAGTCTCCACTGCCCACAAGAAAGCTCCCGAAGTGCATCAAAGGTAGCCGGAAAATAAAGAGGGGGTTCATGATTCCACTCTGCTGGGAGAGGGGGTTCCCGATTCCTCTAAGCACATATCGAAAGCTCAGAAATCTTCCCATCCATTACCATATTGTGGGAGTGGCAGTAGCAGTTGCGAAGGTCCTCCCCGCAATGTCTCTAGCAGCATCTCTGAAGGTCCTCCCTAGAGAACTCGTGGGGGCCTCCCCCATGGGCATATAACGATCGATCACGAGAGCTTCTCTTTTGATGCGAGTCACGGAAGCCCTTCGCGTGACCAGAAGATCAAGAAGCAAGAAGTCCCTCCACTTGCTATGGTCCACCCTAAAGTTCATCCCTGGGCTATACACTACAAACAATCTCCGTGCAGTGGGACCATAGATTACAATAGTAGTCCTCTCTATCGTAGTCGCAATTACAGAGTCCCACCCCGTAGTGACGTCTCATCACGACACGAAGGCCCTCCCCTTGTCGTGGCACACACTGAAGGTCCTCCCCAGGGGTTACATTGCAACAACACACCCCGTAGCCATGCATCAGATCACGGTGGTAGTCCTAACACTCTAACAATGGTGGTCCTCCTCGTCGAGACAACAAGCAACGAGATGGACCCCCCTTCGTTGCGGTATATTCTGAAGTCCCTCCCCAGGGTGTACCCCGCAGATATTCTCCCTACGGTCGCTATAATGGTAGTCCTCGACATTTCAGCTGTTGTGATGTTAGTCCTTGCTACCACGACCGCCATTGCAAAGGTCCCCCTTGCAGTGGCCCCAAGCAACAAGAAGGTCCTCCTCTTGTCATTGTGTGTCATGAAGGTCCTCCCCAGGATGCACATCGAACGTCAAACCATGATGGTCATCCTCACCATGATGGAAATTGTTGCGAGGGCCCTCCCTGTTAAATGCTACACAACCAGAAGGTCCACCCCTTGCTACGACATGCCTTGGAGGTCCTCCCTAGGGTATGCACTACAAAAGTCCTCTTTGCAGTGAGGCGTCAAGCAGTAATGGCATTCCTCGCCATTGTGGCTACCATTAAAAAGGTCCTCCCTACAATGACATATCATGTCAACAGGAAGGTCCTCCCCCAGCTGAATCAAGCCCAGAAAAGCCCTCGTATGCTAAGGAACTCAGAAGAATGGGATAAGGCATGTCAGATTCCCATCTAGTTGCCAAAGACACACTCCTTCAATAGTGAGATGGTCCAAGGCCGCGTTCATCTTCTGAACCACCCCGGAATCTCCCACATTATAATTCCATACCTACCGGTCCCACTACCTCTAACCACACTATTTGTGAGCATCTCAGTTGGGCTGACCTAGTAGAGGAATCACTAGAGGAGGAGTATGCCAACATGTTTCACCTAAGGAAATGGTTGGTCAGGGATGATATACAAGATATGTTTTGGCCCACGGCCACCGCTCAATTCGACATACCCAGAAAGTTTTCAGATGAATGTGTGCACAACATCCGCTAAAATATTCAGATAACCATCCGCCGGCTGAAATCAAGCTTCCTTCCCAACGATGGGTATGTAGACCATGTCATGATGATAAGAGGCCTCCTGTGTCACATCGACAAGGAAGATCTTCCTTCGGCACAGCAACGGAGACCCAAGAGGCGTTAAGGAAACATTGAGATAACCTGCCTCCGTGTGCTGCACCTACTGCGCCACCTCATCGTTGACGCTCTGATGGGAGTCCATTTCAGGGGATGGGGGGAACATAGAGCTTAGAATTTCACTCCAATCCCCGCTCAGAAGAATCCGTTTGACATGGTTTCTTGAAACATCATCATAGCAAGACAACAATCGAGTGGGGACCCTGCTCAGGAGAGGCAACACACCCAACAGAGACATGCCTTGAGTAAGTCCCAGAATCATCAGGCCCGACGGGAACAAGCCATTCAAAAACTCTTAAATCAGGCCACCTAGAGCATAAAAAAGGCCTCCCGCCTAAGAGAGGCCAATCAGCGGTCATTGCCCTCCTCCCCAAATGGGATTTATTCATAGAAGAACTCGGCACCAAACCAAGTTATCCCCCCAATGGGGGCACGTAAGATCTGGGAGGTAGCGATAGCAGCAGCCACTGCCGCAATCCAGGGTCAACCCCAGCCTATAGAGCTGGTGGAATTTTTAACAACAAATGCCCCTGTAAGACCAATATAAATGGGAAGACACTCAATGTCCAAGGAATGGAGCCAACCCTAGCCCTCAGGGATGGGGGCATTTTTACCTCCTCAATAACAACGTCCCCCACAAGATTCAGTATTATCTTGAATAGGGAGGATAGTAAGAAGAGGAACCTCATGTACTATCACATCCTTTGAATCATCATCCCCTCCAAGAGGGAGGAGTACCATAAGGTTGCATCAAAGAATGATTCACTTCACCTTTCTTCAATGAGTCCAAAGGAAATCATGGGACATGAAAAGGAAGTCCTGTAAAAGAGATAGGAGATCATATTCATATTTGGAAGATGAAAAATTCTCTGCCCCATGACATGCATCCATCAACACCATATAGGTTAACCCCACGGGTAACTCCGAAGATGGTGCAAATCTGGATGGATCGGGAGATGGTGGTTCTGTTAAGGTTGTGACACACAACGGACCACCATGTGTGAACACCCGGAACCAGAGGGCTGCTCTAAATATGGCCACCCTTCCAGCTAGCCTTCCTCCACTCACCCTGTGAGATCCCAACAAAGATATGAACAAAGGACCGGTTACCCATAACCAGCCTCCTTCTCTCGATAAAAACGAGCCACTTACGATTGAATAGAGGTTCGCTCGATAGGAAGAGGAAATGATAGAATTGAGGTGGCTCAATGCTGAGCTACTCTAGAGGAACCGTCTTATTGAAATAGCATCCCAAGATGAGCCACATCATGCACTCCTAGTGAGTGCTCCTGACCAAGGTTTTCCCTGGAAAACGAAGCATGGTCAGGGCTTCCGCTGAATGAGGTGCCCGACCCATCCATCTACCTAAATGTGGATCTGGATGAATACCAAGACTTCCCTCCACTCAAGAAGCAACCAGATCGAGTGAGTATGAACCCTCCGAAGGTGTCACAAATGGCACATGAACCCCTGTTGCCAACCGAGTTAGATCCTCAAGTAATGCCTTGGGATACACCTACCCAAGACCCGGCCCAAAAAGATGTAAACTCGGGTCTCACCAACACCATCGAGGCACTAATAGCTCGATTGGAAGCAATGGAAGGTCAACGTGCACTGATATAGTCAGATCAGAAGCCCTACCTAGATTGGGTGAGAAAAACACCACCTCTACCCAATTTTGGGAGCCCTGTATTCCCTATTTTCAATGGATCATGTGATCCAGAATATCATTTGATGCACTACATGTCTTATTGCTACCCAATGATAGGAAATACAGAAAAACAAAAAGAAGTGAAACTCAGAATCTTTGTACGGACCTTGCAAGGATATTCCTTAGTCTAGTATACGAGTCTTCCAGCCCATTCAATAAAAACCTAGGAAGTCCTTTGGTAGTAGATCTTATTCCTCTTCAGCTCGACATTGCCTAAAACAATGGTCAGCGACCTCATGAACAGCTAGTAGAGGGATAAAGAGAGGGTCTCGAATTTCATCGCAAGATGGAAAGGTCTGACCTACTCTCTGAACAGGAAAATGCCCCCAAGATGAGATGCTTTCCATATGCTTTGATAATCTTCAAGATGAGCTGCGAACACCACTCATACCAGTGGAGTGCACGAATGGCTTCCCCCATCTCTTGGCCATCACCCAAAGAATTGAGGACTCCATGCAACGGACTAATCTGAAGTCCTAAATTGCCTCACAGGCTCCTACAAAGAAAACAGTTAGAGATGAATCATCTTTGTCACACTCAAGACATCTTCTATGCCTACTCCACTGCTCAGGCCTCCACCATGTCATCAAGGGCCCCCTGTATATCAGCAGCTGCCTCCGCCTAAGCGGGAGGATCTGAAAGGATCGATGCGGGACCAGTTCGAGGAATGATGAAATAATGTATACTCATTCCGAGAGGACCATGTCCGCAGCTACTTCATCGCCACCAGGAATTGCAACTTTCCCCACCTCTCGGATCCAAGGAAACCCGAAGAAGTCAGCCGCAATGACAGGCCAGATTACTGTCCCTACCATCGAATGTTGGGGCACAATATTCGGGAATGTTTCGTCTTCAAAGACTTCCTGCAAAGGATGGTAGACTTCGGGTAGGGCGAGCTGGGTCCACCCCCAGCACTTGTGACATATATTTCTACCACCGACTCCGAAAAAGGGGAGGGGTGGAAGGATTTCACCTGTACGAAGGGGAAGAATTATGATGACGGTATGACTCTGGAAACAATCAATCTAGTCTAGGGCATACTCCGAGACCCACAACAGCAGCCGGTGTTGCCTCCAACAGCCCCTGGTGCCGCACAGTTTACAATATCGGCATCACAACCCTCCACGAGTCGGTCATCCATGCATGATCGAAAAGGAAGGAAGAAAGTGCAAGAGGATCAGTTTTCAATGAGGCCGATGTTAGCCCCGACACTGGTGGATTTTATGCCCTCAAATATAGCACCACGGGCACTAACCCACACAACAGAACCATCAGGGACAAACGACCAGGTTGACCTGTCAGAGGACGAGGATCTAATCATTGGTTCCATCCACATCATCCATTTAATGGTATTTTTCTCTAATGCGGGGTATGGTTATGAACCCGAGTTCGCAACAAAAGGGTCGGGATGAGGAATCGTAGAGGCAAGGGATACCAGGGGAGGCACAGTTGCGGCCGAAACCAACCCTACGGTTGGACCTCGGCCCAAACCATCAATATCGTGGAAACACATGGGGGAGCCCTTCAATGGACTCAACAGAAGAAAGAATATCCCTCCACATCCACAAGCAGCCACTCTGCCGACATCATTCTACGGTACCCATTAGAGGAGGAAAAAGTGTCTAGCCACCTAGTGCGCACAAACAGACCAGTCGTGCTGAGTCCCCAGGACGTGGGGACATCATCAGCATCTGACCCCACAATCAGTCCCTCCTCATCATGTATTACAACCCCCAATATTCCCGTTAAAACTCTCCCGCCATGGGAGAAGCATCGACCACTGGAACAGAAATACGACATCCTTAAGTAGCTGGTGTCGGTACCAGCCAAACTGTTGATCTTGGATGCCCTGAGTTTTTCAGCAAACCATAGGGAGGCTCTTATAGATGCCTTGCTCAGCCCCCATAAATTTCAAGACGAGGTAGCTGCCGCTGAGATTTATTGATCGAAGACTGGCCCGAATAAATGCAATGTGGAAATTTCCTTCACCGATCAGGACGAAGATGTCGTCGTGCTAGGACACATAAAACCACTATATGTGTTCGGAACACTAAATGGTGTTGAGATCCGTAAATTCTTTATTGAAAACAGATCAAGAGTTAACCTCCTTCCACTATGAACACTCCATGAGCTGGGATACAATGAGAATGACCTAGTACACTCAGTCACAACTCTGTTATGTTACAAAAAGGGCGAATATAATCCAATGGGAAAAAAAAGCTAAAAACCATTTTGGTGACCTTGTAGCCTACTCGGAATTCCTGGGGGTCCAGTAGAACATATCATTCAATGCCCTACTTGGAAGGATGTGGCACCATAAGCACATGGCCATTCTTTTATCCTACCACCAGTGTATTATGTACATCGTCAATGGAAAAAGTGGGACATTGTGTGGAAACAAGGCCCCTTTCAAGCTCTATGAGTCACATTACATTGACGATGAGTTCTATGAGAAAAAGAAGAAGAAGCCTTTGGATGATGATGTTGACTGGATCCCTGCTCCAAATGGTATAGGAATGGTTCCTGATGACCCCCTCAGATAACTTGGTAGAGACTACGTACTGCCCATCAACCATTTGGAGAGTAGGGGTTCAACTTCGGACACACACTCAGCTGTCCTCATGACTTCAGCCATAATGGACGAGCGGGACAATTTGTGAATGTCTGCTACCTCTCAATTCAGGAAGGAGTACCTGAGCGGTGATTCCCATGATGACTCGCCCTCAAACCCCCGATATCCCGGGTCGGAAACTCTCCCCCCGTCATATCAAGAAGATGAGGATTTGAGAGAAGAAGAGGAGGAAGATCTCAGGGATGCACCTACTGCATTTGAGGAAGCAATCTCCAACACTGTGGAAGAGCTCATGGAAATAAACCCGGGTACCATGGAAGACCCGAGGCCCACTCTTGTTAGTGCAGCCATGTCCCCTGAAGAGAACGAGGATTATAACGCTTTCTTAAGGCAACATCAAGATTTTTTTCCTCGAATTACACGGAAATGTCGAGGCTCAATCCCAAAGTGGCGACACATCACCTCGGACTACCAGAAGACCGCCAGGGCTATAAACAGGCCGCCAGAAGGATACACCCCTCACATGCTGCCCAAATAGAGGCGGAAGTCGATAAGCTAATTAATGAAGGATTCATTCGGGAGGTCCAGCACCCCATTTGGTTGGCCAACATCGTCCTTGTCACGAAAAATAACAGACAAATCCATGTTTCTATTGATTTCATAGATCTCAATCGGAATTGTCCGAAAAATGATTTTTCGGTCCCGATCACCGAGTTATTAATTGAGGCAACAATCGAGTATAAGGCTCTCTCTTTCATGGATTGTTATTCTAGGTATAATCAAATCTTGATGGCCAGAGAAGATGAAGAAGCCACTGCCTTCAGGACCCCCCAAGGAGTATTCTGTTACATGGTTATGCCCATTGGTCTCAAGAACACTGTTACCACATATCAGCGTGCCATGCATCGTGTATTTATACCATTCCTAGGGAGACTCGTTGAATGCTACATGGATGACTTGGTGGTCAAATCAAGACAATGCTCAGATCATCCATCAGACCATGAGACTGTCTTCAACAAACATCGGCAGCATAGCCTGAAGAGGAATCCCTTGAAATGTGCCTTCGGGGTCACATCAGGGAAGTTCCTTGGCTTCGTTGTATGCCATCATGTCATCAATGTCAACCCTGAAAAGACAAAGGCTATCCTTGTCCTGCCACCTCCCTACAATCCCACCGAGTTGATGGGATTCCAAGGACACCTGTCCTATATCAGGAGATTAATTTCCAACCTGGCAGGAAAATGAATGCCCTTTAACAGGATAATGAAGAAGGGAGTCATGTACCGGTGGATAGATGACTGCCAGGAGGTGTTCGACGGCCCTAAGAAGAACCTCTTAATCGCACCCATTCTCATGCCCCCGGTTGAAGGAAGACCTCTCATCCTATACATTATGGCACTAGAGTGATCGTTGGGAGCCTTCCATGCACAAAACAATGACGTCGGCAGTGAAAACACTCTCTATTACCTCATATGAACAATGATTGATGTTGAGACTCGATACTCAAACATCGAGGAGATTTTTCTGGACTTGGTCTTCGTAGTTCAAAAGTTGCGACATTATCTGAAGCATCATGAAGTCCATTTGGTCTCACGTAATTACCAGCTCAAGTATATCCTCAGTCGCCCGATGCTGACCGGGTGCCTATCCCGAGGGGCATTTATCCTACAAAAGTTTGACATCCGGTTTGTGCCTCAGAAGGCCATCAAAGGCCATGCATTAGCAGATTTTCTAGAAGAGCACCCCCCAATAGGGACTACCACATCGAACGTCGAGCTACCCGATGAAGACAAATTTGTGGTTCAAGAGGAACTCCAAACATGGGAAATGTACTTCGACGGCACATCCTGAAGCCCAACTGGGAAAAGGATGGAATATCCCATATTTAACAAGGTGGGTCTGGGGATAATACTCATGTCCACGTAAAAGGAAGCCTTGACATATTCCTTCCTACTGTTAGAAGGATGTACAATCAATGAAGCAGAATATCAAGCCCTCATTGTAGGCCTCGAGCTCACACTCCAGGCACAAGTACATCACCTTAAGGTAAAAGGTGACTCAGAACTGGTCATCAAGAAATTTAGTGGTGACTATGCTATTAAAAAGGAGGATCTAATTCCCCTGTTTGACAATGTATGAGGGTTAATGGTAGAATTCTCCACATAACCAACATTAACCTATATTCCCTGGTCTTAGAATGCCCAGCCTGAAGCATTTGATAATGCGGCCACAGACCTAGCTGACCCAGACTGGGATGAAAAAATTATCATCATTGCTCATCATCGAATGGTCTTTCCATTCATCCAAACTAAGATAGAGGAAATCCACTAAGTCAGCCCTGTACTCGAGCCATATGCTCCCGCCACCTGCTAGATGACCCCCATTGCAAACTACCTTCAATTGGGAGAGCTTCCATCAAACAGGGCTGAAAGAGAGCATATACGGAGAAGGGAAATCATCTTTGTCCTATATGGAGGCACGGGTCAGTAAGAGTTCCTCTACAAATGAGGCCTCAATGGGGTACTCCTCAGATTCATTGATGGAGAAGAAACCACTTCTGTCATGACTGAAGTGCATGCTGGAGTATGTGGAGAAAATTAGTCAGGTTCTAAGCTTTCCCATCAGGTCTGACGGCTTGGGTACTATTGGCCCAGAGTGGCACGAGATTGCAGGTGCTTTACCAAAAAATTCCACTCATGCCAAATTCATGCCAACTTCATACACCAACCCCTGGTGTTACTTCATCTGGCCAAGTACTCCTGGATATTTTCCGTCTGGGGAATGGATGTCGTGGGACCAAATCCACCCATCACAGCCATACAGCTGAAGTATATCCTCACGACAACTGACTTATTTTCCAAATGGGTAGAAGCTGTACCCCTTAACAATGTCGGGTCAGGAAACATTGTCAGCTTTGTGAAAACCAATATCATCACTAGATTTGGTGTCCCTCATACCACACTGATGGATAACGACACCAACTTCTGCTCTGTTGAATTAGAGAAACTATACCCAGAATAAGGTATTAAGGCTAACCACTCATCCCACTACTATGCATTGCCCAACGGACAGAAAGAGGCTTTCAACAAGACCTTGTCCAACATTCTCCAGAAAATGGTGGTCAAAGACAAGAAATCGTGGCCCGATAAACTCCATCATGCATTGTGGGCTTATCAAACCACAATCCGCACTGCTACTCGGGTCACTCCGTACCCATTAGTATATGGAACAGAAGCGGTCCTGCCCAATGAGCTCCAATTTCCCTCGCTCCGTGTTGCTGTTTGTGATCAATTATCCAACGATGAGGAATCAGAAATATGGCTAGGTGAATTGGAACAGCTAGAGGAGAAGCAGTTTCACACTTTGCACCGTCTAGAAGTATACCAGAGCCGGATTGCACGAGCCTTCAATAAAAAGTTTTGTCTTCGGTCATTCTTGGAAGGAGAATTAGTATTGGTCTTCCGGACCCCAATGATACTCGGAAATAAACCTCCAAAGCTTGAGCCCAAGTGGGAGGGACCATATGTTATACACAAGGTCTACTCCAATGGAGAATATACCTTGATCTCCATGGATAGGAAATTCACTACCGCTCCCACAAATGTAAAATTCCTGAAGAAGTATTTTGCATATAAATTAAAAAGCAGTTATCATCTGAGCTACAGGACATTAAATTGCCAAGCACCCAATGGTCCAAAATCTATGACCCTAAACTAAGAGTATTTCTCCCTCACTAGAATAACTAAAAGAAGTTATCATCCAAGCTGCAGGATGTTAAAATTCCAAGTACCAAACAGTCCAAACTATATGACCCTAATCTATGAGTATTTCATCCTCACCATATGACGTTAAACTGCACGAATTTCAGAGAACTACGTATCGCTTGATATCTACCCTCGCAAGATACATAGCAACGCTGGGATCACCTATTCGGTCCCATCCACTCCCAAATGGAATAAAGTTAAAAATGTCCCCTTCCCCCGTGTATAGATCGGCACTACATGGGGTGTATTGTCTTTCAGAGAACTACGTACGGCTTGATTCCTACTCTCTCAGGATACGTAGCGACGCCATGGTCCCCTATCCTGGCCCATCCACCCCTGAATAAATGTTAAAAATGCCCTCTACCCCAGTGTATGGACCAACCCTGCACGGGGTGTATTCCTCTTCCTTACCGCACGACGTTAAATTGCATGGATAAGGATAAAAAAGATGCCTCTTGACCTCTGTGTATAGAATAAACCTTCACGGGGTGTATTTTCTTTCAAAGAACTATGCGTGGCTTGATTCCTACCCCCACAGGATACGTAGTGACGCCAGAATTTCACACCCTGGCTCATCCAACTCAAATGAGGCCAAAAATACCCCCTTCCCTTGTATGGACCAAATCCGGATGGGGTGTATTCTCCAAAAGAACTATGTGAGGCTTGATTCCTTCCCTCGTAGGATATGTAGTGACGCCAGGGTTCCCCATCCTAGCCCATCCATTCAAAAAAATTCTCTCTCCCCCCATGTAAAGACCAGACATGCATGAGGTGTATTCTTCGTCCTCACTGCATGACATTGAACTGCACGGATTTCAAAGAACTATGTGAGGCATGATTCTTGACCTCGCGGGATACGTAGTGATGGCAGGGTCCCCTACCCTGACCCATCCATACACAAATGAAAGTCAGAACTACGCTTTCCCCCATGTACGGACTAACACTGCGCGGGGAGTACCTCCTTCGGGGAACTACGTGTGGCTTGATTCCTACACCCGTAGGATGCGTAGTGACATTTGGGTTTCACATCCTGGCCTAGAAATTCCCGAATGATCATAAAAAAATTCCCACTTACCTAGTGTACAGACCTGTAATGTCTTATAATTTTCTTTTTATTATTTTAAATATTATATGGAATTATTTCGAGACCAGGCGTGAAGATGGCACATCGTTTCGAGCTCCAGTGAGCCCGGAATGGAGGTTTGAACTTTTTTTTGTTATGTGAGTCAGCACTCATGCATGGTTGTGGCAGTTTCCAAATAGATGCCCGAATTAAAAATATGAGGGCACCGTTGCATTCAGGACGATGTATTTAACTAAGAACGAGCCTAACATCGACAAGTGCGGGTTGAGGGAGATAGTTTATTTTTAGACGTTTTAAGTAAAATAAATTAAAATAAATTAACATGTTTATTTTATTTCATTTAAGGAAACATCTGCTGCAGCGCGGTAATGGCGCAGTTGTTTCCTAAATTGATGGCGCGTCATAATGACTTCAAAATGGAAAGTCGACGTCATTAATATTGTCATGTAATTACATGCCAATCTTGTTTCTCTTTTTAATGGGTTGAACAATTGTTGATCGTTGGCAAAGTTTGAGAGGAACCACTACCAAATCCGTGAGGCGTCGGAGAGAAATCTCGGCAACGAATAACGACGGATCGAAATCGAGGATCGTTGCGCTGATGTTGAAGGATCTCGACGACAACGGCAGCGCAACTCCATCATCAATGATCGATCCTTTCGAAAGGTAGGGGTTTGTTATTTCAATTCCTTTTCCCCGTTTTTGATTTTAAATGATGAACACGGATCAACCACGAACATGTTGATCTGCGGATTCGTACGTTTTTGCAGAAGGGTTTTCATTGGGATGATTTTGGGAAAATAATCCATGCTTTTATTTATGTTGACCGCTTCTCCATTTAAACCTATTAACGGGGGTGGATCAACACCGTGACGAACGACGGCAGAGGTTCGTTCCTCAATTTTGTTTATCAGATTTCTTCCCCCATTTCTTTTCTCACGTGTTCTTCTTGTTCTTCGTGGGGCGACGAACAATGGATTTTTGCGCATCCATTCTGCGACAAAACGATCCCAAATTGAAGGTTCGACACCGCAAAGGCCTTGTGGAGGTGCGGAGATGATAGCGAACGACGAATCGGACAGGATCGAGAAAGTGCGTTCTCTGAGTGTTCTTCATGAGGGAAGATCAAAACACGTTTTCGGAGCTGATCGGAGGTCTGAAAACACCGGAACTTGCTTCATGGTAATGGGGTGACCAAAACGTGAAGGATTAGTGGTGATCGGATGGCCGGATCGATGAACGGATCATCACCGGAGACGTGACGGTGGAAGTCCGCATTTCTGGAAATTTCTAGAATACATGGCATGTACATCCGAAGAACACTCCGTGTAGTAATGGTGGTGGAGGATAGGGTTTCGGGGTCAGAGATGAATAACACAGAGTGTGACCCCGGTCACATGGCGTGTCGTAATTTCCCTGAAGCTCGGCGTGTACTTTGGATAGTACACGGACACGGGATGAGCTACACGGCTCCAGGCGACACAGCATGTACAGCGTGATAGAAGCGGCTACGTGGGACTCGGCATGTATCCCGAGGTTACGCGGACAAAGGATAGGGTACATGACAGTGTACTCCATCACACGGCCAGGCGAGGCCAGTAACGCGGGCCACGCCGTGTGCAGAGTACACGGGTTTGAGTACAAGAGTTGATGACCGTGAATGGGCACATGGCCAGAGTACACGGTGCCAACCCCAGTTACCCAGACACGGCGTGTACACCATGAATGGGCACATAGTTTTTCCTACATGACCAGCCTCACAACACGGGTCGTTGTACATGGGCAGTACCTGGGGTCAGACAACACGACATGTATCCTTTCTACACACAGTGTACTTTTTGGAAAACAGCATGGTCAACTTGTCCACCATGCCTTTGAAATATTTAGTTTGGGTTAGTGCCCCTTCTTCTTATTCCCCTGAAGGTCAGGCATCATTCCCTCATGTAGTAATATGATCTCTTCAGCAGGACTTTCTATGATATAGTCAGGCATCCATCCGAGAGGCCCGTATCGAGATCCTCTATCCATTCCTGACCCAAGGTAGATTCAGGCATCGTCGTGACAAACCTTATCGGGCGTTGATCTTATACTTAGCTAGTTCATCACCTAACTGGTGAATCTGGATGAGTCGTGGTATCCGCAATGGCCCTACCAGTGATCCTCATCTGTGTATCATGATCATTCCCACTTAGGATTGTGTCTACCATAATGAGTGATTTTGTCTATCGTAACCCTCCCACTCTAGAGTGTGTCTTCCATAATGTGTGCATCTACCTCTTGTTATATCTCCTGATAAACGACACTTCTCAAACATACATCATCAGAGTTATAAGACTCATGTAGTGTGTTCTCCCGGAACGAGTGTATCACGGAATCTTTGAACAGAATCCCTAATGGGGGTATGCGATTGGGTGACTTGTCTCTAGACCACAGTTCTGGGTTTTGAGTATATCTGGTTAATTCTACATGTTTTGTAGACATATACTGTGCATAGCAGACTGTACCTTTACTTTGTGTACTGCTATTGGTTTTTAGGGTCCTCTACTGAGTATTTTTATACTCACCCCTGCACAGTCATTGCCCGCACGTCTGGTGACTTGTGCAGACAAGCAGCCTTTTGACAGAGTCCAGGGAATACCAGGACAGGACCGAGCTTTCTGAGTTCCCTACAGGATGAGTAGTTCCTACTTCTACGAGCAGTAGTCCCAATACCTTTTGTGCATAGAGGTTGGACTTTTCAATTTTCAGACTCTTGTTTTTTTGTTTTTGGTGGGCTTGTATTCTAGCCCAGTTTACTTTTTAGTATTCTACCTTTCTTCGTACTCTATTGGTTGGGGTTTAGTTGTATGCATGCTTTTTGTTCCTTAGTGTTTTACATTTCAGCATTTTTGGGATTATAGATGAGTGTGTGTGTACAGGTACTTAGGCAATACCTCCCATATTAGTGATATTCCTACTCGGTGCTAGTCACCAGCCCCTGGCCTATTGCAGGTAGGGTTTGGGAGTCACGGTGCGGCCCCCACTGAGACGGGTCGTGAAAGAGTGGTATCAGAGGTTATCGGTTCTGCCTTAGGACCAAGAGTCCGTGAGTATGGTTTGGGGAAACAGTGTTGAGTGTTTTGGGTTCGGCTTTAAGGACAGAGACCCCCAGTGGTGGTGTGGTGGTCGACGTATCCATACACCAGGGCTCTGATAACCTGCTTTCTGACTCGGTACATGAAAAAACTAGTTTTGGGGAAATAAAAATGTACATGCATCAAATAGGAATGGTTTTTGGTTTCCAAGTCCTTTATGTCTGCTATCCAGATAAACTCTTTGACCAATGTACATCTTGTTTCTTTATAGGATGTCTCTGCGATGCATACCCGCTAGGATTCAGTAGCACGATCACAAGGATGACCCCCTCAGTGATGAGGCTTTGATACAGGGACAATCTACCTTGGCGTTTCCACCAGGTGGTGCACCTACTGTTCCACCACCAGTGGAGTAGCCAGTGGTACCTGCAGTACCGACCGGTTAGGAGCGTAGGCTTAGCGTACTCCATGGGTTCCAAAGATAGATACCCCTTATGTTCTGAGGTGAGCCTCACCCTCAGGCGACTGGGGACTGGCTTGAGGCGGTGACCATAGTTTTCCGTCTATTGCGGACACCAGCAGACCAGAAGGTGGTCCTAGGAGCGAGCCTTCTTCAGGGTTCGGATGGAAGATGGTGGATTCTGACCACAAAGACTCATGAAGAGGAGACTCTTTCATGGATGGATTTTGAGAGACTCTTCAGGGAGGAGTTCTCTCCATTTACGCTGAGAGATGTACACATCTAAGAGCTACTCCAGCTTCAGCAGGGCGGTATGATAGTGGATGACTATTCATCGAGGTTCACCAACCACACCAGGTACTCGATGGATATGATCAGGGATCAGTATGTCAGATCTCAGACCATTGAGAGAGGTTTACGATGACATATCTGAGCCAGTGTCATGCCTCTATGAATATCGACTTATGTTGGAGTGCCTGAGCGAGCTTTGGTGGTTGGGAGTTTCTTAGCGGAGTAGAGACAGCTGACGGTAGTCAGCAGCAGGCAGACAGGTGCGGAGACCCCGATAGTAGGTAGCCGACGTCAGGCACAGGGATCTGGACGTGGGAAACTCATAAGAGGACCCAGGACAGGGGATCGATAGTCCAGGTCTCTTAGGATGGATCCAGTCAGCCTAGGGAGAATCGATTCTACACATGCGACAGTAGGGTACATCTTTCTAGAGATTGACCGACCCGTAGAGCTGCTGACAGGGAAGCAATGGATGGACCACCGAGGTAGAGGCAAAGAATAGAGTAGGCAGACCATCCTGGCGGCGGACGTGGTAGAGGAGAAGGTAGAGCTGTAGGTGGTGGCAGACCCTTCGACTTAATTCCACCACCACCCCCAGGAGGTCTGCACCAGGCTCAGGGATCTGGGGGACAGGGACGGGGATAGCTGCATGCGGTCGAGGAATACGACCCAGGGGCTCCAGGGATGATTCGAGTTACAGTCTGTGTCTTTTCTACCATAGTTTCTATACTCATAGACACAGGTTCCAGTCATTTTCTTATAGCCACATGTCTTCTTCAAAACCTATAGATTCTTGTAGAACCATTTACTCGATCCTTACGCTTGGAGACACCTACGGGAGGAGACTCGACAATCACGCACCTTTGCAGATAGTGTGATCTTACCCTTGGAGGTGAGAGTTTCGGTTGGAACCTCTTGGTGGTAGCGTCTAGGCCTTACACCGTCATTCTCGGTATGGATTGGTTATCTTCGGTCCATTCCCATATTGAATGATTTAGGTGAAGGGTGTGGTGTGCCTGCCGTGATGGAACGAGGTTTTCCTTTTTCGGAGAAAAGGAAACCCAAGCAGCACAAAATGGGCTCAGGCATAGGTGGGTGCAGCCAATCACTCATGAGTTGGATAGCTTTACCCTCGGGGTAGTAGATGTTGTGAGCTCCTAGTTCCCATCATGGTGGTGGAGTATGAGGATGTCTTTCTAGAAGAGGTTCCAAGATTACCTCCCCACCGGGAAATTTAATTCTGCATCATCTTACACCCTAGGATGACACTGATTTCCTCATCGGCATATCAGATTTCTCCCACAGAGCTTCGCGAGATTAGGGTGCAGTTGGAGGATTTTCAGAGCAAGGGTTTTGTATGACCCAGTGTCTCACCCTGGGTGGCCCCAGTCTCGTTTTCCAAGATGGATGATGGGAGTCTGAGGTAGAGTATGGATTAACGGCACATGAACCAGGTGATGATGAAGAACAAGTATCCACTTCTGAGGATCAATGACCTCTTTGATCAACTAAGAGTGGCACAACGGTTCTCGAAGGTTGACCTTCGATCAGGATATCACCAGCTATGAGTGCGGGATGAGGATATACCAAAGATGGATTTCAGATGCAGCTACAATCACTATGAGTACTTGGTGATGCCTTTTAGCATGACAAACTCCCCTGATGTGTTCATGGGTCTAATGAACCGGATCTTCCAGCCGTACTTGGACCGGTTCGTAGTGGTCTTCATCGACGACATCCTTGTGTACTCGGCATTAGAGGAGGAGCACGCGAGACACCTGCGGATGGTTCTGGATGTACTCTGGGAGCACCAGCTTAAGGGGAAGCTCTCGAAGTTTCAGTTCTGGATTCAGCAGGTCCACTTTCTAGGACATGTCATCTCAACAGATGGAGTGGCTGTGGACCCAGGCATGGTGGAGGCTGTGTTAGCATGGGAGCCACCTCGAAGTGTGACGGAGGTGTGGAGCTTCCTTGGGATGGTAGGATATTATAGGATATTCATTCCTGATTTCTCCTAGATATCAGAACTGATGACAACCTTGACCAGGAAGGGGAAACCCTTCGTGTGGACAGAAATGTTCCAGCAGTCTTTCGAGAAGTTGAGACAGAGTTTGACGAGCACCCCAGACTTGAGATTTCCATATGAGGGTGTTGAGTACGTTGTTTTATGCGACAAATCAGGGACTGCGCTCGGTTATATCCTCATGCAGTGGCATGTAGTGATTTCTTATGGTTCGTGCCAGCTTAAGCCACATGAGCAGAACTATGCGACCCATGATCTCGAGTTGGAACTGGTAGTCTTTACATTGAAGATGAGGTGACACTACCTTATGGGCGAGTGGTTTATTGTCTACTCTGACCACAAGAGCATCAAGTACATCTTCTCACAATAGGATCTGAATCTGAGGCAGAGTCGTTGTTTAGAGTTCCTCTAGGACTATGATTTCTAGATCATCTATACTATTGGAAAGGGGAACAAGGTGGAGGATGATTTTAGCAGAAGGTTGAGCTCACAGCTGTTGAGTGAGGCGACACAGTAGTTAGCCACGTTACAGTTATCCTTAATGGATGGGGAGGATATAGGTTACCTACAGTCGATGGTTGTCACCCCTCCACTCTTACAGCAAGTTAGGGAGGCACATCTTGGGGATGTCAACTGTGTAGATTTATATGCTCAGTTATCCATGGGACATGAACCAGATGGATATTCGCAAGGTGGGGAGCACATGCTTCTTTTCAGAGGATGCACTATTGTACCAGTGGCATTGCAGGAGGATATCCTGAGGTAGTTTCATACATCCCCTTTGGAGGTACATCCTGGATTGGAAAATATGTACCAGGATCTCTGATGATAGTTCTGCTGGTCAGGCATGAAGAGGGCAGTAGCGGATTTCGTTTCTCGATTCCTCACATGCCAGCAGGTGAAGTCTGAGCACCAGGTTCCAGTGGGATTAGCTCACCCCTTGGAAGTTTCAGAGTGGATGTGTGATGGAATATCGATGGAATTCGTGATAGGCTTACCACAGATGTCTAAGGGGCATGATTTCATACGGTTGATCATTGACCGACTCACCAAGTCAGCCCACTTCTTAGCTATTAGGGGGCAAAGTTCCGTAGAGATCTTGGGATGCCTCTAAATGCAGGAGATAGTTTGGCTTCATGGAATCCCCTCAACTATAGTCTCAGACCTAGATGACTTCTTCACATCCCGGTTGTGGAAGGGATTTCATGAGGCTTTTGCGACTCAGTTACGCTTGAGTGCATCATTTCATCCCCAGACGGATGGTCAGATGGAGGGGACCATTCAGGTTCTAGAGGATATGTTACGAGAATGCGTCTTGGACTTTGGTCGTAGCTGGGAGGACCAACTACCACATGTGGAGTTTTCGTACAACAACAGCTAACACTCCACCATCAGTATGGCACCATTCGAGGCCTTGTATGGTAGACCCTGCCGGTCACCGCTTTGCTGGACCGACCCTGGAGAGTCAGCACTCATGGGTCCAGAGTTAGTGTGAGCTACCACAGAGAAGGTGCAGATCATCCGAGAGTGGATGAAGACTACACAGAGCCGGAATAAGTCTTATGCTGATAGGCGATAAAGACCTCTAGATTTCGAAGAGGGAGACCACGTCTTTCTTCGGTTCTCACCTTGACGAGGGTTGCGGGGATTTGTCCGAGATGGAAAGCTATCTCTGAGGTTCATCGGACCTTTCCAGATTCTGTACAGAGTTGGCGAGATGGCGTACCTCCTAACTCTACCGCCATAGTTGCATCGGGTACATGATGTCTTCCACGTGTTGCAGCTGAGGATGTACGTGCATGACCCATTGCATGTCATTGATTGGGGTGAGCTGGACATCGAGGATGGAGTATGCTTTGCTGAGTACCTAGTGGAGATCAAGGATCGGTAGGAGAGGATCCTTCGTGGGTGATCGATTCACTTGGTGTGCATCCGGTGGCAGCACGGGAATCTTCAGGAGAGCATGTGGGAGCGGGAGGCCCACATTCGTGCCCAGTACACACATCTTTTCGAGTAGACCTTATTTTGGATTTTCGACGACATAAATCCCCAAGGTGGGGAGAATGTAATGTCTCTGATTTTTCCGTTTATTATTTTATATATTATATGGAATTATTTCAACACCGGGCGCGAAGATGGTACATTGTTCTGAGCTTTAGTGAGCCCAGAATGGTGGTCTAAACTTTTTTTTCTTAAGTGAGTCAGCACCCACGTGTGGTTGTGGCAGTTTCCAAACGGATGCCTGGATTAAAAATATTAGGGAACCGTTGCGTCCGGGATGACGACTTTACCTAAGAACGAGCTTAACCTCGACCGGTGTGGGTCGAGGTAGAATGTTTATTTTCAGACATTTTAAGTAAAATAAATTAAATTAAATTAACAAGTTTATTTTATTTCATTTAAGGAAACATCTACTGTAGGGTGGCAACAGTGCAGTTGTTTCCTAAATTGAAGGCGCATCATAATGACTTCAAATGGGAAAGTCGATGTCATTAATACTGTCGTGTAATTAAGTTCCAATCTTGTTTCCCTTTTTAATGGGTTGAACAATTTTTGATCATTGGCAACGTTTGAGAGGAACCTCTGCCGAATCCGTGAGGATTTGTAGAGAATTCTCAGCAATGAACGATGATGGATCGAAATTGAGGATCATTGTGCCGAAGTTGAAGGATCTCAATGAAAACAGTAGTGCAACACATTCATCAATGATCGATCCTTTAAAAAGGTAGGGTATTTTATTTCAATTCATTTTCCCCGTTTTTGAGTTTAAACGACGAACGCGGATCAACCACGAACAAGTTGATCCACGTATTCGTACATTTTTACGGAGGGTTTTCTTTGGGTTGATTTTGGAAAAATAATCCATGATTTTATTTATTTTGATCGCTGCTCCATTTAAACCTATTTGCCGGAGTGGATCAACGTCCTGACGAATGACGACGGAGGTTCGCTCCTCAATTTTTTTTATTGTATTTCTTCCCCCATTTCTTTTCTCACGCGTTCTTCACGTTCTTCATGGGGAAACGAACAATGGATCATTTCCTATCCGTTCCGTGATGCAGCAATACCAAATTAAAGGTTTGACACTGCAATGACCATGTGTTGGTGCGGCGACGATGGCAGAAGTCGAATCAGACCGGATCGGGAAAGGGTGTTCTCCGAGCGTTCTTCGTGTGGGAAGATCAAAAAATGTTTTCAGAGCCGATCGGAGGTCCGAAAACATCGGAAGCAGCTTCTTGGTGATCGGGAGACCAAAACCTGAAGGTTTTGTGGTGATCGTATAGCCGGATCTATGAACAGATCATCACCGGAGGCGCGACGGCAGATGTCCGTGTTTCTGGAAATTTCCAGAATACACGGCGTGTACTTCTAAAGAACACACCATGTAGTACTGGCGGTGGAGACTAGGGTTTCGAGGTCAGAGAGAAATAACACGGAGTGTGACCCCAGCTACACGGCGTGTTGGACTTTCCCTGATGCTCGGCATGTACATTGGGTAGTACACGGACACGGGATGAGCTACACGGCTTCAGGCGACACAGCGTGTACAGCGTGACATAAGCGGCTATGTGGGACTCAGCGTGTATCTAGGGGATACACGGACATGGGATGGAGTACACGACCATGTACTCCATCACACAGCCAGGCGAGGCCAGTAATGCGGGTCACCCTATGTGCAGAGTACACAGGTTGGAGTACACTGGTTGATGACCATGTACTGGCACATGGCTTGACTATACGGATCCAACCCCAGTTACCCAGACATGGCGTGTACACCATACTACACACTGTGTACATAGTTTTTCCTACATGACCAACCTCATGACATGAGCCGTTGTACACGGGCAGTACCCGGGGTAAGACAACACGACATGTATCCTTTCTACACACCATGTACTATTTGTAAAAAGTCTTGGTCCTCTTGAAACCATGCCTTGGAGATCTTTTTTTGGGGTTAGTGCCCCTTCTTCTTGTTCCACTAAAGGTCAGGAATCATTCCCTCAAATAGGAATGTGATCCCTTTTTGTGATAGTGTCAGGCACCCATCCGAGAGGCCCGAATCGAGATCCTCTATCCATTCTTGACACTAGGTAGAGTCAGGCATCGATGTGACCAACCTTACCAGGCATTTATCCTCTACCTAGCTGGTGAATCACATAACTGGTGAATATGGATGAGTTGCGGTATCTTCCATGGACCTGGCAGTGATCCTCATCTGTGTATCATGATCTTTCCCACTCAGGAGTGTGTCTCTCGTAATGAGTGCTTCTCTCTATCGTAACCTTCCCACTCAGGAGTGTGTCTCCTGGAATGAGTGCAGCTACCTCTTGTGATGGTTCCGATGAACAACACTTCTCGGACGGACATCATCAGATCTATAAGACTCGTGGAGTGTGTTCTCCCGGAATGAGTGTATCACGGAATCTTCGAACAGAATCCCTAACGGGGGTATGTGGTTGGGTGACATGTCTCTAGACCACAGGATAGTGTTTTGAGTATATATGGTTTGTTATATATGTTCTGTAGACATATACTGGGCAAATCTAACTGTACCTTTACTTTGTGTACTGCTTGTGGTTTTCAGGGTCCTCTACTGAGAATTGTTATACTCACCCCTACACGGGGTTTGCCCGATCCTCTGGTGTCTTGTGTAGATGAGCAGCCTTTTGAAGGATTTTAGGGCATACTAGGACATGACCGAGATTTCTGAGTTCCCTACAGGCCGAGGTGTTCCTATGTCTACGAGCAGCAATCCCATAAGCTTTTGTGCATATAGGTTGGACATGTCAGTTTCAGACTCTTGTTTGTTTTTTTGTGGGCTTGTATTCTAGCCCAGTTTACTTTTTAGTACTCTACATTTTGTCTTACTCTTTTGGTTGGGGTTTACTTGTATGCCTGCATTTTGTTCCTTAGTGTTTTACATTTCATCATTTGTGGGCTTGGAGATGTGTGCGCGTGTATAGGTACTTAGGAAATGCCTCCCATGATAGTGATATGCATATTCGGTGCTAGTCAGCATCCCATGGCCTATTGGAGGCAGGCTTGGGGAGTCACGACGCGGGACCCACTGGGATGGGTCATGACAGGACCAGATCTGCATGGGGTGTATTCCTCATCCTCACCACATGACGTTAAAACTACAAGGACTTCATCCTCACCGGACGACGTTAAAACTTCACGGACATCATCCTCACCGCACAACGTTAAAACTGCATAGACATCGTCCTCGCCGCACGACGTTAAAACTGCACGGACTTCATCACGATCCACACATGATATATTGAAAAACGAGATTGAAATACTCCTAGAGAATTTGGATGCATCCACTCCAAACATCAGACTCCATGACCCGGATAATTATGGATCCTCATAACCATTCATGGCCATCGGAAGTGGAAAGTCATCAACCTGGGGAGACCTTTTCATGACTATGCATACCGTGCCGTTAGCAGCTCTACATATTGATATCCCCTGGCTCATCTACAAAGGCATGATTTCCTTGGGCGGTACAATTTCTATCTTTGTATGCTTACCAGCCTCAGAGCCCCCATATCATATCTCCCGATCCAGAAATTTATGGCGCAGTGGTTGACATGTTCTTCCCCCTTTTCACATCCAAACATTTCCAGGGTATCCTTACCCAGTTGGCCTATGTATCTACCCGTGGTTTTCATGACAACCTGCGTCTACGACCATCAATCCAGGGCTAGGATACTTTGACTCAACGAAAAATTGCGGTGAAGATGTTTCTTATATGCTCAGACACCATTATCCCCGCATTTTGAACTCTGTACTGTGAGCAATATAGAATTTTCATAATCATTCATGGCCATCAGAAGTGGAAATTCATCGACCCGGAGACACATTTTCATGACGATGCATACCATTCCCTCAGCGGCTCTGCATATTGATATCCCCTGGTACGTCTACCAAAGGAAAGATTTCCCTAGGCGGCACTCTTTCTAGCTCTCTACACTGACCATCCTCAGATCCCCCACACCACATCTCCTGATCCGGGAAACCTTAGAGTTACAATTTACAACCTCCATCCCCCACCATGTCCAGAGTATATCAGAGCATGATAAATCAGTTACCCTTCATGCGACTATAGCAATAGCCACCCAATGGTCCGAACTCTATGACCGCTAAACTAGGATAACATCATCCTTAACACACAACGATAAACTACATGGAGTGAAGGTATACCCCCACGCATAAGATAAATCAGTGGAGGGATCTCTCTAAGCTTTAACAACAACCAGGGCTGAATATGCCCGACATGTCCTGATACTTTCTTACCAAATGATAGCCATCGTGGCCTGGATAATCGCGGATCCTCATAACCATTCACAGCCATCGAAAGTGGAAAGTTATCAACCTGTGGACACCTATTCATGACTATGCATACCATGCCCTCAGCAGATCTGAATATTGATAGCCCCTGGACCGTCTACCAAAGGTGAGATTTCCTCAGGTGATACTCTTTCTTGTTCCGTACGCTTACCAGCCTCAGAGCCCCCATATCATCTCTCCTGATATAAGAAGCCCCAGAACCATGATTTACACTGTCAACCCCTTTCCACATCTTGGTCATGCTGAGATGTTCAAACCCAGTTACATTCTGATCAAGAGTGACCTTTACAACTACGTCCATACTGCATGATGTTAAATTGCATGGTACATCTTGGTCGCTTGGCGTAAAGCTCCAAAGACCAAGAATTAAATATTTAGGGAAATTTCTCTAACTACAAGCATTTTCACTTGTTTAAAAATGCCCCTGCCCTCGCTACATGACGTTAAAACTACACAATATCCTTTAATAATGCTCACTGTCATTACTGCATGATGTTAAACGGCATGGTCAAACCAGTCATGGGTTTAGTAAGGAACTGAGGCTTTTCTTTGTCCCTCAGTGCATGGGTCAGACCAGCACAAACCACTACCTCACACCAGCGTGAGAAGGAATGACTTCACCCATTCTAAGGGAATTTAGCCTAGATGTTTCTCCCGTATCCAGGAACCCTCTCCTCAGAAACCATACTATGTACTCAGAAAAAGCCGAACTCTCATAATCCACTCATGGTTGTCCTGAATCTCAACTTCCCTGAAGTTGCTTGGCTATCGGGATAATGCAATCATTGAAAAAAGGACACATTTTAATGACTATGCTATCATACCCTCAGCAGCTCTGTATATTGATCGCCCCTGGCCCATCTACCAAAGATAATATTTCCTTAGGCAATGCTTATATCTATACTCCTCTTTCCCCCGGAGACCCCATGTCCATCACGGGATTTGGAAACCCTCTGAGCTACCATTTACTAGCCTCTTTCACGACCCTACTTAAATATGGTGGAACGTCTCTGACAAGATTACTGAGAACCAGGAGAAGCCATTCCACTCTATATAATGTCCCAGCTCTATGACTTTAAACTACGCCAAGCTCCAACCATCCTTTATGCTAGATTAATGCATAGGAAATGAACCATTCTTCCACACTCTTGATTGATAAAAATGTTCTCAAAACCATTCAGACATCGCATACCCTTTCCAAGCCACCCCCATTGGTTTTCATAATTCCCCAAAGCCACCATTGGTGGTTTCCGTAAGCTAGACTTCCATGAAGTCCTTAGGCCATCAGAAATGGAGAGTCATTGACTTATTGATACCTTTTCATGACTATTCATACCATTTCCTTAGTGGATCTGCATATTTATCACCCTTGGCATGTCTACCAAAGGGATGATATCCTTAGGCGGTGATCTTCCTACCTCTGCATACCGATACGACTCCCATGCCTTGAGACATGCCTTACATGTTGTTCAAATTTAAACATTCTCCCCCACATGCATTAAAAGGATATCGAGACAACTTTTAGTCAACCAAATCTAATTGGGGCCCTCTCCCCACCATATCTGGTCAAAGATGTTCAACCTAAAGCATCAGTAATGATAGTCTTGTCGGTGGGACTTTAAACCTCTCATAAAAAGAGGCACAAATCCGGTTGGACCGAAAACCCGAAAAGGGTGACCTAAGAAAAAGTCGAGTCGTATCCACTGGGTCCACACCAAATGGGAACAGAAAAAATTAGGGTATTAGCATAAAAGGAAAAAATTTGTTGGGTTTTTTCTAGAAAACCCTAGAAATAGTGAAACTATGCTCACTGGATCCCATGGTCTAGGAAACAGTTAGAGATTGTTTCTATTTTCTTGAGTTATGATTAATTCTGATTCTGTGAGTTGTTATTTACACAACAATTTTTCTAGTAACAGTCATGTTTTACAGCAAAAAAATATTGAAATAGACTGTATTCCGTTTGAACAAAATGGGAGGATGTCCACAAGCTGGGGCCTCTCCCTCAGAGCAATGAAAAAAGGGGGTAAGTAAAATAGAGTTTATAGGAAAGGATCTAACCGTCACAAAGGATCATGGCACTCTCTCTCCATCAGATTAGCGGTCGTGTGGTGGAGGTTGTTTCAAGTCTGTTCCAGCATGACCTTCTCCCTGGCCTGAACATCAGCCACCGAACGAGTGTGATCCACTGTTGTTTGGAGATCGTTGATCCCTTTCCCGGTGTCTTTAAGGTGACTAGTCATAGTTGAAAACTAATCCCTCATCATCGTTTCTCGTACTTCACATTCCTGAAACTTGGTAGATAGGATGGATGCCTAATCTTGAGAGCTTTCCTCCTGTGCTATCAGCTGATGGAGCTTTATCATGGCTTCCTCTAAGGCTCGGGTCCCGCAATGAGAGGCAGCAAGGTGAGAAAGTTTGTGTTCATTAGTGGAAACTTCCTCACTGTCCATGAAAACCTGGCAAGCTAGAAAATGAAACTGCCGATAGTCAAAGCCACCTGACCCCAATCCCAGGAAGAGTTGTCGGAGAGCTTCGGTTTTAGTTCCATCTCATCTAGAGGAGTTTCGCCAAAAATCTCACAATTTCGGGGCAAGTCCCACCTGCGCACTGCTCGGTGGTCCGCCATGACATGAGGATCTTTGGTATCCTTACTAGATAGCACGAGAAAGAAGTCTGGAATTGCGATCAACACAGACATGTGCATGCTAGAAGATGGTTCCGAAGCTGGAAGATCAGAATCTTCTAACTCCAGTTCGGGCTTGGGAGTCATGTTTCGAAGTCCAGTATCGGCTGGAAATACTTTAGGAATTGTCTCTCTATGACCCTAAGCCACATGGTCATTCTAATCCATGTCCAATAAGGATGGTACCATCTGAACTTCGGCCATAGAGGGGCTGGGAGAGGAAAATACCCTGAGTCTCTTTAACCGACGAGCCATCATTCGGTCCTCCCTCAGAGTCGATGAGGAAGGTGTCGTAGGCACAATAGCCGCAATGACTCTTTACTTGGGAACCTTCTGAACATCCTTCCATAGGATCCCATCAGGATAATGTTTTATCGACATTATTACGTACTCCAAGGATAGGCTGGCAGCTGCTCCTATGCCAGGAAAGGGAAAGCTTGTGTCAGATCCCTCCCGCATCAGCATCAACCACCATTGACGGAGAGTTTCTGGGTGCATCCCTCGAGCCTGAGGAAGGTGAAGGGAAACATTGAGTTGCATACACCCAAACTGGTGGGAAAAAAGATGGGGGCATACAACTCACATAGAGAAACCCCGTCAATCTGTGCGAACAAAAACTCATCCCATAGTGAAGTCATGTAAGAACACTCCTCCAGGCTCCCCCTACGGTTATCAACCACGATGCCAGATGGGGTGGGGTAGGGAGCGAAATAAAACTGGGAGAAGTCACTCAAAAGCTTGTTGACTTCATTATAACTGAGGGACTTCAAGTGAACCCCCAGCTATATCGAGTAGGGTAGGCCGAAAGGTAGAAAGTGGGATGACTGTGTTATGAAAATACTCGTAACAGAGGAAATTCTTTGCTATCCAGCCGAATAATAATTTAAATGGCCCACTCAAACGGTAGGGTGACCCGCCCTCTGGCATGTGGCTTATTAGTTCTTAATTACGAGCCAATGTGGGCACGACCAAATTCACTGGGCGGCCCTCTGCCAACTCAACTGCCATTATCATGGTGTAAGACCTGACGCATGGGTTGATATACTGAGAAGGAAATAGCCACCTTCTCAAAAACAAAGAAAACAGACCTTCTAACCTTAGCATTGGCGGCACACCGGGGGACCACTTAACCCCATGAAAGGTAGTCGCCCACCTCCAGAACCGCCCAGTAGGAACCTTGGATGGTTCGTGACTTTTGATAAGGATGAGTCCTGGGGCGCTTGATCCTCAGAACAAGACCAGTGGTGTTCAGAAATAACCCTATCCGGTTGATATAGGGAATAAGAGAGCGGGCACCCAAGGCCTGACCCAGTGACCACTCCACCATAACCTGCAGATCCCTCACCAATGAAGGCACTTGTTCAACGTCATCCCATGCATCAGGAGTGGGAAAAAACTCTTCATACATCTCACCAATGCTGGAAATACCTCCCAGTTCGTAGATGTCCCATAAACTAATGCCAACATCACCATGGGTAGGGTAGAAAGAATTAGTTCTTGAACACCAGTGACTAAGAAAATCAGGAAGGCTCAGAGATGGTGGGTAAACTGCAAACTGGGAGGCCCACACTACGGATTATAGATTGACTACTTCTAGTGACTTGGGAGACTCCCAACAATGATGACAGACCTAGAAGGCCCATGCCCAGTAATTTGTGAAAATCCCACCAGACTGAAGATCCCACCTAGGAATCCACCCCGCGTCAGGTTCCACTCGAGCACGGTTGATAATTGAGGGGTAATTCCTGAAGATAACTTCCTGAGAGAAGTCTTGAGTGCACTCATCACTTTGGTTCCAAACAGAGCCTCTCAAATTGAAAGTGTCTTTCGGAGCAGAATCAGAGATCATCTCCCCCAATGAGGCAAGGTTCGCCTGAATACACTTTGGTGGTGCTTCCTAGCAAGGAGACGGAAGACCTGAGAAAGTGGGGGGGATAGGGATGTCTTATTGAAGACCGAAGCCATAATGTGGAAGTCAATTTGATAGTGGATAGCCCTGGAGCTCAGGAGAGAGCAAGTCCTTCAAGACACCATCGTCAAGAAAGATGGATCAACTAGGGTCCCTTTTGATGCTCCCCGCTCTACAAATAATAGCTAGACGCCTCCCTGAACCAATTGGAAGAGACTTGGAAGCAAGCCAAGGTGTAGGGCGAGGGGGAGCCATGTTTTCTACCAGCATTATAAAAACCAAGAAAATGGTTTGTCTGGAATAATAAAAAACTGGAAAAAAATTACAAGCATATGACAAAGGAGTCAAGAAGCCTTCATGACGAGGATTGTGAGCAGGCCTCAAAAAGTGGTTCGTGATGACTACATCTCAAGAAACAACCCTATGAAGAATAGGTCCACGGTACCCTGTCCCATGGAGTGTTTTCCATAAAACTGCAATCTAGGTTTCTCCACGGATTCTTTATCCAAGATTTAAATAGTTAGGTTCGGAAGACTTATGAAATTTTCATAGTCTGGAAGATTTATGTCTGTGGACCATCAAAACCGCGGAGCGAAATCCTACACGGCCCATCATGACTTTCTTTTTAATTAATTAAATGTGTTAGTTCATGGATGGAGATTGGTCCACGGGTGAAGGCAGGCGCAAATGAGGAATGGTTCGTGGAAGTGGCAGCTGGTTCGCGGATGAGGCGTTTCGCAAAGGAATGAGCACGCGGAGACAAAAGGCAAGGGAGCTCTTATTTCACGAAGAATCTGGTAAAAGACAAAAGAAGGGCCCCCGTATTTATAGGCATGGTCCCCTACCAGGTCCACTCCCCTGCCGCAAACCATTAAAGTTTCAGGACAACTTTATATCGAAATGGCCTCCTCTTCGATCCGATCGGACCCCATTCTAATGGGGGCATTTGTAGGGTCCTGAAAAAAATCTACAAAGTAAAATGATAATTCCAATAATTCAAGAGGGGATTCTACCCAATTTCCCTCAAAGAATTGGTTAAAAATATGAAGAGCACCCAAGAAATCAGAAAAGGACCGACCGGTCCACGTACCAGTCCAACAGGGATGTTATACAGACGGTTTAGCAGTATGCCTCCTCTGTGGACCGATGTCGTTCGTAGAATGGAGGCTGGAGCCCTCTGTAGGCGCGAAGTAAGAGGGGTGCTAACCCAGTTCACCATCACGAACCGCCCAAGCAGCGAATCGCATCAACCGGCCCAGATCGCATCCACTGTCATTCGCGGAATGGGGATGGAACCCTACGCGGTCGCGAATCACTCCCCGAGCTAGTTTGGTTTGTAGGGGAGAAGCGTTTAATGCCCCCCGTGAGTTGTGGATTGACCAAGTCATCCATAAACCGGGTATCCAGTTATGGGCCTCTACAAAAGGTGATGCATGACCATAGATTCATCGCTTTCCCCACTCTATAAAACAGAGATGGAGGGGGTCGGAGAAGGGGAGATCGATCAGATTCGGGTGGAAGGATTTCGAAGGAAAGAGTTTAGGATTTCTCAAACAGTGAAGCTCTAGTTCATGAAACAAAATATGTATGAATCTGGAAACGAATTAATAAGGAATATAAAACTCATAACAACTTGGTGAACCGCGAACCTAAAATAACAAATAAAATAAGACCGTGAACCATGGACCCTCTACGGATCACACCCAGCAGACCATTGAGTTTATGCCTTTTTTCCTATCCGTCGCACCACGTAGCACCCTTCTATGAGGCAGAAGCCCCAACCGATGAACCTCCGACCGGAATCACCCTTGGTCGTCATTGCTCGCGTGGACCCCTCCTCATACCAATCTTGTATGTGGACCGAACCTGAAGCCATGAACCACCCTGGTTCGTGGGATGCCCATCAATCCGTGGACCACCCTGGTTCACGGACGGCCTCTCTAGCCACATAGCACCTCCCTACGTGAAGGGATCCACCCCTTATGAACCTGTGTGGCTCACCAGATCATTCAAAGTTCCCATTCCCTGAGCCAGATAAAATCCGTCCAATTCGGCCTAATCCTTCGCAACCCCCTCATTGGCCCATTCATCAACCCTAAGACAAGGCCTCCACCAGAGCCACCGGGACCATGTGATGTAACCATCAGCCACATCATCGTGCCATTTTGAGTTCACATACCCATGGTAAGCAAGGAATAAGGGGTTTTTCTGACCCTTGATCAGATTCCCAATGCATGCCTGGGATCACATTCCCAGGGTAATGTGGAGTCTGAGCCCAGGAGTCCCCTTTCTTCCCCATAACTTGTTAGGACAGGGGCACGGCTCCACTCCCTGGGGAGTGGTGGACTACGCATCCGAAGGAAGAACCCATGCACCTCCGTACTTCGCCAAGTCTATGGACAAGGGAGGGAGTAGAGGGGAAGGGTCTTGCTCCATTCTTCTTTAGGGCCAAGTCCCTTTCCTGCGAGGCTTTATCACCATGGGCGTCCATGTCGGAGTAAGCCCTGACTTTTCAGGTTGCTCCATGCGTAAGCCCCACTCCACTTCCCACGGACGCACCTTTCATGACATGATCGTGTGGTCCCTACTGCCTCTTATTTCTCACACCGATCATGACTCGCGTGGGCTTAGAGTAAGCATCGACCATGACATCCCCTCCTAGGCTACCTCAGATCATAAGCTCCATGCCCATGCCAACTAGATGGACTTTGATTCCCCACCACATGGATACGTGGGAAGCCTCCAAGAGGTTGATGCCCGATCACCATCGGACCCCCGGGTCCACATTCAGGTCGGTTCTCCGACACTCCCATTGGAACTACATGGGCTTTGATCCCTGACTCCTATGCAGGGTAAGTAGGACGCCTCCCCGAGGTACAATCCTAACATGAAATCGATCTGACCATCTTCACGTCGGTTCACCACACCATCCCTGGGTAGCCTAGAGTGTAAGACCCATACCAAACGGAACTACGTGAATTCTGATTCCTCTCGTAGGGATATATAGGAGGCTCGTACCACGAGTTTGATCCAAATGCTCAAGTCGTTATTTTTCTACCCGGATGACAACAAACTCCTGAGTTCCCAGTTACGAGGCATTAAACCAGTGTCGTCTCATTGAGCCCAAAATCCTTGGGGTCATTAATCCAATGAGGGATGGTAATCCTCGAGAATAAATGATTTTGAACCCCTGCGTCCAGCTGACCATTTCCAACTAGGAGTAATCCATGGATAATGTGCTTGGGTATTAACCAAAGATTTGTGAGCATATGAATACGTCTTAAATCTATAAGAGAGTCCCGAAACATGCGATAATTCCCCCCAAAAGGGTGAGATGATCTCGACTTCCCATCCTCTCGACCAAAGTGACTTCTTATGCATAGCTGGTCAAACCACCAAGAAAACGCCTGACTTTGGAAAGCAGGTCCATGTATTGCTGGATATGGAACAGTTGGACGTTTTGAGGCGAAAACTGTGCACCCGATATGAGTGATTAAGTAGAACCCAATCTTATCTAATCAACCGTCAAGCAGCACACGTTTCTCCCCAATTACCTTGTCGTGTGTCGTGAGACAATATCATCAAATGGCCAATCCCATGTTCCTTAAAGGACCCTTCAAGGAGAAGATATTCTAGAACTAACTTTCTTAAACCACAACTCTTAAATTAATTTTTTCTTCTACCTTATCTTCACCTCCTTAATACATAATATCATAATAACTCAACTATATTGTATATTCTATAACGTTATATTATAAATTTAATATTTACTTTAAATCCCTTTTTTTATATCCTCTTATTCAATGAAAAGAAACCATTTTATATATTCTAGCAATAAAATTTCTCAATGGACAATGAGTTTTCAATTTATATTAATACCTTCATGGATTCTCATAAAACTATTATTATGGTTAAATAAAATATTAATATATATATTACAAATTTTTTTTCTGGAACTAATATATAGACATAATATTTAGTAAAACAAAATATGTTCGTGATGGACCAAAAACCGGAAAATTAACTAGACATTTATCATTAATCTTTTATAAAATGAATCATCCTCATGTTGGAATAAAAATGATATATGGAACCATTTAAAATTTGTTAATTTCATAAATACCATTTCATTTCACTTCTTTAGTTTTATTTAAATTTTATAATGAACATCGATAATAATACACATGTTAACCAAACACGAAACTGTAAAACAAATGCTCTCGAAACGATGAAATTAATCTTTATTACTCATCAAAATAATCATAATTAAACTTAGTAAAATTATAATGAATAAAATAAATGTTTAATATTTTTCTAATTAAATAAATAATTAGGCTAATTATATTATCTAGGATATTATTTGTAAGATAAAAATGCATTCAGACATATGGTAAAGATGTAAAGACCTGGAAATTTAAAGGAAATTTTTTCATAATTTCTTTGGAATTTTATGAGTCCCCAGTTTCTAACCGTACCTGATTATGAGGCCTGGTGTGCCCAAAATCAATTTCTGATGTTTTTTTCGGGTACGTTCAGGAAACGTACGTTTGGGTTTTTCTATCTTTTGAACTGGTGCTTGGAATTGAAATCAGAGGGCACCGATGAACTCATAGCACTGATATTCACTTATGGGGACCTTTACTGTAGTTGCGTTTTGTCAGGAGGAGAAGTTAATTTTCGGGTTGTTATTAAAAATAAATAAAAATATGTGTTAGATATTTTTTATTTATATTGGTGGTTATTTCATCCCAATGGGAGTTATATGTGGGGGCCACACCCACAAAACCACCCATGAGAGGATATTTGTGAGGTGGGGCCCTCACGAAACACTACCCTTTCATCTCCCCTTAAACTCCCATGAAACCCCCCTCATTAACTTTTAAACCTTTCACCCTCCTCTCTCTATTAAATATGCCAGCACATATAATCAATTCCTTCATTAATTATTTTGGTGTGTCAAAAATTCTTTGAATTTTTTTATTTAGCAAGGCAATGTAAATATATTGAAGGGCCTTTTATAATATTTTCTTTAGAAAATATTTTGGGTTGGCCAAATTTGGTGGTGGAGTCTTCGGAGATTTCGAGGAGAGATTCACCCCTCACCAATGAAAAACTTCTCAAATGAAGAATTCTCCACGACCTAAAGGACGTGAAAAAAATTATTCAATCTTCTTCATCCTCCACGTCAAGGGAGGAGACACCGCCGCGGGGAACGTCACCAATGACGACGGCTCTTCCTCCGATTTCAACAGAATCGACACCATTCTTTCGCGACGCACGACTAACGTGACGTTCGTCTTACGAAGTTCGACGACGTGTGACATCTTTTTGAGGTAGGGGGATTATCTATATATTCATATATATGTGATTTATACCATCGAGCATGGGTGTTTATGTGTTGGATGATTATTTGAACCACTAACATGGTAGGTACAAGCTAACAAACAAATCTGTACCCTCTTCCATATCATTTTTAATGCGTGGATTGCTTGTAAATGAGTGAACGGAAGGAAAATGACCTTTTGAGGTCATTGTAGTGTAGAGCGGGACTCGAGAAGGCCGTAGGCGCAAACGGGAGCTAAAAAGGACCACCGAAATGACTCTGGTGGCCCGCGGAAGGTCGTGCCGGTGCGGCGGTGCCAGCGATCGGAGGTGCCGACCGGCCGCCTAGAGGCTGCGGCGCCTTAGCGCGCTGCCGACAGGAGTCCTCCATGGCACCGGCCGCTACAGCGTGGAGTGGATTCCACGCCGTGCGGGATCCGGGAGATAGGGTGGCGCCAGTCTGGTGCCGCCGTTCCGCAAAACACCACCACCCCCCCCCCCCCCCCCCCGCTTGGTCGGCCTGGCCGAGCCATGGCCGGCCGGTGTTCGGGTTGTGCCCAACCGGGCCAGACCCAGACTAGGGTAGGGTTGACCTAGTTCCGGCCGACCCAGGGTGGGTTGGGTTGGGTCGGACTGGGCACAAACCTCCTTTTTAGGACCTTTTCGGTTATTCTCTCATAATATGAGCTACAAGCCTCCGATCGAAGCACCATCAGTTGCGTAGGATTCCTCGGATTGAGCCGGTCGTTTTTATATATTACACTAAAGGTTTTAGTAAAGTTTTTGTATGGACGGGTTGGTTCGAACCTGAAACCAACCGGGCCCTCGGAGCGGAAACACTTATAACTTAAGGACCAGACGTCCGATTGATGTACTGTCAACTAAGTTGGTTTCCTTTTGATGAAATGGTTACATTGGCATACTCCACTGGAGGTTTGGACGTAGTTGGAGTATTTTTGGGTTGATTTTATTTTAAAAACCAACCGAGCCCTTGGAACGGAAAATCCAATAACTCTCAGAACAGATGTCTGTTTCCCAAACCGTCAGCAGTACTGGTAATCTCATTGAGAAACGGTCCCTTTGAGTATACCCTATGGGAGTTTGGGGTACAGTTCAGAAATTTTCGGGTTGGTTCGTACACGAAACCAACCGAGCTCCCGTGAAAAATGGATAATAACTCACAGACCGGGCGTCCGATTGACGCGTCGTATGATGAATTGAGACCCCTAGGACAAGGAGGTCCTTTGTGATACTTCTACGTGATACATCGTGACACTTGTAGTATCGACCAGTAGCTCGTGGATCAGATCCTCCCAGAGATGAGCATACAGAGTGCGGAGACCTTGTAGCTGTAGACCTGACGACTCCTTGACCGATTCGACTCGGAGTGATTTGACTATCCCAATGGACGGATCACCCAGTTTAGTGGTAGACCCACAGAGGACAGAGCACCTGTTTTTGCAGCAGAACCGCGGTACTCGACATGAGGAGTACCTCTAACGGCTATTAGGGGGAGCGCCCGGTTTGGCGGCAGACCCACAATGGATGGAGCGCCCGGTTTGGTAGCAGACCCACGGTAATCGACAGGAGGAGTACCTCAGCAGTCTAAGATTAGTGAGTAGCACCTCGGAGTCACAAAAGGGCCACTGTACTTGACAGAGGAGGAGTTTACCAGCAGTAGTTGTTTCGATAATGAAAATCCTATTTTGAGCTGAGTCAATTACCTTTGTGTTTTCCTCGTTATTGAGATGGGTTACTTGATAACTTAGGTATATGTATGGGCATATACCTAAGCAAAGGTTATTTGTTGAGATATAATTTTGTTGTTTATCCTTGTTGGATTTAGTGAGACCATGAATGTCTCAGGGTCCCTACTGAGTATCATTATACTCAACCCTGCATGGGTTATGCCTGCACCTCATTAAGTTGGATGCAGACGATAGACAACACTGACCGAGGTAGAGTGTATGAGGACTGGACAGTACCTGGAGGTGGACACTCGGCATGATGGAACATGGAGCAGACCAATAGACCCAGAGTGTTGAGGAGGATATCTGTACCTACCCGTCAGGTAGGAACCCAGAGGAAGATCCAGGAGCTGCTTCCCCATTCAACTGTTTGTGTTTTCAGTTGTACTTTCTTTCATTTGTAGCTGTACCTTTCTATTGAGCTTGTATTTTCAGCCTCTTTGTACTTTTAGCATGCTTGTTAATCTGATTTACTTATTTTTTTCTTCCGCTTGATCTATGGTTGTGTGTGTTTACAATTTATAAAGGCAATGTCTTCCCATTTCTAGGGAATTACGCCTTTGGTGCTAGTCGCCAGCCTTTGGCCTATGGAAGGCGGGCTTGGGGTAGTCACGATGCGGGCCCAATGGGATGGGTCATGAAAAATAGTTATCAGAGGACGTCGGTTCGACCACGGAACATAGGACTCTGAAATTTAATTTCTGTGAACAAATAGTGTTAACGGTACTAAGTGTGGTTTTTTGTTCAGGGAGTCCAGTGTTGGTGTTGGTGGCCGACGTATCCACACACCAAGAACTTGACTTTGGATTTCTATCTCAGTGCATGAAAGAACTGATTGCGTGTGTGTTTTCAAAAGTTTTCTTTATGTCATATGAAACTGGGTCAGCTCACTAGGTATAGACTTTGACCGTGTCACTACTGTATCTTTCAGGATGCCTTCCTGTAGATGACCATCTAGGGCCCCGAGAGTTGTACGTACTGATAGCCCGCCGAGTGATGATGCCTTAGTACAAGGCCCTCTTTCAGTTGAGACACCAGCGGAGGAACCAGCGGTACTACCACCCGTTGGGCCACAGATTCCACCAGCCCCATCAGCCAGCGATGCATGTTGCATGAGTTACAGTGCCAGAGGCCACCCAGGTTCAGGGGAGAGACGGACCGGCAGGCGGCTGAGGATTGGATGGAGAATATGGTGAGAATATTGAGGCTAGTAAGGATTCCATCCGACTTTATGGTGATCCTTGATGATAGCCTGCTTTAGGCAGAAGCAGGTATATGGTAGAGCCTGATGCTCTAGTTGCATGATGAGGAGACACTTCTATGGGTAGACTTATAGAGCATGTTCCGGGTGGAGTTTGTACCAGCCACCCTTCGAGCGGTGCAGATTCAGAAGCTACTGCATCTCCAGTAGGGTAACATGATGGTGGAGCAGTACTCAGCGATGTTCACTGACCAATCGCGCTACTCCCCTGATATGGTACGAGACCCATTATTTAGGCTCACCCCTTTGAGTATGGGCTCAGGTGATATATTAGTACTTGAGTTGTCTCCCACAGCATCCCAACACAGACATGGCTACTGGAGGGATCCCTCTTAGTAGAGAGGTTCATTGCTGAGTAGTCTCCAGTAGTGGAACCCACCACTAGTCGACATGTAGTTGAGTCTTCTATAGCTAGTAGTAGATATATGACGTAGAGGTCTATGAGGACCATACCTATAGGTGGTCGACAACATGACTCAGGATCGGTAGTGCAGGGCACTCAGGGAGGAGACAGAGCCATGCATTCCAGGAACGGACAGTGTTACTCCTACGGTGGGCTTAGTCACATGGCATGTGACTGTCTGACCCGCCGTGCAGACGATCAGCAGATAGACGAAGGACCTTCTAGGAAGAGGCAGAGGTTTGATCATGACAGACTCAAAGATCTAGTAATTCATCTTGTGGTGGACGACGCTTTGAGGTGTTTCCACCATCACCAGGAGGTCCACCCCGACCACAGGGAACACGTGGACATAGGATAGCACAGCTTCAGGCAGCTGAAGCATACAACTATGGATCTCTGGAAGCAGGTGAAAAAATGTAGGACTAGTTCCAGGCATAGAGGCCTTTGTTCTTGGTGATTCTATATTCCATGTGGTTGTTGTTCATGGTAATTATGTGTCTTTGTACAGTGAGATACAATAATAAAAGACACTTTTATTTGTGACGTTTTCTTTGCTGACTTTTGTTTGGTTAATACTAAGAGGTTCCGATTTAGAATCGTTGGCATGACCCTCAAATTCGTGATTTCTACTGGAGGAAACCCAGTAATCACACACTATTTCCGAAAGTGTGACTCAACCCTTGGAGGCGAGAGTAACCGTTGGATATCCTTTTAGTAGCATCGAGGCCTTACCACATCGTCCATGACATGAATTAGTATCATTCATGTCATGATTGACTGTATTAGGAAAAGAACGTGGTTTATCCAGGGGATGAGACCATATTTCTCTTTTCGGTAGAGGAGAAATAATATCATCTCTTGTAAATCATAGACAAAGTAGAGTGAAGATGAATTCTTACAATTGGCTAGTCTCACCCATTTTTCGTTGAGCGAAGGATTTATGGTTCACTCTAATCTCAATAGTCTCAGGTGTATATTCTCTCAGAAGGACCTGAACCTGAGATATTAGTGATGGATTGAGTTCCTCCAGGACTATGACTTCGAGATATTTTATTCTCCTGGGAAGGGGAACATAGTAGAAGATACACTTAGCAAGAGGACTGGAATTCAGCTGCTAAGAGAGGCGACAGAGTAGCTGGATGCCTTACATATATCCATTGTGGATAGAGACGGTGAAACCTATCTACAGTCACTCCTCCACTTATTCAGTAGAATAGGTGAGGTGTCTTACCGCCTGGCCCTTCCACCTCAATTGCACCGAGTACATGACATCTTCCACGTATCTCAGCTGAGGAGATACGTGCACGACCCATCCCACATCATCGACCATAGGGAGATGGACATCGATGACATGGAAACGTTCATGGAGGTCCCGGTGGAGATAGAGGATCGATAGGAGAAGGTCCTATGTGGACGGTCGATACCTCTAGTGCACATTCGCTGGCAGCACGAGAACCTTCAGGTGAGGAAATGGGGGCGGGAGGCTCAGATACGTGCTCAGTACCCTCTTTTGTTTTCCTAGTGTATGTTGTAGCTTTACGGGGATGTAAATCACTGAGGTGGGGGTAATGTAACGACATGGAAATTTCAAGGGAAATTCTTTCATAATTTCTTTGGAATTTAATGAATCTACAGTTTCTGATGGCACTTGATTCTGTGACCCGGTGTGCCCAGAATCAATTTCTGATGTCTTTTTCGAGTATGATCAGTAAAAATACGTGCAGGTTTTTCTATCTTTTGAACTGATACTCAGAATTGAAATCTGAGGGCACCGATGAACCTGCAGTTCCAGTATTCACTTATGGGGACCTTTACCATAGTTGTGTTTTTCTAGGAGGAGAAGATAATTTTTGGGTTGTTATTTAAAATAAATAAAAATATGTGTTAGATATTTTTTATTTATGTTGGTGGTTATTTCCTCCCAAGGGGAGTTAGAGGTGGGGCCCACACCCACATAACCACCCATTAGAGGATATTTGTGATGTGGGGCCCAGACGAAACACTAACCTTCCATCTCCCCTTAAACTCCCATGAAACCACCCTCATTAACTTTTAAACCTTTCACATTCCTCTCTCTATTAAATATGCCAACACATGTAATCAACGCCTTCATTAACTATTTGGGTGTGTCAAAAATTCTTTGAATTTTTTTATTTTTCATGGAAATGTAAATATATTGAATGTCCTTTTATAATAGTTTCTTTAGAAAATATTTTGGGATAGTGAATATTTGGTGGTGGAGTCCTTGGAGATTTTGAGGAGAGCTTCACCCATCACCAATGAAGAAATTCTCAAACGAAGAATGCTCCATGGCCCGAAGGACGTGAACCAACTTCTTCAATCTTCTTCTTCATCCGCATGAAAGGAGGAGACACTACCACGGGGAACGTCGCAAATGACGACGGCTCTTCCTCCAGCATCAATGAAATTGGCATCGTTCTTCCGCAACGCCCGACTACCACGACATTCTTCTTCCACAGTTTGACGACATGTGACACCTTTTCAAGGTAGGGGATTTTGTATATTTTACTATATGTGATTTATACCGTCGAGAATGGGCATTTATTTGTTGGATGATTATTTGAACCACTAACGCGGTGGGTACGGGATAACGAACAAGTCCCGACCCACCACCATATCGTTTTTGATGCACAAATTGCATGGTGATGGGTGAACGGAAGGGCAACGATGTTTTGAGGCCTTTGTAGTGTATAGAGGGACCTGAGAAGGCCTTACGCATAGAACAGAGCTAAAACAGACCACCAGAATGACTCCAGTGGACCGTGGAAGGTCGCACCGGCACGGGTCGCCGGTGCCGGTGACCGGAGGCAGCGGTGCCCTAGCGTGCCACCAGCTGGAGTCTACCGCAACACTGGATGCGGTGGAGTGGAGTGGATCCCACGCCGCGTGAGATTTGGGAGACAGGGTGGCGCCAGCTCGGCGCCGCCGTTCTACGAAACCGAGGGGCCGCCCCCCAGCCCCTCCCCCCGCTAGGCTCGCCTAGTCACTCCACGGCCGGCCGCGGTCTAGGCCGCACCAGCTGGGTTGGGCCTTACTCGACTAGGCCAGACCCAGACCTGGGTCGGGTCGACCTGGTTTGGGCCGACCCTGGGTGGGTTGCGCCAGGTCGGACCAGGCCCAGACCCCCCTTTTAAGACCTTTTCGGTTATTCGCTCATAACATGATCTACAGAACTCTGATCGATGCCCTGTCAGTTGCGTAGGATTCCTCAAATCGAGATGGTTGATTCAGTATATTACACTCAAGGTTTTGGAGAAGTTTGGATATGGCTGGGTTGGTTCTAATCAGAAACCAACTGGGCCCTCAGAGCGGAAACGCTTATAACATAACGACTGGACGTCCGACTGATGTACCTTCAACTACGTTGGTTTCCTTTTGATGAGTTGGTTCTTTTGGAAAATTCCACTTGAGGTTTGGACACGGTTTGAGTATGGTTGGGTTGGTTTTAGCTTATAATCCAACCGAGCCATTGGAACAGAATAGCCAATAACTCTCAGACCGGACGTTCATTTGACGAACCGGTAGTGGTGCTAGTAATCTCTTTGAGAAACAGCCCTTTGATTATACCCCTTGGGAGTTCGGATTATAGTTGAGATACGATCGAGTTGGTTCGTACACGAAACTAACCGGGCTCCCGGGACAAAATGGTTAATAACTCACTGACCGGGCATCCGATTGACGCATCGTCTGATGCATTGAGACCCTTATGAGGAGGCGCTCCTTTGTGATACTTATACGTGAGAATTCCTAACACATGGAGTATCGACCAGTAGCTCATGGAGAGGATCCTCTAGGGGATGAGCATACAGAGTGCAGAGACATAGTTGTTGTAGACCTAATGATTGCATCACATATTCGACTCGGAGTGACTCGACTAGCCCAGTAGACGGAGTGCCCAGTTTGGCGGTAGACCCACGGCGGACAGAGCACCTGGTTTGGCAAAAGACCCACTGTACTCAACAGGGGGAGTACATCTGAAGACAATTAGGGGGAGCGCCCAATTTCATGGCAGACCCACAGCGAATGGAGGGCCATGTTTGGAAGCATACCAGCAGTACTCAACATGACGAGTACCTCAGCAGTCTAAGGATAGTGAGTAGCGATTTGAAGTGGCGACAGGGCCTCTGTACTCGACAGAGGAGGAGTTATCCAGCAGTTGTGGTTTCGATAATGAAAATCCTGGTTTCATCTGAGTCAATAACCTTTGTGTTTTCCTCATGATTGAGATGGGTTACTTGAAAACTTATGTATATGTATGGGAATGTACCTATGTAAAGGATATATATTGAGATATTTCTTTGTGGAATACTTTTTTTTTGAATTTTGTGAGACATTGAGGTTCTCGGGGTCCCTATTGAGTACCATTATACTCACCCCTGCATGGGCTATGCCCACACATCATTGTGTTGGATGCAGACGAAGGACAACGCAGACCGATGCAGAGTGTACGAGGACTGGATGGTACCCGGAAGTGGACACTCGGCGTGAAGGCACATGGAGTCGACCGACAAAAGTGAAGTGCTGAGGAGGACATCTGTACCTACCCTTCACGTAGGGAACCAGAGGACAATCCAGGATTTTCTTCACCATTTAGCTGTTTGTCTTTTCAATTGTAGTTTGTTTCAGTTGTAGCTTTACCTTTCTGTAGGGCTTGCATTTTCAGTCCCTTTATACTTTCAGCATGCTTTTTATACTTCTTTACTTAGTGTTTTCTTCAACTTTATCTCTGGTTGTGTGTGTTTACGTTTTATAAAGGCAATGTCTTCCCCGTTCTAGGGAATTACGCCTTTTGTGTTAGTCGCCAGCCCCTGGCCTATGGAAGGTGGGCTTGGGGTATTCAAGATGCGGGCCCTAGGGGACGGGTCTTGACAAAAGATCTCTCTAAACCTCTATATTTCCATTGGGTGAGGATTTATTTCTTTTTGCCTTAATTTTTCTCTTCATTACTCGTATATAATTCTAGAATATTATGTTTAAATGAACCAAAAAATCAATTTATCTTCATTCATATTTTTTATGGGGAATTAAAATATTTATAACATTCCCTTTCTCTATTCCTCTAGATAAGAAAACCCGATTAATGTGAACTTCATTGGTTATTAACCATTTTCAAGTACACTCCAAAAAATATTTTAAGCACAATATAATTTTATAAAATCACTCGTTTTTATGAAAAAATATTTTAGTACATTTCTCACAATATATAATCATCTATGGGTTTTTCCTCTTTATAGTCTCTTGAATCAATCCCCTTAAGACGAACTAAAGTGTAACATTTCTAAAGATTTCTGAAAGGCCTTTTTCATGTACTCATTTAAGTTAGAAATAATTTTTCATAATTTATTAGTATAATTAATTAATTATTTTCAAACAATTATTTAATCCTTTTTTCAAGGATATAATTTTGATAAACTCTTTGGTTATGCATTTTGCCATGATTATGATACCCATTTAATTCTATGGGTAACCCTTATATTGATTCATTATGTTTTATTTCTTTATGTGGAACACATATGCATTAACATGTTTTTATGGTTTCTCCCAAATAGTGATACAATACATTTTATAATTTTTTATCCTCCTAAAATATTTTGTGTGGGATTAGGGGGTGAACCTAATCCATTATGGGACTCTATCAACAATTTCATATATTCTTAGTTGTTTTACTAGACTAATGTTTATGTCCTATTATATTTTTCTGCAACATTCCAATATTTCAATGATAATGTGATTCTATGTTCTGTATTTTATGCGTCTATATCTTTATTCTTGATTCATACCAGTTATGATTACATGTCATGCCTTCTAATTCATGTGATATGCTTCAATCCCAAGTTTGTTCCCTTACTGGGCCATTTATCTCACCCCATTTGTGTATATATTCCCTAGGTTATCCTATGATGTTTTTAGGGATAAATGATATATATGATATCATTATAAAGATTTGTAAAATATTTTTTATTAAAGGTTCATGTTTTCCTATTACTTATCTATTAGTTCAAAAAATTCCACGATTTTTGGGTGTGTAATTAATGGATAATAGTGATTAAAATAATATAATTATATGTGAAAAAGTCTTGGGTATCTATAATTGGTATTAGGGAATGATCTCATTTTTTTGGTATTGGGACAAGAAAACCTCATCAATAATCTAAGGGACAATTCTATCACCACTGATAACCTATATTTAAACCAAGGGAACCACACATTATCATATATTCTTTATTTATAAGTTTGTCCTTAAATATTAATAATTACTTTTTATATGTTTATTAGATAATAATATGATCCCTTAACTGTTTCGCAAAACAATGTAAATAAAAATTTTGAGGAATAAATTTCATGATTGGGGAATAATGTAACACCCCTAGGTTTTTATTAAATATTTCAATTTAAATAATTTAATTTCTTCAGTAGATTTTTATGTACGCAACCCCAAGTTTAAATGAACTGTGGAATACTGTTAAAATATTATTATTTTAACCAAACCATTATATCATATTAGTTTAATTATGATGTATGAATATAAATAACCATATTATGAAATTTATTTATTAATAATTATCAAATAAAAATTTAATTTTTTGTCAGGTCGTTGTTTGTGTTCTTTAAAAATTATGTTATTACATCAAATAAGAAAATAAAAATAATTAATTATAAAACTTTTTTAAAAATAATATAAAATAAACTTCATTTTTCAATTCAAAATTCCAAAATTATATTTGGATGGATGTTTTAAAATTTCCATGAAAGATTTTAATTTTAATGAATAGTTAGTAACACTGATGTACATTGAAAACCATATATTCTTTTAAAGAATTTACAATGTAATATTAATTTTATATTATTTTTAAACCTTAATTAGTTAATTTTTATTATAGATAATGTATTTTTGGTATTTTAAATTTATTTCATATATTAATTTTGTATATAAAAAAATTATTCTTAAAAAAATAAAGAAATTTATTTATCTTAGTTATTTTCCTTGTTGAATTGAAATTAAATTCAAAACAATGTTTTTTATTAATTTTTAAAAATTTATTTCATATTTTTAATTCTAACATAAAATTTTAATAACTATTCCGCTTTTATTTTTTGTCAATATTAAATTTAGGCTTGGAATTGTTTGTTACCATGGTTAAGGGTAAATCGATTAAATAAGTGTAAAAATAAAATGAGAAGGGTTATGAAATAATCCAAAAAAAATTCCAAATTCAATTGGATGAGTATTTTTGTCCAAAATAATCAATGATTGTAATTTATGACCTCTTAGATCCTCCTAATTAACATTAAGTCCCTTGTAGTATTTTATTTAAATGAAATCCAATCTTGTCATAATATTATTTTTAATAAGTATATAGTTTTTAATATATAGTTTTACAAAAGGGATGATCATCCATAACTATTTTTTGGAACCCTAATATATTTATATTATTCATATGAATTTATTTTTAATTTTCTTTGAAGAAATAAGTACCTTGAATCCATACATAATGATGATTAAGTGTTTGTTAAGTTAATGTATAAAAAAATGATATTCAAAATATTATAATTATTATTATTTGTGATAATTAATCTATAAAGATAATTTTATTGAATAAAATTACATGTGTAGTATATAATAGAATAATGTTTTCCAATTTGACACTTTTTTTATGTTTTAATATTCATAGTAATGAATAGTATAAAATTTGAAAATAATTATATTTCATGAATATAATATTTATTAAATTATTTAAAAATAATGAAAGTATTTTATAATCACAAGGGATAATATATTATTTAAATTATCATCACATTACCATTTATTGTTTATTTGGATTCATGTGGCTCATAAATAGTAATATTATATTTTAATTTTTTATGGAATTCCAAAGGTTCCTTTCAACACAATTATGAAAGGGAACCCCCTCCTTCTCTTCATTTCACCACCATGATCCTTATATCTCGACCATACAATGCACAATTATCTTATACTCTTCACTAGACACATTATAGAGGTTTTTCTCTCACAAAAATACTAATTCCATGTTCCTTATGTGATCCTTCATGGAGGTGATATTGAAGAGGTTACATTCTTAACCACCTCTCTTAATTTCTTTTCTCTTTCAACCTCCTCCTCACCTCATTAATACATTACACCAATATAAATTCAGTATAATTTAAATACTATAATGTTATATTTATAATGGTGTGTTTTATATTTTGATATTTTCTAATATACCCTTATTTAAAGAAAAGAAACTACAGTCCAAATTATGGTGATTATCTGTCTCTGTGGATAATGAGTTTTTTTTTCTATTACCATTTTCATGGATGTTCATAAAATGATCATTATGGTTAAATAAAATTGAATTAATAATATGATAAATAATTTTAGGATATATAACTAATAAATATATATATTATTAAGTAAAAAAAACTGGTTTGTGATGGATAGAAAACCCACCAAAATATACATAACATTCATCATTAATGTTTTATCAAATGAATAATACTCATGTCAGAATAAAAAATGAAAAATAAAATAATTTAATCTTAATGAATTGTATAAATAATATTGCATAAAACCATCTGAGTATTATTTCATTTTGAAAAGAACTTAGATAACTATATACAAGTTAACCCACCAAGAAACCATGAAACAAATGCTCATAGAAAAAAAAATTGATCTTCATAACACATCTAAGTGGATAAAATGAACTTAATAAAACTATAATAAATCCATTAAATGTGTAATAGGTTCATAATTAAGTAATTGATTAATATTATTTGATTTTTCCAGACATTATGTTAAAGTGAAAAATAGATTCAGATATATGGTAAGGGATCTCTCCAAACCTCCATAATTATTTTGGGTTAGGATTTTATTCTCTTTGACTCAATTTATATCTTAATTATTTATATATAATTATACTATATTATATTTTTATGTACTAAAAATTTTATGTATCTCAATCTATATTTCATTGATGGAGAATTACTTATTTTATAAGATTCCCTTCTCAATTCCTATTGATAAGAAAACTCGATTAAAGGGAAGTACTTTATTTCATACAAATTTTAAACTAAACATCATAAACTATTTTAAGAAAATAATAATTATATAAAATTATGCATTTTATTATAAAAAAATATTTTAGTTCATTTATTGTTTTATGAAATCAATTATGTCTTTATCCTATTTATTGACGCTTTAACATTTTCTCTTAAACCACACTAACGTATCTCATTTATCAATTTTCTTAAATAAGCTTTCTCATTGACTCATTTAAGTTGGAAATCAGTATTCATGATCTATTCTTATTTTTTACTTCATGATTGTCCAGAATTTATTTAATCCATTATATCATGGTTATCATTTGGTACCCCATTTGGTTATGCCTTTGTACATGGTTTCGATTCTCATTTCCTTTCATGGGTAAACCAGGTGATTATTCATTGTGTTTGATTTATTTATATGGCACAGATATTCACTAACATGTTATGAATAGTGAATCAAGATAGGGCTCCAATTCATTGGTCAATGTTTTAGTCTCGTGATACATTATGTATGGGATTAGGTATTAAACCTAATCCATTATGGGTATTTGTTCACAATGTGAAATAGTCTTGGAAGATTCCCTTTACACATGATTATGTCTTGTTATATGTTTCTTCCACATTATAATATTTTCAATATTTTATTATTACCAATAATATATATTATTCTTCCATATGTATATTTAGGATCTATTCCTTTTATGTTATCTTATTATGCCTTTTAATTCAGGTGTCATTCTTCATTCCTATGTTTATTCTAATTTTATGCTTTTTAGATCATCCATTTTATCTATGTATTCATCTGGTTATCCAATGTAGTTTTATGGCCTAAAATGGAGTTATGGGTTTATTATGATGATTTACAAAGATTTTTAATTATAGTTTCATTTTTTCAAATTATGTACCTAGTCATCCAAACACGCTAGACATTTTGATACCTAGTTTTTAATTAATGGATAATTATTCATATAATTATGTACTAATATGTGTAAAGGAATTGGGATGTTATAGTGCTCTTTTTTCCTAAATTTATTATTTATTGGGATTTTATATTTTCTCCAAAACTCGGTTTTTTAAAATATTTTTATGGGGATAACACATGGGACCTGGGGTACATAGGTAGGATGACTATGAAATGCATTCTAGGTGTAGTGTTTTCCACTATAGACTATTCAAAATGACCGAACACTAACTAAAAGACATGTTACATGGATATTATTACCACTTTGAAATTGGTGTGATCCTCCATAATAGAGTTTGCATTATAATGGTATTTTATTGTTTGATCACCAAGATTATGTGGATCCTAGGATGATGGTACCTAATCATAGTTTCTCTTGTGTTTCCCTATGTGTCTTACACTTGAATGCTTCTAATCTCATTATGATTTATAATTTACAAAAATTATATAATTCATATTCCATTTAATGTAACATATAATTTATCAATGTTCATCGTTCTTGTTCAATTATTTGAAATTGTTTCCAAAAAATATTTACAAATTGGTTGTTTACAAAATGGTTCCAAAATTGGTTTTAAAATGGGGGTTTTAAATAACAGTGGCATATGGTAATGAAATGTTTTCAAGAAATTGTTTTTAATTAAAAGAAAAGGAAAAAATAAATTTTATCTTGGTGGATGTTTTGATATTTTATTTCGTAATATACTAGGAAAATTTATTTTAATTATATTTTCAAAATATCAAGAGAATGGGTCCATTATTTTAGGATTATCATGAAGAAATGTGGTTGGTATCCTACTAGAAATTTATATTCTCACCATTATATTAAGCCTTATTTTCATGTTTCGATTTATTTTGAGATCTCTCTTATAATATTTAGTATTTTATGATTTTTATAGTGACTCATGGAGCCAGATAGAGGTTTTCTAGATGATTTATTTTATTTTAGATTCTCTTATTGGAGAAACAAAATTAACCACCCCCTCTTTTTATTATTTACATTATTGGTGGTTGAGGACCGGATAGGGGATGTTATTTGAAATGGAGATTGTGTATAGTCATGAGAAATTATTTTTGTTATAACTATTTTATTCATTTTATTTCTCCATGCTTGATTTGTCGTGGACTTCTGAATTATTAGTGGGTCATTCCAAAACATTAAAAAATTTCATATTGCTTTTTTGATTACTATTTTGGGAAAATCATGGCTAAAAGTTACATTAGATGTCAGTTATGCTTATTGTTACTTCTGGGGGATCCGGGAAACACCTGGGGTGTGTTTTGTGTCATCTCAAGAGCCCAGTAGATGGATGGACCATGTTGTTTTGGGAAACATGTTGTGTTCATATAAGCTTGTTGTTATTTATGATATCTTTTACTTATGGTCACAAAGTTAAAACCTTATGAGAATAAGTATCAATTATTATAACCGAAAACACTCAATAGTTATACATAATCTATTTAAAATTTCAATAATGTATCTAGACCATGATAAATATGATTTAGATAATTTTAATAGTATCTGGAGGTTCTCATTATTACTAATAACTATTATAAACTTTTGATACAACATGTAATATAAGTACATTTTCCTATATTGTACGTATAGAATGTATTTTATTATCATGTTAACTATAAATAAAGAATATATAACATAGTATTCATAACATCATAATAAAAAAGAACTGGTATATTTTTGGGTTTATGGACATGAATATCCCAATATTCCATGGGTCTTTAATAAATTTTAAAGGATATATTTTGTGTAAAGGATTGTTCAACTGTAAAATAAGGTAGATTGTTATTTATGTATTATTAGAGTTTCGTTAAGGGTTTTAAAGGAATTATGTAACCATATAATGGGGTTTGGTATTTGGGTGTGTGTTTTATAACGTTTATAGGAAACTTTACGTGAGACATAAGATCCTGAAAAATTCACACTCTCTTTCACGGTCTTAGAGATCATATAGGGGGAATTTTGGTTTTGAGAACATGAATAGTGTACACTATAACACAAGGTACTAGAGACCATGTATGGGTAACCATGAATTTTTTTGGTGTTCAAAAATACATTTTTTTAATATTAAACCCCCTCTTTTCACAAATATTTTTTCCCCAACTCCTGAGGAGTAATTTGAAGATACTGAGGGGATTTTCAATCATTCATACCTACTACAAGTAAATTTATTTCAACATAGGTAAATGATATCTTAGAGATAAGGTATTATCTACTCTAATTCTTATTTATTTCTTATCTTTTATCATTGAGAAACCCTAATCATTAAGGTTTTGTGAATAAAATAAAATGTGGTTGATAGTTTAGTAATTCATATTAGGGTTGCTAGAGGAAGAAAATCCAAGGAATCATAATGATTTTTCATTCATAAGTATCATTAAACATCATAATAATCATTTCGTCATTACTATAATTGATAAGTATTTATAGTTTTTTGTTGAAGGATAAAATTATATATTTTTTAATGGGTATTACGGAATGAGGATGGTGATGACTTATATGGGTGGTAGTGGATGTTTTAATGTGATACTATATAGGTTGATTATTATTTAGGATATTATATGATAAATTATGTTATATTTCATGAATTATTTTAAAAATAAATAATTTTAATTGATTTATAAGGATTTATAAATATGTATTTAGTCTTTTGAAAAATAATTATATCTGATCATTTTTAATGTAAAACATTTTTTTTCTAGGTTTGTGATTACTTTCCAAAAAATGTAGAATTTTGGAATTTATTTCTTCTGAAAGAGACTATTTTTTAGTAAAGATTGGGTTTCACATTTTTATAATTATTATTAATGTTATTTGTAAAAAATTTATGATGGATTAGTTATGGATTTATGCTGTTTTATAAATTCAACTAGAGTGTGGTTGGGACTCATTGTGTAAGATTGGGATTGTTTTAAAAAGACCACTAGAATTTGGGGGGGGGGGTCACACTATGTTAGGTGAGTTTTGTCAGGGAACTCCAACTGGTTGTGTGTCCCCATCGGGTTAGATGATGTTGGTTTTAGAAACTCCACTTACGTGTGAGGGAATAGAGAAGTGATTATAAATCATACTAATTTTAGTTGTTTTTAGTAAAAAATATGGTCAAGGTATAGAGTTAGAGATATCTTAGGGTTGAGGTGGGATTCTGTGTGGTATTCATTAGCAGGGAATTGATGTTGTTATGGAATGTTTATCTTATGTTTTTTTGAAATTATTATTATATTGAATATGACGGATATATACAAAATTTACTTGACATAAATCAATTTTCATTTGTTGGTATTGTTTTCATAAAACCATATGAGATACTTGGCTCTCATGTGGATGGGGTGAATGGTTAGTCAATAGGGAAATCCTAATGATTTATCATACTCACACCATTCATTTGTATCTTGGTGTACATTAAAATTATTTTTTGTTTGTGTTATTGTTTATAGGGATAGATGAATAATTATATTGGTTAGATTAATAATGGTTGGCTAATGTTTATTTGTTTTTTTGGTCAATGGTGACTTGGTCCTTTGTACATGGTTCTATATTCATTATGGAGTTTTATTATTATTATTTTTCATCTTGTTTTCCACATACATTACATTAATGGATTTATATTATTTACTATTTCATAGTGTTGTAGTTTTTATATGACATAGATATATACATTATTCCCGATTATATTTTTTGTGTTGTATTTTTTACCTAGAATTTTGTGGTTGGGGGACGACACCATGTGTAATGTAACATTTCAATTTTTCTTAAAGTCAAGGATGGGAGGTTGAACTAGGCTCGGATATTAAAATTAACCTGTTATATGATTATTTCTAATAGAATAAAAATTATGAAAAATCTAAAGGGGTTAGAATCCAATTTTAACATTGCATGGATTGAATCTGAAAATGTATGAAACAATTACAAAATTTCTCACAAAATGAATATTTTAATAAAAATAAAGCATTTAAAATTTGTTATAAGAGATAAAAATCAATATTTATCAGGTGGATAATAATGTTTTTATGTTTAGAAAATACTTCAGTAGATCCAATAGATTCATAAAGAATATTTTTGGAATTTATGAATGACTGTAATTGAAGGATACACTAGCACCCTGGTAAGGAAAACGAGGTGGTATATTCCTTGAGTAAGTTTATTAATGGAGTTCTGTATATGATAATGATGGATATGGACATGAAATTCAGGTATTTTGTTAAATTTGTAAATTGAAATTATAAATAATGGGAAACATCATTCCATTTCCAAATAATTACCCTGAATATTGACTAAATAAGAAAAAGAAATATCAATAGAATGAAAAGAGTTTATATATAAAATTTATCTCTATAAAAGATTGAAAATTAATAAAATTTCATCACTGAGAATCTAGTTTTGATATTTTGAAAGTCATTATATGTACCATTAGGACCTGATCTAAAAAAATAATTCTAAAAAACTCATAGATCACTTTTCACTATACACCCTTGTAACACCAATATGTATAGTTATTAGCTTGAACACTTTTGGTGGGACAACATGACCTGAAAAATAGTAGAAGATAATTCAAGGTGTAAAATATGTAATCATGTGATTTCTAAGTGATATTTAGAAAAAGGCTTATAAAGCCACTCCCTATACCAATATAAATGTTGGATAATATCACAGTGCACCTTCTTATTAGTTATCTTAAGGCATCTAAGAGGAATATTGAAATATGTTTTATGAGGGGTCATCTTGCATGTAATATCATTATATGGAAATAATGGAATATCTACCCCTATAGTAACTTATAATTCAATATATTAATGAAATTGTGAGACTTCATGGTGAAACTATATCAATTGTATATGATCATGATCTTCATTTCACATCAATAATTTATAGGTATCTTTTAAAGGATATAAACATTGAATTGTATATTTTCATGTCCTATAATCCTCAATCATATAGGTACTCTGCAAAGAATATCCAAATTTTAGAGGGAATGTTGTGGTCATTATCACATGACTTCCAAGGAACATGGTACCAGTACCTTCCTCTGGCAGAATTCACATATAATAATTAATTTCACTTTGTCATCCAAGTGGATCCTTAAAAAGAATTGTGTGGGAACATATATCGTACTCTAACTTAATGTTATGAGGTTGTGAAAATAATTTTAATTAGTTCAGAATAGGTTTTGGGGACAACTGAGAAAGTTTCATTTATACAAAAACTTATCAAGATAGCACATATAAAATATAAAATATATATTGATAATCAATGAAAATACATGGATTTCCATGCAGGGGACTATTTATTCTTAAATGTATAACCATAGAAATAAGTTATATAGTTTTGTAAGAAGGTAAATACAAGCCCTATGTATATTGGATTTTTTCATATTTTTGATACAATTGGAACTATGGGTTATCTTTTTAGTAACCCACCTTATCTCTTTATGGTATATGATGTTTTCTATATGCCATTTTTAAGGAAGTATTTGACAAGAAGAACCCATGTACTCACTAAAAATGAAATAAATTAATGGACCGAATTATCCTATGTGGAAGAGCCTATCTAGATTCTTGAAACCAGATAACATGTTTTATGGAATCAGATAACTTGGAAAATAAAGGTAAATTTGAGGATTCCCAAGTTGGAAAGGTGATTTAAGAGACTGAGAGGCAATCAAGAAAAACTCCCTACAATTTTTCAAGGATTGATGAATATTATAAATATTGAGTTTGAAGTTTTTCCATGGGGGGAATGTAAGACTCGACATTCCATGATAAATATTTCATTATAAAAAATACTCGTATATTTGATATTAGTGATGTAATGCAATAAGAATGTTACATTAAATATATTTGTTATCACTAGATAATTATATTTTTATTTTGAAGTATAAATAATCTGTAAAAAATTAATGTTTTATAATGATATCATAATCACATTTAAATGAAACATCTAGAATTTGGTATTTTGGTGTGTTGGGGTATCCTAAAATTATAATAGACAAGGACAACAATGAGATTAGATGAAAAAATATTTTAATAAAAAATGGCATTTTGAATTGAAAATATATGTGATTTTGATAAAAATCGAGTGAATGAATATTAATATAAATTGGTTGTATTTCTTGGAAGTATAATTTTAATCTTACTTTGGATTACTAATTATCAATTGGAAAAAACAATTGATCATTGAAATGGTAACTTGGTTGTTGAAAGTATTAAAATTCCTAAAATTTAATATAAAAAATAATTAAAATATATAATTATTAATATTAAAATGATATAAAATCATTTCTTAATTTATATAACTTAAACATAAATTTTTATAAATTTTAATATGGTTTGTTTTATATTATCTAAAAAAAATATTTAAAATTTATAATTATAAAATGACCTCAAATTAGAAATTTATTTAGATTATAATATATATTACATGTTGGAAATATTTTTTAAATTCAAAAATATTAAAAATAAATCATATAGTAATTAAGGAAAAGTAACACAAGGAAATTTAATAAATCATAAAAAAACAGTATCTATTGTAGTTAAAAATTTCATTCTATGTGTTATATGATTTTTTTAAAGGTAAATTTATAAAATGATGAATATTAATTTGATAAAATGAAATTCATTTTTTTAATTTGAATTGAAATTTCTTATTTTGGTGATTTTTTTTACTTTATTAATAAGTTTATTTTTAAATAATTATGAAAAATGAAATTTTTAAGTACATTCTATGTTTTATGTAATATTCCTGAATAATAAATGACACAAAAAATGGGAAAAAAATATATTTTATTTAATGCTTAAAATTTTAATAATTTAAATCATATAGTTAGTCACCTCTAGAAAATTGGGTATTTACAAGGGATTAATTGCAATGGAAAATTGCCTCATCGCATATATTCTCCAAACAACAACTATTTGTGATGGATGATTTATTTCATTGCAAATAGTGATCATTTGTGACAGAATAAATCATCAGCCACAAATACATTTGGCGGGACATCCTGCCACCTAACATGAAAAGCAGTTACGATGAGAATATATGATAAACTACTATATCCATTATAAATATTCATAATCTATGAAGTATTTTCAAGTATAATTAATGGCTATAGTATTTTTTTATTGATAAACTATTTTTCGAAGAATGATTTCCTTCAGAAATAGTTCTTCTCATTTAATAAAAAATTATAACCTTGTGCACCTTTTTCATCATCTCCCTCATCTTACTCTCCTTCTATCAAACTGCCTTAATGAACAAAAATCCAATCAGACATTGCAACCAGTTTTGTACAAATCCACTTTCGAATCACCTTGGTATAGATTCCTATTATCTCATTTTTCACTATTTTTGGGTTTATTCTTTCTATTATATGATTTAATTTTTGAAACCCCTAGGATTATAAATTTTTCCTATTTTCATGCATTATTTTTTATGTAGGATCCTCATAAATTTATTATTTCCTATTTTAAAGTTAATTGGGTCTACACGATCTATTTCAATTGATTATTAAGTATTTTGATCATTATTTATTTTGGATTTATTTTTGTTTGTGTGTGTCTATATATATTAACATATCAAAGAAATTTTTTTAATGATTTCAAAAAAAATGATTATATTTATATATCTGTATTTTTGTTTGTATTTATTTATATATAAATTTGATATGATCAGTTTTTTAAAAAAAAATCTGAATATATTGGATGTTTTTTTATTAATTAAAAAAATAATTTAATATTTACAAATATATATAAATAATACTATCAAAATGAACATATAAAAACGTTTTAAAAAAATACATATGGTTTTTAATATATATATATTTATATATTAACATGTGAATATATATATATAAGGTCTGAAAATTATGTAAAGTTATACACACACACACACACAAATATATATATTTAAAAAAAATTAAAAAATGTATAAGATTATATATATAAATATAATGAGTGATCTGATATGTATATTTTTTTAAAAAGGAATGTAAAAATATAATTTATTAATTAAACTTGTAATATATATATATATTTATAAACATTAGAATATTTATATAAAATAATAAATGGAATCATTATCATGTCTGATGTTGTCATAAAAATAAAAAATGGAATTATCATCATGCGTGATGTTATCCAAATCTCAATGTGAAAAACTGTTATGTCACCTCTTGGGTAAAACCCGTATCCTAGACCTAACCATTATATCTGTTTTTTTATATTATACATTTTTTGAGAGTTGTGTTCAATTTTTTTAAAAAAAGATATAAAATTAACATAAAATTAATTACCCTCATGTGCACTGTAACCCAACACTAGGCGCACACAAATGTTATGTCACACATAGGGTAACCACAACATCCCTAAACTAACTGTGGTACCATTTTTCTCATATGATACACCATTTAAAAGATACATAAATTTTTTAATACAATATAATAAAAAATTAAATAAATTACCATCATGTGTGATGTTAACAAACTCTTGAACCTATAAATGTTACGTCATGCATAGGGTAAACCCTACATCCTGGACCTAATTGTGGTCTTTGATTTCACATATGAGACATCATTTGGGAGATATTCTATTATTATTGAAAATAATAGTGTGTGTATGATATAATATATTTACTAATTTTATTCTATCATTGTCGAGCCTTTATGAGCCATGGAATCCAATTCCAACCCAATGCCTAAATCTGATCATATTCCATAAAATATTTCATGGTTTTAAAATATGATAATAATTCTAATTTAGTCAGAATTGTCATCAATAATTATTTATATTTCTATTGTTCATTAGATAATTATTGACTCATGAAGAAGACACAATATTCTTTTATGTGATCATGATTGAATAAAACACACCAAAATCCCATTAGATATAGTATAAATCATGTCTATATTTATGTTTTTGATGCATTTATATCATTTAACTCGTCAAATACACATTTTTTTCTAAAGTAATAATTAAATATCAATGTCAAAAATATGATATTAAGTGATTTTAAATGTTTCAAAATGATATACTTCATCTATTTAGTTTTGGATTTAATAATGATTATTTATTTGGTATCCACATGGTTAAAATTTTCAATAGAAAATAAAAATTAATTGTTTCTAGATCTATCATTTAGTAAATTAGTACAGAAGTTGGCTAGTTCATCTATTTAGGAAAAAAACTCTGAATGACATTCCAAATCATAAATCAAAATCTTATCAACTTTATAATTTATTGAAGTCCACTATGGAGACCCTATATCCGGGACTCTATATGATAAAACATGTTATTGTTACAAAATTTAGGTCTATAAAATAATATTTTGGAATTTCGTTTAGTTGTTTTGATCAGATATCAGTATCGGTAAAATAATTATTTCCTAATGGAAATACATTACCAATAATTTCTCTATCAAAGTAGGTGGTTGGTCCATATTTTGGGTATCAATTATCGGAAGAATCATGCATGTTTAAATGTCTTCATATTTTATTATTGTGATCATGAATCCATAATTAATTTTCTATCATGTGTTCAATCAAGGTATAAACAATCACAAAAATGAAATTTCATATTTCTTATAAAATATTTGATATATTTTCCAATTACACCTCATTGAAAACATTTATCTATATCTCAGAACAAAACAATATTAATGACAAGGAATATATAACATATTTATTCTATTAAAAGATTAAATTATCATTGTGATTGTGATTCATGGAAACACTTTTATTAGATGCAATATTATTTTTCTTCAAAAACTCATATCATGTAGTTGGGTATTTATAATTATGGTTTTTTTTCATTTGGTGCTTACGGTAGTCAATATTTTTATTTGGATCTTTTCATTACTCCATAAAACTATTCTCTGTGGATGGTAATGAAGGAACTATATATATGGTGTTATTAATTAAAGGATATCCAAAGAATAATATTAATGTTGATTTGAAGACACTATTTGATGAGTCAATTTTAGTATAGAACAATGGTGTGACTATATTTTATATAGTTGTATTTTCAAAATTTTACACTAAATGTCACATTAATATGGAGGATCATTGAGTTTACTTCATATGGAATCTTTTTTGAGATGAAGCATACATAGTCTATAATCATTTCTATACTTTTTGAATTGGAATAATGTATTTATCCTATAAATAGGGTAAATACTAGTTATTTGGACTGCCATTTGAGATTTATTCTTATGGATCACCCTTTTCGAAGGAAATAAAATAAATTTACAGAAGTTTGAATTGAAAGAGATGAAACTTAAGTAGCACTACAAAGAATTTTGGAAAAATCTATTGACATTGCATTACATCCTATTACATTTTTACCAACCACAAATGAACAAAAATTAAATTTTTTTTTGAAGAGATTATAATATAATAAATTAGAGTATTTTTTGGGTCCTTCCATATTGGTCTGATTTTTTGGTTCGTCACATGTTAGATGCAATAAAAATTATGATTTTTTTCTAAAAAAATATTTTATACAATGTTTACACACCTAGTGAGACCAAAGATAATGTGAAGGCATAGACTGATCTTGCCTAAATTTTCAGACCTCCTAGAAGTGAAATATTTGATGATGATATATCACACAATTTAATGAATCCAAAAGAATATTACATAATTTCTAAAGATATTATTTTTTTTATTTATTAAATAAATTAATGATTGGAGGTTATCATATGGTTTTACATTAAATTTATCTCATTTTTTATAAATAGGCATATGACTAATTTCAAAAGTCATAACTTCCATTCCAATATTGAAATATTTCCATCTATTGGCCTTAGATATTTGTTGTATTCTTTAATTTGGGACATGCTGACCAAATGATAATATTTACAATGAGATATTTATACATCAACATCATATTATGAGGCATTGAGTATGATAAAAAAGGATGTTGTTTTAATTTTATATAAACATGGAAGAATGGTAAAATTATGATGGATGTACCCATTTGAGAGATGTATAAAATAGTTTTAGAACAAATTCCATAACAAAGCATCAGTTGAAAGGAAAATCGTGGAAATATTCCTATAGAAGGATATTTCAAATTTATTCTCTTAATATTTTCAATTGGAATATCTTTCAAAATAGAACCATATGGGTCCTAATGTGATAAATGTTGATTATACCATTGACCATCCATTGTAAGATTTTAATCATCTCATGGTTGATTTTTTTTGTTATCGTGAATGGTGGATTCAAGATGAAGTAATCCATAGAACTCATACATATATTATATATAATTGGGAAGATATTAAATCAGTTTATTAGTAAGTACTAATTTTTTATTATTTTGTTAAATTTTTTATAAAAGATAACTTTATTTACATTAATTTAATTTAGAATATATGATGACTATATCGATGAAAAATTTATGAAATTAACATTTTATACTATTGAATAACTTCATCAATAAAATTGTTCATATTGGTTTAAAATAATTCTAAATTTACATTCTTTTGATGGAACAATAAATAAATATTTTGGTGATATCTATTATTAATATTTTTAATTGTTTTGAGAAAAAAACATGAATATAAAATTGATATTAGATTTTCTGTCTTCAAAAAACCCTCGAGTGAAATTATGAAATCTTCTAATGGGTATGTGGTTAATGGATTTAGATTCCATACATGCCTATATAGTTAATCAATGAAATCTATTAATAGTGGAGTTTTTAAAGGATATCATGATTATGAAATTCATGATGACTTTTATGTTATTTTGGAGGAAATAATTGAGTTATTTTATCTAGGACCCAATAATGTAACAATATTTAAATTTCATTGGGATGATATTGATCGGTGATTGTGATTTTATCCACATCATAGAGAAATTGAAGTTAAATATAATAGTATTCATATTCCAAATGAAACATTCTTTTTGGAACATTAACTACATCGTGTTTATTATGAAAATTATTATGATGTTTTGAGAGATTTGAAGGACTGGTAGTGTGTAATAAATATGAAACCACAAGGAAATCAATTTATTGAAAATGAAAATGGATCTATGGAAGTGACACATATTTAAATTTTTCATAAAAAATACTAAAATATATCTCTTAACCAAGCGGATATAAATATCGATGATGACCCCCCCCCCAAAGTTAAGGGTCGATGATAATGATAATGTTGAAGAAGTAATAATGGATGATGAAACATAATGTTGTAAGGAAGATAATGATATTGAATATTAGTATTAAGACATTATACTCGATGATAATAATGAATATGATGCATATTGATGTATTTTATTTAGATATTTGTTTGTTTTTTATATTTTTTATATTTATTAACAATTATTTATAGGTAATATTTCTTGTGTTAGACGACTGGACCTGATGATCTATTATATTCCTTCAATGATGATAGTAATTATTATTATTTTTATATTTTTATATGAATTAACATTTATTAATAGGTAATAACATAATATTATATAATATATTTAATAGTTTTTTATATTTTACATCTATATTAAAAAAGTAAGAGGTAAAGTTATTATATTGTGGTATTTATTTATAGGTAATTAATATATTATTATATTTAATAGTTTTTATATTTGATATTTGTATTAAAAGTTTCGTACAGGTAGGATTATAATATTATGGTATTTTTAAATATTTTATATTTTTTAAAAAAAGTTATTACTAGTAATATTATTTGTTTCAAATGGATGGAGATGCTCTCATTGAACAATTTTTGTTCTATCTGTTATGCTACACATCCTTTTGATATGCCAAATTCATCTAATATGTAGGATGATATTTCTATTTGGAGGGGGAATAGTCCTACTCGTTTAATTATTCTAAACCCTATTCAATAGAGGAACACATCAGTTGATATTGATCATCATTTATAGAGTTATGTTTAATTTTTTAAAGATATTTATTTTATATTAACATTTTTTAAAATTTGGAAATAATATACAGGTTATTTTTATTTATTTGAATATTTTTTTTTGAAATTTCCAATTTGGAAGGCTAATGTGATTCTGAGGAAATATTTTTCAGTTCCATGTGTGTTATAGGACTTGGTTCTCATCATCATGATTCACTAGGTGTTCAATCACATGATTGTACAATATTAAATAATATATAATTATTTTAATTTATTTAGTTACAAGGTTATTGTTATTAATTGCCTTGAAGAATGTATTTTCTCTATTTTCTAATATCCTAAGAGATCTTATACATTATTTAGGGAATATTTTTATACATGAGAGCTTCAGTTAGTTTTTATAAAACCTCCTAAAGAGAGCTATGGATAAATATTTTGTAATTTTTTTTTGACAAGCCTTGCATCTCGAATCAACTAGACTATATCTCAGCACATGTATTGGATGTATTGTTACCAAAATTGCTAGGAAGGATTATTAGGAGGAGGTTATCATTTGTACATCTGATTCGGGGGAGGAAGAAGTTCACACATAGGGTTGGAATTTATACAATTAGCATATATCAAGGACATATGGTAAGTGATTTTATTAAATAATGTATATATAATTTAACTGTAAAATGTTTTTTAATATATAGTAATCTACTATCTTATCTATTATAGAGTTTGATGTTTAAAAGAATATTTATTCTGATCCCCATAAAAGAGAAATTATAGGCGACCGAAAGTCCATATTGTGGTTAATTTTTTTAAAAAAAATCACGAATATTAATTTCATTGTTATTCTAATTTATAATTATATTTTTATGGAACTTATAAGGTTGGGACTTCTCATTAATGAGAGAGTCATGTAGTGAATGAAGAAGATACCACTGGTATTTTGGGTTTTGATGAGGGGGACTGGATAAAAGAAACATTTCATCTTGTCAATATGGGTTATGTGATTGGTATTGGTTCTCGAATGACATCCATGTGAAATTATGGAACTTATAAGATGTCATTAGTGAGATATAAGGGAGCGCGTAGATATTCTCCAATGATTCCATCGTCTGTTGCATGGTATAAGAACAAGTTTACATCTCATGATGATATTATACAACAGATACATAGAGAGATGGAAGAGGAGAGTGAGCAACAATGTCGGAGAGATGTGTAGATGTTGGATTATATGTGACAACATATGTGTGCCAATGGTATGGAGTTTCATATCCTGAATCATTCGAGTGATCCTACTCCACATTACACCATTTGAAGATTTGTGATATTTTATTATTGTTTTGTAACTTTAGGTTTAAAAAATATAATGTTCAAAAACGATACATTAATTTTCATTATATTTTAATTTGTTTTAAATTATTCATTATTTTTTAAATTAATTGTTATTTATTTTTATCAAATTAATTTTTTAATATTATTAAAAAAATTATTTTTGTATTAATGATTTTTTATTATTAATGATTTTAAAATATTCATAAGTATATATAAATAGTTTCAATTAATTTTATTTATTTTCAACTTTTTTATTATTTTTAATTTTTCTAATTTATTAATTATTTAAATTTTTAAATTTTTTATGAAAAATATTTTTAGTTGTGGAAAATGAATAGTCTATTAATAACACATAAAAATCGATCTCTCTTCATAATTGTTTTTTTAACATGGAAATCATTTGATGCAATTTTTTTTATTCCTCGTAATTATTAACAATTTTCAATGGACTGTCCCAAATAACAATATTCACAATGTTTATTTTTGAAACACTATATTGGCGACAGACACTTGGGAAAAAATGAACTTCTTCGATAGAAATCCATTTAAAAAGTGAAATAAAAAAAGAAATATGTATTAGTGAATCACTTAACCTGTAAATAAATTTTTGAAACCAAACATATATTTTATTTAGATAAAAAATTATTTTTGATTATTTATTTTGAATAAAATATTTCTATGAGGCTTTTTAGTTTTGAAAAGTGTTAAAATTCCAAATAATTATATATTTATTAATTAAAAACTATAAAAAATAATAAGAATCAACATTAATTGTAGTCTTCTTCGTAAATAATAAAATAATAATTACATTATTCTGAAATACCCATCTCCATTTACTATATAAACACCCCTCCTACACCCCTATCCCCTCAAATCCCAAAAAAATCCCCTAGAAAATATCTTGAAAAAAATCTCTCTTAAATCCCATAAAAACATTCTTAAGCCACTGGTATATCCCAAAGTCATTATTCCAAAGGCGTTAGAGTCAAACCCCTAGAGGTAGTGCAAAGAGAATAGTAAGGGGTCCCCAATCTCTCTTTCCTTTATTATTTGATAATTTTTTTTTCAAAAAACTCTTTTAAACCTACCCTTATTTGGATACCATGATTCTATTCCCATGTTATTAAAATCCCATTATTATATTAGTAGTGATATATCACTCATTAACCCTACATGAACCCTTTTCAAAAGTCGTTATTAAGTCAAGATACATATTCCAAAATTCATGTATTATCACTTAAATAGCACTCTTAAACCCTTTTATAAAATAAGTAGTACATAAAATTAACCTGAAAGAAATTATTATAATATAATTTCTTTATAAAACTAAATCATTTATTAGTTGTTTTCATTTCTTTAAAAATCATAAAAATATTATTCTCTATGCTGGTTTTACGATACCGCGGTGAATGATGATGATTTATTACAACTTATTACATTCATATATATTGTTAAAAAATAATTTCATGACCTAATAATACATTTATAATAAAATAATTTCATATTTATAATTCTATAATATTAAAAAACAATGATATTAATGATATTAAAAGTAAAAAATTATATCTATATAATGTAAGATTTCCTAGGAAGATTCTATAAATTGTAACTATTTCATGAAATAATTAACTCCATAAAATTTGGAATGACATGAAAACTATACATTTAATATTATGGAAAATTTAGAATCATTAGATAGTGACTTGTTATTATTACTATTTAATCAACTAATTTTGGAAATATGAAGAGAACAAACTCAAAATGAATGACAAAATAAAAAATCAATCCCTTAAATGAATAATACATTATAATAAATAAATTAAAAAAAATAAATGTGATGATATGAAAATTAAAAATTATTTTATGTAACTAATTAATAAATATAATTTTTTGGTTTAATATTTTTGAAGAGTGTTTTTAAAAAATATGTAATTGAAGTTAGTGTTTCTTGTCCCAAAATCAATTATTTTTATATGTTTTATCCCTATTATATATCTCCACAAATGTTAATTTTCGAAAAATGTTTTTATATGTATATATTAACTATTTTACCATTAAATTTATGTGATTGTTGCCTCTTAACGTTAATTATTAATTGATAGATCAAAACATACATTTTCGTATGGTTTCACACCAACTCATTTTTTCATTCTTTGGATTATGTTCTTATTTACTATCTATATCCCAATGATGATTTTAAATTTCACCTCCATGTTCATGTTCTTTATCTCATGGAAATATTCAATAAAATTTACATTATTTCTATTTTTCATAATATTTACATGATATCGTACTCTTTACTATATAAAACGTGATCACCCAATATTTCATAATCCAAATTGAATGGTGTTTAACTTGAAATATAATATATTTACATTACAAGGGAAATATTTATTATCATTATACAAATTATTTTAATATAAAAAATTTTAATTACTCATTTTTATGTAAATGGTTCCTTGTAGAACATTATATATAACAACCTAGGATTTTCCGACATGCATATTACATAACTTCTTATAAATAATCATTTCATTACTCAAACACATTTCCAAGGACTATAATGGTCTAGTTCCTTTGGAAACATGGATACATAATCTTCTAACATGGTGAAAGATCTTCAATGTCACCCATAATGATATTCCCCTTTAGTAATCCTAGTTAATGACATTCTTTATGACATGGGGAAGGGAAACAAATGAATGGATAAGCTCATATTCTTAGTAAGGGTAAATAATGTAAATACAAAATCAAAAAATTAACATAATGGTATGATAACATGAGAAAAATAATAATAAAATCATGTAATTTATATAAAATATCATAACCATTATTAATTTCATAAATATTTGAAGTTTATAAGACATGAATCATAATGGAATCAAATAAAAAGAGCCATGTGAGCATAACATGGCCCTAAAACATTGATTTGGGGAATTTTCACAATCATAGAAAGTCTATTGTCATGGATACCCATGAATAAATTCCTAACATGTTAGGATTGGGATTACCATCTGTTTACATGCTTTGGGCTTAGGGGGACCACATGTGTACCCTTCCTTATGGGATTAGGTTGACCACCCATGTACCCTCCATTACGGTCTTAGGCTAACCACATGTGTACCCTATGAGCTCGTAGAGAATTTATATATACTGAATTCATTTTATAAAGATATATGTCACTTCAATAACATAATTAAATCAGAAATTTTTTCCCATAATTTCATAAACATTAATCTTATCATAATCCGTGAAATGAAATGTGTACCATAAACATTTTTTCATATTGTAACCAATAGAAAATAGACAGGTTTCATAATCATTTCATCATAACATAACCCATGAAAAGTTCTATTTTTCATACGTTTTTTATCATGTTATAACCCTTGGAAGAGAAATTGGTTAAATAAATATTGTTTCATCAAAACAAAGACTATTTAAATAAATAATATTAATGGTATTCATGGATTATGTCCTAAGTAAATCATACATTTTATCAAAGGATGTCATCATAGATGGAGAAGGATTTTGAAAGATCTATTGTAACATTTCTGATGGAAAATATCATTTAATTGAAAATAATATTAATAAATCATTTTCTATATCATTTTATTTTCAATTAAACATTTAATCTTCAAATGAAATATTAAAAAATTAATTTAAAACATTTCTTGTAGAAAATATCATTTCTACTTTGAGAAAAAAAATGTGAAACACAAATCCTTTGGAAAACCATTTTTATTTGATTGTAACCTTGAAGAAGTATATAATAATATTGAAAGAAATTATGTTTCATGTCATTAAAAAATTACATTAATTTCTTACATGTAAAAATTATGATTCCTTTTAGATTTAAGTTAAAATCCAAATGGGAATTTTTTTAGAAAATCACACCAAGACAAAAAATTAAATCACTAGTAAAAATTAATCTAAAAAATATTTGGATATTAATAAAAAAATTTGAGAACATTTCAGGAAAACATGGTTTTATAAGAAAATATATTTTCGACCACATAGATAAATAAAGATTTGTTTTTTAACAATTTCTCAATTATCATAATTACTAATGAGTGTTAAATTTTTAATATTACTTGAATATAACATTAATAAAAAATTGGGATGAAAATTCTTGTGTTCCTTGAGATATGAAATGTAAGATTTTATCATGGGAAACATAATCATAAACAATCCAGATAAATTATGAGATTGTAACAAAAAACCTTACCACATTTGAAAACATGATTCAAAAGAACCATGAATGAATAATATAAAATGAAACATAAAATATCGTGTTAATAAAAAAATCATGATATTACATGTAAAATTGGTTATATATAAACCTCATGAATTAATATAGTCATATAACATAATGTACATCTTAAAGAAGGAAAATTGAGACAAAGATCCCATACAGCTTGAGTAATTTTTGAATCATAATACCCCTAAAATAATAACATAAAGGGAAACTTTAAATATATATAAATGATGTATTTTAATGATATATCATGTAATAGGGAAATATATCCACCACCCAAAATAAATTATTGGTGAATATGGTTTAAGTCTCTAGGAAATAAAAGTGGCATTATAAATCCCCTTACATTATGTAGTGACCCTAATAATACTCATTCAAACATCATGTTTATTTAATATATGTTAATTAAAAATATAGCATAGAACCATATATCTATACATCATGTCATATATTATTTTATTATGATATTTTATTTCATTTATTTAACATACCCATTTTATTATTATGTTTCGGGTAATAACTGCTTCATTCTTTATATATGTTTTATAATTTTTTATTTTTTATTATATTAATTAAATAATAATTTCATCATATATATAATGAAAACAATAATATAAATATATCATATTTATTAATTATATATTTATTTAGATTAATCAATAAAATTTAGTGGTGGGGAATAAAATACAACGTTTATAGAGATGGTATGTTGAATATACACAAGAACGTTGTGTCAATTTTCCTATAATATAGAAAGAAAGAGAGGTAATTGATATATATATATATATATATTATTAATGTATAATTTTTATGTCATATATATCATATATTTTTATTAAACTCGTCCTTAATACATTCTACGTAAAGCCCGAATGAATCAGATCACTTCAGAATGCGGTAGTCTGTTGTACACATGAGTAACGTTATCGTATTACGAAAAATTGGAAATAATAAAGGTATATATTATAAAATTATTATATAAGAGTGAATTCAACATAATTATAATATAATTCATATATATATATATATTCATTCGTTATTTCTAAACATGAAAGATGGTAATAGAAAAATAATGGGCATCAGTTCGCGAGGTTTTAGTCTACTGTACATACGAATGTTGATTTCAAAACCCATTTTATGGAAGTGTGTGTGGTTTTATAATTTTAAACATAACACAAAAAAAATAATAGTATATTTTATATAATAATGTTATAATATTATCATGATATAAAAACAAATTAATGGGTTTGAGGAATGAGTATAAAAATATTAGTTGATGAATGTTACCTCTTCTTCAGGTATATTTTTTTGATTTGAACCAAAGTAATTCAGCAGATGGATTTATAAAAAAATTAAATATTCTATAATGATAGTAACTTAATTTAGAAATTATTTTTATGTGTAATTTCTAAACCAATTTTTATTCATGGTTTAAAGACTGGGGAAGAGGGAGTTTCCTTTTATAAGTCGGCTTAGTGGAATAGTTTTCTATTTTTTAAAGGGATATTTACACCATATTTTTTCATATATATAATGTTTAAAAATGGATAAATTTTTTAACCATAGACATTATAAGGTCTAAATATTTCAATAAAATGGGTTTTTATAAGTTTTGGGTAATTTTTACACCTTATATTCTATAATTAACCACTAAGTGAACTTGTTTTTACATTAATCACTGTAATTAATTTTAATTATTTTCACTAATAAATTATGATAAATAATTACTTTTTACATATTAGACATTGTAAATTGTTATTATTCTAAATACGGAATCCATTTTTTCAAATTAAATTCACAAAAGTGGGAAAAAGTATTTAAAATTTAATCTCATCGACACGTTGAGAAAATGACTTTTTATAGACAAAATATGAAATGTTTACAATGTTTTTATATCCAAATTCAATGATAAATTGATTAATATAAACTAAATTAGACTAATTTATGTATAATTTGACTAATTTAACTTTAAAATAATTTTTAAATATAATTTAACATTGTAGATAATTTAGGAGAAAATGCAGTTTTCAATTAAAATTCAGTATATTTCACTATTCATTAAAAATGAGTCATTTCAATAAAAACCCAAATATTCACCCATATATAATTGTTGAATTATAATTTCAAGAAAAATAATTATTTTATCAAATCAATTTTTTGAAATTTTCAAATTTAATTTTAAAATAATTGCGCTATATAAAATTCGATAAAACTACTTTTAAGAATAATAAGGATTTAACTATCAAATTAAATTTATTCTTATCTATAATTTAAAAAATTTATAAGTTGAATGTTACAAATTTTATTGAATATATAGATTATAATTTTCATTAAAATTATTTTACAAAACATATTTGGTTAGTTTATTGATATAAAACACATTTGTGTACATAAAATGGTTTTCTTGAAAAAGATTTACTTTTATTTTTTAAAGGGTTTTATTATCATTTATTATTAATTAGAAGGTAAGGAAATAAAAAAACATGTATAAACCATATTTCCATAAATTATTTAACAATATTATATATTCCATTAAAATTTCTAGTCGATAAGTATTATAATAAATAATAATAATTAAATATCATGTCAAGTTTGTTTTAAACATGATGATTCATATAACATAAGCTAAAATTGGAATTTTGAGTAACCCAAGTAAAAAATTAGTTTTTCATGTAAAAAAAGATAAATTCATGGTTTCATGTAATGTTAAATATCAAAAAGATTAAATATATTTGAAAAAACTATTTCATAAAATCTCAAGGTGTTATATTTTATGCCCCTTAAAATTAATTTCTCCCTCAGAATTCATATTATACATTAAAGGTTTATCATTTAAAACTTACTTTATAGAATACCACATCATAATACTAAGTAATAAAAATACCTTAAAAAGTAATGTTAGAATCAAAATTCGTTCCCAAATTAACTCATAACTAGGATTACACATAGAAGAACATTGGTGGAAAGTGAATATTTGGACATTGTAAAAAAGAATAAATAATTACAGAGAGTGATAAAGATCACTAATCATAATAAATTGGGTGATCCATAGAAGGAGAGTGACTATGAAACCATAAATAAAATAGGTCTGAAAATCGCATTGATATCATTAAAAATTGTGATAGTGGGTAAATATTTTATATGATGATCTTATTCGTAAAGTTGAATAATTCTCACAAGAAGATATACATACATGATTTAATTCAACTTTATATGCAGAATATCCCCCTTTGGTTATGCCTTGATCAATTTAAACTTCATTTATTACTCCAAAAATGATGATGAATTTTTTATTCCTTAAGAACTAGTGTATTATAGGATCCATATATATTATGATAAGCCATTCCATATATCTTTAGTTACCATCACAACAAAATGGTCTGTATAGGTTATCCAATTTGTATTAATATTCATATGGTGAAGTAATACATTAATCTATGAAACCTAAACCAAGTTCAATAATAATAATCATAAAAGGAAAACCTTTTGACCCTTCTAAAAGTTGAAAATACAAAAAAATTTAAATAAAGTTACTAAATTTCTCAAACTCATAATCACATTTAACCCCAATATTTTATAAAGTAACTCTTGATTATCACATACTAAACATGTGAATTAATTTTTCTTGTATCCTCATGAAACAAGGTAATTACCATAAATATTTATTTAAAAATTTCATAAATCTTTATTCCTTTTATAAAACACATATTATTGGATATATTCCTTGAATCCAGAAAAGTTATTAACTCCATTCATGGTAGCATAAAACACTTTTTCAGAAGTTATTAATTTTGTACAAGGTAATTAATACTCTCTAATTTACTTTATTCTTACCCATATATCTTATAAAAAATATAAAAACCATTTTTTCCACAAAAATATCATATTAATGGTGACCTTTCCAAATTTTTTCGAAAAATTATGTTTTTTTGTACATACAAAAATGAATATTTGTTTCATACTTTTGGTAAAAGAAAAATGGGAATAGTTTTGAAAAATTAAATTTAGACACCTTTAAATTAATTTTTGTTAAATAATAACATAGAGAAAAAATTTCTTCTAAAATTTTTATAATAATAATAATACATTTTTGAAAATATTTCTAGACAACATTGTTTTAGAAGAAAATTTCTTTTCGACTGAAGAGATAAATGAAGTGGGTTTTTCTTAAAAAAATATCTCAATTATCAGAAGTAACAAATATTGGTAAATAGTAATATCAATTAAAAATATCATTAACAACTAGATTAAAATAAAACTAAAGGGTTCCTTGAGATATTTTTCAAAACATATTATCATCAGAAACATAATCATAAAAAAATCTAGATAAATGATGAGATTATAACATAAAATCAGACAACTTTTGTAACCTTGATTCATAACAACCAAGAAGTAATAAAATAAAACGATATATAATATATCATGAGGATAAAAACATTAATTATATTTCTTGTTAAAGTCATTTTATATACACAACATGAAATAATATAGGGGTATAACATAATGTGTGTCTCAAAGAAAGAACATTGAGTCAAAAGCCCTTACTTGTTGGGTAACTATTAAATCATAATCCCCATTAAATAATAACATCAATGGAAAAATTTATTTTAATGAAATATGTTATATTAATTATATTTCATATCATAGGACATTATATGCACCACACAAAAGAAACAAGTGGTAAATATGGCATAAGTATCTTAGAAATAAAAGTGGGGCTATAAATACATTTACCTTAAGTTTTTAGTCTCTTCGTACTCATTAAAACATCATGTATAAAAAAATATTTTTATTGAACATATATCATATAATCTTATTCATATATATAATATCACATATTATTATCCTATGAACATTTATTACCTATTTACTAATAATTTAATGTTATGTTTATGTTTTGGGTAACAAAAGGTTTTTTGTAAAAGAAATTAATTGCAAAAAAAATTTCTCTATAACATTAATCATGATTTAATAATATCCAGAATGAAAATCATGATATAAATATCATATATATTCAGTCATTACATATTTAAATTAATCCATAAAAACTATTTATAGGAAATGAAATAAACTGGTCATGAAGATGGTTGGTCGTATGGACGAGTTAACAATGTTTCCATTTTCGTTCCATAATGAAAGTGAGAAAAATAAATGATATATATATATATATATATTTATATTATTACTCCATAAGAATTTTTATGCTTTATTTGTGACATATTTTTATTCAACACATCCTTAATTAATTCCACGTAAACTGTGAATGAATCACATCATTTCATGAGGCGGTATTCAGTCATACACAGGAGAAATGTTATTATAATACCCAAAAATGAGAATCATGAAGGTATATAATATATTATAATTATAGAAGATTAAATGAAACATAATTATCATATATTTCAAAAATGAATATTTTTTAAATCATTATTCCGAATCTTGAATGTTGGAAATCGAATAATTAAATACATTGGTTCGTGAGGTGGTAATCTGTTGTACACACAAACGATTATTTTGTAACCCTTTTAATGCAAGTGTGTGTGGTTTTTTAATTTTAAACATATCATATTGTAATATAAATATATTTAATATAATTAGGTTATTATATAAGAGTTATATAAAGATAATTTAATGTGGTTATGAAGAAATAAAATATAAAGGTCTGTTGATAAATGTTACCTCCTCTTCATGTATCTTTTTTGGGATTGATCCAAAGGCCATAATTGGATATAATTCAGAAAAAAAAATATTTATTCATTGAATAGATTAAGGATATTTATAATGTATTTGGTTATTTATTTTATGAAAAAATTTGTTTTTAATATTTTAAGAGTGGGGAAGTGAGGGTGTCCCTTTATAAGTGGGGTTAGTGGAAAACATGGAAATTTTTGAAATAGATACTTTTACCCACATTTAACATGTTTATAAAGTGAAAAAATGGATAAAATTAGATCTTTATACATTAAAAGGTTTAAATATGTTATAAAAATAATGTGTGGAGATGTTTTGGGTCATTTATATACCATATGTTCTAACTTTATCCACTATGTAAACTTATTTTTATCTTAATCGATGTTATTAATTTTAATTTTTTTCACTGATCCATTTTTTGTAAAAAATTAATTTTACAAAATTTACATTATAAATTATTATTATTACAAATATGGAATCCATTTTTCCAAATTAAATTCACATAAGTGTCAAAAATTAATTTAAAATTAATTGTGTTGACGTTTAGAAAAAATGTGTTTTAAAGAAAAAAGTAGAAAAGTTTACAAAGTTTCTTTATCCAATTAAATTTTGATATTGAATAAAATGACCAAAATTTGATTAATATATCTATAAATAAACTACTTTAACTTTAAACCAAATTTAAAATATAATTTTCCTTTGTAAATATGTTTGGTGAAAAGGCTGTTTTTAATTAAAATTCAATATTTTTTAATATTAATTTCAAAATGAAACATTTTAGAAAAATAAAAAAAAATTCCACCAAAGTTTATTTTTAAATTCATATTTCAAAAATTATAGTTTTTTCTCAAATTAAAATTTTAAAACTATAACACTTTAATTTTAAAATAAGTGAACAATAAAATAGAGGACAAAACTACTTTTTATAAAAATGAAAATGTTAAGTGTGAAATTGGATTTATTTTTATCTCCAATAAATTAAATAAATAAGATTAAATTTAAAAATTTTGTTGATTTTTTTATTTTCAAATTTCATTTAAATCACTATCCAGAAGTTATTTTGATAATCTATTGATATTAACCACACATTACACCTAAAAATATTTCTAGAAAAAGGATTCATTTTTTAAGTGTTCTATTATCATTTCTAATTAATTAAAAACCAAATAATAATGTAAAAAAGTTTAAACCTTATTTTATAATTTAGATAACCCTATTCATACATTCTATTCCAACTACTGGTTGATAGCTATCATATTAAATAAAAGTATTAAATTAATATGTCATTCTTGGTTAAAACATGGAATTGTCTGTAACACATGATAAACATTGAATTATGTGTAACACAATCAAAAAAATATTATTTCATGTAAAATATAATGTCTATTTTTAATGTAATTTAAAATATCAAAAAGATTAAATATTTTTGGAAAACATATTTCAAAAAATATCAGGGTTTTACATTCTAGATAGCATAAAATGAATTTCACACTCGAAATTCATTTTGGTCATTAATGGATTGACATTTGAGAATTTCATCATATAAAACCATATCATAGTGATTAATAATAAAAATACCTTAAAAAGGAGAATGATAGAAATATAATGGTTTCCCAAAGTAACCCATAACTAGAATTCCACAAAAGAGAATATATGATAGGAGTATAGATTAGCACATGGAAGAAAAGCATAAATAATTATAGAGAGTTATAAAGATCAAATATCACAAGAAAGTGGGTGATCCATAAAATGTTAGGGACCATTAAACCATAACCATAATTGGAATTAAAAGGTCATTGATATCGTAAAAATGATGATAATATAAAAACATTTTATTTCAAGATCCTTTTCCTAAAATGGTATTATTTTCACAAGAATATATACTTACATGATATAATTCGATTTCACTGAAACAATTCTAAGCTTTTGTTGTTCCTTGATCAATTTAAACACCATATCTTACTCCAATAATGATGGTGAATTTGTTATAAATAAAGTAGTAATTGATCATAACATCAATAAATAGTATGATAAGTCCTTTTATCAATCTTTAATTATCATCACAGTGAAATTATTTGTATAGGTTATCCAATATGTATAAATATTTATATGGTGTTGTAATACAACATTATTTGAAACCTCAACCAATGTTCTTCATAAATTTTTTCATAAATGGTTATCCTTTTGAACCTTCTGAAATATGATACTCTGAAACATTAAAAAGAAGGTCACTAAATTTCTCAAATCAGATTCCCATTGACCCCCCATATGTCATAAAGAAGAACTGGATTATCAATTTCCAAAAATGTGAATACATTCATCATGTGTTCTCATGAAATATTGTAATTACCATAAATTTTATTAAAAACATACATTCTTCTTCATTCATTACATATAAAATGGATTATTGGAAATATACCGTAAACCTAGAAGTGCTATAAATTCCATTCATGATAGGATAACCCACTCTTTCAAAAAATAATTAATTTCTTCCAAGGTAATCAATACTATATAATTTACTTTATTCCAATACAATATCTATTTATCCAAACTAAGAACCATGATATAATCATCATGAACATATTAAGGGTTTTCTTGTATTAATATTTCAAAAAATTTGATTCATATCATACATATAACAATGAATACTTCTTGCACATTTCTAGTAAAATCTAAACTGGAATTGTTTTCTTAAATGACAGGAAGACACCTCTCAAAAAAATTAAAAGTAAAATATGGTTAATTTTTTTGTAGGAATGTTACAAAAATTAAAAAATATTGAAAATATTTCTATGTAACATAGTTTTACAAGAAAATGTATTTCTTGAATGAAAGGTAAATACTGTTTAGTTTTCTTAAAAACAATTTCTCAATTATCTATAGTACAAAAGTGTGGGAAAATGGTTTTATGAATTTAAATTATACAGAGTAATGATATAATAATAAAATTAATTGGTTCATTGATATATTTATGAAAATATATTATCATCAGAAACATAATAATAAATATTCACGATAAACAATGAGATTATAACAGAAAATCTTACAACTTTGGTAACATTGATTCATAATCCCCATGAAGATATAGAATAAAATGAAACATGACATATCATTAGGATAAATACATTAATTAAATAACATGTATAAGTGGTTGTATATACACCACATGAATTAATATAGGTTTATAACATAATGTACATCTAATAGAAGGAAAATTATGACAAAAATCCTTTACTGGATGAGTAAATTTTTAATCATAGTCCCCATGAAATAAAAACATCAAATGAAAATTTTAATACTTTTAAATTTGATATTTTCATGATATATCATTTCATATGGAATTATATAATCCACACAAAATAAATTAGTGGTGAATATGTCATAAGTCTTTTAGAAATAAAAGTGAGAATAGAAATCCCCTTACCTTAAGTATTGACTCTCCTCGTACTCATTAAGAATTAATGTATAATAAATAAAATTTTATTATAAATCTATAATATAACTACATTAAACACACACACACACATATATATATATATAATATCATATTGTTTTAATAATATTTTATTACCCATTTATTAACAATTCCATGTTAAATTTATATTTTTCATAATAATCTCTTTAATTTTTGTAAATGTTTTGATTTTTTATATATTTGAATCTTTTAATTTAGTCATGATTTAATCATGTATAGAATTGGAACCATGATATAAATATAATATATATTCATTATATTTTTTTCTGTTATCCATTAAATTTTTTCTTAGGAAATAAAATACATCATTCATGGAGACAGTAGGTCATATGTATGCATGACTGTTGTTTCTATATACTTATTATATTTAAAGATAGAAAAATAAATGATATATATATATTATCATTATATGATAATTTTTATTCAATATAAATTATATATATTTCATAGAAACATCCCTAACTCGTTAAATGTAATGTGTGAATGAATTACATCGCTTTGTGAGGGGGTAGTCAACCATACACACAAGTGATGCTTTCATATTCTCACAAAATAGAAGCAATAAGGAATGTAGTATATAATAATTAAAAAATCATAATGATATCAATAGTTTTATATATATCATATAAAAATAAAATTCAATCATAATTCCCAATCTTTACAGGCGGTAATGGAAAAACAAACGATATTGGTTTATGAGGCGGTAGTCCACCATACACATGAACCATGCTTCTGTAACCCATTTGATTTAATTTTTTGTGGTTTTGGTTAATACCTGTAAATAATACATATCCAAATATGGAATAATCTGAGGTTAATATATAAAAACTATATATATATAAATAATTTAACAATTTTGAGGAAGAAGTAAAAAACATTTATGAACGTTTCCTCTTCATCAAGTATAACATTTTTGTTTGCACAAATTTCCTTACGTAACTCAATTTATGAAAAAAAATTATGTCTTATAGGATAATAGGATGAGATTTTATAAGTTTCTTGTGTAGTAATTTTTTAACCAATTGGTTTTTAATGTGTGAAGATAAGGAAAGAGGGGGTGGCCATTTATAAGTGGCTGAGAGAAAAAGTTGTAAACATTTGAAAGAGAGAAGTACAAAGACATTTTCATATGGAAAATGTTTTAGAATATGGATCCAATTAGAATATTTGAAAATATAAGGTCTAAATATATCCATGAAATTGGTTTTCTGCAAGTTTTGGTTCATTTTTACACCTTATATTTCATGTTTAACATCCAAGTAAAGTTGTTTTTACCATAATCACTATAATTAATTTTAATTATTTTCACTAATATCTATTGAAAAAATTTGAATTTTACAAATTAGACATTATAAATTAGTATTCATCAAAATATGTTATACATTTCTCTGAATCCAATTCACAGAATTGGAAAAAATAAATTTAAAATTAATCCCACAGAAGTGTCAGTAAAATAGGATTTTAAAAGTGAAAAGGATCAAAAGATTACATAGGTTTAATATCCTATTTCAATGTATAACTGATTCCAATGAACTAAATTGGATTAATTTATTTATAGTTGAACTAATTTTACTTTAAAAAGAATTAAATATAATTTAACTTTTTAGATAATTTATGGAAAAAGGTAGTTTCAATTAAAATTCATTATTTTTCATTATTCATCAAAAAATTAAAATTCACAAAAAAATCCAAAAACATTCATGATAATATAAATTTTACATATTTATTAAAACAATGGACTTATTTGTTCAAAAAATAGTTTAATGGAAGTGATAAAATTATTTTTTAAAGTAAGATCACCATAAAATGAAAACAAAACTTCATTTTTTAAAAATATTTTTTTTAATTTAAAATTGGATCTGTTCTTATCTCTTGTTTAGAAAAACCTAATATAAGGACTATACTTAGAACTGCTCCTCCCCAGCTTCATCATCATAAAATCAACTCTCCACCTTCACATGTATTGTTCACCTAGGCTTCTCATGGAGGCACATATTGTTCCCAATGGCAGTGCGATGACCTCTCTTTCTGAAAAATTGGCTTAGCTTCTGCTCTTGGGATTGCGCCTCCTCTAAATCTCCATCTAGAGTTTGCTCCTTGTAGAGTATGTCTGGTCATTATCCACGAAATAATTTTATAAAAAAAAATAAACCATATTTTCATAATTTACTTAATATTATTCATAAAATCATTTCTAATGGCCACATGATAACAATCATATTAAATAATAATATTTAAATAGTATGTCATGTTTGGTTTAAACATAGTATTTCATGTAACGTAAGATAAACCTGAAATTATTTTTAACAAAATTCAAACCTAGAATTCTGTGTAACATAATTTATCCTCAGTGTTTCGTGTAATGTAAAATATAAAAAAAATATTAAATTTATTGGAAAGATATATTAAACAAAATCTCATGGTGTTACATTATTTTATGTGTCCTTTACTCATTACATTCATATGACTAGTTGATTTAACTCATTAATTGATAGGTGGTCTACTAAATTATTTAGACCTTTAATTAATTAGAAGGTATCACATGACAAAATAATACATAGATTGGAATATTTAAAGGTGTTTTATTTTTTTCCACCTTCTAGTTTAGATTTGTTTCATTAAATTTGAACATAAAAGTTGAAACTTTTAAAGGATATGAGAATATTTAATCTTTGGTGAACTGGTTTTGTGTGTGTAATTTATCAGGTTTTTTATTTATGAAAAGACTTATCAAAAATTATTTTTTGATAGATCTATAATATTCTTGATGATTCAAATCTGATGACTAATTTTACAAAATGAAAATATAGTAACTAATGAGTGTTGGTTACCAGATGTTAGGTATCTAAAATTTAGTAGAGTTCGGGTGTGAATGTTTGAATATGATAATGGGTGGGAATCCATATAGATTTTATAATAGTTATATTATTTTGCATAATATTCATATATTAATATACTAGTTTCTATGACTAAAATAATTTCAATGTCCTAATGCTTTCAACGGTTTGTACAAGGTACTTACTCTTATGAAAAGGGCAACAATTGTTATGAGAAATTTAGCATTTATATGAATTAAATATGATGAAATATATCCAAAATATAGTATGGATATAGTGACCCTTACATTTTACACATATTAGTTTATGATTTCAACTATAATTACGTATTAAATACAAACAAAGGATTGAAAATTATATCCTCTTTAGAAAACTAGGTACATAACTAGAAAACATGAATATATAACAAAAAAAACTTTTTTAAATCGTCACAATGAGAACCTTAATCCCCTTTATATACTATAACTACATAGGATAGCTTAGGGAATATATAGACAAAAGTGATGAGCTAAAAATCCCAATAGGGGAATAGACATGGGAATAATCAATAGGACATGAGTTAGAAGAAATTAGAAGATAACATAAAAGGTATGGATAATGAATAAACATAAGGAAGAATAACATATATAAAATAGAATATTATGATTGTGGAAATATTGGAAAGTGGATACAACATAATACCTGGAGTAGACATGATTCAAGGCTTACTTCCAAGACTATATCACATAGTGGAAGGAGTCCCATAATGCATTAGTATTACACCCTAATCCCTTACATGACATATCATGAGACTAAAACATTACCCAATTAATTTTATCACTATCTAGTAACACCCATCATCACATCTTCACTCATATGTGTGCAACTTATGGAATCAAACATAAGGAATCAATATATGGGTTACCCATAGAATGATATGGGTATCGTAATCATGTCACAAGGCATACCCAAATGCTGTTTAATAATGGTATCTATGAAATAATGGAATTAAATAATTATTAGTTAGTAATAAAGGAAAAATATATCATGAATAATTATGTGAAACTAAATTGATAACATTAAAGAGAGTTTCTATGTATCTTTAGAAATGTTCCTCTTAAGCATGTGGTATGGAAAAGAATAATGACCCTTTTAAAATGATAACTGAATAATTATTTTGATAAAAATAGATCTAAAATTATTTTTTCATGATAAAATGAGTTATTTTATAAAAATATTAGAGACTTAAAATATTTTATAGAGTGTATATGAAAATGGGTAAGAATCCGAGATCTTCCCCATAATCCAGTTTTCTTTTCGAATGTAATTAAGAAGGGATCCATTTAAAATATGTATTTACCTATCAATAAGGATGAATTATGCTACATATAAATTTTTGGAACATATATACAGAATATATCTGAAATATATCATAATAATGAAGAGATAATTTGAGGTAATGAGAGATAATGAATTACACAAATGAAATATGGAGGTACGAAGATATCTCAAACATTATGTCTGAATGTGTTTTGTACGTGAAATTAATATGCTGTATAATTATATTAAATTAATTAATTACTTAATTAAGAAATTATTCCAAATGTATTAGATTTATTTTAATTTTATTAAGATCACTTATGACCATTTTTATGAGTTATAATGATCACCATTTTCATTGCGGGAGCATTTGTTTCATTGTTTTGTGACTGGTAAACTTGTGTATAACTATGGAAGTTCTTATTAAAAGGAACTAAAACTAAATAAGTGGTGTTAAATTTAATTATTTTACTTATAGTTTTTTAAATAGTCCCAGATATCATTTGTTATTCATATATTAGGATGATTCGTTTAAAAACATTAATGATAAATGTTTCGTTTATTTTGGTAGTTCTTTCAACCATCGCATATTAGTTTCATTATATTTTATAGTTTTCATATATATTTGTTCCAAAACATGAAATAATTTATAATATACTTAATAAAATGTTATTTCACCTTAATAATATTTTTATTACCAGCCTTTAGTGCATTAATGGAAAACAAAAACCCAATATCCATAGAGATAGATAATGACCATCAATCGAACAGTGGTGTCCTTTATTTTAATAAGTGGATATGTGAAAAAAAGATGGATATAAAATATTAAATTAGTAATATAAGATTCTTTTATATAAATGATTTTTTTATTTTTTATGATTTTGTGGAGGAATGAGGTTAGTATATGGTAGAAGAATAAAAGAAAATAAGAGAGGTCGTTCAAGAAAGTTACCTCTTGAATATCACATCTTTGATGAATCCCTTAAGGAACTGGTAATTGGTATTTTGGTGAGACCATCACCTCTATAATGTTTCTAGGTATGGGGAGAATAGAATTTGGTAGAGTATGGTTATATATAACCATTCTTAACATAAATTGATATTAAATTATTTTAGATAAATACACAAATGGAAAGGCAGCCTATACCAACATTTTCAAACCATTGGTGTATGCAGGAAAACCTTTGATAAACCCTATACCAACATTTTTCCAAACCATTGGCCAGTTTTGTGTGAGGATAGGCCTATCCCAATGGTTCTTCTTAAACTGTTCATATGGGGATGTGTAAAGTTAAGTATAAAAATGGTTTTAATACAACTATTGGTATATATTATAGTAACATTGTTTACCAGAGGTTTATCAATGGTTGGTATAGAGTTTTACCAAAGGATTATTACATCCATTGGTAAATATATGGTAATAGACACTATACCGACAATTTAAACCTGTTCTTATAGGAAATTTATAGAATTCTACATAGCATCTAAAAGACTCCCCTCCTCTACATACATATATAACTCTTAAAACATCACAAATGATAAACCTTCATACTTCACATAAACCAACAAAAAACCACTTAAATAACATATAAAAATGTCATACTCTCCTCAGTACAAAATATACTAATATTTTTTGGTTAAACATCTTCAAGCTACTATAAAATTATTCTCAAAATACACATTCCATCATGACATGTATAAATGTTGTTTTATTTTGAACACTAGATCACTACACCTTCTTCATAGTATAATATGTCGGGATCATTTTGGATATTTATTTTTCATTCTCACCATTGCATGTACCATAAAATAGTATTCCTCATTTTAATATTTGTATTAAAACTACTCTTACAACTAACCCATTTTAGTTTCATTTGTGAAAACATCTTGAGATTTTTACTTTACTCAAAATCATGAGAAATATGTTATCATGGAGTAGTAAATTTCATTTTTTTCCCAAACACACAATATATAAATCTAATTTATAAGCTGAAATCCTTGTTATTCTCCTATATGATGTGTTATCTACAACACCATGACATAGTTAAAACATATTTTTTAGAAAATGACATGAAAAATTAACATTTCATGGGTAGAAAAGCTTCACTAATTTCCATACGAGAAGTATACATGATTTTGGATAAAAATATAGATTAATATGGACACCATCACTTCATTCTTTGCCAAAATTACCTTTATTATTCTTCTAATCATATTCAATCAATCATATACCATAGAATTAATTTTACCTCTCCAAAAAAATATGAATCATTTAAGATAAGATATGAGTCACATATAACAGATGTGTTGACATCAAAATACAACACCAAATCCATTTACACATATCCTCATTATCTTTACATTAGAATAATTACACTTTTCAAATCCATCTCTTATTAGGGTTTATTTAATGTATCTAAAACTTTTCATCATTATTTGTCTCTAACAACTTCTTCTCAATAGTCTCCTCAATTGGATTTTTTACTAACCATTAAATTCAATCCACCTCAAAATCTATTCGGTTTATATCAACAATCAAAACAAAAATAAAATATTCAACTAAGAAGTTAATCATCCTTTGATCATTATATTACTACTTTAATGAAAAAAATGAAAAGGTTTGGACATGACAAGGAAAATAAAACTTATACAAAAAATATACATAATACCACATTGGAATGCACAAGACCATAAAATAATCTAAAAATATCTGAAAAACACTCTAGAATAATAATGAATACGACACCTGAAAACAAAACTAAAACCACAACTTAAAAGATATGGCATTGGAAAAAACACCACACTGTAAATAAACTAGAAAATATAGAAACATATATAATAAAATGATATGTAAAAATACAATATTGAAATGAACAACATTCCAATTTAATAAATCTAAAAATATTGATGGAATCTACACCAAAATAGGGATTATATCCACACTAAAGTGAACACTAGGGAAAAATAACAACAGATAGATTGATAAAGGGAAATCCATCCTTACTCTGTTTCTATTATTGATTGATAGGTTTAGTATTTACAACACTTTAATTATGTTCTAGAATAGGTTCTTGATGTTAGTAACTGATTTTAAATAACATATTTAAATGAAGGGTTATAATTAAATTGAGTAGAATTATTACTCAAAGAGATAGTAAAGAAACCATCCATGAATATATGGATGAAGGGATCCATCATTATCACCCAAATAGTGAGAGACAAGTAATGGAACCATGATCTATCATATAGGAACTACAGTAGGATCCAAAATAATATTTTACTCGAAAAGAATAATATAGAAATAGGAGATGTTGATTGTGGTTGTACTTTCTAGAATATATATCACTATGGTTGAATAATCGGATGTTTTTCCATGAAGAAGAGAAGAGAGGGTGGATTTACATCAAAATGATAATTAAGGTCCATACCATCAAGAGATATAATTAGTATCTTCCTCTAGACAGAGAAAATTTCATTGGCCAAATGATCATTCATAAGATATGTGGATGCTATGATGAGTTGTATACTACTGACCAAATCCTTTATTGAACTAAAGGATACTAAAATCCAAATACCGTAATTAAGTTATCAGAAAATGTTATAATATATTGTTAAAATCTGTTATTATTAAATCTATATAGTAATTAGGATACCTGAGTCAAGCATAATGTTACCTACCTAATCCCACACATATTCAATCACATCAAATCATCAAAAAAAAAGTTATAAGAATTAGTAAAAAATGTAATAGATCAATATATCCCATATCACTATCACTATCATCAACTTCATAATCAACCTCATCATCATCCTCATCGATACCCCTATAATTGTCCACATTCTCATCACACAACTTTTCAATCAAAATAAACTGAAACCCATCCAGGCTGCCCGAAATATTAAGATCCCTTCCCACCTATTATATGCTGATGACATCATCTTGTTTCTACAAGGTAATAAAATTAATATCCAGGTCCTTAAAATCATTGTTTCTCATTATGAAGAGGTTTCAAGTCAAGCTATTTCATGGAACAAATCACATATTTTCTTTGGAAAAAATTTCTCCACGCAATGGAAATCCATTATCACTACTAACCTTGGGTTCAATGAAGGTTTATCCCCCTCCACCAATATAAGAGTTCCTATCATTTGTGGAAGACCTAAATCCTCCTGTTTCGCCACCATTTCTGATCAAATCATCAGCTATCTCTCTTCTTGGAAAGGAGCGTCCCTCTCCATCGCTGGTAGAATTTGTCTCGTCAAATCAACTATTGTCTCCAAGATGGTCTACTATCTCATGATCTATCGGTGGCTCATGGGCACATTTAAAAAAATCAATACTTATATCAACAACTTCATTTGGATGGGAAACATTTTTGAAAGGAAACTTTTCACCATCCTTTGGAAGATTTGTTTCAAGACCTTAGATAAGAGGGGTTTTGGTATTAAAAACATAAAATTTTTCAATGATGTCCTGCAGGATAAACATACTTATAGATTCATCAATAATATCTCTAATGCTCTTGACTTTCTCAAACACAGATTTCAAAATAAGCATAAGATGGGAAATCTTAATTATATCACCTCCTCGATTTTTCCCTCCATTAGGCACTCATTTCATAACATTATGGAAAACACTAGATGGATGGTTAGGTTTGACTCCGACATAAATTTATGGCTAGATAATTGGACTGCCACCCCTTTAATTTCCATTCTTCCTCCTAATTCAACCCTTGAGAACACTAGTTACACAATAAAGGAAGTTCTTTAATCTCACTGGAATGACCTCCCAGACAATATTTCTCAAATCACTAAGAATTACCCTTGTACTCTCTCTAATGATTTCTTTGTCTTGGAGCTGATCCCAATTGGCAATCTTCACTCCAAAAATTTCTGCCAGCAAAATTTCCATGCCATAGAATACAACATTCATTTGTTAAATCATTTTAACAAACCATGGATAAAACCTACAATACTGACTCTTATTTCACATATTTCTCACAATAGATTTCCCACTAAGGTCTGCCTTCAAACTTTTGGTATTAAACTTTTTTTTAGGTGTCATCTATGTATAAATATCTTTTCAATCATAATTCCCATCCATGATTTGTGGTAAAGAAAAAAATGATCTGTCATCATTTTGTGAGGCAGCAATTCGTCGTACATGTTAACAATATGTTTGTTCCCCATTATATGGAATTTTTTGTGAGTGTAGGTATAAACCCTTCATAAAAAATAAAAGTATTTTTAGGATACATTTTTTTATATAATCAAGGAATAATAATTTTTTATGGTGTGGATAATGGAAAGAAAAATAGTGAGCTTAAAGATAGATGTTACCTCTTAATTGCGTAACTCCTTTTGGTTTGAACCCAAAGGCTTCCATGGATGGATTTTTTAATAAAGTGAGTATTAAAGGTTTTGGGTAGGTATTTTGAAGAACTAATTGGTCAAATATTGCTGCATCCAATGTTTCTTGATAGTTGTGAGGAAGTGGGTGGAGAGGAGGCCATTTTTATTGTAGAGGAGGAGGGTCTCTCTTCTAAATACCAAAAGGTATACATTAATGGGAGGCCACATTTACGTAAAGTGTGTCCAAAATTGAAAAATAATAGTTCAATGGGGAATAATGGTTGAGAAAGACCTCCACCACACAAAAATATATTCATTTTTATAAATTCGTTCCTTAACTTCTAATATCCCAAATTTTATTATTTTGGTTTCTTATTAAACTATCTAGATTTCTAAACTAAGGAATTATACTATTAAAAATAAATTAAATATATTTTTATTTTAAAATATATAAATAATATATTATAAATATGATATTTAATTTACAACATAAATCCCATGTTTTATAGAAATTAATTTTAAAACAAGTGCGTGTAACATGAAAGAATACTGCTTCAATCAAGACTCTTCTAAAAATGTTTTTACTATATGTGGGTCAATATATTTATTATATATGCTCTATTTCTCTATTGATATACCATATTTAAAATTTAATAACACTTTATTTTCACTTTAAAAAAAGTATTTTTATTAATTTTAAATCATATAATATAATTTCATTTATTATAAAATAACATTAATGTAAATTTTTTCATTATTTATTTAATTTCTAAAAAAATACGAAAAAAATATTTGATTTAAAATATATTAATTTTATAGCTGTGTAACATAATATATTTCTCTTATAAAATTAAATAAATTAATTTGGTAATTTACTTAACTTTTAATATTTATAATATCATTTATTTTTTTTAATCATTTACTAAATAATCATTGTTTTGGAGTTTCTAAGGAATTATAAGTAACTAAATTACAAATAATTGTTAATTTATTATCTTAAAAATGACCCATTTATCATTTAAAATGATATCTATAAATTAAAATATATTGTTTTCCATATCTCAATGTTTTATAAATGTTAAAGGTAAGGAAATATCCCTTTTATTTTTTCCTTACATAACTTGTCATATGGGTAACATTCATGAAATTTTATCCCAACAAACAATAAACCTTGATATAATAGGGGATATAGTTAAACTATTGGTATCCACTATCTTTTGGACAAGTTTATAAGTCATTTTTCCCTTAAGATTGAGGTAAGTCCCTTGTTAAGATTAATTTTACCTTAACCTCCTTAATTAATTTTAATTACTTTCACTAAGATTTTTGTGTAAAAATTAATTAAATATTATTATAACACAAATAAAATACTTATTTCAACCATGAATATATTTTTTTTTCAAAATTCCAAAAATAGAAGAAAGATAATGGAGTGTAATTCTAATCCTGAAGACGTAGTGAGAAAGTGGTTTTTTAAAGTAAAAAAGTTCAAAAGATCAACAAGTCATTATATCCTATTCCAAAATAAATTTGATTCCAATTACCTATATTTTATTAATATATGTATATTTTATCCATTTTTGACTTTAATAACAAATATAAATTATAATTTAACATTAATAATTATTTAAGTGAAAAGGAATTTTTAACTAAAATACATTATTTTTCACTATTCAATAAAAAAATGAAACATCACCCAAAAACCAAAAAAGCACCCTAATATAATTTTCATATTCTTAACAAAAATATATTTTTTATTTTGAAAAATAAAATTTATAAAAGTTTCTAATTTTATTATCAAAATAGTTGCACCATTGAAAGATGGTAAAACACTATCTTGCATCTAACGCATGCTAACTCAATGTCGTGTGTAAAAAATTCTTAACATGGTGTTTCTTATATATAAAGATAGAAAAAAATATTACAAAATAAAATTTTTGTAATGTATTGGTATATATTAAGAAGGAAATATATACCCATAAAATAAAAATATACGTACATGACATGCATGTGTCTCAAAGAAGGAAAACTGGGGAAAAATTACATTACCAATTTTGAAAATTTTGAACCATAAACTCCACGGTATAATGACAATTAAATGGATATATAAATAACTATAAAATTAATTATAATAATAATAGAATAAATTAATGTGATGTATATATACCGCAAAAAACAATTGATTGGGGAATAATTCATAAATCTCACTAAAATGAATGTGAGATAAGAAAACTCTTACCATAACACTAGACTATACATGTACACGTTAAAACCCAATGAATATTGAATATAATTTTATTATAAATCTACCACAGAATCATGTTATTATTTATAATACCATATATTATTTGGTTATGACTTTATATTACTTGTTTATTAACAAATCTGTGTTAATGTTACGTTTCAGGTAATATTTCCTTTTTTTCTTATATGTTTTGGACTATAAATATCGATCCTATTACATAGATCTTGATTTACATATTTACATAATATAAAATATTGTATAAATATCATATATATTCATTATATTTTTATATATAAATATATATAAAATATATAAAAATGGAATGGAATACACTGTTAATGGAGATGTTAGGTCGTATGTACTGAAGAAAGTTGTTTCGATTTTACATTCATATTGAAATAAAGTAAGTATATTTCTTATATGTATATATATATATATTATCATTTAATTAGAATTAATATATCATATATATCATCTAACATCACTAAAACCATCCTTAATACATTCCATGTATTGTGTGAACGAATAACATCACTTTGAGGAGGTGGTAGTCCACTCATCCACAAATGAAGTTATCATATTTACAAAATATGGAAAGCAATAAGGTATATGTCATATACTAATTAACCGATAAAAAATACATAATTAATATAATTTATATCATATAGAAACATATTTTTCATCATAATTCCCAACCATTAGAGGTTGTAAAGGAAAAACGAACAACATCATTTCATGAGACGGTAGTTTTCCATACACAAGAATAGAATGTTTTTTAACCATTGGATGGTAGTATATGTAAGTGTATGTAAAAATCATAAAATGAAAACAGCTAATTATATTTATGATTCCTAGGTAATTATAAAATAATGTAATTTCAATAGTATATTGGTGGAGAATGAAATATAAATAATTGTTCTTGTGGAAGGATGTTACCTCTTTTTTGGGCAACCTTGCTTTCCACCAAATGGATTCCAGGGTTGGACTTATTCCCAAAATAAGGCTTATATGATTAATATTCGGATATTTTTATATTATTTTAGAATATTATGGGGGATCCAAATGTCTTTTGTGGTTTGAATAAGAATAAGGGATGAGTTCCCTTTTATAGTAGAGGATGAGTAGCATTCTTCTAAAATTTTTAAAAGGGAATTCCAGCCACATCTTCCAGTTTAATGTGGCTCCAATAATCGTAAAAAAATATATAAAAAGGATTCTAGGTTCAAAATAGGTATATAAAATAGATTTTTTACATGTTTCTAGATCACATGTTTCCTTGTGTTTAAGGCATAGTTCTTTATTAAGATAATGTTTCTATTAATAACAATAATTAATTTTAACCACTTTCACTAATATTTTTGTCAAAAAACAAAGATTACATTATTATAAATTATAAATTATAACTAATAAAATTTTCAAATATATTTTTCCAAATTAAATGATATAATTTTTAGAAAATAATTTAAAATTAATCATGTAGACGGGGCAAAACTACATGTTTTTAAACCGAAAAGGTCATACAGTTTGAAATGTTTTTATATCCAATTTCATTGTGAAATTAGTTTTAGAAAAATAAATTGCCTTAATTGATTTATAATTTATGTGATTATACAATAAAACCATATTTAAATGTAATTTAACTATATAAATAAATTAGATGAAAATGTATTTTTGAAATAAAATCCTATGCTTTTCACTATTCATCAAAAAATGAAACTTCTCTAAGAAATACCAAAAATTCACCCAAAGATAATTTTGAAATTGAAATTTCATAAATTGTATTTATTTTTTCAAATAATAATTATAAATGTTTCGGATATCATAATTAAAATGGGTTCTCCATTAAAAGGATGTAAAATTTTCTTTTAAAAAATTAAATATTTTTATTCATAAAATTGGAGTTATTCTTATGTTATGCCAATAAAATATATTAGATGAATATCAAAAAAAATTATTAATATATAAAATATATAATTTATTGAAAGTATTAATATAAATTGTTTCTTTTAATTTATTAAGAAAAAATTGTGATTATATATAGAAAAATAGTTTTCTTAGAAAAGTAACTTTATTATTTTCAAATACTTCACTCATTCACTTCTACTAATTGATAACCAAATGATTCATTTTATATACCCTTGAAAATAAATTTTTCATAGTTTAGTTAATATTATTTGAAACATCCATTCGTACGAATATGTGGTTTCTATAATAATATTTTCATAATCAAATTAATCATATATTTTAGTTTGATAAAAACTCAGCCTTTAGTATAGTGAAAGCAATTGAAGGGACTCAATATTGTGTGTAATATAACACAAACATATTATTGTTTATACTAAAATATAATCAATGTATTTTTTGTTGATCAATATTAACATGTTATTTTGTATTACACAATCCAAACATAGTATTTTTATATAAAAAAATTATATCCAGTATTGTGTGAAATGGGAAATATGAAAAATAATTAGTTAATTTGAAAATAATATTCCTCAAAATCTCAGGGTTTTATATTATAAACCCATTAAAATTAATTCCCCCCTAAAAATAATTATTTTATATTAATTATTCACTACATGAAAGTTTCATTGCAATAAGACCTCATAGTTAAAATAAATACTAATACTTCCATTAAAAAGTGAATATTAGAAACATGTTGTTTAACAAAAGAAACTCATACATAGGTTTCCACAAGGCGTAACATTGGTGTAATGTGAGAAAGTTGACATCTCATAGAAATATAACTATTATGTTCTTATGGGGAGTGATAGATAACAAGTTTATGAGAATGTTAACAATCACAATTCCATAAATCTTTGATGATCTAATGGACCATTTTATTTATGAGAATTTAAGGTACTAGGATAATATGTTTTGCTTTAGGATCCTTTTCCTAGAGTTAATGAATTTTCATTAGAATAAATACATAAATTATTCCATCAAATTTAATAATAACTATCTAATCCTTTATTTTAAACTTGATCAATTTCCACTTCATCTCTTAGTCAAATAAATGGAGGTGAATTTGTCATTCCTTGAGAATTAACAAATCCTAATATTTTTATAAATATAATGATAAGTCATTACATATATAATTATCAAACATTTGATGGATAATTTTATCCAATATGCATAAATCATCATATTGTTAGATAATAATTTAACTTGAAAATCCTCATCCAATATTTAACATAAAATATTCCATAAATGGCCATCCTTATAACCCTTCTAGAAGATGAAATTGAAAATATTTATAAATAAGGTCACTAAAACATCATAATCATTGAACCCCCAAATTTCATAAGGTATCTCTTTGTTCTCACATTCCAAACATGTAAATATCTTTGTCATGTATTTTCATGAAACATGGAAACAACCTGAATTACAATAAAATATTATTGAAAACATGCATGTTTTCTTATTCCAAATAGTATTGGATACATTCAATAAATCCAATTTTTTTTTAAATTATCCATGATATAATATAGCACTTTTTTAAAAATAATATAGCAATTCATAGGTCATAAATACTATCCAATTTATATTATCCATATTATTATCTCTTTATCCGTATAAAATATTATTTTCATATCCTTAAGAACATGTTAATGGTTACCTTCCCATAATGTAACATTTATCATTAAATCATTTTTCTAGGTCCTCAATTTCATTATGAAATTATTTAAAATACTTAAAGATTAAATTATACAAACAAAACCTATATACTTCAATATTTATATAAAATAATCATTGATTTCCAAAACAAATACACTTCTGTCATCCAACATTATTCTTAAGACATTACTCAAGATTTGTAATCTTATTCCATAATACCCATTTAATAGAATATGAAATATTAATCATTTATTAAGGTTCCTGATCCTAAATATATTCATAATTCTTACATTTAATTTAAATAATAATGTTATAATATCACATACCTTTCACATGTTATTTGTGGTTTCTTTAATTTTACTTGTATAATCAATACTCATACCACATTTATAGTTCTCTGCATCAGATTTATACTTAGAACATTGAACTTCATAATTCCAATATGTTCCATGTATTAAACATTCAATGTTAACCATGTTCCTTCTAGTTACCGCATTTGAATAAGACCATAAAGCATAGTGTGAGAAAAAATTATTATTGCATAAAAACACATAATCATAAAAATCACTTATAAGATGTATAAATCATGTAACATAATTTTCAATCTATGATACCTTAGGAATATCCATAGATACATCCCTCTAAATGTTTTTAGATATATCCCTATATATCTCTCTAAACTTTTTTCATCATTATTTCTAATGGTTGACTAAACCTTTCCTTTGATACTGACTATAGTGACCCCGACATAACATATATGGATATTAAATCATCCTATGTTAATATTAAAAAAATTAAAAACATTAATTCCTAAAGTCCATAATATTTTACTGTCTTTGAAACATAATATTCTATCTTTTGGAATGATGTTCAACATATCCCTTAAAATTATTCCCATTTTTGTTATCCTACTTAAAACCATTCTTTGTAGCCTGGGGAAAGTAAACATATGAAAGGGGTGAGATTAGATGCTAATTAATGGTAAAAAAGGGATATATTTAAGAATAACATGTGAATAAGGGTATGAGAACATGATCCTAAAATTATAATATCATACCCTTCATATCAAAGATCATAAACCTGAACTATGGAATATGTATAGGTAGTTCATAAGACATGAACTGTAAAGGAATCAAGAGCATAAACCACGAAATAATATGAATGGAATAAGACGTATAATTTTGGAATACATATAAGAATATAAAATCCAATGTCAAAATACCTACCATGTACTTCATAACATGTTAGGATAAGGAAAATCACATGTGTACCTACTTCAAGTATGGGATGCCTCCTCTGCACAATCTTGTTTTAAGAATAGGATACCATCATATGTAAACTCTTTTTTTAGGACTAGGATTAACTCCATTGTACCCTCTTGTTTTAGGCTTAATATTCCCTCTTATTTCAGTCTTGGTATTCAATGACATGTACCCTCTTGTTTTGGGATTAAAATGATCTCTTATTTCAAGATTGGGTTGCCCATATATATACACTCTTTTATAGTGCTTAATATTCCATCTTATTTTAGGGTTGGGATACCCTCTTCTGTACCCTTAGAGATCATAAAACATTAACCATTACCAAATTTATTGAAGGTAGATGTATGTCCCACCTTCCACATAATGAAATTATACATGCATGTGCCATAAGATAACAAGTCATTTATCATATCATCGCCCTTAAAAAGAGATGGGTTTCATAAATTCCATTTCATCACCCATGAAATGAAATGGATATCATAAATATTTAATTATATCATTACCTATAGAAAATATACAAGTCTCATAATCATTTCCTCAAATCATAACCCATGAAATGAAGTAATTATAAAAAACATATATCCCATAGAAGATAAACAAGTGTCATAATAATCACTCCAACAAAATAGAAGCCATTCAGGAAAGAATATTAATTGTATTGTTGGATAATATCCTTAATAAATCATAAACTATAATAAATTATTTCATATCATTTGGAAAATTATTTTTAAATATAACTTGGACCATTTCTAAACGAAAATAATCATTCTTTTGAGATAACTTTTTTAAACATGAAACTTTTTTGAAATTCATTTCTTTGAATCCCACTTTCAAAATAATATATTTAAATATTTCAAAACCCTATGAAACAATTTTTAATAAATATATTTTCTTCTATGAATTATTTTTAAAACATTATACCTTTTTAAAACAATTTTCCTTAAAAAATCTTGAAAATTAATAAATGATGCTTGAATTTTTTTTAAACATTATCCACAAAAAAATATAAAATATAATAGAAAACGTTTTTAAAATTATTTTCCTATAAAACATATAAAATAATATTTAATTATTTTTCAAAATAATTTTACTTGAAAATTTATAAAATAATCTTGAAAACATTTTGAAAAAAACTTTCCATGGAAACTTATAAAAGATGCTTGAAATCATTTTGAAAACCATTTTCCTTAAAAACATATAAAATATGATTTGAAAAAAATTAAAACCATTTTCCATAAAACCTATGTTATCATCTTTAAAAAATAAAATCATTTGAAACAAAAAAATTCAAAATCATATTACAAATCATGGGTTTGAAAGAACAGATATTTCTGACCGAATAAAGAGATAAAGTAATATTTTCTTAAATATACATTCTAAATTATCATAAGTAAAAAATGATATTAAAATGGTATAAATTCATGAATATATCATTAATAACTAGAGGTAAATAAACATCATTATTTTTCTTGAGATATGTGTCATAATATTTCATCAATGGAAGAATAATTTTAAACAATCTCAATAAATAATGAGATTGTAGAAATAAACCGCTACCACATCGGAAACAATAAGTAATAATAATGTGGAAATAATTAAATTACAATAATATTTAAATATCCTCAAATGAAATATATTTATTATATGACATTTAAATGTAAATTATATACACCTCAAAGAAAAATACGGGTTCATAACATGACATGTGTCTCAATGAAGGAAAATTGAGACAAAATTATTTTACCGATTTGGTAACATTTGAACCATAAACTCAATGAAATAAAGATAATAAAATGGATATGAAAATACCCCTAAATTTTATAAAAATAATAATAGAATAAATTCATTTGAATTATATACACCACATAAAAGAAATGAGTGGTGAATAACGCATTAATATCATAGAAATGAATGTGAGGTGAAAAAACTCATACCTTAAGTCTAGATTTCTTTTTACAAGTTCAACCCTATTGAATAATAAGTATTAGTTTATTATATATATATAAGAATTTTATTATTACATCTAATACCATATATTATTTGTTTATGACTTTATATTACCCATTTATTAACAAATACATGTTAATGCTACCTTTCAGGTAATATTTTCTTTGTTTTTCATAAATGCATTGTTTGGTTATTATCATTCCTCATATATAGAAAATGATTTAGTTATTTATATAATGTTAAAAAATTCTATAAATATCATATATACTCATTATATATGTGTCACAACCTAATACATGTTGGGGCTCGATCCACAACTACTACAAGCCCACCTTAATAGGCCATGTGCTGGCGACTAGCACCGAAGTCAAAAAAACTTAGGGAGGCCTTCTCCTAATTCCTTGTGTACAAACATAAAACCAACTCAATTCAACATTTTTGATTAAATGGAAAAGGTACAAACTTCTATAAACAGACCACATGTATGCATTGACCTCAAAACAGTACAAGTATAGGTGTAGAAAATTTAACTGAAAGCATAGGGGAAAAAATACACACCCAACCAGAGATGTGCCACAACCCTATTGATAGTGGGAAAGTAAGAGGCTGACAGATCTACACTCATGGATCCCAATATATGACCACCATAGGTGGTCCAAACCCCCCAAATCCCTATGCTCCTCTTATGTAATGATCAACTAGTCTGTCATCTGTAATGCCACACCATGTGTGGGAAATCCCAAGTAAGAGTGAGTATAAAAATACACATTAGGATTCCCTAAAGGCTCAAAGGAGCAGAAAAAGATGTACTGGATAGTGGAGTAATAGATAGATCTATGTACAGTAAAATAGTATAGCTCAATAGAGTAAGATAGTGAAAGAAACTCATCTAGAACATAGTTAGCTCGAAACAGTGAGAAGGTGAACTTCTCATCAAGTCTTATTTACCTATAGTAGGATAGTAGACCCATCCAACCATATGAAGCTAGACATATAATGAACGTGGAATACCCTATGCATCTTTTCCTCTCCTGGAAGGATAGTAACAAAACAACCAAGGATTGGGTACTGAAAGAATGATTCATATATATGCTCTCTCAAAGAACCCCAAACGAGATAGTAAGGATATATCTATATCACATCTCATCCCTGGAAAAGAGTCACCAAAAATTATAGAAGCAACAACCAATGATGACCAGTATTCCTCAAGTCTTCCTTGAAATAAAATTCAATGTGGATCAATCACCACACCTTGATATAATCGACTTTGGGAGTGTCTGTCTTGCTTGCATGATTTTAGGTTAAATCACAAGGACAATTCTCGGTCGGAAAAATATCCCTATAACTCCCAAGACTAATGTAACATCAAATCATGTATTTGCACCGATCCAGTGCTGAAAATATTAAACCCAAAGTAGAGGTCCAACACCCAAGTTCATTAGGGGGATTCCACATTAATTGTTGTCATAGAGTACCCACACCCTGATGTGTCAGGAGGATTCCACTCTAGTTCATCGAGTACCCTCTCCCTAGTGCATCATGGGGGTTCCACTCGAAATGATATGATAAAAGAACCATGCCCATGCTAAGGGGGGATTCCATACTTATTATTGTATAGGACCCATGTCCTAGTGAATTAGGGGGATTACACTTTCATTGGAGTCCTAGAGGACCCACACCTATACTGATAGGGGATTCCACTCTAGGTCATCAAGCACCCACACAATACCAAGTAGGTGGATTCTACTCAGAAGGAATCGAGGAACTACACTGGGAATCCCTACTAGATGGTACCTCTTAGAAATCATTGATATGTCATCACCTTATCACTATTGTCATCGAATGTCCATTAAATAGGAATCACATCTGAAATATCTCGCATCATATCTCTAAATCCACTACTAGGGGAACCATCACATTCTAAATGGGAAAACTCTCCCAATAAGATACTCGCATGGAAAAATATGAGTCAAAAAGGAGGTAAAAGATGTGTAATATTTATAGTGTGGTACATAGAGAATGTGGGGATGACACGACATGTGGCCCCACCTAATCTCCTGGTCATGTATCTTTCCAAACACTGGTACTAATCTATAAACAAGTTCCCATTAGGCATGCCAGTGTGCTCCTAGAGTACATGGAATCTCTAGCCCAAAAGGCTGACAAGCGCACAATGCTTTCTGTTTGATCTTAAGGTTAAAAATTTAATTCTTCTAACATTCCTCTTCAAATGGCCACAGATAATCAAATGGATCGCACAACCCCGATCCTTGTGAAAAAACACACATGATCTACTATTAATTTTCCTATATCAAACTCCTATTAAGGAAACTATATTATACATCATTTTACTTGAATGATTCTTCGTGGGACCATGCCATGATCCTAAAATACATCAAATCGATTGAACCATTGTGATCCTCTCAAAAAAGCACACGGGATTGGGTATTCATTCATCCCAAATAGACACTTGGTGAGAAAGCTGCATTTCTCCGAAAAATAACAATTCGGACCATAAGGGGCCTACATATCCATTTTTGTTTAAGCACCCTATATCAGTCATGAAATGTCCCACTCAACTTTTGGGTAACAATGCCTCTGTCGGCACATCAATCAGACGTCATATGCAGATTTACTTTCCGATACAATTTTCAAAAATAATAACAACCATATTATTATTATTATTATCATACATTTCGTTCCACCATACCTCAATCATGAACAATAAAAGTCCAAAAAGAAACTTAAAATGTTTGTCTCAAAGTATGGTTTTTATTTCCACAAATAGCACATGAATCAATCTTCTAGTTTGCAAGCTATGTCTGATACAAGATTTCGGAATAATAATAATTATACTATTATTATAAAACTCAAATGTTTCAAGGAACCGATCCACAAAACCAAAACATGAAATTCCAAAACTATTCTAAAAAGATCTGTCTCAAAAAGTGGAACGTGTGGCCACAGATGGAATGAAAAATGGAAAATCTGATTAGGAGTTATTTGCATTTGAATATTTATTAATAATAATATTATTATTGTTATTTTTATTATTTTTATTTTATTTTATTTTATTTGTTTTATTAAAAAAACCATAGGGGGATTCCAATGACTGACAACCTGCCACCACTGCCAAAAGTGCCCATCGTGCCATCGGCTGTGCGCCCAGCCACTTCCTGCGCTCCCCACCAGCCTCCTGCATTTGCTTCGTCCAAGCTATATCCGACAGCAGCTGACACACAACAATATCACCTGCCTCTTCGAATCTGCCACTCACCAGACCCATGCTTCCACCTACTTCCATATCCCACAAAGAACACCCTATATATTGAAAAAATATTTTGAGACTATATCTGGGATCCTCATATTCCGATCTACACTATGGTGGTCTCTACTCAAATAATTGTCGGCTCTTCGACGTGATGGAATGTTGGTGTATCTTCTTCTCACCATTATGCCTCCTCTGGTAAATAAAACATGAATCCAAGCATAGATCAGGACCCTTCATGTTGAGATATTCACATATATGTGTCTTTCTCCAAGAATGAAGATCATTTGAGCATGGTTAAAAGTTATCATCAAATAATGACAAAGAACGTGAAGAAGGGGTGATCCCAAAACAAAAAAGATGATTGTCATTGTTAGTTTTGCCATCAAAAAAGAATATAAATGTGGTATAACCAATAAAAAATCATAAACTACAACAGATTCATCAATTAGGGAGGTGGGAAATCTGAAAGATAAAAACTACCTTGATTTTGGATCCACTATTGTGTTCGCTGCACTCTAATCTATAAGCTCATAAACTTTCATCGTGATCTGATAAAGAACGAATGTCAAATCACCATATGAAGGGAGAGTGGCTCTTCGCCTAAACCTATGAGTAAATGATCCAAATCCCTTCTCATTTCCTTAGGCTCCAATTTATATGAAACTGTTAGCGATCGTGGGATCTGAACCTTCCGCTCCCACCCACCTAAGGTGGCCCCTAGGGAAAAAATTGCTCTACAAACTAAATATTCCTATCATATTTCCAATAGGAATTTCCCTTCAGAATTTATTTGATATGAATTCCAAAATAAATTAATTTTTTTAATTTACTTATTTATGAATGTTCCCTTAATAGAGTTTTCCGTAGGACACCTATGCCTGAAACTTTTATACCCCTCCTAGGGTAAAAGACATGCTCCAAACTCAACCATGATCTTGGATTTTGAATGAAATCTTCCATTAGTGAGATATCTTATTTCATTTATGTGCATAGTGTGAAAGTACATAATAATTTTATAAAATTTATTCTAGGCACATCGGGCCTTGGGAACACATGATGTCTCAACACCTGGATCTGGAAATATATTTAGAAATGTTATAAAGTCTTATGATGTGAAAAATGCGTCATCACATCATTACCTCATTTAAGATTTTATTCCAAAAAAAGAAAAACTATGTAAAATAACTCAGTATACCAAGATCACACCTAGCTGTCCTTGACCTTTCCAGGTGACCAGATCTTGTGAACTAAGGGGATGGTCATTCCTTGTATGGTCAGTTCCAATCAATGACTTGCAATGGGTAAAATATATGCATCTTCTCAGTTTTGAAATGTTTAAAATATCATGTACCTATTCAAACTCTGAGGGAATTTCATAGATTCCAATGACCTCACCAACCCTTGGAACAATATTTAATTTCCGAATAGACCCTATGGGTAACTCACCTCCTCGTCTGAAAACCAACATGCAAGCCCTTATCATATCCTCTGACACGTGGATAGTGTGCTCTGTCTGCCCATCGGTCTGGGGGTGAAAGCATGTACTCATTCACAACTAGGTCCCAAACACCTCCTATAGGCCCCTCTATAATCGTAATGTAATCTATGTGTCACGATCAAAGACTAAATTCAAGATCACACCATGAAGACGGTTGTTCTCCCACACACACAACTTTCCCAAACCATATATTGAGCTCTGCACCCTAATAAAGGGAGTATTCCTTCTCTGTGATTTAGTCTACTATCACCCAGATAACCTCATGGCCCTTCGCTTTTTGCAGAAGCCCTGTGATGAGGTCCATAGATATTCCATTGAAGATCCAAGTACATTTTCCCCACACTAGGATGTACGAGTAAGGGAGAGGTGGAACGCTCTCATAACATCCTCTTGTACCACAACTAGTAACAATTGTTTCCTTGGAAGGGATATCATGGAATCCCCCCCTTCAGAATATCCATTGGGTACATCACTTGTTTATATCTATTTTATGAATGATATCACAAGAAATATGTCACAACTGAGAATATATCACATGCTTGAGAATCAATTGAGTAAACACCATCTACTGAAGAAAAAATATACCCTCTTTCTCTACCAGTGTCAGCTACAGGGATGATAACTGCTTCGTAACATCCCACACTAGGTGATCCTAGGATTTCTTGCTAAGTTAATTTTCTATAACCCTGCCCCTACCCCGAATACCAACTATCTCAAAGTCATAATCCAATACGAATTCCAGCCAGCTTCGCCACTTTATTTTCAGTTCTCTCTGAGAAAAGTCGCACCTAAGACATTGGCGATTTATATAGATTATAAAACGCTCTCCCAAAATGCCATGTATCCCCAATCTCAGGATGAATACAACCGGTATCTTCACCATGTACCATGTAAAGACCCGTAAATTTCAAGGAAATTTTTTTTCTTAATTTTCTTTGGAATTTTACAAGAGCGCAGTCTCTGACGGCACCTGATTCTGAGGCCCGGTGTGCCCGGAATCATTTTCCGAAGTTTGGCTCGGGTACGTTCAGTGAACGGACGAGCGAGTTTTTCTAACTTTTGAACCGGTGCCCGGAATCGAATTCTGAGGGCACTGATGGAATCGCAGCGCCGATATTCGCTTAGAAACGCCTCTTCCGGAGTTGGGTTTGCTCGGGTGTAGTTTTTTATTTTTGGGCTTAAGGTTAAGAAATAAAATAATTTTGCGACAACTTTATTTTATTTCACTTAAGCCACTTGGAAGCCACTAGAAGCCACTTAATGGCGGCTTGAACTGAGTTGAACTTGATAGGATGCTATCCAAAAATAACCTACCCTCCTGGTAGGATATTTTTGAGGTGGGGCCCGCACAAGCCCCACAGTTTCTTCCGCTAAGTAACACACCCGCGAAAACTCGTCTTTATGAATGTCAACTGACGCGTTTTCTTGTTTTCTTAACAGACCATTTAATTGGGCGGTTTATTTCGTAAATTAAATGAGCTGTTTCTTTCGTTGAATTAATTCAACGAATTGATGGGTCGTTTCTTACCCGTTTTCGTGTGTTGGCATAACAATAAAATAAGACCAACCAAAATCTTTTGGGGGACTACTCGTTGAGACAGAATCCTTGTATCTTCTTCCTCATTCGCGAAGAACGCGAAAAACGCGAAGAACGCGAAGAACGCCGAACCCGGAAATCGACGACGCGACGCCGTGATCCGCAATGCCGACAACGTTCTTCTGCGATGTCTCTTCCTCCGCGACGGATCTTCGATCGGCTGCTTGAGGTAAGAGTCTCGGACCTTCCTTTTTATCTCCTTCGTGGTTCTTAACCAAAGCACGGATTTAATTAATTAAATTAAATCTGCTGTTTCATGGTGCGTTGAGTTCGCCGACTCAACGCCGTGTTCCGTGACGACGCGACGATCTCCACCTTCCGTGACGAGCAATTCCGCGAAGAACGCTCACGCGCGACGACCAACGAGGTAGGGTTTTATTTTGGGAATTACCCCCCTTTTCTTTTTATATTCCCGTCAATGTTTCTTTAAAAAAAATAAAGAACCGGATTGTGAACAATTTTAAACTTATTAAAATTGTTATTTCCTATGTGGAATAAAAATTCTCCCGTTTGTTTATCTCTAACGCGGAGGGTGCAAGCCAAACGAACATGGCCCGACGACCCTTCGCCATTCTTCATTTTGTGCGGATTTGACGGGCGACGACGGAACGTGCCGCAACGGATGTTTGACGATCCCGCAGTGAAGAACGAGTCTGGGGAGGAGCAATGGCGCAGACGGGAAGAAAATCAGGCCACCGGAGCGACTCTGGCGGCCCATGGAAGCCGGTGGTGGCGCGGGTCGCCGGCACAGCGGCGCCGGCACCCGGAGGCGGCGGCGCCCGGCGCGCCGCCGGACGGGACCGCCACGGCACCGGCCGCGGCGGCGGCGCTCTCGGGACGCGACTGAAGCTGCGTCCGGCGCCAGGGACACACCCCGCGGGTGTCCCGCAGATGTCTCGTGGGTGTCACGCGGGGGCGGCGGCACCCCCCGTGTCACCCGGGACGCGGCTTCAGCCGCGTCCGGGTTGTCTGGCCGACACCCCGCGGATGCCGCGGGGGTGTCACGCGGGGCGGCGGATCCCCCCGCGTCGGCCACTCGGCCACTCGGCCGCTCGGCCGAGCGGGGTCAGGCAGGCTGAGTCAGACCGTTCTGACCGGGTCGGACCGGGTCGGACCGGTTCGGACCGGGTTCGGCCGACCCAGGGGGGTCGGCCCGGGTCGGCCTGGGCCCGGGGTCTTCGAATGGCCTTTGTTCAAACGCCCGTAACATGAGCTACGGGCCTCCAAACGACTCGTCGTCAGTGGAAACGTGATCCTTAGATCGAGAAGGTCGTTTCGGTGTATCGCACTCAAGGTTTTGGAATACCTTGAGATCGGCCGGGTTGGTTCATACACGAAACCAACCGGGTCTTCGGAGCGGAAATGCTCATATCTTGAGCCACAGACGTCTGATTGACGTGCCGTCAGCTTCGTTGAATTCCTCTATGTGAGACGGTTCTTTTGGCATACTCCGCCCAAGGTTTGGACTCAGGTGGAGTACGATCGGGTTGGTTTTGCCTTAAAATCAACTAGGCCCCTGAGACGAAAAAGCCAATAACTCTCAGACCGGGCATCCGATTGACGCGCCGTCTGCATCATTGAGTTCCTATTGACGATACAGAACTTTTGGATACATCAACTTCGGACTTTGTGTCAGTTGATGTATCAGCCTCTCGGCTCGTGGAGCGGACCCTCCCGAACGAGCTCGCTGTGTGCGAGAACCCTAGTGCTGGTTGCGACTGCTTCTTCGATAGCGATGACTGCGCAGAGATCCTCCATGGACTCCGACGACGACTGTGCAGAGATCCTCAGTGGACTGCGGCGACGACTGTGCAGAGATCCTTAGTGGACTACGACGACTACTGCACTTAGCGATCCTACGCGGATCAGTGCTACCGATCCTGTGTGGGTCCGATCCTGTGTGGGTCAGCGCTCAGCGGTTCTGTGTGAGCTAGTGCCTATAGGTCCTGCGTGGGCCCGATCCTGTGTGGGTTCGATCCTGTGTGGGTCACTGCGGGTTTAGTACCTATCGATCCTTCGTGGGTCCGATGACTTAGATGGTTCAGTGATCATCTTTATTGCCATCCGAAGAAGTATATCTGTGTGAGCTGAATCTTGTGTTACTCTGCTTTGTGGATTGTGTTGAGCCATACTTTGTGGATTTACTGTTTACTCTCCTTTGTGGTTTGTGTTGAGATATCCATGTGGATTTACTGTTTACTCTCCTTTGTGGATTGCGTTGTGCTATCCTGTGTGGGTATATGTTGCTTTCCTGTGTGGACTGGGTTGTGCTTGGGCTCGGACGTTGGAGCCGAACAGGAATTGATGACTTAGGTATATGTATGGGAATATACCTAAGCCATGTCAGATGTTACTTCGTGATTGTATCTTTCCTTTGTGGATTATACTTTGTGCATTTCGGGAGACCTTCAGGGGTCTCGGGGTCCCTACTAAGTAGCTTATACTCACCCATGCACGGGCTTTGCCCGCACTACGTTGTGTTGGTTGCAGACGATGGACATCGCTGATCGTGGTGGAGGTGTGCGGAGCAGAACGGTACCTGGAGGTGGACCACTAGCCGGGACGTACTCGGAGGGGTCAGGTGGACCCGAGGATCTTTGGAGGATATCTGTACCCACCCTTCAGGTGGGACTTTTAGAGGATGGCTCGACGCTGTAGATTTCCCTTTCAGTTGTTGTTTTTCCTTTCAGTTGTACTTTACAGTTGGGCTTGTATTTCTGGCCCCTTTTACTTTCCGCACAGCTTGTACCGTTTTTACTTAGTGTTTACTTTTCCGCTTGCTTACTCTGTGGTGCTTGTTTACTTTTCCAAGGCAATGCCTTCCCTTTTTGTTGGGATTTACACCTTGGTGCTAGTCGCTAGCCCCTGGCCTATGGGAGGCGGGCTTGGGGTAGTCACGGCACGGGCCCCGAGGACAGGTCGTGACAAATTAGTATCAAAGGCGGTCGGTTCTACCGCAGACTCTGATCTTTCTTATATGTGAAGCAATAGTGTTTAGCATAATGAGTGTGGTTATCAGTCCAGGGAGTCCAGTGTTGGTGCGGCGGCCGACGTATCCATACACCAGGACCCTGACTTCTGATTTCCGACTTAATGCACGAAAACATTGATTGCATTTGTGTTTCAAGTTTTCTTTGTGATTACTTGTGTCAGCTCACCAGGTATACTGTTCTGACCGTGGTGCACTTGTTTCCTTTTCAGGATGGCGCGACGACAGCAGCCAGCTAGGGTTCCTATAGTAGAGTGCGACGACAGCCCGCTGAGCGACGAGGCCTCGGTACAGGGCCCGTTGACAGCAGAGGCACTGGTGGTACCTTTACCCACCGAGCCCCCGATGCTTCCAGCACTGGAAGCTGACGACGCACGACGCCTCGGAGCTCTGCACGAGTTCCAGCACCATCGACCACCCAGGTTTCGTGGAGATTCGGACCCCCAGGCAGCCGAGGACTGGCTGGAGGCGGTCGTCCGAGTTTTCAGGCTAGTGGGGACACCAGCAGACCTCATAGTGATCCTCGCGGCGAGCCTACTGCACGCAGCAGCAGGGCGATGGTGGAGCCTGATGCTCCAGGTACACGATGAGTCCACCCTCATCTGGACGGACTTCGAGGGCCTCTTTTGCTCAGAGTTCATCCCGGCCACCCTCCGTGCGGTGCACATTCAGGAGCTTCTTCAGCTGCGGTAGGGCAGCTTGACGGTCGCTCAGTACGCGGCGAGGTTCAACGATCATTCTCGCTACTCGACAGACATGGTACGGGACCCCTTCTTCCGGGCCTGGACCTTCGAGTAGGGATTGAGACACGAGATCAGGGCATCACTGATATCCCTCAGCATCCCGACCCAGGCAGGAGTACTCGAGCGAGCCCTCCTGATCGAGAGCTTCCTGGCTGAGTCCACAGCGAGACCTACCGCAGGGCGGCAGATAGCGGAGTCTTCGGCAGCAGGTAGCCGACGGATGACTCAGGGTTCCAAGTGGACCAGACCTTCCGGAAGATGACCTCGGGACACTGGCTCAGCAGTGCAGGGCACCCAGCCCGGAGCCAGTCTTCCGAGAGGCAGGCAGTGCTACAAGTGCGGCGGGCGGGGCCACATGGCGCGTGACTACCCGACCCGCCGTACCGAGGGGCAGCAGACGGTGGAGGGGCCACCCAGGCAGAGGCAGAGGGTTGACCGTGGCAGTCCTCAGGGAGGAGGCGGATGAGGCAGATGAGCTGGCCGAGCAGCAGGTGGTGGGCGACGCTTTGAGGCCCTGCCACCACCACCACCGGGAGGCCCTCCCCGACCATAGAGAGCTGGCGGGCAGAGACAGGCTCAGCTCTAGGCAGCGGAGGCCTACGACCACGGCACGCCAAAGATGATTCGAGGTATGATCTGTGTCTATTCCACCCTTTCTGTAGTTCTGATAGACACAGTAGCGAGTCACTCTTTCAAAGCTACTGCCCTTGTTCGGAGCTCGGAGATTCCGACAGAGCCGTTGGCTCGATCCTTATGGATAGAGACTCCTACGGGAGCAGACTCGACGATTACGCACTGGTGCCGGCAGTGTGAGATTACTCTAGGAGGCGAGAGATTCGGCTGGGATCTTCTTGTAGCGGCGTAGAGGCCTTACGACGTCATCTTGGGAATGGATTGGTTATCTACGGTCCGTGCTCAGATTGACTGCATTAGGCGCAAGGTGCGATGTGTGCGCACCGACGGGAGAAGGTTCATCTTCACCGGTGAGAAGGGAGCCTTAGCAGCACAGGATGGACTCACGCAGAGGAGAGGTCATCCCATCACTCATCAGTTGGCTAGCCTCATCCTGGGATTAGTTGACGTGCGGAGTCCCAGTTTTCCTGCAGTGGTGGATCAGTACGCGGACGTCTTTCCCGACGACGTTCCAGGACTACCTCCTCGCAGAGAGGTAGACTTTTATATTGACCTGTACCCCGGGACAGCCCCGATATCCACTCTAGCATATCGGATGGCCCCCGCTGAGCTTCCAGAGCTGCGGATACAGTTGGAGGACTTGCATGGAAAGAGGTTCATCCGACCCAGGGTTTCACCCTGGGCTTCCCTGATTTTGTTCGCCAAGAAGGTGGATGGGAGCTTGCGACTGTGTGTCGATTATCGTCGCCTGAACCAGGTGATAGTGAGGAACAATTATCCGCTACCCAGGATTGATGACCTCTTCGATCAGCTCAACGGTGTACAGTGGTTCTCGAAGATAGACCTTAGGTCAGGCTATCATCAGCTCAGAGTTTGAGACGAGGATGTGCAGAAGACGGCCTTCAGGTGTCGGTATGGCCACTATGAGTTCTTGGTTATGCCTTTCGGCATGACCAACGCTCCAGCAGTGTTCATGAGCCTCATGAATAGGATCTTCCAGCCATACCTCAATCGATTTGTCGTAGTTTTCATCGACGACATCATGGTGTACTCGACCACCGAGGAGGAGCACACCTACCACTTGTGTGTTGTACTAGACACACTCCGAGAGCACCAGCTTTATGGAAATCTCTCAAAGTGTCAGTTCTGGTTATGTGAGGTCCACTTCTTGGGGCACCTCATTTCTGAGGTGGGAGATGCAGTTGATCCCGCGAAGATCGAGGCAGTGCTAGCTTGGGAGCCACCCAAGAGCATGACAGAGGTGCGGAGTTTCTTGGGCCTAGCCGGAAACTATCGGAGATTTATGTCGGACTTCTCCAGAGTTGCGGCCCCACTCTCAGCATTGAAGAAGAAGGGGAAACCCTTCGTGTGGTCAGACAGATGTCAGCAGAGCTTCCAGGAGCTGAGGTAGAGGTTGACTAGCGCACCTATCTTGAGGTTTCCTGAGGAGGGAGTTGGATACGTAGTCTACTTTGATGCATCAGGGACTAGACTCGGGTGTGTCCTGATGTAGGAGCGGACCGTGATTGCCTACGGATCACGTCAGTTGAGGCCGCATGAGCAGAACTACGCTACCAATAGCTTGGAGTTGGCAGCAGTGGTCTTCGCCCTGAAGACATGGCGGCACTATCTGATGGGTGAGCGCTTTACAGTCTTTTCTGACCACCAGAGTCTCAGGTACATATTCTCTCAGAAGGACCTGCACCTGAGACAGCGGCGATGGCTCGAGTTCCTCCAGGACTATGACTTTGAGATAGTCTATACTCCTGGGAAGGGGAACGTGGTAGTCGATGCCCTCAGCAGGAGGACAGGCATCCAACTACTTGAGGATGCGACAGAGCAGCTAGCCACCTTGCAGATATCCTTCGTAGATAGAGACGGAGCAGCCTTCCTTCAATATCTCATAGTCTCTCCTCCACTTCTACAGTGGGTCAGAGAGGCACAGTGTGGGGACACTGACTGTGAGACACTGCGTGCACAGATATCCTCGGGACAGGCACCTGATGGTTTCTCTCTTGGAGCGGAGCACGATGTCCTTTTCAGAGGACGTACCTTGGTACCAGTCGCTTTACGAGAGGAGGTGCTAAGAGAGTTCCACACTTCTCCTTTGGCGGTACATCCTGGAGTGGCGAATATGTACCAGGATCTCAGACGTCAGCACTGGTGGCCAGGCATGAAGAAGGCTATGGCAGAGTTCGTTTCGCGGTGCCTCACCTGCCAGCAGGTGACGACAGAGCATCAGGTACCAGCAGGCTTGGTACAGCCCTTGGAGGTCCTGGAGTGGAAGTGGGACGGCATATCTATGGACTTTGTGACTGGATTTCCACGCACTTCCAGAGGTCACGACTCCATTTGGGTATTTGTTGATTGACTCACCAAGTCATCACACTTCTTACCCATCCGAGAGCAGGGCTTAGTGGAGATCTTGGGACGTCTCTACGTTCAAGAGATTGTACGGCTTCACGATGTGCTATTGACTATCATCTCTGATCGGGACGCTTGCTTTACTTCCCGGCTTTGGAAGGGGTTGCAGGAGGCGTTCGGGACGCGGCTACGTCTAAGCACCGCCTTTCACCCTCAGACGGATGGTCAGACGGAGAGGACCATTCAGACCCTCGAGGACATGCTCCGTGCATGTGTCCTCGACTTTGGTCACAGCTGGGAGGACCACCTACCCTTGGTGGAGTTCGTGTACAACAATAGCTACCACTCCACCATCGGGATAGCACCCTACGAGGCATTGTACGGCAGGCCTTGCATATCTCCTTTGTGCTGGACAGACCCTGGGGAGTCAGCACTTGTGGGACCAGAGATGGTCCGGGCCATGACAGAGAAGGTCCAGGTCATCCAGGAGTGGATGAGGACAGCACAGAGCCGGCAGAAGTCATATGCTGACTAGAGGCGGAGGCCACTAGAGTTCGAGGATGGATACCATGTCTTCTTGCGTGTCTCACCTCGACGTGGTTTGCGGAGATTTGGCAAAGGCGGCAAGTTGTCTCCACGCTTCATCGGGCCTTTCCAGGTCCTCATCAGGATTGGAGAGGTGGATTATCTCCTGGCTTTGCCACCTCATTTGCACCGGGTGCACGACGTCTTCCACGTATCCCAGCTGAGGAGATACGTGCACGACCCGATGCACATCATTGACTATGTGGAGCTAGACGTGGATTATGGGGCGACTTTCGCGGAGGTCCCAGTGGAGATAGAGGATCGACATGAGCGGGTCCTACGTGGGTGATAGATTCCTCTTGTGCGCATCAGATGGCAGCACGGGAACCTCCAGGAGAGCACTTGGGAGCGGGAGGATCAGATGCGTGCTCAGTACCCACATTTGTTTCCCTAGTTTTTGATGTATCTTTACGGGGACGTAAAGCCCTGAGGTGGGAGTAATGTAAAGACCTGTAAATTTCAAGGAATTTTTTTTTCTTAACTTTCTTTGGAATTTTACAAGAGCATAGTCTCTGACGGCACCTGATTCCAAGGCCCGGTGTGCCCGAAATCATTTTCAGAAGTTTGGCTCGGGTACGTTTAGTGAACGGACGAGCGGGTTTTTCTAACGTTTGAACCGGTGCCCGGAATCGAATTATGAGGGCACCGATGAAATCGCAGTGCCGGTATTCGCTTAGAAACACCTCTTCTGGAGTTGCGTTTGCTCGGGTGTAGTTTTTAATTTTTGGGCTTAAGGTTAAGAAAAAAAATAATTTTGTGGCAACTTTATTTTATTTCACTTAAGCTACTTGGAAGCCACATGAAGCCACTTAATGGCGGCTTGAACTGAGTTGAACCGGATAGGATGCTATCCAGAAATATTCTACCCTCTTGGTAGGATATTTGTGAGGTGGGGCCCGCACAAGCCCCACCGTTTCTTCCGCAAAGTAACGCACCCGCGAAAACCCGTCTTTATGAAAGTCAACTGACGCGTTTTCTTGTTTTCTTAACAGACCATTTAATTGGGCGGTTTATTTCATAAATTAAATGAGCTATTTCTTTCGTTGAATTAATTCATCGAATTTATGGGTCGTTTCTTACCCGTTTTCGTGTGTTGGCATAATAATAAAATATAACCAACCAAAATCTTTTGGGGGACTACTCGTTGAGACAGAATCCTTGTATCTTCTTCCTCCATCGCGAAGAACGCAAAGAACACGAAGAACGCGAAGAACGCCGAACCCGGAAATCGACGACGCGACGTCGTGATCCGCAACGCCGACAACGTTCTTCTGCGATGTCTCTTCCTCCGCGACAGATCTTCGATCGGCTGCGTGAGGTAAGAGTCTCAGACCTTTCTTTTTATCTCCTTCGTGGTTCTTAACCAAAGCACAGATTTAATTAATTAAAATAAATCTTTTGTTTCATGGTACGTTGAGTTCGCCGACTCAACACCGTGTTCCGCGATGACGCGACGATCTCCACCTTCCGCGACAAGCAATTCCGCAAAGAACGCTCACGCGCAACGACCAATGAGGTAGGGTTTTATTTTGGGAATTACCCCCTTTTCTTTTTATATTCCCGTCAATGTTTCTTTAAAAAAATTAAAGAACCGGATTGTGAACAATTTTAAACTTATTAAAATTGTTGTTTCCTGTGTGGAATAAAAATTCTCCCGTTTGTTTATCTCTAACGCGGAGTGTGCGGGCCAAACGAACATGGCCCGACGACCCTCCGCCGTTCTTCGTTTTGTGCGGATTTGACGGGCGACGACGGAACGTGCTGCAATGGATGTTTGACGATCCCGCAGTGAAGAACGAGTCCCGGGAGGAGCAATGGCGTAGAAGGGAAGAAAATCGGGCCACCGGAGCGACTCCGGCGGCCCACGGAAACCGGCAGCGGCGCCCGGCGCGCCGCCGGACTGGACCGTCGTGGCACCGGCCGCAGCGGCGGCGCTCGCAGGACGCGGCTGAAGCTGCGTTCGGCGCTAGGGACACACCCCGCGGGTGTCCCGCGGGTGTCCCGCGGATGTCTCGTCGGTGTCACGCGGGGGCGGCGGCACCCCCCGCGTCACCCGGGACGCAGCCTCAGCCGCGTCCGGGTTGTATGGCCGACACACCGCGGATGTCTTGGGGGTGTCACGCGGGGCGGTGGCTCCCCCCGCGTCGGCCACTCGGCCGAGCCGGGCCGGGCTGGCCGAGCCAGACCGGTCCGACCGGGTCGGACCGGTTCGGACCGGGTTCGGCCGACCCCGGGGGGGTCGGGCTGGGTCGGCCCGAGCCCGTACCCCCCGTCATCGGACGGTCTTCGTTCAAACGCCCGTAACATGAGCTACGAGCCTCTAAACGACTCGCCGTCTATGGAAACACGATCCTTGGATCGAGATGGTCATTTCGGTGTATCGCACTCAAGGTTTCGGAATACCTTGAGTTCGGCCGGGTTGGTTCGTACACGAAATCAACCGGGCCTTCAGAGCGGAAACGCTCATATCATGAGCCACGGACGTCTGATTGACGTGCCGTCAGCTTCGTTGAATTCCTCTAAGTGAGACGGATCATTTAGCATACTCCGCCCGAGGTTTGGACGCAGTTGGAGTACGGTCGGGTTGGTTTTGCCTTAAAACCCAACCGGGCCCCTGGGACGAAAAAGCCAATAACTCTCAGACCGGGCGTCCGATTGACGCGCCGTCTGCGACGTTGAGTTCCTGTTGACGATACAGAACTTTTGGATACATCAACTTCAGACTTTTCGTCAGTTGATGTATCAGCCTCTCGGCTCGTGGAGCGGACCCTCCCGAACGAGCTCGCTGTGTGCGGGAACCCTAGTGCTGGCTGCGACTGCTTCTGCGACAGCGATGACTGAGTAGAGATCCTCCGTGGACTCCGACGAAGACTGTGCAGAGATCCTCAGTGGACTGTGGCGACGACTATGCAGAGATCCTCAGTGGACTACGACAACTACTGCACTCAGTGATCCTACGCAGATCAGTGCTACCGATCCTGTGTGGGTCCGATCCTGTGTGGGTCAGCGCTCAGCGGTTCTGTGTGAGCCAGCGCCTACAGGTCTTGCGTGGGCCCGATCCTGTGTGGGTCCGATCCTGTGTGGGTCACTGTGGGGTTAGTACCTATCGATCCTTCGTGGGTCCGACGACTTAGATGGTTCAGTGATCATCTTTATCGTCATCCGAAGAAGTATACCTGTGTGAGCTGAATCTTGTGTTACTATGCTTTGTGGATTGTGTTGAGCCATCCTGTGTGGATTTACTGTTTACTCTCCTTTGTGGTTTGTGTTGATCTATCCGTGTGGATTTACTGTTTACTCTCCTTTGTGGATTTCTTTGTGCTATCCTGTGTGGGTATACGTTGCTTTCCTGTGTGGACTGGGTTGTGCTTGGGCTCAGACGTTGGAGCCGAACGAGAATTGATGACTTAGGTATATGTATGGGCATATACCTAAGTCGTGTCAGATGTTACTTCGTGATTGTATCTTTTCTTTGTGGATTATCCTTTGTGGATTTCGGGAGACCTTCGGGAGTCTCGGGGTCCCTACTGAGTAGCTTATACTCACCCCTGCATGGGCTTTGCCCGCACTTCGTTGTGTTGGTTGCAGACGACGGACAGCGCTGATCATGGTGGAGTCATGCGGAGCAGGACGGTACCTGGAGTTGGACCACTGGGCGGGGCATACTCGGAGCGGTCAGGGGGACCCGAGGAGTAGTGGAGGATATCTGTACCCACCCTTCAGGTGGGACTTCCAGAGGACGGATTGATGCTGCAGTTTTCCCTTTCAGTTGCTATTTTTCCTTTCAGTTGTACTTTACAGTTGGGCTTGTATTTCCGGCCCCTTTTACTTTCAGCACAGCTTGTACAGTTTTTACTTAGTGTTTACTTTTCCGCTTGCTTACTCTGTGGAGCTTGTTTACTTTTCAAAGGAAATGCCTTCCCTTTTTATTGGGATTTACGCCTTGGTGCTAGTCGCCAGCCCCTGGCCTATGGGAGGCGGGCTTGGGGTAGTCACGGCACGGGCCCCGACGACGGGTCGTGACATATCGAGTCTTGTAGTACTATTCATGGTGTCTCCATAACATCGACATGTACTAGATACATAGTATTAATATTGACATTGGGCACTCAAGTTACCAATGAAAAAGGTAGGTGGGAAAACTCATCCGACTACAAGAAGCAAGATGCAGAAAGCAGATGGAATACCCTGAACATATTTTTTTCTCTTTGAAGGAGATTTTCCTGAACTCAAACACTCTACTACAACCATTAGTGGCATTAAAACCAAAAGGAGGTCAAGCTAAAAAACTCCACTGGAAAATTCAGGACCTTCTCTGACACTCCACTACACAACTCCACCGTGAATGCACAATTCAGAGAGATTCATCCACCACGCATTGATAATATATTATTTGGTTTGGAATTTATCTACCTAACAGTTTTTCTCATGTAAAAAACGCATCCTGTCGGGGTAATGACCCCTCTTCTTCATCATTTAAATCCATGTCTAACAACACTGACACAGGGTTATACTGATTCCCCGCGTCAGGCCGGTAAAACCAAAAGCTTGAAGTAGGGAGAAAATTGTACCTCACACAGTGACTAAAAATTTCTAAATCAATTGGTAGAAAATTCATAGAGTATTCTTATTATTATATTGTGAACTATAGGATCATAGACATCCAGAACATGTAGCTATTTGTGGCCCTGATCACCAACTCCCTAAGCCTGATGTGGGCCTCTTAGTGGTGGTGGAAGGACCATGTAACATCTTCCTCCAAACAAAATTTGCACTTCTCTTCATCCAGAACCATCTCCCTAGGGACCACCCTATCCCTTTATTTGATATCCCTGATCATGACACAATATCATATGTGTTTTTGCATCAACCATCATCCTGGGCTGCTTAGCAGGTCTGGTCGGGTAGTTCCTTTCCATGTGACCTCATCCATCACAGGCACAACGCCGGCCCTCCTTGGGCTATCCTAACACTCTACATTGTCCTTGAACATGTGCATGAGTCTGAACATAGGAATTTCTAAAACATTGAGTCCATTCTAACTAGTGTCTGCTAATCACTCCAAACACCTCATCTTTGTCTCACCCAATACCAAAACATGGAAATTCGCATCTCAATAATAGAAAACCCTTTATCACTAGGGAACACTCTAACACCCTATAATATTTGGAGATGTAAAAGGGTACTATAATGGAATCGACCTCCCTATAGAGACCCTTTTAAAAATTCCATGCTCGAAAGTGAAAATTGTGGACAACATTATAAGAGTACCGATAAAGGTCTACAAACCTAGTCTTGTACTCTTCCCTTTCCATCCCTCCCTTATGAAGATCCAAAATCTTCTAAAATAGAGCCGAGAGGAAGATGAAGGGGTAGAACACCTCATGGGATAGCTATTGGGAGTCATCCCATGAGAGTTTTTACTCATCGTTCATCTGAGAAACTAAAACTCCACCAACACTCAGTTGTTCCATGGAAAGGATTAGTTTCCAATATTGATCATTTGATATATCGATGTCCAAACAATCCTGAAGAGGTGAACCATCAACTCTAGGCAAACCTCTACAGCCTAAGGATATGTCTCACTGAGAAACCTCAGTGGCCCCATATTCTTGGACTCATGGAGTGCGATCAACTTGAACATGTCCTCAGCCTGCTCTACTAGGAAAAATTGTTTTTCATTGGGTTGATGTGTTGCTACCTATCCACCGAGAGAATGGTGTATCATATGATGCATCCTAAATTGTGGCCTCATCACTCACATAGTCTTCATAAAAAACTGGGGCTAATATCACTTAAGGCAATCATCACATAAGTATCTTGAAATTTATCATTGAGTACTGTGGTCAAAGAGTATATACGTATATATCAACCATAATGGAGAGATGAATCCAGAAGGATATTCTATGAATTAATCCTATAAGATTAATGATCCAGATATCCATGCAGTTATTTTATCATCATAGCAGGTCGACAAGTGCGTAATCAGGGTCTTTTTGAATAGATATATTGATCAAAGAACTATAACTAGACTCCCTAGCCTAAGATCTACTCTCGGTACATGTTGAAATTATTTCCCTACACCCATACAGGGTTTCTTTAGGGAAACTTCTTAATACCATCCCACGGGTCGAACCACCATTGATACCAATTTTTCAAAACCTCAGCCATGTTGGGGCTCAATTTGCAACTACCCCAATCCTGCCTCTATTGTCCAGGGGTTGGTGATAGGCACCGAAGGCATAAAAAACACAGTGAGGACTTTTCCTATGTATTTGTACACATGCACACAACCAACTCAATAAAAAGGTGTAGTGTAAAAGAAAAAAAAGAAAAAACCTCTATAAACTAACCACAAGTATTCATCAACCTATAAACAGAACAACTATAGGTGTTGAAAAGTAAACTAAATGGTAAAGGGGAAAAAATAACACACCCATCCAAAAAAGTCTCACAACCTGACTATAGTTGGAAATGTAAAATAGTTGAGATATCCTCTCTCCTAGATCCCATGATATGACCACCGCACGTAGTCTAAGAACCCCATTCCCTAAGCTTCTCTAATGTCAAGATCAACCTCTATGTCATCTATAATGGCATACCAACTGTAGACAAATCCCTATGGGGTGAGAATAAAAATACATAGTAGGATGCCTTGAAGGATAAAGGAAGCATAAAAATATATACTGAAGAGGGGAGAGGTATATGGAACATGGTACAATAAAGGAGTATAGTTCAATCTAATAAGACAGTGAAAGAAACACATCCAGAACACAAGGATCTAGAAATGGATAGAATATAAAATTATCATTGAGTTTTGGCTACCTATAGAAGGATAGTAGAAACATCTAACCATGATAAGTTAGACATGAAAAACACGTTTCATACATCACGTGTATTTTCCTCTCTTGGAAAGAGAGTAACTAAAACCCAAAGAGTGGGTACTGAAATAAAGACAAATATATATGCTCAATAAAGGAATCCAAAAAGGGAGAGTAAGGGGATCTCTATCTCACAACATATTCTAAGAAAAGAGTCTCCAAAAGTTCTATAAGTAACCACCAATAATGCCCAGAAATCCTCATATCTACCTTGAACTTCATGTCAATGGGGCTCAATTACCATACCTTGATACTATCCACTTTGTGTGGGTCTGTCTCACCCACACGGTTTTAAGTCACATCTCAAGGACACATCTCAGTGGGTGAAACACCCCTCTAACTTGCGATTCCAATGTAATATCAAAGAGTGTCTCGGCACATATCCATAGCTGGAAATACTAAACCCAATGTTGAGGACCCACAAACAAGTGTGTCAGGTGTATACAACTTTAATTTCCTCATACAGGACCCACACCATGATGTTTCATGGGGATTCCAATATTAATCATCGAGGACCCTATCCCTAGTATGTCAAGGGGGTTTCACCTAGAATTATCTAATAAAGGACCCATGCCAACGCTGATGGAGGATTCAACTCTTATTGTTGTAAAGTACCCATTCCCATGCTGATGGAGGATTCCAATCTTATTGTTGTAGATGACCCATGCCCTATTGTGTTAGGGGGATTCCACTCTCAAATAGTTGTAGAGGACCTACACCTCGGCAGGCGGGGGTTATACTCTAGGTTATTGAGGACCCAGGCCCTACCTGGTAGGGGGATTCCACTTGGAATGTATATAGGAACTATATTGTACATCCCTGTTGCATGGTACCTCTAAAAAACCACCTCTCAGAAAGAACTGATATATTAGTGACTGATCACTACTATTTTTGTATATCTCCCAAATTAGTGTAACATCAAGAATATCTTACATCGTATCTCTAAGTCCCCTATAGAGGACACCACCATGTTCTATGTGAAAAAAAACTCAGGATATGCAACTCAGATGCCAAAATATGAGTCCCAACGAAGGAGATACATGAGGTAGAAGATTCAAAGTGAGGTACATAGAGCATGTGGGCCCCACATGATGTGTATCCCTACCTAATATCATGGATGTGTACCCATCCATAGTAGGGTATTGATCTGTGAAAAAGTACCCCTTCGGCATGATAACATGCTCCTTGAGTACATGGAACCTCTAGCCTAAAAGGTTGATGAGCGTATGATGCTCATTGATTGATCCGAAGGGACGAAATCTAATTCTACCTACATGCATCTTCACATGGCCCGAGATAATAAAATGGATCACACAATCATGATCCTTGTAGAAAAAAAACAAGATCGACTCTTCATTTTCTTGAATCAGACTCCCAATAAAGAAATTTCATTACACAACATTAAACACAAATTATGCTTCATTACCAACTCCAGGATCCCAAAACACATTAAATGGATTGATCCATTATGATCCTATAAAAATATAACATGGGGTTGGATATTTATTTGTCCAAAATGGACACCTAGTGAGAATGTTTAATTTCAACACAAACACTCCAATCGGGACTCATGGGGCCCACACCACCATTTTATTTTAAGCACCCAGAATCAGTCTTGAAAATTACCCATAAACTCCAAGGTCACAACGCCTCATACATCACATCAATCAGACATCGTATGTAGACATACATTCCGATACAAGTTTCCCGAATAATAATTATTATTATATTATTATTATCATAATTTTGCTGCCACCAAGCCTCAATCATGATTAATAAAAATCCAAAAAGAGACAAAAATGTTTCACCTCGATGAAAGGGCCACACAAATGTAGATAACACATGAATCGAACATCTAGTTTTCAAGCTAGGTCTGATACAAGAATTTGAATAATTATTATTATATTATTATTATTAAACTGAGGTATTTCATAGAACCGATCCATGAAACCAAAACATAAATGTCTTGAAAGGGTCTTAAAAGACCCTTCTTAATATGATAAATGTGTTTCTGTAGACGACATGCAAAACAGATGCTCGGTTTAGGAGTTATCTATGTTTTAATGTTTTAATAATAATAATAATATTATTATAATTATTATTATTTTCCTTTGTTTTGATTTTTTATTAAAAAACACAAAGGTGGGATTCCGGTGGAAGGCCACCTGTCGATACTACCACCTGATCCCACTGTGACGTCACATGTGCACCCCGCGGCCGCTTGCGCGCCACGCCGACCTCCTACCACCCCGGGTTCCTAGCCGCATCCAACAACACCCCGTCACGTTGCTGCCAAACCAGAGATGTCGCTTCACTGGGGCCACGACTCATCCTACTTCCTTAGACCACTGGGAAAACCCTAGGGATTAGAATATTATTTCAATACCATATCTATGATTCTAGGATACCGATCTACACTATGGTGGTCTCCGCTCAATGAATCGTCTATGTTTCAAGATGATGAAAATATGGTTGATCTTCCGCACCCCAATACACCTCCTATGGTACCTGAAACATGAATTTGAGCACATATCATGACTCCTCATGTTGAGAGATTTTTAGATATGTGTATTAACCCAATATCGAAGGTCATTTGAGCATAGATAAATGTTATCATCGAAGAATGACAAATTACGTGAAGTATGGGTGATCCTGAATCAAAATAGATGATGGTTGTTGTTAATTGGGCCATCAAAAAAGAATATAAAAGTGGAATAATTGATCAAAAATAAAAAATTACAACATATTATTCAATTTAGGAGGTTCGTAATCAAAAATAGAAATGTAATCTCAATTTTGGATCCACCATTGTGTTTGATGTGTTGTGATCTACCAACACCTGAAATTTCACCACGATCCAACGAAGAACAGATGTCGAATCACCATCAGAAGGGATAGTGGATCTTTTCCCATACCTGATTGTAAATGATACAAACAACTTCTCATTTACATAATATTTTATTTATTGTAAATTTTCAACTATCACAGGATCTGAACCTCCCGTACCCTCTCACCTGAGGTTGCCCCAAGGGAAAACACCTTGATACAAAAGAAAGTAAATAAGATATATGTATATATATAATATCACTAATGTTTCATTATTTTGTCATATAAATCATATAATTTCACTAAAAATACCTAATATATTCCATGTATTGTGTGAATGAATCACATAAATTTTAGTTGGTGGTAGTCCACACATCAACAAACGATGTTTTTGAATTTACACACAATGGAAATCCAGAAGGTATTTGTTATATAATAATTCCATAACCATAAATACATCATAGAAAACTTATATATAATATTAAAACAAATTTTACATTATAATTACCACCCATTAGAGTGGGTAAAGGTAAAATGAAAAACATCATCTTGTGAGGCGGTAGTTTTTTGTACACGAAAATTGTAAGTTTGTTACCCTTTAGATGGATGTGTGTGTAAGTGTAGGTCGAACCCAACGAATTAAAAAATATCTATATATTGAGGATTTTTATGTTATTATATAATCATGTAATAGGAATAGTTTTTGGTGTGTATAATGAAAATAAAATTTAGGATCTTAAGGGGGGATGTTTCCTCTTCTTTGGGAAACTCATTTGGGTTTGCTCCAAAGGGGTTCCTTGGATGGATTTTTGCTCAAAGGGGGGATTCTAATATTAGTTGAGAGATTTTGCGAGATTATTGAAGCATATTTTGGGTGATAAAAATGGATTGATATGTGTGAATTATCAATAGGGGTGAGTTACTTTTTATAGTGGTGGGGGAGTTGAATTCTGGTAAATTTTTTAAAAGGGAATTCCACCAATATTTTTCCTATGTGAAGTGGATCCAATAATGGAAAAAATTATATAAACAGGTAAATAGTGTTGAAATATGAGAATTTAATGGATTTTGGAATAGTTTATACGATATTTGGGTATTATGTTTAAGATTTATTCCTTTTTAAGCTAATTTTTCTCTTAGTTGTTGTAATTAATTTTAATCACTTTTGAAAATATTTTTGGTTAAAAACCACGTTAAACATGTCATAAATTATTTATTATGATTATTTAAAATGTTGAATCCACTTTATGAAATTAAAATTTCATAAGTGGAAGAAATTAGTTTAAAATTAACCCTACAGACACGACAATAACTCTGGTTTTTAAAAAGCGATGATGTTCAAATGTTTGAAATGTTTTTATATCCAATTTCACTATAAAATTGGTTCCAATTACCTAAATTTTATTAATTCATATATAATTGAACTTATTTTACTTAAAACCCAAATTAAAAAATAATTTAACTATACAAAAAAATTATATTATTTTTTTTTTAAATTAAAATTCATTATTTCCATTATTCAACAAAAATGTTACATCTCAGAAAAAACAAATATTAATCCAAATTAAATTATGATACTACAATTTCAAATATGAAGTATATTTTTACAATTAAAAATTATAAAATTTTGAAAAATTATATTTAGAATGACTTCTCCATTAAATGGGTTAAATTACCATTTAGAAAAATACAACTTTTCATTCATAAAATCAATATATTATTATCTCGCACATAAAAAATATATTGTATTCATATAATAAATATTTATTGAATAAATAATATAGGAATTTTATTTAAATAATTAATCCAAATTTTACTTGTTTAATTTATTGAGATAAAATTGTTTTTATAGATAGAAAAAAAAATTCATAGAAAAGAAATTTCATTATTCTCAAATAGTTCTGTCATTCCCTTATAATAATTTATAACAAAATAATTCATTTTAAGTACATTTGTAAGTAATATTTAAAACAAATTGATCTATTTCATAAATTCCATTCCAAGGGCTTGGTGGTAGCGATATTAATATTTTAAAAATAGTACTTTTAAATACGTGTTGCTTATAATGAAATTTAATAATAGTACATTTATATAAATAAAAATATATTTATATATGTGTTAAATGAAAAATATAAATAATATTAAATTAATTCAAAAAATATATTTCCAAAAATATTGGGTTGTTACAATGGTCGATCTAGAAGGCTCAAGGTGGTGAATATAAGTGAAGGAAGGTATTCCATTATTAATTAGGGTAAGGGGCATATTAAAACTTTATCAAAATATTAAAATGTAACAAAATTTTTTCTAGATCCAAAATCTTCCAAATATCATCAAAATGTTCATTTGATGAAATTTTAGGCCATTTATTATCTCATTTTCCCTTATTGAATTTTTTCATTTCAAAGCACACAATAACATCACTTTTAATAAAAAATTATCTATTTCCTCATATCTATGAGTTGTTTTATCAGCTCTAGGGTGCTTTTTATTTTTTAAATATTGATCTAAGTTCCAGTTATCACCAAATGAAGGTGAATGAGGATGATATTTTGGGGATATTGTTTCATAATATGAATAATAATTATGAGTGTGTGGTTATGCCTTTTGGGTTAAAAATGAACCTATTTTATTTATAGATCTTATGAATAGAGGTTTCCATAAGTATTTTGTCAAATTTTTTATGTTTATCATTAATTACATTTTGGTTTATTATTAAAGTAATGGGGAATAGGAAAAATAACTAAATATTCTTTCCCTAACATTAAAAGAAAGTATTTTTTTAGATAATTTAGTAAATTTGATTTTTGGTTTCACCATATTTCATTCCATGACCATATTCCTTAAACATAATGAAGAAATATTAATCCAAATAAATATAACGCGTTTTAATAGTTTACAATTACTAAAAATTTTACTAATCTTATATTTTTTCTTATATTAGGGGGTTACTACCAAATTTTTGTTAAAACATTTCTTGGGTTAACTATCTTACTAAGTAAATTAACCCAAAAATGAGTTAAAATCATATACATGAAGTAATTTGATAAATATTTTAGAAATTTAAAATAATATTTTTTAATTCTTTAATTTTATATATGTAGAAAGAAATAGTGGATTTTTTATTTATATTCATTCTTATATGAAGGGATTTTGTGTGTCTTGATGAAATATGATCAGGTAATTTAATATGTTTCACATCAATTGAATATCATTTTTTTGAATTTACATACAAATTATCTTGTTCTTATGATGGTTGTTTTTTATTTAATAATTTATAGGTATCTTTTATATAGGATAAAATATGAAATATATATAGACCATAAAATTTTAAAGCATATATTCACTTAAAAAGTGTTGAACATGAGTTTTCGAATATGGATAGAAATTATAATGAATTTTTAGTGCATAATTCACAATCACCCATGAAAATAAAACATGTTATATAGTTATTTGAATCAAAATGATAGTGTATCATTATCCATGTAATGCTTAAAATATCATCCTTTGGTTAAGGATTTAATGAATGTTTTCCTGAATTTTTTTTATATTTAATCTTCCCCTATTTTGGATCTAGCATTAGTGAATAAATATTATTCATAAATAAATAAGGAGGCTCATAATGAAGATATAGGTTTTCAAGAGTGAGTAGGATTAGTCAACCAATGTAAATTTCCTCATCGTAATGTTGATAAAGAAGGTGTTATTAGATTTGGAAATTTACTATTAATTCTGATGGATTCCCATTTGAAGAAGTAATTGGTATTTAAATCAAATAGTTATTGTTTTTTTCATCCTGACATCAATAATATGTATATATTCCATTGAGAAAATTATTAATGGGGATGTATAAAGAACAATATAATTAATTTTACTAGAAAAATTTCGAATCATCAACAGGTTAATATTGATTGAAAACTACTAAATGGGGGGTTTGGACTTTACCTGTTCTTGAATAGAAATGGGAGAATATATCCTTGGATTTTTGTTGTTGGATTACCAAATAAATTTGGAGGGAATAATGTGATTTGGGGGATTATTGATCTTTTTACTAAATGAGTTCACTTTCTTCCTATTTGAGATAATATGAATTTGAATCTATGTGATATAAATTATCATAAATATATAATTAAGTGGGGTACCCCTCTTTATTATATCTGATCAAGATCGTGTATTTTCATTTAATTTTTTTAATGTGCATGAAATGTTATGTTGTATCTAATACAATTTCATTACAATATTTCATCCAAAATTTGATATTTTTTTTGTAATTAAAAAATTCTAAATTTAGAAGATATTATTTATGATTTCCATTTTAATTATTAGGGAGTTTGGGATCAAAATATTTACTTCATGGAGGTTTCTTGTAATAAAAATTTTGATTTTACTAATAAATTAAGGCATTATACGGAAATCTGTGTTGAACTCAATCATGTTGGGACAAAGTCAACGAATGGGTTTTTTTCGAGAATAATTAGTAAAAAATATGTTCGATAAGGTAAAAATGATTTAGAGCCTTATTATGAAAGATCTAATAATATGTAAGAGTTATATAGATAATTGGATGATGAAACTTTTATTTGAGGTAGGTGATCATGTTTTTTAAAGTAACTCCTTGGAAAAGTGTTCTATATTCTGGTAAAAAGGGAAAGCTAAGTCGTTGATTCATTAGACCCTAAGAAATTTTGGATAAATTAGGGTCGTTTTATTACTGATTTACCATTAAAAAGTGTTTTATTAGGTATATATTGAGCTTCATGTTTTATTATTATGGAAATATATACCTAATACATCTCATGCTTTGAGACTTGAGGTGGTATAGTTGGAAGAGAATATGTCATATGAATAAATTTTGGATCATATTTTTAATCATAGAGATAAGGTACTATGATATTATGTGATTTATCATGTTAATTTTTAGGGAATAATCAAATGATTTAGAAAACAAACATGAGAACCAAAAAATGATGGGTTAGAAAATACCCTCACTTATTTAATAAATGAAAAGAATTATGAGAAATTTTTTATAAAATTTTTGAATTTGAAAACTCAGATACTTCTAGAAATCAACAAATAATATTATTTAAAATTATTAATTTTTTGGATTCATTTTCATTCTATTTTTATAATTAGTTTTATAAATTTGTAGTTAAAAATGAATTGTTTTATTTAACTAAATTTTTTTTCCATGAACTGCATGGTTTTATTAAAATGGAAAATTTCCAATTATTATAAATTTATTTTTATATAAAGGAATCTATTTTTTATATCATCATTTAAATTTATATTATGATGAATTTCTATGTTTTTTCAAAAAATTATTTTTGAGTGATGAGTAAAAATATTGATTCCTGTCTAACTGTAATTTTATTTTTTAAAATGTAATTATAATGTACCATTATATATGTGGATTTTTTTAAAGTAACATAATAAAAATTTTATGAAATATAATATAAATAATTCCATATCAATCAAAATTATATTTTATTTCTGTATAGGGTCTTCTTAATGCTTAAAATACAGTTTTCTAAAAAAATGCTTAATTTGTGTTTGGTGCATTTTTGTTGTTATTAATTTCTAATAATTATATATATTTAATCTCAGAAACATAATTACATATTGTTAATAACAATATTCAAATACAATAATGTGTTAAACTTCATTTTTTATTATTATGAAGAGTAACAATGATAAGAATTTTTCATCATGGAAAAGGGTAAATCTGGTTAATTAAGGTAAATACTTTTTGATAAGGCCTAAAAATTTCATTAAAATGTAGTTGGATGATTTAATTTAAATAATTATCACCTAATATATAAAATGATATAGTTTTTTATCCAATAGATAATGATTAATACATTTAAAATATTTAAAAGTTTCGAAAAAGTATATGTTTTTTACTTCCCTCAATTATAAAAATGAACCTCTTATCCTCTATTATGACACTTTTTAGAACTATATCAGAAAAAATTACAAACTAAATATCACCACAAAGTCCCTGAATATAACATTGAGGACCTTATCTCACCAAAAGAGCAGACCTAGAAGTCTTAAGGTGTAATCCAAATGCGGTTTTCCAAAGAAGAGGTATAACTCTTAAATGTCTGTTACATCTTTATATCTAATTCTACATCCATGAAATAATATTCAACCATTATTAAATGATAAAATAATTATATTATATGTAATTATATTTTATTATAATTTTATTATAGTACTTTTCATCTCCTTTTCCATCCTATGATAATTAAAAACATTGCCCGTGTGTAAGTGTGGACTACCACCTCCACAAAGTGATGAGTTTAATTTTTCATAATTGGATTATATGGATGTTAAAAATTATAGATAAAATGTATATATATATGTATTATGAAATAATTAATATTATTTAATTATAATTAATTACTTTCTTTTATACTCGTTCTATACATTGGAAATTGATAATATCGCTCATGTGTTCATGTGGAATACGACCTCTCAGAAGTGAAGTGATTTATTTTTAAATTACACCTTATATGGATAGTAATAATGATGGTAACAATGAATAAATTTTACATTCATAACATATTTATGATTATGTAAAATTAATAAATTAAAAACATTATTCATGAATGTGTACGTATGTATGGATTACATTCTTAATGAAATGATGTGATTCATTTTTCATGACTTTATGACACATAGGATCTAAGGGAACCGTAACCGATTTGACCATCTTCAACACATCAATGTTTGTTTTTTGGGGATATAAACTGAATGACACCAAAACATCCAATATAAACAAATCAATTTCAATAACTAAATAAAAAATTGTTAATTAATGAAATAAAAGGAATGATAATAGTTAGATTAAATTAAAATGGTTTTTAATCTAGTATAAAACTAATGTAAATTTATTATTTAGGACATATAGAACATGAAAAACAATACATAACTTAATGAAAGACATTTCATTTTAAAATTTTGTTTGAAATGTTTTAAACAATTTATCATCCATGATTATGTTTTTTTAAATGATTAAATAATGTTATTATTTATCCAAAAAAAAATTTTGAATTTCCTTTTATATTACACTAATATTTATTTTTCATGGTCAAAAAAAATAATTTAAAATTTTATCATAAAGGGAATTTTGAATTTTTTTTCTAAGATGAAAAAAAAAATTGTTTTAAGATATACAGATTGATCATCTTTTCCCACTATCACAATGATTTTTTTCTACCAATATTCTATTATAATTTGAAACTGGCTTTTGAAATTATATAATATTCCTACCATTCAATGAATTATTCATTATTAGGATTTTCCAATGTAAAAGGATATTCCTCTATATGATTGTATGCAAATGGAAAGTGTTTTCTTATGAGTTCAAATGAGTTGTTTCAAGGGTGTTTTGATGAAAATTTGTAATATTAAAAATATTTTGTTTATTATATAGTGATTTAAAATTTTAGATAATGAAGATTAATTTAGATGTATCTATTTATTATGCTTGATCCCAATCTATCTCTCTGGTGCATTGACAAATGAATAGCTATCAACTGTGAAAAATAAAGGGGATAACTAGGTAAGTTACTCTAATGGAATTAACTATAGTTTTGTTATTATGATATGGGTTAAACATGAGTTAACATGGTTTATGAATATAATTCTCTAATTTAACTATATTATTCTTAAAAAATATGAAAATGTTATTATTTCTCGATATAATGATTGATTATGATATTTTAAAATTGAAAGGTCTGGTTTTTAAAGAAATTATTTCATTTTTTCCCACATGCCTCATGATGCCTTCATGTTTTCCTTATACTTTTAATGGAATTAAAAGGTTTTATTTGATAAAATATTTATTTTTTTATTATCAATATGTAATTGTTGTATTTTCAATGTCTTAATGTGAAAAAGGTAAAGGTATGTATGGGTTTTCATGTTATTCAATACAATAATGACACTACTTTACTTTTGAATCCCTTGCTAATATTTTTTTACTTATACCTTCATTTAAAAAAATAATAGGACCTAAGGATGATTAAAAATGTTATTGAGTTCATTATTTCTTCTATGACGACTCATCTTAATTGAACAAACAGTTTGATGAATTAAATATTGGTTTAAATATAAAACACTATTTTTGTCGAAAAAAGGACACTGTGTAAAATTTTCCACGTTATTATTCGATGTTTTACTTAATTATCTAATATGATATAATTAAATGATCCTGGAAATGTAATAAAGTTCAACCCTTATTATCAGTCATGTATTTATGGGTTGTTTATGATATTGTCCCTTAAAATGAGGAAGATTAAAATGATATAAAATAAACATGATGATTCTGAAGAATTAAAAGGTGAGGAAGATAAGGATGAGTGGTATAAATGGATTACGTCACTTAGCTCGGGGAACATCTAAAAATAAATAGGTAAGTAAACATTAAATTCACAATCCAATGTTTTATGTGTGGTGTAATTCATCACTAATTTATAAATTTTCAAAATAAATAGGATGGTGAGTAAGAGGATGATGATCTCAAAAATACCAATGAAATACTTGGGTTTAAAATTCAATGTTTGTTAACAATTCTATTGACAAAAAAAGTTCGTTGGAAAAAATTCATAATTATTTTGATAGAGGAAGATAAATACTACTCAACTAAAAGTAGTACATAAAAAGAATAAGTTCTATAAATTTTTTGAAACATCATAGATCATGTTGAAATATTAAAATATAATTTAAGTGATATAGAAGAGGAAAGTTACGAAACATATATAGAGGACATGTTGAAATTGAAACATGGGGAATGACTTGACTAAAACACTAAACACAATATAGAAGATGAATAGTTGAAAAAATAAGTTGAAATGATGTATGAAGGATATTAAGTTCTTCTAAAAAATTATGATACTTACATTGATCTAATGAAAATACTCAACTTTAAAGATTAGAAACAAGATAAAATGAAAACATATATTAATAGAAAACATTCTCAAAATAATAAGAGTTAATTATGACAAAATAAAGGTTTATTGAGGATAAAAATACTCTTAATAAGAAGAATTATGATTTAAACAAAACATTATAAATTTTTGTTGAGTCATCTCAAGATATTGAGAACAGTAGCCTAAAAATTCATATGAAATATAATAATTTTGAAATTTCGAATAAATCAATTTTTACTCATATTTTAGGTCCTAAATCCAAAAATATAGGGGATTTTGGAAGAGAATAATGGTGAAAATGTTTCTTCTGCGCCAATGGAACATAAGATTAGCTACTAGAAAAATTGTTCCATGTGATAGAAAAAACTAAGGTTTCTTAGTATTTCTATAATATTTACGTTCCATAGAGTTGATCAGAATCAAGGGGGAGGAGCTCTAAAAGTAATTTAAGCCACATCTAAAAGATAATGGAATATTATTTTATGTATAAATTTGTTTTTAAAAGTTATTCAATTATTTTCCATAGAAAATTTTGATTTCCTAAAGGAGATTTGGGGAATTAAAGACAAACTAGGTTACTATGTAGAAGAATGCATGACCTCTTTTCAAGGATATAATACTTGTGTAAAAATATATAAGGAACCTAAGAAATTTTAGAATGATGAAAATTATATTTTAGTTTAATATTCTATAAAAGATATCAAGATTGATAAGTAGTGGATACATGATAGTGACTAGTCCTCTCATATTATTGGCAATATGAGAACCATGAAAATCATTAAATACATAACAGAAGAGTAGTTATCATTGGGAATGATAGTTACATAAAAATAATGGTAATTGGTATGGATGATATAAAAGATCAAAATTTGATGTCCAAGGACTTACAATAATAAATTAAGTATTATCCAACTTTCTGAGGGTGGGAATAAATTAATATTCTCAAAACATTCCCATATCATATGATTCTCAAAAGATGGATGAATTATCACTATGGAATGTATAAATACTGGTAATATATTCAAATTTCATTATTTTAGTAACTCTTTATATATTACTTTCAAGGATTAAAATATGTTATAGAACGTAAGATATAAACATCTTAGCTTGAAGAATATGAGAAGAATATCAAAGGAAATATTGTTAGACATTTACCATAACTGAATTGTAAATAATATGTAATTTATGATATATTAACAAATGGATGGATGTTTAATTTAATTCAAAATATAATATATATTCATTCCACTAGAACACTCGATCTTATACATTCAGATTTATGCAGATCGATGATACATCATTCCATAATGGGTGGTTTTAAATTGATCACTTTTATTTATAATTTCACTCAAATTAACAATATAGTATTTATGAAAAATAAATATGAATTTTTAAGTGTGTTTACAACATCCAAAATAAGTTTTTAGAAATATTTGATAGTATATATTTTCAATATAATAATAGATAATTGTAAAATGATCACGATTAATCCCTTTAATCCCTACTTGAGGGAACATTCAATTAATCACTAGTACATTACTCTATACACTCCTAAGAAAAATGGAGTTTTGAAAAGGAAAAATATAATTTTGGTTGATATGATAAAATTGTTCGCATTAAATATAACATTTCAATGTTCTTATAAGGGGATGTTTTATGTATTGATGTTCATAATTAGAATATATGTATATGGATTTTAGAAAAAAAACCTAACTATGTGTGATATGTGGAATAAGAATAAACCCATATATTAACACTTCTAATTCTCTTAGAGTTCATTATTAATTATGATAATGGATTTGGATTTGTGGAAGTTAATGAAAATGAATAAGACTGTTTATTAATAGAATATTCATCTAATAGATGTAGCTATCAGTTATAGAATAAACTCATACAAAAGTTTGTTGATTTCTATTATGTTAAATTACATTAAAATAATTCCAACTTAAAAAAGGATATGTGGGGTTTTTTAATGAAAAACAAATTTTATTCAGTAAAATTATAAAAATGTCTGAGAAAATGAAGATGGTGTGGAATATACTCAAGTAGAGGTGAATTGGGACCAGTATATTAATGATGAATATTATGGTGGAAGAAAAAGTTAAGTATTTTAGAAGTTATAAGAACATCTTGAATACAAAAATATCATTAAAAGACTATAAGATCCACTATTTATGTGACATATTTTTATTTTTTTGAAAAGAAAATAGCCCTTATCACATATGTTAAACCATAATTAGTTTTATAATTAGTTGAACAGAAGGACTAGATAGATGTAATAAATTTTTGTATGGATTAGAAAGAAAATATGTATACATGGGGTTTTTATCCTAAACTAGAAAAAAAATATAATATGAACTAAATGGGTGTTTTGAAATAAACTAAATAAAAATATCAATATATAAATGAATATGTATAGACTAGTATGCAAATAGTATTCAATGTTAGGAGGTGTGGAATTTAGATAATATTGTTTACCTATTTGATGAATAGAAAACATTGAAGTGTTTTTGGAAGATATATCACACAATAATTATAAGGTTTATCATATGTATACAATATCTGCCTTTTGAAATTGTGATCTTAAATAAAAATTAATTTTTGATAAACTCAATGGGTTTATACTTGATAATGATAAAACTGTCATGGATAAGTTAAATAATGTATATTATATATTAAAACATTCCTCTAGATCATGCTACTCAAAACAATATATTGTCCAAAAATAGTTTAACTTTTCTAAAATAATGGTTGATTATAACATATATGTTGAAGGAATGAGAAAAAGTACCATTATTTTCTTCTACAATGTGGATGATGTATTATTTTATATGATAGTGAAAATTCTTGTAAATATTTTTTAGAAAACATGAATATGAAATTTTAGATTTCAGTTCTCATGGAGGATAATTTATATTATGTATTACAAATATATCAAAAATTTAGTTACCTACTCTTATCCCAATATAAATATTTCATTAATTTTTTCATGAAATTTTGTATGGAATACTAAAACTAATTTACCACACTACTTAATGTTGGTGTGAAACAGTAAAAAAGATAATGATTGATGAAGTGTAAATAAAAAGGTAATTTTGAATGTTAATCAGAAATTTCCATTTTCTTATATAATTAGTAATAGATGCAATATATAATTAACATTTTGTGCTCTGTATCAATTTCATCTCAAAGAATCAAACATGTTGGTTTCTAAAATATTTTTTTTGTATATTAAAGGAAGATCCATTTATATTTTTCTTTATGAAAGAAGTGGAAAAATATAATTACTTGGTTTTAGTGATACTGATTGGGAAGGATATTTAAATCATATAAAATCAACATCTTTAGGGTCTTTATCGTTGTGAAAAAATTTTGTGAGTTGGTAATAAAAGAAACGTTTTTCCCATATGTATGATTAAATATGATTAAATAATTATCACACATTAATGTATAAAATGATTTTTATTAAAGATCAGATAGAATATTTAAAGGTGAATGTCATGAAACCATTGAAATTTTTTTGTTATAATCATAGTGAAATTGATATACAAAATATCCCATACAACACTCTATATCCAGAAATATTTATTCCAATTACCATTTCATCAATGATAATGTTTCATATAGACAGGTATAGTTTTCTTATATTTAAACATGGGATAAAATTATTAATATCATCGCAAAATATATGTCATAGGATGGATTTGAGGAATTAAGGTTGAAACATTAATTTTTCATTACCCCCTTACTTAAAAAAATTATAGGAGTGGCCACAATTTAATTTGGATTATATTTTCAAAGGGAGTAAGAAGTATATAAATTTGAACATTATCATTTGTAAATACACATACGGTGTGGTGGTCAAAATGGAGACAAAGTCTTTGTGTGGTGATTGATGGGAATTATATCAAAATCATGACTAAAAAGTAACATAATCCTAATAGGTGTAATTCCCTAAAAAAAATTTAACTAGTATTTTTGTGTAAGGTAACTTCTCTTTGATATAGGAAGTGGTATTAGAGAAAAATTAAAAGGTTTTGAATTGATATTTTTTTGTGATAAAAAAATATAAATGTGGTGATTAAAGAACCACTATATTGGAATAATAAAAGGAGATATAATTTTTGTAAACCATGTGGTTTATAATTATTTACAATTAAATATGATGATGAAATAAAGAATTTGAAGAATTTATCTAATGATGTAATATGAGGTGATTTGATTTATTTTTTGAATGATTTCATGTTTTGGATATATTAAGAGGCTAATTTTTAATACTTGTGGAGATCTCTAGATGATTCTTGATGATTCATGGATGCTGATTTATTCTACAACTATAATTTCATGTAGTTGATGAGTGATGATGACTGAAAGTTAGGTATCCTGAAATTAGTTGAGTTTATGTACAAATTATACAAATGTGAAAATGGTTTGGGAGACAGATAGAGTGTGTAAGGGTCATCATATTCTTTCATGTATTCTTTTACTCTTATTAAGGTTTTTCTGAAAAAAAACATTGGAATTTACAAAAACAAATATAGTGGTTAGTAAGAAAAACTTACTCTTATGAAATTTTTAATACATGTTATGAAATTTTTATCAATTATTTTTATTCAAGTTAATGAAGGATATTTGGAGGATAGTTTGTAAATTTTGTTCGATGATGAAATAATTATCATTTACTCAATTAAATATCATGGAGATTGATAAGAAGAATTGTGATTTAATTTTTGAATAAATATAAATACCCAAAGGGGGATTTAGATGGATGATATTGAAGTATCTAGAAGATATTTCCATAATCATAAGAACTTGGATTTTTGTAATCTTAATGCTATGGATCAAATGTTTTGTCAATCAAAATTTATTATGTATAAGAGTTGAAGTAAAAGCGTAATGGATTTTAATTGAAGTAATAAATATAACATTTCATAATAATTGTATATCTATCTCAAGATGAACCTAAAATACGGTTAATGTTTTAGAATTTTCCTAGTCTATATGTATTGAAATTATGAAGTTGACATGAGTAAATATTTCTGAACAAAAGTTCAGGTAGTCAAAAGTTAAGTTAATTAAAAGTTAAGATTATGGGGAGATGAAGATATACATATGTGGAGATAATATAAGGATATGAAAATTAGAAATTAGGATAATTTATTTTTAGAATCTGAGATTCTGAAATCCTAAAATCAAACATGTGTTATAATATTAGAATTTAATTCACTAGGAAGATTAGTAGGAATAATAGACTATGTTTGAAGAACTAAAATGTATGATGATCCAAATGATGGAAGACAAAGTAATAATTGAATATTGAATCAATGAAAAAAAAAATTCAAGGTTTTTTTAAGTTGAAGAGTTTAAAGATAAAATGGATTCTAGAGATTTCACTTTTTCCTTATGTGATATTATGTTCATGGTGATGATGTTAATCTTGATATCAAAAATAAAAATTCATCAAATTGAAATCTTGATTCTATATATGATTTTGGGAAGCCATGAATATCATTTATTTTTTGTTTTTTTGGATATTTTATGAATTCAAAATCTGTATTTTCTATGATATTTAAGGTGGTTAATAGAGAATCAAATAAGGTGGAACATATATAGCGTAAAGATTGTATTTATTAGATGTATTCACCAGATATAAAGATTGAATAAATTTATTCCTCTATGTTGATGAGAATTTGTTAAAATAATATCATAGTGTGTCTAGCCTAAAATATATTTTCGATATGTGTGGTCAAAGAAAAATTGATGATATTAAAGATAATTTCATAGCCATAAAGATGGAGCCAAAATTCTGAATGATTTCTATAGTGAGGCCAGGTATTAATGCCCTGGTATTTATATTTCAATGTGGCTACGTTATCGAAATTCAGTATATTAGAATGTATATATTCAGTTCACTCTAAAGGATTAGATGAATATTAAATAGCTTTTGTTGAATTAGTCTACAGTTAAGTTATCTTTTTGGTTATGTGTGTCCAATTGTTATATAACTAGCAGGAGGTAGTATAATGAACTCATCAAGAGATAGTGAGGGATTTTTAATTGATTGTCCATTTATATTCACTTGCATCATATAGTGAATATTTCTGTCTTGGGATAATATCTAAATTTAGTAATGATAAGGTACCCACATTGGCACTAAACCTTGTAAAAATCATGTATTTATTGCTTTTAATTTTAAAATAGTAAAATAAGATCTAGGTTGAGATATAATATCTAAAGGATTAAAACTATTACAAGATTCAAAGTAAAATTTAGGCTAAATTAAATTTTAAAAGAACCCCAATGATTCACCCATGCCCCACCCCAACACCCAAGTACAACTATTCTTGGAAATTTTAGGTACAAACAAGATTTGGATTATTAGAGAATCATTAAACATATATATGATCTATTAAGAAAATGCCATGAAAGTATGGTTATGATCCATGGAATTATTCATTCCATCATTCTGAGATCAATTATTATTATCTTTATAATCATCTATTTACATTTATATTGATATGATATGTTTTATATTTGGTTATTTTTCATTTATTTATTCCTTTATTCTTGTATTGTAGTGTATGAGTACACAATCCCTAACTAACTTTATGAGCTCAAACCTTATTTTGTTTTACTATGTACATAGAAAATAATAATGAATTCTATATGCCTTATATGGATAATAAATGGAGGAATAATTAGTTTTTAATAGTTTTTAAAATTTAATTTATCTTCCCAATATAAATTATTGATAAAATATTTATCTAGTCTCCTAAGACTACTAAATATTTAGTTCAAGAATATGTTAATGAAATAAATTATTTTTTCCTTTTCTTTACTAGAATCAAGGTCATAATAAGGGTTTTAAGTCCTCTCATGAGTAGGAGATACCCATTTTGGTGATAATCTTAGTCTAAGGTACCCTCTTGTTTCATTTGAGAAGGAGGTAAGGTCTTGCTTGTCTGGAAATGTGGAAAAACAAATTCCAGTTGTGTTTCATTATAATCTTCATCATTGTTGTTGTTTGAATGTATTTTTTTATAAATAGTATTTGGATTCATAGGGGTTAGTAAATGATTATGTAAGACTTCCCCAAAACATCCCATGCACCCCATGTATGGGAACATTCATAATGATTTAAATGTGTCTAATAAATCATGTCAACCCCATGATATTTTTAAAAATTTTGAATAAGTAATTTAAACAAAAAATAATGAAAAATATTTAAATATACAAATACCCATGAAATATCATTACCACATTTTCAAAACAATATATTATTACATCCTTCTCAAACAACAAATAAGTGTTCCCTAACACCATGAGTGTAACCAAATTGGGTATCTTCTACTCACCAGTGGAATGAATACCCACAACCTTTCTTGTATCCTTATCAAAAATTTCCCCATGCCAAAGTGGTTGTTTTACACAACTTAACCTTATGATTTATGAATTTTTCATCAAACCCAAGTTGGATTTTTCCAAAATCATGACTTTTACAACAACCTGAAACAATCCAATGAAATATTCACTAATAAAAAATCATAAAAATACAACTGGAAACCCAATACCATAACCCAATGACATTAACATTCGTGTAAATCAATGCACGAAACCAAAATAGTATGGCTACAATAAAACTCAATAAAAAAAGAAATTCAATAATAATCTCAATGTAACTCAGTGCAACAATAAATAAAAAATTTGTTTCAACACACTCCATGCAAAAAAACTATTATCTAAATCAACCAAACATAGTTTCTCTATTCCCCTAACATATCTGAAAAATACTCATGAACCTGAGAACCACTATTTTTTCATCCAAAATAATGACATAAAAAACATTAATTTCATATATCCAAATCATACTACCATTAAATTATTATATATATATAAACACATTTAATGAAAACAAAATAATCAATATAAAACATTTTTCATGACTAGAATGAGTGAGAATTTACATGACTCAGTCAATATGTCAATACCAAAATAATAATTCCCAACCAAAATCCTTCCTTTCTCCAACCATAACTAAAATTTAAAGACAAAATCCATAAATTTGGCCCATAACCATCGTTCTAAAATGATCAAATCGAATCAGAAAGGGGAAACACTTATTTTTTACTAGTCTAACATGAATACCATAACTAGTGGACTTCAACTCACCCTCCATAAATATCCTTAACCTCTATGAATAAAATATATTACACTATTTAGGTATTTTCCATGCCTTGTTGAAACCATTATCCCAAAATCTCATAGTCCCACCTTTAGTAAAAGAAGAAACCAAGAAGAAGAAGGATGAGAATAAAAATAGAACTTACCTAATATCCATAATTCTAAAAAGGGGTGTAAATTTTCCCTAGAACATCAGGAACCTCTAGGTGTAGAGGTGTCTTTCACACCCATATTTGTTTCATCAAGGGATAATTCTCACATTAAATTTGGAATAAAATACCTTATGAGTCAAATCATTGGGAAATGATCCATGTTTTCAAGATAATTATCCACCATAAATAGAACTATATTTGGATTGATTTGGATTCAAATCATTCTATTCAATCCCCAAGGGCCATAACCTGGAATATTTCAGGGAAAATGATACCGTATTAGAATATATATTTTCAATCCACTAGTCACCTCAACTTAATGGTTTTACATTCATTTAAGAAGGCCAACCAAGTTGTGGATGCTTTGTCAAATAGATTCCTAATGGAGATGATCTCAATGTGGTCCTTCTATATTCCTGACTACAAATCATCATTCATATATAAAGATAAGTAGGGTGTGATCCAATCCTACCTTTGTAAAATCACTTGTAAAACCTGAAATCTAATCTTATGTTTTTTTAATAAATTTTAGGTCTATATTCATCTAAATCATAAACCATTCTATTATAATGTTACATGGTCACATTATATGATATTTGGTACCATTAAAGATAGATTGCATCATTCAATTCCTCAAAGTCAATATGTTCACTCTACATTCACTCTCTAAAAGACCTTTAAGTTGGGGAGCATTTCCCACCACATCCAATTTCACCCTAGTTCACCTCCATTGTTCCCAAAACTCAACCCAAATTCCCAGAAATTCATTCTACGATATTATAAGACCATTATAACATTGAATAAAACTACCATAATATATTTATAGCATCCTTTAATAATTTATACTTCCACCCTCTTTTGCACAAAATATTATCAACTAAAATTAATAAAACATCCACTAAAACCCCTGGAAAATCCTTCAAAAATATCTCAACACTTTTCAATATATATAATCACCTTTAAAAATGGTCCAACCCAAACAAACCATTTTATTCCCCTTTTATCCTTGTACTTGGGCCCATAAATTCTACCTTCCTTAATGTTTTCAATTATTTTACAATAATGTTTAACCCAATCCATCAAAAACCCACTAAAAATATGAATAAGAAAACTCTATCGACCATCATGATTTTTTATATTAAGATATAGGACATATTCTGTGTTATAAAACACTCGTATCATTTCAATTAAAATCATAAATATGATCTCCACAATCATGGAATACCATCCAATGTTAATGGTAATTTCAGGGTAATCAACTCTTTTTCCATTATCTGTCATCTCTACTAAAAATATCCTCAATTAATGATATTTCATAATCAATACCAATACATGTATGGTAACATTTTTCCACCATGCATGATTTAGATGTAAACACTCTAAAATACACATAGGTTTTCTTTCTAAAACCCAACTTTCACCCAATGGGTGTTACTAATTCAGGTTCATACACTATGTTCCTGATATGGTTGGTTTACATGGACTACATATTAAATTTTAAATATGTTAATTGTTTATCACAATCATTACTCCCTATATCCTCTCTTTAGGACGTACTTTCATCTCATATGATCATTATTTCAACATAATTTCCCTTCATAAATTTATATTTCATGGGATCGTCTTGAATCCTACTAGACATTATAGGTTTCTATGTATCTTGAGTCAATTTTTCTTCAATAACCCTTTAGTGAATAGGATAAACGTCCAAAATAGGAAAACCTCCTATTTATTGGCCTCACACATCTTCAATTTTCACATTCCTCCTACTGGTACCTTTATCAATGTGAACCTTTTCAATAAAAAGACTATATAAATCCCAAAACAAATTTTGATCATTAGTATTATAGGATTAGTGTACCATAGTTTCTTTAAGATAACCAACCAATAAAAATTATTTTACATGGGGATAAGAATATAATAATACAAATTTCATACAAGTACTTTTCAACACCAAATACCCATAAAATATAAAATAGGCTGCATCCCACACCATATCTTTAAATGATGTATTTATGAGTGAAATTCCTCCTCCTAGAAAAACCATTCTATTTTTATATTCTAAGGGGAATGAGTATTATAATGATACCACAATTTTTAATATGATTAGAGAATTTATATCTCTTTTATTCACCACTTCATTCCAATCAAATAATTTCAATAAATTATCTCATTTTATTCTATAATTCATTTAAAAACAATGTAAATTTTAAAAAACATTCATAATTGTTGCTCATACAAAACATATAACCATAGAGACTAAAGTCCTAAATAATAGTAATAATTCACCTAAAACCTACCCTTTATAATATAATATTTGGTCCACCTACATCACTATGTATGTTTTCCAAAAAACTACTAGCCCTTTCAGTTTTTTCACTAAAAGGTTCTTTTTTAATATTTTGTAATAAATAAATTTTTTCGTATCAAATGATTTATAATGAAATGAGTAAAAAATCCATCTATATAAATTATTTAGACTTTTTTCTCATTTATATATCTAAGTAAAAAACTCCAAAGGTAAATGGTTTTATAATCAACCATGAAATTTTTATTATGAATGTCATAAATAGTATTATATATATATATATATCCAAAATGCGTAAACCATTTATCATATTCCTTATTCCATAAATCATTTCATTCTTATATATTGAAAAAAATCTTCTTCTTAGAAACAAATGAAAATACCATATCTTGAAAACAAGATAAAAAATTCATTTTTTACATTATGGTGGGAACAATATAATATTTCATTTTTCTACAACAAATCCAAATATTATACATAGATCAAAAATTTCAACATCTAATGCATCAACTCTTTCTCCATTACCTAGGTAAAGATCTTCTTCTTTTTCTATGAATTTCCTCACCTCTATAAGTATATCTTTTTAAAAAAATGTGTAATTGAAACCTTGTATCTAATACCTAGGATTCAGATTTGAATGAATTGATCTCTATAACAATCATATTCTTATGTTCAAAATGATTCTCTTTGATAAAACTTGTCAAACCTAGAAACCAATCATTAATAGCATTATATTACATTCTTATAACATATCTCAATATGATTAACATGATGTATTCTACATTCTAAAAGAAATATATATCAATGGGAAATTATTATTCTTTATATCATTTATTTAAGGACTTTTATGTAATGTACTCCCCATAAAAATGATGACCCCAAATATCATATCTATTTAGTGATCCCTGATATGTAATTCATTAAGTTATAAGACTGATATAATATTCCTATCAAGTATTATCTATTTAGTATTCTAACCTTCTAATAATAATGGTTATGACTCTTGGAGAGTTAAGTGGAAAACTATTTCCCCAAATGCATTATATGGATATAAACTCAACTATATTCTTCTAGTATCCTAACTCTTATGGTATCCATGATATGTGTCACCAAAAGCTCATAGTGATATTTTATTATCTAGAATTTTGTGATAGGTATTTCCCCCATTAATTAAACATGATAATCCATGGGAACATATGCATAGTATGAACCTACTAGGATGGATGATTGAGGTATTGATATGTGTTTTCTTTATAAAGAATCTTTCAAAAAGTATTTTATGGGTATTAAAAAGTCACACCAACATAATATACCATATATTAATATTAAATTCATAACTGTTTCATTATATGAAATCATTATCTTCTCATACCTTTTTCATTTTATATGTCTGCTTCTAAAATTTAATTTTGGGATCTATATTCCATCTACCTAATAAATAATTTCATGCCATATTAGTGTGTAACACTTTACAAAACAAACAATTTTTATTACCCGCCCAAATATATAATCAAAACATATTTATACAATCCAAATACATAATATGAATAAGGAACATAAACTCTTCATGTAAAGGATTAGAATTATATGGGATTGAAAATATTCATATGAGTAAGTCTGGAGGAATAGATAGACATCCTCTACATTTTTAGAATATGGAATAAGCCTCCTAGCTAGTAGGAAGTCTAACCTAAAGTTCTTATACCTAGGGATTATTTTCTCGATGTAGAATTCAATTCATAATGACTCTAAAACCTAATATATATATATATAACATTAAACAACTAAACTCAATCCAAAAACTTCAATTACAAACCATGGTAAATGTAGATGAAAAATAAATCATGTGTTATTATACATATCATGTAATTCATAGCTAGATATTTTATAAGAATTAATTTGCCACATAAATTTATTATAAATAGTATTAATATTTCATAAATATTTTATAAACACTAATATTATAATGTTATAACCAAATAAAAATATATTATTTAATTTCCAGAACATGATAAGCCAATATAAACATTTCAAATTTCATTTAGGCATGAAAGTTCCATTTAACATGGACTAAAACATATCCTTTATAAATAGTTTATAAATCATAACAAAATAAATAATTGTTTTTTTTCATTTTTCCCTATATCATATTTTACAACTGATGAAATCATTATAAGTTATAATCTATTATTGATACATACGGGAATCCATGTTTATCAGTTATATTTTATGATATAACCCTATTGTAATCCATAGTTGATATCACCACTTACGATTGGTGTAATAATACATCTCTAATAATGTTTAAAGATATTAATAATATCTAAAATATGTTATGTTTCTCTATTTTTCTAATATATAGGGATTATTAGTATTTTATGATATTGTATATCATATCCTATGGAGTAATTTATATCCATAGGATTCCATTATATCATACACTATGATATGGGATACCATACACTAGGACTATACATAATAAAAGAATTAAAACATATATTATTTTATAATATGGAACAAAATGCCTTATGGTAAACATTTTATTCAAAAAACTACAATATTATCATTTTGATCCATTACAGAAGAAGGTCGCAATACAACTTATGAGTTTTTATGGTTCATTTAATGAACATTGGGAGTGACATAAATCCATGAAATACCAAATCAATATTCAGTAGTATCAACATAAATAAATGAAAAAATGATCATAAATTTACTATTTGGTTATCCATATTTTACTCTTCGACATATACCTGATCCTAATCACCTATGAACCAGTTGAGTGTATCTTACCTCTAAGCGATTTATATAGGACATAAATTAATGATCATTTCAAGAGTATCCAAAACCACCAATGTGGATATAGAACTTTCTTCTAATTGTAATTGGTGATTCAAGAATGAAGAGTGTGTCAAGTTATATTTCATGCATCCTGTGTCTTATGTTCCCTATAGTAGGGATCATATCCCTTTTATATACTCTCTTCATCCAATGAAGAGGTTAATAATGTGTGGAGTGTCATCCTCCATCTCATTATAGTTTATGTGTTACTTCTCTCTGGATAGTTATATTCAATGAACACTTCAAGGAATAACTCTTGTAACTCTTTAACCAATTTTTCATTTCCATCATTCAATGAATCAATCATATAAATTCATCATTGAAGAAACTATAAGAATATGTTGAAGTGAAGTCCAAAATAAATATAAAAAATTTAATTCCCCATTATAATCTATGATAATATCAAATCATAATCTATGATATACACATCATTAGGAATATATCAACAAATATGATTTTGGGATACTGAGAAATGTGATATCATATTTTATGCATTTCCAGCACCTATATCCTTGCCAATCGGACCCTGGATAAACAAAACTGAAACAATATTTCACATCTTGACCCCTTTTGGCTACTCATAACTAACCGCAATCTCAATAGGTATGTTTCTCCCCCTTTTCTTCATCCCCCAGCAATAAAAAAGTTCGATCAAAAAACACAAACACCAACAATATATAGGTGTAACAGTATAGAAACACCTTATATATTGAACCCACATCCCAATAAAATAGTTTTCATTTAATAAAATGGAATATTACATAAAAAAATTATATATTATGATAATAATAAATACAAATACTCCTTAATACAAAGAAATTTATTTGTAAAAAATCGACACACCAATGATGATGAAATCTCAATTATTTTCCGTTAGTGGAATATTTCTACTTTGTCCCATCCAGAGAAGAAATGTCTAATCAAACACTATCTTAAAAAACACCATATTAGTGTGCACAAAGATACCCATTTAGGGGGGGTGTAAAATACCATGTAGGATCTTCAAAAGGCTTCCCCTGCACCCCATATATGTGAAAATCCCACAATATTTAAATTATTTTTATAAAACATGTCATTACCAATATATTTTATAAAACTAAAATTGGTATTTCGAAAAAAATTATGAGAAGTTTTCAATAAACCATAACCTACATCATGTTTCCAAACCAACACCATAATGTTACCTTCTTAAACATCTAAGGGTACTTATAGACCATAAGTATAACCAAAATTATTAACCACTATTGTTGAGTGGACCAACTACCCCAAACCTAACCTTATCATCACTATTAAGTTCCTTATACCCAAGTGGGAGTACTCTACCACATCACCTTATCATTTTTGATAATACCCCCATGAAAATGTGTGATTTTTCAAAACTCATATACAACCCCTCACCCCAAAACAAATCAACACAATATCAATCGATAAAAAATAAAAATAAAAAAACCAGAAAATCAATGCCCCAATTCAAGAAATTTATGTACAAGAAACTTAATACTCAAATCCAAAACAATTAAATCATTGTGAAAATAAATTTAGAAAAACCAAAAAAATAAAAACATATACACATATAAAAACGAAAATAAATAATAATTAATATAATAGACACTTAATGTCATCATTAATTAAGGTACTAAATCCACTATAATTTCATCATTTTCTCCAAAATATCTAGAATACACATACACACCCAAAAACAACCATTTTGTGTCCACCCAAAATAATCATACCAAGAACATTTATTTTACAAATAAAAATCACATCATCATTTAATTATGTTAAACATATTAACACATTTAATAAAAAATAAAACATCCAAGACATAAGATTTAAAACAACAAGAATCAGTTAAAATCCTCCTACCAAAGTCTGGATTTTGATATAAAATCAATCTTTATTGACCAAGGTGTATTCATTATCCACACTTTATAGAAATATAAAATTATAAACCCAAAATTTAATCCATAATCAAAGCCTCATAATTCTGAAATTGATGAATATTATAAAAACACCTATTGTTTTTTAATCCAATATGAATTCTAATGCTATCAAAATGAAATCCATCCACCATGGACATCCTTAACCTCAACAAGAAAAACACCCAACATTCATTATTATTTCCCTAGGCCATAAATAAAACCTATCCCCAAATTCCTGAAATCCTTCCATCAGTATATATTAAGACCTATAAGAGGGAGGATGAGAATACAAATGGAGTGTACCTCGGATCCCTGAGGATTTTAGTGGTTGAAAATTTCCTAAGAACCCTATAAAATCACGCAAGAACAACATCTTTAGGTTTGAGGTTTAAATGGCTGATGAAAGGGTGGTTTCAGTTAAAAACACACATTTTGTTGCACTTTGAAACATTACACATTCAAAAATCATAGTCTTTAAGATTATGTTGGAGATAGTACATCCTTCTATACATTAAAATCCTTATGTGCACTCTCCTTGTACTCTCTCTATGACTACACAGGGGGAGTTCATTTTCTATTGCATCTTATATCACCATTTTTTGCCTCCAAACTTCCCAAAATACCTCCCACTTATTAATACTTGATTTTAATACTTTATTAGACCTTTATACACCCAAATCAAACTCCCATAATACTTTAATAAAATCCTACTATAGTTTCCATTTTCCCACTTCTATAATTAACAATATCCACTAAATGTGAAAAACTATCCCATAAAATACATATAAACTTCTACAAACATAACTCAACTATTTTTAATACATATAAACACATTCCAAAATGGTCTAACACAAAACAAAATCCTTTTTAATACTAAAATATATTACCAACAGGTTTACAACCTTTAATGTGTGTGATACTAAAAGAAATAGGTAAAAACTAACCCATAAAATCATCAAATAAAATATGGACATTATGTCTCTCCCCACCAACATGTTTTTCAACCCAAAAAATCAATAATATATTTAATATATACGATTATCCTATCATAGATATTAAAATAATATATTTTTTCCCCATCGTCATGGATTATTATCCAATATCAATACTGTTTTCAAACACTTTCCACTGGGATTGTTTCATAATATTTGTTATGAAAATCACTATTTGGGTTCCACATTCCCTTTTTCTAATGGTGGGTGAACTATAATAATCTGGTTGATGGTTATGAACTCTGATCAAAAGATGAGCATGGGAAATTATATGTTACCTTCACAGAGTTTGATACCTAGTCATGAACTCTATTATATATTTAACAAATGTTTTTTAATATCATTCCTAATTCCATCTTCATATAGAAATCCTTAAATTATGGTGCATGTTTCCTATGTTGGGAGAGAAACTTCTATTTATATTTTATGAGAACATTGGAAATGTTGGGAATATTAATGTTTAATCTTACTCGTGGTTGGTCATTAGGGTTTCCTATTCTCATAAAATATGGAATCATATGATTCTAACAAAATGATTCCTAGGATCATATCCTAAGGCTTATTTTTCTTACCCAATATTTAAACCCAATATCATCACATAAGTAATCCTAGGATCTTCACATAAGGAATCTTTAGTACACTACACAAGGACTCCTAAGGAAGTCTCCTAAGCCATCTTGTGATCATCACAAAAGTAATATTATGATCATAAAATAAATAATACAAGTCTTGTCACATATGTAACCCTAGGATCATAACCTAATTATCCCTATTCTCATAGTATATGGGTGCATTAATTTTTGATACATCAGTAAGGGGTTATCCTATTCTTATCACGTAGGGAATATTATTCTTCTCATATAAAAAATTTAAAAGGTCCTTCCATTATCATTCCACATGAGTGTTTAATCCTCTTATTCTCATCATGTAAGGGTTTTTTATCCAATTATTCTCATCACATGAGGGAGGTCATGGTTTGAATACTAGTTGAGACTCTCATAGTTTAAAATCAAATAGGGAAGTATAATCTTACAATCATTACATAAGGGTATGAATGGATTAACAACTACTGGGGACTTTCTATGTGATTTGGTATTCTCCAATAAGGTGTTTGATTTTGGGGATTACCATATATCGAATGTTATATGTGATGGTATGGTTTTTTTGATGTTGGGATTTATCTATGGGCATGCTTCCTAGGCATCCTATTGGGGAAGAAATCTAACCCAACATAGTTTGAGTTTTCTGCTATAAGGTGTTGTGATCAAACTAATCAATGTAGTATAACATTGTGTGGTGAGAAGTATTGTGCCTAAAAAGGGATGAAACCATGAGGTATAAAGGGTATTATGTGTTATCCTACCATTATTTTCCATGGATGTAATGGGCATGGATTCTACCCAGCATAGGCATGATGCAACAAGCTATGGTTTGAAAGTCCATGATATTAACTATGCATATGGAGTTTTCATTAATGAATATGGATTGGGGAGATGTGGGTCCCATGATCACTAAACATTCAACCAAGTGTTTCTATAAAATGGAGGGGATAAAATGGGTTTCCATGGAAAGGGTTTTTAGTAAAATGGGTGTTACAAAATATAATTACACGCATGATATGTTTTTTTCAATGAGGTGTGTTCTTCGTTGGAGGCATCTTCACAGAATATTATTAAGAAAAATTCAATACATTGAATAATTTTTATTAGTTAATTAATATAAATTTTAACTTATATGATTCTTTGGTTGTTGTTTTAGGAGGTGTGATGTGTGTTAGTTGAGGTTGTAAGAGGTGATACCTTGGGATTTTTTGAAATCTAGAATCCCAAAGTCTAAACACTCCAAATAGTGATCTCGTGGGTATTTATGGGCCTCTAGATTGTGGATCTTTATAGTTCATATAAGGGTTACATCCATTTGAAAAAAATCCATACAATGTAACTTTGGATATTATTCCTAGGAATCTTTCATGGGCATAGAACTTAAAAGTTTCACAATGTGTTGAGTTTTGAACTCATGAAACTCTATTTGTGTGAGAATCATTAAATTTCCATAAAATTTATTCTATAATTATACTTTCCTCCCATATACTTGTTGGATGAATTTTTTAGATTCATAACCGCCCTCTTAAAATGGTTTTTTGTTGAGAATATAACGATCAAATTTTATGGAAACGTCTAAAACATAATGACTTTATCCTCTATAAACATGACTATTCGGTCAACAATTTTTCTATAAAATGGGTTGGAGACCTCCAAGGGACCATGATCTCTTCATATAAATTGAACATCACTCACTTTTAATAGAACATGGATTTTCTAAAAATCCCTCTGATTAGAATACTTTACTATCAAGATACTCAGATTTTATATAATCCTTCCTCTATGAATAATATTTGTGTGAATAAAACTTCAATATTCCATGGCCAACATCTATGTGTGAGGAGTTTTTCTATAGGAGTTTCATGAATGAGAACAAGTTTCTTCATTAAGACTATATAAAATTGAATATCAGATTGCTAAAGTTGTATTACTCAAAGGGTAGATATTCTTTAGAACCTTGGGTTCAGATCAAGAAAAAAATCTTAATGTCTTCACTAGGAACTTCTGCACATGATAACTAAATAACATACTGAATAGATTTCATGAAACCAATTTCCAATATACGGGTTTTACCTCTAGGATGATTTCTGAATATTAGATGTTGATATTAAAACTCTTATTCATTAGTTTAAGAGATCAATGTGATACATCTGGTTGAGAATCTCTGCCATAATCTATATTATAAGGGGCCATAGCCCAATGTTGGCATTTAAGATTTGGAATCCAACCTAGACAATAGTGATTAGTCAGCTATTAATTTTTATCCAGTGTAATACCTTTGTATTATCTAGGATTGAAAAAAAATATCTTTTAGGTATGGGAAGAAAAATGGTATTATCATCTAATGGGTACTTCACCAATGAGTGGATGTTCGTATTTTTTTATGTTATACAAGTGAGTAGTCTTTATATCTCCTTCAAATATTAGGGTAATATAATGTAGTTTTAACCTCACAATTCCAAGTCTACTACCTCCCAGACCTAATTCTAAAACTACTAAGTAGGTTGTAATTGGATATAAACACCATCTACCTCTATGACTATGAAGTTCGAATCAGCTTATGGGACCTCCTCATGATCAGAGTGATAAACATTTATAATGGTATTGATGATTAATTTATTCCATATAGGAATACCTGGGACAATCTTGAGTAGATTAAATTGTTATTAAATGTGCTTTTATGGGTATTTTTTAATGGAAAATGGAAATAATGTACCCTTCATATAAACATACCCTTGTGTATGTGGTTTAAGATAATCCTCAACATACCTCAAAACCTAATGTTTGGGAGGTTAAATAAATTCCAAGAATCAAAAACATCGAGAAAACAAGGATCACACTTGTCTTTTAGAAATGTTCCTATAAATTGAATTAGGATTCAACATAAATGATTGGGCCCACGATCTATGACTATTATAGTTTTTGGAAGAATTCCTTTGTTAATGGATTCTTCCATTTAGGGATTCTCACATGACTGTGAACCAAGGAACATTCATCTTTGTGAAACTACTATAGATTAAAATTCTGATCAGTCTATTCACCCCAGTGTTGGAGAAGTTGTATGATATACTATATCATATCAGTTGGTTGGATTTGTATCTACATATATTTTTTCCATTACAATTCTTATATAGTTGGTTCATTGTGACCGTCCTAGGAAATGTGTACCAAAATTCAATCCCCCCCGTGTATACTAACTTCAATGAATTATTTCTCAATATGAACATTATCTTGACTTTTCAAATTAATGAAACTAGGGTGAACTCTCAAATTAGATCATATAAATGATTAAAATTCAACATATTACCTATTTCAATTGGGGATATCATGGAAGATGGCTAGGGTATCATTGATAAAAGTTTGTAATTTTTAGTCATTAGCACACATCAATGTAAATTCCATTTTTGAACCATACACACTATAACAATTCAAACATCAATTCCACTACCACCAGTGACTGACACAATGAGTGTACACTATAGAAAATCATGAACATCACCCCATGCCCTTCTGATAGATTTACATTATGATATCTCTTGAAGGTACTAGTGAAATGATCATGTTACTAAGGGGTTATGTCCTGATTGGACTGATCTAGGATTACATCTAAATTTTGATATCATCATACCCCCAAGGAAGTACTGAGACTACAAGTGATCTCGGTAGGCCAACAAGAATAGGCCTGGGGGTAGAGTGGGGGTGCACTATGGTCAAGTAAGCACATCCATTAGGGATAAGAACTTATTTTGAATTTAATGTGGTTATTTAGGGTTATCTAAATCCTCTCACTCATCATCAATTTGAGTCCAAGGGATGGATTGTTCTTCCAGTATAGGGCTCTCTAGGATTTCATTTTTGATGTAATGTGGTACTTTTTAAACTATTAAAGCTTCATATTTCATGGAACAAGTAAAGCGTCAACACAAGACCATAAATTTACCAGTATATTTGGACATCCCTAATTCATAGGTGAATTTTAACAACTTTTGGTGAGACATCTACCACTGATAGATGTGTGGGATGATTCATAACATTAGGGAACATCTTTCTGGCATTGGATATGAAGAGTCCATATTCACTACTACCCAATTCAAAAACATAGAATATATTAATGGGTAGGATGAGTTAATTTACTCTTAAGGCCCGGTAGGTGACATTCGTTATTGGGGTAGGGTGTTATAAGAAAATTGTTTTTGGATGGATCAATAGGCGTTGCACTACATGAAAATCTGGAGAAATGGGACTTTAGTTATAATGAATCCTGGGGAATAACCATAAGACGAGTGGAGGATATTTAATAGAGTGATTGAAATCATCTTATTAATGACCTAGACGATCTCATGTCAACTTGGTTAATTACCATATCCCATAAAATTCATGGTGCTACTAGTTAATAATAAATGGAATGAATGATTCTTATAGAGTTATTAATGATTCATCATATGAGATGTTTTTAGAAAACACTATAGGGAAATCACTAAGAAATGATGGTGGGTAACTTAGAGTATTTCATGGAGTAGAATCATATATTGACTCCATATCCTTCTCAATGTTTTACGTTGTCCTAACAATGATTTTTGAGGGGGTTCCATTTTTTCTGATGTGGTCCAACATCCAAGGTGGATCCCAATACACCTAAGATGGGGATGGTGGATAAAATCTAATTTTTTTATTTATTTTAATAAATTTCAATTCTCATTTATAAATTTTCTGATTATATTTTCAATGATCTAATACACTCATTAAAGGATCTGTCCATAAATATTGTTGAGGTCCTATTGGATTTAAGGGGTTTTTAGTGGTGGAAATCAACTCAAGTACATATGTCTCTAACCGACTGGAAGGTGCATGGACTAGGTGGGGTGAGAAACTTGAGACCCCTCTATTTCTAACCTAAAAAAGATCCTCCATCCCTCTAAATAACACGTAAAAGTTCATTTTATATTATCTATCTAAATAAAATAATTCCACATCCAGAACTAATATCCAAATTCTTATAGTGGTGCACCCTATTTAAGTGTATCCCCTAGAAGAGTAGGATATTTGAACACTAATGGGGTCGGTAGAACCCATTTCTAATCAAATGATTATGGGTTAAGGAAATAATTTAAAGAAATAATTTAGAATAATTATGGTACCATCAGTATGTTAGTGATGGGTGAATTCCCATGGGTTAAAACTATCCAAGAATAACATTTTCTGACTCTGGTGGTGGACTACCACCTATGGGGGAGGCAACTAGTGACTCGAGCACTCTATACACATTAGAGCCTATCTTATCAGATGTAAAGTATGAATTTTTTTAATATACCCATTTAAGGTTGTTCTCAACATATTAACCTACCCCTAGAAAAGAGGAAAAATTCAGGTTATATGTGGCTAAATACAATTGGGTTATCTAGCGGTATACATGGAAGACAATTTGGGGATTCATCACCCACATACCACTAGATCGAATAGATACATAGATTAGAAACCTCTACCATTAGACGGTGAGTTTGGGATCTTATGGAGTTGACTAACACACACTCCACATGACATTCCACAACTTTCTAGTTCTATGGGAGAGTTTTGTGGTATGGTGGTAAAACTCTATTAATCCCATAACCATTTCTCACATTGTGGAGGCTCTCCAAATATCTCAATAAGGGATTGTTGAGTTATAGGTAAGGGAGCTCCAAATTCATGAACTCGCATAGATATATGATGAATATGTCATGCATGTAAGGTCTTAATTATCCTCAGTTGAAGCCATGATATCCCAAAGCTCATCTCATGTGGTGGAATTCAAATCATAATATAAAAGGATCAAGAGTGGTTAGTTGAGGAGAACCCTTTGGAATAAGTGGACATCATAGAGTTTTCCACATTTCAGTATGTTTTAAAATCCCCCCAATGAATTTATTATATTCTTGAGTAATTGATATCCTTGGCACAGTTTTAGTCTTTTGTTAGAGAGTGACATCAATCTATGGATGACCCTCCCAATCTTCTATTAAGGAATATGAGTACTACTTGTTTTAATTGCCTATTTTAAATTATATAACCCAATCACATTAATTAAACAATATACCATAAAATATTTAATCCTATGAAATTAATATTTGGTGTGAGAAAATATATATAAATATAAGACTCTTAATATTACAGGATACTATGTAACATGGGTGTATGGAATGGGGTTGGAATGTGTGATCAACCAAAATTGATAACCCATAGAAATGGGGAAATCAAGATATTGTGACTCAAAAATATGATTCACCTTAGGAACATGTAAGATATAGAGTGGAACAACACTAATTTCATTGTAATTACACTCAAGAAAAGGTAAAGTGATAGAAAGGAGTAAATTATGACTCAAGGAGTTAGAATCGATAGATAAAGGGAAATATAGGTTGAGGGTGACAATTGAATGACTTATAAACATAGGTTCTAGTACTATATCATTGTTGGTTCATCCTCCATGATGTGTAACTTAAATTATAGGTGTTCTATGTGTATTTTTTACGTCATTATATTGTATTCTATTTAGAAATATTCATTGTAGGTCCCTCATTATGCGTACCATGGATGTGAAGTGTGCCATGATGAATTTTAACATCATTGAAGGGGAGTATTTTTTGGAATGGAATGGAATTTAGATCTCAATTAATTGATAAAAATGTCTTTTTGGGTGAAAGGGATGAGCCGGATTATTTTTAGAACTCTTATGGTTAGGATGGTGTGCATTGAGCATATTGATGGGACATATAAAATTATATGGGGTCCATACAAGCCAGTTGGTCAAACATAATTTATAACCCATGTGAGACATATGAATGTTCCTCAATCATGATCAATGTAGGGGATTGATGTGGTCCCATGTGCTATTAGATTTATGTTATATAGAATTGATAAAATATAGTCTAATGATTTAATCCCATGTAAATTAGACTTTTATGGTGTCTGATTTTAAGTTCACAGAGCTTTGACTAATGGGTTGTTCTTTGTTTAAAGTCATTGAACTGGGAATTTGGGTTGCTACAATTATAGGGTCTTAAAACATAGAGCATGGGAGTGAGACAATATATACCTCAAGAATGGAATAGAAAACCATGAGTGAATAGAGTTCCTCATTATAATATTGAAAAAACTATATAATGAATCAAAATAGTTTAAATTCATGATGCCTAGACAATGGAATGATTGAGTTTAATGTAATAAAACTTGGAACTATTGAACGGAACGGAATCACCATACCAATTCCAAGTAAGAAGAGCTACCCCAATAGAAAGACTATTTGGAATGTTGATGAGATCGGGAAATGGAATATTGGTGGTTGGTAATGGTATAGAAGATCCATATATCACTATATTTTCCCTCAATCCAAATGTATTTCTTTGGGACAAGGCTTTCTATCTAGTGAATCATGCATAAAAAAGGGGTGAAATGCATGGTTAACTTAGTTATAAAGTAGTAATAACTCCAATCCTAGTGTGACTGAATGGGAGACTCCCCCAAGGGGAGGAGATGTTTATGGATATTAATTCTTTAGCTGATCCCAAGATAATGTATTTAGGCATTACTGCATATCTCTTGGGGAAAAAATCATGCCACATATAGGTCTATGGAGCAATTATCTTTGATGATCTAGCTTGTACATAGGAGTTCAAATGAGGGAATCATCCAAATGTTGGGAAATATTAGGGAGGAAAACAGATATGTTAAAATAGTGTACCAACATCAAGATAGAATGCGGTGTAATTTTGTGGTTGGCCTTAATATAATTTCTTCGAACATACATATGAATACCAAGGAGTGGGAATTAATCCACATGTATTTATTAGGGGTGGTGTGGTAGGTGGTGACACTAAACCCAATTCATTATAGTAGGCCAATATCACAATAATGGGTTTATCCTCTTAGTAAAGGTCTTGGATATGATTTATTTTAGAGTCATGTAATGTCGATTCTTCAACATGTTTTAAATTCAAGAAAGGGGGATTTTGATCGTATAGTTTAATATCATATAGTAAGGATTGAAATTGTGCAGTTTAACCTCATGTGGTAAATATAACGAACATGAATTTTAGGATTATATAATGAGGATGATAGTGTTATGAAATTAAAATACATAAAACTAATACTATTGAGGGTTTTATAGTTTGAAGTAAAAATTCATGGAAAATAATGGTTTCCAACACCAAATTTGGATACATTTTTTTCATGTCAGTGACAGGATCAGCACAAGTCTATAATCCCACTTGATTCGTACTCATTGTGGGAAATAAGGGGTGGTACAAGATTTAACATGTTACATGAGAGAGAATAATAATAATGGATGGGTTGAGGTTATAATTTCATGTCATCAAATGAAAGAAAACCCTTAAAAAAGGAAATGATTTGGAATGATTGTTCCCGACTGAAATACCTTGAAAATGTGCATAAATTCAAAGGAGGGTATAATTTCTGAAAACAACACATGAAAAAACTAGGCTATAGGAGAAGGTGAATTGTTATTTCTATGATCTAAATCACAAATAGGATGATTGATAGGATGAGGAATACTGTATGGAACCTATAAACAGTCAGTTACACTATTGTGTCATCAATAATCGGGAAAAGTTGAGACTGACTACCAGGACATACAAAGTGCAGGATATGTCATTTTTCATCTAGTATTTTTTCCTTATAGATATATACCTTGGAAAATATGTGGTCCAAGACTATGGAACAATTTCATCATCGTACGAAATTCTATTTAAAAATTTAAATTTGTAGAGAAATAAAAACTCTAAAGACACAAATTCTATAGATAAAGGAGAGGGAAATTCATAAGGTGGTTCAAGAACCATGTAGATACACCAACATGTTTCATTTATATATATGGTGCGAACTATGCTCACTAGAGTACGAAACCCCTGAGAGAAACTATAATTGGTTTTCTATGCCTTAGAAAAAACATGTTTTTATTTTAATAAATAATGTTTATAGTCATATAAATCTCCCATAGAGCTGATGTTTTTTTGGTTTTACAACATATATCATGGGATACTACCAGTTTATGGTCAAGGTTCCCAGAATTTGTGTCTGAGTAAGATAATGTAGTAAGGGGAGAAGGTATTATTTATTTTCATTGGGGGGATCAATGCTAATATATATATATATATATCCATTAGGGAATGTCACCAAGATTAAGGTCATGGAACTCATACTATGGGGAAATGTGAGGTAGTTCATGTGTAATAACAGTGTAAAGGAAGAACATATGTGAATTGGGGAATCTAACATCATTATATTCACTAAAGAAGTGTGATACATATATTTTAGGGTCATGATTCTCATATCATAGTTCCCAGTTTAAGTTCATTGAACTATAACTTCAGTTTTTCACTCATTTAGTGGAATGACGCTCATACCATATGGTTTATGTGGTCTACATAACATTGGGTGGGGTAAACGTTTTATGATTTGGAGACATAGATACTTATATATATGGAATTAAACATGCAATAACATATCTTATTTTCATGATTCTTAAAACATGGAAAATTTGATATGTATGGTCTATCATCTTTGACCATCTCCTTATAAGTGTTGTGTTGTCTCGATGATGGGGAAAATGAATCTAGACGAATGTGAACTAAGAATCAATACTAAATAGAGGAAATGGGAGACTTGCATCTTGGAATAGGATATGAGATCTAGGAATCACTATATACACCATGGAGTAGAAACTAAGAAACATATAATTCAATGGGGAACAAAGAATATGTATTGATATGAATCATGTAAAACAGAGGGTCGGGAAAGGTTTGGTAACTCTGGTGAGAAATCAACATAAAGATGATATGGAGCAATAAATGTATCATCACCATGCGTAGAACGGGGAATGTATTTAATTTTTTTGGTTGGTCCACGGTACTAGGTCTTTGATTCGTTACATATTCGATGGACAAGGATTGTATCCATGAGTAGTTCTATGATGATGTAGTTATAGGTGATAGACACCACAAAACGTTAGTGCCCTATCAGTTGAGGAACCCATCATAGATCTATAGTTTATGAATCATATAGAAATATTTTAACAATAATATTTATGTTTATGTAGCTAGGTATAAAGGGTTGTTGTTTAACATCTTGTCTAAAGGATCTCGAACATGCAGTTTGACATTGTATGATGAGGATGATATCAATGGTGTTTCTATTTTCAATAAGAACCTATGCCTTTTTGTTGGTATCACTAATTCTATTTGGGTTTGTTAGGGTAGAATCAATATATAATTTTTTTTGGATGTTTGGAGGTAGTTGTGGGGAGATTTCATCAAGAACTGTCCTATCCAAAGAATTGATTTTCTATGGGAAGTGGGTTTTGAATTTAAAATTCTGGATTTCATTTTTTTTTATATTGGTTATTTTGAACCCAATTATCATTAGATTAGTTTTCTTGGAGGTCACATGTTATGTTCTTAGATAGAGATATAAAATAGAATCATGGAATAATGTTGGAATATATAGCCTAGAAAACCACATAGAAATCATGATCTTAATGTCATACATGCTCTAGGAATGACTGAATTATTAACACATTGTCTTCAACCATGTGGCTAATTTAGGAATGCGTTTTCATCCTAATGGTTTATCTTTTTAGACCCATTGACTCAAGTATTTCCTTGATTTTTTGGGAAATGGGAAGTGGATCATATTTGTCCTTTTGATGTTTTGACCATGTGCATTGTATTTTTTGGAATTTTGGTGTTCCCCCTTTTTGGTGTGATTATTTCATACAATAATTTTGGTTCTAAAATAATTTATTTTGTGGTATGTGATGTTTAGTTTTAAAAATATCCTTCATACTTTTATAAAAAAATAAAATTGGATTTCCAGAATGGTTTTTGGAATGTTCTTTTTCTAAATTTTTTTATTTTGTTTTCACATATAGGAGTTGTTTTGGTTTTAAAACTAACTGGCATTAATATTTTAAAAGAGGGTTGAAGACTAATAGAAGAATTTTAAAATATGATTTTTTATTTACTGATAATAAAATAATAAATTTTTTTAAATAATTCTAAAGAATAAGCATTGAGAAGCTCTATTGAGTTCCATGTTTTATAAAGTAAATAGGTTGATTTCACAGAGCCGAGTAATTTTTTTTGGAATTATATCGTTGAATTTTGGTTTTAAATAAATCGGAGTACCTTAAATGATTTGGTTAATTCCCGTATGTTTTTTTGATAATGTATTTTTATTCCTTTTGGGATTTGTTATATTTATAAGGATTTTGGATTTTAGCATGTTTTCTTCCATGATTCACTTATGATTTGGATTTTTCCCTCCATGTGGTTTGGGATAGGTTGAGTTGATTTTGGAAACCTAGTAATGTTATGGTCTTGGTTTAATTTATGTAAATTTATCCTCCCTTAAATGTCTTGAGTAAAAGTTTGGTATTCATCTTTAGGAATAGTTCTTCCCACATTTGTGGCTACTACCCATGATCTAAGTGGGGTGGAATGTTTTGTTTCCATTTCAGTGATGTTGTAGAATGTTGGATACTAGTTTTATTTCCAAGGATAAATAAGATTGGGTAGGTTGAATTTTGGTTAGGTTGAATTGATGAGGATTCATTTCCTTGGGGTCTCAGGTGTAAAGCTATCTTGAGATGATTTTTTTCATCGGATTTCTGTTTTATGTAATAAGATTCTTGTTCCCATGAGGATTATTTTGTATGTGTGTGATTCAATGTTCTCCTAGTTTCCTTTGGGGTGAGAAATTTGTTCCTATGGGGGTTTTGGATGCTTTTTTAGCCTTTTCAAAGTTGGGTGGCCCTCTAAGGCTATTTTTAGAATGTCTGTTTTACACTTGACTTGTTTTTTAGGTTTCAATTTCTTGGGAATTGAATTTTTTAAATTAAAATATGACAACAATGAGTTAATATTCATACTAGATTAGGTATGTGTATCTTTTGGATTAGTTTTTTGGTTTTTAGGAAGGATGAGGACTAAGAAAGTTGATCACTCAATCGTCCAATATTTGTGGGTTTCACTGTGGGATATTTTTCTAGGATATATGTCTTATTTTATACATTGAGTATGGTGACCTAGACTGAGGACCCATTTTTTTTCTTTATTTGGAATGATCATGAGTTACTCCTTGCGATCCTTGTAGAGGAAAGGCATTTTGAGTTTGGTGTTGATTATTATATGATGATGGTGAGTTCCTTTTAAATTTTTACCCTTGGAAGTTAGAAGTAATTGTTTGTGGTTGATTTTTTTCAAAAAAACCAGGTTATTCTTGGGAATTCTTATATACATATCTTGTATTGGCCTATTTTAAGAAGCTTCCCATAGGAAAACCATACACGGTTGGTCACATGGCCTCAAGGGAATTTCCCCGAATTCTAAAGGTTTTCGACTATAAGTGAGGTCCTTGGGTGTAATTGTGGGGAAACTGTTCCCTCATTGGTAGAGAAACACAGAAAATGTAAAATAGTTAGGAATATCAGAAATAGTAATAATACCTTATCAAAAGTAAATAGCGGAAGTAAATAAAAGTTGGATCGTACATATATAAATAATGCATGATACATATGTCTATGAAAGCATCCAAACAAATCACAATATTGGAATACAACACTAAACCAAAATACAAAATAAATGTAGTAAACAGATCCACAGTGTCGCAAGCCTCAACTTGGTCCCATATTCCGCAGCACCAAAGCAATCATGTACCTGAAGTAGAAGGGTGCTTTCCCTTATCTAGAACTGAAACAATAAAATATTTTTGGGCCCAAAATCATAACCCAAACAAGGTGTGAGACTAATCCAAGTAGGAAACCACCGAAATATCTGTGCCTAATAGTTTGTTAACATATATGGTAGGCAATAAGCAAAAAGAAGAAGTAAACAAAGATGTACTCAATGAAAACAATCCTACAGTTTAGTTTCATTCAATTTAATATATCATGTAAGTAGAAAATTAAAAGAAGGTAACCCTCTGGGAAGTACTCACAGCCTAACCCATCTGGTTCTACCAAACAAACACAAGCAACCCTCTGGGAAGTACCCACAGTCTAACCCCTATAGTTCAGCTTTAGTATAGACACTCCCAGGAAGCACTCACCATCAATTCCCTCTATAGTCTCGTATCGGTAACTAATAGGCACTCTGAGGAAGCACTCAACTTCCATTTCCAATTTTGGGCCATATTGGGGAATCTACAGACACTTTGAGGGACAACAATGTCCATCCATTCTATGGTCTCGCAATATAACAGTAAACAGACACTTTGGAGAAGCCCTCAATGTCCATTCTCCCAAAGGTCTACAACAACAGGTTATCACGGCCCTATGTAAGTTAGTCTGGAACTAACGATACAAGGAATAAAAATTAAACCTCAAGAACTTCAGGGATAAACAATATACATCATATCATAGCATGTCAGATAAAAATCACTCCATCCAAACAATTCTAGGCATGGGAATCAAAGTAGCTTCCTAACTTGCAAAGTTAGACCAAACGGTCAAAAAACAAGAAAACATGGGAAAAACATCCCAAGCATGTAAAATTTAATCCTAATCAAAAAAATTAACCCCTATCCAAATAAACAAGTCATAATAAGTAATAACAGTGCTAAAACCATAACCACGCAATACCCCACTCTTGGGTATTGGTATTTTTTAACATAAAATTCAATGACTATCTACGGAAATGAAAAAACCACCTACCTCAGCGTCATGAGATTGATATGCATGATATTTTGTCCTTGAATCACCCTATAACGTCATAGATCTATAAAAAATTAAAAATTCTCAACTGAGGATAACCCATGAGAGAGAAGAAATCAAGAGATGAGGTTCAAGAAGAAAGGATGACTCACTGATGTGATTCCAACGCAATCGATGGTGGTAGAAACCGAGAATGGATAGAGAGTTGGTGGAATATTGAAGATATATGGACATAAGGACACTCCTAGATGAAATAGGTCAAGAAGAAGTTTTTTCTATCTGTCATACACAACCCTGATCTGTTTAATGAAAAAAAGTACACGACGTGTTCTTTAAAAGTATGGGGCGTGTACTTTCCTTTTACGGCCTCCGCATTAGGTAGTCTCCAGGACACCACACACAGCCATGTGCTCAGCCATTACATGACTAGAACATGGCAACCAGCAGCAACTGAGTACTTGGTGTGTACTTAAATGTTCATGGTGTGTACTCCTGAAATTTCCAGAAACTCCATTATTCTCAAAAACAATTAGAAAGGAAAACATACCTAAAAAAGAAAATACGAGTTCTTCAAAACTAACCCCTTAAATAAATTCAACATAGAATTTCCCAAGCAAGGCGGCGTAGAAGAAGAATCCTCAAATAGCTCCGGTCACTGTGGTTGTACCTCAGCCTCCCTCCCCCAGGTCTTTTCTTGTACTCGCCCGTGTTCCCATAGCACTTGTACCAAAGGAACAAACCGTCCACGGGGAACCTTTTCATTTAGATCAAAATCCAAATAGTATGCTACTCAAACAAGGTTTCCACCTCATGCTCAACCTCCTCAGGTTGGAAAACATGATACGGGTCTGAGAAGTATCGTCGAAGCTGAGAAACCTGGAAGACGTCAAGCATAGCTCGGTACCTTTGAGGTAACTACAACCAATAGGTAATAGGACCGACTCCCTCTAACACCTCAAATGGTCTGACGTACCTCAGTGAAAGCATACCCTGTCTCCTAATCCTCATGTTTCCCAAACATAGTGTGACACATAGAAATGTCTGTTCTTCGACCTCAAACTCCAGAGGTCATCTTCGTCGATCAACATATGACTTCTGTCTTGACTGTGGAATAGTTATCCTTTTCCAAATCAACTCAAACAACTCTGTGGTCTCCTAGAAAAGATGATGTCCATACATAGCTACCACTCCTGCCTCCAGCTAACATACAGGTGATTAGCATGGCCTACCATACAAACCCTCTTAAGGTTCCATCTAAATAGTTTCTTGAAAACAATTATTGTAGTAAAACTCCACAATAGGTATGTGATTCTCCCAAGATCCTCCAAAATCTGTGATGCGTGCTCTAAGATTTACCTCAAGCACCTGAATCGTACGCTCGGACTGTCCATCGGCCTATGGGTGGTAAGTTATACTAAAAAGTACCTATATACCCAAAGCCTTCAAAAGTCCCTTCCAGGCCCGAGAATTAAATTGGTAATCCCTATCTAAAACAATGGAGTGTGGAACTCCATGTAAATTCACAATCTCTAGGATTTATAGCCTTTCCAGCTTATCAACACTAAATATCTCCTTGATTGGCAGGAAGTGATCAACCTTTGTGAGTCTGTCAATGACAACCCAAACTGCATAATTCCCTCGAGGAGACCATGACAAACATATACTGAAATCGATCGTGACATCAATCCATTTCCACTCAGGATTGGTTAACTGCTGCAAAATACCTACTGGTCATTGATGCTCTGCCTTTAGAAGCTAATTGGTGGAACACCTCATGTAAATACCAGAAACATCTCTCTTCATTCCTAGCCACCTATACTAGTAGTGTAGATCTCGATACATCTTTGTGACACCAGGATGAACTACCCAAATTGAGGAATGAAATTCTTGAATAAACTCTTCACATATGTCTGCTGGCACCCACAAGTGTCCATGAAAATGAAAGATCTCATACTCTCCTACTGTCTATCCAGGAATAGGGTCCTCACCTAACACACTCGCATGTAGGACTTGGCCTTCTGAATCTGATAGTTGTCTCATTCGCACTCGATCAAGAAGAGTAGAGGTAACAGCTAAAGAAGATAGAAACGTCTGCCCCTATCTGTCATGAACCTGCAAATGCATTTTAGAGAATAGGTACATAAGCTTCCACTCACTACTGGACTCTTGAACTGCATGTACTTGAGTCCTCTTCCTCAATGCATCATCCATTGCATTACCCGTCCCAGGCGTGTAGGCAAGCTCAATGCCAAGGGACTGAAGGTACTCAACCAACCTTCTTTGTCTCAAATTCAGACCGGACTAAGTGAAAATATACTTTATACTCTTATGGTTGGTGAAAACCACAAAATTATCTCACAGAGGATAATTTATCCAATAGCATAAAACATGAACAACATGAGCCAGCTCGAGATCGTGTGTCAGGTAGTTCCTCTCATGTGGCCTCGACTACTGATACCTGTACGCAATGACTCCTTCTCCATACATAAGCACTGCTCCTAGGATGATACCTGATGCATCATAGTAAAAAATATTTCTCTTTCCCAGCTCTGGAAAAACTAGTATTGATGTTGAAGTCAACCTCCCCTTCATCTCCTGAAATCCTAACTTATATGAATCTGACCACAAGTACTTCTCACCCTTCTTAGTCAGGCCCATAAGTGGTCCTTTTATGTGTGAAAAATCTTATATGAAACATCTATAGTAACCATCTAGCCATAGAAAACTTTTTAACTCAAATATGTTCTTTGCATGCTCCCAGGAAACTAATGCTCTCACATTCTCTGGATCTACTGATACTCTTATCTCTGATATAACATGACCCAAGAAGTGAATCTGGTCCATCAAAAAGTGACATTTTGAGATCTTATCATATAACTTATTCTCTCTCAGTGTACAGAAAATGATCTCATGAAGGGTATCATGGTCGTGTCGAAAGTGAGATTACACTAAGATATCATCCACCAAGACTGCTATGAATGTATCCAATTATGGAAGGAACACTTGGTTCATCAGTTCCATGAAGGCTGCAGGGGTTTTTGTGAGACTGAATGGCATAACCACATACTTATATAGACCATACCTTCTTTGGAAGGTTATAAGAGGTATATCAGATGGTCTAATGCGCAACTATTGATAACTAGACCTCAAGTCGATCTTCGAGAACACCCAAGGATAAATAATGGTTTTGATAAAATCATTTTCCTGCAACTTCTCCAACTACTGAGGGAGCTCATGCAACTCTGGTGTACCCATCCTATAAGGAGTAATAGACACTGTTGCTGCTCCACATAGAAGCACAATATAAAAGTCCACCTCTCACTCGATAGGCAACCCTGAAAAGTTTTCTAGAAAGATATCTCTGAAACAATCCCCTACTGGAGGAAAGTCCATTTTTGAAGTCCCCTGGTCATCATGATACAAACTACAAAACTGGGTTGTAACTCCTCCCAACCAAAGATTCTTAGGTCTCGCTCTTCTCTCTTGGACATCCCATTCATCATTATGATGCAACTATACACCCTCTGGTGATGTGAAACGCACCCTACGATGATAGAAATCGACAAATGACAGGAAGGGAACTAACAAGTCCATTTTGAGAATGACATCACAGCCTGTCATCTCTAGGACCTAAAGGTCCCATAAGACGTGACACCCACCAACCTCGAGAGGGAACTCTTTGAACTGACGTACACTAGCCGTTATTTTCCCCAACGGTGTGTCTAGCGTCAAGATATCTATAGAAGAAATGATACGGATCCCAAGGCTCTCTACAAGATCAACAGATATAAATCTATGGGAATCCCCAATATCGAAAAGAGAAAAAGCAAAACATAGGAAATTAAGATCATACCTCAAATTGTAGAGGTTCTGAGTTCCTTCTCCTTCTCCTGCGGGGTCTGCTCCACTACAAAAGCCGGACCTACACTGCGGCCCTACCACTCTATCCGACCACTCTGATCTGATCCACCCTACTATCAATGAAAGCCTAGTGACAGGATACCACGGTCCCAACCTCCACCTAATCCTAAATGGCGGGAAAAACTCTAGTTCCTTGCTTAATAGGAAACTAATGGAGCTGCTCCAGAATGAGTAGTCATAGAAGAACCTCTGTCACCTGTTGTTGTTGAGAAGATCTGACAAAAGCACTGAAGATGACCCATATTTCCACATGATTGTCACTCTACTTGTTCTCTTGGAAAATGTGGCCTTGTATTCCCACTCTTCTCGCATAGGTAGAACTCCACCTGGAAACTAGAAGATGTCTCTCCCCTACTACGATCTTCGCAGGTGGACTCCCTACGTCACTTCCTGCTATCAGTATGGGGGATACCAACTCTGAATGTTGAACTGCCCTGCCTCACAACTCCAAAATCCATCAGATATCACTATGTGATTACAGCTTGGTTAACTATAGAAGTGATGAAAGTCAACCTGAATATGTTCACATGAGATCAGATGTTGTTCCTTAGACCATCCTCAAACTTCTTTCCCAGAAATAACTAATCACCTCCTGGATTAGGTGTGAATTGTTGTAGCTCTGTGAAGAGAGAATAATACTCCACAACATAAATAGTTCCATGCACGAGACTCATGAACTCTCGAGCACGATCATCCCTCAAAGTCTCCGAGTAGAATTATTCATATAAAGAAAACTGGAACTAATCCTACGTCATAACATACTGGCATACTGCCTATGATATCACATCCCACCATCTCTTGTAGGAGTCCTGAATCATATAAGTAGAAATCATAAACCTCCTCTCTAGAGGCTTCTCCAGATACTCGAAGATATAAATCATGCCTTCTAACCATGACTCTACAGCCTGTGGTCCTCCATCCCCTGTGAATGTGGAAGGATGTTGCTGCTGGAAAAAACACGTCAACTCTGCCATATAAGTGGCACGATGTTGTACTCCTCTTAATGTCTTCATGAACCTCATAAATCCCTGTAGTAAATATGTGTCAGTACCTATGTCTGGAATGAATACTGGTTCTTAGACTGGAACAACTAGAGGATCCGCTGGTAGTCCCTGATCAGCCATATTCGGTGTCTAATCACTGCCATGTAACTGGTGAACAACTGGAGGATATCTCGGTGGCATGACTCTACAAGGTCAAGTGCACACCTTAGATCAAGATTAATAAAGACTAAAACATAGAATCCTAAGAAGGTAACAAGAGGAGAAAAGCATTCAAGTATTTCAAAACATGGATACAAGGCATGTATAATACCAACACGGCGTGTTCCCTTAAGACTTCATATTAGCGTGTACTTCTACCAACCCTAGTCATGTAACACCCGGTTCACCTGGCATGTTGTCCTAACCCAAAGAGTGTACTTGAATACTCTTAAATTTCCTGAGTTCTTCTACATGGCTAAGCCACATGGGTATCCTAGAACTATACTACATGGTGTGTTAGTTCTAGACACGGCGTCTACTAGATGAACTTCACTGACCTATGTTGTTTGTTACATGGCTGACTCAACACGACGTGTTTATTACATACACGGCGTATACTAAAAGGATTACACCACCCCGTGGTGTTCGTTACATGGTCAGATTCAAGGGCTACACTACATGGTGATTTGAAGATTGACATGGAATGTATAACTTATGTTTTATCCATCCATTTCATTAGTCACACTGGTGAACACATGGTCTACAAAACATGACATGTAAAAATGGTACACGGTGTGTTCCCCCAATGATTTTCCAACCCTGTGTCTCTGACTACATACCAGTGACATGGTTAGAGACTACACAGTATGTAGATACAGTACACACGCGGTGTAGTTAAGAAATATAGTTCCTTCCCGAACAGAAGGACAACTGGGGTGTATTCATCATTACAAACCATGTATTGAAGTTTCTTTTGGATAGTAAGCCTCAGAAACTACTCTTGAACCCAGAAAACACTGAAATGAACATTAAAGTGAAAAATTATGATCTGTGAGGTACTATACTCCACACGAATCAAAGCATGGCATCGTATGCATGTCATACACAAGGAATAATAATACAATGATCCACCAATTTCTGATCCGTGAGGGCCCATAACACCTCAAGAACCATAGTTTGGCATCCATTCAAACAAAACCTTACAAAAATAAATACCTTATCAAAAATCTGGTATTCTATCAAGGAATATATCACAATACCATGAATATCTTACACAACATCTATCACAACAACATGTAATCACTAATTAACCTTAAGTGGCATGGAAAGAATGAATGACATGTGATTTCTAGAAGGATCCTACATGATACATGAGATGGAATTCCATAATCCAATCGGGTTGTAGCAGAATATAACCTCAATAATATTAACAATAACAACACAAAACAGTTGAATCACCCAATGGTGAAATAAAATCAACTGTAAAAATTGGAAAATTGGAAAAATTTCAATAACTAGGTAAATTATATTTTCCCTGTACATGGGTTAGCTACTCCCATGCATATCTTATTACAATGTACTTATTTCCTTCTTATCCATGTCTATAGGCTCCAAACAGTATGTCTTGAAGAAAACAACCCTCTGATACCACTTTGTAATGTCCCAGTTCTGGAAGCCGCCCAGAGGTGCCCCATACCCTGTTGGTCACATGGCCTCAAACAAATTTCCCCAAATACCAGAGGCTGCCAACTAGAAGCAAGGGCCTTGGGTGTGATAGTGTGGAAACTATTCCCTCAATAGAAGAGTAACATAGTGGAAGTATAACAAATTGCAATAAAATAAGCAGTAATAAAACCATACCAGATGTTTACAGTGGAAGTAAATAAAAGTTGGAGCTTACATGTCTAAATAATGAATGATACATATGTCTTGTAATGAACCCAAACAAATAACCATTCTAGAATATATTACTAAACCAAAATACAAAATAAAATTAGTAAGCATCTCCACAGCATCGCAAGCCTCGTCTTGGTCCCCTGCTCCCCGACTCCAAAGTAATCATGTACCTAACTTTGAAGTGCTCTTAACTTTATCTAGACCTGTAACAAAATAATATATTTGGGTCCAAAATCATGACCCAAATAGGGTCTGAGACTAATACAAGTAGGCAACCACCCAAATATTTGTGCCTAACAGTATGTGAATAGATATGGCAGGCAATAAGTGTAACACCCCAACCACACTAGACTGGAGACGATGCATTACTTGTGATATTGGCCTAGTTTGAATGAATCTAAATCTATAAGGAATGATCATTTTAGTAGTCTTGAAGAAACTATATACATATATGTGACACAAATTACATTGGAAAAGGATAAAAAATACAATACATAACAAAAACTGAAAACTGGGACCATAAGAACACAACAAACAATCATCACCTGTTGAAGGTAAACAATGAAAGGGGTGAGATCAAACGCTCAGTAAGGGTTACAAATGGAAGAATCATGGATCAATAATAACTGAATTGTAAACAATTTGACATAATCAAAATGGCATAGTCAATAAATGAAAAACTCAAGCCATTAATAAACTGATAATTAAAACTGCATCCATAGATTTTTTCATAGGGAAAACCTCATGGATAGTAATTAATGACAATTAATAAAGATAATTCTTATTAATTTTATATAATGTATCTTGAACATTAAACCATAATACCATTAAGAAATTTTAGTTATATGGGTAGAAACATGTCTGATTTTTTGGAAACAAACTCGAAGGGTTTTTCGCCAAACTGATTTGTCTCAAGAGATCTACTGATGCATCGACGGGATATAGCGGGCCCGACCCTCCAGTTCATGTACAAATCATTATGTATACATTTATTCAATACAATATCAATATGAATTTTCAATATCTGTATATATTAGAGTATATGGATTCATCGATATTTCAATAATTAAAATAATTTTCCAAATAAACATCGTATGTAAAATGATATACGGTTTAGACAAAAAACATATCCATGACATGAAATTATGGATATTTAATATAAATATAAATTCAAATGATAAGTGATCTCAAATGGGCAGTAGGTACACCACATAATGATTATTAGGAGCACAATACAAAGTTAGTCACAACGAAATAGTAGTTGAGACAAAGTCCCTTACAACAATGTAATCTGTCAAATCATATGACCAAAACAAAATGAATATCAAATGAGTCATTGAATTACATTAATATAAATATAGTCATGTTATTATATATCAAATTTCTGTACACATATTCCATATACTAGAAATAAGTGGTGAACAATGAAAATATCACAGAAATGAAAGTGAGATAAGAAACCCCTTACCTTTTGCTCGAGTGTGTTCTTCCTTTGTTTTAATGAACTGAATTATAAAATTTAGATTCATTAAATAATAATTCCATAACCTAATATACATGTAATTGATTTAGTATTACCCTATTAGGTTAATTCATGGCCCTTTTGATGGGTTTAAGAGGTTCAATTTTATTGTTTTGGAAGTATTTTCTTCCTTGATTTTCATGATTTGTTTACTTGTTTTCATGAATGGAAGTTCATTTGAAATTTGGTTAAACATACAGAATTTTTAATATATCTTATTAATTATATTAAGGAGATATAAATTTTTTTTGGGTTATATACCATGATGATGATTCATTAGTTAAATTTTTTTTACAAATATTTGGACTAATTTGGCTATTTTGTTCATAATGAACGTGATTTGTATTAATATATTATATTTTTAGTGTCTAAGGATTATAGAAAATTATTGAGATGAAATACATATATTCTTTTCTGGTTCAAAAGTTAAAATAGTTTCATGACCAGTAATTAAGGAGAATGTGAAGAACGAAACTTCATCGTCCACAATGGTTATAAATTGGAACCTCATAGACGTTGATTTCATTTATAAAAATAAATGGGAGAGAGTATGGATATTGATGATAGTTCTTACTTTCACATGATATAATTAAAATATATAGATGAAACTAGAGTTCATCATTTTCATTTCGATATAGGAGGTGAGGAGAGAAAAATAAAAGATATGAACATGAAAATAAAAGAAAAGGTGAGAGATCCCTTATGAAAATTCGGCAGCCTAATGGCGTCACTTAAAACTGCATAAAATGAAATGATGAGAGAAAAAGGGTAACTCATAATATTGAAATAAAAAAGGAATTTAATAATAACACATAAAATCAATTCCCAACATATGAGAATATATAATCAAATAGATAACATAAAGGAAGTGTCGACTGAAAGAAGAGAATGAAGGATTCCCTTACCTGGTAGAGTAACTTCTAAATCATGAAGGATGGGACCATGGGGGCATAAGCACGCCTTGATAGGACTCCTAGGGAGTTAATATCATCATATCTTAGAGGATATTTAGTTTTTAATGAAATAAAAGGAAGGGTTGATTGGGTATTAATAGTAATTAAGAGAGAGTTTATTATTAATTATAAGGGTCACCTCATTAGTGGTTTTCGCAAAACCATGGGCTTCACCATGGTATTTTCCCATAGTTTTAGCCACTTGGGACACCTCATGTCATAATATAGTGTAAAAAAGTCGACCATAACTTTATATTAATAATTACATCATTAATATTTCATTAATATAATGAAAACTCAAATATGTATTTTCACTATTCACAAAAAATTCAAGTATTTTAGAAAAATCACAAAAAATCACCCTAACCATTTTTCAACGTGTAGAATTCAAAAATGAACTTAATTTTTTGAAAATAACTTCCTATGTATTTTTAATTTATTTTTAAAATAAAATCCAAGTTAATTCAATAAATAACAATTTAAAGGTATAATTATTTTTATATTACATTGAAAAATTAATTAACATATCTGTATATTATTACCTTATGAAAATAAAATATTTTCATTATTTACTATTTATAAGAGTCATATTACTATTCATATTACTATTCATAATTGTATATTACTATTCATCAAAAAATCAAGTTGGTTATATCAGACTCCAAACGACTTACTGTTCACAACTCTAGATGACTGTTTTTCAACATTCAAAACATAAAAGTGGAAAATTTATGTTTAACGGATAGCATATAACTTTCTCCTATAATGTTTTCTATTAAAAAAGACATAGTGTTTCATGAAATATGAGATATCTAATGAATATAATGTATGTAAGATAAAAATACCTTAAAATATTTGGGGTGTTATATTATTCCCTCCTTCGGAAATTTCTTCCTTGAAATTTTATGTATAAAGCCCACCAAAAAGCTATGGGTGGTTCTTCCTCATGAGATCCTCTTGTTCCCATGTTGATTCCTCCATTTTTTGGTTTCTCCAAAGAACCTTTACTAGACGAGTTGTTTGATTTCTCAACACCTGCTCCATTGAGTGAAGAATCCCAAGAGGCTTCTCATAGTATGAAAAATCATGTTCCAGCTATATTTCTTCATATGTGGGTATTTGCATTGGGTCTGGCATGTATTTCTTCAACTATGACATGTGGAACACATCAGGAACTCTGGAGAGATTTGGCGGCATCTCTAAATGGTAAGCTATAGCTCTGATTCTTTCTAGAACATCAAATTGTCTGATGTAATAGGGGACCAGTTTCCCTTTAATAACAAACCTTAAGAAACCCTTCCATGAAGATACATTCCAAAAGACATGATCTCCCACTTGGAATTCCAAATATTCCCTCCAGTTGTCAGCATAAATCTTCTTCCTAATTTGGGATGCTTTAATAAGGTCTTGTATTGTCTTCGCCTCTATCGTGGTCTCTTTAATATGTTTTGGGCCTATAATTTTCCTCTCACCAACTTCATCCAAACAAGTTGGAGTTAGACATCTCTTTCCATATAATGCTTCATATGGAGACATTTGAATACTAGAATGGAAACTGTTGTTTTACTAAAATTCCACCAAAGGAAAGTATTGATCCCACATACCCTGGAAGTTAAGAGACCATGACCTCAGAATGTATTCTAGAGTTTTAATAGTCCTTTCAGACTGTCTGTCAGTTTTGGGGTGATATGAAATAATCATACAAATATCAATATTCAAAGCCTTCTAGGGACTTTTCCATAATTTTGATGTAAATCGGGGATCTCGATCGGATACAATTGATAGAGGAGCACCATGAAGTCTTACAACATTATTAATATAGAGTCTTTCTAGGCTCTCAAGTGGTAAATCCTCTCTTATAGGAAGGAAATGTGATGATTTTGTGAGACGATCAATAATTATCCATATTCCATCATTCTTTCTAAGTGTCCTCGGTAGTTCGGTGACAAAAACTATTGTACTATTATCCCACTTCCACATAAAAATAGATAGAGGTTGCATCACTCCTTTTGGATGTTGTCTCTCCAAATTCACTTGCTGACCAACTAGAAACCTTGACACGTAGTCATCAATTTCCCACTTCATATTATCCCACCAATAATATTCCTTCAGATCTCTATACGTCTTGGTGCTACTCGGGTGTATAGAGATATTTGAGCTATGAGCATCATCTAATAGTTCTCTTTTTATCTCAGGTACAGATAGGATGCATAAAATATTCACAAACATTAGAACTCCCTCTTCATACACGAAGTCTTCCGATATCCCATCCTTAATAGAAATAATTTTCTTGTACAGATTCTCATTGTCAAATTCATAGATTTTTATCTTATCTAATGAAGATGTTTTGGGAATAATTTGAAAGAGAAAAGATGTTTCCCCTTCCTTAACAATTCCCATATCCATCTTTAGTATATCCAAAAAAATTATAGGATCTCTCTCAATCCTCATTTGAGTTAGAAGTCCATGATCCTTCCTACTTAATGCATTTTCTACCTTATTCGCCTTTCCTGGGTGGTAGTGTTTTGAACAATCATAATCTTTTAGTAACTCGAGCCATCTCTTTTGCCTCATGTTGAGTTATTTTTGTGTGAAAATGTATTTAAAACTCTTATGGTCCATATAAATCTCACATATTTCTCCGTAGAGATAGTGTCCCCATATTTGCAGAGAAAAGATTACGGTTGTGAACAAAAGATCATGAGTTAGATAATTTTTCTCATGGTTCTTCAACTGTCTTGATGCATAAGAAATAACTTTATCGTTTGGCATAAGGACGCAACCCAGCCCATTCATTGATGCATCGTTGTATATCACAAATCCATCACTTCCAGATGGAAGCGTCAAAATTGAAGCATTGACAAATATTCTTTTCAATTAATCTAAGCAAACCGTACACTCTTTTTTCCACAAAAACTAAACTTCATTACGTGTGAGCTTGGTTAGCAGGATAGCAAGTCGGGAAAAATTCTGAACGAAATGCCGATAGTAACCTAGTATGACAATAAAACTGTGTACCTAAGTTATGATTGTTGGCATGGGAAAATCATGGTATGCCTTTATATTTGAAGTATCAACTAGGATTCCATCCTTAGAGACAATATGGCCTATAAAAAAAACTGATTGAATCCAGAATTCGCATTTTCTAAACTTCCCATATAATTTATTTCTTTTATGAGTTCTCAAAATAACACGCAAGTAATTTTTATGGTCTTCATATATTTTTGAGTATACGATGATATCATCAATGAATACCACAAAAAAGTTATCAAGATATTCCTTGAAAACTCTATTCATTAAATCCATGAAAACAGAGGATGCATTTGTCTGTCCAAAAGGCATCACTCTAAAATCGTAATGCCCATATGTGGTCTAAAATGTTGTCTTTGGAATATCTTCCCACCTCACACACAATTGATGATATCCGAATCGAAGTTCAATCTTCAAAAATTATTGAGCTCCCTGAAGTTGATCAAATAAATCATCAATCTAGGGCAGAGGATACTTATTTATTATTAAAATAGAATTGATTTCCCTATAATCAATGCAAAGCCTCCTGGATTCATCGTTCTTCTTGACAAAGAGGACATGGGATCCCCATGGAGAAACACTAGGTCGAATAAATCATTTTTCACTCAAATTATCCAGTGTTCTATTTAGCTCTTCTAATTCCACAGTGGAAATTTTTTAGGGAGTCTTTTGTATAGGTCTTGCATCAAGAATTAAATCAATATAGTCCTCAACTTCCCGCTCTGGAGGTTGTCCAGGTAAATCCTCTGTAAATACATCAATTTACCCTTGAACTATGTGCACATATTCAATTTGAATATTTCATTCCTCACCCATAGATATTGGTTTATCTTCCTCTACAAGTATTTCAGTCAGTAGAGCTACTGGGGGTGGTTCTAGATGAGAATCAGGTGGCAAAGTTTCTGCCCTAAAGACAAGGGATTATACACCATTTTCTAAAATTGTAACTTACCTCTTCTTGAAATAAATATTCACATCATAATTTGACAGCCAATCCATATCAATAATTATATCAAATTCATTAATTGGTATGATGATAAGTTTAGTAACTAAAGACGTTTTGATGTGTGGAGGGGTAGTAGTCAACATGCCTTTGTTACAATGATATATCCCCTGGGAGTTTTGATTGAAAACTCCTTTATTAAATCAAATTAGACATATCTAATTGTCTTATAAAACTGGGAAGAATAAATGAATGTGATGACCTAGAATCAAATAAATTTTTTTCATTGTTTGAGAAAACAATGAAAGTATCTGTCACCACGTCATTTGGAATTTCAACCTCCGCGGTTGAAATCGCATAGGCTCTCCCATTCTCTCTTGTATTTTTTCTAAGGCATGTTTCCTTGGAGCTTAGGACATTAATTTTCATAGTGTCACATCCCGCTGCAATTTTAGCATTGAATATCATTGAATTGTTTCTTCCCCTTGCATTCATCAGAACGATGAAACTTTTCTTCACAGTTATAGTAGACTCCCATGCCTTTAAAGCATTTCCCGAGATGATTCTTTCCACATTTCTCACATAATGGGAATAGCTTTGTTCCCTTTCTCTTACATGGTTCCTCTACTTTTACTTTGTTATTAGAGTACCAATTATTATCTTGGTTTCCTTTGAAATGATTTGATCTAGAAAATTCCTTCTTTGTTTTGATGGCACATGATACAATTTCATCATACGATGAAAATGAATGAGAAGCAAGTGCCCTTAGAAGACTTGGATTAAGACCTTCAAAGAAATGATCAATCTTGTCTGCCATGTCATGTATATAATCTACGACATACCTGGACAGCCTTGTGAATGTATCCTCATACTCAGCAACACTGTCTTCCTCCCTTTTTTTAAGATAAGAAATTTCCTCTTCATTTCGGTTCCTTTCACACAATAGAAATATGTTTCGATTAATATTTCCTTAAAATTACTTCACTCCATGTCCTCTATTTCTTCTTCCTCTATGGTATTCTGAATCAAGGACCACCATTGATCAGCACCGCCCTTGAGACAATATACTTCCCGTACTACCTTTTGTAACGACCCAGACACGGCCAGCCACCCGAACAGTGCTGAGCGGGTCGGGTGTCACTACCATAGGCACACCTCCCCTGAAGACCAAAGGCTTCCGACTAGCTGCGAGGGTCTGAATAGGTATAGTGGGGAGGCTATAACATCTCGGAGGAACATAGTAAGGGTACTGGTCCGAGTATAATAGTAAAGAGGCAGCGGAATGAAAGACTCAGCAGACTCGAACCAGAACCGTAGATCAGAAGCATATCCAATATCGACAAATAGTGGAAGCAATAATTATAACAACAGCAGCGGAAATAAACACAACAGCATTCTAATACCATGTAACTACTACTGAACAGTAAAACATGCATCCAAAGAATATCAACATACAAAAGGGTGCCAATGGCTAACCAACATTAGCTACAACAAGTAACCATGCTGATACAGAAAAGTAAACACAATGAGTAAACCCCAACTAGGAATGGCCTCACGGTCTGTACCATCTTCATGCAACAACTAACGTAACCTATCTCATGAAGTTGGCCCCTTTCCTGTATGTAAATCCATGAAGTCTGCGCGTGTCCCGAAGGGCCCGTGCAGGGTGTGAGACAAATCTCAATAGGATACCACCCAACGGTGCGTACCAAATATATGTGTTTAAGCAGTCATTCATTTACCAAGAAAGCAATAATCAGTACAATGAAAAAATAAATACAAACTCCACTGGTACTAAACAACCACCATGGAGTGTCACCTGCTTCGGCCAACGCCGGAATCTCTATCATGTAACCCGGCACCGTGTGCCACTTGACACCTCGTGTCTCAAGTACCGACGTCCCGAAGGCATGCCCCAAATAGTAACCTGGCACCAAGTGACTCCTGAAACCTCATGTCACAAGTACCGACGTCCCGAAGGCACGCCCACAAATAGTAACCCAGCACCATGTGCCTCCTGAAACCTCATCTCTTAAGTGCCGACGTCCCGAAGGCACGCCCACAAATAGTAACCCGGCACCAAGTTCCTCCTGACACCTCGTGTCTCAAGTACCGACGTACCGAAGGCACGTCCATAAATAGTAATCTGGCACCATGTGCCTCCTGAAACCTCGTGTCTCATGTACCGACATCCCGAAGGCATGCCCATTCCCTGAAGGCTCCTCACCTCCCCTGTGGCTTTCCACGGAAAACACCCCCAACCAAAATACCTAACCGCAACTACGGGGGCCTCTACCCACACGAGTGGTCAAAACCACCTCATCATGGAGTATCACTGTGTGCACACTACTCAAAGTCCCGGTGAGCGGTAATCACTCAAATAGTCCTAAGCCACCAAAACATCTGACACCTCGTGTCCCTGCGACCATGTCACTCAAGTATGATGGCCTCTCCATCCACCTAACTCGGCCATGCACAACCTGACAGTCACACTACCTCAATCCGACGTCCAAGATGCCCAATACCATGGTCAAAAACCACCCAATGTAACCCGGGAAAAGCCCCAACCAGGGATCAGCATCACCCAAGTGTAACCAGGCCAAGCCCAACACAACCCAAAGGGTCCAGAAGATGCAATTCAGCAATTGCATATATAACATAAGTAAATAGAAAATATAACCATGCAAAACCAATTAAACAGCCGAATTGAACTATACCGAGTGTTGTCCCATACCATCACTAAGGTCATAAATGCCTCCAATAATTTAACAGGCTTTAACAAATTAAACTAAACAGTTTATAATAATAACATTTCAATTTAGACCATTTTGGCATTCCCCGGTGAAAATGCCCCGACGAGCAACGGCCCCTCACCAGGCCCTGCTCACGCAAACTGGTAACCGGGCATAGCCAAAGGCATCCCAGAGGTTCCATAAACAATACAGTATGAAAAAGCAGAGAAAACGGTTCCCACTCAAAATTACCCAAAAACGCGCCGAAGCCGCGTCACCCAAACAACCACGAAAACACAAAATGAGGTATGCACCACCTACCTGAGACACGCATGATGCTACTCCTCCGATAACACCCGCCAATTAGGTCTAAAATGTTGTAAATCTACAAAATATTCAAAACCGCTCAAAGGTCTATAACTCGTTCTAGAACGAAAATCGGACAAAACGGCCAAAGGGGAATCGATGCCTTACCGAGGGGGTTCCAACTCATCCAACCTTGATTGGATCAGAGTTCGGACAAAAAACCGGGAAGCAAATGAAGATCATGTTGACTTGGTTCACTAAACCCGGCCAAAATATTAAGGTTCTGCCTCAATACGAGGCTACTGCCTGTTTTAAGTGAAAAAAAGAAAGTACATGGAATGTACATTGGGACTACACGTCATGTATGGTTCATCTAACTGTTCATAAGATGGAAAGATTCTTCCGAATAACTTTCTGAACCTGCCGACATGAGTACACGATGTGTACCTCTGGGTACACGGTGTGTACTGGGTTCCTCTTCCCATCCTCACTGACTTTCCCACAAGCCATGTATATTCCACATACATGGCCCGACTACACGGTATGTACAAAGGTAACATGGCATGCCCCTGGTTATTACATGGACATTGGACTACACGCCATGTATGGCCTCACACGGTCGGGGGTCTACACGGTGTGTTCAAAACTACACTCTGTGTAGTAAGAAAACTCTACACAGTCACCCGCACGGCATGTACTCGGTGAGTACACGGCTGGCCACACACTGAGACATACACGGCGTGTACTGAAAGTACACGGCGTGTAGTCTGGAAATTTCCATAAACTTCCCATGTAATCCAGTTTCCTCGGAAACAAGTCAAAAATTCAAACAGGGTCAGTATTTTGACCCGTTCGGAAAACTTGGGTTCTTAAAAACTCCCCACCTTAACGTAGCTTGTCCCTGAGCTACCAAACAAAACTAGGAGATGGAACCGAACACTCCCATCCTAGTTAAACAACCCAGAATACCCCGGTCTAAGGTTCTGGCTGAATTCCTCAAGGGGGCTCCCGACCTTAGGAATTTCCTTACCCGGTCTCAAACCTACAAAACGTAAAGCAAACAGGGTTTACTAACCTGTTTTCTGGAAGAAAAATCTTCTCGTGACGTATTGTCACCCCTACACCTCTTTGGTGCTCCTGTGTCGCTTCCGACACCCAATGTATCCCGCACTGCATCGGTGTCCGCCCCTATGAGGTCCTGGTGCATAGCACCTCAAGTAACCCGCATCCACGATGCCCTGATTCCCACGGCACCTCATGTAACCTTCATCCACGATGCCCCTATGCCCACGACACCTCAAGTAACCCGCATCCACGATGCCCTGATGCCCATGTCACCTCATGTAACACGCGTCCACGATACCCCAATGCCCACGGCACCTCAAGTAACCCACATCCACGATGCCCCGATACCAACGCACCTCATACATACATACATATATATATATATATATCATGCAACCGATATGGTGTCAACCCACTGACTAGCATCTAGTCAGTCCACAAGGATCATGTGCACCTCGTGCACTCAAAACAGACATACCTCTACAGGTCATGACAAAAAGGAAACATGGATATCCCGGTCACACCGCGGTGTACCTCTAACTATCATCGGCTCACCGGCCTGCTCAGCCTCTGGCAGCTCCACGGTGTGCACCTGACCTGAAACATGGCTGCCTGATGCCTGACCTCCCTGCGGTGTTGCTGCAGTCACCGGCCACTGACCCCTGAGCTGGGTCCCACTGTCTTTGTCACGGCCTCCACCCACAACTGAACCTCGACTACCCTCTCCGGGTACTGAGCCTGAACTAACACTAGACGCTGCAGTCTATCCTGGTCCCTGCCTAACAGATATCTGAGAAGGCTGCCTACAAAACCTCTCCAGATGCCCGTCCTGTCCACATGCCCGGTACTCCTTCGGAGGCCTGTCGCACTGCGCCCGAACTTGTCCCGGTTTTCCACACTGGAAGCAAATCACCGAAGAACTACCACGAGGTGGTCTAACTGAATCCCTGGCCTGGCTGCCCTACTAGAACTCTTCTCGTCCTCGCTTCCTACTGTCCGAACCATCAGTTGAAGCTGTCGTCCTGCCCAAGGGAGATTTCTCCCTCACATTTCCCTCGGCTATAAGCGCCTGATTCACCACCTCGGAGAAAGAACCCAGCCTGAAAATGTTCACCTGGACTCGAATGGCATGTTGCAATCCATCCTCGAAGCGCCTCACCCTAGCTGCGTCATCACTCACCATACCAGGTGCAAAGCGAGACAACTCTATGAAAGTATCTCTGTATTCCATGACGGACATGTCCCCCTGCTGAAGACTCAAGAACACCCGATCTCTCTCTGCCCTCAGTGTCTATGGGAAGAAGTGCTCAAAGAACCTTCCCTCGAAGTCCTACCACGCCAGTCCCTCGTGTCTACGAGCCTGAACCTATACGTCCCACCAACGCTTCGCCGGTCCTCTCAACATGTACGTCGCCATCTTGACCCTCCGCCCTGGAGGCGTCTCGAGTTGCTTGAATATCATCTGCATACTCTCTATCCAGTTCTCAGCCGCCTGTGGACCATCTTATCCCTAAAAAAGAAGTGGGTGATGCGACTGGAACTCCCACGTCATATACGCCATAGAAGGCTCTTCACCCTGAACACAACTATCAATCCCCTGCAGGACGCGTACTAGGCTCGCCCGGAGATGCTCGTCGAGCCACGGCCCGAACGATGCCAAACCCGACTGCTGTCCTGCCTGCACTGGATCCTGAACCTGATCCTGTCTCTGAGCCTGCACTTGCGGCTCGTGCTCTGCATGTACCGAATTCTGACCCTGATCCTGCGGCACTGTAGCATCTCCTGCCTGAGGCTCCATCGAGCCGTGAAGGAGTAACCCGCTGAATACCATAAATGGTCAGACATCCCATATATATATATAACAATATATTCTACGCAGATAAGGAAATCAGTAAAATGCCATGCATAACAAATACCCTTACTCCCCCTCACCGCAACCCATTCCCCACGGCATCCCGGCCTCACGGCCTAATTACCCGCCCTTAACAGATCCAAGTATCAAATGTACCTTGGGCCATGCCCGTCCCGACAACTCACGTTACCTCAAACCGACGATTGAGTTGCCTAATCCTGATAGTTACACTACCTCAGTCATAGTACCTGCCTGGTCTCATAAGAGTCAGACCCAAAACCCTTCCACATGCAATTCTACAAAAAAAAGCATGGAATACACATTGCAAAAACTAGAAATTCTATCCGAAATTTCACCATTTTACATTTCAAAGTAGATAATTCATGGTAATTGATTTGTTTTATTCACATGGTATTATCACTTCACAAAGCATACGTGCAATTATGGAATTGAAATACCCAAAAAAATGTGCCTATCAAAAGTCAAGAAACAAGCCTTGCCATTCCAGACCAAGGTCCAATTATCCCTTACCACACCGGGTCAAGGGTCACATATCACAATGCAGAACATCACACACCATGTGACCCACCGAGGTGGAAATCGTATAAACTATAATCTGAGCAAAAGAAAACAGCAATTTCCACCCATGGAAACTAGGTCCATCCCCCGTACCTGGGGCTGCAGGAACCCAAGCACAAGGTAAAAAACCCAGTCCCAGTAACCACAACTTATCTCCAGTCTACCATATCCCAAATAGTAAAACCAGCAGAAATAAAAAGATAAGTCTCAATCTCATTTATAGCCAGAAAAACACTGCTACTAAATCCTTGTCAAGAACTCATCTGATACCACTTTGTAACGACCCAGACCCGGCCAGCCACCCAAAGAGTACCGAGCGTGTCGGGTGTCACTACCTTAGGCGCACCTCCCCTGAACGCCAAAGGCTGCTGATTAGTAGCGAGGGTATGAATAGGTATAGTGGGGAGGCTATACCCTCTCATAGGATCATAGTAAGGGTATTGGTCCGAGTATAACAGTAAAGAGGCAGTGGAAAGAAAGACTCAACATACTCAAACCAGACCCACAGAGCGGAAGCAAATCCAATATCAACAAACAGGTGAAGCAATAATTATAACAACAGCAGCAGAAATAAACACAACAGCATGCCGATACCATGTAACTACTAATGAACAGTAAAACATGCATCCAAAGCAAGTCAACATACAAAAAGGCGCAAATGGCTAACCAAGGGTAGCTACAACAAGTTAGCATGCTGATACAGAAAATTAAACACAACAAGTAAAACCCAGCTAGGCATGAACTCAAGGTCTGTACCATCGCCATGAAACAACTAATGTATCCCAGCTCCTGAAGCTGCCCCCTTTCCTACACGTAAATCCATGAAGTTTGCACGCGTCCCAAAGGGCCCGTGCAGGGTGTGAGGCAAATCTCAGTAGGATACCACCCAACGGTACATACCAAATATATGTGTTTAAGTAGTCATTCATTCAACAGGAAAGCAGTAATTAGTACAATGAAAAAATAAATACAAACTCCACTGGTGCTCAACAGCCACCATGGAGTGTCACCTGCCTCAGACAATGCTGGAATCTCTGTCGTGTAACCCGGCAACATGTGCCACCTAACACCTCGTGTCTCAAGTACCGACGTCCCGAAGGCACGCCCCAAATAGTAACCCGGCACCATGTGCCTCCTGACACCTCGTGTCTCAAGTACCGACATCCCGAAGGCACGTCCAAAAATAGTAACCCGACACCATGTGCATCCTGACACCACGTGTCTCAAGTACCGACGTCCCGAAGGCACGCCCAAAAATAGTAACTTGGCACAAAGTGCCTCCTGACACCTCGTGTCTCATGTACCGACGCCCCGAAGGCACGCCCACAAATAGTAACCCGGCACCACGTGCCTCCTGACACCTCATGTATCATGTACCGACATCCCGAAGGCACGCCCATTCCCCGAAGGCTCCTCACCTCCCCCATAGCTTTCTACGGCAAGCACCCCTAACCAAAATACCTACCCGAAATTATTGGGGCCTCTACCCACACGAGTGGTCAAAACCATCTCATCATGGAGTATCTATGTGTGCACACTACTCAATGTCCCGGTGAGCATTAATCACCAAAATAGTCCTAAGCCACCAAAACATCTGACACCTCATGTCCCTGCGACCATGTCGCTCAAGTCCAATGGCCTCGCCATCCATGTAACCTGGGCTATGCCCAACCTGACAGTCACACTACCTCAATTCGACATCCATGACGCCCAATCCCGTGGTCAAAACCACCCAAAGTAACCCGGGAAAAGCCCCAACCTGTGATCAGCATCACCCAAGCGTAACAGGGCCAAGCCCAACACAACCCAAAGGGTCCAACAGATGGAATTCTGCAATCACATATATAACATAAGTAAACATAAAACATAACCAGGCAAAACAAACTAAACAGTCGAATTGCACTATACCGAGTGTTGTCCCATACCATCACTGAGGTCTTAAATGCCTCCAATAATTTAACAGGCTTTACCAAATTAAACTAAACAGTTTATAACAATAACATTTCAATTTAGACCATTTTGGTGTTCCCCGGCCAAAATGCCCCGATGATCAATGGCCCCTCACCCGGCCCTGCTCACGCAAACTGGTAACTGGGCATACCCAAAGGCATCCCAGAGGTCCCAAAAACAATACAGTATGAAAAAGAAGATAAAACGGGTCCTGCACAAAATTACCCGAAAAAGCGCCGAAGCTGCATCACCCAAACAACCACGAAAACACAAAATGAGGTATGTACCACCTACCTGAGACTCGCATGATGCTACTCCTCCGGTAACACCCTCCAATTCGGTCTAAAACGCAGTAAATCGACAAAAGATTCAAAACCGCCCAAAGGGCTATAACTCGTTCTAGAAGGAAAATCTGACAAAACTGCCAAAGAAGAATCGAGGCCTTACCGAGAGGGTTCGAACGCATCCAACCGGGATCGGATCGGAGTTCGGACGATGAACCAGGAAGCAAATGAAGATCCCACCGACTTGGTTCGCTAAACCCAGCCAAAATATTGAGGTTCTGCCTCAATACGAGGCTGCTGCCCATTTTAAGTGAAAAAAAGAAAGTACACAGCGTGTACTTTGGGACTACATGCAGTGTATGGTTCATTTAACTGTTCATAAGGTGGAAAGATTCTGCGGACTTACTTTATGAACCTGCCGACATGAGTACACGGCGTGTACCTCTGGGTACACGACGTGTACTGGGTTCCTCTTCCCTTCCTCGCTGACTTTCCCACATGTCATGTATATTCCCCATACACGGCCCGACTACACGGAGTTTCCAAAGGGAACATGGTGTTCCCCTGGTTCTTCCCTAGCCAATGGCCTACACGCAATGTATTGACTCACATGGTCGGGGGTCTACATGGCGTGTTCAAAACTACACGCCGTGTAGTAAGAAAACTCTACACGGTCACCCGCATGGCATGTACTCAGCGAGTACACGGCCGGCCACATGCCGAGACATACATGGCGTGTACTGAAAGTACATGGCATCTTGTTTGTAAATTTCCAGAAACTTCCCATGTTATCCAGTTTCCTTGGAAACAAGTAAAAAATTCAAACAGGGTTGGGATTTTGACCCGTTCAGAAAACCTGGGTTCTTACACCATTTCATTTTCATTGCATCTTAAATCCATAAATAACTTTTCATGGGACATGATCCATTGCTCAGCATCCACAGGGTTACTAGTCCCACAAAAATATGGGGGCTTCTACCACATGAAACTTCCCAACATAGTTTTGGAATGGTTATTTGTTAAAACCTGAGTAAGTTGTCCCAATATGGTCCTGATCAGATCTACTCCAACATTGAATGTGTTGACTTTCTCAGTAGGGAGATCCCTACCTTGCCCACAAGTATTTATTTCTCTTCTTCCATTAGACGCCATTTTGAAATAATGGGTTAAAAAAGGTTAGATTATGAATCTTAAATATAAAATCAATCAATATTGATTGAAATTCTATGCATATATAATATTATAAACATGGTTTCTCTGAGGAAAAATTTACATTAAACTCCTTCATGATGGCTGGTAAAGAAAATATGAATTATCCTAAGCATATCCATTGGGAGGTTCATAACCAAGAGAGAATCAAGGCCCATTATCGGGTACTAGGATACCCCAATTCAAGCCTGAAACTCCTTGTCAGAACTTTCACTCCCAGGTACCTTTGTGTCAGAGCCACCTCTACATCCTTGTATCCAGACAAGGATGTATTTGATAGAAGGATTCACATAATATATTCCTTAACAAAATACTAGGATATTTTTTTACGTTTATCCTCAAATACTACCTTAGGGATTTTTTCACTACTATACATTTTCTACACTAGTTTCGAAGTTTTCTACTCTAATTCCTCAGATACTAACTGTAACACCCTAACCCCTCAAGACTGGAGCTAGTGCATTACCTGCGATATTGGAATGGTTAGAAGGAATTAAAATCCAAATGGAATGATCAGTTTTGTAGTATTGAAGAAACTAGGTTCATATATGTCACACAAATTACATTGGAAAAGGTTACAAAATAAAATACATAACAAAAACTAAAAACTATAACCACAGGAACTCAATAAATGATCACCTCTTCATAACCTATTGAAGGTAAAAAATGTAAGCGGTGAGCTCAAATGCTCAGTAGGGGTTAAAAATAGCAGAAGCATGAATCAATAATAAATGAATTGTAAACAATTTTACATAATAAAAATGGCATGGTGAATAAATTAAAAACTCACACCATTAATAAACTGAGAATGAAATAACATACATAGATTTTGTCATAGTGAAAACCTCATGTATAGTAATAACTGATAATGAATAAAGAGAATTATTATTAATTGGACGTCATGTATCTGGCACATGAAACCATAACACCGTTAAAATGGTTTAGTTCTATGGGTAGAAACTCGTCACATTTTATTGAAACAAACTCGAAGGGTTTGTCGCCAAACTGATTTGTCTCAAGAGACCTACCGATGCATCGAGGGGCTATAGTGGGCCCCACCATCCCCAATATTTCAAAATAATTATTTATACATTGATTCAATAAAATGGAAATATGCCTTTTCAACAAATTTATATAGTATAGTTTACGCATTCATCAATATTTCCATAATTAAAATAATTTTCCAAATAAACACCATATGTAAAATGGTATACAGTTTAGACACACACAAAAATATCCATGACATAAAATTAAGGATATGAAATATAAATATAATTTCAAATGAAATGTGATCTCAAATGGGCAGTAGGTACACCACATAAGGATTTTTTGGTGCACAATAAAAATCTAGTTCCAACGAAATAGTAGTTGAGACAAAGTCCCTTGCCACAATGTAATCAGTCGAATCATATGAACAAAACTTAATGAATATAAAATGAATCATTTAATAACATGAATATAATTATAATGATGTTATTATATATCAAATTTCAGTACACATATACAACATACATGGAATAAGTGGCGAATAATGAAAATCTCACAGAAATGAAAGTGAGATGAGAAACCCCTTACATTTTGCTCGAGTGTGTTCCTAGTTTGTTTTAATGACCTGAATAATATAATTTATATTCATTAATTAATATTTCCAGAACCTCCTATAAATTTAATTTATTTAGTATCACATTATTAGGTTAATTCATAGCCCTTTTGATGGGTTTTGGAGGATCAATTTTATTGTTTTGGGAGCATTTTCTTCCTTGGTTTTCATTTACTTGTTTTCATGAATGGAAGTTCATTTGAAATGTGGTTAAACATCTAGAATTTTTAATATATCTTATTAATTACATTAATGAGATATAAATTATTATGGGTTATATACCATGATGATGATTCATTAGTTAAAAGTTTATTACAGATATTTAGATTAACTTGGTTGTTTTGTTCATAATGAACATGATTTGTATTAATATATAATATTTTGAGTGTCTAAGGATTACAGAACATTAATGAGATTAAATACATATATTAATATCTATTTCAACCATTAAAATGGTTTGATGACCATTAATGAAGGATAAATTGAAGAACGAAACTCTGTCGTCGATAAATGTTATAAATTGGAACCTCATGGACGTTGATTTCGTTTATTAAAATAAAAGGGAGGGAGTAAGGATATTGATTATATTTATTCCTTTCACAAGATAAATTTCTATTATATAGATTATATTAAAGTTTATCATGGTCATTTGGATAGAGGAGGTGAGGAGAGAAAAATAAAAGAGATGAACATGAAAATAAAAGAAAAGGTGAGAGATCCCTTATGAAAATTTGGCAGCCTAACGGCGTCGCTAAAAATTTCATAAAATGAAATGATGAGAGAAAAATGGTATCTCATCATATTGAAATAATAATGTACAGTAATAAGAACACATAAAATCAAACCCCAACATATGATAACAGAAAATCCAATAGATAACATAAAGGAAGTGTTGACTAAAAGAAGAAAATGAATGATTCCCTCACCGTATAGAGTAACTCCTAGATCTTGAATGATGGGACATGGGGGAATTATGGGTACTTTGGGAGGACTCCTAGGGAGGTAATACCACTAGATATTTGAGTATATTGAGTTTTTAATGAAATAAAACGAAGGGGGAGAGTGGGTATTTATAGTAATTAAGAGAGAGTTTTTTATTAATTAAAAGGGACACCTCATTAGTGGGTTTCACAAAACCATGGGCTTGCCCATGGTATTTTCCCATGGATTAAACCACTAGGGACACCTCATGTCATAATATACTGTACAAAAGTAGACCAGCCCTTTATATTAATAATTACATCATTATGATTTCATTAAACTACCGAAAACTCAAATAAGTATTTTCACTATTCATGAAAAATTCAAGTATTTTAGAAAAATCCAAAAAAATTAACCATAACCATTTTTCAACATGTAGAATTCAAAAATGAACACCATTTATTGAAAATAATTTTCTAATTATTTTTAATTTATTTTTCAAATAAAATCAACGTTAATTCGATAAATATCAATTTAAAGGTATAATTAGTTTTGTATTCCATTGAAAAATTAATTAACAACTCATTATAAGATTACCTTAATTAAATAAAATATAATAATTATTTACTATTTATAAGGGTCATATTAATATTTATAAGGGTATGTTACTATTCATCAAAAAATCAAGTTGGTTATATCAGACTCCAAACTACTTACTGGTCACAACTCTTGATGACTGTTTTTCATCATTCAAAACATTTAAGTGGAAATTTTATGTTTAGTGGATAAAATATTACTTTTTCCTATAATTTTTGGTTTCCCAAAAGAATTAGTGCTTATTGAAATATGATATATCTAATGAATACAAATTATTTAAGAGGAAGATTTCATAAAATGTTTGGGGTGTTATAATAAGAAAAAAATAAGTAGTAAACAAGGATGTACTCAAAGTAAACAATACTACAATTCAGATGCATTCAATTTCATATATCAATTAACTAGATAATCTAAAGCAGGTAACCCTATGAAAAGTACTCATAGACTAACCCCTCTGGTTTAACCAAAAAAACAAGAAACCCTATAGGATGTACACATAGTCTAACCCCTTTGGTTCAGATTTAGCAAAGACAATCTAAGGAAGCACTCACCGTCAATTCCCCTTGTGGTATCGTATCGGTAACTAATAGGAACTCTAAGGAAGAACTCAACATCCAATTTTCCCAGTGGCCCATATCAAGGAAACTATAGACACTCTGAGAGATCACAAAGACCACCCCCTATGGTCTCGCAACATAACATTAAACAGACACTCTGGAGAAGTCATCAATGTCCATTCTCCATGTGGTCTACTACACCAGGTTCTCACGACCCTGTGTATGTTAGTCATTCACAAACGATATGTGGCAGCCAAAGTAAACCTCAGAAACTAAATGGGTAAACAATATATAGCATATCATAGCATGTTAGATAAAAATCACTCCATCCTAACAATATTAGGCATGAGAATCAAAGCAGCATCCTAATAGGAAACGTTAGACCAAAAGGTCAAAAAACATGGGAAAAAAATTCATAACATGGAAAAGATAAACCCTATTCACAATAATTAACCTCTATCCATTTAGACCAGGCATACCAGGTAATAACAAGGCTAAAACCCTAACCACACAATACCCTCCTCTTGGTTATTGGGCATTTTTGCACATAAAATTCAAGGAATGTCTATGGAAAGGCACAAAACACAAACCTCGGCATCGTGAGATAGATATATGTGAACATCAATCCTTGAATCACCCTATAATTCCATAGATCTATAAAAAAGTTAAAAATGCTCAACTGAGGATAACCCATGAGAGGGAAGAAATCAAGAGATGAGGTTCAAGAAGAAAGGGGAACTCACCGATGCAATTTCAATGCCATCAATAGTGGCTGAATTGGGGAACGGATGGCGAGTTAGGGGCTTAGAGAAGATCTGCAGCCGTACAGATGCTCCTTGAAAAAATAGTTTGGGATGAAGTGAGTTCAGTCCATCAAACGCGACCCCGGTCTATTTAATGAAAAATTACATGGTGTGTTCTTTAAAATTACAAGGTGTGTACTTTCCTTCTCTGACCTCCGCTTTAGTCAGTCTCCAAGTCACCACACAAGGCCATGTTCTCGGCCATTACATGAACAACACACAGTCACTAGAAGAAACTGAGTACATAGCGTATAATTAAATGTACAAGACATGTACTCCTGAAATTTCCATAAACTCCTCTTTTCTCAGAAACAACCAAAAATGAGGAACATACCTGAAAAGAAGATCTGGGTTCTTACATATCTCATAATTTATGTTTTGGTGTTATGTGACTTCCACTTCATGTAAATCATTTATATAATTTTAAAATAGTGGGGAGACCTATGATCTATCTCCATCCCTCTCAATCACATTCCTTATGATCATATAGTGTTTCTCTGGGAGATGTATTGTGACTTTTTGGATGTAGATTCTTTGGTTGAGATAATTCATTAGCGTTTAATATATTTATTCTTGAAATTATCTCTATTTTTTTCATCTAACTCAACACATTCCATGAGGTTTAGTTTTGAATTATATTCAATTACTTCTACATTGACTATGGACTTTATGGGGGATGGTATCATTATAGTGGGGAGTTTATAATACCCCATGTTTTATTTATTTATTTATTTTATATTATTTTATATTATTTAATGTTTTGGTGAGATTCTGTGAGTTTCGTTCTAAATTATTGTTGTTTTAATTGTTTTAAAGGGGTTCGCTGTTAACTAGCCCGTTAAGGAAAACTGTGTGTAATATATGAGATTTGGTTATATCTTGGGGTAGTGTTTTTCAAAATAGTTATCACATCATCCTTTTGACAATTTGGGATCTTTTGATTACCTTTTCTTGGCTATTTTGAGTGACTAGAAGGCAGATCATGGTGATGACATGGTCTAAAAAACCATACATGTTAACCATGTGGGTTTCTTGAAATAAAATTTTATTCTATTTTCTATTCATTTTAATTAATTTTTCTTTTTTATTATTTTATCTCCATCTATTATCCCCCACCCCTCATCAAAAATTCCTTTATCCATTCCCCCCTTTAAAATGAAACCTCCTCCCTTGTGTTCCCTCCTCCATCTTATGCCCTCATCCCTTGTATACCCTCTTTCCTCTGGTCTCCTCTCTATCATTCATTCATGTGACACCCCAAACCAACCCCCTAATTTTATGTGTCCCCCTCTCCAAGATCCCCTCTGTTCTTAGTGATTTTTGGTGTGATCTTCACATTTTAGGGTACTCTCACCTGTGTATGGTCTTTGTTACCCTCTTGTTCTTATTACCATTTAGAATCCCTATCCCTTCACCATAATTTGGTTTGGTAAAACCCTAGGGGTATAAAGAATAAGTAATTTTTGGGTGTTTATGATTATATAATGCATTTGAGTCTTCCCTTTCTTATTATATCATTCTGCATTGAATTTAACACATTCCAACTCATCATGGATCTATTCAACATGTTTTTTTTTGTAGATTACCTGGATTTTAATTTTATAATCAATGATTAATTGGTGTTTTAAATTTAATTTTAAATTATTAAATGATAGGATTAATTAATTTTATTTAATTTCCATGTTTAAAAATTATATTTCTCGCAGTTTTATTTGAAATTTCAGGGTTTTACTATTTTAAAGGCTAGTTCACATCTTGTTTTTTTATAATAGGGCACACTATGTGTCTGTTATATTGTTTGAATGGCCTTTGAAAATTTTATTTTTATTTTATAAATATTTTTTTGATTTCAAAATTGATTTAAAAATTGTTACATTTTTTATTTTAGGTTAATCTTAATATTTATATTGTTGTAAATAGGTTTCAATTATTTTTTCAAAAAAATTAAAGGGTTTCAAATAGTTTGACCAAGTTTGGGTTGTGAATTAAATTGAAGTGTGGTGTTTCAAACCTTGTATTTTTTGGGGGAAATAATTATTTATCAATTAGTTTAGATAAATACAGTGTTTTTTTAAATGTAATTCAACATTTTTTTGAAATTTTTGTTTTTAATAGTTGTTTTAAATAATATTTAAAATTATATAATGAAATAGGTAAAATGGATTGGCATACCAGTAATTATATTTTTTACGGCTTTGTTTCACTTTATGTAATTTTCCAATGTTTTTGAGAGTCTCATTGAACCAGTGTGTTTTTTGTACCATTTGTGGATTATAACCTCTGGGGGGATTTTTAGAACTTTTTATTTATGTTATGACTATAATATAGGGATTTGATTAGGCTTATTCATAGTGAGTGTTTAGAAGGTGATCTGTGATTTAATTTTTAATGATTTGCACTTTTTTCTTTTTGATAGGGTTTCAACTCATATTTCTATTCATGGGGGTCCTAGGAATATAGTAGGTTACCTGTATAAGGAAACCCCTAGGATATATAGTCAATCAAATAGGGTGTGTTTTTTAGCTACTCTGATGTACATAGATCAAAAGTGTTAGTGTAACTTGTGAGGTAGTGACTTTTTATATTCATATGATAGAGAACGATATACAAGGATGTTTATGATTTGATAGAATGATGAGAATACCATGGATGAGATAGTTTAGGAATTTTTGTATTAGGTTCCTTATCAACAATGTAAATATTTATTAATAGAAACTTAGGAAGTTACCCATGAATCTAGATCCAATTTCTGGATGACATTGGGTATTTCGTTTATTCATCATTTTCATCCCATACCCATTTATTTTTTATTGTTAGCATGTGGCTAATATACTTCTTAATATATATTTTATGTCTGGGTGCCAATTTTGATTGGTTCAATTTTATAGATTTTGTTTAAATTCAATTTAGTTATTGAAATGGTTTGGAATGTGATTTTTAAAATGGGAATGGTTTAGTTGTTTCTTTAATAAAATTTATTAAATGGGTTTTTATATGGTTTTTTATGAAAATTAATTCTCAATAAATATTTTAAAATATAGATAAATTGTGATTTGGTTTATTTTCTATGGTCTTGAAACCCCTTTTTATATGGATTAAAATGGTTTGGTAAAATTATTAACCACCTATGTTTTATATTTATAGAAAACAAAGTGTTTTTTTATAAAATGTGAAAGTGGAATATTTTAAGACTTGTTCCATTAATCATGTGAAAACCTATATCTTCGATTCGTATTTCAAATAGTCTTGGAAATAGTTTTTGTATTTAAATTGTTGGGATGTGGTATAGTGGATGGTTTCCTAGTGAATATTTTTATACTCATCCTATATATAATTTTAGAATTAGTATTATTTATATTCTTCCTACTCTTAGAGAGTTGATTGATGTGCTGGATTGAGTGTTGTTTTTTTATCATATCTGGATTGTGGTGACAAATACCAGATACGTAGGACTTGTTTCACTTTTTTAGAATGTCTGGTGTGAGTCACATTAAATTATTTAATTATTTAAAATAAAAATTTACTAATTTTCATGGTTGTGGGTGTAATATTATTATGGTGGATGAGGATAGAAACTATTAGAGGATTTTCTATAGGGTTCATTTAGAGGGTGACTTGATAGTTTATTTCTACATCTGTCACTTACCCGTTTATTTACTCATGTTTATTTAATTTTGGCATGGACATATAACACACAAACTGGTCAACAGATATTTTCAATGGAAATTTTGTGATTTAACTTTAATTAAAAGGTTAAATCATTCAGATTGGATTTATCAGGTTCCCTTGCACTTGTTTCCATCCCACAAGGATCGAGAATACCATCTGGGCCATTGGAAAACCTTTTCTAGTGTAGGATTATATGGGAGTCTGAGAAAATTAATTACAATCCATCTAATGGTTTTCAAGAATGATACAAACCATAAAATTATATTGTGTCCAATTAACCAAATCCATTACATTTGTATAGTCCAAAGAAACCATTTCTAAGAATCATATCAAAGAAAAATTATCCCATGACATGGGTTTCAAAAATATCATTACACTTGAAAATTCATTTCACAAAACCTAAATTCCTACAATAAGTTTTAAAAACACATCTTTATGTAATTTTTAACATTGAAAAAATACCATATCAAAATCCATTCATATCACTGAAATATTTTTCGTATCCAAAACACACATTAACTTCCATTTTGGAAATCCAATCAGACTCATCCTAAAAAGAGAAATATCATTTTCACTAATATTAACTAAAAAGGATAAAAATATGAAAATTAAATTTTCATCCCCCAAATATCACACTTAATGGAATAAAATTAAAATCTCCATTAATAAAAACATATTTTAGTCACAAATGTTTCAAAAATTTATTTCACAATTTGAAAGTAGAGTGAAATAATAAAATATTTCTAGAGAATACCTTCTAATACCCAAAATATAAATCAAATTTAAATGTTATTTTAAAATATGTATGTATTTTATTATAAAAATCTAGTCATCTAGAAATCATTTCAACACCAAACAAGAAATTCAACTAGAAAACACCATTTTCCAAAAATAATATTTTAATAAAATTATCTTTTTTAATAATTAAAAACCAATAATTTATATACATTACCAAATGTAAAATATTAAAAAATAAAAAATACAATGTATAAAATCATGTATACTAATTCCTAAAGTGTATCTCTGACATTGTGTCAGTTAGGTCACTAATAAATGAAAAAATTATCCTAGTATAGGTTTTCCATTATTATAATTTAATTTATTCAATGATCGTCACATTCTATTGAATCATAACTTCCATCACAAAAACTCGGTACCGGTGATCAAGATAACATATGATGAGATTCTAAATCATATCAATGTTACTAAATACATAACGAGTCAACAACAAAAACCCATATCAATGTACCAAGTACACTTTGATATCCATGAACATATAAAAATTATTTTCCTTCCCCGTTATGTATTCCCATTAACAATAAATATCACATGTAAAATATTTTTCTTTGTGAGAATATTCGAAACCAGAAAATACCCCTTCATTTTCACACCTTCAAAATAATTTTTTTAGTAAAAAACATTAATAATTACTGCTAGTCAAGTATCCTCCATGGAGTCCCTTTCATGGTATGACATGATGTATGACATGGAATGCTTTTCTATGTCTTGTGAATCCAGGACAACTCAACTAGAAAAAACCAAAACCAAACTGACTCTTTTATGAGTATACCAACCCTTCAAATTATCTAACATACTTAGAAACTCAGTTATTTATATAAATATGTTAATGAATAACTTTATAAGATACCTATTGAGTTTGGAAATATCCCATCACCATACCTAAAATAACCCGACTAAATGAAACTAATACCATCTTCATTATCCCTATCTAGTTTAGCAACTCAAACCCAACCATGAGCCAAATACAATTTTTACTCATCTGTTCGCTTCATCCCCCAACTGCTAAAGCATCAGTAGATAAACCTAAACACCAATATAATCCATGGACACTAGTATTAAAACCCAATACACATTAAAACCACATCTAAATAAAATATTATTTTATTTTATCACATTAATTTTATATAAGACAATATTATAATGTTATAGTAATAAATACAAATATTATGTAGTACAATAACAACCCTATATATAAAACAACCACACCAATGATGATGCACTCCCCCTAGCCTCTACAACATGACCTTTGTAAATTCATTTAACAAAACAATGAAACATCCACATAACATTAAATTCAAGCAAATTCATCTATTTGTCCATCAAGAAGCATAAACTGAGTGAGGGTAGAAGAACTATTGGGATATTTCCAAGATTTTTCATGCACCCCATGTATGTGAAAATTCTTCAAGATATAGATTATATTTATAGATAATTTCAACCCAAATATATTTTATAAAAATAAAAAAACAATTCCCACAATAAAAATTATAAATATTTCAATAAACAATAAACCACAAAATATCATTTTCTTAATTTGAAACCAACACCACATTCTTATATTCTAAAACAAAACAAAGTGTACCCTTAGACCATGAGTTTATCCAAAATTGGTATCTTCTACTCATTAGTTGATTGAATACCCTGAAACCTCACCTTATCAATACTGACAAGTTCCCCACACCAAAGTGTTAGTTTTCCATCTCCCTTCCATATCATTTTTAATAAGGTCCCCACACCCAAATGATATTTTTCGAAAATCATGTCTGGTACCTCACCCAAAAACATTTAACACAATATTAACTCATCATAAATCATAATAACTCAATTATAAACTCAGTACCAAAATTCAATAATATAAACATCTATTTAACTCTGTGTATAAAACCAAAACCATACAATCTATATACAACTCAATGCACAAAAATAAAATAACAATAACATTGGTAAACCCTAATTCACTAAAAAATTAAGAATCCCCATAATCCATACTATATTTCATTAGTAAATTCAATAAAATTAAAATTTTGTGTTTTACCTAACATGAAAAAAAACACAGGCTCCTAGAAAACCATTATTTTCTATTCCCCAAAAATATTGACACCAAAACTATTACTTATAAAAATAAAAATTAAACCATTATTAAATCATTTTAAATATATAAAACCATTTATTTAAAAAAACACATCCAACCCATAATATTTATAAAAACTATAATGAGTGAAAATACACATACCTTAATCAATATATTCATAACAAATAAATATTTATTGACTAAGAGATACCTTTTATTAGACTTAAATTTAAGTATAAAGAAAAAATCCCAAAATTTTATCCACAATAAATGGTATTGAATTTTAAAATCAATGAAGAACATAACGAACAAATTCCTTTCATTAATCCCAAATAAATAATAATACTAAATTAATTCAATCAAAAAACCATGGACATCCTTATACCCTCTTAGAAAAATATTTAAATTCCATTAGGCTTTCTCCATTCCTTGGTAAAACCATCTTCCACAAATCCAAAAATCCCACCATCGACAAAAAAATAAAACAAGAGGAGGAGGGATGAAAAGGGAAACCAAATATACCTAGAATTCATGAGGATTATAAGATGGAAATTCACCAAGAAACCCAAAAAATCACCCAGGAACCCCCTATCGTGAGTTTGGTTCATAATGGGGGTTTAAAAGTGGTGTTTGGTGTTAAAAATGAATTTTAAATACACAATAAAAAGTCTCCAAATAGCCCCTCATAGTCTCTTGGACCGTGTTGTGTAAGTGTGGCCTTCAAGACCATAGAACCAATATGTTACCTCCCACTTGGGTTTTTTAGGAGAGATTATATTTTTCACTAAATCTTGTTTCACCTTGGTTCACCACTAAACTTCCTAAAAACCAATCTTAATTCCCATAAATTCATTCTATGTATTTAAATGGAATTTTAAATCCCCAATAACACTTTAATCACACTTCTACAATATCCGACAATATGTTTCATTTCCACAAAATTTTAATCGGAATAATATCCCTTAAACTAAAATAACAAAACCAAAAATTCCATAGAACATTATTTAATGATAACCCAATAATTTCCAAAACATAAAAACACCTTCCATACTGGTCTATCCCAACCAAAACCTAGTCGATTTATTTTCTTCCAAAACGCAATCCTAATATTCAATGAAGAATAGAATAAAGAAAATTTTATATATCTTATAATCCCTTATTATTAAAAATTAGCTAAATTAGACTATTAAAATTCACAAATACAATATCAATAGAGTTTTATTCAGTTTGAGATTTCGGAAAGAGTTAAAATTAGTTTTTTATAAAAAAAACTATATATCTTTTAAAGGCCCAAACACACATAAGGATCACTATTCTAATTAGGGGATGACACATGAACCCCCCCCCCCAACACACTTACATCAGACCCCACATCATTAAATATTCAATCTATACATTTTATAAATTGAATATATATGGTTATATAGCTTAATTTATTCACCATACATCCATGTTGGTCATATGTCACAAGAATAAGATGGCCCTACATCATTCTTTTATGTTTCATTCTTTTTTTTGAAATAAATGGACACATGCGTATTCTATATCCATCCAATTACAAATATAATGGTCATAATTCCTCCACCAAATGACTATCATTTAATTTTATCTTCCAAAACTTCCTACTATATGTGACATAAAATATGGATTGAAAATGGATTTTATGGGCTCTAAATTTTACCAATGGGATAGATTCATTACATGGATCACAAATATGTAATGATTGATCCATGAATCAAATGTTACAAACATAACAATGACTAAAAATTACTTTTTTTATTACCAAAAACTTTTAAGGGTAAGTGAGAACCCATGACATCAAGACATAAGCACAATAAAAACTCTCCAATAGAACAAAAATCATGTTAAAAAACAATGCTCTCAATAATAGAGAAGATCCTCCCGGTAACTAAAAACCATAAAGCCCAGCATCCGTTGTCTCATCGCAGCATGTATAGCTAACCCATTCCAAAGAGAACATGCATGGTACAGATGGCCAAAGCCATACCCTCTCAATCTTCTGATTCGAAAAATCCATCAAATAGTGAAACCTCTTTTCCCTGAATCTCATCTGAAACATCTTTTTGTAAGAAAAAGTTGCAGAATCCTTTGAGCCATGGCCTTCAGAGACAAAAACCAACATAACTTCCATAAAACCACCATCGTCAAGACTTCACTACCAAGTGACATCACTCACTTGGTGTGACCAAAAAAACCCACATCAAGTCATGTTCAACATGAAATTTATATGGTCTTCAATGAAAATCCCACAATCAACCACATTCAACTCGACTGATCCCATTTCAAATCTGAACATCTTGTCTCAAATTGGTTGGGCTTCAAGATGTTTTTTTCACCACAAATCTCCCCGAAAAAAAATCTCGTTCACCAATAAGCCATCACCGGTTGTCGGATCTAAAGCCGAAGACCAACATCATCGACATCGCGCACCACCGGGAACATTGTACAACAAAAACCACCAAAAACACAGTCAAAAGCTCAAAAACACAAACCAAACCAGAAAAGGGGACCTCCTGAACCCCAGATCGCCAGAAGAGGTCCCCTCCGCAAGCCAAAGAAGTAGATCCAGATCCCGCTGCCACCTTTAAAATATCTCTCGAAGACCATATCCTATCTAAAAACCAATAGACCACACAAAACATGATAGAAACTCCTAGACCACAGTAACTGGAACTCTCACCCTGGACCAACATCACGCTGCCAAGGGGATCCCTAGCCAGTTCGAAGTAGGGATAGAAGAAGTCCAGCCAGTGATGAGGTTCGCTGAGGATGTTTAGCTCGCACGATTCCACCACTAGAAGAGACCTCACAACAAGATTGCATCGATAAAATTGTAACGACCCAAAGTTTCATTAATGAAAAATCACTCTTGATCCAGTTAATTGTCTCTTTATAAAAAAAATGTTTTTATAAGATGTCAAATTCTTTGGTTTTATGATTAGAGTTGTGACCGTTACTTTTATATCCATTGAATAGTGATCACATGATTAGTATAAATATAAGGCTTTAACGAACCCAATTTTTTTACTCAGACAAAGGAACTGATGGCCTCATCCAGTAGAATTGCCCCATATGAAGCCAATTTGTCGGAGCTCGGAAAAGTGGTGGCACCCTTGGGCTTCTCCCTTGACCAAGCCCAAGCTGAGCTTCATTATGTCAAGCTCGAACGTGACCGTCTATGGGAAAAGTAGAAGTTCATTGAAATTGCCACTTGAGCGATGTTATCCGAGCCGCCCCAAGAGTCTATCACCATCGCACACCTTACCCTTAGGTCTTATGCGGCTATTTTAAGGGGTTATGTAAAAAATAAGTAGTACTATGTTCATGTACATTATTTTTTATATATAATAATTAATATAATTTCTAGTCATTTTTGATACATTGTAAATAGTTTTTAAAGTACAAATGGTGTTTTTATATATTATTTAATTAAGAAATCTATTTTATTAAATTAAGGGATTTTTGAATTAAATAATATTTTAATAAAATAATTTTATAATTATTAAATTAATTTTTATTAAATATTAATGATCTTATAATTTTATGAATGCAATTAAAATTTTTATTAAGGTTTGAAAGCCATTTCTGTCAACACCCGTGAATTTTCGATAAATGTCGGTTTTTATTTTAAAAGTGAAAATTCACAAATTTAGAAATTTTTGTAGATAAAATAAATGTCATTTCTGGAATTAGGACGTCGAAATTATCCAACGGTGAATTTTTCATAATTTTCTGAGATAGTCAGATTTTTGGGTAAAAATTAAATACCATTTAAATATATAATGTGTTTTATGACATCATAATGGCCCAATGGTGATGTAATAAAATACCATAATCCTTATGTTCGGCCAAAATATGTTTTATCATTAAAATAATGAGGTTTTGGGTTTGTTTGACTTACTTTTCAAAGCATTAATGAACCCATAAAGACATATTCAACACTTTGCCTTTTAAAATTAATTTCCATGGGAGTGTGACTCACCTTCACATAAGCAACCCTAATATTTTAATAAGTTCGAACCTTGGCCTTGTAAAATATTTTTTGCTTCTTTCCTTTTACAGAAACCATGGGAAAAAACCATGGGATGGTTTGTGGTTTGGATTAATTTAATATAAGGGGTCCCAAACCAAAATAATAAAGGATTCTCTCACCTTTCCTATATAAACCCACCCAAGCTCCCACTTCCTACTCACTAAAATCCTTTGGAGTTCGTCCAACCTCTTCCCTACTCTCTATAGAATCCTCCCAAGGTTCCCCAAGCTCCCAAGAAGCCTCTCACAAGCCTCTCTCTAGACATTGGAAGCACACTTCCAAGTAAGGGTTTTTTCTTCCTTTCTCATTTTTGTCAATTCTCTTTAAGTTGTTTTTCCCTTTTAATTTAAATTATGAATGTTAGGGTATGGTTTATCACCTCCCACATACTTCCATTTTATTGTTTGAATAATGGGAGACCCCTATATCTCTCATTAAATGCCTCCCATGTACACCTGTTACTATGCCGAAATTCCGAAAGGAACTTCTCTGTCTTCTTTTACATTCAAGAAATACTTTTGTATCATGAATCTAATTTCATTTCAATTGTTGGGACATGTATATATATGACCTCCTTACTGTCCATTACATGTAAATATGATGAGGAACCCCTTTATCTCTGTGGGAGCGTACAAGGAAAACTTCACAAGACTTGCACAATATGCTTCCGGCTTTGTCGTTACCCCCGAATGCAAGGTTGACCGCTTCTTTGGTGGGCTGAAGCCTAGCTTGCGGAAAGCATTAGCAATCCGTGACTTAGACAGCTATGAGGAAATTGTCTGATGTGCCCTCAAGGTCGAAATGGAGATTGGAGAATCACATGGGTATCATGGGGACAAGAAGCGTAAGGTGGACTTCAATGCTGGTGGTCCGATGGATAAATCCAACGGCGCTAAGAACTTCCAGCACCCCACTTTCCAAAAATGCAGAAAGAAGCACCCTAGAAATTTCCTTAAGGGGACACGAAAAAGCTTCAGGTGTGGAAGAGAAGGGCACCTAGCTATTAACTGTCAGCAAGAAGGACTCGCGGCTGCGACATAGGAGAGGAACGCTCTGTAGGAACCTCAACGCATTGTTCAATGCTACAAATGCAAAGAACCGGGTCATTTTGCAAATCAGTTCCCTAATCCAAGGGTTATCGGAGGCAACCAACAACCTCCAAGACAGCAAGGAAGAGCTTTTTCCATCACTTCTGCCGAAGTGAACCCTGACAACGAAGTGGTGACAGGTATGCTAGTTATTCATTCAAGAATAGCGAACTTACTTTTTGATTCAGGTTCTACGCATTCTTTTATATCTCGAAAGTTTAGTAGAACAATCCCAGCACCACCACAAATCATGGAAGTAAAGATGTCGGTGAGTACAGAAAATGGGGCAATCACTGCATCCCATGAATATAAGTCCTCCACTGTTATAATCTGTGGATTGAATTTCCCAGTGAACCTCATCATACTCCCTTTGGTGGAATTTGATGCAATTCTTGGCATGGATTGGCTTTCCTTATATAGAGCCAACATAAATTGTCGGGAGAGGGAAATCACACTCCATATGGAGAATCGACCCCCGATTCTTTACAAGTGTCAGGAGGAAGATGAATCTCCTCTAGCTCTATCATCTCAAGCATGGATATTACTACCCTATGAGCACACGTATCTGGCTCAAATGATTGAGTCCAAAGAAGAAACCATCCTTGAAGAAATTCCTATTGTGAGGGAATTCGCGGAAGTGTTTCCCGAGGAACTGCCTGGTCTTCCTCCAAGAATAGATGTTGAGTTCTCAATTGAACTTATACCTGGGGTGCTACCAATATCCAAGACTCCATATAGAATGGCTGTTTTTTAGCTTGAATAGCTGAAGAAACAACTACAGGAGAATCTGGATAAAGGGTTTATACGCCCAAGTGCTTCACCATGGGGTGCACCAGTCCTCTTCGTCAAGAAGAAGGATGGGTCAATGCGGCTCTGCATCGATTATCGTGAACTTAAAAAAATAACGATAAAGAACAAGTATCCACTCCCACGAATTGATGACTTGTTCGATCAGTTTCGTGGAGCACAATACTTCTCCAAGGTGGACTTGCGGTCGGGATCTTATCAAGTAAGGGTGGAGAAGGAAGATATCCCCAAGACTTCTTTTCATACAAGATACGAGCACTATGAATTCATATTAATGCCTTTCGGACTCACCAATGCTCCAGAAATATTCATGGACTTGATGAATAGAGTCTTTAGAGATTACCTTGACAAATTTGTGGTAGTATTTATAGATGATATTCCAATATACTCCAAAACCAAGGAGGACCATGAGGAGCATTTAAGAACTATACTGGAGACTTTGCGTAAGGAGAAGCTCTATGAAAAGTACAGCAAGTGTGAGTTTTGGTTGAAGGAGGTCTCATTCATGGGACATATCATCACAAGAAATGGGATATCTATGGACCCCTCCAAAACAGGTGCAATTGAGGGATGGCCGAGTCCAACATCGGTTACAGATATCTGTAGCTTCTTGGGGTTAGCTTGATATTATCGACGATTTCTGAGAAATTTCTCACGATTGTCCAACCCTCTTACCAAGCTAACTCGAAAGGGAGTAAAGTTTTCTTGGAGTGATGAATGCGAAGAAAGCTTCAAGGAGTTGAAAAGGAGGCTTATCACTGCACCCTTGCTCACTTTACCCACAAGTGGTGAGCTTTTTGTGGTATTAAGTGATGCTTAGAAGAAGGGAATAAGATGTGTGCTGGTGCAGAATGATAAAGTGATATCCTATGCCTCAAGCCAGTTGAAAATCTATGAGATAAACTATCCAACACATGATCTAGAGTTGGCGGCTGTGATCTTTGCCTTGAAAATCTGGAGACATTATCTCTATAGATAGAAATGTGAGATATATACTGACCACAAGAGTATTAAATATATATTCACATAGAAAAAGATTAATATGCGCCAGAGAAGATGGATAGACCTCATAAAGGATTATGACTGTTCAATACATTACCACCCTGGGAAAGCAAACAAGGTGGAAGATGCCCTAAGTAGAAAGGATCTAGCGATTCTATCAATGATGAGAATTTAGAAGGATGCAATATTCTTAGACATGATGAAGATGGACGTGGGAATCATAAAGAAGGGAACATCATCAATCCTTTCACAAATTATTGCTTAACCATATCTTTTCGAAAGGTTAAAGGATGCTCAAAAGGATGGTGTGGGAATTCAAGAAAAAGTGGAAACTATCAAAAAGGGAAAATCCTCAGAGTTTAATGTTAATGAAGAAAGAATTGTGTGATTTGGGAAAAGATTATGTGTTCCATCAAGTCCAGAGCTGAAGAAGGAACTTTTGGATGATGCACATAGTTCAAATTTCTCTATTCACCCAGGGAACACAAAGATGTATCGAGATCTCCGAGAAAACTTTTGGTGGGATAATATAAAGAAGGAGATCGTTGAATATACATCAAAGTGCCAGGTGTGTCAGCATGTGAAGGCAGACAGGCAGAAGTCTAAGGGGAGGATGCAACCATTGCCCATACCAGAATGGAAATGGGAGAACATCACCATGGACTTTTTCACTGGACTTCCAAGGACATCCAAAGGCAACAATGCAATCTGGGTTGTTGTGGATCGTCTTACAAAGACATCACGCTTCATTGCTATTCGTGAGGATTTCTCATTGGATCAACTGGCATGGATATATATCAGGGAAGTGGTAAGGTTGCATGGAGTACCTCTATCTATTGTGTCTGACCGAGATCCAAGATTCACCTCTACGTTTTGGAAGAGTCTTCAACATGCTCTGAATACTGAATTGAACTTCAGTATGGCCTATCATCCTCAAACTGATGTCCAATCCAAGTGGACTATCCAAACACTTGAGGATATGTTGAGAGCGTGCTCAATGGACTTTAAAGGAGGATGGGATCAACATCTTCCTCTAGTTGAGATCTCTTATAATAACAGTTTCCACTCGAGCATCCAAATGGCAACATATGAAGCCCTGTATGAGAAAAGGTGCAGAACACCGGCATGTTGGGATGAGGTCAGTGAACGTAAGCTGCTTGGACCAGAAATGGTCGAAGAAATGGTGGATAAGGTGAAAACAATTCAGCAGCATATCAAGGTAGTCCAGAGTTGACAGAAGAGTTATGAAGATAATCATTGAAGAGACCTTGAGTTTAATGTTGGAGACATGGTGGTTTTACGCATATCTACATGGAAGAAGGTCATGAGGTTTTTAAAGAAATGGAAGTCAAGTCCAAGGTACATCGGCCCCTTCGAGATTCTTGATCGTGTTGGGGATGTGGCCTATCGACTAGAACATCCACCTACAGTGGCCAAGGTGCATGATGTCTTTCATGTATCCCTCTTAAGGAAGTACATACAAGACCCTTTACATGTACTCTCTTCCGAGGTGGTACAATTGGAAGATGACCTTTCTTATGAGGAGCATCCAGTGAAGATCTTAGATTGTAGAGAAAAAGTTCTACGAAATATGACAATGCCCCTCATCAAGGTGTTGTGGAGAAACCACAAGTTTGAAGAAGCGACTTGGGAGTTAGAGGATATAATGAAGCTGAGTTACCCACATTTGTTTTAGTGTGGGAAAAAAAATTGAGGGTGAAATTTCTTAAGGGGGGAATATTGTAACGACCCAAAGTTTCATTAATGGAAAATCCCTCTTGATCCAGTTAATTGTCTCTTTATAAAAAAATATTTTTATAAGATGTCAACTTCTTTGGTTTTATGATAAGAGTTGTGACCGTTACTTTTATAGCAGTTGAACAGTGATCCCATGATTAGTATAAATATAAGTCTTTAACGAACCCAATTTTTTACTCAGAAAAAGGAAGCGATGGCCTCATCCAATAGAATTGCCCCATACGAAGCCCATTTGTCGGAGCTCGAAAAAGAGGTGGCATCCTTGGGCTTCACCCTTGACTGAGCCCAAGCTGAGCTTCATTATGTCAAGCTCGAACGTGACCGTCTATGGGAAAAGTGTAAGTTGATTGAAATTACCACTTGAGCGATGTTATCCGAGCCGCCCCAAGAGTCTGTCACCATCGCACACCTTACCATTAGGTCTTATGCAGCTATTTTAAGGGGTTATGTAACAAATAAGTAGTACTATGTCAATGTACATTATTTTTTTGTATATAATAATGAATATAATTTCTAGTCATTTTTGATACATTGTATATATTTTTTAAATTACAAATGGTGTTTTTAGTTATTATTTAATTAAGAAATATATTTTATTAAATTAATGGATTTTTGAATTAAATAATATTTTAATAAAATAATAATAATATTATTAAATTAATTTTAATTAAATATAAATGATCTTATATTTTTATTAATGCAATTAAAATTTTTATTAAGGTTTGAATGCCATTTCTATCAAAACACGTGAATTTTCGATAAATGTTGATTTTTATTTTAAAATTGAAAATTCATATATTTATAAAAAAAATTAGATAAAATAAATGTCATTTCTGGAATAAGGAGGTTGAAATTATCTAACGGTGAATTTTTCAAAAATTTCTGAGACAGTCAAATTTTTGGGTAAAAATTAAATACCATTTAAATATATAATGTGTTTTATGACATCATAATGACCCAATGTTGATGTAATAAAATACCATAATCCTTATGTTCGGAAAAAGTATGTTTTATAATTAAAATAAAGAGGTTTTGGGTTTGTTTGAATTACTTTTCAAATCATTAATGAACCCCTCAAGATATATTCAACACTTTGCCTTTTTAAATTAATTTCCATGGGAGTGTGACTCACCTCCACGTAAGCAACCCTAATATTTTAATAAGTTCGAACCTTGTCCTTGTAAAATATTATTTTCCTTTTTCGTTTTCTAGAAACCATGGGCAAAATCCATGGGATGGTTTGTGGTTTGTAATAATTTAATATAAGGGGCCCCATACCAAAATAATAAATAATTCTCTCACCTTTCCTATATAAACCCACCCAAGCTCCCACTTCCTCCTCACTAAAATCCTTTGGAGATAGTCCAACCTCTGCCCTACTCTTTCTAGAATCCTCCCAAGGTGCCCCAAGCTCCCAAGAATCCTCTCACAAGCCTCTCTCTAGCCTTTGGAAGCACACTTCCAAGTAAGGGTTTTTTCTTCCTTTCTCATTTTTGTCAATTCTCTTTAAGTTGTTTGGCCCTTTTAATTTCAATTATGAATGTTGGGGTATGGTTTCGCACCTCCCCCATACTTCCCTTTTATTGTTTAAATTATGGTATACCCCTTTATCTATCATTAAATTCCTCCCATGTACACCCGTTAATATGCTGAAATTCCGAATGGAACTTCTCTCTCTTCTCTTACATTCAAGCAATACTTTTGTATCATGAATCTAAATTCCATTTCAATTGTTGGGACATATATCTATATGACCTCTTTACTATCCATTACATGTAAATATGATGAGGAACCCCTTTCTCTCTAATCAACCTTTTTTATGAATTCTTGTGTCATGTCGTTACGCTGCCGAAATCGCACCAATTTTCTAAGCCAATGTCATTGTGTAGTGAATACCATGACCATTTCTCCATCAAGGGTATTCACCTTTATTCACATTTAATTATTTATTATAAAGTTTCATGTATTAATTCCACATTCCTTTATCGTGGAATAAATGATTATGTTTTATGAATCCATGTTTTATGATCCATGTGGCACACTTCTGCATGAAATGAAATGTTTAAGAAGGGTGCACCCTTATAGCGCTCAATGCATTGGGTAATGTATAGTATCATGATACGTCAAGTGCAATGAGTGTTGACTAATGATAATTCAAGTGCAACGAGGGTTTACTCATTCTTCATGTGCAATGGGGGTTTACTCATGCTCTATGTGCAATGAGCCACGACTCATGCTAATTCAATGTTAAGTGTCGTTGCCACATTTCCATGTTATGATTATCATGCTTTATCATGCCTTTATGTTCATGTTTCTTTTATGATCTACTGATATTCCTATTGTCTAACATGTATTGTACTCTTCATGTTATTCCATGTGTACTTCCTTACTGGTCTTTATAGCTCACCCTTTTCTTGTGCATGTCCTCAGGTTCTCCCATGCAATGCTAAGTACGAGGGAATGTAGTGGTCATGTAAAGGAAGTTTTCAATAAAGATGTTGTATTTAAAGTTTTAAGTTTTATGTAATGATCCTAATCCCCAAAGACACTAAACCTCTCGATATTCTTTGATGTATCAAGTGAAGTTTTATGTAATAAAGCATGTTTAAGTTGTAATAAAAAGCAGGGTTGTCATAAAAATGCCCTGAGGAGAGAACCACAGTCAGCCCAAGATGGTGAAGAGGATGGAAGGGACGGGGGAAACTGAGCGACACAAATCCCCTTATAGGCTCATTTTTATATCCATATCATATTATAGAGATTATAAAAATAATGATAATTTCTCCCTTTAATATCATTAAAATATTATGTCAAATCCTCATATCCTACTCTTTTTAGATTTTGTTTTTTATGATCTAAATAGTGGTATATCATTTGAAAAATAGTTTTTCTTGTTTTGTTGTTATTATCATATTTATCAATAAATTTTATAAAAAATCTATCTAAAATATATTATAAATTGTTATTTATATTTTCAATAACATTATATAATTGGATTCATATTAAAATTAGGAATATATATATATATATATATATAATTTATCAAATATTTAAAATTTTGACTTCAAATATTTGAGAATATTTTGAGTGTTCCAAATATATTGAACCCTAATATCAATATTTAGATCATATTTCTATCCTTCAAAATTCACTAAAATAATTTTTATGAACCAACATGGGTCATCCCCAAACCAGAAACCTGATTTGGCTCGTTGAAAGGACCAAAGGACGTTTTCAATCCCAAGAGACTAGAGAAAAGTTCTTGGGAATCAAGAACTACCTTTGGGAATGATTTATCCCACAATGAACCAAACAATCAATAGTTGACATATAAATAAAATGAAACAGAACAATCCAATATAAATTCGTATATCATAAGTCAAAGACTACAAGGAAAATAAAAAATCTAAAAAATAGGTAAACCAATGTAGTTGAGATATAAAATAATCTATCTCCATTTGATATGAGGGAAATCATCAAATCATGTCACTTATAAACTCCCACACCCTGCTAACATGAATATCAACCACGACCATGTGATGCTTCTCCTTTTCCTGAGATAAATAAAACAATATCTACACATACCCAATGGTATGTATTATGTGTGTGAAAAATAAACTCAGTAGGATCCCACCAGGTTTTTTAAAAATATAATTTATAAAAAAATATTAATTATAATCATTTAAAGAAATAAAATTCATGAAATATAGATTTACAATGTTTTCAATAAAACATAGAAAACCACCCCATTTTATAATAAAATATAATGAAATCATTAACAAACCATTTACCAATAAACCATTTCTTAAAGCATTTATTGGTAACAAATTCAAATACGGAACACTGGAAACTATTCTTAGGGTAGATTAGTAAGGATCCTCACACCTTAATGATGAAATTACTAAGTTCACACAAATTCTTAGAAAAGGGGCATAGTTATAACAAAATCACCCAATTACTAAACCCCATTTCACAACATAGTTTCATTAGAGTTTTAGAATTATTCCATGCTATGTTTACAGAAACTATCATAACATGTTTTTTCTAATCTATCCCCCTCATACATACCATAGGATTCTATTTTCCATATCGCACAATTTACGGATTCCAATTTCAATGAAAATCCACCCATGGAGGTTTAAATTATCATATTTTCAACCATTCAAATGTATTTTCAATGATAAATAATCAATATCCCCTCTAACACATAAAGAAAATACATTGAAAAAATTTACAACTACAATACCAAAGGGAAAGCCCATTTTATAAATGTTTCATGAACATTCACATTTCAAAAATAATAGATCCATTCATTAAAAAATTTAAATGACCGATTTGAAATGATTAAGAAAAATTGTTTAATAAATAAATGATTTTTAAATTAAAACATACCTCAAACACATGGTATTTACAATAAAACAAATGAAATCGACACTACAAGTGGAATTGAGTCTCTTATGAGGTATTGAAGGGCCTCAAACCATAAAAATAATGTCAGTGAATATTTATTCTTCCATCCCAATATCAATAGATATAGTGAAAAATACTTACCAAGATAATTCATGAATAATTGAAGAAATATCTAAGTATATCTGGTTGCAACCTTTTTTTATCACAAGGGATCTATATGAAAACACAATATTTCAAGACATAACCCATAGATCCATCCATAAAAACCACTATATATATATTTTTTAAATAAAATGAGATGATATCTATGAGAATTATGATGAATAGTGAATAACGGTATCCTACCTTGATTTTTCTAGATCTAATTCCATAATATCCCTCAGAATTTCACCAAGAAACGGTTAAGATCACCAAAATATTTAAACGGAATCCCTAGAGATGATATCCTAAGATATACGAATTATAATGGGGTTAAAATAATTTTTATTAGGATAAGAAAATAATTTTACCGTTAATAGTGTCATATGGTTTAGGAAACAACGAACCAACCGTGCACTCGTTTTTGACTACTGGTGTAGACATACTATTCGGTCACACATTTTTTCTAACCATACACCAACTGTGAAAAATTATATTGTCCCAAATCACAATAATTAATATTGATTCATAAAAATTGTATATGGTATGGAATAACCATACTCTAACCATCAACATGCATAGAACCCCACCCCCCCCCCCCAACTCCCAAAAATCACTCAAAACAGCCCAAGAATAGTTCAAAATTAAAGAAAGTCAAAAAATGAATATATGTACCAAAAATTGACATTAGGATGTGAAAATTATCACCACCATACCTACTTCCATCAACAGAAAGTCAAGATAAAAAATATTGATCAATGAAAAGATGAGGCCACTACTCCCTCGTCATAGATTCATATTCCCACAACACTTGAGAATATGTCTCGTGCTTCTACAACACACAGTCCAATGGAATAAACATCCATCATAGAATATTTTATTTATATTTAAAACTATAAATCACTAATTCAATTACTCATATATCTAGTTCCAAATCAATATCTTCCTACTTTATAACGGGAGAGGGATTGGGATGATACTTCTTGCATTCAGACATATGGAAATATAACATATATTTGTCATCTAAGATGAAAAAACTAACTGATAATACACTTTTACAATAATATTATCGATTTAAAAAGTTACCACATATCTTGATGATAATTTCCATTACATCTCAAGATGATGTGGATCCCACTAAAGTGAACCATTAAAGAACCCTCAACCGCCCACTAAAAATTAATGATGATGGTGTAAAAAATTCACATAATTTGTATGACAACCATGACCATCCCTAGTCCCTGATGAATAAATTTAACTTCTTCTAACTTCTATTGAACAATTATTTGTCCTACAAAATAAATCTCACCCACCATAAACCAAAAAATAGTTAACATACATAGAAAACTATATAAATCCTCAAATAAATCCATTCTGATGTATTAATGGCAACTAGTGTAATAAAACAATTAAAGTCATCCCAAATAGATATTCTAAGAGCCTAATAAAGAACATGATAAAATAAAATAGCATATCCTAAAAAATATGAATAGAATGATCCATATGTTTTTGTATCAATGGATGGTATGGTGTGATGAACTTAACCTGACAACTCATTACCTTCTATAGGTGTTTCCAAAAGTTAGTGGTGGTCAAGGGGTCCCTATATTTTATAATATGAGATGAAAAACTATAAAAATTCATTATTTCCAAAACATATAGATCCCCTATAATCTCAACCTTTATGGTGTCTTAAATAAAAAAATGAGTCAGTCTAGTTAGTCGACTAATCACCAACCATATTTTATTCTTACCATAGGGAATATATGGAAACCCAATGATGATATCCATCGATACCTCATCCCATTTCCAGACGGGAACTGGGAGAGGCTGAAGTAAGCCTCAATGATTTTGTTTTTTAGCCTTAATTTGATGATAGGTATTGAAATGAGATATAAAATTTTCTGTGTTCCTTTTCAAACATGGACACCAAATCTGACGCTTTATGTCAAAGTACATATTTGTTATACAATTATGAATAGACCACTGAGAACAATGAAAACATTCCATCATGAACATACTCCTATATAAATGAATGATATATGAGTTTCTAAAATGAATAAAGCCTTATATGGATAAATACCATTTGAATATGGTCCCACACCCATATAAATTAGTCATTAGGCTTCTGAACACCTCTCCTACCATTTCCCCTCAAAAATCAACTTAATAAGAGATGATCTCAACTAAGAATTATCCATACCAATACCAGTCACTACATCCATCATATTCAGGTGAATTTGATAAACTATCCCATGATATCCCATTCATGTTTTGATTCCATATCTATTTGATAAGAAAACATCATACTTAGGGCAATGTAATCATGATTACCCTTTCTTGGGGTATAGGTGATTTAATAATTGATAGACTAAAGATACTTCACCCATCGACTTTTTTGAGGTTTAGGTATTTCTGAGAAAATATTTTACTCATTATTTCTTGGATAGAATATATAGTGAACCTTACCCTAAAAAATGTAACGTTTCCATATCTTGAGATCATGTATAAATGTTCCATGTTCAAAATCATGAGTGAGGTAATTATTCTCATGTATTCAAAGATGATAATATTTATGCGCCACTACATGATCTTCTTGATTAAAAAAATACCAACCTATGAACTCAAGTCATCAAAAAATAGAACAAAACCCTTTAATACTTTTGGAAAAATCATAAAAGGTGATGATTTTAGAATTCTCTTCAATTTTTTAAAAGATGTTTAGAACTTAGACTCCCATATGAATTTTAACTCTTTCTTGGTAAGAGTAGTCAGGAAAAAGAAAAATTCAAGAAGCCTTTTTCAAATGGTCGATAATATCCTACCAAAATCAAGAATCATTGAATATCAAATACCTTTTTTAGATCTTCCCATGATTAGACAACTTTCTCCATCCTGGATCATCTTAAATATTACAAAAACAAATTTCTGAAGAAGAGAAATTATCAAATCCGGAAATTAAATTTCAATAAACATTCATAAATATGGTGATCCCTCAATATTTATAGAACATATTTTAGTTTATTCTCATTATATTTTAAAATTTTATAGTTAACCAATATTTATTCAATAAATGACCTGAAAAAGGAGTCAAGGTACCAGTGGGAAATCTGATTCCTCATGGAGATTAACATAATTAGAGTATTAGTCAGACCAAATAGCCTCATAAGATTTTCTTAGTGTCTGTACTTACTCTAGAAGACAATATTTGGAATATCTGACTCTTGAACTCTGAGATGATGATACCTAGACCAAAGGTTGATTTTAAATAACCACTTTTATCCCTTAAATTAATCTATCAAGTTATTGGTATAGTTAAAAGGATACTTATTATTAAGAATTACCAAATTAAGCTTCCAATAACTGATAAAAAATTGTAGTGTACCATCATCCTTTTTGCTAAATAGAATAAGGGATTCTTAAGGTGATATAATAAGATGAATGAAGCCTTTATATTTCAAATCATTCAATAAAATCTTCAATTATATCAATTTTGTTAGAGTCATATTATATAAAGGAAAGTATATATAATGTGATCCCATCACAAAATCGATTAAAAACATAACTTCCTTATCTATGGGTAGAGTGGATAAATTATCTAGGAAAACTTAAGGAAATTACATAGCCTCAAAAGGAATATCTCAACCTTTAGGATCATCCCCATTTTTAGAATTGAAAGAGGAAATAAACAATCTATGTTCCTATAAAGGATATAATACTTGACTAGACCTCAAATCCCATTATCCCAGATAGACTCAGGAGTTCTTATCAATGACAGTAAATAAAACTAGATAATGATAGAGAATTATATCTTCATTATGGTTAATAATACAATCTATCACAGGGATATCATTAAAGAGATCCACAAGTCTAGAACCGAATAATCCCAAACAAGTTTGTCTTCTGATATAGATAAGTGACAATAGGGGAATCAAAAACCATGACCCTTCTTCATTCCAAGAGGTTTCATCAAATGAATGACAAAAAACAAGATATCTAATAGAATATTTAGACTGTTAACAAATTTAGTTGATATAAGGGAATGAGAGGAACCAGTATCAAATAATTAATTCACTAAGGATGAATTGATAATGTTAGTGCCTCTCACTATTATAGGACCCACATTACAAACTATCTTAGACCCTTTCACTATCGGTAACTAAATTATTTTTGAATAATGATGCGTGAACCACGCATTAATTAAATCCTTTTACTACAAAAATGTACCTTTAGGTGGCTAAGATCCTGTGTCATATCATATAGTAAAGAAATCCTGACATAAATTCTATAAGTGGACTCAGTGTCCACACAGGTTATATAATTTAGGAGTCATAGAAAAATTGAATCATGTGTTCCCTATCATGAAATACTACTACTAAGTCCAAGGTACAATACTATCTTCTACTATAGGATTGATATATGTTTATTACTCGGATCCACTTCCACTACCCCTTTGAATATCATTCCATTTCTTGTTATTTCTATAAGATCCACTGAAACTACCATTGGATGGTAGAGTAATATCTATTAGATCCAAATTTCTTACCATGTAGATATATACCATAATCATAATTTCCACAACTTAATAATAGATTTAAATATTCAACATATAATCTGAAGATCAAATATCAAGTCGCAAGACCATTTGAAACCACTGAGCCTTAAACTTTTCACTTAATTCAATATAGGGAGATAAAAAACCTGTTATTTAACGTATTTTGTATATTTAATTATAGTATTATCATAATTTTAAATGGTGAGGAACATAATGGATTTTTTCTTTATCGTTGTTTCTTAGAAAAATTGTTGGAAAAAGTTTCACTTCAAGTCTTTCCACTCAAAACATTGATATTGTTTTTGATGAACCAATATGTCTCACCATCTCCTGCTAAGGCCTTTGATTTTAAACATAAAACATATATTTTATAGATTCTATAGTCTCTAGATAGTTTTAAATCCAATATATCTTCTCCAACTAGTCCTATACTTATTGGGGTTCATTAGATCCATTGATGGACGGTGGTTTTTTGTAGAGAAACTCTTAAGCTCTATATTCATCTCCTCCAGTCCTTGGTTTCACTTACCTTTCCTGATTTAAGATGTGGAAAAAATCATATTCCATAGAACATATTTCTTGTACTATTCCTTTAAAAATATTTTTATTGACTTGTGGGTTTCCCAAAGGAACATCATCTACATCACCCTCCTGAGTGATTCTAGGAAGCCATCTAGGGGGGAAAGTACTCATAAATGAAAGTGGAAATCCCATCAATCAAGTGAAAAATATTTGTTTAAACTAATAAAAATTAAGTAAATAATTGATCATAGATCTAAAATCATCTTGAGAGACACACTTCCTAAAATATTTTGGCAACTGAAGGCTCCTTACAATGAGAGATTGTCATGAACTCGCTCATAACCTATCGAGTTCATGTCTTCCAAAATTTACCATGACATGAAGACCATAAATAAATAAAAACATTTAATAAGAATTCATCATGGAACAACCTAGTTATTTACCAAATAGTACACATGATCCATCCCATGGAAATGTACAATGGGGATTCCGAATCCCAACGGGCTGGCGATAAGCACCCAAGAATCAATAACTACTATTGAGAATGATTTAACCCACAATAAACTAAATAATCCACTGTTTATATATATATATATATAATAAAGGCAACAATACAATATAATTTCTAACATAGGTAGTCAACATTTATAAGGAAAATACAATTTCTAAACCAAAATAGGTAAACCAAGTAGTTGAGACCGAAAACACCCCATCTACTTGTTATATGAGTAAAAAACCCACTATTTCACCTACAAACTCATACACCCCAATAACTTGTATACCCTTCACCACCATGTGGAACCATGCCTTTACCTAAATCATATAAAATAATATCTACAGACACCTAATGATATTTCTAAGGATTTAGAAAAATAATTTATGAAGGATCCCACCAAGTTTTTCATAATGTGGATTTATAAAACAACCCAATTATAATAATTTAAATAAATAAAAGGTAAGAGGTATATATTAACACATTTTTCAATAAAAAAATATAAATAGACCTCAATTTTAGAAAATTTTATAAATCTCTCATAGACAAACCATTTTCAGCCAATTTATAAATAATCAATTTCTCAATGAATTTATTGGTAACAAATCCAAACAGAGCACCATGGAAACTAGTCCTAGGGTTGGTTAGACCTCATTTAGATAATATCCTTAAAAATTAGTAATAAAATTAATAAATGAAAAAGATAACAAGAACATAGACCTAATGATAGGATAAAACCTCAAAAAAATTCTCCCTATCATAAAATAGTTTAGTTCAAGTTGTAGCATGAGTCCATACTAGGTAGCTGCAAAAAATCCTATAATATATTTTCCAATATATACCACTCATATGTACCAGAATTTATCAAGTATCATATACCACATACAGAGGATTATTTTTCACTACATAAATCATTCAAATGGAATTTCACACATAAATATTCAGCCACTATATAACAATTAAAAACATGCATTGAAATCCATTTTCATCGACAATACTAAAGGGGGAGACCAACTAAAAATATACCAAACATTAACTTTTTTATAATAATATATAACAACATTAAACAATTTAAAAAACCAATTTCAAATGAGAAATAAATCATGGTTTCATAGAAAATTATTTTCATGAAACCACAAATTCAAACACTTGTTATTTCAAACAATCAAATGAAATCAACACACCACGAGCGAGGAAAACTCTTAAGATGTAAATAGGATAGAAAAACAATGAAATACAATTCAATAAAACTGTATTCAACAATCCCAAAATTAATAGAGATTGGGAAACTCACTTTCCAAGACAAATAAAAAATAATAACACAAATATATAGGTCATTTTGGTCACTAACTTCCTTTATTGAAAAAGATCTATAAAAACCAATTAAATCATGACACAACCCATAGATCATTACATATCATCCCATATATATGGTTATTTTCTAGAAAAATAGTTTAGATCCTGGAGAACATCAAATAATAATTAAGAGCAAGATCTTATCTTGGGTTTTCAAGATCCATCACTACAAAATCCATCAGAAATACTCTATATAAGTGTCAAGATCACCATAATCATAACGAATTACGATTTGAGATTATAAACTAGAATATATGATGAATAATGGGTTTAAATATAAGAATATATGGTTTATAATAGAGTTTTAGGATTAATTAAATCATGTCACACATTTTGGAAGATAATGCACTGGCCATATGTCTATTTCTATCCACTACAGTAGTTGCATGGTTTTTATATATATGAACAACCTTGAAAAAATTTACTATACCAAGACACAAAAATATACACATACACCAATGAATGTCACATAGTTTTACCTAATATTTCTCCAATCATGATAATGACTAGAAACCCCTAAAAACTCCTAAAAATCATTCGAAATAACCAAAGAATAGTCCAAAATATAAGATAGTAAAAACAAATAAATATATCTAATTAAAAGTAAAACCATGAAATTAAAATCATATTTTATTAATTTCCATTATATGTGATTTACATTGTAATATAGAGAAATAAGGACATGAATTGGATTTAAATCCTTTAATTTAAATCTAATATGAGTTCAGAATAAATTGGCATAACTATTTATATAGAGACCCTATTTTTTATTTTTAAGACTATGAAACATATCAACGAATATTTTTGGAACTAGTTTCTAAGATTGTGAAAAAATTTAATTCCATTTTTTCCCAAAATTATTTTACAAAAAATATTAAATATATTTTTAATTATTTGTAAACATTTTTATAGAAAAAATAGAATATCTCCAAAATGGTGTCTCAAAATTAAAATTTGAGACCATAGTTGATAATAAAACGTGATTATCACCCTATGCATGAACTAAAGATTGTTTTCATGGGATTTTTGGACAATGCAGCTATCGGCAGGTGTGTTCACTGAATTATTTATTTATTTATTTCATTAAGTGACCTAAAGAAAAATCCTTTATAAATATTTTTTTATGAATAATCTCTATGGTTAGATACATAACACTGGGACTTTTGATAATTGTATCCACTATTATTTATTTATGGATCGATATCGGATGAGGATCAACAACTGGATCAAGGTTAATTGAGGTGCAGTGAACACATCAAATATTCTTCCTTTGTTGGCTGAAAATTTCTTCATCAATGGTCAATATGAATCATATTAAGACTCATCATTTGTTGATTCCCCCATTATGATTAAAATTTCGAGCCTAATCAACACATTTAAATTGATATTCATTTATCTAAGCGTTTTCATGAAGCAGTGTATTATATTTAAATTGTTTATTCAATTTATTCCCACTATTCCATTTTTCTCACCCCTAACTATATCCAATCTAATTCATTGACCATGAATGATTATCCAATAATTGTTTCACATTTTTTTCCTTTTTTTTCTCTAAATCATTATTTTCATTATTCTATGATTGCCAATACACCACGGTTCGACATTTTTGTGTGGGTACGAGTGTGATCGGACCCCTAAATTCACAGCAGATTCACGTGTGATGGACGACTTGATGAATTAGGTATGGATTCAATTAAATTGTGGAATTCACGTGATTCCACCATTGATCAAGAATTTGAGAAGGTAGAGGGATATGTTTAGAGACATCATGGATCATGTGGGTGTCGAAAGACTAAATATAACTCTTAATTCTGACCACTGGTGGACCAAAAATGATGGACGGTGGTTATTAATAATGATAGAGGATGGTCCAATGGCATGATTGCAGTAAAAAATATGGATATGAGATGTGTAACGTGGATTTGAGTTTCGTAAAAAATCCTGAATACGAGGCATATCTATAATGAACACACACTTTTTTATGGACCAGTTGTAGAGGCTAGGTTTTTTTGGCTGAGTTAAATATCACATGCCATGTGGGACACCCACAAACCATATGACTCAGTGAAGGAAAGATTGTCATATACTATTGGAGTAAACACACACATGCACAACCAGGCACATGTAATGTACCAGTAAATAACTACGGTAGATGGACACAACTAGGGTAAATGGACATGGCTAGGGTAATCAGACACAACCATTGTACACAAAAATGACCTGAAGGAAACAGACACATCCAGAAGAAAATAGTTTTGCCCGAAGTTTCTAAGGGAAGTTGTGTGTAATGACAAATATTTTCACAAAAAGTTATGGATCATTTTTATTCAGTTTTAAACATTGGTTTAATATTGGTAAATGTGTATTATGGACTAAGTAAGGTTCTTTAAGTGTTTGGGTCTTGTTCGGAGGCCAAAGCTCTCAAAATAGGAAAAATAACTAGGCCACATGATTAGAAGAAACTATATGACCCATCCCTTTGGGTCTCTTCTAACTATGCCAAGTGAAATAGAGGTGTAGCAGGAGACACACAGTTTATTTTTGAAACCTTATGAATCTAGTCAATTGAATTTTCTAACCACGTACAATTTTTGCCAGTGGTATTTTGTAAGGTTTGAATATGGTTTGGGAAACCATGAATCTTAATCATGCAAGTAAATTCCTTAAGTAGTGGTTAAATTATGGCCAGCATACAATTTTCCAAAACATGTGGGAAATATGAACTTCGCATATTTGAAGGTGAAAATTCATTTTCCGTTAATTAATTCTTATAACCTTATTTCTTTTTCATTCTCTTCTCTAGTGGATAAAACCCACATGTATCCTCCCAATGCATCTTCTCCTTCATGATCTAGTCATAGAGATAAATTCTCTTTTTGGAGTCTAATTCTAGATCCATTGAAGGTGTTGGATTCATTAAGATTATATCTATAATAATATCCCTTATTATCCATGTTTATATTCTAATCCATCATTCTTTTTAGGCACTAGCTTGTTTTACCAATTTTCATGGTTTTGGAATATTTCCTAAATTTATTCCAACCTACTCCAAATATGAGTCTGACATCGAGCGAAGAGTCATCTACAACCTTAACGTAGGTGATATCGTCATTTTACCCATAATTTTTCATGCCTCATAACTATGTTGTTGTTCCAAACACCTGATTTTTATAAGATTCCCATTTTTATTGAGTTCTTCATATCAAATTGATCATCACATCATGAAACGTGTCTTTTGATCCATGTTAAGTAGTTTATAGGATGGTTACCACACTTTTGGACACCCCTTGGGTGTGCCACATTGAAGTGAACCTTGTAGCTAATTGATAAACATTCCAGAACACATTATAAGAAATTGACATAGATAATAAATTTAAATCAACATCATATATGAATGTTTAATGAAAACCAAGGGACCTCTTAAGTTCTTGGCTCACATATACTTATAATTTCATATATAGGCAATTTCCTTAATAACCATGTTACCTTAAAAGTTCCTTTTGAGCTTTAAAAATTTAAATTCCATATTATATGAATTAAATGGATTTAATTTTAGGAAAATTTTTATATATAATGATTTACATTCCTTAAAAGGACAAAATTTTTATATATAATGACTTGTAAAGGGTGGTAAGACCACGCCTTAGGTTTATGTTGTACCAGATACCCATTTTGAATTATAATTCCTTGTATGTAATTAAACATAGAAAACATTACACATGAGAGTTAATAAAATATGTATTATACAATCATTATGGTTAAACCTTGTCATACGATATGATATGATCATAAGGGATTAATTGATCATGAAAGTATCATGAGCCGTTACATCGGGTGTTGAGCATGATGTCCCGCACCACTGACAATGTTTGGATGTTGGGCTTGAGATGCCGCATTCCTTATTTGAGTGTTGACATGATTAAAGACTCACTATCTAGAGTAACAAGCATGATATATCCCAGTCATTTTGAGATATAGGAAATGTACTCTATTTCTTGATCTTATAGGATCATTATATAGGTGATGGATGTCTGAGTTATGCTCCAACCCATCCAGCACCTAGTATTACTTGTATATGGAAACTTTTGTCTTCACGTACATAGTTCATATAGTTGGATGAAAAGTATAATTATATAATATATCTATTATTACTACATATATAAATAGTTAAATTTCTGCGTATCATTCTATTCATGAGCCAAAGTAGGTAGACCCACCATGTGTCTTATAGGAACCTGAGCAGGTTGGTTATTTATTTCATCATTGTTTTCCTATATTTTTTAAGCACACTATTTAGTTGGGAGAAATTATTAGACTACTTCTAGACATTATTGGTGGTGGTTTTATAAGATTTTTATCTCACACCCTACTCATGATACATTTGGTACCTAAGAAGATTATATGTTTTTTGGTATGGATAAGGAAAAGGGTCATGTTATAGGTTATTGATATGCATAGCTTATAGTTGGATCCTAGGAACAGAGAATCAAGCATAGGTTTAAGATTATATTGGTGAATTTTTTTCTTTCATTGTATTTTTTATCGTGTTTGTATCTTTCCATACCATGTTCCCCTTTTTTATATCATTATTAAATGCATCCATGAATATGACACTACCTTTGTGTATTTAGATTATTATTCAGTTATTTACTCTACCACTATTTTATTTGTTAGTTATACTTATTATTTTCCTCCTTGACTGTATTTTATTAATTCTATCCATTGTGACACTCTGATAAGAGGGTATAGTCTCTGCACTATACCACCTTTTCTAACATCCTAACATGATTTACCACTAAAATGTTAACCATTAGGTCTCCACATTCCCACAAGTGTGTCTCCCCATAAACTATTGGCTTTCAACTATAAGTGAGGGTGTAATGGTAGTTTAGTGGTGAGACTATACCCTCAAACTCAGAGTTTCACAACATTAACAGATAGTAAAATGTTAGAAACATGATATGAAATATTAAGAAATGATAAAGTAGTGGAATAAAGATGCAATATCATATAAAAACAGAATACAGAGAACACCATTTTATACAAATAACTGTTGATAAATAAATGTACATAATCTAAAATAGTAAACATATAGTATTATTTAAAATTAAATACAATATAGGAATCATGTAAATAAAGGAACTAAAAGTCCAAAGGGCGATCCCCATGAGCATCCTGATCCCTAGCTCAATCATATGCAGCTAACTCCTCATGTGAAAGAAAAACAACACAAGAAAAGGTCGGTAGCCCTATAAACAAGTAGGTCTACTCAGGTACTAATGGTTCATGAGTAGGGTGTCAGATATAAATCTATGTAGAATAGAACCCATGGTGTATATCCCAATCTTTCCTATTCTAAATAAATTTATAAGTCAAAGAAAATATATGAAAAGTAAATAAGTACACAAAAGTAATCATCCTATAAGTCCAAGTTCCTACATATACCCAAATTTATTTAATCAATTTTATTTAAGTGATAAGTATATGATTTAACAGTTAGACCTTTGTAATTTTACTAAGTTCAAATGAGGATTCAACTCATTAGTTAAATAAGTCTCAATACCTAGCACGTAGCATGGAATCCCCCATTAATATATAATCAAAGATGCATAACTAGGCCATCTACAAAGCATAATCAATACTAAATTCAATATTACTTTTCATCATGGAACATGCTTCAAATGAATCATTTCCTTCATTAATAAAATTAGAACATGTGCCAGTCCTTGGCATTCCTATGATAGAATCCAAGAATCACTCCAGGTTTATTATGAACCAACACCCTACAAGCACATCCCTAGAGAAACTCTTAGGAACGTGGTTTTGATCTAGGTGTGGTATAATGTCACAACCACCTGAGACTATCCTTGGTGGTCCTTTACAGAATCCCCTAGTATCACCCATTGCGTAGTAATCAATTCCCTTGAGTCTGTCCTTGGAATACTCTGTGTGATTCAAGTATCACCAATAATTTAATAGTCAAAAGACCCCAATGAGTCTGTCTATGGAACTCTAAAATGAATCCATGTATCACTCAGCTTATAAGTTAAGCCTCAAGAGTCCATCCACAGAATCCAACAAATGGATCTATGCATTACCCTTGTCTTAATAACATTTCACTATTGAGTCTATCCATTTAATCCTAGGGTCGATCGATGTATCACCAAAGCTATAAATTTCAATAGTCGCATGACTCCATCCATGGAATTATAATTTAAATCCATGTTTCATCCATGGATATTTATCATTTCACAAATTTAATTCCATTTAAACAATTCATTTAGCATTTCAAGGCCGAAACCAAGATAATCCTTTAATAAACTCACCTCAATGGGGGTACTCAAGCATTGTCCAACCTCATAATTCATTTCCTTTCATTTACTAATGTGGAAAAACATGATAAAAATATTCCCATGCTAAATTAATTCATCACGAAGTATGTAATCAAAATGACTCAAATCTGATGGAAATTCAAAATCCATTCAAATAATCATATGGAATATTTCAACATAACCATCCTAATAATCTTATCAAGCTATCCCATGGCTGATTTATAATCTAACTTTGATGGTTCAATCTGTATAACAAGCTTCTGTAGCTTAAATAAACTACCCCAAGGCATATTAGTATCTATCTCGTATGACCATATCCATATAAAGGCCAATTCACCCTTAATCAAGCAATGATATAATAAGAACCAAGGATCATGGTAACTCCACCCTTCCCAATTAATCTATTTGATTTACAATTCAAAATTCAAATCAATTGCATGTTTGACTTCCAATTACATGGGTTAAATAAGTCACACCATAAGGGGGGTCCAAATCATAATCCATCAAAGTGTCCAGTTAAGCAAACACACCCAAGGGGTGGTTATTCAAGGTTCTCAACCTATAATAATGTCATTAATCCTCTTTTACACACATAGGTCATGCCTAGCTATTTTTGAAACATAATATCATTATAGAAATTCCCTTTAAACATATCAAGGGAGGATATATTCTATCTTTCCTCATATCAACAATGAAACTCAAGAAAAGAGAACATCAAATAAATACAAAAATGAATCATTTGAACAAATAATCGCTAATTTTAATCATAAAAGGTAGTGAACCTCTAGTTGAGGGGTTTTATTATAAAAATGTGACTTTGTTTCTCAAACAAATCATTTATCCCAATTAAAGACTTCATTCCAACACCAATATTCGAATTTATCAAAGGAATGCATGATTCAAAATATGTAAAGAACCACATAAATAATTATCAAATTTTAATAACTCGAGGTTAGGGATCCTACCTCAATTAGTAGACCAAGCCAACTTTTGGAACTACTCAAATTAGGTGGAAACACTCTAAACTTCCACACACTCACACACACACACATTATTATACATATATAAATATCCTTTAATCAAAAGAGTGTATTCCCCTCACCATGAGGGAAAATGTATGAGGAATATATATACACAGACATACCTTTGTATGTGTGTTCGCACCATCAAAGATGATCAAAACTACCTACAATCAATTTTAGAGACTCCGAACACCATAAGACCCTAAATTATATGCTATGAGATAAAACTGTGGGTGTAGAACCTCACCTCAGATGGTAGTGGTGAACCATATCGACCCCATCATGCACATCCTCAGTGTCAGATGCTAGAAAATGAACCTAAGTGTCTTGATGGAGCCTTCTTATTCCATAATACTAGAATAAAACCAAAAAAATGGTCTTAACCTAACCCTAGAGTTTTATCTGCACCTCACTGGGTGATGGGGAGACTGATAAATCATTGAAAAAGAGGGGAGAGGGATCCGAGTATTACCTCGAAGTATTAGAGATAAACTATGAGAAATTATGATTGATACCACTATCTAAAAGGGGGATCGTGGGTGCCTCACGCGAGACTGGGTGGGAGAGGCGCTTAGTGTGTCGTGTTACCCCAGTAAGGGGGAGTGAGTGTTTAGGTTAATTTTTATTTTATATTAATTGAATTTAATTAATCTCAATTTTTAAATAAAGGTAGAATTCATGGTTTGGGATACATTTTTTTTAAAATTGTGCACTAAATGTGTGCCCTTTATTAGGCACCTGGAGCGCCTCGTATAGTATTCCCCACACAGTTTAGAAATCATGCACCAACTATGCTATGAATAGATCTTAGGTATATCCTGTACCACTAACCATGTGGTCTAGGTGAACAGTTTTGTAAACCATGTGAATCTCATGTGATGACATCTATCCACCTAAAATAAGCTTCATGACTTTATACTATGGGTTGCATGGTTTCAAAAAAACTGTGTTCCCTCTATAGGTCCTTTAAAACCTAACTTTCCCCATCCAACACTCTCAAAACTCCTCAGTCCACCTAGAAAAATCTTAGGCCTTCACCCAAGTCTAAAAACATCACATTGATGAATTATAACTCCAACAATTTCATTCTGTATATCGATTTGTAAAATGGCCCATCCAGTAATCACTACAAATTTAAATCCTCATGGAATTTTATTGATTCATATACATAGATTCTAACAAACTCCCCTCCTTAGAACTTCTCATCCCCAAGATGCCTTGAGGAAATAAAAAATACATCACCCAACATATAAGGGTCATAATGTTTCATCTATATGGTGGTGTCACATTTCCAAATGCCCAACGCACCTCAACGTACCTCTTAAGAATACAACACTTGCACCACCAAAACCTGAGTCAATGCTCGATTACCAACAGAAATGTCAAAGAGTATCTTACTCAAGCCAGCTTAATCGAAATGATCACATCATCATCCATCTAATAATCTGGAAAAAGGTTCTCCCCAAAATAGGCTTTCTAATTAGAATGATCCCAATTATCTATCAGGTTTTTCCAAACCATTGTAATTCCTTCCAAAGAACAACCCTAAGAATTTTAACGATGCTCACTGGATGGTTTCTTTAGATAGCCAGTGTATTTCAACAAAACATCAATTCCTTCCTTCAAGGATTATGCGTTTACAAAAAATGAGTCCAACGATGCTCACACCCGACTTCTGGTGAATTTTACAAGCCAACCAAAACTTGACCATTTAAATATATTATGGATCAATATAAATTACCGGGTAGACTAGTTCCAGACCACTGTAAATGTTACCATTAATTCATTACATTTGAGCCCAATAACATGTTCAGGATATTCTTGGATTCAACACCCTAGATCCCATGAAACAATCCCTAGGTATCTCATACCTCATTCGATAAGTGAGATATTGGTACAAAGCCAAAACCTCTACATAAGAACATTGATAAATCCCATAGTTACATCCCCCTAGCACTCATGTCAAAGGAAGTGGTCGGTGTATAAGAGTGTGTCCAAGGTGTTTCTGCATAGGAACCCAAGTATCACTCAAAACTAACCAAGCTTCTAAAAAACCAAACATCTTGCGTACAATATATATAGAGATCTCAAAACATACCTATAGCATTTAAAAAATAACATAGTATAAGACTGACATTATCCTAGTGTATCTTTGACAATATCAATAGAGGGTACATTCTCATATCTTTAAAAATAGTTCACTAAGATAACACCAATAGAAATAATTGAACCACTACTGGTTTAATTCATTAGAGGAAACATGGATTCACTTTCCAACACATCATCAATTAAACCACATTACTTATACCACCCAAGGCATTCGTGTTTTTTTCAAATATTTCTACTGAAAATATTTCATGACTAATGGAGTTTTTAAAAATATCACACACATATACAACCTCTTCAATTCCATGTTACCAAGTAGGCACTAACTTGATTCAATCTTGTAAGCATCAAAAGCATTTGAAAACAGAAGTATCCATTTAAATTTTATTCCTTAACTGTGTTACTCCCACTTGGAAGGACACATTTAACATAATAGACACGACAATCCCCACCAATGAAGTTTATGGGTATAAAAAGAAAGGATGAACCAGATTCTCACTAGAATTCTAGATCCATATTTACCATAAATTCACTTGTGAAGTTCCACCAACCATGATCACCATGTACAATCATTTGGCATGAAATCTGAAATCACATAGATCGACGTGTCAAAACACCTAGGACCTATATAGTCCTTCCAATTAGCAAGATGACCAGGATTTTTCAAACACTTTGGTCACTTTTCTCGAGGTATAACCTCATAACATACATAATATCTCAAATCTCAACAAATTGAAAATTTCAAATGTTTTGTTGCAATATTTTTTACATAGAGGGTGCTGCATACATGAATGCATACTAACCCAAGGTTACAAGAGAAAAAGGCACATCCTGAGTACTATCTGTAGGTTTTCATACATATTCAATCAATTATCAGATGCCTCATGTTGAAACTGGCTCAAAATCACATCATCTTATTGATCACCCCGTAATTCACTGTTTCTTTTTCAAGGTTACAACACTGTGTTAAACTAGTTTTATTTTGAAAATTATAAAATAATAACAAATTTCACTTCATGTTTGATTCAATTATTTTTTTTATCACTGTTAAAAAGGATAACGATACTTTTTTGATAATTTCATTAAAGGTGGAGGTGATTTAGAGGGCCCATGATGATGTCGATGAAAAATGATCCAAACTGCACAGGATCTATGCACACCAGGGGACTCATTCGCACACTGCTATCGAACCGTGCATCCAAATGGGATGAAATATTTCAGGATTGTGCAGAATTAATTGGGCTACATTTCTTCTAAAATAACCCATGACTAATTCATCCATATGATGGCCCGAATGAAATAATCTGTCTAGCACACTGAATTTGAACTAAGTCAAAAGTGGTGTGATGTAATCTATCCATATCACAAGCTGTAGGCATCCAAATGTAGCAAAAAATTTCGTGTAGATAGTTAGGAGGTGGGGATAAAACTTTTTTGATTTTCATTAATGTGATATAAGGCTGTATGGAGGTCGAAAACTATGTGATGAGTGGTTTTAATAAATTTATGTGCTCAAAACCACTTTCCCATTTTCCTATAAAATGGAACCTCAGGATCCCCATTTGTATGTTCATCCAGGAGGCAATGATCTGATATTTTATAGACCCAAATTATTCCTCTCCTCATCTATGAATTTCTAAAATCCCCTATCCTCATAGGGGGGTCAAGGATGAAGGTGTGGTTCCACCCGAGCTTCCTCCTCCTACTGATGTCGAGCTAAACGGTGGATGATCATTTTGAGGGTGCTACAAACACTTGGGAGGTAGTTATGGAGCTTGTTCTTATACTATATTTTCGTAATTTGGGTGATAAATATTTATCTTATTTCCTATCGTGACATGCATCTCCTCTGATTTCATTTCTATTGATATAATTAAGTGATACGTTTTTTATTTCAACACTGATTGGGTTGAGATTTCAAGTGGGAATCTTGGGTTTTTTGATTGGAAAAAACCAGCATACTTTCTATCTCACACATATATGAGATTTCAGTATTCTTTGGTAGAATTTAATCTATTCTTTAAGTACAATCCTTGAAAACATGATTGTTGTTTCAAGGGTTGGTACTTTGTGCAATGTTTTGAGAGACAAGAGGGGAATCTAGATCTTGACAACCCTCAACTAAAGAATTAAACAAAACCACATGGAATTTTCAGAATAATGAACTATACAGGATGTGTAGTGAACTTGAAGTGATATCCTTCTCTCATAATTCTTAAATCACCACCTTATTCTATCAACTATTATACTCTTTAAGTTAAGTTATTTTCATAAAACAATTTTCAAAATCACACCTCCATATTAGAAATCTTTATTAAAAATACACACTATAAGCTACCAACACTCATTGAGAAAAGACCTAGGATCCTACTTAGACTAAAAAATCTTCTTTAAATAACTATCAATTCGATGTGTCATGACAACATAGTCAAATCTTGACACTTTTTTTCGCGGAGCACTTTTTTTAGTGTGTGTTTTTATTAAGATATTTGTATATTTTGTTAATATTTATTTACCTTTTAAATCATTATGTGTTATGAACTATTTTTTGTATAGGCAAGATGCATGACACATTCTAATCCAGGATATTTAACTCTTTTATAACCCAAACCCGAGAGGATCTTACATCATCAACACTGAGACATAGAAGAAAACCATTTAAAGGGGGACACACAAAACATCGACACGTCTCTTGATCCTTATAATTCTTCTTCAGGAACCGACCTAAAAACTGAAATTAAATTTCATAATACGGTTGAAAACAATCTAAAATTAAAAGAACTAACCTCACCTAATGTTGATATCCAACCCACATACATTCAATTACAAGGCGAGGCACCCGCTTTTGAACTAAAATCTAATCAAGTTCATTATTTACCAAGATTCCATGGTCTTCCAGGAGAGGATCTACAAAATCATTTAAAAGAATTTAATAATGTGTGTTTACATTCAAACATACAAATTTGGATTAAGAACAAGTAAATATAAGGGAATTCCCTTTTTTATTATATGATAATGAAAAAGATTTTGTTTTCTATGTTAATTCACCAATTAGAGGTTCGGCGGACAAGAAATGTATTTTGCATGAAAAATATTTCCCGGCCACTCAAACATCAACTATTAGGAAAGAAATTTTTTGTATAAGGAAATCACAAGGGGAAACATCACATGAATATTGGGAATGATGTAATAGATAATGTTCAAGATGCCCATATAACCAAATAAGTGATCATCTTTTAATTATGTATTTTTATGAAGGTTTAATTCTTGTAGATCAAAATATGATTGATGCTAATACAGGTTGTGCACTAGATGATAAGACCTCATTTGCTGTAAGGAACCTGATTGAGAACTTGTAACCAAATACTCAACAATTTGGTAAAAGGTCCAATGCACCCATTCGAGGTGTCCATGAGGTGAAAAGTACCTAATTCAAGAGGAAGGTGGGAATGAAGTTCGAAGAGGTAAGTACCCTTCTTCGACAACTTTCTCTTTACCAATGGAAATCCCAACCTCCTCCTCCCATCCATTGTGGTATATGTTCATCTGAAACCCACTACTATGATCAATGCCCCCAACTAAGAGAAACTTATGAGATTTTTTTAGGAAATATTTCCAGGTTTCCCCAATAAACAACCCTTTAGGTAGGAACCATACTATCCATCCAATCCTGGGTGGAAAGACAACCATGACTATAGGAAAGGGGGTATTCAAACCAACCTCCACAACTATGGAACCAACGGGGTCGGAGTAGTCATCCACCACCACCCAGAAATCCTCAACCACCACAAAGGCCTTTCTAAAAACCCCCTCCAAAAGCTGATCCTAACCTATAAGATATGATGAAATAAATGGATTCCAATAATCTCTAATTACTTCAAACCACCCAGTCATCCATACAAGACCTCCAAACCCAATTAGGCCAACTAGCTAACTCGATGGGGGAAATTCAATGTCACGGGTTAGGTAAACTACCATTTGAACCATTAGTCAACCCTAGAGATGAAGGAAATATTAGTTCCATCACCATTAAGAGTGGAAAAAAACATAAAATCCAAATGACCCCTCCTTTAGAGTCATCCACTCCTGTGTAAACCTTCATCGCAACCACTAAAAATGTTCCAAATGTTGAAAAAATGTGTCTTGATAGAAACACATTCAATGAAAAGAGTGTGTGTGTTCATGAGTCTCTTAGCCAACCCATTCCTCATCTACTTCCCCTAAGGGCCACCTAACCTAGAAAACAAATTGAAAATAAACATGGTAAGGAAATTTTGGATACTGTAAAAAAAGTGTAGGTAAACATCCACTTGATTGATGTTGTGAATGAAATTACAAAATATGAAATGTTTTTAAAGGAGATGTGTACACATTGAAGGAGACTTCATGGTGATGAGAAGGTAATCTTGTGGAGTAATGTCTAAGCATTGATAGAACCATCATTTTCTGCCTAATGCATTGATACTGGAACATTCTCAATTCCATGCTCCATAGGTGAGTATTAATTTTCTAATGCTATGCTCGATTTAGGTGCTTCAATAATTGTGAAGCCTCACTCCATTTACTCTTCATTGTAGGTTGGAGAATTGAATCCAACTTGTATAGTCATTCAGATAGCAAACCAGAGTACCTCACACTCTCTGGCATGATAGAGGATGTTCTTGTGAGGGTGAAAATTTAATTTTTTTCCTTATAATTTTTATGTCATTAAAATGGAAGATGATAGGATGAATGTACATTCCCATATTATATTGAGGATACCCTTCTTAAAAACTACCAAACCCATAATTAATATCAATAATGGTTCATTATCTATAGAATATGGTGGTGAAATAGTCCTTTTCAATATCCTTAATTCCATGAACACCCCTCAGAAAAATATTTCTCTATCTCTGATAATTCTATAGATGTACTCCCTTCTCTTGAAAAAACTTCATTTCATTCCCCTAATCCCTTTTCAATGTTTTAATTAATGATATAAATTTTTGGGAATGATTCGTGCATTCACTGTTATATTGGTTTAGATAAATGTAATTCATGTTTGTTGATTGGCGATTTCTTGAACACTGAGGATCCACTAACCATTGATGATATTTCTATGCTTGTAAAATCTCATTAATCATCTAAGGATGATACCATTGAGAAGTTATATGGGATTAGTGACCTCTCACTTTCACACAAACTTACATCAATCAAAAATATGCTGGAATTGGAATTAAAAAAAACAGACTCAAGATTTAAAATATTAATATCTTGAGAATGGAAACAAGATACCCATCATCATTGAAAGTTCACTCCCTCCTGAGCATGAATTAAGACTGCTTGAACTTTTGAAGGAGTATAAACAAGCTTTGGGATGGACACATTCTGATATTCCTATAATTTGCCCATCAATTTTCAAACATCATATTTTCTTAAATGATGAGGCTAAGCGAGTGAGGCTGGCACAACGTCAACTGACTTCAAACCTCCCAGATGTTGTGAAAAACGACGTAACAAAATTATTGGGTGCTAGAATCAATTGCCCCATCTCTGACAGCCAATGGGTTAGTCCCATTCAAGTCATTCCTAAAAAACTATCCTTATAGTAATTATTAATGAATATAATTAATCGGTTATAACTTGTGTGCAGAATAGTCGATGTGTCTACATATACAGTCTCTGAAAAAACCAACATACTAGGAAGAACCATTTCCCATTTTTATTCATTTACCAAATGCTAGAGAGGCTAGTGGGGAAGTCCCATTAATATTTTCATGATGGGTATTCTAGATACTTTTATATCTATATTTCCCCCGATGATCCGGAAAAGACAACCTTTACTTTCCCCCTTTTCACATTTTCCTATAGAAGGATTCCATTTGGTCTGTGCAATGCTCTGGGTACATTCCAGCGATATATGGTTAGTATTTTTTTCATATTACCTAGAGAATTTCATGGATGTTTTCATGGATTATTTCATTGTTTGTGGATCATCTTTTAAGGAATGTTTAACTAGTCTTGGTTCAGTCCTACATCACTTGATTGAACAAAATCTTTTATTAAATTATGAGAAATTCCATTTCGTGGTGCGACAATGTATAGTTTTGTGACATGTCATTTCTGGGGATGGTATCCAAGTAGATAAATCAAAAGTGGATGTCATTTCATCCCTAACATTCCCTAAAAATGTACGGGAGGTGTGGTCCATCTAGGTAATCATTGATTTTACCATCGTTTCATTCGTGACTTTAGAAAAATAGAACTCCCCCTCTCTCACTGACTCCAAATAGAAAAAGATATTTTTCGATAAATAATGTGAAGCATCATTTAATAAATTAAAATGGAGTCTCACAACACTCCTAGTAATCCAACAACATAGGTGGGATTTACCATTTCATCTAATGTGTGACACCTCTAACTATGCAGTTGGGGCAGTCTTGTTATAAAGGGTCAATCAAGCTCCACATGTCATTGTCAATGCCTTATGAACTTTGGACCCTGCCCAAGAAAACTAACCCCGAACTAAAAAATAATTTCTTTCCATTGTGTTTTACATGGAAACAATTCAGGCCATAATTTTGGGGTCCAAATTAATTGTGTTCTCGGACCATGAAGCACTCTGATATCTCAATAAGAAATCAGAATCCAAAACATGTCTCATTCATTAGATGTTCCTCATTCCAGAATTCAATCTAGAAATTAGAGATAAAAAATGAGCAGAGAATGTGGTGGATGACCATATCAGTAGGACTCCCATATCCTCATACATTGACTCATCCCCCTGAATTCCTATAAATTATATGTTTCCTAATGAGAAATTGTACTGAGTGCAAGACATTATTCCTTGGAATACCAAAATTGTAAATTATTTGGTCTCATTTTGCTTTCCTATGGATTTAAACAAAAAAAATGTTATTCGTCTAAAACATGAGTCATTTTAGTTTATTTGGGATAATCCCTACCTATATAACACATACAATGATCATGTCCTTAGGAATTTTGTTCCTGATAGTGAGTTTCATTCTGTCCTTATCTTCTTCCACGCTCTTGCTTATGGGGGCCACTTTAGTCCCCAACGGACTGCTCGCAAGGTCCTTGATTTTGGTCTCTTTTGGAAAAAACTGTTTTAGGATGCCCGTTATTTTTTTAAATCATTTCCTCACTGTCAAATAATGGGTAATGTCTCTAAATGAAATGAAATTCCACAACAACCATTTATATTTCATTAAATTTTTTATGTTTGGGGTATTTAATTTATACAGCCATTTTTGAATTCACTCGGAAAATTGAACATTCTTCTGGCAGTTAACAAGGTGTCAAAATGGGTAGAGGCATGAAAAATAAGGGCTATTGATTCTATGGTAGTTGTCGAATTTCTGAGAACACAAATTTTCTATAGTTGTGGCTTAACTAGGTTCATCATCAGTGAGAAAGGTTCTCATTTCTACAACTGAAAAATCCAATCACTTTTGCATCGATATGGGGTCGGTCATCGAGTGTCTACAACATATCACCCAGAGAATAATGGTCAAGCCGTGGTGTCAAATAGATAGGTAAAAAAATTCTTGAATAAACGGTTCAACCCAATTGGAAAGATTGGAGTCTTAGACTCAATGATTCAGTATGGGTTTACCATACTGCCTTTAAGACTCCCATTGGCATGTCACCATATCGACTAGTGTTTGGACCGAGTTGTTACCTCTCAATTGAGATTGTGCACTGGGCCTACTACACCATCAAAAATTGATATTATAATATTTATTGTTAAGGAGCTCAAAGGAAGTTGTAGATTCATGAGATAGAAGAAATGATAAGATATGAATATGAGAAATCCATGATTTATAAGGAGCGTACAAAAGATTCCCATAATCAACTCATCCATCATCCCATGTTCATCATTTCGCAGAAGGTCCTCCACTATAATGCGAGGATAAAGTTTCAACCAGGTAAGCTTTGTTCCCACTGGTTTGGACCATAAACTATTACTAATATCTTTGCATTTGGTTTTTTCCATGTTCAAAATGAAGAAACCAAGAAAACCTTCACTATCAATGGGAAGCAGCTAAAGCACTTCAATGATTCCATTCTGGACTCCCCATTGAAGTAACTCTATGTTTAAGATGCAATATATGAATTAAACTCACAAGTTTTTATCAATTCCTTCCACATTCTCTTTTCTTATAGTGAGGACACTACACACTTAACTGTGGGGGCGGGTATATTCCTGGGTTTGTTAGTAATTTTCATCGCCATTCTTCTTTTATCTTTTTAGCTTTTTGAATTGAATTGTTACTATCCCCCTTCCCTCCCCCTCGCTTTAGTACTGGAATATTACATTTTTAATGCCCAATTTATCAAGGACAATGATGCCTGTTTAATCATGGATGTTATTGAAAATTCATTTGTAATGTCCGTATTTCATGTTGTTTTAACATTCAATTTTTTTGATGAAATGTGAATTTTAGCAATAATTTAATACTGTGGTGTGACTTTATTTTTAAATTTAGTTCTTTATCAATGATATAAATGGTTGTATCATTTTGAAACCATTGATAAGAATGGTTCCCTTTTTATGAATTGTTTTACGGGAAAATTGTGTCACTTAATCTCTCAACACATTTTTTCACCCAAACATGAAATGTGAAAATTTATTACTTAATGGAAGGTAAATATAAGTTAGGATTATTTTTCTCTACTTTAGGAAATCACTTTTACATATGTTCTTTCCGTATATGATCTATTTCATTACTATACCAGATTGACCTATGTGTGTGTACCAGTTACCTGACTATTGTTTGCCCTAAAAAAGGTGGTATATTGGGCAGGTCAAAAAACACCCTTCCTCGACATTTGATCTTGTGATAACTATTTCAATTAGTATCTTGAGGAGATCAAACAAGGTTTGGTAGAATATTGTGAGAATTGTTTCAAGTGAAACTTTTGAAAAAAAAATTAGGGGAGTGATAAAATGTACATCATATGGGGACATCTATATCTGGATCTTATTGTTTCACATTTGGGAATTCATAAGTGAGTGGATCATGAAATTTTATAGCAATGGATATAGGGAATTTTCAGTGGAAATGATCATCTAAGGTGAAAATTATTAAAATAACTTATATTTACTTGATAAAAAATGGAAACAATATCATGAAATGGTTTTGAAACACACACGTGGAGAATTAGTGACATGATTAACTTTTGAATTGTTTTCATGGAATGGTATCATGCATATTTAATAATTTTATTTTGATGCAATTTCTGAGACATATTTATTCATGATCCCTGAGAATAACTCCACAGTGTAATTTTTTCATTGATCACATTTCTAGTAGGAAATAAATTTTCATTGAATGTTAAATCTTGATGAATTTGGAAATATCGACAGGAATGATTTTTAGAAATATGACTTTTCCTAGGTGTGATAATTTTTCACGTGTGGGGGAGTTATCACACCATGATTCACCATTTCATTTTCATGCTTAAAAAACTTGTTTAATAATTATCCAATTAATAAATCATATGATGACATATAAAGTCGTCTATTACTAATGAAAAGAGAGGTTCACCTAACCTCTTAAGAAGATGACCATGTATGGGGCATGTATAACCTACTAAACCAATCATTTAGTGATTCTCACTCTCATATCATGAGACAAGATGAAATGATCACCCATCCAAAAAGGGATTCTTTTTAAAAACAAAGAATCTTGATAGGGATAATGGCACCCTAAAGACACAAAATGTTAAAAATAGTGTAGCAGAAAGCAACACATCAAACTCTAAGGGTACTACAAACCACCAAATAGTCCTTTAAGAAGCATAAGAGTTGACCCTATCATTAGGTCACACAAAAAATATTTCCCTTGGCTCAAGATCCCTTTTTATTTAATCCATTTCTAGAAATAAATAACATATGGATAAATGCCCATGTATTTATTTTAGGGAATTCCACCAAAAACATTTTAACTACCCATACATGAGGATCTAAACAAAGGACACCACTTCAGGTTCAAATTTATATCCATTTAATTAATTCACCACAACCATTATACATTAGAATTAAATTTATTCAAAACATCATGTACCATTTAACAAAATAAGGAACTTGGAATCCAAGATAGCTAACAAGTCCAGAAAAAATAGGCAAACTCTTATCAACATACTTTAAAACATTTAACATTCATTTACATTTTGACATAATTATTAAATTTTACATATTAATTCATTTTAACTAATATGGTGACCTACGAGGGTCCCATTAAACCAACATGGATTAATAAAAAATCAACCCAATAGAATTTGTCTAAATATAGAAATCATAAAAACTATAATGGTTTATCTTATAAAATAATTCTCTAACTGACCTACATAGGCCCAGTTAATAATTTTAAAGTTAACCAATAAAAATAATGTTAAAACATAACAACATTCATATTTATAACCATCCCCAAATATACCATGATTATATAACATCTTAGTCATTTGTGTGGCCAACTACCAATCCATAAGGCACCCATACCACTTATGGTTGGAGTTTGGCTCCCACTAATAAAAATCATTCCACTTTAACATTTAACATTACTTTACTTTTTCCATCTAAAAAATTTATATAAGAATTTATAAATTTAAAGATATTGTTAGAGTTACAGGTTACCCTTTTTTCAATTATAAGGATCCCTTACACATTATAATTGAAAATTCGCTCCCACTTACACCGTATCCAGCACCATTCAGCCTATTAAACCATTTTCATATATCAAAACTATATTGTTATAACATGAAGTACACACCAAGAGTTTTCTAAAAATCTTAAAATCATGGAATCACTCAAGGCACACAATAATACATAGCAGGAAACCAATAAATGTAGCTACATGGAATGGCATATGCATGACATATTATTTTTTCTCTGTGTCTAATATGATGCTTGTATTGTCACTTCCTTTCCATTCCAGGACAAGGTTAAAATACCATAAATATAAATAAATCCACAAGCCATAGAAACTAATCCATTTACTTGAGGTTAAATCACATCAACAATTACATCGAATAGTATGAACAGGCATTCCCATTCCTTGACACTTGGTCATTTCCCTTGTGTGGGGTGATCAGTCCTATGAAAAACTATTTACCAAGCACTAAAACCTTCCTAGTCTTTTATCTACTAACCCAAAATAGTAAGACAATGTAAAAATGTCTTATGATACCACATTGTAATATCCCGACCCAATTTACCACTAATCTGGTAACCATACCAATCGCCACATGACCTGATGTTTTTCTCCATGTATGGAAGAGGATGCAGACTAGCAAGGCGGGTGTGAAGTTAGATTTTTTGGGAGACTATACCCTCATACTCAGAGTTTTAAAATGGTAACATATAGTAAAAATAATAAATGAGAGAAGCATTATAATACAATGAAAAATAAGTTGAAGAAATATGTAATATTAGCTAAAAATAGAATATGTCCAATGCTAGTTTATACATAGAATTATTGATAGATGAAGGTAAATAAACTAAAATGGTAATCACACAACATGAAATACAATTTAGTATTATACGTCACCCAAGAAAAGAAAGGAACTAAAAAACAGAAAGGTGATCCCCATGAGCATCTTGAGCTCTAGCTCAGTCTTGTGCTCCTAACACCTCAGGTGTAGGAAAAAGTAGAGAATAAAATGTCGATGTCCCTCCAAAAAAGTACATCTACTTAGGTAACAATGGTTCCCAAACAGTGTCTGCAATATAAAACATAGTATAACGGAACCCAAAATGTCTATCCAAATCCATCATATGCTAAATAAAATTTTCAGTGCAAGTAGATATATGAAAAGTAAGGAAGTAATCAAAAGAAAATATCCATTATTTGCAACTTCCCACTTATACCAAAATATGTTTAATCAATTTAATTTAAGTGAGAATTATATGATTTAATAGTAAGGTTGGTTTCATTTTACCAGGTTCAAATGAGGATTCAAATCATTAATTAAATAAGTCTCGAGACCCAGTTCATATCCCGACATCCCCCATTAAGATTAAATAAAATATTCCTTACGAATCCATCTATAATGAATAATGAAGACTAAATCAAAGCTTGTCCTTTGTCTTTAAATAAATTACATTTGAAGAAATTCATTTATTAATCAATTTAGAACATGATCCCTTCCATGGAATTCATAATATGGAATCCAAGTATCGCAACATGTTTAATATGAACCAACACTATAATAGTCCATCCCTCTCGATCCTCGTAGGAACACGGTATTACTATAGGTGTTGTATAATGTCTCCTACACCTGATTCCATCCTTGGATATCCTTTAAGGAATCCCCATGTATCACCCATGGCATAATAATCAATGTACATGAGTCTGTCTTTGGTATCCTCTATGAAGTATCACTCGATATTTAATAGTCAAAATCCCCTATGAGTAAATTTGTGGAATTCTAACGTGAAAATATGTATCAATAGCCTTATAATTCAAGACTCAAGAGTTCTTCAATGGCATCTGATAATTAGATCCATGTATTACCCATTTCATAATCAAATTTAACCATCGAGTCCATCCATGGCATCCTATGGTTGGTCTTTGTATCCCCCAAGCTATAATGGTCAATAGTCACATGAGTCCATCCATGAAATTTTATTTTGAATCCATGTTTCATCGAAGCTTATTTATCAGTTAATCAATTCAATTCCATTTAAAAAATTCATTTATAATTCTAAGTTAAAAACCAAGAGCGTCCTTTAACACACTCACCTTCAGGGGATGACCCAAGCAATGTCCAACCTTATAAGGCTTGGTATTTCATTTAATCGCGTTAGAAAAACATGATATCAGTATTCTCATGATAAATCAATAAATCCCATAGAATGGTCTCAAAATAACTCACATGGATTAGAAATTCAGATTCCATTCAAATACTCACATTTTCAAATTCAATAAAAAAAGACTATAAAGCTATCACATGGATTAGTTATCATATAACTAACATAGGAAAATATTTATAACAAGATTCTCAAGATTAAATAATTTACCAAAAGGAATAGAAGTATCACTCACACATGGGCATAGCCATATAAAGGAAAATGCATGCTCAATCAAGTAATGATATAATTAGGTCCAAGGTTCATGGTCACTCATCCCTTACCAATTAATCAATTTAATTCACAATTCAAAGTGAAAATAAATTACATGTTTGACATCACATGACATGGGGTAAAAAGGAACACCGCAAGGGGGGTCCAAAGCATAATCCATCAAAGTGTCCATTTAAACCAACAAACCCAACGGGTGGTTATTCAAGGTTACCAACCTGTAAAAATGTTTTTAATCTTATTTTAAACACATAGTCCATACCATTCTATTTTAGGAACCTAATTGAATTATATTAATTCCCTCTAAACAAAATAGGGGAGGATATATTCTATCATGCCTTATATCAACAATGCCATTTAGGCATAGATAACATCCAAATAATTTTTAAAATCTTGATTTAAAACAAATAATCACTGCTTTTTGTCTTGTAAGGTATAACACTTCCATTATAGGGCTTTTATTATAAGAACATACTTTTTTTCTCAGGAAAATAATTTTTCCCAATTAAGTAGTTCATTCTAGAACTAATATTCCAATTTATCAAAGGGATGCATGATTCAACTTATTTAAAGGATCCCTAAAAGCATTCCAGAAATTTAATATGTCAAGGATTGGTATCCAACCTCAAGTATTAGATCAAGAAAACATTCATCACTTGTTAGCTTAGGTGACAATACTCTAAACCGCCTCATAATCACACACACAAACATTCTTATACATATATATAGATCCTTTAATCCAAAGAACATATTTCCATAACCATGAGGGATTACGTATGAGAATGATATATAAATATATATTCATAAATATACATACCAATGTATTTTTATGTTCATAATCAAAGATTAAAAAAACTCCCTAAAATCAATTTTAGAGACTCTAACCATCTTAAGATCCTAAATTAATGGCTGAAAAGAATGGTGGGTGTAGAGTGTCACCTTAGATGACGTCGGTTAACTAAATCAAACCAATACTCCTTGTCTTCTATGGAGTATTCCAGAAAATGAACCCAAGAGTCCTGAGGGAGAATTTTCATTCCCCAATACCAGAAAAAAAAACATAAATCAGTCTTAGCCTAACCCTTGGGTTTCAGCCGCACATCGCTAGGTGATGGGGAGACTGAAGAGTCACCATAAAAGAGGAGTGGGATTTGAGTTTCTTACCTCAAAGGAGCAGGGAGAAACTGAAAGAAAATATGGTTGAAATCGCCATCCCAAATGGGGAGAAAAGGGTGCATCATGTGAGACCGAGAGGGAGGGGGGGTTGTTGGGTTGCGTGATCCAGGTAAGAGGGGAGTGAGTGTTTAGGTTATTTTTTTATTTTAATTGAATTTAATTAAATAAAATTTTTAATGTATTGTTTCATGAGTGGTTTGGACCACACTATTTTTAAACCCATGCATCAACTGTGCGCCCTTTACTGGGCACCTCGAGCACCCCGCACAGCTTGTCCCACATGGTTTTGAAACCGTGTGGCGAATAGTTCATAGGTACAACCTCTCTGACTAACCATGTGGGATGGGAACATGGTATGGTAAATTGTGATGAGCACATATGAAAACATCTATCCACATGTAATAAGTAACATGGTTACTTACTATGGGCCACACAGTTTTAGAAAAAATCTATTCCCTCTAAAGGTCCTTTAAAACCTGACTTTCCTCATCCAGTACTCACAAAACTCCTTGATCCACCCAGGAATGTTCTCAGACCTTCACCTAATTCCAAAAAACAACACTTTAAAGCATTCTAACTCTCAAAATTTCATTTGGAATCCCTCTTTGAAAAACATCCAGTCTATTAATCACTAAATATTTAAATTCCCATGGAATTTTGTTTGGTTCAAAGACACATGTTCTTACACCACTACACTCTCACTACTAGTCATCATCCTCTAGCATGAAAGGAGGAGCACTTGAGGTAATGTTACCCACTGGCTCAGAGCACATGTTATGTGGATCTAGGTTTGAGATGTTACAAAGTGGTATCAGAGTAATTTTTCATTTTCCTTATAGTTATGGGATTATACTGGAGACTATGAGTTAATGGGATTTGGAATTGACCATGTTCTTAGATGTAGATGACCCATGTATAGGGGAAACCCAAATTACATTGGATAGGTAATTTAATTTATTTATTATTCCATTTATTGATGATAATACTATACCATTGGGTGTTATATATGTCTAATGTTGTTATTGATATTGGTATTATTGAAATCATGATTTCCTTATCATTTCATTAGGAAATAATGTTTTTCCATTAGAATATGCACCATTATTGGGAACACGTGGAATAATATACCATAAATTTTTCATGTTAACTCTATTTTCATCATGAAATTACCTATTTAATATTAACAGTGCCAGGAATATGTATTGAATTTTGATGAAAATTTTTGCAGGGATTGAAAAACATAATTGATACTTAAAGTGTCTGCCTTAACCTAATAGTGTTTTCCTGGGTTGGTTAATTCAAATAACTTAAGCGGTCAATTATGGTACATTGATCCATGGACCTCTGGTCACATGGGATAGAATGTGTTATGGTTTGGATTAAGTGGATTCCATATTTTGGTTCATAAGTAATATGGGCCCTTATGGATCCGAAATAGAAATCCACCTAATTCAACCTTTTAATGTGATTTAATTACTTGAACAAGAAAAAAATTGAAATTTTGATGAACATTAAAGTTAAATTTTCTATAATATATTTAAAAAATCTACTTGGACCCAACCCCAACCTTAGTAGTGGGTAGTAGGTATTACATGTGCTCTTATGACCATTATGGTCTCTTCTACCACATAGAACTGGCTTCTTGAGTAGGCAAAGATTCTTGATCATTTCTATGAGAAGTATTTTATCCTAACCTAAATTTATAATTTCAATATTTTCAATTGTTGGAGTCTCTTCTGAGGCATGCATTTTTTATTGTAGTATCATGTCCCCACGATGTCCTCCAGTCACATTCCATGAAGGTAGTGATAACAATGTACTCAAGGTGATGGGCCTGGAGGTTCGAGTGATTCCTCCTATAGATCCACCTATAGAACCTCTTCATGTGCCTGATATGGGAAATAAGGCCTAGTTTCGAGAGGTTTTTCTACATATTCTAAAAAATATTGAAGGTGTTGTTCAACCTTCCCTGAGTATAGCAGAGTTGACATAGGAATTTGACGAACAGCTTCCTCCCACATTTTGGGGGGATGGTGGATAACATGTTACTAGGTCTTGTATCATAGATATCCTTTATATATTAAAAAATCTAGAGACACCTCCAGAGCGTAGGGTTAATCATGCGACAAATATGTTGTGAGATTATACTATTCAGTGATGGGACAAAATCACCCAGGAAGATCGATATAATGATATGGTGTTGGTAGATTTATAGATGATCTACTATGACTATTTCATTCCCCCAACTCTAAGGGATGATAGAAATTGAAAATTTATGAACAAATAACAAGGGAGCATGTCTGTCATGCAATAATATACTCATTTTACTATGTTATAGTGGTTCTCTCCTTCTCTAGAGGGTGATGATATTATGCCTGCTAGGTGATTCAAGGATGGAGTATTTTATGCCATCCAGTCACATGTCAATGTATTTTGGTTGACAACCATTTTTGAAATCATCAATGAGGACATTATCACAGAGTGGAATTTAAGGGGAGATGATGGTGCAAGTTATGGATGTTCAAAACCTAGATCTATTGGTACTTATTATTCAAGGAAAATAATTTTTTTCAGGGTAATTAGGGAGGTAGAAATAGTTAGACTCCTCATTCTAATATATTTCTGATATATCATCAATGTGAGAATCCTAGAAACATGAATCATCAGAGTTTGTGAGATCCAGTGGAATGAAAAGGCTAAAAAAAGGAGGTCAATATTCTTCATTTTAGTAGAACCATTCCATCAGCACCTAGAGAGAGGGGTCTACTCCCACTCCACAATCTGGGGTAGTGCCAACAGGATCTCGAAAGGTAAGAATCTTGAGTACCGCTATCCAATCAGGATCAGGTGGCAGTCGGGGAAGAGGTAATCAGACTCATTATTCTTCGTGTTAGCATAGTGGTCATGCTCAAGGCATTCAAAAAATGACTCTAGGCCATGGTACAATCGAGTTTCATTTAGTTTTTCCTACACCGGAGGAGTAGATAATCGAACCTTATATTGTATGAGTTACAATTCTAGTAGCATATACTTTATTTTCTGATTTATTTGACCCAATAAAGTCTCACTCATTTATATATGAGACTGTTATGGAGAGTTTGTGCCTTCATATCGAACACATTAATGTAATTTTCATGCTAGATACCTTGTTAGGTATCTGATCAAAGGAAATTCTACATTGTAAGGATTTTACCCTTGAGATAGGAATATACCTCTTTATATAGAATATCATCATTCTCATAATGACATTCTTTGATTTAATCATTGGGATAGACTAGATAGTTCCCTATTGATCACATATTTGAAGCTATCATTAGTGGGTGATGTTTAAATCATCGAAGGGAATTAGAAACATTCCTAAGGGGGAATGGTATGTCAATTTGACTAGGGATAGGCCCGACCAGTAGAGGATGGGTTCCGTGATAGCTCAGATCGCCAGTATTTTCCTCAATGACCTGGGGTTATGGAACACTTTATATCCTCTTGTAATGGAGCGTTATAGGTACATCATTTTGGATGAATTATTTGGTCTACCTATAGTGCATGAGGAAGATTTTTCAATTGATTTATTTCAATGATTAGCACCAATTACCATTCATCGTTTTAGGATGTCACCTATGGAGCTTCTGGAGATCTAGAAAAAGTTGATGGATCTATGGGATAAATAATTTATACACCAAAGAACTTTTTCATAGGGTTCACCTTTTTTTGTATGGAGGATCGCACCCTCAATCTTTTCAGGGATTACAATCATTAGAATACACTCATAATAATGAATAGGTCTCCACTTCCTAGAATATATTTCCTCTTCAACTATCTCTGAGGAGTGAGAGTGTATTCAAAGATATATTTGAGATTGGGTTATCATTAGCTGTGTTTCAATACCTCAAACATTCCTAGAATATATTTTAAGAGAATTTTATGTCTATAAGAGTACCCTGTTATGTGGTTCGGGCTCACGAACACACCTGTTATCTTCATGGATCTTATGAATCATGTTTTCCACCCGTAATTGTAGTCATTTTTTGAAGTCCTTTTCGGAAACACCTTAATGTATTCTCACCCAAGACACAACCCTGAAATCATCTTGATATCATGTTGAATACAATGAGAGTTCATAGATTGTAGGATATGTTTTTAAATGAATCTTTTGGAATGGAAAATTTCACTTCCTAGGTCAAATCATCTCACAATTAGGAGTTTTGATAGACCCACAGAAAGTGATAGATGTTTCTTTGGATCAACCCAAGAATGAATTTTAAATCAAAAGTTTCTTGTGGATATTTTGATAATATAGATGATATATCTAGGATTTATGATTCCTTGTAGTGCCTCTTATGTTCTTCTAAAATAAATTAGGGAAATTTTTATGGCTTGAATCTTTTGGAGTAAAATTTCTAGAGTTGAAGGGATATTTTACTTCTACACCGATACCCATTCTTCTAGATCTAGGTAGGACCTATAAAGTCTACTATGATGTATCGGGTATTGTTCTTAGAGAAATCCTGATAGAGGATGAGTGATTCATCATGTATATATCTCATTAGTTGAGGCCTCACACACAAAATAACCAAACACCTAACCTCAAGACAGTTGATTTAGTTTGTTATCTATGATATTTGGGACACTATCTACTCGGAGGGAGTTTTTTTGTTTTCACAAATCATAAAATCCTCACTAATATCTTTACACATTGAGATCTAAATCCCAGGTAGCTCTGGTGGGTCATGTTTCTAGAGTGGTTTGATTTTGAACTTGCCCACACACCTGGTAAGGGTAATGTAGTGGTCGATGATCTGAGTTGAAAGACTCAGAAATATGTAGTATAAGAATCCACAATAATTTGGAAGGTCGTGCACTAATTCTCAAATATTAATGTTGAGGTTCTAGAGGACCATGGTCCAACTATTCACTCGACCTTAGAAGTGTTTTCTACACTACTATATTGGGTATGAATAAGGCAGCTATCTGATTACGGAATTCTTGTCCTAAAGTAAAGTGTCTATGATGATGATAGATCTTCTAGATGGAATATGGATAGTGATGATACATTACTATTCCATTGGTTTTTATGTGTCCTATAAGACATAAAAGAGAAGATTATGTTTGAATTTCATGCCTTAGAAAGGGTGGTTCACCATGGTGTCATGGAAATTTATTGAGATATATAGATCCAGTATTGGTGTCCTCGAATAAAATGTGAGATTGTTGGGTTCAACAGTCGATGTTACACCTATCACTAGGTTAAGTCAAAACATCAATGATTATCATGTATTTTACATGCATTATCCATTCTTGGGTGGACATAGGATGATATTTTGATATACATCATGACTATTTTACCCAGATCACCTTGTGTCAATGATATGGTGTGGGTTTTCACTGATTGTTTGATGAAGGTCACACACTTATTACTTATGTGAGATATATTACTGTTAGAATATATAAGAAGTTTTTACATTAGATTGGATGTATGTCTTCATGTATCTCCTCATTCAATTGTTTCTAATAGATACACTCTCTTCATGTAATGGTTCTGGAAGGGGTTGCAGATGGACATGGGTATACAATTAGTTCTAAGCATAGACAATCACTTGTAGATCGATGGATAAATACAACAAATGATTTATGTGTTAGAGGATTTTATTTTTGAATGTTTTCTTATCTTTAAGGTTTTATGGTAGAAACATATTCCCCTAATTGATTTATCAAATAATAACTGATTTCGAGATACCATTAATATGACCCCATATGAATCCTTATATGGTAGGCCTTTCTGATAACCTATGTACTGGCTATAGGTAGAGGAGGAAGTTATGCTTTGACCATACCTTATATACGATACTATATATTATGTCTAGCTGATTTGAATATGCATGAGAATAGAAAAGTCAAGACAGTAGTTGTATGCCAATAGATGTCAATTGCCTCTTGAGTTCGAGTTAGAGATAAGGTTTTCTACAGATTCTCACCTAGGTTGGGCAATATACATTTACAAAGGTAGAAAAACCTCTTACCATGGTTAGTTTGATCCGTGGAGGATGTGAAATGGATCAGAATAGTGGATTATTATTTGGCACTACCGTATAGATATAAGTCTATGCATGATGTTTTTCATATATCTCAGCTTGCTGATACTGTCCAAACCTGTCACATTTTTTCCAAATAGATGATGTGGAGATAGATGTGGATGATTCCTTCCTGGATTACCCAAATTGTATTTTTTATCAGAGTGTGAATACACTTTTTGGTAAATCAGTTCTTTTGGTACATGTGTTATTGTAGCATGACCCAGTACAGGGAGAGACCTTGGAACATGAAGCTAATATACAAGCTCATAAGCTAGAACTCTTTACTGATAATAACTGTTTACCCTTAGAAGGAAAGCTCAAAGAAGTGTTACTTTAAATAGGGTAGGTTTTCAAAACCTTTTTCTTATAAAGTTACATACCATTTTTTCAATTTAAAACATTTTTTTAATATTGGTAAATGTGTACTATGAGCTAATGAAGGTCCCCTAAGCGTCTGAGGTTCCCTAGAAACATGGAGTTTTTGAAGTTGGAAAAATAACTGTTTTTCATAGTAAGATGACACCATGAGGCCCATCCCACATGGACAATTCTAATCATGCTAAGTGAAATAGAGGATCAGTAGGAGCCACACAATTTGTTCGAAATCATGCGACTCTAGGCGCATGGCCATGCAAACCACCTACCATTTTTTATAGTGGAATTTCTCAAGGTTTGAACATGGTTTGGCAAACTGTGTGCCTTAACCATGTTAGGAAACTCCTCAATTAGTGGATATATCATGGTTAACACACGGTTTTCCAAACCATGTGGGAAAACCATGTGCCCCCTATTTTGGGGGTGAAAATTCATTTTTCACATCATTAATTCTTAGAAACATATTTATTTTTCCTTCAATTATCTATTGTATTAAGCCAACATTTATCCTCCCATAGCATCTTATCCTCCATAATCTAGGCTATGAGATAACATATTCATCTACTGTCTAATTTTAGGTTCATTGAAGGAATCAGATTCTTTAATATGAGATCAAAAATCCTCTCCCTTCTTATCTGAGTTTATCATCGAGTCAATTGATCTCTTTATGTTTAATAGCTTTTCCCCTATTTTCAAGTAATTTTACAATTTTATATATTCCTTACAACCTACTCTGAATTTGATTCTGATATCAAAAAAGGATTCATCTATATCCTTGAGTTAGGTGATCTCATCATTTCCATGTAAGTTTTGATATCTTGTAGATATATCATTGTGCTACCTGCTGTATTTTTCTGAGTTTCCCATTTTTACTGATTTCCTCTTATGAAATTGATCATCATACCAAGATACAAGTACTTTTCTCCTCATTTAGTAGTTTAGAGGAGTTCTTCCACACATATAGACACCACTTGGGTGTGCCACATTTAATTTTCCATTCTAGTTGTTTTCTATATTTTCTAGAAAACATTTTATGCATTGAACTTAGCTAATAAATTCAATTACCCATTATATCTGACTTCTTAATGAAAACCGAGGAACATATTAATTGTTTATAGCCTCCATACTTTAAATTTCCCATGTATGAAATTTCCTTATTGAACATTTCACCTTCTATGTGCCCTTTGAGATTTATAAATTCAAATGAAATGTTTAATCAATTAATTGGATTAGATTGTAGGGAATGGTTTATTCATAATGGTTGTCTTTATAAAAAATGAATAAATGGTTATATGTAATTAATTTTAAAGGGTGATAAGACCACACTTTGTTTTTATGCTATACCAAATAACCATTTGAATTAACTTTTCATTTATATAATTGAACATATCTAACATGACACATGAGAGGTAATGCCCCATGTCTAATATAATGTATATGGTTATGCCTTTTCATAGTCTTTGATACGATGGTAATGGATCATTTGAGAATGATGGTATCTGGCTCCCTTACATCAGGTGTTGAGTAAGTCATCTCACACTATAGACACCAGTTGGACATTGGTCTTGATGCATCACATCCCCTGTTCAAGTGTTGACCTGACGGAACACACACCATCTAGAGTGAAAACCATGATTACCCCCATGTATTATGATATTTAGGGAATGTAACATGTTTCTTGATCTTATAGGATCACTAGAATAGTCATATATGTCTTAGTTATTCCCCGGTCTAGCCAAAACCCAGTATTTGAGGTACATAGACACTTACGTGTGAACAAACATGGTTCATATAGGTGGTTGAAATATATAATAATACTATATGAATATTATTGCTATATATATATATATAATAACACTCTATATTCTTATTCAGTCAATGATCTGAAGTAGGTATACTATCCAGGTTTCCTATAGAAACACGAGTGGACTGGTTACTTATTTCATCATTTTTCCTATTCTATTTATACCTAAAAACGGTTTAGTTATAATAACTATTTAGATTAATTGTACACACCATTGGTGGAGGCTTATTGGGATTTATATCTCACACCCTACTCAAGCTTCCTTTGGTCCCTAAGAATATTATATGAATGTAGGTACAGATAAAGGGAAGCACCATATTACAAGTTTTTTCTATTCTTAGCTTATAGATGGAGAATAGGAGCATAGGACTGGTCGTAGGCACGATATTATTATGGAGTATTTTTTAAATTATTGAATTAATATTTATAATGTTTGTATATATCGTTATCTTGTTCCCATTTTGTATTTCAGCATGAAATGCATCCATGTTTATGACACTGCCTCTATGGATTTTTATTATTATTAAATTATTTACTCGTTCACGATTTCATTTATTATTTATGGTTATCATATGCTTATATTGATGTATGTTATTGGTTCTATATTTTTTAAAACTCTGATAAGATGTTATAGTATCCCCACAATACCACCTGTACACCCTTATTGTTAGTCTGTAGCCTCTGGAATTATGGGAGGCACGCATGAGGCCATGTGACCCACTGGCTCGGGGAACTGATTAAGTGGATCCTAGTACGGAATGTTACACAATGTAGTTACCTTGAATATCATGTAGATAAATATAGGATATGACCCTTGTATTATAAGGGACTCATCTAGGAAACAGAGCAGGACCACGTGCTATTTGGGTCTCCACACACCATGTACCTTCTATTGAGGGAACTTATGTATCTCATATATCCTTCGTTTGGACTTTTATTTTGTCATGTGAGTATCCTATATTAAGTGTTTTTAAACATATAACATTATGGTGGACTTATTAGTGTATTATGGAAAATAGTTACAGATGTTCTAGGCATGATTCTTCTTTTGGAGATGCTCAATGATTGCAGTGATCAAGAATGATCATCATAGAGATTAGAGTGGCACCGTCATATTGGGATAGGGCATCGGTCCTCTATACATCCATTGAGTATCTCTCTCATATGGATTTAGGTCATGGTTCCTCTATCTATCCACATACTGGAACCCTACTTTAGATCCAGGGCATTGTTCCTATACCATCTGAGTGGAGCCCTCCTACAGATCCAGGGCTGGGGTTCTCTGCCATCTGAGTGGAACCCTCCTGTGGTATCAGGGTATGGGTCCTCTATCTGCATATTGGAACCATCCTGCCGATATAGGTAATGTTTCTTCTATCGACCACCTGACTAGCATCATCCTTCTGGGACAGGTCAAGGCTTCTCTATCAACCACCATAGAGAAACCCTCTCGTTGAGTCAGAATGTTGGTTTTCTACCATCAGAGTGGAATCCACCTATTGGATTAGGGTATTGGTCCTATATCTATTTATTTAAACTCTCTTATTATACCAGTTCATGGGTCCTCTAGCTTGATATAACGTACCCTCGACGATGTGTCATAGTGGTAAGGTGTGACTTGGCATGGATGCTTCTTCGGACAAAGCACGAGAGGATAAGCATCGGTGATGGCATTCTTGGAACTGATGGGTGACTATTTTTCCACGTTCGGTTATGATATGAAGAACCCATTTCTCTATCATCAAGGTTTATTTTAGGATAATATATCTTTATCCTCATTATTGGATTCATTTTTTTGTTATGGGTTAATCTATCTACTTATATCATTTCACCAATAGTTTCCCCCCCTCCAAACTTTTGGGCATCCTACTGGGCATGTATATACTCACCAATGTCTGGAATTTTCCAACACATTTAATGTCTTATGCATAAGACAGATATGTTAGTAGAGATTATAGAGTTTTATAGGTTTACCCCGGTTCATTTTCCATGTATGGTGGTCGGTACTTCGAGACCTGGAGGTAGGATCTATTATCATTTAATTTTCCAATTTTATCATGTTAGTACATATTTCTGGTTGGGAATGTATTTTTACCCATTTTACAATTCATATTAAATCATTATACTCATGTATTCCATATATATTGTTACATGAATGATTGTTACTCTAGACGTTATTGTATTTTCTTTTATTCTTATACACTTATAAATAGAGATGTCTTTGTGTGTGAATATAGGTAAGGAAAATTTCAACCATATTAGTGATTCCTTTTTCACTACTCTATATCCCTTGGCCTATAGAGGTGTGTTTGGGTTAGTCACGACTTGAGCCCCATTATTTTGGGTCATGACAGACTGGTATCAGAGGTGGTTAATTCCAAGGGACGATGTTGGGAGTTTTCCCCTTACGAGTATTTTTGGGAATTTAAGGAAATAGATTAAATGTGCCTCAAGTTCATATTTCAGACCATGTAAACTAGTGTTGTTCTATTGGACAATGTATCAATACATCAATACTCTAACCACATTCTTGTCGACATGGCATACTAGTACATTGGTTATGGGGAACATTGATTCATGCATCATATAGGATTGATTCATTGAATGTCCGTATTGATTCATGTCCCCGTATTTATTTTATCATCTTACCATGGTACATCTTGATTAAAATTTCAATATTAGTCCATAAATACATCCATCCAGGATACTAATTAAGGATCATGATGATGATCATATGAGTGATGAGGTCTCAGTTCATGGTCCATCTCATAAGATTTTTCCTCCATATGGACGGGTATTAGCATCCCCACCTATCAAGAAGAAGATATTACCAGAAAAGTAGGATGAGGATGTGTGAAACCTTAGGAAACATATATAGTTCTAGTTCTAGGGGATATTGGGGTCTCATGGTGGGAAAAATCCCCAAGTAGAGGGGGATTGGACCGAGTTAGTAATTTTAGATTTCAGTCTTATTCGGAGACCGACTGATCAAGTGATTGCATTAGAATATGGCCTTTTTGAGGGAGAAGTTTTGTTCTAGTGGATCCTCATTATGAAGATGTATGAGGAGTCCCAACTCTCAGGGATCTACTTCCAATAGCTATTATGTGAGGATATATACCCCTCATTCTTGCTCTCAATTCATATTCTGGATCGTCTAGAGCTGCAACATAAAGGTATAATAGTTTTTAACTATGTTGTGATGTTCATCAACCTCACCTGGTACTCCCTATACATAATTTGTATAGTGACCATATCCTTTTATATAAGAAATTTCATGATTGGATTCCAAATTATACATCGGAGTACAAGCCAAGTATCATAAATTCTAGTGTATTGGAAGACTATGTACATAATAAATCATTATCAGAAACAACAATTTATTTAATCTCTATAATGAGATTCTATGTTCCATTGTTCTCATACATCTTTATAGGATACCATGCGGAACACATGAACAAAGGGATGAGCTAAACATCCCAATAAGTGAATAACCAAAATGATAAAGCACTAGCACATGGGATAGAGGGTAGGACATGATGATATTAAAAGGCATGTAACATAAAAAATAATAACATATAACAAATCACATAAAAATTGAGTCCTAATAATGTGGAAGAAACATAAAACATGAATTTATCATGTGTCAAGGCTAACCTCCAAGACTGTTTCACATGGTATCACAAGCCAAGGTTAACCCCCAAGACTGTCGCACATGGTAGCACAAGCCAAGGCTTACTACCAAGACAATCACACATAACATATCATGAGACTTCACATTATCCAATGCATTGTAGTATTATCTGGGTGTTCCTATCTTAAATTTTCATTAATATTTTTTCCACATAAAGAATCATACATAATCAATCTTACATAAACTTAAGGGTTACCCATGGGAAGAATTTGGTACCACAATCATGTCATAAAGAATAATAAATTGTCATCTCATAAAACTGTCCATGAAAAAAATCAACTAAAATATAAATATACATTAATAAGGGAAAATAGTTATCTATTAGGGAGACTGATGTCATGTAGAATTCACAACAAGTAATAAAAGTATTTGCGAAATTTTAGCCTTATAATTTTTTGGCAGTTTTATAGAAAATACTCTAGAGAATCTAAAATAGAAATGGTATAAATCCTTTATAAAGAACCCGAAGTAAACCAAGAAGGTTTTCATAATAAAGGGACTGATTTTATAAAGACAGTAGTGGATTAAATCAGAAGATAGAGTGCACTTGTAATCAGGTAAAAATTGGGAAGTTCCCTCAAAATAGGTTTTCTTATCGAGAAGTATTGAGGAGGGAAACACATAAAAACATGTATATCATTGAAAGATAATGATGAAAGGGAACTGATAAATGAATTTGGTACATGTAAAAAAATTTATAATATGCACATAAAAAGATAATATAACTTCATTTTGGAAAAAGTAAGATACGGAAACCCGAAGGAACACAGATGGTTTGGGTAGAATCCCATAAGGATTATCGGCTTGGTATCGAGTGTACTTAGGTGGGATTAATGAGAGAGAAAGGGGTTTCTCATAAATTATAAATCATTGGGGAAGTATGGTGAGGTTAGTAATCATACCCCATCATTAGAGTTTATACATAAATTGGAATAACATAGAGGACATTTTTGAATAAAAGTGAAATAGAAAGGATCCATTACGTTATGTCTGATGGTGTTCTCCACATTATATTTATGACATGAATAATTAAATTAGGTTCATTAATTATTAATTAAATAAAGTTTTATATATGTAAAAGATTTATTATAACCTTTTTATGTTCACTCATGACCTTTTTCATGGGTTAAGGGGTTCAATTTCATTATTTGTGTTCATTTTTTTGTTTTTACGATTAGTTTACTTATTTTCATGAATGGAGAATCATGTAAAATGAGGATGGTTGTCCGGAATTGGGGTTATATTTTATTATTGAAAATAAAATTTATAAATTTTTGTAAATTTAATTTGGCTTCTTTGATTCAAGATGAATCATTATGTAAAAGTTTTGTGATAACATTTTGGGTAAATTGGTGGTTATTTTATGAAAATGAATACATTTTGTTTATAAAATCCAAACCATGTTAAAAAAAGATTCCAAAATCATATATGATAAATAATATATATATAATGGTCAGGTTCAGCCATGAAAATGGTTTGATGACCAGAATTGAAGATAGTAATAGAAATTGAAAACCCATCGTCCTTGAATGTGGAAAATTGACACATCTCAGACGGTGTTTTTAATACAGATATAAAATGAGGGTAAAAGAGAGAAGATAATTAATTATTCCATTATCATAAAAGATAACCATTCATATAAGTTATTGGATTTTTCATAAAATTTGTATGAGGAGAGGTAAGGATAGAAAATAATACAAAGGAACTTGTAAAGAAAGTAAAATAATTGAAAAGTTGAATTTACCTCCTGAATCAATCTTACTTCAGAACCTCTTAAGGGGAGATAATTTGGTCTTTTGAGGAGAAAAAGGGGTGTTAGACATGGGTGTGGATCTTGGAAAGATATTTGGGAATAATTTATGCAATTCAAATGCTTGGGAGGAGTGAGGAGAAGAGGTAAAGGAGGGGTGGTATTTATAGTGGGGAGATGAGGGTTTTCATAATATTTAATTACTTAGTTTATTAATTTACCAAAAGACCAGAAATAGTTATTATTACATTACCAAAAATATTAATAAGTGCATTTGATTTCAATCCAATTGGTATAACATCAGCATAAATTCATCCATGAATCTATAAATCATGTATTTATCTTAATTTTCGAATTATTTTATATTACTATATATCAAAAATTCATGTATTTTAGAGAAATTCCAAAAATTTACCCTAACCATTTTTCAACTTGTAGAATCAAAAAGTGAACTCCAATTTTCAGAAATAATTTTCAATATATGATTAATTTAATTTGTAATCAAAATCATAATTTACCTAAAAAACACTGGTTTTAAAACTATAACTAATTCTATAATGTTAAAAAAATTACCTAAGGTCTTATAAAATTTTCTTAAAACCAAAAGACGTTAAATCTTTAATTTATGAACTCATTTTAAGAAAACAAAATTTAATTAAAATTTATTAATTAATTAAATAATATTAATTATTATAATTTATTTATGACTTACAAAAATACAAATATTTTTACTATGGTCAAATAATCACTTATAAGAATCCAAAATTTTATTTATACCTTCATGGGTGTGGTTACTACTTTTTTGGATGATTTACTATTCATATGGTAATATTAATATTCATAAGGGTATGTTACTATTCATTGGGGTAGGTTATTATTCCCCAAAAATTAAGTTTGTTCCATCAAACCCCAAAAAACACCTTGAATGCAACTGTGTATGTCAGATTTTTAAAATTCAAAACCTAGAAGTTACAACATTATGATTAAATGTCACATAGTACTTTTTATTTTATTGTATTGAGATTTCATGTGATTATATGACATAATTATAAGAAGATAATTTCCATAGATAAAATAATGGGTCATTAAATTTTTTCCCTTTCTAAAATTTTGTATTCAAAATTTCATTTAATATTCTATGACATAAACATGTGAGGGTACTTTTCTCTTATTACCTCCTCTAGTTCCCATGTTGCCGCTTTGTACTTATAGTTCCGCCACAGTACTTTGACCAGGACAGTAGTCTTTTTATGTAGATATTTATCTCTACAATCAAATATCTTCATTGGCTTCTTCTTATAAGAAAAATAATCCTCCAATTGTACCACCTCTAAAAAGTGTACATTTGAAGAATTTGGTATGTACTTCCTTAAGAGGGATAAATGGATGACATCGTGTACATTGGTCATAGTAGGTGGATGTGCTAGTCGAAAGTCCATATCCCTAAAACAATCAAGAATCATAAAGGGGAATTTATTATTGGGACTTATCTTTCCTTTCTTCCAAATCCTCATAACCTTCTTCCATTGAGATATACGTAGGAATACCATTTCTCCAACATTGAACACAACGTCTCATTGAAGATTGTCTGTATAACTCTTTGGTTGACTTTGGGCTTCCTTGATGTTCTAATAAATTTTTTCCATCTTCTACACCATTTCATTGACCATTTCAGGTCCTATTTACTTACTCTCACCAACTTCAACCTAACATGTCGGTGTTTTTCACCTTTTCCCCAAAAGTGATTCATATGGTGCAATTTGGATACATGAGTGGAAACTGTTTTGTAGGAGAATCTTCATGTGGGAGATGTTGGTCCCATCCTCCTTTTAAGTCCATAGAACATGACCTCAACATATCTTATAGTGTTTTAATAGTCTACTCATATTGGCCATCATTTTGAGGATGATTGGATGTACTGAAGTTTGGTCCAATTCTTAAAGCTTGTTGGAGAATTTTCCAAAACATCAGGGTGAATAATAGATCTATATGAGATTCAATAGATAGTTGTACTCCATGAAACCTTACCACCTATTTGATATATATTCGTGCTATTTGATCCAATGAAAAGTCCTCTTGAATAAAGATAAAGTAATATGTCTTTGTAAGATGATCCAAAATGACCCATATAGAAATATTTTCTCTAGATTTCCTTGGATGTCTGGTGACAAAGTCCATGGTGATGTTCACCCACTTCCATGATGGTATGGGTAATAGATGCATCATCCCCTAAGACTTTATCCTTTCAGCATTCACTTATTGACATACCAGGCACATTGATGTATACTCAACAATCTCCTTCTTCATATTTCCCCACCCAATGTTCTCTCCGAGATCTTGATACATCTTTGTTCTCCATGGGCTAATAGAGAAGGTTGAGCTATGTGCCTCATTTAGAAGCTCCTTTTTTATCTTTATATCAGGTGGTATACATAATGATGACCCAAATCTTACAACTCCTTCATCATCAATCTTGAACTTTGAAGATTTTCATTTCTAACACATTCTTCCCTTTTCAGAATTTCCTCATATTTTCATTGAGAATCCATTATTTTGTCAAAGAGGGATAGTTGAACAATCATTTGAGAAAGGATTGATGGCATTACCCCCATAATTCTTCTAATGTCTATCCATTAATAATCGAGTAAGATTTGATCTTTTCAATTCACATCATTGATAAAGATGCATAATCCTTTCTACCTATAGTATCTCCCACCGTGTTTTCCTTATCAGAATGGTAGTAGATTGAGGATTCATAATCCTTGATGAGCACTATATATCTTCTCTAGCACATATTAATCTCTTTTTTTTTTGAATATATATTTGAGACTCCTATGATCAATATATATCTCACACTTCTCCCCATAGAGATAATGCCACCAGATTTTTAAAGTAAAGATCACAACTACTAACTCTAGATCATTCGCATGATAGTTTTTGTCATTTATTTTTAGATTCATTGAGTCATAGGATATCACTTTATCAATTTTCATCATCACACATCCTAATAACTTCTTTGAATCACCATTTTACACCAAAAAGTGTCATCCACTTCATGGGAGTGTGAGCATTGGCATTGTTATTATCCTCTTTTTCAATTCCTTAAAGATGTATTCACATTCTTGAGTCTAGACAAACATCACCCCCTTCCATGTTATCATGGTCATTAGGTTTAAAAATCATCATAAGTTCCCCAAAAAAACAGCGAAAATACCCATCTAGACCCATAAAGTAGGGGATCTCTGTTACATATGTTGTCATGGGCCACTCTTCAATTGCCTTTTTCTTTAAAGGCCCCACAAATAGCCCCTTTTGGTGATAACATTCCCCCTGAATGATACATACTCTATCAAGAACTCACATTTAATGTACTTTTCATATATCTTATCCCTTCACAATGTTTTTTACATAGTATTCAAATGCTCCCCATGTTCTTTCTGGATCTTGGAGTATATCATAATATCATCGATAAAGACTACCACAAATTTTTCGAGGTAATATCTAAAGACACTATTCATTAAATCCGTGAAAATAGCTGGAGAATTTTTTTGTCTAAAAGGAGTCACTATGAGATCATAGTTTCCATACCTTTTTCGAATGGAAGACTTGTGAATATCTTCATTCTTCACCTTTAATTGGCGATATCCACACCAAAGGTCCACCTTAGAGAAATAACTAGCCCCATAAATCTGATCAAACAAGTCATATATCTATGGTAGGGGATACTTCTTCTTTATTAGGATTTTATTAAGATAATGATAATCAATTTAGAGTCTCAATGATCCATCCTACTTCTTGATGAAGATGACCAGTTCCTGCCATTGTGAAGCACTCGGGCATATAAAACCCTTATCTCAATTCCCCTTCAACGGCTTCTTCTTCTCTTCCATCTCAAGAGTGTCCATTCTATAAGGTGTATTTAATATTGGTAGAGATCCCATAAAAATTTCAATAGATAACTCTATCTCTCGGTCAGGAGAATGACCAAGAATCTCTTCAGAAAATATATCAGTGTAATCCCTCGTGATGGGAATGTCTTCAAGAATGGTTCTCTCCTTTGTCTCAATCATTTGAGCTAGATATGATTGCCCATTAGGTAGAAATATCCACACCTGAGACTATGATTCTAAATTATATTCATCTTTCTCTTTAAACATGAAAATAATTGGTGGATGCTTTGGGATGTGAAGATTGGTATCCCTTTCCCCAAAGTTGATCTTATCATTCTATAAAGATAACCAATCCTTGCCCAAGATAACATCAAACTCAACTAAAGGAATTATGATAGTATTTTATCATAGGTTTGGCCCAAAAATATTTGTTTTGGAGGAGTTATGAATCTTGGACCCAATAATTTCCCATTTATTTTTTCTCACAGATAACATATCCTCCAATTTTTTATGTGGTTTTGGAAAAGTTCAACTAATATGGAAAGATATGAAGGAATGAATCAAACTATAATAAAATAGTAAGTTCAATATTTTTTAATGAATAACGAGTATACCTATCACCACATATTTTTTCAGCTCTACCACAACAGTAGTGATAGCATAATCCCATCCTTGTTGTCAAGGATGTTGTTGTTGATTTCCTCTGATAACCTTTGTCTTGGGAAAATTGTTCCCATAATGCCCATTCTCCTTGAAGTTGTAACACTACACTATATGCTGGGTTTTGATCAGAACCTTCATTTATTCTTCCACATTAGTGGGATTCATCATATAACGTCTATATTTTCTATCCATGTTTCCCAACTTTCCACATTTGAAGAAATTTATGGATCTCATTGGACAGTTCCCAGGATGCTTCTTCCCACAATTTTTACACGTGGGATGACCTAGCTTCTTTCCATTAGGGAATTTATTTGTGGGACCACCCACATTAGGTTATATTTTCATCTTCTTTTCATCGAGTCCATGATATCACTAAGAGTCTCTGATCTCCATTTCAACTTTGAGGGCATAACTGAAAATATCCTCCTTACTGTCAAAGTCGCAAATCGCGAATGATTTTTGTAGACTTGGATTTATCCAACTAAAGAAGAGATCCACCTTACTTTCAGTGTTCATGAAAAACCCAGAGGCATACCTTTCAATCCTTTTAATTTTTTCTTCATACCCCCAACTAACTCATCTTCCTCATTCTTGAGTCTGAGGAACTATCCTTCTATATTGAGATGGTGGGTTTGGGGAAAATATTAATTGAAAAACAATATATTGAATTCCTCCTATTCCATGGAATCAATTTTGTCCTTGGGATTGGTATTCTTGATTTGTTTCCACCACTGATCAGTTTCCCCACAAAAATGATAAAACTCCGTTATGAATTTCTCTTCTTCTAAACATAAGAGGACATAGAATATCTTTTCAATGGATTTAGTCCACTATTCCAAAAGGATGGGATTAAAAGATACAGTAAACATGGGAGGCCTTTTCTTCATGAAGGATTCAATGGAATCTTTCGCTTTCATTTGAGAAGGAGGGTTTTCCACACGATTCATGTTATTATTCATAAATTGATCTAGCTGAGAAATATTTTCCATGAAGTTTTGAGAACTCATTCCCATTATATCAGGTATATCATTAGGGAAATATTCACAATCCCTATGACATTTATTTTTGGAACATGTTTTTCAATTTCCCACCTTTAACTAAGATAAATAGAGTATATTTAGAGGGCTTGAATACATTGTTATTGAGTAGAAAAAGGAAAATTGAAAGATAAAAGGATAAACTTGTAAAGGTGAAGTATAACCTAACATCTGATTTCCTATGTTTCAATATAGGTTATCCATGATCTATTTAATAACATATATTTTTATGGTATTTTTTATTCCCATAATAATGTTTTAAACTAAGAACGTGAATTTTCCAAAGCATGTCCCCTGGGAGTGTCAAACAAAGAGTGTAGTAAGGCCCATTTTCATGCACTAGTTCCCATTCGAGTTTGGATAAATGTGGTGTTTTCAGGTTTTACCCCTAGATAAATATGTGTTAGAGCAACCTCTACCTATTGGTTTCCATATAGGGATGTATTTTCTTGATAAACCACTTACTCAATACTTAAAGAAATTATGGGTGTTTTCTAATACTTAGTATCATCCCTAAGGTTCTTTATAAAGTGCTCTGATCATAATCTCAAAAACTACTAGGTCATCCTATGATAGAAACTATTGAGACCCCATACTTTTATATAATACATTACAAGATTTTAATAAAAATTATTCATCATATTACAAGCCAAGGATCATAAATTCTACTGTCTTAGAAGACTAGGTACATAATAAAACATTATTAGAAACAAATTTTTATTTAATCTTCATAATGATCTTGTATATTTCATTGTGCTCATACATCTTCATATGATACCTTGGGGAAGACATGAATAAAGGTATGACCTAAAAATACTAGTAAGGAAATAACCATAAGAACAAAGTGTTAGCACATGGGATAGAGGTCATGGTTTGATGATATAAAAAGGCATGTCACATATGGAATCATAACATTTAAACATTCAATCCTATAAAAATGAAGTGATAATAATGTGTAAGAAACACACATATGGCTTTATTACGAGTCAGGGCTAACCGCCAAGACCATGGAACTTGGTAACACAAGCCAAAACTAACATCCAAGATCGTCGAACATGGTAGCACAAGCCCATGATAACTACCAAGACCTTCATACATAATATCTCATGAGTCTCAACATTACGCAATTCATTAGAGTTATATCTTGGTGAACACATCTTAAATTTTCATTAATATGTTTTCCACATAAATAATTATACATAATAAATCATACATAAACATAAGGGTTACCAATGGAATGAATTGGGTACCTCAATCATGTCATAAAGAATAAAAATGGACGTATCATAAAAGTGTCTATGAAGGGAAGGAATTAAAATATACCAAGAAATTCATAAGGGAAAATATGCATGTATCATGGTATGTGATGTCAATTATAAGTGACAACTTGTAAGAAGTGTATTTAAACAAATGTAGCATTAAAACATTTTTGTGCGGTTTTAAGGAAAATACTATGGAGCCTTTAAAATAGAAAATGGAAAAATACATTATAAAAACTAAAAGTGAAAAAATAAGGGTTTCATAATAAATATAATGACATTATTATGACAATTAAGGAATAAAACATAAGATTTATAGCACATCGAATCAGGTAAGAATTCAGGAAGTTCCCTCATAACAGGTTTGCTTATTGGGAAGTATTGAGGAGGGAATCACTTAAAACATGTATATCCCAAAAAGAAAATGATGAAATGGTAATTATAAATGAATTTTGTAAGTTTAAATAGTATTTTTAATATGAACATAAAAATATAAGATAACTTCATTTTGGTAAAAGGAAGATAAGGCAACCAAAAGGAACAAAGGAGGTTTGGGTAGAATCCCATAAGGATTATCTGGATGGTATCGAGTGTACTTAACAGGGATTAATTAGAGAGAAATGGTTTTATCATCACTTATAAAACATGAGGTCAGTATATGGGACATGAAAAATTATACCACATAATCAGGGTTTAAACTTAAAATGGCATAACATATATGACATTCTTGAATAAAAGTGAAATAGAGAGAATCCCTTACCTAAAGTATGATGGTCTTCACCACTTGATATTAATGAAATTAATAATAATATTAGGTTCTTTAATTAACAATTTTATAACCTATTATATATGTAAAAGACTTATTATAACCTTTTTAAGTTCATTCATGACCTTTTCTATGGGTTATGTTGTTCAATTTCATTGTTCAGGTATGTTTGTTTTCTTGGTTTTTTCAATCTGTTTACTTATATTCAGGAATGGAGAATCATGTAAAATGGGTATGTTTGCCCAGAATAGGATTTATATTTTATTATTAAAAATCCATAAGGTTACATGGTTTTAAATTTCATTTGGTTTCTTAGAGTGAAGATGAATCATTATGTAAAACTTTAGTGATAAGCTTTTGGGTTTATTGGTTGTTTTTTTATCACAAAGAACACATTTTGTTTTAAAAATAAAAACCATGTGTAAAAAAAGATTATAGAATCATATATGAGACATAATACATATATTATTGTTTTTTTAAACCATGAAAATGGTTTCATGACCATAATTAAAGATGGTAATGGAAATAGAAAATCCATCATCCTTGAATGTTCAAAATTAACACATCACGGATGGTGTTTTTGCTACTAATATAAAAGAAGAGTAATGGATAGAATATAATTACTTATTCCATTATTATAAAAAAATAACAGTACATATAAGGTACTAGAGTTGTCCAAATATTTTTCTGATTATAGGTAAGGATAGAAAGGAATAAAAAGGAACTTGAAAAGTAAAAAAATTTGAAAGAGGAATTTACCTCTTGAATAAATATTTCTTGAGAGCCTCTTAAGGGGAGAGAATTTTGTATTTTGATGAGAAAAAGGGATTCTGGACATGGGGCAGTATCTTGGGGAGATAATTGGGTATAATTTTGGCAAAGAACAAGGCCTGAGAGGAGTGAAGATAAAAGGTATGGAGGGGTGGTATTTATAATGTAGTAGAGGAGGGTTTTCATAATATTTAATTCCATAGTTTTTTAATTTCCCTTAAGACAAGAAATATTGATGATTATATTAAAAAAATATTAATATTTGAATGTGATTTATATCCAATTGGTCTTAAATTAGTTTAACATCATCCATGACTCTATAAATCATGTATTTAGCTTAATTTGAAAATTATTGTATTTTACTATTCATCAAACATTCATGTATTTTAAAAAAATACCAAAATTTTACCCTAACGATTTTTCAATTTTTAGAATAAAAAAAAACTCCATTTTTCAAAAATAATTTTTTAAATATGATTAATTTAATTTTTATATAAAATCATAATTTACATGAAAAATACGAATTTTAAAACTATAACTCATTTTAAAATGTTTTCCAAAATCAAATAAGGTCTTATAAAATTATGTCAATAAAAAACAAATAAAATTATTAATTTATGAATAAAATTTTTGAAAATACATTTTTTATTAAATTAGTTAATTAATTGTAATTAATTATTTATAACTTATAAAATTACCAATATCGTTACTATAGTCATATTATCACTTATAAGATTCCTAAATTTTATTTATACACTCATTGGTGAGGTTACTATTATTTTCGACAATTTAATATTCATAAGGGTAATATTATTATTCATAATGGTAGGTTAGTATTTATAGGGGTAGGTTACTATTCACCTAAAATTAAGTTTGTTCCATCAGACCCCAAAAAACACCCTGAACACAACTGTGTATGACTGATTTTCGAAATTCAAATCAGAGAAGTGTAAAACTTATATTTAACTGTTACATAGTACATATTAATTCATTGTGTTTTGATTTAATGTGATTATATGACATAATTATAAGAATATAATTTCCATTGATAAAACATTGGGTCTTTACTATTGGGGGTGGCTACTTTCGGGAGTGGATGTTTGAGCAGGGTATCAGTAGAGACATCCATGCCATTGTGGTAGCCATGTGCATTCTCATTCATGATGGTGTGTTGCACTAGGTGTGAGTGATAGATAGGTTCTTATCAAAGATATTTCATACTTATAGCGCCAGAACTAGTGGTTATAGGATTAAGTCATCTTAATTATCTAGAAAGCTCCATTCAGCAGGATCTTGGGGTCAGATAACTTCCCATGATCAGACTCAGTCAGGTGTTATTGTGACATAGGGACCACATAGAGATATAGGGAAGCTCGTAGAGGGGTGGTGTTATGTATTTTATGGGAGAAGTCACATGGAATGTGATTTCCCAACCCAATATGCAGATAAGTGAAGGAAAATAGTTTATAGACTTCCATTGAGGAGTTGGTTCCCTAATTATGGATCTTCCAAGAAAGGGAAGAGAGGGCCCTAGGGTGGAGGAAATAGAAGAGGAGTGGTGGGGGATCCTAGATTAAGTGTTTTGAGTTTTGGATGATGTTATAATCTTCTTCCACCACTACCCCCACTAGTTGGACAATGTTAGGCTCAGGGAGCTGGCAAGAAGGGTCATGGGCAGCTACGGGCTATGGAGGCATATGACTCGAAAGCTCATGAGATGATTATAGGTATGATCTATGTTTATTCTACTCATGTTTTAGTACTATTATAAACATGTGTGATTCATTCCTTCATCTCTTTACTCCTAGTGGAATATTTGGGGCTCTCATTTGAGGCTTTAGCCTAGTAGCATGTCCTTGATGTTCGTACATGAAATGCTTCTTAGGTAACTTGTATCTACAAGAAGTTTAATATGTCGCTTTTTGGGGAAGTTTCCATTGGTACACGTTGGTCATGATTATGAGGCCTTATGATGTCATCTTTGGTATGGATTGTTTTCCTTGGTCCAAGACCGTATTGATTGTCCCCACAAACTATTCTGATTTCTTTTCACTAATGGGACAAGATTCTATTTTCTGGGAGAGAGAGATCTCATGGTAGGATGAGTGGGTTTTTCGAGCAGGAGGCTGTAACCCATCACCCATCAAATATTGCCCTTAACGTGGAAATATCTTCAAGAAACGGTGTTCATTTATTCATTGAGGACATTATTGACATCTTACTTGAAGAAGTTCTGAGACTACATCAAAGGAGGGATATGGATTTTTTTTCATAGATGTTCACCACATGACCTGTCTAATATCTTTTATTGAATATTGGATGGCCCCTAAAGAGCTCTAGTAGATATAGTTTTAGTTGGAGGACACTCAAGAGAGGATTTTTATTAGACCTAGTGTTCCCCCTCAGTTGCTCTTCTGTTTTTCATGAAAAGGTGGATAAAATTTTGTGGCCTTTTTTTGATTTTCATCACCTAAACATGACATTTATAATGAACTAATAAACTATTCCAAGTATTTATGACATCTTTGATTAGTTTTGTTGTGTTAGATGGATATCAAATAAATACCACAGGTCCTATGACCACCAGTTGATAGTTTTTTAGAATGATATTCAAAATCAAGCTTTTTGATGTCACCAAGGACATTATGAGCTCCTTGGGATACATTTCAGCTTGAATAATTCCCTTAATGTGTTTATTTATTTGATTAATCATATCTTCTATATCTACTTGGAATGATTTTTTTCTTTTATTGACGACACACTCATATACTCTACGTCAGAGGAGGATCATGAAAATCACTTGAAGATGGTAGTAGACTCGCTTAAGGAGCACACACTTTATGGTATTCTCTCAATGTTCTAGTTATAGATCCATAAATATCAGTTTCTATGACATTTAATTTAGGAACATGGATTAGTTCTAGACTTTATGATGATCGATGCAGTTCTTTCTTGGGATCCACCCAATAGAGTGATATAGGTACAGAGTTGTATTGGCTTTGCAGGGTACTATAAGATGATTCTGTAGAGTTCTCTATGATTGCATCCCCTTTGACCACCATGACTAGTAAATCTTAGTTGTTTACATTGACTGAGTAGTTTTCAAGAACCATCTAGATGTTTAGGTTGGGGATGACTAGGGTCTTATTTAGAGACTGACAGAGGATGGTGTGGAGTATATGGTATATGATGATGCCTCTAGGGATAGTTTCAGTTACATGTTTATGAAGATATAGGTAGTTATCACATATGGGTCAAGGTTTTCGATACCCCAAGAGAATAAGTATGTGACTCATGAATTAGAGTTCGAAGTTCTACTCTTCACTCTAAATATGTGTAAACTCTATCTTATGGGAGAGTGAATTGTTGTTTACTCATACCATTAGAGTCTCGGATTTGTTTTCATGCATATATACTTGAACCTGATATAGAGGATCTAGTTTGAGTTCCTATAGGAATATGAATTGGATATAGTCTATACATTGGATAAGGGAAATGTGGTGGAATATTACCTTAGTAAGAATTTCCATGATCATTTGAAGTAGGAGATCTCAGATGAGGCTTCCTTGTAGCTAATTTTGGTAAAAGATGGTGGTCATATTTTCTTTATTTGATGGTGTCGAATCCTTTTTTCCTCCATTGTGCGAGAGAGACCCAATTTAGAGACATCTTATATGAGGTATTATATGAATAGATATCCTTAAGAGATTCACCAAATGTATTTTCTGAATTATTGAATCACATCATCCTTTTATAAGGATGGATGGTGGTCTTTGACACAATGCGATAGTGGTGATGAGATAATTTCACAGAACTCCTTTGGTTCTGAATCTCAGTTTTGGGAAGATATACAAATACCTTAAGTTTAAAGTTTTGTGGGATGTAATGAGGTGGAATGTTGTTGAATTAATCTCTCAATATCTCATGTATTAGCAGATAAAGGATGAGCACTACGTTCCGACAAGTTTGTTACAGCCTCTTGAGATCCGAAAGTTGAAATGGGATGGAATATCCAGGAAATTTGTGATATGGATTCTATAGATAGATTAGATATAGAAGAAAGCTAATGGAAAATGACGTCATAACTCCCTGAGTTCAATAAGGGAGACAACATTTTTTAAGAGTCTCCCCACAATGCTGATTGCAGAGATTCCACCCAGGAGGTAATCGATCCTCAAGGTTACTCAAGTCTGTTGAGATCTTATAGAGGGTTGATGATGTTTCCAACTACCTTACCTTACCATTATAGATAGATCTGCTACATTAGGTCATACATGTGTCACATCTAAGGAGATATGTTCATGATCCCACACAAGTCATTGACTGGGGTGAGCTGGACATCGAGGATGGATCCACTATTAAGGAGAACCTAGTGGAGATTGGGGATCATTAGTAAAGGATATTTCATGGATGGAAAATTCCCTTATATTGTATGTTTTGGATATATGGGAGCATGTAAGAGAGCTCCTAGGATTGGGAGATCCAGAAAAGGGCTCAGCATCCCTATAATTTTTTAGGTTTTTCATTTTGAGGATGATGATCTTGAATGAGAGAATAATTTAGAGATCATGTTTTCCTTGTATGTATTTAAAATATATCATGTAATATTTTTAAACCCCTGAAATGAGAAGACATGTGATTCTAAGTCCAATTGTCATGACTCGTCCTCGGGGCCCATGCCGTGACTACCCCAAACCCACCTTCTATAGGCTAGGGGCTGTAGACTAGCTCCAAAGGCATAAATCCCGATAAAAGGGAAGGCATTGCCTTTATAAAGTAAAAAAACACCATAGAGTACGCAAGATGATGTAAACACTAAGTAAAATGAGTACAAAAGTAAGTCCTGGAAAGTAAATGGGCCAGAATACAAACCCAACTGAAAGGAAAATACAACAGAAAAGAGAGTATAGCAGCAAAAAAGTAAAGCAGTAGTGTCGAGCTGTCCACTGGAAATCCCACTTCAAGGGTGGGTATAGATATTCTCCTCCGCTCCTCGGCTCCAGCCGTCCGCTCCGTGTACATCCTGTCTAGTGATCCAACTCCAGCTACCATACAGCTCAACGAGCTCCTACCTCGATCAGCGTTGTCCATCATCTGCATCCAACACAACATAGTGCGGGCATAGCCCATGCAAGGATGAGTATACGCTACTCATTAGGGACCCCGAGACCCCCTATGGTCTCTCAGAATCCACGAAGGATAACCCACAAAGGAAAGATACAATCACAAAGTAACAACCAACTCAACTTAGTTATATGCCCATACATATACCTAGGTCATCAATTCCAGCTCAGCTCGAGCACACGATCCCAAATACAACCCAGTACACACAGGAAAGTGTAACCCATTCCACATAGGAATTCATAACCCAATCCACACAGAAAGTCACAACCCAATCCACACAGGAAAGCACAACAATCATATCGGTAATAATGATTGTACGTTAAGAATCAACTCACATAGGTATACATTTCATAAGATGATAGAGATGATCATATGTAGCCACCGATTCATCTAAGCTGTCGCACCCACATAGGATACAAGACCAGCTAAGCTGTCGGACCCACAAAGGATACAAGACCAGCTACTCTACCAGACCCACGTAGGATACAAGTACAGAGTCAAATACTGTCAGACCCACATAGGATACAAGAACAGTAGTCATCACCGTTGTTCCCAATGAGGATTTTAATACATTCTACGTCGCTGCCGAACCCACGGAGGATCCTTGTACAGTCGTCATCGTCGTTGTAGTCGCAGCCAGCTCTAGGGTTCCCACACACAGCACGCTCGATTCCGGGAGGGTCCATTCCACGAGCCAAGAGGGTCGATACATCAACTGACAATAATTACGGAGTTGATGTATCCCAAAGTTCCGTCTCGTCAAAATGAACTCAATGCAACACACGCCGCGTCAATCGGACGCCTGATCTGAGAGTTTTTGGTTTTTTCTTCCCAGGGGCCTATTTGGTTTTTAAGCTAAAAGCAACCCAACCATACTCCAGGTACATCCAAACATTGATTAGAGTAAGCCAAAAGAACCGTCTCACTATGAGTAATCCAAAAAAGTCGACGGCACGTCAATCAGACGTCCGGAGCTCAAGTTATAAGTGTTTCCGCTCCGAGGGCCCGGTTGGTTTCGTGTTCGAACCAACCCAGCCGAACTCAAAGTCCTCCTAAAAATTATGTGTAATATACCTAAATGACCTTCTCGATCCCAGGATCTCATCGCAACTTACGGTGTGTCGATCGGAGGACCTTAGCCCATGTTATGGGCGTTTGAATGGATCTGTCCGAATTTAGGGGGTTTTGGGCCCGGACCGACCCGGCCAAAGACCCCCTGGTTCAGCCCGAACCAGGTCGACCCGACCCGGGTCCAGGTCTGGCCCATTTGTGCGCAGCCCGACCCGGTTGGCGCGGCCCAACATAGTGGCATGGCCCTGCCCAACGGCGTGGCCCAGCCCAACGGCGAGGGCAGCTCGGCCGATGGTGGGGGCCCAGCCCGGCGCGGGTGGCCTGGCTCGTGCCTCTTCCGGCCCGTCTCAGTGCCGGCTGCAGGGTAAAAAGGGGGTGCTTCCCCCTTGATTGAAGAAATGGTGGACCCATGTGGGTTCCACCCTAGCTGAGGTGGCCAGGGGTTTTGAACCCCCGAACTTCCGGAAACGGCCGCCCATTAAGGTCGGCCGGTTTGGCTGCCGCCGGACCAGCCGATCCTGCCTCCTATTGCGCTGGGAGCCAACGGAGTCCGGCCGCCCCCCTTGCTGAACTGCCATGGCCATGTTTTTCGGCTCTTTTCCGACCGGCGCAATGACGCCATGCTCCTCCGTTGTGGCCCGCTCCGTCCACGGTTCTCCTGTTCCCGCGCGGTGTAATGGAACCGCGTCACCTCTGCTCCAAGCCACGAAGAAAATCAACAAAAAGGGGAGGAGTTTCGACCATGTTTCTGCGATCTGACCTCCTCCCATTATATTGATAACAGGTGGCCAAATATTTAACAACAAATTTTGTCAAATAAAACTTGAATGAAGAATTTAACCCCTACCACAAAGAGATTCGCAGAAGCTAGCGTCGCGGAAAATGGCATCGTGGAAAATGGTGTCATGGGGGTGGTTCGGTGACGGCGTTGGTGAGCATCCAAGAAGAGGATGACGTCTCACATCGGCTACGGAGAAGGGAAAGAATGTCACATCGTCTCTCCTTGGTGCTCCGGCATTCTTCGCGTTCTTCAACGATGAAGATGAAGTTCTTCAGACTTAGTGTTTACTTCTCCCAATCCCCTTACACCACAAGCCAACCTAATAAAATAATAACCCTCTCATTTTATTATCTTATGTCATGCCTTTCTAAATTACAAATTCAAAATACATAACTCACTTAATTTAATTAAAGAGTTGGCATTGAATAAATATGGGGAGATGGATGGTCACAAATTAATGGGAAGTTTTAAGGGTTACACACTTAAGAGGGAGATTAGAGGAGTTAGGGAATATGAGAAGATGGGGGATCGTGTGGGCCCCACCTCCCTCATAACCTCACATGGGAAGTTGGGTGGTTGTGGGCCCCACCAACAATTTCCCATGGGAGAATTAGACTACCATGGATAAAATAAATCTGCACACAATTTATTTTACCTAACATTTAATTCCCTAATTTTTAACAACTCCTCCTGAGAAAATGCAACTCCAGAAAAGGTCTTCATAAGCAATTACCGGTGCTGCAGTTTCATCGGTGCCCTCGGATTTCGATTCCGAGCACCGGTTCAAAAGATAGAAAAACCCGATCGTTCGTTCACTAAACGTACCTGATATAAACTTCGGAAATTGATTCCGAGCACACCGGGCCTCGGAATCAAGTGTTGTTAGAAACTGTGCACTCGTAAAATTCAATGAATTTAAGAAAACAATTTCCATGAAATTTAACGGTCTTTAAATTACTCCCACCTCAGGTATTTAAGTCCCTGTAAAGATAAATCACAACTAGGGGAACAAATGAGGGTACTGAGCACGCATCTGAGCCTCCCTCTCCCAAGTGCTCTCCTGGAGGTTCCTGTGCTACCACCTGATGCGCACTAGAGGAATCAAATGCCCACATAGGACCCACTCCTGTCGATCCTCGATCTTCACTGGGACCTCTGCAAAAGTAGCCTTGTCATCAATGTCCAACTCCCCATGGTCGATGGTATGCGTCGGGTTGTGCACGTATCTCCTCAACTGAGATACATGGAAGACATCGTGCACCCGGTGCAATTGAGGTGGTAGAGTCAGGCGATAAGCCACCTCGCCTGTCCTACTGAGAACCTAGAATGGTCCGATGAAGCGCGGAGATAACTTTCCGCCCCGGCCAAATCTCCGTAATCCACGTCGAGGTGAGACCTGTAAGAAAACGTGGTCTACATCCTCAAAATGTAGTGGTCTCCACCTCCTGTCATCATAAGACTTTTGTCAGCTCTGAGATGTCCTCATCCGCTCCTGGATGACCTAGACCTTCTCTGTCCTGGCCTGGACCATCTTTGGTCCCACAAGTGCTGACTCCCGAGGGTCTGTCCAGCACAGAGGTGATCTGCAAGGTCGGTCGTACAATGCCTCATATGGTGCCATCCTGATGGTGGAGTGGAAGCTGTTATTGTACGAAAAATCCACCAAATGTATGTGATCCTCACAACTGCGAACAAAGATAAGGACACGTGCTTGAATCATGTCCTCGAGATTCTGAATGTTCCTCTCCGTCTGACCATCCGTCTGAGGGTGAAAGGCAGTGCTCAGGCGTAACTGCATCCCAAATGCCTCCTGCAACCACTTCCAAAGTGAAGAAGTAAAGCGAGAATCTCAATGAGAGACGATATATGATGGTACACAATGAATCCATACGATCTCCTAAATGTAGAGGCATCCCAAACTCTCCACTGAGCCCTACTCTCTGATGGGTAAAAAGTGGGCCGACTTGTTGATTTGGTAAACAATCACCCAAATGGAGTGGTGACCTTTGGAAGTACGTGGAAGTCCAGTCAAGAAATCCATAGATAACCCGTCCCACTTCTACTCCGGGACCTCCAAGGGTTGTACTAAGCCTGCAGGTACCTGGTGCTCTGCCTTCACCTACTGGCAGGTGAGGCATCGAGAAACTAACTCTGCCATAGCCTTCTTCATACCCGACCACCAGTGTTGTCGTTTGAGATCCTATTAAATCTTTGCTACCCTTGGATGTACCACCAAAGGGGAAGTTTGAAACTCTCTCAACACCTCCTACTATAATGCAGCTAGTACCATGGTACGTCCTATAAAAAGGATGACGTGTTCTACTCCTATAGAAAAACGACCAGGTGCCGGTTCGGTGGAAATTTGTGCACGTCACGTCTCATAGTCAATGTCCTCACGTTGTGCCTCTCGGACCAACTGAAGAAGTGGAGGTGTGACTGTGAGAGACTGAAGGAAGGCTATCCTGTCTCTATCCACGAAGGATATCTGCAAAACGGCTAGCTGCTCTGTCACCTCTACATGTAGTTGAATGCCCGTCCTCCTGCTGTGAGCATTAGCTACTACGTTCCCCTTCCCATGAATATAGACTATCTCAAAGTCATTGTCCTGGAAGAACTCGAGCCATCGTCGCTATCTCAGGTTCAAGTGCTTCTGCGAGAAAATGTACCTGAGACTCAGTTGGTCAGAGCAGGCTGTAAAGCGCTCACCCATCAGGTAGTGTCGCCACATCTTCAGAGAGAAAACCACTTCTGCTATCTCGAGGTCATGGGTAGAATAGTTCTGTCCATGCTGCCTCATCTGTCGTGATCCATAGGCGATCATTGTCTACTCCTGCATCAGGACACACCTGAGTCCGGTCCCTGATGCATCACAGCAGACTACGTACCCTACTCCCTCCTCTGGTAGCCTCAAGATGGGTGCACTATTCAATCTATGTATTAGCTCCTGGAAGCTCTGTTGTCATCTACCTGAGCACACGAAGTGTTTCCCCTTCTTCAATAACGTTCTGCAAAGTTTCTAAGATTTCACGTTTTCTAAAAAGAGAAATCTGGTCTCAACCCCGGGATGAACCATGTTCCATGCCTAATACAGTCAATCCTGGCTTGAACAGTTGTAATTGATGCCATGGATGACATCATAAGGCCCCGACACTACTACCAAGGGATCTAACTGTTACTCTCACCTCCAAAGGTTGGATCATACTATCGACATCAATGTGTGGTCATTAGGTCTCCTCTAGTAGGAATCTTGTATGTGAGGGTCAAGTCAATGTTTTTTTAACTATAACCTCTTATTATTATCATACAAAAGACAATAAAGCAAACTTCACTATTTCAAGCATCTTTTATTACTGAAACTCAAAGTACAAGGACACAAAGCAACACAAACAACGATGTAAACAAAGCTAGAAGCATTATGGACAAAGTCTTCCAGGCCTGGAGCTAGTCCTGCACTTTTCCACCCACTTCAAGAGCTCCATGATCATAAGCTTCAGCTGCCTGAAGCTGTGCTCTCCCCTATTTTCAGGGTGGACCTCCTAGTGGTGGTGCTGGTAAAGCCTCAAAACATCGTCCACCACCTGCCGCTCGGCCAGCTCCTTGGCCTCGTCTGCCTGCTCCCTGTGGACCGCCATGGTCGAACCTCTACCTCTGCCTGGGTGGTCCCTCAACCATCTGCTGCTCCTCTGCATGTCGGGTCAGGTAGTCACGAGCCATGTGGCCCTGCCCGCCGCATGCATAGCACTGTCTGCTCCTCGTAAGGATGGATATGCGCCGAGTTCCCCGCACCTCTAAGCCCTTATCCTGAGGTCATCCGCCTGATGGTCTCATCCGCTTGGACCCCTGTGACATCCGTCGACTACCAGCTGCAGAAGACTCCGCTACATGTCGCCCTGCGGTAGGTCCCACTGCTTGTTGTAGGCTCAGCTAGAAATCTCTCTACAAAAAGGGCTTGCTCCAGTACTCCTTCCTGCGTCAGAATGCTGAGGGAGATCATCGAAGACCTGATCTCATGCCTGAGTCCCTGCTCGAAGGTTCGGGCCTAGAAGAATGGGTCATGTACCATGTCCGTGGAGTAGCGCGAGAGATCGGTAAATCTCGCCGAGTACTGGGCTACAGTCAAGATGCCCTGTCGCCGATACAGTAACTCCTGAATGCGCACTGCATGGAGGGTGGCTGGAACGAAATTTGAGCAGAAGAGGCTCTCAAAGTCCATCCAAAGAAGAGATGCCTCATTGTGCACCAAGATCATCAGGCTCCACCATCTACCTACTACCGCATGTAGGAGACTCGCTGCAAGGATCACCATGAGGTCAGCTGGTGTCCCCACTAACCTAAAAACTCGAACAACATCATCCATCCAATCCTCGACTGCCTGAGGGTCCGTCTCCCCGTGGAACCTGGGTGGTCTCTGATGCTGAAACTCATGCAGTTCACTAAAGCGACGTGCACTCTCTGCTGTTGGGGCTGGTGGAATCGGTGGCTTGGCGGGTAGAGGTACCGTCGGTGCCTCCGCTGTAATAGGGCCCTACACCAAGGCCTCTTCCCTTGGTGGGATGCCATCTCGCACAAAGCTCGGAAGCCTAGCTGGCTACCATCGTGGGGCCATCCAAAAAAGAAACAGGTGCACCACGGTCAATTTAGTATACCTGGTGAGCTGACAGAAAGTAATCACAAAGAAATCATTGAAACACACATGCAATCAATGTTTTCGTGCATTGAGTCAGAAATCAGAAGTCAGGGTCATGGTGTATGGATACTTCGACCATCGCACCAACCCTGGACTCCCTGGACTGATAACCACACTCAATACCCTTGACACCATTGCTTCACATAGAAGAACGATCAGAGTCCTGAGTTCTGCGGTAGAACCGAACTCCACTGATACCAATTTGTCATGACCCGTCCTCAGGGCTTGTGCCGTGACTACCCCAAGCCCGCCTTCCATAGTCCAGGGGATGGAGATTAGCACCAAAGGCGTAAATCCCGATAAAAGGGAAGGCATTGCCTTTATAATGTAAACAAACAACACAGAGTACGCAAGCTGAAGTAAACAGTAATTAAAATGAGTACACAACTAAGTGCTGGAAAGTAAATGGGCCAGAATACAAACACAACTGAAAGTAAAGTACAACTGAAAAGATGGTACAGTGGTAGAAAAGTAAAGCAGCAATGTCGAGATATCCATTGGAAATCCCACCTGAATGGTTGGTATAGATAGTCTCCTCTGCTCCTCGGCTCCATCTGTCTGCTCCTTGTATGTCCCATCTAGTGATCCACCTCTAGGTACCATCCAGCTCCATGAGCTCCTACCTCGATCAATGTTATCCATCGTCTGCATCCAACACAATGTAGTTCGGGCATAGCCCGTGCAGGGGTGAGTATATGCTACTCAGTAGGGACCCCGAGACCCCCGATGTTCTCCCAGAATCCACGAAGGAAAAACCACAAAGGAAAGATACAATCACGAAGTAACAACCAAATCAACTTAGGTATATTCCCATACATATACGTAAGTCATCAATTCCAGCTCGGATCCAGCAAACGAGGCCAAATACAACCCAGTCCACATAGGAAAACATAACCCATTCCACATAGGAATTCACAACCCAATCTACACAGGAAGGCACAACCCAATCCACACAGGAAAGCACAATAATCATATCGGTGATAATGATTGTAAGTTAAGACTCAGCTCACACAAGTATACATTTCATAAGATGATAGAGATGATCAGATGTATCCACTGATTCATCTAAGTTGTCGACCCACATAGGATACAACACCAGCTAAGTTGTCGGACCCACATAGCATACAAGACCAGCTACTCTGCCGGACCCACGTAGGATACAAGTACAGAGTCAAATACTTCTGGACTCACATAGGATACAAGAACAGTAGTCATGTACTGCCGGACCCATATAGGATACAAGAACAGAAGTAATCGTCGTCGAACCCATGGAGGATTCCAGTATGGTCGTCCTTACTATCGAACCCACGGAGGATCCCAGTACAGTCGTCATCGTCATCGTAGTCGCAACCAGCTCTAGGGTTCCCACACACAGCATGCTCGATTCCAAGAGGATCCACTCCACGAGCCAGGAGGGTCGATACATCGACTGACATGAAGTCCAGAGTTTATGTATCCCAATCTTCTGTCTCATCAAAAGGAACTCAACGCGACAAACGGCGTGTCAATCAGACGCCTGGTCTGAGAGTTATTGGCTTTTTCGTCCCAGGGGCCCGGTTGGTTTTTAAGCTAAAACCAACCCAACCGTACACCAGCTGCATCCAAAACTCTAGAGGATTAATCCAAAAGAACTGTCTCACTAATAGAAATTCAAAAAAGTCGATGGCACGTCAATCGGACGTCCGGCGCTAAACTTATAAGTGTTTCCGCTCCGAGGGCCCGGTTGGTTTCGGGTTCGAACCAACCCGGCCGAACAAAAAGTCCTTCTAAACCTTGAGTGTAATATACTGAAACGACCGCCTCGATCCAAGGATCGCATTGCAACTGACGGTGCATCGATCGGAGGTCCGTAGACCATGTTATGGGAATTTAAATGGATCTGTCTGAATTTACGGAGTTTTGGGCCCGGGCCGACCTGGCCCAAGACCCCCTGGGTCGGCCCAAACCGGGTCGACCTAACCCGGGTCCAGCTCCGGCCTAATTGAGTGTGGTCAGGCCCAGATGTAATGGCCCAGCACAGCGGCGCGGTCCAGCCCGGCGGCGCAGGCGGCCCGGCCCGTGCGTCTTGCGGCCCGGCTCGGTGCCGGCCGCGAGGTGCGAAGGGGGCGTTGCAACCTTGATTGAAGAAACGGCGGACCCAGGTGGCATCTGCCCTAGCTGAGATGGCTGGGGGTTTTGAACCCCCGGACTTCCAGAAATGGCTGACCATTAAGGCCGGCCGGTTTTGCTGCTGCGGGACCAGCCGATCCCACCTCCTACTGCGCCGGCAGCCATTGGATTCCGGCTTCCCCCCTTGCTGAACCGCCACGGCCAAGGGTCGGGGCTCTTGTCTGACCGGTGCAGCGCGATGGCGCCGCTGCCCGCGGTTCTGCCGTTCCCGCATAGTGCAACGGCACCGTGTCACCTCCACTCCAAGCCACAAAGAAAATCAACAACAATGGGAGGAGGTTCGGCAGTTTTTGTGCGATCCGACCTCCTCTTGTTATATTAATAACATGTGGACAAATTTTTAACAATGAAGTTCGTTAAATAAAACTTGAACGAAGAATTTTTCCCCTACCTCCTAGAGATTTGAGGAAGCCAGCGTCGAGGAAAATGGCATCGCAGGGGTGGTTCGATGACGACGTTGGTGAGCGTCCATGAAGAGGATGACTTATCACACCAGCTGCGGAGAAGGGAAAGAACAACACATCGTCTCTCCTTTGTGCTCCGGTGTTCTTTGTGTTATTCAATGAGGATGATGATGTTCTTCAGATGTAGAGTTTTCTTCTCTCAATCCCCTTACACCACAAGCCAAACTAATAAAATAAGATCCCTCTCATTTTATTATCATATGTCATTCCTTTCAAAATTACAAATTCAAAATACATAACTCACTTAATTAAATTAAAGAGTTGGCATTGAATAAATTTGGGGAGAGGGTAGGTCACAAATTAATGGGAAGTTTTAATGGTTACACACTTAAGAGGGAGATTAGAGGAGTTAGGAAATATGAGAAGATGGGGGCTCGTGTGGGCCCCACCATCCTCATAACCTCACATGGGATGTTGGGTGGTTATGGGCCCCACCAACAACTTCCCATGGGAAAATTAAACTCCCATGGATAAAATAAATTTGCACACAACTTATTTTACCAAACATTTAATTCCCTAATTTTTAACAAATCCTCCCGAGCAAACGCAACTCCAAAAAAGGTCTTCATAATCAATTACTGGTGTTGCGGTTTCATCGGTGCCCTCAGATTGCGATTCCGAGCACTGCTTCAAAATTTATAATAACCTGCTCCTTCGTTCACTAAACGTACCTGATCTAAACTTCTGAAATTTATTCTGGGCACACCGGGCCTTGGAATCTGGTGCCATCAGAAACTATGCACTCGTAAAATTCCAAAGAATTTAAGAAAAAAATTCCCTTGAAATTTAAGGGTCGTTACACCAATATTCCCAAAAATTAATTTATTAAAAAATATTAAATTTATTTTATATGACGTGAACATGATTTTTCAGAAATTTGTGGAATATATATTAAGTAGAGTCTTGAATCAAAAGTATTTGACCACTATTGAATTTGGAATGTGAGGTTTATCATAGGAATGGACTAAATCTGTTTGTCATGGGAATTTCGGATAAAGGGTCCATTAGAGGGTGTGTTTATTGAATTAAATAAATAATTAATTAATTATTCATTATATGACCTAAAGAAAAATCATCTATAAAAAAGATTTTATGGAGAATCCCTAGGGTTATGTTCATAACCTTTGAACAATTGAGAATATGATCCACCATTATTCAATTGTGGACCATGCTTAGTCGGTGATCAACAACTGGATCAAGGTGAATCGTGGTTCATTGATTGCAATAGGTTATCCTCCTTTGTTAGTAGAACCATTTTTCACCAACAATCATTCCGAATCATGGTAGGACTTTTCATTTGTGCATTTATCCATTAGGATTAATATGTATAGCAAGATAAATTCATTTTAATTTATTCATGTTTAATCTGGAACTTTTTGTGTGCCCGTGTATCGAATTTAAATGGTTTATTTAATTTATTCCTATTGTGCAATGTTTCTCTCCCCCATATATCCCTAATCTAATTCATTTACAATTAATTATTGGAAATTGATTGTTTCACCATTGTTCTTGTATTTTTCTCCCGATACATCTTTTTTTTCTTCATCATTGGCCTATGGGGCCTTATTTGAAAGTACTGGGTGGGTATGAGTGTGATCAGACCCCTAGATTTGCAGATGATTTTCATGGAAAAAAATAAATTGAGGAATCAGGGATGGATTCAGATATATTATAGGATGTGGGTGATTCCACCATGGATCGGGAAACCAATGAGGAAACAGGAGATGGATAGAGATGTAATGACACATGTGGGTGTCAAACATTTAATCGAAACTCTAATTTCCAACCACTATAAGGCTAGAAGCGACAACCATAGGTGATTACCACTGATTGTGGGTGGTAAAATAGTAGGATTGTGAGGGAATCTGGATCTGAGACATGTATTGAGGATATGATTTTCTATAAAAATCCTAGATACATGATGTGTACTAGGATGAAAACATGTTTGGTAGTATCCTAGCTATGGAGAATATGGTTTTTTGGGTGATTTAAACATCACATAGCATGTGATACCCCCACATGTCATGCGACTTTGTGCTGGTGACATGACATGTACTCTGGGAGTACATGAAAACAGGCACGACTATAAAAATGTTATTTACTAGAACTTGACTGTGGTTCATGGACACAACAAGGGTATATGGACCAGACCATTGTACATGCAAATGACCAAAAGGACATGAGTACAACCAAGAGAACATATCTTGGCCTTATGTGGCCAAGAGATGATCTATAGTTCCCTAACAAATTGTGTAGGGATACATGGTAAGTGATTCATGTTCATGAAAGGAAACAACTAGGCAGAGTATTGGAACCACACACCTTGTGGGTCCACTATATTTCATGTACCTAATATTTAGAGAAAATTTATATATCTTATCTCATTTATTTGGACTCATATCTTGGCATGTAAGTAGCATGTCCTTATTTTCATTCCATGTAGATAGTGATTCTTTCCTTTTTAGTGTATTTTGATATATGATGTGATATATTATGGGCATGAATATTCTGTATGTGATGCTTGATGACAATAGTGATCTAGAAGAAGCATCATAGAGATTAGAATGGTACCCTTCTACTGGGATAAGGCATGGGTCCCCTTTCCATCCATAGAGTGTCACCCTCCTGTTGTGTCAAGGAATGGTTCCTCTATCAATCGACAGAGTGGAACCCTCCTATGGAGTTAGGGCATGGGTCCTCTACCATCTGAGTGGAACCCTAATACGGAGTCAGTGCATGGGTCCATTACCATCTGACTAGAACCTTCATGAAGAGTCATGTAATGGGTGCTCTATCCACTAGGTTTCACTCTCATACTAGGAAAATTAATGGTTATTATATCGGCCACAATATTGGCACCCTCTTATTGGGATAGGGAATGGGTCCTCTATTGACCACTATAGTTCCACCCAATTGTAAAGATAGCGTATAGTTCCTTTACCATAAGAGTGGATCCATCCAATTGGATCAAGGTATAAGTACTCTATCTATTGATTTGGACCATATTTTTGTTCCAGTGAATGGGTTCTTTACATGGAGATTATGTCCCCTTGACTATGCAGCACAATTGTGAGGTTTGAATTGACTTGGATGCTTCTTCAGACAGATGCATGAGATGTTGGGAATCATTAATGGACCTCTTACAATGAATGGGAGAATCATTTCTGTGTATGGATTGTGAGTTTGATATTCCATTTCTCTCTTATCTATGTTTCTTTTGTCAGAATATATTTTTATCCTTGTTGTTGTATTTCAATGTTTTGTTATGGGTTGATATGTTTATATTTTCCATACCTCTTATTATTTGCCCACATTAACTTTCTTGGTTTCCTAAATGGTATGTATATACTCACTCCTACGTGGGATTTTCCCAAACATATTATCTCTTATATATATTATGGACAATTTTTTGGTGATTATAAAGAAAAATAAGGATTACCTATTACATTTGACCACATACAATTGTTGGGGCTTGGATATCTGAAGTCTAAATATATCTGAATTTACTTTTATAGTTTTTTTGGGTTTCTATATCTTTATAGTTGGGAATTTAATTTCCCCCTTTTAGATTTTATATTAAATTTTTGTGATGTTAAATTTCCACAAAGTTTCTTCATGCATGATTATTACTCTATAAGTTGTTGTCTTTTAATTTATTCCTATGTACATTTTAATATATATGGTTGTGAGTGTGTCATATAACTACATAAGAAAATACCTCCCATATTATTTATTTCTTTCAATGCTGGTCTCCATCCCACAGCCTATACAGGCAAGGTTGGGGTAGTCACGACTCGAGCCCCATTAGGTCAGGTCAGGAAAATTTATCTTACAAATTCTTATTCTTTGTTGAATTAAAACACCATAGTGGCTTCCACCATCAAGAGAATAAACATGTTTAGGGTTTTAATGTCAATTTATATAAAATAATTATATATAGAGAATATTTGAGCAAATAATCATTTTAATATAATAAAATATTTATTTAAAAACTCTTTACTATTACCAAAAACTTCTACGATGTAAGAAAATTTTCTAAAATTATACCCCAAAGGAAACTCCTCATTTTACACTCAATGACGAAGTAAAATTCTCAATATGAATCTCATTTGAGGAGGAAATTTTTGTTTTATCCCTTTTTTAAAAAATGGAATTGTTCTTCCAAAACATAATTTAATATTTATTTCAACTACTAAAAGTTTTAGTTTAATAAATAAGGATATTAAATAATATATTAAAATAAAATATAGGGTTAAATTTTGAGTACAAGTTAATTAATTATTTTAAAATAACCTAGAATATTTAATTCTCCCCATATTTAATACTTTTCATCATTGAAAAATAAAATAATTCATAAATATCCCCATATATGTATCAACTATTCCTCTACACATTAATTTTCGAAACTAATTTAACCTCTATCCATTTTCTATTCAATGAGTGAAAAGTAATTTATAAGAAAAGTAAATTATAGAATTATAATTCAAAAAATCCATTATTTAATATATATATATATATATATATATATAATCTCAAAAATCTCAATGTAACATCATATAGATTAAACACTTAAATAAAAAAAGTTATGCACTGGACATATATCTTCAAATTTATAAGAATAACATATATAAAATAAGGAATACTTACTATAAGCATCATTAATACTGATCTCTCCATCTAGATAACTATGAAAGAAAATGGACATATTTATTTCACCACTATTCAATTCCATTACATGTTGCATATACATTAAAATTTTACATGTTAAGATAACATCTCTTGATATAAAAAAATAATATATATATATATATATGATGTAATTTAATATACCTAAAACTCAAATAACCATTTACATCTCATTTGAATCAATATCTACTTTTTCCACATCATGCATCACCTCATTTATGAATAATCAACTATATCACATTCTATGGAGTCCTATTATAAAAAAAATTGAAAAGAACATTCTATATTATTCACCCTTAACCAATAATGTTTCATCACTAGTACACAAATGGTTAGAGAAAAAAATCACAAAACATATCTCTATTCTCAATAAGGTTAAAGACTAACTTATCATCCATCATAAACCATGCAATAGAACAATTATAAACATTGGTATGAAAATGGTTATTAATATTCCAACACTGAATATGGTCAGAATAAAAATATTCATAAAATTTCAATATACATATTCACAAGATTTGAAATATTAATTTCAAAAATTACGAGCCCTCTTCAATGGTTTCAATCTTTTCTTATTAAATTTCACAATTTATATTTCAGAAGAAAAAAATAACAATTCCCACCCTAAAAATGAATCCTCATGATCCAAAAAAATCATGACATGAAATATCATCATTAACCGCATTTCAATAAATCATAACACAACTCAATAATCAAAATATATCATTCAGTGTAAAAATTTTACCCATAATAAAACTCAATGAGTCAAATATCTATAGAATAATATCACATAATAACTCATACTTATTTTTGAGTAAATTAACCAGTAATTAAAATTTCAAATTATTCAAATAATGTGTATGCATTAAATATAATTTCCATTATATCACCACTTAAAACCCCTATATTTTATTATATATTCACCTAAATAGGAACATTATTTGATGGAATACATGATATTTCATATACACTTTCACTGAAATTGATTAGCAATGCTTGATATGAAAGTAGTTAGAGTGCTTTATCATACCAACGTTTATAAAAGGAAATATAACATAATTCCTTAATTTATAAACTTATGATTAATAAAACAATAACTGTGAATTTATTCAACTATCTTGATCACTTATTCCTTATTTCATTATAAAGAACATCTTTCTACATTTCATTTCACTCAATCTTGAAGAAAAATTTTATCCACTATTTTTTTAGATCTTTAAATTCATCACTGAAACTCAATGAAAACAGTATTGTGGATAATATTTTTTCAATAAACTCATTGGAGTATTTTTAATAATTAATATAAAGGTGTTTATAAAGTTTGTTCATTCCTTATGACATGGGTCATCAAAAACTATATGATATATGAAATATTTTACTTTTAGTTGCAAACATGTGAAATGTTAATTACTGATAAATATAGTCTCTAACTAAAATTATGAAATCATGGTATTTTATGGAATAGTGGTCCTTTCCTATGAGATGTATAATTCTCATGCTTGGGAATCAAGAATAAAAAAACAATTATCAGGTTTATAATTAAAATACAGGATATAGACATCCATGGCCAAATAAAATATAAAAATATGTTGTTATAATATTTTGATGCGATTATACATTAAAAAAGGAGAAAACCCAATAGATATTATCAGTGGGTGTTTTGTGATTCAACAAAATTATTCAAAATTCAAAGGGACTTTATTTTAGGTGGAATCTATTATAGTTGTGAATCGATGAAAAAATCTTAAAGCAATGGTGATTTTATAATAAGTTGGGAAAATTATATGATCCCTTTCACCTCTATACTATTATTATTTTAATACAAAATGTAATAATTTTATATTCATTTTACTATGATCATCCCCATAATATCTCTCATATATTTTATTTTGACATAATTTTGATTATGGAATAACATTGAATATTTATAATATCCATACATTCCCAATAATAGTACTTGAATGAAGTTGGTATATAGCTTAGATTAAATTTTATACTAACAGTTGATAAATACATGAATCATAATAAATTTTAAATTATTAATTCATATAAAAATATTTATTATTTATCATAGTTGAACATCGAGCACATATTTTTTATCTTGGAAGCCTCTATAACATTGAACCCCCAAAAAACAATATTTTCCATCCATTATTCCACATTGTTGAGGGAAATTATATGGACCCATTCTAAGTCAAATTTTAATACAATATCAGCATTGGGTGGTTCTATTTCCCACTTACCATCATACTAGTTGTTTTTTTTCTATACCTCATTGATGGTTCAATTATGGTGAAGCAACACAATTTTTAGGGGTGGTCGGCATATTTTTTATTATATATGGTAGTGATAGTGTAATTCCCTGACCAAAGTTATCCAGAGTCGGTGCATTATATAAATAAATTAGTTTGATTACAAAGAATAAAGTCCCAAAAGACTGATCAGTTTACCTGTCTTGGGAAATAGATTACATACATGAACTTTATATTATAATTTCTAAAATAAAACACAACATAAATAATCCTTTGAGGACACCATTATTCCCAAAGCTTAAACCTGTATATAAATCATAATACACTTCTTGGAATCTTTGCAAAATAAATCATAAGAAATGGGTGAGCTCAGATGCTCAGTAAGGATAACCAATATAGCAGAATCTATAATAAATAATCAGAAACTGTTATGGTAAGGCATTAAATTTAAACACAATCCCTTTAAACAAAAACTTCCGCATAATATGAAAAATATATCTAAAATAATTCCTTTTTATTATTCACATGGATATTATACTAGTTGAAAAATCAAAAGTGACATTAATAAAAAATATCATAATGAAGGAATGCATAATGTCAGACATCATAACCATATAGTCAAGGCCTCATGCTAAGACTACCGCTACCACAAAACGGGCTAAGGCCAATGCCATACTTTATCAGCCCTAACGAAAAATCACTAATAAAGGGTACCTTTATCAGCCCTAAAAAAACCACTGATAAACGTACCCCTTTATCAATGCATTTTTTAGTGCTGATAAAGGTACCCCCTTTAATGACGCTTTTTTAGCACTATTAAAGGGTACCCCTTTATCAGTGCTTTTTTTAGTAGCACTGATAAAGGGGGGTCTTTATCATCTCTTTTTTTAAGCGCTGATAAAGGGTCTACTTCCAAAAAAAATAATTAAAAATATAAATTAACATTTAAATTTATAGATGTAGTTATATTTATATAAATATAATATATATATTTTAAATATAATTTTACATATATTTTGGATAAGTATAAATTTACACTAACACTTAATATATAAGATATTTAGTGAAAATGGCTTATAAAAAAATTAAAAGAATATTTTTAATTGATAATTTGATAATTATTATGGATTAATAGTCATTTAATCACAATTTGAAGACTAAAAAAATAAAAATAAAATATAAAAGATCCAAAATATGTTGAAAATGCAACTAAAACATCAAACGACCATAACTTTTTATCCGGGTGTCCCTTTGAGCTCTACCATATATCAAATCGAAGCCGGTGATGAGCTCTACACCCCTATGATTGTATGGGAACCTTGGTCAAGGTTTTTTCAAGGAAAAAAGGCCCATAAGGCCTCCAAAATTCAGTTTTTATTCGGGATACCCCGATTAGTTAACATTTTGTGGAATTTCAGCCTTGTTTAAGGGGGTATTATTGGATTTTTTTAGTGGGGACTAAATTTATTCCAATTTATTACATTAATATTGATATTTTGTCTTTGAAATTTTATCGTTTTTTATAATGCACTGCTATTTATAATAAAATATATAACAATAAATACATATTTTTTATATATTCACACATAAAAATTTAATTATAGATATAAATAATAAAATATATTTACATAGAAAATATATTAGATTTATCTAAACAATAAATAAAATCCATATTATTTAAAATAAAAATTTATGAATATTTATATACCTATATATTAATCTAACTATATTTATATATTAATATAACTTCATATATATATTCATATACCTATAAATATATATATTAATATCATTATAAATATATATTAATATCACTATAAATATATATATTAATATATATATATTAATATAACTCTACACATATATATATATATATTATTATATGAATAAATATAACTATATATATAACAGATATATCATGAAATGGAAATAAATCAAAATAGAGGAGTGGTAAACCCCCCAAGATTGCCCGGATTTTCTTTAAAAAATTTAAAATTTACTTATATTTTATCAGTGCTAAAAATAAAGCACTGATAAAGGACCCTTTTATCAGCACTTCATTTTAGCGCTGATAAAATACCCCTTTTATCAGCCCTTTTTTAGCCCTGATAAAAGGGGTCTTTATTAGTGCTTTTTGAAGTGTTGATAAAGGGGACCCTCCATTATCTACGCCATCTTTAACAGTTCTTTTCTAGTGCTGTTAATGGCCATTTTTGGAGCTGATAAAAGGGGTATTTTTAGTAGTGTACAAAATAATAATTTTTTCAAGGCCTTGTGCCAAGACACTAGTTTGTCTCATGATACCTAGTGATGCATGAAAGGGGTATAGCAGGCCCCACTCATCACTTAGAAAGTCCAATTCATTCCTCATATGAAAATGTTGAAACATTACATAAACATTTGTATTAAAAATAGTATAAGAAATGTCAATACTTTAGGAATTAACCATGAATGGTACAAAAAGAGAACATCCATATTCAAACATATCATAAATAATTCAATACAATATGGAAGACAATATTATAATAAATCAACATAAATCAAGAATAATATCTAGTAAAGAATTTTCACATTGTTGAAAATGATCAGTTAAACTCTTGGAGAAAAATATCCATTTTTTCTGAAATCATTTGAAATTCACACATTTAAAAAGGAAGTAATTTAAAAGGGAGTTCGGAATCAAAGTTTATCATACCAATTTTAAACTTTTGAAACGAATTAACATTTCAAAAAAACAATGTCCATATAAATAAATCTATAAAATCAATTTGAAAGAATGGAAATTAATTACAATGATTTAGAAAAATAAATCATTAAAACATTTAAAATGATAATCTAGATAAAGAGTGCCTTCCACATAAACATAAAATATTCTTTTTGAAAATAATTTTATGAAACAGGGAAATGGATGATAAATATGTCCTATAAAATACTTACACGTAAACAATCTTAGATAATAACGAGATTGAGAAATTAGCCCTTACCTTATACTTTACTTTGGTTGAGGGTATGTTTAAACTCATATATAATGGTCATAGTATGTTATTAAATTATTCCAGAACTATATTAATATTTATGATATCATAAATGATTCATTTATGACTTTATACTTTCCATTTAATAATTATCTCCTTGTTAAAGTAAAATTTAGGGTAATAATCATTTTCTTTATCATAAGTGTTTTAACTTGTTAATTTTGATCACATCACTTATATCATGATTTAATTGCTTCTAGAATATAAAAAATTACATAAATATCATATATTTTCAGAATATAAATATGTATACTTGATATATATATATGTGTGAAATTGAATACACTGTTTACGGAGACGGTAGGCCGTACATATGCATAAACACTGTTTCTGTTTTCATATCGTATTGAATGGAAGTGAATGAGATAAATTTAAATACATATACATATATATATATATATATTAAGTAGAATTATTATGTCATATATTACATACTTATTAATAATATGTATTTTTATAATCATCGTTGAATGGTGAACGTGGAGTGAAATCTCATCGCGTCATAGAGATGTTAAGCCGTACATACGCATGAGCGATGACATCATTCTTTTGATGGTGAAATAATATTTAAATGGATGGTATATTATATATAAATAATAATTGAAATGTAGTATTTATTATTTACATCAATTATACTCATTTTTATACCTATCCAAATAATAAAGTGTTGAATAATAAACTATACCCTGACGTGGAGACGGTAAGTCGTACGTACGCATGTATGGTGACTTTGTCATTCATAGGATTGATAGAATAATGAATATGGTTATAACATATTTATAATAAAATCTCACTATGTATAAGGTATTTGATTTATTATTTTGGTATGGTATCAATAAAGAAAGAGGATGTGGATGAAGAAAAGAACATTGAAAGAGGTGAATAAATAATTACCTCTTCTTCGGGGTTTTCTTTTTGATTTGAACAAACGGGTTATGTAGGTTGGCTTTATGATCAATGTAATGACTTTAGGATGAAGTGTAGGTAGTTGGGAGGAGATTTTACTAGGGGTTGTCCGACCAAAATTTCTTCGTAGGTGTGAATTTAAGATAAGGGGATGTATCCTTTTATAAGAGAGGTGAGGGGCACTTTCGGAAGGGCATGAAATATTAATTTATTATACCATCATTTTCGGTTTCTAGTAGATCCAAACAGATTTATTTATAGGATAAGGTGGGGATTGGTCTAAATCCTCACAACCAATAGGTTTTATTCATGTTTAGGTCACTATAATAACCTTATCATTTAGATTTAACCCTTAGTTAGATAATGGAACTTTTACCATGTATTCTTGTATTATTATAATACATGGTTAATAAACTTACTATAAAATTACTAGAGAACATAAAGTGGTTCATTAATGACATATATATCATTATATAAGTCTTTTTTCCAAACCATATATTTTTAGAATTATTATAACATTAAATAATATAGTATTAGTTTTAAAACTCATTTATATCAATTTTAACACTATTTAGTATTTGGGTTTTTTGTGAAAGTCGTAAAAATAGATTACTTTGAAAAAAATACATTAAATCAACCCTAACATGTCATATTAACCTATAAAATTAATTTATGGTGTCAATAGTATCAATTTACATTTATTTTGAAATTTATATTATCAATTATTTTAATAATTCATTAATTATTTAATTGTTGCATCATCATTGTGTCATAAATAATTTTAATTATTCAATATTGAAAAATTACAAATAAAATACCATGATTTAGGAAATAGTTTTTTATTTCTAATGAATATTTATTTCACAATTATTATTATGTTTAACCCTATCTTAAAAATGGTTTAGTTATTAAACATTGAATTTAACACTTTTAACTCTTCTTTAAATAAAATATAATAAATGTCCTATTCTAACCCAAATGAATAAAAAAGGATCTTATTTTATCATAATGTTTATTTTGTTTGAAATACACTTATAAAATAGAATTAGGAAATGTGTTGGGGTAATTAATATAATTGTTTCTTATAATTACCTTATTTTACTTTTAACCGTGCTAAATAAAATTCAAATGATACAATTCACCAAAAAATACTTTCATCCAATTGAACCAAATTTTACTTACTGATTTCAACTTTTTCTGTTGGATTTTTGAAATTCAATTCACAGAAATGGTAAAATTACATTTTACACATATTTGCAAATGTGCCTAGAAGGCGGGCAAAAGGACGTTAAAATGGTTCAATAAAATTTAATATATAAAATATTATTATAAAATGACTCCAATGAAATAAATTGTAATAATATATGTATTTTGTATATATTTTAAAATAAATTTTTAATTAAAAAATTATTTAAAATAAAAATTCAGTTTTTTGGTACTCTGTAGTATTTTCAACTTTTCATCAAAAATTGAATGTTTTCAGAAAAATACCAAAAATTCACACTAAGATAATTTTGATATTTCATATTCAAAAATAATTTATATTTTAAAAAATTAAAAACATAGAAGTTGAATTAATTAATTTAAAATTAATTCTTGTTGTCAAAACCAGAAAGCGGGTTTTTGAGAAGTAAAAACTATGAAAAGATTAATATGTGTTTCTGTCTAATTTAAATGTAAAATTACTTTCAATGACCACAATTGGATAAAATGATAAAAATATAATATAATTATACTTAAGACCATTAAAGTGAATAATTTAACAAAATAAATTATTTTTATTAAAAACTTTGTTTTAAAATTAAAATTTAGTATTTTTCACTATTCGTCAAAATATGAAAGTTATTAGAAATACACCAAAAATACATCAAAACATACTTTATATTTCTCTCTTATAAAGAAGATGTTTATTTTCTAAAATTAAATATATAAAAGCATCAAATATTGGATTTAAAAAAAGTTCTCAATTAAAAGGAGGTAAATTTTCATTATAAAAAAACACTTATTTTATCTGAAAAATTAAATATTTTCTTATTTTAAGTCCAAAAAACACAAAATATGGATATTAAAATTATATGGAGTACATAAATTGAAAAATACAGAAATTAATTTTCATAACAACCTTTTAAATGGCTAGTTCGGTAAGTCTTGGTGTGCTCAAACTCAGTGTTGTGTATGGTGTATGGTATTGAATTACATTAAAGATATAACATATTATGAAATGTTGGGGGGTTAAATTATCCCCTCCTTAAATAAATTTTATCCTCACAATTTGAAATTTTTCTTCAAAAATAAATTGTTAAAAATAGAAAATAACTTTGTGGAAAACCCACATGGGAAATAGGGTTACAAAAATTTGGCCTTAATAAGAGGGAAATGGAAATGAAAAAGTCACCACAAATTTAGGGTTTTGAATTAGAGAACATTTTTTTAAATTTAAGACAAATAATTAGAGGGAAATGTAAATATATATATGGAGTAATTGAGGTCATTAATCATAAACAGGTGAACAATAAATGGAAATTTGAGGGCCTCAAAGCCATAAATCTAGGATGGTTTAAAATTTCATTACTTCAACAAAAAATATGGAATTAAAAAAACAAGTTTTTGGTTTTAGGATACTTTCCCTAATGTTTAATAATTAATCTCTTCATAGAATAAGAAAGAATTAGTACTTAACAAGTTGAGTTCCATCCTTTAACTTATTTGTACCACAAACTCATTTTCACTCCAAAACATAACAGAACTCAAAAATATTATATTTATCCTAATCGTATAGGGTTCCAAAAAAAATGATCTATAATTTATCTGTTAGAATATTTTTTTAAAAAATACATTATACAAACCATAAAATCATGTAGGTAAGTGGTAAGTGATGCACCCTTATCGCCCTTCAGTTGCGGGTTCAAGTCTTGTGGCCTTGCCGAACACGACGGGTTGTCACCTGACCACCAGGTTTCCCTTTTTATAACAATCCAAAAATAATCCTAAGAAATTTTTTAACCTTAAACAATATTATTGAATCTCCAACTTAATTCATTCCAATATTTAGACTTATCTAAAATAATTCTATTTAAACTCAAAGTTAAGAAAAATTATAAGGAAGGTAAACATATTGAAGTTCTCTTTTTCCACCTAATAACATGTGAATACCTTCATCAAGTATTCTCTTAAAACATGGAAACAACCTTAATTACCATAAAACCTTATTTATAACATTAATACCCCCATATTCCTTGTAGAATACTTGATATACTCCTTATATCCAAAAATTTTGTAAACTCCAACAACAATGGAATCAAAAAACAATTAATTATGTTCAAGGTGGTCCGGAATATCCAATATAATTTTTCCAAATCAATCATATCTTATTCTGATATCATTATCTCATTTTCAAAAACACATTAAGGGTTATATTTCCCCAAAACAAATATTTTCCAAAATTTTAAACATGAAACTGTGTCACGTAATTTGGTACCATAAAATCGCAATTCCTTAATGAAAACGTATTGTAGTACAATCATTATATACTTTATAATTCTTATAGATTGTACATTATTAATAAACTACTCAAATGAGAAAATTATTTAATAATATCTTAAGAACACTAATCATTCCTATACATCAATGGTAGTATGCTAACTTGATTATTATCCAATTGTATCATTTGGGGTATACTCTGACGATTGAGACATTGATTCCCGTAGTGTCCCAACTCCTTGCAGATAAAGAATTGTACATTTGAAACTTTTTTATTACCCTTACAATCACGAACTTGGTGTCATTTTATTACAAATTTATAACAAACTCCCACTAATTTCAAGCACCTCCGAGGGTGATTATTTCCATAGTTATCACATATGGGAAAATCCTTTTTTCCCTTCTTCCCTTTATCCATCTTTCTCTCTACCATACTCTTCTACTCTGGATTCCCTTAAAATCCCTATGACTCAGTGAATTCTTTAATTATCTTATTAAAACATGATAATATTTATTTATATGATTAGAATACCTGGGAGACTATTTACCATCTAAATGTTAGCTTGTGACCATAAAATATATGATCCTTCATACACTTTGGATCATGCTTATTTTTGAAGTTCTCATTCTATCTACTGACAACCATTTCAAAATGATGAAATATACTAAGTTAGATAATATCATAATGTATAATCCAAAAACTATAAAAATTCTCAACATTAATAGAATATTTTCACACATCTAGTCTCATAATCATAAAAATTGTGTCTTTACTGAAATATTTTCACTTAAATCCCTCATAATGGTTTGTAAAGAAAATGTGAATTATCCTAAGAATATCCCCTGGGAGTGTCGTATCCAATGGTGCAGTAAGGCCCATTTTTGTGCACTAGTTCCCGTTCAAGTATAGATCAAAGTGGTGTTTTTGGGTTTTACCCCTAGATACATCTGTATTAGAGCTGCCTCAACCTACTCATATCCATACAGGGTTTTATTTCATGGAAAATTCAAAAAATCACTACTTTACCAAAATTTGAGAATGTTCTTCTATACAAATCCTCAATGTTTATCATAGGGTAATGTTATCTAATCCAAGTTTGTCCAAATATAGTTTCCATGGTTTGTACTAAACATCCTCTATTACCAATTGTAATGCCCAGACCCCAGTTACCCAGAGACGGTGCATTATTTTAATACATTGGTATGATTACAAGGAATCAAACCCCTAAAGACCGATTAGTTTAGCATTCATGGAAAATATATTACATACATGAACATTACATAACAAAATATAACATAAAAAACAAAATAAATAATCCATTTAATATTCCATTATTCCATTAGCATAAACCTGCATATAAATCAAAATAAACTACTTGGAATCCTGGGAAAATAAAACATAAGAAAAGGGTGAGCTCAGATTCATAGTAAGGATAAACAATATAATTGAAGCTATTATAAATAATCATAAACGTTTACGGTAAGGCATAAAATTGAAACACAATCCCATTAAAGATAATCATTAGGATAACATGGAAAATATAAATCAAATAATTCCATTTACTTATTCACATGTATATTCTACTAGTTGAATGATCACATTAGACATTAATAACAAATCTCAGAATGATGGAATGCATGATGCCGGACATCATGACCACATTATCAAGGCCTCATACCAAGACTATAAAATAATAATTTTTTCAAGGCCATTTTAAAAAACACCTGTTTGTCTCATGATACAAACTGATGCATCTAGGGGCTATAGTAGGCCCCAACCATCACTTACTATGTCCAATGCATTTCTCATATGAAAATTTTGAAATATTACAAAAACATTCGTATTAAAAATAACATACAAAATCTAAATACATTAACCATAAACCATGAATGGTATAAAAATATCACATCCACATTCAAACATATCATAAATCATTCAATACAATATGGAAGATTTTATTATAATAAATCAACCTCTATAAAGAAAAATATCTAGTAAAATATGTTGACATAATTGAAAATGATCATTAAAACTCATTAAGAGAAATATTATTTTATTTTTGAAATCATATAAAATTCCCACATTTATAAAGGAATTAATTTAAAATATATTTTTGAATCAAATTGTATCATACCACTTTGAAAATTTTGAAATGAATTAACATTTTAAAACAATCATGTCCATATAAATAAATCCTTAAAATCATTTTCAAAACATACTCATTAATTAAAATGATTTAGAAAAATAAATCATTTAAACATTTAAAATGATGATCTTTCTAAATATTTCCATCCACATAACATTAAAATATTATTTTTGAAAACATTATTTTGAAACATGGACAATGATGATAAATATGTCCCCATAAAAACATAAACATAAACAATCTCAGATATCAATGAGATTGAGGAATTTACTTTTACCGTCAACTTTCCTTTGGTCGAGGGTATGTTTACCCTCCTATATAATGGCCTTAGTATGTTATTTAATTATAATAGAACCATATTAATATTTATTATATCATAAAAAATTAATTAATGAATATATACTATCCATTTAATAATTATTTCCATGTTAATGTAACATTTAAGGTAATAATTATTTTCTTTATCATAAGTGTTTTAACTAGTAATTCTTGATCGTATAACTTATTTCATTATTTAATTGATTAAAGAATATATAAAATTATTTATATATCATATATATTCTGAAAATCAGTATATATAATTGATAAATATAATAAATTAAATACACTATTAATGGAGACGGTTGGTCGTATGTACGCTTAAATGTAGTTTCCGTTTTCATATCTCATTGAATGGAAGTGAATGAGATAAATGTAAATATATATATATATATATATTCAGTAGAATTATTATGTCATATATTTCATAATTATTAATAATATGTATTTTTATAATCATCTTTGAATGGTGAACATGGAAATGAATCTCATCGCATCGTGGAGACGGTAAGCCGTACGTACGCACGAGCGACGGTATCATTCTTTTGATGGATAAATCTTAAGGAAATGGATGTTATATTATATATAAATAATAATTAAAATGTTATTATTATTATTTAAATAAATTATAGTCGTTATTATACCGATCCAAATAATGTATCATTGAATAACAAACTACACCACGACATGGAGACGGTAAGCCGTACGCACGCACAGATGGTGACTTTTTCATTCATTGGATGGATAGAATAATGAATATGGTTGTACCATATTTATAATAAGTTGTTATTATTTATAAGGTAATGTATTTTTTCTTTTGGTATGGTATTGACAAAGAATGAGGAAGTGGAAAAAGAAAATATCTTTGAAAGAGGTGATGAAATAATTATCTCTTCTTCAGGTTCTTCCTTTTGATTTGAACAAAATGGTTCCTTAGGTTGGATTTCTGATCAAATTAATACTTATAGGTTGAATTCAAGGTAGTTGGTCGAATATTTGAGTAGTGTTTGGTTGAACCAAGTTACTTTGGAGGTGTGAATTTAGGATAAGGGGAAGTACGCTTTTATAAGAGAGGTGAGGGGCACATTAGGAATAGTTTAAAATATTAATTTATTATACAATCATTTTCGGTTTCTAATATCTGAAAATAGATTTATTTCAAGGATAAGGTGGGTATGGATCGAAATAATCTCATCCAATAGGTTTTAGTCATGTTTATGCTACTATATTAACCTCATCTTTAAAATTTAACCATTAGTTAGATAGTTTAACTTTTACTATGTCTTTTTGTATTATTATAATAAATGGTTAGTATACATAGTATAAAATGCCAACAGAAACCTAAAGTGGTTCATTAATTACATATATATAATTATATAATTCTTTTGTCTTGACCACGTATTTTTTGGAATATTATATCATTTAATAATATAGTATTTTTTTAACTCATATATGTCAATTTTTGACACTATTAAGTATTTTTTTCAGAAAGTCATAACAAGTTTATTACTATGAAAAAAATAAATTGAATCAACTCTAACATGTCATATTCACCTATAAAAGTATTGTATGGCATAAAAAGTATCAATTTAAATTTATTTGAATATTTATAATATCAATTATTTTAATCTTTCATTAGTAAGGTAATTACGACATCATCAATGTTTCATAAATAAACATAATTATTTAATGTCAAAAAATTATAAATAAAATACCATGATATATGAAATTTTTATATCATTCTAATGAATATTTATAGTATAATTTATCTTATTTTTACCCATGTATTAAAAATGGTTTACTTATTAAACATTGAATTTAACATTGTTAACACTTCTTCAAATAAAATATAATAAATGTATTAATCTCACCAAAGTGGATCAAAAAGGATATTATTTTTTTCCTAAGGTTTATTTTTGTCTAAATACACTTATTAAATAGAATTTGGATATGGGTTGGAGTAATTTAAAATTATTTTTACCGTTAGTTACATTACTTAGTTTTAACTGTGGTAAATAAAATCAAATGTTACTATTCACAAAAAATTATTTTCATCCTATTGAACCACGTTTTACTTATGGATGTCAACCGTGTATCTCGAATTTTTTAAATTCAATTCATAGAAGCGGTAAAATTACGTTTTATGGAAATTTGGAAATGTTCCTAGAAGGTGGGTAAAAAGACATTAAAATGGTTCAATAAAATTTTATATATATAATATTACTATAAAATGACTCCAATGACATAAATTGTACTAATATGTGCATTATGTACTTATTTTAAGATAAATGTTTAATTAAGAATAATTATTTAAATGAAAAAGTCTGTTTTTTATGTACTATGTAGTTTTTTCACTATTCATCAAAAATTGAATGTTTTCAGAAAAAATACCGAAACATCACCCTAATATTATTTTGATATTCCTAATTCAAAAATTATTTCTACTTTACAAAATTAAAAACAAATAATTTTCATTAATTAATTCCCATTGTCAAAAGCAGAAAGCGGGTCTTTTAGAAGTAAAAACTGTCAAAAGATTGATATGTGTTTATGTCCAATTTAAATTTAAAATTACTTCCAATTACCAAAATTGGATTAAATAAAAAAAATATAATATAATTATTCTTTAAAACCATTCAAATTCATAATTGAACATTATAAATTATTTTGATTAAAAAAGTTGTTTTCAATTAAAATTTAGTATTTTCATTATTCAACAAAATATGAAAGTTTTCACAAAAACACTAAAAATTATTCCAAAAAAAAATTTATGTCCCACTTCTAAAGAAGAAGTATATTTTTCAATTATTTTTAAATAAAAGTGTCAAATATTGTATTTAAAAAAATGTTTCTCCATTAAAAGGTCAAAAAAAATCATTTTTTTGAAAAACATTTCTTTTATCTGATTTTGTTTTAAAAGGTTGGGGCCGAAGCCTCATTTATTATTAAATCAAATAAAATACCTCTTTTAACTGGATATATGGAGACCAATTACATAACTCTAAGGCCCATTTGGCATTTATCCCATTACATGGCCCGTAGGCCCTAATATTTGGCCCAAAGCCCATTCTGTGAATAGTACTGCTACAGTTCTCGCCTGCTACAGTACCGAAAAGTACCTGCCGCTACTACAGTACCCTTCTGCCACTACAATGGCATTCCTCCACTACAATACTTGTCGTTTCTATAATTCTTTCGCTACTATAGTGTGCTACAGTACCTTCGCCCAATGGATTTTAAACCCCCATTTTCATGTAGGATTATGGGGTGCTTACCACAAAGCCAAACGTCAACTACATAAAATTTGTTCTTAGATTATGACTAAAAAACACATAATGTGGATTTTCAAATTATATGGAGTATATAAAATTCAAGATAAAGTTCAGGCTAGTTTCATAAGTCTTGGTGCACTCGAACTCAGTGTTGCATGTGGCACAAGCTATTGAATTACTTTAAAGAGATAACAAACTATGCAATCCTGGGGTGTTACAGATAGTGAGGCATGAGTTACTACAAGTCTTGATAATGGTTTTCATATAGTGAATAGTAGATTTTATGATTAGAAACAGTGGAATTGATAGAGATTGAAATGGATCTCCAATTATGTAAGTATGTGGCCTCTGAGTGTGTTGGACATTGGTTACAATAGAGGCATGAATGAATATAGGGAATGAGATGACTTCTTCGATGTACAATACAATTGTGAAAATCATTTAGATCTTGAAATATCAACTATATGGAATGTAGTCCTATAGGTAACACACTGTGTATTTCAGTTCATGGAGAGCTAGGGTTTATATTCTTTTATAAATATTTAATGGGGTATGGCCCCAAGTCACATATTGTGTTTCTGGGGACCTCATACCTCATCTTGTTACCAAAATACATGATAGTTTAATTATTTGGACCCATTTTTCTTATGTTACTACAAACATACCATGAATTTGTACTTCACAACTTGAGTAACTCAACCAGTACATGATCAAGTTTTCAGAAATCACCACTTACCATGTCAGTAAATCAAATGAAGAGTAATATTTTTAAATGACCTGGATTTCCATGATATAATATGCTTATCTTTTCTATAGGTCACATATTCTATATACTATACAAAATATGTTATATAGGGAACTCAAAAAATAACTGGACTATGAAGGCTTATACCTAGTTACTTTCTAGGCCTACAAACCATGTACACCATTGTATATGCCATGTATTGAAATGTTTTTAGAGTTCTTAATATCTTCTCATTTGGATGTAAGAATCATATTTTTGAGCAATAAATTCCATTTTTTTATATAAAATGTCTTTTTAAGGTATCTTCATCATTCAATGATTATATCTAAGGTATTTGAGAAGTTATTATTCCTTATATTGGTAGATATGACAAGGAATAGTTGTTCAGATGGTTGGAGTTGACACCAGATTGGTAACCCCCAGTTCTAAGGCATGGTTCCTCCACTTATAGAGTAATAAACCCCTTCATTTGATTTTTACACCAAACAATTTTGTTCAAGTCCTCTATAGGGGTCAGTGTTCCAACAATTGGTGTAAAATCATTAGTGAGGTGATGGTCGCCCACTAATACTATGGAGGCATGATGTGGATTTTATAAAATTTAGTTAGATCATATTCTTTGAGTTCTATATTTCTCTGGGTAATTCAATTTCTTTTTTGTGTATGAATTATGTAGATATGAGATGCTAATATTTAGATCCTTCTTAACTATTGTTGACTTTATCTCCAAAAGGATATCTTGGTTATTCTATTTAGGATGAGTTGTTATCCTATTTCTCTTTATTATTCTCTTGGTCTCCTATATAAAATTTTTATACTCAACCCTACACAATCCCTATTCTATCACATGTAGTGTTTTAGAAGAATATTATAAGTTCAATGATTCCATCGATAGATGTGGTGATGGTGAAAATGGTCCGTAGAGAAGCTTAGTAGTGTTTGTTTTCAGTGGTTATTGAGTGAGTGTTGGACTAAGGTGTATTATATCAGTCCCAATTAGTAAAGGTTGTTCATGGGGTGTTGATCCTTGTATTCTTTCCCTTATTTACTAACCTTGGTATTTTTTACACTATTGAAATATTATCATGGGTGACGCACCTAGGTTTTTAGGGATGGGTTTATAGAGTATCATGTGAATAGTGTTTTGAGGATGAAAACATTTTTAGGTTGGAAGAATAATATGGCCATTATTTTGGATGAAAGAAGACATTTGGTTTTATATAGTTTAATTTTTTTTTGGATGGTTAGGGATTATTTGAATGACTTTAGATGGAGTGGATGTAAAAAATGGGTGTCTATGGGAGATGCATGATCAGAACATAGTCCTTGGAACCATCAAAGTTAGTCTATTCATCTGGATTTAAGAGGTAGTATCATCTACATATTCTTATAATAGTCCCCAAAGATAATCCATGTGGGACTGTGTTGCATTTAATTTTAAGAATTAGGAGTTTTGTGACTAATGCATGGTTTTCCCGAAATATGAATTTAGGTCATGCAGCCATTAAAATTTCCGAAATAAATTTATAAACACTCCAAACCCATCCATTATTCCCCATTTTTATCTAAACCCATGAGGTATGGTTACATGGGTTATTTATGGTGATTTTGGGTGTATATATCCCTCTAAATATATAATCCCTTAAATATTTGGAAATTTAAGTGTCGGGTCAAATGTATGTCTGAAATAATTTTTCCTCTCTTTCATTTCTCTCCAAATATATGGTTTTGAGATTGGGTTTTCACCTATGAATAATGAAACCCAATCGATTCATTTTTATTTTTTAATATAGTTTCTAGAAGACTAAGGCGAGTAGTGATCTTGGATTTTCTAGTGCACCTTGGATTTGATATATTGATTGAGGTACTGTGTTGAAATTGCATGAGATTATATGTGGATGTTTATGTAAATTATATTATGACATTAAAATAATTTTGTACTATTGGGGGCCTTATTATTGGGAAAAAGGAATTTTGGAAAGATTTTTTTTTAGAAATAAGAGAAAGTGATTTCTTGGTTTTTGTTTGATGTTTTTGGAAAACTAAGGTATTTGAAAACTGTCATTTAAATTGGGTGGGTTAATTAAATAGTTTCTTATCTTAGATCTATATTTGATTTATTTGTGAATTTATTTTCACATGAATTTTTGTCACTATTTTTTTGGGTGTGTATTTAATTTCATGGGATTTTTTATTAATTTTTTCTTGGTTATGCATTGATTTTCATGGAAAATATTGTTTTTCAATCACTTATTTTGATGTTGGATGTTTTTTAGATTTTTATATTGAGTTTTATGGTGGATTATTTTTTTTGGTTTTTAAGTTGAGTTTCCTAAGTTTCTGTTTATGTTATTGTTGTGGAATTTGGTTTCATTGATAGATAGGGAATGAGTTTGGTAAAATCCAACTTGGTTGTGGTGACCTTTCACGTAATGGTAATGTGATGTGGTGGTAAACTCCCACTTGTTCGTGGGATTTTTTTAGGAGTGACAATGTGATTTTTTGAGGTAGTCAATCCAATTGTGAGTTTGTGATATCCATTACTAAATATTACTCAGGGTCTAAGTGTTCCTTCATGTTTTCATTATTAACATGGGTGTGTGGGTTGTTCCTTTTTACATTTATTATTATTTCTACTGGCCTTGAATTTTTAGACGCATGATTATTGTCAAAGTATTTTTTTTCAGTTTATCAATGTTACATGGTTTATTCTAAACATGATGGTTTTTAATGTAATTTCAAATGGTTTTACAAATTGTTCTAAGTTTGACCATCTTTTATCAAATGAATTTGTAACTTGTATTATTTTTACATGGATGGTATGCATCGATATCATTTGGTAAATCCAACTGGGACTTGTACTCCCCACTTATATGGGAATCATGGTTCCTATATAGATTATATTATATGAGTTTTATGTTTAATGATTATTCAAGTTATGAAATGGATAATTGGTGGTGTTTTATTATATACTAGTGGTGGATAGGTTATTCTATTGAGGATAGGAAATTGGTTATTGATTGGAGGTTTATTTTCACCACTAAACATTTTATTGTGGTTTCATGAATTATATTCATGGTTTCTTATACATACTAATTTTTAGGAATTTGGTAATTTTTTAAGTTATGTCATTATACTATTCCCTATAATAGGTGATGGTAATATTTTGTTTGTTATGGATCATTTTGTGGTCTAGTTATGGTGTTAGTTTTCGAGTAGAATTCCAAATCATCTTGGGGTGGTATTTGAGAAGTTGGGTTGGGTCAGGATATTATAAATGGTATAAAATTGATTCGATCAGGGTTCAGTGTGTATGGAGATATTTAGTTTTTGAACTCATATGCTAAAATATGAAAAAAAAAATCACCATATTTATTGGGATTACTAAGTTTCCAATGTTGTTCTGGGATGTTAGGTGTCAATTAACTTATAAATACTCATTTTGGTTTTGTTTTTCCCATATGTAGTGAGAATTATCCACTATGTATTGAGACTTTATATATGTTTTATGCATCATTTAGTACTATGATAGGTATTTCATGTCATATGGCGGAATTCTTATGCTTATCGAAGTGTTTTTCTACAAAATGATTTTGAAATATTTTAAAGGGAGGGGTTACTCACTTATTTAATGAATTTTAAAAAATTAAATCATTTCTATATGGTATTATTAATTTTGATACTCTAATAAAGGTTTAGGAAAAGTGTAGTTAGTGAAAGTACACTATGGTAATGGTGTAATTGTGGTTATGGGATTTCGTATGGACTACTTATTTGTAGATTATTTAAACACTTTCATGTGTGTATATATCTTAATTAGGGATATCAATATCACTGGTATTGATTCTTATTTATACTTAATAGTATTATATAGAATTTTCTATAAATTTAACAATTTAAATGTCAATAAAGCACCTTATAACTAAGGATAAGTAGTTCATCTCTATGGTAGCCTATTTGGGTCAATGTCGACTGTTCACTTTATTGAAAAGAAATGAATAGTTTAATTATTTTGATTTTAAAAGGGTACATTTTCCACTTATCCTACTAAAAAGATTCATTGGTTTTATTAAATGAAAATTTATGTTTTGATTAATGTAAGGTTTATGGGAAAAGTGGGTTTTGTTAATAATTGATTGTGAATATAATAATTTCATTTAAAGTCCTTTAGTTTTAAAATCCAATTTGGTGAAAGAAAATGTGGTTTTCTTAAAGGTTCTATAAACTTAGTTATCAATATATATGTTTGGAATGGATACTTAAAAACTCGAAAGGTTTTAAACATATTTTTGAAACATGGGAAAACGTGATTTTATGTTAGGAATTAGGTCATTATGGTTTCCAATAATATAAATTATACTTTATATTTTAGGAATATATAGAATATTTCCCTGGTTTTATCACATTTGGACAATTTCTAAAAATTGCTTATTTCCCCTATGTGGTGAGTTGGATTTTGTTTCCATAATGGTCATGGTAGGAAATATTTTTAAAAGAAATTATTTACCTTCTTCCCTTTGTAAAATAAGTGGGTTTATTGAGAAGTTTCAAGTTTATTATAGTGGGTTTTTAAAATATGGTGGGAGTCCACATTTTCAAAAGGCAGTTTCGCATGTTGATGAATTTAAGGTGAAAATTAAGGATAATTTTATTTTTTTCATAAAGATATTTAAAATATATTTTTTATAAATAGTTTAATATAATTATAATGTTTGGGTTGGTGTTTTATTATGTAACCTTTGGCGTTTTTATTAAAATCCCATTCCATGGGATCATTTAAAAATTTTATATTTTCCATAATGGTTTGGTAAAAAATCAGGAGTTTTTACACTAGTGTGGTTTTTGAAATAATGGATTTCAAATGGATTTGAAATGAGTTTCATGATATATAGGTTCTTTTATTTAAGAAATATTTTAAGTTTTCAAAATTCATTATTATCTATTTTTTTTGGAAAAATCGTTTTTTAATTCTTTTGAATATCAAAAGTGGGTTTTCTATGAATATCATTCACATGATTGATTTCCATGGATGTTGTAATGTTAATAATTTAGTTTTTAAATAATAACCATCTGGAAAAAAATTTATTGGATAGGAGGAGGGATATCCTGAGGTGTGGTAGGTACAACCCTAGATCAGATGTAAATGGAAAGTGACTTTGCCCGAGGTAGAGTTGGTAATCTTAGGGAATTTATTATGTGACAATACTCCTTGGAAGATTGATAGTTGTTGGTATGTATTTGGGGGTGATGACCAGTGTTTGGATTATTGGTAGTTCCTTTAAAAACTCTTGGCTTTTTTAAGTTTTGTTCTATTGGTTTTCATTTAGTCCCTTTGGGGAAGGGTGAACATATTGAGTTTTCCATGAAAATACTTAGCAGATTCAATCAGATGTGTGATTTATAGGGTTTTCTAGTGGATTTTTGAAGTTGGGAATAGTTTTTATATAGGTTTTTTTTTCTTATATATTTGTTTCTTATGTTGGTAATGTCATAATTAAGTGGATTCAAGGATTCCTTATTGTTTATTTTTGTTCTTCAATTTGGAAATTGAATTAAAACTAGATACATAGTTCGATTTGGGTTGTTGTGTTGACTTAATAGTATAGAAAGGATTCTTTCCTTATGAAGGGAATGAGAATGAGTGTCTATTTTTTATTGTAAATATTTATATAAATATCAAGCATTCCAATATAAGTTTGGATGTGTGAGTGACATGCTCGGTAAGAGGTTGTTGGCATAGTGTTTATAGTTTTATTTAGTGAGTGTATATTTTTTTCTTCGTAGATAATAAAAGGTTACAACTATGTAAAGGGTTTGGGATTTCTTGTCAGTTATACTAAAAAATATTCATTTAGATTTTATCCTTATAATTATATTGGTATGTATATTTTCTCAATGTTTAGGGTATTAAATTGAGGGATTTTTTGTGAGATAACTAATGGTTTTTAGATTGATAAACCTTAATGAGGATGTGGTATTTTCTAGAATATTTGGGAATAAAAAGGTTTTTGGAACCCTGCATCATCACTTCTCAATCCCATGCTTATAAATACCTTCTTTACAGACCAGCATTGAAATGAACTGAAGAGACCCAATTTTATTCACCAAACAATACAATATCACCAAAAAATATTTTGGTACATACATTTAAAGTACCATTAGGTTTTGTTGTTTACATAGTTAGGAAAAAGATTTAACTAAAAAACATGTCTTCCACATCAAATAAAAAAATTCCTACCATATAATAAACTACTTAATCCATAATATGTTTTCCACATCTCCTAAAAAATCGTCCATACATGTTACTCTTCTAGACATATCATTTATAATACTTTTCATCATAATTTGTGGAAATTGAAACATAATAAGGGGTGATCCCAAATATTCCTTAAGGGTAAACATATGATATAATAACCATAGGCCACAAGTGAGTATAATATGAGCATAAATAATTTGGTAGTAATAGATAACCAAAAATAATATCATGTAGAATGATACTGAAAGCATAATATATCCCTTGAATATAATGGAATTGAAAAGAATAAATTAATTACATTAATGGGTTCTATAGAGATAAAATTAATACTATTGTAGAGTAAATTCCCTTCCCTAATAAAATACATTATGATCTTATACATCATGGTCTTACCTTTAAGGCCCTTTTTTTAGGAAACATTTTTTCTTGGTAGGCATACACCAAAATACCCATGCTAGTTTGTATCATGAGACCTAATGATAAATTGATGGAAAATATATACGAGGACCCTCCAATTGATAATTAAGGAAAATTAATTGGTCATATAGTGGAATGAATACACTATAAAATATATAACTGACATGCCTTTTTAATCAATAAACATCTATATTAAATTATCTAGTATACAGGTTTTTAATATCTCTAAAATCGATAAGTGGAATATCTCTCTATGTAGGCATCCCTCATAATAAGATTATGTGGAGTAATGGTACATTATTATGTCAATAATTTTCACCAAATAAAAAATATAAAAGATTTCATTGTAATCACCTCTCAAAATAACACCATATATAGATGGGTTATCTGGTTAAGACAATAACATCCCTGATAAATCAATTCCTGAAATCTAAGTGAACCCTCTTTAATAAAAGGAAGGTAATATAAGGTGTTCCTAGAAGAAACAAATTGGAATAAAAATTATGCTTATAATAGATGATAATTTATAAAGGAATATGCAGTGATGGATATCCAAAAATTTAATCCCTCGAAGTGAAATAGTATGGGATGATTTAGAAAGTAATCAATTTCCAATATTTAAACCACAAAAAGGAAAAAAGTGGTGAGTGTCTTTCATACTTATTTTCCCAAATAGAGATGGGATTGTTTTAGAAACAAAGACCCTAAATTGGAAGTGGAGAAGGGGGAGTGAAATAACACTCCCAAGACAACCTTCACACACCCCACCTACGTTCCAAGAGGCTCATAAAGTACCCACCTATGCTGTCCAACATTAGTATAAATAACATGTACAAGGGTCCTTCATGACACACCTCATAATGGACCTACATGGATGGCCTACATCCCCTAGGGTCCTAATTTCTACCAACAAATTGATCCTTTGGGCGCCTTATTTGACATGACTGTATGACTAGAAGAAATATCAAAGTACTTATATCTTGATCCCTTCTCCCAAGTCCTATAAAATTTATAGGTGGATCTCTAAGCCTCAAAATATGAGGAAATTATCTAGAGTGTTTTAATTAGAGTTCCTATTATGTAAAAATAAAAAAAAGGCCTATGGTAGGATCCACCACCCCATAGTCTAAGATAACTAGGTTAAAGTCCCCTTCTTGACCTAAGGACATGATCACCAGTCATCCGAAGACATCGAATTAGACCCTTGGATCCTAGAGAAAGGAATCCCCCACGTTTTTTCACCTAGGTTTTCCATAACCTAATAGAATCTTCATCTCACCCAGGTCTACACAATGTAATAAATGATGGCTCACCAAGGCCCCACCTATGTGATACATCATCATCTCACCTAGTCCCCACCTATGTGAAGCACCTTCAACTTACCTAGGCCCACCCTGTGTGAGCCACCTTCCCTGTTCCTAGAGTTTACCTATGATATCCAAAAATTGAGACACATTTCATGCCACCAATGTTAGTTAACCATATTCATTAGATCCCTCATTCAATAGGTACAAAGGTAAAACCTCCACCGAAGCCTCCAGATATTTATTATCAGAGCATATGTCACATTAGTGTATCCTCTATATTTTACATTCCCTTAGTAATGGAGGTACCAAATTTAACCTACCTAATAGGTGGGATCCTCAGAGTTTTTTCAATTAGAAATTCATGTGTAAATGAGGATGTTAATCTTATAGAAAATAACAGGACCTCAAGGCTTGAAAATAAAAGGGGATATGGGAACATCTAATCACCATCTCGTTTATTTCCCTTTCCTCATTCACCAATGGAAAAGGGTTATTGTTTGATTTTTTATATCAATAAATTCCTCTAGTTTCTCACACCAATCATGAATCACATGGTCTTAGAGGTTAGTTATGATCATGACATCTTCTAGATCAAATACTTGTCTCGGGATGGGAATCCTTTTCCATATCTTCCTCTCTCCCTCCCTAGGGCTCCTAGTCAGTGTAAGCCCCAAAATCATGTCACCAAATTAAAGGTCCATATTCCCTATTATAAAAACTATCAAAGGGGAATATTCTGGAAAATAAATAATTGGGACTCATCTATAGGTGCAATCCTTAATCATTAAAAACTATAGGGTATTTGATTCCTATTCAAACAGGATTAATAGGACACCTCCATGAGGTTCAATCCCATCTCCCCAAATTCACCCTAATATTTTTTGACCATATACCTGGTAGGGTAATATCTATCTTGAGATGTTAAATCCATTATAATACCTTGGGTTACTTCAAGGTAAGTCCAACCCCATCCTTGATTTGGAACCTTTTTCCTATATGTCCTTATCGCATGAAATTATACTACATTATTTGGTCTTCGTCACATGACCTTAATAGGTATGATGTGTCCCATTAAGTGGCACTGAAATATATGTGTTTGGATTCCATTTACAAGTATATATAAGAATCCCATCTCATGGTCTTGATGTTGATATAAAAAAAACTATCGTATTTGTGTATGAAAAAAATTCCAGAGAACCCCACTGTGTTCCTTAAATCTCGAATCATGATAATAAAAAATATAGGAATCTCGAATCTATTCAAAAAAACCAGAACTTAAAGGGGTAACCTCATATTCATGTAGATGTCTCCATCTAAAAATAACCTTGGATATGTATGGGTGATTCTAAACCTCATACATGCTAACAATTTATTGGTAATATAAGGGTGACACATTTCATTTCTTGGATTTAATAAATGATTCATGAATATGTCTTGAATGTTTCACAGGTTCCTGGAGTAGGAAATAATTCCCACAAAAAGGTGAAATAATCATGACATTCCATCTTCTCAACCAATGTGAGTCCCTAAGAGTTGTTGGAGGAATTTCCCAATGACCACCTACCTGTAGAAAGTAGGATCATGAAGCATATTGAATGGTAGAAATGATAGGTGATTTTGGTTTGATGAATAAAACCCATTGGACGTCACCTAGAAAGGATGTGGGAATAATGGTCCGAAATGATGGTTTATTCCACCACTACCCCAGAACACCATTCCAAACCAATATGGTTTTCTTAGAATAAAATAAAATGGGGAACCTAATGTGAATCTATAACCAAAATGAACATGTCACCCATATGTTATACACCTTTAATGGTCACACAAAATGAAAGTGTTCCAAACATGGATCTAAAGCCACCAATTATGCACGAATTGATTTATTAAGATACTAATTTGATGGGGTTTTCTAGTTTTTTTGTCATATATATCTTGGAACTTTCACCAAAACTCCCATTAATACAAATGGAATACTTCTCTTTTGGGAAGAATTATGCTTCAATCGTTGCATAAGAAATATCCTCATCTAATCATAAGATGTTGTTTTCAAACCAAAACCGTAAATTTTTTGTATCAAATTTTATGATTTAGGAGTACAACTTAATGGTACTATCCAAACATTGGAGTCTACATGAAAAACCCTCCATCTCATTAGGCCCCACAAACCATCCACTCAGTGGTGGCTGGTGGCTCAGAATTTGATAGTACCTATTAACATTACAACTATTTTGTGAGTATATACCCATAACACATTAATAGATTCCTTCATTAACATATGGAGGTTGATCAAGAGGTCACAAATGACTTAATACCAACAACATACGGGTCCCTCAAAGGGGATCCTTAAATAACCCTTTTTCATCGCCAACCTTGCACGGAATCGAACCCTCAACATTATGTGAGTGTTACCAGCAAGAGTATATCCCATGTCACATAGGATAGCCCATTGAGGGAACAATATAGAAATATAGAATATTACAATACCTCCATTCCCAAAAGAGATGTTCCCCAATCAAATAGTACATCAAATCATGAGTAGTCACACATACATTCCCAGGTCCACCAAGCCTACTAACTTGGTTTGGCAGCACTTGGAGAAATTAATTGGTGAATCCTTGTGAAAAAATGGGGGAAGAACAATTTCATTAACCCAAAAAAGTTACAGTTACTATATACCTATATGAAATGAATGAAAAGTGTTGGACCACACTCATACTCCAACGACAGAGTGGGAATATATCCCCATTCCAATCACTGGAGTAACTTTTCATATCTTGAAAATGATGAAGGGGAAGATTTAAAGTCCTTAAAATGTCCTAAAAAATGTCAATATGTAATAAAGAAAGTGGTGGTGGTTGAAGTGTAGATTTAAAACTTCATCCCCACAATTATGGTGAATCGTCAACATAATATAAGGGTCACTATGGTGCATACACATATCTATACTCCCATCTAGGAGGCTCATGGTCCAAAACCAATGAAAAATAGACAACCAATTCGACCTCATTCCCCCATTCCAACAAGATTTCTTCAATCCATCCTAATTTCCACTCTTGTGTAGGTATTTATCCCTTCCAAAATTCCAAAAAAAAATCAGAAAATACTTGCAAAAAAACAGTCTCTACTCAAATATTCCCCCATATATGAATGTTTTTATCTATAGCAAGCAGTATCAGTTTCCAAAAGAGAGAAAATCCAAAAAGAAGCCTCACTAATAGAGATTAGAAATTTAAGTTCAAGTCTACAATACAAATATAATCAATGATGGTGTTCTTGAGTCCTTCAAACATTAATCTATGGTGGATTAGGATCATTCTCATCTATTAAAAAATTATGAAAGCAGTAGTTGTAATTGAAAAGGTCCTCCCCACAACTTTCCATAACTCAATTCTGGAGGGCCTCCCCAAACATCTTTGCACGATGGAACACTTCATTCCATCAATCTAATCGATTATGAGATTCCATGCCTTGATGTGCATTGTGGAAACCCTCCTCATGGATAGAATATCAAATAGAAATAAGGACCTCCCCTTGATATCATCCACCCTGATGTTCATCCCTAGGGTATACACTGCAGGGATTATCTTTTCAATCCTGAATAAAGATGTGATGGTAGTCCTCCCCATCATGCAATTTACTATGAAGGTCCCCCCCACCATAGTGACACTTTATTCTGTCAAGGAGGTCCTCCCGTTTTGGAATCAACTATAAGAAATACATGCTATCATGAATAACTCTGGAATATGATTCCATAAATTCTTTAAGCCTCATCATTGATAGGTGAAATTACTTCTCAAACTTAAGACATCATAAGTAAATATTTATTCTATGAACTATCCTTGGGTTTATTTCCTTTAGATGTGATAGTGGTAATACCTTTCAACCCTACTGTTTACAATAAATAAATGGGGAAATTCCCACTTTGTTCAAATCAGGTTGAGGAAACTCTAGTAATAGACAATGTGGAAATATTGATAATGAGAAGATGGTTGGATAAATACAATATTTGAATCATGTTATTTCCTTTATCCACTCCCAAATATATCATTATAGAGGATTTTTTATATGAATATGTTCATAGAATCCACTTGAATTTTTGGATTACTCTTTATTATATAAAAATTAATTTCTTTCCTTATGATGTATATCCAAGACACATTAAGGTAATAGAAAGGGATACGACATTAAATTGACTTGGCAGACCTCCTAGCTAAATGACATCTGAAATAGAGAAAATATGAAATATACCCTCATCATGCATGTCTTGATACATTAATAGAGTTACATTAGTTGATTACCAATTCTCCTTCTGGTGTTCATATCATAGTGTTGGCACCCATTAATAAGTTATTTCACTTTTCCATCAAATATTTGTGATGTGTAAAGACATTGAAAAAAATTATTGAACTAATTTCAATAAATAACTTATAAATGACATACATAAAGGAATCTTCTCTGTTTAATGGGATATACCTTGGCCCATGTTGCAACGATATTAGAACACCATTATAAGTAGTTTCAAACCGGCCTTTTCCAAAATAATTAGTCTAGCCACTTGCTTACTATACAAAGGCTCGACCATTCGGAACATGTTGGACCAAGGTAAACCATGCCAATAGGGAGCCACCCCAGGCTATCCATTTATGAGTAGGAGGCATAGTGACCATAGTAAGTGAGTGGTACATGTATAGGGATATTGTTGTGTGAGGTTTTAGTTTCACATATCATGAGTGCATCGACCCTGGGGTGGAATCCGAGGTGGAGGCGGTGCATGCCATATGGGTTTCGAACCCCATTTATATCTTGATTAAATAGTGGTCATTTAATCAATTATATTTTGCAGGGATTCATGGAAAAAAATTCAATGTGGCATGGTGTTTTCATGTGTATTTTTCACCCGAATCAAATCATGACCATTTGATCATGCATTCCACCAATCTCAACAATCCACTTAAATCTCGTTCAATACAAGTTCAAAATAATTCTATCCCAAACTTCACCAATCAAAATCAAATTTTTGTGACACAAAAACTTCATCTTCAACTTCTTGCTAGCCTACCACTCTCCAATGACCGTTAGTTCGACATAGAACAGAACATGCTCGACATTTACACCATCTCAAAACCTTTGTTGATATATGAGTGTCTTTGGGAAAATCAACATGAGTTGTCATAATAATCCAATTGATAACACTAGTGGTATTCCATGAGAGATTCTAGAAAATTATTGAGCCCATCACATGATCATCATTTGATCATACGATTGTAGTGAAGATGACCAATGAAGTAATCTTGAAAATTTTATGACTGTAAGCCTTTCCACCATTGACATGTTTTTCATCCAAATTAATTTAGTTTTTTATATCACGTGGAATCTTACAAGAAAATAGAGTCATTTCATGATTAGATAAATTGATCATGTAATGAAGAACTCGATGTATTGCAGTCACGTAATGAAAGCCTCATGAGTTTCTCTACCACCTCATGTGGTGCATGCGACACCATCCCAATGAAAATAAGAATCACCTACGGCAAACCTCACCAATAAAAAACTTACTCCCTTCAAGAAAAACACATCCCATGAGATGATTTGGAGTAGTGAAAAAGAAGGAATGAGGAAGAACACAGTGTGCCTATGATTATCCCTATAGAACCCCCTCATGTGATTAACATGACTTGTTGTATGATCCTTTGAAGAGTAGTATATCACATGACTAATGGTTCGTCATGCGACACCTAGTTTATATGAGGATTTCATGTGATTGTGTGATCCATGTTTGGTTGTAGAATCTACTGAGAAGGATGTTCATCTATTCTTACAATCTCATATTTTATCTTTCAATTCTGAAAAACCCTTTGTCTTGCGGTCCTCGTAGAGGACCCAGAATATAAACACCATTCCATATTCATAAGTGTTAATTGCAGGACCCTAGGGAGATAATGTGATTGAGTATCGTTTTTAGGGTTGGATGACCCTATCACATTGGCACATTATTGGTTAAACCATATGCATGCACATGGACTTAACCACAGTGGAACTCATGGGATAACCCTTCCATATCCATGTATCCTTCCACCTAGAAAAATGATCATCCATATTTATTGTTGGCACTATCCCTTTGGACCTGAACATTCAAAACATAAACAAATGTGAGATCCTAAACTCTTTTTTGAGACCCCTCTATGTGAATAATTTATGAAAACAATATCACAATACTCTTTAGTGGTATTTTGAGGACCTAAGGTGATCTTGGATATGCCATGTTGTTCATAATACAAGGCTTATACAAGATAAGTTTGTAAAGAACGGGAATTTCTATGTAATTTTTTTAATTATATGGAAATTTTAAGAGTTCACAAAAATTGACGGCGCATGATTTTGAGGCTCGGTGTACCCGGAATGAATTTCTAAATTTTTTTTCAGGTACGTTCAATAGACGTGAGAGTGGGTTTTGTGTAAATTTTGAATTGGTGCTCGGAATTGAAATTCAAGGACACCGTTGAACTCGTAGCGCTGATATTTTCTTAAAGAGACATTCACCTCAGCGATAGCTGATCGAGGGTGAAAGTTAGTTTTTTTGTTTTTTAGGAGAGAATAAAATAAAAATGTTTGAAATTTTTATTTGTCGAAACCTCCCATGTGGATGTAATAATGGTGGGGACCACAAAAAGTAAAACCTCCCACATGTATGTTGTGGAGGTGGGGACCACCAAGCCTAAAACCCCCATTTTGAATTTCAAGTGGTGGGGACCACCAGAACCATCTTAATGAAGAATTAACCCATGGACTCCCTCCAACATTAATTATTCCAACACTTTTCATTTAATTGAGTCAATTAATTAAACAAATTAATTATGCCAACGTTCCAAAAAAATTAATCTTGCCAATTTAAATTATATTGGCACCTCTTTCCTTTGAGATGATTTGGTTGGCGAAGGAGAAGGGGAGGGATTGGAAAACTACCCTCCAAAGAAGAACAACCTCCATCGAAGAGAGATTATCCGACGAACCGACGAACAAGCCTAGGGTCGGGGGTGTGTGGCGGGCGCAACAAACATCGAAATCTTTGAATTCCTTCTGGCACCAACGTCAATGAACCTTCGAGGTACGGTGGTTGTTTGAATTTTTCCCCTTTACCAATTCTTGAAAATACTTCATAAATCAAGAAGAAATTATAGCTGCTTGTTACCGCTCTAATGCAGAGAGTGTGGTCCAAACAAACATGGCTCGACCTATCTGAAATTATTGTGATTAATTGTTGTGTTCTTCATGATGGAGGAGAATGGTAACCAACACCGGTGGGGCAAGAGAACGGCAGCCGACAGCACGGTCGGCCGCGACGAAGGTGTCAGCGCAACCGCGCCGCTCGATGGAAGAGAAATGTGGCCTGTGTCGCGACAGCGAAGGGATGAAGGCTGGCTGAGTTGGATGTCAGCGAAGGTGAGGCGCCCGACCACGTTGTGCGGAGCGGACGGCTGGCCATTCGGCCAGCCGTAGCCCCAGCACCGCACTGTGGCCCATGTGTCGCCATGCGGCCCCCGCGCCGCCCATTGGCCTCCGCGCCGCACGGCGGCCCCAGCTCCCCCCCTGCGGGGCCCCACTCCACACTACCCCCCCCCCCCCCCCGCGACCCCCACGCGGCCCCCCTGCCAACACACCGCCCCGCGGCCCCTGCCCTGCCCCGTGGCCCCCGCGCCGCCCTGCACCCCCGCACCACACCACAGTCGCCACGATGCCAGGCCAGGCAGCCCAACATTGGCCAGACTGGACCCAGCGGGCCTGGTCAACCTGAAACAGGTCGGGTTGGGCTAGGCTGGGTCGGACCGGACCCGGACCATGTTCGACCCATTTCCACTCTTTTGGCCATAACATTGGCAATGAGGGTCTGTTTGAAGAACCGTCTACGGTTCTAGAACCCTTGAAGCCAGACGGTCCCTTTGGTATACCCTACTAGAGATTTGGATAAAGTTGGGGAATGGTCAGGTTGGATCGAGGACAAATTCAACCAGACCCTTAGGACTAAAAGGCTAATAACATTCAGATCAGGCATCCGTTTGATGCACCATCTGTTGCGTTGATACCCCTATGACAAGGTGGTCCTTTGGGATACTTTTTCATGGGACTTCATGTAAGTTGGAGTATCGACCAATGGTTTGTTGAGAAGACCCTCCCGGAGACGAGCAAGCTTAGTGCAATAATACTATAGTTTCCTGTGATGATGTACTAGGATCCTGTGTGGGTCTGACGATGTACTAGGATCCTCTGTGGGTCTGAAAATATACTGAAGATGTACTAGGATCATGTGTGGGTCTAACGACGTACTGACGATGTACTAGGATCTTGCATGGGTCTGACGACGTACTGACGATGTACTAGGATCTTGTGTGGGTCTGACGATGTACTAACGATGTACTAGGATCATGTGTGGGTCTGAAGACGTACTGATGATGTATTAGGATCTTGTGTGGGTCTAACAATGTATTGACGATGTACTAGGATCCTGTGTGGGTCTGACGACGTACTGAGGATGTAATAGGATCATGTATGGGTTTAACGATGTACTAACAATGTACTATGATCATGTGTGGGTCGGACGACGTACTGATTATGTACAAGGATCCTGTGTGTGTATGATGATGTACTGACAATGTAAAAGGATTATTTGTTGTTCTGACAATGTACTAGGATCCTATGTGGGTCTGACATGGTAATATTGTCCTGTGTGGGTCTGATGATGTACTACGATCCTCTATAGGTCTGATGATGATTTAGGTTCCTTCATGGGTCTGTCTCCTTACAGAGTAAGATGTTTTTGTAGTTACATATAATCATCTTTACTAATGTACCTAAGATATACTTTGTGTTAGCTGAGTCCATACTTGTGTGGTACTTTCCTTTGTGGTAATACCTTGGTGGTATTCTTCTATGTGGCGTACTTGTGTGTTACATACCTTCGTGGTAGTCCTTCCTTAGTGGAACAGTTGATCTTGGGATTTTGAGTTAGAAACATTGTTTCCTTGTGATTGAGATAGGAATAATTGATAACTTAGGTATATTTATGGGTATATACCCTAGTAGGGTTGTCAGTTTATTTCATGATATGTGGTTTATCTATGGATTTTGTGAGACCTTGAGGGTCTCAGGGTCCCTACTGAGTATCGTAATTGTCACCCCTGGATTGGTTATTCCAGCACCATGTTGGGTTTGATGTAGATGACAGATAGCGCTGACTGAGGATGAATGTATCAGGGCTAGACGGTGCCCAGAGGTGGACCATACAGTGTTTCGGTATGCAGAGGAGTTGGGTGGATGTGGAGGGCTGAGGAGGCGATCTATACCGACCCTTCAGGTAGGAACCTCAGAGGATGACCCAGTAGTTTTCTTTGTCTTTCTTCAGTTGTATTTTATTTCAGTTTTACTTGTACCTTTATTGTTGGTCTTGTATTCCGTCCCCTCTTACTTTCAACACTCTTTTTTCTATACAGTTCACTTGTGTTTGTATCTTGTTGTGTGCTTAGTTGCGTGTGTTTATAGGATATAAAGGCAATGCCTTCCTGGTTTTAGGGAATACGCATTTCGGTGCTAGTCGCCAGCCCATGGACTATGGAAGGTGTTCTTGGGGTAGTCACGGCACGGGCCCAGGGGGATGGGTCGTGACAAAGTTGATCATGCGACAACCCATTGACATGTCTTCATTGTCATGTGACAAGCCTTGGAAAAGTCATATCGATCACGAAAAACACCATGGAGTTGTCCATCATGGTCATGCGATGATATACAAGAAAATTAATTTGTATTTACATGTTAGCATAATCATGTGATTTCCAATTGACATGTCATCATTTTTATGCCACTATCCAGAGACAAGTTTGGTGGATCATATGACATCACATAGCCTTGTCTACTTGGATCATGTGCTAGACCCCAGACATGTACGCTTTGGTTATAAAAATAATCCTGGACATGTATTCATAAATCATATGAAGTAATACAAGATAACTAATTTGATCATGAGAAATATCCTAGATACACATGCTTTAACCATGTGAATGATCTTAGACATGTCAACATGGATCATGCGAAGCATCATGAACATTTCAGGAAGACACCCTTTGATGTGTCTCCAATAACAGATTGACACCCCAAACATGTCGGGATGACAATCAAGACTTTTCGAGTATATAGTTGATACAATATAGGAAAATATCCAAGGGCATGTCAAAACAATACGGCAGACCATCTTAGACTCATACCATGTTGACCCTGGCCTGGAACCTTCGACCGCATTCCCATTTTTTAAGGGTTGTGTTCATAATGAGATAGGGTTACACACTAATTAAACCTATTGGTGACATTATGTTAAATAAAACATTTATTTTCATATATATTTTCCTATTTGAAGATAGTGACTGAGTGTACCAATGGGAAACCTCAGAGTGTATGCCTCGGCCAATTGGGAAGCCTCTATGTGTAATCCCCAATCAAAAAAAGCATCCATCTTATTATAAGCCACTATAATTCCTAAAATCGTAGGGATAACAGTAATTTGTAATAGTTTTATCATCCATTGTATCCCATCATTGGGTTAAGGGATCATGTGAACTATGATATCTCCAATTACCTCCATAACCTGGAAAAGGTGGATGCCATCTTATGTCTCGAACTCCTACAAGCTTCCGCTATAGTGTATGTCCCTTCAGGTTAAAAGTATTTTTGAATTTGTGGAATAAATTTTTCCATTGTTATATCACTCTTATTTGTTGAAAAATATATATTAAAATATGACTCATACATGGGAAACATTTTAAGTAGCATTCCTGACCATGCCCTTGACTACCTCAAACCCATAAGTGGGTCTCAAATGAATTGAACTACGAAGACTCCAATTCCTTTTATAAAATAGGATATTTAGGTTAAGTTACATTTTCTTGATCTCCATATCATATCCTCTATGATATGGGTAATCATTCCGCTCAATGGTCAAATTTAATGTGTAAGTCTTGTATGCAAATTATCTCATGTATTGTTTCCAATCTATCGATATCTCTTGTTTCTCACACTGAGTATGGATCACATGGTATTAGAGACCATCACTGGTTATATAAAAAGCATTTTGATATTTCACTTATTGTTTTCCCATCATCAGGATTTATGTATGATTACATCTCATCACTTCTCAGAATTCCATATTATCGACAAAGAAATCCAAGGTTGTGTCATACGCATAAGTCCCTCCCCGAGCCTCTATTGTCAAATCTCTCACAACACAGATGTCTGTTATAGGAACTACATATAATTTGACTCTTTTTATAAATAGGATATGTAGGATTCTTCATTGAGGTCTGATCCACACATTCGCATCCTCACCACATGAAGATAAACCACATGGATGGGTCCAGTCACATGACCTTAAACTATGACAAATGAAATACATGTGTTTTGATTCATGTTTTCATAGGATATGTACGATTCCATGTAAAGGGTCAATACCATCTCCAAGACACCAACCACATACCTAGATGGAAATACACTCCATAGTGCCAAAATATAGACATAACCCAAAGCATCATAAATAAATAAGGGAGTGATAGACAACTCGTGATATGCATGAGATTGTTCATATCAATACATGTTCGTAATAAATTCATTTACATAAGGGTAACCACTCCCATATCAGGGTCTATGAAGGATTTCAAGAACATATTTTAAATCTATAAGAGAGTCTTAATGTTGGATGAAATTCCCCCAAAAGGGTATGATGAGCCTGACCTCCCATCTTCTCAACCAATGAATGTCCCTAATGGTTGTTGGGCATGAAAACCCCAATGTCCTCCTACCTTTAGAAAGTTGGTTTGGGCCTAATTATACATGGGGGAACCATTGGGATTTACTGGTATGAGTGAAAATGGATTCATGAAGTTAATGATTGTTCATGGAACAAACCCCCCCACAATCATCCATCAAGATAGAACAACCCCACTTTAATGAGGGTTCTCGATCACATCCCATTTCCCAATGAAACAAAATGGTGAACCTGATATGAATCCTTTAACTATGTCATCCCTTACACTAGTAAAAATGATGTATTTCCCTTTACCCATCATTCTATTTCATTTTTTCCCATTTCACAAAAAAATACTGAATGTGACATGTATCTTTTAACCACATTGGACATTGTGTAGAAACAAAGGACTTCCTCTTTATCCTTTAACTATTAAATTTTTTGATCGAACATGTAGTCTTACATATCATATTAAGCTAACAAGGTGTCTTGTTTTAACCTCCATGACATCCCAATATTCCTTCCAATCTAATTGACATCATCGAATGTGAAAACTTATTCCAAGATCCCTGGATAAGCTACTTTGGCCTTGGGGGCTCAACATACACTATCGCCAACACACCACTTCCAAAATTAGTTGGTGAATTTCTTGGTTTCTGAATACCACCTAAATTGCTCAGACCTAACTTTAGAATTAGGTCATGAAATCCTTTATAGGATGAGTTCCCACATTCCCCCTTCCCCATGATAATATGAAGGAGATGAAGTGGTCCTTGATTCCACATTCCAACACTTTGAGAACCTATCCCTAGAGCACAACAACACATACATTCACTAACTTAGGGGGTGGATGAGGCAATCATTGGGTAAAATAATCACACAGGAGATGCTTGGGAGGTATCCTACATGTTCTGATCATCATCCCTAACATATGACCTTGACTCAACAAGGATTGGTAGAAGAGGTTATGTCTACACCAACTGTCCATGTTGGGGCACTCAGCATGAGAGACCATTAGGGGTGTCCAAATAATGGAGCTTTGCATAAGGCTTATATACATGCTGAATCCAATATGTTTGATGCCCAAAATTATATCCAAAGGATTACCCTGAATAAATCTCATATCATTGCTGTTTAGGAGCCTCTAACTTCATCACATCTTTCCTTAGTGACTTTGGAATCCCAGGGATCACCCCATCCCTTTTGTATAGGGGATGTTTTACTATATTTTAGCCTAATTTCATCTTTAACACATTCCTTGACACCTCAAATGGTACTATGTGTACTGAACCCTAAAATGGTACCATTGGAACTATCCCCTCCAAGAGTATCATTGTAACCAACCCCTCAAATGGTATCAGTGGAACTGACCCCTCAAATGGTATCATGGGCACTGGCCCATCAAATGGTACACCAGGCACCAACTTGCCAAACTAGATAGTCCACCATGGAGGAGCACCATCCCTCCCTTTTCCCAATCAATATAATATTCTTCATATTCAAAGTCTTCTTTCATACCCATACAAGAACACTCCTGAAGAGTAAAAACATACCCTCCTATAGTAATATTATTCACAATAGGTTTCCCTACCTTCCACCATTAGCACACGAAATGAAAGGTTCATCAATATCTTTCAAGAATCTATGGATGGTACTACCAACTGTGTGGGAATTTTAGAGGGTAATGAAAATGAATCATATACCAATTGTAAATAGTGGGTTTAGTCTCTAGGGTATATGTCGGAAATCCTACCATCATCCATTCACCCTACAACCAATAGAAGAGAGGGTATTTTAATGGATCCTTCAATCCATCTCCTTGAGAATGAAAAGGAAATATATATACCTAATAACAGATCACACAAATCCAACAAGATAATAGGGATCTCCGAGTAATAATTGTTGGAATACTTTTTTCATCCCTACGTCAGGATGATGTAACCATGTCTGCTTATTAAATCTCTCCTTATAGTGATGTGACCCAACCAACTGGGTTAAGTGAATTTTCATTTTTGTTATCCCCTTCTCAGGAGAAATCCAAGCGTTGTTCCACCTCACCCAAGACTATAGTCTTAGGTGCATCTTCATATTTATAAGACCCCCAACCCATAGGGATATGACCATTTCCATATTTTCTTACTCATCAGAAGGGATATTTTGGAAACCATCTACCCTTAGATGTTCCCACAATGAATCCATGAGATTCAGGATATTTTAATCAATGGGAAGTATCTACATCATCCAAGGCCCTAAATGATTCATCACCTTCCCCGAAGACCAACAAATACTAGGTCTCTATACCCTGAGCTCCAAACTCAACCATTCACACATACAGATGGATGTATGGTTAAAATTAATGAGAACAAGTATGGTCACCCATATTGTGAATACATACAGTGAAAAGTATTTTCCTTACAATCAAGACACATTCCTTAGTATTTCAATTATGAATTGGAAAATGATTTGATAGAGATCCAATCATTAAGAAAGAAAGTGATGCGAATATGGTAGGCCATGATAATAGTTTCCCCTATAATCATGGTCTACGTACCATGATATAATTTTTCTTTTCCATTAAATATTGTCTTCGGGTATATATGGACAGGGGATATTGGAACCACTAGCACCGGGATCCTTTCTCTTGTAATATAATCACTCTAAACAAGACACAAAAGTTGCGTAGAAAATCACGAGCCAAATGCCTCCCATGGATAAGCGACCATCTATAAAAATGATATTGAACAATGCCAATTCATTCTAATCAAAAAATGTCACTAGGTATTTTTTCTATGCCATGGAAAATGGTTTGGTGGAACTCCCAAAAATGAGGATACTAAATGATGCAAGGTTGATATTCCATGACAACCATTTCCCCTATCACTGATGTCTCAGGAACACAATGGAGAGTTTATTTGTCCTCAAATATTGGTTGGAGCGATAGATAAGTGTTGGATTGTTAGAGTTGAAAGATGTTTAAACTCATTCAATATGCATAAGAGTTATCCATGATCCATCGGTAGATCTAGCCTCCTAGTAGGTTATTATCATCTTCCTTACCACATAATGTTATACTATATACCTAATGTCCATACCAAAGGGCATTAAATTTCTTTGCCACCATCCTTACAACATTTCATCAAAATTAATGACTGATTTCCTTTTTGTGAGACATTAAACTTCATGGCCATCGTCCATACCTCTTGACATTAAATTGCACAGTTAATGTCCTTACTAAAAGAAATTAAACTGCATGTCCATCATCATTATTTCATGATGTTAAATTACTTCGCTAATTTACATACTATAAGTCATTAAATTTAATTTCTATCATCCTTACCGAAAGATTTAAAACTTAATGGATAATGTTCATACCAAAAGACATTAAACAACATGGCCATCGTTCTTACCATCTGACGTTAAAAATCATAGACCACATCCTTACGGCAAGATGTTAAACTGCACATCTCATGTCATTTCTGTATGAAATTAAACTATATGGGTTTTATTAAATTATATAAAACTTCATTATAATCCTAATGAGATATGTAAGGATGCATGGATTCTATATCATGGCCCATCCACCCATATTCATGTCTTTACCGTAAGATGATAAAATGTATGGATCATGTCCTTTCAACATGGAATTAAACTGAATTGGTTTTATAGAACTAAATATGGATTGATTATCATTATAATTACATATTTAGGGATTACTTGATTTTATTTCCTATCCTATAAACCTATATTCCTGTCCTTACCACAAGACATTAAACTACATGTCTCATGTCCTTTTGGCATGACATCAAACTGCAAAACTTTTCTAGAACTATGTACATCATGATTCTCACCCTAATGAGATATTTAGGGATGTATGAATTCTATATCATACACTATCCACCTATAATAAAGTCCTCAAATCCTGGTGAAGAACTACACAGAACATGTCCCGATCATAAGAAAATAAATTGTGTGACATCTTAATCTATAAGAGACAATACCAGCATAAGGTGGAAATTGATGTTTCTATAAGCACCAGAGAAATATCCCAATCTTGTCCCAACTATATCAAAAAATCACAAATACCCCTTATTCACCTTCTAAGGGTGTTCTATTATAGGTAACCTCCACAAAAAAAATTAGATTTGCGTTCAAGGAATCCTTTTCAAAATGTGAAAATTTGTAGATAGGAGGGAGCGGTCTCATATCCCTGCTCACATGGAGCATGAAAACGGGCATATTCCTATAGGAGGCATGGGGGTGGTACACATCCCCACCCATTTGAATGAAGTCCATCAGAATATTCCAATAGAAAATGGAGGAATGTAGTTGGCATATGTCCCCACTTCAATCAAAGCCATCGACAAACATATCATGGCACCCAAGAGCATATAGATATTTATTCAGGTACTAACCCTGTTGAAGTGACAGTGCTTTTTGACTACAATAGAGGAGCCCCCCCAGTATATTCTGGTTAAAATATCAGGGTAAGAAAATATTCCTATCCTAATAACTAGGTCATTTCAATGCTCTCATCATTGAGAACAAGTGGTTTCTCTAGAGCAAGAGCATATTATTTCTCATATCCGAGGATTATCAGCATATCCTAATAAATATGAGGTGTAGTATCAAGCTTATATCCACATTCTAAGAGGGGATCACTAGGTGAGATTGGAACATGCCTTTGGATGGGCTCATATCCCTTTCTCAAAAGTCTAGTGACATATTATAAAGGCCCTTTATTGGGATAATATCCCCATTATGGTCGGGGATCACCATGTGAGATAGGCACAAGCCTCATGACAGGCTCATATTCCTATCAAAGAAGTCCCTTAGAATACTCCAAAGTCCCAAGATCATGAATATATCCACATTCTAGCCAGATCCGGCCAAGTGATAATTCCATAATCCTTCATACAAGATCATATTCCTATGAGTGAATATACCTGGTATTATTCCAGCAGATCATGGAAGCTAGGTTCATATTCCTACTTCTTCCAATGAATGGATACACCAGAATCACTATGAGGCAATAAAATAGGAGTCTCATATCCATTATCCCATTTCAAATTTCTGTCAGCCTATTCTGATGGGGATTGAATATTTGTACAAGAATCGTATTCCTTTTAAAAACAGGGAACACCAGGTAAGAGCAACACATGCCTCATGTAAGGCTTATATTCCTACCAAGAATGACCAGTGGAATATCCAACAGGCTCGGGATCAGGCTCATACACTTTTCTTGACTGTTCTCAACATGTGTGAATGGAACATGCCTCAAGATAGGCTCATATTTCTGTCAATAATGAGGAATCTTATTAGAATATTCCAACAACTTCTCTATAGTGGGTGCATATTCCCATAACACCAGATGGTTAAAAGAAAGTTTCAGAAACCATCATATATATGGATAATATCCCTACACAATTTCAAAAAGTATATCGGCATATTCCAACACGACACAAATTGAGACACATATTCCCAATATTCTCAATTCAAGTATCCTTAACATTGTTTGAGACACATTCCAAACACCAAAAGGGTCCATCAACTCTTCCACTAAAGAAGTTGGAGATCATTTCCTTGATAGTCCTCATCATGGTAGTGTGGAGATGGATTATAGGGACTCTACTCTTGACATATTCAATGGTGAAACTCTCCACGGTGATATCGCCCATTGATAAGGAAATACTCTCCCGGGCTTAGACACCTTTGTATAGAGAGGTGTTCAAAAATATAAGACACATTCATATAGATAGGTGCTTAAAATTTTCAATCATCTTTTATATATAGATGCTAATAATATTAGGGTTAACAGTATATGTTTCCACATAAACAATCAGTATCCCTTCACCATTGTCACCAGGTGACCCATAGTGGTAGCCTATGTTGTCTGAACTAGGAAAAGTCATATAGATTTGATGAAGAAGTGGATGACATGGAGATTCTGAGAGTGTTAGCTGTAAAAATCCTCCCAAAAATCCCCAGAACAATTTTTACTTCCAATTATGATATCTCAAATGGCTCAAAAGGGGAGTGCTAGAGATATAAAAACTAGATTATGGTAAGATTTATAGAGTAATTCCTAACCCCATGATGTTAAAATGTATAGATTATGTCCTAACCAATTTTTGTTAAACTATAAAGAGTATGCCCAAACCACATGATGTTAAACTATACAGAGTAAGTCCAAGCCACATAATGTTAAATTGTACGGTGTATGTCCTAAGCACATGATTTTAAATTGTACGAAGTAAGTCCTAACCACATGATGTTAAACTGTATGGAGTATTTCCTAACCACATGATGTTAAACTCTACAGATTATGTCCTAACCACATTTCATTAAACTTTACTGATTACGACATAAACACGTGATGTTAAATATCATGGGGTCTATCTTGACCACTTGATGTTAAACTTCACAAAGTTCATCTTAACCACATGATGTTGAACTATAAAAAGTTTATCTAAACCATGTGATGTAAAACATTACAGAATTCATCCTCACTACATGATTCTAAACTATAAAAACATGTCCTTGAAAAATGACATTAAGCATTACAAACTTGTCCTAGTTACAAGATGTTAAGAGGTATGAACTTTTCCTTACCACATTACATTAAAACTATATAGAGAATGTCCTCACCACATGACATAAAAATACATCGATCCATTCCTCTCATTATCCATCATATAGTGTGATCCATTTACATACCACAATATTTTAAAATGAATGAGTAATGTCCGCTTCGCATGACATTAATCTATATGGGATTTCATAAAACTACATACAGTTTGATTCTCATTTTCAATGAGATGTGTAGGTCTTCCTAGAACCTATATCTTATTTCATCCACCACATGATATAGAATTCCCCTACCATATCCCAATTTCCTCTTCATGTTAAGAGGAACCATATCCATTCCTTGTTTCTCACATCGATCGTTGCTCGCATGAGCTTAAGAAATGCATTAAGGGATTCCCAACTAAACAAGGAATGAAAGAACACAAGTCCATCATGGTCCTGAATATAAGATCATAAAAGGAACACCATGAATCCTTACCTCAGGAAGTTAAACCGCATGGTCAATGTCCATTTCGCATGACATAAAACTACATGCTTCCACAAGAAATATGTGTGGATTGATTCCTGTCATCATAGGATACATAGTGACACCCGTATCTCTAATCCCAAGCCCAACTACAATAATCAATTGAAACAATTTCCACTACTATGTATGAACCAAACCAAAGAAGATAGATTTTATCATTCAAGAACTATGTGCGACTGGATTCCTTTATTCATAGGATATGTAGCGATGCTCATATTTATAACATTGGGCCCAGTCACAATAGATATGTAAATGAGTACCCCCTATTTGCATACGGGTCAGACCAGCAAAGGGAACCCCATTCTTAACTAGGTGTGGATTTATTCCCACAACCATAGGATTCCTGGTGATGCCTAGAATCCCATTCATGGGCCTAGCTACAATACCACCATTACACATCGAGGGACCCATGTCCTCACCGCATATTGTTAAACTACATGGACCTTCAAGAATTATGTGTGTCTTGATTTTGATTCTCATTTGATATATAGTGATGCCCAGATTTCCACCCTTGGACCTAGCTATAACACTATTGTTCTTTCATGTCGGTTCATCTTCATCTGCACCGCATGACATTGAACTACATGGTGTTTCAAGAACTATGTGTGGCTTGATTACTATCAACATAGGATATTTAGTAACAACACAATATCTAATGCTAGGCCTGACTACCACAATTGATATGATTTTCACCTTAACTATAGAGGAATCAAGTTATAAAATCTCATTTTTCCAACATATGAACTACATCGATGAACATATTTCTTGTGTAAATAATATATCATGTAGAAATATTTCACATCAGTCCCCACGTTCTTATTTCATGATGTTAAAATGAATGAGATTACGTTCTTACCATCTTATAAGAAACTGTAAAGAAGTAATTCCTTACCACATTACATCAAAATACAAGCCAAACTTCCTGGTTAAATAAAATTACAACTACACAACAACCATGCCCCTATCGCACGATGTTAAGCTCCATGAAGTAATGTACATCCCCACTACCTGACGTTAAAATTTGTAGGCCATCACCGGTCATCATCCCTTATCAAAGGACCAAAAGGGCCTTAACCTGGTAAAGTAGAGTATGATTTTATTCCTCTATATTTTAATGAAATTCAATATATATACCACACTTAATGTCTCGATCACCTAAGATCACTGTTAACCATTCATATCCCTTAGAAAGGAAAATATATCTCTCTATATGGACATGATATTGATGTATAAGGGCTCAGACCCACAAACTAGAGACATATTGGCCCATAATAAATGGCTTCCAGATCCTTGTGAGCATGAAATAATAGTGGAAGAACCCATCACCTCTTTCTATTTTGGGTCATCCATGGTATGATTGTGCCATTTCACTACTCATAATCTGAGGACCTTGATCTCTAATTTACCACACCTTCATCTCCTACTCTGAATGATGATAGATTACTCTAGGACCTGGGTATAATAATTAAACTTGTGTGTAGCATCCACCATATTAGGTCCACAAGTGTTACGACCTTAAAATACTACACATTATTCAAGGATTTTCAACTTTAAACTCTAGCCTATGATGGTACAAATCATAAGACCTTAAAATTATATTGAATGTAAACTTATCCATATGAAAACCCGCAAAGGGTGTCCTGAGAAAAAGTCAAGTCATCGCTCAGTAAATATGAGAGTTTAGGAAAAAATTAGGCTAAAAATAAATAAGGCATAAAGAAAATAAGGACAAATTTTTAGTCCTAGTAAAATGCAATCTATTCTCACTGGACCCCTGTTATAGGAAATAAGTTATATTAATGGTTTTCCACATCTCCTTGTGATGATAACGTGTTCACCCGGAATTGGTACAACTTCTGAGGTGCTCAAACCGTTATTCAGTCTTACATTTTCCATAAGTCATACATCATTATTTAAAATTCCTTGGATTGTCAGAAACTTTTCATATCCCTTGGAAAATAAAATATACCTCTCTTCTTGGCCATGATATTGATATAGAAGGGCTTCGACCCACCAACCTGATACCTATTGTCCCAGTATAATGGGATTTCTGTTTCTTGTGAGTATGAAGTCACCATGGAAGAACCCAACACCTCATCCCATTTTACGTCATCACTAGTATGATTGTCCCTTATCATTACTATTGAACAATTCACTTTGGTTCTTGATTTAAATTCTTCATACCATACTATTCAATCATATTTGACACCCTCTATGTTACATCACCATGTTTTGTACCCTTTCTCAAATCAGAAAATCCGCACTCTATTCCAAAACCATTGAATGGCCCACACCATATGATTCAAAACCACAAGGCATATGGATAAATATTCACAATCAAGATCTAAATTAACATAGGGTTCTAGATTCATTCACGGATATCTTTCTTTCTATACCCAATTGCATTGTTCAAATTTGTGAGTATTCACAAATCTTTCATATCCATTTCAATTTAAAAGAGATATTTTGGCGTCTCCCTGAAATTGATGCATAAGGGATTAGACACAAAAACTGGAAGCATCTGGGATATATAATGAGGCCTTTCTAATCCTTGTGATCCTGGTTGAAACCATAGAACATCCTAACATCATAGAGTGTTACAGTACACACCCGGAATGTCTTACCTATCCTATATTCACATAATCAATCTCTTGGTTTATAACTTACTTCGCCCAAATTCCAAATATATTGGTGGACCTAGCATCCTTAGTATTTCTCCATCGACCCATATTACTTCTATAAATATTCCATGACCCAGGGAAAATAGTGTGGATCATATTTTCATATACGTGAAATCAGTGTTTAAGGGATTTAACCTAACAAATAAATTCATCTCCTCCATACAAGAAAGTAACTCCAATCCTCGTGATCCCTACCAACACTACAGCGGAACTCAGCACCCCAGTTTTTTTTGAGTTATCCCTGTTCTTCCAAACCTATATTCCTTAGTCATCAAAGGCATGATCTAGAAGGCCATAAACTACAACCCAAAAAAGGTCCAACCTAAAATACCCTAAACTACAAAAAAACAAAGTTCTAAACTAGAAGACCATAAACTACAACATGAGAAAGGTACATGATAAAAGACCATATACTATAGCACCTCATGGTTCAAGATAGAATCCCATAAACCACATAAAATCAAGGTTTCAGCTATAATACATTAAACTATTGAACATAAGTGTCCAAGCTAGAAGACTTTAAACAAAAACACATTAAAGGTCTGATCTAGAACACCCTAAACTATAGTAAAACAAAGGTCTAATCTGAAAGACTCTAAAATACAACACAATAATGGTCTAGCTTACAAGGCTTTAAAATAGAATAATACAAGACACTTGCCATGATGAAAACTTGATAAAGTCATCCTTGTAAAATTTTGAGTCTCTATACACTGGTCATGAACATTGTGTGACCTAAGTTGTATTGAGAATTTACAAAATAGAAGAGGTATATAAACTTTTTAGGTTTAAAACTTGTAAGAATGTGACCTGAGAAAAATCCAATTCCATTCCCACTAATCCTTCCTCTATATGAATAATGGGAAAAAATTTGGGTAAAATGATACAAATATTACGAGGATCATCATATGGCCTTAGAAAAAATCAATCCATTCTTCATAATTACCCTAACATAGGTAGAGTTTAGAGTATTTAGGAAGGAAACCATGTCCAAATTTTCCTTGTAAATCAAATGATCTCAAGAGTATTGGAGTAGGTGAATCAATGAAAAATTTCATGTCTATGGGAAATCATGAACATTTCTCAAGAGCAACCTATTATAGGTTAAGCACTCAAAACTAGGTAATTGGATCTGTTTGGTTTTACAACCAAAAGATGGGTATTATGGATGATGCGAGCAGCATCTCCACTTGAACATGGATCTCTACCCATGAGTTTGTTACAAAATAGTGAAATTAACCTTCAAACATATGATCCTGATCTACATAAGTACATTCATCATAGAGTTATTTATCTATAAATATATGTTCTCTATGCATGATTTGGATCTACATAGTGGTATATTTCGGAACTATGTTTGTCCATACTCCCATTCTCATGGGATACATAGAGGCATCCACGTACTATAATTTGGATCCATCCACATGTTCTATTCCACCCAATATGGGTTCCATTCTATAATCTACACACACATTATAATCTAATGGTGCATATAAACCCTGCCAAATATATTTCTTGACATTTTTTTATCAAATAATTTTTGGTCATAAATCTCCTATGGATAGAACCATAAATTCCTTAGTGACATAATCTAGACAAATCCTCTCATGGGACTTGGTATCAAAGCTCATTAGATATTCATATATGTGTCAATGTGATCAACATCTACCTTAAAATCAGATTCTTTTCATCCCTAACTAATTTCATTCTATGTGAGGGAATTTTTTTGGTAGCCATAAATGTTCTCTTTCACTATTCCATTGAAAATTTGAGATGTGTGTTGCCCATGTAATAAATTTCATAAGTAATTTAAATAAAAAACACGGAAATGACAAAAATGATGTCTTATTATTATTTTAAAGGCATATACCTTAGTCACATGTGTCACCCATCTTATAAATTCATTCTATGTAATTTGAAAATTTCCATTGACAAAAAATTACACTAACCAATAGCCAGTCAGACCAAGGATCAACCATCTAGAACATGTGGGACTAGGGTTGACCAAGTCTAGAGGGAGTCATCCTAGACTAGCTAGGGGAGATCATGAGGCATAGAACCCATAAGAAGTGTGTGGGCCTATGTATAGGGATTTTGGTGTGTGAGGACACAACCCCTCATAGTGTGGGCACAGTGCCTGTAGGACCGAAGCCTGGGTGTAGGTGCCCCCTGTGATATGGATTCCAAACCTCATTGACATCGTAATTAAATAGCGGTAACTAAAAGGATTATACACCTATGGGACGCATGAAAAAAAAATTAATGTGGCATGGAATTTTTGTGTACATTGTTCACCTGAATAAAATCATGACCATCCAATACTGCCTTCCACCGATCTTAGTCATCCACTTAAATCTAATCTGTTGTGAGTTTGAAATAGTTCAATCCCACCCTGGGAAAATCCAAATCAAATCCACATACTGCAAGAACTAAATCTTCAACCTCACATTCACCAACCTTTCCTAGAAAACAACTAGTATGACATGGAATGAACCAGCTCAAAATCTACACCATCACTAAAAATTCACTAATATTTGAGTGAGTATGGGACTACCAACACCAGATTTCATGAGACTCGAATCAAGAACACCAATGGCATGCCTTGAGAGCTTCATCCAAATACTTGAGGCCATCCTATGATCATAATTTGATCATGCGATCAAAGTGAAGATGATCAATGACGGAATCATGAGAAGTATACTACTACAATCCCTTTCTCCATCAGTATGTTTATCATCTGAATTAATTCAATGTTTTTAGATAATGAGGCATCACAGATGGAAACATATGCATCTCATGATTAGATGAAATGATCTTGTTAAGAATAATAGGTTGTCGTGCAAAAAAATGATGAATGTATAGTGAGAGTATCTACAACCTCAAGTAGTGCACGTGGATCACTCCTTGTGCAATGCGGCACAACTTTCAGTGAACCTCGCCTATAAAAACCCATCTCCCTTCAAGAAAAAATATTCATGGAGAGTAGAGGGAGCATTAAAAAATATGGAAGGAGGAGGAACATCATGGACCGATGATCATTCATAGAAAACACCCTAAGGTGATTGTGATAACATACAACATGGTCATTTAAAGACCCTAAAATCACATGATGAAAGGATAATTGTGTAATGATTGGTCCAAATGATGTGTTTATGAAATGCCATGATACCTGTGAGGTTGGAACCTCCACCAAGTAGGATGTCTAGACATTCTTGTAGTCCCACCTTCAATCTTATGTTCTCATGGGCCCCTTTGTATCAAGGAACTTGCAGACGCGCATGAATATAAATAAATTTCCACAGTCGAAGTATAAAATAACAAGACCCCATAGATTTCATGTGATTGCCGATAGGTTAATGAGGTTAAAATGACCCTATCACATGGGAATTCCTTGATCATAATCCTTCGATCAGATGATTCCCATGATGTTTTTTTCTAGAATATAACAATAATCATGAAAGCTCTCAGTTATGTGGAATCGAGTGTTCTTATCCATGAATCCTAAACATTAGTAGATATGAATCTAGTGAAATCACAAACCCTCAGTCTCTTGATGCTTGAACAAAGTCTTGGAAGCAATGACTTTAATAAGAAAATATTTGCAATTCTTTCGTCAGGTGGAAGAAATACTGAGGACATGAAGCCCATAACTGTGGAAGGATTGATGTCCCTCGAATGAGAGTCCTTGTTTGTGTTTAAAAAATGGGTGGTCATCCCCATCATCTATATGAGGATCCCCCCTACACACATGATCCCTTATGGATCATGAAATTTCATGGTGATCATGAGATTCTAATCATGTGGTGCAAAGGTTATTTCTGGTTCAACACTTCCTTGTAATGGGAAGTTATGGAGAATCACCCTTAATCTCATACTTATCCATTTTTCGGTCCTACATACACCTTCTCCATGAAATAAAAACACTAAGGATGTGTGAACCACATGACATGCATCATTATCTTGTAAATTTCACCCTCTCCTCTATGCACAACATTAATAAATAGACCTAAACATGGTAGAAGAATCCATCACAAGACCTCTTCGGAGTCAAGTAAACCATGGACCTTCATGTGGTTCCATTGTCCATGAAACCCTCCACATGTTCATGGCCTTCACCCATAATGTAAATCATGGTATAACCCTTCCATATCCATGAATCCCCCCTCTTAGGAAAATGATCATCCATATTGATTTAGTGTCTGATGCCTTTGGAAGTCCACTTATGGAATTTAAAAAAACACGATATCATAAACACATCCATGAGACCCTAGATCAGGAATAATTTAAGGACATTTGATTTCAAGACTCTTCAGTGGTCTCACGATGAACATAGGTGATCTGGTGTATTCCATGTTTGTCAAAAGACAAGACTTAGACAAGCCAAGTTGATCAAGAGACATCCCATTGACATATCTGCATTGTCATACAACAAGACTGTGGCAAGTCATATAAATCATTTAAAACACATTGGAGTAGTCTATATTGGTCAAGTGAAGATATAAAATACAATGAAATATTTTCATATATCAAAATTATCATGTAATTTCCCATTGAACCATTAGGATTGTCAATATATTTTCAACAGAAGAGTTAGGTTGATTATATGATATCACATAGCAATGTCTACTTCAATCATGTGCATGACCCCATACATTATCGCATTGGTTATGAGAAGCACCTTGCATCTTTTTTCATCACTCATGTAAAGGAATACATGAAAAATCAGTTGATCATGCGAAATATCTAAGATAAGGATAATTTAATCATGTGAAAGATCATACACATGTAAACATAGATCATGTTAAGCATTGTGAACATGTTAGGAAGACACCCATGGATGTTTATTCTATTATCGATTTACACCTCAAACCTGTCAACAGAACAATCAAGACCTTTCCATCAAAAAATTGATACATGACATGAAAATATATTAGGAATTGTCAACCACAACAATCAGACCCAGTTGGATGATTACCATCTGGACCCTAGCAAGGAACCTTCTGTTGAATTCCCCTTTTGTAAGGGAAGTTTCCATGATGAGCTAGGTTATGCAATCATGAGACGAACTGGAGAAATGTTATCAGATAGACCGTTCATTGTCATCTCTCTTTAACTGTTCAAATATAGAGAATGAGTGAATCAAAGGGAATCCTCAGAGTGTAAGACTCCACATATTGGGAAACCTAATGGCATAACCCTCAATCAAAAAGGAATACATCCTGGTATAATCCCTTATTATTCCTAAAACTATGGGGAAACGAATAATTTATCTGAGTGTGATCATCTAACTTATCTCATCTATGGGTTAGGGGATCCTTTGAACTATGAGAACTCTAATTCCTTCCATAACTGATATACATAGGATTCCTTCCTAAGTCCTAATCTCCAATAGACATTAACCTCAGTTTAAGTCTCTTCATGTCCCATGTATTCCCAACATAGGGGACTAAATTCTCTTATAGATCTATCACTATTCCGTTTACATCAGTATAAAAGAGGAGGAATCATACTTGGTCATCATTTTATGTACCATTCCTGACCATTCACTTAAGTACCTCTAACCCGTTAGTAGTTTTGGGATGAACTAAAATATGATGACCCTAACTCATTTTATAAAATATGATAGAGAGGACATGTTACTAAGGCCATATCTCTATACCAAAACCTCCATGAGATGGGTAATCATTCCCCTCAAAGGGGAACTTTAATGTATAAGTCAGGTACTGATATTCTCTCATGCAATGTGTCCAATATACCACTATCACTTGTTTCTCACACCAATCATGGCCCACGTGTGCTTAGTGACCAGCAATGATTGAATCAAAAGCATGTTGAGATTTACCCTAGTCTAGGGCCATCATAGGGATGTAATTCTAAATATATATCATCTCCTCTCATATGGAAATATTCTTGATGATGTATTCTAGGGTAGTCTCATATGCATAAGTCCCGACCCGGGCCTCTATTTTCACATCTCTCATGACACAAATGGTTGTTAGAAGAACTATGTAGTCCAGGAGTCTTATATTAAGAAGGATATTTTGGAATAATACTCAATACCTGACCCCAACATTAATGTCATTACCGCATGATGTTAAACTGCATAGATGGGTCTAGTCATGCGATGTTAAACTATGCTAAATGAAAAATGTGGATTTTGATTCCTGTTTTCACAAAATATGTAGGATGCCTCATAGAGATTCAATATCATCTCTAAGACACCAACTACCTCCCTGCATGTAAATAAACTCTATAGAACCAAAATATGTCCACAAACTAAGGAATCATAAATAAATAAGGGATAGATAGGTAACATGTGATACGCATGTAATTATTCCTATTGATACATGTCTGTAATCAAGTCATTGACATAGGGGTAACCAGTCATTTATTGGGTTCTATAAAGGATTTCAATAACTTAAATTAAATCTATAAGAGTGTCTCTGATTAGGAAACAATTCCACCCAAAATGGTATGATGAACCCAACCCCCATCCTTTAAATAAATGCAAGTCCCAAAAAGTTATTGGCCCTCAAAACCTAGATGACTTCCTACCTTTGAAAGTAGGTTTCTACCCAGTTACAGATGGAGGAATCATTGGTCATTTATAGCAGGAGCGAAAATAGTTTCTTGATGTTAATGATTGTGACCACCATCCCAAACTAACCATCAAGGTAGACCGAACCCAATTATATGAGTGTTCTCGATCCCATCACATTTCCCAATGAAACACATAGGATAAGGAAAACATGGTGCGTTGTATTTCACCTTGATCCACGATCAGAACTTCCACCAAATATGACATCATTTAATGTCATAGCATCATAATTTCTTTTGGAAACATGATATGTTCATGAGATATGGTATTATTAATAAAAACTAACCTTAAATTAATTATTATGACGCTAGGTTTTAATAAATTAATCTATTAAAACACTCTTGCATAAAGCATAAAAAAATATTGAGCAAGACTCTCAGTTAATGGATAAAAATCATCAAACAGTTCCAATATCCTTAGAAGGAGGTGGCTCATGAGAAAATGATAGAATTCTTCCATCCCATGTTTTGAAAAAGCTCCATAAAATCTAGAGAGAGTTTGCAGTAATAGTTACCTTGGAAATCCAGGGGAAACCTAGACACATGGGTCTGGGGAATTTCTTAACCCAACCTCTGAGGATAATGAACCATGATCGAATGTTTATGAAAATGGAATGGGAGAATACCTAACAAATAATGATGGGGACCTTTTTACCTCAACCTCCTACTCAATGGTTTTTAGTATTTTCCTATTTAGGGTAATTGTTGAAAAATGGATCTTCTCATATCATCCTATCATGTGACCCAATTTCTTCACTAGAAACATGCATGAAAAAATTTTCTGGTTGTTCCCTTCAGATCACCATTTATCAAATGTTTCAAATTTGGCCTCTATAGAAAATGAATCGGCCTTATGGGGGACACCAAAAAATAAATCCCTCAAGGTTATGATTTCTCTTGGATATCATTATTATTTTGGAAGATATCCCAAAGAAAAGTGACCCTCTTTTCATTCATAGGATGATAAAGTGCATGAAATGCATTACACATCAATGAAAGGCATTAGCTACACCCCTATATATGTTATAGAACATGAGTTTAATATAGAGGTACATAAGATAGAGGTATCTATTCTTAATATGGTCTACAAAAAAATGATTAAAGAAGGTGTGCATACCTAAAACTAGAGGCTTGATAGGGATTTTTATATTCCGTCGACTACTCCACTAATGCCTCCTTGGAAAGAATATACAAAAAAATGGTAAATGTGTTGTTGTATCTCTACCACCATCCAAAGAGGTAAAACTCCTCACACTTGAGGAAACATTTTCTTGAAAGGAGTAAAATATGATAAAGCTGAGAAAACTCAATTCAAAAACAATATGAGGAAATATCCCTACTATATATGTTCTATAAGAAAATCCTCACCCTGCCCACCTAGCTAACACACCTCAACAAAAGGGTATGTTAGGGAAACCATAATGGATCTAAAACATATGATCAACACTAGGAACAAAATACTAGTATATTTGGTCCCCATGGTAGTAATATATCATTAGTTCCCTCTAATGGGTACATGACCATAGCTAAGTCATACCCTTCCTCATAGATCATCCCCTATAGGTTATCCACCCTGAGTACATTCAGAACTAACTCAAAAAACCCAACCTATTATTCCCCTTACTCAAGCTCCTGCCACATTGTCCATTCCTCCCCAACTTGTCGGTAATATTAAAACATTAGTGGCTCAATTAGAAGTTGGGTAAGGATGACATGGACAAGTAAAACCATAGTGGAACCCTTACCATGAATGGGTGGATGTAGCTATTCCCAAAGAAACCATTGGGAATCCTATGTTCACAACATTCAATGGTTCAGGTGATCCAGAGTAGCATCTGATGCACTTCTTGTCCAAATGTGTCCTTGTGATGGTGACCCTAGTGTAGTAATAATTCACTAAGTTAAAAAAATTTGTACAAACTTTAGAAGGACCAACCTTTACCAAGTATACCAGTCTACTAGCATAATGAATCAAATGATGGGGTGATATATGCCAACAATTCCACTATCAATTTAGATCTATGTTGCAGTAGGCGAAAATCCAAAATCTCACAAAATGTAGACAAATATAAAATGAGAGGGTTTCCGATTTCATTTCCATGTGGAATCGTTTGAATTATACCCTCAACTTTTATCTCCCTCAAGAAGACTTTCTAGGTGTATGTATTGGGAATCTTCTTGGAGAACTCTGAACATCGTTTATCCTGTTAAAGAATATAGGTGGATTTTAGGATATTTCTTTAATAGCAAAAAGGTAGGTTGATTTTATTTTTTTAACCAAGGCTAACTCCCATCCCATTCTAGCAGCATAAGAGAAAATTATGGGTCGAGTGGAAGCTACAAAGGTTACATTGAAGATGGCCTCTATGTTATCTCCAACTACAAAGACCACAACTCACATGGTACCTTCTTATAAATGGTAGCATAATAAGTGTATCCTTATTGATATGAAGGAAAATAGCCAAAAAACTACTAATTTGGTGACTGGAGGAAACAAATATACTCTTTTATAAATGATCTAGTTATGGGCTACTTATTATAATCCTTGAAAAATAACCTATTAACTCTATCACAACCCAAAAACCTAACCAAGTCAGCTTGGATAATCAAAAAAATTATTTCCCCATTCACCAAATATTGGGCCACACCATCCATGACAATTTTATTTTCAATTATGTCAAGAAAAAGTATATTGATTAGGGGTAAGTGAAGTTGGGTAAACCAACCGCCTATGTATAGTATGTTTTTTCTACCAATTTGAAGAAAGATGGTGAATGGAAGGAAGTAACCATCAGAAATTCACATAAGTTCCATGATTGGATGACTAGAAAAACAATCAACCAGACTCATGTTATCCTCCGATCACAGTTGAAATAACTGATAGTTCCCCCAGTCAGTTCCTCTATAGAGCAACCGACTACATCAGCACTGTAATCCTAAAATTTGTAGTCTTCTAAAAAGGACATAGTGGAAAGAGAAGAAAAAAATTGTAGAAAGATGAACTTGTACCACATACAAATTTTTCTTTTACTCTATCATACATCTTGCCTTTAGTCCCAAAAGTACGGGCACCGCCCCACAAAATGGTAGCATAAGATCTGACCCACTAGAAGAAATACTCATTCAAAGAATAATTAATATTTGTCTCTATTAATTTCAATCACATAATGGATACATTACATGATGATGAATATGGAAATGAACCCAATTTACCTACACATGATTGGGTAACCATAGTATGATGCCGCTATAGTTGAGGGTATAGGGGAAGATGCAGTCATGAAGGAACTCAATACTCCATCCACATCCATTATCAGACTATCTATGCTGTGGGAACTCATGATAAATCTCTTTGATGATCACAAATGGAGTATGAAAGTTCCCCAACATATACAAGGTGTTAGCCTAAAATGATCATCCTATAGGATAGATTTGAGGGGATGTAATTATATGACCATCCTTCGTAACCAGGAAGACATGTTTGACGTAACCCACCTAAGATATTAGTGTCTTCAACTCATATTCTAAGGGTATATATGCCTACATCAAGTACATAGGCTCTTAAACCACCTATTAAATAGTATCATCATGCTGGTAATTAAATATTTTTTCCCAAAAGTATGAAATTATAAAGAAATTGACCTAGGTTCTGGCATAATTTTTGATCCTAGATGATCTTAGTATATCAAAAGAACTCCAATAAGTGCTCATAAATTATTTGTTGAGCCTTCGTAAGTTTAAATATGATGTTTTATCTATTTAATTATATCATGTAGAGATCAATCCTTTAGAATAATACTATATTTTCACTTCTAAATAATGAGAAAAATAATCTATTTTATGGGGTCATATCTTACCCTTTTATGTGAGTGGAAGGATAAATGACATTGATATATAAAGGGTTTTAATTGATACTAGCTTAGGAGTCAAACCCATACCAATACAGAACTCTTCTTCGACTGGTTTACAATGATTGTCACACGTCCCCATCTTCTCTATCACTATAGTGTTATGAAAAGAATGATCTAAATTCACTTGGAAGAATCATGCTCAGGACTCGATTTTGGGGACCTCATATACAACTCATATTATCAAGTTTTTCAGTATAATATGACCTCAAAAGATCTTCTAGGAAGTCCTGGGTTGCATCATTACATGGTAGTTCCCTCGTTATACCACCAATGCCTCGAATATTACATTAATTTTCAAATTGGGACATTTCCTGATGATAAATCCCACACTAAAACACTTAAAATTATAAAATATTGATGTAGGATTATTCTATAGGGATGTTAAATAATTCATGACTGATGGTGTCACTCAAGTTAATACTCAGAATGGTCTAAAAATGTCCTCACCCAATCCATTAAAATAGGTCAGGGAAGAATATGTGTTTCTCATCAATCATGTTGAATATATAATTCTTGGTTCAGGTATATATTAATTGAATTACATAATATTATTTCTAAAAAATAATCCTAGTGGCATTGAAAACGTATTTGACCCATTTTAAAGTGGTAAAATCTTGGGTGAAAATTCCCTGACTCTATCCCTTGAGCTACCAAGAAACCTTGTGTCATCTGTCAAATCCGAGGAAGCTAGTTCATCTTGTAAATTTCCAAATTCTGACCCCTAAATAACTATGAAGAATGTATTTCACCACCTGATTCCACTAAGTGTAAGGAAGATGAAGAAGAGAAATAGGGGGAAGACCACATGGATTCCCATCCAGTATTTAATCAAGCTGTCTCTACCACTATTGATGAATTCATAAAAATAAATTTTGGATCAAATGAGGACCTGTAACCCCCGTTAATTAGTGTGTAAAGGTATTAAAAATAATAATATACATATACCTCATTTATGAATAAATATTTGAACATTATTACATGTAATTATATAGAAATTTGGGGCCTTGATCCCGATGTGGGCACTAACCAAACTGTGCTTTTTAGAAAGGCACTGGGGATATAAAAAGGAAACTAGAAGGACACACTAGATTCATGCCACCAAAATTGAGGTTTAAGATGATAAGAATATTAAGGATAATTTAATTTGGTAAATCTAGTATACGGAGTGTCTAGACAATATAGTCCAGTTAAGGAATAAGATTGGGAAAAATAGTTGTTTTCAGTGACATTATATATCTTCAATTGAATTGTCTAAATTTTGGTTTCTTGGTTCTGATAACAGAACTAATGATTAATGATATGACAAGATATTAATACCTCAACTTCATAGATGAATATTTAGGGTAAAAACAAATCTGTAGATCCCTTAAAAATGTGTAATCAGAAAATTTTAGATCCCCCAAGGGGTATATGTATATCAAGTAATTTCCTTTTGGTTTGAGGAATGTTGGAACTACATACTAGTGTGTCAGGAATCGCATCTTCAAAGCCTTTTGGGGGAAGTCTGTTGAGTGCTAAATCAATGATCTGGTGGTTAATTATTTTCAATTTTATGACAACCTTGCAAATCTTCAAACCATTTTCAATAAAATAAGACATTATAACCTATAAATGATCCCCTTGATATGCAATTTTGTAGTTTGCTTGAGAATGTTTCTCATCTTCATGGTACTCCATCGTGGAATCAATTTCGGTCCTAATAAGGTAATGTCCATCCTTGGTATGTAACCTTCTTGAATCCCTAATGAGTTTTGGAGATTATAGGTAAACCTTGCTTATATTCTTCACTTCATAGAACCCCTCACAAGAAAGTGTGTTCCCTTCACTAGGCTGATGAAAAAGAGGGTCACATATCCATGGGAAGATGACTATTAGGAAGCATTTGATAGTATCAAGATATATCTTTGGAGTCCACGAGTTATAATTCCACATGTTAGTGGAATACACTAATTTTTTATATGAATTACCTATACTGATCACTAGGTGATTTCCTCACAAAAAATAATAATTTTGGGAATTAAAACTGTATCAGTTATATCAGTAAAATTATTCCTGATATCGAGTGTCTTAATTTGGATATCAAGAAGAGATGTTTGGTTCTAATAATTGTAGTCTAGAAACTATGGCTCTACCTATAGCACCTTGAGGTATATTTGACCTCTCATAGATACCTTCTTAAATACAACCTCACCCATCCTATATTGACTAGACATATGGCATGGTGGTAGATCATCTTGTAGATGTTTGAAATTCAGTTTGTGCCTTGGAAAGTGGTAAAAGTTAATGCATTAGAAAACATCCTTATAGAACATCCCTCAAAAAATGATTTCATTGAATAATGAATTTAAATATGAAGAGATATTCACTATTCAAGAGGGCCCCTGGATATGGTAGATGTATTTTGATGTCACATCCAGAGGCTCAATAGGAATGGTAGTAGAAGAAGACCAGCTCAATAATGTCATGTTAGGAGTCATGATAATCTCTCTGGAAAAGGAATTCTAGCCTAAAACATTACTATTTTCAGAAGGTTTCAAATAAAACTAGAAATAAATGAGGCCCGTATTATAGAAATTAAACTTGGACATCAAATTCCAATGGACCACTTGAAGTTAAAATGAAATTTAGTGCTGCTATTCAAGAATATTAATGGTGATTATTTCATAGGAGATAATCTCCCCAATGAACTATGTATGGGGATTAAGTGAATAATTACCCTCGGATACAATATTGAATCACATAATTCCCAGGAAAATGCCATAGTGAATATATCTATGGATTTAGAAGAGCCAGTCTGAGATGACGTATCCATCAACATTGTACGCTGCCAATTAGTGTTTCCCTTTTAGTGTGGAAACATGGAATAAATCAATAAGGGTAATTCAATCCTAGAACCATACATCCCACTAACTAGTGGGATGATTCCCATTGTGTAATTTATTCAAAATAGAGTCCTCCTATCAAATAATTCTTGAAAATAACAAACATGATCATGAGAGGACAATTTTACTCTTTATGAAGGTCCACATCACTAGAAATTATTATATAAATAGGTCTTTAATGAAGTCCTCTGGTGAATTATTGTTGAAGAGAGAGTTTTTATCAAGAAAAAAGAACATAAAACGGAATTTGGTTCCCACTAATTAGGTTTCTGTCTTTCCCAACAAATTTGAAGACTTAGATGCTTCAAGCCTTCAATGATGCAGTATTTTACAAAATTCACCAAAAATTTTCATTCACTCCTAGTGCAAGCCAACTTTATTCTTCAACCCTTGGTGTTACTACACATATCCAAAACTTCTGGTAATTCTATATATGGGGAATGGATATTTTATGGACATATCCTCTAGATATGGAAAATTAATTCAAATAAATCCTCTATGATATTAACATATTATCCAAATGGGATTATGAAATACCCCTTAAATAATTTGGGACCAAAATAATTGTTAGCTTCATGAAATCAAATATTATTACTATATTCGGCTCCCTCATATGATACTTATGAAAAACGGAACCAATTTCTATTATGGTGGGTTGGAGAAGTTATATCATGAGTATAATATCAAATCCAACCATTCATATTACTGTCATGTAGTGACTACTGGATAGATAGAGGCATGCAATAAGACCTTACCAAACATACTCTTGAAGATAGTGCTTAAATATAGAAATCCCTAGCCTGAAAATATTTCCCATTCCTTGTGGGCTTACCCGACTACATCCATCACTACCACATAGGAAATAGCTATTCACTAGCGTATGGGAAAAAACCAGTCTTACCCATTGAGTTAAAATTTCCAACACTTCATATTTCCATATTTGATCAACTATATACAAATGAGATATCCCAAAAATGGATAGATATATTGGAGGGATTTATTGATAAAAGACTTCGTACATTAAATCACATGAAATTTCAATAAAATAAGCTAGAATTAGATTTTTACAAGATTTTTTTCATATGATCATTCCTATAAGGGGAACTAGTACTATCCTCTGGTGCCTAATGATACCAATTAAGAACCTTGCAATTCTTGAGCCCATCTGGGGGGGACCTTACTCCATATAGAAGGTCCACTTTGATGGAGTTTATTTATTAATCTTAATGGATGGAGGGCTTATTAAAACCCTACCAGTGTAAGGATTCTCAATAAATACTTTGTGTAATAATAAAATGGTCTTCATCACATGACCTTAAAAGGAATGTAAAATGGTCCTAGTCATACGAATTAAAACTAAAAGACAGCATAGTCCGAGTGGTATTACTCTAAAATATATATCCTAACAACCTAGTCACAGTATTCAAAATTGTATGACAACATCCTTACCGCATGATGAAAAACTATATGGTTTACGTACTTATTGCATCATGTAAAATAGAATAATAGTTCATACGTTATTTATAGGATCATTATCTTGGGTGTTGGTCTCCGGCCACACCCCTTTTCCAAAAATGCGTACAATTTGATTCTCACCCATGTGAGATATGTAACGACACCCATACCTAATTTCCTAGGTCCAGCCACATAGTATGGTAAATTCTCATTCTCCTTCATGTAAAAAAATGTATGTATGTAACTTAAAACTCCATAAACAATTATAATATAAATATTACCTTTGAGATCAGACACATCCCTTTTGCACATCATACTCCTTGTCCTAGACTAATTTGGATCTCCATAATCTTCCATCATCCATCGGTAACAGAATATCTGATACAAGATGGAAACATTGTTTTGAAAATGCATTGATACTCTCAAATATGGTTTTTCATATGTCACCCTCAAAAGGAATTTCAAACCGGGGAAGCTTCATCCTTAGGATAAAAATATTTTATCTTCATAAGACCTGACTATTTAATGCCGGTAACCACATTTAGTATAAGGTATGTAGTCATGAATTACATACTTGTCCTATATCATTTCTCCTAATTTGATAACCCCTTATATCATAGTCTAAAATTTCTTTATTCATGTATGAAGTATGTGAGGACATCCTTAACCAAATAAGATTTATTTCACTAATTTTTCCCATGATTTATAGTCTTCATCACATGACCTGAAAAGCAGTACATATGTTCCAAATCGTATGAACTAAAACTAAAATGCGAAATAGTTCATGCTGTAAGACTCTAAACTACGTAGCCTAACATACTAGTCACATGATGTTAAACTATATGACATTTTAATTTCATTATGATTTAAAACTACATGGTTCATGTCCATGTTTCATTATATAAAAATCTATAACATTTCAGTCTGTGCGTGAGTGGATCACTATCCAAGGTGTTGGTCTCCCACCACACGCCCATTAAAGAACCACATACGGCATGATTGTCACCCCTATAAGAAATATAAATACACCCATAACATATTTCATTGGCCTAGGCAGAAATTAAGTGAAGTGATCCATATCCTACATATAAACAAAAAACCCATGTATGGAACATCAACATCCATGAACAATGTCGTTTTAAATGATCCCTTCATTCTTAATCACAATCCCTTCACAAAACTCCCCCTATGGTCTTGATAAATATGGGTTGTAAACTCTCCAATCATAGATAATAGTATATATGATTCCATAGGACACCGTTTCTTGATAACACATTGATATTCCCCATTTTGGCTCTATATAAGTCACCCCAAAAAGTCTTTTCAACTGGAGGCACCTTCATTCTGAAGAGAAACCACATCTATCTCTGTATTCCCAGACATCATCCTATTAGGAACCACTTTTTGGACATGATCTATGGTCACCCATTCTATACATGTCCCATATCACTTATCCATGTCTAGAAACCCCCAAGACCATGGTGTACAATTTCCTTCTTCATGTCTGATGTGTGTCAGAACAACCGTGGCCCAATAAGCCCTATGCCTCCCATTATTTCTATATTTGTGGTCCTCATCATACAACCTAAAACTACCATTCAACCTTACTTACTAACAGTAAAATACATAGTTAGTTTCCCTCATATTCAACATTGATATGTTCCTAGTAACTATGAATAGCTCGATTCTAATTCCTATAACATATATAGCGACACCTAGATACAACATCCAGGTCCATCTATCACATAATCAAAATTCCCCTATCCTTTATTTTTTACTACCCTCTATATGGTGAAAGAAACCTCATCCACTCCTTACATCTCATGTCGATAAGAGTTCATGTGGTCTTATAAGCTTAATGAAAGGCTTCCACTCATGATCAAGGTATATATGTTTGCATCAGGGTTATCATGGTCCATGATACAAGACCATAAAAGGCACACCAATCATATTTACCGTGTGACATTAAACTATAAAGTTTATATATCTTGAATGAAATAATATTGTGTATTACTATGTAACTATCCTGAAAGGACTACTTACCTAGGTGTTGGTCTCTCAACCCCCCCCCCCCTCTATCTAATAAAAACATAGGGATCTATTCTCACTTTGATGAGATATGTAGTGATGTCTAGATCCTTCATCTAGGTCTATCTATAATATAAAAATCCCACCAATATCCTTTGAATAAGAAATATCATCATTTGTGGATCCATCATATGTTCTCACCCCAATCATGTGCCTGAATTCATATAAAATTCCCCCTCTCCAAACAAAAATTTGATCACTATGATGAATCTATTCTATAACTACGTGTGGCTCGATTCTTACCATTAAGAGATAAGTAGTGATGTCTAAATACTATGTATTTTTTTCAACCTCAATATATATATAATCCCTCTCACTATGTATGGTTCAGACTTGAAGGGGAAACATTTTCCCCGTTCTTGGGTTATTTCGACTTGAATTTCTCCTTCCATACTCAGGAACCTTATTTATGTAAATCAAAATCTATGTCTGGAGAAATTTGGATCTCCATATTATTTCTCAGAATATCCATGATAAAATGTATAATTCCTAAGGACCCCATTTCTTTTACTATGCATAATTATCCTTAGTTTTTCACTACATAAGTCCCCCCACAAAAGTCCTGCCAACTAGAGTCACCTTTATCCTTAGGAGAAACCTATTCTATATCATTATTTCCTAAGAACTTTATACTAAAAACCACTCTTTGAATATGGTATATGATTATACCATGCATACCTATCCCATATCACTTTTTAGATATGGTATCCACCATATTGTATCTTATAACATTCCCTCTTCATGCCAAAAAAATGATGGAGCATTATTAGTCAAATCACTATGAAATGGAAAGTGGATAATCATTTAGTAATGGTTAAAAAACATAAATTTCATCCTTCAATATCCTTGTTGTAAGATATTAAAATTCATAGTCCATGTCGTAGTCACACAATATTAAATTGAATGATTCATTAACCCTCGTCAAAGAGGATCCTTTCCTCCTAGGGTTGGTCATCCACTACATCACACTGATGTTTTTTGTACAACATGATACTTATTCTATTAAGTCATGTAGTGATTCCTAGATCCCATACTCTAGGCCCAGCAGATATAGAATCCAAAACATTTGTGTTCCTCCATTAATAGAAACATTCCTAATGTGGGTAATAAGTTATGTATATATTTTAGGAGCCTCCTTTTCTATATTTTAGTCAAAAATAGAATGCCCCTCCTTTACATAAAAAGAAATTTTTTTTAGGATTCGTTTCTCATTCATGGGTAGTGGTAACTTAGATGCTCCCTTAATTATCATACACATTCCCTTCACAAACAACCCTCTATGGTCCTAAGAAATATAGATTCTCAAAAACACTTCTTCCAATAGTAGTAGAATGTCTGATTCTAAATGACACCTCTGTTTTGACTATGCATTGATATTCTCTAGTCTGGATTAGCATAAGTCACCACCAAATGGCATTTCAAATAGAGGCAACACCATCCTCTGGATAATCCTCTTATATCTCCATAAGCCTAAACATAAATTTTCTTAAATCACTTTTTAAACATACTCCACGATCAATCCTCATGTACATGTTCCAAATAATTTCTTCAGATCTAAAAATAAAAAAAAATCATGAATGAAAACCACCCTTTGTGTACTTAAAGAATTTCAGGACATTCTAATCTATCAAACCATGCTAGATTCATCACTCCCATAACTAATGGTCAAATATGTTTGATCTAAAAACACCAGTTTCATTTTTCTGGCTTCCAAGAATCTAAATTATCACAAAAAGAGACATACTACTTACCAGTTCTAAACCCCACAAAATGCCTCCTTGGGAAAGAGTTGAGTTTGACATTACTATATGTTCACTATATGTGGTTTAAGGGGAAAAAGTGGGAAATGAAAAGAAATACATATCAATCTTGTTATGTTGAAAACCCAAAAAGGGTATCCTATGAAAAAAATTCCATATATCACTCACTAAGTCTTATTCATATATAACTTTGGAAAAAATTATGTTAATGATGAAAAAGGGTCAAAATCTCAAAGAATATTTTATGCGATTCAAGCAAACTTTTAACTACTCTCTCTAGGTCTAAAGACCTCAGAAAAAATAATACCACTCTCCCATTTTGATCATTATAATTACAACACATTGAAACAATGAAATTCAATCAAATGATTCATTTTCAATGATATTATATAGTTATAATGAATATGTGAATGCAAAAATATATGGTTGGGAATAAAATACTTTTCACTCTTGTATTAAAATTTTAATGAGCTTCCTCATGCTGGAGTCTCTCCACAATGTTTTACAGGTTCTCCTCAACGTTGTATTTGATCTGTTGGAGTTTTTTTAGATCCTTATCTATAATTTTTTAAAGTGTACCCAATTGTGTGTCAGTGGCCTCCTCAGTGTGATAAAGTTTCACTTTCTCTATAGTAATAGAATCTATTCCTTATGTCAACACCCTCTTCAATTATTTTTGGATTTGAAAAATATATTCCTTCATGAAATCTAATTATTCTTGAATAAATTCCCTATAGAGATATTTCTTATCAATATGGAACTGTTTATCATCCAATTAGCATGGATATTCTCTTCTTGGGATACAGTATCTCTAAGATCATCAAATTTTACCACTAGTTGGGCCTCAGCCTACTATAATTTTTTCTCATCTTCCCATTTCTTAATGATTGAATTAATAGAATAGTGGGTCATGTGTTAATCAAATATTAAATTCCCCAACATTTCAAACATGATTTGAAGTTTGAAATTTCACTATGGTAGATCATTGATAGGAGTATCCAAGATTAACTTCGTGATGTCTCACCAAATGAAATGAAATGTGGTAACAAAGTCATCTTATTCCCCCATGTCTAACTCATATCTACTTTAGGAGGGATATATATACTCGGGTATTAATACACTAAATAAATAACCCTATTATTCTCCCTCAAATGTAGTATCATCTTCACCTTCAACTATTAGATGAATTTTAATGGATGAGTCTCCCTCAGGCTCTTCCAGAAATATCGATGTCACTAGATAATATAATGGACTCATCGTTAACATTGTTGGATAATATATAGAAATGGTATGAAGATAATTAGAGAAAGTAATAGTACTTGCCTATTGAAGGGTATAATACTCTATTAGAAGAATCATTTACATCTACAACTTCTTGATCCAGATAATGGACCTCTAGATAGATGTACTCCTTTCATGTTTCAAGTAATACATGAAAGAAGGCTCCAAGGATTTTTCCCACATCATAGCATGGGAATAGTGTATAATATAGTATATAAGGGAGAGGAATGTTTTTACCCTACTGATCAATGTCTATGGAAATTATCTCCCTGGAAAAAGCTAGCAAAATTAAGTATCCATGATTAGAACATTAGGTGTAATGTTTTGTTCAAAAAAATTAAATACTCACATCCATCCAAATATTTATTGAATTCCTAAAATGTAACACCCTAAAATTTTAAAGTATGAACCTTTTATTTGATAGCATGTATGGCACGCGACAACAAGCGTGTAATGAAATTTAATATCCAGATACGTTATAGTATATTTAATATTTAAAATAGATTATATATATGCATGGAACACTGAGTTTAATACGTTGCAAGAAAGATATACCTTCCCCAGTAGATTGTGTTACACACAAGAGATGCCTTCCTCGATATCATGAGTTATATGCAAGACTGAGTTTCACAAAATAACAATGTATTATTAAAGTATTATTATTTATTATAATATAATATAACTATGATATTTTTTTAGCCGTTATTTATAGAATTAACTAACATAGGAAGATTTGTGGTTTATATAAAATAAAATGAATTCATGGGTTATAAATTAATGAGAAAATAAAATAATAACGAATTAGATATAAAAAATAAATATTATTATATTTATGATTCTGAAGTATTTTTGTCTTGATAAACCTAATTAAATATAATTAGTTATGGATTTTAAGGAAATATATATTTTATATATTAAATAATAACTTCTTTATACACACCTAATTGATTTTTTAAGAATAATTTAAGAAAACCCCCAATTTTACACATAAAAACCTATACTTTTATTAATGTATTTTAACCACCTTTTGGTGGCGCACCTATTTTAAATATAAATATTGACACTCTTATAAATTTAATTCAATAAAATAAACATCAATATTTAATTAATAATTTTATTATTATCAGGGTATAATTTTTTTTATTTTTCTAAGAAACTTCATTTTTTGATGAATACTGAAAAATACTATATTTTAGTTAAAAACTGCCTTTTCGTTCAAATAATTATTAATGTTAAATTATATTTTATAAAATTTATAAAGTTAACTTAGATTAATAACACATATATTAACATAATTTATTTTATTATAATAAATTTCACGTTTAAATTGAATATAAAAACACAATAATATTTTTGAAGCATTTCTACTAAAACTAGTTAAAATGTATGTCTGCAATATTAGAATTAATCTAAAAAATTTATGATTATATTATTTAAATTTAAAAATTGTAAATAAACCACTATAATCAGGAGGATATTTTGAGTCTAATAAAATTATCTTAATTTATTTACTATAATGATTAGTGAAGGTGATTAAAATTAATTACAGTGATTAAGGTGTAATTAGGCTTAAAATAGAATAAACCTTATATTTGAGAGTACAAATGACCTAGAAACTTGATCAAAGCCTATTTTATATCCAAAATTAGAAAATTGACCTTTAATTATTATGTTTTTAAGGTTTTTTATGAATTTTTAATTGGCAATAACAGGTGTATGCCAAACTTGTTTTCAAAAATTCCAAGGGATTATTTTTCCTTCCCTATTAAAGACCACCAACTCTCCCACTTTTTCACACCTCTCAAAACTCTTAATATTAGAAAATATCTTTGCAAATAGCTTCTCGACATCCCTACCATATTCCTTGAATCCTCTATTTGGGATTAATGCTTTCCAAGGAAATATTTGTGTTTAAACCAAAAGAAGTTACCCGATTAAGAGGAAACGTCTTCTCTCAATATTTTTAGTTTCGTTTCCATTCTCCAGTCCAAAAACAATTTTTATTATATGCTTACATAAAAAAGTATTCCAAATATACTAGTATGTTTTATGTTAATATTTTTACATACACTTACACACACCTCCATCTAATTGGTAATGAACATATTGTATCTATGTACAGAAAACTACAGCCTCACGAAATGATGAGTGTTCACTTTTCTCTTACCACCTATCACGATGTTCATTATAATGGACACTATATTTATATATGTATTATATAAGGTAATTATAATTTCTTTATGAATCTGTAATTTTTATATATAACATACCTTTATGCTTTCCATAATGGGTAAATTTGATAATTTCAATTGAAGATGTGTGGATTATCTCCCCCACAAAATGATACGACTCAGTCAGGACATACACATAATATATTAATAATGGTTATAATAAAACTATGTAACATATATAACATATCTATGATACTAAAATTACACTATACTTAATTTTCATTTATCTTTTATTCTTTTAATATAACAATGAAATGAAAGTAGTGTTCATGCTTACGTATGGATTACCTTCTCAATGAATGTTGCACTTCATTTATAATCTCAAAATATTATGGAATAATATAAATACACATGTAATGAATATATAAGATAATTTAATTATGGTTTACATTCTTGAGATGATGAAATAATGATCAAAAAAATAGAAAAAATAAATAACAAGTTAAAACATACTTGACAAAATTGGGCAATAAACACCCGAAATAGTAAAAGTAATGACTGTTGTAAAAAAATTTGTAATAAAATGTTATAAATAATTAATATATGATTTTATAGACATGAGTAATGTTATATTATAAGTTAGTAACATATTTTAAACCCTTATACAAAAGGATAAAGACCACAGACCAAAATAAATATTAAGGTAAGGGATTCTTGTCTTACTTTTTTTCGTAAGGCATACACCATATACACCACAAACATATTTTGTATAGTTTATCTACTTACCTTTTTATAAATTATATCATGAATCCTTTTTATATAGGGTATAAAAATATTTCCTTCATGGGAATTATGAATTAAATGTTTTAAGTATTATGGGACACTTTGGGTTTTTTAATGATTAGTTTACTAAAACATATTCTTTATGATTATATTTGAAATCTCACTTATTTTTTTGTGATTTTCATCTTCCTCTAGGAAAAAATCACAATATTTTAATAATTTTTAATTGGAAATTAAATTGAATATCCCTATTATCAAACAATGGATATTATTATTTCCTAAATCATATTTCATTTTACATAAGGTGTTCACATGGATTGTTATTTGATAAACAACAGAATTATTGAAAAATTTGTAGCTTCTATTCAATATAGATAAATTTTGATAAGGCACATTTTTCATGAATATGAGAAATGATTTGGAATGGTATAACACGTGTGGGCCTCAGTTATTAATAGCCCCTCGATACATTGGTAGTATCATGAGACAAATCATTAGGCCAATCAGATGTATTTTTACCCTATATGTTGTAAACCGTCTTGTGTAAGGTCTTGATGTTAAAGGTACCTTGTATGTAGGAATCCTGGAGTCTAATAATTAATCATTTAACTAATCTAGATTCAGTTATTATTCATCTATGAGATTTTTGGTGGATAAATCTATGGATATATTTTACCTTAGTTTCAGTTATTATTCATCCGTGAGATTTTTCGTAGACATATCTATGGATACATTTCACCACAGTTTTAGTTATTATTCATCCATTAGATTATGTGTCGGTATATCTATAGATACATTTAATTCCCACATTATTCATTAGAATGGAACATGTTTTCTTTTATTTACCTTTACATGTTAATTTATTCTTATTGATTCATTATTTATTCTACCTTACATACTATTACAGATCATTTCATCTCACCCTTATTATGTTTCCTTTCCCCTGGTCATGAAGAAGAATTCCTTGAATAAGACTTCAAGGATGCGGTTTATTTTTTTTATATCATGCTTGTAATTACTATTTCCCAATGAATTATGGGTATCATGTATATAATTTTTATTTCCAATACTATTAAATCGAATAGTCCTTCTGGATTTGATTCCCTATAATAATGTCAATGTAATAAAATAATGCACCAGATCTGGGCTTCTAGGATCGTGGCGTTACAATTGGTATCAAAGGAAGTTTATCAGAAACCTTGAAATCTAGATTTAGACAACTTAGATTAGGTATAACAACACTAAGTTAAACGTTGAGGATAATTATACATGAACATCCAAGAATTTTTGTAAAGTGGTGATTATGTGGCTATTCCTAGAAATACATCCCTATCTGGATACTACAAGTGGATATGATTTTGGAACAGATATACCTTGGATTAATAACTCTGACAAGGTGTTCGGAGCCTAACTTGGGGTATCATAGTACATGACAATGGTCTTTACTATGCACCTAGTTTGACACTTCAATGAGATATGTTTTGGATATTTTACTTATTCATTACCTACCATTATGAAGAACTTAAAATTAATGTTTTCCCCAAAGTAACTAAAGTTTATGATTCTATGATTCATGATTCATAAATTTATATTATGTGATATAATATATTTAGAGTTATATAAATTTCATAATTTGAAGAGCTAATCCAGTGTATACCACTGTTTAGAAATGGTTCCTAGTACAAGCAATGATAACTCCACCAATTCACATGATCCAATAAGGATCATATCTTTTATGGTATTAATCCAAAAATTTTAAGGGATATATTCACCCAAGAATTTTCACCATATGAGTAAATAGTATAATGTGTTAACCTGATAAGTAATAAATTATCCATGTCCTATGGATTTGAAGGGAAACACGTGATGAAGAGAATGGAAGATAAAAATATAGATAATTGGAATGAGGTAATGAAGCATTTTACCACTTGTGATAATTATTGAAAGAAACACCATGGAAGTTACATGAAAATAATGTGAGTTTACTACAAGTGTGGAAAGAAAGGCCACCATGCTTTTGATTAAAAAGGTAAGAATATGGATTCTAATGTACTATGCTTCAACTGTAAGGAAATAGGACATTATTCAAATTAATGTCCCAAGAATCAGAGGAATATACTCAAAAAATTTATATTGGATAATGAACAAGTTATTCTACTAGCTTAGATGAAGAGGAATGATTAATGTGCATATTCAATAATTATGTCATTTGAATATTTTATCATCAATGTAATGGTTATAATAATTATAGAATATATGAGGATTGTACTATAGTACTTTTTATTTAAGGATTTAAAATAATATGTTTAATGTAAAAATGAAAATTTATATAGTTTAATGTTTAAAATTTCAGAAAACACGTGATTGATTGAAAGACAACCCAAAATATGTTACTGATGTTAAGATAATTATGAATAAATGATTGATTTGGATAAGTGATGACTACCTTAGAACTTATTAATGACTTATCGAAAAGTGGTCTATGTTATCAATGATATATTTTAGAACACATATGTATTAATGGATTATATAAAATAACTTGTGTCTTACTTAAGGAATAAGTAAGAATGCATGTTTCTAATGAATATTTATAGTGATTCGAGTTATTACCATACTTCGAGTGGATAAATTATCAAGTTATTCACATGTTTTGAATGTGAAAATTTAGAGATACTTCATGTTAATTAAATGATAATGATATGTTCATTTTTTAAATTTAGTGGAACTCCTTCAATAGTGAATGGATCATAATATGTTGGAATAGTTAACCATTTATGAAATGGTTAATCATTATATAATATTGTAGAGGTTAATTTATTAATTCACCATATGAAACATCATGTGCTAAGATATTATGTATAAATAGTTAAATGAATAATAAAAGGAAAAGATTATGATTAAAGAAAAATATATTTATTTACAATTTTATAGTGTGAAATTATTCCTTAACTATAGAAATTTGGGTTTTGAACGAAAAATGTTGTAATATTATCATCAATTTTTATGATATAAATATCCTTTATTCACACCTCTAGATTATGGTTTTGTGGTCCACAACATTCAATTGAAAATGTTCTCTATCACTCTCCATCAGAACATAATTGATGGATTTTTCTTGTCTATCCATGTTTATATTTCCTGTATATGTTCTCCTACTAGGGAACTTGAATACGTGGCCATTGTACTTTCCTTTCGCTCTTTTTAAGAATATGTATTTTTAAACATATTTACGATGTTGGTTTTTCATCAATAGTTTATTTTAAATCCCTATATTACTAATATAAAATTCAAATTGAGAAGAAACAATTTAATTATGGTGTGTAGAATATAACACCATGAAATTTTAAAGTAAGAACCTTGTATTTTATAGCATATATGACACGAGACACGGAGAATGTAAGGGAATATAATATACTAATACTTTATAGTATATTTAATATTTAAAATAGATTATATATATTCATGAAACATAGATTTGGCTTTCATTACATCCAAGAGAGAACTTCCTTAACAGCTTGTGTTATATGCAACATATACCTTCCATGATAGCTTTTGTTACTCGCAAGACCGATTTTTAGCGAATAACAATGTATTACTAAAATATTATTATTTAGTATAATATGATATAACCTTGTAGTTATGGTATAGATTATGAATATTATTAACTAACTTATTAATATTTAAGTTTTGTATAAATATAAAATTAATTCATGGTTTATCAATTAAGGGGAAATGAACATAAGAACCAATTGGATATATAAAGAAATATTATTACTATTATTCCTCCAAAGGATTTTTTTCTAATAAACATAATTAAATAATTTTTTTAATTATTTTAATTAAATATGTATTTTATATTGTCAATAATACATTTTTTATATTCATCCAATTGATTTTATAAGCATAAGATAAGAACAAACCCAATTTTACACCAAAAAATATACATATTTGTTAAGGAATTTTTTCGACCTTTTAATGGAGCATCTATTTTAAATATAAATTTTACACTATTATAGATTGAATATTATAAAATAAACTTAGTTATTAAATTAATAATTTAAAAATTATCCCAGGGTTATTTTTTGGTATTTTTCTGGGAAACATCAATTTTTGACGAATAGTGAGAAATACTGGATTTTAGTTAAAACAACCACTTAATTTAAATAATTATTAATGTAAAATTATATTTTAAATTTTTTATAAAGTCACATTAGAGTGAAATAAATGTATTAATAAAATTTAATTTATTTAAATCATTTTCACATTGAAATGGAATATAAAAACTCAACAATCTTTTTAACATTTTTCTACTAAAACCTATCAAACTGGTTATCTATAAGATTAGAATTAATCTAAATTTTTCGGCTTCTGTGATTTTAATTTCAAAAAATAGAAATAAACCCTTTTAATAATGATTATATTTTTAGTATCATATTAAGAACTTAATTTTTGACCAAAATGATTAGTCAATGTGATTAAAATGAATTACAGTGATTAAGGTGTAATTAGGCTTAAAATGGGATAAACCTTATTTTTAAGGGCCCAAATGACCTAGAAACATGAAAAACACCCATTTTATATCCATCATTCGGCCATATAACTTCCATTTTTGAGTTTTTATTGGTTTCAATGACTCTTGATTAGGTAATAAAATTTTTATACTAAAATATTTTTCAAAAAATCCAAGTGGGCCATTTTTCTTCCCTATAAAAGGCCACCACCTATCCCACTCCTTCACATCTCTCAAACATATTAATCTCATCCAAGATATTCCCAAATAGCTTCCAAACATCCCTACCCTATACCTAGAAGCCTTATTTTGGGTAGAAAACGTTCCATGGAATTATTTTGATATAAATCAAAAGAAGTTTCCCAATTAAGAGGTAACATCTTCTCTCAAACTTTTTAGTATCATTTTCATTATAAACTACCTATACTAATATTATTATATTCTTAAATAAAAAACAAGTATCATAAATATAATAGGATTTTTTATTTTAATATTTTCACCCAAACTTACACACAACTCTATATAATGGGTAATGAACTTATTATTTCATTGTACGCCAAACTACTACTACATGAAATGATGAATGTTCATTTTTCCCTTACCACCTATCATAGTTTCCATTATGATGGAAACTATATGTATATATGAATTAAATAATATATTTATAATTTATTCATTATTCTGGAATTTATATTTAGAACATACCTTTATGCTTTCCATCAGGGGTAAATATGATAATTTAGTTTAAGGAAGTGTAGACTACTTCCCCCTCAAAGCAATACGACGTGTTCATACCATACATGGAATTCATAAAGGATGGTTATAATAAAAATATGTAATATATATAACATATATATGATACTGTAAATATAATATTCATATGTATCATTTATCTTTCATTCTTTAAATATAACAAATAAATGAAAGTAGTGTTCATGCATATGTACGACTTATCGTCTCTAAGAACGATGCACTTCATTTATAATCTCCAAAAATTATGGGCTAATATAAATACATATTTACTAAATATATAAGAAAATATAGCCATGTTATACATTCTGGAGATGATTTAATCATGATCTAAAAAATAGGAACAACAGATAAAAAGTAAAAACTTATTCGAGAAAACTGGGCAATTAACACCTGAAATAGTAAAATTAATAAAAGTTATTTAACAAATATATAATAAAATATTCTAAGAAATTAATATATAATATTATAAACATGATTATTGTACCAATATAAGTTATTAACATATTTTAAACCACTATACTGGATGATAAATACCACACACCCAAAGGTAGGTTAAGGTAAGGGATTCAGGTCGTACTGTTCTTTTTAAATGTCATGCCCATATACATCATGCACTTATTTTTTATAGTGTATCTACTTACCTTTTATAAATTATATATTTATTCATTTTTCATTATGGTATGAAAAATCTTCCTTCATGGGGATTGGGAATTAAATGTTTCCTATAGTACGGGACACTTTGGTATGTTTAATTATTAATTCCCTAAAACATATTCTTAATGATTATCTATTAAGTATCACTTATTTTTGTGATTGTTAACATTATATGGGAAACAATAACATTATTGTAAACAGTTTTTATTTTAAATTAACTAGAATATCCATAATCTCATATAATGGATATTATTGTTTCCTAAACTATATATCATTTTACATACGGTGTTCACTTTTCTAGTTATTGTATTAACTAGACAATTATTGATAAATTTGTATCTTCTATTCAATATGGAGAAATTTTAATAAGGTACATTGTTCATGAATAAGATAAATGAATTGGAATGGTGCTATATGGGTGGTACCGAGTTATAGATATCCCCTCGATGCTTCTAAAGTCTTAGTAGATGAATCATTTGGCCAATCAGATGGGTTTTTACCCAACATGATGTAAACTGTCTTATTAAAGGTCTTGATGATAAAGGTACCATGTATCTAGGAAACATGACATCTAATAATTAATAATTTCCCTCATTTATATTAAGTTATTATTCATCCTTGAGATTTTTTGTCGACATATCTATGGTTAGATTTTGCCTTTGTTTCAATTATAATTCATCCATGAGATTTTTCATCAACATATCTATGGATAAATTTTACCTTAGTTTCAGTTATTATTCATCAATGTGATTTCGCATCGATATATATAAGGATAAATTTCATTACCCATTTGTTTATTTTAATTTCATGTGTTATCAGATATTTACCTTTCCTTGTTAACTTATTCCAATGGATTCAATATTTCTTCTACTTTACTTACCCTTGATAAGCTTTTGAGATCACCCTTATTATGTTTCATTTCCTCAGTTCATGAAGAAGAAATCATTGGATAAGCCTTCAAGGACACAATTTATTTTTTATGTATCATTTTTGCAATACCTATTTCCCAATGAATTAAGGGTATCATGTATGTAATATATCTTACTAAGACTTCTAATCTAAATAGACCTTTGGTATTAGATTCCTTGAAACAATGCCACTGTAATAAAATAATGCACTGGCTCCGGGATTCTAGGTTCAGGTTGTTACATCAAACTATTCTACGAAGATGGGAATATTAATATGTTAGAGCATGTATTTAATTTTCATTTTTAAATTTATTACTTAATGTATTAATTCCCCAAGCCCTGTGGAAGCCTCAACTATAGGGACACATTGGACAACGGGCTAGGGACATAGTAAAACATCCTCAAATGAAGACTCGAGACCCTGATCCACTTCCTCGGGGATATCAATAGGGACAAAAGCAACTGTGGAAGGGTACTCCAATGTATCTGTTAGATCAGAAATATCATAAGGAACAAAAGTCATGGATCTGAACATGACACCATATTATTCACATCTAGAATTATCAGGATCCACCTACATATCTACTGTAACAGAGACAGACACAGCTTCATCTATTATCACTTATTCTATCAAATAAATGGACTTACTAGTGAAAGTATATTCCTAATCTAGAATTTCTCCCTTAGTCATTGAATGATCGGTTCCAGACCCCTTGAGGTAGGAAATTAAAGCAGATTCTGTAAAGTAAAAACATGATCATATTGGTATGTTAGGAAAGTTAATTGGATAAATGAGATTATGGATACATACATTAGTGAATATTCCTAACCAGCATATTTTTCCTTATCCATTTAACCACCTAATACAGTAAAGGTCCCTTTTCAGTCTTCTCAAATATAGGCATCATGGGTGGAAAGGGTCACCCCTCTATATCCTTTTATGATAAGATCTAACCTAGAGATAACTCCCTAAGCTCAGGGGTAGATATATCAACCCTAATTAGGGTGCTCAATGAAGTGTACTTTGGGGAGGCTGGTTCTAGTTATTCCATATTTTTTAAGAAAAAGTGACTCTTAATTATCAGTTCCTCTACTTGCAAAAATGATTGTAGATTAAAAGGCACCCAAAAGAAGCTTTCATCACCAACATCGATGAATTCATCCCATTAATCAACGAAATGGTTTGTTATTCCTTCAGTGGAACCTTGGTCTAGTATATCGGTTACCCACATTTTTTATAATATCCAATCATCAGTTAAACATAACAGCATCTCCAAATCCAAAATATATTGCCTCTCCTTTTTCATATTGGGGTTATGGGGAAGATCTATGGGAACTCAAATATCCCTAAGATGTAGGATGTGTATGATATATTAGTGAAATTCTCATAAATATTTAATGTTATGAGTTTGGAGATTTCAAAATTGGACTACCACAGGCCACACATATTTCTAATATTAATGTAGCCAACTATAAGGAAGACCTGAGATCTTTTGACTTTAGCATCCTTTCGAGCCTCCCTACTCTGGAAGGAGGCTGGGAAACCAGAGCTCATGTCTCCTCTCAGTGATGATTACTACCACACCATGGATTAGAATATGTGGTCTTTTAGTCTCTATCATGCTCCACGTCTCGTGTCTGATATCATTTTGAATAATTTTTAGCTTAATCATCATTACCCCTAGGATGATCCTTCTTACTTTTCTGAACACATCTTACAATTTTCATGGCCCCTACTCGATGGGCACTTGTTTTAACACCCCTTGAGGGTAGGAATAAATCCAGGCATTGACATACTAAGGTTTTAACCAATTGTATTTATTTTATGGTGGTAGATTAATTGATGCATGTGATACCTCCAAAGAAATGATAATTTAAAATTGTTAGGCCACTATCAAGTGTTTCTAAAAACTAACATGTGGGGGACACATTCTCTTATGGTATAAACCTGAATAGTTGGGATAATTAGTATGGGGAATATAATTCACATATGATCTCACTGTCAATACGGGCTACCAGCACACAATTTTTCAATGCAATCATGCATGATCTCAAATCAACATCACATTAGACAATTTAAAGGAATGTTTTGGTAGACAAATAAATATATGGGAAGAAGTAAAAATCTCCCAATATGTTCAGATTCTTCATAGCCTCTCTATATTTCAAAGGTAAAGGTTTAATACCAAAAAAAATCTGGAATGAATGTATGGAACTATTTTTCAAAAACATAAACTCCACTCATCATGGAAAAAGAGCTTATGTATGCTACAACCCACCACCACTATGCCTAAATGGCCTTGAAGTTTGGTACTGGTGCATCCCTATGTATACGTGAAATAAGTATTAGTAAATCATTACTAGAAGTGGGGTATCCAAACCTATGTACATCCTATAGTTTAGCCACTATGAAAAATGTACCTAGCCTCACACTACCATATGTTTTTTGGGATGATATAAGATAGTTGCTCAGACACATTTCCAGGATGTTTTCTTGGTTTGTAATCATAGAGACGTCGAACTTGAATGTATATACCCACAGACAATATTATCCATGCTCCAACATAAGCCATAATTTTCTAGGAATTATATGATTCACCAATTAAAGGAATCTTGTTGGTTTTTGGTAGGTAGGATCTTCTACTTTTGACTTCAGGAAAGCCTTAATCCATGCTTCATGAGGGACATTTCCCCTTGGATGAGGGCCTTCTAACTTGATCTTCAGGGGAAAATTCAATAGCCCATAGTATAAAGATGATTCCCTTTCAATGCCATCCCATGATGCTTTCAGTGAGATGAATTCATCATACATTTCTCCAAGAATGGGAACTACTAAGATCATGTAGATTTATTCTTTACTGATGTTGAATTATCTATAAGTAAAATGAAATGTATTTTCATGAAGGATCTATTAGGTCAAAATATTATGGATGATTTCCAGGTTATTATATATATACATCTCAGCCACCCAAATAGCTTACTATATTTCAAATGATTTAAGTCCATTCATAAATTCTACATAGGTTTACCACACCCCGAAAACCCACATCCACTCAGGATTGGAATTCCCTCCAAAAAGGAAGTCCCAATCCTCCTGTCAGTATTTTGAATAATTTTTTTGGATCATGGAAGATCATATGGTAGAAATTTGGTTTTGATTTTGTGGTGTGAGGCTTCATATCCATGGTGAACAGTATGTGATGCATAACGCATGTATAGGATATTTTTTCTTCTTTCATAAATAAACACCCTAGATGAGATTTTGGTAGTGGGATAGTTGGTGTACTCCACTATCCAGTACATCAGCTAATAACTCTTTAGCTTCAGGATGAATGCATCTATCATATTAATATTTTCATATAGTGGGAGTTGATCACTTCAAGGGTACTCTCCCAAGACCACATGTGTGCACCCTACGCAGCCCAGCATAAGCAAAAAAAGACCTTCTCAATGGTACTTTATGAGACACCTATGATATGAACCTACATGGATGGCCTGCTTCACAGAGTTTCTATATTTCTACCTATAAATAGGACCCTATTCTCCTCATAAAACATGAATGGATAACCAAAACTGTCTTGATGCTCTGTTTTCCCTAATACTTCACCCATGCCCTTAGAATTATTTAGGTAGACCCACAAGCCTTGAATAAAGTTGTAATTTGGGAGAGTAGTGGAATTAGAGTTCCTCCAGTGTAAAAAACACCAAATACTTACACAAGGAGCCACCTACCCCTAGTCTAAGAGTTTTAGGGCGAAGTGCCATTCTGGATCTTGGTACATGAGAAATAGTTATCCAAAGACACCTGAGGAGACCCTTGGAACCTTGAGAAATGCCTCACCTAAGGGTTTTATCAATGGTTTTCCATCACCCAATGTAATATTTAGCAGAACCAAGTCTACTCTATGTGAGAAATCTTCAGCTCACCAAGTCCCCACTTACGCAATACATCTTCAGTTCACCCAAGACCCACCCATGAAATGTTTGTTTGGCTCACAATGCCCATCCTCTGTAATCCACCACCCATCCACCCAAGCCTCGCCTATTCAAGATAACCATTGATCCCCCTTTCATGAAACCAATTGTAGGGAACCTATTTCCTTTGACCCCTCATCTAAGGGGGGCCTAGACAAGACCTCCCTCAAAGCCTCTAGATATGTATGATCAAAGCACATGGAATATTAGTGTGTCCTCTCAGTTATACATTTATGTGGTAATGGAGGTCCTATATATATATTAACTAATAAGTGGGATCCTCATAGTGTTTTCAATTTCACAATCCCATGTTAATGAGTATCTTATCCTTCAGGATAAATAAAGGGCCTCATGGTTTGAAAATAATATAGAAGACATGAATGTATAAGAATCATATCTTCTGTATCCCCAACCTCATCCACTTATTGATAAAGTATATTGTGTGGTTTTCCAAATATTCCATTTCTTTTTCTTACTCACACCAAACATGGATCACATTGAATTTGAGTTTAGTGAATAATATGAAACCCCCGTGATAAAATACTTGTCTCCGGAGGGGAATCCTTTTCCAGATCTTCCTCTCACCCTCCCTAGGGCCTCCAAGTCAGTTTAAGACCCAATACCATGTCACCACATCAAAGGACCATTTTCCCTATGATAAAAACCGTAAAAGGTCCATATTCTTGATGAAGAAACCATGGGAATCCTATATAGGTGTAAGACCCTACTATTTCAAACTGTTTGGTCTTTAATTCCTTTCTGAATGGGAAACCTAGGAAGCCCCCTTGAGGTTAAAACCCATTACACTAAATTTACCATAATAATTTATAGTCCATATCCCAATGGGGTCGTATCTATCTTGGGAGGCTGCATGCCTTCCAGGTCCCTTGGGCCACTTTAGTGTAAGTCCCATACCAACCTTTTCAAGGCTCCTTTTTCCTAGACGTCCTTGTTACCTGACATTAAACTACACAGTTTGGTCTTAATCACATGACCTTAAAAGGTATGATATGTCTCGTTAAATGGAACCAAAATATTTGGATTCTAATTCCTTTCACTTAGATCAATAGAAGTCCCATATCATGGGCCTGATCCCAAATTCAAAAGAACTCAGGTCTTCTTGAATGGTTATAAATTCCATAGCCCCCTACAGTGTGGCTTAAAACTAGTACCATAATAGTAAATGATATTTGAATCTAAAATCCACATAAAAATATAACTATTAAGGGAGATCCTTAGATACATATATATGGATCTATTGATAAAGAATCATAGATATATATAAATGATTCTAAATATAATACTTTCTAATGATTAATTATTTATATAAGGGCGATCGATTTCATATTTGGGATTTCATAATGGATTCATGAATATATCTTAAATATATAGAACCTCAATTTTCATAAATAGACATTACATAACATTTTTGGAAGACTTAAAACATTATACAAATAGACACCCAAAGAGCGTATTAGTCTAGAACCCTTGGAAACATGGAAATATAAACATTGGTACATAAATGAGATATATTATGTCCCACTAGGTTCTTATTGACTAGAACCCTTATTAAACACCTAAAACATTATATATATATTCATAAAATGGGGAAGGAAACATAAAATGGGGTGAGTTTAGATTCTCAGTAAGGAGAAATAAGGGGGATATGTAAGAATAATTATGATCATAAGGGTATGAGAACTTGTTCTTGAAAAATAGAAGGTCATACCCTGCATATCAAATATCATATACATGAACCATGGCATAAATCATGGTAGATCATAGAAAATGAATCATAATGAAATAGAGAACATAATCCATTAAAGAATAACATAGGAATGAAAAAATTAATTGTGGAAAACACATAAGCATATATAATGATTCCCATATTAGTCAATTCATCGCTTACAATGCCATATTACTGGAAAAAAGACATTTACTGAACCAATTTCACACCCCATTCCATCCCCATATTACTGAACCAAGTTCACTCCTCATTCAATCCCTATATTACTTAACTGAGTACACTCCTCATTCTGGTACTGTATTGTTGGACCGAGTTAATATCTCATTCCAGCCCTATAATATTGAACCAAGTTCATTTCTAATTCCATAAATATCTATCTCAGGAGATATAAACCTTCACCAAATTCATTGGTTATGTCCCACCCATCTCATAATGAAATCATATACATATTTCATTAAATTATAAACAATGGTATCATAACCCCTAAATAAAATGGGTATCATAAACATGTAATCATGTCGTAACCTATGAAAAAAGATATGGGTTTCCTAATAATTTCATCAAAATCATATCCCATGAAATAGAAATGGATATCATAAATATATAACACATTAAAGTTAAATAGATTTCATAAACACATAACCCCGGAAAGAGAAACAAGTTTCATAAAGACCGTGAAATTAAGAATAACCCATTTTTTAGGAATATGAATGGAACCTTTAGTTCTTTACCTCGAAGGTAATCGGTAACATCAATGGATTTAATCATAGATGGAAAATAAATTTGAAATATATTTCAAAAACAATTCTTTAGTAAAATATCATTTTTTCCTAAAAATTTATTTTTAATACATACACCCATTTGAAAATCATTTTCTTAGAAAGTGCCTTGAAAACTTATAAATAAGTATTGAAATAATTTTAAATAAAATTATCCATGAAAACTAATAAAATAAGAATCAATATATTTTAAAAAAAATTTCATTGAAAACACTATGAAGACTTATAAATAATTCTTTAAAAAAAATATGAAAACAATTTCGTTGAAAATAATTTGAAAACATATAAATAAGGCTTGAAATTTTTTTGGAAAAATAATTCCTTGAAAACATATAAAATAAGATTAAAATCATTTTGAAAACAATTTTAATTGAAAATTACTTTTAAAAACGTTTTCATAAATTATAACAATTTTAAATTGAAAAATAAGCTTTAAATAAATGACGATGAGTAAATCCCTACATGATATACGAGGTAAAAATAACATTCCTTTTGCATAAAAAATGTAATAAAAATCCATTTTTCAGAAAAAGAACAAAATATTCCTTTGAAGAGATTGGTAATTGAAAAAAAGGATAAAAATTTCTGTTAAATATTATAGTATAATTGTATAATATTCTTGGAAACCATTTTTAGAAAACATGATTTTGAAGGTACAATGTTTTTGACCGAAGAGAGGGTAAAGTTTTTATTTCTTAAAAAACATTATTAACTCTATTATATACTAAAGAGTGGAAAACATGGTGCCAATATATTAATATGTCATTAATTAACATAGGATAATAAAATTCATGAGTTTTATTGAGATATGTATGGTACTATTTCATCAAAGAAGCATAATCATTAAAAATCTCAAAAAGCAGTGAGATTGTTTCTGTAAACTCTTACCACTTAATAACATGGGATATTAATCTCCATATATGAAAATTAAATTACATGAATCTTATAATATCATAAATATATATATATTCATGATATATCATGTAAAATATAATTATATATGCCTCAAAAATAATTTCGGTGCGTAACTAAACACGAGTCTCAAAGAAGGAAAATTGAGACATAACTATTTTACCGATTTGATAACTTTTGAAACATAAACCCCATAAAATAAATTTCATATATTGTATATGTAAATACACATAAATTTAAATATAAGAATAATTTTTTACATCCATTGTAATTATACACACCACACAAAACAAATGGGTGGTGAATAATGCATGTATTTCACGGAAAGAAAAGCGAGATGAAATCCCATTACCTTGTGTCTTGACTCAAATAATACTCATTAAAAACTCCAATATAATAAATATAAATTTAATATATATCTATAAAAAACCATATTATTACTAATAATATCATATATGGTTTGATTATGACTTTATATTACCCACTTGTTTACAATTAAATGTTAAGGTTTCACTTCAGGAAATATTGGTTTTGTTCTTTGCATATGTCATAATTATTTATATACTTGGTCCTTATACTTATATCAATATTTAAATAATTTAATACATGATATAAATAAAATATATATTAAATATATTTTTATTATAATAATCTATAGAATATAGAAGTATGAAATGGAATACACCATTCATGGAGATGGTGAGATGTATGTGTGCATGAACGTTATTTCCCAACTTAAGTATCTTGTTGAAATAATGAAAGTAAAATACATATATATCATTAAATTGGATTTATTATATCTTATATATCATATATATTCACTAAACTCATCCTTAATACATTCCATATACTGTATTAACGAATCACATCTCCTTGAGGGGGAGGTAGTTCACACTTCCTCAATCAAAATTATCATAATTACTCCAAATTGAATGTAAAAATGTATGTGTTTGAAAAGAATTAAATAATATTAAATACATAATAAATATAATATATGACATATATAAATATATTTCCCACATAATTTTCACCATGAGATGTGGTAAAGGGAGGATGAACAGTCATCGTTTAGTGAGGTGGTAGTTTGTCGTACACATTAATTATATGTTCGTTACCCATTAAATGGATATGTGTGTATTTGAATGTCTAAAAATTATCATAAAAACATAATATTATATTTAATATACCGGTTTTTTTATACAATTATAGAATTAAGAGAGTGTAGGGGTGTAGAAGGAATATAAAAGAAAATAGCTTGCGAGAAGATGTTATCTCGTAATCAGGTATTGTAACGCCCTGACCCCAGAAGCCCAGAGTTGGTGAATTATTACGTATCATTGGCATGATAAAAAAAGATCAAGTCTCGAAAAATGATTAGTTTAGTATACTTTTATGTACTAGATACATTCATAAGGTTTACATTAAATCATAAAATGTAAAACTACAACAACATTGTTTCCATAGATAACACTGAGGTCCCATAGACTATCCCTGCAGGTCAGTCATAATATACTTCTTCGCATCCTGAGAAAAATAAAATATAGAAAAGGGTGAGCTTAGATTCTCTGTAAGGATAAAAATATAGTGTAAACATTCATAAATAAGCATAAACATTTAAGGAAATGTATAAGACTAAAACAAAAGCCTTTTAAACATGAAATTCAGCATAATATGGCAAAAATAAAATCAAATAATTCCATTTACTTATTCACATGGATATTTTACTAGTCGAATAATCACATGAAATATCAATAGCCACTTTCATAATGATGAAATAAATAATTCCAGACTATCATAACCATAGAGTAAAGGCCTTGTTCCAAGACTAGAAATAAGATTTTGTCAAGGCCTTGTTCCAAGACACTAGTTTGTCTCATTAGACCTACCGATGCATCGAGGAGCTATAGTGGGCTCCACCCGTCACTTACTAAGTATAATGCATTCCTCATAGGAAAAGTTTGAAACATAACATAAACATTCGTATTAAAACTAGCATGCAAAATGTCAATACTTTATCCAAAAACCATGAACGGTATAAAAATAGCACACCACAGTCCAACATAACTCATTCAATACAACATGGAAGACTGTATTGTTATAGATTAACCTAAATCAAGAATAATGAAGGGTATTGACATAGATGAAAATAATCATCACAATTATTTTAATGAAATATCCCCCTTATTCATAAAATCATGTAAAAGTCACACTATTTTTCAAGAATCCGTTTAAAAAAAGATTTTTGAATCAAAGTGTCCCAAACCAATTTGAAACATTTAAAAGGAATTTTAATTTTAAAACATTAATTTCCATATAAATAAATTCATTAAACCATTTCTAAAACATGGACATTAATGAGAAAGATTTAGAATAATAAAATTTTAACACATTTAAAATGATATTTTAGTTAGAGTTACTAACCAAATGAGAGACGCTTTAATTAAAATAATTGAGGTAATAAAAACTTTATAATATCTTGATAATAAAGGATTTCATGATATAATATTTCAATGGATATTATATACACCATATACAAGTTAATTGGTGCATAAAAACGAAGAAGTATCAAAGGAATGTAAATTGAGATGAAATACCTTATAAAGACAGTATCCTTAGGTAAAGGATAAATCAATGAAATAATTATATGTGAAGAATATAAATACAATCCATATGATTGGATATTAAGTGTAAATAAATCAGAGGACATTCACACATATTCTTGTAAAAACAATACTAATGACTTGGATGTTTAACTCAATGAATGGAAATTGAGTTAAGATGAAGTTTATATCAATGACATGAGAAATTATCAATGGGGTGATTATGTGTATCAAATTTATATACACACAAAGGGGAGTGTAAATTACAACATAAATAATAAATAGTGGTTCCAAACATAATCTTGGAGTAAAATAGTCAATGATGTATGCGTAAAGACCTCTGAGTGGAAATTCAAATTTGAAATTCCTTTACTGATTTGGTACCATATGATATATAAAACCCATGGAATAAGGATGATAAAATGAAGATTTAAATACACATAAATAAAATTATATTATACCAAGAATACAGTCATGGACAATACATATGCCACACAAAAGGAAATATTAGCCAATATAGCATGAATCTCACAGGAATAAAAAGTGAGATGAAAAACCCTTACTTCATTGTAATCAATCGAGTCATATGACCAAAAGTTAACAACCACAAAATGAATCACAGAATACCATGAATATAAAGAGGATCATGAAAATATAAATCAAATGGAAGTACACAATACACCATATCCAATAAATAAGTGGTGAATAATGGAAATCCCACAAAATTAAAAGTGAGATTAGAAACACCATACCTGGTACATTTCTATGGTCTATGGTAGGTTAAACTCCTATATAATGGTGAAATAATAATTATTAAATTATTAAAGAATCATATATATTAATATGATATCATATATGATCTTTCACTGATGCTTTGTTAATAATATTTTAGTATTATCGTCGTTTCAGGTGTTAACGGATTCATTTTCCTTTATATGATTTGTTATGTAAGTAATGTTTGTTATTGATAGGATGTATCGTATTCATATTAAGAATGATATTAAGTTTTTAAACATTATTTTTAATCATATAATGAAAATTAGTCTTTAATGGATACAATGGAGAATTAATCTCATCGTGTTCACGGAGACGGTAATCCGTACGTACGCACGGGCGACAATATCATTCTTTTGATATTATAATAATATATAATTGGATGGTATATCATATATAAAGAATCATTATCATGTTATATTTATTATTTACATCAATTAAACATCACTGTTATACCCATCAAAAAATTAATGCATTGAATAACAATTACACCACGACGTGGAGACGGTAAGTCGTACGTACGCATGTATGGTGACATGTCATTCAAAGGATGGATATAATAATGAATTTGGTTGTACCATATTTATAATAACATCACAGTATATAGAAGATACTGTATTTATTATTTGAGAATGGAAACAATGAAGAAAGAGAATGTTTAAGAAGAAAGGAACTTGAAAGAGGTGATTAAATATTTATCTCTTCTTCGAGTTCATCCTTTTAATTTGATCAAAATGGATCCATAGGATGGCTTTCTGACTAAAGTATGGGATATAAGATGAAGGTAGGACAATTTATAGGGTATTTGGGAATGGTTTGTCCGAGCCAAATGGATTTGATGGTGTTAATTAGAGAGATTGGGAAGTTTTCTTTTATAAGAGGGGTGAGGGGCACCTTAGGAAAAGCTAGAAATGTTATTTTATAATATAATAATTTTTGGTTTCTAATGGCTCAAAAATGAATTATTTAAATGATAAGGTGAGGATGGGTAAAAAAAACTCAACCAATGGGTTTTTTGGCAGGTTTGGGTCACTATATTAACTTTATCTTTCAGATTTCACCCTTAGGTAAATAGTTTGGCATTTACCATGTCTCTTTGTATTTTTATATTATATGGTTAATAAACTTACTATAAACTTCCAAGAGAACCCCAAGTGTTTCATTAACGACATATATAATATTATTGAAGACCATTGGCCGAACCTTATATTTTTAGGAATAGAATATCAATTAATAATATAATATTTGTTTTAAAAACTCTTTTATGTCAATTTTGACTCTATTTGGTATTTTGTTTTTTATAAATTCATAACAGCATTATTACTTCGAAAAAAATTAATATAACCAACCATAACATGTCATATTGACCTATAAAATTAGTGTAATTCATAAAAAGTCTCAAATTGCATTTATTTGGATATTTATAATATCAATTATTTTAATATTTCATTAATTAGGTAATTACTGCATCCTCATTGTGTCATAAATAAATTAAAATATTAAATGTCTAAAAAATATAAATAAAATACCATTATGTATGAAATATTCTTAGATTTAGATTTAATATTTATAGTCGAATTTCACTTATGTATAACCCTATATTAAATAAAATTTAGTTATTAAACCATTATTTTAACTCTTTTAACTCGTCTATAAATAAAATAATAATAAATGTCCTAATCTAATAAAAGTGGACCAAAAGGATCGTATTTTGTTACTAAGGTTGTTTTTTGGTCGAATTACGCTTATCCAATAGAATTATGACATGTGTTAGGGTAATAATAATATCATTTCTACCCATAATTATCCTATTTACTTTTAACCGTGGTAAATAAAAGTAAAATGTTACTATTCACCAGAATTATTTTCATCTTATTGAACCAAATTTTACATAATAATATAAACCGTGTTTTTTTATTTTTGAAATTCAACTCAGAGAAGTGATAAAATTAAGATTTATGTAAATTTTCAAATGCTCCAAGGAGGTGGGTAAAAGACGGTAAAAAGTTCAATAAAATTTTATACATATAATTTTATTATAAAATGACACCAATTAATTACATTGAACATATATAGGTATTATACACCTATTTCTACTTAAAATAAATTTAAATAAAATAAATAATTATTTAAACAAAAAGTCGGTTTTAAACTATAACATAGTGTTTTCACTATTAATCAAAAATTTAATGTTTTCAGAAAAATACAAAAAATTTACCCAAAGATAATTTTGATATTTTGAATTCAAAAATAAATTCTATTTTACCAAATTCTAAATATAGAAGTTTCATTAATTAATTTAAAATTAATTTTCGTTGTCAAAACTGAAAAGCGGGTTTTTAAAAAGTAAAAACTATCAAAAGATTGACATGTGTTTATGTTAAATTTAAATGTGAACTTACTTATAATAACCAATATTGTATTAAATGATAAAAATATAATCTAATTATACTTCCCAACCATTCGAATACATAATTTAACAATATAAATTATTTATATTAATAAAGTTGTTTTCAATTAAAATTTAGTATTTTTCATTATTCATCAAAATATAAATGTTACTAGAAAAGTACTAAAAATTTATCGAAAATAAATTTTTATGTCCCAATTCTAAATAAAAAATTAATTTCATTAAATTGAATATATTAAAGTGTCAAATATTGGTTTTAAAAAGGGTTTTCCATTAAAAGGTTGTAACATTTCATTTTTTGAAAAATACTTCTTTTATCTGAAAAAATGTATTTGTTCTTATATTATGTATAAGAAATACATAATATGGATTTTAAAATTATATGGATTATATAAAATTGAAAATTTAGTTAATACTATTCATAATTGCTTTTGAATGGCTAGTTTGGTAAGTCGTGGTGCGCTCGAACTCAGTGTTGCGTGTAGCGCAAGCTGTTGAATTACTTTAAAAAATAACATACTATGAAATATTAGGGTGTTACATTCTTTCCACCTTTTGGAAATTGCATCCTCGTGATTTTAAAATTGGGCTTGGGAACTTCATTGAATGTCCAACATCAGAAAAAGAGTTAATAAAACTATCTCTTTAAAAGAAATAAAGGGAAGTACAAAGGCCACTCGAGATAACCCAAACTAGGATTCCATGTAGGAAAACATGGATATGGAAGATAAAATAAGTCTTATGATCTGGTGGCGAGTGATTGAAAATATGATCAAGAGAAAGTTAACTATAAGAAAACCACAAACATTTGATGAGATAAACATTCATTAGTTTCCAAGTAGAAAAAGTAAATGGATAATGTTTTTTTTGTTTTAAGTTCCATATCATAAATTTGAGGAATTTATTTTTGAGAATGAATAAAAACATAAGGAGATATACTTAGTTTTTATGTAGAGTTTCAACCATTAATAAATTTCTACCACTAACTCGTCTTTTTTTCAAATGATGAGTATTCAAGATGATATGGTCACACCTGAAGCGCTAGAATCAACATCTAGTGAATCACATAATCCAAAAAGAATAAACTATATATATTTACCTTTTCTTTAGAGATTAACCAAACCAAAATGGTTTGTACAAGATCAGATGATCCCCAAAAAGGATAATCCTTTAGAGAAAGAGATACTTATATTAATTTCTAAAATTAAACCAACAATACCCAAAGTTTAACAAATACCATTCAATAAAAAATTGTCCTTAAAATCCATAAATATAATCCAAACTAATATTAAAACCCAAAAAATAGATGAATTTGATTACGTATTCTTCCACATTAAATTGTATTTCCAAATAACATTGACTACTCTTAAAGTCACATACATAAAAATAATTAACCTAATCATATATTCTCTTTGATAGGTTAATCATTTCCATAAATAACCCAAATCACTATAAATACACAATAAAAACATAGAAAAAAAATCCCCCATTACTTCTCAAATGAAATCCCATAGTATTCTATTTTCCTTAGGCATATAGTATTCCCAATAGAGTGAACGTCTTCTAAAATAACATTTATCACATAATCCCCAAATAATTTTCCTATACTATGGATATCCATTTGATAAGACTTAAGATCCCAAATAAACTTGTTATTTATCAATAAAATCATTTAACTAAACGGAATTAGTCACACTAACCTGGGACTTCACATAGTCCAGTGGTAGATGATAAATCCCAATCGCACTATGGTTGTGGGTTTGATTCCTGCAGCTTGTCTGACGCGATGGGTTGTCACAGGTTCTACGTGTTGTCATTTTTCAAAACCTATAATTAATTACGTTCCCAAAATGAGACAAATTCCTCAAAATAACTATAACATAATTTCCCTGAAAATTTAATCTCACACCTCACATTTTCATCCAGAAAAATTAATAACATGTAATTGCCTCAAACTCAAGGATAATATAATCCCAAATGGTTATTTACAACTATATCAACAATAGAAAACACAATTCTACCTAAAATAGCATTTTTAAATAATAAACTACAGGTTTACACATGAGAAAAAATTCTTCCAAAGTAATCCCATCAACAAAGAGCACTAATACTTTTAAACATTTTACCAACCATTTATTTCCACATAGGTTCTTCCTTGACTAAGGGGTTATCCTGTAGAATAGGGAATTCACTCGGGTAATTCCCAGGTCCCGTACATTTATGGAAAATGACTGTAAATGTATTCTTGGGATCATTTTTATTTTTTTCCATTGTACTCTTTATTTTTCCTCGGCAATTCATTACTTTATTTGCTTATTTCCCACAAATAAAGAATTTCTTTGTTCCATTGAGACACTTCCCAAGGTGTCTCCTTCCACATTTCCTACATGATTGAAATTGAGATTTCTTTTCTCCATGGTCTCCACTGCTAGAGATCTTATCATTAACCGCATTTCTCTTCTTTGTTGAGTCCGGGAGTTGGTTAATATATATTTTGTTGATCATATTTTTGGAAAATTGATTTAGCATGAACATGATATCTTTTACACCTATCAACATTTCATTCTGTTACTCATTTCCTCCATCGTTCCCACCTTGTACATCATGTTCAATGTTACTATGAATTCTTTGGAATCCAGCCATTGACTAACACAAGAAAGCCTAGTGTGAGTAATAAAATCATTTAGAGAATATCATAACACCTTATTTTCAATCTAAAACACCTTAGGACTAAAGAAAATTATTTATTCTCATCTTATATTTAAATCCTTCAAATATTTTTTTAAATAAAATGTGAATTATCCAAAGCATATCCCCCGGGAGTGTCGTAACCAAGAGTGAAGTAAGACCTGTTTTTGTGCACTAGTTCCCATTCGAGTCTAGCTCAAAGCGGTGTTTTTGGGTTTTACCCCTAGGTTCATCTGTGCCAGAGCCGCCTCTACCTGCTCGTATCTAGACAGGTATGTATTGCTTAGAAAACTCACAAAATCACTACAATACCAAAATTCTACGAAGGTCTTCTATACTAATCCTCAAAGTATATCTTTGGGATATGTGATCTAATCAGAGTTTATCTAAATCTAGTTTCCAAGGTTTGTACTAAGCGTCCTATGATACCAACTGTAACGCCCCGACCCCCGAAGCCCAGATTCAGTACATTATTATGTATCATCGGAATTATCACGAAATATCTGGTCTCAAAAGACCGATTACTTTAGTATCCGTGGAATTAATAGATACATTCATAAGGGTTACATTACATCATAAAATGGAAAACTACAACAACATTGTTTCCATACACAACACTATGATCCCATAGACTATCCCTATAGGTCAGTCATATTATACTTTTTCGTATCTTGGGATAAATAAAACATAGAAAGGGGTGATCTTAGATTCTCAGTAAGGTTAACTATATAGTGGAAACTTTCATAAAAAAGAACAAACATTTAAGGAAATGTATAAGACTAAAATAAAATCCTTTTAAACTTGAACTTCATCATAATATGGAAATGATAAAATCAAATAATTCCATTTACTTATTCACATGGATATTCTACTAGTCGAATAATCACATGCAATATCCATAGCCACTTTCATAATGATGGAATGCATAATGCAATACTTTTATAACCACATAATCAAGGCCTTGTGCCAAGACTACAAATAATATTTTGTCAAGTCCTTGTGCCAGGACACTAGTTCGTCTCATGAGACCTACCGTTGCATCGAGGAGCTATAGCGGGCTCCACCCATCACTTACTAAGTCCAATTCATTCCCCATATGGAAATTTTGAAACATAACATAAACATTCATATTAAAACTGGCATACCAAATGTCAATACATTATCCACAAACCATGAATGGTATAAAAATAGCACATCCACAGACATACATAACTCATTAAATACAATATGAGAGATTTTATTGTAACAGATTAACCTCAATTGAGAATAATTAAGGATATTGACATAGATGAAAATAATCATCAAAACTATTTGATTAAAATATCCCCTTTTTTCTTGAAATAATTTAAAAGTTACAATATTTTTCAAGAAGCCGTTTAAAAATAGATTTTAGAATCAAAGTTTCCCATTCCACTTTAAAACAATTAAAAGGAATTTTAATTTTAAAACATTAATTTCCATATAAATAAATCCTTAAAACCATTTTTTAAACATGGACATTAATGAGAAGGATTTAGAAGAATAAATTTTTAAAACATTTAAAATGATATTTTAGTTAGAGTTCCAAACCAAATGAGATATGATTGAATAAAATTAATTGAGGTAATAAACACTTTATAATATCTTGTGAATAATGGATTTAATGATATACTATGTCAATGGATTGTATATACACCATATAAAATTCAATTCATGCATGACAACAAAGAAGTCTCAAAGGAATGTAAATTGAGATGAAATCCCTTATAAAGACAGTATCCTTAAGTAAATGATAAACCAATGACATAATTATGTATGACAAATATAAATACACTCAATATGATTGGATATTCATTTAAAATCAATCATAGGACATTCACACATATTCTTGTAAAAACAGCACCAATGACTTGGATGTTTAACTCAATTAATAGAAATTGAGTTAAGATCAAGTTTATATCAATGACTTGAGAAATTATAAATGGATTTATTATGTGTATCAAACATATATTCACACAAATGGGAGTGGAAATTACTACATGAATAATAAATAGTGATTCCACACATAATCTTGGAGTAAAATAATCAATGAAGTATGCGTAAAGACCACTGAGTGGAAAATGAAATTTGAAATTCCCATACCGATTTGGTTACTTTTGAAACATACAACCCATGAAAGAAGGATCATACAATGAAGATGTAAATACCCATAAATTAAATTATATTACACCAAAATACAATCATGGACAATAAATATGCCACACATATGGAAATAGTGGCCAATATAGCATGAATCTCACGGGAATAAAAAGTGAGATGAAGAACCCTTACTTCGTTGTAATCAATCGATTCGTATGACCAAAAGTTAATAACCACCAAATTAATCACAGAATACCATGAATATAAATATAATTATGATAATATATATCAAATGGTAGTACACAATACACCACATCCAATAAATAAGTGGCGAACAATGGAAATCTCACAGAATTAAAAGTGAGATAAGAAACCCCTTACCTTGTACTTTTCCTTGGTCAATGGTAGGGTAAGCTCTTTTATAATGGTGAAATGATTGTTATTAAATTATAAAAGAATCATTTAAATTAATATTATATCATATATTATTTTTCAATATAGCTTTGTTAATAATATGTTATTATTATCGTCGTTTCGGGTGTTAACTGATTCGTTTTCCATTAAATGATTTGTTACGTAAGTAATTAGTGTTATGGATAGGACATATCTTATTCATATTCAAAATGATATTAAGTTTTTAAACATTATTTTTAATCATCTAATGAGAATTAGTCTTGAATGGATACGATGGGGAATAATTCTCATCATGTTCGTAGAGACGATAATCCGTACGTACGCACGAGGGACAATATCATTCTTTTGAAATTAAAATAATATATAATTGGATGGTATATCATATATACATAATAAATATCATGTTATATTTATTATTTAAATCAATTAAATGTCATTATTATAACCATCCAAATAATAATGTATTTAATATCAATAACACCACGACGTGGAGATGGTAAGTTGTACGTACGCACGTATGGTGACATCTCATTCAATGAATGGATAGAATAATGATTTGGTTGTACCATATTTATAATAACTTAACAGTATATAGAAGATACTGGATTTATTATTTTAGAATGGAAACAATAGAGAAAGAGGAAGTGGAAGAAAAAATGAACTTGAAATAGGTGATGAAATATTTACTTCTTCTTCGGGTTCTTCATTTTTATTTTATCAAAAGGGATCCTTAGGTTGGCTTTCTGACTAATGGAAGGACACTAGGATGAAGTTTGTACATATTAGAGGGTATTTGTTCAGGGGATGGATGAGCTAAATGGATTTTATGGTGTGAATTAGAGAGAAGGGGAAGTGTCCTTTTATAAGAGGGGTGAGGGGAACCTTAGGAAAAGATAGAAATATTATTTTATAATAAAGTAATTTTCTGTTTCTAATGGCTATAAAATAAATTATTTAAATTATAAGGTGGTAATGGGTCACAAAACACTCAACAAATAGGTTTTAGACAGGTTTGGGTAACTATATGAACTTTTTATTTTATATTTAACTCTTAGTTAAATAGTTTGACATTTACCACGTCTCTTTATATTTTTATATTATATGGTTAATAAATTTACTATAAACATCCAAGATAACCTAAAGTGTTTCATTAATGACATATATAATATTATTTATGACCTTTTTCCGGACCTTAGATTCTTATGAAAAGATGATCAATTAATAATATAATATTTTTTAAAAAAACTCTTTTTTGTAAATTTTGACACTATTTGATAATTTGTTTTTACTAAAATCATAAAAGCATTATTACTTAGAAAAAAAGTCATCTATAAAACCCTAACATGTAACATTATCCTATAAAATTAGTGTAATTCATAAAAAGTCTCAAATTACATTATTTGGCTATTTATAATATCAATTAATTTAATATTTCTTTAATTAGGTAATTAATGAATCATCATTGGGTCATAAATAAATTACATTATTTAATGTCTAAAAAATATACATAAACTACCATTAGGTAGGAAATATTTTTATGTATATAATAAATATTTATAGTTGAATTTATCTTATGTATAACCCTATATTAAAAAAAATTTAGCTACTAAACATTAATTTTAACTCTTTTAACTCTTCTTTAAATAATATAATAATAAATGTCTTAATCTAATCCAGGTGGACCTAATGGAGCATATTTTATTCCTATGTTTGTTTTTGGTCTAATTAAACTTATCCAATAGAATCTACACATTTGTTAGGGTAATAATAAAATCATTCTTACGCTTAATTACCCTATTTACTTTTAACCGTGGTAAAAAAAGTAAAAATATACTATTCACCAAAATTATTTTCATCTTATTGAAACAAATTTTACTTACTAATATCAACCTTGTCTCTCAGATTTTTTAAATTCAACTCCCAGAAGCGGTAAAGTTATTTTTTTGTAAATTTTCAAATGCTTCAAGGATGTGGGTAAAAGACGGTAAAAAGTTCAATAAAATTTTATACATCTAATTTTATTATAAAATGACACCAATGAATTACATTGAACTTATATAGAAATTATACACCTATTTTGACTTAAAATAAATTAAAATAAAATAAATAATTATTTAAATAAAAAGTCGGTTTTAAACTATAACGCATTGTTTATCACTATTCATCAAAAAATGAATGTTTTTAGAAAAATACCAAAAATTTACGGTAAGATAATTTTGATATTATGAATTAAAAAATGAATTCTATTTCACCAAATTCAAAACATAAAATTTTCATTAATTAATTTAAAATTGATTTCTGTTGTGAAAACCGAAAAGATGTTATTGAAAAAGGAAAAACTATTAAAAGATGGACATGTGTTTATGTCAAATTTATTTGTGAAATTACTAATAATCATTTAAATTTTATTAAATGATAAAAATATAATCTAATTATACTTCAAAACCATTAAAATACATAATTTAACACTATCAATTATTTCGATTAAAAAGTTGTTTTCAATTATAATTTAGTATTTTTCAGTATTCATCAAAATATAAATGTTATTAGAAAAGTACCAAAAATTTATCCAAAATAAATTTTTATGTCTCGATTCTAAATAAGAATTTAACATAATTAAATTGAATATATAAAAGTGTAAAATTTTTGTTTTAAAAATTGTTTTCTATTAAACGGTTATAAAATTTCATTTTTTTGAAAAATAATTCTTCTACATGAAAATAATTAATTTGTTCTTATATTATGTCTAAGAAACACATAGTATGGATTCTAAAATTATATAGAGTATATAAAATTACAAATTCTATTAGTACTATTTATAACCTCTTTTGAATGACTATTTTGGTAAGTCTTGGTGGGCTCGAACTCGGTGTTGTGTGTAGTGCAAGCTATTGAATTACATTAAATAAAATAACTTACTATGAAATCATAGAGTGTTAGAGGTATCTACTTTTTGTTTGTGCCCAGAGGCATCCATGGATTACTTTCTATCCATGGAGAGTATTATAAGAAAAATGTAGGGGTTTTGAGAGGTTTATTGGTCAGATATTGTCTAAACCTAAGTGGTTCGACATGATTTAATAAGAGGTAGAGGTGGTGGCCTTTTATAAGGAAGGGAAAGGAAACACTTTCCATTTCTGATAACAAGTTAGGTGTACCCACGTTTTTACCTTAAAAATTTATAAAAACCCAAAAAATACACAATAATGTAAAGTTCATGGCCTAATAATGGCCATAAAAGGGGTATTTTACATGTTTCTAGGTCTTTTTGGGTCTTAAATTTAAGGTTTAGTACTTTATTAACCTAATTTTTCTCTTAACCGTTATAATTATTTTTAATCACTTTCACTAATCATTTTGGTAAAATAAAGTTGAAATTATTATATAATATAAATTATTTTGATTCCAAATATGGAATTAATTTTTCCAAATTATGCTCATATAAGTTGCATAAATTGGTTTAAAAATAATCACGTTGAAGGGACGACGCTTCGTGTTTTTAAATTAAAAACGTCAAAACATTTTCGACGTTTTTATTCCCAATTTCGAAGTGAAATTTATTATAATGACCTAAACTGTATTAATTGATTAAAATATTATACAATTTAATTGTTAAACCAAGTTAAAATATAATTTATCCTTATAAATTAATTATATTAAAAATTAGTTTTGAATTAAGATCCAGTATTTGTCACTATTCATTCAATAATGATGTTTCTTTAAAAAATACCAAAAAATATCCCTAAGATAATTTCAATATTATAAATTAAAAAATGAAGATTATTTTGTCCAATAAAATTTCTAAATGTTTTTAAAAATAATTTGATTGTTTTTCACAAAAGACCATTAAAAGAAGTTCATTTGAGAAAATAGTATTTTTAAACATATAATGACTTTACAAAAAAAGTATTTCATTCAACATAAAAATGTTTTATTTTTTAGAACTTATTAAAAAACCATTAAAATTAGTTATCAGTGTTCTTATTTCTAAGTTTAAATGTTATATTATAATTACATCATTTAAATAATAATAACAATAAAAAATGTTTCGTAGAAACTCAGTGTTGCGTGTAATGTACGCTAAGTCAGTGTTGAATGTTACCTTCACCAAGTTAGTGTTTTTTGTAATGTACTTTAAGTCACAAGATAACATCAGTGTTCCATTTAGTAAATTTAAAATTTATTTTTTGTGCATTTCACGATTAACTTGGTGTGGTTTATAATAAAAGCCAAAAATAAGATATTTTTAATGTTACCTAAAAGGAAGAATATCACAATGTTTAAATTAATTTTAAAAAAATAATTCAGTAAATCTCGAGGTGATAAATTCTAACCCCCTTAAAATTATTTCCACACTTGAAATTTTTTTGGGTTATCAAAGGTTTAATACATGAATGTTTCATTAATAGAAACCTACATCGTAAAAATGTATACTAAAACTTCCCTAAAAATAGAAGGTTGGAACCATAATATTTACCCAAAGTAATATTTAACTAGGTTTCCACATATGAGAACACAGGTTGGGAGTGTAGATTTGAAAATGGGGGAAGTGTAAATATTTTTGAAGAGTGATTGAGGTAATCAATGAAAAACATGTTCATTATCAGAGAAAATTTGAGGGCCTCAAATTCATAAATCTGTGATGATTTATAAGGACATATGTTCAAAAAAAATTAAGGTATAAGGAAAACATTTATTTTTATCATTATCCAATCTTTGTGTAATTAATTTATTATTTAATAATATAATCAAATATACTTGATATATTTCAATAAAAAAATTCATTCCTTGGTTGTGTTTTTAACTATTTAGAATTCATCCATTACTTTAACAAAATGGATGTTTATAAATTATATTTGATGTCTGGAGAACTAAACTACACTTTTAGCAGATATTGAGGCCCATAAAAGAATGGAAATTATTCCTATTTATCCACAACTATTCTTAAAAATCAATATGGTTAATACATTAATATCTCTACATAAAAAGTAACACAAATGTTTCATCATAAATAATTATTCATTAAAAATAATTATACATTTACTAGGACATTGCGTAGGCTCGTGGTAGGTGTGGAACTCTTATCTTCTTTTATTCATGGGTTCAAATCCTATGGTTTTACTGGACATGAATTTTTTTCAAACGAAATACATGATTTCCTTTTCTAAAAACATTCTAATATAATTTCCAAAATAAATAATATGGACACCTTGGAATGAGGTTAATCACTAAATAGACTTTTAGCCAAGGTTTTCAAGGTAAAATCAGTGCATTAATACTTCACTCAAAGTTTAACTTAAATTTTTCCTGAATGGTTAACCTTATAATGATTCTAAAATATGAAAATCCAAAACATTAGAAATAAATTCATGAAATCATCTTAACATTCATTCACACATATATCACGAAGTATCTCTTGGTTTTCAAATTCCAAACATGTTAATACCCCCATCATATATTCTCTTGAAACATGTTAATAACATGAATTATCATAATTACTTATTTAAAACATGCATTCTTCCTTATTCAAAGTATATTGTACATATTCCATAAATCCAAAAATGTTTTAAACATCGTTAATGAAAGCATAAGCCACCTGTTAACAAGTCCCTAATTAGTTCCAAGGTAATCAGTACCTTCCAATTTACTTATTCATATCCCGCCTATATTTATACAAATAACATTATTATATCATAAGGAACATAGTAAGGTTTATATATCCCTTAATAATTTGTTTTCCATGGACATCACCTTTCCTTTATATCACTTTTTTATTCCATTAGAAGCATTCAATGTGATCCTGTAAATCCAATGTGAAAAATATTAACTAAGAAATCCTTATATATTTCACCTTTCATATAACATAATTAATGAATCCAAATACATTAAACATTTTATTATTCCACTTCATCCTTATATCATTAGAAATGATACCTCATCCTATTACACAATACCTCTTTCATTTCACATTTCACATTTCATCTATAGTATCTTCATTAGCATCATTGTAACCATTACTTGTACAACCTTGTGGGTCCTCTTCAGGATTTTCCTCTTGGGACATTGAGTTACATAATTACCACTTATTCGACACTTAAGACACTTAACATTAGATGATGGCTTAAGGAGGCCAATATTCTCATCCATTTTGTTAATTGAACTCATCATTTTTTCCTTGTAGTCACTTTGTATGCGTCCTTACTTTCCATAGTCAAAACATATTCTTGTTCCAAAAAGACATTATTTTAGGTTATTATTCCCCCATTATAAACACAAAGGAATCCAAATCTTCCTTCCTTCATGGTCTACATTACCCTAAATTCCAACGAACTCCTTATTTCTCTCCCTTGGTGAGTCTGAGAGTTCGATAAGGTACACATTGTTAATCATGTTCTGTGAAAACGGATTAGGCATGATCGTAATATCTTTCACTTCCGGGATCATACCACTTGACTACTCATCAAAAAAATTCCCATCACATTAAATGTTAATTGTAATCCTTCTGATTCCTACCATTAACGAAAACCAGAAGACTAATATGTAAATTGCATATCACAACAGAAAACCACATAGTCATCAAAATAATTACTCATATGATGTCTAAATCATGAAAAATTCTTTAATCAATGATACCCACAGTTCATCCTTGATTATCAAATTCAAATTTTATTTGTATACTTAATGGTGGTTCATGAAGAGTTTGTGAATTCTTAAATCATATCATGTGGGAGTGTTAAATCAGGTGTGTAGAAAGGCCCATTGTCATGTACCAGATTATCACAAGTCAGACATGGAACATCTTGTCAATTTTTTTACTCCTGAGTATATTTGTTCCAGAGTCACATCCACTTGTTGTACCCAGATAGTGATGTATTTTTAGTAAACCACTCACTCAATCCTTTACCAAAATTCTAGTAATTTTTTCTATGATTTTCTTTGTCCTTAAACTTATCCTTACACATGTCCTTAAGGTTTTAACTATGTTTTTATCGTCTTATATTCTAAAACTTAAATAAAACTTTTATATGATACCAACTATAGAGACCCTCTATTTTCATACATAGAAATTACAAAATTTTTGTAGAATAAATAAAACATTATAAAAAATGATGTCCAAATACTACATTACTCTAGTGCCTTTCAAAACATGGAAACATAAACACTGGTACATAAATTAGATATATTATCTCCCATTAGGTTCTTCTTGACAAGATCCATTCTTAGACACATAAATCCTAATATATGTCTTCCTAACATGGGTAAGGAAACATAAAAAGGTGTTAGCTCAAATGTTACGTAAGGGTAAATAAGGGAGATATGTAAGAATAATTATGAGCATAAGGGTATGAGAAATTGATTGTGTAAATATAAGATCATACCCAATATATAAAATACTGTATACATGAATCCTGGAATAAAAAATGTTAGTTCATAATACCTTAATCATAATTAAATATAAAAAATAATGCATGAAATCATAACATAGGAATAAAACATGTAATTTTGGAAGACACATAATCATTTATAATGATTCCCATTGTAGTCAAGGCATAATTGCCAAGGCCATCTTAGTAGAAAAGTCATTTACTAAATCAGGTTCACACCCTGTTCCAGCTTTGTATTACTGATCCTAGTTCACTCCTCGTTCAATCCCTATATTTCAAAACTGAGTTCACTCATCATTTTAGCCGTGTATTACTAAACTGAGTTCATTTCTTATTCCATCGCTATAATACTTAAATGATTTCATTTATCTTTCCTACCATGTTTATCTCCTGATATATAATTTTTTACCTAATTCATTAGAGGGAGATAAAGGTCCAACCCATATCATAATGAAATCATACATACATATTCCAAAAAATCATAAATAATATTATCATACCCCATAAAATGAAATGGGTATCATAAACATGTAATCATATCATAACATATGGAAAAAGGTATATTTTTCATAATAATTTCATTAAACGTATAACCTGAGAAATAGAAACATATTTCATAAAAATATAACCCATTAAAGGGAAATATATTTAATAAACATATCAACCATGAAAGAGAAATTGGTTTCACAAAAATTATGACATTTATCATAACTCATTCATTGAAAAAATATGAATGGAACCTTTTGATCATTTCCTATAAGGGAATGAGTAACATCAACGGATGCATCTTAAATGGAAAATAATATTGAAATATATTTCAAAAATATTTCTGGAGTAAAATATCTTTTCTTCATTGAAAAAATATTTTTAACACCAAAACCATTGGAAAATAAATTTTATATAAAATACCATGAAAACTTATATAGAATACTTGAAATCATTTGAAAACCATTTTACTTGAAAAAATATAAAATAAGATTCAAAATATTTTAAAATATATAAAAGATGAAAACACTTTGAAAACATATAAGGAAATTTTGAAAATGTGTTGAAACCCATTTCATTGAAAATACTTTGAAAACATATAAATAAATCCTGAAACAAATTTGAAAAAAAATCCATTAATACCTATAAATGAATTTGGAAAACATGTTGAAAACAATTTTCCTTTAAAAAAAATTTTAGAAACATTTTATTAAAAATTATCCCTTTAAAATGTAAAGGAAGCTTCAAATCAATGCCAACGGATAAATTTTTACATGTCGTGCATGGTAAAAAGAACATTCATTTTTCACGGTAAAAAGGTAATAAAAATGCATTGTTAAGAATGTGAAAAGAAGATTACATTGAAGATATTGGTAAAAGAAAAAAAATACTAAACATTTATTTTAAATATTATTGGATAATGTGATAATATTCTTGGAAACCCAATTTAGAAATCATGGTTTTTAAGGAACATATATTTTTTACCAAAGAGAGGGTAAAGTCTGGATTTCATAAAACTACATTCTTAACTTTATTATATACCAAAGAGTAGGAAAAATGGAACCTATATATTGATATATCATTAATAACTATAGGATAAAAGAATTCATGAGTTTTCTTGATATATGGATGATAATATTTCATCAAAGAAGCATAATCATTAACAATCTTGAAAAGCAATGAGATTGTTTCAGTAAACACTTACCACATAGTAACTTGGGATCATACTCCCCATAAAAGAAAAATAAAATTAAAAGAATATTATAATATCATTAAAATATTTATATTCATTAAATATCATGTAAAATGGATGTAAATACACCTCAAAATGAATTTAGGCACATAAAAAAACATGATTCTCAAAAAAGGAAAATTGAGACAAAACTATTTTACCAATTTAATAACATTTGAAACTAAAACCCCATGAAATAAAGTTCATATAATGGATAAATAAATTCCAATAAATTCAAATATAAGAATAATTTGTTACATCCATGGCCATTATATACACCATACAAAATAAATGGTGGTGAATAAAGCATGTATCTCATACAAATGAAAGCGAGATGAAATCCTCATACCTTGTGTCTTGACTCTCGTTGTACTCATTCAAGCCTCCTATATAATAAATTTAAATTTAATATAACTCTACCATAGAACCATATTCATACTTATAATATGATATATGGTTTTATTATGACTCTATATAAACTGCTTGTTAACAATTCTATTTTAAGGTTTCAGTTTGGGTAATATTCTCTTTGTTCTTCCCATGTGTCTTAATTTGTAATATATTTGGTCCTTATACTTATATCATGATTTCTAGATTGTAAAAAATAATATAAATGTAATTTATTTTCATTATATATGTATTATAATAATCTATATAGTATATAAGTATGAAACATAATGCATCATTCAAGAAGTCAGTAAGTTGTACGTAGTCATGAATGTTATTTTGGTTTAATTATCGTCTTGAAAGAAAGTAAGTAAAAGACTCATATGTATATATATATATGTATATATATCATTATTAAAATATCTCTATGATATTATAGATATAATATATATTCACTAAAATGGTTCTTAATACATTCCATGTCATGTATGAACGAATCACATCACTTTGAGGGGCGGTAGACCACACTTCCTCAAATGAAATTATCGTATTTACACCAAATGGAAGGTGAACAGATATATATTTTAAAAGTAATTGATAATATTAAAAAAATAATAAATATTATATTTTTAATATATAAATATATTTTCAATCACAATTTTCACTATGAGATGTAGTAAATAAAGAACAATTATCATCGTTTAGTGAGGTGGTAGTTCATCGCACACATAAATAGAATGTTCATTACCCATTAGATGAATTTTTGTGTAAGTGTTGGTATAAAACATGTCATAAAAAAACTAGTATATTTAAAATATAGTTTTTTCTCTAAAATAGTATAATAAATGGATTTTAGGTGGTGGAGAAAGAAAATAAAAGAATGGATCTTGGGAGAAGATGTTACCTCTAAATCGGGTAACTCCTTTTGGATTCTGTGAAAAGGCTTCCAGGGATGGATTTCCGCTCAAGTGTAGGCTTATAAAATTAAGGTAGGGATGTTGAGAAGTTTATTGGTAATATAGTGGCAGAACCTAAGTGGTTTGGGAGGTTTTAATAAGAGTGATAGATGGTGGAATTTTATAGTAAAGGGAAAGGACAGACATTGAATATTTTAAAATAAGTTAGGGGTACCAGAGTTTTTTTCCAAAAAAAAGTCATACCAAACCAAAAAAAACTAAATAAAGGAAGGTTAATTCACTAATATTGGACATAAAAATTTATTTTGTGAAATTTTATATGTTTTTTTGGGTCTTAAATTTAATATTTAGTTCTTTATTAACCAAATTTTTCTCTTAACTGTTGTAATTAATTTTAACCAATTTCCCTAATAAGTTTGGTAAAAAATAAAGTTGAACTTATTAAACATTAAAAATTAAGTTTATTAAAAAAATTAAATCCATTTTTTTAAATTCTAATCAGAGAAGTGGTATAATAGAATTTAAAATTAATCCTGCAGATTGGACGATGTTGTGGGTTTTAAAGTAAAAACATCCAAACTTTTGCTAAATTTTTATACCTAATTTTAAAGTGAAATTGATCCCAATGAACTAAATTAGATTAATTGATAAAAATATTATCTAATTAAACTTTAAAACCAATTTAAAATATAATTTAACTTATAAATAATTTTGATGAAAAAGTAATTTTGAATTAAGATCCAGTATTTTTTTACTATTCATCCTAAAATGATGTTTCTTAGAAAATTCCTAAAAAATTACCCTATGATAATATAGACATTGTAGATTCAAAAATTAATTTTATTTTATAAGATTAAATTTATAAACATGTCTAAAATTAATTTTATTATTTTTCGTAGAAGGACATTAAAAGTTGTTCATTTTAGAAAATAATATTTTCAAACATATAATGACTTTACTAAAAATCATATCTGTCATCATCAATATGATTTAATTATATAAAATCATTAAAAATATATAAAATTACTTATAAATATTCATATAAATATTTTTATTTAATATATTAAAATTATATCATTTATATAATTAAAACAATAAAAGATATTTTGTAGAAACTCAGTGTTTTGTGTAATGTACGCCATGTTAGTGTTTCATGTTGAATATGCCAAGTCAATGTTATCTGTAACAAATGCCAAGTCGCAAGCTAAACTCTATAATCCATATAGTAAAGAAAAAATTTATTTCATGTGTATTTCATGATTAAATTTTTGTTGAGTATAATGTTAGAAAAAAACTATTTTCAAATTACCTGAAATGAAAAATATCAAAAAGGTTAAATTAATTCAAAAACAATTATTCAAAAAATCTCAGGGTGTTACATTTAATCTACATAAGTGTGTCTCTAAGTATGAAATAATTATCCTCAAAAATATGTTATGAGCCCAAACTCCCATCCACCTAACCAATGTGAGTCCTTAATCATTGTTGGATTCATTTCCCAATAATGATCAAGCTTTCAAATATAGGCTCATGAGACATATTGAATAATGAAATGGTTGGGTGTTTCTGGTTCTATGAATAAAACCCGTTTTAAGCCACATTGAAAGGATTTGTAAATATGTGTCTGACATTATGGTTCATTCCACCACCACATCCAAACTACATTCCAACTCCACATGGTTTTCAAGGATGAAATAAAAATGATTCATATCTCAATGAACAAAAATTGAGATGAAAACACTCTTACGGTAATGGTAATGTGAGAACAAAAAAAATTGATAAAGATACCATAAAATTATAATATAATTTAATTAATGATATTCATTATATCTGAAGGAAGTAGTGTAGTGGATACACCACCTAAAAAATAAGATTTTTTGAAATATCAAACATGTCTCATGGAATTTAAAATAGAGACAAATTATACTTTTGGAATTAAAGCATTTTAATCAAAACTTCTAGAAGGATATAGTTTCAAATAGAAAATTAAATACCATGAAGAATGAGCTAATCATGATATAAAATATCAAATATGATGTAAGAAACCATATAATATAAAACATGGTTTATAACATAATCATGTCTCAATAAATTGAAATTTGAGAGATAAAGTAACCCTTATGGATTTAGTATCATATAAATCAAAACCCATAAAGGATAAAGAGCATGAAATTGAACTTAATATGCCCTAAAATATAATTTTTGATATAATATAACAAATAGGCAGTACTTATACCATATAAAATTAAATTAGTTCATAATAACAATCTTTCCTCAAGAAATAGGAATGGTGACCAAGAAACCCCTTTCAAGTAACATAATCATTGAGGAAATAATTATTTGATAAATAGGTTGTAAGGAATAATTAAAAACCCATAAAATAATGTGTAAATATAATAAAAATCAGTCATGAGGTATAATAAATAGAACTCTTAATAATATAGTTCAATAAGAATTTTTGTAACTTGATGGAAGAAAATTGAGTTAGCCCAAACCCTTACCTTGGTCTTGATTCACTCTACATATGTGTCAAACCTCCTATATAAAAAACAATAATATATTAATAATCAATTTAATATCCTTATTTCTATATATAAACATTTATAAACAAAGTTTATTAATATTTTCTATATTTATATTAGTTAGTTATTATCTATTTTTAATATCATGATTGAATAATCTTGATTGTTTTGAACTAGTTTCGTAACTATGGTGTTGTTATAGATTATTCACCCAAATATAATCATTCCAAGATAATTTATATACTATAATAGATAAATTATATTTATTTATGATTCTATTATCTCATTCTGTTGGTTTTTAAGTTATTTTTTGTTAAAATGAAATTGTGGTATTTTTATTTTTTTATTTTTCCTGATCAAAGATGATATTTTAATAATAAGTAAATACTTAATAAAACATTATAGAACCATAATAATTATTATTTTATTGTTAAATTATGATAATTTTATTATTTAATTTCTCATATCCATCCATGAAAAGAAATTATAGTATCATCCAAGTAGGTGATTAGACCAACCCAAACGTGAACATAACATAATTTGATTGCTAAGTATAGTTATGAAATTTGTAATTTTGACATAATATATTTATAAAAGATGAAAATTTATAATTTTTATATTTTTTATGTTTTTTAATCATATTTTAAGTGGTTTTGAAAAATAATGAATGTAAAGACAAAAATTACTTGGTGATTTTTGTAGTTTGAATGATACACAGTTAATGTTTCAATTTCTTTATGAATAAGAAAAAGTAAAAGTGTATTATGATTTTTATCATCATATTCACAATTATATTATTTATTTGGATTTTATTTTCTAATTACATTCATATAACTAGTGAATATTGGAAATGTTTAAAAACCAAAGATGTTTCTTCATGGATTTGATAGTCCACACAATGCACAATCGATGTTCTTTTTTTTCTAAGTTGATAGAAAGGAATAAATAAGGGTTTTTATATTAATATAATAATAATTAAGTATAATAATTATGTTGATTTCATTATATAGCTATGTTTATTATTTTTTTAATGGAATGAATAAAAATAAAAATATAAGGATTAAGTAATCGTTTATGTAGGACCTTTAACATTCCTTTAGAAGTGTCATTGGAAATAAATGGATTAAAATAAATAATTAATAAATGATTCTCATGAACATAATAAAATATTCTATGATTAAAATGAAATATTTTAATGAATAAATTTGAAGTAATGTGTGTTGTTTTAAGGGGTATCAGTTTCCCCTTAAATAAGTGAATAAAAAGTTATTTTTTGATCACCCAATATTTTTAATAATTTAATAACACTATTCAGGGGTCAATAGTTCAAAAATAAAGACACAATGGATTTTATAGTAATATTGGATATAAAAATCAACAAAAAAAATATTTCCACACATGTTTCAAAACATTCTGGAAGTCTTTGGTTCTTGTATTTTTACTTTAACCTTTTTTTATTTTTACTTGCATAACTTTCTTTTAACCGAGTAACTTTTTTTAAAAAACAGATAAATCAATACCCATTAAAAAATTATGTTTTATGAACCAAAATATAAAAATCAATTTATAATTAATATAAATTTAACTTTTAAAATAAAACATTTTATATTTTGAAAAATTGTTTTGTAGAAAAATGTTTTTGCAACATTTAGTATTATTAATCTTTTTTAAAATTGATGGAAAAATGAATGAGTAATAATTTATTTATATATAGTTATAAAAATTATATTAAATTTGTTTTTGAGAATAGATTATTTTATTTTATTTTATAAAAATTACACAATATTAATAAAAAAAATACTTGAAAATAACATTTCTACCATTGTCATGGTCATTAAGTTCAATCTTATTAATCATACTTCAATTCCACATTGTGAAATTTCATTTTTAAAATAATATTATAATTTTTATATAAAAATTTAAATAATTTTTTATATTTAATTTCAACAATTTATTAATAATTATTTTTTAATATAAGAAAATAATCCAGTTTTTTGAGTAAAATGTTACTTATATTTCAAAAACAATATACATGGGTTTTATAAATACAATAGAGTAATTTTAAATGATTAATTTTAAGAGTGTATATATATATTATAAAAAGGCTTCAAAAATAATTATGTCATTCTAGTATTATGATAGTGTCATGAAAGTATCAGTTTTAACAATATCATTATTTTTTCACTATTCACCTAAAAATCTACTACTTTAATAAAAATCAAAAAATTCATACTATTATAATTTTTTACTATAAATAAAAAATAAATTCAATTAGTTAAAATTAAAATTATAAAATTTTATAATTTAAATTTTAAATAAAAACATAAATATATAATGTAAATCTTTTTCATATGAAAGTAACTTTTTAAATATATTAACTATTCTTATTCTTATTTTCTATCAATTACTAATCAAATTAAGTGTAACCATATTATTCATATCAATAATATATTTTATGCATAATATATTTATTATCAAAAAATAAAGTGCATTAAATAAATTTTTAGATGGTTTATAAATTTAATCATAAATCAGTATTCTTAGTTATTTAGCTACACAAATTAAATTTTTTTAATGTCTTAGTATTAATAAAAAAATTTATAAATATATTTTCGAGTTATTTTGTCTTATTTTTACCTAAAATTATATTTAAACATCTTAACAGTTCCATAACATTTTTATGTTCATTTTGGTTTGGTGTTGCATGCAAAGAAAGTATTGAGCACATTATGTTTTAAAGGAATATATATAATTTAAATTCATAGGGTTTTACATTCTCCCCCAATTAATCCTCATAATTTTTATTAAAAATAAATATTTAAATTTTTTAAAGGTGTGTTAAATATAGACATAAATCAAGTTACAATTTCTAATGAGGTGTACGGATGCATATCTTAAGTATGACTATGAGACACATCTTTTACCTCCATTGTGTTAGTTTATTTATTCATCATTACTTTGAATTTTTTTCTATATTCCCTCCTTTTATACATTTTAATCATCTTTCGATTCCTTTGAGGCTTTCCACATGGTGATTATTAAACCATTTTTGATACAAAGGGAATTGAATCTTATTATATTCATCACCTCCATCGCCTAAACATCCATGAGACTTAATCCTTCTCTTCTTTAGGGTTTTTTAAAACTAAAAAAAGATCACTTTGTTAATCATAATTCATTACTGATGTTTTAGAATAATCACAAGGTTTAAATTCTAGATCTTATCCATTTTGGATTCATATTTTAAAAATATCTATATTATCTATGAGATCCATTATAAACATGGATCATTTGGGCTCTATCCATTACTAAAAAATAGGATTTAATGTTAGTGATAAACTCCATAATATAATTGTTATAAGAAAATTAAATCTGACCTAAATGTGTTTTACTCTTTTAAATATTTAAATTATCTTCAATTTCAATAAAAAATCACTCCAGGTTCAATATAGGTATCTCTAAGTTGGTTTCTCTCCTATTTCTTAAACTAATTCTACAATAGAGTGAACCTTTAGAATGGCATGTAAAGGGTATGTGATTAACCTAATCATATCCCCTAAGAGTGTCTGACCAGATGTGAAGTCTAAAACCCACTGATCATACACAAAACTGAGAATTGATTTAGTTCTCAACTAGTCTTTTCTATGGTGATCACCCCTAGGTGCATCTATACTACAACTACATCCATTTTTGATTATCTAGATAGGGATGGAATTAATAATATAACAACATATTATCTATTTTTCCAAAACATTGGGATATTATCTTATACCTAGAATGGCCCATTGTACTTTTCCCTAGGGTTTTCACTGGAGATCCATTATCATAATCCCAAAAATATTCAACATTACATCAACTAACGTAAAGGGTTATATATACATTTGAAATTATGATCAAACATAACTTATCAACCCTTATTTTATCTTCAACTTGAATCCTATCCTCAAAAGTTATCCAACCCCTCCTTTGATACTAATTATGGTTTCCCAGACACAGAATCCTAGATCCAGTACTCATAAATACCTTCTTTACATTCCATAATTTAAATAAACTAAAGTTACCCAATATTAACAATCAATAATTACTACACCAACAAATATTGAGTCACATACATTTTATATACCTTTTAGGTTTCAAGTATTAAATATCTAGGAAAATATTTTAACTAAAAAATCCTATGTATTTATCATAAAATTTATATTTTTTCGTTCTATAATAAACTACTTTATCCATAATAATTATTCAACTTCTCCTACAAAATTCCCCACACATGTTACTCTTCTAGTCATACAATGTTTAACAATTTTCTTCAAAACATAGGGATATAAAAATATAAAAAGTGGTTATCTTAAACGCTCAGTAGGGGTAAGAACTAAAATTAAACATTTAAAGATCATAATTGAATCTAATATGAGCATAAATAATATGTCAGGAATATATAAACACAAATAATTTCATAGTTGAATTAAACTAAATATATAATATATCTATGTATAACAATTAAAATGAAAATATCTCATGGATACCAATAACTTGTTCCTTAGAAATGAAATTCATAATATCAGATAGCTCATTCCATGACATAATCCAAGGAATCATTATTCTAAACATCATGTTCATACCGTCAATATGTTATGTTTGTGAAATATTTTTTCTAAGAAAGAATACTACAAACAATCCATACTAGGTTTTCTCATGAGACCTGTCATTAAATCAAGGGGTCATATATAAAGAATCTTAAACACCACTAATTATGTTCAATGCATTCATAATATGAAGGAATTAAAAAACAATATAATACACAACCAACATACCTTAGTAATCAATAAATATCTATATAGAAATAAAAATTATACAGATTTTGAATATTTATTCAATTAGTAAATGGAATATATTTTCACTGTAATCATACCTCAAACTAAAACTATATAGAGTAACTTTATATGTATAAATAAATAAATTTTCATAGTCAATAAATGTAATATTTATCTATGTAATAATCCCTCAAACTTACATCCTATAGGGAAAAAGGAATATAGTTAAGTCAATAATTTCTAAAGTCAAAATCCATATGGAATCTAGGTGATCACATTCAATCAAAGGAAGAAAATATATTGTCTTCACAAAAGAATGTAATTGGACTAAAAATTATTCCTACAATAGAGGATGATTTAAAAAGTCAAAGGGAGTGATGTATCTCTAAAATTTTATTCCCACATAGGAAAGTAGTATGAGATCATTTATAAATTAATCCATGGTTAATTAATAAACTCTAAAAAAGTAAATATGTAGAGAATAAGAATCATATTTTAATGATGAAAACATGAGATGAAAACACTCTTATGGTAACAATAACATGAGAATAAGAAGAACATGGGAGAGATACCATGAAATGAAAATATAACATATTGAATGATATCCATTATACTTGAAGGTAATAAGTTAGTGAATACAACATATAAAATAAAATGTTGATTGCGATGTCAAATTAGTATCGTTGAATTGAAGATAGAGACAAATACTATAGAAGGTTCTATAGCATGTATTGTAGTATGTACTATAGCGGGTACTCTAGCAGGAACGGTTCCGTACTATAGAATCCAAAACAATTCATCTGTTTGGGATTTTGGGCCACCGGGTTGGACCTTGAGTCCTTCAAGCCATTCAGGCCACCCAAGGCCTTCGAGCCTATAAGGATTTTGAGCTACCTCAAGGACTTAGGGATGCCTTAAGGCCTTTGGGACGCCTCAAGGCCTTTGGGGTACCTCAAGGCCTTCGGGTAACATGAAAGTTTTCTTAATGACCAGACAGAATCTACAAGGAGTAGACTCCAGATGAGGATTTAGAGCAGGCACATTCACCAGAGTAGAAGCAAAGTGGGTTTTTTAGAAAGAGAGGGTATGAATTTTCCATCGGGACCAGCTTCTGCATGCACGGGAAGACTAGTCAAACAAGTCATGCGAACATGAAGAGCTTAAATCAAAATGAAGAAGCTGGGGAGGAGTATTTCCATGTAGTTATAGTCTCTATATTTCCCTAATACCTATGGGACATTTTATCTCTAAATCCTATGAGCCATGTAACAATTCCCCCCATCCCTTCAAAGTGGGTAATAAAAAATCAATAAAAAAGAAGTCATTATGGCCATTTTAGTTTAGTTATTACAACATATAATAGAATTATTGGTGTATAACATAATCATGTCTCAAATAATTGATATTTGAGATAAAGAAACTATTATGGATTGAGTATCATCTAAATCAAAACCCTAAAAGGAGATAGAGCATGAAACTAAACATAAAAAACCATGAAATATAATTAATAATATAATAGAAAAATATATTGTATATAAAATATATAAAATTAAATTGATATATAGTAAGAAGCATGTCTTACGAAATGGGAATTGATACCAATAAACTCATTTCAAATAACATAATCTTTGATGTAAGAATAATTTGATGAAGAGGTTATAAGGAGGAATATTAAACCCCAAAAAATAATGAGGAAATAAAATTAGAAATATTAATGAGATATAATAAATAAAACTTGGAATAATAGAGTTTAATAATAGTATTTGTAACTCAATGGAAGAAAATTGAGTTGGCCCATACCCTTACATTGTTCTTGATTTACTCTATTTTTTCAACTATCAAACTATAAAGAAAACATAATTGACTTAATAATATATTTAATAACCATATAAATTTCAATAATAATATATTAAATCCACTAAAAATTACTTTTTATATGTATATTATTTTGTTCTTATCTATTTTCAATATCAGGTGTTTGTTATCTTCATCGTTTTTAACTAGTTTCAAAATAGAAACGTTGAAAATTTTTATTCTACGAAAGTTCAAAATTACAAGATAATTTAAGTTACTATTATAGTTAAATTATATTTATTTATATTTATTTTATCTCTTTGCATTAGTGTTTTTGGTATGTTGCAAGAAAACGAAATCGGTTTTGGCTTATTTACATAATTTTAGTGATTGGAGATGATATTTAAATAATATGTAAATAATTAATAAAAATTTATAGAATCATAAAAACTAATTATCTTATTATTAATATATAATATTATTAGTATTTAAGTTTTAATCTTCATCTGTGATAGTGTTTTATAGCATTATTCAAGTAGGTGGTTAGGCAGACCCAAACAAGAACATACCACAATTCAATGGGTTGGTATGGTTAAGAAATTGTTTATTTTCACATAATAGAAGTATAACATAAGAATAATGGTATTATTTATATGTTTATGGTTTTTAATCATGTTTTGTATCATTTGTATAAATAAATTAAATCAAGATGAAAAACATTACATCGTGTAGGTTGTAATATGCACTATGCACGGTTAATGTTTTCATTTCTTGATGAATGAGAGGAAATTAAGGTGTATTTTAATTTGTCACTTAATATTCATAATTATATTATATATTATTATTTTATTTTTCAATTCCATCTTTATTACCTATGAAAATAGGTGGTACTGAAAAACCAAAGATTTCCCTTCGTGGAGGTGCTAGTCCGCACAACACATGATCAACATTGTTTTATTTTTCTATGTTTATAGAAAGGAATAAATAAATGTTTTTACATTAAGAAAATAAGGCTTACGTATAAAAATATTATTTAATTTATTATAAAAATTTGGTTATGATATGTTTTGAAGGGAACTAATGATAAGAAAAAAGATAAGGACAAAATTATACTCACTTTGGGACCTTCAACGTTCTCTTGGAAGTCTCCTTATAAATAAAGGGATTAGGGTAACTAATTGAGACTATAGAATAATGAAATTGATAGAGGTTTCTAATATTTTGAAAATTTTATAGTTTCATTAGGAAATTTAAAGAAATAGTTATGGAATGAAGGGGTAGAATTCTCCCATTTTATAAGTGAATAAATGTACACTTTTGTGATTACCCATTATTTTTCAATAATATAATGATAATATTCAAGGTTAAATGGTTCCAAGTAATAAAAAAAGGATTTTTGGCTGATTTATTTTAGATATATCTTCAATTATGTTTTTACACATGTGTTTTAAACATTTTGGAATCCATTTGTTCTTATATTTTTTATTTTACATTTTTTCTTTTTACTAGGGAAACTAGCTTTTACTCAAGTAACTTATATATTACAAAACATATAAAATAACCCATATTAAAGAATTTTAGTGTTATAAACATACAATTTATATTAATTTAATTTAATTTAATTCCTAATTAAGATAAAATTAAATTTTATGTTAAAATATTATATATATATATATATGTTGTTTTGTAGGAAAATGATGTTTTCACTATTAAGTGTTATTAATATTATTTAGTATTTATTAAGAGTTTAATGAATGATAATTTATTTAAATATACACTTAAAATATATTAAATTCACCTTTTATAAGTGATTACTTCATTTTATTAGGTAACAATTTTATAATATTAAAAAATCTATTCTTTGGAAATAACCATTTAACCATTATCATGGTCATTAACATTAATATTTGTAAATACTCTGACCCCAGAATCCCATATCCCATAGTAACTATATTACATTAGTAATAGATATATGTGACTATATCCCAAAGTAAAAAAATGTATTAATCTTGGTAAGCTAGATACATACATAAATTTTACATTACAATGGAAAACATAAAATACAACATATTATTTTTTTTGATAACATCATTATTCTATTTAGAATACAATTAAATATCAATATTAAAAAACATCTTGTAATATAAAGGAAATGAAACATAATAAAGGGGTGATATCAGATGCTCTGTAAGGGTAATCATACAATGGATGCTAATAATTCATTAATAATATAGCAAGAATACATGATAATAAAATAATTCTATATAAATAATCTCATGAGCTAGAAACTCATCCATGTATATGATAAAAATTAACAAAATCACATGAAAATCAGTAAATGAATTCACAATTATGGAATTCATAATTCCAAACATCTAAAAAATAGTGTCAAGGCCTAATTCTTAGACATCTGAAATACAATCAAGGCTCTATACCAAGACATCTATATAAATGGTTAAGGCATCATCCAAAACCCAATCTAGTATATCTCATTAGACCACCCAATGCATCAAAGTTATATAGTGGAACCCATCCATGACATTCTATGTCTAATGAATTCCTTATATGATAGGGTTGAAACATAACCAACATAAACATTGATATTGAAATTTGATCATATGAAATGTTACTAATTACCTTAATCAATAAACATAATCATAAACTATCCAGTGTAATATTAATGGTATCAACTTAGTACATACCAGTCAAAATAATCATAATCCATCCTTATAAATAATAAGTATGGAATCATTATAACAAATCCAAAATAGAGGATAAGTAGAATGGGAGTTTTTAACATTGATGAAAAGAAATTTATTAAATAGATCATTAAAATCATTCTTGAATAAAATAATCTTTCAACTTTGAAATTAACCTTTTTAAAACTAAATTTTCAAAAAATATTTTAAATTCATTTTAATTGAAAATAATTCTTTATAATTAAAAAGGATGATTTAAAATGATGATTGGTAATAAGGGAATGAAATTCCATTCATGTTGTACTTGTTAAAACAAGGATTCCTTTCACATTTTTGTACGAAAAGATAAAAATTAACTTTTTGAAAAATGACAGGAATATTCACATTAAAATAAATTTAAAAATCCAATAATGGTTAAAAATTATTTAGTAAATACTTTAAATAATGTTAAAATATTTTTTGAAAATATTTTTTGAAAACATGTATTTTAAAGAAAATTGTTTTTTAACTGAAGAGAGAAATAAATTATTGTTTTATCAAAAACTATTCTCAATAATTTTGAGTAAACAAAATTTGAAAATTGTGAATTTACATAAAAAATATTAAATATCTAAAGGGTATTAAAATTTATGAGTTTCATGATAGGTATATTATAATATTTTATCATTGTAAAATTAATCATCAATAATCTAAACAAATAATAAGATTGTAACATAAACCCTTTCCACTTTGGAAATATTTAAATCACAAACCCCATAAAAGAAATAACATAAATTGAAAATTTAAAACCTAATAAGATAAATGGATTCGTTATATTACAAGTAAAAGGTGTAGTATTTTCACCACAAAAAATAAATATGTTGTGAATATTCCATATGTCTCACGAATATAAAAGTGAGGTAGAAAACCCTTACCTATAGTTCTTATTATAACAACCTTGTTCTTTATTTAACATTAATACATGATTTATTACATAACATAAAACATAATACAACCCTGCAGCTCTATAAGTATAGTTTCATTTTTAATTAGTTACATTACATGAAAACTTAAAATAATAAATAAAACATCTTTGCTGAAAACTTTCTAAACAAGATCATAATATTCCACGACTTTTAAAACTGGACTGGATAACCTTGGGATATACATGAGAAAGCGGTGAGATATAAATACAGAAAAGTTATTAATAATGGAATAAGGTAATACATGATATTGAATAGTCATATCAATGGAGACTAAAAGGAACTTTAATAATAAGGAATGATATAACATGATAATCATAAACTGGTAAATGTGTCAACAACTTAAAACACAATATCATACACATAGGTCAACGTAAACATCCAATATATCATGATGGAAAAAGTTCCATAAAAAATTTAGGTTCAATCCATGTCCCAATATTATGTATCATAAGACAAAATATCATGAAATGCATTGGAGTACAACAAAATTTCAGGCACACCTACCACTTTAATTTCATTTTCATTGTTAAGTGTTCCACATAGATCAAACAACATGGGTTCAGTCATCATCATATTTTATTCTAAAAACAAGGAGTGTGGAATAAATAAATGTAATACCTTAGTAAAATAAGTATTTGTGTATAAATTTGAACACCCTTGATATTAAATAGGTATGGTATTCACTATACAATTTCATTGGAATAGAAAATCACGGTGATATTTCAGCAGCATAATGGAGTCACTTAAAAATTCATAAAATGGGTTTATGAGAGATAAAGGGGTCTATAATCATTTTTAAATGAAATAGGAAGTAAAATTTACATGTAAGGACATATACCAACATAAGTAATTGGAAATAGAAGACATAAAATAATTACGAAACTTGATGAAAGAAGAAAAGGTAAGGATCCCATACTCGAGTGTGTTATGCTAAATTCTTGGGAGGAGATTCTTGAGAGCTTGTGCACACATTGGTAGGACTCTAGATAGATGATATAAGATTAATGGTAAGATATAATTATATTTAGTGAAAATAATTCATAGATTGGGTTGTTTTATATAGGAAATGAGTGGGGATTTCCTTTATATTTCTCAAACATAGGTTTTGGACTCTATATAATAAAATAACCAAAACTGCAATCCGTACCATGGTTTTTTCCCATGGTTTCCTCTATAAGGGGTTGGAATTAATTATTCTATACGTCCAAATTCATAACAAAATAAAATAATTCCCTTTTTTATTTAATGTAAGTCGTACTCTTAAAGAAATTATTTTAAAACCTTAAAATATAATAATGGTATTGGAAGATACATAATAGATTAATAAAAATAAAAAAATAAAAAAAATATATAATTATTTCAATGAGAGAAAATATATTTTTTCATTGATGCCTTTTATAGTATTTATTACATAAATTTTGGGTCATTATTAATTCATAATACTCAAATTATATTTATAGGGTATTTAATTTTTACATAAAAATTTAACTGTCTCGAAGAATTATGAAAAATTTACCATTGGCTAATTTCGATGTTCTGATTCTAAAAATAATATTCATTTTAAATAAATTATTTTATAAATTTATGAATTTTTTGTTTTAAAATAAAATCGGTATTTATTAAGAAATATATTGTTTTTTTACAATAAAATTTTTCGAACCCTTAAAAATTACATTTAACATCATAAATAATTATATGAAACCTTATATTTAATAAAAATTATTTAAAAATAATATTTAATTAAAATATTTTTTATTTCATAAAAAATACATTAATTCATCAACATAAATTCATTAATTGAATTATATATTACCCAAAAATACAATTTTTGTTTTACTGAATCAAAATAAATAAAAATTTATAAAGTAATAAAAATATGATGAAATTATATTAATTATTCTATAAAAAATAATCTACTTGCATATATTTCTAGGGTCTTGATACTTATCCCTTTAATACACTAGAAAATGTCCTAACATTAAGGTGCGTAGTTGTGAGACTTTCATTGGGTGGTTCAGCATTCATGGTTTGGGTCGTGATATAGATGGGCATGAACATCTCCCTTAAATGGTTTTTTTCATGATTATATTTTTGGATCTCAGTTTAGGGTTGGTAAAGATAAAATCCAAGAGATCATATCTCTCTAGGCACCTCTGGTAATTGGGCTTCATGGGGAGAGATCTTACTGGTTGAGGCCATCACTTCCTTTTTCTATGTCAATTGGATTTGTTAAAGCCCTATATTTATAATAATAATGTTATCACTATTCAATTTATATATTATCAATTCTAAATATTCTTAATGGTATTTTAAATTTTAAATGATAAATCCAAGTAAGTGCATGTGTTTTCTATAACCATATTACTTAATAAGAAATTAAATTATATCATAATGAGAATTTTGTTTATAATAGTTTGGGTCATTACAATATTCCACCATTAAGAAAAGTTTCACATCAAATCTCAATTTCCAAAACTCAAATAGATTAGGGTAACTCTGTTTCATCGCCTCCTTCGGTTCCAACATCTCTTCTTTAAAAAAATTTTCTCCACAACACTTTGACCAGGTGTATTTTCTTAATCTATAGAACTTTGTATCTAAGATCTAAGATCTTCACTGGTTTCACTTCACAAGAAAGGTCTTTATTCAATGGTAACACCTATAGATTGGGTACATGTTTGGGGTATGGTATGTACTTTATCATTAGGGATTCATGTAATACATCATGTTCTTCATATTGGTTTTGTGGGAGTGCTAGTCATTAGGACACCGCTCCAATGTGATCAAAGATCACAATGGGGCCGATGAATCTTTTACTAAGCTATCATGTCCTTCAAAATATCATCACTTTCTTCCATGGAGATTTATTGAGGAATAAAATTTCTCCAATATCAAACTATAGGTATCGTCGATGACTATCAGTATAGCTCTTTTGTAAACTCTGAGCAGCCTTGATATGCTATTAAATGGTCTTAACCTTTTCCACCATTTCCTCAACCATTTCAAGACCTAGTAGTTTTTATTCCCCAAATTCATTCCAGCATGCAGGTGTTCTCTACCTCTTCCTATATAGGGCTTCATAGGGAACCGTTTGGATGCTTGAGTGACAAATGTTGTTTCAATAGAACTCGACCAGTGGAAGATTTTGGTCCCATCCTCCTTTGATGTTAATTGAGCATGTTCTCAACATGTCCTCAGGTGTCTAGATTTTCCACCTAGATTGGCCAACAGTTTGAGGGTGATAAGTTGTGATGAATTTCAACTCATTCTTTAGATCATATTGAAGAATTTTCTAGAATTCTATGTGAATCATGGATCTTTATCGGATACAATTGATAGTGGTACTCCATGTAGCCTTACCACTTCTCTAATGCATATCCATGCATGTCGATCTAGTGAGAAGTCCTTTCGAATTTTGACAAAGTTAGGGGTCTCTATAAGACAATCCCAAACAACACATATAGCATCTTTTCCCCTATATTTCTTCATAAGTCTGGTGATAATGTTCATGGGTATGTTTTCCAATTTCCATATGGGTATGGGAAATGGTTTCATCATCCCCTTAGACTCCTACCATTCAGACTTCACTTACTGACATATCGGGCACTTTGATGTCTATTCAGCAATCTCCTTCTTCATATTGTCCCATCAATAGTGCACTTAGTGATCTTCTTACATCTTTATGCTTCTTGGGTGAATGGAGAAAGTAAAACTATGTCCATTATCCAATAGTTCCTTATTTAACTCATGATATGATGGTGTATATAGTCATGACCCAAATATCAAAATTCCTTCTTAAATAACATTGAACAATGAGGATTTCCCATTTTTTATAGTTTCCAATTTCTTCTGAATTCTCACATCATCCCATTGATCATCTTTTAACCTCTCCAAAAGGGATAGTTGAGTGATAATTTGTGAAATTATTGATGATTTTCCTTCATTTATGATTCCCATGTTCATCCTTTTTCAACATAAAAAGACCGGATCCCTCTCAATGCTATCTAGTGATATAATTTTTGCATCCTTTCTTCTTACATCATCTTATAGTTTATTATCTTTCCCAAGATAGTAGTGTATTGATTAGTCATAGACCTTGATCAGTTGTAACCATATTCATTTTCATGGATTAATAACTTTATATGTGAATATATACTTGAGGTTTTTGTGATATGTATATACTTCACCAAAAAAAGATAATGTTTCCATATTTTCAATGAAAATATCACTACATCCAACTCCATGTCATTAATAGGGAAGTTATGTTCATGAAATTTCAACTACCTTGAAGCATAGTCTTTGACTTTCCATTCTACAATAAAACACACACCAATCCCTTCTTTAAAGCATTACTGGATACTACAAAAAGTTCTCCACATGTGGGTAGTGTGAGCACATGGGTAGTGATAAGCCTGTCACAACCCTTACTCAGGGCCCATGCCGTTACTACCCCACGTCTGCCTTCCAAAAGCTAGGGGCTAGCGACTTTCACCAAAGGATAAATCCCAATAAAAAGGGAAGGCATTGCCTTTAAACCTGTAACACACACTGACTAAACACAAGCAGTAAAAGAAATAAGTACTAAAATAGAAAAAGTGTGCTGAAAGTAAGTGGGTGAGTATACAAACCCAAATGAACAACAAGTACAAGTAAAAAGGGAAAAAAGCTCTTGGATCATCCACTGGGGAATCCTACCTAAAGGGTATGAACAGAACTCGAACAACTCGTCCCTGCAGTACGTCCCATCTAGTCCAGCTCCGAGCAGCCTCCCATCAGTCACCCTCAGCCTCGATCACTGTTGTCTGTCATCTGCACAAAACACAACAAGGTGTGGGTGAAGCCCATGCAGGGGTGAGTTTAAAAATACTCAGTAAAGGACCCCGAGACCCCCGAAGGTCTCCTAGAATCCACAAAGGATCAACCAAAGAAGAAAGATACAATCACGATGTATCAACAAACCCTACTTAGGTATATGCCCATACATATACCTATGTTATCAATCACAATCTGGCTCCAACTCTTGAGCCCAAGCACAAACCATTCCACAAAGGAAGTAAATTCAATCACCATGATGATAATGGTTGAAAGAAATACCTCAGATCACATAGGTATACATCGTTCGTAGAGTGATAGAGACGATCATATGTAGTCACAGATTCATCTAAGTTTTCGGACCCACACATGATACAGGACCAGCTAAGATGTCGGACCCACACAGGATATAGGACCATCTATTCTGTTGGACCCACACAGGATATAGGAATAAAAGTCAGAACTATCAGACCCACGGAGGATCCCGGTATAGTAGTCATCATTGTAGAACCCACGGATGATTCAGGTATAGTAGTAATCATTTTCGAACCCACAGTGTATCCTAGTACAGTATCATCACTGTCGAACCCACGGAGGATCCTATCATCTCAGTCACAGCCTGCCCTAGGGTTCCCACATACAGAACGCTGGATTCCGGGAGGCTCCACTCATCGAGCCAAGTGTTGATACATAAACTATCACGATGTCCTAAGTTTATTTATCTCATAGTTCTGTCTCATCATAAGGAACCCAACGCGACAGACGACGTTTCAATCAGATGCTCGGTCTGAGAGATATTGACATTTCTGTTCCAGGGGCCCGGTTGGATTTATGCTCGATCCAAACCCTGTCATTTTACAAATTTGTCTGACACTCACTTAGAGTATCCCAAAATGACCACCTCATCGCGGGGGTCCCAGTATGGCAGACGGCGCGTCAATCGGACGTGCGGTCTAGGAGTTATTCTCATTTAAGCGAAGATGGGCCCAGCCCATAGGGCCCAGTGGGCTGGCGGGTCAGCCTGACCTGGCTCGGTGGGTCCGACCCGGATGGGGGTCAGCCTGGCCCAATGGGGCACGACCCACCTGCAGACCCGGCCCACACTCCGGGCCGGTCCGGTTCGCCCGGCAGCGCCACGCGATGCTGCCTCTTCCTCTGCACCTGTCGTCCGTAGGCAGCCAGTTCGGCCCAGCGCACGCGGCCAGTGCTGCAGGTCGCGGTTCTCCAACCTAGCCGTCACGTGGACGGCCTGTTATACCAGCCATGGAGCCTACCAACGTGGGCCGCGTCCTGCTCCATGCGGTGCCTACGGGCACCGCGGTTCTCCAGCCCTGTCGGTACTCAACTGGTGTGCGGCCGCCACCGCTACCTCCGGTCACTGGTGCCACCAGACAGCAACTCACCTTCTTTGGACCACCGGGTTTTCTCCGGTGGTTGGAAATTGGATCTTCCTATGCCATGGGTCCTCTTGGGATGCCACCCTCAGTGTTGGACCCTCCAGATTATATAGCTGCCACTTTGGCCCATTGCCCACGAGGAACGCAACAAGCCGAAGAACATCACAAGATCATTGGAGGGAATCAGGACATGTACGGATTGGTCCACACCCTCCGCATTAGTAGATCATAACAGGGTTTAGTAAAGATCATCAACAACAATGATCCATCCCAGATCTAAACCCCGCATGAAATTCTTCCCTTACCCGCAAGAACGATCGTACCGCAGATCAGCATGTTCATTGGCTGGTTCGTGTTCGTCGTTTAGAAATAAGAACGGAGAACTTCAATCCTAATAAAGGCAAATCCCCCTACCTCGTATTTTTTGTAGTAATTTGACGAGTCACAGAAGATGGACGTTGCGGAAAACAGACATCGTTCCATCAACATCTGTGGAGGTAGAGCTCGGTGAAGAAAAGTCGAGAGGGCTCCCTCGGTGTACTTCGTGGGCGGCAGTGCTTCCTTTCCTCGCTCTATTTGAAGAAGGGAGAAGATGATTTTTCACGTTATTGAAAGATGTGGAGCGTTCTTCATTGGAAGAATTTGTTTCTCCAAGAGTTCTCCGAAAGCTATTATGTGTCCACCCAAAATAAAATAATAGCCTCTCTATTATTTTATTCATGCCAAGCATTACAAATGGAATTCAAAATAATTCAAATCTCTATAAATTAATGAATTAATTGTGGGTGCTCAATTAATTAATTAATTAATCAGTATTGGCACTTTGATGAGAGAAGGAGGAAGGTTCAAAATAAAATGAGGAGAGGTGGCTTGATTAATTTCATGTGAAGTTTAATAGACATCCCCCAATTAAATGAAAGTTACATGGGGGTTAAAGGGGGTTCAAACTAGAGTGGACCCCACCTAGTTATATCCTCCCAATGGAGGTTAAGGTGTGGTGGGACCCACCTCTAACCTCCACTTGGTGGATTTAACCACCAATAAAATAAAAATATGTACACATATTTTTATTTTATTTTATTTAGAATCCCCAAAAATTAACTTCCAACCTCGATAAAACGCAACTATGGTAAAGGTCTCCTTAAGCGAATATCTACATTGGGAGTTCAGCGGTGGCCTCAGACTTTAATTCCAAGCACCGGTTCAAATTATATAAAATCATGCACGTATGTTTACTGAACATACCCAAGAAAAACATCTGAAATTTATTCCAGGCACACCGGGCCTCGAAATCAAGCTCTGTCAGAAACTACGGACTCATAAAAATCCCATGTATTTAAAAAGAATCACTGAATTTCCGGGTCTTTAAATTTTCCCCACCTCAGATCTCTACATCCCCATAATCTACAACTCATTCTAAAGAAACAAATTAGGGTACTGAGCACACATCTGAGCCTCCCGCTCCCATGTGCTCTCCTGGAGGTTCTCATGCTGCCAGCGAACACGCACCTGAGGAATCGACCATCCACGTATGACCTGATCCTATCGATCCTCAGTCTTCACTAGAACCTCTGTGAATGTATCCCCATTATCAATGTCCAGCTCCTCATGGTCGATGATGTGGGACAGGTCATGCACACATCTCCTCATCTGAGATACGTGGAAGACGTCATGCACCCGGTACAACTGAGGTGGAAGAGCCAAGCGGTAAGCCACCTCACCTACTCTGCTGAGTACCTGGAATGGTCCGATGAATCGCGGAGACAACTTGCCACCTCAGAAAAATATTTGTATACATCGTTGAGGTGAGACCCATAGAATGACGTGGTTTCCATCCCCGATCTCCAGTGGTCTCCGTCTCCTATCAGCATAGGACTTCTGCCTAATTTGTGCAGTCTTCATCCTCTCCTGGATGATCTGCACCTTCTCTATCATATCATGCACCATCTTTGTTCCTACAAGTGCTGACTCCCATGGGTCATTCCATCCTAGAGGCGATCTGAAAGTTTAGTCGTAAAGTGCTTCGTAAGGTGTCATCACAATGGTGGAGTGGTAGCTGTTGTTATATGCAAACTCTACCAAGGGTAAGTGATCCTCCCATATAGGACTGAAGTCAAGGGCACATGCACGGAGCATATCCTCAAGAGTCTGAATGGTCCTCTCAGTCTGACCATCTGTTTGAGGATGGAATGTGGTTCTCAAGCAAATCTGCGTCCCGAAAGCCTCCTGCAACACCTTCCTCAACTGGGAAGTAAAACGAGCATCACGATCAGAGACGATTGTTGATGGCACACCATGAAGTCGTACGATCTCTTGTACATAGAGGCTTCCCAAGATCTCAACTGAGCCCTTCTCTCTGATCGGTAGGAAGTGGGCCGACTTGGTGATTCGGTCGACAATCACCCAGATAGAGTAAAGTCCTCTAGATTTACGTGAAATTCCCGTCACGAAATCCATGGATATCACATCCAACTTCCCCTCTGGGATCTCTAAGGGCTGAACTAAGCCTGCTGGAACCTGGTGCTCTGATTTCACTTGCTGACAAGTGAGGCATCGTGAGACAAACTCTGCTATTGAATTATTCATACCTGGACATTTGTGCTTCCATCAGAGGTCCTGATACATCTTTTCCACTCCTGGATGTATCGCTAAAGGAGATGTGTGGAACTCCCGCAATACTTCATCTTGAAGTGAAACTGGTACCGTGGTATGCCCTCAGAATAGAATGACGTGTTCCCCACCTTCAAAAAATCAATCAGGTGTCTACCCTATGGATATTTGAGCATGTCATGTCTCACAATAAATGTCCCCACACTGTGCCTCCCAGACTCGCTGAAGAAGTGGAGGAGTGACTATGAGAGACTACAGAAAGGCTGCTACATCTCTATCCACAAAAGATATTTGCAACGTGTCCAAATGCATTGTCGCCTCTCCAAGTAGTTGAATGCCTGATCTCCTACTAAGAGTATCTGCAACAATTTTCCCCTTCCCATGAGTATATATTACCTCAAAGTCATAGTCCTAGAGGAACTCATGCCATCGTCCCTATCCCAGGTTCAGGTCCTTCTGCGAGAAGATGTACCTGAGACTCCGGTGGTCAGTGTAGACTGTAAAACATTCGCCCATAATATTGTGTCACCGCATCTTCAAGGCAAAGACCACTACAGCTAACTCCAGGTCATGGGTAGCGTAGTTCTGCTCATTCTCTATCAGCTGACGATAACCATATGTGATCACTGCTCGCTCTTACATCAGGACACACCCAAGTCATGTCCCTGATGCGTTGCAGTAAACTACTTACCCAATGCCCTCCTCCAGTATCCTTGTAACACCCGAGACTTTTATGAGAAATATTTTGTTTTTATGTTATATAAATCATCAAAGTAATCTTTCACTACACACAACACAAGCTTGGCTTGCTTTACACGCAACTGCGGCCTTCCTCGATAGCTTGCATCGTACGCAATACCGAGTTTCACTAAACAATGATATGATAGCCGTTATGAATAGTACTAACTGAATTTTGAATTTATAACATTTTAATTCAACTTATACATTTTCTAGAATGAGGTATAAATGCAAAATCATTTTTTTTGGATAAAAGAAATATTTTTTAAAAAATACATTTTTGTCGCCTTTTGATGGCACACCCACATTAAATCTAGTTTTTGACATGATTATAAGTTCAATTTGACAAAATAAAATTCCTATTTTGAATTAGGGTATAAAAATTTACTTTGGATAAATTTTTGTTATTTTTCTGATAACTTTCATATTTTGATGAATAGTTAAAATACGCTAATTTTTAATTAAAAACAACTTTTTTCATTGAGATAATTTATATGAATAAATTATAATATTGAATGGTTTTAAAGTATAAATAGAATATATTTTTACCATTTAATATAATGTATGTCATTAAAATTAATTTCACATTGAATTCATAGGTAAAAACATTTCAATCTTTGGCAATGTTTTAACTTCTAAAACCCATTTTCTTAACAATGGGATTTATTTTAAATTAATTACTGCAACTTATATGTTTTGAATTTTGAAAAATGGATTCCATATTCAAAATTAGAGGGTCCAAATTATGTTAATAGACTACTTTTTATTTTTGGGCATTATGAACAGTAACTACGGTAAATTTTATTTACTATAGTTAAAGGTAAATCGAGTAATTAAGGGTAAATATAAAATTATAAAATTACCCTAACACCTGACAAAATCCTATTGGATGACTAAAATTCGACCCATATAACATAAGGGTCGGCTTAGATTCATTTAATGGACTTTTTTCCACGAAAATAATTTAATTATTATTAAAACCAAAGAATGTGACAACATGTCATTTTCTTAAATCTTATAAGTATAATAATTTTAATTTGGTGATAAACTTGATGAAACTTCGAACATGAATTGTCGCCAGAAATATAATATATTTTTCTACATCATAGGAATTTATTTATAGTTTTTAGGGATTAAATAATTATCATTAATTATGACATAATAGTGATGTTGAAATTATTTTATTAATTAAAATATCAAATAAATTGTTTTAAAAATTTTAAAATAAATATTATATGAACTATTTAATTTTCTACAGTAATTTTATAGATACATATGACAGTTTATGAATCTATTAAAGCTTTTAGTTTGAACATATATTTTGTATATATTTTATTTAAATTCAAATAAATTAATAGTGTCAAAATTGACACTATTGTTATTTTATAAAAATAACATATTATAAAATTGTTTAAAAATAACAAAAATACTTAAAAATTATAAATTAAAATTTATATGGTCGAAAATGTCATAAAGTTTCAAATTATGGAAAATTCACAACACAAATGTAATTATTTATAATAATTTAAAATTTATAATATTATTACCACAAATAAAATTAAATTGATAAATAAGGATAAATCAAGTTGATAATGTTTAAAATAAATTCCTAACATGTATAAATTTTATTGGTTGATGAGATTACAACCCTATATCATCTATTCTTCAGATATGAGTCATTTTTGATGTTTTTATGTGGGTTCGGGATTTAATATAAACTAATATTTCTTATATTTCCAAAGGTGCCCCTCTCCTCCCTTATAAAAGGGAACCTCCTCCCTCTCTTCCTCACACCAATTTGAGCCTTCAAGCTCAGCCAACCCCTGCCCATTTCACTTCCCCACTTCCTTAGAAACCTACTAGAGGTACTGGTCTTTTCAAAAGACCAACTCTAGTGCCTTAAGTGAAAGTTTAATGGTGGCACTTCAAGAAAGAGGTAATACCTTCTACTGTTTTCTTCAAGTTCCATTATTCTTCTACTCCCTCTTCATTAGTTGTTTAATTATGAGGTAATAACATCAGTATCACTCATATACTGATATGTTATTATAAATATGAAACAAACCTATTTCACCACGTATTCATCCTATGGAAAACGAAATCACCGCGCGTGCGTACGTACAGAATACCGTCTCCACGCCGCGGTGTAATCTATTTTCCACCACCACCTTACTTGGATGGGTATAAGGGTGAATTTAATGAATATATATGATTATTGTAAATTGTTATTGATTATTAAATATTATACATACACTCCAATACAATTCCACGATCATGGGAATGATATCATTGCTCGTGCGTACGTACGGAATACCGTCTCCACGATGTGATGCGATTAGTTCTACATGATCTTCATTGCATAATGATTATATAAATGAATTTAATGAATGAATATGATATATATTACATTAATACCATTGTGGAAATGGGGTATCTATAACCTAATGAGAAGAATAATAATTTATTCTACAAACACGCATAAGAACAAAAAGTAATAAACACCCGAATAACAAGTAGTAATGAAATATTACTAATAAAAAGATAATAATATGACCATATATGATATAATAACAATAATTATGATTCTGGAATAAGTCAATAACATTATTTAAATCATTATACAGGAGGTTCGGACACTTACGAAGAAAATCGGACCTAAGGTATGGGAAATATCACAATTTCATTTTTATCCGAGATTGTTTATACTTTGGAATTTACTAGGGTGTATTTTATCATCCGCATCCATGTTTCCTCAATATGTAATATTTATATCCTTCTAAAATAGTTTATATAAAATTTTACCCTTCGGTGAGTTTTTAGTAAAATATATGAAAGGAATCTTTTGTCGTTTTTTTCGTACGAGGTACTTTTTGACTTTTCCAACAAAAGTATGAGAAGAATGTTTTTTTAACTTATACGGAATGAATAGATTTTTAAAACATTATTTCCAAGAAGCTTCCTTTACAAGTTTTCAAGTTTATTTTTAATCAACTTCCTTTAGTTTAAAATTTTATGACATGTTAAGAAAGGAAAATGTTTTTGAAGTTGAAAGGATATTTTCCTCAAGAATGGAGTTCAAGTGTTTTATCAAAATTATTTTTCATCTAAGATAATATAGGTTTCTGTTTCTATCCCTATTATTACATTGATTTGATTATGTTGTGATGGAATTATTTTTATGAATCCCTTTATCTTATATGAATTGTTTTATGATTTCATGTTGTTTAAGAATCCCATTTTTATTACATGGGTTATGCAATTATGTATGATTTATGATTTTGTGGAACACATAAGAATGGTATCATTATATGATGGGTGGGAAATATATCTCCCTACAATGAATTGGGTAAAGATTTTATATCTCATGAGATAGACATGGCTGGAACGGCAGGTTAAACTGTTTCAGTGAAACATGACTGAAATGAGGAGTTAACTCGGTTCAAAAATGGACTTTGTCCACTAAGATAGTCTTGGCGATGAGTCTTGACTAATAAGAAATGATTCTCTATGATTATGTGTGTATTCCACAAAGTTTCATGTTTTATGTTATGATTATTGGGATTTCATTTCACTAATATGATTTATCCCATGTTATGAAATTATTCTCTCTTTTGCAGGTTAAGATATCCAAAATGTTATATTCTTATGAATATGATGTGATTTATATTTCTTTTGTTTATCCTTACTGAGCATTTGAGATCACCCTTTTGTATGTTTTCTTTCCCCAGGTCAGGAAGAATCTTATTAAGTAAGATATTCCAAAAGGGACTATAGATATGATGAAATAAATGGGATACAGTGTAGACGCTTTATGAACCAGTTGTTTATGTTTCCCTGTTTCTAAACACACTATACCTATATGGTCCTTTCATGGTTTTGTTATATGTTATAATAAGTATGCTTTAATTTTGAATTAATAACAATGTATGTACAGTATGGGTCATTATAGTTGGTATCAGAGGAAAGGTATAGTCAACCTTTGGAAACTAGGATGTGAAAGCCTTAGTAAGAACCCTATGTAAAACTATAAGCATAGAACACAATCTTAGTGTTTTAGAAATGACCATGAATAACCTAGGATAAGACCTTAAGTGTGAAATTTTATTCTTTATTATGTGGTTTTCCTATTATAATTAGTTTTGCTCACACTATTCTTCTTGGTTTTAGTCAATGGATGGAACCCGAAGGAACCGTGTTAATTCGGAATGCGACGGGCAATGCAATGATTGTCCCCCTGAGCAACCAAACATTATGGGAGCTAAAATGCAAAATCTTCTAGCCATGCTCACACAACTTTCTGAAGCTATGAATCATGCAGGACTTCCAAACGAGAAAAGGAAGGAGAAACATTCTGTTGAATCCTTCATGAGGCAGCGTCCACCTTCTTTCAGCGGGTCTACTGATCCATTAGTTGCTGAACAATGGATTAGTACCACTGAAAAGATATTTTCAGTTCTTCAATGTTCTGAACATGATTATTTCATCCTAGAAGTGTATCATTTGGAAGGATATGCTGATCAATGGTGGAATCTTATTAAGAATATGAGGCAAAGGGATGAAATTGAGTCCATGGAATGGTACGAGTTGAAGAACTTATTTTTCAATAAGTACTTACCTCGTATTCTCCGAAAAAATATGGAGAAAGAGTTTCTTGAACTAAAGAAAAAGGATGATGAATCTGTTGGTACCTATGAAGCAAATTTAAAAAGACTTGCAATGTACGCTTCTGGTATTATTATCCAACCTGAGAGTAAGATTGATCGACTCTTTAGTGGCTTAAAACCAAGTCTTCGAAGGGCGTTAGCCATAAGGGACTTTAATAGCTACGAGGAAATCGTTCGATGTGCTCTCAAAGTCGAGATGGAGATTGGAGTAACCCATCAGTCATATGGGTTTGATAAGAAGAGGAAAATGGAATTCAAAGGAAAATCTAAAGAGCACACTGAAAAGAAGATGAGCTTTCCCTTATGCTCAAAGTGTGGAAAGAATCATGGAGGGAATTGTCTTAAAGGGACAAGTAAATGTTTCAAATGTGGAAAGGAAGCTCATCGGGCATTTGAATGCTGCAATGATGGGAAGAAGATATCTAATGATGCAAACAATGAAAGGGACACACAGAATGAACCTACTACACTTCAATGTTTCAAGTCCAAGGAGATGGGGCATTATGCCAATAAATGCCCTAATCCAAGGGTTTTTGATGATGATTGACATCAAACAAATCTTAAGGCTAAAGACAAAGGAAAGTCACATGCAATTTCTATCAGCGATGTGGAGTACGATAACGATGTGGTGAAAGGTACACTTACCATCCACTCTAAAGTAGCACATGTTTTATTTGATTCTAGATCCACCCACTCTTTTATTTCTAAAGATTTTTCTAAGGGTATCACCATTTTACCGCAACAATTAGATGTTGAGTTAGCTATGACAACACCTAATGGCACAACAGTCGCATCAAAAGTTTATAATTCTTCCCCGATTGAAGTTTGTGGGAAAGTGCTTCCTGCAAATCATGTGATCCTTCCTATAGTGGAATTTGATGTGATTCTTGGCATGGATTAGATTTCTTTATATGGGTCTCATATCAATTGCCAAAGAATGGAAGTCACATTTCATATTCCAGATCAATCTATGATCGTCTATCGATGCAAGCATGAACATAACCTTCCAGTGGAAATTTATTCCATCTTATGGGTCTTGATTCCACTTAATGAAGGTTATTTATCTCAAATAGTTGGTGATAAACTCAAAATTAAGAATATGCCCATTGTACGAGATTTTGATGTTGTCTTTCCGGAGGAATTGCCGGGTCTTCCACCAAATCGTGAAGTTGAGTTTTCAATAGAACTCATACTGGGTGATTTGCCTATTTCAAAGACACCTTATAGAATTTCCCCAATTGAGTTGTAGGAATTGAAGAAGCAACTCCAAGAGAATCTTGATAAGGGATTCATAATCCCTAGTGTGTCACCTTGGGGAGCACCTATTCTGTTTTCTAAGAAGAATGATGGATCAATGAGACTCTGCATTGATTATCGAGAACTTAACAAGATCACTATCAAGAACAAATATCCTCTCCCATGCATTGATGACCTATTTGACCAACTACGTGGAGCTCAATACTTTTCCAAGATTGATCTTCGTTCAGGGTATCATCAATTAGGGGTCAAAAGGGAGGATATACCAAAGACGACTTTCTGTACAAGGTATGGACACTATGAATTTATTGTGATGCCATTTGGTCTTACTAATGCCCCTGTTATCTTCATGGATCTGATGAATAGAGTCTTTAGAGACTACCTTGATCAATTTGTGGTAGTCTTTATAGATGATATTCTTGTCTATTCAAAGAGCAAGGAGGAACATGAAGATCATTGGGGAATTATATTGAAGACCCTGAGAAAGGAGAAGCTTTATGCCAAATTTACCAAGTGTGAATTTTGGCTTCAAAAAGTTGCATTTTTGGGTCACATAATCTCAAAAGAGGGGATATCTGTGGATCCAGCAAAAACAGAGGTTATCAAAAGATGGTCGAGACCAACAACAGAAACTGAGATCCGAAGTTTTCGTGGTTTGGCTGGATATTATCGACGTTTTGTGAAATATTTTTCACAATTATCTAATCCACTCAACAGGTTGACTCGAAAAGGAGTTAAGTTCATTTGGATGGACGAATGTGAAGAGAATTTCAAGTAGTTGAAAAGAAGGTTATCCGGCACACCTGTACTCACACTTCCTTGTAGTGGAGAAAGGTTTGTGATCTACAGTGATGCATCCAAGAAGGGACTGGGATGTGTTCTCATGCAAAATGATATGGTGATAGCTTATGCCTCACGACAGTTGAAAATACATGAGCAAAATTACCCAACTCATGATTTGGAGTTAGCTTCGGTAATCTTTGCATTAAATATTTGGGGGCATTACCTTTATGGTGAAAGCTGTTATATTTATACTAATCATAAAAGTTTAAAATATATTTTCACACAAAAGGAGATGAATATGCATCAAAGAAGATGGTTGGAGCTGATTAAGGATTACGACTTCTCAATTCATTACCACCCTAGGAAAGCAAACATGGTGGAAGATGCATTAAGTCGACAAGACCATGCCAGTTTATCCATGATGAGGATCACAAAAGATCCAATATTTATGGATTTACAAAGGATGGATCTCGGAATTATAATGGAAGGGGGAAAATCGTATCTTTCTAAAATGAATGTTCAACCATCTATACATGTGAAGATTAAATAGGCACAGAAAGAAGATGTAGAGTTACAAAAGAAGGTGAGAAATGTTCCTGAATTAAACCTTGATTGTGATGGGATAATAATGTTCAGGAATCGGGTTTGTGTTCCTCCCATCCCCGAATTAAAGAAGGAGCTGCTGGATGAGGCTCATAGTTCTTCATTCTATATTCATCCTGGAAGCACGAAGATGTATAGGGACCTGAAAGAGTACTTCTGGTGGGATGGAATGAAAAGAGATGTTGCTGAATATGTCTCTCGATGCTTGGTTTGTCAAAAAGTTAAAGCTGAGAGACAGAAGTCTAAGGGGATGTTACAACCATTACCCATACCCAAATGGAAATGGGAAAACATCACTATGGACTTTGTCACAGGACTTCCTAAAACATCCAAAGGCAATAATTCTATCTGGGTCATAGTTGATCGTCTTACAAAGTCTTCACACTTCATTGCTATTAGAGAGGATTTCTCTCTGGATCAGCTTGCCAGGATATATGTAAAGGAAGTGGTAAGATTGCATGGAGTACCACTTTCTATTATATCTGATCGGGATCGGAGATTTACCTCGAAGTTCTGGCGAAGTCTTCAGCATACTCTGGATACAGAGTTGAGTTTCAGCACTGCTTCTCATCCTCAGACAGACGGTCAGTCTGAGAGAAAAATTCAAACTCTAGAAGATATGTTGAGAGCTTTCTCTATGGATTTCAAAGGTGGTTGGGATCAACACCTACCTTTGGTGGAAGTTTCTTATAATAATAGCTTTCACTCCAGTATTCAGATGGATCCTTATGAAGCTCTCTATGGAAAGAAATGCAGGAATCCAACTTGCTGGGATGAATTTGGGGAAATAAAGCTATTAGGACCTGATCTCGTTGATGAAATGGCAGAAAAGGTCAGATCTATTGAACAACACATAAGAGCAGCTCAGAGTCGATAGAAAAGTTATGCCGACAACTGAAGAAAAGACCTAGAGATTGAAGTGGGTGATAAAGTGTTCTTACAAATATCTCCCTGGAAGAGGGTCATGAGATTTGGAAAGAAGGGGAAGTTGAGCCCTAGATATATTGGTCCTTTCAAAATACTGGATCATGTTGGGAAGGTAGCTTACCGATTGGCGCTTCCACCGAATCTCTCTCAAGTACACGATGTGTTCCATGTATCTCTCCTGAGAAAGTACATATCTGACCCTTCACATGTACTCAGCTCAGAAGTTGTACCGCTGAAGCAAGATCTTTCTTATGAAGAACAGCCGATAGAGATTCTGGATCGTAGCAAAAAAGTCCAACGAAAGAAGACCACTCTCTTGGTGACAGTTTTATGGAGGAACCACCAATTTGAAGAAGCTACATGGGAGCTTGAGGATATGGTGAGGGGGAGGTATCCTCATCTGTTTGTTACAATGTGACGAATTTCGAGGGTGAAATTCATTTTAAGGGGGGTAGAATGTAACACCCGAGACTTTTATGAGAAATATTTTTTTTGTATTATATATATCATCAAAGGAATCTTTCACTACACACAACACTAGCTTGGTTCGCTTTACACGCAACTGCGGCCTTCCTCGATAGCTTGCATCGTACGCAACACCGAGTTTTACTAAACAACGATATACAAGCTGTTATGAATATCACTAACTGAATTTTAAATTTTATAACATTTTAATCCAACTTATACATTTTCTAGAATGAGGTATAAAAGAAAAATCAGTTTTTTTTTATAAAAGAAATATTTTTCAAAAAATACAGTTTTGCCGCCTTTTGATGGAGCACCCACATTAAATCTAGTTTTTGACATTATTATAAGATCAATTTGACAAAATAAAATTCGTCTTTTGAATCATGGTATAAAAATTTACTTTGGATAGATTTTTTATATTTTTCTGATAACTTTCATATTTTGATGAATAGTAAAAATACGATAATTTTTAATTAAAAACAACTTTTTTCATTGAGATAATTTATATGGATAAATTATAATATTTAATAGTTTTAAAGTATAAATAGAATATATTTTTACCATTTAATATAATGTATGTCATTAGAATTAATTTAACATTGAATTCATAGGTAAAAACATTTCAATCTTTGGCAATGTTTTAACTTCTAAAACCCGTTTTCTTAACAACGAGATTTATTTTAAATTAATTACTGCAACTTATATGTTTTGAATTTTGAAAAATGGATTCCATATTCAGAATCAGAGGGTCTAAATTATGTTAATATACTACTTTTTATTTTTGGGCATTATGAATAGTAACTACGGTAAATTTTATTTCCCATATTTAAAGGTAAATCGGGTAATTAAGGGTAAATATATGATTATAAAATTACCCTAACACCTGCCAAAATCCTATTGGATGACTAAAAGTAGACCCATATCACCTAAGGGTCGGATTAGATTCATTTAATGGACTTTTTTCCATGAAAATAATTTAATTATTATTAAAACCAAAGAATGTGACAACATGTCACTTTCTTAAATCTTATAAGTATAATAATTTTAATTCGGTGATAAACTTAATGAAACTTCAAACATTAATAGTTTCCAGAAAACTAATACAATTATATACATCCTAGGATTTTATTTAGAATTTTTAGGGATTAGATAATTATCATTAATTATGACACAATAGTGATGTTGAAATTATTTTATTAATTAAAATATCAAATAAATTGTTTTAATAATATTAAAATAAATATTATATGAACTATTTAATGTTTTACACTAATTTTCTAGATACATATGACATTTTATGAATCTATTAAAGCTTTTAGTTTGAACATATCTTCTTTATATATTATATTTAAATTCAAATAAATGAATAGTGTCAAAATTGACACTATTATTATTTTATAAAAATAACATATTATAAAATTGTTTAAAAATCACAAAAATATTTAAAAATTATAAATTAAAATTTATATGGTCCAAGATGTCATAAAGTTTCAAATTATGTAAAATTCACAACACATATGTAATTATTTATAATAATTTTAAATTTAGAATATTATTACAACAAATAAAATTAAATTGATAAATAAGGATAAATCAAGTTGATAATGTTTAAAATAAATTCCTAACATGTCTAAATTTTATTTGTTGATGATATTACAACCCTATCTCATCTAATCTTCAGATATGAGTCACTTTGGAATTTTTTAAGTGGGGTTGGGATTTAATATAAACTAATATTTCTTATATTTCCAAAGGTGCCCCTCCCCTCCCTTATAAAAGGGCACCTACTCCCTCTCTTCATCACACCAATTTGAGCCTTCAATCTCGGCCAAACCCTGCCCATTTCACTTCTCCACTTCCTTATAAACCTACTAGAGGTACTGGTCTCATCAAAAGGCCAACTCTAATGCCTTAAGAGAATGTTTAAAGGAGGCACTTCGAGAAAGAGGTAATACCTTCTACCATTTTCTTCAAGTTCCATTCTTCTTCTACTCCCTCTTCTTTAGTTGTTTCATTATGAGGTAATAACATAAGTATCACTAATATACTTATATGTTATTATAAATATGAAACAACCCTATTTCACCTATTATCCATCCTACGAAAAACGAAAGCACTGCGCGTGTGTACGTACGGAATACCGTCTCCACGCCGTGGTGTAATCTATTTTCCACCACCACCTTACTTGGATGGGTATAAGGTTGAATGTAATGAATATATATGATTATTGTAAAGTGGTATTGATTCTGAAATAGTATACATACACTCCAATACAATTCCACGATCATGGGAATGATATCATCGCTCGTGCATAAGTACGAAATACCGTCTCCACGATGTGATGTGATTCGTTATACATGATCTTCATTGCATAATGATTATATAAATGAATTGAATGAATTAATATGATATATATTACACTAATATCATTCTGGATATGAGGTATCTATAACCTAAAGAGAAGAATAAGAATTTATTCGACAAACACACATAAGAACAAAAAGTAATAAACACCCGAATAACAAGTAGTAATGAAATATTACTAATAAGAATCTAAGAATATGACCATATATGATATCATAACAATTAGTATGATTCCGGAATAAGTCAATAACATTATTTAAATCATTATATAGTAGGTTCGGACACTTACGAAGCAAATCAGACCTAAGGTAAGGGAAATATCACAATCTCATTTTTATCCGAGATTGTTTATACTTTGGAATTTAATGGGGTGTATTTTATCATCCACATCCATGTTTCCTCAATATGTAATATTTATATCCTTCTACAATAGTTTATATCCAATTTTACCCTTTGGTGAGTTTTTAGTAAAAGATATGGAAGGAATCTTTTGTCGTTTTTTCGTACGAGGTACTTTTTGACTTTTCCGACAAAATTACGAGAAGAATGTTTATTTTAACTTATACAGCATGAATGTATTTTTAAAACATTATTTCCAAGAAGCTTCTTTTACATGTTTTCAAGTTTATTTTTAATCAACTTCTTTTAGTTTAAAATTGTATGACATGTTAATAAAGGTAAATGTTTTTGAAGTTGAAAGGATATTTTCCTCAAGAATGGAGTTCAAGTGTTTTATAAAAATTATTTTCCATCTAAGATAATATAGGGTTATGATTCTATCCCTATTATTACATTTATTTGATTATGTTGTGATGGAATTATTTTTATGAATCCCTTTATCTTATATGAATTGTTTTATGATGTCATGTTGTTTAAAAATCTCATTTTTATTACATGGGTTATGCAATGATGTATGATTTATGATTTTGTGGCACACATAAGAATGGTATCATTATGAGATGGGTGGGACCTATATCTCCCTCCAATGCATTAGGTAAAGATTTTATATCTCATGAGATAGACATGGATGGAACGGCAGGTTAAACCGGTTCAGTGAAATAGGACTGAAACGAGAAGTGAACTCGGTTCAGAAATGGACTTTGTCCACTAAGATAGTCTTGGCAATGAGTCTTGACTAATAAAAATTATTCTCTATGATTATGTGTGTATTCCACAAAGTTTCATGTTTTAAGTTATGATTATTGGGATTTCATTTCACTACTATGATTTATCCCATGTTATGAAATTATGCTCTTTTTTGCAGGTTAGGATTTCCAAAATGTTATGTTCTTATGAATATGATGTGATTGATATTTCTTTTGTTTACCCTTACTGAGAATTTGAGCTCACCCTTTTGTATGTTTTCTTTCCCCAGGTCAGGAAGAAGCTTATTAAGTAAGATATTCCAAAAGTGACTATAGATATGATGAAATAAATGGGATACAGTTTAGACGCTTTATGAACTAGTTGTTTATGTTTCCCAGTTTCTAAAGACACTATACCTATACGGTCCTTTCATGGTTTTGTTATATGTTGTAATAAGTACGCTTCAATTTTGAAGTAATAACAATGTATGTAAAGTATGGGTCATTATAAGCCTCAAGATGGGTGCACTGGTCAACCTCTTCCTCAGCTCCTAAAAGATCTGCTGGCATCTCTCTGACCACACGAAGGTTTCCCCCTTCTTCGTCAATGCTGAAAGCAGTGTTGCAACTCTGGAAAAGTCTGGCACAAATCTCCGATAGTACCCAATCAGTCCTAGAAAACATCGTACCTCTGTCACACTTCTAGGTGGATCCCAAGAAATTACTGCATCAATCTTCGCTGGATCCACTACAACTCCAGCCCCTGAGATGACGTGTCCCAGAAAGTGAACCTCTTGAATCCAAAACAGGCACTTCGAGAGATTACCATAATTCTGGTGCTCTCGGAGTGTGTCCAGTACTACCCACAAATGGTAGGCATGCTCATCCTCGATAGTTGAGTATATCAGTATTTCATCGATGAAGACAACCACAAAGTGATCGAGGTAAGGCAGGAAGATCTTATTCATGAGACTCATGAACACTTATGGAGTGTTGGTTATGCCAAAGGGCATAACCAAGAACTCGTAGTGGCCATACCGACATCTGAAGGTTGTCTTTTAAACATCCTCATTCTGAACTCTGAGCTGGTGATTGCCTGACCTAATGTCTATCTTAGAGAACTATCGTTCTCCCTTGAGCTGATTAAAGAGGTCGTCAGTCCTTGAGAGTGGGTACTTGTTCTTCACGGGCACCTGGTTTAGGCGACGATTGTCAACACACAACCGAAAGCTCCCATACATGTTCTTGGAAATCAAAATTGGGGATGCCCAGGGTGAAACACTGGTTCGGGTGAATCCTTTCCCCTACAAATCTTCTAGCTGTACCCGCATCTCACGAAGCTCAGTGGGAGCCATCTGATTTTCTAGAGTAGATATATATAAGGCCCCAGACTTAAACGTTATTTAATATTGAATTAAATTAATAATTCACATTAAGGATCTTTTCAGGTTTAGAGTTATAGAGAATTAGATCATAAATCATGAATTACATTCCACATTTAAACAAAGTGGTTACATAAAAGATAGAATTCGTTTTTTTCATCAACAGAAACATATTTAAAAGAAAACGTTGATTCTTTCTTGAAACTTCCTTGAAACTATCATCATATCATGCACCTTTCCCTTGACCTGTGAAAAACATTTCAAAAACATGGGATGAGCATAAAAAGATCAGTAAGGTATATAAAACTATGAAAAGAAAACATTAGTCCATGTATGAAATCATACTTTACTCATTAAACATAATCATTTTAACATACCTCATCAAATCATGAATAAATCATAGAAATCATAAGTCATAATGGTAACTTGAGGCATTCATAACATTCTTATGTAGGGATTAACCCTCTTGGTTACGTTTGGAATACCCATCACAATGTATTCCCTAAATCTCTTCGAAGAAACCATAACTTTTAACTCCTTCGCGTTACCCAATTCATTGGAGAGCTATATCAGGCTCACCCGCCCATAGTTTATCACGAAACCACCCGTCTTTATAATAATTCCCAAGAACCATAACATAATTGTATCACATGAAACATGCATAAAGGAAACATAACATTTCCACATTTCAATCCCAAGATATCAATACAACACATTGATATAATAAAAACATTATGAAAACCATTTTCAATACCAAAATAAAAGAAAATTAAAACATGGTATTTATTTTTCATTTAAAAAATGTATGTCTTGTAGAGGAAGCTGAAACTAAAATAATGGTCACGGCGGCAGAGAAGTCCTTGTCACCGCATACGTACGGCAAAAACATTCCCTTTTGTCATTTTGTAAAACGCTTTGTATAAAAAGATTCCATTTTGATAAACGTAAAAGTCAAAGGGGTTTATACACTGTATAAAATAATGTTGTGTATAAAACATAATATGCCTCAATGAAAGGAGATTGAGATGAAGTCCCATACAAAGACGATATCCTTGGATTAAGGATAAATCAATTACATAATTATGTGTGAATAACGAATACACAAAATATAAGTGGATATTAAGTGAAAAATAATCAGAGGTCATTCAGACATATTCATAGAATGATATATTCAAGGAGTACAAGTTTATCCCAATGAATCAAAATTGGGTTAAGAAGTTCCCTTGCAAAAATTCGACAGCCTAACGACGTCACTTCAAACATCAGAAAATGAGTTGATGAGAGATAAAAAGGGGATACCATCACTTGGACATAAAATTTACATCAATAAGGTTATATAAGAACATATCCCAACATTAAATTATGTAAATTAGAAGACCCATCAAAAGAAGTCTTTTAAAAAGAGGAGGGTGAAAGGTTCCCTTACCGACTTGGGTATCTTTCAAAACATACACCCCATGAAAGAATTACAATAAAACATTAATGTAAATAATCATAAAAGAAATTATATTACACAAAGAGTAGATTAATGGGCAGTACATATACCACTCAAAGGAAATGGTGGAAAATGTAGCATAAATCTCTTGGGAATAAAAGTGAGATGAAAAATCCCTTATGAATACTCGACAGCCTAACAACACCACTTAAAACTTTCAAAAATGGATTGATGAGATCAAATAGGGTCTCTAATAATATTAACATAAAATTTACAGAAATAGGTATATAAAATTACATCCCCCAACATAACAAAGAGGATCTTAAAAGAAGTGACATAAAGGAGAGTTCTTAAAAATAAAGAGAGAGGTTGGATCTCTTACAAAAATTCGGCAGCCTAACGGCGCCACTCAAAACTTCCAAAATGGATTGATGAGAGAAAATTGGGTCTCTCATCATATGACATAAAAAAGTACAGTAATATTCATATAAAATAGCATCCCAATCATAAGAAATATGAGCTTAAAAGGAATGACATAAAAGAGTGTACTTACAAAGAAAGAGAGGGGTAGGATCCCTTACCTCATGTCTGACATGACTCGATCGTTCTTTAATCTCATGAATAATAAAATTTGGTCAATTTATAATTTTTTATGGACCTACTTTAAATATTATTATTCAGTTAATATCACATATTATAATGTTATAATAATTGGTTGATAAAGTGAGTTCATATCAGACATTTTTGTCGATGTTCGGTACATGAGTAAAAATCGAACTTGTTGGAAAAGAATTTTCCATGTAGTTATAGGTACATCATATCCAGAATAGTATTGATGTTTTAAATATCATATATATCCATTATATATTCATTTTATACTATTACATATCATTTGGAGATAAAAAATTAAAAGCACCATTCATGGAGATGGTAGGTCGTACGTACGCATGAACGCTACTTTCATTTTTTGTCATATTAATGAAATTAAAACAAAATGGGAGATATATATATTATAATTCGAGAATGATATCCATAATTTAGATGTAATATATTACATATATATCCATTATATATATGTACTTATAATAGTACATAACATTTGGAGAAAATAATTGAAATGTACCGTTCATTGAGACGGTAAGCCGTACGTACGCATGAACGCTACTTTCATTTCTTTTTTCTTTTTTTATTAAATGGAATTAAATAATAATGATATAAAGGTATATTATAATTACAGTAGGATATAATATGTAATACCATTAATTCCATCCTTTATATGTCCCACATATGGCATTAACGAATCAAATCACTTTGAGGGGCCGGTAGTCAGCACTTCCTAAAATTAAGATATCGTGTTTACCCATAATGGAAACCATAAAGGTATGACATAAATGAAAAATACAGAAGCTTAAGGAAAACATAAAAATATTATATATCATATATAAATATAGTGACATCTTAATACCCACCTTTGAAGGTGTTAAAATAATATTGAACAATCATCGTTTCATGAGGCAGTAATTCGCCATCCACAGAAACAGTATGTTCTTTAACCATTAGACGGAGGTGTGTGAATGTGTAGCTCGAATCATTCCTATAAAAACATCCTAATATATTTAAGATATTGTTTTTGTTACAAAAAAAAGTAATAAAAAGTGTTTAGGGGTTTGGAGAAGAAAAATAAAATAAAAGAACACAAGGGAAGACATTACCTTTAAATCGGGTAACTCTCTTTGATTTGAGCTCAAAGGATTCATTGGAAAGGATTCTGCCCAAAGTTAGGCTTCAATGATGAAGATAGGGATGTAGAGAGATGAAATTGGCAGGGGTTGGATGAGCCAAAGGCTTTAGATGTGTGTGTAAGGTGGTAGAGGTGGGGGCATTTTATAAGAGGAGAGGAGGGGCACTCTTGGAAAGTTATAAAATATTACATTATTATAAAATGATTTTCGGATTTAAAAGGTCCCAAAAGGATATATTTCGAGGATAAGGTGATAAGGTTTCTAAATCCACCAATCCAATAGGTTTTTGACAAGTTTAAGACTAATATTTCACCCTATCATCCCATTTTATTTAAATCGTTCATTTATGAGGTAATCACTACATCATCACGGTGTCATAAATAAATTAATTTATTTAATATATAAAAATTATAAAAAAAAATATCAAGATGTGGGAAATCTTTTTAGATTTCTAATAAATATTTATAATCAAAAACATGACTTGTAAAACCCCATCTAAAAATTGTTTTAGTAAAACAACACATGTTTGTGACTTTTTAATTTTAAATTTAAATAAAAAGGTATTAATGTCATTTTCCAACCAAAGTGGCTCCATGGGGTCCCCAAGTTGACCCATGGATTTTCTTGTTCGTCCATGACTCATCCAATGATGGTAGGACATGTGTCTAGGTCATTTCATATTATTAAAACATTATTTTTACCTTAAACTACACTAATTACCTCTAATCGCGATTAAAACTTAAAAGTCACTATTCACCAAACAAATTATTTTAATCCCATTGAACCACATTTTACTTCTTAATGACAACCATGTATGTCGGATTTTTGAAATTCAAAACACATAGGTGGTAAAATTTCATTTAAACGAAAAATCAGTTTTTTAAGTACAACTTAGTGGTTTCACTATTCATCAAAAATTGATGTTTTCCAGAAAAATACCAAAACTTCACCCTAAGCTATATTTGATTTTCTGAATTCAAAAATGATATATATTTTAAAAAAATCAAAACATATAAGTTACATTAATTAATTTAATATTTAATTCTCGCTGTCAGAGTAAATAGCGTGTTTTTATGAAACAATAAGTATCAAAAGATTGACACTAGTTTAAGTCCAATTTCAAGATGAAATTAATTCCAACGACCACTATTGGATTAAATGGTAAAAATATATTCTAATTTCACTTTAAAACCAATTCAAAAGATAATCTAATCATATAAATAACTTACATTAAAAATAGGTTTTGAATTAAAATACAACATTTTTCACTATTCATTAAAAAATGAACTTTATCGGAAAAATACCAAAAATTTACATAAAGTAAATTTTGATGTCCCGATTCTAAAGAAGAATTTTATTTTGTCAAATATAACACATAAAATTTTCAAAAATTGGATTTAAAATAGGGTTTTCATCAAAAGGCGGTTAATCAACCTTTTAAAAAATATTAGAATGTTTACGCTTAAAATTGGATTCATTCGCATTTTTAATCCTCTAAGTAAAAAGTAAAAATATTTGACAAACATATATAATCATTTTGTAGTTAGTTCTGTTCCTTCCCTCCATTACAATGGCTAGGCATTAACTATAATTTAAAATAAAATTATTTTATTATTAGAGTGCAACGTATGATTCCCAAGAAACTCATTGTTGTGTATTGGGTACGCCATCGAGCATAGCGTCCCCTTTAAAGTAATATTAATATTTTATTCATAAATATGGATAAATGTGAAAATGTCATGTTCTTTATTTCCCTGGTGTGTTACATCCTTTCCCCCCTTTTGGGAATTGCATCCTCACAATTTTAAAATTGGGCTTGGAAACTTCATTGAAAATCCCACATCGGGACAAGAGTCAGTAAAACAATCACTTTAAAATAAAGAAAGAGAAGTACAAAGGTCACTCGAGTTAACCCATACTAGGATTCCATGTAGGAAAACATGGATATGGAGGAAAAACAATGGGTCATGTTCTGAGGGAGAGTGATAGTAAACATGTCTAGGAGAAAGTTAACCATAAGAAAATCACAAACTTGTGATGGGTTAAACGGTATTCGATTCCCTAGTAGGAAAAGTTAACAGACAACATTTTTGTTTTATGTTACTCTTCATTGAGGAATTTATTTTTGAGCTTAACTAAATCATAATGAAACATACTTACTTGTCACTTAGACTTTCAACTTTTACTAGATTCCTTAATCAAACTCATATTTTTTCCAAAAGATGAGTATTTAGGAAGACTTGATCGCATTAAGAGTACTATAATCAACTTCTTGATAATCACCTAATCCACAAAAGAGAACTATATATTTCCCATGTCATTAGACAAAATCCAAAACCAAAATTGTTAGTATGAGATCACATAATCCACAAAAGTAAAATCCTTTATAAAAAGAAAATCTATTCTTAATCTCCAAAATTTGTCCAAAAAACCCAAAGGTCAATGAAGACCATTCGATAAAAAATTATCCATAAAATTCTTCAAAGTAAACCAAACTAAGATTGAAACCCAAATATTTGAAGGATTTAATCACATAGTCTTCCAAGGTACAAATTAAATTTTATCTCCAAATAACATCAGTTTCTCTTAAATTCTCATATTGAAAAGTAATTAACCTAATCACATATCCTCGATGATAGGTTAATCATTTCCATAGATAACCCAAAATAAACTTACTCTTGATTCCTAAAATCATCTAACTAAAAATAATTAGTCAAACTAACCAGGGACTTCACGTATTCCAGTGGTAGGCGATAAATACTAGTCACACTTTGGTTGTGGGTTCGATTCCCGCAGCTTTGTCTAACGTGACGGGTTGTCACACAGTCTGTGTGTTGTACTTTTTCCAAAACTATATAATTCTTAAAAAATTTCCCAAAACGAGATAAAATCTTCAAAAAAGAATCATAACATATTTTAACCTCAAGTTTATCTCATGCCTTTCATTTTCGATCATAACATATAATAACCCATAATTACCTCAAAAGTAGGGATCATATAAACCCTAATGGTTACCTTTATAATTATTACTTGAACTTCCACATCGATTGGTCATCTCATACATGATGCATTACAGAACATACCAAGGTTCAAGTGGTTGATCATGACTCCTTGATAGTTGGTTTGGAACAACCACGAGTTTCCTCATTGAATCCCCCATTTCATCCAGTCTCTTGATCAGAGAACCACCATAGTTTCCTTCAAACCTATTGTCACTTTGGTGCCTGCTAGAACCATCGATTCACTAAAAATAGAAATGTCATTGTGAGTATATCAACAAAACCATCATGTAGTAATGAGGAAGATAAACACTAAGATATTCATACTCATTTACTTTATCTAAAACTAGGAATCTTTCTGAAATCCGAACCATTGTGGTAATGTCACTTATGCATAGAGAATACTCTAACCTCTAAAGTTATGTAAACCGACCTCTAATACCAACTATAAGGCCCCGTCCTTAAACCATACTTAATATTGAATTAAATGAATAATTCACATTGAGGATCTTTTCAGGTTTAGAGTTATAGAGAATTAGATCATAAATCATGAATTACATTCCACATTTAAACAAAGTGGTTACATAAAAGATAGAATTCGTTTTTTCCCATCAACGGAAACATATTTAAAATAAAACATTGATTCTTTCTTGACACTTCCTTGACACTATCATAATATCATGCACCTTTCCCTTGAACTGTGAAAAACATTTCAAAAACATGGGATGTGAATAAAAAGCTCAGTAAGGGATATAAAACTATGAAAATAAAACATTAATCCATTTATGAAATCATACTTTACTCATAAAACATATGCATTTTAACATACCTCATCAAATCATGAATAAATCCTAGAAATCATAAGGCATAAAGGTAACATGAGGCATTCATAACATTCTTAAGTAGGGAGTAACCCTCTTGGTTACGTTTGGAATACCCATCATAGTATATTCCCATAATCTCTTCAGAGAAACCATAACTTTTAACTCCTTCGCGTTACCCAATTCATTGGAGAGCTATATCAGGCTCACCCACCCTTATTTTATCACGGAACCACCCGTCTTCATAATAATTCCCAAGAACCATAACATAATTGTATCACATAAAACATACATAAAGGAAACATAACATTTCCACATTTCAATCACAAGATATCAATACAACAGATTGATATAATAAAAACATTATGAAAACCATTTTCAATACCAAAATAAATTAAAAGTAAAACATGGTATTTATTTTTCATTTAAAAAAAGTATGGCTTGTAGAGGAAGCCGAAACTCAAATAATGGTTACGGCGGTGGAGAAGTCATTGTCGCCACATACGTACGACAAAAACATTCCCTTTGGTCATTTAGTAAAACGCTTCTTATAAAAAGATTCCTTTTGGATAAATGTAAAAGTCAAAGGGGTTTATACAACGTATAAAAGAAAATTGTGTATAAAACATAATATGCTTCAATGAAAGGTGATTGAGACGAAGTCCCATACAAAGGCGGTATCCTTGGATTAAAGACAAATCAATTACATAATTATGTGTGACAAACGAATACACCAAATATAATTGGATATTAAGTGTAAAACAATCAGAGGCCATTCACACATATTCATATAACGACATATTCAAGGAGTAAAAGTTTATCCCAAAGAATCCAAATTGGGTTAAGAAGATCCCTTGCAAAAATTCGACAGCCTAACGGCGTCACTTCAAACATTAGAAAATGAGTTGATGAGAGATAAAAGGGGGATCTCCTCACTTCGACATAAAATTTAAATCAATAAGGACATATAATAACATATCCCAACATTAAATTATGTAAATTAAAATACCCAACAAAAGAAGTATTTTAAAAAGAGGAGGGTGAAAGGTTCCCTTACCGACTCGGGTATCTTTCGAAACATACACCCCATGAAAGAAGGACAATACAAAATTGATGTAAATAATCATAAAAAAAGTGTATTACACAAAGAGTAGAATAATTTTCAGTACATATACCACTAAATGGAAATGGTGGCAAATGTAGCATAAATCTCTTGGGAATAAAAGTGAGATGAAAAATCCCATATGAAAACTCGCAGCCTAACGGTGCGACTTAAAACTTCCAATAATAGATTGATGAGATCATATAGGGTCTCTAATAATATTAACATAAAATTTACATCAAGAGGAATATAAAATAACATCTCCAATATAACAAAGAGGAGCTTAAAATAAGTGACATAAAGGAGAGTTCTTAAAAAGAAATAGAGAGGTTGGATCTCTTACGAACATTCGGCAGCATAATGGCGCAACTCAAAACTTCCAAAATGGATTGATGAGATAAAATAGGGTCTCTCATCATATGAAAATAAAAAATTACAGTAAGTGTAATATAAAAGAGCAACCCAATCATAAGAAAGATGAGCTTAAAAGGAATGACAGAAAAGAGTGTACTTAAAAAGAAAGAGAGGGGTAGGATCCCTTACCTCATGTACGACATCACTCGATCGTTCTTTAATATCCTGAATAATAAAAATTGGTCAATTTATAATTTCTTAAGGACATACTTTAAATATTATTATTCAGTTAATATCACATATTATAATGTTATAATAATTGGTTAATAAAGTGAGTTCATATCAGACCTTTTTGTCGATGTTCAGTACATGAGTAAAAATCGAACTTGTTGGAAAAGAATTTTCCATGTAGATATAGGTATATCATATCCAGAATAGTATTGATGTCTTAAATATCATATATATCCAGTAAATATTCATTTTATACTATTCCATAGCATTTGGAGATAAAAAAATTAAAAGCACCGTTCATTGAGACAGTAGGTCGTACGTACGCATGAACGCTACTTTCATTTTTTTTCATATTATTGGAATTAAAAAAGTGAGATATATATATATATATTATAATTACATAATGATATACATCTTTTAGACGTAATATATTACATATATATCCATAATATATATGTACTTATAATAGTACATAACATTTGGAGATAAGAAATGAAATGTACCGTTCATGGAGACGGTAAGCCGTACGTATACATGAATGCTACTTTCATTTATTTTTTTTACTCAATGGAATTAAATAATAATGATATAAAGGTATATTATAATTCTATTATGATATCATATGTAATACCAATAATTCCATCCTTTATATGTCCCACATATGGCATTAACGAATCAAATCACTTTGAGGGGGCGGTAGTCCGCACTTCCTAAAATGAAGATATCGCGTTTAGCCATAATGGAAACCATAAAGATATGCCATAAATGAAAAATACATAAGATTAAGGAAAACATAAACATATTATATATCATATATAAATATAGTGACATATTAATGGCCACCTTTGAAGGTGTTAAAATAATATTGAAGAATCATCATTTCGTGAGGCAGTAATTCGCCATCCACAGAAACAGTATGTTCTTTAACCATTAGATAGAGGTGTGTGAAAGTGTATCTCAAATACTTCTTATAACAACATCATAGTATATTTAATACACTGGTTTTGTTACAAAAAAAAAATAATAAAAATATTTTAGGGGTTTGTAGAAGAAAAATAAAATAAAAGAACACAAGTGAAGACATTACCTTTAAATCGGGTAGCTCTCTTTGATTTGAGCTCAAAGGCTTCCTTGTTAAAGATTCATCCCAAATTTAGGATTCAATTATGAAGAGATGGATGTATAGAGGTGAAATGGGCAGGGTTTGGCCGAGCCAAAGGCTTGAGAGGTGTGTGTAAGGTGGTATAGGTGGGGGCCTTTTATAAGAGGAGAGGAGGGGCACTCTTGGAAAGTTATAAAATATTACATTATTATAATATTAATTTCTGATTTAAAAGGTCCAAAAAGGATATATTTCTAGGATAAGGTGATAAGGTTTCTAAATCCACCCATCCAATAGGTCTGTGACAAGTGTAAGACTTATATTTCACCCTATCTTCTCATTTTATTTAAATCATTCATTTATGAGGTAATCAATGCATCATCACGGTGTAATAAATAAATTAATTTATTTAATATATAAAAATTATAAAAAAAATATCATGATGTAGGAAATATTTTTATCTTTCTAATTAATATTTATAGTCAAAAACATGACTTGTATAACCCCATCTAAAATTTGTTTTAGTAAAAAAACACATGTTTGTGACATTATAATTGTAACTTTAAATAAAAATGTATTAATGTCATTTTCCAACCAAAGTGGCTCCATGGGGTCCCCAAGTTGACCCATGGATTGTATTGGTCGGTCATGACTCATCTAATGATGGTAGGACATGTTTCTAGGTCATTTCATATTATTAAAACATTATTTTTACCTTAAACTGCACTAATTACCTCTAATCGCGATTAAAACTTAAAAGTTACTATTCACCAAAAAAAATATTTTAATCCCATTGAACCACATTTTATTTCTTAATGACAACCATGTATATCAGATTTTTGAAATTCAAAACCCAGTGGTGGTAAAATTTCATTTAAACGAAAAATCAGTTTTTTAAGTACCACTTAGTGGATTCACTATTCATCAAAATTGAAGTTTTCCGGAAAAATACCAAAAAATCAGCCTAAGATATATTTAATATTCCTAATTCAAAATTGATGTCTATTTTAAAAAATTCAAAACATATAAGTTACATTAATTAATTTAATAATTAATTCCCATTGTTAGAGCAAATAGCGTGTTTTTATGAAATAATAAGTATCAAAAGATTGACACTAGTTTAAGTCCAATTTCAAGATGAAATTAATTCCAACGACCAATATTGGATTAAATGGTAAAAATATATTCTAATTTAACTTTAAAACCAACTCAAAAGATAATATAATTATATAAATGTAACACCCCGAGATTTTATGAAAAATATTCTTTTTAATTTCATTAATGTCTTGTGTTGTACGCTACACCAAAAGGAGCTTGCACAACACGCATCCTTGATTTGCCTTTCATTACACGCAATCGCGACCTTCCTTGATAGCGTGTGTCGTACGCAATACCGAGTTTCACTAAACAATGATATGCTATTAAAATATTATTAAAACTAGCCGTTATGAATAGTAATAACCACTTTTTGAAATTTTGTAAATTTTATTTATTAAAATGGACTTCATTTTTGGATTCGGAATATCGAAATTAGCTTAGGGTGAAATTTTGGTGATTTTCGGATAACTTTCATATTTTGATGAATAGTGAAAATTACTAAATTTTAATTAAAAACAACATTTTCAATCGAAATAATTAATTGTGATAAATTATTAATTTGAGTGGTTTTAAAGTAGATTTAGAATATATTTTTACAATTTAATACAATGTTGGTCATTGGATGTAATTTCACATTTAAACCAGACATAAACAAGTGTCAATCTTTTGATAGTTATTATCTCTTAAAAACACGCCTTTTGTTTTGACGACGAGAATTAATTTTTAAATTAATTAATGCAACTGATATGTTTTGAATTTGGTAAAATAGAAATAATTTTTGAGTTCATAATATCAAATATAGCTTAGGCCTAATTTTTGGTATTTTTCTAAAAACTTTCAATTTTTGATGAATAGTGAAATCACTAAGTGGTAGTTAAAAAAACTGAATTTTTCATAAAACATAATTTTACCGCTTCTGTGAGTGGAATTTCAAAAATCCGAGAGACACGGTTGATGTCAGTAAGTAAAATGTGGTTCAATGAGATGAAAATATTTTTTGGTGAATAGTAACTTTTTACTTTTATTTACCACGGTTAAAAGTAAATAGGGTAATTTAGGGTAAAAATGATATTATTATTACCCTAAAACAAGTCCTAATTCTAATGGACAGGTGTAATTCGACCAAAAACAAACTTATAAACAAAATATGACCATTTAGGCCCACTTGGATTAGATTAGGACATTTATTATTATTTAATTCAAAGTAGAGTTAAAAGAGTTAAAATCAAAATTTATTTACTAAAAAAAATTTAATATAGGGTTATAAATAAGATAAATTCGATTATAAATATTCATTAGAAAGATAAAACTATTTCCTACATAATGGTATTTTATTTGTAATTTTTAGATATTAAATAAATTAATTTATTTATGACACAACAATGATGCAGTAATTATCTTATTAATGAAATATTGACATAATTGATGTTATAAATACCCAAATAAATATAATTTGAGACTTTTTATGAATTCCACTAATTTTATAGGTTACTATGACATGTTAGTATTTATTTAATTAACTTTTTTCAAAATTATAATTCTGTTATGATTTTCACAAAAATCAATTACTAAATAGTTTCAAAATTCACATAAAATAGTTTTTAAAAATAATATTATATTATTAATTGATAGTTTATTCCTAAAAATCTATGTTTCGGCCAAATGACTTAGATAAAGTTATATATATTAATAATAAACAACTTGGGGTTCTTTTGGCTTCTTATAGTAAGTTTATTAACCTTATAGTGTAAGAACACAAGAAGACATTGTAAAAGTAAAATTATTTAACTTAATGTTAAATCTAAATGATAAGGTTAAAATAGGAAACTAAACTTGTCTAAATTCTATTGGATGAGAGGATTTCGACCCATACCCACCTTATCCCAGAAATAAATCAATTTGGAGCTATTTAAAACCAAACTTGACTTTATAATAAAATAATATTTCTAGTTATTCCAAAGGTGCCCCTCTCCTCCCTTATAAAAGGGCACCCCCTCCCTCTCTTCCTCACACAACATTGAGCCTTCATGCTCGTCCAACCCCTGCCGAATACTCTTCTCCAATTTACTAGAAACATCCTAGAGGTTCTGGTATTCCTCAAAGACCAATCTTAGTGCCCTAAGAAGAGGTTTCAAAGAGGCGTATCGAAGAAGAGGTAATTTCTTCTCCCGATTCTTTCAAACTTCTTTCTTCTTCAACTTATTCTTCTTTATTTGTTTCATTATAAAGTAATAACATCAGTATCACTAATATACTTATTTTTTATTATAAATATGAAACAACCCCATTTCACCTTCTATCCATCCTACGAAAAACAAAATCACCGCGCGTGCGTACGTATGGAATACCGTCTCCACGCCGTGGTGTAATCTGTTTTTCCACCAACACCTTACATGGATGGGTATAGTGGTGTAACGAATAACTATACATAGTTATTATAACATCATACTGATTCTGATTATTATGTATCATCCACTCCAATTTAATTCAATAATCATGAAAATGATATCATCGCTCGTGCGTACGTACGGACTACCGTCTCCACGACGCGATGAGATTCATTCTCCACTTTAACCATTCATGAATGATTATAAAGTACATATAATAAGTAATCATGAAATATATGACATAATAATGATACTGGATTTATGTGTATGTATATGTATTTCATCTACTTAATTCCATTCAACTCAATAAGGAAACGAAAACAGCGTTCATGCGTACGTACGGCCTACCGTCTCCATGAACGGTGTATTTCTTTCCATTTACTGATTTATTATATATATGTATATTCTGAATATATATTATATATAAATCATGTTTTATATTCTGGAATTAAGTAATCATGATCTACGTAATCATATGAATAATTACAAGTCAAAACACGGACGAAAAATAAAAGGATTTTACCCAAAACGCTCTTTAACATGGAATTTACAAAAGAACGGGTAAAATAAAGTCATAAGTGAACCATATATGATATCATAACAACTAGTATGATTATGGAATAAGTCAAGGACATTATTTAAATCATTATACAGGAGGTTCGGACACTTGCGAAGCAAATCGGACCTAAGGTAAGGGAATATATCACAATCTCATTTTATCCGAGATTGTTTATACTTTAGTATTTACTGGGGTGTATTTTATCATCCACATCCATGTTTCCTCAATATTTAATATTATTTCCATCCACGTACAATTGTTTAAATCCAATTTTACCCTTCGGTGAGTTTTTAGTAAAATATATGAAAGGAATCTTTTGTCGTTTTTCATACGAGGTACTTTTTGACTTTTCCGACAAAAGTACAAAGAAAGTTTTTTTAACTTATACAGCATTAATGGATTTTTAAAACATTATTTCCAAGAAGCTTCCATTACTAGTTTTCAAGTTTATTTTTAATTAACTTCTTTTAGTTTAAAATTGTTTGACATGTTAAGAAAGGAAAATTGTTTTTGAAGTAGAAAGGATATTTTCCTCAAGAATGAAGTTCAAGTGTTTTATCAAAATTATTTTCCATCTAAGATAATAAAGGGTTCTGTTTTTATCCCTATTATTACATTGATTTGATTATGTTGTGATGGAATTATTTTTATGAATTCCTTTATCTTATATGAATTGTTTTATGATGTCATGATGTTTAAGATTCCCATTTGTATTACATGGGTTATGCAATGATGTATGATTTATGATTTTGTGGCACACATAAGAATGGTATCATTATGAGATGGGTGGGACCTATATCTCCCTCCAATGCATTCGGTAAAGATTTTATATCTCATGAGGTAGACATGGCTGGAACGGTAGGTTATACCGGTTCAGTGAAACAGGACTGAAATGAGGGTGACTCGGTTCAGAAAGTGACTTTGTCCACTAAGATAGTCTTGGAAATGAGTCTTGACTAACAAGAAATGATTCTCTATGATTATGTGTGTATGCCACAAAGTTTCATGTTTTATGTTATGATTATTGGGATTACATTTCACAACTATAATTTGTCCCATGTTATGAAATTATAATCTCTTTTGCAGGTTAAGATTTCCAAAAGATATGTTCTTATGAATATGATGTGATTGATATTTGTTTTTTTTACCCTTACTGAGCATTTGAGCTCATCCTTTTATGTTTTCTTTTCCCTAGGATATAAAGAAAGGTTTTAGGTTAAAAAAAAGGAAGATCTTTATGGGAGATGTTGAAGATCTTTCACCACGATTAGAAGATTATATTCCGAGTTTCCAAAGACACTAAACTATTACGGTCCTTGTGTGTGTGTTTTTGTAATGTACTAAGTATTCCGAAAAAGTAATGTAATGTCCATGTACGTTAAGCTTTGGGTCTCTAAAATAAATAAAATATATTAAAAATAGGGTTTGAATTAACATACAACATTTTTCACTATTCATTAAAAATTGAACTTTATCGGAAAAATACCCAAAATTTACACAAAGTAAATTTTGATGTCCCGATTCTAAATAAGAATTTTATTTTGTCAAATATAGCACATAAAATTGTCAAAAGGTGAATTTAAAAGAGGTTTGTCATCAAATGGTGATTAATCGACCTTTTAAGAATATTAGAATGTTTACGCTTAAAATTGGATTCATTCGCATTTTTAATCCTCTAACATTTATTGTAAAAAGTAAAAATATTTGACAACTATATATAATCATTTTGTAGTTAGTTTTTTTCATTCCTGCCATTACAACAGCTAGGCGTTAACTACAATTTAAATTAATATTATTTTATTATTAGAGTGCAACGTAAGATTCTCAAGAAACTCGTTATTGTGTATTTGGTACGCCATCGAGCATAGAGTCCCCTTTAAAGTAATATTAATATTTTATTCATAAATATGGATAAATGTGAAAATGTCATATTCTTTATTTACCTGGGGTGTTACAATATCGGTGTCGTCCCAGGGTACAAGTCAATGTAGAAGTCTACCTCTCTACGAGGAGGTAGTCCTGGAACGTCGTCAGCGAAAACATCCACGTATTGGTCCACCACAACAGGAAAACGTAGACTCTGCACATCAATCACTTCGAGTATGAGACTAGCCAACTGACGTGTGATCGGTTGTCCCCTCCTCTTTGTAAGTCCATCTTGCATTGCAAAGGCTCCCTTCTCGCCGGTAAAGGTGAACCTGGTCCCATCCGTGCGGATACACCGCACTTTTCTCCAAATATAGTCAATATGGGCATGAAGTGTGGATAACCATTCTATACCCAAGATAATGTTGTAAGGCCTCGACGCCGCTACCAGAAGATCCTAGCCGAAGCTCTCGCCTCCTAGAGTAATGTCACACTACCAACACCAGTGCGTAATCGTCGAGTATGTTCCCGTAGGAGTCTCTAGCCGTAAGGATCGAGCCAACAGCTCCGTCGGAATCTTTGAGCTCCAAATGAGGGTAGTTTCAATAAAATAATGACTCACACCTATGTCTATAAGTACTGTAGCAAGGGCGGATTATACACATAGAGTACCTCGAATCATCTCAGGTGTGTCGTGATTGTAGGCCTAGACTGCCTGGAGCCGAGCCCGCCTCTGTCCGCCAGCTCCCTGCTATTGGGTTGGACCTCCTAGTGGTGGTGGTGGTATCGCCTCAAAATGTCATCCACTACCCACTAATCGGTCAGCTCCTCTCCCATGTCCGCCTACTCCCAGCGGACCACCACGGTCGAACCTCTACATCTGCCTGGGAGGTCCCTCTACTGCCTGCTACTTATCTGCATGGAGGGTCGGGTAGTCATGAGCCTTGTGACCCTCCATGCCGCATTCATAGCACTACCTGCTCCTTGTATAGCTGGCTCTATCTCAGGTGCCCCGCATAACTGAACCTGTATCCTGGGGTCGCCCACCTGATAGTATGGTCCACTTGGACCTCTACGACATCTGTCTACTACCGGCTGCAGAATACACTGCTACATGTTGCCCTGTGGTGGGTCTTGCTGCTGGTGTCTACTCAGCAAGAAAACTATCCACTAGAAGGTCTCTCTCCAGCACCCCCGCTTGCGTCGGGATGCTGAGGGGGATCATCGAAGCCCTGATCTCATGCCTGAGTCCCTGCTCGAAGGTTTGGGCCCTGAAGAATGGGTCCTGAACCATATCTGTGGAATAGCACGAGAGGTCTGTGAACCTCACTAAGTACTGAGCTACTGTCATGCTGCCCTGCTGTAGATGAAGTAAATCATGAATCCAAACCGCACAAAGTTTGGCTGGAACGAACATTTAAAGGAAGAGACTCTCGAAGTCTATCCAGAGTAATGATTCCTCGCCATGAACTTGGAGCATCAGGATCCACCATCTGCCTGCTGCTGAATGCAAGAGACTTGCGGCACGGATCACCATGAGGTCGGATGGTGTCCCTACAAATCTAAAAACTCTCACGATATCCTATATCCAATCCTCAGCTATCTGTGGGTTCGTATCTCCCCAGAACCTGGGATACCACTGGAACTGGAACTCGTGCAATGCACTCAGATGGCGTGCACTCTCTACTATTGGAGCTGGTGGTATCGGTGGCCCATCGGGTAGTGGTGCCGCTGGTACTTCCGCTGTGATGGGGCCCTACACTGAGGCCTTGTCGCTCGGTGGGCTACCATCTCGTATATAACTCGGAACCCTAGCCGGCTTCCTTCGTGGGGCCATCCTAAAAAGAAATAGGTGTGACATGGTTAAAACAACATACATGGTGAGATGACACAAAATAATCATGAAGAAATATTTTTCAAAGGAAACACACACGCAATCAGTGTTTTCGTGCACTCAGTTAGAAATCAGAAGTCAGAGTCCTAGAGTATGGATATGTCAGCCGTCGCGCCAAAACCGGTTTCCCTAAACTGATAACCACACCCAAAACACTTAACAATATTGTTGTCAAAAGAATCAGAGTCCAATTTATGTGGTAAAACTGACTCCTCTAATACTAATTTGTCACGACCCATCCTCAGGGCCCGTCTCGTGACTACCCCAAGCCCGCCATCCATTGGCCAGGGGCTGGCAACTAGCACCAAAGGCATAATCCTGATAAAAAGGGATGGAATTTCCTTTAATCCTATAACACACACTAAATGAACACAAGCTATAAAAGAAACAAGTAATAAAATAGAAAAAGTGTGCTAAAAGTAAGTGGGCTAGTATACAAACCCAACTAAACAACAAGTACATGTAAAAAAGGGAAAACAGTGCATGGATCATCCACCGAGGAATCATACCTGAAGGGTAAGTGTAGAACTCGAACACTTCATCCCTGTGGTACGTCCCATCTAGTCCATCTCCGAGCAGCCTCCCATCCATCACCCTCAGCCTCGATCACTGTTGTCTATCATCTGCACAAAACACAACAAGGTGTGGGTGAAGCCCGTGCAGGGGTGAGTATAACAATACTCAGTGGGGGACCCCGAGACCCACGAAGTTCTCCCAGAATCCACCAAGGATAAACCATAGTAGATAGATGCAATCACGAAGTACCAACCAACCCTAATTAGGTATATTACCATACCTATACCTATGTTATTAATCACTGTCCAACTCCAACTCTCGAGCCCAAGCACAAACCATTCCACAAAGGAAGTAAAGTCAATCACCATGATGATAACGGTTGAAAGACATAACTCAGCTCACACAGGTATACATCTTTCATAGAGTGATAGAGATGATCAGATGTAGTCACTAATTCATCTAAGCTGTTGGACCCACATAGGATACAGGACCAACTAAGCTTTCGGACCCACACAGGATATAGGACCAGCTATTCTGTTCAAACCACACAGGATACAAGAACAGAAGTCATAATTGTCGGACCCATAGAGAATCCTGATACAGTAGTCATTGCTATTGAACCCACAGAGTATTCTAGTACTGTAGTCATCACTGTCAAACCCACGGAGAATCCTGGTATAGTATCATCGATGTCAAACCCATGGAGGATACTATCATCTCTGTCGCAGCCAGCCCTAGAGTTCCTGCACACATCATGCTCGATTCTGGGAGTGTCCACTCCTTGATCCATGTTTCGATAAATCAACTATCACGATTTCCTGAGATGATTCATCCTGTAGTTCTGTTTCATCATAAGAAACCCAATGTGATAGAAAACGCGTCAATCGGACTCCTGGTCTGAGAGTTATTCGCATTTCCGTTCTAGCTGCTCGGTTGGATTTACGCTTGATCCAAACCCAGCCATTTTCCAAATTTTTCTGAAACTCAATTATAGTATCCAAAAAGGACCTCATCGTTGCGAGTCTCCCATTCCCGTAGACGGCGCGTCAATCGGATGAGCAGTCTAGGAGTTATTCGCATTTAAGCGAAGACGGGTCCGGCCAGTCAAGCCCAGTGGGCTGGCGGGTCGGCCCGACCTAGCTCAGAGGGTCTAACCCGGCTGGGGGTTGGCCTGGCCCGGTGGGCTGCGGCCCACCCATGGACCCGGCCCGCATTGCGTGCTAGTTTGGTTTGCCCGGCAGCGCCACGCGGCGCCGCCTACACCTCTGCCCCGGCCGGTCGTAGCTGGCCGGTTCAGCACAGCGCATGCGGCCCATGCTACGGGCTTCGGTTCTCCCCACGCGGTTCCAACTGGCGCCGTGGTTCCCCAACCAGACTGGCACACTTCTTGCTGGGTTTCCTAGCCGAACGGCCCGCGGACGCGGGCCGCGTCTTCTCCCATGTGGCGCCTGTGGGCGCTGTAGTTCTCCAGCCCGGCCAGCATGTGGCCATCCGGTTCACCCAGCTGAGTATTCCATGGACGCGGGCCGCGTCCTCCTCCATGTGGTCCCTGTGGGTGATGCGGTTCTCCAGCGGGCCGGCTGAATCATCTGGTCGATCGTCCCTTGGACCAGGCGGCCCGAGCGGCCGCTAGTCCCTCCATGCGGCTGGGTCGTGCCCACCGCCGCCTCCGCCTGGAGACCCACCTTCTGCGGACCACCAGGTTTTCATCGGTTTTCAAAAATTGGATCTGTATGCCCCTAGGGTCCTCCCAGGATGCCACCCTCAGCGTTGGACCCTTCGGATTATGTTGCTACCACTTTCTCCCATCACCCACGAAGAACGCAACAAGCGGAAGAACATCACAATATTAGCAGAGGGAATCAGGACGTGGTTGGATTGGCCCACACCCTCCACGTTAGTAGATCACAACAGGGTTCAATAATGACCATCAATAAGAACAATCCATCCCAGATCTAAACCCCGCATGAAATTCTTCCCAAACCTGCAAGAACGATCGAATCGTGGATCAGCCTGTTTATTGGCTGGTCTGTGTTCGTCTTTTAGAAATAAGAATGGAGAATGTCAATCCCAAGAAAGGTAAATCCCCTTACCTCTTATTTTTTGTAGTATGTTGAAAAGTCGTAGAAGAAGGACATTGCAGAAATCAGACTCCATTTCGTCAACGTCGGAGGAGGTAAAGCTCAGTGAAGACGAGTCGAGATGACACCCTCGTTGTACTTCCAAGCCGACAGTGCTTCCCTTCCTTGCTCTGGTTGAAGAAGGAAGAATATGATGCTTCATGTTCTTTGGAGATGAGGAGTTTTCTTCGTTGGAGTAAGTCTTTTCTCCAAGAGTTCTCTCTAATCTATTATGTGTCCACCCAAAATAAATTAATTGCATCTCTATTATTTTATTCATGCCAAACATTCCAAATGGAATTCAAAATAATTCAAATCTCTACAAATTAATTAATTAATAGTGGGAACTGAATTAATTAATTAATTGGTGTTGGAACTTTAATGAGAGAAGGAGGAAGGTTCAAAATTAAATGAGGAGAGGTGACTATTAATTTCAAGGGAAGGTTAATAGACTTCCCCCAATTAAATTAAAGTTACATGGGGGTTAAAGGGGGTTCAAACTAGAGTGTACCCGACCTATTTATACCCTCCCAAGGGAGGATAGAGTGTGGTGGGACCCACCTATAACCTCCACTTGGTGGTTTTAACCACTAAACAAATAAAAATATGTACACATATTTTTATTTTATTTTATTTAGAATCCCCAAAAATTAGCTTCCAACCTCGATAAAATGCAACTGCAGTATAGCACTCCTTAAACGAATGTCGGCGCTGCGAGTTCAGCGGTGCCCTCAGATTTCAATTCCGAACATTGGTTCAAAAGATATAAAATCTCACATGTACGTTTACTGAACTTACCCAAGAAAAACTTCAGAAATTGATTCTGGGCACATAGGGCCTCAGAATCAAGCGCCGTCCGAAACTGCGGACTCGTCAAAAACCCATGTATTGAGAAAACAAATCACAGAATTCCCGGGTATTTACAAATCCTCCTTTTCAAATCCTTGAAGATCTCCTCACATTAATCATTCTAATAAAACTTGACTCCTTTATGAGTTATCTTTTTTTGAGGGTTTGATAATCATGATAAATTTCTCAAAAATTGATGATAATACCCAACTAAATCAAGGAAAATATAGATATATGTCACAGATGTTGTCATTAGACAACCTTAAAATCATTTTATCTTTAAAGGGTCTACATATATCCCATTTATTGTGGTGATATTCCACAAGAATGAGACTTCCTTCCACCAAAACTCAAATTTTTTATACTTCTCAAAAATCATTTACTTTAATAAGGTTTTAGCACAATACTCTGATGCTTCTCAACCTCCTCCTTTAATTTGATGTATATTAGAAAATCATTTATAAATTCTACCAAAACATTTTTGAGGTAATCTCTAATGACTCTACTCATCAATTCCATTAATATATATATAGCATTAGTGAGTCCAAGTTTCATTACAATGAACTCATAGTTCTCGTACCTTATATGAAAATTAGTATTAGAGATATCCTTCTTCTTTATCCTAACATGATAATATCTCAACCACAAATCCACCTTGGAGAATCTTTTTGATCCATGTAGTTGATCATACAAGTCATCAATCTATGGGAGATGGTACTTTTTCTTTATCGTGTTCTTGTTGAGATCACAATAATCAATGCAAAGGCACATCGACCCATCCTTTTTCCTGATGAAGAGGACTGGTTCACCCCATGGTAAAGCACATGGTCATATGAACCCTTTGTCCAGATTATCTTATAGTTGTTTTTTCACCTCATTAAGTTCCACAATATCCATTCTATTCAGAGTCTTGGATAATTTCAACACCTCTAGTATGAGCTCGATTGAAAATTCAACCTCCGAACTAGGATGTAAAGACCCAAAAATCCCCTGGAATTTTTTTTAAATACATGGAAATTTTAGGAGTCTGTGAAAATTTACTGTTCTTGATTCTGAGGCCCGGTGTGCCCATAATCAATTACTGATGTTTTTTTCGGGTATGTTCAGTAAAAGTATGGGCGGGATTTTTTAACTTTTGAACCGGTGCTCAGAATTGAAATCCGAGGACACCGTTGAACTCGCAGCATTAGTATTCACTTAAGAAGAATTTCACCTCAATGATAAATAGTCAAGAGTGAAAGTTTTTTTTTGGGTTTTTTATAATTTTTTTAATAAAATAAAGTGATATAATACTTAATTTTATTTTAAACTGCCATGTGGAGATTGGGTGGTTAAAACCTCCACATGGGAGTTGGAGGTGTGACCACAACACCTTAACCTCCCTTGGGAGGTTACGGTGGTGGGGCCCACCTGAGCATAACCTCCCATGAGAGGTTGTGACGTGGGGACCACACGAGGCCTAAGCCCCCAAATTAATGGGGAGGGAGAGGAAACCTCTCAACCCCCTCAATTAATTTTATGTGTTGACGTAATATTAATTGCTTCCAATTTAATTTTATGTGCCAATGTGAAATCAAATGATTCCAATTAATTTTATGTGTAAACATTAAATTAATTATTGTCAAATTAATTTTATGTGTCAACATAAAATTAAAACTATCAATTAATTTTATGTGTCTAAATAAAATTAATTATTTTCAATTAATTTTAGGTGTCAACAAAAAATTTAATCATGCCAATTGTTTTGTTATTGTATATTTTCTTTTCCTTGGTGGTGGAATTGGGGAAAGGCTTGGCTTTAGAGAATTGGGAGGTGCTATTGGAAAAATCCTCTCCAAGAAAGAACGCTTCCTCCACGAAGAACGCAAACAATGTCGACGACGTTTTATTCTTAGACTTCCTTCCTCAAATTCTACCGACTTTGAGTGTTGTCAAAGAGCCGACACAACTCGGGTTTGGAAGTGCTTGGTGGACGCGACAAACAATGATCCTCTACATCTTCTTCTGTGACTCCGTCAATGAATGACATCTACCTTTTTACGCCAATGTCAACCAACTACAAGAAAGGTAGGGGGATTATTTATTGATGATGTTATACCCTTATTCTTATCTTCTTCATTGGATAAAATGGGACAGTTGCAGACGTGTTGTTGATCATCTTCTATTCTTGAGGAGACAATTGATAGCTCCCTAAACGCGGAGGGTGCAGGGCCAATCTATGATGGCCCAACACCCTCTGTCGGTTTTTTTTCTATTTTTTCTTTCCCATGGAGATATTACAATGACTAGGAGATGGAGAGAAATGACCAGGCCTCACTACCGGTGGCCTCTGTAGACCACGCCGCCCCTACGGCGTTCTGCACCGCACCCCAGCCGGGCCCGCACCGGCCCGGCCTCCCGGCCGACCGTGCCTCCCGCACGCCCTGACTGGCCCCCGCCGGCTGCTTGGCTGCCCGCCTGGATGCCGCTTGCCTGGCCGCCCGCCTGGCTATCCGCTTGGCCGACCGCCTGACCACCGCCTAGCCACCCACCCGGCCGCCTGCGTAGCCGCCGCGCTGGCTGCACCCTGGCCAAACTAGCCTCTAACATTGGTTGTACCCTTTCCAAACTGACCGCCTACTTGGCAGCCGCCTGGCCTCCCACGCTGGTTGTGCCCTGGCCGAACCGGCTGCCCACCCAACAGCCGCCTCGCCGCCTGCATTGGTCGCGCCCTCACTGAACCGGCCGCTTTCCAGCCCCCTTGCGGCCTCCCGACCGAGCCAGAGAATCGTCCCCCTTGCGGCCTCCCGAATGAGCAGGAAAACCGGCCCCCCTTCCATCCCCCCTCTCAGTTCCCTAGCCGAACCGGCTTATTTATGCCTTCGTGTCGTGCTGCACCGAGCCACACGTTCGCAACACACCGGGCCGAGCTGGCCTCGAGCTCGAGCCGAGCCACCCTCACAGACTTCTGGGATGGGCCTAGTGGTCCAGGCCATACCCAATAAGCCTGACCGGGTCGACCCAGAATGAGTTGGGTTGGGTCGGTCTAACTGGGTCGGACTGGACCCGGGCCCCCTTATAACCCTTTACTTCCTTTGGCCATATCTTTGGTACCCGACATCCGTTTGAAAAACCATCAGCGGCGATGGTAATCTTGGAGCATGATGGTCCCTTTGAGAAAACCCCACTGGAGTTCGGGGTAATGTTGTGATACGGTCATGTTGGATCTTACAAGAATCCAACCGGGCCCCAGGACTAAAAATCTAATAACTCAGAGACCGGTCGTCCGATTGATGCGTCATTTTTTGCATTGAGACCCCTTTGACGTGGCGGACCTTTGAGACACTTTTATGGGACTTTTTGGCAGTTGAAGTATCAACTCTTGGATTGAGGAGCAGAACCTTCCAGAATCAAGCATGCTTGTAGAAACCCTATGGCTGGCTGCGCTCTGACGACTGTACCTGGATCCTGTGTGGGTCAGACAGTTCTGACTACTGTTCCTGGATCCAGTGTGGGTCTGACAGAATAGATGGTTCTGGATCCTGTGTGGGTTTGACATCTTTGTTGGTCCTAGATCCTGTGTGGGTCCGATAGCTCTAACTACTATTCGTGAATCCTGTGTGGGTCTGATAGTTCCAAATGCAGGTCGTAGATCCTCTGTGGGTCCGACAGCTTATATGAATCAGTAACTACATCTGATCATCTCTATCACTCTATAAAAGTTGTATACCTATGTGAGTTGAGTCAGCAACCCTTCTGTTTCCTCAGGAACGATATGGATTACTTGATAACTTAGGTATATGTATGGGCATATACCTTAAGTGGGGTTATCTGTCAATTTTATACTATTTGGTTTGTCGTTGTTGAATTTTGTGAGACCTTGAGAGTATCGGGGTCCCTAATGGGTATCGTTATGCTCACCCATGCACCTGTTATGCCCGCACCTCATTGTGTTGGATGCAAACTACGGACATCGCTGACGTAGGCTGAGACCACCAGGACTGGATAGTACCTAGAGGTGGACCTTACGATGAGACGGTACACAGAGAAGTCTGACGGGTGTGGAGTGCTGAGGAGGCTATCTGTACCTACCCTTCATGTAGGATCCGTGGTGGATGATCCAGGAGCTGCTTTCACCATTCAGTTGTTTTTTCCCTTTTTTAGTTGTACTCATACTTTAAAGTTGGGATTGTATTTCCGGCCGCTTTTTACATCCTAGCAATCTCTTATTGTATACAGTCTTTACTTAGTGTATGCTTCCAGTTGTACTCTGTTGTGTTTGGATAAAGTTATAAAGGTAATTTCGTCCCATTTTGTGGATTTATGCCTTTGGGGCTAGTCGCCAGCCCCTGGCCTATTGAAGGCGGGCATGGGGTTGTCACGGCACGGGCCCCGGGAGATGGTTCTTGACAAATTGGTATCAGAGTAGTCAGTTTTACCATAGAACTAAGCACTCTGATCTTTTCTGTGAAGCAATAGTGTTAAGGATATTGAGTGTGGTTTTTAGTTCAGGGAGTCCAGTGTTGGTGCGGTGGCCAATGTATCCATACACCAGGACCCTGAATTCTAATTTCTAACTCAGTGCATGAAAACACTGATTGCATGTCTATTTCAAGAGTTTTTTTAGTGATCTATTTGAGTCAGCTCACCAGGTATAACTTATTGACTGTGGTTCATCTGTTTCTTTATAGGATGCCTCCACGCAGACATCCAACTAGGGTTCCATGCTTTTTACGTGATGGAAACCCACCAAGCGATGAGGCCTCGTTGTAGGGACCTATCATAGCCGAGGCACTAGTGGTACCACTACCCGTTGGACCACCGATACCACCAGCCCCAGCAGTAGAGAGTGCACGCCGCTTGAGTGTGTTTCATGAGTTCCAGCGCTAGAGGCCGCCGAGGTTCAGGGGTGAGACGGACCCGCATGTAGCTAGGATTGGCTATATGTTGTGGTGAGAGTCTTCAGACTAGTAGGGACACCATCAAACCTTATGGTGATGCTTGTCGCGAGTCTTCTTCAGGAATCAGTAGGTAGAAGGTGGATCCTGATGCTCTAGGTGCATGATGAGGTGACACTTCTCTGGGAAGACTTCGAGAGCCTGTTCCAGGAAGATTTTTTCCCAACCACCCTACGTGCGGTGCGGAGACAGGAGCTACTTAATATGCAACAGGGCTGCATGACAGTAGCATAGTACTCAGCGAAGTTCACCGACCTCTCATGATACTCCACAGATATGGTGCAGGACCCTTTTTTCAGGGCCCGGACCTTCGAGCAGGGGCTCAACCGGGAGATCAGAGCGTCGATGATCTCACATAGCATACCGATACAAGTGGGGTGTTAGAGAGAGCCCTCATAGTGGAGAGTTTCCTTGCTGATCAATCACCCGCAGTGAGACCCATCACTAGTCGACATGCTGTGGAGTCTCCTGAAGATGGATGTAGATAGATTTAGTAGAGGTCTAAGCAGACCAGACCATCCGGTGGATGTCCTCAGGACACAGGATCGGTTGTGTGAGGCACATGAGACAGAGATGGTCATGTGAGCACAGGCAATTTTTCACATGCGGCGAGGAGGGTCACATGGCTCGTGATTGTCCGACCCGCCATACTAATGATCATCATATAGTTGGGGGACCTCCTAGGCAGAGAAAAATATTCGGTCGAGGTGGTCCGCAGGGATCAGGTAGATGTGGCAGAGAATCTAGTCGAGTAGCTAGTGGTGGGTGACGTTTTGAGGTGTTACTGTAACGCCCCAACCCCAGCTACCCAGAGTCGGTGCATTACTTCGTAACATTGGCATGATCACAAAAGATCAAGTCTCGAAAGGCCGATTCGTTTAGTAGCCTTGGAAACACTAGATACATTCATAAATGTTACATTACATCATAAAGTGAAAAACTAATAACAAAGTCTTCGTAGTCCACACTCATATCCTCTTATAACTATCCCTGCAGGTCATTCATAAAATACTTCTTCACATCCTGGAAAATATTAAAACATTGAAAGGGGTGAGCTCAGATGCTCAGTAAGGATAACAATATTGCGGAAGCTTTAATAAATAAACATAAACATTTAAGGCAATGTATAACTAAAACAAAAGCCTTTTGAACTTGAACATCAACATAATATGGAAAAAGTAAAATGAGATAATGTCATTCACTTCTTCACATGGATATTCTACTGGTCGAATAATCATATGTAATATCAATAACCACTTTCATAATGATGGAATGCATAATGCCAGACATTCTAAAACATTTTTTCAAGGCCTCGGCCAAGACGTCTAAAATGATTAAGGCCTCGGCCAAAACCATAAATCAAATTGGGAAAAGGCCTCGGCCAATTCCACATCTAGTTGTCTCATTAGACCTACCGATGCATCGAGGAGCTATAGCGGGCTCCACCCGTCACTTATTAAGTCCAATGCATTCCTCATATGAATAGGATTAAACATACCATAAACCATAACATAATCATATCACATAAAACATGCATAAAGGAAACATAAAATTTCCACATTTCAATCAGAAGATATCAATACAACACATTGATATAATAAAAACTCTTTAAAAACCATTTTCAATACCAAAATAAAAGAAAGTTAAAACTTTGTATTTATTTTTCATAAAAAAATGGCTTTTAGAGGAAGCCGAAACTCAAATAATGGTCACGGCGGCGGAGAAGTCGTTGTCGCCACATATGTACGGAAAGAAAAACATTCCCTTTTTGTCGTTTAGTAAAACGCTTCGTATAAAAAAGATTCCCTTTGAATAAACGTAAAAGTCAATGGGGTTTATACACCGTATAAAAGAAAGTGGTGTATAAAACCAAATATGCCTCAATGAAAGGAGATTGAGACGAAGTCCTTAAAAATATAATTTTTAAAATAAAATAGAACTATTATGTGTATTCACTATTGGTACACATGAAGAAAGTAAAAATACAAAATAGGACATAATAATATCGACATAATTTGAAAGTAGGAGATTAACCCAAAGAATGGAAGTTGGGTTAAGAAATTCCCTTACCTTGCGTCTTGTCCTGACTCGACCCTTCTTTAACCTCCTAAATAATAAACTAGAGTTAATATATACCTTATTAAGAACCATTTTAAATTTCATTATCCTTTTTATATCACTTATTACAATGATATGAACATTATGTAATTATTTAAGTTAATAACGGTCGTTTTGTCGATCTTTGGTACTTGAGTCAACAATAAAATTCTTATAATTACAAGTTGTTTATGTGGTAGAATATCCATTATCTCCAGAATTATATTCATGATTTAGATGTCATATATATCTCATATATCCAGTATATACATTCATTTGTAATATTACGTAACATTTAGAGGTAAGAAATGAAATGCACCGTTCATGGAGACGGTAAGCCGTACGTACGCATGAACGCTACTTTCATTTCAATTTCATATTTAATGGAACGAAATAATAATGATATAAATGTATAATATAATTCCAGTATAATATAGTGTATAATACCATTTACTCCATCCTTTATACATCCCACATATGGCATTAACGATTCAAATCACTTTGAGGGGGCGGTAGTCCGCACTTCCTAAAATGAAATTATCACGTTTTACCCATAATGGAAATCATAAAGTATGCCATAAATGAGAAATACATAAGCATAAGTAAAACATAAACATATTATATATCATATATAAAAATAGTGACATCTTAATGGCCACCTTTGGAGGTGTTATATGAGTGTTGAACAATCATCGTTTCGTGAGGCAGAAATTCGCCATCCACAGAAACCGTATGTTCTTTAACCATTAGATGTAGGTGTGTTTAAGTGTAGCTCGAATCCTTCTTATAAAAACATTATAGTATATTGAGGATACTGGTGTTGTTTCAAAAGAAATGAATAAAAAGATTTTAGGGGGTTGGAGAAGATAAATAAAACAAAACAACATTAGAGAATACATTACCTCAAAATCGGGTAACTCTTTTTGATTTGAGCCAAAGGCTTCCTTGGGAAGAGTTCTTCCCAAAGTGAGGCTTCTAGGAGTAAGAGAGGGAAGTTGGGAGAGTATTTGGGCAGAGTTTGGCCGAGCCAAATGGCTTGAATGTGTAAATGAGGTGGGAGAGGTGGGGGCCTTTTATACGTGGAGAGGAGGGGCTCTTTTGGAAAGATTGAAATGTTACATTATTATACAATGCTTTTCGGATTCTAAAGGTCCCACACTTATATAATTCGTGGCTAAGGTGATAAGGGTTCGAAATATCTTCATCCAATAGGCTTTGGACAAGTGTAAACCTTGGATTTTGCATTATCTTCTCATTGTATTTAAATCGTCAAATAATGAGGTCATCGCTGCATCATAATGATGTCATAAATAATTTAATTTATTTAATGTCTAAAAATTATAAAAAAAATACTATGATGTATGAAATCTTTTTAGATTTCTAATGAATATTTGTAGTCAAAATTTGGACTTGTGTAACCCCACTTAAAAACTGTTTTAGTAAAACTCATGTTTGTGTCAATTTAATTTTAACATTAAATAAATATATATTATTGTCATTTTCCAACAAAAGTGGCTCCATGGGGTCCCCAAGTTGACCCAAGGGTTGTCTTGGTCGGCCATGACTCATCCAATAGTAGTAGGACAATTTTAAAGCTCATCTTATATTATTAAAACATTATTTTTACCTTAAACTACACTAATTACCTCTAATCGCGATTAAGAACTTAAAAGTTACTATTCACCAAAAAATTATTTTAATCTCATTGAACCACATTTTACTTCTTAATGACAACCATGTATGTCAGATTTTTGAAAATCAAATCACAGAAGTGGTAATATTTTATTTTAACGAAAAATCAGTTTTTAACAACCACTTAGTGGTTTCACTATTCATCAAAAATTGAAGTTTTTCAGAATAAGGCCAAAATTTCACCCTAAGCTATAATTGATATTCCGAATTCAAAAATGATGTCTATTTTACAAAATTCCAAACATATAAGTTGTATTAATTAATTTTATAACTAATTCCCGCTTTTACAATAAATAGCGTGTTTTTAAGAAACAATTTATATCAAAAGATTGGCAATTGTTTATGTCCAATTTCAATGTTAAATTAATTCTAATGACCACCATTGGATAAAATGGTAAAAATATATTCTAATTATACTTTAAAACCACTAAATATTATAATTTATCACTATAAATTATTTTGATTAAAAAAGTTGTTTTTATGTATTTTTCACTATTCATAAAAAATTAGAAGTTCTCAGAAAAATACCAAAATTTCAACATAGGCTAATTTCCATATTCCGAATCCAAAAATGAAGTCCATAAAATTTCTATAATTTTAAAAAGTGGTTATTACTATTCATAACCGCTACTTTGATTAGTCGCGGTGTTTTAGAATTTGAAGTTGCGTACAATGCAAGCCATTCCATTATCGAATGAGAAGCGTATCGTGGAAGCTCGGGGTGTTACATTCTCCCCTCCTTCAATAAATTGCGTCCTCGCAATTTGAAAAAAAAAATTCTTTGAAAATAAAAGGTTGAAAAGATAAAATATCTTTGTGGAAAACCCACATCGGAAATAAGATTAATAAAATTTAGCCTTAATAAAAGGGAAAGGGAAATGAAAATGTCACCACCCAATTTTGATCTCGATTAGGAGAACATTGGTGGAAATTAGAGACATATAATTGGAGGAAAAACGTAAATATTCGTAGGGAGTGATTGAGGTCATCAATCACAATCAACTGTCAAATTGAGGGCCTCAAAGTCTTCAATCTATGTTGATTTAAAATATCATCAGTTCAACAAGACATAATGTATTAGGATAACGCATTTTTTTGTTTTAATATCCCTTTAATAAAGTTTAAGAATTAATTTATTCATTGAATAATAGATAGGTATATATTTATGCTTGACAATTAGAGTTTCAACCTTCAACTCATCTTTCACTCAAAAATATAATAGAACTCAAAAATATTATACTTATCCTAATTGTATAAGGTTACAAATGTTAACACATACCATTTAGATTAGTAAAATTATTTTGTAATAACCAGGGACTTCCTGTAGGCTAGTGGTAGGAAATAAAGGCCTGTCTCACTATGGTTGTGGGTTCGATTCCTGCAGCTTTGTCCGATGCGACGGTTATGCCCCACCCTGCAGGTTGTCCTTTTCCTAAAAATATAGTACTATACTATTCCAAAAATAATCTTCATAAATGTTTTAACCTTAAACAATACTATCCAAAGATCAACTTAATCCACTCCAACCTTTATAGTTATCCAAAATACCTTTGTCCAGACTTTCTCTAAAAGGTCTCTTAATTCCAAAATCAATTTATCAGATTCCCCAAACAAAGTAAAGTTTCTCTTATTGTCACATACTAAAAATATGATTACCTTCATCATATTAAAACCTTACTGCAATCAACAAGTACTGCAGTACAATCCTTATATATATATATCACATTATTCTAATAACCGAAATATAATCCATCAGTCCAAAAGCACCAATACATTAGTTATTCTGCTTCAACTGTAGTAACAGCATAAGATTGTCCTTGATCCCTTGGCCATTTCTGAGGTAAGTTTCCCTGATGCTTAGGACATTCATTTGAATAATGACCCATTTCTCTACAATTATAGCATTCAACTTTGATAGCCTCTTTCTTTCCCTTGCAATCACGAGCCTGGTGACCCTTTTCTCCACATTTATAACAAACTCCCATTCCTTTTAGGCAAGTACCAGGGTGATTCTTCCCACAATTATCACATAATGGAAAATCCTTATTTCCCCTTTTCCCTTTATCTGTCTCTTGTTCCACCATTCTCTTCTTCTCTTGATTTACTTTGTTGTCATAAGACTTAGAGAATTCCTTTTCTGTCTTGATAGCACACGAGACAATATCTTCGTATGATGAGAAGGTTTGTGATACTAAAGCTCGACGGAGAAATGGTTTTAACCCATCAAAGAAAAGATCAATCTTACTTCTTGGGTTACGTATATAATCGGAAGCATGCCTCGCTAACCTTGTAATGTTAGCCTCATACTTTGCGACATTCTCATCCTCCTTCTGCCTCAGACTCAGAAATTGCCTTTCCATATCTTCTCGATGGTCACGAGGAAAGTATTTTTCTAAGAAAATCTCTTTGAACTCCCCCCATTCCATATTCGATATGTCATCATCTTCCTTTGTGTTTTGAATCAGCGACCACCACTGATCGGCATCTCCAGTGAGGCGGTAAACTGCCATGACAACTTTCTCCCTTTCACTACTCCCCAAGGCATGGAATATTTTCTCTAAGGAATTTATCCATTGCTCAGCTACTATAGGATTTGTACTCCCATTGAAGGTTGGTGGTTGTTGCCTCATGAAACGGTCTAGCATTGATCCTCCACGTTGCGGATCAGGGTGCTCCATACGAGTAAGGTTATTATTCATAACCTGCGTGAGTTGTCCCAGTACGGTGAGAAGCTGATCAGCACCCGTTGTATCACTAGCTCCACCATAATTATCTTGAGCAGGAGGGCAATCCCTACACGGAGTGCGTGCATTGATACGGTTTCCAATCCTTCCACTAGGTTCCATTTCTAAACAATGTCATAAACTAGATTAGTTTATGAAATAAAATACATAATTCCATATTTGTAAAATACTTTACATAAATTGAACTATTTATGGATATAATCCATAATCATAAAAAGAAATGTTTCCTTTGAGGAAGTATATACTCATAACCCTTCATAGTGGTTTGTAAAGAAAATGAGAATTATCCAAAGCATATCCCCCGGGAGTGTCGTAACCAAGAGTGAAGCAAGGCCCGTTGTCGTGCACCAGTTCCCGTTCGAGTCTATCTCAAAGCGGTGTTTTCGGGTTTTACCCCTAGGTACATCTGTGCCAGAGCCGCCTCTACCTGCTCGTATCCAGATAGGGATGTATTGCTCGGAAAACTCACAACATCTCTACAATACCAAAATTCTAAGAAGTTCTTCTATACTAATCCTCAATGTCTATCTTCGGGATATGTGCTCTAATCAGAGTTTATCTAAATCTAGCTTCCAAGGTTAGTACTAAACTGCCTCTAATACCCACTGTAACGCCCCGACCCCAGCTACCCAGAGTCGGTGCATTACTTCGTAACATTGGCATGATCACAAAAGATCAAGTCTCGAAAGACCGATTAGTTTAGTCGCCTTGGAAACACTAGATACATTCATAAATATTACATTACATCATAAAGTGAAAAACTAATAACAAATTCTTCATAGTCCACACTCATATCCTCTTCTAACTATCCCTGCAGGTCATTCATAAAATACTTCTTCACATCCTAGAAAATATTAAAACATTGAAAGGGGTGAGCTCATATGCTCAGTAAGGATAACAATATTGCGGAAGCTTTAATAAATAAACATAAACATTTAAGGCAATGTATAACTAAAACAAAAGCCTTTTAAAATTGAACATCAACATAATATGGCAAAAGTAAAATGAGATAATGCCATTCACTTCTTCACATGGATATTATACTGGTCGAATAATCACATGCAATATCAATAACCACTTTCATAATGATGGAATGCATAATGCCAGACATTCTGAAACATTTTGTCAAGGCCTCGGCCAAGACGTCTAAAATGATTAAGGCCTCGGCCAAAACCATAAATCAAATTGGGAAAGAGCCTCGGCCAATTCCACGTCTAGTTGTCTCATGAGACCTACCGATGCATCGAGGAGCTATAGCGGGCTCCACCCGTCACTTATTAAGTCCAATGCATTCCTCATATGAATAGATTTAAACATACCATAAACCATAACATAATCATATCACATAAAACATGCAAAAAGGAAACATAACATTTCCACATTTCAATCAAAAGATATCAATACAACACATTGATATAATAAAAACTCTTTAAAAACCATTTTCAATACCAAAATAAAAGAAAGTTAAAACTTTGTATTCATTTTTCATAAAAAAAATGGCTTTTAGAGGAAGCCGAAACTCAAATAATGGTCACGGCGGCGGAGAAGTCGTTGTCGCCGCATATGTACGGAAAGAAAAACATTCCCTTTTTGTCGTTTAGTAAAATGCTTCGTATAAAAAAGATTCCCATTGAATAAACATAAAAGTCAAAGGGTTTTATACACCGTATAAAAGAAAGTGGTGTATAAAACCAAATATGCCTCAATGAAAGGAGATTGAGACGAAGTCCTTAAAAATATAATTTTTAAAATAAAATATAACTATTATGTGTATTCACTATAGGTACACATGAATAAAGTAAAAATACAAAATAGGACATAATAATATCGACATAATTTGAAAGTAGGAGATTAACCCAAAGAATGGAAGTTGGGTTAAGAAATTCCCTTACCTTGCATCTTGTCCTGACTCGACCGTTCTTTAACCTCCTAAATAATAAACTAGAGTTAATATATACCTTATTAAGAACCATTTTCAATTTCATTATCCTTTTTATATCACTTATTACAATGATATGAACATTATGTAATTATTTAAGTTAATAACGGTCGTTTTGTCGATCTTTGGTACTTGAGTCAACAATAAAATTCTTATAATTACAAGTTGTTTATGTGGTAGAATATCCATTATCTCCAGAATTATATTCATGATTTAGATGTAATATATATCTCATATATCCAGTATATAAATTTATTTGTAATATTACGTAACATTTAGAGGTAAGAAATGAAATGTACCGTTCATGGAGACGGTAAGCCGTACGTACGCATGAACGCTACTTTCATTTCAATTTCATATTTAATGGAACTAAATCATAATGATATAAATGTATAATATAATTACAGTATAATATAGTGTATAATACCATTTACTCCATCCTTTATACATCCCACATATGGCATTAACGATTCAAATCACTTTGAGGGGGCGGTAGTCCGCACTTCCTAAAATGAAATTATCGTGTTTTACCCATAATGGAAATCATAAAGTATGCCATAAATGAGAAATACAGAATCATAAGTAAAACATAAACATATTATATATCATATATAAGAATAGTGACATCTTAATGGCCACCTTTGGAGGTGTTATATGAGTGTTGAACAATCATCGTTTCGTGAGGCAGAAATTCGCCATCCACAGAAACCGTATGTTCTTTAACCATTAGATGTAGGTGTGTGTAAGTGTAGCTCGAATCCTTCTTATAACAACATCCTAGTATATTGAGGATACTGTTTTTGTTACAAAAGAAATGAATAAAAAGATTTTAGGGGGTTGGAGAAGATAAATAATACAGAACAACATTAGAGAAGACATTACCTCAAAATCGGGTAACTCTTCTTGATTTGAGCCAAAGGCTTCCTTGGGAAGAGTTCTGCCCAAAGTGAGGCTTCTAGGAGTAAGAGAGGGAAGTTGAGAGAGTATTTGGGCAGAGTTTGGCCGAGCCAAATGGCTTGAAAGTGTAAATGAGGTGGGAGAGGTGGGGGCCTTTTATAAGTGGAGAGGAGGGGCTCTTTTGGAAATATTGAAATGTTACATTATTATACAATGCTTTTCGGATTCTAAAGGTCCCACACTTATATAATTCGTGGCTAAGGTGATAAGGGTTCGAAATCGCTTCATCCAATAGGCTTTGGACAAGTGTAAGCCTTGGATTTTGCATTATCTTCTCATTTTATTTAAATCGTCAAATAATGAGGTCATCGCTGTATCATAATTATGTCATAAATAATTTAATTTATTTAATGTCTAAAAATTATAAAAAAAATACTATGATGTAGGAAATATTTTTAGCTTTCTAATGATTATTTATAGTCAAAATTTGGACTTGTGTAACCCCACTTAAAAACTGTTTTAGTAAAACAACTCATGTTTGTGTCAATTTAATTTTAACATTAAATAAATATATATTAATGTCATTTTCCAACCAAAGTGGCTCCATGGGGTCCCCAAGTTGACCCATGGGTTGTCTTGGTCGGACATGACTCATCCAATAGGATTAGGAAAAGTTTCAAGCTCATCTTATTTTATTAAAAGATTATTTTTACCTTAAACTACACTAATTACCTCTAATCGCGATTAAGAACTTAAAAGTTACTATTCACCAAAAAATTATTTTAATCTCATTGAACCAAATTTTACTTCTTAATGACAACCATGTATGTCGGATTTTTGAAAATCAAATCACAGAAGTGGTAATATTTTATTTTAACGAAAAATCAGTTTTTAACAACCACTTAGTGGTTTCACTATTCATCAAAAATTGATGTTTTTCAGAATAAGGCCAAAATTTCACCCTAAGCTATAATTGATATTCTGAATTCAAAAATTATGTCTATTTTACAAAATTCCAAACATATAAGTTGTATTAATTAATTTTATAATTAATTCTCGTTGTTACAACAAATAGCGTGTTTTTAAGAAACAATTTATATCAAAAGATTGGCAATTGTTTATGTCCAATTTCAATGTTAAATTAATTCTAACGACCACCATTGGATAAAATGGTAAAAATATATTCTAATTATACTTTAAAACCACTAAATATTATAATTTATCACTATAAATTATTTTGATTAAAAATGTTGTTTTAAAGTATTTTTCACTATTCATAAAAAATTAGAAGTTCTCAGAAAAATACCAAAATTTCAACATAGGCTAACTTCGATATTCCGAATCCAAAAATGAAGTCCATAAAATTTCTATAATTTTAAAAAGTGGTTATTACTATTCATAATGGCTACTTTGATTAGTCGCGGTGTTTTAGAATTAGAAGTTGCGTACAATGCAAGCCATTGCATTATCAAATGAGAAGCGTATCGTGGAAGCTCGGGGTGTTACAGTTACAGCCACCTCGACTAGGAGGTCCACCCTGACCACAAGGACCATGTGGAAAGGGGAGAGCTCAGCTCCAAGAAGTTGAGGCATACAACCATGGAACTACAGATAATATTTGAGGTATGATCTATGTCTACTCCACCATATATGTTGTTCTTATAGACACAGGTGTGAGTCACTCTTTCATTGCCACTGCCCTCGTTCGGAGCTCAGAGATTCTTATGGAGTCATTGGCTTGATCCATATGGCTAGAGACTCCTACGGAAGCAGACTCGATGATTACGCACTAGTGCTGGCAGTGTGAGCTTAGTCTAGGAAGTGAGAGCTTCAACGGGGATCTCATCGTAGCGGCGTCGAGGCCTTATGACGTCATCTTGGGTATGGACTGGTTATCTACATTCCATGATCAGATTGACTGTATTAGGTGCAAAGTGCGTTGTGTCCACATGGATGGGACTAGGTTCACCTTCACCAGCGAGAAGGGAGTCTTTGCAACACAGTACGGACTTAATTGAAAGAGGGTGCAGCCGATCACTCATTAGTTGGTCTTCCTTACCCTCAGAGTAGTTGATGTGGAGGGTCCAAGCTATCCTACATTGGTGGACTAGTACGTGGATGTTTTCCATAACGATGTTCCTGTTCTACCTCATCATAGAGAGGTGGACTTTTACATTGAATTGTACCCTGGGATGACACCGATATCTACTCCAGCATATCGGATGGATCTCGCTGAGCTTTGTGAGATGAGGGTACAGTTGAAGGACTTGCAGGGGAAGGGATTAATCCGGCCTAGTGTTTCTCCTTGGGCAGCCCCGATTCTGTTCGCCAAGAAGGAAGACGGGAGCTTGAGGCTGTGTGTCGAATATCATCGCCTAAACAAGGTTATTATGAAGAACAATTACCCACTTCTAAGGATTGACAAACTCTTTGATTAGCTGAAGAGAGCATGGTGGTTCACAAAGATAGACCTCAGATCAGGCTATCACCATCTCAGAGTTCGAGACGAGGATGTTCAGAAGACGACCTTCCGGTGTCGGTATGGCCCCTACGAGTTCTTGGTTATGCCCTTCGGCATAACCAATGCTCCAAACGTGTTCATGGGACTCATGAACAGGATAATCCAGCCATACCTCGATCTCTTTGTCATACTCTTCATTGATGACATTCTGATCTACTTGATTACCAAGGAGGAGCATGCCTACCATTTGCGGGTGGTACTGGACACACTCTGAGAGCACACGCTTTATGGTAAGCTCTCGAAGTTCAAGTTCATGATCCGAGAGGTTCACATTCTCGGACATGTTATATTGGAAGCTGGGGTTGTATTGTATCCATAGAATATTGAGGTGGTACTTTCTTGGGAGCCACCCAAGAGTGTGATGGAGGTACGAAGTTTCATAGGATTGGCTAGATATTACCAGAGGTTCGTACCAGACTTCCCTAGAGTTACAGCACCGCTGTCATCCTTGATAAAGATTAGGCAACCCTTCATATGGTCGATGAGATGCCAGCAGAGCTTTCAAGAGCTAAGGAAGAGGTTGACTAGTTCCCTCATGTTAAGGCTTCTAGAGGAGGGATTAGTGTACATAGTTTACTATGGCGCATTAGGGACCAGACTCAGATGTATCCTGATGCAGGAGCGAGCAGTGATCGCATATGGTTCTTGGCTGCCGAGACAGCACGAGCAGAACTACACTACCCATGACCTGGAGTTAGCAGCAGTGGTCTTCGCCTTGAAGATGTGCCGACACTATCTAATGGGATAATGTTTTACAGTATACTCTGATCACAAGAGTCTCAGGTATATCTTCTCTCAGAAGGACCTGAACCTGAGACAACTACTGACCTCACCAGTTTTGATAATCTCAATTATGTTTTAATGTGCTGTGAAAATCCCAAATAATGTTCATTCATATATTAATTACCTTTTCATCCTACTATTGAGTTGATAAAAATATCAAAATGATCTTTAGAATATGTTAATAAATGTTTATCTATGTTTATATCTAATTTGAAATAATTCTAACTCAATCTGCATATGTTTAGCATAGAACAGATAAGTGTTATATGTTGCATTGAACAGATAAGTGTTAAGTCCACCATTATCCACATACCAACTGATACAGACAAACAGAGACCTCCTGGTACTTAGTCTACCAATAGAAAAAGGTTACCGATAGAATGAAGAGACAGTCACTGAAACAGAACAGAGCTACCAGTATGTATAAGTCCACCGGAAAGCAAATTCCACTGATAGATCAAGTCTACCGATACAGACAAGCAACCAATATGAAGTCCACCGATAAAGAGTTGTTGATACAACGTCTACCGATAAGTATAGTTACCAATATAGACAGAGTCACTGATATGAGCAGCTACTGGTACAAGCGAGTTACTGATAGACTAGAAGAGATACCGACAGAAAGCTACTAATACAAGTCGGGTGATATGGACAGACAGCTACTGATAGAAAGTGTTATGGATATGCAAATATACTGTTACACTGAGTAATCATTACCATTACAAGTCTACCTATAGAGAGCTCACTGATACTCAGATCTATCGATACAAATCCACCGATTGAGAGCTACTGATGGAAGATGACTATTAACCAGTCACTATTACCCAAACTCTATACTTTTTCAATATTATTAAAATAATGATAACAGACATATTTTATGATTTTAATGCAATTAATGTTATTTAATGATAGTTTTTGGCATGTCAGGGAACCGTACCTCATACTTGTCAAAGTTAATCATTCCCATTTTCTGAACTCAAGGAATAAAAGGGGATATCAAGCTACTGGAGAAAAATATAAGAAGACATGAACACACGTAGAAAGGAAGAGAATATACACACGTACATGAAAAGAACAACACACGTAGAACTAGAACAACCCTCATACTCATCAAGAACATCAGTTCAAAGAAGATACTTAACTGCTACAAAGAATACTCTCCTACACAAGCTGAACACCTAAACTGGAAGTGAAGGAACAGAACTAAAACACACTATTTATTTTGAAAAAAATCAGAGAAGGACTCAAAGATTCAACTACTTCAAACCAAGGAGTCCAGAGCTTCACTCGCAACACATAGAGCATTCTAAACTCATATTTATTTGATTATCTCGGTTGTGTTCCATTCATTCACATTTTGAGCAGTGTGTGTACTCTGTATATTCTATACACACACACTGTCTCATGTGCTAAACTGGATGATTTCAAAATCCTCACACTAATCTTCTTTAACTCTCCTGTATCCCACTACGGATAGTTGTAGAGGCCATGTGTGACCTGGATAGTCTATGTGTAATTGTCCTTATTCCCAAGAAGAACTATGGTAGAGGTATTAGTACCTGTACAGTCTCTATACTGATTTTTACCCCGATCAAGGGTGTGGATCAAAATTTATATAAATTATTTGAGAGGACTAAGTCTCATCTTGAGACTGAACCTCTTGTTTTAAAACTTTTATGCTTACTTATTTTGGTTTTAACCTATATTGAATATTATTCTACTAATTACATTGAAATATAATTTTTTTTAAGGTTACTTTGATAGTTAATCTAGAAAGTGTTAGTAACTATTTTAAATCAGTAGGTTAGTTTCAAAAGATAATTTATTCTTCTGATTAAATTAACTGGGACCTAATAAATCTTTTGAGAACCTAATCGAACCCTTATAGTCTTACAAATTCACTACATTTTAACTTTGTTTTTAATTGGGGGATTTTAATAGAAATATTTTAACAGAAATTTTTAATTGGAACTCAATTCACCCCCCCCCCCCCCTCTTGAGTATCCACTCCAACCAACATTTGGTATCAGAGGGAGATTATTTATAAAGGGATTCCAAAAACCCTGTTTTTTCATCTGTGATTTTAGTTGTATCTTAAAGATCCTAAATATCTGTTAGTTCTAAATTTTATCTCTTTAAATTTATTTTATAAAATCCTATTATGGATATTAGATTAGAAGGTGCTTCTACCAATAGGAAACCCTTCTTTAATGGTGTTAATTATGCTCAGTGGAAGCTTAAAATGAAAATTCATTTAGAGAGAATGGGATTTGATATCTAGACTGCTATAGAGACTCAGTATAATATTCCAGCAACTAAAAGAACTACTTGGGATGAACCTAGTAAAACTTCCTACAATAATAACTATAAAGAAGTGAATTCCGTATATTGTGATTTTGGAGACGAAGAATTTAATCGCATATCTGCTTGTAAAACTGCTTATGAAATTTGGGATACATTGCGTGTTTCTAATGAGGGAACAACCAATGTTAAGGAAATTATATTGAATACCTATACTATTAAGTATGATAATTTTAAAATGAAGCCTGATTAACCTATTTCTGACATGAATCTCAGGTTTAATGAGATTTTCAACACTACGAGCTCACATGGAAAAGTTGTTCCGGAAGAAGAACAGATAAGGAGAATATTAAGATGTCTGTCAGACAGATGGAGAGGCACATCAGTTTAAAATAGAGAATCCTCTGATATTGGTGCTTTACCAGTTAAGGAATTAATTGGTAAGTTTAGGGTGTATGAAGAAGAACTGAAGGTAAACAAGGAAGAAGATGATGAACCAAAAAATAAGTCAGTGGCATTTAATTCTACTCCCTCCAAGATCAAGGATAAGGAGAAAGTTCACATACATACTGAAATATCAACAAGTGAAAGTTCAGATTCTGATAGTTATGCTGAAATGGCTCAAATAGCTAGGATATTTAAAAAGTTCTATAGGAAGAAGATATTCTTATGAAAATAAAAGTATAAGGGAAAGTATGACAATAAAGGTCATTAGAAGAAGGACTGGAAAAAGTTTGATAGAAGTGATGACATTGTCTGTTATGAAGGAAAAAGGAAAGGACATGTGAAAGAAGACTTTCCAAAGTTAATGTTAAATAAGAAATATGACTAAAAGGACCACAAGTACAAGAAACCTATGAAAGAAACATGGATTTCTTCAGAAGATTGTTCAAGTGATTCTGATTCTACTCAGGATGAAACATCTCAAAAAAGCTAACATGTGTTTTATGACAAACACATCTAAGGATACTTGCTTGAAGAGTTCTCAAAAGAAGGTATGGTACTTGGATATTGGATGTTCAAGGCATATGTCTAGAGATTACTCATGCTTCCAAGGTTTAATCAAATTTGATGGAGGCCATGTCACCTTTGGTGATAACTCTAAAGGAAAAATCTTCATCTTAGGCCAGATTGGTAACAATGATTAGGTTTTAATTTCTAAAGTATTATTTTTTGATGCACTTAAATATAATTTGTTAAGTACTTATCAGTTGTGTGATGATGGTTTCAATGTTAAATTTGAAAATGATTCTTGTAATGCTTTTAATTCTAAAAATATTTTAGTATTTTCTGCTTTGAGAAATGAATATTTTTATGTTGTAGATTTTAATTACTTGGATAAACAAAACATTACTTGCTTAAATGATTTTCATAAAGAGTCTTGGTTGTGGCACAAAAGATTAGGACACTGCAACATTCATTCACTTAGAAAACTGACTAGGAAGAAATTAGTTAGAGACCTACCTCAACTAAAATTCCCGACAGACAAAGTTTGTAATCCCTATCCAAAGGGAAAGAAACATAAAGTTTCTTTTAAATAAATGAAATAAGTTTCAACTTCTTGACCTCTCGAGTTGGTTCACATGGACATGTTTGGACCTTCTAGAGTCTCTAGTTTAAATGGGAAGCACTATGTCTATGTCTTAGTAGATGACTTTTCTAGATACACTTCGGTATATTTCTTAGCTCACAAGAGTGAAGCTTGTTCTTAATTTGTTAAATACTCCAAGTATGTAGAGAACCTTAGTGGACTTAAGATTAAGACATTGAGAATTGATCCTGGTCGTGAGTTTGAAAATCATGAGTTTGAATCTCATTGCTCACACAATGGCTATAGTCACAACTTTTTTGCGCCTAGGACACCTCAACAGAATGGGGTAGTAGAAAGAAGAAACAGAACCCTTAAAGAGATTGCAAGAGCTATGCTTAATGAGTATGAACCGCCTCTTTACTTTAGGGTTGAAGCTATAAATACATATTTTTATATTATTAATAGAGTCTTGATTATACCCATTCTCAAAAATACCCCTTATGATTTGTGGAACCATAGGAAACCTAAGGTTAATTACTTAAGTGTTTTTGGATGAAAAGTTTTTATTCTCAATACTAAGGATAATCATGACAAGTTTGCTTATACAAGTGATGATGGAATTTTTCTTGGTTTTTCTTTAACTAGAAAAGCCTATAGAGTCTTTAACAAAATAACCAAATGTGTGGAAGAGTCTATTCAAATCATGTTTGATGAAACTGATCCACATGAACCTAAGTCTTCTCTTGAAAATCTTGAAGAAGATTTTTCTGTTCTGGACCATAATGATAAAATAAATGAACCTATTGTAAAGACATCTAGTTCGGGAGACTTTCTAGAATATGCTTCTGTAGAAATTTAATCTAGAGAAGAGCCTGAAATTTCTAGTCCTACCTTTACTAGATTAACTATGATTCTAAAGAATCATCCTTTAGATGTTATTGTTGGTAATCTTGATAGAGGGGAACAAACTAGAGCCCCTCTAAGAAACCAGGATAAACATCAAGCCTTTCTTTGACAGTCAGAACCTAAAAATGTCAATGATGCAGTCAATGATGAATTTTGGGTAATGGGTATGCAAGAAGAATTAAATAAATTTGAAAGAAACAAAGTCTGGGAATTAGTTGACAGACCTAAGGACACTTTGACCATAGGCACTTAATGGGTTTTTAGAAACAAAGTTGATGAGTCAGGAAATATAGTAAGAAACAAAGATAGGTTAGTTGAACAAGGATATAGTCAAGAGTAAGGAATATACTATGAGTAAACCTTTGCACCTGTAGCTCGATTAGAAGCTATTAGGATTCTACTTGCCTATACTGTTCATCTGAATTTCAAGTTATATCAAATGGATGTTAAAAGTGATTTTCTAAATGGTTTTATAGTTGAAGATGTTATTGTTTAACAACAACCTAGATTTACTAATCATAATTTTCCAAATCAATTTTTCAAGCTCTCTAAAGCTTTATATGGTTTAAAACATGCTCCACGAGCTTGGTATGACAGACTTAGTAATATTCTTATTTCAAAATGTTTTTCTAAAGGGATTTCTGATCTAACTCTTTTTATTAATATAATTTCTAATGATGTTTTGATAGATCAAATCTATGTTGATGATATTATTTTTGGATCTTCTAAACATTCTTTATGTACTGATTTTTTAAAGACTATGCAAAATGAATTTGAAATGAGTTTAATGGGAGAACTCAAATATTTTCTTGGGTTTCAAGTTTTTCAAAAGGAAAATGGTATTATTTTAAATCAATGTAAATATACAAAAGATCTTTTCAAACGTTTTGGTTTGGATAGTATTAAGGAAAGTGATACACCTATGAGTACTGTTTGTAAGTTGGATTCTGATGAAACTGGAAATCCAGTGGATCAAACCAACTACAGAGGTATGATTGGAAGTATACTTTACATTACTTCTAGTCGACCAGACATTATGTTTAGTGTGTATATGTGTGCAAGATTTCAAGATAATCCTAAATAATCTTATTTACTTGCTGTTAAAATAATCTTCAAATATCTTAAACATATTGCTAACTTAGGATTGTTTTATCCAAAAGGAAAATCTTTTCACTTAATGAGTTATTCAGATGCTGACTTTACTAGTTTCAAGTTGGATAGAAAAAGTACATCTGGAACATGTCATTTATTGGGAAAATCCTTAGTATCTTGGTTTATTAGGAAACATAATTCAGTAGCTTTGTCTACTGCTGAAGAAGAATATATAGCTTCTTGTAGTTGTTGTGCACAAATTTTATGGACGAAACACACTCTTTTGGACTATGGATATCAATTTAGACATGTATCTATTAACTGTGATAACACTAGTGCAATTAACATTTCATAGAACCCTATATCTCACTCTAGGACCAAACACGTTGATGTAAGGCGCCACTTTTTAAGAGATCATTACCAACAAGGTGATATTACTCTTGAATTTATAGGTAATGAACATCAATTAGCTGATATATTCACCAAATCATTAAGTTTGGATAGGTTAAGTTACATTATACATGAGTTAGGAATGATTAACCTTGACCATTAGAAACCTCACCATTATACCTCACTAGTATGAACCTCATCGTTATACATCACTGGTATGAACCTCACCATTATACCACACTGGTATGAACCTCACCGTTATACCTCACTAATATGAACTTCTCCGTTATACCTCACTGGTATGAACCTCACCGTTATACCTCACTGTTAGTGGACCTCACTAATAGGAATTCTCACCAGTATAACCTACAGGTAGTATGTGATGTTTTAAACTTATGTCTTTAGCCTCCTGAATCTGTATCGTCTATATTATACATATTATGTTTTATTTATTTATTTTATGATTCCTAAATGATAAAAACTAAGTCTTAGTTACCTTTCAATCCACCAAACTCTCCTCTCTCAAACCCAACTATTTTAATTCCCAAATCTTGCAAGAACCCGATGTTCCTCGAACCAGAGATGGAAAAAACCAAACTCCCTACTATCAGAGATGACATTGATGAGATGAATGCGAATAAGTAGAAAACAGGGCCTGAAGAAAGTAGCAGTGTTAGTAGAACAATGTTGGGGACACGTCCAGTGAACCTGCATTTAGAAAATAGAGATATTGTAATCGAGAAAGAGATATGCCCGAAATGGATTATGTCTAGTAGATCGTTAGTTCTAGAGGTTATGGAAGATCAGAAATGGGTATAATTCTTCTTGAATAACAATGGTCCCTACAATCTGAAGCTAGTAAAATAGTTTTATGAGTTTGTGAGTTTTGAGAAATCCGATGAGGTAAATAGAATGTTTTCATGGGTAAATGGAAAGGAAATATCCTTTTCATATGATGAGTGGGCTGAGTACCTGAGAGTACCAAATGAAGGAGTTTTTGGATATTCATCGAAGACAGTACCACCAACATGTGGCATATTTGATTATGAGACTGCCTTAGAGGAACTCACAGGTAGTGGCAAGTAGAGAAAGGTGGTGGCTGCTGAAATGGATAGAGAAAACATATTGTTGTTTGAATTTATGCAAACTGTGCTAAGTCCAAGATGTGGGGACTTTGAAAATTTGAGATATCAAGATAACTATCTATTACATCTCTTGTGAAATGGTGTGAAGGTGAATCTATACTGGCTGCTAATGATTCAAATGGATGATATGACCAGACCCAAATCAAAGACCAATGCGTTATTCTTTTCCAAGTTGATTTTAGTTACGATTAAAGTAAAGGGAGTAGATGAGTCTCAGGATGAGACATTGTTGGTAAGGAACAACTTTTGTTTCACAAGAACAGTATGTAAGTACATGAAGAAGGATGGAACCCATGGAGAGGGGAGTGGGTTACTGATGATAAGAAGTTATATGATATGTTAAATCCTGTGGATCATTCTTCTAGGCATAAATATGTGAGGGATCCAGGTCTTGGACCTGATGAGGAGGAGCCAAAGTATAGTGATGATTCAAGAGAGGATGATTCTGCTACAGTAGATGGAGGAGATCTGGACTGGCCTCATAACCCAGCTCCTGAAATTGTGTCACACGAAAAGTAAGTTCGGCAGAGATCACATCAGGAAGAGGTTTCTCGAGAGAATGAAGAAGAATTTCATGCAAGTGAAGCATCTATTTCTGTCATCTTGAGCCTTAGTCCACTGATTGGACACTCCTTAATGCCTGATGAGGAATTTGATGATGTTTATAGAACTGTACCTATTCCTAAGGAGCCTCCTTATATTGCAGAATTGGAGATGGTTGTGGAGGATTCTGATGAGGAAGAGAGAGCATCTGAGGGTTCTATTACTGTATAGGAGAATGAACCAGTTGAGGGGGATAATCCAACTAGATATGGTAGTACTTCAGTGGTTGTTGAGATTGAAGACTGGGTAGAGGACCCAGGGTTTGTAGTTTATGGATTGGATTACCCAAATTCTAATAATGAGACATCCCTCAGTCAACCAAAAGTTAATTATGATAATTTTTCTGAGATATTACCTGAGGATGTGGTAAGAAAAGCTAATCTGGATCAGTTGAAGTCTGATCTTAATATATATTTTGTGGAAGAGAGAAGAAAAATTTAATCATCCATACTGTCATCCATTCAATCGGTTATGAATGACTCAGTGGCCAGTATTGTTTCTGAAAGAGAACCTGGTGTTGTGCCTGCTAATATAGTCACCAGGGATGACTTAGAATATTTGATGGCTGAGATAAAAGAGTTTTTTAGTGCTTCTGTTGTCGAGTTGAAGAGTCACTTTGTTTAATATATGATCAATATGGAAAATCCTTTTGAACTCTCTCTTGGTTGTAATGTGTCAACCTTTGTGGCAGAGATAGGGGATGAAATCACAGCTTTCCAGAATCAGGATTCTAGCGTGGCAGAGGATGTTGAAGTTCTAAAGAGATCAGTTGTCTCTATGGAATCCTATATGAGTTCTAAATCCCAATAAGACAAGTATATGACTTATGTGAAGAGTGTAGTAAGCCAAATGTTCTCAGTTTTTTAAGAGTTTAATCATTCCATAGAAAAGCAAGTTACCACCCAAGATTCTGCAGTGAAAAATCTTATTAGTGGGATAACAAAGAGTTTCAATGAAACTGTGACTTTTTTCTATTGGTTCTCTTGCTTTGAGACCTTCAATATAATTGGATCATATTAGAGCTTTGATGAAGGAGGATCTTGGTTTGGCTTCAACCAGTAGCTCTTTGGACTCGTATTCCATGACCCAAGTGGTGTCTACCACTAGAGATATAATGATGATTGTCCAAGATTATATGAGAGAAGCTTCTTCTTCTCAAAAAGAAGTGAAAGACAATGTAGATTACTATTTCCAAAGGGTCTACACCAAGCATCAGCTCAACAACCATTTCAAAATTCTGTTAGAAAACATGAAGTTACATCCTATCAATAATGCCTTTAGAGAACAAGTCAGCAAGATTAGAGAGTTGATGCCAGCACTGGAAAAATTCATGGAGAACAAGGATGATTTAATTTCTGCTATAGAAATAGGAGGGGGGATGATTATGGATTTTAGAAATATTTCGCTTCATTTCTTGCATATGGATTGTACTCCAATAATTTCACCTCCATCTCTGCCTGCCTCTGCTCAGTCTCCCCCCATTCCTCAGATGACTCCAGTCCAAGCCATTCGAAGCCTCACTCTTATGATCATCCAGAGAGATACACATTATAGGCCAGGCACCGTTTCATTAGCTCAGCCTCCTCTGATCATTTCTGGTGTTCCTAATCCTCCACCTATATCCACACAGTATGAGTCTAACAAGGATCCCAAAGGAATCTCCCACATGGACATTCAGAAGGTGGATTGAATAGTGTCTAATACATTTGATAGGAATCACTTGTATTCCTTTTGTTTTCTTTTTTGTATTTCTTTGTATCTCTTTCCACCATGAAATACAGATGATCTTATTCCCTTTTCCATTCTGTTACTTCTCTCTTTGTTTGTTTCCTTCTTTTTGGTAATCACAAAGGGGGAGAACAGACTTGATATAACAAAATATGGATGTACAAAGGGGGATAAAAATGAGAAGCTAGATATATGAGAATTAGAAAGGGGGAGACCTATGAGACTTATGAGAAATATAATTTTACCTTATAAAACCTCTGATACATTTGTTTTATAATTCTAGTACTTTGTTTTTATTATTATGTCTGATATAATTGTATTTAATGATATATCCTCTGATACATTACTAATTATTTTGGGATTTTAATATCATAAGTTGTGATTATCCAAAAGTGGGAGATTTTTGACCTCACATGTTTTGATAATCTCAATTAGGTTTTAATGTTCTTTGAAAATCCCAAATAATGTTCATTTATATATTAATTACTTTTTCATCCTACTAAAAAGTTGATAAGAATATCAAAATGATCTTTGCAATATGTTAATTAATTTTTATCTATGTTTGTATGTACTATGAAATAATTCTAACTCAATCTGCATATGTGTTGCATAGAAGAGATAATTTTTATGTGTTTCGTTGAACAGATAAGTGTTAAGTCCACCGGTATACACATTGCTACTAATACAGACAAACAGAGACCTACTGGTACTTAGTCTACCAATAGACAAAGGTTATCGAAAGAATGAATAGACAGTCACTGAAATAGAATAGAGCTACCGGTATTTATAAGTCCACCAGCAAGAAAATTCCACTGATAGATCAAGTCTACTGATACAGACAAGCTACCAATATGAAGTCCACCGATAAAGAGCTGCTAATAAAAATTCTACCGATAAGTATAGTTACTGATAGAGACAGAGTCACCAATATGTGCAGCTACTAGTATAAGTGAGTTACTAATAGACAAGAAGAGCTACCGACAGACAGCTACCAATACAAGTCTGTTGATATGAACAGGAAGCTACTGATAGAAATTGTTACTGATATGAAAAGCCACTATTACACTGAGTAACTATTACCATTACATGTCTACCAATAGAGAGCTCACTGATACTTAGAGCTACCGATAAAAATCCACCGGCAGAGCGAAACTGATGGAAGATGACTGATACCTATTCACTGTTACTCAAACTCTATACTTTGTCAATATTATTAAAATAATGCTAATTGTCATATTTGATAATTTTAATGCTATTATTGTAATTTAATAATAGTTTTTGGCATGTCAGGGAACTGTACGTCGTACCTATCAAAGGTAATCATTCCCATTGTCTGACCTCAAGGAATAAAAGGGGATATCAATCTACTAGAGGAAAACATAAGAAGACACAACACACATGGAAAGGAAGAGAATATACACACGTACATGCAAATAAGAACACACGGAAAACTAGAAGAACTCTTATACTCATCATGAACAGAATTTCAAAGAAGAAGCTTAAGTACTACAAAAAATACTCCCCTACTCAAGCTGAGCACCTACACTGGAAGTGAAGGAATAGAACTAAGACACTCTGTTAATTTTGACAAAAACCCATAGAAGGACTCAAAGCTTCAACTACTTCAAACCAAGGAGTCCAGAGCTTCACTCACAGTACATAGAGCATTCTAAATTCATCTTTATTTGATTATCTCTTTTGTGTTTCATCCATTCACATTTTGGGCAGTGTGTGTACTCTGTATATTCTATACACACACGGTCTCCTGTGCTAAAATGGAGGATTTTAAAATCCTCACACTAAACTTCATTAACTCTATTGTATCCCACTGAGGATAGTGGTAGAGGTCTGTTCTGACATGGATAGTCTATGCGCTGTTTTTCTTGTTCCCACTAAGAACTATGGTAGTGGTCTTAGTACTTGGATAGTCTCTGTACTATTACTTACCCCTATCCAGGGTGTGGATCAAAATTTATATAAATTATTTGAGAGTAATAAGTCTCATCATGAGACTGAACCTCTTGTTTTAGAACTACTGTGCTTACTTATTTTGGTTTTAACCTATATTGAATATTCCGCTGCTAATTACATTGAAATATAAAATTGTTTTATGGTTACTTTGATAGTTAATCTAGCAAGTGTTTTTAACTATTGTAAATTAGTAGGTTAATTTCAAAATCTAATTTAATCTTTTGATTAAATTAACTGAGACCTAATCAATATTTTGAGAACCTAATCAAACCCTTACAGTTTTACAAATTCAATACAGTTTAACTTTGTTTTTAATTGGGGTATTTTTATAGAAATTTTTTAACAGAAATTTTTTATTGGAACTCAATTCACCCCCCTCTTGAGTATCCACTCTGACCAACAACGATGACATTATCTTGAGTTCCTCCATGACTATGAATTCAATATATTATATAATCCTGGGAAGGGGAACGTTGTTGTTGATTCGCTCAGTAGGAGATCTGGTATACGGCTTCTTGGTGAGGCGATGGAGCAGCGGGACGTTTTGTAGATATCCTTTGTGGATAGAGATGGAGTATATTTTCTACAGTCTCTTATAGGCACTCCACCACTTCTTTAGCGATTTAGGTAAGAATAGATTGGGGATGATGACTACGAGGCAGGATGTACTCAGATATCCATAGGGCAGGCACCTAATTGATTTTCTGAAGGTGGGAGCACGTCATCCTCTTCAAAGGACATACGATGGTACCAGTGTCACTTCAGTATAAAGTGTTGAGGGAGTTCCACACATCCTCTTTAGTGATACATCCAGGAGTGGAGAAGATGTATCGGGACCTCAGATGATAGTACTGGTGGCCCGATATGAAAAAGGCGGTAGCAGAGTTTGTCTCTCGATGCCTCACTTGTCAGCAAATGAAGGCAGAGCACCATGTACCAGTAGGCTTGGTCCATCCATTAGAGGTCTCGGAGTGTAAGTGGGATGGGATATCCATTGACTTCATGATGTGTCCTCCATGCACATCGAGGGGACATGACTAAATTTGGGTGATCATTGACCGACTCACCATGTTGGCCCACTTCCTACCGATTAGAGAGCAGGGTTCAGTAGAGAGCTTGGGATGCCTCTACGTGTAGGAGATTGTGCGGATACATGGAGTACCTTCTTCTATTATCTATGATCGTGATTCACGCTTTACTTCCCAGATATGGAAGTGGTTGTATGAATCATTCAGAATTTAGCTTCATCTGAGCATCGTCTACTATCCACAGAAGGATGGTCAGACTGAGAGAACCATTCAGACCCTCGAGGACATGTTGTGTGCTTGTGTCCTCGACTTCGGTCATAGTTGGGAGGATCACTTTCCTTTGATGGAGTTTTCCTACAACAACAGCTATCACTCCACCATTGGGATGGAACCATTTGAGTCCTTTTATGGTCGACCTTGTAGATTTCCACTATGCTGGACAGACCCTAGGGAGTCAGCACTAGTGGTACGAAATATGGTACAAGCTACCACAGATAAGGTGCAGATCATCTAGGAGCGGATGAAGACTGCACAGAGCAGGAAGAATTCATATGTTTATTGGAGATGGAGACCTTCGGAGTTCGAGGATGGCGACCACGTATTTCTATAGGTTTCACCCCGATGAGGTTTTCAGATATTTGGCCGAAGCGGCAAGTTATCTCCTAGGTTCATCGGACCTTTCCAGGTCCCCAGTAGAGTAGGAGATGAGGCATACCGCCTGGCTCTTCCACCTCATTTGTATCGGGTGCACGACGTCTTCCACGTATCCTAGATGAGAAGATATCTGCATGACCCTTCACACATCATCAACCATGGAGATCTGGACATTGACAATGAATTAACTTTTATAGAGGTTCCTGTGGAAATTGAGGATCGATAGGGGCGAGTCCTACGGGGATAGTCGATACCTCTGGTGCGCATTCGCTGGCAGCATGAGAACCTCCAGGATAGAAATGGGAGCAGGAGGCTCAGATGCGTGCTCAGTACCGCCATTTATTCCCTTAGTTTGAGTTGTAGCTTATGGGGATGTAAAGCCCTGATGTGGGGAGAATTTAAAGACCCGAAAATCCCATGGAATTTTTTTTAAATACATGGGAATTTTACGAGTCCGCGAAAATTTACGGCGCTTGATTCTAAGGCCCAGTGTGCCCTAAATCAATTTCTGATGTTTTTTTTGGGTACGTTCAGTGAACGTATAGGTGGGATTTTATAACTTTTGAACTGATGCTCGAAATTGAAATATGAGGACAACATTGAACTCACAGTGCCAGTATTCTCTTAAAAATTCTTTCACCTCGACGTTAGATGGTCGAGAGTGGAAGTTAGTTTTGGGTTTTTTATAATTTTTTATATAAAATAAAGTGAGCTAATACTTTATTTTATTTTAAACCGCCATGTGGAGGTTGGGTGGTTAAAACATCCACATGGGAGTTGGAGGAGGGACAACCACACCTTAACCTCCCTTGGGAGGTTATGGTGGTGGGGCCCACTTGAGCATAACCTCTTGTGAGAGGTTATGACGTGGGGACCACGTGAGGCTTAACCCCCCAATTAATGGGGAGGGAGTGGAAACCTCTCAACCCCCTCAATTAATTTTATGCATCCACATAAAATTAATTGCTTCTGATATAAGTTTATGTGTCAATGTGAAATTAAACGCTTCCAATTAATTTTAGGTGTCAACATAAAATTAATTGTTGTCAAATTAATTTTATTTGTCAACATAAAATTAAAGCAATCAATTAATTTTATGTTTCAACATAAAATTAATTGTTGTCAATTAATTTTATGTGTCAACATAAAATTAAATCATGCCAATTGTTTTGTTAATGGATATTTTCTTTTCCTTGGTGGTTGAATTGGGGAAATTCTTGGCTTTAGAGAATTGGGAGGAGCTCTGGGAGAAATCCTCTCCAAAAAAGAATTCTTCCTCCATGAATAATGAGAAGAACACCAGTGGCGTTTTCTTCTTCGACTTCCTTCCTCAAATCCTACCGATGTGGAGCGTCGTCAACTAGCCAACACAACTCGGGTTTGGAAGTTCTTGTCGGACACGACGAATGATGATACTCTAAGTATTCTTCTGTGACTCAGTCAACGAATGACGTTCGCCTTTTTGCGCCAATGTCAACCAACTAAGAGCAAGGTAGGGGGTTTATTTCTTGATGATGTTATAACCTTCTTCATATCTTCTTCATTGGACAAAAAGGGATTGTTTCAGACATGTTGTTGATCATATGCTATTTTTGATGAGAAAATTGATACCCCCCTAAATGCGGAGGGTGCGGGCCAACCTAACATGGCCCGACACCCTCCGTCGATTTCCCTTCCTGGTGTTCTTTGGCATGGTGGTGTAACAAAAATGTGGTGACGGAGAGCAACGACAATGGTCGTGATACCCGCGGCCTCCGTGGACAATGCCACCCCTACGACATTCTGCACCATGCCCCGGCCGCACCCGCACTAGCCCGGCCTCCATGCCTCACGTGCCTCCCGCGCGCCCCTGCCGAACCCACACCGGCACGGCCTCCCAGCCGCCCGCGCCTCCCTCGTACCCCGGCCGGCCTGTGTCGGCCTGGCCCGCTGCCCGCTTGGCGGCCCGCCTGGCCGTCCGCCAGGCCGCCCACCTGGCCGCCGCCTGGCCACCCGTCGGGCCGCCCGCCTGGCCGCGTCCTGGCAGGACATGCCGCCTGTGCTGTCCGTGTCCTGGCCGAACCGGCCACCCACCTGGTCGTCGCCTGGCCGCCTGCACTGTTCATGCCATGGCTGAATCGGGTGCTTTCTTGGAAGTCCCCTGGCTGCCCACGCTGGACACACCCTAGCCGAACCGGCCGCCTGTTGGCCCCCTTGGGGCCCCCGGGTCGAGCCGGAGAACCGGCCCCCTTGCAGCCTCCTGGCCGAGCCGGCGACCCCCCCCCCCCACCCCCACCCCTTACGGACCCCCTCGTGGTGCCCTGGCCGAACCGGCCTAGTTGCGTCCTTTGGGCCATGTCGCGCCGAGTCGCGCCTTCGCAACACACCGGGTCGAGCTGGCCTAGAGCCCGGGCCGAGCCGCCCTCACAGCCGGCTGGGCGGGGCCTAGTGGGTCGGTCCAGACCCGACAGGCCTGGCCGGGTTGACCCAGACCAGGTCGGTTGATTAGCCAATAAAAATAAATATTTTAATTACATTTTAATTGTATTAAATGTTTATTTTTGATCTTATGGGCCTGAGTTAGTGGATTTTAATTTTGAACATCTATTCTTATCATTTGTGCACTTCATGCCTATTGTACACCAATTTTTTCCCAATGATTCATCTGATTTTAATGATTGTAATTATCCATATTTTAATTTGATATTTTGGGAACATTATATAATCTTTTATATGAAAATTATTCATTCAGGGATCAATGGAGGGTTTGTCACGAACCGAATCTGGTCGCCACCAAAACCGGCACCCGAACCGACCCGTGGCAAGTCCCAATGGGCGTTCCTGATCCCCATGGGCTGGCACATGTGCATGGGTATTAAAAACTGAAAATTGGGAACGATTTACCTGAGTTTTTATACTTAAAACAACAAATGAATCCAAGAAGTCAGATCTGGATTTTTCAAACCAAAACATCTTTTACTAAAATTCAGAACTAAATTACACATTTTTAAACAATGTTTGAACACCATTACAAAGGTACAAACCCAAGAAAAGATAGCCCAGGAACCTCCACATGGAAAGAGGCACCGCCCTCAAGCCATCTCCACAACATAGCATCACGATGGACCGCTAAAAACCCGAACCAAAGGCATAAAACCTGTACCCAAACCTGTGACATAAAATAATCAAGTCTACTTACACCCAAAGGTGTAAGTAGGGTGTGACCGAAAGGCCAGTAGGATACCACCTCTATGTGATTCCATGTGATAAACATTTCATGACAAAAAGCATTGCAAGTTTTGTAAATAAGAAATGCTAGTTACAATTTTCTAAAGGACACAATAATAAATGAAAATAGTTTTCATGTGGGATAATAACAAAAAATTTAAAATAAATAACAAAGGTACTGAATTTTCTAGCCAACAATATCGTATACTGACGGTAAGTACAAAGGATCTAATGAGCACATGTGATAGGAAATAACCCCTAGGGACTAGATAGCTGTGGGTCCCAGGTACCTCGTATCTTGGTGAGAGTAACCACAAAAAAATATATGTTCTCGTGCACGAGCCACTAGTAGGGATCATACCCATAACCTAGTGGTCCCCAATCATCATCATCATAGTTTAGTTAGAGTTTTAAGCATCAATCTTTCTAAGTGAAACTGAGGCCAAACCCCACGGATTCACTAGCATACTAGTACACGTCCACCCACCTAGATATCCGGGTTTTACCTTTGTGCTCAAACAAGTTCAATAATCCAAGAAGTATAATTTTCACATGAAAATATCAATTCCACATCACAAATTAACCAAACATCCCCATGTACATCACACAAGTCATAAATTACACTTTTCATTCGAATGCATTTTGAAATCAAACTCACACCAAAATTGCCTACAACACTTTTCACATTTCGTTAACACTTCCACAAATCCTTTCAATGATTTTATAAAACCATTACAAGATATTCAACTCACATAACAGCCCACACATATGTCACATAATACCCTTCTCACCTTCACAATTCATTTTATCAATAAACTCAAAAGAAACATCCCACACCCGTGTTTTGCACACAAAACACAATTTAGTAAAACATTTCGGCAATTTATAAAACATTATAAAAATGTTTGACATCTCAAATAACCACTTTACCATTCAAAAACCCACATTAGGTGAACACACTCAGCCAAACAATATATATACACCCTTTCCCAACTTTGTTTAACCAAATAAAACATTTTCAATTTTTTTAAAACAAACCCAAGTGGTATAACCATTGTTTCCACACTAAACCCATTTCAAACCCCTCATTCAAAACCAAAGTAATACCAATAACAATCCAAAACAGAATTTTCAGCCCTAAAACAATTATTAAACCACCCCCATGTGTTATAAAAATACATCAAATAATACCACAAAGATACACATGAAAAACACATGTTTTCATAAATCACCTTCAAGAAGTACAACACAGTTTTACATCTTAAACTCAATCAAAAACCACTTTTCAAGGCCCACATAATAATAAGGAATTACCGAAACTAAATTTCCAGCCCCTTTCAAGACTAATAAATCACTTTAATATGTTATAAACTAAACCTTAACATTACCCCAAGAGTCACACATGAAGAGTACCCAATTTCAAGCTAAAATACAACTAAAAATTAAATGTTTAACCAAATTCATCAAAAAAAAATTCACACCACACAAAACAGATTATAAACATACTAAATTAATAAATCGGCCAAGCTAACTCATCAGAAAATGGTTACACATGGAATCGCCTACCTTTTGAGTTGAAACCCTCAAAACATGGTGCGAAACCTTAAGTGCACCACCGCCGCACCACAAAGAATATAAATCCAGACCTAGACCACCAAAATTTGACCCAAAAGATAGAAAATAAGACCTTAGGATCGAACCCTAACTTCTGGACAAGAGGAAATTCAAGAAATAGGAAATAAAACTAAAAGAGGATGGAAGGAACCAAGAAGGAATTCCCTTACTTGAAATATCTTGAAGAAATTGGCCCCAATCCACCTAACTATGAATCTCCAAGTACCCAAAACTGGTATGGAGGTTCTATGGAGTCATAGTAGGTCATGTGGGGACTGAAATGGGGGAAAATGATGAAAATTGAAGGATTTATGAAAGATTCATTTTACCTCGTCAAATCTGGTTGATTTGAGAAAGAGTATGAAAGATTTCCCAACTTCGTGGCTAACCTGAGCTCAAAAATTGCGAAACCGATAATGGGGGTGATCCTCGGGCTACTGGCTTTGAGAGGGAGGTGGAATCATGGGAAAACAGTAAAAATGAATGAGATATGGAAAATTTAAAAAACATATTTAAAGCAGAAAATGGGCCTACGGGCAGGCCCATTACCTAAATCAAAAACCCAAATCCATCATGATTTTGGATTTATATGTGGTCCAAAGGGATATGGTGATTTTAATATATCAAGGTATGCCAATTGGGTAGTGGAATGGTTTTAAAATAGTAAAAATTGATGTAGTTATTGAAGAAACAAAATTAGTTTTTAAATCTGGAATTGGGCTCGCGGTTTGGCCCAAATTTTCAAAACCCACCATTTTCACCAAAATGAGTGGTAAACCCCCAAAAAAATAATTAATGGAAATTAAATGAAATATGAATATATAAAAAATTCATGTGTGTGACAATTATCCCCACCATAAAACTTTCCACCCTCGGAAAGCCACATCAAGGACAAAGAAAAAAAACCAAACCCAACCGAAAGGCAAAAATGGACTCCTTTGCTAAGCTTTGCCCCCAAAGGCCAAAACACCTCCAGTGATCCATTAAAGAAGGAATACTTCAAAACCAAAATATACACCTCTTTACTAAAATGATCAAGCACATTTGGATTTATCCTAAAAGAAAACCCTTCAAACACTATCTGAACAAGGCTCAAGAAATTTACCCAAACAAACAAGAACATCAAATAAGGTTACACTTACTGTGATATAACTAAACCATTGAGAACTCTCCAATCCTAATGTTTACCCAAGGAAGATGTAGGGGGTTATATATCATCGAACGAGACTACCCACTTCTAAGCCAAGACCATGTACAAAAGTGAGTTACTGGTTCAAGGATACACAAATGGGCTCCCCACCATAAGAACCAACCATCTTAACTGACCAATATGGGCCGACACAGATAGACCCCAAAACATAAAGAGTTGGGACAACCACACGGTTAGCCCATGCAGTTTGGGAAACTGTGCTCTAACCATGTGGATCCTTATACCTACATGGTTTTCTGGTGAATGGTTACTACTAAATGTTCACTCAACATGTCTAGACAAATCCAAAACCTTTACCCAAACCCAAAGGAAACCAAAGGGGAAAAGAAAGTCATTGGGAGATAACATGGGGATGAGGCCCTCCACCTCTTTCCACCAAATGGGAACAAAAGAAGAAATATGAAAATACCAAATGTTTAAACTATTCCCACCTCTCATACTGAGAATAGTTCTTAATACAAGCTTAAAAACTACACTGGGATTTCCTTTGACTAGGTGCCAGCTTCTCTCCGGAACCTATGGATGGAGCTGGAATGATTGAAGCATCTTCGGCCTCGCAGTTAGGATTTGGAAACCACCTAATATAATTTCTTCTTTCGATGATACAAACAACTACATGCAATCCCTGATGGGTTCACTGGGACATAACACACTCCAGAACTCACTTTACCCTAACTCGATATTTCACTGAAACAATGGCTTATAAGATGCACAAACATCACACCTTGTTTTTTTTTGGTGAGAAACAATAGAAGTAAAGGACACATATAAACCCCTTCCTCTAAAATTGAGGATGTCGAGATCTCCCAAAAGGAGAAACACTTCTGAAAAAATAGACTCATCAAATATTGTACAACTTCACCTTTACAATCAAACGAGCACACGACATCACATCGTGTCACCAAACATGACCAAAGCGGCTGATAGAAATAATATAAGGAGGGGGCCTTACACAGCACCCCCAAACATCACAACATTCCAGAAAGTTTCCATAAGAGCCTCTCGTGGCTAGATTTACAACACTAGTGGTTTAACATAACCCCCTTCTCCGAAGAGAGTACGAAGGACTTAGAGGCCCTCTTAAACACTATTCATCTTGACAACCCCAGACAACTTTCACCTTCAATGAATTAGGTAGCTTAAGAAACTATGGTATCTTTCAACCATCCACGAGCACTCTTCTACAACAAGAGGATCCAAAAAAAACCAAGAAAGTAAATGGTGTATACTCATTATAAAAATCTCAAGAAAATATTCCTTACATGGATCAACTGGAGGATTTTCTAATGGAAAAAAAATCCGGATTGCACGTCAGTTGTGCACTAAACCTTAATGGGGGCATACCTTATCCGAAGAGAGAACCCAAGGACCCAACCAAGCTGGTACATTGGTAAAAACATGCCACAAAACAGATCCAAACTCATTAATGGAACCACCTTAAATGTTTCCTGAAACATATATCATAGGGGACTACTAACCGGACTTTCTACCCAGATTACCGACCAAACACAAACCCAAAACACAGTTCGAACAGGAGGGGTTCTTGGACTCAAAACATCCCACAACATCAACATTGTCCAAAAACACATAATATACACCATCCCAAACAATTCATCAAGACATCATGTTTTTTCTTTAAAAACATTTCTTTGAAAACCAATGGTTCAGCAGTTAGCGTATCCACCAATGGTACCCCATGGGCCTCACACAAGCATGTTTCTATGCCACACCAGGCACCCTCCTCATATTCCTCCCGACACTCATCCAGTAATTCCATCAACCATCCATCATCCCATATAAACCAATGCATGTGGTCTCTCATGTAAATGCCAATGGTTAAAACGAAAATTCTTTCCACTTTTCAAAAACAAAACGGTCAACCAACCCATCCTTTTTCTCAAAACTGCTAAAAATGAGATCAAAATCTCATTTCACATGTTACAAAACTATTCATAAGGACACAACTATTTAGAAAAGAACTCACTTTCAAGTTATTCACATCAATTTGAAAACATATCATCCCATTAAAACACCATTTAATTGTTTAAAAAACTATATTGGAAACACTTTTGAAAACCAACTTCAATATGGTTTATGATTTCAAAAGTGGTGTAAGCACACTATTTTCCATTTGAAAATAATTTGGAAAATTCAGTTCCTCCATTTCATAAATCAAACCATTCCCACTTTATTTGAAAATCATTTCACAAAAATTTTACGCTTCGTAAAACCAAGTTACTTTAAAACCAAAGTTCCGTGATTTCAAAACTAAAGCACCAAACAATGCGAGAGGAAACTAGTTTCAGTGGGTGACTTGGACATATCGTTGATAGCCATATTCCATTCACTTCACCATCACAAAGAGTGTTATAGGGAATATCCCCGGCTCCACATGGCTTGCCAGACCCTGCGAGCTCACTGAGACCATTAACCCAACTCTCTTTTCATTTCCCCTAATCATCATCAGACCAAGAAAACGAAAAGACATAGATAAATCCCAAATTCCCCTGGTGACTTGAATCCCGACATGAGGTGTGGTGATCAAGCACACTACCCATAATTGGAATTTCATGTCCTGATAATCTTAACTTCAGACTATCCCGACTATTTCCCAAATAACATGACTCAAATAGAGTGAACCTCCTCTGATACCATTTTGTCACGAACCGAATCTGGTCGCCGCCAAAACCAGCACCCGACCCAACCCGTGGCAAGTCCCGAAGGGCGTTCCCAATCCCCACGGGCTGGCACAAGTGTCTGGGTATTAAAAACTGAAAATTGGGAATGATTTACCTGAGTTTTTATACTTAAAACAACAAATGAATCCAAGAAGTCAGATCTGGATTTTTCATACCAAAACATCTTTTACTAAAATTCAGAACTGAATTACACATTTTTAAACAATGTCTGAACACCATTAAGAAGGTACAAACCCAAGAAAATACAGACCAAGAACCTCCACATGGAAAGAGGCACCACCCTCAAGCCATCTCCATGACACTGCATCACGATGGACCGCTAAAAACCCGAACCAAAGGCATAAAACCTGTACCCAAACCTGTGACATAAAATAAGAAAGTCTACTTACACCCAAATGTGTAAGTATGGTGTGAGCGAAAGCCCAGTAGGATACCACCTCTATGAGATTTCTTTTGATAAACATTTCATGAAAAAAAAAGCATTGCAAGTTTTGTAAATAAGAAATGCTAGTTACAATTTTCTAAAGGATGCAATAATAAATGAAAACAGTTTTCATGTGGGATAATTTTAAAGGAACAACAATTTTAAAATAAATAAAAAATCTACTGAATTTTCCAGCCAACAATACCGTATACCGACGGTATGTACAAAGGATCTAATGAGCACAAGTGATAGGAAATAACCCCTAGGCACTAGCTAGCTGTGGGTCCCAGGTACCTCGTATCTCAGGGAGAGTAACCACAAAAAAATTATTCGTTCTCATGCATGAGCCACTAGTAGGGATCATACCCATAACCTAGTGGTCCCCAATCATCATCATCATAGTTTAGCTATATTTGTAAGCATCAATCTTTCTAATTGAAACTGAGGCCAAACCCCATGGATTCACTAGCATACTAGTACACGTCCACCCACCTAGATACTCGGGTTTTCCCTTTGTGCTCAAACAAGTTCAACAATCCAAGAAGTATAGTTTTCACATGAAAATATCAATTCCACATCACAAATTAACCAAACATCCCCATGTACGTCACACAAGTCAAAAATTCCACTTTTCATTCAAATGCATTTTGAAATCAAACTCACACCAAAATTGCCTACAACACTTTTCTCATTTCTTTAACACTTCCACAAATCCTTTAAACGATTTTATAAAACCATTACAAGATATTCAAATCACATAACAGCCCAGACATATGTCACATAATACCCTTCTCACCTTCACAATTCATTTTATCAATAAACTCACACGAAACATCCCACACCCGTGTTTCGCACACAAAACACAATTTAGTAAAACATTTCGGCAATTTATAAAACATTCTAAAAATGTTTGACATCTCAAATCACCACTTTACCATTAAAAAACCCACATTAGGTGAACAAACTCACCCAAATAGTACATATACACCCTTTCCCAACATTGTTTAACAAAATAAAACATTTGCAATTTTTATAAAACAAACCCAAGTGGTATAACCATTGTTTTCACACTAAACCCATTTCAAACCCCTCATTCAAAACCAAAATCATACCAATAACAATACAAAACAGAATTTTCAGCCCTAAAACAATTATTAAACCAGCCCCAAGTGTTATAAAAATATATCAAATAATACTACAAAGATACACATGAAAAACACATGTTTTCATAAATCACCTTCAAGAAGTACAACATAGTTTTACACCTTAAACTCAATCAAAACCCACTTTTCAAGGCCCACATAATAATAAGGAATTACCAAACCAGAATTTCCAGCCCCTTTCAAAACTAATAAATCACTTTCATATGTTATAAACTAAACCCAAACATTACCCCAAGAGTCACACATGAAAAGTACCCAATTTCAAGCTAAAATACAACTAAAAATTAAATGTTTAACCAAATTCATCAAAAACAGTTTTCACACCACACAAAACAGATTATAAACATACTAAATTAATAAACCGAGTAAGCTAACTCATCATAAAATGGTTACACATGGAATCACCTACCTTTTGAGTCAAAACCCTCAAAACATGGTGCGAAACCATAAGTGCACCACCACCGCACCACAAGGAATATAAATCCAGACCTAGACCACCAAAAATTGACCCAAAAGATACCAAATCAGACCTTAGGATCTAACCATAACTTCTGGACATGAGGAACATCAAGAAATAGGAAATAAAACTAAAAGAGGATGGAAGGAACCAAGAAGGAATTCCCTTACTTGAAATATCTTGAAGAAATCGGCCCCAATCCACCTATCTATGAATCTCCAAGTACCCAAAACTGGTATGGAGGTTCGAAGGAGTCATATTAGGTCATGTGGGGACTAAAATGGGGGAAAATGATGAAAATTGAGGGATTTATGAAAGATTCATTTTACCTCGTCAAATCTGGTCGATTTGAGAAAGAGTATGAAAGATTTCCCTACTTCGCGGCTCACCTGAGCTCCAAAATTGCGAAACCGATAATGGGAGTGATCCTCGGGCTACTTAATTTTAGAGGGAGGTGGAATCACAGGAAAACAGTAAACAATGAATGAGATATGGAAAATTTAAAAAACATATTTAAAGCAGGAAATGGGCCTATGGACAGGCCCATTACCTAAATCAAAAACCCAAATCCATCATGATTTTGGATTTATATGTGGTCCAAATGGATATGGTGATTTTAATATATCAGGTTATGCCAATTGGAAAGTGAAATGGGTTTAAAATAGTAAAACTTGAAGGAGTTATAGAAGAAACAAAATTAGTTTTTAAATCTGGAATTGGGCTCACAGTTTGGCCCAAATTTTCAAAACCCACCATTTCACCAAAATGAGTGGTAAACCCCCCAAAAAATCAGTAATGGAAATTAAATGAAATATGAATATATTAAAAAGTCAGATGTGTGACAGGGTTCATAAAGGATGATGGATATATTTGGAGATGAATGGAAGCAATTCTAGAGAAGACAGATTGGACAGCCCACTGATGAGAATGTGGGACCCACATTAAAAACCCAATGAAGGCCAAATTTCGTGGGATGATAGAATAAATATATAGTAACAAATAATTATTCATGATCCAATTCTAATTCAGCCACCATTGTGGTTATTTAGGCTGGCCAATTTGAAGATAAAATTCTATGCCAGATTTTGCGTCCCATAAAAACAGCCCATCATTGTACACATATCTCATTAACCATAAACTATTGTGGGCTGAAACTTTACATAAATATAGGGGAAATATGGATCTTAATTTTATTCTTCTATGGGCCACTACAATTAGTCCTTCTACGAGGAGTTACAGGCGCATCTGTTCAGTGGAAGCAAGCTGGATGCCACCTCGGGTCAAGGGTGGAAAAGTCTCCTCTCCCTTACTTTCCATCTCCCTACGCCTACCATACTCAAGTGGGATCTTTTTTACTATTTGAGGATCGACCCAAGGCTCATAAAATTCCTATTTAAGGTAGTGGTGGTGGAGTATTTTATCTTATTTTAGCATTGTTTTCATCTTAATGTTATGATGCCAATTTGTCTTTGTAACGTTCTTCCTTTACATGTAAGTTGTTTTAATTCATCCTAGTTTATTAATAAAAGTTATTCTTCACCTATTATTGTGTTTTTATCCATATAACTTTTATACATTTTCCTCAAGGTGTGAATTTATTCACACAATGGTGGAGTGATCATTTTCTTTTTATTTTTTTCTTTACTTCTTCAATTCCTCCCTCAAGAGTCTAATTACCGCTTCCATTGAAACCATAGAATCAATGGAGGACTAATACACTTATGGGTTGATCCAAAGGAGTATCAAGGGGCTTTATTGGATGTTTTTTATCAATCTATTAATTTCTAATCACTTCTTTTAATTGATATTTTTATTTGATAATTTTTAAACTCTATCGTCCTTGTTGAATTTAAGGGCACACACTTCAAGTGCTAAAAGGAACCTTTACCTTGAAGTGCTCAAAATGTTGATCCTTCAAGTGTATAGGTGATTAGTAATAAATTTATTAGGTATGAAACTAGTAAATGAGGATGTTGTTTGATCTTCTTAAATTAACTCATCTCAAATATAATAAATTTAAATAGTTAAAAAAAGAATTTCATCCAATCCACCCCGAGTGATAACCTAGGATCAACTCATTATTTTAAATTGAATTCACATAAATCTTTTAGATATCCTTTAAAATTTTATAAAATCAATCAAAGTTGGACACTTCATATCCAAAAAAATTCCATAGAATGTACATGTTTGTAGGTCACTTCTTAGGACTCTAAGGATTTAATAACCCAAGCTAGACTACAAGGACCGTTCTACCTTCTCCTCTTGGGTAAATTTGAGCGTGAATCAAATTTTGGCGTCTTTTCTGGAGACCCAGGTAAGTAATCTAAACACCCATTCTATTCTCCTCCATTTCTTTTTTTCTAATCCAAATTTTCTTATATTGTCCCTTTCTCATTTTTTTCTTTTGGCGCATGTCCGCCTACACCCGCGATCAATCAAACCATCTAGTTAGGTTGGATAGTCCTGGGGTTGGGGAGTCAATTACACCAATGGAACTCATTCCATTAGATCCTAATCTTTCTAATACTCCATATTCAAATATTGAGACTATTTTAAATGAAGGTCTTCAAAGATACCAACTCATAAACCTGGGTGGGAACCAAAATGGAAACCCAAATGAGGCAGCCCCAAACATCGGGAATGCAATTGATCAAACCTTGAATGACTACCTCATACCTTCCTGGAACAATTCCCACTCATGCATTAGACAAAATTACCTCAGATATTCCAACTAAATCTTTAAACCCCATGTCCTAAACCACATTCCCACATTCCATGGAATGGAGTCCATGATGCCTTACCTTCACATTAAGGAGTTCAATGACATTGTAAAAACTGTGTGTCCCCCACATCAACTAGAATCAGATAAGATGAGGCTATTTTCTTTTTCTTTAAAGGATCAAGATAAAAATTGTCTAAACAATTTGATACCATCATCCATAAACTTTTGGGATCAACTAAAAAGATAATTCTAAAAAAATACTTTCCCCGCCACAAAACAATTGCACTTAAAAAGAGCATCCAAAACATTTTGGAAAAAGAGGGAGATTCATTCTATGAATCATGGGAGAGGTTCAAGGATACTCTAAAAATGGTTCCACACCATGGTTTTTCTATTCCAGAACAAGTGAGAATTTTTTATGAAGGGTTGGGTCTGGGGAAAAACAATTCCTTAACACGATGTGTAATGGAACCTTTAAAAACAAAGCCCCAAATGATGCTTACGAGTATCTAGAAATCATTTCTGAAAAAAAAACATGGGGAACTTCACCTTATTCTGAATATACGCAAAGAACTAATCGAATTTATACACTTAGAGAAGAGGAAATCCTTAGGGCTAAACTCGCAGCACTCTCTAGGAAGGTTGAAGAGATATACCTTAGTAAAGTCCATGAAATCCAAACTGTAGACCCTGTTTTCACAATTTGTGACTAACATGACCATAAGACAGACAAATGCCCAACCATTCTATCCATCAAGGATGTTCTTTTAGGAGGACCCCTAGTGGAATTAAATTCCTTGAACTTTCAAAACCCTCAATACCATAACAACTTCAACCTAAGGTATAATGACCACCCAGGCTTCCGCTAGAAAGATAACCAGCAACTGAGCCAACCACAGGGACAAAATACTTACCCCCATCAGAACTACCAAACCTATAACCAGTTCCAAACCCAACCTATCCAATACCAATAGCCACCGTTCCATTTATAACAAACCATCCCACCTCCAAAATATCCCCTGGTATAAACCAATCTTCTCAAGCACCAACCCAAACTGTTCCACAAAGCCCACTAGAACAGCTGTGCAAAAAAATGGAGAGGATGAACTCAGAAGTCTCTTATCTAAAACAAGAACTTAAAACCATAAAAACTGGAAAGGCGCCCATGCCTAATCAGGCAGTACCATCCTCAATTTCAAGAGGAGAGTAAAGTTATACTCAAACAACTCATGAAAAACTAAAGGTGGTGACTATTTTAAGAAGTGGGAAATCAATTTAGAAACCTGAAAAACTAATTCAGAACCCATCCAAGGATTCAAACATGGATTAAAATTCAAATGAACCATAAGATCAAACTGAGGAAACAAATAACAATGTGAAAGAAACAACTCTTCAACAAACAACCCCACAACCTGCACCATTTTCTCAACGCATGAGGGGGGAAACCAAGCCTTAATTGAGTGAAACATTGAGGGAAATCTTCTCACAAGTCAAGTTGAACATTCTCCTTATCGATGAAATCCAAACCATACCTTCCTACTTAATGTACCTTAAGGACTTGTGCACTTTTAAAAGAAACTTTTCACCAAAAAACCAAGTCCTTTTGGCTGCTAATGTGAGTACCACCAATCATGGGACCGTTCCTCCGAAGTTGAAAGACCCAGGTTGCCCATACATCAATGTTGAACTAGGAGAGAGAAAAAATTTCAAGTCCTTGTGTGACCTAGGTGCTAGTGTCAATCTCATCCCCTATGATGTGTACTTCCAGTTAGGTCTAGAAGAGCTCCAACCAACATCTGTCACACTTCAACATGTTGATTGTAGCATTAGGGTTCCAAAGGGGATTTTAAAGGACGTTTTGGTAAAGGTTGAAAACTTCATCTACCCTGCTAACTTCATTGTCCTTGACAACCATCCAAACTTAGGAAATAAGGAACAACCCCAATCATCCTTGGTCGTCCCTTCCGTGCAACAATCAACTCTATTTTCCGAGTTCAAAATGGGAACATGACCATCACCTTTGGGAACATGAGTCTAGACTTGAACATCTATAATTCAAGCTCACAAATAGGAGATGATGAGGAAATTCATGAAGTAAACATTATTGGAATCATTGATAATGAATCCATAGAACATCAAGGAATATTTGATGGATGTTTAATTCAGGATGAGATTGATTTCCTTTGTTCACATGAAGGAAGTTTATCTCCTTGGCTTGAATCATTTTCAAATTTATCTTATGATGAAGTCTTAGGTCCAATAATTAGTAAAAACATTCAGGAAACCACTTTCATAGAGACCACTCCAACTTCCTTCGCTAAATCTGATCAATCCAATCTAGTAGCTGAAACTTCTACATGTGCATAATAAATCCTATCTAAAACTTTAGGAAATAAAATTTATCTTGATCCAATTTCCTAATCTTATGCTGAAATTATGAACCAACCTGATCGTGAATTTAAGGAAGTTCCTGCTCCACTCAAGTATGCCTTCATAGGGGACAATAAAACACATCCTATTGTCATTTATTCTTCTCTTGAAGCCAATAATGAGAGGATGCTTCTATATGTCCTTAGTAAACATAATAAATCCATTGGTTGGACCCTATAAGATATTACTGGGATTAGCCCACATATCGGGACTCGTTGGATTGTTCTCGAATCTGATTCAAATCCATCTCGTCAACTTCAATGACGACTCAATCCTAATCTCATGAATGTAGTAAGAAAAGAAATTCGGAAATTGTTAAAATCTGGTATCATTTATCCAATATCTAAGAGTGAATGGGTGAGCCCAATCCAAGTGGTTCCAAAAAAGGCTGGAATCACAGTGATAACCAATGAGGATGGAGAAATTCTTCCAACAAGGGTGAGTAGTGGCTAGAGAGTTTGCATCGACTATAGGAAGCTAAACTCGTTTACCAAGAAGGACCATTTCCCCTTACCATTCATTGACCAAGTCCTTGAGAGAGTGACATGTCATGCCTTTTACTGTTTCATAGATGGGTACTCGGGGTATAATCAAATTGAGGTCTCCCTAGAGGATCAATGGAAGACAACATTCACATGTCCATTCAGTACCTTTTCTTTCAAACCCATGCCCTTCGGGTTATGCAATGCCCCTGGAACCTTCCAGTAGTGCATGATGGGAATATTCTCAGACATGATAGGGAATTTTATTGAGGTATTCATAGATGACTTCTCAACCATTGGGGATTAATTTGAGGGATATCTGAGTAATGGGGGAGAGTCTTATGAAGATGTGATGAAATGAATCTGGTCCTAAACTGGAAAAAATGCTATTTCATGGTTAAAGAGGGACTAGTTCCAGGCCATCTAGTCTCAGGTACAAATATTGAAGTTGATAAATCCAAGGTTGACATCATTCATCACCTTCCATCACCTAAAAATATCAATTAAGTGAGGTCTTTCTTAGGACATTTTGGTTTCTATATAAGATTCATGAAGGACTTTAGTTCAATCTCTCGTGCCCTTTGTGCTCTCCTAAAAAAGGATGCTCCATTTGTTCGGACAGAAGGCTGTGAGGGTTCATTCTCAACCCTAAAATCCTCTCTCAACTCTCTTCCCATTATGAAATCTCCAAATTTGAACCTTCCTTTAGAACTTATGTGTGATGCTAGTGACTTTTCTGTAGGAGTTGTGTTAGGAAAATGTTGTGATAAAACTCCTTATGTCATTTCTTATACAAGAAAATCCTTAAATGATGCCCAAATCGACTACACCTCCACTGAAAAGGAGTTACTTGATATTTTTTTGCCTTAGAGAAGTTTAGGTCCTACCTCTTTGGATCCCCCATCACTATGTTCACTGACCATTCTACACTAAAATACCTCTTCAAAAAACAACATGCCAAGGCTAGACTGATTAGGTGGGTCCTGCTCTTACAAGAATTTGACCTCACAATCAAAGATAAAAGGGTCTTGAAAATTTTTTATCTGATCGTCTCTCTAGGATGGAATTAAAAGAAAACTCAAATCACCTTTCTGTGTCTGATTCATTCCCTAACGAACACCTATACTCTTTGAGTGACTGTCCTTGGTATGCCGATATAGCCAACTTCTTAGTTACAAGAGTCATCCCATAATTTTTAGTGACTCAAGCTCGAAGGAAATTCTTTTTTTATGTTAGGCACTATGTGTTTGATGATACATACCAATATAAGTTCTTCCCTTACCAAGTCATTAGGAGGTGTGTCCCAGAATCTGGACAAGAGTCCATCCTTAAATTCTATCATAGTGAGGCATGTGGAGGTCACTTTTCCTCAAAAAAACATCTTCTAAGATTCATCAATGTGGTCCCTTCTGGCCCACCCTCTCAAGGGACTCCTAAACATTTTTTCAATGTTGTCATAGGTTTCAACATGTAGGGTCCATCAAAAAAATGAATCAAATTCCACTCACTCCCATCATAGTGGTTGAAATCATTGACTGTTGGGGAATTGATTTCATGGGTCCCTTCCTGAACTCTAGGGGATATCATTACATTCTCCAAGATATTGATTATGTCTAAAATGGTTTGAGGCCATTCCCAAAAAAATCAAATGATCATCAAACTATGATTATATTCCTAAAAGAAAACATCTTCTCTAGATTAGGAATTCCTAGAGCTATCATTGGTGATCACGGAACTCATTTTTTCAATCTTCCATTCTCATCACTCATGGAAAAGTATGGAATTTCTCACAAAGTGTCCACTTCTTACCACCCATAGACCAATGCTCAAGCTGAGTTAGCCAATTGGGAAATCAAAAAAATTCTTCAGAAAACTGTTAAACCATCTAGGAAAGATTGGTCAAGAAGACTCTTAGATACTCTTTGGGCCTATCGAACAGCATATAAAACTATTTTAGGAATGTCCCCATATATGTTGGTTTATGGTAAAGGATTCCATTTTCCAGTGGAGATTGAACATATGGATTTTTTTGAAATTAAGAAAATGAATTATTACCTCTCATTGGCTGAAAAAAAGGAAATTAGATCTCAATGAACTTGAGGAACTTAGGATAGATGCTTATTAAAATTAAAGGGTCAATAAAGCTAAAGTACAAGCCTACCAATCTCAAAATCTTAAAACAACACACATTGTACTGGGTAAACCTATTCTTTTGTATAGATCTAAACATCATTTACACCCATGAAAGTTGAGGTCTAGATGGTCAGGTCTATACATAGTGCATAAGGTGTACCCCCATGGGGCTGTAGAAATTCAAGATCCCACCAATGGTCAAACCTTTAAATTTAATGGTCATTGAGTCAAACCATTCATTGAACCATTACAAAAAATGAAGTTGATGAAAACATGAGTGAACCAACCTTAGATGAGGAAAATAGTTAAATAATTAAAGGTCTAATTCGAGTTAGAGACATTAAACAAAGAATTGCAAGGGAGGAGACCCATGGTTTTCATGTTTTCAATCTTTTTGGAATCATTTTTTTATTAATAATTTTGATATTTAAAAAAAATAGACTGTTTATATGTTCTACTATTATGAGTATGGATGGGTATGAAATGGGAACACCATATTCATTCGTGTCACGTGGCGTGATCCCTGAGTAATACCTTACCCAGAAATTTAAAAATAAGACAATGTATCATCAGTTCATTTTTTATGTGTTTGTTGGTTAAAATAAAAATACAAAAAAAACAATATTAATAAATAAAAAAGGGCACGTCATATGTCTTGGGTCAAACCCTGTCACAACCGATGAAGCCACGGGGATTAGAACCCAGGACCAAAGGGAGACAGGGGCCTGTGCTTACCACTGATCTACGACTTTTTTTCTTCCTTATTCTACAATTTATATATATATATATACTTATATTTTAATTTCTTTATTATATAAATAAATAAATATATGTATGTATATGTATATATTGTTTTTTATTTTTTCTTATTTTTCTCTTTTTCTACTAGGTAACTCTGCAAGTGACATAGATATCAAAGGACTAAATTGGAGCAGAAAGAAATTCAACTTCAACAACCAGGTCATTCATTTCCTGATCCTCATATTTCAATTTCCTTTTTGAAATTCCCTTATCTTCCTCTACTCCTTCTAAATTTCCATTTCTTCAAACACTGGGGATAGTGTTATTTTAAGTTGGGGGGAGATGAAATAAAAAAAATTGCTTTTGTGTAAAGAAAAATGAATGATTTGAAAAAAATGTGTGTAAATGGAAGGAAAAACTCCTTTAACTTTGAACATGGTAATACACATTGCACACTTGGAAACTGAATATCAAATAATTTATCATGCCCCAATTCTGATTTTAATCTTTGTATAATTTCATGAGCATAGATTTTGGAATGTGTGGCTGTCCAATATGATATTTCATTGTTTATATTTTCATCCATATAAAAAAAGAATCAGAATGCACATCCTTTGGATAGAGGGGTATTAGTTTGAGTTCATGGGGTCCCCCAAATAAATAGCATAGGTTTGATGATAATTTAAGTTTTAATATGAGTATTAAAAAAAATTAAAACAAAAATTTTGTGCATAGAGCAATGAAATGACCTAATACGTGGCTTTAGACACTTGGGGATCATGACTCCATAGTTGTCTAGCCCAGAGTTAGTAATTTTATCTCTATTTTTGGTAATTTGAATTTTTTTACTGAGTTAACTCGAGATGATGCTCGAGTATGTAGGCTTCACTTGGTGCCCTAAAATATTTGAGACTAGGAGTCATCGGCAAAGTCTCACTACAAGGGTTGACTCTTTTGAGTGCAATTTCAATTACCATTGAAAAATTGATAAAACTAAAAAAAACCAAATAAAAAATTAATAAAATAAAAAAAATGAATACTCATCTTAATATTGAAATGTGATTCCACCTAGCACTTCAGTCATTTCCCCCTTGAATAAAGATGGACCCCCATGTATATTGTAATACACAACATATCCTCATAATTAATTAGTACTGGATGAAATATGTAAATGATTTTGAACAATGAAATAGGCTTGGGATTGAGATATGCTTATGAAACTATATTTTATTGAAATATTTTGATGGGTTTCATGATTGTTTGGTATAAGGGTTTTTGGTGACCATTGTGTATTAAAATGTTTTTGGAAAAGGGATTTGAATTTAATATTGTTAAGATACATTTTTCTCAGGACTAGAAAATCCCAAATTGGGGGGTGTGATTAGCCAATGAAAATACTTATTTTAATTAAATTTTAATGGTATTAAATGTGCATTTTTTATTATATGGGCCTGATTTAGTGGATTTTAATTTTGAAGATCCATTCTTATCATTTGTGAACTTCAGGCCTAATGTACACCAATTTAGGCCCAATGATTCATCTGATTTTAAGGATTGTAATTATCCATATTTTATTTTTGATATTTTGGTAACTGTATCTAAACTTTATATGAACATTTTTCATTCAGGTATCAATGGAGGATTCATAAAGGATGATGGTGATATTTGGAGATGAATGGAAACAATTCTAGAGAAAGCAGATTGGACACCCGCCCACTGATGAGAATGTGGGACCCACATTACAAACCCAATGAATCCCAAATATCTTGTGATGATAGAAGAAATATTTATAAACAATGAATTATTTAGGATCTAGTGCTAATTCTGAATCCATTGTGGTTATTTAAGTGTTCCAATTTGAAGATAAAATTTTGGCCCAGATTCTGTGGCCCAGAAAAGCAGCCCACCATTTTACACATATCTCATTAACCATAATCTATTTTTAGTGGAAACATTATAGACGGTTAGGGAACATCTGGATATTCGGTTTTTTCTTTTATGGACAACTCCATTTCTTCCATCTAGACGGTCTTATAGGCGCATCTGTTCAGTGGAAGAAAGCTGGCTTCCACCTCGGGTCAAATGTGGAAAAGTCTCTTCTCCCTTAATTTCCATCACCCTAGGCCTACCATACTCAAGTGGGATCTTTGGTACCTTGGTAGGCTCAACCTAAGGCTCCCAAAATTACTATTTAAGGCAGTGTTGGTGGATGTGTTAATCATCTTTGAGCTTTGTTTTCATCTTAATTTTATGCTGCCAGTTTGTCTTTGTAACGTTCTTACTTCACATGTAAGTTGTTTTAATTCATCATAGTTTCTTAATAAATGTTTTTCTTCTCCTCTTATTGTGTTGTTCTCCATATCACTTTGATATCCTTTCCTCAAGGTGTGAATTTATTCACACAAAACCTTTTGAAATTATTCACACAATGGTGGAGTGATCATTTTCGTTTTATTGTTTTCTTTACTTCTTCAATTCCTCCCACAAGAGTCTACATCCCACATCCAATGAAACCATAGCACCAATAGAGGGATAATCCACTTATGGGTTGATCCAAGGGAGTAGAAAGGGGGTGGATTGGATGTTAATTATCAATCTATTAATTTCTAATCACTTATTTTAATTGATATTTTTATTTAATTATTTTTAAACTCCGCCGTCCTTGTTTAATTTAAGGTCACACACTTCAAGTGCTAATATGAACCTTTACCTTGAAGTTCTCAAAACATGGATCCTTCAAGTGTATAGGTGATAAGTATTAAAGTATTTAGGTATTAAACCATTAGGTGGGGATGTTTTTTGATCTTCTTAAATTAACTCATTTCAAATATAAGAAATTGAAATAGTTGAAAAAAGAATTTCATCCAATGCACCACGAGTGATAACCTAGGATAAACTCATTATATTAAACTGAATTCACTTAAATATGTTAGATATCCTTTAAACCCATCTAAAATTAATCCATGTTGGCCACTTCATAGCCAAAAACTATCTATAGAATGTATGTGTTTGTAGGTTAATTCTTAGGTCCCTGAGGATTCGACAACCCAAGATAGACTACAAGGACCACTCTACCTTCTTCTCTTGGATAAATTTGAGTGTGAATCATCAGCACAGACTGAGTTGGGTCAGGTCGGTCTGACTGGGTCGGACTGGACCCGAGCCCACTTCTGACCCTTTACTTCATTTTTCCATATCTGTGGTACCAGATGTCAATTTGACAAACTGTCAGCGGCTCTGGTAATCTTGGAGCATGATGGTCACTTTGCGAAAACCCCACTGGATTTCAGGGTAAAGTTGTAATATGGTTAGGATGGATCATACATGAATCCAACCGAGACCGGAGGCTAAAAATCTAATAACTCACAGACCGAGTGTCCGATTGATGCATCGTCTTTTGCGTTGAGACCCCTTTGACGAGGTGGAACTTTGAGACACTTCTTCATGGGACATTGTGGAAGTTGAAGTATCAACTCTTGGATTGAGGAGAATACCCTTCTGGAATCAAGCACACTTGTAGAAACCCTATGGCTGGCTGCGCTCTAACGACTATTCCTAGATCTTGTGTGGGTCGGACAGTTCTGACTTCTATTCCTAGATCATGTGTGGGTCCGACAGAATAGCTGGTCCTGGATCCTGTGTGGGTCTGACAGCTTTTTTGGTCCTGGATCCTGTGTGGGTCCGATAACTCTGACTACTGTTCCTGGATCATGTGTGGGTCCAATAGTTCCAACTGCTGGTCCGGGATCTTGTGTGGGTCTGTTAGCTTAGTTGAATTGGTGACTACATCTGATCATCTCTATCACTCAACAAAAGTTATATACCTATGAGATATAAGTCTGCAACTCTTGTCTTTTCTCGTGAATGAGATGGATTACATGATAACTTGGTAATATGTATGGTCATATACCTAAGTGGGGTTATTTTTCAATTTCATACTTTTTGGTTTATCAATATTGGTTTTTGTGAGACCTTGAGAGTATCGGGGTCCCTAATGAGTGTCGTTATACTCACCCCTACACGGGCTATGCCAACATCTCGTTGTTTTGGATGCAGACGACAGACAGTGCTGATAGAGGCTGAGACCGCCAAGACTGGACAGTGCCTAGAGGTGGAACTTATGATGAGATAGTACATGGAGGAATATGACAGATGTGGAGTGATGAGGAGGCTATCTATACCTACACTTCAGGTAGGATCTGTCGTGGAAAATCTGGGAGATACTTTCACCATTCAGCTATTTTGTCCCTTTTTCAGTTGTACTCGTACTTTATAGTTCATCTTATCTTTTCATCCCCATTTTACATTCCAATACTGTCTTTTTGTATACCGTTTTTACTTAGTGTTTGCTTCCAGTTGTACTCTGTTGTGTTTGGTTACAGTTATAAGGGTAATGTCTTACCAGTTTAGGGATTTACACCTTTGGTTCACTAGTGCAGAAAACGGTTTTTACGTCGGTTATTTTTCATTATTTACGTTGGTTTTTAGGCGACGTTAATATGGAAGACGTTATAAATAACGTTTTTTACGTCGGTTATTTAAAACCCGACGTAACATCCCTAACATCACGGTGTTTATCACGTCGGTTCATTAATGACCGACATTAAAAATGATGGGGGATTGGGATTTATAACGGCGGTTATTATATAACCACCATGATAAACCACGGGTGGGGGGGTTTAGCACATCGGTTATATAATAACCGACGTGATAAATATGCGCGGGGGGGTTTATCACGTCGGTTATTTATAAACCGACGTGATAAAATTCCTGGGATATCGTTTATCACGTCGGTTATATCATAACCGACGTGATTAACCCTTCCCGGGGCCTATTATCACGTCGGTTTCTTAAATAACCGACGTGATAAAAAGGCCTGGGAAACGTTTTAGCACGTCGGTTATTGGATAACCGACGTGGTAAATCGATTCCCAGGCCTTTTAGCACATCGGTTATATTAAGAACCGACATGATAATAGGCCCGGGGAAGGGTTTATCACGTCGGCTCTCAAAAGAACCGACGTGATAAATCCCTACCGATTATTTACCACGTCGGTTATAAAATAACCGACGTGAAATCGATATTTTTTTTAAATAATTTCGCTGCTCTCACCAAAAAGCAACCAGAAACCAAACAACAAAAATAACCATGCCAGCCCTCCCCCAAGCCCCAACTGAACCCCACCCTCATCTATACCCACCTAACAACCTGGCCAGCCCTCCCCCACCACATTGGAGCCCCACCACAACCCTGGAATGCCCCCCGACCCCTTGAACAGCCCCGAACACACCATTGGAGCGCCCATCACACCCCTGGACCGCACCCCGACCCCTTGGACACCCCTCCCAGACCCCTGGACACCCCCACCCCTTGACATCCCTCCCACACCCCTTGGACACCCCTCCGAGACCACTGGACACCCCCCACCCCTTGACAGCCCTCCCCACCACTTGGACACCCCCCCACCCCTTGGACAGCCCCCCCCCCCCTCACCCTCATTTACACCCAACCGACCCCTTGGACAGCCCCAAACACACCTTGGACACCCACCGAACACTAGGACAGCCCCAAACACCCCTTGGACACCCCTCCCATATCCCTTGGACACCCCCCACCCCTTGGACAGCCCCCCCACCCCCTGGACACCCCCCCGACCCCTTGGAAACCCCCCCCCCCCGACCCCTTGGAAACCCCCCATCCCCTTGGACAGCCCCAAACACCCCTTGGACACCCCTCCTATATCCCTTGGACACCCCCCCACCACTTGGACACCCCCCCCACCCCTTGGACAGCCCCCCCCCCCCCCCCACCCTCATTTACACCCAACCGACCCCTTGGACAACCCCAAACACACCTTGGACAACCCTCCCATATCCCTTGGACACCCCCTCACCCTCATTTACACCCAACCGACCCCTTGGACAGCCCCAAACACACCTTGGACACCCCTCCCATATCCCTTGGACACCCCCACCCTCAATTACACCCAACTGACCCCTTGGACAGCCCCAAACACACCTTGGACACCCCTCCCATATCCCTTGGACACCCCCCATCCTCATTTACACCCAACCGACCCCTTGGACAGCCCCAAACACACCTTGGACACCCCTCCCATATCCCTTGGACACCCCCACCCTCATTTACACCCAACCGACCCCTTGGACAGCCCCAAACACACCTTGGACACCCCTCCCATATCCCTTGGACACCCCCCCCCCCACCCTCATTTACACCCAGCCGACCCCTTGGACAGCCCCAAACACACCTTGGACACCCCCCAAACACTAGGACAGCCCCAAACACCCCTTGGACACCCATCCCATATCCCTTGGACACCCCCACACCCCTTGGACACCCCCCACCCCTTGGACAGCCCCCCACCACCTGGACACCCCCCCGACCCCTTGGAAACCCCCCCCCCCCCCGACCCCTTGGAAACCCCCCCACCCCCCCCCCCCCCCCATCCCCTTGGACAGCCCCAAACACCCCTTGTACACCCCTCCTATATCCCTTGGACACCCCCCACCACTTGGACACCCCCCACCCCTTGGACAGCCCCCCCCCCCCCACCCTCATTTACACCCAACCGACCCCTTGGACAGCCCCAAACACACCTTGGACAACCCTCCCATATCCCTTGGACACCCCCTCACCCTCATTTACACCCAACCGACCCCTTGGACAGCCCCAAACACACCTTGGACACCCCTCCTATATCCCTTGGACACCCCCACCCTCATTTACACCCAACCGACCCCTTGGACAGCCCCAAACACACCTTGGACACCCCTCCCATATCCCTTGGACACCCCCCAAACACCCACCCACCCCCTTGGAACCTCTCCCCCCCTACCAAAATCCAGACCAGAAAAACCATCAACAGTAGACCAAAACAAGAAGTAGAGAAAAATTAAACATTCACTTATATAACATTCAAAACATACACTGTCAACTTCAAAAAAAAACTAAATCCAACCTAAACGACTACGAAATACACAATTACATTGACAATATTCAAAATTACATTTTACATTACAAACAACTAAAAGTGAATCAAACCTGTAAAATAATTTGACCACTCCACTTGTAAGTGTTTGATATCTTCAGCAGTAAAGGGTTGAGGGTCATCAAAAAGCTACAAAGGAAAAGGATAGTAGTCAATGTGTATAATGAATAAATCAAATTGAAATATTATGAGAAAGAGGAAATCTTACCAGGTCAAAACTCTGAACTGTCCCAGTTGTTATTATTTCATACATAAATCTTAACATGTAATATCTGCATTCGATGATGCCTTGTTGCTCATGACATTTCTGTTTGAATGAGTGTAAAGTCAATATATTATTTTTATGTAGTAAATCAAAATGTACAAATTATAAATGGATATTTACCTTCGCATGTACATATTTGATCTTGAAATTCCTTTTCTTTGCGCTTTTTCGAAAGTGGACCCATGCCCTGTTAGAAAATAATACGAATGGGGTAAATTTAAAATTCATTATAATATATAAAACTATTGTGAAATTGAAACTTACGTTCCCAATATATTCTTAAAACTTTCTCGCACATCATCATGGAGAGAGCATATCCAATAAAGTGCTTTCTCCCTAGGGCAAAAAACCCCTAACATCCAATGATCCCTGATAAAAGGAAATTTAACGTTATTGGTTTTTTATGTTAAAAGTTAATTAACTCTTTGAGAGGGATGTGTTTCATACCTCTCACAAAAAGGCATCATCCAACACTGTGTGATTACATTCTTTTCAAATCTATCAGCAATATAAATCATTCTTTGTTCCTCATCCAATGCACATGCTTCAGGGGAAATCAATTGTGGGTCCACGAATCCATATACATCTGTCAGCTCATTCCTCTCACAAATTTTATACAGATACCTAATACAAAGCAGACATAAGTGTACATTTTTAATAAATATAACGAAAGGAAAAGGTGTTAAGACTTACATGATAAAAATTTGCACCACGTTGATGCCCAACTTATCTCCAGTGACTAACTCCATGATATCAGTTTTCATAATCCCCACACTTAGTTCACGTCCACAGACATGAGCTTCCATTGTAAAGTCATAATGATCCACCAACAAATTTGAATATCTTGACAATTTGTCAAGACTGCTAGTATCTGCATCTGATGTCATAGCTATCTGTCTTTGTTGTTGTCTATACAGTATTTCTTTACATTTGAAGTATTCCTGTAAAAATAAATTGAAAAATATATTAGTTTTCAAATGATAAAACATTAATAAAAATATAAAATAAAAGATATAACATCCATACCTCTATGGTAATGAGTCGAAGAAGTCTGGATGGCCAAAGCAAAAAATGGCCGATACTATGTCCAACTGTCGTCACCTCATCTGTAGGTAATGGTATCCCAGCTGATCTATCTATAATATCCTGTACAGTGACCCTCTGATTCTCTACCTCTAACTGTTGATGATGAACTGTATCTCCTATACAATATACCATCCCATATGTAACTATATGATGTTGGGGATCATCAACATACAACTCAAAATAAGTAGGTAGCTGCGGCGGAGGAGGATGATCAAAAATGGGGTCCGCAGGCTGAGGTGGGGGAGTGGGAGCTACTGGGAGAGGTGGAGTGGGAGCTGCACCCTGAAATTGTCTTTGCAAATCTGCAAACATAAACTGCACCGATGCTCTAATCTTGTCCTCCATTGTCGCATTAATATTATGGACTTCAGCCTCCAAGGATTCTATTTTTTTTATAAACTCCCTCAACGTTAGAAGTTGAGGAACGTGGCAACACTTTTCTTACCGATACACCTGCCGGATATCCTCTTACACGGCGAGGATGTTCGGGCTTTCCCAATGCCACAGATAAAATATCTTCCCTCCCAGATGGTGTAAATGTCCCCTGTGAACTCTGCTCCTCAAGAGAGTCCTGTAATAATTAATTTAACATTTCTATAATGATTGGAAATATATGACGAAAATAGTAAACATAAATAAATAAAATAGATATCTTACAATCCTCTCAACTACGAGTCTCGATTCTTCCGAAAGATATTGTCCTTTTTTCCCTTCCGAGCTCTTTTCCATTTCTCATGTCTAGATATAGGGGATGGAGGGGCCACCTCTCCAGATCTTGAAGACTCAGCTCTTAGTTGTTGAAATTTTTCTGCCATCATTTGTTCTTCCAATAATGCATACCCTCCCCGAGATAAACTCTGAGGGTATACATTTTTAGATTGGATCTCTTGATGAGCTTTCCTTGTTTGCTGTAAATTAAGAATAAGTAATCATTAACAAAACAATAATAAGATCATTTATATAAGAAAGCTTATAAAAGTTTACATTGCCCTTACCAAAAATGATTCTTTTCTTCTACTTTCAAAAAATTGTCTCCATGTGTCTTCATCTATAAAAGGATATATACGACATGGATTCTCACGACTCCTATGACCATAAATGAAATTAGATGAGAGGGTTGATTTGAAATCCCTCCATCTCCTAGCAGCCAACGATAAGCATTTCTTCCTGACTCCTCCAGTGTCAGGAATATCAAATGTCATCTGATAAAAAAGAAGTTAAAAATATTATATATACTAGAAACATTTAAAGAACAGTCAAACAATAGCAAAAGATCTTACCAAAATGGTCTCCCACAGCTGAGAAATTATCGCCTTATCCACACTTCTCCAATCATCATAGAGAATGCTTACTTTGCTCTTAGCCTGAGTTGCTACAAAACCCTTAAAATCTTTAGCATTTGGACCTCTAGGAATATCATCATCATCAAACTCCACTACTATCCTCTCCTCCTTCGTACGGGAAAGTGATAATTTTGGTAAACGTGTGCACCCACGCTTACCAACCTTTGAACTCTTTTTCGTAATAGGAGCTTGTGAATGTTCCTCCCCAGATGTATGACCAATATGCTCATCTCCAGAATCATGTGGCTGATCAACTGATTGATCTGTCATTTTCCTTCAAATCAAAAAAAACAAACATTAGTTCACAAATATACAAATTCAAATATTGTAATACTACTTAATCAGAAAATAGAAAAGTGTACTAAATTACATAATAGTAAACATTGGTAATATGGTAAGCATGTTAAACAATGATAAACATGGTAAACACAGTATCTAACATTATAAGAAAAAACTAAATGTAAACAAGAAATAAACATGTGTTACCTGTAATTTTAGGAATGTACAGTTGGATTGTTTTCCCAAATTCCTTCATCGTGATCGTTCCTTATGGCACAAACCATGTCTTCAACATACTCATCATTATGTTCTGTTAATCTTTCCATGGAAGTAGGGATCTCACATAAATCATCATCTTCATCAAATTCATCCTCACCAACATATTGTTTTTCCCTTGTAAAACAAAAGCCCACTGCATATCTGATTGATCTACTACATAGAAAATTTGTTTGGCATGTGTTTCCATTATAAAAGAACCAGCTGTGTCTTCCAATCTATTCAGATTAACAAGTGTCATTCCAAATTCATCGTGTCTGACACTGTTGTTGCCGATAAACCATTTACAGTTAAAAACAGGAACTTTAATTTTAAAGTAATCAGCCTCCCATATGTCTTCAATCACTCCATAATATGCACTTGATGCCGAAATTGGGTTTCTATCCTTAGCACTCGAAAAATGCATTGCTTCTGCAAACACCAATACACCACTATTCTGAACTGCACTTCTATTTTCCTGAGCTTTCGTATGAAATGTATAGCCATTAATGTCATAAGCGGACCATGTTATCACATTTAAAGATGGACCGCCCACTATCCATTTTAATGTCTCTGATACATCTGATCTACCAAGCAAGGTCTTTTTAAACCATGGCAAAAAAGTTTTGTTGTGCTCATTCAAAATCCACATTTCTTTCTTCTTTGGATGACATTGTTTCAACTCATTAATATGCAATGTGATATACGGTTGAACATCAGCTATGTTATTCAATATGTATGATTCTAACTTCTTCATCTGTTCAGCTGACAGTGATTTGACTTTCAAGCCACGAATCCCCTTTCCCTCATTATTAACCCGTTCATGGTGAGATGGAGGTAAACCTATGTGTTGCATCGTAGCCAAGTAGCTCGTACAAAACTCTGCTACCTCCTCAGAAATATACTTTTCAATAATGGAGGCTTCAGGTCGATATGGATTTTTAGCATATCCCTTTAATATTTTCATATACCTTTCAAAAGGATACATCCAACGAAGATATATAGGTCCACAAAGCTTTATTTCTCGAACCAGATGAATCATTAAATGCACCATCATATCAAAAAAAGTTGGAGGAAAATACATTTCCAAATGACAGAGTATAAAAATTGCATCCTTTTCCAAAATGTTCAAAGCATTCACATCAATCGCCTTGTTACAAATTTAATTGAAAAAATAACACAACCCCATTATAGTCTTTCTGACACGGATGGGCAATATTCCACGCAGTGCAACTGGTAGAATTTGTTGCATCATGACGTGACAATCATGTGATTTCATACCTATCAACTTCAAGTATTTCAATGAGACAAAATTTTTTACATTTGAAGAATAACCTTGAGGCACATTGATATCATGAAGACACTGACAGAAGCTACTTTTCTCCCTCTTCGATAATGTATGACAAGCCGGGTGAAGAAATGTTCGTCTTCCTTTAGGAGTGGGAGCTAACTCCAAACGTATTCCCATTGATAGTAGGTCTAACCTTGCATTCAACCCATCTTTTGTCTTTCCTTTAATATCTAGCAATGTTCCGATCAAAGAATCACAGATATTCTTCTCCACGTGCATGACATCAATATTATGTTTGACTTCATGATACCTCCAATATGGTAGCTCAAAAAATATTGACCTTTTCTTCCAAATATGTCTATCATTACCAGATTTCTGTGACTTTCCCAATGTCACATCAAGGTTATTCACCCTCTCAAAATACAAATCTGGGGATAAAGGTTTTGGAGCAGTATCAAATTCTTGTGAGCCATTGAATGCCTTTTTTAGTCTTCTATAAGGGTGATCCATAGGCAAAAACTTTCGATGACCCATGTACACTGTTTTCCTCCCATGATGCAATTGACAATATGACGTCTGTTGTTCGCAAATTGGACATGATTTATGCCCTTTAACACTGTATCCAGACAAATTTCCATATGCTGGGAAGTCATTTATAGTGAATAGAAGCACTGCATGCAGTTGAAAATATTCCATTTTATAAGAATCATACACCCTAATACCATCAGCCCATAACAGTTTCAAATCATCAATCAGCGGTGACAAGTATACATCAATATCATTGCCGGGTTGCTTTGGACCAGAGATCATGATACTCAACATGACATATTTGCGCTTCATACAAACTTCAGGAGAGAGGTTGTAAATTACCAATAAAATAGGCCATGAACTATGTGTGCTACTGAGGGTTCGGTATGGATTCATTCCATCTGTGCACAAGCCTAGTCTCAGATTTCTAATTTCATTTCCAAATGTAGGGTATTGGGCATCAATTTTCTTCCATTGTGGACAATCAGCTGGATGACGTATTTTTCCATCACATACCCGCTCATCAGCATGCCATCTTAACCTTTTTGCATCATGTGAATTAGCAAATAAACGTTTGAAACGAGGAATTATAGGAAGATACCAAAATACCTTTTAAGGGAGCTTTGTAATCTCTACATCAGCTTGTGATTTTTCTTTCACCTTATACCATGATGTCCCACATTTAGGACACTCTTTCAGAAATTCATATTCCTTCCTATATATAATGCAGTCATTCGGACAGGCATGTATTTTCCTGTATCCCAATCCCATCGGGCATCATATTTTTTTGGCCTTATAATGTGAATCTGGAAGATCATTATCTTTTGGAAGAATGTCTTTCATCAATTGTAGCATCTCTGTAAAACTTCTGTCACTCCATCCATGTTTCGCCTTCAGGTTAATCAATCTTAACACCACCGACAAAACCGTTAAATCTGTACAACCAGGATATAATGGTTTTTCGGCATCACCATATAGACGTGCAACTGTTGGTTCTATCTCAATTTGTTCTGCTACAATATCGCGAATCATTTCTTCAATTCCATCGGAGTTACCATCTTGCGAATCATTATCATCAGTGACATTCTGTCCAGTTTCGCCTTGCCAAATCCAAGGGTTGTAACTCGGATTGAAACCATGACAAATCAGATGATCTTTTATCTCTCTACTTTTCAACTTCTTCATATTCAGACATTTCAGGCATGGACAGAATAAAATGTCACTACTTGGAACATTTCGTTTAGCAAATTCCAAAAAGGCATCAACACCTTCCTCATATTCATTGCTCATTCGATGTGCCGTAATCCAACTTCGACTCATTATTACCTATAACAAATAGCAAAAATATATATATTTTTTAGATAAGACAAATATATGTTTATATGAAAAAAATCATAATTTGAATGTAAACAATTTTGAAATATAAAACAAATCGATGTGTATTTAAAAAAATATGATTGAATATTATTTTTTAAACAAAATATTGTAAGATATAACACCCCCCCTGGACACCCCCCGACCCCTCTGGACAGCCCCCCCGCCCCTCCTGGACACCACCCCCCACCCCCTACCCCCTTGGACACCCCCTGGACATCCCCCAACCCTCTGGACAGCCCCCCCACCCACCCGGACAACCCCAAATACCCTCTGGAGAGGCCGCCACCCACTTGGACAGCCCCCCACACCCATCCACCCCCTTGGACACCCCCCTGGACACCCCACCGAACCCTCTGGACAGGCCGACACCCCCTTGGACAGCCCCCCACACCCACCCATCCCCTTGGACACCACCCTGGACACCCCCCGACCCCTCTGGACAGCCCCAGACCCATCTAGAAAGCACCCCCACCCCTCCTGGACACAACCCCCCACCCCCGACCTGCTTGGACACCCCCCTGGACACCCCCCAACCCTCTGGACAGCCCCCCCACCCCTCCTAAACACCACCCCCACCCCCTACCCCCTTGGACACCCCCCTGGACACCCCCCAACACCCACCCACACCCTTGGACAGCCCCCCACACCCACCCACCCCCTTGTAAACCCCCCCTGGACACCCCCCGACCCCTCTGGACAGCCCCCCGCCCCTCCTGGACACCACCCCCCACCCCCTACCCCCTTGGACACCCCCTGGAAATCCCCCAACCCTCTGGACAGCCCCCCCACCCACCCGGACAACCCCAAATACCCTCTGGAGAGGCCGCCACCCACTTGGACAGCCCCCCACACCCATCCACCCCCTTGGACACCCCCCTGGACACCCCACCGACCCCTCTGGACAGGCCGCCACCCCCTTGGACAGCCCCCCACACCCACCCATCCCTTTGGACACCACCCCGGACACCCCCCGACCCCTCTGGACAGCCCTAGACCCCTCTAGAAAGCACCCCCACCCCTCCTGGACACAACCCCCCACACCCGACCTGCTTGGACACCCCCCTGGACACCCCCCAACCCTCTGGACAGCCCCCCCCCCACCCCTCCTGAACACCACCCCCCACCCCTACCCCCTTGGACACCCCCCTGGACACCCCCCAACACCCACCCACACCCTTGGACAGCCCCCCACACCCACCCACCCCCTTGTAAACCCCCCCTGGACACCCCCCAACCCCTCTGGACAGCCCCCCGCCCCTCCTGGACACCACCCCCCACCCCCTACCCCCTTGGACACCCCCTGGACATCCCCCAACCCTCTGGACAGCCCCCCCACCCACCCGGACAACCCCAAATACCCTCTGGAGAGGCTGCCACCCACTTGGACAGCCCCCCACACCCATCCACCCCCTTGGACACCCCCCTGGAATCCCCACTGACACCTCTGGACAGGCCGCCACCCCCTTGGACAGCCCCCCACACCCACCCATCCCCTTGGACACCACCCTGGACACCCCCCGACCCCTCTGGACAGCCCCAGACCCCTCTAGAAAGCACCCCCACCCCTCCTGGACACAACCCCCCACCCCCGACCTGCTTGGACACCCCCCTGGACACCCCCAACCCTCTGGACAGCCCCCCCACCCCTCCTAAACACCACCCCCCACCCCCTACCCCCTTGGACAGCCCCCTGGACACCCCCCCAACACCCACCAACACCCTTGGACAGCCCCCCACACCCACCCACCCCCTTGTAAACCCCCCCTGGACACCCCCCGACCCCTCTGGACAGCCCTCCGCCCCTCCTGGACACCACCCCCACCCCCTACCCCCTTGGACACCCCCCTGGAAATCCCCCAACCCTCTGGACAGCCCCCCCACCCACCCGGACAACCCCAAATACCCTCTGGAGAGGCCGCCACCCACTTGGACAGCCCCCCACACCCATCCACCACCTTGGACACCCCCCTGGACACCCCACCGACCCCTCTGGACAGGCCGCCACCCCCTTGGACAGCCCCCCACACCCACCCATCCCCTTGGACACCACCCTGGACACCCCCCGACCCCTCTGGACAGCCCCAGACCCCTCTAGAAAGAACCCCCACCCCTCCTGGACACAACCCCCCACCCCCGACCTTCTTGGACACCCCCCTGGACACCCCCCAACCCTCTGGACAGCCCCCCCCCCACCCCTCCTCAACACCACCCCCACCCCCTACCCCCTTGGACACCCCCCTGGACACCCCCCAACACCCACCCACACCCTTGGACAGCCCCCCACACCCACCCACCCCCTTGTAAACCCCCCTGGACACCCCCGACCCCTCTGGACAGCCCCCCGCCCCTCCTGGACACCACCCCCCACCCCCCACCCCCTTGGACACCCCCTGGACAGCCCCCAACCCTCTGGACAGCCCCCCACCCACCCGGACAACCCCAAATACCCTCTGGAGAGGCCGCCACCCACTTGGACAGCCCCCCACACCCATCCACCCCCTTGGACACCCCCCTGGACACCCCACCGACCCCTCTGGACAGGCCGCCACCCCCTTGGACAGCCCCCCACACCCACCCATCCCCTTGGACACCACCCTGGACACCCCCCGACCCCTCTGGACAGCCCCATACCCCTCTAGAAAGCACCCCCACCCCTCCTGGACACAATCCCCCACCCCCGACCAGATTGGACACCCCCCTGGACACCCTCCAACCCTCTGGATAGCCCCCCCCCCCCCCACCCCTCCTAAACACCACCCCCCTCCCCCTACCCCCTTGGACACCCCCCTGGACACCCCCCAACACCCACCCACACCCTTGGACAGCCCCCCACACCCACCCACCCCCTTGTAAACCCCCCCTGGACACCCCCCGACCCCTCTGGACAGCCCCCCGCCCCTCCTGGACACCACCCCCCACCCCCTACCCCCTTGGACACCCCCCTGGAAATCCCCCAACCCTCTGGACAGCCCCCCCACCCACCCGGACAACCCCAAATACCCTCTGGAGAGGCCTCCACCCACTTGGACAGCCCCCCACACCCATCCACCCCCTTGGACACCCCCCTAGACACCCCACCGACCACTCTGGGCAGGCCGCCACCCCCTTGGACAGCCCCCCACACCCACCCATCCCCTTGGACACCACCTTGGACACCCCCCGACCCCTCTGGATAGCCCCAGACCCCTCTAGAAAGCACCCCCACCCCTCCTGGACACAACCCCCCACCTCCGACCTGCTTGGACACCCCCTGGACACCCCCCAACCCTCTGGACAACCCCCCCCCCCACCCCTCCTAAACACCACCCCCACCCCCTACCCCCTTGGACACCCCCCTGGACACCCCCCAACACCCACCCACACCCTTGGACAACCGCCCACACCCACCCACCCCCTTGTAAACCCCCCCCTGGACACCCCCTGACCCCTCTGGACAGCCCCCCGCCCCTCATGGACACCACCCCCCACCCCCTACCCCCTTGGACACCCCCTGGACATCCCCCAACCCTCTGGACAGCCCCCCCACCCACCCGGACAACCCCAAATACCCTCAGTAAAGGATGTTAGCATCGAACATAAGGCTTAAGGGATGCTTTCAGATCCAAATATGTATGTTGATGGATGCAATGGATCTAGTAGAGGTTCTAGAAAGAATGGTGGTTTTATTTGTTTAGGATAAGTAGTGAAGAAAAAACTAGTTAATTTTTTACTTGCTGAAAAGAGGGTATCTAAAATTTTTAACATGCCGAGGGGAAATCTGGCGAGTCCTCCTCGTGAAACTTTGTTTGCAGGGGGTGAAAATAGTGATGTGATCCCAAATCCATGCACCTATGCCATGGTTGTGTGTGAATAAAGTAGTAACAACTATAAAAGGGCAACCCATCCAAATGGACACGCCCCAACCCTCTCGGGGATTTATAGAAAACGATGAAAAATTAGTGAAATCATAAAATTAGTCAATATTGCAAGTCGAACTAATAGATCTAGGGATGACAAATAAGATTATGGTGCCAAAACGAGTTAAAAGGGTTCGAAATCGAAGAATCTTAGCTAGTTTCAACAAAAAAAATCACAACACATATATATATACTATCCGCGAAAAAAAACGAACGAGTGGGAGGATTACCTGAGTGCTGCGAGTTTAGATGATTGATCCGAGGAGATTAAATATGAGAAACGATGATCGCAAAACGAATCTAAACCAACGAAATGGACGAGCCGATTAGGGTTTACGCGCGAGAGAGACGAGTCGCGACAGTCGAAGGTAAACTCGCGAATGAAAATCCACGGGTCTGGGGAAATTTTTAAATGAGTTATCACGTCGGTTATTCAATAACCGACGTTATAATTGTTTTAAAAACATTTATAACGTCGGTTATTCAATAACCGACGTAAAAACCTTCCTCCGATTCTTTTTTTACGTCGGTTATAAAATAACCGACGTTATAAAGGGCTCAAAATCCGCGTTTTTTTACGTCGGTTATTCCATAACCGATGTCAAAAACATCTGCGGATTCTTTTTTTACGTCGGTTATTTTCTAACCGACGTAAAAAGGCCTACAAAAACCACGTTTTTTATGTCTGTTATTGCATAACCGACGTAATAACTTGTACATATGTCGATTTGTTACGTCGGTTATTCAATAACCGACGTAACAAACACCCCCGGCTTCTGTTTTTTACGGCGGTTAATGTATAATCGACGTAAAAAACGAAGCCGCGCGATTAATAACGTCGGTTATAAAAATATCCGACGTTAAAGGTGTACTAAACATAGGTTTTTACGTCGGCTATTTAATAACCGACGTAAAAAACCTCGTTTTGCATATTATGACGTCGGTTTTATATAACCGATGTAAAAAATGGTGACGTAAAAACCGTTTTCTGCACTAGTGGTTCTAGTTTCCATCCCCTAGCCTATGGAAGGCGGGAATGGGGTAGTCACGGCATGGGCCCTAGGGGAAGGGTCATGTCATAGGAGAAACACTATGACATTCTTCAGGAAACACACATATGTATTCCCTTACAATAGGAATGTATTTGAGGATGTTTATTTCCTTATACTCAATAATTTGAGAAATATATGCTTCCTCGTAGGGAAATAATATCCATTCCTGAGATGTTGGTGTTAAAGAAGATCCATCCACCTACTTTGACATGTACAAAATTAGGGGTTAATTCGCACTATTAAGGGATATTTCTGTTTTATATATATTTATATTGTATCTATATAGGGAAATCAAATCCATACCCAAAATTGAATCAAATTACAAAAAATTCATTATGACAAGATTCTTTGGGAAATTCATCCCTCAAATATTGATAAGGGAGGAATTATATACTTGTGATGAAATAATTTCCCTATTTTCTATTTTCACTTATACCTCTACTTCCATGATCTACGATGGTGTTTTAATAGTTCTACTAAACATTCATGATATGATGAAATGAAAAGAACCAGAATCAAAAAGTATATTCACTATTTATAAATAAATAACTAGAGTACCTATCACAACATCGTTTTCAGGATCCACCTCAGCAGTTGTGAAAGAAAAAAATTTCCCTTACTGCCATGGAGGCTGTTGGTTGTCTTTGAAATCCCTTATCATAGGGAATTTATTTACAAAGTTCCGCTATTACTTATAGTTGAAGAAATAAACAATTCATTGAAATTTTACTAGAGAATTCATTTCCTTAATTTCATTGGTGGATTTCTCCTATTGGTAGTTGTTAGCTTGGTTTCTTTCCTTCCCACACCTAAATCATTTCCTTGTTTCCCTTTGGCAATTTCCAAGGTGCTTCTATCCAAACCTTTAACAAGTAGTATTTGGAAATTTCTTATCACTATTAGATTTATCCATAAAACATTTATAATTAAACTCCACTTTATACTTATTATCCTTGTGATACCATTGATATTTGTTGATCTCTGTTTCAACTTTGATAACACGTCGAACAGTTTCCTTATACATATCAATGTGACAGATCTATAGGTATTTCTGTATACTAGGTTTTAGCTTACCAAATAAGTGTTCAACCATGAATTTGTGGGTAACAATAAAGATGGGGGTGTATCATGAAAGTCTTGTAGAGTTTTCATCATACATCCATATAGATTCATTATCTTTTTTCTTGAGGAAAAGGAAATCCCGTTCTATTTTATGTTAGAAATTAAAAGGAAAATATTTATTTAAAACACTTTTTGGAGTTCATTCCACTCCATTACTTAAATATATTCCTCAGGATTTTCATTCAGGATCAATTTCTTCTATTTATTAGCTTCTCCCTTTATTAGGTAAACATCCAATTGAACCTTCTCTTTTTTTTAACACTAAAGGATGGACAGGATCTTCGCAATGTAGTTGACCCATTATTTCACAGTTAAGGGATCAAATGATCCATTGAAATTCTGTGGAATTTTTCTCATAAATGAATCAATCATATTTTTTTCTCTCTTAGGGGTATTTGGATGCTCCTCCTGATCTAGGATTCTATTTATAACTTCAGTCGTCTAAGAAATTATCTTCACAAATTACATGATTCCTTCCCCCATTGAGCTAGTCTTCTCACTGAGGCAGTCATCACATTTCCCATCGCATTGATTGTTTAACGGATTCTTATTATTATTTTCATTTTTATAGAATAACTGGAAAACTAGAGATGATTATTTTAAAACTATTAAACAAATAAATGGTAAGCAAATAACATTAAATGTATAACTTAAAAATTACATTTATTTCCTTAACTTATAAATTTATAGGCTTCATTTTATTTTATCCATGATCTATTTTCTAACCTATATTCTTATTGGAATTTATTTAACTAAGTAATGGATCAGAATGAACTTATTAATTTTCCAAATCATATCCCCTGGGAGTGTAAATACAAGTTCATAGTAAGGAATTTTGTTGTGTACCAGGTTATACTAAGTCAGATCTAGCACACCTCGTCTGAGTTGTTACACCAAGGTACATTTCTTTCAGATCCACATCCACATATAGTATCCAGATAGGGATGTATTTTCTTCACAATCCAATTACTCTATAATTACCAAAATTTAAGGATTTTTTCTTATACATATTATTATCCCTTATACTTTCACGAAAGTTTTCTAATCCTAAAGCCAAAAATAACTAATTTTTTCCTCTAACGGATACTATAACAACCCTATTCTTTATTTCTCATTAATATATGAATTATTACATAATATAACATTTAATACAACCTATAAGATCTATATTTCTAGTTTATTTGGGAATTTGGCACATTACATGACAACTTAAAACAGGAAATACATCATCTTTATTAAAAACTACTTCAACATGATCATAATATTCCATAGATTTTAAAACCGCATGAGATCACCTAGGGACATACATAAGTAAGGGTTGAGAAATAAATACCGGTAAGGGAATAAGAATGGAATAAGTTAACAAATGTTATACAATAGGTATATCCATGTATAATAAAAAGAACATGAATAACTAGGAATGATATAGTATAGTAATCCTAACATGAGAAATATGGAAACAACTTAAAACACTACACCATAAACATAGGTAAAGGATAAATACCGAGACATCATGATGGAAGAATACCCATTATGGAATCAGGATAACTATTTGTCTAGAAATGAAATCTCATGAGACTAAACATTACCCAATTCATCAGAGTGCTATATAATTCTGGGCACACCCATCACATTCATTGCAATCTCATTCTTAAGTGTTCCACATATATCATACAACATGAGTCCATTCATCATCATATTTTATTCCATGATCCATGTGTATGTAATAAATACGTGTATGTCCCAATTAAAATATGTATATGTATATAAACTTGAACACCCTTTGATAGGAAATGGTTATGGTATTTACTACATAATTGTTTTATCAAGGAAAATAATAGAGAATTTTTTGTAGCATAAGAACATCATTTAAAAATTCATAAACTTAGTTAATGAGATAGAAAGGGGTATCACATCATTTATAAATACAATATGAGGTAATAGGTATATGTAAGAACATATCCCAACATAATTAATTGGAAATATAAGACATAATATAACAAGTAAACATGAGTTAAGAAGACTGGTTACGGTCCCTTACATGAGTATGTGACTCCAAATACATGGGAGGAGATTCTTGAGAGATTGGGGAACCTTGGGAGGACTCTAGAGAGGATAGGTCAGAGTAATTACATGATTCTAGTAGTTTTAGTGAATTGAAATTTGAGCTTTAGTTGTTTTAAATAGGGAATGAATGGGGATTTCATTATTATTTCGAAAACTTAGGTTTTGGAATCTATATAATAAAATATCCAAAACCACAAACATTACCCCGATTTTTTCCCATGGTTTCAAAAAAAGGGTGTGGTTTTAATTATTTTACATGTCAGTGTTTTGATCTTAATAAAATAATTCCCTTTCTTTTGTGTAGGTGAGTCATACTCTTAAAGAAATGATTAAAAAAAATTACAATATATTATTGGTTTTGGAGGATTAATAATTTCTATATAAAATTAATAATATAAATATAAAATCATATCATGTTAAATATAAAACATATATTTGGTAATATATAACTTTTATAGTATTTTTTACATCACTTTTGAGTCATTATGATTTCATAATACACAAAGTATATTTATATGGTATTTATTTATTACCTGAAAATCCGACTGTCTTAGAAAATTGGGAAAACTTCACAATTGGATAATTTCAAAATTATGATTCCGACAAATATTATTCACTTTTCCAAAATAATTTTCTAAATATGTAAATTTTAACTATTAAAATAAAATATATATTTGTTAAGTAGTGGTGGGTTTTTTGACAAAAATAGTTCTCAAGCCCTTATTAAAATTACTTCTGACTTCATAAAAATTATATGGTCATTTAAATTTAATAAAAGTTATTTAATAATAATATTTTATTACAATATTATTTATTTATAAATAAATCTATTAATTCATAAAAATAAATTTCTTAATTGAAATTAATATTACACAAAAATATTATTTGTGATTTATTGTAACCAAATAAAAAATATTTATAAAGTTACAATAATAGGAGGAAAATATATTAATTATTCTATAAAAAATAATGTAAATACTAACATTTCTAGAGAATTGATACATATCCCTTTAATAGACCAAAAAAACCCTAAAAGTAAGGTGTGTGATGGTGAGACATTCATGGGGTGGTTCAACATATATGGTTTGGGTTGTGATCTCGATGAGCTTGAACTTCTCCCATAAATGATTTCACTCATGCTCAAGTTTTTGGATCTCATATTTTTCTTGTTTAAAGTAAAATTCCATAGATTAAATCTCCCTCATAATATATGGTAAATGGGTTTCAAATTGTATGATTCAACTAGTTGAATAAATCATTTCCTTTGTTTGTTTCAATTGGATTTGTTACATCCCTATTTTTATACTAATCATTTGATCATTATTCAATGTCTATATTATCAGTGTTAAATATTTTCAATGTTATTTTAAATTAATTGGTATAAAACAAAATAATTTCATGTGTTTTATATAACCATATTATATAATAATACATTAATTAAATCACAAGGTTGATATTATATACAATAGTTTGGGATGTTACATGAGTTCCTTCGTATGTGTCCAAAAATCCTGTATAATAAAAATATGTTTATTATAAATCTATTAAATAAATTTAATAATTAATATAATACTATATATGATTTATTTATAGTCTTTTTCACCAATTTATTAATAATTATTTGTCAGAATCACTGTTTTGTGTTATAATTATTATGTTTTTCATGTATTCTATGGTTCAGTGATTTATATCCTTTTTCTTGGATCGTGTTTCTATCATATAAAAAATTTTAAATATCATATAAAAATAATATATATTTATTGTATATGTATTTATACTAATCTTTAAAAGTTATAGATAAAAAAGAATTACACGGTTCCTGGAGATGGTATGTTGTATGTATGCATTAACGTATTTACATTTTCTCAAAAGATGAAACCAAAGTAAGTTAAATAATATATTAAATAATAACTATAATTTCATATATATCACATATTTTTTTTAAATATATATTTATTACCTTCTACATAAAGCATAAGTGAAAAATGAATCACATCACTTCGCAAGCTGGTAGTCTAATGTACACACAAGCTTCGTTATCTTAATCTCATTTAATAAAAATTTAGATGTTATATGTAATATTATAAATATATAATTATAATTATGTCATAAATTTCATACATATATATATGTGTGTGTTTTTTTTGTGTTAAATTCAACATTATATCCATTTGTGACAGGTGTTTATGGAAAACGAACTATATCATTTCGTAAGGCGGTATTCTAATGTACACATGATCAATAGTTTTTCCCCATTTAATGGGAGTGGAGATTGATATAGGTTATTAATTTAACATAATAACATATCAGTATATGTGAAATACTTTTCTTATTATTTTATAATATTTTAATAATATGTACAAGTGTTGGAAGAATAAATAAAATAAAAAATAAATGTTAAGATTTTAACATCTTCTTTGGGGAACCTCTTTAGGTTTATACCTGAATCATTATTAAAAGAGTTTCTTAACAAAACAGGAAAATATAAGAAGTGGATAGGGAAAAGAAAAATTTATTTTGGTTGGTATTTTCCAAAAAAATGGTTTTTTAATTCTGAATAGGAGAGGATATGGTATGACCTTTTATAAGTGGTCGAGAGAAGACATAAGGAATTTATGAAAAGAATAAAGTGTGCCCATGTTATTATAATGATAAAATGATCCAAAATGAATAATTATCCAAAAATAGAGGTTATAAGGTATAAATATTTCCATTTAATATGAGTTTTAAATGTTTCAAAGTCATTTTACCCCTTATAGTTTTAGTTTCACCCCCGGTAAACCCGTTTTAACCTTAACAACGGTAATTAATTTTTTTATACTATTTTATAAGACCAAATATTAAGTTTAACCTATTAAATAATATTAATTATTATTATTAATAATATATAACATTTTACTAAATTAAATTCATATAAGTGGAAGAATTTAATTTAAAATTAAACCCACATATGCGATGAAAAAACAGTTTTCTAAAGAAAAACATTCAAATGTTTAAAACGTTTTTATATAAAAATTCAATATGAAATTAATTAAAATGGACAAAATTAGATTTATTGTAATATAATTGCACTAAATTTCCTTTTAAATCAATTTAAAAATACATAAAACTTTATAAATTCTTTTAACAAAAAGGTCATTTTCAATAAAAACCTAGTATTTGTAACTATCCATGGAAAAATAAAGACTTTTAGAAAATTTTCAAAAATTCAATCTACGATAATTTTAAAATTATAATTTGAAAATATATGTTCTATTTTTAACATAAATTATCTAAAAATTTTAAAAATTAATTTTAAATGATGTTTGAAAAGCATGATAAACCATTCTTTTGATAAATATAGTTTTTCTATCAATTTTTATTTTTCATTTAGATGTTTATTAATTAATTTTTAATAAATATATAATTATTTATTTATTTTATAAATTTATAAAAATATATAATTTTTATAATTTGGTTTCTAGTATTAATACCCATCAATTTAATGGAAAGGTTATAATTGTATATTCTATTGTGGTTTATTCATACTCAAGGATGTGTGTTCGACAAGTTATCAAAGAAATAAAATTAAAAAATATATATATATCAAAAAGTATTAGGGTATTAAATTCTCATCTAATCTTGGTTTTTCATTCAATAAACACTATCAAACCCAATTTTATTCTTTTAAAATATTTTAGAGTTATAATATTTGAAATCATAATTTGAAACTAGTTTTTATATTAAAATATTACTTATGTTTTCAAAACTATATATTTGGGATTTATAAATACAAAATGGAAATTATAAATGATTTCCTTTTCATATAAATATATATATTTATTATTTAAAATTTTTTCAAACATATAAGTCATTATTTTATTTAGACAATGTCATAAAAGTTATGGTTTTAGAAATATATTTATTTTTCATAATTCACCTTTTAATCAAGTATTTTAGGAATAGTGCAAAAAATAACATTTTTTTCTAAATAAAAAAATGAAGTTCATTTATCAAATTCAAATTCTAAAATTTTAGAATTTAACTAAGAAATAAAAACATAACTATATAATTAAAATTGTTTTCATAGGAGACATACTTTGTAAATATATTTACTATTTTTATTCGTATTAATTACTAATAAAATTAGGTGTAAATATATTATCAATATTAATTATATATTTTATCCATTACATATTAATTATCCTAAAATAAATAGCACGGAAGATAATTTTAGAAGGGTTGTATTTTGGATCGTAAATCACCATTTTTAGTTTTTTAGCTACACCTATTTAATTTTTATCAATGAATTAATATTAATAATGACCATTATATTTATTTCTACATATATTTTAGTTTTTTGTTATAATTATTATTATCCTCCAATTATATAGCTATATCTTAATGGTCATATAAGATTATTGGGGTTTTTTTCGGTTTGGTGTTACATGTGTGGAAATATATTGAACAAATAAGGTTTTAAAAGTAAATTTATAATTTAAATTATTAGGGTGTTATAGGGTTTTATTTCTAGATTTTGATGCTTAATATGGATTAATATCTCTTTTGGTTGGTGTATTGGGTGGTAAGCATACTATTGTGGTGTAATGGAAACACTTCACCTCAGATGGATGAATTAGGAATATCAAGTAAAGCACATGAGAAAGGGGTGCTTGTGTAATGTGATTTTAGTGTGTATTTTGGTTGAAACCTTTTGGGTGGGTGAATAAAAGGGATTCACATTTTGGTTTTAGATATTAAAATATAGATACATGTTCACTTGGATGTAATGTTTTGTGGTTTTAAGGTCACTTATTCAGTTTTTTGTGGTTAAGCAGTGTAAAGCTCCCTAAAGGATCATCATCAAGTGAATAGGAGTTTGGTTCCCTTTTGGTGGTTTTTATTCATTTAATTATTTGGGATGGCTCTAGGGATGTGGTTTATAGGATCTTATGTAAATGAAATACCAAGGATGGTGAATTTAGTTTGGTATTATTCTAGTTAAAATATAGGAATGGGAAGCTCTTTTCTTTTTGATTAATTCTTAATCTAATGTTTTTTTATATATGAAATCCACATTATATCCTTAGTATTTGAGTAAAAAAATGTGTTTGCATAGATTAAGGTTGATATTATGGGGTTATTATATACACTATTGTGGGTTAATGTTATCTCATATTTATGTTCGGTATGAATATTATAATCTTCCATGGTTCAGTTTTATTTTCTCAAATAATAATATTCTTGATGATGGGGAGGGAATTAATGATTGTAATTTCCAAAAAAATTGCTTTTCAACTTCACATGTACACTTGTTTTTTTAGGGAAAAAGTGTGATGGTGGGGAGAGTTATAATAGCCAGGTTTCTGAGGATGGGTTGATAGAGTATATTATTTATAGTTTTTTATTAAGGAAAAATATTTTAAGAGGGTGGAATTTTAAGGATTGGTTTTCAGATACAGGAATATATTTTGGTTGGAATGGTTTATATGGTTTTGGGAAGGTCAGTGAGTATTTGTAGGAGTTTTGAAAGGGAGAAGTCGTAAAATGGATGTATAGGGGGAGATGTGTGGTTAGTGCATGGTGCCCAAGACCATGCGGGCCATATCATTAAACCTATTTTAAGATGTATTAGTATCTATATGATCCACTCATAGTCAACTGAAACTACATATCTTAGGATTTCTAATAGTTGGATTGCAGGACCACTAGGTACCATGCAGTTGAGTCATGCATCCATTAAAAATGCCCCTAAATTAATTTTAATGTCCCAAAACACTTCATTTATTCTCTATTTTTATGTTATTTTATGAATATAATGCCCTAGGATTTTTGAATAAATATTTCTCTTTATTTTCATTTTTTCAACAGATTTCTTTACATTCAACATCGGGCATTGATAAACCAATATATTCTTTTTAGATATTATTATTAAATATTATTATTAACGTATATTCATTGGATTAGCGGATATGGATAATACTAACATAATTGTGAAAAATATTTTAAAAAATCACATTAATTAAAAAATATTAATTAATTATTAGTAAATATGTACTCTTGTTTTAATGATAAGAATAAAATAATACATAGTTTTTCAAGAAATATATTTCCTTTATATTATATATTTTTATTGAATTGATATTAATTGGAAAATAATGATAAATGATTAGATATATTGATAATCTATATAAAAAAGTAACAGTCACTTAAAAATTGACTATTAATTGGTTATAAATAAAGATACAATCATGTGAAGGTAAAAAAATATTTTTTTCAAAAAACTATTTTTATTGTGATCAATGTATTTTATCTCAATTATTTTTTTTAAAAATCTGATTAATTATTTAAAGTATATTTATATATAAAATATTCAATAAAATAATTTAAAAGTCATATAATGGTTGTTAATAGGGAATTAATTAGAATAAAATCATTTTCATTCTTAAAAATTCATTTTCTCTAAAAATGACTTTTATGTGTTTTGTGTTTGGATATTATAATTAATATATACTAATTATTATAATGTAATATTGTAACATAGATTCAATATTTTTAATCATCATAACTAATATTAGGTAATATTTTTATCTTAATTTTATTTATAATGAATAGTTAACATGGTAAAAATCTTGTTACCGTGGTAATGGTTAAAAGGGTTAAAATGGGGATTAACCACCAATGTGATATGGTGTAAAATAACACAAAAAAACATTCTTAAATATAAATAGTTTATTTTAATTTTAACATACCCATATTATCATTGAAACAATAATAATATGGAGCCACTTTACTTGAGTAAGACAAATATTATATAGTAATGCTTCAAGTATTTACAAGTTTTCCACCCACCCCACATATAAAAGGGAAAATCCCCTTCTCAATTTTCCACACAAAATGAACACTATATTTCATAAAATTCATTCTCAAATACCTTCCCATCATTCCTCCTCACTTTATATATTTATTGGTCTCACTAAAATACCGTCTCAAGAAGGCTTAAGGTGTAAGCTAAAAGAAGATACCCAAAGAAGAGGTAATTGTATTTATCAATCATTTTCGAGTTTCATTTTTAATTCACCAAATAAAAATATTATATAGACAACTAAAAATTATTTAATGTATACTGATATATTTTTATGTTAATTTTATATCCATTTTATTACTCCTTTATATATAATGAAAAATAAAATCATCGTGTACACATACATACAGACCGCCATCCCCATGAAGAAATGTATTTTATTGTTCTTCAATGTATCAAATTTATGGTTATATAGATGAATTAAATGTAAATATATGATTTTTATATAATATTATTATTATTTAAAAATAAAATTGTATCTACCTTTATATCATTCCATTCAATGGGAAATGAGGATTTCACTCTTGCATGTGTGAGGAATACCACCTCTATGAAGCGATGCGATTCATTTTTCATTTCCTCTTAAAATAACATGTAATGAGGATGTATTTGATGAGTATATATCATATATATTATATTATTATAATTTTTTTAAGATATATTATTATTTAAATTTCTTTCTTTCTATTATTTTGAAAATGAAAACAGCACTTGTGCATACTTACAAACTATTGTCTCTATAAAGTGATGTAATTCATTTTTCATCACAAATTTTTATAAATGGATATAAAAGTTTTTATAATGAATAAATATTATACTTATAACATTTTTAATATTTTTTAGATGATAAAACCATGAACATGGTTGAAGTACCAAAACTTTTCAACTGAAACTTACATGGAAAATGGAACCGTTAACACCTAAATATTGATTTTAATGAATAATTATTAATAAGTGGGTAATTGAAACATATATTGTAATGATATATTGTATTAAAAGTATGAATATGATTATTTTATATATTTATAATAAATAAAAATTTATTATAAAAGATTTTAGGAGTTTGTATAAAGAATGTCAGAACGTAAGCTAAGAGTTTATATTAGAATCTCATTTACTATCGAGATTGTCTATGTTATATTTATAATGAGTGAAATTATATTATCCTTTTTTTAAACCCAATATATTTTAGTATACTATTTATAACTATATTTTTTTAACACTTTCCTTCCACTCAACTCTCTTTCGTTATTAAAACGATTGATAAAATGTTTTTATGAAAATATGACCTTATTTCCTATTTTAGGTTGAGAATATTCCTCTTTTATATCCATTTTCTTAAAATTGTTTTTAAAAAATTACGAATTTTTAAATTTTTTTAAAATTTTAATTTTCAATACCTTTAACTTTATTTATAAATTATTAAAATAAATATTTTCAATGGTATTTAATATGAATCACTTTTACTTTTAAAATTATAAAAATAATGTACTCTTTTAACAAAAATGTAGTAAAAAAATTCTTGCAATTACATCATCCATTATTTGTGAATCATACAATAAAACTTTTATTATTTTTAAAAAATAAAATAATACTCGTATTCATCTTGTAATTTTATTTTATTTTAATTTACCAAAACTAAAAAGTTGTTTTCTCTTCATTTTAAAAGGATATTTTATGTGATTTCATAAAATATATTCTTAGTCTTTGATAAAATTCTTTTAGGATTGTTATTATTTACTAGGGATATAATATTATGATATCATCCACTTCATTTCTATCCATGTTTTTTTATGATTATCTTTTAATGAAGTTTCCATGTAACCCATTTCTTTCTCATTGGTTAAATAATAAATGAAGGAATGGTGAATGATCTTATATTTTTATGGATGATATATTATCGTTTTATTTTTATATGATATACAGGTCCATTATATACCTCCAATGCAATGGGTAATGTTTTATTTACTCTATGATCAAAGGTTATACAATTTTTTCCCAAGAATAATAGTATATACATGTTTTTATCCCAAGAAAAAGAATACATAAGGGTGGTTAACCCATGCATGTCATGTTATGAAGGTCTTGTTGGGTATCATCGACATATGATTTTTTGAAATAATTATTTGATAGCCTTAAAATGATATTTTTATGATTATATTTATTCCAAATTGCATTTTTTATTCTAATTCCTTTGTTATTATCTCATTACTTATGATTTTTTGATGTTCCTTACTCTTAAGAATTATGTCTCGTGTTAAGAAAAATAATTATCTCATGACATAAAATTTTAGATTTATGACTTTGGGTATGACCTTTATGTACCATGATTATGTCTTTATACACTTATGAACATTTTATGTTCACTTATTATTTTTGAATAGATCTATCCTTTGTTAACCTTACTATGAAGTTGATGTCACCCCTTATTATGTTTCCCTTTCACTGGATTATGATTGAGGGTATTATGTAATAATAGTTTACAAGGGTAGCATATGATAAGAATGTTTGGGGGATATGTCAAATATCTTCATGAAATAAGTTTTTTATGTGTCCATTCCCCAAGACACTAAACCTTTATAATTATAGGAATATATTATTGTGATATGTATTGGATATTTATCTATAATTATTAACTATTACTCTATGTAATTCTTGTATCATCCTAGATTTTATTAATGTAGGGTTTAGTTATTTTTGGGGATTCATAATGAGATTATAAAACCTAAGACAACCTATGGTGGATTAAAAGTGATATATAATGAATTTAAAGTGTTAATGGTTGATAAGAATGTATCATAATTTATGAAATATTATTAATAACTTTCATTTTCATAATATTTCTTAATCTAATTATTAATTCTTAATACTCGGACTGTAATTTTTTGTTTTTATGATTTGTGTGAAAATAGGAATAATCATATGAACTATGACTGTGATGTCTAATGAAATAACTATCCACATGAGAACCCAAATTAAATAAGATATAAGATGTGAAATCATGAATCTATGATCACCCAACTCAATCAATTTATGAATTATAGAATGAATCATGTTAAACTTTAAAACATCCAATGGAAGGAAAAACTCATTATTGGGTCTTTTTTTAGTTGCAATTCTCTCCTTACTTTATTGGTTCATCTAATCCATTTATTATTGAGTAATTGATAAATCCTATATAAAATATATTCTTCATTATTTATAGATCATATCATGAGAAGTTTTTTTGGGATGTGTATCATTTGGAAGGATAAGTTGATCAATGGATGAATATTATCAAGAATATGCGGCAAGAAAAAGAAATTGACACTATTACATGGTAAGAGTATAAGATGGTATCTTTCAATAAATATTTTCCACAAAATCATTACATGATATTGGAAAGGGAATTCTGGGAACTGATACTAAAGGATGAAGAATCTATTAGTACCTATAAGGAAAATTTCACGAGACTCACAAGGTACGCTTATAGTTTTATCATTGACCGTGAATGAATATTTGATCAAATATTTAGTGGTTTAAGAACAGGAATATTAATTGAATTATCTATGAGATACTTTTATAGCTATGAAGAAATATTTTTATGTGCTATAATAGTCTAAATTGATAGTGTATACTCTCATTATTTACATGTTTTAGGAGATATGAAGATAAATATGGAGTATAAGGAAATTAAAAGAATAAAACCCCCGAAATAAAGACAATTAATATTTATTCATGCTAAAAAAGATATTGAAAGAGTAATGGGGGAAATATCACCAAGGGTCATCAAATTATTCAAGTGTGTAAGAGGAATTCATTAAGAGCATGAATGTTCAAGTGATGAGAAAAGGTTATCCAATGAAATTAATGGAGGGAAATCTCAACCGAATGAACTAAACATACTCAAATTATTTAATTAAAAGTATTATAAACATTATTTAAAAAAACATGAAACAAAGGGTTAATTACTAAATACATCATCAATAACCTCATTACTAAATGGATAAATGAAAGGCTTATGCAATCACAACTTTTGAAGTTGTTCATGAGAATGAAGTGGTGAAAGGTGAACTTATCGTCTACTCTAGAATAATAAATGTATTATTTGATTTAGGTTATTCCCACACTATTATATTAGAATACTTTTTTAAGATTATCACATAACCTCTTAAATGGTTATATATTAAATTATTTTTGAAAAATCCTTATGGTATGATGATTACATATCAAATATATAACTTCTAGCTAACAGAAATTTGTGAGAATGCACTTCCTGTAAGTCTTTTTGTTCTCCAATAGTCAAATTTGAGGTGATTTTGAGCCTGTATTAGATCTCTATACATAGATATTATGTAAATTTATAACGAAGGTAAGTCATATTTTATATACTTAATCAGCCTATGATTTTCTATAAGTGCATGGATAAACATGAAAATCCAATGGAAATTACTTCCATTATATGGGTCTTACTACCTATCCATTAGGGTTATTTATCTCAAATGGTTGGGGAGAGACTAAATATTAAATATATTTATATTGTGTGGAAAATACGATTATGTATTTCTTAAAGAGTTTATTAATATTCCCCTGAATCATGAATTTATTTTCAATAGATCTTATACATGTTGTTATTGATATTTTGAAGACCCCTTATATATTGGCCCTAATTTTGTTATAGGAATTAATCAATGATCTGGAGAATAATATAGAAAATGGATTGATATTCTAGAGTGTGTCACTATGGGGTGAAATTTTTTTATTGAGTAAAACGATTGGTCGATGTTTATTTTCATTTATCATCAAGAACTTAACAAAATCACCATTTATATCAAGTATCATTTACCCTATATTGTTTAATTTTTTTATCAAATTCACAGATCTCATTAGGTTTTCAATGATTTACCTTCATTGTGGATGTCTTTAATTAAGAGATAAAAAGGAGTATTTACCTAAGAAAACCTTATGTTTGGGGTGTGGTAACTATGAATTTTTTATTATATCATTTAGAATTATCAATGCCCCTACTATCTTCATGGATCTAATGAATAGAGTCCTTAGATAATACCTTGAATAGTTTGTTCTTGTCTTTACAGATGATGTTATTATATATTAAAAGATAACGGAAGAACATAAAGATCATTTGAGGATTGTATTTAATACATTAAATCAGGTGAATTTGTATTCCAAATTTAGAATGTTTGTATTTTGACTATAGAATGGGTAATTCTTGGGTCATGTGATCAAAAGTGAGGGATTACCAGTGGATCCTTCTAAGATGAAAGTTATTAAGAAAATGGCCCATACGAACCATGGTGACTGAAATATATAGTTTTTTCAGATGGATGGATACTACCAATGATCTATGAGAAATATATCACATATATCAAATCTAGTATCCAATTTAATGTTTAACGGAGCCAACTTCCTTTGGGTTTATAAATCTTCATAAAATTTAAGGAATTTAAGAGAAAGTTGGTCAGTATAACTATTCTTACTCTACGCAATAGTGGATAATTTTTTTTATACAATTATCCATTAAAGAATATGAGAGGGATTTTTATTTTGAATAATGACATGGTAAGATTATATGTATCATACAATTTAAGGTTCATGAGCAACATTACATGAATCATGGTTTAGAGATGGAAGTGGTATTTTCTACATTGAAAATGTGATGGAATTATCCATATTATAAAATTTCAGATATCTCTTTTTATCATAAAAGCATGAATTATATATTCACCTAGAAATAGTTGAATATATTCCAAAGGAGATAGTTGGATTTGATTGAATATTATGAATACCCAATATGTTACCATACTAGAAAGGAAAACAAGGTGGTTGTCGTTTTGGGTTAGAAGTACCATGCTAGTTTCTCCCTAATGAGGGTTGAAAGATATACAATACATATGGATTTTTAGAGGATGGACCTTGAAATCATATGGAAAGGGTAAAGATCCTATATTTCACAGATAAATATTCAAATATCCATTCAGGTGAATATTAAAGAGGTTTGGGAGGAAAATGTGGTGTTATAAAAGAAGGTAAGGATTGTTTTGGAGATAAACCTTGACAATGATGGAATAATAAGATTTAGGAACTAGATATTTGTCCATTAAATATAAAAAATTAAAGAAATATCTATTAGATAATGATTTATTGAGATATTAAAGAGTATTTCCCCTGGGACAACATGAAAATTGATATTTTAGAGTATGTAACTTAATTCCTAGTGTGTTAGTAATTTAAGGCCAAACATAAAAATTATAATTTGATGTTACAACTATTTCCCATACTATAATTGGAATAGAAAAACATCACCCTATAATCCATCATAGGACTCCCCATGACATCTAAATTATATAGATCCCATTGTGTTATGGTTGATCTCCTTTTAAAATCATTATATTTAATTACTATTAGAGAATATTTATCTATTGATAATATTTCTAGGTTATATATTAAAGAAGTGGTAATATTGTATAGAGTAGAACATTTTATTTTATCTGATCAATATCTGAGGTTTACCTAAAGGTTCCATAGAAGTCTCCATCTTGATTTGAATATAGATATAAATTTTGTCACTGCATATAATCTTCAGATATATGGTTAGTTTGGGAGGACCAATTAAACCCTATAATATATGTTATGAGATTTCTATATGGATTTCAAATATGGTTGTGATCAACACCTTATTCTGGTTGAATTTTTTAACAATAATAGCTTTCACTCGAGCATTTAGATGGATCGTTATAAAGCCCCATATATAAATAAGTGCATGACTCTAACATATTGGGATAAAGTTAGAGAACTCAATATATTAAGAAATAATATATATAAGGAAAATTTAGATATTGTTATATCTATTTAGTAGCACATCCGAGCATCTCAGAGTCTACATAAATGTTATGTTAACAATCATCGATGAGATCTATATTTTGAAGTTAGTAATTAGGTATTCCATAAAATATATCCTTAGAAGAAGGTTATGTGATTTGGAAGAGATTCAAGGTAATCCATAGATATAATAGTCCCTAAAAGGTCCTTGATGATGTTGGGGTTGTAGATTATCACTTGTCACTTCCACTGGACCTCTCCTAATTTCATGATTTGTTCTGTGTATCACTTTTGTGGAAGTAAAAACACGATCAATCAGAAGTAATGAACTCATAGGTTGTACCACTGAAGCATGATATTTATTATGAGGAGGAACTAGTGAATATTTTCTATCAAATAGATACAATTATATAAAACAAAACCACTCATCTATTGAATTTTTTTGGTGAAAAAAGAAGTTTGAGTAAACTATATGGAAACCCAAGGATATGATGATGCATAAGTACCCTAATTTTCCTGCATCTGAGTTATATAATTTAAATATTAAAATGTATATAATGGGGTATAATGTAAATCCTTGATATTTTAGAATATATAATTCACTTTGATTTGAAGTGTTTGATAATTTTCTTTACACATAACCATGAGCTTAGATGAATTATGATATACTATTGAAATATTAATAATAAATTTGACTGTTATCACATTGTTGTTGGATTGGAGGGAATTAATATGACTAATCAAATTCTATAAAATGTATTTTTAATTTTTACTTGAGGAAAATTATTGATTAATTATTAATAAATTATTACTCATATTTTAATTATAATAATAAAATAAGACATGATTTTTCATGAATTGTATTTACTAAATATTACATGTTTTTATCTAAATAAAATATATTGATCACCATTAAAAATGATTAAATACATTTATAATTTATATAACCAAATTAATAATTATTTATACATTTATTATTCATTGGTTATATATTAAAATAAAATTATTATAAGGTAACAAATATATTTTTTTAGAAAACTATTTTTATTGTGTGTAATGTATTTTATATTAAAAAGTTTAATAAATTTCAAATAATAAATAATTTTAATGAAATTTTTAGATAATATATTCAATAAAATACATCATCACTCTTCTAATTTCTATTACTATGAAATTAATGAGAATAAAATTATTTGTGTTCTTAAAAATAAATTTTCTTTAAAAATGGTTTTATGTGTTTTTTGTGTGGATATTAGAAATAATTTCCACCATTTCTAGGAATTGAATCATGTATTATAGATTATATAATTATGACCATCATAATTAATATTTTTTTAATTTTTTATCTTAATTTTTTTTCATAATAAATTGTTACCATTATAAAAGTCGTATTACCACATTTTGGGTTAAAAGGGTGAAAAATTTTGTCAATCTAAGAGATATGGTTTAAGATAACTTAAAAACATTATAAAATATAATTGGTTGATTTTATTTAAACCATGAAATAATTATATTAGAAACTATATAAATTTTGAGCCACTAGACATGATTAAAACATATATTATATAATAAATTTTCATGTATTTACTTGTTTTTCACCCACCTCACTTGGAAAAGGGTACCTCCCCCTCTCACTAATCCACATGACTTGAACGATCCAATTTTAAAAATTACTCCAGAAATACCTTAATAAAATTAATACCCAATTCCTAGAGGTCTTTTTATCAATTAATTACCAACTACAGAAGGAATATTGTGTAAGATAAAGGAACATACAAGAAGAAGTGGTAATTGTATTTACTAGTCTATTTGGAGTTTATTTCTCCCTTATCCTCATAAATATATTATATAACCATATTAAAATTCTTAAATTAGTTTATATACTATAATTATATGTTTTTATTTTTATTTTATATCCATTTTATATTACATTTATATCTAATGGGAAATAAAAACATTGTTCATGCGTAAATACGAACTATTATCTCTATGAAGTGATGTATTTTATTTTTCATCACTATCTCTCATTTATTTTTATTATAAATGGATTTAATGGATATATATATTATTTTTATAAAATTATTATTATTATTTAAAGATAATATATTATCTACCTTTTTACCCTCACATTAGTTGGAAAATGATAATATCACATGTATATACGTGTGGACTACCACCTCCATAAAGAGATGTGATTTGTTTTTTATTTGTTCTTTAAATGGATATAAATAATGATAAATTTAATGAACAAATATGATATTTATGATATTATTATGATTTTTGAATGATATATTAACATTTACCATTCTTTCTTTCCTTTAATTGTAAAATGAAAACATCACTCATGTGTTTATACAGACTACCATCTACATGGAATGATGTAATTAATTTATAATAAATAATTTATATTAATGGTTATAAAAGTGAATAAAATGAATAATTATTATTTATGTTATATGATTAAAATTATTTAGATGATAAATCCATGACCAATTTTTAAGGATCAAAACCATCAAACTGAGACTAGCATGGGAAATGGATCAGTAAACACCTATATATTGATTTTAATATATAATTTTAAATAAATGGATAATTGGAAATTATAATGGAATGGTATATTTTAAGATAATTATTAATGTGGTACTATTATATATTTATAATAAATATAAATTTGTTATATAGGATGTTAATATCTCTTGTGAATGATGTTAGGACTTAAGGATAGGGTTTATGTAGTAATCTTATTTCATTTTGGGGTTTTATTTATTAAATTTCCAATGAGGGAAATTATATAATACTTATCTTTTAAACCAAATATATTTTATCCACATTTTTTATTTCCAATTTTTTCATGTTTTTATTTCATTCTCCCATATTTGGCCATTAAAATTTTTGGGAATTGTTTTAATAAAAAATGACAATATATCTTATTTTCAGTTGGAAATATTTCACTTCTATATTAACATTTTTCAAAATATATTTATGAAATTTATTACCTATACAAAAATGTTTTAAAATTTTAATCTTAAACACATTTTAATTTATTTAAAAATTATTAAAAGGAATATTTTCAAATGTTTTTCATATGAATCACTTTGGACTATTTAAAAGAGTAAAAAATGTTCTATGTTAACATAAATGACATAGAAGTATTTTCACATCATCATGTATCTCCTTTATCATGAATCTTCATTTACAAGTTCCTAAGTTTTTCAAAAGGATAATAATATTTTCATTCTTCTTGGAATTATATTTTTTAAAACGTATCCAAAAGAAAATGGATTATTTCCCTTGATTTTCAATGTCTATTTTAAATTCTTTCATAAAAGAAACATTTTATCTTTGTTAACATCCTTTAAGTGTTGTTATGATTAATTAGGGAAATAATATTATGATACCATCCACTTTCTTCATATTGATGGTTTTAGATGATAATTTTTTAATGATATTTTTATGAATCTCATTTAATTTTCATGGGTTAAATAATATATGAATGAATGTGAATGCTCTAAAGTTCTTATGGAATATATATGAAGGGTTTATTATTATATTATATTTGGGTCTGTTATATCCCTCCAATGCATTGGGTAATTTTTTGTTTCATATGAGATCAAAGGGTGCATCAATAGATAGACCAAACATACTATGTGATTATTGTCTTAGTTGGTATCCTTGACATTGGATATAATGAATGTCTTGGTGTGTAGCCTTACCATATTATTTATATTAATAAGTTTTTGGAAACATTATTATTACATATATTAATGCCTGAGTTATGATAACATGTCTTATGATTGTTTGATATTCCATGCTCTTATGACTTACGTATTATGTTATGACCATGATATATGTCTTGACTCATGATTTTATATTTTTTTCATTAGTTATGATTTTTTCATGGCAAGATTATATCACATAACCTAATGAATATATTATTTTCACTTGTGAACTTTCAATTTATGTCTCCAATTTTTTCTCAGAGTATTAATTTGTTCTCACTACTTCTTTTATTTTTATTTTCTTAGGTTCTGATGAATGGTATTAAGTAACATGAGTCTAGAAGGGTACCATATGAGAAGAATGTTTGTGTTACATATTGAATATATTACATGAACTAATATGACTATGAATCTAGTATCAAAAGACACTTAACATTTATGGTTTTCAAGTCTGTATTATTGGGAGTTATGTTGAATATTCAACAAAAATGGTATGATATTTAGGTATATAATGTTTTTGTCACCTAAATGAGAGAGGATTCACTGAGTGATTTTTGGTTATTTTTGGTAGATCTATCCCTATAATCTTTATAAGTTTAGGTTTTCAGTTGACGGTTTGAAACTCCAAATTCTACCTCTATTTTTTCTCTCTAGATCATGGGTTTTGACTTGGGTATTTTATTAAGTTATGGAAAACCCTATTCGATTCATGGGACTTTTTTCCATTAGTTTTGGGAACATAATTAGGAGATATGATCATTGATTTGGTAGTGTAATAAAGATATTAAATCATGATTGAGATAGAAGGATTATAACTCATGCTATTTTGTAACAAAAATTAATGTTATTGGATTTGGATGGTTAAGTAAATTATTTTATGTATTTAAAATAATTTAGTGGTGGTGTCTAGAATGATCTTGGTTAAAAATGAATTTTAGAATGAGTGATTTTAGTATAAATGGAAATTAGGACTTTCAAAATTTGTGTGTGTGTGTGGTACCTATAAATTATGGTATTTGTAAAGTGTTAATTAACTTAGGTTAGTTAATTGATTGGTTTCTTGGATTTTATCCATGGTTTATTGATTTTTATAGTGAATTTCACATGAATTTTTTTATGTTATTTGGTTTAAGTGTTTGTGTGTGTGTGTTAAATTTTATGGGATTTGTTATTTATGTTGTATGGAATGTGTAATGAGTTTCCTGGTGGAAATTGTTTGGATTGAACTACATTGTATAATGGATTTTATTTAAATTTTTTCATTGACTTTCTTGTTGGATGATTCTGTCAAGGTTTTTACATTGAGTTACATAGATTGGTGTTTATGTTATTTACATGGTTGGTTGGTTTCGGTGAGTTCTTAGAAAAGTGTTTGGTAAACTCCCCTTTGGGTAGAGGGACCCGGCCAGAGATTGTGATGTGATGTAATGGTAAACTCTAACATGGGTGTGGGGACCTTTTTCAGAGTGAAAAAGATAAGTTTTTGGTATTTAGACCACCCATGAGTTAGTGGTACCCATTCTTGGATATTACTAAAATTATAAGTTATCTCTAGGGTTATAGTCCTTGACATGGGTGTGTGGGTTATTAATATGGATGTGTATTGTTACTTGATGTTGGATTTGATATTCTAGAATCATTATTATTGTTAAATTGTGGGTCTTTATTCATTTTTATTGATGTTTTATGGATTATTATAATCTTTATGGTTGTTAATGTTTTTTCAAATGGTTATATAAATTGTTTTTTATTTACACATATTTTATAAAATACAATTATAGATTGTTCGATTTTCACATGGATGGGGTGTTTAGGGCAGATTGGGAAAATCCTATTGGATCTTGTACTCACCAACTGAAGGGGAATTTTTGTGCCAATATAGATGGTGTTACGTGAGTTTTAGTTTTTTGGATTTTAATTCATGGGATGGAATGGAGTGATTGTTGTGGTGTGGAAAGACAGGTGGATGATGGGTTGCGCCATCAAGGATAGTAAGTTGGTTTTTGACCATAGTTTTACTTGTGTAATTATAATTTTTATTGTTGTTTTCTGCATTAAATTCATGGTTTCCACTGCATACTATATTTTAGGTATGTTTTCAGTGTTATTTTTAGGTTTTCATATCATTCCCCATGATGGGTGTTTGTGATTTTATGCTTATTATAAATCCTTTAGAGGTTGAGGGACAATTCCAAGGTCCAAGTAGCAATCTGATTAGCCTTAAGGTTGTGTTTCAGTTGTTGGGTTTGGTTAGGATATTTCAATGAGTCACATGTAAATTGTACTATAGTTTGATATATATGGGTTGAGTAAGTTATATATTATTCTTAAGATGTGTGTTTATATGTAGTTTTATAGAATAACACCTCTTATATGTGTTATATGGTTCTTGGTGCTTATCTCAAACCCCTGACCTACTAGAGGTGGGATTAGGGTGGAACACTCATCTAACATCTAACCCATGTGGGGTCGTGGTAGGTTAGGTTATATCTAAATGGTATTAGATCATTTAAAGTCTTAGGGATGGATTTTAGAGTCAATTTTCTTATAAGGATTGGTTTGGGATATTTAGTGAAATTGTGTTAAGGGGTATCAGTATGGTTTAAATGGATAGTAAAATAATTTATTGGTTTGGTTTTTTGATGTATCCATGCACAAAGACTTGAATAACCTATTAATTGACTCAAAATTATAAGGTATCCATTTTAGGGTTTAATGATATAGTGCATACACAATGTATTGTGAATGTTGTCTTTCCATATACACATTTCATGAGTTGAATCTTCCAGATATACTTTAATATCTATGGTTTTATCTTTTCAAAAATTGAATTACACCATATATATTTTCAGATCAAAAATATACATGGGTTTAGGAATATGCCATCAATTCATCCTTCGGTCGAGGACCATTTGAGTAATGAGGCTCAAATATATGGACCTAAGAGGGAGGTGTTTTCCTTACTGGTGTATTAGAGGGTTAATACTCAACTATTTGAGTAGATAATAGACCCACGCATAGAAGAGATGAAAGTTACTATAAATCATTATATTAATTATCATAGATTGAGTGTGATTTTTGAGTTTTAGAGATAAAGGAATCCTAGGTTTTGAGGTAATCCTTATCCTCTAAAAAATTGTGGATTGTAAAGAGTTCGTTTCTCTTGTTTTCCTATTAGTTAATAAATCCTCCAACCTGATAGTTGTTCTTATTGTGATCCTTATTCGTGTTTTACTAGGATATGATAGGGTGTTGTTCATGTAAAATCTTGAAAAAGATACTCCATCACATTTGAAGTTAGATTTATTATTTAGAGAGGAGTGATATTCATAACTTCAGAGTTTGGTACAATTCTAGGGGATTTTGAACCTCCATAAAGGAAGAACGATGGTTTCACAATATTTTTTGAGGTTTATGGACACATGAGGTACTCCCGTTATATGAATTTTGATGGTTATGTCTTTTACTTTTAGTTAAATAAAGGCCTTAAATGTGAGATTTGGGTAGAGACAATACCATTTTGAATTACTAACTATGTTGGAGTTTTGGAGTGTACCTTAGCGAACAAGAGTATTTTGGATGATTCTTAACTAAGTTCCTGAGAAGGATAAATCTTTCCTTGAGAAAAGTATTCATTGGAAGCTAGATTGTGACAACTTATGAGATGGAATTATCTAATGAAATAACATTTATGATCATGGGATCATATGTTGGAAATAAAGGAATCCTTGGTTGGTTCCAACCAACAAGGAGATAGATCTTGTTATATATGTATTTTTAGAGGACCACTCACTAATGTATGACACACTAGGTGGACATTGGAGGATATATAGGGAAGCATAGTGGTTGAACCTCCATAATCGAGATAGCATAGAGACCAAATACCTCCCCAAATGTAGAAAGGGTGGCCCTCCCAAAGGATCCTATTGTTGAGGAGTTAGTGGTGTGGTATCATCTATGGGTGGATGTCTCTTTGATCCACATCCACCAACACTACCTCTAGGCATACCATGATAGGTAAAAGATGTATGATGTCAAGTAATAACTCATATGTATGTGATGTATGTCTTAATATAAGAAGATATCAACATGGTAAGAGGTATGATTTATGTACTCTCTACATTGGAACTCGTACTCATTGAAATTGGGGAAAGTAATCCTTTTCGTGGGTTATCATTCATTTGAGATCTAGAGATACTAGTAGATTCCCTAAACCAAAAATTTAATATATATAATCCTACCTATAGTGATTATTATCGCGCTCTAATTTTTTATCAATGTGGAATTACTCTTAACAAAGAGAAATTTTCTTGGGATCTCATAATAATAAATATGGGACCTTATGACATTATCACCATCATGGATCAGTTATCCATTGTTCAGGATTGGGTTGATTGATACAATTTTAGAGGACTATCTCATTAAGAATATGGGTCAATATTCAACATCACATGTGAGTTAAACCCTTAGATATGATTATAAAGGCTAACCTTCAGTAGATTTTAGTTGATTATCCATCAATTGGTATGCTTATCTTTACACAAAATATATTCTAAAGTAACAATCTGATTTTACCTTGGTTAAGAAGATAATTTTGGAAATGGTTTCACCCTAATATTTCACCTTTATATTAAATATATTATCATATATCCAAGTCAAGATTCAGGAGATGAAGGTGAAATTGGAAGATCTTTTAGGGAATGGAATTGTTAAACCTAGTGAGTCCCTTGGGAAGCTCTAATTTTGTTTGTTGAGATGGTTGATGGGAGGTTAATTATTTTTTTTTAATATCACCACTTAAATAAGGTTATGGAATCTTCTTTTTATCTACGATCTATGTGACCAACAAAAATAAGTGAAGTGGTTTTAAAAGACTGATCTCAGGTCTGGTTGTCAGTATCCTTGTGTTCATGATGAGGGTATCCCAAAGATGGAACTAATGTGTCATTATGGTTACTATAATCTATTTGTGATGTTTTTCACTATAATTAATTTCCATATAGTGTTTATGGTACTCTTTTACCATATATTCCATCCATTCTTAGACTACTTTATTTTGGTTTTCATTAATGATTTCCTCATTTATTCTAGAATAGAGGAAGAGAATGCCAAGAATTTGAGTTTTTCCTTAGACATACATTGTGAGAATATATTGTATATTAAACAATAAAAGTGTAAGTTTTTGATTTGATAAGTTCATTTCTTGTGGCATGTCATATCAAAGGGGAAAGTTGTAGTTTATTTTGAACAGATTTAGGTTGTGATGGCTTGGGCTCCACCAAAGATGGTGTTTGAGGTTCATAGTTTCCTTGATCTAGTGGGATATTATCTTGGTAGAATTATCCAAGATTTCAAACCATATGACATCACTTACCCTAAAATGGTATCCTTTGATTTTGTTTAATGATTTTCATTATTTTATTTTTGAATTGATGAAAAGGGTTACCAGTTCTTCAGTATTATAGTTACCTAAAAAAGGAGTTAGGTATAAGGTGTATTATAATTAATCTGGTTATATATTGGTGTTGTGATGATGAATAGAAATTTTTAGATTTATTATGGGTCTAGTAAGGTGATATCACATGAGTATAATTATTTTACCCACGACTTTCAGCATTAAGTGGTGGTATTTTCCTTCAAGATGTTGAGATATCATGTTATTGAGGAATTGTTTGTAATCTTAAAAAGATCTTAAGAATCCCATGTATATCTTATACCATTGATATCTCAAACTGAGGAAAATAAATTATTTAGAGATTCTATAGGTCTTTAAATTTGATAAAGTATATAATTTAGGAATGTGAAAGATAGTGGTATATTAGCTAAATAGGAATCTTTGTGCTCAATTGTTGGAGGAGGATTTTGTGTAGTATTCCTTTTTACAACTTTTTATGGGGGAGGAAGGATATGTTAATTATTTGTGATTGATTTTTTTGTTACCAAACTTCTTCAACAGGTTATGGAGTCCAATCATGAATATATTAATAACAATATTATTCATGATTGGATTTTTTGATGTGATACAATAGAAGTATTTTATGAAGCTTGGGATCGTATAATCCACTTTTAGTGGTAGACAATAGTTCCAACAGAGATTAAATTGGAATAATTGTGGGAATTATATACATATATTTTGATTATATATACATGCAAAATAATGATACAACAATTTCTTAGGAATCATTTTAGATGGCCATGAATGAAGTAGAGTGTTACTGATTTCATCTTGAAGTACCTCACCATCCAATAGGTGAAGGCTGAGAACCATGTTCCCATAGGTCTAAGTTAACCCCCACAGGTTATTTAGTGGAAGTGGGATAGTATATAAATGGAATTTCATGACTCGAAATCCATTTTTTATGAGGGTTCAAGAATATTTATAGGTAATAATTGAGAAACTGAAAAAGTATGGACATTTCCTTCATATCTAAGAGAAGTGTTCGGTGGATATTTTTGTATTCTAAAACACAAATGTGATTTTTTGGTTTCATGGGGTAGCCTAAATAAATATCATTGACCATGATTCTATTTTTATATTCTATTTGTGTATGATTTTTCTGGGGACCATTTTTTATAGTATGTCTTTGAAATATTTCCAAGAATATTTTTAGAGCTAAGCATTGAGACGACGCATGATTATGAGGCTCGGTGTGCCCAAAATTAATTTTATAAATATATTAAATAATATATCACCTGAAAAAAATCACAAATAATGGAATATTTCTTTAATGTACTCTCTAAATTTAAATTTAAGATCACTATTGAATCCAAAACATGCGGTTACCCTAGTAATGATCTAATGTTTGTTAGTGTGAGACATTAGGATAAAGAGGCCATTTTTGGGTGCATTCAATGAATGAATGAATTATTTATTTATTTCATTCATTAAATGAACTAAAGAATAATCCTATATTAATATTTTGTAATAGATAATATCTAGTGTTTTCCACACAACCCTGGAACCGTATAGAGGAGGACTCAATTGTTCTTTATTGGAAAAGAGGGATCAGACAATGATGATATTCCAGATATATGTGAATCAAGTCACAAAAAATGCATCGAATATTCATATTTGTGGGAAGCAACATTCTTCCCCAAAAAAACGATCCAATGTTGAGGTATTACTTTTCATTTATGGTTTCTTCCCCATATAATTAAATGATTGGGAATGTTCAATTTATTTTCTTTGATCTGCATTTTACCTGAGCCTTTTCATTTTCTCGTGTGTTGATTTTAAATTGATTATTCATTTAATCCCTACGATGTCATGTTTCTCACCCTATTTATCCTAAATTTTTATTCTTTGACTAAGAATTATTAGAAAACTATTGTTACACCCTTGGTTTATGTGTATTTCCCCCACCTGTTTTTTATGTTCTTCATTGTTTGACTACACAGTCACGATTCAACTATTTTTGGGAAGATTTGTGAATGATCTAACCCCGGGACTCATGATGGATTCACATGCGATGGACATATTGATGATTTTTGGATAGATCGGGATGATTTGTGGATTGTGCGTGATGATTTCCCTAAATCTAGGATCTGGGATTAATCGGATATTATAGGAGGTGCACAGGGTGCGACAACCCACTATGGATCAATAGAATATAATTTCCAGCCACCGTAGGACCAGAATAGATGTATAAAGTAACCTTACATCAATTTTAGGGGAAATTGTGGAAAATTTGATAGTGAGAGTAGTGGATCATGGGTCTATAGAGAAGATTAGGGATTCTATGAAAAAACCCAACTATACACCATGTTGTCTGAAGAACACACGAAGTATTTACCATGGCTATGAAAGCTATAGTTTTTGGTGAGATAAATATAAAATTCCCTATGGGAACCCCACATTACATGGGATTCAGTGATGGTGACATGACATGTACTCTAAGTGTACATGGACACAGGTATAGCCAGGAACACTACCAATGTACATAAACATTGGCACAACCAGGAGCACGGTTAGGGCCCCATAGGGTTGAGGAACATTGTGTAGTTTCCTTCCATACTGTGTAATACAACATGGAAAGTGGTCAATCTTATGAGCAGACACGGCTAGGCGATGAGGTAAGGCCACATGTCGTGCAGACCCATCACATGTAATGTACTTCTTAATGAGTTTTCCATCTCTCATATCTCCTTCATTAGGAATCGTATTTTGTCCCATGAGTAGCCAATCCTGAGTGCCATTCCACATAGAATGTGATGGTGACCTTTTTAGTGGATTTAATATATTATATGATATTTTAAAATAATGTAACTTCATTAGGTGGCATTAAACAACAATAGTGATCAGGTAGGATCATTATAGTGGTACCCCCTAATGGACTAGGGCTATGGTCCTTTATCTATTGAGATATACCACCTATCGCACTATGGAATAGGTCATAAATCTAGTGACATATACCCTCACCCCCTATTTTATTAGGGAACGAATCCTCTCTCTATTGTGTGGTACCCCCTATTGAACTAGGGAGCAGGTCGTCTATCTACTGAGCGATACCCCTAGATAGACTAGGGCATGGGTCCACTATATAATGATTGGTACCATTAAAGGAATAGCACACAGGTCCTCTATCTACTGATTGGTAACCCCCCCCCCCCCCCCCAAGGACTAGGGAGAAGGTTCTTCTTACAGTTAATGGAACCCCCACGGATTCACTAGGGTGAGAGTCCTCTACATGGAGACGATGACCCCTCAACTGTGCAGAATTATGGTGGGGTGTGGTTCATACCCTTGATTACTTCTATGTAAAAACATGTGAGATTCTATTCATCATTAATGGAAACCTATAGAATAGAAGGAAGAATATTTTCATGGGCTGTCCTATGAGATGAAGTTCCCCTTTCTCTCACCTACTACATTTCCTTCATGAGAATATATATATTCTTGTTTTTTGATATGGGTTGATCTTTATACTTATATCATGTCTCTTTTTTCTTCCCCCTTAACTTTTGGAGCATTCTAATAGATATTTATATACTGAGTCCTCCATGGAATTTTTCTTCATGTATCATGACTTATGTAAATGAAGGATAGGTCGGTAGTGATTATAGAAGATCATAGGGATACCCTGGTTCATTTGGCCATTTAGTGTGGTTGAGGCTAGGATATCTGAAAGAGTTATCTCTCAACAATTAATTTTCCAATTATTTTAAGTTTGGGACATCTTTCTGGTTGGGCATGTGTTTTTTCCTTTACTTTTTAGATTACACTATTGTACTCTTATATTCCCTAGAGGTTGTTCCATGCATGATTTTTACTCTATATGTTAATATATTTTCTTCTATTCCACTTAACTTCTGTATGGAGATATTCGGCTATGTTCATATATGTACATCTTCAAATGTTATCCCATATTAGTTCATCCTTTTAGTACTTGTCACCATCCCTTGTCCTATGGAGGTGTTATTAGGGTAGTCGTGAATCGAGACCCATTAGGTTGGGTCATGAAACATTGTTATCAAAGGATTTCATTCCATGGGAAGGTGTTTGGATTTTTTCCCTTTATGAGTATTTATTTGGAATTTAGGGACACAATTTTATGCGTCTCAAGTGAGGAATTCAGACCAAGGAACCCAATTTTGGTGTGTTGGTCAATATATCAATACACAATTACTTTTAATACCTTATTTTTGACTTGGAACACTAATACATTAATTTTAGGGAACATTAGTACATTAATCATATAGGATTTAGTCTTTGAATATCCATATGTAGTCAGCTCCACTCACACACATATTTATATATACTCATCAAACTGTGGTATGACTTGATTAAATCTTCAGGATGCCTCCTCAAAGATATACATCTAGGTTATCAATTCAAGATCATGATGATGAGGCAATGAGTGATGAGGCCTCAATTCAGGTTCCATTACATGAGATCTTTCCTTCATGTGGATAGGTAGCATCACCCATTGCTATTGAGTAGAAAATAGTACTAGTAGTGTTTTCTAAGGATCCATTCCTACTTAATGCACTTTGTGAGGTCTTGTACTAGAGCCTACTAAGGTTCCACTGTGAGCTAGATCCTCGGCATGTGGAGGATTGTCTAGAGTTGGTGATATGAGTTTTTAGGCTTATTTGGACACTAACTGATCAGCTGGTTTCACTGGTAGCTAGCCTTTTCCACAAAGTAGTTGGGTGATAGTATATTTTAGTCCTATAAAACATTGATGAGTCAACACTCTCATGGACTAAATTATGATATTTGTTTTGGGAGCTGTATTTCCCCTTATTCTTGTATTCAGTTTAGATTAAAGAGATTCTGGATCTATAGTAGGAGGGATGATTGTTTCTGAGTATACATGGAGGTTTACATCCCTTACGTGGTACTCCCTCGACATGATTTGATATGAAATCGTGGAATAGAAATTTTAGTACGGTCTCTATAGAGACATTCATGCCATTGTGGTACCCTTATGAATTCCCACTTATGATAGATTGTTGGATCGATTTCTAGTGATGGAGAGCTTCATGTCAGTTGGATTCCATGCAGCTAGAGATTGAAATGGGTGTTATAGGGATGAGTGTTCTGCAATAGCTAGAATAAGCTAGTCAGTTGGGTCTCAGTGTAGGAGAACTCCCCCTTACCAGGCTCTGGCATGTGCTCATGTGGGAAAGTGAATGTGTAGGGGACCATGGAAGCCCGAAGAGAAGCGTTTCTAGGAATTTTATGGGTGAGGTCACATGGCATGTGATTTCCCAACCTGATGTTCATAGGATGATATATAGATAATGGATGGGCCACCATGGTAGTGGCAGCATCATGATTATGGATCTTCCATGAAAGGGAAGGGTCACACCCCGGGAGGTGGAACTAGAAGACGGGACAATGGGGATCTAGGATTAAAAGATGTGGGTGGTGGGTTATTTTATGATATCCTTCCACAACTACTAGAAATTTCCCCATGTTAGGATTGGGAATATGGTGGTTAGGGTCATGGGAAGCTATAGGCTATGGAGGAATATGACCCTATGGATCAGGATATAATTATAGGTAGGGTATATGTTTATTATACTATATATTTAGTATTATTTTACACCGGTGTGAGTTATTCCTTTATATATTAACTCTTTTCATGATAATTGTGGCTACCAGTGGAGGTTTTATCCCCCCAAATTTTCCATTAGCTTCATATGAGGATGCTTCTTCGATATCTTTTATCTGGTGATATTGAAAGATATCACTTGATAGAGATATTTTCTCATGGGACCTTTTGGTTTTCATGATGAGACATTATAAAATCATCGTGGTTATGTACTATTTGTCCATGGTTTGAGCCCAACTTGACTACCATCGTAGATGAGTTAGATTCCTTATCACTGATGAGACAATATTCTTCTTTTTGGGTGAGTGTTATCATAGGGGATGATGAGTGGGTTTTCTGATTAGGAGGTTGCAACCCATAACCCCTAAGATGGAAATTGTATCCCTTGGCACAGTAGGCCCTTTAGGCATCCTGATGCCTTTTGTAATATGGGATTTTATGGACTTCTTTCCTAAGGACGTTCTGGAACTACCACTATAGTGGTAGATGGGGTTTTTCATCAAATTGTTCCCTATGACTACTCCAATGTATTCATTGGTATGTCCAATGGCCTCTACTGAGATTTGTTAGTTTTGGTTGTAGTTGGAGGACCTTCTAGAGAATGGTTTTATTGGATCCAGTTTATCGCACTAGGCAGCTCTAGAATAATTCAAGAAAAATATTGATGAGATCTTATGGATTTGTATGCATTATTATCACCTAAACTATGGAATGATAAAGGAAAAGTACCCCTTTCAGAGTATTAGTGACCAATTTGATCAGTTGTGAGGTGTGAGATGTTTCTCGGAGATCAATATCAGGTATGGCTACCACCAGTTGATAGTTTACTAGGATGATATTCCAAAACTGGCATTTTTTATGTTTCCGAGAACACAATGAGTTCCTACTGATATCTTTTAGTGTGATAAATTCCCCTACCGTGTTTATGGATTTTATGAACTAGATCTTCCAACCATACAAGGGCTAGTTTTTTGTTGTCTTTATTGACGACATACTCATATACATATGTCAGAGTATGACCATGCAATGAACATGAGTATTTTTCTATACTTTCTTTGGGAGTGAAATCATTATAGTTGGGTCTCAATGTGCCAGTAATGGATCCAAATGGTTCAAATTCTAAGTAAAGTAATTTCTGAGCATAGATTACCTATGGACTTAGTGAATATCTATATATTAATTTTTTAGGATCCACCCAAGATAATGTCATAGGTGTAGAGTTTTCTTGGCTTAGCAGGGTACTACAGGAGGTTTGTGGAAGAATTCTCCAAGATTATAGACCCTTTGACCATGTTGATGTGGAAAGGGTATCCGTTTACCTAGACTGAGTTGTGCCAGAGAGACTTCTAGGAGTTTAGTTATAGAGGGATGAGTTCTACTATATTGAGACTTCTATAGGATGGTTTGGAGTATATATTATATTATGCCTCCTCTCTATTTAGTCTTGGCTATATGTTGATATTGAGGATGGTAGTTATCGCATATGGGTTAAGGTAGTTGAGACCCCCAGAGAAGAACTACATTACTGGGGACCCAAAGTTGACAGTGGTAGTCTTCTCTCTGAGGATGTGGAGGGACTATATTCTAGGATAGCACTTTTTTGTTTACTCATACCATCAAAAACACAGATATTTATTAACGTATAGAGACCTAAATATGAGACAAATGAACTGGTTTGAGTTCATATAGGAGTATGACTTTGGGATAGTTTATACTTTTGGGAATTGAAACATTATGGAATATTCCCTTAATAGGAATTCCAAGGATCACAGAGAGGAGGAGGCATTTAAATAGTTGCCATCCTTACAGCTAACCCTAGTTGAGGAGGAGGGTGTAACATTTCTTAAGTTGGTGGTTTTGACTCCTTTTCTTCTATAGTATGTGAGATAATCCTAGTTGAGAGAAATTTAATTTGAGGTCTTACATGACCATATATCCTTAGTAGATTCACTAGATAGATTTTCGAAAGGACAAAATCACGTCATCATTTTATAGGAACAAAAAGTGGTCTCAAACATGATGTACAAGGAGGTGATAAGATATTTTAAAATATCTCATTTAGTTGTAGAACTTGGTGTTTGGAAGATGTAAACAGACCTTCAATGGAATTTTTAGTGTCCTTTCATGAAGCATATCATGGCCAATCTCATCTCCTTGTGCCTCACTTATCAGCAGGTGAAGGCTGACCACCAGGTTTTGATAAGTTTATTATGACCTCTTGAGTTCTCGTAGTGGAAATGGTATGACATATCCATCGGCTTTGTGACAAGGATTAAATGTATAGAAATATTTTATGATTCCATCTGGATGATTTTTACCAACTTATGAAGTCACTAAACTTCCTTACTATCAGGGAGAAAATTTCATTGGAGAGTTTGGGGTAGTTGCACTTGTATGAGATAATCCACCTTCAGAGGTTTACATTGAGGATTTTATTTAAAAATGACTCTTGGTTTATTTCATGATTGTGGAGTGTCCTAAATGAGGAATTATAGACCCATATGAGGATGTGTATGGCCTTTCACACCCAGAAAGATGGATAGACCAAGCGCACTATCCATGTGTTGGAGGATATGTTAAGGACTTGAGTATTAGACTTTGTCTGAAGCAGGGAGGATCACATTCCCTTGGTGGAGTTTTATTATAAAAAACAAATACAACTATTCTATTGGAGTGTCACCTTTAGATTCCATATACAAAAGAACTTGAATTTCACCCTTATACAAGATTGAGATTAGCGAGGCATATCTTGTGGGGTCAGTGATGGTGCAGGTTTTGATAGGGAAGGTCTAGGTGATCCGTAAGTATATCAGTATTTCTTAAATAAGTAAAAAAATATTATATAGATCAATTATGTGGGACCTTGGAGTTTGATCTGGGAGACCATGTTTTCCTAAGTGTCTCCCCATTATGAGGATTACAGAGGTTCATTTAGGGAGGCAAGTTGTCCAAAAGGTTCATCAGGTTATTTGAGACCTTTCTGAGGTTTTTCGAGGTTTCCTACTTCTATGACTTACCCCCATAGTTGGATTTGGTGAATAAAACCTTCCATGTATTGTAGCTGAGGAAATATGTGCACGATCCCACACACAATATTTATTTGGGTGAGATAGACATCAAGGATATATCCACTATCATGGATCACCCAGTGGCGATCAAGTATCAACATGATAAGATCCTTTGTGGATGGACCATTCCCTTATTTCATGTGCAGTGGTTGCATGGGAACATATAGGAGATCTTCTAGAAGTGGGATATCTAGATGCAGGCTCATTATACCTAGATTTTTCTTTTTTTTCTTTTCAAGGATGAAAATATTGATGGAGGGAATAATTAAGTGGGCCTTTTCCCTAGTAAGACTTAAAAATATACCAATCAATATTTTGGGATCTAGGCACTGATGCAGCATGTGATTATGAGGCCTGGTGTGATCAAAATTAATTTTATTAAAATATTAAATATTTTATATCGCTCACATATGTTTTTTCATAAATAATAGAATATATCTTAAAAAAATTCTCAAAAGAGAAGTCTGAGACCATGGTTTAAATTAGAATGTGAGGTTTTCCCAAAGCATGACTAAAAGATGGTCAGTGTGGGATTTTTGGATTAAGCCGACGTTAGTGGGTTCATTTAGTAAATTGAATAATTAATTTACTAAATGGACCATAGATCAATCCTCTATAAATATGATATTATGTTAAATTTATAAGTTTATCGGGATAACATTGGGACCTTGGAGAGGGGGAATATGTCTTTCTTCATTGGAAAATTGAGATCAGACGATGATACGATTCCATATCCCGAATAATCGAGGAACATTGAATTAAAAGAATATTCTTATTCATTGGGATTAGTTTTATTCACCAATTATTGATTCAATATTGAGGTAGGACTCATAATTTTTGGTTTCTTACCCATATGATTAAATGATTGAGTATGATTAGTTTCTTTTTTTTATTTGTTTTTAATTTGTGCCTTTTCAGTCACTTATGTATCTATTCTCAATTTATTATTCAATTAATCCACAATGTTAAATGTTTCCCTCCATGTTTATCCCAAAATTTGTATTATTTGTCAATCAAAACTTATCCAAATATATTTTCACCCTCGATTTAGGTTCATTTCCTACACTTGTTCATCATGTTCTTCAAAGTTGGAGCATTGTGTCACAATTTGACTATTTTTTCATGGGGTCGTGCATGATTGAACCCCTTGATTCGTGATGGATTCATGTGAATTTTATGTATTGATGATTTGGGGATGAATTAGGATTATTTTTTAATTTTCAGTGATTATTTCCTTGTATTTGGGATCCAGGGCTGATCAACTATGACAGGAGGCGCACGAGACATCTCACGAACCACTATAGATCAACGGAATCCAATTTCTGGACACTGGAGGGCCATAATCGATGAAAGGAGGATTTTTATTTTTATTTCCTGTAAAAATGTGGTAGAATTACTAATATGATCAACAAATATTGGATCTATGTAACATATTTTAAATTATATGAAAAACATGACTATACTCGGTGTAGTTTGAAGAACATGTGGCATGTAACCACTTGGTTGCAGTATCAAGGGTTTCAGATGAGATAAATAGAACACATCATATGGAACCCCACATAGTTTCTAATTTGGTTCTAGAGACCTAGAATATACTCTAGTGGTAGCATACATACATGGTCACAGCTAGGCACAGAACTAGTATATTTGAACATAGGAACAACCAAGAGCATTGGTAAGGCCCTGGGTGGTTGGGCCACACTGCATAGTGCCCTTACACACTATGTAATACTACATGGCCAGAAACGTATGTTATGATATAACACTACCAAGTGAAAATTTGAGGTTACATTTTATTTTTACCCCTCACATGTTGTACACTTCTTAATGAGTTTTTCATCAATCGTATCTCCTTTGTTTAGACTTGGATTTTGGCCCGTGGGCTGTCTATCGTGGGTGTATTTTCATATAGAACATGATGTGGTCCTTCATAGTTTATTTTTGGAGATGATGTAATATTTTTAAAGTGTAGTGATTATTTAGGATGTATTCGATGATGATAGTGATTTAGAAGGATCATTATGGTGGTACCCTCTGATATACTAGGGTGTGGATCCTTTATCAACTGAGTGGTAGCCCCTATCACTCGAGGGAATGAGTCCTCTATCTACTGAGTGTTACCCCTATCATACTAGGGTGTGGGTCCTCTATCTTATAATTGGTACCCCATATGGAATTAGCATTTGGTTCATCTATATATTTATTGGTATCCCTATTGCACTAGGGTATGGGTCCTCTATCTACAGAGCGGTACCCCCTTATATAATAGTGTGTGGGTCCTCTATCTACTTATTGGTACCCCCCTAGACTAAGTCGAGGGAGATCTATCTATAAAGTAGTACCCACCTAAGAGAGTAAGGATTGGGCCATCCATATTTTAAGTGGAAGCCCTTAGCGCACTAGGTAATGGGTCATCTACTTTGAGATTGTTCCCCCTGAACTCTATAGTAAAGTGGTGAGGTGTGGGTTCTCTACATAGTTACTTCTATGAACATACAATTTAGATGTTTATAATTGTTTATGAACTCCTTTGGAACTGATTGTAGACTATTTTCCTAGTCTAGTATGCGAGATGGAAATCCCCTTTCCCTCTCCTAAATGGATTCTTTTAGGATCATATATATATATCCTTGTTATTGGATTTTCATTCTATCTTTCTTTGGGTTGAGCTTTTTACATCTATCCCGACTCTTATTTCTTCCCCGTATGCATTTGGAGCAACCTACTATTAATGTATATACTCAACCATTCATGGGATTTTCACACATGTGTTATGTCTTATAAAAATGATGAACAGGCCATCGGTGATTACAGAGGATCATAGGGATACCCTGGGGAATTTTACTACATACGGTGGTTGGTTATTGGATATCTAGAGTAGGGCTCTTTCAGCATTTACATTTCCAGTTATTGTTAGGTTGGGACATCTTTCTAGTTGGGTGTGTGTTTTTTCCATTACTTTTTGGATTACACAATCGTACTCTTGTATTCCCTAAGGGTTCTTACATTCATGATTATTACTCTATATGTTACTATATTTTCTTTTATTCCTACACACATTTTCCTGGAAATGGTTGAGTGTGTGCATACATGTACATTATGCAATGGCCTCCCATATTAGTTATGTATTTCAGTGGTTGTTTCCCACCCCTAGGATATGGAGGTGGGCATGAGGTATTCAGGGCTTAAGCCCCACTAGAACAGGTCATGACAAGTTTGAAAGAGGATTTTGGGACCAAGATTCATTTGATTATGGCATGCAACCCATAGATATATAGTTAGACTAAGAGGACTATTTAGGTTCTTGAGGTTTTTTAGAGGCATGCATGAAATATTTTAGAAGTAGTTGGGTAGGTCAACAACCATTAATATAGTTTTCATACTACAATAGTTATAACTCTACATTGTAATAACACTTTTAAAGGGTCTATATTGGAAGAATTGTAGGTTGAACCTTTGTTTTATATAGATTTTTTATTCATCTCTCATGGGACTCAAGCTAGTGTAACTAATGATGGAGAAGTTACAAGAAATATATAAGCATATGGGGATATCCCAGACTCATTAGAATTCCAATGAGAATAGAGGAGAGATATTTTTACATTTTAAGGAATGAGAGCATCTTTTCCTAGAGATATCACATTGGAATGGTTTGTGGAGGTTCATTAAAGTTATAAATTTATCCATTAGGTTTATTAGAACTTTCAATATTATGATTAAGTTCATTGTGGTTTCATATAACCTAAAATTATACCCACAAATGGACAAGGTACACAATGTTTTCCACACGTAGAAAGCAAGAATGTATGTTCATGATCCATTCAAAATTATTAACTAGGTTGGGCTGGATGTTAAGGATAATATGACCTTCACAAAGTACCTAGTGTCTATCATATATTAGAGGAAGAAGATCCTTTATTGGTTAGAAATTATACTAATGTATATCTTAGGATATCATGTGACTCATAATAAGATCACATGGGAAAGTGAGAGTAAAAAAAACCTTAATACCCTCAACTATTCAAATTAATTTCACATTTTATGATGAAAATCGTAAATGGAATAGAAAATGTAACAACCTGTATCTTTTCTATAAATTTCCTTAAATATTAACAATAATAATTAAAAAAGTTTTCATGAAGCTATTTTATCTTTATTTTCATTGGGGTTATTAAAAAATATAACATATGAAACATATTATTTGCATTCATGTTCATATGAATAATAAATTACTCATAAATTGAGTCCCAAATGGAAATGCTGACACCATGAATATATCTAAAACTAGGGTATTTTCCAAAGAGATATAAAATTCTCAAGCTTGGTCTTTAGAACTGATAAAAATAATTGGGTTTCTAATTAAAATTCCTATTGTAGAAATCCATAAATTAACCAACTATATAAATATGTTGTTATAATATATTTGTAGTATTGGACATTGATATTGGGAGGAAAACATATAGATATTATTGGTATAATTTTATTAATTCAACAAATTTAATCGGAAGTTTAATGGACTTTTTTTATGTTTCATCGATAATGATTTTAAATAGATGATGAATTTTAAAGTGGAAATGATTTTTCATTGAGGTGGAACGATTCTAGGATATCTCATTCCTAGATTCCATTCTTTTTGGTTTATAAATATATCTAACTTTATATTAAATTTTACATGACCATCAATATGGTTTCTCTATTTCATTTTATATTCAAGGAATTTTTGTTAATGAAATACATATATATATATATAATTTATATTCTTCATTCATTGTAAATAATAAACTTTTAATGATGTTGGCATGTGGTTTAGTTTTTATTTTTGGAATTCCATTTAATAAATTTGTGCGATGTAATGAATTTAATTTTAATAATTTATGATAACCAATCATTTTTTCTCTAATGATTGTTTATCAGTGAACCCCTATTTTTCTACTTTAGAGGGATCCTACATGATGAACTCACACAAATTATATCATCCATCAATAATGCATCGCTTTTTAGGGAAATTCTAAGTAACTATTCAATGTCAAAAATGAATGTGAACTAATTATTAGGTGGCCTCTATCCACAATACATCATCTTCTTCTTGACCTCCTCACCAAGGAAGGATTATGGTGAATAAGTGCAATGGGGAGGGGATATCAATTGATGTGGTCTTATATAGGGCTATGGCAGTAATTAAGGGGTTTATTTGAGGCTTGATAATGGTTTCAATATGATGGATTGAAGCTTACACAACGATGAAAGATTAAATAACCAAATATTGTGATAAATCTCTGATGAGGAAAGGTAGTGGCCACTAGGGGTATCAGACTCAGGTGACAATGGAGTTGCTTTTAGTAGAAAAGGAGGAACTGATGATCGTGGTGCAAAAAATGGTGGTGTGATACTTTTAGATTTATAAATATTAAATACATGATGTGTAGTCTTTTATGTCACATGTCATGTATTTCACTTCATGTGGTTATAGGGTTTATATTCTTTTATAAATGTCATAGTGGGTGAAAAATCAGGTCACAAACCATTTATCGTGAGACTTTATGCCTCAACTTCTACTCAAGTACATTCTAGGATGATGCTTTAGCCCTATAAGTTGTGTGGTCCTAACAACACATCATTTAGCTCTATGATACGAATTGGGTAATTTGGATAGTATGTAATCAAGTCATCCAAGGACTCCATGTAATTTGTATATAGAGTATATGATTTTTACATTGGTTACATGACATGGACACCATTGTAGAACATGCCAAGATTTTCTAGGGGTCCCATACACCATGTACCCTACTAGAACTAAGATGTAGTTCATTACCAATTTAACTACACTATAATAGATTGTTCCCAGATACTATTGATTCCTACACATCATGTACACCAGATTACATGTCATGTACTAGACAGTTCTGCACGTTCTTCATATCTTTTAATATAGGTCTCAGAATCGAATATAGGAGTCGTCTATTCTAAATATTTTTCTATATATAACTTGACGGTGTGTATATATTAATAATCTTGGGATTTTTTACAAGGAATTTAAGTACTTTATATTCCTTAAATTTTTAGATATGACTACAAAGAGTTTGAAAGATGGCTAGACTAGACATCGAGTTTTTAAACATTACCACAACTGGAAAAAAAGAAAGTGAGTGGTAGTTTTTAAATGATATTTTGGAATACAATGCAAAGTATTTCATGGAAAAACGTTTTTTTAGTTTTAAAAACTACCTCTAAATTTATTTTTCTTAACTATGGTTTTTGAAAAAACACTACTAAATATGAGAGGTGGTTATGGAAAATAAATTACAATAATTCACAAGGCATTAGTTCATTGTTTACATGATAGATGGTTTCATTTATCATTTAATGGAAGAGTATATTGATATAGGTTATGAAATTAATGTAATAACATCTCAGTTTATAGAAGATACTGATTTTATTATTTTAGCTTGGTTTAAGAATATTTGAAGGAGCTAGAAGAATAAATAAAATTAAAACATGTTATTAAAAGCAATAACACTTCTTCTAACAACTTCCTTTGTTTTACACATTAATCCCTAAATAGTTGGTATTCAACCCAAAATATGATCACTAGGTCATGGGGAGGGATTTTTAGATGGGATTTGGGTAGGTATAGGAAAAAATTGACTGAAAAAAATGTGTATGGAAAATAATGTAAAACTGGTTTTAACCAACATTATGTTTTTAACAGCGCTAGCTAAAAGCACTGTTAAAGACCCCCATTATCAATGTTAGTGTAACGCCCTAACCCTAGAATCCCAAAGCCGGTTCATAATTTCATTATATTGGCATGAATATAAGAAATAAATAATGAGGGAATGATTAGTTTAGCATTTTTTGAAGACCATATTTCATACATGATACCCAAATTACATTTTGAAAGATAGAAATTACAACATGATACATAATAAACTGAAATAAACTCCCTCCTTGAAGATTATTCAAGGTTATATTTCATATAACTTGGGTAAAGGAAACATAATAAGGGGGATCTCAAATTATAAGTTTGGGTTATATTTAGTGGAATCATGAATCAATTATAAGTGAATCATAATAAATCAGACTTGACTAATAAGGCATGATGAATAAATGAAAACACTCCCCATTAATAAGCTGAGAATAAAAATAAATCCATAGATTTTTTCATAGTGAAAACCTCATGGATAGTAATAAGTGAATAATGAATAAAGACAATTATTATTATTTTGAATTCATGTATCTGGCACATGAATAATTATACCATCAAAATGGATTAGGTCTATGGATTGAAACCCTTCTGATTTTTGGAAACAAACTCGAAGGGTTTGTCGTCAACTGATTTGGATCATAAGACTTGTCGATGCATAGAGGGTATATTGAAGGCCCCACCCATCACCTCCATTCCAAATAATTATTTATAAAAATATTTCATAAAATAACAACATGCCTTTTAGAAATTTGTATTGAGTATAGGATACATATACATCAATATTTCCAAAGTTAAAGTAACATTCAAAATAAACACCGTATGTAAAATGGTATATGACATAAGGAAATAATCATATCTATGATACAAAAAAGTGGATATTTGGAATAATTATAATTTCAAATGAAAAATGATATCAAAGGGGAAGTAGATACACCACATAAGAAATATTAGGTTCACAATACCAGGTAGGTCTCAATGAAATGGAAATTGAGACAAATTCCCTTAACACATTATAATCAATCGAATTGTATGACCAAAAATTAATTATCACCAAATGAATAATATAATAAACTGAATATAAAGATAATCATGATATTATATATGAAATTTCAGTACATATACACCACAAATAATAAATAAGTGTCGAACAATGGAAATCTCACGGAATTAAAAGTGGGATGAGAAACTACTTACCTTATGCCCGAATGTGTTCTTCGATTGATCTTAAAGACCTAAATAAAAAAAATTTATCATAATTAATTAATAATATAAGAAACTTAAAAAAATTTAATTTATATATTATAGGGTTATTTGGTTCATTCATGGCCTTTTTTATGGGTTTTAGAGGATCAATTTTATTTTTTGGAAGCATTTCCGTCCTTTGTTTTCATGATCGGTTTACATGTATTCATGAATTAAAGTTCATTTAAAATTTTGTTAGACATCCATAATTGTAAATATATATAAATAGTGACCTTATAGAGATATAAATGATCCTATAATTATTTTTTATATATACCATGAGGATGACTCGTTAGATAAAAATTAATTATAAATGCTTTGATTAACTTGGAGGTTTTAAGCACAATGAACTTGTTTTGTATTAATATTTTATATTATGAGTTTGTAAGAATTAAAGAACATTGAATAAGATAAAAAACATATATTATGTTCTGTTTCCAAAATTGAAAAGGTTTCATGACCATTCTTAATTATATTAATCAAAAGTTTAAACTCCTTATCCTTGAATGTGATAAATTTACACATCTCGGATGGTGTTTTCATTTTTAGTATAAAAGGAGGGGGAAAGAGACATGATGATTAAATATTCCATTAGAATAATAAAATTAAAGTTCATGTAAGGTACCAGAATTATCATATAATTTGTATGAGTTGAGGTGATGAGAGAGTAACAAAATAATGGAACTTGTAAAAGAAGTTGAAAGAAAAAGGAAGAGAGGTTCACCTCTATAGTAATTCTCCTTGTGAATCTCCTTGAGGAATTTGTTTTTGGGATTTTGGTGATACCAATAGGCCTTTTAAGTGGGGGGGCTTGGGAAGTTAATTTGGTAGAAAATAGGCAAGTATTGAAGCTTTAGGGGTGTGAGATGAATAGGGGTGAGGGGGTGGTTTATATAGTGGAGGGGAGGAGGGTTTTCTTAATATTTTAGTCCTTTGTTTATTATTTTTCCCTATGACTAGAATTTTTAAGGATTACATGAAAAAATTAGTAATATGTTTATGTTATTTCTAACTAATGGTTTCTTACATCATCCATGATGTAGAGAATAGTGTATTTATCTCATAATGTATTCATATCGTAATTACCATATTTTACTATTCACCAAAATTTCAAGTATTTGTGATAAATCCCAAACAAAATCACCCTAACAATTTTATGATATGTAGAATCCCAAAATGAACTCCAATTGTCATACAAAAATTTCTAAATATGAGAAATTTAATTTTTAATTGAAATCATCATTTAATCAAAAAATACCAACACTTAAAACATTTATCAACATTTTTAAGGTGCCTAAATTTTACTTATACATTCATGGGTAAGTTTACCATTCATATGGGTCATATTTATATTCATAAGGGAAGGTTAATATTCATAAAGGTAAGTTACTTTTCATAAGGGTAAGTTACTATTCTCCAAAAATAAGTTGACTCTATCAGACTCCAAATATCACCTTGATCACAACTGTGTATGTTCATTTATAGAAATTCAAAACATAGAAGTGGAAAATTTAAGTTTAATGGTAAAGTTATGAATATATACTATAAATAACCAAGTTTTTTTTTCACAGAGACTAAGTACTTCATGTAATATATGATATCTAATGAATTGAAAGTATTTAAGAGTAACATACCAAAAAAAAATTTGGGGCGTTATATTCTTCCCACCTTCAGAAATTTCATCCTCAAATTTTTTTATGTATAATATCCTCTAAAAATATGTGTTTGGTTATTCATCATAACATCATCAGGTTCCCATGTTAATTCCTCAAATTTATGGTTTCTCTAATGAACCACTACCAAACGAGTTATCTAATTTCTCAATACTTGCTCTCTAGTGTCCAGAATCTTGATATACTCTTTATAGTAAGACAAATTAGGTTCTAAATATATTTAATTATAGGTTTGTACTTCTTTAGGGTTTGGAATGTATTTATTTAACAATGAAACAGGGAACAAATTATTAACTTTGTAGATACTAGGTGGCATTTCTATATAGTAAGCTACAGCTCCGATTCTTTCCAGAATTTTAAACGGTCTGATGTATCTGGAGCTCAGTTTCCCTTCCTTACTAAACCATAAGAAATCCTTCCATTGTGATAATTTTAGGAATACAAGATCCCCTACTTGAAATTAAAAATCCTTCATTCAGTTTTCATTTTAAATCTTTTTCCTACTTTGGGCTTCTTTAATATGGGGCTGATTTTTCTTCACCTTTTCCGCAAGTCAAGCCTGAAACTCCTTGTTGGAGTTGTAACTCCTAGGAACATCTGGGCTAGAACCACATCCACCTATAGTATCTAGGCAGGGATTTATTTCTAGGACAATTCCTAGATGTTCTTCTATGATTATCCTCAAATTCTATCTCAAGTTTATATCCTCGAATCTATGTTTCCTAAATCTAGTTTCCAAGGTTGTTTCTAGACTTCCACTGATACCAACTGTAATGCCCTAACCACAGAAGCTTGAAACTGGTACATTCATTCACTATATTGGAATGAATATAAGAAAAGAATCTTGAAGGACTTATTAGTTTAGTAGTTTTGGCAGACCCGATTACATTCATGATACCCAAAGTAAATTTGGAAAGATAGAAATTACAACATGACAGATAATAAATTGAAATAAATTACCTACTTGAAGGCTTATTCAAGGTTCTTCTCATTATAAACTGGGGAAAGCAAACATAATAAGGGTGAGATAAAATACTCAGTAGTGGTTATATATAGTGGAATCATGAATCAATAATAATTTAATCATAATCAATTAAACATGACAAATATAGCATTATTAATAAATGAAAACAGATTCCATCAATAAGATGAGGATAAAAATGCATCTATAGATTTTTTCATAGTGAAAACCTCGTGAATTTTAATAAATTAATAATGAGTAAAGATAATTCTTATTATTTTTACATCATGTATATGTCACATGAACTATTATACCATCAACATGGTTTAAGTCTATGGGTAGAAACCCATCTCATTTTTAGAAACAAACTCAAAGGGTTTGTCGCCAACTGATTTGTCTCATGAGACCTTTCAATGCATTGAGGGGTTATAGCAGGCCCCTCCAATCACATCCAATCCAAATCATTCTTTATTAAAATATTTAATAAAATAAAAATATTCCTTTTTGATATCCTTATTGATAAGATGGTATAGATTCATCAATATTTCCACAGTTAAAGTAGAATTCAAAATAAACACTATACGTAAAATGGTATATGGCTTAAAAAATAATCATATCCCTGATACGAGAAAATGGATATTTAAAAAAAATTATTTTCAAATGAAATATTATCTCAAAGGTTCAATATATACACCACATATGAAATATTAGGTGCACAACACCATGTAAATCTCAATGAAATGGTAATTGAGACAAAGTCCCTTACCACATTGTAATCAATCAAATCATACAACCAAAAAACAATGATCACCAAAAGAATCACAGAATACCATGAATATAAATATAATCAAGAAATTATATATAATATTTCAGTACACATACACCACGTATAAGAAATAAGTGTTGAATAGTGAAAATCTTACGGAATTTGAAGTGAGATAAGAACCCCCTTACCTTATACCTAAATGTGTTCTTTGATTGATCTTAATGATCTGAATAATAAAATTTAGAATCATTAATTAATAATTTCATAACCTTATATACATTTAATTTCTTTATTATAACCTTATTATCATCATTCATGGCCTTTTTTATGGGTTTAAGAGGTTCAATTTTATTGTTTTTGAAACATTTTTCTCTGTGGTTTTCATGATCGGTTTACTTGTATTCATGAATGGAAGTTCATTTGAAATTTAGTTAAACATCATGAATTATTAATATATATTATTAGTGAAATTAAAATTTTATAAATTATCTTATAATGATTGTTTTTATATACCATGTGGATGACTCATTAGATAAAATATAATGATAAATGCTTGGATTAACATGGAGGTTTTGTGCACAATGAACTTTTTTTGTATTACTATTTTATATTATGAGTTTTTAAGGATTAATGAAAATTGAATAAGATAAAATAAATATATTATGATATTTATCAATAATTTAAACGTTTTCTTGACCAGTCTTGAAGATAGTAATGTAATTTGAAATCCTGTCGTCCTTGAATGTGGTAAATTAACACATCTCAGATGGTGTTTTTATTTTTAGTATAAGAGGAGGGGGAAAGAGTGATGATGATGATATAATAAATTAGAATAAATAAATTCCATTTCATGTAAGGAATTTTAGTTATCAAATCGTTTGGATTAGGGGAGGTGAGGAGAGGGAAATAAAAGAATGGAACTTGTTAATGAAGTTGAAAGAAAAAAGGAAGAGGGGTTCACCTCACGAGTACTCCTCCATGACAATCTCCTAAATGATTTTTTTTGCATTTTGGTGAGACTAGTAGTTATCGGATATGGGGGAGGGCTTGGGAATTGTATTTTTAAGAACTTAGGAAAGTATTTATGCTTTATTGGTGTGGGAAGAAGAGGGGGTGAGGGGTGGTTTATATAGCGGAGGGGAGAAGGGTTTTCTTAATATTTTAATCATTAGTTTATTATTTTCTCTAAGACAAGAAATTGTTATGATTACATGACCAAAAATAGAAATTAATTCATGTGTGTTCGAACTAATGGTTTATTACATCATCCATGATGCAAGTAATAGTGTATTTATCACATAATGTATTTATACTCTAATTACAATATTTTAATATTCACCAAAAATTCAAGTATTTCAGAAAAATCCCAACAATTCACCCTAACCATTTTCTGATATGTAGAATCGAAAAATGAACTCCATTTTTCTTAAATATTTTTCTAAGTATTATAAATTTAATTTTTAATTAAAATCATCATTTAATCGAAAAATACCAACACATAAAATTTTCATCTTCATTTTTAAGGTGCCTAAATTTTATTTATACTTTTGTGGGTAAGGTTTCCATTCATAAAGGTCATATTACTATTCATAAGGGTATGTTTCTATTCATAAGTGTGAGTTACTATTCATAAGGGTAAGTTACTATTCACTAAAAAATATGTTGATTTTATCAGACTCTAAATATCCCCCTGATCGCAACTATGTATGTATGTTTTTCGAAATTCAAAAGATAGAAGTGGAAGATTTCAATTTAATAGATAGGTTATGAGTATATCCTATAAATAAACAAGTTTTGTTTCATAGATACATAATGATTCTTGAAATATAGGGTATTTAATGAATTGAAAGTATTTAAGAGTAACATAGCATAAAATGTTAGGTGTGTTATATTCTTCCCACCTTCATAAATTTCGTCCTCGAAATTTTTCATTATTAATGCCCTCTAAATATTTGTGGGTGGTTCTTATTCATAACATACTTAGGTTCCTATGTTGATTCCTAAATTTTGTGGTTTCTCTAAAGAGACTTTACCAAATGATTCATCAGATTTCTCAATACTAGCTCTCTAGTATCAAGATTTCAATAGGCTCTTCACAGTAAGACAAATCTGGTTCTAGCTATATTTATTCATAGGTTTGTACATGTGTTCGGTCTAGAATGTATTTATTTAATAATGAAACATGGAACACATTATGGACTTCATAGATACTTGGTGGCATTTCTAGATGGTAATATATAGCTCTGATTCTTTCTAGACTTGCAAACAGTCTGATGTACCTGGGGCTCAGTTTCCCTTTCTTACCGAACCTTAAGAAACACTTCCATAGTGAAACTTTTAGAATGACATGATCTCCAACATGAAATTCAAAATCCTTCATTCGGTTTTCAGCATAACTCTTTTTCCTACATTGGAATGCTTTAATATGGGCCTGAATATTCTTTACCTTTGCTCCGGGTCAAGCCTGAAACTCCTTGTTAGGGTTGTTACTCCTAGGTACATCTGTTCCAGAACCACATCCTATTATAGTACCCAGACATGAATTTATTGCTATAAATACTCACATAATCTCTACTTTACCAAAATCTAGGTTGTTCTTCTATTATAATCCTCAAATTCTAACTTATGGTTTTGTCCTCTAATCTATGTTTCCTAAATCTAGTTTCCAAGTTTGTTGCTAAACTTCCACTAATACTAACTATAACACCCTTACCCCAGAAGCCTAGAACTGGTGCATTATTTCATTATATTGGCATTAATATAAAAAAATATTGAAGTACTGATTAGTTTAGAGGTTTTGGAAGACCAGATTACATAAATGATACCCAATTTACATTTGGAAATATCTAAATTACAACATGATATATAATAAACTAAAATAAATTATCACCTTGAAAGATTATTCAAGGTTATCTTCCTCCAAGCATGGGGAAAGGAAAACTAATAAGGGTGAGATAAAATTCTCAGTAGGGGTTACCTATAGTGGAATCATGAATCAATAATAATTGAATCATAATCGATTAGGCATGACTAATATGGTGTGAAGAATAAATGAACAAACATTGCATCAATAAGTTGAAAATAAAAATGCATCAATAGATTTTTTTATAGTGAAAACCTCATGGATAGTAATAAATGAATAATGAATAAATTGAATGCATATTATTTAGTCATCATGTATCTATAACATGAACTATGATATTGTTGAGAAATTTTATGCTTGTAGGTAGAAACCCATCTGATATTTCGAAACAAACTCCAAGGGTTTGTCGCTGACTGATTTGTCTCATGAGGCATGCAGATGCATCAAGGGGCTATAACGGGATCCACCCATAACTTATAGTCCAAATAATTATTTATAAAAATATTTAATACAAGAAGAATATTACTTTTTGATATCTGTATTGAGTATTGGATAAAGATTCATCAATATTTCCACTGTTAAAGTGACATTCAAAATAAACATCATATGTAAAATGGTATAAGACTTAAGGAAATAATAATATCCATGATAAAATAAAATAGATATTTAATATATTTATAATTTAAAATGAAAAATGATCTCTAAGGGTCAATAGATACACCATATAAGAAATATTAGCTGCACAATACCTTGTAAGTCTCAATGAAATGGAAATTGAGACACGGTCTCTTACTACAATGTAATAAATCGAATCGTATGATCAAAAGTTAAAAATCACCAAATGAATCATATAATACCATGAATATAATGATAATAAAGATATTATATATCAAATTTTCATACACATACACCACATACATAAAATAAGTGGTGAAAAATGTAAATCTCACGGAATTAAAAGTGAGATGAGAAACCACATACCTTATGCCCGAATGTGTTCTTCGATTTATATTAATGACCAGAATAATAAAATTTAGTATTATTAATTAATAAATAAAAAACATAATATACACATAATTTATTTATTATAACCTTATTAGGTTCATTAATATCCTTTTTTAAGGGTTAAGAGGTTTGATTTTATTGTTTTGAAAACATTTTCATCCTCAGTTTTCATGAGTGGTTTACTTGTATTCATGAATAGAAGTTCGTTTGAAATGTGGTAAAACATCAAAAATTGTTAAAATATTTTATTTTTGAAATTAAATATATATAAATGATATTATAATGATTTTGGTTATATACCATGAGTATTTCTCATTGGATAAAAGTTAATGATAAATGTTTGGATTATCATGCCGGTTTTGGGCACAATGAACTTGTTTTGTATTACTATTTTATATCAAAAGTGTGTAAGGATTCTATAATATTGCATAAGATAAAATAAATATATTATGACTTGGATCAACCATTAAAATGGTTTCATGAATTGTCTTGAATATATTAATATAAATTGAAAACTCGTCGTCCTTGAATGTGATAAATTAACACATCTCGGATGGTGTTTTCATTTTTTGAATTAGAGGGGGGGGAAAGATATATTATGATGAAATATTCCATTGCATAATAAAATTAAATTTAATGTATCGTAATTTAATTATCATATAATTTGGATGAGGGAACATGGGGAGAGATCAAAAAATTGTAACTTGTAAAAGAAGTTGAAAGAAAAAGGAAGAGAGGTTCACCTCTTGAGTACCCCTCCTTCAGAATCTTCTTAAGGAATTTGTTTTTTGGATTTTTTGTGAGACCATAAGGTATTATAAGTGGGGGGTTCTTGGTAAGTGTATTTGGAATATATTAGGCAAGGATTTAAGCTTGATTTTTGTGAGCAGAGGAGGGGGTGACGGGTGGTTTATATAGTGGAGGGGAGGAGGGTTTTCTTAATATTTTAATCATTAGTTTCTTATTTTTTTTCCTATGACAAAAATAGTTAAGATTACATGTCCATAAATATTAATAAGTGCATGTGATTTAAAACTAATGGTTTATTACACCATACATGATGTTGGTAATAGTGTATTTATCTGAAAATGTATTTATATTGTAATTACTATATTTTATTATTCACTACAAATTCAAGTATTTCATAAAAATACCAAAAATTATACCTAACCATTTTAGGATGTGTTGAATCCAAAAAATGAACTCCATTTTTCAAAAATAATTTTCTAAATATGATCAATTTAATTTTTAATTAAAATCATCATTTAATAGAAATATACTAACACCTAAAATATTAATCTTCATTTTTAAGGTGCCTAAATTTTATTTATATTTTATTGGGTAAAGTTACCATTCATAAGGGTCATATTACTATTAATAAGGGTAGGTTACTATTCATAAGGGTAAGTTAATATTCCTATGTGTATGAAACTATTCACCAAACATTATGTTTATTCTATCAGACTCCAACTATCACCCAGATCACAACCGTGTATGTCTGTTTTTCGAAATTCAAAACACAGAAGTTGAAAATTTAAGTTTAATGGCTAGGTTATGAATATCTCATATAAATAACCATGTTTTGTTTCACTGAGACTTAGTTATTCATGAAATATAGGCTATCTGATTAATTTAAAGTATTTACAAGTAACATAACATAAAATGTTTGCGGTGTTATAGCTAGAAAAAGAGTTGTTAATGGGGGTCTTTAACAGTGAGTTTTTGAGAATTGTTAAAGGGGTTATTTAATGCTGCTAAAAAAGAACTTTTAAAGGGTTACCTTTATCAGAACTTTTAAAAAATCAATGATAAAGCCCCCTTGATCAATTCTATTAAAAAAGAACTGTTAAAAGGTGGGAATTTATCCATGTTAGTAAAAAATAATTGATAAATGGTATATTTCAAAAAAAATAAGAATAATATATAATTATATAATTATATTTATATTGATATATATATATATTCAAAATATATATTTTTAAATATGGTTTAGATATGGCTAAATAGGATTTTACCCTTAATATGTAAAGATATTTGTTGAAAATGTCTTGTAAAATAACGTAAAAATATTTTTTATTAATAATTTTCTAAATATTATCGAGTAATAGTTATTTAGTAACAATTTCAAGATAAAAAAATCAAACATAAGTAATTAAAGATCTAAAATAAGTTGAAGATGTAACTATAACTTAAAATAGTCGTAAATTTTGATTATGGTGTCTATTTCGACTCTACAACATATCAAATTGAAGCATGTGATTAGATCTACACCATAGTGAACTGGGGAACCCTAGTCACTTTTTTGACATAAATAAAGGCATAAAAGTTCTCTAAAACTGAGTTTTCATATAGGGTACCACAATTTTTTAACATTTTATGGTTTTTTATCCTTGTTTAAGGGGGTATTGTTGACTTTTTCAGTAGAAACTAAATTAATTCATATGTATTACATTCATATTGATAATATGGTTTTGAAGTTTTATCATTTTCCATATTGTACAGTTATTTGTAACTAAATATATAAAAATATATACATATTTTATATATATATCACACAAAAAAATTTAATTTTAAAACTAAATATTTAAACATATTTATATATATAATATATTTCTCAATATATAAACCTTATCTAAGTAAAAAATAATATCCATTTTTTAAAATAAAAATGTATGAATATTTATATAACTATACAATTACTGTATATATAATGTATATATGTGTGTGTGTGTGTGTATATATTTGTGAGTGTTTTTTGACAAACATATATATATTTATCTATATATTCTAATATATGTTTATAAATATTAATATTAAATATATGTAAATAAATATAAATGATTTGAAAAAGATAAAATAATAACAAATATGAATAAATATTTATAAAAATTAATCTCTAAAAATTTAATAGCCACCAAAGATCAATTTAAAACTCCTCAAATATGGATTATCAAATCTGAACCCCAAATCAGAATGGTTTGATCACTTATTCTTCAAAAATATTCTCATTTTTATCCCCAAAAATCCTTTATCACTCAAATTTTAATATCTGTAATTATATATTCCAAAATATCATTTTTCTTGAATGAACTAAAAAATGTAGTAAAAATCACAAAGGGTCACCTTATTATATCATATAATAACTTTAAAGATAGTTTATAAATTCTTCCAAAAATATCACATTTTCCTAAAAATAATCTTTTAGGGTGATTTAAACTATTCAGTATATGCTTCAAAAGTTTATGTCTTCTAAACTTTCCAAAAAATATGATATTATGAGAAAAATCATTGTATTTTTTCTTTAATCGTCATACCAAAATAACATTGATAAATACCACCACATCATAATCATATATTCTCCAATTTAACCATAATTATATAAATTCAAATCCTTAAAAGTCACGTTCACCCAAAAGGGATATTCATTGATTGGATATTCTTTTATAATGATAAATAGATATTCCATCCATAGAGATAATATTTCCAAGAAAATAAAGATCCTAAAATAAACATTCATACAAACCAAATTTCTTAAATTACACCTTTTCCACTAAATTTTTCAAGAAATATTTTCAATGATTGTCATGCTATTCATAATTCTTATAGTATCTCAAGATATCATCAATAAATACAAAAAAATTATTAGGTTTATCCTTGATGTGTGAGGCATTGGTTTTCATAATTCCCTGTCACCTTGTAGATAAATCACTATACATTAATATATTCTTTATTACCTTTAAAATTACAAGAATGGTGGCCGTTTTCTCTATAATTGTACGAAAATCCAATTCCCATCAATAATTTACGCAAATTATTATTCCCACATTATTAACACAAGGGTTTTGAATTTTTTCTTTCCATAGTCTTTATCACCTGAACATTATTTAACCTTATCTTTTCTGTTATTGTTTGTAAATCCAATAAGGTTTATATTGTTTATCATAACACGAGAAAGGTGGATAGTAATAACATAACACTCTTCACTACCACATCGCTACTATTTGATTTCTCCATACATGCAGGTATATTAATCATAACCTATGTCAATTTCCTTAATTTTTTCATGATTTATTCATCTCCATCACACAATTTATTGACATGCTTAGTAGGGATATCCCAATATTGACTTCAAGTGTTTATTCCCTTACTTACTCTATGCTCCATCCCTAAACAATGGAACTCTCCTAGATATACCAAATTCAACATTAATATTGATCCATGGAACAAAATTCCCTAAAAATCATAAATAATCTAAAGTATTATCATAATACTTGTGTTATCTATGTTATTATAAAATATAGTTATCAAGGGTCCTACTAAACATCCTTTGATAAAAAATGTTTCATTCTAGAATCTAGTAACCTAGAGCCAATTCGTACTTATTACATTCGTATAAAATACAATGAATCACACCTCGTATGATCAATCAGTTTAGAAGTCTTAGAAAAATAGACACATACATGAAATCCTTATTAAATTTGAAATTAAAAAAAATATTTAAAAACAGTATTACATCCTTGAAAATCATTAAAAGATACATTCTTTATATCTTAGTGAAAGGAAAAGAAATAAAGGTTGAGATCAGGTTATCAGTAAGGGTTATATAAAACTGATGTTTTTATATGAAAATAATGCATAATTAATATGTTTGATGGGAAAATCAAAACACTTGTCATTCAATCAAAAACATGATATAAAATTACATTCATGTCTAATATCAATATATAAATCACATGGGTAATGAAAACTAAATTATCAATAAAGGAAAATTTATAAATCTGGACATTTATGATCTTACCATCAAGGCATCAACAAGGATATCATGAATTTTACCATATTGGCCTCGACTAATACATAATTATTAACAAATGGGTAAGTGTAAACCAAATACTAATAAAATATGGAATACCTATTATTTTTTCTCATGATAACTATTGATGAATTGAGGTTATATTTATAATTAGGCCCCACCTATCACTTTCACATCTAATGCATTCCTCATATATTGAATGATCAATAAAATTCATTCTTAAAATTCCATATAATTCAATATTTATCCATATTAAATCAAAAATATGAAATATTTCCCCTATTCAATATCATTCTCAATAAACTACCTTTAATAAGTACTATATAAATAAATGGTATAAGGTTGATGAAATATTAATGTAGTGGAAATCATACATTATAAATTTATAATACTTAAAATATGGAAATATATGATAAAATAATATATAATAAAATCATGGAGATTGATATGGAATGTTATCATGGGAAATTTAAAGATCACAAAACCATAAATTATTAATGGTTGAAAAAAGACCTTCAATTCATCATAAATTATGGTTTTTTAGTAAAACCAATTATTCAATAAATTGAAAAGAAAATAAAAATTACACATTAAATATAACTTCATTTTAACATTTTTAAGAATGAGGTAATAAATTTCTTTCAAAATAATTTTCATTACATTAAGAAAATAATACCTTTTTCTTTTGATAACATTTTAAATAAAAATTCCTCAAATATGGAAAATATATTTTCATTTAAAACAACTGTGGAATATTATAGAGTAAGATTCAAGGATAATAATGGGCATGATGGTGTTAAAAAAATTTCATTATGTATATCTTAACAGAGAATATTCTTTTGACACTTTTGTAAAAAGTCAAGAAAATGAATTATTCAAGTAAATTTTAAAAAATTTACTCTTAAGAATTTTTAAATAAATTCAAAGTAAGAGAAAATAACCATTTAGAAACATATCATGTATATTTATAAACTTCTATAAAACAATTTGAGTAACATGGATAAAGAATACAAATATTTATAACTAAGAAGAAAAATAAAGTTGGTATCCCTTAAATGTAACATACTTATTAATTCTTGGTCAAATAAGAGAATAAATGAAATTTAAATTTTTAAACACAAAACATAACCATACTAGAATAAAATATATGGGGTTTTTTATATTTGTATTAAATATTTTTCCCAAAGTATATCTGAACAAAAACAATCATGAAATAAAATGAGATTGTAATACAAATCCCTTACCACTTTGGTAAATTTTGAATCAAACTCCATTAAAAGAGAAAAATAGAATAATACAATTTAATACCATGAATAAATAATAATTAATGATATAAGGTTCCAATGGTTTAGTATATATACCATTTAAAATAAACTACGATCATAATGTAGAACATGTCTCATTGAAGTGGAAATGAGACCAAATTACCCTTACCTCAAGTACAAATTTCTTTGTATAAACTCTTAAACTCATGTATAATAAATTTAGATTTATTATAAATATAAAATATAACCATATTCATAGTTATAATACTATATATGATTCAATTATAATATTTTATCACTTATTAATTAACAGTTCTTTATGAAAATCATCATCTTGCGTGTTAACTTTTCTGTTTTCCTTGTATATTTTTGTTTGGTAGTTTTTATCATTTCATATTGGTAATTATTTAATCATATAAATAATATTTTTAATAAAATAATAATCATGATCATACGTTAAATAAATTTTCAGAATCATCCAAAAAAGGCAGACATGAAAAACAAATCACATCACTTCATGGAGGTGGTATTCTACATGTACACACAAACAATATTATCATTTACATATGATATAAGGGTAGGATGGTATGTAACAAATTAAAATTTTAGAATCCTAAATATTTTATAAATATAATATATGTTGATCAAATTCAACAAAATAACCAGATTTGGGAGGTGTTTATGAGAAAAAACACATAGCTATATGGAGGTGATAGTCCACACTTACGCACGAGCGATGTTTTCAATTCACATAAAATGGAAAAGGATATGATAAATGTTTTTTACATAAATAAAATAAAATTTTATTGTATGTATGATATAGATGTTATTTTATCATCATGTTTAGGATTTAATTTAAGGAGGTAAAAGAAGAAATAAAATGAAAGAACTTGGTTAAGAATTATTCCTCTTCTTTGGAAATCCTCCTTTGGTTTGAACATTAATCCTTTTTATAATGGTATTATGGAAATATTATAATATATAATAAGTTTTAAATGAATATAATAAGTTATATGGGTATAAATTTGCTGAGATAATTGGCTTATGAAGTGTGAGGAAGAGAGGAGGGGTGGTTCCCTTTTTATAAGTGAAGTGGGTGGAAATCTTTTAAATACTTGTAATATTAATATATAATATGTTTCTAACCCATGTAAAATTGATAAAAAGTTCATTATATTCAATTTTAATAGTAAAATGTAGATATATTATCAAAACATATAATTTATATAGGTTTAACTGGCATTTTAAACCTTATATTTTGGTTTAGCAACTTTCCTAACCCTAAGTAACCTTAACTGTCATAACAAATTCTTCACTCTTTAATATCCATTAAAGTAATTTTACAATTTTAAATTGTTAAATAAATCAAAAAAATTAATGGATCAAATATTTCCAATAAAATTAATTCAATATAGGAGTTTTATAATTTTTTAACACTTTAAAAATAATTTTTAATCTTTAAATACCATTTAAGGTCATTTTCAGAACTATTAAAATATATTAAATTTTAAGGCATAAATATAATATTGTAATTATAATATAAACTATTTAACCATTAATTATACATTTTAGTTATTCAATTAATTCATGGGTAACCATAATTTGTTCAAAATATATTTCTTTTAATGTTTTCAAAATCATTAATTATATTTTTCAATTACTTTCACAAGCGTGGCATCGACATTGCATAAGTAATAAATAAAAATTATACTATCTCTAAAAATTTTAAAAACATAACATAAAAACGATATATTTCACTTCCAAATAACTATTTATAACCGTACATATCTTCTATTTATCCCTATAAAAATATATTGGAGATATTAAAATAAAGAGAGTGATATTTTGTTTTTTTCATAACATAAAATAATATGAAGGTCATGATCCTAGAAAAGTGTCATAAAAATTACATATTTTATATTTTAGGGTGTTTAAGGATGCATTAATCTCAAAATAATAAATAAATTCAAGTTTTGGGATCCTTTTGAGGCCATATCCCATAGTTTTAACCTTAATTAACCTTTTTTATCCATTACCGGTGTGATAAACCATTACCACGGTTACTAATTATTATGAAAAAAAAAGAAATTGGCCTATTTTAAAAAATTTAAACATATGATTCTAAATACAAAGTAAAATTTTCAAAATTAAATTTAAATTATTAATAGAAATTATTTTTAATATAAGTACATAAAATGAGTCGAAAACAGTTTCAAAAAATGTATTTTTAAGCAAAAAAATGAACATATACCAAAATAAAAAATAATTATTATTATTAAATAATTAAAGAGATTATATATAATAAAATTGATATTATATTACATAAAAAACACATAAAAAATATATAGCTACCTTTAAATTACTTGAAAAAAAGAAAAAATGACAATTTTGCGAAAATCAGAATTTTTCACTATTCACTAAAAATAAATCTTTTTAGAAAAATCTCAAAAATTAATCCTCATACTAATATAAAATGATGATTTAAAAATTATTACAATTTTTTAAAATAAAATTTATAAAATTGGTATAAATTAATTATAATATACACAAACAAAACGCAATAAAAAACTTTTTTAAGGAAAATGCATTTTTGAAACATAGTGAAAAGGTTAGGGCATATCCCTTCATATTCAAAAAAGGAAAACAAAAGACAACATGAAGGATGATAGGTTCATAAAAGCACACATGCCCTCATACCTAAGTAGATCAAAGAGAAGAACTGAAAATTCAATGTCACATTGGTAGGATGTGTCATAGTCTCCATCCCAGTCAGACTCAAAGTCCAGAGGGCCATGAGACATGGTAACCATGGATGGCTGCAGGTATGAGTAATCCCTCCTCGATCTCACTTTCCTAGAAGGAACAGGCTGACATTATTTAACATCCACCACAACATTTTTCCTTTTGGACAAAACCTGACTGTATGTTGGTTTTTTTGGGGAATCATCCTCAACTTAATCCCATCCTCCCTTGATGTCATGTGAGTCATTTAGTTTAATAATTTCCATGCGAGTCCTTGAAATCTTCTCACCTTTCTCCTCCAGAATAGGGTCCATTATCTCCTGCTCCTTTCCCACAATCACTTCTGGCATCTCACCCCCAGTAGTGCACACCTGATTTTCCGAATCTGAATCCGTATCCAATTGAGCCTCATGGGCAGACTCTTGGGTAGCATCATCCACCGCTCGTGATGTGTTGGCCTGCGTTGATTGTTTCTCCACCTTCTTCCTACAAGAAGTCTCATGATGTCCTTTTAATGAGAAAAAGGACCAAGAAACATTTTTAAAACACCTCTCTTTAGCATGTCCAATAACTTGACAGTCATGATAGAAATCAGGAAATCTCTCATACTCCACCTTGAGAGAGATAGCATCATCCAAAGTAGATAAATGTATATTATGAATCAGATAAGTACTTTAATCAACTTCCACCATAACTCTAGAATAGTGACCAAATTTTGCAGCCTCGGTGGTTCGGTCTATTTTAATTGGAATGCCAACTGCAGAGGCAATGTCAAAAAAAATTTTAGGATGCCATAAGATCCAGTGAAGACCAACAATTTTGATCCAGACCTGAACTCTTGTGTTTTTAATAGAGAAAGTATTGAAACGAAAATCCCATTCTTGAAAGAAAACCATACCTGGTTTTAGAGAAATTGACCTGAACCCCCATGCATTCCTTTTAAGACTGTCTGATGGAAAAATAATATGATAGAATCCATGTCCCATAGGTATACATTGCCAATCAGAGAACCCCCATATAGAGATGAGTTTTTGAACCAAATCCTCAATTATCTATGTTTTACCTCCACTAGGAAGAAAAAGTCTGGCTATAATTGAATGCTCACATAGATTAAATCTGCCAAGAATTACCTCCCTACTAGCAGCAACACAGGCAGTGTCACCCTTCCTAACAATGCGCTAAGAACCACCATCACGCACGGATGTAAAGTGCCTTCGTTCAGATTCTCCTAAAACTCATGAGGGGGGTTAAATAGATTTACTTGCAGATGCTAATTTATCAGATGAAATTCCGGTCTCCATGAGGACCCTCTCCACTACAGATTGAGCATCAGCAGCTCCCAAAGAACCTGTGCAATTCAGGTTCAATTTTGAGGGGTGATTAGCAATCAACTTCGCAGCTTCAAGAGCAGGGAAACCCAAATCTGAAATTTCAGAAGTCAGTGCTACCTTAAAACCTACAACCTTAGCTGGAGAATGAAGCTTGAACACCATCAAGACAACATGACCCGCACCGGTGACATAGTCCAGACGTCGAACCTTCAGTGCAACATCAACAGGAGCAAGGCCTGCATCTGCAACCACCAGGTCCAGTTCATATTTGCAGGGAAAGGCAGCAGTAGCTGTCTCCATCGAAGCCGCATGAACCCCAACCTTCCTCCAATCCTTCAGCGTAGCACCCTCCAATGATCGATTTTCATCCCTCGCATCATGCGCAACCACTGGATTCAGATCCAATTTAGATCTGTAGGAGATACTCTAGGCAGCCGAAACCGCCTGAAGACCACGCGACGTGCCATTTTTTCTCAACAGAAGAAGCCACAATAAGGATTGAACCACCCGTGATAAGGCATTTACCATGAAAATGAGGGAAACCCATTGAAAACCGCTAGGTAAGCAGAATACCGAAATCTCCATGAGGGGAACCATCTCGAGCACCCGCCATCTGGTAAAGAGATATGCATTTTTGAAACATAAAATGACTTTATTCTCATTAATTTCCTAATAACCATAATTAAATTAATGTTAATTAATAAAATTTGATATATAATATACTTATTTAATTAGAAATATTTATAAATAATAATTAATTTAATCTATTAATACAAAAATACATTACACAAAAAAACATTATTCAAAATATATCTTTTAAATTAAAAATATTTTATCTTCCTTTACATCCAATTTAAATTCAATGTATGGTTATTAATAATTTTATTAAGAAAAATTGTTCTTCATGTATTTCAAAAGGAATTTATTTCTATTTATACCCACGAAACCAATAGCTAGTTCATAATGGTCGTATTTAATTAATAGTATATAGTGGTTCATTTAAGCTCGGTTGTGTGTATGGTGTTTGATATCAAACATAGTGTTATTTTAAAATAAAATATAAACTAAAAACTTAGGGTATTACAATTTTTCTTGGAATCCATATGGTTTGGACACAACTGTGAACAACCCATGAGAAATAAACAGTGCAGGAACAAAATTAATAAGAAGAGAGACATAATTAAAGGTGACCACATGGCTTCCCCAAAACTGTGTGTAGAGACCATGCAACAACGGAAAAATTCCCAAAAAACATTAAAAATTAAATGGATGACATCAAAAGGATTAATAAAAAACAATCAATAAATAACTAAATTAAATTAAATAATATGTTAAAATATGGCCATCATGTAAAAAGTTTCATGCCACCTACTATCATGTGGCCAGATGAAACCACACACGCCCTACTATCATGCACTAAGATGAACCCACACACACATTCCTAGATGTTGTTTTGTGATCCCAAAATCCATAATTAGTAAGACATGTCATTTATAGGTTCCCATGATAGTTTTTTACTATAAAAGGACCCCCCCACCAACATCCAACTATATAGGCCAGTCATACCAAGATAAATTGACTGCATTAAGCTTCTATCTATGTGACCACATATTCCATAGACTCATTAATGTGATATCTAAATAAAAACCTAGGGAGGTGTGATTAAATAGAATGGAAGAAAACTTGCGCACCTGGGATTATTTTGGGTAGAACCATGATTATCCATACAAGGCCCTCACTATGGTGAGATATCAATGTTATTTGGATCATTATAAGTAGTTTCAATCCCAGACCATCCTAATTGGTGCCACACCATTGGTTCTAAAAAATAGGGCTCTAATCACCTAGGCATCATGGTATATGGGTGCTAATTTTCTAGTCTCTAACCTCATTGGACTAAAATCAGTTTGAACACATGATTTCTTACAACATAAGTCCCCATTCACCTAGGTTACCTACTTACACTTATCCCAAGATTCATATATGGGTTCCCACTTTTCTCAAGAATCATACTAGAGGTCCACTTCAAACATGTCTCTTTCATGGTCTCACACATCACCCAATCCTTATAGAAACCCAAAACATTTTATAAATAAACACAACATCAAGTTTGTGTAATATTCATTACATATCAATATGATCCATGTTATAACTGTAAAGGTTTAGTGTATTTGGAAACCTGGATACATGAACAAATAGTACAAAAAAGTTCTACATTTTTTCTCATTAAGTTCTTCACAACTCGCACTTTTACTGGACATATCATACATAAATCCTTTCTTGAAAACCATTGGAGGGAAAATTAAGAAAGTTTTTGATCATATTCTCCGTAAATGTAAAAAAAATAGATATCAATTAATGACTATAGGTAAGCATAAGATAAGAATAAGGGTATGAAAACTTGATCAAAACAGACAATAATCATACCCAATAATTCAAATATATTTAATCATGAGTCATGGAATAAGGTTTTTTCAATCAAAAGTATCAATACATAAGAGTGAGGAATCATCAATAATTAATCATGAGTTATGATAACACATTCTATGTATAATATGTAAGTATTTAGAATTCACATAAGCATAGAAAATCACTTCCTTAGTCAAGGTTCACCACCCCCCCCCAAAGACTATCATTGTGGATAAATATTCAAAATGTAAATTTATACCAATTCATATAATACATTCTCATTGGAGTCACTTACATTGAGTTAAAACATTAATATCTTTAGAGTTTATTAAAACCATGATATCTTTAGGGTTTATTAAACTGTTATCTCTTAGGATTTTCTTAACATTCTCATCATTATCCAATGCATTGGAGGGATATAACAGACCCTCTCATCTAGGGTTTATAATGTAACCACCCTTCTTTATATTATCAAATAACCACACATCCTTATTTTATAATGGAAACATCCATCACACAATTATAATCCTTTTATATGTATTCCAAAATATCATGAAAATAACTATCATTATGTCAAATCTTAACCGATGGAAAAGAAAATAGGTTTCATCAATATTTAACAATATTAATCATAAACCATCTAGAGAAAGAATAAAGATGGTAAAAATGGATAAAGTTCCTATTAAAGAAAATGAAATATCAAAATATGTTGTTAGAGATGAAAATAACTTTAGAAAGATCACTGAAACATTTCTTGAGGAAAATAGCATCTTCAATTTTGAAATCAATAATTTAAATTAAAAAAAAAACTCCCTAATATTATTGACAAAATTTTATTTGAAAATAACCATGTAATAGTTTATAGGATTCTTCAATTAAAAGGAAGATATGATGGTGGGAAAATTCATTCATGTGGTTTATATAAAAACAAATATTTTGTTCATGTTTTTTTATAAAATTCAAAAATACCTCATCCAGAAAATGAAAAGAAGATTTTTAAAAAACAATTATAGAAAGAAAACATGTGTAAAAATGAATGTAATTTTCTTTATAGAATAGTAAAAACATTATTGTAAATTTTTTAAATAAAATATAGACATAGAAGAAAATAATCTCAATTGAAGAGAGAAATAAAGCCAATTTTCCTTAAAAATTTCTTAAGGTATACTCAGAACATAAAGGAAAAAAAATATAAATAAAAATATGTAATATTAATTATTAACCATAGTAGAAGTAAATAAATAAGATTTTCTAGAGATAGATTATATAATTTCAGCATCAAAAAATTTGAGCATAAAAAATCTTGATAAAAATGAGATTGTAATATAAAACCATTACCACTTTGGTAACTTTTGAATCATGACCTTCCATGAAAGAAGTAACTTCATATAAAACAATAAACTCCATGAATATAATGATATTTTTTATAAATCACATAAAAGGATTAGTATATACACTTTATAAACATAAATCGGTGAATAACGTAAAATATGTCTCAATGAAACAAAATTGACATGAATAACCCTTAATGATTTAGTTATTTTTTGAATCAAAATACTTTTGAATCTTAAAAATCATACAGTTGTATAAATATATTTAATTAAATCATGGATAATGACAAAATAAATTCCAAGGAAGTATAATCTTTAATGAACCTGACCCAGATACCCTCTCAAACAGATGCCTAACATGAACCATCACATACCCAAAGGGAGTTCTCAATCCCCACAGGCTGGCGACAAGAACTGAGGCATCAACAATAACTAGAGAAAATGATTTCACCCAACCTAAATTAGAAAACATGGAATATATATATTCATGATGGGAAGAAAAATGGAAGAGTAAAAAATACATATATTTCAAATAAAAAAATAGTAGAAGCGATAAAACTCAAAAGTATTTAACAATATCAAAGACATAAGTCCAATAATAAAGGGCCACTAAAAACTCAAATAGATACTCCATGTGATAGTATGGAAGGACTCCCACCATCCCTCCACCATCTACCTAAAGGCAGCTAATATAAAACCTCTCTACCTCACTATATTACCTTAACATTCCCTACATAGAAAGAAGTAATTAGTTTTACGCATAGTTGAAGGGGTGTGTAGGGTGTGATCTTAATAGGCTCAATTGGATCCCACACAGGTGTTCCATAAAAAGTCTCTGAACAAAATATTTAGCATGATCAACTTTAAAGAAAATAGTATATTATAATCAATTGAACATTTTTTATATCTAAATAATGGTAAAACATTTTCCCCTTTTCACATTTCCAAATAATATAGGTAAAATAGTTTCAAAGCATTTCACATATATCAATGCAGAAAAATAAAAATGTGTATCACATATCATATCAAATCCAATACAAATCAACAGAACAAGTAACTTCATGTTAAGGATCATTGCAGATCAGGATAGCTAGGAAAATTATACCTTGACATAAACAATAGTGTGCGTTAAGCCTCTAGACATATTCACCAAATCTAGAGAGAAGAGGTACACCCTAAAAATTAAACCTCCCAATAGTTTCTAATAAGTTTCTAGAACAACAAGCCTATAATGTAGAGTAACACACAATGAGTAAAACCCCTAATAGTATCAATGGATGAGTCTTATTACTATACCTTCCACCTAAGTTTCCAAGGCTTCCCATGTGCTCTATATTCCAAACCATTTCATAAAAATCATTATTTGGAAACCATTTTATAAATCCATTTCACAATGATTTGAAAATACCTTTTATTTTTAAAAAAAGTGAAACCTCGTCATTTCTCAAAAACCCATTTCATCACACACAATTTAATAATGTCAATTCATTTATAAAACAATTTATAAAATCATTTAAATGATGTTCCCCAAAAATAAGCTAGAGTTGGAGACACCAACATAAAACGTAGGTCGTACACACCTACATTGGGATCCACAAACAAAAAAGAACACAAATACAATAATGGATACCCTAAAATCAATCCTCACATCTCATAATCAATTCAATAAGAAAAGAGGTTGGTGAAGATGACAGAGCACAACATACCTCAAAGAAATTTGCATGCCACACCTGAACCAACACAAGGGTTAGCCTCTGAAGGAAGATCATGTAGTGGACCTAGAGAGGAACCAGAAGATTATCATCATAGATCAATAAATCTAAAAACTTAGGTAAATGGTGGTATGAAGATCCACATGAATGAAGAGGAAAATGGATTACTCACTCATTGAAACACACTTCAACTACAATGAAGATCAATCACTAAATGAAATGATCTAGAAGGACAAGAGGTCTAAAAAATCACCTGAGAGAGATCCTAGATCTAAGAGGGAAATCCTACAAGAATAATAAATATAAAACCTGTAATTTATCACCTAAAACATACATACCATGAGAATGACACATCGTGAATCCCAATTTCATGATGTAAAATCCATGACATCAAAACATGCTGAAAAATGGATTTCCTCAGATTTCAATATTGATTTTTCCATTTTAAGAAGTGAAACCATTTCCCATGTCTTGTAATAATATGAACCATTTTTTCATAAAACACTGACAAACAGAATTTACTTCCCAAAAAATAATTTCACATGTTATTAAATGATATCTACTGGTTTCACTACAACAGAAACTTCTAGCTCCAAATCAAGATCCTTCCAAATCAAAATGTGAAAGGGGTCTGGATGGTATTTCCTAATCAATAATATCTCGAATACATCAAAAATTCCCATCAACTAAACTGAAAATTCCAACCGATAAGCAACCTACCCAAGCTTCATAGTGACCTCAAATTGTTTAACATATCTCATAAACAACTTTACCTATTTTTTATCAGCCAGTGACCCAAATGAGGAGAATATTTCAAGTAAACCGAATCACCAATAAAAAAAACTCCATTGTATGATACACCCAATAATCATATTATTTCAATAAACTCTAAGTCATTTCCAGAAACTGATGTAAATATTAAATCCTTGTTGAAATATCATGTACAAGACTCGGTCTTCTAGGAGAGGCAATGTCCACTTCTTCTTAAGAAAGAGGTGACATGCATGGGTGAATATACAAAGCCTAAAAAATAGAAATTATGATCGAATAATGATGACTATTTTTATAAGAAAACTCAACCAGTCCAAGATTTATATTCTATAATCCACTAAAATACAATATACGGGCACAAATAATATCCTCTATGATCTGAATTGAACACTAATTTTGGCCATATGTTAGGGGATGGAAAGTTTTGATCAACTATACATAAGTTTGCAAAATCTCTTGTAGACTCTTCCAAAACTGTGAGGTAAACCTAGTATCCCTTTCTGAAATAATGGAATAGGTAAATCCATGAAATGTTTCATCTCATGTACATACAGCTTACTCATTTCTTCAAGTTTAGTGGTTTCCCTGATCAGAATAATGTGAGTTGACTTCTATAACTGATCAACCATGACCCATATAGAATTCCTCCATTTTTTAGTCCATGGTAATCAAAAAAATTCCATAGACATCTCATCCCATTTAAAACAAAAAATTGATGATTTTAGAGAAAACCAGAAGGTTTTATGATTATAATTTATCTGTAGGTTGGTGTAATAGAGGAACACATAGTATGAAATGTCAGGCATTATACATGACCAACAGAATCATTATCTGATGACATAATATATCTTTATGGTGCACATATGAATGACCCATAAATAACTACGGAAATAAAATGTAATTAAGCTACTAATATATAATGGGATGAAAAAACAATCCACAAAATAGAGAATATCATCTAAAGATAGTGACCAACCAGAAATGGTATCCCCATTATATGGGGTTACTCGATTTCCCCTAAACTCATCATCCTCTTAATAACCATAAATAATAGACTCAAAGAGAAAGGATAATAGTTGTACACTAGTAAAAACCCTACCTTAAACATCCTCATGAGCATCCAGGTTAAATTGAGTGAAGATCCCAAAAATGATTCACCCTTCCTTTGATTACATAAGTTGTTTCAATGGTACTTTCCTACTAAGAGTGTCCATAATGAAATTCCTCATCCCTATGGTATAGGAGGTATCTAAATCAAAAGTATCAATCTATTCCACCCAATGCCTCTATTTGAGATTCATTTATTTTTGATAAATCATCCAGATTAGACACTTATGGATAGAAAATATCATGAACCTCTCTCCAAAAAGATAGTTTCTCCAACACTTTAGAAAAGGCCTAAACATAGAAAACTCTAAATCATGAGTGGGGTAATTCCCCTCATGTGGTTGAAGCAGTAAAGAGTTGCAGGTCACCACATGATATTCCGGCATAAGTATGTAACCCATACCAGCACTAGAAGCATCACAAAAACCCACATACCATATCCTGGGCCCAAGTAAGATCCAAATAAGTGCTAATGTCAAAATTTGTTTCATCTCATTAAAATTAAACTATCACATTTCATACCTTATGAATTTCACCCCTTTCTTGTTAACAACAGTAAATGGTGATTTCAAATTTGAGAAAACCTCATCAAACCATCGGTAATATCTAGAAATACAAAGAAATATATGAATCTCAAAGACATTATGTGTCTATTACCATGACAAGATAATCCTTCAAATTCTCAACATCAACTAATAATTGATGTTCATAAATCATGTTCCCAAATAAATTAAATTCTTTGATCTAGGAATTTCATTTCTAAAGATTTCCATAAAAATGGTGAATTCTTAGGATTTCCATAACCAAAATCAAATGGTGCTCATGCTCATTCTTGGATCTCAAATAGGCCAAAAATCATCCATGAACACTACCAAAAAATTATTGAGACACTCATAAAAAATCTAATTCATTAAATCCATGAAAATTGTAGGATCATTAGTCAGACCAAATAACTTCACAAGATATTTATAATGGCCATACTATCTCTTGAAATTAATCTTTAGTATATCCTACACCCGAAATCTAAGATGATGAAAACCCAACTGAATATTGATAATTGGAAACCAAGTTCCTTGCTTTAATAGGAAAAAAATCATAAAAATGGGTAAAAGGATACTTATTCTTACCTATTACTCAATTATACTTTTTTTACTCTACTCACAATCAGAGTGAACCATCTACCTTCTTGGAAAAGTTCACACTGGCTACCAAAGGATAAATACTAAGGAGAAAAAAATCATTTTCCATTAGGTCAAATAACTAAATCATGATCTCTTTCACCTCCACTCATTCCATCAGATAAGAGGGTAATCAAATTAATAGTGAACCTAGCACTAGACCAATCATAAACGTTACCTCTCTCTATAGAGTAAAGCCAAATAAATTCTCTAAAAAATGTTAATAAAATTATGTACAACCCTATGAAGATCAAAAATATAAGGAATATCAACAGGATCAACTACTACATCCAACAAGAAACTCCTCATATCTGGGTGGGATGTTTCTATATGGACATACCTTGAATACCACTCATAGAAACACCTGATAGATCCCATAAAACACTATAAATGAGACACATTGATGATAAAAATCAACCTTTTCATTATGTAAAACCATATAATCCATCCTGATGATGGCTTCAAACAAATATAGATCGAGAACAAGACAATCCCAGAGTAAATCCACATTATTTATCGATTATGAACAAGAAGAACACAAAAACCCCTGCCCATTCCTCTTCCCAATAGTTATCATTATCTCCGTAAAGAGAAATGATCTTTGTTGGATGTTTGAGAATATCAAAAAAAATATAGATATAAATGAGTATGAGGAACCTGTATCAAATAAAGTAGTCTCTACTGAAGATACAATAAATATGGTACATATCATTATTTTTGCAACCACATCTACCATTTTTTCAAAACTCATCTACTACGTGAAGGAGTTTAAATCCTAAGTCATGTGGCTGGAGCACTATAGTCTTTAAAATGTCAGACTATATCAAAGTAGCCTATGGAGCTGATGATCCTCAACCATAATGAGTCATAGACCTGGCCTGATAGAAATGCTACCGATGACCATAAAATCCAAAACTATTACACATCTTCACATGTGTGGAATAATAATGTTGAGTGTTCCCAAACATTCCACACTAATATAAAGTTAAGGGTATACTACTGGCTACAAATGAGGTGAAAAGGAGACATGCCATTGAGAAACACATCCACCACTCGTATGATGACCATTCCACATCCTATTTTTCCCATATTCAACATAGAATCTTACACTAGGGGAGGAAAATGGGTAGAATAACTATCCATGCCTATCATATTCATCCCTACCATAATCTATATGTCAACTATCTCTTTAAATACTGAATGATTCAGCATAAATACCTATGATCTAAAATTTGGTCAAAAACACTATAGGTACTTATGATACTTCATCTGAACATTCTTTAAAACCTATAAATAAAAATGAACTAGATTTTTGAACATATTAGTGTACACCAACATCAAATTCTCTCCATACTACAATGCGAGGAACTCTAGATACATCACCAACATCAATGACTTTGGAAAAAACTACTAGAAGAAGAGATTCTTGAAACCCTTCTGGTCCAATCCCACATGTATATCCACATGTACCATGGAATACCACTATCACTTGTTGAGACCCTCAAGTATGAATGTTTCACACTTCACCTTGATACTCTCATGTGTATCTAGGAATTAAAAGATCTGATCAATCTTGTCAATCCAGTCCTCTTCCTATTGAGGTTCATTCGTACCCTTAAATGTTGGTAGCTTCACACGTAAGAACTCTCATGATTGTTTCCTTTCTCCTCAAACCCCTAGATGTACCTCAATAACTACATTCTATACTTTCATCTCATTTTAGTCAACAACACAGACTACTCACATGATAGACTTGTTAAGATTCTGATCTAGAGGTGGATTCCCTTGAGGATAATCTGCTTCACCCTCATGAAGAACTCATGGAAGAAGTCTCGAAGGCATAGTAATGAACATTGAAATATAAGAAAGTATTAGACAATATGATAATCTTATCTCAAATAATAAAACCGTAATATAAAAATAAGATTAAGATCAAGAACATAAAATGGGGGACACGCATCCCAACATCCCATGGTAACTTGAGACTCATCATTGCATGATCTGGCCAGGAACTCACCGCAACCAACCTCTCAAGTCTATACTATAATATCTTCAGTCTATCAACTTCACAAGACAAGGATTCATGGGAACAAGAAAACTCCTCTGATATCAAACTATGACGAACATGACTCAGATACCCTCTCAAATCAGTACCTGACCCGAACTATCACAAACCCAGAGAGCGTTCCTAATTCCCAAAGGTTGGTGACTAGCACCCGGGCATCAACAACAACCAAAGGGAATAATTTCACCCAACGTAAGGTAGAAAAAAATCACATATATATATATTCAACATAAGAAGAATAATAGAAGAGTAAACAAGACATATATGTAATATAAACAAATAGTTAAAATGATACAACTGAAAAGTAGGTTATAATATCCAAGATACAAATCCAAAGTTAAAGGACCACTAAAAAATGAAAGAGCTACTCCATGTGAGTGTGTGGGAAAACTACCATCATCTCACCACCATCTTCCTAGATAGAACTGGCAAAAACCCCACTACCACACTATGGTGCCTTGTCTTTCCCAACATCAAAATACATAACAAGATCTATGCACCTTTGAAGGGGTGAACGATGTGTGAGCTAAATAGGTTCAGTTGGATCCCAACCAACAGTTCCATAACAAGTCTTTGTACACTAATTTGAACATGATCATCTTTAATGAAAATAGGGAATGATAATGAATAAAATAGTTTTTACAAAAAAAACATGGTAAAAGATTTCCCCTTTTTCCAAATATCTAAAAAATCAAGGTAAAACCATTTCAAATTACTTCACATATATCAATGTCATCATATCAAAGCACATATGAAATATCATATCATATATGAATCATTATTAACATCACACCAAGTATCACAAAAATTCAGTCTAGATAGGACACTCATACCCATACATCGACAATAGCGTGCATCAAGCCTCTGTACATACACATCAAATCTAGAGAGCCAAGGAACACCCTAGAAATTGAAACTCCCAACAGTGTCTACCAAGTCCATTGAACAATAGACCTGGGGATAAAATAATCAACCCATGAGTTAACCCCCCATAAGTATCAACATACAAGTCCTGTTACTAAACCTCTCACCTAAGTACCCAAGGCTTCCCATGTGATATATTTTTAAAAATAATCCATCAAGATAATTCTTTGAAAAAAAATTCATAAATACATTTCACAATTATTTTAAAATAAATTTTAATTTACCAAAAAAATGTAATTACATATTTTATTAAAAACCCATTTCCACACAAACAATTTATTCATTATAACTCATTTATAAAACAATTTTTAAAATCAGAGCAATACAGTTCATCCAACATACGCAAGAGAGAGAACCTTCCACACCAAAATCAAGTCTCACATGCCTAAAATGGGATCCAACAAAATGGAATAACATAATGAAAATAATAGAGACCCAAAAATCAATCCTCAAAAATCATAATCAATGTAATAAGAAAATTGGTTGAGAAGAGAATAGATCACAACATAACTCAAAGAAACTCGCACATCGTACCATAAATATCACAAGGGTTAGCCTCTGAAGGAAGTTCATGAAATATATCTAGAAAGGACAATGAATATTATCATCATAGATCATTGGATTCACAAACATAGTGAAATGGTTTTACCTTGATAAACGACAATGAAGAAGAAGAAGGATTTTTTACCCAAAGAAATTCAATGCAACCACAATGAAGACCAATTGCTGAATGAAATGTTTTGGAATGGGAGTAGGTATCCAAACTCAGCTGGGATATATCCTAGGTTTGAGGGATAAAACTTGTATGTGGAATTAAAATATAACTAGGTTTTTATTTCATAAAACCAATAGACCATGATAATTACACATTATGAATACCTATTTCATGATGTGAAATTCACAATGTGAAATTCACGAAATCAAAACACATCAAAAAATGTGTTGACATAGATTAAAATCATGATATTTCATGACATGAACACTTTTCAAGGAATGAAAACCTTTTACACATTGAACTAATTCATGACATCTTCAAAAAAAAGATTTATGTCACGTAAACCATTCTTGAGTTGAAAATTTGCAACAAATAGCTAATAGAAAAAATTCTACACAAAATCCTAAACCAACACAAATTTTCTCCAAACTTAGGGAGAACCCCACAAAACCTTTGATATAGTTATACCCAAACTACATTAATTCCAAGAAACATATATCCCAAAACATTAGGTCATTTCCCACAATCAAATATTCTATATTTGGGAGAGTTTGAAAATGAACCAAAATAATGATGGAAATGAAAAGGTATAAAATAAATACTTAAAATAAGGTAATAGTATGTTACATATATAATATATAAATAAGAAATTTATTCATTAAAATAAAACATGTCTCAATGAAGGGAAATTGATATGAAACTCATAAAACATTGTTATAATTTAAATCAAATTCCATGTAAATAAAGAACATTATATGAATATTAAAACCCCATGTATTTCATGAATATTTAAAAATAATTTCATTAGTTGGTAACCACACCATATAAAATAAATTATAGTTCACAATATCAAACATATCTCGGGATTTTTAAAATGATACAAAGAAACCCATACCTTATGTCCGACTTGATTCATAAGTGCTCAAACATTCTATATAATAAATTTATATTTTTTATAATTTTTTAAAAGAATAATATTAATAATTTTAATATCATATATAATCTGATTATAATATTTCAATACCTATTTATTAATAATTCTCTATAAAAGTTATCAATTCGGGTGTTAACTGCTTCATTTCTCATGTATGTTTTAGTACGGAAGTTATATTTCTTGCACTATGATCATGGTTCCTCCATATAAATAATTTTAATAATGACATAAATACCAAATATATTAATTATTTACGTATTTATAACCATTTATATTAAATGGTGATGAAAACTAAATTAGATCACTTCATAGAGTCAGTAATCTGTATATACATTCAAGTGATGTTCCCACTTTTTTATAGAATCAACGAATGAAATTTAATGATAAATTACGTTTAAAAGTATTTATTATATCATAAATATCATATATTTTCACCATATCTATACTTTTTACAATCCAAGTAAAATGGAAATGATAAAAAATCACATTGCTTCATGGATGATGTAGACCACACGTACACATGAGCGGCAATATTGTTTACCAATGGATCAGATGGTAAGAAGGTAGATAATATATTGTAATTCTAGAAAAATATTTATTATATTAATATCATACATAAATATGAAATCAAACATGATAAACACCCATGAATGATGGTCATATAAAATTAATCACATCGCTGCGTGGAGGTGATAGTCCACACATATTCACGAGTGATACCTTCATCTCCAATTAGATAGAGAACAAGTGGTTTATGGTTTTGAAATAATCATAATATTTTTTAAAAAAAAATTTATACTAGATCCATAATGTTTTTATTGATTATTTTTTTTTATTATGTACAATCTGAAATAAAACCAAAAGAGCTTGGTGATGATTTATACTACTTCTCTACGACACCTCCTATGGCTTACTCCTTAAGCCTTTAAGGATTGGTATTTAAAGAATAAAATTAGCTCTATGATAAATTAAATGAATCTTGGAATATTTTTTAGCAATTATTTTTTGAGATAAAAGGATAAAATGGTGTGAATAATAGAGGAGGATAAGTTCCCTTTAATAAGTGAGGGGAGGGACACACATGTAATTTCTTAAAATATTTCAATGATATATAGTCACTTTCATGGGAAAGTTCCTCTAAATGGACAAAGAAAAAAAATTTAGATAGTATATTGTTAAAATATATAAAAAAATTAGACATCTTTTGAAGGTAATATTACACTTATCTCTTTTTTTAACACCCCCCCCCCCTCATGAAACCCATTTTAACCTTAACTGTGGTAAAAAATATTTTTTGTTTTTATTATTCACAAAGACCAAAAATTAAGTTGACCCTATTAAATTTTAAAATTTATTTTTATTTAAAATATGAAATTAATTTTACCAGATTCAATTACTATAAGTGATGAATTTAATTTTAATTAAGTGTGCAAACCATAATGAAAACCTATTTTAGAAAAATACATTTTTAAGCATAAAATGTAATTTAATTCCATTCATTTACATGTAAAAAATCTTAAAATGTATTATAAAATATATTATTAAATATATAATACATAAATTTCCTTAAAACCATTAATAAATATAGATTAATTTAATATTTTAATATTAAAACACATTGTATGCATAAAATAAATTTTTTGAAAAATGAGTTTTAAGAACATAAATTAACTTATATCAAAATAATGTATAATAAAGATGAATATATAATTAATTATATTATTTATAATTAATGGATACTTGTATTACTTTAAATAAAATTTAATAACATAATGGGACGTTTATTTGAAAATAGAATACCATTTTTAAAAAATTGGTAGTTTCACTATTCACCAAAAAATAAATCTTTTTAGAACAATCCTAAAAATTCACCCTAAGATAATATTGACATAATGATTTAAAATATTTTATTAAATTACTAAAATGAAATTTCTAAAAATGGTAGAAAATAATTATAATTTTTGTGCACATAAAATGAATTAAAACCCATTTTTGAATAAAAAATTTTTTTGAAATACAAAATGATTTTACAAAAAATTGGGTCGTTATTTATTATGATTTAATAAATAAAATTACATTATTAAAAAATTTATAAATATTATTAAAAATGTTGTTATTAATATTTATACCTATAAATTTAGTGTCTACATTGTAATGGTTTACTATATCATAGTACATATAGACTCAGGGTTTCATGTGAAGAAAATTACCAAACACTTAAATTTTTTTAAAGAAAAAAATATTATTAAATCTAGGGGTTGTACATTCTCCCCCTTCCTTGAAATTAATTGTTCCCTAAAAAAATTTATCTTTGTGATAAAAGTTTTTATATTTGAAAATTAGTTTGTTGAAAATACAAATTATAAAAAGGGATAATAAAACTTCTTTTGAGAAGAGGGAGTGGAAGACATAAAGGTTACCTGATATAACACATAATTAGTTTCCTAGATAAGGATAACCTTAGAATGATGTGAAAATGTAATGGACCAACATGGTACATCTATCTATCAAATTTCAGAGCTAGCATGCCACATACCCAAGTATCCTTGAACCCCTGAGTCTGATGACAAGTGTCAAGGGAGTCATACATAACTGATGGGGATTGATTCACCAGTAAGTAACCAAATAAGAAAAATACAAGCATGGAATAATAGTAAAAATTACAATTTACATTTGAAGACACATATCATATAAATAAACAAAAAATCCTAGATTCAAAACTAAAATTGAATCTAAAACAAAATAAATGTTGAAGAAGTCGATACAACTCTTGAGCCAACTAGTACCATGAAATCAAAGGCATTATCACCAACTCTTCGTGACTCTCCATGCAACACCATCATCCATATAGCACCCTCTTCCAAAGGAAGATGGAACCATATCCAACATGAAATCCAAAACCTGGAGGAACCTTAATAAGACTTGAAGACAACATACCCACCAATATGAGTATGTAGAGTGTGAGATGAATCTAGTAGGATACCACCATGAGACCAATTAATTCCTTTTATAAAATAAAAAAAACTCACTAGTATGGAAATAATAGACAAAGATACTTTTTCATTTCTCTTTACATAAAATAGGAGTAAAAAATAATGGAACATGCACTTTCTCAAAGAATCACTTTCATAAAAAAAATCCATGAAATGGTTATACTAAAAACTAGGCAATTTAAATGTTCTAACCATTTCTCTTTAAAAATACCATACTTTTGAAAAATAAACCCACATATGGTTTAAAACATTTCAAAATCTTTCCAAACTATAATTCCACTCTAAAAATAATTTCTCCATTTTTACTCTAAATTCCTTTACACACCCAATAAAAATTAAAAAGAGGAAATAGGGGGAAAATATGGAAACACAACCATATAAATTTATAAATAAATCCAACAAACAGATGAAATAAAACTATTCAATAACATGACTAATACATAAAAGGACAAATACATCAAAAATTTCCATCCAAGAAATAAACATCACATAATCCAATATATAAAAAAATCATAACATATGATACATAGAATGAGTCAACACCTTGAGGAATTAAGGGACAAAAAGGTACACACACATATACCAAACTACTGGTAGGTTAATATCCTCACATCCATCCACCAAATCTCTCTAATTAGTCTCCTCGATGAAAACCCCCAAATATAGATGTTATGTACAACTAATTGGGTTCTATCCAGTGAAAAACAACAACTATCAATGTAATGTCCCACTACATCCCACTTATAAACCTCAATCTCCTTAGGGAATAATAATGGTGGTGGTCCATGAACAACAACATTCTCACATGAAAATAATAATCCCCTAGGTCTAACACCACAATCACATTAATACCACCTCCCATACTACCCATAAAATGATTCCTGACTCATAAGAACCACAGGCATCAAATCACAAAGCATCCATTACATGTATAAGTATACACATCCACAACAACCATGGGGTCAACAAGGGAACAATCAACTTCACATCGCAAAGTCCTAACTAGGCATTCACTTATCACATATAATACATATACCTATTGAAATAATTATTTAAAAATATGTCGAAACCCAACATAATTCCAAGAGAATGCATAGTTAGTTTCCAACATAATAAAACAAGTTAACAGAACCCATTTTTTCTTTATATAATGATGCCACCAATTTAAAACAAGGAAACCCTTTAAACAAAAAATGGGTTCCCACTTTGAAAACCCAATTAGGACCAAATCCCAAATAATATCTTAGTTTATCAATAAAAACCTTCTTTTGTATTTTATCAAACATGAAAAATGATTAAAAGATGATTTATAAACTAATTTCTATTATTTAATCAATTAACTCACTTTTTCCTAACTAAAAGCCTAATTAAGCTTCGAAATCCATTATAAACCCAAATAGCTAAAATATAATACTTTAATTTAATTATGAAACTCATTTAAATCATAAAGAAATCATGGAACTCTTAAATAAAAAGAAATGAATTGGAAACGCCAACCTCATGTGTAGGAATCATGTAACATTTGATGAAATCCACTAGGAAGGAACTCAAAGGAGGGATCACAGTCCCTAGAAAGAAATAACTAAAATTTATCATATACCTTGGCATAGAAATTGTACAATAATGGACCTTAGGGTTAGAGGGAATGAGTAAAAAGATATAAAACGGAATAATTTGGAGATGGAAGCCATAAACTTTTGAATTGGGTGAAGAATATCCAAGAATCCACCCTGAATCCACCTTAGAGGAGCTTTAGAGAAGCCAAAATGGGATGGGAGTGGCATCTATGCTGTGGAGTTCAAATGATTGAATCCATGATTAGAAACCCTAATTAAAAATATGTAAATAAGAGACTAAAATACATCTCTTCAATTGGGTCACATGGTTTACCCATGAGGTTAAACAAATCATGTGAAACTCGTGCATATCCAAATTTGTTTTGAGCTGTACGGTCTACACACTTAGGTTGCATAGTTAAACTAACTATGTTGAGTAACCATGAAACCTAGAAGAAGTCCCCACACATCACCCTTTTCATCCTAGAATACCAAAAACTCAACAGGCTAAACCATCCAACAAATAACATCATATAATAGTGAGATTATGGGTGTCACAAAATCCCCACCATGCCACTTTTTTCCCTTATAATGTCTTGAGTAAAGAAGAAAGTAAAATAATAATCCACAATAGACCTTCCAAAAGTCAAGGTGAATAAGAATATGAACTGCTAGAGAATTCCTTTTGAAGAAATATTAAAGCAATAATGAACCCTCAAAACCAAACCACCAAATCCCAAAGTCTACCAAGAGCCTCAAATAAAAACAGATCCATGCTTACCATTACAATACCCAAAATGAAGTGGACTCTAAGAATATGTCTCACAACTATTTTTAAATATCTTAAATGGTGTAACAAAATAGAACATCACAGACAGAAATCTCTACTATGGGAAAATCTCCAAAAAACTGTAAATAACACTTAGAAACAAATTCCCACTTCTTTAAATTAAAATAAACCCAAACAACTCAACACCCACATGGTCTATCCATCAAAAAACTTAAAACTCACCTTCATAAGGGATAACCTCAAATCATGAAAAACAAGAGATGAAGGTGTCCCATTACCCAGTTTACTGTACTCATGGGGTAAATTAAGACCTCAAGACAAAACACCATCACATAGATAACCCCACAAAACTAGAACTACACAAAATCCCAAAGGCAACATCTATCCTAATTACCTCTTTACTGAGAAAAAATTAACTTATTCCCACAAAAATAAGAAACTATCCTCAAAATCGGACACAAAATATGAAAACATAGAAGGCTTAAACACAATATTATAGAACATGGAATGCACCTAATCTCATAACCAAGGAATCACACCAGAAGGTAATAACACCAATCAGAAGAATTAAAAATCAAGAAAACACACAAGAATTTCACAAAACATTCCAATTATTTTAAACAAAAAACACTTGAAAATTTATTTTTAGTCCAAAACCCCCTTTTTGGAAACACTGAAAGAGGTCCATTTACCAATAATCATATAAGCCAAAATGACCCTTTTTCATTTTCAAAAACGTTCTTGCAAAAAATAATCAAAGAAGAACACCTTCAATTTCCAAAACCACTTTATATATCATTTCCACAATACAATTTATAAGTTAATTAAAACAAAAAACACATATTCCATCTATAAAATCATTAAAAGTGCTACATTTCAGTGGTTGAAGTCCCCCTCCAAACAATCCTTTCAAAAACAACCTCTCGAAATAAATTTTGGAACTATCGTCTATATAAGTTTTCACAAACCAAAAGAAGAAGAAAATTAAAAACAAAATAATTTTCATTTAAGATCATCAATGTTTTTAAGACACCCCTTTTAAAATTTTACAATATGCCCTAATCAAGGTCTAAATATGTTAAAATATCACACTCTTGAATCATCTAAGAAAAAACATTATAATTCTAAAAATTTACTTTTAATTTCATTTCATGACCCCAAACTAGGTCATTACCCATTTAAAATTCCATATAGAATTTTAAATTAAACTTTATAATTTAACACTAATTTTCATTCCAAGTATCACTTAAAATTCAATGTGAAAACCATATTCCAAGAAGAAAAATTAAATTAACCTTAATCACCTTTCAAAAACCCATGAATTCCAACATTAAAGGGTTAAACCTTAACAATAGGGAATTTTAAAACAATCAGTTACTTAAGGAACAAAATCTAAAAAAGAGGAGTTTTAAAACCTTGAAAAAAAACCATGAAAATAGAACAACTAGGAACAACACTCTCTCTTCTGTCAAGACTTTTCTAGGAGGAACATTCCAAACAACACAATACATGATCCCAACCACCCATGCTCCTCAATGAAAGTATGTGGTCCCATAACCATGTGAATCAAACAAAACACCATTTCAAATAATACTTCGAAAACATGATTCAAACAACTTTTAAATTATCATTTCAATGACCAAATTTTTTCTCACCTCTCTTTTCTCAAAACTTGAACCAAGATCCACTTGTCTCAAAAGTGATTTAAACTAATAGTTAACCCCTTTATTATTTTAAAAAACCCCTTTATTATTTAAAATAGTTACATAAGTTCTAAAAAAAATTAAATTTTACACATTTTTCAAAAAAAAATAAAAAAATCCACTTTGAAATAAACCATCTCAAGTAAAACACTTTCAAAAACTAATTTTTAAAATACCCACTTTATGAATTAATGTTTTTCAAAAAAATTCACTTTATTCATCCAAGTTAGTTTCACCTCAAAACTTTTTCCTTAGCCCTATTTTAAAAAAAACACACATGGATTTCAAACAACCACTAAATGGTTTTTAAAAACAATACACTTCTATTTCATTTTTAAAACCAAATTTCATCTCTCAAAACAAATTCACCAAGGGAAAAAACCAAGAACCCAATAACACATATCAAACCAAACCACATACAATACACAAATTTTCTCAAAAACAAATTAAAACTCCCCTATAGGATAATATTCAAATGGAATAATCCATTGGAGTTAGTCCATGAAGAAAGGTAGGAAACAATTATTGAGGGGAAACAGCACAATACATGGTTTAGCCACAAAAGCTTGTAAACCATCTACCAACCATGCAATAAGAACTATCATGGATTGAAGAACCATGTCACATAGGCAATTAATGGTTTACAAACCAATTTTTGTTAACTGTGTAACCATGTCTGATTAATTATTTTAACCTATGAAAACAAAAATAACCCCCAAAATCACCATCACACATAATGGGGATCAAATAATCATCTCAACCTATCAATAAATCCATCAGAAAATAAAAATTTGATCTCAAGGTCAATACTCAAACCCAATACTCCAATGAAAACTCGAGATTCATTATTATAAAGAATTTTTCAGGCCCTTTCCCACACACATCACCTAAGACTTGATGAAAATCCAATTCAATTAACTACACAAGAAAATCCCAAAATAACAAAGAGTCTGCCTATACTAAAAAATTTAACAAACTAACCTGGGACATTCATCCATATGATTTTAGATTCATCATTCCACGTACCAGAGGAACATCCACAATCCCCCACCCCCACCCCCACCCCCGAGATGCTGAAAATTTTCAAGCTCATGATACATAATTGTTGGGGATTATTTCACACTCATGGAACCAAATAAAAATATCCAAAATGGAATAATAGTAAAAAGACAAGATACATTCAAAAATATAACTCAAATAAATAAATAACCAATAAGAAATAAAAAACTATAACAAAAGATAAAATAATAAAGACCAAAAAATCTAATAAAAATCTCAAGCCAACCGGTTCCATGAAACTGAAGGTCTGATCACCAACTTTGTATGACTCTCCTATCACCACCATCATCCATATAACACCTGATTCCCAAGGAATTCATAACCATATCCAACATGAAATCAAAAACATGGATAATAATACACAATACAAGAATACTACATTCCCAAATATGTGAGTATATAGGGTGTGAGTCTAATATAGTAGGATACCACCATGAGTCCAATTCATTCATTTTATAAAGTAAAAAGGGCTCACTATTTGAAAAATAATAGACAAAAATTGGTATTAATTTTCAATTACATGATATAGGAGAAAAAAATCATGAAACATTAAAATTTTCAAAGTATCACTTTCATAAAACAATATATAAAAAGGTTTTACAACAAACCAATCCATTTTGATGTTTTAACTGTTTCTCTTTAAAAATAACACACTTTTGAGACATAATTCCTTACATGATTTAAAACATTTCAAAAGCACTCCAACCAAGAATGAATGATTGAAAACCATTTCCCCAATTTTTCCATTAAAATACTTTACACATCCAATACAAAGGGAATCATGTAAAAAAGGGAAATAATAATGAAACACAACCATAACAGGTTATAAATAAGGCCAATAAACTGATCTAATAAATATATTTGATAATATGACTAATCCTTGAGAGGATCAACACATTAAATAATACCATCCTTCTACATAACATCACAAATGACTATATATACAATAAAAGGCATAAAATATGATTAATTGTATGATTCTGCGGCATGGGGACTAATGGGGCAATATAAGACACAAAAACCTTGACCAAACTACTAGCAGGTTAATGGTTACACATCTATCCACTAAATATCTCAAAAAAATATACATAGTGAAAAACCATAAATATAGGTGTCACATACAACTAATGGGGGGTATATAGTTCAAAACCTCAACTATCCAAGAAATGGCCCATAATATCCTACTTAGAAACCTCATTCTCTTCATGGAATAATAACGGCGGTGGTCTATGAACCATAACATTTTCATATGAAAATAACAAATCCCTAGGTATAACACCAAAATCACATTCTTCCCATATTTTGAAATACCTTAAAAAGGATCCCCAACACATAATCACCTCATGAATCACATTAAAAAACATCCATCATGTGGATAAGAATACGCATCCACAACAACTAAGGGACTCAACAAGGTAATAATCAATGTCACATCACAAAGTGCCAATTATACCGTCACATATCACATATAATACAAATACCTTTGTAAATAACTTTTTGATATAATATAAAATCCAAAAAAAATTCTAATAGAAAGAATAATAAATTTCAAATATAATAAAACAAGCCATGGGAACTCTATTTTTATTTGTAAAATGAGTTCGCCAATTTAAAATAAGTAAACCCTATAAACAAAAAATGGGAGCCCACTTTGAAATCCCCATTTGGCCTAAATCCCAAATAACAAGTGAATTTCTCAAGAAAAATCCTCGTTGGAATTTTATAAATCATGAATAATTCATAAAACATAAAACATGATTTCTAAACCAAGTTACATTTTTTCAAGAAATTCATTAGATTTTTTCATTAAAAAATCCAAATTATTCTTGGAAAATCATTTTCAACCGAAACTAGATATAATATACTACTTTAATTATATAACACATTTAAATAGTCAAGAAATAATGTAACTCTTAAATAAAAGGCAATGAGGTAAAAACACATACCTTTTGTGGTAGAATCATGTCACCTTCAATAAAAACCACTGGACTGGAACTCAAAGGACATATCACAACCCCTAGAAAGAATCAAATAAACATTATCACAACCTTAGTCATTAAAATAGTCCATTAATGGACCCCAGGTTTATAGGTAATTGGAAAAAATTTATAAAACTATAGAATAAGAAGAGGGAATCCATGACCTTCTGAATCGGGTGAAGAATCACCAAGAAACCAAAATAAATTCGCATTGTTAGAGCTTTGGTGGAGCCAGAAAGGGCTGGGAGATGCATCTAAGGAATGGGGTTTAAATGGAGGAATCCATGGGGATAAACCCAAATTAAAGAGAAGGATAAAAAACTAAAATAACCCTATTTTAGTTGGTTTCATTTTTACCCAAATGGTTAAAGAAAACAGGAGAAATCCATGTGCATCCCCACTATTTTGTGTTTCATGGGATTCACACTTAGACTACATGGTCAAAATAACCATGCACCTTAACCGTTCTATAAGTAAAAATTCCCTAAACTTCACCCATTTTATCCCCAAAGACCCTAAACTCAAGGGTCTAAACTATCCAAAAAATATCCTTACATAAAATTGACACTTTCACATGAAATATAGACATGGATGAGAAATATAATGTCTAATGAATAATAGATAGTGATAGAGAACATGATCATCATGATGTTAATAACCACAAAATGATTAATTAGTTATGGGTGAAATTGACCATCAACTGCTCCGAAACAATTTTAAAAAGGAAAATATTTTCATTTTCAAGATCATTTTTTCCAGAGTTTAAGAATTATTTTACCATGGAATATGAGAAAATATACTTACTCAATTTCTTAAAATCCATAAATTTAATTCCATTATTTTTTGTTTATTTTAATTAGCTTCCACCTATTTTGATCAATATTTGAGCAATATGAATCTTTAATGACTAAATCACTAAAATTGCATTTTAATGGATCACATGATCCATAAAACAATTAAAATTCATTCATTTTTCTCAAAATATTTTATAAAAACAAAATGGTTATAAAATTTTATCCAATTTGGGTATATATTCATATAATTAAATAATATTAAATCATTAAATCTCCACTAATTACACCAAAAGTTTACCATAAAGCATTACATAAAAAGATAACCTTAAAATACACTAGAATATTTATATCCAAATTCAAAACCCAAAAATTTATAAAAATATCACAAAACATCCAAAATAATTTTTACTTTAACCCCCAAATAATATAAATTAACTCTTAATGTTACATAATAAACAAGTGAATACCATGATCATATATTCTCCTAAAACATTCTAATAAATTTAATCACTAAAAACCCTCAATTAAAATATATATCATTCAAAAATATAAATCTATCATTTTTTCTAAAATCAAATCAAAAAAATTCAATAAATTATATAAATCCAAAAATGTAATGAAATCCTAAAAAATAACATAAATCACTCTTTCATCAAATCACTGATCTATTTTAAGGTCACTAATACTGTCCAATTTAGTTTATCACTATCAATAAACTATTTTTCCTAACTAAACATTATCATCTAAATCTTATCAACATATTAAAGGGTTTTTATCCCACAATCATTTGTTTTTCTGAAATATCAACTTAACATGAATGAACTTTTCTTGGTTATAATTATCAGTAAAATTATGATTGAAAATTATTAAAGAAATATTATTGTGGAATAATACTTAGATGTTTTATACTTCTTATAACCATAATATCATTTATAAATCACTTATATAACATAATTATATAATCCTAATATATAAATAATTCAATCATTCCACTTCCTTTATAAACCATTAACTAGACATTGCCATATTATTCCTTAATATATCATTAATTCTATATGTCATTTGTAGTTTCTTCATCATCAACAGTAAAACCTTTACTCATAAAACCATACTGATCCTCTTCAAAATTACTCCCTTTATGAAATCTATTTCATAATTCCCATAAATACGACATTTAAAATATCTATCCTTAGTATATAACATATGGAAACCATTATTCTTGTGTATTTTGTTAACTGAACTTTTCCTTTTTACATTCAAAATTACTTAATCTATGTCCTTTTTTTCCACACCAAAAAATTACTCATATTATTTTGATACATTTCCGTGGGTGATTCTTCACACAATCTCAACATGTATAAAGATAAATCATTTGTCCTCTATGATCATTATGAAACTCCATTTTTTTATTTTTTTGTTAATCTAGTAACTCACTTATGTTCTGGCTATTAATTTTGAAATGAGATAACTGGTTTGGAATAATCATAACATTTCTTGTTCCATCTACCATCTAATTTTTTTTTTAATTAGGAAAATAATTTCATCGTCCATCACATTCATCATTAACATGATTCCTCCCACTTCCATCCATTAACTAAAACCAAAATCAGGTTCTAGACAATAGTAATGAGTTATCATATAATCATGAAAATTCATTCATAGGATTTATAAACAGTGAAACCTTGTTTTTAACCAATTACCCTTAGGTTTAACCATGTTCATCCATGGTCATTATCTATCCTAATACTCTATAATGGTAATATAGAAAATATGATTTTACCTAAGAATATCCTTCAGGAGTTCAAAAACAGATGTTCATTAGGGGCCCATCCACCAAGAACCAGAATGATAGTTGAGATATACGTGAAGAACTCTATTTGGGTTTATTACTCATAGAATCTTTTTTAACAATACCAAATAAACTTATATTATCCAGACAAAGATACATTTTTTGAAGGAAACCACACTCTATTCGTTAAAATAACATAGGATACTCTCCTATACTTAGTCTTATTGAAAATGTTTTTACTAAATTTGTGTTATCCTAGTTTCAAAAAGTTTATAAACCTTGCTCAGATACCAACTATGTTATCCATAAACTATTAATATGTAAATACTATATTTTATTAGAATAATATTCCTTAAATATCAATATGATCAATTTTATAACTGTAATGGTTAGGTTTATTTGAAAAAATGGATACATGAACAACAGTTACGTAAAATATCTACAATATTTCCCGTTAATTACTTCACAACTATCATCCATTTTAGACATATAATACTTATAAACATTCTTTATAACTTGGTGACGGAAAATAAGAAAGGGTGATATCATATACTCAGTAAGGGTAAACATTAGAGATATCAGTTAATGATCGTAAGTGAGAATAAGATAAGAATAAGGGTATGAAAACATGATCAAAACATAAAATAATAATACATAGTTAGTCAAATATATTTAATAATAAATCATAGAATAAAATTTTTTAATCAAAATTCATAATCCATAGTCAATATTCAATCATGAGTCCTGAGAAAATATCTTAAAAATAAGGAATAAGTTTTTGGCATTCACATAAAAATATAGAATCACATACTTATTCAAGGTATACTCCCAATACTATCATTGTGTACAAAGTCCGATAATGTAAATGTATACTTGGTCATTTACAAAATTCTCTTAGGATTAATATTCATGAAATTAACTTTTCCATCTCATAGAGGTTTATTAACTCTCTCATCTCTTATGAGTTTCTCAACTCTATCATCATTACCCAATTAATTAAAGGTATATAATTGAAGAACCCATCCTTGGTATATAAGATAGCCACCCACCCCTAGTTTATAATTTAAATACTCATCCTTGTTTTATAATGGAACCACCCTTTAAAAAATAAAAATCCATTTATATGTATTTCAGAATATCCTGATAACTTTTATCATTACATCAAAGCATAACCCATGGAAAAAAGGTTTCATCAATATTGTATCATCATAATCATAAAACATCAAGATCATGAAAAAATATGGTAATAATGGATCATATTCCTGTTAAATAATATGAAACATCAAAGGGTGTTTCTATAGATAAAATTTCCTTAAAAAGGATTACTGAAATTTTTCTTGAGGATAATAACCTTTTTATTTCAAAATCAATTATTTAAAATATAAGAAATAACAAAATATTATGGAAAGAATTTTCTTTTTAAGATATAATATAAACATATTAAGGAATATTCAATGTAAAGAGAAGACATTATGGTAGTAAAATCTGTTCATGCAGTGTATATAAAAACAAGGATTCCTTTCAAATTTTTGGTAAAAATTAAAAAGTACCACATTCAAGAAATGACCATAATATTAATTTTAAAAAAAATTATTGAAATTAAAACATGAGTAATAATTAATTTAATAAATTTTTTTATAATATTACAAATATTTTTTAATATTTTTTTGAGAAAATATGGACATTGAAGAAAATATTCCTGACCTAAGAGAGAAATAAATTTAATTTTCTATAAAAAGATTATTCTGGTATCTTGAGTGCTTAAAGATATTAAAAAAATAAAAATATGAAATATTCATTAATAACCATAGTAAAATAAAATACATAATATTTGGGATATATAGATCATATAATTTTATCATTTTAAAATTTAATCACAAACGGTTCTAATAAAAATGAGATCATGACATAAAACTCTTACATATTTGGTAACTTTTAATTCATGACCCCCCTTGAAAGAAATAACATTGTGTTGAACTATAAAAACCTTTAACATGATTATATTCATAATAAAACAAATAAAATTTGTAATATATACACCTCATAAAAATAAATTGGTGCATAAAATAAAACATGTCTCAACAAAACAAAATTGAGATGAAGATGCCTTACGGATTTAGGAATTTTTTGAATTTAAAGTCATTAGAAGAATGAAAATAATATATTTATATAAATAAATTTAATTAAAAAAATATTTTAAAATAAATTCATGGTAATTGTATACACCATATAAATAATAAATTAGTCCATAACATTAAAACATGTCTTAATGATGATAAATTAAGATGAAGCCCAAAAAATAACAGTATCATTTAATAAAATTAAATTTAAATAATGTATATTATATGCCTATTAAAACCCCATAAATTTCATGTATATTTCAAAAAAAATCATTAATCTATAATCATTCCATATAATATAAATTATGGTGTGAAATATCAAACATGTCTCATGAATTTGAATGTGAGACAAAGAAACCCTTGCGTTATGTATGAATTGATTCATAAGTGACTAACCTCCTCTATAATAAATTCTTATTTATTATAATTATATATTAGAATTAAATTCCTACATATAATATCATATATGATCCAATTATAAATTTCAACACCAATTTGTTAATAATTCTCTATTAATGTTTTCATTTTGGGTGTTAACTCCTTTGTTTTTCGTGTATTTTTTAGTTTGGGGGATATGATCCTTGAATTATGATCCTGGATACTACATATATATAATTTTAATAATTAAATAAATACAATATATATTCATTATATAAATATTTATATTTATTCCTATTAAGTGGTGATGAAAAATTAATTACATCACTGCACGAAGATAGTAATCTATACGTACACATGAGTGATATTTGCACTTTTCCATAGATGGAATGAAGGAAAGTTAAATGATAAATAAAATTTAAAAAATCTTTATTATATCATAAATATCATATATTTATATTAAATATATCCTTTTTAACATCCAATTAAATGTGAAATGGTAAAAAATCACATCACTTTGTAGATGTGGTAGTCCACACACACCCACGAGCGACGTTATCGTTTACCAATGGATCTAAGGGTAATAATCTATATAAGATATTACAATTCCATGAAAATAATTTTATTATAAATATAATATATAAACTTTAAAACCATCATTATAACCACCTATGATATATGGTGATGTAAATTGAATCATATCACTACGTATAGGAGGTAGTCCACACATACGCATGATCCATGCTTTCATTTCCCATTTGATGGATAAGAGGTGATAAATGATTATTCTATCATAATAATAACATATAATTATATTTATGATACTAGACACATCATTTTTATTGATTCAACATGTTTATATGAATTATTATAAGAAATAAAATCGAAATAACTTGGTTAAGACTTATACCTTTTCTTTGAGAGGTCACCTTTGTCTTACTCCTCAGGCCTTGGAAGATTAGTCTTTAGATAATAAAAGAAGATATATGAGGAATTAAATTAATATAGTAAGGTTTTATAGTTTCTATTTATTAATATATAAGGCTCAAATGGTGTTAATAATGGATAATTATAGGTTTCCTTTTATAAGTGAGGGGAGGGACACACTGGGAATTTCTTAAAATATTTCAATGATATAAGGTCGCATTTATGGAAAACTGGATCCAAATTTCAAATGATAAAAATAAAGGATAATATAATGTTTAAATATCTTAAACTAACAAAAATAATATAATTTTTATTAGTTATCATACCATTATCTCTTCGTTTAACACCCCCCTAGTAAACCCATTTTTACCATAACTATGGTAACAAATTTATAATATTTTAACAATTCACTAGGACCTTAAATTAAGTTAAACCTATAAAATTAAATTAATTATTATTATTAAAAATATGAAATCAATTTTACTAGATTTAGTTTCAATAAGTGGTAGAATTTAATTTTAATTATGTGTGCAAGCCACAATGAAAACCATTTTTAGAATGAAAAAATATGCATTTTAAATAATAAAACTAAATTTACTTCCATTACATGACTTGTAAAAACCATAAAATAAATAATAAAATATATTATTAAATATATAATCATTAAATATCATTAAATATATTAATAAATATATATTAATTTAATTTATTATGATAAAAATACATTGTAAGCATAAATATTTTTTTTAAAAATGTGTATTATGCCCAAAAATTAACTTATTCCAAAATCAAGTATAATGATGATTCCTATATAATTAATTATAATATTTCTAATTAAAGGAAAATTATATTAATTTAATATCAAATTAAAAATATAATGATACAATTACATGAAAATAAATGACTGTTTTTATAAAAATCTCTATTTTTCACTATTCGCTGAAAAATAATTCTTTTTAGAAAAATCATAAAAATTCACTCTAAGATAATATTGAAATGATGATTCGAAAAATTGTATTAATTTTATCGAATAAAATTTATAAATATATTAGAAATTAATTATAATATTTTTTTATGTAAAAGGTAATAAAAACCATTTTTTATGGAAACTCATTTTTGAAGCAAAAAATGATTTTACTAAAAATAAAATACTTTTTTATTATGAATTAATAAATAAATTTTAATTATTTAAAAAATTGTAAACATTTTTTAAAATTTTTTCATTACTAATCATACATGCTAATTTAATGGCTAACTCATAATGGTTTGATATGTCATGGTTCATATAGACTCAAGATTTAGTGTAAAGTAAGATACCTAACACATACTTTTTGTTTAGAGAAAAATATATTATAAAATATCATGTTGTTACAAGACTCCTTCCTTTGAGACACTTCACCCAAGACTCCTATTTAAGAACCCATACACCTGATTCAACTACTTAGGAGGCCATTTTCACATACCACCTACCTGGGTTCCCCATTCACCTAGGTCACCTACCTAGGAACTCAAAGGTTTGTAGAATGGGTGATCTAACCCTCGCATGCCTATTTGGGATCAATTATGGGCTAAAACCCCATGCTTTTGGCCTGATCCCACTACTTTATTCACTGACCCCCATAAAATATTATGTAGTGCCACTATCCTTTTAGGTTAGGTCAAACACATTTTGGGTTGTAATACATATAACCCCCTCATTTATTCTAATTAAAACTTGATTCAAGATACACCTCTTGGTCCTCAAAATTCATTGATTCAAAATAATCCTATTTTTTTACTCATATGACTTGATTCAGGATACTCATATTGATTTCCCTTGAATACCTTATGTTAAGATACTTCTCTTGGTTTCCCTAAAATACTTTGAGTTAAGATACTCCTCTTAGTCCCCAAAATGACATGAGCCAAGATAATCTTATTGGTTTCCTAATATACCTTAAATCAATATACTTATCTTGGTTTCCCTAAAATTCCTTTATTCGATATACTCCTCTTGGTCCACAAAATGACTTGAGTCAAGTTACTTCTCTTGGTTTCCCCAAATACCTTAACTCAATATACTCCTCTTGGTTTCCTCATTTTTTCTAAGTTGAAATACTCATCTTGGTTTTCTTATATGCCTTTAGAGGAGACACTCATCCTAGTTTCCATGTATTCCTTGAGTTGAGATACTCTTATAGGTTTACTCATATTCCTTAACTTCAGATTATCCTCTTGTTTCCTTCAAATTCCTTGAATCGAGAAACACTTCTTTGTTCCAAAAATTAAATTACCTAACTCAAATTTTAGAATAAACCCAAATGTTTTTCTTTGGTTTAAGTCTCACACTATCCATTTCTAGTTACATTTCACCTATTAGACCACTCTACATGTATCTAAACTAATTAGAAGTGTTCATTGATGCAGAAACTTAAATGTAATAGTTGTGATCCTAGTTATGCTACCTTAAAAGGTATGACATGTCTTGTTATGTTTCATCAAACTATTTTGGTTTTTATTCCCTTCATGAGTATATATAGTAAGCCCCTTTAATAAAATCAATCACAACTCAACAACACCTTTTTCCCCCTTTCATAAGATCTCAATGCCTCCTAGGATGGATGAAAACAACAGAGTACCTACCTATATGGTTTTAAGCTATATATTGACAACATATTTGAAAAAAAAATGAGAGATATTATAATTTCCATTTGTAGTGTTCTCTTAAATTAATATTTCTAATCAATCTATTTCACTTAAGGGTAACCGGTATTGTTATTGTGAGGTATTTTAAATATATTGATCAAATATATAATAGAGTCCCAGACTTGGAATTAAGAACCCTTTAAGGGATGATTTGACCTCCCATCCTCTCAGTTGAAAAACTGTTCCATCATCACCACCGCAAGTGATCAATAATCCACTCAACTTTGGAAAACAGGAGAGCCATATAAGATCCAAAACAACCAAAATGGTCCCATGTGGAACAAAAATCCATCTAAAAGTCAATGAATCCAATATTGGTGTGTTTTCATGAATTATAAGTGTTAGATAAAAATTTATGTGACATTATTAGTGTATAAAAGGGATTTTTATGATATATTTTTATTGATTTATTTATTTATATTTTATTTCATGTATTTTTTATCTTAATATTTATTTTAATCATGTTTTATAATTTATTTTATTATAAAAGTATGCCTCTTATAAGGGTTTTTTAGAATCTTAGAGAGGTTGTTGTTAGTTATCTCTTACTTCATATTCATTATGATAAAACAAATGTAATTATTTTTTTCATTGATTCTACTCATACTATGGATAGAGTAGTGAAGTATGACCAAGTTTGATCTATTGGCTATGTACTAGAATTTTTTGAGTATAACCTACTTACTATTCAAGGTGATAAAGATCCTATAGGGGTATAAGAATTAAAAAATAAGATCTAAATGCTTTTTAATTATCTAAAAACTTCTAGGTATATAAATTAAAGCTCTATACAGTCATTATTGAGGGTCCAAGTCATGAATTGTTGGATACAATTGTTATGGATTGGACAAACAAAGAATTGTCTTGGGAATATTTCAATCATGTAATAATTCAATAGTGGTACCCTGGGACCATGAAGGTGGAGAAGGTGATAAATATTCTGAATCTCTAGTAAGGTGATAAAATTATGGTGGAGTGTGTAAATAATTTCATTGATATTATCCCTTTCTCATTAGGTTTAAACATTAAAAACCCTTTATGGCTCAATTTTTGAGAAGGGAAAATACCTATACATTGTATTTAATGTGTTATTGTTTGACCTATCTTAATATAAAGATGTTTTAAAATTAACTATGATGATTAAGGGGATCTTATAAAATCATATAGAGTAAGTGACACTTCATTTGGTAATAACCAAGATAGTGGTGTTGTGCTTGCTGAAAATAGAGAAGGTGATGGGTCAAGATTTGTATATGGGTCTAGTTCAAAGCAAATACCATACTATTTCAGTGTCTTCCATGGGATATAAGTATCTAGTGTGTTTTAAACACAGTGATCATGGTCATTCAAAATCTTCAATGTTTGTATCTCTTAAGACTTTTCATTTTTGTAGATTTCTAGATCATTTTAAAAAACTTATACATGAAGAACACTCAATGAGAGTGTAGAGTAAAATTTACGCTATTTAATAGTTCTGAGGGGAATTATAGTGTGTCTAAGGTCATTAATATTCAATGAGAAAAATATTAGAGGCCAAAGTAGATATAAAATAAGTCCTGGTTTGTTAAACATAATCAAATTCATCCTGAGGTTGACATATTGGTTCCAATGGATCATATGCCTATTGAGGCCAAATTCAGTCCTATGAAATCCTAAGATATCAATTTCACTATATAATTATTATTTTTTTATAAAATGTAATTATTATTATATATTTACTTAATGAAAGTACATCTTTCATTCCTATTTGATAATGGTGGGATTTCATTGAATTTGAAATATCCATGTTGTGGTCATTTTGATTATTTGGGTTTGAAAATTGTCTAAAGGGATTTTGGGGAATGGTTTTGTAGTTGTTTTAAGATTTTCATTAGTAATTGGGTGGTTTTATTCTAGTTTTAAATTTATTAAATTGAAATTTTTAATTTATCATTCAACTGGTTAATCATTATAATAAGAATCACTGGTGGGGATAGTAAGAGGGCTTATAAATCAGTAATGTTCGAGCATTGCTTATACTAATCAGTTTTTGGATGATGGAAGAATAAATCTAACGGTTAATATTGGGTTTTTCATCTAGTTTTCATTAAATAATTATACCTAGATAGATTATATTTTTGGTTTTTTATGCCAATGTATATGGTAAATCTAAATGGTTGGGATGCCTTTGGTAATCAATTAGAGTCTTTTGAGGGGTATAAATAGAAGTATTTATCACTCCAATGGTTTATAGGTATATATTTTTTTCTTATTGATTGAAATATCATAGATGATATAAATAAAAGGGAATTATATATCTTGTTGTGTTGGTATTTCATGATATTGATTGAAGGAGTTCCTTTTTTATACCTTTTATTCATGCACCACAGTGCAGGATAAATAACCACAAAGAGTTGGGATATTTGTTTCAATCAAATGATGGTGAACTGATCATTTTCATTTCAAACATTTCTAATGAATTTATAAGGGAATATAGTGGCATGATGGGGAGAATTGTAACACCCATAATGCAATAATGGTGTAATTATTTTTATTTATTTTCATTTACTTTATTTTTTTTTTTTTCAATACAAAAATTTGTAATTTTATAAAATTATCTACATTGAATGGTTTAGGCGCTAAGTTAGGAGAACCATATAGCCTAACCTTGTAGGGGGTGGAATATGTTTTTAGTAATGAATGCATATTTAGTGCACAATTTACAAAATTTAATATCCTAACCATAAATTTTCATAGATATTTTATATTTTGAATATTTTATTTATTTTATTCATTCTTCTTCTCTTATTTGTTCTAGGGTTTTAGGGGATCTCCTTGGGATGTTCTATTTGAGATCTCATCCTCCCTCATTATTTTGTGGGTATTCCTCCCTCAATTTCCTGATGATTATTCTTCCACCTCAATGGTTTGGGCCTCATCTTTCTCTATTCATGTTCTTCATATCATTATCTACATCTCATTTCTCCTCTTATAACCCTAAATTTACATGGGGTCTGAGTTATTCGATTATGGTGTCTCAAATTTCGGTATTTAGTTTTAAATTGTGCTGGATTTTTCTTTAATCCATGTTCTACCTATGTTGGAAGAGGTTACATCATTTTTATTGGATTGAGGTATGAGTTTCTATACCTTTCATTTAATTTGATGAAAATTTGAGTGCTTGAGTGTTTCAAACTTTTTTTCTAACTAAATATATGTAGTATATGATATCTATAATTAATTTTTGAAAGACTCTTTTCGAATATGAATTTTTTAATTATGGAATAAAATTATTATCTCACAAATAATGTATGATTTCAATCTAAAAATATTTTTAGGCACATCACGTGTTTGATAAATTTTCTAGGAGGTTTTATTTTGACATAATTTTACAATAATATTTGGTTTGATTTATAAATGATTTATAATGTGGGGTTTTTATGGTGTTGAATTTATTTTTTTGATATAAAGATGTGTTTTGATTGAATCAAATTAATCTTTAAATAATCAAGTTCTCTTGACTTTTGGTAGATTTTCATATGATGATTTTTGGTTTTGAGCTCTCTTTTGAAATCTAAAGGGTTATATTGCTATAAAGTGATGGTGTTATTGATTATTTTCCCTATATTTGATTGTACTGTTCTATTATAATTGGTGTTATTATTGATAATATTGATATATAGTGAGTTATTGAATAATTTGATATTGTTTAACCAGGGGCTATTTTGTAGAGGATGAAAGGGGGTGATATGTGAGTTTATATTTGTTTCATTTTATTTCATTGAAGTTTCATAATGGTATTTTTGTATAATTTGTAGGAACCCGAGACACCCTAAGAGGGGAGGGGTGAAACAAGGTGTCAAATTTTTCTTTAAAAAACAAGGATCATGTTCCCATGTTGGCAGGAACAAGTAAAACCTGTATGATGGATATGATCAGCAATGAAACATTCACATTCAAAGAGATGACACAAAAAAATTTAATTAGTTCACCACTAAGGGCTAAGTCCAAGGAGCATACGCCGACAAGTTGTCAGCCGTACCAAATTCCACTATTCTTCACTAGTTGTGGATTGCAATGGTTAAGGCACGGTCACTCTATCCCAGGATCACTGCCTTTACAAAGTTTGAGGGATAGCTCACTGATTCCCTTGGGTCACTCCTGTTGAATCCCCCTGGCTCAATGCCTTTGGTGAAGTCCCACTCAGTTTACAGACATGAAGGTCTCTTCAATAGAATTTCATTGAATTCTTTGCCTCTACTTAGCACGAGACTCTGCTTGCATAGAAGACCGGTAATGATGAACTTGAACACACTGAAGCATTAAACCAGATAATCAGAAAGTGAAAATAGGATACATAGAATATTTTGCAAATCAAAAACCCTTTGCATTCAAGTTCTCACTTTTCACTGAAGGTATCGGGCAATCTTCCAGCTTTCGTGCAGCTCCAAAAGACCGGCGTGCTTCAACTGCTCCTGCCGCTCTCCTCCATGACCGACGTGAAAGTTTCAAGATGATGCACAAGTATCGGCATGAAATTCCAAACTGGCACACAAGTTCACCTCAACCACTTGCGTGACACTCACTTCTTCAACTAAAAACATGCGTGACCCACTTCCTTTCTCGCCCAAACCTACTTGGGCGCACAACTATCACCCGGCGCGCAACTACTACTTGTGCGACCACACACCACTTGAGTGACCACCACACCTATGCAACGGGAGCACTGATTTTTTCTAAGTGATGATCTCATTGAGAATGAGGAGGGGTCCACCTTTATTTATATGAATTTGGACACCCTTTGTGATGGCGTGAAAGTCTCGCCTCGGCGCGCAAGTCTTGCCACCCTAGTCCTGCCGCCCTTGTCTCTGCCATTCTAGTCACTTGCGTGAACAAACACAAAACTTGCGTAACCCTTATCCATTTTCCATATTTTGAGGTCATGATCTGGAAAAACATATGGCACGCAATTTTCCCCTCCTTCAAGTCAACAGCACGCAAGTCCCTTTTATCGTGCTAGTCACTTGGGCGACCAAACCCAAAACTTGCGCGGCCCTTATTCCTTTGCCATATTTTGATGTTCTGGTATTGAAAAACATATGGCATTCAAGTTTCCAAGCCTCTAAGACCTCGGCGCGCAAGTCCCTTTTCCAAAAACACTTTTCTCCATTTTTCAATTTTAAGGCGCAAAAATTTGGCAAACATTGGAAAACGGCGCCACCTTGTATCTCCACTTTTTGTACCGCCTCTAGATCATTCATTAATTTTTCAAAGTTCTTGAATAAAACATGGATCGTTAACTATAGCCCTTGAACTTGACATGCCACCATGAAATCCCCTTTGTCAACAAATATTTATGTCATTGTTTGCTTTATCAACAATCATAACATAGATTTCCATGACGTCAACAAACACAATCACCTCAAAAATGCTTCTTTTCTGTGATTTTCCTTCTTCAGCAACTCTTCTTCTTTTATCACAAACTCCACTATCATGATATATATCGTTTGATAGATCAGATTTAGTATCATCATATTTTGAAACAATGTGAAGTGCATGGCCATCTCAGAATTCCAATCCCTTGCACATTGTCTTCTTCTTCAACCGTCATTCTCTACTTCATGTAAATCATATGATTCTATTATTCAAGAAGTCTCTTGCATGGTTCTCGCGCAATCATAAATAATTTCATGGTCTTCATCAAATCCTCATTCTTCTTTAATCATCCTCAGATGGATTATACCTCACCATTCTTCACTGTTGTAAACAATGTGTCACCTTTGACACAAGTTCTTTGAACATATGATCAGTACAACAATCATCTAAATTTCTATTCCTCCATTTCATTGGAGTACTTCTTTATCTCCTTAATTTTTATCTTCATTGACAACTATTGAAAAAAATACAACCGTATACACAAAGTGGTCCCAGCATAATGATACTTGATTTGGATTGAAATTTGAAAATATAATGAGAATCCTTAGGTATCTAAATGGGAATTTGAGGAATGATAATAATATCAGTTAATATTACACACTTGGAAGTATCCCCCATTTGAGTTTATGTTCGGGAAAAGGGTTGTTGTTTGATGAAGATAGTGATAGAAATTTACGTTTTATTTTTAGGATCCAATAAGAGTACAATAGATGGTTCCTCTAAAGTCTATCCAATATTGTTTCCTTAAGACCTAAGGTTTTTTATCTTATTGATTTTGATATGATAGTGATTTTATATTCCATGATGATGTTGATTGTAAATTAGTTATTCCTATTTTTTAAAAATAAAGAATGAGAGTATGGGTTGTTTTCATCAATGCAATTAGATTTTTAAATAAAAAGTAATGTTTATGTAACAATCAAATATTTTATGATATATTTCTCATTAAATAGATTTGAAGTGTTTGATAGCTTCATTTACACACAAAATTTAACTTATGTGAATAATTGAGCACATTATATGCAATTTAAATGAAATATAACTATCAAAAATAATTTCTAATTCACTTAGGAAATTCTAACGAACATTAATAACTATTCTGAAATATTTTTTTATAATCACTATTTTCATCATGCACTACTAAAAAATCGGCATTTAATTCCATTATTATTTATCAGTGCTAGAAAACAAATCATTGATAAATGGAATATTTATCAATGCTAAAGAAAGAACTAGTAAATTTAACTATTTATCTATAATTTTTCTAGTGCTGATAAAGGTCCCCTTTATCATTGCTTTATTTGTAGTGCTGATAAAGGGTACCCTTTATCAGTGCTTTATTTTTAGCATTCATGAAGGATATCATTTATCAATGTTTTTTTTACACTGATAAAGGCTACTCTTTATCAGTGCTATACTTTTAGAACTCATAAGGTTGTTCTTTATCAGCACTTTTTTAGCACTGATAAAGGTCCAAATAAATAAAATAAAATTATTAAGTAAAAAAATAAAAAATGAGTTTAATAAAAAAATATTAAAAAAATTATTAATGAAATAATTATTGATAAAAATAATAAATTTATTATACTATATAAGAATTATAAATACTGACAAATAGTATGTTTTAAATATATATTCATGAAAAATGAAAATTAAAAAAATTAAAAATTAAAATAAGTTTTTTGAGAACAATATTAAACATTTTATTAATTAGATGATTATTGATAGTGTTAAAAAATAGTATATATTAAATATATAAATATATATTAATATATATAAATATAATTTACATATTAAAAATTATTTATGAGCATTACATTAAATAGTCATATATTTAGTAAATAATGGTTTATAATTAAAAATTTAATATGAATTAAAAATAATCACTAATTGTATAGAGTAATGGACATATAATTGAATGTTATTTGATTTTTCTATTTAACATATATCAAATGTGAGCTATATTGATTTCACATATATGTAATTAATGAATTTTTATATACGATGTACACACACAAAACTTATCCATTTTTTCAATATTATTAAAGTGTACTTATTTTTATTTAATTCAATTTTACTCGTTTTCAACACACATGCACTTAAAATTAGATATTCATTAATAATGTTGAAAAAATATTTGTAAAAAATATTTAAAAATAAATATATTCATCAATAAATATATTTAAAAATGTACATAAAATATTTATAAAATTATATTTTTATAATTATCAACACATAAATTTTTTATAAAAAAATTTATATAATTATTAAATATATAATAAGTCTATATAAATAATAAATATATTTACTATATTTTTATTTTTATTTATTTATTATATATATATAATGATATAAATATTATTTTTTAAAAATATTTATATAATTATAAATAAATAATTATATATTTAAATAAGGAATATATTTAATATATTTATATTTATATAGATTTATTAAGTATATATATTTAGATATTTTTTTATAATTATATTTATAATCCTTTATCAGTGCTTAAGTAATAAGGGCTGATAAAATAAATATTTATCAGTACTTTCTTTAGTGCGGATAAAGATTAGGGTTTATCGATGATAAAAAGAGCTGATAAAAATGTCGTGTTATAATTAAAAAAACTAACTTGTTGCAAACCTATCATTATATCATAATATTTCCATGGAAGCCACCCATTTTCGGTGCTCCTCCTTGGTGAATCAAAGCTTGAATCACACAAACTCACTAGAATTACACAAACCCACTGCCTCCAGTTGCTCAAACATTGTTTGACATCCAGTGTTCAGTTTTAGTTAGGGTTTTCATAGAAAATATCAAGATCTAGATTCAATGGTCTCGGATTTTTAACAACCAGGAAAGGTAGGCCTGTGTTTTCCTTTGTTGGGTCTTATTTTCTTTCTCTATTTGTCATTTTGAGAACCAGATACTAGGTTTTCGGATTTTCGGTTATAGGTTCTGATTTTATTTCTACATTTATGCTCTAGTTGTTTTATTCTATTTTTATTTTGTTTAGTATCCATTTTTTTATTGACTATTGTTTTTGATATCTGATTTTGGCCTTTTTAAATTGTGTTTTTGAATCAATTTTCTTCATTGTCTATATCTGTACCCCATCTTCCTTTACTGTTTTGAATCAATTTCCTTGGTTGGTTCTAAGAAAATTGATTTACCAAACAAATTATCATTCTGATGATGTTATGAAGCAGCAATAGAATCTAATTTTATAAAATTCATGTAAGGTAATTTATTTATTTAAATTCTATTTTAATATTCTGATATAAGGGTTTTTCCTTAAAAGATTATTTTCTCAGAATTGTGTTATTTTATTTTAAGAGAATTTTTATTAAGGGTGATAACATATTTATTTATTTTTAATTGCTCCACATTTTCCAAATTAGTGTGTTGTTTTATTTATTTTACTATGTTGTTTTATTATGCTACAAGGGTTACATATATTTTTAGCAATTTTAGTTTATTTTATAAAGATATATATACATGTATATGTATGTATGTATATAGTTATGTATGTAAATATATATCCTTTTATCTATTTATATATGTTCTTAGATCATATAATGTAAGGGGGTTTTATAATTATTTATTCACAAATTATGGTTCTTGATTTATAAAGAAGGAAGGGATTATATTTTCTAATTTTTTTTTGTTTAAATGGGAATTTTTTTTCAATTATGTATGTTATTAATTCCTTGAAATATATATATATCAATATATATATATCTATGGGTGTGGGTGTGTGTGTGTGTGTTTAAATGTTTATGGGATAGACATTGCAAGGGTTGGTGTGTTTCTCTCCTTTCTTTCTGGTATATCTTGTTGATGTGTATTATTTCCTTATTAAAGCTTCATTATAGACCTCCCTATAATCTCAAGGATGGTTCAATACATATTAAAATGTCTCCCTATAATCCTTAGGTGTCTACATCATTTTTTCCAAAAAAATAGAATAGAATTTATCAATATAATTTAAAAATTATTATTATTAGTATTTTTTTAGTTTCAATAGAAAAATAGTATTATATATATACATCGAATAATATATTGTATATTTAAATAAATTAAAATATGATAAATTATATGTATATATGTATAATTATATTCAAATAAATTTACTAATATAATACATATATGTATAACATATATCTATATATATAATATTTTGGTAGATTCACTTTATTTATCTATGTATCTAAAGAGGAGTGCCTCCATTTTATAGTTTTGGGCAGTGGAAAGTGTGAACCCCATTTAGGTTTATTGCCTATCAAGGTAACTATGAATGAAGTACACACCTCTATCGACCTATTTTTTCAATCATATAATACCCTACCATTTTTTTTAAAAAAATACCTATTAAGAAACAAAATTTTATAGAAAAAAAATATATATAAATCCTCAAAGAACTATTTTTTTATTATTTTATTTGGAAAGTTATGGATAAATTTGAAGATAAATGGAAGTAATTCATCATTAACTCAGCCTCCATGTCAAATGAAATAAATTAATTTAACTAATATAAACTCATTAGTTGAAATTGCATTATAGTAACCCAATATCCCCAGGCTGCGTAGCACTATAGTTATATATTGCAATTCTTCCATCTCAACACTCTCCATTTCATTCCCAATATTCACTCTATCATTTCTCTGGTTATGTGGAGATTTTCTCTCGAAGGAGTTGGTGGAAATGGAGGCATTGGGTTATTAACTAGTTTCAATGGTGTAATTCTCACAAATGGGATGCATTCCCCCTTTTAGAGAACACAATAATGAATATGGGAGGCTTTTCCCCTTGTACTTCATTATGTTCTCTATAAGGGTAAATGAATCCTATTTGTGATAATTACACCATTAACACTAATTATTAACTCAACACCTCCATTTCCACCAACTCCTTCTAGAGTAAATCCTCACACAACCATAGAAATGATAGAGTTAAGGGTGAGAAAAAAATGTATAGGGTGGAGATAGAAGAATCATAATATGAAACTGTAGTGGTGCACAACCTGAGGGTCTTGGGATTCTACAGTGTAATTTAAACTGATGAGTTTATATTAATAAAATTAATATATTTGATTTTACATGGAGGCAGAGTTAATAATGAATTAGTTTCATTTTTATCCTAAAATTTATCGATAGGGATCTGAATAAAACATTAGTAAAATATTTTGTTGGGGATTTTTTAATATTGCTTTTTCAATAAAACTTGGTTTTTTGAATAGGTTTTATTTTATTAGAAAAATGATAGTGTTTTATATGATTAGAATATGAGTTTTCTGGAGTCATGTACTCAATTCACACTTAGTTAAATGATCTATAAGTCATTTGAGATGTGTAGTAATCAACTTCACCTCAATTTGACACACGATGTGAAAGTTATGACTCAATGTGTCTGTTATGAATTTAAAATTGATAGTTTAGTTTAAAAAAATGTCACTCGCTAAAAATAAATAAAATACACTCAAATTTTATTAATAATTTATTATATTGATTCATAATTCCTTTTTTACGTATAATAATTAGTCTCAAATCAAACTGATACACTGTGTGATTGGTATAGGTCTTATTGTGTGTATATAGTTTAAAATGACATTTTATTTAAAAAAAAGTAACCTACTCAAAACGAATAAAATTCACTCCGATTGATTTGATACATCATGAAAATGATACATAATTAATTTGAGACATGTAGGAATCATTTGTACCTCAATCTGATGCATGGGTTAACCGAAATGACTCCAAGGACGTCTTTTTTTAAAGGACATTAAGTTTAATAAAATGGAGAACTGGCCATCTCAAAATTGATAAAAAACACTCATATTATTTTCATATGTTATAGAAACAATCCATAATTAATTTTAGAGATGTAGGAATTAGTTGAACCTCAATTCGATGCATGATGTGACCGCTATGACTCAATGTGCCTGTTATCAATTTAAAATTGACAGTTTAGTTCAAAAAAATCACTCACTGAAAACTGGTCAAATTCACTTGTAATTTCTTGATAATTTAGGAAAATGATTCATAATTTATTTTTTATGTGTAGGAATCAGTCTCATGTCTAGATGATACACAATGTGATCATTATAATTTACAGTATTTGATTCTAGTTTACAATTACATTTACATAAAAAACAAATGGCGCACTCGAAAATAATCCAACACATTCGAATTGATTTGATACTTTAGGAAAATGATCCAGTTGTCATTTGAGACCTATAGAAATCATTTTTACCTTAATTTGACGCATGGTATGACTAGAATGAATCCAAGTGCAAATTTTTATTAATGACATCATATTTACTAAAAATGATAACTAACCTACTCAAAATAGAGAAAACACATTCATATTTTTTTGATACTTTAGGTCAATGATGCATAAGTCATTTTTCATGTGTAGGAATTAGACACACCTCAATCTGATGCATGGTATTCTCTATATTACGTTGAGTTCATTTTTTCAATATATAAGTATCATTTTAGTTTAAAACTCATATCACATCGCCAAAACCGAGAAAATGGTCTGAGATTGTTTTATCTTCATTTAAATTTTGTATTCTATTGAGGATAACTCTTTCATTACGACATCAAAATCAGTTAATGCCAGTCATAATGTAGAAAATGTATTGTACATTATAGGGGCCATAAATATGGGATTTAAATTCATGATAAAGGAACCAAATCCTTGAAACCATTTAAAATGGGAGTTTAATGAAAATGTAAAGGTACTAATATATTAGGTTTTTTCTCATAGTATTATATGTTCTCTATTGCATTAACATAATATAAATTAAACATTTTACTACTTAGGTAGACAATGTCTTCAAAACTTGATTATATTACCAATCCCTCAGAAGAACGAACTATAATGTAGAAAACCCTTTGGAAATATATAGAAGTAATGTTGTGATATACTTTATTTATTTTACTGAAAAAATTATATAATGAAATGATGATTTAATTTTAATTATTTCTTGTAGAGTTATATTATTTGAGAATATATTTTTCCATGTGTCATGACACTCAAGAAGAGCAATGATGCATCCTCTACTCAATTAAATAGGTAATCTTGATGTTTTCACGGTAAAATCATTGTCTATATAATTAATGTATTATTTCATATTTATGATTCATTTAATTATTTTTATTATTAATCACATAATAATTGTTTTCATATACAGTTGGATTATTTTATTCTAGTTGGGATGATCCTTCCATCATTCACGCCTTTCTACACCAAAAATTCCAAATACATCTTCTCCCTCAAAACCTTTTCACCACTGTAGTAGAGTATTTATCACTTTCATTCAAGTTACCTCTATTTATTTTGCAGGAAGAGAAATGAAACTACCTATGTGCAATTACAGAGTTAATATTGATGTTTCTAAAGTAAAACCATTTACCATAGAATTAATATATTTTTTCTTATATATGTTTAGTTTATTTATTTTTTGTATTTCTCACATGATAATTGTTTTCTTATACAGGTGGATTCTATTGCTCGAGTTGGGGTGCATGTCGATCATTCATGCATTTTTTCACTAAAACTTCCATATAATTCTTCTCCCTAAAAATATTTTCACCCCTACAGTGGTTCAATTATCACTTTCTTTTAAGTTACCTCAATTTCATTTTTAGGAAGAGCAGTGACGCTTCCTCTGATCAATTAAAAATGTAATATTAATGTTTTCATTGTAAAATCATTGTACATAGAATTCATGTTTTCTTTATATTTATGATTAATTTATTTCTTTTTAGTATTACTGGTATAATAATTATTTTATTTTAAAGGCATGTTATTTTGTTCAATTTGGGGTTTTATGTCCATATTTCATGCCTTTCTGCAGCAAATATTCCACAGACTTATTATACCTAAAATCCTTTTCACTCATATAGTGGTTCATTTATTAATTTCTTTCATGTTACCTCCACTTCTTTTGTAGGAATAGAAATAACGCTTCCTCTGCTCAATTATAGAGGTGATATTTATTTTTTCACTGCAAAATAATTGTCCATAGAATTTCTATATTATTTCATATTTAAGTTTAATTTATTTATTTTTATTATTACTCACATAATAATTTTTTTCTTATATAGTAGGATTATTATGTTCAAGTTAGGGTGCTCTATCCATATTTCAAGCCTTTCTACACCAAAACTTCCACAGACTTCTTCTCCCTTAAAACCTTTCAACCCTGTAGTGTTGACATTTATCACTTTTCTCTTAGTCCCTCCACTACTCAATCATATAGGTAATATTAATATTTTCATAGTAAAATCATTGCCTATACAATTAATGTACTATTTTATATTTATGTTTAATTTAATTATTTTTAGTATTACTCATAATAATTGTTCTCTAATATAGGTAGATTCTTTTTTTCGAATTTATGGGGTTTGTTCAAAGATACTCACGTAGTGTTGGTTGTTTGACAAAGAAAGTTAATGGAAATCATGATAATATTAATAATTAGTATTTTTGAGACTTTGGGATGTATAGGAATCAGATACACCTCAATTAAACACAAGATTTGATTAGAATGACTCCAAGTAATCCTTTATATTTAAATTTGAAATTAACTTTTTATAAAAAAAGACAAGTGACTCAATTTTTCCATTATCAGTTTAAAATTTACATTTGACTTTAAAAAGAGTCACTCACTGAAATCCCAAAAAAATGTTCATGGATTCTCTTGATAATTTGTTTAATTGATTCATAAATCATTTGTGACATGTAGAAATTGGTCTCACATCAAATCGATACATGATGTGATACATATGAGTCAAAGTACATGTTTCATGTTTAAAATGACACTTTAGTAAAAAAAAGGTAGGTAACATACTCAAAACCGTTCAAACACATTCATTTTTTTATACTTTATAAAAACAATACATAAGTGATTTGGAATGTGTAGGAATCAGCCGCCACTAAATATTATGCACGGTGTGATTGGTACGAATCTAAGTGTGACTTTATTTAAAATAGACATTAATTTTAGAAAAATGACTAACTTACTTAAAATCAAACAAACACATTCATATTATTTTTATTATTTAGGAAAATGATCCATAGTTGATTTGAGACATCCATGAATCATCTGCGCCTTAACCCGATGCACGGTGTGACCAGTATGACTCCAAGTGCATGTTTTTATTTAAAACATACATCAGTTCTAGTAAAAAGGATAACTAACCTACTCAAAACCAATAAAATTAATTAAAATTATTTAAATACATTAGGAAAACAATTCATAATTCATTTTTTATGTGTATAAATCATTCACACCTCAATCTGATACACAATGTGATCGGTATGAGTCAAAGTGCATATTTCAATTTTAAATTGACATTTTAGTAAAAAAGACAATTAACGTACTCAAAATTGATCAAATACATTCATATTATTTTATAATTTAGATAAATATTCCATAGGTTATTTGGGAAATTTTGGAATCAACTGCACCTCAATATGATACATGGTGTGACTAGCATGACTCAAAGTGCATCTTTTTATTTAAAATTATCTTCAATTTTAGTATAATGGAAAAATGTCCTACTCAAAACTAAGAAAACATCCCCAGATTGATTTTATTCTTTAATAAGATTATCTATATTTCATTTTAGATGAGTATAAATCATTCATACCTCAATTTGATGCACTGTGTTTCCAGTATGAATCAAAGTCTCTATTATCAGTTTAAAATCGACATTTTAGTTCAAAAATTGTGACTCACCAAAAACTGATCGAACACACTTGGATACTCGTGATAATTTAGCACAAAGATTCATAATTAATTTTGGACATGTTGGAATCCTTTTCATGTCAATCCTATATATGATGAGATCTAAATGAGTCAAAATTGTGTGCTTCCAGTTTAAAATAACATTTTAGTAAAAAGGACAACTACTGTTCTCAGAACCGACAAAGCACATTTAGATTATTTTGATACTTTAGGATAAGGATAAACAAGTAATTTGAGATGTGTGGGAATTATCCACACCTCAATACAATGCAATTTTTGAATGGTATGACTCCAAGTATGCCTTTTTATTTAAAATTGACATCAATTTTAGTAAAATTAACACATTCTGTTAATTTATTTCTTTATATTATTACTATTTTTTTATTATACAGGTTATTTATTTTGTTTTTGTAGGGGTGGTTTTTTCAGTAATATCTTTAGTTGGGTCTGGATTAAAATACAAATGATGTTTTTGAATGTACATAATAATTTGAATTTATGTAATTATACAGACCAATATTTGAAAGGTCTATAATATAGTTCTTTTTTCATGTATTTGTGTTGTAAATTTAATTTAATTTAAATATTATATTACGATTTGTTTATTTTAATATCATGTGTGTTTCTATTGCTTCAATGGGATACTACAGCAGACTACAGTGGTGCTATATTTGGCTGTTATAGCACACTTTAGTATGGCCCCTTGTTACCAATTCTAAAAGCATTGATAAAGGTCTACATTATCAATGATTCTATGAGTGCTAATAAAATATTATTTATCAAATCTTTTATAATAATGGATAAAGGTATACTTTATCATCACTTCTATAAGCACTGATAAAAGACCCTTTATCAACGCTTTTATAAGCGATAATAAATTGTGCCTTTAGTAGTGCTAAATTAAAGCACTGACAAATAGTTCCTTTATTAGTGATTTTAAAAGCACTGATAAAGGTCTCATTTATTAGACCTTTTTTTGTTCCCTTAAAGGACCCCTTTATCCGCACTTTTTCAGTTCCCATAAAATAGCAAGACTTTTAACATTTCTCATGTAGTCAGCGCTTTTCTAGCCCTAATAAAGGCCAATTGTTTAGTAGTGATTTATGTTTTATTCAAGGTTTAATTTATCTTATTTAAACATTTATTCAAACTACTAAAATTATAGAAATATTGTTTACTTTGGTATAAAATGAATTCATTGATTATAAATCTATTATAAATATAAATAAAATCATTTGAAATTTAAATTTAGATTTTATTATGAAAAATAGTATTTATGCATGGAATGTTTTTTTATCTTAATAAATTAAATTAATCACTATTAATGAATGATTGTAATGAAATTTGTAGATATTATATTCAATAAAATATTTTAATAGTCATTTAATTTTTATTAGTGGTAATAGAATGAGAATAAAATTAGTTTTATGCTTAAAAATGTGATTTTTTAAAAATGGGTTTCGTTGCATTATAGAAACTAATTTTAAAATGAATTTATAATTGTTATAAGAATTTAATTTTATAAAAAAAATTATTTGGAATAATAATTTTTTATTTTTTTAACGAAACCATTTTCATTTTGGGTTATTATGAATAGTAACTAAGGGAAAAATTCATCATTAATGTAAAGGTTAAAAGGGTTAATGAGGAGGTAAACTAAAGATATAAAGGTTAAAGTAACATAAAAACATGAATAAATACTATTGTTTTATTGAATTTAAAAATTCTATATTCGAAAAATATAAATTTATTAACTTTTTCACCACTTTTCCATTAGATAGATTTTATTATCTTTTATTATTCTTAATAATTACAAGTGGGACACACCCCTTGCATATGGAAAGGAACCCCATCTCCTCTCTTATCAACAGAAATTTAGCCATTTATTTTGATGAAAACCTACCCAAATATATTATGGACTTCTATATACACTTATTATAGGTTCTTTTCTTCTTAAGATACCAATCCATGTGTCCTTAAGAAGAGATTCCAATAACGTTTCTCAAAGAATAGGTATATGTTCTTACCAATCTTTTTCAAGATTATTTATTCATATACCAGATCTAAATATTATATAACCATATAAAAATTATTAAATAAGTATATTTACTATAATTAATTTTTTTTGTTAATTTTACAATCAGTTTCTATCTCTTTTATATCTAATGGAAAATAAAAACATCGCTTATGCGTATGTATGGATTAGAGTGTCCATTACGTGATGTCTTTTATTTTACATCACTTTCTGTCTTGGATGGTTATAAAAATTAATTTAATGAATATAAATTATTTTTATAAAATAATTATTATTCTATAAATATTATATATTATCTACATTATTACAATTCTATCTTTTGGGAAATGTTATTTTCTCTTGTGTGTGTATAGACTACCATCTACACAAAGAGATGTGATTCATTTTTCATTTTCTTTTTACATTATCATAATAATTATATATTTAATGAATATATATGATATTTTTTATATAATAGTGATTCTTTTAATGTTAATAATTATTTACCTTTCTTTTTTTCTATCCATATAAAATTGGAAACATCACTCATGTGTCCATATAGACTATTGTCTCCATGATGTGATGAATTTCATTTTTCACCAATAGTTTTATAAATGGTAATAAAAGTGTATAAAATAAATAAATATGATATTTATTACGTGATTTAGATTTTTTATGATTGAACCTTGATCAAGGTGCAATAAATGGAACTGTTAAACAAAAAATGCATTGAAATAGGCTCATTTTCACCAAAATAATGATTTTGGTGAAGAATTTATAATAAAAAGGGTAATTAGAAAATATAAGGTAATGATATGTAGTAATATATATATATATATATATGTATGAATATATTTCTATTATATATGTAAAATAAATATTTATTTTTTATACTTGATTTTTGAATGTATACAAAGCAGGATGAGACTTGAGGTATGGAATTTAGGTCACAGTCTCATTTCTTTTTCGGATTTTCTTTGTTAAATTTCCATTAAGGGATATTATATGATAATTATCATATAAAACCCATATGTTTTCTTCTAGTATAGTTATTTATTTTATTTTCTTGTTTTACTTTCATTCCTCTCTCTTTGGTGCATAAAAATATTGAGAAAATTTTTTCTTAAGAATTGTCAACTTCATTTCCTCTTTGGTTAATAAATTTTTTCTTCCATGTCCATGTTCTTTAAAAGTTTTTCACAAATATTATTTTCTATGATTAAATTATTATTTAAAGTAATTTTATACCATATTAAGAATTATTTTCATGGTTTTAAAATAAATCTTCTTATCATTTTTTGAATGAGGTACTTTTGGAATTTTTACCAAAAGTATGAAAGGAATATTTATTTTTACATTTAACGCAAGAATGGATTTTCCTGTCATCATGATAATTATTTTATTTGGATATTATTTTAAAATTTTCTATTATTATTTATGAATAAATTTTTTTTATCAATTTTCTCAAAAATTTTAGTTTTAAATATACCGAAGGAAAAGGATATTTTCCCATATTTTTAAAAGTAATGTTCACATACACTTTTAAAAGTAATTCTAATGTATGTCAATATCCTTTGTTGTATTTTATACTTCACTAGTAATATGATCTAATGATATTGTACTTATTATTTTTCTAGATGAATTATTATTATGTGATGAAGAAATTTTTATGCAACTTCTTTATTTTCCACAGGTTATGCTACGATGAATTAATGAATGTTTTTATGATCTTGGGGAATACATATATATGGTTTTCATTATGTGATGGTTGGGTTCATTAAATCCCTCAAACTCATTGGGTAATGTGATATAGATATCTCAAGAGATCATTATAATGATAATAGAGGATATTATTATAAATAAATATGATTATATTTTGATATGTGAGTAAAATTGTTTATAGTTGTTCTGACAAGATTATGCATGGACTTGATTGTGAATAGTCATGTTCCCAATATTTTGACTTCCTATTCCTATGATACCAAATTATTATGTTATAAATATTGAATTATGTATTCTTCTTTGACACCCTTATTAATCATTATTATAGATATAACATGATTTTGGAGTTTATAATCTTTTCTTTTCTATGTATGAATATTTTACATTGAGAACATGCACTTCATTATGTTATTATACCCATATGATAATATTATGCTCACTTATGATAGATATCTTTTACTTTTACCCTTATTGAGCATTTGAGTTTACCTTTTCTTATGTTTCCATTTTTCCTGGGATATGATGATTGGTTTTATAGAATAAATTTCTAAAAATGGTATTATTAGAGAAGAAATTTTTCATAGATATTAAAGATATTTTATGAAGTATGTTGTTTATAAATCAAGTATCTAAATTAAAAACATTATAGTCCTTAGCCCAGTAATATTTTAAAATCTATTGAATATTCATCTAAAATAATATAATTTTTATGTATGTTATGTTCGGGTCACCTCAGATGGTATTAGAGAATAGTTTAATTATTTTTAGAGACTATAATTATTAAACATAAGTGAAATCCCTAAGGATAAGTCTAAGACTAGTATAATATATTGAAATTTTGGTATGGTGTTGATTATGAGGATTCATAGAAATTAAATACTTTTCTAGATATTGGCAATTGGATATGATTTTTGCCTAAATTCACCTACGGGTGAACACCCTGAAAAGGGCCGGTTGAGTAAAAAATTGATCTCTAATTAGTGCATGATGAGTAGGCCTAAAACTGAATTGATTTTGTGGACTGAAAGAAGGTGTTATAATTTAGGATATCTGTAACACCCGAGACTTTTATGTTATATAAATCATCAAAGGAATCTTTTTCTACACAACACTTTCTTGGCTTGCTTTACACGAAATCACGACCTTCCTCGATAGCTTGCGTCGTACGCAATACCGAGTTTCACTAAACAACGATATGCTATTAAAATATTATTAAAACTAGCCGTTATGAATAGTAATAAAAACTTTTTAAAATTTTATAAATTTTCTTTTTCAAAATGGACATCATTTTTGGATTCGGAATATCGAAATTAGCCTAGGGTGACATTTTGGTATTTTTCTGAAAACATTAAATTTATGATGAATAGTGAAACCACAAAGTGGTAGTTAAAAAACTGAATTTTTTATAAAACATAGTTTTACCACTTCTGTGAGTGGAATTTCGAAAATCCGATAGACACGGTTAATATCAAGGACTAAAATGTGGTTCAATGAGATGATAATAATTTTTGGTGAATAGTAACTTTTTACTTTTTTTACCACGGTTAAAAGTAAATAAGGTAATTAAGGGTAAAGATGATATTATTATTACCCTAAAACATGTCCTAATTCTATTGGATAAGTTTAATTCGACCAAAAACAAACTTAGGAATAAAATATGACCATTTAGGCCCACTTGGATTAGATTAGAACATTTATTATTAATTTATTTAAAGAAGGGTTAAAATAGATAAAATCAAAGTTTAATAAGTAAATAATTTTTAATATGGGGTTATACATAAGATAAAATGCGACTATAAATATTCATTAGAAATATAAAAAGATTTCCTACATAATGGTATTTTATTTGTAATTTTTAGACATTAAATAATTTAATTTATTTATGACACAAAGATGATGCAATAATTATCTTATTAATGAAATATTGACATAATCAATGTTATAAACACCAAAATAAATTTACTTTGAGACTTTTTATTAATTACACTAATTTTATAGGTTAATATGACATGTTATTATTGATTTAATTAACTTTGTTCGAACTAATAATTCTGTTATGATTTCCACAAAAATCAATTACTAGATAGTGTCAAAATTGACATAAAATAGTTTTTAAAAAAAATATTATATTTGTAATTGTTATTTTATTCCTAAAAATCTAAGGTTTGGCCAAATGACTTAGATAAGGTTATATATACTAATTATAAACAACTTGGGGTTCGTTTGGCTGCTTATAGTATGTTTATTAACCTTATAGTATAAGAACACAAGAAGACACGGTAAAAGTAAACTTATTTAACTTAATGTTAAATCTAAAGGAAAAGGTTAAAATAGGAACCTAAACTTGTCTAAATTCTATTGGATGAGATTATTTCGACCCATCCCCACCTTAGCTTCGAAATATATCAATTTTGAGCTGTTTAAAACCGAACTTGACTTTATAATAAAATAATATTTTTTGTTTTTCCAAAGGTGCCCCTCTCCTCCCTTATAAAAGGGCACCTCCTCCCCCTCTTCCTCACACAACTTTGAGCCTTCAAGATCGGAAAACCCCTGCCAATTCCTCCTCTCCACTTCCCTAGAGACATCCTAGAGGTCCTGGTCTTCTTCAAATACCAATTTTAGTTCCCTAAAAGAAGGTCTCAAAGAATCACTCCAAAGAAGAGGTAATGTCCGTTACCGATTCTTTCATCTTTATTTCTTCTTCCACTTCCTCTTATTTAGTTGTTTCATTATGAAGTAATAACATAAGTATCACTCATATAATTATATGCTATTATAATTATGAAACAACCCTATTTCACCATCTATCCATCCTACGGAAAAAGAAATCACCGCGCGTGCGTACGTACGGAATACCATCTCCACGCCGTGGTGTAATCTATTTTCCACCACCACCTTACTTGGATGGGTATAATGGTGTACATAATGACTATATATGACTATTATAAAGTGATACTGATTCTGAAATAGTATACATACACTCCAATACAATTCCACGATCATAGGAATGATATCATCACTCGTGCGTACGTACGGAATACCGTCTCCACGATGTGATGCGACTCGTTCTACATGATCTTCATTTCATAATGATTATATAAATGAATTGAATGAATTAATATGATATATATTACACTAATACCATTCTGGAAATGAGGTATCTATAACCTAAATATAAGAATAAAAATTTATTCGACAAAACACGCATAAGAACAAAAAGTTATAAACACCCGAATAACAAGTAGCAATGAAATATTACTACTAAGAAGATAAGAAAATGACCATATATGATATCATAAAAATAAGTATGATTCTAGAATAAGTCAATAACATTATTTAAATCATTATATAGGAGGTTCGGACACTTATGAAGCAAAACGGACCTAAGGTATGGGAAATATCACAATCTCATTTTTATCCGAGATTGTTTATACTTTTGTATTTACTGGGGTGTATTTTATCATCCACATCCATGTTTCCTCAATATGTAATATTATTTCCATACACCTACAATTTTTTAAATCCATTTTTACCCTTTGGTGAGTTTATATTAAAAGATATGAAAGGAATCTTTTGTCGTTTTTCATACGAGGTACTTTTTGAATTTTCCGAAAAAAGTACGAGAAGAATGTTTTTTTAACTTATATGGCATGAATGGATTTTTAAAACATTATTTCCAAGAAGCTTCATTTACAAGATTTCAAGATTATTTTTAGTCAACTTATTTAAAAATTGTATGACATGTTAAGAAAGGAAATTTTTTTTGAAGTAGAAAGGATATTTTCCTCAAGAATGGAGTTCAAGTGTTTTATCAAAATTATTTTCCATCTAAGATAAAATAGGGTTCTGTTTATATCCCTATTATTACATTGATTTGATTATGTTGTGATGGATATATTTTTATGAATTCCTTTATCTTATATGAATTGTTTTATGATGTCATGATGTTTAAGATTCCCATTTTTATTACATGGGTTATGCTATGATGTATGGTTTATGATTTTGTGGCACACATAAGAATTGTATCATTATGAGATGGGTGGGACCTATATCTCCCTCCAATGCATTGGGTAAAGATTTTATATCTCATGAGATAGACATGGCTGGAATGGTAGGTTATACCGGTTCAGTGAAACAGGACTAAAACGAGGGTGAGTCGGTTCAGAAATGAACTTTGTCCACTAAGATAGTCTTGGCAATGAGTGTTGACTAATAGGATATGATTCTCTATGATTATGTGTGTATGCCACAAAGTTTCATGTGTTAAGTTATGATTATTGTGATTACATTTCACTGCCATGATTTATCCCACGTTATGAAATTATGATCTCTTTTGCAGGATAAGATTTCCAAAAGTTTATGTATATGATGTGATTGATATTTCTTTTGTTTACCCTTACTGAGCATTTGATCTCACCCTTTTGTATGTTTTCTTTCCCCAGGTCAGGAAGAAGTTTATTAAGTAAGATATGCCAAAAGGGACTATAGATATGATGAAATAAATGGGAGACAGTGTAGATGCTTTATGAACCAGTTGTTTATGTTTCCCAGTTTCTAAAGACACTATACCTATACGGTCCTTTCGTGGTTTTGTTATATGTTGTAATAAGTATGCTTCAATTTTGAAGTATTATCAATGTATGTAAAGTATGGGTCGTTATAATATCACATGGATGATTTTCATAATTATATGATTTCTTATTCATATTATTGATGATTGATACTCACACTAAGATATTTAGTTTTAGTTAATGGTGGGAACTAGGAAAATCAAGTGAATAAAGAATGTGACGGCCTATTCAATGATCATCCTCATAAGAAACCAAATGAAATTGGATAAACAATGAGAAAAATTGTTATTATTCTTAATCATATATCTTGATTTATTATTAAAAAACAAAACATATATGAGTTTCTTGACATTCCTAGTAAGATAAAAATAGTGTTTTGTGGGAGTTCAATTAATGAATACCATAATGGAAAGAAGATTCATCTTCTTATATGTCTTGCGTGTGGGAAAAGGAACTATGTAAATGTCTTAATTTAATGAGAAGATGTTTTATGTGTGAAAAAATGGGCACGAGTCAACTAATTTTTGAGAAAAAATGGAGATTGAAATGGACGGAAATGAATTTCTTCATAAGGTACCAGTAATAGTTTAATATCTTATGTGTGGAGAACTTGGGAATTATATGAGTCAATGACCTAATATAAGGGTTAACTCTTATATTAAGGATAGTAAATTTTATTTTAGTAATTTAAGTAACTCATGGAAGTCAAGATACACTTATCCTCCACTAAAAAGTTGGGTATTTCATGGTAATGTTTGTAATAATTCACAGTATGAAAAAATTATTAATTTCCCTTTATATAATTTTGAAGTGATTTTGAGAATTTATTATCTTTCTCTCTCCATATATAACTTATGAATTTCTAGAATAATTAAATCACATTCAATATCTTGAATTAACATATGATCATTTTTATTTCTGAGTATAAATATGAACTTCAAATGTAAATTACATCCATTGTACTAGTTTTACTAAAAAATTATTAGAGAACTTTATCTCAAATCGTTTGTAAGAAACTAAAAATTGAAGACATTCTTGTTATTTGGGAATATAATAAAATATTTCTTAATATATTTCCTAGAATTCCCACAAATTGTGAATTTTAGTTTTCAATAGAACTCATATAGGTGATACATATATTTCAAATAATTCATATGGAATGTCCCTAATTGAGTTTAAGGAATTGAACAAATAGCTCTAAGAAAATTACGAAATGGGATTTAGATTCCCTAGAATTCTTCCACGGGTTTCACCTATTATTTTTATTATGATGAAATATGGTTCAATGAATTTATCCGTTTATGATAAATAACTTAACAAGAACATTATAATGAACAAGTATCCTTTACCCAATGTTGATAATTTTTTACCAGCTTTGGAGATATAAAAAAAATTCAAAGATTGAACTTATTTTTAGATATCAACAATTATTGTTCAAGAAGGAGGATGCGGATCTATATATGAAGGAGAAAATTATTCATATGTTTAAACATGATTATAATGGAATGATAATGTTTGGGAATAAATTATATGTCCCTTAAATACCATAATTAAAGAAGGAGTTATTAAAAGAAGTTCACTGTTCATTATTCTCTATTAATAATAGAATTATGAAAATGTAAAGATATCCAAAAGAGTATTTCTGGAAGGATAACAATAAAATAGATATTGAAGAGTATGTATCTTGATACCTGGTATGTAGCAAGTGAAGGGTGAGAGATAGAATTCTTAGGGGATTTACAACTATTACCTATACCTAAATGGAAATGGGAAAACATTACAAAGTATTTCATTATTTAACTCTCCAAAACATCTAATGAGAAAAATTATATTAACGTTATAGTCTGTATACTTATGAATTCAATAAATTTGATTACAATAATTAATTATTTCTCCCTTGATTGGATTTATAGGATATACATTATAGAAGTTTTATGTCTTCATATGGTACCAGATTCTAATATATCTGATCAGGATTCAAGGTTTACCTAAATATTTTTCAAAATGTATTCAACAAGCATTAAATACAGAGTTGAACTTCTTTACTTTATGCCATACTCAAATAGATGGTCAGTCAAAGAGGACCATTCAAACCCTAGAAGAGCTATTGAGAGTATTTTCTATAGATTTCAAAGGTGTATGGGATCAATAAATTTATTTGTTCATATAATTAAGATGGATCATTATTAATATCTCTATGGTATGATATACCTAACTCCAATGTATTAGTATGAACATAGAGAATGAACTCTATTGGAACCTGACCTAGCTAAGAAAATTATAGAGAAGGTTATAATTATTCAGTAGGAAATCAAAGCATCTAAAAGTAAACATAAAAGATATATTTACAATCATTAGTGATATCTAGAGTTTAAATTTAGTGATAAGGTATTCCAATGAATATCTCCTTGGGATTAGTTTATGAGGTTTGGAATAAAGGAAAGTGGAACCCTAAATATATCATCCCTTTCAAGATTCTTTATTAGATCAGTATGGTTTCTTATCACTTAAAACATCCAGAAAATATCTATCTAGTTCATGATTTTCTCCATGTATCACTTTTTAGGAAGTACATACTTGATCCTTCAAAGGTACCAAACTTGTCGGTTGTTCCACTGTAGAATGGTCTTTCTAATAAGGAACTTCCAATGGAGATTATAGATCAAAGAGAGAAAGTGCTACAAAACAAAGATCACTCGTGTGGTCAATGTTTTTAGGGAAAACTATAGATATGAGGAGGATATGTTGGAACCTTAGGATTTTACGTTTTATAATTACCCTTATTTTTTTGTATCAGAGTGATAGAATTTGATGGTGAAATTTTAATAAGGGGATGAATGTAACCCCCTAGTATTTTATGATATATTTCTTGTAAAATAAATTTTATGTGTTTAATATCTTTATTTACATGAAAAAATAGAACTTATAGGAATAATTAATCACTTTATATGCTATTTAAATGAAATATAATTACTAAAAAATAATTTATAATTCACTTAATAAATATTATTGATCCAAAAAAAACTATTTTGAAATATTTTGTTTATAAGAATTATTTTATGTTGTATGTTTTATTCAAGGGTTAATTTATCTTACTTAAAATTTAATTTTGAGTATTATACATATAAAAATATTTTTTACACATGTATACAATGGTTTCATTTGTAATAAATATTTTAGAAATAGAAATAAAATCATTTGAAAGTAAAAGAGAGATGCCTTTTTAAAAAATAATTTTTATGCACGCAATGCATTTTTTTATCATAATAAATTAAATTAATCATTATTTATGAGTGATTTTACTGAAATTTTTATATTGTATATTCAATTAAATTTTTTAACATTCATTTAATAGTTATTACTAGTCAATTAGTGATAATAAATTTAATTTTATACTAAAAATGCATTTTTTTTAAAATGGTTTTTGTTGCATTTTGTATGATTATTTTAAAATTAATTACTTACAATTATAATAATTGAACTTGATGAAATGGTTTTCATATTTTTAATTAAAATCCCTATATTTTGTATTGATTCACCTTTCATTTTTTGCCATTATGAATAGTAACTAAGGTAAAAATTCATTACTACGAAAAAGATTAAAAGGTTTAATGGTGGGTTAATCTAAAGATATAAGGGTTGAAATAACATAATAACTTATATAAGTACTATTTTTTGGGAATATATAAAACCTATATCCAAAAAAATTAAACTTTAGTAACTTTGGATCCAATTTCCCATGAGTGTGACTTTAATATATTTTATTATTCTTAATAATTCAACTGCGCCACTCCCCTTACTTATAAAAGGGAACCCCATCTCATATGTTCTTCACACAACATGATACATTTAGTATGAAAAAAAATTAAAAAATATATTTATAAAATTACCTAGACACGTACTATAGGTGTTTCAATTCTTAAAAGACCAACCTAAGTGTCCATAAGAATAGATTCAAAGGTGGTTTCTCAAAGAAAAGGTATATGTTCTTTCAAATCTTGTTTAGATTTCATTCTTCATCTTCCACATCAAAATATGATATAAATATATAAAAATGATAACATAAATATATTTAATATATTATAAAATTATATTAATGGTATAATCATTTTATATATCCTTTATATCTAATGGAAAATAAAAACATCACCCATGTGTACGTACGGATTATCATCTCCATGAAGTGATGTATTTTATTTCCTATCACTATCTCTTTTGGATGGTTATATAAATAAATTTAATGTATATATATGATGTTTCTAAAATTATTATGATTTTTTTCATATGATATATTGTATTTATTCTTACCATTTCATCCATTAGAAAACGATAACATCACTCATGCGTACGTGTGGACTACCACCTCAACAAAGTGATGTGATTCATTTTTTATTTATGTTTTACATGGATAGTAATAATGTTATATTTAATGAATATATATAATATTTATGATATAATAATTATTATTTATAGGTGAATTATTATTTCACTTTATTTTATTCCACCCATCGAAAAATGGAAACATCACTTGTGTGGGCATATGGACTATTGTCTACACAAAGTGAATTAATTTATTTTTGACACCACTTTTTTTAATTATTTTTAAATTTTATAAAATTAATAAATATAATATTTGTGAAATTGATTATATTATATACATGTTTGAACATTAACATGGGTCATGAATCAAAAATGTTGAACAAAAACATGCATGGAGAACAAATCAGTTTTCACTCGAATAACAGTTTTGACGAAAAATTGTTAATAAAAAGTGTAATTGGAAATTGGAAGGGAGTGATAAATGGTAATATATATATATATATATATATATCTTTTATATATGTATAAAAAGTAAACATTAATTATATATTAGGTTTGAATGCATACGAAGTAGAATGAGACTTAAGGTAAGGGATTCATGTTAAAATTTCATTTGTTTTCAGGATTGTCTATATTAAACATCCATTGAGGAAAATTATATAATGATTTTTATTTAAACCAAATATATTAAATTATAATGTGGTTATTTCTATGTTTTTCATGTTTTCCATTCATTATCTTATCTTTGGTAAATAAAACAATTGATAATATTTGTTTTTAAGAAAAGTGGAGTTTATTTCCTCTTCGGTGGACACACATTTTCCTCCACGCCCATGTTCTTTAAAATGTTTTCAAGAATTTTATTTTATATGATAAAAAATATTATCTAAATTATTTTACAATGATATTTTATTTTATTTTTTGAATTTGTTAAAATAAATATTCTTTTCATTTTCTTAACAAGGTACCATTATACTTTTTAGTAAATGTGTGAAAGGAATATTAGTTTTAACATTTACCACAAGAAAAAAATTTCCAATCATCATAAATGATTTTTTTTTTGGAAGATCAATTTACATTTTTACTTGGTTGTTTTATAAGAAATTTAATTATCAATATTATACAAATTTTTGTCATTAATGATAGAGAAGGAAAAGGATAGTTTCCCCTACTTTTAAATATATGTTCAAATACACTTTTAAATTTATTTTTCATCTATTTCAACATAGTTTGATGTTTATTATGCTTAAATGACGTTATTATCTAATTATTAAATCCATTTTATTTTTATATTTGTCTTATTATTATTTTATTATGAAATTTCTATGAAATACATTCCTTTTATACAGGTTATCCTATAATGAATTGATGAATGTTTTATGGTTTTGTAGGACACATATGTAAAGTTTTCATTATGTGATGGTAATGTCCTTTAAATCCATCTAATGAATTGGGTATTGTGATATAGATATATGAGGAGATGATGATGATAATCATATACATGATTGAAAATATCTATGTTTATATTTTGATGTGCGAGTATGATTACTTCTCACTATGCTCATAAGATTATGTGTGGACATGATTATGAATATACATGTTCAAAATGTTATGATTTCCTATGATTATGATGACACATGAATATGTTAAGACTCTTGAATGATGAATTTTTATTCTAAGACCTTATTAATCATGCTCCTGGATATGGAATGATTTTGGAGTTTATGATCTTTTGTTTTCTGGGAATGATACTTTTACATTAAGAACATGGACTGGATTATGTTTTCAAACAATTGTGATCATATAATTATCAATTATAATATATATGTCCCATATTAACCCTTAATAAGAATATGAGCTCAACCTTTCTTATGTTTTCATTTTCCCTAAGTTATAAAAAAAGTTTTTAATTAATAAATGTCTTAGAAAGGTACTATGTGAGAAGAACTTTTTGGGAGATTTTTAAGACCATTTATGAAATAAGCTGTTTACATATATAGTCTCTCAAGACACTAAACATTTATAGTACTTGGCTGTGTACTATAGTGAAATTTATTTATTATTAATCTAAAATTATATAATATTTACATAATTAATGTTTAGGTTTCCTCACTATAGTTTTTTTTGTTTTCTCTACAACACATATGAAATAAAAAAAATATTCTCTAAAATTTATTTTCAAACAATAATTTTTGTTTTCACTTATAAAATGAATGTTATTGACTCTTGGTGGTATCCTACTGAACATTATATTATATCCTACATATACACTTTAGTGTGTATGTAGTGTAACACCCCATGTTTTTATGCTTGTTTTTTGAATAAATTAATATTTTTTATAGTGTGCATTACATGCTACACCAAGTTAAACATAATTTATATGAAACATCAAGTTAATATTTCACTTAAAGCAATAATAATATTATCTTTTGGTACATGAAACACTAGGTTTTTATTGTGTTACACACAATACCATGTTTCTCTAAAAAAATTTGTTACACAGAACACCAAGTTTTACTAAATTATAATATAATATTAATACTATTATTTAATATAATAATTATCAGTTATCCATTTTTAATGGAGAGAATGGATATGATTAACTGACTTATAAAAATATATATATTTCAAATTTTTTATTAGTTATCTATTTATTAGGACCAAAATAAGAATCATTTAAAAAAAAAGAAACGCAATCTGAAAATAATATCTTTTCTAAAAGACTAGTTAATGAAGCTTAGAACATCTAATTTAAAATTAAAATTTACTAAATTTAGGAAACTTATTTCACAAAATAAACATTGATTTTCTAAATAGTAATATAAAAATTATCTTAGGGTGAATTTTTGGTATTTTTATAATAAGTTTCATTTGTTGAATAATAGTGAATAATACTGAATTTTAATTGAAAACACCCTTCTCATTTAAATAATTTATAATATTAAACTATATTTTGATTTGGTTTTAAATTCAAAATAGGTCAATTATAATTCAATTAATACAATTTATTTTATTTAAATAAATTTAATATTTAAATTTAATATTTAAATTTAATATAAAAACTTTGTAAACATTTAATAATTTTTTCTCTTTAAATGCCTGATTTCTCATCCGGACTGCAGGACTAATTTTACATTAATTTATACCAATTATATGAATTGAATTTTTCAAATTAGATTACATATTTGTAATAATCATAATTTTTAATTTCTAAAAAATAAAATATAATTTTTTGACTTAAGTAATTAGTGAAAGAAATTAAAATTAATTACAATGATTAAGGTAAAACAAGATTACTTAGTGGTTACACTTATAATATAAGGATTATAAATGGCCTAAAACTTATACAAAACCTTTTTATTGACATATTTAGACCCTTTTGACCTTAGGATATACTTTTATTAGTTTTGGGTCACTTTTCCAGGAATGTGACCCCTATAATAATTAAATTAAATAAAAAGATAAAAAATGGACATTTCTTCCTTTTAATTTTTATACAGCTTTAGAATAGGAAAAAAACTTCATAAGTTTGGTTCTAAATATAATTTCACAATATATATTAGTTTTTTTATCATTATAATTTATTTTAATTTTTTATAGATTTCTTAATTATATTAAATTCTTAAGAAACACCAATGAATAAATTCTTTAGTTGATTATTAAATAAATCAAATGATAATAAAAACATTAAAAGTGAAGTAAATTTAATGAATCGTTTTGTGAAATTATTTTTTTGATTAATATATAATGTTAAAAATGTATTATCATAAAAAAATTTATTTCCATTATTGTCATTATATATTTTAATTAACATTAAATGAATAATGTCAAAATTTACTTTCATGACATTCAGTGATAAATGTTATTTTATTAATTGATTTAAAATAAATAAAAATACCATATTTAGTTAAGTGATATTTGAATATTAATAAATATTAAATATGGTCTATTCAAGGAACTAATGTTCTATTATAATGACTATATTGACTGCCAAATAGAAAAGACTTGTTTAGCACGGTTACGGTTAAAGCGGTGTTGTGTGTGTTACATGTGATTTTGTTAAATTTAATTTCCAAAAAACATATGTTTTATAATTTAAAAATTAGATATAATATTTATAATTAGTGATTCCAAATTATCTTATTATTATTACTCTAAATTAGTCTTAAATAATAAATTTCATGGGTTAGAAAACTAGTTAACATAATGAAAAACAAAATTGGTAAAATAAGGAAACTTAAAAGTTAAGGAGGAAAATATTTAAAACATGAGTATAAATGTTTTTTTCAGTTTTGAATATACCATATAATACCTGAACTCATTTAAGTATCATTATTGGTGAAACTTGAGGTAATATTGACCTCCTAATAGTAAATATCTTTGAGTATTTACAAGAATGTCACTCCTCCTCAACTATAAAAGGGATCTCAATCTCCCACATTATTCACACCTCTCAAGACATTTTTATCAATAAATAACAACCCAAATAACTTATCCTATTCCCTCATATTATGCTATAATCATCACTTTGTTCATAAAATCAAACAGTTAAGTCATTTGGTATGAACCAAAAGGAGATACCCAAAGAAGTGGTAACATTCATCAACAAACATTTTGTTTAATTTCTTCCTTAATCCCACAGAAATCATTTTATATCATGATTATATAATAACATAAATTTCTTAAATATACTTATATGATTTTATGTTATGGTTATGACCTAAAACCACATACAATTCCATTAAATTGGTTATTAAATCTTCGTTTGTGTGTATGGTGTACTACCGTCTCGCGAACCGATGTCATTTGTTTTTCCATTGCCACCTTTCAAGGTTGGGAATAAATATATAAATACTATTTATATATTATATATATGATATTTATTATTTATTTATGATTCATTAATTATTATATAACACATACCTTCATGATTTCCATTTTGGGGAAATACGATAATGTTGTTCGTGTGTACAACAAACTACCACCACGCGATGTGATGTGATTAATTCAAGCAATACATGGAAGGTATTATGGATGTTTTTGTCAAAAAAATTACATATATGATCAAAATATTTTTTTATGATGATAAAATTTCATATATTTTTCTTTATTTCAATGTAATAAGAAAACAGAAACATCAATCACGTGTACATATGACCTACCGTCTCTATAAATAGTGTATTCTATTTCCTATATCTATCTTTTATGGATTATTATAAATACATATATACTGAATATATATTATATTTATATCATTATTATAGTTATTTATATTACGAAATCATGATCTATTTAATAGGACCAAGACTAACAAGTCAAAACATATGTGAAAGAAAAAGCGGTTATTACCCAAAACAAATCATTAACATGGAATTTTTATCAAACAAGTAAAATAAAGTCATAAGTAAATAATATTTAGTATTATATATATGAATAATGTTATTTTATATATCTATAATAAACTTATATTTATTATATATAATATTTGAACGAGTATAACAAGATTCAATACTTAAAGTAATGGATTACCATCATGCTTTTTACTTTTGTGAGACACATGTTATATTCACCTCATATTTCTTCAATGTGGTGTATACACTTAAAATAAATGTATTTTATGAAGAATATAATAAAATAAATTGATATTTTAATATGAATTTTATTATATATCTTTCATGGGGTTAATGGTTCAAAATTTTCCAAATCGTTAAAGTATTTTTTTCAGTTTTACTTCTTTGAGACGTATGCTATAATATGAACCTATATTATTTCTTTTGGTGTATTAAATCCTATTTGAGATGTAATAACAGTAATTTATCTACTGTAATTAAATTTTATGTTCTATTTTATTTTATTCCATCATTTGGATTATGATTCATGTTTCCTAAGTTGTAAAGATTTATGTTACAATCTCATCATGTATCGAGTTTGTTTATGATTAAGTCTAAAATATTGAAATATCATGATATAACTCTGAAACATTATCATGAATTTTCTTATCCTATATTTATTCATGATATATTCATGTAAATTTACCATTTATCAGCTCTTTTTACTTAAGACAATTAAAAAAATAAGAAAATATGACTATATTTTCTCCCTTCAGACTAAAATATATGTTCTTTCAAAAAAAAATTTCTAAAAAAGTTTTAAAAACGTTTTAAATGTTATTTTAAGATCATTTTCAAAGAAAATTATTTTAAAAAATTATATTTTAGAAGGTTTTTAAAATGGTTTTTAAATCTTATTTTATATTTTTTCACTGAAATTTTTAAATAAAAAGGGTTTCAAAATGTTTTATATTTTAAAAGGGGTATTTTAAAGAGGAAATGATATATTAATCGTGAAATTTTTAAAATTATTTTTAAATATTAATTAACATTTTTTCAAAGTGGATTTCAAAAAAAAAGGATTTATAAAATTTTTTATGTCTTAAAAATGATCAACAAAGCATGGTTATTTTCCATTAGAAATGATAAAAGTGATATTTTAAAATGCATCTCTATATAAGATGAAGTAATTTGATATATTTTATGATTTTCTAGGGATACTATCCTAGGACACCGTTATTATTATTTATTTGGATGGTTTATGTTTTAGATGAAAAATATTTTATGAGCCCGATTTCTATTCCATGGATTATACCATGATAAAACAATTATGAAACCTATTCTTTTTAAGGGGTTATTCTATGATGATATAATTATTAAACCTGTATCTTTCCCCTATGTTGTGATGTAATGAAATTTTTATGATACCCATTTAATTTCATGGTTTATGATATAATTTTTATGAAACACATTCCTTTTTATGGGTCATGATATGATGAATGTTTTATTATCTATTGGCACACATATGTTTGATTTCATTATGTGAGGGTTGGGACCTATATCGCCCTCCAATTAATTATGTAAAAATTTATATATCATGAAATATAAATGGATGTAATGGTGTGTGAACCTGGTTCCATAATGTACTTTGACTACTAAGATGGTCTTGGGAGTGAACCTTGACTACTAAGATAGTCTTAAAAGTTGACCTTGACTAATAGGATGGTCTTGAGAGTAAAAATTGACTACTAAGATTGTTTAGGGAGTGAACCCATTACATCTATTTGGCCTTGGATGTGAGACTTTATTACTATTGAAATCATTTCGTGTGTTTATGTGTATACCAAAAATCTATGACTCATGCCAATGTTATTCTCTCATGGTTCATGTTTTTCTTTTTCTTATGAGTCGTGTCTTATTAGATACTAATATTTTTTCCATGATTCGTATTTCTGATATTTGATATCCAGGGTATGGTTTTACAATGTTATTCTCAGGTTCACACACCCTTATTTTTATGTCATACTTATGTATCTTCCTCATTTTCCCTAATTGGGAATTTGATCTCACCCTTTATTATGTTTTATTTCCCCAGGTTATGAATAGAGGTTTTAATTACGATATGATTGGGAATATTAATAATGGAGAATATATTTATGGTAGATGTCAAAGATTTTTCACCAGACTAGAATATTGTGTTCCATGTTTCCAAATGAACTAAACTATTACAGTTAGCCAATATGTTTTTATGTAAAATAATGAGTATTTATCTAAAAATATATAATATCCATATATGTTAATCATGGGTCTCTATAGTTGTTATCAAAGAAAAGTTTTAGTTGAAATTTGGAAACTTGGATATGAAAACTTTAGTGATATCCCAGTAGATATTTATAAGGATGTATCTAGGGTTGTATCTAAGGATATCTGTAAGGATGATTCAATGTTTAGGGAAATATACTAGAATTTTGGAAAATTATTAAGAGATTAGTTTCCAAGAAATTTCATCCCTTTATGGATACTACAATTGAATGTGGCTCTAAAATATAAGTACCTAGGTGTAATAACCCTAAAAACACTGTATTAAGCTAGAATCGATCAGGAATTGGTGAATGACAATAGGCCTTGATTGACACCTTATTTGACACTCCCAAGGGATATTATTTGGAAATTTACAAACTCTTTATGAACCATCAGGAAGTATTTAAAAATATTATGACTAAGAATGATCTAGGATAAGAATATGATTTCATATATTAAATAAGGATTCATTATTTAGATATCCTTTAAGTTATTTTTCATGATTATGTGGTTTTCCATTAGGATAAGTGTTTCTCTCACTATGATTTATCGTTTTAGTCGATGGTGGGAACCATAAGTAATTGGGTTTGTGTTGAATGTGAATTAAAATTATCATATGAGAAATCAAATGGGATTATGACAAGAGTGAATAAATTTTTCATTATTCCTATTTAGTTTCCACGGAACAGGATTAACAATGTGTACCTTAACCAACTCTCAGACCAACCAAATAATAGAAAGAAAGAGTTCACTGAGAGTTCAGATAGCAGAGACCCTGGAGGAAAGAAGATTCATTTTTCTATGTGATTAAAATGTTTGAAGAAACACACAAGTGTGTGTGTCTTAGAGGAATAAGAATACATTCTGACAGTGAAAATTAAGGACACAAAGAAAGTAACTTCAAAAGAAAGATTAAGAGTCTAGTTAACATACTAAAAGGGAATATTGGCCTCCATAAGGATTATCAATGGATGAATGATTTAAATTTTGAAAGTATGGGCATAATGAAAATAAATTTCCATGGGGATAAGTTTTTAAAGAAAATCCAAAAGGTGTTATGAGTAATAGTTATTTTGTTAATGATAAAGAGACTAAAAATAACATATTAAAGGAAATAAGTGTTAAGGAATAAGGTGATGAAGCTTTGTTAATTGTTTGAGAAGTGAGTGGTATGAATGAATATTTATATATTTGAATTGAAATATTATGTTATATGAATCATAAAATACATATGTATTGTTTATTATATTATTTTCATTAGTGATTTCAATGAATATGTTGAATTATGCTAATGGATTGGAAAAGTGATTTAATAGAAAGGTGATATTTTTATTAAGGGTATATAACCTTTAGCATGTTACTAAGGATAAGAAAGTTATGTTTATTATGGATAAATAGATAGTCGATATGGATAGAGTAAATTTGATAGTATTGATGTCCTTAGAAATCATAAAGGATTCATTAACAAAGTAATTTTTCTATCAATGATGAATTTTACAACATTGTTTTTTGGATTTAATGAATATAACCAATAATCTTTGTTAAATGAAAGGAATGAAGAAGAATGTATGTTTTCAATAAGTTTTTATGGTAATTGAGGTTATTACCATGATTTAATAGAATATGTGATGAAGGTATTCAAATATTTGTTCTGTGATAATCCAGAGATACATTATGATATTTGGGTATCAATGTTAAGTTGATTCTGAGAAATTTAGTGACCTTTTTTCTAAAGTTTTGGATTTTCAACTTTTAGAAGGGTCAAAAGGTTAACCATTTATGAAAATTTTTATGTTGAACTATGAATGGGGTTTGATAGGTTAATGTTTCACAATATTAATATTTATGCATATTGGATAACCTGTTAAAACCTTTTAATTGTGATGATAACAAAAGATATATAGAATTACCTATCATTATATTTATGGATATTATGATAAATTGGTGATTTAGGCAAAAACCATTCACATTTATTTAATAGAGTAAGATATGAAGTGAAAATTAATCAAGGAAAAACTAATGGATGAGATTTTTCTTATGAAATTGAATGAAATCATGTAATTATATCTTCTTGTGAAAATTCTTCAACTTTAATAAAATGGTCTTGAAATAAAATGATATCATGTTATCATCATTTTGGATGATATCAATGAGTTTTATCAAGACTATTTGGTTTATAAATTTTTTCTCATTAACTTCCTCTTGACCATGTTCTCTATCACTCTCCATCAATATTTTCATGTTAGTTTTCTCTACTATTTCCATGTTTCCACTTCCCACCTATGTTCTTCTATGTGGAAACGAAATTGTGTGTATCTTTGGGTAACTTTTATGTTTCCAACATTCTATTTTTAAAGGATTTTTTAGAATTTATTTTTACAATGTGGGTTTCTATGAAAGTAGCTTTCAAGTATTGAACCTTTGATGAACCAGATGAATTTTGAGGGAAAAAATCATTTTAAGGGAGGTAAAATGTAAAACCTTGAGTTTTAATGACTTTTTTTTGAGAAAATTAAAATTATTTGATGGTTTGAGTTGAATGCAACACCAAGTTAAGATTTATTTATTAGAAACACTCTGTTTATTTTTTGTTAAACACAACACCGAGTTTATATTTTGGTACATGCAACAATACCTTTTTCTTGAGTCTCATTTAATATGAAGTTTTTTTGATATCTTGTATTACAGGAAAAAAAAGTTTTACTGAACTACAATATATAGAAAATATTATTGTTTAACATAACAGTTATTGCCTATTTTTTGGAATGTAGAGAATACATAAGATTATTTAACTCATGAAAATTTATAGTTTTAACATGTATATTAGTTATCTATTGATTTGAAAAAAAAATAATCATTTAAAAGAAAAATACGGGAATTCTAAAAAAACAATACATTTTTTAAAGATGGGTTAATCATGATTGGAGAAAAAAAAGTTAAAATTAAAATGTACCACTTTAATAAAATTTATTTGAAAAAATAAATTTCATTTTTAAAATCATAATATCAAAATTCTCTTAGGGAAAATATTTGGTATATTCTAATAAGTTTCATTTTTTGATGAATAATGAAAAATACTGACTTTTAATTGAAAAATATCTTTTAATTTAAATACTTTTTATTTTTAAACTATAATTTTAATAGGTTTTAAAGTAAAAATAGTTCAATTATATACTTATTAATCCAATTTAGGTTATTTTAATTAATTTCATGTTGAAATTTAATATAAAAAGATTGTAAACTTTTGATCATTTTTCACATTAAAAACTCACTTTCTCGTCATGACTATGGGATTATTTTTTTATTAATTACCACCTATTAAGTAAATTGAATTATGAAAATTAGATTCAATATTTTGAATAATAATAATTTTTAATGTCCAAAAAATAAAACTTAACTTTTTACCAATGTGATTAGTGAAAGAACTTAAAATTAATAACATCAACTAAGGTAAAAATAAGATTGCATAGTGGTTTTAGTTAGAATATAAGGTGTAATAATGACTCAACACTTATCTAAAATCCATTGGATAGATATATTTAGACCCTTGTGACCTTAGGATCTATTTTTATGATTTTTTGGACACTTTTCCATGAAAGTGACCCACATAAAAAGTTAAGTAAAGAAAGTGATAAAAAATGTACCTTTCTTCATTTTTATTTCTATAAATCTTTGGAATAGGAAATAAGAACATAAGTTTGATAATAAATATTATTTTGGAAGATAAAATAATTTTTTATTGTTGAAATTTATAAAAATATTATATATGATATAATTAAATTAAATTCTTAAGAAACTCCAATATATAAAGAATTTGGTTAATAATTAAATAAATCAAATGAAAATAAAATCATTAAAAGTGAAGTAAATTGAACGAATTATTGTTTTAAATTATTTTTTAGGTGAATATATCATCTTACACTTGTTTGAACATAATGGATTCAATTTCCATTATTTTATTTACTTTTTATATAAATTAAATGTATAATTTCAAAATTGACATTAATGTCATTTTAAAATAAATTTGGTTTTATTAATTGATCTAAAATTATTAAAAACCTATATTATGTAACGTTATTTTTAAATATTAATAAATATAAACTTTTTTCTGTTAATGGAATGATTGTTCTATTATAATGACTATATTGACCGTTAAATAAAAAAAATGTGTTATCATAGTTACGGTTAAAGTAGTCTTGTGAACATTACATGAGATTGTATCATGGTTAACTAAATTTAATTATATAATGTATAAAATTATAAATAAAATACCATGATGTATTAAATATTTTTATCATTCAAATGAATATTTATAGTCAAATTTATCTTATATATAACCCTATATTAAAAATGGTTTATTTATTAAAATTTAAATTTAACACTTTTAACTCTTCTTTAGATAAAATATAATAAATATCATAATCTAACCCAATTGAATAAAAAAGGATCATATTTTTGTCCTAAGTATTATTTTGGTCGAAAAAAACTTATCCAATATAATTAGGACATGTGTTGGGGTAATTTTATATTATTATAATATTATTTTTACCTTTAATTACCCTATTTAATTTTAACCGTGGTAAATAAAATTGAAAAGTTACTATCCAAAAAAATTCATCCAATCGAACCACATTTAACTTATTGATGAAAACTTTTTCTATCGTATTTTTTAAGTTCAATTCACAGAATCGGTAAATTTATGTTTTATGCAAATTGGAAAATGTGCCTAGAAGGTGGGTAAAAGATGTTAAAAGGTTCAATAAAATTTTATATATCTATTTTTATTATAAAATGACTCCAATTAATTAATTTTTACTAATATATGTATTATGTATCTATTTTTAATTTAAAATAAATTTAAATTTAAAAAAATATTTAAATAAAAAGTCAGTTTTAAACAATAATGCAGGGTTTTTCACTATTTATCAAAAATTGAATGTTTTCAAAAAAATACCAAAAATTCACCCTAATCTAATTTGGGTACTCTGAATTCAAAAATTAAGTCTATTTTACCAAATTCAATTCTTATAAGTGTCTAAAATTATTTTTATTATTTTTCATAAAAGGACATAAAATGTAGTTCTTTTAAGAAAATTGTTTTTCAAAATATATAAATATTTTTAAAAAACGAAACATTTCATTATAAATATTCATTATTTATGTGAAAACATTATAAATATCATTTAAATTTTATTTTTTACTATTCATATTACAATATTTAATTGATAAAAAAATATATCATTTAAATAATTATAATACTAATGAGTTGTTTCAGGGAAACTCAATCTCCTGTATAATGAACTCCAAGTCGGTGTTGTGTTCAATATATGCTATTAAATTACTTTAAATAGATAACGTACTTTGAAATCTTGGGGTGTTATAGGATTAGATCAACTAATGTGTTAGGTTTACCAGGGCCAACTTGTTATAATAATCATATGTTTAAGAACATGACTATTGGGTGAAACATTACTAAAACTTATAATATGTTGGAATTGGTTTTTTTAAGAGGTTATGAAGAAATTATTGTTTGATAGTTAATCTAAGATACTTTTCAACTATGTTTTGTTGTAAAAAATTGCATATGAGAAAGGGATTGGGGTTTATAAAGTATTATAAGGTTCTTTTTCAAGAATAATTTGTATCCCATTATTTTATTTTCTAATACACAAAAAAAATATAACTCCTTACTAGAAGGGGCATGAGAGAAGGTAGGATTCATATAGTAAGGATTTTTTTTCTTAAGTTATTGGATATCATCTCACTTTTATGAATAGGTATTATTTAATTTTACTCAGACTTCAATCAAATATTGTAGATTTATTTTATAATCATTAGAAAATATAAATTGGAATCAAACTAAAATGTGAATTTTAGGAATATGTGCCTCTAATTTAACCAAAGAAGAAATTTAAAAGTTAATAATGTAATTAAATATATATTTGGAGTTTATGATATAAAACCTAATTACAATTCCTTGTGCCTTCCTCTAATTATTTTGATATCATTGGTTTTTTCTTTTATAATGATCAAAGAAAAAACAAAATCAGACATCCATGATATGAAAATATGTTTTTATCTAAATAATGTTTAAGTTTTCATATTAATGCAATGGTATTGACAATAAAAATTTATGCTATTTTAAATTTTCCTGACATAAATGGTGTTTTTGATATAATTTATTAACTAATTTCAACATTTATTGGTGGATTGGACACTCATATCAAAGGGAATTTTAATATTTTAAACTAGAAATTATTTATTCTAGTTAAGAACAGTAAGGATAGATTTTAGTGAACTCAAAGATTTTAATATTTATATAATGTTTCAGAAAGGGTGGTGTATGGTGGACAAATCAAGTTTTTTATGGTGTATTTTTTTTAAATGAATGTAATTTTCTAATAATATTTTTTTGTATTACCTAATTTAGGAGGGTGGCTGTCATTTCATAGCATGATCTTTTCGAAGAATATACTATTATTAAGAAGGTTTTGAGGTTATAATGAAGGTCAATCCAATTTATTAATATCATGATTGCCTAATCATTTTACTTTTACATTGGTACCTCCTAGATGACTAATTGATCATTTTTTGTATGTGCGTGTCTTGTTGAAGGCATAGTGTCAGGTTTGGGTTATTAGATAAAGAGATGATTATTATCACCTCACCTAGATAATATGATTTTCAATATTCCATTATTATTTTAGTATGTATCAAATAATCTTATATTGCCACTTGATTCTTTTTGTTCCTTTTCAATACATTTAACTTAAATATTAGAAAGGAGGAATTTTTTAATGTCCCAAGCCCACAACCATCTACACAGCCTAAGTTATAGGGTTACTTACCTCAGACACACCTTAGCATATGTTAGAGGTTTCTAACTAGAATCAAGGGTTGGATAGAACCACCTAGGGAAACTATACCTCTAGCATCATTACATCCAATCATAATAAATAATATATGCCTTTATAAAAAAAGAAATATCATAGTAAAACATATAGAATTATATCAAAATGAATACTAAAAATAAATACAGTATACCATGATATAATAAAATGATACCCACGTATATCATGTAGTCATATAGTAATGCATGATTTCCCAATAGACTGATCATATAAAATATATAAATTAAACAAAAAATAAATTGACAAGGAGACCCAACCGTTATCTTGAGCGTCACCTCAGACCAGTCTCTATATCCCTATGGATCTCTTTCAGCCCACTCACATTTACTAAGTTCCTTACTCTGACATGTATGACAACCATAAGGTTTTCATGTCCATTAAGGTATGAGTTTAGTGGGTGAGCATAACACTCAGTAAGTAAAGGTCAACAATGTCCCTAATGTTAACCAATATATTTTTATATGCATGTACCCTATGATATGAAAGTAGTACACATCACATTTATAAACTGGTCATACTATATAGTGATTAATAATCCACCGTGATATTCAACTCATACTAAATTTTTCTTATACCAAAATGGGATAGAGTTTCCAATGGTCAAATCACATCATCGAGGTAGGACAACCATGAAATGTTTAGTACTCCTAATTTGAATGAGTTTACTAATAGGATGGTAGTGTGTATAACCATGTCTCATGGTGGTGATTGTATTATCACCAGTAAATATCTATCATAGGTTAGTTGAGAAACAAACCAAAAAACCACTTTCTCTAAGGGGTAGTATATCCCATTTAGAGATACTCGTCCATAGAGGTAAGTGAATCACACATGGACAAATTTAGTGATCTCCGGGGGGAATGTGTCACACCTATACACACTACTAGAAAAATGGCCCACTATTATAGTTATAGCTCTGCTGACAATAGGTGGATATTTTATCCATCGCTATCCAGCCATTGGCCTCTATTACCACAAAAATAAGGGTATATTCATGGGTATTTTATACTTACGTCTGAAGATATATATCCATGTGAAAAACCCATGAAAATAATCATAACATCATGGCTAATACACTTGGTTGTATATTTATTACAATGGGTGATGCTCATGGTTATACCTTATTGCTATGGACTCTGCCTATGGTTATTTTTCTAAATCCACAGGCACTACCAATGGTTGTACCCTTACAAACAATAGCATGTCCCATGGCTATATGCTTACTATATATTTTAAACCCCATATATGAATTGATAAATATATATCTCTATAAATGATCATACTTCAAAAAAAACAAACAAATATAATTATACATCATCTACATACATAATAAAGACTTTTTATAATCATCATATAATAAATATAGTATATATTAAAAGTTATACTAATAGTTAGTGTCGTTACCATTAAAAACCTACTAATAACCACCATAATTACCCCCATTATCAACATAACCCACAAAACACCAACATCATCATTTTCACAACCAACGATGCCACTATCTCTAACACTCCCATAATCATGATCATCATGAGCATCGCCATCATTATCTGTAACAAAATTGGTAATTAGAGAAGAGGAATCCTTTAAAATGGAATGCAAAATCACCAAAAAAGAATCAATAATTGGTTCACTATTAGGAATAAGTTAAGAAAAAACATCATATATAACTCTCTTGATTTATTAAAGTATCATTCTTTCGATTCACTAAGACTCTTCCCCCACTATTCATGTTGATTGTTTAATGGAAACATTTATTCTCTTATATATAATTGTAGCATAAAAATTGCTCAAAGAAACCCTCATATAAGACCAATATCAAGATGGTACAACATTCTTCTTAGGTCAACATCAATAATTATCATAACTCTCACCTCCTAAAACCAGATGTAGATAATATTTTGGACGAAAAATTATCTAGTTCTTTTTCTACCAGTGCTTCAAGATAATTATATTGAAAAAAATATTTCATTAATTAGATTGGTAAAAAAATTAAAGATTTAAATTTAATCAAATTAGTAAAATGGAAATTTGGTAATAATTTTTTCTTGTTTCATGTTTCATACTACATATGTAACTTTTATTTTCATTCTTAAATAGAACATGCTAGAGAAAGGAACATGACCATTAATACTCAATGACTTTTATGCACCATTTTATCAAAAAATTAGTGAAGTATTTATTGATATACATAAAATATACATGTCAAAAATGACAAACATAAAGTAATATCAAATTAAATTAAACCAGGATAACTAACATTAACTAAAAATAACTAAAATAGAACATGTTTGAAGATAAAAGGCCAAAAAATATTTAAAAAAAACAATAAAAAATTGAACCATGATACATTTAATAGGATTAATAATAGTAACCAATTGAAATTAAATAATATTAAATTGGATTAGATAAAAAAATATTGAACCTAAACTTCCAAAATAGTTTAATTTTATTAATAATATTCATTTCATTTTAACTATGTTTTTCTTTATTAAAATTGGTTTTATTTAGTTCACACTATTATCTATTGGTTTTTTTAGATTAGGATTAGTTTGATTTTGTTTGGATAATTTCAATTGCGTTTTTTTTAGATTTTTTATATGATTTATTTGGATATTTCATGAGCCATGTTTTGATTGTTTATACTAGTTTAGGTTATTTTAATTTCATTCAATGTAGTTTTGTTCATCATCGATTGATTTAGATACGATTAAATCCTAAAAAAATTAATTTTTTTGATATCTAACAAATTTTATTTTAGTCCATGTGATGAAATAATTCCAAATTACGAATTTTTAATTACACCTTATTGACTAATACACTAGCTACAAAACATGAAATTATTTTTATTCAAATAAAAAGAATGTTGATGACTGGTTATTTAGGTATTGTGTGACTTTTATTATTCAAATTTTCCTTTGACTATAAAATCACTTAGTAGATGAATATTTATATTTAAAAATTATATTATCTTAGGGGAGAAGAAAAATGACACATGGTGTCATGAAATTCAATTAAAACAACATATCAATTCATGATCATCATCACATGTAAACTAAAATGGTTAAAAATGTGTTATTAATAGGGAAATTATTTGGAAAGAAAAATAATTTACAGCACCAAATGAAATCTTATATCTTGAAAAAAGTACAAAATAGCATGGAATTAAAATGAAGTTGAGAAAAAAACTATCAAGAACAATTAAAACCCTTAAATTTAAAACAATTTTTTTTTGAATCACTCAGCCACAAAAGTAGAGAAAATTAACGTTAAAATACATTAGAAATAATTATAAATCGATTCAGAATATAACTAGTTGAAAATTTCCATAATATTTATGTAACTATAATTATGAAAAAATTATTTTAAAATCAAAATAGAGTCATTGAAAAAGTCATATCGTCTTCCAAAAACCAAAATCATTACTAGTATGTTATTCCCATTTATGATTAGGTTCTTCCAAATTAAAATAATACATGACCTCAATTATATCACATTTATATGTTAATGTTTATTCAAATTATTCTTGTTTTTGGTTTCTTATCACATTTATTTTTCATGTTCAAATAGTGTTTAGATCCATTCATATTCAATGCCATTTTTATGCCTAATTGTATCTTCATTGTAATTTTACAATTGTTCATTATAATTTACATGTTTAATTTATTTTTACATATTTATTTTATTTTATATTTATATATTTTATGTTTAAAAATAATTTCTATAAAACTATTCATAATGTACATTATCATAAATCATAATTTTGACCAGTTAATTTAAGAAAAAATGAAAAATCAAATTACCAATTCCTACTCATGATCTAGAAGTGATGTTTGTTTAAGAGTATGAACATATTTCATTCCACGTTTTTTATTTTATTTCTCACTTTATTTCTCTTATAAAAATAGTTATATACTAATTAATTATCGATAATAATAGTGACATAATTAATTCACACTTTTAAATCCATCATCAACAAAAGTCTATATTTAAATTAATTAATACCTTAAAATATTTATTGTTTCAATATGTTATGATTTCACTGTACTCATTAAGTATAAAATAACCAAAAACTAGTATACCCTCAATCTTGGTAACAATTATACTTTTCCAACATGTATATAATTCATACATGTATGATATTTATAATTATCCTAACTCTATCAACGTGGAATTATTTTTATTCTAGTTGTAAGGTAAGTTATATCAAAGATGAATTGAAAATATATATATTTGTCATCATAATGATATAAATTAAAATATCTAAAAGCTAATAAATATTATTTACCCATGACTTAGCCCATGTTTTTTCTTTATTTCTTCTAGGTTTTCTTTCGATGGTATTCCTTTAACAAGAATAATGTTATTATGTTTCCAAAGTGTCCCCCTAAAAATCCTATATTAGTTCACATTATTTCTTATTATGACTATATCCACGTTATAATGAACAATAATGTGGGTTTATATGTTCTAAAATTCTCTCATATTTGTGCAACATATACATGTATAAGATTTGATTTATAAAACACAACCATTGATGTTATTTGAACCATTAACAACATAAAAAATCTCTATTTACCATGTACCATTTCTTCCATACAAACCATTTTTCTAAATTTCACATTGTCCTCTTTATTAAAACATTTTGAGGTCAATACCTCCTTTGGAAATGTTTTACACTTTATATAAATAAAAACCACTCATTGAAAACGAAATCATGATTTTACATCTAATGCATGCATTTAAAAAAAATTCAAAAGTATCAATGGCCTTTCAAAAAAACATAGCAAAAGAATGCATTTCATCTCACCCCCGAAAACGCTATAAAAACATTAATTCACAAAATAGACCATGTAACCATTTAATAAAGTTAACAAACTAACCAATTAGAATAATTGGATGAAATCAATTTTGAAATTCTCATCATTTAAAAACCACGCCATAGAAAGTTGTCACAGCCCATGGGTGGCTTTAAATTTGGTCTCAAAATATTCAATGGACCTAATGGGGCTTGTGAGAGGTTTCACACTTCTATTTAAGGACCAATTTTCATTATTCTTAATGAATAAAAATTTGTGCATCACATTAATGTAATAGAACACATTCTATATACACATACAATATCAAGATTGTGGGAGATTTTATATAGAACACTAACCTCATACTCATAGATAACCACTCATCCAACCTCCTCCCTTGATTCGAACTAAAAAGGACTCAATCATAAGGGTGAAAAACTCCGTGGAATAATGGTTTATATGATTCAAAGAGAGAATAAAAAAACACCCTAGTTCTTCTAGAAAATACGTCTATGAAAAGTCAGAAACATAACTAGAGCTTTGATTCTCACAAAACAAAACTTCAAACGCCTAACAATCAAGGGAGATTCATCCTTGGAGGAATTGGGAGATACTTGTTCCCACCCTATGATGATCGAGGTTAAATGAGGACGAAAATAAAGTAGGAAAAAATAATCATGAGATAAAAAATAGTAAATTCTCCATTTTTAAAGTGGTACATGATTTGGAAACATGGTTAGATAAACTGTGCACCAACTACATTGTTCCCTTTATCTAAGAGGGGACCATGCTGCATGGTTTGGGGGAGACACCTACGCAGTTTGAAAAACCATAAAGTGCATTTTTTCTCTCCTCTATCCAAGGGGCTCGAGTATCATGGTCTCTTGTACACCTATAATGTATTATAAAATTTTTCACCCCCCTTCTATTGGTTATATGGTTATGATTGAAAATTAAATTTTTATTATTCAAACACTTTTAAAGAAAAAGTTAGAAACCACGAGTTAAACCATAAAAAAAATAACATAACCATTAAAGGACAGTTTGATCCTACTATATTTAATCTCATTAAATAATTTCTAAGATATATTTTTTACCTGGGTGTTTGGTTCATACATTAAAATATCTTCTAACTAAAACTCAAGCTTGTCCCAAGGCTGGAAGTATTACTCAAGGTTGATCTTCCCATTATGGAATCCCCCAACAAGAATCAAGTCTTCGTTGTCTTTCCAGGTATATTGGTCCTAATTGAGAGTCACCCTCAATGACCTCCCCATCATTCTGGTAAATTCTTCTTCAGTAGAATTAAGTGATATAAACTGTTCAACACTTATTCTTGAAACCTCATAAGAAATTCCAACGAGTGATCAAGCACATCACATGGATTCTAATGCTAACAATAATCCTTGGGGTAGGGTGGGTATCGCTATCCATATAATTATTTTTCTACTTCTTCTCTGATCTCATCCCCATTAGAAGTGGAAAATAAGAGTAATCTTTTCTCTCTTTTCAAATGCCTCTTCGGCTCCTACTTCTCCTTGGGCTTGGAATCCTACCACCCTAAACTGCATCCACTATTTAACCTACTTAATAGTCATCACTAGATTTGATCCGGGGATCCTTTTACCCATATTTGGATAGCCTAATTGGATATTCCTCATACTCTTGAACAGAATCATCATTAGGAAATCATTCAGAGTGGTTTCCCAACTCAATGACTTCCACCTCCCTTCTAGGACTTGTCCTGAAGCCTGTAGAATTACCCTTTTGAGGCTCTTTAGAAACCTCTTCCTAGCTTCTAACACTAATACCAATCCTTGGGCACACCACCTTAGTATATGAAGTGCCAAAGGGAGTCATGAGACCTCCATAATCTACTCATATGTTTGTGGAACATGGTTAGTTCTAACCATATGTCAACCATGACCCAAGAATTGTATGGATTATTTTTCCTCCTTTTCATTCTCAAAAACCCATGTACACCCTTGAGACCTACTTTACACCTGATAAACACTCCATTAACCATATAAAAATGAATTCAAAACAAAATTTAAATGATGGTTTTATCATACAAATATCATGTTCTTACAACCTCTCCACCTTATAATATCTCATCGTTAAGATACACTCTGAAGCATCACTAAGCCTCCAAGGTAAAAGCTTCGGGCCACTAGGTCCACATATTTACATACCTTCCCCAAATTTCTTCTAGAACATAAATATTATATCACAACACTCAACTAAAGGAACAATCATACTTCAAAGAATTTTCTCCCAACCATGGTCTATGGATCAATTCAGATGATCGTCAAAGGACACATAAATATCAACTAAACAGCATCCAGACCAAGAAAAAGAGAAAGGTCAAGTTAATACTTTCCAAGTAGCAACATAAGAAAACTTCAAGCATAACATTATACCATCATGTATGATCCAATAAATACTCAAGTGGTTTCATCCAACCACATCCCTAACCTAAATCATTCTACGATTTAAACCCCAACAATATCTTACCAATATGAACACCCAAAACACAACCAAGGAACAACCTTCAACTCAAGGTGGTTATTACTACAGGTTGATCCAACACCCATTTTCAGAACCAAAAACACCATGATAAAACTTACCTAAGCCCATCCAACCTAAACACTGAATGTTACTTCATTTGGTCACCTACAAAGCCTATGGTTCTCCCCACCACAATCTTAAACATACAAATGCCTGCTTTCTAAGTTTGGAAATTCCTACATCTGAAACATCACTAAACTCATGCCCCTAAAACACACCTAATTCAGTTCCCACTCATCATTTCCAAACACCCATGAGGATACCATTCGACATCATAACCCTTTCTCATTAATGAGAACCCCCTAGGATGGATGAACACTCATTGTCCATGCATGAACTAAGAACAAACACTTCTTTCTATAAAAACCCTATTTATTTATAGAAACACATGTGTCACCTATAAAGTGACACATTATATGAAGTTTGAATCTTAATACATCCATTATATATGCTAACCCAAGTAGGAAATCTAACAACTGACTTGTCCTAAAAATGCTTATTTCCATCTTTCAGCATGTTGCCACTGTACCTGGTTATAATAACATTACACTCAGAGGCATTCCACGATCCCCCAGACATGCCCACTATAGTCCATACTTCACTCTTAGTGATATTCCATAGTTATAACATCCACTATCCCTAAACCATTATTGTTCTCTACCTCACTCACAGACGCACCTCCAACATGGCACCTCATATTTCTTTAAGATCTATCTTAATACCAGTTTAAATTCTCATCTCAATCGACATCCAAATTTATTACCAAATTTAGCATTCTTTATGGGAATAAATCATACACATCATTGATTATTTATAGGATTCTCAGTTCCCTCCTTGATCGATCTACGACCTTCTCCACACATCCATGACCCTTCCCACATGATGGTTGTATCCCTACTATTAACATATTAATTTCTAATATAGAAGTGTATTTGTCACCAAATCACTCAAGAAAATTATGCACCATAGCCCAGGTACCCCCACTACCAAATATGATAAGTGAATGTTGCTACGTCACCCTCACCGGAGTGACATAATAAAAATTAACTATCACTCATTCCCAACTTCTGAGAACAACACCCATAGAATTCAATAACCAATGATCCACCACAAGAACCCTAGTCAAGGATGGTTGGTGTTCCATTGATCACCACACATCTTCACTAAAACTTCTCCATGAGCACAACCTTCTAAGGATCCCCCTTCATCAAACTAGAACAACATTTAAGTAGTTTAGCATATAGTTGATGCTCTCTCAACATACTTAGGATGATGTATATTAAAGTTAGTACCCTAGAAACCAAATTCTTTGTACTTTGTGAAAAACTTATATTCATTGGATGAATATTTATAAACTCTTTATCACATCATGATTGTTATTTTTTATGACATAGTATGTGATAATTTCCTAATAATAGTTGTAATATTAAAAGGTTATAGTGAATCCCTACTATGATGAGTACTCGAAAGTCCCATGAAACTATTCTTGAATATATATTATATGGTCTGGTGATATCATTTTAAGGGACACAAATAATATAGGCTATTAGGGGTGGGGACTCATAAAACATTGAGCCACCTTCTCCTGGTGTGCTCCCTTGGTAATATCCAGGAGGATATTATGATAACAAGACCTTCTAGTAGGAAATCCACATTCATAAGTGTCATTGGATGTTCCTATCTGTGGATGTATGTATTTGTCCTTAGACTTTACTATTATTTTTAATGGTCATTATGACTCATAGACTTAGATATATTGATGAAAACTGTGATAACAGATGTTTGCGGTAAGGTAGGATATGTTGGGTGTGTCATGAGTAATACTACATTAATGAATAATGTGAGAAAAAAATTTCACTTCTAAAGAAGTATATATCTCAAAAACTTTGATGGAAATGATATAGACTAACTAAATCCATATCCATGGTGACCTCTAGTAAAGATCAATTTTAGGAAGTCAAAGAATGAGAAATCTAGCACAAGGGTTGATGGCACTTGTATGCATACCGCTTTATCAGAGATATCTGGACAAAGGGATTATATTACATGGTAAGAATTCATATGAGGTGACATGTCATTGCGGCATAAACTTCTTTATCTTGGGTGTCTTGACCTGTTTCTAGATAGTAATCTTGGACTTTAGGCAAGATCACCTAATTCCAATGAGAAAGAGGCCAAGAGGGTTACACACTATGTTTAGGCAGTATCTCAGTTAAATAATTTATTTTTCTAAAAAGTTGAATAAATATTATTCTCAGTTATGGTTTAATAATTATTTAAGTATTCATGATTGCATTAATTTCATTACTATTTATTCGAGATAATATATTACAAACATAATATTTATTTATTAGTGAATAATGCAGTTATATTTAGTTAATAAATAAATAGTCATTATTTAAGGCCTGATAAATATTTTGAAGGATTGGAGTTTATGATCTAATGTTTTCTGGGTAGGATACTTTTACATGAAGAACATGCACTGGATTATGTTATCAAACACTTATGATCATATAATTATCAATTATCATATATATATCCTATATTAACCCTTAATAAGAATCTGAACTCAACCTTTCTTATGTTTTCATTTTCCATAAGTTTTAAATAATGGTTTTAAGTAATAAATATCTTAGAAAGGTACTATGTGAGAATAACTTTTTGGGAGATTTTTAAGACCATTAATGAAATAAGTTGTTTATATATATAGTCTCTTAAGACACTAAACATTTATAGTCCTTGGGTGTAAACTATAGTGAAATTTATTTATTATTCATCTAAAATTATGTAATATTTACATAATTAATGTCTAGGATTCCTCACTGTAGTTTTTTTGTTTTCTCTATAACACATATGAAATAAAAAAAATATTCTCTAAAATTTATTTTAAAACAATAATTTTAGTTTTCACTTATAAAATGAATGGTATAGACTCTTGGTGGTATCCTACTGAACATTAGATTATATCCTACATATACACTTTAGTGTGTATATAGTGTAACACCCCATGTTTTTAAGCTTGTTTTTTGAATAAATTAATATTTTTTTATGGCGTGCATTACACGCTACACCAAGTTAAGCTTACTTTATATGCAACATCAAGTTAATATTTAACTTAATGCAATAATAATTTTATCTTTTGGTTCATGAAACACTATGTTTGTATTGTGTTACACACAATACCAAGTTTCTCCAAAAACAATTGTTACACACAAGACCATGTTTTACAAAATTACAATATACTATTAATACTATTATTTAATATAATAATTATCAATTATCCATTTTGAATAGAGAGAATGAATATGATTAACTGACTTATAAAAATATATATATTTCAAATTTTTTATTATTTATCTATTTATTAGGACCAAGATAAGAATCATTTAAAATAAAAAGAAACTCAATCTAAAAATAATATCTTTTCTAAAATAATTGTTAATCAAGCTTGGAAAATCTAATTTAAAATTAAAATTTTCTAATTTTAGAAAACTTATTTCAAAAAATAAACTTAACTTTTTAATTAGTAATATAAAAAATATTTTAGGGTGAATTTTTGGTATTTTTATAATAAGTTTCATTTGTTGAATAATAGTGAATAATACAGAATTTTAATTAAAAACACCCTTCTCATTTAAATAATTTATAATATTAAACTATATTTTGATTTGGATTTAAATTTAATATAGGTCAATTATAATTCAATTAATACAATTTATTTTATTTAAATAAATGTAATATTTAAATTTAATATAAAAACTTTGTAAACTTTTAATCATTTTTCTCATTAAATGTCTGCTTTCTCATCCGGACTCCAGGATTAAGTTTACATTAATTTATACCAATTATATGAATTGAATTTTTCAAAATAGATCACATATTTGTAATAATCATAATTTTTAATTTCTAATAAATAAAACATAATTTTTTCACTTAAGTAATTAGTGAAATTAATTAAGATTAATTACAATGATTAAGGTAAAAACAAGATTACTTAGTGGTTACAGTTAGAATATAAGGATTAAAAATGACCTTAAACTTATCCAAAAACTTTGTATTGACAAATTTAGGCCCTTTTGACCTTAGGATATACTTTTATTAGTTTTGGGTCACTTTTACATGAATGTGACCCCTATAATAATTTAACTAAATAAAAAGATAAAAAATGGACATTTCTTCCTTTTAATTTCTATAAAGCTTTAGAATAAGAAAAAAACTACATAAGTTTGGTTCTAAATATAATTTTAGAATATATATGAGTTTTTTTATCATTATAATTTATTTTAATTTTTTATAGATTTTATAATTATATTAAATTCTTTAGAAACACCAATGTAGAAATTCTTTAGTTGATAATTAAATAAATCAGATGATAATAAAAACATTAAAAGTGAATTAAATTTAATGAATTGTTTTGTTAAATTATTTTTTAGATTAATAAATAATGTTAAAAATGTTTTATCATAAAAAAATTTATTTCCATTATTTTCATTGTATATTTTAATTAAAATTAAATGAATAATGTCAAAATTTACTTTCATGACATTCTATAATAAATGTTATTTTATTAATTGATTTAAAATTAATAAAAATACCTTATTTAGTTAAGTGATATTTAAATATTAATAAATATTAAATATGGTCTATTCAAGGAACTATTGTACTATTATAATGACTAAATTGACTACCAAGTAGAAAAGACTTCTTTAGCACGGTTACGGTTAAAGCGGTGTTGTGTGTGTTACATGCGATTTTGTTAAATTTAATTTCCAAAAAACATAGGTTTTATAATTCAAAAATTATATATCATATTCATAATTAGTGATTCCAAATTATCTTATAATTATTACTCTAAATTAGTCTTAAATAATAAATTTCATGTGATATAAACTAGTTAACATAATGAAAAAAAATTGTAAAATAAGGAAACCTAAGAGTTAAGGAGAAAAATATTTAAAACATGAGTATAAATGTTTTTTGGAGTTTTGAATATACCGTATAATACCTAAACGCATTTAATTATCCTTATTGGTGAAACTTGAGGTAATCTTGACCTCCTAATAGTAAATATCTTTGAGAATTTACAAGAATATCACTCCTCCTCAACTATAAAAGGGCTCTCACTCTCCCATATTATTCACACCTATCAATCCATGTTTATTAGTAAATAACTACCCAAATAACTTATCATATTCCCTCATATTATGCTACAATCTTCACTTTGTTCATAAAATCAAACAATTAAGTCATTTGGTATGAACCAAAAAAAGATACCCAAAGAAGTGGTAACGTTCATCAATGAACATTTTGTTTAATTTCTTCTTCAATCCAACTAAAATCATTTTATATCATGATTATATAATAACATAAATATATTAAATATACTTATATGATTTTATGTTATGTTTATGACCTAAAACCACACACACTTCCATTAAATTGGTTGTGAGATCTTTTTTTGTGTGTATGGCGTACTACCGTCTCGCGAACCGATGTCATTAGTTTCTCCATTGCCACCTTTCATGGTTGGTAATAAATATATAAATACAATTCATATATTATATATATGATATTTAATATTTATTTATGATTCATTTATTATTATATAACACATACCTTTATGATTTTATTTTGGGGAAATACGATAATGTTGTTCGTGTGTACAACAGACTACCACCTCGCGATGTGATGTGATTAATTCAAGCAATACATGGAAGTTATTATGGATGTTTTTGACAAAAAAATTACATATATGATCAAAATATTTTTTTATGATGATGAAATTTCATATATTTTTCTTTCTTTCAATGTAATAAGAAAACTGAAACATCGATCACGTGTACATACGACCTACCGTCCCTATAAATAGTGTATTCTATTTCCTATATCTATATTTTATAGATTATTATAAATACATATATACTGAATATATATTATATTATATCATTATTATAGTTATTTATATTATGAAATCATGATCTATTTAAGAGGACCAAGACTAACAAGTCAAAACATATGTGAAAAAGAAAGCGGTAATTACCCAAAACATATCATTAATATGGAATTGTTATCATACAAGTTAAATAAAGTAATAAGTAAATAATATTTAGTATTATATATATAAATATTGTTATTTTATATATGTATAATAAACTTATATTTATTAAATATAATATTTGAATGAGTATAATGATATTCAATACTTAAAGTAATGGATTACCATCATGCTTTTTACTTTTGTGAGAAACATGTTATATTCACCTCCTATTTCTTCAATGTAGTGTATACACTTAAAATAAATTTATTTTATGAATAATATAATAAAATAAATTGATATTTTCATATCCATTTTATTATCTCTCTTTCATGGGGTTAATGGTTCAAAATTTTCCAAATCATTAAAGTATTTTTTTCAGTTTTACTTCTTTGAGAAGTATGCTATAATATGAACCTATATTCTTTCTTGGGGTGTATATAAATCCTATTTGAGATTTAATAACCTGAATTTATCTAATTTAATTATATTTTTTGTTCTATTTTATATTATTCAATCATTTGGATTATGATTCATGTTTTTGAAGTCGTAAATCTTTATGTTGGAATCTCATCATATATCGAGTTTATTTATGATTAAGTCTAAAATGTTGAAATATAATGATATAACTCTGAAACATTATCATGAATTTTATTATCCAATATTTATTCATGATATATACAAGTAAATTTACCATTTATCAACTCTTTTTTACTTAATACAATTAAAGAAATAAGAAAATATCACTATATTTTCTCCCTTCAGACTGAAATATATGTTCTTTCAAAAAAAAGTTTTCTAAAAAAGTTTTAAAAATGTTTTAAATGTTATTTTAAGATCATTTTCAAAGAAAATGATTTAAAAAAATTATATTTTAAAAAGTCTTTAAAATGGTTTTTGAATCTTATTTTGTAATTTTTCATTGTAATTTTTAAATAAAAAGGTTTCAAAATGATTCATATTTTAAAAGGGGTCTTTTAAAGCAGAAATTATATATTACACATGAAATTTTTTAAATTATTTTTAAATATTAATTCACATTTTTTCAAAGTGGATTTCGAACAAAATGGTTTATATAATGTTTTATGTCTTAAAAATGATCTTCAAAGCATGTTTATTTTTCATTAGAAATGATCAAAGTGATATTTGAAAATACTTCTCTATAAAAGATGAAATAATTTGATATATTTTATGATTTTCTAGGGATACGATCCTAGGACACTATTATTATTATTTATTTGGATGGTTTATGTTTTAGATGAAAAAGTTTTTATGAACCCAATTTCTATTCCATGGGTTATACCATGATAAAACAATTGTGAAACCTATTCTTTTTAAGGGGTTATTCTATGACGAAATGATTTTGAAACCTTTCTCATTCCCCTAGGTTGTGATGTAATGAAATTTTTATGATACCCATTTCATTTCATTGTTTATGATATAATTTTTATGAAACACATTCCTTTTTATGGGTCATGATATGATGAATGTTTTATTATCTATTGGCACACATATGTATGATTTCATTATGTGAGGGTTGGGACCTATATCTCCCTCCAATTAATTATGTAAAAATTTATATATCATGAAATGGAAATGGATGTAATGGTGTGTGAACCTGGTCCCATAATGTACTTTGACTACTAAGATGGTCTTAGGAGTGAACCTTGATTACTAAGATAGTCTTAAAAGTTAACCTCGACTAATAAGATGGTCTTGAGAGTGAACATTGACTACTAAGATTGTTTAGGGAGTGAACCCATTCCATTTATTTGGCCTTGGATGTGAGCCATTATTACTATTGAAATTATTTCATGTGTTTATGTGTATACCAAAATTATATGACTCATGCCAATGTTATTCTATCATGGTTCATGTTTTGATTTTTCTTATGAGTCGTGTCTTAAAAGATACTAATATTTATTCCATGATTCGTATTTCTGATATTTGATATCCAGGGTATGGTTTTGCAATGTTATTCTCAGGTTCACACACCCTTATTCTTATGTCATACTTATGTTTCTTCCTCGTTTTCCCTTATTGGGAATTTGATCTCACCCTTTCTTATGTTTTCTTTCCCCAGGTTATGAATAGAGGTTTTAAGTACGATATGTTTGGGAATATTAATAATAGATAATATATTTATGGTAGATGTCAAAGCTTTTTCACCACACTAGAATATTGTTTTCCATGTTTCCAAATGACCTAAACTATTACAGTTATCTAGCATGTTTTTTTGTAAAATAATTAGTATTTATCTAAAAATATATAATATCCATGTATGTTAAGCATGGGTCTCTAAAGTTGTTATCAAAGAAAATTTTCAGTTAACCTTTGTAAACAATGATATGAAAACAGTAGTGAGATCCCAATGGAAAATTATAAGGATATATATGGGGTGGTATCTAAGGATAAGTGTAAGGAAGAGTCAAAGTTTAGGGAAATATACTAGAATTTTGGTAAATTATGAAGAGAGTAGTTTCCAAGAAATTTCATCCCTTTATGGATACTACAATTGGATGTGGCTCTAAAATAGAAGTACATAGTTGTAATAACCCTAAAAACACTGTATTAAGCTTGAATCTATCGGGAATTGGTGAATGACAATAGGCCTTGATTGACACCTGATTTGACACTCCCAAGGGATATTATTTGGAAATTTACAAACTCTTTATGAACCATAATGAAGTATTTAAATAGATTATGACTAAGAATTATCTAGTATAAGAATATGATGTCATATATTAAATAATTATTAATTATTTAGATATACCTTAATTTATTTTTCATGATTATGTGTTTTTTCATTAGGATAAGTGTTTCTATCACTATGATTTATGGTTTTAGTCGATGGTGGGAACCATAAGGAATTGGGTTGGTGTTGAATGTGAATGAAAATTATCAGATGAGAAGTCAAATAGGATGATGACACGAGTGAATAAATTTTTCAGTATTCCTATTTAGTTTCCATGGAACATGATTAACAATGTGTACCTTAACCAACTCTCAGACCAACCAAATAATAGAAAGAAAGAGTTCACTGAGAGTTCAGATAGTAGAGACCCTGGAGGAAAGAAGATTCATTTTTCTATGTGATTATAATGTTGGAAAAAACATGCAAGTGTGTGTGTCTTAGAGGAATAGGAATACATTTTGGATGTGGAAATAAAGGACACAAAGAAAGTAACTTCAAAAGAAAGATGAAGAGTCTAGTTAACATACTAAAAGGGAATATTGGCCTCCTTAAGGATTATAAATGGATGAATGATTTAAATTTTGAAAGTATGGGAATTATGAAAATAAATTTCCATGGGGAAAAGTTTTTAAAGAAAATCCAAAATGTGGTATGAGTAATGGTTATTTTGTTAATGATAAAGAGACTAAAAATAACATGTGAAAGGAAATAAGTGTTAAGGAATAAGATGATGAAACTTTGTTAATTGTTTGAGAAGTGAGTGGTATGAATGACTATTTATATATTTGAATTAAAATATTATGTTATATGAATCATAAAATGTATATTTATTGTTTATTATATGATTTTCATTAATGATTCCAACGAATATGTTGAATTTTGCTAATGGATTAGAAAAGTGATTTAATAGAAAGTTGATATTTTTATTAAGGGTATATAACCTTTAACATGTTCCTAAGAATAAGAAAATGATGTTTAGTATGGATAAATAGATATTAGATATGGATAGAGTAAATTGGATAGTATTGATCTCCTTATAACTCATAAAGGATTCATTAACAAAGTAATTTATGCTATCATCAATGAAGTTTACAACATTGTTTTTTGGATTTAAGGAATATGACCAATAATCTTTGTTAAATTTAAGGAATGAATAGGAATGTATGTTTTCAATAAGTTTCTATGGTAATTGAGGTTATTACCATGATTCAATAGAATATGTGATGAAGGTGTTTAAATATTTATTCTTTGACAATAAAGATATACTTTATAATATTTGGGGATCAATGTTAAGCTGATTCTGGGAAATTTAGTGACCTTCTTTCTACGGTTTTGTATTTTCATCTTTTAGAAGGGTCAAAAGGTTAAACATTTATGAAAATTTTTATGTTGAACTATGAATGAGGTTTGATAAGTTAATGTTTTACAATATTAATATTTATGCATATTGGATAACCTATGAAAACATTTTTGTTGTGATGATAACAAAAGATATACGGAATGACTTGTCATTATATTTATGGATATTATGATCAATTGGTGATTTAGGCATAAAAAATTCACATTTGTTTAATAGAGTAAGGTATGAAGTGAAAACTAATAAAGTAAAAACTAATGGATGAGAATTTTCTTATAAAATTGAATGAAATCAAGTAAGTATATCTTCTTGTGAAAATTCGTCAACTTTAAGAAAAGGGTCTTGAAATAAAATGATATCATGCTATCATCATTTTGGATGATATCAATGAGTTTTATCAAGACTATTTGGTTTATAAATTTTTTATCATTAACTTCCTCTTGACCATGTTCTCTATCACTCTCCATCAGTATTTTCATGTTTGTTTTCTCTACTATTTCAATGTTTCCACTTCCCACCTATGTTCTTATATGTGGAAACGTAGTTGTGTGTAACTTTGGGTAACTTTTATGTTTCCAACATTCTATTTTTAAAGGAATTTTTAGAATTAATTTTTACAATGTGGGTTTATATGAAAGTAACTTTTAAGTATTAAACCATTTATGATCCTGATGAATTTTGAGGGATAAATTCATTTTAAGGGAGGTAAAATGTAATACCTCAAGTTTTAATGATTTTTTTGAGAAAATTAAAATTATTTGATGGTTTGAGTTGAATGAAACACCAAGTTAAGATTTATTTATAAGCAAAATTTTTTTATTTTGTGCTAAACACAACACTAAGTTTAGATTTTGGTACATGCAAAAATACCTTTTTCTTGAGTCTCATTTAATATGAAGTTTCTTTGATATCTTGTATTAGAGCAAAAAACATGTTTTACCGAACTACAATATACTATTAATATTATTATTTAACGTAAAAGTTATTGCCTATTTGTTGGAATATAGAGAATACATAAGATCATTTAACTCATGTAAATGTATAGTTTTAACATGTATATTAGTTATCTATTTATTAGGAAAAAAATAATAATCTTTTAAAAGAAAAATACTGGAATTCTAAAAAAACAATATATTTTTTTAAGATGGGTTAATAATGCTTGGAGAAAAAAAATTAAAATTAAAATGTACCACTTTAATAAAATTTATCTGAAAAAATAGATTTCATTTTTAAAATCAAAATATCAAAATTAGCTTAGGGTAAAGTTTTGGTATATTCTAATAAGTTTCATTTTTTGATGAATAATTAAAAATACTGACTTTTAATTGAAAAATATCTTTTAATTAAAATACTTTTTATTGTTAATCTATAATTAGAATTGGTTTTAAAGTAAAAATAGTTCAATTATATACCTATTAATCCAATTTAGGTTATTTTAATTAATTTAATTTTGAAGTTGAATATAAAAACTTTTTAAACTTTTGATCATTTTTCACATTAAAAACTCGCTTTCTCGTCATGACTATGAGATTAATTTTTTATTAATTACCACATATTAAGTGAATTGAATTTTGAAAATTAGATTCAATATTTTGAATAATAATAATTTTTAATGTCCAAAAAATAAAACATAACTTTTTCCCAATGTGATTAGTGAAAGAACTTAAAATTAATAACATCGACTAAGGTAAAAAACAGATTACTTAGTGGTTTTAGTTAGATTATAAGGTGTAAGAATGACTCAACACTTATCTAAAACCCTTTGGATAGATATATTTATACCCTTTTGACCTTAGGATCTATTTTTATAAATTTTTTGGACACTTTTCCATGAAAGTGACCCACATAAAAAGTTAAGTTAAGAAAATGATAAAAAAATGTACCTTTCTTCATTTTTATTTCTATAAATCTTTAGAATAGGAAAAAACAACATAAGTTTGATAATAAATATTATTTTGGAAGATAAACGAATTTTTATTGTTGAAATTTACAAAAATATTATATATGATATAATTAAATTAAATGCTTAAGAAAATCCAACATATAAAGAATTTGGTTAATAATTAAATAAATCAAATGAAAATAAAAGCATTAAAAGTGAAGTAAATTGAACCAATTATTGTTTTAAATTATTTTTTTATGTGAATATATCATCTTAAACTTGTTTGAACATAATGGATTCAATTTCCATTATTTTATTTACTTTTTATTTAAATTAAATGAATAATTTCAAAATTGACATTAATGTCATTTTAAAATAAATTTTGTTTTATTAATTGATATAAAATTATTAAAAACCTATCTTATGTAGAGTTATTTTTAAATATTAATATATATAAACTTTTTTCTGTTAATGGAATGATTGTTCTATTATAATGACTATATTGACTGTTAAATAAAAAAATGTGTTATCATAGTTACGGTTAAAGTAGTGTTGTGAACATTACATGAGATTGTATCAAGGTTAACTAAATTTAATTATATAATGTATAAAATTATAAATAAAATACCATGATGTATTAAATATTTTTATCATTCAAATGAATATTTATAGTCAAATTTATCTTATGTTTAACCCTATATTAAAAATGGTTTATTTATTAAAATATGAATTTAACACTTTTAACTATCCTTTAAATAAAATATAATAAATATTCTAATCTAACCCAATTGAATAAAAAAGGATCACATTTTTTTCCTAAGTTTTATTTTGGTCAAAAAAAACTATCCAATATAATTAGGACATGTGTTGGGGTAATTTTATATTGTTATAATATTATTTTTACCTTTAATTACCCTATTTAATTTTAACCGTGGTAAATAAAATGAAATTTTACTATCCAAAAAAATTCATCCTATCGAACCACATTTAACTTACTGATAAAAACTATGTCTATCATATTTTTTAAATTCAATTCACAGAAGCGGTAAATTTACATTTTATGCAAATTGGAAAATGTGCCTAGAAGGTGGGTAAAAGACGTTAAAAGGATCAATAAAATTTTATATATCTATTATTATTATAAAACGACTCCAATTAATTACATTTTACTAATATTTTTATTATGTAAATATTTTTAATTTAAAATAAATTTAAATTTAAAAAAAATTAAATAAAAAGACAGTTTTAAACAATAATGCAGTGTTTTTCACTATTTATCAAAAATTGAAAGTTTTCAAAAAAATACCAAAAATTCACCCTAATATAATTTGGATTTTCTAAATTCAAAAATTAAGTCTATTTTACAAAATTCAATGCTTATAAGTGTCTAAAATTATTTTTATTCTTGTTCATAAAAGGACATAAAATGTAGTTCTTTAAAGAAATTTTTTTTTCAAAATATATAAATATTTTAAAAAAACCTATACATTTCATTATAAATATTCTTTATTTATGTGAAAACATTATAAATAACATTTAGAATATATTTTTTACTATTCATATTACAATATTTAATTGATAAAAAAATATATCGTTAAAATAATTATAATACTAATGTGTTGTTTCAGGGAAACTCAATCTTGCGTATAATGCAATCCAAGTCGGTGTTGTGTTCAATATATGCTATTAAATTACTTGAAAGAGATAACTTACTATGAAATATTGGGGTGTTACAGGATTAGATCAACTAATGTGTTAGGTTTACTAGGGCTAACTTGTTATAATAAGGGTATGTTTAAGAACATGACTATTGGGTGAAACATTACTAAAACTTATAATATGTTGGAATTAGTTTTTTTAAGAGGTTATGAATAAATTAGGTTTTGATAGTTAATCTGAGATACTTTTCAACTATGTTTGGTAGTAAAAAATTGCATATGAGAAAGGGAGTGGGGTTTATAAAGTATTATAAGGTTCTTTGTCAAGAATAATTTTTATCCCATTATTTTATTTTCTAATGCATAAAAAAATATAACTCCTTACTAGAAGGGGCATGAGAGAAGGTAGGATCCATAGAGTAAGGATTTTTTGCTTAAGTTATTGGATATCATCTCACTTTTATGAATATGTGTTATTTAATTTTACACAGACTTCAATCAAATATTGTAGATTTATTTTATAATCATTAGAAAATATAAATTGGAATCAAACTAAAAATTGAATTTTAGGAATATGTGCCTCTTATTTAACCAAAGAAGAAATTTAAATGTTAAGAATGTAATTAAATATATATTTGGAGTTTATGATATAAAACCTAATTACAATTCCTTGTGCCTTCCTCTATTTATTTGGAGATCATTGGTTTTTTCTTTTATAATGATCAAATAAAAAACAGAACCAAACATCCATGATAAGAAAATATGATTTTATCTAAATAATTTTTTCGTTTTCATATTAATGAAATGGTATTGACAATAAAATTTTATGATATTTTAAATTTTCATGACATAAATGGTGTTTTTGATATGATTAATTAACTAGTTTCAACATTTATGGGTGGATTGGACACTCATATCAAATGGAATTTTAATATTTTAAACTAGAAATTATTTATGCTGGTTAAGAACAATAAGGATGGATTTTAGGGAACTCAAAGATTTTAATATTTATATATTATTTAATAAAGGGTGGTGTATGGTGGAAGAATCAAGTTCCTTATGGTGTCTTTTTTTTTAAAGAATGTAATTTTATAATAATAATTTTTGTATTACCTAATTTAGGATGGTGGCTGTCATTTCATAACATGATCTTTTGGAATAAAATACTATTACTAAGAAGGGTTCGAGGATATAACTGAGGTAAATCCAATTTATTAATATTAAGATTGCTTAATCATTTTACTTTTACATTGGTACCTCCTAGATGATTAATTGATCATTTTTTGTATGTGTATGTCTTGTTGAAGGCATAGGGTCATGGTTTGGGTGATTAGATAAAGAGATGATTATTATCACCTCCCATGGATAATATGATTTTTAATATTCCAATATTATTTATTATGTATCAAATAATGTTTTATTGCCACTTGATTCTTTTTGTTGATTTTCAATACATTTAACTTACATATTATAAAGGAGGAATTTTTTAATATCCCAATCCCACAACCATCTACACAACCTAATTTATAGGGTCACTTACCTCAGACACACCTTCTCGTATGTTAGAGGTTTCTAACTATAATCAATGGTTGGATAGAACCACATAGTGAAACTATACCTTTAGCATCATTACATGCAATCATAATAAATAATATATGCCTCTATAAAAAAAGAAATATCATGGTAAAACATATGGAATTATATCAAAATGAATACTAAAAATAAATAACTTATACCATGATATAATAAAATGATACCCATTTTTATCATGTAGTCATATAGTAATGCATGATTTCCCAATAGACTGATCATATAAAATATATAAATTAAACAGAAAATAAATTGACAAGGAGACCCAACTGTTATCTTGAGCCTCACCTCAGACCTGTCTCTATATCCCTATGGATCTCTTTCAGCCCACTCACCTTTACTAAGGTCCCTACTCTGACCAGTATGACAACCATTAGGTTTTCATGTCCATCAAGGTATGAGTTTAGTGGGTGATCATAACACTTAGTAAGTAAAGGTCAAAAATGTCCCTAATGTTAACCAATATATTTTTATATTCATGTGCCCTATGATATGAAAGTAGTAAACATCGCATTTATACACTGGTCATACTATATAGTGATTAATAATCCACCTTGATATTTAACTCATACATAATTTTTCTTGTACCAGAATGGGATAGAGTTTCCAATGGTTAAATCACATCATCGAGGTAGGACCACCATGAAATGTTCAGTATTCCTGATGTGAATGAGTTTACTGATATGATGGTAGTGTGTATACCCATGTCTCATGGTGGTGATTGTATTATCACTAGTAAAATATTCCCTTTATCAGTGCTAAAAATGGCCTTTAACAGCGCTAGAAAACTGCTATTAAAGCCGGCGATGATAAAGGGGGGGTCCCCTTTATCAACCCTTTTTTAGCGCTGATAAAGGGGTCCTATATCAGTGTTTCCTTTATCAACGCTTTTGTTTTAGCGCTGATAAAGGACCCTTTTATCAGCGCTTTTAAAAAAGCACTGATAAAAGTTAACAAAAATAAAAGAAATTAAAAAATTAAAAAAAATTAAAAAAAATCCTGCCAATCCGGAGGGGCTTTTAAAGCGCTTGATCCCCCCTTTTAACAGCGCTTTCCACCCCCTCCAGTGCCCCGCACGCACCCCCTCCACCATTTATCCGCGCTAGCCCACATCCACCCCCATGCACGCGCCTCTGCCTCCACCAGGTTTTGAACTCGAGACCTCCCCCCTGCGCGCCTAAGCACTTACCACTACTCTATTTTGATTTGTTTTCTATTTCATGATATCTCTATATATATATAGTTATATTTTTTATTATAGAAATATATATTTATATTAATATATATATATATATATAATTATATATATATATATAGTTATATATATATATAGTTATATTAATATATATATATATAGTTATATTAATATATATATATATAGTTATGTTAATATATATTTATAGATATATTAATATATATATATAGATATATTAATATATATATATAGTTATATATATATAGTTATATTAATATATATAGTTATATTAATATATATATATATTTATATTAATATATATATGTAGTTATATTAATATATATATATAGTTATATTAATATATATATATAGCTATATTAATATATATCACTATATATATATATAGTTATATTTATTCGTATAGTAATATATATTTATATTAATATATATATATAGTTATATTAATATATATCTCTATTTATATATATATATATATAGTTATATTTATTCGTATAGTAATATATATTTATATTAATATATATATATATAGTTATATGAATATATATATTTATAGTGATATAAATATATATATATTTATAGTGATATTAATATATATATATAGTAATATTAATATATATGTAGTTATATTAATATATATATAGCTAGATTAATATATATATATATATAGTTATATTTATATATAGTAGTTATATAAATATTCATATATTGGTATTTTAAATAAAATGGATATTAGATATTATTTAGATAAAGCTAATATATTTTATATGTAAATATGTTTAATTATTCATTTTAAAATTTTAATTTTTAGGTGTGAATATATAAAAAATATGTACATATAGTTATATATTTGATTATAAATAGCAGTGCATTATAAAAAATGATAAAATTTCAAATACATAATATCAATATGAATGTAATACCTTGTAATAAATTCAGTCCCCACCCAAAAAAGCCAATAATACCCCCTTAAACAAGGTTGAAAATCCACAAAATGTTAAAAAATCGGGGTACCCCGACTAAAAACTCAATTTTGGAGGCCTTCTGGGCCTCTTTTGGCCTAGAAAATCCATTTATTGGGGTTATCCCAGTGACAATGACATAGATCTCATCGCAGGCTTCAATTTGATATGTGGTAGAGCTCAAACGGACCCCCGGATCAAAAATTATGGCCGTTTGAATTTTGAGTTGCATTTTCAACATATTTTGGATCTTTTTTTAATTTTTTTAATTTTCTTTATTCTTCAAATTATTATTAAATGACAATTACTCCATAATAATTAGCAATTTATTAATTAAAAATATTTTTTTAATTTTTTAAGAAGCCATTTTCACTAAATATCCTATATATTAAGTATATTAAGTGTAAATGTACATTTATACTTATCTAAAATATATTTAAAAATTATATATTATTTTTATATCAATATAACTATATTTATATATTAATATTTTAATATATTGTTTTTATTTTTTATTTTTTTGAATTTGACCCTTTATCAGCGCTTTTAAAAAAAATGTTGATAAAGGCCCCCCCTTTATCAGTGGTACTAAACAAGCGCTGATAAATGGGGTCTCTTTATCAGCCCTAAAAAAAGCGCTGACAAAGGGGGGGCCTTTATCAGCGCTCAAAAAAAGCCCTGATGAAGGGGTACATTTATCAGCGCTTTTTTAGCACTGATAAAGGCACCCTTTATCAGCGCTTTTTTGAGCGCTGATAAAGGGACCCCCCTTTTATCAGCGCTCTTTCGTTAGCACTGATAAAGGGGGGGCGCTGGTAAAAACTGTTTTTGTGGTAGTGTATATCTATCATAGGTTTGTAGAGAAACCAACCGAAAAAGCACTTCCTCTTAGGGGTAGTATATCCCACTCAGAGATACTCATCCATAGGGGGAAGTGCATCCCATATGGACAAACTTAGTGATCTCAGGGGGGAATGTGTCACATATATACACACTACTAGAAAAAGGGCCCATGATTATAGTTATTGCTCTGCTGACAATAGATGGATCTTTTATTCATCGCTATCCAGCCTTTGGCCTCTATTACCACAAAAATAAGGGTATATTAATGAATATTTTATAGTTATGTCCAAAGATATATATCCATGTGAAAACCCCATGTAAATAATCATAACATCATGGTTAATACACTTGGTTGTGTATTTACTACAATGGGTGATGCTCATGCATATACCTTATCGCTATGGACTCTGCCTATGGTTATTTTTCTAAATCCGCAGGTACTACCAATGGTTTTATCCTTACAAACAATAGAATTTCCCATGGCCATATTCTTACTATATATTTAAAACCCCATATTTGAATTGATAGATATATATCTCTATAAATGATCATATTTCAAAAAAAACAAACAAATATAATTAAACATCATCTACATACATAATAAATCTTTGTTATAATCATCATATACGAAATATAGTATATATTAAAAGTTATATTGATGGTTAGTGTCATTACCATTAAAAAGCTACTAATAACCACCATAATTACCCCCATTATCAACATAACCCACAAAACACCAACATCATCATTTTCACAACCAACGATGCAACTATCTCTAACACTCCCCTAATCATGATCATCATGAGCATCGCCATCATTATCTGTAACAAAATTGGTGATTAGAGCAGAGGAATCCTTAAAAATGGAATGCAACATCACCAAAAAAGAATCAATAATTGGTTCACTATTAGGCATAAGTGAAGAAAAAACATCATATATAACTCTCCTGATTTATTAAATTATCATTCTTTCGATTCACTAAGACTCTTCTCCCACTATTCATGTTGATTGTTTAATGGAAACATTTATTCTCTTATATATAATTGTAGCATAAAAATTGCTCAAAGAAACCCTCATATAAGACCAATATCAAGATGGTACAATATTCTTCTTAGGTCAACATCAATCCTTATCATAACTCTCATCTCCTAAAACCAGATGTAGATAATATTTTGGATGAAAAATTATCTAGTTCTTTTTCTACCAGTGCTTCAAGATAATTATATTGAAAAAAATATTTCATTAATTAGATTGGTAAAAAAATTAAAGATTTAAATTTAATCAAATTAGTAAAATGGAAATTTGGTAATAATTTTTTCTTGTTTCATGTTTCATACTACATATCTAACTTTTATTTTCATTCTTAAATAGAACATGCTAGAGAAAGGAACTTGACCATTAATACTCAATGTCTTTTCTGAACCATTTTATCAAAAAATTAGTGGAGGATTTATCGATATACATAAAGTATACATGTCAACAATGATAAACATAAAGTAATATCAAATTCAATTAAACCAAGCTAACTAACATTAACTAAAAATAACTAAAATGGAACATTTTTGAAGATAAAAGGCCAAAAACAATTTAAACAAAAAAATAAAAAATTGAACCATGATACATTTAATAGGATTAATAATAGTAACCAATTCAAATTAAATAATATTAAATTGGATTAAATAAAAAAATATTTAACCTAAACTTCCAAAATAGTTTAATTTTTTTAATAAGATTCATTTCATTTTAACTATTTTTTTCTTTATTAAATTTGGTTTTATTTAGTTCACACTATTATCTATTGGTTTTTTAGATTAGTATTAGTTTGATTTTGTTTGGATAATTTCAATTGTGTTTTTTTTAGATTTTTTATATGAGTTATTTTGATATTTCTTGATCCATTTTTCGATTGTTTATGCTAGTTTAGGTTATTTTAATTGCATTCAATATAGTTTTGTTCATCATGGATTGATTTAGATATGATTAAATCATTAAAAAAAATTAATTTTTTTATATCTAAATAATTTTATTTTAGTCCATATGATGAAATAATTCCAAATTACCAATTTTTAATTACACCTTATTGAATAATACACTAGCTACAACCCATGAATTTATTTTTATTCAAATAAAAATAATGTTGATGACTAGTTATTTAGGTATTGTGTGACTTTTATTATTCAAATTTTCCTTTAACTATAAAATAACTTAGTAGATGAATATTTATATTTTAAAATTATATTATCTCAGGGGAGAAGAAAAATGACACATGGTGCCATGGAATTCAATTAAAACAAAATATCATTTCATGATCATCATCATATGTAAACTAAAATGGTAAAAAATGCTTTATTAATAGGGAAATTATTTGGAAAGAAAAATAATTTCTAGCACCAAATGAAATCTTATATCAAGAATAAAATACAAAATATAATGGAATTAAACAAAAGTAGAGAAAAAAACTATCAAGAACAATTAAAACCCTTAAATTTAAAACCAATTTTTTTTTGAATTATTCAGCCACAAAAGTAGAGAAAATTAAAATTAAAATGCATTGGAAATAATTATAAATTGATACAGAATATAACTAGTGGAAAATTTCCATAACTTTTATGTAACTATAATTATAAAAAAAATATTTTAAAATCAAAACAGAGTCATTGAAAAAGTCATATCGTCCTCCAAAAACCAAAATCATTACTAGTATTTTATTCCCATTTATGATTAGGTTCTTTCACTTTAAAATAATACATGACCTCAATTATTTCACATTTATATGTTAATATTTATTCAAATTATTCCTGTTTTTGGTTTCTTATCACATTTATTTTTCAAGTTCAAATAGTGTTTAAATCCATTCATATTCAATTCCATTTTTATGTGTAATTTTATCTTCATTGTAATTTTAGAATTGATCCTTATAATTTACATGTTTAATTTATTTTTACATATTTATTTTATTTTATATTTATAAATTTTATGTTTAAAAATAATTTCTATAAAACTATTCATAATGTTCATTATCATAAATCATAGTTTTGACCAGTTAATTAAAGAAAAAAATGAAATATCGAATTACCAATGCCTACTCATGATCTAGAAGTGATGTTTTTTTAGGGGTATGGACATATTTCATGCCACATTTTTTATTTTATTTCTCTCTTATATCTCTTATAAAAATAGTTATATAATGATTAATTATCTATAATAATAGTGACATAATTAGTTCACGCTTTTAAAGCCATCATAAACAAAATTTTATATTTAAATTAATTAATACCTTAAAATATTTATTGTTTAAATATGTTATGATTTCACTGTACTCATTAAGTATAAAATAACCAAAATCTAGTATACCCTCAATCGTGGTACCAAAAATACTATTACAACATGTATATAATTCATACATGTATACTATTTATAATTATCTTAACTCTATCAACTTGGAATTATTTTTATTCTAGACATAAGGGAAGTTATATCAAAGATAAATTGGAAATGTATATATTTTTCATCATAATGATATAAATTAAAATATATAAATACTAATAAATATTATTTACCCATGACTTAGCCCATGTTTTTTCTTTATTTCCTCTAGGTGTTCTTTCCATGGTATTCCTTTAACAAGAATAATGTTATTATGTTTCATGAGGGTCCCCGTAAAAATCCTATAATAGTTCACATTATTTCTTATTATAACTATATCCACATTATAATAAACCATAATGTGGGTTTATATGTTATAAAATTCTATCATATTTGTGCAACATATACATGTATAAGATTTTATTTATAAAACACAACCATTGATGTTATTTGAACCATTAACAACATAAAAAATCCCCATTTACCATTTACCATTTCTTCTATACAAACCATTTTTTAAAATTTTACATTGTCCTATTTCTTAAAACATTTTGAGGTCAATACCTCCTTTGGAAATGTTTTCCACTTTTAAAAAATCAAAACCACTCATTGAAAACCAAAGCATGATTTTACATCCAATGCACGCATTTAAAAAAATTCTAAAGTATCAATGGCCTTTCAAAAAAACATAGCACAAGAATGCATTTCATCTCACACCCTAAAAGGCTATAAATACATTAATTCCAAAAATAGACCATGTAACCATTTAACAAAGTTAAAAAACTAACCAATGAGAATAATTGGATAAAATCAATTATCAAATTCTCATAATTTGAAAACCACACCATAGCAAGTTGTCACACCCCATGGGTGGCTTTAAATTTAGTCTAAAAATAATCAATGCACCCAATAGGGTCTGTGAGAGGTTTCACACTTCAATTTAAGGACCAATTTTCATTATTCTTAATGAATAAAAATTTTTGCATCACATTAATATAATAGAAAACATTCTATATACACATAAAACATCAAGATTATGGGATATTGTATATATAACACTAACCTCATACTCATAGATAACTACTCATCCAACCTCCTCCCTTGATTTGAACTAAAAAGGACTCAATCATAAGGGTGAAAAACTCTGTGGAATAAGGGTTTATATGCATCAAAGAGAGAATAAAAAACACTCCCGGGTTCTTCTAGAAAATAAGTCTATGATAAGTTAGAAACATAACTAGAGATTTGATTCTCACAATACGACACTTCAAATGCCTAACAATCGAGGGATATTTATCCTTGGAGGACTTGGGAGATACTTGTTCTCACCCTATGATGATGGAGGTTAAATGAGGATGATAATAAAGTAGAAAAAAATAATCATGAGATAGAAAATAGTAAATTCTCCATTTTTAATGTGGTACATGGTTTGGACACATGGTTGGCCAAACTATGCACCAAATACATCGTTCCCTTTATCTAAGAGGGGACCAGGCTGCATGGTTTAGGGGAGACACCAACATGGTTTTAAAAATCATACAGTTCATTTTTTCTCTCCTCCATCCAAGGGGCTCGAGTATCATGGTCTCCTGGACACCTAATATGTATTATAAAATTTTTCACCCTCCTTCTATGGGTTATATGGTTATGATTGAAAATTAAATTTTTATTATTCAAAAACTTTTAAGGAAAAATTTAGAAACCATGAGTTAAACCATAAAAAAATAACATAACTATTATTGGACAGTTTAATCCTACTTTATTTAATCTCAGTAAATAATTTCTAAGATATATTGTTTACCTAGGTGTTTGGTTCATACATTAAAATATCTTATAACTGAAACTCAATCTTGTCCTAAGGATGGATGTATTACTCAAGTTTGATCTTCTCATTATTGAATCCCCCAACAAAAATCAGGTCCTGGTTGTCTTTCTAGGTATATTGGTCCTCATTGAGAGTCGCCCTCAATGACCTCCCCATCATTCTCGTGACTTCTTCTTCAGTAGCATTAAGTGATAGAAACTATTCAACACTTATTCTTCAAAGATCATAAGAAATTCAAACGAGTGACAAAGCATATCACATGGATTCTACTGCTAACAATAATCCTTGGGGGAGGGTGGGTATCGCTATCCATATAATTATTTTTCTACTTCTTCTCTGATCTCATCTCCATTGGAAGTGGAAAATAAGAGTAATATTTTCTCTCTTTTCAAATGCCTCTTCTGCTCCTACTTCTCCTTGGGATTGGAATCCTAGCACCCTAAACTGCATCCATTGTTTCAACTACAGAATAGTCATCACTAGATTTGATCCTTGGATCCTTTTCCCCATATGTGAATAGCCTAATTGGATCTTCCTCATACTCCTGAACTGGATCATTATTAGGAAATCATTCAGAGTTATTTCCTAGCTCAATGACTTCCACCCCCCTTCTAGGACTTGTCCTGAAGCCTATAGAATTACCCTCTTGGGGTTCTTTAGAATCCTCTTCCTTGCCTCTAACACTAATACCAATTCATGGGCACACCGCCTTAGTATATGAAGTGCCCAAGGGATTCATGAGTCCTCCATAATCCACTCATATGTTTGTGGAACATGGTTAGTTCTAACCATATTTCAACCATGATCCAAGCATTGTATGGATTCTTTTTCCTCCTTTTCAGTCTCCAAAACCCTTGTACCCCCTTGAGACCTACTTTACACCTGATAAAGACCCCATTAACCATATAAAAATGAATTCAAACCAAAATTTAAAAAAAGTTTATATCATAAAAATATCAAGTTCTTACAACCTCTCTACCTTATAATATCTCATCTTTAAGATACACTCTAAAGCATCACTAAGCCTCCAAGGTAAATGGTTCAGGCCACTAGGCCCACATATTTACAAACCTTCCCCAAATTTCTTCTAGAACATAACTATTATATCACGACACTCAGATAAAGGAACAATCATACTTCAAATAATTTTCTCCCAACCATGGTCCATGGATCAATTCAGATGATCCTCAAAGGACACATAAATATCAAATCAACATCATCCAGACCAAGAAAAAGAGAAAGTTCAAGTTAATACTTTGAAAGTAGAAACCTAAGAAAACTTCAATAATAACATAATATCATCGGGGATGATCCAATAAATACTCCAGTGGTTTTATTCTCTCCATAATCTCAGTGGACTAAAACACCTTGATGTTAACTTACCTTGTTTCTGAATCAGATGTTGTCCCAAACTCAATAGAACCTAAATGTGAAAATTTTCATCCAACCACATCCCTAATCTAAATCATTCTACGATTTAAACCCCAAAAACATCTTACCAATCTGAACACCCAAAACACAACCAAGGAACAACCTTCAAATCAAGGTGGTTAATACTACATGTCAATCCAACACCCATTTTCAGAACCAAAAACACCACGATAAAACTTAGCTAAGCCCATCCAACCTAAACGCTGAATGTTTCTTCATTCGGTCACCTACCAAGCATATGGTTCTCCCCACCACAATATTAAACTTACAAATTACCTCTTTCTAATTTTGGAAATTCCTACATCTGAAACATCACTAAACTCATGCCCATAAAACACACCTAATTCAGTTCCCACTCATCATTTCAAAACACGCATGAGGAACCCAATCGACATCATAACCCTTTATCATTAATGAGAACCCCCTAGGATGGATGCACACTCATTGTCCATGAATTAACTGAGAAAAAAAATCGCCTTTATTTAAAAACCTTATTTAATTATAGAAACACATATGTCACCTCTAAAGTGATACATTATATGAAGTTTGAAACTTACTACATCCATTATATATGCTAACCCAAGTAGGAAAACCAACAACTAACTTGTCCTAAAAATGATTATTTCCATCTTTCGGCATGTTTCCACTATACCAAGTTATAATAACATTACACTCAGAGGCATTCCATGATCCCCCAAAACATGGCCACTATAGTCAATACTTCACTCTTAGTGATATTACATAGTTATAACCTCCACTATCCCAAAACCATTATTGTTCTCTACATCACTCACATATGTACCTCCAACATGACACCTCATATTTCTATAAAATCTATCTCAATACCAATTTAAATTCTCATCTCGATCAACATCCATATTTATTCTCACATTTAGCATTCTTCATAGAAATAAATCACACACCTCGTTGATTATTTATAGGATTATCAGTTCCCTCTTTGATCGATCTATGACCTTCTCCACACATCCACGACCCTTCCCACATGATGGTTGTATCACCACTATTAACATATTTATTTCTAATATAGGAGTGTCTTTTTCACCAAATCACTCATGAAAATTAAGAACCATAGCCCTAGTACCCTCAATACCAAATATGAGAAGTGAATGTTGCTACGTCACCCTCACCTAAGTGACAGAATAAATATTAACTATCACTCATTCCCAACTTCTGAGAACAACACCCATAGAATTCACAAACCAATGATCCACCACAAGGACCCTAGTCATGGATGATTGGTGGTCCACTGATCACCACACAGCTTCACTAACACTTCTCCATGAGAAAAACCTTATTAGGATCTCCCTTCATCAAACTATAATAACATTTAAGTAGTTTAGCGTACAGTTGATTCTCTCTCAACATACATAGGATGATGTATGTTAAAATTAGTACTCTAGAAACCAACTTCTTTTTACTTTATGAAAAACTAATATTCATTGGATGAATATTTATAAACTCTTTATCACATCATGATTGTTATTTTTTGTGACATAGTATGTGATAATGTCCTAAGAATAGCTGTCATATTAAAAGGTAATACCAGATCCCTACTATGATGAGTACTAGGAAGTCCCATGAAACTATTCTTGATTATATATTATATGCCCTGGTGATATCATTTTAAGGGACACAAATAATATAGGCTATTAGGGGTGGGGACTCATGAAACTTTGAGGCACCTTCTCATGGTGTGCTGCCATGGTAATATCCAGGAGGATATTATGAGAAGAAGACCCGCCAGTAGGAAATCCACATTCATAAGTGTCATTGAATGTTCCTATATGTTGATGTGTGTATTTTTCCTTAGACTTTAATATTATTTTTAATGGCCATTATGACTCATAGACTTAGATGTATTGATGAAAACTGTGATAATATATGTTTGTGGTGAGGTAGGATATATTGGGTGTGTCATGAGTAATACTACATTAATGAATAATGTGAGAAAGGATTTTTTTACTTCTAAAGAAGTAGATATCTCAAGACCTTTGATGAAAATGATATAGACTAACTAAATCCATATCAATGGTGATCTCTTGGAAAGTTCAATTTCAGGAATTCAAAGAATGAGAAATCTAGCAGATGGGTTGATGGAACTTGTATGCAACCCGCTTGATTGGAGATATCTGGACAAAGGGATTATATTACATGGTAAGAATTAATATTAGGTGACATGTCATTATGGCATAAACTTCTTTATCTTGGGTGCCTTGACCTGTTTCTATATAGTAATCTTGGACTTTAGGCAAGCTCACCTAATTCCAACAAGAAAGAGGCCTAGAGGGTTACACACTATGTTTAGCCAGTATCTCAGTTAAATATTTTATTTTTCTAAAAAGTTGGATAAATATTATTCCCAGTTATGGTCTAATAATTATTTAAGTATTCATGATTTCATTTATTTCATTACTATTTATTCGAGATAATATATTACGAACATAATATTTTTTTATCGGTGAATAATGAAGTTATATTTACTTAATAAATAAATAGTCATTATTCAAGGCCTGATAAATATTTAGAAGGATTGGACGACCAATTTATGGGCCTGGTGAGAAATAATATTAAATATTATTTGGTTAAATAATAATTAAATATAACTTTCAAGTTAAGAACATGTCATAAAAATAATTGCATTGTAATTATTATTTGACATGGGGTTTCACAGGGAATAATAAATTAAGTAACGTCACATGTGCTGAATATTTATTATTACCTAGTGAATTAAATTCCCTATTATGTAATTGTTCTCTATATAATATAGGGGATCATTCGACTAGTAAACCAATCTTTGTGTTCACAAGATCCTTGGAGAAAATATCTCAATCCAAGAGAACTTTTCCCTCTTTAATAATGCTCTCAAGAACGAGAGAGATACTCCTCCACCAAATCAAAGAGAATGCTTTGGATGTGATTCTCAAGGTGATCGAAGGTGGGAATCACAAGCCCAAGAATCATTCAGGATAGCACCTAAAGAATCCTTCGGTGATTTCTGAAGATACATCGAGCACGTGTGGATCACTGCTAGATTATTCATATCCTTGGATTCTACATCGCAATGAACCCACACCTTGTACCCATAATTGAACGCTTCAACAAAGAAAGAATCACCTTGGAAGTAATTATATAATTTAATTCAATTAATTGTAAACAAAATATGATGATACTCTCTTCTCAATTACGGGTTTTCTCTTTTGTATTTTATCTTTGATTCAATTTTGTGGATACTAGCAATCATCATCATATTGATCCAGATTAATCATTTATTGTGGAAATTATAAAAGTTGGGTAAATGCCCATCATACGCTTCTACCTTTCTTGGAACCTACAAGTGGTATCAAAGGGAGGTTATATTTTCATTTATAATTATTTAAATAATTCATTGATCATTTAATCTTTAATAATTTAGTTTGTCAATTCATGTTTAATTGTTCTTGTAATCTGAATTTTGAGATCTATTCCTCCCGAATCGTTTCTCTAAGATCGAACATAAATGAATTATCTTATGATTAAAATTAAATCGAGGATCTTGTTAGTAGGAACTAAAGGTTTCATCCAGATAACACAGGAATACACGTCGTGTAGTCATATTTACACGCCATGTATTTCTGTTCAATACATCATGAGTAATTCAGAAATTACTCAAGTTATGTGCATTAATGTCATGTAGACTAGTTATTTCTTACACCACATGTTGATTATGACATAATGGCACACAGTATACTAGAATGCGTGTCATATGGCCCACTAGACACAACGTGTAGTTCCTTCGGGTCAGGTTCAAGTCATGTATCCCATACATGGCTTTCTTGGCTAGTGACTATGTAACGTGGAGTCTACACGGCATATGGCCCACTATACATGTCATGTACTCTGAAGATTTCTGAATTACACCTCACACGTCATTTCCCAAGGCGTGTACTTCATAGGGATAGTGAGGAGGGTACATGCCATGTAGTTGGATCTACACACTGTGTACTATTTCTAGATTACGTAAATTTAAAATTCTATTATTATATTATGTAACCCTTAAGACATGTACCTTCATGTGGGTATAAATCTCGGAAACAGCCTTTGATAAGTGGTTGATATATATATATATATGTGTGTGTGTGTGTGTGTGTGTGTGTGTTTAATTCACATCTGTGTAATGTTCAAAGATCTTTAAATCATATATGAGTTGTATTAAAATTATAATTTTGTGTTCAAATTACATGTCACAAAAAATAAAGTGTATAAAAGTATAAATACATGCTGGGTAGTTTTGGATGGGTATTCCCCAAGTTTATTCCAAGGTACAAGTTATGTACATGGTTATCGATGATAATATCAAGGAAATTCATAAAAGGATTAAGATAAAAATGATTGATTGATTAAAGATATTGATTAAATGATTCATGAATAATTTTTCTTAATAAAAATGATTGAATAATTGAATGGTAGTTTTATTAAATGTGTAATTTTTTGCTTGTATGTGGATGATCATGAGCTAGACCATACCTTTTTATGTGATTTGTTCTATTTTAATTTATTTATTAAATTAAATTTGTTGGTCTGTATGCCCTCTCCTCATTAATATATAGGGCCTACATGCCCATGGTTTCTTTTATGTAAACCCCATTTTACCCTTCAACTACGTGTGAGTTAAAAGCATATGTAATGGATGGACCTCCCAATCTAATAGAGTTGGTTCAAGTTAAGAACAAGGTAGAGACCAATCCAAGGAGATACAAAGGTGGACTGGTGGAAATTTGTAAACACAAACCTTAAATAGTTTAAGGTGTTCTCCCCTAGTTCAGGGTTAGTTTATCAACTTCTAGATAAACTTACCAATTGTGAATCTCATGATCATACCATTTATTTAATTTTTGTCACTTGTATGGTTATTCATTATGGATGTTTATTGTGATCACTTAATTAATGAACTAACAAGCATGCAAGATGAAACTAAAATAAAAATCGCTTATGTGTAAATATTTTCTATACATGTTTAATCACTTAAGTATATCCCAGTTAACATTAAAAATCATGTGAAAGGATAATATGTTTAAATTTATGCATAAAGGATAAAATCCCTCAATTAAATATTATGTTTGTATAGTCTTCCATAACATTGGTTAGAATCAAACCATAGTTCAAAGTGATTGACCAACCCTAGATGGGGTGCTTTCAATTATCGGGGAATTTTACTTTGATTTTTTGGGTTGAATTAACATAGATTACATAAAGGGTTGGATTACCTAGTAGGACATGGTGTAAATGAGAGGAAAAGGTTGAGAAAATCCAAAATTAAGGATTTTAGGAATGGTTAGTCCACTCAACATATCAAGGAGCAGTGAGTTAATGCAGTTCAAATTTGGAATTCCTACCTAAAAACTTTCAAGTTTCCTAACCAACCCTAGATAGGCTAATGTGAAGGGAAATATGTATATTTTCTGCTAGAATTTCCAAGAAATAGGATATTCTAAAGCCAATGGTGAGGGTTATTGGGTTTCGTCAAAATAGTGGGAGACTAATAGATATTAATTTATTTATTTGTCTATATTTATCAAGATAAAGTTCTAAAACAGTGTTCATATTAATTTGTAGAAACAGAAATCAAAATGACATCAAACATATCATTGTGATCCATACTTAAGAAGTAAAACCTTCTCACCACCACTAATTTCCAAGAGTGGAAAAGGAACCATTAGGTTATCCTTTTCCATGAGAGGAGACTTTATGTGCTGGAAGAGCCTTTACCAGTTGCGCCTAGAAATGAGGTGAGTGATGCGTGACTCTCTATGTGTGAGAAACATCTAAATGATGCTACAGATTTTTAGTTCCTCATGCTATCATCCATGACCAATGATATCTTGAAGCGACATGGGGAAATGGATGCTTATAGATCTCAAATGCTATTTTCACTACTAATCTTGGAGAGTCTACACCAGTGGACAACATATAGTCAATCTTATTGGATATATTGAGTATCTAGACATCTTAGGGATTAAATTTCTAGATGATTTTCATACAGATATCATACTATCATCACTGCCTAAGACCTTCTCTGTTTTTATTGTGAATTATAATATGAGTAATAATGAGAAAATTCTATCAGACCTTCTTACCTTGATTCGCCAAGTTGATAAGGAAATGGGGCCTAAAAACCCATAGTCCTTATAGTGAATAGGAATTGGAAGGACAAGGAAAAATAGCCTAATATTTATAAACATTCTAATTCCTCAAAGAACCATCTGTCTAAGAAGAACAAGATCCATAGGCAGGGAAAGGAAAATGAGGTGGTATGATTTGCATGTGGAAAGTCAGGTAATGGAAGATGAACTACACCCAGAGGCTAGGGGAAGCCAAAGGTGCATTCTTTATCAAGTGAAATCTTTCTATTTCTACACATTGGGTATTAGATACAACTTGTGGGGATCACATTTGTATTCAAATACAGTAACCAAGGAGATTAAAGAAAATTTCTAGAGGAGAGGTGGATCTGTGTGTTGCCAACGGTGTGAGGCTTGCTTCGGTTTCAATTGGAGACTACCACCTCAAATTTATAATGGGGATGATTTTGGTTTTACATGGCTATTATTATGTACCTATTAATACCAAGAACATAATTTCTATATCGAGTTTAGATACAGATGGATTTATTTTTTATTGTGAAAATAAATGTTGTTACTTTTATAAGGACAACATATGTTATGGTATGATGCATTTAGATATTGGTTTGTATGAATTAAATTATGAGAAAATAGTGCTGGAAATTGATAACGAACCAAGTTCACATGACCCATACAACACCCAGTTGTGGCATCACTGCCTTAGTCATGTAAATGAGAAGCAGCTGACAAATCTCTATCAAGATGGTTATTTAGACCCTTCTGAGATAAAACCACTTGATAGATGTCCCACTCGTTTACAAGGGAAAATAAACAAACCACCATTTGGTGGATGGGGTGAAAGGGTAACTGATCTTCTAGGATTGGTACACACTGATGTGTGTGGACCATTTCTAGTAGAATATATAAGTGGATATTCTTACTTCCTTACTTTTACTAATTACTTGAGTAGATATGAATATTTCTAATTAATGAGGTATAAGTCTGAGTCCTTTGAGAAATTCAAGGAGTTAAATAATTAAGTATATAATAATCTTGGTAAGAAGATAAATAAGCTTTAATCGGATTGTTGTGGATAATATCTTAACCAAGAGTTCATCGACCTTTTACAGGAGTCTGGGATTATATCTCAACTCACTCCACCTTATACACCACAATGGAATGGTGTTAGTGAAAGGAGGAATTGTACCTTATTGTACATGGTAAGGTTAATGACGAACCACGTCGATCTTCTATTATCCTTTTGGGGATATCCATTACAAACTGCAACATACATATTAAACTAGGTTCCAACAAAGGTGGAAAATGGTATTCCCTTCGAGCTATGGAGTGGAAAGAAACCCAATTTTTTGAATACATGTGTATGGGGATGTGAGGCATTTGTTAAAGCTTTCTCAAGAAACAAACTAGCACCCAAGGGAAAAAATGTATATTTATAGGCTATCCCAAAGAAAGAAAGTAATTCTACCTATACAATCCCTCATACAATAAAGTGATTGTTTCCAGGAAGGTTTTCTTTCTTTAGAGGGATCACAACCTCAAAAAGGATAGTCGGAGTAAGATTGACTTCAATGAAGTTTATGCTCAAGATACATATGAGTTTGTACAGGAACAAGTTCCATAGGTCCCCAGGGAAGAGATAGTTTTTGGAAACACAGTATTATGGAGGTGCATAAGAGAGGTAAGGAAACCATAGAGATATAGTGTCCTTTTCACTGAGGAAGGTGACTCATTATTGTTGGACAATGATGAATCTCTCTCCTACAAGGAAGCGGTATAGAGATCATAAATAGAAAGGCTAGTGGATAAAGGTTTTAAACAGCATTAAGGAATTCACTATGATGAAACCTTTTCACCAGATTCCATATTGAAATCCATAAGAATCATACTTTACATGGAATCTTTCCATGACTATGAGATTTGGCATATTGATATCATAACTGCATTCCATAACGGGAACCTTCAGGAAGATGTCTATATGACACAACTAGAAGGATTTGTGACACCAGGTTATGATAAAAGGGTATGAAAGTTACATAAATCTATTTATGGATTAATGAAAGCATCCAGATCATGGAATATTCAATTCAATAAATCCATAAGAGAATTTAGTTTCATTAAAAATGAATGTGATCCATGTTTTTACAAGTGGTTTAATGGGAATTTGGTCGTTATCTTATTAGTGTATATTGAAGACATATTTCTTATTGTAAATGATATACCAGTCTTGTATTCAGTCAAGGAATAGTTGAACAAGTGATTCTCCATACAGGACATAGGCGAAGAAGCCTACATTATAAGTATCAAGATCATTCGGGATAGATCCAAGACGATTCTTGGACTAAGTCAATGTACATACATTGACTAGATACTAAAAAGATTTAGTATGGAACAATCCAAGAGGGTATTGGTTCTAGTGTCATATTTCATACATATTTCCAAGAAAATGGGTCCCAAGACACAACATGAGAAATATAGGATGAGTAAGATTTCATAAGCTTCAGAAATAGGATCTATCATATATGACATGTTATGAACCAAACTTGATGATTCCTATGAACTGATAATGGTAGGAAGATATCAATAAAATCCCGGAGAACATAATTGAATTTATCTCAAAACTATCCTTATGTATCTGAGAAGAACTAAGAATATGTTCCTGGTATATGGAGGATACGAATAGCTTTTCATCAGAGGGTATGTTGATTATGGTTTTTATACTAATAAGAATTTTCTGATGTCACAATTAGGATATGTTTTTTGTCTCAACGGCAGAGTTGCGAGCTGGAAGAGTTCAAAGCAGCCAGCTATTGCTGATTCTATAGCAGATTCCAAATATATAGTATCTTATAATACATACAAGGAAGACATATGGAATCATAACTTTCTCTAAGATCTTGATTTCGTGCCCATAAGTAAAGATCCTATTACATTATATTGTGATAATATTGTTGTGGTGGCTCTTACAAAAGCACTAAGGTCACATTAATGGAAAAATCACATACTCTAAAAGTATCACCTCTTGAGAGATTTATATCAAAGGGTTAAAGTTTCTACAAACATACAGTTCATGGTAGAGAATGTGGTGGACCCCTTGACTAAAGTCCTATCTCAGAAGAATCATGAATATCATGCGAGAGCTATTGAACTGAAGGTTGTTAGCAGTTGGATCTAGTGAAAGTGGGAGTCTGTTGGAGTTGGTTCCCTAAAAACCAACATATTTTTACATTATGATAAACTGATATTCATTTGATCAATATTTATAAACTCTTTATCACATCAAGGTTATTCTTCTGCATGACATAATTTGTGATAATTTCCTAAGAATATCTATTTCATTAAAAGGTCATAGGAAAACCCTACTACGATGAGAACCCAGAAGAGATAAGAAAATATTATTGAATATATGTTCTATGTCTAGATGATATCATTCTAAGGGACATGAATTATATAGTCTATCAAGGGTGTGGACTCATCAAACATTGAGGCACCTCATCATGGTGTGCTCCCTTGGTAATATCCAGGATTATATTATAAGAAAAAGACTCACCAGAAGGAAATCCACCTTTATAAGTATCATTGGATGTTCCAATATATGGACGTGTCTATTGGTGTGTAGAATTTAATATTATTATTAATGGGTATTATGAATTGCGCACATAGATGTATTGACAAAAACCGTGACTACCAATGTTCGCGGTGAGGTAGGATATGTTGGGTGTGTCACAAGTAATACTGCATTAATGAATAATAAAAGAAAGGATTTTTCACTTCTACAAAAGTTGATATGAGTGGCCCTTTGATGGAAATGATATTGCCTAACCAAATCCATGTCCATGGTTTTCTCTAGTAAAGTTCGATTCTGGGAAGTCAAATAATGAGAAATCGATCACATGGGATGATGGAACTTACGTGAAACCCGCTTGATTGCAGATATTGGGGAAAAAGTATTATACTACATGTTAAGAATTCATATGAGGTGACATGTCATTGATACATCAACTTCTTTCTCTTAGGTTCCTTGACTAATTTCTAGACAGTAATCTTGGACTTTATGAAAGCATGCCCAATGCCAACAAGAAAGAGGCCTAGAGGGTCACATGCTAAGCATATCCAGTATCTCAGTTAAATAATTTTTTTATTTAACAAGTTGAATAAATATTATTTCGGGTTGTGGTTCAATAATTATTCAAGTATTCCTGATCTCATTTATTTTTTCTCTAATTATTCAAGATAATATATTGTGGAGGGAATATTTATTTATTGGAGAATAATTCTGTTATATTTATTTAATAAATAAATAGTAATTATTAAAGGCCTGGTAAAACTTGAAGATCATTGGTAGACCAAGTTATGGGTCCAGTGAGAAATAATATTAAATATTATTTCATTAAATAATATTTAAATATAACCTGAAAGTTAAGCATGTTTCATGAAAATAATAGCATTTCTATTATTATTTGACATGGGCTTTTACATGGAAAAATAAATTAAGAAATGACACATGTGCTAATTATTTTTTATTACCTAGTGACTTAAATTCCTTGTTATGTCATTTTTCTATATATAATCCAAGGGGTCATTCGACCAGCTAACCAATCATTATGTGCACAACATCCTTGGATAAAAGATCTCAATCCAAGATAAATAATCCCTCTCTAAGAATGATCTCAAGAACGAGAGAGATCCTCCTCCACCAGATCAAGGAGAATTCTTTGGAAGTGATTCTCAAGGAAATCGAAGGTGGATATCTCAAGTACAAGGATCTTCCACCCTAGCACCCAGAGACTCCTTCTATGATGTGTAGAGATACATGGAACACATTTCAATCACCACTAGAGGATTCCTATCATTGGATTCTACATTGAGATGAAGCCACACCGCAGACCCATGGTTGGACACATCAATGAAGAAATAATCACCTTGTAATTAATTCCACAATATAATTAAATTAATTATAAACCAAATTTGAAGATCCTCTCTTCTCGGTTCAGGGATCTCTCCTTTTTATTTTATCATTGATTCAATTATATGGATTCTCGCATTCATCATCGTATTGATCCCTAATTAATCATTGATTATGGAAATTAAAAAAGTTATTTACACACCCATACTGTGCTTCCACTATGCTCGGAACCTACAATTTTAAGATGTTGGTCATGATCATCTTCAATCTTGGAGTATACTGAGATATTACCAGTGAATACCAACACAACTGATCCATTCCTAATGTCATCTCCCACTATAGGGATACCTCACCCCACTCGAATGTTTTGGGATTCCCTACCTGTAATCATACCATTGTAATTCCACAATATTTCATAGTTGGTTAGTTTCTTTAAAGTAATTCAATAGCATGCGCTACACGCAACACCATGTTGGAGCGCACCACGACTTACCGAACTAGCAGTTTAAAAATAGTTATGAATAGTATAAATAGAATTTTTAATTTTATATACTCCATATAATTTTATCATCCATATTATGTGTTTCTTAAACATAAAATAAGAACAAATTCAACTTTTTAGATAAAAGATGTATTTTTCAAAAAATGAAATTTTACCGCCTTTTAATGTAAAAACTTTTTTAAATCCAATATTTTATAATTTTATGTATTAAATTTGACAAAATAAACTTCTTCCCTATAAGGGGGACATAAAAGTTTAGTTTGGATAAAATTTCGGTGCTTTTCGGATAACTTTCATATTTTGATGAATAGTGAAAAATACTAAATTTTAATTGAAACCAACTTTTTTAATCAAAATAATTTATAGTGTTAAATTATAAATTTGAATGGTTTTTAAGTATAACTAGATTATATTTTTATCATTTAATCAATTTTTTTTCATTAGAAGTAATTTTACATTTATATTGGACATAAACACATATTAATCTATTGATAGATTTCACTACTCAAAAACTCGCTTTCTGGTTTTGACGATGGGAATATTTTTTAAAATTAATTAATACCACTTCTATATTTTTCATTTGGTAAAATAGATATCATTTTTAAATTTGTAATATCAAAATTAACTTTGGGTGAATTTTTGGTATTTTTCTAAAAACATTCAATTTTTGATAAATAGTGAAAAACACAGTGTTATTTTTTAAAGCTAACTTTTAATTTAAATAATTATTTTAAATTTAAATTTATTTTAAAGTAAAAAATTGATATATAATACCTATATTATTCCAATTTAATCCATTGAAGTAATTTATAAAAAAAATTATATGTATAAATTTTTATTGAACATTTTAACATCTTTTACCCACCTTCTAGGCACATTTTCAAATTTGCATAAAACATAATTTTACCGCTTCTTTGAATTGAATTTAAAAAATATGATAGAAAAAGTTGATATCAGTAAGTAAAATTTGGTTCAATAGAATGAAAATATGTTTTTTTGAATAGTACCTTTTGGATTTTATTTACCACACTTAAAAGTAAATAGGGTTATTAAAGGTAAAAATGATATTATAATTACCCTAACACATGCCCTAATTCTATTGGATAAGTGTTTTAGACCAAAATAAACCTTATGAATAAAATATGATCCTCTTTTATTCACTTGGATTAGATTAGAACATTTATTATTATTTTATTTAAAGAAGAGTTAAAAGTGTTAAATTCAAATTTACATAACTAAAACATTTTTAATATAGTGTTATACATAAGATAAATTCGAATATAAATATTAATTATAAAGATAAAAATATTTTCTACATAATGGTATTTTATTTATAATTTTTAGACATTAAATAATTAAATTTATTTATGACACATTGATGATGCATTAATTACCTTATTAATGAAAGATTAAAATAATTGATATTTTAAATATCCAAATAAATTTAAATTGAGACTTTTAATGCATTACACTAATTGTCTAGGTAAATATGACATGTTAGTATTGATTTAATTTATTTTTTACAGAGTAATAAAGTTTTTTTTACTTTCACAAAAACAAAATATAAAATAGTGCCAAACTTAACATAATTGAGTTTTTAAATCAAATACTATATTATTAATTGATATAATTTTCCTAAAAATATGAGGTTCAGAAAAAGGACTTAGATAAGGATAGATATTTTAATAATGAACCACTTGGGGTTCTATTGTCTATTTATAGTAATTTTACTAACCATTTATTATAATAATACAAGAATACGTGATAAAAGTTAAACAATTTAACTAAGAGTTAAATATAAAAGATAAGGTTAATATGGTGACCTAAACCTCTCTAAAACCTATTGGTAGAGAGGTTTTCAACCCATGCACACATTAGCCTCTAAATAAATTATTTTGGATCCATTATAAACCTAATATTATTGTATAATAAATTAATATTTCAAACTTTTCCCCAAGTGACCCTCACCTCTCTTATAAAAGGGTACTTCTCCTTCTCTAAAAATCATACCTCCAAAGACATTTGGTTCAGCCAAACCCTGCTAAAATATCATAGAAACTACCCTAAATTCAACCTAGAGTCCTTAATTTGATCATAAATCCAACCCAAGTAGACCTTTTGATCAAATCAAAAGGAAGAACCTGAAGAAGAGGTAATAATTTCATCACCTCTTTCAAAGTTCTTTTCTTCTTCCACTTCCTCTTCCATTGTTGTTTACATACCAAAATAATAAATCTAGTAACTTCTACATATTTTAATGTTATTATAAATATGGTAAAACCATATTCATTATTATATCCATCCTATGAATGACAAAGTCACCATACGTGTGTATGTACGGCTCACCGTCTCCATGTCGTGGGGTAGTTTGTTATTCAACACTTCATTATTTGGATGGCTATAATAATGAGTATAACTGATGTAAATAATAAATATGACATGTTAATGATTCTATACATATAATATAAAATCCAATTATATATGATTTCTCCACTAATAGAATGATATTGTCGCTCATGCGTACATACGCCTTACCATCTCCACGACGTGATGAGATTTCGTTCCCCATTGTAACCATTTAAGAATAATTTTCATTTTATGATTAAATAAAATGTTAAAAAAACTTAATATCATTCTGAATATGAATCAAATACATCCTATCCATAACAAACATGACTTACGTAACAAAACATATAAAGGTAAACAAATCAATTAACACCCAAAACAAAGATACTACTGAAATACCATTAACAAAGCAATATTAGAAGATCATATATGATATCATATTTATGTATGTGGTTCTTGTATAATTTAATAACAATGATTTCACCATTATATAGGAGGTTAATGTAACACCCCATACATTTTATGGTGTGTTTCTCTTAAATACATTCTAGTTATAACCTATATTTCATAAATGATTGAGCCTCTATGGAACAAAACTTGGGTATTTATAAGATATAGTCATAACCAAGCCATTAAACTTAAATTTTCCTTCTCTACAATTTGAATTTTTAAAATCTAACATACACGGTTATGTTCAGGACGATATTTAGGGTCTGATCGAATTATCTTAATTTTCAGTGAATAATGACCTACCCTTTTGAATAGTAACCTACCCTTATGAATAGAAACTTGCCCTTATGAATAGTAATATGACTTTTATGAATGGTATCCATACCCATTAATGTATAAATAAATTTAAGCACCATAAAAATGAAGATTAATATTTTAAGACTTTATATTTTTCGATTAAATAATGATTTTAATTAAATATTTAATTAATCATAATTAAAAAATTATTTTTGAAAAATAGACTTCATTTTTGGATTCTACATGTCGAAAAATGGTTAGGGTGAATTTTTGGTATTTTTCTGAAATTATTGAGCTTTTGGGGAAAAGTAAAATACATTAATTTACCATATAAATACATTATAAATTAAATTAACTATTACTAGAATCATGAGTGATGTAATCACCCAAATCTAAAACTCACATGCTATTATTACTATTATAAGTCACGGAATACTCACTATTTCTTGTCTTGATAATAATAATAAATTAATGATTATAATATTAAGAAAACTCTCTTCCCCTCCACTATATAAACCACCCCTCACCCCCTCTTCCTCCCACACCACTCAAGCTTCAAGCCTTGACTAAATTCTGCTCAAATAGCTCTGTAACCTCCTCCCCCACGTCCAATAACTATTTTTCACATAAAAAGGCCAAAATCAAAGGTCTTAAGAAGTTTCTCAAAGAGGAGTACTCAAGAGGTGAACCTCTCTTCCTTTTTATTTCAATCCCTTTTACAAGTTCCATTATTGTGTTCTCTCTTCTCACCTCACCTCATAAAAATTCTATGATAATTCTATTACCATACTTGTACTGGATTTTATTTGTTCTAATGGAATATTTCATTATAATATCTTTTTCCCCTCCATTTATACTATAAATGAAAACACCATCCGAGATGTGTTAATTTATCACACTCAAGGAAGACGGGTTTTCAATTTGCATTATTGTCTTCCAGACTGGTCATGAAACATTTTTAATGGTTGAACCAGATCATAATATATGTATTTTATCATGTTTAATATTCTTTAATCCTTAAACACTCATTAAATGGAATAATAATACAAAACAAGTTCATTATGCACAAAACTGGCAAGTCAAATCCAAGGGTTTATCATTAACTCATCGAATGAGTCATCCTCGTGGTATATAACCAGAATCATTATAAGATAATTTATATCTATATAATTTCATTAATAAGATATATTAATAATTATGGATGTTTAACCACATATCAAATGAACTTCCATTTATGAATTCAAGTAAACAAATCATGAAACTAGGTAAGAAAATGCTTCAAAAACAATAAAATTGAATCTCTTTAACCCATAAAAAGTCCATTAATGAACTTAATAAGGTTATACCATATGAATTAAATGTTTATGAGGTTCTTTAATTATTAATTAATGAAGTAAAATTTGATTATTTATGTTGTTAATAACAAACAAGAACACCTTCGAGCGTAAGGTAAGGGATTCTCTCTCTCACTTTTGTTCAAGAATATCCCCTATGTTGTGATCTTTTATTTTTAATACATAATGATGGGGTATGTTTTCTCACCTCCCCAATACCTCCCTTATGATATATAAATAATGGGATACCTCTTTACCTCTCATTAATACCACGCAAGAGAACTTGTTTCCATGCCAAAATGTTTGTAAGGGGTTTTCTCATCTCACTTTCCATTCTGTGGGATTTCCATTGCTCACCTCTAATTTATTATATGTGGTATAGGTGTACTGAAATTTGATATATGTTATCATGATTCTATTTATATTCATGTTATTCTGTGATTCATTCGGTGTTTATTAACTTTTGGTCATATGACTCAATTGATTACAACGTGGTAACGAGATTTGTCTCAATTTTCACTTCGGTCTGACTTGCTTAGTATTGTACACCTACTCTTTCTTATGTGGTGTACCTAATTCCCATTTGAGATCACTTTTCAATTGAAATTATATTCCATTTTTTTCATATTTTCATATCATGGATATGATTATTGTCTAATCCATATACCATTTTACATATGGAATTTATTTTGATTATTGTTTTGACTACAGAAATTTTGATGAATCTGTATCCTATATTATATACGAATAATTTAAAGTCATTTTGAACTTGTGTTGAATCTATGTACAAAAAATTATTTGGACATGTATCGGTGGGTGGGGCCCGCTATATCCCCTCGATGCATCGATAGGTCTCATGAGAAAAATCAGTTGGCGATAAACCCTTCGAGTTTGTTTCCAAAAATCAGACAGGTTTCTACTCGTAGAATTAAATTATTTTTTATTGTATTACGGTATCATGTTCTAGATACATGACATCCAATTAATATGAATTATATATATTCATTATCAGTTATTACTATCCATGAGTTTTTCAAACTGACAAAATCTATGGATACAGTTTCATTCTCAGTTTATTAATGGCATGAGTTTTTCATTTATTCACCATGCCATATTGATTATGTCAAATTGTTTACAATTCAGTTATTTTTTATTCATGATTCCACTATTTTTAACCCTTAGTAATCATTTGTGCTCACCATTTCATTGTTTACCAACAACAGGTGTTGAAGATGAGATAATTTATTGAGTTCATGTGGTTGCAGTTTTTAGTTTTTGTTATGTATTGTATTTTGTAAACTTTTCGAATATAATTTGAGTTACATTTATGTATCTAGTTTCTTCAAAAATACTAAGCTACTTGTTCCTTTGGGATTTTCATTCCTTCCAACCAGTCCAATATAACAAGTAATTCACCGACTTTGGTCTAAAGGGGTCGCGGTGTTACAGTTGGTATTAGAGGAAGTTTAGTAGCAAACTTGGAAACTATATTAGAAAACATATATTAGGGAATAAAGCCCTAAGGTATTATTTTAGGAAAAACATAAAAGAACATCCTGTTATTTTGGTAAGGAAAAGATTATGTGTATCATTCAAGCAATACATCCCTGTCTGGATACGATCAGGTAGAGGTGGCTCTAGCATAGATGTACCTAGGAGTGAAAGCATCGACAAGAAGTTTCAGGGTTGATCGAGGGTATCATGGTACATGACAATGGGCCTTACTGCACTCTTGGTTACCATACTCCCAAGGTATATGCTTAGGATAATTCATATTTTCTTTACAAGCCGTTATGAAGGATTAAAATGTAAATTATTCCTCAAAGAAACCATTTTTATTATTATGGGATTAGCATTGCGTAGGATCTCAATTTAGGCTAAGTATTTTGTTATGTTAAGATTATACATTATGATTCATAACCTAATCTAGTGTGTTCCATTATTTATAAATTTCATCTAATGGAATAAGTGGAATCAATACCTGTGGGCGATGTAGAGATATCCCCACTGAGAAAATAAACACAGTCAATGTTAGAGTAGATCAGATAATGAACTTATTGGGAAAACTTACTTAGGTTGTAATGAATAACCATTCCACACCTATGTTGCATCATTTCATGCAGTTGAATTCACCATCCTTTAGTAGGACTACTAATCCAGTGGTTTCTAAGAAATGTATCAAGTCCTTTGAAAAGATATTCAGGGCATTAAGATGAAATGAAAATGAAAAGGTAGTAATGGAAGTATATTGTCTCAAGGGTGACGCTGATGAATGGGGGTCCTTGATTTAGAATACCACAGAGGAAGAAGAAATAGAAGACATGGAATGGAGGACTTTTAAGGAAATATTCTTTGAAAAATATTTCCCTCATGAGAAACAAATCGAAATGAAGAAAAAATTCCTTGGCTTAATGCCAAGGGAAGAAGACAATGTTCTAGAGTATGAGGCTACCTTTACAAGTCTAGATAGGTATTCCATAGATTACGTATGTGACTCGGTAGACAAAACTGTTCATTTATTTGAAGGTATTAAGCCATGTCTTCAAAGGGAACTGGCTTCTCAAACATTTTCATCGTATGATGAAATTGTATCAAGTGCAACCAAAATAGATAAGTAATCTGCTAGATCAAATTTGTTCAAGGGAAACCATGAAACAAATGGTACTCTGATAACCAAGGGAAAGGTGAATCACCAAATAATAACAAGGGAATGAAGAAATTCCCATTATGCGAGAACTGTGTAAAGAATCATCTCGGGAAACGCTTGAAAGGCATGGGAGTTTTTCATAAGTGTGGAGAAAAGGGTCATCTATTTAATGAATGCAAGGGGAAGAAACAATTTTATGATGTTCAATTCTACAATTCTAGAGATATGGGGAATAATGAAAATGAGTGTCCTAAGATCCAAGGAAACATGCCTAAAAAAGGCCAAGAGAGTAATGGAGAGCTTATGTGATTACAACCGTGTAAGTTTATGTTCCTAATGATGTGGTGGCAGGTCCTTTAATTGATTCTCCAAACTTAGCCAACACTTTATTTGATTATGGATCATCCCATTCATTTATATCATCCTAGTTTTCCAAGAAAATTATACATGTCCAATTTTATTTAATAAAGGATTTATTAGTCAAAACTCCTAGGGGATGCATCATTGTAGCAAAGGAATGTCAACTAGTCCCACTTATGACACATAAACATGCTTTAGTTTCTAACCTTATCGTCGTACCAATTACTGAATTTGATATAATTATTAGTATGAATTGGTTTTCAAAATATGATACAAATATTTATTGCAAGAAAAAGGAAGTTAACATTTTTGAAAATGGTGTAGAATCCCTTATCTTTAGAGAAGAAACCTTGCCATCTGAATCTTATCTAGATCCACCCCTTGTAGCCCTACTGAATTCAATACTTGTAGAGGTAGATAAACCAATATCTATGGGTGAGAATTGAAATATTTAAATTGAATATGCGCATATAGTTCAATAATACATTGATGTATTTCCAGAGGATTTACCTGGAAATACTCCAAAGTGGGAAGTTGAGTTCTTTATTGATTTAATTCTTGGTGAAAGACCTATATCAAATACACTCTATAGAATGGACACTGTGGAATTAGTGTAGTTAAAGAAACAAATAGAGGATTGGAGTGAAGAGGTATTTATTCGACCAAGTGTTTCTCCATGGGGATCTCCTATCCTCTTTGTCAAGAAGAAAGATGGATCCATGAAGCTATACATTGATTACAAGAAAATAAATGTTATTACAATAAATAATAACTATCCGCTGCCCCAGATTGATGATTTATTTGATCAAATTCATGGAGCTCAATAATTTTTGATGATTGACCTTTGATCCAGATATCATCAGCTACGTGTGAGGAAGGAAAATGTTCATAAGACAACATTTTAAACTAGGTACGGGCATTACGAGTTTACAGTGATGCCTTTCGGACTCACTAATGTGCCCTATGTTTTCATGGATTTAATTAATAGAGTTTTCAAGGAATATCTTGATAACGTTTTGTGGTATTCATTGATGATATCCTCGTATACTCAAAAATCTTTGAAGACCATGAGAATCACTTGCGGATTATTCTGAAAACTCTTAAAAGAAATGAATTATATGGGAAGTTTATCTAGTTAGAATCTTGGATTCAATCAGTTTCTTTTCTTGGCCATATTGTCTCTATAGATAGAAAATTAGTATATCCTATGAAGAAAAAGGCAATCCAAGAATGGCCCGTGCCAACAAACATAACCGAGGTACGTAGTTTTATTATCTTAACAGGTTACTATCAGCATTTCATTCAGAATTTCACCCAACTGGCTAACCCACTAACCAAGATCACACATAAAGGGGTTAAGTTTTTATGGAAGAAAAAATTTACAGAATGCTTTGAAGAATTGAAAAGAAGACTGGTCAATGCTCCAATTTTGACTCTTCCATCTGGAAATGAGGGATTTGAGATATACAATGATGCATCAAAGAATGGACTGGGTTGCATCCTTATGAAAAATGATAATGTTATTGCTTATGCATCAAGATAGTTTAAGAATCATGAGAAAAACTATCAAACTCAGGATCTTGAGTTAGAAGCCATTATCTTTCCTCTAAAAATATGGAGACATTATCTCTACGGAGAAAGATGTGAGATTTATACGGACCACAAGAGTATGAAATAAATTTTCACACAAAAAGAACTCAACATGAAGAAAAGGATATGGCTCGAGTAACTCAAAGATTATGATTTTTCAATACACTACCACCCAGGAAAGGAAAATATGGTGGCAGATGCATTAAGAAGGAAAGATCACAGACTCCTGACCCAAATGAGGCTTGAAAGAGATCCTATTTTCATGGATCTAGTAAAGATGGATATGGGAATTTTTAAGGAAGGGGAAACATCTTTCCTCTTTCAAATGAGTGAAAACCCATCTTTATTAGAGAATATAAAGAGCTCTCAATCCGATGATGAGAATTTTCAGAAGAAAATTAATGTTGTCAATGATGGGAGATTGGCAGAAATCATGTATGAAGATGGAGTTATGAAATTTGAGAAGAGGTTATGAGTTTAATCAGTACCTGAGCTAAAAAGGGAACTATTAGATGATGTTAATAGCTCAAATTTCTCTATACACCCGGGTAGCACAAAGATGTATAGATATCTGAAGGAATATTTTTGGTGTGATAATATGAAGTGATAAATTACTAACTACATATCAAGGTGTCTATTTTTTCAACAAGTGAAGGTATAGAGACCACATCCTAGAGGAGTGATTCAACCTCTACCTATTCCTATGTGAAAGTGGGATAACATTACAATGGATTTTGTCACCGGACTACTAAGGAAACCTAAAAGGAATGATACAATATGGGTAATTGTTGATCGTCTCACAAAATCATCACATTTCCTTCCTATAAGAGAGGGTTTACCACTTCAATTCCGGGCAAGACTTTATATTAATGAAGTTGTAAGACTTCATGGAACACCTCTATCAATTTTGGTTGAACGAGATCCCCGATTTACATCAAAATTGTGGAAACGTATCCAGAAGGATTTGAATCCTGAGCTTCTTATGAGTACTTCTTATCACCCCCAAACTGATATACAGTCTAAAAGGACTATTAAAACTCCAGAAGACATTTTGAAATCATTCTCTCTTGACTTACATGTTCTGTGGGATCAATAATTTCTATTGGTGGAATTTACCTAAAATAATAATTTCCATTCTAGTATTAAAATCTAACTATATGAATCATTATATGGAAACAGATTTCGAACTCCAACATTTTGGGATGAAGTTGGTGAGGGGAATCTTATATACCCAAAACATATTGAGGACACCACGACAAAGGTGAATACATTCCAAGCCCATATTAAAGAAGCACAAAGTAGGCAGAAGAGTTGTGCTAACAACTGGAGAATGTATTTGGAATTCCTAGTGGGGGATCATGTCTTTCTGAAAGTATCTCCATGGAAGGGTGTCTTAAGGTTCGGTAAGAAAGGGAAGCTGAGGCCCCGGTACATCGGACCGTTTGAAATTATGGAAAGAATCAAAGTTATAGCTTACCATTTAGCAATTCCTCAAAGTCTCTCCAAAGTTCATGATGTGTTTCATGTTTCATTTTTGAAGAAATACCTGCCTAACCCAATGGATGTACTCACCTATGAAGAAATATAATCGGAACCTGATTTGTCTTAGTGTGAAGAGACTATTGGGATTATTGATACAAGGGATCATGTATTGAGAAATCGGACAATGTTTCTAGTAAATATTCTTTGGATTAACCATAATATAGAGGAATAAATGTGGGAACCTGAGGATGTTATGAAGAAGAACCACCCACATCCTTTTGAAGGCCTTTATAAATAAAAATTTTCGAGGACAAAATTTCCAAAGGAGGAAATAATGTAACACCCCAGACATTTTATGGTATGTTTCTATTAAATACATTCTAGTTATAGACTATATTTCACGAATAACTAAGCCTCTATGGAACAAAACATGGGTATTTATAGAATATATTCATAAGCTATCCATTAAACTTAAATTTTCCAACTCTGTGATTTGAATTTTGGAAATCTGACATACACTATTGTGTTTAGGATGATATTTAGAGTTTGATAGAATTATCTTAATTTCTAGTGAATTGTAACCTAACCTTATGAATTTTAACCTACCATTATGAATAGTAAAATACCCTTATGAATAGTAATATGACTTTTATGAATGGTATCCATGCCCATTAATGTATAAATAAATTTAGGCACCTTAAAAATGAAGATGAATATTTTAAGTGTTCATCTTTATTGATTAAATAATGATTTTAATTAAATATTTAATTAATCATACTTAGTAAACTAATTTTGAAAAATGAACTTCATTTTTAGATTCTACATGTTGAAAAATGGTTAGGGTAAATTTTTGGTATTTTTATGAAATACTTAAACTTTTGGTGAATAGTAAAATACATTAATTTACCATATAAATACATTATAAATTAAATTAACTATTCCTATAATCATGAGTGATGTAAGCATCCAAATCTCAAACTCACATGCTCTTATTACTATTCTAAGTCAATGAATACTCACTATTTCTTGTCTTTATAATAAATAATAAATTAATGATTATAATATTAAGAAAACTCTCCTCTCTTCCACTATATAAACCACCCCTCACCCCCTCTTCCTCCCACACCACTCAAGCTTCATGACTTGCCTAAATTCGGCTCAAATAGCTCCCTAACCTCCTCCCTACTTCCAATACCTATTGGTCTCACCAAATGGCCAAAATCAAAGGTCTTAATGAGTTTCTCAAATATGAGTACTCCAGACGTGAACCTCTCTTCCTTTTTATTTCAATTCCTTTTACAAGTTCCATTATTTTGTTCTCTCTTCTCACCTCACCTCATCCAAATGCCATGATAATTCCAGTACCATATATTTATTGGATTTTATTTTTTCTATTGTAATATTTCATTATAATCTCTCTTTCCCCCTCCTTTTATACAATAAATGCAAACACTGTCTGAGATGTGTTAATTTATCACACTAAAGGATGACGGGTTTTCAATTTGCATTACTATCTTCAAAAATGGTCATGAAATCTTTTCAATGGTTGAAACAGATCATAATATATTTATTTTATCATGTTTAATATTCTGTAATCCTTACACACTCATAAAATGGAATAATAATACAAAATAAGTTCATTGTGCACAAAATCGCCAAGCCAAATCCAAGGGTTTATCATTAACTCATCGAATGAGTCATCCTCATGGTATATAACCAGAATCATTATAAGATCATTTATATATCCATAATTTCATTAATAATGTACATTAATAATTTTGGATGTTTAACCACATTTCAAATGAACTTCCATTCATGAATACAAGTAAACAAATCAGGAAACCAAGTAAGAAAATGCTTCCAAAACAATAAAATTGAATCTCTTAAACCCATAAAAAATGACATTAATGAACTTAATAAGGTTATACCATTTCAATTACATGTTTATGAGGTTTTTAATTATTAATTAATGAAGCTAAATTGGATTATTCATGTTGTTAAGAATAAACAAGAACACCTTCGAGCATAAGGTAAGGGATTCTATCTCTCAATTTTGTTCAAGAATCTCCCCTATGTTGTGTACCTTTATTTTCAATACCTAATTGTGGGTTATGTTTTATCACCTCCCCCATACTAACCTTATGATATATAAATAATGTGATACCCCTTTACCTCTCATTAAGCCCGTGCAAGAACACTCATTACCATGACGAAATGTTTGAAAGGGGTTTTCTCATCTCACATTCAATTCTCTGGGGTTTCCATTTCTCGCCACTTATTTCCTATATGTGGTATAGGTGTACTTAAATTTTATATATAGTATAATTATTCTCTTTATATCCATGGTATTATATTAATCATTTTTTGGCTATTAACTTTTGGTCATACGACTCAATTGATTACAATGTGATAACAAGCTTTGTCACAATTTTCACTTTGTTGTGACTTGCTTAGTATTGTGCACCTACCCTTTATTATGTGGTGTACCTACTTTCCATTTTAGATCACCTTTCAATTCAAATTATATTCCATTTAAATTTCCATATTATCATATCATGGATATGATTATTTTCTATGTTTTATACCATTTTACATACGGTATTTATTTTGAACGTTGTTTTGACTATGGAAATATTGATGAATCTGTATCCTCTATTCTATATAGATAATGTAAAGGCATAATGATATTGAGTTGAATAAATTTATAAAGGATTATTTGTAAATTCATTAGAGTTCGGGGCCCTCTACAACCCCTTGATGCATCGGCAGGTCTCATGAGACAAATCAGTTGGTGACAAACCCTTCGAGTTTGTTTCCAAAAAATCAAATGGGTTTTTAACCACAGAACTAAACCATTTTTACAGTATTATGGTATCATGTTCCAGATACATGACATCCAATTAATAATAATTATCTTTATTCATTATTATTTATTTATATCCATGAGGTTTTCACTATGACAAAATATATGGATGCAGTTTCATTCTAAGTTTATTAATGGTGTCAGTTTTTCATTTATTCACCATGCTATATTGATTATGTCAAATTGTTTAAAATTCAGTTATTATCGATTCATGGTTCTACTATTTTTAAACCTTTATAATCATTTTATATCACACCTTTCATTTTTTTACCTTTAATAACTGATGAAGAAGAGATCATTTATTTCGTTCATGTGGTAGCAGTTTTTAGTTTTTGTTGTGTACTGTATTTTTGTAACGTTTTCCAATATAATTTGAGTTATATTTATGTATCTAGTTTCATGAAGACTAATAAAATTATCATTACTTTGGGATTTTCATTCCTCCAAACCATGACAATATAAAAATTAATGCACTGAAATTGGTCTAGAGGGGTTATGATGTTACAATTAACCTACCCTCTACTAAAGAAAAGTACAAGGTAAGGGGTTTTAATATCACTTTTTATTACGATGAGATTTATGCTATATTTTCCACTATTTACTTTTGTGTGGTTTATGTACTACCCATGATTGTATTATTTTTGTAATATAATTTAATATATGGGTATTTACAACTTCATTTTATGATTCTTCTTTCATGGTGTGTATGTTTCATAAGTTACCTATTCGGTAAGGGAATTTCTAATTTCAATTTCCACTCATTTGGTTTTACACAAACATCATTGATTATTTACTCCAAAATTATGTGTGAAATCAATATTTGTTTTTTATGTAGTCATTTCCACTCCCCTTTGTGTGGATATACTTTTGATACACAAAATAACTCCATTAATAAATTATAAAGTCATCGATATGAACTTGATAAGAGTAATCTTAACCCAATTTTCTTTCATTGAGTTAAACATCCAAGTCATTGGCGTTGTTTTTACAAGAATATGTGTGAATGTACTATGATTTATTTACACTGAATATCTAATCATATTTAGTGTATTTATATTTTTCACACATAATTATTTCATTGATTTATCCTAACCTAAGGATACGATCTTTATAAGGGATTTCATCTCAATTTACATTCCATTGAGACTCCTTTGTTGTTATGCGCCAATTCACTTTTATATGGTGTATATACTATACTTTGACATATTATATCATGAATACCTTTAATCTCATGATATTAAAAGGTTTTTATTACTTCAATTATTTGTATTCAAGCTACTTTCATTTGGTTAGTAACTCTAACTAAAATATCATTTTAAATGTTTTAAAGATTTATTCTTCTAAATATTTCTCATTAATGTCCATGTTTTAAAAATGGTTTTATGTATTTATTTATATGGACATGTATGTTTAAAATTAAAATTCCTTTTAAAAATTTCAAATTGGTTTGTGACACTTTGATTTAAAAATCACTTTTAAATTGCTTCTTGATAAATAGTGAAATTTTTAAATGTTTTAAAAAAGGATATTTCTCTCAAATAGTTTTACTAATTATTTTCATCAAGGTCAATATCCTTCATTATTATTGATTTATGTTGATTTATTATAATACAATCTTATATATTGTATTGAATAATTTATGCTTGACTGTGGATGTTCTATTTTTATACCATTCTTGGTTTGTGGTTAAAATATTAACATTTTGTATGATAGTTTTAATACTAATGTTTAGATTATAATTCAAACTTTTCATATGAGGAATTAATTAGACATAGTAAGTGATGGGTGGAGACCACTATAGCTCCTCGATGCATCGGTAGGTCTCATGGGACAAAATAGTGTCTTGGTACAAGGGCTTGACAAAATCTTATTAGTAGTCTTGGAAGGAGGCCTTGACTATGTGGTTATGATGTCCAACATTATGCATTCCATCATTATGAAATTAGCTATTGATATTACAAGTGATTATTCGACCAGTAGAATATCCATGTGAATAAGTAAATGGAATTATTTGATTTATCTTTTCCATATTAGGCTAAAGTTTAAGTTTAAAAGGCTTGTTCTTTAGTCTTATACATTTCCTTAAATGTTTATGCTTATTTATGATAGTTTCTGTTATATTGATATCCCTACTGAGTATATGAGCTCTACCCTTTCTTATGTTTTCTTTTTCCCAAGATGTGAAGAAGTATATAATGATTAACCTGCAGGGATAGGCCAAAAGATATGATTGTGTCCAAAGGGGACACAATGTTGTTTTTCTTTATTTCATGATGTAATGTAAAACTTATGTATGTATCTATTATTCCAAGGAAACTAAACTAACCGATATTTCAAGACATGATCTATTTTTATCATTCCAATGTTATGTAATAATGCACCAAATATAGGTAACTACGATCAGGGTATTACAATTAGTATCATAGTAATTTTATTACAAACCTTGGAAGCTAGATTTAGAAAAACTATGATTATAAAACACTACCCTAAGATAGACATTGAGGATTAGTATAGAAGAACATACAAATATTTTGGTAATGTAAATATTGTGTGGGTTTTCCGAGAAATACATCCCTATCTAGATATGAGTAGGTAGAAGAGGCTCTAGCATAGATGTACCTAGGGGTAAAACCTGAAAACACCACTTTGAGGTAGAATATAATGGGAACTGGTGCACTACAACGGGCCTTGTTTAACTCTTGGTTATGACACTCCCAAGGGATATGATTAGGATAATTCACATTTTCTTTACAAACTGATTTGAAGGATTTTAATATAAGATGATAGTAAATATACTTGGTTACTCCTAAGGTGTTTTAGATTGAAAATAAGGTGTCATGATATTCTCTAAATAATTTTATGACTATTTTTTCTCAAACTATGCTTTCTAGTTTTAGTCAATTGATGGATTCCAAGGAAGTCATTGTAACATTGAACATGATGTAGAATGTGGTCATGATGGTGGAAATGAGCAACTAAATGGAATGCTGATAGGAATAAAAGATATTGTGTTCATGCTGAACCATTTTTCCAAAAATATGATCAATAATTTATACATTAACCAACTCCCAAACTCAACAAAAAAGAGAAAGGCAGGGAATGATAAGAGCTACAATAGTGGAGACCGTGGGGAAAGGAAATATCAATTTCCATCATGCAGGAAATGTGGAAGGAGACACCTAGGAAAGTGTCTCAATGGAATAAAGAAATGATTTATGTGTGGGAAAGAAGGACATAATGTAAATAATTGTCGAGGAAAAATGAAGAGTATAATGGAAGAAAATAAAAATGATCATAAGAATAAATTTAGAGTCATTTTCTATAAATGTATGGTACCTGGGAATTACTTGACTCAATGTCCTATTCTATAGGATAAACACTAGGTCAAGGAAGGACCTATGTGGACAAACATGGATAGTGAAATGTTGAAAAGTACTAATTATCTTTTTTAATGGGATTACTTTGGAAAAAATTTCTCTTGTTTGTGTGACCCTGTAGTTTGTTATGTGAAAATTCTATTTGAGGGAGAATTTTCATTTCATTTTTTGATATAGTTATAAAGAAACATTTGGGTTTATATGATCCTTAAATTTGAGGCAATTACTGGTTATTAATTTTTGGGATGAAAATGCGACGTATGAGATAACATTTGTGGTTAAATTTTGTTATGGTTATTTTAAGGAATTTATCTCATTTTGGGAATGTTATAAAATATAGTTTTTGAAAAAGGACAACATGTAGACCGTGGGACAACCCATCACGTCGGACAAAGCTATGGGAATCGAACCCACAACCAAAGTGTCACTGGGATTTATCTCTTACAACTAGACTACGTGAATTCCCTGGTTAGTGTGACTAATTATTTTTAGTTAAAATATTTTATTGATCGATAATATATTGATTTGGGGTCTTATGATTTATTAAATGGATATCCCTAGTATAGGAAAATGATTTGGTGATTAAGTGATAAATGTTATTTTGGAATATGTTCACTTTATTGGGAACACTATATTCCTAAGAAAAATATAATACTATGGTATTTCATTTGAGGAGTAATGGTGGATTTTTATTTGGGAAGAATCTATGTTTTTTATAGATATTCAGGTTATTAATGTAAATGATTAACCTTTCATATAGAATATGTGACATGGTTAATTGCACTTCGGTATAAGACATTAAGAGTAGATGATGTTATTTGAAGATAAATATTAAGATTGACTATGAAAGACTATTTGATTAAATTCTTCTTATTTTTGGGTTTCAATCATAGTTTGGATTATATTGAAGGATTTTAAGGACACTATTGAATTGTCTTTATTGAACTTTGTGTTTTTTTGTTTAATTTTGGAAATCGAGATTAGTATTTCTTTCTATAAAGGATTATCCATTTTGGGGATCATCTAATCTTGTACTAACCATTTGGTTTTGGTTCATCTCTAAAGACAAGAGAAATTTGTAGTTCATCCTTTGCGGATTATGTGAATCTCTAGAAGTTGATTCTAGCGCTTCAGGTGTGACCAAGTCATCTTGAATACTCATCATTTGGAGAAAAGATAAGTTAGTAGTAGAAATTTATTAAAGGATGAAACTCTACTTAAAAATTAAATATATATATTTATGTTCATAGTCAATATCATAATTAAATTCATCAACTTTATGAAATGTAACTTTAAACAAAAAAACATTGTCCGTTTACTTTTCCTACTGTGAAAATAATGACCGCATAACCCATCAAAGGTTCGTGGTTTTTTTATTGTTAACTTTATCCTGATCTTGTTTTCTATCACACTCCATCCGAACTTAACACTTATTTTATCTTCCATATCTATTTTTTCCTACATGAAATCCTATTGTGGGTTATCTTGGATTACCTTTGTACTTCTCTTTCTTTCTTTTAAAGTGATAGTTTTATTAACTACTTTTCTGATGTGGGACTTTCAATAAAGTTCCTAAGGAAAATTTTAAAATTGTGAGGATGCAATTTCCAAAATGGGGGAATAATGTAACACCCCAAGATTTCATATTAAGATATTTTCTTTAAAGTAATTCAATATCTTGCGCTACACGCAACATCGAGATCGAGCGCACCATGGCTTAACAAACTAGCTGGTCAAAAAATGGTTATGAATGGTATTCACTGAATTTTGAATTTTATATACTCCATATAGTTTTAACATCTATATTATGTGTTTCTTAGAAACAATATAAGAACAAATTCAATTTTTCAAATAAAAGTAGTATTTTTCAAAAACTGAAATTTTACCGCCTTTTAATGGAAAAACATTTTTAAATAAAATATTTTACACTTTAATATATTCAATTGGAAAAAATAAACTTATTATTTATAATAGGGACAAAAAATTTAGTTTGGATAAAATTTCAATGCTTTTCTGATAACTTTCATATTTTGATGAATAGTGAAAAATACTAAATTTTAATTGAAAACAACTTTTTTAATCAAAATAATTTATAGTGTTAAATTATACATTTGAATTGTTTTGAAGTATAATTAGATTATATTTTTATCATTTAATAAAATTTTGGTCATTAGAAGTAATTTTACATTTATATTGGACATAAACATATATCAATCTTTTGATAGATTTTACTTCTCAAAAACCCGCTTTCTGGTTTTGACAATGGGAATATTTTTTAAATAAATTAATAAAACTCATATATTTTTAATTTGGTAAAATAAACATAATTTTTTAATTTTTAATATCAAAATTCAATTTGGGTGAATTTTTGGTATTTTTCTAAAAACATTCAATTTTTGATGAATAGTGAAAAACACTATGTTATTATTTAAAGATGAATTTTTATTTACATAATAACTTTTAATTTAAATTTATTTTAATTTCAAAATAGATACTTAAGACCTATATTAGTCCAATGTAATTCATTGATGTCATTTATAATAAAATTAGATGTATAAAATTTTATTGAACATTTTAACGTCTTTTACCCACCTTCTAGGAATATTTGCAAATTTGGATAAAACATAATTTTACCACTTCTATGAATTGAATTTCAAAAATCTGAGAGACATGCCTGACATCAGTAAGTAAAAGGTGGTTCAATAGGATGAAAATAATTTTTGGTGAATAGTAACTTTTGAATTTCATTTACCATAGTTAAAAGTAAATAGGGTAATTAACGATAAAAATGATATTATAATTACCCTAACACATGTCCTAATTATATTTTATATGTGTTATTAGAAAAAATTAACCTTATGAATAAAATATGATCCTCTTTTATCCACATGGATTAGATTAGGAAGTTTATTATTATTTTATTTAAATAAGAGTAAAACTGTTGAATTCAAATTTTTATAACTAAAAAATTTTTAATATAGGGTTATACATAAGATAAATTAGACAATAAATATTCATTAGAAATATAAAACTATTTTCTACATAATGGTATTTTATTTATAACTTTGAGACATTAAATAATTAAATTTATTTATGACACAATGATGATGTAGTAATTACCTTATTAATGAGTGATTAAAATAATTGATATTAAAAATATCCAAATAAATGTAAATTGAGACTTTTTATGCATTCCACTAATTTTATAGGTTAATATGAAATTTTAGGATTTATTTAATTTATTTTTTTGAAGTAATCAAGTTTTTCTTACATCACAAAAACCAAATACTAAATAGTGTCAAAATTAACGTAAATGAGTTTTTAAAACAAATACTACATTATTAATTAATTTAATATTCCTAGAAGTATAAGGTTCAACCAAAAGACTTATATAAGGTTACATATGTAAATAATGAACCACTAGGGGTTCTCTTTCCATTTTATAGTAAGTTTATTAACCATTTATTATAATAATACAAGAATACATGGTAAAAGTAAAACTATTTAACTAAGAGTTAAATCTAAAAGATAAGGTCAATATGGTGACCTAAACCTGTCTAAAACCTATTGGATGAGTGGTTTTTGAACTATACCCAAATTATCCCCAAAATAAATCCTTTTTGAGTCATTATAACCTGAATATGATTGTATAATAAATTAATATTTCAAACATTTCCCAAAGTGACCCTCACCTCTCTTATAAAAGGGTACTTCCCCATCTCTCAAAATCACACCTCCAAATCCATTTGGATTGGCCAAAACCTACTCCAATATCTTAGAAACTACCCTAAATTCAACCTATAGGACTTACTTTCGTCATAAAGTCAACCTAAGGAGCCCTTTTGATCAAATCAAAAGGAAGACCCGAAGAAGAGGTAATAATTTTGTCACCTCTTTCAAAGTTCTTTTCTTCTTCCACTTCCACTTTCATTGTTGTTTCCATAACAAAATAATAACTCCATAAACATATACATACTTTTATGTTATTATAAATATGTTACAACCATATTCATTATTCTATCCATCTTATTGATGACAATGTCACCATACGTGTGTACGTATGTGTTACCGTCTCCACGTCGTGGTGTAGTTTGTTATTCAACACTTCATTATTTGGATGGGTATAATAATGAGTATAACTTATTTAAATAATAAATATAAACTGTTAATGATTCTGTATATATAATATAACATCCAATTATATATGATTTCACGACTAATAGAATGATATTGTCGCTCGTGCGTACGTACAGCTTACCGTCTCCACGATGCGATGAGATTTCATTCCCCTTAATAACAATTTAAGAATAATTTTCTTTTTATGATTAAGAATAATGTTTAATAACTTAATATCATCATTTATATTAATCAAATACATACTATCCATAACAAACATGATTTACCTAACAAAACATCTAAAGTAAAACGAATCAGTTAACACCCAAAATGCTGATACTACTGAAATATCGTTAACAAAGTAATATTATAATATCATATATGATATCATATTTATGTATGTGGTTCTTTTATAATTTAATAACAATGATTTCACCAATATACAGAAGGTTAAACTACCCTCTACTAATGAAAATTACAAGTTAAGGGGTTTTCATCTCACTTCTTATTCTCGTGAGATTCATGCTATATTTTCCACTATTTACTTTTGTGTAGTGTATGTAAAACCCATGATTGTATTATTTGTGTAATATAATTTAATTTATGGGTATTTAAAACATCATTTTATGATACTTCTTTCAGGGTTTTTATGTTTCGTATGTTACCAAATCGGTAAGGAAATTTCTAATTTCAATTTCCACTCATTGGGTTTTACGCAAACATCATTGATTATTTTACTCCATGTTTATGTGTGATAAATCACTATTTGTTTATTTATGTAGTAATTTACACTCCTCTTTGTGTGGATATACTTTTAATAAACATAATCACTCCATTTATAAATTCTCAAGTCATCGATATGAACTTGATAAGAGTAATCTTAACTCAATTTTCATTCATTGTGTTAAACATCCAAGTCATCGGTGTTGTTTTTACAAGAATATGTGTGAATGTACTCTGATTTATTTTCACTTAATATCCAATTATATTGTGTGTATTTATATTTTTAACACATAATTATTTCATTGATTTATCCTTAACCTAAGGATACGATCTTTATAAGGGATTTCATCTCAATTTACATTCCATTGAAACTTATTTGTTGTTATGTGCCAATTTACTTTTATAGGGTGCATATACTTTACTTTGACATAGTATATCATGAATACCTTTATTCTCATGATATTAAAAGGTTTTTATTACATCAATTATTTATATTCAAGCGTCTTTCATTTGGTTAGGAACTCTAACTAAAATAGCATTTTAAATGTTTTAAATATTTATTCTTCTAAATATTTCTCATTAATTTCCATGTTATAAAAATGGTTTTAAGTATTTATTTATATGGAAATGGATGTTTTAAAATAAAAATTCCTTTTATAAGTTTCAAAGTGGTATGGGGAACTTTGATTCAAAAATATCATTTAAACGGCTTCTTGATAAATAGTGAGAATTTTAAATGTTTTAAAAAAAGGGATATTTCTCTCAAATAGTTTTACAAATTATTTTATTCTATGTCAATATCCTTCATTATTATTGATTGATGTTGATTTATTATAATAAAATCTTCCATATTGTATTTAATGAGTTATTCTTGACATTGGATGTTCTATTTTTATACCATTGATGGTTTTTGGTTAAAATATTGACATTTCATATGCTAGTTTTAATAATAATTTTTAGATTATGTTTCAACATTTTCATATAAGGAATTAATTGGACATAATAAGTGACGAGTGGAGCCCGCTATAGCTCCTCAATGCATTGGTAGGTCTCAAGAAAAAAACTAGTGTCTTGTCACAAGGCCTTGACAAAATCTTATTTTTAGTCTTGGCACCAGGCCTTGACTATGTGGTTGTGATGTCTAGCATTATGCATTCCATCATTACGAAATTAGTTATTGATATTACATGTGATTATTTAACTAGTAGAATATCTATGTGAATAAGTAAATGGAATTATTTTATTTATCTTTTCTATATTGTTCTGAATTTTATGTTTAAAAGGCTTGTGTTTTAGTCTTATACATCGCCTTAAATATTTATGCTTATTTTAGATAGTTTCTGCTATATGTTTATCCCTACTGAGCATCTGAGCTCACCCCTTTCTTATGTTTTCTTTTTCCTAATATGTGAAGAAGTATATTATGGTTAACCTATAGTGATAGGCTAATGTATATGAGTGTGTTCAAAGGGGAAACAATTTTGTTTTTCTTTATTTCATGATGTAATGTAAAACTTATGTATTTATCTAGTACTTCCAAGGCTACTAAACTAATCAGTATTTGAAGACTTGATCTCTTGTGATCATGCCAATGTTATGTAATAATTCACCGACTCTGGGTAACATGTGTTGGGGTGTTAAAACCATCAACTCTTTACCACCATGATCCAAAAAGGGATTTATACACCAAACTCATCACTACCTCATGACTCTTTACAAAGTAGGCAGGAACCAAAATTTTCTTTGTAATTACCACCACCACACTACTTGAGTTCTTTCACCGTGACCAAAATTATTCTCAATTAAAATTCACATGGTCCATTGCACCAATCCAAAACTAAATTTCCCCACACTTAGTCAGTATGAATCTCCTTGATTTCACTAAAAACAATGGAACTTACTTTAGAGTAACCAGTTCATGTATACCGAATGGAATCATGCACCTCCAACACATGCCTATCAACCTAACCTCACCAAAAACCTTTGTTCTCTTGAAGTCCTATGACCTTTCACAAATCCTATCTCAAAATCATATGAGTTGTACACTACCAAAATAAGGATAAAACTTCCACTCAGACAACTATCCATGCCTCCTATCCTTAAACCCCATTAGAATCAAGGAATCTATGACATTACCATCTAATAACTCAACCTTTTTACAAGTTAGGACCAACCATGTTTCCACCTATCACCCCGAGCATCATTCCTAGATCAGATCATTAATCCATACTCATTCCCCTCTTTTTTCATTCAAGGTCAACATCAATAATCATATCGAACATTGTCAATTCAATAAGGGAAAGAATATGTATGATCCACCCTCTTTGAAACCTGCCTTAAATCAATCCATGAACACTCTAGGTGCATCCCTTAGAAAATAACCTAAGGAAAAAATGTCTTTTAAAAAAACTTAATCCCAGAGACCATTCATTGACTCCACATTTTAAGCATCCACCGTGCTCCACATTCCAAAACACACACAACACGGGGATAAAATCCCTCATGGTTACCCTTACCCAAAACAACCAATTCATGATCTCAACCCGAGTGACATTCCCAAAACCACTGGCTCTTCTAACTAATCTCCTAATCTAGACCCCATACTATGAATCACTCTTTGTGTGTCACTATTCAAAGCCCCAATCATCCACCTATTCCTTGTTAACCTGAAGGTACTCTTTCCTTTAATTAAATTTTTATTTATTTTCATGAAAACCACTTTGGAATGAGTGGGAACCAAAAACATGATAGATTAGGAAACAAAATCACAACCATAATAAAGGAGAAACTTATTAAATAGCTGGTCTCTATCCCAAGGGTGATCATTAATATTTCCATGATATTTTTTTATAAGATCCTTATTTATTTTCTTAGAAAAATATATAGTGAAGGAGAAGTGTCTTAGATCCAATACATAAAGGGATACTAGGTCCTATTTATTAACTTCCCCCAGTGACTCATGGGATATTTTATCTAGTGGCACATGAATAATAGTATGGGAAGGATCATAACCTTCAATGTCATTTTTTTGTGATGTGTTGGACTTTCATTGCTTCAGATAAGATACATATCCTTCAACAAGGTATTGATTTGCACCAATAGAAAGTTTGTTCTCCTCTTTCATTATTTTTCCTTTTTAAGGGGATCCTTCCTGAGTCTTGTCTCCTAATTTTCTCCCTAAATATCTAGTGTCTATTGTCTTGGGACGATAAGAGTAGTATTTTCAATGATTATATTTCATAAGTGACATTGGAAGATCCCCTAATTCAGAGAGACCATTATTTCCTCTACACACACCCATTATAAGTTAATCCTCATCTGTATGAATATCATCAAGGCCTGGTTAAAGATGGGTATACTATCCTTCCTCCTTATATTTAGTAGGACTCCCAGAGATCTCTATAATCATCATATCTAGTTAAGTTCCTTGTAATGATTTCAATGGTGATTCCATAACTTTTGTCTCACTATCTTCCTTCATTCCACTAGATTTATCAAAAATATTTTTCTTCTTAGACCCAAATATCATCTACCCTACTCCCTTAGAAGGAATATTGGAGATATCACTCAATAAATAAAATTGTTTCTATAGAGGTAAGACCACACTTGCTTCCATGTTAATGTTTTCCTACCTGAGCTCACCCTAGGCCTATTGGGAGCTAGATAAATTTTGAACCTGATAAGTTGGAGGCTTTAATGTCCCTTATAGAAGATAAAATGGAGCCTATGATGGTTCTCGATTCACTAATAGCGCAATGGAAATAGACACACCTTTAGTGGGGACATTAATGTCTTCCTAATCCATAAGACCCTACACCAACAAGAGATTTTGAATTCTATAATTTGTTATATATTCATGATCTCCATCCTTGGAAACTTCAATATCCTCAATAGATATAGGTTTAGGATAGGAAACTCATAGATCCTTTAATGGAAGAGAACTTACATCATCATTTCCATTACCAGCATCACCAATCTATGGGTCCTAAGTGCCTCCTACCCAACTAGGGTTCAAATAAATAAATAAGCTAGTAGGAAGATCATCTCGTATACCCTGAAGGAAATGTTAATCTAGATGTCCCAGTCAGAAGAAATTGTCCTATAAATTGTTCCATGATTCATACCAAACCACTTTCTTGAAGTGGTACTCCAATTCTATTTCAATCTCAAAGAAATCTAATGGTACTTTCAAAACAACTACCTCCACAAAAATCCTAAGTGATATGGGATGGAAATGAGACTGGGTTCCATAGTATATATAGATAAAACACCAAAGAGTTCTTCCTATCAACCTAATAATGGAGAGATTCTAAAAGGGAAGGCGTAATACAAGAAGAGATACTCAAACGGTCAAAGAGGGGCGATCAAGATATAGGTGAGAATCCATCAAACACCCAAATTTACTCACAACAAAGATGAACCCTCCCATGGGTCTCCATCAATGGTCACAAGGCCCAAAATCTCTAAACTATAGTTACATTAAGAAGGTCACTAGGCTCTCTCACAGACCCATAAACATCATACCTCACACAAGTCACATCTCACAAACCAAAATCTTGGCCCCATTTCAAAACACATGATGTATCATGTGTCAGGGGAACCACTTAGCATACTAATAGTACAATAAAACCGAGCACCCATTTCAGGATCTGATGCATAACCCCTACAGTCAAAACCCACAAGGGTCCCCATGCCCAAAATATCATATAACCTCTCACAACCTCAAGGTAACAACCTAACCAATGGAATAAAAAGTAACATCCCACTACCCGGTATAACTAGACCCATCAAGGAATCCCAATACATAACCAAGGGTTTGAAAATAAGGTCACCCTCATGTCTTAAACCACCCATACACAGGGTTAGAAAAAAGAACAAGGGATATCCATTTCCAATTCCCTAATGGTTTCATCATTTCTCCTTTACCTTTCATTAAATTGTACTAATTTCAAACCCAAGAATTAAAATTTGAAAACCTTTTGTTATCCATATTTCAAAATACTAACCATTATTCACTTTCATGTTTAATGGTTATTGTTTATTAAAATTTCATTCAAAAGTTATAAAAATAAAATGTCTTATAAGTTTCTTACTAACACTTTATTTAACTAGAACCATCACCTTACAAGTTATTTAAACCTTCCCATTACCAATAAGAATCCTAAGGAGTTTTTCAAGTATATTTTCACCATACACTTATTCATATAAACCAAATAAATGGTTATAGACACTTTAAATACTAGCATCTATAAGTCACTTGCAACCATAGTACGACATGAATGAATAGAAAATATAGACCACAGACATAGAATACACTACCAACATAATGAATTTTAGGGAACTTTCACTCACAAACATCATATAGATGAACTACTAATCTTATGTGATTAGAATGATGCATGAATTCACATCCTCTCTTTCCATATTGGTAAAAGAGATAAAAAACACATAAATTAGAAACATCACATCCAAGTGAACTACTCGATGTGGAAAATTAGTCAATGGTAAAATATAAAATTAAGGAAATAATTTTCCACCCCTGGAAACTTGGTTTTTCCCTTATTCATGTGGTTGTGGTCACCCAAGAGCAAGTTCATTACCAAGATCTGATAGGATCCTTGTCTTCTATTTACCATGCCCAAAGAGTAAGATAAAAGAAAATGACTTTGATACCACTTTGTAATGTCCTTAAATGGGTTCCACTAGACCATTGCCTCATTTTGGTTCACTACATAACCTCAAGAATACCTCATGTTTTCCAGATTCCATTGAGTATAAGAACAAGTCTTTATAGATACATTGGGAAGACTATACCTTCTTATCTAAGTAAAACAACAATAGAAATAATATCAATAGGTACGAAAACTAGTATACATATTAAATAGAACAAAATAAAACAAATTCCCATAATAACCCAAATGATACATGATATAACAATGAGATGTACACTCTAAATATCAGGTATTCATATAATAAAACTCAAAATACCAAAACTTTGAAAAACCCCAAACATAGTCATCATTCCAACTGGGTCCTAGCATCCCATTCTCCATCCCACCATCAAAAACATAAACTAAAATCTAGTTCTATATCTTGAACTTATACCTGAAATAAGTTTCATTTTATTAGGTACCCAAGCATCATGGTGGCACAAGCATGGTGTGAGTACAACTCATTAGGCCACCACCAATGGTTTTAAAGAAGTATTTGGTCTATAAATAGTGAATAAAGATAGTCTATAGATAAATGGCTAAATAATAAACATTACCATGTTTTTCAAAATAAAACATTATTTAATTAACCTCATTGTCACTTGGGTTCCAAGAGGTAATTTTTCCAATCAAGCCTACTTCATCCCATCCTGGTCTTCTGAATAGTATACCAAAACTGATCATAGGTCAAAATTTAAGGAGAATCTGTCCAAGTTTCCAATTGGTATTTGGAACATGATATCTATCCATCCTAACCATGACATGGAATTTCATGTATATATCCTTGTAGTCAGGAGCATCAGTACATCCTCCAAAACTACAATGCATATAGGCGCCTAGAGTATCAATCTGGTCATCCCAAGGGAGAGAATAATTAGTCCAAAATACCAAAATACCATTATATCGATGGGACGTGGAGAATAATTAAAACTACACAAGTATGAGGAGAATAAATCCAAAATCCTACCATACCATTATTCAAATGTTCCCGAGTTCATCATCATTATACCAAATTCCAAAATTAAACCTCTTTATATTTGATTCATAAATCGTAATCATTAAGGTTCTTTGAACTATTAATCATCGAAACAACCCCCTTTACCCTTTTCTATTTTTCACTTACAATCCATCTATCAAAATTTAACCATGCCCCCTTTCTTAAAACACATTGATTTAAACACCTCATTTTGAAAATTTATCTGCCTTAAAAACATCAAATCTACTAATTATAAACCAAAACTGGATTTATATCTAACCCATGAATTTAAAAACATTTTCAAAATCCTCATGGACATTTAATAAAAAAATTAACACATGAACACATTGTGTATCACCCCATAAAATTTTATAAAAATATTAATTACCAAAATAGAACATGTAGCCATTTAACCATGTCAATAAACTAACCAATGGGTCTATTTGGATAGACATAATTCCACTTATCTCCAAATTTAAAAACCACACCATAACATTGTTAAAGAGGTTGGAACACCCTATTTGTGGCCTCAAACTTCATCTCATAAGAATCTATAAACCCAGTGCAGTCTATGATGGGTTTCACACATCAATTTAATTCCCAATTTTCATTATTCATTATTGATAACAATTTATATAGCATATTAACATAATCAGGCTCATAGAAAACCACGGATCCAACCTCATCCATTGACTAAAATTAAAATGGCCTCAATCATAACGGAGAAAAACTCATTGAAATAAGGGTTTTTAAGATTTATAGAGACAAGAAACAACACACCTAGTTCTTTAATAAAATAGGAGGAATATAATTCATAATATTACCCAATGCATCGATTCACACAAAAAATGGCACTTCAAATGCCTAAGAATCAAGGGAGATTCATTCTTGGAGAACTTGGGAGCTCTTGGTTTGTACCCCAAGCTTATGCGGTTTTAATGAGGATGAAAATAGGGTAAGAAATAAATAATCCCAATAGGGAAAAATGATAAATCCCTATTTTTTAAGGATTTCATGGTTTGGACACAAGGTTGGACAAATCATGAACTAATTGTACAGTTCACTCTATCTATAGTAGTCCTAGCCACATTTTTTGGGGGAGGAATCGGTATTGTTTTATAAACAGTGTGGTTCTCATGTTCTTACCTTTGTATAGGGGTCTCAATCTGTATGGTCTCCTAGCCATCTAGAATGGTTAACAAAATCTTGCACCCTCTTGTAGGACACATGTTTATGGTACCCAGTGAGTTATAATTATTCTCCAACTATGCTTTAAGAACAATATATCCTATTTTTCATCCTTTTCTTTCCCCAAACCCCTAGTACACCCCTAATACCTATCCTACTCCCAATAAACACTACATTAACCATATAAAATTCAATCTAAACCAAAAACTAAATGTAGGTTACATCATGTGAATGTCGAGTTCTTACACCCAATGTAATAGATGTTGGGTATGAATAATAATAAGGGTTAGGAGGCTAAGTACTAACATATTGTATGTTTTTTGGGTGGAAAAGGATAGGTAAAAGAGGTGGTCATTATAAGATATTGAAATAAAAGGATATTGAATCCCCAGTAGATGAAATTAAGGAGACTAAAGTGGTAAAGTAGGAGGATGAACTATTGAAGTAAGATTAACTATAAGCATAGTATGGGTGCCTTAATATTTTACACATGATTATCACATAATTTTTAAGATAAAAACATAATAATAATACAATCATAAATAAAAATGTTTAGTTTCTTTTGAGAATTAAGTTCTTACAACATAATCATCCATATAAAATTAAAATTTAATTAATTTATTAAGAATAGTCTACATATTAGCTTTTATATTCTCCTCATTACATGTATTAACAAATGGATATACATTAAGGAAAGGGTGAGATAAAATCCCAGTAAGGGTAGGAATAATATTAAAGGAATATGATACATGAATCCATATAATACATGGGTGAGCATCATAATATCATAAGAAAAGGATCAATAATAATAAACATGTGGGAATCATTTTTAGTTGACATGGAATACAGAATATGCATAGTAATGAAACATCATAAAATTTTGGTCAAATTTTACACATAAATATTTTACAATGCTAGAATAATTTTTACACAAAACAAACAAATAGTTACTTATTAAAATATGAACAAATCTAGAATCATGTCCAAGTATAATACACATCATCTCATGAGATATATCAAATTACCCAATGAATTCAAGGGAAATATAATTTTTAACCCACCAATAACATCATAATATACTCATAATAATTCATGAAACATGTAAAGGAAAATATTCATCAATATTAAATATGATATAAACTCATGAGAAAAGAATGGGTTCTATAGTGATTTCATAAAGAATATATCAAATAATATACTTAGTGTTTCAAAAAATAGTAATAAAAACATTATTTTGGTCATGAAAGGGATAATTATCAAATAATATATTGTGTTTCTTAAATAGAATAATACATAAACATAAGAAAAACTAATGGAATATTTTGAAAAAAATGACTTTATCAAAAATTGTGATGGTTTTTAAGAAAACATTTTAATAAAGTAGAAGCACGTATATCTCTAGAAGAAAAATTGGAAAGAAAATTAAGATAAATTAAAAATAAATTTCATAGAATAATTATGGTGAAAACATAAAATAATAGAGGATAAACCCCAAAGAAGATTTGGCATCGATAGTCCCCTTACCATGGGTCCAATTTTGTTTTTTCACAATTAAGCATCCTATATAATAATGAAATAATTATTAAAAATTTTAAAAATAGGTTTATTATATTAATTTGTGTTATTATTGATTAATTTTAACCAGTAGAATATATTTTCTAGTCAAAGATGAAATGGATTAATTGAAAAGTTTCTTTAAATTGTCTCATTTTCATTTTGGTTTCATTTTTTTATTCTTTTTAATTTATATTTTTTTCAAATTGATTATAAATTATTAGAAAAAATTGAAATAAATTTATAAATATAATTTATAGTCTACACTAAACATGGTGTTAATATTTAAATCAATCATATCATCCTCATAGGCGGATAGAAATGGCACTTAATGGGACGTGTAAAAAAGTAGGGGAGAGAATATATATACTATTAATAGATTAAAATTATTATAAAAGTGTCATAATATAATTAATATTGTATATAATTATTTATTAAATATTAAAAAAAGTTAAAAAATTAAATATATTGGGAGATTATAAAGAAAAAAAGAGATAAAAACAATGAAAATATTAGATCTTAGGGTTACCTATTCATTGAAGATTTAGTTTGTTGCTAAAGCCTTACAGGATTGAGGGTGGATGAAATTAGAATGTAAAAAAGGTTATAACAAGAAATAAGAGGAAAGAATTGGTAAAATAATATACTTCTATAAGTGTATGGTAAATTATTTTCCAAGGGAAGGGAGAAACTATATTTATACTTGAGAGCTAGGGCATTTGGGGGATAAAATGATGAATAAATTATTATTTCCAAGATAAAACTATTAATAGTGATATTTTTTATATTTTGACTCATATTTAATTAAAATTACATGATTTTAGAACATTAAAACCTTTTATACATTGAATGTTTTAGTTTAAACAAAATAAAAGAAGGAAAATGAAAAAAAAATGCTTTTTAAAATGGAATACTTTACATTTATAGACTTTGGAAAATAATTTTTTGGTTTGGAATTTCTTTTTATTGTTTTTAAATGAATATTTTATCTTATTAAATTAATTTTGAGTAGATATAACCATTTTAATATTTATAAATTCTTTAATATAGAAAAAATACATCCTAAAATATTGGTACTTTCAAAAACTGTATTTTTTCTATTCACTAAAAAATTATAGTTTTTAAAAAAAATATCAAAAAATAACCCTTAGACTATTTCAATGTGATAATTCCAAAAATTAAATTCATTTTATAAAAAAAATCTAACTTAGGTAATTTGAAATTTTAGCATAAAAACTATGGTTTTTATAAAATATGTTAAAATACACTTTATCAAAAATGTACTTATGCTTTATTTGAGTTTCAAATTTTAATAATTATTTTATTGTATTATAATGTTTATTTTTACTTTATTTTTTTATTTTAAATATTATTTACTTATTGTTATACTATTTTATTGGTTGGGTTATTTTTCTAATGGTCATTTTACTATTCAAACGATTAGGTTACTATTCCTAATAGTTAGGTTACTATTCTAATGGTCATTTTTATATTAAAATGTATATATTTATTTTAAACTTCTTATAAATAAATATTATTTCCTTCATTTACCATTCACTTCAATTCCTAATAATTTCATATAATCTTCATTTTCAAAATTTCAATTACACTACTGATGTTTTGTTTATTTCTTATAGTATTTTTCATGAGTGTGATATTTCTTGGAGATCAAAATGATCCAAATTTTCATATTATAATAATTTCTTTATTATCCTACTATAATGTTATAATTTTTATTACTTATATTTATTCAATAATGTTCTCAATTAATTAAATAAAGTGTTTTGGGTTTTTATTATATGGTTCATATGTTTTATACTATAATATATTATAAAATATGTCACATGTGTTTATTCAAACGAAAAATTACATATATAAAAGTTTGGGTTGTTATGTTATTCCACCATATATAAATTTATCCATGAAATTTTAAATCATATTCTTGGATGATAATAGATTACAATAATTTTATTTGTTTATATCCTTAGGCTCCTATTCTTCCTCTTCATACTTATGATTATTACAAAGTTCTTTGACAAGGTATGTTGTCTTGATGTATAGAACTTTGCCTCAACAATCCAATAACTTCACCATTTGATCCTCATAAGAGTGTTCATTCTCTTTTTGTACCACTTATGGATTTAGTACATGTGAGGGATCAGGTATGTACTTCCTTCGGAGAGATATGTGAAACACATCATGAACTTATGTCCAGTTTATTGCGATCAATAATATCAAATGGGCCAATAAACCTAGAGATGATATTTATTTTCTTTCCAACCCTAAATTATCTCTTCTAGGGTTATATTAAATGGAACACTTTGTCTCCATATTTGAACTCTATGTCCCTTCAACAGTTGTCAGTATATCACTTTTGAAAACTTTAAGTAGCTTTATTATGTTATTGAATTGATTAAACCTTCTATATCATTTCTTCGGAAGTTCAGGTATCTTCAATTCAACAACTTCATCCCCAAAAAATTGGAGTTTTATATTTTTTCCCATATATAATTCCATTTGGGGCTATCTAGTACCTTGATTATGAACTATTATTGTATGAGAACTCATCTAATGGAAGATATTTATCCTAAGTTCCTTTAAAGTGCATAGAGAAAACTTTAAGCTTGTCTTTGAGTGTTTGAATGGTTATTTCATATTTTATATCATTCTAGGGGTGATTGGACATACTAAAGTTCATCTAAGTATTAATTTCATGTTGAATAATCCTATAGAACCTAGTTTTGAACCTTGTATCTCTATCAACAATGATCAAAAGTGGTGCCTCATGCAACCTCACCACTTCCTTAACATATATCTTGGAAAATTGATTAAGTTATAAATATTCACAAATAGTGATGAAGTGATAAGTCTTAGTGATTTGATCCACCAAAAACCATATATCATTTCTTGGATTCCTTTTTAAGACCCATAAAAAATATCCCGGTGATGTTATCCCATTTACATGGTGGTAGGGGTAATGGTTTATTCATCCCATTATCCTTTTGATGCTCTTATTTGTCTTACTAATATACCAATCACTTTAAGGTGTACATAGTAATATATTTATTTATGTTTTCCCACTAGAAGTGCTCTCTAAGATCTTGATACATCTTTCTACTTCCTAGATGTATAGAGAAAGATGAGATTTGTGCATCATCCAATATATATTTCATTATCTTCGGCGATAATAGAAAATATAGTATAGTTCCAAAATGAGTGAATTCATCCTTTATTATGTTGAATATATGAAGATTCCATTCCTTTGTTTCTCTTACATTCCTTTAAATCTCTAAAGAATACATTTTTTCCTCTTCGAACACTATTGGATAGATGATTGGTAAATAATTTAGTAAATGTATGATATCTTCATTGACATTATGATTTCCAAATAAATTCTTTTCATATCAATAAATATAGGGTCTTTATTAATCCTCATCATCTACAGGGTAGTATATTCCATTATTATAAGATATAAAACTACCTTATTCACTTTTTTTGGGATGTTAGGGAATTGAGAAATCATAGTCCTTGATAAACTATATCCATATTCATTGATTCATGTTCATCTCCTTCTATGTGTAGATATAATTTAAACAATTCTTTGTAATTATATACGCCACACATCTCTATATAAGGGTAGTGTCTCCAAATATTCAGTGCAACGATCACAACTACTTACTTCATATCATGATTCATGTAGTTCCACTCATGGATATTCAATTTTCAAGAGTCATAGGCTATCAATTCATTGTTGTCCAATATTATAAAACCCAATAATTTCTTTGAATCATCATTATATAGCATAAAACCATTTCCACTTTGTCACGACCCGTCCCCCAGGGCATGTTCCATAACTACCCCAGGCCCGCCTTCCATAGGCTAGGGGCTGTCGACTAGCACCAAAGGCGTATGTCCCTAAAACTGGGAACGCATTGCCTTTATAAACTGAAAACACACACAACAGAGTATGAGATGGAATTAAAACCCTAAGTAAAGATAAATAACAAAGAGTGATGAAAAGTAAAGGGGCCAGAAATACAATCCCAATAAGAAAGTACAAGTACAACTGAAAAGAAAGTACAACTGAAGAAAAGAAAAGCAGTTACTGGGTCGTCCTCCAGGGTTCCCACCTAAAGGGTTGGTACAGATGGCCTCCTCAGTACTCCACATCCGTCAATCTCCTCCATGTACCAACTCGTCGTAAGGTCCACCTCCAGGTACCATCCAGTCCTGCTACTCAACCTCAGTCAGCGATGTCCATCGTCTGCACCCAACACAACAAGGTGCAGACATAGCCCGTGTAGGGGTGAGTATAACGATACTCAGTAGGGACCCCAAGACCCTCAAGGTCTCACAAAATCCAACAAGGATAAACCAAAAAGTATAAAATAGACATATAACCCCACTTGAGTATATGCACATACATATACCTAAGTAATCAAGTAATCCATATCGATCATGAGTAAACACAAGAGTTGTTGACTCAGCTCACAAAGGTATACAAATTTTGTAGAGAGATGGAGATGATCAGATGTAGTCACTGAATTATTTAAGCTGTCGGACCCACATAGGATCCAGGACCAGCTATTAGAACTATCGGACCCCCAAAGGATCCAGAAATAGTAGTCAGTGTTGTAGGACCCACACAGGATCCAGGACCAACAGTTAGAACTGTCGGACCGATAAAAGATCCAGGAACGGTAGTCAGTGCTATCGGACCCACATAGTATCAAGGACCAGCAGTTAGAACTATCAGACCCACATAGGATCCAGGAATAGTAGTCAGTGTTTTCGAACAAACACAAGATCCAGGACCAGTAGTTAGAACTGTCAAACCCACACAGGATCTAGGAATAGTAGTCATTGTGCAGCTAGTTGTAGGGTTCCTCTAGAGCACACTTTGATTCTGGGAGGGTCCACTCCTCAAGATAAGTTTCAATACAAAATCTTCCAATAAGTCCCATGAAGAAGTATCTCAGAGGTCCTCCACGTCATAGGGGTCTCAACGCAACAGATGATGCGTCAATCGGATGCTTGGTCTGTGAGTTATTATCCTTTTAGTCTGGGAGCCTGGTTGGATTCGTGCACGATCCAACCTGATCGTATCTCAACTGTACCCCAAACTTTGACAGGGTATTCTCAAAGGGAAAATCACACTCCAAGAATACCAACTCCACTAATGGTTCATCAAACGGATGTCTGGTGCCATAGATATGCCAAATAAAGTAAAGGGTTAGTAGTGGGCCCGGGTCCGGTCCGACCCGGTCAGACCGACTCGGCCCAACCCGGTCTAGGCCGACCCGGTCTGAGTCAACTCGGTCTAACCCACTGGGGATGACCCAGCCCATTGGGTGGGTCATCCCACTAGGTTCCACCCGGTCCACTGGGGCCGGCCCAGCGGATTGCGGGGGCGGTTCGACGCGGAGGTCGCCACATAGGCAACTCGGCCCGGAGGCCGGGGCCAGTTCGGCCAGCGCCGCGAGGGGCATGACTCGGGCAACTCAGCCTAGAAGGCTGAGTCGGTTCGGCCAGCGACGCTGTAAGGGACGCCATGGGCCAGCTCGGGAGGCCGGCGCGGCTCGGCCAGTTCAGTCGAGAGCTGGGGTGCGGCCCGGGTAGGCAGGCGGGGCGACCGGGCAGGCCGGGCGGCGGCCTGGGTAGGCCGGCAGCCAGCCAGAAGGGTGACAGGCTAGTGGGTCATGGGCAGGCCGTGGGCAGGACAGCGGGGCACACGGGTAGGCGGTGGGCAGGCTGGTGGGGTGCGCAGGAGGGTACGGGAAGGCCAGGCAGGGCGCACGGGAGGCTGCGGGCGGACCGGCGGGGCACGCAGGAGGCCGCAGGTAGGCCGGCGGGGTGAGACCAATCGGTTCGGCGGCCAGGAGGTGGTCGGGCGGGCCGATTCGGCACGGCCCGGTCCGGCACGTGCCGGCGGTGTTCGGCTGGGAGCACCGGTGTGTCGCGGGGGAAACATGGTTCACGGAGGCCACGGGTAGCACGACCATTACCGTCGCCACCTTCATCATTTCGTCGCCTCATCGCCATGTTGAGGATCATCTCGAACAAGAATGGTGGAGGGGTCGGGCCACATTATTTTGGCCCAGCCCCTTCGTGTTTAGGGTGATATCAAGAGGCTCACAAGTATGAAACACAACAACTCTCATTCTTCGTTTTGAGAGAAAGGAAGACCATGTGAAAAGATCATACCTAGATAAAATTAAACCCCTAACTTTGATTCGTCATTCGTCGTTCATCGTTCTCTAATGGAGTCGCGGAAGGTAGATGAATAGAATCTTCGTTCGTGGAGTCCACTTCATGCATCCAATCCCAAGCTACTTCGTCTTGTGGAAGTCGCTCCACGTCGATAGGTGTTCAGGGAAGATGTTGAAGAAGGATCGTCGCTGGCATCCTTTGTTCTTTGTTGGGAGGACCATTCTTCATTGGAGAACTCCTTTTCTCTCTTCTTATAATAATTCTCCTTCCAAAACACTCTAGGTTTCCACCGAGTGAACAAACCCAATAATAATGAGTTGCCTATTATTTTAGATGTTGGCACAAATTCAAATTGGTGAATTAAATTAAAGGCTCCACCAAATTAATGCATGAGAGTTGTCACAAATTAATTAGGGGATTCCAAGAGGCTCTCCCTCATTAATGAGGGAGAGTTGAGAGGTTATACTCTCCTCCCATTAATAGGGGTCGGGTGGTCCCCACCCCTATTATTCAAATGGGAGGTTATGTGGTCTCGGGTAGTACCCACATCGTAACCTATCGTAGGAGGTTATGTTCGGGTGGTCCCCACCACCATAACCTCTCATGGGAGGTTGAGGTGTGTTGGTCCCACCTCCAACTCCCATGAGGAGGTTTTAACCACCGACACTCACATGGCGACTCAATAAAATAAAGTGTAGCTCACTTTATTTTATTACTTTTTTAATAAAACCCAAAAACTAACTTTTATTCTCGACCAACTGTCATCCAGGTGAAAGTATTCTTAAGCGAATACCGGTTCTATGAGTTCAATGGTGCCCTCATATTTTCAATTCCGAGCACCGGTTCAAAAGTTATAAAAACCTGCTCGTACATTTACTGAATGTACCGAAACAAAACATTACAAATTGATTCCGGGCACACCGGGCCTCGGAATCATGCGCCATAAAATTTCACAGACTCATAAAATTCCCATGTATTTCAGAAAAATAATTTCTACAGAATTTCCAGGTCTTTACATTCTCCCCACCTCAGGGATTTACGTACCCATAAGCTACAACTCGAACTAAGGAAACAAATGGGGGTACTGAAGACACATCTAAGCCTCCCACTCCCATGTGCTCTCCTGGAGGTTCATGTGCTGCCAATGAATGTGCACCAGAGGTATCGAATATCCATGTAGGAACTGCTCTTATCAATCCTCAATCTCCACTGGAACCTCTATAAAATTCTCCCCGTCGTTGACGTCCAGCTCTCCATGGTCGATGATGTGAGAAGGGTCGTGCACATATTTCCTCAACTGGGATACGTGGAAGATTTCATGCACCTGGTGAAACTGAGGTGGAAGGGATAAGCGGTAAGACACCTCGCCTACTCTTTTGAGGACCTGGAAAGGTCCGATAAATCTTAGAGATAACTTTCCACATCGGCCAAATCTCTGCAGAGCTCGTCGGGGTGAGACCCGTAGAAAGACGTGGTCACCGTCCTCGAAATCTAGATGTCTCCATCTCCTGTCAGCATACGACTTTTGTCTTATTTGTGCAGTCTTCATCCTCTCTGGGATGATCTGCACCCTCTTCATTGTTAGCTCAAACCATCTCTGGTCCCACTAGTGCTGACTCCCCTGGGTCTGTCCAGAATAGTGGTGATCTACAAGGTCATCCGTACAATGCCTTGAAAGGTTCCATCCCAATAGTGGAGTGATAGATTTTGTTATAGGAAAACTCCACCAATGGTAGGTTATCCTACCATCTATGACCAAAGTTGAGGACACAAGCTTGTATCATGTCCTCGAGGGTCTGAATGGTTCGCTCAGTCTGACCATCTTTCTGAGGATGGAATGGAGTGCTCAGACAAAGCTGTGTCCCAAAAGCCTCCTGAAAACCTTCCATAGTCGGGAAGTAAACTATGTATCACTGTCAGAGACAATAGAAGAAGGTACTCCATGTAGCCGCACAATATTCTACACATAGAGGTGTCCTAATCTCTCTACTAAGCCCTGCTCTCTGATCGGTAGGAAGTGGGCCGACTTGGTGAGTTGGTCGACGATCACCTAGAGAGAGTCATGTCCCCTGGATGTACGTGGAAGAACCGTCACAAAGTCCATGTATATCCCATACCACTTCCACTTTGGAACCTCTAAAGGTTGAACCAAGCCTTCTGGTACTTGGTGCTCCACCTTCACTTGCTGATAAGTGAGGCATTGAGAAACAAACTCCGTTACTGCCTTCTTCATACTTGGCCACCAATGCTGACGTCTGAGGTCCTGATATATCTTCACCACTCCTAGATGTACCGCTAGAGGGGATGTGTGGAACTCCCTCAGATATTTCTCCTGAAGTGACACGGGTACCATAGTACGTCCTCTAAATAGGTTTATTTTCTCTCCACCTTTAGAAAATCCATCAAGTGCATGCCCTGTGGATATCTGAGCACGTCGTGTCTCGCAGTTAGTGTCTCCACTCTGCGCCTCCATGACTCATTGAAGAAGTGGGGGAGTGACTGTAAGAGACTATAGAAAGGACGCTCCATCTCTATCCCCAAAGGATATCTTTAAGGCATCTAGCTACTCTGTTGCCTCTTCTAGCAGCTGTATACCTGACCTCCCGCTGAGTGCATCTGCACCAACGTTCCCATTCCTAGGAGTATAGACTATCTCAAAGTCGTAGTCTTGGATTAACTCAAGCCATCTCTGTTGTATCATGTTCAGGTACTTCTGTGAGAATATATACCTGAGACTCTTGTGATCAGAGTACACGATAAAACACTCGCCCATCAGATAGTGTCGCCACATCTTCAAGGTGGAGACCCCTACTGCTCACTCCAGGTCATGGGTAGAATAGTTCTAATCATTTTGTCTCAGCTTTAGAGAACCATATGCGATCACTGCTCACTCCTGCATCAGGACAGACCCGAGTCTAGTCCCTAATGCGTCGCAGTAGACTACGTACCCTAAGCCTTCCTTTCGAACCCTCAAGATGGGGGCACTAGTCAGCCTTAGCCGCAGCTCCTGAAAGCTCTGATGACATATCTCCAACCACACAAAGGGTTTACCCTTCTTCGTCAAGGCTAATAGTTGTGCTACACCTTTGGAGAAGTCTAAAATGAATCTCCAGTAATATCTAGCCAAACCCAGGAAACTGTGTACCTCCGTCACACTCCTGGGTGGCTCCCAAGAATGTACCGCCTCAATATTCACTGGATCCACTGCAACTCCAGCCTCCGAGATGACATGTCCCAAAAAGTGAACCTCTCGGATCCAGAACTGGAACTTCAAGAGCTTACCATAAAGTTGTTTCTCTCCGAGTGTGTCCATTACTACCTTAAAATGGTAGGGATGCTCTTCCTCAGTAGTCGAGTAGATTAGAATGTCTTCGATGAAGACTAAGACAAAGCGATCGAGGTACACCTGGAAAATCATGTTCATGAGTCCCATGAACACTACTGGAGCATTGGTTACACCGAAGGGCATAATCAAGAACTCGTAGTTGCCATACCGACACCTGAAGTTCATCTTCTGCACATACTCATCTCGATCTCTGACCTAGTGATAGCATGATCTGAGGTCTATCTTCGAGAACCACCGTACTCCCTTCATCTGATCAAAGAGGTCATCAATCCTCAGGAGTGGGTACTTGTTCTTCACAGTCACCTGGTTCAGGATACATTATTCAACACATAGCCTCAAGCTCCCATCCACCTTCTTGGAAAACATAATTGGGGCTTCCCAGGGAGAAACACTGGGATGGATGAATCCCTTCCCTTACAAGTCCTGTAGTTGTACCCGTAGCTCACAAAACTCCACGGGAGCCATCCGATACGCTGGTATAGATATCGGTGTCGTCCCTGGGTAAAAGTCAATGTAGAAGTCCACCTCTTTGTGAGGAGGTATACCTAGGACATCATCAAGGAAAACATCCGTGTACTGGTCCACCACTATAGGATAGCTCAGACTCTACACCTCTACCATTCTGAGGGTATGACAGGCCAACTGATGGGTGATCGGCTGCACCCTCCTCCTGGTAAGTTCATCATGTGTTTCAAATGCTCCCTTCTTGCTGGTGAAGGTAAACCTAGTACCATCTGTGCGGACACACCGCACTTTTCACCTAATACAGTCTATATGATCATGGACTGTAGATAACCATTCCATACCCAAGATGATGTCTTAAGGCCTTGACATCACTACTAGGAGATCCCATCCCAAGCTCTCACCTTATATAGTAAGATCGCACTACCGTCACTAGTACGTAATCATCGAATCAGCTCCCATAAGAGTCTCTATCCATAAGGATCGAACTAACGGCTTCTTCAGAATCTCTAAGCTCCAAACGAGGGATGTAGAAATGAAAGATTGATTGGCACCAGTGTCTATAAGAACTGCATCTAAGGTGGAGTAGACACAGATCGTACCTCGTATCATCTCCAGAGCACCATGGTCATAGGCCTCAACTGCCTGGAGATGAGCTCACCCCTATCCACCTGCTCCCTATGGTCATGGTGGACCTCCTGGTGGTGGTGGTGGTGGTAACACCTCGAATTTTCATCCACCACCAGTTGCAGAGCCAGATCCTCTACCACATCCGCCTACTCCCTGTGGTCCGCCTTGATTGAATCTTTCTCTATTCTTGGGCGGTCCTTTGACCATATAATGATTGTCATTATGGCGGGTCGGACAGTCACGAGCCATGTGACCCTACTCGCTGCAAGAGTAACATTTCCTGCTTATGGCATGACGAGCTCTATCTTGTGTTCCCTACACAACTGAACCCATATCATGACATCATCCACTAGATGGCCTGGTTCGGTTGGACCTCTGTGACATTTGTCTACTGCCAACTACAGAAGACATCGTTTCATGTCAACTAGTGATGGTTCTCGCTGTTGGTGACATATCAATAAGGAAACTCTCCACCAGGAGGGCTCTCTCTAACACCCCCAACTATGTCGGGATGCTGAGGGAGATCATCAAAACTCGGATCTCTCGCCTAAGCCCCTGCTCGAAGGTCTGGGCCCTAAATAATGGGTCCCGCACCATATCTATGGAGTAGCACAAGAGTTCGGTGAACCTTACTGAGTACTATGCCACCATCATGCAACCATGTTGTAGATGTAGTGGCTCCTATATCTTCACCGCATGTAGGGTGGCTGGGACAAAATCCGCCCGAAACAGGCTCTCGAAGTCTACCTAGAGAAGTGTTGCCTCATCATGCACCTAGAGCATCAGGCTCCACCATCTGCTTGCTACTTCCTGTTGAAGACTCGCGGAAAAGATCACCATAAGGTCGGCTGGTGTCCCTACTAGTTTGAAGACTCTCACCACAACCTCCAGCCAGTCCTCAGCTACCTGTGGGTCCGTCTCACCCCTGAACCTGGTTAGCCTCTGGCACTGGAATTCGTGCAACACGATCAAGTGGAATGCACTCTCTACTACTGGGGATGGTGGTATCAGTGGCCCAATGGGTAGTGGTACCGCTGGTGCTTCCATTGTGATAGGGCCCTGTACCGAGGCCTCGTCTCTCGGTGGGCTATCATCTCGTCCAAATCTCAGAACCCTAGCTGGTTGTCTGCATGGCTCCATCCTAAAAAGATACAGGTGCTCCATGGTCAATAAGTTATACCTGGTGAGCTAACTCAAAGAGATCACAAATAATACTCTTGAAACACACATGAAATCAGTGTTTTTGTGCACTGAGTCGGAAATCAGAAGTCAGGGTCCTGGTTTATGGATATTTCGGCCGCCACACTGACAATGGACTCCTTGGACTGAAAACTACACTCAGTACTCTTGACACTATTTATTCCTAGAAAAGAAAGATCATAGTCCTAAGTTATGTGGTAGAACCGACTCCTATGATACCAATTTTCTAGGACCCGTCCCCCAGGGTCCATGCCATAACTACCCCAAGCCCTCCTTCCATAGGCTAGGGCTGGCGACTAGCACCAAAGGCGTATTTCCCTAAAACTGGGAAGGAATTGCCTTTATAAACTGAAAACACACACAACAGAGTACGATCTGGATGTAAAAGACTAAGTAAAGCTGTATACAAAAGAGTGTTGAAAAGTAAAGGGTCCCAAAATACATGCCCAATAGGAAAGTACAAGTACAACTAAAAAGCAAGTACAACTAAAGAAAAGAAAAGTAGCTAATGGGTCATCCTCCGGGGTTCCTACCTAAAGGGTAGGTACAGATGGCCTCCTCAGTACTCCACATCCTTCAGTCTCCTCCATGTACCGACTCGTCATAAGGTCCACCTCCGGGTACCATCTAGTCCTGCTACTCAGCCTTAGTCGGTGTTGTCTGTAATCTATATCCAACACAATGAGGTGCGGGCATAGCCCATGCATGGGTGTGTATAAATATACTCAGTAGGGACCTCGAGACCCTCAAGGTCTCACAAAATTGAACAAGGATAAACCAAAAAGTATGAAATCGACAGATAACCCCACTTAGGTATATGCCCATACATATACCTAAGTTATTAAGTAATCCATCCCGATCCTGAAGAAACACAAGATTCGCTGACTCATCTCACACAGGTATACAAATTTTGTAGAGATATAGATATGATCAGATGTAGTCACTGAATCATCTAAGTAGTCGGACCCACATAGGATCTAGGACCAGCTGTTAGAACTGTCGGACCCACGCAGGATCCAGGAATAGTAGTCAGTGTTGTTGGACCCACACAAGATCTAGGACCAGCAGTTAGAACTGTTGGACCCACACAGGATCCAGGAATAGTAGTTAGTGCTGTCGGACCCACACATGATCCAGGACCAGCAGTTAGAACTTTCGGACCCACACAGGATCCAGAAACAGTAGTCATTGTTGTCAGACCCACACAAGATCCAGGACCAGTAGTAAGAACTTTAGGACCCACACAGGATCTAGGAATAGTAGTCATTGTTATCAGACCCACACAAGATCCAAGACCAGCAGTTAGAACTGTCGGGCCCACACAGGATCCATGAATAGTAGTCAGTGCGCAGCCAGCCACAGGGTTCCACTAAAGCACGCTTGATTCCCAGAGGGTTCGCTCCTCAAGATAAGTGTCGATACAATAGCTTTCACAAAGTCCCAAAAAAAAGTATCTCAGAGGTCCGCCATGTCATAGGGGTCTCAACGCAACAGACGACGCGTCAATCAGACATCCGGTCTGTGATTTATTAGCCCTTTAGTCTCGGGGGCCCGGTTGGATTTGTGCATGATCCAACTTGACCGTATCTCAACTGTACCCCAAACTCTGATGGGGTATTCTCAAAGGGATAGTCAGGCTCCAAGAATACCAGTGCCATTGATGGTTTGTCAAACGGATGTCTGATGGCATAGATATGGCCAAAGAAAGTAAAGGGTCAGTAGTGGGCCAGGGTCGGTCCGACCCGGTCGGACCGACTCGGCCCGACCCTGTCAGCCCGGTCTGCTGGGCCCGGCCCGATGGACTGCGGGGGTGGTTCGGCCAGGAGGTTTCCACGTAGGCAGCTCGTCCTAGAGGTTGCCGCGTAGGCGGCTCGGCCCGGAGGTCGGGGCTGGTTTGTCCAGCACCGCGAGGGGTGAGGCTTAGGCGACTCATCCCAGAAGGTCAGGCAGGTTTGGCCACTGACACCATGATGGATGCCTCAAGCCGGCTCGAGAGGCCGGCGCAGCTCGGCCGGGAGCCAGGGTGCGGATTGGGTAGTCTGGTGGGGTGGTCGGGCAGGCCGGCGGGCGGCTGGGAGGGTGTCGTGCAGGCCGCGGGCAAGCCGGTGGGGTGTGGATAGTCTGCGGGCGGGCCGCTGGTGGGCCTACGGGGTGCGCGGGCACACCGAGGGTAGGCCGGCGGGGCGCGCAGGAGGCCACGGGTAGGCCAGGTATAGTGCACGGAAGGGCACAGGTAGTCCAGTGGGGCGCGCGGGAGGCCGCGGGCAGGCCGGCGGGGCGCGGCCAGGTGGGCTGACAGTTGGGAGGCAGCTGGGCTGGCCGATTCGGCATGGCTCGGGCCGACGTGGGCTAGCGGTGTTCGGCCAGGTGCACCGGTGCGGTTCGTGGAGGCCGCAGGTAGCGCAGCCTTTGTTGTCACTGCATTCGTCATTTCGCCACCTCATCATCATGCTGAGGATCATCTCAAACAAGAACGGCGGAGGGGTTAGGGAATGTTGGTTTGGCCCACACCCTCTGCGTTTAGGGTGATATCAAGAGGTTCGCAATTATGAAGCACAAAAAAACCTCGTTCTTCATTTTGAGAGAAAGGAAGAACATGGGAAAAGATCATAATTAGATAAAATTAAACCCCTACCTTTGATTCTTCGTTCTTCACTCACCGTTCGCTAACTAAGTTGCAGAAGGAAGATGAAGATAATCGGCATTCGTCGCATCCACCACACGCTTCCAATCCCGAGCTGTGTCGGCTCGTGGAAGTCACTCCACGTAGGTAGGTGCCCGGGGAAGAAGTCGAAGAAGGATCGTCATCGGCGTCCTTCGTTCTTCGTTGGGAGGAGTGTTCTTTTTTGGAGAACTCCTTTTATCTTTTCTCCCAATAATCCTCCTTCCAAAACACTCTAGGTTTCCACTGAATGAACAAAACCAATAATAATAAGTCACCTATTATTTTAGATGTTGGCACAAATTCAAATTGGTGAATTAAATTAAATGCTCCACCAAATTAATGCATGATAATTTTCAAAAATTAATTAGGGGATGTCAAGAGGCTCTCCCTCATTAATGAGGGAGAGTTGAGAGGTTATACTCTCCTCCCATTAATAGGGTTCGGGTGGTCCCCACCCCTATTATTCAAATGGGAGGTTATGTTGTCTCGGGTGGTCACCACATCGCAACCTCTCGTGGGAGGTTATGTTCCGGTGGGCCCCACCACCATAACCTCTCATGGGAGGTTGAGGTGTGGTGGTCCCACCTCCAACTCCCATGAGGAGGTTTTAACCACAAACACTCACATGGAGGCTCAATAAAATAAAGTGTAGCTCACTTTATTTTATTATTTTTTTAAGAAAACACAAAAACTAACTTTTATTCTTGACAAACTGTCATCGAGGTGAAAGTCTTCTTAAGCGAATACTGGTGCTGCGAGTTCAACGGTGCCCTTAGATTTCTGTTCCAAGAACCAGTTCAAAAGTTATAAAAACCCGCTTGTACATTTACTGAAGGTACATGAACAAAACTTCAGAAATTGATTCCGGGCACATCGGGCCTTGGAATCATGCACTGTAAAATTTCATGGACTTATAAAATTATGATGTATTTAAGAAAATAAATTCCAATGAAATTCCAGGTCTTTACACACTTGAGGGTTTTCAGAGTATAGTTTTAGTTAATAAACTCTTCTTTATACCTTTAAATATTTCATCATATGCTTCCATTAAGACATACTTTACTCCTTTTTGTGTTAACTTAGTCGGATATAAAATCTTGACAAGTTTCTCGCTATGAAAAAGTATTACCTAGATAATCCAAGAAAAATGAGGATCTCTGTGGCACATATGGTTTTAGTCCATTCCTAAATTTCCTTTTTCTTTAAGGGATCTACAAATATTCCCTCACTCATGATCAAATTTCCCAATAATATGACTTGTTTCATCAAAAATTCACACTTTCTAAACATAGTGTACATATTATTATTTTTTAAAGATACTATCACAATCCTTATATGCTCATCATCTTCTTCAATTATATTAAATTATATTTTAATTTCATCAATAAATACCACCAAAAAATTATAAATTTATTCTCTAAAAACTATATTCATTAAGTCCATGGATATTTCAAGGGTATATTTAAATCCAAATGTCATTACTATGAACTCATAGTGTCCATATCTCATACAAAAGGCTATATTTTAAATATATTCTCCCTTCACCATCAACTGATGATATCCATAATAAAGATATGATTTTGAAATGTAGTCTTCTCCTTGAATTTGATCAACCAAGTCATCAATACTTGGTAGTGGATACTTATTCTTAATAGTGATCTTGTTATGCTCTCAATAATCAATGCACAACCACATTCACCCATCATTCTTCTTAATAATGAGTATTGGTATATCCCAAAGAGATGAACTAGGTCATATGAACCCTTTATCTAAATTATCTTTATGTGTTTTACTTAACTCCTCTAATTATATCTAGGCCAACCTAGAGGGACTCTTAGATATAAATGTGACTCTAGGTATAAGTTCTAATAACAAATATACTTTACAATCCAGTGGAAGGCCAGACAATTATTCAAATAAATATTAGTATACTTCCTCATGATAGGTTTGTCCTCAAGGTTTATTCTTTAATTTAACTCAACCATTTCATAAAGATATTCTTCTTCATTGGGTATCGACACCCACACCATTAACAGATTTGATAAATGGGATTCATAATCCTCTTTTCATATATATAGGATCATAAGATGGTTCAAGATGTGGAAGGTGATTTTCATTTCTTAGAACTTGATGTGAGATCTATATAATGAGATCCAATCCATTCCCATTGTAGTTTTAAATTCTACCTAAGGATTATGAGATTCACTGGAAGAATCTTCCCAAATTTGCTAATTGGGGAAGAGTAAAACACTTGGGTTAAAATTATTGCACAAATATATATTTTCATATATATATATCAACTTTAAGGTATCAGAGGTGTGATTCAATATTTCTAAATAACATGCAAGATATAAAGGAATGCCTAAAATCTGAATCAAATAAAATTATAACCATTATTGAGTGAATAGTAAGTGTACCTTGTAATACATCATTTTATTTCTCCACCTCAGTGGTGGTGATGGTCTAATATTTCCATTTATCTATTAACTTAGGTGTTTCTTAATGATTATTACCCTTTAAGGCCATTGGTTTGGTTCCCTTTCTTGTATAGTGCAAATGTTCCTTATAGTTGAAGAATTATACCATAATTGGTGAATTGGGTGGTTCCTTCCATTCCTCCATCATATTGATCAGTTTATTCATGTCACTTAGTAGTTGGGGTTTGGATTAGTGGTAAGCACCCCATATTCTTACATAAAAAATGTAGGTTCAAAACCCATTGGGTGCAGGTAAAATAGTTGTAATGTAGCGACTGTAGCACTGATGGAACTATAGCAACAATGGGAATATAATAGAGGCATGTCGCTGTAGCGGTGGTAGGGCACTGTTGCAGCAGTAGGTACTATGTGGCACTATAGCAGGTGGGGGTATTATAGAAGTAATTTTCATAGAATGGGCCTAGGGCCAAAAATTTGGGCCTACGGGCCATGTAATGGGCTAAATGTCCACTGGGCCTTCAAGATATGTAATGGGTCTCCCTCTACAAAGTTAAAAGAGGTATTTTCTTTTCTTTAATAATAAATGAGGCTTTGGACCCAACTTTTTTTTCTTCATGTCACTTTTACATTCATGAGACTTATTCCCTTCTATTACACACATCAATAATTTCCTCATTCCTTTGAGGAAATTTCTAATGTGTTTCTTTATACATATTTTACAGGTGTGGGGTTAGATCTTCTTGCCTCCTTTGTCATTATATCATATATCTTGAAACTATATCCTTCATTTCATATCTCTATGTGCATGGGACCATACTCTAAACTCCATTTCTAGTTTGAGAGACCACCAAACCACTTCTTCATAACCCCCAAAGTCTCAAATAGCTAGAGCTTTTCAAAGATTTTGTTTTAAAAAACTAAATAATCTATCCATTTTTCTATAATTATTGATAAAAAACCTAAGACATACCTTGAAAACCTTTTGAAATTCACCTTAAAGGTTAATAGAGGTTCACTTTCCTTTTTCTTAAGAACTGAAAATTCCCTCTTCATCTTGGTGAAAAAAAATAAGGAAAATACTAATTAAGAAATATCTTTTTAAATTATTCCCATTTCATTGATTTTAATTTATCCATTGGCTTTTTATTCATGATCAATGTCCACCATTCATCTGTTTCTCCTTCTATATGGTAAAGTTATAAATTAACTTTCTCTATTTCTAAACAATAAATCATGGAAAAGGTTTTCACCATGAAGTTGACCCATTTTTTCCATTTCATTGATTCTAATTTATTCATTGGGTTTGTATTCCTAATCAATGTCCACCATTCATCAGTTTCTCCTTATATATGGTAAATTTATAAATTAAATTTCTCCATTTTAGAACAATAAATCATGGAAAAGATTTTTACCCTGAAGTTGACCCATTGTTCCATAACAACTGGATCGAAATATCTACTAAATGTCAGTGGTCATGTGTACATGAAAGACACAATGGATAATTAGTACTTATTGGGTGAAGGATGATGTTACACATAGTTCGGGTTATTCTTAATATCCTATAACAACTGGTTATATATCATCACATGGTTTTGAACTCCACCTACCATTTCAATGGGAACATCATTCGTAAAATTGTTGCATTGTTCATCAAATGGGTTATTGGTCCGGTTTCTCTGGGTTCCCACCATATTCTAAAATAGAAAAGGTTAGAACAAAACATAAGTCAATAAATCATGAATAAATAACTTTTTCACATGTGTAAATATGTTATAATGTTTTTAGTTATGGGATCCCTAATTTTAGCCTACGTTATCTTTTACTAACCTAATTCTCAAATTAACCAAACCTTTAATTGATACCAACAATATGAGACCAAATATTCCATACATTATTATTACATAATTATTAAAATTAGTAACAAAATAATAATACAATCCATAATCAAAAGGTTTAGTATCTTACGAAAATTTGGTTCGTACAACATTATCATATATAAAACCTTAAAATTTATTTTATTTTCTATTCATAATCCTTCTATTTTATTTCATGTTCTCATTAGTATATATACTCACCTCAGTGAAAACATCAAGGAAATTTTGACCTTAAATCCTAGTTATGGGAGTAATAATAATAAAGGAACATGTGACATGAATCAAAATCATATGTGGGTAAGCATAATCGTGACCATCATATCATAAGAAAAATATAATCATCATAAACATGAGTTAATCATTTCAAAGAGACAATTAATGTGGATTATTAACATTAATTAAACAATATAACATTGTGTTCAAATCCCACATATAAATTGTGAAATAATATAGCATCAAATTTGTTCATAAAAAATGTGTACAAATAATCACTTCATAAAATGTGAACAAATCAAGCATCATATTCACACATAGTACACATAATCTCATTGGATATATAACATTACCCAATTAATTTTATGGATATATAATTTTCAGACCACTGGTTAAATAATAATATTCTCATAATCATGCATGACAGATGGAATAAAAAACATTCATCAATATTAAACAAGATATGAAACCATTAGAAAATAATAGGTTCCATTGTGATGTCATAAAATATATGGAAAGGAATATACATGGAGGTTCAAAAAATTTAAAGATAAAACATTATTCTAGTCATGAATGGGAATAATTTTCAAATAATATATCATATTTCTTAGAGATAAGAGGAAATAAACATAAGAAGAATCAATATAATATTTCCAAAAAATGTCTTTTTCAAAAATCAAGAAGGTTAATAAGAAATAATTTCAATGATGTAGATGCATGAATATACCGAGAAGAACAAAATGGAAATAAAAATTTAATTACATTCCAAAGAAATTTTGTGGAATAATCAAGGTGAAATGATAGAATAATAGAGGAAACCCCAAAAGAAGGGTTGGGATTGAGAGTACCCTTATATTAAGTCTCATTTTGTTTTGTCATATTTACACCTCCTATATAATAAAATTATGTTTATTAAAAAACTCATACATAAGTTTATTCTATTAATTTATATTATTATTGATCAATTATAACCATTAAAATCTATTTTTTAGTTAAATATGAAATGCATTTATAGACAAGTTTCTTTGAATTATCTCGGCTTCATTTCCGTATAGTTGTTTTGATTCATTATAATTTATCTTTTTTTTAAAATTACTTGCATAAAATTATAATAAAATAAAATTATTTAATAAATTTAATATATATTCTACGCTAAAAACTTTGATGGTGGTGATAAGTAAATAATTGACAATGTCCTCGTAGATGGATGAAACTGACTGTTAATGGGGCGTTTCAAAAAGAGGGAGAGATAGAGTGTATATATAATATAAATAGATTAAAATAATTATACCAGTATAATAATAACATTAATATTTTATATAATTATATATGAAATATTTTATAAAGTTATAAAAAAGAAATTTATTTGGAGAGTATAAAGAATAAGAGATAGAAATAATGAAAAGTTGGAATCATGGGGTTACCACTTCATAGAAGATTTACTCCTTTACTAAAGTAATGAAGGTTGGGGTTGGATGAAATGAAAATTTCTATAAGGTTCTAAAGATAAATAGTAGGATGGAATTGGGATGTTATAGGGATTTGATATGTGGATGTGAATTAATTTTCCAAGGAGAGGGAGAGGTGGTATGTATACTTGAGGGGAGAGGTATTTTGGGGATAAAATATTAAATAAATTATTATTTACAATGTAATACTTTCAATACTGATATTTTTTGTAATTATGAATAATATTTTATTAAAAAAATTATTTTAGTGCTTTAAAACCATTTATACATTAAATTTATTTGTTTAAACAAATGGAAAGAAGAAAATTCAAAAAAAAAGGTTTTTTAAATGGAATGCTTTACATTCTTAGACTTTGGAAACTACATTTATGTTTTAAATTTATGTTTATTGTATTTAAATGAATATTTTATCTTATGAAAATAATTTTAGGTTAATAAAACAATTTTAGGATTTATTAATTCATTATCACATCTATATTAGTTGATAAAATGTCAATATTTACAAAAACTATATTATTACTATTCACCAAAAAATTCAATTTTTTCTAAAAAATTTCAAAAATTCACCCTTAGAAAATTTAAACATGATAATTAAAAAAATGAAATTACTTTTATAAAAATAATTTTCTAAATTGTATAATTTTAATTATTAACATAACAATAATGGTTTTTATAAAATATGTAAAAATGTGCTTTATGAAAAATGCACTTATTCTTTCATTGAGTTTATAATTTGAATAATTATTTTTTTGAAGTATAATATTTATATTTAATTTATTTATTTATATTTTATTTTATTTTCAATTCATTAAACTATTTTATTGGTTTGGTTACTATTATAATGGTAGGATTGCTATTCTAAGGCTCAAGTTACTATTCTTAATGGCTAGGATACTATTCAAGTGACATATTTTACTATTCTAACTATCATATTGGATTCTTAATTACTATAAATACCCCATATTTACTTTATTAAATATTTCATTTAATTCCTCTCAATGTTTTATATTCTAAATTTTTGAAATTTTGGTCACATTAAAAAAATTGTTTGTTGGCAGTATTGTCCATGAGTGTTATATTTCTAGGAGATCAAAATGATCAAAAATTTACTATTTAAGTTATTTTATTTTATTTTATTTAAAATTTTAAAATTGTCAATTTTATTTGGTATGTATATTTTTTAATGTTATCAGTTAAATTTGATAAATTTTTTTTGTTTTTTATTATGTGTTGTATATATTTTATACTATACTAAATTATAAATTATAACATAGATGATTATTCTAGTGGAAAATTTCATATACAAAATTTGGGTTCATTGCACAAATATTGAGTCTAATATATCATCATATACACTGAAGTTACCACTAAATCATCATAAAAATATAGATTTTTCCTACATTAAGTATCCAAAGATAATATTGAATATATAATACATTTTATATTTGTAACAATCATTGATAAATTGATTATTTATGTACCTATTTATAGTTTTACATGATGACTAATTTGTACTCATATAGGTGATCAATATATAACAATGTTTTTACTCACATACGTGATTAATAGATTCATCCCTAAATCTCATATCCACTAATCATTTCTCTATATTATTTCTCTAAGTAACTCTTCATACACAGATTTGATAACCTAAAAAACAAGAGTAATGTATGATAATTAAACATATTAAAAAATTAAAAAATCCACTATATACCATAAAATACAAATGAAAATTTAAAAAAAACAATGAAAGTATTTATGAAGATAAAAACAAAAAAAATTAATTATAATTTAATATTTTTTTAATAATATGATAACTCATGACACTAAGTTTTTTATTTGAATATTTAATATGTTTTGAATAAACAAAAAAATGAAATAAACTTAAAAAAATAAATATTTATCATTTTTCAATGTTATAAATTAAATACTTATAATTGTGATAACACTATATATTATTCATTAAAATTTATAATTCTTAATCAGTTCTAATAATTGAATCTTTTCTGTCATCATATTTAAAATTTGAGAGAATACTAATAGGTTCATTCAAAACATCACTATAATACCTGCCTTAATAAAACATTTATCCTGTAATAAAATCAATAATAACACTAAATGGTTTTTCTAAATGGGGAATTACATAAAACACGTGTTCATCTTATAATGCACGAATATTATGGTCATCAAAATGTAGTTGACACTTTATATCGATTACAATAAATCCAAAAATATATATATCCATGTCAGGCCTATCATCTAATCAAACCACTTTCATTTCATCATTGTGACTCAAAATATATATAGTAATCCAATATTATTACTCTATATACATCCCCATGGTAAGATATATTTTATGATCAATGTTTCATATTCAATACACTATCATTACATTCTATTTTCACACTTAATGTGATGCCATTATGTTGTGTTTTTGTGTTTTTCTCTCCACTAAATACAATGAATTTGAAGTCATTGATGACTAGTTATTTACACCAACATGCCACATTTTTTAAACCAAATGAAAATTCCATAATATTATGAGATAAAACATCTATTGATTATCTTTAAACCTAAAATATATCAATATCTAATATTCAATAAATACTAATAATTAATTTATATACAAAATTATGTATATTTTATTTTATTGTAACCATGCAGGAAAATATTTTCTATAAAATTGGTCCCTCCTCTAAATAGATATATAATGATGTGTTATCTTTATAATTTCCATATATTCTCTACAGATATAGAAATATTAATATATTATAATATATTATAATCTTATATAATAAAAAATATAATGTTAAATTTACTTGATCTAATCATGAACCACCCCACAATTGAACAATACTTCATGACGATCTATTTCCTAATCTTACCTAATAAAAGTATAAAACTAATATGATCCAAATAACTTCCATAATTAGGGTAGTGATGGAAATTTTAGTCCAAAGAGATCATATTTCTCAAATTTAGTTGTCATTAACCTATTATATATTTTAGTTATGGGTATTTTAATGATCTAACAACACTTATTCAATTCTTTGGAAGATAATAGAAACCCCATTTCCAAGATTACTATGAATAAAACCAAAACCATGTATAAAAAATGACTAATATCATGTACCTTTAATTAATGAGCCTCTTCTATAGTCTTCAAACATTCATTTGATAAAGATCACTGAGAGACAGCCAATAGAATCCCTCCTTCATGGTGTATCCAATGATAGACTAAATCACTCAATGATTAGTTGGGATCCACCTCTTATCCAACATACACAATTATGTATAAATATTTAAGGAAATAGGTTTATGAGAGCTTCAGGAAGAATCGGTTGGAGTCTATCACACAAAAACCATCTTGATGGCATTATCCTCCTTATATATCCCTTGGGGACACTTCCTAAGCATTTAGAAAATTTATTCAAACAATATCGAATAATATCAGCCAAATAAATTATCCCCAACCCTTCGTCTTATGAAAATTTAAAATCAATTATAGTTATTGGTGTAAGATTCCTAAACATTAACATTTGAATGTCATCTACAATCATGGAGTTCTTTGAGTGTTGTATGATATGATCTAGTGCACTATGATATATCTAAGTTCTATAGTATGATTGAAAGGTAGTGGATTGATATCATATAATATGAATTATGATATAACCAAATCATACCATATTTTGTATCCAAATACACATAAAATTCATAAGGCTTTAGGGAATATCTCCATCAATTGTTATATTACCCAAGTGAATTTAACATAAATCCATGAATTCATGTGCTAAATAACCTTTAACCATGGATATTTCATGATGATTCTTATATTTATCATAAGATTTCATCATAAACATCATTCCTTATAAAGGATATATCCAGTAACATGAAATTGGACCACAAAAAAGAACTTTATTGGATATATGAATGGTTAGAAGTAATATACATGTGAAAAAAGATAGAGGGAAAAAATACCAAGTTTAAAATAATGATGGGTGAATATTTTGGTAAATATATTAACAACACTGTTTCTATTCCTTTTAGTACAAAGGCCTCAATAAAAGTGAATAACCCAATCATATTATCTCTATCATTATTTAATAGTGATTTTCAATTGGAAATGTGAATCAACTCATGGAATAAGACAATATAGTAATGTTTTTTAATATATTTCAGTTTTACATATCATGTATTCACCTATTTAGAAATGTTACATGAATAACCATTTAGAACCTTTAAAATTAACAAGATATGAAGGAATTATTTTTATATAAATTTTTTAATATAAATCTAGCATAATGATCACTACATTAACAATGATAAATTAACACATGATGAAATATTGGTTTTATACCCTATGTCATTAAGTAATGGCATGAGTTAAAATCATTTATTTTACCTATATATTTAAAAGAGTTGAAATCAACATTTCAGGTATATTTTTCTCAATATACATTATATCCAAGTAGTGATGAAATAAATATGATGATCAATATGAAAAATCAAAGGATATAATTTTCATTATCTAATTTCTAAAATAATTAGAATAAATTATCCTTTTATTTCTAAAATTTGGTTGACCCTTTCTAGGAAAAAATTTAATCCATAAAGTTATTTAAAAATAACATCACTGGACATACATTTAGGTGGTAATTATTTCCTTATAATATTATCAAAGTAAATATTATTTTTTTATAATGATAATCTATTTGTAGAAGTCGTTAATTCCCTACAAAGTTAAAAGTTTTTCGAAACATCAATCACTTGTAATGTGTATTTTTCATAAAAATATGATAATATAATTTCCATTTTTACTTCAACCTGAAAGAGTTACATAAGCATGTAAATCATTTATCATCCAAAAAAATTTCATACACCTCATAAAATACTCCCTTATTGATACATCATACACTTACACTGTGATATTCCATAGCTCCTTCAACTTGTTTATTAATGGTTTCAAGTATAATACAAAATCATTTCTAGGATCATTGGGTCTAAATATCAATATACACATGATAGTTATGGATTCTTCATATACATACATGGTAAAAAGTTAAAAATGTGAATGAAATTAGGAAATGTGCTATATGAAGTATGCATCTGGAGAAATAGGTTGAATCCATCACATGATAATCTCAATATAACATTTATTGTGCCATTTTCAATAAAATGATGGTTCCTATCAAATTTCTATCATCATAATCCTTTTACAAGATGTATTTTTTGACCATTATCCTTATTTATTTCACATATAGGTCATCATATATCTATTTCCATTTTTAGAACATAAAAAGTTTTTTAAGCCTCAAAATCAAAAGAAAATGTGACATCACTTTCTATGATACATGGGATCATGTTATGTCTATATTATCCTTATATCATGATATACTACAGTATTTTAACTAATTTAAATTTTCATTTTACTTCCAAAAATAAAAAATAAATCTTTTGGTGATTCATCGATATTAGTAAAATAAAAATCAAATTTATCAATCAACTTTGATTTCATGTAATAATTTCCTATAATACTTGAATTATTAGGTACTATGTCCATAAAAATGTATGGAGATGATCAATACTAGAAATAATATACCCATACATAGTTTTTCTATGATATAATCACATTAAAAAAAATTCCTGACATTTTTTCACATTCCAAGTACACCTCGGTACTTGCTTCTTTCATCAGCTTTCTAACATTCTCATCATCATCATTCAGGTTAATAGGTGAAAACTGTGTACCCATATTCATTTATTTATGCACTAGTCCATACAAACTATTATCATGAGAAACAATTGGAAACTGATTATAAATCAAATTTAATATATTATTTCTTTCAAATAACTTGATTTCATCCCTTACTTGAACTATTTTATCATTATGAAACCCCACATGATAGTTAGTTTGATTTTTTTTGATATGGTAACTCAATTATTAATGATTTAACCATGATCTTACAACACAATAAAAATATGGGAATCTAATATTTCCTCCATATAAATAGTTATTGAATGAAAAACTAAAAAATAATTGAAACTAGTTTTAAAACTTATCATTGATCTAATCAGTATTGTACACTATTGCAATCCAGGAGACCCTAAGAGGGGAGGGTAAATTAGGGTTTCAAATTTTCATTTTAAATTTAAGGTTCATTTACCTATGATGGTAGGAACCAATTAATCATATCATATTCATCCACACATTCACCACAATCAAAAATGTGAAAAAAAAAACTTGGTACAATAATTTTTATTTTATTCACCACTAAGGGCTAATCCAAGGAGCGTACACTGACGATGTTGTGATGTCGTGACCTAGATCACCCCAATGACAACCAATCAAGGGTCTTCAATTGACCTTAGTTGTGCCTCCCCATTTGAAAGATTATTACAACTAGTGGCGAGGGACTAAAATAGTAATGGGGAGATTATACCCTCTTAAATAAGGCCGGAGGTTTATGATAGAATCTATTCAAAATTCGGTGTGACCCATCCATATAACAGACAACCCAAAATGTATATACATAAAACTAGAATATAAATGGACCATTTATATCTATAATAAAAATTATTAAATATATATATATGATTCATAAAAACATAATAGTGTATAAAAATATAAAAATGGAATAATAGGAATTGTATATAATAAATGACACATTGGCCAGTATATACTGAACATAACTGAAAGTATGATAAACTGCCTTCGGCCTGACTTACATTATCATCATGAAAAATCCCTAACCTCTATGAATTTCTAACTGAACCACATGACTAAAACCAATCGATGTTTATGTCCTCATATAAATTAGGAAGGTCTACCCATATACATTGAAACCCATGTTGTGTACATGGGTAGTGGTGAGTTCAACGACCCAGTAGGAATCCCAAATGCCTTAACCATACTAAGAGTTTTTTTTAATCAAGTGTATGTGTATAAAATATATATATATATATAAGATGTTTAGTTATTACCATGAAACCTAACCACCTATAAACCTAATAGACAGTGCACTTACAAACATATAAGTTAGGTCATCGTGTTCTAATGAAGCCACCACGACACCCGAACCTACCTTTTTTGGATCCATATCAGAATGAAGAGAGTGACCTTGAACCACAACATACACCCATGCATGCGGACTCTAGGTGGGGTTTTATATTGAAACCTCAACTCATACCTAAATTTTAAGTGTAGGGTATCATGTTTCATCCTATACCCCATCCCATACATCAAGAATTAGGGTAATCATTATCCAAGACCTTGACCCACAAACCAAATTAATCGGGTAGGGTACAACCTCCAATTACTAACCCACTACCTTATCACTCAAGGTAAGGTCCCTATTCCATATCTCACATCACATCATGACTCAAATATCTCACTAAGGGTAGTCCATGACCTAATCCGGATCATCCGTGTTAAGATCCACTATATCGGCCCAATCTATATCACTCAAGGCAAGGTCATGACTTAGGATATCTCTCCCCAATCAAGCCTTCAACCTATCACAAGAACATAGTCAGCACATATATGCATCAATAAAGTGGTGATGAAACCTATCTCACATCTTACCAACTCATCACTAGGGAACTAGTACCTCAAGACCTCGTCCCTATCATAAGGGAATCTATTATGGTCCGTTAGAACCATCTCTACCCACTAAGGGTTCTATCACATCTATTTTGACAAACCCTTGACTTTTATATGTATTCCATACTTATCATAGGTCTACACAGCCCACAAGTATCATCATGCAACAAGGTACACACCCAGAAATCACAACTGGAATGCAATATAAGCACAAAAGCTTTAGAAAATAGGGCATCTCTCACATGAGCTCAACTGGACCAAAACAACTAAACTAATAAAGTCCTTTTTATATTTCATATAGAAAATGAATCATGTTATATCTTTTACTAATTCTAGAAAGTAGGCCAAAATACCATAAATATTTCCTTAAAATGCCCCACTTTCATTTTAAAATACCATTTCAAATCTCATTCCTCAAGTAACCACTTTTCCCTTGAAATTACAATTGAGTCAAACTCTTTTTAAAATACATTTTAAAAATGAAATCAATTTATATTTCAAATCAAACACACACTACCAAGAAAACCATAAATAGGGCCACTGACATTTCATAGACAAAGTTTCCCCAATGAAATATTTATCAACTGATGTGGTTCATGATGACTATTAAGCTAATGTGAGATCATACCAATCTTATAAATAGATCATGCAAGTAATGAGATATACAGGAAAATAATACTAATTATCACACACAAAAATCACAAAAATACCAAGATATTCTGTTATTTAAAGGTCACATACCACATTCAGTGATCAGTAACTCAATTTGATGCTTATATTGAACACCTCTAAGTCTACTAGAACCAATCTCTTCAATAAACACCAAACAAATAATAAACTAAATAATTAAAACCAAAAACCCATATTTTCTTAATTGATGAAAAACTCATTGGATGGCCTCTTGGTTCCAAAACCATATGAAACGAGTTTTCTCCACTCTTGACATTACCCAGAAACTAATCCACAGACACCCCAAAATAAAACACCAGATTTAATGGCCAATTTAACCTAAAATCACTAAAACCCCTAAAAAACTCATAGTGAAACATACCTTATCGAAAATAATGAATGTCGAATTTATTCTATCCTCTAAAGACCTCATCTATGATCTGAATATAAAATCCCTAATGAGCGGGATGATTTAACCATTCTCTGGTGTAGTTTCCTTTCGAAAACCCAAGTCAAAAAAAACCTAAAATCAAAAGAAAACAGCAAGGGAGAATAATGAAGAGAATATGGGAGACCAAACTTGAATAGGCATGACTAGACACTCCCAAACCAACCAAATAAAAAGGCCACTAAGATAGGGAGTAGTAGATCAAATAATTTATCTACCCACTCATTATATTAACCAAAATCATGGGGTACCTAAGAGGGTACCTAAAAATGGACCATTTGTGAAATTACTTGAATGAACATGAGAAAGAGGTGCCTAACACTAGTTCATAGTGTGACCATGTGTGTCACACTATGACTTTCCCCCAAGTAGAGGGACCATACCTCTTCCATGATAATTTCATGAAATGACCCCTATTGTCATGACATGAATTATTTGGTTCATATGGACCTTCCTACAACAAACCCCCTTCACAACTTGACCCTCTATATCATGGTGTGAAGCAATGTAGGATGCAAAATTTCAATAATTCGGCCACCTAGAAAATACTTTATCATACACCTAATCACTCAAAATATTTATTAATCCTTAAATCATGTTTTAAAACATATTCTTGGTATGTTTCAATGCTTGAATTCCCTAGCCATATCTCAATTCAGGGAGTTTCCAATGCTCTGGGACCAAAAATTAAAAATTCATCTGACACTCACAACCCATAACATTATTGGCCAGTAAAAACTCATCCCCCCATAACTATTATCATAGTTGAGAAGTTATGGTAATACTCCAACCATGAACCTTGGCCTACATTGGTCATCAAACCACTGCCATCTTTCTACATTCAATCACCATGTGAAGAATGTGCTTCTGATAGACAACTCCAAACACTATGCTTAGATGCATCAACTTCTCCTTTAAAACCCTAGTTAGATCCTTGAAATGAGTCAATTTTATCCTTAGAAATTATCTAGGTGTGGTTTTCAACCAACCACATCAATCTCCACACAACCAGACCATTCAGTCCTCCTCTAGCTGACTCCTCATGAAATTTCTTGGCCTCTCCTGTCGACACACCACCACATCACTTTACCACCTATTCATGATGCTTTAACACCTGATGGAATCAAAAAACCATTCAAAAACACACAATTAATTAGGAACCTAACTCTTAGTACAATTCTATGGTTAGATCCTTAAATAACCCATCCAACCATCATGCTCCACTAACACGCATCAGTGCACCACTGATCTGACTCACTCTAAGATCTAACTACCACCATCATGAGTCTATTTTCAATACATGTACTCTATCATACACCACATCTTAACTTATAAATTGGGTCTAACCACTCACCATCTTCCCACTACCATATAAATCAATAACTAACTTGTCCCACAACACCCATGACCTATTTGACATGAGGATTGTACACCCACGACCAATAAGATGATCCCCACCATAAGAGTATCTGTATCACTACCTCACTACCCCAAAAAACTTGATCTCCCCTACTAAATTATCATTCACCATAGAACACAGTGGTTGGACATGACCTCCCCACTCATACCTAAACTCCAATATGAAACATCATTTGCCAAACACTAAGATATTTCTCAACTACACCCATCGATCCCAAAACACCAAAGTATCAATAACCAATTCATCCTAATATTATGGTGATCCACACTATAATAATCCACTAAAGAAGGTTTATTTTGTCTAAGAGTTCTCCCCGCCATAGAAATTTCTAATAAAAATACACACCAAGCAATCCATACTTTGAAATCATTAAAACATGTGATATGGGGTCCAATCCTTGAACCCACTAAATCACATCCAACTACTATAGAATAATGAAATAATACATCCATAATATCTCCATAATAATCTCCCTCAAAAAAATCATATCACACCAACCGAATACACAAGCCAATACTTGGGTCACTCCTAGTCAAACTTCAAAAAATAAGTGAAACCAGTATTAGATTGGCACGTATTTCTTTTTCATCAACACCAAACCAAGAAAAACAAACCCTCCAACTCACATGAAAGTTTCTAAAAAAACCAAACATATAATTTGAAAATTTAATTCAAGCATTCGGGTCATTCCCAAAAAAACACAAAATCCAAGAAATATGGTTTATATGGTACTAGTTGATTATTTTGAAAACCAATTCAAATCATTTTACACAAAATAACTCATATGAATTTGTAAAACACCCATTTGAATCCAAGGGTTTTCACCAAAAAGAAAAATCACTCAGATATATTTTTTATCTGGTCCCTTTTCCAAAAAACCAATCCTTCTTTCAAAAAACATTTTGAAATTTTGTTCCAAAAATCATTTTCCTTATATTTTCTCATTACTTGAAAATCCCAATCCATTTAAAAGACACACTCCATGAGTCCTACCAAGATAAAATGACTTTAAAAATAATATTATTCACATTCCAATCCACCATATGATTTTTATTTTCAAAATAGGGTTTTCATCTAAAAATAGGGTTTTTCTCAAAAACCCCACATCCTTAAAACTATTACCCTATGGAATCCAATAAGAACAATCAAAACCAGTCAATAAATCCCATTATATCCATGTTTATCTAATCATCCATTATAATATATTTAAGAAAAAATCAATTATATTATAAGTTTCTTTAATTAATGATAGATTCTAATAAGGTAACAAGTCAAATAACACCACTCATAAGCATGTATATCATGTCCTAAGAATTACACTTTCATAATGAAAGAGAAACTCACCAGATCGTGGATGATCCCTATGAATCATCCTCAGTCTCATCTATCCCACATTAGGATTCTTAGTCTAACCCAACACTTCACTGATCCTAAAGTTTTTAGTCTCAACATTATACATCCCCTAGAAATTTTAGTTTCAACTAATGTCAGCTGACTAGGCATGTACTTGATATACCTCTCATGTTATAATTATCCAAACCAAATCATGAATCTAATACTATTTTTCAGTTATCCAAAATAAATCATCCAAATGGAATCCAAGAGAGGGTCATCACATGACGTTAGGTGAACCTCTATATATAACAGAGGCTACCGAATATTAAATATGACCTAAAATAGTCATGGGTAGGCTATTCCTTCAAAAAAAGGATGGGGTTTTATTCGATAATCTACCAAAAAAATCCGCATGACCCATCCATATAAAAGATGTCTCAAAAAACTATAGACATAAAATAGGTATCTGAACAGGTCTCGAAGTCTAGAGTAGAAAGTATTAATTCTATAAATATGATGCATCAAAACATAATATATTAGAATCTGATAAATATTTCATAATGTGAATTTTATATAATAAATGGCACAGAAGATAGTAAATTTTAAATAAAAATGAAAGTAAGATATCTAGCCTTTATCCCAACTCACATTATCATCCTATAAAATCCAAGGCCTCCATAAAATATTGATTAAACCATGTGTCCATCTCTGAGAGATACCTATGTCTATAGAGAAAATATGAAGGGTTACCCACATACATCAATATACATGTCATGCATGTGGGTAGGGGTGAGTCTAATGACCTGTTAAGAATCCCTAATGTCTCAACCATAATAAGAGTTACTGTGATCAAGTAGATTTGCATGAAATAAACATATAATAAGTGTATTTGTGATCTTGTAATACTCCCAACTAAAAACAATGCACACAATGAACATATAAGAATACAAGTTAGGTCATTTTGTGCTAACTAGGCCACCATGAAACCTAACCCTTCCTGATTTGGCTCTATTCTAGAATAAAAAGCGTCACCTGATAAAAACACCTGAACCCATACCTGAGGAATATATATTGGGTATTGTTTATAAACCTCAACCCATAACCAAAGATGTAGGGTAGGGTATCATGTTGTATCTTATATCCTAGTCTGTACCTAATGACTTGGGGTCGGCATTGTCTAAGAACTCAACCCACTACCCGAAGGGATTCGGTATGGTCCAATTTCTAAGTCACAAGACACTACCTTATAAATCAAGATAGGGTCCTTAATCCACATCTTGTATCACATCCCGACATATACCTATCACTTAGGGTGGTCTGTGACCCAAGCCTAATCACCCATGTAAAGGTCCATTATCTCGACCCAAGCTTTCTTACTCAAGGAAAGGTTAGGCCTAAAGATCCATCTACGCCACTAGGTTTGTCACATATCACAAGAACATAGTAAGAACATATAAGAGAGAAAAATAGTGTATACATCCCATATCATAGATAAAAACTCATCACCAGGGAACTACTCCATCAGGACCTAGTCCCTCACACATGGACATCCACTAGGGTCCTTCGGAATTGTATCTACCCTCAATGTGTTATGTTACATCCATTAAGACCAGCCATTCACTTTGATGCCAAAAGTATATTTCTCATAGGGATAATCAGACCACATGAATCAATATGAAATAATGAACACACTAGGAAAGTACAAGTAGGAATCACAATAATATCACAAGCTTTAGAAAATAGTTTATTACCCGCATGAGATCATACAGACCAAAACAACTCAAACAATCCCACAATATTTCCTTTGAAATATAATCAAATCCCTTTTAGAATTAATCAAGAAAAGGAAACATGTTCCTTATTTTACTAATTCTTGTCCCTTGGCACAAATCCCATCAAAAAATTCCTTAGAAGACCCCACTTTCATTTTGAAATACCATTTCAAAACTCATTCCTCAAATCACCACATTTACCTTGAAATTATATTTGATAAAAATACATTTTAAAACACATTTTAGAATTGAAATATTTTTATCTTTTAAATATAACACATGATATTAAGAAAACCATAAAGAGGGTTACCATCACTTATTTAACTAGTGTGACACTATTGAATCATTTATAAATATATGTGGTTAAATTTTTCTATTAGGTCGATGAAATATCATCCCAACCTTATTGAGATATTACACAAGTCACATGATATGCAGTCCTATAATAATAATTCTCACACAAAAATATTAAATCACCAAAATACAAGAGATGCAGTAATTTAAAATCCACCTACCTCATCTAGAAATTCATTTCCCAATATCATGCTTATAACAACCTAATATGAGTCCATGAGTACCTATCACATAAACAAACACCAAAAAAATAATAAACAAAATAATTAAAACCAAAACCCAAATTGAACTAATCAAATCCAAACTCATTGGGAGACCTCATGGAACTAAACCTATGAGAAATGGGCTTCCATATTTTCCTAACACACCCATGGCCCTAATATACAAACAAACCCTAAAATTAAAGACCTAAATCAATGGATAAAACCACCCAAAATTTCCAAAACCCCTAAATAAACTCATGGGGAAACATACTTTAAAGAAAATAATGAATGGAGACTTGATTATCTCCTTTACAGGCCTCCTCTATGATCCACATATGAAATACCCAAGGGAATAGATGATTTCACCATGATCTAATGAAATTATCCATTAAATCCTCTATATGATGAACCCAAAATCAAAAGAAAATAACAATGGTTGTCACGACCCGTCCTCGGGGCCCGTGCCGTGACTACCCCATGCCCGCCTTCCATAGGTCAGGGGCTGGCGACTAGAACCAAGGCGTAAATCCCGGTAAAGGGATGGCATTGCCTTTGTAAAGTAAACAAGCACCATAGAGTAAGCAAGCGGAAAAAGTAAACAATAAGTAAAAACTGGTACATCAGTAAGTGCGGAAAAGTAAGTGGGCCAGAATACAAACCCAAACTGAAAGTAAAGTATAACTCGAAAGGGAAAACAGCAGCTGAAAAGTAAAGCCGCAACGTCGAGTCGTCCACTGGAAGTCCCACCTGAAGGGTGGGTACAGATAGCCTCCACTGCTCCTCGGGTCCAGCCGACCGCTCCGAGTACGTCCCGCCTAGTAGTCCACCTCCAGGTACCGTCCTGCTCCGCAAGCCTCCACCACGATCAGCGTTGTCCGTCGTCTACAACCAACACAACGTAGTGCGGGCATAGCCCGTGCAGGGGTGAGTATAAGCTACTCAGTAGGGACCCCGATACTCCCAAAGGTCTCCCAGAATCCACAAAGTATAAACCACAAAGGAAATATACAATCACGAAGTAACATCCGACACGGCTTAGGTATATGCCCATACATATACCTAAGTCATCAATTCTCGCTCGGCTCCAACATCTGAGCTCAAGTACAACCCAGTCCACATAGGAAAGCAAAATGTAAATCCACACAGGATAGCACAACATAATCCACATAGGAAAGGAAAACGTAAATCCTCACAGGATAGCACAACACAATCCACATAGGAAAGCAAAATAGGGTTCCAGCTCACACAGGTATATACTTCTTCGTAAGACGATAGAGATAATCAGATGTAGCCACTGATTCATCTAAGCCGTCGGACCCACAAAGGATCGGTAGGTACTAACCCCCACAATGACCCACATAGGATCGATCATGAAGTTGAAACCATAGCTATTGGGAAACTCCTTCTCCACCAAGTACAGTGGTTATGCCGCTACAACCAAGCGCTTCCTTCTAACCTTGGACTGCTGTAGTACTCCACCTATCGAGTACGGTGGGCCTGCTGCTACAACCAAGCGCTTCCCACCATGGGTCTGCTGCTACAACCAAGTGCTCCCCCTCATAGCCTCTAGAGGTACTCCTTCTGTTGAGTACCACGGGTTAGCCGCTACAATCAAGCACTCCTCCATCGTGGGTCTGCCGCTATAACCAAGTGCTCCCCCATGCTTCTACAACCAAGCGCTCCTCCGTCGTGGGTCTGCCGCTACAACCAAGCGCTCCCCCTCACAGCCTCCAGAGGTGCTCCTTCGTTTGAGTACCGCGGTTCTGCCGCTACAACCAAATGCTCCTCCGCCGTGGGTCTGCTGCTACAACCAAGCGCTTCCCACTGGGCTATCCGTAACACACCGAGTCGTTCGATCACCAGTCATCATGTCTCAACCGGCTCTAGGGTTTCCGCACATAGCATGCTCGTTCCGGGAGGGTCCACTCCACGAGCCAAGACGTCGATGCATCAACTGACATATATTCCGGAGTTGATGTATCCCAAGATGTACCGTAGTGGTTACTGCCAAAACAGGGAGGATTCTCGTACTATTTTCATCATCGTCGCAGTCGCAGCCAGCTCTAGGGTTCCCGCACACAGCAAGCTCGTTCGGGAGGGTCCGCTCCACGAGCCGAGAGTCTGATACATCAACTGACACATAGTCCAGAGTTTATGTGTCCAAAAGTTTTGTATCGTCAACAGGAACTCAACGTCGCAGACGGCGCGTCAAACGGATGCCCGGTCTGAGAGTTATTGGCTTTTTCGTCCCAGGGGCCCGGTTGGTTTTTAAGGAAAAACCAACCCAACTGTACTCTACCTGTGTCCCAACCTCAGGTGTAGTAAGCCGAAAGATCCGTCTCACTTTGAGGAATTCAACAAAGTCAATGGCACGTCAATTGGACGTCCGAAACTCAAGATATGAGCGTTTCTGCTCCAAGGGCCCGGTTGGTTTCGTGTACAAACCAACCCGGCCGAACCCAATGTATTTCGAAACCTTTAGTGTGATATACTGAAATGACCGTCTCAATCCAAGGATCGCATCGTCGTTGACGGCGCATCGTTCGGAGGCCCGTATCTCAAGTTATGAGCAAAAGACCGAAAGGATCCGGAAACGGGGGGTCTGGCCCCGGACCGACCCGGCCCAACCCCCCCTGGGGCGGCCCGAACCAGGTCGACCTGACCCGGGTCCTGGTCCGACCCGGTTTGGCTCGACCCGGCCCAGCTAGGGTGGCCCGGCCCGGCCTGGGTGCGACCCAGCCCGGCGGGTCGCCTCGGCTCGGCTCGGCCGAGCGGCCGAGCGAAGGAACCGCGGCCCCTGCGCGGGGGCCGTTCCGTGGTTCCCGGGCGTGGCTTGAGCCACGTCCCGCCTCCCGATTCCGCGCGGCCACGGAACCGTCTCACCGCCGCGGCGGGTTTTGCCGGCGGTGCGCCGGGCACCGCCGCGCCGGCGTGGCGCACCGGTGGAAGCTTTCGCAGGCCACCGGGCACGCTCCGGTGGTCCGTTTTGCGTGCGGTCTTCGCCAGTCTTCCTCCTGGGATCCGAACTTCACTGAAAGGCCCTCAAATCACCCTTGAGGCCCCGTTTTCCATTGTCTGCCATTCCACACACCAACGAAAAACTGCGGATGGTTGTCGGGCCATGTTTGTTTGGCCCGCACCCTCCGTGTTAGGTGATAACAAACGAGAAATAAAATATTCAACACATGAAAAACAACAAGGCACAATTTAAATAAATTAAAATTGAACTTGATCTTTGTTTTAGATGAACAACCATGGGAATAAAATATTATCTTCAAATAAAATCCCTACCTCGCCACAGTCTTCGAGCGTGCGTTCTTCGCGGAATTGACCATCGCGGGAGAAGGTGATCGCCGCATCGCGGAAGGGCGTCGAGTTGTCATGGGAGGGAATCGCATCGTCACGGAAGGGCGTCACGTCGACGATATCTGAGGGTTAAAGAAACACACAGATTTAATTATAACAATTAAATCCATGCTGAGGATAGAAACCACAAAGGAATTTAAAAGATTTAAATCTCCTACCTCAAGCAGTTGATCGAAGATTTGTCGCGGGGGAAGAACGTCGCAGAAGAAGCGTCGGTGTCGCGTCGATCTCTGGGGTTGGGCGTTCTTCGTTGGCTTTCGTCGAAGGCCGGCGTTCTTCGTGTTCTTCACGTTCTTCGCGTTCTTCACGTTCTTCACGTTCTTCGCGTTCTTCGTGAAGGAGGACGGAGGACTTAAAGTTTCTGTCAAATCCTCTCAACGAAAAACACTCAAGAAGAAAAGTGTTGGTCTTATTTTATTAACATGCCAACAGTTTGAAAACAGGTTAAGAAACGAACAAATTAATTCATAGAATTAATTTCAACTAATTAACCGCACAATTAATAGAAGCGTTTAATAGTTTAAGAAATGCCCCAGTTGACTTTCATTTAATATGGGTTTTCGCGGGTGTGTTACTTAGCAGAAAAGAAACGGTGGGGCTCTTGCGGGCCCCACCTCACAAGTATCCTACCAAGAGGGTAGGATATTTTGAATTGTACCCTATCCACTTTAACTCAGCTTAAGAAGCTTTAAGTGGATTTCAAGTGGCTTTAAGTGAAATAAAATAAAGTTTTTCGTACCACACTATTTTATTTCTTAACTTAAAGCCCAAAAATCAAAAACCACACCCGAGCAAACGCAACTCCAGAAGAGGCGTTTCTAAGCAAATATCGGCACTACGATTCCATCGGTGCCCTCGAAATTCGATTCCAAGCACCAGTTCAAAAGTTAGAAAAACTCGCTCGTTCGTTCACTGAACGTACCTGAGCCAAACTTCGGAAAATGATTCCGGGCACACCGGGCCTCATAATCAGGTGTCGTCTGAAACTGCGTTCTTGTAAAATTCCAAAGAAAATTAAGAAAAAAATTCCTTGAAATTTATGGGTCTTTACATTACTCCCACCACAGGGCATTACGTCCCCATAAAGCTTCACCACAAACTTAGGGATACAAAGGCGGTACTGAGCACGCATCTGAGCCTCCCGCTCCTAAGTGCTCTCCCGGAGGTTCCCGTGCTTCCATCTAATGCGCACAAGAGGAATCGATCATCCACGTAGGACCCGCTCATGTCGATCCTCGATCTCCATCGGGACCTCCGCAAAGGTCGCCCCATCATCAACATCCATCTCCCCATGGTCAATCATGTGTGTCAGGTCATGCACGTATCTCCTCAGTTGAGATACGTGGAAGACGTCATGCACCCGGTGCAACTGAGGTGGTTGGTCCAGGCGATAAGCCACCTCGCCAATCCTGCTGAGGACCTGGAATGGTCCCATGAAGTGTGGCAACGACTTCCCGCCTCGGCCAAATCTCTGTAATCCATGTCGAGGTGAGACATGCCAGAAGATGTGGTTGCCATCCTCGAACTCTAGTGGCCTCTGCCTTCTATCAGCACAAGACTTTTTCCGGCTCTGAGTTGTCCTCATCCGCTCATGGATGACTTGGACCTTTCTGGTCCTACAAGAGCTGCTGAGATTTCTTCTTTGCCGATAAGAGAAATCCAGTCTCATCCCCTGGATGAACCATGTTCTTCGCCTAATATAGTCAATCCCGACATGGATGATGCTAATTTATACGAAGGATGACGTCGTAAGGCCTCGACGCTACTACCAAGAGATCCAACCGTTACTCTCGCCTCCGAGGGTTGAGTCACATTGTCGGCATCAGTGTGTGGTAACTGGGAATCCTCCAGTAGATGTCTCACAAGTAAGGGTCAAGTCAACAGTCTAAACCGGAACCTCTTAGTAACAACACAAAAGAGGACAGGAATGAAAACATCACAAAGGTATGCATCTTTTTTTTATTGCAGCTCATAATATAAAGACACTACACAACAGCAACAAGGAACTAGAAGTACAAAAGACGTATCCACTAGTTCTGCTTCTGTCCATCTACTCCCAGAGCTCCATGATCGAAGGCCTCAGCTGCTTGAATCTGAGCTCTCCCATGTCCACCAACTCCCTGTGGTCGAGGTGGACCTCCTGGTGGTGGTGGTGGCAACACCTCGAAGCGTCGTCCACCTCCAGCTGCATGGCCAGCTCCCCTGCCATGGTCTCCTGATCCATGCGATCTGCCTCGATCGAACCTCTACCTATGCCTGGGAGGTCCTTCTTTCATCTTCTGGTCATCCGTATGGCGGGTCGTACAGTCACGAGCCATGTGACCAACCCCGCCGCTGGAGTAACACTTTCCGCTCATGGTAAGTCGTTGTCCAACCCGGGTGCCTCGCACAATTGATCATGTGTCACGCGGTCGACCACCAGTAGGTCTAGTCCTCTTTGACCCCTACGTCATATGTCTACTGCCCGCAGCAGAAGACTCTGCCGCATGCCGGCTAGTGGTGGGTCCTGCTGCTGGAGACTGCTCAGCAAGGAAACTCTCCACTAAGAGGGCTCTCTCCAACACTCCTGTCTTTGTTGGAATGCTATGAGAAACAACTGAAGCTCTGATCTCTCGCCTGAGCCCCTGCTCGAAGATTCGGGCCCTGAAGAATGGGTCCCGTACCATTTCCGTGGAATAGCACGAGAGATCGGTAAACCTCACCGCGTACTGGGATACTGTCATGCTGCCCTGACGCAGCTGTAGTAGCTCCTGGATGTGCACCACTCGGAGAGTGGCTGGGACGAACTCTGAGCGAAAAAGGATCTCAAAGTCCGTCCAAAGGAGTGATGCCTCGTTGTGCACCTGGAGCATCAAGCTCCACCATCTGCCTGCTTCCGCATGCAGGAGGCTCACTTCAAGGACCACCATAAGGTCTTCCGGTGTCCTCACTAACCGGAAAACTCGTACAACCGCCTCCAGCCAGTCCTCAGATGCCTGGGGTTCCGTCTCCCCGCGGAACCTGGGCAGTCGCTGTCACTGGAAGTCATGCAGTGCACTAAGGTGACGTGCATCATCAGCGGCCGGGGCTGGATGCATCGGTGGCTCAGAGGGTAGTGGTACCGCCGGTGCCTCTGCTATCAAAGGGCCATGTACTGAGGCCTCATCGCTCGGCGGGCTGTCATCACGCTCAACTCTTGGAACCCTAGCTAGCTGCCGTTGTGGGGCCATCCTGAAAAGGAAACAGGTGCACCACGGTCAGAACAGTATACTTGGTGAGCTGATACAAAGTAATCACAAAGAAAACTTGAAACACACATGCAATCAATGTTTTCGTGCATCAAGTCGAAAATCAGAAGTCAGGGTCCTGGTGTACGGATACGTCAGCCGCCGCACCAACACTGGGCTCCCTGGACTGATAACCACACTCAATACGCTTAACACTATTGCTTCACATAGAAAAGATCAGAGTCTGCGGTAGAACTGAACTCCTCTGATACTAATTGTCACGACCCGTCCTCGGGGCCCGTGCCGTGACTACCCCAAGCCTGCCTTCCATAGGCCAGGGGCTGGCAACTAGCACCAAGGCGTAAATCCCGGTAAAGGGAAGGCATTTCCTTTGTAAAGTAAACAAGCACCACAGAGAAAGCAAGGAGAAAAAGTAAACACTGAGTAAAAACTGGTACATCATTAAGTGAGGAAAAGTAAGTGGGCCAGAATACAAACCCAAACTGAAAGTAAAGTACAACTCGAAAGGGAAAACAGCAACTGAAAAGTAAAGCCGCAACGTCGAGCCGTCCACTGGAAGTCCCACCTAAAGGGTGGGTACAGATAGCCTCCACTGCTCCTCGGGTCTAGCCTACCGATCCGAGTACGTCCCGCCCAGTAGTCCACCTCCATGTACCATCCTGCTCCGCAAGCCTCCACCACGATCAGCGCTATCCGTCGTCTGCAACCAACACAACGTAGTGCGGGCATAGCCCGTGCAGGGGTGAGTATAAGCTACTCAGTAGGGACCCTGAGACCCCCGAAGGCCTCCCAAAATCCACAAAGGATAAAACACAAAGGAAAGATACAATCACAAAGTAACAACCGTCGCGGCTTAGGTATATTCCCATATATATACCTAAGTCATCAATTCTCGCTCGGCTCCAACATCCGAGCTCAAGTACAACCGAGTCCACACAGGAAAGAAAAACGTAAATCCACACAGGATAGCACAACACAATCCACATAGGAAATAAAAACGTAAATCCTCACAGGATAGCACAACACAATCCCCATAGGAAAGCAAAACAGGGTTTTAGCTCACACAGGTATATACTTCTTCGTAAGACGATAGAGATAATCAGATGTAGCCACTGATTCATCTAAGCCGTCGGACCCACAAAGGATCGATAGGTAATAACCCCCGCAATTACCCACATAGGATCGATCATGAAGTTGAAACCATAGCTATTGGGAAACTCCTTCTCCATCAAGTACAGTGGTTATGCCGCTACAACCAAGCGCTTCCTTCTAACCTTGGACTACTGTCGTACTCCACCTATCGAGTACTGTGGGCCTGCTGCTACAACCAAGCGCTTCCCACCATGGGTCTACTGCTATAACCAAGCGCTCCCCCTCATAGCCTCTAGAGGTACTCCTTCTGTTGAGTACCACGGGTTAACCTCTACAACCAAGCGCTCCTCCGTCATGGGTCTGCCGCTACAACCAAGCGCTCCCCCATGCTGCTACAACCAAGCGCTCCTCCATCGTGGGTCTGCCGCTACAACCAAGCGCTCCCCCTCATAGCCTCCAGAGGTACTCCTTCTGTTGAGTACCGAGGGTCTACCGCTACAACCATGTGCTCCTCCACCGTGGGTCTGCTGCTACAACCAAGCGCTTCCCACTGGGCTATCCGTAACACACCGAGTCGTTCGATCAGCAGTCGTCAAGTCTCAACCGGCTCTTGGGTTTCCGCACACAGCATGCTCATTCCGGGAGGGTCTACTCCACGATCCAAGAGGTCGATGCATCAACAGACATGTAGTCCGAAGTTGATGTATCCCAAGATGTATCATAGTGGTTACTGCCGAAACAAAGAGGATTCTCGTACTGTTTTCATCATTGTCGTAGTCGCAGCCAGCTCTAGGGTTTCCGCACACAGCAAGCTCATTCGGGAGGGTCCCCTCCACGAGCCAAGAGGCTGATACATCAACTGACACATAGTCCAGAGTTTATGTATCCAAAATTTCCTTATCGTCAACAGGAACTCAACGTTGCAGACGACGCGTCAATCGGACGCCCAGTCTGAGAGTTATTGGCTTTTTCGTCCGAGGGGCCCAGTTGGTTTTTAAGGAAAAACCAACCTGGCCGTACTCCACCTGCGTCCCAACCTTGGGTGGAGTAAGCCAAAAGATCTGTCTCACTTGGAGGAATTCAACAAAGTCGACGGCACATCAATCGGACGTCCGAAGCTCAAGATATGAGTGTTTTCGCTCCGAGGGCCCGGTTGGTTTCGTGTACGAACCGACCCAGCCGAACCCAAAGTATTTCGAAACCTTGAGTTTGATATACCGAAACGACCGTCTCGATCCAAGGATCGCATCGCCACTGACGGCGCGTCGTTCAGAGGCCCGTAGCTCAAGTTATAAGCAAAAGACCGAAAAGATCCGAAAACGGGGGGTCTGGGCCCGGACCGACCCGGCCCAACCCCCCTAGGTCGGCCCGAACCGGGTCGAACCGACCCGAGTCCTGGTCCGACCCGGTTTGGCGCAACCCGGCCTGGCCAGGGTGGCCCGGCCCGGCTTGGGAGCGACCCGGCCCGGCGGGTCGCCTCGGCTCGGCTCGGCCGAGCGAAGGAACCGCGGCCCCCGCGCGGGGGCCGCTCTGCGGTTCCCGGACGCGGCTTGAGCCGCGTCCCACCTCCCGGTTCCGTGCAGTCGCGGAACCGTCTCACCACCGCGGCTTCAGCCGCGGCGGGTTTTTCCGGCGGTGCACCGGTGGAAGCTTCCGCGGGCCACCGGACGCGCTCCGGTGGTCCGTTTTGCGTGCGGTCTTCGCCTGTCGTTCTCTCGGGATCCGATCTTCACTGCAAGGCCCTCAAATCACCCTTTCGGCCCTGTTTGCCGTCGTCCGCCATTCCGCACACCAACGAAAAACTGCGGAGGGTTGTCGGGCTGTGTTTGTTTGGCTCGCACCCTCCGCGTTAGGTGATAACAAACGGGAAATAAAATATTCAACACATGAAAAACAACAAGGAAAAATTTTAAATAAATTAAAATTGAACATGATATTTGTTTTAGATGAACAACCATGGGAATAAAATATTATCTTCAAATAAAATCCCTACCTCGCCGCAGTCCTCGAGCGTGCGTTCTTCGCGGAATTGACCGTCGCGGGAGAAGGTGATCGTCGCGTCGCGGAAGGGCGTCGCGGAAGGGCGTCGCGTCGTCGCGGGAGGGCGTCGCGTCGTCGCGGAACGACGTCGCGTTGACGATCTCCGAGGGTTAAAGAAACACATGGATTTAATTATAAAAATTAAATCCATGCTAAGGATAGAAACCACAAAGGAATTTAAAATATTTAAATCTCCTACCTCAAGCAGTTGATCGATGATTTGTCGCGGGGGAAGAACGTCGTGGAAGAAGCGTCGGCGTCACGTCGATCTCTGAGGTCGGGCGTTCTTCGTTGCCTTTCATCGAAGGCCGGCATTCTTTGTGTTCTTCGCATTCTTCGCATTCTTCGCGAAGGAGGATGTAGGACTTAAAGTTTCTGTCAAATCCTCTCAATGAACAACACTCAAGAAGAAAAGTGTTGGTCTTATTTTATTAACATGACAACGGTTTGAAAACAGGTTAAGAAACGAACAAATTAATTCATAGAATTAATTTCAACGAATTAACCGCCCAATTAATAGAAGCATTTAATAGTTTGAGAAATGCCCCAGTTGACTTTCATTTAATAGGGGTTTTCGCGGGTGCGTTACTTAGCGGAAAAGAAACGGTGGGGATCGTGCGGACCCCACCTCACAAATATCCTACCAAGAGGGTAGGATATTTTGAATTGTACTCTATCCGCTTTAACTCATATTAAGAAGCTTTAAGTGCCTTTCAAGTGGCTTTAAGTGAAATAAAATAAAGTTTGTCGTACCACACTATTTTATTTCTTAACTTAAAGCCCAAAAATTAAAAACCACACCCGAGAAAATGCAACTCCAGAAGAGGCGTTCCTAAGAAATTACCGGTGTTGTGATTCCATCAGTGCCCTCGGAATTCGATTCTGAGCACCGGTTCAAAAGTTAGAAAAACCCGCTCATTCGTTCACTGAACGTACCCGATCCAAACTTCGGAAAATGATTCCGGGCACACCGGGCCTCGGAATCAGGTGTCGTCTAAAACTGCGTTCTTGTAAAATTCCAAAGAAAATTAAGAGAAACAAATTCCTTGAAATTTACGGGTCTTTACAATGGTGAATAAGGAGGAAAAGTGGAGAGGCCTACTTCAAATCGACACAAAAAATTACCCCTGAACCACCTAGATCAAAGGGCCACCAAGAGAGGGGGAGATCCAAAGAGGAATATTCCCTCTCTTTTGGTTATCCAAATTTGATAGGATCCCAAGGGGGTTCCTAAAAATATACCACTATTTAAATTACCATAAATCATTTAAAATAGAGATTCTCAACACTGTTTTATGGTGTGACCAAGAGTTCCATGTCATGACTAGCCCCCAGGTAGGGGGGACCATCACTCTGCCCTGATATATTCACGATGTGAATCATGTGATCATAGGATGAATACTCTCATGAAGTGGGGCCTTCCCAAGGCTAACCCCCTTCATAGTGTGACCCACTAGGTCACAACATGAAGAACTAAAGGATGTTTAATTTCAAAATTTATCCACCTGGACACTACTCCTACATCCACCCAAGCTCCCAAAACATCAGCAGAACCTAAAACCATATCCAAAATCATTTTCATGAGATGTTATGATGCTTGAATTCTTGATCTGAGTCCCAATTTAAGAAACTTCCCATGTTCCCAGACCAAAAAAATAAAATATCCTCTAAAACTCACAACCCATAATGGCATAGGTAATTATTGATATTTTGGTCTACCATATCTATTATGATTCACTAGATTTGGTGAATTGAAATTTTTTAGTCATTGTCGTTGTGTGTTAGGAACACTACCTTCACAAATAATTCATGAATAACACGCTATCTCCCTAAAATAACCTCTATTAACTACTCCATACTCATTAATTTGGATCTATACATCCTCAATTCAAGTACATGAGGGTTGATTCCATGTTTTCAAAAAAAATATGTTTTGATTAGCATCATGATAGACTAAATATGATGATCCAATACATTCCATAAACCTTATTTATTGTTTATTTTGATTTTTAATTTGTGTATTTTGGTTCATGTATAACCATGTACTATATGGAAAAGTTCTTCATGAGCTACTTCATATAATCCCCCTTTACAGATCATCCTCATGGACAGATCCATCAAAACTACCTTCATGTAACCTCCCTTTCTTCATGGAACGGTTTTCTTCAAAAAAAATCCTTGCGATGTGAACTTCCAAACTTCTCTAATTTTAAAACTAATATCTAAATTGTCTTTGAACTTCTCTTCCTTTATTCTCAATAATGTGAAAAATGGTGAATTTATTGGAAATTTCTTTCAAAAAAATCAATAACCATCGAAATTACATTAAACCCCTTCGAGTTGTGACTCATGAATTGTCCAACATAAATATTCTTCATAAACCAAAATTTATTTAAATAATATGTTGTTACATCAACTGTAGTCCTAAAAAACACTTTCTATTTTCTTCAAATAATTCAGGTTCATTCACATCCATATATATCTCCTTTCAAAACTAGATTTTTGGAATTACATTCCACAAATGATCCTCCTACATGGACTGTATACCATCATAATCAACTAGCCATGAACTATGTTGATCTTAATGAGATACTCTTCATGATCACATACTCACTATGTGAACCATGTACTTACTATTTCATCACATACTCCCTATGTGAAAATACTTCCTTTACCACAAATCCTCCACACAACTTCACCAAAAACCTCTGATTTTTCACACTAAAAATTTTGGAAAACATTGGAACACAATTTAATTTTATAAAATTATTAAATTCCTCTTTCAAACCATTATTTCATAAGCCATATCTCTTAGTATATAATCTCCTTGATCAACTCAAAAAATTTATTTTCAAAAAAACCAACATAAATCTCCACCTCATTTAACCTTAGCTCCTATATTATCCCCTTTTGTGTTGGTTAACAATACAAAGTGAAATTAAATTCTTCACACATCTCCATTGCATCCAGATGACAACAGAAAAACTCATTTATCACTCTAAGTCTACATTAGTGTTTCTTGGTGTATTAAAAAAGAGTTCAATAGAGTATCTCATGCCTCATGTCATTGGTCATTCCACAAAATCCACCTAAATTTTATACCATTCACTCTACCTTAATGACTGAATATCTTCCCTAAAACCACTTGTTAGGAGATCTCCCACTTTCAATGGTCTTACTAAAATTACACTAGTCCCTCTCCCCATTTGATAAAAAATCAAGAGTTAAACAATAGATTAACCTATTTTACCATAGTACACCCCATGGATTTTATCTCCCCCTAAATCATATACCACCTCAAATATAGTTAGAAACAATTAAATTTAAGGGTTAGGGGAACTTCTAAACCTTCTCATGGTGAGAGAGGTGTTTGAACACTGAGGTTTAACTGATGATTCTCAAATATTATAGCAGACAATGTCTTAGTCATAATGTCTTCCATTTTCTTGTTAGTTCCAACATACTCTATCTTCAACAGTATTTATTCCACCTTATCTTTAGTAAAGTGATAATAAATCTAGAAATATTTGTTAAGAGTGTGTTGAATGATATTTTTCATGATCTAAATCACACTCTTGTTGTCATATTAGATCATTATAGGCTACTTCACATCTTTACCAATATCTTCCAACCATTTCTTCACCCATTGATATTGAGTAAAATCATTGGTACTGATAAATATTTCACGTATGTTGTACTCGGTGAGGTTTTTTTACTTCTTACTCAGTAATCCAACAAATTTTTTACTAATAAATAATTCACCAATACTTGTGGAATTTAAATCCACCACATCTCTATCCCATTCCATAATATAAAATTCTAATAGTTCATGATCATTTCCTGCTTCAAATAGAATTCCATAATTGAGAGTAAATTTAATGTACCTTATGATTCATAACAACAATGATATCCTCTTCCTTCAAATTGCACTATAAAAATGAATCTAAAATTTTTTCTCAAACAATATTTATTTGTGTATAAGTTAGGTATAATAAGCTTCTGAATGTCCTTCTATATATGATAGGATCCAAATATTTTCTATCATTATACTTACCAAGCTTAGTTCCAACCACAATTAGAGTTGAAATTTTTTCGGAATCATGTATGTTAAATTTAGTCAATAGATCTCTTTCATAATTAGTTCGATATTAAAATTTATATCTAATTCTATAAACCACTTGATGCCCCAAAAAATAATTAGTTCACCTATCATGGACATTTCAAACTCTAAGATCATCCGGTTAGAAAATTATTTAATAGAATCATATTTTATTCCACTAAATATGATATAATACATGTATACAAGCACCATAAATTATTATTATTTAGAAATTTTCACATTAATATTGTGATTAAAACTACCCTTTTTGAATTTCATATTCTGTAAGTATGATTCAAATCAATCATACTATGCTAAAAACACCTTCTTTAGACTATATAAGATATTTTTTTACCTAAACACTTAAGTATCATCATTTTCAAATATAAATCGCACTAGTTGTTCAATATGATCTTATTCTTATGGCACAAAAATCAAGATAGTTATTTTAATATCCATCTAGAAAATCCTAAAGCTAATTAAAATTTTCATATCCAAGAGAAGTCAGATTAACTCAAGTTAATCCATTGGTGAAAATGTTTCCTCAAAATCAAAACCTTAAATTTTCATATATATTTTAAAAACTAGATTATCATTTTTTGGATCACATTTCCATGTTTTTAAAATGTTTTCTGGAAACCCCACTTTTTATGATAAAATTGTGATTTTATGGATTTTCCACCACTTCTCAAGTTTTATTTTTATTGATTTGATCAAGTTATTATTTCATAGATTTAACACATGATTCATACTTTAATACTTCTTGAAAGGATTTTGGATCAAACTTAGATAGTATATAAGAATTATTGTTCTTCTGTATCCTATGTGTCTGAGTAGGTGTTATTTTATCCCATGTAATATTGGATAGATAAATTTATATTCTTCTATTTCTATCCTAAGGTGTGGGATGAATTTCTTCTAGAATAATATCCTATTATTATTTGGCCTTATAGTCATCATTATTTGTAAAACATTTCTCAACCTCAACATTTAGAGAATTTTCATTTTATTCTTCTTCCTATTCATATAAAACATTAGTGTTTGGGTTTATATAATTCTTCAAATCTATCTATTTAATGAATTTGATGTTATTTCTCAACATAATTTTGTTCTTAATTTTGTTGAATCATCTATAGTAGGGGTGTCCAAACCCAACCCTACCCAACCCAGCTGGGTTAGGATGGGTTGGATCAAGTTACACATAGGATATAGATGAGTAGGATTAATTTGGGTTGATCTAAGATTAGTTCATATTGGGTCATGAATTGTAAAAATAATAACCCAACCAATCCCTAATTTATTTACTTTGTCTTAGTCACTCCATGTGATTCTGTATTTCATGGTTTTTTTATAAAAATGTTTTATGGTTCTGAAATGAAGCTAATGGGGGTTTTTGGTCTATTTGAATTTATAATATTTAAAATATTCTAATTTTTTTAGTGTTAATTTAATCAATAGATTTATAGATTTTCCTATTATTATTTCATATATTTTTTATTTACCTAACCTAGTAGAATTGACCCAACCCAACCTAACTGGATCCCCTTTGATTGGGTCAGGTGAAAACTTTTCCAAATCCTGACCCAAACTAACCCATGTAAACCCTTAATTTATTGGCCATTATCTTTTCTGAGTAGACCAAAAATAATACTTCATCTATAGCATCATTATACTATCCCTAATTTTTTTTATTATGATTTTTTCATATAATTATGAATAATTAATAATGTTTAAGTATGGGATTACTTCCATTATAAATTTCATAAGTGGTTCTCTCCTCCTTGGGGTCATCATTGATCAATTCTAAGTATACACCACAACTTGAACCACTTCTTTCTAATAGTAGCAAGAGATGAAAATTTTGATGTGAAAAGTCTTTTCCTTATTATTCACATATTTATTTCTTCATTAAAACACTCCATTATGTATTGGATTTCTCACTAAGGATACCTCATACTTAATGATATGTTTTTCAAGGAAATTTTCAAAGTCAAAATAGTGTAGTCTATTCCATCATTAGGTCATTGTATCTGGATGGTGTAATTAGTTTCATTATCAACTATCCTTCGATTACAATTTATATGGTCCATAAAATCCATTTTTCCCTTCATGAACATTACACAAGCCATTATTTTATAACCATTAATGAAAATAATGGAATTACTTTCACCATATATGCATGATATATTCATTTGGACAAAAAAAATTCAGTATTCCCTAGGATGATGAGAATGTATACCCTTTTCTTGATTTTATGATACAACTTTTGGATCATCTTACCCATATATAAGAATCACAAGCCTTTTCTTGAAATCACTTTAGCATAGATTTATCTATTGAATCATATATCTTTGATAAGTTCTATTTGATATTTTGATGAATTTGTCCAAGCCTTTAATAAAAAAAAATTTCTCCTCTTCTACTATTAGGAGATCTGTATTCTCTTTTTTATCAACTTAATATAGATTTATATTCATCCTTCATCCTTTCATCAAAAATTTCTCAACCATGCCTCTGATCACACACCCCGTCTGGTTATATTTGACCTCAAGTTCGGGGTTATAGAGTTGAATCACATTCAAGAGGTTGTGTCATAAGACATTCATGTGGATAACTCTTATTTTCTTTAGTTCATATCCATCCAATAGAGGTTTACCACTATCTTTTATTTTCAACACATATTCATTTTTTAAATGAATTTTTCATTATAATATTCCCTTCAAATTATTTAGCATATTCATGTCTCTAGATATGTGGGAGGAGAACCCAATATTGAGAATCCGAGTGTTTTTATTCTTTAATGATTTATCATCCATTTCTTCAATATTGGCCTTCCAAATCTTCTACTTTTCCATCCATGAGATACATGTTCAAGTAGAGGAATAGGATAACCTCTCCACGTTCCCCTCAACATGTGTAATGCAATTATTCTCTTCTTCTTATTCTAATTTAGAGTATCAATTTTCTATAGGTATCATACTTGGTTGACATGTACACATTAGTCTATGAGATATATATTTATTGTCTCCACTTCCTCTTTTATTGTAGATAATGGATTTACACCCAAATTTTAAACAACAAAAATAGTATCCATAGAAATTATAAATTATATTTGATTAATGGTGTGGCCTAATTATCCTTGGTTGACTATCGGTTTATTTTACATTTAAATAGATCATGTTATCTTCAAAGTAATACATGGAATGGCTAATAAATATGTGGAATTAAAATTTCATAAAAGGGAACATCTTTTTCCCTTTATTCATTCACACTTCCCCAGCCTTTATAAAACCACACGATTAACATTAGTTAACCTAATAGGATTGAGCATTATTATACATCCTCTTATTTACTTTGATAGGAGTTGTATTTATTTTAGAAAGTATTGTTATAGATTTGACATCATTATATCCGAAATGTTTCTTACCTTTGTTATATTCTTCTTTTTATTTTGATTTTTTATTAGCACACCCAATTACACTTGTATCCATAGATTTGGTTCTTCGTTCACTCAGAATTTTCTCAATACCCTTTGATTCTCACTTGACCCTTTTATCAATTATGTATCTATGAACATTAAAAATTGTATTTTATTCTATGAATATCTTGAATTGATTTTTAATTCCAGACTGTTTCTTAGGGTAACATCCACCTCTTCTGGGGATTCTACTTCTTCACTCTCTATTTTAAAAAATCATTAAGTTCATTAATCACCTTAGTCAATTCTTCAATATTCATCTTAAAATTCTAAAATTATTATAAATTTTTCTATTATTATAGTTTATTATCTAACTCATCTAATATTTATTCAATTTCTACATTTAGTTGATCTATATATGGATATAATTATTTTATATGTCTATTAATCTTTTTATTTTTCTTCCTTTTTAGATCAAACTCTTCAAGAGTTCCATAAAGTTCGACCTTGAGATCAACTACATCTTTTGTATGTTTTCCATCCCCCATTATAGTTTTTCCTTTTCAACTATATCTATCATGGAATCATTATCATAAAAGTTAAACTATGTTTCCACTCCCTATCAATAGTATTTATCATTATATTTCGCTTTTATTACTAATATATTCCTCTAAAATTTCTTCCTTAATGTGTTTCTCAGTTTGTAGTTACATTTTAGAATGAATCTCCTTTGAGGATTCTATATGATTTATTCCACACTTTATTTATCATCAAATTTTCTTATACACCATTCCATAATGGTCCCAACATTTCTAAATCAAAATCGTGTTAGAGGTATCTTTCCTTAGAATATCCCTTTCCAATCTTAAATTTTCTAGCTACAAGAGAAAGAAGTTCATTATCCATATCCTCTTTATCTCCTTAACCTTTAGAAATGTATAGTTTTTCCTTGGATTTAAATTCTATATAATTGATTTCATGATTTGGAATTCCTTCTATCTTAACTCTCATTTCATATTCCCACAAGATACTTAGTAGATCATTAAGAGATAATTGGTCAAGATCTCTTTCTTGAAGAGCTGATACCTTCATATTATATAGTGGTGGAAGCAACTACAAAATCTTTTTTATAATATCAATAACCTTGATTTATTCACCTAATACTTGAATAGTTCCCACAACTTTAGTGATTCAACTAAAGAAACTCCCATCATTTTCATTAGTGAGAATATTCATATTTTCAAACTTATTATGAAATAGTTGAATCTTTTCTTCCTTGACCTTACTATATCCTTTATAAATGTTTTATCCTAACTCATCACAGTCATGTAAATATGATATGAAAGATTTGTAGATAAGTAATTTTAAGAATTTATATCAATATTGATTATATTCATCTCTAAATTAGTCATAGATAATTTTAATAAATCACTAACCTATATCCCATATATATTAATAGAGAAAATGCTTAAAATAATATATTATAAGTGATATATTATATTTTTCTTCCAAACCTAATATCTGCCTCTATAAAATAGTGGAACCCCTTTATAGTTGACTTTATTCCCCATATTGATCCTCAAAAGATAGATTAAATTCCATTAATTATTAGGAAGTTCATCTATCTTCCATAAAACCACCAAAAACATGAACTTTAGTTCACTGAAAATTCATATGTTTATCCATAAAAAATGAATATAGATCAAAACCATGGAAAACCAAACCTTTGTAAGTAAGCTCCCTCTACTAAGTATATCAGATGTAGAAATTCACTACACCCTACCCAACATATAATTTCAACCTTACATACACTCATGTAAAACTCACAAACATTCAAGTCACCAGAATTACAAAACAATGAAGAATATAAAATATTAAATGAACACAAGAGATTAATTTTCTTCAGATGATTTATCCTTCATGCATGGGAGAATAACTATGGATTTATTTATACTCACTAAAAGTATAATATGACATTCAATATAAAAATAGTTCATAATATTTCATTATAAATGAATACGTCATAGTAATATTCACTAATTCCTTATACACTTCACTTGTATATTGTATGTAATCAAATTCCCTTTGTGGATCAATCCCTATTAACTTTAATAGGAAAAAACGGCTAGTTTATCAAGTAACACCAACTTTATACTTTTGTAGAAATTCCCCTATTTGGGATGTGATTGGAGATCATCAGTAAAAATCACTAAAAACGTCATTCTAGAGTCTCTACCAAACATTTTGGACCTCCCTAATATAATCTGAATATATAAACTTCTAATTAATCAATTTACACCTGTAGAGATTTAACTTCCACTATTTGTACACAAATTCCAACCGCCTTCTACAGACCTACTTTTGGTAAATGTAATTGTGGTGAATAATGTTTAGTAACCTAAAACTAGGATTCACATCCCAATAATCTCCCTCTTGAAGACTTTTTTTTCAGGAAAATTTGGAAACTCTCCAAAAAACTTCCTTAATTACTCTTACATAGCATGTGGTGTTTCTTTACCCCCTTCCATTCACCCAAGACCCACAGAGGCACGATTTTAGTGCTCCAACCCTATTATCACAGAACTGGTGTTTAGTTTTTTATATTGGCATAAGATATAAGGAATCACATCCCAAAGGACTGAACAGTTTAGTAACTTGGTAAACTAGATACATACTTGAGTTTACATTACAATTGAAAACATAAAATACACAATGTTTTTTTATAATGAATTATTTCCCATATCATTTCATTAAATATCAATCATAAAACACCTAATAATATCCTAGGGAAAATAAAACATAAGTAAGGGGTGAGATCATTGCTCAGTAAGGGTAAGAATACAATGAACGATATAAATCAATAAGTAATAATCAATATGTAAAGTTGAATAACTAAAAAACATTCCATTTAATCAATAAATTTATAGTAATATATTATGAATAAATGATGATCAAATAATTCTATATAAATACCCGCATGAGCATGAATGTTAACCATGGATATTCTAACTAATATAATAATCACATGGAATATAATTAACTAAATTCATAATTATGGAATGCATAATTATGGACATATAAAACATACTATCAAAGCTTTATGCCAAGACATATAATACTTTTTAGTCCCTGATCCAAGACATTATATAAATGGGTAAGTCCTCAGCCAAAACCAAATATAGTTTGTCGCATGAAACCTACCAATGCATCAAGGGGCTATATAGTGCCCCTCCCATCACTTGAAAAGTCTAATTAATTCCTCATATTAAGGGGGTGAAACAAAATAAACCTAAACATTCATATTTAAAAACTAGCATACAAAATGTTAATAATTTCTCTATTCAACAAACATAATCATAAACCATAGAGATTAATATAGTGAATGGTAATAAAATTTTAAATCCTTATTCAAATTTATCATAAAACATCTAAATAAAAAATAATTATGATATTAATAAATCATATCCCTATTTGATCATAAATTTAATAAAGTTTGTATTTATTTTATGAGTAGAAATACCGTAAAAATATCGTTAAAACATTTTTTTAAGAAAAAAACTTTTCACCTTGAAAATATTTTTAAAACTAAAATTTCAAAAAATATTTTGAAAAATATTTTATTTTTTAAAAAAAATGAAAAATTATAAAATAATCTTTAAAACATTGATTTTTTATGATGATAAAAAATTTCATTCATGTCATACGGGTTAAAATAAAGATTCTTTTCACATTTTCGGTAAATGAAAAATGGGAATTGTTTTGAAAAAAAATTGAGATTCCTTTCAAAATAAATTAAAAAAAAATTGGGTAAAATTTTCATTAATAAATCACTTATAAAAGGTTAAAAAAATTCTTAAACTTTTTTAGAAACCATTGGTTTTGATGATAAAGTAATATCAATTGAATAGAAAAATAATGTTGGATTTTATTAAAAACATTTTATTAATAAGTTTAAGTACCAAAGAGTGGGTAAATGGTACTATTAATTTTAATATATAAATATAAAATAACTACTTCAAGGGAGAATTAAATAAAAACAATCCTAAATAATGATGAGATTGTAAAATAAACCCTCACCACTTAGGTAACTTTTGAATCATAATTCCAATAAAAGAAATAAATTTATATAAAAATTTAAGTACCAGGAATATAAATTAATTCATTATATAACATAAATAAGGTTATTATATACACCACTCAAAATTAATAAGTTGTGAATATGGTGTATATGGAATAGAAATAAAAGTGAGAAGGGAAACCCTTACCTTAGGTCTAATTTCATTCAAACATGTCCGAACCTTATATATAATTTTTTAAGAATGTTATTAATTTATACCAAGATCATAATAATATTTATAATATCATATATTATCCTCTTATAACATTTTACCAGCCATTTGTTAATAATATTTCATTATTTTCATTATTTCACGTGTTAGTTATCTTATTTTCTCATGTGTGTTTTTTCATGAAAGTTCCACTTATTATTAATTGAATATATAAATATATATATATCATCGCTAAAATGAATATAATGTTATAAATTTAATATTTACTCAATATATACATATTTGGAACCATTTATGAAATTTTTACATGTAAAATGAATCGCATTGCTTCGTGGAGGCGGTATGTCATACATACATAGGAGCAGCGATATCAATACCTTAACGAGTGAAAGGGTAAATAATTGGATGATATATTAATTTTTAAGATTAAAAATCACCTCATATATATAATATATATTCATTAATTTTATACTTATTACATTCAATATAAATCATAAGGGAAAAAATTACATCGTTGTGTGAGGTGCTAGTCCATCGTACACATGAGCGATGTTATCATATTTGAAATGAAATGGAACGTAAAAAGGAATGTGTGATATTAAAATTCTATAAGTATAATAATATAATAATTAACATATAAATTTGTTAAATCCATCATTATATCCATCATTTAATGGTGGTAATGGAAAATGAACTACAATAGATTGTAAAGCGGTAGTTTGTCGTACACATGATCGATGATTTTGTTTCCCATTTTATGGAAGTGGAGACTGATAAATTTAATGACATAAACACAGTAACATATAATTATATGTGATATAATGGTTTTATTATATTTTAATTTTTAATATATAATTTAAAGTGGTAAAATATGAAATAAAATGAAAGATATTTGTTAAGATAATTAGCTTCTTTAAGATAAACCACCTTTGGGTCTCCACTTAAGGACCATCGGGATGGTCCTTTGGGAATAAAATAAACTATAAAATGTGTATAATGATTTTATTGATAGATTTTGGTAGTTTTTTGTTGATACAAAATGCTTGGGAGGTGTGAATTAGTGATGGGGATGCATTCCCTTTTATAAGTGGTGAAAATGAACCCTCTTGGAAATTAAATGGAAATTTCCCAAAAGAATCCAAAATGATAATTAATTAACATTAAAAATGAATCTTATTAACCCTATATTATAACTTGGGAAGTATAATTTGGAAATACGGCCATAAAATAATATTTTTACAAGTTTTTAGGTCTTTTTAACCCTTATCTTCTTAGTTTAACCCCATGGTAAACCCATTTTTACCTTAACGACAATGAAACAAAATTATTGTTTTTATTTTTAATTATAGTAAAAAAATTATATGAACATATTAGATAATATAAATTATTCTTATTACAAATATGTAATAAATTATTTCAAATTCTATTCACATAAGTGAAAAAATATGATTTAAAATTAATCTTGCAAACGTGATGGGAAAAAGGGTTTTCAAAGAGAAAATGTACAATTATTTACAAAGTTTTTATATCAAGATTAAATATAAAAATGATTCAAACGATCTAATTTTGATTAATATATATATAATTTAACTAATTTTAATTTTAAACCAAATTAAATTATAATTAAAATTTATACATAATTTAAACGAAAAGGTAGTTTTTGACTATAATTTAGTATTATTCATAATTCATCAAAAAATGAAACTTTTCAAAATAATCCAAAAACATTAATATAATATAATTTTGGTATGATTATTTCAAAAATGATTTTGTTTTCAAATAAATCTCATAAAATTGGTAAAAATAATTTTGAATTATGTTCAAAAAGTATAACTAAACTGTCTTTTAGAAAAATATAGTTTTTCAGAAAACATTTCTATTTATTTTAAATGGTTCATATTTTATTTATAATAAATAGATATCCATTTAATTTATTTTATACAATTTTAAACAATGTAATTTTAAAAATTTAGTTAGTATTATCCATACCAAGAAATTTAATGGCTAGGTTTTAATAGTAATGTTTAAAACATAATATTTTAATAGAGTATCGTGTTTTATTCAAACCCAATATTGTGTGCATTATAGAATATCGAAGGGAATGAATTTATTTAAAAATAAATATATTGTAATGTCTTGGGTGTTATATTCTATTCCAAACTTAGTGTTACATGTCACATACACTATTAAAAATGATGTTCCTATTTTAAAATCTTAGGGTGTTATATTCTACCCCTTAAATAAATTATATCCTCATAATTTAATCTTTATCTCAGTAATCAAGTGTTTTTCATTTGAAACATACAATTATTGAAATCCCATATCATGATAAGGGTTAATAAAAAAACTTATTATAAGAGAGAAAGGAAATATAATGTTTATATAGAATAACAGATAACTGAGTTTATAAGTAGGATAATATTGGTGGAAAGTGAAGATATGGACATAGAAGAAAAGTGTAAATAATTATAGAGAGTGATATAATTCATTATTAAGAAGAAATTAAATTATTAATGGAAAGTAAAGGACCTCCAAACCATAAATATTTGATTATTTAAAAGACCATAGATTCAACATGAATGAAGGTATTAGGATAAAATTTTGTTTCAATGTCCTTTTTCAATATTTAATAAATTCATTTACCTTATACACTAAGAATATATGAAAATATAATTAATTGATTTATTTCTTGCATAATTTAACTTTTTGGATGTGGTTCGATCATTTTCCAATTCATTTCTTACTATAAAAAATGATTATACAAGTTGAATTTTTTATGCATGAAGCATGAAATTTAACTTTTAATGGATTATAAGATCCATGATAAAATGATAATTAATTCCTTATATCTCTAGTTATCATTATAACAAAATTATTATCATGTGTTTTCTAATATTCAAAAATCTTCATATGGTGAAGTAATACAGTAATCTATAAAACCTCATCCAAATTTCTACTAAAGCCATTTCATAATTTGATAACCTTATAAACCTTCTAAATAATTAATATCCAAAGATTTTTAAATAAGTTCAGTAAATTTAAAAAATTAAATTATCATTAATCTCTCAAAAAAATGAAGTATGTCTTAATCATCACATACCAAACATGTGATTACTATCATCATGTATTCTCTTGAAACATGGTAATAACCTAAATTACCATAAAACCTTATTAAAAACATTCCCGATTCTTTATTCTTTAAATAAAACAAAAACTATTTGATATATTCCATAAATATAAAAATTATGTTAACTCCATCAATGATAGCATAAACCACTTTGTTAAAAAATCATTAATCAGTTCCAAGGTAGTCAGTAATATCCAATTTACTATATCCATATGAAATATCTATTTATCCCAATATAATTATATCAACATCATGAACATATCAAGGGTTTTATTTCCCTCAATAATGTTTTTTCTAAGATGTTCAACTTACCACTGAATCATTTTTCTTGGTCATCAATACCGTTTAACATAAGCTTTCAAATCCTTATTGAAAAGGTAATACAGTCCAATACTAATACATTTAATAATTATTATAACCATAATATCACTGATAATATAATAAAATGAAATAATTATTGAATCAAAACACAAGATAATTAATCATTCCACTTTATATATGGTAATAGCATAAGATTGACCATGATCCATTATCCACTTTTGAGGTATATCCCTTAAATGCTTCAGGAATTCATTTAAATTGTCCCCCATATCCTTACAATTGAAGAATTGAACTTTGGAAACCTTTTTCTTTCCCTTTTAATCATGAGAATGTGGTACTTTCTCTCCAAACTTGTAGAAAACTCACACTCTCTTTAATAAAGTATCAGGGTGTTTCTTTACGCAATTATCACATATGAGAAAATTTTTCTTTCCTTTATTCCCTTTATTTGACTTTTCTCTACCATCCTCTTCTTCAATTACTTCCCTTGGAATCCATAATAATTATAGAGTTCTTTATCATCCTTATTATCACATGATATTATATCCTCATATGATTATAATTTTTGGTAGTCTATTTCCCTTCAAAATATTTTCTTAACCCCATCTAATAAATCATCATTCTTACTCTTTTAATTACGTGCATTGATGTGGTTCTAATTACTTATTCTAGGTGACATTTCTAACTGATGAAATACACTATATTAAATTATATAATTATGAAACATAATGTATAATCCAAAAACTAGTGAAATACTAAACCAAAATTGAAAAATTTATGTATATCTAATCTCATAATCATAAACATGGTTTCTTGGGGATATCTCTATTTTCCAATCCTTTATAATTTATTTTAAAGAAAATGTTAATTATCCTAAGAAAATACCCAGGGAGTTTCAAACCATGTGCATATTAAGACTCATTTTGGTACACTAGGTGATGGTTTTCTCAATCTCAATGCACCCTTTTCGGAGATATTACCCCTAGGTACATCTATGGTAGAACCATGTCCACTTTTAGTATCCAGATAGTGATTAATTTTCTAATAAATCTCACATAATCTCTTCCTTACCAAAAAATTATTATATTACTATATACTTATATTAAAATTCTATTATAATTTTATTTTCCTTAATCTATGTCTTACTAAATCTAGTTCCCAGGGTTTCTACTAAACATCCTCTAATACCAACTATAGCACCCCAAACCCAATAGCTTGAATCTGATGTCTTCTTTGTTTCATTGGAATAAGATATAAGGAATAACATCCTTAAGGGATGAATATTTTAATAGTCTTGGTAAACTATATATACACTTTATTTCACATTATAATTGAAAAAATAAAATATAAAAATTATTTTCATGGAAAACACTATTATTCCCCTTAGTGTGTCCCTACATATCAATCCCAAAACACTTCCTAGTATCCTGGGGAAGATAAAACATAATAAAGTTGTGATCTCAAATGCTCGGTAAGTTTAAGAGTACAAAAGAAGCTATGAATAAATAATTTATAATCAATATGGCATGGTAAATCACTGAAACACATTTCATTTAATCAATAAATTGATAATAATATGGAAGGAATAAATGATGATCAAATAATTTCATTAAAATAATCATATGAGCATTGAAATTAACCATGGGTATTCTAAATAATATAATAATCATATGTAATATCAATAACTTAATTCATAATTATGGACATCTAAAACATATCATCGAGTCCTTAATCCAAGACATCTAATACCAGCAAGTCGTTATACCAAGACATCTATATAAATTGGTAAGTCCTTGAACAAAACCTAATCTAGTTTGACACATGAGACCTAATGATACATCAAGAGGCTATAGTTGGCCCCAAAAATCAATTAAAAAATCTAATTAATTTCTCGTATTAAATGGGTGAAACACAATCAATAAAAACATTCATACTAAAAAACTAGAATATGAAATTTTAATACTTTTCCCATTCAATAAACATAATTATAAATCATCCAAAGTAATATGTTGAATGGTAATAAAATTGCACATCCTCAGTTAAACTAATAATAAAATAATAAAATAAATTATATAGATGATATGAAGACTGCATATCTATAGTGTATCTTATGTTCAACAAAGAGTTGATGTTGTTGATGAGTAGAAATACCATAAATAGACCTCTAAAAACATTTTTGATAAAAATAAAACTTTTGAAAATATTTTTAAAAAAGAAAGTTCAAAAAATATTTTAAAACCATTTTAATTAAAATAAATTTTGAAAAATTGTAAAATAATCTTTAAAACGTTGATTTTTTATGATGGAGGAAAATTGAGTTCATGTTGTACATGTTAAAATAATTATTCTTTTAACATTTCTAATAAAATCCAAATGGGAATTATTTTTAAAAAGACGTGAATATTCCTTTCAAAAAAAATTAAAAAGAATAATTTGTTGAAAAATTATTTAATAAATCATTTTCAAAATTTTAAAAATATTTTTGAAAACATTTTTAAAAAATATATGTTTTGATGAAAACGGATTTCTAATAAAAGAGAGAAATAAAGTCATATTTTCTTAAAAACATTTTCTTAATAAATTTGAGTAATAAAGAGAGGTAAAATGGTACTATTACTTTATAAAGTTCATGAATAAACAAAGTATTAGAAAATTTATTAATTTTAAGAAATTAAAATCAATAATTCCCCCAAAGTAAATTTATATAAAAACAAAACTGAATAATGATGAGATTGTGAAATAAACTCTTGCAATTTTGGTAAATTTTGAATCATAAACACCAAGAAATAAATAACTCTAAATGAAAATTTCAATAACATGAAGATAAATGAATTTATGATATAATATAGAAAAAGGGTAGTATATACGCCATATAAAAGAAATAAGCGGTGAATAAGGTGTATGTATCATGTAAGTAAAAGTGAGATAATAAACCCTTACTTGAGGTACAAACTCATTAGTACTTGTCTGTAACTCCTATATAATGGTTTTAAAAATGTTATTAATTTATACCAGAACCATACCCATATTTATAATATCATATATGATCCAGTTATAACATTTTACCATGTGTTTATTAATAATATTTCATTATTTTCATTGTTTTGGATATTAATTGTCTTATTTTCTCGTGTGTGTTTTTTCATGAAAGTTCCAATAATTTTGAATAGGATATATATATATATATATATAATTATAATAGTGTTATAAATATCATATTTACTTAGTAGATACATTTTTAGAACTATTTATAAAATTTTTACATAAAAACTAAATCGCATCGATCGGTGGAGATAGTAGGTCATACGTGCACACAAAGGGAAATATCACTCCCTTAAAGAGTGAAAGGGTAAGTAATAATGTTATATAAAATGTTTATATAATCAATATCATATAATATATATCTCATATATTCATTAATTTTTTCCTTATTACATTCTATGTATAGATTAAGTGAAAAATGAATTGCATCGCTTCACGAGGTGATAGTCCTCCGTACACACGAGCGACGTTATAGTATTTTAAATGGAATAGAATGCAAAAAAGTATATATGATATTAAAATTCTATAAGTTTAATAATAGTAAAAATATCATATAAAAGTGTTAAATCCATCATTATATTTATCCTCTAAAGGTGGTTATGGAAAATTAACTACAATGGTTTACACGGTGGTGGTCCGCCATACACATGATCGATGATTTCGTTTCCCATTTTATGGAAGTTGATGTCATATCTAGAAATTATAATGGGGAATTTTATTGTTTAATTTTTGGTTTAAATCCCTTTAATTTGGTTAATGAAATATCTCTCAAGTGAATTAGTAATCGCAAGGGTGTTCTAGGGGTACAAGATACAAAAGAAAGTAAAACAGGGCCATCCAGGGTATGTTGTGTCACATACATGACTTATTTTGAAGTTAAATTTCATTTATTTTCCTTTCATTCTTTGTTTTGGATGGTTTCCAAAGGTTTTATGGAGAAATAGATGAGTTTTCATGAATTGGGCCAAACGTGAGCCCAATTCCAGATTTAAAAATAAATTTTGTTTCCTTTATAACTTTTTTATTTTTTAATATTTTTCCTTCATTACAATTCCTAAATGGTCTCATTTGACCTATTAACACCAAAATATAAATTTTGAGCCTTTATAAATCCATAATCATGGTGGATATGGGTTTTTATTTAAGATATTGGGCCTGCCCGAAGGCCCATTTCCTGCATTAAAAATAAAGTTTAAATTTTTTATATCTCCTTCCCTATTTTCGTTTTTTCGGTGATTCCACCTCCCACTCGACCCTAAGAAACCCAGGCATGCTCCCATTTCCTTACCCCCCTCCTTGGAGCTCTTTTAAATCTCTAATTAGGGCTGATCTTCATAGGGTGTCTCAAATCGGCCAGAATTGAAGAGGTAACTTCATCCCTTCTTAACTCTCTCAATTCTTACTCTTTTCCCTCCATTCCAATTCCCAAATTACCTCCTATATCTTCTTAGAATAATACATGAATTTTGGCTGTTTTAAATTTCAGAAACTATTGTTTTTGGAGTGATTAATTCAGGATACTTCAAGTAGATGAGTCTATTTCTTTCCTCTTTCAAATTGCTTAGGGTTTCTTCCCTAATTCTTGAATTATAAAAAATTCCAGAAGTTAGGGTTCGTGCATATGTTCTAAAGTACTGTATTTTGGGTGAAATATTGAGGTTTTAGGTTTATTTTAACTTCCTTGAGGTGCGGTGGTCATGCGGTTGATGTTTCGCCCCAATATTTGAGGGTTTCGACACATTCGGTAGGTGATTCCGTGGATAACCATTTAATGATGAGTTAGTTTGCTTGATTAAATAATTTTACATGTTCCTTATGTGCTGTGCATTATGATAAAACCATGTTTGGTAGCAATAGTGAATCATTTGTTTTTAAAGTTACATTTTTTCTTGAAGTGTGTATTTTTTTTAAATGTATTTCATGTGTTATCTTTTGTGGTAGTTTTGTAAAATGTAGAATTGGTTTATTAGTTGTTGAAAGGGGCTTCCAATTGTGGTTGGCCAATGATATAGTTCCATGTGGGCCTAAAAAGGGGGTGTATTTGAATGGTTTTATTTGTATAACCTTGTTATACTCCTTGAAAGTGTTTTATGGATTTGTGTGTTCTCATGGGTATCTTTTGTGATATTATTCAAGGTGATTATATAACATTTGAAAGTGAATTATTACATGTTTATTGGGCTGCCAATTCTGTTTTGGTAGGGTCTTGGTGTGATTTTGGCTTTAAAAGAGGTTTTTGAAATGGATTTTATGTGCAAAGTTTGGGTATACTCTTTATAATTGTTTTATGAAAGTTTTGAATGGTTTACTGGGTTGTGTAATAGGTGAAACTATATCCGAAAACTGTTTTGGTATGAGTATATTTTTAAAAGGTCCATTTCATTTGTGAAAATTTTGTTATGTGATATGTATCATCCTAGAAATATTTTATTAAATTGTCTGAAGGAGATATTGAGGAGTGAAAGTGATGTGAAAGTGATGTGGAGTGTTTTGTGTGAGTGTGATGTGAAAAATTGAATTTTTGATTATGAAAGAAGTGTTATATTCCGTGTGTGTGGGCTGTTATATGAGTTTAAATATCTTATAATTGTTTTATAAAATTGGTTAATGGTTTTGTGGAAGTGTTGAAGAAATGTGAAACGTGTGGTGGGCTATTTTGGTGTGATTCGGATTTCAAAATCATTTTGAATGAAAAATGGATTTTTGTGACTTGTGTGGTATACATATGGGATGTTTGGTGAATTTGTGATGTGGAAATGATATTTCCATGTTCAGTGTATATTTCTTGACTTGTTGAACTTGTTTGAGCACAAGGGGAAAACCTGGGTATCTAGGTGGGTGGACGTGTACTAGTATGCTAGTGAATCCGTGGGGTTTGGCCTCAGTTTCACTTAGCAAGATTGGCGCTTACAACTCTAACTAAACTATGATGATGATGATTGGGGACCACTAGGTTATGGGTATGTTCCCTACTAGTGGCTCGTGCACGAGAATGGATATTTGTGATGATTACTCTCACCGAGATACGAGGTACCTGGGACCCACAGCTAGCTAGTGCCTAGGGGTTACTTCCTATTTCTTGTGCTCATTATTTACTTTGTACTAACCGTCGGAATACGGTATAGTTGTCTGGAAAATTCAGTAGTGTTGACATTATTTTTAAAAGTGTTGATTCTTAATGATAGCCCACTTGAAAACTGTTTTTATTCAAAGTTGCATCTTCTAGAAATTGTAACTAGCTTTTCATGTTTTTGAAAACTTGCATGCTTTTCATCTTTAAATGTTTATCACATGGAATCTCTTAGTGGTGGTATCCTACTGGGCATTGTCTCACACCCTACTTACACCCTTGTGTGTAAGTAGACATGGTTTTTTTTTGTCGCAGGTTGGGTACAGTTTTTTTGTTCCAGTGGTTCGGGTTTCTAGCAGGTCCTTGGTGGTGAAGTCTTGTGGAGGTGGCTTGAGGGCGATGCCCCTTTCCATGAGGGTTCTTGGGCTGTCCTTATTTGGATTTGTACATTTGGTATAGACCTTTTTAGTTGTTTTAAGCCATGTAATTCAGTTCTGAATTTTTGTAAAATATTGTTTGGTTTGAAAAATCCAGACTTGTTTCATTGGATTCTTTTGTTGTTTTATGTTTATAAACTCGGGTAAATCGTTCCCAATTTTCATTTTATGATACCCGGGCACTTGTGCCAGCCCGTGGGGATCGGGAACGCCCTTCGGGCCTTGTCACGGGCTGGTTTTGGTGCCATTTTTGGTGGAGATAGATTCGGTTTGTGACAAAATGGTATCAAAGGAGGTTCAGGTTAACTCTTTGGGTCATGTTATTTGGGGAAGAGTCAGGATAGACTGGAGTTAGGATTGTTGTGACATGGAATTCTAGTTATGGGTAGTGTTCCTGATCACCACACCTCATAATGGGATTTAAGTTTCCAAGAGAAGTCGGGATTTATCTAAGTCCTTCGGTTTTCTTGGTTCGATGATGATTAAGGGAAATGAAAAGAGAGTTGGGTTAATGGTCCTGGTGAGCTCGCAAGGCCTGGAAAGCCATGTGGAGCCAAGGATATTCCCTATAACACTCTCTGTGACAGTGAAGTGATTAGAATATGGCTGCGAACCATATTTCCAAGTCACCCACTGAAACTAGTTTCCTCTTGCACTATTTTGTGCTTAGGTTTTGAAACCTTAGCACTTTGGTTTTAAGAAGTGTAATGTTTTTGTGAAATTATTTTCAAATAAATAGGGAATGGTTTGGTTTATGAAATGGCGGAACTTAATTTTCAGAATTGTTTTGAAATGTAAAATGGTGTGCTTACACCTCTTTGAAAGCAGGAACTATATTGAAGATAATTTTGAAAAGAGTTTCCAATAGAGTTTTCTAAACAATCAGAGTGTTTTTTAATGGGATGAGATGTTTTGAAATTGATGTGAATATCTTGAAAGTGAGTTATTTTCTAAATGTTTGTGACTTTCTGAAAATTTTTGTAAGATGTGAGTTGGGATTTTGATCTCATCGTTAGCAGTTATAAGAAAAAAGGATGTGTTGGTTGACCATTTTGGTTTTGAAAAGTGGAAAGAATTTTTGTTTTAACCTTTGGTATTTCCATTAGCGACCACATGCATGGGGTTATATGGGATGATGGATGGTTGATGGCACAACTGGATGAGTACCGGGATGGATATGAGGAGGGTGTCTGGTGTGGCACAAAAACATGCATGTGTGAGGCCCATGGGGTACCATTGGTGGATATGATTACTGCTAAACTGTTTGTTCTCAAAGAATTACTTTTAAATAAAAACACGATGTCTTGATGAATATTTTTGTATGGTTTGTATTATGGGTTTTTGAAAATGTTTATGTTGTGGGATGTTTTGATTCCAAGAACCCCTTCTGTTTGAACTGTGTTTTGGGTTTTTGTTTGGTCGGTAAGCTGTGTTGTAGGGACGGTTAGTGGTCTCTTTTGAAAAATGTTTTGGGATTCCTTTATGATAGTTCCCTTCGTGTGTTTGGAGCTGGTTTATGGCTTGTTTTGACCAATGGACCATATTGGTTGGGTCCTTGGGTTCTCTCATTGGATAAGGTACGCCCCCATTAAAGGTTAATGCCTAATTGAAGCGCAACCCAGATTTTTTCTCCATTGGAAAATCCTCCAGTTGATCAATATAAGGAATCTATTTCTTGAGCTTTTTAGATTTAGTATACACCCTTTCCTTTATTGGTTTTGTGTATCCTCTTGTAGTGGGAGATTGATTATGGATGGTTGAAAGTGACCTTAACCTCTTAAGTTTCCTAATTTTTCGAAGGTGGAAGTGTTCTGGGGTTGTTAGCATGGATGAGTATTTGGATAGTGTCTAAGAGGAACTCTCGGTCCTTCATAGTCTCTTCGAAGAAGGAGTTCATGTTAAACTACTAGTGTGGGAAATCTGGTCATGAGAGGATATTATGGACACTTTCTAGAATTGTGTGTTGTTTTGGGATGTTGTACAAGTTCCCTCTCTATTCATTGTTTATACCAGTCGCAATGGTCATGTTCGGTGATTCCTTGTGATGACATGTGCTCGATTGACTGTAAAGGTGAAAGTTGGGCAATCATCTGAGAGTCTCTATTATGTTGGGAGAATGTCTCCCTTGAAAAAAAATATATTCCATTTTAGAGGAAGGTGAGTATAAGTGTTCTTTACTTCTATTGTTTCTCACCCGAACAAACAAGGTGTGATGTGTGTACATCTTCTAATCCCTTATTTTAGTGAAATATCGATTTAGGGTAAAGTGAGTTTGGAATGTGTTATGTCTTGGAAAAAACTTATCGGGGGGATTGTGGTGTAGTTGTTTTTTGAAACGAAAGAAGAATTCTCATTCAGGTGGTTTCCAAAGCCTAACCGCGAGGCCGAAGATGCTTCAATATTTTGATCTCCAGCCATAGGTCCCGGAGAGAAGCTGGCGCGTAGTCAGGGGAAACCCCAGTGTCATTTAAACCCTTGTGCAAAGTCATATCCTCAATATAAAAGATAAGAAGAGTTTAAACCTATGGTTTCATCATATTTCTTCTGTTGTTCCCGTTCGGTGGAAATAGGTGGAGGTCTTATACCCATGTCATTGCCCAATGTTATTCCCTCCCACTTTGGTTTCCATTGAGTCTTTAGATAAAGGTATGATGTTTGCCTAGACAGGTTGACCACACGGTTTGCACTTGGTTAGTAGTGACCATGCCAAAAAAAACCATGTAGATAGAAGAATCTCTACTGTTAGTTCATGTTTTCCCAAACCGTGTAGACTAACCATGTGGTCATCCCAACACTTTATATTTTGGGGTCTTTCTGTACCGGCCCATGCTGGTCGATTAAGATTGTTGGTTCTTATGGTGGGGAGCCTATTTTTTTTCCCCCGTACCAATAACTTAGACTTATCCATGGTCAAGGATTGGTGGTAGGTAGTCTCATTCAGATCTATCAAACTACCCAAATCTTCCTTGGGTAACCATTGAGATTGGAGAGTGCCCAATGGTTTAGTTATATCAAGGTATGTGTAACCTTGTTCGGCGTTGTTGTTCGTTTGAGTGAATTGCTTGAGTCTTGTTCGGATAGTGTTTGAGGAGTTTTCCTTTGGGATAAAGCCTGAATGTGATTGATTGTCTCAGGAAAGTGGTGTATGATTTTGTTGTGAATTATTCCTTCCTTAATTGATCAATGGAGGTTTTTTGGCCTTTGGGGGCGACACCTGGAAAGGGAGTACATCTTGGTTTATTAGTTCGGTTTGGCTTTCGTATCTGGCCTTTCTGTAGCTTTACGGGGACGGAAAGTTTTCATGGTGGGGAGAATTGTCACATACATGACTTATTTTGAAGTTAAATTTCATTTATTTTCCTTTCATTCTTTGTTTTGGATGGTTTCCAAAGGTTTTATGGAGAAATAGATGAGTTTTCATGAATTGGGCCAAACGTGAGCCCAATTCCAGATTTAAAAATAAATTTTGTTTCCTTTATAACTTTTACATTTTTTAATATTTTTCCTTCATTCCAATTCCTAAATGGTCTCCTCTGACCTATTAACATCAAAATATAAATTTTGAGCCTTTATAAATCCATAACCAGGGTGGATATGGGTTTTTATTTAAGATATTGGGCCTGCCCGAAGGCCCATTTCCTGCATTAAAAATAAATTTTAAATATTTTATATCTCCTTCCCTATTTGCGTTTTTTTGGTGATTCCACCTCCCACTCGACCCTAAGAAACCCAGCCGCGCTCCCATTTCCTTCCCCCCCTCCTTGGAGCTCTTTGAAATCGAGAATTAGGGCTGATCTTCATAGGGTGTCTCAAATCGTCCAGAATTGAATAGGTAACTTCATCCCTTCTTAACTCTCTCAATTATTACTCTTTTCCCTCCATTCCAATTCCCAAATTACCTCCTATATCTTGTTCGAAGAATCCATGAATTTTGGTTGTTTTAAATTTCAGAAAATATTGTTTTTGGAGTGATTAATTCAGGATACTTCAAGTAGGTGAGTCTATTTCTTTCCTCCTTCAAATTGCTTAGGGTTTCTTCCCTAATTCTTGAATTATAAAAAATTCCAGAAGTTAGGGTTCGTGAATATGTTCTAAATTACTGTATTTTGGGTGAAATATTGAGGTTTTAGGTTTCTTTTAACTTCCTTGAGGTGCGGCGGTCATGCGGTTGATGTTTCGCCCCAATATTTGAGGGTTTTGACACATTCGGTAGGTGATTCCGTGGATAACCATTTAATGATGAGTTAGTTTGCTTGATTAAATAATTTTACATGTTCCTTATGTGCTGTGCATTATGAGAAAACCATGTTTGGTAGCAATAGTGAAGCATTTGTTTTTAAAGTTACAATTTTGCTTGAAGTGTGTATTTTTTTTAAATGTATTTCATGTGTTATCTTTTGTGGTAGTTTTGTAAAATGTAGAAGTGGTTTATTAGTTGTTGAAAGGGGCTGAAAATTGTGGTTGGGCAATGATATAGTTCCATGTGGGCCTAAAAAGGGTGTGTATTTGAATGGTTTTATTTGTATAACCTTGTTATACTCCTTGAAAGTGTTTTATGGATTTGTGTGTTCTCATGGGTATCTTTTGTGATATTATTCAAGGTGATTATATAACATTTGAAAGTGAATTATTACATGTTGATTGGGCTGAAATTTATGTTTTGGTAGGGTCTTGGTGTGATTTTGGCTTTAAAAGAGGCTTTTGAAATGGATTTTATGTGCAAAGTTTGGGTACACTCTTTATAATTGTTTTATGAATGTTTTGAATGGTTTATTGGGTTGTGTAATAGGTGAAACTATATCCGCAAACTGTTTTGGTAGGAGTATATTTTTAAAAGGTCCATTTCATTTGTGAAAAATTTGTTATGTGATATGTATCATCCTGGAAATATTTTATTAAATTGTCTGAAGGAGATATTGAGGAGTGAAAGTGATGTGAAAGTGATGTGGAGTGTTTTGTGTGAGTGTGATGTGAAAAATTGAATTTTTGATTATGAAAGAAGTGTTATATTCCATGTGTGTGGGATGTTATATGAGTTTAAATATCTTATAATTGTTTTATAAAATTGTTTAATGGTTTTGTGGAAGTGTTGAAGAAATGTGAAACGTGTGGTGGGCTATTTTGGTGTGATTCAGATTTCAAAATCATTTTGAATGAAAAATGGATTTTTGTGACTTGTGTGGTATACATATGGGATGTTTGGTGAATTTGTGATGTGGAAATGATATTTCCATGTTCAGTGTATATTTCTTGACTTGTTGAACTTGTTTGAGCACAAGGGAAAACCTGGGTATCTAGGTGGGTGGACGTGTACTAGTATGCTAGTGAATCCGTGGGGTTTGGCCTCAGTTTCACTTAGCAAGATTGACGCTTACAACTCTAACTAAACTATGATGATGATGATTGGTAACCACTAGGTTATGGGTATGTTCCCTACTAGTGGCTCGTGCACAAGAATGGATATTTGTGATGGTTACTCTCACCGAGATACGAGGGACCTGGGACCCACAGCTAGCTAGTGCCTAGGGGTTACTTCCTATTTCTTGTGCTCATTATTTACTTTGTACTAATCGTCGGAATACGGTATAGTTGGCTGGAAAATTCAGTAGTGTTGACATTATTTTTAAAAGTGTTGATTCTTAATGATATCCCACTTGAAAACTATTTTTATTCAAAGTTGCATCTTCTAGAAATTGTAACTAGCTTTTCATGTTTTTGAAAACTTGCATGCTTTTCGTGTTTAAATGTTTATCACATGGAATCTCTTAGTGGTGGTATCCTACTGGGCATTGTCTCACACCCTACTTACACCCTTGGGTGTAAGTAGACATGGTTTTTTTTATCGCAGGTTGGGTACAGTTTTTTTTGTTCCAGTGGTTCGGGTTTCTAGCAGGTCCTTGGTGGTGAAGTCTTGTGGAGGTGGCTTGAGGGCGGTGCCCCTTGCCATGAGGGTTCTTGGGCTGTCCTTATTTGGATTTTTACATTTGGTATAGACCTTTTTAGTTGTTTTAATCCATGTAATTCAGTTCTGAATTTTTTTAAAAGATTGTTTGGTTTGAAAAATCCAGACTTGTTTCATTGGATTCTTTTGTTGTTTTATGTTTGTAAACTCGGGTAAATCATTCTGAATTTTCATTTTATGATACCCGGGCACTTGTGCCAGCCCGTGGGGATCGGGAACGCCCTTCGGGCCTTGTCACGGGCTAGGTTTGGTGCCATTTTTGGTGGCGATCGATTCGGTTCGTGACATGTTGCATAGTTGGTGAATGGTAAGTAGTAAATTTAAACCTTTATTGTTCTTTATCAGAGGTTGAATTTCATGTATAGAGAAAACATGAAACGGTTAGGTGAGATTGTGTAGTTTTGGATTGATCTATTCAGCATGGTTACCACGTGGTTTTTCAAACTATGTTGGCTCATTAGGAGGCCATGAGGATTGGCGCCCACTTAAACAGAGGATGGATCATGGTTGGTGTATTATTTGGCCAACTGTGTGGCCTAAAAATGCACCTCATTAATGACTGTAAATTTACCATTCTTCCCCATCAATGTTTTTGTTTCTTCTCCTAAATTTCCTCTCCATTTCTCATATAGAAGTAAGAGTGATGAACCAAATCACCATAAACCTCCTAAGGATATATCTACTTTATTTATAATCCATTTAGAGATTATTTGTGTTCAGATTGATGCTTTAGGTGATTCTAATACTCCTATATCTTCTTTTTTTGGGATTAGGGTTTGTGAAATTGTTTTTCCTCTTCTAAATCCCTAAAATCCTCTTTTTCTGGTGGATCTTAGGATGGTGCTTCAAAGGGTGTTAAAATCCAAATCAAAGTCCAAGTTTAAGCATGTTGTTGCCTATGGATTTGCGTTAGGTGGTATACAAGTTATATTCTATAGTCTTGTGGTTAAATTTATGTTTATATTGTTGTGATCTAGTGTCTTTGTGTTGTCTATTTGGTTTTACATGGTTGAAATGGTTAATTAATTGGTTAAATGATGAATTTAACCCCTTATGATCCTTGTGGGATGCATTGAGGTTTATTATACTAGGAAAGAGGTTACCCTTGAGGTGTTCCAAATTCATTAACATGGGTTTGGGTTATTAAATATTATTTTGAAGTGTTTATGGGATAGAATCAATGTTAGTTATGTTTATATTGTTAACATGGATTTTGGAAGGAAATAGATGTAAATTGTGTTCATTTTATAACATGGCATAAGGGGGGATTTGGTATATTGTTAATGTGTTAATTAGTTGTGAAATTCAAATGGTAAATTTATTATTGGGTTAAGGCATGAAGATAATTTATCTATTAAATGAACTGTGAATTGTAAATGGTATGTGTGTTTAATGAGTATGTTTTTTGAATTGGTATATGTGGTAAATGGTTTTTGAAGAATGTGAACATAGCCTGGTGGTATGTGGGTATTGAATTGAGGTTCTATACCCATGGTTCAGGTTGGACTGCGGCTCTAAATCCCACCCCTATAATGCATGGGTAAGGGAGTTAGACTGAGTCTCTATTCCCCTAACAGTTTCATTTGATGAGACTACCTGAACTAAAGCTCCAAGGTAAGTGTGATGTGATTTTTTTGGTAATTATTCACCTAGTGAGATAGGTAACTTAACTTACCCACATATTCATAGTATTGGATCATCATAGGATGTCATGTAATAAATAAAATACCTAACCCATAGAAAAAATTATGAAATGGTCATAGTGAACTGGGTTAATTAATGAAATATTGTTATCTTCTATTTTTATGGTTATTCATTATGTACCTTCATACACTATCTATTTAGACTAGATATTTTTTAGACACCATTGGTGGTGGTCTACTGAGGTGTAGTCACACCCTGATTAGGCCTCCATTGGGTACCCGAGTGGACTTCATGGTTTTAGGTCAGGATAAGGTCCAGGACCCTATTCTATGTGGTTAACTTTTGAAGGGGATGTGTAGGTTAAGGGATCCGAATTTGTATTCAGGAACCATTTTGGGGACTTATTCAATCCTTTTTATTTTGGTTTTTCCTACACTTGACACTTTTTTACATGAGATTTTATATTTAATATTTGGTTGTGGTCTAATACCCAGTTGTGGGAAAATGGTTGGTAATGCATGTTTATTGTTTATTTCTTATTAATTTATTTCATAGTTTATCGGTTGTGTCTAACTCTAATAAAGAGGGTATAGTATCCCCACATGTCCCATTAGACCTTATCTTCTAGTCTAAAGCCTTAAGAATATGGGGAGGTATTCTTGAGGTCATGTGGATACCCATATTGGGGCATTGGTTTAGTGGCTTCTAGGTTGGGGATGTTACAAAGTGTTACCCATACAGGTTTTTATCTTATTTTTTCTTACTATTTAGGGATGGTAGATAGGAAACTAGGATGTTTCAGGACTTATAAATGAGCTCGTATATGGGAGTAGTTAACCCATGTGTGGGGGAAAACCCAAGTCCCAGGGTGGGATTGTTGTTCTTGATTTTTGTTGTTATGGTTGGATGATACATCATCATTGTGTGATGCACTTCTGGTGTGATGTTACTATTTTATGATATTTTCCCCCATGAATTAAATGGTACGAGGTTGTGAATCTGAGCATCATTTTAGGCACCTAGGGATATAGGCAGCATGCATCATGGTCAGCACACATGGGGAGGATGTGTGGGACATGAAGAATAAAATTCATTTCTTTTCCTTAAAAATTTGAAAAAAAATGGTGTCCAATAAAGATAAAGAGAATGGGTAAATGTAAATAATGTGAAATAATGGTTAAATAATATATCCAAATAAAGAGTTATAAATGGGATAAAATTGTGTTGTAATAAGTTTTTAAGATGAAAGGGTGCCTAAAAGAGAAAGATTTGTGTTGTGAAAGTGGAAGTGGTTAAAAAAGGTGTCTAATGAATGGTTGTGACTATGTTAGTTGGTTTACCAAATATGACCATGGCCCATGGGAGGGATTGTTGAGGGTAATGATAGAGATGTGACTGTCTCTATTGAGATAGTGGGTGAACAATGACTTTTTTATGGCTAGTAGTGAGCCTTCTTTTGTAAAAATTGTGGAAGTTTTATGTTATGTGTTATGAGATGTGTGTTTGTAATTGTAGATAATTTCCACCACGATGATGTGTGATGGTTATGATACAAGGGGATATCTCTGATAATTCTCTTCAAAAAGAAGGGAAAGAAACCCTTTTGGTCCAAGGTAACATAAAATAGGAGAAGTTTCATGGGAAATATACTCATTTTATGCATTTTATGGAATAGAATATATGGTGGGTTTCACTGAGTATGTTTGACCTAACTAGAGAGTTTTAGTTTCAACACCCTCCAACGTTTTTTGTAGAGGGTGGACCTGAGTTTCAATCATCAAATAGGATAGAACATGAAGGGACATGGGAAATATGTATCCCCAGTGTTGCGATCAAACCTAGTTTTTGGGTGGTTTGGGAAGTGGGAGTGCCTTGGTTTAGATACCTTGATGAGTTCTGATGCATTGGATAGAGGGTGGCTCCTCATTGTACCCTTGGTTAGGAAATGTCCTTAGGGTTGAGAGGTATCGTATAATGGCATGTATGTGGTAACCCTTGTGAGTTTTGACCAAGCAAGTTGCATTGGGATTTTGGAATGTATGTCTTGGTCTATAGTGTCATTAGTGGTGGTTATGTTTCTATGGCCTTGAAACCTAGAGTAAATGATTCCTTCAGTGTATTAGATGTCGTGTTTTTTAGAACGGGGGTAAGAGTGCCACATGTGAGTAGTGAATTATTGTAATTTTGATGTATTTTTCCTAGAGGGAGAGTGTAGTGACTTGTTACACATATCCCTAGCATGAAGATTTGGTATCATTAGACCTTTAATGGTGACCTGTGAGAGGGGTCACACATGTTGTGAGTTCTCTTCCTAATGTGGGTATGTCCTATAGGACTATGTGGGAAATTCAATGGTTCTGGAGAAGAAACTCGAGTAGTGACTATGAGTGGACAGCCCAACATTACAGGTTTCTTAGAATATGAATCATGGGAAGTGCTTCAGTGATGGAATTAATGCACAGTGTGTGCCATTGAGTTTCAATAAATGGTATGGTTGTGCCTTGGTTTATTATTCAATAAATCACTTATGTGATTATGGTTGGTTGTAAGGATGGTTTCTATGGGAATGATAGTTAGAGTATGTGGCATGGTGGCATTGAAAATTTTTAGAGAAGAAATCAGGTCTAATTTGGGTGGAAAAGGAAAGTTGATAAAAGCATGGATGGATGTTTGGGTATGGAAGTGACACATGTGGTGAGGGGTGGCCATGTGGTTGGTCTTTTTCATACTAAAATTTGGGTGGTTGGAAGTGATTTTTGATAATTTCTCAATTCCAATGAGGCTGATGGGCAAGGAGTCATAGTTAGTTATAGGAGTGAGAATTTGGGCCTATATCTAGCATTTTTTGTTTCATGGGATATTGATTCAAGATCAATGGGTGGTTTTAGGGAATTGTGTGACCTCAAGGGTTTTGATGATGATCAGTTGTTTGGAACATACTATAGATACATTATATTGTGGGGATATGTACATGGGTGGTTCAGATATAAGTGAATATTGTTTTCCATGGAATAAAAGTCGTCATGTAATGGTGATTCAAGGTTCTAAATGGTTTTGGAATGATTTTTTTATACTATGGGTCACTAGGGTCTTGTTCGAATAACTCGAGAGGTGTGGTGGTTGTAGTTCCATGGGAATCATTGGTTCATGGGTGCTTGGTAGAGAGTCAGGAAGTGGTGGTGAGTTCGGTTGGAAACCCCACTTGAGTTATGGTGGGTATATTTTGATGAGGTGTTAACAATTAGGTATGATTTATAATTTCAAAATCTCATGGTGTCCCAATATTATTAGATTATATTGGTGATGGATATTTGTGGCGGTGTTCATCAACGACTTATCAGTGTACTTTTAGCTAGTAATTATCATTCCCAATATCTTGACATCATCTTGGGTATATTGAGAGACCTATGGATTTACGCATTGCTACCTAGATGTATTTTGGTTAGATGTGGGGTCTCTTGGAGGTTATTCTCATGGAGTGGCATATGTGGATCTAAATTTTTGTAAGTTCCCCATTTACCATTTATAGGTGAGGTCTTTGGGATTCACTGAAGTTCAATGAATGTTGTGGGTTCCATTGTTTGAATCTAGGGATGGGGAATGGTTGATATTGGTATTTTTGTTCTTGTATAATCTATATAGGCACATCCATGTTTTAGGGGTTCATATTTTGTTTTAAGGGTGAGCTTTGGTGGTTGGAATTACTTGAGTTCAATAGTGACAATAACACTATTAAGGTGGGGAGAGGTAATTAAGTCCTGGAGGTGTGGATGAAACTATAGAGTGGATGTAGTGGCATAAATATGCTAATGAGAAACTTGTGAGGTGAATGTTTGGGTTCCTCGAGAAGGGACTAGTGGGCCTTTCATGTGGTGGTTGCTGGAACTGAGCATTTGCATTGGTCTCAAGGTGGTTCTAGGAATAATATGAGATACTTGTGTTAGAATAGTTGATGGGCATGGAAATGGAGGTTTGGTGTTAGAAATTTATTAAAAATCAAGCATGGACACAATTATGTGTGTTTGGGTGAAAATAGAATGACTTTAGGTGTAATGTAATCTTGGTTATATAAATTAGGGATGTGCCAATAGTGAAGCTAGGCATTTCCAGGATGATTCGGTTAGAGATGACTCAACTCAGTAGGAAAAGGAATAAATGCGGTGGGTTATAAACCACCTTCAGTGGATGTTTTATAATGATAAGTGTGTTTTGAATGTGGAAATGAGTTTTTTGGTAGAACGGAGTTGTTCTTATTTAATGAATTAGAGTTGGAGGTGATTTTTTGGGAACATTGATAGATGTAGTGGATCGCAATGATGGATTTGAGGGTATTAGATTCCTTAAGAGTGTAATTTTACTAGAATTCGAAGAATGGCTTTGGTTGGAATGTTAGATAATAATGGAATGTATTAAGTGAGAAGGTGTTATGGGAAGGTGAAGGGGGTATCTGTCAAAAGTGGAAAATGGTATTTTGAGAGAAGCTAGTTAGGGGTGGTCCAACACAATATGGTAAACATAACGGGCATGGTAAGTTATGAGACACATCTAATTTGATATTCTTAATGGAAATTGAATTTCAGAAATGATGTCAAACTTGAGAGATGAAAATTTTTCTTAGTATGAAAATGGATGTTGTGGGTATTTCCATTCTTGGTGGCTTGGATGGAAAGGTTAAATTCCATGGATGGTTGGAGTTCTCATGAATGTTTGGGAAAGGAGAGTTGGGAAAATCATTATGCATGTTGTGAATGTTGAGCTGAAGTTCTAGTTATCTTTTTCAATAGTGGAGGTTCTAATCATCAGAAGATAGTGGGGGTGTGCTAAAGTGTATGATGGGGATCACCATAGTATGAAAGTGTTCAGTTGATGGAATGACCAGTGTTTCTGGTTGGATGTACACGAGTAAGTACCATTCTGGTGTATTGGCCTTGATAACAACAATTGGATAGGATTTTGACTGGTTGAGTGCCTTGAGGATTTTGTTTGTGTTCTAGATGTTCAAATATGGAATGAGGCCATTGGGCCTCAAGTTTTGGACTGATGTAGGCCAGGATATGTTGTAGGAAACTGTTTGTTTTTATTCGGGTGATTCCAAACTTGGGTCATTGTTAGCTCTTTGAAAACATGGAATTAGAGCATCAAGATATTTTTTCATTGATTTGAGGCAAGGATTAGGCCGATGGAGTGTCAATTGGATATTCCATGATGGTATGATGATATGTGTGATGTTTCATGGTGTCACAAGTTTTGAATTGTTGCCTTAGATTCCTTAAGTGGCTCATGTGGTTGATGTAGAGATTGAGGCTAATGTGCTCTTTGATTAAAATCTAGTTCATATAGTAGATCATAGTGAGAAAGTCTTTAGTGGAAAGATTGTGTTGTTGGATTGAGAGTTATGGTAGCTTGGTAACATTCAGGAAGAGACTTAGGAGAGGAATATAAATATGTAGGCCCAGTGTCCCAATATTTTTACCATGGGAACTCAGTAATTTTTAAGAGTGTAGCTTGAGGAAGATCTGTTATAAGGTGGGGAGATTGTAATATCTTGAACATATAATCGGGTATGTACTTGTTTATTTTTTGGTATAAATCCCTTTAATTTGGTTAATGAAATGTGTCTCAAGTTTACGAGGAGTATCAGGGGTATTTTGAGGGTATGGGACATGAATGAAGGGAAAACATGGTCATCCAATGCATGTTTCATGATTGGTGAATAGTTACTCATAACTATAAGCCTTAATTGTTCTTTCCTGGAGGAGGATGTGCATGAATAGAGAAACCTTGCAATGGAGGAGGTGATATTGTTCATTTTTGGATAGATCCATTCTGTATGGTTACCACATGGTTTTTCAAACCAGGTGGAATCTATAAGAATTTGTGTGTCCTGCCCCCCTCTTAGACAGAGGGTGGATTAAGTTTGGCACACAGTTTCGCCAACCATGCGGCCAAACCATGTCCCTCTTTAAATAAATGAAATTTTCCATTTTTCCCCTCTGACTTTATATTTCTTTGCCTAAATTTCCTCCCCATATCTCCTCCAGTGCAAAGAGTGATGTACTAAATCTCCCTAAACTTTTCAAGGATTGATATCCTTTGTTTCAAATCCATTTGGAGTGTCTTTGGGTGTGAATATAAGATATGGGTGAGTCTAACACTCCCCTTTATTCTTTTTTTTATTAGGGTTTGTAAAAAAGAATCCTCTTATGAATCCCTAAAATCATCTTTTTACTATGGATCTCAGTTTGGGGATTTTAAGGGTGTTCAAATCTAAATCAAAGTCCATGGTTAAGCATATGGTTGCCTATAGATTTGAGGTAGGTGGTAGACAGGTTATATCCCATAATATTGTGGTTAAATTTATGTGTATATGGTTTTGTTCTTGTGTCGTAGTGTTATCTATTTTGTTTTCCATGGTCAAAATGGTGAATTAATTAGTTAAATGATGGATTCAACCCCTCATGATCCCCATTGGATGAATTTTAGTTGATTCGACTAGGAAAGATGATACCTAGAGGGTGTTTTTCATTCATAAACATGGGTTTGGGTTAATAAATATGATTTTGAATGGTAGATAGATAAAACCAATGTAAGTTATATTTATCTTGTTGACATAGATTGTGGAAAGAAATTGATGTAAATTGTGTTTAGTTGATAACATGGGATAAGGGGGGTTTGGTATAATGTTAATGTGTTAATAAGTTATTAAATTCAAGTGGTAAATGTGTTAATGGATTAAGGCATAGAGATAATTTATGCCTTAAATGAACTGTGAATTTTAAATTGTATGTGTGTTCAATGAGTATGGTTTGTGAATTGGTATATGTAGTAAATGGTTTGAGATTCATGTACCCATGGAATGGTGGTATTTAGGGTATTTACTTGAGGTTCTACACTCATTGGTCAAGTTGGACTTTGGATCTAAACCCCACCCCTATAATGCATGGGTTAGGGAGTCGAACTGAGGATCTATGCCCCTAAATGTTGCATTTTATGAGACTACTTGGACTGAGGCACCAAGGTAAGTTTGATGTAATTTTCTATGAAATGTTTTCCCAGGTGAGATAAGGAACTTGACTTACCTACTTATTCATATTAGTTGATCGGCATAGGCCATCATGTAATAAATTAAATGCCTAACCCATGGTAAAAATGATGAAATGATCAAAGTGAACTTGGTTTTTCAATGGAATCCTATTATTTATGTTTATATTGTTATTCATTATGTACCTTCATAAACTATCAATTTTGAATGGATATTTTGTAAACACCATTGGTGGTGGCCTACTGATTTATACTTACTCCCTGCTTGGGCTTCCATTTGGTACCTAAGTATACTTAATAGTTGTAGGCCAGGAAAAGGGTCAATTCCCTATGCTAGATGGTTGAATTGGGTAGAGGATGTGCATGTTTGAGGGATATGAACTTTTAGTTAGGAACCATTTTGGGGAATTCTTTAGTCATATTTATTTTTGGTTTTCTTACCCTCGAAATTATCTTACATGACATAGCATTTTACTGTTTGGTTGTAGGCTGGTATCTAGCTTTGGGAAAATGGTTGGTAATACATGTTTATTATCTATCACTTATTGATTCCTTTATTTGATAAATTATATTTTGTTAAATACTCTAATAAAGAATTTATAGTCTCCCTGTGTGTTATATTAGACTCTCAATGCTAGTCGAAAGCCTCTGGAATGCGAGTAGGCTTGCCCGAGGTTATGTGGCGACCTGGCTTGGGGCACCGATTTAGTGGCTTCTGAGTTGGGTATGTTACAAAGGAGATGGTTAAATATAATTCCATAAACATAATAACATTTTAGTATATAGTAGATAATATTTTTATTATATTTTAATTTATAATACATAATCTATGGTGTAAAAATAAGAAATAAAATTGATAAGATAATTGCCTTCTCAAAGAGAAAGATCCTTTGGATCTCCTCTTAAGTACCCTAGGGATGATCTTTTGGGAAGACAAGAAGCTATAAAATTTGAATAAGTATGTTTGGGATATATCTGGAAGTTTTTTTTTGAGACAAATGTATTTTGAGGTGTGTATAAGTGAAGGGGGTGTGTTCACATTTATAAGTGGGGAAAAGGAACACTTTTGTAAACTACTTGTAAATTTCCCAAAAGAATCCAAAATGATAAATTTATTCACATGAAAAATGCTTCCAAATTACCCAATATCATAAATTCGGAAGAATAAGGTGAAAATATGGCCATAAAATAATATTTTGACAAGTTTTTATGTCATTTTAACCCTTATCTTCTTACTTTAACACCATGGTAAACCATTTTTTACTATTCATTCTGGTAAAAAATTAAGATGACCCTGTTAGATAATATAAATTATGATGATTCAAAATATAAAATTCATTTTTCTAAATTCTATTCGTATATGGGGTAAAATATAATTTAAAATTAATTCTGTAGACATGATGAGAAAGTGGATTTTCAAAGATAAAATGTTCAAAATCTTACAAAGTTTGTGTATCACAATTCAGTATAAAAATGATTCCAATGAAATAAATTGTATTAATATACATATAATTGAACTAATTTTACTTTAAAACAAAATTAAAATATAATTTAACTTTATATATAATTTAAATGAAAATGTAGTTTTCAATTCAAATTCAATATTTTTTACTATTCGTCAAAAAATGAAACTTTTCGAAACAAAATCCAAAAAATTCACCCTAGGTTAATTTTGATAAGATGATTTAAAAAAATAATTTTATTTTATCAAATAATTCTTCAAAATTGGTAAAAATTTATTATAAATTATGTGTGACAAGCATGACTGAACCACCTTTTAGAAAAAATAGTTTCTTTTGAAAACATTTCTTTTTCTTTCATAATTTAGTTATTATTATCCATACCTTCCAATTTAACAGCTATGTTATAATGGTAATATTAAAATAAAAATATTTTAATAGATAATTGTGTTTTTTTCAAACATGATGTTGTGTTCATTGAAATTTATCGAATATATTTAATTTATTTAAATAATAAATATATTATAAGTCTCAGGTTGTTATATTCTCTTCTAAGATTGGTGTTTCATGTCATATACACTATCGATCATGATGTTACAATTTTAAAATCTCAATATGTTACATTCTACTACGTTAAATAAATTTAATCCTCATAATTTAATCTTTATCTTATTAATAAATGGTTTGTCATTTGAAAAAACCTTTATTGAAATATCACATCGTGAGAAGGGTTAATAAAACATCCACTTGATAATAGAGAAAAGAGAGAAAATTTTCTTATGGAATAAAAGATAAATAGGTTTCTAAGTATGATAACATTAGTGTAAATAAAAAATTTGAACATGCAATAAAATTGTAAATAATTATATAGAGTGATAGAGGTCATTGATCACAAGAAAGTGAATGATCAATAGAAAGTCAAGGAACTCAAAACTATAAATTTATGATGATTTAAAATTCCATTAATACAACATAAATGAAGTTATTAGGATAATATTTTGCTTCTATATCCTTTTTCTATATTTTAGTAATTCATTTACAATACAGACTTAAAATATTTTAAAATATAATTACTTGATATCTTTCTATAACAATTTCATCTTTTGGTTGTGCTTTGATCATTTTCCACTTCATTTCTTACTATAATTAATGAATATCCATAATGAAGCACTAAAATTATATTTTAACAAATCATAAGATCCATAATAGAATGATAATTCATTCCTTCGATCTCAAGTTACCATTATAAAAAAATTGTTATTATTGGTTATCAAATATGCATAAATATTCATATGGTGAATTAATACACTAATCTCTAAAACCTAATACAAAGTTCAACTAAAAACATTTCACAAAGTTCAAAGAAAAACATTTCATAAATGGTTAACCTTATGACCCTTCCATATGATTAAAATCCAAGACTTTATAAAGAAGGTCACTAAATTTCAAAAATTAACTTATCCTTAATCCCTCAAACAATATGAATTATATCTCAATTGTCGCATACCAAACATGTGAATACCTTCATCATGTATTCTCTTAAAACATGGTAATAACCTTAATTACCAAAAAAACTCATATTGAAAAAATGCATTCTTCCTTATTCATTAAATAAAACATATATTATTGGATATATTCCTTAAATCAAATAATGTTTTTAACTCCATAAATGATAGCATAAACCACTTGGTCATTGAACCATTAATCATTTCCAAGGTATTCAATACTATGTAATTTATTTTTTCCATATCAATAACCTCTTTATCCCAACATCATTATCTCAACATTAGGAACATAATAAGGGTTATATTTCCCCCAATCATGTGTTTTACAAGAAGTTAAACTTTCCACTAAATCGTTTTTATTGGTCATCGACATCATTTAACATATGATTTCAAATCCTTACTGAAAAAGTATTACCATACAATCCTTATACAGTTCATAATTATTATAACCTGGATATCATTGATAAAATACTCAAATGACATAATTCTTTAATTAAAAAAGAGTACATTAATCATTCCAATTCATTTTTGGTAACAAAAGAATCTTGACCATGATCCATTAGATTCTTTTGAGGAATATCCCTTTAACCCTTGGTACATTCGTTTTCATAGAGCCCCATATACTTATAGTTGTAGCATTAAACATTTTCAACCTTTTTATTTCTATTTAAATCATGTCCATAGTGACCTTTCTCTCCAAAATTGTTGTAAGATCTCATTCCCTTTATAAAAGCACCTAGGTATTTCTTTCCACAATTATCACATGTGGGAAAATCCTTATTTACCTTCTTCCCTTTATCCATAATGTTATTTTTCATCATCTTCTTTTATTACTTCCCTTCAAATCCATAATACTTGAAGAATGTTTTATCTATCTTGTTAGTACATGATATTTTTTCCTCATATGATTATAATGTTTGGGAGACTAGTTACCTTAGAAATATTGTTTTAATCCCATAAATTAAATGATCATTCTTACACTTTGGATTACATACATTGATGTGGTTCTCATTCCTTCTTATATGCACCATTTCTAAATGATGTAATACATTAAATTAGATCATATCATTATGAAACATAATGTATAATCACAAAACTAGTGAAATACATAAAATAAATTGAAAATTTTATTCATGGATAATATCATAATCATAAACAGGGTTTCTTTGGGAATATCTTTATTTTTAAATCCTTTATATTGGTTTGTAAATAGAATTTTAATTATATTAAGAATATACCTTGGGAGTGTAAAACAACATATGTAGTAAGGCTCATTGACATACACCTGGGGATGATTAGGTCATGAAAAATGTACCCTTTTGTATTTACTACCCCTAGGTACATTTGTTTGAGAATCACCTACACTTTTAGTATCAAGATAGGGATGTATTTTCTAGGTAAAACCATATAATCTCTTCCTTACCAAGACATTATTATTTTATTATATACTTATTCTAAAACTATACTATAGTTTTATGTTTCCTAATCTATGTTTTATTAAATCCAGTTCCTAATGTTTCTACTAAACTTCCTTTGATTCCAACTATATCACCTCAACCCTAGTATCCTTGATTAGATTTCTTCTTTGTTAAATTGGCATAGATACAAGAAATTTCATCATGGAGGACCGGATGGTTTATTAGTCTCAGTAAACTATATATACACATGATTTCAATTAAAATTGAAAACATAAAATATAAAAATTATTTCCTTTGAGAATGTCATTATTTAACTTAGAGTATCCCTTTATATTGATTACAAAACACTTCCCCGTATCCTAGGAAAAATAAAATATAATAAATGGGTGAGATCAAATGCTCAGTAAGGGTAAGTTTATAGTCTTGGTATGAATAAATAAGTCATAATAAATATGTAATGTTAAATAAATAAAACATATTCCATTTAATAAATAAATTTAGCATAATATAGTAGGGATAAATGATGATCATATAATTCCATATAAATAATCACATGATTATGAAACTTAACCATAGATATTTTAACTGAACAAATAATCACATGTAATATCAACAACTAAATTCATAACGTTGAAATGAATAATTTTATACATCTAAAACATATCATTGAGTCCTTATTCAAAAACATCTAATACCTTCAAATCCTTATACCAAGACATCTATATAAATTTGTAATGGCTCGGCCAAAACCCAATCTAGTTTGTCTCATGAGACCTACCAATGCATCAGGGAGCTATAGAAATCCCCACCCATCACTTATGAATCTAAATTCATTCCTCGTATGAAATTTGTGAAAAAAAATCCATATAAACATTCTTATTGAAAAACAAGCATACAAAATGTTAATAATTTCCCTATTCAATAATCATAATCATGAACCATCCAGAGTAATATAGTGGATGGGAATAAAATTTTACATCCTCAGTCAGAATGATCATAAAACATCCAAATAAGTGATAAGGGTGGTATAAATACAACATATCCCTAGTGAATCATAAGTTCAATAAATTTTTAATGACATTGATTTGTATGAATACCATAAAAATATCTTTAAAAATAATTTTGGGTTAAATAACCCTTTCAATTTAAAAATATTTTCTAAACTAAAAGTTCACAAAATATTTTTAAAATTCTATTATTTTAAAATAAAATTTAAAAACTTGTAAAAAATATTTTAAACATTGATTGTTCATGATGGTGAAAAATTATGTTTATGACATACACATTAAAACAAATATTCCTTTCACAATTTAGGTAAAAAATAAACGGTCAATATTTTGAAATAAACATAAATTTAGTTTAAATACATTTTTAAAAAATTAAAAATGGGTAAAATTATATATAATAAATATTTTTTAAAAGGTTAAAAAAAATTAGAAAACATGTATTTTTATGAAAAGGGATTTCCAAACAAATAGAGAAATAAAGTCAAATTTTCTTAAAACAATCTTAATCTTTTTTAGTATCAAAGAGAGGAAAAATGGTAATATTACTTGAAAAGGTTCATTAATAACCATAGGATAATAAATTAAATTTATTTTAAGATATAAATATTAATTAATTCCCCCATGGGATACATAAACAAAAACAACTCTGAATAATGATGAGATTGTGAAATAAACTCTTACCGCTTTGGTAACTTTTGAATCATAAGCCCCATAAAATAAATAACTTTAAATGACAATTTAAATACCATGAATATAATTCAATTCATTATATAACATTAAAATATGTAATTATATACACCACACAAAATAAATAAGTATTGGATTTTGTAACACCCCAAGAGTTTACAAAAAATATCATTTTTAATTTCATTAATGTCTTGTTTTATACGCTACACCAAAAGGAGCTTTCACAACACACATCTCTGACCTGTCTTGAATAACACGCAATCGCGACCTTTCACGATAGCGTGTGTTGTACGCAACACCAAGTTTCGTTAAACAACGATATGCTATTAAAATATTATTAAAACTAGCCGTTATGAATAGTAATAACCACTTTTTGAAATTTTGTAAATTTTATTTTTAAAAATGGACTTAATTTTTGGATTCCGAATATCAAAATTACCTTAGGGTGAAATTTTGGTACTTTTCAGATAACTTTCACATTCTGATGAATAGTGAAAATTACTAAATTATAATTAAAAAAAACTTTTTTGATCGAAATAATTAATAGTGATAAATTTTTAATTTGAGTGGTTTTAAAGTATATTTAGAATATATTTTTACAATTTAATACAATGTTGGTCATTGGATGTAATTTCACATTTAAACCAGACATAAACAAGTGTCAATCTTTTGATAGTTATTATCTCTTAAGAACATGCTATTTGTTTTGACGACGGGAATTAATTTTTAAATTAATTAATGCAACTGATATGTTTTGAATTTGAAAAAATAGAAATCATTTTTGATTTCATAATATCAAATATAGCTTAGGCCTAATTTTTGGTATTTTTCTGAAAACTTTCAATTTTTGATGAATAGTGAAACCACTAAGTGGTAGTTAAAAAAACTGAATTGTTCATAAAACTTAATTTTACCGCTTCTGTGAGTGGAATTTCAAATATCCGAGAGACACGATTGATGTCAGTAAGTAAAATGTGGTTCAATGAGATGAAAATAATTTTTGGTGAATAGTAACTTTTTACTTTTATTTACCACGGTTAAAAGTAAATAGGGTAATTAAGGGTAAAAATGATATTATTATTACCCTAACACATGTCCTAATTCTATTGGACAAGTGTAATTCGACCAAAAACAAACTTAGGAATAAGATATGACCATTTAGGCCCACTTGAATTAGATTAGGACATTTATTATTATTTAATTCAAAGAAGAGTTAAAAGAGTTAAAATCAAAGTTTATTTAATAAAACATTTTTAATATAGGGTTATACATAAGATAAATTAGACTATAAATATTCATTAGAAATCTAAACAGATTTCCTACATAATGATATTTTATTTTTAATTTTTAGACATTAAATAATTTAATTTATTTATGACACAACGATGATGCAGTAATTATCATATTAATGAAATATTGACATAATTGATGTTATAAATACCCAAATAAATATAATTTGAGACTTTTTATGAATTAAACTAATTTTATAGTTTAATATGACATGTTAGTATTGATTTAATTAACTTTTTTAGAACTTATCATTCTGTTATCATTTTCACAAAAATCAATTACTAAATAGTGTCAAAATTGACATAAAATAGTTTTTAAAACAAATATTATATTATTAATTGTTATTTTATTCCTAAAAATCTAAGGTTCGGCCAAATGACTTAGATAAGGTTATATATATTAATAATAAACAACTTGGGGTTCGTTTGGCTTCTTATAGTAAGTTTATTAACCTTATAGTGTAAGAACACAAGAAGTCACGGTAAAAGTAAAATTATTTAACTTAATGTTAAATCTAAATGATGAGGTTAAAATAGGAACCTAAACTTGTCTAAATTCTATTGGATGAGAGGATTTCGACCCATCCCCACCTTAGCCTCTAAATAAATCAATTTGGAGCTATTTAAAACCGAACTTGACTTTATAATAAAATAATATTTTTAGTTATTCCAAAGGTGCCCCTCTCCTCCCTTATAAAAGGGCACCTCCTCCCTCTCTTCCTCACACAACTTTGAGCCTTAAAGCTCGGCCAACCCCTGACAAATTCTCTTCTCCACTTCCCTAGAAACATCCTAGAGGTTCTGGTCTTCCTCAAAGACCAATTTTAGTGCCCTAAGAGGAGGTCTCAAAGAGGCGCTTCAAAGAAGAGGTAATTTCCGTTACCAATTCTTTCACCTTTCTTTCTTCTTCAACTTCTTCTTCTTTAGTTGTTTCATGATAAAGTAATAACATCATTATTACTTACATAATGATATGTTATTATAAATATGAAACAACCCTAATTCACCTTCTATCCATCCTACGGAAAAATGAAATCACCGCGCGTGCGTAGGTACGGAATACCGTCTCCACGCCGTGGTGTAATCTATTTTCCACCATCACCTTACAAGGATGGGTATAATGGTGTAATGAGTAACTATATATGATTATTATAAAGTGATATTGATACTGAAATAGTATTCATATACTCCAATACAATTCCACGATCATAGGAATGATATCATCACTCGTGCGTACGTACGGAATACCGTCTCCACGATGTGATGCGACTCGTTCTACATGATCATCATTACATAGTAATTATATAAATGAATTGAATGAATAAATATGATATATGTTACACTAATACCATTCTGGATATAAGGTATCTATAACCTTAAAAGAAGAATAAGAATTTATTCGGGAAAACACGCATAAGAACAAAAGGCAATAAAGACCCGAGTAACAAGTAACAATGAAATATTACTAATAAGAAGCTAAGAATATGACCATATATGATATCATATTAATATGTATGATTCTGGAATAAGTCAATAACATTATTTAAACCATTATACAGGAGCTTCGGACACGTACAAATCAAATCGGACCTAAGGTAAGGGAAATATCACAATCTCATTTTTATCCGAGATTGTTTATACTTTGGTATTTACTGGGGTGTATTTTATCATTCACATCCATGTTTTCTCAATATGTAATATTATTTCCATCCACCTACAATTTTTTAAATCCAATTTTACCCTTCGGTGAGTTTTTAGTAAAGGATATGAAAAGAATCTTTTGTCGTTGTTTTTGTACGAGGTACTTTTTGACTTTTCGACAAAAGTATGAGAAGTATGTTTTTTTTAACTTATACGGCATGAATGGATTTTTAAAACCTTATTTCCAAGAAGCTTCCTTTATATGTTTTCAAGTTTATTTTTAATCAACTTCTTTTAGTTTAAAATTTTATGACATGTTAAGAAAGGAAAATTGTTTTTGAAGTAGAAAAGATATTTTCCTCAAGAATGAAGTTCAAGTGTTTTATCAAAATTATTTTCCATCTAAGATAATAAAGGGTTCTGTTTCTATCCCTATTATTACATGGATTTGATTATGTTGTGATGGAAATATTTTTATGAAATATTTTATCTTATATGAATTGTTTTATGATGTCACGATGTTTAAAGATTCCCATTTTTATTACATGGGTTATGCAATGATGTATGATTTATGATTTTGTGGCACACATAAGAATGGTATCATTATGAGATGGGTGGGACCTATATCTCCCTCCAATGTATTGGGTAAAGATTTTATATCTCATGAGATAGACATGGCTGGAACGGTAGGTTATACCGGTTCAGTGAAATAGGACTGAAACGAGGGTGACTCGGTTCAGAAAGGGACTTTGTCCACTAAGATAGTCTTGGAAATGAGTCTTGACTAACAAGAAATGATTCTCTATGATTATGTGTGCATGCCACAAAGTTTCATGTTTTAAGTTATGATTATTGTGATTACATTTCACTGCCATGAGTTATCCCAGGTTATGAAATTATGATCTCTTTTACAGGTTAAGATTTCCAAAAGTTATGTGCTTATGTATATGATGTGATTGATATTTCCTTTGTTTACCCTTACTGAGCATTTGAGCTCACCCTTTTATGTTTTATTTTCCCCAGGATATAAAGAAAGGTTTTTAGGTATAATAAAAAGGAAGATATTTATGGGAGATGTTGAAGATCTTTCACCAGGATTAGAGGATTATATTCCGAGTTTCCAAAGACACTAAACTATTACGGTCCTTGTGTGTGTGTTTTTGTTATGTACTAAGTATTCCGCAAATGTAATGTAATGTCAATTTATGTCAAGCTTTGGGTCTCTACAGATTTTGTATATGTCTCACAGAAATAAAAGTGAGATGAGAAATCCTTACCTCATATTTGATTTCCTTTGTATGTGTTTTACCTCATGAATAATAGTTTTTTAAAATGTTTATAATTTAAAAAATAACAACAATAATATTTATAATATCATATATGATCCTATTATAACATTTTACCACCCATTTTTTAATAATATTTCATTATTTTCATTATTTCGGGTGTTAATTGTCTTGTTTTCTCTTGCTCGTTCTATCGTGAAAGTTCCAGTTCTTGTGAAAATGATATATATATATATATAGAGATATATATATCATCTATATAATTATAATAATATTATAAATATAATATTTACTAGTTATATATATTTTTAGAAACATTTATGAAATTTGAACATGGAAAATGAATCACATCGCTTCATAGAGGCAGTAGGTTGTACGTGTGCATGAGCAACAATATCATTCCATTATGGAGTGAAAGAGTAAGAAATTAGGTGGTATAATAATTTTACATAATAAATATCATATAATATATTTCAAATATATTCATTAATTTTGTCCTTATTACATTATATGTAATGTGTAAGTAAAAAATGAATCACATCGCTTCGCGAGGTGATAGTCCTCCATACACACAAGCGACAATAAGGAATTTGAAACAAAATGAAATGTAAAAAGGAATATATGATATTAAAATTAAATAAGTATAGTAATATCATAAATATCATATAAAATTGTTAAATTCGTCGTTATATCTATCCTAAAAATTTGGTGATGGAAAATGAACTACTTTGGTACATGTTGCGGTAGTCCGCCAGACACACGACTAGTGATTTCGTTTCACATTTGATGGAAGTAGAGATGGAGAAATATTATTATATCAAAATAATAGAATATAATTATATTTTATATACTATTTTAATTATATTTTAAGTTTTTATAAATAATTTAAGGTGAAAAAAGAGAATAAATAAAATGAAATAGTTTTGTTGAGATAGTTTCCTTCTCAAAGAGAAACCTCCTTTGGATCTCCACTTAGGGACCCTATGGATGGTATTTTGAGAAAACCATAAGCTATAAAATTTGTATAAGTATTTTTGAAATATGTTTTCGTAGTTTTTTTTCAATCCAAATGTCTTGGTGTGTGATGATAAGTGAAAGGAGTGGGTTCCATTTTCAAAGAGAAAATGTTCAAAAGTTTACAAAGTTTTTATATCAAATTTCAATATGAAAACGATTTAAATGATCTAAATTAGATTAATATATATATAATTTAACTAATTTTAATTTAAAAAAATATTAAAATATAATTTAATTTTATAAATAACTTAAATGAAAATGTAATTTTCAGTTAAAATTCAATATTTTTCACTATTCATCAAAAAATGAAACATTATTGAAAAATCCCAAAAAATCACCCTATGATAATTTTTATATGATGATTTAAAAAATGAATATTATTTTTTGAAAAAAAAATTATTAAATTGGTAATAATTAATTATAATTTATGTACAAAAATCATGACTAAACGGCCTTTTTGAAAAATACATTTTTTCATAAAATAGTTTTTTCTTTCAAATGGTTCTTATTTTATATCTAATTAATAGATATAAATTTTATTTATTTTATAAATGTTTAAACCATATAAGTTTCATAATTTATTTAGTGTCATCCATACCCAAAAATTTAATGGTTAAGTTATAATGGTAATGTTTAAATAATAATATTTTAATAGAGTATCATGTTTCATTCAAACCCGATGTTACATACATTACAAGCTTTAAAAGAGATTGAAGTTATTTAAAAAGAAATATATTTTAAATTATCTATGTGTTATATTCTCTTATAATGTTGGTGTTATGTTTCATATATGATATCAAGAATGATGTTTCTATTTTAAAATCTAATGGTGTTACAACGATGTTGCCTTAGACTTTATTGAACTAATGTTTTAGTGAGCATGTTTTTCATATTTTGGATATAGGATATCTTTTATAGATCTAACACTTTATCCTCTAGCATGCTTCTAATGGAGTGTTAATTTAGGGAGATGTGATTTTTCCTTTTATAAAAAATTGGATTTCAAGCGAAGTAAATAGCACTTTGATAATCATAGAATATAATTACACCATCCTAATTTCTTTTGAGTTCCTTTAGAAATTGATTCAACCAAACCAACTCCTTCCCATATTCTGTTATAGCTATATACTCATGTTCCATTATACTAAATGTAATGATATTATGTAGTAGAAATATATAACTAATTTTTGTTCCTCTATAGTTGAAAATAAAAATGGTCCTGATCTTATAGGTATCTAAATATCTAATGAAGTCCTCATACATAAATACTTGTAACATATCTTCTTCCCCAAAGAAAATAAAAGCATCTTATAATATTTTTAAATACCAAAGGATCCATTTTAAAGATTCCCAATGTTCTATTCTAGGGCTAGACATAAAATTACTTATATCCACCATTTCAAAACTCTATGTCTAATTGAGTTCATTGCATAAATTAAACATATGATATCATAAGAAAATAGTAATTTCTCCATGTATAATTGTTCTAATTCCATTTTTTGGTGAATGTTCCTTTAATAGTTTGAAGTGTCTATAAAGAGGGGTAGAGATAGGCTTATATCCGGTCATACCAAATATTTCTATGATCTTTAAAATTTAATTTATCTTAGATATCACAAAAATTATATCTTTACTATATCTCTGGATCCACATACCTAATATCTTCTTGACTTTCCTGATATCTTCCATCTAAAAACTTTTGGAAAACATTTTCTTCAAATTTTTAATCCTCTTATCATTTAGTAAAACTAATAACATTTAATCGATGTAAAAGATTGAAATAATGAAATTACCATCATCTTGTTTCTTCTGATAATAGAATAAATAAATATTGAATCTCTCAAGTACTTCATCTAAAATAAATCTATTGAATTTCTTATTCCATTTTCATGGTGCCAGTTTTAAGACATAAAGACATTTTCTTCAACTTCAGGCTAATTTTATTTTTTTATCTTCTCATAAACTAATTTCCTTATTAATTTATATTTATCCCTCTAACTCACCATGAATTAATCTTGTAATTAAATCCACTTGTTCAAGACAAAGATCTTTTGATGCCACCATACTCATCACCATCTGGATATTTGAATGTTTAACTAATAGTGATAGTATTTTTAATCATTCAACGCCTTTCTTTTATTGAAATTAATTTTCCTCCAATCATAATTTTTAATGATTATTTCCATAAGATTATTCTTTTAATTAAAAAAACCCCACTTATTCTTCAGTTCCTTTTTACCTTTTGGTAACTCTATTAGTTTTAAAGTTAAATTGGTTTTCAATGAAGCCATATATTCACCCATTTTTGACTTCCACTATTTTTTATCATTAAGTGTTACTACTTATTACAAGAATTTTATTTCTCCTATATCCATTAAGAGTATAAAATTAATGTTATCCCCAAAATGATGCATAAATCTTATAACTTTGGTTTATCTCCTCAGCATAGTTTTATGTTTTGTACTACTTAACTCTATCCAAAATTATTTACCAAGCATCTATCCAAGATAATATTAAGGATGCACAAAGGGAAATTTTAGAGATTCAAAAATTTTTATGGGAGAAAATTAATGGATGTTACATGAATTTAACATCAGTAAAGATAGTTTTATTTGGTATGGAATTGGACAATGTGTTCCATTGTCACCTGAGATAAAGAAAGAGCAATTGGATAATGCAAATATCTCATTTTCCACCATCCATCCTATAAGTACCAATATATACCATGATATTTGAGAGAAATTATGGTGGGGTAACATGAATAAAGATATTGTTTAGTACAGACCAAAGTGATTGGTATGTCAACAAGTTAAACCAGAGTGACAAAATTCCAAAGGGATGATGCAACCACTAACCATAACAACATGGAAATGGGATGAAACACCATGTATTTTGTCATGGATATTTCAAATACATCCAAAGGAATTAATTTGATATGGGTTGTGGTGGATTGACTGAATAAGACTACCCACTTCATCATTATTCAGTAATATTTATCTCTTGACCAAATTTCCATGATATAAATAAAGGAAGTGTTGAGGCTACATGGGGAACCAATTTTGATCATTTCTGGTCATGATCTAAGTTTTACTTCTAAATTATGGAGAAGTATTCAACATTATTTGAATTGAACATCAAAATGGCCTCTCGCAACCAAACTAGAAGACAATTTGAAAGAAAAATTTAGATGCTTTATGACATACTAAGATCTTGATCAATGAAGTTTAAAGTATTATTGGATGAATATCTATCATTAGTTGAGTTATCATACAACAACAGCTTCCACTAGAGTATTCAAATAGACCCATATGAACCTCTATATGGGAATAATTGTATAAATATTATGTGTTGGGTTGAAGTTGGTGAATATAAGTTACATAGACCTGATCTTCTATAAGAAATGATAGAGAGGCTCAATCCATTCAGAAACATATTAAAGATACACAGATTTAGTAAAATAACTATGCTAAAAATCATCAAAGGGACTTGGATTTTAAAGCTAGAGATAACATTTTACTTTGAATATCGCCATATAAGAGGGCCATAAAATGTTGAAATAAGGGAAATATAACTCCTAGTAATATTTCACTCACTAAGATCCCTTGATCGCATAAGATTTGTGGCATATCAGCTATCACCTCTAAAAAACATGGCTCAAGTTCATAATGTGTTCCACGTATCTCTCCTAAGGAAGTACATTCTTGATTCCTCACTTGTACTAAATTTAGAGGTGGTCAAACTTGATCATAACATCTCTTATGAGGTGAATCTAGTGAATATCTTGAACCATGGAGATAATTTCCTATGTAATATGACAACTCATGAGATTAATATTATTTGGAATAATCACAAGTATGAGGAATAAACATGGGTACCAGTGTAGGAAATTAAACATAAGTATCCTAATTTATTCTCAAATGAAGATAGGATTTGAAATTTTTGAGATGAAATTTTTAATGTGTGTAATGATGTGACAACCCAAAATTTAGTATTGATATTTTCTTCTGAATAAATAATTTTTGTCATAACTAGGTATCAATTATAGTGTAAACATATGCAATACATAATGATTTATCTTGTTAATTGAGAAAATTAGATTTATTTAATAAATATATCTAATAAAATGGATAATAGTGTAATGGGGTAATGAAAAAAAAATAAACTAGAACTAGATAATATCGATCACATTGATCTCCAAGAATTATCACACTCATTAAAAATAATTTAAAAAAAAAGACAAAACATTAGTAATCCAATTGAAATTTAAAGCTAAAAAATGTGTAACCTTGAGAGGAATTGAAATAAATGATGAATAAAGTAATTAATCGGTATTTATAAGAGTTAATTTGACTATAGGAATAGAGATATTATAGCCAACATAATATCCTAACCATTATAAATAGTAACCTGGTTGTTAACCTAAATGGCCCGAAGGCCTTCAATTTTTATTGAATTTAGATAATCCCCCTTTAAAGGGATGAGGGGGAACCCTTATAAGGCCCGAAGTTTTATGTGATATTACATAACCCATATGTCTTATAAAATCAACCCAAAAAAGACAAGTTGGAACTACCCCTCCCCAGAAAATGTTGTGATGTGAGCTATCCAACTTCATATGGCTAGTCGGTTATCTATCCTATGAAGAGCTACACGAGCTCAGTACCTATGGAAATGTCATACCCTCTCATTCTTCCATGTCTGGTTAGCTTTTCTCTAGTGAATGTGCATACTCTGAATCCTCATCTGTAGCCTTGTTTCATGTAATCTGTCTAGTAAATATGCTTTTTCATGTAGCCCAAAGGCCTTGAGGTGGCCTGAAGGCCTTCAGGTGGCCCAAAAGGCTAACTGGAATTGTAACTTGACTAGCTGTTGGGAATAGTAACCTATCCATTAGAATTGTAACATGAGATCAAAATAGTAAAATAAAGTATAAATAATATTTACTAAGAAAAAATTAATATTATATAAATGTTTTAATTCCATGAAATAAATTTCAATTTTAATAAATCCATATAATTTTAAGTATAGTTTTTAATAAACCATATTTTATTGTATTTTTTAAAAAAATAATTTTTATTTTAATAATTAAAATTAAAATTATTATAAAATTATTTTGATAAAAGGGATTTTATTTTTGTAATAATCACATAAAAGTTTTCTAAAGGTGTATTTTTTCTAATATTTAGAAAAACTTAAATTTTTAGGTGAAGAATAAAAATACAATTTTTACTAAGTTGATATATTTTAAATTAAATATTTCATAACATAAATTATAAAATTTAAGTATTGAACAAATAATGTTTAATAATTTAAATAATTCATGAAACTCAAATTCCAAACATAAAAGAGTATTTTTCAAAGTATAAATTATAAAGTATTCCATAAAAGAACAATTTTTCACTTTTTCAATTTACTTTTAAATAAACTAATGTATTATGTTTTTAAATGGTTTTAAAGTATTAAAAAATATATTTTAAATAAAATTTTATTCATAATTTCAAAAATATCAATTTTATAATGTTTAATTTGGGAATAAAATTTTATTCAATATTTTAACTCAAAAGTACCCCTCTCCTCAAGTATAAATACACCCTCTCCCGCCCCTTGGAAAACCACTTATATTGCACTTCATAAAGTAATACCTTTGGTAATATTACCTCTATTAAGACCCTAAACATAATTAGGGACATTTTAGAGTCATATAACTCCAATATTTCAAGGATTTAAGGACTGTAGAAATGGAAGGATGTCACGAAGGAGGTAAGATTCTTTCAACTTTACCTTTCATTTTCCTATTATCTTCCTCAACCAATCTATTCGTTTCTCACCCAAACCTCTTAATAGTTAATTAAATATAATTTAAGAATTATTTTAATTTTATTAACCTAATTTAATGATTTTATTTACAAATATTTATATAATATACATCTCTCACCTCCTCTTTTGATAATGCCTCGTTAATATTCATTAACCATATATGAGAACATTGAAAACTCTCTACTTGTCATCAAATTTATGACTAGTTATGATAAATTATTAATAATATATAAATTTATAAATATATGTATTTATAATCTTATATAGATAATTCTATTAATTTATAAATAACAATAAAACGAAATCATGCAATCAAAGAAAGATGGGGTATTTTAAAGAAAACACTATATCAAAATATTTCACCTTTAAAAAAGAAAAATAATAAATAAAATAAAATGATTATAATTTATAAATATTGAAAATAATTAACATAATTTTCTATTGGTTTCATTTTTTAATAAAGATAAGTTTATTATATAGGGATAAAAAAGTAACGAAATAATACACGGCCTAAAGTAAGGGAATTTTCATACACAATTCCTTCCTTTTGGGTTTTCTCATCATTTTATTTATTTTTAGTATAGATTATTTTCTAATTTCCTCAAAATTTCCATTCAATTTTATTTCCCTTTTCTCTATATGGATATAATTTCTTCTACATTTTTGAAAAGATTTATAATCCAACAAAAAAATTTCAAAGAGACTTTATTTTCCGAAACATCTCATTGACTCGCCTTGAGTTGTTTCTTCTTCACTGGAAGAATAATTATTTTTTAATAAAAAATATAATCTCCATTATTAATTTGGGAACCCCAAAGGTTATTCATTAATTTATAATTTAAAATATCTTTATGAAACCCAATCCTTTCCATGGGATTATTTCATCATTGTAAAAGTTATATGATTCCTTCTTATGTGTAATGCATGATTATGATCATTTTATGATGTGACAGGTGGGCCCAAAATTATATATCCCTACAATTCATTTGGTAATGTGATATATCTCATGATATTATGTGTATTATGTTTGAACATGGAACTATATTTTTTTCTCAATTTTGATGTTATTATATGTACATATATGTTATATGTGAACATGATGCTAGATTTGTTCATAACTTATGATTGATATTTTACCACTAGGTTATGATGTTTCATTATTATTCATATTAAAATTTCCTTTCCTATTTCAAATTACCGATTAATTATTAAGACTATGAACCTTTTCTTATGATATTATGATAATGATTATGATTACTCATGTTTTATATTGATTCATGTCCCATGTTCCTTCCCATTTATCCCTCCCCTTAGTGGGATTTTAGCTCACCCATTTCATTGATGTATATCCTCAGGTGGTTAAATTATATAGAAATCAGTGTGAGAAACCAATATTTAGGGATAGAGTAGGGGAAAGGAACTATATACATGGAACATGCATACTATTTGAGGTAGGTGATCATGTTTTTTTAACGTATCTACATGGAAAAGTGTTATGAATTTTGATTAAAAAAAGGGAAGTTGATTCCCTAGTTCATTGGACCATATGAAATCCTAGGGAAATTTGGTTCAATTTCCTACAGAGTAGTATTACCTCAGATTTTATCCATGTTACACAATTATTTTCATGTTTTGATGATAAAAAATATATATGCTGGATTCATCTCATGTTTTCACCCATGAAGCATTTCAGTTAGAAGATAACCTTTCTTATGAGGAATATCCATTACATATTCTTGGCTAAAGAGAGTGAGTTTTGTAGATTACTATAATTTAATAGGATAAGGTTTTGTGGTAAAACTATAGGGTTTAATAATAAACATAGGAATATAGAAACTTAATAAGGGAAAGGTATCCCAACTTATTTAAGTTGTGAATAAAAAATTTTGAGGAAAACACTTCCAAAGGGGGAAAGAATGTAAAAAACTAATCCATGAGAGAATAAATCATTTTCATATTTATTAGTATTCGTGAAATAGATATTTATATTCATTATAGAAACATTAAGTAATTTTTAAATAAAAAAGGAAATAAATTTATTAAACCCTTTTCTCAAAGTGTTTTATTTAAAAGTTTAATTTTAAAATTATAGAATAATAATGTTAAAAAATTAATTTCGTTTTTTAATTCATCATGTAAAAATTATCATAAGATGAATTTTTTATAATTTTCAGAAAAGTTTGATTTTTCAATGAATAGTAAAAAAATATTGATTTTTATTGAAAATTGTTTTTTATTTTAAAAAAAATTAAAGTAAAATTATATTTTAAATTATTTATAAAATTTAAATAGTCCACATTTTCTATTATATGGTTTTTAAAAAAATTTATACTTTAATTTGGCATGAAAACATTTTTGTACATAAAAGATTTTTTCTAGAAAAGTTGTTTTTCATAGATTTTTATGGGTTTAAATATAAATTAAATTATAAAACTTCTATGTTTTTTATATTTCAAAATTTATTCTACATTTTCTATCATGAGGTCCAAATTTTGTTAATATTCACCTTTTATTTTTATTCGTTATGAATAGTAATCATAGTAAATTTTTACCATGACAAAGGTAAAATTGGTTAATTAAGGTAAAAATAATGTAACAAGAACTAGAAAGTAACCCTGACACTTGATTTAATTTTATTTGGTAATTATATTTAATAGATAATCATCCAAAATTCTAATAGATGACATTTTTTCATATAAATATGATTTTCACCTTTATAGTATTTTATGTAAGGAAAAGTCAAAATGTCATTCTCTTTATTTTATTATATTTAAATTTTTACATAGGGATAAAATAAGGTATATTTATTTCTAAATGTTAAATTTAAAGATAAATTATTTTTATTTATCATGGTAACTTATTAATAATTTTTAGCAATGAAATAATTATCTTAAATTCTAATGAAACACTGATGCAATATTTATTCAATTAATAGAAAAATAAAATAAATGACATTAAAAATGTTAAAATTAATATTATTTGAATTAATTATTATGTTACATGATTTTTTAGATAAAACTGAAATATTATATATTATTTAATGCATTATATTCAAATTCCATTATTGTCTTGTTGTTTTAAAAGTAAAATTAAATGATTAGTTCTAAAATTGACATTAATGTTATTTTATAATAAATAATATTTTATTAAATTGTTTAAAAACTAAAAAATTCTATTCTTAGCCATGTTATTTGTATATGGTTTCAAATATTAACCATGGTCCATTTATGGTCCAAGTTTCCTTTTATAGTAACCTTTTTGACCCCTAAAGAGTAAAATCTTTAATATTGCGGTAATTATCAAAAACGGTTAAAACAAAACGATAAAAGTGAAAAATAACTTAAAATTGTATAATTTTTAATGGATGAGATTATTTATACTACAACTCATCTTATATTCAAATATTATCAATTTTTATCTATTTAAATGTGAAAATTAATTTATATTTTATAAAAAATTTAGAGTGCCCCTCCCCTCTCTTATAAAAGGGAACCTATTATCTTTTGTTCACACTTCAAGAACCATTTGTTTTGGTTGATACCTACCCAAATCCATTCCTAACATCACTATCCACATCCTATATTCCTTGGTTTATTCATAAAACCATCTAATGAAATCTTTTGGTGTAAACCTTAAGAGGTTTTCTAAAGAAGAGTAATAGTTCTTAATTAATTATTTTCATTTTGTTTCCTTTTCTAACTTCTAAAAATATTATTCAATCATGATAAAATAATAAAAAATATATATCACATATACTAAAATTTTATTATGTTAATGGAATAACCTATATCTATCTCCTCTTCCGTCAAATGGGAAATAAAACCATTTTGTGTGTGTACGTCTGACTATCACCTCATAAAATGATGTAATTAATTTTCCATAACATTCTCTTACATCTGTTTGTAATGATGAATTTAATGTATATATATTATATTACTGAGATATTTATCATTATTAAAATATATTATATCATTTAATTTCTTATATTTCGATTCATTAAAAAATATAATGTCATTCGTTCATACGGGTGGACTACCACCTCCATGAAGTGATGTGATTCATTTTTCATAACAACGCCACATGGAAAAAAATATGTATATTTAAATAAATAATATAATGTTTTTGATATAATATTATTTATGGAAAGATAAAATAATATTTACCTTATTTATATAATGATCGCTGAAAAATGGAAACGTTATTCATGCATACATACGACCTATCATCTCCATGATTTTATCATAGTTCATTTTGTATAAACACATATCAAGGTTAGTTTTAAAAGTATAAGTTATTTCTAAAAATATTTATTATTTCATTATTATTATTCTATATATGATTTAATAATGAAATCTTTGACCATAGTTAGCCTATCAAAGTCATTTTGGATATACGATCCAAATATCATCAAAACATATGATGTAAACATAAATTATTAAGTAATTGAATATAAAATGGTAATGAATAAAATAAAAAGGAATAATAAATTTTAATAATGTTCTCAATTAATTTAATAATTAACATAATTTTATTATTCAAAAATATAAAGAACATATATTATGAGTCTAACTCAAGTTAAGGGACATTCTTTTGAAAACCCTCTTTTAAAGTTTCCCTTGCAAATCTTTTTCTTCCATGTCCATATTTTTAAAAATATCCTAATAATATATTTATATTGACATAAAATATTTGTAAAAGTCATTTCATAAGTCTTTTTAATTTTTTTATAATGTTTTTAAAAGTAATTTATGGAATTTTTTGAATTTCTTTACAAAAGACATAAGAATGTTCTATTTTAACATATATAGTGACAATAAATTTTCCCAAAACCATAAATGTTGTTTTATTTTTGAAGTAATTTACAATTCGGTATGTTTTATTCAAATAAAAACCCCCTTTTCCATACTTTTGAGTATTTTATTTTTGAAAATGGTTTTTGAAAATAATGTGTATTTCAATATCTGAAATTTCTTTTTATATGGGTTCAAATGAGTTTTTCAAACGTTTTATGATGAAAAAGTGTAATCATAAAATGTTTTATTCATTATATGGTACTTTATAATTATTTATGACAATGGGTGATAATTATAAATCTTATATAATGGATGGATTCCCATTATATCTCATGAATATGGGTGAGACTTATATATATTGTATGAAGGGTGATCCCCATTTTAGGTCTCCAATTCATTGGGTAATGTTCCTTATCATAAAAGGCAAGAAGGAGAGAGTTAAATAGTGTGGTTTATCCTATGGATTCAAATAGACTCTATTTAGTTCAAAATTGTGTTTAAAATGGATTATGAATATGATGTTCTAAGTTTGCTAAAAAAATTCTATTTGATTACTATAAGTTTTAAAGTTTTATTTGAGAAAAAAGTGTGTTTATTTATTATGTAAATTATTTATTTAATATTCTCAAAGAATAAGTTGATGATGGTAAGTATTTTATGGGTTTTCATGTTTTTCACTAAACTAACGAAATTATTCTTTTAATTTACCTTACTAAGATTTTTGTGCTCATCTCACATTTTTAAAATGTTTTTCATATGGTTTAAGGATGGGTAAGAACAAAGAATAGGTCAAGTGTAAATTCATGAAGATTTTTCATAAAAATAAAAAATGATTCATTTTAAAAGTTTTATATTTTGGAAAAAATGGATAATGGTTATAATTGTACACTTTTAATTTATGGGTTTATTATGTACAATTTATGACCTGATTATCTAAAAATATAATCTTTAATGATCATCAAGAATATAAGAAAATGAATTCTTGAATAAAAACTTTATATCATGTAATGTTTAATCATGGGTCCTTATAAAATATTTTCTAGAGAATATGGTTATAATTGATTAAATATTATTATTTCTTAATACATTACCACCCTAGGAAAGCAAAAAATGTGTATAATGCTTTGAGTTAAAAGGCTCACGATAGCTTTTCTTTGATGAGGATAATAAAATAACCAATATTCATAAATCTGAAAAACATGGACCTTGAAATCTTGAAGGGGATAAATATTATCTTTATTAAGTGATTGTTCAACCATATATCCCTATTAAGAATAAAGAGTCACAAAATGAGGGTGTGGAGTGGTAAAAGAATGTGATAAATGTTTCTAAGTTCAACCTTGATTGTAATGGAATGATATGGTTCAAGAACCAAGTATGTGTCTTTTCAATACTATAATTAAAGAAGGATTTATTATAGGAATCTCATAGATCATTATTATCTATTCATCATAAAATTATAAAGATGTATAGTTTTCTTAAAGATCATTTCTAATTGGAATACATGAAGAGTGATATTATGAAGTATACATCTCATTTCTCGGTATGTAAAAAAGTTTAGGCTGAGAGATAGAGGTCATAGGATATATTAAAACCATTACCAATACTAAAATTGAAATGGTAAAATAAAACTATTGACTTTTTTATTAAAATCCCCAAATCATCTAAAGTCCATAATGGTTTTTAGGTTTTAGTTGATCACCTAATGAAGTTAGAAAACTTTATTTATATTAGAGAATATTTATATCTTAACCAATTTTCTAGTATATATATATTAATTTGAATGGTTTCATAGAGTACCACATTCTATTATATCATTAACAGCCTGAGACCCACACTCTTAGACCCAATGATAAAAAAATAAACATTACATTTATGGATTTTATACTAATAAATGTGATCTAATTCTTCTAATCCAAAAATTACAACATCAAAAGGAAATATTGTATCACTTAAAAACCTAAGAAACATTTAGGTTTAGAGGTTTAGAGAATTAGGAAAAAATCTTAATAACTTGTGCTAATAAATAATTAGTTCATAATGACCAACATCATCTCCCATTGTACCCATTTTTCATATTCCATGTTAATTATTCGAAATATCTTATAAAATCATAAAACATTTTTTGAAAAAAAAACATTTAGAATAATTCTTCGAAACATGGGAAAAAGAAACATATGAAAGTTTGATCTCATATTCTTAGTAAGGGTAATCATAGAAGATATAAATTGAAAATCATATAAAATCATAAGATAATCATAAGGGTATAAGATCATGAACATAACTTAAAAAGTTCATACCCAATCATAAAAATATCATAAACATGATTTACGGTATAAAAAATTAGCATTTCAAAAAAAAATTATAATAATCATAATTCATAATAACAAAATCATCAACCATAAGTCTATGTCATAAACATGTGTGTGTGGCTCCATAAGTATAAAAACCATTTCAAAAGAAAATGATAACTACTAAGACCATTAGATCTGGAATAAATACATGTTTCCCATAATATATCAATAAAATTAATTGTTTCTCATATCATATCGAGAATGTAAACTTGTTTCCCATGATAGGTTAATAACATTAGCTTATTTCCCATAACAGATCAAGTGCATCAACTTTTTTCCCATAAAAAATCAATCACATCAACTTTTTCCCATAACAGATCAATCCCATCAACTTTTTCCCCAAAATTATCTCATCGGATATAATAATTTACCCAATTACTTAGAGGGATATGTAGGTCAAAACCATCTTGTAATTAAAATAATATTTTTTTTCTTACATAATATAAAACATTCACTATATCCAAACCCAAGAAAATAAATGTGTTTCATAAACATTTTATCATAACATAACTCATGAAAATAAATTAGAATCATAAAAATCATACCATCACATAAATAAACCATACATAGAAAGAAAAAGGATGGTATCCTTAGATCATAACCCCAGTAAAGTATAATTAACATCAAATGATTTCATTTTATATGGAAAATGATTTTGAAAGATCGTATGAAATAATTCTTGAGGAAAATAAACTATCCATTTTGAAAACACTTCTTTTTTAAAAAATATTTTAACTTATAAAGGAAAACATTTTCTTTAAAAATAACCTTTTAAAATTGTAGAGGAAAATTCAAATAAAATATTAGTCATAATAGTGGTAAAACCTTCCCACACCATAAAATTTAAAAAAAACATTCCTTCCTTACTTTTTTCTAAAAATTAACAAAGTACCTCGATTGGAAAATGAAAAAAAATTCCATTCAAACTAATTTGTAAAAATATAAACATGGGTAAAAAATAATTTAAAAAATTTTAGAAGAATATTAAAAACCATTTTGAAAACAAATTTAGAAAACATGGAAATGCAATAGAAATATTCCCCAGTGGGGACTTAAACATAAATAATCTTGAATAATGATGAGAGTGTGAAATAAACTCTTAACACTTAGGTAAATTTTGAAACATAATCGCCATTAAAGAAAAAAAATAGATAGATATGTATATCCTATAATTTTCATAATAATAATTATAAAATACATTCATGGGTTGTATTTAAACCACATAAAATAAGTGTGTAGTGTATAAGGAATGTGTCCCATAGAAATAACAGTGTAACGAAAATACCTTACCTTGGGTATAAATAATAAACTTATGTTAATTATATACTTTATTAAGAACATTTTGCATGTTTATTATTAATTTTATCTCACTTATTATAATTTTATAACAATTACTTAATCATTTATGTTCACATCAGATGTTTTAGTGAGATTCGGTACATAAGTCCAAAATGACTTTGGTATGTTCACTATGGTCAAAGAGTTCATTTTTACATAATATCCAAGATAATAATCATTAAATAGTTACAATTTCTATACATAAATTATAAATTTAAATTGAACCATTATATATTGTTATGAAAAATAAACTATGTTACAATCATGGAGATGGTAGGTCGTATGTATGCATGAGTAACGTTTCCATATTTTAACAATCATTATGGAAAAAAGGTATGTATTATTTTTTCTTTATAAAATTATAATTATATCATATATATCATATTACTTATTTATATATACTTATATATATAATCCATGTGATGTGGTGATGAAAAACAAATCAAATCGCATCATGGAGGTGGTATTCCACATGTAAGCATGAACAACATTATCATTTTTCAGTGTATGGAATAGTGAGAAGGTAAATGATATATTATAATTTTAGAATGATAAAATTGCAATTAATATCATATATAAACAATAATTACATCATTATAATTAGTCATAGGGATGGTTATGGAAAAATAATTACAACGGTTCACGAGGCGATAGACCGTCGTACACATGAATGATGGTTTTGCTTCTCATTTTATGTAATATAAGATAAATATATGTTATTAAATTAACATAATAACATATCATTATATTTTGGATACTGTTTTATAATAGTTAAATAATATTTTAATGATGTGTAAGAAGAAATAACCTATAAATTCTCGATTAAAAATGATACATCTTCTTTGGAAAACCTCATTTTCTTACCACCTTCAGATCAATAAGGTTGGTTTTATTCTTAAAAAATACCTATGTAATTAGGTTATGGATTATAGGAAGCTATTTTGGTAGGTATTTTCCAAACCAAATGGTTTTTTAAAATGTGAAGTATTGAGAAAACGAGGTTCCCTTTTATAAGAGAAGGGAGGGCCACTCTTGGAATTTCTCAAAATATTAAATTAATATAAATTAATATTTAATTAAAAATAGATAAAAATAATTTATTTATAATATAGATAAATGCAATCATACAATAATTTTTGGACAATTTTTTATCACATTTTTACCCTTATCATTTGGTTTTAACCCCTTGTTAACCCTTTTAAAACTTATCATGACAACAAAAATGTCTACTCTTTAAGGGTCAATATAATTACTATAAAAGGAAAAAGTAACATAAATAGAAAATTTTTTATATTATAAACCAAATACTAATTACTTTTATGAATCTAATATTTCTTTGTATTTTATATCATTTAATAAAATGTTATTTATTATAAAATATTGATAAATCCAAATTTTAGAATTATTCATTAATTTACCTTTAATCATATTAAGATAACACTTACGATTAAAAATATATATTTTATTATATCCCAAACATTTCATTATAATATGAAAAATTATTTTATCTCATTAATTATCTCAAATTATATTACTTTTAATATTTTTAATATCATTTAATTTATTTTTACATTAATTAAATAATTTCTACATTAGCATAGCTCAAAATTTTAAGGTGATTATTTCTTTACTAAAAATAAAAAATATATTACCATGATAAATATAAATCTTTTATATTTAAAAATACTTTTTATAATCAAAGATATCCTCTGGATAACTCTATATTAAAATATTATAGTTTTTAAAAACCAGAGTGTGATATATTTGACTTTTCATGACATAAAAAACTATAAATGTCATAATCATATTTAAATGGCCGTAAAATATTATCTAACCAAATATTGGATGATTATGGATGAAATAAACTCATAAAATAAAATTTATGCAAGTTTTGGGGTTATTTTATAATCCTTATCATTTTATTTTTAACATTTATTACCTGATTTACCCATTACTATGGTAACAAAAATTACCAAGGTTATTATTCGTGTTGACCAAAAATGAAAGGAAAATATTAGATAAATTTTGAACAAGTGATTCAATATATAGAATAAAATTTTAAAATTTAAAAACGCTTAAGTGGCATAATTTAATTTAATATTAAACTAGAAAAATGTGATGAAAAAAAGTTTTTCAAAAAAATGCCCTTTTAAAATATAAATTATTTTTATGGTAAATTAATATATAAAATCCATTTAAAAATTATATATAATTAAATAATTAGTAAATAATAAAATTTTAATACTCTTCCAAAATATAATTTCACTTTTAAAATAGTTTAGAAGAAAAATATGGTTTTTAATCAATATTTTTCACTATTTATTAAAAAATGAATCTTTTCATGAAATTATTAAAAATACATCCTATGATAATTTTGAAATGATTATTTCAAAAATGAAGAAAATTTTATCAAATAAATTTTCATAAATTAATTATCATTTTTACAAAAAATAATAAAAACATTTTTAAAGAAAATGAATTTATGAAGAATAAAATGATTTTACTAAAAATCAAGTGCTTATTTATAAAGCATTAATTAATACATTAGTAATGAGTAAAACCATTATATATTTCATAAATCATTTATTCATCTTCATACTTTCAAATTTAATGACTAGGATATAATGTTCACATTTAACTAATAATATTTTGTTGTTCATATAAGCTCGGTTTTGTGTATTTTATACGCTATATAATTTCTTTTTAAAATGTCAAGATAGTACCTTCCCCCCTCCCCCATTAATAAATTAAATCTTATAATTTTTAACTTGGTCTTGGTAGCTGGGTTTTTACTTTTCAAAATAACATTTTTTAAATCCCATATCTTAAAAGGGTCAATAAAGAGTCTTCTTAAAAAGAGAGGAATGTTAGTATAAAGGTCATCTATAGTAACACATAGTAGGTTTCCATATATGAAAACTTTTCTGGAAAGTGAAAAAAATAGATATGTAATATAAAACTAATTCTTAAGGACTGTAATAGACTGATAGTGATCATTTTAGTGGGAAATTTAACCATCATAATTCCATAAATTTATGATTGGTTAAAAGGAAATTAATTTCTCAGTAAGAAAATTAGATGGAAAACATTTTTATTTCAAGGAAATTTTCCTCGAGTACAGGAATTACTTTATTTCCTTGTCTAAAAACATGACGAAATATACATAAATGACAAGTATATTTCCATCCTTTAATATATTTCCCCCAAAATCACATATTTCTCTCCAAATGATGTGTATTTAAGTTAAATTTGTCATGACTGAATCACTAAAATAACTTCTAAGGAATCATATAATTCAAAAATGATAAAAATAATATTCCTCCTACATTTAGAAAATAAAAAAAACACAAAATTTTTATCTCGTGATAAGTTGATTCCCAAAAATAATAAACCTTTATATGAGGAAAACTACTTTAATCTCAAAAGTTCTATAGTAATACCCAAATTTAAACATAGATCATTCAATAAGAAACTATACGTAAAATTGCTCAAAATATTCCAGACTAAAATTGAAACCTAAAAAATAGAATTATTTTATCACATAGTATTCAAAGATAAATTTAGTATTATCTCCCAAAATATACATCCCCTAAACATATAATATCCATGATACACTAACCATTTCCATAAATATCCTGAATCACCATAAATCCACAATAAAATTATATATTCATCCAAAAGAAAATTTAAACTTTATTCCTTAAATAAAATTCCATAATATTCTGTTTACCTTAATTATATAGTGTTCCCAAAGTAGTGAACATATTTCCAAATAATAATAGTCACTTAACACCAAATCAATTTCCAATCCCATTGTTATCTATACGATAAAAAATATGTTCCCAAAATGATCATAACTTTTATATGTTAGAAATTTTAAATAAATAAAAACAATGTAATACTAACCAAGAAATCATATTGGTTAGGGATAAACAATGCACCCTTATCGCCCTTCAGTTATGGGTTTATGAATTGCGTCCTTTCCGAGTGCAATGGTTTGTCACCCAACCTCTAATCTTTATTTTTTCTAAAAACTTTATTAATGTAATACTTATAACATTCCTAGAAATTTTATAAATATACTAAAAAATAACATTAATATATTTAACATTAAATAAAAACTTTAACCACAAAGGTTAACTCATACCATTCATTTTACATCCCAAAAATGTAAAACCTCATACTTACCTCAAAATAAAAGATCATATAAACCCTAAGGTTTATAAATAACTTTAAAAATTATTTCCATAAAATATAAACTAATTATTCTTCAAATAATATTTCATGTTAAAACTAATGGTTACATATACATGTCCCAAAATATCATTAGCCCCCTTAAATTTAAATCACTCAAAACCTCAAAAGGGTGTTTAAGACTCTGAAATTATGGTCAACCTCAAACTTATATACCCATGATGGTATCTGTAACTCTTAAAATAAATTTTTATGCAGACATCCTAATTTAAAAAGTTTTCTAAACCCTACTCTGATACCAACTATAAGAGCCTGAGACTCACACTCCCAGATCTGGTGATAAAAATATAAACAATACAATTCTTGATTTGATACTGATAAATGTAACTCAATTATTCCGACACAAAACTTAAAACAATAAAAGGAAATATAGATCAATTATTTAACATCCCTCCCCTCCTCATTGGCTGGATTTAAGGATAAATTGCTACTTGTCCTTAAGAAACATCCCCAAGGTGACAAAGTATAGAAATAAATAAAAGTGCTTTAATGCAAGTGGGGGATGATTTGAACTTTGAGAAAATAAAACAACCCATCCAAACATTACATAAAAAATACTATTACATGATGCATGATAATAATTAAAAAAAACAAAAAGAAATAACATGTATATCAAAACCAAACTTTAATAAGGTAACACAACAAAAGACTACTAAACTATAAGTACACAGTGGAACACAAAACCAAAAAACTCAAATACAGTATGATATAACTCCATAGATCCATACATGATCCATGCTCTAACACCACAAAATATCCCAAGTATAAAAAATCACCACTAAATAAGTCCAATACTTTACCTTTTTATGTGTCCTGATAAATGATATCTAATAAATCACCAAAGTTCCAAAGAAGGGATGAGTATTGAAACTCAGTAGGCTTTCCTCAAATAACTTTCCTACTCACACGGATTGGATATAACAAGTTAGAACATTTCTATAAAATAATTTATATAAAACTATTTAAAATAGTTAATCACAAGCCAAAACTATTTCTAATAAAAATATTTTTCCAAACCAAAATAGTTTTCCATGGAAGAAACCAATAAAGTTCTTATGAACCATTTTATATTCCCTCTTTGGCATATCCCATTACAATCCTCAAACCCACACAACCACACATAAATTATTTTTTAGGATACTTCCATAATAAAGATAGTTATTTCATTGATCTACCAAGTCGTCATAAGGTAATTAAAATCTCATGGCCATTACACCTTTGGCATCGAGAACAGAGTCATATTTCAATCGGTCCTCATAAAAATAAATATAAACACACACCAACCCATTATGTCAAACTATACCAAAAATATCCTGAAAAAAATCAATAAAACAAATTTTTATTGAAAAATGTTACACAAAACCTCAGTACACAATCAAACCAAACAACTATTTTTAAAATCAACATGTTAAAACCATTTAACAAATTATTTTACACAACAATTCCACAATTTCCAAAAATCCATAAACCATCATTAAAGAAGGTTTATTCCATAATTTTCACAATAATTTCACAATAAATTTCAATCAATTTAAAAAAAATGAAACTAATCCTTCATGTTCTAATAAGATGAGTCAAGAGTGAAGCCACCTACCATAGGAATTATGGAGAAAATTAATAATGGCATGAAAACACCCACAAAATATGATTGAATCTTAAAAAACCCACCTTAGACCTCTTCCCCTAACATAAACATGTCCAAAGATAACCATGATTTACATAAACCACTTTATATCTATACATAGTGGAATAGATCTAAGAAACTGAGAGAGGGAAGAAGTTAGATCCATTAAAAACTAATAAAAACTTCCACAAACAATGACTTGCCCAGGGAATCAGGCTTCAATGCACTTAGAAACACCTCTAGGTCACCTCTGATTTGATAGGGAAATGTTCAAAAGCCTTTGGGAGGAATAATTTTATAGTGAGGGCTGAAATGGAGGTGAAAAAATGTGTTAGAGATAATCTCAACCAATATACACTTTTTAGGATCTTTGTTTTAAATTTTACATGGTTAGTCACACGGTTTGGAAAATTGTTTTCTAAATGTGGGTTATCTCCTACCTCAAGGGGAACCTCACATGGTTGTCCATCATAGTTAGATAAACCATTCTCTAACCATGAAAAATATCATTGTCCCACTTTTCACAATTTCTCCTAGGTGGCCACAAGTTTTGTAAAAATGGTGTTACTTCCCTTTAGCCTTATTTCATTGTGCATGGTTTCCAATAGTAGTATCATGGTTTTCATTAACCATGCACTAACTTTAAACCTTCATAAAAATCCAAAAAACATTCCAAAATTCTTCCAAACCCTCCCAAAATTCACCCAGACACTTTATATGCATAAAAATAATAAAGAAAATGTTATTTAATTGAAACCAAATATACTAGAACTTACAAACCCAAATACCTTTTAGGTTTATAGTTTTATAGAATTAAGAAAAACTCTTAACAATATGGGTTTATAAATAAATTGTTCTTAAATATAAACATCTTCTCCCCCCATACTCATGTTTTTGTACTCCATGTTAAGGCTTCAATATCTCTTATAAAATTCCTCACATATAAAACCTTTCTAAACACAAATCATTTAGCATCACTCTTCATAACCTAGGAAAAGAAAATATATGAAAGGGTGGGATAGGATTATTGGTAAGGGTAATCATGGGAGATATTAATCGATAATCATATAAAGTATTAAGATAATAATAAGGTTATAATATCATGACCATAATATAAAATTTTCATACCCAATTTGAAAAAGATCATAAACATCAAATATTGAACAAAAAATTATCATTTAAAAATAAATTAATAATAATGATGATAATTCATCATAACTAAATCATGAACCATAAGTTCAGTTGATAAATTCGTGTGTGTGTGTGTGTGCAACCATCATAAGTATAAAAAAATCATAAGTCAAGGATAACTACCAATACCATCATATAAGGAATCAATACATTTTTCCTATAGTGGATCAAGAACATCGACTTGTTTCCCATAACAGATCAAAACATTAACTTTTCTCCCCTGAAAGATAAAGAACATCAACTTTTTTACCATAAAAAATCAATCACATCAACTTGTTTTACATAACAAATCAATCACATAGAATTGTTTCCTATAAAAGATCAATCACATTGACTTGTTTCCCATAATTATCTAATGAGATATAATACTTTACCCAATTAATTGGAGGGAGATATAGGTCCCAACCATCAATTAATAAAAATAATACATATTTTTTATGCAATATAAAACATTCATCATATCAAAACACATGAAAGGAAATGGGTTTCATAAATGTTTCATAATAACATAACTCATGGAAAATAAATTGGATTCATAAACATCATTCCATCATAAACATAAACTATATAGAGAAATAATAAGGATGGTTTCCTTGGATCATATACCCATTAAAGTATAAGTAACATCAAAGGATGTCCTTTTAGATTTTAAATTATTTTTAAAGATAACTTGGAATAATTCTTGAGGAAAATAACCTTTCCATTTTGTAATCACTTCTTTTTAAAAAGATACACACTTATAAAGGAAAAATAATTATTTCAAAATATCCTTGTAAACTTTTAAATTAAGAATAAAATAAAATATTAGTCATTATGGGAGGAAAATAATCTCAGGTATTATAAGTTAAAAAACATTCCTTTCATACTTTTTTAATAAAATCCAAAAGTACGTCATTTGGAAAACGATAAAAAAATCCTTTCAAACCGTTTTAAAAAAAAATAAAACATGGGTAGACATGATTTTAAAAAATTGTAGGATAATAGTAAAATATTTTTGAAAAAAATAGAAAAAATGGACATGTAGGAGAAATATTCCTCAGTGGAGACTCAAACATAAACATTCCCAAATAGTGATGAGATAGTGAAATAAACTCTTACCACTTGGGTAACTTTTTATTCATAATCCCCATAAAAGAAATAAATTTATATGGATATGTATATAAAATAATTTTCATGATAGTAATCATAAAATACATTCATGGTAATTTTATTCACTACAAAAAAGAAACATGTAGTGTATAACACATGTACCCCGTAAAAATAAAATTGAAACAAGAATTTATCGCCTTGGGTCTGAATCATCACGTATGTTCTTCATATTTATGAATAATAAACTTAAGATAATTATTTAATTTATTAATAAATATTTTCAATTTTATTATTCCTTTTATCTTACTTATTACCATGTTTTGAAAATTACTTAATCTTTTATGTTCACATTATATGTTTTAGTGATATTTGGTACATAAGTCCAAAATGACTTTGGTTGGTTGAATGTGTTCAAAGAGGTAATTATTAAATCATATAAATAATAATAATAATAAAATATTTATAATTTTTATACATAAATTATACTTTTAAATCAAACCATTAAATATGGGTATGAAAAATGAACTATGTTACAATCATGGATATGGTAAGTCGTACGTACGCATGAGTAACATTTCTATTTTCAATGATCATTATGGAAAGAAGATAAGTATTAAATTATATTTACATAATTATAATGACATAATATATATCAAATTAATTATTTAAATAAACTAATATATATCATCCATGTGATGTGGTGATGAAAAATGAAACACATCACTTCGTAGAGGTGGTAGTCCATACATACGCACAAACGACGTAATCATTTTTAAGTGTGTGGAATGGTAAGAAGGTAAATGATATATTATATTTTTATAATGATAAATATTTCATTAGTATCATATATAAATATTAAATTCATCCTTATAACCATTCATGAGATATGGTTATGGAAAATGAATTACATCGGTTATGAGGCGGTAGTCAGTCGTACACAAAAATGATGGTTTTATTTCCCATTTGATAGGAGAGGTTATGAATATTTTTTATTATATTAACATAATAACATATAATTATATTTTTTATTATATTTTTATTATGTTATCATGTTTTAAGAATATTTTATGTAGTTGGAAGAAGAAATAAAATAGAAACGATCGATTAAAAATGATACCACTTCTTTGTAAAACCTCCTTTTCTTACCACCTTAAGACCACTAAGGATGGTGTTATGACAAAAAAAATACCTATATAATGAGATTATATATTATATTAAGGGATTTGGTCCGGTAATGGTTTAACCAAATGGGTTTTTAAGTGTGATGTAGTGAGAATAAGAGGTTACCCTTTATAAGAGAGTGGAAGGGAACTCGTGGAACTTCCCAAAATATTACATTAATATGATTTAATACTCAATTAAAAATGGATAAAAAACAATTTATTGATAATATGGAATGATAATGGCTCTAAATATTGTCATTAAATGTTCTTTTGAGAACTTTATGTCATATTTTTACCCTTATCATTTGGTTTTAACCCATGTTAACCCTTTTAAAACGTATCGAGACAAAAATAATGTTTACTATTTGAGGGTAATTATAGTTAATATAATTAGAAAAAATTCCCATAAATGGACCATTTTCAATATTATAAACCATATCATAGTCAATTTTTTGAATCTAAGTTTTTATGAATTTTATATCATTTAGTAAAATATTTTTTATTATAAAATATCAATAATTTCAATTTTTAGAACTATTCATAAATTTTACTTTAATAATATGAATAAAACACTTAGAATTAGAAAAAAAATATTTTATTATATCCCTAAAATTTCATGGTCATCTTTAAAAAAAAAATATTACATTATTTATCAAAATATATATTACTTTTAATTTTTTTATATCATTTATTTTATTTTTCTTTTAATTAAATAATTACTACATTAGCACTGTTAAAGAATTTAAGGTAATTATTTCTTCACTAAAAATTAAAAATATATCACCATGATAAAGATAAATATTTTAAATTTTGAAAATAATAGTTATATTTCAACATATACTCTGGACAACCGCATATTAAAGATATAATAGTTATTAAAAACAAGAGTTTGACATGTTTGGGTTTTATTGAAATAAAATAATATAAATATTATAATCTCACAAAAATGGAAAAAAATGTCATATAAAAAATATATTATTATTATGGATTAAATTAAGTCATACAATGTAACACCTCAAGCTTCCACGGTACGTTTCACTTCGAATAATGCAATAGCGTGTGTTGTACGCAACCTCGAGCTCTAACACACACCCCAACGAATTAAACTAGCCGTTGTGAATAGTAATACCTACTTTTTGAAATTTTATTAATTTTATTTATCAAAATGGACTTCATTTTTGGATTCGGAATGTCGGAATTAGCCTATGTTGAATTTTTGGTATTTTTCTGAGAACTTCTATTTTTTATGAATAGTGAAAAATACTTAAAACAACTTTTTTAATCAAAATAATTTATTGTGATAAATTAAACTATTTAGTGGTTTTAAAGTATAATTAGAATATATTTTTACCATTTTATCCAATGGTGGTCATTAGAATTAATTTAACATTGAAATTGGACATAAACAATTGCCAATCTTTTGATATAAATTATTTCTTAAAAACACGTTATTTGTTGTGACAGCGGGAATTAATTATAAAATTAACTAATGAAACTTATATGTTTGTAATTTTGTAAAATATACATCATTTTTGAATTTGGAATATCAATTATATCTTAGGGTGAAATTTTGGCATTGTTCTGAAAAACTTCAATTTTTGATGAATAGTGAAACAACTAAGTGGTAGTTAAATAACTGATTTTTCGTTTAAATGAAATATTACCACTTCTGTTATTTGATTTTCAAAAATCCGACATACATGGTTTTCATTAAGAAGTAAAATGTGGTTCAATGAGATTAAAATAATTTTTTGGTGAATAGTAACTTTTAAGTTCTTAATCGCGATTAGAGGTAATTAGTGTAGTTTAAGGTAAAAATAATATTTTCATAATATGAGATGAGCTTGAAACTTGTCCTACTCCTATTTGATTAGTCATGGCCGACCAAGACAACCCATGAGTCAACTTGGGGACCCCATGGAGCCACTTTAGTTGGAAAATGACATTAATATATATTTATTTAATGTTAAAATTAAATTGATACAAACATGAGTTGTTTTACTAAAACAGTTTTTAAGTGGGGTTACACAAGTCCAAATTTTGATTATAAATATTCATTAGAAAGCTAAAAAGCTTTCCTACATCTTAGTATTTTTTTTATAATTTTTAGACATCAAATAAATTAAATTATTTATGACATCATTATGATGCAGTGATGACCTCATTATTTAACGATTTTAATAAAATGAGAAGATAATGTAAAATACAAGGCTTACACTTGTCCAAAGACTATTGGATGGGTAGATTTCGAACCCTTATCACCTTATCCACGAATTATATAAATGTGGGACCTTTAGAATCCGAAAAGAATTGTGTAATAATGTAACATTTCAATCTTTCCAAAAGAGCGCCTCCTCTCCTCTTATAAAAGGCCCCCACCTCTACCACCTCATTCACACATTCAAGCCAATTGGTTCGGCAAACCTCTACCCAAATACTCTCCCAACTTCCCCCTATTACTCCTAGAAGCCTCACTTTGGGCATAACTCTTCCCAAGGAAGCCTTTGGCTCAAATCAAAAAGAGTTACCCGATTTTGAGGTAATGTCTTCTCTAATGTTGTTTTATTTCATTTTTCTTCTCCAACACCCTAAACTCTTTTTATTCATTTCTTTTGTAACAACACCAGTATCCTCAATATACTAGGATGTTGTTATAAGAAGTATTAGAGCTACACTTACACACACCTACATCTAATAGTTAAAGAACATACGGTTTCTGTGGATGGCGAATTTCTGCCTCACGAAACGATGATTGTTCAACACTCGTATAACACCTTCAAAGGTGGACATTAAGATGTCACTATTTTTATATAAGATATATAATATGTTTATGTTTTACTTATTCTTCTGTATTTCTCATTTATGGCATACTTTATGATTTCCATTATGGGTAAAACGCGATAATTTCATTTTAGGAAGTGCGGACTACCGCCCCCTCAAAGTGATTTGAATCGTTAATGCCATATGTGGGATGTATAAAGGATGGAGTAAATGGTATTATACACTATATTATACTGTAATAAATTTATATCATTATGATTTCATTCCATTAAATACGAAATAGAAATGAAAGTAGCGTTCATGCGTACGTACGGCTTACCGTCTCCATGCACGGTGCATTTCATTTCTTACCTCTAAATGTTACGTAATATTATAAATGAATGTATATACTGGATATATAAGATATATATGACATATAAATCATGAATATAATTTTCGAGATAATGGATATTCTACCACATAAACAACTTGTAATTATAATAAGTTTATTGTTGACTCAAGTACCAAAGATCGACAAAACGACCGTTATTAACTTAAATAATTACATAATGTTCATATCATTATAATAAATGATATAATAAGGATAATGAAATTGAAAATGGTTCTTAATAAGGTATATATTAACTCTAGTTTATTATTCAGGAGGTTAAAGAACGGTTGAGTCAAGTCAGACACGAGGTGAGGGAATTTCTTAACCCAATTTCTATTCTTTGGGTTAATCTCCTACTTTCAAATTATGTCATGATATTATTATGTCCTATCTTGTATTTTTACATTATTTATGTGTACTTATAGTTAATACACATTATAGATGTACTTTATTTAAAAAAATGATCTTTTTAAGGACTTCGTCTCAATCCCCTTTCATTGAGGCATATTTGGTTTTATACACAACTTTCTTTTATACGGTGTATAAACCCCTTTGAATTTTACATTTATTCAAAAGGAATCTTTTTTATACGAAGCGTTTTGCTAAACGACAAAAGGGAATGTTTTTCTTTCCGTACTTATGCGGCGAAAACGACTTCCCCGCCGCCGTGACCATTATTTGAGTTTCAGCTTCCTCTACAAGCCATCACTTTTTTTAAAAGAAAAATAAATACCATGTTTTACCTTTATTTTATTTAGGTATTGAAAATGGTTTTGAAAGTGTTTTTATTATATCAATATGTTGTATTGATATCTTGTGATTGGAATGTGGAAATGTTATGTTTCATTTATGTATGTTTTATGTGATACGATTATGTTATGGTTTATGATATGTTTAAACCTATTCATATGAGGAATGCATTGGACTTAATAAGTGACGGGTGGAGCCCGCTATAGCTCCTCGATGCATCGGCAGGTCTCATGAGACAAACTAGTGTCTTGGCACGAGGCCTTGACAAAATCTTGTTTGTGGTCTTGGCACGAGGCCTTGGCTACGTGGTTATGATAGTCTGGCATTATGCATTCCATCATTATGAAAGTGGTTAGTGATATTGCATGTGATTATTCGACCAGTAGAATATCCATGTGAATAAGTAAATGGCATTATCTCATTTTACTTTTGCCATATTATGTGGAAGTTCATGTTTAAAAGGATTTTGTTTTAGTTATACATTGCCTTAAATGTTAATGTTTATTATGAAATCTTCCGCAATATTGTTATCCTTACTGAGCATCTGAGCTCACCCCTTTCAATGTTTTAATATTTTCCAGGATGTGAAGAAGTATTTTATGAATGACCTGCAGGGATTGTCCGAAGAGGATAGAAGTGTGGACTATGGAGACTATGTTATTGTAGTTTTTCACTTTATGATGTAATGTAAAGTTTATGAATGTATCTAGTGATTCCAAGGCTACTAAACTAATCGGTCTTTCGAGACTTGATCTTTTGTGATCATTCCAATGTTACTAAGTAATGCACCGGCTCTGGGTAGCTGGGGTCGGGGCGTTACAGTTGGTATCAGAGGCAGTTTAGTACTAACCTTGGAAGCTAGATTTAGATAAACTCTGATTAGAGCACATAGCCCAAAGATAGACTTTAAGGATTAGTATAGAAGAACTTCCTATAATTTTGGTATTATAGAGATTTTGTGAGTTTTCCGAGAAATACGTCCCTGTCTGGATACGAGCAAGTAGAAGCGGCTCTGGCACAGATGTACCTAGGGGTAAAACCCGAAAACACCGCTTTGATCAAGACTCGAACGGGAACTGGTGCACGACAACGGGCCTTGCTGCACTCTTGGTTACGACACTCCCGGGGGATATGCTTTGGATAATTCTCATTTTCTTTATAAACCACTATGAAGGGTTATGAGTATATACTTCCTCAAAGAAAACCTTTTTATGATTATGGATTATATCGATAAATAGTCCAATTTATGTTAAGTATTTTATAAGTATGGAATTATGTATTTTGATTCATAAAGTAATATAGTTTATGTCATTGTATAGAAATGGCGCCCAGTATAAGGAATGTGAACTCCAGCAATACATATGATCCAAAGAGTAAGAAGTATCGTATCTTTCATGGTATTAAGACAACATTTCGAAGGGAAATAGTCTCCCATGTGTTATCAACATATGAAGAAATAGTATCATGTGTTAATAAGATAAGTAAATAATTCTCTGAGTCCTATGGCTTTGAAGCGAAGAAAGAGATGAAAGGGATGGAAGAGAGAATGATGGATAAAGGAATTAGGGGAATGAAGAATTTTCCAATATGTGATAACTGTGGGAAGAAACACCTTGGAATTTGCCTGAAGGGAATGGGGGTTTGTTATAAGTGTGGAGAAAAAAGACACCAAGTGCGTGACTGCAAGGGTAAGAAAAAGGTTTCAAATGTACAATGCTTCATCTGCAAGGAGTGGGGACACTACGCAAAACAATGTTCAAATCATCAGAGTATGCCCCAAATGATGTTATTGGATAATAATCAAGTTATGATACTACCACAGATGAGGAGTAATGATTAGTGTTCTTATGTTGTTATTAAAGAATTTTGTAATTTGAGTGTTGGATCAATGATGTACTGGTTATAATAATTATGGAGTATATAAGGATTTTACTGCAGTACTATTTCATCTAGGACTTGAGATTGTGTGGAACCAAGAAAAGTGACTCCACAGTAGGTTAAATTTTTGGAAAATATATAGTTGAGAGAAATATAAACCATAATATGGTTCTGATACAGAGATAGTGATTTTGAAATAAGACATGATTGATTCGGATAAATTATGTTGGATATTATTAACATCCTTGAAACTGATTAATGATTTGTATACATTTTTAGATAGAAGGAGTATATCTAGTTTTCTATAAGGAATAAGGGATCATGAATGTAATCAATAAGGATTTATGGTAATTCAGTATGTTGCAGTGTTTTAAAAGAATACATGATGAAGGTGTTCACATGTTGTTACGCAGAAAAAAAAAGAGCTTCACTATGTTTACCTTCCTCATAAAATCTGGACTGTGAGTTGGACAGAAGTATTTTGGATAAATATAAAGGTTGGAATGGATTATATTTTACATTGGATACTACTGTTAAGGTTATTTTTGGATATTTATAAAAAGGACAACACGCAGACCGAGTGACAACCCATCATGTCAGACAAAGCTGTGGGAATCGAACCCTCAACCATAGTGCGATTGGGATTAATCACCTACCACTGGACTACACGAAGTCCCTGGTTATTACAAAATAGTTTTTCTAATCTAATCGTATGTGTTAATATTTGGAACCTTATACAATTAGGATAAATAGAATATTTTTGAGTTCTATTACCTTTTAGAGTGAAAGATGGGTTTTTGGTAAAAATTTATTAACGAATGAAAGTATACATAACAAGTATGTATATTCCCTTACGTTCTTAGTAAATCTCCTAAATAAATTCATCAACATTATAAAAGGTAACTTAAAACAAAAATGTTGTCGGTTAACTTTTCCAACTGGGGATTCAATGACTGTTTAACCAGTCACAAGTTTGTGATTTTCTTGTAGTTAAACTTTCTCCTAATCCTGTTTTCTATAACTCTCCATCAGACCTTGATGGTTTGTTTCTCCTCCATATCCATATTTTCATAGAATCCTAGAATGGGCTATATCGGGTGACCTTTGTACTTATCTTGCTTTCTTTTAATGTTATATATTTATTAACCTTATTTCCGATGTGGGTTTTCCACAAAGGTATTTTCTCTTTTCAACCTTTTATTTTCAAAGAAAAATTTCAAATTTTGAGGATGCAATTTATTTAAGGAGGGGAGAATGTGACACCCCAAGCTTCCACGGTACGTTTCACTTCGAATAATGCAATAGCGTGTGTTGTACGCAACCTCGAGCTCTAACACACACCACAACGAATTAAACTAGCCGTTGTGAATAGTAATACCTACTTTTTGAAATTTTATAAATTTTATTTATCAAAATGGACAACATTTTTGGATTCGGAATGTCGGAATTAGCCTATGTTGAATTTTTGGTATTTTTCTGAGAACTTCTATTTTTTATGAATAGTGAAAAATACTTAAAACAACTTTTTTAATAAAAATAATTTATTGTGATAAATTAAACTATTTAGTGGTTTTAAAGTATAATTAGAATATATTTTTACCATTTTATCCAATGGTGGTCATTAGAATTAATTTAACATTGAAATTGGACATAAACAATTGCCAATCTTTTGATATAAATTGTTTCTTAAAAACACGCTATTTGTTGTGACAGCGGGAATTAATTATAAAATTAACTAATGCAACTTATATGTTTGGAATTTTTTAAAATAGACATCATTTTTGAATTCGGAATATCAATTATAGCTTAGGGTGAAATTTTGGCATTGTTCTGAAAAACTTCAATTTTTGATGAATAGTGAAACCACTAAGTGGTAGTTAAATAACTGATTTTTCGTTTAAATGAAATATTACCACTTCTGTGATTTGATTTTCAAAAATCCGACATACATGGTTGTAATTAAGAAGTAAAATGTGGTTCAATGAGATTAAAATAATTTTTTGGTGAATAGTAACTGTTAAGTTCTTAATCGCGATTAGAGGTAATTAGTGTAGTTTAAGGTAAAAATAATGTTTTCATAATATGAGATGAGCTTGACACTTGTCCTACTCCTATTGGATGAGTCATGGCCGACCAAGAAAACCCATGAGTCAACTTGGGGACCCCATGGAGCCACTTTAGTTGGAAAATGACATTAATATATATTTATTTAATGTTAAAATTAAATTGATACAAACATGAGTTGTTTTACTAAAACAGTTTTTAAGTGGGGTTACACAAGTCCACATTTTGATTATAAATATTCATTAGAAATCTAAAAATATTTCCTACATCATAGTATTTTTTTATAATTTTTAGACATTAAATAAATTAAATTATTTATGACATCATTATGATGCAGTGATGACCTCATTATTTAACGATTTTAATAAAATGAGAAGATAATGTAAATTCCAAGGCTTACACTTGTCCAAAGACTATTGGATGGGTATATTTCGAACCCTTATCACCTTAGCCATGAATTATATAAGTGTGGGACCTTTATAATCCGAAAAGCATTGTGTAATAATGTAACATTTCAATCTTTCCAAAAGAGCCCCTCCTCTCCTCTTATAAAAGGCCCCCACCTCTACCACCTCATTCACACTTTCAAGCCAATTGGTTCGGCCAACCTCTACCCAAATACTCTCCAAACTTCCCCCTCTTACTCCTAGAAGACTCACTTTGGGCAGAACTCTTCCCAAGGAAGCCTTTGGCTCAAATCAAAAAGAGTTACCCGATTTTGAGGTAATGTCTTCTCTAATGTTGTTTTGTTACATTTTTCTTCTCCAACCCCCTAAACTCTTTTTATTCATTTCTTTTGTAACAACACCAGTATCCTCAATATACTAGTATGTTGTTATAATAAGTATTCGAGCTACACTTACACACACCTACATCTAATGGTTAAAGAACATACGGTTTCTGTGGATGGCGAATTTCTGCCTCACGAAATGATGATTGTTCAACACTCATATAACACCTTCAAAGGTGGCCATTAAGATGTCACTATTTTTATATATGATATATAATATGTTTATGTTTTACTTATTCTTCTGTATTTCTCATTTATGGCATACTTTATGATTTCCATTATGGGTAAAACGCGATAATTTCATTTTAGGAAGTGTGGACTACCGCCCCCTCAAAGTGATTTGAATCGTTAATGCCATATGTGGGTTGTATAAAGGATGGAGTAAATGGTATTATACACTATATTATACTGTAATAAATTTATATCATTATGATTTCATTCCATTAAATACGAAATAGAAATGAAAGTAGCATTCATGCGTACGTACGGCTTACCGTCTCCATGAACGGTGCATTTCATTTCTTACCTCTAAATGTTACGTAATATTATAAATGAATGTATATACTAGATATATAAGATATATATGACATCTAAATAATCAATATAATTCTGGAGATAATGTATATTCTACCACATAAACAACTTTTAATTATAAGAAGTTTATTGTTGACTCAAGTACCAAAGATCGACAAAACGACCGTTATTAACTTAAATAATTACATAATGTTCATATCATTATAATAAGTGATATAATAAGGATAATGAAATTGAAAATGGTTCTTAATAAGGTATATATTAACTCTAGTTTTTTATTCAGGAGGTTAAAGAACGGTTGAGTCAATTCAGACACGAGGTGAGGGAATTTCTTAACCCAATTTCTATTCTTTGGGTTAATCTCCTACTTTCAAATTATGTCATGATATTATTATGTACTATCTTTTATTTTTACATTATTTATGTGTACTTATAGTTAATACACATTATAGATGTACTTTATTTAAAAAAATGATTTTTTTAAGGAATTCTTCTCAATCCCCTTTCATTGAGGCATATTTGGTTTTATACACAACTTTCTTTTATACGGTGTATAAACCCCTTTGACTTTTACGTTTATTCAAAAGGAATCTTTTTTATACGAAGCATTTTGCTAAACGACAAAAGGGAATGTTTTTCTTTCCATACTTATGCGGAGACAACGACTTCTCCCCCGCCGTGACCATTATTTGAGTTTCAGCTTCCTCTACAAGCCATCACTTTTTTTAAAAGAAAAATAAATACCATGTTTTACCTTTCTTTTATTTAGGTATTGAAAATGGTTTTGAAAGTGTTTTTATTATATCAATATGTTGTATTGATATCTTGTGATTGGAATGTAGAAATGTTATGTTTCCTTTATGCATGTTTTATGTGATACGATTATGTTATGGTTTATGATATGTTTAAACCTATTCATATGAGGAATGCATTGGACTTAATAAGTGACGGGTGGAGCCCGCTATAGCTCCTCGATGCATCGGCAGGTCTCATGAGACAAACTAGTGTCTTGGCACGAGGCCTTGACAAAATCTTGTTTGTGGTCTTGGCACGAGGCCTTGGCTACGTGGTTATGATAGTCTGGCATTATGCATTCCATCATTATGAAAGTGGTTAGTGATATTGCATGTGATTATTCGACCAGTAGAATATCCATGTGAATAAGTAAATGGCATTATCTCATTTTACTTTTTCCATATTATGTTGAAGTTCATGTTTAAAAGGCTTTTGTTTTAGTTATACATTGCCTTAAATGTTAATGTTTATTATGAAATATTCCGCAATATTGTTATCCTTACTGAGCATCTGAGCTCACCCCTTTCAATGTTTTAATATTTTCCAGGATGTGAAGAATTATTTTATGAATGACCTGCAGGGATTGTCCGAAGAGGATAGAAGTGTGGACTATGGAGACTATGTTATTGTAGTTTTTCACTTTATGATGTAATGTAACGTTTATGAATGTATCTAGTGATTCCAAGGCTACTAAACTAATCGGTCTTTCGAGACTTGATCTTTTGTGATCATGCCAATGTTACGAAGTAATGCACCGGCTCTGGGTAGCTGGGGTCGGGGCGTTACATACAATAAAATTTAGGATATTTTGGGGGTTATTTTATAATCCTTATCATTTTATTTTTAACATTAATTACCTAATTTACCCTTTACCTTGGTAATAAAAATTACTAAGTTTAATATTCATATTTATCAAAAATAAATGGAAAATATTTGATAATTTTTTACCTCATGATTCAAAATATGGAATCCTTTTTTCAAAATTCAAAATACAGAAGTTATAGATTTTAATTTAAAAATAAATCGACAAAACATGATGAAAAACAATTTTTTAGAAAAATGAGCTTTAAAAATATAAAATGTTTTTATGCTAAAGATAAGTATAAAATCTATTTCAAAAACAATAATTTTTTTAAATTTAAATTAACTAATTAAATTTTAAAACTAATCCAAAATATAATTTAACTTTTTAAATACTTTAAAATAAAAATATGGTTTTTAGTCAATATTTTTCATTATTTATTGAAAAATAAATATTTTCATAAATTTATCAGAAAATCATCCTAAGATAATTTTTACATACTGATTTAAAAATTAATTTCACTTTATCAAATATATTTTTATAAATTAATTATTTTCTCATAAAAATTAATAAAAAAAATTATAGAAAATTTATTTATAAATAATAAAATGACTACTAAAGATCAAGTGCTTATTTATAAAACATTGATTAATACATTAGAAATGATTAAAACCATTATATATTTCATAAATTAGTTATTCTTATTAATATATAACAATTTCATCGCTAGGATATAACTATCACATTTAAATATTAATATTTCATTTTTTTAAGCTCACTGTTGCATATCTTATATGATATAGACTTTCTTTTTAAAATATCAGGATATTAAAATATCTGATCGATATCCAAGGTCAACCTCAAAGTTATGGATAATTATTCAGTAATATTTTTATATTGATTTATTTTTCATCACTACCTATCGATCTTAGATAGATGGTTTGTCTGGTATAACAATTCAACCCTATAGTATATGTTGAGATCATGTTTTCTGTATATAAAAGGTGGTTGGGATCAACACCTTACTCTAGTTGAATTCGCTTATAATAATAGGTTTCACTCAAGCATTTAGATGGATCCTTATGAATCCCTTTTTGTAAATAAGTGTATAACTCTAGAATTATAGGATGAATTTATAGAAATAAATCAATTAGGACCTAAGATAGATGAGGAAATGGTAGATAATTTTAGGGTAATTTAGCAACACATCAGGGTAGCTCAGAGTCGACAGAAGAGATGTGCTGAAAATCATTGATGAGATCTAGAATTAAAAGTTGGTGTGAAGGTATTCCTATTAATTTCACCATGGAATAAGGATATGAGATTTATAAATAAGGTAAATTTTAGTCATAGGTATATTTGAACCTTTAATATTTTACCAATCCTCTCTCAAGTTCATAATGTGTTTCGTGTATCTCTTTAGAGGAAGTGCATACATTATCCTTTACATGTATCAAACTTATAGGTTGTAGCTCTAGATATGTATCTTTCTTATGAATAACAACTGGTACAAATCTTGGATCATAGAGATAAAGTTCTACGAAATAAGACTACTCGCCTAGTTAAAGTTCTCTCGAGAAATCAGAAATTTGAGGAAGCTACATAGATCCTAAGGATGTGATGTAGAATCAATATCCTTAGTTTTTTTATATTATATTAATAGATTTTAAGGGAGAAAATAATTTTAAGGGGGTTATAATTTAATAACCCAAAACATTATATGTATTTTCCTTTGTAATAAACTTGAAGTACTCGATAGCTTGCTTAGTAGGCAACCCTAAGTCTAAATGAACCAAGATATAGTAATCATTTATAACCAAGATGTTAAATTGGTAGGTATGAAGATCAATATCTATAACTTCCCGATTACAGGTTCCACCCAGAGGTGCCCCGTACCCGGTTGGTCACATGACCTCAAGCGCATTTCCCCAATTGTCAGAGGCTACCGACTAGCAGTGAAGGCCTTGGGTATAATAGTGGGGAAACTATGCCTTCATTGGAAGAGTAACATAGTAGAAATAAACAGATAAAAATAGTGGAATCAATAATGATATCATACAATAGTAGACAGTGGAAGATTGATAGAAATAAATAACTAGAACACATATATAAATGATCCATGATACATATATCTAGGAAAGCAGCCAAACAAGTCACAATGTTGGAATACAGTACTAAACCAAAGTAAAAAAGAATGCAAATAAACTTCAACAGCATCGCAAGCCTCAGCTTGGTCCCATTCTCCCTAGCTCTACAGTAATCAATTACCTAAAGTAGAAGGGCACTTTCCCTTATCTACACCTGCAACAATATAATTTGTTTGGGCCCAAAGCATCACCCAAACAGGACATGAGACAAATCCTAGTAGGCAACTTCCCAAAGATCTATGCCTAATAGAGAGTTAATATATATAAATATATATATGGTAGGCAATAAGCCAAATAAGTAGTAAACACTAAAGTAATCAAAAGTAGCAGTCTTACAGTTTCATTTACAAACATTTACTTTTAAGTATCTAATCAACCAAAAACAAATACAAGTAACCCTCTGGGTTGTTCTCACAGTCTAACCCCTCTATTTCAAAATACAATAGAAGATATAACAAAGACTCTCTGAGGAATCACTCACCATCAATTCCCCCTATAGTCATGTGTATTCAATGACTCTCTGAGGAAGCACTCGCCGTCAATTTCCCCTATAGTCTTTTAATGGTATACTACAGACACTCTAAGGAAGAACTCAGGGTTAATTCCTCTTGTGGTCCCATAACTTAACTATATACACTCTGAGGGAGAACTCAACATCAATCCCCCCTATGGTCTCACAGTGTGATAAGTATAAAAGACACTCTGGGAAAGACCTCTATGTCAATTTCCCCTATGGTCTCACTACACTAGGTTCCCACAGCCCTGTTTAAAGAAATCGTCCACAAATGATAATCCACAGCCAAAGTAAACCTCAAAGTTCTACTTGGATAAATTAGCTATAAGGTATGGCACAACATATCAGATAAATAATCACTCCATTCTATCAACACTAGGAATGAAAAAAATAGCAGACTAACAGGCAAGGCTAGACCAAACAGTCAATAATAAGAAAACATGGGGAAAACATCCATATATTGGAAAAGATAACTCTATTCTCAAATAGTTAACCTCTATCCAATCAAACATGACATAGCAGGAAAAAGGGGCTAAAACCCAGAAACATGCAATGCCCCAAACAAGGGTATTGGTCACTTTTTCACATATAACTCAAAGACTAATTATAGAAAGGCACAAACCACCTACCTCGACATTGTGAGATCGATATACATGAACCTTAGGCCTTGAATCTCCCTATAACATTGTAGATCTACAAAGATGCTAAAAACATTCAACCAATAATATCTTGTGAAAGAAGAGAAATCTGGAAACGATGTTCAAGAATAAAGGAGAACTCACCAATGTGATTCCAATGCAACTGATAGAGGTTGAATCGGAAAACAAATGGTGATTCAGGGGCTCGGAGAAGATTTTCATCATACGGTCGCTCCTAGATGAGATGGAAGAAGAAGAAGAGGGTTATGTCGATTAGATGCGGCCCCATTCCATTTAATGAAATAAAAAAAACTACATGGCATGTTCTTTATAAGTACATGGTGTGTACTTGCCTTATCTAGCCTCCACTTTAGGCAGTCTCCAGGTCACCACACACGGACATGTACTCAGCCATTACATGGCTAGTACACGGTCTCCCGCGGCAACCGGGTACATGGCATGTACTTGTAAGTACATAGTGTGTACTCCAAAAATTTCCAGAAACTCCCCTTTTTCTTAAATACAACTAGAAAAGAAATACATAACTCAAAATAAGATCCATGTTCTTACAAACTTCCCCTTAAAGAAATGTGTCCCTGAATTTCCCATGTAAGGCGGCATAGAAGTAGAAACCTCGAACAGCTCCAGCCACTGCGATCGTACATCGGCCTCCCTCTCCCAGGTCTCGTCCTATACTCACTTGTGCTATCATAGCACTCATACCAGAGGAATAGACAGGCCATAGAGAACCTTCACACTTCGATCAACAATCTGGATAGGATGCTCCTTGAACAAGGTGTCTACCTCAAGCTCAACCTCCTCAGGTTTGAAAACATGAGACATGTCTGAGAAGTAATGGCGAAGCTTAGAAACGTGGAAGACATAATGCATAGCCTGGTACCTCTGAGGTAACTACAACCTATAGTCAACCGGTTTGACTCCCCCTAACACCTCAAACGGTCCAACGTATCTTAGTGAAAGCTTACCCTATCTCCTAATCCTCTTGTGTCCCAACCTCGGTGTGACACGTAGAAAAACATGATCTATGACATCAAACTCCAGAGGTCATCTTCGTCGATCAGCATAAGACTTATATCATGACTGGGCAGTATCCATCATCTTCAAAATCAATTCTATTTGCTCCATGGTCTCTTGGACAAGACAAGGTCCCAGCATAGCTACCTCTCCTGCCTCCAGCCAACATAAGGGTAATTGGCATGGTCTACCATACAAATCCTCATAATGTTCCATCAAAATAGTTGCTTGAAAACTATTATTATAGGAAAAATACACAAGAGGTATATGCTTCTCCCAAGAACCTCCAAAGTCTAGAATGCATGCTCGAATCATGTCCTCCAGCACCTGAATCATATGCTAGGACTGGCCATCTTTCTGAGGATGGTATGTTCTACTTAGAAGTACCTATGTACCCAAATCCCTATATAATCCCTACCAGACCCAAGAAGTAAAAAGAGCATCCCTATCTGAAACAATGGAGTGTGGAACCCCATGTAGATGTACAATCTCCTGGATGTACAACCTTCCCAACTCATCAATATTTAAGGTATCCTTAATCGGAAAGAAGTGAGAAACCTTTGTAAGTATGTCAATGATAACCCAAACTACATCATTCCCTCGAGGTGACCTCAGCAAACCTGTCACAAAGTCCGTTGCAACATCGTTCCACTTCAACTCAGGAATGGGTAACTCTTGGTTGCTGATTCTCCGCCTTCACCTGCTGACAGTTGGAACACCTCATGACAAAACCAGTAACATCTCCCTTCATACCTGGCCACCAATACTAACGGTGCAGATCTTAATACATCTTGGTGACAGCAGGATGAACTGCCCAAACTGGGGAATGAAAATCCTGCATCAGCTCCTCGCGTATGTCTACTAGCACACCTATGCATCTATAAAAACACAAGATCTCATCCTCTCCTACAGTCCATCCAGGAATAGGTTCATCTTCTAACAAACTCTCCCATAAGACTAAGCCTTCAGAATATGATAGTTTCCTCATTCACACTCGATCAAGTAGAGTAGAGGTAACGGCTAAAGAAGAAAGGAAATTCTACCCTTGTCTATCAAGCACCTCCAAATACATCTTAGAGAACAGATCCATAAGCTGCCTCTCAATAATGGCCTCCTGAACTACCCGTATCTGAGTCTTCCTGCCCAACAAATCAGCCACAGTGTTGCCTTTCCCAAGAATGTAGGCAAGTTCAATGTCAAAAGAATGAAGGTGCTCGACCCACCTTCATTGTCACAGATTTAGATCATTCTGAGTGAAGATATACTCGAGACTTTTGTGGTCGGTGAAAACCACAAAATGCTCTACCAAAAGATAATGTATCCAACAGTGTAAGGCATAAACAACTGCATCCAACTCAAGATCATGTGTCAGGTAGTTTCTCTCATCCTACCTCAACTGCCAAGACTCGTATACAATGAATACTTCCCCCTGCATAAGCACCGATCCCAGTCCGATGCCTAATGCATCGTATTAAATAGTATATAACTTGACCGAATTTAGAAAAACTAGTATCGATGCTGAAGTCAACCTCTCTTTCAGTTCCTGAAAGGCTGACTCACAAAAATAAAACCACAAGTACTTCGCACCCTTCTTAGTCAGGCTCGTCAGTGGGGCTTCTATGCGTGAGAAGTCCTGTATGAAACATATGTAGTAACCAAAAATCCCTATAAAAATCCACTCCTCAAAGACGTTCTTCAGCTGATCCCAGGAAACTACTTCTCTCACTTTCACTGGGTCTAATGATACTCCTGTTTCTGAGATAACATGACCAAAGAAGTGAATTTGGTCCATCCAAAACTGTCATTTTGAGATCCTATCATATAACTGATGCTCTCTCGATGTACTCAAAAAGATCTCAAGAGGTGTTTCATGGTCATGTCGAGTATGAGAGTACCCCGAGATGTTTTCCACAAAGACTACCACGAATGAATCCAGGTATGGATGGAATACATGGTTCATCAGTACCATGAAAACTGCAGGCGCGTTCGTGAGACTGAACGGCATAAACACATACTCATATAGACCATACCTTCTTTGGAAATCTATAATAGGTACATCTGATGGTCTAACACGCAACTAATGGTAACTTGATCTCAATTAAATCTTAGAGAACACCCGGGATCCTTGAAGTTGATCAAAGAGATCATCAATACTCGACAAGAGATATCGGTTCTTGACCATAAACTGGTTCAACTTCTGATAATTCAAACAAACTAAGAGGGTACCGTCTACCTTCATTATAAATAGGACAGGAGAACCCCAAGGAGAAGTGCTTGGTCGGATGAACCCCTTAGTCTGTAACTCCTCTAGCTTATTCTTGATCTCCTGTAACTCTAGTGTAGACATCCTATAAGGAGGAATGGACACTGGTGCCGATCCTAGCACAAGCTCAATAGAAAATTCCACCGCTCACTCCAGAGGAAAACCTGAGAAAGTCCTCTAGAAATAAATCCCTAAAATGATCAACCACTGGAGTAAATTCCAACTATGATGTCCCCTGGTCATCCATATATAGACTACAAATTTGGGTTATAACTCTTCCTAACCCATGATGCTCAGGTCCTGCTTTGCACTCCTAGACATCCCACTCTCCCTTATGAAGAAATGATCTTCCCTCTGGTGATGTGAAACTCACCCTACAACGATATCAATCGAAAAATTCCTAGAAAGAAACTAACTAGTACATTCCAATAGTGATATCATAACCTGTCATCTCTAGGACATAAAGGTCTAATAAGAAGTGGCACCTACCAACCTTGAGAGGGAACTCCTTGCACTGATGTACACTAGTTGTTCTAGTCCCCAAAATATTATCTAGAATCAAGATATTAGTAGAGGAAAATATATAGAGCCCAAGGCTCTCCACAACAACAACAGATATAAAGTTATGGGAATCCCCTGTATCGAAAAGAGTAGAAGCTAAAACTGAGGCAACTAGGATCGTACCTCAAACTGTAGAGGTTTTGGGGTCCTTCTCCTGGTAGTTCTACTCCACTAGAAAATTATAACCTGTACTGTGGACCTACTACCCTGCCTGACCACCCTGAGTTGATCCATCCTGCTATCGCTAAAAGCCAGGCGACTGGCTACCACGCCCGCGACCTCCATCTCGGCCTGAATGGTCAGAAGAACTCCAGTTCCTATACTGATGAGATACTGGTGGTGTTTCTCCTGAACACAGAGTCATAGAAGAACCCATGTCACCTGCTGTTGGTGATAAAAACAGATAGAAATACTAAAGGTGCCTCATCTTGCCACAAGATCGGCACTCCACTAGGTCTCTCAGAAAATGTGTCCTCGTATGCCCAACCTTCCCATACTTTTATCATACTACATGTTTACCTGAAGGTGCATCCCACCTACTCGGATCTCCATGAGTATACTCCCTATGGTGCTTCCTGCTATCGGCTGGAGAAGCACTAACTCTGGATACTAAACCGCCCTGGCTCACGGCTCCAGAATCCCTCAAATTGTGTTCTGTGATCAGCTCCTGGTTGACTATAGAAGTGATTAGAGTCGATCTAAATATGATCACCTAATCCTAAATTTATTTCCTGATACAATCCTCAAACTTCCTTGCTAGGAATAACTCATCTACCCCTAAAAAGGGATTTAAGGGTTGTGGCTCTGTGAAGCGAGAAGAATACTCCATGACTGAAAGAGTACCCTGCTCTAAACTTGTGAACTCTTGAGCTCGATCGGCCCTCAAGGTATTTGAATAGAAGTAATTGTAGAAGGTATGCAAAAACTCGTCACACACCATAACCTGTTGGCGTCCCGCCTGTGAGATCACATCCCACCTTCTCTTGGCAGAGTCCCAAAGCATATAAGTATCAAACTTCACCCTCCTCTCTGGAGGCGCCTCTATATACTAGAAGATAGAAAGCATGGATTCTAACCATGACTCTACAACTTGAGTTCCTCTTTCCCTAGTGAAGGTGGGATGATGCTGCTGCTAGAAAACCCATGTCAATTCTATCATTGATGGGGCAGGATGCAGTGCTCCCTGAAAGGTCTGGATCATCCTCATAAAGCCCTCTCGGAACTGTTCATCAGCACCTGTATCCTAGATAATGGATAGTTCCAAGTTGGGCACGACTAGAGGATCTGCTTGTGGTCCCTAATCTTCCATGTTCAGAGTCTGATCACCACCTTGTAACTAGTGCACAAACAAAGGACGTCTCAGTGGCTTGACTCTGTAAGGTCAAGCACACCCTTTAGATCAAGATTATCAAGGACTGAAACTTAGAATTGTAAGAAGGGAACATGATAAGAAATCATTAAAGTTTTTCAAAACATGTATACATGGTGTGTATAATGCCAACATGGCTTGTTCCCTTAAGCCTTCACATGGGAATGTACTTTTTCCAACCCAGGTCATGTAACACCCCATACACACAGCGTGTTGTCCTCACACACGGCATGTACTTGAATCCTCTTCCTCTGCTTGAGTTCCTCTATATGACTAGGCCAAACAGTTTCCCTAGAGCAAGACTACATAGTGTGTTAGTGCCATACACGGCATGTACTAGACAAACTTCACTGATCTGTGTTGTTCATTACACAGTCGGGTACAAGGGTTATTCTACATGGTGTGTTCAAGATTGAAATGGCATGTGTAACCTATGTTTTATCCATCTGTTTCATTAGTCACATGGGTGGACACATGGTCTGCACAAAACAGCATGTACATCTAGTACGCAGAATGTCCCACCAAAGATTTCCCAACCCTGTGTCTCTTCCCACACAACCAATGACACGGTTAGTGACTACACGGCGTGTACATACAGTACATGGCTTGTACTTGAGAAAAATAGTTCTTTCCCAAATCAGAAGGACACATGGCATGTATTCATCATTACACGCCATGCATTATGGGTTTTTACAGATAATAAGCCTCAGAAACTACTCTGGAACCCAGAAAACAATGAAATGAACATTAAGGTTCCAAATTCTGATCCGTGAGGGCCCATACTCCGTGTGAATCAAAGCTTGTCATCTTATACATGTTATATATAAACATAACAGATCAATGATCCACAAAATTCAAGTCCATGAGGGCCCATAACACTTCAAGAACCGAATTTTGGTGCTCATTCAATCTAAATCTTAAGTATTATAAATACCCTATCAAATAGCTGGTATTCTATCATGACATCTACCACAATATCATGCATATCTATCACAACATCTATCATAACAACATGAAATTAGTAATTCACCCTAAATGGCATGGAAAGAATGCATGACATGTGATCTCTAGAAAGTTCTTATATGATTCATGAGATGGAATACCCTCATCCCATCAAGTTGCAACAGAAATGGAACCTCAATAATATCAACAATAACATCATAAAACATGTTAATCACCCAACAGTGAAATCAAATCAATTGTAAAATTATAAAACCAAAAAAATTGCAATAATGAGGTAAATTCGCTATTCCCTATACATGAGTTAGATACTACCAGGAACAACTTATTACCAAGTACCTATTCCTTAATATCCCTAGCTATAGGCTCCAAATAGTAAGTCAAGAAGAAAATAATCCTCTGATACCACTTTGTAACATCCTGGTTTTGGGTGCCACCAAAAAGTGCCCTGTACCCAGTTAGTCACATGGCCTCAAGCACATTTCCCCGAATGCCAGAGGCTTCCGACTAGCAGAGAAGGCCTTGGGTATGATATTGGGGAAACTATGACCTCATTGGTAGAGTAACACAGTGAAAATAAATAGATAACAATAGTGGAAGCAATAATGATATCATACAACAGTAGACAGTTGAAGACTAAAAGAAATAAATAACTAGAACACATATATAAATGATGCATGATACATATATCTAGAAAATAATCCAAACAATTCACAATGATAGAATATCGTACAAAAACAAAGTAAAAAAGGAAAGGAAAATAAACTCCAATAGCATAGCAAGCCTTAGCTTGGTCACATGCTCCCCAGCTCCATAGAAATCAAGTACCTGAAGTAGAAGGGTGCTTTCCCTTATCAACACCTGCAGCAATATAATATGTTTGGGCCTAAATCATGACCCAAACAGGGTGTGAGACAAATCCCAGTAGGTAACCACCCAAAGATATGTTCCTAACAGTCAGTGAATATATATATGGCAGGCAATAAGAAAAAGAAGCAGTAAACATGGAAGTACTCAAAATTAATAGTCCTACAGTTTCATTTAAAAACATTTACTTTTAAGAATTTAATCAAAAAAACAAATAAAAGTAACCATATGGATAGTTCTCATAGCCTAACCACTCTGGTTCAAAATACAATAGAAGATATAACAAAGTCTCTCTAAGGAAGCACTCACCGTCAATTACCCCTATATTCTTTTTACGATATATTACAAACACTATGAGGAAGCACTCAACTTCAATTCATCATGTGGTCTCGTAACATAACTATAGACACTTTGAGGGATCACTAAACACCAATCCCCCCTATGGTCTCATAGTGTGATAATTATAACAGACACTCTGGGAAAGCCCTCAACGTCAATTTCCCCTATGGTCTCACTACACTAGGTTCCCATGGCCCTATGTAAATAAATCGTGCACAAATGATAATCAGCTGTCAAAGCAAACCTCAAATTACTACTTGACTAAATTAGCTAAAAGGTAAGGCACAACATATCAGATAAATAATCACTCCATCCTATCAACACAAGGAATGGAAAACAAAAGAGTAGACTAATAGGAAAGGCTAGACCAAACAGTTAATAATAAATAAACATGGTAAAAACATCCATATCTTGGCAAAGATAACCCTATTCTCAAATAGTTAACCTCTATCCAATCAAACACGTCATATCAGGAAATAAAAGGGCTAAAAACCATAACCATGCAACACCCCGAACAATGGTATTGGGCACTTTTGCACATATAACTCAAAGAATAACTATGGAAAGGCACAAATAACCTACCTCAACGTTGTGAGATCGGTATACATAAACCTCAGGCCTTGAATCTCCCTATAACATCGTAGATCTACAAAGATACTAAAAATATTCAACCGAGAATATCTCGTGAAAGAGGGGAAATCGGGAAATTAAGTTCAAGAAGAAAGAAGAACTCACCGATGTGATCCCAATGCAACAGATAGAGTTCAAATCAGAGAACGGATGGTGATTCGGGGGCTTGGATAAGATTCGTAACTTATGGCCACTCATGGATGAGATGGACAAAGAAGAAGAGGGTTCTGTCGATTAGGCGCGACCCGAGTCGGTTTAATTAAATAAAAAGAAAGTACATTGCATGTTCTTTAAAAGTACACAACGTATACTAGCCTTATATGACCTCTGATTTAGGACATCTCCATGTCACTACACATAGCCATGTACTTAGTTGTTACATGACCAGTACACAGTCACCCGTAGAAACCGGGTACACGGTGTGTACTTATAAGTACACAGTGTGTACTCCTGAAATTTCCAGAAACTCCTCTTTTTCTCAAAGAAAACCAGAAAATAAAGACATACTTGAAAAGAATATCAAGGTTCTTACAATAACCACATTATTAAAAATATTCATAAAGGCTTTAAATAATGAAAATTAATTTTATTGATTCATAATAAATAACTACTCAATTTTCTATAAAATCATTTTATGCTTCAAAAATATGTTTCTTCAAAAATGGTTTTTATTGTATTTTTCATGTGGAAATTATAATTAATTTATACAATTTTTAGAATTTTTATTTTAAGTAATTATTAAAAAAAGTAAATAATTATTTCAATATTTTCTTTGGGTCAATTTTTAGGATTTTTTATACAGTTTTATTTTTCAGTGAATATTGGAAAATACCATTTTTTCTAAAATTATCATTTCTTTTCATTAAATAAAGAAATTTAATATTAAAATTATGTTTTTAATTTTATATTAAAGTAACATAATTCTAATTAAATTATAAATAATATAATTAATTACATATTAATTAACATTATACTAGATTTTTTATAAGTTCATTTTTTGGATTAAAATGCATTTTTCTGAAATCTGTTTTTATGTGCGCAATGTGTTTTTATCTTAATAAATTAAATTAATATATATTGATTATGTTTTTAATTAAATTTATTGATTATATATTCAATAAAATGTTTTTTTTCATTTATTTTATAGTTTTAAAAATTAAATTAATGGAATTAAATTTAGTTTTATTCTTAAAATGTGTTTTTATAAAAATGGGTTTTCATTGTGTTTTCACACTTATTTAAAATTAAATTCTAAAAATTATATAAATTGAATATTTTAATATTTTTTAAATATTTTTAATCAACATAATTAATATAATTTTAAATTATTAACTTATTTTTTATCATAATGGATAATAAAAATAGTAAAATTGTGTTTTCATGGTTAAGATTGAAACGGTTTTACTTGGGTGTTAAACTAAGAGATAAGGGTATAAATGCCACATAAAATGTCTAATTATTATTTTTTGAAGTTAATTAAAACCTATATTATCTTATATTATAATAATTGTTCATTTTTTATACTTTATCATGAAAGTGACTTTATATTATTGATATTTTTTAAGCAGTTCCATATATGTCCTTCCCCTTGCTTATAAAAGGGAACCTCCTCTCCTCTCTTATTGACACAATTTGAGCCTTCTATATCATCCAATACCTACTCTAAAACCTTAATATATTCCTTCTATTTATCCAAGATTCTTTATCTTCTCCTAATACCAATCTTTCAAGGATTAAGGTGAAAACCAAAGGAGGTCTCTCAAAGAAGAGGTATTAATCTTAACCGAGCTCTTTCAATTTTATTTCTTATACCACCTTATCTAAACATTTTGTATCCTTAAAAACATTATGAATAAATTATAGGAAATATTCTGAGATTTTATTATTTTTATGATGCCACTATTCCCCACATCTTCTCTATCAAATGGGAAATGAATGTATTGTTCGTGTGTACATGTAGACTATCGCTTCCACATAGTGATATGATCTATTTTCCATCACTATCTTTCATGGTTGGTTATTATTATATATTTAATATATATATATTATATTAATTATATAATTATGATTCTTTAAATTTTAAATTTTATTTACCTTTATTTTTTTCATCCATCAAAAGGTGGAAAACATCACTCGTGCGTACATACAAACTACCATCTTCACAAAGTGATACAATTCAGTTTTCATAATAACTTTATATGAATGGTTATAAAAGTTTATATAATTATTAAATTATTTAATTATAAAATGATGAATATTCTTGAGATTATGGATCCATGATTAAATTTCAAGTACCATAACTTCCAAAACTAAAACATATATGAAAAAACAAAACATTTAACACCTAGAAACAATGATTTTAATATAGAACTATTAATAAATGGGTGTTAAAATGATATAAGTGAGAAATATATGGTATTATAGGTATTAATATGGTTTTTTATATAATTATAGTAAATTTAAATTTATTATACAGAAGTTTAGAGTGCTTACAAAGCAAGATAGACTTGTGGAAGGGGCTTATCTTCTCAAATTTTCTTCTTTGGGATATATATTATATCATACACTTATCTTATTTATAATATCATTTTTTACCATGATGGTTTATAATTAAATTTAAAATGATTAAATTATATGATTTATCTCTCCAAAATCATATTTATTTTATTATACTATGTTTATTTCAAGATATTACATGTTTTAATTTAATTTTCCTCTATTTAATTACTCATGAGACTGAAAGAATGTTTTTAAGGAAAATAGAATTTATTTCTCTCTTCGACCAGGAATATTTTCTTCCATATCTATATTTTATTTTAAATGTTTTCAATAATTATTTTACCACTAGAAAAATATTTTATAAATTATTTTTTACCCATGTATTACTTTATATATAAAAAATTAAAGTAATATTCTTGTCATTTTTTGAGTGATGTATTTTTACTTCTTATCGAAATGTGAAAAGAATCTTTATTTTAATGTAGACTACATAATAGATATTCCCTTCATTAGGAGTAATATTTGATTTGAATATTATTTTATAATTTTCAATGTTTATTTTAAATTAATATGATTTCATTAATATTTTATAATTTTTTATATTTTAAATAAGTGATTTCAAAATGAAAAGGTTATTTTCCTCAAGAAATGTTCTAAATATATTTTAAAGGTATTTTCATCTATAACAATATCCTTTGATGTTTCTTAGGATTTACTAGGGATATGATCCAATGTTTCCATATTTATTCTTCCTTCGAATGCTTTATGTTTATGATGAAGAAATATTTATGAAACCCATTTTATTTTCCACGGGTAAAGCTATAATGAAATGATAAACGTTTTCCTGGTCTTGTTGTATGTATATATGAATCAATTATGATCATGTTATAGGTGGTTTTTTTATAAACCTCCAATTAATTGGGTAACTATGAATGTTTTAAGAGATAAAATGGTGTATGGGAGGTTGTTACAAGCCCAGAATAGGGTACCTGAGAGGTTATCCCATGCCTAAAGTAGATATAGGGGTAATTATCCCAAGCCTAACATGTGATGAATATATTTGTGGGTATATATGACAGAATATTTCTATTATTATGATTATTACACACTTTATTTCACTCTTTTATGATAGGATATTATGCCAATATTATCCACTCATGGATCGTGTTCTTTGATTACTTTATTATTCATGTATTTTAAACTACCAAGATTTATTACACGACTCATGAATATGATATATGAATTTTTGGGTATCGATTTAAAATGTTAAGGTAATATTATCATAACATTATTCTCACGATATGATTATATATGATTATTGATTTATATCTCCCCTGTTTACCCTTACTAGGCATCTGAACTCACCCATTCTTATGTTTCCTTTTTTCCAAGGATATGAAGAAATGTTTTAAGTATGATATGTCTAATAAGGATGCTAGTTGTGAAGAACTAAATGGGATATGATGTAGATATTTTAAGCATTAATTTTTTTATGTATCCAAGTTTCTAAAGACATTAAACCTTTATGGTTATTGTATGGATCATAATGATATATAATGAATATTCATCTAATAAGATACAATATTTATGTATGTAAATTTTAGGTCATTTTATGGTCAGCATTATAACCCGCACGGATTGACCCTCCCAAGCTCAATCTACATATCTTGACAATCACCTCTCCAATCACATAGCCTCACATGCTTCAACTCATCATAACAATGTATATTATTCCATCATAGTCCTATATTAATTCCATTAACACAATAATCTACTCTCGTTAAGTCATCATTTATTCTCACATGAGACCCATATTTGTTCTATGCCATGAAATCATTCTCACATCACTAGTCACACTAAAAGATGACTAATATATAAGGTTCTCATCTGACCCACCCCATTATCTAACCCCCAATACAACCAATTCATTGGGTATTTGGATAAATATCATACCCTTTCTAGAAATCCTTATAAGAATCATACAAGGACCCTCTTAAAATTACTTACTAAATACTAGGGTTTGACCCCACTTTGTAACCCATATCCCATAATGTTTCCTAAGAAACCAACCAAAAGACTCGCCTTAATCTAATCTATTTTGGTAAACATCATCGGCTACTTAATAATACCTCCTTGAGTCCCTCAAGTAATTAGATAAGGTTGGAAACCCTCTATGGGTTCTAATTTAAATTTAACCCAAATTTTGAACTGAGAAATATAGTCATCATTTACTATATGATCATATAATAACACTTAGATAACCTATTTTAATCCTAATGGGCCTCAATTATCTTGTATCACTTACAAAATCCCATCTTGGGTTAGCCTTATATATTTCACACCCACTTACCCTTTCTTTCATATCACACATTATTTTCACACACGTATAAAAGTAGTAAAATAAGATACCACCTAAATTTAACTAGAGTTGTCCCATTTCAAGATAAGTTTTCCCACTTTATCCAAGATTGAACACCTTTTTAACTATTATACTAGTAATTAACTACATTTGAGAGTGTTTATCTCAATAAAGAATCCAAATAATTAATTATAAACCATTTATAATTAATTTTCATAATTAATTTATGTGTGATAAATAATGGAAAACTCAATGAGTGGTGTACACTTTCAAAAATCTCATACAATGGGTGGATACCTTCTCTATACACTAAAAAATTTGATAAACAAAATACCTAAAAACACACACTAACTCATTAATAAATTTGATATGATTTTACTAAAGTCCATAAATAATTTTTTTGGGTCACTTGACTCTAGTGAAATGGTGTTAAACTTTATGTGATCATCATCCTCGAGCTCTATTTATCCATTCCTAACAAAAAAATCTATCATCTAAATGTGATTCCACTGCTCTAAAAGGTAATCTCAATCCGAATCCCTAAACTAATCCTCTAAAATTAGAGTAAAATAAGAGATAATTAAAAAGGGAGATATCTTACCTCAACCAAAAAATCAACATGCCCAAACCATCATGTATTTATGGGAATAAAAGATAGGAAAATATGGAGGAAGGTGGTGTATAATAAACCCCTATATAGGTATAATAAAACGGTCTTGAAAATAAAACTTTTCCCCTACTAAAAAATAAATATTCTTACTAGGTATTTATTGGGTATATACTAAGTACTCATTGGGTTCATATTGGGTACCCATTGGTTTCAACTACCTTTGGAAGATACACCACCCCCTTCCATTCATTTCCCAAACCTCCAAAACCTCCTAGAAGCTTCCAAATCATAGAAAAACATCCTTCATTCCATATTCAATCACCAAAAATTCTATTCAAATATCAAATTTTAAAATGAACCTAACTCTAATTCCACTAGAGTCTGACCTTTGTCCAACCCCACTAGTACCTGACAATGTTGGTCATTACAAACTCCCCTCTATGTTACTTCTCATCCTCAATAATCCTCATCATATACATACTTTTATCAATTATGGTCATTAATATCTGATGGAAGCTTCTTTTCTTAGTCACCCACTGGTTATAGTAATACTAGTACCATACTCAAATCAAAAAAAATTATAGTCTCTTGATGCTTCTTACTTTAGTTTATTAAATACATTATATGATCCTATAATAACAAATTAGATCCAACATTCATGTTATTTATATTAATAATGTGTGTAAAAAACTAGTTGATATCATACTACATCGATTGCCTAGGAAAACGTAATGGTCATCATACTACAATGTCGATTAAATCCACTAACTCTATGATAATGTTTTGATCCTAGAAAAATTATGTTTTACCCAATCACTAATGTTTTAGTTTTATAGTTTATTTCATTAATATATGTCACACCACTATCCACTCAGCTTTGTGCCTGATCTTCTCCTCTTCTCCCATGCTAAAATTTGAAGTCTCTCACTTGAGACTCTAACTATTTCACAAAGCCTCTCTTCACTGAAGAGATCATTGTACACCCTGCAACTACTAACATAATCTAAATTCCTATTTTTGAACTGATCTATTTCTTAAATCACACCCTTGTTAGTTACTAAACATAGTGACCTCACCCAAATGTTAAAACTCAATTTCCAAATATGGTGTTCCTTAGTTAACTTGATATATCTAGGCTACTTGTATCCAAGTATCGATGTGAAACCTCATTCACCATTAGTATGTGAATCCTATACATGTCACCCCTGACATTTACCAAAATCCTCCCCAAACATGTGTGTCACCTATAAGAATTTTATGGTGTGCTCACTTCCATAGTATTTCCCTTGTTATTGATCAACAAACACTAACATTTTAGGATTTTATCATCACCCGGATATGGTCACCCATGATCCATGCTCATTATAACATGCTACACCCATCCCATGAACCTCTATCTAGGGTATATAACAATTATGGTAATTTTTTAATTCAATTTAATTCCATTAATTATATTTTTCCACAACAACTAAGTCTCAATGGATATACTTTGAGTCAAGGATCTCACTTACTGTCGTGTAACTCCCATGCTACAACTCATTATAGACTACACATTGTCCCACTATCTATTTAATAATATCATCATTACCTAAATCATTATAGTCAATACACTCCTTAATTCATCAATAATTATTCAAAACCACTCATATCCTTGGTGTCCCATAAAATCCATTGGTAACCCCACCACCCTCATTCTCATCAAAACATCATTGCCCATCACTCACATGAGTTGGCAATCCTAACTTGACCATTATATCCATGTCCCCTTGACTATTTCACTATCACACAATATATGCCTCATCTCCTACACTAGTAATACCTCAATACCTTAGTTATCACTATAAAATCTACACTCAATTAATTCTATAGTAATCCCTACTCTTTCTCACACTAAATGTAAAATAAAAGGCTAACAACATTATCCATTTTTTAGTTATGATAAGTTTAAAAACACCCTTTCATGTATAATCTCACACCCAATGACCCCTCAAGTGTTATCATTCACTAATTCCTAACAAAATCCGAGAGCTTATATTCAAGTGGTCAGGAAAACTAAGGATTCTTGGACTCCTTCACCACATGCAGGAACCTATCGAGGCCCTACACCCCCAAAAAATTCTCCAGGGACTAAACACACATCCCATTTCATCCAATAGTACATACTAGGAAGGTTTAACATAAAATCATCAATAATAGTCAATTTTAATCATGAAACGCATCACTGGATCCCACTATCATAGAGATTGTTTTTATATCATCCTCTAATGGTCATGTTTCTCATGCTACCTAAGGACATTTATGCATAATTTACTATTAAGATCACTTCCACCAGCTTGATATTAGTTCATATAAACCCATAAACCAAGTATTATAGTTAAATACGATCCCTATTATTCCCATTGTAAAAACATGCCCAAAATCACTATCATAGTGGGGTATAAATACCACCATCCTCTATCAATTTTTTCTCTCATGTTGGCATACATTATAAAGACCCTGACCCTAGTATCCTAGAGTTGATGGTTACTTTATTACATTGGAGCTAGATAAAAGTGATTGAAACCCAAAGTACTGAATAGTTAAGTAGCACTAGAAAACTAGATACATACTTGAATTTATCAATACATTTGGAAAATTAAAATACAATATAGAGAAAACCATTATTCCCTTCACTATATCCCAACATATATATCATAATATTTTTCATGGCATCCTATGGAAAATAAACATAAGAAAGGGGTGATATTAGATGCTTAGTAAGGGTATTAATATAGTGAAATCTCTCCTGAATAGATAATGAATAATCAATTTGGAAATATAAATAACTAAAAACAAATTTCATTTAATCAATAACATGAGTATGAAGAATATTATAGAAGGAATAAATTATGATCAAATAATTTCATATAAATAATCACATATTCTTGAAACTTGTCCATGGATATAATAATTAATCATATAATTGCATGGACATTAATAACTAGTATCATAATGTCGGAATGAAAAATTACAGACATCATAAACATACTGTTAAGGACTTTTGTGAAGATATCTAAGATAAATGGGTAATTCCTCAGCCAAATACCCAATCTAGTTGTCTTATGAGACCTATTGATGTATTGAGGGGCTATAGAATCCCCCAAACATCACTTAATAATTCCAATTTCTTCCTCATATGAAAGGGGATAAACATAATCAATTAGAATATTCATATTGAAAAACTAGGATATAAAATGTTAAAAAATTCCCCAATCAATAAACATAATCATAAACTATCTAGAGTAATGTGGAAAATGGTATCAAAATAGTACATCCTTGGTCAAAAGGATCATAAATAGTCTATATAAATAATAATTATAGTATCATTAAAACACATCCCTAGTGGAGTATAAGTAAAATAAGGGTTTTTGTCTTTGATGCATAGAAATACCATAAAAATTTCATTAAAATAATATTGAGGAAAATAAACTTTTCACTGTGAAAATAAATTTTAAATGCTAAAAATTTCAATAATATTAAGAAAAAAATATTTTAAAATAATCATGTAAAGTTTTAATTCAATATTTAAATAAATGAGTGGTCATGATGGCAGGTAATTTAGTACATGTCGTTAAAAACATTCCTTTCTTGTTGTTGTAAAAAGATCAAAAAAAACCACACTCAGAAAATGATAAAAATATTAATTTTAAACCCATTTTTAAAAATTAAAATATGGTTAAAAATTAATTTGGATAGAAATATTAAAATATTAAAAACTTTTTTTGAAAAAAATTTATAAAAAATATACATAAAAGAGAAAGATTCCTGACTGAGTAGAAAAGTAAGGTCAGTTTTCCTTAAAAACATTGTTTTGGTAACTTGAGTACATAAAGAGATGAATTTTAAAGGAAATACATTAATTAATAGGAATAATTAGAGGACAATAGAATATATTGGTGTTAAGATATAAATATATATATTAATTTCCCTAGTGGTGATATAAACATAAGCAATCTTGAATAATGATGAGATTGTGAAATAAACCCTTACCGCTTTGGAAACTTTTGAATCTTAACTCCCATGAATTAAATAAATTCAAATGAAACTTAAAATAAGATTAATGTAAACATATTCCTAATATAACATATCAAATTGGTGTTATATACACCACATAAAATAAATAATTGGTGAATATGGCATATGTATCATGGAAATATAAGTGAGACGAGAAACCCTTACCTCAGGTCTAATTTCCTTCATAAATGTTTGAACCGCCTATATAATAAATATAGATTTATTATATTTATATATATATATATATATATATATATATATTATAGAACCATAATAATATATATCATACTATCTTTTTCTTATAACTTTGTATCACCAGTTTATTAACAACTATTTATTAAAAACACTATTTCAGGTGATAAGTGCTTCGTTTTTCATGTATGATTTGTTTCGGTAGTTTCAGTACTTCTATATTGATAATGGTTCCATAATATATAGAATATTAATAATGATATAAATATATTATATATTCATTTTATATTTATTTATATAAATTCATAAAAATCATATAGAAAAATGAATTACATCGTTCATGGAGATGGTAAGTCGTACTTATTCATGAATGTTGTATCCATTTTTTGATGGATGGAATGAAATAAAGGTAAATATTAACTAAAAATTAATGAATAATTATTATATTATATAAATTATATATGTTCCTAAAATCCATTCTTATTACCATCCATGACAAAATAAAATGAAAAATGAATCGCATCACTCCGTGCAGGTTGTAGTCCACACTTACGCACGAGCGACATTATCGTTTTCCAATGGATTGGAAGGTAATAAATTAGATTTGATATTATAATTATAGAATTATAATTATATAATATATATACTACACATATTTTAAATCCATCATTATATTCATCCATGAGAGTTGGTGATGGAAAACAAATTACATTAGTACGCAAGGTGATAGTCCACAGTACACATGATAGATGGTTTCATTTCCCATTTTACAGAAGAGGATATGGATATACGTTATTCCATTAACATAATAACATATAATTATATGGAATATACTAGTGTTATTATTTTATCATATTTGGAGAATATTTGAAGTGGATAGAGGAGGAAATAAAATGAAGATGCATGGTTAAGAACTATACCTCTTCTTTGGAAAGCCTTTTTAGGTTTATACCTAAAGCCTTCCTAGAATGGTTTTATAATGAAAAAAATGGATATATATAACATTAATGGAAGTAAGTAATTTATTTGGGTAGTTATTGGATGAATTAAAGTTCTTTGGAAGTTTTAATAGAAGGAGATAGGGGGTGTCCTTTTATAAGTGGGGGAGAGGACACACTTGGAATTTTTGAAAAAAAATAAATTATACCCATATTTTTCTCATGAAAAAGGATAAAAAATTACTATTTTTATAAAATTAGATGATTTAAGGTATAAATATTTCTATATAATAGAAACTGGAAAAAAAATTAGGTCATTTTGACCCTTATTTTTTAGTTTAATCCCTAGTAAATTTGTTTCAACCTTAACAGCGATAATTAATTATTACTATTTTTACTATTCATTCTGACCAAAAATTAAGATGAACATATTATATAATAATAATTATGATGATTCAAAATATGGAATCCATTTTTACAAAATCAATTCACAAAAGTAATATACATTAATTTAAAATTAAACGTGTAAATGTGATGAAAAATTGTTTTCTAACGTAAAACTTTTCAAAAGTATAAAAAGTTTTTATATAAAAATTGAACTTATAATTGGTTCTGATGACATAAATTTTATTAATTATAATATAATGTTACTAATTTTACTTTTTTTTAAATGGAACTTGTAAATTCTTTAAACTAAAACGTGTTTTTCAATAAAAATCCCTATTTTTCACTATACATCAAAAACTTATTCTTTTCAAACAATTATTAAAAATTAACTCTTATATAATTTTGACAGGATGATTTGAAAAATGAAGTTAATTTTTCAAATAAATTTTCTAAAATTGGTAAAAATTCATTTTAACATAAGTGTACAAAATGTGACAAAACCATTTTTTAGAAAAAATACTATTTTTTTTAAACCATTTATTTTCCTTTCAAATGATTTTTATTTTTACTTATACTAAATTTATAGATAATAAATTTATTTACACATTTGTAAATTATATACTTTTCATAATTTAGTAATTCACTTCATAGATGAAAATTTAATGGTTATGTTATAACTTTCACATTAAATAATAATATTTTAATAGTATATTGTGGTTCATTTAAATTCAGTGTTGAATGTAATACAGGCTATCAAAAGCCTTATAAAGGGGTGTTGGGGTCTATTCCGATGCAGGCCTAATTTCTATGGTATATCCAACTTTCTTTTTTTGGATGATTTGATCTTCTTCATGAATGTTAATTCCAGGTCTCTTTAGGATCTTCATATAATTCTTGTCTTGTATATCAATTGGAGTGGGTAGTCCATCAACCGGGATAAGAGCTGCTTTTACCTCCAAAGTTCATGACTTGAGAGAAGGGGATGGAAAATTGTTGATAGGTTAGGGGTTCAGAATAGGTATTTTCTTATGGAATATTTTGGGGGCCTGATATCACCAAGTCACATTCATATTCATTACATTTATGGTCATGTCCATAATATTTCCAACTGCATCCTTAATTGGAAGAATGAGTTCCTCTCCATTGGTGGGTTCATTACACTTGTTAATAGCATTTTATCCTCCATTCCCATGAATGTAATTTCTATCCTCACTATTCCCAAAATTTTCTTATGTAACATTTATGGTATTTTAACTACTTTTATCTAGGATGAGAATGTGGAGGGTAGGTGCCACTAAGCTTCATGGCCTCATTTGGCTCGGGACCCCACCCATGGGGTGTTTTCTTGAGAAGAATTTATGAAAATATGAATTGTCTAAAATCAAGGATGGAATGGGATTTCATGGATGGTTCCTCACTTTGGGATATGTTTATTTACATTAAGTATGGGGTTGGTCTGAATGGTTCAGGTGGAAGGGCTTCCATACTATGGGACTCGATTCTATGTCACTTACCTATTTTTCAGCATCACTCTGTGTGGATTTTGGATTGTGGTTCTATCAATTACTGGTCTACAAACTGGATGGTAAGTGTGATGGGTTTCTTGGGGTTCTTGATTCCAAATCTGACCATTGTATAGGAATTTCGACATCTGGCCCTTATCTGTGCTATTCTCAACAACTAGTATCATGAGATCTACTGCATTATTCTGCTCAACTCGGATCCTGAAAAGTTGGTGTTCACACCAACCTCGGCCAAGGTTTTCACATCAAATGCATAAAAGCAAGTTATTCAGGGGGGAAGACAATTGATTCGTGAGGTGAGACTCTATTATGCGATGAGGTTCCAGCCAAGTTCAATTTTATTGTTTGGATTATCCTCAATAGGTCCCTTCCTACATATGAGGAGGTGTGTAGGAGGGGTATCTCCATTGTATATCAGTGAAACTATTGTGGTAGTCTGAAAGAGGAATCATCTGGTTACCTTTTCTTTGAGGGGGAGTGGGTGTCTACTGTTTTTCATGGTCTGGGTTATCTTTGTGGATAATATGGTCAAGTCATCTCAAGGTATGATTTTCTTTATTTCTGGTTCCTTGGGTTGCATTTTAACCATCGTGAGTACAAGGCGAGGGATATTTTATTGGTTGCCGATTACTGGATTATTTAGACTACTCCTAAAAGTTTTTGACATAAGAGATACCTTAGTTCACCTATAGGTGTGTTGGTTTAGCTCAGTCCTTGGTGATTGATCTAGTTCCCCTTGTCAAGCAATGGGATCTCTCTCCAGTGTTAGAGATTTTTATGGTCGGTCGTCCCTCCTTGGCTCATAGGGATGTTCTGCGTCGTAGTTGGGTTAGTTTCACCCCTCCCCTAGCTCATGGACTCAGATTTAATGTTGTTGGGTCTTTTATCAATGGTATTATTCATGGAAGATGGGTTTCTTAGAACTCATATGGCTCTGTCCTTTTTTCTTTTATCGCGTTGTTTGGTTATGGTGATTCTCTTCTTGTTGAAGCTTCATCTATATACAAGGGGCTAGACCAATGTCTCTCTCATGGATTCTATCTGTACCACGTAGAGATAGTGATTATAAACTGAATGAGGATAATATTCATTGTTAATATATATAATATTCATGTTCTTCATTATTAATAAACACCATTTTAGTACATTTTACAATTTGAACATCATTTCACATTATGATTGTAATTCTTTCGTAAAATTCACTATTACATGGCACATTTTTTAACATCATTTAACGTAACAATAATCTTGATTTTATTTTAATATTTTATTTTCAGGTATCCCATTTAATAAGTAATAATTTATTATTTTTAATCACTTGAATATTTACATTAGAAGACCACCAAAATCGGCTTTCAGCCAACACATTCTGGGCAAAGTTTACTGGACAACAGCCCAATAAAGAGACTATAGAGGCCAATATACAAGCCCAATGATTCTAAAAATTTAACTTAAGATATAGTAAATCATGGGTAACATTTTATAAAATAGTTACAAGAGCTAATTCGGATGTTTTAATGGAGTTCTAGGTATCCCAAGTAGAAGATGAAATTTTGGGCCTGATTCTGTGTCCCAAAAAAACATCCACAAATTTAATCATATCTCAAAAACCACAATTTAATTTGGGATAAAATTTTATATCGGGTTATTATAAATCCATAGATTAATTTTTCTATTCTATGTTCAACTCCAATTCATCCATCTAGAAGGTCATCTAGGTGCCTCTGTTCCGTGGATCCAAGCTGGCTGGAACTTCGGGTTAAGGGTGGAAAAGTCCCCTCTCCCTTACTTTCCACCACCCTAGGCATGCCATACTCAAGTAGAATCCTTTATACTGTTGGTAGATCGACTCAATACTCTTTAAATTACTATTTAATTCAGTTTTGGTGGTGGATTTTATGATTTTTGTGCTTTGTTTAATTGTAATGTTATCCTGCGATTTTGTTGCCTTGAGTTTGTCTTTCTCATGTAAGTTATTCAATTCTCCTTAGTTTCTTAATAAAATTTCTTATTATACTCTTATTTTGTTATTATTAATATCACTTTGATACTATTTCTTTGTGGTGTTAATTTTTTCACACCAAAACTGGTAAAATTATCACACAATAGTGGAGTGATCGTTATTTCATTGTCTTTTTTTTACTTCTCCAATTCCTCCCTCATGAGTCTACATTTCACTACCATGGGTACCGTAGAATCAATGGAGGGATAAAACACTTTTTGGTTGATACAAAGGATTATGTATGGGATTTATTGGATGTTATTTCTCACTCCATTAATTTCTAATCACTTCTTTTAATTGAGAATTTGGTTTGAAGATCTTTAAACTCCATCGTCCTTGTTGAATTTAAGGCCATACATTTCAAGTGAAAATATGAACCTTTACCATGAAGTTCTAAAAACTTTGATACTTAAAGTGTATAGGTGATTAGTATTAAATTGTTTAGGAATTAAACCAGTAATTAACGATGTTGTTTGATCTTCTTAAATGAAACCATCTCAAATATAGGAAATTGAAATAGTTGAAAAAGGAATGCATCTAATCCACCCCAAGTGATAACCTAGGATCAACTCCTTATTTTAAATTAAATTCACATAAGTATATTAGAATTAAATTAAACCCATATAATATCAACCCAATTTGTCCACTTCATAGACAAAAACAATCCATAGAATGCATGTGTCTGTAGGTATCTTCTTAGATCTCTGAGGATTCGACAACCTAAGCTAAACTACAAGAGACCGCTTAACCCTAAAATCTGGGGTAAATTTGGGTGAGACCAAATTTTGGCACCGTTTATAGGGACCCAAGTAAGTCATCTCAACACCCATTCTATTCTCATCCATTTCTCCTATTCTCATCCAAATTATCTTATCTTTTCCCTTTCACGTTTTTTTTATTTAGGCGCACGTCTGCCTACACTTGTGACCAATCAAACCATCTAGTTGGGGTGGATTGTCTTGGGGTTAGGGAGTAAAGTACATAAATTTAACTCTTTCCATTAGATTATAACCTTCCTAATACTCTAGGGTCAAAAATTGAGCCCATTTCAATGGAATGTTTTCAAAGAAACCAACTCATAAACCCAAGTGGGAACCAAAATGGAAATCCAAATGAGGTAGCCCCAAACTTGGGGAATGTAGTCGATCAAACAATGAATGACTACCTCACACCTACCTGGACCAATGAAACCTCTTTCATTAGGCATGATTCCCTAGGAGAATCCCACTATGTTTACAAACCTCATTCCCTAAACCACCTTCCAACCTTCTATGGGATGGAGTTATAAATTTCATACCTTCATGTCAAAGAGTTTAATGACATTATTGAAACCATATGCCTACCACATCAACTTGAGTTAGAAAAGATGAGGCTCTTTCCTTTATCACTAAAGGATCAAGAAAATAATTGGTTAAACAATCTAAGACCTGCATAAATCTACTCCTGCGACCAATTGAAAAGATAATTTTACAAAAAATACTTCCCCCATCACAAAACAATTTTACTTAAAAAGAGAATCCAAAAAAAATTTGAAAAAGAAGGGGATTCATTTTTGGAAACATGGGAAAGGTTCAAAGACACACTCAACTTGGTAACTCACATTGTATTTTCAATTTCATAACAAGTTCTAATTTTCTATGAAGGTTTGGGTCCGGAAAACAAACAGTTCATAGACATGATGTGTAATGGGACCTTCACAAACAAAGCCCCAAATGATGCTTATGAGTATCTAGAAGGACTGGTTGAACAAAACCAAAAATGGGGAACATCACCTTACTATGAGAAGCCACAAAAATCTGGTGGAATTAAAACAGTTAGTTAGGAGTAAATCCTTAGGGAGAAACTTTCAACACTCACTAGGAAGGTTGAGGAGATCGATCTTAAGAAGATCCATCAAATTCAAATTGTTGACCCTGTTTGCACAATTTGTGACAAACATGACCACGAGACTAAAAACTGCCCAACCATCCCTTCCATTAAAGATGTTCTTCTAGGAGGACCACTAGTGGAGGTCAATGCTCTAAAATTTCAGAAGCCATAGTACAAAAACACTTTCAATCCAAGGTACAATGACCATCCAGGATTCTGTTGGAAAGATAACCAACAACCTAGCCAACCACAAGGACCAAACCCCTACCCTACAAAAAAATTCCAAAACCATAACCAATTCCAACCACAACCATCCCAATACCAACATCCTTCTATCTAATACCAAAAACCCATCCAGAAACCCATGAAACAACCAATTAAACAACCAAAATACCCTCTTCGGATAAACCAACCATGACAATCCCCAACTCAATCTATCCCTCTACCAATCCTTGAATAGTTTTGTAAACAAATAGAGAAAATGAACTCAGAAGTATCATAGCTTAATCATTAAATAAAAACCATTAAAACCGGGAAGGCACCCATGCCTACTTAGGAGGTACCATCCTCAACTTTAAGGGGATAATCCAGTTACACACAAAACTCTCATGAACAACTCAAAGAAGTAACTATTTTAAGAAGAGGGAAATCCATTGAGAAACCTGAAAAATCCATTCAAGAACCATTAAAAGCTTCAACAATGCATTAAAATTATGAAGAAACACCCACAGATTCTGAAAACCCAAATGAGAATGTAAAGAAACTATAACCACACCAAGCAATCAAACAACCTTCTCCCTTACCTCAACGCATGAGTGGGAAAACCAAGACTAAATTGAATGAAACATTGAGGGAAATATTCTCACCAGTCAAGTTAAAAATTCCACTTATCAATGTTATTCAAACCATTCCTGTATACTCTAAATACCTAAATGACCGCTTCACATTTAAAAGGAAATTCTCACATAAGAACCAAGTCCTTCTTGCAGAAAATTATAGCACAATAATCCAAGGAACCTTTCCACCAAAGATGAAAGACCCAAGATGCCCTTACATAAATGTTGAACTAGGAGAGAACAAAGTTGTCAAAGCCCTTTGTGATCTGGGAGCTAGTGAGAACCTCATTCCTTATTCCATGTATTTTCAGTTAAGACTCAAAGATCTCCAACCCACATCTGTCACTCTTCAACTTACTGATCATAGTGTTCGAGTTACTAAGGGGATATTAAAGGATGTTTTGAGGAAAGTTGAAATTTTAATTTACCCAGATGAATTCATTGTCCTTAACAATCACCCAGGCTTAGGTCCTAGGGAGAAAACCCCTATCATCCTTGTTTGTCCCTTACTTGCAACAATCAACTCTGTTATCTGAGTCCGAAATGGGAACATGACCATAACCTTTGGAAACATGAGTCTAGACTTAAACATCTACAATGAAAAATATTAAATTGGGGAGATGAAGAGATACATGAGATTAATTGGATTGGTAGTGTTGATATTTAACTTGAGGAACATCAAGGGATTACTAAAGGTAGTTTAATTCAAGAAGAGATTGATTTTCTTTGTTCACATGTGGGAAATTTGTCTCCTTAGCTTGGATCTCTTTCAGATAGCTCTATTGATGATTTTATCGAATCACCAATCAATGATACCATTGGTGAAATAAATAACATTGAGTCCATACCCATTCATGACACTAATCTGGATAATTTAGTGGATGAAAATTCTATTCACAAGGAACCAATTTTGTCAAGAAATCTGTACAAAGAAACCGAGTTCAAAACAAATTCCCATCCTTCCTTGCAAAGTGATAACCAATATGATCTCGAATTTAAGGTCCTACCTTCATCACTCAAGTATGAATTCTTAGGTTACAATCGAGCCTTTCTTGTTGTCATTTCTTCCTCTCTTGAATCCAATAAAGATATTATGTTTCTGGATGTCAAGAGAAAGCATAATAAAGTAATTGGATGGACCCTTTCTGATAATCTTGGGATTAGCCCACTCATTGGAACTCATAGGATTGTTCTTGAATTTGAATCCAAACCATGTCATCAACCTCAGCAGAGAATCAATCCAAATCTTATGGATGTGGTAAGGAAAGAACTTCTTAAGTTATTAAAAGTGGGTATCATCTACCGCATAGCTGAGAGTGAGTGGGTAAGCCCAATTAAAGTTGTCACAATGAAAGATGGAATTAATGTGATCACCAATGAGGATAGTGACCTTATCCCCAAAAGGGTCAGCAGTGGATGGAGAGTCTTTATTGACTATAGGAAGCTCATATCTTCTACCAATAATGCCCATTTCCCCTTTCCCTATAATGATAAAGTCCTCGAGCAAGTGGAGGGTCATCAATTCTATTGCTTCCAAGATGGATTATTAGGGTATAATCAAATTGAGGTCTCCTTAGAGGATTAAGGTAAAACAACCTTCACTTTTCCATTCATCACTTTTTCCTTCAAGGGCATGCCCTTTGGGTTATGTAATTCTTCTGGTACCTTCCAACAGTGCATGATGGGAATCTTCTAGGACATGGTGGTGGATTGTTTACAGGTCTTCATAGAAGACTTCTCTATATTTGGGAATACTTTCTAGGGATGCCTTATGAATTTGTAAAGGGTTTTTTCAAGATGATAGGATAATAACCTCATCCTAAATTGGGAAAATGACATTTTATGGTGGAGGAAGGACTTTTTCTAGGCCATATGGTCTCTCATAGAGGGATTGAAGTAGATAAAGCTAAGGTTGACATCATTCATCACCTTATATCTCCTAAAAGTATTAAGGAAGTGAGGTCCTTATTAGGACATTCTGGTTTCTATAAAAGGTTCATTAGGTATTTCAACTCAATTTATCGCCCACTTTTTGCTCTATTGGTGAAAGATGCTGCATTTTTATGGACAAAAGGTTGTGATGAATCATTATCTACAATCAAGTAATCTCTTATATCTCCACATATCATGAAATATACAAATTGGAAACTTTATTTTGAGCTCATGTGTGATGCTAGTGACTTTTTTGTAGGAGCAATATTAGGAAAACGGTGTGAGAAAACTCTATGTGGCATTGCTTATGCAAGAAAATCTTTAAATGATGCACAAATCAACTACACAACCACTGAGAAGGAGTAAGTTGATGTTGTTTTTTCCTTATAAAAGTTTAGTTCCTACCTCTTAGGATCCCCCATCACTATGTTCACTGACCATTCTGCACTAAAATACCTCTTCCAAAAACAAGAAGTTAAAGCTAGACTAATTTGGTGGGTCCTTCTCTTATAAGAATTTGACCTCACAATCAAGGGAAAAAAGGGTGTTGAAAATTTTTTAGATGATCATCTATGTAGGATATAATTTAATGAAAAATTATCTCACATTTATGTGTCTTATTCATTCCCTAATGAACACCTATATTTTGTGAGTGACTGCCCTTAGTATGCCGACATAGCAAACTTCTTAGTTTCAAGAGTCATTCCAAAATTATTAGGGTCTCAGGCTAGAAGGAAATTCCTTTCTGATGTCAATAACTATGTGTTTGATGATCCATACCTCTATAATTTCTACCCTCACCAAGTCATTAGGATGTGTGTCCCATAATCTGAACAATATTACATCCATAAATTTTGTCATAGTGAGGCGTGTGGAGGTCACTTTTCCCGTAAGAAAACTTTTTCTAAGGTTATTCAGTGTGGTCTCTTCTAACCCACCCTCTCAAGGGACTCCTACACATTTTTTAAATTTTTTCCTATGTGTCAAAAAGTAGGGTCCATCATAAAAAAATTCAAATTCCACTCACTCCCATCTTATTGATGGAAATATTTGAATGTTGGGGATTCGATTTCATGGGTCCCTTCCCAAACTATAGGGGATATCTATACATCCTTTTAGCTATCGATTATGTCTTCAAATAGGTTGAGGCCATTCCTAAAAAATAAAATGATCATAAAATTGTGATTAGATTTCTCAAGGAAAACATCCTCTCTAGATTTGTAATTCCTAGGGCTATAATTAGTGATCTTGGAACTCATTTTTGCAATAGTCCATTCTCTTCACTCATGGAAAAGTATGGAATTTCTAAAAAAGTGTCCACTGCTTACCACCCATAGACCAATTGTCAAGCTGAGTTATCCAATCAAGAAATCAAACAAATTCTTGAGAAAATGGTAAATCCATCTAGGAAATTTGGTTAAGCAAACTCTTAGATGCTCTTTGGACATATAGAACCACGTATAAAACCATTTTAGGAATGTCCTCATATAGGTTGGTTTATGGAAAAGCTTGCCATTTACCAGTTTAAATTGAACATAAGACTTTTTGGGAAATTAAGAAAATGAATTATAACCTCTCATTGGCCGGAACAAAAAGAAAATTAGATATTAATGAACTTGAGTAACTTAGGATGTAGGCTTATGAAAATTCAAGGATTAATAAAGCTAGAGTTCGAGCCTACCAATATCGAAATATTAAAACCAAACACATTGTAACAGGTAAACATATTCTTTTGTATAGATCTAAACTTCATTTAAACTTGAGAAAGTTAAGGTCCAGATGGTTGGGTCCATACATAGTGCATAAGGTGTACCCCCATGGGGCTGTAGAAATTCAAGATCCCACTAATGGTCAAACCTTTAATGTTAATGGTCATAGAGTAAAACCATTCATTGAACCATTACAAAAATATGAAGTAGATAAGGACTTGTGTGGACCAACCTTATAAGAAGAAAATAATTAAACAATTAGGGGTCCATATCGAGCTAGCAACATTAAACAAAAGTGTTGCATTGGAGGCAATCCATGGTTTTCATGTTTCTAATCTTTGTGATTCATTTTTATTTTTCAAATTGGATTAATAAATAAATTTTATATTAAAAAAAATTAACTTAGAATATGATAGTACTGTAGAATGTTGACCTGTTCTTCTATTATGAGTGTATATGGGTATGAAAGGGGAGCACCATATTTATATGTGTCACGTGGTGTGATCCTTGAGTAATACCTTACCCAGAAATTTAAAAAAAGAAGGCAATGTACCATCAGTTTATTTTTATTTTTATGTGTTTTTAGGTTAAAATAAAAACACAAAAAAAATATAATAATAATAATAATAATTAAAATGACACATCGTATGTTGTGGGAAAACCCCCTCACAACCGAAGAAATCACGGTGACTCGAACACGGGACCGAAGGGAGATTGGGGCATGCGCTTTCCACTGACCTACAGCTTATAGTTCTTCCTTCTTCTATGATTTTTTTATATATAATTATATTTGACTTATATATATATATATATATATTATTTTCTCTTTTTTTTATGTGATACTAGTATCGTTCTTTGGTATTCCAAAATAAATAGGTATGTTTTTTTCTTTTTCTTTTTTAATTAAGGGAACCTCTCAGGGTTTCCATGGTTTCTAATTTAACTTGTGAGTGAGAAGTATAGGATATTGAAGCAAAAGAGTTTTATAGGGAAATAAACTATATATATAACTTCTATAATTTTCTACCATCTTCCACTGGCATTCCATGAGTAGCATGGAGATCAAAGGAATAATCAGGAGTTTCATGAACTTTAACTTCAAAAACCAGGTGACTTTGTTCCATTTTTATTTATTCAAATTATTTTTAGAACTCATATATTCTACCTATAACCTCATTATAAATTTTCTTTTCTTAAAACACTGGGGATAGTTTTATTTTAAGTTAGGGGAGATGAAATAAAAAAATTGATTTTGTGTAAAAAATATTTTGTGTGAAAAAAAATAATTTGAAAAAAAAAGTGTGCCTTAATGGAAGGAAAAGTTCCTTTATCTGTGAACATGATAATACAAATTGCACACTTTGAAATTGAATATCAAATAATTTAGCATGCCCTAATTCTAATTTTAATCCATTTATAATTTCATGTGCATAGATTTTGGAAAGTTTGGTTGTCTAATGTGATCTTTCATTGTTTATATTTTCATCCAAATAAAAAAAATTCACAACGCATGCCCTTTGGGTAGTGGGGTATTAGTTTGACTTCATGGGGTCCCCAAAATAAATATCATAGGTTTGGTGATCATTTTAGTTTTAATATTACTATTCAATAAAAAATCAAAATATATACATATAAACAAAAAACAATAAATTTGCGCGTAGAGAAATGAAATGACCTAATGTGTGGATTTTGGCACTAGGGGATTGTGACGATATAGTTTTCTGGCCCAGAGTTAGTAATTTTATCTCTATTTTTGGTAATTTGATTTTTTTTTTAATTGATTTAACTCAAGATGATGCTGGAGTATGTGGGCTTCACTTGGTGCCCTAAGGTCTTTGAGCCTAGAGTCATCAGCAAATTCTTGCTACATGGGTTGACTCGATTGAGTTCAATTTCAATTACCATGGAAAAATTACAAAAAAACAAAAAAAAATGATGAATACTCATCTTAATATTGAAATTTTATTCCACCTATCACTTTCATCATTTCCCCCTTGAATAAAAATGAACCCCCATGTCTATTGTGATACACAAAACATCTTCATGCTTAATTGATATTGGATGAAATATGGCGATAAATTTGAATAAAAGAATGGTATTGGTATTGAGATATTCTTATGAAAATATCTTTATTAAAATATTTTGATGGGTTTCATTATTTTTTGGTATAAGGGATCTTGGTGATCATTGTGTATTAAAATGTTTTTGGAAAAGGGAATTCGAATTTCATATTTTTGAGATATATTTTTCTTGGGACTAGAAAATCTCAAGTTGGGGGTGTGATTAGAAACTGAATGAGGATAATATTTATTGTTAATATATATAATATCCATGTGCTTCATTACTCATAAACACCATTTTAGTTCATTTTACACTTTGAACTTCATTTCACATTATGATTGTAATTCTTTCTTTAAATGCACTATTACATGGTACATTTTTTAACATCATTTAAAGTACCAATGATCTAGATTTTATTTTCATATTTTATTTTCAGGTATCCCATTTTATATCAAACAATTAATTATTTTGGTTCACTTGAATATTTACATTGTAAGACCACTAAAATGGCCTTTCATGCCAACACATTCTGGGAAAAGTTAACTGGACAGTATCCCAATAAAGAGACTGTATCGGCCAAGATACAAGCCCAATGATTCTCAAAATTTAAATGAATCTAGAGGAAATCATGGGGAATATTTCATAAAACAGTGACAAGAGATAATTCTGATTTTTTAATATATTTCTAGGTGGCCCAAGTGGAAGATGAAATTCTGGCCCAGATTCTGTGGCCCCAAAAAACATCCCACCAATTTAATCATATCTCGGAAACCACAAATTCATATGGGATTAAAATTTATAGAGAGTTATTAGAAATAAATATATTAATGTTTCTCTTCTATGGTCCACACCAATTCGGCCATCTAGAAGGTCATCTAGGTGCCTCTATTTGGTGGATGCAAGATGGCTGCAACATCGGGTCAAGGGTGGAAAATTCCCCTCTCTCTTACTTTCCACCACCCTCGGCCTATCATACTCAAGTGGAATCATTTTTACTGTTTGGATCTAGACCTAAGATTATTGAAATTTCTATTTAAGTCAGTGGTGGTGGAGGAGTTTATGATCTTTGGTGCTTTGTTTAATTGTAATGTTATGTTGCGATTTTGTTGCCATGAGTTTGCCTTTCTCATGTAAGTTATTCAATTCATATTAGTTTATTAATAAAATTTCTTCTTCTACTCTTATTTTGTTCTTATTCATATCACCTTGATACCGATGGTTCAAGGTGTGAAGTTATTCACACAAAAACTTGTGAAATTATCACACAATAGTGGAGTGATCGTTATTTCGTTGTCTTTTTTTTACTTCTTCAATTCCTCCCTCGTGAGTCTACTTTCTGCTTCCATTGGAACCATAGAATCAATGGAGGGATAACCAACTTTTGGTTTGATCCAAGGGAGTAGAAAGGGGCTGGATTGGATGTTATTTCTCACTCCATTAATTTCTAATCACTTCTTTTAATTGAGAATTTTTTTGAGGATCTTTAAACTCCTTCGTCCTTGTTGAATTTAAGGCCATACATTTCAAGTGCTAATACAAACATTTACCTTAAAGTGCTCAAAACATTGATCCTTAAAGTGTATAGGTGATTAGTATTAAATGTTTTAGGTATTAAACCAATAATTTATTATGTTATTTGATCTTATTAAATGAAATCATCTCAAAAATAATAAATTTAAATAGTTCAAAAAGGAATGCATCTAATCCACCCCAAGTGATAACCTAGGATCAACTCATTATTTTAAATTGAATTCACATAATTATGTTATAATTCACTTAAAATCATCTAATATAAACCCAATTTGGCCACTTCATAGCCAAAAACAATACATATAATGTACGTGTATGTAGGTTACTTCTTAGGTCTTTGAGGATTCAACAACCCAAGATAATCTACAAGTGACTGCCTAATACTAAAATCTTGGGAAAATTTGGGCAAGACCAAATTTTGGAGCCGTTGTTGGGGACCCAAGTAATTCATATCAACACACATTATATTCTCCCTCATTTCTTCTATTCTTATTCAAATTCTCTTATCTTTTCCCTTTCTTGTTTTTTTTTGGCGCATGTCCGCCTACACCCGTGACTAGTAAAACAGTCTAGTTAGGGTGGATATTCCTGGGGTTGGGAAGTCAAATACACCAACAGAACTCTTTACATTATATCCTAACCTTATTAATACTCCAGAGTCAAAAATTGAGCCAATTTAAATGGATTGTCTTCAACGAAACCAACTCATAAACCCGGGTGGGAACCAAAATGGAAATCCAAATGAGGCAGCCCCAAAATTGGGGAATGCAATCGATCAAACCATGAATGACTACCTCACATCTTCTTGGACCAATGCATCCTCTTTCATTAGGCATTCTTCCCTAGTAGAATCCCACTATGTTTTCTAAACTCATTTCCAAAACCACCTTCCAACCTTCCATGGGATGGAGTCGGAAATTACATACCTTCATGTCAAAGAGTTTAACAACATTGTTGAAACCATTTTATCACCACCTCAACATGTGTTAGAAAAGATTATACTATTTCCTTTATCACTAAAGGATCTAGAAAATAATTGGTTAAATAGTCTTATACTTACATAAGTCCACTCTTGGGACCAATTTCTAAGATAATTTTACAAAAAATACTTCCCCCATCACAAAACAATTTCACTTAAAAAGAGAATCCAAAACTTTTTTTAAAAACAAGGGGAATCATTTTAGGAAACATGGGAAAGGTTCAAAGACACACTCACCCTGGTACCTGACCATGGTTTTTCAATCCTGTAAAAAGTTAGGATCTTCTATGAAGGGTCGGTTTCGAGAAACAAACAATTAATCAACATGGTGTGTGATGGGACCTTCGAAAACAAATCCCAAAATAATGATTACAAGTATCTAGAAGGACTTGACGAACAAAACCAAACATGGGGAACATCACCTTACTACGAGATGCCACCCAAATCTGGTGGAATTCACACACTTAGGGAGGATCAAAGCCTTAGGGAGAAACTTGTTGCACTCACTATGAAGGTTGAGGAGATCGATCTTAGGAAGGTCCATGAAATTCAATCTTTTGGCCTTGTTTGCATATTTTGTGACAAACATTACCACAAGACTGACAACTTCCCAACCATCCCTTCCATTAAATATGTTCTTCTATGAGGACCACCAGCAGAGGTCAATGATCTAAAATTTCAAAAGCCAGAGTACCAAAACACTTTCAATCCAAGGTACAATGATCATTTAGTATTCTATTGGAAAGATAACCAACAACCTAGTCAACCACAAGGACCAAACCCCTACCCTACACAAAATTTCCAAAACTATAACCAATCCCAACCACAACTAGACTAATACCAACATCCTCCTATCCAATACCAACAACCCATCCAGCAACCCATGAAACAACCAATTCAACAACCAAAGTATCCTCTTGGGATAAACCAACCAACACAAGCCCCTACTCAATCTGTCCCACTACAAATCCATGAACAGTTTTGTAAACCAATGGATAAAATGAACTCATAAGTCTTTTCCCTTAAACATGAAAAACATACCATTAAATCCAGGAAGGCACCCATGCCTATTTAGGTGCTACCATCCTCAACTTTAAGGGGAGAATCTAGTTACACACAAACATCTCATGAACAACTCAAAGAAGTGACTGTTTTAAGAAGTGGGAAATCCATTAAGAAAATTGAAAATGCATTGAATAACCATTAAAAGCTTCAAAAATGCATGAAAATGATGAAGAAACACCCAAAGATTCTGAAAACCCAATTGATAATGTGAAGGAACTATAAACACACCAATAAATCAAAAAACATGCTCCCTTACCTCAATGCATGAGGGGGAAAACCAAGCCTTAATTAAATGAAACATTAGAGTCAAATTCTCACAAGTCAATTTAAAAATTCCACTTATCAATGTTTTCAATCCATTCCTGCATACTAAAAATACCTAAAGAACCTCAGCACATTTAAAAGTAAATTTTCACATAAGAACCAAGTCCTTCTGGCATCAAATGCTAGCACAAAAATCCAAGGAACCCTTCCACTAAAGATGAAAGACCCTGGATTACCTTACATTAATGTTGAACTAGGAGAGAATAAATTTTTAAAAGCCCTTTGTGATCTGGTATCTAGTGTGAACCTCATTCCTTATGCCATGTATTTTCAGTTAGGACTCGAAGAACTCCAACCCATATCTGTCACTCTTCAACTTGATAATCGTAGTGTTTGAGTTCCGAAGGGGATCTTAAAGGATGTTTTGGTGAAAGTTGAAAATTTCATTTACCCAGATGAATTCATTATCCTTGAAAATAACCTAAGCTTAGGTCCTAGGGAGAAAACCCCCATCATCCATGGTCATCCCTTACTTGTAACAATCAACTCTGTTATCCGTGTCCAAAATTAGAACATGGCCATCACCTTTGGAAACATGAGTCTAGATATGAACATCTACAATGAAAACTCTCAAATTGGGGATGATGTAGACATAAATGAGATTAATTTTATTTTTAGTGTTTGTAGTGAACTTGAGGAACATCAATGGATTACTGAAGGAAGTTTAAGTCAAGAAGAGATTGATTTTATTTGTTCACATGAGGGAAATTTGTCTCTTTGTCTTGAATCTCTTTCAGATAGCTCTGTTGATGATTTTCTCAAATCACCAATCAATGATACCACTGGTGAAATTAATAACATTGAGTCCATACCCATTCATGACACTAATCTGGATAATTTAGTGGATGAAAATTCTATTCACAAGGAACCAATTCTATCAGGAAATTTGAACAAAGAAACTGAGTTCAATACAAAGTATCATACTTCCTTGGAAAGTGATAACCAATATGATCTAAAATTTAAGGTCCTAACTTCATCACTCAATTATAATTTATTAGGGGAAAGTTGAGCCTTTCATGTTTTTATTTCTTCCTCTATTGAAGCCAATCAAGAGATGATGCTTCTAGATTTCCTAAGAAAGCATAAGAAAGAAATTGGATGGACAGTTTCTGATATTCCTGGGATTATCCCGCTCATTGGAACTCATATAATTGTACTTGAATCTGAATCCAAACCATGTCATCAACCTTAGGGGAGACCCAATCCAAATCTTATGGATGTGGTAAGGAAAAAACGTCTTAAGTTATTTAAAATGGGTATCATCTACCCCATAGCTGAGAGTGAGTGGGTAAGCCCAATTCAAGTTGTCCCAAAGAATCTTGAATTTCTATGATCACCAATGAGGATGGTGACCTTCTCCCCGCAAGGGTCAGTAGTGGATGGAGAGTCTGTATTGACTATAGGAAGCTCAACTCTTGTTCTAATAAAGACCATTTCCCTTTGCCCTTTATTGATCAAGTCCTAGAGCGAGTGGTGGGTCATCAATTAAATTGATTCCTAGATGGATTATAAGGGTATAATCAAATTGAGGTCTCCTTAGAGGATCAGGGAAAAACAACCTTCACTTGTCCACTTGGAACTTTTCCCTTCAGGGGCATACCCTTTGGGTTATGTAATTCCCCTAGTACCTTCTAACGATGCGTGATGGGAATCTTCTTAGACATGGTGGGGGATTGTTTATATGTCTTAATAGATGACTTCTCTATATTTGGTGATACTTTTGAGGGATGCCTTCTGAATTTTGAAAGGTTTTTTTCAAGATGAGAGGATAAGAACCTCATCCTAAATTGGGAAAAATTCAATTTTATGTTAAAGGAAGGACTTGTTCTAGGTCATCTGGTCTCTGGTAGAGGGATTGAAGTTTATAAAGCTATGTTTGAAATCATTCGTCACCTTCCCTCTCCTAAAACTGTTAAGGAAGTGAGGACCTTCTTAGGACATGCTGGTTTCTATAGAATGTTCAATAGGAAGTTCAGCTCTATTTCTCAACCACTTTGTGCTCTATTGGTGAAAGATGATCCATTTTTATGGACATAAATCTATGAGGAATCATTCTCTACAATCAATTTAGCTCTTATATCTCCACCTATCATGAAATATCCAAATTGGAAACTTCCTTTTGAGCTCATGTGTGATGTTATTGACTTTTCTGTAGGAGAAGTATTAGGAAAACGGTGTGATAAAACTCCATGTGTCATTTCTTAAACAAGAAAATATTTAAATGATGCACAATTCAGCTACACCACCATGGATAAGGAGTTACTTTATATTGTGTTTGACGTAGAAAAGTTTAGGCCCTACCTCTTATAATCCCCCATCATTGTGTTCACTGACCATTCTGCACTGAAATACATCTTCCGGAAACAAGATGTTAAATCTAGACTGATTAGGTGGGTCCTTCTCTTACAAGAATTTGACCTCACAATCACGGGAAAAAAGGGTGTGGAACATTTTTTAGATAATCATCTATATAGGATAGAATTCAATGACAAATTATCTCACCTTTATGTGTCTGATTCATTCCTGAATGAACACCTATATTTTGTGAGTGACTTCCCTTGGTATGCAGACATAGAAAAATTATTAGTTACAAGATTCATTCCTAAATTCTTAGGCTATCAAGATATAAGGACATTCATTTCTGATGTCAATAACTATGTGTTTGATGATCCATACCTCTATAAGTTCCTCCCTGACCAAGTTATTAGGAGTTGTGTCCCAGAATCTGAACAAGAGTCCATCCTTACATTCTGTCATAGTGAGGCGTGTGGAGATCAATATTCCTATAAGAAAACTTCTACTAAGGTTTTTCAGTGTGGTCTCTTCTGTCCCACCCTCTCAAGGGACTCCTACACATTTTTTCAAAGTTGTCCTAGGTGTCAAAATGTAGGGTCCGTCAAAAAATGAATCAAATGCCACTCACTCCCATCTTAGTGATGGAAATATTTGACTATTCGGGAATCGATTTCATGGGTCCCTTCCCAAACTCTAGGGGATATCTATACATCCTTTTAGCTATCTATTATTTATTCAAATGGGTTGAGGCCATTCCTAAAAAATTAAATGATCATAAAATTGTGATTAGATTTATCAAGGAAAACATCCTCTCTAGATTTGTAATTCCTAGGGCTATCATTAGTGATCATGGAACTCATTTTTGCAATCGTCCATTCTCTGCACTCATAGACAAGTATGGAATTTCTGAAAAAGTGTCCACTACTTACCACCCACATACCAATGGTCAATATGAGTTATCCAATCAAGAAATCAAATAAATTCTTAATAAAATGGTAAATAAATCTAGGAAAGATTGGTCAATAAAAATATTATATTCTCTTTGGACATATAGAACCGCATATAAAACCATTTTAGGAATGTCCTCATATAGGTTGGTTTATGGAAAAGCATTCCATTTACCAGTTCAAATTGAACATAAGACTTTTTGGGAAATTATTAAAATGAATTATAACCTCTCATTGGCCAGAACAAAAAGAAAATTAGATATCAATGAACATGAGGAACTTTGGATGGAGGCTTATGAAAATTCAAGGACTAAAAAAGCTAGAGTTTAAGCCTACCAATATCGAAATATTAAAACCAAACACATTGTACCAGGTAAACCTATTCTTTTGTATAGCTTTAAACTTCATTTAAACTTGGGAAAGTTGAGGTCCAGATGGTTGGGTCCACACATAATGGATAAGGTGTACCCCCATGGGGCTGTAGAAATTCAAAATCCCACCAATGGTCAAACATTTAAAGTTAATGGTCATAGAGTCAAGCCATTCATTGAACTGTTCCAAAAATATGGAGTAGATGAATACTTGTGTGAACCAACCTTAGATGAGGAAAATACTTAAAAAATTAGGGGTCTATGTCGAGCTAGTGACATTAAACAAAAGTGTTGCATGGGAGGAAACCCATGGTTTTCATTTTACAAATCTTTGTGCATCATTTTTATTTTTAAAATAGGATTAATGAATAAATTTTAAATTAAAAAAAAAATATCTCTGAATATGATAGTACCGTAGACTATTGACCTGTTCTTATATTATGAGTACGGATGGGTATGAAAGGGGCGCATCATATTTATCTGTGTCATGTGGTGTGATCCTTGAGTAATACCTTACCCAGAAATTTGAAAAAAGAAGACAATGTATCATCAATTTATTATTATTTTTATATGTTTATAAGTTAAAATAAAAATACAAAAAATATAATAATAATAATAATAAATAACACATCTTAGGTCATGGGGAAAACCCCGTCATAACCGGCGAAGCTGCGGGGACTCGAACCTAGGACCGAAGGGGGACAGGGGCATATTCTTTCCACTGACCTACAACTTATAGTGATTCTTTCTTCTATAATTTTTTTATATATAATTTTATTTGACTTATATATATATATATATTATTTTCTATTTTTTTATGTGATACTAGTATCATTCTTTGGTATGACAAAATAAATAGTTATGTTTTTTTTTCTTTGTCTGTTTTTAATTAAGGAAACCTCTCGAGGTTTCCATGGTTACTAATTTAATTTGTGAGTGAGAAGAAGAGGATATTGAGGTCAAAGAGTTTTATAGGGAAATAAATTATATCCAGAACTTCCACAATTTTCTACCATCTTCCACTGGGATTCCATGAGTATCATGGAGATCAAAGGAATAATCATGTGTGTCATGAACTTCAACTTCAAAAACTAGGTGACTTTGTTCCATGTTTATTTATTAAAATTACTTTTAAAACTCCACTCCTCTACCTCTACCCCCATTTTAAATTTTGTTTTCTTAAAACACTAGGGATAGTGTAATTTTATGTTGAGAGGAGATGAAATAAAAAAAATCTTTTGTGTAAAAAAAATGCTTTTGTGTGAAAAAAATGATTTGAAAAAAAAGTGTGCCTTAATGGAAGGAAAAGTTCCTTTAACCATGAACATGATAATACAAATTTCACACTTTGAAATTGAATATCAAATAATTTATCATTCCCTGATTATGATTTTAATCAATGTATAATTTCATGTGTATAGATTTTGTAAGGTGTGGTTGTCTAATGTGATCTTTCATCGTTTATATTTTCATCCAAATAAAAAAAATCACAAAACACGTCCTTTGGATAGGGTATTAGTTTGAGTTCATGGCATCCCACAAATAAATATCATAGGTTTCGTGATCATTTTAGTTTTAATATGAGTATTCAATAAAAAAATCAAATATAAATATTTATATAAATAATAAAACAATAAATTTGCATGTAGATCAATAAAATGACCTAATGTGTGGCTTTCGGGACTTAGGGATCATGAATCTATAGTTTTCTGGCCGAAAGTTAGTAATTTTATCTATATTTGTGATAATTTGAATTTTTTTGATTTATTTAACTTGATATGATGCCCGAGTATTTGGGATTCATGTGGTTCCCTAATGTCTTTGAGCCTGGGAGTCATCGGCAAAGTCTTGCTACATGGGTTGACTCGATTGAGTTCAATTTCAATTACCATGGAAAAATTACAAAAAAACAATAAAAATGGTGAATTCTCATCTTAATATTGAAATTTTATTCCACCTAGTGCTTTCAACATTTCCCCATTGAAAAAAATGAACCCCCGTGTCTATTGTAAAACACAACACATCTTCAGACTTAATTGATATTGGATTAAATATGGAGATTAATTTAAACAATGGAATGGGATTGGGCTTGGAATATTATTATGAAACTATCTTGTATTAAAATAATTTTATGGGTTTCATGATTTTTTGGTATAAGGGTTCTTGGTGATCGTTGTGTATTAAAACTTTTTTCGAAAAGGGAATTCGACTTTTATATTTTTGAGATGTATTTTGCTCGGGACAATAAAAACTCAAGTTGGGGGTTTTATTACCCACTAAATGAGGATAATATTCATTGTTAATATATATAATATTCATGTTCTTCATTATTCATAAACACCACTTTAGTTCATTTTACACTTTGAACTTCATTTCACATTATGATTGTAATTCTTTCTTAAAATGCACTATTACATGGTACATTTATTAACATCATTTAATGTACCAATGATCTTGATTTTATTTTCATATTTTATTTTCAGATATCACATTTTATAATTAACAATTAATTATTTTTTATAACTTGAATATTTACATTGGAAGACCACCAAAATGGGCTTTCATGCCAACACGTGCTGGGAAAACTGAACTGGACAAAAGGACAATAAAGAGATTGTAGCGGCCAAGATACAAGCCCAATGATTCTAAACATTTAACTGAAGATATAGTACAGCATTAAGAATATTTCATCAAAAAATTACAAGATATAATTTGGATGTTTTAAGGGATTTATAGGCGGCCCAACTGGAGGATGAAATTCTATGCCAGATTCTGTGGCCCATAAAAACATCCCACCAATTTAATCATATCTCGGAAACCACAAATTAATTTGGGATGAAAATTTATAGAGACATATTAGACATATAGAGATTAATTTTCTCTTCTATGGTCCACTATAATTAGTCCATATAGAAGGTCATCTATGCACCTCTGTTCAGTGGATGCAAGTTGGCTGCAACTTCGGGTCAAGGTTAGAAAAGTCTTCTCTCACTTACTTTCCACCACCCTAGGCCTACCATACTCAAGTGGAATCCTTTGTACCATTGGGATCTCGACCCAAGCCTGTTGAAATTAATATTTATGTTAGTGGTGGTGGAGGAGTTTATGATCTTTGGTGCTTTGATTAATTGTAATGTTATGCTGCAATTTTGTTTCCTTGAGTTTGTCTATATTGTGTAAGTTGTTCAATTCGCCTTAGTTTTTAATAAAATTTATTCTTATACTCATATTTTGTTCTAATTAATATCATGTTGATACTTCTGGTTCATGGTTTGAATTTAATCACACCAAATTTTTGAAATTATCACACAATGGTGGAGTGATCATTATTTCATTGTCTTTTTTTACATCTCCAATTCCTCCCTCATGAGTCTACTTTCTGCTTCTATTGGAACCATAGAATCAATGGAGAGATAACCCACTTTTGGGTTGATCCAAGGGAGTAGAAAGGGGCTGGATTGGATGTTATTTCTCTCCATTAATTTCTAATCACTTAATTTAATTGATAATTTTGTTTGAATATCTTTAAACTCCTTCGTCCTCGTTGAATTTAAGGGTCATACATTTCAAGTGATAATACGAACCTTTACCTTGAAGTTCTCAAAACTTTGATCCTTCAAGTGTATCGGTGATTAGTATTAAATTTTTTAGGTATTAATCTCTTAAGTGATTATTTTGTTTGATCTTCTTAAATTAAACCAACTCAAATATAAGAAATTGAAATAGTTGAAAAGGGAATGCATCTAATCCACCCCAAGTGATAACCAAGAATCAACTAATTATTTTAAATTGAATTTACTTAAGTATCTTAGAGTTCACTTAAACCCATCTAATATCAACCCAAGTTGGTCACTTCATAGAAAAAACAATACATTTAATGTACGTGTCTGTAGGTTACTTCTTAGTTCTCTGAGGATTTGACAACCCAAGTTAAACTACAAGCGACCGCCTAACCCTAAAATCTTGGGTAAATTTGGGCGAGACCAGATAGACTCCTTTATCCTTCACAGATCCCTAAAATAGGAGGCGCCTTCTCCATGGGATATCACTTATCTGGTTTGTCAGTGCAAAGATCTCTTCACCAACCACATGGACATTACCCACACTTGGTAGGAAGGGAATATGGTTGCGGATTACTTGGCCTATTGGGCCTCCCCTAATAGGTTATTATCACTTTTCACTTTACTAGGATCCCTTCCACCTAAATGTGTTAACTTTGTTAAGTCTAATTCCCTAATTCTTCATTACTTTAGACCCCCATGAGTTTTCGGGGATTTATCCCACTTTTTAATAAAAGTTTGGTAATGTTGGATGGATGGATAGAAATTTAACGACCACAAAACTATAAATCTGTGATGGGTTAAAAGATTATTGATTCTTTAAAAATAAAGGTAAATGTATAACCTTTTTATTTCAAGCTATTTTTCTAAAGTTGAGGGATTATTTCATTATTAGAAAACAAACATAATATTTTTTTATTTCATTAGTATAATTTCATCCTTTGGTTGTGCTTCAATCAATTTCCACTTCATTTATTACACCAATAAATGAATATCCAAGATGAATTTTTTTTACCTAAAGCAATAAAATTAATTTTTAATAGATCATAAGATATATAAAAGACTGATAAGTCTTTATATATATCTGTAAATATTTACCAAAACCAAAATGGTTAGCAAAAGTTATCAAATATGATAAATTAATTTCTAAAACCTCGAAAGTATGCCCAAAGTTTATCTTAATCCATTTCATAAATAGTTAACCTTAATAATCCTCCAAAATACATTCAACCAAATTCAAGGTCCAAATATTTATAAGTAAGGTCACTAAATTTCTAAAATCAACTTAATATTAGATTCCCAAAACAACATAAATTATCTTTTAATTTCACGTAACTAATATATGAATACCTTGTTCTCCATAAATAATTAATTAAAACATGCATTCTTTTAAAAAAAATATCTCTTTATTCCTTAAAAAAAATTTCATACTATTAAATATATTCCATAATTCCAAAAACAAATTAAACTCCAGCAAAGATAACATAAACCATGAAATCACTACCCAATTTAAAGGTCACCAATATTATCCAATAATCATCTTTTTATCTTATTATCTCAACATTGGGCATATATTAAGGGTTATCTTCCATTAATCATGTCTTTTCCAAAATGAACAACTTACCACTAAATCACTTTTCTTGTTCATCAGTACCATTCAATATATGTTTTCAAATCCTGATATAAAAACTAATGTAGGAAAATACTTATAAATTCCATGATTATTATGATAATAATATCATTAATAAAATGCTTCCATAACGTAATTCTTAAATATGAATACACAAGCACATTAATCATTCCACTTTGGTTGTATTAATATAATAAGCTTGACCTTGATTCCTTAGATTCTTATGAGGTATATTCCATTAATTATTATAGAATTTGTTTACATTTTACCCCATCTCCTTAAAAAGGAAACACTAAACATTATAGGTTTTTTTATTACCCTTCCATTCACACACCTGATGGTCATTCTCCCCATACTTTAATCAAACTCTCATTCCCTTTAAGAAAGTACCATGGTGTTTCCTTCCACAATTATCACATGTAGGAAAATTTTCTTTCATTTATTCCCATTATCCTTCTTTTTTATTTTTTGATCTTTTTATTTTATTTTCCTTCAAATCCATAAGGCTTGGAGAATTATTTATTTGTGTTGATAACACATGATATTATACCCTCATATGATTATAAATTTTGGGATACTAGTTACCTTTGAAGGATTGGATTTTTTTTCATCAAATAAATGGTTAATATTACTACTTAGATTATGTACATATTCCTCAACATGCCTTTCTATCCTTTTAAATTTAAATTCATACTTAGAAACATTTTCCTCTTCCTTTTTGTCTCAAACACAAGAATTTTCTCTCCATATTAAATTTTTTTTCATAAAGAAAATAATTTTCCAAGAAAAGTACCTTAAAATCCTTCCACCCCATATTTTTTATTTCTTATTCATCCTTGGTGTTTTGAATCAATGACCACTATTGATCAACATCCCCTAAGAGATGATAAAATACCATTAAAATATTATTCCTTTCATTACTTCTCATAGATAGAAATATCTTATCTATGGAACTTTTCCATTTCTTAACTACAAATGGATTTGTAGTCCCACTGAATGATAGAGGTTTATGATGCATGAAATGGTCTAAAGTTTTTACACCACATTTAGGATCATTAGAGGTTATTGGTCATAACCTGATTTAACTTCCCCAATATAGTTATAATTTGTTCAGCTTCAGCTGCAGCTATAACTCAATATTAATTATCTTTCCTAAGAGGGTAATCCCTACATGGATTATATAAATTGATATGGATAGCATTCCTTTTATGAGGTTTAATTTATAAATATACAATATATTATATTATAACATCATAAAAAAATTATAATTCCAAAACTAGTCAAAAATGTGAAATAAATTGGAAAATTTATGCATAGATAATCTAAAAATCTAAAACATAGTTTCTTTGGGAATTTTTTCAAATAATAAAAATATTTTCAAATAATTAATAATTGTTTTAAAAAAAATTGAATTAGCCCAAGCATACCCCCCCCCCCCCGGAAGTGTCAAACCAGGTGTGCAGCAAGGCCCATTGTCATATACCATGTGACGATTGAGTCCAATCTAAATATGTCATTTTTAGATTTATTACCCCTAGGTGAAATTATACTAGATCCAAACCCAATTTTAGTATATATACAAGGATTAATTACTATGAAATCCATATAATCTCTACCTTACCAAAACTTAAGGATGTTATCTTATACTTGGACTTATCCTCAAAGTCATTCATAGGATTATATTCTCAAATATTTTTTTTCCTAAATATAGTTCCAAATTTTTTTGCTAAATGTAATCGAACACCAACTATAAGTACCCAAACCCTATTGGCCCAGAGTATGTGATTAATTTATTATATTAGTTCTTGATACAAGAGATCACATCCCAAATGGCCAAATAGTATAGTAGTATTGGAAAACTAAATATGTACTTGAATTTCACAATATATTTAAAAACATAAAATATAACATAGTATTTTCTTTGAGAACACCATTATTTCCATTAGCATATCCCTTCATATAAATCATAATATATTTCCTAGTATCTCATAAGAAATGGTTGAGCTCATATGTTTGGTAAGGGTATGTGTACAGTGGAAGCTATAATGAATAAAAAATTCATAATCAATATGGAAAGGAAAATAACTAAAAACACATGACATTTAATCAATAACTTGAGTATGAAGAATACTATAGTAGAACTAAATAATGATAAAATAATTCCACATAAATAATAATAGGTTCGTGAAACTTATCCATGGATATCATAACTAATCACATAATAACATGTACATATATAACTAGTCTCATAATTAGGGAATTCATAATTCTAGATATCATAAACATACCTTTAAGGCCTCGTTCCAAGACATCTTACATAAATAGGTAAGGCCTCAGCTAAATACCAAAGCTAGTTTGTCTCATGATATTTATTGATACATCAAGGAGATATATTGGACCTCAACCATCACTAACTAAGTCCAATGTATTCCTCATATGAAAGGAGATAAATATAATCAACGTAAACATTCATATTGAAAAACTATCATATGAAATATTAATAATTTCTTCAATCAATAAACATAATCATAAACCATCCAGATTAATTTAGAGAATGGAATCAAAATAGTACATCCCTAATCAAACTAATCATAAACCATCAAGATAAATAATAAGGAAGGTATCATTACAATATATCCCCAAAATATCATACGTAAAATAAGGTTTTATCATTTATTAATAGAAATACCATAAAATGTTATTAAATAAATTCTTGAAGAAAATACACTTTTCATTATGAAAATCACTTTTTAAAACTAAATTTTTTTAGAATATTAGTAAAAACATTTTATTATAAAATATTCAAGTAAACTTCAAAAAATGAGCGGTTATGATGATGGTTAATTTCATACATGCTGTCAAAAAAATCCTTTCTCACTATTGTAAAAATGTCAAACAGAACCTCATTCGGAAAATGACAAGAAGAATACTTTAAAAATTAAAAAAATTAAAAAAAGGGTAAAAATAAATTTGAAAAATTTTAGGATAGTTTATAAAAACATTTTTTTAAACATTTTGAGAAAACATAGACATGGAAGAGAAAGTTTCACATCCAAGTAGAGAAACAATGTCAGTTTTCCTTAAAACATTATTTTGGTATCTTGAGTACTTAAAGAGATGAATTTGAAAGAAAAACTTTTAATTCATAGAAATATATAGAGGATAATAAAATATATTGGGTATAATATATAAAGATATAACAATTTACATAGTGGTGACATAGACATAAACAATCCCAAATAATGATGAGATTGTTAAATAAACCCTTCCCACTTTGGTAACTTTCAAATATTAAACCCAATGAAAGAAATAACTTCAAATGATACTTTAAATACCATTAATGTAAATATATTCATGATATAACATATTAAAGTGGTGGTATATACACCACATAAAAGAAATAAGTGGTGAATATGCCATATGTATTGTCACGACCCACTCCCCACAGAGTGTACCCCTCAGGGGTCGGCAATGTGAGAAGGGAGATAATAACCCAAAAGTTCTGCCTCCAGTAGGACCCAGGTTGGCGACTAGCACCAAGGGTATAGTAAAAACACAAATGGTAGAATTACCCTCTAAGAGAACACATGTGGAAGAGAGAGATAAGATAAACACCAACCAACTCCAACTCAGAACTGAAATATAAAAGAAAACCCAAGTTTACATATGTAATGTCATGAAAGTGTACTAAAACTGGAAGGGAAAAACTACAAGTACTGAAAAGAAAGTAAAAACAATAGCAACCACCAGCCCAAACAGCTTCTGAAATCCCAAGCTAGTAGAAACCATCTTGATCATTGACCTGCTCCAAGTGACCTGAAAACAGTTTATAAATACATAGGGTGAGTATAACAGTATACTCAGTAGGATCCTCCCTGAAGCCACTCATACAAAAGTAAAGAAAGCATGCTAAAGCATAGTGAACAAAAAGTGGAACTAACTCGTCACCTAAACAGGTATACTAATTTTCCAATATCACCATGGCTACACTCACCAAGTAATAAATATAAGAATATATCATATAATAAAGAATATTAAGGGTACCTTGCTACTACTTCCCCACTGGTTTACCGCTTTTCCCCAATGTCGCACGTCCTGAGCATCTCTCTTCAAAAAGTCTTACCCACAGACACCTGGGCAAAGCACCACAATATGCACCTCGTGCAACAAAACCACCACGTCCACACACCAAAGTAACCAGGTAGTTTCCAAGAGCAACCACAGCTCCCATAACATGTATCATATGTCGGGTATTATACCTCAAGCCATCAAAGCCCATACACCGAGTAAGGATCCTCAAGCCATAATAGCCTATACATGTTACACCTATAGTATTCCATAGAAAAATATATCCAGAATATATGTGTGTGAATAACCACAAGCCATTATAGCCCTCTATACACATATATGGAGAAAAATAACAAATGTTCATGCCATCACAAGTAACTACCAAGAGAAGAGAGCGAGGCCAAAGGGGGTAGTCAGCCATCCATCCTCCTATATGAATGTTGGGGAAAACACCCCCCCCCCCTAGGGCTCAGAATCCCCAGGGTGTCAGTTTCCCTTACTAACAAGGTGGAGTAGCGTATAGAAACACAAAAGTACAAAATATACTATAACTCAAAACTACACTATGGGCATAACCTAGTCTTAGACACAACTACATCTAACGTCTCTCAGACTCTGGGCTACTACTTCTAATTCTAGGTATCCTATAAGAACACAACCATTTAAAGATAATTATTAGATTACCTCATTCCCTTTTTATCAGTCCCACTGTACGTTAATTAATTCTTTAAACATTAATTAACCATGAACCATTCCACATTAAAATCATTATAATCACACCCAAAGTAAATTTTTCCTTCAAAAATTACAACCTCATCATTATGTTCCAGCATCTCCATCCCCATGGGTTAACACCATTTATTCAATTATTCATTATAGAAATACTTTCCCACATTCCCATGCATTATAGAAAAACATTATATGCTACTAAACACAAGGGGGCTCAACATGGTGAGTATATGTACTACCCTTCGAGTCTTTTCCACTTATATAAAGAGCATATACCCATCCTTCCTTGAGAAGTTAAACATGGAAATCACGTGGCATACCCCGTGTATCTTCGCCTCTTTAGGAAGAAGGTTAAGTAAGACCAGCTTCCTTGAGCAGTGGGGAAAAGTAAAGCAGATAACAACCAAAGAAACAGCAAGCATCCAACAATCACATCCATTCCATTCCATCATCCCTGGTGTCCTCCCTGACACCCACTTGCATAAACTGATGCATCTCGCCACTCTAGGCGTCATCTTCTGCCACAAACAAAATGGCCTCCATGCCTCCACATATTACCACAACCATCTTGGCTCACATAAAAACACAAGGATTAGTAAAACAAACATCTTCACAATTGGGATCTTGGCCCTTAAACAAATAAGAGGGTAACTCAGAACCCTACAATAAATTATCTTTTAACAACTACCAGTTCTTTAATCCATCTTGGATTAACCGATTTATTATTTGTTGTTTCCAAATTCAGGAAACCTGACCAGTAAGTGATCACAAATAAATAAACATGATTACTGCACTAATTTAATTAACATCAAATTACAACATGAACCAGATTCGTTTTCATGACTCTTTATCTTTATCCAACAATTATCAATTAATCCCGGTTTACATTCTTTACCGATTTCCATCAAGAGAAAATAGCTAAGAAAAGCAAGCATAGATATCACACTATCTAGAAAAACAAGAGGCAATAACATACGGTCGATATCAATTTATTTATCAGGTTAAAATATTTATTATATCAATTCCATTATCATCCAGTGGGATTAAACATGCTAGCAATATAGTTGCACGTAAAAGAAAATTGAAGCAACGAATCCCCTACCTCGAACAGTTTCTCGTGTTCTTTATCCACACAACAGGTCACGATACTCCTCTCGTGACAACTGCATCCACCCGAGGATTCCATGGTACGACCGCACCAACCAAACCCCAAGAAAAACCCCATTAGAAGCATGGATATTTTATGCTATAATATGGAAAGGATAAATAGGAGAAGATGGTCCTCAAAGTAATGATGATAAAACATACCTTATATCGAAGATTGATCGATACAGCTTGGATGCATCAAAATAGAGCGGAACCAATCTGAGGGGTAAAGTTTGATTGTGCAACTCTTATGGGAAGGATTGAAAGGTTCTAGTGTCTCATAGTCGAGAACAAAGAGGAAGAACAAGGTAGGATGATATCTTGTCCCTTTTTGAAGATTTGATGGGGCGACGGTTTAAGATACGCTTAATTCCCCATTAAAAGCGGATCACATTAAACCATGCGGTTTGACCAAGTAAAAACATCTCGAGCCATATGAATAATTAGTATAGGAGTTATGGCCTTTGAATCGGCCTTAGAGTCCTTAAAATGAGGCTTTAAATGCATTTTATGTCAAAGGAAAATGCTAAAGATGTGAAACTTTAGGAAGCTGGAAACACTGTTCATGAACCTCACTGTTAGAACACTATTCATGAACCTCACCATTAGAACCTCACCGATAGAACACTATTCATGAACCTCACTGATAGAACATTGTTCATGAACCTCACCATTAGAACACTATTCACGAACCTCACTGTTAGAACCTCACCGATAGAACACTGTTCACTGAACCTCACTGATAGAACATTGTTCACTGAACCTCATTGATAAAACATTGTTTACTGAACCTCACCGATAGAACACAATTCACTGAACCTCACTGATAGAACACTATTCATTGAACCTCACTGATAGAACATTGTTCACTAAACCTCACCGTTAGAACACTATTCACTGAACCTCACTGATAGAACTGTTCACTGAACCTCACCGATAGAACTGTTCACTGAACCTCACTGATAGAACTATTCACTGAACCTCACTGATAGAACTGTTCACTGAACCTCACCGATAGAACTGTTCACTAAACCTCACCAAAAGAATTGTTCACTGAACCTCACCGATAGAACTCTTCACTGAACCTCACCGATAGAACACTGTTCACTGAACCTCACCGATAGAACATTGTTCACTGAACCTCGCCGATAGAACATTGTTCACTGATCCTCACCGATAGAGCATTGTTCACTGAACCTCACCGATAGAACTGGTCATTGAACCTCACCGATAGAACTGTTCACTGAACCTCACCGATAGAACTGTTCACTGAACCTCCCTAATAGAACTGTTCACTAAACCTCATCGATAGAACTATTCACTGAACCTCACCGATAGAACTGTTCACTGAACCTCACTGATAGAACTATTCACAGAATTGGAAATTTGGATAAGTTTTGGGGATAAGTCACCTTGACCTCTTGGAACACCTCAAACACCATATTTTCACAAATTAATAGACCAAAGAGTTCCATGCCATTACATCAGATACCTCTCAAAACATTCTCATCCTCGAGAATTCAAAACCCACCTAATGAGAAGAAAAAAACGAAACGGGGTCCGAACAACCACCCATTGAGATACCTCTCAAAATAGAGCAAGCCACAAGAAGCAACAAAAGAAATTAATATTAAAAACATGAAAGTTCTAACCATAAAGGGGACATCGTAACATGAAAATAGTTAAACATCAAACAACTCTGGGTACTGAGCATGTATCTGTGACTCACGTTCCCAGGTACTCTCTTACATGCCACTGTGTCACCACAAGACACGGACTAAGGGGATAGAACGCCCGCGCAACACCTTCTCCTTACGGTCTTGGATCTCCATAGGTTTCTTCTCGAAGGTTGCATCATCATCAACATTGATCTCTCCCTAATCGATGATGTGAGAGTCATCATGAAGATAATGACGGAGTTGTGATACATGGAAAACATCCTGTATCTGACTCATCTATGGGGGAAGTGCTACTCGATACGCCATAGCTCCAACACGAGCTAACACCTTGAAAGGACCAAAAAACTGGGGAGAAATCTTAGTTCCACAACCAAACCTTCACTGCCCATGACTGGGAGTCACCTTTAGAAACACATGATCCCCAACATTAAACTCTAAGGATCTCCTTCTTTGATTAGCATATGATTTCTGACGAACTTGCGCTTTCTTCATTCTCTCACGAATCACCTGAACCATCTCTGTTTTATTCTGCACTTGTATTGGTCTGAGAATTGTTGACTCTCCGAACCCAGTCCAGCACAAAGGAGAATGGAATGGTCGGCCATACAAGGCTTTAAAAGGTTCTATACTGATGGTGGAGTGAAAACTATTATTGTAAGGGGACTCCACTAAGGGTAAGTTCTTTATCCATGAGCCTCTAAAATCAAGAACACAAGAGTGTAACATGTCTTCAAGAGTCTATATAGTTCACTCTGTCTGACCATCTGTTTGAGAATGAAAAGTAGTGCTAAGGAATAGTTGAGAATAGAAAGAATGTTGGAGACCTCTCCACACCCTGGAGGTAAAATGAGGATCTCGATCAGAAATGATCATCCTAGGGACTCCATGAAGACTCACCACCTCCTCTAGATACTATCTCGACAAAACATTCACTGAGCTCGACTCCTTGATCGCTATGAAGTGGGCCTATTTTTTTAAACGATCCACTACCACCCAAATAGCATCATGTCCTCCCAGGGCTCGAGGTAAACCAGTAACAAAGTCCATTGATATGTCCTACCACTTCCACTGAGGAATATCTAATGGCTGGATAAGACCCCCTGGAACACGATGTTTGGCATTCACCTTCTGGCAGACTAAACATCGAGACACAAACTCCGAAACTGCACACTTCATCCCAGGCCACCAAAACTGACTCCACAAGGATCGGTACATCTTTTTCATGCCAGGATATACTACTAAATGAAAACTATGGAACTCTCTGAGAACCGTCTCGCACATCATCAAGGGAACAAAAAGCCTTCCATGATACAACACTCGGTGTTGTTCATCCTCCGACCAACCATCAGGAGCATCACCACAAACAACTCGGTCTCTCCAGACCTCCACCTTTAGAAATCCAAACAGGGACTCTTCCACCTTCTGCATCAGGGATGACTATACCATCATCTGAAAAAGACAGCCTCTACCCCCAACTTCTTCCATATCAAGATGTAATTCTAACAGTTCTTCCATTACTCTCCAGGAATCATCGGATTCACACATAGCATCACTACGTGACTTTCAACTCAGTGAACCAGCTACAACATTCCCTTTTCCAAGTCTATACGATATTTCGAAGTCATATTCCTATAAGAACTCCATCCACCGACATTGTCGTAAGTTTAAGTCACACTGGGAGAAAAAATACCCCAAACTCTTATGATCGGTGAAAACCACAAAGTGCTCACCAATGAGGTAATGTCTCCATAACTTTAGAGAAAACACCACGGATTCCATCTCAAGATCATGGGTGGCATGGTTGCATTCATGGGGATGAAACTGTTGAGACCCATAAGAAACAACTGACCTTTACTGTATGAGAACACAACTTATCCCTAGATGTGAAGCATCACAGAAAACATCAAACAAAACTCCCTCAGTTGGAAGACAAAGGCCTGGAGAACTTACTAACTTATCCTTTAGATACTCGAAAGCTACCTGACACTGATCAGTCCATATGAATTCCTAATCCTTCTTAGTCAAAGCTGTCAGCGGAGTCGCAACTCATGAGAAATCGGCTACAAACCTCCTATAGTAGCCTATGAGACCAAGGAAACTTCACACCTCTAACACTGTCTTGGGGGATTCCCAAGACACAATTTCTTCTATCTTTGATGGATCCATAAATACTCTCTATTGGGACACAACATGCCCCAAGAAACGGACTTCTCGAGCCCAAAACTCTCACTTCGACAACTTCCCAAACAGCTGATGTTGGCGAAGAACTCCCAAAATGGCTTGTATATTCTTTGCATGCTCCTCTTCAGATGTGGAGTACACAAGGATGTAATCGATGAAAACTACCAAAAACTTGTCCAGGAACTCACAGAACATAGCATTCATCAATCCCATGAATACAGCTGGAGCATTTGTCACGCCAAATGGTATTAAAATGAACTCATAATGCCCATGACAACAACAAAAAGAAGTCTTCGGGATATCCTCATCCTTCACACGCATCTGATGATATCCCGACCGCAAGTTGCTCTTTGAGAACCAACTTGCACCTTTCAGTTGATCGAATAAATCATCAATCCATGGAAGAGGATAGAGATTCTTTATTGTCACTTTGTTTAAGTGACGCTAATCGACAAAAAAACACAAACTTTCGTCGGCCTTCTTCACGAACAAAATTGGTGCACCCCATGGTGACACACTTGGCCGAACAAAACTGCACTGTAACAGACCAGAAAGCTATATACGTAGCTCTCGTAACTCAGAAGGGGTCATCCTATATGGAGACATAGAGATAAGAGATGCTCCTAGCTGTAGCTTGATCCCAAACTCGATCTCTCGTCGAGGGGGTAAGGCTACAACCTCTTCTAGAAAGACATCGGGGTACCCCTCTACAACCCTAGGAAACGCTAACTACTAAACCTCTAAAGAACTCAGCATCATCTCAGCCATCATGGATGATAAGGATGGGGAGCGCCTATGACCCATCCGAGGATCTCGCTCACCAACAAACATCACTTTCTCTCCATCTTCACCAATTAAGATGACCTTCTTCCTGAAGAAATCCACAGTATCCTGCACTAAATACAACCAATCCATGTCGAGGATGACATCATATAGTTGTATTCATAAACATAGGAAAACTCCCCAAGATCGGTGTTTCCTTAACACTTTCTCAGAGTCTCTACATATTTCAAAAAGTCAACATGACCTCCAACTGGCGTAGTTAATTACAAGGGCACTGGAAGCCTCTCTACCTCAAGTCCCATAGCATGGACAAGGGTAGGTGATATGAAGGAGTGTGTCGCTCCTAAATCAAACAAGGCATCCACCAAGGTAGAAAACAAGCAAAGGGTACCTCAAACGACGTCTGGCTTGCCTGGAGCTAGCAACGCTAGAGCATGAAGCTGACCATGACCTCCCCTATAGCCTCTATGACCCTGATGATGACCACCACCATGGCCGTACTCTACTCTCTGAGGACGAGGAGCGTCATGGGGTTGTCCTCTACCTGCCCCATCTACCCTCTACTGATCTAAAGCTGGTGCAACCATCTGCTGCTGCCTCGGCAGGAACTATCTCAATGGAGGAACCAGGAGCCCAGCGCCTGGTGCATGATGGCCACTCTGAAAGGTTGGGCACTCTCACTGCTGATGACCATGACCACCACAATAAAAACAAGCACTTGATCCCTTGGCATAGGCAACAGAGTTTCTGCCTCTGGAGAAACGAGATGTGAAGGGTTGGGACCTACCCCCAACTGAATGAAAACTCTTCTGCCCTGAAAACTGAGAACCCCGGACCACAGCTCTACTTCTTGATAAATCATGTTGATTCCCCTCTCGTGATGATCATGTCCTGGACAAAGTACTCTTGACAACCTTTTCCCTCTCCAACACCTCAAGATATGTTTTCATCATAAATGGGGTGACCTAGCGCTGGATCTCTGGACACAAAGACTCCTTAAAATGCCTCTCCCTGGCCTCCTCATCTGGCAGTAGGTCTGAAGCATATTGTAAAATTTTCCTGAAATGGATTCCAAACACTCGAACACTGGATCTCCCTTGTCTAAGGGTAAGAAGCTACTGGCGACTAGACGCCTTCGCAGTCGAAGAAAGAAACTCAACTCTAAACCTGTCTCGTAACTACTCCCATGAGATCGATGACTCCTCATGATCCCCAAGGAACAATAACCATCATTGCCTCGCTGCTCCACGCAGCATCGTCACAACCAAGGATACCCAGTGCTCCTTCCAAGCACAAATCAAACTGAAGCCGATCTCAACCTCCTCTAACCAGTCTTCCGTGACTGCATCTAAAACGGAGCCCTCGTACTTATGTAGACTCCGGCGTTGAAACTATCAGAGTGTCTTCCTCCAAGTGTCATCATCGTCAACCTCTACCCTATAGCGATCTACTGGAATAGCCTGTTGGACATTTTTTGCGCAAACCTGATGAGGACGTTAACCTGGAGTCATACCTGTAAAATAACAACCGTTAGAGTTACTAAACCTAGAATATGGAAGACTCAACATTAATTAATTAATTTTTTTCTTTTATTCATTTTAGGTTAACCTATCCCAAGGTCTACCCATTCAAACATAGGCACAAAGAATAATTATGCATGATCATTTCCTAGGTCTCTACCCTGCAACTAGTAGCACCTTGTTTAGTAGTCATTGTAAACTTAAAGGTCTGTACATCAGATCATAGGGGGACCTAAATGCCTATGTATCAGTCGGTCTCCAGTTTTTACCTCACTTACTAAACATGAATGACACTATTTCCCTACTAACCCATGCAACCTCACCTGTTCCTAACTCCAAACTCCATCATATCCCTCAACCAGACCTCTAATACCACTCTGTCATGACCCCCTCCCCACAAAGTGTACCCCTCCTGGGTCGGCAATGTGAGAAGGGATATAATGACCCCCGAGTCCCGACTCCAGTAGGCCCTGGGTTGGCGACTAGCACCGAGGGTATAGTAAATACACAAATGGGAGGCATTACCCTCTAAGAGAACACATGCGGAAGAGAGAGATAAGATAAACACCTACCAACTCCAACTCAGAACTAAAATATAAAAGAAAACCCAAGTGCACATATGTAATTTCATGCAAGAGTACTACAACTCGAAGGGAAAAACTACAAGTACCCAAAAGAAAGTAAAAAACAACAGAAACCACTAGCCCGAACAGCTTCTGCAACCCCAAGCTAGTAGAAACCAGCTTGATCTCCGACCTGCTCCAAGTGACCTAAAAAATAGTTTATAAATACATAGGGTGAGTATAACAGTATACTCAGTAGGATCTTCCCTAAATCCTCTCGTGCAAAAGTAAAGAAAGAATACTAAAGCACAGTGAATAACAAGTGGAACTAACTCGTCACCTAAACAGGTATACTAAGTTCCCAACCTCAGCATGGATACACTCAATAAGTAATGCATACAAGAATATATCATATAATAAATAATATCAAGGGTTACCCACTACTAATTCCCCACTGGTTTGCCGCTTTGCCCCAACGTCGCACGTCCTGAGCATCTCTCTCCAAAAATGATTGCCCACAGACACCTGGGCGAAGCACCACAATATGCACCTCGTGCAACTAAACCACCACGTCCACACACCAAAGTAACCAGGTAGTTTTTAGGATCCACCACAGCTCGCATAATATGTATCATATGTCTGGTATTATACCTCAAGCCATCACAGCACATACACCGAGTAAGGATCCTCAAGACATAACAGCCTATACACGTTACACCTATAGTATTCCATAGAAAACTATATCCATAATATATGTGTGTGAATAACCACAATCCATTACAGCCCTCTACACACATATATGGAGAAAACTAACAAATGTGTCTGCCAACACAAGTAACTACCAAGAGAATAGAGCAGGGCCAAAGGGGGTAGTCAGCCATCCATCCTCCCACCAGAATGTTGGGGAAAACACCCCCTAGGGATAAGAATCCCCGGGGTGTCAGTTTCTGTAACACCCCGAGATTTTATGAAAAATATTCTTTTAATTTCATTGATGTCTTGTGTTGTACGCTACACCAAAATTAGCTTGTGCTATACGCAACACCGTATTAGCTTGCAATATACGCAACATTGAGTGTATATATATATATATTCAATGTATAAATGAAATATGGTTGGATTCTATTATATGCAACAACAAAGGAGTCTTGCACTACACGCAACCCTGACTTGTTTTGCAATACACGCAATCGCGACCTTCCTCGATAGTGTGTGTTGTACGCAATACCGGGTTTCACTAAACAATGATATATGGTTATAATATTATCATGAACTAGCTGTTATGAATAATATTAACTATATTTTGAATTTTATAACATTATTATTCATCTTACTCATTTTCTAGAACATGGTATGAGAATAAAATAAATTTTTCGGCTAAAATAAGTATTTTTCAAAAAATGAAGTTTTGTCGCCTTTTGATGGCACACCCATTTTAAATCTAATTTTTGGAATGTTTATAAGTTCAATTTGACAAAATAAAACTCCTTTTTGGAATCAAGATATAAAAATTTACTTTGGATAAATTTTTCATATTATTCTGATAACTTTCATATTTTAATGAATAGTAAAAACACGCTATATTTTAATTAAAAAAAACTTTTTTCATTGTAATAATTTATATGGTTAAATTATAATATTGAATGGTTTTAAAGAATAAATAAAATATATTTTTAACATTTAATATAATTTATGTCATTATCATTGATTTTACATTGAATTCATAAGTAAAATCATTTCAATCATTGACAATGTTTTAACTTTTAAAACCCGTTTTCATAGCAACGGGATTAATTTTAAATTAATTACTGCAACTTCTGTGTTTTGAATTTTGAAAAATGGATTCCATATTTGGATTCAGTGGGTCCAAATTATGTTAATATGTTACTTTTATTTTTTTGAAATTATGAATAGTAACTACGGTAATTTTTATTTTCTACAGTTAAAGGTAAATCGGGTAATTAAGGGTTAAAATAAGATTATATAATTACCCAAACACCTGCCAAAATCCTATTGGATGACTAAAAGTCGACCCATATCACCTAAGGGTCGGATTATATTCATTTTATGGACTTTTTTCCGTGAAAATAATTTAATTATTATTAAAACCAAAGAAAGTGACAACATGTCACTCTCTTAAATCTTATAAGTATAATAATTTTAATTTAGTGATAAACTTCATGAATCTTCAAACATGAATAGTCTCCAGAAATATAATAAAATTATATACATCATGTGAGTTTATTTATAATTTTTAGGGATTAAATCATTATCATTAGATGTGACACAATAGTGATGTTGAAATTATTTTATTGATTGAAATATCAAATAAATGGTTTTAAAAAATATTAAAATAAATATTATATGAACTATTTAATGTGCTCCACTACTTTTATAGATAAATATGAAATTTTAGGAATCTATTAAATATTTTGGTTTGAATATATCCTCTTTGTAGATTTTATTTAAATTCAAATAAATGAGTAGTTTCAAAATTGACACTATTGTTATTTAATAAAAATAACATATTATAAAAAAATTTAAAAGTCACAAAAATATTTAAAAATTATAAATTTAAATTTATATGGTCTAAAATTTCATAAAGTATCTATTTATGGATAATTCATAGCACATAAGTAATTTTTTATAATAATTTAAAATTTAGAATCTTATTACCACAAATAAAATTTAATAGATTAAATAAGGATAAATCAAGTTGATAATGTTTAAAATAAATTCCCTACATGTATAAATTTTATTTTTTGATGATATTACAACCCTATCGCATCTAATATTCTATTTTGAGTCATTTTTGGATGTTTTAAAGTGAGGTTGGAATTTATTATAAATTAATATTTCTTATAATTCCAAAGGTGCCCCTCTCCTCCCTTATAAAAGGGCACCTCCTCCCTCTCCTCTTTACACAACCTTGAGCCTTCAAGCTCGGCCAAACCCTGACAATTTATCTTCTCCACTTCCATAGAAACATCATAGAGGTCCTGGTATTCTTCAAAGACCATCTTTAGTGCCCTAAGAGGAGGTTAAGAAGAGGCACGTCAAAGAAGAGGTAATATACTTTACCGATTATTTCCAATTTATTTCTTCTTCTACTTCTTCTTCTTTATTTGTTTCATCATAAATTAATAACATCAGTATCACTCATATACTGATATGTTATTATAAATATTAAACAACCATATTTCACCTTCTATCCATCCTATGGAAAACGAAATCACCGCATGTGCATACGTACGGAATACCGTCTCCACGCCATGGTGTAATCTGTTTTTCCAACACCACCTTACTTCGATGGTTGTAATGGTATAAATAATAACTATACATAGTTATTATAACATCATACTAATTCTGAGATATTATATCATCCACTCCAATTCAATTCAATAATTATTGGAACGATATCATCGCTCGTGCGTACGTATGGACTACCGTCTCCGCGACACGATGAGATTCATTCTCCATGTTAACCATTCAAGAAGGATTATAAAGTATATATAATGAATAATAATGAAATATATGAAATTATAAAGCTACTTTATTTGTGTATATATATATATATAAATATGTCATCAACTTACTTCCATTCAAGTTAATAAGGAAAGGAAAACAGCGTTCATGCGTACGTACGGCCTACCGTCTCCATGAACGGTGTGTTTAGTTTCATTTATATATCTATTATACATATATATACTTAATATATATGATATATAAATCATTTTTTACATTCTGGAAGTAATTAAATCATTATATAAGTAATAATAATATCAAGAACAACAAGTCCAAACACGTACGATAAATGAAACTATTTTACCCAAAACGCTACTTTAACATGGAATGGACAAATAGACGGGTAATATAAATACCTAAGTGAACCATATATGATATAATAACAATTAATATGATTCTATAATAAGTCAATGACATTATTTAAATCATTATACATGAGGTTCGGGTACGTACGAAGCATATCGGACCTAAGGTAAGGGATAACTTTTCCAATCTCATTTTTATCCGAGATTGTTTATTTGTAAGTATTTACTGGGGTTATATTTATCATCCATGTCCCTATTTTCTAAAAATGGTTTCATGTATTTTTAAATTCCTTTTTACCCATTTTTTACTTTTACTACATGGTATGTAAGAAATCTTTCTTTTACGAGGTACTTCTTGACTTTTCCGGCAAAAGTATGAGAAGAATGTTTTTTAACTTATAAGGCATGAAAGGATTTTTACAATTTTATAAAGCCTTATTTTCCTGAAGCTTCCTCCAAAATATTTCATGAGTATTTTCAACAAAATCCTTTTCTTTTAAAATTTCATGACATTTTGTTAAAAGAAAATGATTTTGAAGAAGAAAGGATATTTTCCTCAAAAATTCATTTCAAGTGTTTTATCAAAACAATTTTTCATCTAAGATGACATTATTTCATATCTGTATATTTTCAAATATAATTTATCTATGATTTAAATGGTTTCAATTTTATTATTATGAAATGATATCCATTTTTTTATATGGATCACATTATGATGGGATGATGTTTATGAAACCCCTTTTATTCTTTGGGTTATGATGAATGAATTATGTTTATTTTGTGGCACAAGTAAGAATGATTTCATTATGAGATGGATGGGACCTATATTTCCCTACAATGAATTGTGTAAAGATTTATATCTCATGATATAGACATGGCTGGAATGGTAAGTTAATCCAGTTCAGTGTTACAGGACTGGAACGAGGAGTGAACTCGATTCAGAATGGGACTTTGTCCACTAAAATGGTCTTGGCAGCAATGTCTTGGCCACTATGGAAATCTTAACATGTGATTAATGGATTCCATAATTAAATGTTTTATTCCCATGCTAGTTTATCATGATTAATGTTCCTTTATGATCTATGACTTATGTACTTCTAAGATTTATTTCGTTTCTCATGATTTTGATGTTTAGATTTTATGTTCAAGTTTTTTCATTCAAATGTTTATGGATTGTTTTATGTTCTCTATTCTTACCCTTACTGAGCATTTGAGCTCACCCTTTATATGTTTTCTTTTCCTAAAGATTTAAAGAAATGTTTTAGGTAAGAAAACAAAAGGGGAAGATCTTTATGGGATATGTTTAAGATCTTTCACCACGATTAGAAGATTATTTTCTGAGTTTCCAAAGACACTAAACTATTACGGTCCTTGCATGTCTGTTTTCGTTATGTATTAAGTATTCCGCAAAAGTAATGTAATGTCCATGTACGTCAAGCTTTGGGCCTCTACTTTTGGTATCAGAGGGAGGTTTAGATAACCTTTGGAAACTAGGATGCGAAAACTTTAGTGAGATCTCTAAAGATATTTCTAAGGTATGTCTAGAGATGTCCCTAAGGTTTAGTATAAGTATAGGTTATAATCCTAGAATTACAGTAATGATCTAAGAATTAAACCTAAGATGTTATATATTTAAGGTACTCCCTCTTTATTATATCAATTTCCTATAATGATTTTTACCCCTCACGCTATTCTTTTTGGGTTTTAGACGATGGTTGGAAACTAAAGGAACCATGTTGATCAATGTAATGGACGATGAAATGATTTTCCTCTTGAAAAAACCAATGTTATGGGAGATGGAGTGAAAAATCTTATTACTATAATTACACAAGCTATGAATCATTCTAGACTTCCAAATGAGCAGAGAAGGGAACAATATTCTATTGAGTCCTTCATGAGGCAATGTCCGCCTTCTTTCAATGGGCCTTCTAATCCACTTGTTACTGAACAATGGATTCATACCATTGAAAAGATATTTTCCATACTTCGTTGTTCAGAACATGAAAAAGTCATTTTAGTTGTTTACCATTTAGAAGGTGAAGCAGACCAGTGGTGGAATCTAATTAACAATACAAGGCCCCAAGATGAAATTGCATCCATGGAATGGGATGAGTTTAAGAACTTGTTTTTAAATAAGTACTTCCCACACATTCTTTTAACAAAGATGGAAAAGGAGTTCCATGGTCTTAAGCAAAAGGATTATGAATCTGTTGGTATATACAAGGCGAATTTTACAAAGCTTTCAAGGTATGCATCTGGCTTTATCATCCAACCTGAAAGTAAAGTTGGTCGATTTTTCAGTGGCTTAAAACCAAGTCTTCAAAGGGCATTAGCTATAAGAGACTTCAGTCGCTATGAAGAAATTTTTCATTGTGCTATCAAGGTAGAACTAGAAGTTGGTGTCACATATCCATCTCATGGTTTTGACAAGAAACAAAAGATCGAGTTCAAGGAGAAATCTCATAACAATGGTGAAAAGAAGATGAATGTTTCTTTATGCTCAATGTGTGGAAAGAAGCATGGTGGAGATTGTCTAAAAGGTACTAGAAAATGTTTTAAGTGTGGAAAAGAAGGTCATCTAGAATTTGAGTGTTGAAGTAATGGGAAAAAGGTAGATAATGATATGAATAGAGAAAAGACTACAGAGAACACACCACCAACACTTTAATGCTACAAGTGCAAGGAAATTGGGCATTATGCTAATCAATTCCCTAATCCAAGGGTTAATGATGATCAACATCAACAACCTATTAAGGAAAAGGACAAATGGAAGTCACATGTGATCACTATTGGAGATGTTGAATATGAAAATGATGTGGTGGAATGATAAACTGTTTATGTAATGGGATTCCAAAATAATGTTGTAGTATCGTGGAATATTGGAATATTTATGTATTGGTCTATTGTGGTTTTGAATAATTTTATGGTACCGATAACCATGAAAAATGATTGAAATATTTTTAGAAAGAAGATGACATGCGCATAATGATGGGATAAGGAGAATATAATATGTTTTATAGTATTCATGAGCTCATGATTGATATAAGGACAAAGTGATATCATGGTTTGAGTATATAGAATTTTTTGGAATTTTAGTATGTGGAAAGTGTTAATTTTTGACAGCATTCATGTTTTCACTAAGGTTCTATGGTAAATCATGTTTTAATAGAATACATGATTAAGGTATTCATATGTTTGGAACGTCAAAATCAAGAACTACCTTGTGAGATATGGTAGACAAATGTTAAGTGGATTTAGTTAACCTCATTTTAAATTTTTATTTTTGGAAGGATATTAATGTTATCCATTTATGGATAGTTTAAGTTATTTTCCATTTTAAGATTAATTTATTATCACACTATAGGTGTACTTATACTAACATGTTCTAACCTTTTTGTTGAGAACAGATGGAATGACCTATCATTCTATCACATGATCTGCTAACACTACACGAATGACAAATTCAACTTCATTTCTTTAAGAGGTGAAGTGGAAATTTTACAATGGACGGGCAATGGTGAGATTGTACCAAAATAAAGTAAGTATTTCTTCTAATTCAAATTATTCAACTTTAGGGAAATGATCTTGAAAACCAAAAATGTTGTCCTAGTGTCCTTATATCCGATGAATCAGATGGTACCTTAGATCATCACAAATTTATGGCTTTGTGATTGTTGGCTTTTTCATAGCCATGTTCTCTACCACTCTCCAGCAGAACATGATGGTTGGATTTCTCTTCCATATCCATATTTTCACCTATGTTCTCCTATGTGTAAACCCAGTGATGAGTTAATTTGAGTAACCATTATGTTTCGTACTTTAGTTTTTAATATTTAGATTTGGTATTCCTTTTTACGATGTGGGTTTCTATAAAATAAACTTTCAAGTAGTAAACCATTTATAACCCTGATGAATTTCGAGGGCGAAATTCATTTTAAGGGGGTAGAATGTAAGACCCTGAGATTTTATGAAAAATATTCTTTTAATTTCACCCTAACAAAATTTTGATATTCCAAATCCAAAAATGAAGTCCATTTTGAAAGATAAAATGTATAAAATTTCAAAATGTGGGTATTACTTTTCATAACTGCTAGTTTGATTGGTTGAGGTGTGTGTTAGAACTCGAAGTTGCATACAAAACACACTGTTGTATTATTCAAAGAGAAGCGTACCATGGAAGCATGGGGTGTTACATTCTCCCCTCCTTCAATAAATTGTGTCCTTTCAATTTGAAATTATTTTTCGAAAATAAATGGTTGAAAATAGAAAATACCTTTGGGAAAACCCATATCCGAAATTTGGTTAATAAAATTTAGTCTTAATAAGAGGAAAAGAGAAATGAAAGGGTCACCACCAAATTATGATCATGATTAGGAGAGCATTGGTTGAAATTGGAGACATATAATTGGAGGAAAAACATAAATATTTATAGGTAGTGATTGAGGTCATCAATCACAAACAAGTGTAAAATTGAGGGCCTTAAATTCATCAATCTATGATCATTTAAAATACCATCGGTTCAACAAAACATAATATATTGGGATAACACATTTTTGGTTTTAATATTCCTTCAATAAAGTATATGAATTAATTTATTCATATAATAAGATAAGAAGAGAAATATATACTTGACAAGTAGAGTTCCACCCTTTAACTAATTTCTACCACAAACTCATCTTTCACTCTAAAAGATAATAGAACTTAAAAAAATATTCTATTTATCCTATCCATTTGGGGTTCAAAAAAATGAATTTATAATTCATCTACCAGACCTTTTTTTAAAAACTACATTATTCAATCCAGGACATCACGTGGGCCAGTGGTAGGTGATACACCCTTGTCACCCTTCGGTTGTAGGTTCAAGTCTTGCAGTCTTTCCAGTCGCAACGGGTTGTCGCTCAACCTCCGGGTTGTCCTTTTATAGTAATAAAAAATAATCTCAAACTAGAGTTATCAAAAATACTTTTGTCCATACTCACAGTCCAAAATTTGTAAGGAAGGTAAACACAATAAAGATCCTTTTTCCACGTAATAACATGTAAACACCTTCATCATGTATTATTTTAAAACACTGCACATCCTGAATTAACACAAAACCTTATTGATTACATTCATGCTCCTTTATACCATATATAATACTGGATATACTCCTTCTATCCAAAAATGTTGTAAACTCCAATAATGATGGAATATAAAAATCATTAATCAGTTTCAAGGTAGTCAAGAATATCCAATATAATTTATTCAAATCAACCATCTCTTATTCCAAAATCACTACCTCATTATCGGGACCATATTAAGTATTACCTTTCCTTCAACCATGTATTTTACAAAAGGTGTAGCTTACTATTAAGTAACTTTTCTTAGAACCATATAATCTCAAATCCTCAATAAAATAGTACTGCAGTACAATCCTTATTTATCTCCATAATTAATATAACCAGTATATTGTTAATACAACACTCAAATGAAATAATCCTATAATAACAACATAAGAACACTAGTCATTATTATTCATCTAAGGTAGTATCATAACTTGATTACTATGCAATAGAATAATTTTGCGCATACTCTGATGATTTGGACATTGGTTCGCGTAGTGTCCCAACTCCTTGCAGATGAAGAATTGTACTTTTGAAACCTTTTTCTTACCCTTGAAGTCACGTAATTGGTGTCCTTTTTGTACACACTTATAACAAACTCTCATTCCCTTCAGGAAAGTTCTAGGGTGTTTCTTCCCATACTTATCATATATGATAAAACTATTCTTTTCCCTCTTCCCTTTATACATCTTTCTCTCTTCCATCATTTTCTTCTCTTGCTTCCCATCAAATCCATAGGACTCAGAGAATTATTTACTTATTTTATTAACACATGATACTATTTCTTCATATGTTGAGAATACATGGGAGACTATTTCCCTTCTAAAATTTGGCTTAATACCGTGAAATATATCATGCTTCTTACTCCTTGGATCATACGTATTGCTGGAGTTCACATTCCTTCTACTGGGCGCCATTTCTATACAATGGAATACACTAGATTAGTTTATGAATCCCAATAAATAAATCCAAACTTATAAAACACTTAACATGAATTTAATAGTTTATGGATATAATCCATAATCATAAAAATGTTTTCTTTGAGGAATTATATACTCATAAACCCGTCATAATGGTTTGTAAATAAAATGGTAATTATCCTAAGCATATCCCCCCGAAGTGTCGTAACCAAGAGTGCAGCAAGGCCCGTTGTCGTGCACCAGTTCCCATTTGAGTCTAGCTCAAAGTGGTGTTTTCGGGTTTTACCCCTAGGTACATCTATGTCAGAGCCGCCTCTACCTACTCGTATCCAGATAGGGATGTATTTCTCGGAAAAATCACAAAATCTCTACAATACCAAAATTCTAGGAAGTTCTTATATACTAATCCTCAAAGTCCATCTTAGGTCTATGTGCTCTAATCAGAGTTTATCTAAATCTAGCTTCCAAGGATTGTACTAAACTTCCTCTGATACCAACTGTAATGCCCCGACCCTAGTTACTCAGAGTCGGTGCATTATTACATGACATTAGCATTATCACAAAAGATCAAGTCTCAAAAGATTGATTAGTTTAGTAGCCTTGCAAAGACTAGATATATTCATAAGTCTTAAATTACATCATAAAGTGAAAAAAAAACTACAATAACATCTTGTCTTCATATCCGATCATACTATCCCTAAAGTTCATTCATAAAATACTTCTTCACATCTTGGGGAAAATAAAACATTGAAAGGGGTGAGCACAGATGTTCAGTAAGGATAACAATATAGAAAAAACTTTCATAAATAATCATAAACATTTAAGGCAATGTATAACTCAAACAAAAGCCTTTTAAACTTGAACTTCAGCATAATATGGAAAAAGTAAAATTAAGTAATTTCATTTACTTATTCACATGGATATTCTAATAGTCAAATAATCACATGAAATATCAATAACAACTTTCATAATGATGGAATGCATAATTCCATACTATCATAACAACATAGTCAAGGCCTTGTGCCAAGACTACAAATAAGATTTTGTCAAGGCCTTGTGCCAAGACACTAGTTTGTCTCATGAGACCTACTGATGCATCGAGGAGCTATAGCGGGCTCCACCCATCACTTATTAAGTCCAATGCATTCCTTATATGAACAGTTTTAAACATAACATAAACATTCGTATTAAAACTATCATACGAAATGTCAATACTTTCTCCATAAACCATGAGTGGTATAAAAATAACACGTCCACAGTCAAACATATCACAAAACCTTAAATACAATATTGAAGTTTTGTATCATAATAAATCAACCTCAAATAAGCTTAAAATCCATCAATGGATGTTGACATAGATGAAATCAAAACTATTTGAGGGAAATATCTTTTTTTATATCATTGAAAAGTCACACATTTATAAAGGAAGTAATTTAAAAGATATTTCTGAATCAAAGTGTCCCATACCACTTTGAAACTTTTGAAAAGAAATATAATTTCAAAACATTCATGTCCATATAAATAAATCCTTAAAATCATTTTGAAAACATGGACATTAATTAAAAATATTTAGAAATATAAATCTTTAAAACATTTAATATTATGATCTTGATAAAGAGTACCTTTCAAAAATTCTTAAAATGTTCATTTTGAAATCATTTAAAAGTCACATAATTATAAAATAAAACATTTACTTTCAAAATATTATTATAATCCTGTAAGGGAAGGTTCGAAGATTTTATAATAGTGTAAAATAGACGTATCCTCCGTATAAGTTAAAAAAAGACATTCTTACCTTAATCATGTCGAAAAGGTTAAAAAGGACCTTGTTTGGAAAATGACGGAAAGATTCCTTTATAAAATTCTTGTAAAAATTCAAACAAGGGTATAATTGACTTTAACCCATATTATGTAAAATAGTAAGAATGTTTTGAAATACATTTTTAAGAAACATGGATGTGGATGATAAAGAGGTCCCAGTAGATAATTACGTATAAACAACCTCGGATAATTAAGAGATTGTGAAATAACACTTAACTTGTACTTTTCCATGGTTGAGGGTAGTTTAACCTCCTTTATAATGGTGAAATAATTTTTATTAAATTATACAATAATCATATACATTAATATGATATCATATATGATCATTTAACATTGCTTTGTTAATAATATCTTAGTATTATCGTCGTTTCGGGTGTTAACTTACTTGATTTGTTTTATATGTTTTGTTACATAAGTCATGTTTTTTATGGATAGGTTTTATCTTATTAATATAGAGAATGATATCAAGTTCTTAAAAAGTATTTTTAATCATCAAATTAGAATTATACTTTCATGGATACGATGGGGATTTAATCTCATCGCGTTCGTGGAGTCGGTAGTCCGTACGTACGCATGAGCAACAATATCATTCTTTTGATATTAAAATAATATATAATTGGATGGTATATCATATATAAAGAATCATTATAATGTTATATTTATTATTTACTTAAATTACACATCATTATCATACCCATCCAAATAATAATGTTTTGAATAACAATTACACCACGACGTGGAGATGGTAAGCCTTACGTACGCACATATGGTGACATTTCATTCAAAGGATGGATAGAGTACTGAATATGGTTATACCATATTTATAATAACATCACAGTATATATAAGATACTGGAGTTATTATTTTAGAATGGAAATAACAAAGAAATAAGAAGTTGAAGATGAAAGGAACTTGAAAGAGGGTGGTGAAAACATTACTTCTTCTTTGGGTTCTTCCTTTTGATTTGATCAAAAGGACTCCTTAGGTTGGATTTCTGGTCAAAATAAGGAATCTAGATTGAAGGTAAGATAGTTGAGAGATTATTTGGGTAGATTTTGGCCGAGCCAAATGGATTTGAAGGTGTGAATTAGAGAGAAGGGGGAGTGCCTTTTTATAAGAGTGGTGAGGGGCACCTTAGGAAAAGCTAGAAATATTATGTTATAATAAATTAATATTCGGATTATAATAGCTAAAAAGTTTATTATTTAAAGGTTAAGGTGAGTATAGTTCTAAACTCACTCAACCAATAGGTTTTAGACAGGTTTGGGTCACTATATTAACTTTATCTTTTTGATTTAACTCTTAGTTAAATAGTTTCACATTTACCATGTCTCTTTGTATTTTTATATTATATAGTCAATAAACTTACTATAAACTTATAAGAGACCTCTGAGTGGTCCATAAATAATACAAATATCATTATATAAGTCCTTTGGCCTAATTTTAGATTTTTAGGAATAGAATATCAATTAATAATATAATATTTGTTTTAAAAACTCATTAATGTCAATTTTGACACTATTTAATAATTGATTTTTTGTTTGTCTTAAATTTTTTATTAATTCAAAAAAAATTCATTTAAGCAATACTAAAATATCATATTAACAAATAAAATTCGTTTATGTCATCAAAACTTTCAAATTATATTTATTTTAACATTTATAATAACAATTATTTGATTCTTTTATTAATAAGGAAAATACTACATCATTATTGTGTCATAAATATATTTAATTATTAAATGTCTAAAAATTATAAATAAAATACCATTATGTAGTAAATATGTTTAGATTTCTAATGAATATTTATATTTGAAAATATAACATATATAACCCAAGGTAAAAAGTTTTTTCTAAAAGATATATACTTATGTCATTTTTGTATTTACTTTAACATAATTAATATAAAGTGTCATTATCACTTACAAGTGGATCCATGGGGTCCCAACATCGACCCAAAGATGCCCATGGTCTGATGTGTATAAACCAATAGGGTTAGGAAATATTTTAGGGTAAATTAATATTATTATAATATTAATTTTTTACCCTTAATTACCGGATTTACCCTTAAAACATGGTAAATAAAATATTTACCGAAGTAATTGTTCAAAATGTCTAAAAATAAAAGTTGCCTATTTAAACAATTTGGGCCTCCTGATTCTAAATATGGAATCCATTTTTCTGAATTCCAAACACCGAGGTGGAATAAATTACTTTAAAATTAATTCCCGTTGTTAAAACAAAAAACGTGTTTTTAAGAGATAATAACTTTCAAAAGATTGGCACTTGATTATGTCCAGTTTAAATGTGAAATTATGTCCAATGACTAACATTGGATTAAATGGTAAAAATAAAATCTAATTATTCTTTAAAATCACTCAAATTCATAATTTATCACTATTAATTATTTCGATTAAAAAAGTTGTTTTTAATTAAAATTTAGTAATTTTCACTATTCATCAAAATATGAAAGTTATCCAAAAAGTACCAAAAATTAACCCTAAGATAATTTAAATATTATGAATCCAAAAATGAATTCTATTTTGAAAGATAAAATGTATAAAATTTTAAAAAGTGGGTATTACTATTCATAACGGCTAGTTTGATTGGTTGAGGTGTGTGTTAGAACTCAAAGTTGTGTACAAAACACGCTACAGTATTATTCAAAGAGAAGTGTACCATGGAAGCTTGGGGTGTTACAAGAACATTGTTCATGAACCTCACCGTTATAACACTATTCATGAACCTCACCATTAGAACCTCACTGATAGAACACTGTTCACTAAACCTCGCCAATAGAACATTGTTCATTGAACCTCACCGACAGAACATTGTTCACTGAACCTCACCGATAGAACACTGTTCACTGAACCTCACCGATAGAACATTGTTCATTGTACCTCACCGATAGAACGTTGTTCACTAAAACTCATTGATAGAACATTGTTCACTGAACCTCACCGACAGAACACTGTTCACTGAACCTCACCGATAGAACTGTTCATAGAACCTCATAGATAGAATTGTTCACTGAACCTCACCTATAGAACAATTCACTGAACCTCATCGATAGAACTGTTCACTAAACCTCACTGATAGAACTGTTTAGTGAACCTCACTGATAGAACTGTTCACTGAACCTCATCGATAGAACTACTCACTGAACCTCATTGATAGAACTGTTCACTGAACCACACCAATAGAACATTGTTCACTGAACCGCACCAATAGAACATTGTTCACTAAACCTCACTGATAGAACACTATTCACTGAATCTCATCGATAGAACACTATTCACTAGACCTCACCGATAGAACTATTCACTGAACCTCACCGATAGAACTTTTCACTAAACCTCACCGATAGAACTATTCACTAAACCTCACCAATAGAACTGTTCACTGAACCTCACTGATAGAAGTGTTCACTGAACCTCACTGATAGAACTATTCACTAAACCTCACCGATAGAACTGTTCACTGAACCTCACCGATAGAACTGTTCACTGAACCTCGCCGATAGAACTGTTCACTGAACCTCACCGATAGAACTATTCACTAAACCTCACCGATAGAACTGTTTACTGAACCTCACATATAGAACTGTTCAAAGAATTGGAAATTTGGCTAAGTTTTGGGGATAAGTCACCTTGACCTCCCAGAACACCTCAAACATCACATTTTCACAAAGTAATGGACCGGAGAGGTCCGGGTCATTGCATGTATAATGGTTGTAGAAGTGAGATGAGAACCCCTTACCTCTGGTACGATTTCATCCATATGTGTTCAAAAATAATTTATAATAAATTTATATTTATTATATATATATATATATTATAGGACCATACTGTAGGTTCCAGGTGTAGTGGGAGCATGTGATGGGTAGTGCCCAACTTTTCTTTTTTCCATGATCGATGATCAATCTGAGATTTACACAACAATAATTGTCATGAACTGTGAAATTGAATCAATGAATATAGGCAAGGGATAGAATGCAGAAACCAATATAAAAGATAATCACAAATTATTTATAATTAATTTAATTAAATAAATAATTACCTTAGTGGAATTCTTTCTTTTTTGATGGATCTGAAAACATATATGTGTTGTTCTGTCATTGTGGTGTAGGAATCAAACTAGATTCTCTCTTATGGTGATCCACACGCATTCCACAAATCTTTGAACAACTTCATATGAATCTTTGAGTGCTATCATGGTATATCATAGTGCTTGGATAGTCTTCCTTTGATCCCCACAAGAACTTCTTTTAAAGTGTTCTCCTAGATCTCTCTTGACTCAGGAGTGTGAGGTGGAGGAAGATCAATCTCCATTCTTGGGAGAATTATTAGAGAAGGGAGCTCTCTAGGTCTTCATAGAATTATCCAAATACAATGTTCATAACCAAAATAAATGGATTGGCTTATTAATAAAATAATATAATTGGTTTTATATATCTCTATGGTTAAAATAAAATAATTTCACAAGTACCCTTTATTATTTATTTAATCCCTGAAGAACCCTATGTCAAATATTATTATTATTATTATTATTTCTCAACATGCACTTAGCTTTAGAATTAAATTAAATATTATTTAATAAAATAATATTCAACATTTAGTATTTCTATATGGACCATTAAACTCGATCTCCCTTTCCTCTATAATATTTATCGTGCCTTGAATAATGATGATTTATTTATTAAATAAATATCACAGCATTATTCTCCAATAAATATATATATATTAAATTCACTAAATAGAAAATAAATATTTATATGCCATCAAGAATACAAGAATAATTATTAAACCACATCTAGGAATAATATTTATTCAACTTATTAAATAAAAAATAATGATATACTATTTAACTAAGATTCTGGATACACTTAGTGTGTGAACCTCTAGTCATCTTTGTTAGTGGCATTAGGAGAAACACCCTAAAGGTCAAGGTTATATTCTAAAAACATGCCAAGTCATACATACAGAAAGAAGTTAATTTCACAATTATATGATACCTAATACAAACACTCACTTTGTAATATAATCTCTTTATCATGATATCTCAAATCAAGCAGGTTGCATGCTGGTCCAACAACCTATGTGCTTAATGTCTCTTTCTTTGAGTTCCCAAAACTTGAACATTCCTATTGAACACCATGGACATGGATTTATTTAGGCTATATCATTTCCATCAAATGGATAGAGTTATCTACCTCCATTAAAATAAAAGGGACAAATCCTTTCTCACGTTATTTATTAATGTAATATTACCAGTGACGCACCCAATATATCCTACCTCTCTGTGAACATATGTCCTCATGGTTTTCATAAATACATCAAAGTATGCAACTCATAATACTCATTAATAATAATATTAAATTTTAGGGATAAATATGCACATCCATGAATATTAATATTCAATGATGTATATAAATGTGTATTTCCTACTGGTGGGTCTTGTTCTCATAATATCCTACTAGATATTACCAAGTGTGTACACCATGATAAGGTTCCTTGAGGTCTTATGAGTCTCCACGTATGATATCCTATATCATTTTTCCCCTAAAATGGTATCATTCATCTATAGAACATATATTAAGAATAGTTTCATAGCACTTCCAGGTTCTAGTAATGTTAGGGAACTATTATGTCCTTTTGGTGTGACAGATACTCTTAGGAAATCATCACATACAATTTTATGCATAAGAACAATCATGATGTGATAAGAAGTTTATTAAAATTCAAAACTATGAATACAGGTTATCATAAAGTACACAAAAGTTGGTTCTAGGGCACCAACTCCAATAGAATCCCACTTTTAGTATAGACAACCACTAACAATCTTCAGTCTACTAGCTCTCACATGATACTCATGCTTCTGATGATATAGGAATTTAGTCAAGGGGTCTACCATGTTCTCTTCCATGGGTACTCTTATCACTCCAACTTCACATCTTTGATAAAAATCCCTCAAGAGGTGATATTTTTTGGAGTATGTGCTTTCTCCATTGGTGTGACCTTGGATCTTTTACAAGAGCCACTACTGTAGTATTATCACAATACAATGTGATAGGGTCTTTACTTCTAGGTACCACATAAAGCTCCTATAAAAAGTTTTGAATTCAAATAGCTTCCTTGGATGTATTAGAAGTCACTATATAGTCATACACCACTATAAAATCATCAATAAATGGATGCTTTGAACTCTTCTAGCTCACAGCTTCTCCATTGAGACAAAAAACATATCATGATTTCAACTTCATATCATTATGATCTTTCTAAAAACTAGCATCATTGTAACCCATAATTACTATCTCCTCATGTATTCCATAAACTAGGAACATATCCTTAGTTCTTATCAACTACTTAAAGATAGTTTTAACATTAAACTAATTTTGTTCTCCAAGATCTAATTGATATTTTTCTAACATGATCAATACAAATGAAACATCAAGTCTAGTACATAACATGGCATACATGATTGATCCTATCATTGAAGCATAAGGGATATTTCTCATTCTCTCTTTATCAAGTTGTGTCTGAGGACACATCTTATTAGAAAAATGTAAACCACGTTACACTGAAACCAATCCCATATTTTATTATTCCATAATAAATTTATTTAGTACATTCTCCACATATATACTTTGAATAAGTTCAATTATCCTCTTGGATCCATCATGAATGATCTTCATCCCTAGAATATAGGATGATTCAATTAAGTCCTTCATAGAGAAACACCTTTCTAACCAGTCCATAAAAGACTATAAGAATGGTATGTCCTTTCCAATAATTAATATGTCATCAACACACACTACTAAGATAACGACTGAAATTCCACTAAACCTATTATAAACACACAGCTCACATTCATTCTTAATGAAACCAAATTCTTTTACGAATTCATAGAATCGAATGTTCCCTGACCTAGATGCTTGCTTCAATCCAGAAATGGATGGATTTAAATTTCAAATCCTTTTACAATCACCTAGAGTCACAAACCCTTCTGTTTGTGTCATATAGAAATCTTCCTGAAGGTTCTCATTAAAGAATTTAGTTTTGATATCCATCTACCAAATCTCATAGTCATGGTAAGCTACTATAGCAAGTATAATTCTGATGGATTTAAACATGGAAACTGGGGAAAAGGTTTCATCATAGTCAAATCCTTAACATTTTTTAAACCCTTTAGCCACTAACCTTGCTTTATAGGTATTTAATTTACCTTCCATGCACATTTTATTCTTTAATACCCATTTTCATCCAATAGGCTTTACATCAACTGGAACATCGACTAGAACCCAAACTTGGGTAGGATACATGAAATCCATTTTAGAATTTAGGAATTATTTCCATATTTTTACTTATGAGATCTTTACTTCCTCCTTGTAGGAGATAGGTTCATCATTTTCAATGAATAATGAGTCACCATCCTTGGAGACTAGAAAACCATATCTCTCTGGTTCTCTTACCTCTCTTTCACTCCTATATATTACATGTGTTTCAATAACTAATTCTTCTATGGGGACCTATGGAATATGTTACTATATCAACTCTTGTGTATCTTTAACATTAAATTCATTGAATTCAATATTCCTCCCACTATCCTTTTTGAGGATGTGCTCCCTCATAAGAAAGACAGCATGTCTAGTGATAGACACTTTATTATCTGATTGGTTGTATAGGTAGTATCTCTTTTTTTCCTTGGGATACCCTATAAAGATAAACTTTGTGCCTCAGGGTGATAATTTTTTTCTTGATAAGGACTTAAAAAATTACTCGAACCACATACATGTGTATGAAACAAAAAAGTTTTTTTTACACTCTATAACTTAAACATAGTTCTATTTTCCACTTTAGTTGGTACTCGGTTTAATGTGTATGCCATAGTTTGTAATGCATATCCTCAAAAGGATGATGTAAGATCTAAATGAATCATTATCAACCTTACCATGTACAATAAGTTATGGTTCCTCCTTTCACTAACACCATTCCACTATGGTGTGTAAGGTGGAGTGAGTTGATATAGAATCTCAAACTATCTTAAAATTTTAATGAACTCTTGGTCAAGATATTCACTACCTTGATCTGATCGAAGATTCTTTATCTTCTCTCCAAGTTGATTATCTACTTCATCCATGAATTCATTGAATTTCTCAAATGACTTATACTTATACCTCATCAAGTATATATATTCATATTTACTCAATTCTTCAGTAAAATTTATGAAGTAAGAATATCCACCTCTAAATTATACTAGAAATGGTCTACACACATCAATGTGTAGTAATCCTAGAAGCTCTATGGCCCTTTCACCTTGTCCATCAAATAGTGGTTTGTTCATTTTTCATTATAAATAAGCATGAAATTTTTCAAGTGTTTTTAGCTCATAAGAGTCTAAATAACCATCATGATAGATCTTTTTCAAACGATTCTCATTTACATGAAAAATATGTAGATGTCATAGCTAGGTGTTATATGAGTCATGTTAACATGATTCTTTATCAATTTACAACACTTGGTTTTCATAATTTAATACATAAACACCATTATTTAAATGTTCAATTCCATAACATATGTTTCCCTTATAAAATAAAAAAAAATTATTACCAAATTTGACAATAAACCCATATGTATCTAGGCATGATGTAGAAATTATTTTCTTGGTAACCGTAGGTACATAATAACGATATTTTAAAACCAAAATCATTCTTGTTGGAAATTAAAGCTGGTAGTCACCAATGGATAGGGAAGTCGGCGTCGCTCCATTGGAAGCTTGCAGATCCACCCCTCCTCTAGAAATATTTTGGAATCAACTTAGTTAATGAATTTGGATACAGATGTGATCACCACAAAATGTATCTAATACCCAATGTGTATATATTAAAATATTTCACTCAATAATGACTGCACATTTAGCTTCCCCTTTCTTCTGGGTGAATTTAATCTTCCATTATCCTAACTTGCCACAAGAAAAACATAATTCCTCCTTTTTCTTACCCTGCCTCTGGATCTTCCTATTCTAGGAAGGATGGTGCTCGGGAGCTTTATACTATTTATAATTCTTGGGACCCTTTTAATTATTATTCCTTTTCTTATTTTCCATAAGGACCATGAGTTTATCACGCCTCATGTCCTTATCCACTAGGAGAATCAACATAATAATTTCGGAGAGACTCTTCTCATTATTGATTATATAATAATTTATAATAAAATTGTAGAAGTACTTGGGAAGTGATGAAAGTATGATATTTTCACACAACTCATCTAGTAATTTAATCCCTAAGATATCCAGGAGTTCAATGTAGCTAATAATATTGACTACATGAGGATCAGTTGGTGCATACTCTCTAAACCAAGTGGTAAAAAAATCATTGTAGATCTAGTACCTCTCTTTTCTCTCCTTCTCTTGATAGAGATCCTTAAGGTGAGACATCATGCTATGCATATCCATGTCCTCATGTTTCTTTAAAATCTCATTGGATATGGATGATAGCATAAAACCTTGAACATTTGTGGAATCACTCTAATTTTTCTCATAGAGTTTTAACTCTTCATCACTAGCCTTATTTCCAGATGCTTTAGTAAAAGGTTCTTCCATCACATATAATTTCCTTTCATGGAGAAGGATGAAACGTAGATGCATTTTCCATTCTTGGAAATTTGTTCCTATGAGATGGTTTTCCTTATCAATTATGTATCACAATGATATGTTTGATTTAATTTTAATGTTGTTTATAAAAAATAATATCAAAAATTAATAATTTATTTGATAAATTAAGAAAAATAAATAAATATTTTATTTATTAGTCTCCCTCTATTTTATCAAAACCCAATACCCCTCACCATTGGCTTCTAAATATCATGTTAATTGGATATTCAAGTGGCAAGGATCCATATTCCCCTTTTCATTTCCCCGGGTTTGGTCGGTCAAGAAACTTGAATGGTTTTAGGTAGGCATTCCAAATGCCAACTACATTAACTCACAATTCCTTGATCCACATAGTGGACTCCCCAATCCCAAAATCCTTAAATTTGATTTCCTCAACCTTTTCCTCTTAGTTACACCAAGTAATGCTTTAGAAGTAAACCCTTGATGTAAAATAAGTTAAGTCAACCCAGAACTTCAAGTTAGAATTCCTTGATAATTAAAATCACCACAACTTTGGTTGGTTAAGCACTTTGAAAAATGATTCAATTTTAACTCATGTGGTGGAAGGCTATACCAACTTAATATTTTATTGAGTTACTTTATCCTTTTATGAGTAAATTTTAAATTATTATCTTTATCACATACTTATTAATATTAAGTGGGTTTACTTAAGTGATTAACCATGTCTTGGATAATATTTACACATAAGCCAATTTATTTTTGTTCTATCTTGCATGCTCATTAATTGATTAATTATGTGATCATGGTAAAAACATCGATAATGAAAAAAAAACTTGCAACTTGGTAGAAATAAAATAATAAAGTGTAATAATCATAAGCTTTAATAATGGTTATTTTATCTAGAGATTGATTTGACCTAGGGGGAAACACATTAAAGTAATTAAGGTTCATGTTGTAGATTTCCACATATCAACCAATGTATCTCTCTTGGATTGCTTTCACCTGAGATCTAAACTTGAACCATCTCCACTAGCTTGGGAGCTCCATCCATTACATATTATTTTACTCACACAAAAGTGAGGGAAACGTGTTTATATAAAAGAAAATGTGGGCATGCATTCCCTACATAATAAGATGATGGAAGTTACACAGTCCAATAATTTAATTTAATAATAAATTAAATGAAACAAATCACATACAAAGGTATGTTTGATGCTCATGATAATCCACATTCATGTAATGAATTATGAATTTAATAAAACTAGCATTAAATTATTAATTGTTCTTATTTAAGATAAATTTTACTTGAATAAATTAATTATTATCTTTAATTAATCAATTATTTTATCTTAATTCTCATTCTAATTTCATTTAGATTCTCATCCATTATAATTTTAAACAAATTAAATAAATTTCTTTAAAATTAATTGTGTACATAAATGTACCTTGTAGGAATCATGGTGAATACCCATCTGAATCCACCCAACATGTATTATAATCATTTAAAATTTTTCTTTTGTGTCATATAGCATACATGACTTATCACATACTTTAATGATGTGTTTATTAAACTTAATGATTATACAAATTACATGATTTTTCAGTCATGTGTTATGCTTCAATGAATGTAGAGTAACAACAGTAATAAAACTCATACATGATATACAGATCTGAACACTATATAGGTATTAATTAAAAATTTATATACATATATATATATATATTAAAATACCATCACATGGTATATCCTATCAACTTAATGGCCACATGAAAGGACATGTCTCAAGGTTTACATAGTATAATAAATAAATTTTAAATCTTCATAATTTGGTATAAGTACATGGCATGTAAAGGTGAGCTAAACAGCACGAAAATATCTCACCATATATTCAAGGTACTTACCTAGAAACTCGACATGTAAATCCTACCTCATAAAAAATGGAGTACACAGCATGTAAAAGGTACTACATGGAATGTGGACTTCGAGTTACATGGTCATGAGTCAGGCAGGCCCATTATAAAACACACAGCCCATCTGTGACACAAAGGGACTACGAACTATGTATATAGGATACATAGAATGTACTACGGCTAACCATGTGCCAGGCTAGCCTAGTCAATATGCGGTGTAATAATTAACTACATTTCATGTCATCAATGTACACGATTTGAGTAATTGGAAAATTAAATCCTAGTGTATTGAACATAAGTACACAACATGTAACTCTAGTTACATGGCGTGTATTCCTATGTTGTCCAGCCAGAAACCTCAGCACCTCTAGATGAGTTCTTATATTTTATTTTTTTATAAAATTAATCATCTTCATTAGATCTCCGAGCAATGAAGGAGAAAGAAGCAGATCTCACAATTCAGATTAAAAGAACAGTTAAACATGAATTGAAAAACTAAATTACAAATTCATAAATAATCAAATATATTTAAATAATTATAAATAATTATGTGACCCCTTGAATACCACTTGTAAGTTTCAGGTGCAATGGGAGAATGTGATGGTCAGTGTCTAACTTTTCTTTTTACATAATGGATGATCAATCCAAGATTTACACAATGATAAATATCATGATCTATGGAATTGAATGAAATAATATATATATATAAGGGGTAGAATTATAAATCAAATAGATAGGATCATCACATATTATTTATAATTAATTAAATAAAATAATGAATTACCTTGATAGAATTATTTCTTCATTGATGGATCTAACAATATATCTACATTATTCCATCGTTGTGTTGTAGAAATCAAAGTATATTCCCTCTAGTGATGATCCACATGTTTTCCAAAAATATCTTAATGTCGTCATAAGAATATTTGTGTTCTAGCATGGAAGATCCTAGAACTTGCATCATCCACCTTTGATCGCCTTGAGAACTACTTCCAAAGCATTCTGCTAAATCTCTCTTGACTCAAGAGTGGGAGGTGGATGAATTTTTCTCTCCATTCTTGGGAGCATTCTTGGAGAAGGGATATCTCTAGGTCTTGAGAGGATTCACCAAATATGTTATGCACAACCAAAACAAATGAATTGTCTTATTGATAAAATAATATAATTTGGTTTATATATTACCAGGGCCAAAATAAAATAATTTCACAGGTTCCATTTATTATTTATTTATTCCCTATGGAACCCCATGTCAAATAATAATAAAATTATTATTTCTCGACATGCGCTTAACTTGAAAATTCAATTAAATATTATTTAATCAAATAATATTAAATATTTATTATTTCTCATTGAACCATTAAACTCTGTCCACTATTTCTCCATAATATTTATGAAGCCTTAAATAATTACTATTTATTTATTAAATAAATATCACTTCATTATTCTCTAATAAATATAAAAATATTATATTCACTAAATATAAAATAAATATTTTTATGCTATCAAGCATACATGAATAATTATTAAACCACATCATGGAATAATATTTATTCAACTTGTTAAATAACAAATAAAAATATATTATTTAACTGAGATTCTGGATACACATAGTATGTGACCCTCTAGGCCTCTTTATCACTGACATTCGGTGAAGCAACCTAAATTCCAAGGTCACTATCTAGAAACACATCAAGGCATCCATAGAGAAATAATTTAATGCTGAAACAACATGATACCTCATACAAATACTCATTGTGTAATATAAACCCTTTATCACGATATCTCAAATAATATAGGCTTCATGCTAGTTCTATAAACCTATGTGCTTGATGTCTCTTTCTTTGACTTTCTGAAAATTGAACTTGCTATTGAACAATGTGACAGTGGATTTATTTTGGATATATCATTTCCATAAAATGGATAAATATATCTACTTCCATTAAAACATAAGGGACAAATCATGTCTCACGTTACTCATTAATGCAATATTACTCGTGATGCGCCCAACATATCTTACCTTGATGTGAACATATGTTGTCATGGTTTACATCAATATATAAAATTACTCAACTCATAATACTCATTAATAATAATCTTAAAGTCTAAGGATCGATACACACATACACGTATAGGAATATCCAATGAAACATATAAATTTATATTTCCTACTGGAAAGTCTCGTTCTCATAATATCTTATTGGATATTACCAAGGGCGTACACCATGAGAAGGTGCCTCAAATTTCTATGAGTCTCCACCCATGGTAGCATGTATCATTTATGTCCCTAAAATGATATCATCCAACTATAGAACATATATTAAGAATAGTGTAATAGTAATTTTGGGTTATCATCAAAGCAGGGAACTACTATGACCTTTTACTGTGACACCTACTCTTGGGACATTATCACATACAATGTTACACAGAAGAACAATCATGATGCGATAAGAAGATTTTTAATATTCAAAAATATGATTATAGTTTATCATAAAGTACACATAATTTGGTTCTAGGGAAAAAAATCCAACACATACTCATATATATCATACCATATATTATTTTCTTATAATTTTTTATTACCCATTTATTAAAAACACTATTTCAGGTGATAACTGTTTAGGTTTTCATATATGTTTTGGTTCGGTAGTTTCGGTCCTTATACATTGATAAAGATTCCATAATCTCCATAAAGATAATAATGATATATATATCATATATATTAATTTTATATATTTATATTAATACATAAAAGTTATATATATAAATGAATTATTCCATTCACGGAGATGGAAGGTCATACGTACGCATGAATGCTATTTTCATTTTTTGAAAGACAGAACGAAAGAAAGGAAAATAAAAATTAACCATTAAAAAATAATTATTATATCATATGAATCATATATTTTCAACAAATATATATTTATTACTATCCATGACTAATTAAAATGAAAAACGAATCACATTTCTTCGTGGAGGGGGTACTCCATACGTACGTATGAGCGACGTTATCGTTTTCCAACAGATTTCATGGTAATAAGGTATATTTGATATTATAATTCCAAAAGTATTATTATGTCATAAATATCATATAAATAAGTTAAATTTATCATTATATCTATTTCTAATAGATGGTGATAGAAAACAAATTACATTGGTTCGCATGGAAGTAGTCCATTGTACAGACGATTGATGGTTTAGTTTCCCATTTGATAGAAGAGGATATGGTATAGTTTATTACAATAAAATAATAGTGTAATGGCCTAAACCCTCTTGGTCCACCACTTTTCCAAATTTCTGGTGTTTTGGGTATCCTGGGGACCATCAGTGACTCGTTAAGGATTTTTCCAAAAACTCGGTTCCACTAAACGGTTCCACCAAATGGTTCCACCAAAATGGTGGCACCAGTCACAGTGGAACCATGAAGTTAGAACCATTCACGTTGGCATCGTGATGGTGGCACTGTGACGGTGGCACCATAGCGGTGGCAACGTAGTGGTCGCACTGTCACGGTCGCACACCGAAACGGTGGCACCATAGCGTTCGCACCATCACGGTCGCACACTAAAACAGTGTCACCACTTATGGTGTTCCACCAAATCAGTGGCACCATTACAATGGAAATTTTATGGTGTCATCATTATGGTGTCTCACCAAATGGTGTCCCACCCTTTGTCTTTTTTCCCAGTTTATGACTTTTTCCAGTTCCACCCCCACAAGGTATCTTTTGATATAAAAGTGTTTTAATACCCCTTTCAAAGACATTTAAAGACAATAAATGATATCTAAAATCCCCCAAGAGTCGGGAGACCCTTTACTTACCAAAACGCAGGGCTTTTCCATCATTTTCACCCCTTCTTCCCATAGTTTTCAGCTTCACCCCAATTATGTGGTTGTTCCCCATTTAAAGGAAACCCTTTAACTCACAACTGTTATCACCACCTCTTTGAGGAGAATTATTAAACAAAAAATAATTCTATCATGTGTAACCTCCCAACCTCTTGGATAAACCATGATCCTCCTTTAAATCTATTCAATATTTCATATCTCGTAACTCCAGGATCTCACCTTTTATCGCATGAAGTTTCTTTCTTCTTCTTGGCTGGTCTCTTTTCCTCTCCTTGGTGCATTTGGAGTCTCTCTTCATGAGCCTAGTTTTGTTCCCATGTTGGAGCCTCTCCTACTCACTCTTGGATTTATTGGATTTCTTCCCCTGCAAGTCATGCATCCCTAGTTCTTGGCGCGTAGAGAAAACTTTGATTGTTGATCATCCATGTAGGGTTTTCCTTCATCTCTCTTTACTGTGTATCATGGGGTTTGGGTAGGATAATGTCCCTTTGTGTATTGATGAAAACAAACCTTAATGAAGATAATAAATGGGTTTAAATAATTAAGGGGTGTGTTTTATGATGTTGTTGTACTCTTTTATCTTTGCTTATATGTTGTGAATTTTACTGGATTATGTTCACTGAAAATCATGGTTGTTGGTGGTCCTTTCTTGTGCACTAATAAACCTCTGTTTTCTGGATAATTATTTGATTGAATGGTTGTGACATTGAAACTGGTTAATCATGTAAACTCAGTTGATTAAATTTATGTCCAATGAACAATAATCTATGTATGATCACCCTGGTTAACCAAACATAAAGAAGGAACTTAATGAATTGTGTGATTAAATATGAGAACTCCCTTTCTCTGTTCTGGTGATGTGTATGGTTGTTTTTTTGACGCCTTGTGGGGTGACGTGGATGGGGATGGGATCCCCTATTGTTGATTTGTTTTTTTTTGGACTTGAGTCCATATGGGGCCGTATTTTGGGGCTTTTTTGGTTCCAGTACTTAAAGGGATCTCACGAATCCCTTTTGTTGTTGTAACTTTACAAGAGAACCAGATGTGAATGCTTAAATTGTTGCATGGCTATTTTTCCTTCCTTGGATTGTGTCTATGCATGTTAGTTTCCCAGTAGTGAATAATTATTTAAATGGAATCACATAGATATGATAACAAAAATGGGTTCAATGGGGAACTATTTTCCAAGAATTAATTTTTCTTTGGTTGTGGTTGTTGTGATTTTTTATGAATGAATAGTAATAAGGGTGTTTTTATAAGGGCTTATTTTAGAACCCTTAGGTTGGGATGAGTGCTTTACAAATTATGTGTATAAATTTAGATTTTGTGTTTCTTATTCGCACCCCACCCAAGTTGTTCACTTTGTGCCAAACACCCCCATTTCATGGCGGAGGGTGTTTTCTACAACATCCTATTGGGTGGCTAGTTATTAGTTCCTTTTTTCTCCCTCTCCTGAGTATCCCAAGACTCTTCGGGTAGGCTATGACAACATGAGGTCCATTTTTATCCCAAGACTCTTCAAGCAGGGTATGTTTTCGTGGTTGGACAAGGTGTGTGCGGGTAGGTTGTTTCCCAAGTGTCTTCGAGGTGATTCCTAGGTGTCTTCGAGAATAGAGGTAGATTTTCTGGTCCAGGTGTTTGTGGGCGTGGTTACGTATGGTTGTGGTGGCCCAGGTTTTTTTGGGTGGGATTTGTGGTTGTGGTGGCCCAGGTGTCTACAGGCAGTATATGTGGTTGTAGTGGCCCATAAGGTTGTTGTTGGGGCGGTAGTGGGACTGCATTGAAAATGGCGGGGGAGGTCTGATGCATAGTATGTCTTCAATAACCAGTGGGAAAGTGGTGTGGGGTACCCAAACATCGATGTTCTATTACTATTATTTTACCTAACTTGTGTTATCTGGGGAGTGTTCCATGGTGAGTTTGGTCGGATAGTTTCCTTGCTAAGTGCTTTGGTTATCTTCTTTTTCTCATGGAGCATTAGAATGCCTCTCCACTTGAGAATGAGAGATTTTGGTTTTTCCTAATGAGTATACATGTATACTCACCCTACGTATATAAAACTACTTTTAGGATTCTAGGAGGACTTAGAGGACCATTCAGGACTGTGCTAGCTCGGACTTCAGTATAGTTTTCATTGTTCTTTTATTTCTTTTGGTACTTTCCCTTTGGATTTTTCTTATACTTTTATGGGTTTATCTTTGAACATGCATATGGGAATGGGTTTTGGTTTTAATTTTACCTTCATTTTTGGAGTTTTTGGGTTTTTTCCATCATATCTCTCAATCCTACTAAATAAAAAAGTGTAATGCCTTCCATATTACATGTGATTCTATACCCTTGGTGCTAATCGCCACTCCAGATCCTATTGAAGGCAGGACTTGGGGGGTCATTTTCTCTCCTTCAGATTGAGGAAGGAAGGGTTCAAATGTTTTTTTCCCTTTCCTCATCTTGTTGAAGGTGGGTCGTGATATAATAGTATCAAAGGTGATGGTTGAGAGATATGATGGAGCTCAGGGTTAAGAATAGTAAGGATTTCATGGGATGGTAGGGAAACAGTGTTTGGAAATCTTGGTGTGTGAAGTAGGCCAGGGAAGACCAGTTAGGACATGGGATTTTTGGGCCCCCATGATCTGATATAAGGACATTGGACCTACCAAACGACCAAGTGAGGATACACTGATTATAGGGTAGAGACCCTAGGAAAGGTACATGAATCATAATGACTTGTGTTTATGTTTGTTCTGAGTGTTCTAGGAATTTAAATAAATAACAAGTTTAAGAAAAATTTAAAAGAAATATTCTACACTACTCGAGCTTAGGCATTCCTTGTTTACCTTACAATTATGGCACTCAGACGATGACCATAAGTAGTGCAGGCGATCGAGGCCTAGGAGGCTGATCTGGTTGATCAGCGGAGGACTGATCGAGAGTAGGAGGATGACCAGTGGCATAAGATGTTATGTGCCTTCAAAGGTAGAACCTCTAGAAGTATGAGGGAAGCGTCTCAGACATGGAGACAAAAATCTAGCTCAAGGATTTGGTGATAGCATTCAGCTTGATCCGGGCTCCAGCTGAGTACTGGGTTCCATTGGAAGTCAGTCAAATGAGGGGAGTACCGCGTTAGTGGTGGATGTTCTACCTTAGATAGAGGATGGAGAGTGAAATTCTGTGGGCTGACTTTGAGAAGGAGTTCCAAGTGGAATTATATTCTTCTACGATGAAGGCTAAGAAGAGGCAGGAGCTACTCTCCCTTCAGTAGTGGAGTATGTCAATGAGGGAGCTGGGGATCAAGTTCAAGGATCTCCTTCATTTTTCTCTGGACCTTTTTTTAGATGATGAGTCTTGGGTGAGATGTTTAGAGGAGGCACTATGACCTTCTCTTCAGTATGTTGTTACTCCCTTAACCCTACCAACGTACTTGGAGGTCCAGAAGAAGGATGAAGTAGAGGAGAGGATGAACACGCTGGGAGGTGTACCACGAGAGGGGAGCTAGTTGGGATCATCAAAGGGGAAGTCTATCAGTAGCAGACCTCTAGAATCAGGGCCTTCTAGGTTTCAAATAGTGGGGAGTAGGCCCCGGTAGTTCTAGTTTTGATCTCCCAGTCCTCGCCCTTTCCTTGCAGGCCCAAGACCGAGATGCTTCATCTGTGGTAGTCATCAGCACCTTCAGAATTAGTGCTCGGACCGAGTGCAGTATAGTGGCGGTGGGCAGGTTCAGTGCCCACCTCAGCAACCGCCATTTCCAGCTAGGCCCTTTCAATAGTAGGAGTACGGACATTGAGCTCCCTATCCTCAGAGATTAGACGTTGTAGGAGGAGGCCGACCTCAGGGTGATCTTTAGGGACCTTGACCATGGTGTGGTTGGGGAGTTGGTCGACATCTTGGGGGAAGAGGAGCTAGGCTTGGTCCCTTTCACACCGTAGAGGCAGCAGTTCAAGCAAGGCCAGAAGTCATTCGAGATTTGATCATCTTTTTTATCACTCTTTTTTTACCTTGTCTAATTCAGGAGCTTCATACACCTTTATTTTACCCATTCTAGACCGTACTCTGGGTCTAGCCTTAGAGAAACTTATTGTGCCCGTGGTTATGATTATATTGGTCGGAGGTCAGACCAGCTTGTCTTATGTTTTCCAGAGATGCAAACTGATGTTGGGGCCACATCATTCCAATGGGTACCTTCTTTTGCTACATATTTAGCCGTATGATTTCATTTTAGGTGTAGACTGGTTGTTCTCTGTGTGTTCCATTATCGACTGCTTCAAACTAAGGGTATTGTTTTCAGATATGTGTAGACAATGTGTCACTTTCATCGGTGAGCGGGGTAGCTGGGAGGGTAGCCGGTGAGTGGATCCCCTTCTTTCCTTATTAGCTGAGTTGTTAGTAGAGTTAGTAGATATGAAGATGATTGAAGTCTTGGGGATCTTCATTGAGTTCCTGGATGTCTTCCCTGGAGAGGTGGTCACTCTGCCCCCTCGATGTGATGTTGAGTTTGGGATAGACTTACAACCCGATGCTCGTCTGATTTCGATGGATCCCTATCGGATGGCACCTTCTGAGTTGTAGAGGTTATGGATTCAGATTGATGATCTTATATAGAAGGGTTTTGTCTGACTGAGCATGCCGCCATGGGGTTCTCTAGCCTTTTTCACAAAGAAAGAAGATAGTGGTCTCAGGATGTGTATAGACTACTGAAGGCTAAACCAGGTGATGGTCAAGAACCATTACCCCCTCCTGAGGATCAGTGACCTTTTTTATTAGTTGAAGGGGGTAGGATGGTTCTCCAAGATTGACCTATGGTCAGGATACCGCTAGTTGAGGGTGAAGGAGGTTGATATCTCAAAGACTGACTTCAGGTGTAGATATGGGCACTTTGAGTTCGTGGTCATTCAATTCAGCATTACGAACTCACCAGCCATGTTCATGGGGCTCATGAGCTCCATCTTCTAGGAATATCTGGACTGGTTCGTAATTGTTTTTATTGATGACATCCTGATCTACTCAAGATCATAGGATGATCATGTCAAGCATTTGAGGATGGTTTTAGAGGTCCTCCGAGAGCACCAATTCTACAGGAAGTTGTCCAAGTTTAAGTTCTGTACATGAGAGGTGCACTTCCTTGGACACGTGGTGTCAGGGCAGGGAATAGCGGTGGACCCATTGAAGGTCGAAGTAGTTGTTTCTTGGGAATCACCCAATAAAGTGGTAGATATTTTTAGTTTCTTAGGTCTAGCAGGTTACTACCATATATTCATGACCAACTTCTACTGAGTTTCAGCACCTTTGACAACCTTGACCAAGAAATACTAGGATTTTGTATGGAGTGAGAAGTTCTAGGCTGCCTTTAGTTATCTAAAGGGGAAGTTGGTTAGTGCTCTAGTGCTGAGATTTCTCGGAAAAGGGGTGACATTTGGGGTGTTATTTTATTCTTTGGGCCAAGGTATGGGGTGTGTAATGATTCAATAGAAGGGGTGATCTCTTATGGTTCTAGGAAGTTACTTCCCCATGATCATAATTATGCCACCTACAATCTGAAGCTTGAAGTGTTCATGTTCGCACTAAAGTTGTGGCGGCATTACCTAATCGGGGAATGTTTCATGGTCTTCATAGATCACAAGAGATTCAGGTATATCTTCTCCCAGCGGGACATAAACTTGCGGAAGTGGAGGTGGATAGATTTTCTTTAGGAATATGAATTCAAGATTTCCTACACCTCAGGAAAGGTGAACGTGGTAGCTAATTCCTTGATCATGAAGTCACAGAAGGATGTGGTTCGAGAATTGGTAGATACTTAGAAGGTGATGGAATATTTGGATGCCCTACACCTAGATACAAGGGTGGAGGATAGAAAAGGTTGTCTATTCCAGTTGAAAGTGCAATCCTCTTTATTGAAATATGTGGAGGAGTCTTAGTGGGGGACCTAGAGGTTGAAATGATGTGAGATCGTGTTAGCTAGGGAAATTCTCCAGAAGGATGGTCAGATGAAAGATAGAATCAGATTTTGTTTCATGGAAAGTTTTTCATCTTGGTTGAAATGCATGAGAGAGTTCTTGGTGAGTTCCACAACTCACCCTTGTCGGTACACCTAGGAGTTACCAAATTTTACTAAGGCTTGAGGAGTCAGTTTGGGGGGATTGGGGTAAAACGGGAAGTGGTAGAGTTCATGGAAATGTGCCTGGTGTGTCAGCAGGTGAAGACTGAGAACCCTATTCCAGAAGGTCTGTTACATCCTTTATATGTCCCTGAGTGGAAGTGGGATGACATCTCGATGTATTTTTTCATGGGAATACCCAAGGTTCAAAGAGGATTCTATGTTATATGGGTAGTGGTGGACCAGCTAACAAAATTAGCTCACTTCCTAGAAATCAAGGAGTCGAGTGCGGTGGATGCCTTAGCACAGAGGTACGCGGACAAGGCAGTGTGGTTGCATGGAGTTCTGAGGTCAATAGTCCTAGATCGGGATACACGGTTTACCTCACGAGTCAGGAAAGTATTGCAAAATTCTTTTGGCACCCAACTATGTCTCAGCACTGCTTTCTATCCCTAGACAGATGGGAAGATAGAGCGGACCATCCAAACATTGGAGGATATGCTACGAGCATGTGTTTTGGACTTTAGGGGATCATGGGTGTGACATTTACCTCTGGTAGAGTTTCCCTACAACAATAGTTATCAATCTACCATTGGCATGGCTCTGTTCAAAGCCTTGTACGGAAGATCGTGTTTCTCACCTGTGTGCTAGACATAGATCGGGGAAGTGGGTGTTCTTGGCCCGGAGGTAGTCCAGAGCACGATGGATAAGGTTCAACTTATACGGGAGAGGATGAAGGTGGATCAGGATCGGAAAAAGTCATATTCTGATCATAGGAGTAGACCCATGGAGTTCAAGGTGGGGGACCACGTATTCTTGAAGGTCTCCCCTTGATATGGGCAACAGGGGTTTGGAAGGGGAGGTAATATTTATCCCATGTTTTTTAGACCATTATAGGTGTTTTGGAGGGTTGGAGAAGTGGATTATCAGTGTGCACTACCACCGCCGCTACTGAGGGTGCATGACATCTTCCATGTGTCATAGCTCTATCGGTATCTACATGATGATTCACACATCCTTGACTGGGGAAAGTTGGATATTGAGGATGAAACAACATTCGTAGATAGACCAGTGAGGATCAAGGATCGTGATGAGAAGCTGCTTCTTGGGAAAACCATTCCCTTATTTCGTGTGTTATGGAGGCATAGTGGCCTTGAGAAGAGTACCTTGGAATGGTAGGCGTAGATGTGCGCCCAGTACCCAGAGCTATTTTGAGTTTTGTTTTGTGTTGTTTTTTTCTTGATTGTGATGTCATTCTTAACATTGTTAACTATGAGATGGGATGTTTACCTTGTTTTCTAAATGTGTGTAAAGAGTCCTAATGGTGGGTATGGGAGGACTTGATCCCTAATTGAGACTCATTATGGTGGATGTGATTAAACTTGTGTGGGCGAGTCAGTTACGCCCAAAGCGGATGGTATCATGACATGGAGGAAGGGACTCCCTAATTCATATGACTAGGTGGTATGACCTTTACATGTTTGTGTGGCTGTTTAAGGGAGGGGAGCAGTAGTGCCTCTACAGTTGATCGGTATGATGGAGAGGTGTTCCTATATGTCAAGGAGGTTTTCACCTGAGAGGTATCTTGTGAGAGGGTCGTTTGGGACCTCCTACCTTTTCTTCAGGTTTACTCTTGGATTCTCGAGGATGAGAATATTTTTAGGGGTATCTAATGTAATAGCGGGTATCTAATGTAATAGATTGTACCCTCCTGGTCCATTACTTTTCCAAACTTATGGTGTTTTGGGTATCCTGGGGACTATCAGTGACTCATTAAGGAGTTTTTCCAAAAACTCAGTTCCACAAAATGGTTCCACCAAAATGGTGGAACATATGCGCCTACTGCTCCCATCATGTATAACCACCCAACTGTGTGTACAAACCATGATCCGTCTTTAAATCCTTTCAATATTTCATATCCTGTAACTCCAGGATCTCTCCTTTTATCGCACAGAGTTTCTTTCTTCTTCTTGGCTGGTCTATTTTCCTCTCCTTGGTGTGTTTGGAGTCCCTCTTCTTGAGGCTTGTTGTGCGCCCATGCTGGAGCCTTTCCTACTCACTCTTGGAGTCCTTGGAGTTCTTACCCTACAATTCGTGCATCCCCATTTCTTGGTGCGGGGAGAAAACATCGATCATTGATCATCCAGGTAGGGTTTTCCTTCGTATCTCTTTATTGTGTATCATGTGGGGTGGGTAAGATAATGTCCCTTTAGGGATGGATGAAACCAGACCTTAATGAAGATATTAAATTTTTTTAAAGAATGAAGGGGTTTGTTTGATGATTTTGTTGTACACTTTTATCTTTTCTTATATGTTGTGAATTTTATGAGCTTATGTCCACTAAAAATTGTGGTCGTTGGTGGTCCTTTCTTGCACACTAATGAACCTCTATTTTCTGGATAATCCTGTGATTTAATGGCTATAACATGGAAATTAGTTAATCATGTAAACTTTCTTGATTAAATGGATGCTCAATGAATAATAATCCTTGTGTGATCATACCATTTAACCAAATAGAAATAAGGAACTTAATGAATTGTGTGATTAAATCTGATAACTCCCTTTCTCTATTCTGGTGATGTGTATGGTTGTTCTGTTTGAAGCCTTGTGGGATGATGTGGATGGGGATGGGATCCCCTATTGTTGATTTGTTGGTTTTGGACCTGATTCCATGTGGAGATGTATTTTGGGGCTTGTTTTGGTTCTAGAACTTCAAGGGATCTCACAGATCCCTTTTTTGTTGTAACTTTACAAGAGAACCAGGTGTGAATTCTTAAATTGCTACTTGGATATTTTTCCTTCCTTGGCTTATGGTTATTCCAATTAGTTGCCCAGTAGTTAATAATTATTTAAATTTAATCACTTGGATATGATAACAATAATGGGATCAATGGGGAATTTTTTTCCTGGAATGAATTGTTCTTTGTTTGTGGTTGTTGTGATTCTGTATGAATTAATAGTAATGAGGGTGTTTGTGTATGGGTTGGTTTCAGAACCATTAAGTTGGGATGAGTTCTTTCCTGCCTATGTGTATAAATTTAGTTTTTGTGTTTCGTATTCGCACCCCACCCAATATGATCACTTCATGTCGAACACCCACATTTCATGGGGGAGGGTGTTTTTCCCAACATCCTATTGGGTGGATGGTTATTAGCCCCCTTCTGCTCCCTCTCCCGAGTAGCCCAAGACTCTTCAGGAAGGATGTGATAGCCTGAGTGTAACACCCCCAAATGATAAAGGGTTAAATGACTAAATGATATGACTCGTGTCAACAACGTGCACCTTCCTTTTCGGGAGCCTGTCTAATTAGAACTCCACAGTTAAGCGTGCTTGACCTGGAGTAGTGATCAGGATGGGTGACCTTCTGGGAAGTCTCATAGGGTGTGTGTGAGTGAGGAAAAAGCACACTGGAAAGGACATGTGTTGGCCTGTGGGGACAATCATTAGTCAGATGACCTGTTCAGGTATGTGGGTGGATCTTGGGGTGGGCCCCATGTGTTTGTGGGGCAACTAGTGGTACCTAGTGGGCCAGGGCCCGACGACCATGTTAAGGCGGGGTGGTTGTGCTATCACCAGGACCCAATTGTCACATTTGGTATCAAAGGTGGTACCCAGCCTTATGTGCGGTGCACTGCCTGGGTTAAGATGTAGGGCCCACAACGAGGGCGTTGTGCTCTAAAGGGGGGTGATTGTAACACCCCCAAATGATAAAAGGTTAGATGACTAAATGATATGACTCATGTCAATAAGGTGCACCTTTCTTTTCGGGAGCCTGTCTGATTAGAACTCCACAGTTAAGCGTGCTTGACCTGGAGTAGTGATCAGGATGGGTGACCTTCTGGGAAGTCTCCTAGGGTGTGTGTGTGAGTAAGGACAAAGCACACTGGAAACAACATGTGTTGGCCTGTGGGGACAATCATTAGTCAGATGACCTGTTCAGGTATGTGGGTGGATCCTGGGGTGGGCCCCATGTGTCTGTGGGGCAACTAGTGGTACCTGGTGGGCCAGGGCCCGACGACCATGTTAAGGCGGGGTGGTTGTGCTATCACCAGGACCCAATTGTCACACTGAGGTCCATTTTTAGCCCAATACTCTTCAAGTAGTGTATATTGTGGTGGTTGGACTAGGTGTGTGTGGGAAAGTTTTTTCCTAAGTGTCTTTGGGATGAGGCCCAGGTGTCTTCAGGCATGGCGGTAGTTTTTCTAGCCCAGGTGTCTATGGGCGTGGTTATGTATGGTTGTGGTGGCATAGGTGTTTGTGGATGGGATGAGTGGTTGTGGTGGTCTGGGTTTCTGCAGGAAAGATACGTGGTTGTGGTGGCCCATAAGGTTTTTGTTGGGGCGGTAGTGGGATTGCAATGAAAATGGTGGGGGAGGTCTAACACATAGGATGTCTTCAATAACCAGCTGTAAAGTGGTGCGGGATACCCAAACATCGATGTACTATTACTATTATTTTACCTAACTTTAATTATTTGGGGAGTGTGCCTTGGTGAGTTTGGGTGGATAGTTTCCTTTCTAGGTGCTTTGGTTATCTCCTTTTTCTCACGGGGCATTAGAATGCCTCCCCACTTATGCACAAGAGATGTTAGTTTTCCTTACTGAGTATACCTGTATACTCACCCTACGTATATAAAATTGCTTTCAGGTTTCCAGGAGGACTTCAGGGACCATGCGAGACCATATTATCTCAGACATTGGGACAGTTTCAATTGCTGTTTTTTTTTTCTTTTAGTACTTTCCCTTTGGATTTATCTTGTACTTGTATGGGTTTATCTTTGAACATGCATATGGGAATGGGTTTTGGATTTACTTTTACCTTCAGTTTTGAATTTTTTGGGTTTTTACCAATGTATCTCCTAATCCTACTAAATAAAAAGGGTAATGCATTCCATATTATGTGTGACTCTATACCTTTGGTTCTAGTCTCCACTCTAGGGCCTATTGAAGGCGAGACTTGGGGGTCATTATCTCTCCTTCAACTTGAGGAAGGAAGGGTCCGGCAGTTTGTTGTCCCTTTCCTCATCTTACTGAAGGTGGGTCATGAAAAATAGAATATAATTATATTTAATATACTATTTTTATTATTTTATCATATTTTATAATATTTGAAGGGGTGGAGGAAGAAATAAAATTAACATTCATGGTTAAGAATTATAATTATTCTTCGGAGAACCTTTTGAGGTTAAAACATAAATCCTTCCTAGAATGGTTTTATAATAAAAAATTGGATATAGGTAATATTTAGGGATTTAATAAAGTGATTTGGGTAGGTATTTTATGAACTAAATGGAATTTTATGTTTGAAGAGGAAACTAGAGAGGGTGTCCTTTTCTAAGTGAGGGAGGGGACACACTTCGAATTTTTTAAAGGAATCAATTATACCCATGTTTTTCAAATGAAAAAGAACTAAAAAATATATTTTTATATAAATTATATGATATAAGGTATAAATATTTCCATACAATAGTAATTGGGAAAGTTTTTAGGTCATTTTAACACTTATCTTCTTAGTTTAACTGCCTGGTAAATCTGTTTTAACTTTAACCGTGATAATTAATTTTTATTATTTTTACTATTAATTATAAGAGAAATTTAAGATGAAATTATTATATAATATTAATTATTATTATTCCAAATATGGAATCAATTTTTCCAAATTCAATTCATAGAAGTGTAATAATTTAATTTAAATTTAAACTCGTAAACGTGATGAAAAAATGGTTTTCCAAAGGAAAAGTTTTCAAAACTATAAAAAGTATTCATATAAAAATTGAATATATAATTGATTTAAATTACCTAAATTGGATTAATTATAATATAATTGAAGTAATTTTACTTTTAAATAAAAAAATAGATCTTGTAAACACATTAAACGAAAAGGTGGTTTTTAATGAATATTAGTATTTTCACTATTCATCAAAAATTTAATCTTTTCAGAAAATTATAAAAAATTTACTTTAAGATAATTTTAAAATTATTATTTCAAAAATAAAGATAATTTATTCAAATAATTTTTTTAAAAGTGGTAAAAATTGATTTTAACATAAGTGTGCAAAATGCAACGAGACAATTTTTTAGAAAAATTACATTTTTTCAGAAAAACATTTTTTATTTAAAACGATTTTAATTTATAATTGATTGATAGGTAATGTATTTATTTAAACATGTTTAAACCATATATTTTTTATAATTTCGTTATTTTTATTCATATTATCCAATTTAACGACTAGGTTATAACTATCATTGTAACGCCCCGGCCCTAGAAGCCCAGAGTTAGTGCTTTATTACATAACATTGGCATGATCACAAAAGATCAAGTCTCGAAATACCAATTAGTTTAGTAGCCTTGGAAGTACTAGATACATTCATAAGGTTTAAATTACATCATAAATGGAAAACTACAACAACATTGTTTCCATAGACAACACTGGGATCTCATAGACTATCCCTACAGGTTAGTCATAATATACTTCTTCGCATCCTGGGAAAAATAAAACATCGAAAGGGGTGATCTCAGATGCTTAGTAAGGATAAAAATATAGTAGAAACTTTCATAACTAAGCATAAACATTTAAGGCAATGTATAAAACTAAAAAAAATCCTTTCAAACTTTAACTTCAGCAAAATATGGCAAAGATAAAATCAGAATAATGCCATTTACTTACTCACATGGATATTCTACTAGTCGAATAATCACATGCAATATCAATAGCCACTTTCATAATGTTGGAATACATAATGTGAGACTTTCATGACAACATAGTCAAGGCCTTATGCCAAGACTAAAAATAAGATTTTTTCAAGGCCTTGTGTCAAGACACTAGTTTGTCTCATGAGACCTACCGATGCATCGAGAAGCTATAGCAGGCTCCACCCGTCACTTAATAAGTCCAATTCATTCCTCATATGAAAAGGTTTAAACATAACATAAACATTCATATTAAAACTAGCATATGAAATGTCAATACTTTATCTATAAACCATGAATGGTATAAAAATAACACATCCACAGTCAAACATGTCACAAAACCTTCAATACAATTTTGAAGTTTTGTATCATAATAAATCAACTTCAAATAAGCTTAAAATCCTTCAAAGGATTTTGACATAGATGATATCAAAACCTTTTTTTATAGAAAAATCTCTTTCTATTTTGAAATCATTTAAGAGTTACATAATTTATAAAGAAAACATTTATTTTGAAAATATTCTTATAATCTTGTATGGGAAGCTTCGACAATGTTATAACGGCGGAAAATAGCCGCACCCGCTGTATAAGTTAAAAAAAGACATTCTTACCTTAATTTTGTCGAATAAGTTATAAAGGAACTTGATTGGAAAACGACGGAAAGATTCATTTATAAACATATTATAAAATTGAAACAAGGGTATAAATGAATTTAACCCATACTCTAGTAAATAGTAAGAATGTTTTGAAATACATTATTAAGAAACATGGATGTGGATGATAAAGAGGTCTGAGTAGATAATTACGTATAAACAACCTCGGATAATGAAGAGATTGTAGAATTAACCCTTAACTTGTACTTTTCCTTGGTCGAGGGTAGGTTAACCTCATGTATAATGGTGAAATAATTGTTATTAAATTATAAAAGAATCAAATACATTAATATGATATCATATATGATCTTTTAACATTTCTTTGTTAATAATATCTTAGTATTATTGTCGTTTCGGGTGTTAACGGATTTGTTTTCTTTTATATTCTTTGTTATGTGAGTCATATTTGTTATGTATGGGATGTATATTATTCATATACAGAATGATATCAAGTCTTTAAACATTATTTTTAATCATCTAGTGAAAATCAGTCTTGAATGGATACGATGGGGATTGAATCTCATCGCATTCGTGGAGACGGTAATCCGTACGTACGCACGAGCGACAATATCATTCTTTTGATATTAAAATAATATATAATTGGATGTTATATCATATATAAATAATCATTATCATGTTATATTTATTATTTACATCAATTACACATCATCATTATACCCATCCAAATATTAATGTATTGAATAACAATTACACCACGACGTGGAGATGGTAATCCGTACGTACGCACATATGGTGACATGTCATTCAAATGATGGATAGAATAATGAATATGGTTGTACCATATTCATAATAACATCATAGTTTATAGAAGATACTGGATTTATTATTTTATAATGTAAACAAAAAATAAAGAGGAAGTGGAAGAAGAAAGGAACTTGAAAATGTGATTAAATATTTACCTCTTCTTCGGGTTATTCCTTTTGATTTGATAAAAAGGGATACTTAGGTTGGATTTCTGAATAAAAGAAGGACTCTAGGATGAATGGAAGATAGTTGATAGGGTATTTGGGTAGAGGTTGTCCAAGCCAAATGGCTTTGAAGGTGTGAATTAGAGAGAAGGGGGAGTTCCCTTTTATAAGAGGTGTGAGGGGCACCTTAGGAAAAGCTAGAAATATTATTTTATAATAAAATAATTTTGGTTTATAATGGATAAAAAATGGTTTATGTAAAGGATAAGTTGGGGATGGGTCGAAAACCACTCAACCAATAGGTTTTAGACAGGTTTGGGTATCTATATTAACCTTAAATTTTAGATTTAACTCTTAGTTAAATAGTTTGACATTTACCATGTCTCTTTTTATTTTTATATTATATAGTTAAAAAACTTACTATATACTTCCAAGAGAACCCCAAGTGGTTCATTAATGATAAAAATATCATTATATAAGTCTTTTGGCTGACCCTTAGATTTTTAGGAATAGAATATCAATTAATAATATAATATTTGTTTTAAAAACTCTTTTATGTCAATTTTGACACTATTTGGTATTTTGTTTTTTCTCAATTCATAACAGCATTATTACTTCGAAAAAAATTCATCTAACCAACCCTAATATTTCATATTAACCTATAAAATTAGTGTAATTCATAAAAAGTCTCAAATTACATTTATTTGGATATTTATAATATCAATTATTTTAATATTTAATTAATTAGGCAATTACTACATCATCATTGTGTCATTAATAAATTAAATTATTTAATGTCTAAAAAAATATAAATAAAATACCATTATGTCGAAAATATATTTATCTTTCTAATTAATATTTACAGTCAAATTTATCTTATGTATAACCCTATATTAAAAATGTTTTATTTATTAAACTTTGATTTTAACTCTTTTAACTCTTCTTTAAATAAAATAATAATAAGTGTCCTAATCTAATCCAAGTGGACAAAAGAGGTTCATATTTTATTCCTAAGGTTTTTTTTGGTCGAATTATACTTATCCAATATAATTAGAACATGTTTTAGGGTAATAATAATATCATATTTACCCTTAATTACCATATTTACTTTTAACCGTGGTAAATAAAAGTAAAAAGTTCTTATTCACCAAAAATTATTTTTATCTTATTGAACCACATTTTACTTACTGATATCAATCGTGTCTCAGATTTTTTAAATTCCACTCACAGAAGCGGTAAAATTAAGTTTTATGTGAATTTGCAAATTCTTCTTGGAGGTGGGTAAAAGACGGTGAAAAGTTCAATAAAATTTTTATATATCTAAAATTACTATAAACTGACTCCAATGATTTACATTGAACTTATATAGGTATTATTTATATATTTTTACCTAAAATAGATTTAAATAAAATAAATAATTATTTAAATAAAAATTCGGTTTTAAACTATAACTCGGTGTTTTTTCACTATTCATCAAAAATTGAAAGTTTTCAAAAAAATACCAAAAAATCACCCTAAGATAATTTCGATATTCCAAATACAAAAATGAAGTCCATTTTGAAAGATAAAATTTATAAAATTTCAAAAGTGGATATTACTATTCATAACGGCTAGTTTGAGTGATTTTGGTGTGTTAGAACTCGAAGTTGCGTACAACACATGCGATTGTATTATTAAAAGAGAAGCATACTGTGGAAGCTTGGGGTGTTACATTCTCCCCTCCTTCAAATAATTTTTTCCTTGAAATTTCTAGAATATTACTGTATAAAAAGACTCGGGTGGTTCTTCATCATAAGTTCCTCGGGTTCCCACGTTGCCTCTTCCATCTTATGATTTCTCCATAGAACTTTTACTAGATGAGTCGTATGTTTTCTCAACACTTGTTCTCTTGTATCAAGAACCTTGATAGGCTCTTCGCAATAGGACAGATCGGGTTCTAGTTCTAATTCCTCATAGGTGAGTACATGGGTCGGGTTAGGCACGTATTTTCTCAACAGTGATACATGGAATACATTGTGAACTTTGGAGAGACTTGGCGGTATTACCAAATGGTAAGCTACAACCCCAATTCGTTCTAGAATTTTGAAAGGTCTGATGTACCTGGGACTCAATTTTCCCTTCTTAATGAAACGTATAACACCCTTCCATGGAGATACCTTCAAGAAAACATGATCTCCTTCCTTCGATTATCGGTATAGCTCTTCTGCCTACTTTCAGCTGCTTTGATGTGGTTTTGGATTACCTTTACCTTTTACATCATTTCCTCCACCAGTTCTAGTCCTATGAGTTTTCTTTCACCAACATCATCCCAACAGGTTGGTGTGGGACATCTCTTTCCATATAATTCTTCGTATGGTGCCATCTGAATACTTGAATGGAAGCTATTGTTATAAAAAAATTCTACCAGAGGTAAATATTGATCCCACATACCTTGAAAGTCAAGTGAGAAAGATCTCAACATATCTTCTAAGGTTTGAATAGTCTGTTCTGATTAACCATCAGTTTGGGGGTGGTAGGAAGTGCTCAAACAAAGTTCAGTATCCAAGGATTTCTGAAGACTTTTCAAGAATCTTGATGTAAAACGGGGATCACAATCAGAAGAAATCAATAGTGGTACTCCATGAAGTATTAAAACTTCATTAATATATAGTCTTGCTAATCGTTCAAGTGGTTGATCTTCTCTTATAGCAAGAAAATTTGATGACTTGGTAAGATGATCAATAATGACCCATATTGAATCGTTCCTTCTAGGATTTTTTGGTAGTCCCATGACAAAGTCCGTCATAATGTCATATCATTTCCACTCAAGTATGGGAAAAGGTTGCATGACTCCTCCAGGCTGTTGCCTTCCAGCTTTCACTTGTTGACAAACCATACATATTGATTCAAAATCAGCAATCTCCCTCTTCATGTTATCCCACCAAAAATGATCCTTCAAATCTCTATACATTTTGGTGCTACCAGGGTGTATAGAGAAATTGGAACTATGAGCATCATCCAACAATTCCCTTTTTATATCAGGTATATTGGGAACACAAAGTCTCTTCCCAAATTTTAAAGTTCCATCTTCATACACAAAGTCACTCAATCTCCCATCATTCATAGCTTTAATCTTATTTTGAAACTCTTCATCACTGGTCTGAGAACTCTTTATCCTTTTTAGTAAATATAGTTTGGCAACCATTTGAAAATGTATTGATGTTTCACCTTCCATGGTGATTCCCATATCCATCTTTACTAGATCCATATATATAGGATCCTTTTAAACTCTCATCTTGTTCAAAACTCCATGATCCTTTCTACTCAAAGCATTTTCCACTTTATTTTCCTTCCCTGGGTGGTAGTGTATAGTGAAATAATAATCTTTAAGTAGTTCAATCCATCTCCTTTTCCTCATGTTGAGTTCTTTCTGTGAGAAAATATACCTCAAAACCTTGTGATCAGTATAAATCTCACATTTTTCACCATAGAGATAATGTCTCCATATCTTCAAAGCAAATATTACAACTGCTAACTCAAGATCATGAGTCGGATAGTTTTTCTCATGAATTTTTAGCTGTCGTGATGCATAGGCAATAAACCTATCATTCTATATAAGGACACAACCAAGTCCTTTCATTGAAGTATCACTATAAATAATAAACCCATCATTCCCCGATGGTAGAGTAAATATAGTATCATTGACTAATCTTCTCTTCAGTTCTTCAAAACATTCTTCACATTATTTTTTTCAAACAAATTTAACCCCTTTTCGTGTGAGCTTTGTTAGTGGGTTAGCCAACCGGGAAAATTCTGGACGAAATGTTGATAATAACCTGCTAAACCAATAAAACTGTGTACCTCAATTATACTCATCGGTGCTGGCTATTCTTGGATTGCCTTGGTCTTAGAAGGATCAACCGAGATTCCATACTTGGAGACAATATGGCCAAGAAAAGAAATTTCCTGAATCCATAATTCACACTTTCTAAACTTCTCAAATAATTCATGTCTTCTAAGAGTCTTCAGGATAATGCGCAAGTGATTTTCATGATCTTCATAGATTTTGGAGTATACCAAGATATCGTCAATAAATAAGACTACAAAGTCATCAAGATATTCCTTGAAAACTCTATTCATTATATCCATGAAAATAGAGGGTTCATTAGTCAATCCAAAAGGCATTACTGTAAACTCATAATGCCCATACCTAGTTCGAAATTTTTTTTTTCAGAAAGTCTTCCTTCTTTACACACAATTGATGATATCCAGATCAAAGGTCAATTTTTGAAAATTATTGAGCTCCATGAAGTTGGTCAAATAAATCATCAATGCGAGGTAGGGGATACTTGTTATTTATTGTTATAGCATTGATCTCCTTATATTCAATGCACAACCTCATAGATCCATATTTCTTCTTAAAAAAAGAATAGGGGCTCCCCATGGAGAAACACTTGGGATAATAAATCCCTTATTACTCAATTACTCTAGTTGTTTCTTTAGTTCAACTAATTCCACAGTGGCCATTCTATAAGGGGTCTTAAATATGGGCCTTGATCAAGGAATTAAATAAATGGAAAACTCAATTTCTTGTTCTGGAGGATGTCCAGGTAAATCTTCTAGAAACACATCAACATATTCTTTCAAAATAGGTATATCCTCTATTTGAACATTCCTTTCCCCACCCATAGTTATTTCATTCTCTTCCTCCCCAATAATTGAATTTAGTTGAGCTACTGGGGGTGGATATAGATAAAAATTAGGTGGTGAAGATTCTGCTCTAAAGATAAGGTGTTCTTTATCATCGTCATCAAAAATAGTAACCTCCTTCTTCTCACAATAATTTTTTGCATCATGGTCCGAAATCCAATCCATACCGAGGATTATATCAAATTCAATCATGGATATGACGATGAGATCCACAAATAAAGAACATTTATATGCTCTAATAGGAACTGATTCACAAATATTTTTTGCGATGATACTTCCCTTAGGAGTTTTGACTGACAACTCCCTTGTTAATTAAATTTGAAAATATCTAATTTTCTTAGAAAACTGGGAATATATGAAACAGTGCAATGATCCAGAATCAAATAAATCATTTTCTAAACTTGAGGAAACCATTAAATTACCTTCCACCATGTCTTTCGGAGCATCAACCGCAAAAGTAGTGATAGCATAAGCTTGGCCTTGATCCATTTTCCTTTATTCCCCTTATTTCCATTTCCAGAGTGTTCAGCAAATCTCTTCTTCTCTTTCTTTTCTTTAAAGTCATAAGAATTAGAGAATTCTTTTTTCGTCTTGATAGCACATGAGACAATATCATCATATGGTGAGAAGGATTGTGAGACTAATTCTCAACAGATAAATGGTTTTAACCCATCAAAGAAACGATTAATCTTACTTCTTGGGTTGTGTATATAATCTACAACATGCCTCGCTAACCTTGTAGAGTTAGCCTCATACTTTGCGACATTCTCATCCTCCTTTTGCCTCAGAATCAGAAATTGCCTTTCCATATCTTCTCGATGGTCACAAGGAAAGTATTTTTCTAAGAAAGGGTCTTTAAACTCCCTCCATTCCATATTTTATACTTCATCATCTTCCTTTGTGTTTTGAATCAATGACCACCATTGATCAGCATCTCCAGTGAGGCAGTAAACTGCCATGATAACTTTTTCCCTTTCACTACTCCCCAAGTCATAGAATATTTTCTCTAAGGAATTTATCCATTGCTCAGATACTAATATATTTGTACTCCCATTAAACATTGGTGGTTGTTTCCTCATGAAACGATCTAACATTGATCCTCCATATTGCGGATCAGGGTGCTCCATACGGGTAAGGTTATTGTTCATAACCTGAGTGAGTTGTCCCAATATAGTGATAAGCTGATCAGCACCAGTTGTATCACCAGCTCCACTATAATTATCTTGAGCAGGAGGGAAATACCTACATGGAGTGTGTTCATTTATATGGTTTCCATTCCTTCCACTAGGCGCCATTTCTAAACAATGTCATAAACTAGATTAGTTCATGAATCGAAATACATAAATCCAAACTTGTAAAATACTTAACATAAATTGAATAGTTTATGGATACAATCCATAATCATAAAAATGTTTTCTTTGAGGAAGTATATACTTATAAACCCTTCATAATGGTTTGTAATGAAAATGAGAATTATCCTAAGAATATCCCTCGAGAGAGTTGTAACCAAGAGTGCAGCAAGGCCCGTTGTTGTGCACCAGTTCACGTTCGAGTCTAGATCATAGTGGTGTTTTTGGGTTTTACCCCTAGGTACATTAGTGTCAGAGCCGCCTCTACCTGCTCGTATCCAGATAGGGATGTATTGCTTAGAAAACTCAAAAAATCTCTACAATTCCAAAATTCTAGGAAGTTCTTCTATACTAATCCTCAAAGTCTATCTTAGGGTAATGTGCTCTAATCAGAGTTTATCAAAATCTAGATTCCAAGGTTTGTACTAAACTTCCTCTGATACCAACTGTTATGCCCCAACCATATTTACCCAAAGTCGGTGCATTATTACATAACATTGGCATGATCACAAAAGATCAAGTCTAGAAATACCGATTAGTTTAGTAGCCTTGGAAGTACTAGATACATTCATAAGGTTTAAATTACATCATAAATAGAAAACTACAACAACATTGTTTCCATAGACAACACTTAGATCCCATATACTATCCCTGCAGGTCAGTCATAATATACTTCTTTACATCTTGGAAAAAATAAAACATATAAAGGGGTGAGCTCAGATTCTCAGTAAGGATAACAATATAGCAGAAACTTTCATAAATAAGCATAAACATTTAAGGTAATGTATAAAACTAAAAAAAATCATTTTAAACTTTAACTTCAGTAAAATATGACAAAGATAAAATCAAAATAATTCCATTTACTTACTCACATAGATATTCTACTAGTCTAATAATCACATATAATATCAATAGCCACTTTTATAATGATGGAATGCATAATGCTAGACTTTCATAACCACATAGTCAAGGCCTTGTGCCAAGACTACAAATATGATTTTGTCAAGGCCTTGTGCCAAGACACTAGTTTGTCTCATTAGAGCTACCGATGCATCGAGGAGCTATAGCGGTCTCCACCCGTCACTTACTAAGTCCAATGCATTCCTCATAACATAAACATTTGTATTAAAACTAGCATATAAAATTTCAATACTTTATCCATAAACCATGAATGGTATAAAAATAAAACATCCACAGTCAAACATATCACAAAACCTTCAATACAATGTGGAAGTTTTGTATCATAACAAATAAACTTCAAATAAGCTTAAAATCCTTCAAAGGATGTTGACATGGAAGAAATAAAAACCTTTTTTTAGAGAAACTTCTATTTCTATTTTAAAATCATTTAAGAGTCTCATAATTTATAAAGAAAACATTTATTTTGAAAATATTCTTATAATATTGTAAGGGAAGCTTTGACAATGTTATAATGGTGGAAAAGAGCCACACCCTCCATATAAGTTAAAAAAAGATATTCTTACCTTAATTTTGTCGAAAAAGTTATAAAGGATCTTGTTTGGAAAATGACAGAAAGATTCCTTTATAAACATCTTATAAAAGTAAAACAAGGGTATAAATGAATTTTACCCATAGTCTAGTAAATAGTAAGAATGTTTTGAAAAACATTTTTAAGAAACATGGATGTGGATGATAAAGATGTCCTAGTAAATAATTACGTATAAACAACCTCAGATAATGAAGAGATTGTAGAATTAACCCTTTCCTTATACTTTTCCTTGCTCGAGGGTAGTTTAACCTCCTATATAATGGTGAAATAATTTTTATTAAATTATACAACATATACATTAATATGATATCATATATGGTCTTTTAACATTGCTTTGTTAATAATATCTTAGTATTATCGTTGTTTCGGGTGTTAACGGATTCATTTTCCTTTATATTATTTGTTATGTGAGTCATATTTGTTATGGATGGGATGTATATTATTCATATCTAGAATTATATCATGTCTTTAAAAATTATTTTTAATCATCTAATGAAAATTAGTCTTGAATAGATATGATGGGTAATGAATCTCATCGCGTTCGTGGAGATAGTAATCCGTACATACGCACGAGCGACAATATCATTCTTTTGATATTAAAATAATATATAATTGGATGTTATATAATATATAAATAATCATTATAATGTTATATTTATTATTTACATCATTTACACATCATTATTATACCCATCCAAATAATAATGTATTGAATAACAATTACACCACGACGTGGAGATGGTAATCTGTACGTACGCACGTATAGTGACATGTCATTCAAAGGATGGATAGAATAATTAATATGGTTGTACCATATTCATAATAACATCACCATATATAGAAGATACTGGAGTTATTATCTTATAATGGAAACAACAAAGAAAGAGGAAGTGGAAGAAGAAAGGAACTTGAAAGATGTGATGAAATATTTACCTCTTCTTCAGGTTCTTCCTTTTGATTTGATCAAAAGGGATCCTTAGGTTGGATTTCTGACTAAAATAAGGCCTATAGGATTAAGTTATGACAGTTGAGAGGGTATTTGGGCAGATTTTGTCCGATCCAAATGGCATTGAAGGTGTGAATTAGAGATAAGGGGGAGTGCCCTTTTATAAGAGGGCTGAGGGGCACCTTAGGAAAAGCTAGAAATATTATTTTATAATAAAATAATTTTCGGTTTATAATGGCTCCAAAATGGATTGTTTAAAGTATAAGGTGGGTATGGGTATAAAACCACTCAACCAATAGGTTTTAGACATGTTTGGGTCACTATATTAACCTTAACATTTAGATTTAACTCTTAGTTAAATAGCTTGACATTTACCATGTCTCTTTGTATTTTTATATTATATGGTTAATAAAATTACTATATACTTAAAAGAGAACTCCAAGTGGTTCATTAATGATACACCTATCATTATATAAGTATTTTGGTCTAAAATTAGATTTTTAGGAATATAATATCTATTAATAATATAATATTTGTTTTAAAAACTCCTTTATATCAATTTTGACACTATTTGGTATTTTGTTTTTTCTAAATTTATAACACCATTATTAATTCGAAAAAAATTTATCTAACCAACCATAATATGTCATATTAACCTATAAAATTATTTTAATTCATAAAAAGTCTCAAATTACATTTATTTAGATATTTATAATATCAATTATTTTAATATTTCATTAATTAGGTAATTACTGCATCATCATTGTGTCATAAATAAATTAAATTATTTAATGTATAAAAAATATAAATAAAATACCATTATTTAGGAAATCATTTTATCTTTCTAATTAATATTTATAGTCGAATTTATATTATGTATAACCCTGTATTCAAAATGTTTTAGTTATTAAACTTTGATTTTAACACTATTAACTCTTCTTTAAATAAAATAATAATAAGGGTCCTAATATAATCCAAGTTGACCAAAAAGGTTCATATTTTATTCCTAAGGTTGTTTTTTGTCTAATTATACTTATCCAATAGAATTAGTACATGTGTTAGGGTAATAATAATATCATTTTTACCCTTAATTACCCTATTTACTTTTAACTGTGGTAAATAAAAGTAAAAAAGTTACTATTCACCAAAAATCATTTTTATCTTGTTTAACCACATTTTACTTACTAATATCAACCATGTCTCTCATATTTTTTAAATTCCACTCACATAAGCATTAAAATTAAGTTTTATGTGAATTTGCAAATTCTCCAAAGAGGTGGGTAAAAGAAGGTGAAAAGTTCAATAAAATTTGTATATATCTAAAATTACTATAAACTGACTTCAATGAATTACATTGAAATTATATAGGTATTATATATCTATTTTAACCTAAAATAAATTTAAATTAAATAAATAATTATTTAAATAAAAATTCGGTCTTAAACAATAACTCATTGTTTTTCACTATTCATCAAAGATTTAAATTTTTCAGAAAAATACCAAAAATTCACCCTAAGCTAATTTCGATATTCCAAATCCAAAAATGAAGTCCATTTTGAAAGATAAAATTTATAAAATTTCAAAAAGTGGGTATTACTATTCATAATGGCTAGTTTGAGTGGTTGTGGTGTGTTAGAACTCGAAGTTGCGTACAACACATGCTATTGTATTATTCAAAGAGAAGTGTACCGTAGAAGCTTGGGGTGTTACAATCACATTAAATAATAATATTTTAATAGCATATTTTGGTTTTTTTAAACTTAGTGTTGTATGTATTTCAAGCTATTTAAGGAATAAAATTTATTCAAAGAGGAATATATTCAAAAAAAATTAGGTTTTTACATACACCCCTACACCACCCTTTTACTTTTCTCAACTCATGTATTCATGAATTATATCATAAAAATACTAAGACCTCATGCCTAATCAGATGACAGTTCACCTCATGCATATTAATCATATCCCACACATAAAGCACTACTTGTGTTTTATTCCTAAAACATGTTCAGTGCATCCCACATACCTTAACCAATCTCTTGACTTCACATCACCCATGTGTTGATCTTATCACACAAAGCATCTACCCAAGCTTCCTGTCTCTAGAGGAATCTAGGCATAAAGGTTAATCTCTCTCTTTTGGTATACCCCCATACATCACAACCCATATTGAATAGAAATGGTAAAAGTTACATGCTAATATTCTAACCCACTAAACTCACCATTATATTTATCCATATCTCATCATTACAAGGCTATCCCACCTTGTACAAAGGCTATACACCACTATATATTATAGATCTTAAAGAAACATCTTTGATTTTATCTCCTTTCATCCAAGGCCATCCATAAGAAAATGACTTAATATTAGGGTTATAATCCTCCTTGATATATCCACATACCCAACTACCCACTCTAGGGTCGTTGTTATCACACCTTGTGTATATGGATGATATCACCCTCTCGTGATTTGTATATTATAATCTTTCACATAGATGGCTCAGTTAATTATAGAACCACTAATAATTTTTTTGGAAAACACTAAAGAAGTTATTGTTAATGTTTTAAATAATCTAATACCATTTTACTTTAATAGAAACTAATTTATCAATAATAAATATGCATGAAATTGTTTTGTGAACCTAAGTTCCAAGTATAATTCATGAACACTTATCTAGTTCCACCAAAGGAAAAGAGTACAATAATAGACCGCAACCCATAACCCATAAAAATCATACTTATATAAAATAGATCAATTATAATAGAAAAAATAATGAATTAAAATCCCAACTCCTTGGAAACTTGGATTCCAACCTCTTCTGATTTCAAGACCCAAATACGGATTTCACCCCAAGTTTTTTCCAATCCTAGATCTATATACCATATCTAAAATTGCAATAAAAAATTTCTAATACTACTTCGTTATGACCCCATCCTAGAACCATTATTATGATCCAAATTAGATAATTACATGCCTTAGTCATTCCACACCATACATTAGAGGATACTAACTATCAAAAAGGTCTAAATAAAACAATACAGGGGAACTACACCATCAATGTTATCATATAAAATTATAGTAAATAAAAAAATCATAAAAAAATAAAAATCATAGTAAAATATGTGGAATTACAGTTGAAATAATTCCATTAATAAACACACTCCATGTTATAAAAAAATGATACTCATGTAGATCATACAGTCATGTGTCAATTCAAGATCACCCAAAGTGATAATTAGAACCAACCATTATCCCAAGACTCACCTCAGACCTATCTAAAAATATCTATGAAGCTCCTCTGACTTTATCACATGTATTGGGGCCCCTTACCTTACATTCATGTCATCCATAAGGTATTCACATCCACCAAGTTCTACATATAGGGTTTGAGCATATCACTTAGTAGGAAACCACCAATGATGTCTCTAATTATAACAAATATATATTTAAATTCATGTACCTTATGACATAAAAGTAGTAAACATCACACACATACATTATTAGTACCATCAGGAACTCAAGAAGACACCTTGATGGGACACATTACTACTTTTTCCAATGTTGGAATATAATAGAATTTCCCACACTCCGGTTACATCATCGAGGTAAGACCACCATGAAACAAATGGTCCTCCTAGTATGATAGAGTTTCCCAATGTAGTGGTAGTAGATCCACCCACGTCTCATGGTGGTGAATATATTATCACTAGTTAGAATCTATCATATATTGGCAGAGAACCCAACCAAAAAAATCACTTGCACTGAGGGGTAGTACATCTGACTTAGAGATACTCAAACAATGGTGAAATTCATACCACCTTGTAATGACTTGAATTTTCTCTAGTTTTATTTCTATAAATTAATTATGAAAATTATGAGACCAGACACTGAGATGGTGTGAGATTCTGAGGCCTGGTGTACCCGGAACAACTAGTTGAAAAAATTTATACTTTTAATAAAGCACGTGGGTGGTTTTTCTTTAAATTTGAATAACTTCTAAATGGTTACCTAGATTATAAATCTAAGGGAAATATTGTGTTCAAAATAAAGACTTTTCCTTAGAAGAGACATAGCATCGACCGGTATGGGTCAGATGTGAAATTTAGTTTTTAGATGTGAATGTCATTAAAATATTTAATAAAAATATTTTATTTGAGACAACATTTATATTATTTTTAAACAAACCTTTTTCAGGGAATTCAGGTTTATCAATATAGCCCTAAAATTCCTTTGATACATGGAAGTAAACCCTCTAGACGAATGACGAAAACGAATCAAGTGGATGGTGAATCGTTGTGCTAGAGGAGTAGAGGAACTCGTCGGTGATGGAAACAAAATATCTCTTTATCGATGATTGATCCAAAATTAAAGGTAGGGAATTTAAAAACTTTGTGATTTCCATTACCCTTCTTAGATCCAACGATGAATGTAGACCAACCCACAAATAGGTTGATCCGCAATTCGGTCATTCTTGTGGGATGGTTAAATTGTGGGGTTAAAGGGTGATAGATCTTTGTGATTATCCTTGTTGTTCTTTGTTAATCCTTCTAAAATGAATAGATAGAGTCCAACATGAACAAGGACAAAATACATTCTTTTGGTGTTCTTGTGTATTTATATATTTTCCCCAATTCTTTCTATGTTACTCATTTTCCGCGATATATGAACTGAGGACCGTTGTGCCTTCGATTCAAGGTGCAATGATCTGAGATCGGGGATCTGACACCACACTTACATCATGGAGGTGTAATGGTGAAGTTGTGGCATGAATCACCCAATGTGGTAGGTTACAGTTGTGGTTAGAGGTGGTGGCTCCATCCGGTTTAGGCAAGGGGGATAGCGGGTCGTCGGTAGGGTGGCCGGCAGCGGAGGCGGCATGCGGCCCAGTGAGAGGACGGGTTCCAATCGGGGTGCAAGGTGGACGGACCACTGGTGGGGTGGCTGGTGGCGGAGCGCAAGGCCTTGTTCAAGGTAGGATTATGTGGGATCCTATGGTGTTTGAGGTCATAGGCGGTGATTAGGGGTCATGGAAGGAGGTCGCGGCAGCGAGTGAGGATGCGAATCAAATCTATATCAGAGGAACCCATAGCAACAGCGAGGCCACGAGAATAGGCAGAGAAGTTGGGGAATCTGCGTGAAATTCATCTTTGCACCATGTTTACCAGAAGAATACGGTCAAGGTAGACCACATGTGGTGCTCCAAATTGGCCCGCAGCATGGGTCGGGTCCAACAGGCCCAGTGGGCTAGGCCGATTCTAGCTAGGTCGGACCATACTGGGCTAGTTCGGGCCGGTTCGGGCTGGTTCGGGTTGGCTGGTGGGTCGAGTTGGGTCCGGTGAGTCTAATTGGACCCAAACCAGCCCCATGTCAGAACTTTTTAATAAAAACAATTGTAACTTCCAAATCATGTGTTCATTTGATGATTTTTTTTTGGAGTTGGGACCCTTGAAATGAGACGGTCATTTTGAGATACTCTAAGTGAGTTTTTGGGGGAAGGTTGTATAAAACCTAATGTCTTGAGGTGTAGGTTCTCCCGGTACAAGAGATTTATGAGCATAATCCTATCGCTGGCTATGACTTGGTGACTACATGACTTGGTGGCTTTGTGACTTGTGGGATGCATGACTTATTGACACTCCATATGTTATCAACACTCCATGTATTATTTCCACTCCGTTAGTTATCAACACTTCCTTGTGTTATCAATAGTTTTTTTTGTTATGGAAACTTCATTTGTTATCTACACTTCATGTGTTACCGAAAATCCATGTGTTCTATGGACTACGACTGATAATCTGGCTTTTCATGCTTTAAACTTATACCTATGTGAGATGACTATACTTTGTGTGTTTCCTTTTTGGTATACCATGTATTTCATTTTGGTATAATTTTTTTATTTATTTGTGGTACATCATGTATTTATTTATGGTATAATTCATGTATTTCTTTGTGGTATTCCTCCTGTATTTATTTTTAGTATAATTCATGTATTTCTTTATGGTGTACTTCATGTATTTCTTAGTGGTATTTATTTATGGTTTTGGGGTGTCCTACTGAGTATTGTTTTACTCACCCCTATATGGGATTTTTCCACATGTGTCATATCTTGTGTAGATGATTGACACATTGATAGAGTTCTAGGTGGGCCAGGCGGTGCTCAGAGTGTTCAGGTAGACGCGGTGTGCTTCAAGGGCTTCAGATAGTTGTCAAACACCTACCCTTTAGGTAGGGTTTTCTGTGGATGAGTTTCAGGAACTTTTGTGTTCACTTTGAAAGACTCTCTCTTTAGTGGGCTTGTATTATAGCCCTTTTTAGTTTCTATTTTCCTACTATCATACTTCATGGTTTCTATCTTAGTGTATGCATGCATTTTCTATTTAGTTTTTTTACATTTCATCATTTTCGGCTTGGAGATTGTGTGCGTGTGTACAGGTACTTAAGCAAATGCCCCCCATTTTTGGTATATGCCTACCCAGTGCTAGTCTCCAGCCCCTATATTATTGGATGCAGGCTTGGGGTAGTCATGGAATGGTCCCTTCTAGGTTGTTCCATGACAGAGTGGTATCAAAGGGGTTCAGATCTACTTAAGGAACGAGAGTCTGTGAGGTTGGTTTGGGGAAACCATGGTGTGTGTTTCGAATTCAGATTTCAAGACAAGGAATCCAGTTTTGGTGTGGATACCAATGTATCAATACACTAGGACTCTGAATTTTTCTTTTTGATTCAGAACATGAAAACACTAGTTGTAGGGAAAACAATGGTACAGGCATCATATAGGATTTTGAGTGTTTTCTCATGTCCTTCTTGAGTCATCTCACTAGGTATAATCTATTGAATATGGTAGATATTGTTTCCTTTTAGGATTCCTCTATACAGACAACTAGTTAGGGTTCTATCGCATGATCACAAGGATAATCTGCCTAGTGAGGAGGCATCGTTATAGGGAACAGTACAAGAGATACTCTCTATACAAGATATATCACCTCTGAGTGCTTTACCAGCACTACCGATTGAGGATGTACGTAGGATGAGTGTGTTTCATGAGTTATAAAGGTAGATAACTTATAGTTTTTGGGTTGATACAGACCCCTAGGTAGCTAAGGATTGGTTGGAGGTAGTTACACATAACTTCCACCTTGTGAGGACACCTTCCGAACAGATGGCGGTCCTTGCCGGAAGTCTTCTTCTAGGCTCAGTGGGGAGATGGTGGAGCTTAGTGACCCAAACACGTGATGAGGTGACTCTCTCTTGAATATATTTTGAGTGAATATTTATAGAGGATTTCTTACAATCTATGTTATTCTCAGTGTGCATACAATATCTCCAGCATCTGTAGTAGGGCATTTAAATTGTGGAGGAGTACTCGATAAGGTTTACTGATCTTTCTCACTACTCCACGGATATGGTGTGAGACCAGTTCTTTAGGGTTAAGACCTTTGCGTAGGGATTACACTAGGAGATCAGGTAATCCATGATATATCTTATAATTCCTATATATATTGGGGTATTGGAGCGAGCTCTGGTAGTGGAGAGCTTTCTAGCGGAGTAGATGCCAGTATTGGGAGCTACCAGTAGGCACCAGGCAGCTGACTCTTCAGTGTTAGGTAGCCAACAGTAGATGTAGGGACCCCATAGGTTCAAGAACTCTGGGGGATGACCCTAGTACATGGGAGAAATGGTATAGGGCTCCTAGGGTAGAGCAAGTCAACTGAAGGACAAGTTGTGTTACTCATGCAGCAGCTAGGGACATCTTGAACTAGATTTCCCGACACGCCGTATGAACAATCATGAGATGGTCAAGGGACCACTAAGGTAGTGGATGAGACATGATAAGGTTTCTCGGTAGGGTAGTCTTCAGGGCAGTGGACATGGCAGAGGAGTAGGTAGAGCATCAGGCAGTGGGTGGAGGTTTGATGTATTACCACCACGACCCCCAGGTGGTTCACCACAGGCTCAGGGAGATGGTGGATAGGGATGAGGATAGTTGAAGGTGATGGAGACTTATGAACCTAATTCTATAGGGATGATTATAGGTATGATCTGTGTATTTTACACCATAGTTTTAGTTTTAATATACATAGGTTCCAATCATTCTTTTTTTCCATGACCCTTTTTTGAGACTTGGAGATTCCAGTTGAACTGTTGACTCGGCCCTTACATTCAGAGACTTCTATGGGATGGGATTCGATGATAACACACTAGTGCCAATAGTGTGACCTTACTCTTGGAGGAAAGATTTTTGGTTGGGATCTATTGGTAGTGGCATCGATCCTTTACGACGTCATTCTCAGGATAGACTGGTTATCCACAGTCCATGCTCAAATTGAATGTTTTAGGCACAGAGTGCAGTGTGTCTATGATGATGGGACCAGGTTTTCCTTTTTTAGTGAAAAGGAAATGAATGTAGGTCAGTATAGACAAACTCATAAGAGGGTGCAACCTATTACTCATCAGTTGGCTAGCCTCACTCTCAGTGTAGTGGATGATAGGAGTCCTCAGTTTCCTACAGTGGTGGTAGAGTATAAGGATGTCTTCCCTAATGATGTTCTAGGATTAACTCTTCATAGGTAGGTTGAATTATTCATTGATATGTACCCCAGTATGGCACTGATATCTACACATTAATATCGGATGGCTCCCACAGAGCTTCGTGGGTTGAGGGTACAGCTCAAGGGCTTGTAAAGGAAGGGCTTCATGAGACCTAGTGTTTCACCTTGGGCGACCCCAATTTGGTTTTCCAAGTAGGAAAATGGGTGATTTAGGTTATTTTTGGACTTATAATGCCTGAATGAGGTGACTTTGAAGAACATGTATCCACTAACGATGATCGATGACCTCTTCAATCAGCTGAAGGGAGGGAGATGGTTCTTTAAGATTGGCCTCAGGTCTGGCTATCATCAAATTAATTTATGGAATGAAGATGTATTGAAGACAGCCTCCATATTTCGGCATGACCACTATGAGTACTTAGTGATTCTATTTGGAATAACTAATTCCCCATCATTATTCATGGGACTCGTGAATAGTATCTTCCAGCCTTACTTAGACCAGTTTGTGGTGGTCTTCAATGATGAAATCCTAGTGTACTTGACATCTGATAATGGGTGATTGATACACTTTAGGATGGTCATGGACACACTCTAAGAGAACCACCTTTATGTGAAGTTCTAAAAGTGTTAATTCTACATTCTACAGGTCCACTTTCTGGGACACACCATTTTAGAGGCTGGAGTTGCAGTGGATCTGGCAAAGATTGAGGCGGTGATTTCTTAGGAGCCACCCAAGAGTGTTACTGAGGTGTGGAGTTTCTTGGGTTTTACAAGGTACTATATGAAGTTTTTACCCCACTTTTCTAGAGTAGAATCACCCTTTATGAATTTTACATGGAAGTGGTAGTCTTTTTTGTGGACAAAGAAGTGCCAAAATTGATTTTAGGAACTGAGGCATAGGTTGAAAATCACTCCCTTCTTGAGATAACCATAGGAGGCAATCGGGTATGTAGTGTTCTTCTATGCATTAAGGACTGGTCTTGGTTTTGTCTTGGTTTAGGGGAAAGTATTGATTGCATGTGGTTTACACTAGTTAAGACAGCATGATCAGAACTATACGACCCATGATCTTGAGCTAGTGGTGGTAGTATTCATATTGAAGATGTGGTGACACTACCTGATGGTTGATAGGTTTATCATCTACTCTAACCACAAGAGTATCAGGTATATCTTCTCTCAGAATGATCTTAACTTGAGACATATGTGATGGTTAGATTTCCTCCAGGACTATGAATTTGAGATTGTTTATACTCCTTGTAAGGGGAATGTAGTGGAAAATGCTCTTAGTAGGAGATCCATCTTGCAGTTATTGAGTGATGCTTCGTAGCAGTTGGATGAATTGTAGATATCCTTTGTGGATGGAGATGGAGCGTCTTATCTCCAGTCGATGGTTGTGACCCATCCACTCTTATCACTACAACAAAAATTGAGTCTAGTGGTAGTTTTTTAGTGGCGGTTCTGGGAACGGCCGCTAAACCTTTTTTAAAAATGGTTTCTTGGTGGTTTATAATAAACTGTCGCGAAACATGTTTTTTTACAACGCCGACCCTTTCCCCCCACCCCGACCGCACCCCGCGACCCCACTTCCCCTACGACCCTGGCCCCCCATGACCCCGAAGACCCCACGACCCCGGCGAACCCGCTTCCCCCAGCGACCCCAGCCCCCTGCGACCCCGCGACCCCGATGACCCCGCTTCCCCCGGCCCCCCGTGACCCCGGTGACCTATACAAACCCTAAGTTTAGAAATAAGTTTTTTTGAATATTTTTTAAACTCAATTTCATTTCCAACTCAGGTTGAGTTCTTGAAGAATCAAGTAATGATAGAGGTATTAGAGCTAATTACTAATGATATTTCAGTTGTTTTATTAAAACTGGGGTAGTGGTGTTAGAGTTATTAGAGTTTAGCCTTATAGGCTAGATAATCCAGTATATGTTATGATAATTTATTCATTCCTACGTAAGGATACTAATTATATATTTTCTAACATTAGTACTTATATCATTAATTATAGAATACTATTGGATCAGTGAAAGCATTATATAGTGATCAGGATTTGATTTATGTGCTTGTTTTCATGTGATAAATGAACTACCACGGGATGGATAGTCTTGTAATTCCAATGATATATTCTAAATGATTTTCTTTATTATATTTTTAACCTATTGAGATTTTTTTTTCTTCTTTTATATTTGATATTTTATCTAGTATAAAACTTATATGTGAATTTATGAACTGAACACGACTAGGTTTACACCTATATAAGTTCCACTCTGGATTCATCATGAAGATGAAGAGAAGTTTTTCTAGGTAAATTAGTATGAGGGGACTCTACTAATTTCCAAGTTAGAAATTTATCTCAATGTAGATTCAATTTCCAAGACTTAGATGATAATTTAAGATTATTTTTTTACACATCATCATAATAAATTCATGTATTCTAAAACATTTCCTTATATAAGTGTAGCTTTGTTAAATCATACAACCTACTTTCCTCTTGATCTATATTCATCAATTTTACTAGAAGTATATTTATTTTCTTACTCATTATAGGATAAAGATTTTAAGTGATTCCTTAATGATAAATAAATGTGATATTGAAAAAGTGTTTCAATATTATATTGGATTGTTGTGACTTTTCAGGGATCACATGGAGATGTTTTGAGTTGTGAATATGGTTGTGACTTTTTTTTGGAAATTTTATTGTGAGATAGTTCAACTAGGTTTATTTTGTATTTAAATTTTATTTTTATTTTCTTTCTCTATATGTTATCCAAACTAGATGATTTTTTATTAATATGTATAGTCTTGGATTAAAGTAATCACTTTCATTGAATATGTATCTTTGTATTTTTCATTATTTTTTGAAATGGATAACCTATTTATTTATAAGGCCTACTTGACTATAATGAATTATGGCACTTAGGTATGGAGTTCCTTATACTTTTGATACTCGATCATGGAGTCTATCAAACATGTGTTACTCAAGCATAACATCCCTTTAATTTGCATAAATTTCTTTTGTGTGTTGAAGTGAATGGTATTGAATTCATTCTAACTTATTGTAGTGGTTTGGATGAATATAATTATTACAAGTTCCTGAATATAATGTTTAGAGAGAATTCCTTCTGGGATCTATTTCTACCTATGTAATTCTGATTATCTTATTATGTTGTCCTGGATGATAGTACCAACACCCCACATCTCATCTCCAAATTCCAAATATGATTCTACTATGAAACTCTAAACACCAAGCCCAGACACATCAACTATTCTTCAAATACCCTAGTTTGATCCCCAAACTACATCAGCCACATCTTGAACTCCATTTCTGATGTGTTCTCCACCTTACCACATAAATTTTTATGAAATAACACTAGTAAGTCCTTCTCTTGATGAATTATACCAAAGGATCTCAATCCCACCCACCAATGTGCTATCATATCCTGACCACGATGCCTTAAAACTCAAGGAATAACAAAATGTTCAATGCCCACACCAAAGTCTGAATCTGACTCTTAGTTCAACTCCATGGTCAGATCCTCGATCGTCCCATTTAACCATAATTCTCCACTCATGAACACTAACACATATATGATCTAAATAACCCTCAAGTCACACCACCACTCTTTTCTATGTGAATACACCAAAGAGAGGTCTAGGAATTCAATCCACACAAGGTTCGTAGAACCTCAAAACCTAATCTCTCAAGTTATTTCATCATTCATTTCCATGAACACCACCACTTATCATGCCTCAAGACTACCATCCCTCACATGGTTCTTGTCACTCCAAATTAATAATGTGTTGAGTTTTTTAATCATCATAAGGTTTTCCCTAAACATTATTTATAATAGATTTATTCGATATTAGAGTTTTATATGAAGACTCTGTAGAGAACTTAGGTTGGGGTTATTCCAAATTAACAATGTTCTTTGGTTTTCATGGTAAAGTAGCTACCACGTTGTTAGCACATTGTTTCTCTTTACCAAAGAAACTTCCCCTATCCCAAACACTAGAGGGTTCATATCTAACTAAGGGGATCATCTTTATTGTATTATGTTTCTGTAATCTTATATTATCATATATATGAATCTCTTTCTCTATTTAGTAGTAACTATGTGTTTTAATTTTTTTTATTATTGTGTAGGCACATTGTGATAAACATGGATAAAATCTTGATCACATTACCAAGGAACACACCTCAGTATGTTAAGGGATTGAATGAGTTTATATATTTTTCAATTTCTAATCGATCCGTTGAAGGGATAATAAAATGTCCATGTCTTGAATGTAAATTTAGAACATGGTTGAAGAGAGATTAAGTTTATGAACATTTAATACTGAATCAATTCCCTTTTCAATATTTGTGTTGGATTTGGCATGGAGAATTGAACATTACAGAATGATTGAGCATTGATGTTAATCCATAGAATGAGGTCCCAAGTTCGTCGACAATGGAAAATGAAATGCAAAACCTCATAAATGATAAATTCGGCACTACAAGACACCACTATTAGTATCAAAACATATTAGAACAACCAGAAGAGGGTGCTACAAATTGCAATGTGACAAGTGATGTTTTTGAGACTGTAACATAGGAAGATCAAGATTGTAACATATCATTGGATCCTCCTCTTGATTCTGTGGAGCCAAATGTAAGAGAAAACTTCACTGAGTAAAATGTGTTTCATGATTTAGTTGATGATGGAAATCAAGAGTTGTATAGTGGGTGTTTGAAATATTCAAAGCTTTCATTTCTGATGAATTTGTACCATATCAAATGTCTATGTGGAATTACAAATAAGGCAATGTCCATGATATTGGAATTGATTCGTGATGCATTTCCTAAAGCAAAAATCCCAGAATCTTTTTATGATATGAAAAAATTTGTTAACAATATTGGTCTAAATTATACAAAAATACATGTGTGTTTCAATGATTGTATGATTTATTGGGGAGAGGATTCAAGTAGAAATAATTGCATGAAATGTTCTTCTTCTAGATGGCAGGAAAATGGTGATGTTGGAAGTCTGAATGAACATAATTTCATAGGGAAGAAGAAAAGTAACACACCTTCAAAGGTTTTTCATTACTTTCCTTTGAAGCCTCAATTGCAAAGATTATTAATGTCATCGAAAACCACTGAATACATTAAGTGGAATTATGTAGATAATAACAATGATGGGTTAATGAGACATCCATGAGATTCCCAATCGTGGAAGACATTTGATTCATTACATCTAGATTTCTCAGCTGATCCTAGGAATGTTCGATTGGGATTGGCTGCTGATTAATTCAACCCATTTGGGACTTTGAGTACCAGTTATAGCATTTAGCCAGTTGTTTTGATCCCTTATAATCTGCCTCCATGGATGTGTATGCAACAAACATCTTTTATCCTTTCGATGATTATTCCTGGAAAAAAATTCCTATAAATGATATTGATGTATAGTTGCAGCCTTTGATTGACGAATGGCAGGAGTTATGGAGCAACGGTGTTGAGACATTTGATGCTTCTTCTAAAACAATGTTCAAAATGCATGCTGCTTTAAGGTGGACCATTAGTGACTTCCCTGGGCTGGGGAATTTATCTGGTTAGAATACTTACATGGGTTTGGCTTGTCTCATTTGTAACTTTGATTTTGAGCCCAAACGGCTACCTCACAGTAGAAAATGGTGCTTCTTGTGTCATCGAAGATTTCTCAATAAATATCATAGATTTCGGCTAAACAGATCAAAATTTAATGGTTACATTGATCGTAGACCACCTCCAAAGTTGTTAACTGGTTCTGAAATATTGACATAGCTTTAAAATGTTGAAACAGAATTTGTGAAGGTTCATCATTTGAATGATAGAGGAAAATGGGTCCGAAGTGCATAGTCAAGCAAAATCAGAACGCAACAATGGAAGAAAAAAAGTATATTCTTCAAACATCCATATTGGGAATTTAATTTGTTGCGGCATAATCTTGAGGTGTTTCATATTGAGAAGAATGTCCAGGGAAATTTGATTTTCACATTGCTTAATGAGCATGGAAAGTCGAAGGATCATCTCAATGCTCGTAAAGACTTACAAGCAATGAACAAAAAACGCGATCTCTGGCCAGATGAGAATGAAAATTATCCTCCGGAAATTTTTGCAATGAAAAATAGGGATAAAGATAAATTCCATCGAATTTTAAATAATGTTAAGGTATCTGATGAGTATTCAAGTAACATCTCGAGGTGTTTTGACTTGAATAATCGTAAGTTACATGGATTGAAAAGTCACGATTCACATATTTTGTTACAACAGTCACTACCATTGGAATTGCGCACATTATTACCTGAAAAAATTACTGTTGTTGTACTCCAATTCTGCACATTTTTCAGAAAACTATGTGAGAAGTATCTACATCCATTTTAGCTTGACAACCTCCAGTAGAGTTTTTTATTCACCCTTTGTGCAATGGAGATGATCTTTCCTCCGTAATTTTTTACTATAATGATGCATTTAACTGTGCATTTGGTTGAGGAAGCTAAATTAGGAGGCCCCGTTCATTATCGATGGATGTATCCAATTGAGAGGTACTTTATTTATATGTTTTTCAGTTAAGTAAACAATTTTTGGTACTTAATTAAATGCATAATTATGTTTATATTATTTCACAGATATCTTGGGAATTTGAAAACATACGTGAGAAATAAATCTCAACCAGAAGGCTCTATTACTGAAGGCTATTTAGATGAGGAGTGTCTTACCTTTTGTTCTCGATACTTGGATGATATTGAGACAAGATTTGATCTAATTGGATGTGTTGACGACACATCGACTCAATCTCAAATACATCAGAAATCCAAAATATTTCCTGTTATTGGCCGATCAGTTGGGAGGACCGCAAATGTGACACTGACTGAATTGGAATTATTACAGGCACATAGATATTTGATGTTGAATAGTGAAATTGCATATCCATTTATTGAAGAGTTGAGGATACAAACAAAGAGACGAATGAGAGGCCGAACACAAAATGAGAAATATATAACAAAAGTTGTTAATAAAGAGCTTGTAGAATGGTTTGCATGATGTGTAAGTTCATAAATATTGCAATAAATATGAATATTAGTTTGACACATACATTTTATAAATATAATAAAGTATATTTATTTTTTCAGATCATGAATACTGATACTCAAGAAGAGGTGTCAGAAGATTTGAAGTTTCTTGCTAGAGGTCCTCTAAAACAAGTTAGAAAGTTCAACGCTTATAATTTGAATGGCTTTAGATTTCGTACAGTCGATCGAGAAGTGGGTTTGAAAACACCGAATAGTGGTATATTTACATTTGCTGAAGTGGAATAATATGGAAAGCTTCATGATATTATTGAATTAAACTACCACGGACATTTTTCTGTTGTTTTATTCAAATGAAAATGAGTCGATATTATCAGAGGTGTTAAAAGAGATTCCTTGCAATTTACTTTTGTGAACTTCTCTCGCATGATGGATGTTGGTGATCATGAACTGCATGATCCATATATCTTAGCATCGCAATAAAAAATGGTATATTATGTGAATTATGTTTTCGATGAAGGGTGGAGTGTAGCTGCTCACGTAATACAAAGATATTTGCATGATATGGGTGATGAAGTGGAAAATTTGACCTCTGAAATTGAATTTAATCAACAAAAAGAAGAAGAATTATTTTTCCATCATGATATTGAAAATATTAGTCTAGAAATGATGAATGAAGTGGATGAAGAAATGGAGCAAGAAACCGACATGATTGAAGGGGAAAATTGTTGTATGTACAATTATTTATTTATTCAGCAACCACTTGTTTCATTTCTGCAGTCATTCATTATCATTGTTATATATATTTTTTCTATTAGTACTGGGAATCTATTATCATTTTTAAATTTTTTTCTGCATAATTTTTTTGAAATATATATTCTGAACTTAATTTTATTTGATTAAATGACAGGAATGCCAAGGAGGAAGCGGTACACTATTTTATCTAGTTCTGCGACAGATGACGATCCATCTGGATCCCTCCCCACAACATCTGAGGCACCAGCTGCCTACACCCCTGCACCATATCCCCCTACACCATCTCTCACACCATCTGTGGATGTCCCATTAGAGGATGAGTCGTCGACTCCCCCTTCAGGAGCATCAGCAGTGGGGCAGCGACACGCCCCTTCCATTTTATCACGGGCATACTGGAGTGTCATTGTCATAGGTACAAATTTTAATTAAATAAATTTATTACATTTTGTTTATACTAATTTTTTGCTCATTGGAGATGAAAAAAATGCAACTGTGGAGAAAAAACATAAAAATTTCAGATGTTTTGAATATGACTGGCAAAAATATAGTTATGCCATTTGATTCTTATGGGGTCCATACGGATGACGCCTCGGGGTTACTTGGCCAGATTCTAGGCCAGCTGGCAGCAGAGCCCATTTCCCTTACTATTTCATATGATGATTGGAGACATATGCCTCTAAGCTAGAAAAATAAAGTTTTTTATTCCCAAATAAAGGTAAATTTATTACATTATGTTTTAATTGAATTTCATGTTACTAATATGTTCAAAATGAATTTCTATATACAGATGTTCTTCCACTTTATAGTTGCTGATGTGATAGCACGGAAGTGGATGTTGAAAAATCTAGGTAAGAAATGGAAAGATTTCAAATGGATATTGTGGTGTGATTTCAACGATACTTCGTTGACTGTGCAAAAAATGTATGGGAAGATACCCAGTGGGGTACTGAAAGAACAGTGGAAAGTTTTTGTTGACAGACATCGTGATGAGAAGCAGATGGTATTGAAATATATATTATTATATTATCCTAATTTTAAATTTATACATGTATATGAAGAGGAAATGACATTGAATACATTACTATTAAATTGAATTTTATTTATTTTAGGATCTCTCGGGACAGAATGCATCAAACCGGGCTAAGCAAGTCATCCCTCACACTATGGGCTCAAAAAGCTTTTCTAGAAGCTAAACGACATTAGTAATATTTTAATTAGTTTAAATATTTATAAGATAGTATTATCTATTTAATATATTGAATTGTTGATTTATCTTTTCTTAATGCAGTCACAGAGTTTAGGGCATGAAGCATCCCAAACTGAACTATGGTTGGATGTTCACAAGAAATCAGATGGAAGTTTTGTTAATGAGCCTGCTAAAGAAGTTGGGGTATGAAGTCAATTTTTTATTATAATAACTTATTATCAGTTTTTAATGTGTTAATATATATTGATATTTGATTTATAGGTAAAAATTAAATAAATATGGGATGTCAATCCTGCGCAGTTCTACTCAGTCTTCCAGGATGACGCGGTTGCTAAAGTCCTTAGGAAGGAGCATCCTGGTAGAGTGCACGGGATGGGTTTGGGACCCGTACCATCTGAGGTTTTTAGCAGGCCACCGGGGATGGCAGCTACATCTACTCCTCACTTTAGTCACCCCATAACTAGAGATGCTCAGAAAGAGATTGTTTCTCTATGAAACACAGTTCACCAGCAGGGGGATCAGATATCTGCTTTGCAGAAAGAATTGACTGAAATACGTCAGCATAAGAGAAGATATGCCCCCGGTGGTAGTGAATAAACTGGTGGTATGTAGGTAAATCACAAAAAATCAAAATCATGTAGTTTTCTAACTTTCATTGGTTTTAATTTTTAATATAAATATGTAACCGTATTTAATTTTGAATATAATGTTCTTATAGGTGACAGCAGAAAGTGGAGGTGAAGGTGGTGAGGGTGACGATGCATCATCAGACCATGAGTAGTTGTATTGTTGATGTGTTGAACAAATATGGGAATAGTTGGTTTGTATATGTAACATTTGTGTCACATAGTTTCCACCAAACATTTTTATGTCCTAAAATTTCCTTGATTTCTCATGTTTCCTTTTATGCATTTTATTGATTTCGGGTGTTTCTTTATTATGTCTTGATTTCTCAAGTGTGGTTTACATCATTCCATTTAGGCCTGTGTTTTAATTGGTAGTCGAGATTTTGGATGACTAGTAGTTAAACCCATTGTTGATGTGTTGAACAAATTGGGTTATTTCATAGTGATCAAGGGGATAGTGTTATGGACACTTTGGTGAGGCCCTTGTAATTTGTCTTACTGGGAGGCCCTTGTGAGTGGTAATTGACCGCCGCTAAACAGCATTTCTCTTGTAGTGAATCATGTCTTTGTTCTAGGGAACCAAACATTGCGACGCATTGGGATTAAAAACACCTAATATACTTATATAGATCCTCCATTATATTAAATATCAATAATATGGAGGTTCCAAATATGGGTGGTATAGGATTTGAATCCACACACTCAAGATATGAATTCCAATAAGGTTGTACCCATTCACATAAAAACTCAATGGAATTGATATGAGAAGTGAAGTAATCCACCGACTCCTAAGATACTACATCCTAAAATACCATTGGGATAATTTCCTTATATTTATTGAGATATATACCCCATGAAGGTAACTATAGATAAAACATTAATTTTGTGGTAATTTGCATCAATTTATTTGATCCTAATCAAGTTGGACATCTCAGATCGACCTTTATTGATTGATTAATCTACTATTATTATATAATATTTGATAAATGAGGTATGATAACATCAACCAAATCACCATACATAATGGTTTTTTCCCTATAGAAATTTAATATTGATTTTCACATGTTATACTGTTTTTAATTTGAACTAAGTAATATTCTATTATGTTGAGATTGTTTTACTATTTTTTAGTGGTGAGGGGGAACTGGATTCATCCACACCTATTTCATACTCAATAGAATCATGTTTCCCAACATAAATTGGGTTAACATTAAAGAAATATACTAATGTGTTACCACCAATAGGAAACACATATTTACATTGTGAGAGGGATATCATTAATTTGGGTGTGATCCCATAGGATGAATGATACTAGAGATGACCGTGAGGAAAAAATGATAAAAAATTCCCCCATCCATGTGGGTTATGTTTTCCATTGTAATTTTATAGTCACAAAGGCCACTTAGGATATATTCTGATGCTTTTAGATATTAGAGTATTGTAACCATCCCTAGTATATTATCTAGATATTCTAATGGGACTCAAGGGTGTTTAAACTAGTAGGGGTATAAATATACTCTTTAGTGTCAGTGGTTGGATATCCCCAGTGGGATCAACTTTTAGATGCTTGAGTATAGACAATAGGGAAAAACACCCTATATATCTTCTTGAGTACTCAAGGTCACATGTTAATAAAAATTAATATAGTGAACTTGATACTCATAATGAAGTTCTAAGGTGATTTCTAATTTATGGTGGACATATTTATCCAAATCAATATGATAAGAGAATAACGTGTTCTCATGATCTATTGAAAGGATACAAAAAGGTTGGATGTGAAATTATGGACCAATGGTTTTGCCATAGAATATTTTTAGTTGGACAACATGTGGGGAATTTTTCCCTATAGATTACCATGAGTATCATATAATGTCATGATAGATCTATTTAGATGGTATTCCTGAAATAAGGTGTGAACCATCATGCACTCATTTTACAAGGGTAGGAGACAATGTATGTCAGGGTATGGGGAAAATATATTCATAGAAATTGAGTCCTATGTATGACATAACAATTGTTTTCATGCCTCACCATTGTGTTCCTTATGGGTACTATCAGCTTGTTTCTGTTCTTGAACATAATTGGTGCATTTGGTGATTCAATTTTAATTGAAGGATGTGATGAAGGTATTGAAAAGGAAACAAAATGAAGAAACCCATCAATACATCATCAAATGTAAGAGTTCGTAGTTTATCAATCCAATTCCATGTTAATGGATTCACATTAGGTTATATATTTTTTAATGAGAACCTCCAATGGGCTTCCATGTATATGAATATTTGGTATGGATGTCCTTTTAGAACTAAATTACAATGAAAGGTGTTCACTAGTGATTCATACTATAGATTCATCAAAATAGGTATTGGTAAAAGGTGTGAGATTTTGGGATCATAAAATATTCTTTGGGTGGAATCATTTGAATTATTGGATTCCATTATATATTTATGATTTTTTAATGATAATATCAATATACTAGTGTTTAATGAGTTACCCCTATTCCTATGATCTCTCTGAATCTGTGTAGATATGAAAATATATGATTTTTAGGTTAATCATACATATAATACATGTTTATGATTCATTTGTTTAAGGCCACATAGTTAGGAAATTATTCATTTTTCTCCATACAAAGAGGTCATAGGTGTTTACATTGTTGGGATCAGGCCCATGCGATGAGCATCATATGAATCTCTAAAAATAGAATCATAACACACATAGTTTATTAATGATTAGTGGGATACATCATACCATTTATGTTCAATTTAAATAGAAATATTTCAAGAATATTAACTTTTTGTGAAAGGGATCACTTTGTGAAAGGTACCTAGAAATAGATAGTGTTTGAATTTATCATGAGTTTCCATTTCAGTTCCATCTTGGTCTTCAATGACTAATTTTGAGAAGGTATGGTTGTGGATTACACCTATTATAGGGCCTATATATTGTTTTCAATATCATATATGTCGGTATGATGATAATGGATGAATGCTTAAGAGGATGGGGCATACAACTTGAAGGTGGGTATGGTATTGTGATACTAGGAGGGGTATCTAAAATTAAGGACTATATAAAGAATCTAATACTACAGAATTTAACTATGGTATTTTGTAAAAGTGATTCATATTACTCTTATCGCATAAGAATAATTGCATGTTTCTTGATGTTGGGATTTAACCTCAGAGGGGAATATATTGTATCCTAGTTAAGAGCAATAAAATACAATATAATTGAATTCATGCATTTTATGGTAATGTGATATGATTCATAGTATATTAAAATAGTGTTGAAAGGACATGTGTAATGAATTTTAGAGTCATCCTACCAGGTTTAGAAGGTGATTACTATAATGTATCTCAATAATTATTTTAAATTGTGATCAAATAGAACATAATGTTTTTGTGTATCATGATTTTTTTAAGAAATAAGTTATAGAAGATTAGTTGTGTTACATAAGAGTGCAAAATAAGGTATTGAGTGAGGCTAACACACAAGCTTCTCTAAGACACCCGGTATAGTAGATGTGTGTATTGATGGTATATTTGGGGTATTAAACCAAGTAGGAGGCCCATACATGGTAAATCTAATTGATTTTTACACTCACTCCCTATATGGGAACACCGACACACATGTATATCTAATGTTTCATTTTCAAGTGATATATATTGTGGGGGATCAAGAAGGATCAGCTAGATGTATGTTTGGAGAGTAGTCAAATAATGGACCTATGTTTTATAGTTGATTCTATCATATATTTTTTTCAATTTATTCTATACTGATTTCCTAGGTTGATGTTTCTTGTTGTATGTTGGTATGTACAATATGGTTCATTCTTATATAGCATGTCAATGTTTACTTATTTTCTTTTAAATTTATTCTATATTGATTTTCTAGGTTGATGTTTCTTGTTGTCTATTGGTATGTACAATATGGTATTTTTGGTTTGATTTTTTTTTTAGGGTAGTGGTGCAGCAGAAGAAAAAAATTTATTTTTTTTTCTAGTCAGCTTTTAGCGGCAGTTTTAACCGCCAAGAAATGTACATTGGAAATGGTTTAAACCGCCGCTAAATGGTGAAAATCACCATGAAATTTAAAAAAAATAACGTTTCGCGGCGGTTTTAACTGCCGTTACATAGTGTCATCGTAGCTTCCTCATTCTGTGGCGGTTCTCGTGACTTCAGTGGCGGTTTTACGGCCGCTGGATTTGAGTTTATTCACAGTGGTTATAACCGCCGCGAATAAACTGATATCAAGGGTGCGTAAAAAAACACCACTAAACTCAGTAAAACTGCCACAAAATGAGGCAGCTACGACGCTTTTCTTAAACAGCCGCGAAATGGAAATAATCTCTGCTAATAAATTGGCGACGCCATATTAGGCGGCGGTTTACAGAAACCGCCGCCAAACCATGTAGCGACTATTTAAACTTCCGCGACAAGAAAAAATATTTGCCGCTAAACAGCGTTTCTCTTGTAGTGTATAGTGAGTCAGGGAGGCACAGATTCAGGATATCGACTATGAGACCCGATGTGCTCAGTTTTCCATAGGGCATGCACTTGATGGATATTCAATAGGTGGGGAGCATATCATTCTTTTTAGAGGACACATAGTGGTACTGGTTTCATTATGAGAGGAGGTATTTATGGAGTTCCATATGTCCCCTTTGGAGGTACATCTAGGTGGGGTGAAGATGTACCAAGACCTTCAATGTCATTTATGGTGAGTGAAGGCTGAGCACCAGGTTCTAGCGGGCTTATCAAAACCACTTGAGGTGCCAGAGTGGAAGTGGGATGGGATATCAATGGACTTCATAATGGTTTTACCACGTATATCCAAGGGACATGATACCATATGGGTGTTATTTGACTGACTCACCAAGTCATCCCACTTTCTACTGATCCATGAGAATATTTTAGTAGAGATCTTGGGACTCCTCTATGTGTAGGAGATAGTTTTCCTTCATGGAGTGCCATAGATGATCATTTCAGATTGTGATTCTTGTTTCACATCCCATATGGGGAAGGGATTGTCTAAGGCATTTGGGACTTAGTTACACTTGATCCTGGACTTTCATCCCTAGATGGATGTCCATATGGAGAGGACAATTTAGGTTCTTGAGGATATACTACGTGCTTTCATAATAGACTTTGGCTGCAGTTGTGAGGATCACCTACCACTGGTGGAGTTTTCATAAAATAAAAACTACCACTCCAACCTTAGTATGGAAATGTTCGAGGCCTTTTATGGATGACCATGCAATTCACCACTCTACTGGATTGAACCAGAAGAGTCAGCACTCATGCATCCAAAATTGGTATGTGTTATCACTGAGAAGGTGCAGATCATCTAGGAGTTGATGAGGACTGCACAAAGCTGGCATAAGACATATTCTAACAGGATATAGAGGCCTCTAGAGTTTGAGTAGTGAGACCTTGTGTTCTTTCAGGTCTCACATCAATGGGGATTGTGGATATTTAGTTGGGGCAGTAAGTTATCTTGTAGATGCATCATCCCTTTTTAGATTCTGAATAGAGTTGTCGAGGTGGCGTACCACTTAGATCTACCCCTATATTTGTACCGAGTGCTTGATGTCTTCTACATGTCATAGCTAAGGAGGCAAGTTCATGATCCATAACATGTTATCTACTGGGGAGATCTAGACATTGAAGATGGGGTGACATTTGCGGAGTACCTAGTGGAGATCAAGGATCGAAAGGAGAGTATCCTTCAGGGACATTTGATACCTCTAGTTCATGTTTGGTGGTAGCACAGAAATCTCCAGGATAGCACTTGGGAGCGGGAGGCTCATATTAGTGCTCAGTACCTTCAACTTTTTGTTGAGTATCCCTTATTTGGGATTTTGAGTATGTAAAGCCCTAAGGTGGGGAGAATGTAATGACTGTTATTTTATCTAGTTTTATTTTTATAAATTAATTGGGAAAATTCCAAGACCAGACACTAAGACTTTGTGAGATTCTAAGGCCCAGTGTGCCTAGAAAAACTCATTGAAAAATGTTATGATTTTAATATAGCATGTGGGAAGTTTTTCTTAATACTGGAATAAATTCTAAATAGGTTCCTAGATTAGAAATATGAGGGAATCATTGTATTCATAATAGAGACTTTACCTTAGGCAAGGCCTCATATCAACCGGGATGGGTTAAATGTGAAATTTAGTTTTTAGATGTGAATTTCATTAAAATATTTAATAAAAATATTTTATTTGACACAGCATTGATATTATTTTTAAAAAAAACCTTTTTTAGGGAATTCCGGGTTATCACCATAGCCCTGAAACTCCTATAAGACGTGGAAGGAAACCCTCTTGATGAATAGAGATGAAGGATAGAGAGAAATACAAATCGTTGTGCCAGCAGAGTGGAGGAAATCTTTGAAGACAGCAATGAAATAATACTGGAAATACAACATATACTATGGGCCTTGTAAGGGTTCCCCCTCATCCCTTGAAAGGGGGGTTATAAAAAATCAATAAAAATGAAGGCCTTCGGGCCATTCAGGCGATATACTAATAGTTTTGCAAACTGTTGGTTAGTAAGGTGTTGGGAAAGGCCTATACCAATATTTATTCTCAAACCATTGGTATATGGTAGTGTAAGCTTCATTATTCCAACTATTTTACAAAAACTGTTGGTATATATTTATACCTAAATTTAATAAACTATTGGGAAATATAGTTTACTAACGGTTTAGAAACCATTGGAATATAGTATTACCCATGGTTCTTTAAAACTGTTGGTAAAGATATTCTAGAAATACACTTTACAAATAGTTTTGAACCATTGGTATAGTGTATTACCAACAGTTTATTCAAACCATTGGTAAAAATATTCTCAAAATACACTTTACCAATGGTTTTAAACTATTGGTATAGTGTATTTCCAGAAAACAACACAGCAGCCACCCATCCCCTCCATTGCATACACCTAAAAACACACCTATAAACAACACTTAAAGAAAAACAAAAAAAACACCTACAATAGCACATAAAAACAACAGACTCTTCCAACCATGACATTTACCACAACATAGTTTTCCCCATTTGAATCTTCACATGACAACCACTCTTCCAACTAACCCATTTAAATTTATTTGGTGCATACATATCATAATGGTGAGAGGCCACTCACATTTCATAGATCCCATGATAGTTAGAGTTACATTTTGAGAATGTGATTATGGTTTTTAGTTTTTTATTATGGAAATTGGTGCATGAGGTGTATGTGTGATAAATGAATTAACAAAATGTGGTTAATATATGGGCATCAAGAGTGATGCAGGACTTGTATGAGCATTGAGTTTGATGTGGTATATTATGGGGATCATGTATGGTGTGATTATGAAATGAGAATATGATGGGGTGTGGGAAATGATGGTGTATGATGGTTCTAATATGGGTGTTATGGGATTATGGTTGTTGTGGAACCACCAGGATATTGATACCTTGGTTTGGGAAGTGATGAGGTAGGTAATTCCTATGGGGGGTCCCCATAGAAGGGATCGATTAATTATATTGAGTAGTTGGGGGTATTCTAGTCATGTAGGAATGATATATCTACATTCAATGTCATATTAAATTTTGGGACAATGAAGATTGGGCACTTGAGATGGAGGAGATTTTTTGTCTTTGTATAGCCAAAATAGCATAAGGATGAGCTATTATATGTTTGGGATATGGCAAGGCACATGTATTTTTCATGGATTTAAAATATTTGAGGGTTGGGAGTGTACAAAGAAGAGGTTTGGGAGATTCATGTTGGTCTATATCCATTCACAGTGTGACATTATGTGTCATGGAATGAAACATGTTTTTTTACAATGCCGACCCTTTCCCCCCACCCCGACCGCACCCCGCGACCCCACTTCCCCTACGACCCTAGCCCCCCATGACCCCGGAGACCCCACGACCCCGGCGAACCCGCTTCCCCCAGCGACCCCAGCCCCCTGCGACCCCGCGACCCCGATGACCCCGCTTCCCCCGGCCCCCCGTGACCCCGGTGACCTATACAAACCCTAAGTTTAGAAATAAGTTTTTTTGAATATTTTTTAAACTCAATTTCATTTCCAACTCAGGTTGAGTTCTTGAAGAATCAAGTAATGATAGAGGTATTAGAGCTAATTACTAATGATATTTCAGTTGTTTTATTAAAACTGGGGTAGTGGTGTTAGAGTTATTAGAGTTTAGCCTTATAGGCTAGATAATCCAGTATATGTTATGATAATTTATTCATTCCTACGTAAGGATACTAATTATATATTTTCTAACATTAGTACTTATATCATTAATTATAGAATACTATTGGATCAGTGAAAGCATTATATAGTGATCAGGATTTGATTTATGTGCTTGTTTTCATGTGATAAATGAACTACCACGGGATGGATAGTCTTGTAATTCCAATGATATATTCTAAATGATTTTCTTTATTATATTTTTAACCTATTGAGATTTTTTTTTCTTCTTTTATATTTGATATTTTATCTAGTATAAAACTTATATGTGAATTTATGACCTGAACACGACTAGGTTTACACCTATATAAGTTCCACTCTGGATTCATCATGAAGATGAAGAGAAGTTTTTCTAGGTAAATTAGTATGAGGGGACTCTACTAATTTCCAAGTTAGAAATTTATCTCAATGTAGATTCAATTTCCAAGACTTAGATGATAATTTAAGATTATTTTTTTACACATCATCATAATAAATTCATGTATTCTAAAACATTTCCTTATATAAGTGTAGCTTTGTTAAATCATACAACCTACTTTCCTCTTGATCTATATTCATCAATTTTACTAGAAGTATATTTATTTTCTTACTCATTATAGGATAAAGATTTTAAGTGATTCCTTAATGATAAATAAATGTGATATTGAAAAAGTGTTTCAATATTATATTGGATTGTTGTGACTTTTCAGGGATCACATGGAGATGTTTTGAGTTGTGAATATGGTTGTGACTTTTTTTTGGAAATTTTATTGTGAGATAGTTCAACTAGGTTTATTTTGTATTTAAATTTTATTTGTATTTTCTTTCTCTATATGCTATCCAAACTAGATGATTTTTTATTAATATGTATAGTCTTGGATTAAAGTAATCACTTTCATTGAATATGTATCTTTGTATTTTTCATTATTTTTTGAAATGGATAACCTATTTATTTATAAGGCCTACTTGACTATAATGAATTATGGCACTTAGGTATGGAGTTCCTTATACTTTTGATACTCGATCATGGAGTCTATCAAACATGTGTTACTCAAGCATAACATCCCTTTACTTTGCATAAATTTCTTTTGTGTGTTGAAGTGAATGGTATTGAATTCATTCTAACTTATTGTAGTGGTTTGGATGAATATAATTATTACAAGTTCCTGAATATAATGTTTAGAGAGAATTCCTTCTGGGATCTATTTCTACCTATGTAATTCTGATTATCTTATTATGTTGTCCTGGATGATAGTACCAACACCCCACATCTCATCTCCAAATTCCAAATATGATTCTACTATGAAACTCTAAACACCAAGCCCAGACACATCAACTATTCTTCAAATACCCTAGTTTGATCCCCAAACTACATCAGCCACATCTTGAACTCCATTTCTGATGTGTTCTCCACCTTACCACATAAATTTTTATGAAATAACACTAGTAAGTCCTTCTCTTGATGAATTATACCAAAGGATCTCAATCCCACCCACCAATGTGCTATCATATCCTGACCACGATGCCTTAAAACTCAAGGAATAACAAAATGTTCAATGCCCACACCAAAGTCTGAATCTGACTCTTAGTTCAACTCCATGGTCAGATCCTCGATCGTCCCATTTAACCATAATTCTCCACTCATGAACACTAACACATATATGATCTAAATAACCCTCAAGTCACACCACCACTCTTTTCTATGTGAATACACCAAAGAGAGGTCTAGGAATTCAATCCACACAAGGTTCGTAGAACCTCAAAACCTAATCTCTCAAGTTATTTCATCATTCATTTCCATGAACACCACCACTTATCATGCCTCAAGACTACCATCCCTCACATGGTTCTTGTCACTCCAAATTAATAATGTGTTGAGTTTTTTAATCATCATAAGTTTTTCCCTAAACATTATTTATAATAGATTTATTCGATATTAGAGTTTTATATGAAGACTCTGTAGAGAAATTAGGTTGGGGTTATTCCAAATTAACAATGTTCTTTGGTTTTCATGGTAAAGTAGCTACCACATTGTTAGCACATTGTTTCTCTTTACCAAAGAAACTTCCCCTATCCCAAACACTAGAGGGTTCATATCTAACTAAGGGGATCATCTTTATTGTATTATGTTTCTGTAATCTTATATTATCATATATATGAATCTCTTTCTCTATTTAGTAGTAACTATGTGTTTTAATTTTTTTTATTATTGTGTAGGCACATTGTGATAAACATGGATAAAATCTTGATCACATTACCAAGGAACACACCTCAGTATGTTAAGGGATTGAATGAGTTTATATATTTTTCAATTTCTAATCGATCCATTGAAGGGATAATAAAATGTCCATGTCTTGAATGTAAATTTAGAACATGGTTGAAGAGAGATTAAGTTTATGAACATTTAATACTGAATCAATTCCCTTTTCAATATTTGTGTTGGATTTGGCATGGAGAATTGAACATTACAGAAAGATTGAGCATTGATGTTAATCCATAGAATGAGGTCCCAAGTTCGTCGACAATGGAAAATGAAATGCAAAACCTCATAAATGATAAATTCGGCACTACAAGACACCACTATCAGTATCAAAACATATTAGAACAACCAGAAGAGGGTGCTACAAATTGCAATGTGACAAGTGATGTTTTTGAGACTGTAACATAGGAAGATCAAGATTGTAACATATCATTGGATCCTCCTCTTGATTCTGTGGAGCCAAATGTAAGAGAAAACTTCACTGAGTAAAATGTGTTTCATGATTTAGTTGATGATGGAAATCAAGAGTTGTATAGTGGGTGTTTGAAATATTCAAAGCTTTCATTTCTGATGAATTTGTACCATATCAAATGTCTATGTGGAATTACAAATAAGGCAATGTCCATGATATTGGAATTGATTCGTGATGCATTTCCTAAAGCAAAAATCCCAGAATCTTTTTATGATACGAAAAAATTTGTTAACAATATTGGTCTAAATTATACAAAAATACATGTGTGTTTCAATGATTGTATGATTTATTGGGGAGAGGATTCAAGTAGAAATAATTGCATGAAATGTTCTTCTTCTAGATGGCAGGAAAATGGTGATGTTGGAAGTCTGAATGAACATAATTTCATAGGGAAGAAGAAAAGTAACACACCTTCAAAGGTTTTTCATTACTTTCCTTTGAAGCCTCAATTGCAAAGATTATTAATGTCATCGAAAACCACTGAATACATGAAGTGGAATTATGTAGATAATAACAATGATGGGTTAATGAGACATCCATGAGATTCCCAATCGTGGAAGACATTTGATTCATTACATCTAGATTTCTCAGCTGATCCTAGGAATGTTCGATTGGGATTGGCTGCTGATTAATTCAACCCATTTGGGACTTTGAGTACCAGTTATAGCATTTAGCCAGTTGTTTTGATCCCTTATAATCTGCCTCCATGGATGTGTATGCAACAAACATCTTTTATCCTTTCGATGATTATTCCTGGAAAAAAAATTCCTATAAATGATATTGATGTATAGTTGAAGCCTTTGATTGACGAATGGCAGGAGTTATGGAGCAACGGTGTTGAGACATTTGATGCTTCTTCTAAAACAATGTTCAAAATGCATGCTGCTTTAAGGTGGACCATTAGTGACTTCCCTGGGCTGGGGAATTTATCTGGTTAGAATACTTACATGGGTTTGGCTTGTCTCATTTGTAACTTTGATTTTGAGCCCAAACGGCTACCTCACAGTAGAAAATGGTGCTTCTTGTGTCATCGAAGATTTCTCAATAAATATCATAGATTTCAGCTAAACAGATCAAAATTTAATGGTTACATTGATCGTAGACCACCTCCAAAGTTGTTAACTGGTTCTGAAATATTGACATAGCTTTAAAATGTTGAAACAGAATTTGTGAAGGTTCATCATTTGAATGATAGAGGAAAATGGGTCCGAAGTGCATAGTCAAGCAAAATCAGAACGCAACAATGGAAGAAAAAAAGTATATTCTTCAAACATCCATATTGGGAATTTAATTTGTTGCGGCATAATCTTGAGGTGTTGCATATTGAGAAGAATGTCCAGGGAAATTTGATTTTCACATTGCTTAATGAGCATGGAAAGTCGAAGGATCATCTCAATGCTCGTAAAGACTTACAAGCAATGAACAAAAAACGCGATCTCTGGCCAGATGAGAATGAAAATTATCCTCCGGAAATTTTTGCAATGAAAAATTGGGATAAAGATAAATTCCATCGAATTTTAAATAATGTTAAGGTATCTGATGAGTATTCAAGTAACATCTCGAGGTGTTTTGACTTGAATAATCGTAAGTTACATGGATTGAAAAGTCACGATTCACATATTTTGTTACAACAGTCACTACCATTGGAATTGCGCACATTATTACCTGAAAAAATTACTGTTGTTGTACTCCAATTCTGCACATTTTTCAGAAAACTATGTGAGAAGTATCTACATCCATTTTAGCTTGACAACCTCCAGTAGAGTTTTTTATTCACCCTTTGTGCAATGGAGATGATCTTTCCTCCGTAATTTTTTACTATAATGATGCATTTAACTGTGCATTTGGTTGAGGAAGCTAAATTAGGAGGCCCCGTTCATTATCGATGGATGTATCCAATTGAGAGGTACTTTATTTATATGTTTTTCAGTTAAGTAAACAATTTTTGTTACTTAATTAAATGCATAATTATGTTTATATTATTTCACAGATATCTTGGGAATTTGAAAACATACGTGAGAAATAAAGCTCAACCAGAAGGCTCTATTACTGAAGGCTATTTAGATGAGGAGTGTCTTACCTTTTGTTCTCGATACTTGGATGATATTGAGACAAGATTTGATCTAATTGGATGTGTTGACGACACATCGACTCAATCTCAAATACATCAGAAATCCAAAATATTTCCTGTTATTGGCCGATCAGTTGGGAGGACCGCAAATGTGACACTGACTGAATTGGAATTATTACAGGCACATAGATATTTGATGTTGAATAGTGAAATTGCATATCCATTTATTGAAGAGTTGAGGATACAAACAAAGAGACGAATGAGAGGCCGAACACAAAATGAGAAATATATAACAAAAGCTGTTAATAAAGAGCTTGTAGAATGGTTTGCATGATGTGTAAGTTCATAAATATTGCAATAAATACGAATATTAGTTTGACACATACATTTTATAAATATAATAAAGTATATTTATTTTTTCAGATCATGAATACTGATACTCAAGAAGAGGTGTCAGAAGATTTGAAGTTTCTTGCTAGAGGTCCTCTAAAACAAGTTAGAAAGTTCGACGCTTATAATTTGAATGGCTTTAGATTTCGTACAGTCGATCGAGAAGTGGGTTTGAAAACACCGAATAGTGGTATATTTACATTTGCTGAAGTGGAATAATATGGAAAGCTTCATGATATTATTGAATTAAACTACCACGGACATTTTTCTGTTGTTTTATTCAAATGAAAATGAGTCGATATTATCAGAGGTGTTAAAAGAGATTCCTTGCAATTTACTTTTGTGAACTTCTCTCGCATGATGGATGTTGGTGATCATGAACTAAATGATCCATATATCTTAGCATCGCAAGAAAAAATGGTATATTATGTGAATTATGTTTTCGATGAAGGGTGGAGTGTAGCTTCTCACGTAATACAAAGATATTTGCATGATATGGGTGATGAAGTGGAAAATTTGACCTCTGAAATTGAATTTAATCAACAACAAGAAGAAGAATTATTTTTCCATCATGATATTGAAAATATTAGTCTAGAAATGATGAATGAAGTGGATGAAGAAATGGAGCAAGAAACTGACATGATTGAAGGGGAAAATTGTTGTATGTACAATTATTTATTTATTCAGCAACCACTTGTTTCATTTCTGCAGTCATTCATTATCATTGTTATATATATTTTTTCTGTTAGTACTGGGAATCTATTATCATTTTTAAATTTTTTTCTGCATAATTTTTTTGAAATATATATTCTGAACTTAATTTTATTTGATTAAATGACAGGAATGCCAAGGAGGAAGCGGTACACTATTTTATCTAGTTCTGCGACAGATGACGATCCATCTGGATCCCTCCCCACAACATCTGAGGCACCAGCTGCCTACACCCCTGCACCATATCCCCCTACACCATCTCTCACACCATCTGTGGATGTCCCATTAGAGGATGAGTCGTCGACTCCCCCTTCAGGAGCCTCAGCAGTGGGGCAGCGACACGCCCCTTCCATTTTATCACGGGCATACTGGAGTGTCATTGTCATAGGTACAAATTTTAATTAAATAAATTTATTACATTTTGTTTATACTAATTTTTTGCTCATTGGAGATGAAAAAAATGCAACTGTGGAGAAAAAACATAAAAATTTCAGATGTTTTGAATATGACTGGCAAAAATATAGTTATTCCATTTGATTCTTATGGGGTCCATACGGATGACGCCTCGGGGTTACTTGGCCAGATTCTAGGCCAGCTGGCAGCAGAGCCCATTTCCCTTCCTATTTCATATGATGATTGGAGACATATGCCTCTAAGCTAGAAAAATAAAGTTTTTTATTCCCAAATAAAGGTAAATTTATTACATTATGTTTTAATTGAATTTCATGTTACTAATATGTTCAAAATGAATTTCTATATACAGATGTTCTTCCACTTTATAGTTGCTGATGTGATAGCACGGAAGTGGATGTTGAAAAATCTAGGTAAGAAATGGAAAGATTTCAAATGGAGATTGTGGTGTGATTTCAACGATACTTCGTTGACTGTGCAAAAAATGTATGGGAAGATACCCAGTGGGGTACTGAAAGAACAGTGGAAAGTTTTTGTTGACAGACATCGTGATGAGAAGCAGATGGTATTGAAATATATATTATTATATTATCCTAATTTTAAATTTATACATGTATATGAAGAGGAAATGACATTGAATACATTACTATTAAATTGAATTTTATTTATTTTAGGATCTCTCGGGACAGAATGCATCAAACCGGGCTAAGCAAGTCATCCCTCACACTATGGGCTCAAAAAGCTTTTCTAGAAGCTAAACGACATTAGTAATATTTTAATTAGTTTAAATATTTATAAGATAGTATTATCTATTTAATATATTGAATTGTTGATTTATCTTTGCTTAATGCAGTCACAGAGTTTAGGGCATGAAGCATCCCAAACTGAACTATGGTTGGATGTTCACAAGAAATCAGATGGAAGTTTTGTTAATGAGCCTGCTAAAGAAGTTGGGGTATGAAGTCAATTTTTTATCATAATAACTTATTATCAGTTTTTAATGTGTTAATATATATTGATATTTGATTTATAGGTAAAAATTAAATAAATATGGGATGTCAATCCTGCGCAGTTCTACTCAGTCTTCCAGGATGACCCGGTTGCTAAAGTCCTTAGGAAGGAGCATCCTGGTAGAGTTCACGGGATGGGTTTGGGACCCGTACCATCTGAGGTTTTTAGCAGGCCACCGGGGATGGCAGCTACATCTACTCCTCACTTTAGTCACCCCATAACTAGAGATGCTCAGAAAGAGATTGTTTCTCTATGAAACACAGTTCACCAGCAGGGGGATCAGATATCTGCTTTGCAGAAAGAATTGACTGAAATACGTCAGCATAAGAGAAGATATGCCCCCGGTGGTAGTGAATAAACTGGTGGTATGTAGGTAAATCACAAAAAATCAAAATCATGTAGTTTTCTAACTTTCATTGGTTTTAATTTTTAATATAAATATGTAACCGTATTTAATTTTGAATATAATGTTCTTATAGGTGACAGCAGAAAGTGGAGGTGAAGGTGGTGAGGGTGACGATGCATCATCAGACCATGAGTAGTTGTATTGTTGATGTGTTGAACAAATATGGGAATAGTTGGTTTGTATATGTAACATTTGTGTCACATAGTTTCCACCAAACATTTTTATGTCCTAAAATTTCCTTGATTTCTCATGTTTCCTTTTATGCATTTTATTGATTTCGGGTGTTTCTTTATTATGTCTTGATTTCTCAAGTGTGGTTTACATCATTCCATTTAGGCCTGTGTTTTAATTGGTAGTCGAGATTTTGGATGACTAGTAGTTAAACCCATTGTTGATGTGTTGAACAAATTCGGTTATTTCATAGTGATCAAGGGGATAGTGTTATGGACACTTTGGTGAGGCCCTTGTAATTTGTCTTACTGGGAGGCCCTTGTGAGTGGTAATTGACCGCCGCTAAACAGCATTTCTCTTATAGTGAATCATGTCTTTGTTCTAGGGAACCAAACATTGCGACGCATTGGGATTAAAAACACCTAATATACTTATATAGATCCTCCATTATATTAAATATCAATAATATGGAGGTTCCAAATATGGGTGGTATAGGATTTGAATCCACACACTCAAGATATGAATTCCAATAAGGTTGTACTCATTCACATAAAAACTCAATGGAATTGATATGAGAAGTGAAGTAATCCACCGACTCCTAAGATACTACATCCTAAAATACCATTGGGATAATTTCCTTATATTTATTGAGATATATACCCCATGAAGGTAACTATAGATAAAACATTAATTTTGTGGTAATTTGCATCAATTTATTTGATCCTAATCAAGTTGGACATCTCAGATCGACCTTTATTGATTGATTAATCTACTATTATTATATAATATTTGATAAATGAGGTATGATAACATCAACCAAATCACCATACATAATGGTTTTTTCCCTATAGAAATTTAATATTGATTTTCACATGTTATACTGTTTTTAATTTGAACTAAGTAATATTCTATTATGTTGAGATTGTTTTACTATTTTTTAGTGGTGAGGGGGAACTGGATTCATCCACACCTATTTCATACTCAATAGAATCATGTTTCCCAACATAAATTGGGTTAACATTAAAGAAATATACTAATGTGTTACCACCAATAGGAAACACATATTTACATTGTGAGAGGGATATCATTAATTTGGGTGTGATCCCATAGGATGAATGATACTAGAGATGACCGTGAGGAAAAAATGATAAAAAATTCCCCCACCCATGTGGGTTATGTTTTCCATTGTAATTTTATAGTCACAAAGGCCACTTAGGATATATTCTGATGATTTTAGATATTAGAGTATTGTAACCATCCCTAGTATATTATCTAGATATTCTAATGGGACTCAAGGGTGTTTAAACTAGTAGGGGTATAAATATACTCTTTAGTGTCAGTGGTTGGATATCCCCAGTGGGATCAACTTTTAGATGCTTGAGTATAGACAATAGGGAAAAACACCCTATATATCTTCTTGAGTACTCAAGGTCACATGTTAATAAAAATTAATATAGTGAACTTGATACTCATAATGAAGTTCTAAGGTGATTTCTAATTTATGGTGGACATATTTATCCAAATCAATATGATAAGAGAATAACGTGTTCTCATGATCTATTGAAAGGATACAAAAAGGTTGGATGTGAAATTATGGACCAATGGTTTTGCCATAGAATATTTTTAGTTGGACAACATGTGGGGAATTTTTCCCTATAGATTACCATGAGTATCATATAATGTCATGATAGATCTATTTAGATGGTATTCCTGAAATAAGGTGTGAACCATCATGCACTCATTTTACAAGGGTAGGAGACAATGTATGTCAGGGTATGGGGAAAATATATTCATAGAAATTGAGTCCTATGTATGACATAACAATTGTTTTCATGCCTCACCATTGTGTTCCTTATGGGTACTATCAGCTTGTTTCTGTTCTTGAACATAATTGGTGAATTTGGTGATTCAATTTTAATTGAAGGATGTGATGAAGGTATTGAAAAGGAAACAAAATGAAGAAATCCATCAATACATCATCAAATGTAAGAGTTCGTAGTTTATCAATCCAATTCCATGTTAATGGATTCACATTAGGTTATATATTTTTTAATGAGAACCTCCAATGGGCTTCCATGTATATGAATATTTGGTATGGATGTCCTTTTAGAACTAAATTACAATGAAAGGTGTTCACTAGTGATTCATACTATAGATTCATCAAAATAGGTATTGGTAAAAGGTGTGAGATTTTGGGATCATAAAATATTCTTTGGGTGGAATCATTTGAATTATTGGATTCCATTATATATTTATGATTTTTTAATGATAATATCAATATACTAGTGTTTAATGAGTTACCCCTATTCCTATGATCTCTCTGAATCTGTGTAGATATGAAAATATATGATTTTTAGGTTAATCATACATATAATACATGTTTATGATTCATTTGTTTAAGGCCACATAGTTAGGAAATTATTCATTTTTCTCCATACAAAGAGGTCATAGGTGTTTACATTGTTGGGATCAGGCCCATGCGATGAGCATCATATGAATCTCTAAAAATAGAATCATAACACACATAGTTTATTAATGATTAGTGGGATACATCATACCATTTATGTTCAATTTAAATAGAAATATTTCAAGAATATTAACTTTTTGTGAAAGGGATCACTTTGTGAAAGGTACCTAGAAATAGATAGTGTTTGAATTTATCATGAGTTTCCATTTCAGTTCCATCTTGGTCTTCAATGACTAATTTTGAGAAGGTATGGTTGTGGATTACACCTATTATAGGGCCTATATATTGTTTTCAATATCATATATGTCGGTATGATGATAATGGATGAATGCTTAAGAGGATGGGGCATACAACTTGAAGGTGGGTATGGTATTGTGATACTAGGAGGGGTATCTAAAATTAAGGACTATATAAAGAATCTAATACTACAGAATTTAACTATGGTATTTTGTAAAAGTGATTCATATTACTCTTATCGCATAAGAATAATTGCATGTTTCTTGATGTTGGGATTTAACCTCAGAGGGGAATATATTGTATCCTAGTTAAGAGCAATAAAATACAATATAATTGAATTCATGCATTTTATGGTAATGTGATATGATTCATAGTATATTAAAATAGTGTTGAAAGGACATGTGTAATGAATTTTAGAGTCATCCTACCAGGTTTAGAAGGTGATTACTATAATGTATCTCAATAATTATTTTAAATTGTGATCAAATAGAACATAATGTTTTTGTGTATCATGATTTTTTTAAGAAATAAGTTATAGAAGATTAGTTGTGTTACATAAGAGTGCACAATAAGGTATTGAGTGAGGCTAACACACAAGCTTCTCTAAGACACCCGGTATAGTAGATGTGTGTATTGATGGTATATTTGGGGTATTAAACCAAGTAGGAGGCCCATACATGGTAAATCTAATTGAGTTTTACACTCACTCCCTATATGGGAACACCGACACACATGTATATCTAATGTTTCATTTTCAAGTGATATATATTGTGGGGGATCAAGAAGGATCATCTAGATGTATGTTTGGAGAGTAGTCAAATAATGGACCTATGTTTTATAGTTGATTCTATCATATATTTTTTTCAATTTATTCTATACTGATTTCCTAGGTTGATGTTTCTTGTTGTATGTTGGTATGTACAATATGGTTCAGTCTTATATAGCATGTCAATGTTTACTTATTTTCTTTTCAATTTATTCTATATTGATTTTCTAGGTTGATGTTTCTTGTTGTATATTGGTATGTACAATATGGTATTTTTGGTTTGATTTTTTTTTTAGGGTAGTGGTGCAGCAGAAGAAAAAAATTTATTTTTTTTTCTAGTCAGCTTTTAGCGGCAGTTTTAACCGCCAAGAAATGTACATTGGAAATGGTTTAAACCGCCGCTAAATGGTGAAAATCACCATGAAATTTAAAAAAAATAACGTTTCGCGGCGGTTTTAACTGCCGTTACATAGTGTCATCGTAGCTTCCTCATTCTGCGGCGGATCTCGTGACTTCAGTGGCGGTTTTACGGCCGCTGGATTTGAGTTTATTCACAGTGGTTATAACCGCCGCGAATAAACTGATATCAAGGGTGCGTAAAAAAACACCACTAAACTCAGTAAAACTGCCACAAAATGAGGCAGCTACGACGCTTTTCTTAAACAGCCGCGAAATGGAAATAATCTCTGCTAATAAATTGGCGACGCCATATTAGGCGGCGGTTTACAGAAACCGCCGCCAAACCATGTAGCGACTGTTTAAACTGCCGCGACAAGAAAAAATATTTGCCGCTAAACAGCGTTTCTCTTGTAGTGTATAGTGAGTCAGGGAGGCACAGATTCAGGATATCGACTATGAGACCCGATGTGCTCAGTTTTCCATAGGGCATGCACTTGATGGATATTCAATAGGTGGGGAGCATATCATTCTTTTTAGAGGACACATAGTGGTACTGGTTTCATTATGAGAGGAGGTATTTATGGAGTTCCATATGTCCCCTTTGGAGGTACATCTAGGTGGGGCGAAGATGTACCAAGACCTTCAATGTCATTTATGGTGAGTGAAGGCTGAGCACCAGGTTCTAGCGGGCTTATCAAAACCACTTGAGGTGCCAGAGTGGAAGTGGGATGGGATATCAATGGACTTCATAATGGTTTTACCACGTATATCCAAGGGACATGATACCATATGGGTGTTATTTGACTGACTCACCAAGTCATCCCACTTTCTACTGATCCATGAGAATATTTTAGTAGAGATCTTGGGACTCCTCTATGTGTAGGAGATAGTTTTCCTTCATGGAGTGCCATAGATGATCATTTCAGATTGTGATTCTTGTTTCACATCCCATATGGGGAAGAGATTGTCTAAGGCATTTGGGACTTAGTTACACTTGATCCTGGACTTTCATCCCTAGATGGATGTCCATATGGAGAGGACAATTTAGGTTCTTGAGGATATACTACGTGCTTTCGTAATAGACTTTGGCTGCAGTTGTGAGGATCACCTACCACTGGTGGAGTTTTCATAAAATAAAAACTACCACTCCAACCTTAGTATGGAAATGTTCGAGGCCTTTTATGGATGACCATGCAATTCACCACTCTACTGGATTGAACCAGAAGAGTCAGCACTCATGCATCCAAAATTGGTATGTGTTATCACTGAGAAGGTGCAGATCATCTAGGAGTTGATGAGGACTGCACAAAGCTGGCATAAGACATATTCTAACAGGATATAGAGGCCTCTAGAGTTTGAGTAGTGAGACCTTGTGTTCTTTCAGGTCTCACATCAATGGGGATTGTGGATATTTAGTTGGGGCAGTAAGTTGTCTTGTAGATGCATCATCCCTTTTTAGATTCTGAATAGAGTTGTCGAGGTGGCGTACCACTTAGATCTACCCCTATATTTGTATCGAGTGCTTGATGTCTTCTACATGTCATAGCTAAGGAGGCAAGTTCATGATCCATAACATGTTATCTACTGGGGAGATCTAGACATTGAAGATGGGGTGACATTTGCGGAGTACCTAGTGGAGATCAAGGATCGAAAGGAGAGTATCCTTCAGGGACATTTGATACCTCTAGTTCATGTTTGGTGGTAGCACAGAAATCTCCAGGATAGCACTTGGGAGCGGGAGGCTCATATTAGTGCTTAGTACCTTCAACTTTTTGTTGAGTATCCCTTATTTGGGATTTTGGGTATGTAAAGCCCTAAGGTGGGGAGAATGTAATGACTTTTATTTTATCTAGTTTTATTTTTATAAATTAATTGGGAAAATTCCAAGACCAGACACTAAGACTTTGTGAGATTCTAAGGCCCAGTGTGCCTAGAAAAACTCATTGAAAAATGTTATGATTTTAATATAGCATGTGGGAAGTTTTTCTTAATACTGGAATAAATTCTAAATAGGTTCCTAGATTAGAAATATGAGGGAATCATTGTATTCATAATAGAGACTTTACCTTAGGCAAGGCCTCATATCAACCGGGATGGGTTAAATGTGAAATTTAGTTTTTAGATGTGAATTTCATTAAAATATTTAATAAAAATATTTTATTTGACACAGCATTGATATTATTTTTAAAAAAACCTTTTTTAGGGAATTCCGGGTTATCACCATAGCCCTGAAACTCCTATAAGACGTGGAAGGAAACCCTCTTGATGAATAGAGATGAAGGATAGAGAGAAATTCAAATCGTTGTGCCAGCAGAGTGGAGGAAATCTTTGAAGACAACAATGAAATAATACTGGAAATACAACATATACTATGGGCCTTGTAAGGGTTCCCCCTCATCCCTTGAATGGGGGGTTATAAAAAATCAATAAAAATGAAGGCCTTCGGGCCATTCAGGCGATATACTAATAGTTTTGCAAACTGTTGGTTAGTAAGGTGTTGGGAAAGGCCTATACCAATATTTATTCTCAAACCATTGGTATATGGTAGTGTAAGCTTCATTATTCCAACTATTTTACAAAAACTGTTGGTATATATTTATACCTAAATTTAATAAACTATTGGGAAATATAGTTTACTAACGGTTTAGAAACCATTGGAATATAGTATTACCCATGGTTCTTTAAAACTGTTGGTAAAGATATTCTAGAAATACACTTTACAAATAGTTTTGAACCATTGGTATAGTGTATTACCAACAGTTTATTCAAACCATTGGTAAAAATATTCTCAAAATACACTTTACCAATGGTTTTAAACTATTGGTATAGTGTATTTCCAGAAAACAACACATCAGCCACCCATCCCCTCCATTGCATACACCTAAAAACACACCTATAAACAACACTTAAAGAAAAACAAAAAAAACACCTACAATAGCACATAAAAACAACAGACTCTTCCAACCATGACATTTACCACAACATAGTTTTCCCCATTTGAATCTTCACATGACAACCACTCTTCCAACTAACCCATTTAAATTTATTTGGTGCATACATATCATAATGGTGAGAGGCCACTCACATTTCATAGATCCCATGATAGTTAGAGTTACATTTTGAGAATTTGATTATGGTTTTTAGTTTTTTATTATGGAAATTGGTGCATGAGGTGTATGTGTGATAAGTGAATTAACAAAATGTGGTTAATATATGGGCATCAAGAGTGATGCAGGACTTGTATGAGCATTGAGTTTGATGTGGTATATTATGGGGATCATGTATGGTGTGATTATGAAATGAGAATATGATGGGGTGTGGGAAATGATGGTGTATGATGGTTCTAATATGGGTGTTATGGGATTATGGTTGTTGTGGAACCACCAGGATATTGATACCTTGGTTTGGGAAGTGATGAGGTAGGTAATTCCTATGGGGGGTCCCCATAGAAGGGATCGATTAATTATATTGAGTAGTTGGGGGTATTCTAGTCATGTAGGAATGATATATCTACATTCAATGTCATATTAAATTTTGGGACAATGAAGATTGGGCACTTGAGATGGAGGAGATTTTTTGTCTTTGTATAGCCAAAATAGCATAAGGATGAGCTATTATATGTTTGGGATATGGCAAGGCACATGTATTTTTCATGGATTTAAAAGATTTGAGGGTTGGGAGTGTACAAAGAAGAGGTTTGGGAGATTCATGTTGGTCTATATCCATTCACAGTGTGACATTATGTGCCATGGAATGAAATAGTTATAAAGAGCTAGGGGGTCCTGATGACCCATGGAATGAATATATAGCTCACACTACGAATAGTTCTATGAGAAAGAAAAAGGTTTTTTATTTTGATATTAAAATGGGGTTTTATGGTTTCCCATTCAGCTGAGCTAACATCATACTCTTCTTTCTCCTTCATTCTGAGTCCCGAGTGAGGGATGTCATTCTTTTCCTTCTAGATCTTGGAATCATTAGGAAGAGTAAGTATCTTAGAGAAAGGCTAATGTTATACATCCATTATTCTATTATTTATCTCACTTATTTGATGTGTTAAAGTATTTATGAATATTATTCTCTATTTTTATATTTTCATATGCCTTTTCGATTATTTCTATTTGAAATCGAATTAGAGTTCAGTCTTCTATGATTAGGAATATATGATTATAATGAAGGTGATGTATAGATTTCTCTTAAATTTATATGTGTGTTATGTGATGTGTGTTAGATAGGTGTGAGAGGGATGATATAGGTGAGCCCATTTATGATCTTCTTAAAAATTTTATGGTTATTTGGAAAACACTAGAAGGTAGTCTCAAGTTATAAATGGTATGGTGGAGCCAATTATAGAATGGTAGGTGCGATTTATGACTCTATTGTTAGTTTAGAATGATGATGTTGGGTATGGAAATTGTTTCATGATGTGATCACTAAGATGGTTCTATGGGTATGTGTTGGGAAAGGCCCATGTGACTATGGTTGATGTTAATCACTAGAAGTGAGGTGACTCAATTTTTTAGGATAAGGTATATAGTTTTGACCATTTTTTTAAGGGGAAATGGTTCAAAGGTGGTGACATAGGCTTTGCAAAGGTGTAGCCTAGGATTTTTTTGATGCCTCTCACTTTGGTTAGCCAATATAGTCATCTCATTCATGTGAACATAGGATAAAACCCATTGAGGTGGTTTTGACCACTCTTTGTGGGTGGAGACCTCCATAGATTATGCAACATGTGAAATGGGGTTGATGATGGGTACGGAGAAGGTGTTTTGTATAGAAGGCCATGACAAGTGGTGTGTGATCCCCCCTCCCCCAACTCCCACCTGTAGCCCCCACCCCCCATACTACACAACACTGTTCACCCCTACATCCCCCCACCCTACATAGCCACCCCAACACCCCCCCCCCCCACTCCCACTACACACACCCCTATATCCACCACCGCCCACTTCACACCCCCACCCCCATAGCCACCCCCCTACATAGCCCCACTACAGCCAACCCCCTCCCACTGCACATCCCCCCATAGCCCCCCTCCCACTGTATAGCCCCCTTATAGCCAACCCCCCTCCCACTATGAAACCCCTTGTACCCCCCCCTCCCCACCACCTCCCCCCCTGTAGTCCCCACCCCCAACCCCCCATAGCCCCCTCACACCTACCGCACCCACCCTGCATAGCCCCCTCTACAACCCCCCCCCCCCACTGCACCCCCTCCCCCATATCCAACCCCCTCCTACTACATCCCCCTCCCCCCCTGCCACTCTAACTACACACCCCCATACATCCCCCCCCCATTGCCAACCCCCTCCCACACTGCACAACCCCCTACAGCCAACCCCCCCCCCCCCACAGCCCCTACAGTACCCCTCCCCCACCTCCCCCCTGCATTCCCCACCCCCCACATTGCACATCCCCCCTCACCCCTTCCAACCCCCCACCCTACATAGCCACCCCCTATATCCCCCCCACTACACATCCTATCTATAGCCAACCCCCTCCCACTGTACAGCCCCCCCCCCCCACTGCACACCCCCCTATAGCCAACCCCCTCCTACTACATAGCCCCAACCTACTCCCACTACACACCCCTTATATACCCCCCCCCCCATATCCAACCCCCTCCCACTACACATCACCCCTACAGTCCCCCTCCCCCACCTCCCCCTACAGCCCCCACCCCCCATATTGCACATCCCCCCTCACACCTTGCAGCCCCCACCCTACACAACCACCCCCCTACAGCCCCCCCCCCCCCCCCCCCACCCACTGCACAACCCATCTACAACCAACCCCCTCCCACTACACAGCCCCCCCAATACACCCCCCCCCCCCCCACTACATACCCCCCCCCCCAACTCCCACTGAACACCCCCTACACCCCCCCTCCATAGCCAACCCCCTCCCACTACACATCCCCCCATAGACAAACTCCCCCCTACATCCCCCCTACAGTCCCCCTCCCCTACCTCCCCCTACAACCCCCCCCCCCCCTATTGCACATCCCCCTCACCCCTTGTAGCCCCCCACCCAGTAAAACCACCCCCCTATAGCCCCCCCCCCACTGCATAGACCATCTATAGACAACTCCCTCCCACTGCACCCCCCCACTCTCACTACACACCCCCTACATCCCCCCTCCCACTGCCCAACCCCCTATATCCCCCCTCCCACTGCACATCCCCCATGTTTCCCAGCCAACCCACCTCCCACTACACCCCCCCCCCCTACATCCCCCCTCCCACCCTACAGCCCCCTCCCACCCTACAGTCCCCTCCCCCCACCTCCCCCTATAGCTCCATACCCCACACAACACATACCCCCTCACCCCTTACAGCCCCCACCTTGCATAGCCACCCCCTACCACTGCACAACCCCCCCCCCCCCCATAGCCAAACCCCTCCCATTGCCTCGAAAAATTAATTATGAAATGGTGACCCATTGTAGGTCTTCCTACCATTTAAGAACTCACTACCATGTTGGATCAATATAATAGGGAATCACTAAAATATCACTATAAGACATGAACCATGCTTCTAATCAAAAGGGTATCAATAGAACACTTAAACAGAACATGGCATGTGACTCTATTTTACTTTAAAATATATATAATTTCCATATTTAAGTAACATCACCTTGCCTGTCTTGAAGGGAATGCCACACCCATAACCCATGGCTAATTTCTCTCCTTTTAAGGAAATAATGCTTAGCATATATAAATAAATGGAACTCTACACATAAGTAAGGATGTTTCATATTGGTATATCATTCTAGAATATAGACCCTCTTTAATGTAATATGACATTAACCACCCATGGGATAATCACATTCCATGATCTAGAACTCTCCTTCCTATATCCAGAGCCATGATTTTTTAGTCATTCCAAGATAGACCCCAATTTAAGGGGAATACTAAGTCATATACAGTCACTAATCAACATGAACAATGAAAATATGGTACCACTAGATATGTAAAAATATATATGTAAGGTATAACAAATAAATGAGAAATATATCATAATAAGTACTTTTCAATTTATGAAATAATACAAATGTAAGGCACAAAATATTAATGAACAAAATGATTTATTGAATATTACTCCATCTATCAAATAACCATATTTAAGGTGTGACATAGTAATGAATAAAAAATAAATACCAAGAAAATGTCTCACGGGATAACCATACATGACAAACAAACTATTTCCTGTAAGGTTTTATATACTAGGCACATATACTCAAGACCATCATGTAAAGAAACTTTATAAAATGGCCTAATATTTTAGGGAATTTATAGATTCATAATGTTTGTTCAAATTTACATGATCCACCAACAGTTTACACTCAAATCATTCCAAAAAAACAAGGTTCACTAGAAAAAGTCCCAATACATCATAATAGAGTCTCTAGAATTGAGGTTTAAGGAGGATGTCATTCCTAGATATGCAATCCACATAAAATTTCCAAAATAGATTCGTTCCAAATGGAAGGTCTTGGATCTTTCTTGGAGATGTCACCAATTCTCATGATCTGACAATGATATATTAATCAATCATGAATCATTCATTAGATATGGTGTATATTTATATATTTTTTCAACATATATTTAATCTATGATCATGTTTAGATGAATAAGAATAATAATTATTATAATTAATAGATCATACCTTGAAATATCCAAAAAATAAATATAGTCTTCAAAAACATAATATGAGAGGATTAGGAATCCTAAATCCCCAAAGGATATCTCTTTGGTAGGTTTTGGTTGTAATGGGGTCAGATTACTATGATGGTTATTAAAATAATCAAATTTGATAAAAATGATGAAATAATTTTTAAAGAAAAATTCATCTAGGTGCCACCAGGAGGCCAGTGAGCCAAGGAATAATTCTATCATTCTTACTTGGACACTAAATGATTCTTGAGATATGTAGAATTTCAAGTCCCACTACTATCACCATTAGATTTTTAGTGCACCCCACTGGATATCCAGTGGCCTTATTTCCACAACCATGCACCCAAATCATCCACCATACTCAATTAATTAACTCCAAGACCCCCTTTATCTATAAGATACACCTCCAAGGGAGAATAAACAATATGACACATAATATCCTCAAAAATACCTTTAAATTCAAGTATGTTAAAATTCTCCCTCTTTAATGGTTTCTCATCCCCAAGTAGTGTCTTTAGTTTTCTTTATCGAACAACTCAAGTCATAATGTACAAATATATGAATCATTCCCTCACCTCTTCAACCCAACCATCCTACCATAGGACTTTTACAAGTGGAAACATATTCCCTCACTACACTTTCTTGATGTGGTCTGATATATGTATCGAGCACTCCTCGGATGATGTGTTGGGATCCAACTCAATTTTATCACAGTCATTCACATGTGCAAGAAAATACATGTACCTATATAGTAGAGACACAAGTAATAGATCCCTAATACCTCAAAACCATAGAGGAAGATCCAAAGGGAAATACGCTATACCAATATGGAATGATGCTCAAAGTAACTCTATGCAATGGGCATAACATTCCATTGATACAAATTTCTGAACTGGAGGAATCATCATTTGAATAGATATTCTACTAGAGGAATCATGTGTTATGTTAGGGTAAATACGCTACAACGTGTTATAATATATTTGAGGTGGAAGAACAAACACTTACTTGAATCAAGGATGGATCGCAGGTTGGGAAGAAAGGTTCGGAAAGAATAGGGGAGATGTCGTTTATGGATAATCAAAACAAAAAACAAAAAACAACCTTGTCTTAAAAGAGATCTGAATGAAAAATGGAAGAAATGAAGGTATAACATAAAACTCAGTTATAACTTACAAATTTGATGTGGAAGAACAAAAAATTGGTTGTTAGGAAGAAGGTTTTTCATACTGGATCAATGGGAGCTCTCATTTAGGGCTCAATGTGGGTGGATCAGGATCTAAATTTGTGGCATTTTATCCCAATGGTTTTTAAACCCATTGGGAAATATTATCAAACCTATCCCAATGGTTTCAATGAACTATTGGCATAAGGGGGTACATATTCCACTATCCCAACAGTTTCAAAAACTGTTGGGAAAACTATCACATATCCCAATGGTTATCTATAACAGTTGGTAAAAGTATCTTTACCCGGGCCTATCCCAACGGCTTTTCAAACTATTGGGAAAATACACTCTAAAAATTCCTATATCAACAGTTTTCAACAAACCATTGGTATAGGTACCCTATCCCAACAGTTTCTCTAAACCATTGGGATAGAGGCGTTGGTATAGGAGGGATTTCTAGTAGTGAAATCTATCTTTGTCAACAATTGATCCAAACCTCAAGGTAGGGAATTTGATCTTTTTTGTGATTTTTATTCCCCTTCTTAGATCCAATGATGAATGTTGACCAACCAATTAACAAGTTGATCCATGGTTTGTTTGTTCTTGTGGGATGGTAAAATTATGGGGTTAACGGGTGATAGATCTTTGTGATTATCCTTATCATTCTTTTTTAATCCTTATAACATTAACAGATCGAGGATGAAATGAACAAGGAAAAAATATATTCTTTGGTAATTCTTGTGAATTTATATCTTTTCCCTAATTCTTTATGTATTCCTCATTATTCACAATATATGAACCAAGGATTGTTGCGCCTTTGATTCATGGTGCAATGATCTGATATTAGGGATCCAACACCACACCAACATCACGGAGGTGCGATAGCGAAGGTGCGGAGAGAATCACCTAAGGTAGAGGGTTATAGCGGTGGCCAAAGTTGGTGGCTCCAGTCGATTCAGGCGAGGGGGATAGCGGGCCGTCGACAAGGTGGTCAGTGGTAGAGGCAATATGTGGGCCGACGGGAGGCCTAGTTCCAAGTGGGATGCAAGGTGTACGGGCCACTAATGGGGTGCACGATGGATGAGCACAAGGTTGTGGTCTAGGTGGAACCGTGTGGGAGCCCTCGATGTCAGAGGTTATGGGTGGTGACTAGGGGTCATGGAAGGAGGCTGCATCGGCAAGCTGGGATGCAGCTCGAAGCCATGTAGGAGGAACCTGTGCAATGGCGAGGCCATAGGACTAGGTGGAAAATGTGGGCTGGCTTCATGAAACACGACTCAGTACCACATTGATCGGAGGCACACAGTTAGTATGGACCATGTGCAGCGATCCAAACTGACCCACAATGTAGACCAGACCAGAGGAGTTGGGTCACTCTGGTGGCCTAGCAGGTCGTGCCAGTTTAGTCCAGACCAGACCAGACCAGTCCAAGTCGAGCCAGACTAGACCAGACTAGTTTGGGTCGGTCGGATTGGATCGTGTCAGCCGGCGGGTCAGATCAGACCCAGACTGGACCCGGGTCGGGCCTTTTTAATAAAAATAGCTGTAACTTCCAAATCGTGTGTCTATTTGAAAATTCATTTGTTGGGACCCTGGAAACGAGATGGTAATTTTTAGATGTTATAAGTGAGTTTTTGGGGAATTTGGCATATGACCTAATGCCTTGAGGAGTAGTTTCTCCCAGTACAAGCACACTATGAGCGAAATCTTGTGGCTAGTTGTGACTTCGTGAATACATGACTTGGTGACTATGTGACTTGGATGCTTCATGACTTGTGGGATGCATGACTTATTTACACTCTATATGTTATCGACACTCAGTGTGTTATCAATACTCTTTGTGCTATTGACACTCCATGTGTTATCGACAATCTGCGTGTTATCGACACTCTGTATGTTATCGACACTCTGTGTGTTATTGGCACTCTATGTATTATCAACACTCTGTGTGTTATTGACACTCCATGTGTTATCAACACTTTGTGTGTCAACAACACTCCATGTGTTCTATGGACTACAACTGATAATCCAATTTTTCATGCTTTAGACTTATACCTGTATGAGTTGACTATACTTCATGTGTTTCCTTTATGGTATACTGTGTATTTATTTGTGGTATACTTTGTGTATTTATTTATAGTATACCATGTGTTTCTTCATCGTATAATTCATGTATTTATTTGCGGTATACTTCATGTATTTCTCTGTAGTGTACTTCATGTATTTATTAGTGGTATTCTATTGTGGTTGTTGGTTGTCCTACTAAGTATAATTTTACTCACCCCTACATGGACTTTTCCCGAACATGTTGTGTCTTGTTCAGACAATTAATGCTTTGACAGAGTTCTAGGTGGACCAAGACCAAGTGGTTCTAAGAGTGTTTTGATAGATGAGGCATTTTCCTAAGGCTTCAGGAAGTTTTCCTACACCTACCCTTTAGGTAGGGTTTTTTGTGGATGAGTTTCAGAAACATTTGTGTTCACTTTGAAAAAATCTCTCTTTGGTGGGATTGTATTTTGGAAGATGAAGTTCCTGATGAAAAAAAGTTTCATGTTTTGGGAATGAACTGATTTATTAATTAACTTTGAATGATACTCTTATTTCTCATGTTGATAAATGATCTTGTGGGCTTTGAGGGTGTTTTGATTAAATCATTTATTTCTATCAAAAGTCACAAGAAGAAACTTTTGGTAAAATTTGGAAGAGAAAAACATGTTGTCAACACATTGGAAACAGGATCTTTAAAGTGGTATCAAAATGTGTACAGTTTTCAACAAACCCAAAGGAAGATATTGTTGGGTTCAAGGTAACTATGCAGTGTTTTTTGGTTGGTTTTTTTGTTGAAAAAGTAGGTTGAAAGGGTCAGTTGTGGAGTTCCAGCGTAATTTTTGACCTTTAATATAGAAAATTTTTCAAAATGGAGGTATGGAAGCTCTGGAAGTGGTACATAAAATTTTTTGTACAAGGTGGTGTCATTTACTAGTGTTTGATATATTTTTGGGCCTTAAAAAATGGGATTTTTTTATGTAAAAGGATACTCACATAGAATTTTTGGTGGACTGCATAGTGCCTAGAGGAGTTCATGGAGATTTTTCAGAACAATAATCTAGACTAAATAGTAGTTTGACTATGAAAACTACATAGAAATTATGTGGAACCGTGAAGTGAAATCAGCAAAGGAATGGAATCCTCATAGCAATTATGATATGATAACTACAAAGGAAGTTTATTGTTTGAGGTCGAAGGTGGTGAAATAGAGGCTGCTATAAAGGGTGTTTTTGTTTGTGGATAAAGTTAGTGCTTCAAAGGCCTCAATAAGTGGAATCATGTGCTATATGAACCACATAGCTAGTGTAGTTCACAGTGAATTCCAATCTAAAAAGGATTTAATCGTAATTGTTATTAGTGGGTTTTTGGGGTTTCTTTTTGTATATAAAGGACCCTTTATCACTTTATTAAAGATATTAAATTTCATTAGAGATAATTATCATTTGGAGGATTTAGATAAGTCTAAAATATTCTCATGAAGAAGTTAAGTTCACAAAGGAGGAATCATGAAAAGAAATCTTGGTTCATAGAAGGTGTTTATAGGGTTACTATAGTCCACAAAGTAGAAGGGGTTCACATGGAATCATTTGACTGTGAGGTAAATATATCACATGAATCACTCTCGCTATGTGGTGCAAGGGTTTTCGAGAAGGGTTTAGAAATTTCACATAGGAAAAAAATTTAGTTCATGAAAGATCTCACCACAAGGAAATCATCACATGGTGAAGTATATTTAATCTATTGGGGGAAAACAGAGCTTCATGGAATACTTATGTGTGAAAAAATTCTAAGTTATTTCAGATCAAAAGAAGAATCATCTGAAGGAGAAGTGTACACTTTTTAGTTTAGAGAGTAGTGAGCCTCCAAATTGTGAATGGTTGTAAACCAAGAGGGATAGTGAGTCCAATATGAACCCTATAATAGTATTTTTATTTAGTGGATTTGGTATATCATCACATTACCTTTGTATTATCCTTGTACATAGTCTAGTTAGGGTGAACAAGTAAAAAGTTTATGCCGTGTGCATGTTTTAATTCTCATTTATTCTATGCTATGGGAAGGAGGGAGAAAAGTGTTTTTTATGATGAAACAAGATCCAAATAAATAGTTGTTTTAATCCAACACACCCTAATTCACCCCTCCCCCTCAGGGTATTTAACCTAGTTGTTATAATAATTGATGATAAAGATTGAGCCCGATATAGCTTACATGATGGGTGAGCCCGATGTAGTTTATACGAAAAGTGATCCCAGTATAGATTATATGGTGGGTCTTCCCAGATAGTGCTCCAATGCATCGGGTAATGTTCCTTGTCTTTATAGTAATGAAGGAGTGGGTTAACCAGTGTGGTTTCTCTAATGGATTTAACTAAGCTCTAGTTATTTCTAGAACAGATTATAAATATAATGCTCTAAATTTCCAAAAAAAAATTATTTTCTTTTTATATGTTTTAAAGGTTATCATTGATGAAAAGGGTGTGTTTTTATCATGTGGGAATGATTTATTTCATACACTCAAAGAATATTTCGAAAAGGGTAAACATTTTATGGGTCTTCATGATTTTAATTGGACTAATGGATTTCTTGTTTTTTATGTACCTTACTAATAATTTTGTGATCATACCAAGTTTTAAAATGTTTTTCATGGGGTTTAATGATGGTTAAGAACAAAGAATAAGTAAAATTCATTAGTATTTTTCATAAAAAGAAAACATGTTTCTTTTTAAAAGTTTTATATTATGGGGAAAATTGATACTTACCTGAAGTGTCCACTTTATAAGATATGGTTTTGTTATGTATGAGATATGACCAAATTGCCTAAAACTCTAAACTATAATGATCCTCAGTTATATAAGAAAGTGAATTGTAGTATAAAGTATCTAGAATATGTGATGTTTAAGTCTAGGTCCTTGCAGTTGGTATTAGAGGAAAGGTTTAGATAATTTTGAATATTATGATGTTTTCATGTGTGGTTAAATTAAGAGTTATGCATACCATAATGGGTTTATGATTTTAAGGTTCATCATAAGTTTAAATCCTTATACACCCCTTTTTAGGTTTTAAGTGATGGAATTTTAAGGTGATTAATGATATTTGGGAGACATTTTTTATTGGTTTGAGGTATATATAAACCGTAGGTTTAACATGAAGGATTATTTTAGAAGAATGTTATAACATTTTTTAGGATGTAAGTAGAAAGGTATGAGATAAAATTTGAGGTTAAAACATTATTTAATGTTGAATTTATTTAGGTTATTTTTTAGGATTTTAATGTTAAAGTATTATATAATTTCTATAGGTATTGACTTTACAGGGGCCATTTTAATTTTAACATGAAATAATTCATTTCATGTTTTATTGATGTTATTTTCTACAAATTAAAGACCCTTTATCAAGATGAAATAAAAAGTATCTCAAAAAACCTATTTATCTCTTACAGATGATTTAATTATCACTATAATGGAAAAAGCTTATTCAAATGATTTTGAAAGATTTTTTAAAATTAAAATCACCTATAAGAAACTATTTATTCTATCCAAAACCTTTTCATTTCTCCAAAATTTATATAGATCGTGGAATCTCTTTTATTTCATTTCAAAATCTCAACTCATCTATCTCATTTAGTAATGTAAATACCACCAAGTAATGGGAAATTAATTTTTTAGAAATATAGAATTCATGCTGAAAGATGATGGGGATATCAACAGTAAAAGAGAAGACCATAATGTCTATATTTAAGGTATGAATTATTTTCTTATTTTAAGTTTTGGGTGAAACAGTAGTGTGCGATGGTTCATGCCCAAATTTTCTTTTTATCATGATTAATGATAAATATAAGATTTACACAATGATAAATGTCATGATCAATGTAATTGAATCAAAGAAAATAGAAAATAAATAGAATGCTAGTACCATAGGTTGGATCATCATATATTATTTACAATTATTTTAATCGATTAAAGAATTACCTTGTTGGAATTATTTCCTCATTAATGAGTCTGAAAATAGATCTATGGTGTACCATCATTGTGTTGTAGGAATCAAGAGTATATTCCCTCTAGTGGTGATTCACATGTGTTCTAAAAATCTATGAACGTCGTCATATGAATCTTTGGGTTCTAGGACAGCATATCCTATCTCTTGTTCCATTTTCCTTTGATCTCCATGAGAACTGATTATAAATAATTCTCTTTGATCTCTCTTAAAATGGTGGAGGAATATTTCTCTCTATTCTTGGGAGAGTTCTTGGAGAAGGGAGCTCTCTAGGTATTGAGAGAATTCTCCAAATCTATTATGCACAACCAAAACAAATGAATCGTATCACTTAGAAAATAATATAATTAAGTTTATATACCACTAGGGTTAAAATAAAATAATTTCATAAGTTCCCTTTATTGATTATTTAATCCCTGTGGAACCCCATGTCGTATATTATTATTATTATTATTATTATTCATTATTTTCTTAACTTACGAATAAATTAAATATTATTTACTCAAATAATATTCAATATTTATTTTTTTCTCACTATACCATTAATCTCAGTCCACCATTCCCCTTGAATATTTATCAGACCTTAAATAAGGACTATTTACTTATTAAATAAATATCACTACATTATTAACTAATAAATAAATAAATATTATATTCACTAAATTGAAAATAAATATTTATTAAATATTCTAATCACATTATATTCTCTCTAATAACTGGTGATCAAAAATATTTGATCAAAAAAACATGAATAATTATTAAACCATGTGCAAGAATAATATTTATTCAACTTGTTAAATAATAAATAATATTATTATTATTTAACTGAGATTCTAGATACACTTAGTGTGTGACCCTCTAGGACTCTTTCTCAGTGGCATTAGGCGAAGAATCCTAAACTCCAAGGGTTCCATCTAGAAACACTCTAAGGAACCAATAGAGAAATAATTTAATGTTGTAATGATATAATACCTCATACATATGCTTACTGTGTAATATAATCACTTTAATATGATATCTCTAATCAAGTAGGTTGCATGCCGGTTCCATCAACCTATGTGCTTGATGTATCTTTATTTAAATTCTTGGAAATATAAATTTCTTCTAGAACACCATGTCCAAGGATTTATTTAGGCTATATCATTTCCATAAAAGGGCCTGATATATCAACTTCCATTAAAGAACAGAAGGGAAAAATCATTTCTCACATTATTCAATAATGTAACATTACTCAATATTCACCCAACATATCCTACCTCACCATAAAAAAATGTCATCATGATTTTTATCAATACATCAAAGTACGCGACTCACAATATTAATTAATAATATTATTAAATTCTAAGGATTAATGAACACGTCTATAGATAGGAACATCCAATGACATATATAAATATAGATTTCATACTAGAGGGTCTCATTCTCATAATATCCTACACTGGATATTACCAAGGGCGTACACCATGAGAAGGTCCATCAATGTCCAATGAGTATCCACCCCTGATAGCATGTATCATTGTTTCCCTAAAATGATATCATCCGGCTATAAAACATATATTTAAGAATAGTGTCATATCACTTATGGGTTCTCATCATAGTGGGGAACTACTATGAACTTTTAGTGCGAAAATTACTCTTGGTACATTATTACAAAATATGTTATGTATAATAACAATCATGATGTGAAAATTAGTTTATTAGTATTCAAAACTATAAATGTAAGTTATTATAAAGTACACAGAAGTTGGTTCTATAGAACCAACTCCAATAGAATTACACATTCACTAGAGACAAATGCTAACAACCTTCAATTAACTAGCTCTCACATGATACTCAAGCTTCTACTAATAATGAAATTTAATCAAGGGGCCCTTCATGTTCTCTTTTGTGGGTAATTTTCTTAATACAAATTCACCCCTCTGATAAAAATTCCTCAAGAGGTGATACTTCTAGAGTATCTACTTTGTGTGTTGGTGTAACCTTATCTCTTTTTCAAGAACCACTACAATCGTATTATCATAATACAATGTGATAGGATATTTACTAATAGTTACCACATCAATTTCTTGGAAAAAAATTTATAACCAAATGGATACCTTGACTATATCAGAATCCACTGTATACTCAAACTCCACTGTAGAATCAGCGAAAATTAGCTTCTTTGAACTCTTCAATCTCATAGATTCCCTATTGAGATAGAAAACATATCTTCACTATGACTTAAGATCATTCTAATCTATTTGAAAACTATCATCAGTATAACCCCGGATGAACAGCTACTCATATCCTCCATACACTAGGAACATATCCTTAATTCTTACTATATACTTAAGGATAGCCTTAACAGTATACTAATACTATTCTACTAGATCAGCATGGTATCTACCTAGAATTCTCAATGCATAGTCAATATAAATTATATTACATAACATGGCATACATGGTTGATCCAATCACTGAAGTGTATGGGATCTTACTCATTTTATATTTCTCTTATTGTGTTTGAGGGCACATTTTCTTAGAAATATGTAAACCATGTGACACTGGAACCAATACCCTCTTGGATTGCTCCATACTAAATCTCTTTAGTATCTGGTCAACATATATACCTTGACTTAGTCCAAGTATCCTCTTAGATATATCACAAATGATCTTGATCCAAAAAATATTGGTTGTTTCACCTAATTCCTTCATAGAGAAACATTTTTTTAACCAGTCATTAATAGACTGTAAGATTGGTATATTGTTTCTAATAAGTAATATGTCATCTACATATACTACTAGGATAAAAAAATTCATTTCCAATAAACTTCTTGTAAACACATGGCTCACATTCATTCTTAATGAAATAAAATTATTTTATATCTTCATCGAATCAAATGTTCCATGACCTGGATGATTTCTTCAATCTATAAATGGATCTATGTAGCTTGAAAATCCTTTTAGAATCACTTGGAATCACAAACCCTTCTAGTTGTGTCATATAGACATCTTCCTAGAGGTTCCCATTAATGAATTCAGTTTTGACATCCATCTTCCAAATCTCATAGTCGTGATAAGATGCTATAGCAAGTAGAATTACGATGGATTGAAACATAGAAAATGTAGAAAAGGTTTAATTATAGTTAGTTCCTTGATGTTGGTTAAACACTTTATCCATTAGCCTTGATTAATAGGTATTTACTTTACCATCCATGTTTTGTTTCTTCTTGAATACCCATTTGCATAAAATCAGATTTACATCAACTAGTTCATCGACCAGAACCCAAATGTTTTTTATGATTCATGGAATCCATTTTAGAATCCATGACTTCTTTCTATCATGTATCATTTGAGATCTATACTACCTATTTGTAGGATATAGGTTCATCATTTTCAAACAATAATGAGTCGCCATATTTGGTGACTATAAAACCATATCCCTTTGGTTCTCTTACCTCTCTTGTGATCCTATGTAGTACTTCTGTTTCAAAAACTACTTCTCCCATGGGGAATCGTAGAACCTATTCTTGTACCAAAACTTATGTATCTTGAGCATCAAATTAATCTAATTCAATATTTCTCCCACTATCCTTTTTGAGGATGTACCCCTATATAAGATGACGGTTAGTCTAGTGATAATCACTTTTATTTATAAGGGGTTTTATAGGCAGTATCCTTTTGTTTCATTGGGATACCCTATAAAGATACACTTTGTGCCCTATGGTGCTAGTTTGTTTCCTTATAAGGCCTTAAAAAATTCCTCACAACCCCATACATGTGTATGTAAAAAAATGAGCTTCTTTCCACTCCATAGATCAAAGGTAATTACATTTTCTACTTTAGTTGGCACTCATTATAATGTGTATGACACAGTTTTTAATGAATCTACCCAAAAGTATAATGGAAGATATTTTTGAATCATTATCAACCTTACCATGTCTAACAAGGTATGGTTCCTCCTTTCCCTAACACCATTCCACTGTGGTGTGTAAGGTGGAGTTATTTGAGATAGAATCCCAAAATCCTATAAGTAATTGATAAACTCTTGGTCAAGATATTCACCACTTCAATCTGATTAAAGTTTATTTATCTTATTTCAAATTTTATTCTCTACTTCATTCTTTAATTCCTTGAATTAATCAAAGTACTCTAAATTATATCTCATCAAGTAGACATAACCATATCTACTCAAGTAATCATTAAAAGTTATGAAGTAATAATACCCACCTCTAGCTTCTACTAGAAAAGGTCCACACACATAAGTGTATACAAACAATATAAGCTATGTTGCCTTTTCACCCTATCCACCGAAGAGTGGTTTGTTAATTTTCCCTTGTAAACAAGAATGAAATCCTTCAAGTGGTTTTAGCTCATACGAGTCTAAATAACCATCTTGACAGAGCTTTTTAAAATGCTTCTCGTTTACATGACCAATACGGTGATGTCATGGCTCAGTGTTATATAAGTCATGTTAACATGATTCGATATCAATTTCCAATAATTGGTTTTCATAATTTAATACATAAAGACCATTATTTAAATGTTTCATACCATAAAATATGTTGTCCTTATAAAACAAACAACTTTTATTTCCAAACTTGAAAATAAACCTATATGTATCAAGGCAGGATATAGAAATATATTCTTGGTAACCTTTGATACATAATAAAAATCTTTTAAAACCATAATCATTCATGTTGTTAATGAAAGGTGGTAGTATCCAATGGCTAGAGAAACTATCCTTGCACCATTAGCAGCTCTCATATCCACCTCTCCTCTAGAAATCTTTTGGAATCTACTTGGTTCTTTTATTTGGATACAGATTTGAGCACCATAAGCTATATATAATGTCCATTTTCTAGATATTAAAAGATTGCATTTGATAATGAATGCACCTTTAGCTTCCGCTTTCTTGTGGGCGTAGTTCCTCTTCTAGTAGCCTAGCTTGACACATGAAAAAAATAATTTATCCTTTTTATTTCCCTGCCTTTGGATCTTCCTCTTCTTGGAAGGATGGTGCTCGAGATCTTTAGACTATTTATAGGTCTTTAGCCCATTTTCCTTGTTCTTCCTTTTCTTATTCACCATAAGTACAACAGTTTAATCATGCCTCATGTCCTTATCCACTTGTTGAAACAATGTAATAAGTTCTGAGAGACTCTTCTCATTATTTCTCATATTATAATTGATAGCAAAACTGGTGAAGGTCTTAGGTAGTGATGAAAGTATGATATTTGTACGCAACTCATTCAGGAATTTAATCCCTAGGATGTTTAAGTGTTCAATATATCCAATAAGATTTACTACATGAGGCCCAGTTGGAATAGAATCTCTAATATTAGTTATAAACAAAGTATAGGAGATCTCATACCTCTCTTGTCTCGCCTTCTCTTGATAGATATCATGAAGGTAATAAATCATGATATATGCATTCATATTCTCATGTTTCTTCAAAAAAATAATTTTTTATAGATTATAGAATGAAACATTGAGCATTTTTAGTATCATCCATATGTTTCTCATAGAGGGATAACTCTTCATCACTTGCATCATCACTAGGCACATCAAGAATAGGTTCTTCCAACACATAAAATTTCCTTTCATGGGTAAGGATAACGTGTAAGAACCTCTCCCACACTTGGAAATTTTTTATGATGAGAATATTATCCTTCTCAAGTATAGATCATTGTGATATGTTTGATGTCATTTTTATTTTTGTTTATATAAGAAAGATGAACAGAGATTTAGTACTTTATATGATGAAATTTAGACAAATAAATATTATATTTACTTGTCTCCCATTATTTTATTGAAACCCAATAGCCCTCAACATTGGCTTCAAAATATAATGTTACTTGGAAATTCTATTGGGAAGGATCCATATTTCCCTTCTCATTACCCCAAATTTTGTTAGTCAAGAAACTTGAATGGTTTAAGGTAGGCATTCCAAATGCCAACAGCATTAACTCATAGTTCCTTGATCTATTGAGTGGAATCTCCAATCCTGAAATCATTAAATTGGATTTCCTCAACCCTTGCCTCTTATTTACACCATGTCTCTCTTTGGAATTCAACCCTTGATGTGAACTAAGTCAATTAAACCCAAAACTTCAAGTTATAATTCTCTGATAATTGAAATCACCCCAAATTTGGTTGGTCAAGCGCTTTGAACTATGGTTCAATTTTAAATGAAGTGGTGGAAGGGTATACCAACTTAATATATATAATTGAGTTATTTTATCCTTTTATGCGTAAATTTACAAATATTATCTTTATCACATGCTTTTTAATATTAAGTTGATTTACTTAAGTGATTAATGATTTCAGAGAAAATATTTAAGCATAATCAAATTTATTTTAGTTCTATATTGCATTCTCGTTAATTTCATTAATTCATGTGATCACAAAAAAACATCTATAATGAAATAACCATGTAAATTGATATAAATAAAATAATTAAGTGGTATAATCATGACATTTTACTAATGATTATTTTATCTAGTAGTTTATAAACTAACTGTTGACCTAGGGGAAAACACCTTGAACCAATTAAGGTTCGTGTTACAGATTTTCACCTGCCCACCTATGTATATGTCTTGGATTGGTTTTTCCTCAGCTCCAAACTTGAACCGTATCCACTAGCATGGGAGCTCTATCTATTACATATGCTTTTACTCACATGTAGGTGAGAGGGAAAGGGTTTATATAAAATAAAACATGGGCATGAAATCCCTTACATAATAAGAGGAGATAAAGCATGTAAGCCAACAATTTAATTTAATAATAAATTAAATGAAACCAATCACATACAAAGTTCTGGTCTATTCTCATGATCATCCACATGCATGAAACGAATTATGAATTTAATAAAACTATTATTCAATTATTAATTGTTCTTATTTAAGATAAATAGAACTCGAATCAATTATTTTTCATCTTTAATTAATCAAATATTTTATCTTAATTATCATCTGAATTTCCTTGAGATTTTTATCCATCATAATTTTAAACAAATTAAATAAATTTATTTAAAATTAACTATGTACATAAATGTACCTTGGAGGCAACACGGTGAATACCCATCTAAATCTACCCAATATTTATTATACTCATATACTTTTTTACTCTTGTGACATGTGGAATACATGAATTATCACATAATTTCTTAATGTGTATTATCAACTTAATTATTACACTAATTACATAATTTTTTGGTCATGTGTTATGATTCAATGTACAGAGAGTAACAACTATAATACGACTCATAAATGATATGCAGATCTAAACATTATAAAGATATTAATTAAACATATATATATATATATATTAAAACTCATCACATGGCGTGTCCTATCAATTTAATGACTACACGCAAGCACATGTTGATAAGGTTTACTCAGTATAATAAATAAATTTTAAATCTACGTAATTTGGTATAAGTATACGGTGTGTACAGGATAGCTACACATCGTGTATGTCTCTCACCATCTATCTAAGGCACACACCTTGGGACTCAATGTTTAAATTGTGTCTCAAAAAAATGGAGTACACTACATGTATAAAGGGGTACATGGAGTGTGTTCTTTGAGTTACATGATCACCATTCAGGTAGGTCATGTATGGAATTACACAGCCCATCTATGACATAAAGGACTACATGTCGTGTATATGGGATACACAACGTGTAATCCTACTGACCATGCACTAGGATAGCCCATCCAAATCATGGTGTAAGAAATAAATGCAACATGTGTCACTAATGAAAATGGTTTGAATTAATTACAAATTAATTCCTAGTTCATTGAATCTAAGTACACGGTTTGTACTTATGTGTTATCTGGCCAGAATCCTTAGCACATTCAGATGAGTTCTTTCAATTTTTTTCATTAATAAAATTAATCATTTTGATTATATCTATGGTAAATAAATGAGGAATAAATAGATCTAAAAAATCATATTAAAATAATGATTAAACTTTAATTTAAAACTAAATGAAAAATGTGTAAATCAATCAATGATATTTAAATAATTAAAAATAATTATGTGACCACTATGATACCATTGGTAGGTTTCGAGTGTAGTAGAAGCATGCGATGGGTCATGTAAAACTTTTCTTTTTGCCATGATCGATGATCAATTTGATATTTACACAACTATAAACACCGTTATCAATGGAATTGAATCAAAGAAAATAGAAAATGGATAAAACACGGAAACCAGAGGGAGGATCATCACATATTATTTATAATTAATTTAATAAATTAAAGAATTAATTTGTTGGAATTATTTCCTCGTTCATGATTCTAAAAATATATCTAAATTGTATTGTTTTTTCTTTATAAGAGTCAAGAGCAGATTCCCTCTATCGGTGATCCACATGTGCTCCATAAATCTCTAAACATCGTTGTATGAATCTTCAGGTGCTATCACGGAAGATCCTATCACTTGTGTCATTTGCCTTTGATCTCCATGAGAACTGCTTCCAAATCATTCTCCTTTATCTCTCTTTAATTGAGGGAGAATGGTGGAGGAATATCACTCTTTGTTCTAGGGAGATTTCTTGGAGAAGGGTGTTCTCTAGGTCTTGAGAAGATTATCCCAATCCGTTGTTCACAACCAAAACAAATGAATTGTCCCTTATAGGAAATAATATAATTGGGTTTATATACCACTAGGGTTAAAATAAAATAATTTTACAAGTTCCCTTTATTAGTTATTTATTCCCTATAGAACCCCATGTAAAATAATAATAATATTATTACTTAACTTGTGAATTAAATTAAATATCATTTAATCAAATAAGATTCAATATTTATTTTTTCTCACTAGACCATTAATCTCGGTCCTCCATTCCTCTTGAATATTTATCGGTCCTTTAATAATAACTATTTATTTATTAAAAAATATCATTGTATTATTAAAAAATAAATAAATAAATATTATATTAAATAAATAGAAAATAATTATTTATTAAGTATTCTGTTCACATTATATTCCTTAGAATAAATGGTGAAGGAATATAAGTGATCAAGAAAACATGAATAATTATTAAACCATGTGTGGGAATAATATTTATTCAAATTTTTAAATAATAAATAATATTATTTTTATTATACTGATATTCAAGATGCACTTAGTGTATGACCCTCTAGGCCTCTTTCTCAGTGGCATTAGGTGAAGTAGCTTAAAGTCCAAGGTTAGTGTCTAGAACCATGTCAAGTCACCCATAGAGAAATAAGATAGTTCCAAAATGACATAATTCCTCATATGTACCCTTACTATATAATATAATTCCTTTGACGTGATATGTCTAATAAAGATGGTAGCATGTCAGTGCCATCAACCTATGTGGTCGATGCCTCTTTCTTTGACTTCCTAAAAATAGAACATGGCTGTAGAACACCATGGCCATGGATTTATTTTGGTAATATCATTTCCATAAAAGGGCCTGAGATATCAACTTCCATTAAATAACAGAAGGGAAAATCCTTTCTCTCATTATTAATTAATGCAACATTAATCATGACACACCCAACATATCTTACCTCTCCATGAACATATGTCGTCCTGGTTTTTGTCAATACATCAAGGTATGAAACTCATAATATTCATTAATAATATTCTTAAAGTATAAGGATCAATACACAAATTTTTAGATAGTAATATCCAATTGCACATATAAATATGGATTTCCTACTGATGGGTTTTGTTCTCATAATATTCTATACTGGATATTTTCAAGGGCGTACACCATGAGAAGGTTTCTCAAAGTCATATGAGTCTCCACCCCTGATAGAATGTATCATTTGTGTCTCTAAAATGATATTATCCATATATAGAACATATATTTAAGAATAGTGTCATATCACTTCCGGGTTCTCATCATACCGGTGAACTTCTATGACCTTTTAGTGTGATAGTTACTCTTAGGACATTATCGCATACTATGTTACGTAGATAAATAATCATGATGTGATAAGTAGTTTATTAATATTCAAAACTATGAATACATGTTATCATAAAGTACATAGAAGTTAGTTCTTGGGCATCAACTCCAACATTTATGTTCTAAGTATGAAACATTATTGTGTTGATATTGAATAATCCTAAGGAAATATTTCATATCTTTGATTTATATGAATAAATTATTAAGTAATAAGATAGAAAAGCCTGGTTAAAGGTTTTAGAAGGAAGTTGGATGAAGGATGTGTTTATGTATTGAGTTTTTTAAAATTATGATGTAGTGTAATTTTATCTTCGACATTCTAATATATTCTAAATATTATGAGAATTGTGAAACACCTAAGGATTATTCTATAGTAGGTTTTTTATTAAAAAATTTGAACTTATGTTAGATGAAATAAATTCCTTTGAAAAGTGGCATAGCAAAAAGGTGATAATTTTTTAGAGGCATTTATTGAGTCTTAACAGATGTTTAAGGTATATGTAACCTTTAAGAATAACTTGTGTTTAATTAAAGTTTATTAAGGAAGAATATTTTTACATTATTTGGACTTAATTTTAAAGGTATTAAGAACCTTTAGGGTTTATATGATCTTTGATATTGAGGTAGTTATGGGTTATTATAATTTTGGAACATATGTTTTATCATATAGATAACCATGGGATTGGAAATTGATTTGATGATTAAGTGATTAATGTTATTTCTAAAGTATATCACTATAAATTTTGGGGAACATTATATGATATTATGGGATTTTATTTGAGGATTCAAGCTTGAATAATCTTTTGGAAGCATATATTATTTTGATGTATATTTATGGTGATTCAGGATATATATGGAAATGATTATAATATCTTATAAATTATATAACTATGAAATATACATTTTGGTAAGATATATTAAGAGTGATTGGTTTTATTTTGAGACAAATGTTTAATTTATCTTAGAAGAATATTTGATAAAATCATTATAATATTTTGGTTTCAATCTTAGTCTATGATATTTTGAGGAATATTGAGTTTATTTATTTATCAAATTATCTAAGTTAAACTTTGGGTGATATTGTTGAGGATTTGGAGATTAATGTTGTATGTCTTCATATGAAGGTTTATTAATTTTGTGAATTATCTTACCTTAAGCTAACCATTTATGTTTTGGTTAATATCTAAATGTGGTAGTAACATCTTGTGATCATTTTATGGAATTATGGAATCTATTAGAAGTTTATTTTAGTGTTTTAGGAAAAACAAATTCATCTTTAATACTCATTTTTTGGAGAAAAGGATGTGATTATGGTAAAAATTGATTAAAGAATGAAATTATACTTATTAAGTAAGTATGTTTTCCTTATGTTCTTATCATATATGGTAAGTAATTCCTAAAATATTGTAAAAGTATCTTAAAAATAAAATTTTATCATATTACCATCATTTTTTATGAATTATTGGTCTTTTTCACACCTCTTTGGTTTATGGTTTTGTGGCCATTAACTTTATCTTCATCATTCACTTTTTTATGATCAATAATCTATATAACTCTTCATAATTATTTGGACATTTTATTTTTTTCTACAGGTCTATATTTTCACTTCCCACTAATGTTAACTTATTTTAAAACCTAGTTATTTGATGACCATCATATATAATTTTCCCTCTTTTCAAGAGGAAGTTTTATTAACACTTTTTATGATGTGGGATTTAAAAAATGTATCTTTAGATGTCAAACCCTTGTTTAGTGATCCCAAGTTCAAATTTAAAGGAAATAGTTTATTAAATAGGGAGTAATGTAACACTGTGAGATTTAAAAAATAAAACTATATTTGATAACATATACAACATGTAAAACCAAGCCTAAATGAACCATGAAATATTATTGTTTTAATATAACCATCATAACATAGTTATTAAATTGGTGGATATGAATAGGATTAAATAATTTATGAAATATATATAAAGGTCCTACAAAATATAAATGTATTGATAAATTCTTATTAAATAGTCACTCAATTTTTAGTAAAGTTGTTTCAATATTCAAAAATATGTTTTCTTAAAAAACAAATTTTATTGCTTTTATGATAAAATATTATAATTAATTTCTAGAAATTTTAGAAATATTATTTTATAAAATAAAAATATTTTTTAAAATCATCAAGTAAAAATTAACTTAGGGTGAAATCTTGGGATTTTTTTGAAATGATTGATTTTTCAGTTAATAGTTAAAATTACCAATTTTCCAAATACTATCATTTATTTCCATTAAATAAAGTAATATAAAAGTACAATTATATTTTTTATTTGGTTTTAAATTTAAATATTAAAGATTTTATTAAGAATAGTATAATTAATTACATTTTAATCCGCACTTTTCATGATTTTGGTATAAGTTTATTTTTATGCTTAAAATACAGTTTTCTTAAAACTATTTTTAAGTGAATAAAGTTTATCAATTTTGATTAATTAAAATAATCACTAATAATAAAATATTTAAATTAAATTTGAATATTATATATCTATTTACATTAATTTAAATTCATATAATGATCATTTCTAGTCGTAGAGTTAATATAAAACCATATATCACTTAAAAAATGTATTTTTCTAAAAACCCATTTTTTGTAATGTTTTGCAGAATTAATCTTAAATTAAATTCTACAACTTCAGTGTTTTGAATCTTAGAAAATGGATTAAATATTTATAATCAGTATTTATAAATTTGGTAAATAGTTCCCTTTTATTTTTTTCATTATAAATAGTAACCATAGTAAATATTTGTCACCACAGTAAAGGTAAAATGGGTTAATTAAAGGTAAAAATAATTTTATAAGGACTAAAAAGTAACCCTAATACTTGAATTATTTTTATTTTATATGTATATTTCATCCATAATCATCCAAAATTATAATATATGACTATTTTTTCATATGGTCATGATTGTGACCTTTATAATACTTTATGTAAATAAAATCTAAAAATATCACTTTCTTGATTTTAATAACTATAATATTTTGCAACTGGGATAAAAATAACATATGTTCATTTGAAAATATTAACTTGAAATATAAAAATAAATTTATCATTATAGTTAATTTCTAATTTTTGGTAATAAAATAACTACCTTAAATGCTTACACAACATCGACATAGTAATTATTTAATTAAAAGGAAAATAAAATAAATGATTTTAAAAATATTAAAAGTAATATAATTTGAATAAATTATTGTATTCCAAAAAACATATAGATAAATATAACAGTTTAAGGAATTTTTAATGGTATATATTCAAATTCAATTTTTTTTCTTGATTTTTTTAAATTCAAATTAAATGAATACAGTCAAAATTGGTATTAATGATATTTTATATTAAATAATGTTTTATTAAAAGATCTAAAATTATTAAAAATCATATATTCTTTGAATTGATTTTCTTATGTTTAAAAATATCATATATTGTTCATTTGTTGTCTAATTTTTCTTTCATAGTAAATTTCTTGACCCCTAAAGAGTAAAAAATTTAATATCATGGTAATTGTCAAAAAGGGTTAACCTGGGTTAGAACAAGAAGATTAGGGTGAAAAAATCAGCTGAACTTGCCCAATTTTTATTGTATAAGATTATTTCAACTAAAAAACAAAAAATATTTGAATATACTCAATTTTGATCCATTTTAAAATGAAAATTAATTTTAATACTTTAAGAAATTCCAAGAGTATCCCTCCCCTCTCTTATAAAAGGGATCCTCCTATCCTCTTTTATTAATAATTAAAAAAAATTCATTTCACAAAATACCTAAAAAAATATATTCCCTACTTAACTTAACACATCTTAAATTCCTTTTTTTATTATAAAATCCTTCTATGGAGGTTTTTGGTGTAAACCTAAAGAGGTTGTCCAAAGAAGAGGTCTCATTATTAACCGAGTGTTTTTGTTTTATTTATTCTTAAAACTCCTTAAAATATTATTAAAACATGAAAAAATAATCCAAATTAGTATATCCCATATATTTATAGGTTAATATATTAATGGAAAAATCTAAATCTACCTACTCTTCCATCAAATGGGAAATGAAACCATTGTTCGTGTACGACGGACTACAACCTCGTGAACCAATGTAATTCAGTTTCCATAATCACCTATCATGGATGTTTATAATGATGAATTTAATGTATATATATGATATTCATGAAATATTTATCATTGTTTATAAGTAATATATCATCTATTTTTTTTAACTTATCAATCACTGAGAAATGATAATGTCGTTCATGTGTACGTGTTGACTACCGCCTCCACGAAGCAATGTGATTCGTTTTACATCACCACATCACATGGATGATATATATATATATAATTATATTAAAATAAATAATAATTATTTATGATATGATGATAATTATAGAAATATAAAATTATATTTACCTTCTTTCTGTAATAATCATTTAAAAATAGAAATGTTACTCATGTGTATGTACGGTCTATCGTCTTCTTGATTGTAACATAGTTCATTTTTCATAACCATGTATAATTATTGGTTTTAAAAGTTTAATTTGTGTATAAAAATGATAATTATTTCGTGGTAATTATTTTAGTGATGAATTAATAATTATATCTTTAACCATATTCAACTTACCGAATTCATTTTGTACATATGAGCTGAATATCATCAAAATATATGATGTGGACTTTATTTATTAATTAATTGGTTATAAAATGTAAATAAAATGAATAATAAACTTAAAAATGTTCTTAAGAAATTAAATAATTAACATAAGTTTATTATTATGGAAGATAAAGAACGTATATTATTACTCGGACTCAAGGTATTTCTTTTTAAAAAATCATCTTTTAAAGTTCCCCCCCCCCCCAAATCTTTTTCTTCCTTATATTATTAAAGTGTTATATGAACATAAAGTAATTATAAAGGCCCCACCATTGGTGGTGGGGTGGTAAGGTATTGGGGGTGAGGGTCAGGTCGCGTGGTCAAGTCCCCAGGCTTGCGATTTACATGTAATTTTCTTCCTTGTGTGTGTTCCGCTTTCGCGGTTGTACCCAATTTTTAAAATAATTATAAAGGACATTTTGTTTATATTTTTACTTTATTTAAAAGTTTATCAAAACTAATATTTTTATGAAATTTTTTGACTTTATTTACAAAATACAAAAGGAATGTTATATTTTAACATATACGGGGACAATGAATTTTCCTGCCACCATAACTGTTATTTTATTTTTGTATTAGTTTAAAATATTACATGTTTTATTCAAATAAAAAACCTATTCAACTTCCTTTTTGGTATTTTAGTTTTTAAAATGGGTTTTTAAAATAAATGGTAGTTCAATATTTGAAAGTATTTTTCATATGGGTTCAAAATAGTTTTTCAATGGTTTTATGATAAAAGATTCAAGCATGAAAATGTTTTATTCATGATATATTACATGATCATTATAGATTATGATGGGTGATTCTAATATATCTTATATTATGGGTGATCCCGATACAACTTATATGATGGGACAACCTCAGATAGCTTATATGATTGGTGCACCTAGATAGCGCTTCAGTACATTGGGTAATTTTTCCTGTATTTATAAGAAATAAGGATGGATTTTACCAATTTGGTTTCTCGTATGTATTTATATAGGATCCATTTATTTTTTAAAAGGGTTATGAATATAATTAGCTAAGTTTTTAAAATAAATTTTTATTTAATTTCTATGGGTTTAAAGTTTTTATTTAATTAAAAGGGTGTGTGTTTATCATGTGGAAATGGTTTATTTCATTTTCTCAAAGAATATTGTGATAAAGTTAAACATTAAAAAATTCCACATGTTTTTCACTAGACTAATCGATTTATTCTTTTTAGGTCCCTTAATGATATTTTTTTGTTCAGCCCATGTATTAAAAAAAATTTCACAGGGTTGTGTGAGTAAGAAAAAAAGAAGAATTCAAGTTGAAAGTCATGAAGATTTTAGTGAAAAGAAAATGTGTTTATTTTTTGAAAGTTTTATATTTTTATAAAAATGGATACTAACCCAATGTTTCCACTTTGTAAGATATAGTTTTGTTATGTATGATATGTGAATAAATTCTCTAAAACAATAAATAGTAAACATCCTTGGTTATGTAAGAAAGTGAATTATAGTATAAAGTAAATAGAATATATAATTTTTAAGGTCTATTTATTATAGCCTTTATCTGAATGTTGAATATTAAAATCATTTTAGCTACAGTTTCACAAGATCTTATCCTTTCTTTAGCTCAATCGATACTTGATGACACATCTTTTTATAATTCTATAGGATGGTTTTCATGAAAAATAGTGTCCATCACTATAGGATATTGACAAAGATGAATGGATAAAACTATATATCACTTATTTTTTTAGAGGTATATGATAAAAAAATTCATTACTAAATTTAATTTAAATTTGAGAGTAATTTTCATTATTGTTAAGTGTCTATGGTGTGGAAAATATGAAAATATAATTCATATTTTTTGTGATGTTTTTAGGAAACCAAAATATAGAGGTATTAATAGTATACTAAAATTAACTAGGATTTTCATAAACTAACCTGATTTTTCCCTAAATAGGCCACCTAAGTCATCCCATGGAAAGGCCTAAAGGTTGTTCCTAATCCCCATAGGCTAGCGACAAGAACCCGAACATCAAAGAAATTCCTTGGGGAATGGTTTTTTTCATAAGAACATAAAAACCATTACCTATAACGAAGAAGGAAAAAACATGTCAACCATAACATAAATAAAAAAACTAAAAAAAGTACACAACATAACAAGATAGATCTAAATACCAAACAATATGGAATAGGAGTGCCATAGTGGAAATACAAGTACTGGTCAAGGAATTAAGAAAAAAACAAAATACTACAATGTATCTCTACATGACATATGGATAAGTATCCCTCCATGCCATCACCATAACTATAACTCAACTAACACAAGAATCCATCACTTCCAAGGGATTCATATGGCTAACTTGCATCAGACATACCAACATATACATACACCCATTGGGTGCATGCAGGGTGTGAGATCAAAATCATAGTAGGGTCCCACCAAGTATTCCATAAGTAGAATTTATTAAATAAAACAATTATTATAATTAAATAAGTATAAAATATGATAAATTAGTCTTTTAAAATTTTCATATAAAATAAGTAAACAATCCACTTTACAATATCTTTTAAAGTAAATTTATTAGAACATCTTCACACAATTTAAAAAAAATCATGGAAATAAATCACTCCATAAAAGTTAAAAAAGAATATATATATATATATAAACCATTTCTAAAACATAAATTGATAAACAAATTGAAATAAAAACAATTTATCACTATGTTAAGAAGTCCTAAAGTATATCATTAAAGGGTTAGCTAGGATCCTCACAACTCAAATGACCATTCAAAATAACTGTGTGTGAACTCAAATCCTTAGAACTCAGGCCTAGGGATTGTTGATCACCATCATGTGTCTCCATACCTTACCATATTTAGTGTTTTCATATATTAAAGTATAGGGAGGATAACAATATCTATTCATTCTTTTCAATGACTACTTTTCAAATAATAATTATCCTATGGGTTGTCCCCCTCTCTAGGAGGAACCAATTTCTTAATAAAAATCATTTTGAATGGGAGTTTCATCAATAAAAAATCCATATTTATCAAAGAAATGAAAACAAACCCAAAACAAAGCAGAAACATGCCTGAAAAAAAAATTAAGAATCAATTCATTTTCAACTTTCAAAAAAAGTTTAAAAGTAATTAAAACCATGCCTTTAAAAAATTTAAAAATTATAGTTTAAACATGTGAATTCTACCAAGGTCCATACGATAAATCCTTTTTATGAAACTTCTTCCCTAAAATACTTGAAACAGTCAACAACTTGATGAAATCAATAATATGAAAGGAGAGGAATCTATTAAGAGATGATAATAAGCCCTAAACTACAAATCCTCATCAATACATCTTTATCCAACATACCCTAGGCTTCTATAGCCTTCATTAGAAGTTAAAACCCGATAAATAAGGAGTAAATATCAATGAAATATAAAGATAATGACTTACCACTATAAAAACCCAACCTGAATCACCGGGTGTGATCCGAAATGAAACATGATAGCAGGCATTCTTCCATGAATACTAGAGGTTTACGACTAGAAAAAAAAGGTATAAGGTGGGTCATGGATATACTATAACCTATATAAGAGTTTATAATAATAGATAAATAACCAAAATAATAGAATAAATAATCAAAGTATGAAAATACCAATAACATATCATCAATCATGAATGAATCCAAAAACAATAGACTCAAATAGTCAAAACTGAAAACCAAACATCGATCACCCACTAGACTGATCATAGGTGAAAGATAGAAAAGAAAAAAAGTACAAAGAGGATCTACAACATTTAGTATCACCTTGTCCTGGTCTCCAGACTCATAGTGAACTATCTTACTCGATGATAAACCCAGGCTTCATCCCAACCTATACCTGAAACAAGTGAAGTATGATCAAGTATTGAAGTTCCATGGACACACGATCAAGGTGTGAGTACAAATCATTATGGTACTACCCACATTATCTTATACCCAACTAGTAAAATGTAGTGTACATGTATGAAATAATCTCAGAAAAAAAAGTAAAAATTTAATACACAAACTTCACAAGAATAACATAAATCACCAAATCACAAGTAAAAAATACCCAATTGTCGAGCAGTCTTGTGCTTACTAAGCCATCATGAACCCTTAGTCGTGCCTTATTTTGCTTTCTGCCAAAAGGATGATCATAGGATTTCATAAAATATAAATAATTATCTATAATTTGTGTAATCATGTATCCCATAATTCTTAATGCATCAATTTGGATCATACCTCCATGTCATCATATCCTAAATCTATCACAAGTCAGACCTTCATGACATTGTACCTAGAATACATCATACTTTAGTCCTCTAGACCATCATAAACCATTTATGCCTCCATTCAGGCCTCCAGGATATCATTCCCCTAATACCACTACCTATGTTTTGGACCTTAGGATGTCATGCCCCTATTGGTGTTGACTCGGTTGATGCCCCTAGGTATTCATGCCCATACCCTATACTTAGGTTTATCATAATCATTGTCACAAGTATTTCATGATCTCCCTATAAGGGATAACCATGTCAAAATGATCCAAATATCCCAAGTACTAATGAAATTCCTCCAAAGTCAAAGTAAACACACATAACAGAGGAGATCATACAAGGAAGAGCATATCATGTCATCCTCAGATATCAAAAACATCAAACATAACTTCTGATCATCATCAAGCATGGTATAACAAGATATATAAGAACACTAATGAAAAAAATCATAAAATAAGAAGAATAAGTCATATCATCATGATTCATAGTAGCTACACATTTTATCAAGTTCAAACATGTTGTGACACCCAGATATTTAAAAAAATAATCTATGCCTGATAACATATTTGACACGAAACACTAATCTTAAAAGACCTGTGAAATATATGAATATTATAACCTAACGATGTGGAAGGTATGAATAGAATTAACTAATTCATTAAATTTATATAAATTTCCAAATTAATATATATATATTTATAAATTATTAGTAAATAATCACTTGATTATTAGTAAAGTAATTCAATTCTTTAAAAAATATGTTTTCTTTAAAAATGGTTTTTTTAATTTTTGTGAGAAAATATTACAATTAATTAATAGAGATTTTGTAAAATTTATTTGATAAAATTAACTTAATTTTTGAAACCATCACATCAAAATTAACTTAGTGTGAGATTTTGGGATTTTTCATTAAATGGTGAAAAATACTGATTTTTTTGTAAAAACAGGTCATTTCTTTTTAATAAATTAAGAAATTTAAAAGTATCATTATGTTTTAAATATGATTTAAATTAAAAAATTATTTATTTATTTATATTTAATCCACTTATTTACTTTTTAATCAACTTTCTATTGTATTTTAGTATAAGTTTATTTTTGGGTTTAAAAATGGGATTTTTCTAAAAACTATTTTAAAGTGCATAATGTTTCTCAATTTTAATTAATTAAAAAACCCTAAAGAGTAATCATTTAAATTAAATTTTTAGACTATATATATATTAATATTAATTTAAATTCATATAATTATTATTATTGGTCATAGATTCAATATAAAAATCATATTTGTCTTGAAAAATCACTTCTTGAAAACTTGTTTTTTCCTCACATTTGTAGGTTTAATTTTAAATTAAATTCTTCCAATAATGAGAATTTAATTTATTAAAATGGATTAACTTATATTATCTAATAAGTTCAACTTAAATTTTTTTCATAATAAATAGTAAAAGTTAATAATGTGGTTAAGGTACAAACAGATTTATCAGAGGTTAAACTAAAAAGATAAGGGTTAAAATGACCTAAAAACTTGTCTAAAATATATTTTATAGAAATATTTATAACTTTTAATGTATAATTATATATAATTGTCAATTTTTTATCCTTTTTTCATGTAAAAATGTGGGTACACATTTTTCTATTCAAAAAATACAAGTGTGCCACTCACCTCACTTATAAAATGCCACCCACTCTCCTCTCCTATACATAACTTAAAATCCATTTATATAAAAAAAATTAAATGAAAAAATATATTAATTAATTCCATAAAAAAACCTTTATTCCCTATTTTGATCATAAATCAATACTAATAATCCTTTTGGTGCTTACCTAAGGAGGTTCTCTGAAGAAGAGGTTTCGTGCTTCACCGAGTGTCTTTATTTTATTTCTTCTTAAACCTCATTAAAATATTCATAAATTATTATGATATAATAAAACAAGTAAATAAAATATAATTAGATATTATTATTTTAATTTAATAACCTAAATCTATCTACCCTTACATCAAATGGGAAATGAAATCATCATTCGTGTGTACGGTGGACTACCGCCTCATGAATCGATGTGATTCGTTTTTTATAATTTCCTCTCATGGATTGTTATAATTATAGATTTAAAGTATATATATGATATTTTTAACATAATTATATTTTTTTAATTATTATATAACATATAACTTCTTATTATTCATTCCATTTGGGATACAATAATGTCACTTGTGTGTATAGCGGACTACCGCCTCGTGAAGCGATGTGATTCATTTTTCACTAATGCTTTTCATGGAAGGTAATAAGGATAAAGTTAATGAATATATGTGATATATATAAAATAATTATTATATTAATGAAATATTTATCATTATTTAAATATAATATATCATTTTATTTCTTACCTTTCCACTCATAGAAAAATGATAACATCGTTCGGGAGTATGTGTTGACTACCGCCTCCACGAAGCGATGTGGTTCTTTTCTAGCACCACACCACATATATGATAAGTATAAGTATATTTAAATAAATAATATTTTATATATGATATTATTATAATTATAAAAATATAAAATAACACTTACCTTTTTTCTATAATGATCGTTGAAAAATGGAAACTTTAATCATGTGTACGTACGGCCTACCGTCTCCATGATCATAACACAGTTAATTTTTGATAACCATATAGAATTATTTGTTTTAAAAGTATAATTTATTTATAAATATGATAAATATTTAATTATTATTATATATATTATGTAACAACAACCACTTTTAACTCATTCAATACACTGAAACCGTTTTGAACCAACGAACCAAACCTCCTGAAAACACCTGATGTGGACTTAACCGATTAAGTATTTAAATATGTCATTAATATAAATAAAATAAATGATTTAATTATAAGATATTAAAATTTTAAAATTTTCTTAATAAATAAAATTTTTTATTTTATCTTATTATATATGAGTTAAAGGACATATATGGAAATTCTAGACTCGAGATAAGGGATTTTGCCTCAATTTCCTTTCATTAACACATATTGTAATTTTATGCACCTAATTTCTTTTATATGGTATATATAATAAAATTTTACATGTAATATAATTAATCCTTTACACATAATGGTATTTTAAGTTTCAATTTTAATTATTTCATCCAATGGGATTTGACTTGAAAGTTACTAAGTGGTACAGGGTTTCTTAACACAATTTTCTTTTGTTGGGTTATAACTCTTATTCATTGAATCTATTATGATATTATTATGTATGAATTGATATATAAATTGTTTTATTATGTATTTAAACTTGTTTTTTGTGTATTAAGTTTGTTACACAAAATCACACAAATGATTAACTCTCAATCCAATGATATGATCTTCGTAAGGGTTAATCGTCCCAAATTCCTTTCTTTGGGACATATATTTATGATATGCACCTATATTATTTTATGAGTTGTATTTAATTCCATTTTGAAATGTTATATCATGGCTCTCCTTATGTTCATGATATTTAAAGTATCAATTGAAGTTATTATTTCAGGGATCTTATGATTTAAGAGTACCAAATTGGGAAAGGCTCTATGTTACAATGTTTTTCTAATCGGGATTATTTATGCTTGAATTTAAATTAAAGGAAATAATTTATTAATTATCTAATAAATGATTTTAATTTTATTATACTCTGATTATTCATGAAATTTTCAATTAATATTACCATTTTCCACTCTTTGGAATTTAAAATGATTTAAGAATTTTTTTTAAGAAAATTTGACTTCATTTATCTCTTCGGTTGAAAATCCTTTTTCTTCCAAATCCATGTTTTCTAAAAATTATTTTCAAAAATTTTTTACTATAATTTTTTAAATTAATTTTTAACCATAATTTTATTTTTATAAAAAAAATTAAAAATAATATTCATATCATTTTATAAACTAGTCGCTTTTTACTTTTATCACAAATTTGAAAAGTATCTTTATTTTAATGTACTTAGCATGATTGGAATTTTTCATCATCATGACAACTAAATATTTTAAAGATTTATTTTTATGTTTAAAATTTTATTTTCAAATAAAATGATTTTTTACTTCTTTATAAAGTTGTATATTTTAAATAAGTATTTTCAAAATGGAATGTTTATTTTCCTCAAGAAATTTTCCAAGTGATCTTTCAAAATCATTTTCCATCTAATATGGCATCCTTTAATGTTACTCAAAGTGAAAATGTTATTTTCATCAAGAATGTTTTAATAATATTTTAATATTATTTCCATTTATCAACATCAACATCCTTTTTTACTTATTCTCTAATAGAGATTTTTTTTTTGATACCATCCTCATTCTTTATCTAGATGGATTATGATTATTTTAGAGGTATTTTCATGGAACACGTTTCTTTTCCAAGGGTTAATCATGTTTCAAATATATTTTCATACAACCTATGTATTTTACATGGTTTAATCAATTTATAGAATAAATAGTGGTTGTTTTAATAGTTTTATGATGAAATGCAAGATTTTATGTTTTATGATTATGTTATGGTTATTAGGAATTGATTATATTGATAGGTGGTTCCATTATAAACAAAATATGTGTAGTTCCATTATAAGAAAAAGTACATGTGGTTAGGCTATTAACCAAGGAAATGTGGTTCCATAATAAACCAAGGATGGGTGGGTCTATGATATCCCTCCAATGTATTGGGTATGAAATTAGATCATAAAGTTATTCCATTTGTAAGAGTGATTGTAAGAGTGATATAGAAATGATGTCCCAAAGTTACCTACATGATTTATTATTCTTTATATAGGGTTTTAATGATTCCTTTGATCAATATCGAAATCACATGGCTCGTGATTATTTATTCTTATGACTCTTTCCTTTGATAAATATTTATTTCATGTTTCATGATTGATGATCTAGGTATTGGTGGGTATGAATTCCCTTATGTTATGATCATGAACTTTGATTATGTAATCATAAACTTATGCCCATATCATTATCATTGATGACATTCAATTATTAATGATTATGTTTACCCTTACTAATCATTTGATCTCAACCTTCTTATATTTACTTTTCACCAAGTAATCAAGATTGATATTAAATGAATTATGTCTATAAGGGTTTCATATAGATGATGATGATGACCTATTATGGAATATGAAAATATGGGTATATTGGAAAAATACTCTCTTAAATTCATGAGTATTGTTTATGTAATTGTTTTTCCTAATTTACTAAAACTATAAACTTAAAAGGTATTTGGTTATGTAAGTGATCCAATATTTCCATTTGATTTTTTAATGTTTAGATGGAAAAAAATTGGGTCACATTTATTGGTTTCAAATCTATAAATGTAAAGTTTATGATTTTAGCACCAGACATGATAGTGTGGGTTTAAGTCTATAATACATAGTCTATTAGGCTACCTAAGAATAAACATGGCATAAAATCATCATACATGGTATCATGGGATATTCACACATTCACATTTGATCAAAACATCAAACATGGTCTAAAGGTCTCTAGGTCTCATGTAGCGCAACCACACATCAAGAGGGTCCATGTAGTCTAGGAAAACATCAGTGGTTAAGACTTTTCCATCAGTGTCCAACATCAATCTAGTAAAAAAGGGATTGTCGTGTCCCTTGGAACCTTGTCCAGTTACATTAGGCATGGTTCCTTTAATTAATTAATAATTAAGTATCATTAATTAATTAATCATTAACTATTATTCATAACACATAATGAATTTAAATTTTGTTTATCCAAGGTATAGAACCTCATACCACATTCCAATAAACATTCATAATACCATAGGGTAGAGTACATGGAACTAACTACCTCAAAAAGAGTCAACTTCATCCAAGAAAAGTCCAACAGCTTGTTTGATTCGATCTAAGTCCATCCAACCTCCATTGTTTTCCACAAGGTTCCACCCATTCCCAAGCATTTATAAATAATTAATTATAAATAAATTATAAATAATTAAATAAAAACAAGCATAATTACAACCAAATATGAAATAAATACTTGCCTAAGGACTTACTGGATATCGCCACCCAGTCAAAACCTCAGCCAACCACCCATGGAGGGTCCATCTCACAATTATAACTTCATTCTGGGAAAAATACTTATCATGTGACAACAAAACAAAGGCCAATTTAATATAATTAAATTGTAACCTTTGAAAGAAACCAACCAAGAAATGTACCTTAGTTGAAATGTCCATCAACAACGTACATTTATTTTCATAATACATACTCTATACATGATGATCCAAATCCTTGTCATTATTGAACAATTCCATCAAGAACCGGTGGAATTGTCATCCAATTATTTAATCAAGATCTAGCAAATGATCAATTAATGATCATGGTAACTAGAAGAATAGGATTAAAGGATAATTTATACATGAAGGATTACAAGATCCAAGACTTGAAAAGAGGATTCTTTCATGATGAATGGAACAACATTCCATCACCACTTGAGGAAGAAAGGGATCAAGATCTAGGAAGAATGAATGATCTTTCTTGGATTAACTAACATATCTAGATATTGTGCCTATATAGCACAAACCTAAGAAAAAATTATCAGATCTGACCACTACGGCCTGAGTCTAAGACTCTATTCCTAGGAAGAATAGGAGATCTAACACGAACTTGAAGAATGAGAGGTAAACATTCTCCAAACAAAAATTTCCATGATCTAATCTCTCTATATCCATCAAGAATGTACTAAAAAGGGAAAATAATTCTATTTTGAATCCTTTGGAGTCTATAAGTTCAAGAGGAATAAATAATATTAAGAATAAACACTTAATTTAGGGGATTAAAATCCAATTAATGGAGATTCGGAGAATTAATTTCACACATGAACGGGTTGGTCACACAATTTTAAAAATTATGTGTGAACCATGAGAGGCTACTAACTCTCCTTGGAAACCCATATAGTTTAGTCGCATAGTTTTTTAAACCATGTGATAACTGTGTTGTTGGCCACTAGAGGGTCTCACATATTTTTTTAGGTAAGGTTTCATGGTTTGTTGAGTCGTGCGCCTTAGTTATGCACCACCCAGGTGATTCTGCCTCAAACCACATGGTTTCCTAGGAAGAACCACATGGTTTCCCCTAGCCATGAAAAAATCATAAACCCTTTAAAAAGGCCTATAAATTTATTCAAAACACCATAGATTAACCCAAAACTTCTCCCAACCCACCAAAGATCCAAAAAAAGTATAAAACACTAAATTGTTTCTAGTAATTTCCACATGTAATGATACATAATGTTAAATCCATGATGATATTTGAAGATCAAGGGTAAAATCTTACCATAATAAAACCATGAGAAAAAGGGAGGAGAATTCTAGATGGAACAGAAACTACTAGGTTCAAGAATATAAAAAAGGAATGATATATTATGTTAAATCAAACTAAGGGGAAATAGGGAAACAACAAAAATTAAAATCTGGCATGATGGGTTTATGGTGTGAAATAGAAATTCACACTATGAATCCCTTCAACTTGACCAATTTATGAACATAACATGTAGTTCATATCATGAACCGTATATATATGAAATCAATCTCGCTTTAAAAATCATTCATGACATGAATTAAATATTCACACTTAAAATTGATATAGAAGTAGTGTTGTATCTCATTCCAAGAGATAAAACACCAAAAAGTAGATAAGATTATTAAGATATATAAAAAGAATCTAAGGAACCATTTTGTACCTGAAAGAAATATTGGTATGTTATAATTCTCCCTTCCATATTTCTTTATGTCCCTAGAAATTTAGGTTGATGAAGGTTGATCCAAAAAGAGGTGAGTCCACTAATACCTCTCATATAATTCTCACTAGCACATTTCATGAGAATCTTTCTCATACTACCATAACACTAAGATTAATGGAATAGATTTTTCATGTAGGATCTTTCCTGGGAATCAACTATCTGAACTAGTAGCTTGACTACCAACACATTCAACTACAAATCAAGTTCCACCTAATTCAAAATATGATAAGGGTCAAGATTATACTTCTTGAGCTAAGAGGCATGAAACACATTATGGATCAAAGTAAAATAATATGGTAATTACAATCGGTAAGTAACCTTTACAAGGAACTCACTAATATCAAAAGGACCCATGTATATTGGAGATAATTTCCCTTTACTCCCAATATTTTGGTGACCTAATAGAGGTGAAACTTTCAAGAATACATGGTAACTAACTAAACACTATAGAGGATGGTACTGATGATCCACATAAGATTTATATTGATTCTGAGTCATCGCTAATTATTGATAAATATCCTAGATCTTGTCCATTATCTCCTTAATAATACTCATCTCAACCAAAGAAGATTTACCAACCACATACCAAAAAAGGGGTGATCAGAAAGGTCAACCATGCAAGGATTCAAATGGATCCATTTAGGTGGATGATTGGTGACTATTATTGTAGGAAAATTAAACCAATCCCAAATGATAGTCCCAAGAACCTCCAAAGTCTAGGACACACACATGGAGCATGTCTTTAAAAATCTGATTTGATCACTCTTTTTGATTTTCAATATGAGGATGGTAGGTTATGATTAACATAACCATAGATCTCATTACCTCTTGGAGGACTTTCTAAAACTGAGAGGTAAATGAGGGGTCCCTATCCAAAATGATAGCTGATGGAACCCCATGCACCCACATAATCTCCCACACATACAGTTTTCCCAAGTCTTTAAACTTAGTAGTTTTCCATATCAAGATAAAATGATCCAACTTGGTTTATCAATTAATCGCCACCCATATAAAATTATTACCTTGGTGAGTCTATAGTAGTACAATTATGAAATCCATGGACACCTCATCCCACTTCCATATCAGTATAGGGAGAGATTTAACCAAACCAAAAGGATTTTGTTTCCTATACTTAATCAGTTGACACATATAACAGCAGGATAAGAAATCAACTATGTCCCACTACAAACTAGTATACCAAAACCAACGCTTCATTTTTTTAATACATGTTACTAGTTCCTTGGTAAATAAAACATTAACATTAATGACACTACTCCATTACAACCTTTCTCATAGGTGAAGGAAAAACATATCGGTTCCTAAAAGAAAGAATTCCCTCTCAGGAGAAAGACCACTCAAAGATGATCTCCCAATCATATAAATAATTCTTGATGTTTCAGAATTCATCATCTCACTTATACTTAGAAACCCATACTTTTCATATATAAATATTACATCTTAATAAATTAATATTCAATACATAACATTATGATCCATGCAAGAACCATATAGGTTTAGTGTCTTTGGAAACATGGATACATAAACAACTTTTTTATAATATATCTACATAATATCTCACTAATTTATTCATAACTAGAAACCTTATTAAACATTATCATACTTAAAACCTTTATTTATAACCTAGGGAATGGAAACATAAGAAAGGGTAAGATCAAATGCTTAGTAAGGGTAAAAAAGGGAGATATCAATGATCACTTAAGAATAACATGAGAATAATGGTATAATAACAAGATCTTAACATTTTAAAACCATACCCAAGATATCATATATCATAATATTAATTCAAGGAAAAAATATTGGCAGTTCATAATACCTGAATCATAAAGGAATCAAAGAACATGATCAATGAGAGAATAGCATTATCATAAGGCACAAGTTTGTGACATACAAATAATTATATAAAATAATTTCCTTAGTAATGGTTCACTTCCAAGGTTATCATAGTGGATTGGGTCTACTCACCATTTCATCATATCCTTAGTCAAGGTTTACTCAGAAGACTATCATAGTGGATGAAGTCCATTACTGAACTAGGTTCACTCCTCATTCTATCCCATATTATCTCATGAGACATCCATATTTACCTAATTTATTAGAGGCGTATATAATTTTGGTCTTAGCTGTCACATTAATCATAATCCATTTATATGTGTTCCACAAGATTATTAATCATTAATCATATATCATAACCCACAAAAAAGAAATGGGTTTCATAAACATTTCAACATTTCATCATAACATAACCCATGGAAAATAAACAGGTTTCATAAATATCTCATAATCATAATCAAAACCCATCCATAGAAATAATAAGGATGGTATCATTGGATCACATCCCTAGTAAATCTAATTTACATCAAATGATGTTATCATGGATGAAAATTTTCTTTAAACTATCCCTAAAAAAATCATAAATAAAATACCATTTCATTTTGAAATAACTTATTTAAAACCCAAATATTTCCAAAATATTAAGGAAAAAAATTTTAAAAAAATAAATAATAATACTTGTAATGTAAATTTTAAATCCTAGAGTGGTCATGAAAATGGAAATTGTGTTAATGTTGTGTAGGTTAAAACAAATATTCCTTGCATATTTTTCAGTAAAAAGTAAAAAAGTACCTCATTAGGAAAATGACAAGAAGAATCCTTTTAAATAACTTTTAAAAAATAAAACATTTGTAAAATTACTTTAAACAATCATAGGATAATATTAAAACATTCTTGAAAACATTTTAAAGAAAACATAAACATATAAGAAAAAGGATTTTTGATTAAAGAGAGGAAAAGGGTCAGTTTTCCTTAAAAATATTCTTTTGGTTTATTGAGATTTTAAAGAGGGGAATATGAAAGGAAAACATGTATTCTCTAGAAATAAATATATGATAAGAAAATTCATTGGATTTTTGAGAGATAATTCATAAAATTTTCTCATTGGAAACTTAATCATAAACAATCCTAATAAATAATGAGATTGTAACATAAATCCCTTAAAACTTTGGTAACTTTTGAATTAAAACCTCATGAAATATATAGATCCTTATATGGATAGGTAAATACCTAAAATTTTAGTGAGAATAATTAGTTTTGAAACCCTTTTTGTCATGAAAATAAAATGTTTTGAAGGGAAATACTTTGAGGAAATAAGAAGTAAAGTGTTCCAAGGGTCACATTCTTTTCCAATAGAATATCACATAGGGATCGAAATCGTTGTTTCCACTTAGATCACACTTTCACGCTAGTGTCATTTTATAAGAACTAGAAAAGCATGCCCAGGAGAACCGCTCATGTTACGCCTGCACACTGACCAGTGTGAATCACCTACATGAGACACCTCCTTCACCCAAGGTCTTAAAATTTCCTATAAATATGACCCTCGGACTCTTCATTTAAAATGAAAAAAACCACAGAGAATCCTTGAATATTTACTCACCATATTCCTTCACCCAGATCCTTGAAACCACCTAGGTAGCTCTCCAAAACCCAAGAGAAGAGGTAATTATCGGGAATAGTGGGATAAAATTCCCTTTAGTGTGTGAAATAAAAAAACCATTGCAAGGAAACACTTCCACCTAATCAATAGATACTAGTGAAAAGGCCCCTTCCTAAACTGAGGACCTATGTGAGACCCTTCTAGGGAAACCTGAGGAAAGCCTTTGAGCCTAAAGTAAGGCCTCTCCTAAGTATTTTTTCCTATGTTTCACATCATCCAAAGGTCCTTTATAGCTTTCGCAGGCCTATGTTGTGTGAATCAATTCTATTCTATCCAGGTTCCCCAATATGAGACCCCCTTCAGCTCACCGAGCCTTTACCTATGCAGGCCTCATTTGTTCCCTCTTCATGCCACAAATGGAAGAGCATATCCTTCCTTAGGATTCCTATATGAAGGGGAACAATACAAAGCCTCCAACAAAGCCTAAAAACTTGAACAAACATGGAGAGAGACATTCCAACATGTCTCCCATTCGATTATACATTCCTTCAATCAAAGGTGTCCCATACTTATCCTACCTGATGGGTAGGGTCCTCGAGGTGTGTGTAGTTATACATCCCTTTAGTCATGAGGACCCCAACCCTTGGGGTAGTTACAAGGACCTCTTGGTATCATATATGAAGGCTAGGGAATTTTATTTCCCTTTTCATCTTTAAGACGCAAGTTCTATATCCATGTCTATCAATTTTCATCTCTGAGACTAGGGGCATCTTTTTTAGACATTGAGGGGGGGTCATGCTTGCTTTTCCATTTGAGGGTTAGTGGCTTATCCTCCTATATTCTATGGAACTGGGAGATAGAGGATCCCTATTGGAGTAAGGCACTGGACTTTATTATGGGTCCTAAATAGATGGGTAGTCATATATGACTATCCTGGTTATCAATACGGGAGAGGATATGGTCACATCAAAGCCCTTTCTTCTTCTCCTATATCCCCAACCTCTTCCACCAGCAGAAAAAAGTATTTTATAGTTTTCCAGATCTTCTACAATCTATTGTTTCTCACATATTATCATGAATCATGTGGTCTTACAGCCTAGTTATGATCATGAAATTTTTACAGTTAGATGCATGTTTCAGTAGATAATTATTTTCCGGATCTTCCTCTCACAACCCTTCAGAGGGCCTCCATATGAATGGGTCCTCAAATCCATGTATCCATGTCAAAGGGACATATCCCCTATGAGACAACCCTTTAGAGGGACTTCATAGGCATGGGTCCTCAACCCGAACTAAACTATGTGGTATTTTATTCATTTCCAAATAAGATATGTAGGAATCCTCTCTAAGGTCTAAACCCAACACCCCAAAAATTAACCTTAATTCTCTCTTAGTCACATTCCTAGAAAGTTCATATCCAATATGGGGGGACACATCCCTTCTAGGTTCCTTGGAGTACATTATCATAAGCCTCGCACCATCCCTTTACTAGGAAACTTTCACCAAAATGTCCTTACTAAATGACATTAAATTAAATAGTTTGGTCCTCATCACATGAACATAAAAGGTATTATGTGCCCCATTAATTGGAAATGAACTACATGGGTTAGGATTACTTTCACAAGGATAGGTTGGAATCCCATTTCATGGGACTGATCCTAATATCAAAACAACTTTCATCTCTATGGATGATGATAAATTCCAAAGTTCCCAACTATGTGGTTCTAAACCATCATCGTAATAATAAACGACCAAAGAATCTCTAACCTATATAAAAAATGATACCATCGATGGGGAATCTCAAATACATAAATATTTTTCCATTAGTGAAGAACTTAGAATATATAAAGATAATTCTAAAGTTTATGCATGCTAATAATTGATTTTTAATTTATGGGTGACTTACATCATACTTGGTATTTAATAAAGGATTCAAGAACATGTATTAAATATTTAAGAGAGTCCGAGAGTGGGGAATAATTCTCCTAAAAAAGGTTTAATGAGTCTGAACTCCCATACTATCAACCAATGTGAGTCCCTAAGTTTCATTGGATCCATTCCCCAATGATTTCCTTCCTTTGAAAAGAATGTTTGTGAAACATTCCAAATGAGGGAACTATTTGGTGTTTCTGACTCCACAAACAAAACCCATTGAAAGTCATTCAGAAATGGTGAACTAAATGTGAATGATTGTTAAACCATTCAAACCCCCATTATAAAGTTATCGAGTGTGAAATAAATATCATGATATTATCATTTGAAAAAAAATGGTGAACCCAATGTGAAATCCTTAACCAATATTACTATGTCACCCACATGTCAGGCCCCTTTCACTCTCAAAATGAAAGAGGAAAAAGGAAGAAAATTGATTAATAGTAGTATTCATTTATTGAGATGATACTTTGATAGTTTTTTCTTGTTTTTGTTTTTCACATATATCCAGGTACTTTTAACCATATTTCCCTTCGATCCAAATGGCATCATACCCGTTACCACAGACATGTGTTTCTACCACTACACAAGTTGGGTCCTCAATTAAACAAAGGATGCCATCACTAACCTAGTGTCTCCAATGCTAGGTTTCAAATACATTAGTTCAGTATTACCACAAAAAATATATCATTACAACCCTAGAGGCTTCTCAAAAGGCCCTACATCTTATGAAACCCCTCCATTCATCCACTCAATGATAGTTGCCGGACCAGAAGAAGATGACACCAATCATCATCTCAAACCATTTTAGAAGCCTATACCTGAAATGAAAAAATAATATCATCCTTTATATTATATAGTTAGATCATGAGTCCACATACAGCCTCACCTAGATAGAATGGGGTTCCCTAAAAAAGGATCTTTCAAGTAGTCGCCACTACCAACATCGCACGGTGATAAGCCCTTAACGTGATGGGGGTGTTATCCTCAGAAGTACGACCCCATACAATTAGAACCAAGAACACAAGATGGGCCACCTAGGGTAGAGACTAGACAATAAGAAGTAGGACCACACCTCTATTAACTCTCAAGAAGTCTTCCAATCAAATTAAGTGGTGAAACATGACTAGTCATAAACACCATCATGTACTATCCAAGCCTATCATAACAGTTCAGCAACATCTAGATAATCCCGCTATATAATTTAGTGATGAACCATGAGTAGGTGCACACACCTTACCTCTTCTATTAAGCCTATCATCCTAACCTAGTAGCATTCAGAGAAACCAGTCAGTAAGTCTTTCCAATAAGTAGGGTGCAGACCCATATCTCTACCCCCGCACCTGAGTATTGTCAATATATAATGACAATAAATAGAGGATAGGAGTTGTCACACACCCCTTCTCCAACCATGGAGTGGGAATATATCCCCATTCCAACCACTAAAGTTAACAAACAAATTATAATAATGGTGAAAGGGTAGACACAAATTCTTTCCCACATCCAACAAACCTTCTAGGATATAATAACAATAGCAGTAGTGGCAGAGGAGAAGACATACGACTTTATCCCCGTAATTGGGGTGAATCATCAACACAAAATTAGGGTCACTCTAGAGTATACAGATAAATATTCTCCCATATAGGAGGGTAATGGGACAAATTCTCCCATGATATATGGACAATTGGATCGAGTCCATACCCATATTCCAACTTGAGGTAATTGGCCGATTCCAATGGCCACTCCAAGGTAGTTACAAACCCCTACCAAAATTACAGAAACCTGCTAGAAAATTCCAACAGCAACACAGGATCCCATCAAATAATATTTTGTATCTGAAAACTTCTTTCCCCAATAACTGGACTCAGCCATCCATAAGAAAGAATCTAAAAATAAACTTCACTAATAGAGACTGGAAAATGAAGAGCTGATCTACAATCATGATGTGCATAATGTTGTAATTATTAAAGCCCTTAAACATTTATATGTGGTAGTTTAGGATCCTAATATTCCATTAGAAAATTATGGAGGTAGTAGTAGTAATTCCGTAGGTCCTCCCCAGACATATTACCATGAAGGCTTGTTTCATGTCTAGAATTTGTCGATCTCGAGATCACATCTCCTAATGAGTGTCATGGCATCCCTCCATGTGGCCAAAAGATCAAATAGTAAGGTGGTCCTCCCATTTCTATCATCTACCCTGAAGGTCCTCCCTAAGGTATACACTGTAGTAACTCTCCTCATAGTCAGACATCATGTCATGATGGTAGTCCTCCCCATAATGACATTTTACTTTGTCAAGAAGGTCCTACCCTTGGCGATTTAAGGATAAGAAATCCCTTCTACCATGATTCACTTGGAAAAATGAGGCTAGTGATGTATGATTTATCATCATTGATAAGTGAAATCCTTTCTCAACTGGAAGACAGCCCAAGGAAATGGTCATTCTACAAACCACCCTTGGATTTCTTACCTTCTAATATGAAAAAGGAATTCCCTACAAATCTTTTTGTTTATAATAAAGAAGTAGGGAATCATCCAATTTGTTCAAACTAGGCTGAGGAGACTCTAGTTAAATACAAATAATACATGTTGAATATAAGGTGATAGCTATCTAGATACGATATACCAATCATGTTCAGCCCTTTAGACACTCCCCAATACAACATTTCAAAGGCATTGTAGGAAGATTATGTGCATGATATCTACCTCAATATATGGAACACTCTTTGTAACTTATGAGAAAAAGTATTACCATATAAAAAATATCCAATCCATGCCAAGGTAATAGAATAGATATGCCATTAAATTGACTTGGAATCTCTCCTAGCAACATGTCACCTGAAAGTGGGACAGCTGCAAGGATCCCTTCAACACGCATGTCAGAAAACATTAAATAAGATGTGTCAGCTGATCATTGACACCCCATAAAGTGTTTATATCATAAGATGGGGAAAACTTTGAGTGTTTCATTTCACCACACTCCCCAATCAGAAAAGTCCACAAAAATTGACATCATATAATGTCATAGCCTTAGGAAGGATTCAAAAAATGAACTCTATTCAATACAAATGGTATGCTCAACAAAAACCATCCCTGACCGACACTCGTAGATGTTGGGATAGAAGAGAGAAATCAATCTAAATACATTTACATAAAGTGTCTAAAAATATTGACAAGGCCTTCTTCTTAAGGGAAGTTAATCATTAGATAGCACAAATGTCACAAATGTATTCGAAAGTAGGTGGTTCAGGTGAAAACCATATAATGCACCTAACCCATGTTCAAACATAGATCCATAAAATAAATAAATAAGCCACGGTGATCTAAGAGAAACCCTGGCTTGAAGGGTAGGGGTATTTTTTAACACAACCTTTGAGGTCAGAAAAACAAGAACAAAAGGTTGTGGAAAGGGATAAGGAATAGCCCCAACCCTCAATATTGGGGGCTTTTTTACCTCAACATCCTCCTCCTCAATGGAAGTTGGTCTTCTCTTGACTAAGGGGGATTCCACATAATGAATCCTCCCAATTAGTCACATCTCATAACTTAGTGTCCTCTCTCTGAACGTGCATGAAAAATTTTCCTAATGATTCCCTTTAGATTACCATTCATCAAACAATTCTAGGAGGACTATCAAAGGAATATATGAAGTATCATGGTGGTCACACAAAAAAAGTAATCTCTTAGAGAGACTGAAAAAATTCCTGCAATGTGTTTCACATTGATGAATATTTCTAACACCACCCCTATAGATGATAAAAAATATGATGAAAATAAATAGGAGTAGGAGGAGGAAGTTTTGGTTCATAATATGGTCCACACCAAAAATGATTGAAGGAGGTCTGTTCACTCAGAACCAGAGGCTTACTCTAAATTTGGGGATTCCCTTGACCACTCTATTACTGCCTGCTCATTGAGAATCCTTCAAAGAGAAGGTTAAAGGTAAGGTTGTGCCTCACCCACCTCCCGAAGAGGTTGAAACCTCAACAATTGAGGAAATATTCACTCGGCGGAAAGAAGAGATGAAAGAGTTGATAAGACTTAATGAAGAATTACTTCAAGACAACATTCCTACCAAATATGTTCTATAAGAGGATCCTCAACTTGCACTCCCAACAGGTGTACCTCAAAAAAGAGGGTTCACCCTGGCAACTTAAGTGGAACCAGAACATCCGATCAATATGAAGGATCGATGACCAATATATTTGGACCCCATGGTAGCATTATATTAGGATTTTCTTCCCTTGGGAACACAACCAGGGTTGGTTCAGACACATACTCAAGGACCATCCTATACAAGTTACCCACCATAGATACAAATAGAGTCTCCACTGATGGATCTAATTTTTACTGCCTCTTCTCAATCCCATGTTCAAACATATATCTCTAAAGGGTTCATAAATACTATTGATTCATTGAAAGATTTATTTGAAGCTATGGAAAAATAGTGTGCACTAGTGTAGATAGAGAAGATGCCTTACCCTGAATGAGTGGACCCGACCCTTACCCCGCCAAATTTCAGGAACCCTATATTTAAAAATTTTAATGTTTCAGGGGATCTAGAGTAGAATTTGATGCATGTCATGTCCCGATGTGATATAATGATAGGTACCCCTACATAATAAGAAGTAGTGAAACTTAGATGATTTTTACAAGCACTACAAAAGATATCCTTCATATGGTACAACAGTTTTCCAGCTCGATCAATCATGGGATGAGAAGATCTCTGTTGACAGTTTCTCTTTTAATTCAGCTCAATGTTGTTTAATACAATATTCATTGGCCTCTCAAACTAAAAATATCGAGATAATCATAGGATCTTATATTTCATTACTTTATGTAAGGGGATAACCTACTCCATAAACTTATATCTTCCTCGGATAATCTCCATGATGAGTTGTGCCCACCACTAATCCCTATAAAATATATAGGAGGGTTTTAGTATCTCATTATATTTTCTCAAAAAATGGAAGATTCCACCTTGTGGACCAAGGCTAAGCCCTGATTAATTCTATCAGCTCAAGGGAAGAGAATAGGGAAAGAATAGGTCGTGGAAGTCATGATTAAGTCATCCCCGGTACTAGCTCCAGCTCTAAAACCCATTCCATGTCATGTGGAACCCCCTCTTAAGTGTCAGCAGTAATTCCTGCCTCCTAAGGATGAGAGAAGGGAGTAGGGGAAAACTAGTTTATGAGATAAAGGAAAAAAAATTTCTTTCTAAGATAACCAAGTCCCTAGATACTTCATCACGACTTTGTAAAAAAACTTTCTCAAGTTTCCAAATCCTAAGAGGCCTGATCGAGATGGTCTCAAAGATCTATCAAACTATTTTCTCTTCCAACAAACATTGGGGAACACTATCCAACAATGATTTGTTTTCAAATAAATCCTAGAAAAAATGGTGTAATATGGAAAAGTAAAAATGGTAAATCCACCAACACAGGTGGAATGTATTTCTACCACCAATCCAGAGGAATATGGTGAATAGTATGAAGTTACTAACAAAGGTACATAGAATTTTAGTGATTGGGTGTTCAAAAAGATGATTGACCAGACTCATGTTATCCTCCATGTATGGTTAAAATATCCAACTATGCCCTCATCCACTTCTTCTACAACACATATGACTCCATTAATTTCAAAGTCCACCAAAATATAGTCTTCCAAGAAATGATATGGCTGGAAGAGTGGGAAGAAAACATAGTAATATAAACCTACACCAATGATGAAGTTGGATTTGACTCTATCGAACTTTATGACTTCAATCCTAGAATCATGTGCACTGCCCCACCAAATGGTACCACAAGTGTTAACCTGTGATATGGAATCCTCATTAGATGAAGAATTAGTATTTAGGTTCATTAATGTCTTTCACTTGATGTATCCCTACTTTGATGATGAATATTTCCATGCACCAGAGTTATTTTCACCCATCTAGGAATTGAGGGAAGGGACTAGAATAACCATGGATATATGGGAAGATTAAATCACATAAGAAATTAATACTTTGGCCATATCCATGCTCGAACTATTTATCCAAATAAAACTCATGAGAGATCCATCCAACGGGCCCAGCAGGAGTAGGAAAGATCCCCCACATATTCCAGGGTTTTCCATGACATGATCATCCTAGGAGATTGACTAGGGGGATTTCACCACCAAATAAACCTCAATGCACAGGAATACCTAGTCGACCTATCCCACAAAGGATAAAAGTGCCATCAACTCCTATTATAAGGGCTGATCTTCCTACAAAAAGTGTTTTAGTTCCAAAATTTCCTGTGATAGAATAGCCTCATGTTGGGAAGCACAAAACTTTATCCCATAAGTAATACATTCTAAATTAGTTGTCCTTGGTTACAGCCAAGTTTTCAATCCTGGATTTTATGATTCTATAAAAAGACCTCTAAGGGGTGGTCATAGAGGCTTTTTCAAGACCTTAATAATTTAAAGATAAATTTGCCACTACTGAAGTTTTTCATGCAGGGATTAATCTAGTAGAATTGAACACGGTTATCTTTTTCACAAAGGAGGAAAAATATATCATTATACAAGGACACATCGGACCTTTACATGTATCTAGTGGGATAAATGACATTGTCATCTGATGATATTTCATTGATAATGGCTTAGGGGTCAACCTTATTCTAGTCTAAATGCTTCACCAAATGGTTTACAATGATACCCACTTTAACACTTCCACTATTATGATACAGGGTTATGATAAGAGTAATAAAAATTCCCTTAATAGAATCAAGCTTAGGGATCAGTTCAGGGACCTTGTATCTGAATTAAGAATTTATGTTTGTTTAGAAGTACATGGTTTTCAATGTCCTACTGGGAAGGATTTGGTTTCATTGTCATGTTTCAATCCCATCATCATACCATTAATTCCTAAAATACTATATTAAGTTTAATTTGGGATATTTTATGGTGATAAATATCCATTAAAATCCTTCAAAACTCAGTACATTGATGAAATATTCTACTAGAGGGAAGGGAAATACCTCGTGAATAATGGTTTTTCTCAGGTCACAACCTTGAATGGTATAAAAATAACCCCATAAAATCCTTTAAAATAGCTCAGTAAAGAATATGTATTTCCTATCCATCAGATCAAAGGCATGGGCCAAAATTCATATACATATTCAACAACCATTATGATATCAGTTATGAAAACTGAGTCCAATAGTGCTAAAAAGGTCACTGACTCTTCAAACAGTGGTAGATTCTTGAATAAAAATTAACTCATTCCATACAAGAAGCTCCAATATATCCCTTCCTCATCAACTAAGTCAAAATAGGATGAAAACACTCCTTTATCCCTCACTTCATCCCCTCTGAAACCTCATAGAGGCCCCACACCATCAACCAAGTTAGTGGAAGTCGTAGTATCTTCTAGATGTTAAAATTTAGACTACTCTCCCAACTCAGGAGGTCTTCCTCCATTAAATATTTACCCTACGGGTAAGGAAGAATAGAAATTTGAATAGAAAGAGGAGTAGTACCACAGGGATTCTCCTTCATCATTCAAGGAAGGTGTTTCTACCACCATTGATAAACTTAGAGAAATAAATATGGGTACAGAAGAGAACACACATCCCAATTTAATTAATGCATACATGTATTTTGAGAAACAAGAGGTATATACCTCCTTTATGAAGCAATGTTGAGATTTTTGTTTCCTATAATTACACAAAGATGTCAAGAATCAATCTTTAGGTGGCTACTCACTTCCTAGGATTTCCAAAAAACCATCGAGGATACAAATATGTAGCTAGAAGGACACACCTGACTCATGCCACTAAAATTGAGCCTAAATTTTACAATATCATTAGATCCAATTTCATTTGGTAAGTCCAATATCTGAAATGGATAGCCAACATATTTCTAGTGAAGAAGAATAAGAATGGGAAAATCATGGTTTTTGTCGACTTCAGATATCTCAACCAATACTTTTCAAAAGATGATTTCTCAATCCCAATCACAGAGCTACTAATTGATGCAATGCCCTGATATCAATATATCTCTTTCATGGATGTCTATTTAGTTTATAAAAAATCTGGATGTCCAAATAAGATGAATAATCCACCACCTTTAGGACCCCCAAGTATTATTTTTCTATCAAGTAATGCCCTTTGGCTTGAAGAATGTTAGTGCTACATACCAGCATGTCATGCATTACATCTTCAAATCCTTCTTGGTAAGGTTTTTCAAATTATAAATCAATGACCTGAGGGTTAAGTATCAATATCATTCTGACCACCTAGATAATCTTGAGACTATCTTCAACAAACTACAATAGCATATCCTGAAGATGAACCCCTTGAAATGTTCTTTTAGGGTCACCTCATGGAAGTTTCTTAGGTTTTTTGTACACCATCATGGAATCTAAGTCTACCCTAAGATGATAAAGGATATACTCTATATTTCACCACCTCCAAACCTTAAAGATTTTAGGGGTTTATATAGACACTTGGCCTACATTCATTTATTTATAGAAAAACTCATAGGCCAGTGTTTTCCCTTCACCAAGTTAATGAAGATGTGGGTCACATATTAGTGGACCTAAAACTATAAGGAATCATTTTATAGTATTAAGAAATATCTCTTGAGTACACCAATGTTAATGAAACCCATTAAGGGGAAACTTCTCATTCTATAAAATATTCCCTAGAATGATCATTGGGAACTTTCCTTGTGAAAAAGAATGAGAACAAGAATGAAAATTACCTCTATTATATTAGTAAAACCATGATCAAAACCAAGACTCGTTATTCAGATATCAAGAAGTGTTGTTTGGACCTATAGATCCATGAGTTCCATTTGGTCTCTCGTAACAACTTTCTCAAATATAACCTTATGTTTCCTATGTTTACTGGAATTTTGGAATAGTGGTTGGTTATCTTGGAGTAGTTTGACAGTCATTTTGTGCCTTAGAAAGTGGTAAAAAAACAAGATTTGGTAGATTTCCTTGCAGAACATCTATCTATAGAAACAACATCGTTAAATACTAAATTACTATATGAAGATATTTTTTCTATTCAAGACACCCCCCAGACAAGGGAAATGTATTTTTATGGTGCATCGAGAAGACCAACAGGAAAAATAATGGAAGACCCTAAACTCAATAAAGTTGGGTTAGGAGTCATACTTATCTCTCTCGCAAAGGCAGTCTTTCCTTATTCCTTCCTATTATTAGAAGGTTGTATGAACAATGAGGAATAATATCAATCCCTCGTTGTGGGGATATAACTAGATCTTCAAATGTTAGTGGATCAATTAAAGGAGAAAGGCAATTTAGAGTTAGTAATCAAGAAGATCAATAGGGATTATGATATTAGAAAGGAGAAGATAATCCCCTATCTTGACTATGTTTGGGGGATAATGGCAGAATATTTGAATGCCCAGGAAGATACATTGGCTAATGCAACCACTACTTTGGAATATTCGAATCAGGATGAAATAGTTATTATCATTACTCACTTCCACATGGTCTTTCATTTTGTTCATGTCAACATGGAAGAAGTAAATGAGGTTATTACCATCCTTAAAATTGATGGTTCTATGACCAGTTGGATGATACCCATTGTAGAATACCTCTATAATAGAGTGATCTCATCGAAAAAAACTAGAAAAGATAAAACCCGACTGTGAGCAATCAAATTAACTCTTTATGATGGCCCAAGTCACTAGAATGTCCTCTACAAATGAGGATTCAATGGAGTCCTTATTAGATGCATTGATGGAAAATAGATTGCTTCTTCCATGAAATAATTACATATGGGATCTTGTGGTGCCCACCAGTTAGGGTTTAAGATTTCCAATAAAATATGAAGGCTCAGATATTTCTAGCCTTCAATGATTCAGGATTACAAAAATTTCACCAAGAAGTTTCATTCCTACCAAGTGCATGCCAACTTCATCCATAAACCCCCAGAGTTTCGAAACATAGCCAAATACTCTGGGCCATTCTCCATATGGGGAATGGATGTTGTGGGACCATATATATCCTCTAGCTAAGGATAATAATTTTAAATACATATTAACTACTATTGAATTATTCTCTAAATGGGTTGAGGTGACACCCCTAAAAGAATTTGGGACCAAAATCATTATCAGATTCATGAAATCCAACATCATTACTATATTAGGTGTCCCTCATAAAATATTGATGGAAAAAGGTTCCAATTTCTATTTAGTTAAGTTTAAAAAACTATATCAAGAGTATAATATCAAATCCAACCACTCGTCCTGCTATCATGAAGTGGCCAATGGACAGATAGAGGCCTTAAAAAATTACCTATAAAACATACTCTAGAAGATGGTGTATAAGGAAAAAAATTCATGTTCAGACAAGATCGTTCATGCCTTGTGGTATTACCAAACAATAACCCATAACACCACACAGGAAACCCTGTATTCACTTATATACGAGATAAAAGAAATCCTACACATTGAGTTCCAATTATTCCCACTCCATATTTCCATCTATGATCAACTATATATATATGATAAATCCCAAAAATGATTGGAAAAATTAGAGATACTTGATGATAAAAAAAATTAAAACCTTTCATCACTTGGTGGTCTAACAAAATTATATAGCTCTATATTTTAACAATAAAGTCCTCCTCTGCTCATTCCTCCAAGGAGAATTGGTGATAGCCCTCAGGACCCCAATGGTGTCAGAGAATAAACCTTATAATCTTGATCTAAAGTGGGAGGTACCATACGCCATATACAAGGTCCACTAAAAAAGATCATATTCCCTGATATCATTGGATGGAGAGCTCACTAAGGCCCATACCAATACAATATTTTTAAAGAAATACTTCATGTGATAAAGACACCATCATCCATGTTTCAAGATGATAAACTGCATGAAACCAATGTCCTCACCATACAATGTTAAACTGAATAGCATCATGGTCTGAACTGTAAGACTTTAAACTGTATAGCCGAACATCCTAGTCAAAAGATGCTAAAAGGTAGGAAAACATCCTAACTGCATGATGTAAAACTGCATGGTTCATGTCCTTGTTGTAAAATTTAAAACTATATAACATTTTATTCTATTCTTGAGAGGATAATAATCTTTGTATTTGTTCACCCACCATACCTATATTCTAAGAACTTTGTGTGTCTTGATTCCTGTCATCATAGGATACATATTGACACCTGGATGTTCAATCCTATGTCCAACTACCACATGAATATTTCTCCTCCCTATGTATGGGTCAGACCTATATAGGGAGCCTTATAAGAACTACGTGTGTCTTGATTCTTATTCCCATGATATATGTAGCGATGCCTAAATCCTATATATTGGGCCTAGCCACAACCAAGAAAAAAAATCCCCTCTCCTGTATACAAACCAAATATGTGTAGGAGACCTCAACTTGGGTTCCTTCATTTAGGATCCCATTATGGAAATAGAAATATCCCTCTCCTATATATAAAAAAAATATATGTAGGGATACCACACTCCATGGATAATGCCATTTTAAATGCTTCCATTGTGCTTGTACATATTCCTTCCACACATCATAATCCTTGTCCTGGGAAATTTTGAATATCCATAAGCATTCTTTGGCCATCAAGAGTGGAATTTAATATTTTTGAAGATACCTTTTCCTAACTATATTGTAATACAACCTAGTTGTATTTTCATAAGTCACCCACCAAAGGGATTGTCAGTTAGAGAATTTTGTTGTTTGGTTGTGCATTGATACGCCCCAGTTGGATTTACATAAGCCACCCACCAAAAGGTCCTGTCAATTAGAGGCACATTCATCCTTAGGAGAGACCTCTTATATCTCCATAAGTCCCAAAAATATTGTGATAAAAATCACTTTTCAATCATTGTCATAGGTTATTCCTTGTGTGTTTTCCCATCTCAATCCTCTTGATCCGAGAACCCCAAAGATCATGGTTTACAATTTCTTTCCTTGTGTAAAAATTATAATAGAAAATACTTGGACTAGTAATTCATATATAACTCATCATTTCCATAATGTATGGTCCCATCCATATGACATAAAACTATAATACACCATGTTGTCTTAGTCACGTGACATTAAACTGTACGACAATGTCTTCATCACATGAAGTTAAAATGTTGCTTTCCCCTATGTACCAAGCATAGGATGCCCTAGGAAACTAACTTAGGAAGATTTTTATCACAAATATGGGATTCCTCTCATTATATGACTTCATAAATGCCTAAAAACGTTTTTAAGGCCTCATTCTATATTTTCTACTTCAGGTAACTTTAATCTTTATCGCATGACATTAAAATTCATAGTTGGTGTCCTCACTACATGACACTAAACTAAATGGTTTTCAAGAACTATGTAAGGCTTGATTCTCATTTCTATGATATATATAGCAACACATGAATCCTATATCCTGGTCCATCCACTAAAAAATTAAAATTAACTTTCCATTTATTTTTATCACCTTTGTGTGGTGGAATAAACCGTTTCCACTTCTTATTTATTACACCAAGAATAGATCACATGGGATTAGGAGTTTTGATAAAGGATTACATGCACAATCAAGGAATATCAGTTCACATCAGGGTTACTATATTCTTGGTCAAAATACTTTAAAATTCACACCATGTAATGACTCATATTTTCTCTGATTCAATTTTTATAAATTAATTGGGAAAATTCTGACACCAGACACTGAGACGGTGATTCCAAGTCTCGATGTACCCAGAACAAATCGATGAAAAATGTTAAGTTTTTAATAAAACACGTGGGTGGTTTTTCTTTAAAACTAAATAACTTCTAAATGGGTGTATGGGTAAGAAATATTAGTGCACCATTGTGTTAAAAATAGTGATTTTACCCTAGGTGAGGCATATCTTTTGCTGGCAGAGGTCAACAGCGGAAAGTATTTTTTGGACGTATCAGTAATAAAAAATTTAATAAAAATATTTTATTTCGATAAAGAGAATACTTTCTTTATATTTTATTTTTTCAGGAATCCAAGGTTATCACCATAACCCTGGAATTCCCATGAGATGAGGAGAAGAAAGTTCTCTTGATGATAAAAATGGATCGGAGATCGGGACTTGGATCGAAGATCAACAGATCAACGAACGATGATGATGCAGCTTCACCCTTCATCAGCAACTGATCCAAACCCCAGGTATGGTGTTGTTTCTTTTGTATTCATTCCTAATTCATAAATTTTAGTATGAATTTAGAACAACCCACAAATAGGTTGATCCACAGTTCAATTGTTTGCGGCGTTGTGACCCTTGCGATGAGACGGTTCTTTTGAGATACTCTAAGTGAGTTTTTGTCGAAGTTTTCATGTGACCTAATGGATCGAGGAGTAGTTTATCCCATAATGAGTGCACTATGAGTGGAATCATGTGGCTGGATATGACCTAGAAGCTCTATGACCTAGAAGCTATGTGACTTATAAGATGTGTGACCTGTAAGCTATGTGACCTAGAAGCTGTGTGACTCAGAGACCGTGTGTCTTACCAAGATTATGTGTCTTACTGATACTATCTGTCTTACCAAGACTATGTGTCTTATTGAGACTGGGTGTCTTATCATGACTAAGTCAGTACTCCTCTATCCTACCAGGTTGCGGTTCCTCAAGTCACTAAGTGGTACTCCCATACCGAGTTAGGGTATGGATCCTTGATACTGAGTGTCTTACTGAGAATGGGTATCTTATTGAGACTGAGTGTCTTACTGAGACTATGTGTCTTATCATGTTAGATTGGGTCCTCCATTGAATATGGAGCTCCCTTGGCTGTTGGAAATAGTTACAAGGAGCAGACTCATTCACTTTGTGTGAACGATACCTAGATAAGAGTTCGAGTTCCCTCAATGGACCGAGGAGTGGGCTACTCCATTAAAGAGAGATAGATGTTTTGTGGATTAGTTAAGGGCAGTACTCCCTCGATTTTAGGGTAGTGGTGAGGTGTGAGTCCCTCTTCTCTCTCTTATTAGAGATGATACACGTGGTTCGTAGTTTGGATCAATGCTTCCTCAACTGTGTGAAGTGGTGAGGGGTTGACCTCTTCACTTGGGTTTCTTAGCTTGATCTAGGTTCAAGGCGGTGATGAATGGACCCCAGGTGTTGGGAACTAGAGTTGGACCTAGTAAAATGTTCCCAATGTAGTGAATCTCTCATACAGGTTTCATTTGAGATGGTTGAGCTCGTGGAGCATGTCCTCCTAGTTCTTTGAGTTACGATTCGAGCCTATGATGAGAATCCTGTTACTGGCTATGAGGTTGGAACCTTATGACACTTATTGTCTGAGATGACTATATCTGGATTTTCTTGATATAGGTGTTGTATACATATATATTTGTGGAGCTTATTGTACTTCTTGTATTTCTTAGTGGCATTCCACTGTGATTTTGGGGTGTCCTACTGAGTATTGTTTTACTCACCCTTGCATGGTATTTTTTCACACATTTTGTGTTTTGTGTAGATGATCAATGTTTTGATGGAGTCCTAGGTGGAATAGGACTAGGTGGTTCTTAGAGAGACCAGATATTCAAGGTGTGATCATGTGACTTCAGACAGTTTTCCCTGTACCTACCATTCAAGTAGGGTTTTCTACAGATGAGTTTCAGGAACTTGGACTTTCACTTTTCCAAACTCTTTTTTTTGTGGTCTTGTATTCTAGCCCTATTTACTTTCTAGTTTTATACTATCATACTCTATTTTTGGTATCTTAGTGGTATGCATGCTTGTTTACTTAGTGTTTTTACATTTCATCATTTTGGGATTGGAGATGTGTGTGTGTGTGAGAGAGTAGGTACTTAGGAAAATGTCTCCCATTTGTGGGATATTCCTACTCAATTTTAGTCACTAGCCCCTAGAGTATTAGAGGCGAGCTTAGGGTAGTCACGGTACAGGTCCCTCTGGGACAGGTCATGATAGAGTGGTATCAGGGGCATGTCGTTTCTACCTAAATGACTAAGTGTCTATGATATTGGTTTGGGAAAATAGTGTTAAGTGTTTTGAGTTCAAGTTTCAGGCCATGGAATCTAGTGTTGGTGTGGCAGCTAACATATCCATACACCAGGACTCTGAATTATGATTTTTGAATCGGCACATGAAAACACTGGTTGTAGGGAAAACAATGGTACATGCATCATATAGGATTTTGGTGTGCTCTCATGTCCTTATTGAGTCATCTCACTAGGTATACCCTATTGAATGTGGTACATCTTGTTATATTTCATGATGCCTCCACATATATATCTATCCAATATTCCACTGCATGATCATGAGGATGATCCTCTAGGTGATGAGACATCAGTGTAAGGATTTGTGCCAAAGATAGCACCTCCAGGTGGTTCACCAGCTATACCACCACATGTAGAGAATCACATGGTACCATTAGTACTAGAGGATGAGGAGCGTAGGCTAATCACACCTCATAAGTTTTAGCAATAGGGACCCCTTAGGTTCTAAGGTGATCCTGACACACAAGCGGCTGAGGACTGGATTGAGGCACTGATCCAAGTTTTCCTTATAGTCCATACACTAGTAGATTAGATGGTGGTCCTAACAGTGAGCTTTTTACATGGCATAGTAGAGAAATGGTGGGGATTGGATACCTGATCTTGTGATGAGGAGAATTTTCTATGGACAGAGTTGAGAACCTTTTCATATAGGATTTCTCACCTTATAAGCTATGATCTATGTGTGTTCAAGATCTTCTATAACTCTGGTAGTATGGAATGTCGATATCTGAATATTCATCGAGGCATACCGACCTTTCTAGGTACTTGATAGATATGATACATGACCAGTTCTTCAGGTCTCGGGCCTTTAATCAAGGTCTATGTAGAGAAATTCGGGCTAGTGTTATCCCTCTATGCATTCAAACTTATAATAGGGTTCTAGAGCGAACCTTTGTGGTTGAGAGTTCCTTGGTTGGGAAGATACAACTGATGGTAGTCCACAATGGGAAAGAAGGATCATAGAGCTCGGAACTAGGAAGCTGAATTTAGTCTCATAGACTTGGACATGTGAAACATTCCTAGAAGAGGTCCCATGATAGGGGATCTACAGCTCAGGGCTCATAGAGTGAGTCCAGATGACCTAGAGATAGGAAATTCTTTTTATGTGATGGTAGGGGACATCTCGCTAGAGATTTTATAACCTATAGTATTGTTGATAGGGAAATGGTGGATGGACCACTGAGGTAGAGAAAGTGACAGGAACAGACAGATCTACAAGGTGGAGGATGTGGTAGAGGAGATGGGAGAGTAGTAGGAGGTGGTATACATTTCAACATGTTACCACCACCACCCTCAGGTGATCCACACCAAGCTCAGGGAGCTGGAGGATAGGGAAGAGGATAGCTACATGCAGTCGAGGTGTATGACCCGAGGGATCTGGGAATGATTTTAGGTATGATCTATGTCTATTCTACCTTGGATTCCATATTGATAGACATGGGTGCTAATAATTCTTTTCTTTATATGAATCTTATTTGAGACTCAGAGATTCCTGCTGAACCATTAACTCTTCCCTCACATTTGGAGACTCCTAATGGAGGAGAATCAGTGATAATGAACTTGTACTGATATTGTTACCCAACTCTTATAGATGAGATTTTTAGTTGGGATATCTTGGTAGAATCGTCGATAACTTATGACATCATTCTTGGTATGGACTAGTTACCCATAGTTCATGCTCAGATTGAATTTTTTAGGTGAAGAGTGAGGTGTTTCCATAGTGGAGAAATGAGGTTTTTCTTTTTAGTGAAAAAGGGATCCCAGACATCAAAGGATGGATCCACACATAGGAGGGTGTATCCAATTACTCATCAATTGGATAGCCTAACCCTCGATGTAGTGGGTGTTATGAGTCCTCAGTTTCCTGCAGTGGTGGCAGAGTTGTAGTGGATCTAACAAAGGTTGAAATAGAAGTGTTGAATAGAGTTCCTCTAGGACTATGACTTCGATATTTTCTATACTCATGGGAAGGGGAACATAGTGTAAGATGCTCTCTGTAAGAAATACATATTTTAGTTATTGAGTGAGGCATCAGAGTAGTTGGTCACATTGCATATATCCTTTGTGGATAGAGATAGATCAGCTACATCCAATCAATGGTTGTCACCTATCCACTATTACAGCAAGCCAGGGAGTCAAAGCTTGGGGATGTCGACTATGAGACCTTACGTTCTCATATTTCCTTAAGTCATACCCCTAAAGGATACTCAAAAGGTGTAGAGCGTATCATCCTTTTAATAGGGTGAACAGTTTTACTAGTGTCGTTATGGGAGGAGGTTCTAAGGTAGTTCCACACATTGCCTTTGGTGGTACATTTGGGTGTAGAGAAGATATAACAGGACCTCCGATGTTAGTTCTGGTGGTCAAGGATGAAGAAGGCAATTGAAGAGTTTGTTTTTGGATGCCTCACTTGTCAGCAAGTGAAGGTTGAGCATGGGTTCTAGCGGGCTTGAGCTAACCCCTTGAGGTGCCAGTGTGGAAGTGGGATAGGATATAAATGGACTTTTTGATGGGTTTACCATGAATATATAGGGGACATGATTCCATCTAGGTGATTTTTTACCAACTCAACAAGTCGTCCCACTTCCTACCTATCTGAGAGCAGGGTTCAGTAGAGATCTTGGTATGCCTCTATGTGTAGTAGATTTTTCTGTTTCACGGAGTACCATCGATGATTGTTTTGGATTGTTATTATAATTTCACATTCTGGTTGTGGAAGAGATTTCAAGATGTATTTGGGGATCAGCTACATTTTAGCACAGTTTTTCATCCATAGACGGATGGCCAGAATGAGTGGACCATTCAGGTTCTGGAGTACATGCTATGTGCTTGCATCCTAGACTTTGGTTGTAGTTGGGAGGATCACCTACCTCTGGTAGAGTTTTTGTATAACAATATATACCACTCCACCATTGTTAGGGAACCATTTGAGGCCTTGTATAAGTGACTATTCATGTCACCACTTTGCTGGACAAGCCCAGGAGAGTTAGCACTCAAGGGTCCAGAGTTGGTGGGGGCTACCACTAAGAAGGTTCAGATCATCAAAGAGTTGATGAGGATTGTACAGAGCCAGAAAAATGCATATGCTGATAGGAAACAGAGTCCTATAGAGTTCTAGGAAGGAGACCATATATTCCTTCAGGTCTCACCTTGATGCGGATTATAGATATTTGGATGAGGTGGAAAGTTATCTCTAATATAAATTGGTCCTTTTCATATTCTTCATAGAGTTGGAGAGGTGGAATACCGTCTAGCTCTACCCCCACAGTTACATCAGGTATATGATTTCTTACACATATTGTAGCTGAGGAGGTACGTCCATGACCCATCACACATCATCGACTAGGGCAAGATGTACATTGAAAATGGGGAAACTTTTATGGAGTACCCAGTGGAGATCAAGGATCAAAAATAGAGGATCCTTTGTAGTTGTTCAATTCCTCTATTGTGCATTCAGTGGAAACACAGGAATATTCATAAGAGAACTTGGGAGCGGAAGGCTAAGATTCGTGCTCAGTACCCTCATCTTTTTTTAGTAGCCCATTTTTGTATTTTGGGGAAATAAATTCCTAGGTTGGGGAGAATGTAATGACTTGTATTTTCTATGGTTTTATTTTTATATATTAATTGGGAAAATTCTGAGACCAGGTGATGAGACGGCATGTGATTCCGAAGACCGGTGTGTCCGGAACAAATCGATGAAAAATGTTTGGTTTTTAATAAAATGTGTATGTGGTTTTTATTTAAAATTTAATAAATTCTAAATAGGAGTCCATATCAAAAAATTTAGGGCATCGTTGTATTCATAACAGTGAGTTTGCCCTAGGTAAGGCCTAACTTTTTACAATGTGGGTCAACTATGGAAAGTAGTTTGTGGACATATCGGTAATAAAATATTTAATAAAAATATTTTATTTCAATGTAGAGACTCCTTTCATTATATTTGTGTTTTTTAGTAATATAGGGTTATCACCATAACCCTGGAATTACCCTAAAATTATAATAAGTAAGTTCTCTCAATGGAAATGATGGGTTAGAGATCAGGATTTGGATCGTAGATCAACGGATCAACGAACGATGATGACGCATCTTCTATCTTCATCATTAACTGATCCAAACCCCATATAGGGTGTTTTTTCTTTATTATTCATTCTATATTCTTAAATTTGATGATGAATTTGGGACAACCCATAAACAGGTTGATCCTTGATTTGATCGCTTGCGGGATGGGTGCTATACCTATGGGGATTTAAATGGGGGATAGATCTAGGTGATTGCTTCGTTCTTCATGATCCCTCTAACAAGGATGAATTGAGGTCGACATGAAAAAATTCCAAGATCCTTCCTACAGGTATTTTATTGATTCTCTATTTTCCCCCCAATGTTATTATTTTTCTTCATGTTCTTTGTGATTTTATGAGTAGATGATTGTTGCACCTTTGATTTGTGGTGCAACAACTCGAGACTGAAGATATAATGCCACAATGACAACATGGAGGTGTGATGGTAGGTGTGGAATAATTCGGATGAGGTAGCAGCGTAAGGAGGTGGTTCATGGTGGTGGTTGGAGGCATCAGCTCCAATAGGTTCAGGCGAGGAGGTAAAGGTCCAGGGGCGTTCCAGGAAAACAATGATCCATAAGATTCAGGTCGCTGGTGGGGTGTCCAAGAAGAATGCGGCTTGGTGCCGCATTGGAAGATCCCACACTGATGAGTATGTGGCACAGGCCCCTCTAGGACAGGTTGTGACACACCAGACATCTTTATCACATAACATTAAATGGCATGGTTTATGCCTCTTGTATGAGTAAATTCAAGAACTACAAGTGGCTTGATTCTCACTTCAATAATATACATACTGATTCTCAGGTCCTATATCCTAATCTAGCTATAAAATGGGAAATTCCTTCACTCTACTATGTATGATTCATATCTACATACGAGGGTCCAACATGGGTATCACCCTATTTGTGAACCTGTATTCAAAAAAAATCTTCTTTTCCACATAATAATTAAATCAATGTGGATATTCAGTTTAAGAACTATATGTGTCTTGATTATTTCTATAATGGGATACGTAACGATGCCCATATCCTATGACTTAGGCCTATCTGTGAAAAAAAATATCCATTTTCCTTTATATGGTTCATCCTTGCATAGAGAAAGCATTTCTCCCCATTCTTGGGTAATTTTGATATAAAATAGACCTTCTATATTCAGTCAGTTTCCTTCCACAATGAAAACTCTTTATCCAGGGAAATGAAAATCTCTATAAACTTTCTGTAGATATTGGTAGTGGATTATCATATTCCTACGGATATATTTTTATGACTATGCAGTAATACACCCCAGTTGTCTTTGCATAATTTTCCCACTAAAATATCCTATCAACCAGATAATGTTGTTATTTGACTCTGTAGTAATACACCTCAGTTGGATTTTCATAAGTCACCCAAAAATGGGTCTATCAACCATAGGAACATTTATTCTTAAGAGAGACCTCTTCTATCTCCATAATCCATTTCCACTATACCAATCTTCATATCCAAAAACCCTATATTATAGTTTACAAATTTCCCCCTTCATGCCTAAAGATGATGGAATATTCTTGTACAAATTACCATGAAATAGAAAACCACTAATATTTTGGTCAAAGATAAATGGCCTTAAACCACGACCCTCGGTGTCCTTTATGTAAGACATTAAATTTCATGGTCCATTTCCTAGTTTCACAACATTAAACTACATGATACTTCAACCATTTTTATGGAGGGGACTTTCCCCATGATGTTGGTCATCTAATAGAATGCACCCTCCTTTACACAATCTAAATTCATGTAGGGGCGTATTTTCATTCATGGACAATGCCAATATAGATTCTCTCTTCATTATTAGACACTTTCCCTTGACAAACCACCCTTCATGGTCTTGATAAATATAGATATTCACAAACTACCCATCTATCTATAATGAAATGTCAGATTCCTGATGACACCTTTGTTTGACTATGTAGTAACATGACCCATTTGGCTTTGCATAAGTTACCCACAGGAAGGGCCTATCAACCATAGGCACCTATGACCTCAAGAGAGACCTCTTATATATCTGTAATCCCCAATGACAACATCATGCTGGAAACCACTTTTCAAATATGGTATATGTTCTTCCTTATATGTTTTTATCACATCATGTTTTAGATCTGTAAATCACAAAATCATGACTCAAAATTATCCTTTAGGTATTTTAAGACTGTCTATAAATTCTTCTATAGTAATCCCTACTTGGTTTATCCTTCCATAACTCATGGTCAAATTTGTTCGACCTAAAACACCAATTGCACTAGTCCAGTTTTCAAGACTCTAAACCACCCCCAAAATAGATAGGGTGCTTTCCAGTTTGAAAACCCATAAAAGGGAACCCTGGGAAAAATCAAGTCTCAGCTTTCTAGATTTTCACTCCATGTATTTTAGGAAAAAATCAAGTAATTAAAGAAAAAATCACAAAACTTGTTAAGATGTAAAACCTCAAAGGAATGCCTAAGAAAAATCCAAGTCTCTTCTACTAAGTCGTCCTCATTTTAACTTAGGAAAAAATTAGGGTGATGAAATAAAGACACAAAGTTATTGTGTCATGTCATGTGGCCCTATCAATAGTCTAACCATACTCTCTAGGTCAAGGAAAAGACTTAAGAAAAAAATTATAATTCTCTCATCCTTTTCTTTGTAATTGTAGCACTTTAAAACAATGAAATTCAATAAAATGAGTCATTTTAAGTGTTTTTTCTACGATTACAATGAGGATGATACACATAAAAAAATTATTAAGAAACAAACAAATCCTTTTAATTTATTTTTTTTAATGCATAGGAACTTCTATAGGTTGGAGTCTCTCCATAAAATTTTATAGATGTTCCTCGACATAGGCCTTTAGATGTTGAATTATGGCCTGATCATTCTCCTCATATTTCTAAAACACATCCCATTTCATGGTGATGGCCTCTTCAACATGAAGGAGTTTATCCTTCTCTGAATCCATAGAATCCTTGGCTTATTCTAAGACCCTCTTAAAGAAATAGAGGATTTGGAAAATCTCTTCATGTATGGAATTTAGTTCTTTTTTAAGTCATGCCATTTGAAGAGATTTCTCATCTAGATGATGTTGATGTTCTTATACCTCCTTGTCATGGTTGAGCTCTTCCTAGGATAATGTAGTCTTGAGATCTTAAAAAATAGCCTACCAACTATTCCTTAACCTACTTCTACATTCTCTCATCTTTCCATTTTCAAATGATTGAATTCACAACATGGTGGATTGTGTGGTAATCAAACCCATCATACCCTATAAAGGAAAACATGGTTAGTAGTTGATGAAGTTGTAATGGAAGGTATTAAAAAGGAATCTCAAAAAATATCTTCTAGATATCTCACCAAATGATATAAAATGTGGTGTGAAAGGTGTATTGTCTCTCCAAATCTGACTCAAAACTTCTTTCAGATGGAGAGATGTATTCTAGGATCATCACACTCAATGAGTCACCCAAATCTGATCCCTCCAAAATAGTGTCTATGTCACCTACCAAGGTTGGATGAATTGGCACAAAATCCCCCACCTTAGGCTCGACCATCGAAGTTGATGGAACTAGATAGAATATGGAACCCCTCATTGACATCAACAAGTTAACAGATAGTAAAGGAAGTGAAATAACTAGATCAGTTAACCAAACTCACTCATTTGTTGATCAACATCTAGAATTGATGCCTCTCTGAATTCCTCAGTCTCAATGTGTTGGGTAGGTAACTCATGATAAGGATCATCCTCCTGGGTTTCCCTTGTAACTGGGATGGAGGGTCCTTAGGGATATACCACTTTAGGGTCCTTAACTATTAATCCCTCAGTAATTGGAGTATAATAGACTTGGATTCCTTGGTCGTGAATTTCCTCAGTAATGTTTTATATGGAAAAAAATGCATAGGTTGAGCTCTAGTGTAAGAAATAAAATAATAGAAGGACAACTATGTTTGAAAATATGAGAAAGAGAAAACTCGCATCCATCTAATTCCCTATTAAAGTCTCCAAACTCCTTAAGGGGCCTAAAATATCAATATCTAGATTATGTTTTTCCATTATTTCATTATACAAGGCATCAAGTCACATATCATCCTCACTATCAAGGGTGTCAAAGATGTTGGGCTCAGCACCCAAATTGGATCCTCCATCAATAGCATCCACTATGATTTCATTAGGAATGACCCTTTAAATCAATGTAGGTTAACATTCACACCACCACCTTTATTGGATCGTCTGAAATCCATGTTAGCACCTTCCAGAGTGGTTATAGGACCTACAGTAGCAATTGTAGGGTCCTCTAGTGTGTGATACAAATATGAAATATCATAAGGAATAAAATTCATTAGTTGGGACACAAAACATTATGATTCATGTTTAAATTACTAGTATACCTCTCCCTCTCAATAGTGATGGGATCAGATGTGTCTTAATCCATTGATACTTCTCTTATTGAGGGAACAGACTCGCCAGCAGGAACCCACACCTCGTCCAGGATCTCCTCCTCAGGTCTCGGGGGGACATCTCTATGCCCCTTGAGGGAGGACAGAGAAGTGGATCCTACAACCCATGGGAATAATTAATCATTTATTCTATAAAAATCAATGATAAATTATGCTAGGAAAACTCACGCTGACTAATGATGTGTTGTTCCAAGCGCTTCACTCTCCGTCATTCCTTAACTTTTGATAGAGGAAGGATAACACTTTACACCAAAAATATAGGTATTGAAGGTGGAATTAGAGAGGAATATATCACCATATCCTCCTCTATTATCCTATTTCTAGAGGATATCTCCCCTGATTTAGGAGTTGATTCTTCATCCCCCAAAAGGGAGCTTGTTGGTCCATTCCTTAGTGACAATATCTTGACCGATTCCCCCTCTACCCACTGAAAATCAAGGTCACCCTTTGCTCAGTAATGACTATTTTATCAAAATAAGGAAGATAATGATGAGTTAGGAAATAAGTATAAGGGAAAAATTATATCCTAAGGGTCGAGAAAGTCATCCCATTCATCAGCGAACAGTTCATCAACCCCTTCAATGGCTCGTCGTTCCAACATGTTAGTTACCTTCTTTGTGGTTAGAATCTAATTATTAGTGGAATAAATGATCATTTCTATCTCCCATATATATTCCCACCTTTATAGGATCATCATAAAAGGGGAGTTTTGGTGGGGATCGAACATCTCCAACATGTGGAATCTACAACCCAACACAAAGGAGTGATCATAATTCATTGGAATCAGAGGAACCAATTTTTTGAGTCTAAATTGCCTCCCTCCGTACAAAATTTAAGGTTTTTTTGTCCTTATGTAAATCATATGTAACATTCCTTAATTTCATGGGCTTCCCATATCTCTTAATTATGGTTGAAGGTAAGGAAACTAGAGGCTGAGTTTCCTATTGACAATGAAGGCCCAGCTGCCTAGCCCCAATTTCAGCTGGAATAGCCCTTTTGACCTTAACTAGTGAACTAAAATGTGCATGGGTTTGTCTAGATGAGCTTGGGGACTCATCATAATCACTCTATAGAATGGGTATAGCCTTTATACAACACTTTCCCCATCTAGAAATCATTATGACCATGACTTTGGTAATTCCTTCTATTAATACCCCTTGGGGATATAATGAAATCTAAGCCTCAGCATACCAAGAGGTCAACCCAGTGGATGAACTTACTAGAGGCAGATTAATTACTACTCGATTCACCTCCACTACAATGATAATATAGAGTTTTTGGGCCATAATTGGGTACCTATATAATCAAATGTGCATGGGATGGGATACATTTTTTTCTATAGGCACTTGAATTGGCATGAAAATCTATATGGATCATAGGCCTCACATATAATCTCTCTATCAATTTAAACCACTAGAAAACTATCCTTGAAGGTGATCATATATAGCATCATCTCATCACCAACTTTTTCATCATCACTGAAATTCCTAGTGGGAATATCCTCATACAAAAAGAAATTAAACTCTCTAAGAATATTCAGTCTCATTATAGCTCCACTGTACTTTAGGGACAGGGGCTGGATTCCAGAAAAGGCATGAAAAATGGTTAGAACTAGATCCTATGGTATTTTATTTCATTAATCATGTAATAATAAGTAAAATGTGCCTCAATCCATCTCCAAAATACATGTAATAACCCTACAATTTTGAAATAGGCCTTCCCTGTGTGCACATGAAACCGACACTGATGGATATTCACCAGGATAGGGGTTTACAACCCTTTATGCTTTATAAATAATAGCTTGTCCTCTATAATGAATGCTCTCGGCCTCATTATTCTACTTGAGTCATAGAATGGAAACATATATATGCTTATCCACATCTCTAAGAAACCTATGAGATGCATCTTGGTGAGTACGTTGGACCTGGTTGTGTACCCCCATCAGTCATACCGTCCTTGCTTTGATGTGGGATAGAATTTACTGAGAATGATCTGATTATCCATTAAAGGACATCCCATGGGATGTTTTCACATGGGTACATCCCCCTTTAGCTCCAAAAAATCATTCATCCATGCTTCAGAATGAACATCCCCCTTTATATCAAGATTTTCCTTCTTAATATCTTGGGCTATATTTAACAGATCAGGGTCTATAATATGTGTACTTTATATATCTTACCATGTGTTTTTTTGTGGGATAAAATCTTCATACATATCACTAAGGATGGGAAACCCATATATCTTGTATACATCCCATAAAATGGTGTCAGCTTCTCCATGCATCATATGGAAGGAATTGGTCTATGGACTCCATTAGCTTAGCAGTTTGGGAATTATATCTAGATTATTGTATATATATGCCTAGGCCACCCAGGAAGCATCATGGATGATGAATTATTTTATCTTGGTTAAAAAATTGGCATAGGTATGGTTCACCCAGTATGACCACATCCACTCGTGTCTGACACCCCTTCCGAGACATAGGTCCCAGTATTCCTTCCATCCTTTTGATTGATCTGTCTTAGAAACACAGAAGATGGATTATTAGCAATGTTTCTTCAACTTGGGGTTATGAGGATTTAAATATAGGGTATAACTATTATGATTCATGAAACAGGGCATGGATGATGTTCCCACATTGATGTATGCACTCTAGGCTGAGATGTTGGCATTAGATAAGTTCTTATACTCTTAGAACTAGGAAATCAGGATATAGTTCTTCAGTCTCAGGATGAAGACATCCTTTATATTTCCATGGATGTATATAGGTGGATATTTTCTCTCAGTATATTCATGGTGATTCTTCTTCATATGATTTTCGAAGTCTAATAGAGTAGTTTTTCATATGTTGTAATAGTCAGGCTTTATGATGTCGATCATCTCCTTGGTATGACTTCCAACTCATTCAACAAAAACTTTATCCTATTGAGTAGTCATAGGGAATCTTCAAGGAAGTACCAAAATTTTATTAAGGATAAATCTTGTTTTAAAAAATCATAAATTCAAAAATTTGAAAAATTAATGGACTTGTGCAAGTTGCTCACCCAAGTGACCTTGCATAGGTCACTCACCTAGGTAACCTCACACAGGTCACTCACCCAGGTGCATATGTTGTGTAGATATAAACAAAATGAGTCTATGTGTGTAAAGATTTAATGAAAAGACTAGCATAATGAGATCACTAGAATGATGACATAAAAAAGTGATAGTGGAAGGAAGAGCCATTGAGGACCTCGGTTCTATTTATAGAGATGGGTACCCCTACACGGGATACATACATGAAACCACTGTGTGGTCAACCTGTGTGATCCACCAACGCAACTTACCAGCACTACTTTCCCTATCACTTCTCACTTGAGTGTAATTTAAGTCCCCATGTTTATTGAGCCTTAAGAATAAAGTTTCACATACACATAAAGGACAAAGAATAAAGGATCCATCAACATCCTTTTCCTCTACCTTAGGATCAGACCCACTTCTTCTGATTGGATCCAATCCTAAGGGGGGATTTTGTTGACACCCTTTTTCACGGAAATAAGAAGTTTAAAATGGAAATAATTCGAGGAAGTGAGAAGTGAATAATTAATAGGTTTACATGATTATCTAAAGTAATATCATGTAGGGCCTAAAATTAATATCGCTACTCAGGTCACACATATATGCCAGCGACAGTGCACAAGCCCCAGACAGGTGCACCTAGGAGAACCACTCAGGTCACGCCTGTGTGCTGACCAACATGAATCACCTGCATGATCCACCTCATTCATCCAGGGTCCCAAAATTGACTATAAATAGGACCCTAAGTCTCTTCATTTAAAATGGTGAAAAAACCCAGAGAATCCTCAAAGCTCTACTCACCCTATTCCTTCTCCCAGGCCCTCGAAAACACATAGGTAGCTCTCCAAAACCTAAGAGAATAAGGAATTAAGGGAAATAGAGGGATAAAATTACCTCCAATGTTTTAAATAATAAACACTATCATTTGGAACAAATTTACCTCTAATCAATAGATAATAGAATGAAGTTCCCTTCCTAAACATGGAACCTGTGTGAGGCCCTTCTAGGGACACCTAAGGAAACCCTTGAAGCTTAAAGCAAGGCCTCGACCAAGTGTTATATCCCGATTTGTCTATTGTCCAAAGTTCATTTCTAGATCATGCATTCATAACCTATGTGAATAAATTATGGCCCACCCAAGTTCCCCTATGTGATACCCCCTTTAGCTCACCCAGCCTTCACCTGTGCAAACTGTCTTTGAGCCCTCTTCATGCCACCAATGGTAGGGAATCTCCTTCCTTAGGACTCTCGTCTAAAGGGGGATAATCCAAAGCCTCCATCGAAGCCTCTAAAATTTAAAAACTATGGAGAGGGACACATCAGTGTATCTTCTATTTGGTTATGAATTCCTTCGGTCATAGGTGATACACTTTTTTGACCTGGTAGGTAATTTCCTTGGGGTGTGTGTAGTTATGAATCCCTTTAATCATAAGGACCCCTACCCTGAGGGTAGTGCCAAGGACCTCCTGATCTCAAATATAAATGCTAGGATCTTTTCTTTCCCTTTTCATATATAAGACATAGTGGCTAGGGCTATGTCCTTCAACTATCATTTATAATACCAAGGGCCTCCAACTACATACATTGAGGGGGGTATCATGCTTACTTTTCCCTTTGAGGTTTAGTGATTTATCCTACTCTCTTCTCTAAAACTAGGTGATAGGGAATCCATCCTAGAGTAATCCCTTGGCCTTTATTATGGGTCATAGATAGATGGGTATTCAGATGCGACTATCCTCTCGTTACAAATATGAGAGAGGAAACAAGCACATCAAATCCCTTTCTTTTTATCTCATATCCCCATCCTCTTCCACCAATGGATGAAGGATTGTGCGATTTTCCAAATATTCTTCTTCCTCTTTTTTATCACATCTGAGCATGAATATTACAGTCTTAGAGACTAGATATGATCATGAAATCCTCACGATTGAATGCATGTCTTAGTAGAGAATCATTTTCCATGTCTTCCTCTCACCTCCATTCAGAGGGCCTCCATAGGTGTCGGTCCTCAAATCCATGTATCCATCTCAAAGAGTCATATCCCTACAAGACAAACATTAATAGGGCCTCCATAGGTGTAGGTCCTCAACACAAGCCAAACTATTTGGGATTTTATTCTCATACAAATGGGATACGTAGGAAGCCTTTCTGAGGTCCAAATCCAACACCCCGAAATCAACCCTAATTCTCTTTGGTCCACATTCCCAATAGGGTCATTTCTAATATGGGATCCCACATCCCTTCCAAGTTATTTGGGTCACTTCGGCATAATTCCTACACCATCCCTTAACTGGGAACCTTTTTTCTAGATTTCCTTGCTTCACAATGTTAAACTATATGGTTTGTTCCTCATCATATGACCTTAAAAGGTATGATGTGTCTTGTTAAGTGTCATCAAACTACATGGGTTCTGATTCCTTTCATAAGGATATATAGGTAACTCATTTCATGTTCCTTATCCTAATATCAAAAAAACTTCCATCTCCATAGATGATGATAAATTCCAAAGTTCCCCACTATGTGACTCAAAACCAGCATCATAATAATAAATGACCAAAGAATTTTTAACCTATGTGCAAAAGGATACCATCAATGGGAAACCTCATATACATACAGATTTTTTCATCAATGAAGAAACTTGGATACATATAGATGATTATAAATTTCATGCATGATAATAATTTATTACTAATTTATGGGTGACTTGATTCATACATTGGATTTAATAAAGTATTCTTGAACATGTATTAAATCTTTAAGAGAGTCCTATAGTAGGAAATAATTCCCCTAAAAAAGGTGTGATGAGCCCGACCTCCCATCCTCTTGACTAATGCATGTCTCAAAGATTAATTGGATCCATTCATCAATGACCACCTACAATTGGAAAGTGGTTTTATGACACATTTTGAATGAGGGAACCATTTGGTGTTTCCGGCTCTATGAACAAAACCCATTGGAATCCATTTTAAAATGGTAAACCTGATGTGAATGATTGTGCAACCATTCAAATCCCCACAATCAAGTCATCAGGATTGAAATAAATGACACATGATTTTCATCTAAAAAATTATAAATTAAATTCATGGGAAATATATACACCACATAAATAAACAAGTGGTGAATATGGAATGTGTCTCACATAAATAAAAGTGAAACGAAAATCTCTTACTCCAAGTTTGACTTGATTAGAAAGTGATATAACCTACTGTATAATAAATTTAATTTTATTATAATTATATACCATATTATTGTACACAATTTTAATATCATATATGATCCATTTATAACATTTTAACACCCATTTATTAACAATTCCTTATTAAAATCATTATTTTTTGTGTTAACTATTTCATTTTTCATGAGAGTTTCAGTTCAGAAGTTTTGGGCCTTGAAATTTGATCATGGTTCCATAATATTAATAATTTTAATCATGATATAAATATAATATATATTAATTATATATATATATATATATTCATCCATAAAAGGTAAATTTATAAAAATTAATTACATCATTCATGGAGATGGTAGGTCATACGTACGCATGAACATTGTTTTCACTTTTCGACGAATAGAATGAAACAAAGGTAAATAATAATTCACCTTTATAGAATAATTATTATATCATATATATATATATTATATTCATTAAATATATCCTTATTACCATCTATGAAAATCCAAAATGAAAAATTAATCACATCGCTTCATGGAGGTGGTAGTTCACACGTACGTGCAAGCGATGTTATCGTTTTCCAAATGATAGGATGGTAAGAAGGTAGATATGATATTATAATTATAAAATCATAATTATTTAATAAATATAATATATAAACTATATATACATAATAATAACCATCCATTGAATATGGTGACAGATAATTAATTGTATCACTACATGGAGTTGGTAGTCCACACGTATGTACGAGCGATACTTTCACATCCCATTTGATGGGAAAGAGGTTAAATAATTGTTGTTACATAATAATAATAAAATTTAAGTATATTTTTAATTATAAAGTTATTATTTTATGATTAATACCATATAATTAGAGGATAGAGAAGAAGAAATAAATTGAAAGAGTTCGGGTAGTATGATTACATGTTATTCAGTATGCATCTTTTATATACATTATTAAGGAACATTGGAATGGTATTTTAAGAAAACCATAACCTCTAATTCTTGGATAGGAAAGTTTAGAAGATAATTGGTTAGGTTTTGGTTGAGATGGATGCCTCAAAGTGTTTTAAATAAGATAAATGAGGAGTGTCCTTTTACAAGTAGGGGAGAGTGCACACTTAGAATTTCTTAAAAGATTAAAACCTAATAATGAAATACTCAATAAAAATGATTCAAAATGGATATAGGTTAAAATTTGGGATAGTATGAGGTAAAAATATGGTCATAAAAATGGATTTATACAATTTTAATTGGAAAAAATTACCTTTATCTTTTGTTTTGACACCCCCCCTCAGTAAACTCATTTTAACCTTAATCGTGGTTATTTTTTTTACTATTTTTACTATTAATTATGACCAAAATAAAACGTGACCTAATTAAAAAATTTAGACATGATAATTAAAAATATATAATCCTTTTTATAAAATTCAATTCAAATAATTTTTATAATTTCATTTAAAATAAAACTTTCAAAATGTGATGAAAAGCTGTTTTCTAGAAAAAAAATGTTTTCTAAAGTATGAAAAATTTACAAAAAAATACAACATAAAGTTCATTAAAATGACCTTAAATAGATTATTAATAATATAAATTAACAAATTTTACTTTTAAATCATCCTAAAAAAGTGAAACTTTGTAAATTCTTGAAACAAAAAATGGTTTTCAATAAAAAATAGTATTTTCACTATTCATTGAAAAATCAATATTTTCATAAAATTCTCAAAATTTAAATATAATATACTTTTGAAATGATGATTTGAAAAATTATTTTAATTTTTTAAAATACATTTTCTAAAAGTGTGAAAAAATGATGATATTATTTTCTCCTAAAAATCAATAAAACCCATTTTTAAGGAAAATTGTATTTTTAAATCATATAAAGACTTTACTAAAAATTGAGTACTTATTTATCAATATATTTGATTTATCTAAAAAAATTATATATAATTTTAATAATTTATTTATTCTTATTTAATCAACAAATTTAACAATTAGGTTATAAAAATTTACTATATTATAGTTCATTTAGACTTGGGTTTGCATGGCTATCGAAGAAATTAAATTATTTGAAGAAAAATATATCATAAAATCTTAGGTTGATACATTATACCCTCATTAAAATTAATTTTACCCTTTAAATTATGCAACTTGATTAAAAAAATGAGGATATATCTATTTCATCACATCCTCGGGTTTATAAGTAGCTTCTTTAAATTTCTAATTCCTCTAGAGAACTTTAACCAGGTGAGTAGTCATGTTCCATAGCTTTTTATATCTATGATACAATATTTCTTGTAGTTTCTCTTCATATAAAGGATCATACTCTAATTTTACAACCTTTTATTTCAATACATGTGAAGGATCAGGTGTGTACTTTGTTAGGATAGATACATGGAACACATCATGAACTTGAGAGAGGTTCGATACAAGAATCTAGCGATAAGTTATCATCCCTACTTGATCAAAAATCTTAGAGGATCCAATATAAATAGGGATAAATTTTAACTTATTTTTGAATCCCATAACATTATTCCATGGGTAAATTCATAGGAATGCCTTTTCGCCAACTTTGAATTCCATATTTCATTGAGATTGTTAGCATAAGTTTTTTCATCTCTAAGCTGCCTTGATGTGGTCCTGAATGGATATGAATTTATATGTCATTTCCTCAGCTAAATCAGGTCATAATAGCTTTATTTATTCAAATTCATCCCATAATGTTGGGTTCTACACTTATTTTTTAAGAGGGCTTCATAATGAGTAATTTGAATTCTCGATTGAAAGATATTATTGTAAGAAAACCCAACTAGAGGAAGGTGTTGATCCCAAACACCTTTGAAATACATAGAACATGAACTCATAATATCCTCTAGGATTTTAATGGTTCTCTCATAATTAACTTCAATTTGAGTATTATAAGTATTACCAAAACACAACTCTGAATCCATAACTTATTAAATATTATGCCATAACTTCAAGTTAGATTTTGGATCTCGATCAGATACAATGGAATTTGATACTCCATGTAACCTTACTACTTAGTTAATGTATATTCTATAAAGATAATAGAGATAGAAATATTATTTTATATAAATGAAGTGTGCTGACTTGGTAAGGTAATCAAATTCAACCCAAATAGCATTATATTCATTAGATGTTTTGGGAAGTCTAATGACAAAATCCATTGTGATATTTTTTCATTTCCATTTTGGTATGGGTAATGGTTGTAACTCCCCTTAGACTTCTATCTCTTAGAATTGACTTATGGACATAATGAACACCAAGATACATACTTTACAATATCTCTCTTTGTGTTGTCCCACCATAAATACTCTTCCAGATCTCTATACATCTCCGTACTTATAGCATGAATAGATATTGATAAACTATGAGCTTTATACAATAGATCCTTCTTCAAATATAGTATGGATGGGACACGTACATGGTTCCAAAACCTTATCATTCCATCATAATAAATTTTTAACTTAGAAATATTTATTAACTTCTTTTTCAGCTCAGGATCTTTCTTCTATGCCTCTTTAATCTTCACTTAGATAGATAGTTGAACACCCATTTGAGAAATATAATATTTCTCCCCATACTTAAATATTTACAGATCCATCCTTTGAAAATATATAAATATTGGATATTTTATTATCCTTATCATAGATAAGCTAGTATGATCCTTTTGACAGAAAGTATCAGTCACCTTGTTCACTTTCCCAGGGTGGTAATGTGTTGAGAAGTAAAAATATTTAATCAAATCCAACCATATTCTTTGGAAAATATTCAAATCTTTCTGAGTGAATATATTCCTTAAACTTTTATGATCACTATATTTGTCACCCCTTGCTCCATAAAGACAATGTATCCATATCTTTAATGCAAAAAAAACTACAACTAACTCTAAATCGTGATTTGGGTACTTTTTCTCATGAACCTTAAATTTTAATGAGGTATAAGATATAATTATATCATTATGAATGAGTAAATATCCCATTAACTTCTTTGATGCATCACTAAATATTGCAAACTCTTCTCTAGTGTAGGGTAGTGTAAGCACATGTGTGTTGACTAATCTTCTCTTTAGTTCCTTGAAATTTTCCTCACATTCATCTGTCCAAAGGATCTTGAATCCTTTTTGAGTTAAATTAATGAGTTGATTAGACATACATGAGAAATTATCTACAAAGAATAAATAATATCAATAAAAAATAATAAAACTAAATATCTGATTCATAATGGTTGGTCTGGGTCAACATTCAATAACTTTCATCTTTGATGGATCCACTGATATACCCTCACTTGAGATTATATAACCCAAAAAATGAAACTTTTTGTAGCTAACATTCATACCTGGAAAATTTTTCATACATTTTATCCTTCCTTAGGGTATTAAATACAATACTAAAGTGATCTTCATGATCTTCATTACTCTTAAAATATATAATAATTTTGTTTTTAAAGACTACCAAAAGTTGATCAAGGTATTCTCTAAAGACTCTATTCATTAAATCCATTAAAATAGAAAGGGAATTAGTAAGGAAAAATTGAATCACTATAAATTCATAGTGTTCAAACCTCATGTAAAATGTTTTATTGGGTATGTATTCACTTTTGACCCTCAACTGATGGTATCAATATTAAAGATAAATCTTAGAAAAATATTGACATCCTCATAATTGATTGAACAAATTATCAATATGGGGAAGAGGATACTTATTCATGAGTGTGATCTTGTTATGTTCTTGATCATAAATGCATAGTTGAATTGATCCATATATATTATTAAGAAAAAGAGTAGGATAACCTCAAGGTGACACACTTGGACAAATAAATCCCTTATCAAGATTCTACTAGAGTTTCTCTCAATCGAGGCTATTCTATATGGAGTCTTTAAAATATTTGCAGCATCAGGTATGAGTTCTATTGAAAACTAAATGTCACGATTCAGAGGAAGACTAGGAAAATATTACTAAAATAAATCAAAAAACTCTCGTGCAATATGAATATCTTAAATTTTGAGTTTCTCCCCAACCATATGAGATAAACAAGCCTTTTGAATAAGAATCAAGACCCATAAAATGGATGTAATTCCATTGGAATTTCATATTTGTCTCCACACTAATAGATAATCATATGTTGGTTTATAATATAAAATGTGACTTCCCTTCCTTAGAAATTGATATGTTATTTGTGTAAATAAATTCAATGCATGCCTAAGATAACATCAAATTCAACTAGAGGGAGAATAACGAGATTTGAAGGAAATACATTCCCATAAAATTCAATCGGGGAGGAGCTATAAACTTTAGATATAATCATCATACCATGAATAGTATTTACTAATAACTCAATATCTAATTATTGATTATATGAATTAAAATTACTAGATACTTTTCACAGTATATAGGAATTTATATAAATAATCCAAAATAGGGTACTTAAATATTTGATTATACATGTAACCACCTAAACTTTATCATTATATCTTCAATCCATTACTAAAACCAAAATGGTTCGTATGACCATTAAGAATCATTAATCAGAGTGATTAATCATGAAAAATTATCCATAGGATGTCTAAATCATGACACCTTATTTTTAATATATGTCACCTTAGGTTTAACTTAGGTCATCCATGATCATCATCTATTAAAATCCTTTATAATGGTTTGTAAAGAAAATATGAATTAACCCACCCAAGTATATCCCCCATGAGTGTAAAATAATGTGTGTAGTAAGGGAACACTCATTATTTACTATAATGATGGTAAATATATACTTGACCAATTATTTTTAGGGTTATTACCCCTAGATGCATCTATTTAAAAACCATGTCCACTTCTAGTATCCAAACAATGATGTTTTTCTAGGAAAACCACACTCATTTTTTTACCATAACTCAAGACATTCTTCTATACATTGAATTATACTAAGGGTTATCACTAAAGTTTTCTCATCATAGTTTCCAAAGTTAACTAAAACTTTCTCTGATAGAAACTATAGTGACATATACTTTTCATATATAAATATTAAATCTTAATATATGAATATTCAATACATAACAATATGATATATGCTAATCATATAGGTTTAGTGTTCTTGAAAACTTAGATACATAAAAAACTTGTTTATAAGAAATTTAAATCATATCCATATAATTTCTTAATAACTATCACTATTCTTAGACAAATCATACTTAAAATCTTTCTTCATAACCTGAGGAAAGGAAACATAAGAAAGGGTGAGCTCAGACACTCAATAAGGGTAAACAAGGGAGATGTCAATGATCACATAAGCATAACATGATAATAAGGGTATGATAATATGATATTAACATTTAAAAACCATACCAATCATATCATAGATTGTAATCTTGATTCATGGAATAAAACTTGGTAGTTCATAAGACATGAATCATAAAGGAATCAAATAACATGATCCATGAGAGAATAACATTGGAATAAGACATAAGTTTTTTACATACACGTTTTCATAGAAAATCATTTACTTGGTCAAGGATAAATTCCAATACTATCATTGTGGATTGGGTTCACCCCCATTCCATAATATCATTAGTTATGGTTATCTTCCAAGACTATCATAGGGGATAGAATCCCTTAATGAACTAGGGTCACTCCCCATTTCATCCCTTATTATCTCATGAGATGTCCATATTTACTCAATGCATCGGAGGGATATATAATTCTAGTTACACCCATAAAATAATATTAATTCATTTATATGTGTGACACAATATCATAAATCATTCATCATATATTATAGACCATAGAAAGGAAATGATTTTCATAAAAATTTCAAAATTTCATCATAACATAACCTATGGTTATTAAATGGGTTTTATAAGAATATAATCATCATAATCATAAACCATATAGATAAATAATAATAATGGTATAAATGGTTCATATCCTTATTAAATAATAATTAATATCAAAGGATATTATCATAGATAAAAATTTCTTTAAAATATCACTGGAATATTTCTTGAGGAAATTACCCTTTCATTTTTAAATCAATTGTTTAAAAACCAAATATTTCAAAAAAAATAAGGAAATTTTTTTCTTTTAAAATAACTAATAAAAATTATAAATTAATATTCAAATAATATATAATTCATGATGGTAGAAATTTAATTCATGTCATTTCCATTAAAATAAATATTCCTTTCATATTTTTGATAAAAAAACCAAAATTACCTCATTCAGAAAAAAAATAAGAAGATTAATTTTAAACCATTTCTTAAAAAATTAAAATGGGTAAAATGAACTTTAAATAATAATAGAATATTATTAAAAAATTCTTTAAATCATTTTAAATAGAACATTAACATGTATTAAAAAGTATTTTTGATTGAAGAGAGAAATAAAGTCAATTTTTCTTAAAAATATTATTTCAGACTCTTGAGTTCTTAAAAAAGGAAAATTGAAGGAAAACATGTATTCAATATAAATAAACTGAGGATAATAAACTTCATGTGATTATTGAGAGATATTTCATAAAATTTACTCATTATAAACTTATTCATAAACATTCCTAATAAAAAATGAAATTGTATCATAAATCCCCTAACACTTTGGTAACTTTTGAATCAAAACCTAAAGAAAGATAGAAAATTAGATGGATATTTAAATCCAAATGATTTTAATTATAATAATAATAAAATAAATTCATGGTAAGTATATACACCACATAAAAGAAACAAGTTGTGATATGTTATGTGTCTCAAATAAATAAAAGTGAGATGAAAATCTTTTACCTTAATTTTTACTTTACTCGAAAGTTATCTAAACTCCTATATAATAAATTTAAATTTATTATAATTATATAAAATAGTTATGTACATAGTTATAATATAATATATGATCCAATTATAACATTTCAACACTAGTTAATTAACAATTCCTTATTGAAATCATTGTTTTTAGGTGTTAACTCATTTATTTTTCAAAAGAGTTTTAGTTCGTTGATTCTAGTCCTTAAATTTTGATCATGGTTCCATGTAAAAAAAATTAATAATGATATAAATATTATATATATTCATTATATATATATATTAATCCATAAAATATAGAGATAGAAAAATGAATTACATTGTTCATGGAGACGGTAAGTCATACGTACGCATAAACGTTGTTTTCACTTTTCAACGGATGGAATAAAAGAATGGTAAATAATAATTAAACTTTAAAGAATCGTTATTATATCATATATATCATATATATTCATTAAATATATTCTTTTTACCATCCATTTAAATCAGAAACAAAAAAAATGTATCTCTTCATGGTGGTGGTGGTCTACACGTACGCAAGAATGATGTTATCATTTTCCAAAAAATTGGAAGGTAAGAAGGCATATATGATATTATAATTACATAAAAATAATTATTTCATAAATATCATATATAAAATTTAAACCCATCATAATAAACATCCATAAAATATAGTGATGTAAAATGAATTGTATCGCTTCATGGAGGCGGTAGTCCACACGTATGCACTAGTGATACTTTCACTTCTCATTTGATATAAAAGAGGGTGAATAATGGTGGTAACATAATAATAATTACATTTAAATATATTTCATATATTTAAGTTCTTATTTTATGATTAATACCATGGTATTGGAGTATTTATACGAATAAATAAACTGAAAGAGGTCGGGTAGGATGATTACCACTTCTTTGGTAGACCTCCTTTAGATCCTTTCTTAAGGACCCTTGAAATAGTATTTTAAGAATACTAGAAGCTATAATTCATGTATAGGAAAGTTAAAAAGATAATTGGGTAGGTTTTGGTTAATCTATATGGTTTAAAGTATTGTAAATAATAGATATTAGTGGTTCCCTTTTATAAGTGAGGGAGAGGACACATTTGGAATTTCTTAAAAGATTAAAATATAATAATGTCATACTCAAGAAAGATGATTCCAGATGTATATAGGATCAAATTTGGGATATTATTAGTTTTAAATATTTCCATTAAATGGGGTCTAAAATTTTTTAATTAGAAAACCTATACTAATCTCTTAGTTTAACCCCCCCCCCCCCCCCCGCTAAACCAATTTGCGAAAAAAATTATTGTTTTTACTATTAATTATGAAAAAAAATAAAAGTGGGATCATTATCAAATTTAGACATGTTTATTCCAAATATTTAATCCTTTTTATCAAATTCAATTCACATAAGTGGTATAATTTAATTTAAAATTAAACCTACAAAATGCAATGAAAAGCAGTTTTTCAAAAGAAAAAAATTCTTAAGAGGGAAACTTCTTAGTGAGGGTGTCAGCAACAACATTTCCCTTTCTTAGGTCTTATAAGATATCAAAATAAAATGACTGAAGGTACTCTACCCATGACATCTATATGAGGTTTGGGTCATTTTTATAAAAAATATATCTCAAATTTTTATGGTCAAAAAAGACAGTGAACCTTTCAAAAAAAAGGTAATGTTTCCAAATATTAAGAGAATAAATGATTTTATAAATATCTAGTTCATGGTTGAGGTAGTTCTTATTATGCATCCAAAGCTTATGAGAGTCATATTCTACCATGTGATCCCCTTTAATAAGTACACTCCCTAAACCTACTCCTGAAGCATCATAATACACCACATATCCTTGTCAAGCTTATGGTAAGATAATAATAGTAGAAGAGATAAAACATCATTTCTATTCATAAAAGGAATCCTAACATATTGAATCTTAAGATAATTTTACTCCCTTCCTGGTGAGAGTTCTCAATAGTGATTTCGGCTTTGAGAAATCCTTTACAAACTACTAATAATAACCTTACAAACTAATAAAACACATTTTTATTGAATATTTTTTTAATAATAAATGACATAATTTTCTCAAATTATGTTAGATATGTTTATTTATGGAATATTTGTTATTAGATCATTCATTTTCAAATTTTATGAAAATTATAATTTTGACCCTTTAATGGGTGTTGTTGTAATTTAGTTAAAAATATTTTTATATAGATTATTTGAACTTGAAATTTTGTAATAGAGTTATTCACTTAATTTTATACAACATTAATTGACATAATCCAAGTTATATCAAGCATTTGATTGGATAAAATGGTTCATGAAGTCAAAGTTGGACTGGACTCTTCAGATTGGACACCACTTCACTATTTACGTCATATATTCTACATGAGGGCTTAGATTATGATAAAATTTAGACATAATATTGAGGAACAAATTAAGAGAAAATAATAATTCTTTAAGGATATATGTTTCATGATTTTTTAAGGTCAAAAAGCCAGTGCAATTTGGATTAAAATATTTGGCTGAATTTCACATTCACACTTGAAAATTATTGAAACCCTAGCCTCCACTCCACTTGATAAATGTGTATTTTTCTCATTTAGAGGGGATTTTATGTGAATTAGGAAGTTTTAGGAATAGTATAAGTAATTATGCACTAATTATCTAAGCATTTCAAGATGAGTAGCTCTTGAAGCAAGGATCTCTTCATTGAAGCCTTCTTTTCTTCTTCTTCGCATTATAATGCTTGTGTTTGCATAATAAAATTATTATTTTATCTTCCAATTCTTTTATTTTGTACAATTTTATTCTTCTTTAATTCAATTATTAGGCCTATAAATCAATATTTGAAACATTATTTGGTTATACCCTTTCTAAACATTTTCATATGAAAAACATTTCTATGATGACTACACCACCCATGGAAGAGTAGTTTTTCTTAGTAATTAATATAATTCTCACCTTATTAACTTTTTTTTTTGAATAAATGTGACAATTTAATTCACATAATATGATCTATGAATTTAGTTCTTAAATTAAAATAAACTAAGAAATCAATTGAACAATTAACACAAAACATGCGATGTCGAGTGATGTGTGAATTCTAATAGCGCGATCTTAATCGGTAAAATGAAACAACCTAGGATAAATTTTTAGATTTAAAATATAATTAAAAAACTAAATTTATCCTCATTTAAAAAATGTATATGTTCCTTAATTTAAAACTGAAAATAATCTAGCCATATAATGACATGCAAATTAGGGTTCTATGATTGCATGTTCTGAATCTAGCCTAGGGTTAAATTCATTCCATATTTGTGGTTAGGGTAAATTCTCATAGGGTTAAAGGATTAAAAAATTATAGGGTCATAATTAATTTCATTTTAATTTTAATTATAATTATTAATAATTAAGTGAAGAGGTATATTTATATTGATTATTAATTCTAAAATATTTTCTAAAAAAATATTCTTATTGTGTTTTATCAATCAAATTAAAAAAATAAAAAAATAAAATCTTCTTCCAAAAAACATCATCTAGTTTTATAAACATTGATTAAACCCCCCCCCCCCATTTTTTTAATAGTTTTTTTTATTATTTTATTTTCAAAAAAATCCTTTAATATATTTTTTTAATTACTTCCTCCTTATAGAACGACCTTGGTCAGCCACTCTGTCACACCTAAGAAGTAAACAATTACACATCATTTGAGAACACCCATGATAGTGTCTTTAAAATTGGCATTGTTTATGGGTAGGCTATTATTTTATTAAATTAATTATAGGTATTTATTTTATTTTATTTTATCCTTTTGTTTTATCTTTTCTTATTTTTCATTTTTCCCCTTTCCCAATTTTTCTTCTTCTTCTTCTTCTTCTTCTTCTTCTTCTTTTTGGACCATCAAATAAGAAAAATTACCCTTTTATAATGGTCCACTTTTATTCATTTAATTTTTATTTTATTTATGATAAAAACTAATCCAAATAATATATTATATCTTAACCTTGATATTTAATGTATACTTAGGTATCGAATCAAAAAATCTTAACCTATAGTAAGTTTCAACATTCACCCATTTGGGGAATTCCACCATTATGGGAACATTGAAATTGGTAAAACTTATAAATAAAACTTAAAACCATAAAAAATATATGAAAATAATAATAATTAACATAATAGAACCATTTGATAATTGGATTCACCAAAAATTAACTATCAACCAAATTTTATTGCATATTGAAACCTTGAATCGGACTTTGAATTAAAATATGGATTGATACACCTTATTCCAAAATTTCATAGCCTCTCTAGAGAGGATACTAATAAATATATAAAATAATTTAATGTAGTTCTCTCAACCCTAAAACCAAGAAATGTATCTAAATATCAAATCAAACTAAGATCATTACCATTATCACTTTATAAAACTACAAAATATTGGATGTATTATTTACAACCTGAAGATATAACATGTTGGAATGATTTGAAATGTCTTTTCTTGCAAAGATTTTTTCCATTATCAAGGAATACTATAATTCATAAGGAGATCTTAGTGATAAAGAAATCATAAGGTGGTCAATTTATGAGTACTAGTATCAAGTCAAGAAGTTGTGTGTAAGTTTCTTACATCACTAAATCAGTGAGAAAATACTCATCCATTACTTATATAAAGGCCTCACACTTATAGAAAGGATTGTGGTGGATGTCATGACTAGAGAAGAATTAGTTAAAAAAACATTAGCTACTTCACATGCGTTGATCAACAATATGTCACAAAACTCTCAAAAATTTGGCTATTGAGGTACATTATATGTTAGATTAGTACATCAGGTAAAACCATATTCTCTGGAAAATCATTTAATTTGAACCAAGTTGGATGAATTAACCACTATGGTGAGATATATTTTTTTATCAAAATACATCCCAATCCACACCTATAAGGCCTTATGGAATTTGTACTAAAATAGACCACCCAACTGATTGTTTCCCACAATTACAATAGAAAGAGGATTGCACATCCATATTACCTAGGAGACTATATCAACAACAACAACCATATCCCCAAAATAAGTATGATTACTTTTAACCAATATAAAACCAAGGGTGGAAATATAAATCAAACATGAGGTATGGTTCTAGACAATAATAAAGTAACCCTTTTGAACAAAACTTTCAACATCCTCCACCTTACCAATAAGGTTTTCAATAACCCCAAAGGATATTTGAATCCCAAGCATGGGCAAGTAAACAAAAACAATGGAATTATAAACCAAAGATAGACTCAAATATTGATGAACTTTTGAAACAAATTGTTCTTAATCAACAGAATGAGTTGGAGAGTCAAGGTTCTGAGTTGAGGGATTTGAAGATTCAAATGAACCATATTGTCACTATTATGGCATCCCGCATTTTTATTACATAACTTTTCATTACATTTTGCAAACAGAGGATCTTTAAAGTCTAGTGTCTTAGAAATTAGGAACAATAAAAAATGAAAACTTAAAACACTCTTTTAAATTCCCTTGAAAAAAATTCTTGAAAAGTTCATCTTATTTACAATTACTACATATGATAACCTATAGACATACATTAAAGGAAAGGGTGAGTAGAAGGCCCAGTAAGGAAAACAAGGGAATCAGTTTACTTGTGATATTAATAAGAACATGATAAAAAACATAAAGACATGAGAAATGGAAGTAGAGGAATTTCATAATTAAAATAACTTGAATAATAACTTGAATATGTGTCTAAAACATTTAATTTAGACATTCATGAACATATCACTAAGGTTCATCCTCAAGGTGTCATAAAAATTACCAAGGTTATTCACCAAGGTATTGTGAAACTTGTCGTCTCTAGAGATTAAATTCTTTACCCAATGCATTGGAGCGCTATCAGGATGCAACCTTAATATGTCTTTGTTTTAATGTGATACTCATAGATCATATTAAAACATTTCATAAATAACCCATAGAGAATAAAAGAAATGGGTTTTATTTCAAAATCGTGACGTTTTAAAAGTTCTTAAAAACTTGATCGTTTTGTCATTTATAACCCATGGAAAGGGAGTGAGGGTTATATGTATGTAAATTCCAGAATAAAATAGATATATTTTATGTATTTATGAATAAAATTTGAAATGAAAATAGAATTGGGTATTCACATAAATAATACAAGATAATTTCTTGAGAAAAAGAGATAGATTTTGAGATGAAAATTCTGCATCATAACGGCTATATAACATGGTTTTAGAAAATATTGAAAAAGAGTGGGGATAAGATTCACCCACTCATAAATAACTCATAATACAGTATGGGTATATAATAAAAAGAAATAAGATCATGTTGTGGATATTTTAAGGAAATACCATATGAAAATGAAACTTGAAGGAAAAGAGAAGATGTGATTTCTTTTACGAAAATTCGGTAGTCTAACGACGTCACTTAAAAATTCAAAAAATCAGTTGATTAGAGAAGAAAGGGTCTCTCATTAGTTGAACATGAAATGGAAAGTAATAATTATATATAATAACATACCCTCACAAAATAAAATGAAAAATATAAGACATAACATAAAGGAAGTCATGACTTAAAAGAGGAGGGTGAAAGGTTCCCTTACCTTGAAGAGTAACATTGAAATCTTGAAGGTTGAAACCTTGGGGGGCTTGAGGTCACCTTGGGAGGACTCCTTTGGGGGTAAAAATAATATAACTTAGTTGAGGAAGATTTTGGAATGAAATGAATGAGGTAATGTCTTGGTGTTTATAGGAAAAGTGTGGGAATATTTAATTAATTTCAAGGGACACCTCATCAATGGTATTTGCAAAACCATGGGATTTCCCATGGTATTTTCCCATGGTATTGGCCAATTGGGACACGTCATAGAATATCTTACTATTAAAAAGTCTAACGGAATGATTAAATCATTATAACATCATTAATTATTTCATTAAACACACGAAACTCAAAACTGTCTTTTTACTATTCACCGAAAATTCAACTATTTTAGAAAAATCCCAAAAATTTACCCTAACCTAATATTGATGATTAGAATTCAAAAATGAACTCCATTTTATGAAAATAATTTTATAAATATTTTTAATTTATTTTTTAAATAAAATCATTATTTATTAAAAAACAACTCTAAAACTACAACTTGTTTTGTAACACCATGAAATGGTAATCAAGGTCCCATAAAATTATTGTATAACCATAAGACAATAAAGTAAAAAATTTATGATGACATTTTATGAAAATAAATTACCATTTTAAATTATTAAATTAAATATAAAATTGTAAAAAAAATATTTATGACCTACAAAAATAACAAAACTTATACTATGATCATTTTTTCACTTTTAAGATATCTAAATTATATTTATACATTCAAGGGTGAAGTTTATATTTTTTGACCAATTTACTATTCATTACTATTCATAAGTGTGTGTTACTATTTACTAAAAAATTATTTTGATCTTATTGAACCACATTTTTCACGCTAATTACAACCATGTGGGACAGATTTTTGAAAATCATTTCACATAAAAAGCTATTTAATAATAAAATATTTTTTTACTATTCATCAAAATAACACTATTCGTCAAATACTATTCATCAAGAAAACACTATTCATCAAATAAAATACTTTTTATAAAAAAATCGATACTTCTTAGAAAACTTCTAAAAATTCAGCCTAGATTAATTTTGACATTTGGAATTCAAAAATGATGTTTATATAACCATAATAATTATCTAAGTATGGGAAATTTGACTTTTAAAAATAAAAATAATTAGTTATTAAAAATAATAACAGATATAAAATGAATAGTGAAATTGCATAGTGAAATTTATAACATAAAAAATAGTAAAATTATTTTATCATTTAAATTAAAAAATGTTTTAATCATATTATTTAATTAAAATAATCATTATTCTATATACCTTATTTTGTTATAATAATTATATCATTTTTTTAAATCTATAGTTTGTGTCCGAAGTAATTCGATGTGATTTTATTGTAAAACATAATAAAAAGTTATTATGAGGAAAGAGATCCATAAATAAAATAAGTTCATTTTTTCGGGTCATTACAACTACCCTCCATGAACTGGTAAGTAAGAAATTTGAAAATCTTCCTTCCCAACCTACTCCAAATCCAAGGATAATTTTAGTGACATAACATTGAGAATTGGGAATCAAAAGATATAAACACCTATACTGATCATTCCACTGGGATTCACCTCAACCTCGAAGAAGCCCCATTCAAGACCAACTAATGAGCAGCCTAAGGAGAAAGGAAAAGGTAAGAAAAATATTGATGATATTATTCCTAAAACCCTTTCATTTCTAAATATAGTAGTATAAACCAAGAATATAGCTGAAGAGGTGATTCAAAAAATAATTTTTATACACATCCAAGCGTGTTGAGTTGAATATCCATCTACTTGAAGAAATCAATAAAATTCCATGATATGCCAAGTTTTTGAAAGAGTTATGTACAAATAGAAGAGGGATAAAGGGAAATTGGAGGATAAAACTTAGGAGTAATGTATCTGCACTCATCAAACCAACCGTGGAAATGCCAAAAAAGTGAAAGGACTCTAGAACATTCACCATTCCATGCACCATAGGTGAGTTTCATTTCTCTAATACTTTATGTGATTTGGGTGCCTCCATTAATCTTATGCATTTCTCTTTTTTCTTATCCTTACAGGTTGGAGAGCTGAAGCCAACAAGGGTGGTGGTACAACATGAGAATATGTACATATCATACCCGATAGGAGTAATCGAGGATGTCCTTGTTCGAGTAAGGGACATGATCTTTCTTATGGATTTCTATATGTTGGATATAGAGGATGATTAGGTAATTTCTCATGATCCCATCATCCTTGGAATACTAGTCCTAAAAACTACCAATACAATCATAAATGTACATGAGGGTACACTTTTTATGGATTTTGGTGATGAGATCGTATGATTTAATATTTTAGAATCCATGAAGTACCTCTCAGAGGACCATTCTTCTTTCTTCATCACCCATTCTGACCCATCTTATAGTAAATATCTAAATTTTGATTTTAAATCTTTTCTAAATGGGGATCATTCCATGATTAGAGTGATCTTGAGTATTGGTTATATTTTGATTTTATAAAATACTATCACACCTATTTATCATGATCAAACCACAGTCATTTTTTATTTTGATGTGGATTATTTTTCTGATTTTGAGCATTTAATTTCGGATTATGGCATGGATGTTGATTTTGAAGATGGATTTGATTAACTATTCATTAATTTTGATGATTCATATTCAGACCCTGAAATTCATTACATAGATATATCAGTTCCCACATCATGTCCATCAATATAGAACCCACCCAAATTGGAACTTAAACCATTTCCACCAAACATAAAATATTCATACCTGATAAATAATGAAAATTTTCTTATAATAACTTCTAACAGTCTCCTACCTAAACAAGAAAAAACTTTTAAATATTTTAAGGGATAATATTAGTGCAATTGGGTGGACCTTAGAAGATATACTATGTATTAACCCCTCCATTTTTCATGTATAGGGTTCTTTTAGAGGATGGGGACAAACCAATTATATAGACATAAAGGAGACCTAACCCTCACACTGTTAGAAGATGTAAAAAAATAGGTGGAAAAGTTTATTGAGGTAGGTATCATTTACCCAATTTTTGACTCTTGGTGGGTCAACCCTATCCAGGTTGTACCTAAGAAAATTGGGTTCACTATTATAACAAATAAAAATGATGAGTTAGTTCCTATGAGAGAAAAAAATAGTTGCTGAGTGTGCATAGATTATAGGAAACTAAATCAAAACACTCATAAGAACCATTTCCACTTCCATTTATTAACCAAATGCTTGAGAGGCTTGAAATTAGGAAACACTATTGCTTCTTGGATAGTTTCTATGGCTATTTATAGGTTCCCATTACAACAGAGTGCCAGGAGAATATGACATTCACCTTCCCATTTAGTGCATTTTATTATAGAAGCATTCCATCTATACTTTGTAACACCCTAGGTACCATCAAGATATGCATGGTAAGTATCTTTTACAATTTACATGTGATGTGAATGGAGGTATTTATGGATGATTTTACTATGTACAGTTCCTAATTTTATGAGTTTCTCTTGAGTTTGGGTAATGTGTTGCATCACTGCATTCAGAAAAATATGGTTTTGAAATTTGAGAAATGTCATTTCATGGTAGAGATAGGAATTTTCCTAGGTCATGTAGTGCCACATTATGTCATTGAGGTTGATATATCTAAGGTATACATCATTTCATCATTTTCATATCCTGTATGTGTGTGTTATGTTTGATCAATCCTTGGAAATGATTATTTTTATCAACTCTTCATCAAATATTTTAGTGAGATTGTTCTAACCTTATCACGATTTCTTCAAAAATATGTTGAATTATTTTTTTATGATTCATTCAGGGTATAATTTTATGATCTAACCAAGAGTCTCACCACACCCCTGATCATAAAAACCCCACGGCGGGACCTCTTGTTTGTGGTTATGTGTGATTCTTCAAAATTTTCAGTTGGATAAGTATTATCTCATAAGGTATAAGGTAGATCCCATGTGATTTCATCTACATAAAGGAATTTGGATTCAGCCCAAGAAAATTAGACCACAATGAAAAATGAGTTTCTTACTGTTATATTTACTTTAGATAAACTCTACTCTTATTTATTGGGATCTAAAGTGGTCATTTTCTATAATCATGAATCTTTAAGCTACCTTCTAAAGAAGCTAGATTTAAATCCACTACTTATTAGTTTGATGCTCCTTCTTTAAGAGTTTGACATTGAGATAAGAGATAATAAGGGGTCAGAGAACTTTTTGGCTAACCACATGAGTAGGACCACTCACATGTTGTAGAATTATACCCTAAACCAGGTACCACTTTAGGACACTTTCCTTGATGAGAATCTTTATGTCATCTCAAGTATGAATCCTTAGTATACAGATTTAGTGAATTACTTTGTTTCCTTTGAAATTATTTAAACTTAAAGAAACACCAAGTTTAAAAATTTAAGAGTGTATCTAGGTTTTATGTGTGGTATAATCCTTTCCTTTGGCACATTTTTAGTGACCAAGTCATTAGGAGGTCTATTCCTGATCATGAGTTCGAGTTTGTTTTGAATTTTTGTCATAAATTTTCTTGTGGTGGACACTTTATACCCAAAAGGATGTCAAGGGAGGTATTATATTCTAAATTATATTTTCCAGCATTGTTTCATGATACCCATGTGTTTTTTAAGTCATACTCTCATTAACAACACACTGGAAACATTTTGAGGATACATGAGATTCCCCAATAACCCATATTATTTTGTGAGATTTTTTATGTATGGGGAATTGATTTTATGGGTCCATTTACAATATAATTTGGTTTCTTATACATTATTATAACAATTTAATATGTTAGTAAATGGGTGGAGGCCAAGGCCATTAGGACTAATGATTCTCTTATTGTAGTGGATTTTGTCAAGGCTCAAATTTTCTATAGCTTTAGAGTACCAAATTATATCATAAGTGACCAGGGGACACACTTTTTCAATTGAAATTTGGATTTACTCCTTCAAAAGTATGGGGTGATACAAAAAAATCAACACTATATGACCCCCAAACAAATGGTCAGGATAAATTTTTAAATTGTGAGTTACGCCAGATATTAGAGAAAATAGTGTATCCAAATATAAAGGATTAGAGAAACTACTTGGATGATGAACTATGGGATTATAAGACGTCATTAAAAACTCTCATTGGTATATCCCCATACCATATTGTTTTTTGGAAATCATTTAATCTTCCTATGGAGTTTTAGCATCAGGCATATTAGGTTATAAAGAAATGAAACATGGATTTCACCCAAGATAGAATTCAAAGGAAGCTACAGATTCTAGAGCTTGAGGAGATTTTATTGTCATCATATGATAATTAAAGTGTCTATAAGGAAAGATCAAAAGGGTCTCATGATAGAATGATCCAAAAAATGGATTTTCATCTAGGAGACAAAGTCCTTCTCTACATTTCATGATTGAACTGGATGCCTAATAAGTTTCATTCCAAATGATTAGGTCCTTATGTTATATCTAATGTTTATTTCTTATGATAAATTAGAGATTAATAAAGAGGCCATAGGAAGGAACTTTATATTAAATGGTTAGCGGTTGAAGTAGTACATTGAGGGATTCCCCACATATGCAGTTGATAACATCACACTGTATGGGCTCGTCATTACTTGAAATTATCAGGCTATCCCTAACCCTTTCACTTTTATATTATTTTTAAAATTTAAAATTATACATTTCATGATCATTTATCATATAATATATTCACATCTAGGATAATGAAAAAAAAATTTGGGAGGGTACAACATTTTAGTGGAGAATATTTAGGATTTTCATTTTTTTTGTTTTCTATGTTTTCTGTTTATTTTTAAAAAAACAAAAATAAATAAAAACAAAACAAGGAAAAAACACAAAAATGCATCATATAACATGCTCATTTACATGGGGAGCATATATAAAATGCATATTTTCAAAATTAATGGGTAGAATCATAATCATGATCAATATTTCATTATTAAGGGTTGATTTTTATTAAAATGTAACTATTTGATAATATGATTTATTATGTTATTATAAAACCTTTTAGATTTTGACACCATTATTTATGATATTTGTTCATGGTAAATTATTTCATTGATTTATCTATACAAATTTTCATATAGCTCTGACTTGTGTAATTTTTTATACTCAATTGAAGTTATACCAAGTTAGGTAAAGAAAATTTTCATTTTATATCAATGGTTGATTCATATGTTCATTTCTCTTTCGATCAATTTCAGTATTGTACTGAATTTACCTATGTGTGTGTGATTTATATCTGACAATTGTACACACTCAAAAAACTAAAAAACAAAAATAAAAAAATCAAATCAAAAAATATATATCTTAATAAATAGGGGAGTGATGAAATGTACAATATGTGGAGATATCTAAGTCGGGAGCTTAAGGTTTGAATTTCAGAAATGATTAAGTGAGTGCATCTTGAAATTTGATTACAATAGAATGTGGAACAGGTTTAGTGGAATTAAAATAGGAAAGAATAAATGTTTTACATAACCTAAATATAATAAATAAATGGTGGATTTATGAGCTTGAAATGGTTGGCACATGCAAGTGGGGAATTAATGGCATGGTGGACCCATAACTTGTTTCGCTGTGATTAGTGTCATTAATTCACTAAATTTTGTTTTGATACAATTTATGAGATAATGAATTTAAAATTTATTAATATTTAATCTTTATGAGATTACTACATTACCTATATTTCCACTATGGATTGGGAAATATGAACATGCATATCTTGTCATAATTTTATAGATTACATGATATGAGGTTTTTCCCAGGAGTGTAAAAGGGTAAGTGTGGGGGAGTTTATAAAACACATTTTTATTGAATATTTTATTTATAATAAATGACATTATTTCCTTATATGTTTTTAAATATGTATATTTATGGAATATTTTGTATTAGATCATTCATTTTCAAATTTGATTAAAATTCCAGTTTTGACCCTTTAAAGTGCACTGTTTTAATTTAGTTATAAACATATTTATATAGATTGTTTGAAATTTAAATTTTGTAATATAATTACTAACATAATTTTCTAAAACTTTTATTTAGATCATACAAGCGGGATCATGCATTTGATTATATAAAATGGTCCATGAATTCAAAGTTGGACTAGATTCATCAAATTAGACATCACTTCATGATTTGGGCCATATCTTCTACATGAGGGCTTGAATTGGGATCAAATTTGTAAATAAGATCTATGACATAATTAATCACAAATAATAATTATTTAATGATATCTTGTTTATGTGTTTTTGAAGTCAACAATTCAGTGTAAGTTGGATTAAAATATTTGACCAAATTTCTCATTCACACTTGAAAAGACTTGAAACCCTAACCTCCAATCATCTATATAAATGTTTTTTTTATAATTTAGAGGGGGTAGAACTAAATTAGGAATTTTAGGGAATATGATAAGTGGTTACAATCCAATTATCTAAGAATTTCAATAGGGATATCTCTTGAAGTAATGATCCCTACATTAAAGCCTTCTACTTCTTCCATTGTATTGTTTTTGTTTTCATAATAAACTTCTTAGTTTCCCTTCAAATTATTTTTTTTTCTTTTATTTTCTTATTATTTAATTAAATTAATGGATCTAAAAATCAATATCTGAAACATTATTGGGTTATACCCTTTTGAAACCTTTGCACATGCAAAATGTTTCTATAATGACTACACCGCCCATGGAAGAGTAGTTTTTCTTAGTAATCGGTCTAATTCTCACCTTCTTAACTTATTAATTTTGGATCAATGAGATATTATAATTCACATAATATGTTATATGTATTTAGTTCTTAACTTAAAATAAAATAAGAAATCAATTGAACAATTAACACAAAACATGTGAGGTCGAGTGATGTGTGAACTGTAAGAGTGTGATCTTAATCGGTAAAATGAAACAACATGGGATAAATTTGTAGAGTTAAAATACAATACCAAAACTCAATTAATCCTCATTTAAAGAATTGATATGTTCCTTAATTTACCAATGACCATAATATATCCTTATAATGATAATAAAATCAGGGTGTAACGATTTCATATTCCAAAGCTAGAATAGAGTTTAATTCATTACATCTATGTGGTTGGGGTAAATTCTCATTGGATTTAGGGATTAAAAAATTAGGGGATAATAATTAAGTATATTTAAATTTTAATTATAATGATTAATAATTAAGTGAATAAGTATAGTTATATTTATTAATCATTCTAAAATATTTCCTAAAAAAATCTTCTCATTGTGTTTTATCAATCAAATTACAAAAATAAAAAATGCAATCTTCTTCCAACATACATATTCCAGTTTTATAAAAGTTAGTAAAACCCACCCATATTTTTAATATTTTATTTTTTATTATTTAATTTAAAAAAATACCTCTAATATATTGTTTTAATTACTTCCTTCTTAGATAATTTGTCAGCTACTCTATTGCGCTAAAGAAGTAAAAAATTACACATCATTTGAGAGAACCTTCCACAAACCCAATAATCTCTAAGATAAAAAAAATCTTGTATATTCCCATGAAATGAAATATTTCACCTTTTTAAGATCAACTGATATTTTATTATCTAAGACCACATGTCCTAAGAACTTCACTTCTCAAATATAGAAGTTACACTTTAATATCTTAGCATAATTGAAATGATCTCTCAAGGTTCCTAAAACAGTTCTTAGTTGAAGCTCATGATGTTTCTTGATTCTTGAGTAAACCAAGATTTCATCCATTAATACCATAATGAATTAATCCTACTAGTGAAATATCTAGTTCATAAATGTTATATAAATTAAAGGAGTGTTAGTCAATCCAAATGGAATCATGAGATACTCAAAGTGACCATACCTTCTCTTGAAGGTAGTCTTTTGGAAAATTTAATTTCTTAATCCTGATTTAGTGGTATCCTAGTTTAAGATCTATTTTTTAGAACCACCTTTCCCCATTTAATTGCTAAAATATATTTTCGATGTGGGGAAAGGGGAACTTATTCTTAACTATCACCTGGTTGAGTTTTTTATAATCAACACACAAATGAAGAGTTCCATAATCCTTTTTAGAAAAGACCATTGGGGTATCCCATGTTGATACACTCAGAAAAATAAAGCCCTTGGAATCCAAATCATCCAACTAAACATTTATCTCTTTAAATTATATTGGTTATATATAGTAAGAAGCTATAAATATTGATTGTGTCTCTAGTGATAATTCAATTAAGAACTCCACTTATCACTTTAGAGGAAGACCAAGAAAGTCAGCAAGGAACGCCTTATAAAACTCCTTAACCATTGGAATAGGTTCACAACTCATGGTTTCCTCATAAATTGAAAATGAAAATAAAGATATCAATTTACCAATATATTATAGAGAATGTTTTTCTCAACTAGACCTCAAATCACATTCTCCTTGAAACACCTGAGAGTTCCCATCATGGATAGTAAAATATTACCACTAATGATAAAAATTAATTCAAGATCTATAAGAAACTATCCATTCCATACTGATAATGGCATCAAATAGATCCATATCAATGATTAAGAAGTCTTAGGATAACTCAAATTTAAATATATAATAGGTGCATGATGGGCATCATAAACCCAGTCCCTTTTCTTTTTAAGAGGTTTCACTATCTCCATAACATATGGAATGAGTTCAATATAGAGATTTAAAAGATTCAAAAAGAGATTTTATATAAAATAGTGAGATGCACTAGTATCAAATAGATTAGTCACTATAGATAGAGCAATGAAAATAGTACCTCTCATGCTCATAGGGACCACCTTGATCTCCACTATAAACTCTTCCACTGCATGTAAATACTTCACCCTAGAAGATGTGTTAGTCCTAACCCCATAAGCTTATGGATAAAAACCTACTACCCTTAAAGAATCTGATTGCACCTCTAAAGAACCTGAAGTGCTTTTATGTGAATATAAAGCCTAATAAAAACATTGAAAATGGCACAAACATCCATAAGAGAGTCATAATTTCAGTGTTTTTGAGAAAAAACATTTTGTATGTCCTATATTTCCACACCGGTAGCAAGTTAGAGGACCTCTATTAGCCACTATGGAGGGAATATGATGAATTTTCTTTTAGTATCCACTTCCAATTCCTCTATGAACCTCTTTCGGTTTTCTCTTCCTTCTATAAGGGACACTATAACTACCACTGTGCATGGGAGGAATCCCAACCAATCCAAACTTGCCTACTTGGTAAATCTCACCCATCAACTCCCTATATATAACCTTAGTATAGGTGTAAAGATTCGGTATAAATACCTGAGAATGGATATCTAGTTTCAATACCATATAAAACCATTGAACCTTTATATTTTCATTTTATACTATCTCTCATGAGAAAATGTTAAGTTTGGAAAAATAGTGAGAATAATCCATTACTGTCTAGTCACCTTTTTAAAGAGTGTGAAACTCTATGGACTTAGCCAAAACCATTGTTTTTAGTTAAACCTACTATGTAAAGATGGATTTAAATCACTTACACTCCAAAACCTAATGTTGTTTTTCCAGAACCATTGAATCCCACCACCTTCAACTAGGGTCTTCAATATTAAAGGCATCACACTTCACCTTAATAGGATTTGAAGTATACAAGAAGTCAAAGATCCTTTCCATCTTCCCCAAACATTCCTCTGCTTCCTAAGGATCATTTATACCCTATAAGGATGGTGATTTATGGTAGAGGAACTCTTGGGATCAATTCCTTTCTCCATCCTTCTTTGGATCCACATCTCTAGCTTGAACAGGGACTAGTTTTTCACCTTGGTCCATTTAATGAACTATGTGTACTATAGCCTCGATAATATTCATATCATCTAGAGTATTTTCCCATGAAACATTATCCAGAGCACCCTCTTGAGGATTTTCTAAAAGTATTCTAGAAGTAATGGTACTACACAGTACCCTAGAAAGAGGATAAATCATCAAACGATGAAACATTATTAATAAAATATGAAATAAAATAAAAACATAGGTCAAGAACAAAAATTTCCAAACATCCCATGAAAAGTTAATGCTATCCATGATGAGATTTGGTTAGTCCCTCCCTCACAACCTACCCCTTAAGTATCAACAGTCCTAACTCATGTCTACTAATACATACCAAATCGTATATATTGATAACCACCTTTGATACCAATTTTTCAATAACCAACCTTGGTCATCCCTAAATAGTACACTTGATTAGGCTTTTAGGGAGGTCTAAAGGGTATTACCAATCCCCATAGGCTAGCGATAATCATCTAATTATCAAATAAAAAACTTAGGGAATGATTTATCCTATAAGAACATAAAAAACCAAGACCTATAAAAAATAAGGGGAAAATAAAAAAACATAAATAAAATAAACTTTGAACTAGTACATAGTATGTAGGATATATCTAGATAGTAAATAAGAAGTGACAAGAGTTCCACAATAACAATACAAGTATTGTTCCAATGATAAATTAAAAAGGAAAAATACTATAACACGTATTCATGTGACATGTGGTCAGCATCCCATTATTCCACCACCATAGATTTGACTTGACTATCATGAGAATCCATTGCTTACAAGCAGTACCTTTCACTTACCATTATCAGGAATAACAACATCTGCATACACACATTGGGTGCATGTAGGGTGATCTCAAAAGGCTAGTTTGGTCCCACCAGTGTCCCCTAAACAGAATTTATTAAATAAACCAATTATGCTCATTAAAGAAGTATGAAATAAGAGGAAGAAAGATTTTCACATTTTTATATTAAAAAAATAAATGAACCTATTTATAATAGTTTTCAAATTAAATACATGAAAATAAATTTTTATAGTTCAAAACGGATCATGAAAATCAATCAATCCATAATTTTTTGAAAAGAATATATATATATAAACCATTTTGAAAAAATGAATGTATAACTAAGATAAAAGTAAAATGATTTAGTTTCATGGTAAGGATTCCTCAAGTACATTGGGTTAATGTTTTATAGGATCCTCACACCTTAAATAAACAATTCAAAATAACCAATTACGCACTCACATCCCTATAACTCGAACCTAGGTATTGTAGATCACCATCATGTGTCTCACTACCTTAACAATGTTTAGTTAGTGTTTTTATATATATCCAATTCTATAGAGTCTGATCAAACTTGGTTGTGCTTTTCCAAGACTACCCACCTAATAATCAGGCTCCAATGGGATATACCCCTCTCTAGGAGGAACCATTTTCTCAATTAAAATCATTTCAAGGGGGTGTTTCATCAATAAAAATTTAAATTTATAAAATAAATACAAATATCCCCAAGATCGGTCATAAACATGATTTCAAATCATTTTTAGAATAAATTCATTTTCATTTTTCAAAAAATTTTACATGGAATCAAAATCATAATTTTAAACAATTTAAAAAAGTAGTTTAAACATGTGTAAGAAACCAAGGTTTGTGTGATAAATCCTTTTTATGAAATCACCTAACTCAAACACTTGAAATAGAAAATAAGTAGATGGAACCCACAAGATTATGGGAGAGGAGGCTCTTAAGAGACAAAAAAGAATCCCTAAACCAAAAATCATCATCAATACATATATATCCAACAAACCTTAGGATTCCATAGCCTTTGGGTGAAGTTAAAACCTTAGAAATAAAGAGTAAAGATAAACAGAAGATGTATAAACCCAATTAACATGATGATCCTTGAATATCTAAGGTGAAATCCCACTAAAATAACATTGTGAGTGAGGGGTAGGTTTAGACAAGAGAGACACTACAAGGTTCAAGATAGGAAAAAGGGAGTAGAGATTAGGTTAAATTGAATCAAGGTAAAATGGGGAATCCAAAACTTTTAAAAGTCAACCCAATGGGTTCATGCCATGAAACTGGAATTAACATCATAAATCACTTAAACTTGAATTTTTCATGGAAAGAACATGCGGTTCATGTTGTGAACAATTTTTATGGAAACTCAGACTCACGATCGCAGTCATTTACAATGTGAATGACATTAACACCAAGAATTTCTATATTAGAAATGTCACAACCCCTTTAAAATGATAAAATGCCAAAAAGAAAGATATGATTGAAAAGAGATTGAAAAATAATACAAGGAAGTATTTTGTACCTAACATCAATATTAGGATGTTATAGGGAGCATTCAAATATAAGATAATTTGGATAATTTGTGGGTGAAATTAATGTTTGAAAAGACAAATAAAACAAAATAAATAAATCACACCTTCATATTAAACTAACTAGTATCCCACTGTGCATTTTCATGGGATATAGTAGCTTCTAAAAAAAATAACCTTTTTATAAATAAATATAAAAATATATAGTATATAAAGATAAAAAAATCTATAATACAAATTAAATATATAAAATGTAATAAATAACACTGAATTTGTGTTATATGTAAATGGGTTTTCTAATAAGTGGGAAAATACAGTCTAGGGAAGCACATAAAGATATCAATGTTATTTAGTCATTCTTTTTATCCTTTGTTTTCTTAATGTTGTTTTATGAAGTCATATATTTTTAAATATCCTTGGATATTGAATTCCCATGTTTGAAATCAATTATTCCTTCATCACTTTCTATAAAATATTCTTCATCAAAATCATTTTGTAAATATCTATGAAAATGATATATTAAGAAATCAATTTTTGAGATTTTATACACTAAGGAATAAGTTTTTTTGTAAGTAATTAACAAAGATTACATAGACATTAATATAAATGTATTTAGTTGATTAATTTTATAATTTTATTCGAGACAATTTGACTAAAGAATCTGTAAAAATGAAATTCTAGATATGGTACAGACATGTCTTTCAAAACTAAAAGAAAAAATAAAATAAAATTTATAGATGAATATATTCAACACTAAAAATGTAAATTGAAGTTTATATATAAACTAATATAACAACATATTTTAATTGAAAAAATATTGATAATAGGATTTATGCATGTAAAAAAATAATCTTTTATTTTTGAGGTTTTCTAGTGAATGAATCAATCCCAATTTTTCTAGTGAATGAATCAATACCAAAGTATAAGTGATTCAAAAAATTGATTGGGGTCAATGATTTCAATTTTTAATTTTAGTTTACAATAAATTATGATTTCATTCATGTTAATACCAACATTCCAAATGAATTATAGTAATGGAAGTTCGAGAAGAGTATTTTTCAGGGAAGTGAATAAAGTGGTTATGTTGAAACACCTTAGTAAATAGGTAGTTACCTAAGTGAGACAAATTAATAATGAATAATCTATAAGTATGGAAATGTTATAACCAAATTATATATAATTATATATATAAATTAAATTAGGTCACAAATATCTATCAATCATATAGCACAGTCACATTGATTCTGGGCTTGTGGAATTTATCTTTGATAACATTGCATGTCAGAATCCAAATGATCCATATATATGAAAATTAAAGAAGAGTATTTTTCATGGAAGTGAATAAAGTGAGTTTTTTGGAATTCATATCTAAACTAGAGTTGACTTTAATTTTTTCAAATATGATATAAAGTATAAATGTATTGGAATAGTAGTAAAAAATATATTAACAAATTGAAGATTCTAAAATTCAAAGATAATTTTAATAATATTAAAATTAAAAAGGAATTATTTTAAACTTCATGGGTTTCATTCCTTGTTTTTTATAACCTGAAAAACAAAATCTAATGTCCCACTATGTATGGTATAACCTTAAAACTAAAAAAATGAAAAAAGATCAACCAAATACTCTTCTGATCAATGGAACCACCATAACCATTAAGCACTAAGAAGAATATACCTAAAAAACAAAATATTGAGTCCCATTGTATCAAGAAGAACATCTAAACCAAAAAATCATAATTTTATGTTGTTGATTTTTATGTTTGAATTCATGTTAACTTTCATAGAAAATTCAAGAAAAATCATTCATCTAACTGAAATTATAAATATGAATAAATATTTTTGAATACTTGTTATGGATTTTCATTTATTAACACATGTTATTGGTTTTCATTAATTCAACTAAAAATAGTAGTGTAAATTTTTATATATTAATACATTTCTATTTTCATGGAAAATATAGGGAAAAGGGGTGAGTTTTTGACAAAATTATAAAAGAAATGAAAAAATACATTAATTCAATGGACACAACACCCCTTATCTTTTTCAAAAAACATTGTCATATTCATATGAATTTGAGAAAAATGTAATGTAAAAAGACACCAGGTCAATGTTGTAATATTATTTACAACATATATGGAATCATCTCCTCTAATTTCAAAGCCTATCATTGCAAATGAAAGAATAAATGCCATAAAACAATGAAAACATACAAATTATTATTACAAATAAATGTATTGTATAAATAGTATAAAATGCTATAAAATTGAAGATATAATGAAAAGAATAAGCATTAATGTAAGAATAAGTAGTATATAGTTATTTAAATCATAGGAAGTGATGTAATTCATAGGTAGTAATGTAAATAAAAATAATTTTCAACCTGAAAATGGGTGTACCATTTTCATAGTAAAGTAAAATAAATCAGAATCCATATTTTGGATTGTGTAATACAATATATTAGACAATATAAGTATAAGAATGATCATGATCACTAACTACTTGAAATGTGTATATATTAAATTATTTTTATATTATATTTTACAATGCAGTTGAAAATGTGTAAGCATAATCATAAGTGTAAGAATAAGAATAATTGTAACCATAATCCTAAGTAAAAGTGTAAGTGTGAGAATTGTCAGCTTGAAAATGTGTATATATTATAGTATTAGTATGCTTAATCATAAATATAAGGATAAGAATTTTCTTTTTGAAAAATCTGTGTGTATTTCAAAATTTTCATAAGCATTATCATAAGCATAATAATATGCATAAACATAAGAATATGTATGTATGTATTACCATATTTGTATAAGCATAATCATATTTTGTTGTATTTGTTAGGCCATATGTATTATAATTTTTATATTTTATAGAATATGAAAATGTGTATGTGTTATAGTATTTTTATAAGCATAAATGTTGTAAACTTGAAAATATGTATGTATTTTAGTAATTTTATAAGGATTAACATAAGAATAATCATATGCATAAACATATTTACGTATGTATTTAGTATTTTTATAAGACTAATCATTAAAATATGTATTTTTAGGCTATATATATTATATTATTTATATATTACATTATTTGAAAATGTGTATGTATTAGTATGTGTATAAGCATTAGTTTAAGCATAAGCATGATCATTGTAAACCTGAAAATACATTTATATTACAGTATTTGTGTAAATATAATCATAAGAATAAGTATTTTTTAGTAGTTATATATTTAAATCTTTGTAAATTGTAGAATTTGAAAATGTGTATATATTACTAGATTTTTAATTATATCATAGTGATCGACATATTTTGTATGCTTTATATATAACCTATTGTGTTACTTTTTCATATCATTTTTATGTTAATGCATGAATAATATTAAATGTTGACATATTTTATATTCATGTATATGAATGTAAATTAAACTAAATGGAATTTATTAAAAATATATGATAAATTATATAGTTTCCACATAGGAGGCTATGAAAAAGAGGAAATAGTATTGAAAAATACATTACATACAAGACTATATATATGTATCAAAGTAAAAAATGTTACTCATAGTTTTTGAATTTAATGAATCAACTATAAAGTCTAGGTGTGTTCCATGGAGGGGTGTAAATTACCATACCATAACTAAAAATATGAAAAATGAAATTACAAATAAGTAACACATAATGTGTGTAATATTATATTGTTAAATGAATGTGAAAGTTGGTAGATTAAATAATTTAAAATAATAATAATAATTTCATGTATGAATTTCAATTGTATACATTATATAGGTTTTCATAAATTACTTTAAAAATATTATATATTATCATAACCCCCCCCCCATGGTACCACTCCTGGGATAGTAGTGAATATAGGGAGTGACCCCCAAGTCTTGCCACTAGTTGGCCCTGGGTTAACGACTAGCACTGAGGGTCTAACACACTCAAATGATAGGAATTGCCCTTATTTTATGGAAAGGATTGAGAGAGAAGATAAAAAATCACCAAAAACTCTATCATATAATATAAAATAAACTAAGACATCCCACTATGTATGTCAGTCAATAAAAATGAAGTCTCCATACCAAAAATAAAACTAAGGTAGTAACTCCACAATAGATCTGATCTCCAAGCTAGTAATTCCCAGCTCGGTCCTCATTACCCTTATGGAAACCTAAAAAATAGTTTATATATATAGGGTGAGAATAAAATGTATATTCAATATAATCATACCTAAGGTATCTTGTGAAAATGTGAAAAGATAATATTAATGTAGGATTGAATAGATAGTAGAATTGATAAACACCTAGATATGCCATTTATCCATACCAACCTCACCATGGATCACTCACTAAACAACATAAGAAAGTAGTAAGATAATATCAATAAAACATCGATAAAGGAACCATGTATCCACTTCACCCATTGAGTTTCAGCTCTAATTCCCCAATCTTAAAAATTTTGTACTCTTATCCCATCCATGTCATCTCATCACCACATATCCAACCATCTCTTATGTGAGTTGGATCACAACCTACCTAACCCAGCCTCCAGCAGATCCCAATATCTCATGTTGGAATCAATGTCATCATGAAAATATTTCATTCTACTATTTCATCATCGCACATCCAACTAAAACATCACAAATAGGGAAGTAGGGTGTCATGAGTGTGAAGGTCATCAACCTCATGCCCTCCTCCTACCACACATGACCCCCACTATATATCACATCCTCTAATCATCTGTCACCACCACCAACTATGTTTACATCAAAGACTGGGCTCTACCACCAAATATATCATTTCTCGATGCTTTTATTGAAGGAAGATAAGGGGAGAGGGGGTAATCAGTCATCCATTCCACGCTATCTAGATATTGGGGGAAACACCCCCCCCCCCCCACACACACACACATTCGAGTGTCGATACATGGCACTCGATGTGAGTGGGGTGTGTATAAAAGTAACATGAAAATCCAAGTACATAGATATGAACATAGATAGAACTCAAGCCTATCCTAAAGGCTTCACATCAATACTTCATCACCTTTTCCTTATCATCAACACCATACTAATTTTACCACATGTTTCTACTAACTAGATACTACCCACCACACAGAACAACCTCACACAGACCATAGTTTCCCTTCTTTTAATTATAGATTCATCCACATTTCCATATTATTACATTAATACCCATTTAACTTTATATTTTAAGAAAATCATCAAAGATAATACCCACATTTAAATTTCCATTTAAGACCAGCCTTTTCATAACTATTCATTATATTACACCAGTTAATACATGTAAATTTCAATCCACTTTTGTTAAATTCCATCCCACACCATTACCCCTTTCATGATTACCAACCTAATATCCCATCACTAAAATACTCGAAACTGGACCTATACTAATGGTTATGGCCAAATGGTTGGTATAGGTACCATAAAATGAACTTATACTAATGGTTTGGAAAAACTGTTGGTATAGGTACCATTATATGACCCTATACCAATGGTTTTGGAGAACCATAGGTATAGATTCAATAAAATGACCCTATACAAATGGTTTTTCCAAAACCATTGGTATAGGTGGTGGATATACCAATGGTTTGGCTAAAACTATTTGTATAGCCTCTATTTAATGACCATATACCAACGGTTTTGTAAAAACTATTGGTATAGGTCCCAAAATTCAAAATACCTATACCAACGGTTTGGAAAACCGTTGATATGGGTATTTTGATTTTTAATAAATTATTTTATCTAATAACATTGAATACATAAAGAATTAATTTACTTATAAATATATATATACTTATTTATCATATTATGTTTCAAAAAAAATGTAGCTTAGTGGTTAGGTCGTTAAGATCTAAATTGGAGGTCCAGGGAACAAAACCAGTCGAGGTTTTTTTTGAATTACCTATACCAACCGTTTTCAAAACCATTGGTATAAGTATTTCATATTACCTATACTAATGGTTTGGAAACCATTGGTATATCCCACCTATACCAAAAAATTCCCATAACCATTGTTATAGGTTTATACCGATGTCAGATAAGCCAACGGCCACCCAAACCATTGGTATACGCTTCTTTTCCAATAGTGCTACCAATCTACTATAACAAGGCATCATACAAAAATCTATATAAGGAATCACACAGCAACCCATCACATTACCACAGTAATCACATGTCTACCATCACACTTACACTACCAACAACACATTCCACATATAAACCAGTCACCACCATCATCGTACAAAACCCCACAAAGGCCACACAACCACAAGGTCAATAATAAACATACTAGTAGCACACAACAACAGATTTCCAAACCAGATATTTTGCCAAATCCATTTACAGGTGGCTTTCACATTAAATACTCTTCTCATGCATAGGTATTTTCACACAGCTCTAGATTTACATGGCTAGCCAATTCTTTTCCAACTATACATATTAAGACTTTTATGAATGGTGGGTAAAAACAAAAAAAACAAGCAAGGGTTATCAATCCACAATAGGGGTTTAAAATTCATATTAGACACAATATGCACAACGTAATAGGTTATATATTTCATGAGAAAACAATTAGCAATAAAAATGAAATAGATAAACACATATGATTACTTACCTTCCCTTTCAATTCAATTTAATATGAATGATAATCGCATTGATTCTCAGAATAATATAGAAAAAGTATCCCTTTCCAGGAAAAGAAGTTTCAAAACATGTTGCACTGAAAATGGGGGAAAGGGAGATGATTTTTCCACCTCAAATGTGGCACATGAAGGACCTCGTAACACCTTGAGAGGGGAGGGGTGAATCAGGGTGTCAAATTTTTCTTTTTAAATTTGTGGATCTTGTTCCCATGTTGGTATGAACTTGTTAAATATGTCAAACAAATGAAAGTAGGGAGATAATACAGCACTTTTACTTGGTTCACCATAGAGGTCTACGTCCAAGAAGCATATGTCGAAAGTGTGTCGGTCATACCTAAACCCACTAATATTTACAAGTTTTAGGATTACAAGATTTGGTTACAGTCACTCTGTTTCAGGCACACTGACTTTACAAGGTTTAGGGATAGCTCACTGCATCCCTCGAATCAATTTCTTTGACTCCCCCTAGATCACTGCCTTGTGAGAAGTTAAACTTAGTTTATCGACTTGAAGGTCTCTTCAATAGATTTTCATTTAAGTCTTTGTCTCTATTCATCATGAGGCACTTCTTGAATCGAAATCCTGAATTGATGCACTTGAAAACACTGAACCACTAAATCTGATATTCAGAAGCCTATCAAAATCATAACACAACACTTGCACACAATACCTCAACTTGCACGCAAGATTTGGGAATTGTCATGAAAGATGACTTTTTCACAACCATTGCTTTCTGCGTAACCCTTATCTTTCACGCAACTGCACCAAAGGGTTCACTTGGTCCTTTTAGACTAAAAGAAAACCTTTTGCACAAGATTTACTCTCCTCCAATCTTTTGTGCACAAATCTTTCACACAGCTAAGCAACCAGATTTTCATTGGAAAATTATAAGTCTTCCTTGGGGGTAGCCGCATATTTATAGGCCCTTGATGACCTTGTGCATAAGGTCCCAACGTGTCTTTTTTGGTGCGCTCAAGATTCTTCATGAGCATGAAAAAACCCCTTTTGATGTCGCATTGGGCGTGCAAACCCTTTCGCGCAACATCATCTTCTACGCACTCCATGACTTTTCCATTTTTAGAGGTTCTGATCCTGAAACATGTCTTGCATGGAAGTTCCAAAAAACACCTTCAATCTTTCATGAAAAAACCAATCTTTCACTCACACTTAAAATATTTCACCCACCTTCCTTTTCCAAAAACATGTTTCTCCATTTTCCAATTTTCAACCCCAAAAATTTTGTACACACTGGAGAACGGCGCCACCTTCAATACTGCTTTCGAATCGAACTGTATGACCCATTTCCATGTAATCTCCCTGATCTTCCATGAAAGGGTTGACAATAACAAACCCAAACCATGATCAAACTAAAGTATATTGACAAAAAACACAAACCAAACTCCTTTTCCAGCACATAACAACCTTGGTTCCAATAGCACACTACTATAGAGATAGAGAGGGAACCAAGATATTGAAAATTCCCAAAATCATGAGTAGGAAGGCTTCAAGTCAAAGTTAGACAACTTTAAGGCTCATGAATAAGGTTTCCTTTCAGAATCGAAGAAAACAAACAAGGACTTAAACAAAGTAAATCTCATTCTTTAAGATTCTGGATAATATCTTGGAATAACTCTAAAGATTAACATATCCAACCTTCCTTAATAATTTTTATTTAATTTCATTTCATTTCATTTGCATTAAATGACCCAATTAGAACCATGGGATTTAAATAATTCAAATTCTAGATTTAATCCCTATAAAACATATTTCAAAAACATATATTTAAGATTTAAATCCCACATTTTACATTAAAATCATTTTTCACATCATTCAAGAAGCATCTAGGTATTTTGAAATTTTTGATATTTTTGAAAACTGTTGAAGCTACCACATGAAGGGATCGACCAAACGAAGTCAACAGACCATGTGGACTAACTGCATGAAGAAACAAATCGAATAAATGACCAATTCAAGCAACCACATGAAAAAAATGACCTACCTCAAGAACAAACTAAGCGACCACATGACCAACCCAAGTGACCACATGAACAATCCAACCTACTATAAGAACAAACCAAGTGACTGCATGATTAAACCAAACAACCACACGAACAAACCGACATACCATAAGAAAAAACCAAGTGATTACATGAACAACCCAAGAGATCACATGAATAAAACATACAACCATAAGAATAAACCAATTGAATACATGACCAACCCAAGTGGCAGCAAGAAAAAAAAACAACCATAAGAACAAACCATGTAACTACATGTCCAACCAAAGCAACCGCATAAAAAACTAACCAACTGTAAGAAAAAAACATGGAAATTTTGGAGGTAAAAAGACCCCAAACACCCCCTTTCCACCTTCATCCCTCAAAAACACAAGGGGATGGTTTTGAAAACCTAGATAGTTACATTAGATACCTATAAAACTATTCTCATCCTCAAGAATCAAAACAGAACCCAAAAAAGAAAATGGAAAGGGGTTTGGATAGCCACTCGTGAGATATCTATTAAGTATCTTGGAATAACAAGAACACATCCATGTATCAGAGAAACAAAACACATAACTAGGAAACACCATAAACCAAGGGATAGAGTTAATCTCATACAAAGCATTTGGTTAAACACATCATCTCAACAAAAAGGAATAAACAAGCATCAAAATAATCCAGGTTATTGAGCATGCAACTGGGACTCCCACTCCCAAATACTCTCCTCCACTCCACCATACCTCCACAACACACAAAACAAGGGGATAAATCACCCACAGAGTACCTTCTCCTGAGAATATTGGATCTCAACTAGCCACACAACAAATGTCATGATATCCTAGATGTCCAACTCTCCCCAATCAATGACATGGGATTCATCGTGAAGATAATGGAAAATATAGGACATGTGGAAGATGTTGTGGACTCTGTCAAGTCATAGTGGGAGAACCAACCAATAATCCACCTCTCCAATGCACTCCAATGCCTCGAAAGACCCAATGAACCTTGGATAAATCTTACTTCCATGGTCAAACCCCTACTTCCCCTAATGAGGGGAAACCTTCAAGAACACCTGGCCTCGAACCTCAAACTCCAATGGTATCCACATATAATTTTCATAGGTCTTTTGTTGGTACTATTCCACCTTAATCCACTCTCAAACCACCTATATCTTCTCTATTGATATCTACACCATGTTAAGACTAAGGACTAATGACTACCTAACCTCATTCTAACACAACATAGAACAAAAAAACCCTCATACAATGACTTGAACATAGACATATTGATAGATGAGTGAAAATATGTTGTTATAGGAAAACTAAACCAATGGTAGGTGGGTCACCCATGATCCTCCAAAGTCTAAGATACATGCTTTCAATATATCCTCCAGCATATGTATGGTTTACTCTATCTTCCCATCTATTTGGGGATGTAAAGAAGTGTTAAGGTGTAACTGAGAGCCAAAATCATGTTATGATCCTATCTAGACTCATGAGGTAAAATGAGTATCTCAGTCAGATACAATGGTCTTGGGTGCCCCATGGCATCTCACAACCTCATCCGTGTACCACCTTACTAGATCATACACATCACTCAACTCCTTAATCTCTAGAAAATGGGTTAACTTCATCATTTAGTATTGATCACTCAAACTACATCACAGCCACCCTGAGCTTAGGGTAACATAATGATGAAATCCATCATTATTTCCTCTCAATTCTACTCTGGGACATATAAGGGATGAAAAAAACTTCCAAGAACATGGTTCTTTTCTTTCACCTGATGAAAAACTAGACATTGTACCATGAAATCTACTGTCGACCACTTCATCCTATTCCCCCAAATATTTCTCCTCAAATCATGGTACATATTAGATACACTTGGATACATCTCTAAGGGTGAGTTTTGAAAATAATAGATAACTCCTTCATGAATAACCAATGGAATAAATAGTATTACTAAAAACAACATCCAATTCTAATTATCCTCAGAATATCCCTCTAGAGAATCACTATGACCAACATGGCCTCACATCACTTCCACCTTTGAGTATCCCCAATGAGACTCATTCACATTTTTCATCAGTGAAAAGTCCAATATCATCTAATATAGACAAACTTTGTAACTGACTTCATCTGCATTTAGATACATCACTACAAGCACATTTATCCATTTCTAGAAATACTCAAAATCTTGAACAACATCTCCCTAAAACTTTTGGATTGGCACACCAACAACTACATTCCCCTTTCTTGGGGTGTAGGAGACCCAAAAATTGTAATCCTAAAGGAACTTCATCAACTTATAATAAAACGAGTTCAAATCCCACTGAGAGAAGACATAACATAGAATATTTTATTCTTTAAAGACCATAAAGTAATCACTTATGAGTAATGTCACCATAGATTTAGATTAAACACTATTGCTACCAACTCTAAGTCATGAGCGGCATAGTTACACTCATGGGGATGCTAATGAATATACCTAAAGAGATCACTTCCCTTTGCATAATCAAGATACATATCAATCATAGATAGGAAGAATCACAAAAGACCTCGAACATTTACCTTTAATATGGTAATCAAAGAACATAAGAACTAATCAATATCTCCTATAGGTAGTCAAAATATACCTAACACTGATCAGTCCAGATGAAATTCTGGTCCTTATCAAATCTATCAATAGGGATGCAATCCAAGAGAAGTCATACACAAACCTATGGTAATATCCCACAAGAACAAGGAAGCTACAAACCTCTATCACGTTATTGGGTGCTTACCAGGAAACAAATACCTTGATATTTGATAGTTCAACAACCACACCCTACCAAGGCACCACATGTCCAAGTAAATTCACCTCCTATATCAAAAAAAATTACTTATATAGCTTTCCATAGTGTTGATGGTGTCAAAGAACGTGTAGGACAACTATGAGATGCTCAGTGTGGTCCTCCTTTTACCTTGAGTATATAAGGAGTTAATCAATGAACGTGACTATGAATTGGTCTAGGAACACATATAATATAGATTTCATGATCCCCATGAACACATTCGGTGCATTCATGAAACTGAACAACATGACCATAAACTCTAAGTGTCTATATCTATGCTAGAAGGAATTATTCAGGATATCTTTCTCATTCACCCTCATTTGGTGATATTCAGATTTCATATAGATCTTCCAAAACTAACGGTCCCCCTTCATCTAGTCATATGAATCATTTATTTTTGAAATAGAGTAATGATTCTTGATCTTCACATAATTTAACTTCTGATAATCCACACATAGCCTTAGACTACCATCCAAATCATTGAAAAATAATAGTGGAGAACCCTAAGGAGATACACTGGGTTGGATGAAGCCATTTTACTATAAATCATCAATCTGGAGTTTTAACTCATGTATCTATGTGGGTTTCATAAGATAAGGATCCATCAAAATCAGATACACGCCTGGTTTTAACTTTATCCAAAAATTGACATTGCGTCGAGGGGGTAGAATCACAACCTCATTTGGGAAGACATTGAGAAGCTCCTCAATAACTCTAGGGGTCTCTACTACCTAGTAATCCACTAAAAACATCACTAATTGAGATAGAAGAGGATCTACATGTCTGTCATCCGTATAATTTCTCTACTCACCACCAAACACTACTCGATGGACCTCCACATCTGAGAACATGAATCTCCTCCAAAAATAGTCAAGAACCACATGTATGTAATACAATAAATCTATGTCAAGGATGATATCATATATATTCATCTACAATAAGAAGAAACTCCCCACTGACTGATGTTTCCCCATCATCAATCTATATCCCTAGTATACATCAAACAAACAAGTCTGGAATCTAACTTGTATAAATAACACCAAGGGCACTGGAAGCCTATCCACCTCTAGTATTAATGCACGAATGGACTAAGGCATGTTAAATAAAGGAGTGAAAATATTTTTAATCAAACAAAGTGGAAACTATGGTAGATGATAAAACAATCATACCTTGAACAACCTTTAGTCCCTCTTATGCTATCACCTCCATAGAATGTACCATCACAGGTCTAACCTTTGGAATGCACCTTTAGTCCCTCTTATGATATCACTCCAATATAGGTCCCTAAGGTTGAGGACCATCATAGGTCTGATCTCTACCAGCTCGATTACCTCTCAACTACTAAATAAAAGTTGGCGAACTGTGCTAATGTTGTGACTGAAGAGGGGTCTGGACACCCAAACCAAAATAACCTCCCTGAGAATTCAATAACTAATCCCAATGGTGACCATAACCTCCACTATCATAGAACATGAATGGAAAGATCCCTATAGATTCACGAGATCCATCGACCCTATAAAATAATGAAGCATACGGTTGTAATCAACTCCCTACTGATCAGAACTGTGACTATATTGACTTATGTGATCCCCCACCGCAAGTTACACTCCTCAAGAAGATCTACCAACCTCCCTCTCAAGGAACTCATCCCTGTGAGTTCATCCACTCAATAACTATCACTTTTTTCTACACCACTAGATACTTAGAAAGCGTAAATGGGTTGATTGTATATATGATCGTTGGGTGTAACACCTCCTTAAGATGTCATGCTCTAGAATCCTCATCTGGAAATACATTGGGAGAAAAACATAGGAGTAATTTAAACCTAATATCAAGTTATTATATTATTATCCTCCCATGATGAAGGTATAGTGGATCCTTCCTCTTTTCTACCTCCAACTTTGATGAAAATAACTCCAAATAGAATTCCTTATAAAATTTGGACTAAGTAACATCCTCATCATTCTGCTCTCCAAATTACAATGTCCACCACTAGCACACCACTCCCTGCATATGACTAGATAACAATAGGACCTAGTACTAAACTCGGTCCTAAATCAGACTAAATGAAATCTTAAGATCCTCTAGACAATGCTCTATCTCTAGATCAGAGACACTCCCCTCATACTTTTCCAGACTCTGATGCTAGAAAGCATGCAAAGATCTCTTCCACATCTCATTATCTTCTATAAGATTGATACTCCGATGATTTATTGGATCATCCTATTGAACCTCTACCTCATTAAAATAAAAAAATGATGATTAGGAGCTATCTCTAGAAAAAAAGGGATGGAATCTTAATCCTGGTAGCGTGGAATTTATTTGTTTAATTAAATTATTTTTTTAAACATATTATTCAATCACCAATGCAAAAAATAATGACACATGTACCTTCCCTATATCTCTACCATATAATCATAATTATCTTTACTAGGGTCTTAAATAAGGTTAAGGTTCTTATGTTGGATCACATGGAGCCCTAATCACCTGTTTCCTAACTGGTATTCCATGTTATTCACGCATTAGGTTCGATAATCACTATTTCCCTATCATTCCCATGCAAGCGTCACTAGTGACTAACTCTAAAATTCATCTTATATCTCAAAAAAACTTTTATTACACTCTATTTATACCCCCCCCATTGGTACCCCTCCTTGGTTGGTAGTGAAGAGAGAGAGTGGCTTATGAGTCCTACCTCTAGTAGGCCCCGGGTTGGCAACTAGCACCAAGTGTATAAAATACTCAAATGGGAGACATTACCATTGGTATATGAAAATGATTAAGAGAGAATATAAAAATCCTCCAAAAAACTCCATAATATAATATAAAAGAAACTATACCATCCCACCATGTATGTTAGGCAATAAAAATAAAGTCTCCAAAGTAAATACCAAAAAGGAAAACTAAGGCCACAACACCACAGCAGCTCCAATCTCCAACATAGTAATACCCAAATCAGCCCCTATAACCCTCATGAAAACCTAAAAATAGTTTATATATACGTATATTGAGTATAAAATGTATACTTAGTAGGATCATACCCATAGTCTCTCATGAAAATGTGAAAAGAGAATAATAATACAGCAGTGAATAAATAGTAGAACCAACAAACACCTAGAATGGTCATTTTTCTATCCCATCCTCACTATGGATCACTCACTTAATAATGAAATCAATTAGTAAGATAATATCAAGAAAACAACAATAAATTCACTCCACATCCACTTCCCCTATTAATTTTATACTCCCATGCCCAACCTAAAATGTCATGTGCTCTTATACCTTCCATTCCATATCATCACCACATATCCAACCATATTTGATGTGGGTTAGTTCATAACCCTACCCACCCAATCCTCTCATAGGTCCCATCATCCCATGTTGGCATCAATTTCATTAAGAAAATATCTCATGAAACCTCCATGTCATCACACATCCATCTGCAATATCATAACCAGGGAAGTATAGTATCTTTAATATGAATGACATCAACCTCATTCCCTCATCATACCATACATTTCCACAACTTCATATCACATCCTATCATCACCATACATCATCCCCAACTATTTCATAATCAAGGGCTAATCTCTGCCACCAACTGCGCCATTTCCCAATACTACTGTTGAAGGAAGAGTGGGGAAGAGGGGGTAATCAGCCATTCATTTCTCACTATTAGGATGTTGGGGAAAACACACATGAAACATCTAGGTGTTGGTCTATGGTACTCAATACAAGTGGCATGCATATAAAAGTAACAAGAAAATACAATTGTGTGTATATATACACATTTATAGTGCACAAGACTGACCTAAAGTTTTTTCATCAATACTTCATCACATTCACCTTATTATCAACACCATACTAATGTTACCACACACTACCACTAACTAGATGAAACCCACCACATAGAACAACCACACACAACCCACAATTTCATTTATTTCAATTATAGATTCATCCACCTTTCCATATTATTAAATTAGCACCCATTTAACTACATATTTGAAGACAACTATAATATCCAACACCCTCGTTTAAATTTAAATTTTAATTCCAACCTATTCATAATTATTCACTTCATTAAACTAGTTACCACATGTAAATTTCAGTCCACTTTTGTTAAATTCCAACCCACACCATTACACCTTTCATCATTACCAACCTCATATTCTATCACTACCAAGCCACTAAAACAAGGCATCACACAACAACCCACACAAGGCATCACACAAATACTAATCACATTACCACAACAACCACATATCTACCACCACACTTCCGCTACCTGCAACACAGCCTATATCCAAACCGGTCACCACTATTATCGTACAAATCCTGTAAAGGACACACAACCACAAGGATAATAACAAACATACTATAATCACACTGTAGAATATTTCAAAACCATATATTTTACTACAATTAATTTATAGGGGATTTCATATTAAATCATCTTCTCAGGAATAGGTATTTTTACACAGTCCTGTGTTTACACAGGCAACCAATTATTATCCAAATATACATATTAAGACTTTTATGAATGGTGGGTAAAAGCAAAAATTCAATAAAGGGTTATAAATCCACAATATAGGTTTATAATTCACAGTTGACACAACATGCACATCACAGTAGGTTATATGTTTTAAGAGAAACTAATCAGTAATAATGTAACATCCTGACTCGGGCCCACTTAACACATGCCCTGAGCCGATAGGTCGCATGGCCTCAAGCATGCTTCCCTGTATGATAGAGGCTACTGACTAGCATTGAGGGTGTAAAGGTGGTACAGTGGGGAGACTATACCCTCATATCATAGTGGCACAGCGAATATAGTAAACAACAGACAACAGTGGAAGCATAATATATAAGTATACATGGTATAGACTGGACCAGTAACCCAACATGGAAAAAAAATAGAATATAATAGATATAGTAATCAAGTGATAATGCGTAAATAACTGAACAAATGAATAATAATATCAAAAGCTACTAGACAATGTCATGTATATGGATGCATGGCATGTTTATGTACAAAAGGATAACATTGGACAGGCATATACAATATGCTATACAAAAAGACAAAAATAGCAAAAAATTTCTCCACTAGCATCTTGATCATATGATTGGTCCTTGTATACTATGCTTCAACTATAGGTAAATCATATCAAATATCTATATCAGGGTTCTCACCCTTATCCATACCTATAGATAAGTAATCTACTCAGGTACCAAAGGTATCCTAAGTAGGGTGTGAGATAAAATCCCAGTAGTCCACCACCAATGGTGTCTAGAAGTATTCCAATCAGTTTATATAGCAACAATAGTGTTCATTCATAAATGAAATAATATAAAAAGTTAGATAAATAAATACCAGCTTGCTCAGGTTTTCATAGGACACCTGGCAGCTCTACCTGCTTCAGTACAGGTTAGAATGAATGTATGATCAGTAACTATATATATATATATATATATATATATATATATATATATATATTATTTATATATTGAATCCACCTACATGGACCAAGTACATGTGAATGTAAGTGGCCATATACCTGGAATACCAAGTGCTAGCTAGATCAGGGCATAACACAGTCATCCATAACCAGTCTAAATGAGCATATCTACTCAAGAAATAGGGTACATGCACTACATCTCAAAATTAATGAGATAATTCATGCTCATCACTTGATATGTTTGGTGTTTCATCATGCCAAGACCCAAAAAAAGGGATGTGGTGTGTCATTCCCACCATACAAATAGTGTAAATGGTGTGAGATGCCATGCTCAACACCCAATGTAAGGGAGCATGAATCATCATGCCAAACAGAACCCTTACTATCATTCCATAGCCTATATCAAAGGCGTAATCATATTTATAATAATATCCATGAGTAATTACCTCTAATGCATATTATTATTCAATCCCAAATACAAACAAGGGATTACAATTCAATTAAAGCATTTAATAAGCATGAAATAATCGGTGTGGTCTTTCCACCCTTTATAAACCATTTCAATTAAATCCATTTAATTCATTTAAGAAAGTAAACCATCATGGAAAATAAATTCAATATAATTAATTTTTTTGACTATTCAATACATTGTAATTTAATTAAAATGTTCAATGAATCAATAAGAGGTGTCATCGCTAATTGGGAAACTACCTACATGGGAAATTCCATTTATAATTCAATTCAAGAACTTAGGAGGTTCCTTGGGCTCAATCAACAATTATATAACATATTTAATTGCATTTATAATCCAATTCAAACACTTATAAGGTGTTTTGGGCATTTAATCATTTGATTATAAAGGATAAATTCAATCTGACACACCCAAGGGGTGTCCGTGTTCGACATTGGAATCCTTAATGTACTAAACAATGATCCTAGGGAATATATCAACATGTGTATAAAAATTTAGAATAAAGAAATCTATTTTAGAGCGACGAGCAATGAACGTCAGCGTGCGGCACAACAACGTAACTATGAAAATGCCAAAACTTTTGGGGAAAATGACAAGACTACCTGTCTTAGGGTCGTTGATGAATCCTCAGCCAATGGTGGCCTTGGATTCAAATTAGATTGAGAGAAATAGAAGAAATAGTCCAACACCCTAAAAATAGTTTAAAAGAAATTTCACCTAAATATAACAAAAGATCTGAAGATAAACTTAGATAGGAAGGGAGATGAATGTATATCTTACTAAGATGGATTTGATGATTCCAATGGCGCTTGATTTAGAATTCAGATCGAGAGGTTATCTCAATGCCTAGATTAGGCTTGAGGGAGAGCTATAGAAGGAGAAGATGATCCATCTACTGGAGAAATTAAGGAAGAAAGAATAAAATGGGTTAATTAGGTTCCTTAAGGGTGAAAATGTAATTTCACCCTCAAATATAGGGATGCATGGTTTGGCTGCATAGTTTGGCCAAACTGTACACAAACTGTGCTCCACAAACTATCCAAGGGAAGACCCCACATAGTTAAGGCACATAGTTTCCCTAATTATGCACAAACTATGAAAAAATCCTCTATCAAAAACTACATATGGCCTACATAGGCATGCACCTTTGGTCACATGGTTGTAGAAAAACTTTTTGGACCTATGTTGCTCAAAGGGACCCTGCATGGTTTCTACTATATGTGTGGTAACTGGGCAGCCTACCTTGTTTTCCCATTTTCCAGACTTCAGGCTCTAAACAAGCCCTGAACACTCCTAGGGTCTTCCTTAGGTCGTATTATATGTTTACCAAGATTAAACAAGGGAATAAATTCAAAAAATAAATGATTCATACCTTCAAGAAAAGGTGGTTCGTTACAACCACCCCTACTTAAAGAAACTTGTCCTTGAGTTGGCCTTATGAGGGTAAATAGGTATCATTAGCAAAGAGTTATAGAAACTGAGCTCATATTTTAGCTTCCTATTCCCAGGTCTCATCTTATACTAATCTGTGCTGCTATAGAACCTGTACCAAAGGAACTGACCTACCTCAGAGTGTCTTCATGATCTGATCAACAATACACACTGGATACTCTTCGAAGGAAGCATCCATATCTAAATCAACCTCATCAGGCTGAAAGACAGGAGATAGTTCTGGGTAGTACTAGTGAAGATGATATATGTGAAAGGAATCATGCATAGAGTGGTATATATAAGGAAGTACTATCTAGTAAGCCACTGGTTTGATTCACTTCACAACCTCAAAGGGTCTAAAGAACCTAGGTGAGAGCTTACCCTACCTCTGAATTTTTCTATGGCCCAACCTAGGTGAGACTCACAAGAAAAACCAGTCTCTGAACTCAAACTCAAGAGGTCACCAATTTCTTTTGGCATATAACTTCTTTCTAGACTGAGCTATCATCATGAGATTTCTAATCAACTAAAACTACTTTTTAGTCTCATGAACAAGATGTGGTCCAAGAAAAGATCCATCCCCTACCTCTATCCATCATAGAGGTGAATGGAAAGGTCTGTCATATAAGACTTCATAAAGATCCATCTCGATGGTATCCTGAAATCTATTATTATAAGTGAACTCAATGAGGGGTATGTGTTTCTCCCAATAACCCTTGAATCCAAAGACACATTTATAGAGCATTTCATCTAACAAATTAATAATACACTCTATATTTTCATCAATCTAAGGGTGATATTTTGTTCTTAAAATCACCTGTGTACCCAAGGCCTTCTGAAACTCCTGATAGAACTGTGATGTAAAGTGAGTATCTCTGTCAGAAATTATAGAACGATGAGATCCATAAATAGGTACGACCTCCTTAATGTATAGCATCCCTATATAATCTATTGTGAAGGTCTCTCATATAGGTAATAAGTGTTTGGCCTTCATAAAATGATCAATAATAACCCAACTCTATTATTTCCATGAGGTGATTTGGGTAAACCAGTCATGAAATACATTGAAACATCATCCCATTTCCACTCAGTAATGTAAATGGTTGTAAAATATCTACCGGTCATTGATGTTCCACCTTCACCAACTAAAAGGTGGAATATGAAGTGATGAAGCTAAAAATTTCACATTTCATACTAGACCATGAATACTGGAACTGTAAGTCCTGATACATCTTGGTGACATCAAGATGAACTTCCCATATTGAGGCATAAAATTCTTGCATTACCTCCTCTCTAATGTCAGATGGGACCCATATGCTCCCATGGAATAATAGAGTATCATCCCCATCCATGGTCCAAATAGAATAATTATTTTCATCTAAGACACTTTCCATCAGGAAAAGGCCCTCATAATCATATAGTTTCCTAATTATTACCTGTTTCAGAAGAGTAGAGGTTACTGCTAAGGCTATGAGGATAGTCTGACCATGATCCACCTAAACCTAAAAGTGAATCTATGAGAACAAGGACATGAGCTACCATTCTCCACTGGACTCCAAAACCACCTATGTCTGAGTCTTCCATCTTAGATCATTGGCTAATGCATTTCCCACTAGGCATGTAAGCAAGCTTGAAATCAAATTATTGTAGGTACTCAACCCACCTGCACTGTCTGATATTTATATCTCATTTTATAAAGATTTACTTAAGTATTTTGTGATCAGTGAATACTAAAAAACACTCTCCAAGTATATAATGTCTCCAAAAGTTTAATACATAAACTACAATAGCTAGATCAAGGTTGTGCGTCAGGTAATTCCTCTCATGAGGCCTTAATTGAAGAGACCTGTACATGATGTCCTACATCAGTACAGCACCAAGACTGATAACTGATGTATCATATTAAACCATATAGATCCTTCCTAGATCTAGAAGACTGAGTATCAGTTTTGAATTTAATCAGCACTTCAACTCCAGAAAGGATTCTTTATAATCATCTGACTATACAAATTTCACACCCTTCTTTTTCAAGCCCGTAACTGGCGCAGCATGAAATGATAAATCCTGAATGAAGCTTCTGTAATATTCAACTATCCCCAAGAATCTATGTATGTAAAAAATATTCTTGGGATGCTCCTAGGAAACTATAGCTCTCACTTTCTTTAGGTCTAATGAAAATTTGGACTTCAGGATAATGTGACCTAGAAAGTAGACTTTGTTTATCCAAAAGTGGCATTTACTAAGCTTAGCATAGAGCTGATGCTCTATCAATATATTCATCATAATCTCAAGATTCTTGGAATGGTCTTGTCTGGATCATGAATACACTAAGATATATTTAACAAATATTAACACAAATGAATCCAGATACTAGTGGAAAACCTAATTCATAAGAACCATAAAAATTTCAGGTGCGTTTGTAGGACTGAATGGCATGACTAGGTACTCGTATAGACCATACCTTCTACAAAAAGTTTTGAGAGGTATGTTTGAAGACATGACATGCACCTAATGATAGCCTGACCTCAAATATATCTTTGAAAACACTCTCACACCTCGAAGCTGATCAAAGTAGTCATCTATTTGGGGCATTAGATACTGATTCTTTATCATAAGTTGGTTCAATCAATGGTAATCCATGAAAATATTGAGGGTACCATCCTCCTTCTTGGAAAAAAGTTTCAGTGAACCCCAAGGAGAAGTATTGGGGCATATAAATACTTTCGCCTCTAGATCCTCCAACTACTTCTTGATCTCCAGAATCTCAATAGGTTCCATATTATAAGGAGGGATGGTCACTAGGTCTGATCCTAGTAAAAAAATCAATGTTAAACTCTACCCATTACACTGGAGGTAGACCATAGAAGTTTTCAAATAAGACATACCTAAAACTCTCTAATACATGAGGAAAAATAGTGGGTCATAATCCCTAATCATCTAGGAAAATACTGTAAATCTAAGTTGTCACACTACCTAGCCTCTGTCACTCGGGTCCTGATCATGTAGCTTAAACATTCCATTCTCCCTTATGCATATTTTTACTTCCCTCTGGTGATGTAAATGTTTCCCTATAAAGATAACAATATATATATTCTTAATAGGTAACTAACCAGTCCATCCTAATTATTACATCAAATCCCATCATGTTGAGGATGAAAAGATTCCATATAAAGTGGTATCTGCCTATATAAATGGGACAATCCTTAAAATGGTGAACACCCTCTGATCAGATACCTAAAAGGGTATCAAGCATCATAACTCCATAGAAGTGTTCAATCTTGAGGCCCATAATCTTATTGATTTCTTTAGATATAAAAGAGTGAGATTCACCAATGTCAAATAAAGCATGCACTAAAGTGGTGACTACTAGAATAGTACCTCAAAATGTAGAAGGTATGACACTATGATCCTCCGATATAGGCTGGATTTCATGTAACTAGCCCATACTATGGCCCTGAGTCACTACCTAAATTTATTGATCATTCCCACTCTACTGGCACTGAGAATCATGAGTCTGACTACCTCTTCCTCGATCGCCACCTTGGCCTGAGCGGTCGGTGGTATTCCAGCTATCTTCCTAGCATGATCCTACTGCTACCACTCTAAAACATGGGGCAATACTAGATTCCTACTCACTAGGAACTAATGGAAAATTTCTACAGAAATGCCAGAAATAACTCATTTTTCCGCAGCCTCTACATTCCACTAGATCTCATAAACACTGAGGTTTCATGTGTCCTAACTTCCCACACTAGTAACATATCAAAACGTTTTCAGCATGAGCAGCCTGACTACTGATACCTCCATGAGTAGCCTCAAAAAGAATCTTTTTTCCTAGAATAAAAATCACTGATATATATAAGTGTCTAACCACCCTGACTTACACCATCCGCTTCTATCACATTTCACTCTATAATAAGGTCTTGGTTGACTCTCTCTAATATAGTCATCAACTGAAATACGTTGAACTATGACCGAATGGATTATACCATCCCATCATAGAATTACCTAGTGATCATAAGATCATCACCCTCAAGAGTAGGAATGAACCACTACCTCTTAGTAAAATGAGCATAGTATTCCATAACAGACATGCCTCCTTGCTGCAGGTTCATGAATTCTATAGCTCTGTCAGCCCTCAGAGTCTGGGGAAAGAAATAGTCATAGAAGATAGTCTGTAAATTTTCCCAAACCATATCTCTATATTGATCTACCTGGGTAATAACATCCCACCACTGCTTGGAAGAATCTCACAGCATATAATTAGTAAGTTTGAACCTCCACTCTGGAGGCATCTCCAGATGCTAAAATATAAAAAGAATAGCTTTGATCCATGACTTAGTGGCATGTGGTCCTCTATACCTTGAAAAGGTGTGAGGATGTTTCTGCTAGAACTCTCGAGTAAAATCTTCCATACTCAAGGAAGGTCGAAAAACACCTTTCATATTCTGAAACATACATAGAAAGCCTTCTCAAAACCAGGTGTCAGTGCCCATATTAGGAATAGGAAGAGATTCCATTGGTCTCGCTTCAGGAGGAATCATTAGAGGATTAGGGCCCACCACCTCTAGTTTATATTTTTAACCACATTTAGGGCATAAGACTGGAGGAAATCATGGTGGTATAATTATACAATGCTAAAAACATGCCTTAGAATAGATTTTAACAGTTGAAAATATTGTAGACATAAAACTAAGACAGGTGCATAGCCTTTAGATGAAAAAATCATACCCATATTCCTACTCTTAAATCTAGAACTACGTGATAGAAGAGACCATAAAGTCCATAATAATGTAAGAGATACTCCACTACTCGCTACTAAGGTCGGGTTTGGGTCTAGGTCTTTGTTTCACATGTATAAGATAATCATTTAATTCTAAAAGTGATATTTATTTTAAATTATTTCTTGTTCAAACGTTTAAATCTCTTTAAATTGTTGAATTATATAGATCACCATTTCTAATCTATAAGGTCCCATACTCCTTATGAACCAAAATATGGATTCCACTTAACTCATACAGTAACACGTTCCAGTCCATGTGATCAATGGTCCATGGCTCAATATGCCATAACTGACTGCTTAAGGTGTATACTTTAACCTATTCAGGAAAACACTGTTAGGTTTAGGTAGGCACTTTAAGTGTAAATTATGTTTTCTACATCCTGTAAGGAATTTCAACATAATTCTATAGATAATAAAGGAACTAACAATATGAAATAGGAAAATGTACATTGAAAGTAGACATGGCATGGTAAAATCCAAGGTATATTAGTCTTATTGTGCTTATAATGATACATGTAATACAACACCCTCATTTCATCAGGCCTGGGTAAAATAAATCATCATTTCAATAATACCAATATCAATAGAAAAATAAGACATGTGTGTCACCCAATGGTGAAGTCATATCAACTATAATGGCATAATCAATAACTACAAATACCCATCCTAGGTAATTTAGGTTTCCACCGTACATGGGTTATCTATGTCTAGGCACAGGGTCAATTCTAAATCCCATTAAATCCTAGTCTCATATATAATACCCAAATAGTAAGGTAAAGGAAAAATGGATTTGATACCACTTTGTAATATCCTGGCCCATGGTCCACTAAACTCGTGCCTTAATCTAGTGGGTCACATGGATTCAGACACACCTCCCTGTATACCAGAAGCTACCAACTAGAAATGATGATGTAAAGGTGTTACGGTGGGGAGACTATACCCTCATATCATAGTGGAACAGTGGATATAGTAAACAACAAACAATAGCAGAAGCATAATATATAAGAAAACATAGTAAAGACTGGACCAGTAACCCACTGTGGTAGAAAACATAATATAACAGATATAGTAAATAAGTGTGGAAGTATAAATAACTTAATAACTGAATAATAATATCAAAAGACACTAGGTAGTGTTATATACATAGATGCATGGCATGCTAATGTAAAAAAGGGAACAAGGATACATATAAAACATTTTATACAAAAAGAAAAAAAACAATAGGCTGCTCCATTATAATCTCAAGAATATGCTCGTTCCTTTTCTCCTATACTCCAACTATAAGTAAAGCATATAAAATATTTGTATCAAGGCACTTTTCTTTATCCATACTTGCAGACAAGTAATCTACTCGGGTACTAAAAGCGTCCCAAGTGGGGTGTGAGATAAAATCCTAGTAGGCCACCACCAATGGTGTCTAGAAGTAATCCAAGTAGTGTAAATAGTAATAACAGTGTGCGGGAATAAATTAAATAATAGAAAAATATGAATAAATAAATATCAACCCGCTCAGGTTCCCATAGGATACCTGGTGGATCTACCTGCTTCAGATCAAGCCAGAATGAATGTATGATTAGTAACTATATATGTAGTAATAATATATATAGTATATTTTTATACTTTATCCACCTATATGGACCAAATATGTGAAGATGTAAGTGTCCATATACCTAGAATACTAGGTGTTGGTTGGATCGAGGTGTAACTCAATCATCCCTAACAAAACTAAACGATCCTATAGCCTCAAGCAATAGGGTACATTCTCTACATCTCATAATGAATGAGAGAGATCATGATCGGCACTCGAGATGGTGGGTGTGTTGTAACGACCAAAAATTTTTAATAAATTTTGTTTCCTAATTTTGTGTGTTATTTTATTTTATACTCAACAAAACTATTTCATTTGATAAAATGAGTATAATTAAAATGAGATCATTGGGTTTCGACTGTTATTTGACCGTTGGTCGGTATGACCGTTGGAAACTAAATGTTGTGATTATTGTCTATAAATACAAGTGATCTTGGTTAATTAATGTAGAAAGAAGATTCGATGGCCTCATCCAATAGTCTCGGGCCGATCGAAGTCCATCTGACAGAACTTGGGAAGGAGGTATCACCACTGGGTTTTTCTCTGGACCAAACCCAAGCTGAACTTCACCATGTGACGCTAGAACGGAATCGACTTTAGGAGAAGTTCAAACTTATAGAAATCACTACTCGGGAAATGTTGGTTGAGCCTCCCTCAAATTCTCTCACCTTAGCACACCTTACACTTAGGTCATATGCTGGTGTTATAAGGGGCTATATAACGAGACCGTAGCTACTTTGTGTAATCCTTTGAGATAAATAAAATTTTGATTTCTTCTTATGGTGAAGTTTGTGAATTTTCAGATGTCCGGATAAAAATAGGATGTATCTTATGGATGAATTTTGAAAAAAAATGATATTTTAAAATATTTATGTAAACCTTAAATAATTTATGATGTGTAAGGATTTTCAAAAAATAGTCTTCTGCAAATGTGTACCGTAAGAAATTTAGAGTCTAATAAGATCAACTTAATTTTTGATGAATAGTAAATTATGAATAGTGATTTTACGCTTAGGATTAGTAATGTGACCAAATGGATTAGTAATCTCCCTTAAAGAAAGTATTAATATAATTTAGGCACCATGATTAAGTAATGTGATTAAATAAAATAGGTAAATAACTGTTTCAAAAATTATTAGTTAAGTATTAGTTTTTTCAGGTGAATAGTGTTTTTTATTTAAAAATTAAATTAAAAATATTTAGAAAGTTATTTTTATAAAATGGAGGTCATTTTTGAATTCATAGCATCGATATTATGTTAAGGTGAATTTTTGGGATTTTTCTGAAATAGTTGAATTTTCAGTGAATAGTGTTTTTATTTAAAAATTAAATTACAAATATTTAGAAAATTATTTTTATAAAATGGAGTTCATTTTTGAATTCAGAGCATCGATATTATGTTAAGGTAAATTTTTGGGATTTTTCTGAAATAGTTGAATTTTCGGTGAATAGTGAAAATATAGTTTTTGAGTTTCGGGTGTTTAATGACATCATTAAGGATTTAATAATTATGAAATAATTCTGGTCGACCTATGAATAGTAAGATAAGGTATGAGGTGTCCCAAGTGGCCAAAACAATGGGAAAATACCATGGGCAATCCCATGGTTTTTCCAATACCACCGATGAGGTGTACCTTGGCAATTAATGCTTTGTCCCCTCACTTCTCCTATAAATACCAAGCCTTTCCCTCATACTTTTCATTTCCAAATCCTCCTCAACAAAGTTTTGGTCTCATTACCTCCCAAGGAGTCCTCCCATGGTGCCCCCAAGCCCTAAAGGTCCTCACCTTCGAGTTTTAAGAGTTAAGTTTTAAGGTAAGGGATCCTACCTCTCACTTTCTTTTCAAGTACTCTACCCCCCCCCCCCAAATGAACCGAAGGCCTTCTTTTTTTTATTTTATTATGGATAATCCCCCTTTTAAGTGTTTAATGGGAACCCATACATGACCCATAGGCCCAAGGCCCAAGGCCTGACAAACCTGCAATACATGACCGGAAGGCCCAGAAGCATACCATGCCCAATACATGACTCGTAGGCCCAGCCCACTTGAACTACCCCTCCCCAGCTTTTTGCATCATTGATCACCTAACTCCCCACCTTGCATTGTTGATCGGCTAGCATTGCCCCATACAAAGCTATACAATGTCTGGTCCTGATGGCAGATGTCATACCCTCTCATTCTTCCAATTCGGTTAGCTCTGCATCCGGTGGCTGTTACTCCTGTTGCTCTGATCCTCATCTGGGGCATGTTCTGTGTGAACTGGGCTACTCCATGGTCTATGTGACCCTAAGGCTCGGTGGCCTGAAGGCCTTTGATGACCCGAAGTCCCTGGAGACCCGTAGGCCCAAACCGGTGGCCCAAAGTCCCAAATCGGGTGAATAGTTCCGGCTGCTAAAGTACCGAACAGTAACTGTTACAGTCCTGCTACAGTGCTGCTGCAGTTCCCGGAAATTCACCTCCACCCGGTTTTGAACCCGGGTCTCTTGGATGCCAAGCAGGAGTCCTTACCACTTGGGTACGGGCTCGTTGGCCTTTTCAAGTACTCTCGTTTATGTCATTTCTTTTAAGCCTCATGTTCTTATGTTGGGGTTGTTCTTTTATATTCATATTACTGTCCTTTTCATGTTCATATGATTAGAGACCCCGTCTTTCTCTCATCATTTCATTTTATGAATGTTTAAGTGGCGTCGTTAGGCTGCCCCATTTTTTTAAGGGACTCTTTCACTCTTCCCATTTTCAAAGTTCTATTTTCATGTCAAGTCTTTCAAGTTCCTTTTTCTTATGTTGGGGTATGATCTCTATATCCATCATACTTTCCTTTTATTTTAATATGATGAGAGACCCTCTTTTATATCATCAATTCATTTTTTAGAAGTTTTAAGTGACGTTGTTAGGCTGCCGAATTTTCATAAGAGAAATCTTATTTTTGTCTTCCTTTCAAGTTTTTCATTTCATATGGTATGTCATTCAAATTTCATTACCATGTTCTTATATCCTTTATATTCTATCCCTCTACTATTTTATGGATCATTTATGAATGGGTGACTATGACCCTTCTCTTTTCAATGTTTTCTAAAACCCTGCAACATAGCCGTTATGCTGCAGAATTTTCATCTCAAAATGTCTTTATCATTTCCTCAAATTATTTTATTTTATTAATTGAATACTCAAAGATCTTTCTTATACATGGGTATTCACATATATATCAAAATGTTCTATTTTAATTCTGAAATTTACATATATGAAACCCGCTTTCCTTTTTCCGTGGGTTTAAAGTGACATAAAGATCATGTCTTTAAAGCATTTTTTAAAACGTTATGATTATTAAATGAAACCCATTTCTTTTATGCTCTATGGGTTATTTATGAAATGTTTGATGATGATATATTTGGATCACATGATAATAAAGGAAAATTAAGGGTGTGCCCTGATAGCTCTCCAATGCATTGGGTAAAGACTTAATCTCTAGAGATGACCATTTTAATGATACCTTGGTGACTAACCTTGGTAATTTTTTAATGACACCTTGGGGATGGACCTTGGTGATATAGAAATGATTTTCTATGTTAAATGTTGTAGCCAAATCTTCAAGTTATGAAACATGTTGTTTTTATTATGATATGCCTCGTGATCTCTTTCTCATTCCTTAAAGTTATTTATCATGACTTTATTGATGTATCTCAAGTTCACATGTAAAATGTTTTCCTTGTTTCCCTTACTGGGCCTTCTGCTCACCCTTTCCTTTGATGTATGATCCCAGTATATGAGATTCTTTAATGAACTTAGGATAAACAAATGAAGAAGCCTTTCAAGTGTTTAAGAAGAATTTTTTTATGTTGTCATGTATTAAGTTCCTGGTTTCCAAGACACTAAACCTTAAAGATCCTTGGTTTTGTATAATGTAATGAAAGTTTATGTGATAAAAAGGTGGGATGTTATAGTTGGTATCAAAGGATGGTTTATTTATTTATGGAAATTAGGATATGAAAACATTAGTAAGAACCCTATAGAAAAGTTTAAATATAGGAAATCTTCCTGGTATTTTGGTGAGTATTGAGTAAGTGGTTTATCAAGCAAATACATCCCTGTCTAGATACGAGCAGGTAGAGGTGGTTTTGGCATAGATGTACATAGGGGTAAACCCCGAAAACACCGCTTTGAGCTAGAATCAAACGGGAACTGGTACACAACAACGGGCTTTGCTGCACTCTTGGTTATGACACTCCTAGGGGATATGTTTGGCTAATCGCAAGCTTTTTATGAATCATTATGAAGTAATTATAGAAAAATTTAATTTTCTAAGCATGAAGTTTTAAGACATAAAATCATTTTTAGTTAAAAGATTCTTAAATGAAATAAGTTTCTCACGAAGGATTTATTCTTTTAGAAAATGTCCACATCATCTAGGAATATGTTGACGTATTTCCTGAGGAGTTATCCGGACCTCCCCCAGAAAGGGATGTAGAGTTCTCCATTGAACTTGTACCTGGATCTCATCTGATGTCAAAGACCCCCTATAGAATAGAAAATGTGGAGCTAGAGAAATTAAAGAAACAACTCTGAGATCTTTTGGAGAATGGGTTTATCTGACCATGTGTGTCTCCTTGGGGAGCACTAGTTCTCTTTGTGAAGAAGAAGGATGAATCAATTCAGCTATTCATTGATTATAGAGAACTGAATAGGATCACAGTGAAGAACAAATACTCTCTTATAAGAATTGATGACTTATTTTACCAACTTCATGGGACTCAATTCTTCTCTAAGATTGATCTTCTTTATGGTTATCATCAATTGGGGGTAAATAATGTTGATATTCCAAAAACTGCCTTCCAATCAAGATATGGGCATTATGAGTTTGTTGTTATGCCCTTCGGACTGACTAATGCACCTGTTTTTTTATGGATAAAGAATAAGTTGATTTTAGAAATTTATATTTATCAAATGGATATCCTTTTTATAGGAAAATGGTTTGGTGATTAAATGATAAATGTTATTTTGTAAGATGTTTTCTTTTTTGGAGTACTATATGCCTAAGGGAAATAAAATATTATAGGATTTAAATTGAGGAGGAATTGTTGATTTTTTTTATGTATTTATTGTGGACATATGGTGATTTGGGTTATTTATAGAAAATGATGAACCTAGCATAGAAAATAAGTGAATAGGTTAATTACACTTTAGTATGAGACTTTAATAGTAGTCTATGTTATTTGGAGATAAATGTTAATATTTATTGTGCAAGACCATGTGATTAAATCCTTCTGATTTTTGGGTTCCAATCTTAGTTTGGTTTTTCTGAAGAATTTTAAGGATGATTGTGTATTTAATGGTCTTTCTGGAACTTTGCGTACCTTTTGTTGAATTTTGGAGATTAATAGTCTTTTTTTCTTTTTATAAAGGATTATCCTTTTTGGGGATTATATGATCTCGTATTAATCATTTTAGATTTAGTTGATGACTAAAGACAAGGGGAATATATAGTTCTTCTTTTGTGGATTATAAGACTCTCTAGAAGATGATTCTTGTGCTTTTGATGAGACCAAGTGTTTTTGAATGCTCATTGTTTGGAGAAAAGATTAGTCTTGGTAGAAACTTATTAAAGGATGAAACTCTACTTGAAGGTAAGTATATTTCCTTATGTTTTCATTCTATTTAGTAAATGAATTCCTCAAAATTATGAAAAGGAACGTAAAACAAAAAACGTTTTTGGTTTACATTTCCTACTGGGTAATCAAATACTGTTTAACATATCTTAAGTTTGTGATCTTCTTGTGGTTATTTTTCTCCTAATCATGTTTTCTATCACTCTCCATCAAAACATGACCCTTTGTTTTCTCTTCCATATCCATGTTTTCCTACATGGAATCCTAGTATGGGTTAACTAGTGTGACCATTGTACTTCCCTTTATTTCTATTAAAGTAATAGTTTTACTAAATCTTTTTCTGATGTGGGACTTTCAATGAAATTTTCAAGCCCAATTTTAAAAATTGTGAGGACGCAATTTCTTAAGGGGGGAAGAATGTAATGACCCAAAATTTTGAATAAATTTTGTTTCCTACTTTTGTGTGTTATTTTATTTTATACTCAACAAAACTATTTCATTTTATAAAATGAGTATAATTAAAATGAGATTGTTGGGTTTCGACTGTTATATGATCGTTGGTCGGTATGACCATTGGAAACTAAATGTTGTGATTATTTTCTATAAATACAAGTGATATTGGTTAATTAATATAGAAAGAAGATTTGATGGCCTCATCCAGTAGAAAGAAGTTTTGGCATGTTGGTTAATTAAATGTTGTTGGTTAATGCATATAGATACAAATGGTCCAATAGGATCAATAAATTCCAGGAACATTTTTTTTCTGAGTAGAAGAGCCGTTGGATAGTAGTGTTCGATCACTTCCGTATATGATATTCGATGTATGGTGGTGGTGTTATCGACAAAAAATATTTGTCCAAGTCACTTCTTTTGTCCAATTGGATTCTCTTGTCTTACTCACTTCCTTTTTTTCTTTGTCATTTTGGGAATATCCCCATTCAAGCCCATCTGATGGAACTTGTGAAGGAGGTAGCACCACTGGGTTTTTCTCTGGACCAAACCCAAGCTGAACTTCACTGTGTGAGGTTAGAACGGAATCGCATTTGGGAGAAGTTCAAAATTATATAAATCACTACTCAGGCAATGTTGGTCGAGCCTCCCTCAGATTCTCTCACCTTAGCACACCTTACACTTAGGTCATATGCTGGTGTTATAAGGGGCTATGTAACGAGATTGTAGCTACTTTGTGTAATCCTTTGAGATAAATAAAATTTTGATTTCTTCTTATGGTGAAGTTTTTGAATTTTCAGATGTCCAGAAAAAAATAGGATGTATCTTATGGATGAATTTTGAAGAAAAAGGATATTTTAAAATATTTATGTAAACCTTAAATAATTTATGATGTGTAAGGATTTTCAAAAAATGGTCTTCTGCAAATGTGTTCAGTAAGAAATTTAGAGTCTCATAAGATCAACTTAATTTTTGATGAATAGTAAATTATGAATAGTGATTTTACGCTTAGGATTAGTAATGTGACCAAATGGATTAGTAATATAACTTAAAGAAAGTATTAATATAATTTAGGCACCTTGACTAAGTAATGTGATTCAATAAAATAGGTAAATAACTGATTCAAAAATTATTAGTTAAGTATTAGTTTTTTTAGGTGAATAGTGTTTTTTAATTAAAAATTAAATTAAAATTATTTATAAAATTATTTTTATAAAATGGAGTTCATTTTTGAATTCAGAGCATCGATATTATGTTAAGGTGAATTTTTGAGATTTTTCTGAAACAGTTGAATTTTTAGGGAATAGTGTTTTTATTTAAAAATTAAATTAAAAATATTTAGAAAATTATTTTTATAAAATGGATTTCATTTTTGAATTCATATCATCGATATTATGTTAACGTTAATTTTGGGGATTTTTCTGAAATAGTTGATTTTTCCATGAATAGTGAAAATATAGTTTTTGAGTTTCGGGTGTTTAATGATATCATTAAGGATTTAAAAATTATCCAATAATTCTGGTAGACCTATGAATAATAATATAAGGTATTAGGTGTCCCAAGTGGCCAAAACAATTGGAAAATACCATGGGCAAGCCCATGGTTTTGCCAATACCACCGATGAGGTGTCCCTTAGCAATTAATGCTTTGTCCCCTCACTTCTCCTATAAATACCAAGCCTTTACCTCATCCTTTTCATTTCCAAATCCTCCTCAATGACGTTATGGTCTCATTAACTCCCAATGAGTCCTCCCAAGGTTCCACCAATCCCTCAAGGTCCCGACCTTCGATTTTTAAGAGTTACGTTTTAAGGTAAGAGATCCTACCTCTCACTTTCTTTTCAAGTACTCTCATTTATGTCATTTCTTTTAAGCCCCATGTTCTTATGTTGGGGGTCTTCTTTTATATTCATATTACTCTACTTTTTATGTTCTTATGATTATAAACCCCCTCTTTCTCTCATCATTTCATTTTATGAATGTTTAAGTGGCGTTGTTAGGCTGTCGAATTTTTATAATGGATTCTTTCACTCTTCCCATTTTCAAAGTTATATTTTCATGTCAAGTCTTTCAAGTTCATTTTTCTTATGTTGGGGTATGATCTATATATCCATCATACTTTAATTTTATTTTCATATGATGAGAGACCCTATTTTATCTCATCAATTCATTTTTTAGAAGTTTTAAGTGACGGTGTTAGGCTGCCGAATTTTCATAAGAGAAATCTTATTTTTGTCTTCCTTTCAAGTTTTTCATTTCATATTTTATGTCATTAAAATTTCATTACCATGTTATTATATCCTTTATATTATGTACCTTTACTATTTTATGGATCATTTATGAATGGGTGACCATGACCCCTCTCTTTTCAATGTTTTCTAAAACCCTGTAACATAGTCGTTATGCTGCAGAATTTTCGTCTCAAAATGTCTTTCTCTTTTCCTCAAATTATTTTATTTTATTAAATGAATACTCAAAGATATTTCCTCTATATTGTTATTCACATATATATCAAAATGTTCTATTTTAATTCTGGGATTTACATACATGAAACCCGCTTTCCTTTTTCCGTGGGTTTAAAGTGACATAAAGATCATGTCTTTAAAGCAGTTTTTAAAAAATTATGATTATGAAATGAAACCCATTTATTTTATGCTATATGGGTTATTTATGAAATGTTTGATGGTGATATATTTGGCTTGCATGATAATAAATACAAATTAAGGGTGCGCCCTAATAGCGCTCCAATGCATTGGGTAAGACTTAATCTCTAGAGATGACCATTTTAATGATACCTTGGTGAATAACCTTGGTAATTTTTTAATGAAAACTTGGGGATGGACCTTGGTGATACGGAAATGATTTTCTATGTTAAATGTTGTAGAAACATCTTCAAGTTATGAAACATGTTATTTTTATTATTATATGCCTCATGATCTCTTTACCATGCCTTAAAGTTATTTATCATGACTTTATTGATGTATCTCAAGTTCACATGTAAAATGTTTCCCTTGTTTCCCTTACTGGGCCTTCTGCTCACCCTTTCCTTTGATGTATGCTCCCAGGTTATGAGATGTTGTAATGAACTTAGGATTAACAAATGAATAATCCTTTCAAGTGTTTAAGAAGAATTTTTTTTATGTTGTTTGGTATTAAGTTCCTGGTTTCCAAGACATTAAACCTTAAAGATCCTCAGTTTTGTATAATGTAATGAAAGTTTATGTGATAAAAAGGTGGGATGTTATAGTTGGTATCAAAGGATGGATTATTTATTTATGGAAATTAGGATATGAAAACATTAGTAAGAACCCTATAGAAAAGTTTAAATATAGGAAATATTCCTAGTATTTTGGTGAGTATTGAGTAAGTGGTTTATCGAGAAAATACATTCATCTCTGGATACGACCAGGTAGAGGTGGATTTGGCATATATGTACATAGGGGTAAACCCCAAAAACCCCGCTTTGAGCTAGACTCAAACGGGAACTGGTACACAACAACGGGCCTTGCTGCACTCTTGGTTACGACACTCTCGGGGGATATGTTTGGTTAATCGCAAGCTTTTTATGAATCATTATGAAGGAATTATAGAAAAATGTAATTTTCTAAGCATGAAGTTTTAAGACATAAAATCCTTTTTATTTAAAAGATCCATAAATGAAATAAGTTTCTCACGAAGGATTTATTCTTTTATAAAATGTCCCCATTATCTAGGAATATGTTGACGTATTTCTTGAGGAGTTACCCAGACCTCCCCCAGAAAGAGAGGTAGAGTTCTCTGTTGAACTCTTACCTGGATCTCATCTGATTTCAAAGACCCCCTATAGGATGGAAAATGTGGAGCTAGAGAAATTAAAGAAACAACTCCGAGATCTTTTGGAGAATGGGTTTATCCGACCACGTGTGTCTCCTTGGGGAGCACCAGTTCTCTTTGTAAAGAAGAAGGATGGATCGATTTAGCTATGCGTTGATTATAGAGAATTGAATGGGATCACAGTGAAGAACAAATACTCTCTTCCAATAATTGATGACTTATTTGACCAACTTCATGGGACTCAATTCTTCTCTAATATTGATCTTCATTCTGGTTATCATCAATTGGGGGTGAAGAATGTTGATATTCCAAAAATTGTCTTCCAATCAAGATATGGGCATTATGAGTTTGTTGTTATGCCCTTCAGATTGACTAATGCACCTGTTTTTTTATAGATCAAGAATAAGTTGATTTTGGAAATTTATGTTTATCAAATGGATATCCTTTTTATAGGAAAATGTTTTGGTGATTAAATGATAAAGGTTATTTTGTACGATGTTTTCTTTTTTTGAGAACTATATTCCTAAGGGAAATAAAATACTACATGATTTAAATTGAGGAGGAATGGTTGATTTTTTTATGTATTTATTGTGGACATGTGGTGATTTGGGTTATTTCTGGAAAATGATGAACCTGCATAGAAAATATGTGAATAGGTTTATTACACTTCAGTATGAGACTTTAATAGTAGTCTATGTTATTTGGAGATAAATGTTAAGATTTATTGTGGAAGACTATGTGATTAAATCCTTCTGAGTTTTGGGTTCTAATCTTAGTTTTGTTTTTCTGAAGAATTTTAAGGATGATTGTGTATTGAATGGTATTTCTGGAACTTTGGGTACCTTTTGTTGAATTTTGGAGATTAATAGTTTTTTTTACTTTTATAAAGGATTATCCTTTTTGGGGATTATATGATCTTGTATTAATCATTTTAGATTTAGTTGATGACTAAAGACAAGGGGAATATATAGTTCTTCTTTTGTGGATTATGTGACTCTCTAGAAGATGATTCTTGTGCTTTTGATGAGACCAAGTGTTTTTGAATGCTCATTGTTTGGAGAAAAGATTAGTCTTGGTAGAAACTTATTAAAGTATGAAAATCTACTTGAAGGTAAGTATATTTCCTTATCTTTTCATTCTCTATAGTAAATGAATTCCTCAAAATTATGAAAAGGAACGTAAAACAAAAATGTTGTTGGTTTACGTTTCCTACTGGGTAGTCAAAGACCGTTTAACACATCTTAAGTTTGTGATCTTCTTGTGGTTATTTTTCTCCTAATCATGTTTTCTATCACTCTCCATCAGAACATGACCCTTTTTTTCTCTTCCATATCCATGTTTTCCTACATAGAATCCTAGTATGGGTTAACTCGGGTGACCTTTGTACTTCCCTTTATTTCTATTAAAGTAATAGTTTTACTAACTCTTTTTCCGATGTGGTACTTTCAATGAAATTTTCAAGGCCAATTTTAAAAATTGCAAGGACGCAATTTCTTAAGGGGGGAAGAATGTAACGACCCGAAATTTTGAATAAATTTTGTTTCCTAATTTTGTGTGTTATTTTATTTTATACTCAACAAAACTATTTCATTTGATAAAATGAGTATAATTAAAATGAGACTGTTGGGTTTCAATTGTTATATGACTGTTGGTCGGTATGACCATTGGAAACTAAATGTTGTGATTATTGTCTATAAATACAATTGATATTGGTTAATTAATATAGAAATAAGATTCGATGGCCTCATCCAGTAGTCTCAGGCCGATCGAAGCCCATCTGATGGAACATGGGAAGGAGGAAGCACCACTGGGTTTTTCTCTGGACCAAACCCAAGATGAACTCCACCGTGTGACGCTAGAATGGAATCGCCTTCTGGAGAAGTACAAACTTATAGAAATCACTACTCGGGAAATGTTGGCCGAGCCTCCCTTAGATTCTCTCACCTTATCACACCTTACACTTAGGTCATATGCTGGTGTTATAAGGGGTTATGTAACGAGACCATAGCTACTTTGTATAATCCTTTGAGATAAATAAAATTTTGATTTCTTATTATGGTGAAGTTTGTGAATTTTCAGATGTCTGGATAAAAATAGGATGTATCTTATGGATGAATTTTGAAAAAAAACGATATTTTAAAATATTTATGTAAACCTTAAATAATTTATGATGTGTTAGGATTTTCAAAAAATAGTCTTCTGCAAATGTGTTCAGTAAGAAATTTAGAGTCTAATAATATCAAATTAATTTTCTATGAATAGTAAATTATGAATAGTGATTTTACGCTTAGGATTAGTAATGTGACCAAATGGATTAGTAATCTCACTTAAATAAAGTATTAATATGATTTAGGCACCTTGATTAAGTAATGTGATTCAATAAAATAGGTAAATAACTGTTTCAAAAATTATTAGTTAAGTATTAGTTTTTAAAGGTGAATATTGTTTTTTATTTAAAAATTAAATTAAAAATATTTAGAAATTTATTTTTATAAAATGGAGTTCATTTTTGAATTCAGAGCATCGATATTATGTTAAGGTGAATTTTTGGGATTTTTCTGAAATAGTTGAATTTTCAGTGAATAGTGTTTTTATTTAAAAATTAAATTAAAAATATTTTGAAAATTATTTTTATAAAATTGAGTTCATTTTTGAATTAATAGCATCGATATTATGTTAAGGTGAATTTTTGGTATTTTTCTGAAATAGTTGAATTTTTGTGAATAGTGAAAATATAGTTTTTGAGTTTCAGGTGTTTAATGACATCATTAAGGATTTAATAATTATGAAATAATTCTTGTCAACCTATGAATAGTAAGATAACATATGAGGTGTCCCAAGTGGCCAAAACAATGGGCAAATACCATGGGAAAACCCATGGTTTTGCCAATACCACTGATGAGGTGTCCCTTGGCAATTAATGCTTTGTCCCCTCACTTCTCCTATAAATATCAAGTCTTTCCCTCATATTTTTCATTTCCAAATCCTCCTCAATGAATTTATGGTCTCATTACCTCCCAATGAGTCCTCCCAAGGTGCCCCCAAGCCCTCAAGGTCCCGACCTACGAGTTTTAAGAGTTACGTTTTAAGGTAAGGGATCCTACACCTCACTTTCTTTTCAAGTACTCTCGTTTATGTCATTTCTTTTAATCCCCATGTTCTTATGTTGGGGTGTTCTTTTATATTCATATTATTGTCCTTTTCATTTTCATATGATTAGATACCCCCTCTTTCTTGCATCATTTCATTTTATGAATGTTTAAGTGGCACTGTTAGGTTGTCGAATTTTTGTAAGGGATTCTTTAACTCTTCCCATTTTCAAAGTTCTATTTTCATGTCAAGTCTTTCAAGTTCATTTTTCTTATGTTGGGGTATGATCTCTATATCCATAATATTTTCCTTTTTTTCATATGATGAGAGACCCTGTTTTATCTCATCAATTCATTTTTTAGAAGTTTTAAGTGACGCCGTTAGGCTGCCCAATTTTCATAAGAGAAATCTTATTTTTGTCGTCCTTTCAAGTTTTTCATTTCATATGGTATGTAATTAAAATTTAATTACCATGTTATTATATCCTTTATATTCTGTCCCTCTACTATTTTATGTATCATTTATGAATGGGTAACCATGACCCCTCTCTTTTCAATGTTTTCTAAAACCCTGCAACATAGCCGTTATGCTGCAGAATTTTCGTCTCAAAATGTCTTTCTCTTTTCCTCAAATTATTTTATTTTATTAAGTGAATACTAAAAGATCTTTCTTTTACATGGGTATTCACATATATATCAAAATTTCCTATTTTAATTCTGGGATTTACATACATGAAACCCTCTTTTCTTTTTCTGTGGGTTTAAAGTGACATAAAGATCATGTCTTTAAAGTAGTTTTTAAAACGTTATGATTATGAAATGAAACACATTTCTTTTATGATATATGGGTTATTTATGAAATTTTTTATGATGATATATGTGGCTCACATGATAATAAAGACAAATTAAGGGTGTGCCCTGATAGCGCTCCAATGCATTGGGTAAAGACTTAATCTCTAGAGATGACCATTTTAATGATACCTTGGTGAATAACCTTGGTAATTTTTTAATGACACCTTGGGGATGGACCTTGGTGATACGGAAATGATTGTCTATGTTAAATGTTGTGGCCACATCTTCAAGTTATGAAACATGTTATTTTTATTATGATATTTCTCATGATATCTTTCTCATGCCTTAAAGTTATTTATCATGACTTTATTGATGTATCTCAATTTCACATGTAAAATGTTTCCCTTATTTCCCTTACTGGGACTTCTGCTCACCCTTTACTTTGATGTATGCTCCCAGGTTATGAGATGCTATAATGAACTTAGGATGAACAAATGAAGAAGTCTTTCAAGTGTTTAAGAATAATTTTTTTATGTTGTCATGTATTAATTTCCTGGTTTCCAAGACACTAAACCTTAAAGATTCTCGGTTTTTTATAATGTAATGAAAGTTTATGTGATAAAAAGGTGGGTTGTTATATGTGTCGTCATACCAACACCTGAAACAAGGGATGTGGTGCATCATGTCTGCCAAAAAAATAGCGCCAATGGTGTGAGATGTCATGCTCAACACCCGATGTAAGGGAGCATGAATCATCATGACCAATAGAACCCTTACCATCATTCCACATCCTATATCAAAGGTGTAATCATATTTAAAATAATATACATGAGTCATTACCTCTCATGCATCTTATTAGTTGATCCCAAATACAAACAAGGAATTATAATTCAATTAAATCATTTAATAAGCATGCAACAATTAGCATGGCCTGGCCACCATTTATAAAACATTTCAATTAAATATATTTAATTAATTTAAGTAGAAAAACCATCATGAAACAAGAAGTTCAATATAATTAATTTGTTTAATTATTCAATTCATGGAAATTCAATTAAAATATTCAATAAAACACTTAGGATGTGTCATTGTCAATTGGGAAATTTCCTACATGGGAAATTCCATTTATTATAAGTAAATCCAAGCACTTTGGAGGTGCCTTAGGCTCAATTAGAAAGAATATAACTGATTTAATTCTATTTATAATCCAATTTAAAAACTTATAATGCATTTTGGCCATCTAATAATTTAATTATAAGGGGTCAATTCAAGTCGGAACACCCAAGGGGTGTCCTTGTTTGATGTCGACATCCTCAATTTACTAAACAATGATCCTTGGGAGTATATCAAGGTGTGCATAACAATTTAGAATGAAGAAATATATTTTAGAGTGACGTGCAGTGAAGGTCAGAATGTAGTATAATGACAAAGATATGAAAACACAAAAAAAATTGGGGATAATGACAAGACCACCTACCTTAGGGCCATTGATGACTTCTCATCTAATGACGGGATTAGATTCAAAGTAGATTGGGAGAAATCAAAAAAATGACCCAACACACTGAAAATTGGGTAAAATATCTTACACCTAAATAGTGCAATAGATCTGAAGATAAACTTAGATAGAAGGGAGAGAAATTTAGATCTTATCGAGATGGATCTGATGCTTCCGATGGTGTTTGATTTGGACTTCGGATCAAGAATGTATCTCAATGACTAAATTAGGCTTGAGGGAGAGATGCAGGAGGATAAGATGATCCATCTGCTATAGAAATGAAGGAAGAAAGAAAAAAAGGGGTTAATAAGGTTCATTAAAGGGAAAAAGTAATTTCACCCTCAAATATAGGTGTGCACGATTTGGAAAAATCGTGTGCAAATTGTGCTCCCCTTACTGTCCCAGGGAAGACCCCACAGAGTTAAGGTGCACGGTTTCTCTAACCATGTGAAAATCATGCAACAATCCTCTTTAAAAAACTTTAGATGGTCTGTATAGGTGTGATACTTGGATCTTATGGTTATAGACAAACTTTACATCCCTCTACTGCTCAAAGGGACCTCGCACAATTTCTACTAAACTTGTGTAAACCATGGGGCCTACCCTATTTTCCCATTTTCCAGAACATTGGGCTCTGAACAATACCCAGATGCTCCTAGGACCTTCTATAGGTTGTATTTCAAATTTACTAAGATTAATCAAGGGACTCAATTCAAAAAACAAATTATTCGTACCTTTGTGAAAATACAGGTCGTTACAAATAATAAGTAAACAGATAAACACATGTGATTACTCCCCTTCCCTTCCAATTAAATTTAATATAGTTCATTATATTTATTATTTAATCTATACCACCCACCCATTAGTAAAAAAAATCATTCTAATTACATTTATTCACAAAATAATAGATAATAAGGACCCCTACTTGGAATCACTACTAGAAAATAACTCTATGCCAATGATTTTAAACTATTGGTATAGCCCTAGAAACCATTGGTATAGGTTATACCAATGGTTCTCATAAATTTTGGTATATAGTTGACACACTCCTATCATAGGGTGTAGAAAAAACAAAATTATATTCCTAATGAATCACAAAGGATGACCAGGGTTGTCTCACTTGAGGAGTGTCGCGGTCAGTTCAATCACTGATTCTAATTCACCTAGTCTAATTCTTTTTTTTATTGAAAATTATGGTTTTAGGGTTTTTTTAAATCATGAAATTAAAATAATTCAATGAAAAATTGAAATTAAAATTCATATTAATATAGAATGAAATTAGGGAATAAAGGTCTTGGTCCAAGGTTTGATAATGTGGGTTCATTCATTATTTATTTATTATTTAAATTCAATTTGATAATTAGTTTATTGAAACCTAATTAATGAATTACTTTCATTTTATTTATTATGTGTGAGAATTTATCATTCTTTAAGCATACCAAACCCCACCTCCACCAATAGTCAAATAGGATAACACCTCAACCGAGAATGCATTTCCTAAAAGACTAGGCTCCACCGTATGTCGTTTCATCTCTTTAGGCAGCCCCAAATCCATTGTATGAAGGGTTTCCTTGAGATAAAGGAGGGAAAAATAATTAATAAAATAAAAATAATGAAGTTGAAAATTATTTCATGGTGTAAAACCACCGCACCATTTCAACCCTCTCTACATCCACCATAAATAGATTTAAAACATATTCAATTGAAGCACAATAACAAAAAACACTATGAAACCTCTCCCAGGGAAAATCCTTGGGTTAGTCACTTTCTATTGAAAAGTGAATAGAGATAACTATGGAAATATTTAATAGATAAAGATAATTAGGGTTGGAATATAAATAAGGATGGAATAAGAAAAGGAAATACTTTAATATAAAAAAAAAAGATAAATTCATGGGAAATAAAAACATAAATAAAATGAAAAGAAAGAAAAATCCTAAAGCAGTATCCAACATCCATATATTAAATCACCAATCTATATTATTTTCAATACACCATTTTAATCTTATTTATAGTCATGTAAGTGGAATTAGGGTGTCAAAACGGACCATTAATGACTTGGGAGTCATAATGGTCTTTAATGGTTGAAATTTCAGTTATAGAACATTCCTTCAAATGTATTTGCATGTTACCCAAATCAAATGTCCAAATTTGGGATAGGTGTATTCATAAAACGTGTTTTAAAATATTTTTTTCATTTTTCATCAAAATTTCACATTTATTGGACTCATCTAAAGGATGTTATAGAATAAATACTGAGGATGACTTTTTCTGGCAGAGAATCCCAGAAATCTTCTTCAGATTTATAACATTAAATTTCCACATTAATTGTTGAATAACTCCATTTAATTTATTTTTTATAATTAACCTATGAGTAATATTTCATATAAATATGGAATAACCTCAATTGGAAGTGTGTGGCCCAACTTATACTTCTATTACGGAGGTGGGTTCCATGCTATCCGCCTGAATAATTATTCAAATTGATGAATTTTTTCAGGACTCATTTCATTCGAATCAACTCTTGGTCCTAAATAAAAATTTTACTAAAATAAATCAAGGAATCATAAAAAATGACTCAAATTTGATTAATATTTTAAATTTTATTCCCAAAATACCCTTCTGATAAAAATCTGTCAAAATTCCAGAATTAACCAATTTTTACATTTTATCTCAAAACAAACCATTAATCCAAAATTATTGTAAATAAGCTCAAATTTATAAATTTGGAGAATTTAAATAATTTAAATACATATAAAAAATTATTAAAATATTATCTCTATCAATATTCCATGGGGATACTCCTATACCAATGATTTTTTTAGAGCCATTGGTATAGAGGGTTTAGATTTTGAATTTACCTGCAGTTTACTTGAACTGTTGGTATAGAGGTTATATTAATTTTTCTAAAACCATTGGTATAGGCTGTAATTGTGTAAAGATGGTAGTTTTTACACTTCAATCACCATTTAACTAATATATTGCAAAAATATTATGTCTTCATCCGGTCACATTACACATTTAATCAATTGATAATTTAAAAAACAAATAAAAACACATATACAATCAATTTATATCATAAAACACCATTCAAATAGTTGTTTTATAAATATCAATTTATAAATATAGGGGGGAAATATTTCCCTTATAACAACCACTATCATAATTTTTATCATGAAAGTCCTTAATAGCATTATCACCTCCTATATCTTCATCTCCATCGCCACTAAGAAAGTCATTGCCCTAACTTCCATTAAGACCATCATCACCATCATTGGGTGCATCATATATGGAGTGAATCTTCAACATGAATGTATAAAACATCAAAGTTGTATCTAGTGGTAGTGACGGAAATAAAGTTTCTGTGGATTTTATAAACCACTAAGTATCCCTTTTACTTATTTCATGCTCCTTCATGGATAATTTTTTAGCCGTTGGTGCCTCTGTATGAGACTCTATTGCCTCTGTATAAGCCTCTTGCAACTCAGTGCTACCATAGCTATTAGATGCGCCTAAAGTGGTCTAATACCTAGTTGGGATGATATTCTTCCTGGGTCGATAATGGACTCTTCTATGGTTCTCATCACTTAATATCTATCATAAAATGACTTCCCAACCTAAATTTATCATCATCTTAATCATCAAGGGATTTTAAAGCATGTTGTTGATAATATAAATGAGATATATAGTATAAAATAAATTTTAAAATTTGAAAGCAGTAGAATAAAACTTAAAATATTTTCTTGTACCTTTTCATTTACAGAACTCCCATACTTTCTACTTAATAAAAACAATTTCACCTGAGTTACACACCCTTATATATTCAATACTGCCTACTACAAATGACATTGAATGTAAGAAAACGTTATTCAATAATATTGTATTAAATATTTAATTTACTTGTGAAAAACTACTTGTAAACAGTTTAATATTTTGGGTATTGGGTAATGATAAAACATTATTGAAATTCTTGTTTATCTAATATTTGGTATGTTTTTTTAATTTAAAATTTGTTAATTTCTAAAATTTGGAATTTTAAATGATTGTGTAACTTAAAAACCATGATTTCAATTAAAAATAAATGTGTTCACGTGATTTATATTTTAAAACATATTTTATCTTATTAGTTATGACTTATTTAGTTCAATTAATATGAATTATGGGAGATATTTATGTTTTTATGGTTGGAACCATGGTTTTCATGGTTCTCTATTAGGGTGTTTTTAATTAATTGATTTATTATTTCTATGGTTTCTTTTAGTTGTGATTATTTTGGTTTTCCATGATTTGATGAGTGATTGAGTTGTTTGGTTGTGTTTGGTTGGAATATATAATTGGGAATTTAATGTTAAGTGGAATGATATTGTTGATTTTTGGTCTTATGTGTGAGATAGAGTTGGTAATGGTTTATTTATGATAAAATAATTATATGTGGTTTCCTTTGATAGAATTATGTAGGTCTATTTTTGGTTTGGGTGCTTATTTATTATTTTATCACTTTTCGGTGGATGTTAGGGGAATAAATGGAAAGGTGGAGTAGCTTATTTGATGGATGAATAATTTAATGGTTAAGGTAATTTAGGATTGAATTTCATGTATTTGATCTTGAATATATGATTGAGATTTTTTTGGGAAGTATCGGGAAGAGAATTGTGTTTTGGGTGGTAAATCTTTAAAATATCATTCATTTTGTGTTTCAATGACTGAAAATAATAATTATATATATATATATATATTGATATTGGTAAATAGTTAGTGGCACAAGTAATTGATTGGTAAAACTTTAAACATTTTACAAACTATAATTTGTTTACAATTTACATGAAAACTTTAAATGTTTTACAGTTTATTTTGACTTTGTTTTGTTATATTTAGTTCAAGTAGGTTTAGGTTATTTTATATTCATTTAATTCATTTATGTTCAATTCTATTTCATTCCATTAGGTATGGATCAGTTTAGGTGTGGTAGGTTTGATTTGGTTTAGTTCATTTATATTGGTACCTAATTAAACATAGTTGTATATGAAAAATACATGTTGTCTCTCATTATATAGCATAGTAATTCACCCCAAAGTGTGTATATACTTCGTAGAATCCTTGTTTTTTATTTCTACTTTATGGTCCCTATAAAATAAAATTCAATAATAAGAAATTAAGTATTAATAAAAATCATAATTAGTTTCAACCCAAAAAAACATTAAATTTTAATAGTACCTTAAACTCATCACTCATCCAATAAATAATCTTTGCATGCTACTATGTTAATGGACACTCATCTAAGGTTGGTATACCCATGAAATCCAATCCAATTATAATATCCCAACCATTTTATAGCTCATGCTAATATGCTCTCCATAGTTCACCTAATTCCATCAGTCGTGCGGCCCTCACAGCTTCACCATTGGGAAAATTATATCAAAGTTGATACCAAAATATTAATTCATATAAATAAAATAATAATATAAAATTTGATCTAATAAACTTTATTACCCATATCTAATCCCATGCAGTATCCTTTATTTCCTCCTTAAGTTCTCTCTAGGAAAATGGTTTTAGGGGAATGATGTCATAGTATTTGGAAATTGGTTCCATAAAACACCTACATTCTCTCCAAATTTTACTAATCATTTAACTATATTCATTATAATCGACCATCACCTATGTCTGGAAATTCCACACTTCACACATGTAAGTATGTCCACACTACCTAATTGTGGTAGATCCAACGGTGAATAAAATAAAAATATTAAATTAATACATGTTCAAATGAAAATTATGATTACAAAATTTACTATAGTTATATACATATACTTGATTCAGACTGATCAATGGGCTCTAATGGATCTCTAGGCTCTGAAGTATCGATGACCTGTGTAGTTCATAGGGGGTCCAATCTATGCTCAAGATGATCTGAAGTAACTATAGAAAAAAGTCAAAGGAGCATGGACATAAAATCCTAGAGAAAATATAGGAGTAAGTAATAGAGGTTGAAGCATCAAGGTTTAAGGAAATGAAAATAGGGATGGGTATCAGGAGCTGTCATTGAATAAGGAAATGATAGATAAGGAGTAGGATTAGATCAAAATGGTGGAAACAATATAGGTAGTCTAAAAATCCATGATTCCTTTAAGGGGGTATGGGATAAAAAGTTATGGTAGGTGGTATAACTTGGGTTTAATCAGGTATGATGAGTGTTTTGAGTATCTATAGTACCTTCCCCCCTCGAACTGGTTGTCTGATCACCATTGTTACTTGTCTGGATGGAGAATAGTTGTCTCTTGGATGGTGGAACTTAATTAAAATATAAAAATTATTAATGATGTGACATTACATACTTTATAATTGATATATATATTTGAAATAGTATACTCACAAGTGGAATCAAAGGATGAATTCCTAGCTCTCTCATGCAGTGATCGTTTTCATACATTCTCTTCCTTTGTGTATCTCTAATATTTGGAATTTCCTACATTAAAATATAAATATAAATTTAATTGGAAACTCAATACTAATGGAATAATATAAGTAAAGCATACTAATTAGTATAATAAATATGGTTATGATATGATTTTCTTCTTGTGTATTCAATTGGTTCAAATTCAGTTTATATTGCATTATTTAGTTATTTGTTCATTTGGTCATTTTTGTAGTTTTTAATTTGGTCATCAGGTTCATTTGTTGGTTAGGTTATTTGGTAATTTATCCATTTGGTCATTTGGTCAATCATATAGATCATTTGGTTCATTTTTTTTAGGTCATTTGATTCATTTTGGGTAAGTTCATTTCATTCATTAATGAGTTATGTCATTTGGTTCATTCTTGGGTTAGGTCTTTTGGAATATTTGGTCATTTGGTAATTTGTTTAGATAATTTGGTTCATTTTGAGATAGGACATTTTGGTTGATTTGGATTATCCATTTGATTCATTTTTGGGTTAATTCATTTTTTATTTACATAATTTGGTTTATTATAGGTTAATTTATTTGGTTCATTTTGGTTTAAGTCATTTTGGGTTAGGTCATTTGGTTCATTTTTAGGTTATGTCATTTTTTATTTTGGTCATTTTTTAATTTTGGGTGAATTCATTTGGTTTATTTTTGGGTTATGTCATTTTTAGTTAGGTCATTTAGTCATTTGTTTATTTTTTGGATAGATCAATTGGTTCACTTGAGGTTAGGTTATTTGGTTTATTTGGGGTTATGTCATTTTGTTCATTTTGGGTTAGGTTATTTGGTTTATTTTTCATTTATGTCTTTTTAAGGTTATGTCATTTATTTCATTTTGGTCATTTTGTCATTTTTTTCATTTTTTGTTAGGTCATTTGATTAATTATTCTTTTTTTTTGTTAGGTCAATTTGTATCATTTTTGGGTTATGTCATTTTTGAGTTAGGTTATTTGGTTTATTTTTGTTTAACTCATTTGGTTCATTTTTGGGTTATGATAGTTTTGGTTATGTCATTTAGTCATTTGTCCATTTTTTTGGTTAGTTAAATCGGTTCACTTGGGGTTAGGTTATTTGGTTTATTTTGGGTTATATCATTTTGTTCATTTTGGGTTTGGTTTTTTTGGGTTATTTAATTTGTTTCATTTCAATCATTTGGTCATTTTTTCATTTTTGGGTTAGGTCCTTTGATCAATTTTTCATTTTTTGGTTAGGTCAATTGGTTCATTTTTTTGGGTTAGGACATTTGGTTCATTTTGGTCATTTTTTCATTTGTTCATTTTGAATTAGGTCATTTGATCAATTGTTCATTTTTTTTGTTAGGTTAATTGGTTCATTTTACGTTCAGTTATTTTTTTTATTTTGGGTTAGGTTATTTGGTTCGTTTTGGGTTATGGTATTTGGTTTATTTTAGGTTAATTCATTTGGTTTATTTTTGGGTTAGGTTATTTTGGCTTAAATCAAATGAAACAGCCACTTTAGGTTAGTTTGGTTCTATTAAATTTAGGTTAGTTTGGTTCTATTAAATTTAGGTTGGGTTGATTTTAATGGACTATATGAAATTAAATTTAATGATATTTTATAGTTTACATTCAAAATATTTATTAAAATTCGTTTATAGTTTACAAAATGAAACCAAAATAAAGGAGTTTGAATAGAACAAACCTGAAACACTCAAGTCGAGTTAAACTGAATGAATTGAGAACACATATGGTTGCTTATATACATTACCCACCACTAATTTAGGTTCACAATAAACCCTAAATATTGGACTATTTGATTCATCATACGTAATATATTGATTAAGACCAATAGGGGTAGCAATTGTGTCAACTTCATCCCCACTATCATAAACAATATGTCTTGGGATTACTTCACTAATGATACTGAATTTAGGTATCAGATAATCTTTCACATAAAATACTTGTTTTACCATTGATTCCAAAATATATGGATCATCTATATTCATAAATCGATTCATGTAAATAACTATAAAACCATAGTCATTAATAAATGTTTCATGTTGCATCATTGAATCAAACCACTTATATTTGATTATAGTGACTCAACCACATGAGTAATAATCCAATATTAGTGTTTTATCAATAACCCCATAATAAGACACATTTTCATACCAAGGCATATTATCTGGTGCATTGGAAAAATAGTTTTTAATTATAATTAACATAACACCCCCATGTTGTGTTCTCATGTCCACTGCTTGATTAGTTCTAACAATTTTTTACCCATTGATGACCAGTGTTTTGCATTCACGAACCAATGAATTGGGACTAAAAGATAGCACTTTTATTTCTTCATTGAAAGAGTTAATAAGTAAACTTAATATCTAAAATATAAATTAATATGAATATTATATGAATATTTATTTATTTTTTCATTTTATTAAACTATTTCTCGTACCTTCGATTTCAACCAAACGGGAAACTCATTACTATGAAAAGTCTCTCTCCTTCTCAAAGGCAATAAACAATTATTTTTTCCTAAAATTTTTTTATGTTTCCTATATAAAATATAATAAATGGTTAAGATATATGTGAAACTACATAGTATGTTATAACATATACATGTCCAAATCACTTACTTGATGTAGTCATCAATCAAAACATAGTTAAACAAGATTGTGTGATGGGTTATCTCCCACTCTTCAAGGCTCAATGTAGTCAATGTATATGATTTAGGAATTCCCCCTATTTGGGGAAGTATTGGAAAATTAGGTATAATTATCTCATACTTATCTTATTTATTTCTCATTGGTCAGTTACGTATAGTGCTCACATCACCCAAATGCATTGAACAAAAATCCATACACTCTTGAGCCAAGTAACCTTTCATAGTAAAACCTTCAAGGTGAATCTTATTCCAGACATAAGACTCCATTTTTAACATATTTCCTTCAGTTGGATATATCCAAAAAAAAATATGTCCCTTGAGAATAATTTTAGTTGGAATATGGATAGTTAGATGTAGTATGCAAGTGAAAAAAGATGGAGGAAAAATTTTCTCTAACTCACACAGAATTAATGGTGTTTATTCCTATATTTTTTTCAAGAAAGACTTAGATAACCTTTTAGAAAATAAATCTATATAAAAATATAAAAACCAAATCACCTTCACCCATACATTATTGGACTATAAATGGTGTATTTTTATTGGAATTAATTCATGCATAATGATGTAGTAGTCATGAGTTTTCAAATATTTCAGTTTCAAATTTCTTATTTTGAACCATTTTTATATATTTATTGAATATCCATCAGGAACCTTGATAGTCACTAATAATCTAAGAAAAATCTAAAGTTGTCATCACATAAGAAGCACAGGGAAGTTTCTATTTATTTTCAATGATAGACACAGGATGAAATTCTAGTATGATACCTCAATCCACAAAGTCACGTCAATATCATTTTTTATCTTTTGTATTACTTTTAACATTTATAAGAATTGAAATAAATATATCACATTTTTTCAATGTTCATTATGTATAAATAATTACTAACAAATTGGTTGACCAATAATGAAAATCAAAGAGGATACTTTTATTCTTCCAATTATAATTGGATTCAATGGAAACATTATTCATCTTTTTAGATTTTTTATAAACTTTCCTTAGTGAAAAATAAAAATATTTCAATTATTTAAGAACATTAGTTCCATACATATGTTGTGGTGGCCTCTTGATGGTATTATCAAACCCTTAATGATTATTCCTATATGGATGATCCATTGAAAATAATTAGATATGTCCCATGAAACTTAATATATGATGATATTTAAGTATTTTAAACCACATATCCTTTATACAAATAGGATATGATAGTTTTCCCTCCATTATTTAGCCATACATTATTGAATAAGTTAGCAAATCATTTATCATCCACATAACCATAGCACACATCTGAAATATGTTTTCAAATAAGAATTTAATGTGTGTACACACACATTAAAAATCTACTTAAACTCTTTTACTAAAGGTTGTATGTAAAAATATATTCCATTACTGATATCGGAAGATATAAATATGAGTATGATTAAGAATGTGAATGGTTTTTTTATACACATCCATGGAGGAAGGTTATAAATGTAAATGAAAATTGGTCATGTGTTGTGTGAAGTAAGCATCCAAAAAATGGATCAATACCATCACATGAAAGAACCAACCTGACATTATGCACCTCAACTATAAAATTAGGATATCATGAATCAAGTTTATGTAATTCTAATCCATATGCATGATGAACCAACTCATCATTATACTTAATTATCTCGGCCTCTATCCCTCACATATTTATTGATATTTCATCCGACTTGAAAAGATTTTGGAGACTAGGATTAAATGGAAAGTGTTGTATTACTTTTTTTACCACATGAGATGGTGTTCCATATATATTTGGCTTCCATTGAGATGTACCAAATTCTTTATAATCATCCAACCCCATGGTTTTCTCCCAGAATTATCTATAATCATTTAGGAAAGCATGAATTTTATTTATAGAAAATAAAAGATGGTCAATTAACTTCATTTACATATAATTATTTGAGGGAATATCTACATCATCAAGAATTAATTCCTTTAAAATGGTAAGAATATAAATGGTGGTAGTATTAGAAATTCCATACATGGTTTTCCCATAATACAACTAGATTAAAAATTCTAAATTTTTCATTTTACCACATTGTCGATATACATGAGTACTAACATCATCCATAAATTTTTTTACCCTCTCAACATTATCATTTTAATTGGTTGCATCATGTTTACTCATATCATTATCTTCTTGCATTAGAGTACTTTCTTTCTCATGATGTTCAAATATCAAATTCCTTATTCCAATATTTTCATTTCAATCATAAATAGTTTGATATTTTTTGTTCTCTATGTTATGATATGAGATATAATAGTTTGTTTGAAAACCTAGTTTTGTTATATGGTAGCTTACTTCTTCATGAATTAACCAAAGTCTTTCAATATAATTATAATAAGTTCAATGTATAAGACCTCTATTTTAATCATTGCTAAATGAAAAATCTAATAAATAATCCAATTTCTTTTGAAACTCGGTTGAGATCTGATCAGTATCATAAATCTAAATTCTATAAATTTTATTACCAAAAACATGTTTATATTAATATCAACACAGTAGTATATAACTAAAAAATCATGATAGAGGAGAGGAAGCTGTATGTCATAATTCTACAAAAACCTAACTGTGGGGGGAACTGATTTTGCAGAGAGAAATGAGATCATGTGAGTTGGTATAGGCATGATTATATACGAACAATGATTTTGAGTGTGAATTTTTAGTCTAATTGTTTTCCTTTAAATGTAAAGTGGAACTCAATGTTTGACTAACATCGTCTGATTCATCTCTAACAAAAAAAATGTGGTATATTGACCTAAACATCCCACTAAAACTAAGTATCTACGGAATTCACATGTTATTTTACAAAATAATATAAAAACATGAAAAGTATATTATCGGGTTAGGTCATTCTCAAACTAGGGCATGAAAATACAGAAATATAGGATCATCCATTGGAAACATAACCTAACATCTTATTGAGGTATCCATACATTAGATAATCAAGTTAAATGATTAATAGGTTACAAAATATAGACTATAAAAACACATTGTCATGTTTCGACCAATTGGTGCCCACTCGGATGGTGGAAGGCTAAGCCGCAACTAACCCAATATCACCTCCATAGGCCAAAGGATAGAGACAAGTGATGAAAGGAAAAACTATAATGGGAGGCATTTGCCTAATGTACCTCTATGCATGCACCCAACCATCTCCATGAAGAAGTGCAGAGGAATAAATATAAAAGATAGTAACATCTAGATTACCAACCATACATGTAACAACCTATAGGGAATACAAGAGTACAACAGCATAATATGAAAAATAAAGGGGAAAAATACATGCCTGACTAGGATGATGTCTCATCCTAACAATAATTGGAAGACTAAATGCTAAGAGAGCCTGACTCTAGATCTCCAATCCCTGACCACCATACATGGTCAAATACACCATGGTGTCCCTATTATCCTCTGAAATAATTGCTAACCTATTTTTTATTTGCATAAGATACAACACATATGGGGAAATCCCATGCAGGTATGAGTATATACATACCTAGTAAGATTCCCTAAAAGATGAGGGGGAATCAATAGGATACATGATATGAATAGATAGGTCAGCCCATAGTAAGAAGGAAACAAAATTAAATAATAAGGATACATATATATACTCATAAAAGAAACCCATGCGAGAGATAAAGTGGGTATCTATCTCATAGATCATCCCAGAAAAAGATTTTTTTAACAGTTCCAAGAGGTTTATCAATGATGTCAAACATCTCATGTGTCTGTCCATAGAAGTAACCATGTGGAGGGACCATGTCTCACCACCATACTTCACAGTCGAGGGGGTATAATATCCAAATGGAGGACCATGACCTAGTATATTAGGGGGGTTCTACTTAGAATAAGGAGGAAACACTCCCTAGTATGATAAGGGTACCACTCGGTAGGTAGAGGACCCACACCCTAGTTCCTCAGGGGGATACCACTAAACATAAGGACTCGCGCCCTAGTATGATATAGGGGTACCACTCAGTAGGTAGAGGATCCATGCCCTAGCCCATCTGAGGATACCACTCAGTAGATAGAGGACCCACACCCTAGTCCATTAGGGGGTTCCACTCAGCATAAGGAGGACCCACGCCCTAGTATGATAGGGGGTACCACTCAGTAGATAAAGGAACTATGCCCTAGTGTGATGGGGGGTCCACTATAATGAAATTATCTGATCACTACCATCATCAAGCACTTCCTAAAGAAGTGTCACACTCATAAAATCTCACATCATATCTCAAAAGTCACTAAAAATGTCACTATCACATTCTATATAGAAAAAACGCTCAGGATGGGCTACTCACGGGACAAAATATGAGTCAAAACGAAGGAGATACGAGAGGTATAATTTTCCTCAAAAAGAGGTTCATGATGTATAAGGGGGTCCACAAAGTGTGTGGCCCCACTCCTCTTCCTGGCCATGTCCTTTCCAGTACATGGACCACCTTCCATGTATCCCTACATGGAATGTAAGGGGACTATATGGTTTATCTCAACCACCTGGGGTAGAGCCATGTTCTCATGGTCATGACTATATCCTTCAGGTCATGCCCATTTATATTGGTCATGTGTATGATCGTGCTTGTATTAGTGTACTCCCAGAGTACACAATGGGTCACCAGAACCAAGCCATGTGGCATGTGGGGGTCCCACACAGCGTGTGATATTTAACTCACCTAAAAACTCTTGCCACCGCAGCAGGTTCACTGCATGGTGTGTGTTCATCAAACTATATGCCATGTAGTCGGGTTTTTCAAAGAATCCCATATCTGCTCTATAGATCCTAGATCCACTGCTCCCATCACTGACTCCACCTGATTTTCACTAAAAACAAAGGGAAAAGCCTCTGGATGATGATTCCATCCCTCCAATGGATGGAAATCGGAATCTGATTCGCTGCTCGAAGCCCACACACACCAACGTCGCTCATGGTGCCTCCTATTGCCTCAATGAATCTCTGAATCCATAGTGGAATCACCCAAAACCCACAAAACTTCCTGATCTATCCTCAATCATTGATCTATTTTTCACACCCATGAATCTTTTGTGAATATGGTGGTCTGGTCATATTTGATCCTGTCCAATAATGTCAAAACATGTCCCCATAGGCCAACGACAAAGTTCATGAAGAACTAATGGGTAAAATCACATAAACCATTGTTCAAGAATCATTGGACAACAAATATAGATCAAGGAAAAATTGGGCGAGAAATCATGGCAGAATAGTGTGATAAATCGAATAAACAATTTCATTTGATATGGGGATCATGTGATGGTTCCAATTAATCACATATCAATAAGTATATTGATAATCCATGCTTAAACAGTTTAATCAAGATGGATAAAACCACAAATTATGAGTCCTACCTTGATTGGGATCGATTGTTGGTGAAATTGTTTTCTTCCAATGAAGGAGAATATTCGTTGTGTTTGGTACTCCTCGATTATCCTTGATCTAATGGTCATTCGATCATCCAATCTCAATTTGCGAATGAAGGGTAGTAAAACCTCATATCAACAATATCAGGGTTATGTGGTTAAACTTGGAGATTCTCCATAACAGAATACATATATAGGGAATTAGGTGTCAATTAATTAATTAAAATAATTAATTAATTCACTTAACTTACCCACCAACAGTCAGCTTATCCAAACATCTCACCCCGACCAATTTTAGGATGCGCCTAGGGTAAAACTCAATCTTTTGATTCAACCGTGGCCTTAGATTTTTTATTCAAGAATACTTTTAGAAGATACTTCATTATTTCTGAAAACTGTCTGTACATGATATAAAATATTTTTAATATTTTTATAAAATTAATTTCAGGCACATCAAACCTCAGAATCACACGTCATCTCATCTCCTGGATCTAAAAATATTCCTTGATATATTTCAAAGTATTACAATATAATAATAGGGTCTCTACATTATTTCATCCTTAAAGATTTTTTCCCTTGAAAAGAAAAATCTAAACAAAAATCTGGGGATACTAAACTCACATATGGTTATCCCACTCCCATGAGCTCTCTTATATACTACCATGCTGCCACAGCACACAAACCAAGAGAATGGTCCATCAAAACAATATCATCTCCTGTCAATCATCAATCACCACTAGGTGCTCCATGAAGCTGTCGCCATCCTCAATATCCATCTCACCTCAGTCAATAATGTGCATGGTATCATTCATGTATCTCCTCAGCTGTGAAACATGGAAGATGTTGTGCACCTTCTTCAACTATGGGGGTAAGACGGGGCAGTAAGAAACCTCACAAACCCTCTATAAGATCTTGAATGGCCTGATGAAACTTAGGGATAGCATGACTCCCTATTCAAGTCTCTTCAATCCTCATCAGGGGAGACTCTTAGGAAAAAATACTCTCCCTTATCAGAATTCATGAGCCTATGATGTCAATATGCATATGATTTCTACCCTCTTTGAGTTGATCTTATGTGCTTATAGATCACCTGGAGCTTCTCTGTCAACATCTGCACTATCTCTAACCCAACAAGATATGTCTCGCTAATCTTATTCCAACATAAGTGTGACCTATAGGGTCTCCCATACAGGACCTCTAAAAGTGTCATGTTGATAGTAGAGTGGTAGTTTCTATTATAAGAAAACCCTACCAAAGGTAAGTGATCCTCCCATTTCCATCCAAAGTCAATACACAATCCATGAGAATATCCTCAAGCACCTGGATAGTGTACTTGGTATGACCATTTATCTGGGGGTAAAAGTTTTTTCTCATCCTCATCTAGGTCTCAAAGGCCTCATATAGGCCTCTCTACAACCGTTAAATGAACCATACATCATGTTCAGAGACAATCATCGAGGGAACCCCATGAATTCGAAAGATCTACCACACATAAAAATGCCCCAAACTCTCCACCAAACTTTGCTCCTTAATATAAAATAATACTTATGCCTTTTTAATTCGATCAACTATCACCTAGATGGTTTCATGGACTCTCTCTTTCTGCAAAATCCATGTCACAAAGTCCAAAGATATGTCATTATATTTCCGCTTCGGGATATCGAGAGTTTGTAATAAACTTTCCAGAACCTAGTGCTCAAAATTTTCCTACTTCCACGTGAGGCAACGAGAGATGAACTTGGCCACACTCCACCTCATTTAATCCCACCAAAACATCCAATAAAGGTATATATGCATCTTTTCAACACCAAGATTTGCATCCAAAGGAGAAGTGTGAAACTACCTTATCACCTCCTCCTATATCGTGACCAGGACCACTGTTCGTCCCTAGAAAAGGATGATGTGATTACCACCTTCAAAAAATCCATTTGGTGAATCTCCTGAGGATATCCAGTCATATAAGACCTCATGGTCGATGTCTTCCAACTAGGACTCTCTCACATTCTAGAGAAGCATAGGATTAAACACCATCAACTAAATAAAATGTTCACCCTCCTCCTCAATCAGGTTTAGCTTCAAGGAAGCCAACTGCTTTGATGCCTCCTGCACCAAATGAGCCTAGGAATTTCTGCTAATGGAATATACCACCATGTTTCCATTTCCAAGAGTATATAATATCTCTAAGTCATAGTCCTATGGGAACTCCAACCAAGACCTATGTCTCAGTTTCATGTCTCTTTATGTGAAGACATACCTAAGACTCAAATGGTCTGAGTAAACAACAAAGTGTTCTCCCAAAAGATCGTGCCTCCACATCCTCATAGAAAATAATACCATTTCTAACTCCAATTCATGAATCATGTAATTCTTCTCATGGAGTCTCAAATTCCTCAACCCATATGTGATCACTTCCTACCTATACATCAACATTCAGCTGAGCTCAGCTCTAGAGGCATTGAAATATACTACATACTCCATGCCCTCCTCTGGTAATCTCAAAATAGAATCACTCTTCATCCCCAACATTAACTCCTCTAATGCTCTCTATCACATCTCATTCTAGGTAAATAGTTTTCATTTCCATGTCATAGCAGTTAAAGGGGTTTTAATCCTAGATAATTCTATAAAAACCTATTGTAGTGACCTTCCAAGCTAAGAAAACTATACACCTATAAAATTGTCTTATGTGGATCCCTAGCTATTTCTACATCGATCTTCTCCAGGTCCACAACTAATCCATACTTGGAAATGACATGCCTTGGAAAGTGAACCTCATGGATACATAATTAGAACTTCGAGAGCTTACCATAAATATGGTGCTCTCAAAGAAATTCTATCACCATCCTCAAGTGCTATGAATTCTCCTCATATAACATAGATTATATGACTATGTCGTCAATAAAGATAATAAAAAATCAGTCCAAGTATGGTTGGAATATTTGGTTCATCAAGTCCATAAACATATTAGGGGAATTTATCACACTAAAAGGCATAACTAGGAACTCATAGTGCTTTTAGAAACATCATAATTCAATATTAGGAATATCAACCTTGTTAACTCTCAAATAGTGGTATTCATATCTGAGATCGATCTTCGAGAACTATCTTTCACCTTAAAAATGATTAAATAAGTCTTCAGTCCTTAGAAAATGGTACTTTTTATTTATTGTGGCCTAGTTCAAGTGGCGATAATATATAAAAATCCATAATCTCCCATCCTTATTTTTCACAAACAACACCAGATCTGCCTAGGAGGATACATTGGGGATGATAAATCCCTTCTCTTAAAGGTACTATAACTGCAAATAAGACTCCCAGATCTCATTAGAGGTCATTAAATATTTCAAAAAATATATCAGAGCGGTCTCAGGGTAAAATTCGATGTAAAAATTCATCTCCCTCCATAGATGTAGTACTAGAATGTCCTCAGGAAAGACGTCCATAAAATCCTCTATGGCTAAAGGAGTCCAGATGCCTGAAGAGCCTATTGCACCAAGGGATACACTCACCAACTAATTGGTGATGGGTTACCTCTTCCTTCTCACAAAACTCACTCATCCTACCATGATATCTCTCTCACCCATAAAGGAGAATCTCATCCCATTAGTGTGGAGGCATCTAACTCATCTACGATGATAGTCAATCTGGTCTTGGACCATGGAAAACTATTCCATACCCAATATCACATCATAATGTCTCATCATGATGACCAAGAAGTCCTGTAAGAAACTATATCCACCAATATATAGCTCACACTATCGGCATATAAAATATATTGAAGAATCATTCCCTGTAGGGACCTTAAGGAAAATCTGTTGGGATAATGTCTCAACTGGGAGCTCCATCTCTCACATTATAAATAAAGAGATGAAGGAATGGATTTCACTTGTGTCTACTAGTACTGAATAAAGAGTATAATAAACACATATCATACCTATAATCATCTCATGAGCTACCAGGTCATCAGCCTCTATAGCCTTCAGCTTCCCACGGCCCTGAACACCGGCTCCCTGAGCCTAGAATGGGATGCTTGGTGGTGGTGGTGGAAGTAGATTGTAATGTATTCCACTACCCATGGATCCTCCTCCTAGGGCCCCACCTACTCCTCTACCAGCTCCACCTCCCTGAAGGCCACCTTTCCCTCACTTGGGAGATCCATGATCACAACACTGACTCTACCATGGCATCCCATCCTCTATCTATCTACCCCCCTCATCACATTGGGTTGAAAAATCACATGCCATATAACCTCACCCATTACATCCATATCACCACCCCTCTATGAGATTCCATGGTCCTCTATGTGGTCCCTATGACACACGACCACATGTCTGAGTCTAGTCATGGGGAGGTCTCCGATGTAGCGACCCTACCAAATGGCACCTCCTAGATACTACAGACAACTCAGTCCCATGACACCTCCCTCTGATAGGAATATCTCTATCACCAATGCCTTCTCCAACAATCTGGCATAAGTGGGAATACATAGGAATACCACACTGGCATGGATGTCTCTACAGAGACCCTGATCAAATTTTCTCTCTTAAAATTGTCCATCCTAAATCATGTCATGGGAGTTCCATGTGGGGTTAGTGAACCTCACATCATACTCAAAAACTATTATTCCTCCCTACTGTATCTCTATAATCTCCTGAATATAAACTAAGTGCAAACACGAGGGGTAATAATCCTCATGAAATAGTTATTGGAAGTCATTCCATGAGAGTGTTGACTCATCATGAATCTTTATGACTAGACTCCACCAGTGCCCAGCTACTCTATGGAAAAGAATGGTTGTTAGTGAAACTACATGGTCATATGGTGTCAGGATAAGTCTAAAAACTCAAATCACTGACTCTAGACAATCCTCCACCGCCTGGGGATCTAGCTCACTATGGAACCTCAGTGGCATTTGGAATTATAACTCATGGAGTGAACTAAGCCTACATACATCCTCATCCTACTCTAATGGTACTGTCTGCTTCTTGAAAGAAGGGGTGTTGCTACTTGTTTTCCTAGAGGAAGGATATCACACAATGGCCCCTGAACTAAGGCATAGTCACTCATCAGATCATCATCACTTTACTAAATCAGTAACCTAGATGCATGTCTTTATGAAGGGATCCTGAATATTTGATAAATATTAACCATGGTCAGATGATCATATATATATGGGTATTTTACTTAAGAAGTGAAATCAAAGACTCAATCCTATATAATGGATGTACCAATTTTCCTAACAACCAATGCCTTGGTATGACATATTGACAAGCAGGTGGTCAGAGTCCTAATGTATTGATACATCAGTTATCACACCAACATTGGGTTCCTTATCCTAAAAACCACACTTGAGACACTTTGAAACTATTTCCATAAGTCCCAAAAAAATCCTCATAAGGAGAGAACTCTAACACCATCCCAAGGAATGAACCACCTATGATACCAATCTGTCATGACCCAACCCATTGGGGACTGCCTGGCTAGTGGAAGGTCAAGATGTAACTACCCCAAGCCCACCTCCATAGGCCAGGGGCTGGCAACAAGCACTGAAAGCGTAACTAATATGGGATTATTTTTCCTAATGTACATGTACGCATGCACCCTACCATCTCCATGCAGAAGTAAAAAATGAATAAATATAAAATATAGTAACATATAGAGTATTGACCATGCATGTAACAACCTCTAGGTAATACAAGAGTACCACAATGTAATCTGAAAAGTAAAGGGAAAAAATACATGCCCAACCAGAAAGATACCCCATACTGACAATAACTAGAAAAGTAGATGTTGAGAGATCCTATCTCCAGGTCTCTAATCCCTAACCACCATATGTGTTCAAATGTGTGAGGGTATCCATATGCTCCTCTGAAATCACCGTTAACTTATCTATCATCTGCATAAGACATAACATGTGTGGGAAAATCCCATTTAGGTATGAGTATATACATACCCATTAGGACTTCCTAAAAGTTGAGGGGGAGTAATAGGAGACATGATAGAAGTAAAAAAATCAACCCATAGTAAGAGTGAAATAAAATCCAACAAAAAAGATACATATATATATGCTCATAAAAGAAACCCATATGATAGAGAAAGGGGATCTCTATCTCACCGCCTAGTTTAGGAAAAGAATCTTCCAATAGTTCTAATAGGTCTATCAATGATTCCCATAATATTTCATGTTTGTCCATAGAAGTAACCATGTGGAGGACCCACACCTTTCCACCATGTAGCATAGTTGAGGGATCATAATCTCCAAGTGGAGGACCCATTCCCTAGTGCATTAGGGGGTACCACTCAGTTTAAGGAGGACCCATGCCCTAGTATGATAGGGGCCACCACTCAGTGGGTAGAGGACTCGCGCCCTAGTTCATTCAGGGGGATCCACTTAGCATAAGGAGGACATTCACCCTAGTATGATAGGGGGTACCACTTAGTAGGTATAGGACCAGTTCCCTAGTCAATCAGGGGGTACCACTCAATAGATAGAGGATGTATTCCCTAGTTCTTTAGGGGGTTCCACTCGGTGTAAGGTGGAATCATTCCCTAATACGATAGGGGTACCACTCAGTAGGTAGAGGACCCACACCCTAGTCTTTCAAGTGGGTACCACTCATTATGTAAGAACCCGGATCTTCATCTTAGGTTTGGATCTTGATTTCTAGTGTTTTTAAGAAAAAGATGAGTTTCTGGAAATTTAAGGAGTACACATCATGTACCCAGTTGCCATGGGTGACTGTGTAATGGCTGTGTAACAGCCGAGTACATGGCTATGTCGGGTGACCTAGAGACCACCTAAAGCAGGGGCCAGTTAATGCAAGTACATTCCATGTACTTTTAAATAAAACTCCATGTACTTTTCTTTTAATTGATTAAATGGACTGGGGTTGCATCAAATCGACAAAAACCTCTTCTTCTCAGCCTGTCTCATCTGGTAGAGATCAAAGACGATGAATCTTCTCTGAGCCCCCAACCCGCCGTCCATTCACTGATTCATCTGCTTTCAATTACATTAGAATCACCATGGTGGTATCTTCCTTCTTCTAGAGCTTTGTTCCTTGATTTCTCCTCTCTTGTGAGATATTCTTGTTTGATAATTTTTGATGTTTTTGTAGATATATTGTGTTCTAGGTCGATTCAAGGGCTGATTATAGAGTATATCGATCATAAAATGCCAAGGTAGGTGGTTTGTGCCTTTCCATAGTTATTCTTTGAATATTATGTGCAAAAGTGTCCAATACCCTAGAATAGGTAATTGTGTGTTTAGGGATTTTAGCCCTGTTAATTCCTGCTATGCCTTGTGTGCCTGATTAGAGGTTTTTTTATTGGGAATAGGTTTATTTACCTTTCTATGGATGTCTTTTCCCATGTTTGAACTGATATTGTCTGTTGTTCATAGCTTTTCATGTTAGGATTCTTACATTTATGCCTAGTTTTATTAGGATGGAGTGATTTATCTAACATTGTTTTATGCTTGTAGTTATTAGCCAAGTAGTTCTTGAAAGCTATTAGCCAAGTAGTTTTTAAGTTTTAGTTTGGATGTTAAAAATTGTTGTGAATGATTGACTTACACAGGGCTGTGGGAACTTGGTGTAGTAGACCATAGGGAGAATAGATGTTGAGGGCTTCTCCAGAGTGTCTGTTTACTTTTACGTTGCGAGACCATCGGGTGGATGGATGTGATTGTTCCCTCAGAGTTTCTGTAGTTCCAAGTTGCGATACCACAGGGAGAATTAGGCATTGAGTACTTCCCCAGAGTGTTTGTAGTTTACGGATAAAAGACCACAGGGGGGATTGATGGTGAGTGCTTCCTCGGAGTGTCTTTTCTAAAGATGAACCAGAGGGGTTAGATTTTGAGTACTTTATAGAGGTTTGATTGTGTTTGATAGGTTGAACTAGAGGGGATAGGATGTGATTAATTCCCAGAGGGTTACTTGTTTTTATTAGCCGCTTTCTTGATATTTTAAAATGAATTAAATTGAATTGTAGGATTGTTTACTTTTGAGTACCTCCTTGTTTACTGCTTCATTTTGCTTATTACCTACCATGTATATTAACTAACTGTTAGGTACAGATCTTTGGGTGGTTTCCTACTAGGATTTATCTCACACCCTATTTGGGTCATGATTTTGGGCACAAACTGATTATATTGATGCAGGTATAGATAAGGGCAAGCTCCCTTCTACTTCAGGTACTTGATTTTTGTGGAGCTGGAGATCATGGGACCAAGATAAGTCTTGTGATGCTACTAGAGTTTATTTTTTTTCTTTGTAATTTGGTTTAGTATTGTATTCTAGCATTGTGACTTGTTTGGATGTTTTCCTAGACATATGTATCATGCATCATTTATATATGTGTGTGCTCTGGTTGTTTATTACTTCCAGTCTTCCGTTGTTTACTTATTGCATGTTATTATTGTTTCCGTTATTGATATCTATTTATTTCCACTGCATTACTATGCTAATGAGGGAATAGTTTCCCCACTATCACACCCAAGGACCTTACTACTAGTCAGCAGCCTCTAGAATTTGGGGAAATTCTCTTGAGGATATGTGACCAACTGGGTATGGGGAACCTCTAGGCGGCTCCCAGAACTGAGATGTTACAAAGTGGTATCATAGGAACAATTATTTTCTTCTTGAATTACTGTTTAGAACCTATATTCAGGTATAGGAAGGAATAGGTACTTGGTAATAAGCTATGTCCGGGAGTAGTTAACCCGTGTATAGGGAAAAGCCAATTTACCTCGTATATTGTGATTTTACGGGTTTTGCAATTATTATAGTTGATTTGATTTCACCATTGGGTGATTCACATGTTTTGTGTTGTTATTGTTGATATTATTGACGTTCTATTTCTATTTCAACCTGATGAGATGAGGGTATGCCATCTCATGCATTATATAGACACTTTCTAGAGATCACATGTCATGCATTCTTGCCATGCCATTTAGGGTGCATTACTGATTGCATGTTGTTGTGATGGATGTTATGCTAGATATGCATGTTGTTGTGATAGATGCCTTGATATAATACCTTCTATTTTATAAGGTATTGGATTGTGTAAGGTTTTGTTTGAATGAATTCAAAACTTCGGTTATTGAGGTGTTATAGGCCCTCATGGATTAGAATTTAGTGGATAATTGCACTGTTATGATTTTTTATGACATTTATAAGATTCCAAGCTTTGGTTTGTAGGGATTATAGGCCCACACAGATTGTAATTTGGAACTTTAATGTTCGATTCAGTATTTTTTTTCTAGGTTTCAGAGTAGTTTTTGAGGCTTACTATCCAGAAAAACCCAGAATACACGGTGTGTATGGATGAATATATACCTTGTATCCTTCTGTTCGGGAAGGAACTGTTTTTCTTAAGTACATGCCATGTACTGTATGTACATGTCGTTTAGTCTCTAACCATGTCAATGGTTGTGTGGGAAGAGACACAGGGATGGGAAATTTTTGGTGGGACACGTTTTGTACATTATGTGCATGTCATGTCTTAGGATCCATGTGTTCAGTCATGTGACTAACAACATGGGTCGGTGAAGTTATTTCTAGTAAACATTGTGTCTGGAACAAACATGCCATGTAGTATTTCTCTAGGAGAACTCTGTGGGTTAAGTCATGTAGAAGAAATCATGTAGGGGAAGATGATTCAAGTGCACGTCATGTGTTAGGAAATCACACCATGTGCATGTGGTGTTACATGACCTGGGCTGGAAAAAGTACACGTCCATGTGAAAGCTTAAGAGAACACGTCGTGTAGGAGTTGTACATGCCATGTATCCACATTTTATAAATCTTGAATGCTTTATTTCTCCTATTCCCTTCTTGAAATTCTAAGTTTTAGTCCTTGTTAATCTTGATCTAAGGTGTGCGTTTGACGTTGAAGAGTCATGCCACTGAGATTTCCTCCAGTTATACACTAGTTACAGGGTAGTGACCAGACACCGGACACGGTAGATCAGGAACTGCCAGCAGATCCTCCCATCGTGCCAGTCTTGGCACCAGCCATCATTCCAAACACTGGTGCTGATTCATAGTTCCGAGAGGGCTTCATGAGGTTTATGCAGACCTTCCAAGGAGTATTGCTTCCTTCCCCATCTATGGAAGAGTTGACGTGGGTCTTTCAACAGCAGTAGCATCCCACTTTCTCAGGGGAAGGAGGACCTCATGTTGCAGAATCATGGTTAGAGGCCATGCTTTATATCTTCAAGCATCTAGATATTCCTCTAGAGAGGAGGGTTAATCTATCAATGTATATGCTTATAGATTCCTCCAAGAGATGGCGGTATGTGATCTCACAGGCAGGACACTAGCAGGTTATGGAATGGTACAAGTTCCAACATGCCTTCTACGACTACTTCTACCTGGAGACTTTGAGGGCCAATCGAGCCTAAGAGTTCATGATTCTGGAGCAGGGTACTCTCTCAGTCATGGAGTATTATTATTTCTTCACAGAGATATAGCACTTCACACCCATTCCAGGGGGATATCAGTTATTCCTGGCAAGGAAGTTTGAGGATGGTCTTAGGCATGACATCTGATCTCAGTTGAACATCTTCAGGTTAACTTCCACCACATCTATAGTCAACCAGGCACTAATCACGGAGTGAAATTTGAGGGATTTTGGAGCTGTGAGCCAGGGAGGCTCGACATCCAAAGTTGGTACCCCTCAGACTGACAGCAGGAAGTACTGTAGGGAGTCTACGTGTGGAGATCTGAGTAGGAGGAATACTTCCTCTAGTGGCTAGGTAGTGTGCTACCAGTGCGGGGAGAGAGGTAATACAATGCCACATTACCCGAGAGACCTAGTTGAGTGCTGATCTTGCTAAAATATGGGTGATATTCAGTGTTTCTATTAGTTTTTCTCACCATCAACTGGTGATATAGGTTCTGTTTTGACTCCTCGTACAGGAGCAGGGCCACCAGTTTCTCATCAGTCTGGAAACTGGAGTTCTTCTGGCCGTTTAGGCCGAGGTGGAGGTTTTGGTTATGGTATCCAGTTGTTAGTATTTCAGCGACAACAGGGTGGATCATCTCAAGGTGGTCAGGTAGGGTCATAGGGTTATAGTATAGTCCTGACTTTTGAAACGGAGCAGACCTAGCAGGATTAGGATCCTAGATCCACTACAATTCGAGGTACGATTCTAGTTGCCTCAGTCTTAGTTTCTGCACTTTTTGATACAGGGTCTTCCCATTGTTTCATATATGTTTTTTTTTTGGAGAGCCTTGAGATCTGTATCTTTACTTCTGCTGATGTCTTGACGCTAGATACTTTGTTGGGGACAAGAACGGCTAGCTTACGTCAGTGTAAGGAGTTCCCTCTTGAGGTTGTTGGGTGTCACTTATTATGGGACCTCTATGTCATAGAGATGACAGGCTATGATTTCATTCTTGGGATGGACCGGTTGGTTCCCTTCTAGGTTGTGGTTGATTTTTATCACCATAGGGTGAGTTTCACATCACCAGAGGGTGTCTTGTTTCTACATAAGGGAGAATGGGATGTCCAAGAGAGCAGAGCAGGACCCGAGCATCATGGATTGGGAGGTGTTACAGCCTAGATTTCTAGTCTATATCTGGATGACCAGGGAACTTCACAGATAGACTTCCCTCTAGTGTTCGATCATTTCAGGGATGTATTTCCAGAGGAATTTTCAGGTTTTCCTCTGGAGTGAGAGGTAGAATTTTCTATTGATCTTGTGCCGAGAGTAGCACTGGTGTCCATTCCTCCTTATAGGATGGCTACACCAGAGTTACAGGAGCTCAAGAAGTAGTTAGAGGAGTTATGGTCTAAGGGTTTCATCTGACCCAATACTTCTCCTTGGGGTTCACCTATCCTATTTGCGAAGAAGGCAGATGGTACCCTCAGACTTTGTGTGGATTATTAGAAGTTTAACCAGTTGACGGTCAAGAACCGATATCCCTTGTTGAGGATTTATGATCTCTTTGATCATCTTTGAGGAGCCCGCGTGTTCTTGAAGATTGAATTGAGATCCGATTATCATCAATTGTGTGTTATACCATCAGATATACCTCTTACATCCTTTCAAAGTAGGTATGGTCTATACGAGTATGTGGTTATGTTGTTCGGTCTCATGAACGTGCCTGTAGTTTTCATGGCATTGATGAACCGAGTATTCCGTCCATACTTGGATTCTTTTTTGGTAGTCTTTGTGGATGATATCTTTGTGTACTCTCACACTCAACACGAACATTACACACATCTTGAGATCATTTTGAGTACACTTAGAGAGCATCAGTTATATGCTAAGCTCTCATAATGCCACTTTTGGATGGACCAAATTCACTTCTTGGGTCATGTTATCTTAGAGACAGGAGTATCATTAGACCTAGAGAAAGTGAGATCAATAGTTTCTTGGGAGTATCCAATGATCGTCTTTGAGGTATGAAGTTTTATAGGGCAGTATGGATACTACAAACATTTTATATAGGACTTTTCATGCTTAGAAATTCCACTGATGGGCCTGACTAAGAAGGGTACGAAGTACCTATGGACTGATTGTTATGAGTCAGCCTTTCAGGAGCTGAAAGGGAGGTTGACTTCAACACCAATACTAGTATTTCTAGAGTCGGGAAAGTTTTATACTATGTATTGTGATGCATTAGGTATTAGGCTGGGAGCAGTTCTTATGCAGAGGGGAAGGAGTCATTGCATACAGGTCTTGACAGTTGAGGCCTCGTGAGAGGAATTACTCAATGCACGATCTTGAGTTGGCTACAGTTGTTCATGCCTTACGTTGTTGGAGACATTATCTTCTGAGAGAGTATTTTTTGGTTTTCATTTATCACAAAAGTCTCAAGTACATCTTTACACAATGCGGTCTGAATTTGAGACAGTGAAGGTGGGTGGAGTACCTTCATTATTTTGACTTTGAGCTTGCCTATACACCTGGGAAAGGCAGCGCAGTGGATGATTCACTGAGCAGGAGGACTTAGATACAGGAAGTTCAGGAGACCAGCAGTGAGTGGCATCTTATGGCTCTATTCTCTGAGATTCATTTGGAGGTTCACGATAGACAGGGGCATACATTTCTTTCTTCTGTAGTTGTTACCTCTAATTTACTTGATCGAGTACGAATGAGGCAGCTATCATATATTGAAGTCCTAGTCCTACAGGAGAGTGTGTCAGGAGAGGAGCCTATTACTAGATGGACTATAGGTGAGGATTTGAAATTTCACTTTCATGGGCGCATATGGGTGTCATCAGACATACGCGAGGAGGATCAGTAACTAGTAGTATTGGTGGCTAGGTATGAAGAGAGATGTTTCTGGTTTTGTCATGAGGTGTTCCACGTGTCAACAGGTGAAGGCGAAGAATCAGTGACTAGTAGGGATTTTGTAGTAGTTATCCATTCCCGAGTGGAAGTGGAATGATGTCACGATGGACTTCATAATAGGATTACTGAGGTTTCCTCGAGGGAATGATGTAGTTTGGGTTGTCATTGATATACTCATGAAGGTTTCTCACTTCTTGACAATCAAGGAGACCTTCAGTGTTGATGATCTAGAAAGGTTGTACATCCGAGAGATTTTATGTTTACATGGATTTCCACACTCCATTATTTTAGAAAGGGATGCATGTTTTACTTCTTGGGTTTGTTAGGGACTATAGAGGGATTTGGGTACACAGGTACTTCTGAGTATAGCTTACCATCCCTAGACAGATGATCAGTCTGAGTGTACGATTCAGGTGCTAGAGGACATGCTTCTAGCATGTGTCCTAGATTTTTGAGGTTCTTGGGAGAATCACATACCTCTTTTGGATTTTTCCTACAATAATAGTTTTCAAGAAACTATTCATATGTCACCTTATGAGGCTTTATATGGTAGGCCATACCAATCACCCCTATGTTGGTTGGAAGCAGGAGAGGTAACTCTGTTGGGACCTCATCTTGTCTAGGAGACCACATAGTAGATAGAGTTGATTCGAAAGAGGATGGATACTGCACAGTCATAGCAGAAGTCTTATGCTGATAGATGGAGATGACCTCGGGAGTTTGAGGTCGGAGATCAGGTTTTCTTGTGTGTCACACCGAGGTTGGGACATAGAAGGATTATGAGATAGGGTAAGATTTCACCAAGATACGTCAGGTCATTTGATGTTTTGGAAAGGGTAAGGCCAGTTGCCTATCAGTTGTAGTTACCTCATAGGTATCATGATATGCATGCCATTTTCCACATTTCTCAGTTACGACGTTACTTCTCAGACTTGTCTCATGTTTTCAAAACTGAAGTTGAGTTGGAGGTAGAGGCATCATTCGAGGAGCATCCTATCTGGATTTTTTATCAAAGCAAGAAGGTTCTCCATGGCTGGTCTATTCCTATGGTATGGGTGTTATGGCAGCACGGGTGAGTATAGGACAAGACTTGGGATAGGGAGGTCGATGCACGATCGCAGTGGCCGGAGCTGTTTGAGGATTCTTCTTCTACACCACCTTGCTAGGGAAATTTGGGGACAAATTTCTTTAATGGGGAAAGTTTGTAAGAACCCATATCTTCATATCAAGTTTGGGTCTTGATTTATGGTGTCTTTAAGAAAAATAGGGGTTTCTGGAAATTTAATGAGTACACGTCATGTACTTTTGAGTACACGTCGTGTCCCCGGTTGTCGCGGGTGACTGTGTACAGGCCGTGTAACAGTTGAGTACATGGTTGTGTGGGGTAACCTGAAGATCGCCTAATGCAGGGGCCAGTTAAGGTAAGTACACGCCATGTGTTTTTAAAGAACAATTCGTGTAATTTTCTTTTAATTGATTAAACAGACCGGGGTCACATCTAATCGACAGAAACATCTTCTTCTCAGCATGTCCCATCTAGGAGAGACTAAAGATGACAAATATTCTTCAAGTCCCTGACTCTTCGTCCGTTATCTAATTCAGCCGTCGTCGATTGCGTTGGAATCACCACAGTGAGCTCTTCCTTCTTCTAGAGCCTCGTTCCTTGATTTCTCCTCTCTCGTGAGATATTTTTGGTTGAGAGTTTTTGAAATTTTTATATATCTACAGCATTCTAGGTTGATTCAAGGGATGAAGACAGAGTATATCAATCGTACAATGTCGAGGTATGTGGTTTGTGCCTTTCCATAGTTATTATTTGAATATTATGTGCAAAAGTTCCCAATACCCTAGAATAGGGTATTGAATGTTTAGGGATTTTAGCCCTGTTAATTCTTTCTATGCCTTGTGTACCTAAGTAGAGGTTGTTTGATTGTGAATAGGTTTATTTACCTTGCTATGGATGTATTTTCCCATGTTTGAACTGATATTGGTCATTGGTCCTAGCTTTTCCTATTAGGCTGCTTGCTTCCATGCCTAGTGTTGTTAGGATGGAGTGATTTATATGACGTTGTTTTATGCTTATATCTATTAGCCAAGTAGTTCTTGAAATATGTTATCCAAGTAGTTCTTAAGGTTTACTTTGGCTGTTAAACATCATTGTGCATGATTTACTTACACGGTGATGTGGAAACCTGGTGTAGTAGACCATAGGGAGAATGGACGTTGAGGGCTTCTCTTATAATGCCCCGGCCTTAAACCTTACTTAATCTTGAGTTATTACAAGATTACACATTGAGGATCTTTTCAGGTTTATAGTTTTAGAGAATTAGAACATAAAACTTGCATTACATTCCACATATAAACAAAGTGGTTACATAAAGATAGTATTCATTTTTCCCATCAATGGAAACATATTTAAAATAATACATGTCTTCATTATTGACACTTCCTTGACACTATCATCATATCATGTACATTTCCCTTGACCTGTGAAAAACATTTCAAAAAAACTTTGGATGAGCATAAAAATCTCAGTATGGGTTATAAAAATATGGAAAGGAAACATAATTTCATATATACATAAGAATGAAATCATACTTTACCCATAAAACATAAGAACTTTAACATACCTCATCAAATCATGAATAAATCATAGAAATCATAATACATAAAGGTAACTTGAGGCATTCATAACATTCTTACGTAGGGAGTAACCCTCTTGGTTACGTTTGGAATACCCATCACAGCATATTCCCTAAATCTCTTCGGAGAAACCTTAACGTTTCACTCCTTCACGTTACCCAATGCATTGGAGAGCTATATCGGGCTCACCCACCCTTAGTTTATCACGGAACCACCTGTCTTCATAATAATGCCCAAGAACCTCAACATAATCGTATCACATAAAACATGCATAAAGGAAACATAGCATTTCCACCTTTCAATCACAAGATATCAATACAACACATTGATATAAAAACATTATGAAAACCATTTTCAATACCAAAATAAAATAAAATTAAAACATGGTATTTATTTTTCTTTTAAAAAAAAGGTATGTCTTGTAGAGGAAGCCGAAACTCAAATAATGGTCACGGCGGCAGAGAAGTCGTTATCGCCGCATACGTACGACAAAAACATTCCCTTTTTTCGTTTAGTAAAACGCTTCGTATAAAAAATATTCCTTTTGGATAAACGTAAAAGTCAAAGGGGTTTATACACCGTATAAAAGAAGGTTTTGTATAAAACAAAATATGCCTCAACGAAAGGAGATTAAGACGAAGTCCCATACCTCGGGTCCGACTTGACTCGATCGTTCTTTAATCTCCTGAATAATAAACTTGAGTTAATTTCTACTTGTTTAAGAACCTTTTTAAAGTTCATTATTCCTTTTATATCACTAATTTCCATGTCATGAACACTATGTAATTATTTAAGTTAATAACAGCCGTTTTAACGATCATTGGTACTTGAGTCAAAAATAAACCCTTTATAATTACAAGTTGTTCATGTATCCATTATATCCAGAATGGTATTCATGATGTATATATCATATATGTCATATATATCCAGTACATGCATGCATTTATAATATTACATAATCATTTAGAGGTAAGAAATGAAATGCATCATTCATGGAGACGGTAAGCCGTACGTACGCATGAACGCTACTTTCATTTCTATTTCGTATTTTATAGAATGTAATCATAATGATATAAAGGTATATTATAATTCCAGTGTAATATCATATATAATATCATAACTTCATCTTTTATACGTCCCACATATGGTATTAACGAATCAAATCACTTTGAGGGGGCGGTAATCCGCACTTCCTTAAATGAAGATATCATGTTTACCCATAATGGAAACCATAAAGGTATGTCCAAAATGAAAAATACAGAAGCTTAAGGAAAACATAAACATATTATATATCATATATAAATATATTATCATCTTAATGGCCACCTTTGAAGGTGTTAAAATAATGTTGAACAATCATCGTTTCGAGAGGCCGAAATTCTCCATCCACGGAAACAGTATGTTCTTTAACCATTAGATGTAGGTGTGTGTAAGTTTAGATCGAATAATTCTTATAAAAACATCCTAGTATATTTAATATAATGTATTTTTTACAAAAAAAATTAATAAAAAGAGTTTAGGGGGTTGGAGAAGCAAAATAAAACAAAAGGACTCAAGTGAAGACATTACCTTAAAATCGGGTAACTCCCTTTGGTTTGAGCTCAAAGGCTTCCTTGTGAAGACTTTTGCCCAAAGTGAGGATTCAAGGAGTAATATAGGGATGTGTAGAGACAAAATGGGCAGGGTTTGGCCGATCCAAAGGCTTTGGAAGTGTGGGTAAGGGGGTAGAGGTGGGGGCCTTTTATAAGAGGAGAGGAGGGGCACTCTTGGAAAGTAAAGAAATGTTACTTTATTTTAAAATGATTTTCAGATTAAAAAGGTCCCACATTGATATAATTAGAGTTTAAGGTGATAAGGGTTCGAAATACACCCATCCAATAGGTTTTTGACAAGTGTAGGTCATAGATGTTACATTATCATTTCATTTTATTTAAATCCTTTATTAATGAGGTAATCGCTGCATCATCATGATGTCATAAATAATTTAATTTATTTAAAGTTTAAAAATTATAAAAAAAATACTATGATGTATGAAATCTTTTTATATTTCCAATGACTATTTATAATCAAAATTATGACTTATATAACCCCATGTAAAAATTGTTTTATTAAAATAACTCATGTTTGTGTCATTTTTACTTTAACATTAAATAAAAAGTTATTTATGTCATTTCCCAACCAAAGTGGCTCCATGGGGTCCCCAAGTTGACCCATGGATTTTCTTGGTCGGCCATGACACATCCAATGAGGGTAGGACATGTGTCAAGCTCATCTCATATTATTAAAATATTATTTTTACCTTAAACTACACTAATTACCTCTAGTCGCGATTAAGAACTTAAAAGTTACTATTCAACAAAAAATTATTTTAATCTCATTGAACCACATTTTACTTCTTAATGACAACCATGTATGTAGGATTTTTGAAAATCAAATCACAGAATTTTCAAAGTTTCATTTAAACAAAAAATCAGTTTCTTTAACTACCACTTAGTGGTTTCACTATTCATCAAAAATTGAAGTTTTTCAGAAAAATTCCAAAACTTCACCCTAAGCTATATTTGATATTCTGAATTCAAAAATGATGTCTATTTTACAAAATTCAAAACATATAAGATGAATTAATTAATTTAATAATTAATTCCCACTGTCATGACAAATAGAGTGTTTTTATGAAATAATAAGTATCAAAAGATTGACACTAGTTTAAGCCCAATTTCAAAGTGAAATTGATTCCAATGACCACCATTGGATTAAATGGTAAAAATATATTCTAATTTAACTTTAAAATCAATCCAAAAGATAATCTAATCATATAAATAAATTAGATTAAAAAGCAGTTTTGATGTAAAATGCAGTATTTTTCACTATTCATTAAAAAATGAACATTGTCAGAAAAATACCAAAAATTCACACAAAGTAAATTTTTATGTCCCAATCATAAAGAATAAGTTTATTTTGACAAACATAGCTTATAAAATTTTCAAAAGATAGATTTAAAAATGGTTTGCCATTAAAAGGCAGTAAAACAATCTTTTAAAAATATTAGTGTATTCCATGCTTAAGATTGGATTTATTTTCATTTTAAGCCTCTAAAACACTATCTAATTCATTAATATACATAGATAAAAATACCTATTATTCATTACTTACTTGTGATGTTACATATCTAGAGTGTTTGTTTACTTTTATGTTGTGAGGCCATAGGTGGGATAGATATGAGTGATCCCTTAGAGTGTCTGTAGTTCCACGTTGAGAGACCACAAGGGAAATTGGATGTTGAGTGCTTCCCTAGAGTGTCTGTAGTTTACCAATAAAAAATCACAAGAGGAATTGGCAGTGAGTGCTTCCTCAGAGTGTCTTTGCTAAAACTGGACCAGAGGGGTTATACTATGAGTATTTACTAGAGGGTTTCTTGTGTTTTATAGGTTGAACCATAGGAGATAGGCTGTGAGTACTTCCTAGAGGGTTACTTTTTTTATTATCTTCTTTCTTGATATTTGAAAATAAATGAAATTGAACTATAGTATTGTTTACTTTTGATTACCTCCTTGTTTACTGCTTCATTTTTATTATTGTCTGCCATATATATTTGATGATTGTTAGGCACAGATCTTTGGGTGGTTGCCTACTGGGATTCATCTCACACCCTGTTTGGGTCATGATTTTGGGCTGAAACATATTATATTGTTGTAGGTATAGATGAGGGCAAGCACCCTTCTACTTCAGGTACTTGATTTTTGTGGAGCTGGAGAGCATGGGACTAAGCTGAGTCTTATGATGCTGCTGGAGTTTATTTTTTTTCTTTGTACTTTGGTTTAGTATTGTATTCCAGCATTGTGACTTTTTTGGATGTTTTCCTAGACATATGTATCATTCATAATTTATATATATGTGTGCTCTAGTTGTTTATTACTTCTAGTCTTCTACTGTTTAATTATTGCATGTTATTACTATTTTCGTTATTGTTATCTGTTTATTTCCATTACATTACTCTACCAATGAGGGCATAGTTTCCCCACTATCACACCTAATTCCCTCACTACTAGTCATCAGCCTTTGGTTTTTGGGGAAATTCTCTTGAGGTCATGTGACCAACCAGGTATGGGGCACCTCTGGGAGGCTCCTAAAACCAGAATGTTACACATTAGATAGAGAACTCATGCCCTAGTGCAATGGGGGGTCTACTCTAATGATCTTGTCTAATCACTTCCACTACTATATTCAAGCACCACCTAAAGAAGCATCACATCGGAACATCTCTTATCATATCTAAAAAACCACTAATAATCCCACCGTAAAATTCTATGTGGAAAAACACTTAGTATAGTCTAGTCATAGGATAAAATCTGAGTCTAAAAAAGGAGATATGAGAGGTAAGAGTTTCCTTAAAAAGAGGTACATGACATGTAAGGGGGTCCACACAGTGTGTGTCCCCTCTCCTTTTTCTAGTCGTGTCCTCTCCAATACATGGATCGCTGGCCATTTAGCCCTATACAGCATGTGAGGGGACTACATAGTGCATCTTATCCACCTGGGTTCAAGCCGTGTTCTTCTGGTCATGCCCGAGTTCTTCAGACCATGTATATATACATTGGCCATGTGTCTGGTCGTGCCCATGTTTTTGTACTCCCAGAGTACACACTGGGTCACTACCACTAAGTCACATAGTATTTGGGGGTCCCACATGGTTTTTAATATTTAACTGGCCTGAAAACTCTAATCGTCACAGCTGGGTTACTACACGGAGTGTGTTCATCAGACTATACACCGTATAGTCAAGTTTTTTACAGAATCCCAGATTTGATCTATGGATCCTAGATCCACTATTCCCACTACCGACTCCACTTGATGTTTTCCTGAAAATAAAGGTAAAAACCTCTTGTCGATGATTCCGAACCTCTGATGGCCAAAAATTGGAATTTGATCCTCCACTCAAATGCCACACGCACCGTTGTCACTCGTAGAACCTCCCGCTGCCTCACCAAATCTCCAAATCCATGATGAAATAACTTAAAACCCACAAAACAACTTAATTCTTCCTCTAATCTCCAATCCATTCACTTCTCATGGATTTCCCATGAATACGAGGGTCTATTTTCACTTGATCCCACCCAAAAATGTTGAACCATGGCCCCATATGTCAACAACAAAGATCGTGTAGAACGAAGGGGGAAAGAAACATAAAAAGTTGTGCAACAATCATCATCCAAGAGTTAATGGTTAAAAAATATATATCAGGGAAAAATTGGGTGAGAAATCATGGTAAAGTGGGGTGATAAATTGAATAAACAATTTGATTTTACATAGGTCTCATGCAAAGGTTCTAATTAATCAGATATAAATAAGAAAATTGAAAATCCATGCTTAAATAGTTTAATCAAGAGGGAGAAAACCACAAATAATTATTCCTACCTTAATTTGGATCAATAGTTGGTGAATAACGCTGCTTCCAATAAAGAAGAATATTTGTTGAGTTCGCTCCACCTCAATACACCTTGATCCGGTGGTCATTCGATCGCCCGATCTCAATTCGCCAATGAAGGGTGGTAGAACCTCCTCTCAATGATACCAGGGTTATGTGTCTAACCCTATGGATTCTCTATAATAGGCTACTTATATAGGGTATTAGGTTTAAAATAATTAATTAAAATAATTAATTAATTGACTTAACAAATCTGTCAGTGATCGCCTTATATGAATGCACTGCGCCAACCAATTTTAGGTCGCGCATAGGGTAAACCTTGTGTTTTAGATTCAATTGTAGTCTTAAATTTTCAATTCAAGACTCTATTTTGGAGATACTCCATTATTTCATAAAAACTATGTGCACGTAATATAAAATATATATAATATTTTTATAAAATTAATTCCTGACACACCAGGCCTCGGAATCATGCGTTGTCTCAATTCCTAACTCCAAAAATAATACTTGATATATTTCAAAGTCTTACAAGGAAAAATAGGGTCTATATACACATCTTAACATTAAAAATCATCTTATATAGTGAAAACAAACACCATAACATAACATCTTTATTGAAACCTTCAAAATAAAATCAATTGGAACATAATTAATACTCATAATCATTCAATAATTCCAATAGTAATCTTGAATTATTCAATATCAACACATAATATCACATCACAATTCAAAAAATATATTCTTAACACATAAGTAAATCAACCATGATTTATTTTACACCGCAAATTTCATTACCAAATCCAAAATTTATTAAGGAAATGATACATGTTCACTTTATTTTTATCACTTCGAAAATCATTGAAATAAGATTTAAGTCAAATCCATTTTAAATAACTCTCCACTTTTGTGTATAAAAACTAAATTTAACATACATGAATACATCATTATAAAAAAATATCTTGGTTTATCATGAAAACTACAATTTGAGAAGGGAAAAGTACCTTTGTAAATAATTCAAACATTATATTTATCACCTAAATCCATAATTCCATGATTATATCCCATTAGATAACACAATACCATATATATAAAAGTATAATATTGAAATTAATTACATAAATGAGTAATAACTATACATAATACAAAAAAAAAACTATAATACACTTATAAAAAAATACACATTTATTATGTAATAATGAGCATTTGATATCATATAATATCATTTTTTACACAATTCATCACATAATGGGGTTTCAATCATGTTGTGTAATGTAAACAATTAGGTATTAGATCCCATATTGTGATTAAATCATTTAAAATCATCCTTAAAATAAATCTATCAAAACTAAAAAAATTAATTGAAACACACCAATTTCATAAAACTCTCTTATATAAAATAAGATTCTAAATATTTATGTAGATTAATAACCAAACACATGGTAATTACATTTTTTTAGGTCATTCATAATATAAGGCATGAAAATGTAGAACAAAGGGGATAAAATAAGAGAAATGGAGAATGAAAGAAACATACCTTGATGATTTGACCTAAATTCACTTTAATTTAATATGAAATTATAATTTAAAAATAATAACAAAATGCACATGAGCATTTAATCTCCAAGACTAACATAGTTTAATTAATTCAACCATTCATAATTATTGAAAAAAAGGATATAAAATGACTCTTGTTGTTATTCCACTAAGAGAAATAAATAATATTCCTTTGTTTAATATTTATAATCTCTAAATATAAAAAAAATACATGCAATATAAAACCCTAGGAACCATTATAATCTATGGCATGAAAATGAAGAAATAAGAGAACAAAATAAGATAGAATGGGGAAGTAAATAACATACCTTAATGATTACACTCAAAAATAGTTGTAAAAATGAGGAGGAATTGAGTAATATCTAGTAGAATTGGAGGGGAGGGATGACACTGTTGATGGGAGTCCAAAATAATGGGAAGGAGGGGGGCTTGCACCACTATAATGGGGGGAACCCTAGACCAATGGTTTTAAAAAACCATTGGTATAGGATAACACTATACCAATGGTTTTAAATAATCGTTGGTTTAGAGGACCTATACCAATGGTTTTAAAACCATTGGTATATGTCCATTGATATAGACTAGGATTATAGTAGTAAAAATAAGTTTTAAAACACGCTGTACTAAAATCAGGGGAAAAAGAAGATGATGTCACCACCTCAAACACAACACACCATTGTAGAAAATAGAGTGGTAGCCAAAGTGTCGAACATGCATGGAATCATTAGAAGGAAGGTTTTAGGTAAAAGGTATAAAACTCCAAGGATTATGAATAAGGTTTTGGTTCATCTAGACCCAAAGAAACAAGTAAGGACTTTAACAGAGGGAGTCTTATACTTTAACATTCCAGATACAGAACTTAGAATAACTCTGAAGTTTTCCATGGTCAACCTTCCATTTTAATTGTTATTTAATTTTATTTCATTTAAAACCCATGAAATGGCCCATTTAAAACCATGGGATTTAAGGAATTCAAAATATTAGATTTAATCTCAGCAAAATAGATTTAAAAAATATTTATACTCTAAATATCAAATTTTATGTAAAAAGAGTTTTTCATGTCATTCTGGAATAATCTAGGTATTTTAAAAAAAAAATAGATTTTTGAAAATAGATTAAGTTATTGAATGAAGGAGTCGACCACACAAAGTCAAGTGACCACATAGACTGACCACGTGAAGAAATGGATCAAACGCACAATCAACCTAAGTAACCACACAAACAAACCTGTAATATCCCATGTTTTGGACAGGTTGAAAATCCAATAGTAATTTAATTTTTTTATTTAGTGGAAGGAACAAACCTTGAACCAAGCTTTAAAACTTAATTATAAGAGTTAGGACATGTCACAACCCACCTTCACCAAGATGAGAGAAGGGACAACAAACTGCTAGACCCTTCCTTCCTCAAGTTGAAGGAGAGATAATGACCCCCAAGTCCCGCCTTCAATAGGCCCCAGAGTGTCGACTATCACCAAGGGTATAGAATCACACATAATATGGAAGGAATTACCCTTTTTATTTATTAGGATTGGGATATAAGATGGTAAAACCCCAAAAAACTCCAAAACTAAAGGTAGAAGTAAAGTAAAACAAAAAAAATCAGTTCTCATATGCATGTTCCAAATAAAGTGCTATAAAGTACAAGAAAACTTCAAAGGGAAGTACCAAAAGAAAAGAAAAGCAGCAACGTCAAAGGTCTAGATGTTTGAGCTAATAGGGTCTCGAACGGTCCTCAAAGTCCTCTTGGAAACTTGAAAGTAGTTTTATATATGTAGGGTGAGTATACAGGTATACTCAGTAGGGAAAACCAAAATCTCTTGTGCATAAGTGGGGAGGCATTCTAATGCCCCGTGAGAAAAGGAGGCAATCGAAGCACCTAGTAAGGAAACTATCCACCCAAACAAGGAACACTCCCCAAATAATGCAAGCCAAGTAAAGTAATAGTAATAACACATCGATGTTTGGGTACCCTACACCACTTTCCCACTAGTTATTGAAGACATCCTACATGTCAGACCTCTCCTGCCATTCTCACTGCAGTCCCACTACCGCCCCAACAACAACCTTTTGGGCCACCACAACCACAGCTATGCCCGCAAACACCTGGGCCACCACAACCACACATAACCACACCCATAGACACCTGGTCCAGAACAAATATTGTCATGCCTAAAGACACCTAGGCCCGAACAACTACTTCCACACCCGAAGACACTTGGGCCTCATCCCGAAGACACTTGGGAAACAACCTAATCACACACACTTGGGAAAACCACCAAAACACACCCTTCCTGAACAATCTTGGTCTATAATGGACCTCAGGCCGTCACAGCCTTCTCAAATAGTATTGGGCTACTCGAGAAAAGGATAAGAAAAGGAGTTAATAACCAGCCACTCATAGGAGTGTTGGGAAAAACACCCTCCCCCATGAAATGGGGGTATTCGGCACGAAGTGCTCAACTTGGATGGGGCACGAATAAGAAATATAAGAACTAAATTATACATATAGGTGAACAACCACTCATCCAAACCTAGGGGTTCCAAAATCATCCCATACACAAACACCATCATTACTATTCATTCATAAAAATCACAACAACCACAACTAAGGCACAACTCATTACTGAAAAACAATTCCCCATCGAACCCATTCTTGTTATCATATTCAAGTGATTACATTTAAATAATTCTTCACTACTGGGAAACTAACAGACATAGCCACAAGCCAAGGAAGGAAAAACAGTCAAGAAACAATTTAAGCATTCACACCCGATTCTCTTGTAAAGTCACAACAACAAAAGGGATCTGTGAGATCCCTCAAAGTACTGGAACCAAACCAAGCCCCAACATATGGCCCCACATGGCCTCAGATCCAAAAACCAACAACTGCACAGTAGGGGATCCTATCCCTATCCATGTCACCCCACAATCATCAAGCAGAACAGCCACACATATTACCAAGACAGAGCAAGGGGGTTTTCAGATTCAAACACACCATTAATTAAGTTCCTTCTTTCTGTTTGGTTAACTGAGGTGATCACATAAGGATTTTTGTTCACTATACATCCATTTAATCAACCAAGTTTACATGATTAACCAATTTCCATGTTATAGCCATTCAATAATCACAGAAGATAGGGGTTCATTAGTGTGCAAGGAAGGACCACCAATAGACACTATTTTCAGTGGACATAAGACCATACAATTCATGACATATAACCAAAGATAAAAGAGTACATCAGTATCATCAAACAAACCCCTTCATTCTTTAAAAACAATTTATTATCTTCGTTAAGTTTTGGTTTCATTCACCCCTGAAGGAAACATTATCATACCCACCCCGCATAACACACAGTAAAGAAAGACGAAGGAAGAACCCTACTTCGATCGTTGATCATCCATCCCCAAAGGAAACATTATCATTCCTGTTTATGGTATTCCACCTTCATAGTGCCACCATCATGGTTCCACCAGTTCGGTGGAACACCATAAGCGGTGCCACCATTTCGGTGTGTGACCGTGACGGTGCAACCGCTATGGCGCCACCGTCATGATGCCACCATCATAGTGTTGTTGTGACCAGTCCCACCATCACGGTGCTACCGTGACCGGTGCCACCATCACGGTGCTGCTGTGACCGATGCAACTGTCATGTTGCTACCATGACCGGTGCCACCATTTTAGTGGAACCAAGTTTTTGGTCAAATACTTAATGAGTCACACCCCAAACACTATAAATTTGGAAAATTAATGGACCAGGAGGTTCTATTCCATTACATCAGATACCTCTCAAACTATTCTCATCCTTGAGAATTGAAACTAGACCCGAAGAAAAGATAGGGGTCCAAACAACCCCCTCGAAGATACCTCTCAGGAGTAAACCTCCTCAACATCTATGAACACCTCTCCCTCAAGTAACCACACAAACATACAAAGGTCACACTATCCAATCATATGGATTAGGGAGTCCCTTACCCCATGTCAAGATATTATCCGCTTTGGGCGGCACTGACTCTCACACATGGTTTTAATCGCATCAACCTTAATGCGTCTTGATTAGGGATCAGGTCCTCCCCTCACCATATTCAGGACTCTTCACACACATTCAAAGAATAAGGAAAACAACACATTTCATAGTTGACATGGTCAAGAACTACGTCACAATCAAGTACAAAAAAAATAGAACAAAACTCAAAAAATCTCTAGGCACTAGGTGTGCATCTGTGTCTCTTATTCCTAGGTACTCTCCTCGAGGCCACCATGCCTCCATAACACACGAACCAAGTGAATGGTTCATCCACAAATCACCTTCCTATCACAATCATCGATCCTCACTGGTCGCTCTATGAATGTTGCATCGTCCTTGATATCCCATTTCCCCCAGTTGAGGATGTGTGAATCATCGCGTAGATACCGACGGAGCAGAGACACGTGGAAGAAGTCGTGCACCCTTTGTAGTGGAAGTGGTAGCTCCAACTGATAATCCACTTTGTCGACCCGCCGCAACACCTCGAAGGGTCCGACAAACCTTGGAGAAAGCTTACTCCCCCTGTTGAACCTCCATTGCCCATGCCAAGGGGAGACCATCAAGAACATATGGTCCCCACCACAATCCATATTTTTTTGTATTTTCCAATAACACTTTTAAAGGGGTAAGTTTAGACCCTCACAATACCACAAGATTCAACCCATCACGAGAATTACAGCATACAACATTCAAATTCAAATAGACACTGCAGCCAACCCTGATCAATATAGCCATCGCCGCCTTCCAAAAAACACAACATTCAAAATTCAAAAACCTCCATCATTCACGCACCAGCCTTGGGATCACAACCATCACGCCAGTCATCCAGCCATCATGACTTGATCCAAGAGCCACCTCGAATTGTGAAAATGTTGATTCGGTCACCTGCCTCGATTCGACCAGACATCTCTGTCACCATCGCTTCTCAAAAACCACCACCTTCATCATCACCGTATACATCACCGGAGCATCCAACACCATCGTCGCCATCCTCATCGCTCGACATAGCCTCACCATCGAGGATCAAAGCACAATCACCATTTACCTCATGGCCTCGTAGTCTTCCTTCCACGAACACACTATCGCCAACCATCAGAAATGAAAACCTATAAGACTCATCAGAATGGACATACTCCATCGCATCATACTGCCGAGCGAATAACTCATCCCTTGGGAAGATCTTGGTCACCCAAACATCACTTCCCAAAGCCCCAAAGAACCATTGCACCTGGGTGACCTGGGAAGGAGAAATGGGACTCAAGGCCAGGGTAGATTTGGGCGATTGAATCCCCCACAGATAATTGAGCCCTTCGCCTTGAACAATCACGAAACCATAACATATGCAAACATTCCGCAGCAAGATAACGTCGTCTGCGACACCGAAAAACCACCCAGACACATGACTGCCACAAAACACCGAAGAGACCAACATCACCAGCCACTCGACGGAAACAGAATCGCAAACCCTAGAACCAAGGAACAAGGGTCTCCTCCTATGATCGGCATACAACTTCTGTCATTCCTGAGATGCCTTCATCCTCTCCTGTATAAGTTGAACCTTCTCCTTCGTGCTCTTCACTACCTCTGGTCCAAGAACACCTACTTCCCCGACCTCTTCCCAGCACACAGGTGAGCGACACAGCCTCCCGTACAAGGCTTCGAATAGAGCCATGCCAATGGTAGAGTGATAGCTATTGTTTTTGGAAAACTATACCAAAGGAAAGTGAAATACCCATGATCCCCCAAAGTCCAAAACACATGGTTGTAGCATATACTCCAACGTCTGGATGGTCCGCTCTATCTTCCCATCTATCTGGGGGTGGAAAGTAGTCCCGAGGCATAGCTGGGTACCAAAATCTTGTTCCAATCATTTCCATACCTGTGAGGTAAACTGGGTATCCCGATATAAGACTATGGACCTCGGAACTCCATGAAACCACACCACCTCATACACATACCTCTGTGCTAAGGAATCCACCGCACTCGACTCCTTGATTTCTAGGAAGTGAGATGATTTTTTCAGCCAGTACACCACTATCCAGATAGCATTGCAACCCCCTTGAACTCTAGGTAGTCCCATGAAAAAATCCATCGAGATGTCATCCCACTTCCAATAGAGAATATCTAAAGGTTGTAACAGACCTCCTGGGACGCGGTGTTCATCCTTCACCTACTGACACATGAGGCACTTCTCCACAAACTATGCCACTGGCCACTTCACCTCGGGCCACCAAAACTGACCCCTCAAACCCTGGTACATCTTGGAAACTTTTGGGTGTACCACCAGGGGTGAGTTATGGAACTCACCAAGAAATCTTGGTCATTTCCACCAGGATGAACAACTTTCCATGAAACAGCATCTAATTATACCTGTCTTCTGACCATCCTTTCAGAGCATCACCCTGGATAACACGATCGTGCCTCACTTTAGCCGCTAAGTCCCCCCATTGAGACTCCTCCACCTACTAGGAGAAGATATACCTCAATATTTTGTGATCCTTGAAGACCACAAAGTGTTCCCCAATGAGGTAATACCACCAAAAATTTAGTAAGAACAGGACCTTTTCAAGCTTTAGGTCATTGGTGGCATAGTTACACTCATGAGTACGTAACTTCCTAGACCCATAAGAGATCACACCCTACTGTTGCATCATCATACACCCCAAGCCTTTTCCTGAAGCATCATAGAACACCTCAAAAATCACCCCTTATTCTAGAAAAATTAGCACTGGGGCACTAACTAACATCCCCTTTAGATAACTGAAGGATTTCTGGCACTACTCAATCCATAAAAAATCCCAGTCTCTCTTGGTCAAGGCTGTAAAAGGTGCTGAAAACTCAGGAGAAGTTAGTCACAAATCTACGGTAGTAACTTTCTAGACCCAAGAAACTACTAACCTCTACCAAGTTCTTGGGTACTACCCAAGAAAAAATCGCTTAGAACTTCAATGGGTCCACTGCTATTCCCTGATCGGACACCACATTTCCAAGGAAGTTCACCTATCGTGTCCATAACTTTCACTTGGAAAACTTCCTGTAGAGCCGGTGTCATCGGAGGACCTCTAAAACTGTTCTCAGATGCTTGGAATGATCCTCCTATGATCTTGAGTAGATTAAAATTTCATCAATAAACATGACTAATAATTGGTATAGATATTCCTAGAATAAGGGGTTTATGAGTCCCATGAACACGGCTGGTACATTTATAACACCAAACGGCATGACCACAAACTCAAAGTGCCCATATTTGCACCTGAAGGTAGTCTTTGATATGTCATCCTCCTTCACCCTAAACTAGTGATATCCTGACTGAAAATCAATATTGGAGAACCATCCTTCCCCCTTAAACTGATCAAAAAGGTCTTCAATCCTCAGGAGGGGGCAACGGTTCTTGACTGTCACCTGGTTCAGCCACTAGTAATCTATACACAACCTGAGACCATCATCTTCCTTCTTTTTGAACAAGACCAGAGCACCCCATAGTGACACACTTGGCAGACAAAACCCTTCTTCATCAGTTCGTTAATATGAATCCGTAACTCCCGCAACTCAGAAGGCGTCATATGATAGAGAGTCATCAAAATTGGACGGGCACTGGGTTTCAATTATATCCCGAAAAAAACATCACGTTGAGGGGGTAGAGTCACCACCTCCCTAGGAAATACATCCATGAACTCACTAACGATCCTTAGGACTGCCACCGTCTCTATATCCGCCGACTCCACTGATAGCTCAGGTAACAAGGAAAGGAGGGGCTCTACTTACTAGCTTCCCTCCTGGAAACCCTGCTCACTGACAAAAGCTACATGTTGGCCACCCATATCTAAAAACATGACCCTTATCCATAAGAATTCAATAACGACACACACAGAGAACAGCCATTTGATGCCTAAAATGACATCATATGGTTGTATCTACATCAAAAGAAGGTCTCCAAAGGACTGATGTGTCCCCAACATCAGTCTGCATCCCCAGCAAACATAAGACAAGATGGTCTGACCTCCGACTGGCATACTCAAAACCAGGGGCACGGAAAGTCTCTCTGTTTCTAAAGCCAGAGCATGGGCTAGACTGGGTGAAACAAAGGAGTGAAAATCTCCTGAATCAAACAAGGCACAAGCAAGAGTGCTAAACAAGCTGATCGTACCTTGAACGACTTCTGGACCTGTTGGAACTACTGCCTCTGTAGCGTGAAACTGCCCACGCCCTGCTCCTCTACCCCCCGAATGTCGGGTACCTCCCTATCCACACCTTGGTCGAGTCCCTTGAGGAATTCCCTAAGGTCGGCCTCCTCCTTCAACATTTTCTCTCAGAGAAGCGAGAGCTCGTTTTCCCTGCTACTACTACTGAAAATTCCTGGCTTGAAACTGCTTCTACTGAGGTGGGAATTGAACCTTCCCACCCCCACTATACTGCACTCGGTCTGGGCCCTGATTCTGAAGATTCCCATGACTTCCATAGATGAATCATCTTGGTCATGGGCCCATAAAGAATGGGTGAGGACCGGGAGATCGAAACCGGAACTTCTAAGGCCTACTCCCCACTGGTCGAAACCTGGAAGGCCCTGATGTTGGAGGCCAGTTGCTGACGGCCTTCCCCTTTGACGAGCCTAATTGGATCCCCTCTCGCAGAACACCTCCCAACATGTGCATCCTCTCCACCACTTCGGCCTTCTTTTGGACCTCCAAGTATGTCGGTAGTGTGAAGGGAGTAACAGCATACTGAAGAGAAGGTCAGAGTGCCTCCTCTAAATGTCTCTCCCAAGACTCCTCATCCAAAAAGAGGTCTAGAGAAAAGAGAATGAGATCCTTGAACTTTATCCCCAACTACCTCACAGACATGATCCCCTACTGAAGGGAGAGTAACTCTTGCCTATTCTCCGCCTTCATCATGGAAGAGAGGAATTCTGCCCGGAACTCCCTCTTGAAGTCAGTCCACAAAACTTCAGCCTCCCTCTTCTCCCTAAGATAGAGTGTCCACCACTGACATGCCACTCCCCGCATCTGGATTATAGCTAGAGGAACCCAATACTCTGTCGGAGCTTGGATCAAGTTGAAATCTATCACCATCTCCTCGAGTGATCTCTCTGTCTCCATGTCCGAGATGCTTCCTTTGTACTTCCTGATGGTATCCCACTAAAAGGAAAGAAGCATCTTCTGCAACTGATCATCCTCATCCTCTCGAGCATCCCTCTTCTGATCATTCAAATCAGCCTCCTGGGCCTCAATCACCAGCACTACCTGTGGTCGTCGTTCGGGTGCCATAATTGCAAAGTAAAAAAGGAATGCCTAATCCTGAGTAGTATAGAATATTGCTTTTAAATTTTTCTTAGACATTTTATTTATTTTAAATCCCCAAAATACCCAAGACACATAATAACACAAGTCATTATGATTCATGTACCTTTACTAGGGTCTCTACCCTGTAATCAGTGTAGCCTCACTTGGTCATTCGGTAGGTCTAGAGTCCTTGCATCGGATCATGGGGGGCCCTAAAATCCTGTGTCCTAGATAGTCTTCCCTGGCCTATTTCACATTCCAAGATTTCCTAACACTGTTTCCCTACCATCCCATAAAAACCTCATTGTGCCTAACCCCGGACTCCATCCTATATCTCAACCATCACATTTGATACCATTCTGTCATGACCCACCTTCACCAAGATGAGAGAAGGGACAGAAAACTTCCAAAACCTTCCTTCCTCAAGTTGAAGGAGAGATAATGACCCCCAAGTCCCACATTCAATAGGCCCTGGAGTGGTGACTAGCACCAAGGGTATAGAATCACACGTAATATGGAAGGCATCACCCTTTTTATTTAATAGGACTGGGAGATGCAATGGTAAAAACCCAAACAACTCCAAAAATGAAGGTAGAAGTAAAGTAAAACCAAAAAAATAAATTCTCATATGCATGTTCCAAATAAAGTGCTACAAATTACAAGAAAACATCAAAGGGAAGTACCAAAATAAAATAAAAGCAGCAACATCAACGGTCCTGGTGTCCGAGCTAATAGGGTCTGGAATGGTCCTTGAAGTCCTCCTAGAAACCTGAAAGTAGTTTTATATATGTAGGGTGAGTATACAGGTATACTCAATAGGGAAAACCAAAATATCTTGTGCACAAGTGGGGAGGAATTCTAATTCCCCATGAGAAAAGGAGATAACTGAAGTACCTAGCAAGGAAACTATCCACCCAAACCTCACCAAGACACACTCCCTAAATAACACAAGTCAAGTAAAGTAATAGTAATAACACATCAATTTTTGGGTACCCCACACCACTTTCCCACTGGTTATTGAAGACATTCTATGCATCAGACCTCTCCCACCATTCTCACTGCAGTCCCACTACTACCCCAACAACAACCTTTTTGGGCCACCATAACCACAGCTACACTTGTAAACACCTAGGCCACCACAACCACACATAACCATGCCTGTAGACACCTAGTCTAGAACAAATACTGTCGTGCCCAAAGACACCTGGGCCTGAACAACTACTGCCACACCTGAAGACACATGGGTCTCATCCCAAAGACACTTGGGAAACAACCTGCCCGCACACGCCTCGGTCAACCACCACAACACACCATGCCCAAAAAATCTTGGGCTATAACGGACCTCAGGCCATCATAGTCTGCCTAAAGAGTCTTGGGATACTCGATAAAGGGGGAAGAAAAGGATCTAATAACCATCCACTCATATGAGTGTTGGGAAAAACACCATCCCCCATGAAATGGGGGTATTTGGCACGAAGTGCTCAACTTGGGTGGGGCACAAATAAGAAACATAAGAACTAAATTATACATATAGGTAAACAAGCACTCATCCCAACCTAGGTGTTCCAAAATCATCCCATACACAAACACCCTCATTACTATTCATTCATAAAAAGCACAATAGCCATAACTAAGGCACAAATCATTCCCGAAAAACAATTCCCCATCGAACCCATTATTTTTATCATATTGAAATGATTCCATTTAAATAATTCTTCACTACCAGGAAACTAATAGATATAGCCACAATCCAAGGAAGGAAAAACAGTCAAGAATCAATTTAATCATTCACGCCTGATTCTCTTGTAAAGTCATAACAACAGAAGGGATCTTTGAGATCCCTTGAAGTACTGGAACCAAACCAAGAACCAACATACGGCCCCATACAACCTCAGATCCACAAACCAACAACTGCAAAACAGGGTATCCCATCCCCATCCACGTCACCCCACAATCATCAAGAAAAATAACCACACATATTACCAAGACAGAGTAAGGGAGTTTTCAGATTCAAACCCACCATTCATTAAGTTCCTTCTTACCATTTGGTTAATCGGGGTGATCACACAAGGATTTTTGTTCACTGTACATCCATTTAATCAATTGAGTTTACGTGATTAACAAATTTCCATGTTATATCCATTAAATCATCATTAAAGATAGGGTTCATTAGTGCACAAGGAAGGACCACCAACGACCACTATTTTCAGTAGACATAATCCCATAGAATTCACAACACATATGCAAAGATAAAAGAGTACGAAAACAACATCAAACACACCCCTTCATTATTTAAAAACCATTTATTATCTTTGTTAAGGTTTGGTTTCATCCATCCTCGAAGGAAAAATTATCATACCCACCCTGCATGATACATAGTAAATAGAGACTAAGGAATAACCCTACTTGTATGATCAACGATCGAAGTTTTTCTCCACGCGCCAAGAATTGGGGATGTGCGACTTGCAGGGGAGGAACTCTGAGGACTCCAAGAGTGAGTAGGAAAGGATCCAGCATAGGAACACCACTAGAATTAGGAAGGGGGACTCTAAATGCACCAAGTAAAGGAAAAGAGACTAGCTGTGAAGAGGAAAGAATCCTTGTGCGATAAAAGGTGAGATCTTGGAGTTACGGGATATTAAATCTTGAACAGCTTTAAAGGAGGATCGTGGTTTCACCATGTGGTTGGACGGTTACACATGATGGAATTAATTGTTATTTAATAATTATAATTGGAGAGGTGGCCATAATGGCTGTGAGTTAAAGGGTTTCCATTAAACAGAGGAAAATGTGTAATAGTGGTAGAACTGGAAAGTATGGGAAAATGGGGTGACACCGAGGAAAAATCCACATGATTTGGTAACCCCAAGGGTCACCCAAATATTGGGGGATTTTAGATAACATTTATGGGATTTAAATGGATTTGAAAGGGGTATTGAAACACTTTTATGTTGAAAAAAATGTTACAGGAGTGGAACCGGAAAAAGTTATAATTTGGGAAAAAAACAAGGGGTGGGACACCGTTTTGTGAGACACCGTAACGGTGCCACTATCACGGTTCCACTGTCACAGTGCCACCGGTGTAACGCCCCGACCCCAGTTACCCAGAATCGGTGCATTATTACATAACATTATCATGATACAAGTAATCATGTTCCAAAAGACCTATCAGTTTAGTATCCTTGTAAGTACTAGATACATACATAAGTTTTACATTACATCATGAAATAAAAAAAACAACATTGTGTCCCCTTTGAAAACTCTTATATCCCTTAGCATATTCCTACAGGTTAATCGTAATATACTTCTTTGCATCCTGGGAAAAATAAAACATAAGAAAGGGGTGAGATCAGATGCTCAGTAAGGATAACAGTATAGAGAAAACTATCATAAATAAGAATAAACATTTAAGGCAATGTATAATACTAGAACACAAGCCTTTTAAAATTAAACTTCAGCATAATATGGAAAAGATAAATCAAATAATGCCATTTACATATTCACATGGATATTATACTAGTATAATAATCACATTTAATATAAATAGCCAATCTCATAATGATGGAATGCATAATGCCAGACTTCATAACCACATAGTCAAGGCCTTATTCCAAGACTACAAATAAGATTTTTTCAAGGCCTTATGCCAAGACACTAGTTTGTCTCATGAGACCTACTGATACATCAGGGAGCTATAGCTGGCTCCACCCATCACTTACTAAGTCCAATGCATTCCTCATATGAAAAGGTTTAAACATAACATAAACATTCGTATTAAAACTAGCATATGAAATGTTAATACTTTATCCAAAAACCATGAATAGTGTAAAAATAACACATCCATAGTAAAACATATCAAAAAAACCTTCAATATAGTATGGAATATTTTTATCATAATAAATCAACCTCGATCAAGAATAATATCCCATAAAGGATGTTGACATAGTTAAAAATGATCAGTAAAAATCTTTGAGAGAAATATCCCTTTTTTATGAAAACGTTTAAAAGTCTCACTATTTATCAAGAAGTTGTTTAAAATAGATTTTTGAATCAAAGAATACCATACCACATTGAAACTTTTAAAAGGAATTTCAATTTTAAAACATTAATTTCCATATAAAAAAACCTTAAAACCATTTTTAAAACATGGACATTAATGAGAAATATTTAGAAGAATAAAATTTTAAAACATTTAAAATGATATTTTACTTAGAGTTCCTAACCAAATGAGTGATGATTGAATACAAATAATTAAGGTAATAAAAACTTTATAATATCATGAGAATAAATAGATTTGTGATATACTACGTCAAAGTATAGTATATACACCAAATAAAAGTGAATTGGCGCATAACAACAAAGAAGTCTCAATGGAATGTAAGTTGAGATGAATTTATTTATAAAGAGCATATCCTTAGGTTAAGGATAAATCAATGACATAATTATGTGTGAAAAATATAAATACACTCAATATGATTAGATATTAAGTGTAAATCAATCATAGGACATTCACACATATTCTTGTAAAAACAACACCAATGACTTGGATGTTTAACTTAATGAATAGAAATTGAGTTAAAATTACTCTTATCAAGTTTATATCGATGAATTTAGAATTTATAAATGGAGTGATTATGTGTATCAAAATTATATCCACACAAATGGGAGTTTAAATTACTACATAAGTAAATAAATAGTGATTTCACACATAATCTTGGATTAAAGTAATCAAGGAAGTTTGCGTAAAACCGAATGAGTGGAAATTTGAAATTTGAAATTCACTTACCGATTTGGTAACTTACAAAACATAAAATCCATGAAATAAGGATCATCCAATTATGATGTAAATACCCATAAATTAAATTATATTATGCAAAAAATACAATCATGGGCAGTATATACACCACACAAAAGGTAATAATGGCAAATATAGCATGAATCTCACAGAAATAAAAGTGAGATGAAAACCCCTTACCACATTGTAATCAATCGTGTCGTATGACTAAAAGTTAATAACCACCAAATTAATCACAGAACACCATGAATATAAAGATAATAATGATGATATATATATCAAATGGAAGTACACGATACACCACATGCAATAAATAAGTGGCGAACAATGGAAATATCATGGAATTAAAAGTGAGATAAGAAACCCCTTACCTTATACTTTTCCTTAGTATAGGTAGGTTAACCTCCTGTATAATGGTGAAATAATTTTTATTAAATTATACAATAACAAAATACATAAATATGATATCATATATGATCTTCTAATATTTCTTTGTTAATGATATTTCAGTAGTATCATTGTTTTGGTTGTTAACTGATTCATTTTCCTTTATATGTTTTGTTATGTAAGTCATGTTTGTTATGTATAGGCTGTATTTGATTCATATAAAAAATTATATTAAGTTATTAAACATTATTTTTAATCATAAAATGAAAATTATTCTTGAATTATTATGATGGGGAATGAATCTCATCACGTTCTTGGAGACGGTAAGTCGTACATATGCATGATCGACAATATCATTATATTGATGGTGAAATCGTATGTAATTGGATGGTATATCATATATAAAGAATAATTAACATGTTATATTTATTATTTACATCAGTTATACTCATTATTATACCCATCCAAATAATGAAGTGTTTGAGTAACAAACTACACCACGACGTGGAGATGGTAAGCCGTACGTACGCACGTATGGTGACTTTGTCATTTATAGGATGGATAGAATAAAGAATATGGTTGTACCATACTTATAATAACATCAAAGTATTTATAAGGTACTGGATTTATTATTTTGGTATGGAAACAAAAAATTAAGAGGAAGTGGAAGAAGAAAAGAACATGAAAGAGTGTAGTGAAATTATTACCTCTTCTTTGGGTGTTTCCTTTTGAGTTGATCAAAAGGGCTCCTTAGGTTGGATTTCTGATCAAAGTAAGGCCTATAGGTTGAAGTGTGGGAAGCTGGGAAGAAATTTGGGCAGGTTTTGTCTGCGCCAAATGGCTTTGAAGATGTGAAATTAAGAGAAGGGGAAATACCATTTTATAAGAGAGGTGAGGGTCACTTTAGGAAAACAGTGAAATATTATTTTATTATAAATCATTTTCGGTTTCTAATGGATCAAAATTGATTTATTTAGAATATAAGGTTGGTATGGGTTGAAATACTCATAACCAATATGTTTTAGACAAGTTTAGTTCTCCATATTAACCTTATCTTTTAGATTTAACTATTAGTGAAATAGTTTAACTTTTACTGTGTCTTATTGTATTCTTACGCTATATGGTTAATAAACTTACTCTAAACTTAAAAGAGAACCTAAAGTGATTCATTAATGACATATATAATATTATTTAATCCCTTTGTTCAAACCATATATTTTTAGGAATATTATATCAACCAATAATATAGTATTTTTTTTAACTCATTTATGTCAATTTTGACATTATTTAGTATTAGGTTTTAGTGAAAATCATAACAGCATGATTACTTAGAAAAAAAATTATTTAATCAACCCTAACATGTCATATTAACCTATAAAATTAGTTTAATTCATCAAAAGTATCAATTTACATTTATTTTTATATTTATAATATCAATTATTTTAATATTTCATTAATAAGGTAATTACTACATCATCATTGTGTCATAAATAAATTTAATTATTTAATGTCTAAAAATTATAAATAAAATACCATTATCTAGGAAATAATTTTATATTTCTAATTAATATTTATAGTTGAATTTATCTTATGTATAACCCTGTATTAAAAATGGTTTAGTTATTAAACTTTGAATTTAACACTTTTAACTCTTCTTTAAATAAAATAATAATAAATCTCCTAATCTAATCCAAGTGGACCAAAAGGATAATATTTTATTCCTAAGTTTATTTTTGGTCAAATTATACTTATCCAATAGAATTAGGACATGTGTTAGGGTAATTATAATATCATTTTTACCTTTTATTGCCCTATTTACTTTAAACCGTGGTAAATAAAAGTCAAAATTTACTATTCACCAAAATTTATTTTCATCTCATTGAGACACATTTTACTTACTTATTTCAACCGTTTCTCTCAGATTTTTGAAATTCAACTCACAGAAGTGGTAAAATTAAGTTTTATGCAAATTTGCAAATGCTCCTAGAAGGTGGGTAAAAGACGGTAACAAGTTCAATAAAATTTTATACATCTAATTTTATTATAAAAATGACTCCAATGAATCACATTGAACTAATATAGGTATTATGTATCTATATTGACTTAAATAAATAAAATAAATAATTATTTAAGTAAAAATTTGGTTTTTAAACAATAACGTAGTGTTTTCACTATTCATCAAAATTGAAAGTTTTCAAAAAATTACCAAAAAATTACGCTAAGATAATTTTGATATTCCAAAATCAAAAATTAATTCTATTTTACCAAATTCAAAACATAGAAGTAGAATTAATTAATTTAATATTAATTCTCATTGTCAAAACCAAAAGGCGAGTTTTTAAGAAGTGAAAACTATCAAAATATTGACATGCGTTTATGTCAAATTTAAATATGAAATTACTTATAATGACCTAAATTGTATTAAATGATAAAAGTATAATATGATTATACTTAAAAACCATTCAAATTCATAATTTAATAATATAAATTATTACGATTAAAAAAGTTGTTTTCAATTAAAATTTAGTATTTTTCAGTATTCATAAAAATATTAAAGTTATCAAAAAAGTACCAAAATTTATCCAAAATAAATTTTTATGTCCCAATTATAAAGTAGAATTTAATTTCATTAAATTAAATATATAAAAGTGTTAAATATTGGTTTTAAAAGGGGTTTTCCATTAAAAGGTGGTAAATTTTCATTTTTTGAAAAATACTTATATTATCTGAAAAAATGAATTTGTTCTTATATTATGTATAAGAAACACATAATATGGATTCTAAAATTATATGGAGTATATAAAAATCAAAATTCAGTTAATACTATTCATAACTGCTTTTTGAACGGCTAGTTTGGTAAGTCGTGGTGCGCTCGAACTCAGTGTTTCGTGTAGCGCAAGCTATTGAATTAATTTAAAGAAAATAACTTACTATGAAATCTTGGGGTGTTACATTATTCCCCCCTTTTGGAAATTGAGTCCTTGAAATTTTAAAATTGGGCTTGGGAACTTCATTGAAAGTCCCACATCGGAAAAAGAGTCAATAAAACTATTACTTTAAAAGAAAGAAAGAGAAGTAAAAAGGTCACCTGAGATAACCCATACTAGGAATCCATATAGAAAAACATGAATATAGAAGATAAACTAAGTGTCATGTTCTGATGGAGATTGATAGAAAACATGATCAGGAGAAAGTTAACAATAAGAAAACCACAAACTTGTGATGGGATAAACGGTCATTAGTTTACCAGTCAGAAAAGTAAACGGACAACGTTTTTTGTTTTAAGTTACATTTCATAAAGTTACAAATTTATTTATGTGATTGACTAAGAACATAAAGTGATATACTTACTTTTTAAGTAGAGTTTCATCCTTTAATAAATTTCTACCACTAACTCCTCTATTTTTTAAATTATGTGTATTCAAGATGATGTGTTCACACCTGAATCTCTATAATAAACTTCTAGAGAATCACATAGTCCACAAAGGATAAACTATATATTTACCTTATCTTTATATATTAACCAAAACCAAAATGGTTAGTATGAGATCAGATGATCCCTGAAAAGGATAATCCTTTAGAGAAAGAAATATTAATCTTAATTTCTAAAATTAAACCAACAATACCCAAAGTTCAATAAATACCATTTAATATACAATTGACCTTAAAATACTTCAATATAATCCAAACTAATATTGAAACCCAAAACATAGAATAATTTGATTACATAGTCTTCCACGTTAAATTGTATCTCCAAATAACATCGACTACTCTTAAAGTCTCATACTTAAAAGTAATTAACCTAATCACATATTCTCTATGATAGGTTAATCATTTCCATAAATAACCCAAATCGCTATAAATCCACAATAAAAACATTGATAAAAATCCACCATTACTCCTCAAATGAAATCCCATAGTATTGTATTTTCCTTAGGCATATAGTGTTCCCAACAGAGTGAAAGTCTTCCAAAATAACATTTATCACTTAATCACCAAATCATTTTTCTATACTAAGGATATCCATTTGATAAGACATAAAATCCCAAATCAACTTATTATTGATCAATAAAATCATTTAACTAAAAATAATTAGTCACACTAACTAGGGACTTCATGTAGTCCAGTGGTAGGCGATAAATTTCAATCGCACTCTGGTTGTGGGTTCGATTTCTATATCTTTGTCCAACGCGATGGGTTGTCACACAGTCTGCGTGTTTTCCTTTTTCAAAAACTATAGTTTATTACATTCCCAAAATGAGATAAATTCCTCAAAATAACCATAAAATAATTTCACCACAAATGTTATCTCATACCTTGCATTTTCATCCCAAAATTTAATAACTTGCAATTGCCTCAAATTCAAGGATCATATAAACCCAAATGGTTATTTATAACTATATCAACAATAGAAAAGATAATTCATCCTAAAATATATTTTTCACATAAAAACTACAGGGTTACACATACAAGAGAAAAGTATTCCAAATTAATCCCATCAAAAAATATCACTAATACTTTTAAACATTTCTCCATCCATTTATTTCTACATAGGTTCTTTCTTGACCAAGAGGTTATCCTATAAAATAGATAATTCACTCAGGTAATTCCCAGGTCCCCTACATTTATGAAAAATGACTGTAAATGGATTCTTGGGATTATTTTTATTTTCTTCCATAGTACTCTTCATTTTTCCTCAGTAATTATTTACTTTATGCCCTTTTTTACCACACATAAAGCATTTCTTTATTCCATTAAGACACTTTCATAGGTGTCTCCTTCCATATTTCCTTCATGATGGAAAATGAGATTTCATTTCTCCATGGTCTCCATTGCTGGAACACTTATCATTCACCGCCTTTCTCTTCCTTATTGAGTCTAGAAGTTGGTTAATATATATTTTATTGATCATATTTTTGGAAAACTGATTCAGAATGAACATGATATCTTTTAAATCTATCAACATTCCATTTTGTTGATCATTTCCACCACTATGACCACCTTGTACATCATGTTCAATGTTACTATGACTTCCTTGGAATCCAGCCATTGACTAACACAAGAAAGCATGGTGTGACTCATAAAATCATTTAGAGAATATCATAACATATTATTTTCAATCTAAAACACATTAGGATTAAACAAGGTTATTTATTATCATCTTATATTAAAATCCTTCAAATTGGTTTGTAAAGAAAATGTGAATTATCCTAAGCATATCCCCCAGGAGTTTCGTAACCAAGAGTGCAGCAAGTCCCGTTGTCATGTACCAGGATACCTCAGGTCAAGCCCGAAACACTTTTTCAGAGTTTTCACTTCTAGGTACATCTGTGCAAGAGCCACCTCTACATGCTCGTATCTATATAGGGATGTATTACTTGTAAAACCCACATAATATTTACATTACCAAAAATTTTGGATGTTATTCTATACTAATCCTCAATGTCTATCCTTGGGTAGTGTTTCCTAATCAGAGTTTTTTATAAATCTATCTTCTAAGGTTTGTACTAAACTTCCTCTAATACCAACTGTAAAGCCCCGACCTCAGTTACCCAGAATCAGTGCATTATTACATAACATTGGCACGATACAGGGAATCATGTCCCGAAATACAGATCAATTTAGTAACCTTGGAAGTACTAGATATATATTTAAGTTTTTCATTACATCATGAAATAAAAAAACAACATTGTGTCCCCTTTGAACACTCTTATATCCCTTAGCCTATTCCTGTAGGTTAATTATAATATACTTATTTTCATCCTAGAAAAAATAAAACATAAGAAATGGGTGAGCTCAGATGCTTGGTAAGGATAAAAATATATTGAAAACGGTCATAAATAAGAATAAACATTTAAGGAAATGTATAATACTAGAGCAAGAGCCTTTTAAACTTAAACTACAGCATAATATGGAAAAGATAAATCAAAAAATGTCATTTAATTATTCACATGGATATTCTACTAGTCTAATAATCACATGTAATATCAATACCCAATTTCATAATGATGGAATTCATAATGTCAGACTTTATAACCACATAGTCAAGGCCTTATGCCAAGACTACAAATAAGATTTTTTTTCAAGGCCTTATACCAAGACACTAGTTTGTCTCATGAGACCTACAGATGCATTGGGGACCTATATCGGTCTCCACCCATCACTTACTAAGTCCAATTCATTCCTCATATGAAAAGGGTTAAACATAACATAAACATTTGTATTAAAACTAGTATATGAAATGTCAATACTTTATCCATAAACCATGAATGGTTTAAAAATAACACACCCACAGTCAAACATATAAAAAATCCATCAATATAGTATGGAATATTTGTATCATAATAAATAAACCTCAATCAAGAATAATATCCCATAAAGGATATTGACATAGTTGAAAATTATTAGTAAAAATCTTTGAGAGAAATATCCCTTTTTTATGAAAACATTTAAAAGTATCACTATTTATCAAGAAGCTGTTTAAAATAGATTTTTGAATAAAAGTTTCCCATAACACTTTGAAACTTTTAAAAGGAATTTCAATTTTAAAAAATTAATTTACATATAAATAAAACCTTAAAACCATTTTTAAAACATGGACATTAATGAGAAATGTTTAGAAGAATAAATTTTTAAAACATTTAAAATGATATTTTAGTTAGAGTTCCTAACCAAATGAGAGATGATTGAATACAAATAATTGAGGTAATAAAAACTTTATAATATCATGAGAATAAATAGATTCATGATATACTACATCAAAGTACAGTATATACACCAAATAAAAGTGAATTGGCGCATAACAACAAAGAAGTCTCAATGGAATGTAAGTTGAGATGAATTCCTTTATAAAGACTGTATCCTTAGGTTAAGGATAAATAAATGAAATAATTATGTGTGAAAAATATAAATACACTCAATATGATTATATATTTAGTGTAAATCAATTATAGTACATTCACACATATTCTTGTAAAAACAACACCAATGACTTGGATGTTTAACTCAATGAATAGAAATTGAGTTAAAATTACTCTTATCAAGTTTATATTGATGACTTAAGAATTTATAAATGGATTTATTATGTGTATCAAAATTATATCCACATGATAGGTCGCTGTCGTGGGTACCCTCAAATGATTAATGTGATTTTGGGGTTCTTAGGTGCAGTAGAGTGGCTGACCAAGGTTGTCTCTCAAAGGAGGAAGTGAATTTAACAACTTATTAAAGGTATTCTAAAACAAATAAAATAGAATATAATAAAAAAACTAATTTAAAGGATGGGGGTTGGTTATTATTTATGAATCTAGAAGAAGTTTTTTGGAAGAAGATTGTATTTTTTTTGTTTTTAGTTTTGAAATGAAGTTCGATTAAAATGACACAACAAAAAGATGTTTTTTTAGACAATATTTAAAAGACATAATCGATCTAACTATACCTCTTCATTAACTTATTAATAATTATCATTTAAATCAATATCCACTTAATTATGATCCCCTAATTTGTTATCCCTCGAACCCTACGAGAGTTAACTTAACCACAAAGATGAAATTACTTAAACCCTAGGCTAGCTTCGGAACACGCAATCACAGCACCCTGCTTTGATTGTTGTTCTAAGGATAGCTTACGGTCAGTGGTTAATTATAGAACATATCCATTCTGTAAATGAGGATTAATTGTGTTTAGGGATTATATTTTAACTCTACAAATTTATCTCGTGTGGTCTTTTATTACCGATTAAGATTACGCTCTCACAATTTACACAAAATCCCGACCTCGCGTGTTTTTGTGTTAATTGTTCAATTGCTTGCTTAGTTTAATTTAAATTAAAAACTCAATTAATATATCATAATATGTTAATTACAGTATCTCATTGATTCAAAATAAATGAATGAATAAGGATAGAGGTCGATCGATTACTAAAAAGAACTACTCTTCCATGGGTGGCGTAATCATCGTAGAAGCGTTTTGCATGTGCAAAGGTTTATAATGGGTATAACCCAATAACGCTTCTACTCAAGAATTCCAGACCAAAGAGGAAGATTAATAGAAGAAATTTAAACAAAACAGAAGAAAAGAGAATAAATAAAATAAGAACAATGAAGTTTATTACACAAACAAAATCATTACAACACGAAGGAGAAGAAGAAGGCTTCGTCGAAGGGATCCTTGCTTCAAGAGATACCCTTATTGAAATTGTTGGATAATTGGAGTGGATCCACTTCTCCTCTTACCTAAACTTCCCAATTCACGTAACAACCCCAAAAAATGTGAAAAACACCAATTTATAGAGTGGTGGGGAGGCTAGGTTCAAAGTGGTTTCAAGTGTGAATGGGGAATCTCGGCCAAATATTTTATGACAACTTGCACCGCCCATTTGACAACCAAAACGCGTGAATTGGCCGGCCTTCCAGAAGGATCAAATGTGTGGATATGGGTCCTCTATCTCCTCTACAAATTTGGGCTCACTCCAGGCCTATATGAAGGCGTTATATCCGAAATACAGAAGCTTCTACATTCTGGCGAGTCCAGCCCAACTTTGACTTCATAGCCCATTTTCAACAACCAAATGCACTCTTTAGCTCTAGTGTCCTGAATAAAAGTTGTAGATAATTAGTTTAGGAACACTTTTAAAAAAATTCAAATTAAAATAATAAATATAAAAATATTTATCTTTGAAATACTACAGTGAACTATAAAGGGTAAAACTGGAATTTTCATCAAATATTCAAATGAATGATCTAATCCCAAATACTTTATAATTAAACATATTTAACACAATGTGAGGAAATTATATCATTTATTATCAATAAAATATTCAATAAAATAGTGTTTTATCAACTCCCCCACACTTACCCTTTTTCACTCCTGAGCAAAACCTCATATCAAGTAAACATCAATATCAAATCAAAACCAATTTTAAAACACATATCCTTGAGATCAATAAATTTCACACCAAGAATCAAAAGATATAATGACTCATAAAAATACTTATTTAAAGTTCTCCATTTATATCATTCAATATATTTCCACTTCATTTATCCTCCCATGCACAAAACACTTACCTCGCTTGAATTTTCTCTCATCACTAAAATATCAATTTTTTTTGCAATGTCTTTCTCATCCAAACTCATAAAAGGGTCACCATAGGCTTGATAGATTCCTAAATAACTACCTGATGTGATTCAAGGACATATTTTTATCATGAGGACTTTTCAGGGTTGTTCTGTGGCTTTCGGTTGGTAGGATTTAGATGTGAAAAATTCTAAGCCTGAATAAGGAGGGCTTGACTCTTTTTGAAGAAAAATTGCATTAATCTAATTTTAACTTAAATATGGTCTCCTCATTAATCCCCATAGAATAAATTCAACTCCACCATCATGAAAAGTCATGAAAAGTTTACACCATTCTTCATTTCAGCATCAAAAATTGTCAATCTTCTCAAACATGATTTTCTTGAAACCTCCAGATAGGCACAACTTTCCACCTCAATTAGAAGCTCCAGAAAAGGCACAGCTTCACTTGTCATGAAATCTCCAGAAAAGGCACAGATTTCAATATAATGACTTTCTTCAGCAGCAAACACATCTCTTTAGAATTTAATTTTCCACCTAAAGTATCACAAAATGTGGTAGCACAACACAAGACAACTTCCCCCACACTTAAGCTCAACTAGATTATGCAATTTCACTTCAAGAGTTGGTTGGATAGGGAAAATTGGATTGTAATGTAGCTAACCTAACTGGTTGTGCATAGATTCTAAGGGCTACAGGGATTTAATATTCAAGGTAGGCCATTATAAAAAAATATTCTTTGAAATAGGGGCTTTAATACCAAACAAATGCCTCAATCATTTAAACATAAGTACCTCAAACCCTCAAGTTTTGATAGGAATAGATCAAATTCTGGTTAAATCAAGCATGGTTTGGTTCTCTCAAGAAGTGAGGTGAATGTAAAGAATATGAAAATAATGGTTTAGAAGCCTCACAGGAAAGTGATTTCAAATATAAAGACAGTGAGATGTGGCATGGGATTCAAAATTCAGTGTACTTTCCATGAAATTACTAAATATTTGACCTTGAAACAAAGTCATTTCAGTATTCATTTAAGCTTAGTTTCAAAGGATAAATCATTTCACTCATTGATATGCATTTCAAAATTGTGATGAGAATAATTTCAGCTCAAAAATTTCAAAAATACAAAGAAAATTGAAAAATAAACACAAAAAATTTGAAAAACACACAAAAAAAAATTGGTTTTTTTTTAAATAGGAAAACAATTTAAATTAATAAACTAAAAGGTTCCCTCCCCCACACTTAAAATATTGCATTGTCCTCAATGTGAACCCATGAGATGATATATGCACAAGAAATGCAGAATTTTTAAATAGGAAAAATAATATAAAAGTGAAAGGGTTAGGAACAGCCTAATGTGCTCAAGTGATGATGGGGTCATGCAGTGTGATAAAATCCACTGCATTAGTAGGAAGTCCCTCAATGTATCTCTTAAAACGTTGCCCATTGACTGTAAAGCTCCTTCCAGTGTCCTCTTGTGTGATCTCTACTACACCATAAGGAAAAACATTAGATACAATATAAGGACCTAACCATCTGGAATGTAACTTACCAAGCATCAGCTTCAGTCGTGAACTGTAGAGAAGGACTTTCTCTCCAACATGAAAATCCCTTTGTTGGATCATTTTTTCATGGGATGATTTTGATCTTTACTTATAGAGCCTTGAGTTCTCATATGATGACAGTCGAATCTCCTCAAGCTCTTGAATTTGCAACTTCCTTTGAATTCCATCTTGGGCTAATTCCATGTTGCATTTCTTTATAGCCCAATATGCCCAATGCTCGACTTCCACTAGGAGATGACATGCTTTCCCAAACACAATCCGAAATGGGGACATACCAATGGGGGTCTTGTATACTGTCCTATAAGCCCACAATGCATCATCCAAGCGCTTGCTCCAATCCTTCCTATTTGGCTGCACAGTTTTCTCCAAAATTTGTTTCAACTCACGATTTGAAACCTCAGCCTGGCCATTTGTTTGGGGGTGGTATGGTGTTGATGTTTTGTGTGTCACCCCATACTTTCGAAGGAGGGAAGAAAAATTCCTATTGCAAAAGTGTGTCCCTTGGTCACTGATGATGGCCTTTGGTACTCCAAACCTGCAAAAAATCTGTGCTTTGACAAAGTCCACAACAACATGAGAATCATCAGTCCTAGTGGCCTTAGCCTCCACCCATTTACTCACATAATCAACAACAACCAAAATGTACAAAAATCCAAATGAACCAAGAAAAGAACCCATAAAATCAATGCCCCATACATCAAAAATCTCATAGAATAGTATGGGTTGTTGGGGCATCTCATGTCTCCTAGAAATATTCCCAGTGTGTTGGCAACGAGAGCATGACTTACAAAACACATGGGCATCATGGAACAAGCTAGGACAATATAATACAGAGTCCAAAACCTTCCTATCTGTCCGTTGGGGTCCAAAGTGTCCACAACAAGAAAGTGTATGATAGAAATGCAAAACAGACTCAAACTCATGATCAGGAACACACCGCCTAATGACTTGGTCACTACACATGCGCCAGAGGTAAGGATCATCCCACACATAAAACCTAGACTCACTTTTTAATTTTTGGACTTGATGTTTCTTTAAATTTGTAGGGATTTCAGAGGCAAAAATGTAGTTAACTAAATCTGCATACCAAGGATGCGTACCTGAGATGGAATAAAGATGCTCATCGTGGAAAGTGTCCTGAAGTGGTACTTGATCCAAGGTGTCATCCTTTTGTGTGAGATTAAGCCTACTCATGTGGTCTGCCACCAAATTCTCTAAAACCTTCTTTTCCTTTATCTCAATATCAAATTCCTGAATAAGAAGCATCCATCGAATCAGCCCGGGCTTTGCATCTGGCTTCTTTAGGAGGTACCTCAAAGCTGCATGGTCAGAAAAAACAACTACTTTAGAGCCCAATAAATATGAACGGAATTTATCTAAAGCAAATATGACTGCAAGAAACTCCTTTTCCGTGGTAGTGTAGTTTGATTGGGCTGAATCCAGTATCCTCGATGCATAGGCGATCACATGTGAATGTCCCTCCAACCTCTGAGATAAGACAGCTCCAACCGCGAAGTTGGAGGCGTCACACATAAGCTCAAAAGGAAGGTCCCACCGTGGGGGATGTATGATCGGTGGAGTGGTCAGACACTTCTTTAGCTCATCAAATGATACCCTTCATGAATCATCAAAATTTAAGTCAATATCTTTTTGAAGCAATCGATATAAGGGTAGAGCGATCTTACTAAAATCTCTGATGAAGCGTCGATAAAATCCAGCATGTCCAAGGAATGATCGAACCTCACGCACACATGTAGGATATGGGAGGGATGAAATAATGTCTACCTTAGATTTATCAACTTCAATTCCATGTTTTGAGACTATATGACCTAAGACAATTCCCTTTTCGACCATGAAATGACATTTTTCAAAATTTAAGACCAGATTCTTCTCAATACAACGATACAACACATCATCCAAACTAGATAGACATTCATCAAATGAGGATCCATAAACTGTAAAATCATCCATAAATACCTCCATGCAGGTATCAATGAAATCTGAGAAAATACTAATCATGCATCTCTGGAAGGTACTTGGGGCATTGCAAAGTCCAAATGGCATCCTTCTGTAAGCAAAGGTACCGAATGGGAAGGTGAATGTCGTCTTCTCCTGGTCCTCTGCTGCAATGGGAACCTAAAAATAGCCAAAGAAACCATCCAAGAAGCAATAATGTGTCCTACCTGCAAGTCTCTCAAGCATCTGGTCAATGAATGGAAGTGGGAAATGGTCCTTACGAGTGTATTGATTCAGTTTCCTATAATCAATACACACTCACCAACTGTTTTGAACTCTCACAAGAACTAACTCATCATTTTCATTTTTTAAAACAGTGAAACCAGTTTTCTTAGGCACAACCTGAATTGGACTTACCCACTGAGAATCTGAAATAGGATAGATTGTACCTGTCTCGAGCAATTTTGCAACTTCTTTTTTAACAACCTCTAAAAGTGTTGGATTGAGTCTCCTTTGTGGTTGCTTCACCAGTTTAGTAACATCCTCCAAGATAATTGTCACATACAAGACATATTTTAAAGTTATTTTTCATTTAATTTACATCCTTTCTTTGTTTTGGGGGTTTCCCTAGGTTTTAGGGAGGAATAGATGAGTATTCATGAATTGGGCCAAACCGTGAGCCCAATTTCAGATTAAAAAATAAATTTTGTATCTTTTATAACTTTTTCATTTTTCAACATTTTTTATCCATTAAAATTCCTACTTGACATCCCCTAACCTATTAACACCACCAAGGTTTTAGAAATCCATAACCAGGGTTTATTTGGGTTTTTATCTAAGGGGTTGGGCCTGCCCGAAATCTCAATTCCTGTTTTAAAAATAAATTTTGATTATGTTATAACTTATTCAATTTTTGGGATTTTTCGGTGATTCCAAGTGGATACCAAGACCACTGAACCCAAACACGCGACCATTCTCTCTCCCCCCTATTTGGAGCTCTGGTTAATCTCTATTTGGTGTCGAACTTCATAGGCTTCCTCAAATCGTCCAGATTTAAAGAGGTAAGTTCATTCCTTCATAACTATCCCAATTTTTACTCTTTTTCCCCCATTAAAATTCCTAAATGATCTCCTTATCCTTTTTATAACCTCCCTTTAAGGTTTGAGTATTTTTAAAATCATCTACTAGTATTTTTGGGGGATATTTCTACAAGATATTTTAAGTAAGTTCTTCTCCTTTCTTCTTTCAATTTGTTTACGGTTACATCCAATGTACTTAGGGTTTATTCCCTTATCATTGAGGTTCCTAATTTCCAGAAATTAGGGTTTAAAAATTAGGGTTTTATATTGTGTTTCATGGTCTGAAATTCTGGTTTTAGTTCTGGTTTACCTTCCTTGAGGTGCGGCGGTGGTGCGTTTGAGTTTTCACACAAAGGATTCAAGGGTTTCCTTGGTTTTGGTAGGTGATTCCATTGTGTGTACAATTTTTGTGAATTATCTTGTTGTGTTCATGGTACCTTAATTTTTATTTCACTTGAATGTTTCTGTAAAAATTGGTTTTAGTTTCATTTATAATGCAAATGAATTTTAAGTTCCAATTTTTGGTGAAATTGGGGGTTTTCATTCAATTATTTTATTGGTTCATTTTGGGCTGACCTATAAGTAATTAGTTGATTTTAATGAACTTTAATAGGACTTAAAATACTATTTTTATTATTGTACCATGTTTTTGTTGCTGTGAAAGTTGTTTTTAATGGTGTTTGTGAAACACATGAATTTCTAAGAGCCGTGTTGTGTAAAAATGGAGGTTTCACAATGATGTCACTTCTTAAACCATATGAGGCTTCCCTAAAAATGATTTTTTGTTTTAATTTAAATGTATTGGGATGACCTTTATGTTTTGGTAATTCAAAAATGTGCACATAGTGTGCAATTGGTGTTCTCAAGGTGTTTTTTTGTGCAAAACACTACGTGATTTTGAGGAATTATTTTATTACAAATCAAAGTGTTTTATTGTGTGTTTTAAGTGGTATAAAAATGTGATAGATACTGTATTTATTTTTTGTGACCATTAGTGGTGTTTTATTTTAAAATGGATTTATGTTTCATGCTGAAATTGTTTGAGCACAAAAGGGGAAGCCCGGGAACTTAGGTGGGCGGATTTGTACTAGTACGGCTAGTGGACCGGATGGGTGTTGTCCCTGTTTCACCTAGAATTTGGATAACGAAAACTCTAAATAAACTATGTGGATGATTATTGGAAACCAATATGTTGTGGGTATGTTCCCTACTTGTGGATCGTGCACGAGAGTGGATTTTACTATGGTTGCTTTACACCGAGGTACGAGGTACATAGGGCCCGAGACAACCTAGTGCCTAGGGGTGTTCCTGGTTTGTTGCTCACTGGATTTTTAGTATTTACCCTTGTATTTGGGTGCTTTTTTCAGTAATTTATAGTATCTATCATTTCCATTTATATATGTTAACATTCTGGATATTCTAGTTTGAAAACTTTTTTTTAAAATGAAAGTTGCATTTCTTGGAATTTCATCGTCGTTTTTCTTCACGAATTAAAACTGTTTGCTTCTTCACCTTATATTGCATGCACTTTGGAATCATTGGGTGGTATCCTATTGGGCTTAGTCTCACACCCTACTTACACCCCTTGGGTTTAAGTAGACTTTGTTATGTTTTACTCAGGTAAAGGTAAGGCCTCAGGTGAAGGCGGTTCGGGTTGGTAGCCCCCTCCTACTATGCGGTGTTGTGGAGACGGCTCGGGGGTGATGACCCCTTGTCATGTGGAGTCTTGGTGGTTGTTTTGCTAATGTTTTCATTTATTTATTTACATATTGTATTGACTCTAAACCAATGTATTCAGTTCTGGTTTTTGTGTAAACATCGTTTGGTATAAATTTTTCAGATTCATTTTATTGATTGTTTTTAATGGTTTATGCCTTCATATTTGGGTAAATCATTCCCAAACAAAAATAAATGATACCCGGGCACTTTTTCCAGCCCGTGGGGATAGGGAATGCCCTTCGGGTCATGTCATGGGCTAGGTTTGGTGCCAGTTTTGGCGATGACCAGATTCGTTTTGTGACAAAATGGTATCAGAGGAGGTTCGCTCCTTGGGTCATGTTATTTGGGGAAGAGTCGGGATAGTCTGGGGCTAGGATTGTCGGGACTTGACATTTTAGTCATGGGTAGTGTGCCTAGCCGGCACACCTCATGAAGGTATTAAATTCACCATGGGAAGTATGGATTTATTTGAGTCCTTTGGTTTTCTTGGTTTAATGATGACTATGGGAAATGAAAAGAGAGTTGGGCGAATAATCTCAGTGAGCTTGCAGGGCCTGGCAAGACATGTGGAGCCATGGATATTTCCCTAGAATCTCTATGTGACGGTGAAGTGATTGGAATATGGATGCCAACCATATGTCCAAGTCACCCACTGAAACTAGTTTCCTCTCACATTGTCTTGTGTCTCTTTGTTTTGGAATCTTAGAAACTTGGTTTTTTTTAAGCAAAAAAAATGACTTCACTTCAAGGAGTGTGAATTTTTGTGAAGTTATTTTCTAGTAAAGTGAAAATGGTTTTATTTTTTTTATTTCCTATAAATGAAACTTCAGAATTATTTCAAAATGGTAAATTATGTGTTTACACCTCTATTAAAATTATGAACTATGTTAATTGGGGTTTTGAAAATATGTTTCTAGTGGAATTTTTTTTTAAACCGTGGAAAAGTGATTTGGATTGAATTAAGTGTTCTAGAATTTTTGTGTGGGGGTTGAAGATGGATTTTGGGTTTGGTGACTACTGAAAATTTGAAAAAAAATTACGAACTTTTAAAACCTTGTCTTGAAATGAGAAGAGTTGAGTTCTTAATTAAATGGAGATTTATGAAATGGTGTTTTTCATGAAATTAAAAGTGTTTTGAAATGGGTTGAAATGTTTTAAAACAATTGTGAAAGGCATGAATATGTTCTTTTATTGAATTATGAATTCTTTTCTAAATTCGTTTGTGAGATGAAAAATTGGGTTTTGATATTATGGTTAGTGTTTTTGAGAAAGGAAAATTGTGGTTAAAAGTTTTATTTTAAAAAGAGGAAAGGTTTGATTTTTGGTATTTGGTATTCTCAAGGGTGACCACATGCATAGGTTTATTTAGTAATATTGATGGATATGAGGTGGGTTCCCAGTGTGGCATGTAAACAAGCATGTGTGAGTCTCAAGAGATACCATCGATAAATGCACAACTGACCAACACTGTTTTTTTTAAATAATTTTTTTGAAGGAAAGTGTTTTATTTTGATAATGTATGGTTGGGAGGTATGGATTATGTGTTTTTAGGATTATTATTGTGGGATGTTTTGAGTTCAATAACCCCTCTTGTTTGAACGATGTTTTGGGTTTGTGTTTCATTGATAAGTTGGAATGAAGTGTTGGTCAGTGGTTTCTTTTGAGGAAAAGTTTGGGAGGCCAATGTGGTGGCTTCCCTCATGTGTTCGGTTCAGGTTTTTGGTCTTTTGTGACCAAATAACCAGATTGGTTGGGTCCGTGGGTTTTCCTGTAGGCTAGGGTACACCCCCATAAAGTGTTAATGTATGATTCATGTTTGGCCTATGGTGATTCACCGTTGGATGATCCTCCAGTTTATCAACATAAGGACTTTATTCTTGAGGTTTGGATATTGTGTTTACCCCTCTTATTTTTCAATTATGTGGATCCCCCTATAGTGGGAGAGTGTTTGTGGGAGGTTTAAATAGACCTTAGTTTCTTATGTTTCCTAAGTTGTCTAAGTTCAATGAAGTTCAGGGTTGTTAGTGTAGAATGATGTCTTAAAGGGCCTCTGGGTTTTTCATTAGTCTCATTGAAGCAAGAGTTCATGTTAGGCCACCAATGTGCAAGATCTGGCCAAGAGTGGCTATTATGGACACTTTCTGTAATCATGTGTTGTTTGGGACTCAGTACAAGGTCCCTCTCCTTGTGTTTTCTTTTATCCACAATGGTCATGTTCGGTGACGCCTTGCGATGTCATGTGTTCATTTGACTATAAGGGTGAAGATTGTGCAATCTTAAGAGAGTCACTATTTTGTTGGATGTGTGTCTCCCTATATGAAATTATAAATCCTATGTTCTAGAGAAATGTGTTTCTATATGTCCTTTCATTCCGCTACTTAGCATCCAAAGAAAAAAAGGGGTGATGTGTGTGCATCCTCTAAGTTCTTGGTTTGGTAAAATGATAGGTTGGGGAAAAGCGGGTTTGAAGTGTGTCATGTCTCAATGAGACCATCTGAGATTACAGTATAATTGTTTTTGGAACTGGAAGAAGATGTTCAGTTTAGGGGTTTCTAAATCCTAACTGCGAGGCCGAAGATGCTTCAATCCATTGAGCTCCAGCCATAGGCCTCGGAGAGAAGCTGGCGCGTAGTTAGGGGAAATCCTAAAGTCGTTCAAACTTTTGTTCAAGGTCATATCCTCAATATGAAATATAGGAATAGTTTAAATCTCTAGTGTCGTCTTATTGTTCCAATTTCTCACATTTGGTGGAAAGAGGTGTGAGTACCTTGTTCCCATGTCATACCCTGAGTTTATTTTTTTCCCCTTTGGGGTCCCTTGTGTTTTTGGAGAAAAGGTTAAAACTTGGGTTAGGCAGGTTGAAGTGCATAGTCTGTGTGTGGTTAGCAGTAACCATGTGCCAACCCAGGGGACCATGTGATAAGAGACAGTAGCTACCGCATGGTCTCCGCACATCCATGATTCTTGTCCAAGGAAACTGTGTGAAGTTTCCTCTTTGGACAAAATGATCTGCACAGTTAACTCACGATTTCCCAAACCATGTGAACCAACCGTGCGGCCATGCCAGCTCCTTAAAATTCTGTTTTTTTAATTGTTATCCCATACTATTTAGTTAATATGGTTGGGTTTTTTTGGGGTATACCCACAATGGGACTCATGTAAGTTTCATTGGAAGAATTCTGATATTAATCTACCCCTAATGTTGGGAAGTCTGTTCGAGGCCCCCTGTTAGTGTCTTGATTTTATCTTAAGGAAAGTTGTGTTTGTTATTATGGTGGGGAGACCCGTCATGGGTATAATTTGTGTTCTCTTAGAAAAGTAATAATGTTATTTTACCCCTTATTATGTGGAGACCGTTCATTCCTTCCCCAATTTTTATCCTTATTCTGTCTTAGAAATTGAGTTGTCCCTGGTGGTGGGATGTCCGGATTGGGTCACCCCGTACTAGTGACTCAGTTTTATCCTTGGTGTATTCTAGGTAAGAGGTAGTATCTTTCAAGTATATCAATCCACAAATTTGTTACATGGGTAAATTTGGGGTTGGAGAACACCCAATGGTTTTGTTTACTTAATGTTGTGGTAGCGTTATTTGAGTTTATTGTTTGTTTCAAGTGGATTGCTTGAGCATCGTATTGTAGTGTTTGAGGTGTTTTGTTTAGGGATGTGTTTTTAATGTATTTCATAATTTTAAGTAATTGGGGTTATTTTTGGTTGGTGATAGTATTATCTTACTTTGTTTGATCAACTGTAGATGTTCGTCCTTTTTGAAGCGGGTGAAAACGTGGCAAGGAAGTCTGTCTTGGTCTATCGTTTGGGCTTTGCTTTTGCATCTGATCTTGTTGTGGCATTCCGGGGGCGGAATGCTTTATGGTGGGTATAATTGTCACATACAAGACATATTTTAAAGGTATTTTTCATTTAATTTACATCCTTGCTTGGTTTTGGGGGTTTCCCTAGGTTTTAGGGAGGAATAGATGAGTATTCATGAATTGGGCCAAACCGTGAGCCCAATTTCAGATTAAAAAATAAACTTTGTATCTTTTATAACTTTTTCATTTTTCAACATTTTTCATCCATTAAAATTCCTACTTGACCTCCCCTAACCTATTAACACTACCAAGATAATTTGGAGCTTTTATAAATCCATAACCAGGGTTTATTTGGGTTTTTATCTAAGGGGTTGGGCCTGCCCGAAAGCCCAATTCCTGTTTTAAAAATAAATTTTGATTATGTTATAACTTATTCAATTTTTTGGATTTTTCGGTGATTCCAAGTGGATCCCAAGACCACTGAACCCAAACGCGCGACCATTCTCTCTCCCTCCTCTTTGGAGCTCTGGTTAATCTCGATTTGGTTCTGAACTTCATAGGATTCCTCAAATCGTCCAGATTTGAAGAGGTAAGTTCATTCCTTCATAACTCTCCCAATTTTTACTCTTTTTCCCCCATTCAAATTCCTAAATGATCTCCTTATCCTTTTTCTAACATCCCTTGAAGGTTTTATTATTTTTAAAATCATCTACTGGTATTTTTGGGGGAGATTTCTACAAGATATTTTAAGTAAGTCCGTATCCTTCTTTCTTCTTTCAATTTGTTTAGGGTTACATCCAATGTACTTAGGGTTTCTTCCCTTATCATTGAGGTTACTAATGTCCATAAAGTAGGGTTTAAAAATTAGGGTTTTATCTTGTGTTTCATGGTCTGAAATTCTGGTTTTAGGTCTGGTTTACCTTCCTTGAGGTGCGGCGGTGGTGCGTTTGAGTTTTCGCACAAAGGATTCAAGGGTTTCCTTGGTTTTGGTAGGTGATTCCATTGTGTGTTCAATTTTTGTGAATTATCTTACTGTGTTCATGGTACCTTAATTTTTATTTCACTTGAATTTTTCTGTAAAAATTGGTTTTAGTTGCATTTATAATGCAAATGAATTTTAAGTTCCAATTTTTGGTGAAATTGGGGGTTTTTCATTCAAATATTTTATTGGTTCATTTTGGGCTGACCTATAAGTAATTAGTTGATTTTAATGAACTATAATAGGACTGAAAATACTGTTTTGATGATTGTACCATGTGTTTGTTGCTGTGAAAGTTGTTTTTAATGGTGTTTGTGAAACACATGAATTTCTAAGAGCCGTGTTGTGTAAAAATGGAGGTTTTACAATGATGTCACTTCTTAAACCATATGAGGCTTCCCTAAAAATGATTTTTTGTTTTAATTTAAATGTATTGGGATGCCCTTTATGTTTTGGTAATTCAAAAATGTGCACATAGTGTGCAATTGGTGTTCTCAAGGTGTTTTTTTGTGCAAAACACTATGTGATTTTGAGGAATTGTTTTATTACAAATCAAAGTGTTTTATTGTGTGTTTTAAGTGGTATAAAAATGTGATAGATACTATATTGATTTTGTGTGACCAGTAGTGGTGTTTTATTTGAAAATGGATTTATGTTGCATGCTGAAATTGTTTGAGCACAAAAGGGAAAGCCCGGGAACTTAGGTGGGCGGATTTGTACTAGTACGGCTAGTGGACCGGATGGGTGTTGTCCCTGTTTCACCTAGAATTTGGATAACGACAACTCTAACTAAACTATGTGGATGATTATTGGAAACCACTATGTTGTGGGTATGTTCCCTACTAGTGGATCATGCATGAGAGTGGATTTTACTATGGTTGTTTTACACTGAGGTACGAGGTACATAGGGCCCGAGACAACCTAGTGCCTAGGGGTTTTCCTGGTTTGTTGCTCACTGGATTTTTAGTATTTACCCTTGTATTTGGGTTTTTTTTTCAGTAATTTACAGTATATATCATTTACATTTAGATATGTTAACATTCTTGATATTCTATTTTGAAATCTTTTTTAAAATGAAAGTTGCATTTCTTGGAATTTCATCGCCGTTTTTCTTCACGAATTAAAACTGTTTGCTTCTTCACCTTATATTGCATGCACTTTGGAATCATTGGGTGGTATCCTATTGGTCTTAGGATCACACCCTACTTACACCCCTTGGGTGTAAGTAGACTTTGTTATGTTTTACTCAGGTAAAGGTAAGGCCTCAGGTGAAGGCGGTTCGGGTTGGTAGCCCCCTCCTACTATGCGGTGTTGTGGAGACGGCTCAGGGGTGATGACCCCTTGTCGTGTGGAGTCTTGGTGGTTGTTTTGATAATGTTTTCATTTATTTATTGACATATTGTATTGACTCTAAACCAATGTATTCAATTCTGGTTTTTGTGTAAACATCGTTTGGTATAAATTTTTCAGATTCAGTTTATTGATTGTTTTTAATGGTTTATGCCTTCATATTCGGGTAAATCATTCCCAAACAAAAATAAATGATACCCGGGAACTTGTTCCAGCCCGTGGGGATAGGTAATGCCCTTCGGGTCATATCATGGGCTGGGTTTGGTGCCGGTTTTGGTGACGACCATATTCAGTTCGTGAAAAGAATCTTATGCATGAAAATGGAGGGGCTAATACCTGATATATCTGCCAATGTCCAACCAATTGCCCTAATGTTATCTCTCAATAGATTCAAAAGTTTTTCTTCATGTTCAAAAGAGAGATTTTTAGAAATTATAACATGTAATCTATCACCACTCAGCAAGTATGCATATTTAAGATTTGGGGGCAAAGGCTTGAGTTCCAATGTAGGGGGTGATGTGTGGATGGAGAAATTGATGCAACAGACATATCTGCACAATGAACATCAGTATCAGAATAAAAATCATCACAATCCGAGAATAAAGCACCAAATCCATCAGCATACTCAATAGCCATGTCATAATCAGAGTTCACATGATCAAAATCAGAATATGATTCTATTTAAAAATCAAATCTTAGAGAGTCTTGTTCCTTAAAAACGGGTGTAGAAGTACTCTTAGACATCAAACTAGAACCAATAATCATAATCTCCCTAAGCATAGGACAATCCAATTACATGGTGTTTTTACTTGGTGGTTCAAAATGGGAGATAACAAAAGCATAATGGTCCTCTGAGGGGTACTTCATGGAATCCATAACATTAAATATCACAACTTCATCTCCAAATTACATGTAAGGTGTACCCTCATTGACATTTATGATAGTTTTTTCAGTTTTGAGGAAGGGCCTACTAAAGATAATGGGGGCATGAGAACTTACCTGATCATCCTCCATGTTAAGCACATAGAAGTATGCTGGAAAGATCATGTCTCTTACCCGGACAAGTACATCCTCAAGGACTCCCGCTGGATATGTCGTAGCTCTATTCGCCAATTGCACCACTACTCTTGTTGGCTTCAACTCACCAACCTATAAGGAAGAGAATACAAAGTGAGGCATCACATTTATTGAAGCTCCTAAATCACAAAGAGCATCAGAGAAGTGCAACTCCCCTATGGTATATGGGATGGTGAATGTCCCGGGATCCTTGCACTTTGTTGGCATTGCTAGAGTTGGTGTAATGAGTGCCAAGACATTCCTTCCAAGGTTGATCCTCTCATTTCCCTTGAGCCCTCTCCGATTGGTGCAGATTTCTTTTAAGAATTTGGCATACCTTGGGATTTTATTAATGGCTTCAAGTAGAGGAATGTTGATCTCCACACGCTTGAATGTGTCCAAAACCTCCTTTTTCATTGCTTCTTCAGTCATATTCTTGGTTTGAACAAACCTGTTTGGAAAAGGAAGGGGTTTAGGAGGAACATCATTAATCTTTTTTTACCTTTATCTTTCTCCTTGGATTGCTCATCAGTTGGTATGGAATGCGGATTCTCTGGAGTTTAGGTGAATCCCGATGGAATGGTAGGTAAAGATGTATCGTTCATTTGCTTCCCACTTCTCAATGTGATGGCACTAACATTCCCCTTTGGATTTGGAGTGGGTTGGGAAGGTAGATTTCCGGAATTCTTACTTAGAAGTTCATGGAGGGCGGTGGAAATCTGGCTCATTTGAGTCTTTAACTCCCTCAGCTCCAAACCTTTACTTTTTAGCTCATTCTTTTGATTAAGAACAATTTGTTTCAAAAGATCATCAGTGTTAGAGTCTACCTTGTGTTGGAGATTCCCTTGTTGCTGACTCGTTGATGTTTGAGCTTCAAATCTCCTTTGGGGTTGTTGGAAACCCTGTTGGTAAGGTGGAGGCTGCTGGAAGTTTGGTTGAAAAGGGGGCCTTTGTTGTTGTCCAGAGCCATACCTCATGTCCGACTGATCTTTCCACCCTTGTTTGTATGCTGGATCAAACTTCTTTTGGGGATATGGTTGTTGTTGTTGCTACTGATATGGTCTCCTAGGGAACACTGCTGCACAATCTTCTGTTTCTTGGAGTTGTGGGCAACAGTCAGTTGGGTGGCTTGTCTTAGTGCAAATACCACAAAGCCTTGAAGGAGGGGGTAGAGATGTCTTTTGTGCCAAAGCAATTTGCCTCGCCATAGTGGTTAATTCTTCCAAATTAGTATCAATCAAATGACTTTCAAGAGAATAAGGACTTACCTGATGTACTCCCCTGATATGTGGTGTACCTCTATCACCAATTTGTTGGGAGTTTTGGGCCATCTTGTCGATCAACGCACGTGCAGCTACTGGTGTCTTTTCCACCAATGCTCCTCCAGCCGAAGCATCTACCATGCTTCTCTCCATAGGTGTGAGTCCTTCATAGAAGTACTGGATGAGTAATTGCTCACTGATTTGGTGATGTGGGCAGCTTGCACACAACTTCTTGAATTGCTCCCAGTACTCATACATTGACTCCCCTTGGGCTTGCTTGATCCCCGATATCTCCTTTCGAATGGATGTTGTCCTTGATGCTGGAAAAAATATTTACAAGAAAAGACGTTTCAAATCATTCCAACATGTCACATCTTCAGGTTGCAAATAATACATCCAATCTTTTTCAGCTCCATCAAGTGAGAATGGGAATGCTCTTAATTTAATTTGATCTTCAGAAACATTTCTTGGTTTTAAATTTGAGCAAACCACATTAAATTCCTTAAGGTGTTTGTTGGGATCCTCACCAGATAATCCATGAAACTTTGGAAGAAGGTGAATTAATCCAGATTTCAATTCAAAGTCCGATTCGAGATTTGGGTATGCAATACAATTTGGTTGATAGTTAATATCTGGTGCAGCCAATTCTCGAATGGTTCTATTAAGTTCATTTCCATTATTTCCAACCATTGGTTCCTCTTTTATGTTTGAATTTGAATTTATTCCAATTTCAATGTTTCCAGAAGAGAGGAATTCACCAACTGTTTGAATATTGAAACTTCCCGTAGATTGAGAATGTATGATTCGTGCCCTAAGGCTGCGTTTAATCTCAGGGTCAAGATCTAAGAGATCTTAGGGATTAGTTCGTGTCATAAATCAAATAAAAATGAAAATAAATAAAGTGGACCATATTAAAATAAAAATGAGAAGTTTGAGTTGATGGTCCAAAAAAAAGTAGAAGAAAATAAAAGAAGAAGAAGAAAAATCAGATTGGGTAAAGAATGAAGAAATAAGAGAGGAAGAGAATAAAATGTAAAATAAAATAAATACCTCTAATTGGTTGAAATAATTACTTGCCTCCCCGGCAACAGTGCCAATTTGATAGGTCGCTGTTGTGGGCACCCTCAAATGATTAATGTGATTTTGGGGTTCTTAGGTGCAGTAGAGTGGATGACCAAGGTCGTCTCTCAAATGAGGAAGTGAATTTAACAACTTATTAAAGGTATTCTAAAACAAATAAAATAGAATATAATAAAAACACTACTTGAAAGGATGGGGGTTCGTTATAGTTTATAAATCTAGAAGAAGTTTTCTACAAGAAGATTGTATTTTGTTTTGTTTTTAGTTTTGAAATGAAGTTCGATTAAAATGACACAACAAAAAGATGTTTTTTTTAGAAAATATTTAAAAGACGTAATCGATCTAACTCTACCTCTTCATTCACTTATTAATAATTATTATTTAAATCAATATACACTTAATTATGATCCCCTAATTTGTTATCCCTCTAACCCTACGAGAGTTAACTTAACCACAAAGATGAAATTACTTAAACCCTAGGCTAGCTTCGGAACACACAATCGCAGCACCCTGCTTTGATTGTTGTTCTAAGGACAGATTATGGTCAGTGGTTAATTAGAGAAAATATACATTCTGGAAATGAGGATGAATTGTGTTTAGGTATTATATTTGAACTATACAAATTTATCCCGTGTGGTCTTGTATTACCGATTAAGATTACGCTCTCACAATTTACACAAAATCCTGACCTCGCGTGTTTTTGTGTTAATTGTTCAATTACTTGATTAGTTTCATTTAAATTAAAAACTCAATTAATAGATCATAATATTTGAATTACAGTATCTCATTTATTCAAAATAAATTAATGAAGAAGGATAGAGGTCGATCGATTACTAAAAATAACTACTCTTCCATGGGTGGCGTAATCATCGTAGAAGCGTTTTGCATGTGCAAAGGTTTATAATGGGTATAACCCAATAATGCTTCTACTCAATAATTCCAGCCCAAATAGGAATATTAAGAGAATAAATTTAAACAAAACATAAGAAAAGATAAGAAATAAAATAAAAACAACGAAGTTTATTACACAAACAAAATCATTACAACACGAAGGAGAAGAAGAAGGCTTCGTCGAAGGGATCCTTGCTTCAAGAGCTACCCTTATTGAAATGGTTGGATAATTGGAGTGGATCCACTTCTCATCTTCCCTGAACTTCCCAATGCACGTCCAAACCCCACAAAATGTGAAAAACACCAATTTATAGAGTGGTGGGGAGTCTAGGTTCAAAGTGGTTTCAAGTGTGAATGGGGAATCTCGGCCAAATATTTTATGCCAACTTGCACTGCCCATTTGACCACAAACACGCGTGAATTGTCCGGCCTTCCAGAATGATGAAATGTGCGGATATGGGTCCTCTATCTCCTCTCCAAATTTGGGCTCAATAAAGGCCCATATGAAGGAGTTATGTCCGAAATACATAAGCTTCTCCATTCTGGCGAGTCCAGCCCAACTTTGACTTGATGGCCCGTTTTCAACAACCAAATGCACTTTTTAGCTCTAGTGTCTTGAATAAAAGTTGTAGGTAATTAGGTTAGCAACATTGTTACAAAATTTCAAATTCAAATAATAAATATAAAAATATTTATATTCGAAATACTACAGTGAACTATAAAGGGTAAAACTGGAATTTTCATCAAATATTCAAATGAATGATCTAATCCCAAATACTTTCTAATTAAACATATTTAACACAATGTGAGGAAATTATATCATTTATTATCAATAAAATATTCAATAAAATAGTGTTTTATCACCACACAAAGATGAGTTTAAATTATTACATAAGTAAATAAATAGTGATTTCACACATAATCATGGAGTAAAGTAATCAAGGAAGTTTGTGTAAAACCGAATGAGTGGAAATTTGAAATTTGAAATTCCCTTACCGATTTGGTAACTTATGAAACATACACCCAATGAAATAAGTATCATCCATTTATGATTTAAATACCCATAAATTAAATTATATTATTCAAACAATACAATCATGGGTAGTATAAAGACTACAAAAAAGGTAATAGTGGCAAATATAGCATGAATCTCACTGGAAAGTGAGATGAAAACCCCTTACCACATTGTAATCAATCTTTTAATATGACCAAAAGTTAATAACCACCAAATTAATCATATAATACCATGAATATAAATATAATAATGATAATATATATATCAAATGGCAGTACACGATACACCACATTCAATAAATAAGTGGCAAACAATGGAAATCTCACGGAATTAAAAGTGAGATAAAAAACCCCTTACCTTATAATTTTTCTTAGTATAGGGTAGGTTAACCTCCTGTATAATGGTGAAATAATTTTTATTAAATTATAAAAGAACCAAATACATAAATATTATATCATATATGATCTTCAAATATTTCTTTGTTAATGATATTTCACTAGTATCATTGTTGTGGTTGTTAACTGATTTGTTTTCCTTTATATGTTTTGTTACATAAGTCATGTTTGTTATGTATAGGATGTATTTGATTAATATTCAGAATTATATTAAGTTATTAAACATTATTTTTAATCATAAAATGAAAATTATTCATGAATGATTATGATGGGAAATAAATCTCATCGCGTTCGTGGAGACGGTAAGTTGTACGTACGCATGAGCGACAATATCATTATATTGATGGTAAAATCGTATGTAATTGGATGTTATATCATATATAAAGAATAATTAACATGTTATATTTATTATTTACATCAATTATACTCATTATTATACCCATACAAATAAGGAAGTGTTTGAATAACAAACTACACCATGACGTGGAGACGGTAAGTCGTACGTATGCACGTATGGTGACTTTGTCATTTATAGGATGGATAGAATAACGAATATGGTTGTACCATATTTATAATAACATCACAGTATTTATAAGGTATTGTATTTATTATTTTGGTGTGGAAACAAAAAATAAAGAGGAAGTGGAAGAAGAAAAGAACATGAAATAGGGTAGTGAAATTATTACCTCTTCTTCGGGTGTTTCCTTTTGAGTTGATCAAAAGGACTCCTTAGGTTGGCTTTCTGATCAAAGTAATGAATATAGGTTGAATTGAGGGAAGTTGGGAAGATATTTGGGAAGGTTTTGGCCGATCCAAATGGCTTTGGAGGTGTGAGATTAAGAGAAGGGAAAGTACCCTTTTATAACAGAGGTGAGGGTCACTTTAGGAAAACCGTGAAATATTATTTTATTATAAATCATTTTCGGTTTCTAATGGATCAAAATTGTTTTATTTCTAAGATAAGGTGGTTATGGATCTAAATACTCTCAACCAATAGGTTTTAGACAATTTTAGGTCACAATATTAAGCTTATCTTTTAGATTTAACTATTAGTTAAATAGTTTAACTTTTACGGTGTCTTCTTGTATTCTTACACTATATGGTTAATAAACTTACACTAAACTTTAAATAGAAACTAAAATGGTTCATTAATGAAATATATAATATTATTTAAGCTCTTTGGCAGAACCATAGATTTTTAGGAATATTATATCAACCAATAATATTGTATTTGTTTTAAAAACTCATTTATGTCAATTTTGACATTATTTAGTATTAGGTTTTTTTGCAAATCATAATGGCATGATTACTTAGAAAAAAAATATTTAATCAACCCTAAAATGTCATATTAACCTATAAAATTATTTTAATTCATAAAAAGTCTCAAATTACATTTATTTGGATATTTATAATATCAATTATTTTAATATTTCATTAATAAGGTAATTACTACATCATCATTGTGTCATAAATAAATTTAATTATTTAATGTCTAAAAATTATAAATGAAATACCATTATGTAGGAAATAATTTTAGCTTTCTAATTAATATTTATAGTTGAATTTATCTTATGTATAACCCTATATTAAAAATTGTTTAGTTATTAAACTTTGAATTTAACACTTTTAACTCTTCTTTAAATAAAATAATAATAAATGTCCTAATTTAATCCAAGTGGACCAAAAGGTTCATATTTTATTCCTAAGTTTGTTTTTGTTCTAATTATACTTATCCAATATAATTAGTACTTGTGTTAGGGTAATTATAATATCATTTTTACCTTTTATTACCCTATTTACTTTTAACCGTGGTAAATAAAAGTCAAAAGTTACTATTCACAAAAAATTATTTTCATCTCATTGAACCACATTTTACTTATTGATGTCAACTGTGTCTCTCATATTTTTTAAAATCAACTCATAGAAACAGTAAAATTAAGTTTTATGCAAATTTGCAAATGCTCCTAGAAGATGGGTAAAAGACGGTAAAAAGTTCAATAAAATTTTATACGTCTAATTTTATTATAAAAATGACTCCAATGAATCGCATTGAACTAATATATGTATTATGTATCTATATTTACTTAAATAAATAAAATAAATAATTATTGAAATAAAAAGTCGGTTTTTAAAAAATAACGTAGTGTTTTTCACTATTCATCAAAATTGAAAGTTTTCAAAAAAATACCAAAAAATAACCCTAAGATAATTTTGAAATTACAGAATAAAAAATGAATTCTATTTTACCAAATTAAAAACATATAAGTAGTATTAATTAATTTAATATTAATTTCCATTATCAAAACCAAAAGGCGAGTTTTTAAGAAGTGAAAACTGTCAAAAGATTGACATGTGTTTGTGTCAAATTTAAATGTGAAATTATTTATAATTACCTAAATTGTATTAAATGATAAAAGTATAATCTGATTATACTTCCAAAACATTAAAATTCATAATTTAACATTATAAATTATTTCGATTAAAATGTTTTTTTCAATTAAAATTTAGTATTTTTCAGCATTCATCAAAATATGAAAGTTATCAGAAAAGTACCAAAAATTTATCCAAAATAAATTTTTATGTCCCAATTCTAAAGAATAATTTAATATCATTAAATTGAATATATAAAAGTTTTAAATATTGGTTTTAAAAGGGTTTTCTATTAAAAGGTGGTAAAATTTCATTTTTTGAAAAATACTTCTTTTATCTAAAAAATGAATTTATTCTTATATTATGTCTAAGAAACACATAATATGGATTCTAAAATTATATGGAGTATATAAAATTCAAAATTCAGTTAATACTATTCATAACTTCTTTTTGAATGGCTAGTTTGGTAAGTCTTGGTGCGCTCGAACTCGGTGTTGCGTGTAGTGCAAGCTATTGAATTACTTTAAAGAAAATAACTTACTATAAAATCATAGGGTATTACATTCTTCCCCCCTTTTAGAAATTGTGTCCTCACAATTTTAAAATTGGGCTTGGGAACTTCATTGAAAGTACCACATCATAAAAAGAGTCAATAAAACTATCACTTTAAAAGAAGGAAAGAGAAGTACAAAGGTCACCCGAGATAACCCATACTAGGATTCCATATCGGAAAACATGGATATGGAATATAAACTAAGTGTCATGTTTTGATGAAGAGTGATAGAAAACATGATCAGGAGAAAGTTAACAACAAGAAAACCACAAACTTGTGATGGGATAAATGGTCATTAGTTTACCAATCAGAAAAGTAAACGGACAACGTTTTTTGTTTTAAGTTCCATTTCATAAAGTTGAGAATTTATTTATGAGATTGACTAAGAATATAAAGAGATATACTTACTTTTTAAGTAGAGTTTCATCATTTAATAAATTTCTACCACTAACTCATCTTTTTTTTAAACGATGAGTATTCAATATGACTTGGTCACACCTGAAGCGCTAGAATCAACTTCTAGAGAATCGCATGATCCATAAAGGATAAACTATATATTTACCTTGTCTTTATAGATTAAACAAAACCAAAATGGTTAGTACAAGATCAGATGATCCCTAAAAAGGATAATCCTTTAGAGAAAGAAATATTAATCTTAAATTCTAAAATTAAACCAACAGTACCCAAAGTTAAATAAATACCATTTAATAAACAATTGTCCTTAAAATCCTTCAATATAATCCAAACTAATATTGAAACCCAAAACATAGAATAATTTTATTACATAGTCTTCCATGTTAAATTGTATCTCCAAATAACATCAACTACTCTTAAAGTCTCATACTTAAAAGTAATTAACCTAATCACATATTCTCTATGATAGGTTAATCATTTCCATAAATAACCCAAATCTCTATAAATACACAATAAAAACATAGATAAAAATCCACCATTACTCCTCAAATGAAATCCCATAGTATTCTATTTTCCTTAGGCGTATAGTGTTCCCAACAGAGCAAACATCTTCCAAAATAATATTTATCACTTAATCACTAAATCATTTTCCTATACTAAGGATATCCATTTGAGAAGACATAAGATCCCAAATAAACTTATTATTGATCAATAAAGTCATTTAACTAAAAATAATTAGTCACACTAACCATGGACTTCACGTAGTCCAGTGGTAGGAAATAAATCCCAATCACACTCTGGTTGTGGATTCGATTTCTGTATCATTTTCCAACACGACGGGTTGTCACATGGTCTGTATGTTGTCCTTTTTCAAAAACTATATTTTATTACATTCCTAAAAAGAGATAAATTCCTCAAAATAACCATAAAATAATTTCACTACAAATGTTATCTCATACCTCGCATTTTCATCCCAAAATTTAATAAATTGTAATTGCCTCAAATTCAAGGATCATATAAACCCAAATGGTTATTTATAACTATATCAACAATAGAAAAGATAATTCTTCCTAAAATAGAATTTTCATATAACAAAATGCTGGGTTACACATACAAGAGAAAAGTCTTCCAAATTAATCCCATCAACAAAGAGCACTAATACTTTTAAACATTTTTCCATCCATTTATTTTCACATAGGTTCTTCCTTGACCAAGAGGTTATCCTATAAAATAGGGAATTCACTCGGGTAATGCTCAGGTCCTCTACATTTACGATAAATGACTATAAATGGATTCTTGGGATCAATTTTATTTTCTTCCATAGTAATCTTTATTTTTCCTCAGAAATTATTTATTTTATGTCCTTATTTCCCACACATAAATCATTTCTTTATTCCATTGAGAAATTTTCCTAGGTGTCTCCTTCCACATTTCTTGTATAATGGAAATTGAGCTTTCTTTTCTCTATAGTCTCCACTATTGGAGCTCTTATCATTCACTGCCTTTCTCTTCCTTATTGAGTCTGGGAGTTGGTTAATATATATGTTGTTGATCATATTTTTGTAAACCTGATTCGGCATGAACATTACACCTATTAACATTCCATTTAGTTTCTAATTTCCACCATCGTGCCCGCCTTATACATCATGTTCAATGTTATTATGAATTCCTTGGAATCCAGACATTGACTAACACAAGAAAGCATAGTGTGAGTCATAAAATCATTTAGAGAATATCATAACACCTTATTTTCAATCTAAAACACATTAGGATTAACCAAGGTTATTTATTCTCATCTTATATTAAAATCCTTCAAATAATTTTGCAAATAAAATTTGAATTATCCTAAGCATATCCCCCGAGAGTGTCATAACCAAGAGTGTAGCAAGGCTTATTGTCGTGTAGCAGGATACCCCGGGGTCAAGCCCGAAACTCTTTGTCGGAGTTTTCACTCCTAGGTATATATGTGCCAGATCTGCCTCTACCGGCTCATATTGAGATAGGGATGTATTGCTTGGAAAACCCATATAATATTTACATTACCAAAAATTTTGGATGTTCTTTTATTCAAATCCTCAATGTCTATCCTAGGGTGGTGTTTCATAATCAGAGTTTTTTCTAAATCTAGCTTCCAAGTTTTGTACTAAACTTCCTCTGATACCAAATGTAACGCCCCGACCCCAATTACCTAGAATAGGTGCATTATTACATAACATTGGTATGATACAAGTAATCATGTCCTAAAATACCGATCAGTTTAGTAGCCTTGGAAGTACTAGATACATACATAAGTTTTACATTACATCATGAAATAAAAAAACAACATTGTGTCCCCTTTGAACACTCTTATATCCCTTAGCCTATTCCTACAGGTTATTCGTAATATACTTCTTTGCATCCTAGTAAAAAATAAAACATAATAAAGGGGTGATCTGAGATGATCAGTAATGAAAACAATATAGCGAAAACTGTCATAAATAATACTAAACATTTAAGGTAATGTATAATACTAGAACACAAGCCTTTTAAACTTAAACTTCAGCATAATATGGCAAAGATAAATCAAATAATTTCATTTAATTATTCACATGGATATTATACTAGTGGAATAATCACATGTAATATCAATATCCAATTTCATAATGATAGAATGCATAATTCCAGACTTCATACCCACATATTCAAGGCCTTGTGCCAAGACTACAAATAATATTTTTTCAAGGCCTTGTTCCAAGACACTAGTTTGTCTCATTAGACCTACCGATGCATCGGGGAGCTATAGAGGTCTCCACCCATCACTTACTAAGTCCAATGAATTCCTCATATGAAAAGGTTTAAACATAACATAAACATTTTTATTAAAACTAGCATATGAAATGTCAATACTTTATCCATAAACCATGAATGGTATAAAAATAACACATTCACAGTCAAACATATCAAAAAAACCTTCAATACAGTATAGAAGATTTGTATCATAATAAATCAACCTCAATAAAGAATAATATCCCATGAAGGATTTTTACATAGTTGAAAATGATCAGTAAAAATCTTTGAGAGAAATATCCCTTTTTTATGAAAACGTTTAAAAGTCTCACTATTTATCAATAAGTTGTTTAAAATAGATTTTTGAATCAAAGTGTCCCATACCACTTTGAAATTTTTAAAAGGGATTTCAATTTTAAAACATTAATTTATATATAAATAAAACCTTAAAACCATTTTTAAAACATGGACATTAATGAGAAAGATTTATAAGAATAAATTTTTAAAACATTTAAAATGATATTTTAGTTAGAGTTCCTAACCAAATGAGAGATGCTTGAATACAAATAATTGAGGTAATAAAAACTTTATAATATCATGAGAATAAATGGATTAATGATATACTATGTCAAAGTACAGTATATACACCAAATAAAAGTGAATTGGCGCATAACAAAAAAGAAGTCTCAATGGAATGTAAGTTGAGATTAATCCCTTTATAAAGATCGTATCCTTAGGTTAAGGATAAATCAATAACATAATTATGTGTGACAAATATAAACACACTCAATATGATTAGTTATTCAGTGTAAATCAATCAGAGGACATTAACATATATTCTTGTAAAAACAACACCAATAACTTGGATGTCTAACTCAATGAATAGAAATTGAGTTAAAATTACTCTTATCAAGTTTATATCGATGACTTGAGAATTTATCAGTGGAGTGATTACATGTATCAAAAGTATATCCACACAAAGGGTAGTGTAAATTACTACATAAGTAAATAAATAGTGATTTCACACGTAATCTTGGAGTAAAGTAATCAAGGAAGTTTGCGTAAAACCAAATGAGTGGAAATTTGAAATTTGAAATTCCCTTACCGATTTGGTAACTTACGAAAAATACACACCATGAAAGAAGGATCATCCAATGATGATGTAAATACCCATAAATTAAAGTATATTATGCAAACAATACAATCATGGGTAGTATATACACCACACAAAAGGTAATAGTGGAAAATATAGCATGAATCTCACGGGAATAAAAGTGAGATGAAAACCCCTTACCACGTTGTAATCAATCGACTCATATGAACAAAAGTTAATAAACACCAAATGAATCACAGAATACCATGAATATAAAGGTAATAATGATAATATATATATATATATTAAATTTCAGTACACGATACACCCACCACATGCAATAAATAAGTGGCGAACAATGGAAATCTCACGGAATTAAAAGTGAGATAAGAAACCCCTTGCCTTATACTTTTTCTTAGTATAGGGTAGGTTAACCTCCTGTATAATGGTGAAATCATTGTTATTAAATTATACAAGAACCAAATACATAAATATGATATCATATATGATCTTATAATATTTATTTGTTAATGATATTTTAGTAGTATCATTGTTTTGGTTGTTAACTGATTTGTTTTCCTTTATTTTCTTTGTTACGTAAATAATATTTTTTATGTATATGATGTATTTTATTCATATCCAAAATGATATTAAGTTCTTAAACATTATTTTTAATCATAAAATGAAAATTATTCTTGAATGATTGCGATGGGGAATGAATCTCATCGCGTTCGAGGAGACGGTAAGTCGTACGTACGCACGAGCGGAAATATCATTATATTGATGGTGAAATAATATGTAATTGGATGGTATATCATATATAAAGAATCATTAACATGTTATATTTATTATTTATATCATTTATACTCATTATTATACCCATCCAAATAATGAAGTGTTTGAATAACAAACTACACCACGACGTGGAGACGGTAAGTCATACATACGCACGTATGGTGACTTTGTCATTTGTAGGATGGATAGAATAATGAATATGGTTGTACCATATTTATAATAACATCACAGTATATATAAGGTACTTTATTTATTATTTTGGTATGGAAACAAAAAATACAGAGGAAGCGGAAGAAGAAAAGAACATGAAAGAGGGTAGTGAAATTATTACCTCTTTTCGGGTGTTTCCTTTTGAGTTGATCAAAGGGGATCCTTAGGTTGGATTTATGATCAAATTAAGGCCTCTAGGTTGAATTGAGGGAAGTTTGGAAGATATTTGGGCAGGGTTTGGCCGATCAAAATAGCTTTGGAGGTATGAAATTAAGAGAAGGGGAAGTGCCCTTTTATAAGAGAGGTGAGGGTCACTTTAGGAAAACCGTGAAATATTATTTTATTATAAATAATTTTTTATTTATAATGGATAAAAATTGATTTATTTCAAATATAAGGTGGGTATGGGTCGAAATCATCTCAACCAATAGGTTTTATACAAGTTTAGGTCACCATATTAACCTTATCTTTTATATTTAACTATTAGTTAAATAGTTTAACTTTTACTGTGTCTTCGTGTATTCTTACACTATATGGTTAATAAACTTACTCTAAACTTCCAATATAACTTCAAGTGGTTTATTAATGACATATATAATATTATTTAATCCCTTTTTCCAAACTATATATTTTTAGGAATATTATAGCAACCAATAATATAGTATTTGTTTTAAAAACTCATTTATGTCAATTTTGACATTATTTAGTATTAGGTTTTTGTGAAAATCATAAAAGCATGATTACTTTGAAAAAAAAATTATTTAATCAACCCTAACATGTCATATTAACCTATAAAATTAGTGTAATTCATCAAAAGTCTCAAATTACATTTATTTGGATATTTATAATATCAATTATTTTAATCCTTCATTAATAAGGTAATTACTGCATCATCATTGTGTCATAAATAAATTTAATTATTTAATGTATAAAAATTATAAATAAAATACCATTATGTATGAAATCTTTTTATATTTCTAATGAATATTTATAGTCAAATTTATCTTATGTATAACCCTATATTAAAAATTGTTTAGTTATTAAACTTTGAATTTAACACTTGTAACTCTTCCTTAAATAAAATAATAATAAATGTCCTAATCTAATCCAAGTGGACCAAAAGGATCATATTTTATTCCTAAGTTTATTTTTGGTCGAATTATACTTATCCATTAGAATTAGGACATGTGTTAGGGTAATTATAATATTATTTTTACCTTTTATTACCCTATTTACTTTTAACCGTGGTAAATAAAAGTCAAAAGTTACTATTCACCAAAATTTATTTTCATCTCATTGAACCACAATTTACTTAATGATGTCAACTGTGTCTCTCAGATTTTTTAAATTCAACTCACATAAGGGGTAAAATTAAGTTTTATGCAAATTTGCAAATGCTCCTAGAAGTGGGTAAAAGACGGTAAAAAGTTCAATAAAATTTTATACATCTAATTTTATTATAAAAATGACTATAATGAATCAAATTGAACTAATATAAGTATTATGAATATATATTGACTTAAATAAATAAAATAAATAATTATTTAAATAAAAAGTGGGTTTTTAAACAATAACACAATGTTTTTCACTATTCATCAAAATTGAAAGTTTTCAGAAAAATACCAAAAATTCACCCTAAGATAATTTTGATATTCCAAAATCAAAAATGAATTCTATTTTACCAAATTCAAAACATAGAAGTATAATTAATTAATTTAATATTAATTCCCATTGTCAAAACAAAAAGATGGGTTTTTAAGAAGTGAAAACTATCAAAAGATTGACATGTGTTTATGTCAAATTTAAATGTGAAATTACTTATAATGACCTAAATTGTATTAAATTATAAAATTATAATCTGATTATACTTCCAAACCATTAAAATTCATAATTTTATACTATAAATTATTTCTATTAAAAGCGTTGTTTTCAATTAAAATTTAGTATTTTTCAATATTCATCAAAATATGAAAGTTATCAGAAAAGTACCAAAAATTTATCCAAAATAAATTTTTATGTCCCAATTATAAAGAAGAATTTAATTTCATTAAATTGAATATATAAAAGTGTTAAATATTGGTTTTAAAAAGGGTTTTCCATTAAAAGGTGGTAAAATTGCATTTTTTGAAAAATACTTCTTTTATCTAAAAAAATGAATTTGTTCTTGTATTATGTATAAGAAATGCATAATTTGGATTCTGAGATTATATGGAGTATATAAAATTCAAAATTCAGTTAATAATATTCATAACCGCTTTTTGAACGGCTATTTTGGTAAGTGGTGGTGCACTCAAACTCAGTGTTACGTGTAGTGCAAGCTATTGAATTGCTTTAAAGAAAATAACTTACTATGAAATCTTGGGGTATTACAACTAGTTTGGTGGAACACTGTAAGTGGTGCCACTGTTTTAGCATGCGGTCGTGACGGTGCGACCGCTATGGTGCCATCGTCACGATACCACTGTCACGGTGTTTTTGTGACCGGTACCACCACCACGGTGCCACCATCATGATGCCATCGTGACTGGTGCCACTTTCATGCTTCCACTATAACTGGTGCCACTATCACACTACTGCTGTGACCAATGCCACCACCACGCTGTCATCATGACCGGTGCCACCGTTTTGGTGGAACTGAGTTTTTGGAAAACTCCTTAATGAGTCACACCCCAAACACCAGAAATTTGGAAAAGTAATGGACTATGAGGGTCCAAGAAATTACAGGACATTTAAAAGTGTATTTTTAGATGATGTTTTAAGGCTTGAGAGATCGGTTTAGTTTTGGGAGCGGTGAGCATCGAAAGCCCGATTTTTGTAAAGGTTAAGTGTGGCGCATGGTTAGTGCTAACCATGAACCCCGAACCATGTGGTATTTTAGGGGTGTTACATAGTTAGTTAAACCATGCAAGGAAGGCCACATGGTTGTGTGAGAGGTTTGCAGAAAATTGAAGAGGGGACCCACATAAGATGTGTAAGGTTTTTCAAACTGTGGGCTTATCCATGTGAGGGGGGTTCCACCTTATGTAGTGACAGTGTGTAGTTGATGCACAGTTTGGAAAAATATGATACCAAACCATGTTCCCTTTAAAATTTTATGAAATTTCACTTTTCCCCCCCTAACTTCTTTAACGCCCCCCCCCCTTCTTCCTTCAAGCTGGACATCAGACTCCCCATGTGTAGAGATCTACCTCATTCCTCCTAGGATTTAGCATACCTCCTCTATCCAAGCTCAGAATTGATCGTCGATCATCGCATTGGATGTCCAACAGTGAGTCTACGATTCTACTTCCCTCTTTTATCAGTTTCTCTTACCATATTGAATGTTATTTCAATGCGACCTCATACACCCTATTTCCAGGATGTTTGGTGATTCTTTTGATTTCTCTAGTTTTGACTTGAATAAAAGATTGATAATGGGTTATTTAAGCATCCTAATCACAAGATAGCTGGTATATGGATTTTACTTTAAAGTATATCATGTTTATGAAATACTCCATTATGTCGCATGTTAGGATTTCCTAGCATCACCCTTTAAACATGATATTAATTAAGTAAATACTAATTCCTTAAATTGGTTAGTCCTTATTCCCTATATTTCATCATTAGAGGTCTTCTACCATGAATCGAATCACCCCTTGGGGTGTGTCTCTTATATTCCATAACCCTTATGCTTTAGATTTGTAATTAAAATTACCCTTTGAGGTAGTTAACTTAATTTTATTCAAATGAAATTATTAAAAGTAATTAAATGAACTATAAGTGGTGTAGAAAACTCACTTAGATTATGGTCATTATTTATAGTTTTCTAGATCCATCATTCATAATTGAAATGGATAATTAGAATCAAGTGGGATGTTTAAGGAAAGGATTTACCTTTGTCCGTGACTAATTTATTAAATGTAGTGCTTAACTTATCTCACTTGATAAATTGATTATGATGAATTTTCTTATGGAATGCATACTTTCATGGACTTATTTACTCATTATAATTAAATTAAAAAATGGACCAATCATAATGAATCATATCTAATTAAGCATGAAAAATTCTCATGTATTTTTTAAACTTCTAAATGTAAGTTATTTACACCTTAATTTATTACGCCTTGAGCGAACCTTGGATTCCCAAGTAGGAATGTCTTGTATGAGCTCATGGGTTAGATTAATTATTACTCCATGAGTGAACCTTGGATATCCATGTAGTAATGCCTTAGACGGGCTCATGGATTAAATGAAATTACACTTCACCTTGAGCAATATCAGGTTCCGCTTTACCGAACACCTTGGTTAATGGATCATAGGGAAAGTGGGATTATCTTATACATGGTTATTACTAATAGGCCTTGTTTAGGGTTTTTGGAAATGGAATTTCACACCCCCTTTATCTAGGATATTAGACATAGTGTTTCACATCATTTTGGGTTATTGGACATGATGTTTCACACCCTTGATTAGGATGTTGTACAGGATGCTTCGCATCATTGATTAGGATGGTCAGGCATGGAACACCATATCCCATGTTCATATTATTGGTTTGATGACCCTTATTTAAAATGATACTCTTATTATTATTATTATTATATTATTATTATTATTATTATATTATTATTATTATTATTATAAATGGGTGCCTTGGTTATACACCTTAGGTCCTTGTTTTCGCATGTATATCTATGAATATGTATGGTTATTTATATGCATATATATACATGATGACATGTTCATAGATATTATGGCTTAGGCCAAAGCAGATATGGTTGGTTGGGTGTCCTTTGAGGAACTCGATCCTGACTCATTTGTAGTTATTTATTTACTGAATTATTTATTATACTAACACTCTGTTTTATTTTATACTCATAGACTGGATAAAATTATACACCATTGGTGGTGGACATATAAGTTTATCTTACACCCTATCTAGTTCATCATTTGGTACCTAAACAAAACTCATGTTTGTAGGATCAGGATTCTGGATTGTGATATGTGTTGTACACTTGAATATGGAGTCTTGGGAGCACAAGAATAAGCCAATGCTTAGGATTCTCATAAAGATAGCCTCTGGGATTTAGTTCTTTTCATTATTTATGCATATGTTGTATTCCTATTTCCATGTATGCCAATTTTCCTTTTGTCATTGAAATGAAATCATTATGTATATGTTATTGTTTATGGATTTGGTTATTTATTATTATTGAAATGATTTATTTCCACTACCTTTCATTTATATTGTTTTCTTTATTGATTTATTTATTATATATCATTGTAAAACTCTGATCATGAGGGTATAGTCTCCCCGTCGTACCATCATCGGATCCTCACTACTAGTCAGCAGCCTCTAGCATACAAGGAGGTGCACTTGAGTCCATGTGACCGACCATCATGAGGCACCGTTTTCATGGATCCTAGGTCGGGGGTGTTACAAGTGGTATCAAATCCTTATTTTACTTTTTCTTACTACTTCGGGATGGTAGAAAAGAGACTAATAATGTGTCAGCACTTGGTAAATAACTATTTTCTTAGATCGATCAACCCACACATGGGGGAAAGACTAAGTTTATAGGGATGGGACTATTTTCCATGTCATTAATTATTACAATTTATTATTATTTCACCTTGATTGATTGATTTACCTTTCACTACTTACTGATTTATGGTATTTATAGCATTTTACCCTTGGCCCAACATGACAAGAAAGTATTATTGCATGAATAATTATAAGCACAAAGATATTCGCATTCTATGCATATTCCATTCCATGTATATTGCATTAATTGACATCATAATACATGTTGTATGTGCCTTATGTGATTTATCAACATGCTTATCAGTATACCATGTTTAGGTGATTATTTAGCTTACTTACTTATACACCATTTTGTGTGATAAATTTCCATGTTCATCTATATTTACTACTATGTGATAGCATGTCTTGTTATATTTATGGTATATGGTCAGTTTAATAAAGTGTATGCATTAACCTAAATAGTGTTTTCCCACATAGCTTTATGGTGGAATTTTATTTGACTAACTGATTGTAACATGTTTGATCCATGGACCATTAGTTGCATGGGCTGAAGCATTGGTGGCTATGATTAAATGATTACCAATTTTAAATTTATAAAGTGTGTGGGTATTTATAAATTAGGGAATGATAACCCGTATAATCGAACCATTATGCATGGACTTGTTATATTCTAAGATCGAAGGTAAAAAACTGGTTGTAGTTACATGAATTCCAATTGTAACTTATAAAGGAAAGTACCTTTATAACTTGGGAATGGTAATTCATATAACTAAAATATGATATATATATATATATATACATCAAATGGATGGATTCAAATTTCATGGAAATTAGTTTGATTTAATAAATTCAAACCATTGTTTATGGAGGTTGGTTAAATGGTGTGTATCATGTGAATTAAAAGGCATGTACCTTTATAACTTGGGAATGATGAATCATATAATTGGATCTTAATATTCTTGGATCAGTCCTTATAGGTAAGTTTTATCATTATTACCTTTAAAATTAACCCTCTAGGGGCGTGATTAATCTTTAATAAATCAACTTCTATTAGGTTACATTTAGATAGACCTGATCTAGAATGATGGGGCCCTCATAGGTCACCTTTATTTTGATATACCTTAGTGCTTACCCCTATGGGGGTATATTCATGTTGCATAGGTATGGTTAGTTAAAGTGTCAATAGCCACTTATATGGTGTTACATATAAATGTATGGTGGAATTTTACTGAATCAATGCCCTTAAAATGATAGATAACTGGTGGTCTTCTTTTGGACCTTATTATTATGTGAGGCTTTAGTTAATTAAAATGTTCATCTCAACCCAAAGGGTGTTTTCCTCTATATCTTGGAATTTATATTTTATTTAACTAATCCTAATTGTGAGAACTTTATAGAAGAATAAATGGTTAAAATGAAATTGTGAGATAATTTTCCTATCATGATACATGGCGTTAGCTAAATAAAGTTCCAAGTATAGTTAATTTTATAAATGGTACATAAGTTGAATATTTCTGAACCAATTTAATGTTTAAAATAAATTTTAATCGATTAAAATAGATGAAATGAAACCTTAAAGTGGTGTTCTTAACTTCAAACCTTGTGTGAGGGTAGTTTAAATGTTGTCTTAAGAGTTTCCTTGAATGGGAATGTGGAAATTGCATGTGGATCTCTTATGGCCTTTCTTTTATGTTGATTTGAAGGCTTAGTCAGTAATCCTAATGACTTTTTTTGGCATGACCTAGTTATGGAGTCGATGTGTTATTCTTTGGTAAGGGGATAGCCCAATTTTGGTAGTGCCCTCAGAGGTAATCTAGCATCAGTAAATGATTGTGTAGAGTTCCAAGTGAGAGGTGTTGTTTGGGTGTTGCTTGACTCTAGTAGGACTCTTAGTTTTTATAATGATGCTCAAGTTGGGTGGGTGGTCATGTGGTGAATTGACCCTTCTTATGGATTTGGTCATTATGTAATGCTCAGATTTAGTGAGATAGATATTCTTAGGGCATCATCGACCACTTAGTAGGTCGTGTGTCCCTTCTTCTTCGGTGATGGGTGACTTAGGATTTCTTCAGCCATATTAACAGTAGTATGGGATAATATGACTCTGGGCTAATATTTTGTATGGGCCATCAAATACTGGGATGCATAGGGTTGATAGGCCTAGGGAAAGTATTAATGGGTGTGTTGCTACACTGGTGAAATATTGATACAGTACACATTGATATGTGTGGTACCCATCGAGTCATAAAGTGGTGAATAAAAATGTATGAGTTTGGTGGAATTTTTTAAGCTGTGAGCTATTACGCTACATCCATGGGTCATTTCTTAATTATAATGTCCTATATGTATAGAGAAGTTCGAGTTATCTCAGTGTTAGGGGTGATGTTGCAAAAGTATTGGGTGATGTAATACTACTGATTGGTTTAGTTTTAGATTATATTCCTGATGCCAATGAAATGCATGAGTGAGACTTAGGAGAGAATCATGTGTATGTCTAGTGTAAATATGATCTAGCATGGTTTTCAGCGGTTGGTTTTCCCCTCTTTTTGAATTGGTTCTTCGTAAAAGTGTGTTGCCCACATCTATAACCTGTATTTGGTGGTGTATAGAGCGTGTGTCATGGGATGAGTTCCCATTCTTATTAAATTATGAATAGGGAACTACTAAGGTGGGGAGTATCACATCAAACATGTTTTATCATGTCTTTCCATAGAGAGGGAGCGCAATTGAAAAAGGTAATTTGGACATGGTCAAAATGGATTTTGGAAACCCATGAGGCTAGTAAGTTTGAGTTTCTGGTCCTTGAAATTATACTTGAGATAAAACCCATTTATGGGTTGGGATTGAGTCTGGATGCTAGATTCAGACTCGGGGTGCGTAAGCAACCCAGGAAGTAATGATTCTAACATGTTTCAGTTCTTTTAAGGTAGCACAATGATAAAATGGTTGGTTGTGTATGAAACCTTTAAGGAAATTGTGAGTTAAGGTTGGAATATAGTGGGGGGGTTTGAAACAATCAATAAATACCTTTGTAGTGAGGGTATTGTGGTTAATTAATGATGACATATCAGAAGGTGCAGCCTAGATCTTCAAAGGAAGTCGTCCAGAGGTGGTTAAATTGTTCTTTCATATGCGTAGTTGGATATGGTTGGTTGGAAACCATATCAGGCACTTTGTCTTGGATATGACAAGAGTTTATAAGGTCTTATTGGTAATAATTGATATCCTCTTAGTTTACTCTTGGATTAGTGACAATCATGATCCTTATCTTGACATTTTACAGGGTACACTAATAGAGATTTGGTTATATTCTGAGCTAATGAAATAAATTAAACACCTTATTGTATCAATTAATACTCTTTCAGAGTTTTGATTTGGGAGCTTGGATAATCATGGATACATGGATTTTCCTGAGTGATAATGGGATTCCCATTTAGGAAGGCCTTGGAATAGACTCATGGACACCAACTGATTTTTGACTCAATCTATAGGTGAGATACTATTGTTAGTCTTAGTCAGTGTTCTTAATAAATGGACATCTCAACAATGTACTGACGTCTCACTTGTAAACTCCTAAGAAAGGAATACCTTGTATGATCTCCTTGTATTTTAGTATTTGGATCTGAGATTACCCCAAACTTACAGACGGGCTTGGTTTATATGATTAGTGTGTGAATATCCAAGGGTGTTAGATTGGGTATACACCAATATTTATGTTTTATCATGATGACATAAATGGACATTTTGGTTAGAGACATCACCAGAAGATGGTTATGGGATTTAGTGGGTGTGATAGAAGAAATCTCAAGGCATGCCTTGGATTAAAGGTGTTGGGATCAAGTTTCAGATGCATCAACTGTGAAAGATAAGGTTTTTTTCAAAGATATTCAGTTGGTAGTGGCTCGACTTGCTTTCCTCTTGTTTAGTTGAATGTGGTTGGTAAGTAACTGTGATAAGAATGTCGTCGGGAAGAGACGAGTGTAGTGAAAATATTGAACAAGTGTTTTCATGGAAAATCTAGTGTGACCAAACTAAATATGGTCAATTGGGAGTTGACCATTCGATCAGTTGAGAATCATGTGAGGATCGTCATAATGGTAAGGGATTATTTTTTTAGGTAATTTCTATAGTGGGAGAACCATGACTCAGAATTGTGTGTTCAAGCTAGAAGCTATGGTGGGGGAGCACCATGGGTCAGTTAGTGAAAGAGATAATGACATGATCATGTATCAGGTTATATGGGCTCAGGTAAACTCCATCTCGATGTTTCAGTTTTGAATTTGAGCATTAACTCAAGTTTCAATGGCTTAAGTGTTGTATATTAGAAGTAATTCTTGCAGGAACTTTGGGCATTTAAAATGAAACACATCTATTTTAATGGAAATTTCATGACACCAGTAGGTCGGTTAATGTTACATTGTTCCTCAAGTATTCTTAGGGATTAGAAGTTTTAAGGTGGATAGATTGAAACATCTTGTGTTTTGTACGGGTTTAAAATCCTATAGAAATTTGATTTTTTTTGTTTAGTGGATAGGACATGACTTAAATCAAGTTTTAGAATGTAATTTAGAGAGTTGATACACTTAAAAGTGTTGTTTTCAGATAGGGTTTAAGACTCAAGAGGTGTCCTGAGTGCTGATATGAGTTTTGGGAGTGACGGGCATTGAAAGCCTAGTTTTTGTAAAGGGTGGAACATGATTAACACATGGTTAGTGCTAAATGTGCACCCCAAACCATGCGACCTTGTAGGGGAACCAAACAGTTAGTTAAACCATGAAATGAAGGTCTCATGGTCATGTGAGAGGTATGAAGAAAACTACATAGTGGATCTACATGGGCTTCATATGGTTTGTCAAACTATGTGTATAGTCGTATGAGAGGGGTGTCCCCTTAGACAATGAGCATACACGGGCTATGTAAGGTTTTTCAAACCATGCACCTAGCTATGCGAGGGGGGTTCCAACTTCGGCATTTTTGACACATAGTTTGTAAAACCATGTGGCCAAATTGTGTTCCCTTTAAAATTAGGTGAAATTACCCTTTTCCCCTCACTTATTTTACTTCCCCCCCCCCATTTTCTTCCCTAAATCCACATAGCATCCTCTCCGCTTGTGGATCTCTCCTTCCTTCCTCCTAGGATTTGGCATACCTCCTCCATCCAAACTCAAAATCAGTCATCGTTCCTCACGTTGGATGGATAATGGTGAGTCTACGATTCCTCTTCCCTCCTTAGTTTTTTTTGTATTGAATTTTATTTAAATGCGATATCATATATCCTATTTTCAAGGAATTTGGTGATTATTATGATTTATCTCATTCTAGATCGAATCAAATATTGATAGTGGGTAATTAAAGCATCCTAATAATGAGGTATGTGGTCGATGGATTTTCCTTTAAAGACTAGAATGTTTATGAAATATGTCGTTGTGTCGCGCGCTAGTATTTCAGAGCATCGTCCTTTAAACAATATATTAATTAATTAAATATTAATTCCTTAAATTAGTTAGTCCTCATACACTAAATTTCACTATTAGAGGTCATCTACCTTGACTTGAACCCCGTCCCCACTTAGGGTATGTTTCTTATATGCAATAACACTTATGATTTAGCTTTGGAATTAAAATCACCCTTTAAGGTGTGTTAACTTGATTTTATTTAAATGAAATGATTAAAAGGAATTAAATGAACTATAAGTGGTGTAGATGAATCACTTATTTTGTGATCATTATTTATATTATTATAGATTCGTCCTTTATTATAATCAATTGGGATTCTTAAGGAAAGGATTTACCCTTGTCCATGAATAATTTTTTAAATGTAGTGCTTGACTTATCACACTTGATAAATCAATTATGATGAATTATCTTATAGAATGTATACTTTCATGTCCTTCTTTACTACTTATAATTAAATTAAAAAATAGAAAAGTCATAATTAATCATATCTAATTCTTCATGGAAAATTATCATGGATTTTGTTAAACTCTTAAATGTAAATTGTTTACGCATTAATTTAGTACGCCTTGAGCGAACCTTGAATTCCCAAATAAAAATTTCTAGGATAGGCTCATAGGTTAAATGAATTATTATACTATGATTGAACCTTGGATTCCCACATATGAATGCCTCAGATAGGATCATGGGTCTAATTAAATTACACTACTTCTTGAGTGATATTGAGTTCTTAATTACAGAACGCCTTGGTTAAGGTCTCATAGGAAAAGTGGGATTATCTTATACATGTTTGTTACTAAGAGGCCTTATTTAGGGTTGTTGGACATGATGTTTCACACCCATTTGGTCTAATTTGTTAGTTAATGAACACTTATTGTGGTGTGTGACAAAATAAATTTTACAAAGTTTTTCCTAGTGTATCACAATGGCTGGCCAGGATCGTCTCATTTGAGGAGCTTCTCAGTTTGTTCACTCGCTTATTCTAAATCACCTAAGTCTACTTATTTTTGTGGTATTTATTATTTTATGAAAATAATGAAAAATTAATTTTGTTTTTTTTTATTAATTTATAAAACAATAAAATGACATGTAATATGAAAATTCTAAACTTATACTAACATGAAATGATAAACAAAATGAGTTAAGAAAGAAAGAACTTAGTCCTGAGTTTGGTTTTGGGTTCCATAGTTATTCTCCTTTATTTGTTTAATTTTAGTTTCATAATCCAAACATGAAATATAATTATGAATTACTATTATTTTTTATTTAGAAATTATGAAATCTCAAATGCCTTAAGCAATCTAAATTCCACATCCTCATGTAATCAAGGTTGATGGAACACCTTGGTTAATGGCATGAAATATTCCAAGACCTGGCTATATCGATGTATTTTCATCCATTGATTCACTCAACTCCATAATGTGAAGATAAATCCAATAAAGAGAGGGAAAGTTATTAAAAATATAAATAAATTTGAGTGCATGGCCTAGGGGACAGTCGCCACACCTGTGCATGTCACTCTCATTTATCACAAATATAAAATAAAATTTAAGGAAGAATTCAAGAACACCTTGACCTTCCCTAAGAAAAGCCTCGGGTCATCCTCCCATTATTAGGAGTAAGATATCACTTTGTTGTAAAGATGAGAAGATAATATAATGAAAATAAAATTAAAATTAAAATAATAAAGGAATAGGAATTATAAAATAAAAAATGGAAGAATGGGGGATGATGAGAGAGAGAGAGAATAAAATAAAATATATAATAATTATAAAAAGAGAATTATAAAATTAAACATATAAAATAATATAATTATAATAATAGAATAATAAAGAAATAAATAAATTTAAAAGAAGAAGAAATATATATAACATATATAGAGAATGTTAAAAGAAGAATAAGAAGAAGAAATAAAAAAAGAAGGATGGGGAGAAGAGAAGAAGAAAGAAGAAGGGGGTGGATCACACTTTGGAAGAAATGCATGAATTATATTTATTAAAACTAATTAAATAAAAATAAAAAAATAAAAATAAAAAAAACGTGAAAAGAAAATAGTGCCAGCCACTCAGCCTCGGTGGAGAATCCTCCTCCTTGGGGTGTCATGGACTCTCCTTTGTTGGGAAGTATAACATTTCTTTTATAGGGTGAGGAAGAAGCCTTAGTGGTGACCTTCAAATAAAAATCACTAAAGACCCATAGGATGCATTTGTCTCATTTAAAACACTATGATACCCACAGTGGCGAGGTTTCAAAACACCCGAGGATCTTGAGTGTTTATATTTCATTATGGACTAAAATCTATAGGAAAAGTAATGGTTCCTTCATGTAAATGGTCTTTTCATGGGAATTTACATGTGGTGGGGGTGCTTTGAGGACATGGTAGCAGCATTGGATGAAGATGATAGGCAGTAGAGACCTACTCTCCCTCCAAACTTCGAATTGGCCAAAGGAGCCTTTGAAAAAATCTTCATGCTGGTTGGAATAGGGTCCAAAGGTGATTGGTGGTGATATCGTGCTTCGTCAATGAAGAAAGGAGGTCATTCTCAAGCTCCTGATGGACTTTCATAAAGGATTTAGGTGATTTCAGGTGGTGGTGGTGAGTCATGAAGGTGCGACAGTGGAGGAGCATGGCAGCACACATCGGAGAGTTTTTTCCAAGGGTGAGTGGGCGAAGATGAGGTGAGACGACATCACTTTGGTTAAAAATGAACAGTACCCAGTGAATTTGGTGTCCCGCATTAAAACACCAAGAGGGTGAGTGCTCCCTTATAAGCAAAGCTGTAGGAGCCACACCCAAAACTGCACACTATGAGGATGGGATCCATCATAACACCTCACACACATGATATGTGGGCCGCACATACACGTGGCCCATGTGGGCCTTTGGCCCACCCCTAATCCCCATGGGGTTTACCACCTGCAGGCCATGTGTGCACAAAATTTCATCCCTCGTGCCCTATCGATTTGGCCTAGCTCTCCCATGGCCCTGTTTAGCCACCCAACCCCTAGTGGGCTGACTATATGGCTTGTAGGTGTGTTGTGGAAAAGGTTTGTCCATTCTTGGCTTTTTTTCATAAAGTCTTGAAAAGAAAGGAAAAATTCATAAGATTCAAAAATAAAATTTAAAATTTAAAATTCACCAATCTTTTATCCAGTTAAATTCATTTCAATTCCATAGTTCAAATTTCTCATAATTTAGTAAAAAAATGAATTACATGGAAATTATAATTGAAAAACATTTAAGAATCATTGAAAATTAATTAAAAGTATGCACCAAATATGACTATGACAGTTGGACATGGTGTTTTCACATCATTTTGGGTTGTTAGACATGACACTTTACACCCATGATTAGTATGTTGGACATGAATTTTCACATCATTGATTGGGATGGTTGGGCATGGCGCCCCAAATCCCTTGTTCATATGCTTGGGTTGATGACACTTATTTAAACTAAGACTCTTATTATGTTATTATTATAAGTGGGTGCCTTGTTTCTGCACATCGATTCCTTTTTAGTGGATGCATATATGTACATATATATGGTTATGTTTATGCATATATATACATGATGGCATGTCCAGATATATTCTAGCTTGGGCTGAAGCAGGTATGGCTGGTTAGGTGTCCTTTGGGGAACCTAAGCCCGACTCATTTATAGTAATTTATTTACTACATTATTTATTATACCTGCACTCTACTTTATTGTATACTCATGGACTAGATAACATTAGACACCATTGGTCATCGTCTACTAAGTTTATCTCACAGCATGTTTGAGCCTTTTTTTGGTACCCAGACAAACCTCATGGTTGTAGGATTAATATTGTGGATTGTGTTATGTGTTTTACACTTAGATATATGAGCTTAGGAGAATAGGATTGAATCGGTGCTTGAGATTCTCATGGAGATATCCTATGTTATCTAGTTCTTTCTCTTCTCCTGCTTACTTACTCCTTTTCTTGGTATGTAGACCCAGGTTTCCTTTTTATGTTCAAGAATGTGTGGGAAATAGAAATATCAACTCAAGAAGAGAAATAACTCTTGTTGTTCCATGGGTAACTTTAGACCTATGCCAGATAGAATATAAAGCAACTTGAGGTTTATATATAGCTCTTTCTTACCATAATTGATGTCTGAGAAAGGAAGCAATGAATAGAAGGATAAATAAGAGAGATGGCATAGAATAAGCAATATCATCTTTTAGAGGTACTACTGTGAAGGAGGAAATATTATCTTTTATAGGTACTATTGTGTCTTTGGTTGTTTATTATAATTTATTACTGGGATGATTTATTTCTTCTACCTTTCATTTTTACTAATTTTGTAATTGATTTATTTATTATGTATCATTGTGGTACTCTGATCATGAGGGTATAGTCTCTCCATCATACCATCATCGGACCACCACTGCTAGTTGGAAACCTCTAGAATATGGGGAGGCGCGCTTGTGGCCATGTGGCCAACTAGATCAAGGTTCCATTTTAGTGGCTCTTGGGTCGGGATGTTACAAAACTGACCTATCACAAGAAAAAACCAAGCGATGACACGACCAACCCAAGTGACCAAATGAACAAATTGTCCTAACATAAGAACAAACCAAGCGACCGAACAAACAAATCATCCTAACATATGAACAAACCAAGCGACTTCACAACCAACCCAAGCAACCAAACGAACAAATTGACCTAACACAAGAACAAACCAAGCGATTGAACGGCCAACTGAAGTGACCTCATGAACAAACTAAAATGGGATAAGAAATGGATAGGCCCAAGGATGTAACCAAGGTACCTAATATCCATAGAATCCATTATAGATCCAAGTAGTGTATCCAAGGCATCCTATAATAACAAAGTAGTGATCCTATGGTTTCATACCAGGCATCCACTAATAAAAAAAGATTGGGTTCCAAGGTGGGTCTCACCCTTGGCAACCGACATTTCTGAATCGGAATGACAACCATGAGTGCTCAAGGTAGTCCCTCAAGAATCTAAAAGATAACTTGAGTATGACCACTCCTATAATGATGTAAAGGTCCATATACAAGGCACCTTACAATTTTTAATTAAATAATTAAGTCCAAGTAATAGTCATTCCATTTTGTAAGTTCATTTGGTTCAATCCTTTCCTTTCATTAGTGTGATAAGGCTAAGGGGCATGAAACCATTTCATTCATTCTATATTTAATTATTAGGTTCGCTCCTTTACCTTTCATTATTATGACAAGGTGGTATAAGGATGTTTAACCAAATTACCAATCCATTTAAGTCATTTCATATATAATTTCTTGGTTCTCTCATTTACCTTTCATTAACATGACAAGGTGGGCTAAGGATGAGAAACCACATGCAATTCATTTATAAAGAGCTAGGCTAAGTGATATCAAATATGTATACTTTTAAATTACCATTTATATTGATTTAACAAGTTTAAGAACTTGCCTTAGGCAGGTCAAGTGATAATCATACATGTTATAACAATTTATCAATTCATAATTCATCTAATTTAAGGGACTTACCATTATCAAGGTTAAGCCACACACACCTGAACAATGGAGCATATGAACATAACTGAATACTAAAGCATAAACTATAGAAACACCTTACTTAGGGTGGTCGGTATTGAGGATGTGACCACCAATAATTAATAAAATATATGGAATGGGTCTTATAATAAGGTTTTAATGACTACAAGCAGGGAATATTAATTAAACAGGTGACACCCAATGAAATCGGTGCGTGCGCGTGACAATTTATAAAATGACAAAACTTGAGGGATGAGTTGTAGATCACCTAACACATAGTCGTATGACTCTATTCATCTATTATCAGCCTCTATTTTGTCCTATATTGGAATATATATGAAGAAATGATCAACACCCTAAAAATGGGGCATATGATCCTACATTTAAATAGCATTGTCGACAGAAATAAGAATGAAAAAGGCTAAAAAAATTAAGAACATATTGATATGCATCCAACATGATGAACGATGATTGAAACGGACATTGGATCAGGTTTCATGATCAATTCCTATATTATATGGATTTTAGGCTTCAAAAGGGAGAAAAGGAGATCCTGGAGATGGACTGAGCAAAAGGTAAAGGAGGAAAGTTAAAAAAAATTCATTAAGGGTATTTTGCTAAAATCACCCAAAATAAGGCATCGCATGGTTTGGCCACACAGTTAGGGAAACCATGTTCCAATCATGATTTGTATGCTATAAGGTGGGGGCACCCACACAATTAAGCTGCATGGTTAGGAAAATCGTGCACTGACCATTAAATCAACTCTATAACATGTCTGTAGTTTTTAGCATGATCATGCGGTCCCTAGCACATGGTTAGGAAAAACAGTGCACCCTATATCACTCCATTGTCTAGCACCGCAAGATTAGGAGAGACCATGTGGCATGTCTCACATGGTTTCTAATAACCACACGGCCAGTGTATTTTTCAAACCGTTTGGGGTTTCGAGCTCTGAAAAATCTCCGAACACACCCTAAAACCTTCAATAACTCATGAGGAATCCATATTAGGTCCATAAAAGAGAATTCGACCAAAATGTAAAGGATATGTACCTGAGTCAAAAAAATAGGGTTCTTACAGTCTTACCCCTTAAAGAAACTCATCCCCGAGTTAACCTTCCAAGGGTAGTGAAACACTGTTTGAGAACAACTCTGGCTACTAGGCACATACATCGGCCTCCTACTCCCAAGTCTCATCATGTACGTGGTCATGCTTCCATAGTACCCATACTAGAGAGACATACCAAACTTTAATATCCTTCATGCTTCGTTAAATGATGCGTATAAGATACTCCTCAAATGTGGCATTGATATTTAGATCAACTTCCTTAGGATCAAAAGCATGAGATGGTTCATCATGGGACCGGTGAAGATGTGAAATGTGGAAGACATCATGCATGGAATGATAGCTCTGAGGTAGTAACAACCGATATTCTATCGGCCTGAATCTCTCCAAAATCTCAAATGGCCTTACATACTAAGGTGACAACTTCCCTTTCCTCTGTATCCATCTATGCCCAATATTGGGAGATACCTACAGGAAAACATGATCCCTGACCTCAAACTCTAGAGGTCATTGATACCGATCGTCATACAATTTATGTCTAGATTGAGTAGTATACATATGCTTCCTGGTCTGCTAAACCTGCTTTGAAGTCTCCTGAATAAGATGGGGACCTATTAGGGATGCATCTCCTGCCTTTATCCAATTCAGGGGTGAATGTCACAGCCTACCATATAATGCCTCAAAAGAAGCCATCTGAATTGTCGCCTGAAGGCAATTGTTGTAGGTGAACTTGAAGAGAGGGATATGATTCTCTCAAGAATGATTGAAATAAAGGATGCATTCTCAAAGCATGTCCTCTAGAACATGTATTGTCTGTTCTGATTCTCCATCGGTGTGAGGGTGAAAGGTTATGCTCAGAAGCACCTGTGTACCCAAAGCCTTCTGTAACCCCAACCAGAACCATGATGTGAAATGAGAATCCATATCTAAAATGATAGTAATAGGGACCCCATTTAGTTTTATGATATCACGTACATACTATCTTCCTAGATCATCAACTTAGAAAATATCCTAGATAGGAAGGAAGTGGGCTAATTTCATCAGTCGGTCAATAACTACCCATACAACATCTCTACCTCTAGGAAACCTCGATAAGCCGACTATAAAGTCCATGGAAATATATTCCCATTTACATTATAAGATTGTAAGTAGTTGTAACAAGCCTACAAGTCTTTGGTACTCCGTATTCACATGATGATAGGTGGAACACCTAGTGATAAATCCTATTATCTAATGTTGCATCTTGGGAAACCAATACTGGTGTCGCGTATCTCGATACATCTTGGAGATGCATGGATTAACTGACCACTGAGAAGTGTGGGACTCCCGCATCATTTCCCCTCTCATATTGGTAGAAACCCAAACATTTCCATGTATACACAAGATGTCATCTCTATCCATAGACCAGTCCGGAGGTCGTTCATCTCCAGAAATAATCTCACGGAGAACCAAGCCTTCAAGATCTGAAAATTTTATACTCTTCACCTTCCTAAAAAGTAAAAAAGGCAACTATCAAGATTAATAGATAGGACTGCTCATGACTATCATGAAACTCCAGATGTATCTCATAGAATAGTTCCATCAATTTTCATTCATCACTATCTTCCTATACGACATGTAATTGAGTTTTCTGACTCAGCTCATCTGCTACCGCATTGTCTTTCCTAGGCATATAGGCAAGCTCAAAATCAAAGGAATAGATATATTCAAATCATATTCATTGTCTAAGGTTCAAGTAATGTTGTGTAAAGATATATTTAAGGCTCTTGTGGTTTCTATACACTAAAAAGTGATCACCCATCAAATAATGCCTCCAGCAATGTAAGTCATGTACAACTGCTACTAGATCAAGGCCGTTCATCGGGTATTTTCTCTCATGAGGCCTCAAATACTGAGATCTATACACAATGACTCTATCATCCTAGATCAGTGTTTCACCCAAACCAATGTCTAATGAATCACAAAACACTATATAGCATCTTCCAAGCTCTGGTAGAATTATAATAGGTGTCATGACATGCCTTCCTTTCATCTTCTAAAATTATTTATCAATTGATTCTAACCACAGGAACTTAACAACATTCTTTTTAAGACTAGTAAGAGGTGAATTGTAACGTCCCAGTTCCGAAATCCACATAGAGGTGCCCCGTACCTGGTTGGTCACATGGCCTCAAGTGTATTTTCTCAAACACCAGAGGCTACCGACTAGCAGTGAGGGCCTTGGGTGTGCTATTGGGGAAACTATGCCCTCATTGGCAAGTAACACAGCATAAGTAAAATAGATAAAAATAGTAGAAGCAGTGTAATAACATACAACAGTAAAAAGCAGAAGACTGAAAGTAATAATAAACTGGAGTACATATATAATGATTCATGATACATATGTATAGGAAAGCATCCAGACATGTCACAATGCTGAAATACAGTACTAAACCAAAGTACAAAAGAAAACAGTAAACAACTCCTCAGTATCGTAAGCCTCATCTTGGTCCCATGCTCTCCAACTCCAAAGTAGTTAAGTGCCTGAAGTAGAAGGGTGCTTTCCCTTATCTATACCTACAATAATATAATCTATTTGGGTCCAAAATCATGACCCAAATAGGGTGTGAGACTAAATCCTATTAGGAAACCACCAAGAGATCTATGCCTAACAGTCAGTGAATATATATGGCAGGCAATAAGAAAAAGAAGCAGTGAACAAGGAAGTACTCAATAGTAAACAATCCTACAGTTTCAAAGCATTCAAACACCACATACCAAGTAAGCAGATGATCAAAAAAATTAACCCTTTGGTATGTTCTGATAGCCTAAAACCCTCTAGTCCTACCTAACAAGCACAATAACCCTTTGGGAATTACACACAGTTTAAATCCTCTAGTTCAGTTTAGCATAGACTCTCTAAGGAAGAACTCACCATCAATTCCCCCTATAGTCTTGTATCAGTAACTAAAAGGTGCTCTGGGGAAGCACTTACGTCTCATTCCCCCTATGACCCACATCGAGGAACTACAGATACTTTGAGGAAGCACTTACGTCAATTCCCTCTATGGTCTCGTATAGTAACAGTAAAAACAGACCCTCTGGAGAAGCCCTCACATTCATTCTCCCTATGGCCTACTACATCAGGTTCTCACGGTCCTATGTAAGTCAAAAAAGCATAGCAATATATAGCGGCCAAAGTAAACCTCAAGAACTACTTGGCTAATAGTCTATAGTATAACAACATGTTAGATAAAACACTTCATCCTAATAATACTAGGCATGGAAAACAAAGCAGCGTCCTAACAGGAAAAACTAGACCAAATAGTCAAAACAATAAAACATGAGAAAAACCTCCATAGCATGGAAAAATAAACCCTATTCACAACATATAACCTCTATCCAAACAACCAAGGCATAGCAGGCAAATATTAGGTCTAAAAACATAAACACACAATACCTCGTTCAATGGTATTGGGCACTTTTTCACATAAACCTCAAAGACTAACTAAAGAAAGGCACAAACCACCTACCTTGGTGTTGCAGGATCGTTATACGTGAACCTCAAGCCTTGAATTTCCCAAGAACACCGTAGATATACAAAAATGTATAAAACTTTCAACCGAAGATAACTTGAGAAAGATGAGGAATCAGGAAACAAAGCTCTAGAAGAAGGAAGAGCTTATCGAGGTTATCCCAATGCAATAAACAGAAATCAAATCATAGGATGGATGCTCGATCGGGGATCGGGAAAGAATCGTGGTCGTAAGGACGCTCCTAGATGAACTAGGTCAAGAAGCAGAGCGTTATGTCCATCAGACACGACCCCGGTCCATTTAATGAAAAAAAAAAGTACACAGCATGTACTTTATAAGTACACAGTGTGTACTTGCCTTCACTGGCCCCCACATTAGGTAGTCTCTAGGTCACCACACACAACCGTGTGCTCAGCCGTTACACGGCCAGCACACGGCTACCCGCGGTAACCGAGTACACAATGTGTACTTAATAAATTTCCATAAATTCCTCTTTTTCTTCAAAAACACCAGAAAAAGGAAAACATACCTGAGAATAAGATCTGGATTCTTACATGAATCAAGGCATGAGAAGTCCTAAATTAAATTCATGTAATATCCAACCATCCCTAAGAAACTCTATATATCAAACGCATTCTTGGGATGCTCCCAGGATACCATAGCACTCACCTTCTCTGGATTAACTGATACTCCTAATTCTGAGATAATATAACCAAGAAGTTAACCTTTTCAATCTAGAAGTTTCACTTATAAATCTTTCCATAAAGCTGGTGTTATCTCTGTGTACTCATAATGATCTCAAGGTTCTTAGCATGGTCGCTACGAGTATGAGAATACACCAAGATGTCGTCCACAAAGAGCATGAAAAAATAATCCAGATAGGGATGGAACACCATATTCATCAGATCCATGAAAATGGTGGGAATGTTTGTAAGACCAAATAGCATAAAAAGGTACTCATATAGACCATACCTTATATGGAAAGTTGTACAAGGTATGTCAGATGTCTTGACTCACACCGGATGATAGAAAAATCTCAATTTGATCTTAGAGAATACCCTATCTCCTTGGAGATGGTCAAAGATATCATCTATATGAGGTAGTGGATGTCATTTATTGATCATAAGTTGGTTCAACCTTATGTAATACATGTATAGATTAAGGGTCTCATTCGCCTTCTTGGAAAAAATCATGGGCCAACCCCAAGAGGAAGTGTTAGGCAGTATAAAACCTTTGGCCTCTAGATCCTCTAACTGCTTCTTAAGCTCCTGGAGATAAGTAGGTGATAAACTATATGAATACATAGACATTGTAACTACTCTTGTAATGAGATCAATCATAAAATATACCTCTCTCTTAGGAGTTAAGTCAGAAAAATCTTCGGGAAATATGTCCCTAAAATTATCTACTACCGAAGGGAATTTAGCTTGATATAATCCCAGATCCTCCATGAAGAGATTGGAAATTTAGGCAATCACTCCACCTAGCCCATGATGCTCCAGTCTAGCTCTATTGAAATATAACTTACCCTTGTGTAGATAATTGTTTCCCTCTGGTGATGTAAATGACACCCTACAGTGATAGTAGTATACAAAGGCATGATATAGAACAAGCTGATCTATCCTAAGAATGACATTGAAGCTCATCATCTCAAGAACAAAGTGGTCCCAAAAGAAAGGTTAACTTCCTACATTAAGGGGAAAGTCCTTACATTAGTGTATGACCTCTGACCATAATCCCAATGGTGTATCCAAGGTCATTACACCATAGTAAAATTGTATTTCCAAACCAAGACTTTCCACGATAGATAAGGTGATAAATGATTCTGAAGAACCTATGTCAAATAAAGAAGATACTATAGTGGAGGCTACTAGAATGGTACATCGTACATTAGAAAGTTTTTTAGCCTAATCCTTGGGTATCGGTTATAGTACATGAAATTAACATGGTCCATAGCCCTGTGCAACAACTGGACTACCACGATCAAGATCATTCAGTTGGAATTGCTGAAAATCCGAAGTCTGGAAACTATGGACATGAATTCCTCCTCATTCCGTATTTTTGGTGCTACTACAAATCCCCACCTAACATGTCATATAAGAACCTTCCCATAAAGGTGAATCTAGTGCGGATCCTCTTCCACTAGAAGATGATGGAATGGTTTGACAGAATCTTTAAAGATTCCACATACAGCTGCAAGCTCGACACTCCATAGGGTCTCTATCACATTGAGGATTCTAGTGCTCCTATCATCCACACTAATGGCACACCATAGAGCTACTAGTATAGGTACTCTAGCTACCACTACCCTAATGAGAAACCTCAAGTGATCGTTTCCTGCTATCGAAAGAACTACTGGCCTACCACAGTGTTGATCCTCTATGCCCGGTACTATCACCATCCCCCAGGTTGTGCTCAATGATAAGATCCTGGTTAATTGTCTCAGAGAAATTAAGTATGTGAAATACATTCACCTAAGTATAGATGGAATACACTAGCCCATCCTCAAAGCTTCAATCATGAAAAATCTCATCACCAACTAGAAGTAGTGAAAAACCCTACAACTCAGTGAAACATGTTGAATATTCCATGACTAACATAAAACCATACTCGAGGTGCATGAAATATCTGGATCTATTAGCTCTCAACTCCTGTGTAAATAAATAATCATATAAAGTATTATAGAAATAATCTCATACCATTCCCTAATGAAGACTAGTCTGGGTAATTACATCCCACCAGCACTTGGTCGAATCATGCAACATGTAAGTAGTAAGCTTCACCCTCTGCTTTGAAGACATCTCCAGATACTCAAAGATAGACAAGGTGCCCTCCAGCCAAGACTCAGTAGCTTGTATAACACCATCCCCTAAGAAGGTAGTAGGATGCTACTATTGGAACTCACATGTTAGATCATCCATTATAGGTGTAGTTTGTGGAGTACCTTGCATGGACTACATCATACGTAAGAAACTATCATGAAACTGAGTGTCAGTTCCTAGATTAGGTATAATAATCGATGCCTCAAGTGGAACTCCTAATAGTAAGACTAGAAACTTAGGTCCCACCACATCTAAATCATGGTCATCTCCACCTTCTTAGTGCATGACGCAAGGACATTATGAAGACATAAGTCTACAAATGTCAAGCACACACCTCAGAACAAGCTTAGAAACATATAAATAGCAACACTAACGGAAGAAGAACAAAAATAAAGGAATAACTACCCATGGTATACTACCCCAACTACCCACTTATAAGGTAAGGTATTGGAAAGTTATCTTGTTTAAATTATAGGGGTTCCAATAGATGAAGGGTCAACTATACCTTGCCTCATCATTTACTCGAAACCAATTCATTTTATAATTCAAGTTTCACTTTTCATTTTTCATTTTCCTATTTATATATATCAAGATTATTTTAAAATGAGTTGTCTATCCTAGTGAATCAGGGCCCATACTCTTTATTACTAAGATCAACACCCATTTAAATTTTAATTAATGGTTTGACTCGGTAAATTACTCATTCCAACCCATGAGGGCCCATGCACCTCATAAATTGAAATAGAAAATCACTCAATCACAAACCAATAGTAGAACACGCACAATACATAATAAGGATATCTCAATAATCATAGGCATATCAATCAATTAAAGTAATAAAATTAACCTATATGGCATGGCATGTGAATTCTAGGTTCCTACAATGATACATGTAAAAATTCTCCTTGCCCTAATATCATCGGGTTAAGGATAGAATAAGACCCTCAATAAGAATAATAATAATAACCACAACACAACATGTGCATCACCCAATGGTGAAATGATATCAACTATAATTGGAAAAAGAAAAACAATAATAATTTTCCAGAAAACTTGGCATTTACCCTGAACATGAGTTAGCTACACCCAAGCACGGCTCATAACCAATTCCTTAGTGTTCATAATCTCATGAATATTGTATCTAAAGAGTAAAATAAAAAAGGTACCCTCTTATACCACTTTGTGACATTCCAGACTCAAATGCCACTCAAAGGTGCCCCGATCCCAGTTGTTCACATGGCCTCAAGTGTATCTCCTTGAATGCCAGAGGCTGTCAACTAGTAGTGAGGGCCTAGTTTTTGTCTGTGGAGAGACTATGCCCTCATTACCAGAGTGTAGCATAGTAGATAAAGATAATATAATAGGTAAAATAGAAAAGGTGGTATAAATAAATAGAAGCCATAATAGAAGTAGACTGAAGTAATAAACAACTGAACAACTGGTAATCACATACAATAGTTGATAATGATATGTCGTGTATCTAATAAGCTGGAAAACATGGATACAAGAAAGCATACATACATGCTATAAAAATGTATAAAAAAGAAACCAAAAAATATCACCAACATCCTGAGCTCCATCTTGGTCATCTTCTACCAGCTCCATCCTATGCAATCAATCAATCAAGTGTTCTAAGTGGTATGCTTCCCTTTGTCAACACCTACATACATGTAATCTTCATGGGTGCCAATGGTAGCTCAGTTAGGTTGTGAGATAAATCTCAGTAGGCTACCACCAACGGCATCTATAACATCCAATATATGTAATATAAACTGAAACAGTGTTCAAGCATGCATGTATAGAAGTAAAGGAGTACAATAATATAAATACTCAAATACCTTCTTCATCCTTCAGCTGGTGTCTAAACATGTATCCAGTTCATTAATTTATTAAGTACTAGTTTATATAAATTAAGTCATGTGAATTAATCTCAACATTAATATCCTGACATGATAGTAAAGGATCCAAGGTATAACTAGGCATCCTATAATGTTATTAATAATAAAGTGGTTCCAAGGTAATAACTGTTGGATTTGGTTCCCTAGAACCAACTTTTGTGTACTTTATGATAACCTATATTCATAGTTTTGAATATTAATAAACTTATTATCACGTCATGATTTTTCTTATACATAATATAGTATGTTATAATGTCTTAAGAGTAGTTATCACACTAAAAGGTCATAATAGTTCTTTACTATGAGGAGAACCCGAAAGTGCTACGACATTATTCTTAAATATAAGTTCTATAGTCGGATGATATCATTTGAGGTACACAAATGATATAGGCTATCAGGGGTGGAGACTCATAGGACTTTGAGGCACCTTATCATGGTGCACGTCCTTGGTAATGTCCATTAAGATATTATGAGAATGAGACCCTCCAGTAGGAAATCCACATTTATATGTGTTATTGGATGTTCCTATCTACAAACGTGTGTATTGGTCCTTAGACTTTAAGATTATTATTAATGAGTATTATGAGTCACATTCTTTGATGTATTGATAAAAACCATGACGACAAATGTTCACGGTGAGGTAGGATACATTGGGTGTGTCATGAGTAACATTCCATTAATGAATACTATGAGAAAGGATTTATCCCTTTTGTCATTTAACAGAAGTTGATATCTTAGGACCTTTTATGGAAATGATATAGCCTAAATAAATCCATGTTCATGGTGTAAAATAGGCAATTTTAATTTCTAAGAAGTCAAAGAAAGAGACATCGAACACATAGGTTGATGGCACCAGCATGAAACCTGCTTGATTTGAGATATCATGATAAAGGTATTATATTACATAGTAAGCATTCATATTAGGTATCATTTCATTGCAACATTAACTTATTTATCTATTGGTGTCTTGGTATGTTGTTAGATGTTAACCTCGGACTTTAGGCTAGTTCACCTAATTCCACTGAGAAAGAGGCCTAGAGGGTCCCACACTAAGTGTATCAAGAATCTCAGTTAAATAATATATTATTATTTATTATTTAATAGGTTGAATAAATATTATTCCCAGATGTGGTTTAATAATTATTCATGTATGATTGATTGCATATAAATATTTATTTTCTATTTAGTGAATATAATATTTATATATTTATTGGTGAATAATGCAGTGATATTTATTTAATAAATAAATAATCATTATTCAAGGCTCGATAAATATTATGAAGGAATGGTGGACTGAGTTTAATGGTCCAGTGAGAAATAATAAATATTGAATATTATTTGATTAAATAATATTTAATTTAATTCAAAAGTTAAGAGCATGTTGAGAAATATTATTATTATTATTATTATTATTATTATTATTATTATTTGACATGGGGTTCCTTAGGAATTAAATAAATAATAAAGGGAACTTATGAAATTATTTTATTTTAGCCCTAGTGATATATAAACCCAATTATATTATTTTTTCTCAATAAACCAATTCATTTTATTTTGGTTGTGCACAATGGATTTAGAGAATTCTCTCAATACCTAGAGAGCTCCCTTCTTTAAGAACTCTCCCAAAAATAGAGAATGATCTTCCTCCACCTCCCACTCTCAAGCCAAGAGAGATCCAGGTGAATGCTTTGGAATAGATTCTCAAGGCAATCAAAGGTAGATGATGTGAGTGGTAGGATATTCCATGCTAGTACCTAGAGATTCCTATGACAATGTTTAGAGATTTTTGGAACATGTGTGGATCACCACTAGAGGTAATATACTTTGATTCATACAATGAAACGATGAAACAACATAGATCTGTTGTCAGATCCATCAAAGAAGAAAGAATTCCATCAAGGTAATTCTTTATTTAATTAAATTAATTGTAAATAATATGTGATGATCCTCTCTCTTGGTTTGGGCGTTCTAAACCTTTCCTATATCCTTTGATTCAATTCTTTAGATCATGAAATTTATCATTTTGTAAATCTTAGATTGATCATCAATCATGGAAAAAAGAAAAGTTAGTCACAACTCATCGCACACTTCCACTACACCGAGAACCTACAAGTGGTATCAGAGTGGTCACATAATTATTTGTAATTATTTAAAGATCATTGATTTATTTACACATTTTTTAATTTAGTTTTCAATTTAAGTTTAATCCTTCTTTTAATCTGAATTGTGAGATCTATTTCTTCCTCCTTCATTTCTCATAGATCTAATAAAATTGATTAATTTAATTAGTGAAATAAAATAAAATATCTCATCTAGAGGTGCCAAGTATTTTGGTCGGGTAACATGGGAGTACACACCATGTAACCGGATTTACACATCATGTACTTGTGTTCAATGCATTAGAAATTAATCCAACAATTAAATAAAACCATGTGCATTAAAGATATGTGGTGCATTTATTACTTACACCATGTGTTGACCAAGCCAGGGTGGAACACGGTAAATTAGAGTACACACCATGTATCCCATGTTCACGACGTGTAGTCTCTTTGAGTCATAGATGGGCCATGTATTACAATAAACGGCATGCCTAACTAGTGACCGTGTAATTCAGAGACCACACGCCATGTATCCCTTTATACACATTGTGTACTCCGTTTTTTCCAAGGCATGATTTACATGTTGAGTCCCTAGGTGTGTACCTTGGATATATGGTGATATATGTACACACTGTGCAGCTCGCTTTTACATGTCATGTACTTATACCAAATTACGTAGATTTAAAATTTATTTATTATATTATGTAAACCTTGATACATGTTCTTGCATGTGGTCATTAAGTTTATATGGAATGTCATATTATGGGTTTTAATATATATATATATGTGTGTGTGTGTGTGTGTGTGTGTGTGTTTAATTAATATTTGTGTAATGTTCAGATCTACATATCATGTATAAATTATAATATAATTGTTACTCTACGAGTATTGAAGCATAACACATGACCAAAAAATCATGTAATCCATGTAATCATTAAGTTGATAGTACACATCATGAAAATAAGTGATAAGTCGTGTATTCCATATGTTATAAGAGTAAACAATATACAAGTATAATACATGTTGGGTAGAATCGGATGGGTATTCACCATTTTTCCTCCAAGGTACATTTATGTACACAGTTAATTTTAAATAAATTTATTTAATTTGTTTAAGATTATGATGGATGATAATCTCAAGGAAATTTGGAGGAGAATTAAGGTAAAATAATTGATTAATTAAAGATAATAATTAATTGATTTGAGAACGATTTATCTTAAATAAGAACGATTAATAATTGAATGCTAGTTTTATTAAATGTGTAATTTGTTGCATGTATGTGGATGATCATGAGAATAGACCATACCTTTGTATGAGATTGGTTTCATTTAATTTATTATTAAATTAAATTATTGGCATGCATTCCTTCTCTCCTATTATTGTGTAAGGGAATGTGTTCCCATTGTTTCTTTTATGTAAACCTTTTTCCCCTCACCCATGTGTGAGTAAAAGCATATGTAATGTATGGAGCTCCCAAGCTAGTGGAGGCAGTTCAAGTTTGGAGTCGTGGTGAAACCAATCCAATAGAGATAAAAAGGTGGAGGGTTTGAAAGCTACAACACAAACCTTAATTAGTTCAAGGTGGTTTCTCCTAGGTTAATGGTTAGTTTATCAACCACTAAATAAACTAACCATTATTAAAAACTCATGATCATACTGCTTTATTATTTTATTTCTATCAAGTTTCATGGTTATTTCATTAGGGATGTTTTTTTGCAATCACATGAATTAATGAAATTAAAAATCATGCAAGATGGAACTAAAATAAATTATCTTATGTGTAAATATTATCTAAGACATGGTTTATCACTTAAGTAAATCCACTTAATATTAACAAGCATGTGATAAATATAATGATTGGAAATTTATGCATAAAGGATAAAATACCTCAATTATATATATTAAGTATGTATAGCCTTATACTAATTTAGTTAAAATTAAACCATAGTTCGAAGTGTTTAACCATCCAAATTTGGGGTGTTTTAAATTATCAGGTAATTATAACTTGAATTTTTAGGTTGACTTAACTTAGTTTACATCAAGGGTTGACTGCCAAAGTAGTACTTAGTATAACTGAGAGGCAAGAGTTGAGGAAATATAATTTAATGATTTCAAGACTAGGGATCCCACTCAATAGATAAATGAACTATGAGTTATTGCAGTTGGCATTTAGAATGCCTACCTAAAACCATTCAAGTTGCTTGACCAACCAAAGTTGGGATAATGAGAAGGGGAATGTGGATCCTTTCCACTAGAATGTCCAAGAAACATGATATTCTGAATCCAATGATGAGGACTATTGTGTTTCGATAAAATAGTGGGATATTATTAAATATAATATTTATTTATTTTTCTAAATTTATTAGATAAAGTGCTAAAATTTTTCTTATATTATTTTGTATGAACAACATTGAAATGACATCAAACATATCATTATGATCCATACTTGAGAAAAAAAACCTTCTCACCATCACAAATTTCTAAGAGTGGAAAAGGTGCCTACGTGTTATCCTTTACCATGAAAGAAAATCGTATGTGTTAGAAGAACCTTTTCCTAAAGTGCTTGGAAATGAGGCTAGTGATGAATAGTTAAAACTCTATGAGAAACATTTGAATGATTCCATAGATTTTCAATGTTTCATGTTATCATCCATGTCCAATGAGATTTTGAAGCAACATGAGGACATGGATGTGTATATAATGATGTCTCACCTTAAGTATCTCTATCAAGAGAAGGAAAGACAAGAGAGGTATAAGATCTTCAATGCTTTGTTTACAACTAAACTTGGAGAGTATGCACCTGTTGGGCCTCATGTAGTCAAGATTATTGGCTACTGTAAGAACTCAGTTCTTACCTTAAGGTACAAGTTTATTTTTTTCTATTTTTGAATTGTTTTTGAGATAACAGAGGAAAACTGGGTAGTTCTGGAAATTTCTAGGTTACACGCCATGTACTTCCTAGTACACACTGTGTACCCTTTCCATGTAAGAAGATCATACATGGCGTGTAGGCGTATTAGCCTGATAGAGATGTTTAAGAAAGTACATGTCATGTACTCTTAGCACACGTCATGTAGTATAGTTGTGTATGGGGGGTATAAATGGTGCGTGGGTATGTCAGCGAGTTAGAGGGGAAAACCAAGGAAATGCCGTGTACGGTCCCGTACATGCCATGTAGTCTGGTCAGCAGGTTCTCAGCGAAATTCCAACCGTCTTAGGAATAGTAAAATGATACACACATTGTGTAATAATATATACACGCCATGTATTTTCTTTTTTTCGTTAAAACGGGCAGTAGCATTATTTTATGTTTTTGGGCAGAACCCTCAATGGGTTTGAGCGAGGAGTAGCGCTAGAGGAAGAAACCCCTCCCGATTGTCCATCTAAACCTCGTTTCACACACTGTTTGATCCATTAGAACCCCCTCAGTAAGGCCTTGATTCCCCCTGATCTCTTCGTCTTGATTTCTATTCTAAACTATGTTATGGGGGTTTGAGCATTAATGTTAATTTTGTAGATCCACCATGTTTTAGACCAAATTAGATGTTGATAATGGAGAAGGATCATCGTACTAGTTCAAGGTAGGTGGTGCATACCTTGTTTTGTGTTTTCATAGACATTTGGGTGGCATGGCCTTTGGCATGTCTTAGGGTAATTTTGATCGAGACCCGTTTTATCTGCTATTGCATATTGAATTAATTATTAGACCCATGGGATGCCTTTGGTCATGCCCTATTGCCTAAATTGCTTGAGCAGGGTTGGGCGAGAGGTCGACGCTCATTGGGACATTTTGGCCTGGGGTTCCAAAATAGTTATAATTGGTCTAATTTGTTTTTAAACTGGTATGTTTAATTTAGTAAAGCATTATTAGGCTTGTCAGAGGTATTCAAGACCTTAGTACTATTGTGTGGTAGTTGTTGGGCTTATGTAATTCAACTGTTTAGATTGTTTTTCCTATATATGTGATTTTTTCAATTGTGATAAATTTTAAATTGATAAATTGAATATGTTGGAACCTTTGGGTTGTATTGGGCATGGTTCATATATTCTTGAATGATGTTGATCATAGGTTGGGCTTAGCCTGGATTATTGGGTGGTTTGACCATAGGATTGGGCATCATGGATGTTGGTTTTAGGTAGTTGGACTGTCAAGTTGGGCAAGGCTCGAGTTACTTGGATGGCGAGGCCATAGGATTCTTGAGTGACATGGTCACAGGGACACGAGGTGTCAGAGATTATGTGGATTGGATTCTATATTTGGTAATTACCACTCACCTGTTATTTGGGTTTTGTGCACATAGATAACTTCATGATGAGGTGGTTTTGACCACTCGTGTGGGTAGAGGCCCTCGTAGTTGTGGTTAGGTGATTATGGTATGGGGGTGCTTGTTGTGGAAGCCACGTGGAAGGTGAGTAGCCTTCAGATTGTTTGGGTGTGCCTATGGGACGTCGGTAATGGAGACACAAGGTATCAAGAGGCACATGGTGTCGGGTTGCTACTACTTGGGCATGCCTATGAGATGTAGGTACTTGAGAAACATGGTGTCAGGAGGCACATAGTGTTGGGTTACTACTACTTGGGTGTGCTTACGGGACGTCGGTACTTGAGACACAAGGTGTCAGAAGGAACATGGTGTCAGGTTACTATTTCTTGGGCATGTCTTTGGGATGTCAGTACTTGAGACATGCAGTGCCAAGAGGTACATGATGTCGAGTTACATGACTGAGATTCTGGCATTGGCCGAAGCAGATGACCCTCCTTGGTTACTACTAAGCACCAGTGGGGGGTTGTGTTTACTTCATGCATCATACTGTTTATTTTCCTTATAGATGCATGCATTCTTAAACACTTATACTCAGTACGCACCACTGGGTGGTATCCTACTAAGATTCCTATCACACCCTATACGATCCCTTCGGGACATGTGTAGACTTTATGGTTTTATGTACAGGTAAAGTATCAACCTCAGGAGATGGATCATAGTGTTGTTTGGAATAAAGATGGTATAGACCTTGAGGTCATGCTTAGCTGGAGTTTACTTCTATTTTAGATTTTATTTGGTATCAACATGCTTACTTTACTATTGTAGCTACTGTTGGTTAGCCATTAGAGCCCTTTTTATATTGATATGTGTGACTTGATATGGGCACATGCTTGGTTGTTTTATTAGTTGTTACAAGTGGTGTTAAACATGCTATTTTGTTTACATTCTGCTAAAGTTGTTTATATATTACTTCCACTAGTTTATCTTCTATTGATTGTGCTTCTGCTATGCGGGTCTGGTTTGAGTATGCTAAGTCATTTATTTCTATTGTGTGTTTTATTATTATACTCAGACTAGTACCTTATTTTCCTCTAAGAGGGTATATCCTCCCCACTATACTTGTTAACACCCTCACTACTAGTCAGAAGCCTTTGGAGTTTAGGGAGGTGTGCCTAAGGTAGTAACACCCGACTCATTTAGCATTGTTCAGGTGGTTGTTCGGGTCTGGAACGTTACAAAGTGGTATCAAAGGTAGGTTGTTCTTGACCGGGATTTAGTAGCAGCTTTTGACTAACTACTAATGAGATGGAGTCTGCCTTCTTATTTCAACTGGTTTTACTATTTGGGATATGGTATACTGGAGATAGGTTGTTACTAGAACTAGGTTTATAGTTTTTTCTTAGGTTCCTACATCCCCAAGTATGAGAGATAGACCAAGTTTCCTTGGGTGGGAATTGTTGTTTTTCTTTTTCTCAGATTACAGCTTATATGATTTCCACCATGGTGGCTCACTTGGTGTGTGATGTTATTGATTGTGATATGTGATACTTGACCCTGTGAGGTAAGGGAGAAATTGGTCCTTGGCCCGGTATGGAAATGCGTGATTGTTTGGATTTTTATAGTCACATTTTTAGGGTATTTCAATTTCATAACTGCACATATGCTTTTTGAAGTGATAATACTATGTGAATAATATCAATTTCCATGCTATAGATGATTTTGAAATGTGAAAGGTGAAATTCCTGATAGAATTTCTTATTTATTTCAATGTAATATGTCATGCTTTAAATTATGTAAAATTTCATGTGGAAAGAGATTTGGGCCTAGCTAGTATATGAGCAGGCAGGTACTATGACTAAGGTGATGTTCATCACTAGGATTGAGCATCTTGGACGTCGGTTTGAGGCTGTGTGACTGTTAGGATTGGGTGACTCATTCATTGGTTTGAGGAAACGATGGTTTTTGGGATGGTCATAGCTCGAGGTACTTTTGATACTTAGATCTATTAAGGGTGGGTAATGAGTCCATGATGTCGGGATATCATGGGGTATAGTTGCGGTGGGGGAGATTAAGGGTAGTTGTTATACACTTCCTTTTACTGCTTTTATTATCTGTGTGAATATATTGTGATATATATGTGTGTGTGTGTGGGTTGTCTGACCATTGATGGTATTCAGTGGGTTCCGCCTAGATGGATCAATGGAACGTTAGGCGGGTAATGGTACAGTGCCACAGGAGCATGATCAGGTTCAAACACCTGAGGGAAAGGTAGAGCATGAGCCGCGGGTATAGTCTCAGGGGTAGGATCATGTTCGGGATCCAGTATAAGCAAAGCAGCATCCGGGTTTTGCGACATTCAGGTCGTGGCTTGATGAGCAGCTCCGGTCAAGTCTGGTACGTGTCTTGTAGGGGATTGACAGAGGCGTTCAAGGTACATATTCCTCTATAGAATATATGACATGGGAGTTCCAGTCGCAACACCCGTCGCTTTTCCAGGGTGAGGGTGGTCCACAGACAGCTGAGAACTGGATAGAGAGCATGCAGATAATCTTCGAGCAGATCGAGATGCCTGTAGTGTGGAGGGTCAAGCTAGCGAAGTACATGATAAAAAGACGGGCGAAGAATTGGTGGGATGTGTAGGTTCAGGCTCGCAGACATGAAGGACTGGCATGGAAGGAAGGACTTCAAGGATAGGTTTTTTGAGAACTTTTTCCTAGAGACGCTGAGGGAAGAGAGAGCTTGGGAGTTCTTGAGCCTCCAGTAAGGTGACATGTTCATCATGGACTACGCAGCTACCTTCACTGAGCTATCTCACTTTGAACCAAGTATGGTAATCGATGACACCTTGAGGTTGAGGCGCTTCGAGGGTGGCTTATGGTACACCATTGAGGTGTAGGTAAACATCTTTAGGTTGACCTCATTCTTAGAGGCGGTGAATCAGGCACTCATAGCTGAGGGAAACTTGATGGAAAATCTCATTTGAGTTGGGAGGTGTCTTTAGGTAATGGTTCAGATAGTAGGAAATGAGGTCAGGATGAGTTACAGTAGGGAGGGCAGGCTAAGGACTCAACTAGACCGCCTTTTGGTAGTCCGACAGTGGTTTTTTTTTAGCGCTGACAGCTAGGTCATGTTCGGAATTAGTGTGATAGGCCTCTAAAGGAGTGTCGGGCATGTGGACAGATCGGACATCTAAAAAGGTTCTGCAAGCAGCCTTCTCAGATAGTTGGCAGGTGGGGACCAGGATAGACGGTGGCGTCTGGGGTTGATTTAGGATTGGTACCAGGTGAGGATAGTTGAGGTTCAACTGTACACGAAGGACGTGATAGAGATAGTGGGACCCAACTAAGGGGTTAGTGGCTGGTGACTAGAGTAGTACTATAGGAAGGTTAGGCATCAAGCAGTTGTACTTCAGGCTAGGTTCACGCCATGGAGTTTCCAGAGGCTGGGCAAGCCAGTGAGAAGACAGCGGTCAAAGGTATGCCACGGGCGTGGCTATGATTTTCTTGTTTTCTTTTTGGCATGGATTGTTGAGGCATGTCCGTTTTGAGTGCACAAGATTTATTTGTACTGACTAGACATTGGTCAGTGGGATTGGCACCATTTTGAGTGTGTGATATATTTATTTATATGTATGAGATGTGTTACATCAGGGTTATTGAGGATGCGGGTTACTTGAGGTGCCATGGGCATCGGGGCATTGAGGATGTGGGTTACTTGAGGTGCATGGCACCAAGTTTTATTTTGAGCATCCATGGGATGCAGGACCTCATTGAGGCAGACACTGATGCAGTTTGAAATATGTTTGGGTGTCAGGAATGACACAGGAGAACTTGATGAGGTGTAGGGGTGATGGGGCGTCACAGGAGGACCATGATTCCGAAAATAGGTCGTTGGACCTTTGTTTGATTTTATTTTGGGCTAGTTTGGTCTGGAGTTTTCTTCACCACCCTTGGAAGGAAAATTCATGGAAGAATTTATTTAAGGGGGGAAGTTTGTAAGAACCCAGTTCTTACCTTAAGGTAAGAGTTTCTTTTTTTCTGTTTTTGAGTTGTTTTTGAGATAACATGGGGAAAACTAGGCAGTTCTAGAAATTTCCAGGTTACACACCATGTACTTCCCAATACACATCATGTACCCTTTCCATGTGAGAAGGTTATACATGGTGTGTAGGCGTGTTGTCCAGATAGAGATGTTTAAGCAAGTACATGTCGTGTACTCTTAGTACACATCGTGTATTCTAGCCATGTATTGGGGATATACATGGTGTGTGGGTATGTCAGTGAGTTAGAGAAGAAAACCAAGGACACACTGTGTAGTCAGGTCAGCAAGTCCTCGGCAAAATTTCAGCCATCTTAGGAATAGTAAAATGATACACACGGCGTGTACTAATATATACATCCCGTGTATTTTTTCGTTAAAATGGGTAGTAGCCTCGTTTTATGTTTCTAGGAAGAACCCTCAATAAGTTTAAGTGAGGATCAGTACCGAAGGAAGAAACCCCTCCCAAATGTCCATCTGAACCCTGTTTTACACACTGTTTGATCCATTGGAACCCCCTCGGTAAGGCCTTGATTCCTCTTGAGCCCTTCATCTTGATTTCTATTCTAAACCAAGTTGTGGGGTCTTGAATTTTAATGCTTGTTTTGTAGATCCACCGTGTTTTAGACCAAATTATAGGATGATACTGGAGGAGGATCATCGTACTAGTTCGGGGTAAGTGGTGCATACCTTATTTTGTGTTTTCGTGGACATTTGGGTGGCACGACCTTTAGCGCATCTTCAGGTAATTTTGATCGAGACCCGTTTTATCTTCTATTGCATATTGAATTAATTTTTTTACCCATGGGATACCTTTGGGAATGCCATATTGCCTAAATTGCTTGAGCAAGGTCGAGCAAGAAGTCGAGCTCATTGGGATATTTTGGCTCGGGGTTCCAAAATGGTTATAATTGGTCTACTTTGTTTTTAAACTGGTATGTTTAATTTTTTAAAGCATGAGTAGGCTTGTTATAGGTATTAAAGACCTTGGTGTTGTTGTGTGATAGTCGTTGGGCTAGTGCAATTCAACTGTTTATATTGCTTTGCCTATTTATGTGATTTGTTTAAATATGATAAATATATAATTTTTGAATTGCATATGTTAGAACCTTTGGATTGTGTTGGGTGTGGACCATATATTCTTGAATGATTTTGATCATAGGTTGGGATTGGCCTAGATCATTGGGTGGTTTAACCACGGGATTGGGCATCATGGACGTTGGTTTGAGGTAGTTGGATTGTCAGGTTGGGCAATGCCTAGGTTACTTGGATGGAAAGGCCATTGGATTCTTGAGAGACATGGTCACAGGTACACGAGGTGACTGAGGTGATTTGTCTTGGGTTTTATACTTGGTGATGACCTCTCACCCGTGATTTGGGTCGTGTGCACATAGATGACTTCGTGATGAGGTGGTTTTGACTGCTCATGTGGGTAGAGACCCCGTAGTTGCGGTTATGTGATTATGGTTTGGGTGTGCTTGTTGTGGAAGCCACGTGGAATGTGAGGAGCCTTCATATTGTTTGGGAGTGCCTAAGGGACATCGGTACTGGAGACATGAGGTGTTAGGAGGCACATGGTGTCGGGTTACTACTGCTTGAGCATTCCTACGAGACATCGGTACTTGAGACATGCGGTGTTAGGAGGCACATGGTGTCAGGTTACTACTACTTGGGTGTGCCTACAGGATGTCAGTACTTGAGAAATGAGGTGTCGGGAGGCACATGGTGTCAGGTTACTATTGCTTGGGAATGCCTTAGGGATGTTGGTACTTGAGACACATGGTGTCAGGAGGCACATGGCGTTGGGTTACATGATTGAGATTTTGACATTGCCTGAAGCAGATGACACTCCTTGGTTACTGCTGAGCACTAGTGGGAGTTGTGTTTACTTCGTGCATCATACTATTTATTTTTCTTATAGATGCATGCCTACTTAAACACTTATACTTGGTATGCATCATTGGGTGGTATCCTACTGAGATTCACCTCACACCCTACACAGGCCCTTCAGGACGCGTATAGACTTTATGGTTTTATATATAGTTAAAGGATCATCCTCAGGAGATGGACTGTAGTGTTGTTTGGTATGGAGATAGTATGGACCTTGAGGTCATTCCTATCTAGAGTTTAATTCTTTTTTATCTTTAATTTGGTATCAACATGCTTACTTTACTGTTGTAGTTATTGTTGGTTATCCATTAGTGCCCTTTTTATATTGACATGTGTGACTTTCCATGGACGCATGCTTGGTTATTTTAGTAGTTGTTACAAGTGTTGTTCAGCATGCTATTTTGTTTACGTTATACTACACTTGTTTATATATTGTTTTTGATGATTTATCTACTATTGATTATGCTTCTGTTATACGAGTCTGGTTCGAGTCTGCTAAGTCATTTATTTCCACTGCATGTTTTATTATTATACTCAGACTGGTACCTTATTTTCCTCCTAGAGGTTATAGCTTCCCTGCTATACCTATTAACACCCTCACTGCTAGTCGGTATCCTTTGGAGTTCAGGGAGATGCACCTAAGGTAGTAACACTCGACTCGTTTAGCACTGTTCGGGTGGATGTTCGGGTTTGGGATGTTATAACTACGTTGAATGCTTAGATATATTAGGGATTAAATTCTCATATGAGTTGTGTACAGATCTCATACTTTCATCACTACCCAAGAACTTCTCTAATTTTATTATTAATTACAATATGATCAATAATGAGAAGAGTATTTTAAAACTTCTTACTTTAATTCACCAAGTGGATAAGGATATGGAGCATGATAAACTCACTGTCCTTATGGTGAATAAGAAAAAGGAATAATAAGGTAAAGGGTCCCAAGACTCATAAATGGTCTAAATCTCTTGAGCACCATCCTTCTAAGAAGAAGAAGATCTAAAGGTGGGGAAAAGAAAAGGAGGAAGTATGTTTTTCATGTGGCAAGTCAGGCCACTGGAAGAGGAACTGTATCCAGAAGTAAGGGGAAGTTAAAGGTGTGTTAGTTATCGAGTGTAATCTTTCAATATCTACACATTGGCAATTAGATATAGCTTTTGGGGATCATATATGTATCCAAATATAGGAACCAAGTAGATTTTGAAAAATTGATAAAGGAGAGGTGGATTTGAGAGTTGTTAATGGAGCGAAGATGGATGCCCTATCCATTGGTGACTACCACATTTCATTGCCAACAAGAATTATTTTGGTTTTAAAATATTGTTATTATGTACCTACGATTACCAAGAATATAATTTTTGTATCATGCTTAGATACATATGGGTTTATTTTAAAGTTTGGAACTAAAATTTGGTTCTTTTATAAAGACAACATATGTTATGGTATGACGCATTTAAATAATGGTATTTATGCATTAAATTATGAAAACCAAGTGTTGGAAATTGATAAAAAATCATGTTCACACGACTCATATAACACTCAACTTTGGCATCACCATCTTGGTCATATAAATGAGAATTGTTTGACAAAACTTTGTCAAGATGGTTATTTAGACTCTCCTAAGCTAAAACCACTTAAAAGATGCCATGCTTGTTTACAGGGAAAAATAAACAAACCACCATTTGGCAGACAGGGTGAAAGGGCCATAGAGCTTCTAGGATTGGTACACACTGATGTGTGTGGATCACTTCTAGTGGAATCTAGAGGTGGATGTTCTTACTTCATAACTTTTACTGATGAATTGAGTAGATATAGATATGTCTACTTGATGAGTTATAAGTCTGAGTCCTTTGATAAATTCAAGGAATTCAAGAATGAAGTAGATAATTGACTTGGAAAGAAGATAAATATTCTTTTATTGGATTGAGGTGGTGAATATCTTAACTAAGAGTTTATCGAATTTCTATGGGAGTTTTAGATTCTATTTCAACTCACTCCACCTTGCACACCACAGTGGAATGGTTTTAGTTAAAGGAGGAACCATACCTTATTAGGCATGGTAAGGTTGATGATGAGTCATGCAGATATTTCATTATCCTTTTGGGGATGTGAATTGAAAACTGGGGTATATACATTAAACCGAGTACCAACTAAAGTGGCAAATAGAATTATATTTGAGTTATAGAGTGGAAAGAAACTTGTTTTGTTTCATACATGTGTATGGAGTTGTGAGGAATTTGTTAAGGCCTTATTAGGAAATAAACTATCACCCCGGGGCACAAAGTGTATCTTTATAGGGTGTCCCAAGGAAACAAATGGATACTACCTATACAACCTCTCAGACAAGAAAGTGATTGTCACCAGACAAGTTATCTTTATTGAGAGGGATAATGTCCTTAAAAATTATAGTGGGAGAAAGATTGAATTCGATGAAGTTGATTCTCAAGATAAAATATTTGGTACAGGAATAGATTCCATAGATCCCCATGGAAGAAGTAGTTCCTAAAACGTAAGTACCACATTAGTGCATAAGAGAGGTAATAGAACTAGAGAGATATGGTTTTATAGTCACCGAAGATGATGATTCATTATAGGTTGACAATGATGAAACTCTATCCTATAAGGAAGCAGTAGAGAGATTAGAACTTGTAAGATGGAAAGAAGACATTAATTCTGAAATGGATTCCATGTATCAAAACCAAGTTTGGGTTTAGGTTGATGCTCCAGTTGATGTAAAGCCTGTTGGGTGGAAATGGGTATTCAAGAGAAAACTAGACATGAAAGGTAAAGTAAATACCTATAAAGAAAGTATAGTGGCTAAAGGGTTTAAACCGCATCAAGGAATTGACTATGATGAAAACATTTCACAATTTTCTATGTTTAAATCCATAAGAATTCTACTTTTTATAGCAGCTTACCATGACGATGAGATTTTTTATATGGATGTGAAAACTACATTCCTTAATGGGAACCTTCAGGAAGATGTTTATATGAAACAACCAGAAGGTTTTGTGACTCCAAGTGATTCCAAAAGGATTTTCAAGTTTTATATATCTATTTATGGATTGAAGGAAGCATTTAGGTCATGGAACATTCAAATCGATGAATACATAAAAGAATTTGGTTTCATTAAGAATGAATGTGAGCTATGTGTTTATAGGAGGTTTAGTGATAATGTGATCATTATACTAGTAGTATATGTTGAGGAAATGTTACTTATTGGAAATGAAATACCAGTCTTACAGAATGTTAAGGACTAGTTAAATAAGTGTTTCTCCATGAAGGACTTAGGTGAAGCATCATATATTCAGGGGATCAAGATCATTATTGATAGATACAAGAGGTTTATTGGACTAAGTCAAAGTACATGTGTTGACTAGATACTAAAGATATTTAGTATAGAACAATCTAAGAGGGGATTGGTCCCAGTGTCACATGGTTTACATCTTTCTAAGAAAATGTGTCCTCATACACAATAGGAGAAAGAGAGAATGAGCAAGATCTCATATGCTTTGGTGATATGATCAATCATGTAGATCATGTTATGTACTAGACTTGATGTTTCCTATGCATTGAGCATAGTAGGTAGATATCAAGTAGATCTGGGAGAACAGCATTGGTCTACTGTTAAGGTTGTCCTTAAGTATCTTAGAAGAACTAAGGATATGTTCCTAGTGTATTGAGGAAACGATGAGTTGGTCATCATGGGTTATACTGATTCTATTTTTCATACTGATCAGAATTATTTGAAGTCATAATCAGGATATGTTTTCAGTCTCAATGGAGGATTTGTGATTTAAAAGAGTTCAAAGCATCTAGTTGTTGTTGATTCTACAGTGGAGTTTGAGTATATAGCAGCTTCTGATGTATCCAAGGAAGCTATTTGGATTTGTAACTTTATCCAGGAGCTTGATGTGGTACCTAGTAGTAAAGACCTTATCACGTTGTATTGTGATAATACTATAGTGGTGGCTCTTTAAAAAGAGTCAAGGTCACACCAACGGACAAAGCACATACTCAAAAAGTATCACCTCTTGAGGTATTTTCATCGAAGGGGTGAAGTTGCAGTAAAAAAAGTTCCCACAGAGGAGAACATGGTAGAACCCTTGAATAAATTTATATCCTAGTAGAAGCATGAGTATGATGTGAGAGCTAGCAGACTAAAGATTATTATCATTTGTCTCTAGTGAAAATGGGATTCTATTAGAGTTGGTGCCCTGGAACCAACTTCTGTGTACTTTATAATAACTTGTATTCATATTTTTGAATATTAATAAACTACTTATCATATCATGGTTATTCTTCTGCATAACATAGTATGTGATAATTTCCTAAGAGTAGTTGTCACACTGAAAGGTCGTGGCAGTTCTCCGTTATGATGAGAACCCGGAAGTGTTATGACGTTATTCTTAAATATATGTTATATGGTCGAATGATATCATTTTAGGAACACAAATTATATAGGTTATCAGGGGTGGAGACTCATAGGACTTTGATTCACCTTCTCATGGTCCACACCCTTGGTAATATCCAATAGGATATTATGAGAACAAAACCCTTCAGTAAGAAATCCACATTTATATGTGTCATGGGATGTTCCTATATATGAATGTATGTATTGGTCCTTAGGCTTTAATATTATTATTATTGAATATTATGAGTCATGTACTTTGATGTATTGACAAAAACCATGACGACAAATGTTTGCAGTGAGGTAGGATACATTGGGTGCGTCATGAGTAGTATTGCATTAATGAATAATATGAGAAATGATTTGTCCCTTATGTTCTTTAACAGAAGTTGATGTCTCGGACTCTTTTATGGAAATGGTATAGCCTAAATAAATCCATAGTCATGATGTACAATAGGCAAGTTCAATTTCCAAGAAGTCAAAGAAAGAGACATCGAGCACATAGGTTGATGCAACTAGCATGAAACTTGTTTGATTTGAGATATCATGACAAATGGATTATATTACACAGTAAGCATTCGTATGAGGTATCATGTTGTTGTGGTATTAAATTTTTTCTTTATGGGTGTCTTGGCATGTTGTTAGATTCTAACCTTGGACTTTAGTTTGTTTCGACTAATGTCACTGAGAAAGAGGGCTAGAGGGTCACACACTAAGTGTATCCAGAATCTCAGTTAAATAATATATTATTATTTATTATTTAACAAGTAGAATAAATAGTATTCCTAGATGTGATTTAATAATTATTCATGCATGCTTGATCTCATATAAATATTTATTTTATATTTATTGAATATGATATTTATATATTTATTGGCGAATAATGTAGTGATATTTATTTAATAAATAAATAGTCATTATTCAAGGCCTGATAAATATTATGGAGTAATGACGGACTGAGTTTAATGGTCCGATGAGAAATAATAAATATTAAATATTATTTGATTAAATAATATTTAATTTAATTCACAAGTTAAACGCATATCGAGAAATAATAACAATATTATTATTATTTTTCATGGGGTTTCACAGGGATTAAATAAATAATAAAGGGAATTTGTGCAAGTATTTTATTTTAAACCTAGTGATATATAAACCTGGTTATATTAATTTTTCTCAATGAGCCAATTCATTTTGTTTTGGTTGTGCACAACAGATTTAGAGAATTCTCTCAATCCCTAGAGGGATACCTTCTCCAAGAACACTCTAAAGAATAGAGAGTGATCTTCTTCCACCTCTCACTCTCAATCCAAGAGAGATCTAGAAGAATGCTTTGGAAGTGGTTCTCGAGGCGATCAAAAGCAGACGAAGCAAGCAATAGGATCTATCGTGCTAGCACCTAGAGATTACTATGGCGAAGTTCAAAGATTTATGGAACACGTGTGGATCACCACTAGAGGGAATCTTCTTTGATTCCTACAATGCAACAACAAAATAACATAGATCTGTAATCATGTCCATTAACAAAGAAATAATTTCATTAAGGTAATTATTTATTTAATTAAATTAATTATAAATATTATGTGATGATCCTCTCTCTTGGTTTCAGCATTCTATCCCTTGTCTATATTCTTTGATTCAATTTCATAGATCATGATGTTTATCATTGTGTAAATCTTGGTTTGATCATCTATCATGGAGAAAAGAAAAGTTGAGCATGACCCATCGCACACTTCTGTTGCACCTAAAACCTACAATGACTAAGGAAACCTTGACCTCAGGGGTCGAACCAACTCAGGTTAAAAACGTAGTCTGGATATAGGAGTAAGAGTGTAATCCAAGGAGTGTTGTCCAAGGAATTCCACAATAATGATTCCAACCGAGTCCAAGGAAACATCCAAGGTAAAACGAGATAAGAAATGGCTAGGCCCAATGATGTAACCAAGGAACTTCATGTCTATAGAAGCCATGCTGGATCCAAGGAGTGTATCCAAGGAATCCTATAATATTAAAGGAGGGATCTTACGATGTCATGCCAGGCATCCACTTATTTTAAAATATTAGGTTCCAAGGTGGGTCTCACCCTTGGAAACCAACATCTCTAAATCGAAATGGCGTCCACGAGTGCTCAAGTAATTCCCCCAGGAATCAAAAAGCTAACTCGAGTCTAACCACTCATATAATGATGTCAAGGTCCATATACAAGGAACCTTACAATTGATTTATTAAATAATTAAGGCCAAGTAATATTCATGCCATTTTGTAAATTCATTTGGTTACACGTCCTTAGCCCGCATTGTTATACTAGTGAAAGGTAAAGGAGTGAAGTTAATAATTAAATATGGAATGAATGAAATGGTTGCATTCCCCTTAGTCTTGTCACACAAATAAAAGGAAGGGATTGAACCAAATGAACTTAACAAAATGGCATGACTATTACTTGGACTTAATTATTTAATGAATCAATTGTAAGGTGCCTTGTATTTGGACCTTTACACCATTATAGGAGTGGTCAGACTTGAGTTACCTTTTGGATTCTTGAGGGAATTCCTTGAGCACTCGTGGACGTCATTTCGATTTAGAGATGTCAGTTTCCAAGAGTGAGACCCACCTTGGAACCCGATATTTGTCTATTAGTGGATGCCTGATATGACACTGTAGGATCCCTCTTCTGCTAATAGAAGATGCCTTGGATACACTCCTTGGATCCAGCATGACTTATATGGATATGAGGTATCTTGGTTACATCCTTGGGCCTATCCATTGCTTATCATGTTTTACCTTGGATGTTTTCCTTGGACTCGGTTATAATCATTATTGTGGAATTTCATGGATAATGCTCCTTGGATTACACTCTTACCCCTATAGCCAAACTACAGTTTTAACATTAGTTGACTCGACCCCTAAGGTCAAGGTTTACTTGGTTATTACCTTAGAACCACTTTATTATTAATAACATTATAGGATGCCTTGTTATACCTTGGATCCATCACTATCATGTCAGGATGTCAGTGTTGGGATTACCTCATGTGACTTAATTTATATAAACTGGAACTTAATAAATTAATGAACTATATACATGTTCAGACACCATCCAAGGTCTTAAACACTTGGGTATTTACGTTATTGTACTGCTTTACTTCAATATATGCATGCTTGCATATTGTTTAAGTTTACATTACATAGATTGGATGTTATATACGTCATTAGTGGTGACATGTTGGGATTTATCTCACACCCTATCGGGTCTCCATTGACACTCGGACGGATTACATGTATGCAGATGTTGACAAAGGAAAGTGTACTACTTCAGACACTTGATTGCTTGATTGCATATGATGGAGTTGATACCAAATGACCGAGCTGGAGATCAGGATGTTGGAGATCTTTTTTTTTCTTTTTTCTACTTTTGTATATCATGTATGTCTACTACATTGCATCTATGTTCCCCATATTATTAGATACATGACATATCATCACCAGCTTTTGTATGTGATTACCAGTTGTTCAATTGTTTATTAATTCAGTATGCTTTTGTTGTGGCTTATGTTTATTTATATTGTGTATACTATTTTACCTATTATATTATCTTTATCCATTGTGTTACACTCTGGTAATGGGGGAATAGTCTCCCCATAGACACTATAAGGACTCAGCCTCAAAACATTACATAATCTTGAATTAAATGAATAATTCACATTGAGGATCTTTTTAGGTTTAGAGTTTTAGATAATTAGGTCATAAATATTAAATTACATATCAAAAATTAAAAAGCAGACACTTCTACTTAGTTTCCATTTTTTTATAAAAAAAAACTCTTAAAAAAATTCATGTCTAGTTCCATGCTTTAGACATCGTGAATTTTTCTTGATCTCATCCTTGACCATATTCCACTTTATTTCCTATGAAAAACATTTAAAAAAAACTTGGGATAAGAAAATAAAGATCAATAAGGGATACACAAATAAGGAAAACTGTTAGTTTTTTTACTTATTACCTTATTATAACAATTAGTTAATTATTTGAGTTCATATTTGACATTTTTTCGATGTTCGGAACTTGAGTCAAAAATGAACTTGTTATAATTACAAATTGTCCATGTAGTAAAAATTTCATTATCTCCAGAATAATATTCATGATTTATATATCATATATATGATATATATCTGGTATATATATGTATTTATAATAGTACATAACATTTGGAGATAAGAAATGAAATGCATTGTTCATGGAGACGGTAAGCCGTACGTACGCATGAATGCTAATTTCATTTCTATTTCATATTTAATGGAATAAAAACATAATTATAAATAGTTATATTATAATTCCAGTATAATATAATATGTAATTTAATTATCTCCATCCTTTATACATTCCACGTATGGCATGAATGAGTCATGTCACTTTGAGGGGGCGGTAGTCTGCACTTCCTCAGATGAAATTATCGCATTTACCCATTATAGAAACCATAAAGGTATGATATAAATGGGAAATACAGAAGCATAGAAACAATATAAATATAATATATATCACATATAAATATAGTTCCATCATAATATCCACCATGAGAGGCAGTAGGAGATAATTGAACAATCATCGTTTCGTGAGGCAATAGTCCGTCGTCCACAGAAACAATATGTTCTTTACCCATTAGATGGAGGTGTGTGTAAGTGTAGCTTGAATACTTATCATAAAAAAAACCTAGTATATTGAGGATATGAGTTTTTTTATAAAATAAAGGAATAAAAAGAGTTTAGGGGTTGGAGAAGTAAAATAAAAGAAAAGAACTTAAGAGAAGACGTTACCTTTAAATCGGGTAACTCCAATTGGTTTGAACCAAAAGGTTTACTAGAAGTGCCTTATGCCTAAGGTAAAGATTCTAGGATTAGTAGAGGGATTTAGGGAGATTAATTGTTCAGAGTTTGGATGATCCAAGGGGATTTAGAGGTTTGATTAATGGGTTAGAGTTGATGGATTTTATAAGGGGGAGGAGGGGCTCTTTAGGGAAGTTTGAAAATATTATTTTATTATAAACTTATCTTCAGTTTGAAAAGGTATGAAACTCATTAAATTCAACGATAAGATGAATCATGTTCTAAATAAAATCATACAATAAGAATTGGAAAAGTTTTGGATATTGTTATAATTTTTATAATCTTATTTATTTAAATCATTCATTAATGAGGTAAACACTACATCATTATTGTATCATAAATAATTTTACTTATTTGATGTCTAAAAATTATAAATAAAATACCATGATGTATTAAATATTTTTATATTTCTAATGAATATTTATAGTCGAAGAGATAACTTATATAATCCTATATAAAAATTGTTTTACTAAAAGATGTTTGTTTATGTCATTTTTGCCTTTACTTTAAATTAATTAATAAAAGGTGTTATTATCACTCTTAATTGGATCCATGGGGTCCCAAAATCGACCTAAAAATGACCATGGTCGGAAATTTATCAACCAATAGGATTAGGACACATGTTAGGGTAATTTAATATTATTATAATATTAGTTTTTACCCTTATTTACCATATATACCCTTTAACTATGGTAAATAAAATATTTACTAAAGTAAATATTCATAATGTATAAAAATAAAAGTTTAACTATTTACACAATTTGGACCTCCTGATTCCAAATATGAAATCTATTTTTCCAAATTCAAAACATAGAAGTGGCAAAAATTAATTTAAAATTAATTTCCACTGTCATAACAAAAAACGTGTTTTTAAGAAATAATAACCATCAAAAGATTAACACTTGTTTATGTCCAATTTTAAAGTAAAATTACTTCCAATGTCCAAAATTGGATTAAATGGTAAAAAAATAATCTAATTACACTTTAAAATCATTTAAAAAGATAATATAACCATAAAAATAAATTATATTAAAAGACGGTTTTGAATTAAAATACAGTATTTTTCACTATTCATTAAAAATGAACTTTATCAGAAAAATACCAAAATTTCATCCAAAGTAAATTTTTATGTCCTGATTCTAAATAAAAATTTTATTTTGTCAAATATAACATATAAAAGTGACAAAAACTATATTTAAAAAGGGTTCGTCATCAAAAGGTGGTAAAACGACCTTTTAAAGAATATTAGAGTATTTCATGCTTAAAATATGATTCATTCTTATTTTAAGACTCTAAAATTTATTAGATAAATGTAAATTCATTTTAACAAACATGTATAATTATATTTTAGTTAGTTATATTTATTTCCGCCAATACAACGACTAGGCGTTAACTACCATTTAATATAATAATAATATTATATTATTTTTTGGTATAACTCAACGTTGTTTGCAACATAAGATTTCAAAGAAACCTATTGTTGCGAGGTGAGTACACTATTAGGCCTAGCATACCCTTTAAAGTAAAATTAATATTTAATTCAAAAATATAAATGAATATGAAAATTTCATATTCTTTATTTACCCGGGATGTTACATCCTTCCTCCCTTTTGGGAATTGTGTCCTCACAATTTTAAAATTGGGCTCGGAAACTTCATTAAAAGTCCCACATCTAAAAAGAGTCAATAAAACTATCACTTTAAAAGAAATAAAGAAAATAAAAAAGGTCACTCGAGATAATAGATACTAGGATTCCATGAAAACATGGATATGGAGGAGAAAACAAACCATCAAGTTCTGATGGAGAGTGATAGAAAACATGATTAGGAGAAAGTTGACCACCATAAAATCACAAACTTGTGATGGGTTAAACGGTCTTTGATTCCCCGGTAAGAAAAGTAAACAAAAAATGTTTTTGTTTTAAGTTACTTTTCATAAAGTTGAGGAATTTATTTAAAAGCTTGAATAAGAACATAAGGAAACATACTTACTTTTCATGTGGACTTTCATCCTTTACTAGATTTCTACCACAACCTCATCTTTTCTCCATACGATGAGTATTCAGGATGACTTGTTCACATTAAAAGCGCTATAATCAACTTATAGAGAGTCACATAATCCAAAAAAGATAAACTATATATTTCCCATGTCTTTAGACATTAACCAAAACCAAAATGGTTGGTACAAGATCAGATAATCCCCAAAAAGGATAATCTTTTACAAAAATAAAAACCACTCTTAATCTCCAAAAATTTTCAAACAATACCCAAAGTTCAACAAAGACCATTCAATAAACAACTATCCATTAAATTATTCAAATTAATCCAAAATAAGATTGAAACCTAAATCTCATAAGGATTTAATCACATAGTCTTCCAAGATAAATATTAACATTTATCTCCAAATAACTTCAATTACTCTCTAAGTCTCATACTGAAAAGTAATTAACCTAATCACATATTATCCATGATAGGTTAATCATTTCCATAGATAACTCAAAATAAACTTATTATTGATTCATAAAATCATCTAACTAAAAATAATTAGTCATACGTGTAACACCCCAAGCTTCCACAATATGTTTCCCTTTGAATAATGCAATAGCTTACATTGTACGCAACTTCGAGATTCTAACACACTGTGACCAATCAAACTAGCCGTTATAAATAGTAATACCCAATTTTTGAAATTTTATAAATTTTATATTTCAAAATGGACTTTATTTTTGGATTCAGAATACCAAATTATCTTAGGGTGAATTTTTGGTATTTTTTTGAAAACTTTCAATTTTTGATGAATAGTGAAAAACACCGCGTTATTGGTTTAAACCGACTTTTTATGTAAATAATTAGTTATTTTAATTTAATTTATTTTAGGTAAAAATAGATACATAATATATATGTGTGTGTGTGTGTTCAACGTAATTTATTGGAGTCATTTTATAATAAGTTTAGATATATAAAATTTTATCGAACTATTTACCGTCTTTTACCCACCTCCTGGGAGCATTTGTAAATTTGTATAAAACTTAATTTTACCGCTTATGTGAGTTAAATTTCAAAAATCTGAGAGACACGATTAATATCAGTAATTAAAATGTGGTTCAATAAGATTAAAATAAATTTTGGTGAATCGTAACTTTTTACTTTTATTTACCATGATTAAAAGTAAATAGGGTAATTAAGGATAAAAATGATATCATAATTGCCCTAACATGTGTCCTAATTCTATTGGATAAGTGTAATTCGACCAAAAATAACCTTAGGAATAAAATATGATCCTTTAGGTCCACTTAGATTAGATTAGGACATTTATTATTATTTTATTTAAAGAAGAGTTAAAAGAGTTAAAATCAAAGTTTAATAACTAAACCATTTTTAATATAGATTTATACATAATATAAATTTGACTATAAATATTAATTCGAAATCTAAAAATATTTCCTACATAATTATATTTTATTTATAATTTTTATACATTAAATAATTTAATTTATTTATGACACAATGATGACGCAGTAATTACCTTAATGATGAAATATTAAAATAATTGATATTATAAATATCCAAATAAATGTAATTTGAGACTTTTGATGAATTAAACTAATTTTATAGGTTAATATGACATATTATTATTGAACATATTAATTTATTTCGAAGTAATAAGGTTTTTATAACTTTAACAAAAATCATTTATTAAATAATTTCAAAATTGACATAATTGAGTTTTTAAAACAAATACTATATTATTGGTTGATATAATATTCCTAAAAATCTAAGGTTCATCCAAAGTGACTTAATAATATTATATATGTTATTAATAAACCACTTGAGGTTCTCTTGGAAGTTTATAGTAAGTTTATTAACCATATAATATAAAAATACAAAGAGACATGGTAAATGTCAAACTATTTAACTAAGAGTTAAATATAAAAGATAAGGTTAATATGATGACCTAAACCTATCTAAAACCTATTGGTTGAGAGATTTTTGACCCATACCCACCTTATAATTTAAATAATTAATTTTTAGCCATTAGAAACGGAAAATTATTTTATTATAAAATAATATTTCAATCTTTTCCTAAGGTACCCCTCACCCCTCTTATAAAAGGTCACTTCTCATTCTATCAAATTCATGACTTCAAAGCCATTTGGATCGAACAAAACCTACCCAAATATCCTATAAAATTTCCTACCTTAATCCTAGAGGCCTTAATTTAGTCATAAATCTAACCTAATGAGCCCTTTTGATCAAATCAATAGGAACAACCCAAAGAAGAGGTAAATATTTCATCACCTCTTTCAAGTTATTTTCTTCTTATGCTTCCTCTTTATTTGTTGTTTCCATTATAAAATAATAACTCCAGTATATTATATATAATTTTATGTTATTATAAAAATTTTACAACCATATTCATTATTCTATCCATCCTATAAATGACAAAGTCACCATACGTGCGTACGTACGGATTACCGTCTCTACGTCGTGGTGTAGTTTGTTATTCAAACACTTCATCATTTGGATGATTATAATAATGAGTATAAATTATTTAAATAATAAATATAAAATTATAATGATTCTTTATATATGATATACCATCCAATTATATATGATTTTAATATCAAAAGAATGATATTGTCGCTCGTGCGTACGTACGGATTACCATCTCCACGAACGCGGTGAGATTCATTCCCCATCGTAATCATTAAAGAATAATTTTCATTTTATGATTAAAAATAATTTTTATGAACATAATATTATTCGGTATATGAATCAAATATATCCTATCCATAACAAATATGGCTTACGTAACCAAGCATATAAAGGAAAACGAATCAGTTAACACCTGAAACGATGATACTACTAAAATACCATTAACAAAGCAATATGAGAAGATAATATATGATATAATATTAATGTATATGGTTCTTTTATAATTTAATAACAATTATTTCACCATTATACATGAGTTTAACCTACCATCTACCAAGGAAAATTACAAGGTAAGGGTTAATTTCACAATCTCTTTATTATCTGAGGTTGTTTTTACGTAAGTATCTACTGGGACCTATTTATCATCCACATTCATGTTTCTTAAAAATGTATTCTGAAACATTTTTACCATTTACTAGAATATGGTTTAAAGTCATTTATACCCTTATTTTACCTTATATGTTTTTAAATGAATCTTTTCGCCGTTTTCCAAACAAGGTACTTTATAACCTTTTCGACAAAATTAAGGTAAGAATGTCTTTTTTTAACTTATATGGCGGGTGCGGTTATTCTTTGCCGTTATTACACCTTTGAAGCTTCCCTTACAATATTATAAGAATATTTTCAAAATTAATGTTTTCTTTTATAATTACTTTACTTTTAAATGATTTCAAAATAGAAAGAGATATTTCTCTAAAAAAAATTTGATTTCATCTATGTCAACATCCTTTGATGGATTGTGAGCTTATTTGAAGTTGATTTATTATGATACAAAACTTCCATATTATATTAAAGGTTTTGTGATATGTTTGACTGTCGATGTGTTATTTTTACACCATTCATGGTTTAGGGATAAAGTATTGATATTTCGTATGCTAGTTTTAATACGAATGTTTATGTTATGTTTAAACCTTTTCATATGAGGAATGAATTGGACTTAGTAAGTGATGGGTGGAGCCCTCTATAGATCCTTGATGAATCGGTAGGTATCATGAGACAAACTAGTGTTTTGGCACAAGGCCTTGACAAAATCTTATTTGTAGTCATGGCACAAGGCCTTGACTATGTGGTTATGAAGTCTGGCATTATGCATTCCATCATTATGAAAGTGGCTATTGATATTGTATGTGATTATTCAACTAGTAGAATATCCATGTGAATAAGTAAATGGAATTATTTGATTTTATCTTTTCCATATTATGATGAAGTTCAAGTTTAAAAGGCTTTTGTTTTAGTCTTACATTGCCTTAAATGTTTATGCTTATTTATGAAAGTTTCTGCTATATTGTTATCCTTATTGAGCATCTGAGCTCACCCCTTTCTATGTTTTATTTTTCCCAGGATGTGAAGAAGTATATTATGACTAACCTGTAGGGATAGTCATTTTCCATATGAGTGTGTCCTATGGAAACTATGTTGTTGTAGTTTTTCATTTTATAATGTAATGTAAAACTTATGAATGTATCTAGTATTTCCAAGGATACTAAATTGATCGGTCTTTCGGGATTTGATCCCTTATGATCATGCCAATGTTATGTAATAATGCACTGACTCTGGGTAACTGGGGTCAGGGCATTACAATACTAACCAGGGACTTTACGTAGTCTAGTGGTAGGTGATAAATCTCAATCGCACTTTGGTTGTGGGTTCGATTCCTGCAGCTTTGTCGGATGCGACGGGTTGTGACACGGTCTGCGTATTGTCTTTTTTCAAAAACTATATAATTTTATAACATTCCAAAAAATGAGATAAATTCATCAAAAATAACTATAACATAATTTTAACCACAAAGGTTATCTAATAACTTTCATTTTGTATCCCAAAATTTAATAGTCTATATTTGCCTCAAATTCAAGGATCATATAAACTCAAATGGTTTTTTATAACTATATCCACAAAAGAAAAGATAATTCTTCTTTGAATAACATTTTCACATATCAAACTTCAGGGTTACACATACTAGAAAAAGTTTCCAAAGTAATACCATCATTAATACATTCAAACATGTCATCATACATAACTCTTCAATTCCTAAAATGTAGACATCTTAATCATCGAATATCCTTCCTGATCCTTTATCCATATTTTTCATCTTATTCTTTTATACTTCTTTCTTACAAACAAAATCATGCATAATGTCCTAAGATTTTGGTAATTTAAAAACATGAGCTAATAAATAATCCATACCTTTCATAGGTCATTTTAAGTTTCCTCATCTTCAATTGGAATGACATTAGGAATTGGTAAATGTATATTTGTATGATCTTGCAGATCCCTTTCCCGAAACTTCTTCGTAGGACATCTATTTGTGTAGTGACCATGCACACTACATTTAAAACATTCAATTGACCCATTTGAAAGAACTTCTTTCCCTTTCCTGGAGTAAACTAGACACTTCCTTTTTCCATGGTAGTTTCTTGCTTCATGACCTTCATTACCACATCTGAAACATCTTCTCATCCATTTGAAGCATTTTCCTAAGTGTTTCTTTCCACATCCTTGACACATAGGTTTTTGAATATACTTACCTTTATGATTATTACTTGAACTTCCATAGGGATTTGTTTCTCGCATATACAATGCCTTATAAAAATCACCAAGGTTCAGGTGGTCAATCATGACTCCAGATAATTGGTTGAGAATAACCACAAGACTTCTCATTACAGCTCCCATTTCATTCAGTTTCTCATTCATAAAACTGTCACAGTTTTCTTTACATCCACTGATACTTTGGTGCCTGCTGGATCTGGCCATTTACTAAAACCAAAAAGGTCAGTGTGAGTATATTAGTAAAATCATCATATAATATCTTATGAGGTGGGTGAATACTAAGATATATTTATTCATGTTATCTTAAACTCATTAACTTTATCAAAAATAACTATGAATCTTTATAAAATCCTAACCAGTATGGTTATGTCACTTATGCTTAAATAACACCCTAACCTCTAAAGTTATCTAAACCGATCTCTGATACCAATTATAAGGACCCAACCTTATAATATTACATAATCTTGAATTAAATGAATAATTCACATTGAGGATCTTTTTAGGTTTAGAGTTTTAGATAATTAGGCCATAACTATTACATTACATCTCAAAAATTACAAAGTAGACACTTCTACTTAGTTTCCATTTGTTTCATAAAAAAAACTCTTAAAAAAAGTCATGTATAGCTTCATGATTTAGACAACATGAATTTTCCTTGATCCCATCCTTGACCCTATCCCACTTTATGTCCTGTGAAAAACATTTCAAAAAAACTTGGGATGAGCAAATAAAGCTCAGTAAGGGATACACAAAGAAGGAAAATTGTTAGCTTTTTTAAAACAACAAGTAAACCATAAATACTTCATCATAAGTAATAATTTTCACCATTATGATGTAGTAAATACTCTTCCCTAAACAAAAGATCATTGCTTACCCTTTTGTAACCAAAAGATTACCATAAAACCCATAGAAAACACACATAACATATATAGTGTTGAACCCTCTGTGAAATGGTTATTTTAATAATCACAAATCATTGTTGTTTCTGTTTATAAGAAAATTTAGTAAACTATTCATTCTGTTCTAAATGTGTTTATATATGTTTAATCATGTCTACATATGGTTATCTATTATTATTTATGGTTTTCTATTGACCTGGAAATGTTCTGGATTGAACAGACACTTGGTGCGTATTTCATGTTTTTGACTCACCGTTAGTTATCTTCTTGAGTCACTGTTGGTTGCACCGATGAAGAACGGTCGCACTGATGAAGAACGCTCGCACCGATGAAGAATGATCCCACCGATGAAGAATGGTCGCACCAATGGAGAACGGTCGCACCGATGGAGAACGGTCGCACCGATGAAGAACGGTCGCACCGATGAAGAACGGTCGCACTGATGAAGAACGGTCGCACCGATGATAACAACCGAAACCGATGTTGATCAAATGAACTACCAAAACCGATGCTGATCAAATGACCTACTAAAACTGATGGTGATCAAATGACCTACTGAAACCAATACTGATCAAATGACCTACCGAAACTAATGCTGATCAAATGACCTACCGAAACTGATGATGATCAAATGACCTACCCAAACTAATGCTGATCAAATGACCTACCGAAACCGATGCTGATCAAATGACCTACCGAAACTGATGCTAATCAAATGACCTATTGAAATCGGTGTTGATCAAATGACCTACCGAAACTGATGCTGATCAAATGACCTACCGAAACCGATGCTGATCAAATGGCATACCGAAACTGATACTGATCACATGACCTACCGATACCGATGCAAATTCAAAATGACTTACCGATCTCATGACTCACTGATAGTCATGAAAACTGTTTGAACTTTCTACTAACCCTTTTTAATCCCAACTGTCATATTTTCTTAGTTAAATGCACCTGCTATTAATTAATGTTGGTTGTTGGATGTCAGGAAACCATACCTCATACCTGTAAAAAGGTAATCATTATTTTTTCCAGATCTCAAGGAATAAAAAGGAAGATCTGCAGTAAAAAGAGTAGAGTTGAACGAAAAGAAAAAAACACATGAAAGAAGGTGCACGTGTGTGAAGTCCCAGGGAACACAAGGAAAACTCGAAGAACTACTGAAAAAAAACAGAGAGCCTAAAGCAGATATTTCACCTGGAACAAACACAAAGATGAGTAGTTGTTCCTTACTGAAAATCATATGTACAAGTCTAAATAGTTTTAGCTGAGAAGAAAAACGATACTCTATTTTGAGTCATCCTCACTAGAAAGGACTTGACATCCATCTGCAACATCAAAACGAGTCCAGAGCATATATGCAATTACATAGAGCTTTATAAACTCTATTATATCCTCTGTCGTATCCCTTTTCTTAACATTCTGAGTAGTGTGTGTGTACATCTGTCTACTCTAGATACACATTGTCTCCTGAGCTGAACTGGAGGATATTAAATCCTCACACCAAACTTTCTACACCTTCTTGTATCCCACTGTGAGTTGTGGAAGATGTCAAGTGTGACATGGATAGCCTGAGTGCTGTTGCTATTGTTTTTCCCACGTATAACTATGGTAGAGGTCTTAGGACCTGAACAGTCTATGTACTATTGTTTTCCCCGATCCAGGGTGTGGATCAGATTTATATAAATTTTTTAAGAGGACTAAGTCTCGGCTTAAGACTAAACCTCTTGGTTATATCTGTTGTGCATCTTATATTAAGTTTAAAGTATATTATATATATTTTGTATTCTGCTGCTATTTACTTTGAAATACAAATCTATTTTAAAGTTACTCTGATAGTTAAATTAGTAAGTGTTTGTAACTTTTGTAAATCAGTAGATTAGCTTCAAAAGCTAATTTAATCCTCTGATTAAATTAACTGAGACCTAATAAATCTTTTGAGAATCTAATTGAACCTTTACAGTTTTAAAAATTCACTACAGTTTAACTTGTTTTTAAATTAGTGGATTTTAATAGAAATATTTTAACAGAAATTTTTAATTGGAACTCAATTCACCCCCCTATTGAGTATCCACTCCGACCAACATTTGGTATCAAAAGGTTGTTTATTATTAAAGGTTTTCGAAACACTCTTTTTTTAACTGTGATTTTAGTTATATCTTAAAGATATTAAATTTCTATTAGTTCTAAATTTTATCTCTTTAAATATAGTTGCTAAAATATTATTATGGATAATATACTTGAAGGTGTTGCTACTAATAGGCCACCCTTCTTTAATGGTGTTGATTATGCTCAGTGGAAGCTTAAAATGAAAATTCATTTAGAGAGTATGGGATTTGATATCTGGACTGCTATAGAGACTTAGTATAAGATTCCAGAAACTGAAATGACTACTTGGGATGAACCTACTAAAATAGCTTACAATAATAATTATAAAGCTATGAATGCTATGTACTGTGCTTTAGGCGATGAAGAATTTAATCGCATATTTGCTTGCAAAAGTACCTATGAAATTTGGGATACTTTAGGTGTTTCTCATGAAGGAACAACCAATGTTAAGGAAATGAGATTGAATACCTATACTATTAAGTATGATAATTTTAAAATGAAGCCTGATGAACCTATTTCTGACATGTATCTTAGGTTCAATGAGATTGTCAACACTATGAGCTCACTTGGAAAAGTTGTTCCTGAAAAAGAACAAATCATGAGGATATTAAGATGTTTTCCAGACAGATAGAGAGGCACATCAGTTTCAATTAGATAATCCTATGATATTGGTGCTTTACCTGTTAAGGAATTAATTGGTAAGTTTATGATGTATGAAGAAGAACTGGAGGTAAACAAGGAAGAAGATGATGAACCAAAAAGGAAGTCAGTGGCATTTAATTCTACTGCCTTAAAGAGCAAGGATAAGGAGAAAGTTCACATACCTACAGAAAGCTCAATGAGTGAAATTTAAAATTCTAACAGTGATGATGAAATGGTTCAAATAGCCAGGAGATTTAAGAAGTTATATAGGAAGAATAAATTCTTCAAAAAATCAAATTATAAGGGAAAATATGACAACAAAATTCATTGTAATAAGGATTGGAAAAAGTCTGATAATAGTGATGAGATTGACTGTTATGAGTGAAAAAGGAAAGGAAACATTAAGGCTGACTGTCCAAAGTTAAAATTCAAAAAGAAATATGACTACAAGGAAAATAAGTACAAGAAAGCAATGAAATCAAATTTGAGTGCTTCAGAAGACACTTCAAGTGATTCTGATTATAATAAGGATGAATACTCTCACAAGGCTAACATGTGTTTTATGACAAACACATCTAAGGTAACACTGGATACTCCTGCTTTAAATTCATATTACTCTGGAGTTGATTCTGATTATGAATCTGAAAACATGTCTAGTGAGGAACTATTTGAATATTGTAATATGCTAGAAGAAACCTGCAATGAGCTTAAGTACAAGTATAAAACCTTAAAGAAACAGCATGCCTTAACTAGTTTTGTTAAATCCTCCCTTGATATAGAAAAGGAAAAGAATGCTCAATTACTGAATGAGAATACAGAAATGAAATTGTCTAATGAGCAATTAAGGAAGGACTTAGAGAAATTCAAAAATGGAAAAGACACACTTACACAAATGTTAGGTAAACAAGTGGCACCAAAATATACCACTGGAATAGGCTATCAGCCTGGACAGAGGCAGATTACTAAAACTAGATTTATTTCTAAATCTGGACAGAATGTTGCTAGTTCTAGTTCTGGAAATTCATATGCTTCAACTCGTTATTCACATTGATATAGATCAAATAAATTTTATCTTTTAAAATCTATTGATTCTTTAGATTATATGAGACCCATGAGACAAATCTGGGTACCTAAGGCTTTTCTTGCTAACCTATCTGGACCCAAGAAAATCTGGGTACCAAAATCATTTTTTGTTTAAACCTGTTTTGTAGGAGACTTGCTTGAAGAGTTCTCATAATAAGGTATGGTACTTGTACATTGGATGTTCAAGACATATGACTGGAGATTACTCAGGATTCAAGAGTTTAATCAAAGTTAATGTAGGCCATGTCACCTTTAGTGATAACTCTAAAGGAAAAATCATCGGCCTAGGCCAGATTGGTAACACTGATTCAGTTTTAATTTCAAAAGTTTTATTTGTTGATGGACTTAAGTATAATCTGTTAAGTACTTATCAATTGTGTGATGATGGTTTTAATGTTAAATTTGAAAATTATTCCTGTAAGGTTTTTAATTCTAAAAATGTTTTAGTATTTTCTGATTTGAGAAATGAAAATGTTTATGCTATTGATTTGAATTCTTTAGCTAAACAGAACATTACTTGCTTAAATTCTTTTCATAAAGAATATTGTCTTTGGAATAGAAGATTAGGACACTACAACATTCATTCACTTAGAAAATTGACTAGGAAGAACTTATTTAGAGACCTACCCAAACTTGAATTCCCAACTGATAAAGTTTGTAATCCCTGTCAAAAGGGAAAGAAACATAAAGTTTCATTCAAATCAAAGAAAGAAGTTTCTACTTCTCAACCTCTTGAGTTGGTTCACATGGACTTGTTTGGACCTTCTAGAGTTTCTAGTTTAAATGGTAAACACTATGTCTATGTCTTAGTAGATGACTTTTCTAGATATACTTGGGTATACTTCTTAGCTCACAAAAGTGAAGCTTGTTCTTATTTTGTTAAATAATCCAAGTCTACAGAGAACCTTAGTGGACTTAAGATTAAGACCCTGAGAAGTGATCATGGTCGTGAGTTTTAAAATTATGAGTTTGAATCTTACTGCTAACACAATGTCTATAATCACAACTTTTCTGCCCCTAGGACACCTCAGCAGAATGGTGTAGTAGAAAGAAGAAACAGAACCCTTCAAGAAATTGTAGGAACTATGATTAATGAGTATGACCTGCCTGTTTACTTTTGGGATGAAGCTGTAAACACAGCTTGTTACATTATCAATAGAGTCTTGATCAGACCTGTTCTCAAGAATACCCCTTATGAGTTGTGTAACCATAGGAAACCTAAGGTTAATTACTTCATAGTTTTTGGTTGCAAAGTCTTTATTCTCAATACTAAGGATAATCTTGACAAGTTTGCTTCTAAAAGTGATAAAGGAATTTTTCTTGGATATTCTTTAACTAGAAAATCCTATAGAGTCTTTAATAAAAGAACCAAGTGTGTGGAAAAATCTGTTCACATCAAATTTGATGAAACTGATCCACATGAACCTAAGCCTTCTCTTGAAAATATTGAAGAAGATTTGTCTGTTCTGAACCTTAATGACAAAAATAGTGACCCTGTTGTTAAGTCAACCAACTCTGGAGACTTTCCAAAACCTGCTTCTGTAGAACCTGAATCTAGAGAAGAACCTGAAATTTCTAGTCCCACCTTTACTATATCAACTAGGATTCTAAATAATCATCCTTTAGATGTTGTTGTTAGTAATCTTGATAGAGGGACACATACTAGAGCTTCTCTAAGAAACCAGGTTGAACATCAAGACTTTCTTTCGCAATTAGAACCTAAAAATATCAATGATGCAATCAATGATGAATTTTGGGTAATGGCTATGCAAGAAGAGTTAAATCAATTTGAAAGAAACAAAGTCTGGGAATTATTTGACAGACCTAAGGACACTTTGACCATAGGCACTAAATGGGTTTTTAGAAATAAAGTTGATGAATCGGGAAATATAGTTAGAAACAAAGCAAGGCTAGTTTCACAAGGGTATAGTCAAGAGGAAGGTATAGACTATGAAGAAACCTTTGCACCTTTAGCTAGATTAGAAGCCATTAGGATCTTACTTGCCTATGTTGCTCATCTGAATTTCAAGTTATATCAAATGGATGTAAAAAGTGATTTTCTAAATAGTTTTATAATTGAAGATGTTTATGTTGAACAGCCACCTGGATTTACAAACCCCCATTTTCAAAATCATGTTTTTAATCTTTCTAAAACTTCGTATGGTTTAAAACAGGCTCCAAGATCTTGGTATGATAGACTTACAAATTTTCTTATTTCTAAAGGTTTTACTAAAGGAATTACATATCCCACTCTTTTTATTAAAATAATTTCTAAATATATTTTGATTGTAAAAATCTATGTTGATGATATTATCTTTGGATATTCTAAAAATTCTTTATGTACTGACTTTTCAAAAATTATGCAAAATGAATTTGAAATGAGTTTAATGGGAGAACTCAAGTATTTTCTTGGTTTTAAAATTTTTCAAAAGAAAGATGGTATTAATTTAAATCAAAGTAAATATACAAAGGATCTTTTGAAACGATTTGGTTTAGATGGTAATAAGGGAAGTGATGCACCTATGAGTACCACATGTAAGTTGGATGATGATGAAACTGGGAAATCAGTTGATCAAACCATTTATAGAGGTATGATTAGAAGTCTACTTTACCTTACTGCTAGTCAACCAGATATCATTTTTAGTGTATGCATGTGTGCAAGATTTCAAGCTAATCCTAAAGAATCTCATTTACTTGTTGTTAAAAGGATTTTCAAATATCTTAAACATACTACCAATTTAGGTTTGTTTTATCCAAAAAGAAAATCCTTTGAATTAATGAGTTATTCAGATGTTGAATTTTCCGGTTACAAGTTAGATAGGAAGAGAACATCTGGAACTTGTCATCTTTTGGTAAAATCCCTGGTATCTTGGTGTAGTAAGAAATAGAACTTTGTTGCATTGTCTACTGCTGAAGCAGAATACATTGTTGTTGGTAGTTGTTGTGCACAAATTATGTGGATGAAACACACCCTATTGGACTATGGATATCAATTTAGACATGTGTCTATAAATTGTGATAACACTAGTGTAATTAGCATCTCTAAGAATATTGTGTCTCACTCTAGGACCAAACACATTGATGTCAGACATCACTTCTTGAGAGATAATTATCAAAAAGGTGATATTTCTTTGGAATTTATTGACTCTGAACATCAATTAGCTGATATCTTCAAAAAACCCTTAAACTCTAAAAGATTAGACTTTATTAAGAAAGAGTTAGGTATGATCGATCAGTCAAACCGATCAGTGAAACCGATCAGTGAAACTGATCAGTGAAACCGATCAGTGAAACCGATCTTTTGCTACCATTTGTGTCTTATAGTGTTTAACACTTTTAGTGTTTATCAAAATGACTTTGTTTTTCTTAATCGATATTATATTTAATATTGTAACCCTAAATGATAAATTTAATGACCTGCGACTATTTCTTTTCCCAAGAACTGTGACTTTCCATCTCCCGTCGAACCTTACTTTTCTGAAACTTGAACTTCTTGAACCTCTCGAACCTTTTTAAATCCTTCAAACCTTTCAAACCTCTCAAACCTCCAAATGGAAAAGCAAAAGCGACAAAGCAAGGAATCTGAAGGTTCCTCTCCTATGAAACACCAACGAGGAGAATCTAGCAGCATGACTCAAAGGTCAGTGAACCCGGAGTTGGAAACTCGGGTGGTTACAGCTGAAAAGGAAGTAAGTTCTGAATGGGTGTTATCCAGTAAGTCTACTCTTTTAAAAGTTTTAGAAATGCAAGGATGGAAAAACTGGTTCTGTGATAATAACTGAGTCTACTACCCAAAGATTGTGCATGAGTTTTATCTAAACTTAACTATTGTATTGGATGGAGCATAAGCTGCAAGACTATCTTCAGTGGTCAAAGGGAAAAATATTTCTTTTTCTTCAAATAAATGGGTTGAGTGTTTGGGAGTGCCTCATAAAGGTATATATGAAGACTATTCTGGTAATATTCCTCCTACCACTGAATATTTTTCGTATGAGCTTTCTCTGGAGATGCTCATGGGCAATTCTGAATCCAGAAGAATAACAGCTGCTGAGTTAGATGGTGAAAGTAAAATTTTGTTTAAGTTTTTTCAGCACCAAATCTATCCCAGAAAGGGTGGTTTTTCTATTGTGAAGTATCAGGATGTTTTCTTGTTGTTTTTATTTATAAATGATGAGAAGATCAACTTGTGTAGATATATTACTATCCATATTGCTGAGATGGTGAAGCCATCCAAGAAAGCTACAACCTTGTTCTACTCTAAGAAAATCTCTACTATGTTAAATTTTTTGGGTTGTGTTGAAGATGGAGATTAGTGTATCTCATCCAGTATTAGTTTTGTTATTAACAAGGATATCTGCAAAAGAATGAAAATCAACTGGAATCTATAGAAGAAGGCATGGGTTGCTGATGAAGATAAGTTGTATGACTCCTTTAATCCTTCTGACCATCCTAAGAGACCAAAGGGGATGAGAGATCCTGGTTTAAAACCTGAAGAAGAAGTTTTTTATTCTAATGAGGAAGAGGAGACAGAAGTTCCTAAGAAACTGGAGAGTTAAGTAAGAAATGAATAGGGGAAGCTGAGGCTGATGATGATGTGGATACTGAAAAAGAGCATGAGTCACCTCCTGATGACAGGAGTGATCCTGATATAGTAAGTCCTAAGAAAAGAAGAATGGAATTTGGACCAGATAGTCCACCTCTCAAGTTACCAGAGTCAGAACCTCTTCTAGGTGATGAAGAAGAAGCCTGAAGAATAAAATTCTGAGGAGTATGAATCTAGTAGCAAAGATAGTACCAATGAAACTTCATTAAATAATAATGGAAATGAAAATGGTGATGATGATGATGGAAATGATGGTGATGATGATGATGGCAATAATGATGATGGTGGTGATGATGATGATGATGATGCCCAACCAATAGATGTTCAAAATTTGATCCAAGATGATCCACAACCACAACAAGTTGAAGAATAAGTTGTTCTTGAGGTTGAAAGAACAATGCAGAAAGATATTGATGTAGGTGAAGAAATCTCACATGAAAATTCTGGAAAAGCTGATTTTGTAAAGCCCCAGTATACCTCTTATAAAGCTGCATGTGAGGAACACCCAGGTTTTGTTGTTCTTGGTTTGGATTATTCATAGGAAGAAGAATAAGGGGTGCACAAAGCAAGGGCAATCCTCTCAGTTAAGGCTAGACTAGTTGCTGAGAATGTGCAAGTGACAGCAGAAATACCTGGTCCTTCATTTTCTCGGTCAGATTTAGACAGATTTAAAGATGAGTTGCTCTATGCAGTTAGAGAGACAATGAAAGAGGAATTATCTCATGCTCTTGCTCCTGCTCCTATGAATTTATCTGAGGCTGCTATGGATGATATAACTCAAAGATTAGTAAGTATTATCAAGCCAGACCTGTGCAATACTAGTGAATTGATTGGCAGGAACATCACCTCTCTAAATCAATCTCTCAAGGATTTAGGCAATGACTTAGTTTCTCTGTCAGGAGAATTTAGATTAACCATCACTGGTATGATGAAAGTTCTGAGAAATTTGATAAAACATCTGATGAAGTCGGATTTGAAAAAGTTGAAGGCTGAGATAACTCAGGTTGTTGCTCAAGATAGCTCCTCCAAAGTGACCAAGATTATTGGTCATGAGATCAATGCTTTAAAGGATGTTATAAAAGAAGATTTATCAGCACTTGGACAGATTTTGGATTTGGACTCATTGAAAAAGATGAAAGAAAACAGTGATCATATTCACAAGATGGTGAATCTTTATTCGGCTGATGCTACTCAGGCCCAAAAAGAGATCAAAGAAAAGGTGGATCATTATTTCTCTAAAATATATACCAAGCATGATTTGAACCATCAGTTTAAAGTAATGGATGACAATTTGAGTCTTCCTCCAGTCACTCAAGACTTTAAGGCTCAGGTCTAGCAGTTGAAAGATTTTACTCCTACTCTAGAGAGCTTCATGCAGAATAAAGATGATTTTGAGAAGGCTATGAAATATGGTGGTGAATTCATTCAAGATTTTATAAATCTACTCAAACCCTATCTTCATGTGTAAGCTAAGTCAATTGTTTTTCCTACTGCTGAGCCTCTCAGTCCATCCAATGTTGCTCCTGGTCAGTTATCGGTTTCTCAAGCTCTCTTTAATATTCGACCAGTCATTCAGTAGCCTCCTTCAACAAGATCTTCTACTCAACCACAAGTGACCCTAGCACCCTCTCTGCTTCCAGCCAGAGTTGTCTTACCACCTCTCTCCATCCAGCCAGATCAACCTTCCACCAAGCCACCCTCTGGCCCCTCCATTCCTCCATCTGCTAAAGGAAAATCTCCTCTGCATCCCAAGAAGTAGCCATGCCTGTCATTTTTGATAGGGTGTATTTTATGTGTTTCCTTTTATTGTACCTTTTTTTTAGTGGTTATTTCAATGGAACTTTATTCTGTTTTCTCTCTCTGCTCTCCTTTTCTTTTTGATAATCCCAAAGGGGGAGAACATACATACAGTCAGACTATATGAAGTAAGGGGGAGAAATGATGACTACTTATATAAATGAATACATAGATAAAATACCTTATATATAGTGGGGAGATCTCTGTAATCTAATGCTATGTTGATATACTCTCACTTTGTTTATGATCTGGTGCATTCTCTAATGATCTTTTTATCTTTGGTTATATATTTTGTTTACATAGGGTGAGCATACTGAATGTTACATCCTTTCATCTCTTTTCTTTTATGTTATAGATTTGTGATTATCAAAAAGGGGGAGATTGTTGAACCCTATGTGAAATGGTTATTTTAATAATCACAAATCATTGTTATTTCTGTTTATAAGAAAATTTAGTCAACTATTCATTCTATTATAAATGTTTTTATATGTGTTTAATAATGTCTACATATGGTTATCTATGATTATTTATGGTTTTCTATTGATCTGGAAGTGTTCTGGATTGAACGGACACTTGGTGCGTATTTCATGTTTTTGACTCACCGTTAGTTATCTTCTTGAGTCACTGTTGGTCGCACCAATGAAGAACGTTCGCACTGATAAAGAACAGTCGCACCGATGAAGAACGGTCACATCGATGGAGAATGGTCGCACCGATGGATAACGGTCGCACCGATGAAGAACGGTCGCACCGATGAAGAACGGTCGCACCGATGATAACAACTGAAACCGATGTTGATCAAATGACCTACCGAAAACGATGTTGATCAAATGACCTGTTAAAACCGATGCTGATCAAATGACCTACCGAAACCGATGCTGATCAAATGACCTACCGAAACCGATGCTGATGAAATGACCTACCGAAACCGATGTTGATCAAATGACCTACCGAAACCGATGCTGATCAAATAACCTACCCAAATCGATGCTGATTAAATGACCTACCGAAACCAATGCTGATCAAATGACCTACCAAAACCAATGTTGATCAAATGACCTACCGAAATTGATGCTGATCACATGACCTACTGATACCGATGAAAATTCAAAATGATTTACCGATCTCGTGACTCACCAATAGTCATGAAAACTGTTTGAACTTTCTACTAACCCTTTTTAATTCTAACGGTCATATTTGATTAGTTAAATGCACCTTCTATTAATTAATGTTGGTTGTTGGATGTCAGGAAACCGTACCTCGTACCTGTAAAAAGGTAATCATTCTTTTTTCCAGATCTCAAGGAATAAAAAAGAATTTCTGCAGTAAAAAGAGTAGAGTTGAATGAAAGGAAAAAACACATGAAAGAAGAACAACGATACTCTGTTTTGAGTCATCCTCACCATAAAGGACTTGAAATCCATCTGCAACATCAAAACGAGTCCAGAGCATATCTGCAATTACACAGAGCTTTATAAACTATATTATTTCCTCTGGCGTATCCCTTTACTTAACATTCTGAGCAGTGTGTGTGTACATTTGTCTACTCTAGATACACATTGTCTCCTGAGCTGAACTGGAGGATATTAAATCCTCACACCAAACTTTCTACACCTTCTTGTATCCCACTGTGAGTTGTGGAAGAGGTCAAGTGTGACCTGGACAGCCTGAGAGTTGTTGCTATTTTTTTTCCCACGTAGAACTGTGGTAGAGGTCTTAGGACCTGAACAGTATTTGTGCTATTGTTTTCCCCAATCCAGGGTGTGGATCAAATTTATATAAATTGTTTGAGAGGACTAAGTCTCGGCTTGAGACTGAACCTCTTGGTTATATCTGTTGTGCATCTTATATTAAGTTTAAAGTATATTATATATATTTTGTATTCCACTGCTATTTACTTTGAAATACAAATCTATTTTAAAGTTACTCTGATAGTTAAATTAGCAAGTGTTTGTAACTTTTGTAAATCAGTAGATTAGCTTCAAAAGCTAATTTAATCCTCTGATAAAATTAACTGAGACCTAATCAATCTTTTGAGAATCTAATTGAACCTTTACAGTTTTACAAATTCACTACAGTTTAACTTATTTTTAAATTGGGGGGTTTTAATAGAAATATTTTAACAAAAAAATTTAATTGGAACTCAATTCACCCCCCTCTTGAGTATCCACTCCGACCAACATATAGGTAACTTAGTGCATAAACATACTTAAATGGAATAACCATACGGTCGACTTCCACACATATCACTAAATGGAATAGTCATATGGCTGACTTCCATACCCAATGTATTGGAGGTTATAACGTAACCACCCATCCTGGTTTATCATGGCACCACCCGTTATTTGTCCAAGTACCATTATAAAATCATAAAATATTGAAAATATAAACATTTCATTTTCAATCACAATAAATCATTTCAAGATATTGAAATAATCAATACATTTAAAAAACCATTAAAAACATTTAATTAAGAGATTTTTGAATCAAAGTGTCCCATACCACTTTGAAGATTTTAAAGGAATTAACATTTTAAAAAATTAATGTTCATATAAATTAATCCTTAAAACCATTTTGAAAACATGGTCATTAATGAGAAATATTTAGAAGAATAAATATTTAAAACATTTAAAACAATGTTTTAGTTAGAGTCCCTTACCACTTGAGAAAAATGCTTGAATAAAAATAATTACAGAATAGCATTAAACAATGCTTATAATATCATGATAATAAGGAGATTCATGATATAATATGTCAAAGGTTAGTATATACACCATATAAAAGTGAATTAGTGTATAACAACAAATAAGTCTCAATGAAATATAAATTGAGACAAAGTCCCTTACAGATATCGCATCCTTAGATTAAGGATAAATCAATGACATAATTATGTGTGACAAATAATAATACACCCAATATAAGTGGATATTAAGTGTAAAAAAATTAGAGGTTATTCACACATATTCATAGAACAACATAACCAAGAAGTAGAAGTTTAAACCAAAGAATGGAAATTGGGTGAAGAAGTTCCCTTACAGAAATTCGATAGCCTAACAGCGTCACTTTAAAATTCATAAAATGAGTTGATGAGAGAGAAAAGGGTATCTCATCACATGGTCATAAAATGTACAGAAATAAGGATATTGAAGAACATATCCCAATATAAGAAAGTGGAAATTTAGAAGACATGACATAAAAAAGATGTCTTTCACTAAAAGAGGAGGGTGAAAGGTTCCCCTACTGATTTGGTAACTTGCGAAACATACACCACATGAAAGAAAGATCATACAATAAAGATGTAAATACCCATAAATTAAAGTATATTACACAATGAATATAATCATGGGCAGTACATACACTACTCAAAACGAAATAGTGGCAAATATAGCATGAATCTCACGGAAATAAAAAGTGAGATGAAAACATGTTACCACGTTGTAATCAATTGAGTTGTATGACCAAAAGTTAATAACCACCAAATTAATCACATAATACCATGAATATAAAGAGAATCATGATAATATATATCAAATGACAGTTCACAATACATCACATGCAATAAGTAAGTGGCGAACAATGGAAATCTCACGGAATTAAAAGTGAGATAAGAGACCCCTTACCTCGTGTCCGACTTGACTTGTTTGTTTCTTTACTCTTTCCTGAATAATAAACTTAAGTTAATTTTTACTTGCTTAAGAATATTTTTCAAGTTTATTATTCCTTTTATATCACTTATTACCTTGTTATAACAATTAGTTAATTATTTGAGTTCATATTGAACATTTTGTCGATGTTCGGAACTTGAGTCAAAAATAAACTTGTTATAATTACAAATTGTCCATGTGGTCAAAATTCCATTATATTTAGAATAATATTAATGATTTAGATATCATATATATCATATATATCTAGTATATAAATGTATTTATAATAGTATATAACATTTGGAGATAAGAAATGAAATGCACCGTTCATGGAGATGGTGAGTTGTACGTATGCATGAACGCTACTTTTATTTATATTTCATATTTAATAGAATGAAAACGTAATGATAAGTAGGTATATTATAATTCCAGTATAATATCATATATAATTTAATTATCTTCATCCTTTATACGTTCCACGTATGGCATGAACGAGTCATATCACTTTGAGGGGGCGGTAGTCCGCACTTCCTCAAATGAAATTATCGCATTTACCCATTATGGAAACCATAAAGGTATGATATAAATGGAAAATACAGAAGAATAGAAACAATATAAATATAATATATATCGCATATAAATACAGTTCCATCATAATGGACACCATGAGAGGCGGTAGGAGATAATCGAACAATCATCATTTCGTGAGGTAGTAGTTCGTCGTTCATAGAAATAGTATGTTCTTTACCCATTAAATGGGGGTGTGTGTAAGTGTAGCTCAAATCCTTATCATAACAACAACCTGGTATATTGAGGATACTGTTGTTTTTATAAAAGAAATAAATAAAAGGAGTTTAGGGGGTTGGAGAAGTAAAATAAAATAAAAGAACTTAGGAGAAGACGTTACCTTTAAATCAGGTAACTTCATTTGGTTTGAACCAAAATGTTTACTTGAAGTGTCTTCTTCCCAAGGTAAGGCTTCTAGGAGGAGAAGAGGGGTGTAGGGAGCTTAATTGGGAAGAGGTTGGATGAGCCAAGAGGCTTGAGAGGTGTGAGTAATGGGTTAGAGTTGATGACTTTTTATAAGGGGGGAGGAGCTCTTTAGGGCAGTTTGAGAATATTATTTTATTATAAACTTATCTTTGGTTTCAAAAGGTCCAAAACTCGTTAAAGTCAAAGATAAAATGACACATGTTCGAAATAAAATCTTCCAATAAGAATTAAACATGTTTTTGGATATTGTTTTAATTTTTGTAATCTTATTTATTTAAATCATTCATTAATGAGGTAAACACTACATCATCATTGTGTCATAAATAATTTTATTTATTTAATGTCTAAAAATTATAAATAAAATACTATGATGTAGGAAATTTGTTTAGCTTTCTAATGAATATTTATAGTCGAAGAGGTAACTTATATAACCCTATGTAAAAATTGTTTTACTAAAAGATTTGTTTATGTCATTTTTGCTTTTACTTTAAATTAATTAATAAAAAGTGTCATTATCACTCTTAAGTGTCTCCATGGGGTCCCAAAATCGACCTAAGGATGCCCATGGTCGGAAATGTATCAACCAATTGGATTAGAACGCATGTTAGGGTAATTTAATATTATTATAATATTATTTTTCTACTCTTATTTATTAGATTTACCCTTTAACCATGATAAATAAAATATTTACTGAGGTAAATATTCACAATGTCTAAAAATAAAAGATACCTATTTACACAATTTGGACCTCCTGATTCCAAATATGAAATCCATTTTTCCAAATTCAAAACAGAGAAGTGACAGAAATTAATTTAAAATTAATTCTCACTGTCAAAACAAAAAACGTGTTTTTAAGAAATAATAACTATCAAAAGATTGACACTTGTTTATGTCCAATTTCAAAGTGAAATTACTTCTAATGACCAAAATTAGATTAAATGGTAAAAAAATAATATAATTACACTTTAAAACCAATTAAAAAGATAATCTAACCACATAAATAAATTATATTAAAAGGTAGTTTTGAATTAAAATACAGTATTTTTCACTATTCATTAAAAAATGAACTTTATCAGATTAATACTAAAATTTCATCCAAAGTAAATTTTGATATCCCGATTCTAAAAAAAAATATTTTGTCAAATAGAGCATATAAAAGTAACAAAAACTATATTTAAAAATGGTTCGTCATCAAAAGGCGATAAAACGACATTTTAAATAATATTATAGTATTTAATGCTTAAAATAGGATTCATTCTTATTTTAAGTCTTTAAAATTTATTGGATAAATGTAAAGTCAATTTAACAAACATGTATAATCATATTTTAGTTAGTTCTGTTCATTCCCGTCAATACAACGGTTAGGTGTTAACTACCATTTAAAATAATAATATTATTATATTATTTTTCGGTACAACTCAACGTTATGTGCAACATAAGATTTCAAAGAAGCTCGTTGTTGCGAGTTGAGTGCGCTATCAGACATAATATCCTCTTTAAAGTAAAATTAATATTTAATTCAAAAATATTAATAAATGTGAAAATGTCATATTCTTTATTTACCTGAGATGTTACAGACACACCCCAGACCCTCGCTGCTAGTCGACAGCCTTTGACGTTCAGAGAGATGCGCTTGAGGCCAAGTAACCAACTGGACTCGGGGCACCTCTGAGTGACATTCGGATTTGGGATGTCACATATACTCTCACCTGATATCTAGTGGTAGTTGACATAATGTTACCACATCAATAGGGTGCATCAGGTACCCCAGAACCCCACCACTGTACTTGTACATGGGGGCGGATCTGTCGAATTCGAGCCGGAAAAAACTCGACCCATTTGTTAGGTGGGGTTAACCGGACCTGGTCAAACCAACTCTGACTCGACCCGTTTATTAACTTGGCTTTAAAAAAAGCATGTCAAGCCTTGATATATTATTAAATTAAATAATTTATATATATAATAATATATAATAAATATACATGTTAATACATTTTATATATAATAATAAATATATATGTTATTTATATATTATAAATAAACATTATTATTAACAGTGTTTATATAATCTTTAATGGATATAAATGTTAATACCTTTTACAAAATATAATTATAATATAGCTTAATTGGGGGTGGGCATATTGTTTATCGAGCCACTAATTAAAGTCCGAGTCTGACCTCATTATTAATCAGACTTTTAAATTTAGATCCGTTTAATAATTGAGCCTAAAAAATCAAGTCCTAACGTGCCTTTTTATTGGATCGGGGTTATAGGGTCAGGTCCCCTGACCTATATACAAGTCTATCCACCATCAGACACCTGATGATTTCAACTACATTTGACAACTACACCATCCTCTTATATTCATCATCGAGATCTTTGAAACCTCTCCGAAAATTCCAAATAATGGAAAAATATTTTACATTCAATATTCAATCATCGAAACCTCTATCAGAATATTAAATTTTAAAATCATTTCAACTCCAATTTCATTAGAGTCCAACATTTCTCTAACTCCACTAATACTCAACTACATTACTGTTTTTCATATAGTTTTCACTAAAATTAGAATCCATCAATAAAATAATTGATTAAAATTTCCCTATTAAATTGGCTCTCACTCCAAGATGAATTAACTTTACTGTTTGGTGTATATGGGGTGGACATCATGAAAATGTAAATCATGTTTTTTTTTGTGACGTTCTCAGGCGGTAAAAAATATAGAGGTATCAAGAGTATAATAAAAGTTAATCGGGAGCATTCAAAGCAAAGATAATAATTTAGACAATCCGAGGGCGTGATCTTCATAATAAACTAAGTAGTCGCACGTCATCTCGGGCGAGGGGCTCGGATCCGAATGCGCGCCAGACATGCTTGACTCGGATCAGGTCGGAAACGGGCCAAATCCAACCTCAGAAGCATCTAGATAAAACCCCTCGCCCATCCTTCTCCCCCGGTCCAGCCCTCGCCGCCCCCGACTCTTCTTGGTGGATCCCTACGTTTCTTTTCCGTAGTTTCGCCAGACGATGGAGTATTTTCTTTCAGACCCCAGCGAGCCGATTGAAAAAGACGAGGTTCAATCCCAGATATGGCCTCCATCGCGCGATCCAACCGAAGGTTTTCCTCAAACCCTAGATCCTTCTTTCCAGAACTTCCAGCCATCTCATATGGAACCTCCAGGTTCATCCGATCAATTCCCATCAAATTCCCATGCTTCCGGTGATGAAACCCTGTTCCCCCCTTCAGAAACCGTAGATTACTACGCTCGAGGGCCGTCAAAAGCCTCGACTCCGGGGGGAAATATCGAGCTGCCGTCGGAATGTTTGTTTTCTGAAAAAGCCTCGGCGGATGCTTCGGAGAAGGCTCCGGAAAACGGTGCTACTGAAAACAATCAGCACGAGAATTGCTTGCCCTTTACGGCGTTGAAACCAGAAAATTTAAAGCCGCTGCTCTCGGGAAGTGGTGTATCGAATACTCTCAGCGGGACTGACAGAGATTGCTCCGGTGGGGAGGAGGAGATGACTAGTAGGCGTCGGCGGCGTAGCCGATGGGACCCACCGGCAGAGTCGAACGGCCAAAGCGGTGACAATGGAGTTCCGAAGAAGAGGAAGTCACGGTGGGCTGATGATGAACCTAAATCGGTGATACAATTGCCCGACTTCATGGGAGGTATTGAATTTGACCCTGAGATTCAACAACTCAATAGTAGGCTTCTTGAAATTAGTCGAATGTTGCAATCTGGTATGCCTTTGGATGATCGACCTGAAGGTGCTAGATCACCTTCTCCTGAACCCATATACGATAATATGGGGATTAGAATTAACACCAGGGAGTATCGGGCCCGTGAGAGACTGAATAAAGAAAGGCAGGAGATAATTTCACAAATAATTAAAAAGAATCCTGCATTTAAGCCCCCTGCAGATTACAGGCCTCCCAAACTTCAAAAGAAGCTTTATATTCCAATGAAAGAATACCCTGGATACAACTTTATTGGCCTTATAATTGGGCCTCGAGGGAATACCCAGAAGAGAATGGAAAAGGAGACAGGTGCCAAAATTGTGATCCGAGGCAAGGGATCAGTGAAAGAAGGAAGGTTACAACAGAAGAGGGATTTGAAGCCAGATCTTTCAGAGAACGAGGATTTGCATGTTTTAGTGGAAGCTGAGACACAGGAAGCTTTGGATGCTGCTGCAGGAATGGTTGAGAAGCTCTTGCAGCCTGTGGATGAAGTCTTGAATGAGCATAAGCGGCAACAACTTAGGGAACTTGCAGCTTTAAATGGAACCATCAAGGATGAAGAATTCTGCAGGCTTTGTGGTGAACCAGGTCATCGTCAGTATGCATGCCCTTCACGTACCACGACATTTAAAAGTGACGTTCTTTGTAAAAATTGTGGTGATGGCGGCCACCCAACAATTGATTGTCCATTAAAAGGGACTATTGGCAAGAAGATGGATGATGAATACAAGAACTTTTTGGCAGAATTAGGAGGAACACTACCCGAGTCCTTGATGAAACAAAATTCTTCATTGCCAGCTCTTGGCTTAGGCACTTCTGGGGCGAATCCTCCTTGGGCTAGTGGTAACAGTTCTGGAGGTGCTGGGAGTACCTTGCATCCTGGCTTGGGTTCAAATGGAGTTAAGCCTGTAAAGGAATTTGATGAAACAAACCTATATATTGGTTATCTGCCACCTGCTCTTGACGATGATGGGCTGATTCAATTGTTTTCACCCTTTGGTGATATTGTCATGACAAAGGTTATCAAGGACCGCGTGACTGGTTTGAGCAAAGGATATGGTTTTGTCAAGTATGCTGATGTTCAACAGGCTAATAATGCTATATCTAAGATGAACGGTTATCGTCTAGAAGGCCGAACCATTGCTGTCAGAGTTGCTGGCAAGCCTCCTCAACCTGCAGTGCCTCCAGGACCTCCATCATCTTCTGTGATTACCTACCCTACCTCGAGTCAGGCTGTTGGAACTTACCCTTCACAACAATTTTCTACTGGTGGTGCTCTTGGGACCCAACCCGGAGGCTTTCCCAGTGCCCCTATGCCATGGGCTGCACCGCAAATGCCTCCTCCTTACGCTCCTTACCCCCCTCCACCCCCAGGTTCAAGCATGTACTCTCCTGTTCAGAGTCAGCCTTTGCCCACTTATGGTATGTATCCCTTAGCATCGCAGACAGGTCCCTCCAGTACCTCAGCTCGGGCTGTTTCTTCCAGTGAATCACAGCAAAGCTTTCCACCCGGGGTTCAATCTGAAAATATCGTTTCTGCTCAGTGTGTGCCTACAAACCCATATGTAAACTCGTTGGGTGTGATGGCTCTTAATGTTCAGCCCATGTATGCCGCATCTTCATTTGGGTACCCTCCTTACTATGTCAATCCTCTCCCACCTCCACCCCCAGCCCCATCATCAATGGAACATTCACAAGGCATGGTGAATGCACCCTGGGCCTCAAATCCTCCACTTCCACCACCAACCCCAGCTGCAGAAAAGCCATTATATGCTCCAGATTCTGAATATGAGAAGTTTATGGCAGAGATGAAATGATGTAGTGTTGCATCAGATTTTTGTGGATCCTTTTCTGGTTAATAGCAAGTAAGGCCCTTGCGCTGTTCTTATTCTTTTTTTTTTTGGTGCCCTGTTTATCTTATTCTTTTTCATAATTGACTTGACCATTCAACTAAAATCAGCTTTCCTTTAGCATGTTTTGGCATCATGTACATCTAGTTAGATTCTAGTGAGACTGCACATTTTGTTACTGTATGCAAAATTTTGACCAGGCTGATGGGAGCCAACTCACTGCATAAATATTCGAGTAGGGGTCGATCACATGAGGAATGGGTATGATGTACCAAAGTGGAATTCCTATTATGAAGAAAGTCAATCAAGAGGTGAATTTTCTAAACCTAAAATGATAAATGAATGGTTTAAAACTAATAAATCTAAGGAAATGAAAATTGCACTGAATGAATGAATAATTTAATGATTAAAGAGTGAGAACACAATTTAACCTACAAATTTATATGATAATCATGTAATAAAAATGTGAAAACTCTTAAATATCGACCCCCGCTTAAGATTATATTATATTGTTTTGTTTGTTATGTGAAAAAATGATTACAATATAGAGAAATATATATTTCATAAAAAAACTACATTACATGATCATTAAAAAAATTGCATCTTAAAAAAATAAAATTACATTATTTTTGATGAAAACAGTACTCACATTACATTATACATTAAATATTGGAGTAGGGGTCGATCACATGAGGAATGTGTATGATGTACCAAAATGGAATTCCTATTATGAAGAAAGTCAACCAAGAGTTGAATTTTCTCCTAAAATGATAAATGAATGGTTTAAAAATAGTAAATATAAGGAAATGAAAGCTGCATTGAATGAATGAATAATTTAATGATTAAAGATTGAGAACACAGGATTAACCTTCAAATCATAGTTATTAATGGCGCACTCCATGGCGCGCCATTGTGCCATGGCTAGCGCCAGGGAGTGGTGCGCCGCGCCATGGCTCATTTAAGATGGCTCACTGTGGCGTGCGCCATATTGCGCAATGGCGCGCGCCATGTTGCGCCAATGACGCGCGCCATTGAGCCTTTTTGATTTTTTTTGTATTTTTTTAACCTGCCAACTCTTACGCCCCGATTAAAAATACCTCTTTTGAGGTCAAACAACGACCTCTCCTTTCGACTCTACGCAACACTCTTCCCGTGAGCGTAGCCACCCAGCCGGTGTTGGACCACATTGACTTCCACGACCAAACCGAGATCCCTCGACCGTCGTGACCCAGTCGACCACGACTTAGTCGAGCTCCCTCAACCACCGCGACTTAGATACGCAATGTTGTCCAGAGCAGGCGCACCTTCTGTGCGAATCAATAACTTTTTTTTTGTTTTTAATTCAATTTTATTTATGTTGCTCGCCCCTTATTTTTTTTCGAATTACTCCTGTTGTTTTTTTGAGATATATGTTTTTTTACTCCCGTCTTGGTTTTTTGAGATATATGGTTTCTAATATATTTCAGTTATTGATATATATGATTTTTTGAGATATATAGTTTTTAATATTTAATTGTAGGTGTCATTGTTGACTTCATTTGTTTTTTGATGTATGGAATATGAATTATTGACATAAATCTTTGTTTTTTATATATAAATTGTATAATTTATTATTTGTTATTGTTGATATATGTATACACCTCTTTTGTGCGCCGCAAGTTAATATTGTCACGCGCCGTGTGCCGTGCCGTGCGCTTTTGCGCTGGGGGCTCTTGTTGCCGTTGTGCGCCATGCGCCGTAAATAACTATGCTTCAAATTCATATGGTAATCATGTAATAAAAATGTGAAAATTCTTAAATATTGACCATGACTTAAGATCTTAGTTGTCAAATAGCGGTGTCACGACCGTGATCTCGGCGTCGCGGTGTGGAGCAGCGGCCCTCCGCTTCTGGTGGGTGGATCGTGTGCGGAACGCGCTCGCTGCGTCCAACGCGATCCCGACTATCGTGGTTTGCCGCGATCCCGGTCGTAGCGGCAACGTCTTGTTTTGACTCTTAATCAATGCCTTCTTTTTGCCCCTGATTGCGACGCCGCTGCTGCCCCCCGCCTGTGACGCCATCACCGTCCATGCCATCTCTACCGTGCGATGCTGCCGCCGCCCTCGTCTGCAACGCCACCGCCACTCCCGCCGACTCTATCCTGCGACCCTGCCGACTCTACCCTGCGATGCAGCCGCCACCAACCCCTCGGCACATACCACTACGCTGACCCCTACGATGCTTTCACGACTCCAGTTTTTTATTTTGTTTTTATTTTATTTTATGTATTTTTGGTTAATTTCCATTCCGCTTGACTTTTTTTTCTTTTGCTATTTTTATTATGTTTTATATTTTATTTATCATATTCTAATTTATCATATTTTAATTTTTCGGCATATAATGTGTTGAATTTTACAATTTAAATTATATTAATTGATCCGCGATTGGATAAAAAAGCGGCCGCTATGCGATCCGCGTCGCCGCTATCCCGTTATAGGACCCCACTGCGTCGCATCGCGATCCGAGATTGACTACTAAGCTTAAGATTATATTATATTGTTTTGTTTGTTATGTGAAAAAATGATCACAATAGAGAAATATATATTTCATAAAAAAAACTACATTACATGATCATTAAAAATTGCATCTTAAAAAATAAAATTACATTATTTTTGATGAAAACAGTACGCACATTACATTATACATTAAAAAAGCAATCATCTGATGTCAATTTATCCTCGGTAGGACTTAAAAACATGCCAAGCTCATTATCAACGTTAAATTTGTTGATAATTTCTTTTCACTGACCATGTGCGTATAAATGATCCCTTGTAACTATAAAAGATTCAACCATATCCGGGGTCGTGTACGATAATCACTGATATCTCATCCACCTGCACTAAAAGCAGACTTGGATGTATCTAAAGAAATAGAAACACTAAGTGCATCATGAGCAATTCGTGTTACTACAGACCATGTCGATTCATAATTTTTCCATCAATTTAAAATATCAAAATCATCATCATTATCAATTGGAGGAGAGTTTCAATATTGTTGCAGTTCAAATGTACCTGCACTATAAGATTCGGAACTATTAATAATACTAATAAATTTTCTAATAATTTTTACCGAATTTATAAATAGTTATACTGCCTTTAACAATCAAATAAAAAATATGTGTGCGACAACAAACATTAAAAATTTATCCATCACACGGTGATTTGTAATTTCAATTCAGATGTCAGATATGTCACAACATTATTATAATATGATACATTATCCTTGTTAGTGTAAATAATTTATTTCGTAAACCTCGTTCTGAAATATGATATCTCAATGCAACTCCTAATGAATGACTAATATATGAATTCAACTAATTTAAGTGAAATATATTTTTTTATTTAATTTCCGGTCATTATCAATAAAATGACAATAACGCATTGATATTCAATATGTTGATTAGAAGTTCATAAATCTGAAGTTAAACAAACAAGTCTTTTGAATTTTTTAAAAATGTTTGTAATATGTATTTTAATATTATTAAATTTTTGTTTTTTGAATTATTTTGTAAAAAATGTTTATATTGAGGGGTAAATGTTCATTGAATTAAATTCATATAATCATGGCATTCTATTAAAATAACATTTTTTTAATCATATAATTAACCATTGTATTCTTCTAAGAAAAATGATGTATTATTTCTTAACTGCATTTGTGTTCTAATATCAGGTTGGCTATTTCTAACATGCGCGTTCGCATATCTTTTGTGCTGATTTGTGCCACTATTAGTAGAACTAGTGAGTAATTTAGCCCAATATTTGCATTTTGATTAATGTGTTTATGCCATCGGATTCATTGATATAAATTTTATCAAAATGATCCTAAACATTAGACTGAGATTGAGGCCTAGATGATGATGCCATATGAGGAGGATTTGATGAAACAACCGACGAAGATGAAATATCTACACTAGTAGAACCGACCGATCCAGGGTAATTTTTTTGACATGAATGCCTTTACAAAAAATAAAATTAAACGTTTAAATATGAAAAAAATTTGGCACCAACTTTAAAAAAAATTATTAGTTATTTTGTTACAAAATAGATTACTAATTATAAAAAATAATATAATCAAATGCAATAAAATTTGCTAACAATTAATAATACAACATCGAATTAAGGGTAAAAAATAGTATAGGGGAGAGTTATTTATAATACCCCCCAAATTCGGTTGGTCGCGTTTGATTTTTTTAATAAAAGCCTGTCATCATGGCAGACATATTGATGGAGGAGGGCCACGCGACACCCATATGAAGGTTCCGGGCGCAGCGGAAGCGCGTGGGTGGATGTGCCCACTTGGATTTTTGTCATTAGCAATGATCAATCCGGGATCAATACGACGATAAACGCCAGCCTCCACGGATCGAATCACAGAAATAGACAAAGAGGAATAGTCCCAGAACCATAAATGTGGATCGTCACAGGTTGATTATAATTAATTTAATTAATTGACAAGAAGTACCTTTTATGACGTCCTTTCTTCGTTGATATTTCCGATCACGTTCCGATGTGATTCGTCGTTGCGTCGCAGAAGCCAAGTGTAGACTTCCTCTAGCGGTGATCCACACGTGCACCACGTATCTCTGGACGCCGCCAAAGGAATCTTCGGGTGCTAGCGTGAAGAAGCCTTTACTTGCGTTGTCCGTCTTAGATCGCCTTGATTCGGTGGAGGTGGATCTCTCTTAGTCTTGAGAGTGTTCTTGGAGGACGAAGTTATTTCGGTCTTGAGAGAATTCTCCAGAATTGTTGTGCACAATGATTCTCTACAGAAAAGAGTTGGGGTTGTGAGGATATTTACAATCGGGTTTGAGGTTGTAGAGTTATGACAATAAATAAACGCGTTACGCGTTTTATTTATTTCGTTAACTCTTTTGAAAACCCCATGTCGAGTCATTAATTCCTTGACATGCGCCCACACTGATTATAATAAATATCATTTAATAAAATGATATTTCCTCAAAATCCCAACTGGAAGAACTACACGGCGTGTACTTGTTTTTCATTGAAAACTACACGGTGTGTATATCTTGTTTTCATTTATTCATTTGATTTTCAAAATGAAAACTACAAAAACTACACGGCGTGTACATTCAATAATACATGACGTGTACTTGTTTTCAAAATAAAAACTACACGGCGTGTACTTGTTTTCATTTTATTTTTCCTCAAAACATTAAAACGATTTAGGCTTCCTTGAATAATTATTAAACCACGTACGAGAATAATCTTTATTCTACTTGAGATACTTGAATACACTTAGTGTGTGACCCTCTAGGCCTCTTTCTCGTTGGCATTAGGCGGGCTTGCCTAAAGTCCAAGATTACTGTCTAGCAACGGGTCAAGACACCCAAGAGAAAGAAGTTGACGCCGCATTGACGTGTCACCTCATACGAACGCTTATCGTGTAATTTAATCCCTTTGTCTCAATATCTTATCAAGCAGGTTTCATGGCAGTGTCATAAACCTATATGCTTGATCTGTCATTATTTGACTTCCAGAAATAAACTCGCCGTGTCACCATGGCCATGGAATTTGTTCGACAGTTCTATTTCAATCAAAGGGCCCGAGATATCTACTTTCATAAATATGGAAGAGACGAATCCTTCCTCGACTTATCCATTAACAACATGTCATTCGTGACGCACCCAACGTACCCTACTTCCCGCCAACTGTCTTCATGACGGTTTTCGTCAGCAAATCTAAGTGCGCGAGTCATGACATGAGTTAATGATAATCTTTCAGTCTAAGGACCATTACACACGCTCGTAGATAGTAATGTCCGATGACACTAAAACATGCAGAATTATTACCGGCGGGTCTGTTCTCATAATCTCTCATCTTGGAGATTACCAAGTGCAAACTCCATGAGAGAGAGTCTCGTCTTCTTACGAGTACTCGCAAATGACGGTCTGTATACTATGTGTCTTATCATAGTATGCCATCCAACCGTAGAATTTTAATTAAGAATATTGTTATAGCATTTCAAGGTTCTCATCATAGCGGGGATCTGCCATGACCTTATCAATGCAACAAATATTCCAGGACATTATTATATTATAGTCATGCAGAACAATGAACAATATATAATAAGTGCACATTCATGTAATCAAAGTACAAAATAGTAGGTTCTTAGGACACCAACCCTAACAAACTCCCACTTGGACTAGAGCCAACTGCCTACGACTTTTAGTCCGCTAGACCTCACATGATGATCATGTTTCTGCTGAGTCAAGACTTTAGTCAAGGGGTCCGCCACGTTGTCTTCCTTGGAAATACTGCTCACTGCAACTTCACCTCTCTGAGAAAAATCCTTCAAGAGATGATACTTCCGAAGTATGTGCTTTGTCCGCTGATGTGACCTTGACTCTTTTGCAAGTGCCACCGCTGCAGTATTATCACAATAGAGTGTGATAGGATCTTTACTGTTAGGTACTACATCCAGCTCTTGGACGAAGCTTCGCATCCATACTGCTTCTTTAGGTGCCTCAGAAGCTGCGATATACTCGAACTCTGCTGTAGAATCTTCAACCACACCTTGCTTTGAGCTCTTCTAGCTCACTGCACCTCCATTCAAACTGAAGATGTATCCAGTCTGCGACTTCATGTCATCTTGATCAGTCTGGAAACTAGCATCTACATGTCCTCTGATGACTAGTTCCTCATCTCCTCCATAAACAAGGAACATATCCTTAGTACGCCTCAAATATTTAAGGATAGTCTTGACTGCCATCCAATGGCGGTCTCCTGGATCAACTTGATATCTGCCTACCGCACTTAATGTGTAAGCAACATCTAGCCTTGTACATAGCATAACATACATGACTGACCCAATCGCGGATGCGTAAGGGATCCTTGCCATTTTCTCTCTTTCCTCATGTGTAGGACACATTTTCTTGGAAAGATGAATGCCATGTGACACTGACAACAATCCTCTCTTGGATTGTTCCAAACTGAATATCTTCAGTATCTTGTCAATGTATGTACTTTGACTCAGTCGTGCCTTATATGTGCTGACTTGCCCCTCCATGTCCAGTTTCTTCTTGAATACCCATTTATTACCAATAGGCTTTACATCAACTGGAGGATCTACCAAAATCCAGACTTGGTTTTGGTACATGGAATCCATTTCAGAATTCATGGCTTCTTGCCACTTGGCAGCGTCTGTGCACTTCTTCCTTGTAGGTAAGAGGATCATCATTGTCAACCAATAATGAGTCACCATCCTCGGTGACAAGAAAACCATATCGTTCTGGTTCTCTTACCTCTCTCGTGCTCCTACGCAGATCTTGTGTCACTGGAACAGATTGTTCTTCCACGGGGCTTTGTGGAATCTGTTCTTGTACCAACTCCTGTGTATCTTGAGCCTCGACTTCATCGAAGTCTATCTCGCTCCCACCATCTCTTTTGGAGATGTGCTCCCTCTCAAGGAATATGGCGCGTCTTGCCACTGTAACCTTTTTATCCGAGGGGTTGTATAAGTAATATCCCCTTGTTTCCTTGGGATATCCTATAAAGATACACTTTGTGCCTCAGGGTGCAAGTTTGTTACCTAAAGAGGCCTTAACAAATGCTTCGCTACCCCATACATGTAAATTTGATAACATGGCTTTGCGTCAACTCCATAATTCGTATGGAATACCATTTATCGATTTAGTTGGTAATTGGTTTAGTATGTGTGCTGCTGTTTGTAATGCATATCCCCAAAAGGATAATGGAAGACTCGCATGACTCATCATTGATCTCACCATGTCCAACAGGGTGCAGTTCCTCCTTTCACTTACACCATTCCACTGAGGCGTGTAAGGAGTGAGTTGAGATAGAATCCCAAACTCCCGTAAGAAATCAATGAAGTCCTGATTAAGATATTCTCCTCCTCTGTCTGAGCGGAGTTTCTTAATCTTCTTACCAAGCTGGTTCTCAATTTCATTCTTGTATTCTTTGAACCGATCAAAAGAACCTGACTTATACCTCATTAAGTAAATATATCCACATCTACTAAAATCATCAGTAAAAGTTATGAAGTACAAGAACCCACCCCTTGCTTCGACTGGAAATGCTCCACATACATTTGTGTGAACTAATTCTAGAAGCTCTTGCCCTTTCACCTTTCCCACTAAATGGGGCTTTGGTCATTTTGCCTTGTAGACACGCATGACACACACCAAGTGGTTTTAGTTCGAAAGAATCTAAATACTCATCTTGATGTAATTTTGTCAAACGTTTCTCATTGGCATGACCTAGCCGGTGATGCGAAAGTTGGGTGTGGTATGAGTGATGTGAATTAACTTTGTCATCGATTGCCATTACTCGGTTTGTGTAGTCTAACACATAAAAGCCGTTATATAAATGCGCCCTACCAAAACAAATGCCATCTTTATAAAAGTAGCAACATTCATTTCCAAATTTGAAGATGAATCCATCAGTATCTAATCTGGATACTGATATAATGTTTTTGGTTACAGAGGGTACACAATAACATCCTTTTAAAACCAAGACCATCCCAATAGGCAATGTGAGGTGGCAGTCTCTGACAGCTACAACATCGAGTCTGGCTCCGTTGGCTGCTTGCAGATCCACCTCACCTCGGTCAATCTTTCTGAATCTACTTGGTTCCTGTATTTGGATACAGATGTGAGCACCACAAGCAGTATCTAATACCCAATTAGTAGAAACAGATAGATTGCATTTGATAACAAACGCACCTGAAGCTTCCCCTTGCTTCCTTGGCTGGGTGCAGTTTTTCTTCCACTGACCCTTCTTGCCACATGCGAAACAAACAGCATCCTGTTCTCTTGCCTCCCCTTTGATCTTCCTTTTCTTGGAAGGCCTTGAAGAAACTTTAGGCTTAAAGCTCTTTGCCTTCCCTTTCCTTTTATTCACCTTAAGGACAGAAGGCTTTTCACGTTGAGTGCATCGCTTAAATGTTGATCATAGACTAGGAAGTCTTCATCAGTCGCCCCTTGGGCAGTAGAACCAGGAAGTGAGGACTCCAGCACGTAATACTTTCGTTCATGGCGTAGGATAACCCGAAGGCGCCTAAACCATTCCTGAAAGTTACTGCCGGTGAGGATATTATCTTTATCCAGAATTGATTGCAGAGAGAATGTGGTTGATGAGCTTGTCATATTGATTCTACAAATTAAAAGAGCAGATTTATCAGTACTTTCTTGATTACATTTTATGAAAAATAATAAATGAATTTATTAATTCTCCCACTATTTTATCAAGTCCCAATAACCCTCACTATTGAACTCGGAATGTCCAGTTGCTTTGACATTCTAGTGGCAAAGATCCATATTCCCCTTCGCATAACCCCAACAAGGGTTGGTCAAGCTATTTGAAGGTATTCAGGTAGGCAGGTCTTTGCCAACTGTGAGGTTACAGTTCCTTGATCTGTTGAGTGGACTCCCCAATCCTGAAATCCTGACTTGAATTTTCTCAACACTTGCCTCCATTTTACAACAAGTCTAGCAAGGGCTACTCCTCTTGATGTAAAATGTTTAAGTCAACCCGAAACTTCCATAAAAGCTTCCTTTATAAAAGTAAGTGTCCCAACAAGGGTTGGTCAAACACATAGTTTTATTGAGTCTTGCCCTTAATCAAGCAACGAAATGCTTGGTCTGACTTAATATGGTTTTTGAGAGATTTTATTCAATATGCGCAGTTTTGCATTATCACATGCTTGTTAATATTAAGTGATGCTTTCTTAAGAGATTAACCATGTTATGATAATGTTTATGCATAGTCCGGTTTTTATTTTATTCCATCTTTGCATGCTTGTTTATTTCATTAATTATGTGATCGCGACAACACATACATAATAAATAAACCATGTAATCAGACATAAATAAAATAAGATGGCATGATCATGAGCTTCTATTGGTTAGCTTATCTAGCGGTTTGATAAGCTAACCCTGACCTAGGGAAAACACCTTGAACCCGATGGTTCGTGTTTTGCAGCTCCCATCTTCTTGGGTTGGTTTCGCCTCGGCTTCAGATTTTTGAACCGTCTCCACTGGCTTGGGAGATCCTCCATTACATGAAGTTTACATTAAAAAAACCATGGGCACGCAAGCCCTACATTTTATTGGAAGAAGGCTCGCAGGCCAACACATTTAAATTAAACAAATTTAAATGAAACCATACACACATACAAATGGTCTTTGGTCTAACTCATGATCATCCATAGCATGCAACGACATTTATACACATTCATGTAATCAAAGTACAAAACAGTTGGTTCTCAGGACACCAACCCTAACACCATATCCCTCCCGTGTCGTATTTACACCCTTAATACAACCATATATATAACGTATAAGAAATTTACCTTTTTTTCCTTCCCCATCTCCAATCCATGCTATTTTAATATGAAAACTGCAAAATGTTGTAAAAAACCATCTCCAATCTTGATTGGTGTGTGAGAGAGAGAAATCGTAGGAATTCTATTATATCAGACCCAATTACAGTGGATCGGCAGTGAAGGAGAAGAAGATAGGTAAGAGAAGAAGAAATGAAGAAGAAAAAGGTGGGGGGGGGGAGGGAGGAGAGATCCCGAGAGACACTGCACCCAGGCTGCACAACCACCGCTGTAATCATAATTATCCATCCCCTCTTAATTGTTGGTCCCCACCTATAAGTAGCCAGAACCACCTCATAACAACTTATTTAAGACATTTACAGCACTGCCCATGGCAGTTAGGTCGTATTCCCACTACACTAGCCCCCCCTACCCCTACATCAATTCGCCAGCTCCTCTTGCCCACAATCCTATCATTCCCGCCCACTTTAAATACCACCTTGTCCTCAGGTGGAAAACTTGATGAAGTCTGTCACTCTTTTCGCATTATCCACTTTTGGTTCCACTCCTTCATCACTGTGAGGTTCCATGCAGTCCCAAATCATCAATTTGAAACCCTTCTTTAGACATTTACATCCAAGATTAAATTTCTGCCTACATGTGTAGCACAAGCCTTTGGCCTTCGTTGCCTCAAATTCCTCTCTTGACAGGTTCCATACTCGGTTTCCAACCCCTTTCCAAACCACTAGGTTTGTAACTTCTCTTCCACAATTTTGGCCGCTGGACTATTTCCCGCACCTCTAATTCCCTTTCCACTCTCCTAGTTAGTGTCAACAGACGCACTTTATTCTGCGGTTCATGTGTCATCACTGTACTTCCAATCTCAGGCTTTAATCCACCTATAAACAAACTCACATACCACTTTTCAGTCAAATCTGGTAAACACAGTGCCACACACTCGAATTCATCGATGTAATCATCCATAGATCCTCTCTGTCGCAATCTCTTTAAGAAGATCAACGAATCTTTCTCTGCCGCATTGCCATATCTACCTAGGAGCTCCTCCTTGAGCTGCGTCCAGGTAAGCATCGACTTAATAGACTTCAAGGAGATGTTCCAAATACTGGACCATACTGTTCATGCTCAATTGCGCTAATGGCACCTTCATCTCTTCATGTATACGATAGATTGAAAAATATTTTTCAGCTTTGGCGATCCATGATGCTAGATACTCGTCGGAAAAAACTGGCATCTCCACCGCTTTGGACAGCCCGTGCAATGCCTCCCAATTTGTGTTGCGCACTCCTTCACCGTTCGCTATACCCACTGGTCTCTGGTCCTTCACCTTAGTTTCCAACCTCAACCGCTTCCTCCTTCCTTGATAATTTCGGACTTCCCTTTGTCATCTCTACGTCCTGAACGCTCTGCCTGATTCGATACTGGTCGAGACATTACCGTCATCACCTCTTGCATTTGAATCTCGATCCGCTAAAACGCTGTGTCCTATCGTCATTCCAGGTGCTGAAGTCCTGACTACAACGCCACAGTCGTCGATTCTAAACCTGTTACTCTGCTCTCCATCGTTGTGGGCATCCAACTACCATGATTCTTCAAGTCCGGTGTTTCGAATATTGTTCTGCTTGACGTCGTCCGCTTCGCCCTCCTTAGCCGCGGCCGCACGAACTAGGTCCTCTAGCTTCTGGCGCGTCCACTGCGACTGCTTCTTCTTGCGTTTGCTCGTCTTCTAAGCTTTGGCCACCCGTCTCTCTCTCTCTCTCAAGATGCTCTCAATGAAAGCGCCAAGCGATTGGTGCGAGGGGGAGAGAGAAATTGTAAGTATTCTATTATATCAGACCAAATTACAGTGGATCGGCAGTGGAGGAGGAGAAGATAGGAAGAACAAGAAATGAAGAAGAAAGAGGGAGGGGAGGAGAGATTCTCGGGAGACACCCCTGGGCCGATGGCCTAACCCACCCACACAACCACTGTTGTAAACATAACTATAAACATAACTATAAACATAACTATCTGCCCCCTCCTAATTGCTGGTCCCCACCTATATGTTGCCAAAACCACCTCCTAACAACTTATTTAAGGCATTCACACCACCACCCTACGATCCTCTATCAAATCTGATGCCAACACCACACAATTTTTGGGGCAAGGAATATGGTGTTACGCTGTCGCTTTGCTAAAAATTTATTATTCTTATTATTATTTTCTTCTTCATATCAATATTTAAATTTACTTTTTATTAAAAAAGAATACGCAAAGAATATTCTTTTTAGTGTTAAAAATAGAGTAATGGGTTGGAGATGATTTTACTGCAGATATTGTATTGTATGATGGAGCTTTGTTTTTTGCATTTTGGGTTTGATACATTTTTGCATTCATGAGAGTCAAACCTTGCTTCGGGACTTGTGTTCCCAATAAACTCAATGATTTGCCATTTCTTTGCTTAATCCGTTGTATGGGTATTAGGTTCTTCTAGATTTAGTAAACTCAAGAGGGCTTCCTTATTTAAATAAGCATAACAGCTACAAAATATAGTTCTTTCAACTTTTGCTAGTGGCATGTGAGTCCCATACCCAACCTTATTCCTCAAGCATATCATAGAATAATAACAAACTCACATATGCATCACTGGAACCAACATAATCATGAATCAAAATCCAGTTATTCATGTTAAAAAATGTCAAGGACATGAGGAGCAACTCAACTACACATGTTTTCAATACTTGTTATGAATGCTAGAAAACACAATCATATCAATATTGAAGTACGCCCTTACCGAAGGGTGAGGAAATATCTCAATTGTGGTATGTACAATTAAGACCAATACGAAACTGAGCATGCTAATACGAAGACCAATACGAAACTGAGCACACCTATGAAACTGAGCATGCTAATATGAAGACCAATACGATTGTCTCAATTTTTTCTTAATAAAATTTAAAATAATACTAACCCTGGATGGAACCTGTGCTTCCGAAGGTGATTGGGCAGGCTTGTGGCTTATTTCAAATATGGTTTCAAGGCTTCTAGTTGGCATGCCTGTGTTTGTGACATGACCTAACTGTGGATCCAACCGTCCAGAGTCCACCATTTGTTGAAGCGGATTTTCTGGGCGACGCATGACCTAACCATGGAGTAGCGTACCTCTCCTATCCAGCTGCACTTGAATCGTTCTGTACTCCAATTCAAATCCAACTCCCAAGAAGTATTTGTCTAACATTCCAAGTTGGATGACCCCCCTTCAGTTCATCCGTAATCTAGGAGGCATGGGAACAGCTTTTGATTTAATCTTGCTTTGCTCCCTGAGATATTTAGAATGACAACAATTACAAATTCTCTGAATACATTTACTTACCCAAACCTTTCATCTTTCTCAAATTGTACAACGAATCTCTCTAGTGGTTGGCTAATTTTAGGATTGAAGGTCCTGTCATTTTTATCCTCGCACTCGTAAAAAATTGGTCAGGATCAAGGGGATTTTGGATTTTGGATTTTGGGATGGGCAAATTCAGTCATCTTAACAACCTGATTGAGCGGGGAACAAGATTTCAGAAGAAATCGTAAGATTTTATTTACTGTAGTAGAAGTAGAGAGTACAGTGAGTAGAAAAGAGATTATGCCTCAGAGAAATTCACTGAGGCTTAGGCTTTACTGCAATTACCAAAATCCCGGAGTGACCCGCACCCCTGAAATCCTAACTATATGAGACAGCCCCCTCCCACAGTTCCCTAAACGAATCTGTTATTTCCTTCCCATGACCAAATCTGTTAGCCTATGGGGTGTAACTAACCCCTTAACTCCTGTCCCATGCTGCATGCAAGTCTTTATGGTTTTCCCACCAAATCTTTGGAAATCGCAGCTCTGGTTGTGTCAATTATTCTTTCAGTCTCTCTTCCTCTGCTATCATCAATTTCTCCCTCAAATTCTTGTACTTTCTCCTCTTCTATACACTTTGTGTACTTAAAACTCCTTCGTCACACCCATCTAAATCCATGCCAATATTTACACAATTAGTATTGTGATGCTCCTCAAAAGGATTCAATTCCGATTGAGCGCATAAACTCTCGTGAGGTGGGGGGTCAACATCACTGGCCTTGGGCTCCATAAATACTTAAAAATTGTGGTTTTGCATGGCCCTTCTTTCTTTTGCCATTTTCAGTATGGCATTCATTTGATCCATTCATTTTACCATTCCATCATTCACTTGTTTCATCCCTTCTAATTCTAATTTCCACAGACTTGGGCTCCACAAGAAAGATTGTTGGTATGAAAATTTTGGCTGGGGATGAAACAAGGTGGGGTGGGCGTGTCTTCAAGCTAAGACAAATGTGATCTTCAATGGTGATTTGGGTAGTTCATCGTAAGAACTAAGGCGCCACTTTGCTCGGATAAGGTTTTTGCTTTTATGGTTCCTTAGGACAGCTCAACTCTTTCGGTTAATTCCAAAAGGAATAGGATCAATCTTGCTACCTCTGGTTTTGTGGTTCATAGTATGGGTTGATTTTCCGCCCATAACTGTTGAAACTCTAAGATGGCATCCTTCCAGATGATTTCTTGTAAAATTGTTCTCTTCTTAAAACTCGAAGATGACATCTTTTCATTCGTAACAGTTAAAACTCGAAGATGACATCCTTCTAGATAATTGCTTTCCAAATTGTTCTCTCCCTCATGACTTACAGAGTTGTTAGGGGTAGCAAGTGAAGAAAATTGCCTTTGTAAATCATTAACTTGTGCTTTCAAATTTGTAATATAGGATCTATGTCACGACCTGACCCTGGGGCTCCTCTTGGGCCGACAACGAGACCGAGTATGACCCCCCATGTCCGCCTCTAATAGTCATGGGGTTGATGACGATACTGAAGGTATAACCGTATAAATCACACGGTTGAGAGGCATTTCCCTCTTTAAATGAAAACTATGTCCACCAAATAAATGCAAAACAAAATGAAAGTATATAATGCATGATAATGTCATACAACATAACAATCCCATAAGAGAACGACAGTGAGCCAACTGTTAAACATCTCAAAGTATACCTTGAAAGACAAATGCAATAAGGCTCCTCCAAAGCTCCACAAGACTAAGCTCTACTAGCCACTAATGTCTCCAGGAACAAGCTCATGGTAATCTAGAAAACAATGTATATAAAATAGAGGTAAGCATAAAAATACTTGGTAGATTCCTTCCGTGGACCAACGCGTGTATTGTGTATAGAACATACTAATGCATTACGTGTATTGTGTATAGAACATACTAATGCATTTGTGAGATAATGAAAAAAAAAACAAAATAATCGACAGTAAGGATCCCGAAGTCTATCTAAATCTCGGTACAAGCACCCTCATCACGAAAGTATATAATGTATATATAACTCACCATGAAAAATCCGCAATAACAAAAGAAAGAATCTTCGTATATCAACTCCACTAGTTATCTAACCGTAGCTTCCAACGTCAAATGTCATATCTCCACAACTCGAATCCCATCCAGTAACCTACATCTCCAAATGGATATTGGCCACGTCCAACCTCGAATCTCATGTGGTGGTAGAGTGACAGATGATGAGTGCGCATCACCAATCAAATAACATAAAAATATAAGTACACATAATTCCTAACTCAATAATTTCAGTAATCTCAAGTCTCTACACCTCGGTGTATTCTAACCCAAACCTCATGAATCTCAAATCTCTACACCTTGCCATTAATCATCATTGGTAGTCATAATTGCTCTAAATTTGCGTCGTTGATTATTATTCAGAGCAACTATAATTACCCAAAATTCACTATCTCACACCGTTGATAATCACCCGAAGCACTGTCGATGATTACCCGAAATTCCACCACCAAGCGCTGTCGATAATTACTTAGCACTGTCGTAATTATGTAGTAAGCACCCTTGTTAATTACCAAGTAAGAACCGCTAATTACTTAGAAATATCGTTGGTAATTAAACAAGAAGGTTGTCGGTAATAAATTGGCACACTTACAAAATCAAAAACACTGTTGATAATTATATGGTTTTAGACATAGTTGTTAATAGGGCGCCATGGCTCTGAGGAGGGCGTCATGGCTCTAAGGTGCACGCCGTGGTACTCTGCAATTCGCCATGCCCTTGGAAAGGTGCACCATTGGCACGTGCCTTATTGTGCCATTTTTCTTCTTTTGCTCTTTTTTTGAACCCTACCCTAGCGACGATTGATTGACCCCCAGTGTAGCGTGCCTCTCCTTACCTGGACTGCTTCTTCTTCCTACTTGCATGCAGTAATCTTATTTTTCGAACTTCTTCATACTGAGGTTTGATTTCCTTATCCTTCTCCTTCTCTGGTCTAGTGGTGTGTTGTTGACTCCCATGCCCCTATTTGTTGACTACGACCCACTAAGGATCCCTCCCTTGCACCTTACTTAATATGATCATCTCTTCATTGGATATCCTCCTTTGGATTTCTCCTTAAGCCTTTTTAGGTTGGTTATTTGATGAGATTGAAACCTTTAGGACATGGATACGGGTGTTGAGAAGTGATTAAGACAAAGATTGGTCGAGCTAAGGTGGTCAAAATGTGTGGAGAAGTGAGGGGTGAAGAACTCTTTTTTGTAAGTGTGGAGAATGACACTCTTGTTAATACTTATAACTTGAAAATAAAATGAAGTCATTTTCAAGGGCAAGTGGCACCAAATAAGCCCAATCTCGAAGATGTGGGGGGGGGGGGGGGGGGCGAAAACCACGCTACCAATCATATTGAGACATGTGTTTTTGATAATTGTGGTCTTATCTCTTAAGCATACCTCCCTCACACCCTACTTGAGTCACCTATCTCAACTGTTAACTGTTGTCCGTTCTATGTTTGTCATTCGTTTTTAGTTTGTCGTCCTCCTTACCTGATGCCTCGTTCTTGATCCACCACACCATGAAGGACTCGATAGAATGAGGAATGCCATCGCCAAACTTTTTTCCAAGGAGGATTTCCTCCACTGTTATGAATTCTCCACTCCCCACAATAATGAATCATAATAAAACCTCACCATAAACCTTTCAAAGTCAACTCTTAGATTCCATATTTATCTCACCTCATAACCCATATTCAATATCTCAAAACTCCCATAACTAGATTCTATATCACACTAACCAAGAAAATTCTTTACCATAAAAATCCATTCCCACCGAATACAAATAAATAATAGAAGATAAATAGAAGAATATTTTAATTTATAAAATAAACTTCTATTATTTATTTGTATTCGGTGGGAATGTGGATTCTTATGGTAAAGAAATTTATGAACTTTAAAACTAAAAATATGGGTTTCCACATTCTCTCCACTTTCAAAAAATTTCGTCCTGGAATAGCTTAAACATAATCATACCAAGGAAGAAGCATCACATAGATCATCAACAAGATTACTATACCATTTCAACATTTAAAACAAACTTCCATTACATGCAAAGGAAACAAACTCCCTAGAAAAGAGTTTGGCGATGGCATTCCTCATTCTATCGAGTCCATGGTGTGGCAGATCAAGAACGAAGAATCGGGGAAGGAGGAAGACAAACTAAAAACGGATGACAAACATAGAATGGATGACAATGGACGGATTAGAAGTCAACATTTCCCTAGTCAATCACATGAGAGAGATCACGAACATGCTTCCTAAGCTGAGACATATGAAATATGTCATGATTTCGATTCAACTAAGAAGGAACCACCACACGATAAACAATTTTCCAATACACTCCAACAACACAAAAGGACTAATAAGCCTTAGTGAAAGTTTATCGCCTCTTCCAAACTTATGCCGCCCACGACAGAGATACTCTCAGAATCACTGTATCACCAACAAAGAACTTCAAAGGTTTCCTCCGATACGTATACCATTTTGGTACTCTTAAGCAATTCTCATACGTTCCCGAATCATTTGAACTTGCTCCATCGTTTCCTACACTAATTCTGGTCCAATAATAACTGGTTCACTGATGTCATTGTCAACCCAACATAACGAAGATTGACAAGGTCAATCGTATGGTGCCATATCGATAGACGAATTGTTTGAAAGCTCTATCGAAGGCAAATTATTCGCCCAAGAAATACCATAATCCATAACATAAGCCCTCAACATATTCTCCACTGTCTGAATCATCCTCTTAGTCTGACTATCTGTCATGTTATGCTAAGACACAACCGGATGCCAAGAGCATGCTGCAATTCTTTCCCCATTTGAAAAGTAAATTGTGTTCATCATGGTCGGATATGATCGTCTGAGGAACTCCATGCAACTTCACCACTTCTTCCATATTAATCTTTGCTAGACTTTTCACAGAACTCTGCTCCTTAATCGATAGGAAACACGTTAACTTGTTCAACCAATCCACAATAACCCAAATCGCATCAAAACCTCTAGACACACAATGTAAAACGGTCACAAAATCTATGGAAATATCCTTCCAATTCCACTCTGGAATGCTTAGTGATTGCAACAAACCAATTGGTACCCGATGCTCAGTCTCTACCCACGGACACAAGACACCTTGCTACAAACTTTGCTATCAATCTCTTTATCTTGGTCCACCAAACCGTCTCTTCAGAGCATAATACATCTTATTAATAACAGGATGCACTGTCACAGGTGAGCTATGCACGACCTTCTCAAGCATGCTCTGAGGAACAAATAAGCACTCTCGATACATAATTTGATGCTCACCACCTTCAAACCAACCTTCCTGAACATCATCATGAACAATGCAATCCCTCCAAACCTCAATCTCAGGATTTCCAAATTGATACTCCAGCACTCGTTGCACCAAAGTAGAATCAATTATCATCTGATAAAGACAAACTCCTCCATCCACTTCTCCCATACTAAGATGCATAACTACCAACTCTCCCATCATCTTTCATTCCTCACTCGACTCTCGAGCCACATCACTATATGATCTCCTGCTCGAAGCATCCGCCACCACATTTCCTTGAATATGGATAATCTCAAAAATTACAATCTTGTAGAAACTTCACTCATCTCCTTTGTCTCAAATTAAATCTTTCTAAGGAAAGATGTACTTCAAAATTTTTATGATTAGTAAAAACCATTAAATGTTCTCCGAACAAGTAATATATCAATAATTTGAGTGCAAAAGCTATTGTTGTAAGCTTCAAATCATGGATAACATAGTTACTCTTGTGAGAACATGACTGTCTGGACCCAGATGCAGTAACTCCTCTTTCCTGCATCAAAACACATCTAAATCCATGATAGATGGCTTACAATATACCTCATAAGGAATCCCTTTCTCTGGTTATCGAAGAATTGGAGCACTTGTCAGATTCTCCTTCAAATTTTCAAAAGTTGCTTGGCATTCATCCAACCAAACAAAAGCATGTCCTTTTTCAGTCAAAGAAGATAAAGGATTCGTTATTTGAGAAAACTTAGGCACAAACCGCCTATAATATACCCAACCCAGCCTAAGAAACTTCCTCAGGAACATACTTTGGTGGTCTCCAAGCAATGGCTTTAATATTAGATGGGTACACTGCGACACCTTCGTTCGATACAACATGCCCCAAGAGGTGAACCTGGTAGAGACCAAACATTGGCTACTTGTAATATAGAAGAGAATCAACAGAAAAATACAAACAGAAATGTGAGGAGGAAGAAGGTCGGGATGATCCTGCCCAAGCCCTTAGGCCGATCTGCACACAACAGCCCAACACATTTCCTCTTTGCTCCATGCCCCTTCTCTCAACCTAATCTGTTTATTTATAACTAAACCCCTTCCCTAACAACTAATAATATTCCCAGGATATTCCATGGGGCCCAAAGGCATATTTCATATATTCTCCCAGCATATTCTTCTCTCTTCTAATTGCTCCAGGTGGCCACCATGGTATCTATCATTGCCAACGTCCTGAAAGACCACCTTGTCCTCAAGGTGGTGGATATTGCAGGCATGCCAAACGATCTTCCAAATACGCCGTGGTGCTATTGTGTGCTGAAGAGAACCGAGCAATACTGCTGCTTGAGGACCGAGCTCACGTGGTCCTGTGTAAGGTGTCCTTGCCGCTGAAGCATGCCACATTATCTCCCAAATGTGTTGGCATCCGTCATGGATCAAATTTGAGCAGGTGAAGTGGAGAGTGTTTCCCGTCGTAATGTTTGCCCTCCTTCCATCAGGAAGGTCCTTGGGGTGATGTTGTGAACTAGGGTGCAAGTATGGCCGACACCACCCTGCTTTGTGCTTGGAAAAATGGTATGGGTCTCAAAAAATCAGAGGACCCCATACCGTCATTGTGGGCTTAATCGGTGCATCAGGTGGTAAAATAACAACAACCCCCGTTTGGGCCGGTGCATGCTGCGGTGTCTTGTGCTCCAACATTAAGGTTCTGGAGGTGTCCTGCTCCTTATGCGGCAACTGTACCGAATATTGGTTGGGGGAAGTTTCATCAGTGGTTTCAGGCAGAGTTGTCGCAAAGTAAAGTGTTGTCCCCATGATCATTGTGGACTTAACATTACCCTCGTTTGAAAACCCATCCGACAACACTGGAACGTGTGTAATGTGCTTTGGTTGCTGTGGCAAGGGCAGCGCGGGTGCCCTCCGTTGCTGCTCCGGATCACACCGTTGTTGGTGCAGTGGAAGATCTTTCAGTGTGGTCGTCAGATGAGGTATTTCGGCTTTGACGAATCTCATGCACAAGACTGTCCCATCAAGTTGCCTCGGGTTTGCAGTCGGAGCGCCTGACCCCGCAGTATGTGTCGCAGGTAGCGTGGTCATGTGATAAGGTAGAGTTGCCTCCTCTGGCGGCAGTAGTGTCTCAAGACGTTGCTCTAAAAGTTTGAGAGCGACCTTAAATTCTGCTTGCCCCTGCGCCAACCGAATCGAGGTGCTCCTGATTTTCTCTCCGATCGCTTCGAGATGTTCTTCCATAGCTATGTCGATTGTCCAATGACTACGTCCGCAAACGACTTGTCCTTTTTTTTTGGGCCATTAAGTAATGCACCCGTAGCTGTGTGAAAATGCAAGGCTGCCTAGGAGGTGCAGATCGGAGGTGCGGAACTGGATCGGAGGATAAGTGCAACAATGGATGAGGTTCTGTTCTGGAACTGCGCGCCCCCTCATTCTGATGTTGCGTGCTGGCCTGGTGAGGGAAGAACCAGCGAGGCGCTCACGTCTGCGTCTACAAAAAATGGTGGTGGTGGTGGTTGAAGAACCCAGGCGGCCCCTTCTGGTTCGTGACTGCTCGACGTGGTTGGGAGAGTGCGTGCGTGTCGTCTTCACAATTAGTGTCGCGGCGCAAAAACGCGAGACGACGAGGCTCCTTCGTTGCGAGTCTGGAAAAGATGAAGAACCCGTCGAGCGGACACACAATAGGGCGCACTAGCCTCTTCGTGCGAGCTGGAAGAGATGAAGAGGAGTCGGTCGAGCGAACACACATCAGGGCGCACCTCGTCGACTGGGGCCGACACCTTTTCTTGTGTTGCTCACCCGTGCAGATGAAAACGAGATGGGGAATCGCGGCAGTTGGAGTCGGCCGTAGGAAGACTACTAACAGTGGATACAGTTTGGCAAGATGGGACGCTGCAGAGGAAGCTTGACGTGGAAATGGTCGGCAGGTTAGATCAATTGATAGAGACCCAACATTGGATACTTGTAATATAGAAGAGAATCAACAGAAAAATACAAACAAAAATGTGAGGAGGAAGAAGATTGGGATGATCCCACCCAAGCTCGTAGGTTGATCTGCACACAACAACCCAACACATTTCCTCTTTTCTCCACGCCCCTTCTCTCAACCTAATCCTTTCATTTATAACTAAACCCCTCTCCTAACAACTAACAATATTCCCAAAATATTCTGTGGGGCCCAAAGGCATATTCCATATATTCTCCCAACATATTCCTCTCTTTTCTAATTGCTCTAGGTTTCCAGCGTGGTATATATTAGAACCTAAAAGAGTCACCTTAACATTTTCCCATACAACTGATGCCTCCTGAACGACTCCAAAACAATCCTAAGATGCTCCACGTGATCCTCCTCTGCCCTTGAATAAACAAGAATGTCATTTACGAATACAATAACAAACTTGTCCAAATAAGGTTGAAACACTCAATTCATCAATCCCATAAGCACTGTTGTAGTGTTCATAACTCTGAATAGCATCATGACAAACTTAAAATGTCCGCATCGACATCAAAAAGCTGTCCTTGGAACGCCTTCATCTTTGAATCCTCCTCGCTCGCAACTTCGTTGGGGCATACGAAAAGCTGCCATAACAATAGGTGAGACACCTAGGTATAACTCTGTCCCAAACTCAATCTCACGTTGCAGAGGTAAAATCATCACTTGGTCTGGAAAAGCATTTGTGAACTCCTGAACAACTCTAGGAACTTCCTCTTGTACTACCTTAGATGCACAAATCATCATGCTTGCCACTCTAACCCTTGGACATGGGTGGGTGTAATAAACGAATGTGAAGCTTTGATGTCAAATAGAACGAATGCAAGGGTAGAAAAAATGCAAATCATACCTCTTACTACATTTGATACTATCATCCACCTCCACTGCATGGAGTTGCCCATGTCTAGCTCCTCCCCCTCGACGACCTTGCTGTCCTCTGCCTCCTTGGGAGCCTTTAGTGTTTTGTCATGTTCGCCAAGCTTCTGTGATGGCTTTTGATGGCGGTCCCTCCTTGCTTCCTAGGCTTCCTCCCTTCTTGTCTCCAGGTCCTCGCTCTTCATCGGCGTCTGCTTCGGTGCCTCTCTCCATGACATTGGTATCCTCTCGTTGCATTGGCTCGCTGGTGTTGGTGCCTTGCTCCAGCGATTCTCCAGCTTCCTGAGTGGTGGTGGTTGTTGACGTAGGCGCTGCAGTTCCGAGGCTCGGCGACAGGATCGGTGACGCTGGCGCTGTGCACAGCGGCGACAGGATGGGTGGTGTGGGCCAGCGTTTGGCATGGGGTCCAAAGCGTCACCATGGGAGTGTTGTTGGGCGGGTCTGGTCTTGGGCTTTTTGCCCCTTGGCGGGCTCGCTTGTTGCCCTGTTTTTGTGTGGGTTCTCCCCATCCCATCAAAATGGGGGGGGGGGAATCGGTTTCGTCCTACCCATTTTTAAAAAGGCCTTTTTTGAAAAATACAATGAAAATGGATTTCTGGCCTCCTCGCCTCTGATCAGGAGGTGGTCCTTCAGGCTGTGGAATATCACCAGGTTGACCCCTACTGGCTCCACTGTGATTGGGCGGTCCAGGAGGTCTCGCCTATCCTCCTGCTGCTGAAAATGTATTGGAGTGACTTATACTGAGGTTGCCTCTGAAAATTACAGGGTGGTCCATCCACTGTCATACTATATACAGGTCTTTGAGCAGAAAGACATACAGCCTGTATATGACCATACCGCTACAATGATGGCAGACTGGACCCTGGAGACCTCCAGATGGTCAAGAACTACGCATACCCGATGCTGGTAATCGCTCCGGTAGTCATCCAATGCTTCATTGATATCTAGATGATTTAGGAGGGTGAACTCTCCTATCCCAGATCTGATATCAGAATGTCTGTCATCTCCCCTAGTCGTAACCTGAAGTCCAAGAGTTCGTTCAACCCCCTCTGTCGTTTCTACCACCTCCGAATATGTCCTCAATCTATGAGAAGTCACCCAACACTGAATCTCAGGTCACAGAGGTGGCTCAAAATGTTGAGCCCTCAACTCCTTATAAAAAATCATCAGGAGAATATCTGATAAGATTCATGAACCATGTGGCAAACTCTTGCATTGATTTATTCCCCACTGCTGAATGGATAGCAGCTACTGCTGTTGATCAACCGTGAGAGTTGTAAATAAAAACTCTTTTCGGATGGAAGTTAGCCCATGAAATAGAATGTTCATCTCTATTGCCGGCATTTATCCTCCCCCACCGCATAGCAGTGTCTCGTAGCAAGTTCACCGCCAAAGCAACATGATAATCATCTGGAGTACGGACACGACAGAAGGTTAGCTGCACCTCATTGAGCGACCGCTTGGTCTGCACATTAGAAGTAGCTCCTTCAAATTTTGACAATCTTTCCTTCTGGAAACGCTGCAATGTCGAAACCCAGGTTTCATCAATCCTCCGCCTTACAACTGATGTCTGCCGCACCTCCTCCGAGTCCAGCACAAAGATGGTGCCCTCGTCCTCTAGGCATATCTACAATTGAACATAACTCGTCAACATGACTTCATGGATATGGCTGTATAAAAAAAATCACATTTCCCCAAGGTTCGTTGATGCATGCCATCTTTCTATCCACAACACACGCAATCACCATGATGTGGAACTGCATGATGCATGTCCACACCTAACATAGCACCCTGCAAATAGATTCCATGCCACACTGTTCAAGGAAATTCTTTACCATAAAAATCCACGTTCCTTGGAACAAAAAATAATGGTTTCCACAATCTGTACCCGAAACATGATTGAAGTTCTAGATGACACTCCAGGAAAGAAAATTATTATTATTTTTTGCACAAAATATGACCATATTTTTAAAAAAAATAAAGAAGCTAATGAATTTTCCTCTAAATTACTAGGAATTGTTATTTTATTGATATTGCCGGGCTGTGCCCAGAAACTGATGCCAAAATATTTCTGGGCTGTCATAGGCCATGGTAAATTAATAATATTCTATATTCACTTTATAGATGGCTTAGTAAGGGTCAGTCTCACGAGTGTTTATCAAGAAAATCAATAGAGGTGGTGAATTCACTAAACCTGAAATGATGAATGAAATATTTAAAACTAGCACATACAAGAAAATTAATAATGCATTGAATGGATGGATTAATTAGTGTTTTTTTTGCAATTTTTTCCAGATCTATCCTCAAAATAAGATATTATCTTCTTGGGGGCATAAGCCCTGTGTTCCATTTTCAGTTGCTCTGAATCCAGGCGTTCAATTTCATTCCATTCCATTTCTGGCATACCGGTTTAGTTAACCAAGCTGGCCTTTGATGGTCAAATCTATCCTCATGATTCCACTCGCTCATTATCATTGTCACATTACATTACTGGCTTAAGATTTCTGTTAGTGCTGTTAATGTTTCTGTTGTTGGATTTTCTTGTCAAAACTTTTTATATGCTTGTTGAAGAGGATGATATGCAATGTGCACCGTCTTGCTATGTGTTTCAGTTTAATTTATTTGCTACTTATTTTTACAGGCTTGATCTTTCTTGGCGCTGTTGTGAACCTGGTTTCTTACCCTTTGCCATGACTTTGGAAGTTTGGGACTCACATCTTTAACCTTGCTGTACTCTTATGAAATATGCAGAATCTCGGGTTGCCAGTTCAGTTGATCAGTTCCAATGCTGGAGACGATCTCCACGGGGCTTGATGGCTCTCCTTTTGCAAGACCTAATGCTGTCTTGTGTTTGATTCTTATTGTCAACTGCTCTCATCGTCCGTTCTGTTTGATGTTTTTTAGTTGTCTGAACTTCCTAGGCTAGAAGGTTGCAGGATTATGTGGGTTTTATGTTCATTTAGCATGTTGGATTTGTTTAGCTTTATTTTTAACTGTTTGTCCTAACTATGTTTGATCCCAATGGATAGCCAGAACTGAGCACCTTCCCCGAAAGATATGGAGGTATGTTAAAATTGTTAGCATCTGTTTTTTCAGCATTTTAATTTATATGGAGTCATTGTTTGATGTCCCTTTTCAGATCTTTTGTGACAGGTACAGGCCATACCCATATTGGCTGCTGGAATTGGAATGCAATTCGAGTTCAGAGATCTTATTATTTCATTTTCGACCCACCTTTTACTAATTTAACAGCAATTCACGTTCACTCAACTTATTTCTTTTTTATAAATTAATTATTGACCGCATCAAATTAATGTTTTTTTATCGCATGCCTTTATTTTTTTTATACATGTTACATCCATTTTTTCATTTTTTTTACATTTCCTTGACATTAATATTAATTTTACCCCAGCTTATATATGAAAATTTAACGACTTAATAATGTTTTCTGTATGATTTGTAGATTAAATTTAAACATGCTTTGCACATTTATAAATGTTTGTTTATTATTAAAAAATGAAATTTATTTTACTTATAATATATGAATGCCGCGGAAATATATATTTTTAACTAATTTTGTTTTTTTTATATGATTTACATTTCCGTTAAAATAAAATCGTCTTTATTTTAATTATTTTAAATTTCAATTCGTTTAATATAAAAATGAGTGCGCTTCTATATTCATTTTATGTTGACTCAATGCAAATTTAATATTAAAAAATATCGTATGTGACTCAAATTTCATATTTAAAAAATTATTCTGAGAACAAATGTTTTTTATTTTCATGCTTATAATTTGTTTTCTTCCAAGAATGTGATAAATTACGTATTAAAAAACTAAATTTAATCTCCGCTTTCAAGCTTCTTAAATTTGTATAAAAATTGAAACCCGGGGTAAGTTTCATATAAAAATTAAGATCTATATTACTCGCATGTTTAACTATGAAAAATTAAAATTTATATCATTTGATAATAAGAATTGTATTATTTTTTTTATTTCGTATTAATTGTTTTTTTTTGTAAAATCAATGTAAAAAATAGATGTTTTTATGAAAGCTAATATTTATTTTACTAAATGATCAATTTTATATTAGAATTTTAAGCTCTTCTCGTTTTATCTTAGTCATCAAATGAGAAATTTCATATTAATATTCTCAATCAATTGGGATAAATTTCGTATTAATAGTTGAAATTCATCTCTAGTAGTATGATGATATAGAAGGAAAGCTGTTTCATGTTCTGAAGATTTTGGGAGACCAGAATCAAATTTAATTACTGATAATATTTAAATACCAAGAATTTTTGAGTGAAAGGTAGTGGGGATCACTTGAGGTGTCACATTATACTTTTCTTGATCTTTTGATCAATGGAGTTTTGGGCATAACTTAGTTTAAGTGGGCACTATTTAATACCATTTGAATTTGGTTATAAGTTTTGGATATTCCAATTTAGTAACTTGTTTTCAAAACATTGTTTTTTACTTAAATTTAAACTTTTCGATTACCATATCATGCATATGTATGATTCATACTTCATGATAGTAACACAACTTTGACATGAAATATATATGATAATGTTCTTAGATTATATGTCGTATTAAAAAGTTATATTAGTTTCCAATTTTAATGAGAATCTTATGATACTATGTGTAGCACTTCGGGTTCGATTTACTAATCAATAACTGAACCTAAGAGTCACTTGACCTTTACGTCAAAGGTTGAGAGTTTGTAAGAGTATGGTGAGAAGATTATACCCTCGTGATCAAAATATGGTACAACAATATGATAATAACAATGAACGGAAGTAGAATAAATAACCAACAATGGAAGAGTAAATCACCCATATCACGTATAAATCGGTAGAAATCATATCTAATATCATATACAAAAACGATGATCATGTCATGATGATATACAAAACCGAAAGTACAAGGGAACAAAGAATCAAACATATACAACATGGTATACAAAAATGAGCAAAAGACCCCAAAGCTATCTCCATTAGCATCACGAGCATAAGCTTGATCATTTGCTCCCATACACCATTCTAGCATAATAAATCAGTCGTCCAGAAGTGGACCCTCTTTGTCCCTACCTACAATCATGAAGTTTGTTCGGGTATCGGGGTGTGAGATATACTCAGTCAGCCACCACCAATAATGTTTGTAACAAATCCAGTATGTGTATATAAGTTGAAGCAGTGTGCAGGTATAACAGTAATAAAGGCTGTAAATGACAAAGCGATACGACCCAGTCTACCAGTACATGTTGTGATCAAACCAGTCTACAATGATGAATAACTATATAACAGAGTAACATATCAGCTACGACCTATGCCGACATATCAAGTATCAGGCACCTACGACACCTATGACCTACCCCAAATAATCAATACCAGACTTACAAGGGCCAGGACCTAGGGCCATTGACCAATGCATCCTCTTCAAGTCCATGAAGCTACTCCATAGCAAACTCAGTGTAATGTAGGCGTGCATGGGCAAGGAGCTAGGGCCCATGGTCGTGATGTCCTCTTCAAGTCCACTGAGTTCATTCATAACAAACTTGGTAAAGACTTGGGTGGAGCTCAAGGTGTGTTCGAGGCAATCTAAGAAAGCTGGATCCAAGGTAACAATCCAAGGCTTCCAATATAACATAATCATTTCATTAACCATTTCACATACAAGTGACATGGAAGGAGTCCGTGTTAGTGTCCATGCCTTTAATCAATTTCATTCAATGAATTATAGAAGGGATCAAGGGGCCATGTTAGTATCCATGCCCTTTATTAATTGAATTCATCATATTCAATTCTTTAATCAATTCACATACAAGTGATAAGAAGGAGGTCTATGTTAGTGTCCATGCCACTTCACTAATCAATTATATAATTAAGCATAAGCCAAGAGATTGTCCATTTCATTCCACAATTCCCATTTACTCCATTTTATTGCTCCTTTCATTTATAAATGACAATGCTCTAAATAAGGTACTCAACCTTTAACAATTCATTCAATTTATATACGACTCTCATTAATAAATGACAAGTTTAAGTCACCCCGAGGGTGGCGTAATCATAATCAATAGAACAAACCCACCTCAAGGGTGGTTTGGGTTGAGGTTGACAACCTCCAACCTTGCATAAGGATGCCATAACATGTTTAAATCCCAGTTTGAACAATTAATTTAAAGACTTATTAATTTAAGAGCAACGCCCAAAAATTCCGGCGTGCAACACAATGACAACAAAGTATAAACACCCAAACTTTTAGAGAAAATGTATAGATCACATACCTTAGACAAGTAGTGCTCTCCTCGTCCGTTATCGTCCTTTAACTCTAGCTAGAATGGGATAAATCAAAGAACTAGATGAATACCCAATAAGACATATTAGCTCACACAGATTTAACATTCCATACGACAAGATAAACAAAGGAATGAAGAGGATCAAAGAGCTTACTGGTACAGACCCAACATGCCAAACGACACTTGATTCTGAGCTCAATCGAAGAAGTTCTTCCAAGCCTAGGGTAGAAGAATTTGAGAGCTCTCAAACGTGGAGGAGGCTATGCGTGGGGAGGGAGAGAAATGAGTGGAGGAATTATAAATTGAGGTAAAAAGGCAATTTCCCCATTTTTAAAGGGGTTCATTGTTTGGCCGCATGGTTTGACCAAACTGTGCTCCAACCATGAGGGCTCACTGCCTAAGTGACACTACTCGTGTTGACTAGGTGCACGATTTGGAAAACTGTGCACAACACATGCGGATCCTCTCTACAGTTTCTCTGTAGCTCCTCGCACAACCGTGCGGCCTCCTGTGCATGGTTAAACTAACCATGCACCTCCTCTTACTAGGTTGCACGGTTGAGCTGCACAATTACTATTAATCATGCGCCTTAAGCCGTTTCTCTGAAAACCAGAGCTCTAAGTTTCAAACAAGTCTTAGACACTCCCAAACCTTTTTTTAAAATCTTTTAATGCTTCTATTAGAGGAAAACATGAGATTTACATAGTAAACTAAAGGATCCACACCTCATAAAAAATCTAGGACATTATAACCTCCCCTCCTTAAAACAACTCGTCCTTGAGTTTCCCTAATGAGGGTGGTAAAACATCGTTTGAGAATAGTTCCATCCCCTGAGCATGTACATCAGCCTCTCGCTCTCAGATCTCATCCTATACATGACCGTGCTTCCATAACACCCATACTAGAGGCACTAACCTTCCTTTAAGAGTCTTCATTCTTTGATCAACGATACGTATAAGATGCTCCTCAAAGGACACATCAACCTCTTACTTAATCTCATTAGGCTGAAGAATATGTGATGAGTCTGAATAATAACGATAAAGCTGTGAAATATGAAAGACGTCATGCATGGATCAATACCTCTGAGGTAACTGCAACCGATAGGCTACCGGCCCCACTCTCTCCAAAATCTCGAAAGGGCCTACATAACGAGGTGAAAACTTACCCTATCTCTAAATTTGTTTATGCCCTAGTCTAGGTGAAATATGAAAGAAAACCCGATCTCCCACCTCGAACTCGAGTGGTTGGTAGCGGTGATGATCGCAAGACTTCTTCCTAGACCGAGTTATAGCCATACGCTTCCTGATAAGTTGAACCTACTCTGAAGTCTCATAAATGGGATGAGGTCCCAGTTGCGCTGCCTCTCCCACCTCTAACCAAGATAGGGGTGAATGACATGATCTACCATATAAAGCATCATAAGGATCCATATGTATAGTCTCTTGGAATCTGCTATTTCAAGCGAACTCAGTGATAGGTAAGTGTTTCTCCCAAGAACCTATGAAATCTAGGATGCATGCCTGAAGCATGTCCTCTAGAACCTATATTGTATGCTCGGACTGACCATCGGTCTATTGGCGATAGGCTGTACTTAGCATTACCTGTGAACCTAGTTCCCTCTGCAACCTTTTCCAGAACCATCACGTAAAATGAGATTCTCTTTATGATATGATAGTATGTGGAACTATGTGAAGGCCTATGATCTCTCTAACATATAGCCTTCCTAGATCATCTACTTAAAAGTTATATCTGATAGGTAGGAAGTGAGTGACCTTTGTCAATATTTCTACGATCACCCATACCACATTACAACCTTGAGGTGACCTTGGTAATCTCATCACAAAATTCATAGTGATGTCGTCCCATTTACAATCAAGAATGGGAAATGATCGTAAAATCCCCACTGGCCGCTGGGGTTCCACCTTCACCTGTTGGCTGGTGGAACACCGAGTAATGAAACCAGCTATCTCCCTTTTCATACCATGTCATCAATATTGGTGGTGTAAATCATGATACATCTTCATAAGGCTAGGTTGTACCACCCAAGCATAGGCATGATATTCTCACATAAACTCCTCTTGGATGTCTATATGAACCCAGATGCGTCCATGAATGTGCAAGACCTCATCCTCATAAATGATCCAACCGGGCGGTGGGTCCTTGCCTGGAATTCTCTCTCATGGGACCAATTCTTAGATCAGAAAGCTTCCTTATCTTCACTCTATCCAGAAGTGAAGAGGTCACTACTACGATTGTAATAATAGACTTCCCGTGATTCCCATATACCTCTAAGTGTATCTTAGAAATAAGGACTATCAATTACAACTCATTATTGGCCCCCTGAATTGCCTTTGTCTAAGTCTTGTAGCTTAGAGCATCAACAACAACATTTTCGTTACCATGCATATAAGAAAGCTCAAAGTCGAATGACTGTAGGTATTCAAACCATCTCCACCACCTGAGATTAAAATTACGTGTAAATATATACTTGAGGTTTTTGTGGTCAGTGTACACCTCAAAACACTCTCCCAGTATGTAATGCCACTAACAATGCAAGGCATTAACCACAACTACTAGCTCGAGATCATACGTCAGATAATTCTTCTCATGTGACCTCAACCGGTGAGACCTGTACACCACAACCCAATATTTTTGCATTAGAATGACTCTCATCTTGACGCCTGATGCATTATATTAAACCGTATAGCCTCTTCTAGGCTTAGGTAAAATCAGGATCAGTGCTGAAGTAATCCTTCCTTTCAACTCCTGATATGCTCTCTCACACGCTTCAGGCCACACAAACTTCACACTCTTTTTAGTCAAGCCCGCAAGAGTTTCTTATAGGCATGAGAAATCCTGAATGAAGATCCCGTAATAACCCACCAACCTCATAAAGTTCTGTATATCAAAGATGTTCTTAGGATGCTCCCAGGAAACAATGAATCTCACCATCTCTGGGTCAACTGATGCTCCTGTCACTGAGATTATGTGACCTAGGAAGTGGACCTTATTAATCTAAAAGTGGAATTTGTTGAGATTAACATATAGCTGGTGCTCTCTCAATGTGCTCAAAACAATATCAAGATGTTGGTAATGTTCGTGTCGAGTATGTGAGTACATCAAGATGTTATCCATGAAGACTATCATAAATGAATCCAGATACGGGTGAAAGTCCGATTCATCAAAGCCATGAATACTTCTGGCATGTTTGTAAGACCAAATGACATGAAAAAATACTCATACCATCCATATATACTATGGAATGTTGTACATGATATATCTGATGGTCTAATATGCACCTGATGGTAGGATCTCAAATCGAACTTGGAGAAAAACCTTTCTCTTCAGAGCTAGTTGGAGAGGCTATCTATACGTGGTAGTTGATATTGGTTCTTAACCATAAGCTAGTTCAACTGAAGACAATTCACACAAAGCCTAAGGGTACCGTACACCTTCTTAGAGAAAAGGACAGTTGAACCCCACAGGGAATTACTGGACTATAGAAAACCCTTAGCTTCAAAGTCCTCTACTTGCCTCTTGAGCTCCTACAACTCAGTAGTATCATCATGTAAGGAGGAATGGATACCGATGCTTCTATTGTCACTATCTCAATAGTAAAATATACCTCAATCTGGAGGTATCCCATTTTTTTTCAGAGAATACATCCATGAAATGATCTACTATATGAGGGAAATAAGCCTGATGCATTCCCTGATCATCTATATAAAGGCTAGAAATCTTGACTGTCACTCCACTCAACCCACAATGCTTGGGCCCATCTTGACTTTCCTAGACATCCCATTCACCCTTGTGAATATAACTATCAACCTATGCTGACGTGAATGACACCCTCTGACGATAGAAGTCGACATAAACATGATCAGGAACAAACCAGTCCATCCTGAAAATGCTGTCAAAACCTATCATCTTAAGGACAAAGAGGTCCAATAAGAAATGATACCCGCTTATCTCATAGGGGAACTCCTTGCACTAATGTACACTCTTCAATCAAATTCCAAATGGAATATTGAGTCTCATCATGCCATAAAAATACTCTATCTTGAGGCCAAGACTCTCCATAGTCTCCAAAGATATAAAGGAGCGGGAATCGACTATATTAAATAAAGTAGATACTAAAGTAGAGGCTACTAAAATTGCACCTCTAATTGTAGATAGACTGACACCTTCTCCGTAGGGATTAGCTGCACTACATATATCTGGCCCTGTCTGTGGCCCTACGATACAACTCGACTACCCGGGACAGGCTTGCTCTGCAGGTGCTGTAAATATGGTATTTGGCTCCATCATCCACGACTACATCCTTGGCCCATGCAATATGTAGTGCTCTAGCTCACTGTCTGACGTGGAGCTACTGATCCTGCTCCTGAAGGTGGAAATGGTGTGTATCCTATTCCACTAGAAATAAGTGGAAAGGTACTAAAAAATCTCTGAAGATGCCCCATCCCATCATAGGACCTAAACTCAACTGGGGCTCTATCGCACTGGGGCTCTATCGCACTGGGGCTTTATATAACCCTACTTACCACATCGGTGACAGATCACATGGCTACTGAGGCGCATGATCTGACTACTACTACCTCATGAAGAAATCTCAAAATGATGCTTTCTATTTCAAGGTGAGCTACTTCCCTATCGAGGGACTTTAACATTGTACCCCATACCTCTAGATTATATAAGGTTACACTCGGTAATCAGGGTCTGGTTCACTATCTCAGTGATGATGGTCAAACGAAACTCTTTCACTTGAGATCAGATGGCATATACAAGCGCATCCTCAAAACATCTAGCTCTATAAAGATCATCACCAAGGAGAGTAGGAATGAAACACTGATACTTCATAAAATGAGATGAATAATCCATAATAGATAAAGTGCCCTTCTCTAGGTTTATAAACTCTTTGGATCTCTCAGCCCTCAACATCTCAGGAAAGAAATAATCATAGAAGATTGTCTAGAAATCCATCTTGACCATTTCCCAATACTAATCATCTTGGGTCAACACATCCAACCATCTCTTGGATGAATCACATAGCATGCAAGCTTCAATCTTGACCCTCCTCTCGAGAGGTGTCTCAAGATGCTCCAAAATAGATTGGATGGCCTCCATCCATGACTCCACATCCTGTGGACTACCATACCCCGAAAATATGGGTGGATGCTTCTGTTGAAATTCCTACATCAACTTTTCCATTGTAGGGGCAGTCCACGAGGCTCCCTGCATGGTCTGTATGAGATGTAAGAATCCCTCTTGAAATTGAGTGTTAGTGCCCTGTTCTAGTATAACAGGAGGTGCCGCAAGTATATCTACATGAGGTAATACTAGTGGCTCAGGGCCCACCACTTATGGAGTATGGTCATCACCACCATCTTGGTGCATGACTCAAGGATGTCATGGTGGAATATCTATACAATTACCAAGAACACACCTTAGAAAAGATTAGATAATGACATAAATCACAAACATAAGAATAAGATAGGTACAAGATTAACACACCTCTGCCTTCTCCTAAAGACAGGCTTAGGAAATGTATAAGACCATGAAGAATCACAAGATATACTGCCTATTACCCACTACCAAGATTGGGTTAGGGTCAAATTCTCTATTTTATATCAGGGCTTCTATTATACATTGTTTCAATTACAAGTTATAGAGGAAAATACCCTTTAAATTGCAATTGAAATCACTATTTAACAACAACCATTTAATTTAATTTTTAAGATTCAATAGTTCATACTCATTTATATATATAATGGTCCAGTTAGATGATTCACCATTCCTAAGTTATAAAGTACCCTGCTTTAGAATTTTCAATTGGAAAGTCATGAAACTATAACCAAGTTTTTACCCTTGGTCTCAGAATATAAAAAGTTCATATATGATGGTTTTATTATATAGGTTACCCTTACCAATTTATAAAGGCACATACACTTTAAAAATTGTTATTGATACCCATTTAATCACAATTGTAACGACCCATCTTTTCACGAAGGTACGTATCATTTTTTTTCAATTTGAAAGCTCTATTTAATCATTGGTAAAGGTGTACTATGGCCTAAGAAAGGTATGAGGATAATATAGGGCTTGTTTGGATCCCAAAGTTCCTAAAAATGGGCTAAATAATCAGGCCACATGGTTTGTTTAAACCATGTGATATAGACCACACGGTTTGTCTGAAACTGTGCGGTTGTAGACAGAGGCACCTATAGGTTGCATGGTTTCTATGAAACCGTGCGAACTAAGGCTCACAACCTTGCAGACCTACTGTGTTTTGGGACAGTGAGATTTCACATGATTGGCCATGGTTTGGGAAACTGTGCACCTTAACTGTGTGTGGTATTTCCTTAAGCAGAGGTTGTAGCACGATTTGTGCATAGTTTGTTCAAACCATGCGAATAAACCATGTGCCCCCTTATTTTGGGGTGAAATTACACCTTTACCCAATTTTAATTCTAAAACCTAATTTATCTTCCCCTTTTCTCATTTCTAGCGATGGGAAGTGTTCTTATCCTCCTGTAGTTTAAATTCCTTCATCTCTTGGATCATTGATAACTCCTATGTCTGTAGTTCATTTCTCAATCCGTCAAAGGCGTTGGATAGTTCAAGGTAAGGCTAAACTAAATCACCCTTCCTATTTTAGTTTTTCATTCTAATCCATCATGCTATTTATATTTGGTATCATTCTCTTTATTTTTAGGGCATTAGACCATTTCTCAGATCTTTTCCAACCATCTTCAAATCTGAGGTTGATATCAAACAAGGCGTTGTCTACGATATTGAGGTAGGTGGTCACATTATTTTCCCATTGAGTTTTTCCCATTTCGTAATTATGCCATCATGATATATGCCGACCTCTACTAAGCATCTCTATTATATGGATTCCTTCATGTCTAATTGACCGTTTCACCTTAGAAAATGCCTATTAATCCTTTCTAGGTGTTTTAGAGATTTCACATCCCTTATATGGTCACCCCATGGGTGTGCCACTTGAAATTGGCCATTTGGACAAATGGTTAAAAATGATTGAAATTCCCTTATATCATCTGGCTTGGATTCTAAATGTAATTTCCCTTGAGACACATGTATTTAAATGAAACAAAAGCACTTATTAGGTGTTTGGACCTCTTAAACTTGGAATTATTCAAGTAACCAATTACCTTATTGGCTATGCGACTTTCTAAAGACCCATTGAGCCTTAGAAATGATTTTTCCATGTATTAATGAATTTAATGGATTGTTTAGGGTGAATGGATTGTATCAGATGGATTATACAAGATGGCGGAATCCTTAAAAATGAATTGATAATGACCCTTCCAATTGACACTTGAGCCATATGACTTGTTTTCCATGTATTAATTATTTGTAATGTATTAAATGACATTGAACAAGTGATATGGATAATGACATGCATGAGAGGTATTGGAATCATGTTTTTATTTATATATATAACCATTCCTTTTTTATACTTATATGAATGCTCATTGAGAATGAAAATTCTTTGATTGTAATTGAACTTGTTTATTTGAAATGCATAAGAGGTATTGCCTTATGTAATATGTTATAAATGATTATGCCTCTCCTATATATATATCAGCTATGTAAAAGAGATGGATGTGAGGTAATGCACCATGCCAGTAATAATTATAATACACCCTTATAAAGGCTGTGTATGATGGTAAGGGTTTTGTAGAGCATGGCGACTCATGCTCCCTTACATTGTGTGTTGAGAATGGTGACTTGCACTAATGATATGATTTGAGCGATGGGATTTAAGCGCCATGTTACATTATTAGAGTGTTTACATGGAATGCTTACCTTCCTCCCCGAGTGACAGACATGACATCCCCCACTATCAAGATGTAGGGAATGTACCCTATTGCATGAGATTATGCCTGAATGGCCCGAATGCCTTCTTTTTTCTATTTTATTATGGATAATCCCCCTTTTAAGGGTTGGAGGGGAACCCATACATGACCCGTAGGCCCAAGGCCCAAGGCCCGACTGACCCGCAATACATGACCCGAAGGCCCGGAGACATACTATGCCAATTACATGACCTGTAGGCCCAACCCACTAGAACCACCCCTCCTCAGATTTTGTGTCATTGATCACCTATCTCCCCACCTTGAATTACTGATCGGCTAGCATTGCCCCATACAAAGTTGTATGGTGCCTGGTCCCGATGGAGGCTGCCATACCCTCTCATTTTTCTAATCCAGTTAGCTCTACTTCTGGTGGCTGCTACTATTGTTGCTCTGATCCTATTCCGGGGCTTGTTCTATGTTAACTGGGCTACTACATGGTCTCTGTGGCCTGAAGGCTCTGTGGCCCAAAGGCCTTTGATGACCTGAAGGCCCTTGAGACCCATAGGCCCAAACCAGTGGCCCGAAGGCCCAAATCGGGTGAATAGTTCAGGTTGCTACAGTACCGAACATTAACTACTACAGTAACTGCTACAGTACCCTGGAAATTTTCCTCCGCCTAGTTTTGAACCTGGGTCTCTTGGATGCCAAGCAGGAGCCCTTACCACTCGGGTACGGGCTCGTTGGCATTGCATGAGCTTATAGGATTGTAGACCGGTCATGGATAGTTTGACTTACACCCTGGTTTAACTAGCACTATTATTCTAAGCATATGGCCATTAGGCAACCTCACACGCTTGGTTCATATAGGTGGATTCTATATATAACTAAACTATATATATATATATATATATATATATATTACTTATTATATATATAGTGACATGATCAGACATTCCTCCCAGTTGTGGGATGAAGCAGGTAGATCCGTCAGGTGTCCTATAAGAACCTAAGTGGGATGATTATTTATTTTTTTCATTTTTTGTAAAGACCCAGAAATTCTGTGAATTTTTTTTTCTTTAATACATGAGAATTTTAGGAGACCGCAGTTTCTAACGACACTTGATTCCGAGGCCCGGTGTGCCCAGAATCAATTTCTGAAGTTTTTTTTGGGTACGTTCAGTAAATGTATGTGCAAAATTTTATATCTTTTGAACTGGTGATTGGAATTGAAATCCGAGGGCACCGTTGAACTCGAATCACCGGTATTCGCTTAAGGAGACCTTTACCGCAGTTGCGTTTTATCGAGATTGGAAGTTAATTTTTTGGGGTTTCTAAATAAATTAAATAAAAATATGTCTAGCATATTTTTATTTGGAGGGTATTTAAATCCTCCAAGGGGAGGTTGGAGGTGGGGCCCACCCGTGCATAACCTCCCTTGGGAGGATATTATGTGGTGGGGCCCACACGATCTCAAACCCCCCTTAACACCCCTTTAACCCTCGGAACTCCCAATTTATTGTGGAGCCTTTCCACCTTCCCTCATAATGGTGCCAACACACATAAGGATTAATTAATGCCTTAATTAATTAATTTGTAGTGATATGAATTCTTTTGAATTCTTTTGAAATGCATGGCAACATTAAAATAATAGAGAAGCTATTATTTTATTTTGGCTTGGCGATTCTTCTTTGGTGGAGCTTTGGGAGAACTCTTGGAAGAACGATATCCTCCCAACGAAGAACACTCCTCATCTCCGAAGAACGATGAAGAATATCCTTGATCTTCGACCAAGCTAAAAGAGAAGGATTTTCCCACGAAGAACGTCAACGACGCTTCTTCCTCGGATGCTCCCCGACGTCAACGAAATGACGCCGTTGTCAACGAACAATCGTCGAATCAAGGTAGGGGGATTTGATTATTTTAAATGTATGAATTATACCCTCGTTCCTCATCATTTATTTTGGTTAGATGTTGGCCAATTGATATCACCTAATATGGAGGGCATAGGCCGAACAAACACGGACCGATGTCCCTCCGTTGATTCTTGTTTGGATGACGACGGAGGCGGATCCAGGAGGACGCAGTGCCATCACACCGCGTCGGAGAAGAACTGCAGTCGGGAGGGCCGTGACGGACGAAGAGGCGGGGCACCATTACGCCGCGCCACACCGGAGATGCGGAACCGCGGCCGGGAGGGCTGCCACGGATGGAGAAGTGTGACGCCATCGTGCCATGGTGGCGGCTGGCCAAGCCGACCGCCATGGAGCCTGACCTGCGGGACCAACCGGATCCCACAACACCTGAACCGGGGGGGGACCCCCCTCCCGCACATGGCCGGCTGGGCCACCACGGCCGGGCTGCCCCACGGCCAGGCCACCCCTTGTCCGGGCCACCCCTCGGCCGGGCCACCACGGGTCGGGCCGCCCTCAGGTAGGGCCGTGCCTTCGGGCCGGGCCGTGCATTCGGGCTGGGCCGTACCTTCAGGCCAGGCCAACCACTCGGGTCGGGCCGGGTCGATCCGACTGGGTCAGACCGAACCGGGACCCGCTATGACCATTTCCACCTTTTCACCCCTATCTTGGGCTTCAGGTGTCCGATTGACGAACCACCTACGACGATGGAATTCTTGGAGCGAGACGATTCTTTGGGCATACTCCACTTGAGGTTCAGACACATTTGGGGTATGTTCGGGTTGGTTTGTGCCTAAAAACCAACCGGACCCCTGGAACTAAAATGCCAATAACTCAAAGACCAGACGTCCAATTGACACACCGTCTGTCATGTTGGGTTCCTTATGATGAGACAAAACTACGAGATACATCAACTCGAGACTTCGTGGTAGTTGATGTATCGACACTTGGCTTGAGGAGCATACCTTCCCGGAATCGAGCGTGCTGTGTGCGGGAACCCTAGGGCTGGCTGCGACTGAGATGACAGAATCCTCCATGGGTTTGATAGTGACGATACTATACCAGGATCCTCCGTGGGTTCGACAGTGATGACTTCTATACCGGAATCCTCCATGGGTTCGACAACGATGACTACTATACTGGGATCCTCCGTGGGTCCGACAGTTCTGACTTTTGTTCCTGGATCCTGTGTGGGTCCGACAGAATAGATGGTCCTGTATCCTGTGTGGGTCCAAAAACTTAGCTGGTCCTGTATCTTGTGTGGGTTTGATAGCTTAGATGAATCAGTAACTATATATGATCATATCTGTCACTCTACAAAAATATGTATACCTGTGCGAGCTCAGTCATGTCTTTCAACCATTATCAACATGGTGATTGACTTTACTTCCTTTGTGGAATGGGTTGTACTTGGGCTCGAGAGTTGGAGCCGGACTGTGATTGGTAACTTAGGTATATATATGGGAATATACCTAAGTAGGGTTGGTTGATACTTCGTGATTGGATCTTACTTATTTGGTTTATCCTTAGTGGATTCTGGGAGAACTTTGGGGGTCTCGAGGTCCCCTACTGAGTATTGTTATACTCACCCCTGCACGGGCTTCGCCCACACCTTGTTGTGTTCTGTTCAGACGATGAACAATAGTGATCGAGGCTGAGGGTGAAGGATGAGAGGCTGCTCAGAGCTGGACTAGACAAGACACACTTCAGGGATAAGTTGTTCGAGTTCTGTACCAACCCTCCAGGTAGGATTCCCCAGTGGACGATCTAGGAGTTGTTTTCCCTTTTTTACTTTTACTTGTACTTATTGTTCAGTTGGGTTTGTATTCTGGCCCACTTAATTTCAGCACACTTTTCTTTTCTATATTAGTACTTATTGCTTCTACTGCTTGTGTTCAGTCTGTGTGTGTTACAGGTTTAAAGGCAATGCCTTCCCTTTTATCGGGTTTACACCTTTGGTGCTAGTCGCCAGCCCCTAGCCTATGGAAGGCGGGCTTGGGGTAGTCACGACACGAGCCCCGAGGACGGGTCGTGAAAAATTAGTATCAGAGGAGTCGGTTCTACCGCAGAACTTGGACTCTGATTCTTTTAACGGCAATAGTGTTAAGTGTTTTGGGTGTGGTTATCAGTTTAGGGAAACCGATGTTGGTGCGGCGGCTGACGTATCTATACACTAGGACTCTGACTTCTGATTTCTGACTTAGTGCATGAAAACACGGATTATGTGTGTGTTTCCTTTGAAAAGTTTTCTTCGTGAATACTTTATGTCAGCTCACCAGGTATAATATTTTAACCGTGGCGCACCTGTTTCTTTTCAGGATGGCCCCACGAAGGCATCCAACTAGGGTTTCAAGTTTCGTACAAGATGGTAGCCCACCGAGCGACGAGGCATCGGTGCAGGGCCCCATCACAACGGAGGTACCAACGATACCACTACCCGCTGGGCCACCGATACCTCTAGCTCTAGCAGTAGAGAGTGCACGCCTTCTGAGTGCGTTGCATGAGTTCCAGCGCCAGAGGCCGCCCAGGTTCTGGGGAGAGACGGACCCACAGGCAGCTGAGGATTAGCTGGAGGCTATCGTGAGAGTTTTCAGATTGGTAGGGACACCAGCCGAACTCATGGTGATCCTTTCCGCGAGTCTCCTGCATGAAACAACAGGCAGATGGTGGAGCCTGATGCTCCAGGTGCATGACGAGACATCTTTACTCTGGACAGACTTCGAGAGTCTCTTCCGCTCAGAGTTTTTTCCAACCACCCTTCATGTGGTGCGGATTCGGGAGTTACTTCATCTGCAATAGGGCAGCATGACAGTAGCTCAATACTTAGCGAGGTTCACCGAACTCTCGTGCTACTCCATGGATATGGTACGGGACCCGTTCTTCAGGGTCTGGACCTTCGAGCAGGGACTTAGGAATGAGATCAGAGCTTCGATGATCCCCCTCAGTATCCCAATGCAGGCGGGGGTGCTAGAGCGAGCCCTTCTAGTGGAGAGTTTTCTCACTGAGCAGACACCGGCAGCGAGACCCACCACAGGTCGACACATAGTGGAGTCTTCTGCAGCCGACAGTAGATAGGTGTCGCAGAGGTCCAAATGGAATAGGCCGTAAGGTGGGAGACCCTAGTATATAGGTTCAGTTGTGTGGGGCACACGAGACAGAGCCAGCTATACGAGGAGTAGGCAGTGCTATGCATGCGGCGAGCAGAGTCACATGGCTCTAGACTGCCCGACCCGCCATGCAGAAGAGCAACAGACAGTAGAGGGACCTCCCAGGCATAGGCAGAGATTCGGCCATGGTGGTTCGCCGGGAGAAGGCAGACGTGGCAGAGGAGATGGCTGAGCAGCGAGTGGTGGATGACGTTTTGAGGCTTTACCACTACCACCACCAGGAGGTCCACCCCGACCATAGAGAGCTGGTGGATAGAGGCGGACTCAGCTTCAGGCAGTCGATGCCTACGACCACGGCGCACCTGAGATGATTCTAGGTACTATCTGTGTCTACTCCACCCTTGCTTCAGTACTTATAGACACAGGTGCAAGTCATTATTTTATTTCCACTGCCCTCGTTCGGAGCTCAGAGATTTCGATGGATCCGCTGGCTCGATCCTTATGACTATAGACTCATATAGGACCAAACTTGACGATTATGCACTGGTGCCGGCAGTGTGAGCTTACTCTAGGAGGAGAGAGCTTTGGCTGGGATCTCCTCATAGCGGCGTCGAGACCTTACAATGTCATCTTGGGTATGGACTGGTTATCCACAGTTCATGCTCAGATTGACTGTATTAGGGGAAAAGTGCGGTGTATCCGCACGGATGGGACCAGGTTCACCTTCACTGGAGAGAAGGGAGCCTTTGCAGTGTAGGATTGACTTACCCAAAGGAGGTGGTAGACGATCACACATCAGTTGGCTAGTCTCATCCTTGGAGCGGTTGATGTGCAGAGTCCGAGTCTTCCTATTATGGTGGATCAGTATGTGGATATTTTCCCTAACGATGTTCCAGGACTACCTCCTTGCAGAGAGGTAGACTTCTACATTGACCTTTACCCCGGGACGACATCGATATCTACTCCAGCATATCGGATGGCTCCCGCCGATCTTCGTGAGCTACGGGTATAGCCAGAGGACTTGTAAGGGAAGGGATTTATCCGACCCAATGTTTCACCCTGGGCATCTCCTATTTTGTTCTCCAAGAAGGCGGATGGGAGCTTGAGACTGTGTGTTGACTACCGTCGCCTGAATCAGGTGACCGTGAAGAACAAGTACCCACTCCCAATGATTGATGACCTCTTTGATCAGCTCAAGGGAGCATGATGGTTATCGAAGATAGACCTTAGGTCAGACTATCACCAGCTCAGAGTTTGAGATGAGGATGTGCAGAAGATGACCTTCAGGTGTCAGTATGACCACTACGAGTTCTTGGTTATGCCCTTCGGCGTAACCAACGCTCCATCAGTGTTCATGAGTCTCATGAACATGATCTTTCAGCCTTACCTCGATCGATTTGTCATAGTCTTCATCGATGACATACTGATCTAATTGACTACTGAGGAGGAGCATGCTTACCATTTACGGGTAGTACTGAACACACTCCGAGAGCACCAGCTTTATGGTAAGCTCTCGAAGTGACAGTTCTGGATCCAAGAGGTACACTTTCTAGGACACGTCATCTCGGAGGCTGGAGTTGCAGTGGTTCCAATGAAGATCAAGGCAGTACTTGCTTGGGAGCCACCCAGGAGTGTGACAGAGGTTTGGAGTTTTCTGGGACTGGCTGGGTACTATCAGAGATTTTTTCCAAATTTATCCAGAGTTGCAGCACTACTTTTAGCATTGACGAAGAAGGGGCAACCCTTTGTGTGGTCAGAGAGATGCCATCAGAACTTTCAGGAGCAGAGACATAGGTTGACTAGTTCACCCATCTTGAGGCTACCGGAGGAGGGCATTGGGTACGTAGTTTACTACGACGCATCAGGGACTGGACTCAGGTGTGTCCTGATGCAGGAGTGAGTAGTGATCACGTATGGTTCTCGGCAGTTGAGGCAACACGAGTAGAACTACGCTACCCATGACCTGGAGTTAGCAACAGTGGTCTTCGCCTTGAAGATGTGGCAACACTATCTGATGGGTGAGCGTTTTAAAGTATACTCTGACCACCAGAGTCTCAGGTACATCTTCTCGCAGAAGGACCTGAACCTGAGACAGTGACGATGTATCGAGTTCCTCCAGGACTATGACTTTGCGATATAATCCTAGGAAGTGGAACATTGTAACAGATGCTCTCAGTAGGAGATCAGGCATTCAACTGCTAGGAGAGGCAACGAAGCAACTGGTCGTGCTGCAGATATCCTTTGTGGATAGAGATGGAGAAGCCTTTCTGCAGTCTCTCATAGTCACTCCTCCACTTCTTCAGCGAGTCAGAGAGGCACAACGTGGGGACGTTGACTGTGAGACACGACGTGCTCAGATATCCATAGGGCAAGCACCTGAGGGATTTTCTAAAGGTGGGAAGCACATCATTCTCTTCAGAGGACGGACCATGGTGCCAATTTCACTTCAGGAGGAAGTGTTGAGGGAGTTCCACACATATACTTTAGTGGTACATCCAGGAGTGGCGAAGATGTATCAGGATCTCCGATGACATCACTGGTGGTCAGGTATGAAGAAGGCAGTAGCAGAGTTTGTCTCACGATGCCTCACTTTTTAGAAAGTGAAGGCGGATCACCAGGTTCTAGCAGGCTTGGTTCATCCCTTAGAGGTCCCAGAGTAGAAGTGGTATGGGATATCCGTGGATTTCATGACGGGACTTCCACGTACATCCAGAGGACATGACTCTATATGGGTGATCGTAGACTGACTCACCAAGTCGACCCACTTTCTACTGATCAGAGAGCAGGGCTCAATAGAGAGCTTGGGACGCCTCTACATACAGGAGATCATACAAATTCATGCTGTGACATCGACGATCGTCTCTGATCGAGATGCTCATTTCACTTCCTAGCTATGGAAGGGGTTGTAGGAGGCTTTCGGGAGGCAGCTTCGTTTGAGCACTGCCTTCCATCCTCAGATGGATTTTCAGATAGATTGGACCATTCAAACTCTCGAGGACATGCTCCGTGCATGGATCCTCAACTTTGGTCATAGTTGGGAGGATCACTTACCCTTGGTAGAGTTTGCGTATAACAACAGCTACCACTCCACCATCGGGATGGCACCTTACGAGGTACTGTACGACCGACCTTGTATATCACCTATGTGCTGGACTAACACATGGGAGTCTGCACTTGTAGGACCAGAGATAGTGCAGGCTACGATGGAGAAGGTGCAGATCATCCAGGAGCGGATGAAGACTGCACAGAGTAGGCAAAATTCCTATGTTGATAGGAGACGGAGACCACTGGAGTTCGAGGATGGCAACCACGTCTTTTTATGGGTCTCACCTCGATGAGGTCTATAGATATTTGGCCGAGGCGGCGAGTTATCTCCACGATTCATTATACCTTTTCAGGTCCTCAGTAGGGTAGGTAAGGTGGCTTATCGCTTGGCTCTTCCACCTCAGTTTCACCAGGTGTACGACGTCTTCCACGTATCTCAGCTGAGGAGATATGTGCACGACCCATCCCACATCATCGACCATGGGGAGCTGGACATAGATGATGGGGCGATATTCATGGAGGTTCCAGTGGAGATTGAGGATCGACAGGAGCGGGTCCTGCATGGATGGTCGATTCCTCTGGTGCGCATTCACTGGTATTACGGGAACCTCCAGGAGAGCACATGGGAGCGGGAGGCTCAGATGCATGCTCAGTACCCCCATTTTTTCCCTTACTGTGTGTTGTAGCTTATGGAGACGTAAATCCCTGAGGTGGGGAGAATGTAAAGACCCTAAAATTCTGTGAATTTTTTTCTTTAATACATGGGAATTTTAGGAGACCGTAGTTTATGACGACACTTGATTCTGAGGCCCAGTGTGCTCGGAATCAATTTCTAAAGTTTTTTTAGGTACGTTCAGTAAATGTACGTTCGGGATTTTATATCTTTTGAACTGGTGCTCAGAATTGAAATCCGAGGGCACTGTTGAACTCACAGTGCTGGTATTCTCTTAAGGAGACCTTCACCGTAGTTGCGTTTTATCAAGATTTGAAGTTAATTTTTTGGGGTTTCTAAATAAATGAAATAAAAATATGTCTAGCATATTTTCATTTGAAGGGTAGTTAAATACTCCAAGGGGATGTTGGAGGTGGGTCCCACCCACGCATAACCTTCCTTGGGAGGATATTATGTGGCGGGGCCCACATAAGCTCAAACCCCCCTTAACCCCCCTTTAACCCTTGGAACTCCCAATTTATTGTGGAGCCTTTCCACCTTCCCTCATAATGGTGCCAACACACCTAAGGATTAATTAATGCCTTAATTAATTAATTTGTAGTGATATGAATTCTTTTGAATTCTTTTGAAATGCATGTAAACATTAAAATAATAGAGAAGCTATTATTTTATTTTGGCTTGGCGATTCTTCTTTGGTGGAGCTTTGGGAGAACTCTTGGAAGAACGACATCCTCCCAACGAAGAACGCTCCTCATATCCGAAGAACAATGAAGACCATCCTCGATCTTCGAACAAGCTAAAAGAGAAGGAGCCACCCGCGAAGAATGTCAATGACTCTTCTTCCTCGGATGCTCCCCGACGTCAACGAAACGACGCCGTCGTCAACGAACAATCGTTGAATCAAGGTAGGGGGATTTGATTATTTTAAATGTACGAATTATAACCTCGTTTCTCATCGTTTATTTTGGTTCGACGTTGGCCAATTGATATCACCTAATGAGGAGGGCATGGGCCAAACAAACACGGACCTACATCCCTCCGTTGAATCTTGTTTGGATGATGACGGAGGTGGAGCCGGGAGGACGCGGTGCCATCGCGCCGCGCCGTGCCAGAGATGTGGAACCGCGACCAGGGCGGGTTGCGACAAAGGGGTGCAGTGCCATCGCGCCGCACCGGAGAGAAACCGCGGCCGGGAGGGCCACAACAGATGGAGAAGCGCAGCACCGTCGCACCGCGGCGGTGGCCGGCCGGGCTGGCCGCCGTGGAGCCGGACCAACGGGACCACCTGGGTCCCGTAGCACTTGAACCGGCGCAACACGCCGGTTCTGTTCGATGAAACGTGGGGGGGGGGGGTGGTACCCCCCTCCTGCGCATGGACGGCTGGGCCGCCATGGCTAGGAAGCCCCACGGCCGGGCCGCCCCTCGGTTGGGCCGCCACGGGCCGGGCCGCCCTCAGGCCGGGCCGCGCCTTCGGGACGGGACGCACCTTCAGGCCAGGCCAAACACTCGGGTCGGGCCGCACCCGAGGACCGGGTCAGACTCCGGTTCAGACCGGGTCAAGCTATGTCGGTCCAACTGGGTCGGACCAAACCCGAACCCGCTATGACCATTTCCACCTTTTCGCCCCTATCTTGGGCTTCGGGTGTCCGATTGACGAACCGCCTACGACGATGGAATTCTTGGAGCGAGATGATTCTTTTGGCATACTCCACTTGAGGTTAGGATGCAGTTGGGATATGGTCAGGTTGGTTTGAGCCTAAAAACCAACCAGGCCCCCAGAACAGAAATGCCAATAACTCACAGACCAGGCGTCCGATTGATGCAACGTCTATCACGTTGGGTTCCTTATGATGAGACGAAACTAAGGGATACATAAAATCTAGAATTAATGGTAGTTTATGTATTGAAACTTGGATCGAGGAGAGGATCCTCCCAGAATCGAGTGTGCTGTGTGCAGGAACCCTAGGGCTGGCTGTGACTGAGATGACGGAATCCTCCGTGGGTTCGACATCGACGATACTGTACCAGGATCCTCCGTGGGTTTGAAAGTGATGACTCCTATACTGGAATATTCTGTGGGTTTGACAATGATGACTACTGTACAGGGATCCTCCGTGGGTCTGACAGTTCTGACTTCTGTTCCTGGATCCTATGTGGGTCTGACAGAATAGCTGGTCCTATATCCTGTGTGGGTCCGACAGCTTAGCTAGTCCTATATCCTATGTGGGTACAACAACTTAGATGAATCAGTGACTACATCTGATCATCTCTATCACTCTACAAAAATATGTATACCTGTGTGAGCCGAGTCATATCTTTCAACCATTATCATCGTGGTGATTGAATTTACTTCCTTTGTGGAATGGGTTGTGCTTGGGCTCGAGAGTTGGAGCCGGACTGTGATTGGTAACTTAGGTATATGTATGGTAATATACCTAAGTAGGTTTGGTTTATACTTCGTGATTGTATCTTACTTCTTTGGTTTATTCTTAGTGGATTCTGGGAGACCTTCGGGGGTCTCGGGGTCCCCTACTGAGTATTATTATACTCACCCCTGCACGGGCTTCGCCCGCACCTTGTTGTGTTCTATTCAGATGAAGAACAATAGTGATCAAGGCTGAGGGTGACAGATGTAAGGCTGCTCGGAGATGGACTAGACGAGACACACTTCAGGGATGATTTGTTCAAGTTATGTACCTACCCTTCAGGTATGATTCCCAGATGGATGATCCAGGAGCTGTTTTCCCTTTTTAATTGTACTTGTACTTGTTGTTCAGTTGGGTTTGTATTCTGGCCCACTTACTTTCAGCACAATTTTCTTTTCTATATTAGTACTTGTTGCTTCTACTGCTTGTGTTTAGTCTGTGTGTGTTACAGGTTTAAAGGCAATGCCTTCCCCTTTATTGGGTTTACGCCTTTGGTGCTAGTCGCCAGCCCCTGGCCTATGGAAGACGGGCTTGGGGTAATCACGACATGGGCCCCGAGGACGGGTCTTGACATTGTTTTACTATTATTCTTATATATGCACACTATTTAGTTACATGCACTACTCAAATTACACATAGACACTGTTGGTGGTGACCTACTGAGATTTTTATCTCACACCCTACTTGGGATGCCTTTGGCACCTGAGAAGACTGTCTGCTTATAGGTGTTGATAAGGGAAAACACCATACTACAGGTTGCTGATATGTATTTATTAGTTGAAGCTTAGGAGAAGAGGAATGAGCATGCAATCAAGATGTTAGTGGAGTAGGTTTTTTTTCTTTTTTTACCCTTTTGTATAGAATGACTGTATAACCATTCCCTTGCTGCCCTTTTTGTACCAGAATTCCATGCATCATGTATTGAAACTACCATAATGGCTTATGTTATATTATTAGTTGTTCAATTCTTTTTATCCTTACACTACTTACTGATTCAGTTATCTATTTATGCTTTTGTAGTTATTGTTTATATTATTATTATGCTACTATTTATTATTTGATGTATTCATTGTGTTTCTATGACATGAGGGTATAGTCTCCCTAGTGTACCACCCTTACACCAATGTTGCTAGTCGGTAGCCTTTGACGTACGAGGAGACATGCTTGAGGCCATGTGACCCACCGACTTGGGGTCTGACTTAAGTGGATCCCTAGTTGGGATGTTAAAAAGTGGTATTAGAGGGGTTCCTTTCTTGTTTTAATATTTGGAAAAAATATATTGGATAATTGGGATGCTTGGAACTTGGTCATAAGTAGACATTGGGCATTGCGAACCCATGTTTGGGGTAATGGTCAAGTTTCCTGAATTATAATTATTGTTCGGATTTTTCCTATTACTATTGATAACATTTAACCATTGGGTGATGCACATGATTTATGATATTATTGATATTGGTGTGATTGAAATTATGATTTCTTTATTAGGCCCAATGAGATGAGGGATTTTCATTATGACATGCATCACTATAGGAACAACAGAATGAATACGCCATGCATTTTTCCCTGGCACGTTTATTTTCAATGTGAATTTTCTTGTTGCATATTGATTGTGCCTTGATATATATTAAATTGAACTAACAATTCTTACAGGTATTGGAACATATAATTGATACTTAAAGTGGCTTCCTTAAACTAACGATGTTTTCCTAAATAGGTTAAAGAAGACACCTTAAGAAAACAATTATGGCATGTTGAGCTATGGACCATCGGTCGCATGAGCTAGAACGTGTTATGGTGTGGGTTAAGTGGATTCCATATTTTAGTTCATAATAAGTATGAGCCCTTATGGAATAGAAAATGGTAACCCATTAAATTCAACCATTTAAATATGTTTACATATTTGAACAAGAAAAAATTCAAAATGAATATGATTACCAAATTGAAATGGTTATCTTGTGTATGCCTAACACAGTGACATAAACCCAAACCCAACCTTAGTAGTGGGTAGTGGGAAACTCTTGTGTTTATGTGGCCTGTTAAGGTTATTCTATAATATCTAGACCAAGATTTTGAATTAGTAATAGAGGCACGATCATTTCTATAGGAAGGCTTTACTCTTGTCCTGGTTTCTTATCATCAGTCGATATATCGCTTAAATCTCTCCTGAGATGTTCGTTTGGAATTGTAGTGTTATGCCACCATGACATACTCTGGTCATGTGCTCTGAAGGTGGTGATGTTCATGTTCCTAAGGTGGTGGGCGGAGATATACTATTCATTCCTCATATAGAGACACATATGGATCCTATTACTATTTCTGATGTGGGTGCTGATGCCTAGTTCCGTGAGGGATTCTTGTGCATGCTTCAGTCAACGAAAGGTGTTGGTCGACCTGCCCCGAGTATGGAAGATTTGACTCTTGAGTTTTAACAGCAGCAACCTCCCACCTTCTCAGGGGATGGTAGACCTCATATTTCAGATTCTTGGATTGAGGTAATTCTATCTATATTTGAGCATCTCGATACACCTCTAGAGTGGAGGGTCAAGCTAGAAGCTTATATGATACACTATTTAGCTAAGAGGTGGTGATATTTTTTCACCTAGGAGGATCAACAACATGATATGGTTTGGTCTGACTTTCATACCATATTATATGACTACCAATTTCCCTAGACTCTAATTTCTAACAAAGCTAGAGAATTTATGAATCTAAAATAGAGAATCATGATAGTTATGGAATATTCTTCCTGTTTTACTGAGCTGTAATGGTTCTATCCCTCTATAGATGCTGATGATATTAGGACCGCTAGGTGATTTGAGGATGGGTATTATTACGCCACATGGATATAGGTCAATGTGTTTAAGTTGACTACCATTTTAGAAACCGTCATCTAGGACCTTATTACAAAGAGTAATTTGAGGGATACTGAAGGTGTGAGTCAGGGCGGTTCGACACCTAGGGATTCTAATAGTTCTTCTTCTGGGTGAAAGAGGAACTTTGAGAATAATTACAGAAGTTGAATTAGTGAGGATCCTCATTAAAATGGATTTCTCATCTATCACCAGTGTGGGAGGCTGAGACACGTCAGATCACAATGTTCGCAGGATATAATTGAGTGCAGAGATTGTGATAGGATGGGCCATCTCCATCATTTATACAGGAATTTCCCTCAAATTATAAGTGAGTGGGGATCTGCATCTACTCCTCAGTCAGGAGTGGGGTCAGTAGGATCATAATAGATAGGTATCTGGAATACCACTAGCTGATAATACCGAGGTGGCAGTCAAGGTAGAGGCATTCAAACTTTTGATACTCAGTGCCAACAAAGCAAGATTTCTTAGGGCGATCAGGTAGTGAATTAAGGCCACGATACATGCCAATTACACACATTTCATACTACACCATAGAAGCAGAGCTCTAGACCCTCTATAGTTCTAGGTACTATTCTAGTATCCTTCACTTTAGTATATGATTTATTTGACACAAGCACATCTCAATCATTTATATATGAGGCAATTACTGAGAGTCTGGGCCTCAACATCAAGTAATTTCATGGTGACATGATTCTAGAAACATCGTTAGGTATTCATTTAGAGGGAACTCACTAATATTAGAATTTTCCCCTTGAGATAGGTGATTACCTTTTCGTATGGAATATATACATCCCCGACATGATGGGATTTGACATAATCATCAGAATGGACTAGTTAGTTCCCTATAGATCCCATATTTAATGCTATCATTAGAGGGTGACATTTACATCACTAGAGGTCATTAAGTATGTACATAAGGGAGAATGGGATCTCAATGCGACACGAGTTGGACCCAAGAAGTAGAGGCTGGGTAATGTGACAGTGTGGATCACCAGTCTTTTCCTTGATGACTGGGGGTTACAACCCAATATTTTCCCTCCAATAGTGTAGAATTTCAGAGAAAATTTTCCTAACGACTTCTATGGTCTACCTCCAACAAGAGAGGTAGATTTTACCATTGATCTTGTGCTAGGAGTAGTTCTAGTGACCATTCCTCCTTATAGGATAACACCTAAGGAGATTATAGAGCTTAAGAAGAAATTGGAATATCTAGAGGATAAAGTATTTATACACCCCAACAATTCTCCTTGAGGTTCACCTATTCTTTTTTCTAAGAAGGTGGACGACACCCTCAGGCTCTGTATGGATTATTATCATTTGAATCAGATCAATGTAAAGAATCGGTATCCACTACCTATAATAGACAACCTCTTTAATCATATCTAAGTAGTGAAATAATTTTCAAAGATATATTTGAGGTAGGGATATCATCAAGTGTGTGTCAGGACTTCAAACATACCTCGCACAAATTTTAGAAGAAGTTATGGTCTCTACGAGTATCTGGTTATGCTGTTCAGACTCACAAATGAAACTGCGGTCTTTATGGTTCTTATAAATTGGTTTTTCCACCCATATATAGATTCATTTGTGGTAGTATTTGTTGACGATATCTTGGTGTATTAATGCTCCAAACATGACCATGAAACCCACCTTAATATCATGCTGAATACATTGAGAGAGCATCATCTCCATGATAAGATTAGTAAATGACACTTATGGATCAACAAAGTCTACTTCCTGGGTCACATCATCTTAGAGTTAGAAGTTTCAGTGGCCCTAGAGAAAGTGAGAGATGTAATCTCTTGGGAGAATCCCAAGAACTTCTTTGATATTCAGAGTTTATTAGGGATTTCTTGGTATTATATATGATTTATCTAGGATTTCTCACACCTTGCAGTTCCACTTATGAGCTTGACAAAGAAGGGTGTGAAATTTTTATGGTTAGAAGCATGCGAAGTAGCCCTTTAGGAGTTGAAGGGTCATTTGGCTTCAGTGACGATACTGATTATGATGGAGACAATAAGGGCCTACACTATATACCATGACACATCAGGTATTAGTCTTGGATATGTTCTGATGTAGGAAGAGTGATTCATTGCATGAAAGTCTCATCAGTTGAGGCCTCACGAGCGGAATTACTTAACACATGATCTCAAGCTCGCTACTGTCATGCATGCCTTGCACCATTGGAGAAACTATCTACTTGGAGAGAATTTTGTGGTATTCACATGTGAACCCCCAAATGTACACATCTCCTCTAACCAGAAACACGACCACACCCACTAGAGGAATCCTAGCTGAGTATGGATGGTATGAAACCAACCCACATTGTATAAAAATCATAAGGTATAAATTCTACACTATATAATAGTTCTAACAAGGATCTCCATCAGTTAGAGCATCCAAGAATATGGGTCGAGCAAAAGGATCCAATGGTAATGTCAGGGCCTGCTCTGACAGTCCAGTGCATGACCTCGCCTCGAACACCCAAGTAAAAGGATATCATAAAATACACCTTGAAACTACCAAAATTTTGTGTCATAGACTCACCCACATTTTAAATAATGTAAAAAAAATATCACAGTGTGGAAAGTTTCCTCATTCATCATGATTCCAAAGCTATGTCAACAACACCAACACATGGTTCGATCGATGCCTCAGGTCACCCTAAATAAACCTCGAGAAAGAAGTGGAAAGAAAAGATTACCTCAAAACAATGTCTATATATACTACTAAAACATGTTGAAAGGACATAGTGAGTACCTCTAATCAACCTTAGAGATTCTAGGTCAATGTCCTATATGTCCTGCAACTGTCCACTCCCTCTTCCTATTACTCCATGATCCTGGTGCGAACCACTAGGGGGTGGTCATGGAAACACATAAAACCATCCACCACCCCTACTACTCTAACCACTACACTTCCACATCCATCATTATGAAGAAATACCTACACCAAATTATACTTCTACCAAGGCAGTCCATCAAGAGGCTCCCTCTTAGAAGCATGATAGGTCTGGAAATCCCTAGCATGATGTCCTTGGATGTTACAAGTGTAACAACACCTATCATGTGGTTTACCTGATCCATGAAGTGGATATTGAGATAAAGGACCACATGTTTGGGTATGGGAATGGGTATTTCTCTTATTTCATGATCCTTTTATCTTCCATCTAAAAGCTTTTTATAGACACCTCAGCCTCGTGACCACCACTCTGAGCCACATCAACTCATCCCTCCACCATGAATCTCTATACTACCATATATATATCTAGTACCCATGAATAAGAGGGAAGGATTAAGGAATCCATAAAATATTGGAATTATAAATTAAGGACATACTCAAAGGTCCATTATTGGAAGAACGTTTCCTAAACCATATCTAGGAAGTAATGTGATAGGTTGTTAAACCATACCAAGTACTTTTCCATGGTCATGCTACTATGCCGAAGCTGTAAAAGCTCCTCGATACACAAAGATCTAAACATTGATCGGTAAAGAACTTCCCTAAAGAGCCATTCAAACTCCACCCATGTGTAATTTTCCTCATCATGGGTTTTCATTAATAGACTCCAACATATCCCAACCAAACCTTATAGATGGATCGCCGCTAGGAACTTTATCTGATTGGTAGGTTTCCTCACATGGTGGAAATCAAACATAAATATCTTGATACATTCATCAACTTCTTGGTGATATATATCACTTAGATTAATATGAGGTCACTATATCTAGACAATATATAGTGCACTCAGCCTATGCACATCCTCAACTTGAACCTCCGGCATAACCAGCTACACTACTAGTGGTGGCCCAAGAAGCTTACTTCCAAGAGTTACCGCCTCAACACTAGTAACCTACATTGAGGCCTCATCACATGGAAGATCATAAACACAATCCTGTCATAGGTCCATGTATGGAATTTTTCATAGTTGAATTATGAAATAGAATTAGGATGATCCATGATCAATGAGTATATCCGGTGAGATCACTAAAGGACCAGAAAAAAAACCCAATCATATATGATGCATGTATAAAAATATCCCCATGACCAGTGTCTTAATGTACCAACTGAAAAAAAGTTATAAGAGTCACGGTGAATGGATACATTGGCTGCTGCACTGAAATAGGATCCTCTGGCCTAAGATCCAAACTCAAGACACCTTATCACTATCGTGATGCAACCCAAACTAAGCTCATGACACTGCGGTCTCAAAGTATAACCCTATCTGATAATACTTTTCCAAAACATGGACCAAATAGTCTTGAGATGAAACTCTCTAATAACACATTAATTAGTCTAGGGGATGTAGACCAGTGTTGAGTAGGAATTTCACACATGTAACACACATAGATTTTGTGAAAATATTTTTTAAATTAATTTAATATTTTTTTATATTTTTCATTTCACACAAAACTAAATATATATTTTTATATAGGAAAGAAATATTTTTGGCATGAATTATACATAACAAAAAGTAAATCTTGAACAAAATGAAACACATATATTAACATTCAGTACAAGAAACACTGTTTTTCTTGTGATTCAAAAAATATCAAGTTCTTTTGATATCATTCGTTACACACAAGGTTGAGTTTTACCAAACTACAATATACTATTAATATGGTTATTACAATATTATTATTGTAAACACATTTCCATTCAAATTTATGTTACGAATAAGATTAACTATAGTGTGAAAATATTATTTACACATGTATAATGAAAATATTATTTACACATGTATAATAAATGAGTATTTTGGTTGTCAAATAATTATTAATTAAAGTAAGGACTATTTGAAAATAATGAAACTCTTTTACTAAGAAAACTTATCCTCTAAATGTAAATATATTAAAAAAACCACTTTCAATAAATTTTATTAATAAAATTAATATATTAAATATCTAGTTAATTTTTTTTGAAACTCATCATATATATTTGATAAGAATAAGTTAAGAATAAATCAATTCTTATGAATGAAAAATATTTATTAAAAAAAGGTAATTTTACCACCTTTTAATAGTGAACCCATTTAAAAAAACCCCGTTATTTCATCCCGTCTGCAGGATTAATTTAAAAATAATTTCTACGACTTATTTGGTTATAATTTATAAAAAAGGATTTCATATTTTGATTCACCAAAATTTATAATGTCTAAATATTTCAAATTAGTGTTTTACCAAAAATATTAGTGAATGTAATTAAAATTAAGTACAATGATTAAGGTAAAAACATGATTACATAGTGGTTAAACTTTAATTTTAGGGGAAATATAACTTATACACATGTACAAAAGCTAGTGGTTGGAAATATTTCAACCGATTAACCTATATTATCAATAAAGGACAATTATTGGAGGCACATTATGTAAGGGATGTCTCTCCATAGTGTTTACCTTTTTATATTTATAAAAATGCCACTCCTCCACTATAAAAAGGGAAGTCACCCCTCACTTATTCACATCTCTCAAGCCCCTTGGATCATCCAAAACCTGACTAAATATTTTCCTAAATTCCATACCTTCATCCTATAATCTTATATTTTTTATGAAATCCAACCAAAGAACCCTTTGGTTCAAACCAAAAGGAGTTACTCAAAGAAGAAGTATCACTGTTCAACATGCAATTTGTATTTATTTATATTAACAAACCCTAAATTATTATTATTCCATTCTTATATAATAACCTAATTATTATAAATATACTGATATGTTATTATGATATGATTTTTACCTATACCTAATCACACTTCCATAAAATGGGTAATGAACTGACTATTCATGTGTACATCGGACTACCGTCTCGCGAAATGATGTCTGTTTTCATTTACCAACTCTAATATTTTAGAATTATTATTGACATAATTTTTATATATTATATTTATGATTTATTTATGGTTATTTAATTATTATATGAAACATACATTCATACTTTCTAGTTTTTGGGAATATGATAACTTTTTTTTGGACCTGTGGACTACCACCTACTCAAAGCGATGTGATTTGTTCACACATTACATGGAATGAATTAATGGAGGGTTTTGTAAATGTATATTATATAAATTAAATATAAATTATAATTTAATTATAACATATATATATATATATATTTCATTTACTTTCTTTCTTTTGATAAGAAAAGAAAACGGAAACAACGCCCACAAATACATACGTCCTATCGTCTCTATGAACGATGTATTCCATTTCAAATTTATGCCTTTTATAGATTGTTATGAATATTTATATAGTAAATATATATGATATTTATATAATTTTTTAAATTATATAAACATGTTATTCATGATCTAAGAAAGAGGATCATGAATAACAATTCAAAACATAAACGAAAAACAATGTGGATATTTCCCAAAACATAACAGTAACATGGAATTGTAAATAAATGATTAATATAAAGTCATCATAAATTAATATATGGTATTATATATATAATAATATGGTTCTTTGGTGGATTTATAATAAACTCATATTTATTACACAGGATGATTTAATGTATATAAAGAAAGTGAGGGCTTATAGTAAGGGTTTTCTCATCTCACATTTATTTTTAAGAGATATGTGTTATATTCACCACTTATTATTGTTTTTGGTATATATACTTACCTATGACATGTTATAACATTAATTTAATTTATTCAATAACAATAAATGTTTTCATTCATGCTATTCATTCAGGGATCTCATGATTCAAATGTTACTCAATTAGTAAGTGGATTTCTAGTCTCACTTATATTCTGTGAGATTTACACCTTATTGAACCCTCATTTCCTTTGGGTTGTATATATACTAACCATGAATGAATTATATGATTATTATACATAAATTTATGGTTATTTAAATATCTATTTTATGATCTGTATTTCATGGGATTTATGGTTCAAATGTTACCAAATCAGTAATGTAATTGTGTCTCAATTTTCTTTCTTTGAGACACATTCCATTTTATGAACATATTTTTTCTATGTGGTGTATATACATCCATTTGGCATGTAATGTCATGAATATACATATTTTAATTATATTTTATTCTTAATGTAATTTTTTTTATCTCTCAGGGGTTATGATTCAATGTCACCAAATTTTTAATAGTTTATTGCTACAAACTCATCGTTTATTGGTATTGTTTATGATTATACTTGCATTGTTGAAATATTATGACCACAATTAAATAAATATCAGGAAAGTTCCTATACCATGTATATCAATGATGTTTTAAATAAATGATACCATTTTTACACTCTTTGGCACTTAAGATAGTTAATAAATGTTTTTAATAAAATCTGACCTTATCTCTCTCTTTGGACTGTATTCTGGGTTCTTTCAAAACAATATTTTATGAAAATGTTTTGAATATATTTGAAGGATATTTGAAGATAATTTTCAAAGAATATGATTTTATAAATTTTTTATGTTTTAAATATCAATTTAAATGTTTTTCAAAGCACCCTTCATATGTTTTCAAGGTTATTTTCAAACGAAATGGTTTTCAAGATGTTTTTGGTTTTAAAAAGAGTTATTCAAATGGGGAAGGATATTTTTTCCTCAATAAATTTTTTAAATAAATTTTTGTGATTACTTTATATGTTTTCAAAGTGTTTTTCAATGAAAATGTTTTTTAAAATAATAAATATTTAAAAAATTTATTTTTCAAACAAAGATTATGTTTCATCTGATTCTTCAAAATCCTTATCCATCTAAGACGATGTCAATTGATATAGTTTATGAAGTACCGGGGATATGATCCAAGGATACCATTATTTTCTATCTCTGAATGGTTTATGTTTTTATGGAATGATATTTATGGAACTCGTATCATTTCCATGGTTCAATCATGATTCAATGTGATTGTTATGAAACATGTTTTTCTTCTATAGGCTAGTCACATTTTAAAGTGATTGACATGAAATCCATTTATTTTCACAGCTTAATCAAATTATGAAATAACAATTTTTTATGAGTTTTATGGTTATATGAATGATTTTTTATAGTATTCATGATGTATTTCATGTAAATAACTCATATGATGGGGTAGACCAGATAGTTTCAGGTGATCCCATTAATTATTATATAATGGGGTGCCCAGATAGCACTGGGTAATCCCATTATAACTTATATAATGGGGGTGGACCAAATAACATCTTGTAATCCCATTATAACTTATATTATGTGGTGTCCCAGATATCACCTAGTAAGACTACTATAGATTATATGATGTAGTTCCCTATGCACCATAAGGTAAGCCTGTTATAGCTTATATTATTGGGTGGCCCAGATAGAACTGAGTAAGCCCATTACAACATATATGATGGGGCGAGCTAGATAGAACTGGGTGAACTTGCTATATCTGTCACAACCCGTCCTCGGGGCCGGTTCCGTGACTACCCCAAGCCCGCCTTCCATAGGCCAGGGGCTGATGACTAGCACCAAAGGCGTAAATCCCGATAACTGGGAAGGCATTGCCTTTATAAAAGTAAACAAAACACCACAAAGTACAAGAGGAAGTAAACACTAAGTACAAAAGGAAGTGCTAAAAAGTAAAAGGGACCAGAATACAAACCCAATCGAAAGTACAGCTGCAACTGAACAAAAGTACAACAAAAAAGACAAACAACTGGAAGAAAGGAAGCAGCTCCTGGGTCATCCTCCTTGGATCCTACCTGAAGGGTAGGTACAGATAGTGCAACTCCTGGATCGCCCACCACGGATCCTACCTGAAGGGTAGGTACAGATAGCCTCCACAATGATCTTTCCCGTTAACCTCCTCCGAGTGTCATCTCGCTGTGAAGTCCACATCCGGATACTGACTCGTCGTGTGGTCCACCTCCGGGTAGCGTCCAGTCCTCGAACACTCAACCTCCATCAGCACTGCCCGTCGTCTGCAACCAACAAAACGAGGTGCGGGAATAGCCCGTGAAGGGGTGAGTATATGATACTCAGTAGGGACCTCGAGACCCTCAAGGTCTCACTAAAACCAACAAGGATAACCACAAAGAAGATCTCAACAGATAACCTCTACTTAGGTATATTACCATACATATACCTAAGTTATCAAGTAACCCATCTCAATCATGAGGAAACACAAGATTATGAAATCATCGGATAACCACTACCCAAGTATATTCCCATACATATACCTAATTTATCAAGTGACCCATCTCAATCAAGAGGTAAACACAAAGGTCATAGTCTTAGCTCAAACCAGGATTTTCATTATCGAAACCATAACTGATGAAGAGCCCCGTCTCTGGAGTGTACAGTGGTCCTGTCACGACTCTGAGGTACTGCTCACTAACCTAAGACTACTGAGGTACTCCTCCTGTCGAGTACCACGGGTCAGCCACCCAAACATAGTAGTGCTTCCCTCCGGGGTATGCCACCCAAACACAGTAGTGCACACCCCCTAATAGCCTGCAGAGGTACTCTTCGGACGAGTACCGCGGGTTTGCACTGTCATATAGGTAGTGCTCCGTCCGCCATGGGTATGCACCCAAACAAAGTAGTGCTCCGTCCACTGGGCTAGTCGACTCACTCCAAGTCGAGTTGGTCAAGCAGTCGTCAGGTCTCAGTCGGCTACACGGTCTTCGTACTTCGCACGCTTGTCTATGGGAGGGTCCGCTCCACGAGCTAAAGGTCGATACTCCAAGTATCTCAAGGTCCCATGAAGAAGTATCTCAAAGGACCGCCTCTTTATAGGGGTCTCAACGCAATAGACGACGCGTCAATCGGACGCCCGGTCCGTGAGTTATTAGCCTTTTCGTCCCAGGGGCCCGGTTGGTTTCGTGTGTGAACCAACCCGGCCATATCTCAACTATACCCCGAACTCTCATAGGGTATACTCATAGGGACCGTTTCTCCACGTGATCACCAACTCCGCTGACGGTTCGTCAAACGGACGTCCAGTCTGAAAGCTATCAGCTTTTCCGTTCCAGGGGACCGATTGGATTTCAGGTACAATCCAACCCGGCCATACTCCAACTGCATCCAAAACTCAGGCGAAGTATGCCAAAAGTTCTGTCTCATCAAGAGGAATTCAACGAGACAGACGACACGTCAATCGGACGCCCGGTCTGTGAGTTATTGGCTTTTTCGTTCCAGGGGCCCGGTTGGTTTCGTGAGCGAACCAACCCGACCGCACTCTGACGATGTCCAAACCTTGAGCGGAGTAAGCCAAAAGTTCCGTCTCATCAAGAGGAATTCAATGAGACAGATGACACGTCAATCAGACGTCCGGAGCTCAAGATATAAGTGTTTCCGCTCCGAGGTCCCGGTTGGTTTTGTATACGAACCAACCCGGCCGAACCCAAAGTTCTTCAAAACCTTGAGTGTAATACCGAAACGACCGTCTCGATCCAAGGATCGCATCGCAACTAACGGTGCGTCGATCAGAGGTCCGTAGCCCAAGTTATGAGCGTTTGAACGAAAACAATCCGAAATGGGGGGTCTGGGCCCGGCCCGGCCCGACCCAACTCCCCCTGGGTCGGCCCGAACTGGGTCCGAGTCCGGCCCACCAGGGCACGGCCCGGCTCGGCTGGCGCGGCGCGGCCCGGCCTGGGCGGTCCGGTCTGGCCGCACGGCGCGCTGGCGCACCGGCTAGGAGGCTCGGCCGAACTGGCCGAGCGTTGAGACGCGGGGGGGGGGGGGGGGGGGCGCTGCCCCCCGCTTGCTTCGCTAACCGTGGCCCCACGTGGGGACGCCCCTTGTCACCGGACGTGGCCGAGCGCCGCGTCCCGCCTCTCCGGTCCCGCGCGGTCGCGGGATGTGCGGCCTGCCACCACGACTTCAGCCGCCGCGGCTCTTCTCGGTGGCGCGCCGGGCGCCGCCGTCTCCTGGTGGCCGGTACCGGCCACCGCCTCCAGCCGCCGGCATCGCCGTGCCAGCGAGGCGCGCCGGCGGAGTCTTCCACGGACCACCGGACACGCTCTGGTGGTCCATTTTGCTCACCGCTTTCGCCAACGGTCCTCCCGGGACCCGACCTTTACTGCGGCGGCTTCAAAACGCCTTCGCGGCCCGCCTCACCATCGTCCGTCGATCCGCACTTCGACAACAAACTGCGGAGTCTTCGAATCGCCTCCGCGGCCCCGACTCTGCCCGCGGTTTCGTTCAGCCTCAACGGCGCAGCGCGACGGCGCCGTGCTTCTTCGCCGCGTTCTTTCTCGTTTCCGCGCGGTGCAACGACACTGCATTGCCTTTCATGTGTCGCAACAAATTCAAACAAACAAGGGGGGAGGAGGGTCGGCCGTGTTTGTGCAGTCCGACCTCCTCCCGTTATTACGATAACAGGCGGCTCAAATGAAACCAAGAAAGGCGACAGATGAGATCACGATCAACAATAAAATAAACCCCCACAACTTCCCACAACAATTTATTCCCAACCCGCAAGGAAAACATTCACGGATCAACTAGATAATAAGTTGATCCGTGTTCTTTGTTTTCTTTAGAATGAAAGAAAAAAAGGGAATAAAATCATTCTCAAATTAATTCCCTACCTCAACGTTGTCGTCGAACGAGAGTTCGTCACGGAATTAACCGTCGTGGAAGAAGAGGATTTTCGCTGAAGAGAAGGATCGTTGCGGAAGGAGCGTCGTTGATTTCCAAGGATTTGGTGTTCTTCGTTGGAGATCGGTGCGTTCTTCGCGTTCTTCGCATTCTTCGTCAAAGAAGAACGCTTTCCTCCAAATCCTCTCCACGCAACAAGTTCCAACAGAAATAAAATAAGAACTGTATTATTTTATTAACGCACAAGTCAACCTTTGAAATTCAAAAAGAAACAATCAATTCAATGAATTAATTGTAATGATTTAACCGCCCAAATTAATGAGGCATTTCTTAACCAGAATAAACGTACAGTTTGACTTCATTAATAGGGGGTGCGGGTGCGTTACTTAAGAAGAAAAGAAATGGTGGGGCTCGTGGGGGCCCCACCCCACCTTAATCCTCTCAAAGGTAGTTATCAATAAGTGGGTCCCACCCCTAACTCCCTTACATAGGTTATAACCACATAAGAGAGAGGAAAATTGTTGTGGCACAACACTTAATCCACTTAACAAGAAAAGAAAATATAATTGTAAAACAATTATATTATTATCCCACACTTTAATTAAACTACCCAACCTGAGAAAACACAACTCCAGAAAAGAGTCTTCTTAAGCAATTACCGGCACTGCGAGTTCATCGATGCCCTCAGATTTCAATTCCGAGCACCGGTTCAAAAGTTAGAAAAACCCGCTTGTTCGTTCACTGAACGTACCCGAGATAAACTTTGGAAAATGATTCCAGGCACACTGGGCCTCAGAATCAGGTTCCGTCAGAAACTGCGTTCTTGTAAAATCCCAAAGAAAATTTAGAAAAAATTTCCCTTGAATTTTACGGGTCTTAAAAATATCTCTCCAATGCATTATGTAAAGATTTATATCTCATAATATAATGATGGAAACAAGTAAACAAGATTGATCCACTATAGTAAGAAGGTATAAATAAATACACTATAAGGAAAAGTCTATAAATATGGATGGTGGTGTTTCCTTAATAGTAGTTATAATCCCCATGATGTATCTTGATAAATTTTTGAAATGAGACTTGACTTGTAGTGAATGAATTTCTATGCTTACATCTATTCCAAAATTTTATGTATTATTTATATTTTATGATTTTATGGATTATGATATCAATTATCATATGATTAATGAATTATGATCTACCAATATTTATTTAATGATACATGTTTTTTTATCTTTGATATACATGGTATGATCTTAGAATGATACAATCATGTTCTCATACCCTTATGATCATGTTATTCTTACACATCTAGCTTGTTTAACCTTACCGAGAATTTGATCTCACCCATTTCTGATGTTTCCTTTCCCCAGGTTATGACGAATTTTTTTAATTAGGAGTCCTAAAGGGGAAGATCATTAAGGGAGATGTTGAAGATCTTTAACCAATATAGAAGATTTTGTTTTTATGTTTCAAAAGACACTAAACTATTATGGTCCTTTAGCATGTATTTTTATAATGTTATGAATATTAATATAAAATGATGTAATATCTATGCATGTTAAGGTTGGGCCTCTATATCACAAATTGGAGGCTGTTTCCAAATTTACATGTAATCACATACCCATAGACACCTCTATGAAACATTTCTGAGATATAAATAGATGTAATCTAAAATTCATGCATGAATATATATCAACATAGAGTATAATAGAAGTACTGAAAGCATAATAAGGGAAAAACCCACCCACCAAAAATGTAAAATTATCCTACCAATTCAGAAGAAGGGGATCACCGTCAAAAGAAACTGTCGGAATTCACCTCATCCTAGCTCCTGTAAACACCTCAGTTAGTCAATGTCACTTAGATCCACCTACCTCAGGTCCTCTAGGGACTCCTTCTAATGTAATTTTGTCTATAAAAGATAGAACATATGGGGGAAAATCCTATTCATTGGAGAGTACAACAATACTCTGTAAGATCCCCAAAACCCTAAATGAAAATAGAGAAACTGAAAGGAATTAGTCCTCATGACCTAGTTAGAGGAAACCAAAATTAGATATAATCTCCATGCCTAACCATTATTAACTATACATGATTAGTCATCTATGTCCATAATTTTTTCAGCCCAGAAACTCGAAATCACCACAAAGGACTACCCAAATCTCCTAGATATAATCATCTCAGACTCCCTGTATCTTGTTGTTCTAACCAAAAATCTTTCTAATAGATTATACTCAAGGCACTAATGGTAACAAAAAACCAGGATAACACACTGATTGAGATCAAACATCCTAGATGCAATTCATCCAAGTGATACACTACATCAGGAACATATGTACCATTCCTAATGGGATACTAGAGAGAATACACTCCATTATGAAAAAATCGTTATGTCATACACTTGTTCCCAACACAAGAGGCAATTTCATCCCAAACTTTCACCCAGGTCAATCCAAAAGATACCAAGTGGGGAGGCCCTCTACTCACCAATGCACATATTTGACAGAGAACTGCTATGGAATTTGTACCGCGTGCATCCTATCTAACAAGAGAGAACAGAGGGACCTATACCTCACCACTTCCCTACATCTGATAGATTTCTAGATCCTATCCAACCATATAATCCTCTATAACTCTTATATAGAGTGGCCTACACCTCACTCTATTGAGGGATAACTATCTCCTAACCAGGTACCACACATATTTATTGGTGGGACCCACTCCTCTTGAATGTACTCCACAACTGAGGGAGAATTGACACTAGTGGAGGACATTCTCCCCACTTCAACATGAATTCGGTGGAGTACAACTCCATAGATGAGTACTCACACCCAAGAACGATAGGGTGTACCACTCAATGGATAGAGGATCCACACCCTAATATGACAGGGAGTACAACTATGAGGATAGAGGACCTGCACCCTGGTACAATAGGGGAGTACCACACTACCAACATGATCAATATTGGGGACTTCCACCCTGGCACGACATGGGATTACCGACCCCATTCTAGAGGACCTGATCCATAGTATGACAGGGGAGTACCAAGTATTCTAGAAAAAAACATATGGAGGACCCACAACCATTAATGATAAGGGAGTTATGAATACATGGTTAGATGAACCACACCCTAAGATGGTAGGGGAGTACACAATCTATCTATACGTCTCACATGGAGAAACCACAACCTGAACCAATAGGGTAGTACCAACACCATGGATAGATGAACCCCACCCTAGTTCAACAGGGGCATACTGACTCTATCTGGATAATGAGTATGGAGGTTCCTCACCCTATCACGGTATGAGAGCACAATATTCAACTACATGAACGATATGGGGAATCCATTCCCTAGTACATCAGGGGGTACCAAACACTAAAGAACTACCCCATATGTAGAGGACATGCACCCACGATGCGAGGAGTCACATTTATACCAAATTAGACAGGTAAAGGAAACCCGCATCCTGATTCCACGTTATAAAATTAGTCCTTGTGTTGTACAAGAACTACATTAATCTCCAGCATCGGTGAAGCACCACTGAAAGGAGAGTAATGTTCATTATCCCTCAAATCACAACACTAAAATGGGTATGGTAACTACACCCTGATACAATAGTATATAAACGATCTATCATCATAAATATCCTAGGGAACCAACATCCTAAGATGATATAAAAGAGTGCTGACCCTAACGTCAACACAGTGATCCACCTTGGTAACTACATAGGTTATGCACCATAATACATCATCATTCTCAAGTCATGATACATAACATCTCACAAGCCACTATGGGGGCCATCAATGTATTCTACCTGAAAAACGATTAGCATAGGTTTATCACTATCCTATATCTATGTTCAAGAGAAGGAGATACATAGGGTGGAAGATATCAAGAAGATCCTATTGATAAAACACGACATGTTCTGGGTCTCAAATGATATGTGAACCTAATCGTGAACTTGGATGTGTCCCCTGTTGCATGGAATTTCTAGATCTATGAGCGTACATGCCATACATAGGCTTTATATGGTGTTTTTCACCTTACCCAGGACTCCGACCATGATTTTACTCTATATGGATAGGATATTGTGTCCCAAACACATCATTTACCCCTGGTATATGATGCGTCCATGATAAATGGAAACATGGACATGTAGTTTTTTCATATAATTTTTTTGGTATTGCATTACCATGTACATTGGTTGTGTAATTCTACACATCTATGTATTAACACACAAGTACCATGGCCATGTCATATGGCCACACGACGTGGGGTCACTACACAATGTGTAACCATGGTAAAAAACATATAGTCCAAAAAATTTATATTCCAAGAATAGGAAGAAAAATGACATGTCTCACTGGATTACATGTTGTGTAAATAGTAATTCTAATAGATACTTCCCTACGAGCCTCCTTATTCACCCTAGATTTCCCCAAAACCTACAGATCAACCTAGAAGGGATATTTAGAAATCAAAAATGGGATCTAAAACCTTAAAAAAACATATAAAAATTGTTATTGGGACATAAAACAAAAATAATCTTACCTCGACAAAAACACAAAAACTTTGGATCCAAAATGATTCCCATTTCATTTCCTCCTTGATCGAATGATGATGGATGTAAAAAAAGTGGATCAACACACCTCATCACCTTGATTTTGCCCTGTCCTCATCCTTTATCCAATGGGGGAGAGAGGGGTTCAACTATCATATTTTTTTTCATGAAATAAAAAGGGGAGGGGGAGGGGGAGGGGATATAATTGATTTACTTTTATTAAATCAAAAATTCATTTAAAACATCCCACCAACAAATTTCCTCCAACACGTCACCTGGTGTTGGAAAGTTTTTTGTTGCACCTATAGTAAGAACGATGTTCTAAACTCAATTTATATCTCATTATTATAATATGACATTCCACTCATGATTTTCTACACATTTCCAATGAAACTATTAATTCGTGATAAAATATATTTAATTTTCTAAATATCACAGCACTAAGGCTCTCTGGGTCCTGGAATCCCCTGCCAACTCAGCTCTTGGCTTCATAAATATTCATATAAATTTTCCAAATTCATATAGTCAAAACATAAGTCACTACATATATCATGTTTAAAGTTTTTCATATGATGAAATCATGATCAATTTACTGGGTTAAAAATTTACAAAACAAAATATATATAAAAAACAATGTTATTCTTACATGATATATAATTTTAACATATAATTGGTAATAAATGGGCAGTGAAAGGTCATATGAAAATAATATATGGAATGATATATATAAATATTATTCTGCAATATTTATATAATAAACATATATGTATTATAGAGTATGTTTGAGCATGTATGATGGAATTTAGGATTTAAGATAAGGTATTTTTTCTCAATCTGGCTTCTTTGTGATGTTTGTTATGTTATGCACCAATATTAATTCACAAGGTGTATATAGAGACAAATTGACTTATAAAATAATGTATTTATTTATCATTGTGTTATTTTTTGTTCCATTATATGTTATTCCTTCATGTTTCATAGGATTAATTTTTATCAAAGTGGTAATAATATTATATTATAATCTCATTGTGTATCAAGATTGTTTATGATTATATTTCTCATGACAAAATATTGTGATCCATATCTTAATAAAATAATTAATTTTATTATATCTTAGTTATTTATGATATTTTCAAGCAATATTACCATTTTCCCACTCTTTGGTAAATAATATAATTGTGAATAAAATTTTAAGAAAATATGACATTTTTTATATCATCGGTCGAAAGTCCATTTTCTTCCAAAAACATGTTTAAAAAAATTGTTTAAAAAATGTTTTACTATTCTCATATAGTTAATAGAAGACATTTATAACTATGTTTTACATAATATAAAATTTATTGAAATGAATATTCATGTAATTTTTGAAACAATTCATCTTTTTATTTTACTGATAATATGCAAGGAATCATTGTTTTAACATGTATGACATGAATGAAGATTACTGTAATCACGAGAAATATTTTCATTTAATATTATTTTATGAGTTTTCATGGTTATTTTCAATGTAAAACATTTTCATTTTTTTAAGTTTTCAATAGTGCTTTTGAAATAAGAAAGGATATTTTCCTCATGAAATGTTTTGAATAATCAATCAAAATTATTTTCCTTATAAGATGAAATTATTTGGAATTATCTATGACTTAATAGGGATATGATCCAAGGATGCCATTTTTATTATTTATTTTAATGTTTCATTTTTCTCATGGAATAATGTTTATGAAAAACATTTCTCATCCATGGGTTATACCATTATAAAATTCTTATGAAACCCAAATTTTTTGACATGGGTTACTGTATGATGAAATGATGAAATGATTATGAAACCTATCTATTTTCTCTAGGTTTTGATATGATTAAATATTTATGAAACCCATTTAACTTTATCTGTTATTATATAATTATTGTTTTTTGATCATATGGCATAGATAAATATATTTTTCAATGTGACACATGTATGACTGAAAACTCCCTCTAATGCATTGGGTAAAGATTTCAATATCATGAGATAAACATGAATTGAACATGGTTCAATAAGGGTATTTTCTACTATTATTGTCTTGGGAGTGAACCCTAACTACTATGATGGTTTGGGGATTGAACCCATTATATTATAATAGTTTTTGAAATAAGCCTTAACTAATAGGGAAATGATTTTATATTATTATGTGCCTTCAAAAATTATATGTTGTATGCCAATGTTATACTCTCATGGATCATTTTACTTTATTCCAATATGATTCATGTTTTATAAACATCCAATGTTTATTAGAGGACTTAATATTATGATAATTGATATGCATGGTCTGGTTTCAAAATTTTATTCTCATGTTCTCATACACTTATGTTCATTTTATACTTAGATATATACCTTGTTTACCCATACTGAGTATATGATATCACCATTCTTATGTTTCCTTTCCCTAGATTATAATTTTTTTAAGTTTGATATTTCTAATAAGGGTTCCAGTTATAAATATCACAGTGGGAGATAATTTAGTTTACCTATGGACCAGTTTTTTTTGTGTTTATATGTTTCCAAATACACTAAACTATTATGGTCCTCAAGAATGTGTTTATGTAATTTAATGAATAGTCATAATATATGATGTAATATCTATGTATGATAATCCTTAGGTTCAATATTCCTTGAAACCAATATCCATTAGTTGAATTTCTCATATGAATTCATAGACATGGGGCTAGGACTACCACATCAAAACATGATAAACAACAAAGAGTTTATGATTAGAGCTCAGGTCACATGTCACAACATGTATATAGTTAGGTGTAAAAAATTATAGGGAAATATATTAAATAGGTTTTGAGATAGGTGGGTAATTTTATTCAATCACTCCTCCCCCTCAGTTTTAATGTCTAAATTAGTAGAAACATCCTCCACCAATGAATCGCATATAACTAGTACCACATAATCTAAAATATTGAATTTACTAGTATTTTTTAATTTTGATATTGGGTTGACATCCCCATTAGTATTGAGTGTATAACACTGGTAGTTTCACCTATTTTCTAGGGTGTTATCCAATAGAGTAATCTAGTACATATATCTATCCTATAACCATATTGGGTAGATGATTCTGAGAATCATGTTGTAACATCCCATTATTTAATAAAATAAAAGTTCCTTTTAATTATTTCTTGAATCAAATTAAAAATTCATAATTATATAATAGTGATAATAAAAAAATGACAAATGAATGTAGATAAATAATTTATAATGAAACTCTTAAAAAAATCACATATCATTAAAAAACAGACTTATAAATATTAAAACTATAGTTTATTTTTATAATTAAATTATTTTTTATTTTTAAATACATATTTATTAATATTTTTTTTCAAATAGTTTTTATTATATTCTATTTTTTTAAAACTACGAAATTAAGATGTATAATTGTTATTATGATAAATATAATCTCTTAATAAACAATGATGTAATATTTAATGAATATAAATAAAATATACTTAGTAGTATATCATTTTGATGGCTGTATATTATGGTGTTAATAGTAATATAAATTATATTAATTATGCTAATAAAATTACATGCGAATTTAATTATTAGAATATTTAATTAAATATATTTATGAAATGAACATTTTTTATGTGTAAATATATATATAAATAAATATAGAAACATTATATTATTGAAATGTAGTAAGTAATTTAGATACATTATGTATTCATTTTTTAATTGATTAATTAAAATTTAGTTGGTATAATAAAATGTGGCAAACCAAACATGCTACAACCTCTAGCTCTATAAACTGTATAGTGGGAGAAATTATAACACCATGTGGGAATCCAGCTCAAGCACCTCACTTAGTGGAAAGGTTGAGAACCTATATAGGAAAAAAGATGTGCATGAAAAGGTTCACATGTGTACCAAGGAATTGAAAATGAGGTGGATGAGCTATAGTGGGGTTGGGTACCACTATGTGAGGTAGTGGGTGAAGTGTGGTTCCAATAACAAACCACATGATAATTACATCAAGCAATTGGTGGATGTTGGATTAATATTAGTAAGGGATGTATCGACCACTAATCTAATGTCAGGAAAAAATTTGTGTGCACTGTATATCTAATTAAATTCATATATAAATTACATAGTCCATTCAATCCAGAAAATGACAGTCATCTGATATTCTCATACATCGTCTTCTACACTGTATCAGAAACATAGGAACCACATCACTATCCCTATTATTTTACCAACGCTACAAGTATATAATATATATACATATATATATATATATCTCTCAATAACATGTATGATCATCAGTCTTGCATGTTGAATGACTTAACCATAGGTTATGGTCCATAAAAATGGCTTGATCATTATCACCATCTTCCTCTCATTCTCTATATTGTTTTTTTTTTCATTCGAAACATATATATGTATTTGTAAACATATGTAGATAGTTATAAATATTTAATGAATTGGGTCATTGACAAGGAATGTGGGATGTAAGGATAAATGATATATAATAACAAAAATAAAAATAAAAAATATATACAAGTGAATGTTACAATAATCTTTCTCCCAACACAGTTTACACAGATTAAAAAAACATGATATATATATATATATATATTACATTATATATATTTTTTTAATAAAAAAAAAATTAATGGAATAATATGTGACTAATTCAATATAAACTTCATTAAAATCCTCGAACAATGAAAATGGTTGTTTTTTGGTTTTCAGATGAATATAATATATATATATATATACATTTCAAATTAGAATAATAGAACCTTCCTGAAAATATATAGAAAAAATATCATTTTCACTTATTAATTGATTCAATACTTGTTTCCTTTATTATTATTAAAACCAAAAAACAGTTTATCTATAGATATATATCATTTAATTATCATACATGATTATATTTTTTTAACATAGAAGACCATATTCAATCAAACGAGACAATAATATGAATATAAACACTATTTCCTTGGAATTTAGGTCAAACAACTATCATTGGAAATTAAAGAATTTTGTTCACTTATAAATGATATGTATATTATTTTAATAAAATATATTATAATAAAAAATAGTATGTATTAATTGGTGATTATATAGCTGAATCTTAAATGATTTGGTAAGATACATTTTTTTAAAAAAATATGCTATTAAAATTTTCTACAAATAGGAATAAGGATATTTATGCTCTAGAACATCCATTGTATTCAGTAATTCATTTTAGAGTGAGAAGTTATTTCTTAAAAATTCAATGAAGGGAAGATAAAGAGGAATCCAATGTTGATCCCAAGGAATAAATTTAGTTAAGTGATGAAAAATATTTTTACCAAAAATCTAATTCTTTAAAAACCCATTTTTTGTTAAGGGAAATTTATTTTTAAGAAACCCTTATTTTATGTTTTACAAAACTATAAATAAGGGCTTTTTTTTTATAAAAAATCTATTTATTTTTAAAGAAAATAATTATTATAATGGTAATATATTTTCAATAAAAAATCATTATTGTGGAGTAAATTTTATTTATATTAATCCAATTCAACCTTTAAAATTTTAGTATTAAAATATATGTTCCAAAAAATGGAATTTTGTTTTATGAACTCAATTTTGAATTTATATTGATATAGTTTATTTTTTTATTTGTAGAATGTAATTTTATTTCTATAACTTTTTTTCATGATAACATGTATAGCCATGAACATAAATTTTCCTACAATTATAGTCATGAATGGAAACTAATACTATTATTTCATGTTTTTAAAAATTCTATACAAATGCTGCTAGTGATTTTTTAGATTATTTCCCAAATTATAGATTCCCCTCTAAAAAAACATTTGCTTAATAATATATAATATGTAATTATTATCCTAATTTAAAATAAATTACACATTTTTGTTGTTTTTGAAAGGTTTTTTAATGAATTTATAGTGAGACATGAAAGAATTATTAAAATAATTTATTTAACAAAGAATTCACTCAGGTATTGATAATAATAATGAGGAATGGGTAGTAAATCCCTGAAATCATGGGGATATTTTCCTCAATGTTATTTTTAGACATTAAATACTACTAGTTTCCACATGTATATCATAATTTTTTCCATGCATCATTATATTCAATTATGTGTTAGTGTTTTAAAAAGGAAATTGTTGATATTTTCAATGGAGAAATCATGATTTATTTCAAACAATTTTATGTTCACAATTGAATTTATGTTTTAAAAATATTTTTTTTAGATTTTTTAAAAGTATGAATCATTATGGATTTCTATGGAAACCATAAATTTTTATAGGGAATAGTTATATATTATATAAAAAGTTTAATGTTTTATATAAAATTAAAAATTTTCAATAGAATTTTATTGAATATGTGGGAGGGAAGGTATTCTACATCATGTGTTAAAATACCATACTAGGAAATTTTTTGATCATCCATTGTTTTAAAAATATTTCAATAATTATACTTATGGGTTGGAATAAATGGTGAGTGAACTCAATAAAAATACTTTCTTAAGTATAAAAATATATAATATTGTTGAATTATTCAAAAATTTTGATATGTATAATGATTTATTAATCCTCTAAATCTATATTCCTAATGAAGTTTTTTATGTAAATGAAATTATATATATATAGATTATTTTTAATATATATATATACATCATAATTTAGTAGTGAATCCAAGAGTTCAGGACCTAGGATGTTTCATTTTGTATCCGAGAAAAGGTAGATACAACATTGGTTTTTAGGACTATATCATTGGAAGAAAATTTAAATGTTAGATACTATTTTTAGATATTTTGATCTTTGATATTTATGGAAGCAACAAAATATTATATGAATGTTATTTTAGTAATACCATGAATTTTATGTAGGGAACCCTATATATTATCTAAAGTTCCATTATTTTGGTGTTAGGGTGAATAGTGTATCTTTTATAATAAATGTTTTTCAATGACTAATTTATTGTAAAATTTCAAATGAAATTTATTTTTTCCATGACCTATGTGATTAAAGAAAACTAGTTCATATAAATTGAACCATAATGTTAAAGGGTAAAATAAATAATTATAATTACAAGGATATAATTTTATTAATTTGGTAAAATGTTACATCCAATGTTTTATTAATACTGATTTTCTATTTAAAGATGTCATGAGTGGCCTAAATTTTATAGAAGTAAAAATTAATATTAATATTAAAAAGTGAATAAAGGAATGTAAATAAATAAATTATAATTAAGATATTAATAAATTTTAATATAATTATTTAATATAATTATAAATATTAATATTATAGTTGATTTATATATGTTAATGACATTATGATTGTGATTGTATATTTAATAATATTTGTGTAACAAAATTAATGATAATATATGACCAAAATGTTATAATTATTAAATTATTATGTATGATAGTTAATAGGATGAATATAATCATTTAATTAATAATGACAGACTATTTATTAAATATAAAAAAATTAATGTTAGTAAATGTCATTTTGATTCTAGCATATTAAAAGGGTAATATTAATATATCTTATTTTATGTATGTTAATAAAATGATAAGTGAATTAAATTATATAAATTCTGAAGTGAATATATTTTTTTAAAAATAACTTTTAATGTGTATTTTTATGTATAAAATAATTATATAATAATTATATTAATTAAATATAATATTTATTTTAGATATGTAATGTGTTATTTTTTTGAAATAGAATATTTAATAATTACATGGTATAAATAAAATTTGTCAAACCAAACAAGATACAAGGTTCATAACTATCAGCTTTATTGTGGGAGAAAGAAAAATCACAATAGAGAACCATTCTGGGTCGTTCGTCTAGCTGCATGGATGAACGCTTGTATAGGTTAGATTTTCTACATGAATCGATGTACAAGAATGCATGAGTGTGTTCATGGATGTTCCAAATCCACCATGTGGGTTGGCATGGTAGCATGATGTGATGGGTATGATGTGTTACTAGGAGAATAGCTCAGGCTACTCACATCAATCTGTTGATGAATCAAGGATTAATATAAGTGAGAGGTCAATTAGTCACTAATCTGATGTGGGGAAATGTTTATTAGGTCCCATTTCTCTATATACACACATCCACCAATGTATTTGGTCATTCTATCCAGTCGATGATGACCATCCAATCTTCTTGAGAATCATATCATACCCCACAAAGTAAACCTAGAAACCCAATTACTTTTACCTTCATCATCATTATGCTTCTGGTATATAATTCATATATATATATATATAATTTAGGAGGGATATTATATCATGATTCATGACCTAACAACACACTACGATCTACAAAAACATCATGATTAATATTTTTTTTCTTCCAACCATTATCTGTATCATTTTTTTCATTCGATATATATATATATATATATATAAGACCCCGACCTTAAACCTTACTTAATATTGAATTAAATGAATAATTCACATTGAGGATCTTTTTAGGTTTAGAGTTTTAGAGAATTAGGACATAACTATTACATCTCAAAAGATTACAAAGTAGACACTTCTACTATGTTTCCATAAAACAAAAAAAAACTCTTAAAAAGTGACATGTCTAGTTCCATGTTTTATATAGCATGACTTTCCCTTGATCCCGTCCTTGACCCTATTCCACATTAAGTCCTGTGAAAAACATTTCAAAAAAAACTTGGGGTGAGCATAAAAAGCTCAGTAAGGGATACACAAAGAATAAAAACTATTAGTTTTTCAAACATCATGTAAACCATGTATACTTTATCAAAGTAATACCTTCACCTTCATGAAGCAGTAAAAACTCTTCACTGAATAAAATATCATTACTTACCCTTTTGTAACCAAAGGATTACCATAAAACCCATATAAAGAACACATAACATATAAAGGTAACTTGGGACATAAACATACTTAAGTGGAATAACCATACGGTTGACTTCCACACATATCACTTAATGGAATAGCCATACGGCCAACTTCCATACATACTTAATGGAATAGCCATACGGCCGACTTCCATACCCAATGCATTGGAGTTTATAACGTAACCACCCGTCCTGGTATTCACGGCACCACCCGTCATATGGTTTATCACGTAACCACCCTTCAAATGTCCAAGTACCAATATAAAATCATAAAACATAAAACCAATATAAAGGAATGATAACATTTCCACATTTCAATCACAATATATAATTTAAATATATTGACATAATATAATCCTTTATCAAAACCATTTTCAATACCAAAATACATAAAAGAGTATATGGTATTTATTTTATTTTAAAAACATTACGACTTGCTGAGGAAGCCAAAGACCAAATAATACTCGCGGCGGCGGAAAAAATCGTTGTCACCACGTACGTTAAAAAAACATTCCTTTTTGTCGTTTAGTAAAACGCTTCGTAGAAAAAGATTCCTTTTGTATAAAAGTAAAAGTCAAAGGGGTTTATACACCGTATAAAAGAAAGTTGTGTATAAAATGAAATATGCCTCAATGAAAGGAGACTGAGATGAAGTCCCTTACCTCGGGTCCGACTTGACTCGATCGTTCTTTAACGTCCTGAATAATAAACTTGAGTTAATTTCTATTTTCTTAAGAACCTTTTTCAAGTTCATTATTCCTTTTATATCACTTATTTCCATGTTATAAACATTATGTAACCATTTAAGTTAATAATTTTTGTTTTGTCGATATTTGGTTCTTAAGTCGAAAGTTGACTTCTTACAATTACATGTTGTTCGTGTGGTCAAAGGTTCTTTATATCCAGAATTAAATTCCTGATTTGGATATCATATATATCATATATATCCAGAATATACATGTATTTATAATATTACATAATCATTTAGATATAAGAAATGAAATGCACCGTTCATGGAGACGGTAAGCCGTACGTACGCATGAACGCTACTTTCATTTCTTTGTCATATTAATGGAATTAAAACTAAATGAGAGGTATGTATATTTTAATTCCAGAATTATATTCATCATTTAGATGTATCATTAATCATATATATCCATTATATACATGTACTTATAATAGTACATTACATTTGGGGATAAGAAATGAAATGCACCGTTCATGGAGACGGTAAGCCGTACGTACGCATGAACGCTACTTTAATTTCTATCCCATAATTTAATGGAAAGAAATAATAATGATATAGAGGTATATTATAATTACAGTATAACATCATATATAATAACTTTAAATCCATCCTTTATACGTCCCTAACGAATCAAATCACTTTGAGGGGGCGGTAGTCCGCACTTCCTTAAATGAAGATATCGCGTTTACCCATAATGGAAACCATAAAGGTATGCCCAAAATGAAAAATACAGAAGCTTAAGGAAAACATAAACATATTTTATATCATATATAAATATAGTGTCATCTTAATGTCCACCTTTGAAGGTGTTAAAAGAATGTTGAACAATCATCGTTTCGGGAGGCAGAAATTCGCCATCCACGGAAACAGTATGTTCTTTAACCATTAGATGTAGGTGTGTGTAAGTGTAGCTAGAATAATTATTATAACAACATTATAGTATATTGAGGATACTGGAGTTGTTACAAAAGAAAAGAATAAAAAGATTTTAGGGGGTTGGAGAAGCAAAATAAAACAAAAGGACTCAAAAGAAGACATTACCTTAAAATTGGGTAACTCCCTTTGGTTTGAGCTCAAAGGCTTCCTTGGGAAGACTTCTGCCCAAAGTGAGGCTTAAAGGAGTAAGATAGGTAAGTGGATAGACAAAATGGGCAGAGGTTGGCCGAGCCAAAGGCTTTGGGAGTGTGGGTAAGGTGGTAGAGGTGGGGGCCTTTTATAAGAGGAGAGGAGGGGCACTCTTGTAAAGTTACAAAATGTTACTTTATTTTCAAAAGAGTTTCGGATTTTAAAGGTCCCACATTGATGTATTTCGAGTATAAGGTGATGAGGGTTCTAAATCCACTCATCCAATAGGTTTTGGACATGTGTAGGTCTTAGATTTTACATTATCTTTCCATTTTATTTAAATCATTAAATAACGAGGTCATCGCTGCATCATCATGATGTCATAAATAATTTAATTTATTTAATGTATAAAAATTATAAAAAAATTACTATGATGTAGGAAATATTTTTATCTTTACAATTACTATTTATAGTCAAAAATATGACTTGTATAACCCCATGTAAAAATTGTTTTAGTAAAACATTTCATGTTTGTGTCATTTTTTACTTTAACATTAAATAAAATGTATTTATGTCATTTTCCAACCAAAGTGGCTCCATGGGGTCCCCAAGTTGACCCATGGATTTTCTTGGTCGGCCATGACACATCCAATGAGGGTGGGACATGTGTCTAGGTCATTTCATTTTATTAAAACATTATTCTTACCTTAAACTACACTAATTACCTCTAATCGCGATTAAGAACTTAAGAGTTACTATTCACCAAAAAATTATTTTAATCTCATTGAACCACATTTTACTTCTTAATGACAACCATGTATGTCGGATTTTTGAAATTCAAAACATAGAAGTGGTAAAATTTCATTTAAACGAAAAATCAGTTTTTATAAGTACCACTTAGTGGTTTCACTATTCATCAAAAATTGAAGTTTTTCAGAAAAATACCAAAAATTAACCCTAAGCTATATTTGATATTACAAATTCAAAAATGAAGTCTATTTTACAAAATTCAAAACATATAAGTCACATTAATTAATTTAATAATTAATTCCCGCTGTCATGACAAATAGCGTGTTTTTATGAAACAATACGTATCAAAAGATTGACACTAGTTTAAGTCCGATTTCAAAGTAAAATTAATTCCAACGACCAATATTGGATTTAATGTTAAAAATATTTTCTAATTTCACTTTAAAACCAATTCAAATGATAATCTAATCATATAAATAAATTAGATTAAAAAGAGGTTTTGAATTAAAATACAACATTTTACACTATTCATTAAAAAAATGAACTTTATCGGAAAGATACCAAAATTTTTCACAAAGTAAATTTTGATGTCCCAATTCTAAAGAAGAGTTATATTTGGTCCAATAGAATTTATAAGATTGATCAAAACTATATTTAATGACGGTTCTCCATCAAAAGGTGATAAGTGAACCTTTAGTGAAAATTAGGGTATAAATGCCTAAAATTGAATTCTTTCCGTATTTTAAGCCTTTATCTTTTATTGGATAAATGTAAAAACATTTAAAAAACATATAGAATCATATTTTAGTTATTTCTATCCATTCCCACCAATAAAACGACTACATATTAACTACCATTTAAAATAATATTATTATATTACTAGTGTGCAACGTAAGTTTTCAAAGGAACTCATCGTTGCGTATCGGGTATGCTATTGAACATAGCAACCCCTTTAAAGTAAAATTAATATTTAATTCGTAAATATTAATAAATACGAAAATGTTTTATTCATTATTTACCTGGGATGTTACAATATATATATATATAATTATGAACACATTTATACAGTTATACCTCACTAATGCTTTGGGACATTCTCTAGTAACTTGAGGTGAATGGATGAATGAGATTTAATTACAAAAATATATGTATATGAAAAAGTGACGAAGACTCTTAATTGACTTCCACCTCAGTTTTAACTAATTACAACAATGTGATATATATATATATATATATTTATATTCTTCACCGATATTTCATATAAAAAAACTAGATCTTCATGGAATATTCCTTGATTTGTTTAATAAAACCTTCATAGATTTGTCAAGTAAAATACTCCATGATATATTGGTTAACATATGTATGAATAATATATTTGTATATTTATATTTATATTACATATCAGAATAATATAACCTCCACAAAGAACTCTTTCATATATATCATATGTGGATTATTAAACGGTACCCTATTTTTTGTCTTCCAAATTAGCAGAATTTGTGAATAGATGAGGAATATATATAAATTTAACATGTACTTATCATAAAATATTATATGCTATTTTTATATATAAGACCATATTTAATGAAATGTGACAATAAGATGAATATTAACCCTCATTCACTTGAATGGCTATAAAACTCCTATCATTAGCAAGTGAAGAAGTGTGCACAGTTGAAAATGAGATCATTTAGATTTTAATAAAATATTTTATGATCAAGAAAAAATAAAATGGTTCATGACGATATATTTTCATAATCAATGATGTGTTAATATACTATAAATTATATTTTTAAATCTCCAAATGTTCTATAATTTTTTTTGTAAATAGGAAGAACACCCTCAAAATTATGGAAGATCCATTTTTGGACATAATTAATTTTAGTGAGAGATGTGTTTTCTAAGAAAACTATCTTCAATTATGTGAAGCTGTAGAAGAATCCTAGGTTTATAATTTGGATGAAATTATGGTAAGGGAATAAAAATATTTATATTCAATTTTTTATTTAATTAGAAAAACATTTTCATTTAAGGGATATTTTTTCTAAATTTAGGGGTTTTATGGTGTAAAAAACCATATATAAAGGAAAATGATCTACTAAAAATCAATTTATTTTTTACTCAAACCCATAATATAATGGAAATATATTCTTATTAAATTATACATGTAGAGGAGTACATTTTATATATTTTAATCCACTTCTTCCATAATAATTTATGTTTTAAATTTATAAATGTTTTATAAATGGATTTTTTTGATTACAATGATGAATTTAATGTGATAAGGTTATCGATTTATGTATAAAATGAACTTTTATTTCTATAAATGACATTCATGATTATCATTATTTACATCTACTGTAGATATCCCCAACATTATATAAAATATTAAAAAAGAATTGGTTTATTATATATTTTTAAAAATATTTATAAATTATTCCAATGATTTTTTAGATTATTTCTACAAGTATAGATTCTATAATAAGGAAACTTATGTTAATTATTATTTTATATATATTTATTATATTATTCCTAAATAAGAAACATATTTGTGATTTTTATATGATTTTTAATGGATTTATAATGAGAAAGGGATGATTTAAATAAATGTTTTATTTAATAGTTTAGAACATGGGAATTGATTATAATAATTATCAATGTGGTGTGAATCCATGACCACAAGAGGATTTTATCCTCAACATTATGTTTAGACCATCAATATGGCCAGTGCACACATATATTTCTTAAATTTTTCAAAGTACTAGTGTATTCAATGAAGGTTTATTATTTCCAAATTGTAGTAACCCCGGTTTGAGGTATGTGGCCTTTATTTATGAATTTTTTATGTGTTTAAAGTGCATGTGATAAGTTGGGAAGAGGTTGGGAGAGTTTGGAATGGTTTTGGATGAGTTTGGAGCCTTTTAAAGGGGTGCACGGTTTGAGCATGGTTAGTGGAAACTGTGTGGATTCTACAGGAAACCGTGAAAGGGAGACAGTAGGCTTCGCATGACCTACGCACGGTTTTCCAAAACGTGTGAGGAAACCATGAAAAACCTTGCTCCTGAGGCAATAGCGTGTGCACAGTTAGTGCACGGTTTGCCAAACTGTACGGACTAACCGTGCGACCACTTAAAAATAGGGTTATAAGTTCCGGGATCCCTTGGGCTTAACCTATTTCACTCCAATCTTCCTCCCACTCGAGTCTCACTCAGGATTTTGAGTTCTCAAGGGTTAAGGGTGCCATCCCACTCGATTTGGAAGCGTTTCAAAGGGGTTTCAAGGTGGTTTGAAGGTGGTTTCTCCCAGGTAAGTCTCTCCTCTTGTTTCTCTTGTGTCTTCCTCTAGATCTACATCCCTATCTTTCTTGGTTTTCTATATCTACAATTTTTGTGTGTAGATCTAGGGTTGTGGTTGCCTTGGATGAAAATTTTAAGGCTTATGGATGCTAGGGGAAGGGATCTAGAGAGGTTTTGGTGGTGCGTTCGCCGGATTGGAGGTGCGATTGATTGTGGGTCGATTTCTTGGGAACCCTAAAGGTAAGTGGCTTCTATTTTGACTCCACTTGGTTAGAGCTAATGGTTTTGGTTCCAATTAATTTTTTTTCTTGAAATAAATTGTGTTTTGATGTGATAAATTTATTAGAAATCCCTTGGGTGATGTTTTGAGGATTTTTGGGAAAAAGAGGGTTTTGTGGTGAAATGATATTGTTGTGGATTTTAAAATGGAGATTTTAAAATGGGATGATATGGTTGATTTGTGAAAATGATTTATGGAAATGGTTTTCAATAAAAAGGGTTGTTTTATTGAAATGTTGTTTTTCATGGAAAATGGTTTTCAATAAGTGGATGATTTATTGAAATGGATTGATATGCAATGGAATTGGTTGATTACATGTGGTTGTGACCTTGGTGGGTTTTATGCTTGGTTTGTCTTATTTGAAATGTTGTATGGAAGTGGGTAGGAAGTCTCACTATAAAAAGGGGATGGATAGTGGTTGGAAGAACCACCATATGAGTAGTGGTCGGGAAGTACCGCTAGTTGTGAATGGGTGAATGGGTTGGGTGGAAGTCCCACTGTTTTGATTATTTTGGTGTGAATGGGTGAACGGGTTGGGAGAAATTCCCACCATTTTGGTTGTTTGTTGTGCATTTCTTTGCAAGTTGGAAATTGTTGTGTTAGTGTGTAAATTATGAAATGGATTGAGGCATGTTTGTTTGGCTTTGCCTTGGTTGCTTGGTTTGGGTGTGATGACTTGGTAAGGGCATGCTTGGCTTATGAAAATGGTTGCACTTGTGATTAATTTATATAAAATGTTTTATATAAATGTGCTAATGGTTTTATCCTATTGGCGTGTGTAGAGAAGTCATTTGGGGAAAACCTACTGAGTTTTAGTAATCACCCCCTGCTTTGGCACGTTGGTGTCTTTTCAGATGTTGTGTACCGTGACGTGGGAAAAGGTAAGGCATCTCCCTCCTTTAGTGGTGCATTGTGATGTCTTGGTGGAGCTTGGATCTTGGAGCTTGGTGTGGAGCTGTGGTGGTGTCATGGATCGTAGTGGTTGTTGTTTAGTTTCTGCTTGTACTCTGATATGGTTTGTTGTATTGGTTTTGGGTTGTATTGTGGAACAACTTGGTTGTCTTTTGGGAATACATGTTTGGGTTTGAAAGTGCATGCATCATTAGTTGTTGGTTTCGTTGGTTTTTTAAGGGAAAATCGTTCCCCAACTTGATCTTGAAGCCCTCAACATTTATTTCCAGCCTTTGGAATCTTGGGAATGTCGCTTAAGGCCAAGTAGACCTCACCACCTCCTCAAGACAATGAGGTAGGGGTGGGGTGTTACAAGTGGTATTAGTTTTTTTGGTCCTTTGGAGTTGATTCTCGGATTTGGTGTTGACATTCGTTGTGGTATATTCCTTGAGTCGGGATGGTAGCAAGGCATAAGAATGTCAGAACATGGAATGTATAGCATAAAAGGATGTAGATAACCCTTTTATGCTGAAATTCAAGTTACCAGGGAGTTGGGTACATAAGTGTTTTGGAGACACTTATAGGCATTGGATATCTCATTGTCGTGGGTATAGCTAATGAGATGAGCATGACATGCATAGTAGAAATGAATTCCCACTAGGATGCATATTTCATTGAGGTATAATGATTTATGATGTGATATGAATGTGTGAAATTGTAATGTGAATAAATTGGTATTTTGAAAATGGTTTGGTCTTCAAAATGGTGAAACATGGCACATGTGGAAAAAGTGGAAAGCCTTGTTGTGATAGTGTTGTGTAATGTGATTTGAAATGGGATTTCATGATGTCTAAGGAAGTGAGACTCATGGTTGTTTGTTTTCTGTTAATAGAAATGGCACCAGGTAGGCGTCGTAGAGACCAACCGAAGGAGGCTGCTGAGAATGTGGTAGCACCTGAGCCCCAGGTGAACCGGAAACTAGTGAAAAGCATAGTGGAAGCTTTCCAAGATGTGGAAAGTGGAAACAAAATGGATGAACCAAGGAATGTGGATCATACAGTTTAGTTTTAAAAGTAGAATCCACCCATCTTCAGGGGTGATTCATAGCCAGAGAGGACAGAAGCATGGTTGAATAGAATGAACAAGATATTTGAGTTCTTGGGAACACCGGTAGAGTTAAAGGTGAAGCTGGCCACGTATATGTTAGAAGATATTTCCCTTCAGTGGTGGGAGTTGGTAGTCCAAGCAGGGACAGATCAGGGTATGATGTGGGAAGGCTTTGAAGAATTGTTTAATAAACAATTCTACCCACATACATTCATAATTCAGAGTATGACTGATTTCTTCAGTTTGAAGTAAGAGCTTATGTATGTGACAGAGTATACAACTAAGTTTATGAACATAGTGCAGTTTGCACCTGAGGTGGCAGTTAGCACGTTGTTGAAGGCAAGGATATTTGAAGCGAGGTTAAGGCAATAAATCTGTTCAAAGATATAAGTACTGTGTATAGATGATTACACAGAGATGGTTAATAGAGCCTCAGTGACTGAGCGGGATTTGTTGGGAGCTTCAGGTTAGAAAGCATGGTGGTACCCATGGGGAATAGTGGGAACTCTAACACTGGGCTCAAGCGAAGGAGGGATACTTATTCCCAGGGTGGGAATATGGCATATAATCTGACGGCAGGATCGGTAAATCTTCCTCCGAATCCCCAGAGCAAGCCGGGATGTTTCCAGTGTGGTTCTACGAGCCACATCAAGTGGGATTGTATGGCACAACCTCGAGCATGTCATAATTGCAAGCAGATGGGGCATCTACAACGTTATTTTCGGAATGCTCCAAGTTCGGGTGCACGTGACACTCCTCAGGGATCGCAAATGTTGTATTCTTCGACGGGATGGGGACAACATCATACCCCTCTTCAGTAGGGTAAAGTGGGTCATGGTGATTCACGGAATACCACAACGACTCAGCAGAGAAATAAAGAGCAGAGTGTGGAAATCAAACATGTGTTCGAAGCTGAGCAGGTTGTGGTGGATGATAAGTTGGGACCATCCACGCTGCAAGGTACTATTCTTTTAAATTCTACCTTGATGCAAGTGCTATTTAATACGGGTGCTTCACACTATTTTATTGCTGCACATGTGGTTGATTTTCTAGGTTTAAGGGTAGAAATGATGCCCTCAGTTTTGAAACTTCAAACTCCTCTAGGTCAAAGAGAGTGTTGAGTCTTCTTGTGTAGAGCATGTTGTATTATTGTGGCCGAGGTTGACATAAACTGGAATTTATCAGTGCCTGAGATGGATGGGTATGATGTAATCCTAGGAATGGATTGAATGGTGGCGTTTAAGGCCCACATTGATTGTGATGCACGAATAGTGGCTTTTACGACACATGATGGTGTTAGACATCTCTTTAGAGGAGAGAGGAATGAAAGGCAGGGTGCAACGGGATTGTTGGCACCAGCAATGGGTACGTTATCATATCAGTTGGCGGTATTGTCATTGGAATCGGTAGAGGGTGTTGAGCAGAGTGTTCCTCTGACAGTGGTGGATCAGTTCATGGATGTTTTTCCTAAATAATTCTCTGGGTTACCTCCCATAAGAGAAGTTGAGTTTACGATTGATCTCCTTCCAGGGACCAGTCCTATCTCACTTCCATCTTATCAGATGGCACCAGCTGAATTGCGGGAATTGAAAGTCCAGTTGGAAGAGTTAGAAAACAAAGGGTTTATTCGGCCTAGCACGTCTCCGTGGGCAGCACCGGTGTTGTTTGTGAAAAAGGCATATGGAACCTTGAGGCTATGTGTTGATTATTATATACTTAACCAAGTTACAATAAAGAATAGATATCCACTTCCATGAATTGATGATTTGTTTGATCAGTTGAGGGGAGCCTAGTGGTTCTCCAAGATTGACCTGAGGTTGGGATATCATCAATTGTGGGTGAGGAAGGAGGATATTCCTAAAACAGATTTCAGAAGTAGATATGGCCATTATGAATATGTGGTCATGCCCTTTGGTCTAACGAATTCACTGGCAGTGTTCATGGAATTGATGAATAAGATATTTCATAGATATCTGGATTCATTTGTGGTGGTGTTTGTAGATTATATTCTAGTGTATTCAAAGACAAGGGTGGAGCATCAGCAGCACTTGGCGACAGTGCTGGGGATCTTGAGGGATCATCGGTTGTATGCCAAGTTGTCAAAGTGTGACTTTTGGATATAGGAAGTTCATTTTCTTGGCCATGTGATTTCTGAAAGAGGTGTTTTAGTGGATCTAAAAAAGATAAAAGCTGTTATCTCGTGGAAACCACCAAATAATGTGTTTGAGATATGAAGTTTTCTTGGTCTATCTGGGTATTATCGGTGTTTTGTTCGTGATTTTTCTCGTTTGGCTTCACCGATGACAGCTTTGACAAGAAGGTATGTTCCATTCCAGTGGAATGAATAGTTTCAGTAGTGTTTCGAAGAGCAAAAGGGTCATCTTACATCAGCACCAATCTTGGTTTTGCTAGAATTCGGAAAAGGGTACGTGGTGTATTGCGATGCATCGAGATCAGGGTTGGGGTGCGTTCTCATTCAAGGGAATCATGTGGTTGCATATGGATCACAACAGTTGAGAGTGCATGAGAAGAACTACCCAACTCATGATTTGGAGTTGGCAGCAGTGGTTCATGCTTTGAAGGTGTGGCATCATTATCTATTTGGTGAGAAATTCACGGTATATACAGATCATAAGAGCTTGAAGCACATTTTCTCACAAAGGGATTTGAACTTGAGGAAAAGGAGATGGATGTAATATCTACATATATTTGATTTTGACTTAATGTACACACTAGGTAAGGGAAATTCGGTGGTGGATTCATTAAGTAGAAAATCATATGATTAGGTGGTAAAACAGGCATCAGACCAGTGGCAGTTGATGTCGGTTATAACTGATATGCGGTTGGAATGTGAGGACCAGGGTGATAGAGCGGTCTTCTTTCTGGTTTTGTTGATTCTTGACTTGGTTGGTCTAGTTAGAGAGGCATATATATTTTATTCCAAGTGTGTGACCATGGGGTCGAGACTCAATGGTGGGGAGACCATTGAGGGTTGGAAACTGAATGAAGATTCGGTTTTGTGTTTTCAGAATTGGATGATTGTACCAGTTTCTTGTCAGGAGGATCTTCTCAGGGGGTATCATCATTCCAGGTGGGCTGTTCATCCTGGAATTCAGAAAATGTATAAATCATTGAAAGCGTAGTTCTGGTGGGCTGGTATGAAAATAAGAGTGGTTGAGTTTGTTTTGAGATGCTTGACTTGTCAGCAGGTCAAGGCAGAGAATCAGAGGCCAGTAGGAATGTTGAGTCTTTACCAATACCTATTTGGAAGTGGGAGCAGATAGTGATGGATTTTGTTACAGGTCTCCCAAGAACGGTCATAAAGCACAATACCATTTGGGTGATAGTGGACCGACTAACGAAGTCGGCCCATTTCATTCCAATTTGTGAATCTCATACAGTAGAGGATCTGTCCAAAATCTATATCCTGGAGGTGGTAAAGAGGCATGGTGTTCTAGTTTCGATTGTATCAGATAGAGATCTGAGGTTTACATCTCGTTTCTAGAAATCCTTGCAGCAAACCCTTGAGACACAGTTGACTATGAGCACGACATATCACCCTCAGACAGATGGTCAATCCGAGAGGACGATACAAACTCTGGAAGATATGTTGTAGGCTTGTGTCATGGATTTTTGTGGCTCATAAGAGGAGCACTTGTCATTGGTTGAGTTATCATACTATAATAGTTATCAGGCATCCATACAGATGGCTCCATTTGAAGCATTGTATGGGCGGCCATGCTGTTCTCCACTATGTTGGGTGGAAACAGGTGAGTCCTCGATGGTTGGACCGAGCCTTGTCCAGGAAACGACGGAAAAGATCAAGATGATCAGAAAGAGAATGGATACAGCTCAGAGTCTTCAGAAATCGTATGGGGATCATCGTCGGCGGATGTTGTCGTTCGAGGTGAGTGATCATGTTTTCTTGAGGATCTCTCCTAGGTTGGGACATCGTCGGTTTGGAAAGAAGGGAAAATTATCTCTAAGGTATATTGGACCCTTTGAGATTCTTGAGCGGGTTGGTGAGGTGGCTTATCATTTGGATTTTCCACCTAGATTCAGTGCAGTGCACAATGTGTTTCATGTGTCGTAGTTGAAAAAGTATCAGCCAGATCGTGACCATGTGATTCGATGGGATCATGTTGAGCTAGAACCAGATGCTTCATTGGTGCACGTGCCAGTGCGGGTTGTGGATAGGCAAGATAAAGTCTTGTGTTGGTCGGAGTGGATACTCAAGAGGGGGGTGAATTGAGTTCAAATTAAAATTTTCTGTTAAAAACAATGTTTATTAAAATCCCCCTATTTCAAAAACAGATTAAACTGTAGTGAATTTATACAGATTATAAAGGTTCAATTAGTTTCTCAAAGATTGATTAGTTCTCAGTTAACTTAATCTTATGATTAAATTAACTTTTGAAACTAACTTACTGGTTTATAATAAATATAAACACTTGCGAGTTTAACTATCAAAGTAGCTTTGAAAATAAATTATATTTCAAAGTAGTAGCAGCGGAATATGAAATAAATATGTATAGTATGGATATAGTATGTAGCTACAAACACAGAGAATTAACCAAGAGGTTCAGTCTCAAGTCGAGACTTAGTCCTCTCAAAAGTTTATATAAAAATGATCCACACCCTGGATCGGGGTTAACAATAGTGAACACACTGTCCAGGTCACAAGACCTCTACCACAGTTCTGCGTGGGAAAACAAACAACAGCTCAGAGCTGTCCAGGTCTCACACGACCTCTACCACTATCCACAGTGGGAAATGAAATGTAAAAAGGTTTTCTGAGGATTTACAGATCCTCCAGTGAAAGTACAGGAGTCAGTGTGTGTGTTTAATACAGCAGATAACACACACTGCTCAAAATGTAAAACAAATGTATCACAGAGCAGAGATGTAGAGTTTAGAAATGGCTCTGGTGATTTCAGTGTAGCTCTGGACTCTTTTGTATATGGTCATAATTTATTCTGAGTCCTCTTCTCGTTTTTGTTTGAGAAGAAGAGTGTTGTATGCTTCTTGTTCATAGGCAGTGAGATGTTGTCGATGAAGTTCTTCAATCGTTCTTTTGTATGCACAGAACTCTCTTTGAGTAGGCTTGATTGTATAAGAGATTCTGTGTAATCTCTTGATATGTGACTTCTGTTCTACTTATTTCTGCTCAACTTGCTTCTTGTATTCCTCATATGTTCTCAAAAAAAATCCTTCCTCTTCTACTGTTTTGCAGCAGAGTCTTCTGATCTTTATATCACGTGCTCCGGAAGACAGAAGAGGTTTCTTTTCAGCAGGTACGAGGTACGGTTTCCTGACATCCGACAACCTTTATTAATTAATTGTCAGAGCATTAAAATATACCTAATATGACCGTTGGTTAGATTAAATAAAGATAAAGATAAAGAAATTCAAACAGTTGTTTATGACTATTGAAGAATCAAGTGATCGGTAGGTCATCAGCATTAGTGAGCAATGATCGGTGACTCAGATAGATCAACATCGGTGAATCAGACCGATCAGCATCGGTGAGTTAGACTGATCAGCATTGGTCTGTCATCTAATCGGTGAGTCAGTTTGATTAGCATCAGTGAGTCATTTGATCGGTGGCTCATTTTGATCAGCATCGGTGTGTCATTTGATCGGTGACTCATATTGATCAGCATCGGTGTGTCATTTGATCGGTGACTCATATTGATCAGCATCGGTGAGTCATTTGCATCGGTGATTCATTTGCATCGGTGAGTCATTTGTATCGGTGAGTCATTTGCATCGGTGAGTCATTTGCATCGGTGAGTCATTTGCATCGGTGAGTCATTTTCATCGGTGAGTCATTTGCATCGGTGAGTCATTTGACTTCTGATATCGGATCGGTGTGACCGTTGTCCTTTGATATTGGATCGGTGCTTCCGATGTCTGTTGATATTGGATCAGTGCTTCCGATGTCCGTTGATATTGGATCGGTGCTTCCGATGTCTGTTTAATCCAGAAGACTTCCAAAATACTTTGTAAGTCAATAATCATAGACAAAAACATGATAACAGATTCATTAACAGATTGTAATTAAGTTTATGAGAAATCAAATCATATTAAGCATTAATGGTATGTGATGATTTGTGATTATTAAAACATCAATCATAGACATGAAATCAACAATCTTCCAGAGGGCTCAACAATCTCCCCCTTTTTGATAATCACAAATCTTTATCATAAAATAAAATAATATGATATATCATCAATAAAAACATAATGAGAATTAAACCATAAAGAGAATAAATATAAAGAGATATATAAATCTCCCCCTTAATTTAAATTTCCCATATATATTATACATATTTCTCCCCCTGAGATATATACATCTTTTCTCCCCCATATGTATATACATCTTTTCTCCCCCATATGTATATACATCTTTCTTCTCCATATGTATATACATCTTTCTTCTCCCCCTTTGGGATAATCAAAAAGGAGGGAAAACATATAAGTGAAAGTAAAAGTAGTCAACATAGAGTATAGAAAAAAAAATATTTTATAAAGTACAGAATATTACAACCAACACATAGTTCACCCGATCAAAAACGATACACAACTATTTCTGGGGATACAAAGGGGCTTTGCCTTTGTCTTTGGGATCAATAGAGGGTAAGTTGGAAGACTTGGAGGCAGGCTGTTCTGGGCGAATCTGAAGAGGTGGTAGGACAACTCTGGCAGGTGTAGGAGAAGGTGCTACAGAGGTTTGTTGTTGAGTATCAGCAGTAGCTGGTTGAGAAGATGTCTGAGGAACTGGCCGTAATTGAGAGAGTGCCTGAGCAATAGAGAGCTGATTTGGAGCTACATCAGAGGTAGGGAGAGGGTCAGCAGTAGGAAGCACAATGGCAGTGGCTTGGGTATTCAGATAAGGCTTCAAAAGAGTTATGAAACTCTGAATAACTTCTGCACCATACTGCATAGCCTTTTCGAAATCATCTTTGTTCTACATGAACTGTGCCAAAGTAGGAGTAAAGTCTTGCAACTGACGAACTTGAGCCTTGAAAGCTTGAGTGACTGGAGGTAGTTTCAGATTCTCTGCCAACACCTTGAAGTTTGCAGCCATCTCATGCTTTGTATAAATCTTGGAAAAGTAATTATCAACTTTCTCTTTGATCTCTTGCAGAGCTTTCTTAGCATCTGCTGAATACACCAATGCCATCTTATGACTATTATCACAGAGCTCTTTCATCTTCCTCAAAGATTCTAAATCAAGAATTTGTCTAACAGCAGCTAACTCATCATGCACAACTTCTCTTAGAGCTTCTAGCTCACGGGTAGTGATCTTGGTTACCTTGGCTGTACTGGCTTGGCCAACTATGTGAGTTATCTCAGCTTTCAACTTCCTCAGGTCAGACTTGTTGATATGTTCAATCAAATTTCACAAAACTTCCATCATACCAGAGATGGTTGATCTGAATTCGCTTGATAGAGATACTAAGCCAGTGTGAAGATCCTTCATAGTCTAATTCAAAGAGGCTATGTTCCTGCCAATAAGTTCACCAGTATTGTCCAGGTCTGGCTTCACAGCATTAGATACTCTTTGTGAGAAAGCTTCCAACGATGCTTCAGAAACTTGCAGAGACACTTGAGTAAGGGCATTGGAAATTTCTTCTCTAACTGTGTCTCTCACAGCAGCCTGCAATTCAGTCTTAAACTTATCAAAATTAGCTTGAGAGATTGCAGAACCAGGCAGATGAACATCTGTAGGATCAACAACAGGAGCAGATCTTGCTTCTCTTGGGAGGCTCTTCTTAATAACTACAGTAGATTCTGACATTTCCTCTTCTTCTTCAGAATAGTTTAAGCCCAAAACAGCAAAACCAGGGTAGTCATCCCTAATAGCAGCACACAAGGTATATTTCGGTTTCTCATAACTTGCTGTTACACTGATTTCTGGTGATTATCTCTTGCCAGTGGCATCTGTTCCTGGTACTATTTGATGTGTTTCCATTGGAGGTACAGCAAGACCATCTACAGGTCGGTTAACACCATCATCACCACCATCATCATCATCACCATCATCATCACCATCATCATCACCATCATCATCACCATCATCATTATTACCATCATCATCATAATCATCATTACTCTTCTCAGAGTCTTCACTGGTAGAAACTTCAGTGTCAGTATCTCCTTCATCACCAAGAATTGGTTCAGATTCAGGTAAGGCCAAAGGTGGAATAGCAGGTCCAAAAACTATTCTTTTCTTTGGACTCACTGTATCAGGATCACTCCTATCATCAGGAGGCGACACACTTCCATCTTCTGTCTCAGCTTCTTCCATTCTTTTACCTTCAGTAGCTTCATTTCTTTCATCCTCTTCCTCATCATCAGAATAAACTGGTTCCTCATTTTCTTTCAAACCAGGGTCTCTCAAACCCTTAGGCCTCTTTCCATGATCTGTGGGATTGTAGGCTTCATACAGCTTGTCTTCATCAGCAACCCAACACTTCTTCCATGGATTCCAATTGATTTTCATCCTCTTACAAATCTCTTTGTTGAGACAGAAAGGATGATCTGTTTCAGCTACTTCATCATCTTCATCAACACAGTCTAGATTCTTGAGCATGGTAGAGATCATCTTGGAGTAAAATAAGGCAGTGGATTTCTTGTACGGTTTTACCATTCCAGCTATGTGCACCATCACATATCTACACAAATTGATCTTCTCATGGGTTTTCAGAAGAAACAACAGGAAAACATCCTGATACTTTACAGCAGAAAAATCTCCTCTCCTAGGGCAAAGTTGGTGCTGAATAAACTTGAAAAGAAGTCTGCATTCACCATCCAACTCTGAGGATGTGATTCTCCTCGACTATTTGTTTCCAGTCAGAAGCTCTAGAGATAATTCATAAGAGAAGTAATCAGTGATTGGAGGAATATTCCCAGCATAATCCTCATACCGACCCTCATGGGGTACATTTAAGCATTCTGCCCATTGTTTAGATGAAAAGGATATTTTCTTTTCTTTTACTTCAGACGACATCCGGGCAGCCTCCACACCATCTAGAGTGATTTTCAGATTCATATAAAACTCATGTACCAGCTTCGAGTAGTCCACTTGTGATTTGTCTGAAAACCAGTCTGTCCATCCTTGCGATTCAAGAACTTGCAGCAACAGTGACTTACTTGATAAAAGCCAGACGGAACTAAATTCTCTTTCTACAGCAACAATCCGAGTTTCTAGGTTCGGATTTATTGATCGTTGAGAGGTACTACTCGACTCACCTCGAGCACGCTTTGGAGGTACAGGACTGTCTGATCCTTTGCTCGGTCTCTTTTGCTTAGCCATTCAAAGATTTTGGTGAAAGCAGGAGTTCGAAGGTTCGAGGTAGAGGAGAAGAGAAGTTGAAGGGTTAGGCTGGAAATGAAAGGTCAAAGGTTTAGGGAAGAGAAATCGCCGCGTATCATTTATTTTATCATTTAGGGTTCCCATAAAAAGGATAAAAGAAATCAATTAATTAACTACGACATAATAAAAAGTAATACAAAGAATCGGTTTGACAGACCGGTGTGACAGATCAGTTTCACAGATCGGTTTCACAGATCGGTTTCACAGATCGGTTTCACAGATCAGTTTCACATATCAGTTTCACAGATCGATCATACACAACTCTTGTTTAATAAACTTCATTCTTTCAGAGCATAAAGGCTTTGTAAAGATATCAACTAATTGATGTTCAGAGTTAATAAACTTTAGAGAGATATCACCTTTCTGATAATGATCTCTTAGAAAATGATGTCTGACATCAATGTGCTTAGTTCTAGAGTGAGACACAGGGTTCTTAGATATATTGATTGCACTAGTGTTGTCACAGTTAATTGAAACATGTTTAAAATCAAATCCATAATCCAATAAAGTGTGTTTCATCCACAGAATTTGTGCACAGCAACTAACAGCAGCTATGTATTCTGCCTCGGCAGTAGACAATGCAACTGAGTTCTGTTTCTTACTACACCATGATACTAGGGATTTTCCAAGAAAATGACATGTTCCAGATGTGCTCTTCCTATCTAACTTACATCCAGCAAAGTCATCATCTGAATAACTAGTTAGGTCAAAAGATTGTCCTTTTGGATAAAACAAACCTAAATTTACAGTATACTTAAGATATTTAAAAATCCTTTTAACAGCCAGTAAGTGTGACTCTTTAGGATTAGCTTGAAATCTAGCACACATACACACACTAAACATAATATCTGGTCGACTAGCAGTAAGATAAAGTAAGCTCCCAATCATACCTTTGTAATTGGTTTGATCAACTGGTTTCCCAGTTCCATCAACATCCAATTTGCAGGTAGTACTCATGGGTATATTACTTTCCTTAATACTATCCAAACCAAAACGTTTTAACAAATCCTTAGTATATTTACTTTGATTTAGAATAATGCCATCTTTAGTTTGAAAGATTTGAAGTCCAAGAAAGTACTTAAGCTCTCCCATTAAGCTCATTTCAAACTCATTTTGCATAACTTTTGAAAAATCAGTACATAATGAATTTTTAAAAGATCCAAAAATAATATCATCAACATAGATTTGTACTATTAAGACATATTTTGAAAACCTTTTTATAAATAGAGTGGGATCAGCTATTCCTTTTGTAAATCCTTTTGAAATGAGAAAGTTTGAAAGTCTTTCATACCAAGCTCTTGGAGCTTGTTTTAAACCATATAAAGCTTTAGAAAGTTTAAAAACATGATTTGGAAAATGAGGATTTAAAAAACCAGGTGGTTGTTCTACAAAAACATCTTCAACAATAAAACCATTTAGAAAATCACTTTTGACATCCATTTGATATAGCTTGAAATTCAGATGTGATGCATAAGCAAGTAAGATCCTAATAGCCTCTAATCTAGCTACAGGTGCAAAGGTTTCCTCATAGTCAATTCCTTCTTCTTGATTGTAACCTTGTGCAACTAGCCTAGCTTTATTTCTAATGATGTTTCCAGATTCATCAACTTTGTTTCTAAACACCCATTTTGTGCCTATGGTCAAAGTGTCCTTAGATCTTTCTACTAATTTCCAGACTTTGTTTCTTTCAAATTGATTTAGTTCTTCTTGCATAGCCATTACCCAAAATTCATCATTGATAGCATCATTGATATTTTTAGGTTCTAACTGTGAAAGAAAAGCTTGATGTTAAACCTGATTTATTAGAGAAGCTCTAGTCTGTGTTCCTCTATCTAGATTTCCTACAACAACATCTAAAGGATGGTTCTTTAGATTCCTAGATGGTCTTGAAAAGATAGGGCTAGAGATTTCAGATTCATCTACAGATTGAGGTTCAACAGAAGCAGGTTCTGGAAAATTTTCAGAACTGGATGTTTTAACTATAGGTCCATTGTCTTTATCATTGAGATTCAAACCAGAGAGATCATCTTCAAGAGAGATTTTAGGTTCATGTGGATCAGTTTCATCAAATTTGATGTGAACAGATTCTTCCACACATTTGTTTCTTTTATTGAAAACTCTATAGGCTTTACTAGAGATAGAGTAACCTATTAAAATTCCTTCATCACTCTTGGATGCAAATTTGTTAAGATTGTCTTTAGTATTGAGAATGAAGACTTTGCAGCCAAAAACTTTGAAGTAGTTAACCTTAGGTTTCCTATGGTTCCACAACTCATAAGGAGTCCTCTTAAGAACTGGTCTTATCAAGACTCTATTAATGACATAACAAGCTGTATTTACAGCTTCAGCCCAAAAGTAAATAGGCAGTTCATATTCATTGAGCATGGTTCTAGCTATTTCTTGCAGGGTTCTATTCCTTCTCTCTACTACACCATTTTGTTGGGGTGTCCTAGGGGCAGAGAAATTGTGACTATAGCCATTATGTGAGCAGTAAGAATCAAACTAATGATTTTCAAACTCACGACCATGATCACTTCTCAGGGTCTTAATCTTGAGTCCACTAAGATTTTCTATAGACTTGGAGTATTTAACAAAGTAAGAACAAGCTTCACTTTTGTGAGCTAGAAAATATACCCAAGTATATCTTGAAAAGTCATCTACAAGAACATAGACATAGTGATTCCCATTTAAACTAGATAATCTAGAAGGTCCAAATAAATCCATGTGAACCAACTCGATAGGTTGAGAAGTTGACACTTCTTTCTTTGATTTGAAAGAAAATTTATGTTGCTTTCCCTTTTGACAGGGATTACAAATTTTTTCTGCTGGAAATTCAAGTTTGGGTAGGTCTCTTACTAAATTCTTCCTAGCAAGTTTTCTAAGTGAGTGCACATTGTAGTGTCCTAATCTTCTATGCCAAAGCCAAGACTCTTTATGAAAAGCATTTAAACAAGGAATATACTGCTTAGCTAAAGAATCTAAATCAATAGCATAAACATTTTCATTTCTTAAAGCAGAAAATACTAAAACATTTTTAGAATTGAAAACATTGCAAGAATCATGTTCAAATTTAACATAAAAACCATAATCACATAACTGAGAGATAATTAATAAATTGTATTTAAGGCCATCAACAAATAAAACTTTAGAAATCAATACTGAGTTAGTGTTACCAATCTAGCCTAACCCGATGATTTTCCCTTTAGAATTGTCACCAAAGGTAACAAAACCTCCATCAATTCTGACTAAGCTTTTAAAGAATGAAAAGTCTCCTGACATATGTCTTGAACATCCACTGTCCAAGTACCGGGTCTTTTTACAGGAGCTCTTTAAGCAGGTTTCCTACAAAACAGATTTAAACAGGAAATGATTTTGGTACCCAGATTTTCTTGGGTCCAGACAGGTTAGCCAATAATACTTTAGGTACCCATATTTGTCTAATGGGTCTTATATAATTTGTAGAATCATAATACATTGAAAGATAAACCTTATTAGATTAATAACTATGAATATAACTGGTTGAGGCGTATGAAGTTCCAGAGCTAGTTACATTCTGTCCAGATTTAGGAATAAATCTATTCTTGGTCAACTGTCTCTGTCCAGGTTTGTAACCTATTCCAGTAGTGTATTTTGGTGCAACTTGTTTTCCTAGCATTTGAGTTAGAGTTTCCTTACCATTGGTAAATTTCTCTAAATCCTTTCTAAGTTGCTCATTAGACAATTTCAATTCAGTGTTCTCCTTTAACAGCTGAGCATTTTTCTCCTTTTCAACAGTGAGTTCAGTTTTAACTGTAGTGGTGAGAGCATGCTGTTTTTTTAATGATTTGTATTTATCCTTAAGTTCATTGCATGTCTCTTCTAACATATCACAATATTCAAACAATTCAGATTTATACATGTTATCACATTCAGAATCATCTCCAGAATAATATGAATTAGAAGCAGGAGTTTCTGAAGTTACCTCAGAAGTGTTTGTCATAAAACACATGTTGGCTCGATTCCTTTCAGAGTCTGAAGATTCAGCTTCACTTGTGCTGTCTTCTGAAGCACTCCAAGTATCCTTCATGTCTTTCTTGTACTTGTTATCCTTGTATTCATACTTATTTCTGTATTTCAGCTTTGGACAATCTGCTTTTATGTGTCCTTTTCTTTTTCATTCATAACAGACAACTTCATCTGATTTATCAGACTTCTTCCAATCCTTTTTCCAGTGTCCTTTGTTATCATACTTGCCTTTGTAGTTTGACTTTCTGAAAAACTTCTTCTTCCTATAGAATTTCTTAAATCTTATGGCAATGTGAGCCATCTCAGCATCACTGTCAGAGTCACTCTCACTATCTTCACAGCTTGAGCTTTCATTTATAGCTTGAAGTGTTTCCTTATCCTTGTTCTTTGAGTTTGTAGTTTTGAAGGCAAAAGACTTTCTTCTAGGTTCATCATATTCTTCTTTATTTACCTTGAGTTCCTCTTCATACATCATCAGTTTTCCAATTAGTTCTTTGACTGGCAGTTCTCCAATGTCACATGATTCTCTAATGGAGACAGAGGTTCCTCTCCATCTTTCAGGTAGACATCTCAAAATTCTCATGATTTGTTCCTTTGTTGGAACATCCTTTCCCAGAGAGGTCATTGTGTTGACAATTTCATTGAACCTGAGATACATATCAGAGATGGGTTCATCAGGCTTAATTTTAAAATTATCATACTTAATAGTATAGGTATTGAATCTCATCTCCTTAACATTTGTTGTTCCTTCATGAGAAACAGCTAAGGTATCCCAAATTTCATATGCAGTTTTACAGGCAGAAATTCTATTAAATTCTTCATCTCCTAGAGCACAGTACAGGGCATTCATAGCTTTACAATTATTATTGTAAGCAGTCTTTGTAGGTTCATCCCAAGTAGATCTAGCATTAATGGGAATTTTATATTCAGATTCAATAGCAGTCCAAATATCAAAACCTATGCTTTCAAGATGAATTTTCATTTTGAGTTTCCACTGAGCATAGTTGTTTCCATTGAAAAAAGGTGGCCGGTTAGTAGCAGCACCCTCAAGTCTATTATCCATGATATCACAAAAATAATTTTTAAAGAGATAAAAATTTAGAAATAACAGAAATTTTAAGAACTTTAAAATACAACTAAAATCACAGTTGAAAAATAGAGTACTTTAGAAAATATTTTCCAACCTACCTTTGATACCAAATGTTGGTTGGAGTGGATACTCAAGAGGGGGGTGAATTGAGTTCAAATTAAAATTTTCTGTTAAAAACAATGTTTATTAAAATCCCCCTATTTCAAAAACAGATTAAACTGTAGTGAATTTATATAGATTATAAAGGTTCAATTAGTTTCTCAAAGATTGATTAGTTCTCAGTTAACTTAATCTTATGATTAAATTAACTTTTGAAACTAACTTACTGGTTTATAATAAATATAAACACTTTCGAGTTTAACTATCAAAGTAGCTTTGAAAATAAATTATATTTCAAAGTAGTAGCAGCGGAATATGAAATAAATATGTATAGTATGGATATAGTATGTAGCTACAAACACAGAGAATTAACCAATAGGTTCAGTCTCAAGTCGAGACTTAGTCCTCTCAAAAGTTTATATAAAAATGATCCACACCCTGGATCAGGGTTAACAACAGTGAACACACTGTCCAGGTCACAAGACCTCTACCACAGTTCTGCGTGGGAAAACAAACAACAGCTCAGAGCTGTCCAGGTCTCACACGACCTCTACCACTATCCACAGTGGGAAATGAAATGTAAAAAGGTTTGCTGAGGATTTACAGATCCTCCAGTGAAAGTATAGGAGTCAGTGTGTGTGTTTAATACAGCAGATAACACACACTGCTCAAAATGTAAAACAAATGTATCACAGAGCAAATATGTAGAGTTTAGAAATGGCTCTGGTGATTTCAGTGTAGCTCTGGACTCTTTTGTATATGGTCAGAATTTATTCTGAGTCCTCTTCTCGTTTTTGTTTGAGAAGAAGAGTGTCGTATGCTTCTTGTTCATAGGCAGTGAGATGTTGTCGATGAAGTTCTTCAATCGTTCTTTTGTATGCACAGAACTCTCTTTGAGTAGGCTTGATTTTATAAGAGATTCTGTGTAATCTCTTGATATGTGACTTCTGTTCTACTTAGTTCTGCTCAACTTGCTTCTTGTATTCCTCATATGTTCTCAAAAAAAATCCTTCCTCTTCTCCTGTTTTGCAGCAGAGTCTTCTTATCTTTATATCATGTGCTCTGGAAGACAGAAGAGGTTTCTTTTCAGCAGGTACGAGGTACAGTTTCCTGACATCCGACAACCTTTATTAATTAATTGTCAGAGCATTAAAATATACCTAATATGACCGTTGGTTAGATTAAATAAAGATAAAGATAAAGAAATTCAAACAGTTGTTTATGACTATTGAAGAATCAAGTGATCGGTAGGTCATCATCATTAGTGAGCAATGATCGGTGACTCAGATAGATCAGCATCGGTGAATCAGACTGATCAGCATCGGTGAGTTAGACTGATCAGCATCGGTCTGTCATCTGATCAGTGAGTCAGTTTGATTAGCATCATTGATTCATTTGATCGGTGGCTCATTTTGATCAGCATCGGTGTGTCATTTGATCGGTGACTCATATTGATCAGCATCGGTGTGTCATTTGATCGGTGACTCATATTGATCAGCATCGGTGAGTCATTTGCATCGGTGAGTCATTTGCATCGGTGAGTCATTTGCATCGGTGAGTCATTAGCATCAGTGAGTCATTTGCATCGGTGAGTCATTTTCATCGGTGAGTCATTTGCATCGGTGAGTCATTTGCATCGGTGAGTCATTTGACTTTTGATATCGGATCGGTGCAACCGTTGTCCTTTGATATTGGATCGGTGCTTCCGATGTCTGTTGATATTGGATCAGTGCTTCCGATGTCCGTTGATATTGGATCGGTGCTTCCGATGTCTGTTTAATCCAGAAGACTTCCAAAATACTTTGTAAGTCAATAATCATAGACAAAAACATGATAACAGATTCATTAACATATTGTAATTAAGTTTATGAGAAATCAAATCAGATTAAGCATTAATGGTATGTGATGATTTGTGATTATTAAAACATCAATCATAGACATGAAATCAACAATCTTCCAGAGGGCTCAACATCTTGCATGGTAAAAGCATCAGTTTAGTTCGTGTTTTCTGGCAACATGGTCAGATTCAAGAGGAGACTTGGGAGCGGGAGAAAGAGATGGTCGAGTAGTGGCCCGAGCTCTTTCGACAAAGGGTGGGTTCACTACTTTTCGAGGATGAAAAGTCCAATGGTGTGAAGAATTTAGTACCACCAGTTTGAGGTATGTGGCCTTTATTAATGATTTTTTATGTGTTTAAAGTGAATGGGATGAGTTGGGAAGAGGTTGGGAGAGTTTGGAATAATTTTGTATGAGTTTGGAGGCTTTTAAAGGGGTGCATGGTTTGAGCACGGTTAGTGGAAACTGTGCGGATTCTCCAGGAAACTGTGCAAGGGAGACGGTAGGCTTCACACGGCCTGCACATGGTTTTCCAAACCTTACAAGGAAACCGTGTAGACCCTTGCTCCCGAGGTAGTAGGATGCGCACGGTTAGCGCACGGTTTTCCAAACCGTGTAGACTAACCGTGCGACCACTTAAAAATAGGTTTATAAGTTACAATCTCACTTGGGATTAACCTACTTCACTCCAATCTTCCTATCACTCAAGCCACACTCGGGATTTTGGGTTCTCAGGGGTTAAGGGTGATCTACCACTTGATTTGGAAGCGTTTCAAATGGGTTTCAAGGTGGTTTGAAGGTTGTTTCTCTCGGGTAAGTCTCTCCTCTTGTTTCTCTTGTGTCTTCCTCTAGATCTACATCACTCTCTTTCTTGGTTTTCTAGATCTACACTTGTTGTGTGTAGATCTAGGTTTGTGGTTTCCTTGGATGATGATTTTAAGGCTTATGAATGCTAGGGGAAGGGATCTAGAGAGGTTTCGGTGGTGTGTTCTCCGGATTGGAGGTGCAATTGATTGTGGGTCGATTTCTCGGGAACCCTAAAGGTAGGTGGCTTCTCTCTCGACTCCACTTGGTTAGAGCTAATGGTTTTGGTTCCAATTAATTTTTTGTGCTTGAAATTAATTGTGTTTTGATGTGCTAAATTGATTAGAAATCCCTTGGGTGATGTTTTGGGTATTTTTGGGAAAAAGAGGGTTTTGTGGTGAAATGCTATTGTTGTGGATTTTAAAATGGGATGCTATGGTTGATTTGTGAAAATGATTGATGGAAATGGTTTTCAATAAAAAGGGTTGTTTTATTGAAATGTTGTTTGGCATGGAAAATGGTTTTCAATAAGTGGATGATTTATTGAAATGGATTGATATGAAATGGAATTGGTTGATTTCATGTGGTTGTGACCTTGGTGGGTTTTATGCTTGGTTTGGCTTGTTTGAAATGTTGTATGGAAGTGGGAGGGAAGTCTCACTATAAAAAGGGGATGGATAGTGGTCGGAATAACCACCATATGAGTAGTGGTCGGGAAGTACCTCCAGTTGTGAATGGGTGAACGGGTTGGGTGGAAGTCCCACTATTTTGGTTGTTTGTTGTGCATTACTTTGTAAGTTGGAAATTGTTGTGATAGTGTGTAAATGATGAAATGGATTGAGGCATGTTTTTTTGGATTTCCCTTGGTTGCTTGGTTTGGGTGTGATGACTTGGTAAGGTCATATTTGGCTTATGAAAATAGTTACACTTGTGATTAATTTATATAAACTATTTCATATAAATGTGCTAATGGTTTTATCCTAGTGGCGTGTATAGGGAAGTCATTTGGGGAAAACCTACTGAGTTTTAGTACTCACCCCCTTCTTTGGCACGATGGTGTCTTTGCAGATGTTGTGTACCTTGACATGGGAAAAGGTAAGGCATCTCCATCCTTTAGTGGTGCATTGTGATGTCTTGGTGGAGCTTGGAGCTTGGAGCTTGGTGTGGAGCTGTGGTGGTGTCATGGATCATAGTGGTTGTTTTTTAGTTTCCGCTTGTACTCTGATATGGTTGCTTGTATTGGTTTTGGGTTGTATTGTGGAACAAATTGGTTGTCTTTTGGGAATACATGTTTGGGTTTGAAAGTGTATGCATCATTAGTTGTTAGTTTGGTTGGTTTTGTTGTAAGGGAAAATCATTCCCCAACTTGATCTTGAAGCCCTCAACATTTATTACCAGCCTTTGGCATCTTGGGAACCTCACTTAATGCCAAGTAGCCCTCACCGCCTCCTCAAGCCAATGAGGTAGGGGTGGGGTGTTACACAAATGGAATGTTTTGATGTTTTCAAATGGTAAATAAGGATTTATTTTAAATAATTTTATGTTTTCAAGGGATATTATTTTTTCAGAATGTGTTGTGTGACACCTATATTTCTACACATGATATATGTTGATAGATTTTTTGTGGGTCAATATGAAGTATCAATAAATTACATTTAAAATATTAAAAAATAGGAATAAAAATTATCATATAAATTACATGTAATTGATGTGTATTCTAGTGATAAACAATAAATAATTTTAAGGAATACCATGTGTTTATACATTCCATGAAGATTACACTATTTGGTCACTTGGAACAACACATCATGCATTTCATGATAGAACGTGTCAAGTTAAATGTTTTATAGTATATAATACATGACATCTTAAATATTTTATATATTTAAAACTCTATAAATAGTATTCAATAATATTATGGTAGTATAAACCATGCGACCTTAGAAGGACAAATAATGTACTTAATTATTTAAAATAAAAAATATACCATTTATTTAATAATTATAGATAAGATTATTATAAACTCTAAATTAAAACATATTGAGCAGAATTTAAGATAAAAATATAATTTATTAATTTATTATGAATTTATTAGTAAAATCCAATTTAATTTTATTAGAATTATATTAAAATTAATTATACCAATACAATGGTTTTTATTTTTTTGTTGTTAATTATCATAAGGTTTAACTGAGTAATATATGCATTTGATTTATTTATATAATTTTTTTATTTATTTCAAGGATTATTTTGTTAAAATTATTGTTAAATTAAATATTATTTTCTATGAATCATTAGTCACCCATTTATTATATATGGGATGAAATATCCAAAAAAAATTAATGTACCCCAATACCCATGGATCCCCTCACCTTCTTTTGAATACATATTTTTAAATGATGGAGTTCCTAGTAATAGGAGATGCTTCAATACCTAAAATGATATAAATTCATCCATGTAGATACAAAAGAGAATGATTAATTCTAAAAATTGAGCAATGCAAAGGATCAAGGAGTTATTCCTCTATGGATCAAGGCAGGATTATAAACAAATGATAAACCAACTAGTAAATAAATTATCAATATCATATCATTCAATTGTTTTATATTAACATTTCATGGTTATATATTTAATTATGCTGTTCATGGTTTATTTTGAGTATTATGAAAATTTTCATAATATAAAAAATATTATAATCATTGTTAGATAAATTCATACAAAATGTATAATATTTTTTTGGGAATTGTAAATTACATTGTAATGTTCCCAATTGATGTAATTAATAGGTATTAAAAAGATAAAATAATATTTCATATAAGAAAATATTCTTGAATTATTCTATAAGGCTTGGAAAATTATTTATGTATGATACAAAAACAATTTATAATAATATGAATAATAATATTAACAATATTTATGAATAATATAGAAAAATCTATAAACTATAATATTAAGTTATAAAAACCAATTCCATCAGATGAGATATAATACACTAATAGTTTATAGTACATATCTATCCTGCACATGGGTAGATTATGATATATGTGAGATATAATGAATTCCATGGCTTGAGTTAACCAAGTCAGTATCATGGGTTGACTACCTTAGAAAGTAATAGTGTAACTTAAAGGCACGTGTTGAGGAATTATAATCATTGGATTTCATAAATAGAGAGTCCACTCAGTAGAATAGGGAGTAGTGAATCAATGCTATTTACATGAAAATCCTACCAAATAAACATTATATAAAATTATATTTATTCCTCTTTATAAATTGGAATTAAAATGTTGATCAAGTAATCTAGAGTATCTAAGTGACTAAATATTCAATATCCAATAGTGAGTGTTTTTGAATTTTATATATTTTTTATTAAATTTTCAATTTTTTTGTTATTATTAATCAATATAATATAATGAAATCTAATTTTATTTTCCAAGGATAATGACATGTAACTCCACCACATTACCTCCAATGAGATCTATTATAGGTAATGAGAATCCATTCAATGATGTAATCATCAAGAATGGGGAGAAAGTATTTTTAATTGTACAATGGAAAGAGTGGATGAAAAATATATGCGTGTTACATATTCCCATATAGCCCTCTAATGAGGTATTTGAGGATGAAAAAATGTATTCTTAAAACACTTGGATAATAGATTAGAATTCCAATACATCATGTGAATATCTATAACTAGTTACATTCATTTGATTCCCAAATACTTGGATTATTATTCCATATTTTCTTCTCTATATAATCTCTAAAAGGAGAATGGAAGTTAAGAGAGGTAGAAAACCTCAATGTCACTATTTATATTAATTATTGGAGAAGGAGTTAATGTCATACCACATCTGATTAAAATTAAATGTTAAATTAAGAATTCAGTGATTTCATGAATCAAGGTGCCTGCAGAGTTATTCTTTGGCCTCACCATATATACACATAGTCTTAGAATTAAGATAATTGTTATCAATTCAAAAAGAAAATTATGGGTTTCGATGGTCTCAACAACACATTGACTAAGAAGTGAAAGGAAATATAAACCCCAAATTCACATGATCACTATTCATGAAATTAAAACCATTCATAATGAAATAATGATGATTTTCTTTTACTTCAACCATTTTTGGTTGGTCCATCAACTTCTGTAGAAGAATCATGATAATTTTCATTAAGTGAAAACCAATAGAACCTTACATTTATAATATATCCATTTTTTGTCAGAATAACTTGATGCTTGGATATGATTCCTCTCTATTACAAAATATGAAAGTATCCTTTAATACATAGGATATATAAGGAATATAGAAATAGGGGGAATCAAAATTATGATTGAGATAGTTCGAACCACACCATATTGATTGTAATATCCTCTTTTTGTCTCCTTTGTGGAAACTCCCCACATGATAATTCATTTTATCATAAATTATGAAATTTAAATATTTTGAACGCACTAAAAATAAAAATTATAAAATAATATAATATTTTTCTCTTGATAATTTTATCATATAGATAGTACCCTAAAGTATAACCAACATGAAAAAGTTACTGATGTTTTCCATTTAATGTTTATCTACCACTCTTATCATAGGGTGTAATATAAACCATATATTGGAATTTAAGTTATCATATATCCATTTCAAACCATACGGTAGGATAAATAAATAAAACATGATATTATTATATCATATAAAATGATATACTCATTTTTGATTTAATAAGACATTGTTTCAAGGTATTCATATTATAAAATATCCCTTATGATATATCTATGATTCATAAACATTGGATTTAGTTTATATATCCATAAATATCCCACTTGCAATAAATAATTATGGACATTATATAATTTCACAATATATTATATTAGAGAAAATAAATCATGAAACCATATCAAAAAACCTTTTAGATATCTTCCAATAACTTTTCTGAATACTATCATCTAATTCAAAATGTATCACATAAAATTTAATAAAATTTTAAAATCCATAAAAAATCATTTTGGATAAATAGTAACACAATTTTAGATATTCTATTTGAGTTTTTTAAAAATCAATCCTATTTAGTTCTACTAGAAAAGTGTGGCCCAATGGGGAATTTTTTAGTTGAAAAAATATTAAATATCTAATTTATAAATGGAATCAAAGATCTTTTTCTAGAAATAAATTAGTTCTACTAATTCTAGAAAGGGATCTAATGTGATATCCATTAGAAACATCTATCTAAATCATATTTTCCAATAATTTTTATATATAAAACAATTCATTTTCATGTTATACCTTTTTCCATGACATTTAGTCAACATAAGACTCATGATATGCCAATCCCATATATATAGTCATATGTCCAAGATTATTATAGTATAGAATGAACAAGTTAATTAATTCAACACATGTATTTCACCAATAATTGAATGGTCACATCATGGGCCCCTAGCCAAAATAGATAGGAATATAACATGTCTTATATAGGTATAGATGAATATTTCTCTAATATATTGTAATAAGGGGCCCATATTTTATACTCAACATATGAGGGGATAAATCATGTCCAAGCTAATATATGACCAAAAATATGATTATAAACATGCCCAACTACTGCATAATTAGCTATCCTGAAAATATTTCATTATAAATGTATCAAAATACAATGGTTCTCATAAAAGGCATCATTCTATCTTGAACTATTTCAGAAATACAAATAAGAAACATGAACCCCTAGTATATTAAGGATGTAGTGTATGGAACTCCTTATGGTATAAGTCTTAGGCCATCTAGTGCACAAAATTGGGTTTGTGCCTCAAATGAAATATTTTATATCTCTATTTGAAATCAAACTCACAATGACCTTATAATTTTATTATGACCTAAATTTATACATAATAAACATTAGTTACTATTAAATTGTAACCATTATTTGAGTTATAAATTATCCATCCATGAAAATGTAAATTTTTATTATTCCATTTCAAGGGTAAATGGGAAACCATAGTTCACAAACAAGATACCACTACGTGCTGAAAAATCTCACAAAATGATTAAACACAAGACTAAGATTACTTGAATCAACCACTCTATATAATTCCCATTATAGAGAACTAACCTGGATATCTGGATCCTTGCTGATAAGCTCTTCAAGGTGAGTAATCATCCTGTCCATTGCCTGAATAAATTCCTCTGAGTTTATTTTTCTCTTGTTGAAGCCCTGGGCCAGGATTCAGTCTTGTTTATCTATCCACACTTCTTGATACTCGTTGGCATCACCTTGCAACCTTCTTTCATAAATTATTTTAAGCTCCTCTTCTGAGATGTTGGGATGAACATCTTTTTCTAGCATTTCTTCCTTAGAGTGCAGGATAAGTTTCAAACACTCCCCATCCTATTCTTCCTTGTCTCTTATTTTCCTACTTGATTCTCCACTTTCCCCATTATGTAGGGATTTTATTTCCTTGTTTCTACCCTTATTATCAGACCTAGTCTCCATTGGTTTTTCCAAGTGGGAGTAATCCTTACATCCCTTTGGGGTTTTCCCTTAGACCATGATACATTTCCCTATGTCTCAATTTTTCCCCTTTCTTCATTCTAGTTTTGTGAGGAACTTTCCCTTGAATTTGGTCTAGAATATCCACTGAGTGTTGTATATAGCTGTCATCACTTGAAGTATCCTCCTCTTGAGTCAATGATGGTTATTGAACATCCATTCCATCAAATTAGTTTCCCAACTTAATCACCGAGCCTTCCTTGAGGGGCCTCTGATTACATAGAGACTCCACCTATCCTACTTTAATCTCCAAGCCAACCTTCTTCCCCCCACTCCTATCCTTAATATAGAATGGGGAGTTGACACCGATAGTGTTTGGGTATAAGGGACCTAAGAAAATCACCTTGTGCAACCTCTCCTATCCTCGGTGGGATTCTTTTGTAGCCAACAAGAAATAATTCCCCTACAATGGATTTCCGGATGGCTCGACTTCCACGCTATTGACAACCATAGTGGTAGCACTTCCTGGGGGGACTGTCTTGTCTGAACTTATGGGCTTCTCATATCCACATCCCATAAATTTTGGTTTCTTGTTAGTGTCCTCCCAACCTCGACCTTGAGTACCACTGGGACCTTGGACATCACTAACTATCATGTTCACCTTATCGTCCTCGATAGTGCTGATTTTAAATAGATGTTCCACCATAACCACATCCAAGGGTACCCCGCTTTCCATTCCACTCACCTACACAACCTCCTTTCTGCCCACTTTCAAGGGTTTTATTTGAAAATATTTCTTAGATGGGAAAAGATGTCCATGACTCGTGGCTATGGATACTTAGTCTTAACACTCTTCACTGAAACTGGAGGTACCAAGGAAGGGAACTGTAGGGGATAACCCTCACGGGAGCTACCGTTTAGGATAGTTTTGGTCTCTGCACCTGGAATGGATTGTTTCCTGACAGGTTCCAAAACCTCTGATGTAGCCTCACACACCTCCTCAAACTCACCCAAGCCAGCATCATCCCGAACCTACTAGTACACTATGGGATCTACCTGCACCTCATAACCCTCTGTTAGAATTGAAAATGGGATCATGAATTTCCTATATCTGTGACCACAATGACATCTGGAGACTATATTTTCTAACCAGTGACATCCCACAAAAAATTCTGGCCATGACTCAAAGACCACAATTTCTTTCCATCTGAAATATTCTCCGACCGATATCCATAACCAATTCGTTGGATGATTTAAAGCATCAAACTAAACACATACGCGAGGGGATATTGGGTGAAAAACCATAGAGGTATGATTATCAGAGCACAAATACCTACCTACCAAGTTTCTTAACATACAGATAATCAATGGGATCTAGAAAGGAAGCATAAAATATAAAAAACTTACCCACACCACTGTTTAAGGCTCATCCCGGTTCATGTGGAACTCAAAAGATTGTCATAGGAGGTAAAAACCACATCTGTTGATTAAACGAGGGGTGCTGGACCAAGCGAAAATCAGATCACCCTTTGAGGAAAAATGAATCCTCAAGTGGCGTCGATCGAGAAGACCCACCACCGCACGATCATGATTACCCCATGATTCAAAAAAAAAAAATCTATCAAAAGCATAAAACTAGGGTCTAAAACCCCTAAATCAAGCCTCAAATGTCGATATGTGAAGATCCGAAGTTGCGTTGAATTCCTTTGTTAAACTCAATACATAAATATGTTATAACTAACACATTTCTATGTCACCAAAAAATAAAACCCCAAATAAAAATATTTTTTTAAATATATTGGATGTAATACTCTATGAATATTAGTGAGACATTGAGAAAATAATGCTAATGTTCAACTCCATGACAATGTATTCAAAATTATTTACTTCAAAATATCTAATATTAATAAGTTAATAACTTCTATTTTTTATATATAACATTTATTATGTTTATGATTATCTTCATTAATGGAACACATAACACCAAACATATTCCTTTAAATCATTTACAATCATACACTAATACTTTAAGGATATTAGTAGATAACTCAAATCCCTTTTTATTAGAAAAATAATTTATTTTTTATACATTGAACATAGAACTTATCAATGTCCAAATATCGTCAAATTACACTCTTATAAGAAATACCTAGACTCATTTATTTAGATTTAGTGATTACATATTTATATTGGTATTTACAAGAGATAAAAAATAGTGTATCAAATATTGTAGTAGTAGTAGGTGACTTGATACAGACATGATACTTAAATTTTATTTGATAAAATAATGTGTATAAAAAAGGTGAATGAAATAATTATTAATAATCAAAGGCTAAACTTATATCCTTCATTGAACACAAATTTTTTCCCTACTGAAAAGATAAAAAAATAATGGTGTGACCTTGAACACTAAATAGGTGGAAGCATATAATGAATATTGTCTTGTAGTTGAAATGGTATAAATAATATGGTCTTAATAAATAAAAATAAAATAATTCAATATAACTTATGAAATTTTTATAATATATAAATATTAATTATATGATAATTGAATTAAATAATCAAATGGAAGGTAATAACTGATTTTAAATTTATGTAAATTATAATGTTAGACATTATAAATATATTGTCAATGCATTGTGCCAAGTAATCAGACATAAAATAGTAAGAAATACACCAAATACTGAGTTTATTTTAACTCATGAGACCTACTGATGAATATAAGGGATATATAATATCTAGGTATATCCATAATGTAATAATTATGATGAATAAATCATTTTGAAGTTTTCATCTATCAACATATATCATAATTTCTAAAATTAAATGTTTTAATTACACATGTCAAGTTAATCAATAGTAATATTTATAGATGTATTGGGTATATGGGATGACAATGATTCTCTAGAAAATTAAATTAGAAGGATTTATTGGTGATTTTACATCAATATAATAGTTGATAAGGATATTCACATTGATATGGAATGTATCCATCATGATGGTGTTATAAACTATGATACATTTATCATATATGGGAATTATTAAGAATTATATAAATAATTAAATGGTTGGTGATCAATACAAGGATAATAAAATACTATATATGTGATAATCAAGTTATTTGTGGAAACATATAATTTTTATTATTTATATTTATTAATTATATAGATTTACATTCATCATTTTTTATAAATAATTGTATAATTAGTTTTCATTTAGAAAAAGGAATATTTTTATTTAAATAAATAAATTTTCAATGATTTTAATGGTTTTATTTAAAATATAATTTTAATGATTTTAGAAATTAAAAATAATAAAAAATAATTCAATTTTGTAATCAACATATCATATATAACATAGGATGTTTTAGTATTTTTCTAAAAATATTGATTTTTTAGTGAAGAGAGGAAAATTAATTTTTTTTCATAACTGTCATTTCATTTTATTAAATAAAATAATTTAAAATCCATATTCTATTTTTAATTATTATTTAATTTAAAATAATATCCATTTAATTATATATAATCTATATAATTACATTTTAATAAAAATTACTCTTATTTTTATATATGTTAATTTTCTTTATAAGAACATGATTTTCTAAAAAACGACTTTCATTATGTGTTGTGAAGTTATATTAAAATTAATATATAAAACATAAAAAAATAACACTTGATAAATGGATAAAATATATAAAATAAGGATGTTAAAACTTAATAATGATTTTAGTTTCTATTTTTTCATTATTTATAGTAACCATGGTATAAATGTCTGACCACATTAAAGGGTTTATCCTATTAATTAATGTAAAAACAATGTGAGATGGACAAAAAACATATCTTAATTCATATTAGATGATGTTATTTCAACTGTTTCCACCTAATATTCTATATTGGATTGTTTTGGAATTACATTCTCACGATTACGAATTTATGATATGTACATTTTTAGTAAAGTTACAAGTGTGAGACTCCCCTAAAAATTAAAGGGATCATACACTCCTCGATTCCTCACACATTTTTAGAACTCTAGTTTAGAAAATCCCTACAAAAAACTCTCCCCAAAATCCATCCCACCATTTCAGATACCATTGTATTCTCAAAATACTAGCCCTACAAGGATTAATATGTAATTGAGAGGGAGATATCCTAGAAGAAGGTATAATTCCTTAATAACTAATTTAATTATTATTTATTCTTCTACAACCTTTAAATATTAATAAATAATGATAAAATAAAAAAAATATCCTAAATATATAAAAAATTTATTATGATTATGTTACATCCATTTTTATTAACTTTTACATCTTATGTGAAATGAAAACATTGCTTGTTCATAACTATGGACTACCACCTCCATGAGATAACGTGTTTCATTTTTAATTAGTGGAATGTATGTCTTATTAAATGGAATCAATATATATATATATATTATATTTATGATATAATTTTTATTATATAATTATAATAAATTACACAACATCATAATTAATTCATTCATTGTAAATTGATAATGACGCTCATGTGTATGTCCGGAATGCAAACTCTGCAGAGTGATGTGATCAGTTTTTCATTTTTCACCTTATAATGGTTGTAAAAATGATATAACTAAGGATTAAATATTGAATTAATTACATATTTTTAATTTTGGAAATGTAACAATATTCTAATGTATTTATTCTCTACCTGTTAAATTAATGACAATGTCATTCATGCATACATCAGGACTACTATCTATATAAAATAGAATAGTTTATTCTTCATGCCCACCTTACATGTTTAGTGATAACATTTTCATTATGTATAAATATGATAAAAATAATAGGTTTAATATTATAGATATAATGGAATCATAACCCATTTATCACAGTTAATGTACATATGTGGTTTTGAGGTTATTAACAAAACAACCTTGAAACATCCAATGAGAACATAACCATTTTTAACCAAATAATACAAGGTAATAAAGAAATAAATACTATAATGATAATAGAATGAACAAGAAAATGATTCTTAAGATGTTATAAAATTAATATAATATTTTTATTCATATTCTATATAAAGTATGAAGATATAAGATAATTAAGTTAAGAGAGTTTCCTTCAAAATGTTGTTTCAAATGTGTTAAACTCTTTTCTTTTGTATCTGGGTTCATAAAATGTTTCACGAATGTTATTATTTATGCTTAAAATTCTATTAGATATAATTTTTTTAAAAAATATATTCTTTAATATGGTTTAAATGGAGTCTTTAAAATGTTTATAATATGGTTCATTTTGATGGGGTTATACAAAAGTATAGAAAAAATGTATTTAATGTCCATAGATTGAAAAATTTCACATATCAATATATAATATATTCATTATAAAAAATTAAAATTTTACATGTTGTTTTTCAAGGATATATTTTATCTCAATATTATTTTAATTTCTAGTTTTCAAATTTTTTTAAAGGGAAAAATATTTTTCTCATCTTTATATGAAAATTGAACGTGTTCTTATTTATAGGATTGAATTCCAATTCAATCGGTTTTATTATTAAAGTTTATTCTTTTTTTTTCTTTATTTGTGTGATGGTTCTTGGAAATATTATATGAAATATTGGTGGTCTTGATATAGAAATGATGATAGTTAATCTCTATATAGATCTCCAATAAATTTGGGAAAGTGATAGAGTTTTCCAATTATAAGTTACTCATAAGAGATATATAAATTATATAGTTAGGTGAATCAACTGTAAGGGTTCATGTATGTGTGAACGTAAGGATAATTTTCCTAGTTTACTATATGATATTCATTAAATTTTTAAAATTTTTAACATTATATTTAAAAATGTAATAAAATTATCTTATGATTCCAAGGAATGTGTGTGACCTATTTTTTAATAATGGAAAAGTACTATTTTTTATAGGATATATATTCATGAGAATTCATGTTTTCCCTAAAACACATATGATTATGATGTTTCCTTTATGATTTAATATGTAATTTTTTCATTAATTTTTTCAATTAATTATATGTTTTTCTAAGATAACTAAATGAATATTTGAGGTTAAATGTTCATTATAAAAAATTGGAACATTCTTATTTATTTTTCAGTTTATTTAATGGATTAATGGGTTTATTTTTATTTATTTTCCTTAATGATATTTTTATTGATAAAAATATTATTTTCAAATGATTTTTATTTAGACATAATTATTATTTCGAAATTTCATATGTTCATTGTATTGATATTAGAGTTAACATGAATGGACTTAGTGTGTCTTTATAAATATTTTTTTTGGAAAAAATGGGTATTCTGTAAAATTGTCATCTTGGATGTACAATGATTTTACTGTTTCTATAAAGCACTAAACCATAAATACTATATAAATATTTTAATATTACATGATTATTATAAATCATGTATTTATTAGGGGAATATTTTTTGGGGTGTTATATTTGGTATCAATGGAATGGATTAGATATCTGATGAGGTTAAAATGATCCTAAAAGTAACTTTAATGGGATTCTAATTTATTTTTATGATATCATTAGATTTATATTGAACATTTACATGTAAATTAATCTAATCCAGGTTTTTTGAATGGGTTTCCATTGAGGGAACATGTAATCTAAAGTAGAAACACATCAATAGGATAATAACCTTCTAAAATAGTAACCGGGAATTATTGAAATAGATTAGTTCATGGAACCATTGAATAAATTGATGGAATGATATTAAAATATGGACTAATCAAATATATATAAATAATTTTCCAAAGAGGAATAATTTTATAGTGGATCATTTCATGAAACGTCACCCTCCTACATTTGTTGGATCATTGGAACCTTTGAACGTTGATTGATTGATAAATGGACAGGAGAAGATATTTGGGGTTACAAGAGATGTGTAACATCATATATAAACCATTTATATTAATCATTTTTATATAGAAGATAATCAATATATTTCATTAATTAATAATAATAATGAAAATGAAGAAATTTATTACATAGATAAATTCAAAATTAAAGATCACATCTTCTAAAATTTTTATCTTGAGGTCACCAGACTCATGAAAATTTAATTTTTATATAACTATAATACAATATTACTATGGAAAGAAAGGTTTCAAACCATATGGAATGAAAAATGTTTTTTAGACCAAATCCAATAAAAAAACAATAACAAAAACTAACATGAATAGTAAAATGGAATATAGTGGGTGAGATGGATTGTGCAAGGATATATTGAATGAATAAACTAGATATAGAGAGAGGAAATAAGTGGATGATATTAGGGGAACATGAATATAATATATTGATTAAAATTTCATTTTTCTTGAATGAAATCAATCATAGTGGTACTAATGTTGTGTGTAGGGGAATGAAATTTTTATGTATCATTAAATAAATCACCCTTTCTAGTAATATCTCTTTGAAACATTTATTTCTAATAGAACTCAAGAAAGTGATTCTTACTTAAGGATAAGAGCCAACCATATCCTTTTAAAATTTAATACTTTGGATTTGGTCTCCAATACAATAGGATACTCTACTATTCACCTATTTGTATTTTAGGTAGAGTTAAATAATGGTAATGAGGAAGAGGAATAAAATCATTGGAAAAACACCTCATCCCTCATGTGATTAATCTGGGAACAAGAACATATGAATAGATAATATCTTAATACATTTTATCCAAACCCATAAACTACATAACAATTCATAATTAAAGTAGTAGAAAAAAATTAATTCATAAGAATCATCTCAACACAGTCAAACATTGTATATAAAAAGGGAGAAGAAGCCCTCCTAGATAGATAATGTTCCCTAATCGATTGCCTACTCTGTTCTCTATCTCCCAGTGAATGGTGAATAGTGAAGGTGATAAGATGAATGGTATATGGATGGATTGGATATGTTGATCTAGAATGGATGAGTGGGAAGAATCTAAATGGTCGTGAATGGGTTAGTGGAATGATCAAGTATGTTGATCATGAATGGGTGCATCAATCCAATGGACGCCTCCATTTTCTTCCAATAATTGGTCCATATGGTTCTAAAAAAATGGTTAGATACTTCTGGACACATCTTCTTTCCAATAAAAAATTCCTCACACCCCACTTATGTTCTCATAGTCATTGTCAGATCAATGTTCTTTGTCTCTGATGTGGTGTGCATACCACTTTATATCTCCTCCACCTATAACTGAAACCACACTCTTCAAATAGTTTCATCTTGATCATCTATCCATCCAAAAAATAACAAAAAAAAACTTAAATATATAAAAACAAGTTAATAATAGTATTAAAACAATTTATACTATAACTTTATATATACTTATAAAATATTTTTTCAAAAATAAATTAAAATAATATTAGTTATTATATATTATTATAATATTGTATTAATTATATTAATTATTATATATGTTATCTTGTTATATATATTATAAAAATAAAATTAAATTAGAGGGGGTGGAATGATTTTCTTAAGAAATGGGGTAGGGGGGATAGTTTGTGATGATAGAGGGGAAGTAGGGGGCTTTGATGGTGGTTCTTCACTGATGAGGAGGTAGAATATTCATTGAATGTAGGGGTATTCACCTACAAATGAAGAACTATCTCATCTATGAGATTATTTAGTGTCTATGATTTTGTTCGGTTTTGGTCTAAAATCTCGCATAGGATTGGAGATGTGGTTCAGTTTTATTCTAGTGATGCTCAGATTTTAGATCTAGAATGATTAGTGGGGAAGGGTGGTGGCAGGGTTCCTAAGATTTGGTGGTTCCCATTGGTCTTTGGAGGCTAGTGTGAGTGGATATGATACTTCTTATATTTATGTCACAACCCTCTCCATCCAATGATACCCCTACTGGGATGGAAATAATGAAAGGTAGATAATGACTCCCATGTCCCGCCACCAGTAGTCCCCGAGTTGGTGACTAGAATCAAGGGTATACAGATCACATAATATGGAAGACATTTCCCTTTTTTAAACAAGATCATGATATATGATAGATCATACACAAAAAAATCCAAGACATGTATAATATAAATCCATAAAACATCCCATATGAATGAATAAAATAGAACTAGTACATGTATAATAAAACCTAAAAGTAAAGTACCCAAAAGAAATCTATTGTAGTGACTCAGAAACTGTCAAGACCTGAGCTAGTATGGTCCATCACGGTCCGAAAGATCCTCCTGGATACTTGAAATAAGTTTTATATATGTAGGGTGATCATATAGGCATACTTAATGAAAAAAAAATGTCTCTCGTGAAAATTTGAGGGAAAGATAATAAATCTCCCGTGAGAAAACAATAGAACCAAACGACACCTAACATGTATACTAACCATCCCAACCTCACTAAGGCACACTCACCAAATAACTCAAGTCATATAATGTAATTCCCCGACCCCAGTTACCCAGAGTCGGTGCATTATTGCGTAACATTGGCATGATAACAAAGATCAAGTCTCGAAAGACCGATTAGTTTAGTAGACTTGAAACACTAGATAAATTCATAAGTTTTACATTACATCATAAAGTAATACAAAACTACAACAACATATTGTCTTCATATCCCCTCATATTATCCCTTCAGGTCATTCATAAAATACTTCTTCACATCCTGGAAAAATTAAAACATTTAAAGGGGTGAACTCAGATGCTCAGTAAGGATAACAATATAGAAGAAGCTTTCATAAATAAACATAAACATTTAAGGCAATGTATAACTAAAAAAAAGCCTTTTAAACTTGAAATTCAGCATAAAATGGAAAAATTAAAATCAAATAATTCCATTTACTTATTCACATGGATATTCTACTGGTCGAATAATCACATGCAATATCAATAACCACTTTCATAATGATGGAATGCATAATGCCAGACTATCATAACCACGTAGCCAAGGCCTCATGCCAAGACTACAAATAATATTTTGTCAAGGCCTTGTGCCAAGACACTAGTTTGTCTCATGAGACCTACCGATGCATCTAGGAGCTATAGCGGGCTCCACCCGTCACTTATTAAGTCTAATGCATTCCTCATATAAACAAGTTTAAACATACCATAATCCATAACATAATTGTATCACATAAAACATGCATAAAGGAAACATAAAATTTCCACATTTCAATCAAAAGATATCAATAAAACACATTTATATAAAAAACACTTTCAAAACCATTTTCAATACTAAAATAAAATAAAATTAAAACTTTGTAATTATTTTTCATTTAATAAAAGTTACGGCTTGTAGAGGAAGCCGAAACTCAAATAATGGTCACAACGGCAGAAAAGTCGGTGTCGCCGCATACGTACGACAAAAAAAAACATTCCTTTTTGTCATTTAGTAAAATGATTTGTATAAAAATATTCCTTTTGAATAAATGTAAAAGTCAAAGGGGTTTATACACCGTATAAAAGAAAGTTGTGTATAAAACAAAATAAGCCTCAATGAAAGGAGATTGAGATGAAGTCCCTTACAAAGATCATTATTTTTAAATAAAATAGATCTATTATGTGTATTAACTATAAGTACACATAATGAAAGTACAAATACAAGATAGTACATAATAATATCATGACATAATTTGAAAGTAGGAGATTAACCTAAAGAATAGAAATTGGGTTAAGATGTTCCTTTACCTCGAGTCCGACTTCAGTCGACCATTCTTTAATCTCCTGAATAATAAACTCGAGTTAATCTCTACTTTCTTAAGAACCATTTTCAATTTCATTATCCCTTTTATATCACTTATTACAGTGTTACAAAAATTATGTAGTCATTTAAGTTAATAACGGTCGTTTTGTCGATCTTTGGTACTTGAGTCAACAATAAACTTCTTATAATTACAAGTTGTTTATGTGGTAGAATATCCATTATCTCCAGAATTATATTCATGATGTAGATATCATATATATCATATATATCCAGTATATACATTCATTAATAATATTACGTAACATTTAGAGGTAAGAAATGAGATGCACCATTCATGGAGACGGTAAGCCGTACGTACGCATGAACGCTACTTTCATTTCTATTTCGTATTTAATGGAATGAAATCATAATTATATAAAGGTATATTATAATTACACTATAATATCATATATAATATCATTTACTCCATCCTTTATACATCCCACATATGGCATTAACGATTCAAATCACTTTGAGGGGGCGGTAGTCCGCACATCCTAAAATGAAATTATCGCGTTTACCCATAATGGAAATCATAAAGGTATGACATAAATGAGAAATACAGAAGCATAAGGGAAAAATAAACATAATATATATCATACATAAATATAGTTACATATTAATGGCCACCATGAGAGGTGTTAAAAGAATATTGAACAATCATCATTTCGTGAGTCAGAAATTCGCCAACCACAGAAACAGTATGTTCTTTAACCATTAGACGAAGGTGTGTATAAGTTTAAATAAAATCCTTCTCATAAAAACATACTAGTATATTTAAGATACTGGTTTTGTGACAAAAGAAATTAATAAAAGAGTTTAAGGGGTTGGAGAAGAAAAATAAAACAAAATAACATAAGAGAAGACATTACCTTAAAATCAGGTAACTCTTTTTGATTTGAGCCAAAGGCTTCCTTGGGAATAATTCTGCCCAAAGTGAGGATTCTAGGAGTAATAGAGGGAAGTTGAGAGAGTATTTGGGTAGAGGTTGGCCGATCCAAATGGCTTGAAGGTGTGAATAAGGTGGTAGTGGTGGGGGCCTTTTATAAGAGAAGAAGAGGGGCACTCTTGGAAAGTAATGAAATGTTACATTATTATGAAGTAATTTTCGGATTTCAAAGGTCCCACAATTATATATTTCGAGGATAAGGTTATAAGGGTTCGAAATATACCCATAAAATAGGTTTTTGAAAAGTGTATGTCTTATATTTTACATTATTTTTCATTTTATTTAAAAAGTTCATTAATGAGGTAATCGCTGCATCATCATGGTGTGATAAATAAATAAATTTATTTAATTCCAAAAAATTATAAAAAAATTACCATGATGTAGGAAATATTTTTAGCTTTCCAATGAATATTTATAGTCTAAAAGTTAATGTAATGCCCCAACCCTAGATACCCAGAGTCGGTGCATTATTACATAACATTGGCATGATCAAAAGAAAGATCAAGTCTCAAAAGACCAATTAGTTTAGTAGCCTTGGAAACACTAGATATATTCATAAAGTTTACGTTACATCAATAAGTGAAAAACTACAACAAAATTTTGTATTCATATCCCCTCATACTATCCCTAAAGGTCATTCATAAAATACTTCTTCACATCCTGGGAAAAATAAAACATTGAAAGGGGTGAGCTCAGATGCTCAGTAAGGATAACAATATAGCGAAAACTTTCATAAATAAATATAAAAATTTAAGGCAATGTATAACTAAAACAAAAGCCTTTTAAACTTGAACTTAAGCATAATATGGTAAGGATAAAATGAAAATAATGCCATTTACTTATTCACATGGATATTCTACTAGTCGAATAATCACATGAAAATATTAATGACCACTTTCATAATGACGGAATGCATAATTCCATACTATCATAACCACATAGCCAAGTCCTCGTGCCAAGACTACAAATAAGATTTTGTCAAGGCCTTGTGCCAAGACACTAGTTTGTCTCATGAGACCTACCGATACATCAAGGAGCTATAGCGGGCTCCACCCGTCACTTACTAAGTCCAATGCATTCCTCATATGAAAAGTTTGAAATATGACATAAACATTCGTATTAAACTAGCATACGAACTGTCAATACTTAATCGACAAACCATGAATGGTATAAAAATAGCACATCCACAGTAAAACATAACTCATTCGATACAATATGAAAGATTGTATTGTATCAGATTAATCTCAATAAAGAATAATGAAGGATATTGATATAGATGAAAATAATCATTAAAACTATTAGAGAGAAATATCCCCCTTTTTCTTGAAATCATTTAAAAGTCACACTATTTGTTAAGAAGCCATTTAAAAATAGATTTTTGAATAAAAGTGTCCCATACCAATTTTAAAACTTTTAAAAGTAATTTTAATTTTAAAAAATTAATGTCCATATAAATAAATTCTTAAAACCATTTTTAAAACATGGACATTAATGAGAAATATTTAGAAGAATAAATCTTTAAAACACTTAAAAATGTATTTTAGTTAGAGTTTCTAACCAAAAGAGAGACACTTGAATACAAATAATTTAGGTATTCAAAACTTTATAATATCATGAGAATAAAGGGATTCATGATATACTATGTCAAAGTACATTATATACACCATATAAAAGTGATTTGGTGTATAACAACAAAGAAGTATCAATGGAATGTAAATTGAGATGAATTCTATTATAAAGACCATATACTTAGGTTAAGGATAAATAAATGACATAATTATGCATGAAAAATATAAATACACTCAATATTATTAGATATTTAGTGTAAATCAATCAGATGACATTCACACATATTCTTGTAAAAACAACACCAATGAATTGGATATTTAAATAAACAAAAGGAGATTGAGTTAAAATTACTCTTATCAAGTTCATACCGATGACTTGAGAATTTATAAATGAAGTGATTATGTGTATCAAAAGTATATCCATAGAAAGGGGAGTGGAATTTATGACATAATCAAATGAGTAGTGATTCTACACATAATCTTGGAGTAAAATAATCAATGAAGTATGCGTAAAGCCGAATGAGTGGAAATTGAAATTTCAAATTCCCTTATTGATTTGGTAACATACAAAACATACAACCATGAAAGAAGGATAATACAATGATCATGTAAATATACATGAATTAAAGTATATTACACAATGAATAAAAACATGGGCAGTACACACACCACATGTAATAAATAAGTGGTGAACAATGGAATTCTCACGGAATTAGAAGTGAGATAAGAAACCCCTTACTTTGTACTTTTTCCTTGGTCGACGGTAGGTTAAACTCCTGTATAATGTTGAAATAATTGTTATTTAATTATACAAGAATCATTTACATTAATATGATATCATATATGATCTTTTAACATTGATTTGTTAATAATATCTTAGTATTATCGTCATTTCGGGTGTTAACTTACGCGTTTTCCTTTATATTCTTTGTTATGTAAGCCATGTTTGTTATGGATAGGTTGTATATTATTCATATACAGAATTATATCAAGTCTTTAAACATTATTTTTAATCATAAAATGAGAATTATACTTGAATGGATACGATGGAGAATGAATCTCATCGCGTTCGTGGAGACGGTAGTCCGTACGTACGCACGAGCGACAATATCATTCTTTTGATGTTAAAATAATATATAATTGGATGGTATATCATATAGACAGAATAATTATAATGTTATATTTATTATTTACATGAATTACACATCATTATTATACCCATCCAAATAATAATTTATTGAATGACAATTACACCACGACGTGGAGACAGTAAGCCGTACGTACACACGCATGGTGACATGCCATTCAAAGGATGGATAAAATAATGAATATGGTTGTACCATATTTATAATAAAATCACAGTATATAGAAGATACTGGAGTTATTATTTTATAATAGAAATAAAAAATAAAGAATAAGTTGAAGAAGAAAGGAACTTGAAAGAGGGTGGTGAAAACATTATCTCTGCTTCAGGTTCTTCCTTTTGATTTGATCAAAAGGGCTCCTTAGGTTGCCTTTATGATAAAACTAAGGCCTCTAGGTTGTAGTGAGGGAATTTTAGAGAGTATTTGGGAAGGGTTTGGCCGAGCCAAAAGGATTTTAATGTGTGAATTAGTGAGAAGGGGGAGTGCCCTTTTATAAGAGGGGTGAGGGGCACCTTTGGAAAAGCTAAAAATATTATTTTATAATAAATTTATATTCGGTTTCTAATGGCTCAAAGTGGATTATTTAAAGGTTAAGGTGGGTATGGGTCGAAAAACACTCAACCAATAGAACTTAGACAGGTTTGGGTCATTATATTAACCTTATCTTTAAGTATTAACTCTTAGTTAATTAGTTTCACTTTTACAATGTCTCTTTGTATTTTTATATTATATGGTTAATAAAATTACTATATACATCCAAGATACCCCCAAGTGGTACATTAATGATACAACTATTATGATATAAGTATCTTGGACTAACATTAGATTTTTAGGAATTGAATATAAATTAATAATATAATATTTGTTTTAAAAACTCCTTTATGTCAATTTTGACACTATTGGGTATATTGTTTTTGATAAATTCATAACAGCATTATTACTTCTAAAACAATTTATATAATCAATAATAATATGTCATATTAACCTATAAAATTAGTGGAATTCATAAAAAGTCTCAAATTATATTTATTTTGATATTTATAATATCAATTATTTTAATATTTCATTAATTAGGTAATTACTGCATCACCATTGTGTCATAAATAAATTAAATTATTTAATGTCTAAAAATTATAAATAAAATATCATTATGTAGGAAATATTTTTATATTTCTAATTAATATTTACAATCTAATTTATCTTATGTATAACCCTATATTAAAAATGTTTTAGTAAATAAACTTTGATTTTAACTCTTTTAACTCTTCTTTGAATTAAATAATAATAAATGTCCTAATCTAATAAAAGTGGACATAAATGATAATATTTTACTCCTAAGGTTGTTTTTAGTCGAGATACACTTGTCCAATAGAATTAGGACATGTGTTAGGGTAATATTAATATCATTTTTACCCTTAATTAACCTATTTACTTTTAACCGTGGTAAATAAAAGTAAAAAAGTTACTATTCACCAAAAGTTATTTTCATCTCATTGAAACACATTTTAATCCTTGATATTAACCATGTCTCTCGGATTTTAAAAATTCTACTCACAGAAGCGGTAAAATTAAGTTTTATGAAAAATTCAGTTTTTTAACTACCACTTAGTGGTTTCACTATTCATCAAAAAATGAAAGTTTCCAGAAAAATATAAAAAATTAGGCCTAAGATATATTTGATATTATGAATTCAAAAATGATGTCTCTTTTACCAAATTAAAAACATATCAGTTTCATTAATTAATTTAAAAATTAATTCCCGTCGTCAAAACAAACAGCGTGTTTTTAAGAGACAATAACTATCAAAAGATTGACACTTGTTTATGTCTGGTTTAAATGTGAAATTAAATACAATGACCAACAATGTATTAAATGGTAAGGATATATTCTAAATATACTTTAAAACCACTCAAATTAATAATTTATCACTATTAATTATTTCGATTAAAAAAAGTTTTTTTTAATTAAAATTTAGTAATTTTCACTATTCATCAAAATATGAAAGTTCTCCGAAAAGTACCAAAAATTTACCCTAAGCTAATTTCGATATTACGAATCCAAAAATGAAGTCCATTTCGAAAGATAAAATTTATAAAATTTCAAAAAGTAGGTATTACTATTCATAACGGCTAGTTTGATTGGTTGTGGTGTGTTAGAATCTCGAAGTTGCATATAATGCATGCCATTTAATTATTCAAAGGGAAACGTACCGTGGAAGCTTGGGGTGTTACATTCTACCCTCCAATAAATTGCTTCCTTGCAATTTTTTTAAAATTGGTCTTGAGAATATAATGGAAAGTCCCACATCGAAAAAAGAATCAATAAAACTCTCACTTTAAAAGAAAGGAAGAGAGGTATAAAGGTCACCCAAGATAACCCATACTAGGATTACATGTAGGAAAACATGGATATGGACGATAAAATAAGTGTTAAGTTCTGATGGAGAGGGATAGAAAACATGATCAGGAGAAAGTTAACAATAAGAAAATCACAAACTTGTGTTGGGACAAACGATCATTAGTCTCCCAGTAGGAAAAGTAAACAGACAACATTTTTTGTTTTAAGTTACATTATATAAGGATGAGGATTCATTTGTGATATTGACTAAGAACATAAAGAGATATAATTAATTTTTAAGTAGAGTTTCATTCTTTAATAAATTTTTACCACTAACTCATTTTTTTGAACAATGAGTATTCAAGAAGACTTGGTCACAATGGAAGAGCTAGAATAAACTTCTATAGAAATACATGATCCACGTAGGATAAAATATATATTTACCTTGTCTTTAGAGATTAATCAAAACCAAAATGGTTAGTATAATATCTGATGATCCCCCAAATGGATATTCGATTAGAGAAAAAAAACACTAATCTTAATTTCTAAAATTAAACCATCAATACCCCAAAGTTAAATAAATACCATTCAATAATCAATTGTCCTTAAAATCCTTCAATATAATCCAAACTAATATTGAAACCCAAAACTTATAAGAATGTAGTCTTCCACATTAAATTGTATCTCCAAATGACATTAATTACTCTTAAAGTCACATAATTAAAAGTAATTAACCTAATCATTTCCATAAATAACCCAAATAATTATAAGTCCACAATAAAAACATAGATAAAAATCCACCATTACTCCTCAAATGAAATCCCATACTATTCTATTTTCCTTGGGCATATAGTGTTCACAACAAAGTGAACAACTTCCGAAATAACATTTATCACTTAATCACAAAATCATTTTCCTATACTAAGGGTATTCATTTGATAATACATAAGATCCCAAATCAAATTATTATTGATCAATAAAATCATTTAACTAAAAATAATAGTCACACTAACCAGGGACTTCATGTAGTCCAGTGGCAGGCGATAAATCCCAATCGCACTTTGGTTGTGGGTTCGATTCCCATAGCTTTGTCCGACGCGATGGGTTGTCACATGGTCTGTGTGTTGTCCTTTTCCAAAAACTATATTTTATAACATTACCAAAATGAGATAAATTCCTCAAAATAACCATAACATAATTTAACCACAAATCTTATCTCATACCTTGAATTTTCATCCCAAATTATAATAACTTATAATTTCCTAAAACCCAATGATCATATAAAACCAAATGGTTATTAATAACTATATCCACAAGAGAAAAGGTAATTCTTCCTCAAATGTCATTCTCACATGGAAAACTGCAGGGTTAAAAATATAAGAGAAAATTATTCCAAAGTAAACCCATCAACAAGGATCCCTAATACTTTTTAAACATTTCTCTAACCATTTATTTCCACATAGCTTCTTCTTTGACCAAGAAAATATCCTATATAATAGGGCATTCACTCGGGTAATGTCCAGGTCCCCTAACTTTACGGCAAATGATTGTAAATGGATTCTTGGGACCATTTTTATCTTCTTCCATAGTACTCTTCATTTTTCTTCGGCAATTATTCACTTTATGTACTTCCTTCACGCATGTAAATCATTTCTTTTTCCCATTGAGACACTTTCCTGGGTGTCTCCTTCCATATTTCCTGCATGATGGAAATTGAGGATTCCTTTCTCCATGGTCTCCACTGCTGGAGCTCTTATCATTCATCACCTTTCTCTTCTTTGTTGAGTCCGAGAAATGGTTAATATATATATTTTTGATCATATTTTTGGAAAATTGATTTGGAATAAAGATGATATCTTTTACGCCTATCAACATTCCATTTTGTTGATCATTTCCACCACCGTTCCCACATTATACATCATTCTCAAAGTCACTATGACTTCCTTGGAATCCAGCCATTGAATAAAACCAGAAAGCATTGTGTGAGTAACAGTAGTCATAAAATCATTTATAGATTAACATGTCACCATATTCTCAATTTGAAACACATTAGGATTAACTAAGGTCATTTACTCTCATCTTATATATATAATACTTCAAATCGGTTTGTAAAGAAAATGTAAATTAACCTAACCAAATCTCCCAGGAGTATCGTAACCAAGAGTGCAGCAAGGCCCGTTGTCGTGCACCAGTTCCCGTTCGAGTATATCTCAAAGCGGTGTTTTTGGGTTTTACCCCTAGGTACATCTGTGCCAGATCTGCCTCTACATGCTCGTTTCCAGACAGGGATGTATTGCTCAGAAAACTCACAAAATCTCTACAATACCAAAATTCTAGGAAGTTCTTCTATAGTAATCCTCAAAGTTCATCTTAGGTCTACATGCTCAAATCAGAGTTTATCTAAATCTAGATTCCAAGGTTTGTACTAAACTTCCTCTGATACCAACTGTAATGCCCCGAACCTAAATACCCAGAGTCGGTGCATTATTACATAACATTGGCATGATCACAAGAAATATCACGTCTCAAAAGACCGATTAGTTTAGTAGCCTTGGAAACACTAGATATATTCATAAAGTTTATGTTACATCAATAAGTGAAAAAATAAAACAACATATTGTCTTCATATCCCCTCATACTATCCCTGAAGGTCATTCATAAAATATTTCTTAACATCCTGGGAAAAATAAAACATTGAAAGGGTTGAGCTCAGATGCTCAGTAAGGATAACAATATAGTGGAAACTTTTATAAATAAACATAAAAATTAAAGGCAATGTATAACTAAAACAAAACCCTTTTAAACTTGAACTTCAGCATAATATGGCAAGGATAAAATGAAAATAATGCCATTTACTTATTCACATGGATATTCTACTAGTAGAATAATCACCTGAAAATATTAATGACCACTTTCTTAATTACGGAATGCATAATGCCAGACTATCATAACCACATAGCCAAGGCCTCATGCCAAGACTGAAAATAAGATTTTGTCAAGGCCTTGTGCCAAGACACTAGTTTGTCTCATGAGACCTACCGATGCATCGAGGGGCTATAGCGGGCTCCACCCGTCACTTACTAAGTCTAATTCATTCCTCATATGAAAAGTTTGAAATATGACATAAACATTCGTATTAAACTAGCATACGAACTATCAATACTTAATCGACAAACCATGAATTGTATAAAAACAGCACATCCATAGTCAAACATAACTCATTCGATACAATATGGAAGATTGTATTGTATCAGATTAATATCAATGAAGAATATTTAAGGATATTGACATAGATGAAAATAATCATCAAAACTATTAGAGAGAAATATCCCCCTTTTTCTTGAAATCATTTAAAAGTCACACTATTTGTCAAGAAGCCATTTAAAAATAGATTTTTGAATCAAAGTGTCCCATACCACTTTGAAACTTTTAAAATTAATTTTAATTTTAAAACTTTAATTTCCATATAAATAAATTCTTAAAACCATTTTTAAAACATGGACATTAATGAGAAATATTTTGAAGAATAAATCTTTAAAACACTTAAAAATGTATTTTAGTTAGAGTTTCTAACCAAAAGAGAGACACTTGAATAAAAATAATTGAGGTAATAAAAACTTTATAATATCATGAGAATAAAGGGATTCATGATATACTATGTCAAAGTACATCATATACACCATATAAAAGTGATTTGGTGTATAACAACAAAGAAGTCTCAATGGAATGTAAATTGAGATGAATTCTTATATAAAGACCATATCCTTAGGTTAAGGATAAATCAACAACATAATTATGCATGACAAATATAAATACACTCAATATGATTGGATATTTAGTGTACATCAATCATATGAAATTCACACATATTCTTGTAAAAAAAACACCAATGAATTGGATATTTAACTCAACAAATGGAGATTAAGTTAAAATTACTCTTATCAAGTTCATACCGATGACTTGAGAATTTATAAATGGAGTGATTATGTGTATCAAAAGTATATCCACATAAACGGGAGTGGAATTTATGACATAATCAAATTAATAGTGATTCTACACATAATTTTGGAGTAAAATAATCAATGAAGTATGTGTAAAGCCGGATGAGTGGAAATTGAAATTTCAAATTCCCTTATTGTTTTGGTAACATAAAAAACATACACCCATGAAAGAAGGATCATACAATGATGATGTAAATATACATGAATTAAAGTATATTACACAATTAATACAAACATGGGCAGTACACACACCACATGTAATAAATAAGTGGTAAACAATGGAATTCTCACGGAATTAGAAGTGAGATAAGAAACCCATTACTTTCTACTTTTTCCTTGGTCGACAGTAGGTTAACCTCATGTATAATGGTGAAATAATTGTTTTTGAATTATACAAGAATCATTTACATTAATATGATATCATATATGATCTTTTAACATTGATTTGTTAATAATATCTTAGTATTATTGTCATTTTGGGTGTTAACTTACTCGTTTCCCTTTATATTCTTTGTCACGTAAGCCGTGTTTGTTATGGATAGGTTGTATATTATTCATATCCAGAATTATATCAAGTCATTAAACATTATTTTTAATCATCAAATGAGAATTATACTTGAATGGATACGATGGAAAATGAATCTCATCGCGTTCGTGGAGACGGTAGTCCGTACGTACGCACGAGCGACAATATCATTATTTTGATGTTAAAATAATATATAATTGGATGGTATATCATATAGACAGAATAATTATCATGTTATATTTATTATTTACATGAATTAAAAATCATTATTATACCCATCCAAATAATAATTTATTGAATGACAATTACACCACGATGTGGAGACGGTAAGCCGTACGTACACACGTATGGTGACATGCCACTTAAAGGATGGATAGAATAACGAATATGGTTTTACCATATTTATAATAACATCAAAGTATATATAATATACTAGAGTAATTATTTTATAATAGAAATAACAAATAAAGAAGAAGTTGAAGAAGAAAGGAACTTGAAAGAGGGTGGTGAAAACATTACCTCTTCTTCGGGTTCTTCCTTTTGATTTGATCAAAAGGGCTCCTTAGGTTGCCTTTATGATCAAAATAAGGCCTCTAGGTTGTAGTGAGGGAAGTTGAGAGAGTATTTGGGCAGGGTTTGGCCGAGCCAAAAGGCTTTGAATATGTGAATTAGTGAGAAGGGGGAGTGCCCTTTTATAAGAGGGGTGAGGGGAACCTTTGAAAAAGCTAAAAATATTATTTTATAATAAATTCATATTCGATTTCTAGTAGATACAAAGTAGATTATTTAAAGGTTAAGGTGGGGATGGGTCGAAAACCACTCAACCAATAGAATTTATACAGGTTTGGGTCATTATATTAACCTTATCTTTAAGTATTAACTCTTAGTTAATTAGTTTCACTTTTACAGTGTCTCTTTGTATTTTTATATTATATGGTTAATAAAATTACTATATACATCCAAGATACCCCCAAGTGGTCCATTAATGATACACCTATCATGATATAGGTCTCTTGGCCTAACCTTATATTTTGAGGAATTTAATATAAATTAATAGTATAATATTTATTTTAAAAACTCCTTTATGTCAATTTTGACACTATTGGGTATTTTGTTTTTGATAAATTTATAACAGAATTATTACTTCTAACACAATTTATATAATCAATCCTAATATGTCATATTTACCTAGAAAATTAGTGGAATTCATAAAAAGTCTCTGTTGACGCTCCTTTCGTCACAGAATCTAAAAATTGGAAAAAGGGAATATCTGAGCTCAAAGTGATTCAACCTTTGAGGAAAATATCAAAAATCGACAAAGGCATGAACAAAGGATCAAAAGAAGCTTCACCGCGCAAGTTATATCACTGTCGCACAAGTACACTTGCGTGACGCCCTCTGTCGCGCAAGTGACTTGCGCGACCTAAGTGATAACCACCCGGTAACCACCTAGGGTCTTCTCCTGCCTATAAATAGACCCTGTGGGCCCCCCATTCGAGAGGATCTTTTTCCAAAAACTCGGATTGAAGCTCCCGACACCCAAGTCTCTTATTAAAGCTTCCGAAACACTTCTAAGGTAATTTCTTACCTAGAACGGAAGATCTAAAGAGAGGGAGGAAGGCCTAAGTGTTGAAACTCATCAACACTTGCGCGACTGAGTGGCCAGCCCTTAAGGGAAGTGGTCCCACTTGTGCGCCACCTTATTCCTTCGATATAACTTGCGAGTCCCTTTTCTGGAATAACCTCAAGAGGATTCTAAAGGGATTAATAAAGAGTCTCTCAAGTATTCTAATGCTGGTTGAAAATCGCGCAAGTACCCCACATGTCGCGCAGGTATACCTGCGCGACCAATACTTGCGCGCCCACGTAAGACTTGCGCGCCTTTCAAGACTTACGCGCCCCTACCTTCTTGGGTGCCCATCTTGCCCATTTTACTCCTCTTAACCTGGGCCTCCTTTTCAGGAATAAGTCCCAGTCATAAATTTTGGGCATCCTTCTTAGGAGTAAGCCCCAAGTCCTCTAATTTTGGGCATCCTTCTTAGGAGTAAGCCCCAAGTCCCTTAATTTGGGCATCCTTCTTAGAAATAAGCCCCAATATCAAATATGGGAATCCTCCTCAGGAGTAAGCCCCAACCATTAATCCTTAACCTGGGCTTCCTTTTCAGGAATAAGTCCCAGTCCTAATCTTGGGCTTCCTTCTCAGGAGTAAGCCCTAAGTCCCTTAAATTCTCTTTAACTAGTCCTAATCTTGGGCTTCCTTCTCAGGAGTAAGACCCAAGTCCCTTAAATTATCTTTAACCAGTCCTAATTTACGTTTGATCTGGGATTCCTTCTCAGGAGTAAAACCCAGTTATCAATCCTCTCCTAATTTGGGATTCCTTTTCAGGAATAAGTCCCAAGTTAGAGTATTCAAATCTCCATGAAGCACATATACCTTTATGGACCCTGTTCCTGGATTTTCTCCCTAAAGTAAATCCTCTGGGCAGTCATACATACATAAGCCCCAAACCATTTATTATGATTGCATCTTTCATGGCACAATTGTCTAATTTTTACCAATACCTCTTGTTTCTCACACCGAGCATGACTCACGTGAGCTTAGAGTGTAAAAGTAATTATGACATCCTGCTTTGAGCCATCAATCATAAACATCATACCCTTTACTCGAACTACGTGGGTTCTGATTCATTTTCCAAAACAAAGGATACGTAGGTAGCCCATCTATGGGTTCGATCCCAACTCTAAAATAATTCATGTCATTCTGAATGACAATAAACTTCAAGTGCCCCACTGAGTGGCTTTAAAACCAGCCTGGTTATCATAATGACCAAGAGACTTTTATATGAATGTTTTGAAGGTTACCATTGAACAAGAATCTCTAAATAGATATAGATGATTCTCTATTGATGAAGAACCTCGAATACATATAAAAGATTCTCTAAATTTCTTACATATTTAATCATTGATTGTTAAACTGAAGGAAAGCTCATTTTATACTTGGTAATGTAATAAGGATTCACGAACATAACTTAAATCAATAAAGAGAGTCCCAGAGTAGACAATAATTCCCCTAAAAAATGTGTGATGAGTCCGACCTCCCATCCTCTCGACCAATGCAAATTCCTAAGCCTCATCAGTCCACAAGCTAATGAGCGCCTACCTTTGGAAAGTAGGTCCAACCGGATGTGGAATCATTGGATGTTTCCGGTTCTACGAACAAACCCGCTAGAAACCGATCAGAACGTTTGAATCTCCCATCCAGGAGGTCATCCCTGAATTCCGAGGGAAACAGTCTCAAATTACATTTATTTTGATATTTATAATATCAATTATTTTAATATTTCATTAATTAGGTAATTACTGCATCACCATTGTGTCATAAATAAATTAAATTATTTAATATCTAAAAATTATAAATAAAATACCATTATATAGGAAATCTTTTTATCTTTCTAATTAACATTTACAATCTAATTTATCTTATGTATATCCCTATATTAAAAATGTTTTAGTAAATAAACTTTGATTTTAACTCTTTTAACTCTTCTTTGAATTAAATAATAATAAATGTCATAATCTAATAAAAGTGGACCTAAATGATAATATTTTACTCGTAAGGTTGTTTTTGGTCGAGATACACTTGTCCAATAGAATTAGGACATGTGTTAGGGTAATATTAATATCATTTTTACCCTTAATTACCCTATTTACTTTTAACCGTGGTAAATAAAAGTAAAAAGTTACTATTCACCAAAAATTATTTTCATATCATTGAACCACATTTTACTCCTTGATATTAACCGTGTCTCTCGGATTTTCGCAATTCCACTCACAGAAGCGGTAAAATTAAGTTTTATGAAAAATTCAGTTTTTTAACTACCACTTAGTGGTTTCACTATTCATCAAAAAATGAAAGTTTCCAGAAAAATACAAAAAATTAGGCCTAAGCTATATTTGATATTATGAATTCAAAAATTATTTCTATTTTACCAAATTAAAAACATATAAGTTTCATTAATTAATTTAAAAATTAATTCCCATCGTCAAAACAAATAGCGTGTTTTTAAGAGATAATAACTATCAAAATATTGACATTCGTTTATGTCTGGTTTAAATGTGAAATTAAATCCAATGACCAAAATTGTATTGAATGGTAAAAATATATTCTAAATATACTTTAAAACCACTCAAATTAACAATTTATCACTATTAATTATTTCGATTAAAAAAAGTTTTTTTTAATTAAAATTTAGTAATTTTCACTATTCATCAAAATATGAAAGTTATCTGAAAAGTACCAAAATTTCACCCTAATCTAATTTAGATATTACAAATCCAAAAATGAATTCCATTTCGAAAGATAAAATTTATAAAATTTTAAAAAGTAGGTATTACTATTCACAACGGCTAGTTTGATTGCTTGCGGTGTGTTAGAATCTCGAAGCTGCATATAATGCATGCCATTGCATTATTCAAAGGGAAACGTAACGTGGAAGCTTGGGGTGTTACATTCTTCCCTCCTTCAATAAATTGCGTCCTCACATTTTTTTTAAAATTGGGCTTGAGAATATAATGGAAAGTCCCACATTGAAAAAAGAATCAATAAAACTCTCACTTTAAAAGAAAGGAAGAGAGGTATAAAGGTCACCCAAGATAACCCATACTAGGATTCCATGTAGTAAAACATGGATAAGGATGATAAACTAAGTGTTAAGTTCTGATGGAGAGGGATATAAAACATGATCAGGAGAAAGTTAACAATAAGAAAATCAGAAACTTGTGTTGGGAAAAACGATCATTAGTCTCCCAGTAGGAAAATTAAACGGACAACATTTTTTGTTTTAAGTTACATTACATAAGGACAAGGAATTCATTTATGATATTGACTAAGAACATAAAGAGATATACTTACTTTTTAAGTATAGTTTCATTCTTTAATAAATTTTTACCACTAACTCATTTTTTTTGAACAATGAGTATTCAAGAAGACTTGGTCACAATGGAAGAGCTAGAATAAACTTCTATAGAAATATATGATCCACGTAGGATAAACTATATATTTACCTTGTCTTTAGAGATTAATCAAAACCAAAATGGTTATTATAATATCTGATGATCCCCCAAATGTATATTCCATTAGAGAAAAAAACACTAATCTTAATTTCTAAAATTAAACCATCAATACCCCAAAGTTAAATAAATACCATTCAATAATCATTGTCCTTAAAATCCTTCAATATAATCCAAACTAATATTGAAACCCAAAACTTATAATAATGTAGTCTTCCACGTTAAATTGTATCTCCAAATGACATTAATTAATCTTAAAGTCACGTACTTAAAAGTAATTAACCTAATCATTTCCATAAATATCGCAAATCACTATAAATCCAGAATAAAAACATAGATAAAAATCCACCATTACTCCTCAAATGAAATCCCATACTATTCTATTTTCCTTGGGCATATAGTGTTCACAAAAAAGCGAACAACTTCCAAAATAACATTTATCACTTAATCACCAAATCATTTTCCTATACTAAGGGTATTCATTTGATAATACATAAGATCCCAAATCAAATTATTATTGATCAATAAAATCATTTAACTAAAAATAATAGTCACACTAACCAGGGACTTCACGTAGTCCAATGGTAGCCGATAAATCCCAATTGCACTTTGGTTGTGGGTTCGATTCCCACAGCTTTTTTTGATGCGACGGGTTGTCACATGGCCTGTGTGTTGTCCTTTTTCAAAAACTATATTTTATAACATTACCAAAATGAGATAAATTCCTCAAAATAACCATAACATAATTTAACCACAAATCTTATCTCATACCTTGCATTTTCATCCCAAATTATTTATAACTTATAATTTCCTCAAACCCAACGATCATATAAAACCAAATGGTTATTTATAACTATATCCACAAGAGAAAAGATAATTCTTCCTCAAATATCATACTCACATAGAAAACTGCAGGGTTAAAAATACAAGAGAAAATTATTCCAAAGTAAACCCATCAACAAGGAGCACTAATACTTTTTAAACATTTCTCCAACCATTTATTTCCACATAGCTTCTTCTTTGACCAAGAAAATATCCTATAGAATAGGGCATTCACTCGGGTAATGGCCAGGTCCCCTACATTTATGGAAAATGACTGTAAATAGATTCTTGGGACCATTTTTATCTTCTTCCATAGTACTCTTCATTTTTCTTCAGAAATTCTTCACATTATGTCCTTCCTTCCCACACGTAAAGCATTTCTTTGTCCCATTGAGACACTTTCCTGGGTGTCTCCTTCCACATTTCCCACATGATGGAAATTGAGTATTCCTTTCTCCATGGTCACAACTACTGGAGATCTTATCATTAATCACCTTGCTCTTCTTTGTTGAGTCCGGGAATTGGTTAATATATATATTGTTGATCATATTTTTGGAAAATTTATTTGGCAAAAAGACGATATCTTTTACTTCTATCAACATTCCATTTTGTTTCTCATTTCCACCACCGTTCCCTCCTTGTACATAATTCTCAAAGTCACTATGACTTCCTTGGAATCCAGCCATTGACTAAAACCAGAAAGCATTGTGTGAGTAACAGTAGTCATAAAATCATTTAGAGATTAACATGTCACCATATTCTTAATTTGAAACACATTAGGATTAACCAAGGTCATTTACTCTCATCTTATATATATAATACTTCAAATCGGTTTGTAAAGAAAATGTAAATTAACCTAAGCATATCCCCCGGGAGTGTCATAACCAAGAGTGTAGCAAGGCCCGTTGTCATGCACCAGTTCCTGTTCGAGTCTAGCTCAAAGCGGCGTTTTCGGGTTTTACCCCTAGGTACATCTGTGCCAGAGCCACCTCTACCTGCTTGTATCCAGATAGGAATGTATTGCTCAGAAAACTCACAAAATCTCTACAATACCAAAATTCTAGGAAGTTCTTATATACTAATCCTCAAAGTTCATCTTAGGTCTACGTGCTCTAATCAGAGTTTATCTAAATCTAGCTTCAAAGTTTTGTACTAAACTTCCTCTGATACCAACTGTAACGCCCCGAACCTAGATACCCAAAGTCGGTGCATTATTACATAACATTGGAATGATCACAAGAAAGATCAAGTCTCAAAAGACTGATTAGTTTAGTAGCCTTGGAAACACTAGATATATTCATAAATTTTACGTTACATCAATAAGTGAAAAACTAAAACAATATATTGTCTTCATATCCCCTCATACTATCCCTGTAGGTCATTCATAAAATACTTCTTCACATCCAGGGAAAAATAAAACATTGAAAGGGGTGAGCTCAGATGCTCAGTAAGGATAACAATATAGCAGAAACTTTCATAAATAAACATAAAACTTTAAGGCAATGTATAACTAAAAGAAAATCCTTTTAAACTTGAATTTCAGCATAATATGGCAAGGATAAAATGAAAATAATGCCATTTACTTATTTACATGGATATTATACTAGTCGAATAATCACATGAAAATATTAATGACCACTTTCATAATGACGGAATGCATAATGCCAGACTATCATAACCACATAGCCAAGGCCTCGTGCCAAGACTACAAATAAGATTTTGTCAAGGCCTTGTGCCAAGACAATAGTTTGTCTCATGAGACCTACCGATGCATCGAGGAGCTATAGCGGGCTCCACCCATCACTTACTAAGTCCAATGCATTCCTCATATGAAAAGTTTGAAATATGACATAAACATTCGTATTAAATTAGCATACAAACTATCAATACTTAATCGTCAAACCATGAATTGTATAAAAATAGCACATCCAAAATCAAACATAACTAATTCGATACAATATTGAAGATTGTATTGTATCAGATTAATCTCAATAAATAATATTAAAGGATATTGACATAGATGAAAATAATCATCAAAACTATTAGAGAGAAATATCCCCCTTTTTCTTGAAATCATTTAAAAGTCACACTATTTGTCAAGAAGCCATTTAAAAATAGATTTTTGAATAAAAGTGTCCCATACCACTTTTAAACTTTTAAAAGTAATTTTAATTTTTAAACTTTAATGACCATATAAATAAATTCTTAAAACCATTTTTAAAACATGGACATTAATGAGAAATATTTAGAAGAATAAATCTTTAACACTTAAAAATGTATTTTAGTTAGAGTTTATAACCAAAAGAGAGACACCTGAATAAAAATAATTGAGGTAATCAAAACTTTATAATATCATGAGAATAAAGGGATTCATGATATACTATGTCAAATTACATTATATACACCATATAAAAGTGATTTGGTGTATAACAACAAAGAAGTCTCAATGAAATGTAAATTGAGATGAATTCTCTTATAAAGACCATATCCTTAGGTTAAGGATAAATAAACCACATAATTATGCATGACAAATATAAATACAATCAATATTATTGGATATTTAGTGTAAATCAATCAGATGACATTCACACATATTCTTGTAAAAACAACACCAATGAATTGGATATTTAACTCAACAAATGGAGATTGAGTTAAAATTACTCTTATCAAGTTCATATCGATGACTTGAGAATTTATAAATGGAGTGATTATGTGTATCAAAAGTATATCCACAGAAAGGGGAGTGAAATTTATGACATAATCAAATGAATAGTGATTATACACATAATTTTGGAGTAAAATAATCAATGAATTATGCATAAAGCCGAATGAGTGGAAATTGAAATTTCAAATTCCCTTATTGATTTGGTAACATACAAAACATACACCCATGAAAGAAGGATCATACAATGATGATGTAAATATAGATGAATTAAAGTATATTACATAATGAATACAAACATGGGCAGTACACACACCACATGTAATAAATAAGTGGTGAACAATGGAATTCTCACGGAATTAGAAGTGAGATAAGAAACCCCTTACTTTCTACTTTTTCCTTGGTCGACGGCAGGTTAACATCCTTTATAATGGTGAAATAATTTTTATTTAATTATACAAGAATAATTTACATTAATATGATATCATATATGATCTTTTAACATTGATTTGTTAATAATATCTTAGTATTATCGCCATTTCGGGTGTTAACTTACTCGTTTTCCTTTATATTATTTGTTACATAAGCCATGTTTTTTATGGATAGGTTGTATATTATTCATATCCAGAATTATATCAAGTCTTTAAAAATTATTTTTAATCATCAAATGAGAATTATATTTGAATTGATACGATGGAGAATGAATCTCATCGCGTTCGTGGAGACGGTAGTTCGTACGTACGCACGAGCGACAATATCATTATTTTGATGTTAAAATAATATATAATTGGATAGTATATCATATAGAAAGAATAATTATCATGTTATATTTATTATTTACATTAATTAAACATCATTATTATACCCATCCAAATAATAATTTATTGAATGACAATTACACCACGACGTGGAGACGGTAAGACGTACGTATGCACGTATAGTGACATGCCATTCAAAGGATGGATAGAATACTGAATATGGTTGTAAAATATTTATAATAACATAACATTATATAGAAGATACTGGAGTTATTATTTTAGAATACAAATAACAAATAAAGAAGAAGTTGAAGAAGAAAGGAACTTGAAAGAGGGTGGTGAAAACATTACCTCTTCTTCGGGTTCTTCCTTTTGATTTGATCAAAAGGGCTCCTTAGGTTGCCTTTATGATCAAAATAAGGCCTCTAGGTTGTAGTTAGGGAAGTTGAGAGAGTATTTGGGCAGGGTTTGGCCGAGACCAAAGGGTTTGAATGTGTGAATTAGTGAGAAGGGGGAGTGCCCTTTTATAAGAGGGGTGAGGGGCACCTTTGGAAAAGCTAAAAATATTATTTTATAATAAATTCATATTCGGTTTCTAATGGCTACAAAGTGGATTATTTAAAGGTTAAGGTGGGTATGGGTCGAAAACCACTCAACCAATAGAATTTAGACAGGTTTGGGTCATTATATTAACCTTATCTTTAAGTATTAACTCTTAGTTAATTAGTTTCACTTTTACAATGTCTCTTTGTATTTTTATATTATATGGTTAATAAACTTAATATATACATAAAACAAATCAGAAGTGGTCCATTAATGATAAACCTATCATGATATAAGTCTCTTGGCCGAACCTTAGATTTTTAGAAATTTAATATAAATTAATAATATAATATTTGTTTTAAAAACTCCTTTATGTCAATTTTGACACTATTGTGTATTTTGTTTTTGATAAATTCATAACAACATTATTACTTAGAAAAAAATTTATATAATCAGTCCTAATATGTCATATTAACCTAGAAAATTAGTTGAATTCATGAAAAGTCTCAAATTACATTTATTTTGATATTTATAATATCAGTTATTTTAATATTTCATTAATTAGGTAATTACTACATCACCATTGTGTCATAAATAAATTAAATTATTTAATGTCTAAAAATAATAAATAAAATACGATTATGTAGGAAATCTTTTTATATTTCTAATTAACATTTAAAATCTAATTTATATTATGTATAACCCTATATTAAAAATGTTTTAGTAAATAAACTTTGATTTTAACTCTTTTAACTCTTCTTTGAATTGAATAATAATAAATGTCCTAATCTAATGCAAGTGGACCTAAATGATAATATTTTACTCCTAAGGTTGTTTTTGGTCGAGATACACTTGTCCAATAGAATTAGGACATGTGTTAGGGTAATATTAATATCATTTTTACCCTTAATTACCCTATTTTCTTTTAACCGTGGTAAATAAAAGTAAAAAGTTACTATTCACCAAAAATTATTTTCATCTCATTGAACCAAATTTTACTCCTTGATATTAACCATTTCTCTCGGATTTTTGAGATTCCACTCATAGAAATGGTAAAATTAAGTTTTATGAAAAATTCAGTTTTTTAACTACCACTTAGTGGTTTCACTATTCATCAAAAAATGAAAGTTTACAGAAAAATACAAAAAATTAGGCCTAAAATATATTTGATATTATGAATTAAAAAATGATATATATTTTATCAAATTCAAAAAATATCAATTGCATTAATTAATTTAAAAATTAATTCCCTTCGTCAAAACAAATATCGTGTTTTTAAGAGATAATAACTATCAAAAGATTGACACGTGTTTATGTCTGGTTTAAATGTGAAATTACATCCAATGACCAACATTGAATTAAATGGTAAAAATATATTCTAAATATACTTTAAAACCAATCAAATTAATAATTTATCACTATTAATTATTTTGATTAAAAAAAGTTGTTTTTAATTAAAATTTAGTAATTTTCACTATTCATCAAAATATGAAAGTTATCCGAAAAGTACCCAAATTTCACCCTAAGCTAATTTTGATATTACGAATCCAAAAATGAAGACCATTTCAAAAGATAAAATTTATAAAATTTCAAAAAGTAGGTATTACTATTCATAATGGCTAGTTTGATTGGTTGTGGTGTGTTAGAATCTCGAAGTTGCATATAATGCACGCCTTTGCATTATTCAAAGGGAAACGTACCGTGGAAGCTTGAGGTGTTACATTCTACCCTCCTTCAATAAATTGCATCCGCACAATTTTTTTAAAATTGGGCTTGAGAATATAATGGAAAGTCCCACATCGGAAGAAGAATCAATAAAACTATCACTTTAAAAGAAAGGAAGAGAGGTATAAAGTTCACTCAAGATAACCCATACTAGGACTCCATGTAGGAAAACATGGATATGGATGATAAACTAAGTTTTAAGTTCTGATGGAGAGGGATAGAAAACATGATCAAGAGAAAGTTAACAATAAGAAAATCACAAACTTGTGTTGGGACAAACGGTCATTAGTCTCCCAGTAGGAAAAGTAAACAGGCAACATTTTTTGTTTTAAGTTACATTACATAAGGACAAGGAATTAATTTATGATATTGACTAAGAACATAAAGAGATATACTTACTTTTTAAGTAGAGTTTCATTCTTTAATAAATTTTTACCACTAACTCATTTTTTTTGAACAATGAGTATTCAAGAAGACTTGGTCACAATGGAAGAGCTAGAATAAACTTCTATAGAAATACATGATCCACGTAGGATAAACTATATGTTTACCTTGTCTTTAGAGATTAATCAAAACCAAAATGGTTAGTATAATATCTGATGATCCCCCAAATGGATATTCCATTAGAGAAAAAAAACACTAATCTTAATTTCTAAAATTAAACCATCAATACCCCAAAGTTAAATAAATACCAATCAATAATCAATTGTCCTTAAAATCCTTAAATATAATCCAAACTAATATTGAAACCCAAAACTTAGAAGAATGTAGTCTTACACGTTAAATTGTATCTCCAAATGACATTAATTACTCTTAAAGTCACATACTTAAAAGTAATTAACCTAATCATTTCCATAAATAACCCAAATCACTATAAATCCACAATAAAAACATAGATATAAATCCACCATTACTCCTCAAATTAAATCCCATACTATTCTATTTTCCTTGGGCATATAGTGTTCACAACAAAGCGAACGACTTCCAAAATAAGATTTATCACTTAATCACCAAATAATTTTCCTATACTAGGGGTATTCATTTGATAAGACATAAGATCCCAAATCAAATTATTATTGATAAATAAAATCAGTTAACTAAAAATAATAGTCACACTAACTAGGGACTTCACGTAGTCCAGTGGTAGGCGATAAATCCCAATCGCACTTTGGTTGTGGGTTCGATTCCCATAGCTTTGTCCGACGCGACGGGTTGTCACACGGTCTGTGTGTTGTCCTTTTTCAAAAACTATATTTTATAACATTACCAAAATGAGATAAATTCCTCAAAATAACCATAACATAATTTAACCACAAATCTTATCTCATACCTTGCATTTTCATCCCAAATTATAATAACTTATAATTGACTCAAACCCAACGATCATATAAAACCAAATGGTTATTTATAACTATATCCACACGAGAAAAGATAATTCTTCCTCAAATATCATTCTCACATGGAAAACTGCAGGGTTAAAAATACAAGAGAAAATTATTCCAAAGTAAACCCATCAACAAGGAGCACTAATACTTTTTAAACATTTCTCTAACCATTTATTTCCACATAGCTTCTTCTTTGAAAAATAAAATATCCTATAGAATTGGGCATTCACTCGGGTAATGGCCAGGTCCCCTACATTTACGGAAAATGACTGTAAATGGATTCTTGGGACCATTTTTAACTTCTTCCATAGTACTCTTCATTTTACTTCAGCAATTATTCACTTTATGTCCTTCCTTCCCGCACGTAAAGCATTTCTTTTTCCCATTGAGACACTTTCCTGGGTGTCTCCTTCCACATTTCCTGCATGATGGAAATTGAGGATTCCTTTCTCCATGGTCACCACTGCTAGAGCTCTTATCATTCATCACCTTTCTCTTCTTTGTTGAGTCCGGGAATTGGTTAATATATATATTGTTGATCATATTTTTGGAAAATTGATTTGGCATAAAGACGATATCTTTTACGCCTATCAACATTCCATTTTGTTTCTCATTTCCACCACCGTTCCCTCCTTGTACATCATTCTCAAAGTCACTATGACTTCCTTGGAATCCAGCCATTGACTAAAACCAGAAAGCATTGTGTGAGTAACAGTAGTCATAAAATCATTTATAGATTAACATGTCACCACATTCTCAATTTGAAACACATTAGGATTAACCAAGGTCATTTACTCTCATATTATATATATAATACTTCAAATCGGTTTGTGAAGAAAATGTAAATTAACCTAAGCATATCCCCCGGGAGTGTCGTAACCAAGAGTGCAACAAGGCCCGTTGTCGTGCACCAGTTCCTATTCGAGTCTAGCTCAAAGCGGTGTTTTCGGGTTTTACCCCTAGGTACATCTATGCCAGAGCCACCTCTACCTGCTCGTATCCAGACAGGGATGTATTGCTCAGAAAACTCACAAAATCTCTACAATACCAAAATTCTAGGAAGTTCTTTTATACTAATCCTCAAAGTTCATCTTAGGTCTACGTGCTCTAATCAGAGTTTATCTAAATATAACTTCTAAGGTTTGTACTAAACTTCCTCTGATACCAACTGTAACGCACCGAACCTAGATACCCAGAGTCGGTGCATTATTACATAACATTAGCATGATCACAAGAAAGATCAAGTCTCAAAACACCGATTAGTTTAGTAGCCTTGGAAACACTAGATATATTCACAAAGTTTACGTTACATAAATAAGTGAAAAAATAAAACAACATATTGTCTTCATATCCCCTCACACTATCCCTGAAGTTCATTCATAAAATACTTCTTCACATCCTAGGAAAAATAAAACATTGAAAGGGGTGAGCTCAGATGCTCAGTAAGGATAACAATATTGCAGAAACTTTCATAAATAAACATAAAAATTTAAGGCAATGTATAACTAAAACAAAAGTCTTTTAAACTTGAACTTCAGCATAATATGGAAAGGATAAAATGAAAATAATTCCATTTACTTATTCACATGGATATTCTACTAGTCTAATAATCACATGAAAATATTAATGACCACTTTCATAATGACGGAATGCATAATGCCAGACTATCATAACGACATAGCCAAGGCCTCGTGCCAAGACTAAAAATAAGATTTTGTCAAGGCCTTGTGCCAAGACACTAGTTTGTCTCATGAGACCTACCGATGCATCGAGGAGCTATAGCGGGCTCAACCCATCACTTACTAAGTCCAATGCATTCCTCATATGAAAAGTTTTAAATATGACATAAACATTCCTATTAAACTAGCATACAAATTGTCAATACTTAATCATCAAACCATGAATTGTATAAAAATAGCACATCCACAGTCAAACATAACTCATTCGATACAATATTGAAGATTGTATTGTATCAAATTAATCTCAATCAAGAATATTTAAGGATATTGACATAGATTAAAATAATCATCAAAACTATTAGAGAGAAATATCCCCCTTTTTCTTGAAATCATTTAAAAGTCACACTATTTGTCAAGAAGCCATTTAAAAATATATTTTTGAATCAAAGAGTCCCATACCACTTTGAAACTTTTAAAAGTAATTTTAATTTTAAAAATTTAATGTCCATATAAATAAATTCTTAAAACCATTTTTAAAACATGGACATTAATGAGAAATATTTTGAAGAATAAATCTTTAAAACACTTAAAAATGTATTTTAGTTAGAGTTTCTAACCAAAAGAGAGACACTTGAATAAAAATAATTGAGGTAATAAAAACTTTATAATATGATGATAATAAAGTGATTCGTGATATACTATGTCAAAGTACATTATATATACCATATAAAAGTGTTTTGGTGTATAACAACAAAGAAGTGTCAATGAAATGTAAATTGAGATGAATTCTCTTATAAAGACCATATCCTTAGGTTAAGGATAAATCAACGACATAATTATGCGTAAAAAATATAAATACAATCAATATGATTGGATATTTAGTGTAAATCAATCAGATGATATTCACACATATTCTTGTAAAAACAACACCAATGAATTGGATATTTAACTCAACAAATGGAGATTGAGTTAAAATTACTCTTATCAAGTTCATACCGATGTCTTGAGAATTTATAAATGGAGTGATTATGTGTATCAAAAGTATATCCACAGAAAGGGGAGTGGAATTTATGACATAATCAAATTAATAGTGATTCTACACATAATCTTGGAGTAAAATAATCAATAAAGTATGCGTAAAGCCGAATGAGTGGAAATTGAAATTTCAAATTCCCTTATTGATTTGGAAACGTACAAAAAATACACCCATGAAAGAAGGATCATAAAATGATGATGTAAATATACATGAATTAAATTATATTACACAATGAATACAAACATGGGCAGCACACACACCACATGTAATAAATAAGTGGTGACCAATGGAATTCTCACGGAATTAGAAGTGAGATAAGAAACCCCTTACTTTGTACTTTTTCCTTGGTCGACGGTAGGTTAACCTCCTGTATAATGGTTAAATAATTTTTATTTAATTATACAAGAATCATTTACATTAATATGATATCATATATGATCTTTTAACATTGATTTGTTAATAATATCTTAGTATTATCGTCATTTCGGGTGTTAACTTACTGGTTTTCCTTTATATTCTTTGTTATGTAAGCCGTGTTTGTTATGGATAGATTGTATCTTATTAATATCCAGAATTATATCAAGTCCTTAAACATTATTTTTAATCATAAAATGAGAATTATACTTTAATGGATACGATGGAGAATGAATCTCATTGCGTTCGTGGAGATCGTAGTCCGTACGTCCGCATGAGTGACAATATCATTCTTTTGATGTTAAAATAATATATATAATTGGATGGTATATTATATAGAAGGAATAATTATCATGTTATATTTCTTATTTACATGAATTACACATCATTATTATACCCATCCAAATACTAATTTATTGAATGACAATTACACCACGACGTGGAGACGGTAAACCGTACGTACGCACGTATGGTGACATGCCATTCAAAGGATGGATAGAATACTGAATATGGTTGTACTATATTTATAATAACATAAAAGTATATAGAAGATACTGGAGTTATTATTTTAGAATATAAATAACAAATAAAGAAGAAGTTGAAGAAGAAAGGAACTTGAAAGAGGGTGGTGAAAACATTACCTCTTTTTCGTGTTCTTCCTTTTGATTTGATCAAAAGGGCTCCTTAGGTTGCCTTTCTGATCAAACTAAGTCCTCTAGGTTGTAGTTAGGGAAGTTTAGAGAGTATTTGGGTAGGGTTTGGCCGAGCCAAAATGCTTTTAATGTGTGAATTAGTGAGAAGGGGGACTTTCCTTTTATAAGAGGGGTGAGGGGCACCTTTGGAAAAGCTAAAAATATTATTTTATAATAAATTCATATTCGGTTTCTAATGGCTACAAAGTGGATTATTTAAAGTTTAAGGTGGGTATTGTTCTAAAACCACTCAACCAATATAATTTAGACAGGTTTGGGTCATTATATTAACCTTATCTTTAAGTATTAACTCTTAGTTAATTAGTTTCACTTTTACAATGTCTCTTTGTATTTTTATATTATATGGTTAATAAACTTACTATATACATCCAAGAGACCCCCAAGTGGTCCATTAATGATACACCTATCATGATATAAGTCTCTTGGACGAACTTTATATTTTTAGGAATTGAATATAAATTAATAATATAATATTTGTTTTAAAAACTCCTTTATGTCAATTTTGACACTATCGTGTATTTTGTTTTTAATAAAATCATAACAACATTATTACTTCGAAAAAAATTTATATAATCAATCCTAATATGTCATATTAACCTAGAAAATTAGTTTAATTCATAAAGAGTCTCAAATTACATTTATTTTGATATTTATAATATCAATTATTTTAATATTTCATTATTTAGGTAATTACTGCATCACCATTGTGTCATAAATTAATTAAATTATTTAATGTCTAAAAATTATAAATAAAATACCATTATGTAGGAAAACTTTTTATATTTCTAATTAATATTTACAATCTAATTTATCTTATTTATAACCCTATATTAAAAATGTTTTAGTAAATAAACTTTGATTTTATCTCTTTTAACTCTTCTTTGAATTAAATAATAATAAATGTCCTAATCTAATAAAAGTGGACCTAAATGATAATAATTTACTCCTAAGGTTGTTTTTGGTCGAGATACACTTGTCCAATAGAATTAGGACATGTGTTAGGGTAATATTAATATAATTTTTACTCTTAATTACCCTATTTACTTTTTACCGTTGTAAATAAAAGTAAAAAGTTACTATTTACCAAAAAATATTTTCATCTTATTGAACCAAATTTTACTCCTTGATATTAACCGTGTCTCTCGGATTTTCGAAATTCCACTCACAGAAGCGGTAAAATTAAGTTTTATAAAAAATTCAGTTTTTTAACTACCACTTAGTGGTTTCACTATTCATCAAAAAATGAAAGTTTCCAGAAAAATACCAAAAATTAGGTCTAAGATATATTTGATATTATGAATTCAAAAATGATGTCTATTTTACCAAATTCAAAAAATATCAGTTGCATTAATTAATTTAAAAATTAATTCCCGTCGTCAAAACAAATAGCGTGTTTTTAAGAGATAATAACTATCAAAAGATTGACACTTGTTTATGTCTGGTTTAAATGTGAAATTACATCCAATGACCAACATTGTATTAAATGGTAAAAATATATTCTAAATATACTTTAAAACCACTCAAATTAATAATTTATCACTATTAATTATTTCAATTAAAAAAAGTTGTTTTTAATTAAAATTTAGTAATTTTCACTATTCATCAAAATATGAAAGTTATCCGAAAAGTACCAAAATTTCACCCTAAGCTAATTTCGATATTACGAATAAAAAAATGAAGTCTATTTCGAAAGATAAAATTTATAAAATTTCAAAAAGTAGGTATTACTATTTATAACGACTAGTTTGATTGGTTGTGGTGTGTTAGAATCTCGAAGTTGCGTACAATGCACGCCATTGCATTATTCAAAGGGAAACGCACCGTGGAAGCTTGGGGTGTTACAGTTAACTTATATAACCCCATGTAATAATTGTTTTGGTAAAACAACACATGTTTGTGTCGATTTTATTTTTACTTTAAATAAAAAGTTATTAATGTCATTTTCTTACCCAAGTGGTTCCATGGGGTCCCCAAGTTGACCCATGGGTTGTCTTGGTCGGCCATGACTCACCCAATAAGGGTAGGACAAGTGTAAAGGTAATTTCATATTATTATAACATTATATTTACCTTAAGTTACACTAATTACCTTTAATTGCGTTTAATAGAACTTAAAAGTTACTATTCACAAAAAATTATTTTAATCCCATTGAACCAAATTTTACTTCCTAATGACAATGATGTATGTCAGATTTTGGAAATTCAAATCACAGAGGTGGTAAAATTTCATTTAAACGAAAAATCAGTTTTTTAACTACCACTTAGTGGTTTCACTATTCATCAAAAATCGAAGTTTTTCAGAACAACACCAAAAATTAACCCTAAGCTATATTTGATATTCCTAATTCAAAAATGATGTCTATTTTACAAAATTCAAAAAAATATAAGTTGAATTAATTAATTTAATAATTAATTCCCGCTGTAACAACAAATAGCGTGTTTTTAAGAAAGAATATCAATCAAAAGATTGACAATTGTTTATGTCCGATTTCAAAGTGAAATTAATTATAATAACCAACATTGGATAAAATGGTAAAAATATATTCTAATTACACTTTATAACCACTCAATTTTATAATTTATCACTATAAATTATTTTTATTAAAAAAGTTGTTTTTAAGTATTTTTCACTATTCATCAAAAATTGGAAGTTCTCAGAAAAATACCAAAAATTCAACATAGGCTAATTTCGATATTCCGAATCAAAAAATGAAGTCCATTTTGAAATATAAAATTTATATAATTTCAAAAAGTGGGTATTACTATTCATAAATGCTACTTTTATTGGCCGCGGTGTGTTAGAACTCGAAGTTGCATACAACACATGCTGCTCTATTATTCAAAGAGGAGCGTAGCATGGAATCTTGGGATGATACATTCTCCCCTCCTTCAATAAATTGCGACCTCGCAATTAAAATTTTTCTTTGAAAATAAATGGTTGAAAATAGAAAATACCTTTGTGGAAAACCCACATCGGAAATAGGGTTTATAAAAATATACCTTTCAAAGAAAGAAAGAGAAGTACAAAGGTCACCCGAGATAGCCCATACTAGGATTCTATGAAAAAATGGATATGAAGGAGAAACAAACCATCAAGGTCTGATGGAGAGTTGTAGAAAACAGGATTAGGAGAAAGTTAACTACAAGAAAATCACAAACTAGTGATTGGTTAAATGGTCATTGATTCCCCAATTGGAAAAGTTAACCGACAACATTTTTGTTTTAAGTTACCTTTCATAAAGTTGAGGAATTTATTTAGGATATTTACCAAGAATTTAAGGAAATATACTTACTTGTCATGTAGACTTTCATTCTTTAATAAATATTTACCACAAACCCATCTTTCACTCCAAAAGGTAATAAAAATCAAAAATATTCTATTTATCATAATTGTATAAGGTTCCAAATATTAACACATACCATTTAGAATGGGAAAACTATTTTTGTAATAAACAGGGACTTCCTGTAGGCTAGTGGTAGGTAATAAAGGCCTTTTGCACTATGGTTGTGGGTTCGATTCCTACAGCTTTGTCCGACGCGACGGGTTATCCCCCAACCTGCAGGTTGTCCTTTTCCTAAAACTATAGTATTATAATATTCCAAAAATAATCTTCAGAAATGTTTTAACCTTAAACAATACTATCCAAAGTTCAACTTAATCCATTTCAACCTTTATAGTTATCCAAAATACCTCTGTCCAGACTTTCTCTAAAAGGTCTCTAAATTCCAAAATCAATTGTAACATCCAATTCCCCAAACAAAGTAAAGTTTCTCTTATTTCACATACTAAAAATATGATTACCTTCATCATATTAAAACCTTAATGAAAACAAAAAGTACTGTAGTACAATCCTTATATATATCACATTATTCTTATAACCAGAATATAATCATTGAGTCCAAAAACACAAATACAATAATTATTCCACTTCAACTGTAGTAACAACATAATATTGGCCTTTCTCCCTTGGCCTTTTCTGAGGTAAGTTTCCTTGGTGCTTAGGGAATTCATTTTCATAATGCCCCATTTCTCTACAATTTTAGCATTCAACATTGACAACCTCTTTCTTTCCCTTGAAATCATGAGTCTGGTGACCTTTTTCTCCACATTTATAACAAACTACCATTCCTTTTAGGCATGTACCGGGGTGATTCTTCCCACAATTCTCGCATAATGGAAAATCCTTCTTTCCCTTTTTCCCTTTATCTGTCTCTTGCTCCACCGTTCTCTTTTTCTCTTACTTTACTTTATTGTCATAAGATTTAGAGAATTCCTTTTCTGTCTTGATAGAACACGAGACTATATCTTCATACGTTGAGAAAGATTTTGATACTAAAGCTCGACGGAGAAATGGTTTTAACCCATCAAAGAAACGATCAATCTTACTTCTTGGGTTACGTATATAATATGCAACATGCCTCACTAACCATGTAAAGTTAGACTCATACTTTGCGACATTCTCATCCTCCTTCTGCCTCAGACTCAGAAATTGCCTTTCCATATCTACTCGATGGTCATGTGGAAAGTATTTTTCTAAGAAAATTTCATTAAACTACCTCCATTCCATACTTGATACTTCTTCATCTTCCTTTGTGTTTTGAATCAGCGACCACCATTGATCGACATCTCCAGTGAGGCGGTAAACTGCCAAGATAACCTTCTACCTTTCGCTACTCCCCAAGGCATGGAATATTTTCTCTAAGGAGTTTATCCATTTCTCAGCTACTAATGGATTTTTACCCCCATTAAATGTTGGTGGTTGTTGCCTCATGAAGCGGTCTAACATTGATCCTCCACGTTGCGGATCAGGGTGCTCCATACAAGTAAGGTTTTTATTCATAACCTGAGTGAGTTGTCCCAGTATGGTAATAAATTGATCAACACCAGTTGTATCTCCAGATCCACAATAATTATCTTGAGCAGGAGGTAAATCCCTACATGGAGTGCATGCATTGATACAGTTTCCATTCCTCTCACTAGGCGCCATTTCTAAACAATGGCATAAACTAGATTAGTTTATAAATCAAAATACATAATTCCATACTTGTAAAACACTTAACATAAATTGAACTATAATCATAAAAATGTTTTCTTTGAGGAAGTATATACTCATAAACCCTTCATAATGGTTTATAAAGAAAATGAGAATTATCCTAAGCATATCCCCCGGGAGTGTCGTAACCAAGAGTGCAGCAAGGCCCATTGTCGTGCACCAGTTCCCGTTCGAGTCTAGCTCAAAGCGGTGTTTTTGGGTTTTACCCCTAGGTACATCTGTGCTAGAGCCGCCTCTACCTGCTCATATCCAGACATGGATGTATTGCTTGGAAAACTCACAAAATCTATATAATACCAAAAGTCTAGAAAGTTCTTCTATACTAATCCTCAAAGTTTATCTTTGGGCTATGTGCTCTAATAAGAGTTTATCTAAATCTAGCTTCCAAGGTTAGTACTAAACTTACTCTAATACCAACTATAACGCCCCGACCCCAGTTACCTAGAGTCGGTGGATTATTGCGTAACATTGGCATGATCACAAAGATCAAGTCTCGAAAGACCGATTAGTTTAGTAGCCTTGAAACACTAGATACATTCATAAGTTTTACATTACATCATAAAGTAATACAAAACTAAAACAACATATTGTCTTCATATCCCCTCATATTATCCCTTCAGGTCATTCATAAAATACTTCTTCACATACTGGAAAAATTAAAACATTGAAAGGGGTGAGCTCAGATGCTCAGTAAGGATAACAATATAGTGGAAGATTTCATAAATAAACATAAACATTTAAGGCAATGTATAACTAAAACAAAAGCCTTTTAAACTTTAAATTCAGTATAAAATGGAAAAAGTAAAATGAAATAATGCCATTTACTTATTCACATGGATTTTCTACTGGTCGAATAATCACATGCAATATCAATAACCACTTTCATAATGATGGAATGCATAATTCCAGACTATCATAACCACGTAGCCAAGGCCTCGTGCCAAGACTACAAATAAGATTTTTTCAAGGCCTCGTTCCAAGACACTAGTTTGTCTCATGAGACCTACCGATGCATCGAGGATCTATAGCGGGCTCCACCCATCACTTATTAAGTCCAATTCATTCCTCATATGAACAGGTTTAAACATATCATAATCCATAACATAATCGTATCATATAAAACATGAATAAAGGAAACACAACATTTCCACATTTTAATCACAAGATATCAATACAACACATTGATATAAAAAAAACACTTTAAAAACCATTTTGAATACCAAAATAAAATAAAATTAAAACTTTGTAATTATTTTTCATTTAAAAAAAGTTACGGCTTGTAAAGGAAGACAAAACTCAAATAATGGTCACGACGGCGGAGAAGTCAGTGTCGCCGCATACGTACGACAAAAAAAAACATTCCTTTTTGTCGTTTAGTAAAATTCTTTGTATAAAAAGATTCCTTTTGAATAAATGTAAAAGTCAAAGGGGTTTATACACCATAAAAAAGAAAGTTGTGTATAAAACAAAATATGCCTCAATGAAAGGAGATTGAGACGAAGTCCCTTACAAAGATCATTATTTTTAAATAAAATAGATCTATTATGTGTATTAACTATAAGTACACATAATTAAATTACAAATACAAGATAGGACATAATAATATCATGACATAATTTTAAAGTAGGAGATTAACCCAAAGAATAGAAATTGGGTTAAGAAGTTCCCTTACCTCGTGTCCGACTTCACTCGACCGTTATTTAATCTCATGAATAATAAACTAGAGTTAATATCTACTTTCTTAAGAACATTTTTCAATTTCATTATCCCTTTTATATCACTTATTACAATGTTACGAAAATTATGTAGTCATTTAAGTTAATAACGGTCGTTTTGTCGATCTTTGGTACTTGAGTCAACAATAAACTTCTTATAATTACAAGTTGTTTATGTGGTAGAATATCCATTATCTCCAGAATTATATTCATGATGTATATATAATATATATCATATATATCCAGTATATACATTCATTCATAATATTACATAACATTTAGAGTTAAGAAATGAAATGCACCGTTCATGGAGACGGTAAGCCGTACGTACGCATGAACGCTAATTTCATTTCTATTTCGTATTTAATGGAATGAAATTATAATTATATAATGGTATATTATAATTACAGTATAATATCATATATAATATCATTTACTCCATCCTTTATACATCCCACATATGGCATTAACGATTCAAATCACTTTGAGGGGGCGGTAGTCCACACATCCTAAAATGAAATTATCGCGTTTACCCATAATGGAAATCATAAAGGTATGCCATAAATGAGAAATACAGAAGCATAAGAGAAACATAAAAATAATATATATCATAAATAAATATAGTTACATCTTAATTTCCACCATGAGAGGTGTTAAACGAAGATTGAACAATCATCGTTTCGTGAGGCAGAAATTCGCCAACCACAGAAACAGTATGTTCTTTAACCATTAGATGAAGGTGTGTGTAAGTGTAAATAAAATACTTCTCATAAAAACATCCTATTATATTGAAGATACTTGTTTTTTTACAAAATAAAGGAATAAAAGAGTTTAAGGGGTTGGAGAAGCAAAATAAAACAAAATAACATAAGAGAAGACATTACCTTAAAATCAGGTAACTCTTTTTGATTTGAGCCAAAGGATTCCTTGGGAAGAATTATGCCCAAAGTGAGGCTTCTAGGAGTAAGAGAGGGAAGTTGAGAGAGTATTTGGGTAGAGGTTAGCCGAGACAAATGGATTTAAGGTGTGAATAAGGTGGTAGTGGTGGGGGCCTTTTATAAGAGGAGAAGAGGGACACTCTTGGAAAGTAATGAAATGTTACATTATTATGAAGTACTTTTCGGATTTCAAAGGTCCCAAAATTATATATTTAGAGGATAAGGTGATAAGGGTTCAAAATATACCCATAAAATAGGTTTTTGAATAGTGTAAGTCTTAGATTTTACATTATCTTTTCATTTTATTTAAAAAGTTCATTAATGAGGTAATCGCTGCATCATCATGGTGTGATAAATAAATAAATTTATTTAATTCCAAAAAATTATAAAAGAATTACCATGATGTAGGAAATATTTTTAGATTTCCAATGAATATTTATAGTTGAAAAGTTAACTTACATAACCCCATGTAATAATTGTTTTAGTAAAACAACACATGTTTGTGTCGATTTTATTTTTACTTTAAATAAAAAGTTATTAATGTCATTTTCTTACCCAAGTGGCTCCATGGGGTCCCCAAGTTGACCCATGGATTGTATTGGTCGGACATGACTCACCCAATAAGGGTAGGGAAAGTGTAAAGGTAATTTCATATTATTATAACATTATATTTACCTTAAGTTACACTAATTACCTTTAATCACGATTAATAAAACTTAAAAGTTACTATTCACCAAAAATTATTTTAATCCCATTGAACCACATTTTACTTCCTAATGAAAATGATGTATGTCGAATTTTGGAAATTCAAATCACAGAGGTGGTAAAATTTCATTTAAACAAAAAATCAGTTTTTTAACTACCACTTAGTGGTTTCACTATTCATCAAAAATCAAAGTTTTTCGGAACAACACAAAAAATTAACCCTAAGCTATATTTGATATTCCTAATTAAAAAATGATGTCTATTTTAAAAAATTAAAAACATATAAGTTGAATTAATTAATTTAATAATTATTTCCCGCTGTCACAACAAATAGCGTGTTTTTAAGAAAGAATATCAATCAAAAGATTGACAATTGTTTATGTCCGATTTCAAAGTGAAATTAATTATAATGACCACCATTGGATAAAATGGTAAAAATATATTCTAATTACACTTTATAACCACTCAAATGTATAATTTATCTCTATAAATTATTTTGATTAAAAAAGTTGTTTTTAAGTATTTTTCACTATTCATCAAAAATTGGAAGTTCTCAGAAAAATACCAAAAATTCAACATAGGCTAATTTAGGTATTCCAAATCCAAAAATGAAGTCCATTTTGAAATATAAAATTTATATAATTTCAAAAAATTGGTATTACTATTCATAAATGCTACTTTTATTGGACGCGGTGTGTTAGAACTCGAGGTTGCGTACAACACACGATGCTCTATTATTCAAAGAGGAGCGTACCATGGAAGCTTGGGGTGTTACATGTAATGTAATATAATGCAGATAGATGATAGGGTACCCTGCACCACCTCCCAATGATTATATGCTCTTTCCTAATAGAAAATGTACTCGCACTCCCACCTCTTCCAAAAGTACCATGTCAAAAACCGACCGCACACACCTAGGCCACAAACCACATCTCATCCTACTCGCATACACATGGGCCACAAACCACATCTCGTCCCATAACATGGTCCATGAGCCACATATCGTCCAGCCCACAGATAAATGGGACACAAACCACATCTTTTCCTATCACCTAGGCTATGAGACACATCCCATATCATCCCAAAGACACCTCGGAAAACAGAATACATCTCATCCCGAAGACACATGAGAAAAAAAAATCACCTTATCCCGAAAAAATGTGGGAAAGAAAAACCCGCCCACACACACCTAGGCCTTGGAAACCACAACCTGCCCAAAGATTCTTGGGTTACCACCACCTGGATGAGGGAGCATGGAAGAGTGTGAGGCCATCCATCCATCCTACCACTGGGATGTTTGGGAAATACACCCTCCCCCATGAGAATGGGGGAGTTTGACACATAATTCTCTAATAGGTTGGGGTGTATATAAAAATCACTAGGAAAATAAAAGTATATACATATATGACACCAAACACTAATGACCATCCAATGGGTTCTCAAATAATCCAAAAAATATCAACACTACCAACTTTGTTCCTACCTCTAAATGCATAACACCACACATCAAGCCAAAACATACTTTCAATTTCAAACCAATTTTGATAAATCATCACCATTAATTATTTAAAACTCATTTATTCATTCCGTTAACCAAACCAACCCAATATAGTTTCAAAATTTATTAACCAAATATTTATTCTATTATTCTATTACTATATGAGGAACTACCAAGAACAACACACAATAAGAAACACATCAAAATTAATACATAGAGAAACTTCGGATGAACTACCCATAACAACCATCACCATCCTTCCTCAAATTCATCACTATAAAAAAAACTATCCACACACAACCAAATATAGCAACACATCACTGCACAACCTGAATGCAGCCCCACTATACAAAAATTTTCATCCATTCCACAATCAATCAATATCTAAACCTGAGATTATATTACCTAGATAGGTTTATGTATCCTCTACAAGTTCATCCATGACACCACCCAGTCCAACCCACAACACACAACTGTTCTCACAAACATACCACATCACAAACCAGAGAAAACCCACACATCACAAAATAGCCACCTCACATTCATTTGTCCCACCCATGCTGCCATAACTATTCGACCCATCTCAGCACAGACTAGATGTAACACATTTTTAGATTTAGTAAAGGGGAAATTTATTTATTTCTAATGAATTATTTAAGGGAATTATCACACAAACCTAGTAATGGGGCATCCATTCATTAGTCGAATTTATGTGATTGACCAATTTACATATGTAAGTGTTCAACATAAACCAAACAACATGAAACCCATTTAGTGTGAAAAAAAATCCACCAACAAGAACCATTTTTAGCGAGGTATCAATCCCATATAATCACAATATCACAATCATAAAATAAAAATTGAAAAGGAATGAAAAATGAATTTCCCTATCCATTTCAATTTCACATAACCAATTATTATCTTTGATTAGCCTAGAAAAACCATCATCCATAGGTGAATGAAAGTAAATCCATCCCCACATGATGTAAAATAAGAGAAATAAGGGAAATCCTAACTTGGATAATCTTTTCAACTAATTTGTGCACCGTACAGTGATGAAGAACACCCATAAGAAACAACTTCACTACTAGAAACTTGGATCAACTTATTCAGTACTATAATATTGTTAAAATTCTTCCCAAACATCCAACTCAATCCAGCCTATGTCATGGAAGATTATCCAAGGGAAATAAGAAGAGGAAATAGATGAGAAAGAGGAGAAAAATCACCACGTTTCAATAATAGATCATCAAAAAACTGCCACTGAGAATGATAGATCAATGAGGGAGGAGTAGGGATTGAAGGAATCCTCAGGGTTCTTAGGGTTCATCTGAAATGAGAGGTAAAATAAAACCACTAGTGAATGAATAATGGTTTGTTAGAAAATAATTATTAAAATTGAACACAATTGGGGTATTACACAATGAGTAATACCTTTTCATGTCATGTAATACCTGGTGTTTGGTTTCACTGAAAATGGGCCACCTATCTCTTTATTTTATTTTTAAAACCCCAAAATATTATACACCATGACACTTTCTATAAAAATCATGAATCATAGTTTCACATCGTGAAACGTTATTACATGATGTGTAATCACCATACATATATCCTTTAGCAACCAGACCTCTCCAAACTCATTTTGATCCTCCACCAAACTCTTCCAACCACCAAAACCCACAACGTAATTGACCAGGAGGACATAAACCATTATATTGGATAATATGGTACTTTACTTTTTGTGAAAGGATTATTTTTTACTATTCATTTGGTGGATTTAGGTTTGTGTGCCTCTATAAATTTTTGGGTTTTCTTCATTTTCCCTGTGGATATCGGTGGTGAGTAATGAGTGACGATGGGTGGAGTGGCTAATGACTAAGGCACCGTTGGGTGCCTAGTAGAGCATAGAACAACAGTGATTGAGGAGTAACCATTGAATGTGTTATAATGGTGGATCTAAGGGGAATGAGAATGAAGGTGACTCCTTGTGTCATAGTTGGAGGGGTGCAACTCACGTGAGTCATCATTGGGGTCACAACAAAATGTTGGCAAGGAGATGAAAATGAATAAGGGTGGAGATAATATGCCACCATTGGAAAATTCCAATGGTAGGTGGAGGTGAAATAGTGACTCAAGGAGTCACCAATGAAAATGGATGACTATGGTCTACTAATAGCAGGGACTCAGTGGACATACCGCCGGGTGTGGTTGATGGATAGACCTAAAAAAAATCAATTTCATAGTAAATTAACTAAATAATGAAAATTAAAAATTAATTTAAAATTATAATTTAGATTTAAAAAATATTAAATAAAAATTTATCTAATTAATTAAAAAATTAATGAATATATTAATTAATTACAATTAAAAATGGTAACACATTTCAAAATTTAATTAATTTATTTTTTTAATAAATATTTTTTCTAAAAATAATGAAAATTTAAAGACAATTTTATCTAATTAAAGAACTACCTAACAAAAAAACTAAATAAATGGTGATTTTTGAATTAAATAACAATTAAATATTTATAATTATATCACAAATATTTGTAGAAATGAATTATAATTCTTAAATAAATTTAAATATTTTAAATTTAAAAAACAGAAGTGTAATTTATTTATTAACAAATAAAAATATTTGAATTAATTAAATTGATGAATTAATCTAAAAAAATTAAAATATAAGAGAATAAAAAAAATGATTGAATAAAAAAAATCAACTAAATAAAAAAGTTTTTTAAATAATAAAATATTTAAATAATTGAAATTAAATTAAATAAAGAATCAATCAAATAAAATAATGATATTGAATAAATGAAATATTTATTTTGAAATCTAAAATGAAATAATACTAGAATTAGAAGAGTAAAAAAATAAAAATTTAATATTTAAACAAAAACAACATCATAAAAAATGGAAGTTAATGGAAAATTAATTAATAGAAATTAAACTGTTCATAAATAGCTATGATAAACACTAAAAACATAAAATGAAAAACAATTCAAAAGTTTAAAATCTTAATATACATTAGACAATAATTGTTAATTATTATAAAAAATTCATTAGTGTAATAATAAAAGAGAAATTAAAATTTAAAATTAATGTGGAAGCAAATAAATTAATAATGGCCACATCAAACTCCCCAAATATAATTAGTTTCACTTTTGTGAAATTCAGAATATTTTATTTATTTATAAAGAATAAAAAAAGAAAAAAATATCCTCTCTAAGTTCCATTTCACATGAATGAATTAGAGAATTCCATAAACCCTTCAACTGTTTGTAATTTTCATTCCTCATATGTGATAAAAAAAATTTCCCCTTTTTAACAAAAAAATTCCAGTTTTAGGTGTGTAGACGAGTGAGATTTAAGTCGAAATAAAACAATAACAAAATGAACTATCAGCTTTCAATCTCTCTCAGGTTCCTCATTCTAAGGTTTAACTTCCCACTTCATAAATACAATTCAAAATAATTTTATATAAATTAATTGTATCCTTAATAATTTGGGTTAAATATTCCCCCCATTTAAATGAGTTAATTTTTGGCAAGACTCATTATTTATTTATTCATAGCAAAAAAATATTATTCAAAGTGTTGTGTATAATGATGATTGAGTATGGATTTATTTGTTAACATAAATTCACCATGGGTTCATATCTTAGATACTCACCATGGGATCCAAAATGCCCATTTTATTCAAGAATCAAAAGATTTATATTACTCTCAATTTAATTGGCTCCTTAAAGTGTTCCATTTCACCATTGTAATGATACTATGTACAAGATTATACTTAAAGTTTCTAAGAGTTATACATCTAATTATACAAAAATATAACATATCAAAATTCCATTAATAGTTTTAAAATAGTGTTTTTATAAAAAATGTTGAAAAAACTGAGAAATAACTCAATTCTAGAAAATTTAGAGTCTTTGAAATCCCTTAATCAAGAATATTATATCACACAGGCAAGCCACATAAAAATTTTTAATGTTTATTTTTATTTTTTATTGTTTTTTTATGTTTTTTTGGGTAATCTATGTAAAAAAATAGAATGTATATATAGTTTACAATGGTGGAAGTTTGAAAAAAGAATTGGGGTTTTGATGTGTTATCAATGAACTATAGTTAAGTTTAGTGAAGAACTCTCCATCACACATAATTCATAGTATCATATTCAATTTTAAGGCTCATAGTGGAAGATAGATTCAATAAAAAAATTATAAATTCAATAGTAAATGATTAAGGAAGGGGTTTCAGGAAAATCCAAAAATTTATTTTTCACATAAAATAGTAAGAAAATAAAAAAAGAAAGAAACCGAAAACCACCACCAACAATCAAGAATATAATTTTTTTCCAAAAATATGCACGTATCAGATGAGTTTATAATGGATTTTAAATGGATTAGAAAAATGTAATATGAAATTTCACTATAAAATAAATGAAACTAGCTACAACACTAAAAATATATTGAATGGAGAAAAACTATTAATCCATAAATATATAGAAGCTCTTTTCAATATTGGGAAATATTATTGTAACCTCCCTTATAAAAATGAAGCAGTTATGTGGTTAAAAAATCACAATTCCTACAAAATAAGGAAATTGAAGTGAGAAAGAAGAACTAAACAACATAATTGAAATTGAATAGAGTTTTATTTGAGGAGAGTGTTATCCACTGTTCTTCAACTAGAATATTCATCAAACATAAGGGTGAAGGAAAGGAGAGAAACCCTAAGTAAAACATTAAAGAGGTTAGGGAATCCTTTTATATAAGAACCAAAGTGGTAAATAACTATATTCATCTTTTATATAAATTATGAAACCTTGATTCTTATCAACATCAATTTGGTCATATCTAAACTCATGTTTTGGAACTTCAAAAATAATAATTTCATCCACATCATCAACAAATTGTAGGGTATGTTTTCCTTTGTAAGAATCAATGATAGATCCTTATTTATAAATTAAGGGTCTTCCTAAGATGATATGTGCCTTTTCATCAAATTTCATACCATGAATTAAGAAATATGTGGGAATTGTGAGTTTTACAATACTCACCAAAAGGTAAACCACCATTCCATATGGATTTGTGAGTGACATATTATAATTTTTAATAGAAATAGAATATGGTTTCATATTTATATGGCCCATATTTTTGAATAATAAATAAGGAATCATGTTAATAATCACTCTTAAATCACAAAAAAATTCATTTACCCACTTACTCATATTCAAAATTGAATGAAAAAGATACATGGGTCCTTTATCATTTGGGTAAATTTCCTTAAGGTAATAATACTATAATCCTTATTGAGACTGGTGGAATCCAATTTCATCCTATCAATTTTTCTGCAGAAACCTTTTGGTAAATTTGAAATATGATGGAATTTTATCCAAGTATTACAAAAAATGGCATGTTCATGTTGAGGTCTCACCCATTTTTAGGAACCTTAGTTAGTCAGGTTTATTACTCTTTTCACTATTAATAGGAACAAAATAGGAGGTGTATAATGTTTTATAACTAGTGGATTTCTCACATGCTCCTCAAACCCAACTTTATTCATTTTTCTTTAATAAAATATAACCTTTTCATTATTATTTGGATATTTATGGTGTGGGATGCACATTTTTTTCATTTTGGACTAATAAGTATAGATTTTCAAAGTTTTCTTTTTCTAGATTTTTAATCGCAGATTCATTGAATTATGTAATTTCATCTATCCCAGGATATACCATTACTGGTTCTGGAGTTTTCAAGAAACTTCTTGTAGTGATAGACATAACATTCTATTTGGGAATCAAAACTGGAACTATTAGAAATAAAGGCTTTAATGTCAATGATATGGTGTTAGTTTTTTATAAACCGATGAAAAAGGTAGTTATGAGAATTTTTTTTCATAAATTTTAACAAAATCTGATGCCATTTTTTTGTGTTGGTTTTTTTAAAAACCAATGCCAAAAATAGAAAAGTGAATAATTTACAACATCAATTATTTTAAAAAACTGATTCTGTAAATGAAAAAAATCAATGTCATTTTTATGTAAAACTAACACCATAATAAAAAATAATGGTGTCGATTTTTAGTAAAACTGATGCTATAAATTTAAAAAAAATACTTCAGCATAAGTTTTCTTAATAACTAATGCTGAATTTTTTTCAAAAATTAAATGGAATCAGAAAACCCTCATTTTTTGTGAACTTTTAAACCCTCTCTCACTCGTGATGAACCTGATGATGACGACCCGATGATCCGAATGGTGATCGTTTATTATTTTATTTGATATTTATCATTATTTCATGATTTTTGTTTTGATTCTTCATTCACTATCATTATTTCATCATCTAAAAATGTATTTCTCTTCACAAATGGTTTTTCGGCTGACCACCATCCTCATTTTTATTTTATTTCTTTGTTCTTGTTTATTGTTCATTTCTTCAAACATTTTTGATAGACCATGTATTGTTTTTTCTTCCAATGAATTTGAGTGAGAAAGATCAAATTAGGGATCCATTTTCTTGGGTAAAATATGAATTTTGAATGTTTCTTTAATTTTTAAGTAAAATTATTTATCATTTATTTTTATTATTGAGTTATTGTTTCAATTATTTGTATGATGTTGATTCTTATTTATAAATGTTGTTCTTAAAGATTGTTTATTTTGATAAAATTTTTATTTTATGAAATTACCAAATGGTCATGATGATATATATAGAATAATATTTTTGTGAAGCAATGTTATGTAGAATATATTTCTTTCATATTTTTGTTTTGACATTGTGATGTGTGTTAAATATTGATTAATGTTTTGATGAAACTTTTACGACAAAGTCATTAAACATGGTCTATTATGATGGGATACTAGATGAGATTATAGATAAATTTACTATTTAATTATATTAGATAGCCAATGATAAGTGGATGTTAGTCAGCTGATGATGATGATGAATATAGATGAATTTATAATAGAAAAAAGTGAAAAACACAGGCATTTGAATAAATTAACTTAAATCATGTGATTTGAAGTAGAATTTTTGTTTTTGGATATTTTCTTAATAATGATGATATGAATAGTTGGAATAAAATGTTTAAATGATCTTGTGACTTGATAAATAATATTATGATAAATTTTTATGGGTGTTCGATGTGATTTTATATAATTATATTGTAAATTATTTTTTTGGAAATGTTATTCAATCATTGATATGATATTGTGATTTGGATATAATTTAATAATGTCATCTGGAAATATCACTAAATTATATATTATTGATGTAATTATTGTTGTTAATCACATTGATGTTATATTTTGATACTTATGTGGTATTAAGGCACGTCGTTTTCCTCAAGGGATGTTGTATTCCCTATTGATAATGTTGTGAGAATAAATACTTTATAATTTGATTACCAATAATTTTTTAATGTTTTCTTAAATTTATCTATTTATATATATATGTTTAAATGTTTAAATGTTTTAATATATTCACTAATCATATTACAATATCATGTATTGAATGGATCGTAATTGGATAAATTTACAAATAACCGCTAGTGAATATGAAAAATGAGTTGGTGAAATCTTGGAATTTACTAAACAAAATATTCAATAAATTGATCTAATTTTCTATCCATGTGTGAAGTGTTTGAATATGATAATTTTAAATTCTATATAAATCAAGGATCATCTCATTTTCTATGGTTTTAGCCTTAATTATAAACATTGTATCTAGAATGGTTGAATAATTGAATATTCAATATCTAATATTGATAAAAATAATCATAATGAGGAAGATGATCATATTTAAGAATTAATTCATGATATAGGTGTTGAAACCATAAAAAAACATCAACTGTTGAATAATTGTATGGATATTCTGAGAAAACATTATTCCTAAGTTGCAGTAAATATATAGTGTTATCAGAATTTTTTAGATTATTTATCATGAAAGTAACAAATGGTTGGGGTGGTAAAAGTTTCTCTAACTTATTGGAAATTTTAAAAGAGCTACTTCCAGAAGGAAACAGGCTTCCAAATTCCAATTATGAGGTGATGAAAATATTATTCCCTATCAGATTAGGGTTTAAAAAGTTACATGCTTTCCCCAATGATTGTGTGTTGAATATGAGAGAATATGAATATTTATGAAGCTGTAATACATGTGGGATATCACGCTATAAGATAGATGAAAAAGTCAACTCAAATTAATTCTTAGGCACTGTCATCTAACCTCATGAAATATCAATTTTTTACTTTCTAATCATATCATCCAATAAAATTTTCAAACATTTATGATAATTCAACTATGATTCATTCATAGTTAACAGAATCAAATATCCTACTAAAGAAATTTTCTACCTTCCAATAATACCTCATTTGAAGCATCTATTTTCAATTTCAATTGATGATAAATGGTTAAGATTTCATTTAGATGAGCTCATCTCTGATGGTAACTTATGTCACCTAGTTGTTTCACTAAAATGGAAGAGATTTTATAATTTTTTTTGTTATTTTGGATGTGAAGTTAGAAATCTCAGAATGGGATTGTGTACTGATGGAATGAATCTATATTGAAGCCTAAGTAGCCAACATAGTTCACGACCTATTTTGTTGGTAGTTAATAGCTTTTCCCCAAATCAATGTATGAAAAAATATGTTATGATGAGATTGATGATTTCTGGGCCAAAATAGCTAGGAAATGATATTGACATGTATCTTTCCCCATTGATTGATGATTTGAAACTACCATAAGAGATAGATCTTAATGTTTTTGATGCATACCGGAAAAAGTATATTCTTTTGAATGCTATGATAATGTCCACTATAAATGACTTTCCTACATATGGAAACATATATGGATATAATTTTAAGTTACTTAAAGAATGTCTAATTTTTTAAGAAGAGACTTCATATTATCACTTTCATAATGGGATAAAGACAATGTACATGGGACATCAATGATTTTTGTGAATTGATTATCCTTATCATAGATTGAAAAAATCATTTAATGGTTTAAAGGAATACAACCTTACCCCTAAACCATTTTTATTTGAAAAATATTATGACATGGTGAAAAACATTGACTAAAAAATTGGAATAAAAAGAAGTTTTGGTCTTCAAAAAAATATCTAGAAGAAATAGTCTATCTTTTTCAAACAACCTTATTGGAGATCTTTAGATATAAAACAAAACATCAATGTTATGCATGCTGAGAAAAAAATATGTGATAGTTTGATTGGAACATTGTTATACATTAAAGGAAAGACAAAATATTGATTTAATTCTAGATTGGAAATGATATAAATGGGAATACGGTTGGAGTTAGCTCCAACTTTGAAAGTAAACATAACACATTTACCTCTAAATTATAAAACATTAAGAAATATTGAAAAGATGAATTTTTGTCAGTGTGTTCATTGTAATAAATTACCTAGTGGTTATTCTTCAAATGTGAAGAATTTTATATCACTGAAGGATTGTAAATTAATAGGTATGAAATCTCATGATTTTCATGTATTTATACAACAATTTATAGAAGTCTCACAGTGTGGTAAATTGCCGATAGCTATCAAAAAGATCATCATCAGGTTATGTAATGTTTTAAAATCAATTTTCAATAAAGTCATTGATCCAATTTTTTTTTATATTTTTTGGAGAATAAAGGTGCTATTATTCTTTTTCAACAGTAAATGTATTTCCCGCATACGTTTTTTGATATAATGGCTCATCTTGTGATTCGTTTTGTGTGTCATATAAGAATATGTGGGCTTGTTTATTTATGATGGATGTATCATTTTAAAATATATGCGAATATTTTGATGGGATATGTTAAAAATTTATATCGACTAGAGGCCTCTATTGTTAAAAATTATGTATCAAAAGAGGTGATTCAGTTCTGTATTGATTATTTGTATGAAGTAAAGCATATTGGTATACCTATAGCTCGATATATGAAATATGGTAGTGAAGGTAAAGTGATTCTAGGTTTAAAGGTAAAGTTCATTCCATGTGATGAAGTGATGAAGGAAAATTTATACATTTTAAATAACATAGATGAGGTTCAATCATATATATCATCACATTTTTCTGAATTAAAGTTATGATATCCAAAATGAAATGAAAATTGGATGATTATTGAGCATGAAAGGAATTTATTTCACAGTTTAAAGAGAATGTCACCATAGATATATCTGCAACAGAAAAATTGAAGTTGCTGTTAGGGGGACTATCTCTTAATGTGATCACATGGTCTATTTTTTATATTAATGGGTACACATTTTACACAAAAAATCTTGATGACAAGAGTCCTGTTTAGAATAGTGGTGTATTGGTATTTGTTGGAGATTTTCATTTTTTGAGTTATAAAGATAAAAAATCCAATTTCTACATTAATTCCATATTTTGGATTTCTTTAAAACAAATGGTAAATTTATTATATTTAGTTTTGAGTCATTTTGTTTAAGTTTAATTAGGATTTAAGTAATAATGGTGTGAAACATGATGAATATGTCTTTAAATTAGTTGATTTGAAAAAAAAAGTTTCAATGAGGATTTATTTATCATGGACACACATGAAGAACAAATATTTTATGTCATTGATCCATCAAATGATTAGTGGTCTATTGTTTTTCAAGGGAAAATAATCCATTTGGATAATTAGGATGATGATGATGACATTATTGATTTATATGATGTTTCTTCATATATTACTTAGTTTTTAGATAATAGTGACTATAATGCAGACATAGTGTATGCAGTATAAAATAATCATGCTGAAGGGATATGTGAAAACACTAAATTAGTATTCTAATTAATATGGTTATTATTTACATTATTTTTCTTTTTTGAAATTTACATGTGTAAAAAATGTAATAGATAAAAACTATTTTATATTTAAATTTATAAATGTTTCTATAATTTTATAGGTATTGTATAAATTTAAAAGATTACGTTATATATTTTTTTGGTTATGAATCATAACATCATTATTTTTTTCTTTAAATTACACATGTGTGCCCTTTTTTAATTACATATTTCAGTTTTCCTATTTTCTAATTATTCAATTGGCTAATAATATGCAGGTCCACAAAAATCTTATTACAATTGTCTATTTCAATGAAAAATACTAATACAAAGACAGAGGATCATGTACCAAGGTATTTTTATTTTTTAATATTATAAAATATCCATTAATATAATTATTTAATGAAAATAAACTTTTAATTTATAAAAAATAATTGTAGGACTACTGATGAGACCTCAACGGTGGAGTCTTATGCTTTTACTATTACAAAACCGAGTTCTCAAGTTTCTAATATTGTCATTACACATTTACCAAAACTATCACTTTCTCATGGAGATGAGAGATTTCATGTTACTTTTTATGATAATAATAATGCAACTGGACCAAATGAAACACAATTTATCTACTATATCTCCTTGCAGAACCATTATAGGATTATCATAATATATCCTAATTGGACAGTCGTCGACAAGGTGGAAAAAGATTAGCTTTGGGAAGTTGTAATGGTATAATATTTGAATTGATTTATTTTTTCATATTTTTCAAATATGATAAGTTTTAAATGGTTATTTTTTATTTTATTTAATTAAATATGAAATTTATTTTTGAAGAAACAAAAGAAATTAAGAAAATATTTCTTATATTCACGCTGGTTAGATGGTGAGATTTTAAAACAAAGATTTCAAAAAATTATGTTTTCACAAAAAGACAAAATAGAAACCCAAGCCTCAAGTATGAGTTTATAGATATAGATATGTTTAAGAAATTTGTTTCCATCCAACATGATGAATAATTTTTGGTATGATAATTATATTAATTTTTATAATTTCATATATATGTACCTATTTACTTATTAGTTTAATTTTCTTATAACAGACCTCTAAGAAATACCATCAAGACATATAGTTGCAGAATGTATACTTTCATACATTATCACATGGAGGGTATCATTTTTTGGAGAAAAAAATTATTGAGGAAAAGTTTGAAGCACTAATATCTCACTCCACTAGTGATTTTGATGAAGTCTAGTTTGGTCCTCTAACTCCCCCACTCACCATGAAAAATGGAAAAGCGTGAGAAGAAGAAAAATGATAAGTATCTTACAGAGAAAGCTAAGGAAGTTTCTGAAAAAATTGCAAGTAAATATTATTTATTTATCATGATTTTTTCTATTTTATAAATTATAAGCACTAATACAAATTTTTTATTTTTCATTTTAGGATGAACTTCAGGAGAAAGAGACACATGGATCTTTTATCCCTGAGGGTAGGATGGAAATCCTAGCCACTAATTTAGGAATTCCAAAACACCCTAGTCGTGTTATAGGATGTTATAAGGGTGTTATTATTCAAAAAGTTTTTAGTTATCAGATTAAGAAATCAATAGAACCAAGATAGAATCCTTAAAATATGAGATGAAAGGTATGAAACAACCTATGTGTGATAAAATTCAAGCAGTTGTGCAATAAGCTTTGTTAGGACACTTGATAAGATAGTCACAATCTGCACAACCTTCCCAGCCTACCCACTTGGTTGTGTAGCCTCTACAGCCATCCCAACTGGACTACCCTACTCAGCCTACCTACATTGATCCTCCACCTCCTCACTCAGACCAAACCTTTTACTGTGAGTTGTATGCTGGAAATCCTCATATATATATTATAGCATTATGACTTGTGTATTTTTGGGGGATTTTTTACATCACAATCCTATGCATATAGGTCAGGATAGAGTATTAGTACTTGATATTATTGATCCTAATTCTCTACTACCGTTTCCTATAGAGGAGGTTACTAGAGTTGGGGATTGTCTAAGTCATTTTTTACTTTGGTCAGATGGTCTTCTTTGTTATATTTCATATGAGGTATGAATTTTTTTAATACTAATTATATATGATTGAAAATTAATTATAATTTTTTTAACATTTAACTTATATAGGATTATCTAAACGTAAAACAAATTGCAAAAATGTTACAAAAGGTTTAGGAACAATTTACTGTAGATACTTGTGATATTTCTAATGGGATAAAAAGATCATCTAAGGATTCTTCTTCCTTGAATAATATATATGAGTTTTGGATGAAGTCAAATATATTAAGAATATACTATCCATTTAGAATAATTAGAGAATATATCACACATCTAGTTTATTTTGATGAGCTTGATGTGAATGTGTTGCAGTTGTTTTCAATGTATGTAAATTGACATTTCATTTTCTGTTTATTTAATTAAAGTTAATTTAAATTAACTAACTATATTACTTTTTTAATTAGGTATCTACACACATATCTTATAAAAAATGTTAGCACATGAGTTTATGGTTTTATAGATCTTTAATACATTTCCATGGATGTGCATTATGTGAAGAATTCTAATAGAGTTTCATATATATGTGGGAGATTATCACAGGAGGAGATTGGGTGTTGGTTTCTTCAATTTCTTGATAAGTAAGAATATAAAAATAATTATGAACTAATGATCATTATAATTTCATTAATTGTGATTTTTTTTATTGTAGGGGGAATTAGATGTTAGGTGTATTTTTACCAATTGAATGCACCTTATATTGGTTTTTCTCTTTATCAGGTGGTGTTCATCAAAAATTTTACACCATATTAAAAAATCATGTTTATTTTTTTATAAGCTCACTATGTTTAATTCTCAATGTTTATACATGTATTATTAGTTCATGTTTATGAAACTACAGTTCATAGAAATTTTTTTAACAAAAAATACATGTCGATAAAGAAACCAAATGCAATCCAATATGTGCATGTAACGGTAATTATTTTTTATATGAGATACTATTCTGATTTTTTGATATATATATATATATATATTAGTTTTTATTATAAATTTAATGTTTTATAACCATAGTTTCATCATCAACAAGGACATGTTTAATGTGGTTATTATGTTCTATGATTCATGTCTGAAATAATAACAACTAGGGTAACTACTGAATTTCATAAAGGTAGATATATTAATTATTTTATATTTTATATCATAGTATTATATTTTTTAATATCATATAATTAAATATTATTGTAGACATTCAATGATGACCAGTCTTATATGAAAAATGTACTTACCCATCTTTGATATTTTTTTGTGAACAATTTTTATGTATGATTATGATTTAAGGTATGTATATTAATATTTATGAATAATATTGCATTTTCCTAATAGTATGTGTCAAAAAATACTAATTCTATTGTTATAATAGGGGTTTGAATAGAATGATATCCAATAAATGCTTCAAAAATAACCAATAATGATCATGTTGTAAATTTTAGGTATGTATTTCTTGAATCTACTTTATAATACAAATGTGTAGATAATTTTTTTATTTACTCTATAAAAATATGTTACTTTTTATAGATTTTTAGTCAATGATACATGTTGTTTGATTGTTGTATACTATTTTTGTGTTACGAGGATTCTGATTATTTTGGATGTGTAATATTATAAATATTTTATTTTTTTAACTTTTAATGTTAGTTTTTATAAAAACCAATATTGAATAATTAAAAAAACCAAGTCTTCGGCCTTAGTTTCTCTAATAAACCATCGCAAAAAATGATACTATGCTAAATTTTCAGAATTGATTTATTTATTAAACTGAAATCAAAAACTAATCCCTACATTCTTTTCAATGTTAGTTTTTTAAAAACTGATGCCAAAAACATTATTTTTTAACTCACCCTTATAGACCTCAGTTAAAAAATAATATTAAATCTAGTTTTTTCACTAGTGGGGTGAAATTAGAAACTTACCTTTATCCCTAAAATTCATATTACTATCCAATTGATTCAATTGTGTTTATAAATTTTCAAGGCCATATTGTAGGTTATCAATTTTTTTAAATAAACTTCCTAAAAAGTTTCACTAAATCAAACATTGAATTTGATTGACCAACAATGTTTTGAACTTGATTCCATGGTTGATTCAAGTATCCAGGGGAAGTAGTGGTCTATTTTCTATCAATTTGGGAATTCCAGGACAATTTTGGTAGATTTTTGTTTATATATTTATATTAATTTGAATATGATTCATTGTTTCCATATTGTGTACCCCTAAAAACAAAAAATTTAACACACTCCTCTGGATGGGATTACATATCAAAATTGTGTAAACTATTTTGAGTGTGATCGTACATCCCATGATTACTACATTTCTCCATAAGTGTATTTTTAGTGTAAAGTATATAAACATGAGGTTTAGTTTGATCCCTATAAATCACTCCCTTCCTAGAAGACTTCTGATAAGAATTTTGAAAAAGTTTTTCAAAAATTCCCTTACTGTATCAAAAAAATTCATCTCCAAAAAACTATTTTACAATATTTTTATTTTGTATAAAAAGTATCCATCAAATTATGGGGAGATAATTAGTGATTGGGATATTTCTTCATTAGGACTATAAACCTATCCCATGTCACATGGATGACCTCTTCCTCATCTTAGAAAAAACCTATGATCCTTTGTCTAACCTCTATGGTGGTGTACCTAGGATAAAATTTAGAGACAAATGAATTGAAAAGATGATCCCATGTATCAAAAATATCATCATGTTGATTTTGGAACCAACACCTAGCATTTAACTTTAGATAGAATGGGACCACGCTCAACCTAATCACCTCATCACACAACCCATGGAGTGGTATTTTTTCATATAACTATAGAAATATCTAAGAAATTATAGTGAATCCTTATTGGGCTGAGAAATGAATGAAGAAATAAGAGAGTGATGAGACTACTTAAGGTAATAGTTCCTAGACCTATGAGTGAACCTTATATAAGTAGGATTGATAGAGAATTAAGGGAATAAAAAATCTATAAGTGTAGTCATATTAAGGTCTTGATTTTGAGGTGATGGTGGATTCATATCAACATTTTCATTTCATGCTTCTTGAACAAACAAATTATCCATTTAAATGTAAATTGAAACTATTTTTTTGAAATAGTTTTAATGTTATATTAAATTTTTAGTTTTTTTCTATTTTTTTAGTTTTTTATTCAATTATTTTTTTTCTTATAAATCTTTCACAAATTTATTCCTTGGAAACGGAGCCAAAACATGAACATGAGGTTATTGGAGTTATGAAACTATAAATTTTATATAACATAATTACACTAGTATTGTGGTAAAAATGGTGCGAATCATATGTAAGGACTAAAGTGGTAAAAAAAATTCAAAAAAAAAACAAAACAAAAACAAATAAAATAAAAAACTAAAGTGAATAGAAAAAATGGAATGTTTTGAGTGATATGGAAAGTGAGATAATATAGGGAATAAAAAAAATATAAAGATAGGGACATTTATTGGATGATATTAGGGGAACTGGCCAAGAATGGATTGATTAAAATTTTATTCATCTTGAATGAAAGAAATCATAGAAGAACTGAGGATTTTTTTAGAGGAATGAAATGTCTAACTATAATTAGATAAAAAACCCTCACAAGTATTCTCTATTGGGAACAATTATTTCAAATAAAACCCAATAAAGTGATAATTCCACATAGGGAATAACATACCACAACCTTTTCCTGTTTAGTATTTGGATGTGGTATCCAAGGAAAAAAGGATACTCTACCCTTGACCTCTCGGTTCTTGAGGTAGAGTGGAAGAATTATCGCATGGAAGTGGAAAATAATTCACTAGATCAAACACCCCATCCAACTTGTGATTAATCTGACTATAATAAAAGACGAATTAATTGTAGTTAAATCAATCCAATACAACCCCCTAAACAACTTACCAATTCAAAATTGAAGCAGTAATAAAAAAATAATTAATAAGAATAGTCTTAATATAGTAAAAACAAGTATATAAAAAAGTGCAGATTCCCCATAGACTGATAATGTTCCCTTCTCGATTGCCTGCACTGTTCTCTATCTCCTAATGAATGGTGAATGGTGAATGTGACTGGATGATTAGGATATGGATGGATTAGATTTGTTGAACTTGAATAGATGAGTGGGAGGAACTAAAATGTATATGAATGGGTGAGTGGAATGTTTGGGTCTTCTTATATAGAATGGGTTTGGTGATCCAATTGATGCTACCATTATTTTGGAATTAGTGTAGATGGTTCTCAAAAAATGCACGGATCATTATAGAATCATCCAATTTAAAAAAAATCCCTACACCCCTCGTGTGCTATCAAAGTCAAAGTAAGATCAATGTTCTCCATCTCCCACATGGTGTGCACACCACTGTATATGTTTCTCCTCCAGTAACCAAAACTAAGATCTTTAAACAACTTTATCTAGATCAAGTGACATCCACAACAACAATAACTCATAAAGAGATAAAAATATATTAATAAAAGTATTAAAAGAAAATTAATTATAACTATATATATACTAATAAAATTATTTTTACAAACATAAATTAAATTAATTTTCATTACTATATATTATAATTATATTTTATTAATTAAATTAATTATTATATAAGTAATATTTTTATATATATTTAAAAAATTAAATAAAATAGGAGGGGTGGAGTGGCTCACTCATGAAGGGGGGGGGGTGTTCACGGCGGTAGAGGTGAAGTAGGGGGCTTCAGCGGTAGTTCTTCAATGGAAAGGAGGATATAGTGTTAGTGACAACAGGGGTCTTAAATTGAAAAAGAGATAGGTACTCAATTCGGGATGCCTAATCGACTCAGATTTGGGTTGGGTTCAGCCTCATATATTACTCAGGAAAGGAGTTGCATCTTGGTTTTCTTTCAGGGGTGCTCGGTTTTTAAATCTTGAATGATGAGAGGGCCATGGTGGTTGCTGAATTCCTCAGTTCTGGTTTTGCTTAATTGTTTTTATATGATCGACGATATTGGATTTGGTACATGGTATTAGGAAAATTTGTTACTTTTCATGTTCTATGATGATTTTGGTTTGGTTTTAATCTGGTGGATTTAGGTTTGAGTGCCTCTCTTTTTGGATTTCTTCATTTCCACTATGGTGTTCGGTGGTGAGTTTGGAGATAACATGGATGGAGTGTCTAATCACATAGGCACCACTGAGAACATGGACAAGGTGGGAACAATGGTGATTATGGATCCACTGTTGAAGATGTTCGAAAGATGGGACAAAAGGGTAGGGGCTGGTGGTGACTCCTTGAGTTACCATTATAGCAGTGTGACTCCTGTGAGTAACTATTGGGTTCACAGCTATAAGTTGGGGAGGATATAGAAATGGTTGTGTGTGGAGAGGATGATACACCATTGGAAAGTGCTAACATTGGGTGGAGTGTAATGGTGACTTAAGGAGTCACCGTTTGAAAATGGCTGATGGTGGGTTACTGCTGTCGGTGACTTAGCAGAGTCACCAATGAGTGTTGCTGACAACACTACCTAAAAAATCATAATTTTTTAAAATAATTAATATTTAATTACAATTTTATCGAATTAAATAATTAATTATCTAAAAAATTTAAATAAATGATGGATATTTACTTAAATTTAAATTAAATATAACTATTTATGTGAAACAATATTTGTAGAAAATAATTAAAATGATTAAATAAATTTATTTATTTAAATTTCTGGAAGAAAAAGTTAAATTTATATATTTACACATAAACATTGATAAATTAATTATATTGATGAATTAATATAAAAAGATAAAAGTAGAAGGGAAATAAAAAATGGAAAAAAATAATGAAAATAAATAAATCAAATAAATAAAAAGATTATATAAATTATAAATTATTTAAAAAATTGAAATTAAATTAAATAAAGAATCACTCAAGTAAAATAATGATATCATATAAATGAAATAATGATTTCAAATACCAACATGAAGTAATATCATAATTAAAATAATAAAAATGAAAAATTTAAGTTTAAATAAAAATAACATCATAAAAAATGTAAGTTGATGATAAATTAATGAATATATTTTAAATTGTTCATAAATAGCTATGAAAAACACAACAAAACATAAAATTGAAAAAAATTAATAATTTTAAAAAATTTATTATTCAAAAGAAAACAATTGTTAATTTTTAAACAAAATTCATTACATTAATAATAAAAAGACAATAAAAAGTGAAAATTGATTTGGAAAAAAAGTTAAAAAAATAAATGCCATGTCAAACTCTCCTAAACATAATCAATTTATCTCCTGAATAATTCAATGTAATTTATTTATTTAAAATAAATAAAAAATAACATAACATCCTACATAATTTTAATTGCACACCCTCAAATTAGAGAATTTCATGAACCCCTCAATTTGTTGCAATTTTCATGCCCCAAATGGGATAACTAGCCACTTACCTACTTTAACACAAATTTATATTCCTATTTTAGGTATGAATACCAATGAAATTGAAGTAGAATTAGAACTATATCAATTGTAAGTATCAGGATTTACTATCTCCTAGGTCCCCCAAGCCAAGGATTTACATCCCACTTCATTGACATAATTCAAAAAAAAAAAAAAAATTCATATAAGTTAATTTTTTGCTTCTTCATTTGGGTTCAATATTCACCTCATATATTAGGCTCATTTTTCACAAGTCCCATTAATTAATTTTTCCTAGCCAAAAAATAATTTTAAAAGAAGTATGTGTAATACTTAATGATTTTTGCTTCATTTGTGAATATAAATGCACCTAGGGTCCTTATCTGAGAGAGTCACCATGTGATCCAAATTTCCCATTTTACTCTAGATTGAAAATATTTATATTTCTCAAAATTTGACTAGATCCCAAAACTATTACCTTTTACCAAGGATAAGATACTAAGTTCTAGGTTAAAATTCGAGTTTCCTATTGTCATACTTCAAATTCCAGAAAAACCTAACCTATCACACTTCCCATTTTAGATTTAAAATAGTATTTTCATAAAAATAAAGGATGAAAACAATTTGAAATAAATTAATTATATAAAATTAAGATTCCCTAAAACACCTTAATATAGAATGGAATATCACCTAGTAAAGAAGCAAAAAAGGTTTTGGTTTTTTTCTAGTTTTATTTTTTATATATTTTTTGGGTAATCTAAGTAGAAAATAGAACGTATTTATCATTTTCATGAGAGAAAATTTGAAAATAATTAGTGTTTTTTTATGTTTTATCCATGAAGCACAATTAGACTTAGTGATGAACCCTCCCATATACTTAATTCACCCCATTTTCCCCAATAATAAACCTCAATGTGGAATAAAATTTCTATCAAAACAAATTGAAATTCAATAGTAAAGGATTATGGAAGAGGTTTCAATGTAAATAAATAATTTATTTTCCACAAAAAAATTAATAAAACAAAAATAATAAAATAAACTAACAAAAACCAACAAAAATAATAAATATAATATTTTTTCCTAAAAATATGTAGGCATTATATGAGATTATGAATGATTTTAAAATGAGTAGAAGAAAGTAACATGGAATTTCATAGTAAAATAAATGAAACCTATATCAGCAAAAAAAAATATTGAAATAGGTGATACATTTTTTCTCCAAATATGTAGAAGCTATTTTCAATATTGAATAATAATAGTATAACCTCACATATAGAAAAAATAGTATTGTCATTGAAAAATTTGAGGTTCCTACAAAAAGAACAAATTAGATTTAGAAAGAAGAGATAAATAGTATAATTTAAATTGACCAAATTTTAAGTTAAGGGTAGTGTTATCCAATGTTTGTCAACAAGAATCTTCTATCTTATATAGATATTCCAAATAATTCTGCTAATGGAGAAAGTTATCATAGCCAACTTGGAACACTATACCCCCTACACCTCAGGAAAAATAGAAACTATAAAAAATATACATTAATCTAGGAAAAAATATGACAATTTTAGTCTCAATAATAATGGATCACCATTCAATAGAAACACACAACCGAGTAAGTAGTCTTTATTCAAACTAAAATTTAATGAAGAAAAATTAGAAAATCATGTGTTGCCTCCCAAGAAGTGCTAGGTTTAAATTCCACATACTTACATTATTACCCAAAAAAATATAACCATGATCATTAAATGGGTAATAATATTTAATTTCATTCACATAACTTTCTTATAAGGAACATACAATAGGATCTCTCAAGAAATTTCCACTTTCAACAATAAGCATTATTAACCAAAATTTATCCAATGCAGTAGTATGTAACATGTTTTCCAACTAAATGTGTGATCTAAAATACACTTTCTAAACTCTAAAAAAGATAAAATAGAATCCAAAATATCACCAAAATAATCATGGATTCTTCCCTAGATTTTCTCGTACTAATATTCTTCCAATATCATAGAAATAGAAAAAAATCATGCATATTCATCCTCAATATTTCTAGAAAATCATCCTAAAATATCCATCGTATTAGACAACTCAGAATACTCCCATTTTAAGGAATTAAACTTAGCTTCAATACAAATATTTCCCAATGTACACATAAGACACAAATGATTTTATCCTTTCATGTTCTAACTAGGAGTCATCACAAAAATCATTAAACCGACTACGTAATAAGTTTTCAAGGAAATAAACTAGTTCATAATGAGCATAATCATGTTTTGAGAAGGATATAGATGATAGAACCCACCCCCTATTTAAGAACCTTAAAATATTCAGTTTCAAAAGGGAATTATTAATAAACAAGATTAGATAGTTCAGGAAGATGTTTTGACTCAAACTCCAAAATGGTTTCCAGGGAAATAATTTTCACATCAATAGTAGGGTATAACGATGGATCACCAGCTAATAAGAAACATTCATTATTTTGGGGAATCCATATCTTTGTGTCCTCAAGTGGAAAATAACTATACATAGGTATGACATCAATTTTGAATCATTTATTCTCATCAAAATCAATCTGGTCACAACTAACCACTTGTTTTGTATCTTCAAAGAAACCATATTTTCCTCCACATCATCAAAATCTTGTCCGGTATGTTTTCCTCCAGAAATATAAAAAATAAGACCTCCAGTAGAATTTAAGGGACCCTCTAATATTATTGGTACCTTTCTATCATATTCCATATCAATAATTAGGAAATATGTGTCCAATTTTAGTTTTCTTACACTCACCAATACTTCATCCACCATTTCATAGGGATGTGTGAGTGACCTATCAGCAAGATGAAGAGAAATATTAGTTGGTTTAATATCTATGTAGATAAAATTTTTGAACATGGAATAAGGAATAAATTTAATATTCACTAATAAATCACACATAAAATTTAGTTTCCCACTTACTCCTATTCAGTATTGAATAATAATGTTTCTAAGGTCAAAAAAATTTGGAGGTAGTTACCTCAAGAGCACACCACTTCACTCCTCATTAAGATGGATGATATAAAATTTATTCCAATAATTTTTTATAAAACTTTTGATCAATTTGAGATAAGATGATATTTTATCCAATTCATCAAAACATTGCATGTTAATGATGAAGGTTTGAATCACTTTAAGGAACCTCAAGTAGTTAGGGTTTTCACTCATTTTTACTCTTTCTAGGATGTGAATGGTAGGGGCATAAAATTATAAAATGGGTTGATTTCTCACATGATTCATAAAAAAAATTCCTTCCTTCCTTATTTAATCAGTTCCCACTCAAATTTCCTTGGTTCATTCGATTTTTTTAGGTGTGGATTGCACATTATTTTCATTATAGACCAAGCTATACTAATTGAAAAACTTTTCATTTCCTAGATTTCTTATCCTAGATTTAGTAAATCTCTAAATTTATTCTTCACTAGGATGTACTGTTGTGGGTTCTTGATTTTTCATCCAACTTGTTATTGTGAAATCCATAAAATTATCTATAGAATTAAAAACTATTTTACTTGTCAACATAACTTTATCCAAAAAAATTCATAATACTATCTAACTATTCCATTTGGGTTTGCAAATTTTCATGGATTGATTGTTGGAAATAAATTTTTGAAATCAAATTCCTAATAAGTTCCTCTATATCAAAAATTGAATTTTAAGGACCAATAATGCTTAGAAATTAATTGGAAGTTTGATTCATGTTTCCATTAGAAGAAGTATTTTGTTTTCTAATATTTTGTTCTTTCCTAGATAATTATGGTTGATTTTTGTTTATAGATTTATATTGACTTGAAAATGAGTCATTTTTTTTTCATATTTGATACCACTAAAATCAACACATTTATAAATTTCCAATGGTTGAGCTAACATATCAATATTGGTTCAACTATTTTGTGTGTGACTGTACATCCCACAAAGAGTTTATTTCACCCTAAATTTTTTCAATCTAAACTGTTTCAACTATAAGTTGGTTTGAGACCAATGAATCACTATCTTCCCATTTTTCTTATGTTAAATGTTTTGATCAAATTTCTCAAAAATTACCTTAATCTCTATTGATGACTTAAATAAAAAGTCAAATCCAAAAGATTTATCTATAAGATTCCAATTGTTTTGTGAGATACTATTATAAAAAGTTTCACTAAAAATGTGGTCACCTAATTGGTGATTATGATAATCCCTTATTAGTATTCTAAAATAATCTCTTATCTTATGAAATAGATATCCATCATTTTGTTCAAAAACTATGATATTGTTTCTAACCTCAATTGTGGTGTACCTAGGATAAAATTGGAGATGAATGAATTGAATAACTGATACCAAGTATCAAAAAAATCCTCATATAAATTTTGTAACCAACTCATTTCCTTTACCTTGAGACAGAATGGGAAAACCCTTAACCTAATCTCCTCCTCACTCAGTATATGGATAGGTATTTGTTCCACATAACTATATAAATATATAAGGATATCTAGTGAATCCTATTTGGGATAAGAATTAAAGGAAGGCTGAAATGATATATGAGTCTATTTAAGGAAATATTTCGTAGACCTTGGAGTGGGCCTTATGAATAAAGTATTTCTAGAAACTAATGGTAATATAAACTCTTTACATCTAGGAGTCTCTAGGGCTTGTTTTTGAGGCTGTGGTGGAATCATTTCCTGATTTTAATTTAGAGCATCTTTATCAACCAAATTATCCATTATTATTTATATTGAAATGTGTTTTTTAAATATTTTTAATTTTATATTAAATTTTTTTATGTTTTTTTTATGTTGTTATATATTTTTATTTCATTTTTTGTTTTTTTAAATTGGTCTCAAATTCCTTCCCCATAAACGGTACCAATATTTTATTGTGAGTTCATTAGAATTTTAAAATTTTAATATTTATATAACCTAATTACACTATTAATGTGGTAATAAAGGTTTCCAATAAAATAAAAGGAATAAAGTTTTTTAGACCAAAGACAATAAAAAAACAAACAATAATAAAAACTAATGTGAACAGCTAAAATGGAATGCCGTGGATGAGATAACATATGTGAGGATGTAGTGAATGAAAAAATTGATAGATACATGTATTGGATGAAATTAGGGGAACTAAATAAGAATATATTGATTAAAATTTCACTATTCTTGAATGAAATCAATAAAAAAGGTACAAAGGTTGTTCTTATAGGAATTAAGTGTCTAACTATCAATAGATAAATCACCATCACTATTGTTCTGTCTTGGGAAAAATTATTTCTAATAGAACCCTAGAAAGTAATGCTTCCTCATGGAGAATAGAGTACCATAGTATTTTTTAGTTTATTAATTTTGTTGTGGTTTCCAAGGAAAGAGGATACTCTATGCTTAAATTCTAAGTACTTGAAGTATAATTAATGAATTCTCATGTGGAAGAGGAAAATGAATCATTGGATCAAACATGTCACCCCTCTTGTGATTAATCAAATTGTAAGATCATATGAATTGATTGTAGTTCAATATATCACATCCAACCACCTAAAATACATAAAAATTAATAATTGAGGAAGCATAACAAATATAATAAATAATAATCATCTTAGAACATTCAAATAGAGTATAGAAAAAAGAAGAATCTCAAGCTGGACTAAAAATGCTCCCTGTAGGTTTGCCTGCTCAATTATATTTCATCTAGTGAATGGTGAATTTTAATGGTGATCGAATGACTGAAAGATGGATGGATCAGATTTTCAGATCTGAAAAGGATAAGTGGGATGAATCAAAATGGTCATGAATGGGTGAGTGGAATGATTGGTTCTACAGATCTATAATGGGTGCATAATGAAAATGGATGGATCCCTTTTTATATAGAATTAGTGAGATGGTTATGGAAAATTAACTGGATCCTTCTAGACTCAAATTATTTTCAACATAAAATTCTACACACCCATTGTATATAATCACTATCAAAGTCAGATCTATGTTCTCCATCTCCCATGTAGCGTTTACACAATTTTATATGCCCCCCCTCCTATAACAGTATCCATGCTCTTCAAACAGCTTTGTCTTGATCAACTGAACTACACAACAATAATAACCACACATAAAGAGATAAAAATAAATTAATAAAATTATTAAAAAAATTAAATTATAAATATATATATACTTATAAATTTATTTTTACAAGGACAATAAAAAAATAAAAAAATAAAATATATTATTATTATATTTTATTAATTGTAATAGTTATTATATTGTATTAATTTTATTAATAATTATAAATTATAAATTTTAATTTATATTATAAAAAGTATATAAAAGAGGATGACTAGAGAGGTTCACTCATAGAGAGGGGTAGGGTTGATGGTTAATGTAGATAGAGGGGGAGCAGGGGGCTCTAATGGCGGTTCATCAATGGTGAGGAGACATAAGAGTAAGAAAAAGCATGGGTATTCAATAGAAAACACGACACCTAATCAAATTTGGGATGATTAATTGGATTGGATTTGGTTTAGTTTCATCCTCAAATCTAGTGCGGGTGAGGAGATGAGGCTCAGTTTTCTTTTGGTGATGCTTGAATTTCAGATCTGGAATTCTATGAGGGGAATGGAGGTATCCAAATTCGTTGGTTTAGATGGGGATTTTATGTTCTCAGGTGGCTATAGAGAGTGGATCTTGTTCTTGATATTTGTATAATTTGTTAATTTTTACATTCAATGATGATTCTAGTTCAGTGCTCATCTGGTGGCTTCGAGTTTGAGTGACAATGTATATATTTGGTGTTTCATTGTTTTCATTGTGGTGGTCAGCAACCAGCAAGGAGAGATGGTGGGTAGTGTGGATGATGGCGGATACACCATTGGGAGCTAGACCAAGGGTTCCACAATGGTAACTAAATAATCACCATTGATGGAATGCCAACGGTGGGTCGAAGGGGTAGGGGGCTGGTGATGACTCCATGAGTCAATATCAGAGGGGTGTGACTCCTATGAGTCATCATTTGGGTCACAATGTACAGTTGGGAAGGAGATCACAATGGTGGTGGGTGGAGAGGATGATCCACTATTGGAAAGTGCCAACAACGTGTGGAGGTGAAACAATGACTCAATGAGACACCATTGAAAATTGTTTATGGTGGGTTTCTACTATCGATGACTTAGTAGAGTCACCGTTGGGTGTGGCTGAAGAAAGCACCAAATAAAAAAAATTAATTTAATAATGTTTAAATAAATAAATTAAAATAAAAAATGAATTTAAAATTTTAATTATCATTTAAAAAATGATTAATGAAAATTATGGTAATTAATTACAAATTAATGAACAAATAAATTAGTTTTAATTAAAATTGAAGAACACATTTTAATATTAAAATAAATTAAATTCATAATAAATAATTCGTTAAAATGATGAAAACATAAAGTCAAATTTATATAATTAAATAATTAATTAACAAATAAATTAAATAAATGTTGAATATTGAATTTAATTTAAACTAAATATAACTAAGTATATGAAAAAAATTATAGAAAATAATAAAAATTAATAAATCAATTTATGTATTTGAATTTTCAATAAAAAATGTGAAATTAATTTATTCAAAAATAAAAAAATTGATGAATTCATTAAATTGATGAATTAATATAAAAAATTGATAATATAGGAGAATAAAAAAATGATTAAACCAATGAATATAAATAAATAAATTAAATAAAAATATTATTCAAAAAATAATTTATTTATAAATTGAAATTAAATTAAATTAATAATAAATAAAATAAAATAATAATATTTAATAAATTAAATAATTATTTTTAAAACCAAAATGAAATAATACCAGAATTAAAATAATAGAAAATGAAAAAATAAAATTTAAACAAAAACAACATCATAAAAATATGGAAGTTAATGGTATATTAAAAAATAAATTTTAATTTTTTCATAAACACCTACGATTAACATTAAAATACATAAAATTATTAAGAATTCATAAATTTAACAATTTAATATAAAAAATATTACAAATTTTAATTTTCAAACAAATTTGTAGTTATAATAATAAAAGGACAATAAAAAGTGTAAATTGATGTGATTAAAAGTAATGAAAAAAAAATCCACATATAATTATGTTCATAATATTATTAAAAATTTAGTGGAATGAAAATTTATGTAATTTAATTAAATATAGGAGATCTCTATTGTTTACTTTGAAGCTAATTTTACACATTTGACTATGTATCAATGGAATTTTATTCTAGACCATGATAGAAAAATTTATCTATTTTACATAGGATTTAAGACTTGTTTATCAAGTATGGAATATTTTTTAAACATAATAAAAATAATAATTTGATGATGTAGAAGAATGTGAATTACCTCTATCAAATATAGAGAGCACCATAGAAGATGAAATAATCACTATACATATAACAGTAGCTATCCCTGCTTCAGATTCCCCTACAGGAAAAATTACTGCATAAAGCTATCCAGTACTACCAACATGAGCACCCCCATAACATGAGTATTAGATTCACCACCCTTGGAAGCATCGGTACGAACATGAAAACCCTTGGTGAGAGTAGATTCATCCTTAATACCTTGGGATATCATTTCAAAAAAATTCCTCAGATGGACTTACACTATGTAATGATGAGAAGTCATTGGAGCCTAAAAACATTTAGGATTTTTAGGACCATGACTTCATTATTGGAAATAAAAAACTAATGATGTCCTAAAAATACAATAAAACTATTACGGAATAAAAATAAGCACCGTTTCATTTCATTTTTTGTCTAGAAAACACACCTTGGAAAATAATTTCATAGAATGAAGATCCACCAAAACCTGTGTTTCCATCTATGTCTTCCTTAGACAAATATTCTTTTTCGACCACCTCTATAATTATTGGAAGGTATATGAGAATCCAAATTGATTGAATATATGGACATAGACCCAATCCAGTCCTCGAACCCTTTAGGTTCTCATTTGTGAAATGATCTGATGCCAGGTTCACTAGAATTACAAAGTGGGGGGAATACCATAGAACAATTTAATCCCCCTTTACATAAGGTTAGGATCAACTTGGTATTTTTCCCAATCTCAGGGTAAAACTATAGATTTATGATTATTTTTAAGGAAGTCTTGTTAATATTCATGTAAAAAATATCTTTCTGAAATAGAGTCCCACCATCACCATTATGATCCCTCGAGTATATACATGTCAAAACCCACCACAAGGGCCTCAAGAGTCTAGATGTATTTGAATATCATCACAACTGATATATTTGTTCCCCATGTTTATTGGATTTTTTTATTAAAGTTTTAAATAAGATGAATTTTAATAATTATGGTCATTCTAAGAATTATATATTATCTTCACCTTCATAAGGTGAATTTATTAATATTAAAGGGATCAATTCAATAAATGTGATCATAGATAAACCATAAAATATATATGATGGTATGAAAATAATGTAAAAGACTTTGTTATTATTCTATAAAATCAAGTGAGATGATATAAAAATGAATAATGATTATACTGCTGATAATTTCTTCACTAGGGTAAAAAATGTTTTGAATACCATTAATGGTTTTCTAGATAATTTATGGAACTATGATAGTATTGAAAAAAATTCACATATCTTACAAAATTATTATTTTTCAAATGAATCTACATTGGATGGAAAAATCCATGTGATATTCTACATGATGACTTATATAGTACTATAATTCCAAATCAAATGAAGAAATATGGTTCTGTAAAGAAAATTTTGAAGGATGAAAATGAGATTTCTTTTAAAGAATATAAATTCCAAAAGGAAAAGAATATTTTTTGAGAATGATGAAGCATTATCTTTAAAATTTTACTTTGATATGGATGTGAAATTATCCAAAATTATGTCCATTGTATTGATAAATTTAACCGGATGATATGGAAATTATTATTCTAATATACCATATAAACAATTTAACTATAGGATGATTGGAAATTTTGTAGAAAATATTTCCAAACATAATGATGATGAGTCTAGTGGATATGAAAATGTATGTTTCAGGTGGTTGATATAGAATAACTAACAAAAATGAAGTTATTTTTTAAATTAAATGTTATTTATTTCTCATGAAAATAATAAAAAATATTTTATCTAAATATGTGGAAATTTAACACTGTAATTGGGATGAAAAGGTTTATACTAAAATTGATGTTATTGACAAGAAACTTATAGATAAAAATAATTATAAATACATAACTAGTTATGTATATAGTAACTCTGGAGGTGAAGATAAGGATGATAATATAGTGTTCATGCATAAGAGGGAGTTTAGAGAATGTATTTTGAAAATTTTAAAACCTGATAAGAAAAAATAGAAGTTGAAATAAAATGTTTTGTTTACCAACTATATGGGAACAAACAATGAATAAGAAAAATCTAATCTCTTAAATGAGATTGAATGTTTTGAAAATTTTCTCAATACTAAGAATACCTTGTGTATTTAGATGAAATAATATATCAAATCATTGAAATAATATATTAAATCATTGAAATAATAGTATGATCTTATTCAAATAAAACTTTTCATAGTAGAGGAATAACTAAACCTTTACATAATTATATTTCAAAATTCAATTTCAAATTCATAAATTTGATAAGATGAACGAAGTGAGATAATATTAAAAAAATAATGTTCTCTATAAAATATTTATGTTTAAAATGTATATTAGAGGTTTTAGATGAATAATAAAGTCAATGAATAAATTTTTGTGTCAAAATCTATTGAGTAAAAAAATTAGTAAATTATGGTATTACAAACTTTGATTAAAAAATTATAAATTTGGTTACTATAATTTTTTTCTTAAAAAAATTCTATTTTGAAGAGAATTATTCCTTGATATTATTAAAACCATAGTAAACTATATAAATCTAGTATTCTTGATTAAACTAAAAGATAAATTCAAGGACACTTTTCTAGAATACATAAAATTTTCAATAGTAAATACTCTTTTTATGGATAGTTATGGTACTATTGAGTCAGGTATACATCAAGGAAGTTATTGTTTAAATACCATAATAATTCTGATTCCAAAAGTCTTAGAATAAAAACTTATAGGGGGAGTCAGCTCACTCTATATTGAGAGATTTAGAAAAAGAATTTAAAATATTTTTTGAGGAACAAAATTATATTTCAAATGATAGGAAATGATTTGTGTAATATATTATCATCTAGGCTATCACAAAAAATAATTCATCACCGTGTTTCCTAGGAAGTAGGAAAATAATCCCAAAAAAAACATTAAAGGAAAGACCATTGTATTATAAGTTTCTCTTAAACCCTCGATATATGTATGTTCATGGATTTTTGAAAGTTCTTTCCCATCGCATATAATAAGAAACATAAGGTTTTGGAATAATTTAATAAAAACCAAAGAATTATTAATGACCATTATAAATTATGGGGATATCAAGATTAACAGGTTTGGATATGATAATATTGGATAGATAAAAATATAAATCTGATAATACTATTTATATTGATGGTCTGAAAAACAAGATAAATTCTTCATAGATTTTTTATGAAGGTAATGAGGTAATTTTATGAAAATATGGTATTTGTGTAAAACAATTTGAAAATGGAAAGGCAGTCTGAAATGGATTGTAAAAAAAGTAAATTTAAATTTAATGGGTGATGATTATAATTTTTGGTATTTAACTGTTAAAGATGAAAATGAACTCTATAATAGTTTTCTTGGTCAGTATGGATAAATGAATAAATATACCTTCTTATCTTAGACAATGTGTTCAATATATGAATACAATTTTAGGGATATTGATTAAACATTATCCACATGTTAGTTGGAGATGATAAAAAATTACTCACAGAAAAATGTCGATGATTAGACATCACACCCTCTAGAACTAATCAAATATGATATTTTTGGATCCATGAGAATGGTTTCAACACATGAAAATAAGTTTTTTACTTCCATTATTGATTAAATTACTCAAATTACATGTATTATTTTTATTAAAGATAATTTAGAGGTCCTAAATATCTTCATGAGATTTATAAGATGTGATAAAAAATGTGTAGTTATAATTAGAAGTCATTTTAGAAATATAATGGTGTGGATTACACTAAAAATAAGGTTGTGGATTATCTTAAATAACATATTACTTATCATGAATAATGTTCAACTTTCACACAACAATGAAATAGTGTAACTAAATGGACTAGTATAATATTGGTTGAGATTGAATGGAAAATTTTGATAGAAAATGATATTTCTAGAAATTTTTTTAGTCAATATGTTTATATAGAAATACCTGTGAAAAATAACCAATAATATAGAATAAATTTTTATGTGACTCTATATGAGTATTACAAAGATAAGGTACAATACCTATAGCATCTTAGAGTTTCTAGAGGCCCTTATATAATAATTATCAAAAAAGGAAATCAATTAATATTTTTGCTAAGAGGTCTTGTAAGAATATTTGTTTATAACCATATAAAATGGATAGTTATTTCCCTATTATAATAATTATACTAGAATACTTATTGATATAATATATGTGATGAACTATGAATTTTCAAAGAAGAAAATTATTGATATTGAAGCCAGTTAAATATGTGATACTACTGCTAATTCTATTTAACATCATAATGAAATAATATAAAAACATAAAATTAATGAAGATGTATAGTCTAAATGAGAATATTAATAAATATCAAGTAATGAGGAATAATTATATTGAACTCAACTGAGGTTAATAATGAAAGTTCATGTTCAAGACATCATTGGAAAAAATGAAAAATGGTTGCAACTAATAAGAAAACAGAGGAAAATACAACATACCTATGTATTTTATTATATTTTTCTAATGATGTTGGTGAACCTATGGTGAATTAAATGTGATATGGTTTTATAAATTATGAATTGATTGAAATCGAGAATAATGATACCCAAGAACTAGCTCCTAAACCTAATGATAAAATTATCATCACAACAATATCGGTGTTTTGAAATAAATTGAATAAAAAATGTGATGTTTTGAGGAATAAATCAATATTAATAGATTCAATATATTCATATATTAAGTTATTTTAAATTGATGTTTTTTACCAATTATATGGCTTGAATCAATTAAAATGTTCTAGGTTATTACTTTAAAATTCATTTCAAGATCTACCAAATTAATTGGGTGTATATATTTCTCAATAAATAATTATAGGAATAAGATTAAATTTAAAAACCAATTGGGTTTCTACTTTGAGAATATTAAAATTAATTATTTTTATGAATTATTATTTATTAGGGCTGAAACATGCCACAATATCATTTTTATAAGGATTAAACCTATGTTAACTGGTTAAATTTCAAAAATGAAAGAGTGGAAAAAAAATCTATATCATATATGATAATTTTTTTATCACAATATCATATTTTCTATGTATATCAAATCATATTTCATGTAAATGATAAATAAATTTTTAATAATATTACCAAATAAATGAAGTATTTGTCATAAATGTCTCTGTATAAAGAGATGAGGTCCATTCCTTATCTATAAATATCTCAAGAGAAAGTTAAGATTTATCATTATAAATAAATGTTTGAAATGTAACATATTAAAATATTTTGTTTTGAGGATTCAAAATCTTCTTTTACACTAATTCAAGTGATAAAATATCAATCTAAACATATATAGGTGTAATAAACTAATCAATATGTCATTAGAATATTTTTTTAGAACATTGTTATACCTTATAACTTAATTATCAGATATTCCATACAATCACTATTTGTTCTAGATATCATTGTGCTCCAAAATAATCATGTTTTACTATTGAAAATTGATTCATAGGTATATAATGGTTGAAATATTTTTATGTATTAAAGTAAGAAAAAAATGAAAATTTGTTTATGTTTGGTTATGATGTTTTTGATTTGGTAATTTGTATTAATGATAGAAAATAAAATTATGTTGGAGTTTTCATTATTGGTAATTTATGTGTGTGTTGGAACACAAAAGGCAATTTAATACAACATTAGGAACTAATGAATAATAATATGTGGCTATAAAATATTCTACAACTTAGTTGAAACCCATGAAAAGTTAATTGGAATATATGAAGGTTGTTCTAAAGATTCCACATCTTCATGGATATGATAATCATAGTGCTATAAATATATACAATAATATATTTAAAAATTATAGAATTAAACTATTTTATGTTAATTATATTTTCTTCCTTGATATTATGGGGGGAATGGAATTGAATTTGGAGTCTGTTACAAAAAAGGAGAAAAATTAAGACATGTTCACCAAGACATTATGTAAAGTTGGCTTCTAGAATCTGAGGCTGATGTTGGGTATTCATCCTCACATAGTACAAGAATTAGATATATTGGTCACACCCCATAATTTTTCATATATTTGGATGTTTTTATCATAGGGGAGATAAATGAAAATATAATATTTTCGTTGTGATGTTCTTTAACTATTTAGGGAGAGAATATATTTACAATGTGTTTTTTTTAAATAGGGAAGCTATTATTTCAGCATGTGAGATGTAATTTAACTTTTTGATCATGTGGGTAAAATATAATAATATTTTATTCATTTTTAACATTTTTACCTATTTTCTAAAGAGGATAGAGGTGGTTATTTATATAATGACTATTTAGGTTTTATTTTATTGAATATGTTTAGAGTCCAGGAAGAATTTTAAGAATGACTTTTGAATAAATTCTTTAGGAAATCATCGAATTATTTTTAAATGACTCTTGATTCCTACCATTATTACTCTCACATAAGATTATATTTTTTTGGATTGAGGTACATTACTTTTTTTTAATAGCATCAGGTTTTTATGTTCCTTAGTTGAAAAAAATTTCCAACATGGTAGATTATTGTGACCAGGAGACTTTGTGTTGTTATCATATTTTGATGATCTTGTTATAAAGTTTCTTAGTAGTAAATTATATGTTTATGATGATTATGTATATTTTTTTCAACACTTTTATATAGTTTTTCAAGTTGATACAACCATGTGCTACTGTAAGGTTTCTACTATGGTGATGTTGTTTCCATGTTATACCATTAGGAGCTACTACCATGGAAATACCTTTGGGTTAATACCACTATGTGCTACCACATGGAAGATACCGTTAGGGTTCTACTATTAGGTGCTAATTTTTTTTTGTACCATCATAGAATAATTTGGGAGATAAAACCTCTTGATAAAAACAAAACAACCACGAGTCACACGTTCTTTAATTATACCATCAATTTAAATATGACATTGCAAGTAAAAAAGTTTATTTTAATGAATAAATATTATGATATAGAGTTTCAAGATTCATGAAAAAGGTTATATTGTATAAATTTAGATATATATATATATAATATAATTGAGATTCAATGAATATTTTATGGTGCAATGAATAGTGAATCAAATGAAAATAAAAGGTATGCTCCACACATTTATTCACACATAAAGAATAAGGAATGTTGTAATATATATCCCTGAAGTTCAATATTAATTTTTTTATTAAAATATAGTTAAAATAATTCAATATGAATATTTAATTTAATTCATTACACATTTTTTAATTTTTGTTACACAATATTTCATTCATGCTAAATTGCATGATTATTTCTTATGATAAGTTATTCTTTTTTCAATGGCAATAAGATTGCTCAATTTGAAGAGGATGATTTGTAATTAAAAAAATAGAGTGATCTAATATATATATCACATACGTATTGATACATAAACATTTATTAAAGGGTGAAGAAACACATGTGTTAATTAATATTAATTTGGATATCTTAATTTCATCATTGCTCGATGTAGTTACAAAAAATTATGTAAGTTGTTTACCATGGATGTTATTATTATGAATAGATTTTATTCTATTGGGATTTTGAATTAATATATACTTATATGGTATTTTAAATATCATGATTAAGAATAAAGTTAAAAAATGTACCTTTTTTGGATTGTTAAATTATAGTTATATTATTTCATATCATAATATTGATGTTTGAATGGGATGATGAAGGTTTTTGTTGAAGAAGTAGTTGTTTCATGAAGTATTGTTCATGAAAATTGAATTGGTTCATTTACTAGAAAAAATGTAATCAGAAGAATAGGGAGACCCTATAATAGTAAATAACAATATTATTTTCTAAAAGAGGGTGATATAACAATTTTATCTTTATCATTTGAATTTTTTATTAGTGAATCATTCACTTGATGTATAGGATGCAAAAAATTGTCATGATACTTTTAGGTGAATTCCAAGGAATTTCCCTACTCTATAAGATTCCCAATGTTTTATTTGATCATATGATCATACTATTTACAAGGTCATGCTACAGATTAGCCAATCTCATTATGCAGTGAACCTTGTAAATCACATGACCTCTCTATCTATACTTTTTTTTATTTTACATCAAAATTTACTATATCGAAAAATAATCATTATTTAGATGAAAAAACATAATATTTATGAATCAATGATTCATCCCACTCATAATGATTCATTGATCATGTTTTCATAGATTTCATCCCCACTATACCATGATCCTAAAGAGAGTGTGGTTCTATTATTGATATCAGGGATTTATTGATGATGTTTACAAACTTTATGGTGATTAGGGAGTAAAGTTACATAGAAATTTTTATATGGAATAATGTGGATGAGGTGGTGAATATACATGAGGTAATGAGGATAATTATTTTACATAAATATACATATTTTAAATCATGAATCTAGGGTTTATTATAGAAATATTTGGGCTCTCAGTTACACATCATCACTACATTCCATCATTAGATTCATGGAAAGTTAAAGGGGACCATCCAAACATCAGAGGGCTTGTAATAAACCTAAATCATGGGTTTTTTGGATCATTAATGGGGAATTTTACATTATAAGATATATCTTAAGATAATTTATTATAATATTCTTTTGGCATGTCAATATTCATGGTATTGTATGAGTTCTTTAATTGATCTTTATAGTGTTAGAATGAGGTTTCTAGCTCAGTAAACCATGGATTTGATGTGGTGTATAGAATTATTGTGATAAATTATATTGTTTTGATAGGGTGAAGGAATCATATGGTAGTTATAATTAATATGTGATTCGATATAGTAGACCTATAGAGTTTATAGTTAGTGATTATTTTTACTTGGGGGTTTTCTCATTTCATGTTCAATAGTGGATTGGTTAGGGATTTAATCTCTATCTATCTATGTATTATCAATCCATTAATGTTGTTCCTTCCTATTAATAATATGGAATATCACTTTCCACATCCTTCGATGATGGAACATATTCAAGAATCCCTCTATGTATCAAATAATTAGTGATATATTTTGGAATATTTTCATATTATATATTGAGGAGAGTTAGATATTGACGATGATAAGACCTTAATATAGTGAACAAATTAGATTCAGGATTATCAGGATAATATATTGTGTTGACATGTTACACCTTTGATTCATATCCTACAGAGGAATGGTGGCATCAAATATTATATATAGCAATATGAATCATAGATGCATACTAAGTATCAATTTTTTTTACATATTAGTGATATATTTGATATTATATTGAGTTTAATTATGAATCTGTTTTTAGATGTTTGTTTATTTTTTCCAGGATATATTTTTTTGTGGTGGTTTTATCATCTTTGAGAGGTAGCTTCTAGTGATTTTTTCATTATAAATTTTTGTGGGTTTCCTTATGAGACTAAATCTAGTTATTTAGGCTGGTATTCATTCAATACATTTCTAATATAGTGGTCAAAAACTAAATGACCCATTACATATAATTTTTTGGTGTTAGAGATGTAGAGGGGAGTATAGCGGGGAAAGGGTATGTTTTGAGATGAAATTTCATCTAGGGGAACACATTTGAGAAAAGAGGCATGTATTGATCCATGTGAGGTCATTTAGAGGGTCTTGACTTGGGATTATCATACTAGTTATAACATATATACCAAAGAGGCTGGATTACTTAGCTATTATTTTTCAAGGACCCCTGATGTGTGGTCTTGGATATGTGATGTGGGTTTTTACCTAGAACTTGTTAGGAAGATTGTTAGGAATAATTTTGTGGTGTGGTGATCCACACTATGGCATGGAGATTGGGAGAGTGGTTTTTTGATTTTTAAAATATTTAGTATTGTAACGTCATTAGTCCTTCATTTTTCCATGGCCCATTCCCAACATTATTGGAATTTTACATTGAAAATTTCATATATTTTTTAGGATAGTTATTATAGGAGAAATTATGGAATAGCCACCACTGTTGAATTATATATTTAGTGGAAAACATAGGCAATGTTTCATGTTCTATGTATTCCATCACAAACTTCTATTTTTCCAAACATTGTATAAATTTCAAATATACTATGAATTCTATTCATTTTCCTATATTTATCCTAAATATATGTTTATTTTAGAAGAAATTTCAGTCCATATTCATTTACTTTGTTCCTCATATTCTAATGATAGATTGTCAATTAACCAGTTTGAGTCCCCCCATTGTCATATTCTTGGTTTATTCTCATTAATACATCATGGAATCACAATGGTATTGCATTTTTGATTTAAGGAATGTTAGATATATGATTTAGATGAGGAATTATTATATTATGTTTTATTAAATGAATCCTTAGGGAATTTTTACACTGTTATTGTCACTTATATGACTTGTCCTGCACAAAAAATTGTGATTCTATGATTAAGTTTGGTGTTTCAAAAACAATATTTATTTATTTAATTTTTTTGGTCTTATTATATTTTAAAAATGTACAAATATTATCGATTTTCACCAATATGATAATTAAATAGACCTAAATATAATTGATGGTAATTGTTTGAGTCCCATTTTTTACCTACTATTGTGATATTTATCAAAATATTTATGACTTCATATTAATGTTATTTAAAGTTATTTTTATTATTTATCCATGGGTATTGATCTTTTGAATTTTGTTATGGAATTTAATTTCAAAAAATAGTAATATCACAATGATGGTAAACAAACCTATTGTGTATATAATTTGTAACATAAGGGTTTCACATGCATGATAAATGGGTTTTGGATTGGGTTATTTGTGGACTTGGTTATTATATTTTTGTTGTGAATATATCACCATTGTTGGAAATATTTTTTTTGTCTTGATTGTGTGGTAATGTAATAGATATTATTTTTCATATTCTATAGATATGTCTATATGTGCTGGTCAGAATATGTTGACTGTGGGACATCATTGGTTCATATGTGAGGAGAATGGGAATTCATTGGTTGGGTTCAGTTGGGAAGTATTGGAGATTTAGTATTTTTGGGTTGTATCATATAATAATTTTTAGTTGAATGTTTTTATTGGGATGTATTATAGTGTGGTTTGTGTAGTAGGGATACAATGGCCTTTCATCATTTGGAAAGAGGGAATTCATTGTTTTTCTTAGGATGATGACTTGGTTCATTATTGTTGGGTATGTTATAATTTCCATGTTATATGTAATTTTATAACTTGTAATGATTATATGAAATTTAGAAATTCATTTAATTAATGTTGGTATTTTATGGAATAGGGCTGTTATTAAAAATGGAATAAAATGGATTAATGAAGATAAGATGGAAATTAATGGTGAATGAACAAATGTCATAACAATATGATTCATTTTGAGCATGGGAATTCTTACAATTACTATTATGTATTGGAATGTTGATTGGTTTGTCGTGTTGTATTCGACACCAGTGGTGGACAGTGGCGATGGATGTATTAAAATTGTTGTGGGTTGAAATAGTGTATCATTGGTGTGGACCCACTAGGGTAGCCTTATTTGTTATATATATATATATATTACTATCTCATTATTCCATTACAAAACTTAAATAAGTTAGATAAATATTATCACACCCAATTATTTTATGTTACAGGATAACTCTCTAGAATCAATGTTGGTGAGGTTGGATTAATGGAAAAACATATCCCCATCCATCACTTGGAGTATAGTTCATGGTAGTAATATGTATCGTCCTGACCTGGATGCCACTAAATCAATGCTCTGAGCCGGTACTCTACAAGGCCTCAAGCGCGCCTCACCGTACGCCATAGGTTTACAACTAGTAGCAAGGGCCTATAAGGTGATAGTGGGGAGAATATTACCTCATAACAGATTAATAAAATAACATAAATAACTAAGTATCACAAATAGTATAAAGTAAACATATTGTTTAAGTGATAAACAACTGAAATAGAACATGCTGCAATAGTAAAATGTTGTAAAAAGACCGAACAACTATGAAAAACAATATAACATTGGTCACCCACTGGGCCACCCATACAAATATAGCAAAACAAAAGAAACTAAAATTAAAAGTAAAGGGCTCTGCTACTAATTCTGATCCAACCCACATACCCGATCTCTAGACACTAATGAACTATAGCAGCCCGATTAGTTGAACCACATGAGTAGCTCTGCTCGATCAAGAAACACTAGGCTAAATCCCTATCCACTATGAAACTCATGCTAAACTTGAAAAGTAGAATAAGTTCTACACATAAACCGATGTTCACTTTCATGGGTGAGAATGAATCTCATTAGGCCACCCCGACAAGAAAATTTTAACTATTCTACTATAAGTGTATGAAAAAGAAACGTGCTCAGCCTAGCTGAAACACAACCAAAAGTAACGTAAAACCAACATGAGCCACATTCGTACCCAGGGTCCGTAATCCCTTTAAATTGGGAAAGTTCTACCATGTATTTCCATATATATATATATATACTTATACATGTATAGTCCCATACCTATACATATATACATAAATATGAACATTTATGAGTATGTGAAACAAACAAGATGAAAGCCAATCTATAGTAGATACTTGGGTTTGTAATCCCAATCAAAATATACCTAATTTGGCCAATGTTGGAATCACATAAGAGAAGATATTCCTTGACCCATGGTCCAAGGTACTACTATTGTTACAAAGACCAGATGAACCCTCAGGTTCCACCTCAATCACATAGCCCAACACTATGTTCCTCCTAACACCTCATGTTTCAAGTACCGACATCTCGAAGGCACACCCAAAAAAATGTATCCCTACCCCACATACCCCTGCTCAAAAGATCACATAGGCCCATGGAATAAAATCTGAAGGAATCATAATGTATATCCTCAAATAAAAGTCCAGGCCCACAACCACAATCACGATGAGCCTCAGCACCCAACTTGATAGCCTCATCGCTATCAACCGAAGGATCCTCACCTCCCACATGGCTTCCTACATCAAGAAACCCCAAACCTAAAATACCTAAACCCCAACTATCAGTATCCTCTACCCACAAAAGTAGTTAAAAGCACCTCATCATGAAGTCAACCTATGTGAACATGACTCAATCGGAGCTTTGGCCATCACGGGTGAGCAGAAATCACCAAAATAAGAACCCAAGCAACACTATATCTGGAACCTCATGCCCCTATGACCATGTCACTCAAATCTGATGGTCATACCATCAAAGTATCCTGGGCCATGCCCAAACTGACAGTCACACTACCTTAAATCAATTTCCGCGATGCCCAATCTTATTGTCAAAACCACTTAAGAAAATACAAGTCAAGCCCAACCCGTGAACATCATCACTCAATCCCAATGGCCATGATATCCCAAACTCGGTCCAATCCTACATCGAAGAGAGTATAATCATCCTCATCATATATCATCCAACCCATGAGTCCATCCAAGGCATTAATACCATGGGAATCCAAGTATCACTCATGTTGTAAAAGTAAACATGTAAGGATCAATAGCCAGATACCAGGAAGCACCTCTAGAAATACCAAAAAAAATATATCACAATATATATATATACATCCAGGAACAATAGCCAAGTCCTAGGTAATACCTTTGGGTACCAGTAAAATATCAGAAATAAAATGACTTAGAAGTCAGATACCAAGTAAGAACATATGGTCATCTCAATGAGAAACACATATCACAGGAAGAATTTCCGAGAATCCCAAAAGAAATAAAGATGCCTCACATCAGGCTTTCCATCCACTAACCAGGAAAGAACCTCTGGTGAACATCACTACATCATCAATAAAAAAGTGAACATAATAATAAGTGAGGGTGGATCAAACACCCAACCCAACACTACATCCATAGCCTCATGTGATTACTAGTTTAGAATGGGTTCTAGGTGACACCCAAACACTATATCTACCCAAACACGATGTACATCTCAGGGTCGATCAAGAAATGGAGGCATCATACAATGGGGATCCTTGAAATGATACATGAGTATAATGAGTATATGGATCCTATAAGGGACTCCCTAGATTAGAACATAAGAAAATTCATACCTCAGGGGATCCTTGGAAGAATCTGGTCTCACAGACTCATAAGATAGAAGGGTACATCTCTCAAGGGGAGAATCCTAAAAAAGAAAAGGTCACAGGAGATAGCTCACAACTCATCTCTGATCAAGATCGTAACTATGATGGTCCAAACACCCAATATATAATCCACACCAATTATGACTCTTAGGTGATGGATGAAATCAATAACTAGAGTAACAACACCTCCATTTAGATAAAAGGACTAAAACACCCCTTAATAGTCATCAGAACGCTCCACAGGTTTCTCCATCACGATCTACATGTAAAAAGTACCCATAATGGACTACTCTCTTGTTTAGTTTTGAAATTAGGTAAATAAAACATGAAAAACCCTAAAAGGGTTGGAAAGGAGAAGTACATGACATGTAACCTTGGTACACGATGTGTACTCCCAGAACCTCATGGGAATGAACTTCCATCAGCCTTGGTGTGTAATGCCCCAGGTACAAGACATGTCGAACCAGTACATGGTGTGTGCCCAACACAGGGTACATGCCCATGTCCTTTAACTGGCTTGGCCAGATACCTAGCTAGGCTATGTACTTCTACATGGTGTTCTACCCTACCCAAGGTATGGCCATGTACTCCTAAATGACCATGTAACCCTACACAGGAAGACATTCCTGGGTACTTAGCTACACACTAGAGTACCGATACATGGTGTGTATGCCCCATACACGGCGTGTAACCATTAAAAAATCACCTTCCCTGAATGAGAAGAACATATGGCATGCTCCACTGGAACACACACCGTGTAACCTAGGTGTCCCAATGGGAAGACCCTCAAAATGATTGAAACCACCATTTAAAACCCAAAAGTAGAAGATTCAACCTTAAGAGGCTCCAATAAATCAATATCTAGCTATAAAAACAAGAAAAATGAATTTAAAGTGGATTTGTAGTAAATCTTAAAAACGGACTACCTTCAAGTAGAAACTGCCAAAGCTTCGCTAGATTCCACCGTCCACGATCACTATACACCGAATCAAGTGCATCGAGAGATCTACAAAGGTACCTATCTTCCCTTACCTCTATTACTCTTTCTCCCTATCTCGATTCTCTATTAGGTTATGGAAAAGGAGGAGAAACGTGCTCAAGAAGGAGGAGGAAAGAAGAGGATAGAAAAGAAAAGAAGAAAAAAGGAAATAAAAGAAGAATTGGCCCGGGCCAGCCCCAACACTCGACTCCAGATTATAGCTCACCTAGGATAAAATACTCATTCTAGACTCAAAGAAAGAGATAGAATCTCAATCCGATGATACTTTTAAAATTTATTGCTGAATGAACCTGCATGAATAAATTGATATTTAATTTAATAATCTTAAATATTAATTATTCCTCTAAAATTTGAATAGCTTATATTTCAACCAAACTACTATAAAAGCGTAAAAAACCTATTCTGGCACCAATAGAGTGGTCAGAAAAATCATACGAGATCATATACTTTGGGAAAAGACCATTTTACCCCTCCCAAGCATCTGAAAGTAAAAGTTCAAATTTTTTCTCAAAACTGTAGTCCGAAAATACCTGGGTTCCTAAAAAGTCCCCACCATAAGCCTTCTTGTCCCCAAGAATCTTGGTGAAAGGACAAGAATCCATGATCTCAATTGAAGAATCTAAACAACCAAGCTATCTGGACTGTCCAATGACCATGCTTATAGAATCCACAACCCTCCCTTACTTGGAAGACATTTAACTGTGACCAATCTGATACTCCCCACCATAGTAATATCTTTATCATGATCTCTAAAGAAACCTTTGATCCCAAGGGCCCATTTCAAACACCAATGTTTAGAAGAAAACATGGGTCAAAATTAAAAGCACGAGCTACAAGGGCCCTGAACCTCTCCAAGCATCCTCAGAAGGAACTTCTCCCTAGAGGTTACAATCAACGTAGAAGAGGAAATGAATTGACACTCATCAGGTGTCCTTATATAGGAATACCCCATGGAGGTCTAGTTCAGAAGAAAAGTCCTAGTATCCATCATCATTGTACTTAGGGATCCAAATAGATAACCACAGTCCTGAGAAACTAAACCCTTCAAAGGTCACAAAAAAATGGAATCACATGCCATATCGATCTACTAGGTCATTACACCTGTCATGCATGAGTATTGGGTCATCATATTCACAAAAAATCCTCAACATAGATCTGCATAACTTACCGTTAAAAGGAAAGATGCATGTAATCAGTCTCAACTAATTATGAATCTATCATCAGTAAAGTCACACATTAGTAGGCCTATATGATGTGAATCCTAGATGACAAAAATGATGCATGAGACACCTGTTTCCTTTTATAGAAAAATGTCAAAATCTATCCCTAGCCTCTTCCCAATGGACAAGATACATAGATCCACAATAAATCATAACATCCACACAACATGTTCATTTCTCAAGGTGAAAATCATATAAAACTATAACATCACATATCAAAACAACAATACCAAACCCTAGAAACAATGACTTACTTCTAAAACAAGTTTTTTAAATGCACCTATCTGATATCCATCACAGGTTCTAACACATTCCTTATACTCCTGTCACTATATCCCAAATAGTAAAGACTAGGATAATAATTCCTCTTATACCACTTTATAACATCCTGAACCGGATGACACTAAATTGGTGCTCCAAGACGGTTCTCCACAAGGCTTCTAGCACACCTCCCCATACGCCAGAGGCTGCTGAAAAGTAGTGAGGGCCTAGGAGGTGATAATGGGGAGAATATGCCATCATATTAGAGTAAGAAAATATCAAAAATAAATAAGTGTCATACATAGTGGAAAGTAATATAAATGTGGAAGAGAAAAACAACTGAAATAGAACAAGCTATAATAGAAAAATTCTATAAAAATACCGAACAGCTATGAAAAACAATATAACAATGTTCACCCACTAGGCCAACCATACTAATTCAATAATAAAAAAGAAACTGAATGTAAATGTTTAGTTATCTAATAATAACTTGATCCAACCTATGTACCTGATCTCCAAACACTATCGAAATACAACAGCCTAATCAGTACAACCACAAGAGCATCTCTACTCGATCAAGCAACACTATGACTCATTCGTATCCACTATGAAACACATCCTAAACCTGAAAAAAATAAATAAGGTCTACACATACACTAAGGTTCATGTGTAGGGGTGAGAAATAATCTTAGTAGTCTACCCCAACAAGAAACCTATAACTATCTTTCTATAAGTGTATGAAAAAGTAATGTACTCAGCCTTTCTGAAACACAACAAAAAAGAAAGTAAAACCAACACGAGCCCGTAGTTGAACCTAGGGTCCATAATCCCTGTTAACTGGTCAAGTGCCACCATGTATTTCCATATCTATATATGTATACATGTGTAGTACCATACCTATACATATATACATAAATGTGAATATTCTTGAGTATGTGAAAAAACAACATGGCAACCAATCTATAGTTGATCCTTGGGTCTGTAATCCCGATCAAAATATATTGCTTCGGACAATGCTGGAATCTCAGAAGTGAAGAGACTCATTGACCCATGGTCCATAGAACTCCTGTAGTCACAAATCCTAGGTGAACCCTTAAGTTCCACCTCAATCACACAACTCGACACCACATGCCTCCTGACACCTCATGTCTCAAGTACCAACGTCCTGAAGGCATGCCCAAACAATAGTATCCTGGTCCCATAGACCCCTGATCAAAATATCACGTCAGCACATGGCACAAAAAACCAAGGAATAGTGATTTCTATCCTCAAATAAAAGTCCTAGCCCATGGCCTCAATCATGATGAGCCTCAAACCCCAACCTAATAGCCTCATCACTATCAACTGAAGGATACTCACCTCCCACATGACTTCCTATGACAAGAACCCCCAAAGCTAAAATATCTAAACTATAACTATCGGGGGAACATACCCACATGAATGGTCAAAACCAACTCATTACAGAGTCAACCTATGTTCACATGACTCAATCGACACTTTGGCCATCACGGGTGAGCGATAATCACCAAAATAAGAACCCAAGACACACTCTCTCTAACACCTCGTACCCCTGAAACCATGTCACTCAAATATGATGGTCATTACATCCAAGTATCCTAGGCCATGCCCAACCTGACTATCACACTACCTCAAACCGGCATCCACAATGCCCAATCCTATGGTCAAAATCACTCAAGAAAATCTGGGCCAAGACCAACTAGTGTTTAGCATCATTCAATCCCAATGGCCATGCTATCCCAAACTATTTCCAAGCATGTATCGAGGAGCACATAATCATAATCATAATATATCATCCAAACCATGATTCCATCCAAGGCATTCCTACCACGAGAATCCAAGTATCACTCAAGGAGTAAAAGTAAACATGTAAGGCTCAATAGTCGGATACCGAGAAGCACCTATGAACACCCCAACAAAATATATCATAATATATATATATATATATATATATATATATATCTAGGATTAATATCCAAGTCCCATGTAATACCTATGGGTACTAGTAAAATATTAGAAATAACATGACTTAGAATCCATATACTTGGTATGCACATTTGGTCATGCCAATAAGCAACATGGATCATAGAGAGAACGTCTAGGCATACCAAAAGAAAGAAAGACGCCTCACATCTGGTTCAATATCCACCAACCATGAAAGATCCTATTATGAACATCCCTATATAAATAATAAAAAAGCGAACAAAAAAAGGAGTGAGGGTGGTTAGAATGCCCAAATTGACACTATATCCATATTCTTATGGGATTACCAGTTCGGAACGGGTTCTAGGTGAAACCCAAACACCATCTCTACCCAAACCTGACATACAATTCAGGGTCATTCAAGCAATGGGGGAATCCTATAATGGGGATCCTCAAAATGATACATGAGTAGAGGGACCCTACAAGGGACTCCCGAGATCAACACATAAGAAAATGAATCCCTTGGGGGATCCTTGGAAGAATATGGTCTCACGACATCATAATCCAGAAGTGAACATCTCTCAAGGGGAGCATCCTTAAAAGAAAAGGTTGCAGAAGATATCCCACAACTCATCTCAGATGAAGATCTAAACTAGGATGGTCCAAACACCCAACCTATCATCCATCCCATGTCTCACTCTTAGATGGTGACTAAAATCGATAACTAGAGAAAACCCATCTATTTTGAAAAGAGGTAAAAAACACCCATTATGAGTCATTAGAATGCTCCATGGGTTTCTCCATTGTGATCTACATGGAAAACTATTTAGAATGGACTACTCTTGGGTCTAGTTCCAACTCAAGGAAAGAAAACACAAAAAACCCTCAAAGTTTTGGAAAGGGGAAATACATGGCCTATAACTTTGGTACACAACAAGTACACGGAATGTTCCTAACATGGGGTAAATGCTCATGTGCTTCAACAGGCTGGTCTAGATATTTTTTAGGCAGTGTGCTTGTACATGGCGTGCTACCCTACATAGGGTCTGGCCATGTACTGCTACACGATCATGTACCCCTACACATGTAGACATGCTTGGGTACTCGACTATACAACCAAGTAATGTTTCACAACGTGTATTACCCATACATGGTGTATAACCATTGAAAAATTGACTTCCCTGAATGAGAAGAACACATAGTGTGATCCCCTAGAAAACACGCCACATAACCTGGGTTTCTCGTAGGGAAATCTCTCAAAATGCCCAAAACCCCCGTTTAAACCCCCAAAGAAACAGATCCAGCCTTAATAGGACACAAACATGAAATATATAGCTATAAAAACTAGAAACAATGCATTTAATGGGGTTTTTTTGGAAAATCTTAAAAATGGACTACATTCAGGTGGAAACCACCGAAGCTTTTCTTGATTCCATCATCCACGGTAGCCATTCGCCGAATCAGCGTGTCAAGAGGTCTACAACGGTACCTCTCTTCCCTTCCCTCTCTTACTCTTTCTCCCTCTATCGATTGTCCCTTAGGTCATGGAAATTAAGGATCATTGTGAGGAGGTGTTTGAAAGAATGAGGTGTAAAGAAGAGGAAGTAAAAGAAAAGAAGCAAAAATGAAAGAAAAGAAAAAGTGGCCTGGGGCAGCCCCGATGCCCGAATCGAGTTTATAGTTAGCCTAGGATAAAATCCATGTTATGGACTCAAGGGAAGAGAATAAATATCAATCAAAAACTCTATTTAAATTTTATTTATGAGCTAACATGCATGAATGAATTAATATTTAATTTAATAATATTAAATATTAATTATTCAGCTAAATTTTGAACATCTCAGATTTACACCAAACTCCTGTCCTAGGGTAAAAACCCTATTTTGGGACCAATGAAGAGGTTAGAAAAATTATCCAAGATCAACTTCTTAGAGAAAAAGATCATTTTACCCTTCTCTAGCATTTGAAAGAAAAAGTTCAAATTTCTGCTTAAAGCTATAGCATGGAAATACACAGGTTCTTACATTATAGATCATTGTGATGGTTATTCATGGTTGGAGAATGACATGATTTGATACCCTTTTTTTTGAAGATATCATATCGAGATGATATGTGATGGGGTTTTTATTTTCGTTGGAGATGTGGTGTTATGATATGATGTGAGGTAATGCACTTGATTAAGGGATCACATGCATAAGTTAGGAGATAGAAATTTTGGTTATTATGAAATGGTTTTATAGACATATGGGTATATAAATTATGAGACCAAATTATTTAACATTCAAATACATAGTCTTATTAAATGAATATTAAATACACATCATTACAATCAAGGAAAAAATCATAATAATTTAGTTCATTTGGAATCAATCATATATAAAATACCCATACATGAAATATCTACATCATATCCCACTATATTCATCAAAACTATAAATCTTACCAAAAATATCATACATAAAAGATTTTGGAATATCTGAGTGAAAATGAAACAAAATAAAGGGTCATATTAGATGAACACTAATGGTAAATAAGGGATATATTACTCAGTGAATATTTTTTAGTATAAAATTAGAATAAATTTATTATAACATGTGGTTAAAATTTTAAAATCATATATAGAATTTAATTAATCATAATCATGATTCATAAAATATATATTTGTAATAAAGAATACAAGAATCATAAAGTAATAAAAGAATGTAATCTTAGAGAGTATATAATTATAATATTATATTTCATAAAATATTTGAATATAGTTTGTCAAAATTATACTAAATTTTTTTAGGTCAATGCCGCCCACTAGGAAATTTTTCAAATGTGAGGCATTTTCAAATCACTAGTTTACCTACATTGGATTTGGATAATTTCATGTATAACCTTTTTTATCTTCGGATAACCTCCTGTGTACCCATTATGCTAATAGATATTTAATATTCACATTATAAATTGGATGGATATAAGAGATCAAATTTTCAAATAATCATAATCCATTCATATTTATGTCTGGTAATCCTAAAACATATATTATTTAATCATAGGTAAACCCATGAAAAAAATATGTTTCATAAATATTTCAACATCATAATAAAAAACCATACAGAATTATAATTAGTATTGTATCATAAAATATTATCCATATATAATCATGAGTAACATCCATGTATTTTATTATAGATGATATATTTATTTTGAATATCACTAAAATATTTATTATGGAAAATACCATCTATATTTTTAATTATGTTATTTCAAATATGATAATTTTCCAAAAATTTTGAAAATCATTTTTCTTCAAAATTATCTATGGAAACATGCATATAATCATGAAAAATATATTAGTCATGAATATAGGGATAAATTATTATTTGGAATAGATTTAAATAAGTATTCCATTTATACAATTGAAAAAAAGTATCACATTTGGAAAAATAGAGTAAAGATTAATATTTTATAAAAATATATACAAAATAAAACATGAATTAAATTTTAATTAACAAATCATTATAGAATTATAAAAATATTCCAGAAATTGTTTTAGTAAACATGGATCTAGAAGAGAAAATATTTCGTATTGTTGTGCGAAATAAAGTAAGTTTTCCTTAACAAAGTTATTTCGTACTTTTGAGCACATGGAGTAATGAAAATGACAGGAACAACTATTATTTTACTCAAATAACAAATTTTGGATAAATTAAATATATTTTGAGATATATTTTTCATATAATTTCATTGTCGGAAATGTAATAATAAAATATCATAGTAAAAAGTAATATTGTAACATAAAACCATTTTTTCTTTGGTAATATTTGAATCATAATGACCCTGAAAGAAATTAAAATAAAATAAAATAATGGATACCATTTATATACATATATTCATGACATAAAATATATAAGGTTTAGTTTTAACATCGCATGAATGAAATAAGTGGTGAATATGTTATATGACTCATAGAAATAAAATTTAGATAAGAAACCATAATATTATGTCTAACATGAATCATAGGCACTATAAAATCAATATAATGAAATTATATTTATTATAATTAAATAAAAATATTAATACTTATAATATCATTTATTATACACTTATAAAATTTCAAACTAGTTTATTAGTATTTATCAATTAACATCTTTATTTCATCTGTTAACTATATTGTTTCTCATGTATGTTTTATTTTAGATGTTATGTTCCTTACATATTGTTCATGGATTCATCAGATCAATAATATTATTTATTATATAAATATGATATATATTTATAAAATATAATTTTTTGACCAACCAAGAGAGGTGGATATAGAAAATATAATATATCGCTCACTGAGACAGTATTCTGTACGTACACATGATATACACATCATTTTTCTATAGAGAAAAAAGAAAAATAAAAAATGAAATATTTTATAATTATATATCATAATTACATTATAAATATCATATATATTTATTATATATATCATTATAACTATCCATGTGAGGTGGTTATGGATAGTGAATCACATCTCTATTTGGAGTCTTCAGTTCACATATTCTCATGAACAACACATTAATTTACCATTTGATGGAAAGGATGTTGAAAGTTGTTGTGAAATAATCATAATAAAATCTTAGAAAAATTGTTTTACCTGATTCATCCTGTTATGATGGATAAAATATTTTTAGAGAACATGTTAGAAGGAATAAAATCTGATGATCTCGGTAAAGAATTATACATCCTTTTTGACAGACTTCTATTGGATTGCAAATTTTTTTTATTAATTATTCTTTATAGACTAATACCTAATGATATTGGATACCTTGATGGAATCTGGGAGAGTATTATTACAGGTGTTGGCTAAGCTAGAAGGTCCAAACATTTTGAATAATGGAATATATGATTTTCTCTTCTATATATGAGGAGACAATACACCAGGAACTGGTTAAAATATCTAAATATTATTAAAACATTTTTTTATAATAAAAATATTTATAATTAACATAAATTCAATTTAAATGTGTCTATTTTCTTAATATAATATTATAATAAAATTTATATATGTTTTTTGTCATATTAAAACATAACTTGTGGATTAACCCCTCTCTTAACCATTTTTAACCATCACCGTACTAATTTTTTCCATTTTATGGTCATAAATTTACTTATATGTTGAAAATTTAATGTTAAATGACCTATAGATGAAATTTTAGAATAATTGAAATTACACATTTAGTCTTCAAATATTTTACCAATATTAAAATAATTTAATGAAATATTAGTTAAAAAATATCATTAATGTCATTTTTGTGACTCTTTATTTAATTTTCCATTAACTTCACCATGATACTAATATATTATGAATATAAAAAAATTTCCAATCAATAATATGATATTTATAATACAAAAATTTATGGATGAAAATAATTCATCCATAAAACTTATCATAAAATGTTTTTTAAATCATATTCTATATTTTTCTATCCATTTTCCCAAGAATTGAGTCAACATTTTGTAAGAACTTAATGTAATTATACAATAAAAAAATGTTAAATATAATTTACCATTATAAAAAAATTATTTATATTCAAAATAATATTTTATATTTTTTTAAAAAATATTTTTCCTATATAAAAATAAATAAGATAAATTAAAATTAAGACAATAACATTTTGAATATATACTTTTCGTAAAATAAAATAAATGTTATAAGAGGTATCTAATTTCCATATTTTTTAATTATGTTTGAATTGGTTGAATACCAATCATCAAATAGTATTAATTCATATGTTTGAGACATTTTAACACCATGAACCTAAATTTTATCCTAGTTTTACCTTTTTTATCCTTAGTGAGGTGATAACCCATTAACATGGTTACTATTCACAATCACTAAAATTTAAATGGAAATATCATTAATGTTTTAACATCCTGATAATAATTAAGGAATAAAATTTGAAAAATTTAATTTCTATAATTGTATGAAATAATTCTTAATATATACTCATAGAACTCATGTGAAAAATGTTTTTAGGAAAATTTAATTTTAATCCTAAAAATAAACTTATGAAAAAATAAACTATAATCTTAATTTATATGTATTTTATTAAATGATTTATAAATAAATTATAGTTACATTAATTTAAGAAGAAATTAAAAAATTAATTGTTCTTATATATTTCATTATTTAATGAAAATTGATGATATATTTAATTTTTGTTTTGTTTTTTACACTATTAACTTAAAAATGACTCATTTTATAAAAATAAAATATATTCTCAATATGATATTATAAAAATTATGATTTCAAAATTGATATTCATTTCCTAAAATAAAATTTCTAAAAAGGTATAAATTCATCATAATATCCATGTACACAATGCAATAAAATATTTTTTTAGGAATGCAATTTATTAACGAGTAAAATTACTTTACAGATGATTGAGTACATATTTACTCTTCATTAATCAATATTTTATCAATATATGAAAAAATTATTTATTTTGTACATAATTATTATATTCATAATCATATCATTTATATAACAAATAGGTTATAACTATCAAATTTAAATATTTTATTTTATTTTATATCACATGTCGCTTAATGATCAATGGTTTATGATAAAAAATATATCAAAGATAATATTATTTAAAACTAAATTTTCTTATTTTTAAATAATTCTCTATTAAATAAGTTCCATATTTATTTTTTTATCTCATTAATAACATGATCAATATTTTAATGTACAATGTTTTTGAAAACAAACATCACAAAAAGTGATAACAAATGCCCCGTTGAAATTGGGAAGTGTTAAACTGAAAGGTTACCAAAAATTCAACATAATCAGGTTCTCAAATCAGGATAAAATTAGTAGATTGTGATAATATCGAATTTTATTAGAATGATATTATAAAAAGAGTATTGGAAGGTGAAATGTAATATGATAATGAAAAGTTTAATGACTAAAAAACCATAATCCAGTGAGGTTGAAGGTGACCATCAATTCATGAGAAAAAATTATAAAATTGAAAGATTTATGAAATTATATAACTAATTTTCCTAAGATGAGTAGTTATTTTACCATGTAATTTGTGAAAATATAATTACTTTTACATAAAATATTACATTTTTACCTTAAATAAGAAACCCATACAACTATGTTACAACACCCAAGGAGTTCACGATCACCACGGTCTAGAAACTATCATTGAGCATCATATATAACTCAATTTGGAATTGTTTTTACTATAAAATACAAAATAATAAATATGAATAAAAACATAAATACTTTAAAGTGGAAAAATAAAACTAGGCATACCTACATGTGATCCTTTCGTCACCACCATCTATAAAATTGGTCTTCTCCATGCACAAACTAGGATGATAAATTGAGCCTCTAAAATAGCTCATGTTTATCGATGATGATGGGTCTATGTCAGGTGTGAGTATAAAACATATTAATTGGTCAGATACAATGAAAAATACATTTCCTTTACTAAAATAGTCCATAATCAGTGCATTGAAAATATAGATAGAAAATAAGGTTTTTATAATTTTATATAACCAAACACAACCTTTACAAAATACATTTTTTATAAAAAAATGAGGATTTACCTTCCAAAACCAATTTACATTTAATATCCTAGTATTTAAAAAAACTCTAAGGAAGATACAAAAACCAGATAAATGAATAAGAAAATGTTTTCCCAAAACTGTGTATAAATAATATGGTATATCAAATGAATCCATAATGAAAGGAAATAGTACTATTGTAATTAGTTATAATTTTGGAGAACATGATACTAAAATTCCAAAATAAAATACAGGAACATACTGGTATTTAATCATTGTCATGTACTAAAATATCTCAAAGAGTGAAACTAGATATTCTTGGTTGAGAACCATTTACCAGAATATGATGTAATCCATTGTCAATAACCATCCTTCCTACTCTAACAAACCTCACCATTTCTATCGACCACATGGATTATCACTCTCTATGGGATATAGTTTTTCTAATTAAGAAATTGATAGAATCTATAACTCATCCCTATATACGATGTCCATGAATCCCATGATAATAGTATAAATGTAATGTAAGGGGTTCATAAAACACTTAGAATTAAATAAATCATGTAGATTCCACTATGAATTCTATAAAAATCCCAAAAACCATTTATGAGACACTCGTCTCCAAATGAGGATAACCAAATAGATTCACATTATATAGAAAACCTTCACAAATACTAACTAGGACTCTAAATAATGAGTATTCAAAGACAATTTATAGAAATAATTCAATGTACAAAATGTTCCACTAATTATGAAAACCAAAAAAAATTATGAAGGAAAACACCTTTCTTTACAAAACCATTTGAAACCCATGGGGAATGTCCAACCATAACATCAATAGTTCTAAAAAGACCTATAATTCTAGTTGATTATAAAATAACATTTCCATGGTACCAAACTGTCCATGATTTATAAAAAATATTGAAATCCACACCTCAATTCATTTGAAAACTTATAGGTCATTTTAAAAACATTAGGTGTTTTAGAAAAAAAAAATTTAAAGGAAGAGGAAAAAATAATGATGATGGTATGAGAGAGTATTTTTTAAACCATAGGTATCAATATAGGCATTTATATGGAAATACAATTCATATGCATGTTACTATATCTATATACACACTGAACACATATAGATATTCCCATATTAATCAGAATATATATGGATAACCATAATAACATCCAAGGGTCTAATAAAGGAAGAAAAATAGAATTTCACACCAATGAACAAGGGCTCACACACAAGCACAAAATCATAAATAAGAACCAAAACCTAACCAATATATAAACAAACATATATTTTATTTACGAAAGATCAAACAAGTCCAAAAACCATTTCAAAATACCCAATTCATTTTTTAAGGATAGTTGGAAATTTATAAAACAACATACAAACATATATTTATATATATATATATACATAACAAAGGAAATACACTGAAAATACCATTTTCATGTAACTACCATCATGGAATTTCATAAAAAATTATACGAACTAACTACAAAAATTAGTAGAATATTTAACATCAATTAATGGATGCTTAATATTTTTATTGAATGTTCTAAAAGGGAAAATTATGAAAATACAAACCTCAATTGTGAAAAAGTGAAAAAACTCCAACCACGACATGTGTTAAACCAATGGAACAATTTACACACCCTAAACACACATACATCTTGATATATATATATATTTATATCTATATATAATCCTTTTATGGATGTACATGTTCACATCACCCCCTGAGAGGATGTACAAAAGGGTATGTAAATATATACATACCTATTTATTTATATGTGAATTGGTCATATCTAAGGAGCCACATCCCGTCACCATCACCAATAAAATCTCAAAAATACCTCATAAAGATCTAAATATTAGTAGAAAATCAAGAGAATCTCAAAATTCACAAAAAAATTAAATGAATCTGAAAAAAAGGGAAGAACCCCTAACAGAAGGCATAAAAAATCTCACTACCTTTAATGCATGATACCCAATCATATATCAACCTAGTATGAGGATTTACAAAATAAGGAAAGTGACCACAAACCTTAATAAAAAATAAAAAATCATTCAATGTAGAAACAGTAGGATTCAAAATAACTCATGATACAATGATGAGAAGAAGAAAAATGAAGTAGAAGATGGAGAATATGGATAATTGATTTCCCATGGATATCTCACCAAAAATCTGGAGGAAAATCAAACGCTAAAGGAAGAGTTCAGAAGGCATGTGTACATATGGGGATCCCCTCTTGGAAAGTGGTAGGTGAGGAAGGTAGGTTTGGTTGAATGTAAGGGGATTAGGAACACTAATTTGGGGTTTTTATTTTTTAATTTTTTTGCTAACTATAGGAAGGACACATTGTGTTTCTGTCACACATGGTTTTTTTTGTCTTTGTATTGATCCGGCCCATTAGAAATCCCGATCCTCTTCATGGGTATTTGATGAGATGAATCTTGAGTTTTTAAGTTTCATATATGTCTAATCACCATAATTTGGGATCCCCATTTCTTGTTTAGCAGTTTTTGAAGAAAGGGTGGTTACTTCATGATTTGGGCCAACCGTGAGCCCATTCCCAGTTTTAAAAACTGAATTTGTTTCTTTTATAACTCTTTTTTTTTCATCCTTTTTCACCCATTAAACTTACCACTTGTCCAATACTGATATATTAAAATTTATTTATCCTTTTGGACCCATTATAAATTCATAAGCCGGGTGAATTTGGGTTACTTATTTAGGTATTGGGCCAGCCCATGGGCCCATTTCCTGTTTTGAAAAAATAATTTGTTTCATTTATATATTTTTCATTTTTTACTCTTTTTCGGTGATTCCACCTCCCCCTCGAATTAAATAACCATATCCTAACCCTCATAATAGATTTTACCTCTTTAGAGATCATGTGGGTCTCGGATTAGGGCGAAAATTCTTACGAAACCTCAAATCGCCCAGAATTTACAAGGTAACTTTTATCATTCATAAATCAATCAATTAGTACTCTTTTAGCCAACAATATTCTTCCCCTGGTTCTTCCAGCCCTTAGGAGTCTCTCCAAGAATTTTCAAGCCATTACCTTTTCTCTAGGGCTTCAGATCTAATGGAAGACGAAGAGTTTTCTAGGATGAAAGGTGAGATTCCTTCTCCTTTCTTCTTCCTCTTCCCCCTCCATTCATTATTTCTTGGTTTTATATTGTACCCTAGTCTTGATAGACCTAGGTTTTTGTTATACAATGTTTTTTGATGGGTTTTATGTTTGTTTAGGTCTGGTATTTATAGTTTTAGGGTTTATAAACCCGCGGCGGGTGATTTCGGGTGTGCGTTTCAATTACGCCAAAGATTTGAGGTAGGATATCCCTTGCACATGCCTTTATCATAGAAGTTTCATCATTTTAATATTATACTATACTGATATAAATGTTTATTATTGTTTTTAATCCTTTTTATAATTTTCTTGGTGTGCAAAGTCGTTGTTTAATCACTGTTATGTGGAAGGTAGTGTTGTTTTGTCATGAAAGTGCTCAACAAGTGTTTGTTTAAATGTTCCATTATCTTTTGAAAATATTTTATGAGGTTTATAATCTGGTTTATGGTATTATTAACATTTTACAGTATCTTGAATGAAAATATGACATTGAATTGGTTCTTTATTCCTTTTCATGTACATAAAATAAATTGTTTTGTTTAAAAAGGGCATGACATGTGTTCGGTAAATTGCCCGGTTGGCTTTTATGTGTGATGTGTGATTTAAAAGTTATTTGATTGGATTTATAAAGGAATTGGAAGAATTATAAATGGTATTTTTGGTTACTTATATTGATTTCCAATTTGGATTTGTTTTTACAAACAAGTGGGTTTTGATTTATAACATATTTTGGCCGGAGTTGCCCAAAAATGGACCGTTTCACATCTTTATGAAAATGGTTGTGTTTTGAATATGTAACCTGAGTATTATAAGAGATTTATGAATGAGGTTTGCTGCTGTAAATGATTTTTATACAGATCATTAATAAAATTAAAATTCATACCTTCATCAAAGGTTAGTTTTGAGAAAATGTTTAAAGGCCCGTTTGGCATTTCCTAGAAATGAAGGAGTGTTTTACTTGTATATAACAAGTTGTTCAATTGGGATTGTTTTATGGTCCATTAAATGATTTTATTAAATGTTTATTGGGCTGCCAAATATGATTTGTTTTGGTTATGATGTGTTTTTATAATTTAAAGAGTGTTTTTGAAAGAGTTTTATGTGCAAAACCTCAATACACTTCATGAAATTGTTTTACCAAAATATTTAGCGGTTTGTTGATTAGTGTTAGAAATGTGAAGAAAGATTATGCGCTGTTTGTGTTTCTATGGTTTTGTAATGGAATGTGGATGTGAAATGTGTATTTGATAATATGTGTAACTTGATTGAGCACTAAAGGGGATCCTGGGTATCTAGGTGGGCGGACGTGTACTAGTATGCTAGTGATTCTGTGGGGGTTGGCCCCTGTTTCACGTAGCAAGTTTGACGATGACAACACTAACTAAACTATGATGATGATGATGATTGGGGACCACTAGTTTATGGGTATGTTCCCTACTAGTGGCTCGTGAACGAGAACGAATATTTATTATGGTTACTTTCACCGAGATACGAGGTACTTGGGGATCACAACTAACTAGTGCCTAGGGGTATTCCCATGACTAGTGCTCATTGGATATTTTGTACTCACCGTCAGCATACAGTGTGTTTGGTTGGTAAATTAAGTAGTATGTGTTATTTATTTGAATGTTAAAATTCTTTAAAGCAGCCCTCTTGAAAACTTTGTTCATTTTGAAGTTGCACCTCTTTGAAAAAAATAGTTACTTGTATTTTTGTTTATTAAACATGCATGTTTTTGTCTGATAATTATTATAGCATGGAACCTCATTTGAAAACCATACTTTCATATCTTTAATTTAAAACTATAAATTTATGTTTCATTTATTTTAAAGGAATGTGAATTGGGAATAGAATATTGGGCTAACCTACTGAGTTTTAATACTCACGCCTATAGTCTTCTTCTTTTTTTTAGCCCTTGAGCAGGTTTCATCTTTAGTTCGATCACCTTGGGTGACTTTTGATCATTATGTTGGAGAGTGACCAGAAGTGTCACATGGAGTTAGTTGGTCATTGGGATTGTTCATTTGAGTTTTTTTTGTTCTACCTTTAGTTTCTTGTATAAAAAATATTTTGTTCAATTTTTATATAAATTCATTTTGGGCTGTCCGTTTATTTCCACTGTTTGTTTGATTGTCTATATATGGGAGAAATCATTCCCTTGTGTACTCTATTGATGCCCTTGTTGCTTTTCACCATCCCGGGAGGATCGGGAATGCCTCTCGGGACTTGTCGTGGGCTAGCCTGGGTGACCGGTTCAGGGTCGACTCGGGCTGGTTCGTGACAAAATGATATCAGAGGAGGTTGGCTCTTAGCGGACCTTTCTTTTTAGAGTGCCCTTGTTATTTTGGGGATGTCAAGGTAGATGGAGTAGGATTGTTGGTACTTGAGGGGTAAGTGCAAGAAGAGCATCGCGAACTCTTTCTTGTTCTAATCCTCAGGTTTCCAAGGGAGTCCAGTTTTATTAGTGTCCTTTGTTCTGGTTGATTTTTTTGGTGTTGGGATATGACAAGGGGAGTCTGACTAATGGCCTCCGTGAGCTCACAGGGCCTAGAAAGCCATGTGGAGCTGGGGAATGGTCCTAATAAGTCTCTCTATGTTGGTGTTGTGTTTGGAATATGGCCTCCAACCATATGGTCAAGTCACCCACTGACACTAGTTACCTTTTTTTTGGGTCTCTTGAACCTTTCTTGAATTCTGAATTTTTGTTTTTAAAATCCTTGTGTGAGAATTGTGGAAATGGGTTTTAATGTAAGTATTAGATTTTGAAAAGTGAAAAAAGGGGGTTTCAATAATTAAATATAAGAATGGTTTTGGAAGGTTGTTTTTTTGTGAAAAAAAATTAGGGGAAACATAAATGATTTAAAGGGATTGGATTATCCATAATCTAAAATTGTGGTTTGTTGAAATAAAATGTTTTGAAATTGTGAATAATTTTAAAGTGATTATGGATCTTTTTTTAAATGGGGTATTTTAGGATGTTAAAAAGTTTTTGAATTGGATAAATTAGTTTTGGCAATTGGTTTTGATCGGTTGGTGTTTTACTACAAACGGTATTGGTCTCAATGGACCTCAGATTATAAAAATATACATTGCTGATTTTTTTTAAAAAATGGGAAGGGGTTGTTTGGAGTGGCTTGGTTATTTAAAAAGTTTTTTTAAAATGAAAAGGGTTAGGTTTTTAAGAAAATGGTTCTTAATGAATTGTGGTTTTTTTTGTGAAATATGAAAAGGGTTTTTCACTTGATGGTTGGTGTTCCTTTTGAAGGTACATGATTTTTGGAATGATGTTGTTTTGTTTTAGCCTTTGGTGTTTTCATGAGTGCTCACATGCATGGTTTTATTTATATCTAGAAGGATGAAATATATGGTATGGTGGTTGGGTTCCTGGGGTGGCATGGAAATGTGCATGTGGTTGAGACTTGATGAAACACCATTGGTGAATGTTGAAACCCACCAAGTTAGTTTGTTTTTCAAAAGTGTTTTGAGTTGAAAAATGTTGTCCTTTTTTTTATAAACCAATGGTTATGTGGCCCATTTTTTTTCTATGTTGTAGAAGAGTTGTTTATTCAGTAAGATTCCTTGTGATCTAAAATTCATACTCTTGTTGTATCTTGAGATGATATCTTGTTGGTGTCTTGGTTTTGGAGAAATTTTCATTGGGTTTCTAAAGATGCGTTTGATGTTGTGATGTGGCCAGGGATAGTTCTCCGTTGGAAATATTTCCTGCTGATCAACCTAAGGATTCATTTAAAATGTTAAATCCACCTCTTTTGATGATGCCTCAACCTGTTTGTTGGAATAGAGAGTAGTTTGGGATCTATTAAAAGTGCTTCTAGGTCGTGATAATTCATTTGGACAGAGCAGTTGTGTTCGGTGATGTTGATGTGTTTCATCTAATTCCTTGTCCATTATGCCCCTCATTTGGAGTGATAAGGAATTTTTATATGTATCTATGAGTTCCTATTTAGATGAAGGTTTTTGTTTTGTGATCAAGTGTGGTTTTTTTGAGTGGTGTGATCCTTATCACCTGACTACGGTGCAACAAATGCTTCAAGAATCAGGGCTCCAGCCATAGGCCTCGGAGTGAAGCTTTTCACGCAGTCAGGAAATCAACAGAGGTGTGGAGTGCTATATTAAGATCCTTACTCCTCTGTTTTGGTAAGTTAGTTACTATGTCAATGTTTTGGTTCCTCATTTCTATGAATTTCCCTTTGTCGCAACAAGCGTGGTGGACTTAACCCCTCACACAGTGTCTATGGTTATTCCTTCATGGATGTGGGTTTTCAATCAATGTCCCTGTGTGGACCGCCTGTAAAAATAAGGTGTAGTCTTGGTGTTACCTATTCATAGGTGGAGAGTTTTGGGTAGTTTATTTGTTTCTTTTGTGGTTTCAGTGGCCAAATTATTGGGTCCCCTTCCATCCCATCCCCAAGTGGCGGGGGTCCAGAATTGTGCTGAATGTGTCGACCAAGTAATTGTCCCCTCCATTTGGGAGTGGGTGGTTTATATGTTCATGTTTTAACTCTATTAACTTGGTATAGTAGGTTTTTGTAGGAGGGTTTTTTTGGGCTTGTGTGAGTGAGTCCCAACTCAAGCTAATGTTCAATTCTTGTCTATTCATTGCTAGTTGGTTTCTAATGGTGGGGAGACCCACCATGGGTCTCCTGGATTTTCATCCTAAGAAAATTTATAGGTATAGTTGATTCTTAATGGTGGGGAGTACATTATGGAATCCTTAGGTGTTGTTTTTTTTTCAGCCAGAAAGTGTTATGGCTTTCCGGGGGCGGAAAGCTTTAATGGTGGGGAGAATTGTCACACACAGTTTTTTTGTCTTTGTATTGATCCAGCCCATTAGAAATCCCGATCATCTTCATGGGTATTTGATGAGATGAATCTTGATTTTTGAAGTTTCATATATGTCTAACCACCATAATTTGGGATCCCCATTTCTTATTTAGGAGTTTTTGAAGAAAGGGTGGTTACTTCATGATTTGGGCCAACCGTGAGCCCATTCCCGGTTTTAAAAACTGAATTTGTTTCTTTTATAACTCTTTTGTTTTTCATCCTTTTTCACCCATTAAACTTAACACTTGTCCTATAATGATATATTAAAATTTATTTATCCTTTTGGACCCATTATAAATTCATAAGCTGGGTGAATTTGGGTTACTTATTTAGGTATTGGGCCAGCCCATGGGCCCATTTCCTGTTTTAAAAAAATAATTTGTTTCATTTATATCTTTTTCATTTTTTACTCTTTTTCGGTTATTCCACCTACCACTCGAATCCAATAACCATATCCTAACCCTAATAATCGATTTTACCTCTTTAGATATCATGTGGGTCACGGATTAGGGCGAAAAGTCTTAGGAAACCTCAAATCGCCCAGAATTGCCAAGGTAACTTTTATCATTTATAAATCAATCAATTCTTACTCTTTTAGCCACCAATATTCTTCCCCTGGTTCTTCCAGACCATAGGAGTATCTAAAATAATTTTCAAGCCATTACCTTTTCTCTAGGGCTTCAGATCTAATGGAAGAAGAAGAGTTTTCTAGGATGAAAGGTGAGATTCCCTCTCCTTTCTTCTTCCTCTTCCCCCTCCATTCATTATTTCTTGGTTTTATATTGTACCATAGTCTTGATAGACCTAGGGTTTTGTTATACAATGTTTTTTTATGGGTTTTATGTTTTTTTAGGTCTGGTATTTATAGTTTTAGGGTTTATAAACCCGCGGTGGGTGATTTTGGGTGTGCGTTTCAATTACGCCAAAGATTTGAGGTAGGATATCCCTTGCACATGCCTTTATCATAGAATTTTCATCATTTTAATATTATCCTATACTGATATAAATGTTTATTATTGTTTTTAATCCTTTTTATAATTTTCTTGGTGTTAAAAGTCGTTGTTTAATCACTGTTATGTGAAAGGTAGTGTTGTTTTGTCATGAAAGTGCTCAACAAGTGTTTGTTTAAATGTTCCATTATCTTTTGAAAATATTTTGTGAGGTTTATAATCTGGTTTATGGTATTTTTAACATTTTACAGTATCTTGAATGAAAATATGACATTCAATTGGTTTTTTATTCCTTTTCATGTACATAAAATAAATTGTTTTGTTTAAAAAGGGCATGACATGTGTTCGGTAAATTGCCCGGTTGGATTTTATGTGTGATGTGTGATTTAAAAGTTATTTGATTGGATTTATAAAGAAATTGGAAGAATTATAAATGGTATTTTTCGTTACTTATATTGATTTACAATTTGGATTTGTTTTTACAAACTAGTGGGTTTTGATTTATAACATATTTTGGCTGGAGTTGCCCAAAAATGGACCATTTCACATCTTTATGAAAATGGTTGTGTTTTGAATATGTAACCTGAGTATTATAAGAGATTTATGAATGAGGTTTGCTGCTGTAAATGATTTTTATACAGATAATTAATAAAATTAAAATTCATACCTTCATCAAAGGTTAGTTTTGAGAAAATGTTTAAAGGCCCGTTTGACATTTCCTAGAAATGAAGGAGTGTTTTACTTGTATATAACAAGTTGTGCAATTGGGATTGTTTTATGGTCCATTAAATGATTTTATTAAATGTTTATTGGGCTTCCAAATATGATTTGGTTTGGTTATGATGTGTGTTTATAATTTAAAGAGTGTTTTTGAAAGAGTTTTATGTGCAAAACCTCAATACACTTCATGAAATTGTTTTACCAAAATATTTAGCAGTTTGTTGATTAATGTTAGAAATGTGAAGAAAGGTTATGGGCTGTTTGTGTTTTTATGGTTTTGGAATGGAATGTGGATGTGAAATGTGTATTTTATAATATGTGTAACTTGATTGAGCACTAAAGGGGATCCTGGGTATCTAGGTGGGTGGACGTGTACTAGTATGCTAGTATTCTGTGGGGGTTGGCCCCTGTTTCACGTAGCAAGTTTGACGATGACAACACTAACTAAACTATGATGATGATGGTGATTGGGGACCACTAGGTTACAGGTATTTTTCCTACTAGTGTCTCGTGCATGATAACGAATATTTATTATGATTACTTTCACCGAGATACGAGGTACCTGGGGCTCACAACTAACTAGTGCCTAGGGGTATTCCCATGACTAGTGCTCATTGGCTATTTTGTACTCACTGTCGGCATACGGTGTGTTTGGTTGGTAAATTCAGTAGTATGTGTTATTTATTTGAATGTTAAAATTCTTTAAAGCAGCCCTCTTGAAAACTATGTTCATTTTGAAGTTGCACCTCTTTGAAAAAAATAGTTACTTGCATTTTTGTTTATTAAACATGCATGTTTTTGTCTGATAATTATTATAGCATGGAACCTCATTTGAAAACCATACTTTCATATCTTGAATTTAAAACTATAAATTGATGTTTCATTTATTTTAAAGGAATGTGCATTGGGAATAGAATATCGGGCTAACCTACTGAGTTTTAATACTCACGCCTATAGTCTTCTTCTTTTTTTAGCCCTTGTGCAGGTTTCATCTTTAGTTCGATCACCTTGGGAAACTTTTGATCATTGTGTTGGAGAGTGACCAGAAGTGTCACATGGAGTTAGTTGGTCATTGGGATTGTTCATTTGAGTTTTTGTTTTTGTTCTACCTTTAGTTTCTTGTATAAAAAATATTTTGTTCAATTTTTTATATAAATTCATTTTGGGATGTCCGTTTATTTCTTATGTTTGTTTGATTGTCTATATATGGGATAAATCGTTCCCTTGTGTACTCTATTGATGCCCTTGGTGCTTGTCACCATCCCAGGAGGATCGGGAACGCCTCTCGGGACTTGTCGTGGGCTAGCCTGGGTGACCGGTTCAGGGTCGACTCGGGCTGGTTCATGACAGTTTCCATATGGTTTTCCAGACCATGCATAAACAATGGAAATTATTCTTTCCCCCATGTGAAGTTTTCACTTCCTATAGTAGGATGGTTCACTATTGTGTGGCTGACCATGAAATCTAGAAAGAGAACTATCATAGCATAATTATTTTTACTAGGATAAAAAATCTTATCACCTAACTATGCACTAAGTGTGTTCCTCCCCCCATCACAAAAAAATATCGCAATTATAAGGGAAAACTACTAGAAATAAACCTAAAACCAAAAGGAAAAAAGTAATGCAATGAAATAAATAAAATAAAAAGGGAACTAGGGTCAGGTGTGACATTTCTACCCTAAATTAAAATCATTCTTTCCCTAGAAAGTCACCAAACATAATGAGGAAAAAAAACAGGGACCCAAAATTCATCAATACTAAACAACACCATAAACCTCAATGTAACCTTTCAACTATGCAAGTCACAACATACCATCTCATGGGAGAACTACAGGGAGATCCATGTGGGAAAAATAGGTTTCTACCCACCATTAAAGAAACAAATGAAAAACAATACAACCTCTAAATGAGAAGAACCACACTATTTATGAACCAACCAACAATTCATAATATAAACAAGGAAAAATAATCTCTACATGGGGAAATACACATGATTAAATATATAAAAAATTGAAAATATCCTAAAATAATAAGGCTAAAAAACCCCAAAATTTAATTTTTTTTCCAAAAACATTAAACCATAAGGAGAAACATAACATATTTCTATTCCAATGCCAGAAAAAATTGGTTCAACAGTCACACACACACATAATCACCTCTACATCGTGAAGAGATTTCCTTCAAGGCCTATGGATGTAGTCCTGATATCTAATGGAATCATTTTAAAAATTCTCAAGAGCGGACAATCATTGATTTATACTTTCTCTCTCAGTTTACCAATTACAAAAAAATATTCATAATTAGATCATAAAATGAAAATAGTTTTAAATATGACCCAAAGAATCCAATATTACAATAAGGATGAGCTAATCACCTTCCACTGGTCCAATCCTAGTCCCTCAAACATACCCAAGACATGCTATAACCTCACATCTTATAGAGTTCCAAAACACCTGAATAAACTTTCACATTCTTTAAGAAAATTTTAAATCTCTAGAAAACCTCGATCAATATGAATATAGAAGAAAAATTTGGAGAAGTTAACTCTACCAACATATTGGGAGTGTCGATAAAACTATCATCCAAAAGAGACCCTTTATAAACCTTCTTGATCATTCTGGGTGGAATACCCGAAATAACATAAAAAAAATCCATAGATAAACTCCAATATAAACATAACTGTTTCTTGATCCCAACAACAACCCTAAATAATATACCATGTTCATATTTAAAATATTCACAAAATGGACTCAAAAATTTTCTATTAAAAACAATTTCTATCAATATCCAAAACAATTTCACACTCGAGACACTATATCAAATAACCTAACTATTTCAAACCCAATTTTCAAATAGAATTTAAATTTCAAATACTATTGTACTAAAATTATTCTTTTTCATCTGTTGTAAAACCACAACACCACATCATCTTTAATTTTTTTATGAAATGAATCCCGTTAGAAAGAAACCCTATTAAAAAAAAAACTTCCCTAAATCATTCTGTTTTCAAAAAAATAACTATTAAAGGAATTTTAAAATAAAATTTTATTTTCAAAATCTACTCATACAAACCTAAATTAGACGAATGACATCACTGACATGAAATATCCTAAAATATATAACTAGTGTTCATTCATTACCTAACCATAGGGATTAAAAGACCTTACATTGAGCATGGATCTACTACTATAAGAATATTTAATTATTCCCCTAGGCTCCATATAGTTCATTACGTGATGTAAACTAACCCCATGACACCAAATCACTTCCATTTTAATCACCCAATGTTCACAAGATCATCAAAATAAATAATCACCAACAACGTGAACCTAAAATAAAAATGAAAGACTCAACTCTGACTACCCATGGTAACTCAAGTATCATCATAGGTGGTGGTTATCAGAAACCAATCCATAACCAACCTCCAAAGTCACTAAAATCCTATCACTAATCTATATGACACCCCAAGTAATAAGGGAATGTCTAATATATTTTTTTCCATGAATTGGCATGGGGTTACTCATTACTAGACACCTGAACCAGTACACAATATGTCCTGAGAGGTGTTCCCATTCATCTCAGGATAGAAACAACTATCAGACATGCAAAATAACTCAATTATGAAAGATTTATCACATAAAATTTATATAAATAAACATGGATAGAAAATATAATATAAATAATACCATAAAATTGATAAAAAACTAGGATTCCCTCCAAGTGACCCTTTTTTCACCACCATCCACAAAACCATCCCACTCCATGAGATAACTTAAATTAAAACCTTATACTTCAAAATATCTTGGGTATACTAATACTGAGTTGTTTAAGTAAGGGCTGATCATAATATACATGGTTTGTAAGAATAATATAATCCATACCTGAGCTTTTGTAAAATATTCCATAAAATATATTTTTCAATTTTAGATAAAAATATTTTTTCCATAATTTTAAACAATATAGAACAAGAATCCCAAAATATAATTATAAAAAAATTCATTCATTTACAAAATAGATTTAAAATTCAAAAAATATTTTTTAAAAACAATGCAAGGGAAGTTAAAAACCTAGATTAATGGATAAAAAATGGGAATAGAGCACTGAGCATAAATAGTAGGTTATATCAAACAAATCCAGAAAAATGTAAACATTACATGTGTACACATGAATAAACTATTATAATAATAATGTAAAATACCACAAAAAATATAATAATATACAAATATGTAATCATGGGAATGTACTAAAAATCTAGATGAAACCCTAGACATATTTGGTTCAAACCCATCTACTAGTGTATAATGAAATACATAGAAAAAACGAACATGGCTTGTCTATCAAGCCTCACCAATCACATATACCACTTGGATTATCATATTCCAACAGGATCTAGTCCATACAATCATAAAATAGAGATAAACAATCACTCAACCCCCATGATGATATCTAGGAATCCCATGATAACAGTATAAAGGGAATGTGAGGAGGACCACACACACAATAAATTAAATATAGCTTATATATTCCATGGTGTATTATTTTCCCACTCCAAGAAATAGTATATGAAAATAACCTATACAATTAATTAAAACTATATGGGTTCCAATTATGTATATTACATTTCTTATGTTCCAACTGTGCCAATACTTCAGGAGAGTTGAAAGACAATTTCTAAAAATTATCAATATAACACAATGGAATATTCATCTGAAACCCAAAACCATTTATGATGGAAAAAACCTTTCATTCCCAACCAATTCCAAAGACATAGAAAATATCCAAAAATAACATCAAATGTTACAAAAGTGATTATAATTCAAGTTGATTATCAAATAAAATTTCCATGGTTCCAAATGGAACATGCTTTGGAAAACATATTGAAAACCACATTTAGGTCATTTGAAATCCATGATGTCCTTTGGATGACATTTGGTGTTTTATAAAAAACTCATTAAAGGATGAGATAAAATTAAAGAAGAAGAACATAGAGTGGTTTTGAAAAACATATGTTATCAATTTGGGAATTTTTATGGAACTATGATTTATATGCATGTTCATATCTATATGTACACCCACATCACATTATGATATACCAATATTCATTGGAATATATTTATATAACCACAAAATTGTCCAAGGTACCAATCAAGTAAGAATAATAAATGTCACACTGATTCACAATAGTTCATACAAAATCACCAAACCATAAAAGGCACAAAAACCAAACAAATATACATTTAAAAATATATCACAATATTACCAAAAATCAAATTAAGTGAAACACTATTTCAATAGAGATTCTTTGAAACAAAAATTTTCATCTCTCTATAAATATGGAACAACATATAAAATTATACTACAAACCACATGCATGAATTGAATTTTTAAAATCAATTAAGGAGAGATCATTATTTATAAGAAATGTTCCATAAAAAAGGATGGAGATACCTACATCAATCTTGAGAACATGTTGAAACTCCAATAATAGAATTAGAAAAACCCAATGACCATGTCACAGACATTAAACACATATACACATTGATATATATATATATATATATATCCATTTCCTCTACTTTTATAATATCATAAATTTTTGGGAAGATATAAAAAGTGATTGTGTATTTATTATATATATATATATATATATATATTTGTAGGATATTTTGATGAATCCTCTAGCCATCACCTTCACCAATGGTGGCCTAAAACTACCATAATATTCTCTAATGTGCAATAGAAAAATATGAGGAATTCAATAGTTACAAAAAAAACTAAATAAAAATCATCCAAATAAGTAAAATAGAAAAATTCCTTACTGAAATTGATAGAAAAAATAAATACCATTGATGAGTGAGGCCCGATCATATATCAATAGGGACTGAGAAACCTTATAAAAAGGAAAGAGACAATATCCAAAAACAAAACCCAAAAAAATTGGATTGTGATGAAACCCTAGGGTTTAGATGAACACTTTTCATATCAAGGGGTAGGAAAAAAGGTTTAAGGATATGAAAAAGAGGGAGATTTTCTTACCTGAGGAGATCACACTATGAATTTGGAGGGAAATCGAATAAAAAAGGGAAATGGGAGGAGTCATGCATGTGTCTAGGGAGCCCCTCCTAGGTAGTGGCGAATGGTGGTGGGATAGGGATTGGGGGTGGGCATAAGGGTGAAGAAGAACCCAACAATGGGGTTTTAATTTTTTTTATTTCATTTAACTATTAGAGGGTCACATAGTTTGGCACCATGTTCTTCCAGACTATATACTAAATTTTAGGGGGAATCTATCCCCTTAGGTGAAGACCCACATGCAATAGGGTGCTGGAGCATAGTTGTTCACTTGATGGTGTGGCTTATACAGAGCCACTATCTCCGATGAATGGTTTTACATAGGCTGGTGATTGGTTTCCCCTAAATGTGAACCACCCTATAACACTTCAAAATCTACCAATTTAAAGGCGATACATTACTATAAGTCAACCCCATAGTCATGTTCAATATAAAATACCACAAATAGAATAAATTGAAATTGATATTGTGGTTGAGGTGTGAAATAAATTATCAATTAAAATTTATAAATGTTATTTCATCCTATGGTAGAATGTTTAAATTATTTTCCAACTATTTTCATTCCATATTCAATGATGAATGAACAATATGAATTTTCATTCCTAAATAACTAAATTAAACTTTTAATAAATCATAAGAACTATAAATGATGATTTGATAGTCCTTTTATCTATTTTTACTGAAAAATGTATAATAAATTATATGATAACTATTATTAATAAATTATAACGTGAAGTAATAATTTTTAAGACTTACATAATAATAATGAATGGTATATGAAATTCATTCCATAATAAAATAAATTCCAAAACTCCTCAATGCATGCTTGAAAAGTATTAAAACAACAATAATTTAAAAAAGTATCATAATATTTTATAAATCAACATAATAGTAATCTCCTAACAATATAATGTATCACTTAATGTCACATACAAATCACATGATCACCTTGATCAAATATTCTTCTAAGACATGCTATGTTCATGAATTCCCATATAACCTTAATGAAAAAATGTATTAATTAATAAATTATTTCTACCCTTATCCCTCAATTAAATCATTTCCTATCAAATATAAACCAAAATTCCAAAATATGATAAATTTCATGAAGGATAACATAAATTAATTTTTCATCACATCACTGATCAATTATATGTTCACCATTAAAATATAATTTACAACATCAATAAGAATTATCCATTTATCCCAAATTAACATTATTATCTAAAAATTCAGAACATATTAGGAATGATATATCCCTCAATTATGAATTTTCCATAAATATCTACTAACCACAAAAATAGTTTTCTATATTATCAGTATCATTCAATAAATTCTCGTATATCCATAATAACAAACTACTTCCAAATAATCCTTATATGTTTCAAAATTATTATTTACTTAATATCATTTATAAAAAACAATTATATCATAATTCTCCAATCTCAATACATAAATACTTCAATCATTCCACATATTTGATTGGGATAGTATAAGTTCGTATTTATAGAGACAACCCTTCAATAAGGTTATTGGATTAAAGAATGTTCAATTTCCCCACACAAATGGAAATAATATATAAATGGTACCATATGTAGTTCTTTATTTCCCTGCACTGAACACTTTAAATGTCATCATCAATTATTTTTCATGCCCTTATTTTTCACAAAAAAAACTTCTTCTCATTAATTTCAGAGATTACACTCATTCCTTCATCCCGAATTATCAACATACAAGAAACTATATCATATTTCTTCTATAGTATTCATGAATCTATGTTATTCTCTTTTATGGTTCATTTAGAAACTCATATATGTTCAATATTATAATCATAAATCTTGATATATGTTTTGTAATAAATAGATTCTTTCACATTCCATCTCGAATTTAATATGGGTTTTCATGAGTGAAATCATTGAATCATCTATTAAATTTAGTGTTAACATGATTCCTTTATTATCCATGCATTGATTAAAACCAACAACTATAATATGAAAAACCATAATTATAGTTTGAATTTATATAAACAAAAGAATCATTCATATATTGGCTCAATCTTTGAACCATATTTTCATTCCATGTCACTATAGGATTAACCTAGGTCATCCATAGACATTATTTATTCAAATAATTCATAATGTTTTAAAATTAAATGTTAATTAACTAAATTATATCCAATTCCATTTTTTTAAAAGTTGTTACCTCTAGCTTTAACCATTATATAACTATATCAAATTTCACATATCTAGATAGGTATTCATTTTTCAAGGAAACAAACCTCATTCATTACAATAACATAAAATTTTTTCATAAAATTGGGCTTTTCCTTAGGGGGTCTATTTAATTTTTCATTATCATAGTTTCAAAAAATAAAAAAAACTTTCCCAGATACCAACTGAGGAAAACCCAACATTTCATACAATAACAACAATGAATATTCATTATATATCATTATGATCCATTCTAGTACCATAATGGTTTATTGTCTTTAGAATCTTGGAATTATAAACAATTTGTAGCTAAATGATCTCAATTATTTACAAAAAAATTATTTACAACCAGAATCCAACAATAGAATATCATACAGAAAAATATTAGGAAATATTAAACACAATAAATGGTGAGTTTTTATGATTGATATGTTTAAACATGGGAGATATCGATTAAATATAATTTTTAATAATAACATGAGTATAAGTATATGATAACATGATCCTATCATTTGAAAATTATACCCTACAATTCATATATCCAAATCATGTGTCATGGAATAATGCTTGGAAATTAATAAGAAAATAACCATACAAGAATCAAAGAACATGAGACATGAGAGAATGGAATTGGAATATGATCATGATATAAAATAGTTACATAAACTATATCATAATTATAATAATAGAAATATTATGTCATGGCTACACTCTAAGACATTCATCACATGTTTGGATTATTCTAGACATGTACAATCCTTCTTTAGGAATGGGGAAACCTCTCATGTATCCTTGTAGGGTATAGTATAACCTCTCATGTACCATTTTATCTCATAAAACATTAATCATTACCAAATTCAATGGTTTTTTATTACATACCCACATGTTACATATTCATAATTCCTTTATATGTATTATACATGATCATCAAATCATTTATCATTTAATCATATCATAACTCGTTAAAATAAAATTCGTGTCATCAATTTTTCTCCATCATTGTAATGAAACATCTATTAAATTAATATTTCTTTTATCATAGTATCATTTCCATGGTGAACCATGATTAGAATATAAGGATTTTATCATAGATGAAAAATTCCCTTTAAATATTACTAGGACATTTCTTTAGGAAAATGATCTATTCATTTTGAATTCACATATATGAAATGTAAATACATAAAAAATATGATTGAAAAATTTTTCTATGAATTTAACCTGGGAAACTATTAAATAATATTAAAATAAATTAGTATCCATCATAGTGGGATAATATGTTATTGTTATATATATTAATGAAATGTTTCCATCAAAACTTTTGGAAAATAGTACCTTATTTGGAAATGAAAATATGATTCATATTAATGAATTTTATTGGAAGAATAATATGTTTTCATTTAAAGTTAATAACAAAATTTAAATTACTAAATATGATTTTTATTTTTCTTAAAAAATAGATATAAAAGTGTAAATTATTCATGAACATTGTAAGAAATAATTTCATTTTCCTTAAAAAATATTTTTTAGGATATTGAATACTTACTGAGAAGAAAATGAAATTAAAACATGTAATTTATAAAAATAACTATACAATATGATTTTTTCAATTTATGAATGATAGATCATATAATTTCATCTTTTTAAATTTAATCCTAAACAATCTCTGTAAAAACTGAGAATGTCACATAAAACACACACTGATTTATAAAATTTTAATCATAAAAAAATGAAAGAGAAAAAATAAAATGAAATATTAAATACTATAAATATAATGAGATTCATGATATTACATATCAAAGGGGTAGTATATGAAAAACATAAAGGAAATAACTGGTTAATATTGTATATGTATCATAGAAACAAAAGTGATATGAGAAATCATTACCTTATATATCACTTGATTCACAAGTGATATAACCTAATATAGAATGAATTTAATGTTAATATAATTATATAATAGAACTATATAAATAATAATTATATAAAATATTATCCACTTATATCATTTGAACAATTTTTTTTACCATTTCCCCATTATCATCATTACTTCACGTGTTAATTGATTTGTTTCTAAAACGTGTGTTTTATTTTGGTAGTTATTATCCATACCTATTATTCATTACTTCATAATAACTATAATTTTAATAAATATATATAATAAATATATATTCATTATATATACTATTATGACTATCTATAAAATGAAGATATTAAAGATGAAATATATTTCTCTTGGTGGCAGTAGACTGTATGTGCGCATGAATAATACATCCATTTTATAATGAGAAATTTTAAATAGTAGATAATATTATATTATTATAGATTCATAAATACATAATAGATATCATATATATTTAGTACATTAGATATTATAACTATCCACCCGAGGAGGTGATTGAAAATTCATCAAATCTTCTTATGGTGACAATAGTTTTCACATATGCACGACCGATACATTCATTTCCAATTTTATGGAAAGGAGTTGTATAATGGATTTTATATTATTATAATATCATTTTAGTGTTTTTATGATACTATATTTATCCTATTATTATGGATACAATAGGTTTACAAATGGTGGAAGAATAAATTATATTGAAAGATTCTAGTTAAGATTTATACCTCTTCTTTGAGAGACCTCTAATGGCTTACACCCTAACCCTTGAATGTGAGAACTCAAACGAAGAAAATGGGATCAATGATGATTATAATTAATATGGTAATATATTTCAATAGGTATTTTATATAGTTTAAGTCTCAATCAATGAGAATAATGGAAGAGAAGAGGTTCCCATTTATAAGTTAAGAGATGAGACACTTCAAATTATTTAAAATATATAAATTTAATTAATGTATTTTTCAATAAAAATTATTCAAAACAATCATTGAATATATAAAAAGTATGAAAAGTTCTAAATTTCATCATCCTAAAAAATTTTGACAAGTTTTTGTGACATTTTACATAGAATACTTTTGTTTAACCCCTTTGTTAACCATTTTTTAACCTTAAACATGGAAACACATTTTTTAGCCTTTTAGGGTCTTAAATATACTTATATGTTGACATGTGGCTCAAAAATGGTCCATGGATAAAAATTTAGAACACTTCCAATTCAACATATACTCTTTCATTATTTTCTGTTTTTTATATAATTTTAAAATATAATGTTTAATATATAATACAATTGATGTAAATATTGGACTACTCATTTACATTGACATTAATGTCCTTATGATAATAATGGATTTAATATTTAAAATATTTTATAATAAAATAAACATTATCAATTACCATAACATTTATGTAGTAAAATAATTCATCAGAAATATGTTTTGTTTATTGTTTTTAATATCATTTACACAGTTTTTCCAACATTTTAACATGCATTATGTCCCTTTAGAATAATCTTATAAGGTAATTAAACCATCAAAAAAAATTCAACCATTAAAACTATTTATTCACATTTAGAGTAAAATTTAATATTAATTAATAACTTATTTTTATCCATTCGACATCATATAATATAAATTAAAATCACTTGAGTGAATTTATTTAATTATAATATTCTTAATATATTAGAATAGTTATAATCAAAAGAAATTAGTAATAAATAACCATAGTTTCACATAAAAAATTTCATTAGCCAAATTATACTAAAAAAATTGGATAAAATCAATTGGTAGAGATATTTTAAATTATCTAACCAATGTTTTATACTGGTTTTACCTTTTTTAACCTTACTTTAGTGGAAAATATTTACCATTATTACTATTCATATTGAAAAAAATATAAAGGCGATTATTTAAAAAATCTTACCCTCATATTTTTATATGATAAATCTATTTTTCATGATTAAATTTTTATTATTTTATGAAATCAATTTTAATATAAATATAAAAAACATACCAAAATATGTTTTTAGAAATATCTATTTTAAGCCAAAAAATGAACTTATACCAAAATGAAGTATACTTATGATTAATTTGAAATTATATAGATTTCTTCTAATTAATGAAGATAATTTTTATTTTATGATAAAATCCAAAACATACTGATAATTTAATATTAATTAATTTCATGAAACTTAATGAAATTTTAACAAAAATATTTATCTTTCATTATTAACATAACAATATATAATTTTAGGAAAACCTAAAAATCACTATAATATAATATCGAAATAATGATTTAAAAAATAAATTTATTTACTCAAATAAAATATCTAAAATTTATATCAATTAATCATAATTTCTAAAGAGAAAATATTATATAAACGATTTTTGAAGGAAAATTATTATTAAACCATAAATTATCTTTTCTAAACATTTAATACTAAAATATTATGAATTATTCAATTAATTTTAATTATATAAATCATATATATATATATATTATTTATAATCATCTTATTCCATTTAATATATAAATTCATTTTCTTAGTTGTAATGGGAAAATATAAATTTGTTTTATAGTATAAAAATGTTTTCATAAAGTTATATGTTGAGTGATAACTAGGATATAAATAATAGTATTATTTTAATGTGAATTTTTAGTATGTTACATTAAATTAGTAAGCATAGGACATTTGAATATTGGCCTAAAGAGAGGAAAATCAATGAATTAGTGGTTATTGTTTACATTATTTATATTACTCAATACTTTATTATTTTATTTTATGTTATATTTTTTGGTTTTCCCATAGAGAGTTAGGGTGATAGATAAAAAGATAGGTTATTATTTATTATGGTATTTTTTCAATGAATTATCAGTAATCCACTTCTATATTTTCATGATAGGTCATTATTTGGATCCAATTAAGTATAAATTGTATTCTCAATAATATATATTTAAACTATTTTTATTTGTCCATTGAGAATTAATTTATAAATCTATATAGTAATATAAAGGAGCTTGGGAATTAATATGGTGTTTTTACATAGGAAATTATTTGTATTTTTTCATTTTTTATTCATATGAAATATTCAGGAATTTTGGGACTATGTTGTGTCTTGGTTTGTTTATATTATAGTGATGATCGATTGGATATTATTGTATTCATGGGTTATAAGATGATATTTCCTCACAATTTAGGTTATACATCCTATATTCTAGTTTACAACACATGACCTATTAGTAGTTCTATTTGAGGGTAACTATTGTATTTACTAGAGGACTAGTAGGGGTTTCTTTTTTGGTAGAGTAATAGTATATAAATAGTGAGAATGAATTATTTAATAAATGTAACATTACAGTAATCACATAATTTTTTTACCTCATATGAAATTTAATGTTTGTATTATTATCCATCATCAATCATAAAATATGATAACCATAATACTGATAGATCATTTATCAATTTCTAGAACCTTGAAATTTATAAAATAAATCATCCATTTGAGTTAAAGGATAACTAATAATTGTTTTAATGGAATTTATTTCTCTATAATGGATGAACTATATCAAATAATTGTTCTTATTTATTATAAATAGGATAGGTGCTCACCAATTTGATACACTACAGTGTATGAGTTCCTTATCAAATATATTTTAGAGTTAATTCTTTGTCTCTACAAATTCTAATAGAGAAATTCTATATCAAGGCTTATATTTTGTCATTTCTTCTGAAATGAGTCGAGTAGAATGTTCAACTTCTAGTTTATGTGGATATCCATGTAATTAATCTAGAAAAACATCAATGCATAATTTCACATTAAGTATATCCAAAATTATTAGGATATTATTTTTATCCATAGATTGTTTTCTATATTATTCTTCTCTCGTAATTTCTTTAATATATTTTGTTTTAGTTTATTCTGGATAAGAATCAACAAATGACGTATTTAAAAAAAATAAGGAATTTAATTCATACATAACATATCAAAATCATATTATCATGGAAATGAGTTCTTGAATTATATATTTAGATCCAATAAATAATAGGAAATATAATCATGTAAACTATATATATAAAAATCAGGTTTAAAATAATATAATATCTATGTATTTTAATATATAATGTCAAATAGATCCTTACTGTAGTGATATTTCCATATGTTGTATTAGATTAGTTAAAGCATACTGTTCAATGGACAATTCAATGTTTATAGAAAACATGCATGATATATAAAATTCATTAGATCACGAATCAAATATATTATTAGATATTTTTGAGTTTATGATTAATGTACCTTCTATCAAATCATTCAAAATTTTAACATCATTCAAAATAATTGTATATTATTAGCCTCAATCCCATGGTTTCATCTGAAGTAAATTCCATTAACACTTAGGTAATTTGTTGGTATAGTGTCCCATATTCTACTAGTTATAGCATTTTAAATTTGAGGATTCCTTTTTTCCAAGTCATTTAGGATGATTATTTCCTTTATATCCACACATTTAGTAAAATTTCATTCAATTCTAGTATTGTAATTGTTGTTTATTCACATTTTTTTAAATGTTGGGATTTAAAATCTACTTATATTTTCATTTGAAAAATTAACCAATACATATAACTAATATCTCAACATTTTCTCTTAAAATCTATTGAAAATTGGATAATTGGTGAACTCAATCATGGTATAGAAAACAAATGTAAATATCACCCCATATGAGGGAAATTATAGAGTGACTAATTCCCTTTGAATTCTTAGATTTGACCCATAAAAGAAGTGATAAATATTTCTTTCTTTATTATATATGTATTCTATAGAATTTATTGATATACCTATATTATTATCATTATAATAAGTATCAATTTTCACTTCCTTTGGTTTTAAATTTACGAATTGTTTTTTCATATCAGTTTATTGCTCACATGGATTTTAGTTTTCAAAAAACGTATCATTAAATGACTTTGATTATACACACTATATCTCCTCCCCATTTTTTTGTTTTAAATGAATGACCATAATTTATTATAATCTACAGATAATGATATATAGTAATGATAACGTTCTCATATTTACTACTTATCACAGAAAGGAACATCTTATTGGGGGAATTGAGACATTATTATGCTATTAATGTATTAGTGTATCATGTAAAGGATATTTTTTTTATTTCATAATGTATTCTAATAGTATAAAACCATATTTTAAGAAATATATGATTCTATACAGGAAAGGTTATGGTTGATCACATGATTCAGAAACAATATATAGTTATAGAGAGCTCTACTTTAACATTGTCCTTATTAAGTTAATCATGATGGAAATACCTTCATATATTATGGGTGTTCACATAGTTTATATTCGTTCTACTAGATTCCATTTCTAAAACAATTTTAAGATTAATTTTCTCATTACTTGATGAATATAAAATAATACTATGAAATTTTTATATAGGTAAATTATTCTTAAATTTTATAAGGGTTTATTATAATAATTATTTCATATATATACGTTCTTTGAAACCCATTCCCAATGATTTTACATCTCTCATTGTGATACCAATTGTAAAAACCTCAATTAAATTTACCTAGATCTGGTGGTGATATTATTTCATTTTTATAGTATATAATAAATCTCCTTACATAAGATCAATTAGTTTAGTAGTCTTCGGAGAATATATATATTCACGATTCTTACATTAAAATTTGAAATATAGTAGACATAAAATAATTTCATTGAAAATAATATAAATCCTCCTATAATTTCATTGTATAATTTATCATACAATTCTTGATTCTCTTTGAAAAATAGAAATAAAATGGAGGATTGATTATAGACACAAATATTGTGGTAGCATATAATTGAAGTGATAATAGAGTAAATATGACATAAATAATATTGACAAATTATATAGTAATAAAATAATTATATATATGTGATAACGTGAGAATTATATATATCTACGTATATTATGAAAATGGATGTAAACAATAACATGGATGATTATAAATGATATCATAGTGTTAGAATTCATAAGATAAAATAACATACTCTTACCTTCAAGGCCTCCTTTAAATGATTCATACATAAATTAATAAGTCAAACACATAATACCCTAGCATGTTTGTCTTATATTAAATATTAATGAATTTAGTGAATATTTAAATTCACCCTACACACATCACTTAATATTTCCAATTAATCAATCACATTGAAGAGTTCACCTTATAATATATATCATAATGTCCCCAAAGGAAACAATTACCTACATCTTTCATAGTAAACAATTCTTGTTAGTGTATAAGTAATGGGTTTAGGTATTTTAAATGTTTTACATGTAAATTAAATTAAATCTATATCTTAGTGAATAATCATTTAAGACTCTAACCATTTCATGGTATGTATCATTCTATTTTACTGGTATGTTCTTTTTTTAGTTTTCTCATTATTCTCAGGTGGGAAAGTGATTGATTTGGTTTGGGATTCATTGTATGTGGTTCATATATTTAAAGTTGTATTTTGGGCTAAAAATAATATGTTGAAAATTTAAACGCTGTGTAAATGGATTATAGGATTTTTAAATTTTTTATCGGAATTAAGACAACCATGAAATGTTTTTTAGTGTATTCCATTAAAAATAATTACATGATGTGTAATTGAATTACACACCATGTAATTCCCTGAGAAATAAATTAAAATCTTTAATGAGGTTCATTTTGGTTTCATTATATCACGTATCCCTCCTTCAATCAACCCTAGGGAGACTATATGTGGTTTTGGAGAAATATTTTCATCTTTGATCATCATAAATTGGTGTTTGATTCTAAAGAATCCCTTTTTTCTTTATATTACTTTCTGTTCCTCCTTCACTTGATGAAGCGATGGTACCTTTTTTTGTTGTGGGTTTGGGAGGTGGTTTTGATTCCCAATTTTGGTTGTATATCTCTTCTACCATTATTGATCCAACTATTATACATCAATTGAGATTTTTGGTTGGGTAAGTTTCTATCATCAATATTTATTTTGGTGTCTTATTTATGAATTCAAAAAATATTGATTGAAATTTCATGTTTGTAATTGTGAAATTGAATTCCCCACATTTGGAAATTGAATTGTTAATTGAATTGATTATTTTATTTTCCATGTGATAATGAAATGGGTAGAAATTAAGGAAATTGAAATTCGAATGGGTAAATGGTGTGATAATTATTATTTATTGGAATTGTGATTATAGAATTGATATAACATAGGGATATGAAATTGATAATAATATGAATTATGAAATGGGTTCTTCATGGAATTGTGAAAGTTATAGCTATACATGGGGTGTTCCAAAATGATTGAAATGAGTTATTGGATAAGGAACAATTCTCCAAATACCCATGGGGTTCTAGAATTCTTCTGTAGGCCCATCATATATTTATCAAATTATACGCCATCACTGAGTTGTGGGGTAGGGAATACTTTTCCAAATACACATGGGGTGACAGACTACCACTGTAGTCCCCCATTAATTGAATGGGAACTGGAATTAAATTAATAATTGAAAGCCCATGGTATAATGAAATGTGATATCCCTTGGGGATGGTTCAGACTCTGAAACTAGCGAAGAAGGTATTGATGGTTCATGTGTCATCATGAACCTACAAAATATATATTGTTAATTAAAGAATAGTGGGATGTGATAAATGTTTACTTTATTGTATTTTATTCTTTATACAAATTCATATAGTATTATAGAATGGATATCTATTTAGACATCTTTGGTGGTGGCCTAATGAGTTGTACTCATACCATACTCAAGATTCCAGATTAGTACCTAGAGAGACATTATGTTTTTAGGGTAAGATAAGGAAAAGAGACCAATGATAGATGGATGAGTCGAGATGAATCATGGATAAGGGTACCAGAAATTTTGTCAAGAACCACTTGGGAGTGTCAGTTTTTTTTGTTTTCATTTGATCCTTGACATATATATGGAATGAAATATCTAATACTTTAGTTTTGGATATTGTATTGATAATTTTTTAATCACGTGATACTGATATTATTCTGGTTATAGTTATTTTCACTTTCTTATTGGTTATTTATTCAAGTTATTGTGATTATTTTATAAAGAGGGTATGTTTTCTCTATGATGTGTATTTTACCCTCCCTAACAGTCAACATTCTCTAGAATATAGGGAGGTGCGCCTGAGGCCACATAAAGAACTGGTTTGGGGCATTGTCTTATGGAACCCAGGTTGGGACTTTACAATGTGATATCATATGTCACATTTTCTTCTCTTTTCTTTCGTACTGTTATGTGGTAAAGTTAGACATGAGAGTATGATGATCTATATCTTAGTTATTAGATCATAAACTAGAGTAAATAATCCATGTAAGGGGGAAAACCCAAGCACCTAGGGAGGGATTTTTATTTTTGACGTTTGATGTTACAGTTGGATGTTATTTCACCATGGTTAATGTAGTAGATGTGTGATGGTATTATTTCTGATATATTTTTTACCATGGCTTGTAATGGTATGATAGTTGACTAATAATGCATAATTTTAGGAAAAAATGTTTTTTATGTAACATGCATCCTTTTTTGAATGTACGGAAAATCATGGTTTGGGCATTTTTTTAAAATGAAAATGTTATTCATTAGATGTGTAATGGAAATGGTTCCTAATATGAAATTAGAAATTTTAAATTATGATAAATGTGTAAAAAATGGATTTAATGGTATTCTAATTAGAACCTTATATTATTAATATGTTTACACTATGTATGTTATGACCTAGATGACAGATGGTTTATGGTTGTGAAAACACCTTAGTATAGACCATATGGTGTTGTATGGGGTATGAATTGTTATAGGTTTATGTGAATCCCTATTATTTAAATGTATTATATCTTATAAAAAGTGTTCTTGGAATGGTAGAGATAATCCACCATGATGATTCTTATTGATAAGATGATAGGAGGATATGGATGAAAATGTGCCTCCATTATTGGAACCAGAGGATACAATAGTTCCTAGAGAGAAACCCAGAATACGTTATATGAGAACATTTCTCACTTTATGAATTATATGGAATGATACCCAGAGCGGTTTGTCATGAGTATGTCATAGTTGACTTGGTACTTCCAATAACAACACCATATGACTTCTTCTGAAGTGGGTGGAACTAAGGAAGCTAAGTTTTGGATTGAGTCTATCCAGATGATACTTGACCACTTGGAGACTCATACTAATAGATGATTTAAAATAGCTACTTATATGTTATGTGGTCAAGTGAATCATTGGTGGGATATCCTAATTTAGGATGGAAAACTGGAGAATATAAATTGGAAGGACCTTCCAGAGATGTTCTTAGAGCCCTTTTACACAAAGAAACATATGAAGGTGGGGGTAGCAGAGTCATGAGGTTGAAACAAGGGATAATTCCCATGATATACTATGTTTCACCCTTTATGGATATGTAACACTTTTCTCCAGTGTTGACATGCGATGATTCTACCATAGTAAAATAGTTTAATAATGTGATTAATTATGAGATTAAGTCCCACATTGACATCTTTCTACAAGAAAAGATTCCTAAAGTGGTGAATCATTCTCTAAAATATAAGGTAACCTGAAGGAGGATTCCAGTGGAGGAAATTATGTTTCTACTAGATGTCTAGGAGGTAATTCTTCTGAGTATTGGAAGTTTCACTTTGAAAACTTCAAATAGGGTGATATAAAATAGGGTGGCCAGGGAGATGGATTAGTTACTCAAAGTAGTAACTGTATATACTATCACCTATGGGGTATGTAGGGAAATATTTGTAGTTAGTGTCCCTAACCACCAATAGAGTACATATCTTATTGTAGGATGTGACATATATTACAAGAACCTAAGAGGATGGTATATTGGATCATATTATAATGATTTTGGTGGTAATAATTTGGGAATGGGTCCTAGTCTTCATTGAGTCTTGGGAAATGAACATAGATGTTGTTGAGTTCTCCTATACCAATAATTATCATGAAACTATACAAGTAGAACCCTAGGAGTCTCATTATGTTAGGACATAAAAATCATCTATATGATGGATGGAGACTGGTGAATCATATCTATTGGGACCATGTTTCTTATAAGATACCTCAGAGTATGTTTAGTTGATTCAGAAATGTATGCCTATATCTCAGATTAGATAAAAGTCATATGAAGATATAAGTTGAAGACCCATTTATATTACATATGGTGACCATGCATTGCTTCAGTTGTCTCCTATATTGGGTCACTATAATATTTAGATAAAGGTAATGATGTTACTCAGTTTTGTTAGACCTTTTGAGGTTGTGGGGATAATTGGGTTGGTAGAGTGTTGATTGGATCTTACAAATAGGTATAATGCTATGAATGATGTATTTCATGTATCATAACTTTGGAAGTATCACCATGATTGTTCTCATGAGATAAAATTTGATGATTCTAAGCTTGATACTAATGTTTCCTTTGGGGATCATCCAATATGTGTTTTCAATAATATTTATAAAGTGTTGTAGGTAATAACTATGATGATAGTTAGTGTATTGTGAAACATTGGTCGTGTTCTGGAGGAAAATTCAAAGAGAGAGGAAAATATGTGAGTTTAGTAGCCCAATATTTTTACCTCAGAATCGTAGAGATACATGGGAGTACAACATGAAAATGAGCTATTATAAGGTAAGGATATTGTAAGATTATAACCTTTTATAGGGATGCCTCATGATCCTTTATAGGTATGTTCCATTTTTAATTACCTAATTGTATTAGGGTGGCCAAGTGTTTGATTTTGATATGGAGGATTTAGAGGTGGTTTAGATAATTAATGTATAATTTTTGGATACAAAACAGTCTATAGAAAAATCACATGATGTTTAAATGGGTTACATGACATGTATGTTTTAAATTGAGAAAAATCATTTGAGGTGATATGTTTTTCTATATAAACCATTAATAATAATTACACGTCATGTAGTGGAATTACAAATGGGTAATTCCATGAGAATAAAATTAAAAGGTGTCATGCTGTTTATTTTGGTTTTATTCCTTCATGTATACCTCCTTCACTCGAACCTAGGGTGACTACCAGTGGTCTTTGACCTATATATTCAACTTTGAACATCATATATTGTTTATTTAATCCTGATAATCCTTTATTTGTTGGGTTTCATTATTTTACTCCTTATCTCGATGAAGTTGTTGAACCTTTTTACAGTTTTTTGTTTTTGGGTTGGTTTTGATTCCCTGTTTTGGTCCTAGATCTATTTTACATTATTGATCCGACTATTCTTCATCAATTCAGGGTTATGGTTGGGATAACATCAGTTATAAATCATTAGTTAGGTGGTCTATTTATCAATTTCAATATTATTGATTTAAATTACGTGTATGTAATTGATAAATTGGAATCAACACATTTGGCTATTTCATTCTATTCTAAATTGATTAATTGAATTTTCTGGGGATAATGATATGGGTTGAATGTTAGGAAATTAAAATTAGAATTGGTAATTTTTTTGATAATGACTATTGATTGGAATTGTGATTATAGAATTGATGCACCATGTGGTTATGAAATTGAGATTAATAGAAATTTATAAATTAGTACTTCAAGGAATTGTGAAATTCTGACCACCCATAGGGTTTTCCGATATGATTAGAATGAGTTGTGGGAACGAGATAGCTACTCGAAACACCCACGGGGTTCTAGACATTCACTATAGGCCCCAAATATATTTATGAAATTATATATAATCACTAATTTGTGGGATATGGATTACTACTCTAAATAACCTTGAGGTGAAAAATTTCCACTAAATTCCATCATTTATTGAATAAGAAAAAGAATTAAATTTATAAATTAATTTCAATTCTATTTTCAAATGTGCAATGCCTTTGCGATGATTTTGACTCCGTCATATACCAACTCAGGTATTGATGGTTTGGGTGTCATCATGAACATAGGTGGTTTATGTGGTTAGTTGATGAATAATGTAATGTGATAACTATTTAATTTTTTGCATTTTATTCTTTATAAAAATTAATAAACTGTTATAGAATAAATAATTATTTAGATGTCATTAGTAGCGGCCTACAGAATTTTACTCACACGCTACTCGGGATGACTGATCGGTACCCAGATAGACTTCATGTTTATTAGGAACGTAAAGGGAAAGAGCCTTATGTTAGATGGCTGAGTCAGGATGGAGCATGAATAAGATAACTAGACACGGTGTCGAGAAATCCATGGGATTTTGAGTGTGTATTTTTTTGGTTTTATATTTGACACTTAACACATATATGGAATGATATATCTATTTATTTAGTTTTTGATATTGTACTCCTATTTTTCTCATTAGGGGATAATTATATTATTCTTGTTATGGATATTTTCATTTTATTATTTATTATTTATTTACATTTTTTTCTTCTTTAATGAAGAGGGTATAGTCTAATCATGTTGTATATTTGACCTTAGTTTCTAGTCAGTAGCCTTTGGTGTACATGGAGTATTTTCTAAGGACACATAGGGAACTAGATTGGGGCACCAACATGTGAAAAGTAGTATGGGATGCAAAAATCCATCAATATAGTTGGATTTATAGGATATTCACTTTAAAATTTAAACTATCATTGATTAAAGTATAAGAGAGTGGCTTATTTTCCACATATATAGATACTAATATTAAAATGAAATTAATGAAATTGTTATATTCCAAAAAATTATAGATAAATCTTATAATAAATGAGTTATATATATTTTTAATGGATTATTATGTTCACATAATAAGAGTAAATTATGAAATTTTATATTTAATATAATCATGGATTTTTAATGTTGAATCATAACATCATTAAAAGTGGACATATAATTGAATTTGTAAGATATTAAAAATAGAAATAAATAAAAAAATATAATGGGAAATAAAAATACATTTCCCTTAAAAAATATATAAATTTAACTCTTGAGATAATTAGTGTCTTCTCTCTCAAAATATAAATTTAAATAAAGGTCTAGGAACCTTTACCTCACAATTTATATTGAGAAAAAAATTTAGGGAAAATATTCAAGAGATAAACATATATAATATTTGAAAAAAAACTACATAAGTAACATCCTAAAAGAATATTGAGAGGGAAAATTATAGGAAAACACTGCTAAATGTTATTAGATTAGAGTGTAATGTGGGTATGGGTGGTTATTTTTTCCAAATGATGGTTTTTTACTAATTTTCAAATTATGGTCTTAGATTAAGGTTGTAGAAAATTTTTAAACTATTATCCTAAAAATTATATTAAAAAAATGATATTTTATATTTTATTATTGTTTTATGTTTTTGAATGTTCATGATTGTATAAACTCTAAAAAATTATTTTAGAGAGTGTAAATTTATTAATTTATAAGGATACATTCTTAAAATTATAAAATTTAATATTTTGAAACATCTTTATAGGCTTGAAAAAAATATATTTTTTAAAAATACATAATTTCAATGAATAAAATATATGTGTATAAAAGGATTAATTTTATTTAATAAATAATTTAATTTTTTTTATATGATAATGCTTAATGTATATTCATGGAACATTTTACTATTTTCCTAAAAAATAATCTATCTCAGAAAATTGTGAAAAAATAATACTAAGATAATTTTGATGTGAAAAATCTAAATTGATGTTCCATTTTATGGAAATATTGTTACATGTATTTAAAATTTATTTATTATATAAAAACACATGTTTAATTTAAAATCCAACATTTGTTATAAGAAATTTTACTACTCATTTTAATGAAATGTTATATAGTTACATTATAACTGTTGAATGTAAATTATTAAAAATTATTGATTGATGAATTATTTTTCATATTTTTATTATAATTCCCTATTAACATGGGATACATTGATATTATAATAGTGAAATAAGGGAGTTATTATTCTAATGGTTTGAATCTCTATTTTTGTATTTGAACAATCAATTTAACCTTACAATGATAATATTAGCCATTATATATACACATCATAATAATTCTATGAAATAATTTATATCCTTCTCTAGTTTCCTATATCATTTCTGTTATATTTAAAATTTTAAAATTCATAATATTAATATATCATCTATAGGTGTCATTAATTTTTTAGTATGTCCCACTAGTGTTCCAGATTTTGGTGAAACCCTATATTTCTACTTGTTCAACAATACTAGTTGTAACTAATTATGTGAAACTAATTTTAATATTTTCTATTATACTATTATTATAAAATAATATAACGTGTATTATTTAATAGTCTTTGTGATTAACTAATAATTTATTATAGTTGGATTACAAGTCTTACTTTAATAAATATTATCTTCATTAGAGTATCATTATAAGATTCAAAACCAATGATTTTCTCAAGATATAAAAACTACATATTATTAGTTTATATATTTATCATGTAAATGATTATATGAATATATGATATGGTTTTATATGTTTTAAATAAATATTCTTAAATAATGATTTTATTCATCAAAAGTTTTCTTCTATGGGTGTTGTGAGAACAAACCTCATGTTTTAGAAAATATCAGGATGATCCCAATTATATATGATAAAAAATATTATCCTTCATGCCATTTCAAATGTGATAGAGTATCTGATGAATTAGTAATAATATTAAATATAACATCATCTAATTTTGTTTATTATTTTTCATTGTTTAGAAAAAAATTCTCTAATTATATAAAATAAATAATATATAAATACACACAAATTATTTAGATCAATATAAGATTAATATATTTCATTTATTTCAATTATTTATAAAATAAATTAATAATTATAAGAATAAAAAATATAAAATCCTTAAATTCTTCCTTTCATTTTGAAGTTGATTATTTTTATAATATTTAATATATATATGTATTATGTATCAAATTCTCTTCAAAATTAATGAATTGATTACAATAAAATCAATACTTACCTATAATTTCAACAATTTTTCTCAAACTTCATCAATTATTTCAAACAAATCAATCCTATTGAAACATTTACCCACCTTTCTTTCAACACCACTAGGTTTCATGTAACCATTGGAAAAATACAATCTTCTTCTATATTAAACCACTATAATTTTAAACTATTACCACAACACTAGATATAAAGCATAATATTTCATGATAATCTATCCTTAATTAAATTAGAAAATTTTATAATCATATATTTCACTAATTCAAATTATTAGAACATTTCTTACATGGATTGGAAAATTATTTCAGCATATTGATCAAGAAATAATGGTAACCCTACCATCCTAATGAAATTATCATATTCAACAATATTGATTAAATGAGGGGAGAATAGAGTTTCCTTGGTCTCCTACTATCAAATTTATTTGAATACTCTTGTGAATGTATATATGATTTTCCAAATAATTTGAATGAAAATGTTGGATGACCTCATTATACTATTACTCAGCATGGAGTCTCTCAAAACAAATTATTCTTAACCTAGAATAATTCAAATGTCATATACCATTCTAGGAAATTCTTAAATCATTATTCCCCAATTATATTTTATTGTTCTCTAAGATATTTTTTATAATGATAATGATTACATTATATCAACAATAGAATCATTTATTATATGAGTATTAATTATCACATTCATTTGATAATGAATTTTATTAAATATTCTCAGACTAAAATATTGACTATTTTTAGGTTATATAATTACCATTAGTGGGCCAATATCTACATTCTTTAATATTTGGGTATTTTAGGATTTTCTCCAAGGAAAATCAGATATGACTCATGGATATTTTAGTAGATGAAATTTGACCCTAATCCATCATATTGATTTACTCAATTATTTTCCAATATTATTATAATGGTAAGGGGTTCAAAACTATCAATCAATTAAGGAAAATTACAATAATGAGTAACCTAATGGTTAGAGTTGCCTTATTACATTCTTACACCACAAATAAGTAATATAGAAGAACCCAAAAATATAATTACATTTACTAATGAATTATAGATAAATTCTAAATTGTATCTTTATAAGTAATATGACCCATAATATTTTAATGGGTATTTAATCTTACCATCTTTTATTGTGTACTCACATTACATGTATGAATTGTTCTAATAATATAGTATGGAATCTTATTCCATCTAAAAAATGAAAATATTAAAATAACATCTATGTGTAACAATTTCAAAAACACATTTCATATATCATTGACGTAAAATAAAGCAGCACTATACATAGATATAACCAAATGCATCTCATGCATAAGTTTTATTAATCCCTTTCAAGTAAAGGATTTAAATCATATAAAATCATCAATATCAAATGACTAGCCATGGGATAAAAATATAACTGACTTCACATTTATGGATATGGAATAATCCTATAGGCTAGTGAGTAGTCATAACCTATGACTATTAACTAGAGGAGACATTATGTTAGGATCATCAAGTATGTGTTTCATAGTGATAGATTGTTATCAATTAGTTTTGGTGAATAATTGTTATATAAAATCAATTATACACTCTTATGTATATTAATATTCATTGAATAGACATCTTACTCTTTTACTCACCTTCATTCAAAATGAATTTAGTATAAATTGTACAAAATAATAGGGATCATAAATATTTGTTAACAAGGCTCTCCTCCATTAAGGATGATAACATTCCATGTGTGTTGTGGTTGTTATCCCATTTACTCACAACTATTATTTTGTTATAAAGTAAAAATAACGGGAAAGGGTAAACCCTTGGACTAATAATCCTAGAACAAAAAAGGTATAATTAAACTACAAAAAGATGAATATTTAGACTAGGGGCCAACCAAGCCCCACACTATAAATTACATTGTTTCGGAAAGCTATTATTTAAGTATAATCAGTGGTACTTATAGTTTATATTTAATAGATATTGATAGAATATATCATTTTCTATTGATAGTTGAGTCAAAATTTATGTCACTATATTTTTCAAACCTTATGATATTTGGATATCAATGTACATGTCATAATAATTATTTGTCTTGAAAGGTAATTTTTAAAGGAAAAGGATGAACTCACTCTTGTCCTTGTTTTAATTAAATATGATAATTTATACCTTCAAAACATTATTATATCTCTTCCAGATCTATAAAATAATAGATAATCCAAATCATATAAATATAGGGGATTTTTATTTGATACTCAGTTAACACATTGAAATAATGTACTAGATCCTCTCCAACATTTCATTTATATTATAAATCATGTGAAAATTTTCAATATTTGAATGTAGAAATTACTTATTGCTATTTAGAAGTGAATTAATTTATCAATACTCACTAAAATTGAAAAAAATATCTCCATTCAATCATCCATGAATCTTGATATATTATTTTCCATGTGATATTAAAAAATATCACGACTTTAGTCTTTATAAACTATAGAATTATAATTTAATCCACATATTCAGGGGAAAATAATGTATTGTGGAATGAAACACATCACGTGGAATGAAACACCTCATACCAAAATAATTGTATCAATATTTATAGAACATGTTATGATTATTATTTCAATTTAACTCTAATTATAGCATAGAAATAACATATTCCCAATAATCAACCAATTATTCAATTATCATCTCCATACATTGTGACTATAATAATTGATTTATTTAATGTATCATGGTATTTAAATAATGAATAATAACACAACCACATTAATCATATCCTCTAAAATTAACTTCCAAAAAATATTAATCATAATAATTCAAAAATATGATAAATCATATGCAATTAAACAAATATATTATATATATCTTAATAGATATCCCCTAAATTGAATTTCCACAAATGAAAATTCAAATATAATAATATTTAAACCTAATGTAATATAGAGTATTTTTTTGATAGAAAAATTCCATCTTAAAAAATTATCAAAAAACATACATTTCACTAAATTTGTTATATATCACCATAAAAAATATGTGAATAGTTCCATTTCCACATTCAACATATTTGGGAGAATAATATATTATGTAATATATTAAATATGTGATAAAAATTATGAAAGCCTCTTCCATTTCAATTTTAATAATCCTAAAATAAAATTATGTATCAAATATAACATGATATAAATTCTATATAATATAAAAATATTTAAATTCATACTATTCATGTTTTTTGATACATTATAAAAAAATTATTTTTTAAATTGTTATTATTTCAATCTGAAGAGGATATGTTATTAATGATACGAAAAAATAATATTAAATATCATTGATGCCTCTTATAATCATTTTAGTGATAGATAAAACATTAATTATGTATAAATTACTTTCATTTACAAACATATATTACCTAAATTTATAGAATCCTTTAAAATTTCCCAAAACACATCACTATACAATGGAAATCATTAAATCTTCTTTTATCACTTCCATTATATATACTAAATAATATGATCCATACAAATAACTCTCTATTTATTTCAATAGACCATCACTACCTTATTCATTAGTTTTTCTTTATATATCATCTATGTATGTCCTATATGTAATTATACTCATAAATAATTAAAAATTTGTTGAGGGGACTTCATAACTATCATAAAAATATTTTTTATAGAAAAATACTGATTTAGATTATTCTATATAAATTAAACTCTTCCCATCTCCAAAATATTAAAATCTTATTAAATAGGTATCCTATGTTGAATATTAATTAAAATTTTACTTAACAGTCAACCATCTATTTAAAAAAAATATTCATCATTCAATATAAATTTTTAATGAAACTAAAAAATAATAACCAATTCTCTATCCATATATAAAATTTAATCAAGCTATTTTTCATAAAAGAATATATATTTAATCATTTACAATGCCAGTATCTCATGCACATGAGCCTTAACTTAGTTGGTGAGGTATCCTTAAGTGCATCCATGAGACTTAGGTTCAAAACCAGGTAGAGGCATATTTATAGGTACTATAGTAGTACTATAGAAGGTACTGTAGTAGGCATTGTAGCAGTACTATAGCAGAACTTACATTGTGTGGTATTGTAGCTGAATTGTACACTATGCAGGTATTGTAGCAGTTACTGTAATAGGTAATGTTCGGTGATGTAGTAGCTAGAAATATTCAGCTTGGGCCATTAGTTTATACTTGCAGTCCTTAAGGATTTTGGGCCACCCAGGCCTTCAGGTCAGTAGGGATTTCGGGACACCTTTAAGGTCTTAGGGCCCCTCAAGGCCTTCGAACCACATGCAGTTTCCCCAGATAGACTCTACAAAAAAGGAGAAGCCCTAGAAGAGGATTCAGAGAAAGTGAACTCACTAGAGTAGAGCCAAATGAATTGTCAGAATGAGAGGGTATGGCTATGCCATCAGAACTAGCCTGTGCTTGCACGAGAAGCCTAGCCAGATGACCATGCGAAGGTGGAGAGCTACTATCACGATGCAGATGCTGGGGAGGGGCAATTACTTGTAGATAGTTTGGTTGAATTCCCTAAGACCTTCAGGTCATGTAATCTACTATGCCTATGAGCCTTGTAATATTTGAGCCTACAGACCTTATAAGGGTTCCCCCTCATCCCTTGAAAGTGGGGTTATCAAAAATCAATAAAAAAAGAAGGCCTTCAGGACATTCGGGAAATTACAGTATCTCACATCACATCCTAGAATCATGGAATTTATTTAATAGAGCTAGAACATTCACAACTCAAAAAAATATTAAATCCTTCCTTTGTAAATTCATAATTAGTGATAATGTGTTTTCTATGTTTTTATTTTTTATTACATATTAATATCATGCATATATACCTCACGATGATTAACAATAAATTCCAAAAAAAACCAAATTTGATAAAAAATCACCCCAATTATATTTTTTCGATAACAAGAATAGAAAATTCAAGTTATTTTGATTTTTCTATGTTCATGTAAATATTAACCTATCTACCTCTAATTGAATGTAAATAAAAAAACAAAATATTAGATGGTATCAATTTAATTAAATCATTATGTCATCAATTATTTCACTCAAATCCAGATGAGTTATCCTATATAATGAAAATAAGTGATTTTAATCTATAAGGACATGATCTACATAAAATAATTGAGTATGATACCAAATTATATAAAACCACATTATATTTTCCTTAATAGATCTTCAAATAGTCATAGTCTAAATCACTGATAATTTTTTTTTAAATATATTTACTTTTGAATTACAAAAAAAAGTTCATGTATTTACTACAACACAAAATGTAAAATAATTCAACCAAGAAACATATGATTTAACATGAAAATTCATCCTTGGGACTTCTTCTAATTTTAATGATATTGATTAAATAAATTTCAAAATACTGACATAATTATTTAATATTTTATTAAAATAATGAGTGAATATAAAAACATACATATTCAAAGATTGATTTCTATCACAATTGTGGAATTAAAAATGTTAATGAATTAATTAATTCTTTAAAAATCTTCATTAAAGTCTATTTTCTATATACTAATATTCCTAAGACTAAATGATAGTTCTTTAACTATCATTATTATATCATATATAATTGTCGTAAAATATATCTAAATAATCTATTCAGATATGACATCATGCTATACATCATTATTTTTCCAACATAATAAATATATCAATAATAATTCTCTATATATAGAGCTAAAAAAATATAATGTAATAATATGAAACAATTTGTTCCTTAATATGAGTTAAAAGGTTGATAATTTAATCTTGAAAAAGATACAACTTTGTTTTTCTCAAAAAAATAGATAACTCTTTATATTCCAACATTTTATTCTCTAATTTACAATCTCTACATGTTTCATGAACCCTTTTCATAATTTAGTAATATTAGTATTCAAAATATTCTTATTTTCATTATCTAATGAGGCATATATATACACTAGATAATGTCATTGATTTATTATTATCTATTCAGGGGTTGGAAATTGGGATTAATTATTGTTTAAATATGTCAACCCTACTTGTACCTCCCATACATATTGTCAAGAGATATCTAGTTATAATCTAGTAAAAACCACCCACAAAATTTTAATTACAAAATAGGAATTTCATATTTTCCTTAGTAATTTATTTCACTTTTTGTTCATCTATCATTCTATTAATTTCTAATTGAGTTGAAAAAATTATCACAAACTCATTAAAATAATGGTTATTTTTACTATAACATCCTTATGGAACCTGTGTAATGTCCTCCACCAATCTAATCCTCATATTTATAGTATGGATTCATTTATTATTCTTTTCTAGAATACTTCCTTAAATTCCAACATTTATTTTTCCCTACAATATTCCATATTTTATCTTATTTATCAAAAATAGTAGAACCTATTTATTTTTTGTATGAATGAATTATTAGAAATCTTTGGTATTATTTGAAAAGAATTCATCATTTTTTTAAATTACTAATGTTTGACTCACATACAATATTTATTGATTTCCAAAGAAAATTCTCTTCAACACATATTCTATACATATTTCATAAATAATACATTTCTCTCTTAATCATATGTTATCATCTACCATTATGTACTTCAAACATATACTTTTTTATTTTTCACAATAATGTGTCTAAATATTTTCTACATCTATTACATATTAAAAATATCTTTTAAGTACCTTAAAATATGTTTGAGATAAATGAATTTTAATTATTCCACTATGAACATTATGTCACCCTTTACTTTCTCCCCCTAAATGTGGTATTTCATTACCTTCATGAAATTGAAATATTATTCCATTCATATGAATCCTTATGTCTACATCTATCACAACATAAGAAATAACCAAAAAACCTTGATTTTTTATCGTTGAATTATGGTCAAATAAATTTTTAATGATTGTTATTTAATTATTTTCTGTCAAATTATAGGGATTTATTTTGTAAAAATTCTCTTATATACATTATAAAATCAACCACATATATATTTATGAGTTTCTTATCCATTTTTCTCATCCACATATGTTCTGGTTTTTAATAAAAACATGCATTATTTATAAAAACAAATTAGAAAAAATAAATATCTAATATGGATGATTATATTTTTCAGTATTAATAGTGATATCCATTCTTTGATTGAATTATTTTCATTACATAGTATTTTTTCTTTTAATACAAGGATATTAATTTTATTTATTAATGGAAATATATATTTTCTTACTATAATGTGAAGAATCAATATAATTTTTTTTCATATTTCTATTTCTAATTCATGCTCATGTAATTTCATATTGAGGATGTTTTCCATATAATATAATTATTTCATTATATATCACATTTATTTTAGATCGTATCAACATACACCGATGTATTATTATATTCTCCTAAAAAAAACTATCAATGTCATTGAAATTGTTTTATAGGGCATCCTATAGAACATTCATGACATTATATATTTAAATTTGATTTAATTATACTGTTTTTTTGTTTTTATTAATCCTTTATGTGGATTCTTATTTATTCAAAATTTTAATAAACTAGTTATTTATAAATTTGGTACTTTATTCATCACAAACATCAATTTTATAACTCTTTTCATTGAATTTCAATATGATATCGATGCTGAAGACTAAAGTTTTCACATGTGATTTATCTCTATATAATTATTCTTATTTAATTGGGGTGAAATTTTCTTATATGTATGTGAATGATCCATATAAAATAATGGTTATTTATAGTTTAAATTTTTGTAAATTATTCCTCAATAGATAATATATATATATATATATATCATTACTCAATTATTCAAATTTAAAATAATCCAGATTAGATCCCAATAATTCAATATAATTTGTTGGGATTGAAATTTTAGTTACCCCATCTCCATTTTAAATTTATGTATACTCCACCATAAAACTATTTACCTTCTCCTGAATAGTTGTTTTTTCATTCATGGTAATATATTTCATTAATTACTAAATTTTGAATTTGTAACATATTCATACATTCACTAGAGTGATGTTTTTTACTATAATATTTCTACATTTTTCTTATTCTATTATTCTAAGCCTTAGATGGAATTTAGTTATTATTAATATTTAACAAAACTTCTCAATATTTACAATAAATTTGGATATTTTGGTAAAGAAACGTAAAAATATTTTAATCTTATGATTATTTATAATACAACTAGATATGTAACCATTAACTCTAATAACAATTTTCAGGATTACTCATGATGTGATTCATATAAAGTGGGGTGGGGGTGAATCAATGTTGGTGAATCATTTTCAATAATGATATTTTCACCTCACATACCCCTATATCGATTCAACAAATGGATCTCTAACCCAATTATCTACCTTTACATTTATTGGTTGTAGTATAATATGTAATGAAAACATGGTATTACATGATTTTTTAGAAGGATCTCCTTTATAAAGGATGACTATGTCCCTGATGTATTGTTACTATTATCTCATGTAGTTAAAACTATTCATTTATTATGAATAAATAGAAAAAGAAAGGGTATACCTTGGTAACAATAATACTGGATAAAACTTGGTAAAAAAAATCATAAACATAATATAATTTCATGATTAGATAGTAATAGATAATCCTTCAACAAAATACAGGATTTATCCTGCTCCAATTGAGGTGTGATCTCTACTACTTCTTGAGTCTCTTCAATAGTACTCTAAAAAGTAGATAACGTTCCTTATATTTTAGAAATCATGAGGGTAACTTTTATATTATTAAAAACATATAATATTAGAATATAATAGGATAGGTATCCTCAATACTCTTCTCTAAATGGTAATCTATAGATTAAAGGGTCTAACTCACCCATCCCCTTTTCTTTATTCAATGAAATAAATTAAACCTACCTTGAAGTGTTTTATCACTTTCTTATATTTTATAAAAAGGGTAATCCAATTGATAGAAGTGTTGGGTCACCTTATATAGTTAGTTAATATATAAAAATACAATATCCAATTCTCCCTAACATTTATTTTTATATTATTAATCACAAGATCATATTTAAATATTTTAAAACATAAATTCCTCCACAACTTATGATAGTTAATTTCATCCAAATTACTTATTTAATTCAAAGTCAAATGCATCCATTCATTTTTTTAAAATAATGAATTTATTTTACATGTGATATTCAAAAACATCATGACTCGCCTCCACTATATTTTCTTCTTTTTAATTACTTCTTCATCTCTATCAAACCACGTAGTGTTTTGAAATGGAACTCTCATAATAGAACAAATGCTTCAAAAAATATAGAACCAGTTGTGGTAATAATTTCCCTCTAACCACCATTATATAATTTCTTGTGGTACTTATTAGATTTTAGTATTTTCCTAAAATTCGATATCTATATAATTTAGCTAGAATAATTTATTTTTTTATAGCATCATGATATTTTAGAAAATAACAAAATAAAAACATATTCAGTCATATATTTTGGAAGTATAATATTAATTGTATTTCCAATAAAACTTCTAAAAACTAAAAAAGAATCTATCATATAAAAATTTTATTATGTATCTATGTGGTGATTGTTAATATTCCACATTTCAAAAAATAATATTCATACATAATATTTCATAAAATCCAAATAATACTTATAGCATATTACGTAGACACATTTTTTATTGATAATTGATCAAAAAATATAAATTAGAAGATAAGTCATATAACAATATAAAAAACAATGTAACTCATAACATTACCTCAATCATATTATCTTATTATATAAAATGTTAAATAATATATTAAATACATTATGAATCTCAAATAAATGTCCTATTATTATATTTTATTTACAACTGAAGAATGTTAGATATAATATGTCACATGTTATGTCTTCCAGGGACATTAAATTTTTTCAATTAATGATTCATAATATTCAAATATTATACTTACATATTTTATTATAATGTTGTAAATTTCCATTATCTTTAACTAAAGAGATTATATACACATGATATGAAAATAATATGTATATAGGGAAGTACATCCACTCCTTTTTGAAGCATTCAAGTCTTAAATGAATATATTTTACAAATAAAATACTTATATTTCTAATAGAGTGAACATAAAATTTATAGAATACTCTAAATTTATTATAAACATATAAAATTCCATGGAATAATGTCAAATCATATTTAGTTATTATAAAATTATATTATTTAGATTATTTATCACATAAATACTCCATATAGTTTTTCAATGGGAACTCACTACCTTAATCAATACTTCATCTTCAAATATCATCAATTTATAATTCAATATGATATAACTTTCCAAAAACATAATACATACAAGGATTAAACTTGAAAACTCTCATCTATTTTACCTTTATAGGTATAGGATGATAAAAATTCTTCCAACTCCATCAAACTCTTATCCTATTCAACATATTCAAATCTTCTAAAATCATTTATATATATTTAATATCAATACCTACAACTTTATTGTTCATTAATATATTCCAAAAAAATATCTATCATTTAATAAAAATTACTCCAACATGTCACCTTTCTTAACCGCTTTACAAACCATGGAATCAATATAATACAACAAATGTTTTGCGATTTAATGTATCATTAATAATTTTTAATGGAAAAATATCACTTGAAATCAATGACTTGTGGTAATTATTTATTCCTAATATAATATTCATAACTCATATCATATTGGAATATATTTCATTAGAACAAAAAATATAATCCACATTTTTCCAAAAAAAAACAATAATTATTTGAAACAAATTGATATCATGAATATAGACATGATTTCCATTGACATGAAATGACAAAAAAGTTGAAATCAAAATCAAAATCAGATATTGTATAAGCCTTCTCAATAGCTCTTAGATATGATATATTCTAATATATCCTTTCTAATGTCCACGCAATTTTGTTTCTCCTTGGGAATACTCAAATTTTTGGAAAATGTATCACATAGAGATGAGATGGTCAACATTATTACCTAGAGTATAAATTAAACCTATATGCCCCATGCAGTCCTCATGTATTATTGGTGACATGAATCCATGTATACAAAATATATTCCACTTCATATTGTTTATATATGCATTAGGTAATTCAATTTATACATTTTTATAATATCACCCTCAATTCACTCCCAAATCAATATAAAATTATAAACTTATTATATGATACCCCTTATATATTTTATGCTCACCAAAAAACATTGTGATGTGATAATTTATTCTCTAGAATTACTATCAACTTCATAGTTCTATTCATTTACGAGGACCCATCCACCATAGGGAAAAGGCTCACATATAGACAAGGTGATCAAATATATTTTTCTTTTCATGATAAATACCTCCACACTACATGACGGGATCACATCTTATGGGAACCACACATAAAATACCTTCTATGAGAGTATTATTCATCATTTCATAGTTCAAGATGGGAAAATGTTTCATATGTTCCAAAAAATTACTCAAGAGGGACCACATATCAATCATAATTCTAACACATAATATGAATAAACTACAATTAACCATTAAAATAAATCAAATAACTTATTACCAGACATGTTCATGGTAGAAGAAATATGTATCAATTAAAATACCATCCATATAATTCCTTATATGAATGATTGAAAATTTAAAGATGTATTTTAACTCTATATTAAAGTTTTCATCCATTCATAATATTTTCAGTGTATTCATAGTTGATATAAGGAATTAAATAAATAAATGAACAATTTAAATATTTAAACATGAGATAATATCTTTATGAATAATTATTAAATAATATAATTATAATTATATTATAATTCATCCATACATTATTTCCATTATATACATAACAAATTATACACTTTAATTTTTCATCTTAAATGAACTCCTTCATATTAATATTTAATTACATAAAAATATTATATTGGAAATATAAACATTATATAAATAAAATATTAATATGTTAAATAATAATTAATACTATATAAAATATAATAACATTTATAAATTGATCATATAAATTATCACAACACTTTTTGATATCGTTTATCTCATTTTCTCACATCAGGAATTTTAATTTGAAAATTTTGAATTAATATTTACTAAAAATTCATAATTTCTAATTTTAACTTCTTTAAATTTATTGATATTTTTTAATTAATAAATTATTTTTAATTATAATTATAATTTTATTACAAGGATTTTGTTAAAAAATTATAGGCCATGCTATATCATTATAAAAAATAATTATAACATTACTTTTTAATATTTCTGGAATTTTTATGTTTTAAATGTTCAATAAATAATAGATAAATAATTATTAATGTTTAATAATAAATTTTTTATGAACTCAATATAAATTAAATAATAATATTAAATACCTGTTTTATTAATTCATAATACATTTAAATGATTTTATAATTATATTTTTAATTGAATATAGAAAATGAAGATTTTATATTATTTTGATTTTTATGATATATTCATATCATATTCTATTACTGATGATCCACAACAGTTGAAAACCAATTTCGTGTTATCAATTGATCATTAATATTGATAATGCTGAATATGTAAAATAATAAAATAATTGGATCAACCATGTATGATTAAATCAGAAACCAATCAGTGTTGTGTATTATAATTAGATTTTATGGAATTTACCAGATGTTCTAAAATGCATGTATAACATAAATTCAAAGGCACTATCAATCACATATTAAAACATATGGTATATATAATAATCACCCATAAATTCATAGAAAATTTGTTTTTATAAAATGAATTAGTATCAACTATAGTATACGATTCTCTATTTAAATATTGAATGAACATTTCATATATGTAAAATTATATTTTATGGATCTCTATATCATATCGTATAAAAGGTTTTAAAATGAATAAATATATTAAAACACCTACTAAAATTTCAAAAATCATAAAGATATATCAAAACATATATTATAATATATCAAATCATACCAAAATCCACACCACAAAAACTAAATCTTATTTGACTATATATAGTATGTCATCAATATGATACACATTTTCTTCTTTTTTTGAAATTATTTAATTAATGAAATAACATGCTGTTTTTTATACAAAAATTGGATATCTATGGAATTATAATTACACTTTTGAAGATAAATACGGTATTTTAATCCTCAATTTCCCAAGACCACAATTTATAAAATCAAACAATTCATAAAACGAAAATATTGAATGATTACCTTTAAGATTATTCAGAAATACGATTATCATCAATCACATGATCCTGATGAATTTGAATATAGAATGTCCATTGGAATTTTTTTCATGGTTTTTCTAGGGATCAATCAAAATATCCCAACACTTATTTTATATTCTCGTTTCATTGATGATATTATAGTATCCTATAATAAAAAAGGGTGTAGAGTGGGTGATGCATAGAAAATAAAAAGGAAGATTGAGTAAGCATGAATCACACTATCTTGTTTGACTTAGGATCCTTACATATCCCTTATATTCACTCCATGAGAGATCATTCATTTACTCATACACAATGAAACATATATGTTATTCACATAGTTAGAAATCCTTTAGGAACCCTTGATTTATATAATAATCATGATTAGTTATTCGTATGGCACTTATCATTAATGATATTAAATTTGAATATGGAGTTAATGTTAACCATTAAAATTTGGTTTTACATTATAATCTATGTTAATTAGTTAAATCATATAATTTTATTCATCCCATATGATATAGAACATGTAATGAGAAACAATAGTAAAATTAAATTTAATATGCTATCATTATATCATATAAAATCAAATGAAAATTATGAATATAAAAATAATTAGTTATATCAGTTATTTATAATATATTAATCCTTATTTCATATTATATGATATATACACACATCATAAACATATTTTTTTTAATATTCATAGATTAATTTACTGGATAATCCTCTCCTATATCATTTAATGTGACTTTTATAGGAAAAAAATAAATAAAGCATGATAAACCACATATAATTATGGTTAATAATAGCAAAGGTAAGAGAAGATAGTCTATGGAAGGTTATAACCTAAATATATATTTTTAATTCTATTATATGAAGTGAATTATCCTGAGATAGGCTGAAGATAAAAATGGTGTTTTTAATATTTTTTGGAATGAAAGGTCATAGGAATAATTCATGTAGCTCGGTAATGAAGGATGATGAATGTTTATGTGTATTCATTATCATGTATAATAATTATATACGAAAAATTTACCTATTAGTTATAGTTTTTTGTTATTATAATTTTATCAAAATTAAGGGACCATGAGTATTAAAAAATATTACAAATCATGAGGTCAATCTTCCAATGTATGGATAATAGATGCATGAGATATATTGAACAACCATCTATCATTTTATACTAGAATGGTTTTAGTTTTGATTAACTTTTATTATAGTCTCAGTGTAACCAAAAAAATATTTTCTATGTCTAGTTTAGATATAAAATCTTTTATTATCTTGTTTGAAAATATAATTACCTATATTTTCAATCATATATTATGTTTTCATATGTAATATCTGAATAATAGATTAATTTTCTATCACATTAAAATAATTATGCTGAAATTAAAAAATAATTAGGTTCACTATACTCATTTTACACCAAGTATGGGAATCATCTAATGTGTTATTTAAATAAGTTTCACTTTAAAAATTTAGTTTAATAATGGTATTTATAATATTTATAAATTCAACCCATATATACATGTCATTCTTATTTATAATGAAAAAGAAACTAGAGATTTTTTATATAAATGCTGATATAGGAATAATGATATCAAAACTAGTTCAAAATAATGTATTTTGACCTTTTATTTTAGACTATATATATAGATTATCATACTATGTTACTTTTAAAAAGGATTTCTTTAGATATAGATATATCTAGTTATTAAGGTACATGTTTTATTATTATTATATATTTAAGTAATATAAAAATACTATAGTTAATTATTGTGGAAATAAGATAATGAGGATCCACTTAGATTGAAGTATGGAATATCATAACTAGAAATTCATAGAATATATAATATTTCATGGGATATTATACCAACTAATTTGTTTATAAACCATAGAGGAATGGTGATAATGAAAGGATGAATCACACCTTATTAAACATGGAGAGTATGATTAAAATTCATGAAAAATAAACATTATCATTTCAGGGATCTGAATTATAATTTGTACCATATGCACTAAACAAAGTTAAAAATAATTTAAAAATAAAAATATAACATGAGTTATGGAATAAGGATATATATTATTTTTTATATATAAATATATGTAAATTAATTTTTTTTGTAATGGATAATTCCAAAAAGATATATTCATATAATGAAATTAATTCTATCATTATATAGTGTCTAAAATAAATAACAATATATTATCTTTATATCCATTAGAGAGAAATGAAATCATAGAATGCCATTAAATATTTTTGAAATTGGATAATATCACCAAATAAGATACTAAGATCTAGATGTATATTAATGATAGTAATAATGAATATATACAAGATTTAGTATGGGAAATAATTATATACACCGAGTTGAAGAAGATGTTCTAGAAAAAAACTTAAAATATAATACTATAGTAGTTCAAGAACAAAAGAAAAGTAGCTTCCTTATCTCCATGTAATAAAAAACATAATATTTGATAATATCAAAGTTATTTCTTGAAAGGGAGTGGAAAATTGCAATTAATTTTTAAATTATAATTATTATATAAAATATGAAATAATTTTTATTTAAAAAATTAATGTTTTGGTTTTGTTAGATCCACTAGTTGATGTAAATAATATTGTGTGTATATATATATTCATGAATAATTTTAAAATTGATTGTAAATTTAGTACCTATAAGGCATTTATTGTTAATATTAGATTCTAGTATAATCATTGAATATACGATGAAAACACATTTTCACTAAACACCGTGATAAAATTAATTATATTATATAAGTCACACCAAATTTATAATATAATAAAATTTGTAAAATTTATTTCACAAACTATTTCCCTAATATAAATCTTATGGAGGACTTCTATATGAAACAACCATAATAATTCTAACACTAAAATATTCCAATATGGTAGGAAATATTATGATATTCATGAATGGGTTGAAATAATCATAAAGGTCATGATTTTTTGATGAATTGGTATGATTGTTTGGTTTTATAATGAATGAATTCGAGACCGAAGACTATAATTTTTGAAGTTGGAGTGCTATTATTTTTATAGAGATATATGCCAATGATATATTAATTCTAGGAAGTGATATTCTAGTTATAATATAAGTTAAAAAATGGTTGAATAAATTCTTATCCATGTAAGAAAAAGGCATAGCATCCTATATTCATGTGATTAGGTTGATTGAGATTTCTCTATGAGGAAGAATGGTTTAAGTTATGGTTAATATATTATTAATGTATGTAATAGTTATAATATAAAACAATCTACTATAATAATTTTACCAATGTCAATTGGTGTAAATAGATCTATGATAATGTTTCTTAAAAAATAAAAGTAAATGGATCTATAGATTCCACTTTATTTATGTGACTGGATATCTCATGTATTTTATGTTATGTACCAGGGATTATTTTTCCAAATCATTGATCATAGAAGGATGATATCATGAAGTCCTAGATAAGCCACCTTTTTATTCTGAAAAAATTTTCCTCATAGACATAGATGTACAAAATATATATTCCTTGTTTTTTAGAAGGGGAGGAACCTGTTGTAAGGTGATATATAGATTACAATTTTCTAACATGCTAGAATTATCTGAAATCATAGTGGTGATATTTTTTTCCCTAAATGGTGAATCTTTGATCTAGGAATGTTTAAGGAATTCCATATTTATTGATTTTTATGTAGAGTCTATGTAAATATTGACCATTGATGCAACTATTGATGTACTATGGATATGAAACATTATCTTTGAAATTTTATTTATACATATTTGTAAATATAATATTACTTTTTATTATGAAAATACAATAGCAGTGGTTTTGGACAAGGATATTATATCACACTCATTGATGAATCTTATAATTTAGAAGTTCCACATCATGAGTTATTTTACTCAAAAGGGTTAAAGCCAAAATTAATAATGTATCAATTAGGGAAAATGTGCTATACCCATTGTCTAAATTCATACATTAACAAAACAATGAATGGAATTTGATATCTACTACATCAATGGTAATTATTAGTAGGGTTTAGTGCATCCAAGAAAATATTAGAGTTTATTCCCTAGAATTAATTTTTTTTTATTTTTTTAACTGAATATATATATATGTGTATTATAGTATTATTTAATATATTTTTGTTACTATAACATTAATTTAGTAATTTTCTGATAATATTTATTACTTCAAAGGTTTATAGATATTACTTATTCATAAGTAAATATTCTTGATTGTATATGTCATTTAATATAGATATATTTTTTTAATGGGATGCAAATAATTTTTTACTATCAAGTTTTGTACTCTCATTATTCCTTAATACGTTATCTCTTGATGCTCTCATTTGGAAACCACAAAAGTATGGGGTAATGAGGAAGCATCATAAAATACTAATTAACTATTTTTATACATCATTAGGTATTTCTATCTAATTTTTTTTGTATTAGTCCTTGGTATAGAGATCATTATTAATAATTATCACAAATCAAGTAAATTTATGTATATATTAAAAATGTGATGAAATATACTTTTGGAAAGGTTTCATATGTTGGGTGTTAAAAAAATATTTTTCATTAATCAAATATGTGAATGAATGATTAGTCCCTTCTATATTAATGGTGAAAATATATCTCTGATTCTTTGATTGAGTAGGAAATTTATAAAAAATACATGGCCATGGTATTTCACATACTATATTCTTTTCAAAATCAATGAAAGATAAATAGGCCATATAGTGTCTGATAACATAACTACGTATCATTATTCAAGTGATATCTATAAAAAAGGTATTATATTAAATAATTTAAATTATATGAATATTTTTGTGGATTATAATTTAACTTTATTCTCTACAGTATCCTTGATATGATTATAGACACAAATCATGGACATTTGGAAAGCTCTTGAGTTTACATAGAGAAAGGTACATATAGGGACACACACTAAGTGTATTCAAAATATGATTAAATTCCATTGAATTCAATTACGATGAATAAAATAATCTCCAATTTGACATCCCAATATATTAAATTTAATTTTAGTTAAATTAATAATATATTATATATTTTGTACCAAATGTAACACCAATCATTGAAGAAAATCAATATATTATAGAAAATTTATTATCTAAATACGACCTTTATAACATAGCCATTGGTTTGGTGGTCTGAATTGGACTGACTGAATTATAAAATATATATTTAAATATTATTATTATTAAATTTAATTGATTTTTTCATATGAAATAAGTATGAAATTTTGAGTTATTATCATTTAATCAATTAAGGATAAAAACCGTTATAATAAAAAATGAGCATTTTTTCATGAAAAGATGGATTTCATTATAAATTTATTTTTAAAGATAAAAATATGATTTTTTTAATTTTAATTTCATAATATGAATATTATTTTTTAGAATCGTAATATATAATTTCTATTAGTGTTAGTTTTTGTGTTTTTTTCTAAAAACATTGATTTTTGAGTAAATAGTAATGAAAACCATATTGTTCAAAATTATCACATATTTTTATTTAAAAGTATGACTAAATTTTTGATATGGTTTTAAAGTAATATCGTATCACTTAAATTAATAACACTCTTATTATATTCATATGAATCAAAGTTATATTTTTTTGGTAAAATTTCATTATTATTCTTAAAACTCATTTTTTAAAAAATATATTTTTTCTTTTTGTTTTACTTGTTTATATTAAAATTAATTTCAGTTTCTTCCATAAATAGAATAATTACATATGGATTCCATGTTATGAATTACTAAGAGAATATTTTTTAAATAAAATTATTTTTTTTACATAGAAAAATATTTTATGAATGTAAAATTGAAAGTATCCATGATAATGAAAATTATATTAAACATGAAAATATATAAAAAGGCCAACATGACCAGAATCCTCATCCCATATATTCTTAGATAAAATGATTCATAAAAAATCCTCCTTTCTATAAATTGTTTTCTTACATCCATTGAAATCTCGATTAGGTTCTATGTGAATGATGTGATATATATACTAAAATGTCACATCCCTTAATTCAATATATCAAATATGTTTCCATGATATTGATAAGGGTAATTTTATGTTTTTAAAAATTATATATAATTATAACTAAGTCTAACATATTATATTCATGTTTATGATTTATTTTAATTTTTGTATATAGTTTAATTTTCTGAAACACTTACACTGTGGTGATGATACATTTATAAAATACAAAAGAAACATCAATTAAATGAATAAAAAAGCATTAAAAATAATATATGTTTCTAGATAATTATTATATTTAATATTTTTTAATAATTATGAAGGATAAGTAATGACATGTGTCTTTTAATTGTAAAACCATTGTTTTCTTAACCTATGAAAATTTATTATTTTTTGAATTTTCCTGAATCAACACAAAAGTAATTGAATGATATAATTTTTTTAATAAATAGAAAATAAAAAACCCAAATTTACTCTAAAAGGTAGGAAATTTTTAATCTAACTATCCATTGTTCAATTATGTTCCCATTTTAATTTTTTATATTATTTCCATGGCTAATAATGGTTGAATTTTTTTGAAAATGGAATTTAATGATTCCAATAAAAAGGGGGTTGAACTATGGTTTCCATATACTCATATGAGACTACCTTTATCTCAAAAACCCATAGAATTATAGTTCAAATTTATCTTACCATTCCCCCATTGCCCTATAGTTACTACAATCCTCTCCATTAAAGGCCTTATTCTCAATATAAATGAGGTTATTAAAAGAAGTGGTATAAAATTTACCGAATTTCATTCATTATTTTCTAGTGTTCTACCTCCTTCAAACCTAAAATAACAATTATTTTATAATATCATAAATTTATCATGATTAATGACTACCCCCTTCAAGGATACACATCCTAGGACGGAAATGAAGGATGATAGATAATTTCCTATGAGTACCACCCCCAGTATACCCTAGGTTGGTGAAACATGTTGAGGCTAAAATTCCCATATAGGCATTACAAAAACATATGTAATATGATTATGATATAGGATAGGAAATCACCAGTAAAATATAGAAGGAAATATAAAAGTAAACCCAAGTCCATTCCACAATTCATGTATAATGTAATCCAATAAAAATAAAAGTCTCTAATATATACCATCATATAATTCGTATGTCAGAGACTCAACATTTTCTCCAAACCCAAGCTTTTAATGTTAATAGCCATGACAAAAGTCCTCCTAGAGACTTGATTGATAGATTATATACACATTTGAAAACAACATGATAATGTAGTAGTGAATCAATAGTAGAACTACTAGAAACATAAATAGTTCAGCTGACCAACACCTTCCAAACAATTTCTCCCTGACCATATCACACATCTAGTATAGTGACATAATAATAAAGAATAAGTTAAAGATGACATATTATCGCCTCTCTTATAATTTAAAAATATCACACCCCCAATGTCTAATTTTTTGTACTTCCATCACTTCAAGGCATATCACATCACATACTATCCATTTTTAATGTGGGTTGGGACACATATCGACATAACCCACAATGGAATTCTCTATATAACATTGTAAAAATCTGGCATCATCACATAATATCTCAGATAAAGACACCTGGTCTATCACCTCACATCTCCCCTAATGACTTCAGGTTTATCAAATCACATCTCACACTAAAACACATGGTCTATCACATCACATCCCATCAATAATAAATGTATTTGGTTTTCATGAAAGTGAAGGAAATCAACCTAATGAAACTCCACACCTCTATAATGCTCCTCAGTGGCTACCAAGCAAACACCGCCTCAATCTAATCTGGATCCACTGCAAATCTGGCCTCTGAAATGACATGTCCTAGAAAGTGGACCTCCCAAACAAAAAACTAACACTTCGAGAGCATCCCATAAAATTGGTACTCATCAAGTGTTTCCATGACCATCCTTAATTGTATCACATGATCCTCCTTGGAGATGAGTGTACTAGGATGTCATCAATTAAGACCACCATGAACTAGTCTGAGTAAGGTTGAACGATCATGTTCCTGATTCCAATGAATATTGTTGGGGAGTTTGTCATTCCAAAAAAAATCACCATGTACTCTTAGTGGTCATACCAACATCTAAAGGCTATCTTCGGTACATCCTCATCCTGTACACAAAGCTGGTGATAGACAGGTCTGAGGTAAATCTTTGAGAACCACTTCAGTACCTTCAGTTGGTCGAAGAAGTCATCAATCCTTGGAAGTTGGTACTTATTATTAACAGTAACATGGTTCAGGTTTTGGATGTCCACACATAACATCAAGATCCTATCTTCCTTCTTGGAAAACAATACTGGGGCCACCTAGGGTGAAACACATGCTCTCATGAAGCACTTCCTCTATAGGTCCTCCAATTGTACACCCACCTCATGAAGATCACTGGGATCCATCCGATATGTTGGGGTAGATATTGATGTTTCCCCAAGGTATAGATCAATGCATAAGTACACATCATTGTGGGGAGGTAATCCATGAAAATCCTCAAGAAAGATGTCCTCATACTCCACCACCACTTCATGAAACCGAGGACTCATATAATCCACTAAACTGAATGGGAGGCTAGCCAAATGATGAGTAATTGGTTGAAACTACCTATGATTAAGTCCATCCTGCACTGCTTGCACATCCTTTTCAACAATAAAGGAAAACCTGGTCCCATCACCTTAAACACACCACACTCCACACCTAAAATAGTCAATATGAGCATGGATTATAGACAACCAGCCCATATCGAGAATGACATCATATGCTACTACTAAGAGATCCCAACTAAAACTCTCACCTCCAAGAGTAAGGTCATGCTGTCAAAACTAGTGTGTGATCATTAAATTCCCTCCCATAAGGGTCTTTAAACAAAAGGTTCAAGTCAACGGTTCTATTAGAATCCCCAAGCACCGAACAAGGTATATATAAAGAAAAGAATGAAAGGAACCTATGTCATTAAAAATAATAACTAGGGTGGAAAAGACACATATCTTACCTCTAATAATCCCTAGAGTACTGGGGTCACAAGCCTTCATTGACTGCTATTTTCCTCATCCCTATCCACCAGTTTCTTAAGCCTAGTGTAGACCACTTGGAGGTGGTGGTGGTAACACCTCAAACCTCCTCCCACTTCATACTTCTCCACCTACTTATCTGCCACATATCCCACCCTAAGAACCATTATTCTCTTGTATCTACCTTTGACTGAATGGTCCCTCAACCATCACCCGATCATCCATATATCAAGTCAGGAAATCTTGAGTCAAATTCCACTAACCACCACATGCGTAACATTGCCTGACTATAAGATGACTCGAGTAACCCTGGGAGCCCTTCACCACCGACCTGATATCCTGGGATCATCTCCTGAAGTGCCTGGACCTCTTAGGTCCCTACGACTACCATCATATACCAACTTCCAATGTCTGAACCACTTAGTGCCCACTGGTAGCTCCCATATCTAGTGTCTGCACTACTAAAAATCTCTCTAATATCAGAGCCCACTCCAGTACCCCAACATATTTAAGAATGCTAAGGGATATCATGGATGCCCAGATCTCATAGATTAGAACCTACTCAAAGTTACAAGATATGAAGAACGGGTCTCAAAAAATGTTCGTGGAGTAGCATGAAATAATAGTAAACCTCACTGAGTACTCTTCTATAGTCTGACTACCCTTCTGCAAATGCAGGTGCTTCTATATGTGCACTGATCGTAACATAGTGGGAAATAAATCTTCCCCAAATGGTTGTTTGAGGTCTTCCCAAGAGAGAGTCACCTCATAATGTGTCTGTGTCACTATACTCCACCATCTCCCCATTGGTCACTGAATAAGACTCAAGGACATGACCTATATCTGATTAGAAGGCATCCTCACAAGGTAAAAGACATGTGTAACTACCTCCATCCAATCCTCAACTACCTGGGGGTCTCTCTCACCCTGAAACTTGGGAGTTGGATACCTATAGAACTCCTGAAATGTACTCAAACTATGTGTTTCCTCAATTGATAGTGCTGGTAGTAACTATTCTCAATGGGTGATGGTATCGCTGGTACACCACCCAGAGGTGATGTATCTGATACATGGAGTATGTCTGGTAGATTCCCCTATATTTATGCCTTGTCTCTAGGAGGATCATCATCGTGATCATGAAACAAAATCCTGGATGGTTGTCTAAGTGAAGGCATACTCAAATAAAACACGACGTACCATGGTCAATAGATTATATATGGAGATATGACTCAAGAAGGACATGGAAAACACAACACATTCCTATATGATTCATTTATCATTACCTTTCTCTTCAACCTTTTTTTTTCATGTACCGAGTCAAAAATTAGGTTTCCAAAGTCCTGGTGTATGGATACATCATTTTACACACCAACACTACAGTCTTTGTCCAGAAATCTGAACTCGAAACACTTAACACTATTTCCCCAAACCAATATCATAGACTCCTTGTACCAATGTAAAACCAACCCTCTATGATACCACTCTATCATTAATATTCCTAGTGGGGCTCATGCTATGACTCCCCAGGCCAACTTCCAATAGGCTAGAGGCTATTGAGTAGCACCGAGTAGGCATATCACTAAAATGGGCGGCACTACCTATGTACATTTACGCATGAACACCTCTCCAAGACCACAAATACTAAAATTTAAAAACACTACGTAAACCATGCATACAAACCAATATATCCCACAACTAGAGTGAAACATTAAAGTAAAGTGTAGGAAGGTAAACTGGGGCACAATACAAGCCCACCAAAATAAAGACTGTAAAAAAGAGAATACATAAGTTTCTAAAACTCATCTGCAGAAAACGCTCTCTGATCCAACATAAAGGTAAGGTATTAGTCAGCTTTATAAGGACATAAGGTCACACCTTTACTGTCTAGTATTTTTAAGCACCAACTAGTCCTATTACACCCTATACGCTATCAAATGGTCTCTCTTTTTCATAAGACATGACACATGGGGAAAAGACCATGCATGAGTGAGTAAAACAATACTTAGTAGGACACCTTGAAACCACAAAGGAAAATCCAAAAAGAAAAATCCACAACAGAATACATAGTCATATCTACATAGGTATATTTCTATAAAAAATACACCAATAATATCAAGATATAATCATAACTAGCGACAAAGTAAAGAGGTATGTCATATCCAATCATCATCCACAAGATTCTGCCTAAGGCACACTCATTTTGGGAGAACTCACTCTTCGAGCCATGATGTCATCAGAGACTCTTTCAAAGAGGTCCTATTAATTTGGGAACCTTTAAAAGAGAATAAACCAGTCAATTATCATGATATACATAGAGGGGATCCTTACCAGAGAATATCGACAACCCAATATATATTATCCAGCAACTTAGGGGGTCCATCACAATGAATATCGGGAACCATATCGATATGGCCCATTGGATGGAGGACTAATTACCTATTCTCATAGGTCATTTCAATTCCCAAAAAACTCTATTAGGGGTGATAGAGGACCACTCCAGTCCCAAGGAGGGATACTACCACTCTCTCTTGGGTTGGGCCTCTAGAGGGGAATACTATCTAGTGATATGGATGTAATGTCATACTAAACCCCCAAGGAAAGAACCAAGGGATACACTATACACACACTGATCTATTCAAAAAAATCACCAAGAAATCTCAAAAGGACCGCCACATTGAAAGGTTCCCAATTCCATAGATAGCTCATCAAATGGAACTTCTGTTTAAATTATACGACCATTTTAGTGATAAAAGACTAACCTGGGTCCGGTATGGGTATGACCTGCCGATTTTACCTGATTCGGTCGACCTGACATGGCCTGGCCTATTGGGACCAGCCCATTGGGCCTATCATGTTGGGATGCTAGACAGATGGACCCCCTCGGCCACTAGAGCGACCTAGTCCATCCAACCCGACCCGCTCTGTGGTCGAGACCCTTCTCCCTCTCATGGTTGACGAAGCTACGTGAGCTTGGTCAATACAGCACTGCCGTAGTCAACGCGGATGACCACAACATCCATGGCCTCCCCCATGTCCTCCCTCACTATGGGATCTATGATAACCCAACCACCTACATGCCTCTCGCCACTGTGTCCCTGGTAACCGCCGCGGGCTCCCATGTTGTCTAGCCTGGACCAAATTCTGTCTCCCTTACTAGTCGTCCCGCCGATGGCCCATCCACCTCATGCTCTTCCTAGACCAGCCCCCACCAAGATGCTGTTGGCTCCACCACTAGCCACCTTCTATTCGTCATGCACTCCTCCTGAACCGAATGGATCCACTACTTCGGTCGACACTGCGCACCACCAACTTCCACCACCACAAGCTGCTATGTCGGCCAATTTGTTATGCAATTTCACCGTTGCACCTCTGTGGGGTAATTGTGGTGTCATATCCCCAATATCAGATAGTTTCACTATAGATCTAAGGCGCAAAAATCCTCCAATATTTTTTCATGAAGAAATAGGAACACATAAGGATTAAGGGAAAGTGATAAATGCACAAGAAACCCCAATGAATAGATCTTAGCCTTGTTCTTGTCAGTATCTATCCATTCATGTTAGAACAAAGAACAAAGATGAAAAAAATCAAATCTCTTTAACAAAATAAATCTTGGTAATAAACTCGTATAAAATTATCAATCCTGCAAGAATGATCAAACCATGGATCAACCTATTCATGGGTTGGTCCATGTTCATTATTAAATTTCAAAAATAGGGAAAAAATCATGAAGAAGACAACGTCCTACCTTGAGGTTTGGATCGATTAATGATGAAGAGAGATTTCATTTCTATTGTCGATGAGATCCCCCACTCCATTGGCATAATGATTTAAAATCCACCAGATCTATCATCACCTTTCATTGAGAGGGTTTCCTTCCACGTCTCAGAGGAAATTCTGCATTATGGTTATAAACCTGAATTCCTTGAAAAAGGTGTGTTTAAAAAGAAAACCAATGCTATGTCAAATAAAATATTTTAATGATGTTCACATCCAAAAACTCACATTCACATCTGACCTGTTCCGGTCAATGTTAGGCCACTCCTAAGGTAAATTCATTGTTCCGAACCCAGTGGTGCCCTCAAGTTTTTGATTTGGGAACCTGTTTTGAAGTTATTACCATTTTAATGAAAAACCTCCCAAGTGATTTTTTAAAAACATAAAACTATTCAATGAATTATTATGAGCACACGAGCCTTTGAATCACATAATTTCACAGAGCCTCATCTAATAAATTTTCCAATAAATTTATAAAAATAAAACAAGGGAAAAATTTGAGTTATCACAATATATTATTAATTTATATTATTATTTTGGGTTATCATGTTTTTGGTGTAAAATGATTTAGTTTGTCCTTATATTTTAAACCTTTTGTATGTTTTATGAATTTTATTTTATTTTAATGGTTTACTTTTGAAAAGAGAATAATTTCCTTTTTATATGTTAAATGAAACCCATTTTTTTTCCATTAGTTTATTATGTGTTGATTTGTAAATTTCATGAAATGAATTTTCATTCTATGGGTTATTTTATGATATGATGATTTTTTAGGTAAATGAAATATGTATTAATTATATGATGGTCATGGACTCTATTTATCTATAATGAATTTGGTAAAGTATTATATATAATGAGATATAATTGTTATGTGAATATGTTAGAAAGTAACTAGATTCAAAATGGTTGAGCATGGTAGTGTTTATATCAAATCACAATATTATGAGTGAATGGGATGTCTTGTAGCAGTGATCACAATGATATGAAATCCTAGGTTTTTTTTATTTTTCCACGTTATTTATTATTGTTAATGGATGAGGTCATATGGTTCATGATTTATTTTTTCCTTCTAGTGAAAATGTTTTATAGTTTGAGATGTCTTATCCATCACTCAGTATGATTGTAAAAACTTACTGATATATGTTTAATTTAAATGAGATATTTTTCCTTATTCATGGAATTTGACATGTTTATGATCAAATAGTTATTACCATTTTTATGTTATACCTTATTGAAAATTTGAACTCATCCCTTATTTAAATTTTAATTTCGAAGGATTTGTAGAGGATTTCATAACATGTAACACCTATGTGTTGATTTATATTTTGATGAATTATTCACAACATTTGAAATGTGTATTTTTATATTTATATCCTCAAAGACAAAAAATAATTTTTACCTTGACTTATGTGAATATTTTATGATGTAGTAATTAAATATTTTTATTGATTTATTTTTTTTATATAATTTTCTTAGATTAGTTAAAGTTATATGTTTAAGAATGTCATCAAATAATAAAATAACATATTCCATTAAAATAGTATTGTATTCATGTATAATAATTAATTTTTATCTAATGATATGAATTATATTTTCTTTCTTATAATGAAATAATATTCATTGTTGAAAAGGATATTACAAAGGTGACTCATAATTACTCTTAACCATGTGAGGAATTTGACGATGATTTGGCATATGGAATTTCATTTACATCTCCAGGTGGAAGATATTATCTATATATAAGGAATACTAGTTAATTAAAAAAATAAAATCAAATTTTATCGAAGGGATCATAATAGTATTTTCTAGAAGATTCATCCAAAAAATGAATTTTTTTGAAGAATTGTGTACCTGAGACGTAATGATTTCATAAAATTTTTCTTTTCATAATATATCAAACTATATGACTTGTTGTGTTTTTATTTATTTTTGGAGAAAATTAATGATAAAAATAAATATTTAAATACCAAATCAATAAGTAAATTAACTATTTGTCAATGAATAACACGTGTACTAATCATTACATTATTTTAATTATTCATAATGGTGGTAGTTATAATATAATTTCTTCCATTTTCACATTGAATTATATTTTTTTATAAATTATACCTTTTGTATGATTTGAATGTTTCATATTGTTATACCTCATTTATATCATTTTTTAAATTAAAATAACGAGGTGTTGGATTCCTGATACAAAAATATTAGGAATATTGGTTAAGAAATCATCACATTTACCATTGTATTGGTTGTTGGAATTATTCCTATAGTTTACATCCAAGTACATAAAGAAATTACATTCATGGATTTGAAAACATATATTAGAATGTATATAAAATAATAATTGTAATAATATGATGAATAAATCATAAGTATCCAAAAAATCTTATCATATACTTATTAAGTATTAATTAATGTTATTTTTAATGCATTTATTTTTTATTTTTCAAATGTAGTCCCCAATAAGAACTATATGTTTATTTAATGAAAAAAATAATTTCTAATTCCACATTAATGTAATATTACATTATTTTAACCATAAATTTTCATAAAACAATCTCATAAATCTATTAGTCGAGTGTCTTTGGGAAATTTGGAAGATCATACAACAAACTTTAAAGACTACAAAATATTTTATACCTATAAAAGTATTATGATAAAATATTTAATTGTACTAATATCACATAAATTGATATCCTAGGGACATAGATAAAATAATTGGTGTTCTATATGGCCTAGTAATGGGAAAAATTGACAGACATATAGTGAGAAAATTATAAGAGTATATTATTGTGACATGGATTAAATAAAGGGAAAGATTATAAATCATCACATTGAAATGTGGAATATATGAATAGATGTCATATGATAATGGTAATCTTGAGTTAATGGGGCACAATAAAAAGGCATGAAATCATATATGTTGAGGCCCACTTATAAAACAACATTATATTTTTAATATAACAACATCCCATTCACTATACATAGTATCTCATGATATATAATCATTAACAAATTTATAAGTGGTATATATAATTTATTAGTATCCACCTCTTAATAACATCTTATTAAATGTTTTTACCTATATAAAATAATAAATATATATATTTTGAATAAAAAATAAACCCATAAGAATAATATGGGTTATATAACCGCATGAAAAAGATTAATAAAATGGAAATCCATGAAGATAAAAATTATTTTTGGGGAATTTATAATATGAAATTGGTGACAAATATTGAAACTAAAAAAGTTTCCCATAAATATTTTGTTAGGTTTGACATAATGATATAGTATAAATTGATACATACAGGCACAAAAAATCCCAGAAAATTGAATTTAAATGATATTTAATGAACATAAAAGTCGATATTGTGAAAGATAAAAAGAAAATGTTAAATATTGGGAATGAACACCTATATTGAGTCCTCAATTGATTTGAACACTAAAAATAAAATATTAATTTTGATGATTAATGTTTATTTAATTTTCCAAAATGGTATTAACATTACAAAATATTTAATAGGAAATATTTTATCATGATTTAATCATTTATTATGTTAATATTTTTCAAATTGACTGTTATTTTATTCCTAATTCCGAATATGTTTCAATTTAATGGTAAATTTTTTTAGTCTATTTCCAATGGTACCATAACACCGAATGTTATCATGGTATATTGGTAATGTAATTAATAAGTATAAGAGTTCAATATTTTAACAAATTTAAGAAAATATATCAAAATAGACCGAGGTTTTGTTATAATATTGTTTTAGAAAATAAAAATTGTCTATGATTATTTATATTAATATTATTATTATCATGATTATGATATCATCCATAAATCATATTAATTCTAATTATTATTATATTATATTAGGAAATTAATTTTTATGAATATCAATATAGGTCATAATTAAACAAATTAAATATAATCATTCACTTAGGTATCATATAAACGCTACGTGTGAATGATGTTTTTAATGTTTTAAAAGTGAAAAAACTAATAAATGATTGTGTTCTATTAAAATAGAGTATAATTAAAATATTTTACCAAGGTCAAATTTAATGATCACATATATTTTAAAAAGTGTAAAGACCCTGCACACTATGTGATGGCAATTATTGTAAATTTCATACCATTTTATTTATTATAGATATATTTTGAGTTTAATGGGGTATATAGAGGGTTTCATGGTGAGGTCAACTGAAAATGGGAAGGGGTTAGGTAATAAAATATCTAGGTACCCATTTTATTAATTACAAGTACCAAGTCAAGATAATGGGTGTAGGTTGTTTTATAATTAACAACTATGAACCTGGTGGATTTTACTAAGAAACTATTATATTCTTGGGAAGAATTTCATTAATAATGGGTTTTTATAATTTTACCCATTATGTTATGACTTAAAGATTGAGTGTCTTATTATTTTATCCTCATTTACTCCCATATCACCCCATTTGTTGATCTCCCTTGTATCTTTATCATTCCAATTGTATTATTAATAATCAGTTTTTCTTGTGGATTTAATTTTACATGGGTACTCTTCATGGTAAGGTATCTCCTAATTATATTCGAATAATCTTCCATATGCAATTTCATGGATCAAAAATATGTAAATTTTTTATTCTAAATATATAGTTTTTAGTATCCAAAATATATATTAGATGTCTTATATTCTTGGTGTTCTCTTTTCTTAAACTATATGAATCAGATGTAGAGCTATATGTTTTATTTTTTATTTTTATTCATCAATGATCAAAGTAAAGGTTGACCAGATTATAATATTTCATAATGTGTTCCCTTTTATCTTTTGGTGGCATCACTAATCTTTTTTAGAAACCATAAAGACTATATATAATTAATTTGGTAGGTTTACCCATTATTAATTTCCAACCCAAAGAGTGTTAGCCTAAAAATGGTTTGGGGTTGGTAGAAAAAATAAAAAAAGAGTTTAAATTATTAATGTAAATACCCGGAAATTTCAAAAAAAATTTCTTAAATACTTTGGAATTTTACGAGTCTGTAGCTTCTGACGACACTTGATTTTGAGGCCCGGTGTGCTTGGAATCAATTTCCGATGTTCAGCTCGGGTACATTCAGTAAACGAATGAGCAGGTTTTTCTATATTTTGAACCAGTGCTCAGTATTGAAATCCGATGGCACCGATGAACTCGCAGCGCCGGTAATTGCTTAATGGGACCTTTATCACAGTTGCATTTTAATCGGGTTGAGAATTGTTATTTGGGGTTTAATTAGGAAGTAAATAAAATTTTTGAGACAATTTTATTTTATATATAAGGAGGTTAATTCCTCCCATGGAAAGTTGTAGGTGGGTCCCACACCCACCCAACATCCCATGTGTGGAATATGAGAGGTGGGGCCCACCTGAGCCCCAACCTTTCATCTTCCCCAAACCCCCTTAAACCCCCCATCAATAATTTGTTAATTCCTCTTAATTGTGTAACTCTTCCTCTCCTCTTTCTCTATCTCTTTAACTCATGCCAACACACCTTAATGAATAGATTGAACCTATTCAATTAATTAATTAAGTGTTTTAAATTTTGAATTTTGAGAGCTTGGAAAGATTAATTAAAATAAGAAGAATTCTTATTTTAATTGGGTTGGAAATTGTTGTGTGGAGAGGATTGAAGAGCTCTTGAGTTTTTGAAGAGCACCAACTCTTCGACGAAGAACGACCATCCCTCTCGGCGAAGAACGCTCCCCAGTTCTCCATCAAGGGAGAAGACATTACCGTGGGGAATTCACCAACAGCGATGCGTCATCTTTTTTTTCCGCGACAAGAGAGAAGACGCCTCTTCTTTTTCGGGCGTGCTCCTACGATGATGAAATCAACACCGTCATCCTCGATGCTCAGATACCGCTAATCTTATCCAAGGTAGGGGTTTAATTTGAGTACATTTATATTCCCATGATTATTCCCTTCTAAAACGAAAAACGTGGATCAACTCATTATCAAGTTGATCCGGGAATGATTTTATTTTCGGGTTGGGAATAATTGTTTGCGTGGGGAATTGTAGGGAATTAAGTTCAATTTTAATTGATTAAAATTTTGCCTCGTTTGTCATTGAACATCATTATTGTACGACCTATTTCTATCGACTAACGTGGAGGGCGCGAGCCGAACAAACACGGCCCCAACACCCTCTGTAGATTGTTTGTCTATGCGCGGATTGACGAGCAGTGATGAAACGGGACCGCAACGGCGTTTGGAAGCCGTCGCAGTGAAGAACGGGTCCCGAGAGAGACATAGGCGCAAGCGATGAGCAAATTGGATGACCAGAGTGCGTCCGGTGGTCCACGGAAGATGTGGCCGGTGCACTACGCCGGCACGACGGCGCCGACGTCCGGCGGTGGTGGCATGCCGCCAGAGGGAAACCGCCGTGACAACAGCCGCGACGGCGGTGCGATGGATCCCGCAACTGTGTGGGATCCAGGAGGCGGGGCGGCACCAGAGGGCACCACCGGTTCAATCAAAGGGGGGACATGCCCCCCGATCGGCGCAACATGCTCGGCCGACTAGCCGAACCAGCCTCCCCTGGCCGGGCCGGGGTGGGCCATGCAGGCCGGGCTGCAACGGCTGGGCCAGGCCGCGCCAGCCGGGCTGGGCCACGCCCAACCAGGATGGACCCAGACCCGAGTCGGGTTGACCCAGTTTGGGCCGACCCAGGGGGTGTTGGGACGGGTCGGACCGGGCCCAAACCACCTATTTTCGGACCATTTTCAGTTAAACAGACATATATTGAGCTACAAAACTCCGATCGATGCACCGTCAGTTGCGTAAGATTCCTTGGATCACGATGGTCATTTAAGTATATTACACTCAAAGTTTCAGCAAAGTTTGGGTACATCCGGGTTGGTGCGAACTCGAAACCAACTGGGCCCTCAGAGCGGAAATGCTTATAACTTGCGGACCGGACGTCCGATTGACGTGATGTAGACTACGTTGGATTACTCTTGATGAGACAGTTCTTTTGGCATAATCCACCTGAGGTTTGGCTACAGTTGGAGTACAGTCGTGTTGGTTTAGCTTATAAACCAACCGGGCCCTTGGAATGGAAAAACCAATAACTCTCAGACCGGATGTCTAATTGATGAATCGTCTACGGCGTTGGTAATCTCATTGAGAAACAGTTCCTTTGAGTATACCCCATGGGATTTTGGTGTACTGTTGAGATACGGTCGGGTTGGTTCATACACAAAACCAACCGGTTCCCCGGGTCAAAAAGGCTAATAACTCACAGACCGGGCGTCCGATTGACGCGCTGTCTGTTGCGTTGAGATCCCTATGACATGACAGATCTTTGTGATTATTATTCATGGGTATTCATGAAACTTGGAGTGTCAACCAGTGGATCGTGGAGAAGATCCTCCTGGAGACGAGCATACAAAGTATGGTGACCTTGTAGCTGGCTAAGACCTGATGACTGCTTGTCCTATTCGATTCAGAGTGACTTTTATAGCCCAGTGGGGAGCACTACTTTGTGAGGTGGAAGACCCATGGAAGATTAGCACTACTTTGTGAGGTGGCAGACCCGCGGTACTCGACAAGAGGAGTACCTCTGTAGGCTCTTAGGGGGAGCACTACTTTGTGAGGAGGCAGACCCATGGCAGAGGAGCACTAATTTGTGAGGTGGCATACCCACGGTAATCTACAGGAGGAGTACCTCAGCAGTCTAAGGTAAGTGAGTGGCACCTCGGAGTCGTGGCAGGACTACTGCGCTCGATAGAGGAGGAGTTCTCCATTAGCCATGTTTTCGTCATCGTGATTAAAAAACCTGATTTGAGCTGATTTAATGACCTTGTGTTTAACTCATGATTGAGATGGGTTACTTGATAACTTAGGTATATTTATAGGAATATATCTAAGTAAAGGTTATCTTTTGAGATATTTCTATGTGGTTTATCCTTGTTGGATTTAGTGAGACCTTGAGGGTCTCTGGGTCCCTACTGAGTATCGTTATACTCACCCCTGCACAGGCTATGCCCGCACCTCGTTGTGTTGGATGCAGATGACAGACAACATTGATCATGGTTGAGGCTTATAGAGCTAGAAAATACAAGGATATGGACTTGACGGTGAGACGGTACCCGGAGGTTGACTTCACAACGAGACGGTACCCGAAGGTGACAGACGGAAGTGGAGAGCTGAGGTGGCCATATGTACCTACCCTTCAAGTAGGAACTCCAGAGGACGATTCAGGAGCAGCTTGACACCTTCCTGCTGTTTTGTATTTTCCTTGTACTTTACTATTGGGCTTGTATTCTGGCCCCATGTACTTTCATCACACTTGTTATACTACTTTACTTAGTGTTTGCTTCCACTTGTTCTCTGGTTGTGTGTGTTTACATTTCATGAAATGCCTTCCCTTTTTATCGGGATTTACGCCTTTGGTGCTAGTCGCCAACCCCTGACCTATGGAAGGCGGGCTATGGGTAGTCACGACATGAGCCCCGAGGACGGGTCATGAAAAATTGGTATCAGAGGAGTTGGTTCTACCACATAACTCAGGACTCTGATCATATTTTCTGTGAAGCAATAGTGTTAAGAGTACTGAGTGTGGTTTTCAGTTCAGGGAGTCCAGTGTTGGTGCGGCGACCGACGTATCCATACACCAGGACCCTAAATGCTGATTTCCGAATCAGTGCATGAAAACACTGATTGCGTGTGTTTCCAAATGTTTTCTTTAAGTCAGATCAAACCAAGTTAGCTCACTGGGTATAGTCTTTTGACCGTGTCGCATCTGTTCAGGATACCTCCACGCAGACAGTCAGTTGGAGTTCCGAGAGAGTACCCGATGACAGCCCACCGAGCAATGAGACTCCGGATTAGGGCCCTCTTACTATAATGGCACATTTGGGTGGTGTACCAGCAGCAACACCACCCGTTGGGCAGCAGATTCCACCAGCTGTACTAGCGGACGGTGCACGCTGACAGAGCACGTGGCACGAGTTTCAGCAGTAGAGGCCTCTGAGGTTACGAGGCGAGACAAATTGCCAGGCAGTAGTGGACTGGCTGGAGGCGATTTATAGATTTCTACACCTAGTTTAAACACTAGTAGAGCAGATGGTGATCTTAGCTACTAGTTTTTCCAGTGAGTGACCATGAGGTTGGTCCGCATAGTGATGAGGCTTCGGTATATGGACCGATGCCAGAGATAGTACCTTCGGGTAGTGTGCCAGCTATATCACTACCTGTTGGTCAGAAATTAAAACCGGTGGTACCGGTGGATGACACATGTAGGATTACTGCCTTACACGTGTTTCAGAATCAGACACCCCTCAGGTTCCGAGGAGAGCCCGACTCACAGGCGGTTGAGGACTGGCTTGAGGAGGTGGATGAGAGTTTTCGAGAGCTTACACAACTTCGACAGGATGACATGTTGGTAGCTGAGTATTCATCGAGGCGTACCGATTGTTCCTGGTACTTGATGACTACGATATGATCAGTTCCTTAGAGCTCAGACCTCAGATAAAGGTGTTTTTAAAGGACATCTGAGCCAAAAATTTTCCTCTCTGCATTCCTACTTATGCTAGGGTGCTAGAGAGAACCTTTTTGGTTAAATTTTCTTTGGAATAACGGATATATCTAGTGAATGTTAGCAGTGGAAAAGAAGGGAACTGGTGCCAATCTCAAAGACTTGGGCTTTTAAAATGTTTCAAGAAGAGGAAGTGTTAAGGTTAGATGAATCTACAGAGCAGCAGATGTGGAAGCAGAGCTAAGAGAGCATCATGTGGTGGTGTACTTTTCGACATGTTACAACCACGCGCCTTTATTGTCCTCTCCAGGCTCAGGGAGATGGAGGGTAGGGGAAGAGAATAGTTGCATGCAGTCAAGAAGTGTGACCCAGGGGATCTAGGAATGATTCGAGGTATGGTCTAGGTCTACTACTAGCTGTCATAACAACAGAAATTGTTACGAATCATTCCTTCATTCCACGAATCTTGTCCCAGAACTAGAGTTTCCGGTTAATCCATTGACTAGACCCTCAAGTCTGGAGATACCTTTGGGAGGAGACTTGATAATCATGCTTACGCCGATGGTGTGATCTGACCCTTGAGGCGAGAGTTTTGGTTGGAACCTCTTAGTGGCAGCGTCAAGGCCTTACGACGTTAGCTTGGGTATGGACTGGGCAACTACAGTTTATACATAGATTGACTGTATTAGGCAAAAAGGTTGTGGTTTACCTACAACATTGGGATGTGTTTTCCTTGGTCGGAAAAAAGGAAACCCCATGAAGCACAGGATGGAATCATTCATAAGTGGGTGCAATCGATCACTCATGAGTCGGCCAAATTTAGATTTGTGCCAGACTTCTCCTGAGTTGCTGCACCTCTTTTAGCATTGAAGAAGAAGGGGAAACCCTTCGTGTGGTCAGTGAGATGCCAGCATAGATTTTTAGGAGATGAGGTAGAGGTTGACCAGTGCACCAATTTTGAGGCTACTAGAGAAGGTGCAGATTATCCAGGAGCAGATGAAGACTACATAGAGCAGATAAAAGTCCTAAGCTGATAGGAGATGGAGACCACTGGAGTTCAAGGGTGATGACCACATTTTCTTATGGGTCTCAACTTGATGAGGTCAACAACGATTTGGCCGGGGCGACTTTCACGGGGTTCCAGTAGAGGTTGAGGATCGACAGAAGCGGTTCCTATGAGGAAGGTCGATTCCTCTTGTGCGCTTTCATTGGCAACACGGGAACCTCCAGGAGAGAACATGGGAGTAGAAGGCTCAAATTCATGCTTAGTACCTCCTTTAGTTTCCCTAGTTTGTGTTATAGATTTACAGGGACATAAAGCCCTAAGGTGGGAGTAATGTAAAGACCCGGAAATTTCAAGGAATTTTTTTTCTTAAATACTTTTGGAATTTTACGAGTCTGTGGCTTCTGAAGGCACTTGATTCCGAGGCCCAGTGTGCCCGGAATCAATTTCCAAAGTTCAGCTCGGGTACGTTCAGTAAACGAACGAGCGAGTTTTTATATCTTTTGAACCGGTGCTCGGAATTGAAATCTGAGTGCACCGATGAAATCACAACGTCAGTAATTACTTAAGGGGACCTTTATCGCAATTTCATTTTAAGCGGGTTGAGAATTGTTATTTGGGGTTTAATTAGGAAGTAAATAAAATTGTTGAGACAATTTATTTTATGTCTAAGGAGGTTAATTCCTCCCATGGGAAGTTGTATGTGGGGCCCACACCAACCCAACTTCCCATGTGTGGAATATGAGAGGTGGGGCCCACCCTATCCCCAACCTTTCATCTTCCCCAAACCCCCTTAAACCCCCATAAATAATTTGTTAATTCCTCTTAATTGTGCAACTCTTCCTCTCCTATTTCTCTCTCTCTCTTTAACTCATGCCAACACACCTTAATGAATAGATTGAACCTATTCAATTTAATTAATTAAGTGTTTTAAATTTTGAATTTTGAGAGCTTGGCATGATTAATTAAAATAAGAGGAAGTCTTATTTTAATTGGGTTGACAATTTTTGTGTGGAGAGGATTAGAGAGCTCTTTAGTTTTTGAAGAGCACCAACTCTCCGATGAAGAATGACCATCCCTCTCGGTGAAGAACGCTCCCCAGTTCTCCATCAAGGGAGGAGACACCGCCACGGGGAATTGTCCAATGACGACACATCATCTTTTTTTTTTCTGTGACAAGAGAGAAGATGCCTCTTCTTTTTTGGGCACGGTCCGGCGACGAAGAAATCAACACCGTCATCCTCGACACTCGGCTACCGTGAATCTTATCCAAGGTAGGGGTTTAATTTGAGTATGTTTATATTCCCATGATTCTTCCCTTCTAAAACAAATAACACGGATCAACTCATTATCAAGTTGATCCGTGAATGATTTTATTTGTGGGTTGGGAATAATTGTTTGCGGGGGAATTGTAGGGAATTAAGTTCAATTTTAATTGATTAAAATTGTGCCTTGTTTGTCGTTGAACATCATTGTTGTCTGACCTATTGCTATCGAATAATGTAGAGGGAATGATCCGAACAAACATGGCCCGATGACTCTCCACAGATTGTTTGTCTATGCGTGGATTGACAGGCGACGATGAAACGGGACCGCAACGGCGTTTGGAAGCCATCGTAGTGAAGAACGGGTCCCGGGAGAGCCATAGGCACAAGTAGTGGGCGAATCGGACCACCCGAGCAAGTCCAGTGGTCCGTAGAAGATGCTGCTGGCACACCATGCCGGCACGACAGCACCGGCATCCGGCGACGGCGGTGTGCTGCCGGAGGGAACCCACCGCAACAACAGCTGCGGTGACGGTGTGATGGATCCCGCGACCACGCGGGATCCGGGAGGCGGGGCGGCACCAGCGGGCGCCGCTGGTTCAATCAACGGGGTGCCGCACCCCCTGCTCGGCGCAACATGCTTGGCTAACTGGCCGAGCCAGCCTCCCCCGGCCGGTCTGGGGCGGGCCATGCGGACCGGGCCACGCCGGTCGGGCCGGATCGCACTGGCTGGGCCGGGCCGCTCCAGCCGGGCCGGGATGCCCTAGCCGGGTTGGGCAGCGCCCCATCGGGCCGGACCCGGACCTGAGTCGGGTTGAACCAGTTTGGGCCGACCCAGGGGGTGTTGGGCCGGGTGGGACCGGGCCCAGACCCCCTATTTTTGGACCATTTTTTGTTAAACAGACATATCTTGAGCTACAAAACTTCGATTGATGCACTGTCAGTTGCGTATTATTTCTTAGATCGAGACGGTCATTTTGGTATATTAAACTCAAGGTTTTGTCAAATTTTGGGTATGTCCAGGTTGGTCCGAACTCAAAACCAACCGGGCCCTCGGAGCGGAAACACTTATAATTTGAGAACGGGATGCCCGATTGACGTGCTGTCGACTAAGTTGGATTCCTCTTGATGAGAAGGTTATTTTGGCATACTAAACCTGAGGTTTGGATGCAGTTGGAGTATAGCCGGTTTTGTTTAGCTTATAAACCAACTGGGCCCTTGGAATGGAAAAACCAATAACTCTCAGACCAGATGTCTGATTGATGAATCGTCAGTGACGTTGGTAATGTCATTGAGAAACAGTTCCTTTGATTATACCCCATGGGAGTTCAGTGTACTATTGAGATATGGTCGGGTTGGTTTGCACACAAAACCAACCGGCCCCCCAGGACAAAAAGGATAATAACTCACAGACCGGGCGTTCGATTGACGCGCCGTCTGTTGCGTTGAGATCCCTATGACGTGACAAATCATTGTGATTCTTAATCATTGGAATTTGTGACACTTGGAGTTTCGACCAGTGGCTCGTGGAGAAGATCCTCCCGGAGACGAGCATATGGAGTATGGTGACCTTATAGCTGGCTGAGACCTGATGACTGCTTGTCCAATTAGATTCAGAGTGAATTGTATAGCCCATTGGGGAGAACTACTTTGTGAGGTGGTAGACCCATGGCGGAGTAGCACTACTTTGTAAGGTGGCAGACCCACGTTACTCGACAGGAGGAGTACCTCTGTAGGCTATGAGTGGGAGAACTACTTTGTGAGGTGGCAGACCCATGGCGGAGGAGCACTAATTTGTGAGGTGGCAGACCCGCGGTACTCGACAGGAGGAGTACCTCAGCAGTCTAAGGTTAGTTAGTGGCACCTTGGAGTCGTGGAAGGAATACTGTGCTCGACATAGGAGGAGTTATCTAGTAGCCGTGTTTTCGTCATCATGAATAATAATCCTAGTTTGAGCTGAGTCAATGACCTTGTGTTTACCTCATGATTGAGATGGGTTACTTGATAACTTAGGTATATGTATGGGAATATATCTAAGTAAAGGTTATCTTTTGAGATCTTTCTTTTTGGTTTATCCTTGTTGAATTTTGTGAGACCTTGAGGGTCTTGGTGTCCCTACTGAGTATCGTTATACTCACCCCTGCACAGGCTATGCCTGCACCTCATTGTGTTGGATGCAGATGACGAATATCACTGATCGTGGTTGAGGCTTGTAGAGCTGGATGGTACCCGGAGGTGGACTTCACGATGAGACGGTACCCAGAGGTTGAATTCATGAAGAGATGGTACCTGGAGGTGACAGACGAACGTAGAGAGATGAGGTGGCCATCTATACCTACCCTTCAAGTAGGAACTCTAGAGGACGATCCAGGAGCAGGTTGACACCTTCCTACTATTTTTTCTTTTCCTTGTACTTTACTATTGGGCTTGTATTCCGGCCCCTTTTACTTTCATCACACTTGTTATAATGCTTTACTTAGTGTTTTCTTCCGCTTGTACTCTGGTTGTGTGTGTTTACGTTTCATAAAGGCAATGCCTTCCCTTTTTATCAGGATTTACACCTTTGGTGCTAGTCGCCAGCCCCTCGCCTATGGAAGGAGGGCTTGGGGTAGTCACGACACGGGCCCCAAGGACGGGTCATGAAAATTAAAGGATCTCCTTAATTATTTTTATGGTTAATGAAAATATTTATTACACTCTTTATTTATCAAGATTTTAATAATTCCATTTCATGACATGGGAATGTCGTATCCATTTTATACATTACATATAATTCTTATTGTATTAATTATATTTTACATAACATGATAGGGATACACATAATTTTATGGATTTTATCTATTATTATATAATACACACTGTATGTCTTATTTTTTTCAATTATTCTATGATTATCATGGAGGATTTTATTTAATTTTATTTTTTAGGATTCAATAATATTCTTATATTGTTTTATATGAACTTTTATAGTTCCCAACATGGATTTGTAGATGTTTATAAATTCAAATGGGAACTAGGTCCTAACTAAATATATAAGATGATATATTGAGATGGTTTCACATCATGTTGACTCAGTTGACCCATTATTTTATTTTGTGGGATGGGATACAATATTTCACCAACATTTTATACCTATTTATCAATCCCCTCCTAATAGTTTTCTCAGACCCCAACATATTTCAGACACATTGACTAATCTTTTAGGTGCATATATGAATATATGTGATCTATTTATATATATATTTTTTGCCTCACAATTTTAATTTACCTATATTATCATCTTATGTCATATTCTATGGCCCAAAACAAGTTTCCATGTATAGAATAACCCTCACATGTAGTTACTTTTTGATAAAAATATTACCATACTATTTGTAACTCCATGTTATTGTTGTTTTATTATTCTTCCATATTTGTATTGTTATGGGAATGAACACCACTTTACAACATATTGGTAGGAATGGGGTGGTGACTAAAAAATTATATTTCATAATCATGACCTATATATAACCTCAAGGGACACATATAGACCGTTTTATAATTGATACAAGAAATTTGAAGGCATAAAAATATTAGATCTAGTTTTATAAATAGTATGGAGATAAGGGGGAATCAATTTTAGAACATTATGGGTGGTCTCATGGATGAAAAAAGGGTTATCTTTGGAACATTATATATATTATACACACATGGGAGCACCATTTTTCAGTTCTTAGGCCATGTTTTACATGAACATCCTATATATACATATTTTACATATCCATACATACATTATTCATGGTTTAGGTATTTTGGATTATTATGATATATGTTTTATTTTATATATTAGTTTATGTTATCTTACATCATATCACATCCTATTTACTTATATTGATTAAAATTATATAAATGGTATCCTCATAAACATTGATTGGTCATTCCATATTAAGTGCCGACCTAATGACATTACTTTATTCATTTAAAAGGGGAATTCTACCTCTCACTCATGGAATACTAGTTCCTAAATATTAACACTAGTCTCAAGACAATATGACGTCTGATTAAGGTATTCTAAATTCATGAACCAAATTTTATTTGGATAAAACAATTAAATATAATTATTAGATATATTTAATGTCTCTTGGTATAGGATTGTATAATAGATAAGGGAGTTAGTATATCATGATTGTGAATGCAACCTATAAATATTAATGGAAAATATAATTATGGTCATATCTTATACTTCCAAATTTAGTATTGGTATTATAGATTATTTTTTAATATTATATATTATATATATATACTTTGGTCTCATGCATCATACTAGAAATTGTTAATGAATCTGATAAACTAAAAATTTAAAATAATTAAAAGGCTCCATCCAATATATTTATAATCCTATAATAGTATGATATGGGTAAGAAACATATTCTTTTGTTACAAAGTGTGTCATCCCAGACCCATTGCACTCTTTAGTAACCAAACCTTGTTTTCCATATGGACTCAAGCACACCTACCCATATTTCAAAGGCTTCCAAATTGTAGTGTGGGCCTAGGATGTGTCTTTGTGGAGAATATTCCATCTGGATATAGTGTATCTCAATGTTGAATAAGTTGAATAAACAATGAAATAATGATAATAGTGAGTGAGGATGTGGAATAAGTATAAGCATCAACGGAATGATTAATCATCAAAATATTTAACAATTAAAATATATAAAAATTTATGAAATATATCTACTAAAAATAAAATAGGAATACATGGTAGTGGGGAAAAAGTACCATACAAGATATAAAAAAGAATAAAAAAGGGAAAAACTATCCAAGCATCTGGAAAGCTTTCCTAGTCATTTGCTACTAATCTCCTATCTTAATGAAATATGACAGGTTTACAAATCAAGATACTTAAATTTTTCCACACTTGTGATCATATAATATTCCAATGTGCCAAGGGTTTCCAAAATTGGGTGTTAGATAATTCATATTAGGTCACTACCAATGATATCGATACAAATCCAGTATTTTAATATAAATTGTGAAATATTCAAGTATATCAAAAGTAAAATATGACAATATAAACAATATATACCATATTAAGCCTCCAATGTTTTCTTCAAACATTTGATTATTTATCTAGTTAATTATTTTTCATGTTTACAATAATAAGGTAATATAAATTTTCATTAGTACTGTGAAATATAATGATAAAAACATAACATTCAAGGTGAAACTAAGGCATCCTTGACATTATAACGTTGAGTCATCTCACAGTATACAACCAAGAATCCTCATGTAAGGTAATAGCTATAATACAAGTGTTTCAATAAATTCATTCAAATGGAAGAGAATATAATCAAATATATGTATAATTTCTATAGTAAATTTGAGTTTGAGAAAGTCTTTACCCATAGATAATGATCCAGGCATTGCATGTCCATAAATGTCAAGATGAATCCATGGAGTATATATGAGGTGTTATAATTTCCAAATATATAATAAAGGGATATAATAGTATCTTTCTGGGGATACACTAATATTAAAAGACCATGTACCAAGTTTTTTACTTTCCTTGGAAACCAGATCTATGAATTGGAATGGTGTCCTCTAAGTGCTCAGGCCATTCCCTCAGGTATCTATGGTTTGTCCAAGTATGACCATTATTATAAAAAATAAAAAGGTCTATACACGTTAGGAACCTTATAAATTTAATATATATTTTTATATCATAATTAATTTAATACCATGTATTACACATTCCAATTATATTTTCATTAGGATTATTTCATTACCGATCGTCATACAGAACATGGTGAAATTTGGACATGAAACCAATTATAAAATTAATTATAAAAGATAAGGGAAAAGTGATATATATACATATGAATATAAAAATTCCATTTAAAAAATTATTTTCATTTATTAATTTAAACAACATAATTTATTAATTTCCTATCAATCACACCTGAGTGGTTTTCCAAATAATCAAAATATGGGAAAAATGGAGTAATATGGTACACATCCTAATTTGGTGGCTGATATTGAGGTCTCAACCTCCAAAAACATAATGAAATTTTTTCATTAAGGATTATAACACACATTAAATGATGTATAATAAAGGAATAAGAATATTAGAAGAAATTCTCAGTAAAACCAACATTTGAACAATGGTGAATGTTTATAAAAAAGTGAGGCTTTGAGGTAAATGTAATAGACCACCAATCTTAAGGATATAGGATATGCCTCATCTAATATCTTCCCTAGGTTGTCCTACATAAAATGAAAATAGAGGAAAAGAATAATCCCATGAATATGGGGAATATTATATCAAACAAAAATAACATCATTGACAACAGGGAAAATGATGAAAGGAGATAAAGGAATGTAGAACATATTAGTGGCCATAAAATGTGATAGACGACATTTGAATCCGCATCTGGAAGGAGGGACAAGATCAAGTCACAACTTTAATCAATTAAAGGATCTTCTTTGGTGGAAATAAAACTATGTTAGAGAATGGATATGGGAGGAGTGAGAGAAAATAAAGGAGTTATTCCCATTTAATAAACTCATGGCATTTACATGGAAAGTAAAATTTTTAGGTCATCAAATTCTTTTGTTCTTTCATTCAAAGGAAGAACCAATACGCATCATTAATCCTCCTTATGAAAATAATACAAGTCCTATATTGAATACATGTCATGTATTTATATACACATCCTATATTTAATACATGTATTGAATTTGTCCCATAACCAAACTTCATCATCTTCTTACCTTCCTAAAAAACTAACTGATTGATGAGATTAACTTCCTTGTTTTCAGGTCTAATCCATAAAGAATAACACAATGATGATTTTACCAAAATTAAGAGATTCATACCATAATGAAAAACTAGGTTCTTACATTCTTACACATTAAAGAAACTTTTCCACTAGTTTCCCTTCCATGGGTGGTAAAGAATCATCTGAGAAAAATTTGATCCACTGAGCACATGGGTCGACCTCTATCTCTGCCATGTATCGTCCTATACACAATAATGAAACCATAGCACCTATACTAGAGAAACATACCTATATTAAATATCCTTTATTCAATGGTCAACAATATGAATTATATATTCCTTAAAACAAGCATTGATATCCAATACAACATCATTAGGATAAAAAAAATGAGATGGATCAACATAAAATCAGTTAAGCTGTGATATATGGAAGAAATCGTGCAAGTAATGATACATATAATGAAGATCTATCTGATATGGTACTATCTAGACTCTATCAAATATCTCAAAAGTACCTAAAATTAAGGTGAAAACTTCATTTTCATCCTTATCAACCCATTTCTTATCCTGTGTGATACTCGTAGGAAGAATGGATTCCAAACCTCAAACTCCAATGGACATCGATGGATGAAATAATAATTTTTTCTAGACTGGGTAATATCCATCCACATTCTAATCTTCTACACTAACTCCTATGTCTTCAATAGGAGTTGAGGACCAAGTAGAACTATCTCCCTAGCCTCCATCACACAAAGAGGAGAATGATATGGCCTTCCATATAATTCCACATATGGAGCCATTGAAATTGTTTTTTGAAATCCATTATTATATGAAAAATCAATAGGGGGAATATGTTTCTCCCAAGAACCCTCAAAATCAAGGATTCATGTACAAATCATGTCCTCAAATACCTGTATAGTCCTTTTTGACTAGAAATTGGTCTGAGGATGGAAATATGTACTCAAAAGAACCTATGTACCAAAAGATTTCCATAACCCTTGACATAACATCAATGTAAAACAAGCATCCCAATATGAAACAATTATATAATGGACCCTATGTAGGCATATAATCACATATATTTTCAATCATATAAGGAAATCTACTAAGAAGTTCTCCCTAATAGGAAGGATGTGGTATACTTGTGTAATCCTATTAATAACCCCACAAACCACATCACTACCTAGAGTTAAACATGGTAAACCAGTAAAAAAATCAATCAAAAAGTCATCCTATTTCCATTCTAGGACTTCCATGGGTTTTAACAAGCTATAAGGATGCTAATGTTCTACCTCTACCTACTGACAGGTAGGAAACCTATTGATAAAACAAAAAATATAATTTTGGACCCCAAGTCACCAATATAGGTGGCACATATCACTATATGTCTTATAGAAACCATGGTGAAATTCCCACTAAAATGCATGGTATTCTGACATCTTCTCCTATCTTATCTCTATAATTACCCGAATATATCCACATATATGAAATATCTCATTTAAACCAATATAACAACTCAACGGTGTTCCCTCACCTGAAATAATTTACCATAAGACCAAACCTTCAGGGTATGATAAATACCTTCTCTTCACCCTATACATGAGTGAATAAGTAATAGCTATGGATGAATGAAAAATACACTCATGAATCTATTGAAAATCTAAATGTATCTCATAAAAGAGGGCCATCCACTTCCATTCATCCCAATATTTTTGAATATATTGTGCCTGATTTTTCCATCTCAGTGCATTAGGTGCCTGATTTCCCATTATAGGTAGATATACTAGCTCAATGTAAAAATACTGAAGGTATTTGGCTCATCATAACTATAGGAGATTGAAGTCACACTATGTAAATTATTATTTGAAGAACTTGTGGCCTAAAAACAAAACAAATTTCTCTCCATTAATATAATTTCCCTAACAATACAAGGCATGAAAGGATGCTCCAAGCTTGAAGTTGTACATTGGGTAATTTTGCTTGTGTGATCTCAACTATAAATACCCATATGCAATGAATCAATCCTACTACATCTGTACTATACCTAGGATGATTATATATGCATCATAGAACATTATATGTCCTCTTCTAATCTTTGGAATTATTAGTCTAAGTGCTAAATAATGTCTTTATTTCATCTCTAGAAAGGTTTTATCAAACACATCAAATCATGGAAATATCACACCATTCATAGTCATAACAATACTAAGAATTGTAAGGCATGATAAATATTGTATAAATTTTCATTAATAGAAATATATCCATAAGAAAATTCATATATCAAACACTTACTTGAGATTTTCCAAGGAAACAACAACAATAACCTTATCTGAGTCAACTAATGCTTCTTCTTTCTAGATAATGAGACCCATGAAGTTTTTATATCAATACAGAAGTGTCCCTTCATGAGAATATAACATAGATGATTATATATCAGTGTATTCAATATGATGTGATGATGTTTGGTCTGTTTTTTTGTATTAGAATAAAATAACATTTCATCCACAAAAACAACGATAAAGGTTTCCATGTAGATATGTAAAAAACTATTCATCAAGGACGTGTAAATAACATCCATGTTCGTAAGACCAAATGGAATAAACTGTTACTCATATAAATTTTACTAAATTCATAAGGCCAAACAAGGTATATCTAAAGGCCTGACTTGGTCCAAATGATATCCAAATCTCAGGTTGATCTTCGAGAACACTATAGCTTTTCATAAATGGTTGATGATATCATATATTCAACGAAATTGATATTGATTCTTAACAATTATATGGTTTAACCATTGTAAGTCCACGAAATTTTGGAGGGTTCCATATATATTCTTGTAAAAAAAGGATAGAAGAATTATATGGTTAGAACCTGATCAGATAAAACCATTTGATTCTAAATCCTCCAACTATATATTTAGCCACTGATGCTCAGTAGTTTCCATACTGTATGGAGGAATATATCTTGGAAAATCTATTAGAATGTACTGTATTATAAAATCATATATCTCTTAGGAGGTATCTAAGAAAATTTATAGAGGAAAACATCCCTAAAACAATCCACCATTAGAGTAAAATCTATTATACACACTATTCGATAATATATGAAAAGGTTTGAAATTTGGGATATCACTCCTCTGAGCCCATGATGCTTTTATTCTTCTTGATCAGCCTAGACATTCCATTAACCCTTATGTACAAATATATCACCCTTGGGTGATGTGAAATTCAACCTATGGTGATAATAGTATATGTTGTCATGATAGGGAACATGCCAATCTATCCCAAGTATGAAATCAAACCCTACCATCTTAAGGATAGAGAAATTCCACAAGAAGGGATTACTACCACTTCCATGAGGATAATGCTTGCATTGGAATATACCCTATGAACATACACCCAATGATGTTTTCAAGGTCATAACCCCAAAAATAACTTAATTTCAATCACATGAATTTCCATGATTGAGACATAGATAATGGATTGTGATGAACCCATATCGAACCAAGAATATATGATAGAAGAGAATAGTAGAATAGTACCGCGTATCGTAGTTGGTCCTACAGTCTTCTACTCAAGGAAATGTTTTAATGAATTTTATTTTCCTAAACCATGACCATGATATATATCTATAATTCCTTGATAAGGTCTACTATGTTGGATATAAAACTATAAGTATTGCTACTCTATTTATGACTTTCACATCGGCCTCTTCTATTAGTGACAATCCATCTTCCTGCTTCATGGGTAGTTACTAATCCCTCTCCAAAAGGTTGATCTACTTTAGGCTGAATTATACTATAAAAATGTGGAATGGTCGATAAAAACCTTTGAATATGACCCATATGGCTGCAAGCATGATACTACAAGGGGTCACTATTACATTGTGGCTTCACATTCACTTACCATCCACACTAATGGAATGAAATCATGTTTTAAGTTTTGATAATTTGGATACCTCAATTAATATAATAATCTTCATGGAGACATTTACTTCCACAAGAAATAACTACCACCCTGTCTTGGAAATGACACTCATTTTCCAATATGATCAGCTTCTCTCATGTTGCCTTTGGTGATATGAAATTGGATTATGTTCTCAGAATTGGTAGATATGTGGAATAAATTCACATAATAGAGGTTGGTTTAACTAATCTAATCCTAAAATTATCTCAATAATGATATACAATCACCAGAAAGAATAATTTAATAGCATTGAATCTCATTGAAGCGATTTGAATAGTCCATGAAGGACATACTACCTTACTCTAGGTATATTAATTCCCTAGCTCAGTCAACACTTAGTGTCTCAGGGAAAAAGTATTCATAGAAGGTGGTATAAAATTCCTCCCATACCATGCCATGATGATGACCAGCATGGGTAATCACATTCCACTAGTTATGGGATGAAAAATGCATCATGAAGGAATAAATATTAACTGTCCTCTATGGAGGTGTCTCAAGAGGCTCAAATATGGATAAAATATATTCCAACCATGAATCATATTCCTAAGGACCGCTATCCCATAAAAATATAGGAGGATTATGCGGCTAGAAATCAGGAGTAAGATCAGAAATCATAGGTACAATTCATGGAACACCCTATACATGCTGCATTAAGAGTAAGAACCTCTCCCAATACTGATTTTCATTTCCCAGTTTGTGAAAAATAGGTTATGCTACAAGTGGAACTCCTAATGTTAATATTGGTGACTCATGGACCACCATATCTAAAGAATGGTCATCTCCATGTTCTAGGTTCCTGACTAGGTGAAATCATGGTGAAATAGGTCTTCAAATTCCAATATCACACATAAGATAAAGATTCGATAAAATTATTGATAGAGATATCAATTAGATTCTGAAAATAATCAAGTCCAGAGAATAAACATTCACTTATAGTAGTAACATAAACATTGAGGATCACTAAAAATGTATAATATCCTAACTAACTTATTCTAAGGCCAAGTTGTTGGTATGTCACTATGATTTCAACTATATGGGTTCAAGTATATGGGTGGGGTCCATTTCAAGTTGAAGAGGAAAAACCTCATTTATAATCACTTTCTCTAACCATTTACTTGAAACTTTTTATTTATAATTCAATCATTACATTTTAAGAACATATTTGTATATATATATATATATATAATATACATTTCATTTAAATGGAGTACCATCCCCAAATTATAAATTCCCATACTCTTTATAAATTAAAATAGGAACTCATATAACTACAAGAAAATATCATCTCATACAAATAGGGGTAGATAGAATACATGACCCAAAATTGTCTATATAATATAACATCATCAATATATATTGGAATAAACCATTTATGTTTTTGATGAAATTTTTAACAACCAATTTCTATTTCATATATAATAATTTATTAATATAGGAGTATATCACAAGTAATTTACTATCTTAAATCATAGAAAACAATGTCAATGTAAGAAACAAAAAGAACCTATATGTAATGTAATATGCATGGAATGCAAATCCCTTGTTGTCTATAATGATGTATGTAACAATATCACTTTCTATACTAGTCCAAGGAATAAAATCCATAAATAATAAAAAATACCACAATTCATGTTCATCACCCAACAGTAAAAATAATTCAACTGTAATAGGAGGAATATAAAACAACAATTCTCATTTCCTAGAAACTTAGAGTTTACCCCAAACATTGGTTATCTACTCCCAGTAAAATATTATAATGAAGTTATGAAATGTTACAAATATAATTTCAAAATTCCATAAATAATAAGATAAGAAATGAATCCATCTAATAGCACATTGAGACATCCTCAACCTAGTTAACTCATGAGTAAATGAAACTAGTTGGCCATATTGATTCAAGCATGCCTCCCCATACACTAGAGGCTTCCGACTAGTAGTTAGGACATGGGGGTCTTCCATAGGGAGACTATTCCCTTTCGATAGAGTAGATCATAATAGTGAGAAACCTGAATAATAAAATGAATAATGATAATAATGAGTAAGTAATTAGAACATGGATAAGCATAAAGGTAATTAATATTCATCAAAAGATGTAATATGTATCATATATTAAAGATGATGTAATGTATCTATGAAAAAGGAAACATACATACATGGTAGCAGAAGGATAGTACCATGCATGTTATATATAGGAATAAAAATGGGAAAAACTATACAAGTATCCTGAGCACTGGCTCAGTCATCTACTACCAAGATCCCATCCTAAAGTAAGAAGTCATGTGTCAATAACGAGATGTTTCTCATTATTGACACTTGTGATCATAAAATTATTTTCTAGTTCCAATGAAGACCTACATAAGGTGTCAGAAAAATCCTAGTCAGCCACCACCAACCACATATATAAAAAAAATATGTGAATATAACCTATGGAGTGTGAAGGTATATCATATGTAAAACAATACAATATAAACAAAACATACCTTATTTATCCATTTATTATGTCTCTGAAATTATCTAAACTGTTAATAATATTTCATGTTTAAAATAATAATTGAATATAAAGTGTTCAAATTTAATATGAAATATAATGACAATAACATAGGATCCATGGTGAAACTAAGTCATACTTGACCTTAGAAATATGGTCTATATCATGTTTTACAAACAAGAAATGTAACGTAAGGAAATAAGTGTGATCCAAGGGGTAAATCCAAGGAATTTCATTGTAAGAGTTTATAATTGAGTACATGGATCACATCCATAGTAAATCCCATGATAATCATAAATAGACCTGTGGAGAATGATCTAAGGCATCACATATCTATAGACATCAAGATGAATCCATATAGTATATCTGAGGCATTATATTTTCTAGAGAGGATATTATGGAATCCTATAGAATCATCTTGTTCATCCCCTAATATAAATTTACCATGTTCCAAGGTGGGTATATCCCTTGTAAACAAACTTAATTAATCAAAATTATGTCCTATTCTCACTCAAGGCATTCCCTCATGAATCTAATGTTGGATCAATCTGACCATTCCTATTGAGAATAAAAAGGTACATATGCATTAGGCCCCAAATATATCTAATATATAATTATATATCATAAGTAACATAAGTTCATATATTACTCATTAAAATAACATTTTCATTAGGCTCATTTCATTACCTTTCATCATATTTGATAAGGTGAAACTAGGATATGTAACCAATAACCCAATTATTTTGAATGGATAAAGGCCAAGTGATATCTATAAATAAGAACATATAAATTCCATTGGAAAAGATAAGTTCATTTATTAAATTAAATTAATTACTTCTTTAAATTTCAATCTTACAAGTGTGAGTGGTGTTTCAAACAATCACAATAAGGGTCAAAGCTAATAACATAGTACAGACCATAAATGGGTTGTTGGCAATGAGGTATCATCCTCCAATAGAATAAACTAAAAGTATAATTAGGTATTAAAATAACACTTTAATGATTATGGGCCAAATAAGTTTATAACAAACCCCCAGTGAAACCGGTGCGAGACTAATAGTGAAAGGTTATAAAAAAGTAAGACATTGATAGAAAATTCATACACCACCTCTCTTTTCCTTCATTAGATGCCTATTCCAGTAACGCCCATTGTTTGTCCTAGATCTGAATAAAATAGAGGAAAAGTGGAATTCCATGAAAATAGGGAATATTAGCTTGCACTAAAATAACTATATTGATGGTAAGGAGAACAATGAAATTATCTAAATGAATGAAAAGCTTATTGGTGGTTATCCAATACAATAGATGACACTTGAATTAGGGTCTAGACTAAGAGATGGGTTTAAATCCTAACTTTATTCGATGAAAATAGAACATTCATTAGAGATCCTACTTTGTGATATAAAATAGTTGGGGAGTGATGAAAAATATAGGGGTTCTTCCCTGTTTAAAAATCAAGATATTTACAATGAGTTTATAATTTACACATCGTGTAATGATCTAGTTCTTCCATTCCAAGGAACAACCAATATGTCTTGTGAATTTCCATTAACAGAACAATACATGTTTTTTATTGAATACACATTATGTATTAAATTATATTATGTTCATTAAATACACATTGTGAATTTCTACCACAAGCAACCTCTTACCTCCTGCCACATTCCAAAAAATTAACCGACTGACTTTCCTATAGGCCTAGTCAACAAGTGTAATCTATAAAGAAAAACTCAATGATGTTTTTATGGAAATTAAAAGATTAAAACCTTGGTTCTTATGAATTGCCTCATAATTTATTTATTTCAACTAGATTATAAATTTTTATACCTAGATAAATAAATCATATGTTTATAAATGACTCTTTTTAGATAAAAATCTATTTAAAAATGACCTAAAAATGATTTTTAAATTTGGATTTATGAAATTAATTAGATGGAGTGAAGAATATGGGTTAAGTATTACATATATAGTGTATTTATGTTCTTGGGTTTATCACTTTTCATAAGAGGGTATTGATATTTTTACAAACATTACTCGAGATGATTCCACCAAGATAACCATAAAATCCTATGAGGAATGTGGAGGATGAGAATATATTGAGAACCAAAGAAACTATTTTACCTTGGGTATTGGAAGGTCCTAAAAAATTTATTATAGAAACAAGTCATAAATCAATACAAAAGGATCCAATAACAATATATATCATGAGATATTTTTAGTTTCCCTATCAACAAATGTTGTGGGAGACATATCTTCTCATGAGGGTGAAGAGTTGGTTAACCATATCTAGAAGATCTTTGATTGTGTTGGAATCCCAAATAAAAATTAGGTTCAACTAGTAACCCTAAAGATAGTAGGGGAAACACATTGATGGTGGGATTTGATGCTTAAGGCTATGTATGACTAGTTCCACCATTATGTTATCTATTTAATAGCACTTATAATATAAATTTTACATATATAACTATCCTTGGGTTAAGGAAAATTAGTTCATGTACCCACTGCACTGTCTAATATTTGTTTTGGATTAATAAATATCATTTATGTTACTTTCAAATATAAATTAATATTTTGATGTATATAATAAATATTAGTCATGTGGATTTATAGTGAGAGTTAATGAGACATTAAAAACCCTAGATGTAATATTTTCTTATGTATTATTTTTTAGATGTGATGAATATACCAAAAACCCATAGAAACTCGTTTTACATGATTTCTGGTGGAGGGATGGTTCATTACCTTGTTAGTAATGGAGTGATATATTTCTTATTGATTGGAAGAAAATAATATTGGAGTTGAGTGGGGGAATATCTCACTTAGGATGGTAGTATGGTAGTGTTTCTTCATTGATAAGATAATAAAGAAATTATATTGTGTTTAATCAGTGTGGATAACATGGAAAAATTATGTATGAATATATATTTAAATCAAAGTATTTAAAATAATGATGTTATTAAAATTATCAATAGAGTCAATACAGATGGGGTATTTCCTAGTATTATGTATTATCTTCATCCAACCCATGAGCCACATGCACAGTCTTCAGTGTAGTCTAATAGAACATGTTAGCCTCCATAAAGATGATATTGTCCATAATTCCAAATTTTTTATTTTAAGACAGTTATTTCATTTAGAAACATATGATGATGCATTCATATATCAAGATCAGTATGTGGAATAAAAATGTATGTATGACCATAAGAAACCTGATGATGATATTGGTGTTAGTAATTATACTATTAAATGTAGCGTCATAATGCATTCTATGTTAAAATGTGATCTAATTTACATAAGCATCTCATGTTATTTTATTTATACTAAATATACATGTTTCATGATTTAAAATTAGAATCCTTACCTTTATATGGGAGACTCAATAATCCTTTATGGAAGATAATTTAATAGACTATGAAATATCCATCCTATGAATTTATAGTAACATTATACATGAATATCTTGGATATGATGTTTTTAATACTAAAAACTTTTATTTTATTATAGGAAAGGTTGAGAAAACCCAATTACTATCTTTTTTTAATTTATACAATAATATATTAAAGTTTTAATATAATGATAGTTTATATTACACTATATATAGATAGTGGTATTTTTTGGTGTGTTATATTAGGTAATGAATATGGAAAACTCTTAATGATCATATTCAATAAGGATTGATAAATACTTAGATAATTTTATGATAAGAAGTGATTTTTTACTTATTATAGTATACTTATATCATGAAATGTTCTCTAATGAATTCATAATAATCCCTCTTATAACAGCAATGGAGTATACTCTTGATTTAATACTAGAAACTAAACCAATCAAAAATCTTCTATATTGTATGGAACCAGTTGAATATATGTCATTGTATGTCCTTTTAGAATATAATTAGTCTATGTGATCCATAATAATGATAACTATAACTTAGGGTTATCCACCCCATTTAATTAATAATGATGATGTGAGTCTATAATTATCTACTGACTAACATAAGACATAACTTGTTACAAGAAAGAAATACTACACATTACTTAAAATCCATCTAATAAATTAAATAAGGATAGGTAGTTATCAAAAACATAAATCTCTCCAGTTACCATAAGATTCATATTAAACTGGAAGATATTGATGGGTTGGATTTTTTTTTGTTAAATAAATTTTAAATATCTATAAATTCTTATAAACCTATTGAATACTCATAGTATAGTTTTGTTCTCAATGATCATGAAATTTTTAAAATTTCTTAGAAAATTTTATAGTTATTTTTTTGATACTATACTTCTCTATTTAGGCCATCATGAATAGAGTTATCAAACCCAATATATTTTCCTAAATTGTAATTTAAAAACCATATCTCTAAAATGTTATCAAAATTTCCATATATAATTTGATAGGTAAAATAATGTAATGTGGAAGTATCTGAATGTGGTATATTTATAAATTATTAGAATTTGGAATCAGTACCTTCTTTAGAATTCTAGATGAATTTTTTCATGGTATGATGTTTTCTTTGGCTCTCATGTTTTGTAATTTTATCAGTTATTATCTTTTCTAAATTTATACTCTAATTATTTCCTTGACCATGAAAGGAAATATATATATTTTTTGGAGTATAATGATCCAAAATTCAAGAATATTAAGGAATGGTTGGAGAAAAATCATATTTATATTCTACTTGGGCCATGTGAGGAATTCCAGGTGTAATGTGATACATCATATGTTGTAGCTTGACGTATCAATAAGTAGAATAAGTGAGTGGTGGTATATGGTTCAAGAAAAATTTTTAATCCTGAACAACATTACACTAACCATGATTTGGATTTTTAAAATTTTTCTTAGTCCTCTAATTGTTAGATGGTATACATATATGTCAATGATTTTTTATTTATAATAATGATAAATTTCTAAAGAACATATTTTATAAATGATAATTTTATATTAGGTAACAATGATAGGTGGAATACCATCAATCCCACAATTTCGAAAATTTATTTTCTCTAGGTAAGGTTAATGTATTAACAACACACTTTGAGAAAAATTTCACCCTCAAACTGATATTGTACAAAAGTATTAGTGGATTATAATGAATCATATGGATTAAAAATATCTTGATATAATCAATTAAAATTCTAGATTAAAACTATTCCTAATTGGTCTCATATACATTCTAGATGATAATATGGAGAACTAAATGATATTTTATTTATATCAAAGCAATGTTTGAGAAAAAACATGATGGTTGGGAGATCAATGATGTATGGATAAATGATTCATCAACCTACTTATACATTAATGGTATAATATTTTTCCAAATTATTATAATGGATTTTGTGATTAAATAATATCATGATTTTTTAGTTTATTCATCAAGTAATCATAATGATGTATCATGACATTAATATCTAGTTTTAGCGGTATAAAATTAAAAGAAGATTAGTATGTCTTTTTTCTAAGATTCCATATATATAAATAGGTAATGGTGGTATTCCAAATGATTTAGTGTATTATATATCTATATACACTATTTATATAGATGGGGAAAGGGATAATGTCATTATATATTCCATAATTGGAATCCTAGGAACACATAGAAGATAGGGTGTAATGTTAGTAATTGTGGATCGCCTACCCAAAAAGCTTAGTTTTTTCCTGTCACTACAGAATCCTTATATGATGAGATAATGAGGATATTAGTGAGAGAAATTATAGATCTTCATGGTGTAAAAACAATCATTTTTCTTATAGGGATCCATGATTTATAACTTGCTTTTAGAAAGGGAAACAATAGACATTGAGTTTGTAGGTAATGATAAGTAAAACTAGTAACCCATAAATAAATTTCTATTCTATGAAATCAATTCACAAATTAGGGGATATGAACCTGAATTCATTTTTGATATTAGATGAAGTCAAGAGGATAAAATTTACATCTTTCAATTCAACCATAATATATTTTCATTTATAGTCATTAGAAGGTACCCTTTAAAGCTTTATTTGGATGACCATGTTAATATCTTAATTTATTAACATAGATAGGAATTTAATAAAAAATTAGGACAAGAATCAACTAGTGGATTAACGAGTAATTGAATATGATCTAAATTTTTCTTATAACCTCTAAATTTTGTTTCAAATTATTTATCAATAAATGAAAGTGTTCCATCAAATTTGTTTTTGGTGATCACATCTTCCTTATGGTTTCATTAATTTTATGAATGCATTGAATGTGAAGGATGTGGAAGATGAATCATTAGTACATCCATATATTTGATAGAATAGACCGAGTTATTAAAGTATATTATTTTTTGTCCATTCTTCTCCAAATTTATTTCCATTAATGATATTTTACAAATTTCCTAACTATGGAAGAACTTCCAAAACCACAAACACATGATTATGTATCATGACACTAATCTTGTAGTCAATGCATCCTATATGGAGAATCCTATAAACATCATTGATTAGAGTCTTATGGTGTAATTAGTAATGATAAATCCATTCACATAGTTCACATGGTATAATGAGGGACTCTATGAAGGAACTTGGGAGCATGAATATGATATGAGGTTGTAATGGTAAAACATGGATACCTAGAAAGTTAGTTAAATATTCTAAGGGAAGAGAAGACAAATTGTGTGTAGGTCAAAAAGTCTTCTACCACTATAAGAGGTTATTTGAATGTAAACTTTGTAAAGTTTTTAAAAATATATATATTATAATATATTATTACCTTTAAAAAATTCAATGTGTTTTATAGATTTATCAACACCCAATGCCGAACATAAACAAGACCGTGATATATTTCACTAAAATGAAATTAATTATTTATAACTGTCAAAACCTAGCCATTGAATGAAACATAATATATATTAGAATCCTCTTAAATAAATATTCAAATAAATAATATAAATTCTAGTTTTAATATATATAATATTCAATTAGTATAAGAAAAATGACTAATAAAATCATTTTTTTACATGGAATAATATTTTTTAGAAATTATATTTTTTGTGTTTTTAGGAACAAGAAATTAATCATTAATTCATGGTAATATTTATTGAAATTAATAATTGGTAAAAATTAATTAGTAAATGACTATAAATAATAAGAAGAATATATTGTGTTCTGAAGAGTCATTTTCCCTATAAAAAATTTTCCATTATATTTTATAATTTTATTTAAAAGGTAAATAATGAAACTTTCAAACTTGATTTTTGAAAAATAAAAATTACCTTTGAAATCAATATAGTAATATTTTATTAAAAATTATTTTTTAATATTTTTTCTAAAATATTTTTTTTAAGGTTAATAGTGCAATATAGTGTTTTTAAAAATACCTTGATTTAATAACATTATTCATATATAGTCATTAAATCGAAATGTGTTAAACCTTGTTGAACTGAAAATATGAATGTTTTATGTTAAATTATAAGTTCAATAATATTAATTGGAGGTTACAATCACAAATCTGATATTTTATAAATTATGTAATATAATTATAAATAAATTTTAATACATTATAAATTTAATATATTATAATTAATTTATTATTCATAATGAAATTAAATAAACTGAAATGGATTTCAAATTTGTAATAAATTAGTCTAAATTATTTAAAAAGTACCATTTCATTCCTCTCCACAAAGGAAAAATTACTTATGTAAAACCAATTTATTATGGTAATAATTGTAACATCCCAGGTAAATAAAGAATATGAAATTTTCATATTTTTTTAATATTTTTAAATTAATTATTAATTTTACATTAAAGGGGATGCTATGTTCAATGGCATACCCGATACACAATAACAAGTTTCTTTGAAATCTTACATTGCACACAATGTTGAGTTGTACTGAAAAATAATATAATTATATAATTATTTTAAATGGTAGTTAACGCCTAGCCATTGTAATGGATATAATGAATAGAACTAACTAAAAAATTATTATACATGTTTGTTAAATATTTTTACATTTATCCAATAAATTTTAGAGGATAAAAATAAGAAAGAATCCGATTTTAAGCATAAATACTCTAATATTCTTTAAAAGGTCAATTTACCGCCTTTTGATGGCGAACCCTCTTTAAATCTAGTTTTGGTCACTTTTATATGTTCTACTTGAAAAAATAAAATTTTTCTTTAAAATTGGGATATAAAAATTTACTTTGGGTAAATTTTTGGTATTTTTCTGATAAAATTCAATTTTTAATGAATAGTAAAAATACTGTATTTTATTTCAAATCTGCCTTTTAATCTAATTGATTTATATGCTTAGATTATATTTTTAATTAGTTTTAAAGTTTAATTAGATTATATTTTTATCATTTAATCCAATTTTGGTTATTAGAAGAAATTTCACCTTGAAATTGGGCATAAACAAGTGTCAATCTTTTGATAGTTACTATTTCTTAAAAACACGTTTTTTGTTTTGACAACGAGAATTAATTTTAAATTAATTAATCCAACTTCTATGTTTTGAATTTGGTAAAATAGACATCATTTTTTGAATTCAGAATATCAAATATATCTTGGGTTGAATTTTTGGTATTTTTCTAAAAAACTTCAATTTTTGATGAATAGTGAAACCACTAAGTAGAAGTTAAAAATCTGACTTTTTAATTTAAATGAAATTTACCGCTTCTGTGAATTGAATTTAAAAAATAAAACATACATGGTTGTTATTAGTAATTAAAATGTGGTTCAATAAGGTGAAAATAATTTTTGGTGAATAGTAACTTTTGACTTTTATTTACCGCGGTTAAAGGTAAATATGGTAATTCAAGGTAAATAGAATATCATAATAATACAAAATTACTTTAACACTTGTCATAACCTTATTAGATGAGTCATGGAAGACCGTGGGAATCCTTTAGTATATTTTGGGACCCCATGGAGCCACTTAAGAGTGATAATGACACTATTTTAATTAACTTAAAGTAAAGGAAAAAATGAAATAAAAAAATATCTTTTAGTAAATTAATTATTACATAGAGTTATATAAGTTATATTTTTGACTATAGATATTATTTGTAAAGATAAAAATATTTACTACATCATGGTATTTTTTTATAATTTTTAGACATCAAATAAATAGAATTATTTATGACACAATAATGATGCAGTGTTTACCTCATTAATAAATCATTTAAATAAATAAGATTATAAAGATTAAAAGAATAACCAAAACCTATCCAATTCTTATTGGATGATTTTATTTCTACCATGATATATCTTATCTTCAAATTTAATGAGTTTTGGATCTTTATAAACTGAAAATCATTATATAATAAAATAATATTTTCACACTTTCCTAAAGAGCCCCTCCCCCCCTCATAAAAGGACACCATTTCTAACCCATTACTCACACCACTAAAACCCCTTGGCTCATACAAAACCTGCCCAAATAAGCTCTCAGGATCCCTATATTCCACCTAGAATCCTTAACTTAGGCATAAGACACATCAAGAAACCCTTTTGGGTCAAATCAAAGGGAGTTACCCGATTTAAAGGCAATGTCTTCTCTTAAGTTCTTTTGTTTTATTTTCGTCCTCCAACCCCCTAAACTCTTTTTATTAATTTATTTTATAACAAAAACAATATCCTAAATATACTAGGTTGTTTTTATGATAAGTATTCAAACTACACTTACACACACCTCTATATAATGGGAAAATAACATACTATTTCTGTGGACGGAAAACTAACGCCACACGAAATGATGATTGCTCAATCATCTCCTACCACCACTTATGGTGGACATTATGATGGAAATATATTTATATATGATATATATTATGTTTATGTTTTATTTATGATTCTTTATTTTTCATTTATATCATACATTTATGGTTTCTATTATGGGTAAACGCGATAATTTCATTTGAGGAAGTACGGACTACCACCCCCTAAAAGTTATATGATTCATTCATGCCATACATGGGATGTATAAAGGATGGAGTTAATGAAATTATATATTATATTATAATGGAATTATAATATACCTATATATAATTATGTTTTCATTCCATTAAATATGAAATATAAATGAAAGCAGCGTTTATACGTACGTACGGCTTACCGTCTCCATGAACGGTGCATTTCATTTCTTACCTCTAAATGTTATGTAATATTATAAATACATATATATACTGGATATATATGATATATTTGATATATAAATCATGAATATCATTCTAGATGTAATGTACTCTTGAACACATGGATAACTTTTAATTATGAGGTGTTTATTTTTGACTCAAGTACCAAATATTGACAAAACGACCATTATTAACTTAAATGATTACATAATGTTTATAACAAGGTAATAAGTGATATAAAAGGAATAATAAAATTGAAAAAGGTTCTTAATCAAGTATAAATTAACTTAAGTTTATTATTCAGGAAGAACAAGGAACAAATGAGTCAATTCGGACACTAGGTAAAGGGTTTCTTATCTCACTTTTAATTTTGTAAGATTTCCATTGTTCACCACTTATTTATTGCATGTGGTGTATTGTGTACTGCCATTTGATATATGTTATCATTATTATATTTATATTAATAATATTATATTATTAATTTGGTAGTCATTAATTTATGGGTATTTACAACTTCATTGTATGATCCTTCTTTCATGGGGTGTATGTTTTGTAAGTTACCAAATCGGTAAGGGAATTTCAAATTTCAATTTCCACTCATTGGGCTTTACGCATAATTCATTGATTATTTTACTCCAAGATTATGTGTAAAATCACTATTTATTTACTTATGTAGTAATTTCCACTCTCTTTTGTATGGATATACTTCTGATATACATAATCAATCCATTTATAAATTCTCAAGTCATCGATATGAACTTCATAAGAGTAATTTTAACTCAATTTCCATTCATTGAGTTAAACATCCAAGTCATTGGTATTGTTTTTAAAAAAATATGTGTGAATGTTCTCTGATTTATTTATGCTGAATATACAATAATATTGAGTTTATTTATATTTGTCACATATTATTATGTAATTCATTTATCCTTAATTTAAGGATACAGTTTTTATAAGGGATTTCGTCTCAATTTACATTACATTGAGACTTTATTGTTGTTATACACCAATTCACTCTTATATGGTGTATATAATATCCTTTGGAATATTAAATCATGAATCCCTTAATTCTCATGATATTATAAAGTTCTAATTCAATGTTATTCCTCAATTATTTGTATTCAAGAGTCTCTCATTTTGTTAAAAACTCTTTAATTAAAATATCATTTTAAATGTTTTAAAGATTTATTCTTCTAAATATTTATCATTAATTTTCATGTTTTAAAAATGGTTTTAAGGATTTATTTATACAGACATTAATGTTTTCAAATGATAATTTATTTAAAAGTTTCAAAGTGGTATGGGACACTTTGATTAAAAAATATCTTTATTAAATGTTTTAAATTGTTTTGAAAATGGTTTGATAAAGAATTTATTATGTCTATATATTGAAATGATATGTTGTGATTGAAATGTGGAAATGTTATATTTCCTTTATTATTGTTTTAAGTGTTATGAATATGTTATGGTTCTTGGGCATTGTTTACGTATATGGGTGGTTCCATGATAAACCTAGGGCGGGTGAGCCCAAGATAGTTCTCCAATGCATTGGGTAACGTGACAGAGGTAAACATTAATGTTTCTCCTAAGAGATTTAGGGAATATAATGTGATGGGTATTCCAATGTAACTCCCTACATAGCTGTGATAGCTACAATGCAAGTATTTTATATATGCCATAAGTTACCTTTATGGTTTTTGATTTCTGTGTGTTATTCATAAATCTTATGATTTCATAAGGTATGTTATGATTGAAAAGTATGGTTTTATTGTTTTGTATTTATTGATGGGATAATGTTTTCATTCCTTATTTTATATCCCTTATTGAGCTTTTTATACTCATCCCAAGTTTTTTGAAATGTTTTCCACTGGAATTAATGATGAATAAGGGTCTAGGATGAGATCAAGGAAAAGTCATGCTGTCTAAAACATGGAACTAGACATGTTTATTTTTTATTTTATGAAAAATGGATAATGTGTAGTAGTGTCTAATTGTAATATTCAAGTAGATATGTAATATTTATGGCCTAATTCTCTAAAACTCTAAACCGGAAAAGATCCTCAATGTGAATTATTCATTTAATTCAGGATTATGTAATGTTTAAGGTTGGGTCCTTATAGTTGGTATCAAAGGGAGGTTTAGATAAATTTAGTGGTTAGGGTGTTTTTTAAGCATAAGTGACATTACCATATTGGTTTGGATTTTAAAAAGGGTCATAGTTATTTTAGATAAAGTGAATGAGTTTAAGATAACATTAATAAGTATATCTTAGTATTTACCCTCCTTATAAGATATTATATGATGATTTTACCGATATACTCACACTTACCTTTTTGGTTTTAGTAAATGGATGGATCTAGCAGGCACCAAAGTAATAGTGGAAGCGAAGAAAACTGTGATGGTTTTCTAAATGACCAACTGAATGAAATGGGAGCTGCAATGAGAACTCTTATGGTTATTCTCAACCAACTATCTGAAGTCATGATTGACCACCTAAACCTTGGTGATTTTTATAAGGCATCGTATATGCGAGAAACAAACCCCACATAAGTTTAAGAAATAATCATAAAGGTAAGTATATTCAAAAACCTATGTGTCAAGGATGTGGAAAGAAACACCTAGAAAAATGTTTCAAAGGGATATGAAGATGCAATAGATGTGGAAGTGAAGGTCTTAAAGTAAGAAACTTCCAGGAAAAAAGGAAGTATCCAGTTGACTCTAGGAAAGGGAAAGAAGTTCTTTATGAGGGATCAATTGAATGTTTTAAATGTGGTGTGCATGGTCATTATACAAACATATTTCCTACAAAGAAGGTTCAGTAGTGGGATCACCAGGATCATACAAATATATGTTTACCAATATCTAATGCCATTCCAATTGAGGATGAGGAAACTAACAATGACCAATGAAAGGTATGGATTATTTATTAACTGATGTTTAGACATTATTGAATCATAGGATATGATTCATGATTTTGTTTTTAGGAAATAATTATTTCAAAATAAGTTGGAAAGGAATTGTTAATGGATCATTAATAATGTTTAATGAGTAAGAAGTCAACATATAAGGGATTCAAGTGTTATGGTAGATTTTAGGATGGTAAAATGCTTAAAAGTATTAAGGATATTTTAATGATGGGATTACATTAGAATAATTTTTATAATATGTGTAACCCTGATGTTTGATATATGAAAATTTTATTCAAGGAATAATTATCTTTTATTTTTTAGATATAGTAATAAAGAACCATTTGGGTTTATATGATCCTTGAATTTGAGGCAATTATTGGTTAATACACTTTGGGATGCAAAATGAAAGTTATTAGATAACCTTCATGGTTAAAATATGTTATGGTTATTTTTGATGAATTTATCTCTTTTTTTGGAATGTTATAAAATTATATAGTTTTTAAAAAAGGATAACACGCAGACCGCGTGACAACCCATTGTGTCGGACAAAGCTGCGGGAATCAAACCCACAACCAAAGTGTGATTGGGATTTATCACCTACCACTAGACTACATGAAGTCCCTGGTTAGTATGACTTATTATTTTTAGTTAGATGATTTTATGAATCAAGAATAAGTTTATTTTGTTTTATCTATGGAAATGATTAACCAATCATGGAGAATATGTGATTAGGTTAATTACTTTTCAATATGAGACTTTAAGAGTAACAAATGTTATTTGGAGATAAATGTTAAGATTTATCTTGGAAGACTATGTGATTAAATCCTTCTGAGATTTGGGTTTCAATCTTAGTTTTGATTACTTTGAAGAATTTTATGGATAGTTGTTTATTGAATGGTATTTGTTGAACTTTGGGTATTGTTTGAAAATTTTTGGAGATTAAGAGTAGTTTTTCTTTTTGTAAAAGATTATCCTTTTTTGGGGATTATCTGATCTTCTACTAACCATTTTGGTTTTGGTTAGTGTCTAAAGACATGGGAAAAATATAGTTCATCTTTTGTGAATTATGTGATTCACTAGAAGTATATTATAGTGCTTTCAATGTGAACACGTCATCTTGAATACTCATCGTTTGAAAAAAAATGAGTTTGTGGTAGGAATTTAGTAAAGGATGAAAGTCTATATGACAAGTAATTATGTTTCTTTATATTTTTAGTTAAGCTCATAAATAAATTCCTTAAATTTATGAAAAGTAACTTAAAACAAAAACTTTTTATGTTAACCTTTGCTACTGGGGAATCAAAGACCATTTAACCCATCACAAGTTTGTGATTTTCTGGTGGTTAACATTCTCCTAATCATATTTTCTATCACTCTCCATCAGAAGTTGATGGTTTTTTCTACTCCATATCCATGTTTTCATGGAATCATTTTATCTTTTGTCTTGGGTGACCTTTGTACTTCTCTTACTTTATTTTAAAGTGATAGATTTATTGACTCTTTTTCTGATGTGGGACTTTCAATGAAGTTTCCGAGTCCAATTTTAGAATTGCAAGGGCGCAATTCCCAAAAGGGGGGAAAGATGTAACATCCCAGGTAAATAAAGAATATGACATTTTCATATTTATTAATATTTTTAAATTAATTATTAATTATACTTTAAATGGGATGATATGTTCAATGGCATACCCGATACACAACAACGAGTTTATTTGAAATCTTACGTTGCACACAATGTTGAGTTGTACTAAAAAATAATATAATAATATTATTATTTTAAATGGTAGTTAAAACCTAGCCGTTGTAATGGAAGGAATGAACAAAACTAACTAAAAAATTATTATACATGTTTGTTAAATATTTTTACATTTATCAAATAAACTTTAGAGGCTAAAAATAAGAAAGAATATGATTTTAAGCATAAATACTCTAATATTATTTAAAAGGTTGATTTACCTCATTTTTATGGAGAAACCTATTTAAATATATTTCTAGTCACTTTTATATATTATATTTGACAAAATAAAATTTTTCTTTAGAATTGGGGAATCAAAATTTACTTCAGGTAAATTTTTTGTATTTTTCTGATAAAATTCAATTTTTAATGAATAGTGAAAAATACTCTATATTAATTCAAATACACCTTTTAATATAATTTATTTATATGCTTATATTATCTTTTTAATTGGTTTTAAATTGTAATTAGATTATATTTTTATCATTTAATCCAATTTTGTTCATTAGAAGAAATTTCACTTTGAAATTGGGCATAAACAAGTGTCAATCTTTTGATAGTTATTATTTCTTAAAAACACAATTTTAGTTTTGAATTTGGTAAAATAGAAATCATTTTTGAATTCGGAATATCAAATATATCTTAGGCTGAATTTTTGGTATTTTTCTAAAAAACTTCAATTTTTGATGAATAGTGAAACCACCAAGTAGTAGTTAAAAATCTAACTTTTTCATTTAAATGAAATTTAACGCTTCTGTGAATTGAATTTAGAAAATAAAACATACATGGTTATTATTATCAATTAAAATGTGATTTAATAAGATGAAAATAATTTTTTTTGAATAGTAACTTTTGACTTTTATTTACCGTGATTAAAGGTAAATAGGGCAATTCAAGGTAAAAAGAATATCATAATAATAAAAAATTACCTTAACACTTGTAATAACATTATTTTATGAGTCATGGAAGACAATGGGAATCCTTGGGTCTATTTTGGGACCCCATGGAGCCACTTAAGAGTGATAATGACACTTTATTTTAATTAACTTAAAGTAAAGGCAAAAATGACAAAAAGAAATATATTTTAGTAAATTAATTTTTACATAATGTTATATAAGTTATCTTTTAGACTATAAATATTATTTGGAAATATAAAAATATTTACTACATCATGGTATTTGTTTTATAATTTTTATACATCAAATAAATAAAATTATTTATGACACAATAATGATGCAGTGTTTACCTCATTAATAAATGATTTAAATAAATAAGATTATAAAGATTAAAAAAATAACCAAAACCTATCCAATTTTTATTGGATGATTTTATTTCTACCATGAGTAATATCATATTCTACTTTAATGAGTTTAGGATCTTTAGAAACCGAAAATCATTATATAATAAAATAATATTTTCACACTTTCATAAAGAGCCCCTCCTCCCCCTTATAAAAGGACACCAATTCTAACCCATTCCTCACACATATCAATCCAATTGGATCGTCCAAAACCTACCCAAATAATCTCTCAAGATCCCTATACTTCACCTAGGAGCCTTAACTTAGGCATAAGGCACATCAAGAACCACTTTTGGTTCAAACCAGAAGGAGTTACCCAATTTAAAGGTAACGTCTTCTCTTAAGTTCTTTTGTATTATTTTCCTTCTCCTACCCCTAAAATATTTTTGTTACTTTATTTTATAACAATACCAGTATCCTCAATATACTATGTTGTTTTTATGAGAATAATTCAAACTACACTTATACACACCTCCATCTAATGGGTAAAGAACATACTGTTTCTATAGACGACAAACCAACTCCTCACGAAACGATGATTGTTCAATATTCTCCTACCACCTCTTATGGTGGAAATTATGATGGTACTGTATTTATATATACTATATATTATGTTTATGTTTTCTTTATTATTATGTATTTTTAATTTATAGAATATCTTTATGGTTTCCATTATGGGTAAACACGATAATTTCATTTGAGGAAGTGCGGGCTACCGCCCCCTCAAAGTGATATGACTCGTTCATGCCATACATGGGACGTATAAAGGATGGAGTTAATGAAATTAAATATTATATTATACTGTAATTATAATATAACTATGTATCATTATGTTTTCATTCCATTAAATAGGAAATATAAATGAAATTAGCGTTCATGCGTAGGTACAACTTACCATCTCCATGAACGATGCATTTAATTTCTTACCTCTAAATGTTATGTAATATTATAAATACATATATATACTATATATATTATATATATGATATATAAATCATGAATATCATTCTAGAGATAATGTAATCTTGACCACATGGACAACTGGTAATTATGAGGTGTTTATTTTTTGACTTAAGTACCAAATATCGACAAAACAACCATTATTAACTTAAATGATTACATAATGTTTATAACATGGTAATAAGTGATATAAAAGGAATAATGAAATTTAAAAAGGTTATTAATCAAGTATAAATTAACTTAATTTTATTATTCATGAATAATAAGGAACAAACGAGTCAAGTCGGACACGAGGTAAGGGGTTTCTTATCTCACTTTTAATTATGTGAGATTTCCATTATTCATCGCTTATTTATTGCATGTGGTGTATTGTGTACTATAATTTGATATATATTATCATGATTATATTTATATTCATGGTATTATATGATTAATTTGGTGGTTATTAACTTTTTTTCATACGACTCTATTGATTACAACGTGGTAAGAGTTTTTAATCTCACTTTTTATTCCTGTGAGATTCATACTATACTAGCCACTATTTCCTTTTCTATGGTGTATGTACTGCCCATGATTGTATTCTTGGTGTAATATAATTTAATTTATTGTTATTTACATCTTCATTTTATGATACTTATTTCATGGTGTGTATGTTTCGTAAGTTACCAATCAGTAAGGGAATTTCAAATTTCAATTTCCACTCATTGGGCTTTACAGATAATTCATTGATTATTTTACTCCATGATTATGTGTAAAATCACTATTTATTTACTTATGTAGTAATTTCCACTCCCCTTTGTGTGTATATACTTATGATACACATAATAAATCCATTTATAAATTCTCAAGTCATTGATATGAACTTGATAAGAGTAATTTTAACTCAATTTCCATTCATTGAGTTAAACATCGAAGTCATTGGTGTTGTTTTTACAAAAATATGTGTGAATGTTATCTAATTGATTTAAAATAAATATCCAATCATATTTAGTGTATTTATATTTGTCACACATTATTATGTAATTCATTTATCCTTAATCTAAGGATAAAGTTTTTATAATGGATTTCTTCTCAATTTACGTTCTATTGAGACTTCATTGTTGTTATGCACCAATTCACTATTATATGGTGTATATATTGTCCTTTGGAATATTATATCATTAATCCCTTTATTCTCATGATATTATAAAGTTCTTATTAAATTTTATTCCTCAATTATTTATATTCAAGAGTCTCTCATTTTGTTAAAAACTCTTTAACTAAAATATCGTTTTAAACGTTTTAAAGATTTATTCTTATAAAACTTTATCATTAATGTCCATGTTTTAAAAATAGTTTTAAGGATTTATTTATATGGAAATTAATGTTTTAAAATGATAATTTTTTTAAAAGTTTAAAAGTCTTATGGAACACTTTGATTAAAAAATATCTTTATTAAATGTTTTAAATAGTTTTGAAAATGGTTTGATAAAGCATTGATTATGTCTATATCTTGAAATGATATGTTTTGATTGCAATGTGGAAATGTTGTATTTCCTTTATTCTTGTTTAAATTGTTATGAATATGTTATGTTTCTTGGGAATTGTTTACGTATATGGGTGGTTCTGTGATAAACCTAGGGCAGGTGAGCCCGAGATAGCTCTCCGATGCATTGGGTAACATGAAGGAGGTAAACATTAATGTTTCTACTAAGAGATTTAGGGAATATATTGTGATGGGTATTCCAACATAACTCCCTATATAGCTGTGATAGCTACAATGTAAGTATTTTATGTATGCTATAAGTTACCTTTATGATTTATGATTTCTGTGTGTTATTCAAAAATCTTATGATTTCATAAGGTATGTTATGATTGAAAAGTATGGTTTCATTGTTTTGTATTTATTGATGGGATAATGTTTTCATTCTTTATTTTATATCCCTTACTGTTATTTCTATTTTCATCCCGAGTTTTTTGAAATGTTTTCCACATGAATAAAAGATTAATAAGGGTTAAGGATGAGATTAAAGAAAAGTCATGTTGTCTAAAACATAGAACAAGACTTGTTTCTTTTTTATTTTCGGAAAACATGGATACTAAGTAGTAGCGTCTAATTGTAATATTCAAGTTGATATGTAATAGTTATGGACTAATTCTCTAAAACTATAAACCCGAAATGATCCTCAATGTGGATTATTCATTTAATTTAGGATTATGTAATGTTTAAGGCTGGGTCCTTACAATAATAACTTTGGGTTATAATGGTTTAAAATAGTGAAAAAATAAAATATGTTTGAAACATATGTTCTAATGTGCGGATGAGTCCTTTTTAAAAAAAAATATTGGTTAAAATTATTTATAAATATTAAACCCACATTCTTTGAGAGTGAATTCCTAATATTTAAATGTTCTGAGTATTTACAAAAACGTTATCCCATATCATATATAAAAGCGAACTCTCATTAACTATTCTAAACCACACCTAAATTTAAATTTCATCCCGAAACACATCCATATTGTATTCCCCATGATTTACCCTCCTCCCACTAGATATTTTAGGCACAACATATAATATTATGGGCTCATTTTCTAATGAATCATCTATAGAAAATCAAATGTTCTCTATGAAAGTAGTAATTAATTGCTTGTTTTACTTGAATATTTTATTTTCATTCACAATCTTAAAATAATTATGTAATGAAATACTTATTTTATATAAAATAATTTTTTTTATTCTAAGGTAGTAAACATTATCCAATTTTCCAAACTCCCCTAAGAAAAATGAAAATGTGATTTGTGTGTACATATAGACAGCTTCATCAATGAAGAAACATTTTCCTATTCCTTCACTGCCTACTATAGATGCTATAAAACGAGAATTCAGAATATATTATTATACTTATAAAATATTGATTTTATTGGGAAGATTAATCATGTTAATACCTTTTCCAAATCCATGGAAACAAAATCATCATCCATTTATACTGGTGGACTACCACAACCATCGAACTATGTATTAATATTTTCATTTATGGTTATGAATTCCATTAATGGATAAATATTATTGTAGTTGTATTATTAATTTTATTTTATAACAAATGGGATAACCAATTAATTATATGATCAATAAAGTTCATTGATTGTAATGCCCCGACCCTAGTTACCTAGAGTCGGTGCATTATTACATAACATTGGCATGATCATAAAAGATCAAGTCTTGAAAGACCGATTAGTTTATTAGCCTTGGAAACACTAGATACATTCATAAGTCTTACATTACATCATAAAGTGAAAAACTACAACAACATAGTCTCGATAGTCCACACTCATATCCCCTCAGATTATCCCTATAGGTCAGTCATAAAATACTTCTTCACATCCTAGGAAAAATAAAACATAGAAATGGGTGAGCTCAGATGTTCAGTAAGGATAACAATATAGCGGAAACTTTCATAAATAAGCATAAACATTTAAGGAAATTTATAACTAAAACAAAATCATTTTAAACTTGAACTTCAACATAATATGGAAAAAAATAAAATGAAATAATTCCATTTACTTATTCACATGGATACTCTACAAGTCAAATAATCACATGCAATATCATTAACCACTTTCATAATTATGGAATGCATAATGCCAAACTATCATAACCACATAGTCAAGGCCTTTTTCCAAGACTACAAATAAGATTTTTCCAAGGCCTTGTACCAAGATACTAGTTTGTCTCATGAGACCTACCGATGCTTTGAGGAGCTATAGTGGGCTCCAATCGTCACTTACTAAGTCCAATGCATTCCTCATATAAACAGGTTTAAACATAACATAAACACTCGAGTTAAATCTAGCATAAAAAATGTCAATACTTTATCCATAAACCATGAATGGTATAAAAATAAAACATCCAAAGTCAAACATATCACAAAATCTTCAATACTATATGGAAGTTTTGTATCATAATAAATCAACTTCAAATAAGCTTAAAATATATAAAAGGATGTTGACATAGATGAAATCAAAACTATTTGAGAGAAATATCTCTTTTTATGAAATCATTTAAAAGTCACATAATTAAAAAATAAAACATTTACTTTTAAAATATTCTTATAAGCTTATAAGGGAAGCTTCGACTATTTTATAACGGCAGAAAATAGCCACACCCGCTGTATAAGTTAAAAAAGACATTCTTACCTTAATTTTTTCGAAAGGGTTAAAAAGGACCTTGTTTGGAAAATGACAGAAAGATTAATTTATAAACATCTTATAAAAAGTAAAACAAGGGTATTAATGACTTTAACCCATAGTATATAAAATAGTAAGAATGTTTTGAAATAAATTTTTAAGAAACATGGATGTGGATGATAAAGAGGTCCTAGTAGATACTTGCGTAAAAACAACCTCAGATAATAAAGAGATTGTGAAATTAACCCTTACCTTGTACTTTTCCTTGGTCTAGGGTAGGTTAAAATCCTGTATAATGGTAAAATATTTGTTATTAAATTATAAAATAATCATATACATTAATATGATATCATATATGATCTTTTAACATTGTTTTGTTAATAATATCTTAGTATTATCGTCGTTTCGGGTGTTAACAGATTCATTTTCCTTTATATTCTTTGTTATGTGAGTCATATTTGTTATGAATGGTATGTATATTATTCATATAAATAATGATATAAAGTCTTTAAACATTATTTTTAATCATCAAATGAAAATTAGTCTTGAATGGATACGATGGGGAATGAATCTCATCACGTTCGTGGAGATGGTAATCCGTACGTACGCACGAGCGACAATATCATTTTTTTGATATTAAAATAATATATAATTGGATGGTATATCATATATACAGAATCATTATCATTTTATATTTATTATTTACATTAATTACACATCATTATTATACCCATCAAAATAATAATGTATTGAATAACAATTACACCACGACGTGGAGACAGTAATCCGTACGTACGCACGTATGGTGACATTTCATTCAAAGAATGGATAGAATAATGAATTTGGTTGTACCATATTTATAATAAAATCAAAATATATATAAGATATTGGAGTTATTATTTTATAATAGAAATAACAAAGAAATAATAAGCGGAAGAAGAAAATAACTTGAAAGAGGGTGGTGAAATTATTACCTCTTCTTCGGGTTCTTCCTTTTGATTTGATCAACAGGGCTCCTTAAGTTGGCTTTCTGACTAAAGGAAGGCCTCTAGAATTAATTTAGGGAATATTAGAGGATATTTTGGTTGGGTTTTTATGAGAAAAAAGGCTTTGAAGGTGTGAATTAGAGAGATGGGGAAGTTCCCTTTTATAAGAGGGGTGAGGGGCACCTTAGGAAAAGTTAGAAATATTATTTTATAATAAAATCATTTTCAGTTTCTAATGGCTCCAAAATGGTTTATTTAAAGGATAAGGTGAGTATGAGTCAAAAAACACTCAACTAATAGGTTTTAGATAGGTTTGAGTCACTATATTAACTTTATCTTTTAGATTTAACTCTTAGTTAAATAGATTGACATTTACCATGTCTCTTTGTATTTTTATATTATATGGTTAATAAAATTACTATATACTTACAAGAGAACCCCAAGTGGTTAATTAATGATACACCTATAATTATATAAGTCCTTAGGCCAAACCTTAGATTTTTAGGAATATAATATCAATTAATAATATAATATTTGTTGTAAAAACTCTTTTATGTCAATTTTGACACTATTTGGTATTTTGTTTTTTCTAAATTCATAACAGAATTATTACTTAGAAAAAAATTCATCTAAGCAACCATAATATGTCATATTAACCTAGAAAATTAGTTTAATTCATAAAAATTCTCAAGAGACATTTATTTGGATATTTATAATATCAATTATTTTAATATTTCATTAATTAGGTAATTACTGGATCACCATTGTGTCATAAATAAATTAAATCATTTAATCTCTAAAAATTATAAATAAAATACCATTATGTATTAAATATTTTTATATTTCTAATTAATATTTTCAATCGAATTTATCTTATGTATAATCCTATATTAAAAATGTTTTAGTTATTAAACATTGATTTTAACTCTTTTAACTCTTCTTTGGATTAAATAATAATAAATGTCCTAATTTAATCCAAGTGGACCAAAGAGGTTAATATTTTATTCCTAAGGTTGTTTTTGGTCTAATTATACTTAGTAAATAGAATTAGGACATGTGTTTGGGTAATAATAATATCATTTTTACCCTTAATTACCCTATTTACTTTTAACCATGGTAAATAAAAGTAAAAAAGTTACTATTCACCAAAAATTATTTTTATCTTATTGAACCACATTTTACTCCTTGATATTAACCGTGTCTCTAGGATTTTTGAAATTCCACTCACAGAAGCGGTAAAATTATGTTCTATGTGAATTTTCAAATTCTCCTAGGAGATGGGTAAAAGACGGTGAAAAGTTCAATAAAATTTTTATATATCTAAAATTATTATAAAATGACTCCAATGAATTACATTGAACTTATATAGGTATTATGTATATATTTTGACCTAAAATAAATTTAAATAAAATGAATAATTATTTAAATAAAAAGTTGGTTTCAAACTATAACTCAGTGTTTTTCATTATTCATCAAAAATTGAAAGTTTTCAGAAAAATACCAAAAAATTACCCTAAGCTAATTTAGATATTCCGAATCCAAAAATGAAGACCATTTTGAAAGATAAAATTTATAAAATTTCAAAAAGTGTGTATTACTATTCATAACGCCTAGTTTGATTGGTTTTGGTGTGTTAGAACTCAAAGTTGCGTACAACACACGCTACTATATTATTCAAAAAGAAGCATACCATAGAATCTTGGGGTGTTACATTGATAATTCAATCGATTAAAACAAGCATACTAAGTGGGATCTTATTTACTCATGTTATATATTATTTTCATATCCACTACAACTTATTCTACGTCCTTCCAATTCATAATTATCATAATAAGAATAAAATAATAAGAACATTATTCTTATTTTATAATTATATTATAAATAATCCACCAAAATAACATCCATTAATCATATTATATTCATGTTTTGGTCAATTTAACCACCTATATGAAAAATTCATTGAATTTATATCATGGATGTCTATGGGAAGTTAATTACTTGTATTATATGATATAAATATATAAATCTTTTTTTATGGAAAATTATAATTTTATTTAACCTAATTAATTAATAAAAAATCTTTTTTTTCATTATAAATCACCAAAAAAATGATCACTGTTAGTTTCATCATCATTTATTATCACCAAAACTATAATGAATTGATATTACAACTTAATATATATAATGGATAAACTATTCATAAGACACTAATGATTTCAGGATGATGAACATTATAATAAAAATAAATTATAACACTATTTTTAAGAAACTACTTCAATATAATAAGTATTATGTAAAATGATATCTTAAATAGTTAATAACTAAATAGATTATATATAGAGTTTGATTATAAATGAATTGTATAAATATATAATATTTTATTATGTATATAAAATAATTAATTTTATTTTTATTATTTTTATATAGGATTTTAATTTTCATTTGTTGAATCCAAGATAAAATTTAAGGGTTTCTTATCTCAAATTTTCACTCCAAATTGAGTATTTCTTATTATACACCGTGTTTTATTTTGAATAGTGTATTTACATCCCCATTAATATTATTTTTCTTAATTCCATCATTAGTAATGAAACTTGATGTTCAATTTTATATTTTTCATTTCAAATGGGATTTGATTTTCATGCTGCTAATGTATTAATGGTTTTCTTAGTCTCAATTCTGATTCATTGAGGAATAATACATTTTCTACACCATGGGTTCCATGAATGGTTTATATAATATCCATGTATTTGTTTTTATCATTTTTTTTACTTTATCAGATATAATAATCCAAATAATATTCAATTCCCAAATAGCTATTGATTCAATTGTTACCCTTGATGTAATTATTATTGGTAACTCTACTTTTGGTCATTACCTTAAATTAATTTCATATATGTTGGGGAAATTCTTAAATATATTGTATTTTGTGGTATTATCTATTTTTTATTTGTATTCCTACTAGATAAATAATTATTTAATATTTTTTATATTATAGAATATTCAATACATAAGAGATAGGGAGAGATCAAACCTCATTTCTTTAAGTTATAATGTTTTTTCATGAAATTTGTTAATCCATTCAAGGGTTCTACAACCCAAATATATTACTATAATATATTTAAATTAATCTTTGATAATTTTTTTAATGAAAAAACGTTTTCTTACTCATTTATCAATTATTTTTTTCATTAACTGTAATATTAATGAAAATAAAATATTCCACTCACAACCAAATGTTTTATATATAGATACAAATTTTCTCCAGAAAACATTATTTCATTTTTAAGGATATATTAATAGAGATTATTTTTAGATATAATTTATTTTTGAAAAAATTTACATCACACTTTTTTAAAGCTAATTTGGAAAGTGAACTATATATTTGTATTTTAGAACAATAATAAAATGTTTTGAAAAATATATTTTAAGTTTTCACTAATATTTTATTTTTTATATTCAAAATTATTTAATATGATTGAATTTATGGTACATTCTTTTCCTTATAATAAATATATATATTTATAATTTAGGGGATTGATCTCATCTTATCAAAAAAAATTAATCTCTATCCCTTATTTTTTTATATTGTTTGGAGTATTCCTTCATAATAATGGTTTTCATATTTTTTAGTATACATCTAATCTTCCTTTAATATACCAAGGATATGTTCTTTTTCCACCATCCACCTTCATTCTCTAGATTGATTATAAAATGATCATTTTTATTATAAAAATGAACTGTCACATCCTATTTATTTCCTAACTATACACTATGAATAAGCCTAAAATTCATCCAATACCATTACTTTTTGAATACAATGATTTAAAATTCACCAATTGAAGGGTGTTAAATAAGAATCAATAACTCGATTGGTTATGGAAAATTTTGGCTAAACCGTATACCCATTTCACTATATGGTGTTAGTTTTAGGGATTCTTACATAAGAATATATTCCATTTTTTGATTTTAAAACTATTAAAAAACCAGATATTTTTTATTCCAATACATAAGTTTATTTTTACTTGGGAATGTTGACTATGTATTGTTTAACTATTCAAATTATTTCAATTTGTGGGTTATGATCATGATATAATTTTATTTGATATGGGAAAAATTATTGGGGTTCCATATATTGTTATTCCAATATGAATGATTATTTTACTTGTTAATTATGAATTTTTTACTCATTATCAATTACAATGAATGAGTTGAACATAAATATCTGATAGTTGGGGGATGAAATTATATAGAACCTTGATGCGTCGGTAGGTCTCATGAGACAAACCTATTTTGGTATTTAGTATATTCCCACCATATTGAGAAATATGACTTGATTGAAGTCTTTCCAATAATAATTAGGTTTGGGTTGGTTCCTAGAATGTATGATCAAGATCTATTTTGTTATTCATTCCATCACCAGGGATTTAGTTATTTATATCCATGTGATCAATTTATTTTCATTTATATCCATATATATTTTTCTCTCCATTATATTTTATTATGGAAATATTTTTATTACAAATAAAATATATATATATATATATTCCATGATTACCTTAGTAGTTGGTTTACCCTTATTTAGAGTTTGTGGAAACCCCATTATAGGAATCATTTTTCCCATGTTATGATGAAATGTAGTACATATGATATGACTAGAATAATATAATATTTGGTAGATTTCCTTGAGATATCAATGAATTGTTATGTGTTAATTAGTTTGACATATATTGGAAAACATTTCCTTAAGTTGAAAAAGATATGGATTTTATTAGTTTGGGATTTTTCATAACTCTCTAAATATCTAAACATAAAAAGTGATTTTTGATATAACTATTGTAATAATATTTATTAAATTTTTAATTTTGGATGAATATATCCATGATTTATTATTTTGTATCAATTTTGGTATTCAAATATGCGTTTATGGAACTGATCTCAAGAGTGTAGCTTCGGGGTGCTATAGTTGGTATCATAGTAGGGTTTAAATAACTATACAGAATTGGATGCCTATTGAGGTTAATTTATGGGTTGATAAATTAGGGATGATAATAATTAAAATTTATAAACATAAATCTAGTATAGTATATATTTCACCTTAATTTAATAGTACACATTTTATTTTGGGGTTTTGATAATATAACTTTAGTGAAAACCATGTGATTCAGTCTATGTGTAGGATGCGATCCTAATGTTTTTTTAAATTAATGAGGTTTTTGTTTTCCTAGAAAAAAATATGTGTTTGGATACTAGTAGGTGGATGCGACTATAGGACATAATCATGTATGGTTAATCACTCTAAAAAATAAGGATTTATCATTAACCCCATATACACTTTGGTGTGTAGTGATTTTGCGTAAGACTACACATCTGGTTAGAAACTCTCACATGATATGCATTTATCAACCATATAATCTTTAAAAATCATTATAAATGTATTATTTCCTAGTTATTTGAAGGTATTACTTTAAATATTATAACACAATCCAATAATTATTTAACATAGGTGTAACCTCTAATGATATAGGTTTTTTATCGTTGTTATAGGATTAAAAACTGATATATGAAGGACTAATATATCAATATGATAACAATTTATTGTGAGGAAGTATGATATATTTAGGTTAAATTTTCATGATTCTCTTTTGATATTAATTTTTCATTAATAATATTAAACCCTATTAGTTTTAGTAATAGATGGATCATGAAATATCCAAGTAAAAAATCAGTGTCTATGAAATATAGTGATTGTATCAACGAGAAACCAATAAAAATAGTAGATATACTTTGAAATTTAGTGATCATGAAAAACCAAAACTTTTGATGTATTATTAACAAAGTGAACATAGATTTAATACTTAACACAATAAATAAAATATTAATGGATTCTCAAGGATGTTCAGGAATGAATATGTTGATGGAATGAGGATTCAATTTTCATTCATGTAAAATATATAGTATAAATCACAAGGTAAATTACCTTATAGATATATATAAAATCTTTAAGAGTGGATATTAAGGCCATCATGAGCATATATGTAATGGAAAGAGATAAGATATAATAATATAATGCTTAATTCTGAAAAGATTTTTGAATTATCCTACTAAATTTACTAATTGAATGTTCAATGATAGAAAAAGTCACAAACAACCATTTGAATAAGAATATCCTTTAAAAATACAACTAATGCTGTGGATAGTTAGTTTTCACTCTAAATTATTCAATATATTAGTTCATTAATATTTTTTCCTACTATTATATATTGAGCTAAAAATAATTACACATGGGTGTATGATTGTTATTAAATCAAATTTTGGGGTTTTGGAAAGTTTATGTTTATTGAAATAAAACTTCATCACATTGGATAGTTATATGTGAAATTAGGAATGGATTGTCTACCTTTATAAAGGTATTATAAAAAATTCTAAGATAGATAAATATTACTCCAAATCCCAAATAAACCCATGATCATAAAGTAGTGTATGGTAAACTATAAGTTCCCTAAGGAAATTACTCTGGTTGTATGAGTCTAATTGAAAGCATGAAATTAATTTAATGGGGTGAATATAACATTTTAATATTTTTATTTATTAATAATACTAAAGTAGTAAATGTGATTGATAGTATACTCCACATGAAACACTGAAATTAAATGAAACCATGATATTTTTTGAAAAAATATAATTATTTATGCATACACATTAACAAATAGTCATTTAATTAGTGGGAATGAATATTATTATCCACTTGATTAAATATATGTTCACTGAAAGTAATATATACATTTAATATGTTAAAATTTTAATTATAAAAAAATTACTATTAACATCATGTTAAACATTGAAATGGTCTTTAAAAAAATATCATTTTAATGTGTTATTTTTTATCATATGGAATTCATAAATATTTTACAGTAATATATATTTATAAGAATAATTTTTTAAAATAATTGGTAAATGATATATAATAATAATAATAATAATTTTTTTCTTACTTGTCATTTTCTCCATATTAATAGATTCTCATTATACTTTATAATTTTATTTGAAAGAAAATTTCTAAATTATATAATTAAATTTTTTAAAAATTATAAATATTTTTGATTCATTATAGTAATATATTCTAAAGATGATTTTTTATTAATTTTTTTCAAATGGATTATTTTATGATAAATAATGGAATATATCATTTTTACAAATATCATAATTTAATTATGTTAATAGCATATATGTATTCCATATAAAAATGAGAAAAAAGTGTTAAGAAAAATTATATTTCATAATTAAAATAATAAATTTAAATTATTTTTTCTAGTTTAAGAATCTACATATTATATTTTATAACATTAATAATATTTCTGTAAATAATTTTTTTAATTCATTATTAATTTATTATTTTAAAATAAATTTTTATGACATATATAAAATGAATAAAAGAAAATATATTTAAAATTTGAAAATTTTTTGTCACAATTTTGTAATAAAGTCAATTTTATTATACAGAATAGACAAATTAAATATTTGATAACTAGTTGCCGTGATAAAATAAACATAGTGTTAAAGCGGTTTATCCTTGTGTAAATGAATAAATTTTTTAAAACCATGTGTGAAGATGTTTCATTGTGGACTTTATCAACCATATATATTACTCTCTCTATTATTTCATAATTTTGATGCTAATTCCCTAGATATCGACATCCCATTATTAAAAATTTATTGGTGCTTATAGAAATACCATCCATTCTCACTTATAAAAGGGGCCACTCACTACCACATGAAAAAAATTAATTTTTATCCAAAAACCATGCCATTATTATGTCACCTATAATCTTATTCATAATTTTTAAGATTCATTTCATAATATATTATTCTATTCCTTCATTTTTTATGTAATTATCAAATGAAAACTCAATGTTCTCAATGTGATTAATCATTTTTCTATGAATTTCTTCCTTCATACCTTTCTATTTCAATTCCAATTTTCAAATCACTATTTTATAAAATCATTTTCAGTTATATACCTATTCATTTTTAATATTTTAGAATAACCATTAACCACCCATTCCCACTTCCCTTAAGAAAAATGTACATGTGATTCTTTCATTTATGTGGGATATCGCCTCCATGAAGTAATATAGTTGTATATCATCACCATATATCATGGATGGAAAAAAAATGGAACTTTAGTATATTAATATTTTATTTATAACATATGTTTTATTCTAAAATTATAAACCATTTTACACATTTCTCTAATTATATTAAATCTAATCATCATCCATGCGCACATGCGGATAATCACCTCCATATAACGATGCATTCATATTTTCATTACCACCATTCATGGATTTCCATAAGAATGTGGTCAATATATATATATATATATATGATGTTGATAATATCATTGATATTTCCTTTTGGAAAATTATAGATACTATTAATGATATGATCAATAAATGATAATCATTAATTCAATCATTTAGAACAGTCACACTATAATAAAAATCATTTATCATATTATTCGATTTTTTTATATCTATTTCCTCTTCATATACATCATTATAATTATGATATATCATAATAATGAACAATAAATATGGTAATAATTATTTTTGGCATAATTATATTATAACTAAACCACCACATAATAATCCATTATTCATGGAATGTTCATGTTTGAATCGATTTATCCACCTAAACGTACAATGCTATGAATTTATATCATATATGAAAATGGGTAATTAATTACATATAAAATATTAAAAAAAATATACAAATAATTATTTTAAACATTCTAATGGTAAAATTATTATTAAACTCAATAATTAAGATAACTACATTCATTTATTAGGAATGAAAAAATAGTACGTTCATTGATTTCATATTTATATATTGTAACAAAAAATCTAATAGAATTAAATAATACAATTATAAAGGTAGTATAAAATTTATTCCATTACCTTTAAGGATCATTGGATGATGATATTTTTATCATGGTTTAATTACAACATCATTTTTAGGAATATTTTTCAACAATGTCAAGATTACATACACCCAATATTAAAAAGGGATATTAAATAACTAAATTTAATAGAGAGAATGATTTTAAATGAAGATTATAAATTGAAAAGTTATTAGTGAATTTCTTAAATTATTTACAATTAATTATATATTTTTAATATAGGATAATATAGTTTTTTCTTGAATGTTAGTATTAATTTTAAGGTTTACTTCTCTCAAATTTTTATTCCTTGAGACATAGTTTTTATTATACACTATGATTCCTTTGGAATTGTGTATCTAATTAGAATTTAATTTTTTCTATATTTAATTGATTATAATTCATGAATTTTAATATTTTTTGAAATTTTATTATTATAGGGTTGTTTATTTGATATTTTATTATGTTGCATGGTTTTTTATGTTCCCAATTCTGATTTATTTTGATATAACAATATTTTTTCGCTATGTTTTCCTTGTATAAATTATTTAGATCCAATTTAGTTATTTGTATCCATTTTTTTCAATAGATATACTAATCCAAATTATATTCCTTTATTTAAATGTCTACTTATTCAATTGTTACCCTAGTTGTAAGGATTTTTTTATTACTCATCTTTCTCCCATTGAGTTATAAACATTCCTATGAAATTATTTCATAAATGTTTGGTAAATTCAATCCTTGATTATATTATGTTCTTTTGTCTCATTTTTATCATTGTATGTATTTTTCTAACATATAAATACTAGTAAAATATAATATACCTTATGGTGTAGGTTTCATATAATGGATATTGATAGTTGAATTATTCATTCATTCAATTATGATGTTTTACCTTTTACTTTTTTCTTCAATTCATGGGTTCTCCCACCGTAATATTTTATTATATGGTATTTTATAATCATATATCAAAAAATTATGTTTTAATAAAAATAATTATTTATTAATTTTATTATAGTGTTGGTTTCAACAATGTTAATATCAATGTATTATAAAGGTTCCATTCATAGTAAAATGTTTTCTCATTTTCTCTAAGTTTCCTATGAAAACCTTATGTCATTTTCAATGATCCTTTAATTTATATAAATTTTAAATTTAAATTGATTCAAAATCATTCACTTCACATTATAAAAAGTTATTTTTAATGTGAAATGTATGTTTTTATTTTTTGTTAATGATAGAAATGATTTCTAAAATCATTCTTATATTCCCCTAAACATTTTTCTTTTTATACTGATTATAATTTAAAGTCATGTTGTTAATGATACAAGATTCATCCTATAATAAATAAATAAATATATCTATATATTTATAATTTGGGTGATTTAACTCATGGTATCAATTTATTCGATTCTTCAATCCTTCTTGTGTGATATGATTTTAATCACCCCTTTGCCCGAATGGCCCGAAGGCCTTATTTTAATTTTATTATAGATAATCTCCTTTTTAAGGGTTGAAGGGGAACCCGTACATGACCCGTAGGCCCAAGGCACAAGGCCCGACATGACCCACAATACATGACCCAAAGGCCCAGAGGCATACCATGCCCATTACATGACCCATAGGCCCAGCCCACTAGAACTGCCCCTCCCTAGTGTCTTGCATCATTGATCATATATTAACATCCTTATGATCATAGTTTATTATTTTTGGGATATGTTTTGTTTAATCTATATATTTGGATATATTTTTAAGTATTCATTTCTTTCAGAATAATGTAGCATCACTAATAATTCCTTTCCTAATGATAAAACAACAAAAGGAATAATATTTAATTCAATTAAATTAATATGGGAATAATATTCCTTCCAATTCATTAATTATAGGGGTTTTACCTATATTATATAAGTTGATTTCGTGGGTGAATGGATGACATAACTATATACCCATTTTTGTATATAGTTTTAGTTTTAGGGGTACTTACATAGAAATATAATCTAATTAGTTATTGAATAATTATTGAAAATAATTATATAAGTTATTCAGATATGGATTTGTATTAATTACCTAAAAAAGTAGGATATATTTTTAATGATACATATCATTTATCTTGATCAGTTATGATCATTAAATCCCATATTTATGTAGGAAAAATAATTGGTGTTTGGTAAATTGTTATTCCAATATTGTTTTTTATTATCCATGATAATTCTATATTATTTACTCATTATCCCATATAGAGAATTAATTTAACATAAAAAATTATGGGTGTGTCCTAATATTATATATCCACTCAATGAATTTGTAGGTCTCATAAGGAAAACATGTTTGGGTATTTGGTATATGAATTCTTGATTTAGTAAGATGTCTTCACAATAGTTTTTATGATATGAATGATGTATTGTTTAAGGCCTATAGAGTATGATCATGTTGTCCAGTATTATGTTTCAAATCACCATGAATTATTTTATTATTATACATGGGATCTATTTAATTTTATTACTCTTAGGGTATATATCATTCTATAATTTTAATTTCATTATTTAATTAATATGTTTACATATGAAAGCATAATATTAATTCCTTAATTTCCCTAATTTTATATTTTCTCTTACAGAGTTTTTGAGATCATCCATTATAATGTTTCTATTTCCATAGGATATAAAGAAAATTGTTATACATGATATGGAAAAAAGAATATTTTATGTATGGGATTTTTGAGAGATATTAGAGGCTTATTATAGACTCAGTAAATTTTCTTATACTGGGAAAATTATCATTTTTTTATAAATATAAATGAACTATTAGTGTATGATTTTTTAGATAAAATGTTTATAAAACACTATAAAACACTAGAATTGTTTTTTATAGAATGTATGTAATAAAATATATTCTTACATCATATACTTATAGTATATGTATGTTAATGAATATACATGTAGTATAAAATCTAATCTATAATGTATGCCTTCATGGTACTAGGATTTTTATTGTGGGTTCTAGCGACACATTTTAATTATTTATTTAATGTAGTATGAGTTTTTGGGGGTATTGTATTGTTTTAGGAGGCATCAGAGGAAAATGGGGAAGGGTGTGAGGTGCCATAAACATTGGGTTCCTTTTTCTATAGTACCAGGTAGTCGGTGGTTCTACATGTGTGCAGGAGATTCTTTCTTGATCCAATATGTACCATTTTTCTTATTCTAGGTACCAAAAAGGTTCGACGGAAGGTATCCATTAATAATGGTAATTTATCTCTTTTAAACACTATAATAATAAGTAATGATTAAATAGTTAAATATTTCAGTATCATTTAGTATATTCAAATATCCTTCAATCTATCCCCATATTCTCATGTTCTGTAAGTGTATTATTTGTTTCTCATATGTTTATATGGATCTAACAAGTCAATTGTGATCTTAATATAATTTTATAATTGTATCTTCCATTAATCTACTTTAATAATCTAATTATTGGATATAATGGATGTAATTCCTTTTTTTCATATTCAGTGATACCAGGAATATATCAAATCCAACATATTTTTTGAATTATCACATTAATGGGTATTGATCCTAGTTGAATTAAATGTAATTATATAATGTTTTCTTCATAGTTTTTTTTCGTTCCAGATCACACTATGTGTTAACATAATTATAATCATTTATCACACGACCTCTTTGTGCATTTAGTGTAATAAACCCTTCCAATGTTCCAAAAGGGATTGTATATATTAAATAATTTAGGAATATGTCCTCACACATTCAAACTCATAGATAGTTATCCTAATACAGTTTTGGGCCATGTAAACATAATGAAAAAATCTTGTTTAATTTAGTAGTGTATTTACCTAATTTATTATATTCAATAAGGGAATTTTTATTCCAAACATAGTTTTTTTTTAATTTTTTTTGATTTCATTGAATGAATTATAGAAATTTTACCCAACCCATATTTTATTAAATTGGAATATTTGTAATTATTTTCATTGGAGTATGATATTGGTGAATTCATTTTTTTAGTTGTTTTCTTTTGAAATTTAATGTTTACTCTTAGTGTTATTTTTCCATATTTTCTATGACAATTAGTGATTATTTTTATTAAATTTATTTTACAAGTTGTACATAGAGAATAAATCTATATTTATATATATGAGATTAGAATCCCATTTTCATTAATGTATTAACAAATTTTTATTTATGATAATGGTATTTTTTCCTCAACATAATTTTCATTATTTTGACTGTAGAGTGTTGGAGCAGTCTGGGAGGTAGTTCAGACCAAATAAGGGTTTTGGAGTTAGTTTGGGTAGTAGGAGTGGTTCCTAGATCATATAGAGGCTCAATAATTCTTCCCTAATTTCACGGTATCTCATAATTGTTTGTTTCTAGTAACCATGATGAGCTCTATGTAGTGGTACGTTTCATGGGGAATTGAAGGGTCTTGTGAAAAAATAGTAGGGATTTCCCTCACAATGGGTACCCCTATTCCATTTTGTTCACCCAATCTAGGTTGGATACTCAAGTAATTCACTATTGGAGAAATAAGTACTAACTATGTTTTGTTCCACATTATATTTTCGTAATTATTGGGAAGCTATGTTGCTGTAAATAGGGATGGAACAAAGAATAACCCTATGCCTTTTTTTGTATGTTCTTCAATAGTTTTGAAATATAAACTTTTTATCTTCTTCATAATATTATTCATCTTAGGACATGATGATATCAACATCATTTAATCGGTTATATTGAGTCTTGGAAACCAGTTTTAAAAGGGTGCATTTCCATTTTCCCCACTCAATTTATGTTATTTTTATCCTTTTTCCCTTAGTAACACTATTGTAGACCTAATCAATAGGAAATATAACTCCTTTATGAGAATGGTTGATTTTTAATCATTTTTATGGCTGATTCAATCTCTATTTATTAATATTGGGATCATGAGGTGAATATAACACTTATTTTGTGTTTTATTTAGTTTTCTTTATCTAGTAATATGAATCACACAATTTATGTCTAAATTTACTATTTATTTTAATATTCATCATATTATTTTTTTAATCCTTTTAGGTTGGAATATAAATACATTATTAAGAGAGTGATCAACTAAAAAAAATGTAGTTGGTCATGATGTTAATACACCACTCTCACATAGTTTTATCAATTTGTGCAATATCCAGGCTTTGTAATGTAACATGTAATTGATAATAAATAAAAACTTTATGATGTGTGGCTTAAGCACATTAAAATAAAATTACTATAGGGGTTTTGAGTGGTTTTTCAGAGATTATACTAGAATGTTAGACACACATTTAGTGTCTTCATATAGATGTGAATTTGTGAAATTAAATAGGTGGAATTAGTGGTCCCTTGAACATAATGTGTAATATTATATAATTTAGTGGTGTTTTCTAGGACGTTTTCTATAATACAATGTCCATTTGTTCCTTGTACATAAATTATAAAATTATATATTTTACTGATGATTCCTTTGACATGATCTATAATTAATTGACCATGTTTATTTGGAAAACCATATATATTTTAATTAGTATAATGTATGATTCAATTGGAATTGAACAAGAATTAAATTTTATGGTTTATAATAACATGGGTAAAAACCCATTAGATTTTGATTGATGACTACTGTTTTAGAAAACATTGGGGAAATAAACCATAAATTCTTATTATAGTAACTAATGGTTTGGATTAACTTGGTGAAACCCCCTCCACCACTTGGATTTAGATTGAAGAAAAATGGTCTTTAATTCCTTGGTTCAATCCTTGTAGGATATAAATTATGATGACTAGTTGTTTTTAATACCATAGAAAACCCCCCATTGGAATCATTGTTATGAACATTTTTTTCAATGAATTTGTTATCCACCTTACATTAAAATTGTGATATTTTTTATAGGAATTACATTTTGAAATCACCCTTTAATTTTTTTGTTCTTCCATGGGATACTATGGTCCAAGATATTTTCCTTAGGACAAAGTATGCTTGGTTGATCCCTAATATCATGATGTAACCTGAGGATCAATAAATTTATTATTTATTATTTTCACATAATAATTTAATTATTCACATGAGGATATAGTGTATAAATTTTCAATCTTGAAATGAGTTTAGATTCTATTGGTTGTGTCTTACTAAATAATAATAACACCATACTCAGTCCATCATTTAGTAGAAAATAAGTCATAATGGTTGTATAATAAAACAAGATAAATCTATATATGGATGATGATTGAATTTGACATATTGGATAGAGAAATATTGATTGGGATTGAGCTATGTATTGAGATTTGTGTAGGGTTTGTGACCATTTTATTGGGTTTTACCCAAAATTTTCTTGATAGAAAAAACCTAATTTTATAATAATTACATGGAATTATGAAAATATTTAATTAAAAAAAATTAAAAATACCTTTTAGGTTTAATGTATTATTGATTTAGGAACAAACATAAACAAATCAAACTCATTCATTTCAACTAATGGAAATATTCCACTATATAAATACTTCTTAATCTATAACATATCATCAAAATATATAGAAATTGATTCTCATAATATACCCTTTTATACATTTCTTATATATATATAACATTTGATCATAACCTAAGGAAATAAAAACATAAGAAAGGGTTAAGATGAAATCATTGGTAAGGGTAAAAAAGTGATAATTATACAACATCATAAGTGATCATAAAATTAGAATATGTGTATAATCAAGCGTGTTAAGAAACATAAAACTAGAAAAGAATAAATCATAACTCATCAGATAAGTATTTTAAAAAAATAATTAATAAATTAAGGATAATGTAATCTTGAGTCAATTAATATGTTCTATTGGAATATATATAAACATAAAATATAGAAAAATAGAGAAAAAATCATGGAAATATGGAATGATCATATACATTGGAGACAATTTTTGAGAAAACCACTAAATCCAATTCATTTTTGGACAAAACAATTATGTCTACAAATAAATTTTTTGGAAAACCAATCATGTACATGCATGTGAGATAAAACTCATTATATCCACATCTGAATATATATTGAGTTATAAATTTAATACAATGAATTGGAGAGAGAGATATAACCCCACCCATTATCAAAAATATATATTTTTTCCATATAAAATCATTCAACAAAAACATATATTAACAAAACCATAGAAGATGAATGTTTTTCTTAACCTTATCACATAACAAGAACAAAATACATCAAATTATATCAATATAATCTCATTTTCAAAGAGGAATTATATATTTGATAGAAAAGAACCTTATATCAGCAATCATGGGAAACAATTTGAATGAAAGCAGTTTTATAATATCCATGAATCATGTTGATGTTGTATCCAAGGAAAATGGAATAGATAAAAATATTATTAGTTTTTGAAAAATCACTTCAAAATTATGAAATTTCCTTGATGTGCTGAAGTCCTATTAAAAGAAATATTTTATAAAAATCCAATAAAAATAATTTATTTTTGAAAAAATCAAAACATAAATTATTTTTTTTATATAAAATGAGATATTTAATGAAATTATTTGTTCACATGGATGAAATTAAAATATTATTCTTTATAAACCATTTTTAATATTACCATTAAACAATATATTTCAGGTAACATTAAAATTTTATATTAAAAAATTTGAAGCGAATATTTTAAAAACATTTACCATTAAAAAATAAACTCAAATAATATATAGTTTAAAATAGATAAATCTTATAATTAAATGTATTGTGGAAGATAAAAATTTATATTTATCATGGATGGAAAACCTTTTACATCAAAATATTTTTAAACACACATGATTAAAACCCAAATCATAAAAATAGTATTAGATTTATCTTTTGAGAAGTGGTAAAGAGAATTATAAGAATAATTAAAATTAATACATATTATATTTCCCAAAAAATTTAGATGAACATTGGGGAAAGGAAAATATTTTAATTGAAGAAAATATATATTGGTAAGGATGGTTTTATTGTTACAAAACTTTGAATCCTATATGAAATATTTTTATCAATGTGTTGGTTATTAATGATGAAAAGTATTTCTTCTATAGAAAAAGTGAAATATCATAAAAATATGGTAATTTTGAAGTAAATTAAATCTTTAATGGTGTGGTTAATAATGAAATACTATCACATGGTGAATCCTAAATTTAGTCAATGATACTCTTATAGAATGAGTATCATATGAGTTAACATAGATTGAGTGGATGATCATGAAATGGTTATTTATATCTCATTAAATGGATGATATTTTAATATATTATATTAATTGGGTATTTAATAAAATATATATTAGAAAATATAGTTCACAATATAAAACATGTCCTATAGCATTGAAATTGAGACAAATCAAATCTTACGGTTTGAGTATCATTTTAATCGACTTTTTACATATTCATAAAATATTTAATGATGGAAAATTAAATAATATAGATTATTTGTAACATATAACCCAATGAATATGATAAAATAATTTCATTGGGTAGTAATCACTAAACATCAATGGTATCATGCTGACTATTAGGAAATAATCCTCAAGAAAATAAATTTGAGATAAATAACCACATACCTTTTTTCTCTGCTTTGTCGAATAAAATCTAAGATATAATATAGAAAACATTATTAACTAAATATCTTAATTTATAAAAATTTTAATACATTTATATATTTATAAAACTAATTTTTAATTATTCACTACATTTATATTATATATTTATAACCTATTTTCGATGTCGTGTGTGAGTAATCTTGACTGTTTTGAACTAGTTCTGTAATAGTGATGTTGGTATATGTTATTCTCAAAAATTTAGTCATTATATGTTCATTATATTTACTTTTATAGAAGTATTATAATTTTATATGATGTTAATATATTGTACTATTATTACATTATTAATTATCATTGGAAATGAAATCGCTAACGAACATTTTTTAGTTATTATAAACCTAAGAATGGTGTTTTATTATTATTGATTTAAATATTGATGTATCCTTTATAAAACCAAAAAATAATTATTTACATATTTATATCATATTAAAAAAATATTTATGTTTTCATTATCATTCATGATATAAATTCATTTCATTATTCACATAAGTAGTAAAACGGAACAAAACATGAATATATGATGATTTTTTACTATTATGAGGTGATTTAGTTGAAATATAATTAAAAATGTAGCATAATTTTATAATATAGTTTTTACTAGTATGATATATCATAATTAAAATGATTATATGAGAATAATTAATTAATATTAAACTATTACATAATTTGAATTAAATATTTTCTCTTTAGTAAACATTTTTTAAACGATTGAATTAAATATATTTTTTTGGTCATATAATACGTAGGTCATATAATTTTCCATAACAGAACAATAATGAAACAATAAAAATAACATTTATCCTTTTAAAAAATATTAATCACCAAAAATTAATATCTTAAATTAATTGAATAATGGAAATTGAACCTTCAATGGAGGCAGTAGTCCACATGTACGCATGGAAGATGATTTAATTTTTCCATAGAAAGGATAATGGAGTTATATGGATAATCATTTAAGAATATAAAATATATTATATATTTGATAATTATATATTAAAATATCTATTATTACCACCCTTTTATGGTGGAAATGGAATAAAAACATGTTTCCTAATGGATGTAGTTGTCCATATGACACATGATTAATGTTTTAGTTTTTATCAATATAAAATTTGAGGGTTTTTAACTATTGTTCCGTAATTTACATTAAATAAAATTTTATTAATGATGCAGATGTTATAAATATATTATTATGATAATTATTTAGTAAAAATAAAGGTATACATTGAAATAGATAAATAAAAAAGGGGTTAATAACATATAACTCACTTCTTGAATTATGTCCTTTTTAAATGGAATTAAACCATTAAGGTATGGTCAATGAATAATATATGAATAAAAAAATGTTATAATGTATAAGGTTGGAAAAGTTATGGAATATTTTAAATTAAACTAATGGGGTTATTCATTAAGGTTAAATGAGGATAGGATAACAACTTTTATAAGAAAAAGGGAAGGCATGTAGCGACTTGGGTTTTTGGCCCTGTCATACTTTGCAATTCTGAGGCTTAGTGCTCTCAAGATAGTTTTGGTAAGCCATAGAAGAGGTGGTGATACGCTTGAGATGGTTGGAGACATCTTGATAAGGAGTGTACATCCCACCATGTATCTGAGAGGGAGTCGGTTGACAGGCCGCCTTAGCAGCAACAATGTCTTGAGTATGGAGGTCTGTAGGGCGGCGGACGTAGCGACATAGCTGGTGCAGTAGCGGGAGGTGGTAGGCAGAATCAGATGCCACCACCACCAACCCCAGGTGGTCTACACTAAGCTCTGGGAGCTTGAGGGTGATGGCGAGGACAACTTTAGGCCTTAGAGGTTGTTGACCTAGAGGCTCCGTGGGTGGATGGAGGTATGCTCGGTGTCCTTTCTACTTCTATAGTAGTTTTGATAGATACTATTTAGCGGTACTCTTTCCTTTTATTTTCTTTATCTAGGATTGTTCAGGGAAATGGTAAGACCCTATGTGGGTGCATTTGGCAGCATTTCCCTCCTTCTGGGAAGGTTGGATGCTTTGTAGTTTTCTTCCGGTGGGTACTGTTTTTCCCTTTTGTACTTTTTTTGTACACTGGTTGTGGGTTAGATGTATGAATTAATTTATTTTCAGTTTTTATATATATCTCTTCATTGTTTCATGGAGGTGTATGTGGGTGCGTGTGTACAGGTACCTTAGGCTAATGACTCCCATGTGTGTGATAGCCTACTTGGTGCTAGTCAGCAACCCCTGTCCTATTGGAGGAGGGCTTAGGGAGTCACGACTTGAGGAAGAGGGATCCTTACCCCACCAAGATGCATTTTTATAACACGATTAAAACTATGAGGGCGAGTCAGTTCCACCCAAAGTTGATAGTGTTGAGGTGTGGTGGACAAGTCCCTCTAACTTATAAGTTCGGGTAGGGGTGTGTGTTGGCGAACCTACTAGCGTGGGAGACCCAGTTGAGAGTTCCGTTTCTTTCCTTATGCTTATGGATTTTTGGGGAGAATTATTTCTAAGGCGGGGAGGATGTAGTGACTTAGGTTTTGGCCCTATCAGACTTTGGAATATTCTTATGAATAATTATAGAGCTAGACGCGAAGATGGAATGCGATTCCGAGGTCCAATTTTCCCAGAATTAATTTTATAAAAATATTAAGTATTTTTATACTATGAACATTGATGTGTTGTGTTTTCTTTTAAATGGTAGCTCGGATCAGAAATATGAGGGTACGGTTGCGTCTTGAGCATTCCGTTTACCCTAGGCAGGTTGTAAACTTTGTGGGCATGGGATTTCTGTGGAAAGAGACACCAGGTGCATTTTTTTAAATAAATGGAAAAGTTTCTTTATGAGCATCAGCTCAAATAACTCCTGAACGGAGTATTAGATCACAATTCTGAGGCTCAGTTCTCTCAGGGCTCTCAGAATAGTTTTGGTAAGCCACAGGAGAGGCAGTGTTACGCTTGCGATGGTCGAGGACATCTTGCTAGGGAGTGTCTGTCCCACCGTACAGCTGAGAGGGAGACGGTTGAAAGGCCGCCTTGGCAGTAGCAACGTCTTGAGTATGAAGGTCTGCAGGGCGGAAGACATGGATACAAAGCTGGTGCAGCAGCAGGAGGTGGTAAGCGGTATCAGATGCCACCACCACCACCCCCAGGTGGTCCATGCCGAGCTATGGGAGCTTGAGGGTGATGGAAAGGAAAAATACAGGACTTAGAGTTTATTGAACCAGAGGATCTATGGGTGGATGGAGGTACGCTCGGTGTCCTTTCTACTTCTGTAGTAGTTTTGATAGACACTGTTTAGAAGTACTATTTCCTTTTCGTTGCTTTCTTGAGGTTTGTTCAAGGTGTTGGTAAGAACTGGTGTGGGTGAATTTGGAAGCATTTCCCTCCTTCTAAGCAGGTTGGATGCTTTGTAGTTTTCTTTTGGTGGGTCTTTTTTTCCCTTCTATACTTTTATTATACTATGGTTGTGCGTTGGATGTATGCATGAATTTCTTTTCAGTTTTTTTATATATACATCTTCATTGTTGCATGGAGGTGTATGTGGGTACGTGTGTACATGTACCCTAGGATAATGCCTCCCATGTGTGTAATAGCCTACTCAGCGCTAGTCGCCATCCCCTGGCCTATTGGAGGTGGGCTTGGGGAGTTTCAGCTCGAGGAAGAGGGATCCTTCCCCCACCTAGATGCATTTTTGTGACGCGATTAAAACTGTGCAGGTGAGTCAGTTCCTCCCAAAGAAGATAACATTGAGGTGTGGTGGATGCGTCCCTCTGAATTATGCATTCAGGAAGGGGTGTGTGTTGGCGAAATCGCTGGTATGGGAGACCTAGTTGAGAGTTCAGTTGCTTTCCTTATGCTAATGGATTTTCAGGGATGAAAAGTTCTAAGGTGGGGAGGATGTAGCGACTCGGGTTTTGGCCCTATCAGACTTTGTAATATTCCTATGATTAATTGTAGAGCTAGGCGTGAAGAAGGCGTATGATTATAAGGCCCGGTGTGCCCAGAATTAATTTTATAAAAATATTAAGTATTTTTATACTATGCACATGGCTGGGTTGTGTTTTCACCTAAACGGTAGCTCGGATCAGAAATCCAAGGGCACAGTTGCATCCGGAGCATAACACTTACCCTAGGTGGGGTGTAAACTTTGTGGGTGCGGGCCTGCTGTGGAAAAAGCCACCAGTGGTGTTTTCGTAAATAAATGGAAAATTTTATTTATGAGAGTCAGCTCGAATAACTTCTGAACAGAGTATTAGATCGCAATTTTGAGGCTCATTGCTCTCAGGACTCTTAGGCTAGTTTTGGTAGGCCGCAAGAGAGGCAGTGTTACGCTTGCAATGGTCGGGGACATCTTGCTAGGGAGTGTTTGTCCCACCATGCAGTTGAGAGGGAGCCTGTTGATAGGCCGCCTTAGTAGTCGCAATTTCTTGAGTATGGAGGTCTGTAGGGTGGCGAAAGCGGCGATGAAGCTATTGCAGCAGTGGGATGTGGTAGGTAGTATCAGATGCCACCACCACCACCCCCAGGTGGTCCATACCAAGCTCTGGGAGCTTGATGGTGAGGGAGAGGACAACTGCAGGCCTTAGAGGTTGTTGACCCAGAGGCTTTGCGGGTGGATGGAGGTACGCTTAGTGTCCTTTATACTTCTCTAGTAGTTTTGATAGACACTGTTTAGCGGTACTCTTTCCTTTTTGTTGCTTTATCGAGGTTTATTCAGGGCGTTGGTAAGACCCTATGTGGGTGCATTTGGTAGTATTTCCCTCCATCTAAGAAGGTTGGATGCTTTTTACTTTTCTTTTGGTGGGTCTTGTTTTTCCCTTTTGTACTTTTGTTGTACTCTGGTTGTGGGTTAGAGGTATGCATGCATTTATTTTCAGTTTTTATATATATCTATGCACTATTTCATGGAGGTGTATGTGGGTGCGTGTGTATAGGTATCTTAGGCTAATACCTACCATGTGTTTGATAGCCTACTCAGTGCTAGTTTCCATCCCTTGGCCTATTGGAGGCGGTCTTGGGGAGTCGCGGCTCAAGCCTCGTTGGGTCGGGTCGTGACAAGGCATTTTTTTAAATACCAAAAAATTTCAATAAATGGAAGTAAATCTGAAAGGATATATTCAAAAATCAATAAATAATGTATATATGAAGTGATTTTAATGATTGACGTATCAACCAAACATTCCCACACATTTAAAAAAAATGGTCTTTTTTTTTATAATTATACTTTTACACTTTAGATTTTTCTATTCTAACTTAATTTATCCATGGTTAAAATATACTTTACACCTAAAAATAAAATAGACGATATTACATATTTTTAACCCATGAATTCCAATTTTCAAAACTATTTTATTTCATTAACATTTTAAAAGTAATAAAAAGTCATTTTAAATATATTTGTACAATATATGATTTTTTTTGTAAAATTTAAGACGAGTTCTAAAATTTCATTTATGGGTTTTTAATTTTTAAAAAATAAGTCTAATATTATAAATTCAATTAATAATTAAATATTTTGAATTATTATAACATTTAATTAAAATAAAAATATATATTATACAATAATAATTTCTAAAATGTCTTCATATTTATAAAAACTCAATTTTTGAGTATTCACCTCAAAAACACAATTTTTTTTACAAATAAACCCTAATCTAATTATAGAATTATTAATTAAATAAATAATTAAATTTTACAATTTTGAAATAATAACATTTTTAGATTTATTTTTAAAAATAAAAAATATTATGAAAATTTGTGTTTTTTAAAATGACATCTTAAATATAATGTGTCTTTAAGTTTATTTAATATAATTTTGAAATAATATAATTTATAGTAGTAGTTATATAAATAAAAAAATTATTATTGTAGTTTTTTAATTGTGATAAATTTAATTTTTTAATGTAATATATTATACTTTTTTTACAAAATGGTTCTTTGGAAGCCATCCTTTAGAAGATATTAATCAAAGAGTATAATAATATATAATAATTTTAATTGATTAATACCCTATTATCAACTCATTATTATAATATCACTATATTTTTAATATGAATTTGTTTTATTTTAGATTGGCGTTGCATTAGTTTTATGTTACATTTTACATAAGATATTGAAGATAACATTAATTCAAAGGATCTAAAATCTTGAGTCATTACTCTTTCCCTTTTGTGATATTTAGGTTATTGGTTTATATGACCTTCTTTATGTTCTATAAAGAAATGAGTTATATATATATATATCCTATTGTGATATAGCATGGATTGTTGTTGTGTGTGGTAACATTCATTGATTTTAGTTTTCTACTAATATAGATTAATGGATGTTATTGTTATTATTTCCACTGTTATTTCACTCTATCACGAGGTTATAGTTTCCTAACCTAGTCACCTTGCATCCTCACTACTATATTGGAATCCTCTGGTATAAGGAGAGGCACATAAAACGTCATATAAAAGTTAATTTCTATACATTTTATAGTAGTACTGTTCTAGTGAAATGACACATGGTGAAATTCAAACAGTTTCATTTTTCATACAATTTTTGAGTTGTTAAAAAGGTGAGTTTTTTATATATTATGTCAGTCATGCTCCTGGATAAGACTAGATATACCATGTAATAGGAAAATGAAATGTTTCTTGGGATGGGATTTATGTTATTTATTTTCCCTTTTACTGATGACATGTTTCACCTAGTGTGATGCACATGATTTTAAGGTCATTAATTTATCTGATTTTATCTATTTATCAGAATGAATATATGAAATGTTTTTAGGCATCATACCATGGAAATTGGATTCATACGTGATATGAATAATTTCCTGTGACTTTTCACATTATTGATATGCTATGGAATGTTATTTAATGTGTTTTCACCAACATATATGGAATTTACCATAAAAGATGATGGTTAAATCCTATATAATTGATCCCTTAATCAGATAAAATTTTAAACTAAGATGTTTTTTATTTCATTATGATAGAAGTTATATAAAATTACAAATAAAACATGAAAATATTTTTCTTCAATAACATGAAATAATGATTTTATTTAATTGAGCCTAACTTTTTGAAATACTTTTTATGGTAAATTAAAAATTTTCAAAGACATGTATCATATGTATATGAGGTAGACCTAATGTGAATTTTTTGTTGACCATGAATATAGTTATATTGATATAGTGAGATGAAATGAATTTAAAAATTATTGTGGTATGTGATGTGGGAAAGAATATATTGTTATTATCATTTTCATTAAAATATTATATTAATGAATATTTTAGTAGTGTGTTCTAAGATATTAATTTTTAATTTTAGAAACATTCCTCAATCAATACCTCCAGCAGAGCCCCATAAGGGAAGAAATTATCACTCTTAGATGGATATTGGTCTAGGATGATCTATAGTGTCGTGATAAGTGATGAATAACATGATCTTGGTGATCTTGTTACATGTTATATAGTAAAAAGAGAGATAAGATTCATGAGGATAACCATTGATGAGTGATATTTATAGGTATTTTTAGCTATATGACCCAAATTTATTTTTTTGAGTAGGGAGGTTTGATAGAATCTAACTTTTGGATTAAGTAGACATGAAAAATTCTTGATCACATAGAAATTCCTCATTAGATGAGTATGATATTGGTGATCTATATTATTTGAGGTTTAGAAAAACTATGATGAGATATTTTTTTCAAGATATTTTAGCATGTGGTATTGTCATTGAAGTACATATAGACCTATATTTTGACAATTTATTTCTAGAGACCCAGAGTGCTAAAAATTCTAGGTAATTCATGCACCTTACATTAGGGAATAGTTCGGTCATTGATGGTGACTATCACTAGATTTAATTATATAAAAATAACAATGTTCTATTGAGGGTTGAGGTTTCCCACCTAATATTATTCAAGGATAGAGTATGATACACGTTCTGATATCAATGAAATCTTTTCAAACATTCATAATTTTCTAATGTAGTAAATTCAGACCGTCTTTCATTAAGGTACCTGAGTGGGGGTATAAGTCTAGGGAAAGTATCTTATCCAAGAATAAATGATTATGGGTCATTATAAAAAATAAATTTAAATTTTTTAATGATCAATCCAATGATATGGAACAAAAAGTATCCAGGGTGATGGATCATCATTTCATATCTGTTATGATAATATCATTCATTTACTGTAGTAAGGAAAGATCCACAACTATTGTTCACATTATTGATATTAACTAATTGAATTTCAATATTTTGGAATAATGGGTCACCAATAAAGGTTTTATAGGATTTATCAATGGGTTCTCAGGGACTTATGGTCTAGATAATTTTAGGGATCAAGTGTTTTCCCCCTATGGGATGAAATAGTTAGGTATTTCTTGTTATACTTGACATTTCTGTCAAGGTTCATAGTATAGTTATCACATTTAGGGGTATTTGTACCTATAATATTGTTTATATAAGGGAGTTCATGAATTGAATCATGTATTTTTTTAGAGATGTTATATTCTACACATCTTTCTATAACTATACAAGTGGAAGAAACATTTGCTGACTGAGGTTGGATATTGGAAGATTTTACATTATAATGTGTATTATCTAATATAGGGAATTCACATTCATTTATATCTTCATTTTTTAATGTTTGAATACGGAGAACTATATAATATTTTTATATAGATATTCATATTGAAATTTCATTAGGAGTGTGCTCTTAGGGACTTCTATTATGTAGGGGATGTTACGTGGGTATTGTTGTAAGTTGATTCTTATAGGATTTATTTATGTCTGAGATGATATGGTTTGATATTGTTATCAAGATTTACTAGTTAGTATCATACCAATAAGAAATATTCCATTATCATCGATGAGTGTCTTTCAAATCTCACGAAGATGATGAGTACATAAGTGATATAGAATTAAATTTTTATATGGGTTAAGAAATGAAATACCTCCAACTATAGGGTTAGATTTTAACTAATTCTTATATCATTTTTTAGATGATGTGGTTATACAAATGGATGTTTTTACACCTAATATTGTTTGTTTCAAGATTAATTTTCAAGTGACTTCTTAGGTTTTCTTCATGAGAGAGATGATTATTTTACTATTATTTTTATGTTAGGTATTAACCAATTTATATTCCATCATAATGGTTGGATCCTTATTGGAAATAGTAGTATAAGTCCTAGAAAGGGGCCTTGTGGAATTAGGGGTTTATTTAGTCAAACATGTTTCCTTTCTGATTCCCCTATAATTAATTCCAAATATGAGGTTAGTTCCATATCATTGTGAATTGTATATAGAATATTGAATCATATGATAATTATATGTTAGTACTTAATTCTATATATTGACGTTTTTTATTTAATGGGTTCTCTAGGATTCTATAAGATCAATTTGATATTATTTTTTCACTAGTTTATGTTTAAAACATCGGACATTCATAAAATTTAATTTTGGAGCAGAATGTTCTAGATGAGTGATTGGTGATTTGGATCTGTTTAATGAACACATTGGATTTATTTTTTTCATTAATGAATTTGGTTTCCCAACAGTATATAGACATATTCATGTTTTTAATTATGAATAAATTATAATATAAATCTATTTGAATGATGAAGAAACATGATATCTAAATATCATTTATTGAACACGTACCTAACATAATTTATATGCCAATATGACTATGTTTTACTTTTGAAACAACTATAAACCCTTAAAGGGGAATATCATTTCTGAGGTTGGAGTATAGGTGGACAATGAGAAAGTCATTGATGTTGTTTCATATTATCTTTCCAAGATCATTTTTGTTATATACATCATTATAGTCTTATCCAATGATTACCAATATTTTGTCTATTACTACTCCAATTTGGGAGTTATAATGATATGATTAATCATAAAGGGAGTGGAGTTATTCTATTCTAATGAATGTGAGTACACATTTCAAGATCTAAATGGTTTATCAATTACTATAATGATTCTAAACATAACTGATTTGTGTATGATGATCCTATCACATTATGTTTCATCATTGGTTAGGCTAATAGTAGTCTTGGTATAGGGAGTTTGTGTTGTTATATATCAGTTAATGAAACTGAATCCTCATGAAAAGAGTTAACATAAACATGACCATAAGATAGATGTTGTAGTGTATTCCATATGTTTTTATAGAAATTACTTTTTTGGATAGAATTTTTGGTGTATAACAATGATAATAGAATGTAATGAATCATTACATATAGGGATATAATTATAAAGCATGAATGGGTGGTACATTATCTAATTTAATTTTGTTTTTATATATATTTTAATCCATGAATGGTTATATGATTATAGATCAATTAAGTGGAATGACACAGTCCCAGGTGTTTTAGGGGTTAAATAACAACAAGAAGTTTATGGATTTATTTTCTATGAAGCATTTGGACATTAAGGAGAATCAAAGTAAGGAAACTCTTACCTATTTATCCCTTCAACAGTGAATTCCTAAAATGATTAAATTATGTAACCTTTTAGATCAAAAGTGTTTTGTTTTTAAGGAAAAATATATATTAGAGAGTCCACTTATGATTAGTCCCGTAATGATGATAAATTACTCTTGTTAATGATTATGTCTTGGTACCTAAGAAATATCATGATTGGGTAATGTAACAATAACATTCCAATAAAGGGTGCCACACCCAGGTTAAATAAAGAAGTATCATGGAATACACGATTAGTATTTCTCATAAATAATGAAAAAGGTTTTCAATGGTTTTGTCTTACATTACCCCACCTCCCAACAGGTGAATCCTGGTCACCTATAACACACTAGTATATTATACTAAATATCTATTCATGAGTTTTAATTGGATGAAGTCACCATGGATTTTTTGAGGGGGTTACCAAGGAATTTATTAGGCAATGAAATTGTATGGGAAATCATGTATTAGATAAAAAAGGTTCCTTGTTTTCTAAAAATGTCAGAGACATGTTTTTATAAAAGAGTTGGGTAATATCTTTATTTAAAATAGTATACACATAAATTGGATACACTATAGTATTGTTTCAAGTAGTATTTAATTTTCATGTCATGTTTTTGGAATGGTTTTCTCAATTCATTGTTTACATGCGTGAACCAAAACATATCCTATAATCTATGAATTGATGGAAAATATGAGTGGGAAATATATATGTGTGATGATATGTTGAAGGGATGTGTCATGGAATGTTTTCTTCCCTTGTAAATCAACATGGATATATTATTTGTTTCTAATAGAAACCATCATTATTCATCTATGCATATAGAACATAATGAGGACTTATACTATAGGCCATTTCCATAAACTATTTCTTGGTTGGTGGCTGGTGAGGAAGAAATGATTAGTTTGAGTCATATGCATGATACTCCATATAATATATAACCAAGTAGAAAATAGGTTATGACTACATAGAGTATGTAGACACTATATTTGGATTGGTGATGATGTATTATTTAGTTTTATGTGGGTGACTTGGTAGTTTTTATGAGTGTCTCCAAATTTCATACGTTTTTGTATTCAATGTATTGGAAATATTGTTTTTAGGTTTTTGTGGTTATTTGAGATAGTGGAGAGGATCGATATATTGAATTATAGGTTGGTACTATCATAGTGTTTTAGTTATATACATGATATTTTCCACATATAATATATTCAGCTATACTATCCTAATCCTTCTCACATGATCGAAATAGATATTATAGAACATGATTCAGAAACATCATTTGAATTATTTCTTGTTCCCATAGTGGATCAAAGTGAGAAGTCCATCCAGAGATTGAATATTCCTTGGCTGCATATACAACTGAAAGATGAGAGTATCATTCTTTAAACAAGGGATAAAAAATTATTTACTCAGGCTTATTGGATGGAATCTTTTCATATATGGTCCCATTGATGTTTAGGACAAAATATAAAGAATTTACTATTATTTGGCAGGGAGGTTTTAAAAAAAATATCCTTTTAAGTTAGAAAACAATTAACATTTTATAAAAGAAATTTTTTCCTGGGTTTAATTACGATAGAGTATATTTGGTTTTCTAAGAGTAGTATGAAAATAATTCTAGGTGTTATAAGGGCCTTTGGAGCATATTCTTGTGGCTGGTGAGGTGTGTGGAGGAGTTGGATGCTCACCACTGCTTCCCTAATACAATAGTGACCATTACATGGGTATTTTACTATACCAAAATTAAGTCTTTTAATTTTATAGGTTGAGGATCATTGGATGGCTACCTATGAAAAATGGAAAAAGATCCCTCATAGGGGAATCAAAAAGATGTTTTGGACACCCATCAAAATGGACTATGTGAGTGAGGTAAAAGGGGTGATATGGGAATAAGCTACATTATGGTCCTCATTTGGTTTCTATTATGGATGGGATGCCCTATCATGACTCAAACCAATATTATCAATCTTTAACCACCCCAAGACCTCATCCATAGGCTAGGTCCTAGTGAAAAGTGATGAAATGAATAATTAATATGATAGGCCTTTTCCAAATGTACCTAGAAATGCACACTTGGCCATCATCATGAATAAGGGAAGAGGAATAATAATAACAAAATTTGAAACATAGAGATAATAAACAATGCATGTAAAACCTCTAGGGAGTACAATTGTACGACTTAATATTCCGAAAATTAAAAAGGGAAAAAATTTAATCCCAACAAGAATGATGTACCAAAATGAAAAACTATAAATTTAAATGGTGAGAGACCCCAAATTCAATTCTCTAAGACCCAACCAACATATGTGAGGTAGAATTTTCCTAAAAATGTCATCAGGGGCACACGACATGTAAGGGGAACCAGAAAGTGTGTGGTCTCACTCCACAACCAGGATGTGTCTATATCAATACCCAATTCACTAACCATGTAGTAATATAATATATATTACTAGAATAAATAGTGTGCCTCAATAACCTAGGGTCCTCCCCATGCTCCTGGATGTGCCCATGTAAACATTACAATTCATGTGAACTACAATACTAAGTGTGACCTCCACAACGAGGTCATACCCATGTTATTTCACCACATGGAATGTCTACCTTTATAGGGTCACAGTGTGTGTGGACCATCCAAACTATGTGTGATCCTTAAATTTTCCAAAAACCTAGCACCATATCCAGAGGGGTACTACACAACATGTGTTCATCCCACTACACTCCATGTAGATGGGTTTATTAACAGAAATGTAAGATCTAGTCTGGTAATCCAGATCTACACCCGCTAAGTTGAATCATGATTCAGGTTTACCTGAAATTATGGGAAAGCCTATGTTTATCTTTTGAGGTCATATATTGGCTGGAAAATGGATTTCAAATTCACCCAAATGAATACACATAAGATTTCATATCCTATAGCACCACCTATCACCTCACCAGTATTCTGATCCATGATGGAAATACTTTTATCCTATAATCTAAATGAATCCATCCCCGATTCATAAAACCAATCATCTCATGAAAATACTCTATGATTCTGGGGTTCTGACTGTTCTCGATTTGGCCTAGTAAATATAAAATTGTGACCCTGTGGTCAAATGATGAAGAATGCAAAGAACGATGGGGAAAATTACAAGAATTATATGTAAATAAATAGTTGCCAAAGAGTTCTTGTCCAAAAAATATAGATTGTGATGCTGAGGGGGAGGCACATGAAAAAATGGATGTAGATTGAAAAACCAATTGATAGTAAGTACAAGGGATTATACTATGTATTTTAATTAACATAAACTAAAGGAAAAGGATTATCATTGTAACTACCCATGTTTTGAGCGATGGTAAATTTTATGGGAATTTGAACTTTTACATTTAATGGGTGATAATTTTTTAAAATTGAGTCTTATTATATAATTATGAGATTTGGAACAGCTTTATGCAATTCTTTTAGACTTTGGTAAAGGCCTAAGGGGTCTCTAGGTCATCTCATTAAGTTTTGGGAGTGCCAAATGATGAAAATCAATGCTTTAGAGGATCTGATAAAGGTACATGGCCTGTCAAAAATCACGAGACCCTCAGAAAAAACCTTTTAGGTTTTTTAGAGGACTATAATGACCCACATAGGCGACTCATGATTTACCCAAACCATGCACCTAGCCCACACAGTTAGTGTGCAATGGGTAGTATGCTTGCACTATTCATCCCACGGTCGATGCACGATTTAGTTAACTGTGAAACCAAAACCGTTTGATGTGTTTTTATGGAATTTAAATTAATTAATGAAAAATAAAAAAAATAAAAAAACCTAACTATCTTCCCTATCCAACTCTATATCACGCAACAAACCTCTCAGCCTCCTCCTCTATCACCATTTTTCATGTGATTTTGTCATCATTCTCACTAGATCAATCGTGATATGGTCTTCAGCTCCATATTTATCCAATTTATCTCAAGTTTTCTTCTCCCCATCACATGATTTTCATTTGGAAGAAAACTAGGGTTAGTTTTTACTAGATTTTATATTATTCTTTCATTGATAGGGCATGCAGTGTGTCTCCCGAGACCACTTTGTGCGTGTTTTGGTATCCACCGTTGAAGGTGAAGTGCTTCAGTCGATTTCTTCTTACCATCACCACTTGAGGTAAGGTTTTCTCCAACTTTTTTGTCTATCCCAACTTTATTTGGGGTCTTTTAGTGGGGTTGAGTTCCTAGTTTTATCTTTAGAGTGTTTTGGTCAACCCTAAGGTAGGTTCAAGTCTCCATAGTCAACTATGACTTATTGTGTGTGCTTTAGTAGTCATATTTGTATGTATGTTTCCCCTATATATATGTATTCACCCATGGTGGAATGAATATATATATTGTGGATTTGTGTGGTTATGTATATATATGAAAAATGCATACAGGTGTATATAGAAATAGTTATATACACATATAATCATATATGTAAGGACCCCCTTGTACATATTAATAGCCATGTGAATATGTACATAGGGGATTGGTGTCCTTATGTATATGTGATGGTACATATGATCTGAGGTGGGAAGGATAATCTTCATGTGGGTGCTTAGGAAAGCATTAATTGCTGAAGTGTTCAGCTTTGTTCTCCATCCTTTTATGTAGGGTCCCCTATTTATGCCATTTCATTAATGCCTTTTTAACATTCCTTATATTAGGTACCTTCTATCTTTTTAAATATATAAAATTTAAATGTGTTTTGCGTTTATCTTATGACTTTACTTTCGCTCCCACTCTATAATGTATAATATATACCATATGGTTTGGGAAGAATTGAACACATAATGTTAAATGAAATGAAATACTGAAATATAATGTTGTGTTTTTATAATAAAACCCCTTGGATGAGGGTTTCTATCTTCTAAATTATAAAGTCATAATTTATTTTTTATTTTTTTCTGGACCAACATGCCTAAGGAAATCTAAAGGTTTAAGAAAATGAAATGGTACTTGATTGGAAGGTTGTATATATATGCAATGCTTGTGAGATTCCATGCTCGAGTACCAAGGGTGATATAATGGGTTTTGACTTATGTACCCATTGGATGGGCTCTCCTATTTTTTTTTTTAATTTTTAATGTTTAGTAATTATGCCAAGGGAGACATAAGGTGTTCCTGAGATGGGATCATTGAGCGTTATCTATTCTTACGTCTAGAATAGTGACTAATGTTCCCTAGGGAGAACCCTTAGATGGACTGAAAGGAATGATTGGTTGAACCATTCCACAATTAAGACCTATGACCCTATGTGTGATACCAATTATGGACTTAGAGGCATGGACATGGATTTTGACACTATGATCTGAGAGACAATTCAGACTTCACTATTGGATCACCATGGATGGACTCCATGCCATTGGTTATATGATAATCCCCTTATGTGATACTTGGAAAGTACCTTTTTATTTTCATGCATGGTATTAGAGCATCACACTATGTTCAAAATGAATGAATGCATGTTTTATGAAGAGTTTTTAATTGAATTAAAGTGCTTGTCAATGATTTTATAAAAATAGAATGAACCTTGGAAAAATGGAAATGTTGGGATGTATCTACCAAGCCCAATAAAATGTTTGAGGATATACCTACCCCTTAACCTTATTTCACTTACATTTCCAATTAATGTTCTCCTAGTTTAGAAACACTATCTTAGGTTGAATCAGGTAATTGGATGGGTGTCCGAGTGGAACCAAGTCTAATGATATTAATTAATTTTTTATCACATTATTTACTATGGAACACTGATTAATTTATATTTCACTAAATGGATTGGGGTAGACACTGTGGGTGCTCGCCTATGGAGATTTTATCTCACACCTTGATCTAGAACCACTGGTACTCGAGTAGACTTTTTGTCAGCAGATTTTAATAAAGGGAAGCAGTCATCTTCCAGTGATTTCAATTACATTTATTGGATAAAGTTGGGGTAGAGGATGGAGATGATGCTCGAGATTCACATGGAGATAGATGTAGGTAATATTTTTTTTGTTACATTGTATTGCTTATTTTATTTTTTATAGCTTATACATGTACCATCATATATCATACATTCATTTTTATTATTTAGTGTTGGTAAATCTTATTTAGTTTAGATATTTATACTTATTCTATAGTATTTTATTTATTATTACTACTCCCTCTAATGTTTATTATTTTAATATTTTTATACCATTGTTCTAATCTAATCTAGATTGTATAGTCTCCCCACCATACCATGAATAGACCCTCACTTCTTATTGGCAGCCTTTGGCATATAGGGAGGCACTCTTAAGGCTATTTGACCCAAATTTTTGCCTACCATATTAGTGGTCAGTTGGACCAAGACATTAAAAAGTGGTATCAGATCCCTCTTTTTTCATTTCCCTTACTATTTTGGTATGGTAGATAAGAGATTAGGAATTTTCTAGAACTTAGTAAATATTCGTGCCTAGGAGTGATCAACCCATATGTGAGGAAAATTCTATGTGTCCATGTATGGGTTGTTGTTCAAGATATTTTCTATTACAGTTGATTTGATTTCACCTTCAGTGAATGGTGTACTTACCATTTCATATTGATTTATAAGATTTATAGTAATTACCCTTGGCTTGGTATGGTAAGGGAATAACATTACATGCATCATAATAGGTTCATAGTAATTCAAATGCCATGCATATTCCATTCCATTTAAGCTACAATGATTGGATAATTAAATTTTTTTTTTCTTGTTTGTTATTTTCTTGTTTGAAAAATTACATGTTATAAAATTGAAATTAAATTCTTTTTTTCACCTTATTAGGTAATTTTTTAGACTATCATTCATACCTTAATTGTTTAAGTTTATTATTAGTGTGCATATTCTAAATTTTTAAGCTTTTGTTCTTATTAACATGGGCTGAAGCATACATGTTTCAATTAAATTGGATTCAACATAAAATTCATAAGTTGTATTTTAACCTTATAATTTGGAAAGTAATGAACCATATAATTTGACTATTGTGGATTTATTTTATATATATAATGTATTTCTTATAAATATTAAAGTGGTTAAATATTTCACTTATTTTGTATAAAAATGGTTACAGTTATATGGGGGGTGCCTGCAATTTATATAGTTTATGGGAACTTTATAATTTGAATGGTGTTCACCCGTAAAACCAAACCACCTTATATTAGAATCATAATTACAAATTTATTGTAAATATAAATGTTTCTCAATTTTAACCATAAAAATTATTATTTCCTTATTAAGGCTTGTAATTTTTTCTTGGGCTTAATAATATATATGTCTAATTTCATAAAATCACAATGGGACTAAAATAGGTGAGATAGAGCATGTTGTTAATAAAATGAAACTCTTAAAGGTGTTTTGAAAATATAAATGATTAAAATGTTCAAGTTTCTTTTTGTTCAACCAAAAATGGATAACAGTACCATAATAGGTCTATATTTCTTTTAAATGTCTAATGGAAAATTCCATGGGGCTAAGTTATGCTATGTGAAGGTGGTTAATTTAAATTGTCCCCTTTTTAGAGTTTTCTTCTTGATAATACCCCTTTCAATAAATAATAGTCTTTTTAATCTACTTTAGTAGGTTTATGTGGGGATTTTAAAAAATAAATGAATGGTTTTTAAATTTTGTTATTTAATAAAATTGAATTTTTTAATGAGATGTCACTAAAAAATAATACTTATAAGGTAATTTAAAATGGTTAAAAATATGGTCTAAAATAACATGCATTATTTTCCTTTTGTCTATTGTTGGGTATTCACTAAAACTAAACATGAAATGTTTAAAGGTTTAAATGAGTTTTGATTTAAATTTGGTAACATGAAACATTAAGTAGTTATTTTAGCCTCAGACCTTGTGTAATGGTTTTTTAAGTGCTTTATCGAGTTCTTCCTTGAAATAGATCATGAGAGTTTCTGCAGGCTTCTTCCTTCCTAAGTCTAAATCTAAATAATATTCCTTTAAGCATAGTTACCTTTTATAGGTGTGACCACTTTTTGGTCCAATGATTCTTTCCTCATCTAGGGGTATCCCATTGTAGGTACCTCCCTCAGATCCTTGGAAACCTTCATTTATTCTTGATAGATTTACCTCTTGTATTTTACTACCTAGGTGTTGTATTCCCTTGTTGGACTCCTAGTTCTAAAATGACACCCTTGTTTTGATGGGTGGTCGTGCATTATTTTAACCTTACTCTGAGTGTGTGCATTCTAAAATACTCATTTAGATTTGTCTACACATTCTAAGGGAATGTTTATCCACATAAGTAGGTCTTGTAACCCTTCTTCATCCTCCCAAATGGTGGATGACTTGATATCACTATAAGAAAAGCACCACATAGCGGCGATTTAAATCTTCGCCATATGATTTTATGATGGTTTCATAAAACCGCTGATAAATTGGCTGTAGGCATCCAACATGAGGCAGTATCTTTAATTTAGTGTTGGTTTTGGGAAGTTTCATAGAAATAATATTTACTAGCGGTTTTAGTGGGTTTAGTGGCAGTTTCATGCAGGGAAAAAATTCCATCTTTAGTAGTGGTTTAAACTGCGGCTAAATCTTTTTCAAATTTTTACATTAAAACCATTGCTAAACCACCATAACTGCCATCAAACAATAATGAGCATTTATTTATCAAAAAATTTAATTGCCACCAATAAAAGAATATATAACTATAGCGATAGTTTCAACCTCCATGATATATGGTCCATTTTGTTAGTGTCGGTTTACACCGCCGCTAAATGTAGATTTAAAAATAAAAAAATGCAGCAGATTCTGCAGCTACAGTACCAGTACGTTTAAAAAAAACCATTTAAAGATAACTTATAACATAATAATCTAAACCATCTAACAATGTTAAGTAGTAAAAATCTAACAATGTTTCATAAAAAACCATATACAGAGAACATATAACATAATAATCTAAACCATATCATCTCAACCATCTAAAAATGTTTCATAGATCTAAATCTAAAAAATTAAATAGTATAGAACCAACATCTAAGCTGTAATCCTTCAAAATACATAGTACAAAATTATAATATGTATCCTTAATCAATTCTAATAAGGACAATTTATCCTAGTACTTAGGATAACATTGTAAAAAGAATTGGGTTCGACAGCACTAAAAATTAGTTTTAGTTTGGAATTTAGGTTTGATATATATGAAGTGATTAAACATGAATCTATAAGAGCATCATGCATGCGTATACAAGAAAACCTATACTCTAACACTTGTAAGAGTATAATGTTCTTTCAATTTAGGTTGATGATTAATATAAGCGTGTTATCCTGGTTTTGGAACCACATTCCATAGTTGATGAAGCATGTTCCATGGAATGTTTTTTATTTTAATAAAATATATCCCAATAAATTATTAAGGTGGGGATAATGATGATTATTATGGAAAATGTGTCCTTTTATGTGAGGTACATAACTGTAATGGACCAATTGGAAATTGTTAGAATGAATTCTTGAAGCCGATGAGTTGGTATATTCAATATTTAATATCTCAAACATGACAATGACTTTTAAAAAATAGGTTTGAGTTTAAAATAATTCTATATGATAGATTCTTGATCGAGATAAATAAGTGATCCATGAGTTTTACCGGTCAGTAGTGTGTCTATGAATTCATTCCAACATGAAGGAAAGGTGGTTGGTTGATTACCCAACCATTGATGAATGATGAGATTCATTATTGTAATTTTTTGGTTATGCATGAAAAAGCATTATACCATTGGGATCTAAGGCTTTGTGATTAATACCTTAATTAAGAAACCTTCTATTAAGATGTGAATCTCTTAAAAAAGTAAGTCTAGAGTGGAATGATTGATGCTTCAGTTATGAAATTTTAAATGGGATCTGATCCATCCATCTATGAATCATGTTCAATATGATGTGAAAATTTTAGGGTGTAACCATTTAAAGATATACCATAGAAGTACAATGAGGATTTTAGGGTGTGATAAGGTGGTTTACCCATTGTTGGACCTAGTCACACATCACCGAGAGATGTGTCATCAAGGTTTGGTTCAAAAAAGTATAACATGTTTTGATGGAGTGTGTATCGAAAGATCTAAATAGGCCCATCAATATAATTTTTTCCAAAATGTTAGGAAGTTTTTATTTATAGACCAGTAATGGGTAATTTTTAGAAACTTAGTGTAGTCCTATTCTAGATTCAGTCATTCCCAATATATTGAAACCATCCTAAGTATATTGGGATAGTGTTTATATATCAAGATAAATAATTAAAACCAATGCATTTTTGTTTGGATGGAAGGAATCCATGGGAGGTTTACACAAAGATTGATTTATAGAAAGCCTTAAGATATGGATTATAAATGCTAAATAATGGAGGGTAACACTCATGTGAGTGTTGGACCGGTTGTTGGATGGTTGTTTTAGTTTTTGAGTTTCTTAATAATTGGAACTGGGTAATATTTTATTCCATGGTGAATGAAAGGTACTGGTTTAAATACATACTTGGGAGAAAATTGAGTCTAGTAATTAGGATTGTAATACCTTTTGATTATCTAGGTGTGTTGGATAAATAATGCACTAGAATGTTTTTTTGGAATGGTGACATAAATGAGTAAGATTTGGTAAGATCAAGAGACATCATCGAAAGTTGGTTATAAGTAGTGGTGAGCATTATAAAAGTGATATTGGGGTACCTTGGATAAACGGTGTTAGAATATGGATTTAGAGATTTCGACTATTAAAGTTGAGTGTTCTTGAAAAATACTCAACCAAAAGCAGTTCAATATGAGAAATTTCTAAAAGTAGTATGTGGTCAGTGATGAACCAATTCAGGCACATGGTGGGTTTAGATAGGTGCATTTTAATGGGTTCTAAGAGCTTATCACTACCACAAAACAGGGCAAAGGAAGTGTTGCCCTTTATCAGCACTAAAATAAGCGCTGATAAAGGTATACCCTTTATCAGTGCATTTTTTAGTGCTGATAAAAGGGCACATTTATCAGTGCTTATTTTAGCGCTGATAAAAGTTTTTATTCTTAATTTATATAAAATTATAATACTTATCAGTGCTAAAATAAAAGCACTGATAAAACATATATTTATCAGTGCTGATAAATATATGTTTTAACAGTGATTTTATTTTAGCGCTGATAAAACAAACCTTTATCAGCGCTTTTAACGAGTGCTGATAAAGGTTCCAGCGGTTTCTATTTAATAACCCTAACAGGATCTCCTCTCTCGCACACGGTAAATCTTTTGCGGAAGCTGAACTAGGTCCCTCTTCCACCGCAACTTCTCCTCCTCATCTGCACCGCGTCCTCGTCTTCCTCCTCCTCCTCATCCTACTCCTCCTCTTCCTCCTCCTCCACCGCCGCCGCCATTAGGTTTTGCTCCTCCGTGCCTTTGGTTTTTCTCCTCCGTCACAATTTCCACAACCGCTGCTTTATCTGCCACCGTGACCGCCGTCGCGACCGCCGTGACCCCCACTGCCTCCGCCACCATGACCACCACTTCCTCCGCCGCCATGACAGCCGCTCCCTCCGCCATTGCCTCCTCCACCGCCGCCGCCGCCGCTAGTAAGTGTAGGAGTATATATAATCATTAACTATAGATAATATTTATTCAATTTTAGGATTATACTATTAAAAACATAAGATTATTTTCTATAGTTGGATTTTGATGATTAACCTCTTAGGGATGAGGATTCGGTGTAGGGAATTAGTCTTAAGGTGGTACCTCTCAATAAAATGGTGGTATTAACGATAATTCTTTTTTTGGTATTAGCTAGTCGATGTTTAATTATGGTGATGAATAACCATAATGAGATGATACTCACTTGGATGGATATTAAGTTATTTTTTTGGGTAAAGTCTTATCTAGACATGTAGTGCTCAGTCTATATCTAAGAGATTCTGAACCTTCAGAAGAATATCATGACCTTCATAGAGATTTCTCTGAGGTTAAAAAATCTTTCATAGTATAAAATGGATATAGTTTGATAGATAAGGAATGGCCATGCCTTGGATTTGTATAAGGGAAGCACTCTCTATTCTTGAGTTTTGGTGTTATGACTTGGTTGAGGGACATGGTCATTTGGATTCCTAACCTTATTGATTTATAACATGGTTTTAATGTGACCATCACTATTGAACCTAGATGGATGGGTTTAGGGTAATGAAGCATGGGTATATTCCTTTGGTTTTGGAATAATGTTAGGTAACTGGTGATCATGTGGTGATTTTTGGCATGGTGTGATGTTAAATTGGAAAAGAGTACCAGGGGTGTCCCATTGGAAATATGTGCGTTCACCCTAATTTTTGTCAAGATGTACGGGTAGGCTCATTGAGTTTGAATATGGATATGATCTTACTCACTAGATACCACATTTTGTATTGAAAAGATTGTACCATGAAGTTTAAAGTCATGCGATTTGGATGTATGTGTCGTGAAAGGTGTGATAACAGAGGATTGATCAGGGCTTACTCATTTGGGATATGCTATATAGAATAAACATGGGTATTATACCTAGTAAGGAGGACCTATTGGTCAGGGATTACCCATTGTATGTTCATCTTTTATATTTTAAAAAGTCTGTCGAACTCGTTCTATCGAAGGTGGGTCCTATAATTTCTTGTTATCTTAAGGTGTGTTTAACCATGGTGTGGGTTGATTTCGATTTTAGTGGGTTCTTGGGGTTTGTGGGATGTGGTAAATGGTGTACTCAGTTTTAGATTATTTTATTCTCATGAGTTTCCCCTATTTTATATTTTCTTTTTAGTTGGAAATCTCCTCTGTTGTGCACCTCTCCTCTACCACGAACGCATCTCTGCCGTGTGCTTAACGACACATTTTCGGTGAGTTTTCTCCTGTTACTCATTGATTTCCTCTTGTTCTCATGTTATTAATATTTGATATTGATGGTTATAATGTAAAATGTATGGGCTAAACACCCCGCTGAAAATCGTGGCCGTTGATGGTCCTTGTTTGCGCACTAAATGAATTGCATGTTGGTTGGTTCTTGTTGAACATTTGTATATAAAAATTGGTAATTTACATATACTTGACTTATGAATGAACTCCCCAGGATGATAAAACTTATGTGATAACCCCTAAATTAACAAAAAAAATTGAATAAGGGATGCTTTATAAAATCTAAAATTGTGATTGTTTGGTTTGTATCTAAAGTACACGCCTTTAGCTAAAGTTGTTATATTTGTCATGTATTTTCAAAGGAATCATACAGTATTTGTAAGACTAAATTGGAATTAATTTGATATATGTCAGATTAAATTAGGTATCTTATACATATATGATGTTCACCCTACTAGACACACCATGTATATGGATTTCACATGAGTTTAGAAATGTTAGTATACAACCAACCTTGACTGAGAACCCTACACATTGTGTATCCATTGAACAAATTGTGTGCTATTTTAATTTCATTATTATTATTTATTTTTCAATTAGATGATAATATTTCATGTATGAGTAGCCCATTGTAAATATCTTCTCATGTAGATCACAATATTATGATTCCCTCATTCATTGGAAATTTCACACGATGTGGTTTGGATATTTTAATTATCGTTACTCTGCTTGAGAGTTGACAAGTGAAAAGTGATATGTTTAGAGAAAATATGGAGTATGGTACTCCCCCATGTTTCGGTGAAGAGTCCTCCATGTATAGGTTTTAGGTTCTCCATGGAGATATACAAAAGACATGGCACAATCCCCCGTATATAGATAGATTTCAAGTACTTTCACATGTTTTGGGGTAGGTTCCTCTATTTCATTGTAGAGGCATTTGTACCATGATTTTTTTATAAAACCCAAACAATGCTACTTGATTAATTAAAACATAATATAAGGAAATTTCGAGATCGAACCCATAAATACAATGAATATGAATAAAGAATGGATGAATGCCAATCGGTTGAAAAAAGAGTATGAAGATGGTGTGAAAGAGTTTATCAAGTTTACAGTAGATCATGCATGTGACCCTTCTCAAATACTCTGTTCGTGTTTATGCTGTTGTTATTCAATACAAATTATTCCAAAGGAGTTCGAATAACACCTGATTTTTCATGGAATAGATCGAATTTATACATGTTGGAATAAACACGGGGAAAAAATGAATATAGGTAGTGGCTCGGATAACACAGCATTTTATGGAAGATCTGATATGATTACAAGCATGAATAGTGAAGACGATTGTATGTAGGGTCTGATTACAGATGTGAATGATGATGAAGATCATATTGAGGAAATGATAAATATAGTTGAAGATGAACTTCGTGATTTCCCAAAATTGTTTGAGAAGTTAAAGAGTTGTGCAAAAACGCCATTGTATGCTAGTTGCACTAAATATACAGCATTGTCAGTCGTACTGAAGATGTATAATTTGAAAGCCAGAAATGGGTGGAGTGATGCCAGTTTTACGGAACTACTTGCTCTCCTGAATGAGATGCTCTCAGAAGATAATGAACTCCCAATCCGAACATACGATGCCAAACAGATGCTATGATCGATGGGTATGATCTATGAAAGAATACACGCCTTCCCGAATAACTGTATATTGTTTCGCAAGGACCACAAATCACTTAAATAATGCCCAAAGTGTGGTGATTCTTGATACAAGAAAGATGATTCTAGTCCTACGAATTTTTTTTGGTACTTTCCAATCATTCCAAGGTTTAGGTGCCTATATGGAAGTGAGGAGACTGCAGGACAATTGACATGGCATGCCGATACAAGAATTAAAGATGAGAAACTATGTCACCCGACAGACTCTCCTCAATGGAAGAGAATTGATCACGAGTATCCTGAATTTGGAAATGATCTAAGAAACCTTTGTCTGATGTTATCTACAGATGGGATGAATCCTTTTGGTTTTCAAAGAAGCAGTCACAGTACATAGCCGGTTATGTTGGTAAATTATAACTTACCACCGTGGTTATGCATGAAACGAAAATACATCATGTTATCTATGCTTATATCAGGACCAAAAAAACCGGGTAATGATATTGATGTTTATTTGGATCCATTGATCGAGGATTTGAAAATATCGTGGGATTCAGGTGTTACGTTGTATGATGATTACAAAAAAGAAGATTTCACTTTGAAAGCCATGTTGTATGGGATGATAAATGAATTTCCTACTTATGTAAATTTTTCAGGATATAGCATTAAAGGAACTCAAGGGTGTCCCATTTTTGAACAAGTTACACAGTCAATTAGGTTGAAACATTCATCGAAAACTGTGTTTTTAGGACATCGCAGATTTCGACCCTGATGGTATAAGTACCGATCTTGGACGACATCATTCGATGGAAGTTCAGAAGAACGTACAACACTGTCTCCACTAATAGGTGATCAATTTTTTGATAAGGTAAAAGATTTGAACACTACTTTTGGTAAACCATTTTTGAAAAACCTTACAACAACTGGTTGGAAAAAGAGATCAGTTTTTTTTGAATTACCATACTAGAATTTTCTGTATGTCAGACATTTTCTTGATGTTATGCATATTGAAAAAAATGTATGTGACAGTGTCATTGGCACGTTTCTAAATACACCCGAAAAAACTAAGGATGTAATTAAGGCTATATTGGACATGGTTGAGATGGGAATACGAGAAATGTTGGCACCAGTAAAGGGTGAAAGACAAACATTTCTTCCTCCTGCTGCTTACACTCTTTCCATGTAGGAGAGATAATAGTTTTGTAACTTCTTGAATGACGTAAAGGTTCCAGAGGGGTATTCATCAAATATCAAGAACATCGTGTCAACGAACGATTTAAAATTAAAGGGGCTGAAATCACATGACTAACATGTTTTGATGCAAGATCTAATTCCTATAGATTTACATTGAATTTTTCCCAAGAATGTCTACCATACATTAACTAAACTATGTTTCTTCTTCAAATCTATATGCAGTAAAGTTATAGACCTGGCGAAATTGCCAACTATGGAAAGAGAAATTTACGTCATATTGTGTGAATTGGAAATGTTCTTCCCGCCAACATTTTTTGATATGATGGTTCATTTGATGGTTCATTTGGTGAGAGATATTCGAATATGTGGTCCTGTACATTATAGATGGATGTACCCCATTGAACGATATATGAAAATTTTGAAAGGGTATGTCAAAAATTGAAGTCAGCCAGATGGTTGTATTGCAGAGCAATATATTGTTGAGGAAGCCGTTGAATTTTGTACTGAATACCTGTATGGTGTGGAAAACGTTGGCCTACCGAAATCTCGTCACACAGAGTGACTTTAGGGTGAAGGATTTTCTTGAAGAGAGGTTGTCACAATCAATATTACAGATCAGGAGCTGGATCAACTTTATGTTTTGCATAACAGTTTTGACGTTGAACCATATGTTCAAACCCACATAGAAATTATTAGGCGTTTGAATCCATCTAGGGATGAAAAATGGATATCAGATACCCATAATCGACATTTTATAGGATGGTTTCAGGACCATATTTTGAAGCAGTTAGATGAAAATACAGAATCAATTTCAGAACGACTTCAATGGCTAGCTGGAGGAGCAAGTGTGTATGTATTATCTTATAATGCTTATGCAGTTAATGGTTATACATTCTATACTAATGAACATGATGAAGACAGTACCATAAAGAATAGTGTGGTTATACTTGTGGACAAGGCGATTCATGTTTCCGGTGCTAAGGACAAAAATCTAATTTATGCGAATATGTCATAATTTGGCATCATCAAACAAATATGGAAGTTAGATTATAAAAAATTCAAAGTGACGATTTTTCAATGAAAGTGGGCTGATAACAGGAGTGATGTTAAAATAGATGAATTAGGATTCGTGAAAGTTGATTTCAGTAAGGAAGGAGAGAAAGATGAACCATTTATAATGGCATCACATGAAGTAAAAGTATTTTATGTTCCAGACCCCAAAAACCGAAATTGGTCAATTGTTCTGTTATCGACCAAAACAACTGAAGGGTCAGATGAAAGTTCAATGGAGGATGAACCTTTTATAGGGACTTCAAAATCATTTTGCAGTGGTCCAAATGTAGATAGTGTTTTGTATATCAGAGGATACCACAATGAAGGGATTTACATAGTCGATAGAGGATTCAAATCTCTTCATCCTTTAATTAAAAAAAGAGAGTACAATAATCAGGTTATTTGTTTATTGTAATATACATTGTGTTACGTTATGTTATTATCTTCCCACTGTGGCTTTTATGTAATCTAAATTAAATGTTAAACCACTTCTGTAGATAATTACCTCTTCACCTGTTGATGCGCCTAATCCCGAAACACAAAAGGTCACTCAACCACCTGCTGGTGGTCCCAGTGTAGAGAAACAACAGGTTTCTCATCCAGCTACTGCTGGTCCCAGTGCAGAGCAGCAATAGGTTTCTCAAACTGTTGCTGCTGGTCCTAGTGCTGATGCTAGTGCTCCAGATAAATATATTGATGATACTTCTGAGGAAATGATAGGAAATGAATCCATGAAAGCACAAAAAAAACAAGAGCTCTGTATTTTGACAATGTTAGCCAAAATTCTTAAGGAAAAAGAAAAAGGCCTCAAATTTGAGGTGGGATGGAATAAGCATGGCCAATATGTTAACCCCAACAAAGCCATCTTTAGTAGCTACATTGTAATAATCACTCAGCAACGTGTGCCGATTGATGTACAGTCGTGGCACCATGTTGTCACCGGTCATAAGACACTAATGTGGGAAGAGATTACGGTAACATTATGATATCGTTTTTTTAATTTATTAAAATAAAATACCAAAACATTGACTTACTCTTCATCATCCTTTGAAGAGTTAATTTAAAGTAGATTCCTCGCACAAGGATTATGTATTAAGAGTTGTAGGAAGGATTCATAGAGGTTTCTGCACAATTTTAACGAAATATCATCTTAAAGATGTTGAAGGAAAAATCAAGACGCACCCACCTCCTCTATATGCACACTTGATATACCAAGGAGTGTGGGATGCGTTTATCAACCATTGTGGGGAGAAGACTTTTCAGGTACATTGTGTGGGGTAATACGTTGTTTGACGTTGCTTGTATTCATCACTTTGATTGACAGTTTTTTATTTATGAAATAGCAACTGAGTGCTGAAAATAAAAAACGCATAGCAGAATTAGCGTACCCTTACCGTAAAGCAAGGTTGGGGTACACTTCAATTGATAAAAAATTGGTACGTCTTTTAAATATACTGTACTACTTATATGTGACATAAAACAACACCATAACCATGTTTCTCTGTTTATATGAAGATTGATGAATCTAAATCAAAAGACAAATCCATCCCACGCCATGTGCTATGAAAGGATGCTCATGTAAATAATGAAGAGATACTGATAGATGAAAACACACAAAAAGTGTGGGAAACATGTGTAAGTATGGCATAATATAAATTTGATTTGTTTTAAATTGCTATTACATTACAATGACTACTTATTTTTCTATATTTTCTATCTGACATAGTCACAGGACTCAACAACACCCACACCAGATGCATACATACTTTCAGCAGCCTTGAAGTGGCCAGACCAGCATGGCCGTGTCAGAGGTGCAGGTTTTGGGGTGACACCTCGAACATATTTTAAAAAACAAAAACAAGCGGATGATGAAAATGAAAAAATGGAAAAGCTGCAAGAAAAATTAGCTATTTTTCAAGAAGAATTAAAATACTAGAGAGAGATGATAGAAACATTGATGGGGGAGAGGCAAAGAGAAGAAACAACTCAACAACAACCCGTGCGTGACGATCCTGCCCCACCCCTCACCAACTTTGAGGCAAGCCATTTCCCTTTAAAGCTTGACTTAGATGAGGTAATAAATGTTTTAATAATTGTTTCTATGAAATGTGATTCACATAGACACTGATACCTTTCCTATACTAATATTATACAGGGTTAAAATGACTATGATTTGTATCTAGTAACTCCCACATATCGCCTTGTAGTGAGGGCTATAGTGTTCAATACGCAGAATGACATGCTACACAATAGACAACATCCAACAGATCATTTCAGAGTGTCAATTAACGTATCTAATGAGCCAAGTGCTGAGCTACCTTTTCCAAATGACGATGACGACATTCATACGGTTGAACAATCTGTTGGAACATTCATCGCATGGCCGTCAGTTCTTGTAAAAAAACATGTCGACAAGGAGGTATCCATTTCCAAGTTGTTTTTCAAGCTGGACCTTTAAAATTTAATGAAAAAAGGTCTGAACTGATGAATGCTATTACAAAATGACAAAGTGAAAGGGGTGAAATGAAATATTAGCTCAAAAACATCTCAAGGATCAACCAACCAATTAAAACGGTCTAGTAAGAGAACCTTCACGCCGCCCATTCTATATCCATAGTTAATATCATTGTAGGATCATGTGGAAAAAATTTGATAGAAAACAATGCTCACACAGTTGTTTTTGAAAAAAATATGTACAGAGAGGAAACATCATATTTCATTAGTGCTGAAAATGTAAATGAAATCCTCAAGTATGAATGGCTAGGTGCCTTAGTTGTAAATTTATACATGAGGTATGTTTTCATGATTTGATTTTACAAAAGCTGATATACTCTGATAATAATGACTAAATACATTTTATATTTTTCGCAGGCATATATATGAAAAAAAAATTGAATTGATTTCCCCATGAACAAAAATTTGGACTCATTAGTCCTCACACCACCTCTTCAAAAGAAGAAACAGATTCTGATAAAGAGGCTGCAATAATGTCATCCATGCTTAAATTGTTTGAAAACAAAATTATAGATGACATAAACTTTTTAATACCAACGATGCAGGGGTAAAACCCTACAATTTAATCATATCAACTATATTTTCATTTCTTTCTTTAAATATTCCTTTTTGTATTTTTAGGGAGCATTGGATGCTGATTGCAGTCAATTTGGATACTCTAAAGATTTATTTTCAGGATTCAACGCATGGATATCCAACAAACCGACCACGCATGATGGAGTTTGTTAATTTGTAATACAATATATCCATAATTTTAAAACTAAACATCTAGTTATATAATTTATGTTATCTTTTAATGAGGATTCTGTTATGATAGGGCGGTGCATCAATATCATATAATGCATGGAATGAATCCATGGCATAAGGATGAGCAAGCCTACAAGATCTAAAACTGGAAAAGTATCTGTATATATATGATAACATTGCACTATACAAACACATATCAAAACAAATTACTTATTGTTGTCGATGTTTCTATAGTGTCCAAAAAAAACAAATGGAAAGGACTGTGGTTATTATGTTTTTAAATTTATGAAAGAGATCATATTTCATCAACAAACTAGAATCCCTGACGAGGTATTTTCAAAAATAATTACGAGTTCATTTAAAATATTTATTAATCCTTTGTGTATTTATATTTTTTCAGTACTACCATGACTTTCGCAAAAACTCATATTCAGAAGATGTTATAGATGTGTTTAGAAATGAATGAGCAACATACCTGATGGAAGATTGTACACAAATAGGATGAAGGTGAATTCCTACTAATGTTATCCATATATGATCATTGATATCTCCCCTGTTTACACTTACTGAGCATATATGATCACCCTTTATTATGTTTTATATCCTTAGGTTATGATGAATGGGTTTAGATATGATTTGTCTTTCTAGTAAAGCATAAATAATTGGCTAAAAGTGTCTGATACCAGTTTGAAATTGACATTAACTTTTGAAAACAACACTACTGACATATGGAAAACCAAGAAAACATGTTCGGGTTGTTTTGATACTTTATGAAAATGATCCACGAGTCATTTGTGAGGTTTATGAATTGACCTCACCTCAATCCGACGCACGGTGTGAACGGCATGACTAAAAGTGTCTGATACCAGTTTCAAATTGACATTAACTTTATAAAACAACACTACTGACATATGGAAAAATGAGAAAACACATTCGGATGGTTTTTATACTTTAGGAAAGCGATCCATGATTCATTTGTGAGGTGTACGAATCGACCGCACCTCAATCTGACGCACGGTGTGACCAGAATGGCTAAAAGTGTCTGATAACAGTTTCAAATTGACATTAACTTTAGAAAACAACACTACTGACATATGGAAAACTAAGAAAACGTGTTTGGATTGTTTTTATAATTCATGAAAATGATCCACGAGTCATTTGTGAGGTGTAAGAATCGACCACACCTCAATACGACACACGGTGTGACCGATATGGCTAAAAGTGTCTGATAACAGTTTCAAATTGACATTAATTTTAGAAAACAACACTACTAACATATGGAATACTGAGAAAACATGTTTGTATTGTTTTTATACCTTAGGAAAACGATCCATGATTAATTTTTGATGTGTACGAATCAACCACACCTCAATCCAATGCATGGTGTGACCGGTATGGATAAAAGTGTCTTATACAAGTTTCAAATTGACATTAACTTTAGAAAACAACACTACTGACATACATAAAACCAAGAAAATGCATTCATATTGTTTTGATACTTTAGGAAAATGATCCATGAGTCATTTTTGAGGTGTACGAATCAACCACACCTTAATCCGATGCACAGTGTGACCGGTATGACTAAATTTGTCTGATAATAGTTTCAAATTGACATTAAATTTAGAAAACAACACAAATGACATATGGAAAACTGAGAAAACGTGTTCGGATTGTTTTGATACTTTATTAAAATGATACATGAGTCATTTTTGAGGTTTAAGAATCGACCGCACCTCAATCCCACACACGGTGTGATCGGTATGGATAAAAGTGTCTGATAACAATTTCAAATTGACATTAATTTTAGAAAACAATACTACTGACATACGGAATAATGAGAAAAAATGTTCGGATTGTTTTGATACTTTAGGAAAACTACCCATGAGTCATTTTTGAGGTGTAAAAATCGACCACACCTCAATCTGACTCATAGTGTGACCAGCATGGCTAAAAGTGTCTGATACCAGTTTCAAATTGAAATTAACTTTAGAAAACAACACTACTAACATACGGAAACCCGGGAAGATGCATTCGGATTGTTTTGATACTTTAAGAAAATGATCCATGAGTCATTTTTGAGGTTTACGAATTGACCGCACTTCAATCAGACACACGGTGTGACCGGTATGGCTAAAAGTGTCTGATAACAGTTTCAAATTGACATTAACTTTAGAAAACAACACTACTAACATATGGAAAACTGATAAAAAGAATTCAGATTGTTTTGATACTTTAGGAAAACGATCTATGAGTCATTTTTGAGGTGTACGAATCAACCACACATCAATCCGATGCACGGTGTGACTGGTATGGCTAAAAGTGTCTGATAACAGTTTCAAATTGACATTAAATTTAGAAAACAACACTACTGACCTAAAAAATACCGAGAAAATGAATTTGTATTGTTTTGATACTTTAGGAAAACGATCCATGAGTCATTTTTGAGGTTTAATAATCCACCGCACCTCAATCCCATGCACGGTGTGACCGGTATGGCTAAAAGTGTCTGATAACAGTTTCAAATTGACATTAATTTTAGAAAACAACACTACTGACATACGAAATACTAAGAAAAGGCATTCTGATTGTTTTGATACTTTAGGAAAATGATCCATGAGTCATTTTTGAGCTGTATGAATCAACATCACCTCAATCCGACTCACGGTGTGACCGACATGGATAAAAGTGTCTGATACCAGTTTCAAATATACATTAAATTTATAAAACAACACTACTGACATACGTAAAACCGATAAAACACATTTAGATTGTTTTTATACCTTAGGAAAACGATCCATGAGTCATTTTTGAGGTTTATGAATCGACCGCACCTCAATCACACACATGGTGTGACCGGTATGGAAAAAAGTGTCTGATATTAGTTTCAAATTGACATTAACTTTAGAAAACAACACTACTGACATATGAAAAACTGATCAAACGTGTTCGGATTGTTTTGATACTTTATGACAACGATACATGAATCATTTGTGAGGTGTACGAATTGACCGCACCTCAATCCAACCCACGGTGTGATTGGAATGGCTAAAAGTTTCTGATAACAGTTTCAAATTGACTTTAAATTTAGAAAACAACACTACTGACATACATAAAACTGAGAAAACGTGTTCAGATTGTTTTGATACTTTAGTAAAATGATCCATGAGTCATTTTTGAGGTGTACGAATCAACCGCACCTCAATCCCATGCAGGGTGTGACCGGTATGGCTAAAAGTGTCTGATAATAGTTTCAAATTGACATTAATTTTAGAAAACAACACTACTGACATACGGAATACCAAGAAATCACATTAGGATTGTTTTAATAATTTAGGACAACTATCCATGAGTCATTTTTGAGGTGTACGAATTGACCTCACCTCAATCCAACAAACAGTGTGACCGACATGGTTAAAAGTGTCTGATACTAGTTTCAAATTGACATTAAATTTAGAAAACAACACTACTGACATACGGAAAACCAAGAAAACATGTTCGGATTGTTTTGATACTTTAGGAAAATGATACATGAGTCATTTTTGAGGTGTAAGAATTGACCACACCTCAATCCCATGCACGGTGTGACCGGTATGGCTAAAAGTGTCTGATAATAGTTTCAAATTGACATTAATTTTAGAAAACAACACTACTGACATACGGAATACTGAGAAAACATGTTCAGATTGTTTTGATACTTTTGGAAAACTATCCAGGAGTCATTATTGAGGTTTATGAATCGACCGTACCTCAATCCGACGCATGGTGTGACCGGCATGGCTAAAAGTGTCTGATACCAGTTTCAAATTGACATTAACTTTAGAAAACAACACTACTGACATACGGAAAACCGAGCAAACGCATTCAGATTGTTTTGATACTTTAGGAAAATGATACATGAGTCATTTGTGAGGTTTAAGAATCTACAACACCTCAATATGACGCACGGTGTGATCAATATGGATAAAAGTGTCTGATATCAGTTTTAAATTGACATTAACTTTAGGAAACAACACTACTGACATACATAAAACTGATCCAACGCGTTCGTATTGTTTTGATACTTTTGGACAACGTTCCATGAATCATTTTTGAGGTGTAAGAATTAACCGCACCTCAATACGACGTACGGTGTGATCGGTATGGATAAAAGTGTCTGATAACAGTTTCAAATTGACATTAATTTTAGAAAACAACACTACTAACATATAGAATACCGAGAAAACATGTTCATATTGTTTTGATAATTTAGGACAATGATCCATGATTCATTTTTGAAGTGTATGAATCAACCGCACCTCAATCCGACATATGCTGTGACCGGTATGTCTAAACGTGTCTGATAACAGTTTCAAATTGACATTAACTTTAGAAAACAACACTACTGACATACGGAATACCGAGAAAATGTGTCCATATTGTTTTGATACTTTAGGAAAACGATCCATGAGTTATTTTTGAGGTGTAAGAATCAACCACACCTCAATCCGATGCATGGTGTGACTGGAATGGCTAAAAGTCTCTGATACCAGTTTCAAATTGACATTAACTTTAGAAAACAACACAATTGACATACGGAAAACTGAGCAAAAACGTTCGGATTGATTTGATACTTTAGGAAAATGATCCATGAGTCATTTTTGAGGTGTAAGAATCAACTTCACCTCAATCCGACGCACGGTGTGACCGGCATGGCTAAAAGCGTCTGATACCAGTTTAAAATTGACATTAACTTTAGAAAACAACACTACTGACATGCAGAAACCGAGAAAATGTGTTCGAATTGTTTTGATACTTTAGGACAACGATCCATGAGTTATTTGTGAGGTGTACGAATCGACTGCACCTCAATCCGACCCATGGTGTGACCGGTATGGCTAAAAGTGTATGATTTCAGTTTCAAATTGACATTAACTTTAGAAAACAACACTACTGACATACAGAAAACCGAGAAAACACATTCGGATTGTTTTAATACTTTAGGAAAACGATCCATGAGTCCTTTTTGAGGTGTACGAATCGACCTCACCTCAATCTGACGCACGGTGTGACAGATATGGCTAAAAGTGTCTGATACCAGTTTCAAATTGACATTAACTTTAGAAAACAACACTACTAACATACAGAATACTGAGGAAAACAGAGCAAACGCATTCATATTGTTTTGATACTTTAGGAAAACGATCCATGATTCATTTGTGACGTGTACAAATTGACCGAAACTCAATCCAACACACGATGTGACCAGGATGGATAAAAGTGTCTGATACTGGTTACAAATTGACATTAATTTTAGAAAACAACACTACTGACATACGGAATACCGAGCAAACACATTCGGATTGTTTTGATATACTTTAGGAAATTGATCCATGAGTTATTTGTGAGGTGTATGAATCGACCACACCTCAATCCGATGCATGAAGTGACTGGTAAATCTTTTCATTAGATAAAGAATCAGTATTTATTAAATGAGATAAATCATCCAAAAACATATTGATTTTACATTATTCCCTTTAATTGTTATCAGAATGAAAACATTTGAGTTTATCATTCCCATATTTTAGTTTCAAAATTCCATATTAATATATTCTTTCATATTATTTTTTTAATTTATTTCATTATTGTATTACTAACATAATATTTGTTTTCTTATATAGGTGAATTCTTTTCCTTAAGTTCAGATGCTTTTTTCAGCAACAAATACCGTGGATGACATTTTTTGATAGAGGATCACATATATCAAAGGATGAAACATTAATTTTTGTAACTGTTGTTGGATAATTTTAATTTTAACCATGTAAAACATTGTTTTAAATGTATATAGAAGTGTGTTTTTTTTGTATTCGTGATGTTAAGTAAATGTATATAGGATTGTTTGTCAAAATATTGTGTGCGGGTGCTGGTTTGTATAAGTGAAGGTGCTGGTTTGTACAGGTGTAGGTGCTGGTTTCTGCAGGTGATGGTTCTGTAGGTGCAGCTGAAAGAGCCTTTTTCAATGCTATCCTGAGCGCTGATAATATGGCCCTTTATTAGCGCTATCCTGAGCGTTGATAATATGGCCATTTAAAAAAGCTATCTTGAGTGCTGATAATATTTCCATTTATCAGCGCTATAAAAGTTCTTTAAATGTCGGCGAAGATAAAGGGGGGGGGGTCCCCTTTATCAGTGCTCTGAAAATCACTGATAAAGTCACACTTTATAAGCTCTTTTTGGAGCACTGATAAAGGGGACCCCCCCCCTTTATCTTCGCCGGTATTTACAACACTTTTCTAGCACTGTTAATATCGGTTTTTAGCACTGATAAAGGGCCAATTTGTAGTAGTGTATAAAGGAAAATATAGTGTGAACATTATGAGCATGGTCAATTGGATTTCAACCATTTCAAACAAATTGAGGACTAGAGGAAATATCCTCCTAAGTAACATATTACATGTGTTTGGAGCACCATTAGGACATTGAGGTCTATCATAAATAGGAAATTGTGATAGTGGGAGTACCACAAATCAAAATTGACCATTAAAAATTAAAATTTATTGTGAATATATATTTATGATAGTTGATAATAGGATGATTACATGACCATCTCTCTAATATATAGGCTCACTCAATGTGCTCACGCACATAGTGGTGTAGCTTCCAATTTGGATATTTATCATACTTAAAAGTATTATTCTCCCCTATAGTGATAGTTCATGGACAAAATAGGCTCACCTACCATCTAGGGAACACAAATAAAAGAATATATTGTGAGAAGTGATCATTCTCATGTTTTTAATGTGGTCAATGGTTGACCAAACATTTGTGGGCCCCATTCTTTAATGACATGGCTACGGGGCTTGTGTCTCCAACATAGATAAAATGAATCAAATAAACAACATAGTAGTTAGTCAAAAATACTAATATAAAAATCCTAACATAACTCGAATTAAACTATTAAATATATAAATCTTCCATATGGAACATAAATTACTTCATACTCCACCAACTTAATTCTTCACCAATTCTAGACTCACTAACTTACTAAATCATCAAGCCATACCAAATTCCAATGCCTTTATCAAACACAGGGAATTATAAAAATGTTAGGTCATAAAAATGTTAGGTGAATACTATGTTCCACACATGATACATGATACATAATACATAAAAAAACCCTTTGTTTCCATATTTTTCTAACATATCCACAAGACCAATAATCACTATTCGATGATGGACACTATTTATCACCCTCTCCACATCCATCTCTACTTCTTACTACCGGCACCTGTAAGAAAATTATATTGAGAATTAAATAATGTTTTATATTTTTATTTAAACTTAAAAAAAATAAATGTTTTAAAACTAAATGATTTTGAAGTTGTGTGATTTACCTACTCACCACCCTCATCGATGCAATATCACCAGGGATAGATCTAGTTGTCTTCTGATATAAATCGACCAATGCATTCTGCAAAGTGGATATCTAAGCCACATATTCCTAAATTGTGTTTTTCATAGAATCATAATCTCTATGAGCATCTTGAATACAACTAGAAGTAGATTTAGATTCAATACCTGATGGCCAACTAAATACCTCAAATGGTAAGGGTCCCAAACCCATCCCACACACTCGAATAAGATGCTCCTTCCCAAGCACTTTACCAATTGGGTCATCCTAGGAGACTGAGTAGGACTCTCTGGGATTGACATCCCACAGTTCTTTAATTTATACCTATAAATCAAATATAATCCATATTATAAGCAATATATATTAACATAGTGAAAACTTATAATAAGTGATTATAATGAAAAATGAATTCATACCCTAGGTTCTTTGGTAGGCTCATTAACAAAACTCCCATCAGATTTTTTATGAAAATCCAACCACACTTTTGTTTAGGATGCTTGGTTCCCTAAAATATATGACTACATTAAACAAATATAAATAAAAAATTTAATATATTAAATATATAATATTGTCTTATAAATATTTAATCTAAGGAAAAGATTACCAAAGTCGATCGGCTTATAAGAACACTCTTTGACCCCACAGTGTGGGGGATGATTTTCTTAGCCCGGCTCGATTCGTTCTTCCTTGAAAGATGTTGAAAAAAATAAAATGTAATTTAATAGTAATGTATGCAATGTCATATCTTTTTCATATACATGAATAAATGTAAAATGAGATTAATATAATAATATATTTTTAATGACCATGTTCTTCTCATTACAATGTTAGTCAATAATAAAATTCTATTGCCCTCTAGGCACCCCATTAGGTACCTTTCCATACATATATTGGGTGCTCAAAAAAGTATCATTGACATCACCCCATAATCTCCATTTAAAGTCTTTATATTTCTTTCTCAAATTTTCCAATGTCCACTTTCATGCTAGCAAATCAGCAATCGTAAAGTGGAAAATCAATTGTACACATAAATTAATTTCGAAAATATTGGAATTTAATAACATATTGACATTCAATTACACCATAATTTATTAAAAATAACTTTATTTGTGAATAAAAATCTTCATTCTTTCATTATTAAGGAATATGACTCCAATCATCATATGTAATCAGAAGGGAAACCAGCTCTACACCCAGATGACCAAGAATTTGGCCAAGTAATCTGAAGATGTTATCCATATAGACACCATATGAATAAAATGGGACAATTATCTTTAGTGCAGTCAGATTCCATATATCTAATCTTGTCATATTTTTCTTTATGTTCTAATTGTTTCCATATTTTATGAACAAATAGTTAGTATAAAAAAAGTGGAATAACTTAATTTATAATAATATTTGTACTTATAACAGTAACTCTCTAGTATCCTTATGAAGAACCAAGAGTGTCACCCTGCTCCTTTACTATTGAGGCTGATGAATGGGAAGGTGTCAATTGAGCTGCTGATGGTATGCTCACAAAGGGTGTGAGAGATGGTGTAGGGGAAAATAGATGGTGTCTCAGATGCTCTAGGGAGGGAGACAGACATATCATCATCTGTAGGTGTGGTCAATGGAATAGTATAGTGCTTCCTCCTTGAAATTCATATCATTTAATTAGATAAAATTAAATTCAGTACATATAATACAAAAAATTAAACTTGTGAGGGAGTTTTGATATTGTGATTCTATCCATAAATATCATGTTATATGTGATGTATTTTCTATTTGATTAGCACTAGATATTGTGATGAACTTCCCTTATGATTTTTATTATGTTTATTACTAGATATTTAAATTCCATTCTAGGAGCTAATGACTTGTGTCTATAATAGATGTATCACAAGAATTGATCGAAATAGGCGAGGTTAAGTGTTAGGGAAACCTGGTTAGCACCTGATGACCTAACATGGATTCTAGTTGAAAATTTTCCAGATGATACCTAAAAGATAATTCCCAAATGTTTCATATGATATTCATAAAAAAATCAAGGTTATACATGTGAAATTTAAAATAAAGAACCATAAGGTAATCACAATGAAATCAATTAACGATAGAGAAAAAAAAGTCTTCCATATTTACACACTAAACATTCTCTACATCATAAACATATACATGCTTCATATAAAAACAATAAACATGACCTATATTAAATTATTTTACATTTTTAATATCAAAACAATATAATATTATAATTTATTCATATAAAAAATAAAAATGATCCATAGGAAAACATAATGCACCTTCAGCATGCACAATATAATTTATTCTATCATACATTTATTTTCATCCTAATAAACTTAATACAAGTGAAGTTCATTTAATTTGAGAATGCGACTTAAGTCAATATATAACTACTAGGAAACAAACAAGCATATACAAAACCCCATACCTAATTAACATAACAACTACATTCTCCTACATCACACATCATCACCACAACCATGATCATCAAACAACTATATCACACATCATACAACATCAAATCTCATTCAAACCAACCATTTTTCACTGAACAACAGAATCTAACTCAAACCTAATTAACACCACTAGTGGTAAAATCCCTATAGGGACCACATGAAGCACACAAAATGAAACAATCACATAAAAATATAAATTATATTTCAGCATTCATAATACTATATTTCAAAGGGGCCTCCTATATAGCTAGAAAAGAGTGGTATTGAGGGATAATAGGGAGAAAATTATCAAGATGGGGTCCTTGGTTTCACTCTTAGGATATCCGGGACTCTTATAAGTCCAACATTAACTATTTAACTCCCACCAGGTACCCTGTGTCACCAATAATTATAAAATATATGTGGAAACCCATTGTTGGTACCTTAAATCACCAATACAAAAACCAAACCATATAACTCATTAAATAAAATAAAATAGGATGTAAACTCAATAACCTAAATCAATTTTGAATCCATTTTCAAACAAATACCCCACAATCAGAATAAAAAATTCAAATGATTGAATGATCTTCCATTCAAATTTCTAACATAAGACCTTAATGAAACCATACTCAAGGTAACAAAGTAAAAACATTATATCCTCCCCAAAAATATCACTTTTCAATATAGATAAGTCTCAAGAAACATCTATCTAAATACTCGTTGCCTCTATATTGGAAATAAATGAACTGAGGAATCTATTATATCAATAATAATAATCTTTGAAACTCACCTCAAATCCCCAAAACTAACTAGCTCCAGAACCCAAATAACTAAAAAAATATCATATAACTTTTACATAAATTTAAACACACCTCGAACCATATCCTAATTTATCAATTCCATGTCTAAGTCATAGCTCCCAAATCTAACCGAAATCATTAAAAACACCAACACTTCAACATCCAAAACTATCACACTAATAAATATCCCTAATTTTACAATACAATTCTAAAGAATGACTCCAAATTCCAAAAAAATACAAAACCATCAAGAAACATCAATACTATACTAGAGGCGAGGCTCAAGATCGGTGGAGAGGCACGACGGGGGACAAAAATGCTTAGGACTGACAACAACGCGTGGTGAGGGTAGTGCTTTGGGGGGTTGGGGGGGTCAGAGGGGTCTATGGAGTGGGGGGGGGGTTCAAGGGATAAGTTATATTCTTTTGAAAAAAATAAATGTTTTAGAGGTGTTTTAGTAAACTGCCGCTAAAAACCACATCAAAACATTGATTTTCGTGTAGTGTATGTTGTCAGGCAGGTTAATAATCATCAAGAGTTATATGATTTTAGGTTTAGCATATTCAATGCCATCAGATAATTTAATTCGTATTGATGATAAGCCTATGGATTATATCACGGATGTATCATTTTATCATTTAATCACTAGGTAGAATGTGTCGATATACATGGTACCCATCATCTGTTAAACGTATAGTGAACTATTTAAATTCAGTTAGACCTGCTCAAACTTTGAGTTGATATGGTTGAACTCTAATCGACTCCTAAGTAGACTAACTCATACATTGATAAATGTACTTTCTCATCCCAATGTTTGGGATGATATTTTATGGGGAATTAGGTGTTGACACATTAGTCATTTAATTTGGATCTTATGATAAATTAATTGATGAGTTGAAATGTGACTCAGAGAAGTATCATGTCTATGTCTTGGTATGAATCCAATCTAGTGCCATTATGCAGATGGTTGTATCTATATCTTTTGTTAAATTTTTTTAATGTGTGATGACCACCTCTGGTAACCATAACCAATTGTCGATGGGGTGTGTTCCAGGAAATTAGATCTGCATCTCAGTTAAATATGAATACTAGGGACACTCCAAAGGTGGGGAGTGTCAAGTAAAATCAGTTTAAATATGTCATTTTGGGTAGAATGAAAACAAATTTGGAAGCCCAATTGGATATGTACATGCTTTCTTGAATTCCTTTGAGGATTTCATGTTTTGAAACTGTGTCGGTGCTTGCTCAATAGTAGGACATTGATGCAATTGGCTATTTGTGACCCATTAAAAACATCTTTGGTCTTCATAGACTTCATTGGTTAATAATGAATTATCGCATGATGCCTCTATGTTAAAGTACTATGATAGGTTGGTGATGGTGTTTTGGCAGGTTAAGTCATGTGTCTTTCAAGAGATTTGGACAATTGGTGATTTTGCTATTTTTCGTTCCAGTAGTTGGGTTTTATTTGTAATGCCCTGAACCCAGTTACCTTGAACCAGTGCATTATTAAATAACATTGGCATGATACAAGGAATCATGTCTTTAAAGATCGATCCGTTTAGTAGCCTTGTAAGTACTAGATATATAAATAAGTTTTACATTACATCACGAAAAAAAACATTGTGTCCCATTTGGACACTCTTATATCCCTTAGCCTATTACTGCAGGTTAATTGTAATGTACTTCTTTACATCGTGGAAAAAACAAAACATAAGAAAGGGGTGAAATCAGATGCTCATTAAGGATAACAATATAGAAAAAACTATCATAAATAATAATAAACATTTAAGGCAATGTATAATACCAGAACATAAGAATTTTAAACATAAACTTCAAAATAATATGGAAAAGATAAATCAAATAATTCCATTTAATTATTCACATGGATATTATACTAGTCAAATAATCACATGTAATATCAATATCCAATTTCATAATGATGGAATGCATAATGCCATACTTCATAACCATATAGTCAAGGCTTTGTGCCAAGACAACAAATAATATATTGTCAAGGTCTTATGCCAAGACACTAGTTTGTCTCATGAGACCTACCGATGCATCGAGGAGCTATAGAGGGCTCCACCCATCACTAACTAAGTCTAATTCATTCATCATATTAAATTTTTTAAAAATAACATAAACATTCCTATTAAAACTAGCATACGAAATGTCAATAATTTATCCATAAACCATGACTGGTATAAAAATAACACATCCACAGTCAAACATATCAAAAAAAAATCAATACAGTATGGAAGATTTGTATCATAATAAATCAACCTAGACCAAGAATAATATCCCATAAAATATTTTGACATAGTTGAAAATGATAAGTAAAAATCTTGGAGAGAAATATCACTTTTTATGAAAACATTTAATAGTCTCACTATTTATCAAGAAGCTGTTTAAAATAGATTTTTGAATCAAAGTGTCCCATACCACTTTGAAACCTTTAAAAGGAATTTCAATTTTAAAAAATTAATTTAAATATAAATAAAATATTAAAACCATTTTTAAAACATGGACATTAATGGGAAATATTTAGAAGAATAAATTTTTGATACATTTAGAATGATATTTTAGTTAGAGTTCCTAAAAAAATGAGAGATGATTGAATAAAAATAATTTAGGTAATAAAAACATTATAATATCATGAGAATAAAGGTATTCATGATATACTAGGTCAAAGTATAGTATACACACCAAATAAAAGTGAATTGGCGCATAACAACAAAGAAGTCTCAATGGAATGTAAGTTGAGATGAATTCCTTTATAAAGACCATATCCTTGAGTTAAGGATAAATCAATGACAAAATTATGTGTGAAAAATATAAAAACACTCAATATGATTATATATTTAGTGTAAATCAATTAGAGGACATTCACACATATTCTTGTAAAAACAACACTAATGACTTGGATGTTCAACTCAATGAATATAAATTGAGTTAAAACTACTCTTATCAAGTTTATATCGATGAATTGAGAATTTATTAATGGAGTGATTATGTGTATAAAAAGTATATCCACAAAAATGGGAGTGGAAATTACTACATAAGTAAATAAATAGTGATTTCACACATAATCTTGGAGTAAAGTAATCAATGAAGTTTGCGTAAAACCGAATGAGTGGAAATTTGAAATTTGAAATTCCCTTACCGATTAGGTAACTTACGAAACATACACCCCATGAAAGAAGGATCATAAAATGATGATGTAAATACCCATAAATTAAATTATATTACCCACAAAATACAATCATGGGAAGTATATACACCACACAAAAGGTAATAGTGACAAATATAGCATGAATCTCCCGAGAATAAAAGTGAGATGAAAACCCGTTATCACTTTGTAATAAATCGTGTCGTATGACCAAAATTTAATAACCACAAAATTAATCACAGAATACCATGAATATAAAGATAATAATGATAATATATATATCAAATGACAGTACATGATACACCACATGCAGTAAATAAGTGGCAAACAATGGAAATAACACAGAATTAAAAGTGAGATAAGAACCCCCTTACCTTGTATATTTCCTTAGTATAGGGTAGGTTAAACTCTTTTATAATGGTGAAATAATTGTTATTAAATTATAAAAGAACCAAATACATAAATATGATATCATATATGATCTTCTAATATTTCTTTGTTAATGATATTTCAGTAGTATCATTGTTTTGGTTGTTAACTGATTCATTTTCCTTTATATGTTTTGTTACGTAAGTCATGTTTGTTATGTATAGGATGTATTTGATTCATATCTAGAATGATATTAAGTTCTTAAACATTATTTTTAATCAAAAAATGAAAATTATTCTTGAATTATTATGATGGGGAATGAATCTCATCGCGTTCGTGGAGACGGTAATTCGTACGTACGCACGAGTGAAAATATCATTATATTGATGGTAAAATTGTATGTAATTGGATGGTATATCATATATACAGAGTCATTAAAATGTTATATTTATTATTTACATCAGTTATACTCATTATTATACCCATCCAAATAATGGAGTGTTTGAATAACAAACTACACCATGATGTTGAGACGGTAAGCCGTACGTACGCAGGTATGGTGACTTTGTCATTTATAGTATAGATAGAATAATGAATATGGTTTACCATATTTATAATAACATAATAGTATGTAGAAGGTACTGGATTTATTATTTTTGTATGGAAACAAAAAAGAAATAGGAAGTGGAAGAAGAAAAGAACATGAAAGAGGGTAGTGAAATCATTACCTCTTCTTTGGGTGTTTCCTTTTGAGTCGATCAGAAGGGATCCTTAGGTTGGATTTCTAATCAAATTAAGGCCTATATGTTGAAGTTAGGGATGTTTGGAAGATATTTGGGCATGGGTTGTCCGAGCCAAATGGATTTGTAGGTGTGAAATTAAGAGAAGGTTAAGTACCCTTTTATAAGAGAGGTGAGGGTCACTTTAGGAAAACTGTGAAATATTATTTTATTATAAATCATTTTCGGTTTATAATGGATAAAAATTGATTTATTTCAAAGATAAGGTGGGTATGGGTCTAAATCCTCTCAACCATTAGGTTTTAGACAAGTCTAGGTCACCATATTAACATTACCTTTTAGATTTAACTATTAGTTAAATAGTATAACTTTTACCGTGTCTTCTTGTATTCTTACACTATATGGTTAATAAACTTACTATAAACTTCCAAGAGAACCTCAAGTGGTTCATTAATGACATATAAAATATTATTTAAGCCCTTTTTCGGAACCATATATTTTTAGGAATATTATATCAACAAATAATATAGTATTTTTTTTTAAAAACTCATTTATGTCAATTTCGACATTATTTAGTATTAGGTTTTTGTGAAAATCATAACAACACGATTACTTAGAAAAAAATTATTTAATCAACCATAAAATGTCATAATAACCTATAAAATCAGTTCAATTCATCAAAAGTCTCAAATTACATTTATTTGGATATTTATAATATCAATGATTTTAATCTTTCATTAATAAGGTAATTACAACATCGTCATTGTGTCATAAATAAATTTAATTATTTAATATCTAAAAATTATAAATAAAATACAATTATGTAGGAAATATTTTTAGATTTCTAAGGAATATTTATAGTCTAATTTATCTTATGTATAACCCTATATTAAAAATGGTTAGTTATTAATATTTGAATTTCACACTTTTAACTCTTCTTTAAATAAAATAATAATAAATGTCCTAATCTAATCCAAGTGGACCAAAAGGATCATATTTTATTCCTAAACTTTTTTTGGTCGAATTATACTTATCCAATAGAATTAGAACATGTGTTAGGATAATTATAATATCATTTTTACCTTTTATTACCTTATTTACTTTTAACTGTGGTAAATAAAAATCAAAAGTTACTATTCACCAAAAATTACTTTCAACTCATTGAACCAAATTTTACTTACCGATGTCAACCATGTCTCTCAGATTTTTGAAATTCAACTCATAGAAGCGGTAAAATTAAATTTTATACAAATTTGAAAACGATCCAAGAAGGTGGGTAAAAGACGGTAAAAAGTTCAACAAAATTTTATACATCTAATTTTATTATAAAAATGACTTCAATGAATCAAATTGAAATAATATATGTATTTTGTATCAGTATTGACTTAAATAAATAAAATAAATAATTATTTAAATAAAAATTTAGTTTTAAAACAATAAAGCAATGTTTTTCACTATTCATCAAAATTGAATGTTTTCAGAAAAATACCAAAAATTCACCCTAAGATAATTCTAATATTCCAAAAATAAAAAATGAATTCTATTTTACCAAATTAAAAACATAGAAGTATAATTAATTAATTTAATATTAATTCTCATTGTCCAAACCAAAAGGTAGGTTTTTAAGAAGTGAAAACTATCAAAAGATTGACATGTGTTTATGTCAAATTTAAATGTGAAATTACTTATAATGACCTAAATTGTATTAAATTATAAAAGTATAATCTGATTATTCTTCCAAAACATTTAAATGCATAATTTAACACTATAAATTATTTCGACTAAAAAAATTGTTTTCAATTAAAATTTAGTATTTTTCAGTATTCATCAAAATATGAAAGTTATCAGAAAAATACCAAAAAATTATCCAAAATAAATTTTTATGTCCCAATTATAAAGAAGAATTTAATTTCATTAAATTGAATATATAAAAGTGTTAAATATTGGTTTTAAAATGGGTTTTCCATTAAAATATGGTAAAATTTCATTTAAAAAAAAATACTTCTTTTATCTGAAAAAATGAATTTGTTCTTATATTATATCTAAGAAACACATAATATGGATTCTAAAATTATATGAAGTATATAAAATTCAAAATTCATTTAATACTATTCATAACAGCTTTTTGAACGGCTAGTTTGGTAAGTCGTGGTGCGCTCGAACTCGGTATTGCGTTTATCGGAAGCTATTGAATTACTTTAAAGAAAATAACTTACTATGAAATCTTGAGGTGTTACATTATTCCCCTATTTTGGAAATTGCATCCTCCCAATTTTAAAATTGGTCTTGGGAACTTCATTGAAAGTCCCACATTGGAAAAAGAGTCAATAAAACTATCACTTTAAATGAAAGAAAGAAAAGTGCAAAGGTCACCCAAGATAACCCATACTAGGATTACATATAGAAAACATGGATATGGAAGATAAAATTAGTGCCATGTTCTGATGGTGAGTGATAAAAAACATGATCCGGAGAAAGTTAACAACAAGAAAACCACAAACTTGTGATGGGATAAACAATCATTAGTTCACCAGTCATAAAAGTAAATGGACAACGTTTTTTATTTTAAGTTCCATTTCATAAAGTTGAGAATTTATTTATGAATTGACTAAGAACATAAAGAGATATAATTAATTTTTATGTAGATTTTCATACATTAATAAATTTATACCACTAAATCATATTTTCTAAACAATGAGTATTCAAGAATACATGGTCACACGTGAAGTGTTAGAATCAACTTCAAGAGAATCACATGATCCACAAAGGATAAACTATATATTTACCTTATATTTAAAGATTAACCAAAATCAAAATGGTTAGTACAAGATCAGGTGATCCCTAAAAAGGAAAATCCTTTAGAGAAATAAATATTAATATTAATTTCGAAAATTAAACCAACAATACCCAAAGTTCAATAAATACCATTTAATAAACAATTTTCCATAAAATCCTTTATTATAATCCAAACTAATATTGAAACCCAAAACATAGAATAATTTGATTACGTAGTCTTCCACGTTAAATTTTATCTTCAAATAACATCGACTACTCTTAAAGTCACATACTTAAAGTAATTAACCTAATCACATATTCTCTATGATAGGTTAATAATTTCCATAAATAACCCAAATCACTATAAATCCACAAATAGATAAAAATCCATCATTACTCCTCAAATGAAATCCCAAAGTATTCTATTTTCCTTAGTCATATAGTGTTCCCAACAGAGCGAATGTCTTCCAAAATAAAATTTATCACTTAATCACCAAATCATTTTCCTATACTAAGGATATCCATTTGATAATACATAAGATCCCAAATCAACTTATTATTGATCAATAAAATCATTTAACAAAAAATAATTAGTCACACTAACCAGGGAATTCATGTAGTCCAGTGGTAGGCGATAAATACCAATCACACTCTGGTTGTGGGTTTGATATCCATAGCTTTGTCTGACACGACGGGTTGTCACACGGTCTGCGTGTTGTGCTTTTCAAAAACAATATTTTATTACATTCCCAAAATGGGATAAATTCATCAAAATAACCATAAAATAATTTCACCATAAATGTTATCTCATACCTCACATTTTCATACCAAAATCTAATAACTTGTAATTGCCTCAAATTCAAGGATCAAATAAACCCAAATTGTTATTTATTACTATATCAACAATAGAAAAGACAATTCTTCCTAAAATAACATTTTCACATAATAAACTGCAGGGTTACACATATAATAGAAAAGTATTCCAAATTAATCCCATAAAAAAAGAGCACTAATACTTTTAAACATTTCTCCATAAATTTATTTCCACATAGGTTCTTCCTTGACCAAGAGGTCATCCTATAAAATAGGGAATTCAATCAGGTAATTCCTAGGTCCCCAACATTTATGAAAAATGACAATAAATGGATTCTTGGGATCATTTTTATTTTCTTCCATAGTACTCTTCAGTTTTCCTCGACAATTCTTTACTTTATGTCCTTCTTTCCCACACATAAATCATTTCTTTGTTCCATTGAGACACTTTCCTAGGTGCCTCCTTCCACATTTCTTGCATGATGGATATTGAGCTTTCTTTTCTCTATGGTCTCCACTGCTGGAGATTTTATCATTCACCACCTTTCTCTTCCTTGTTGAGTCTGGGAGTTGGTTAACATATATGTTGTTGATCATATTTTTGGAAAACTGATTTGGCATGAACATGATATCTTTTACACCTATCAACATTCCATTTTTTCTCATTTACTCCACCGTGCCCAGCTTGTACATCACATTCAATGTTACTATGACTTCCTTGGAATCCAGCCATTTACTAGCACAAGAAAGCATAGTGTGAGTCAGAAAATTATTTAGAGAATATCATAACACCTTATTTTCAATCTAAAATACCTTAGGATTAACCATGTTTATTTATTCTCATCTTATATTAAAATCCTTCAAATTGGTTTGTAAAGAAAATGTGAATTATCCTAAGCATATCCCCCGGGAGTGTCGTAACAAAGAGTGCAGCAAGGCCTGTTGTCGTGTACCATGATACCCCGGGTCAAGCCTGAAACTCTTTATCAGAGTTTTCACTCCTAGGTACATCTCTGCCAGATCCGTCTTTACCTGCTCATATCCAAACATGGATATATTTCTTGGAAAACCCACATAATATTTACATTACCAAATTTTTTTGATGTTCTTCTATACTAATCCTCAATGTCTATCCTAGGGTAGTGTTTCCTAATTAGAGTTTTTCCTAAATCTAGCACCAAGGTTTGTACTAAACTTCATCTGATACCAACTGTAACGCCCCAAACCTAATTACCCACACACAATGATTATTACATAACATTGGCATGATACAAGGAATCATGTCCCAAAAGACCGACCATTTTAGTATCCTTGTAAGTACTAGATACATACAAAAGTTTTATATTACATCATGAAATAAGAAAAAATAATATTGTGTACCCTTTGAACACTCTTATATCCCTTATCCTATTCCTGCAGGTTAATCGTATTATACTTCTTTTCATCTTGGGAAAAATAAAATATAATAAAGGGCTGGGATCAGATGCTCAGAAAGGATAACAATATAGCGAAAACTATCATAAATAAGAATAAAAATTTAAGGCAATGTATAATACTATAACACAAGCCTTTTAAACTTAAACTTCAACATAATATGGCAAAGATAAATCAAATAATTCCATTTACTTCTTCACATGTATATTATACTAGTTGAATAATCACATGTAATATCAATATCCAATTTCATAATGATAGAATGCATAATGCCAAACTTCATAACCACATAGTCAAGGCCTTGTGCCAAGACTACAAATAAGATTTTTTCAAGGCCTTGTTCCAAGACGCTAGTTTGACTCATGAGACCTACTGATGCATCGAGGAGCTATAGAGGGATCCATCTATTACTTACTATGTCCGATTCATTCCTCATATGAAAAGGTTTAAACATAACATAAACATTCGTATTAAAACTAGATATGAAATGTCAATACTTTTTCCATAAACCATGAATGGTATAAAAATAACACATACACAGTCAAAAATATAAAAAAACCTTAAATATAGTATGGAATATTTTTATCATAATAAATCAAACTTGATCAAGAATAATATCCCATAAAGGATGTTGACATAGTTGAAAATGACCCGTAAAAATCTTTCAGAGAAATATCCCTTTTTTATGAAAACATTTATAAGTATCACTATTTATCAAGAAGTTTTTTAAAATAGATTTTTGAATAAAAGTTTCCCATACCACTTTGAAACTTTTAAAATGAATTTAAAATTTAATACATTAATGTCCATATAAATAAAACCTTAAAACCATTTTTAAAACATAGACATTAATGAGAGAGATTTAGAAGAATAAATTTTTAAAACATTTAAAATGATATTTTAGTTAGAGTTCCTAACCAAATGAGAGATGATTGAGTACAAATAATTGAGGTAATAAAAACTTTATAATATCATGAGAATAAAGGGACTCATCAAAGTACAATATATACACCAAATAAAAGTGAATTGGCGCATAACAACAAAGAAGTCTCAATGGAATGTAAGTTGAGATTAATTACTTTATAATGATTGTATATTTAGGTTAAGGATAAATAAATGACATAATTATGTGTGAAAAATATAAATACACTCAATATTATTAGATATTCAGTTTAAATAAATCATAGGACATTAACACATATTCTTGTAAAAACAACACCAATGACTTGGATGTTTAACTCAATGAATAGAAATTGAGTTAAAATTACTCTTATCAAGTTTATATCAATGAATTTAGAATTTATCAATGGAGTGATTATGTGTATAAAAATTATATCCACAAAAAGGGGAGTATAAATTACTACATAAGTAAATAAATAGTGATTTCACACATAATCTTGGAGTAAAGTAGTCAAGGAAGTTTACCTAAAACCGAATGAGTGGAAATTTGAAATTTGAAATTCCCTTACCGATTAGGTAACTTACGAAATATACACCCCATGAAAGAAGTATCATAAAATTATGATGTAAATACCCATAAATTAAAGTCTATTACCCAAAAAATACAATAATGGGTAGTATATACACCACACAAAAGGTAATAGTGGCAAATATAGCATGAATCTCCCGAGAACAAAAGTGAGATGAAAACCCCTTACCACGTTGTAATCAATCGTGTCGTATGACCAAAAGTTAATAACCACCAAATTAATCACAAAATACCATGAATATAAAGATAATAAAGATAATATATATATATATCAAATGGCAGTACATGATACACCACATGCAATAAATAAGTGGCGAACAATGGAAATATCACAGAATTAAAAGTGAGATAAGAATCCCCTTACCTTGTACTTTTCCTTAGTATAGGGTAGTTTAACCTCTTTTATAATGGAGAAATAATTTTTATTAAATTATAAAAGAACAAAATACATAAATATGATATCATATATGATCTTCTAATATTTCTTTGTTAATGATATTTCAGTAGTATCATTGTTTTGGTTGTTAATTGATTCACTTTCCTTTATATGTTTTGTTACATAAGTAATGTTTGTTATTTATAGGATGTATTTTATTCATATAAAGAATGATATTAAGTTATTAAAAATTATTTTTAATCATGAAATGAAAATTATTCTTGAATGATTATGATGGGGAATGAATCTCATCGCGTTTGTGGAGATGGTAATCCGTACGTACGCATGAGCGACAATATCATTACATTGATGGTGAAATCATATGTAATTGGATGATATATCTTAAATACAGAATTATTAACATTTTATATTTATTATTTACATCAGTTATACTCATTATTACTCCCATCCAAATAATGAAGTGTTTGAATAACAAGCTACACCGCGACGTGGAGACGATAAACCGTACGTACGCACGTATGGTGACTTTGTCATTTATAGGATGGATAGAATAACGAATATGGTTGTACCATATTTATAATAAAATCACATTATGTATAAGGTACTGGATTTACTATTCTGGTACGAAAACAAAAAAGAAATAGGAAGTGGAATAAGAAAAGAACATGAAAGAGGATAGTGAAGTTATTACCTCTTATTCGGTTGTTTCCTTTTGAGTTGATAAAAAGGGATCCTTAGGTTGAATTTATGATCAAAGTAAGGCATATATATTGAATTTAGGGAATTTGGTAAGATATTTGGGTAGGTTTTGGCTGATACAAATGTCTTTGGAGGTGTAAAAGTAAGATAAGGGGAAGCACCCTTTTGTAAGAGAGGTGAGGGTCACTTTAGAAAAAACATGAAATATTATTTTATTATAAATTATTTTTCGGTTTATAATGGATCAGAATTGATTTATTTATAAGATAATGTGGGTATGGGTTTAAATCCTCTCATCCAATAGGTTTTAGACAAGTTTAGGTCACCATATTAACCTTATCTTTTAGATTTAACTATTAGTTAAATACTTTAACTTTTACCGTGTCTTCTGGTATTCTTACGCTATATGGTTAATAAATATACTTTAAACTTCCAAGAGAACCTCAAGTGGTTAATTAATGACATATATAATATTATTTAATCCCTTTTTACAAACCATAGATTTTTAGGAATATTATAATAACAACATGATTACTTAGAAAAAAAATTATTTAGTAAACCCTAACATGTCATATTAACCTATAAAATTATTGTAATTCATTAAAAGTCTCAAATTACATTTATTTGGATATTTATAATATCAATTATTTTAATCTTTCGTTAATAAGGTAATTATTTCATCATCATTGTGTCATAAATAAATTTAATTATTTAATTTATAAAAATTATAAATAAAATAATATAATGTAGGAAATATTTTTATCTTTATAATGAATATTTTTAGTCGAATTTATCTTATGTATAACCCTATATTAAAAATGGTTTAGTTATTAAACATTGAATTTAACACTTTTAACTCTTCTTTAAATAAAATAATAATAAATTTCCTAATCTAATCCAAGTGGATAAAAAGGATAATATTTTATTCCTAAGTTTGTTTTTGGTAGAATTATACTTATCCAATAGAATTAGGACATGTGTTAGGGTAATTATAATGTCATTTATACCTTTTATTACCCTATTTACTTTTAACCGTGGTAAATAAAAGTCAAAAGTTACTATTCACCAAAAATTATTTTCATCTAATTGAGACACATTTTACTTACTGATGTCAACTGTGTCTCTCTTATTTTTCAAATTCAACTCACTGATTCAGTAAAATTACATTTCATGCAAATTTGAAAATGCTTCTAGAAGGTGGGTAAAAGACAGTGAAAAGTTCAATAAAATTTTATACATCTAATTTTATTATAAACATAACTCCAATGAATAAAATTGAACTAATATAGGTATTATGTATCTATATTGACTTAAATAAATAAAATAAATAATTATTTAAATAAAAATTCGGGTTTTAAACAATAGCGTAATGTTTTCACTATTTATCAAAATTTAATGTTTTCAGAAAAATACCAAAAATTCACCCTAATCTAATTTTGATATTACAAAATCAAAAATGAATTTTATTTTACCAAATTCAAAACATATAAGTATCATTAATTTATTTAATATTAATTCCCATTGTCAAAACCAAAAGGCGTGTTTTAAAAAAGTGAAAACTATCAAAAGATTGACATGTGTTTATGTTAAATTTAAATATGAAATTACTTATAATGACCTAAATTGCATTAAATGATAAAAGTATAATCTGATTATACTTAAAAACCATTAAAATTAATAATTTATCACTATAAATTATTTCGATTAAAAAAGTTGTTTTCAATTAAAATTTAGTATTTTTCAGTATTCATGAATGTTATCAGAAAAGTACCAAAAATTTATCCAAAATAAATTTTTATGTACCAATTATAATGAAGAATTTAATTTCATTAAATTGAATATATAAAAGTGTTAAATATTGGTTTTAAAAAGGGTTTTCCATTAAAAGGTGGTAAAATTGCATTTTTTGAAAAATACTTCTATTATCTGAAAAAATGAATTTGTTCTTATATTATGTCTAAGAAACACATAATATGGATTCTAAAATTATATAGAGTATATAAAATTCATAATTCAGTTAATACTATTCATAACCTCTTTTTGAACGGCTAGTTTGGTAAGTCGTGGTGTGCTCGAACTCGGTGTTGCGTGTAGCACAAGCTATCGAATTACATTAAAGAAAATAACTTACTATGAAATCTTGGGGTGTTACATGATTGACTGGATAGAATGAAAATCCATTCAGTGCACCTATGTTTGGAAAAGAATGTGTCCCTTATCTTGACACCATCCTTGATGCACTAAGATTGTGTTGATTTTACATCATACTAATGTTTAACAGTTATTGTTCTTTTTTGGGAAGTCTTTATCGATGATTTATGTTGGACGTGTGGCTCTTATCGAGTCTTGGTTAGTAATGAGTGACCCTTGGATTCCCATGTAAGAATTCCTTGGATGGACTCTTGGACACCAACTAGTTCTTCTAGCGTGATAACCATGCAGATGTCTCTCTTGACATAGTCAATGATCTTATGTGGACTTTGTGGCCATGTTCCTATATCTCACTCATAATCATTGATTATGGTCTACCTTGTGATATTTTCTTGGTCTCTAGTTTGATAACTCTGAGGATAGCCTAGACTTGTATTCAAGATCTGGGGTGATGTTTAAGGGTAATGATTCCTTTAGTATAGATCAGGATTAAATGGTTTTTTGGGTTGAGGAATGAATATTTAAATGGTTAGGTGATGGTTTGACATTGGAATTTCTTTGGAGGTTAGGTATAAACATTTATAGACATGCTCATTGTAAATATAATATTCATTGGAGGAAGGTGTTGAGGTTATTTTATAATAGTCCATCTATCTATGTCTAGCATTTGAAAATAGTCTACCATAGTGGCTCAATATGAATCATTATTTATATTGTATACGGTTAGTGAGGAACCATTTTAAACACAAAGACATGTTAATGAAGGTGTAGTATAATGGCCGATTGTATCATTCAAGGAAATCCTGGACGACCAGTTTTTGTTTCTTTGTTTAGGATCCAACCATTTATTTCAGTGAGGTATATGTCATTACCTTGGATGTAATTTGTGTTCACTCGGTTAAAGGATACATGTAGGAGCATAATTAGAATTCTTAGGAGAGTTATTTATAGGAAATTCGGATGGTCGGTGTGTCATGGTAAGGAATTGTCTCCCTTTATATTGTAGGGAATTTAGTGGGGAGCACCATTGACCTGATGCTTAAAGGGGAGACGATATGTTCTTGTTTCTAGATAAATGGTCTTGGGTAATCTCTGACATGGTGTTTCAATCATGAATTGAGTGTTGGATTAAGTTTTTATGGATTATGTACCTTATGTTTAAGCGATGCTTGAAGGTGACCAATAGAACTTCACATCCCTTTTCGGTTAGGCGATGATATCACTGGTCTCGAAGGCTTCCCAAGGAAGATATTTTCTAAGGTGGGTAGGTTGTAACAACCCATGTTTTGAGCCAAGGTAAATTTCATTGAAATTTGAACTTTTTATTTAACTGGACGATCCATTTTTAAAAAAGATATTTAAAACACAATTTTGAGAGTTAGAACACAATTATTAGTTTTTTTAGACTTTGGTAAAGGCCGGAGGCGTACCTCAGGTGTCTTGTTGAGTTTTGGGTGTGATGGACCATGAAAATAAATGTTTTGGAGAGTCTGAAAGAGGTGGCAGTTTGTCTGAAATTGTTCGTACCTTTACAGAAAAATATGTGACTTGTTTCAAAGGTCAAGAATGCCCGACATGGGCTATGCATGGTTTACCCAAACTATGCGTCTAGCCTGCACGGTTAGTTCCAAATGGGAAGTATGATTAACTTATTCATCACATAGTTGGCTCATAGTTTGTCTTACAGTGTGACCAATACCGTGGGATGTGTTTTTAAAGAAATTATTTCAAATAATTACATTTCAAGTAAAATAAAAATAAAACCTAACTATCTCTCATCTCCCCATCCAAATCTCATGATGCACCCCACCTGGGACTCTCATTGTCCATACACAACAACTCTCTCAGGCACCTCTCGTCTCACCATTTCCACTAGATTTCTTTCTTATTCTCACAAGATCCTTTGAGATAAGGTCTCCAACTCCCTATTCATCATTTTTCTTGTGAATTTTCATCTCCTTGTCACCAAATATTCTTTCATCTAATCCCTATGTGTACGGTTGAGTAGGTTTTTATTCTTCTATAGTTAGTAGGGAATGCGGTTCATCTTATGGGACCTCTTGGTGTGCATTTCAACATTCACTGCTGAAGGCGAAGTACTTCAGTACATTTCATATTGTCTTCTCCACTTGAGGTAATTTTTTCATTTTTTTTTCAACCCCAATTTTATTTGGGGTCTTTTAGTGGTTTTGAGTTCTTAGTTTTATCTGTAGTTTGTTTTGGTCAACCATGAGGCAAGTTCGAGTCTCCATAGTCAAAGGTAACTTATCGAGTTTTCATAGGTAGGAATATATATATATAAATGTAATTTCCCTCATTATATATATATATATATATATTCACCCATAGATGAAATAATATATATATTGGGGGGATTATGTGAATATATGTAAAATACATACGACTGTCTGTGGAAATGGGTATATGCCTATATAAGCATATATGTAGGGATCCACTTATACATGTTAATGGCCAAGAGAATATGTACGTAGGGGCTATGTTTTGTTATGTATACGTGAAGGTTCATATGGTAAGTGGCGAGAATGAGCAGCTCTGAGTGGTTGCAGATGAAATCATCAAGTTTTGAAGTAATTAGATTGGTTATACCTCTATTGATGTAGGATCCCTTGTTTATTCCCTTTAGTTAATTCCTTTTTAGTATGCCTTATATCAGGTTCCATCTATCTTTTTCATGTTATAAATTTCAATCTTGTCTCACCTTGATCTTATGTCTTGCCTCGCACTCTTAATTTATTCTGTATGATATATACCTTACACCATGAGATGAATTTTACTATTAAAATTAAATGAAATGAATTTTCGAAATACAATGTCAAATGTTTTTAATGAAACCCCTTAGATGAGTTGTGATGTATTCAAAATTATAAAGTGATAATTTATTGTTTAATTTTTTCTTGACCAACATGCATACAAAAATATAAAGGCTTGAGAAAATGAAGTGTTACTATCATGGCATGTTGTGTATATATATATATGCATTTATTTTGAACTTATATGCTTGATTGTTGAGGGTGATACAAGGTGTTTTCACTTAAGGACCCCTTGGATGGAATCTCATGTGTTTTTATTGAATTTCTAATGTATAGTAATTATGTAGGGGGCGACATCATCTATTACTGAGATGGGATCACTGAGCATTATCTATTCATTCATCAAGATGAGTTGCACTGGTTCTCTAGGGGAGACAACTTGGATAGTCTTAAAGGAATTATTGGTTGAACCATGCCTCGAGTGAGAATCATACCCCTATATGTGATACCAAGTATGAACATAGATGCCACTATGTGACTTTTAAAACCATGGTCTGAGTGAAACATGGGACTTCATTCTTGGGTCACCATGATTGGACTCCATAACATTGGTTTTATGAAGATCCTATTGAGAGAGACATGGAAAGTACCTTATTATTTCCATGGATAGTCCCAAGGTGTCTCAATGTGTTTATAAATAATGAATTAATGTTTTAAGAAGAGTTTTGAATTTAATTAATGCGCATGTCATTGTCTTAAGATAAAGCAGATTGAATCATTGGAAAATGGAAATGTAGGGATGTGTCCACCAAGTTTAATCACAATATTAGGGATAGTCCAACCCCTCACACATTATTTCACTTATTTTTCCAATGTACGTTCACCAAGATTAGATACACTTACATAGGATGAATCGGGAAATTAGATGCGTGACCAAGTTGAACATAGTCCAATGCTTTTAATTGAATTTTTTGACACCATCCTTCATTTATTTACTATGAAACACTACTTAATTTATATTTAATGAAATGGATTGGTCTAGAAACCATGGGTTCTAACATACTATGATTTTATCTCATTCCCTAATCAGTCACCATTGGTATCTAAGTATACATTATGTCTATAGGTGTTGTTAAAGAGAAGAATCCATCTTCCAATGTTTTGAATTACATTGCTATGATGAAGTTGGGGAAGAGGACAAATATGGAGATCATTATTCTCATGGACCAAGTAATATGGATTTTATTATTTCTTTATGTTTTATTTAATATTATAATTTTTACTACTTATACTTATACCATCATCTTTTTTACATTTATTATCGTAATTTGGATTTGGCCATTTTTACTCTGTTTCAATATTTATTCTTCTGCTGTTGTTGTTTGTTTATTATTACTACTCCTAAATAAATTTGAGGATTTAATATTTTTATACCACTATGAGAATCTAATCATGTGGGTATAGTGTCCCCATCTTACCATAAATAGACCCTCACTGCTAATCGGTAGCATCTAGCATATGAGGCTGCATGATTAAAGCCATGTGGCCCACCAGTTTGGCTACCATATTAGTGGTCATCTGGATTAGGATGTTACAATTATTCTCAATGTTTTAATAAAATTGGAAAAATAAAAAAAAATATGAGTCCTTCCTTTATTTGGATCATTTTTCAGTGAATAATGTTCTCACCAATGATGAAGAGAAGTCATTGTGTTCACTATGCCTTAATTCCCCTAGATCGATGGCTGACTGTTGTCTGATCCGGATTTACCAATGAAGGGTGAATGAAATGTCATTTCAATGGTCCTAGGGTTATTTAGAAAACCATAGATATCCTCTATAGTTATGATTTTATAGAGGAGGTTGGGTCTAGGTCAATTAATGAAATAAATAAAATAAATTGTTTACTTTAATTAAAAAAACCTTTTAATGGATATTTTATCTGAATTCCCTAAGCAAACAAAATTTAAATCATTCCTAGGGTAATAATCTCATTTCAGATTAAAACATGGTATCAAATTATTTTTTGAGACTCTATTTATGTGTTATAACCTTACTTATGAAAAAATGTGTGTTTTTAATATAAAATAAACATAACATTTTTATAAAATTAAATAAAGGAACACTAGGCCTCAGAATCACATGAAGTCTTAGTGATAGGATCCAAAAATATTTCTATATTTATTTATATGTATTAAAAGGAAAAAACAGGGTCTCTTCATCATTCCCTCATTCAATATTTTCAACCGTAAAAATAGAAAATAAAAAAGAAACTTTTGATACTAAGGTCGTAGCTAGGTCTTCCATTTCCTGGTGCTCTCATGCATGCTCCCATGTAGCCATGAAAAATGAACCAATGGGATGGTTTCTCCATGGAGGATCCTCTCCTTCTAATCCTCAATCTCCATCAAGTGTTGCATAAAATTTTCATTCTCATCGGTTTATGGTTATCCGTAGTCAATAACATGTGTGTGATCATGAATGTTTCTTTTCAATTGTGATACATGGAAGACATCATGAACCATCACTAATTTTTGGGGTAGGGAGAGGCTGTAAGAAACCTCACCAGCACTATGTAAGATCTCATATTTCTTAATGATCCTTGGGGACTGATTTCATCCCTAGAAAAATCTCTACAATCCTCTCTATGGGGATACTCTTAGAAATACACAGTCTCCTTGCGTGAACACCAAGGGAATACAACATCAATATATGTATGATTTATAACTACTCTAGGATATTCTTATCCACTCATGGATGACCCAAACCTTCTCCATCATCTCCTTCCCCATCTCTGGGACAAAAAGAGATTTCATTCCAATCCTAGTACAATATATGGGTAACATGAAGGGGTTCCCATACAGTGCCTTAAAATATTTCATTATGATAGTAAAGTGGTAGATATTATTGTACGCAAACTATACTAGTGTAAAGTGATCCTACTAGGTCCAACCAAAGTCTAACAAGAAATCCCATAGAATATCCTCCAAAATATAGATAATATGCTTAGTTTTATCATCATTATATGGGTGAAATGTTGCACTCAAACTCATCTAGGTACTAAATTCTACATATAAACCTCTCCATAAAAATGATAAAAACTACGAATCTAGGTCGGAGACAATATTCATGGTAACCTCACGAAGAAGAACAATCCCCCATATGTAAAATCCCCAAACTCTCCAACTAAATCAACTCCCTGATTGCAAGGAAGTGTTATGACTTTACGAGTCCATCAATAGTCACCTAGATGGTATCATGGATTCTCATTATCCATCGTAGCCCTGTCACATTTTACATTGATATGTCATACCATATCCACTTTGTGATCGTAATGTCCTACAAAAAACATATTGGAACCAGGTTTACACCCTTCATCCATTGAAAGGTGATACACCGAGAGACGAACTCATCCATGGTCTCTCTCATACCGGCCCACCAAAATGACTACCAAAGTTCTCTACACATATTTTAACATCTCTCATTTTGAATTGGGTAAAAAAATCTGGGGGAATATAAAATTTTTCATTTATTGAATGGGCCATTTTTAACACCCAGCATCAAAATGTATTTCTTAAAGTAAGAACAGTACAATGTGTTTTTCCTAAATAAGTTAAATTAATTAAATGAAAAATGAAAAAAATAATAAAAAAATAATTTAAGGATAATAATAATATTTATTATTATTATTATTATTATTATTTCCATTATTCTTATTATCATTTATCCTTATTATTTTTATTATTATCATTATTACTTATTTGTAGGTTATGTTTTGAGAGAACCCCAAAAGGTGTCCTCCTTCAAGAATCTAACAACCCCTATTTGTATCCCTAGACATGTGTGACCCCATCTCCCTCTCCCTCTCCATTGATGAACCCTCTTGGCCATGACCACCCTACAACACACACCTCCTGGCTGTAACCCCCCTACAACGCACCCCCTAGTTGACTCCATTCGACAAGTGTGAGCCCACTCCTCTAGTATCCATCTTTAATCATCATTTTTACCTCATTTTTTAACCATTATCCTTCGACCTAATAAGGTACATATCTCTACCCTATTCTCTTTCCATTTCCAACTATGATTTGGCTTCCCCATCGCCTGATATTTCTCGTCCAAACCTAGGGATTATGTTTAAATGAAAAGTTCTAGTATTTGTTTGGTTTTTGGGTGTGTGAATTCTCTCTCATGTCACATTTTCTCATATTTCAGAAACCTCCATTGAAGGTGATGTGGTTTAGATCGATTCGTTCTGCCCACCAACGTTTTCAGGTAAGGTTTTCCTCCGTTCTTCTTTATTTCATAGTTTAATATTGGGGTTTTTTAATTTATGAGTCCCTGGAAATTAATTTGAGATTTATTGGTCCTTTCCACATTAATTTTGGTTCCTTTTATGATTTAGGATGCCTATATTTTATTTTAGGGAGTTTTGATCACCTTTGGAGGTTCACATACACATGTATTCAGGTATGTATAATATATATATATATATATATATATATATATATATTCTATGTATGTATTCCCTCATGGATCTTGGAATACATGCTTTGAGATAAGATATATATATATATATATAAATTTATATAAAGGTATGTGTGTGTGTGGAGCAGTTTTGAGTGGTCACTGATAAATCTGTCAAGTGCAGAATGATAAATTGGGTCCTTTGAGGTAGGAAGCCATTCCATTTACCATTAAATTTAAATAATATATTAATTAAATGAATTAAAACAATTTTCATATATTTAAATTTATGTAGTAGAGTTCATTGATGAAAAGTGAATTTAGTTTGATTTTGGAATAAAGTGTTAAATGAGATAAATGACTGTATGAATATAAATGTCATGATTTTATAATAAATAACCTATAATGGAGGTGTGCTTCCTTCGAAATAAAATATAGAAAGTATACTTTTGGTGTTTTACTACTTTTTTTTTTCTTTTGTGTTTCTTATTCTTTGATGCTATGGTTGATAAATGAAATGTTTAAGACAATTGGTCAGAGTAGGACACTTAAGAGGGGATGAATTTAGTTCCTATAAAACATTATGTTAAAAAATGTATCTAAAAATCCCCCAATTTGAAAACAAAATAGGACAGTTAATAAAAGTAGTAGATTTATAATAGTTTTACTGTTTAATTAATTTCTCAGGAGATTGATTACTTATCAATTATATCAACCTGAAAGAGTGAAATAACTTTTGAAAAAAATTTAAAAAACCAAAATAGTTATAAATACCATAAAATACTAGCTATCAAAGTGAGACATAATTTTTTTAAATATGAGTTAAAATAGAGTAAACTAAAATTGAAAACATAGAGGATTAAAATAAGAGGTTCAGTATCTATCCAGTACTTAGTCCTATCCAATTTGTGATCACCTACCACTAAGAAATATATATATAAAGCTTTGATCAACACCCTATATCGGGGTTTACACAACAATATACAAACTATCCAGGTCACAAGACCTCTACCACAATTCTATGAGCGAACTAAAATAGCCAGGTCACACAGGACCTCTACCATAGTTCTATGTGGGATATGACAGGTGTAAAAAGATGTTTGTGTGAGGATATATTGTATCCTTCAGTTCAACATAGAAGATAGTGTGTGTGTAAAAGATATATACACACACTGATTGAAATATAGTAGAAATGCACATATTAGAGTAGGAAATAAAGAGATAGTTTTTAGAAGGCCCTGTGTGTTGTGAAAAGAAGCTCTGTAATCTTTGTATATAGTTGATGTGAAGATTGAGCCCTCTTCTAGAAACAGACACTAGAAAACAGAGTGTCATGAAGCTATGCATTCTAGTTTTCCAAGAAGATGAGATTTTTTCCTTATTGTTTGTTTTATGCAAGGATTTTTGAAGCTTTGATGCACATATATCCTCCTTTAGTTCACATCTAGCACGAATGAGAGTTTTTCATGTATTATTCTACGTGATCTAGTATCTTGGCTCTCTTATGTTCTTTCTTTTTTGTTTTCTTCTTCTTCTATGAATCTTATGCTACAACCTATTCATTTTATTTTGTGTGTCTTGTATTGGTCTACAAGAATCATGTAGAGGTACCTCATACCTCATAATTTCCACTAACATAGCCACTAATATTGTATGCAAAAATAATTAATTAAATCAGTAGTATTAAAACACTCAAATATGACCCATAGAGATAATTTTAAATAAATGAAAATTTAAACAGTTTGTCAGTGAATCCTCTATCATTAAGTCATTTTGTCAGTGAATCCTTATATTGGTGAGTCCTTCTGTTGGTATCAGTGACTCATTCTATCAGTGATTCATTCTATAGGTATCTCCATTCATTGAAGACTCAATGTTTCATTGAATCATTTTTTTCTTTTGTTGAGTCATTCATTCTGTCAGTGTCTCATTTTTATTTTTGGTGAGTCATCTATTAGTGAGTCAGTTTACACTATCGAGTGAGACATTTGTTTTATTGGTGATACACTTTCACTATCGGTGAGGCATGTTGTTTTTTCAGTGAGACATTTACACTTTCTATGAGACATGTGTTCTTTCAGTGAGACATTTACACTGTCATGGGACTAGTGTTCTTTCAGTGAGACATTTTCACTATTGGGGAGAAATGTGTTCTATCAGCAAGACATTTTCCCTATTAGGGTCAATGACTCATAATTATAAAATTTTCCTATTTTAATTATCTTATAACATTAATGTCAATATAATGTATTTAACAAATAATGGTACATAGATAATCATAATTAATCATTACTAAACATGATTTAGTATAAATAAACCTGATTGAAATGAGTAGACATGATTTTTTATTATTAAAACCCTAGAGGGGACAGAAATCTCCCATGGTCCAACAATCTTCCCCTTTTTGATGATCACAAATTGTGGAATTATAATGTACAATTATTTTATAACTAATATAATCAGTCCACTAACTATCTCCCATAAGTGATTTTATTAAAATAATTTAAATTTATCAAAAAAGAGATAAGGTTCAGAGTTAAAATAAATAATACCAAATAATGGATTATTTTCTCCCCCTCTATCTTAATAATATGTAATAATAATAATAATAATAATAATAATAATAATGCCTTGCTATTTCTCCCTCTTTTGTGATTATGAAAAAGAGTAAAGATATGAAAGAATAAAATGATATAAGGAAAGAGGTATAACAAAAAATAAGTGAAATGAAAGATCATTGAATTTCATAAATAATGTATTGTACATTTTAGGGGAATAGAACAAAAATTTAATCAAGTAACCCTATCCAAAAGTGATCCAAACTACTCTTTAGGATTTAGTTTGTCCTTTCCCTTTTCATAAGTAGAAATGGTAGGTTTAATGGATGGAGGATGAGAGACTGAAGGATCTGAGTGAATTCTCAAGGGAGGAAGAGGTAAACCTTTAGGAGAAAAAGTGGAAAGGGTTCGTTTGGTTAAAGAAAGAGGCTAGATCTACTCTGGGATAATATATTTGATCTATATCAGAGCCTAGGAAATAGACATATATTTAGGCTCAAGTGGAAAATAGTTTTTAGGAAAGGTTGAATTGGCGAGAGGCAGTCTAAGAGGTCCAGTATCTAGAACCACTATGGACTCACTCTGAACATGTAGATCTGGATTCAAGAGATTAATGAAATCTATGATTATCTCCCCACCATATTTCATGTGCTTCTCAAAATATTCATTTTTCTTTATAAACTTTTCCAGAGTAGGTGTGAAGTCCTTGAGTTTCCTACCTTGTTCCTTAAATTCCTGTGTAACTAAAACCACTGAATCTTCTCACATACTCAATACTTCTAGAAATTTATATCTCCTCATAACCATTTTCACAAAGAGTTGGTTCATATTATGGTAAGGCTAGAGGTGGACTCGGATTTCCATAATTCTTTCTCCTTGGTCTTTCAGAAATATCTTTGGCACTCCTATCATCCATTGTCGATCCTTCTTCTCTAGAAGGTCCAACATCCACTTCTTTGTCTTTATCTTTATAATATTAATCTTCTTCATATTATCTTAGAACTGGATCAACTACATCTCTTGGCCTTGATGGATGATCAATAGGATTATAATTTTCATAAATTTTCTCCTCATCTCCAACCCATTCCCTCTTCTGGGGATTCTAATGAATCTTCATTCTTTTTAAAAATTCTTTATTAAAATAGATTCCAATAAAAGTAGACATGGTCTCTTCATCTCCACTAACACATCATTTATCCTTTAACACGATAAAAATCATCCTTGTATAGAATAAGGAATTTTTTTATAGTAGGGCTTTACCATATCACTGATCTGAACAATCAGGTATATGCACAAATTATCCTTGTTACCTTTCATAAAAAAATATAACAAGTATACATCTTGATACTTTAAAGATGAAAAGTCCCATTTTATGAGACGAATCTGTTGTTGAATGAACTTAAAAAAAATATTCTCTCACCATATACCTTAGTAGCAATAGAAATATTGTGCTCATTCACAGTCAGCTCCTTCAGAACTATCTCATAGAAAAAGATGTCACTTTCATGGGGATAATTTCCTTGGTAATCATCATACACAACTTCATGTGGAACCTTAAGGCATTCATCTCAATTCCTATATGAAAATGAAATTTTCCTACCTTTAACTACAAATTTGATCCAACATAACTCACCACCTCCCAAATGAAATTCATAATTTATGTATAAATCATTCACACAATTAGGATATAATGGACTTTCATTATTTGAAAACCATTCCATCCAACATTGAGTCTAAACCACCCTCAACAGAAGATACTTACTCTCTAGAAACCATTCTCTGAAAAATTCCTTTTCTAGTGTTACCACATGGTTCATAAGAGCTAGATTGATAGGATGAGACTTACTTGATTCACCATTTTTTTAATAGTAGGTTGTGACTTGTCTCTAGATCCTCCTTAATATGGGAGCTTCATTATCTCCATTTTTGATGGTTCAGTTGAAGATTGGACGGTGAAAGGTTGAGGGTAGGGAGAAATAGAAGGAGTGTAAGGGGTAAAGTGTGAGGATAAGTAGTAGAGTGGATCAACTCGAATTTATATAATTTATGTATTAAAGATTATAAATTCATGAATTGGGTTCAAGGAAATAAATAAAACAATGTAGATTTCATTAAAACATAAAACATATAAAATAATGGGTTCTATCGGTGTTGGCATGATAGTATTGTCATGACACTATCAGTGTCAGTATGACAATGTGTCAGCATGAAAAAGTGTCGATTCCATCATGAAAAAGTTTCAATGTCGACATGAAAATGTGTCGACATGACAAAGTGTTAGTGATACATCACCAGTCTATTTATCCCAATGGCATGAAAACAAAACTTTCTTTAAAAAAAGGATCATCATTATAAGGTCCTTAAAAATTAATCATCCCTAATTAATGTTTGATGGAAGTCATTCTTTCAATGATCAATGGCTTTGTGAATATGTAAGAAATATGATGTTCAGTTCCAATAAACTCTAATGTTATATCACATTTTTTATAATTATCTCTCATAAAGTGATGTCTTACATCAATATGCTTTGTTCTAGAATGAGAAACATGATTATTTGAAATGTTAAAAGAAATTTTATTATCATACTTTATAGGGACATGTCTGAATTGATAACCATAGTATAGTAAAGTGTGTTTCATCCCCAAAATCATAGAACAACAACTACAAGTTTCTATGTATTCAACCTCGATAGTAGATAATGAAAAATAATTTTTTATTTTTACTACACCATGAAACTATATACTTTCCCAAAAAGTGACATGTTCCAAAGGTTCTCTTTCTATATAACTTACATCCACCAAAATAATAATAATTACTAAATAAATTAGATTTGTTTCCTCTAGGATAGAAAAATACTAAGTTGGTAGTATATTTTAGGTATTTAAATATTCTTTTAACACCATTTAGATTATATTTTTTAGGGTTATCATTAAAATGGGCACATATACACATAAAAATCAATTCAATCCTATTAGTGTTTATGTATAGTAATCTCCTAATCATTCCTCTATAAGTGATTAGATCGATATATTTACCATTTTCATAAAGATCCAACTTACAGGTTGTACTCATTAGAGTATCACCACTTTTTGTACCATCAAATCCAAACCATTTTAAAATATCTTTAGTATATTTACTTTGATTCAAAATAATACTTTCTTTATTTTGAAAGATTTCAAATCAAAGAAATAATTTGAGTTCCCCCATTAAACTCATTTCAAATAAACTTTTCATTATTTTTGAAAAATCAATATATACATAATTTTTAGAGGATCCAAAAATAATATCATCAACATAAATTTGAACTACTAAAACATATTTTGATATTATTTTTATAAATAGAGCAGGATCAACAATACCTTTTTTAAAACCTTTGGAAATAAGAAAATTACATAGTTTATCATACCAATATCATGGAGCTTTCTTTAAACCATATACAACTTTTGTTAATGTAAAAACATGATTTGGAAAGTGAGGGTTTGAAAAACCAGGGGGTTGTTGAACAAAAATATCATGAACTATATACCCATATAGGAATGCACTCTTAATATCCATTTGATATAGCTTAAAATTTAGATGCGTTGTATATGCAAACAAGATTCTAATGGCATCAATTCTAGAAATTGGTGGATAAATTTCCTTATAATCAATGACTTCTTCTTGACTATAACCTTGTGTAACCAATCTAGCATTATTTCTAACAATATTACCACCTTAATCTATTTTATTTATAAAGACCCATTTAGTTATTATGTTAAATATGTATTTAGGTCTATATATAAGTTTCTAGAATTTATTTTTTAAAACTAATTTAATTATTCTGGCTTAGCCATTACCCAAAATTCATCATTGATTGCATCATTGATGTTCTTAGGTTTATGCTGTGACAAAAAGTCTTGATGTTCAACCTGATTTCTCAGAGAAGCTATAATCTATGTTCCTTTATCCTGTTCTCTAACTACAGTATATAAAGGATGGTTCTTAAAAGTTCTTGTGGGTCTAGAAAATGAAGGGATAATGATTTCAGCTACTTTAACAGGTTTGGGTTCATCATGACTAGAGTCTGGATAATTTCTAGAATTGGAAGATTTAATAGATTTCTTAATAGAAGGGTCATATGATTTTAAATTTATGTCCATATAGGATAGATCAACCTAATGATTTTCTAGGGAGGACTTAGGTTCATGTGTGTATGTTTCATCAAATTTTACATGTACAGATTCTTCCACAAACATAGTTATTTTATTAAAGACTCTATAGGCTTTACAAGAGATTAAATAACCTTGAAATATTCCTTCAACACTTTTTTATGTAGTTTTTCAAGACATTCCTTTGTATTAAGGATAAATACCTTTCAACCAAAGACTTTGAAGTAACTAACTTTGGGATTTATATTGTCCCATAGCTCATAGGGAGTTTTTCTTAAGGATTGGTCTAATTAAGACTCCGTTAATTATATAATAAGATATATTGATAACTCCTACCCAAAAATAGATAGGTAAGTCATATTCATTAATCATAGCCTAGGAAATATCTTATAAGGTTATATTTTTTCTTTCTATAACACCATTCTTCTGAGGTGTTCTAGGAGCAGATAAGTTATGACTATAACTATTTTGTTAGCAGCAAGATTAAAACTCTTTATTTTCAAACTCATAGACATGGTCACTTCTTAAGGATTTAATTCTATGTCCACTTAGGTTCACTACTATTCTATCATACTTGGTGAAATTACAACAAGCTTCACTTTTTTGAGAAGGAAAAATGTCCAAGTATATCTAGAATAGTCATCTATAAGAACATAGACATAGTTCTTCCCTTTTATACTTGAAACTCTTGATGGTCCAAAAAAATCCATGTGAACCAACTCAAGATATGGAGAAGTAGAAACTAATTTCTTTGGTTTGAATGATATTTTTTTGTTTACACTTTTGACAAGGATTACAGAATTTTTCATTTAGAAACTCAAGTTTGGGTAGATCCTTAACTAGTTCTTTTTGGGTATATTTCTAAGAGAATAAATATCACAATGTCCTAATATCCTATAACAGATCCAAGACTCTTTATAAAAAGAACTTAAAAATGAAAAATTTTTAGAAACTAAGGAATATATGTTTACAAGAAACCCATTTTAATTTCTAATGGCAGTAAATACTAAATCATTTTTAGAATTTAAAAAATTGAATACATCATTTTCAAATTTAACACTAAAAACATCACCACGTAGTTGAGATATACTAAGTAGATTTTACATTAATCCCTCGAAAAAAATTACTTCAGAAATTAAAATTGAATTAGAGTTACCAATCTAGTCAAGGCCAATGATTTTACTTTAGCATTTTCACCAAAAGTGACATGCCCACCATAAATATTTATCAGGTTATTAAAGCATGAATAATCTCATGTCATGTGTCTTGAATATGCACTGTCCAAGTACCATAAAATTATATAGGATATCTTCAAACATATTTCCTATAAAAACAGATTAGACAAGAAAATATTTTGGTACCCAGATTTTTTTGGGTCCAGTAATGTTAGAAATAAGAGTTTTGAGAACCCATACTTACTTCATGGGTTTACTATAATCAATATGTAAAGTTTTTGAAAAATAGACTTTATTTGGGCCTGAAAAAATTAAAATAGTTGAAGATGATTCATAGCTAGAACTTGTAGAAAATTTTCAAAAACTAAGAATAAAACTATATTTTTCCAAATTTAGACACAAAATTGGTTTTGACAAAATTTCTTTTACCAAGTTGATAACCAATACCACTAGTGTATTTGGGTGGAACTTGTTTACCATGAATTTTATCCAAGATATCTTTCTCATTGGTAAAATTTTATAAATCCTTTTTCAATTTCCCATTGGTCAATTTAAGCTCATATTTTTCTTTAAGAAATTGAGAATTCTTTTCCTTTTCTATAGTATGATTAGATTTAATATTAGGGGTAATAGAATGTTGTTTCTTTAATGATTTATATTTATATTTTAATAGATTAGATGTATCTTCAAGTATTTTTAAATATTCATACATTTCCTCATTAGTCATATTTTCATAATCATATTTATCCCCAGAATTGTACGAATTTTGTACATGAGACTTAAATGTTACCTTAGATGTGTTTGTCATGAAAAACATGTTTTCCTTGTCACCTTTCTCATCATGTGATTATTCAATATCACTTGAGCGATCCTTAGAAGCACTCTAGGTGGCCTTCATTGCCTTTTTGTGTCTTTTATCTTTGTTTTCATATTTCTTATTATATTTTAAATTAGGAAAATCAACATTTATATGTCCTATTCTCTTACATTCATAACAAACTAATTCATTTGAGTTATCATTCCTTTTCCAATCCTTTTTCCAGATTCCCTTATTATTATATTTAACTTTGTAGCTGGGCTTCCAGAAGAATTTCTTCATTCTATAAAACTTATTAAACCTTATAGATAATTGATCCATTTCCTCATCACTGTCAGAGGGTGAATATTCATCACTTTTACTATCAAAATGAGTTTGCATCCTTTCCTATTATTTAAGAGTGGATTTAGTGGTTTTGAAATCCATTAACTTTCTCTTTGGTTTATCCTCATCCAATTTGTTTAGAATTAATTCTTCCTCATGCATCATAAATTTTACAATCAAATCCTTGACTGGAAGATTACTAATATCACATGATTCTCTAATTGATACTTCCCCTCTACCTTTAGAGTAAACATCTAAGTAGCTTCATGGATTGTTCTTTATCACCCACTGACTTTCCAAGAGATCTCATTATGTTTACTATCTCGTTGAACTTTAGAAAAATATCAGAAATGGGTTCATCAGGCTTCATATTAAAGTTATAATACTTAACAGTATATGTATTAAGTCTCATTCTGTTAACATTAGTGGTTCCTCCATGTGAATCAGCTAACGTATCCCAACTTTCATAATAATATTTACAAGTAGAAGTTCTATTAAATTCTTCATCCCCAAAATCAAAAACCAAGGAATTCACAACTTTATAATTATTATTGTAACCAGTATTTGTGGCATCACTCCTTGTATTCCTTAGAGTGTCCGGTATTTCATATTTATCTTCTATTATAGTCCAAATATAAAGCCTTATTCTTTCTAAGTTAATTTTCTTCTTTATTTTCCACTGTGCATAATTACTACAGTTAAAGTTGGGAGGTATGTTGGTAGCAACACTTTCCTATCAATTATCCATAATAAAGAATACAGACTAAATTTTAAAGAGCTAGAAGTTTAGAACTAACATAAATTTAGAGATCTTTAAAACACAACAAAAATCATAGTTAAAAATATTTTAGAAAGATTTTAAACAAGTATCTGATACCAAATGTTTTTTAGAGTAGGATGCACAAGAGGGGGTGAATTGAGTTCCTATAATTTTTTTTGTTAAAAGTATTTTTTGAAAATCCACCAACTTAAAAAAAAACAAGACAGTTAATCAAAGTAGTAGATTTATAATAGTTTGACAATTCAATTAATTTATCTAGATATTGATTACTTATTATTTATATCAACATGAAATATTCAAATAACTTTTGAAACCAATTAACCAAACCAAAATAGTTAAAAATACTATCCAAGACTAACTATCGAAGTGAAACTTATTTTTCTGAAATATGAGTTAAACAAAGTAAGTTAAATTTGAAAACAAATTGGTTTAAAACAAGAGGTTCAGTTTCAAGCTAAGACTTATTCCTCTCCACCTGGTGTTCACCTTCCACGAATCAATATATATATATATATAATGCTTTGATCCACACCCTAGATTGGAGTTGACGCCACAATATACAAACTGTCCAGGTCATAAGACCTCTACCACTGTTCTATATGGGAACTAAGACAACCAAGTCACATAGGTCCTCTACCATTTTTCTATGTGGGATATAATAGGTGTAAAAGATTTTTGTGTGAGGATATCTTGTAACGTTCAACTTAACACATGATACATTGTGTGTGTGTAACGGAAAAATTCCCACACTACTTAAAATGTAGTAGAAATGCACACAACAGAGAAATAAATAAATAGGTAGAGTTTAAAAGGCTCTGTGTGTTGTGAAATGAAGCTCTGGACTCTTTTGATGTAGCAGATGTGAAGATTGAGTCCTCTTCTGGAAACAGACACTGAAAAATATAGTGTTGTGAATCTCTACATTATGTTTTTCTATGAAGATAGGATTATCCTCCTTTGTGTTTATTTGTTGCAAGGATGATTGAATATTTTTTGCACAAAAATTCTCCATTAGTTCACAGTTAGTAGTGATGAGAGTTCACTATGTTTTCTTCTTCGTGTTCTAGTATCTCGAATCTCTTATGTTATTTCCAGTTGTTCTCTTCTTCTTCTTATATGAAGCTCACGATACAATATTTTCATTTTATTTCAGGTGTCTTGCGTTGGATAACAAGAAGCATGTGGTGGTACCTCATAACTCATACTTTATAATGAAATATTCATTAATATTGGATGTAAATATAATTAATTAAATTAGTAGCATTAAAACACTCAAATATAGTAGTTTGAGGTAATTTTAAATAAAATTAAATATAAACAGTCTTTAAGTGAATCCTCTATTGATCGGTTATTTTTTTAGTGACTCCTTCTATTGTTGATTCCTTTTGTTAGTATCAATGACACATTCTATCAGCGAGTCATTTTGTCGGTATCTCCATGCATCGATGACTCAATGCATTGGTGAATCATTTTGTTCTGTTGGTGAGTCATTCCTTCTATTATTGTCTCATTTTTACTATTGGTGAGTTGTCTACCAGGGAGTCAGTTTGAACTGTTGGTGAGACATTTGTTCTTTCAGTTAGACATTTTCACTATCGGTGAGGCATGTGTTCTGTCGGTGAGACAATTACACCATCGGTGAGACATGTGTTCTATCAATGAGACATTTGAAATTTTAGTGAGTCATGTGTTATATTGGTGAGACATTTTCACTATTAGTGAGACACATGTTCTATTGGTGAGATATTTGTTTAATCAGTGTCAGTGACTCATACTTAGCCAATTTTCCAATTTTAACTATCTTATAACATGAAGGTCAACATAAAGTATTAAACATATAATGGAACATAGATAATCATAATTAAACATAACTAAACATTATTTAGCATAAATAATCATGATTTAAATGATTAGACATGATTTTTAATTATTAATACCATAGAGGGGATAACAATCTCCTATGGGACAACAAGGACCTCGTCATATTTTAATAACTAAATGAATTTACTTTTTAGATGAAGTGGCCCTTTTCCCTTATGTAATTTATTTGACCCAATACACCCTATGGGTTTTTGGACTTATTAGGCTTGGAGTTTCCCATGTAGGCACATGAGAAGATACCATGAATTAATGAATAACAGTTTTTGGTTAAGATAAAATGTGTTTTTATAGGATAACTTAAATGAGATAGTGACGTCCATTCAATGGAGTGACCTTGACACCTAAACCATTAAAAAACCATTTTCCATGTATAGGCTAATTGGGAGAGACAACCTAGTGTAGGATGTCTCACACCAAATGACATGTATTAAATAAATTATTTAGCCCTAATGATTTCCTTGACTAATATTAAATTGTCAGGTTTGTTCTATCATGTTAGTTGTGACCTTGGTTTCTAGAGAAACCCTTTTAGGATATTCTCCTTGCCTCTCTGACACCCCTTTGGGTGATCCATCCTAAAATTCCTTTATTTATATTATACAAAATGTGTAAAATTACCAAGGTTTGTGTGTGGCACATTATTAATTCCTTAAATTAGAAATGAATTATGAATTTGGTCCCTCTTTATAATTCCTAAGCTTGAACATAATCATTTATCCCATGTGTGGTGCCTCCCACCTATGACATACTTGTGTTCTATTTGAATGCAATATTCCTTATATATAAAATTACCCATTTCATGTTACATGAGTAACATGCCTTTTAATGAAATCCATATTCCTTGTTTGATTCTCCTTGATTGATACTTTTAAATGGTTTGGATGGATTGTTATTGATAGCTTGAGATGCTGAAATGTCATTGATAACATATTGGTAAGAGGCACGTTGATTCCACATGACTTGTTTATAATTCCTTGATTATTCCAGTTTCTTTATTTCTTATTCCATTTTGAGTGGCTTAAACAATATAAAATGCTTTGTTAACTTTTCTAGCTTGTGAAATTGAATTAAATATGTTGACATGAAATTGTTTAAGTCTTATTCCACATAACTTAAGCATTTTACCTTGATTTCTCTATGATATATGCCTCTATTGTTGTTTAAAATGAAATCAGGCCAGGTAGATAATGCGAGTCCCATATTAAGAACCCACAATTGAACTCTTTGTAATCAATAGGTTATAACACAATTCACTGGGTAAGCAATGTTTGAGGCTCTATAAGCTTGGGATCCCTAAGGGTTTCTATTATGCTATTGGGTGATACTGGTTCCCTAAGGGGTAACCAAGGAAGGAACCGTTGGCAATATGGCTACGCTAAACCTCAATTGATACATGGTCCCTTACGAGTGATACCCAGGACAGACTCCTAGTGACCATAGCATGAGTGATACTTGGACTTTATAATATATTTCCTTCGATGGCCTCAGTGGCATTGGATATTTTGAATGGATGTACTGTAACAATACCTTAGGGATGGGCTCAGACTCCACCATTTAAATTGATTGTTTTAAATGTAAATGCTTGAGATGCATATTTATTTACTGATATGTATTGTGATTTCACTTGATATGTTTCCCTCACCTTACTATCTTACTTATGCAATGACATGAGATTTATACCCCAAGTTAATGAACAAGCTTGGGGATTTGCCTTCCTTGGTTTTCCATGTTACTATTGGACCTTGTTTATATATTCTTACTTGATCAAATATACTTTTCCGGATTAGGAGTAAGTAGGTGGTATGAGACAAGTGTCCATTAAGGAACCCACACTAAGTTGTTGTTATTAATTATTTCCACTCTAAATTTATTTTATATGACACAGTTCTTAATTTTATTGCATTGTCTAGATTGGGCTAGACATAAGTGGTGCCAGCCTATTAATATTTATATTTCACACCCTACTTGGGACACCATTTCACTAGGGTAATCGAGCTTGTTAATATTGTAGGGGACCATGATTTGTTTCTTAGTCTCTTCTATTTGTACCTTGAAGTTTGGAGCAAAGGACTGAGACAGAGCTCAAGATGCTTGTGGAGATTTCCCTTTGGCATTTTCTATCTTTTCTTTATTCATGATTTGTATTGAAAGATATGTTTTATTTTTTACTAATTTCCATCATGTATCATTATCATGTCATGCATTCATTTATTTTATAAACTGTTTTTGGACACTTTTATTAAATTGTTAATAATTATATTCCACTATTTTTTTAATTATTATTACAATTTGTTGCTTATATTCTATTATACCACAATTCAACTCTGATATGAGGGTATAGTATCCCTACTATAACTTATTTAGACCCTTGATTCTATTCAATATCCTTTGACATATGGGAAGGAAGGCTTGAGGTCATGTGATCCACACGACCAACCACCCATTTACTGGTAAGTCAGGTTAGGACGTTAAAAAGTTTTATCAGAGGTAGTCAATTTTTTCCCTCTTTCTTACTTTTCTGAGTAGTTAGTCAGGAGACTAGGAATGTGTTGAGGCATGGTTAACATCTATGCTTGGGACTAATCAACCAACATATGGGAAATGACCAAGTGGAAAGGGTTGGGAATTAATGTCCATGCTTTTTGATATTATAATTGATATGATTTCACCTCGATTGATTAGTTTAATTTCAACTTCTTATGGATTTATGGAGTTTATAGCATTTTACCCTTTGAATGTTAAGGTAAGGATGAAGCATTAAATGAATCATAATAGGAACATAGGGATTAATATGTCAAGGATATGCCTTTCCATTTAGCTTCATTCATATGTTTCCTGCTAATATGATCGGGTTCCTTGAATTCCACACCATGTTATTATGTTGATTAGCATTCCTGATTGTATAACCCGATTAGGTGTTAATATTCCATGCATCTATTCCTATATCATGTCTTCCCTATATTTGATGCTTGTGATGACATAATAGTTTTTTGTTGATGTAATTGATTGCATGGGCTAAATTTATTGGATGTAATTAAATGGGATCCAAATGGACTTGTAAGTGTATAGGTGCCTTATGAATTGGTAGATGGATGCCAATATGACTGGACTTTTGAACATGTTCCTATTGTATGATAAAATGGTTTTAAATTTAATGGTCTTGTAAATGGAACCTTTAGTGGTTTCCTCTATTTATGACCCATGTGTTAGGATATATAAAGCTTCTTTGAGTTTCCTTGGAATGGTAGCACGAGCATTTTCCACAGGTTATCAATCTTTTAGCAATGGACCAGATGATCATTTTTCTTGTCTAGTGACTTATTTTAGTGTGATATGATGTTTGGTTGGATTCCTTTTCTCTATAATGGGTTATCTTGTAGAGGTTAGCACCCTTAGAACTTAAAAGCCTTACTAATACTGTGAGTTTTCTACCTTTTTTCCATTCAAGTGCCATTGTCCCTAGTCAAACCCCATTGATTAAAATGAAACCCTTATTTGGATGGGTGGTCATGTTTTTATTGGATTTTGATATATGTGTGAGCATCAAGTAATGTTCATTTTTAGCAGGTTAGACATGCCTCAGGCATGACATGCCACTTTGGAGGTCTCTTGACCCATTATTTTCCATAGTGATGGATGAAATAATATGATTTCATCCAAGTTAATGGTAGTATGAGGAAATATGACGATGGGTTAAATCCCTTTTATGGACCATATGATACTTGAATGCATAGGTAATCTAGCCTATGGATATTAATCTTGATGTTTCGGTTACTCTTGAAATCTCAGGGCAGTGTCCATTGATATATGCAGTAAGCATAGAGTGTTTAATGTTGTGATGAACTGGTTGAGTTCATTGGAATCATTGATCCTAGTACTGTTGAGTGCGGTCTTGGGTCATCTCTTGATTAAAGTGACATGTTCATAAAGAAGTCAAGTTCACCCTAATTCTTGGAATGTCTCTTTCAAGTGACTCAGGTATTTTGACAAACTAGTTGGTTTGGTTTTTTTTCATGATAGTTGTTTAAATGTTTGTGTTTATGGGGTTTCTGACCTAGTGTGATTTTGGGAAGCTATTTTATCTCTTATTTTGATGATTAGGACACTCCTAAGGTTGGGATAATCATGTCAGTATTGTTAAATATGTGTCCTTTTGGGTATAAGGAACAAAACCAAAGAGGACCATTAGAGAATGGTCGAGCTGACATAAATTTCACAAGGATTGTAAACTTTAAATCGTGTCAGTGATGTCTTGAAAGCACAATTTCGATGAGTTTTTTTGTGTACACAACCCTTGAGAAACACCGTTTTCCATGCATCACTTTGGTGGTTAATCTTGAATGATCATGTAATGTATCAGGTGGTAAATGACTTGTGATTGGTTAATGAAATTGTATTGGTAGGTGAAGCCATGTTTCTTTCAATACGAGTCGACTAGTTATGGTTTAACTGTTATTTCCTATTTTTGTGAGTTTTTTTGGAAACCATTTAAATCTTTTTAGTGTATTTTTCTAAGCGATGAGCATGTCCCCTATCTTGAAATCATGTAGGTACACTAAGAGAGTGTCAGTCTTACACACAACTAAATATTTAAAATCTTATGATCTTTACCGGTGGTTCTCTTTTGGTGTATCACGTTGGATGTGGGGATTCCTTTTTGGTTTGGTCAGGAACATCATTGGAGGTCAGGTGTGTACTTTGGTGGGAATGTTTGTATGGAATTAATGATATTCCTTAGGAGGATGCATCACAGTTCTTCTTGTAAAATGTTGGTCATATAAGCTGAGCATCTTCTCGAATAGTTAGCCATAGTGGCTGGACTTCTCTTCTTTTTTCTTGATGCATCGGTTGGTGAAGAATTATTTTAAATCATGTCATCATGTGAAGATGAGTGAGATATTTTTTCATCCATATCCTTTCATAAAAATAAAACTTGACCTGTCTAACTGAGGTTAATGGGAGATCGACCATATGACTATTTCAAAATCATGTCCGGATCATCATTAAAATGATTATAATAATGCTTGTAAGACATTTCTGACAAGGGTTGAGTTGTAGTTTTGAATTGGATGATTAACATTAAAGCTTAAGGTGGGAAGTAGCTTGGTCCAGTTTCCCAACAAGACGACGATGTAATCATGTCTCTAGATAAATGGGCTCAGGTAAGAACCATCTTGGTGTTTCGATTGGAGAACAAGCGTTGGCTCGAATCTTAATGGAATAATCACAACTTGCTGAAATAATTCTTGTATGCGTGTTCGTAATTTGTAGATGCAACATGACTTTTTTTGAAATATTTCATGACCATTGTAGGATGGGTGATGTTTTCGTTGTTCTAGAAGGACTATTAGGGAAGATAAGTTCTAAGGTTGGAAGTTTTTTTCATCCTGCATTTTGATCCAGATGAAAAATTTTGGGGGAATTTAAAATATTTCATTTATTTTCTCAAGGAATTTTTAAGACTGGGCATTGGAACATACTTTAAAGAGTCAAAAAACTACAATGTGTTTTTCTTAAAGAAGATAAAATAATTAAATTAAAAATTCCAAATGAAAATGAAATAAATAATAAAGAAATATTTTAATGATAATAATATTAATAATATTATTTTTGTGGTTATTATCATTATAATTATTGTTATTATAATTTATTATTATTATTTTTAGTTTTATTATTATTATTATTATTTAGTTTTATGTCCTGTTTTGATAGAACCCCAAAAGGGGTCCTCTTTCCAGCATCGCACGACCCCCTCTTTGTAACCCTAGGCATGCACCACCCCAGCTCCCTCTCTCTCTCCATTGTCAAACCCTTATATAAGTGACCTCCCTGTAGTGCAACCATCCAGTAGTGCACCCCCCCTAGTTGACTCACTTCAAAACTCTTCAGCCCCCTCTTCTTGGATCCCTCTCCGATCATCGTTTGTACCTCATTACTTATGTGTTATCCTTCGATATGTCAATGTAGGTCTATCTCCCATCTTCTCCTTCAATTTCCAGCCATGATTTGACTTCCCCGTTCATCCAATATTTCTCAGTTGAACCTAGGGTTTAGGTTTGATGCTGATTTCTGGTTATCATTTGGTTTTAGGGCATGCAAATGGTCTTTCGAGTCATGTTCGTGCATGTTGTGGAAATCGTCGATGAAGGAAAAGCGGTTCACATCGATTCTGTCCACCTACTAATGTTTTTAGGTATGGTTTTCCTCCATTATTCTTTGTATCTTAGTTTATATTTGGGGTTTTTGTAATTTATTATTACCGGGTAATTAATTTGAGGCGCATTGGTCTTTATCGCCTTAATTTTGGTTCCTTTGATGATTTAGGATGCTTAGAATTTATTTTAGGGAGTTTTTATCCTCTTTGGAGGTTTAGACATGCCTGAATTCAAGTATATATATATATAATATATAAATATATTCGATGTATATATTTCATCATGGAATGAGGAATAAATGCATTGGGTTAAGGGATATATATAAAAATTTATATAAAGGTATGTACATGTGTGTGGACCAGTTCTGAGTGGTCGCTGATAAACCAAGCAAGGGCCGAATGTTATATTGGTTCATTTGAGGTAGGATCCCTTTACCATAAAATTCAAATACCATGTTAATTAAATGTATTACTTAAATTTTCTTATATATAAATTAATTCAGTAGAGTTCATTGTTTAAATGTAAATTTAGTTTCATTCCTGAATAAAGTGATAAATGGGATAAATGATTGCTTGATAGGAATGTCATTATTTTATAATAAAACCCCTCTAATAGAGGTGCACTAAATTCAAAATAAAAATGTGGAATGTATACTTTAGGTTCTTACATGGTTTTTACTTTTGTGATTCTTATGATTTGAAGTTATGGATGATAAAATATATGTTTAGGACCTCGTCCAATTTTAATAACTAAATGAATTTCCTTTTTAGATGAAGTTTCCCTTGTCCCTTATGTAATTTATTTGACCCAAGACACCCCATGGGTGTTTGTACTTATTAGTCTTGGAGTTTCCACAACATGAATTTGAGAAGATAACATGACTTAATGAATAACATGTTTTTATTATGATAAAAGGGGTTTGTATGGGATGAAATAAATGTTATAGTTCCATACATTGGATGGAGTTTCCTTGACAATTTATCCCATAAATACTAAATTTCTATGTTTAGGAGAATTGGGTGAGATTACCATGAGTAGGATGACTCATGCCAGATGGGATGTCTTGAATAAATGTTTTAGCAATACTGATTTTGTTGACTAGTATAAAATTGTTTGGTTTTTTCTATAATGTCCATTGTGACATTCAGTTATGGAGAAACATGTTCAAGGTGTTCACCTTTCCTCTCAACCACATCATTGGGTGAGCTATCCTAAATATCCTAAGTTTCCTTTATATAAAATGTAGAAAATTACCATGGGTTGTGTGTGGAAACATAGAAATGCCTTAAATTAGAAATAAATTATGAAATGGGTCCCTCTTGATAATGCATAATATTGAACATAATCTTTTATCCCATGTGTCGTTCCTCCCATCTATAGCATAATTGATAATTATTTGAATGTAATATTCCTTACGTAGAAAATTATTTCTTTCGAGTTACATTAGTATCGTCCCTATTTATGTAACATCCCAAGGTTTTCTAAAAATAAATTGAAAATTCTTGAAATTTTGTTTAAGGTATATATTTATAAGTATCCTTTAAACATAATTTTATTTCTTCTATGTTTTTAATTTCAAGAAACGGTCATCTACAATTGTGTTCAGTATATTATTTAGAGTCTGATGAAACAAACTTGTTTTTTTAGTGAATAGTAACATGCCATTATGAATAGTAATACGAATAGTAATATGAATAGTAATATGACCTCATGAATAGTAAATAATAATATTATTTTATTTTCCCAAGGGGATAGGATAATGGGATCTTAATTAATTTTCTAATGTCACATAAAACTAATTGCACTTCAATACTGTTATTTTTTGAATTAACTGTGACCTTATTTAAAAATTAAATTAATAATATTTAGAAAATTATTTTTGAAAAATGGAGTTCATTTTTGAATTCTACACGTCGAAAAATGGTTGGGGTAAATTTTTGGTATTTTTTTGAAACTCTTGAATTTTCTGTGAATAGTGAAATACGATAAAATACCGTATAATCAATTTATCAGTAAAAATGCACTATTTATGACATCATAAGTGATGAAAGGCCACTGTCTTCGAACTCACATGATATTTTCACTATTTAGGGCCACTTGATTTGAGATTATTCATAGTCCTGATAAAAATATTATAATAATAATTAAAATAATCTAAAATACCTCCCCTCCTCCACTATAAATATCACCCTCACACCCCTCTTCCTCCCACACCTCTCAAGCCTTGAGCATTGTATAATTTCTGCCAAATTCCCTCCCCAATCTTCTTCCCCATGTCCTAGAGCTGCTGGTCTTACCAAAAGACCAAAATCAAAGCCCTTAAGAAGGATCTCAAGGAGAAGAGATCAAGAGGTAAACAACCTCTTTTATTTTCTTTATTTTCTTTCATTTTTTGTTATTCTCTTCCATTCCCTTTGTATTGTGTTGGGATATTTCATTAAATATTCCCCCCCTTACTGTCCATATCTTGTATGAATGATGATATATTCCATTCCTCTCATCAATCTTGTTTTTATGAAATTTTAAGAGACGTCGTTAGGCTGCCGAGTTTTCGTGAGAAATTTCTCAAGATTTTCTTTTATTTTATGATTCGTTTTTCTTCTTTCCTCACTCCCTCTTATCCAAGAGGCATGAAATCTCCAGAATCATGTATATTCATTATGTTCTCATGATTATGGAAAATTCCCCATCAGTATTCTTCTCCTCTTCCACTTATTTAAAGAATCAAAAAACATTGTCCATTTGTGTCGAATTACCGATATCGTGGACGATATATTTTTAATTTCCATTAATTATTTCAAGTCTGGTCATTAAACCATTTATATGGTTGAACCAGGTTATAATATATGTTTTATTACTCATATAAGGTTCTGGAATTCTTTTGTACTCATGATTCAAATTTTTAAGACTAAATGAGGTTGTAATTATCAAAGAACCACTTAAATGATCTAAACGAACATAATTAATGTTTTAACTTATGAATCATCATCATATAAAGAATCAAAGTGATAAATGGTATAATTTATGGTACTGGAAATATATAAATATTACTCCATTCCAATTCTAGAGTTTCACTTCCAATCAAAAAGAACGATTCATCATGAACCGATTGTGAAAATCACAAAAGAACTCACCCAAAATAATGCAAGGAACAAAATACTAACAATTAAGGGGTGAAATGAGGTTATGAAATGACCATATAAGATGTTATAAACATGAAAATGTTTCTGTAAAATACTAATAACACTCTTTTAACCATTATACAGGAGGTTTATGTCACGACCTGACCCAACGGGGCTCGAGCCGTGACACCCCAAGCCCGCCTCCAATAGGCCAGGGGCTGGCGACTAGCGCCGAGTAGGCTATCACACACATGGGAGGCATTAGCCTAAGGTACCTGTACACACGCACCCACAACACCACGATGCAACAGTGAAGAGATATAGAAACTGAAAAGTAAATGCATGCATACACTATCCCACAACCAGAGAGCAACAACAAAAGTACAAGGGCAAAACAGGGCCCACCAAAAGAAAACTACAAAGTGTGTCCAACCTACTCTGAAGAAGGGGAACGCTGTCACAAAAACCCGCTGGAATGCTCCCTCGGCACAGCTCCGGTAAACACCCCGATCAACTCGCTCACTAAGCTCCGCCTGCTTCGGGTCCTCCTGGGACTCCGTCAAAAGGCCTGTGGTCTGCATAAGACACAAACATGTGCGGGAAAAGCCCATGCAAGGGTGAGTATAAACATACTCAGTAGGCACCCCAAAAACCCAAAACCCAAGGGAGCAACTGAAAGGCAATAGTCCGCTCAACCCAGCCAGAGGGAACCCAGACGAGAGAGAAACTCCATCTCGTGACCATCCTCGGCTAAACACAACTAGTCATCTCAGCTCAGCTCAGGTGTATGCCCATACATACACCTTGAACAATCCAGATATACACAGCTCACGCCACAAAGCCACAAGAGGTACCAACCTCATCACCAGCAACTGTCCACAACCAGGAGAGTACATCACACGAACACTGTCATACCAGATGACACTCATCCGAGAGATACACTCCATCGGGTCCCAAACAAACATCTCATACGCTCACCCGAGAGACCACGCTCGTCGGATAACATCACTGAGGAAACCTCACTGAAACAACATAACCACCTAAACTCCTCAGATAGGGGATCGCCGCTAGGGTCCGCTAGGGAATACCAAGACCCACTCCGGTATACGTAGCTCACAGATAGAGGATCACTCCCAGGATCCGCTGGGGGATACCACGACCCGATCTGGCATACGTAGTTCTCACAGATAGGGGATCACACCCAGGATCCGCTGGGGGATACCACAACCCGATCTGGCGCTCGACAGAACCTCCACACTCAGATAGAGGATCATTGTCCATATAAAGATGGTCATGACGATATCGGAACCCTATCTGGTATAACTCGCGATGTAGGTGATCGAACCGACGATGCCGCAACCCTACCGAAACCACGCACTAAGTAGGGGATCACATAACCAACGATACCGTAACCCTACTATAAACCACATGCTGAGTAGGGGATCACATATCCAACGATATCGTAACCCTACTATAAACCACATGCTGAGTAGGGGATCGTATACCCGACGATGCCACAACCCTACTGAGCACGGCCCACCGCGTAGGGGATCATATTTCCGATGATGCCACAAACCCTACGGGGTTCACCTGCTAGATAGGGGATCGCGGCCCGTAAATAAGCGGTCACAGCGATACCAAGAACCTGATCTAGGTAAAGATGCTAGAGGATCCGCTCAGGGCACACCGGAGGGATACCACAACTCTAACAGTTTAAACATCCCATCGAGAGGATCACAAACCCAAACGAAGGTTGTGATGCCACACGAACCCTCGTAGGAACGAACCAAGGGAGAACCCTCAACCACTGCTGGTCCAAACGTCGCTAACCCGAGAGACCCGCCACAACGCCACACTGCGCACCTCCTAGGCCAAAACCGAGGCCACCATCGCGTTCCACGCGGAAAAACACGCAGGATAGGCTGTTTACACGCCCGAAACGGAGCACCGGTGAAAAAGGCACTATTCACTGTAGCTAGCTCGTGCGTGGCCCACACAACGATCCCGAAAATCATCGAGCAGACCATACCACGACGATCCCCTCGAAAAAACAAGCGGAATCGACTACTCGCTTGTCCCAAACAGACACCCGGTGAAAAAGGTACTATTCACCGAAGCCCAGCTCGGGTGGGGCCCACGCCTGGATTCCGAAACTCATCGAACGGAATGCACCATTGCGTTCCTCTCGGAAAAACACACAGGATCAACTATTCATCTGCCAAAATCGGACTCCTGGTGCAAAAGCTGCGTTTCTCCGCAAACGCCAAAACCCGGCCTCGTGGGGCCTGCACCCCGTTCTCAGTCCCAACACCTGGAAACCATCTCAAAATGTCCGTCGTACCATCCGGGTCACAACGCCACTGACGACACGTCAATCGGACGCTCCGGGTAGAAGTTACAACGGCCCGAAGTCGTAAAATAATAAAATAATATTATTTTATACGACGATTCTAACTCCCGGGCCACGATTCCGAACCCTTAAACCCTCAAAATAAGTTCAAAAGATCCGTCTCGACGCAAGGAGCGCGTCGCCGCAAACGGCTCGCAAATCGGAGTTACGGTTTTGCGAGTTATGGGGGTTTAAAGAACCCCCGGAACAATCTGGCCGGACCACCGCAGGGTCGCCGGAAACCACCGCGCCGCCGCCGGACTCCGCCATGCCGGAGCCGGAGACCACCGCGTCGCCGCCGCGCCGCCGCGGAACTCGCCGGAATCCGCCATGGCCGCCGCGGGTCTCGCCGGAAAATCGGTTTTTTGCCGGAAAACTTCCGGGAGCCACCGGGAGCACCCCGGTGCTCCAAATTCAGATCCGAAACATTTTTCGGAAAGCTCGGGACCCGAACTATACAAATCTTATAAAAATTTGAAGAAAAAAAACACAAAAATGGGATTCGGGATTGTAAAACTCAAACCGCCTAACTCGCGGGCGAAACGCCGACGTTTTGCCTTAGATCCGCACTCCAGAGCTTCCGTTGCGCGCTCCTGGAACGTCCGTCGTCGAATTCTGAGCTCGTGGGTGCTTCGTTTGCTCGATTCGGCAGAGTGGCGGCGAAGAACGGCGAAGAACGTCGAGAGGAACGATAAGGGGGGGGGGGGGCGCTGATATTTATATCAGCCGCCCGCCGACGCCAAACCCGCCTCAGACCCGACGCCCGATGCGAACAAAAGTAAGCTCACCCCTAGGGTAAACGCGCCATTCTAAACGCAACGGAGGACTCAGATTTTCCATCCGAGACTCCTTTCAGAAGTTATTCGAGCCGACGCTCGCCCACTAACTTCGCCACTTATTTACGAAAACGCCCCTGGTGGCGTTTCTCACCGCAGGCCCGCGCCCGCAAAGTTTACACCCCGCCTAGGGTAAACGGCACGTTCCGGATGCAACCGTGCCCTCAGATTCCCGTTCTGAGCTACCGTTTATGAGATATCACACCCCCGCCATGTGCATAGTATAAAAATACTTAATATTTTTATAAAATTAATTCCGAGCACACCGGGCCTCGGAATCGCACGCCGTCTTCGCGCCTAGCTCTAGAATTATTCGTAGAAATATTCCAAAGTCTGATAGAGCCAAAAACCTGAGTCGCTACATCCTCCCCCCTTAGAACTTTCGTCCCCGAAAAGCTCTAAGCACAAGGAAAGCAACCGAACTCTCAACTGGGTCTCACACACCAGCGAGCTCAACAACAAACACCCACACAGGGTCTTACCAATGCCCTAAACAAAACTCAAGCAAGCAATAAAAGGAAAGATTACCGCTCAACAGTGTCTGACAAACTACTGCAGTAAGTAGAAAAGACGCAAGGCGTACCTCTATCCATCTGCGGTGCCTCTGGGTCGACTGCCTCCAGGGCATGAAGTTGTCCTCGCCCTCGACCAATAGCTCCCTGAGCTTGGCGTGGACCACCTGGGGGTGGGGGTGGTGGAAACTGGTACTGCCTACCGCCGCCTCTCGCTGCACCAGCTCCGCCGCCACGTTCGCCGCCCTACGGACCTCCTTGCTCGAGACGCTGCCTCTGCCAAGGCGGTCCATCGACCGGCTCCCTCTCAGCAGCACGTCGGGTCGGACAATCTCTAGCAAGATTTCCCCGACCATCGCAAGCGTAACACCGCCTCTCCTGCGGCTGACCAAAACTAGCCTGCGAGCCCTGTGAGCACTGAGGCTCAGATCCTCCATCCCGGGGTTGCCTCCTGATACGTCGGCCACGTCCAGACCCCTGAGTCTGACGTCGGCTACTAGATTCCGATCCGACCATCGAAGTCTCAGCTCTCGAGTGCCCAGCACTAACAGGGGGGATCTGCTCGGCCAGAAAACTCTCCACCACCAACGCTCGCTCCAGCACTCCAACATAGGTGGGTAGGCACAAAGAAACCACACCTACCCGGATGTCCCTGCGTAGGCCCTGCTCGAAGGTCCGAGCCCTAAAGAACGGGTCTCGAACCATATCCAGGGAGTAGCGTGACAGGTCTGTAAACCTCGCTGAGTACTCTGACACAGTCATGCTCTCCTGTCGAAGCTGCAGAAGCTCCTGGATCCGCACTGACCTCAGTGTCACCGGATAGAACTCCTCCCTGAAGAGCCGCTCAAACTCTGCCCACGTGAGCGTCTCCTCGTCATGGGACTGCGTCACCAAACTCCACCATCACCCGGAAGAACCATGCAGAAGGCTCGCCGCTAGGACCACCGTCTGATCTGGAGGTGTCCTCACTAGGCGGAAAACTCGGGTGACTGCCTCAAGCCAGTCATCAGCTGCCTGGGGGTCTGGATCACCCCGGAACCTCAGAGGTCGCTGCCTCTGGAACTCGTGCAGTGCACACAGCCTGCATGCAACCTCGTCCTGCACCGCCGGCACAACCAGCTGCTCGACCGGTGGTGGATCAACTGGCAGACCACCTGGAGGTGCACCCTCAGAACCTGCGCCCTGCTCCACATCCACTACACGGGGCGGGTCATCAGCACAATCCTGCTGCGGAACCCTTGCTGGTTGTCGTCGTGGAGGCATCCTGAAATACATTCAAGACGCACCACAATCAAGCGTCTATCTGGAGAGCTGACTCAAGAAGGACAAGGAAAAACCAAAAACCCAGTCCTATATGATGCATGTACCATTATGTCCTCACGACTAGTGTACGAATGTCCCGAGTCAAAAGGCAGGTTATCAGAGTCCTGGTGTATGGATACGTCGGCCGCCGCACCAACACTGGAGTCTCTAGCCTGAAAGCCGAGCTCGAAACACCCTAACATTGCCGCTATGCAACCCAAACCAAGCTCACAGCTAGACCAGCTATGCTCTGAGATCCCAAAGGTGGAACCTCCTCTGATACCACTCTGTCACGACCTGACCCAACGGGGCTCGAGCCGCGACACCCCAAGCCCGCCTCCAATAGGCCATGGGCTGGCGACCAGCGCCGAGTAGGCTATCACACACATGGGAGGCATTAGCCTAAGGTACCTGTACACACGCACCCACAACACCTCCATGAAACAGTGCATAGATATAGAAACTGAAAAGTAAATGCATGCATACACTATCCCACAACCAGAGAGCAACAGCAAAAGTACAAGGGCAAAACAGGGCCTACCAAAAGAAAACTACAAAGCGTGTCCAACCTGCTCTGAAGAAGGGGAACGCTGTCACAAACACCCGCCGGAAAGCTCCCTCGGCACAGATCCGGTAAACACCCCGATCAACTCGCTCACTAAGCTCCGCCTACTCCGGGTCCTCCTGGGACTCCGTCAAAAGGCCTGTGGTTTGCACAAGACACAAACATGTGCGGGCAAAGCCCGTGCAGGGGTGAGTATAAACATACTCAGTAGGCACCCCAAAAACCCAAAACCCAAGGGAGCAACTGAAAGGCAACAGTCCTCTTAACCCAGTTAGAGGGAACCCAGACGAGAGAGAAACTCCATCTCGTGACCATCCTCGGCTAAACACCACTAGTCATCTCATCTCAGCTCAGGTGTATGCCCATACATACACCTTGAACAATCCAGATATACACAGCTCACGCCACAAAGCCACAAGAGGTACCGACCTCATCACCAGAAACTGTCCACAACCAGGAGAGTACATCACACGAACACTGTCATACGAGATGAAACTCATCCGAGAGATACACTCCATCGGGTCCCAAACAAACATCTCAGACGTTCACCCGAGAGACCACGCTCGTCGGATAACATCACTGAGGAAACCTCACTGAAACAACATAACCACCTAAACTCCTCAGATAGGGGATCGCCGCTAGGGTCTGCTAGGGGATACCAAGACCCATTCCGGTATACGTAGCTCACAGATAGGGGATCACTCCCAGGATCCGCTGGGGGATACCACGACCCGATCTGGCATACGTAGTTCTCACAGATAGGGGATCACACCCAGGATCCGCTGGGGGATACCACAACCCGATCTGGCACTCGACAGAAGCTCCACACTCAGATAGAGGATCATTGTCCATATAAAGATGGTCACGACGATACCGGAACCCTATCTGGTATAACTCACGATGTAGGTGATCGAACCGACGATGCCGCAACCCTACCGAAGCCACGCGCTAAGTAGGGGATCGCATAACCAACGATATCGTAACCCTACTATAAACCACATGCTGAGTAGGGGATCACATAACCAACAATACCGTGACCCTACTATAAACCACATGCTGAGTAGGGGATCGTATACTCGACGATGCCACAACCCTACTGAGCACGGCCCACCGCGTAGGGGATCATATTTCCGATGATGCCACAAACCCTACGGGGTTAACCTGCTAGATAGGGGATCGCCGCCCGTAAATAAGCGGTCACATCGATACCAAGAACCCGATCTAGGTAAAGATGTTAGAGGATCCGCTCCGGGCCCACCGGAGGGATACCACAAGTCTAACAGTTTAAACATCACATCAAGAGGATCACAAACCCAAATGAAGGTTGTGATGCCACACGAGCCCTCGTAGGAACGAACCAAGGGAGAACCCTCAACCACTGCTGGTCCAAATGTCGCTAACCCGAGCGACCCGCCACAACGCCACACTGCGCACCTCCTAGGCCAAAACCGAGGCCACCATCGCGTTCCACGCGGAAAAACACACAGGATAGGCTGTTTACACGCCCGAAACGGAGCACCGGTGAAAAAGGCACTATTCACCGTAGCTAGCTCGTGCGGGGCCCACACAACGATCCCGAAACTAATCGAGCGGACCATACCACGACGATCCCCTCAGAAAAACAAGCGGAATCGACTACTCGCTCGTCCAAAACAGACACCCGGTGAAAAAGGTACTATTCACCGAAGCCCAGCTCGGGTGGGGCCCATTCCTGGATTCCGAAACTCATCGAACGGAACACACCATTGCGTTCCTCTCGGAAAAACACACAGGATCGACTATTCATCCGCCAAAATCGGACTCCTGGTGCAAAAGTTGCGTTTCTCTGCAAACGCCAAAACCCGGCCTCGTGGGGCCCGCACCTCGTTCTCAGTCCCAACACCCGGAAACCATCTCAAAAAGTCCGTCGTACCATCCGGGTCACAACGCCACTGACGACACGTCAATCGGATGCTCGGGGTAGAAGTTACAACGGCCCGAAGTCGTAAAATAATAAAATAATATTATTTTATACGACGTTTCTAACTCCCGGGCCACGATTCCGAACCCTTAAACCCTCAAAATAAGTTCAAAAGATCCGTCTCGACGCAAGGAGCGCGTCGCCGCAAACGGCTCGCAAATCGGAGTTACGGTTTGCGAGTTACGGGGGTTTAAAGAACCCCCGGAACAATCTGGCCGGACCACCGCAGGGTCGCCGGAAACCACCGCGCCGTCGCCGGACTCCGCCGTGCCGGAGCCAGAGACCACCGCGTCGCCACCGCGCCGCCGCGGAACTCGCCGGAATCCGCCATGGCCGCCGCGGGTCTTGCCGGAAAACCGGTTTTTTGCCGGAAAACTTCCGGGAGCCACTGGGAGCACCCCGGTGCTCCAAATTCAGATCCGAAACATGTTTCAGAAAGCTCGGGACCCAAACTATAAAAATCTTATGAAAATTTGAAGAAAAACAACACAAAAACGGGATTCGGGATTGTAAAACTCAAACCGCCTACCTCGCGGGTGAAACGCCGACGTTCTGCCTTAGATCCGCGCTCCAGAGCTTCCGCTGCACGCTCCTGGAACGTCCGCCGTCGAATTCCGAGCTCGTGGGCGCTTCGTTTGCTCGATTCGGCAGAGTGGCAGTGAAGAACGTCGAGAGGAACGATAAAGGGGGGGGGGGGGGGCGCTGATATTTATATCAGCCGCCCGCTGACGCAAAACCCGCCTCAGACCCGACGCCCGATGCGAACAAAAGTAAGTTCACCCCTAGGGTAAACGCGCAGTTCTAAACACAACGACGGACTCGGATTTTCCATCCGAGACTCCGTTCAGAAGTTATTCGAGCCGACGCTCGCCCACTAACTTTGCCACTTATTTACGAAAACGCCCCTGGTGGCGTTTCTCACCGCAGGCCCGCGCCCGCAAAGTTTACACCCCGCCTAAGGTAAACGACACGTTCCGGATGCAACAATGCCCTCAGATTACCATTCTGAGCTACCGTTTATGAGATATCACACCCCCTCCACGTGCATAGTATAAAAATACTTAATATTTTTATAAAATTAATTCCGGGCACACCGGGCCTCGGAATCGCACGCCGTGTATAGTATCACACCCCCGCCACGTGCATATTATAAAAATACTAAAATTGTTTGTGTGATGGGTTCTGTTTATATTATGTTTCATTATGTGTATTTACACCCCCGCCACGTGCATAGTATCACACCCCTGCCACGTGCATAGTATCACACCCCCGCCACGTGCATAGTATAAAAATACTTAAATTGTTTGTGTGATGGGTTCTGTTTATATTATGTTTCATTATGTGTATTTACAGATTATATACATGTTCCATCCAATCTATTAAGTCTCACTTCAAGTATATGATGTTTATAAGGGACTTTTCTTCTAAAATCCCCTTTTAAAATTCTGTTTTACAATATTCAAAAGCAACGTTTTTATGCTATTATTTATGTTGTATGATTATTTTTTGGTTATTGGGCATTTTTTATGATGAAGGGTGGGACCTATATTTCCCTCCAATGCATTGGGTATGAATAAGTTGGAGGTCGGCCGTATGGTTACTCCACGTGTAACTGCGATGGTTACACAAAGTATGGTAGCCATGGGGGTTACAAATTTTAAGGTATCCAAGATGGTTACAAGATTATGTAAGTAATGCCCCAAGATACCTCTATGATTATAATTATGTTTGTGTGGATCTTGTGTAAATCTCATATTACACAAAGTAAGAATTTATGGGTGGAAACCAGGTCTTTTGAAAATGTTTTCATACGTCATGCGTATTCATGGACTAATGTGATTTTTCCTTCTTTTTCATACCTTACTGAGCTTTTGTGCTCATCCCAAGTTTTTAAATGATTTTTCACAGGTTAATGGATGAGTAATACAAGGAAGGAAGACATGTTAAATGTTGAAGAATTGTCAAGGAGTCTTGTTTTATGTTTTAATGTTTTATATTCCGAGGAAAATGGAAACCGATTTTATGGTATCCACTATGTAACAATGTGTAATGTTATGAATGTTTTGTCTTTATTATCTAAAGCTCTAAACTTGAAAAGATCCTCAATGTAAAAGGAAGTGTTTTCTTGAATAAATTCAAGATTATGTATGAAATAAGTGCGGGTCTTTATAGTTGGTATCAGAGGATGGTTTAGATAACTTTAGGGGTTAAGGTGTTACTAATAGAATACCATAAATAATTTTCACTCTATGTTTAATTTGTTATAGCATTTAAAGATTACCATGTTGCTTCATCTAAGAAATGTTTGTTCAGAATGGTTGTCCGCAGAAGAAACATGGATGTTGAAGAGGAGAGGCACTGAAAGAATGACATCCTTCCTGATCTACAGCCCGGAATGGTAGGGATTGGAACCGAGCAGTTTGTGACAGTAATGGATCAGCTAACGCAGGCTATAAATGGTGGTGGAATCCATGCAAGAGAACCAATAGAGGTACCCCAACGGAACATGAAAGTGGTGGAACATTTTATGAGACAACATCCTTCTGCATTCAATGGATCTTCTGACCCAGTGGCAGTATAAGGATGGATTAAAGCCCTTGAAAAGATATTTGATGTTATGGGATGTTCGGACAATCAAAAGGTAAGTCTTTCCATTTATCATTTTGAATGGGAAGCTAATCAGTGGTGGTCAATGGTAAGGAATATCAGGGGTAGAGAGGATTTTGATGCCTTAGTGTGGGATGAATTTAAGTCTTTTTCTTGAAAAATATTTTCCTAAGGTGGTGCGACTTAGAATGGAGAAGAAATTCCTTGAATTGAAACAAAAGGAGAAAGATTCAGTGGCTGTGTATGAAGCGAACTTCACCCAACTGGTGAGGTATGATCCAAATATTATTCTGGATCTTGATAGCAAAATCAACCGCTTTTACTCAGGATTAAAGGCAAGGTATCGAAGGGCGTTGGCCTCCCGTGAATTCAAAAGTTATGAGAAACTTGTCTGATGTGATGAGAGGGTAGAGATGGAATTTTCTGATGATCACATGCATTTTGGAAACAAAGAGAAGAAGAGGTCCCGTTGGAAAGCAATGGGTAAGAATCAACCAAAGAAATCTGATGGTAAGAAAATCTAGTTTCCAGTTTGTGAAAAGTGTGGCAAGAAGCACCCTGGGGAATGTCTTATCAAAATTGGGAAGTGTTTTAAATGTGGTAAGTTTGGACATATGGCCCGAGATTGCAATGAAAATGATCCAAAGACTAATCCTGATAAGCAAAATGTAAAGTGTTTTAAATGTGGTGAGATGAGTTACTATGCAAATTCCTGTCCAAAGAGGGATCCAAATGATGCAAAGAAGCCAGACTACAAGCAGAAAGGTGTAGTGAGATCCTTTGCGACTACGTCAGCAGGTGTTGGGCCATCCAATAAAGTTGTATCAGGTACTTTGTTTGTTCACTCAGATTTTGCTAAAGTTTTGTTTGATACGGGTTCTACACATTCCTTCATCTCTAAGAAATTTTCTAGTAAATTGGAAATATCACCTCAACAAATGAGACCCGAACTTGTTGTTAAAACACCAGGGGAAATGTTATAGAAAAGAGGAATTGTAAGAATATTTCTATTGTGGTATGTGGAAATACTTTACCTGCAAACCTTGTTGTTTTACCCTTAGTCAAGTTTGATGTTATTCTGGGGATGGACTGGCTTTCTGATTATCATGCTAAGATTGATTGTAGAGCTAAAGAAGTTGTTTTTCAGAAAGAGTATTAGTTTGTATACAAGAATGAACCCATAAAATTGATAACATATCAGGAAGCTGAGAAACTAATGAAAGATGGAAGTGAAAGTTATCTTGCTCATATTGTTGAAAACAAGGGAACTATTCAAATTAATGATGTGCCAGTGGTAAATGAATACCTTGATGTTTTTCCTGAGGAGTTACCCAGTGTCATACCTAAACGAGAAGTCAAATTCACAATTGATTTAGTTCCTGATGCTAAGACAATTTCAAAACCCCCATATCGTATGGCTCCAATAGAACTTCATGAATTGAAAAATCAGTTGCAGGATTCGCTTGTCAAAGGCTTCATTCGTCCCAGTACTTCACCATGGGGAGCCCCTGTTTTGTTTGTTAAAAAGAAAGATGGTTCCATGATAATTTTCATTGATTATAGAGCTTTGAATAAAATCACTGTTAAAAACAAGTATCCTTTGCCTCATATTGATGACTTGTTTGATCAGCTCCAGGGAGCACAGTACTTTTCCAAGATTGACTTGAGATCCGGATACCATCAGTTGAAGGTGAAGGAGGATGACATCCCGAAAATAGCCTTTCGAACTAGATATGGGCATTATGAATTTGTTGTTATGCCATTTGGGTTAACTAATGCACCTGCTGTATTCATGAATCTTATGAATAGAGTATTTCATGAGTTCTTGGATAAGTTTGTGGTTGTATTTATTGATGACATTCTGGTTTTTTCTAAAAATAAAGAGGAGCATGAAAAACATCTAAGGGTTGTTTTACAAACTTTAAAAGAAAAGAAACTATATGGAAAATTCAGAAAGTGTGATTTTTGGTTGCAACAGATTTCTTTTCTTGGGAACGTTGTAAATAAGGATGGAATAACAGTTGATCTTGCCAAAACAAAAGTAGTTGATGAATGGCCAAGACCCACAAATGTTACAGAGATTCGCAGTTTTTTGGGCTTAGCAAGTTATTACCGACGGGTTTTTAAGAACTTTGCACGGTTATCTAGCCCAATAACTAAGTTAACACGGAAAGGGGTTAAATTTGTTTGGACAGAGGAATGTGATGTTTGTTTTCAGGAACTAAAGAAGAGATTGGTGAATGCTACAGTTTTGGCCTTACCTTCCCAGAATGGTGAGTTTCTCATCTACAGTGATGCTTCTTTAAAGGGATTTGGTTGTGTTTTGATGCAGAATGATCAGGTAATTGCATATGCTTCGATACAACTTAAACATCATGAGCTAAATTATCCCACACATGATTTGGAATTGGCAGCTGTGGTTTTTGCTTTGAAAATATGGAGGCATCATCTATACGGAACCAAATACCAAATATATACTGACCATAAAAGTCTTAAGTATATATTCACTCAGAAGGAATTAAACATGAGGCAGAGAAGATGGATAGAACTGATAAAGGATTATGACTGCACGATCAATTACCATCCTGGAAAAGCAAACAAAGTAGCGGATGCCTTAAGTCGGAAAAATCATGCATCATTAACCATGCTACGTTTGGAACATGATCCCTTGATTAATGATTTGATGAATTTTGGCTTAGAAGTTGTTGGTGCAGGGAATATATCTATTTTGTTTCAGGTTTCAGTGCAATATTCGTTGTTAGACAGAATTATGAAAGCGCAGAGGGAAGACCGTGAGCTACAGAAAAAGGTAGAATTGGTTAAAATGGGTAAGTTTACAGAATTTAATGTTGATAAAGATTGTGTTTTATGGTTTGGAAAAAGGTTGTGTGTGCCTTGTGATTCCCAGCTGAAGAAATAATTGTTGTGTGAAGCTCATAGTTCTCCATTTTCTATTCATCCTAGAAGTACAAACATATATAGAGACCTTCGAGAGTATTACTGGTGGAATGGGATGAAAAGTGATATTGCTGATTTTATAATGAAATGTATGACATGTCAGCAGGTTAAAGCAGAGCGGCAGTTACCGAAGGGGATGCTTCAGCCTTTTCTAGTGCCAGAATGGAAATGGGAGAATATATCCATGGATTTTGTGGTGGGACTACCAAAGACTTCTCGAGGTAACAATGCGATATGGGTTATTGTTGATCGACTAACAAAGTCTGCTCATTTTCTTTCCATTCGAGATACAATGACATTAGATCAACTTTCTCGATTGTACCTCAAGGAGATTGTCAGGTTAAATGGATTTGCTCTTTCCATTGTGTCTGAACGAGATCCCAGGTTTACTTCTAAATTTTGGAAGGGACTTCAGAAGTCTTTGGGCACAGAGTTGAATTTCAGTACAACTTTTCATCCTCAATCAGATGGGCAGTCAGAACAAATGATTCAAACTTTGGAGGATATGCTTCGAGCTTGTTCAATTGACTATCAGGGAAGTTGGGATCAACATCTTTCATTATTTGATTTTTCTTATAATAACAGTTTCCATTCCAGTATTCAGATGGCACCTTTTGAGGCCTTGTATGGAAAGCGGTGTCAGACTCCTGCGTTTTGGGATGAAGTCGGTGAAAGAAAGTTGATGGGGCCAGAATTAGTAGAAGAAGTGGCTGAGAAAGTGAGGATGATCCAGCAACACATGAGGACAGCTCAGAGAAGGCAGAAAAGTTATGCAGATAACAGAAGGAAAGACTTCTCTTTCAAGGTAGGTGACCATGTTTTCCTTAGAATCTCTCCTTGGAAAAGTGTGATGCGTTTCAGTAAGAAAGGGAAACTAAGTCCACGGTTCATCAGTCCTTTTTAAATCTTGGATAAAGTTGGAACAGTTTCATACCGCATAGCTTTGCCTCCGAGCTTATTTCAGGTACACAATATTTTTCATGTTTTGATGTCGAGAAATTATGTTCCAGATTCATCACATGTCTTGAGGCCGGAAGCAGTTCAGCTGGCAGAGAACCTTTCTTATGAAGAAAAACCGGTTCAGATTCTTGATCGAAGAGAACATGTATTGCAGAATAAGGTAATCCACCAGGTAAAGGTTTTGTGGAGAAACCACATGGTTGAAAAAGCAACATGGGAGTCTGAAAATGATATGAGGGAAAAATACCCTTAGTTGTTTAATAAGTAAATAAAATTGCGAGGACGCAATTTCAAGAAGGTGGGGATAATGTAACATCCCAAGGTTTTCTAAAAATAAATTGAAATTTCTTGAAATTTTTTTAAGGTATATATTTATAAGTATCCTTTAAACATAATTTTATTTCTGCTATGTTTTGAATTTCAAGAAACTGTCATCTACAATTGTGTTCAGTATGTTATTTAGAGTCTGATGAAACAAACTTGTTTTTTTGGTGAATAGTAACATGCCCTTATGAATAGTAATATGAATAGTAATATGACCTCTTGAATAGTAAATAATAGTATTATTTTATTTTCCCAAGGGGATAGGATAATGGGATCTTAATTAATTTTCCAATGTCACATAAAACTAATTGCACTTCAATATTGTCATTTTTCGAATTAACTGTGACCTTATTTAAAAATTAAATTAATAATATTTAGAAAATTATTTTTGAAAAATGGAGTTCATTTTTTAATTCTACACGTCGAAAAATGGTTGGGGTAAATTTTTGGTATTTTTCTGAAACTCTCGAATTTTCGGTGAATAGTGAAATACGATAAAATACCGTATAATCAATTTATCAGTAAAAATGCACTATTTATGACATCATAAGTGATGCAAGGCCACTTTATTAGAACTCACATGATATTTTCACTATTTAGGGCCACTTGATTTGAGATTATTCATAGTCTTGATAAATATATTATAATAATAATTAAAATAATCTAAAATACCTCCCCTCCTCCACTATAAATATCACCCTCACTCCCCTCTTCCTCCCACACCTCTCAAGCCTTGATCATTGTCTAATTTCTTCCAAATTCCGTCCCCAATCTTCTTCACCACGTCCTAGAGCTTCTGGTCTCACCAAAAGACCAAAATCAAAGCCCTTAAGAAGGATCTCAAGGAGAAGAGATCAAGAGGTAAACAACCTCTTTTATTTTCTTTCTTTTCTTTCATTTTTTGTTATTCTCTTCCATTACCTTTGTATTGTGTTGGGATATTTCATTAAATATTCCCCCCTTACTATCCATATCTTGTATGAATGATTCTATATTCCATTCCTCTCATCAATCTTGTTTTTATGAAATTTTAAGAGACGCCGTTAGGCTGCCGAATTTTCGTGAGAAATTTCTCAAGATTTTCTTTTATTTTATGATTCGTTTTTCTTATTTCCTCACTCCCTATTATCCAAGAGGCATGAAATATCCAGAATCATGTATATTCAATATGTTCTCATGATTATGGAAAATTCCTCATCAGTATTCTTCTCCTCTTCCACTTATTTAAAGAATCAAAAAACATTGTCCATTTGTGTTGAATTACCGATATCATGGACGATGTATTTTCAATTTCCATTAATTATTTCAAGTCTGGTCATTAAACCATTTATATGGTTGAACCAGGTTATAATATATGTTTTATTACTCATATAAGGTTCTGAAATTCTTTTTTACTCATAATTCAAATTTATAAGACTAAATGAGGTTGTAATTATCAAAGAACCACTTAAATGATCTAAACGAACATAATTAATGTTTTAACTTATGAATCATCATCATATAAAGAATCAAAGTGATAAATGGTATAATTTATGGTACTGGAAATATATAAATACTACTCCATTCCAATTCTGGAGTTTCACTTCCAATCAACAAGAACGATTCATCATGAACCGATTGTAAAAATCACAAAAGAACTCACCCAAAATAATGCAAGGAACAAAATACTAACAATTAAGGGGTGAAATGAGGTTATGAAATGACCATATAAGATGTTATAAACATTAAAATGTTTCTGTAAAATACTAATAACACTCTTTTAACCATTATACAGGAGGTTTAAACAATTTTGAAGTAAGACAACCCCAAGGTAAGGGAATTCTTAACCTGATTTCCATTCTTTGGGTTAACCATCTACTTTATTATTTATGTGCTATTTAAATTGTTTTTGTGATGGGTTCTGTTTATATTATGTTTCATTATGTGTATATACAGATTATATATATTTTCAATCCACTCTATTAAGTCTCACTTCAAGTATATGATGTTTATAAGGGACTTTTCTTCTAAAATCCCCTTTTAAAATTCTGTTTTACAATATTCAAAATAAATGTTTTTATGCTATTATTTATGTTGTATGATTATGTTTTGGTTATTGGGAATTGTTTATGATTAAGGGTGGGACCTATATTTCCCTCCAATGCATTGGGTATGAGTAAGTTGGAGGTCGGCCGTATGGTTACTCCACGTGTAACTACGATGGTTACACAAAGTATGGTAGCCATGAGGGGTACAAATTTTAAGGCAGCCAAGATGGTTACAAGATTATGTAATTAATGCCCCAAGATACCTCTATGATTATAATTATGTTTTTGTGGATCTTGTGTAAATCTCATATTACACAAAGTAAGAATTTATGGGTGGAAATCAGGTCTTTTGAAAATGTTTTCATACGTCATGCGTATTCATGGACTAATGTGATTTTTCCTTCTTTTTCATACCTTACTGAGATTTTGTGCTCATCCCATGTTTTTAAATGATTTTTCACAGGTTAATGGATGATTAATACAAGGAATTAAGACATGTTAAATGTTGAAGAATTGTCAAGGAGTCTTGTTTTATGTTTTAATGTTTTATATTCCGAGGAAAATGGAAACCGATTTTATGGTATCCACTATGTAACAATGTGTAATGTTATGAATGTTTTGTCTTAATTCTCTAAAGCTCTAAACTTGGAAAGATCCTCAATGTAAAAGGAAGTGTTTTCTTGAATAAATTCAAGATTATGTATGAAATAAGTGTGGGTATTTATAATTTATGACCTCTTTATGCCTTGTTTGGTGCTCCTTTCTTGAGGATTTTTAAATGGTTTGGATGGATTGTGATTGATAGCTTGAGATGATGAAGTTTCATTGATGACATATTGGTAAGAGGAACTTTGATTCCACATGCATTTTTTATAATTCCTTGATTATGCAAGTTACTTTATTGATTATGACCTTGTTGGTGGCTTGAACGATATGAAATTACTTGTTAACTTTTCTAGATTATGAAATTGAGTTGCATGTGGTGACATGAAATTGTTTAAGGATTATTCCATATATCTTAAGCCTCATACCATGATTTATATGTGATATATTCTTATCTTGTTATTTTAAATGAAATCTGTTTTGGGACAGAATGTGGTTCCTATATTAAGAACCCACAATTGGACTATCCATACATGATAGGTGACAACACGACATATTGGGAAAGTGATTTTTGAGGTTCAACTGGAAATGGATCCCCTGGGATTTATATTATACAATTAGGGGAAACAGGTTCCCTATGGGGTAACTGAGGATGGAACCGTTGGAAATACGGACACGCCATGCCTCAGTTGATACTTTGTCCCTTACATGTGATACCTAGGACATACTCATAGTTACCATACCACAAGTGATACTTGGGGGTTTTAAAGGTTCCCCTTGGATGGGCTCGGTGGAATTGGATATTTTTAATTGATGTAGGCTAGTGATACCTTAGGGATAGGCTCAGACTCCACCTCTGAAATTGATGGTTATTAATGTAAATTCATGGTATTAACATTTCATTACTATTATGTATTTTTATTTCACTTGAGTGGTTTCCCTTACTTTACAGGATTACTTTTGTGATGACATGAGATTTAGACTCCAGGTTGATGGGAAATCTTGGGGATCTGCCTTACTTGGTTTTCCATGTACCTATTTTCCCTTGATTATATATTCTTCCTTTCTTAACTATAATTTTCAGATTTATAGCTTAGGACGAAGCATGTGGTATGGGTCGACTGTCCTTTTAGGAACCCATACCAATTTTTTATTATTAATTGTTATCAATCTACATTAATTTTATATGACACACTTATTAATTTATATTGCATTTTCTAGATTGTTCTAGACACTGGTGGTGGAAACCTATTGAAATTTATATCTGAAACCTTACTCTGACTGAAATTTAACTAGGGTACCCAAGTAGACCTTTCTTAGTCGCAGGACTACAGACCATGATTGATTACTTAGGCAATGTTTTATTTACCTGGAAGATATGAGAAAAGTACTGAGCTGGAGCTCAGGATTATCATGGAGATCACCATTGGGGAATAAGTGTTTTTTATTTATTCACGATCTTTCTTGAAATAGATTATATATTTTTATTGATTTACTTCATGTATAATTACAATGTGATGTACTCATCTATTGTATAAACTAGCATTGGAAACTTTTATTAAATTGTTAATTATGGTCTTTGGCTACTTTGTCAAATATTATTTACCGCTTCCTCTATAATCTATCAATTATATTCTATTATACCATTGTGCAACTCTGATATTAGGGTATAGTCTCCCCAATATCACCAACGTAGACCATAATTTCTAGTCTACAACCTCTGATATATGGGGAGGCCTACTTGAGGTCATGTGACCCACAGGTCCGACCACTGATTTAGTGGTAAGCTAGATTGGGACATTACACATCTTCCCTAGACTGGGATGTATATCCAAAGGAGATGTATGAACCTCTCTTTTAACCTCCTCTTGTATCATTACTGGGTCCACAACCCCTCCATAGAAAATTATGACTTGATTCCACCATCAATAATTTGACGGAGTGGATCTCCTATGGATATCTGGTCATGTATGAACTCATATTAGATGTATCAAAACTAGGAATCTCTCACATTCTTAAGGAGTGGAGGATTTAACACCATCGACTCTAGAAAAATTACAACCTTCTACTAATTCAGGGTCACCAGAAAGGACAACTACTCATAAGCCTCCTTTACTAAATGAGCATGGGAAATCCTATGAAAGGTATCTTATACCATGTTTCCCCACCCCAGAGTGTAGGCTACCTTAATTTCATATTCTAGTAGGAACTCCAACAAGCACCTCTACCGCATGTTCATGTATATCTACATTAAGATATTCCTAAGAATTTGATGGTCTGAGTAAAAAAATCACTCTCTTAGAAGACATTTCATCCACATCCTTAGAGAAAATAATCCCACCTCAAACTCTAGCATGTGATTCACACAATTCTTATTATGGGGTCTCAAATGACTCAACCCATATGGAATAGTTTATTTCCTTTTAATTAACACATATTCAATACCAACTACTATAGTACCCCACCAAACTAAGGAAACACCACACCATTGATAACTCTGGGGTGTCTCCCAACCAGTCACTACATCGAGCTTTGGAAGGTCAATAACTAGTCCATGCCACAAAATGACAGGTACTAGAAACTGAAGCTCATGGATCATGAACCAAAACATCACGATCATACCATAAATATGGTTTTACAAAAGAGAATCTAGGACCACAATCAAGTTCTTCAAATTCTCCTCCCCTAACACGGAGTATATGAGTATGGGATCAACGAAGACAACAAAAAATCAGTCTATTTACATATGGGAAATATGGTTTGTCAAATAAATTAACTTAGTGAGGGAATTCATCACACAGAAAGGCATCACAAGGAACTCATAGTATCCATTACAACATTAGAATGTAAGCTTCATAATATTATACTCGCAAACTCTCAACTGGTGGTATGAAGTCTAGAGATCGATCTTTGAGAACCGTCTCATTCCTCACAACTTCTAAAAGAGGTCATCAATCCTCAAAAGGGGTACATGTTCTTTACCTTGGAATGGTTATATCTTTGATAATATATGAAAATATGCAATCTTTATTCCACCTTTTTCACATAAAAAGAGTGGAGCAACCTAGGGGGACACACTAGATGGGATAAAATTATTATCTCAAAAGACCTCCAACTGCAACTGTAGCTCTTGAATCTTTGTAGGGGCCATCTGATATGCTACAAAAGCTATCAGAGTAGTCCTAATATGCATGTAGATACAAAACTCCTTTTCCTACCTCACAGGTAGTCATAGAACATCATTAGGGAATACATTAATAAAATCATCCATGAATGATGGGATCAATATGGTTGAAGAGCCTACTACACCAATGACAATGATTTCCAATGATTGGTGATGGGATTCATCCTCCTTCTCACAAAACCCTCTCTTCCTACAATGAGATATCTTTTCCCCATAAAGGATAATCTCATCCAATTAGTGAAAAGTAACCTAACCTGTCTATGGTAATAGTAAATCATGGATTAGAATATGGAAAACCAATCTATACCCAATACAACATATTATAGTTTCATCATGATGACAATAACATCCAATAAGAACCTCTCTCCACCTAGAGATATATCACACTACCAACATATAATGTATATATAAGAAGATTTCCCATTAGGAACCTCATGACAAAGATATAAGAATAAATCCTCTTCTAAGAGCTCTAGAACATTATCATCGAGTAAAGAGATGAAATAATGTCTCAAGAAAGTATATAATAGTTCTAAATAAAGAGTAAAATAATAATATATTTTACCTATAATCATTTGGTGTGATTTTGTATAAAAAACATAAATATATTATAGCTATTCACGGACTTTCTCATAAACTCCATGAGCCTGACATAGACCACCTATTGGAGGTGGTGGAAGGATATCTTAGTTTTTTCCATCACCCATAGCTACTCATCCTATATACCCACATTATAATCTTCTATATCTACCTCCCTAGTCTCCACCCATCCCTCACCAAGGAGATCTGTGATCAAGGAATTTCTTATGTTGTGATAGTCCTTCAACTATCTACATATTGGCATCAACATGTTTGGTTAGAAAATCATGTCACATGTGACCTCACCCATCACATGCATTGAACACAACCTCTATGGGATTCCATAGTTTTCCATTCCACATCTTACCTTTCACATGAGTAAAATCATAGGAATATTACCTCAATTGAGATCCTGTCGACTGGAACCTGCTAGAAGCTAAAGATGACTCAGCTCTATAATGTGCACTACCAGCTCCAACTACCTAGAATACCTCTAATAGGAAGCACTCCATCGCTAGTTATCGATCCATCACCCTGAAATTATAGGTAATGCACACCAACACCACACCGACACCACACCAGCACAAATATATATGTGGAGACCCTATCCAATCTTCATTGTCTAGAAGTATCCATCCTAAATCATGTCAAGGGAGTACCATGTAAGGTCTATGAAACTCATGGAATACCTGACCACATTCATCCCATCCCGCCAAAGGTCATGAATCTCTTGAATTCGAACCATACCCATTCATGAGGGATTATACTACTTTCAAAATAGCTGCTAGAAGTCATTCCATGAGAGTGTCAACTTAGAATACATCAATGTAACTAGACTCCCCCAACACCCAACTACTCCATATAAATGGATGGATTCCATCAGAACCACTTGATCAGATGGTGTCCAAAAAAGACTGAAAACATGGATCACTTACTCTAGACAATCCTATACTTCCATAGGATTTGGATCAACATGGAACCTTAGAAGCCTATAGTGTTGGAATTTGTAGAGTGAAATTTTCCTCTGTGCATCCTTATCCAACCTTGATAGTATGACCATCTTATTTATAGGTGGGGGTGCTACCAGCTATCCACCTAGAGGAAGAATCCAATAGGATGGACCATGAAATAATGTATCACCAATCATTAGAAAGTCATCATGATATGCAATCATTAACTTAAATGGCTATAGTTGTGGAGGCATTATAGAAATTTAATTGAGACCTACCATGGTCAGATTCATATATATATATATATATTGTGATTTGACTCAAGAAGGAAATTCAGAAAAATCAATCCTATATGATGAAATCACCAATTTTCCCTGTAATAAAGGTCTTAGTATTCTGAGTCAGTAAGAAGGTATTTAGATTCCTGCTTTATGGATAAATCAGTTGTCACCCCAACACTATCTTCCCTATCCCGAGAGTCCCATTTGAGACACTTTAACATTTTTTTGTAAGTATCAAGAAAATAATCATAAGGGGTAACTCCAAACACCATCACATGGAGAGAACCTCAAATGATACCAATCTATTATTACCCCAATGAATGGGTCTTGAGCATAAAAATACCCTAATCCCACCTCTATAAACCATGGGATAGATAAAATAACTGATATAAATAACTAATATGGGATTCATTTGTTTAATGTTCCTGTATGCACACACCAAAACATCCCCATGAAGAAGTGAATATAAATAATAATAAATTATGCCTCATCTAGAGAATAAACCATACATGTAAAACATCAAGGGTGTACAAGAGTTAAAAAAACATAATATCAAAATGGAAAAGGAGAATAATACATGAAAAACCAAAAATATTTCCCAACCTATAAAAACTAGAAATATAAATTTCTAGAGTGACCTGCTCTGAATGTACAAGATCCAACCATTATCTGTAGTCAATGAATCAGGTATCCCTATGCCCCTCTATAATATCTGATGAAAAGTCTATCATATACATAAGAGACAACACATGTGGTAAAATACCATGAATGGGTGAGTATATACATACCCATTAAGATTCCTTGAAAGCTAAAGTGGGAGTAGTAAGAGACATGATAGTAATATAATTCTCAACTCAAAGAAAGAGAGTAACAAAATCCAATGACAAGGATATGGATATATATATAGTCATAAAACAAATCCTAATAAATAGAGAAAAGGGATCCTCATCTTATAGACCATTTTAGGAAAGAGTGTCATCATCTCCAAGTGGTCCATGAAGAATTAGTAGAATCTCATGGGTCATTCCAACAGAAACATTTAACTCAAGAAAAACCTCATCATTGTGCTGAAATGTCGAGGGGCCACAATCTATAGGTAGATGAACCACCTTGGTATCATAGGAGGGTTCTAATTTTTTATTCGATAGAAGACCTATATCCTTCCCAGTAGGTGGGTGACACTCCATTTCCCAAATATCACAATAGTGTTCTACTTTGATAGTTGAGGATCCATGAATTGATACCATAATAGGCTTCCACTAGGATAGCAGATAGAGGACCCATGGAGTACCCTGATGTATGGTCCCACTCTAATGGTTGAGGACCCATGCCCTGACTCTATAGTACTTTTCCACTCTGATTTTCAAGGGCCCATATCCTAACTTTGTAAGAGGGTTCCACTCGATAGATATGTAAAGGACCCATGACCTATCCTTGAAGGAGGGTCCACTATAATAGTTGATCGAGGACCTATTACAATCCAATAAAGAGGGTTCAAATCATATAGTAGATAGAGGATAAATTCCTTTCCCAGTAGGTATTTGTCACTCTAATAATAGATAGGGGACCCATGCCCTACCCATAAGGAGGGTACCACTCAAATATCTCGGATGGTCATGCCCGATCACTACTGTAATTGAGTGATACCTAAAGAAGAGTCATTACTAGAACATCTTTCATTATATTTTAAAATACATCACAAAGGATAGAATCACATTATATGCGGATAAATACTTACTATAGGCTAGCCATGGGCCACAATTTGAGCCTAAAAGAAACAGATATGAGAGGTGAAGTTTCCAAAAAAAAGGAAGTAGGGGTACATAGCATGTATGGGGAACCACACAGCATGTGGTCCCACTTCTCATCCTAGATGTGTCTCTAATGGTACGTGGATTGTTTCCCATGTATCCATACATTTCATGTAGGGGGGCTATATTAAGTGTCGTTGCAACCCAAATGTCATTATTGTGATCCTAAAAGTCACTGTAAAATCATTATTAGGCCCCTTTACTATGGTACACTATGTGACCTCTCGCATGGTGTCCTTCCTATGTTCTTTTGCCACATGGATTGTCTTATCAGGGAGGGTTACATGGAATGTAGCCTAGAAACATTTCATATGATCCATAAATTTTCCAAAACCCTAGAACCATAGTCATAGGTGTACTACATTGCATTTGTTTATTCTAGTACAAATTGTTTAGTTAGGGTTTTAATAGAAATTTCAAATCTTCTTTGGAATTCAATATCAATACCTTAGACATCTAATCATGCAATTTAATCACCCAAAAATTAAGGGGAAGACTATGCTGGTTGTTTCCATCCTTCTATTGTCCGGAAAATGAAATTTTTATTCACCTGTATGAAGTTGTATGCACCGTCATTTCTTGTGGAACCTCCCATCACCTCAATGGTATTCTAATACATTATATAATCACTTAAATCCCATAATATATCCAAATAAGTCCCTTATTCATCAACCCATTCATCACATGTGAATATGTCATAATTCCAGGTGCCCCATTATGATCAGGCCAGCTCAGAAATTGTTAAATCTTGACCCCATGGTCCAATAATATAGAAAAAAACAATGGTGGGGAAAATCACAAGTAATAGATATGAAAAAACTGTTGCCTAAGAATTATTGGACAATATATATATATTGGGATACTCAGGGAGATACACCATTATTAACACATATATATATATATATTGAAACAAAATTGAAAATTGATTCGTGGTCACATGAAAAGGCTTGTAATTGACACAGATCAAAGGAAAAGGATGACCATTTTCAATATTTTAGTTAAATGGGGAAAAATAAAAAAATTATTTGTCCTAAATTGATACATATCATTCATTGATGAATAACACACTTTCCAATAAAGAAGAAAATTCATTGCATTCAATGTACCTCGATTCTTTTGTATCTAGAGACTCATTGTCATCTGATATCGATTCCATGATGGAAGGTGGATGAAATATCCTCTAAATGGTCCTAGGGATATACTTATAACCCTAAAAATATTTCACAAAAAATAATTTATAGAGGTTTTAATGTCTAGTAAAATTTATTAAGTAAATAAAATTATTTATTTCTTTTAATTAAACATACCATCCAATAGCAATTTTATTCCAATGACCCACACCTTCCAACATTAGGCCATTCATATAGAATATGTATCATTCAATATTCATCTATGGTTAAATATTTTTTTAATCTAGGACCATATTTAGGATTTATTAAATTATTTATAGAAAATATTGTCCGTGTAATATTAAATAGATTAAATAGTTTTATTAAATTAATTTCAGTCACATCTGGCCTCACAATCGTACATCGTCTCAGCACCTAGCCCCAAAAATATTTATAGATATATTACAAAATCATAGAAGTCAAAAAAATATGTCTCTAAAATCCCATCTATGGGATATACTAAACTAGAAATTCCTAACCCTTGGTATTATCCTTGGTGTTCCACCATAGTTGAGGAAGACCACACCGATTATGATTTTCCAAAAATTCTTCAACCTAGATAATAGAGAGATCCATGACCTATATTATCCCTTAGGAAGGCTTAGAAACACTTTTTATAAGAGTAAATTTCCTATTTCCCCATGTCATTTATTATTTGGCCTCTCATTTCGACTTTGGACCTCTTCAATGAAAGTTATCCTACTATAAGCTTGGATGATTTTTTCTCTAAGTTCATAGAGGATTCAATAATTGTTTGTTGATATTTGGAGATTTTGTTCTGTATTTAACTCCATTATAGATCATTAATGTTTCATTTGGAGGAAAAATTGATTCATTCAATTTAGGTCAAATTATACCCTAGTTTCAAGTGTTTTTCTTCATCCTTTTAGACCTATTGGTTTTTAATATATAGATGGTATTACATGAGTAACCATCTACAAGATTAAGGTAATTTATATTAAATATATTTCTTAATTTTCTATATTTTTTAATGATGTTTGTGAAGTGTGATTATGATAACATACAATATGTTTGGAATTAAATTTGAAATAATGGATGTGTGGTACAAACTATAGAAAATTAAATGTCTAACGGGGCATGAATATTTCATTAATGAGTAGATTGGAAGTTTAGTCACCTTTATAATTTTCATGAAATTAGAACTGAATAATTAAAATTAAAGTGGTTAAAATATGGATTTATACAACTGAAGAAGTATCCATTTATGTGTGACTAATTATGCCTAGAATGTACTCCAGGATCCATAAACCATGTTTATTTTTTCATTCTCTATTTAAATTAATTAATATAAAATATTAGTAAATTTAATATATTCATGAATTAAAACTAATGGTTAGGAATACCTTTGGAAAAACACCATTTGATTCGAATCGATCACTTTGTAATAGAATTCCAGGGTAAATACAGAATTGATTCAGATTATGATTACTAGTGGTTTGGAATATCATGGGGGGACACTCCCACTCGAGATTCAAATTGAAGACAATATGTTTGGAATTCCATGGATAAATTCTCTACTAATTCAGATTATAATGACTAATAGTTTCTAATTCCTTATAGAAAAAACCAATGTATACAAAATAGTGAAACCTGATTTGGAATTGGGTTAGTACCGCTTTGATTCATATAGTGAAAATTGGTTTCAAATGCTTTGGGGAAATCCCCCTTGGATTCATTTTATCCTATATTGGACACTATGGTTATAGATATATGGCTTTGAATAAAGTATGTATGGATGATCAAAAGTGTAATCCGGAATATGAGGATTGAAGTTACTTTTTATTATTAATGAAATGACATCTTATTATTATTCACATAAGCAAGAATTATAAATATATTTTCATTATCAAAATTTTATTATATATCATTGGTGGTGGCCTATAGTGACATACACACACCATTCTTGCACCCCCAAATGGAACCCGGTAAGACATAAATTTTACATAATAGGATGATGATAATCACTAATTTACAAAATCTTGATTTGGATTGATAGTATAGAGCCTGGTGGATTGTATTCTTGATATGGATTGGAACTGGGATTAGAATCACGTATATTTTTGGATGATTTTCCTATATTTATTTATTCTAATCCCCTTAATATATAGGTTTACATGAAACCCACTCATATATATTATAGAATGTCATCTATAAAACTAATTTTCGTACTAAATGAGTTGGAATTATGTATTAGAACATTTCTTGATGCATTTTTACTCCTCTATATGTATTTATAAATTGGAATGTTATTATTCCTTTTGTTATTGCACTTTTATTTAAGGGTATATTCTCCTCACTGTATAACCCTAGACCCTCACTGCTATTGGAAATCCTCAAGTATAAATTGATGTGTTCTTGAGGACATTATGTGAAACTACTAAAAAATATATATAGTTGTATCAAGATAGAAAAATATTAAGATTTTATTTTAAATGATGTTAAATGGAGTTGTATAGGTTTAAAACTTTATAAGGGTTCAAAAATATAACTAATAATACAAGTTAAAGGATTTTAATAGGCTAATAATGCCTAAACCCATCATTCCCATCCCCTTATTCCATGGATGGGATACATGATTTCCCTGAATTTTTATACCTAAATTAATTTCACCTAGTTATATTTTTCTTGATCACTAACTTCATTTACACACATTTACTCAAATTTATATTTATATTTATGTATATCCATGAGTAATTTATAAATAAAAATATTTCCTCTGATATAGTATTTATTTTAAATATAATCCTAGATCATACATTAATGGTCAATGTTTTTTTACATATATAGTCTATAAAATCCTAAGGAGTTACTTTTCAAATCCAATGATTAATTCTAGGCTCTTTGTTATTTCATCTACATTCGAATTTATTATTCCTCTAGTGTTGTAGTGTTTCTATAATGTCGTCTGGGTTTTTATAGGTTATTTGGAGTTCGTTAGAGACTAACTTTTATGTTCTCATAATGAACCCATATACTGACCCCTCTTGAGATAAAACTATATGAATTTATATGGGATTTATATATGTAAAAAGCTTCCAAACTTGAGATTTAATTTCCTAAGGTGTGTGGAGATATAGTGAATTCATTTTTTTTATCTTAATGGTTGGTATGAGAGATGAAACTAGGTATTTATATAGTATATTCTATAGAGGATACTCACTTTTTAGAACTTATTTTTCTTCTTAAGCCCTGTTTTTCTTTCCTTAATTTTTTAAATACCGTTTTTACATATACATACCCCCTTAATGCATCATATAGTGGCTATAATGTTTTCTGATATGGGTATGCTTATAATTTTAGGATAATTCATAATTTTATATCTCATATCCTATATGAATCCATTATTTCCAATAATAAACATGGTATCATCATCACATATATGGGGAATAATTTATTAGGTATATGCCTTCTTGAATTCCTTAAATTTTTAAAGGGGTGAAACCGCCTCACACATTTTCATTACATAACCATTGAAATTTATGGAAAACATTAGATTGTGGGTGTAATGACTAATTTTTTTAAATTATTTATGAATTGTTTTATTTTTCAATTTGAGTAATAGAAATTACATAATGGGTATGATTTGAATTGAAATGAAGAATATTTTGTTTTAACCATTAACATTCCCTTCAAGTCGTATCCTTTTGATTTTGTTGACATATTTTAGTGTGGGGGGGGGGATAATGTAGATTCATGTTCAATATGATCTTGAATAGGGTTTCTTATAATGGTATTATGGAGGAGACTTATAAAATTAATATGTATTAGAAGTGTAAGTGGGTGTTTCTATTAGTAGTAGGGATGGGTATCATTCAATAATTTTTGTCATATTTTATAAGTTAGGCACAATACTATTGATAGTGTTGATTATTATCAATTTTATATTTTTATTATTTGAAGATATTAGTATATTTTATATTTTAACACAACCTAAACATAATTCAATAATAAAAAAAATATAATATAAAGAATCAGAAAATATTTTTTATTCTCATCAAAATATAACATTGATTTTTAATGATGATTTAAATGTTTTTAACACAATTATATTATTCTTAAATGCATTATTATATAAAATACATAACTTTTATGTTAGAAAGAGTGGCTTGAAAAGAGTAATCATAATTATATAATGATAAATCCAAAAAACATATTACATTCATAGAAAATTTATTCTTTAAAATATTAACAAAATAATAAAAATTATCATAACCAAAAAAGATCACCAAAAATAATTTCAGAATTTTGAATCCAAAAAGAAAACATCATTTATCTACATTAAATTATTCAATTTAAGAAACATTAAAATAAAATCACACAGTAACTAGAAAAAAATTTATCTATAATAAATACAATTAATTTTATTGTGGTTGATTATATTTCTATTTTTTTAATATATAATTTATATATAATTAAAAATTTAATATTATATATAATTTTTATAAAATATTATTTAAATTTTGGTTTTTATAATATTAAAATATTATTATAAAAATTCAAATTTGATTAAATAAATTTAATCACATAATATAAAAATTTATAATTATATCTCCTTTAATATTTTTTTGGAAAATCACTATAATAATTATAATTAATTATTATATATACTCTGAATACTAACTTTTAGTGATTTTATTACTTCCGATGGTTAACATAGTATTTCAATGGTTTTTCATTATTTCTAATTATCAATTACTAATGCAATAGACATATGGTTTTTATACTCATAATGAATTCCCATTATTTATTTAATTAATCCTTAACACTATTTTATATAATGTTTATTTAAAATTATTTAAAAATTTCAAATCATTTTATGGTTTGTTATTTATTTGTTATGTTGTTTGTTACTATGATATATCCAAGAGACTCTAACATAGTAAAATTTCCAATTCTAATTATGTTATTTGTATGTATATTTTTCAATATTATTATATTATTAAATTAATGGACTCTATTTATTCCTTATATGAAATATTTTATTTTAATGTAATAAAACAACTTTTTTATATTAGAGTTTTTTAGTAAATATTATGCATAAATATGAAATAAATAAATTGGAAAATTATGCTTTATCATATTTGAAAAATCTAGGCCATTGGAGAACGACATGATTTAAATACGTGATCTATGAGATATTGGATCTACCACCATAAAGAAAAATACATGCCTAAAAATCTAGATTAGAAGACATAAAATTTATACATAAGTCCTAGGGAAATACCAAAATAAAATAAAAATTTGAGTTGAAATAATCATAAGTTGCACCCGCTAGATCCAACATTGAATCACTATTAGTTACAAAACCCCACATCCCACAAAACCTGGTACAAAAAATTATATAAACTCAAGACTAACAACCATTAAATCTACAACCATTAATTTGAACAAGACCATTCCATGTCATTCATATGGGTTTACATGTAATATTACCCTTCTATATTTGGATTATATCATTTCCATTTAGTGTAGGGAGAGACCAAAATGAATGAAAAGGGAGGTTGATATTAGATGTCATTTTTGTGACCCCAATATATAGGTGTTTTTCATAATAATAAATTTAGTTTGAATGTAAGTATAATATGAATAATGCATTCAAATATGAAACAATGACCACACACATAATGGAAAAATGATGAATGAGTGACCATGACTCAATATACCATAGAAAAATGTAACCAAAAGTAAAATAAATTAAACACATAAAAAATAAAGGGGGAATATATTTAAATTAAAAAAATAAGGTCTTTGTTTAGATAGTAAAATGATGTTTTTTTATCAAAAACCTAAAATAGAGAAAGGAAATAGAAGCTTATCTATTTGGTCCCTTTAAAGATTATGATAATTTTTAGATGATATCACATATGAGGATGTAGATTTCAATAAAATTTTCTTATAATCTGAAAAATAATATTCTATTTTTGGATATTTTCAATTTTGGATAAATAAAATAATAATATATTATGTTTTCAATGAAAAAACTCATATTTTTTAATATAATAGGATTCAATATATAATAAATCATACATTTTTTTGAGATTGTGATTTCTATTGTCATTCATTCACATATCGTTATGTAATTAAATACTAATTTTATTAGTTATTGTTCATACCCCTATAGTATCATTATGAATTTAATATCTAAATATCATAGTACTATTATTAAAGAGGAAGTACCATAGAAACCCACATTTTATGATTTTTATATAAGATAATTTTTATGATTTATTTAATGATGATTTTTTATTCTTAATGAGATAATTATATAGTAAAATGATACATGAGATCATATGTGGGAGGTATTACAACACAAACATAGCCCAAGGGATAGTTTAATATGACCACATACCTCCCTTTATGTGTCAGGCCACCAACTAGATCATTGTTATAATTTTTCTGATGGAAAATAGGCCCCAAAGAGATTAAATAACCTAAAGGCCCAATTGGAAATGAGGCTAAATCCTATAGTGGCTCATAGACCATTGAAGTGTGGCCCAAACTATAAACATGCTAAATATAAATTTTTTCTATATTACAACAACTACTATAGTTCCTAGATGAAACAATAAATATTATAGTAATATCTTTTTATGTAATTATATTACATATATATTATAAAAACACTTGTATAAATTTGATTTTTGGTGGAGGTTAGTTTTGGGCGACTAACATTTGACGGTCACTATTGGTATCATAAGATAACGATGTTAGGTAGTCACTATAATTTTAGACTCCCCTACCTCAAAATCCCTCCCTAAGCCTCCCTTACACCCTCCCTTGGCCCCCCTTTCACCCTCCTGTGATCCCACAACCCTGCTCCTGTGACCCCGCTCCTCCCACCACCACCCCTCACCTTGCGCCACCCCATCCTAGATCTGTCACCTTGCCATCGAGCCTCTTCATCCCCATCCTCCCCCCATGCAGCCTTTTCCTCCCCCAATGCCACTCCATTTCACCCTCCCACAGCCATGCTCCCCTAACGCTACTCCCCCACCCTGGCCTCTTCACTTCCTCGACGTCGTCCTGTCCTTCATTGCAACCATCGAACTACTTTGGCCCCAACCCCCCCCCCCCACATAGCCCTGTCATCCCCTGACCCCACTCCTACCCTCCCCCTCCTTCATCATGATTCCTAGCCTCTACCAATATACTCCTCTATCCAGATTCCCCACCTCCATCGAGATTCCCTACCTCCATCATGCTCTCCCGCCTCCATTGAGCTGCCTTGATTTAGTTGCAATACCCACCTTCATCGAGTTTCCCCTCCTCGGTCTAACTACCCCTACTAAAATTGGTTCGATTTTGTTCAATTTATTTTTTTGGGGTCAGTTATGGTTACTTTATATTTTCTTTTTTTCTTTATTTCACTTCCCATCCATTCTATTTATTTTAATTTGTTTTAGGTTTGGTCATGTCGATTAAGTTTATTTCAGTTGCTTATTTTTTAGTTTAGTATAGTTATATTCTAAATTATTTTTATTAGATCATATAAGGTTCATCTGGATTGATTTGGGTTTCTATAGATTATTTTAATTTTTTTTATTTTAAGTGAGTTCAGGACGGTCTAGTTTATTCAGTTCAATTTTTCTTAGGTTTGGTTGGTCCTGGTCAACTTTGGTTAGGTTGGTTTGATTCAATTCAATAAATGTATTGTTTTTTTGTTTATTTTTGTTTTATTCAATTCAAATATATTCCATTATAAAAAATTGAAATTAATTTTTTTCCATTAGGAATGATTAAGATCTCATTGGATTCATTCTAATGCATTTGGGCCAAGGGTCCATGTTTTTTCAATTTGGTTCGATTCTATTCCATTAATTTTATTTTCATTTCATTTGGTTCAAAATTGTTTAAGCTAGTTTATTTCATTTAAATTAATTAATTATTTTAATAGATCAATTCATTTAATTTTAGTTTAGTTTTTCACAATTCGATTTGGATAAGTTAAAATTGATTCAACTTGGCTCAGGTTAGTTTTGGGCCATTAAATCTTACTATGTTCAGATTGGTTCATTTATATTTACTTTGATTTAGTGTGGTTTAGGTTGTGTGGGGTTGAGTTGGGTGAGGTTAGATTAGGTCATGCTAGTATAATTTGGTTTAGTTCTATTTTTTTATGTTTTTTAGGTATGGTTTATTATATATACATTATATTGGTTTGGATTGGGATAATTTAGAACATTTGGATTTATTTCTAGTATGTTTGGCACTATTATGTTTCATTCAGTTCAAATATATTCATTTCTATTGAGTTCAATTCTGTTTAATTTTGGTTAATTCATGTTAGTATATTTAGGTTTTTTTATTTGAGATACCATAGTTTGGTTGTTGTTTTTTAATTTGGTTTGGTTTAGTCTAGTAGGGTTTGATTCAGTCCAACTATATTTGATTTGGATAAATAATATTTTGTTATGTTTATCTTATTGTGGTTATGTAAAGACCCGTAAAATTCAAGGAAATTTTTTTCTTAATTTTCTTTAGAATTTTACAAGAGCGCGGTTTCAGACGGCACCTGATTCTGAGGCCCGGAGTGCCCAGAATTAATTTCCGAAGTTTGGCTCGGGTACGTTCAGTGAACGAACGAGCGGGAATTCCTAACTTTTGATCCGATGCTCGGAATTGAAATCCGAGGGCACCGATGAACTCGCAGCGCCGATATTCGCTTAAAGAGACCTTTTCAGGAGTTGCGTTTGTTGCGGGTTGAAAGTTAAGTTTTGGGGTTTTCAGTTGAGTTAAATAAAATTTGTGTAAGACAAATTTTATTTTTAGTTTGTTAAAAACCTACCTAAGGGGGTTGGAAGTGGGAGCCACACCCACTTAACCTCCCTTGGGAGGATTAAGTGTGGTGGGGCCCACACGAACCCCTAGACTTTTCAAATTCCCTTAACCCCCTCTTAATTGACTTAAGTTACTTAATTAATTAAGGGAGTTAAACCCTTTTTGAATTTCAAACCTTTGAAATTCTTGTGGTTAAGTTATGTAATAATATAAGTTAAAGCTTATATTATTCTAGGGGATTCTTTTAACACCTTGGGAGGATTTCTTGAGAGCTTTGGAAGTTTTTCTTCTTCTTCTTCATCACAACGAAGAACGCGAAGAACGTCGTTCTTCAACGAAGAACTTCTCCGCCGAAGAACATGATCCATCCGTGACGCGACGTACTTCCTCCGCGTCATCTCTTCCGCGACGGTCTTCCGCGACGAACGCCATCGACAACGACTCTTCCTCCGACGTCAAAGGAATCGACACCGATATTCCACGACTACGTCAACGTGTGATTATCGAGGTAGGGGTTCTTGAGTTCGTTGTTTACTTTATTATTTGACTTTCCTCAAGACTTGACGAGGAACGCTCTTTTTCCGACGAAGAACGCCGCACCTCCTTTCTTCGTTCACTGTGACAACGAAGGGGACGCCATCTCTTCTTCGGACAACCTTCATCGGCGTGCAAGTTTCGCCAACGACGTATCTCTTCGGGCATATCTCTTCGTCAACGGATTTGACGAACGACGACCGCGACGCCCGACCTCCGCGACGCCGTCTTCCGCGGAACGTAGACGATTCTTCGAATCTTAAACCCGAGGTAGGGGATGTTGATTTAATATTTAATTATCTCATTCTTGCTCGTGGTTCGTATGACTAACGTGAGGATGTTGTTTATTTAAAGTTGCGTTATTAATTTAACGAGAGGGGGCCGGACCGTACGAACACGGCCGAACCCTCTCCAACGTTCTTGTTTGTTCTTGCGGGTGGAAGCAAGTGGCGTGGTGCCGTCGCACCACGCGGTTGATCGTGTATTTATTTTACGCAACGCCGTCGCGCGCACACCATGGAAGAAACATCAAGAACGTGATGCCGTCGCGCCGCGTTGAATGATTATCAAAGCACGGCAAAGGGGCGCGGTGCCGTCGCACCGCGCCGGACGACGAGAAGACCGCGGCCGGTTCCGGGCCGCGGCGGGACGAGAAGACCGCGGCCGGTTCCGGGCCGCGGCGGAAGGGGAGACCGGCGGCCGGGCCGCCGGCGTCGGAAGTCGAAGGCGGGACCGGAATTTCCGGTCCCGTTGGTAAAAAACCGGCCGGCCAGCTGGCCGGCCGGATAACATAAAACCGGGGGAATTAAATCCCCCGGCTGGTTCATTAAAACCCCCCTCTTAATGAGGGGGGCGGTTCTTGAGGGAAGGGGGCATCCGGACCCCTTGGTTCGGCGCCAGCAGGCCCCCCCCACGTGAGGGGGGGGGGGGGGGCGGTTTTAAAGGATCCGGCGCGGCACAAAGGCCGCGCCACTTCGAAGAACCGCGGGGCTTAGCCCCCGCGTGCCCAGCCCCATGTGCGGCGCCAGGCGCCGCCGCCGCCACCGCGGCCCGCCGCCGCCGCCGCCGCACCGCCGCGCCGCCGCCGCCCGCCGCCGCCGCTCGCCGCCGTCGGCCGCCGCCGCCGGCCGCCGCCGCCGCCGCCCAGGGGGGGGGTCGGGCCGGGTCGGCCCGGACCCGGACCCCCCCGTTTCGAACCAGTTTTGGTTTTTGGCTCCTAACATGAGCCTCGGACCTCCGAATGACGAACCGTCTGCGGCAACACGATCCTTGGATCGAGACGGTCGTTTCGGTATATCGCACTCAAGGTTTCGGGTTACTTTGAGTTCGGTCGGGTTGGTTCGTTCACGAAACCAACCGGACCTTCGGAGCGGAAACGCTCATATCTTGAGCCACGAACGTCCGATTGACGCGCCGTCAGTCGCGTTGCGTTCCTCTTAATGAGACGGAACTTTTGGTATACTCCGACCGAGGTTTGGACGCAGGTGGAGTACGGTCGGGTTGGTTTTGCCTTAAAAACCAACCGGGCCCCGGAGACGAAAAAGTCAATAACTCACAGACCGGGCGTTCGATTGACGCGCCGTCTGTTTCATTGACTTCCTCTTGATGAGACGGAACTTTTGACATACTCCGCCCGAGTTTTGGTTACAGTCGGAGTATGGCCGGGTTGGATTGTACCCGAAATCCAACCGGGCCCCTGGAACGGGAAAGCTAATATCTTTCAGACAGGACGTCCGCTTGACGAGCCGTCAGCGGCGTTGGTGGTTACGTTGAGTAACGGTCCCTTTGAGTATACCCTAAGGGAGTTCGGGGTACAGTTGAGATACGGCCGGGATTGGTTTCGCTCACGAAACCATCCGGGCCCCTGGGACGAAAAGGCTAATAACTCACAGACCGGGCGTCCGATCGACGCGCCGTCTGTTGCGTTGAGACCCCTGTGACGAGACGGACCTTTGAGACACTTCTTCATGGGACTTTGAGATACTTGGAGTATCGACCTGTAGCTCGTGGAGCGGACCCTCCCAGTGACGAGCGTGCGATGTACGGAGACCGTGTAGCTGGCTGAGACCTGACGACTGCTTGACCGACTCGACTTGGAGTGAGTCGACTAGCCCAGTGGACGGAGCACTACTTTCTGAGGTGCAGACCCATGGCGGACGGAGCACTACCTGTGTGACAGTGCAGACCCGCGGTGCTCGTCCGGAGAGTACCTCAGCAGGCTACTAGGGGGTGTGCACTACGGAGTTTGGGTGACATACCTCGGCGGGAAGCACTACTGTGTTTGGGTGGCTGGCCCGCAGTACTCGACAGGAGGAGTACTTCAGCAGTCTTAGGTTAGTGAGCAGTACCTCGGAGTCGTGACAGGACCACTGTACACTCTAGAGACGGAGCTCTTCAGCAGTTACGGTTTCGATAATGAAAATCCTGGTTTGAGCTGAGACTTTTGACCTTGTGTTTACTTCATGATTGAGATGGGTCACTTGCTAACTTTGGTATATGTATGGGCATATACCCGGGTAGTGGTTATCCGTCGTTTTCACAATCCTTGTGTTTCCTCATGATTGAGATGGGTTACTTGATAACTTAGGTATATGTATGGGAATATACCTAAGTAGGGTTTATCTGTTGAGATCTTCTTGTGTTTATCCTTGTTGGTTTTAGTGAGACCTTGAGGGTCTCGGGGTCCCTACTGAGTATCGTTATACTCACCCCTGCACGGGCTATGCCCGCACCTCGTTGTGTTGGTTGCAGACGACGGACAGTGCTGACGGAAGCCGAAGGTTCAAGGACTGGACGGTACCTGGAGGTGGACTATACGACGAGGCGGTACCCGGAGGTGGACCACTGGGCGGGACATACTCGGAGCGGATGGCGGGACCCGTGGAGCAGAGGAGCTATCTGTACCCACCCTTCAGGTGGGAATTCCAGTGGACATCTCAGCGTAGCAGCTTTACTTTTCAGTCGCTGTTTTCCTTTTCGAGTTGTACTTTACAGTTGGGCTTGTATTTCCGGCCCCTTTTACTTTTCAGCTCTCCTATTGTACTTAGTGTTTTACTTCCGCTTGTACTCTGTGGTGCTTGTTTTCTTTTATAAAGGCAATGCCTTCCCAGTTAACGGGATTTTACGCCTTTGGTGCTAGTCGCCAGCCCCTGGCCTATGGAAGGCGGGCTTGGGGTAGTCACGGCACGGGCCCCGAGGACGGGTCGTGACAAATTGGTATCAGAGGTGGTCGGTTCTACCGCAGACTCTGATCTTTCTTTCTGTGAAGCAATAGTGTTAAGGGTACCGAGTGTGGTTTTCAGTTCAGGGAGTCCAGTGTTGGTGCGGGCGGCCGACGTATCCATACACCAGGACCCTGACAACTGATTCCCGACTTTGTGCACGAAAACACTGATTGCGTGTGTGTTTTCAAAGGTTTTTCCCCTTAAAACAGCTCAAACCAGGTCATCTCACCAGGTATAATCGTTTGATCGTGTTACGTTGTTTCTTTCAGGATGGCCCCACGACGGCAGCCAGTTAGGGTTCCGAGAATCGAACGTGACGACAGCCCACCGAGCGACGAGGCCTCGGTGCAGGGCCCTTTGTCAGCAGTGGCACCGGCGGTAGCTCTACCCGCCGAGCCCCCTATGCTTCCAGCAGCAGCCGCTGACGATGCACGTCGCCTCAGCGCACTGCATGAGTTTCAGCGCCAGCGACCGCCCAGGTTTCGCGGGGAGACGGATCCCCAGGCTGCAGAGGACTGGCTGGAGGCAGTGGTACGAGTGTTTAGGCTAGTGAGGACACCAGCAGACTTCATGGTGATCTTTGCTACCAGCCTCCTTCAGGCAGCAGCAGGTAGGTGGTGGAGCCACTTGTTTCAGTTTTGCGATGAGATGAACTTCGCATGGGAAGACTTCGAGACCTTCTTCAGGGTGGAGTTTGTGCCAGTATCTCTACACCCCGAGCGTGTACAGGAGATTCTGCCTTTGCCGCGTGTTTTTCGATCAGAAGCCGAGTCATCTGTGGGCAGTAGACAGATGATGCAGAGGTCCAGGAGGACCAGACCAGCAGTTGGGCGATCTCGGGTTTTAGGACCGGTGGTGCGGGGCACCCGAGGTGGGGTCAGAGCCAGGCGTGCCAGAAACGGACAATGTTACTCCTGTGGCGGAAAGGGTCACCTGGCACGTGACTGTCCGACTCCTCGATCCGCAGGCTTGGAGGGAGCCACCGAGGTTGAGGCAGCGACAAATGCTGGAGCTCTGGGAGCAGGTGGACAGGGGAGGAACTAGTGGATACGTCTTTTGTACTTCTAGTTCCATGTTGATGTTGCTTTTGTGTAGCGTCTTGTATTATGAGCTGCAATAATAAAAGACGCATCCTTTGTGATGTTTTCATTCCTGTCCTCTTTTGTGATGTTACTAAGAGGTTCCAGTTGACTGTTGACTTGACCCTCACTTGTGAGACATCTACTGGAGGAGACCCAGTTACCACACACTGATGCCGACAGTGTGACTCAACCCTTGGAGGCGAGAGTAACGGTTGAATCTCTTAGTAGTAGCGTCGAGGCCTTACGACGTCATCCTTGGTATGGATTAGTATCATCCATGTTAGGATTGACTGTTTTAGGCAAAGAATGTGGTTCATCCAGGGGATGAGACCAGGTTTCTCTTATCGGCAAAGAAGAAATCTCGCAGCTCTTATGGGACCAGAGATGGTCCGGGCCACGTCAGAGGAGGTCCATGTCATCCAGGAGCGGATGAGGACAGCACAGAGCCGACAGAAGTCATACGCTGACAGGAGGCGGAGGCCACTAGAGTTCGAGAATGGTGACCACGTCTTCTTGCGGGTCTCACCTCGATGTGGTATTCGGAGATTTGGCCGAGGCGACAAGTTATCTCCGCGCTTCATCGGACCCTTCCAGGTCCTCAACAGAGTTGGTGAGGTGGCTTATCGCCTGGCTCTACCACCTCAGTTGCACCGGGTGCACGACGTCTTCCACGTGTCTCAGCTGAGGAGATACGTGCACGACCCGACGCACACCTTTGACCATGGGGAGCTTGACGTTGACGATGGGGCGACTTTTACGGAGGTCCCGGTGGAGATAGAAGATCGACAGGAGCGGGTCCTACATGGGCGATCGATTCCTCTTGTGCGCAACAGATGGCGGCACGGGAATCTCCAGGAGAGCACATGGGAGCGGGAGGCTCAGATGCGTGCTCAGTACCCTCTTTTGTTTTCCCTAGTTTTAGATGTAGCTTTACGGGGACGTAAAGCCCTGAGGTGGGAGTAATGTAAAGACCCGTAAAATTCAAGGAAATTTTTTTCTTAATTTTCTTTAGAATTTTACAAGAGCGCGGTTTCAGACGGCACCTGATTCCGAGGCCCGGAGTGCCCGGAATTAATTTCCGAAGTTTGGCTCGGGTACGTTCAGTGAACGAACGAGCGGGAATTCCTAACTTTTGATCCGGTGCTCGGAATTGAAATCCGAGGGCACCGATGAACTCGCAGCGCCGATATTCGCTTAAAGAGACCTTTTCAGGAGATGCGTTTGTTGCGGGTTGAAAGTTAAGTTTTGGGGTTTTCAGTTGAGTTAAATAAAATTTGTGTAAGACAAATTTTATTTTTAGTTTGTTAAAAACCTACCTAAGGGGGTTGGAAGTGGGAGCCACACCCACTTAACCTCCCTTGGGAGGATTAAGTGTGGTGGGGCCCACACGAACCCCTAGACTTTTAAAATTCCCTTAACCCCCTCTTAATTGACTTAAGTTACTTAATTAATTAAGGGAGTTAAACCCTTTTTGAATTTCAAACCTTTGAAATTCTTGTGGTTAAGTTATGTAATAATATAAGTTAAAGCTTATATTATTCTAGGGGATTCTTTTAACACCTTGGGAGGATTTCTTGAGAGCTTTGGAAGTTTTTCTTCTTCTTCTTCATCACAACGAAGAACGCGAAGAACGTCGTTCTTCAACGAAGAACTTCTCCGCCGAAGAACACGATCCATCCGCGACGCGACGTACTTCCTCCGCGTCATCTCTTCCGCGACGGTCTTCCGCGACGAACGCCATCGACAACGACTCTTCCTCCGACGTCAAAGGAATCGAAACCGATATTCCACGACTACGTCAACGTGTGATTATCGAGGTAGGGGTTCTTGAGTTCGTTGTTTACTTTATTATTTGACTTTCCTCAAGACTTGACGAGGAACGCTCTTTTTCCGACGAAGAACGCCGCACCTCCTTTCTTCGTTCACTGTGACAACGAAGGGGACACCATCTCTTCTTCGGACAACCTTCGTCGGCGTGCAAGTTTCGCCAACGACGTATCTCTTCGGGCATATCTCTTCGTCAACGGATTTGACGAACGACGACCGCGACGCCCGACCTCCGCGACGCCGTCTTCCGCGGAACGTAGACGATTCTTCGAATCTTAAACCCGAGGTAGGGGATGTTGATTTAATATTTAATTATCTCATTCTTGCTCGTGGTTCGTATGACTAACGTGAGGATGTTGTTTATTTAAAGTTGCGTTATTAATTTAACGAGAGGGGGCCGGACCGTACGAACACGGACGAACCCTCTCCAACGTTCTTGTTTGTTCTTGCGGGTGGAAGCAAGTGGCGTGGTGCCGTCGCACCACGTGGTTGATCGTGTATTTATTTTACGCAACGCCGTCGCGCGCACACCATGGAAGAAACATCAAGAACGCGACGCCGTCGCGCCGCGTTGAATGATTATCAAAGCACGGCAAAGGGGCGCGGTGCCGTCGCACCGCGCCGGACGACGAGAAGACCGCGGCCGGTTCCGGGCCGCGGCGGAAGGGGAGACCGGCGGCCGGGCCGCCGGCGTCGGAAGTCGAAGGCGGGACCGGAATTTCCGGTCCCGTTGGTAAAAAACCGGCCGGCCAGCTGGCCGGCCGGATAACATAAAACCGGGGGAATTAAATCCCCCGGCTGGTTCATTAAAACCCCCCTCTTAATGACGGGGGCGGTTCTTGAGGGAAGGGGGCATCCGGCCCCCTTGGTTCGGCGCCAGCAGGCCCCCCCCACGTGAGGGGGGGGGGGGGGGGCGGTTTTAAAGGATCCGGCGCGGCACAAAGGCCGCGCCACTTCGAAGAACCGCGGGGCTTAGCCCCCGCGTGCCCAGCCCCATGTGCGGCGCCAGGCGCCGCCGCCGCGGCCCGCCACCGCCGCCGCACCGCCGCGCCGCCGCGCCGCCGCCGCCCGCCGCCGCCGCCGCCGCCCAGGGGGGGGTCGGGCCGGGTCGGCCCGGACCCGGACCCCCCCGTTTCGAACCAGTTTTGGTTTTTGGCTCATAACTTGAGCCTCGGACCTCCGAATGACGAACCGTCTGCGGCAACGCGATCCTTGGATCGAGACGGTCGTTTCGGTATATCGCACTCAAGGTTTCGGGTTACTTTGAGTTCGGTCGGGTTGGTTCGTTCACGAAACCAACCGGACCTTCAGAGCGGAAACGCTCATATCTTGAGCCACGAACGTCCGATTGACGCGCCGTCAGTCGCGTTGCGTTCCTCTTAATGAGACGGAACTTTTGGTATACTCCGACCGAGGTTTGGACGCAGGTGGAGTACGGTCGGGTTGGTTTTGCCTTAAAAACCAACCGGGCCCCGGAGACGAAAAAGTCAATAACTCACAGACCGGGCGTTCGATTGACGCGCCGTCTGTTTCATTGACTTCCTCTTGATGAGACGGAACTTTTGACATACTCCGCCCGAGTTTTGGTTACAGTCGGAGTATGGCCGGGTTGGATTGTACCCGAAATCCAACCGGGCCCCTGGAACGGGAAAGCTAATATCTTTCAGACAGGACGTCCGCTTGACGAGCCGTCAGCGGCGTTGGTGGTTACGTTGAGTAACGGTCCCTTTGAGTATACCCTAAGGGAGTTCGGGGTACAGTTGAGATACGACCGGGATTGGTTTCGCTCACGAAACCATCCGGGCCCCTGGGACGAAAAGGCTAATAACTCACAGACCGGGCGTCCGATCGACGCGCCGTCTGTTGCGTTGAGACCCCTGTGACGAGACGGACCTTTGAGACACTTCTTCGTGGGACTTTGAGATACTTGGAGTATCGACCTGTAGCTCGTGGAGCGGACCCTCCCAGTGACGAGCGTGCGATGTACGGAGACCGTGTAGCTGGCTGAGACCTGACGACTGCTTGACCGACTCGACTTGGAGTGAGTCGACTAGCCCAGTGGACGGAGCACTACTTTCTGAGGTGCAGACCCATGGCGGACGGAGCACTACCTGTGTGTCAGTGCAGACCCGCGGTGCTCGTCCGGAGAGTACCTCAGCAGGCTACTAGGGGGTGTGCACTACGGAGTTTGGGTGACATACCTCGGCGGGAAGCACTACTGTGTTTGGGTGGCTGGCCCGCAGTACTCGAAAGGAGGAGTACTTCAGCAGTCTTAGGTTAGTGAGCAGTACCTCGGAGTCGTGACAGGACCACTGTACACTCTAGAGACGGAGCTCTTCAGCAGTTACGGTTTCGATAATGAAAATCCTGGTTTGAGCTGAGACTTTTGACCTTGTGTTTACTTCATGATTGAGATGGGTCACTTTCTAACTTTGGTATATGTATGGGCATATACCCGGGTAGTGGTTATCCGTCGTTTTCACAATCCTTGTGTTTCCTCATGATTGAGATGGGTTACTTGATAACTTAGGTATATGTATGGGAATATACCTAAGTAGGGTTTATCTGTTGAGATCTTCTTGTGTTTATCCTTGTTGGTTTTAGTGAGACCTTGAGGGTCTCGGGGTCCCTACTGAGTATCGTTATACTCACCCCTGCACGGGCTATGCCCGCACCTCGTTGTGTTGGTTGCAGACGACGGACAGTGCTGACAGAAGCCGAAGGTTCAAGGACTGGACGGTACCTGGAGGTGGACTATACGACGAGGCGGTACCCGGAGGTGGACCACTGGGCGGGACATACTCGGAGCGGATGGCGGGACCCGTGGAGCAGAGGAGCTATCTGTACCCACCCTTCAGGTGGGAATTCCAGTGGACATCTCAGCGTAGCAGCTTTACTTTTCAGTCGCTGTTTTCCTTTTCGAGTTGTACTTTACAGTTGGGCTTGTATTTCCGGCCCCTTTTACTTTTCAGCTCTCCTATTGTACTTAGTGTTTTACTTCCGCTTGTACTCTGTGGTGCTTGTTTTCTTTTATAAAGGCAATGCCTTCCCAGTTAACGGGATTTTACGCCTTTGGTGCTAGTCGCCAGCCCCTGGCCTATGGAAGGCGGGCTTGGGGTAGTCACGGCACGGGCCCCGAGGACGGGTCGTGACAAATTGGTATCAGAGGTGGTCGGTTCTACCGCAGACTCTGATCTTTCTTTCTGTGAAGCAATAGTGTTAAGGGTACCGAGTGTGGTTTTCAGTTCAGGGAGTCCAGTGTTGGTGCGGGCGGCCGACGTATCCATACACCAGGACCCTGACAACTGATTCCCGACTTTGTGCACGAAAACACTGATTGCGTGTGTGTTTTCAAAGGTTTTTCCCCTTAAAACAGCTCAAACCAGGTCAGCTCACCAGGTATAATCGTTTGATCGTGTTACGTTGTTTCTTTCAGGATGGCCCCACGACGGCAGCCAGTTAGGGTTCCGAGAATCGAACGTGACGACAGCCCACCGAGCGACGAGGCCTCGGTGCAGGGCCCTTTGTCAGCAGTGGCACCGGCGGTAGCTCTACCCGCCGAGCCCCCTATGCTTCCAGCAGCAGCCGCTGACGATGCACGTCGCCTCAGCGCACTGCATGAGTTTCAGCGCCAGCGACCGCCCAGGTTTCGCGGGGAGACGGATCCCCAGGCTGCAGAGGACTGGCTGGAGGCAGTGGTACGAGTGTTTAGGCTAGTGAGGACACCAGCAGACTTCATGGTGATCTTTGCTACCAGCCTCCTTCAGGCAGCAGCAGGTAGGTGGTGGAGCCACTTGTTTCAGTTTTGCGATGAGATGAACTTCGCATGGGAAGACTTCGAGACCTTCTTCAGGGTGGAGTTTGTGCCAGTATCTCTACACCCCGAGCGTGTACAGGAGATTCTGCCTTTGCCGCGTGTTTTTCGATCAGAAGCCGAGTCATCTGTGGGCAGTAGACAGATGATGCAGAGGTCCAGGAGGACCAGACCAGCAGTTGGGCGATCTCGGGTTTTAGGACCGGTGGTGCGGGGCACCCGAGGTGGGGTCAGAGCTAGGCGTGCCAGAAACGGACAATGTTACTCCTGTGGCGGAAAGGGTCACCTGGCACGTGACTGTCCGACTCCTCGATCCGCAGGCTTGGAGGGAGCCACCGAGGTTGAGGCAGCGACAAATGCTGGAGCTCTGGGAGCAGGTGGACAGGGGAGGAACTAGTGGATACGTCTTTTGTACTTCTAGTTCCATGTTGATGTTGCTTTTGTGTAGCGTCTTGTATTATGAGCTGCAATAATAAAAGACGCATCCTTTGTGATGTTTTCATTCCTGTCCTCTTTTGTGATGTTACTAAGAGGTTCCAGTTGACTGTTGACTTGACCCTCACTTGTGAGACATCTACTGGAGGAGACCCAGTTACCACACACTGATGCCGACAGTGTGACTCAACCCTTGGAGGCGAGAGTAACGGTTGAATCTCTTAGTAGTAGCGTCGAGGACTTACGACGTCATCCTTGGTATGGATTAGTATCATCCATGTTAGGATTGACTGTTTTAGGCAAAGAATGTGGTTCATCCAGGGTATGAGACCAGGTTTCTCTTATCGGCAAAGAAGAAATCTCGCAGCTCTTATGGGACCAGAGATGGTCCGGGCCACGTCAGAGGAGGTCCATGTCATCCAGGAGCGGATGAGGACAGCACAGAGCCGGCAGAAGTCATACGCTGACAGGAGGCGGAGGCCACTAGAGTTCGAGAATGGTGACCACGTCTTCTTGCGGGTCTCACCTCGACGTGGTATTCGGAGATTTGGCCGAGGCGACAAGTTATCTCCGCGCTTCATCGGACCCTTCCAGGTCCTCAACAGAGTTGGTGAGGTGGCTTATCGCCTGGCTCTACCACCTCAGTTGCACCGGGTGCACGACGTCTTCCACGTGTCTCAGCTGAGGAGATACGTGCACGACCCGACGCACACCTTTGACCATGGGGAGCTTGACGTTGACGATGGGGTGACTTTTACGGAGGTCCCGGTGGAGATAGAAGATCGACAGGAGCGGGTCCTACATGGGCGATCGATTCCTCTTGTGCGCAACAGATGGCGGCACGGGAATCTCCAGGAGAGCACATGGGAGCGGGAGGCTCAGATGCGTGCTCAGTACCCTCTTTTGTTTTCCCTAGTTTTAGATGTAGCTTTACGGGGACGTAAAGCCCTGAGGTGGGAGTAATGTAAAGACCCGTAAAATTCAAGGAAAATTTTTTCTTAATTTTCTTTAGAATTTTACAAGAGCGCGGTTTCAGACGGCACCTGATTCCGAGGCCCGGAGTGCCCGGAATTAATTTCTGAAGTTTGGCTCGGGTACGTTCAGTGAACGAACGAGCGGGAATTCCTAACTTTTGATCCGGTGCTCGGAATTGAAATCCGAGGGCACCGATGAACTCGCAGCGCCGATATTCGCTTAAAGAGACCTTTTCAGGAGATGCGTTTGTTGCGGGTTGAAAGTTAAGTTTTGGGGTTTTCAGTTGAGTTAAATAAAATTTGTGTAAGACAAATTTTATTTTTAGTTTGTTAAAAACCTACCTAAGGGGGTTGGAAGTGGGAGCCACACCCACTTAACCTCCCTTGGGAGGATTAAGTGTGGTGGGGCCCACACGAACCCCTAGACTTTTCAAATTCCCTTAACCCCCTCTTAATTGACTTAAGTTACTTAATTAATTAAGGGAGTTAAACCCTTTTTGAATTTCAAACCTTTGAAATTCTTGTGGTTAAGTTATGTAATAATATAAGTTAAAGCTTATATTATTCTAGGGGATTCTTTTAACACCTTGGGAGGATTTCTTGAGAAATTTGGAAGTTTTTCTTCTTCTTCTTCATCACAACGAAGAACGCGAAGAACGTCGTTCTTCAACGAAGAACTTCTCCGCCGAAGAACACGATCCATCCGCGACGCGACGTACTTCCTCTGCGTCATCTCTTCCGCGACGGTCTTCCGCGACGAACGCCATCGACAATGACTCTTCCTCCGACGTCAAAGGAATCGAAACCGATATTCCACGACTACGTCAACGTGTGATTATCGAGGTAGGGGTTCTTGAGTTCGTTGTTTACTTTATTATTTGACTTTCCTCAAGACTTGACGAGGAACGCTCTTTTTCCGACGAAGAACGCCGCACCTCCTTTCTTCGTTCACTGTGACAACGAAGGGGACACCATCTCTTCTTCGGACAACCTTCGTCGGCGTGCAAGTTTCGCCAACGACGTATCTCTTCGGGCATATCTCTTCGTCAACGGATTTGACGAACGACGACCGCGACGCCCGACCTCCTCGACGCCGTCTTCCGCGGAACGTAGACGATTCTTCGAATCTTAAACCCGAGGTAGGGGATGTTGATTTAATATTTAATTATCTCATTCTTGCTCGTGGTTCGTATCACTAACGTGAGGATGTTGTTTATTTAAAGTTGCGTTATTAATTTAACGAGAGGGGGCCGGACCGTACGAACACGGCCGAACCCTCTCCAACGTTCTTGTTTGTTCTTGCGGGTGGAAGCAAGTGGCGTGGTGCCGTCGCACCACGCGGTTGGTCGTGTATTTATTTTACGCAACGCCGTCGCGCGCACACCATGGAAGAAACATCAAGAACGCGACGCCGTCGCGCCGCGTTGAATGATTATCAAAGCACGGCAAAGGGGCGCGGTGCCGTCGCACCGCGCCGGACGACGAGAAGACCGCGGCCGGTTCCGGGCCGCGGCGGGACGAGAAGACCGCGGCCGGTTCCGGGCCGCGGCGGAAGGGGAGACCGGCGGCCGGGCCGCCGGCGTCGGAAGTCGAAGGCGGGACCGGAATTTCCGGTCCCGTTGGTAAAAAACCGGCCGGCCAGCTGGCCGGCCGGATAACATAAAACCGGGGGAATTAAATCCCCCGGCTGGTTCATTAAAACCCCCCTCTTAATGAGGGGGGCGGTTCTTGAGGGAAGGGGGCATCCGACCCCCTTGGTTCGGCGCCAGCAGGCCCCCCCCCCCCCCACGTGAGGGCGGGGGCGGTTTTAAAGGATCCGGCGCGGCACAAAGGCCGCGCCACTTCGAAGAACCGCGGGGCTTAGCCCCCGCGTGCCCAGCCCCATGTGCGGCGCCAGGCGCCGCCGCCGCGGCCTGCCGCCGCCACCGCGGCCCGCCGCCGCCGCCACCGCGGCCCGCCGCCGCCGCCGCCGCACCGCCGCGCCGCCGCGCCGCCGCCGCCCGCCGCCGCCCAGGGGGGGGTCGGGCCGGGTCGGCCCGGACCCGGACCCCCCCGTTTCGAACCAGTTTTGGTTTTTGGCTCATAACTTGAGCCTCGGACCTCCGAATGACGAACCGTCTGCGGCAACGCGATCCTTGGATCGAGACGGTCGTTTCGGTATATCTCACTCAAGGTTTCGGGTTACTTTGAGTTCGGTCGGGTTGGTTCGTTCACGAAACCAACCGGACCTTCGGAGCGGAAACGCTCATATCTTGAGCCACGAACGTCCGATTGACGCGCCGTCAGTCGCGTTGCGTTCCTCTTAATGAGACGGAACTTTTGGTATACTCCGCCCGAGGTTTGGACGCTGGTGGAGTACGGTCGGGTTGGTTTTGCCTTAAAAACCAACCGGGCCCCGGAGACGAAAAAGTCAATAACTCACAGACCGGGCGTTCGATTGACGCGCCGTCTGTTTCATTGACTTCCTCTTGATGAGACGGAACTTTTGACATACTCCGCCCGAGTTTTGGTTACAGTCGGAGTATGGCCGGGTTGGATTGTACCCGAAATCCAACCGGGCCCCTGGAACGGGAAAGCTGATATCTTTCAGACAGGACGTCCGCTTGACGAGCCGTCAGCGGCGTTGGTGGTTACGTTGAGTAACGGTCCCTTTGAGTATACCCTAAGGGAGTTCGGGGTACAGTTGAGATACGGCCGGGATTGGTTTCGCTCACGAAACCATCCGGGCCCCTGGGACGAAAAGGCTAATAACTCACAGACCGGGCGTCCGATCGACGCGCCGTCTGTTGCGTTGAGACCCCTGTGACGAGACGGACCTTTGAGACACTTCTTCGTGGGACTTTGAGATACTTGGAGTATCGACCTGTAGCTTGTGGAGCGGACCCTCCCAGTGACGAGCGTGCGATGTACGGAGACCGTGTAGCTGGCTGAGACCTGACGACTGCTTGACTGACTCGACTTGGAGTGAGTCGACTAGCCCAGTGGACGGAGCACTACTTTCTGAGGTGCAGACCCATGGCGGACGGAGCACTACCTGTGTGACAGTGCAGACCCGCGGTGCTCGTCCGGAGAGTACCTCAGCAGGCTACTAGGGGGTGTGCACTACGGAGTTTGGGTGACATACCTCGGCGGGAAGCACTACTGTGTTTGGGTGGCTGGCCCGCAGTACTCGACAGGAGGAGTACTTCAGCAGTCTTAGGTTAGTGAGCAGTACCTCGGAGTCATGACAGGACCACTGTACACTCTAGAGACGGAGCTCTTCAGCAGTTACGGTTTCGATAATGAAAATCCTGGTTTGAGCTGAGACTTTTGACCTTGTGTTTACTTCATGATTGAGATGGGTCACTTGCTAACTTTGGTATATGTATGGGCATATACCCGGGTAGTGGTTATCCGTCGTTTTCACAATCCTTGTGTTTCCTCATGATTGAGATGGGTTACTTGATAACTTAGGTATATGTATGGGCATATACCTAAGTAGGGTTTATCTGTTGAGATCTTCTTGTGTTTATCCTTGTTGGTTTTAGTGAGACCTTGAGGGTCTCGGGGTCCCTACTGAGTATCGTTATACTCACCCCTGCACGGGCTATGCCCGCACCTCGTTGTGTTGGTTGCAGACGACGGACAGTGCTGACGGAAGCCGAAGGTTCAAGGACTGGACGGTACCTGGAGGTGGACTATACGACGAGGCGGTACCCGGAGGTGGACCACTGGGCAGGACATACTCGGAGCGGATGGCGGGACCCGTGGAGCAGAGGAGCTATCTGTACCCACCCTTCAGGTGGGAATTCCAGTGGACATCTCAGCGTAGCAGCTTTACTTTTCAGTCGCTGTTTTCCTTTTCGAGTTGTACTTTACAGTTGGGCTTGTATTTTCAGCCCCTTTTACTTTTCATCTCTCCTATTGTACTTAGTGTTTTACTTCCGCTTGTACTCTGTGGTGCTTGTTTTCTTTTATAAAGGCAATGCCTTCCCAGTTAACGGGATTTTACGCCTTTGGTGCTAGTCGCCAGCCCCTGGCCTATGGAAGGCGGGCTTGGGGTAGTCACGGCACGGGCCCCGAGGACAGGTCGTGACAGGTTAAATATGATTTTTATGTGATTTGGTACTATTCAATTTTATATATACTGCTTCAATTATATTTGGTTTATTGGTATCTAATTTTGTTCAAGAAAATTTTTATTCTTGATTTTTTAGGTAAGGTTGATTATATTTAATCCATGTTAGTGAGATTCATTTAAATTCATTTTAATCTTGGTTAGTTAATATCAGGTTTTTATTTTTTGGTTTAGATCCAGACAAGTCTAGTGGGTCTGATTATATTTTTTTGCATCAATTTAGTATAGTTTGACTCAATTCATCCTTATTTATCTCTTTTTTCCATTTAGTTTGGTTTAATTATGTGTGTTTTTGTTCGATTTGATTTGGCATAGATGAGTTCCATTTTTTTAGTTTTACTTAGTTCGGTTCCGTGCATTTTTTTGTTCGATGTGATTTAGAGTAGTATAGTTCTGGTTGATTTGGATAGATTCAGATCTGTTTAGTGTCGTATGACTCAATTTGTTTTAGTTTAGTTGGGTCAGGTTGGGTTTATTTTCTTTAAGTTGAGTTTTTTATGTTTTTTGATAAATGTTTGGTTATTTTGATTTTTTTGGGTTACTTCATGTTTTTTTACTTCAATTTGATTTAATTAAATTCATTTTGATTCAAATTGGTTTGATTTAATTCAATTTAGTTTTATTTTATTTGGTTTGGGCCAAATTGGATTAGATTTTTCGATTTAGTTCGATTTTATTTTTTCATCTTAGTTCATGTTGGGTCTTTTTAGATTTGATCAAATTTACTCGATTCTGTTTAGTTCATTTTAATACATTACTAGTAAAATTTTAATGGGAATTTGAATGGCTTCCAGCTGCTTGGATACATAGAAATACCCACAAAATCCAATGCTTGGTCATTGTTTCATAGCACATGGGAATGTATAATCCCATTTTTATGTTTGTGTACATGGAATAATGCCTTATTTCAACCTGTTTTGACCTTAAACTAATGATTTTGATAGTTTTTCATCCTGGTAAATATGTATGGATAAATTTCAACAAATAATATGATTCAGTAATGAAATATGTGAAATACATCCAACGTTGTGGGCTCGAGAAAGTTTGTCAGAAACTAAAATCCTCTCATGAGTACCTGGATATTAATAATGATTCAATTTGACATTTTTGTTACTGATTGGTGTTTTTTAGGGAGGATGCTAGGGAATTTATGGTTTCAACTACCCAGAATGGGTTATGAGCATGGAGGTATGCTTTAGTGTTAGGCTCGTAGATCATACCATGTTCCATTGATTGAAATAATTGGTTGTGTTTTTCAAGAATGCAATTCCCTTGCTGAGGTCTCTATTGCAGTTGTAGAGGAGAAACAGATTCATGAGGTATATTAATGGGAAAAAAGTGATGTGTTTACTTTACTCTTTATAACTATTTTTTAATTTTTTTTAGTTCTTTGTTATCCCATCCCATTCCTTTTCAGATTTTGAAGAAATTACCTTAGACATAAATTTTTTTGTGAAGTAAGTTCCATGTAACTTTTAAGTTGTGATTCCAATACAAGTGGTTATTATTATCTTGTATGCTTCTCTTTGGGCAGCAATTTTCAGATTTGGAAATGTTATGCTAGAGGAAAGGGACATTCTTGAATATTTCGGATTGAATATATATTCATGGGATGATTTTTTACAAATGGTAGGCTGCATTTCTACCATATCTAGTCCATGCGCATGATATTTATTATTGAAAAGAAAAATTAAATCAATAGTGTATTATTGTATATTAATCCATATGTTATTGGTTGTTGTGGACATTTAGATCAATCAATAGTGAATTTCCACCCCCTATGTTGTCTCCTCCTTGTCCCTTGAACCTCATCTGTATGATGGAGTAGTCATTTCATTGGCCTCATAACCAAACTTTTATTCACATTTTTCCTCCACTCAATATTTTTTTCATGTCATTTATTATTTTTAATTATATTATTTGTCAATATTTTCAGGGAGATAACATGCATGTTGTTCTACTCATTAAAAGGAAGAGTTAAAATTTTAAAATCATGTATATGAGTGGAACGACTGGATAACCCAAGGGTGTGATCATTTCTAATGAATGCATTACTAGTTTTTAGCTGGTGTGAAACATCACCTGGAGTGTGTGAACAAAGTAGTAAGTTCCTCCCATTTTAGGTTTCTCTCATACAAAAAACTGATATGATCATTTAATTGATTGATCTTGTAATACATGTATATTTCATATCATTTTTTTATTTCTTATTTTATGCATATAGAGAAAAAATATGGTCTCATCAGAAGATCTATTTACACTAGTAACTTCTTATGGATTTTATGTTACCACTTTTGTGCATGTTGGAGTTGTCTTTATTTGATGCTTTCTGATAAAACAACTGAAATGAACTAAAGTTGGGTGTATAGGTTGAGATTTTTTCTAAGCTTAGAAATCCACATCTTAATGAAACCCAGGATGAATTAGATGGAGATTAAAGAGCATCTAATCAATTCCAATCTTTGTCAGAGGTAAAAATTTAGGTTCACAAGCTTGGTTCGTGACAACTCAACCTTTTTATGAACCCATTTAAGCACGACCCTAACTCAACCCTATTATTCATTCAATGTTGCTTGCTTAGAGAAATGGTTTTAATGCCTAATATTGGATTTGGGTGATTGTGTTTGATTAAAGGTAATAATTTGGGTTTACAAATTAGGTCGACTATATTGTAAACCCATTTAAAGTCAATCCTTTTTTGATCCATTTAATTAAATAGGTTAATATGATCCAATATATTTATGAACTGGTCAATTATAACTAGGCTTCCCAATTTGTTTAACTTAAAATATATAACTTACTGTATCATGTTAAATGATTAAATAGGTAAAGAATGATCTATCTGAATCCAATATGAAAATTATTCATATGCAAGATTACCCTACTTGATTACAACATAAATCAATTTATGATTGTCCCAAACCTGTTTAATTTATGTTGTGTTCTATAGGGTTCAAAATTGTCATCTCAAAATTTGATTCTAATTATTGGATTAAGAATTACCATCATTTCTCTCTTTAAATAAAAACAATTAAAAAGTAAAAAATAACACAACATGTTTGTTAATTTGTGCATGAGTAAACAGAACATCAGTCAGACATGAAGTCTGCCCCTTTGTTCGGGATAATGAAAAAACACGATTTTACTATCATAAAACACCAAAACATGCATTTAGTGGTCAGATATATAGAATAAAACCTCAGAATGACTTTAAATCATAGAAAACCCATTTTTTGTTATTAATGTTGTGTACGAGTAGACGAGACATCAATCGGATGTGCGGTCTGACCGAAACTATAGAATATCCAGTATTTAATGGTTTTACACCCATTAAAAAGATGCGTTTGGTGGTCAAAACCAACCAAACAACCTATGAATGTGGTGAAATCAGGTAAAAACAAATGTAGATTTATTTGTGAAATGTTCGAGCAGACAAAAAGTTAATCAGATATGCTGTTTTCCCTAGATGACTGAAAATACACATTTAGTTTCATAAAACACCAAAATGTGCACTTAATGGTCAATTCAATATCGAATGACCTCAGAATGATATTAAATCATTAGAAGAAAGTATTATTATTATTCATGTCATGTATGAGTAGAAAAAACATCAATCAGATGTGTGGTCTATCTAGAATGACTGAATATATAATTTTAAAGGCTTGACATCGTTTAAAAGCACGCTGGGGGTCAAAAATAACCCAATGAACATCAAATGTAGTGAAATAAGAAAAAATCGTAGAGTGAATTGTGAAATGACTGAGTAGATGGTACATCAATCAAAGTTTTTGTTTTTCTGAGATGACCAAAAGCGCACTTTTAGTGTTGTAAAAAAACAAAATGTGCATTTAATGGTCAGATATATAGAAGACAATCTCAGAATGACTTTAAATCACAAGACAACCATATTATCATTTTTCATGTCGTGTATGAGTATACATGACATCAATTGAATGTACGATCTGCCCAAAACTACACTATATGCACTTTTTAAAGGTTTGATTCTCTTTGAAAAGGTGCGTCTAGGGGTCAAAACCAATCAAACAACCTCTGAATGTGTTGAAATCAGACGACAACAACTGTAAGGTGAATTGTGAAATGTTCTAGTAGATAGAATGTCAATTGGAGATTCCAGTTTTCTAAGATGACTAAAAATGTATTGTTAGTATCACATAACACCTAAATGTGTGTTTAATGGTCAATTAAATATCAAACAAACTTGGAGTGACCTAAAATCCAAGGAAGACCCAGTTATTATTATTCATGTTGTTTATGAGTAGATGTTACGTCAATCAGAAATGTCGTCTATCTTGAATGATCGAATATGCAGTCTTTAAAGGTTTGAAACCATTTTAAAGCACATAGGGTTCAAAACCAACCAAAATACAACTGAATGTGGTGAAATAAGAAGACAACAACCATAGAGTGAATTTTAAATTGGTCGAGTAGATGGTACATCAATCAGAGTTTCTATTTGTCTGGAATGATCAAAAATGCACTTTTGTTGTTGTAAAACACCAAAATGGGGGTTTAATGGTTAAATATATAGTAAAAGGCCTATGAATGACTTGAAATCATAGTAAAACCATTTTATTATTATACATGTTGTGTATGAGAAGATGAGATGTCAATATGAAATGCAGTCTTCTCAAAACTACAAAATATGCAGTTTTTAAAGGTTTGCTTCCCTTTAAAAGGATGCATCTAGGGGTAAAAACCAACCAAATGACCACTGAATATAATTAAATCAGACCAAAAAAACTATAGAGTGAATTTTGAAATGTTTGAGCAGACAAAAAATTAATCGGAGATACTGTTTTCCTAGGTTGACTGGAAACACACTTTTAGTTTCATAAAACACAAAAAATGAATTTAACGGTCAATTAAATATAAAATGACCTTGAAAAGAGATAAAATCATAAGAAGACCATCATATTATTATTCATGTTGTGTAGTAGTAGACAAAACATCAATCATACATGCAGTCTATCCAGAATGACCGAATATGTGGTTTATAAAGGTTTGACCCTTTTTAAAAGAACATGGGGGGTCAAAACCAACTGAACAACCACCAAATGTAGTGAAATCAGACAAAAACAACCGTATAGTGAATTTTGAAATGGTTGAGTAGAAAATATGTCAATTGGAGTTTCCGTTTGTTCGGGTTGACTAAAAACACACTTTTAGTGTCGTAAAAAACCAAAACATGCATTTAATAGTCATATATATAGAATATGACCGTAGAATGACTTGAAATCATAAGAAAACTGTCTTATTATTATTCCTACTATGTATGAGAATAAGAGACTTCAATCGAATGTTTTTTCTACCTGAAAATATAGAATATACGATTTTTAAAGGGTTGATGCCCTTTAAAAAGGTGTGTCCGGAGGTCAAAACCAACCAAACGACCTCCAAATGTGATGAAATCACATGAAAACAGTCGTAGAGTGAATTTTGAAAATTTTTAGTAGACAAAAAGTCAATTAGAGATGTCGTTTTCCCAAGATGTCTGAAAACGCAATTTTAGTATCATAAAACACCAAAACCTGCATTTAAAGGTCAATTAAATATCAAATGACCTCATAATGACATAAAATCCTAGGAATAACATTTTATTGTTATTCAAGTTTTGTACGAGTAGATGTTACATCAATCAGATGTGCAGTCTATCCAGAATGACCGAATATGCGGTTTTTAAAGGTTTGATGCCCTTTAAAAGCATACCGGGGGGGGTCAAAACCAACCAAATGATAATTTAATGTGGTGAGATCAAACAAAAATACAAACATAGAGTGAATTTTGAAACTGTCAAGCAGAAAATACATCAATCAGAGTTTTTGTTTGTCTAGGATGACTGAAAATGCACTTTTAGTGTCGTTAAACACCAAAATGAGCATTCAGCGGTTAGATATACAGTAAATGACCTCTGAATGACTTGAAATCATAGTTCAACCATAATATTATTATTCATGTTGTGTACAAGTATATGATACATCAATATGAAATGCAGTCTTCCTGAAACTACAGAACATGTGGTATTTAATGGTGTGACGTCCTTTAAAAAGCTGCATCTCAGGGTGAAAACCAACTAAATGCCCTCTGAATGTGATGAAATCATATGATAACAACTGTAGACTGAATTGTGAAATGGTTGAGAAGACGTAATGTTAATAGAAGATTCTATTTTCCTAGGATGACTGAAAACACACTTTTAGTGTCATAAAAAACCAAAATGTGCGTTTAACGGTCAATTAAATATCAAACAACTTTAGAATGACATGAAATCATATGAATACCATCTTATTATTATTAATTTTATGTAAAACTAGAGTAAATGTCAATCTAATGTGCGATCTATCTAGAATGACCGAATATGCAGTTTTTAAAGGTTTGATGCCCTTTCAAAGCACACAGGGGATCAAAACCAACCGAACAACCATGAAATGTAGTGAAATCAGACAACAAAAAAAATAGTGGGAATTATGAAATGGGTGAGTAGACAGTACATCAATCAATGTTTCCGTTTGTCCGGGATGACCAAAAACACACTTCTAGTGTCATAAATCACCAAAACATGCATTTAATGGTCAGATATATAGTAAACGACCTCACAATGACTTCAAATCACAGAAAAACCATATTATTATTATTATTCATGTTGTTTTTGAGCAGATAAGACATCAATTAGATATGTTCTTTACTTGAAACTATAAAATATGTGGTTTTTAAAGGATTGATTCCCTTTATAAAGGAGTGTCTGGGGGCAAAAACCAACCAAACGACCACTAAATTTGATGAAGTCAGAAGAAAAAAACTATAGAGTGAATTTGGAAATGTTTTTACAGACATAACATTAATTGGATATGTCGTTTTTCCGAGATGACTAAAAAATAAATTTTAGTGTCACAAAACACCAAAATGTGCATTTAATGGACAATTCAATAAAAAATGAACTTAGAATGACCTGAAATAATAGGAAGACCCTATTGTTATTATTCATGTTGTGTACGAGTAGATGTTACATCAATCAGACGTGCGGTCTATCCAGAATGACATAATATTACGTTTTTAAGGGTTTGGCGCCCTTTAAAATCACGTGGGGGTCAAAACCAACGGAATGACCACCGAATGTGGTTAAATCAGAAAAAAACCATAGATTGAATTGTGAAATGGTCGAGTAGATGATATATCAATCAGAGTTTCTGTTTGTCTGTGATGACTGAAAACACACTTTTAGTGTCCTAAAACACCAAAACAGACATTTAATGGTCAGATCCATAGAAAACAACCACAGAATTACTTGAAACCAAAAGAAAACCATCTTATTATTATTATTATAATTTTTTATAAGCATATGAAACATTAATCAGATGTGAGGTATTCCCCAAACTATAGAATATGTAGTTTTTAAAGGATTGACACCCTTTAGAATGGTGTATCTGGGGGACAAAACCAAACAAACAACCTTTAAATGCGATGAAATCAAACGAAAATAACCATACAGTGAATCCTGAAATGGTCGAGCATAAAGAACATCAATTGAAGATATTTTCCTCCTAAGATGACTAAAAATGTAATTTTAATGTCATAAAACACCAAAACATGCATTTAACGATCAATTCAATATTAAATGACATTGGAATGACATAAAATCATAAGAAGAACGTTGTATTATTATTATTATTCATGTTGTGTATGAGTAGAAGGAACATCAATTGGATGTGTGGTGTGTATGGTATGATTGAATATGTGGCTTTTAAAGATTTGGTGTTCTTTTAAAAGGTGCATTGGGTGGTCAAAACTAGCTGACGAAACTCATAATTCCATGAAATCAGGTGAAAACAACCATGGAGTGAGTTGTAAAATGGTCTAGTAGATGGTATATAAATTGTTGGTTTTGTTTGAATGTGATGATGAAAAATTCACGTTTAGTGTCATAAAACACCCAAACATGCGCTAAATGGTTAGAATCATAGATAACTACATCAAAATTGCTTGAAATCATAGGAGAACCAAGTTAGTATTATTCTCGACATGTTAAAGGAGACAGAACATCAACCAGATGTGCGAGATGCATAGTAAGACTGAATATGTGGGTTTTAAAGATTTTATTCCCTTTAAAAAGGTGTGTTAGGTGGTCAAAACTAGACAAAGGAACTTAGAATACCTTGAAATCTGACAGTAATAATGATAGAGTGAATTTTGAAATGGTAGAGCAGACATTATGTCAATCAGAGTTATCGTTTGTCCGTGATGATGGAAAATGCACTTTTAGTGTCATAAACCACCAAAATAGACTTTTAATAGTCATATCCATAGAAAATGACCTCATAATGAAATGAAATCAATGAAAAAACATATTAATATTCTTTATGAGGTGTGCGAGGTGAAGACACGTCAAATGGACGTGCGGTGTGCATGGTACGACAAAATATGATGATTTTAAATATTTGACACCCTTTAAAAAGGTGTGTCATGTGGTCAAAACCTACCAAATGATCTCTAAATTCCATGAAATATGACCACAACAACTGTGTATTGAATTGTGAAATGGTCGAATAGACGATACACCAATTAGAGGTTTCGTTTGATCATTATGATGAAAAATAGACATTTTGTGTCATAAAACACCAAAATGACCGTTTAACGGTCATATCCATAGAAAACTACCCCAGAATTACATGAAATCATAGGATAACCATATTATTATTATTATTGACATGTGTGAGGAGAAGACATGTGAATCAGACATGTTGTGTGTACGGTATGACTGAATATGTGGATTTTAATGATTTAAGGCCTAATAAAAAGGTGCGTCGGGTGGTCAAAACTAGTCGAATGACCTCAGAATTCCATGAAATCAGAAGAAAAAAAACCGTGGAGTAAATTTTGAAATGATCATGGAGAAGGTATATAAATCGGAGGTGTCGTTTTATTGCGATGATGATAAATGCATGTTTAGTTTCATAAAACACCAAAACTGGCTATTAACGGTCAAATCCATAGTAAATGATGTCAAAATGACATGAAATCATAGAAAAATCATCTTATAGTTGTTCATTCTATGTAAGAGCATAAAAAACATCAATTAGACATGTGGTGTGTGTGGTACAACTAAATATGTGGGTTTTAATGATTTGTTGTTCCTTAAAAAGGTGTATCAGGTTGTCAAAATCAGCCGAACAGACACAGAATGTCATGAAATCTGGTGAAAACAACCATGTAGTGAATTTTGAAATGGTCAAGTAGATGGTATATTAATAGGATATGTCGTTTGACCATGATGATGAAAAATGATTGTTTAGTTTCATTAAACACCAAGAAATGCATTTAATGGTTAGATTCATGGAATATGACCATAGAATGACTTAAATCATAGGAACAACATCTCTTGACGTGTGCATGGAGACAACACATCAACCAAACAAGTGAGGTTCATGGTACAACATAATATATGGTTTTTAAGGATTTGACGCCCTTTAAAAATGTGTATCGGATGGTAAAAACTAGACGAACGAACTCACAATTCCATGAAATCAAATTAAAACAATAATGAAGTGAATTTTGAAATGGTTGAGCGTAAGGTATGTCAATCATAAGTTTTGTTTTTCCACAATGAGGAAAAATGCACTTTTAGTGTCATAAAACACCAAAACAGGAATTTAACAGTCAAATCCACAGAAAAAACCTCAGAATGACATGAAATCAAAGGACAACCATATTATTATTATTATTCATGAGGTGTGTGATGAGAAAAAATGTCAATCAAATATGTGGTGTGAGTTGTTTGACTGAATATGTGGTTTTTAAAGATTTGATTCCCTTTAAAATGATGAATCAGGTGGTTAAAACCAACCGAATGAACTCATAATTCCATGAAATCAGACCACAAAAACTATCAAGTGAATTGTGAAATGGTCGAATATATGGTATGTCAATCAAAGGCATCATTTGATTGTGATGATGAAAAACACACATTTATTATCATAAAACCCCAAAACGTCCATTTAACAGTCATATCCATAGAAAAAGACCTCAGAATGACTTGAAATCATAGGGAAACCATCTTATTAGTATTTTTGAAGTGTGTGATCTTAGTGGTCTTCTCTCCGGCTGTGGAGATGCTCTATTGGCCTCTGTGGTTGCTGGTTCAGATCCACGGATGTAAGACCGGTTCTTATTGACGGTATTCTCTTCGGAGCGCTCTTGGATCTGATCTAGGCAGCTCACTATTGTCCTGAGGTGTTTTCACGTTGAAGGGTCGCGCTCATGCGTCGACAGTTTGTTAGGTTATACCCTCTCTCAGGTGAGTTCTCTAGGGTTTCGTTGTGCCGGATGTAGTTGATTTGTCTGGTGGCGGTGAGATCTTCAGTTCTCTGGTTCTGTTTTTCTTCTTCTGTGTCGTGGTGAATCTGTTGACGCGGGTTGAAGGTGGTGTCGTGATGGAGTGACGACGATGATGTTTATCAGGCGGCAACTCCTTGGATGATTTTTCTGTTGATTTTCAGTTTTTCATTCATTAGTCTGTTGAATTTTTTGTCTCGGTTGAATGTTTTGATGGTATTTCTGGAGTTCTTTGGGCTGGAGACTCTGTTTTTCGGCATCGGCGGTTGTTCTCGGTAGTATGGTGGGGAGACGTTGTGAAGATGAATGCCGACGAATCTCACCGGTGATCCGGTGATGTGGATATGCTAATGCACATGGCATGTCAGGTCTGATGGTGGTTCGACGCTCGAGGCGGTGCAGGACCACGGCTCGAGGAGGTGTGGCGGTGGTTTTGAATTTTGAATTTCCATTTTGAAATGTGGTATGTGGTTTTGGGTTCATGCTGTATGGGTCCCGGCAACCCACAATCTGGATTTCTAAAAAGAAAAAAAGTGATTTGCATTTAGATAAACATAGGTTTAGCATCATAAAACACCAAAAAATGTGTTTAATGGTCATATCGATAGAAAACGTCCTTGGAATGACTTGAAATTATAGGAAAACCGTCTTATTATTATTCAGGTTGTGAATGAGTAGACAAAACGTCAATAGGATGTGAGGTGTGGACGGTACGATTGAATATGTGGTTTTTAATGATTTGAGGCCCTTTAAAAAGGGTGTGTCAGGTGGTCAAAACCATCTGAACAAACTCAAAATGCTGTGAAATCAGACAACAATAATCATGGAGTGAATTGTGAAATGATCGAGCAAATCATATATCAATTGGAGGTTTTGTTTTCCAGAGATGACTAAAAACGCACGTTTAGTGTCCTAAAACACCAAAACATGGTTCAACAGTCATATACATAGAAAAAAACCTTGGAATGACATGAAATCACAGTTCAACCATCTTATTATTATTCTTGACATGTGTGGGGAGACGAAACGTGAATCAGTCATGTGGTGTGTGTGGTATGACTAAATATGGTGTTTTAAAGATTTGAGGCCCTTTAAAAAGGTGTGTCGGGTGATCAGAACCAGCCGAACGACCTCAAAATGTGGTGAAATAATATGACAAAAATCGTGGAGTAAATTGTGAAATGGGAAAGCATACATAACATCAATTGGAGATAACATTTTCCTGATATGACTGATAACACAATTTTAGTGTCATAAAACACCAAAATGTGTGTTTAATGGTCAATTCAATATCAAATGACTTATATCTGTTGTACTAATCATTAATTGAATTATGTTATTACATTTCAATTATTAGTTGGGATATTTTTTTTCTATACTAATTATTTTATTAATTTTTTTTAATGCAATTTTATATTATGATGGACTTGTTGTGATTTTTTAAAAATAAAATAAAATACCCTATAACAGCCACCATTCGACGGTCGCTATTGGTATTTCCGAGTTGGGCTATAATTACCACCATTCAGAAATATCTATTGGTGAGCATGACATGAGTAATAGCCATTGTCAAATGGCGGTCTCTTTATGTCCTCTCGATCACCTCTATATCATCTACTAAATGGTGAATACTATAGGCAACATCAATGGGAATAAATCATCTGCAGTTTGGCAGACACTAGGCAGATGCTATATCCCTTTAGTAATGGTTTTTGAAGTAACTAAAAGCATTTTTTCTACCAGTGAATGGACCCTTATAATTGGGAGTTTTTAAGGTTTAATACCATGGACTCAATCATCTTAGAAAGTGGGTGGTATCACACTGGAACAACAACATTGAAAAGAAGATACATGAGATAGTTTAACAAAACATGTAATTAAAAAGGGTTCAACTAGGATAATATAAGAAAATAATCAATTCAAAAAACATATCACTATTACTACGATTCAATAATAGTAATTTTATGAAATATTCTATTTAATACACTATTTTGACGTTGTTTTCCCATTTTTTTGAATATTCATTAAATTACATTCGAATTTACATAATTTTTTGATATATAGAATTGATCATATCCCTGCCATTTTCTTTAATTATCTCATTGTAAGAAGTTCCTCTCTATCTGGTGATGGAATTTTAAGATGTCATAAATATTATGATTGAGTGGGAAATGTTATTAAAAGTCTTCTAACTATAAACATTCCTCGTGATTTCTCATGGTTATGTATCTATATAAGATATTTTAGAAAATTTGTTTTCATTTTATTAAATTTAAGTTTCTATAACAAATAATATTGAAAAATTATTTTGGAACCCTCTAGAAATGGATAGTTATTTGTGGCCTAAAATTTATACATTTTTGAATTTTTTATGTGTTAGTGTAGTCTTTTAATGGGATCTATATTCCTGAGGCCCATGGAGGAAAACACATTGTTAGTAATAAAAAGAGATCTTGTGGAATGATAGATCAGGTTATATTAGTATTATACATGAGGAAAAATTATTTTATAATAAACCGATAATGTTCTTGACTTTTTGAAAAAAGAAAAAATAATATAAATTCTAATAATTATGTTAGTTTTATGTAAAAATTTTAAAAAATGTCTTCAGTGTGAAATAATTTATTTAATGGTTATTATGAAAATTTTTTATGAGTTAGAGTAATTTTTTGTATTTAATATTAAATTCATTATAATTATGTTTTAAAGAAATATTAAATTATTTAAGAAGGGTTGAATTTCTTTTTTTATGAAGATATTAAATAAAAAATTGATATTTTTATAATAAATAGATTGATTTTTTCCTTGGTATATATGAAATACAACAATGAAAGAAACAAATTATATTTCAGTAACTAATTAAATATGTTATGTTATTATATGTAAGCCGTTATTAATGTTTTCAATTTATTGGTTGTATGTGAGATTCAATATCATCCGTTAATGTCAGAATTATTAAATAGTATGTTATTTATTAATTAAATTTTATTAATTATTTTGAAATGTTTTATTATTTTATGTAACATACACTAGGATTTATGGTACTGTCATGATCATAAATATTCTTAACTTCATTGAATATTCACGTATCAGATGTTCAGTCTTTGGTATCTCAAATTGGCCTTGTTAGGATAATGGCATTATGAAATTCAGTAAAAAGGTCATACCATTTGAATATCACAGACATTGGATTGTTGTAGTCCATATTGGACATTAGGTTTGTTGTACTATATACCAATTGGGATGGTTGAGTTGTTGGGAACCTTTATAGAGTGGATAAGTGAATGGATGGTTGAATTTTAATCTAAAAGGTATGTCATATAAGTTCAACTAGATATGAACTAATTACATGTTAACTGGGACCAATTAATGAGGTGTGTGCTCTAATGTACTTTGTTGTACTAAATTGAAAAAAGTGTAATTATAGTTTACTAATATATAGTGTTTGTAAATTTTTACTAACATTATTACAAACAATGTACATGTTTACTCCCATGGAAAAAATATGAAAGTTTATACTATGTAAACATATTATAATATATTTTCTATTTTTCGATATTCTTTTATATGCGCATGATTCGTCTTTTGAGAGGTGATTAGGGTACTATTTGTATTACTAATTCCATTGATCCAATATAGAGTTTGATGATTAAATAGTTTGAAATTCCACAATATTGAACTACTTGTATATAAAATATTTGGTGATCTCAAGGTCTAATTATCAAGTATTTCATATCATCATTTTAAAAACCAATTTTTTCACAAACAAGTGTAATTGGTGTGATACTTTAGTCTTGATACAGTTTGAGATAATCTTCTTTCTCAATTTTATCAAAGTATTTAAAAAATTTAGTTTGTTATTTTCATTATATTATATAAAAATAGATGAACACATGGTTTGAATGTATCATTTCAATAAAAATGAATTCAGTTTCTATAATAAATAGAATTTTTTTCTATAATCATAAAGGATCTCAATCTTACATTGGATGATAAAACCAACAAGGTGGAGAAAGGATAACTGTAATTTTTTGAAAAAAAATTATTATTCATGGTGAGGTTAACCCTAGAATTTAATGATAACTTCAAAATCCTATTGAAGAAAACCATAACCAAATTTATGGAATAATATGAAAATATATATGAAAAAATGACATATTTAGAAAATCATTTCAAAAAGAGATATTTGTTTATCTTGTTGTTATTAGATGTATGGATAGTGTTGGTTCATTGAAATTATTTTGAAAAAATATGAATTATGATTTAAACAATAAAAGTGAAACTTTATTATGATGTTTGTTATATTCTACTTCACTCCAAAGTATCAAAATCATGGGATTCCATAGATACTGTGGAAAAAATTATTATATAACATCTAATATTTTTCTTGAATACATATATAATTTTATCCTCAATGACATGATATAGATAATATAGGTCCCATAACCATATGGTAGTGTCTTTAATACTAATGATAATAGATTGTCACATCATCAGAAGAATCGTCTATAATAAGATGAAATTATTTGAGTGAAGATTCATAGAAATTTATTTGGAATAGAACATAACTATTAGAGTAGTGTTATTTACAAAAATAATCATAGGGACTATGAAATAATAAGGGATATAATGGGTGGAAAACAATCTGAATCATAAAATCTATTTACACAATAGAAGATAGTAGTGATCTACTTCTCACTATTCATAATCCTATAGAGTCATGGATAGATGAATCAACTACATACTTCAACTAGTTAATTTATGGTAACGTTTTATAGGACATTATCTAAATTATTTGGAGAATATTGTTTTATATAAAACAAATCCTTTGAAGTATTTGGTAAGGAATGTTGAAATCACTATATGTATAATGAGAGAATTCTTTTGATAAAATGAGGTATACATGTACTAGGTTTCAATAGGAATCTAATTTATGAGAGATATCTAGATGAATAGGGATATCGTAATTCTTTATTTAATGGATTCTATAATTTAACTCATGGATACATGTTGGTGTCACAATGTGTAATGGATATAACCCTTTAACCAATTGGATGTTTATATAGGTGTGAAATGGGTGGAAAGTATACCTTTAAAAATAAAATTCTATGGAATTTTAGACTATGTAATTTTATTGAGAAGAATATAAATGTTCTATAAGGGAATAGAATTTTTAATATCCATTATACAACTATCAGAATTTCTATGAGCAATGACCTTGGAATGAAAAAGATAGTGGTATTCAATCATATTATTTGGAAGTATAGATCTTAGAAATTGGATCATATTTATACATTTTGTTGGGTATCTACTTCATTTAAATCTCCGAGAGAATCATGATACTTAACCTTAGTCATTGATGAGTACATGAGGAAGGATTATGCTCATTTTAATAGAAAATAATTCTGATTTTTTTGATTTATTTTTATATTGTAATGCAATTGTGGAATTGGAATAATATTAGAAATTAATGTGATTAATATCATATAATAATTTTAATATAAATTTATAAACAATAAAAAACTATATTCAAATAGGGGGAACTATATTGAGTGAATTGTACCCAAAAAAATACTATATAATGGATTATCATAGAGTATAAACAAAATTCTGATAGAGAAGTCCAGATATCTGCATGACCATTTTTGTATGCCTAAGGATATCATTATGAATGAAAGTAACATGATAGAATAAATTTTCAATAAAACCAAACCCTTATTAGTTAGGAAATGTTCAACTAAATATATTTTGTTTGATAATATATCAGATGTTTCACACCATGAATTATTTGGTTCATTTTTTTTACTCTTGTGGATTTTAAGAACATATATATGTTGGAGGGAATGTCTAAAACCTAATTCATCATAGGCTATAGAAGGGAAAAATTTCTCTACTGATTATGTAGTGATGATTGATGGATGATAATCAGAAGTTGACATATAATATTCAATGAGAAGATCCTATGGAAATATGAGAACCCAATTAAACTGAAGTGGTAAGCTACCGAAGTACAAATTGGTCTTGATAAAATCACTAGTAATTCAAAAATAATAGTTGAAAGAAATTTCAAAAGAAATACATAAGTCATTTTACCAAACGGATGGTGTATCATAATGCTCAAGAACTATAGATTTCATAGGAAAATTTCTTTTAACCGTATAATAAGTTTTACAAGAAACATAATCTCAATTATGATAAACTAAAGATCCAATCAATTATTAATTATCTATAAGAAGATATTATATAGTTAGAAAACTAATCCAATAGTATAGTGTCAAAATTAGCATCTTACTTATAACCAATTCTGGGGAAGAAAAATTTCTAGAAGTGGTAGGAATAATAAATAACTCAAAGAACAAAAATACAACCACGAGTTAATAGATGACATACTCAATGTTAAAAAAAATATGGTATTTGATTGACAAAATGAAAGAAAAAATAGAACTAGTGAACAAATGGGTTTACCATTGTATAAAAGGATTATATAGAACCTACTGATATAAGGAAAGGATAGTGGTGATGGGATTATAATAGAATTTTGGAATAAATTTCTCAAATATATTTACATTGGTTTTATGTCATACTATTATCAAAATAATATAAAAAATTATTGGATTTAATGCGTTAGAATTTGAGTAGATGGATGTGAAGGATTCCATTCAATATTATTATTTGGTGGATGATGTCTACATGATGTATCTTGATTATTTCAAAGACCATTAATAAGTGTAAATTGTTTGTAAATAGAAGTGAAAGTCTATATGGTTTCAAACTAGAACCTCAATAGTGGAACTTGATGTTTAATGCATTTATGAAGGAGGGTGGTCTCACTAATAGTGACTATGATAAATGTTGCTAATTGAATTCATAAAATAATGAAACATATATAATTATCTTACTTTATGTGGATGCAATGTTGTTGGAAGGTACTATAATTAATTTTATTAAAGAGATATAAATTATGTTTTCAAGAATATTTGAAATTAATGATCTTTTCATGCAAAGAAAATCGTGGGTTGAGGGTATAAAGGGATTAAAAATATGTAACTCTAGTTTTATCCGATAGGGTGTAAATCTGGATGATAATTGAAGGGATTAAAATGACCAAATGTAAATATTTTATAAAAACCCTCACTGGAAACATAATGTTATCCAAGTCCTAAAAACCTTTAATATATGATATTGTCTGGTATACAAAGACAATGTTGCATGATTAATAAATGGGAAGACTGATGTATGAAATGGTATGTATGTGTATTCATGTTTCCTTTCCCATGGGAGTTGAAATAATTTTCATTTCTGACACTAGGAAAGAGAACTCAAATGTAGTGAAGTGGATCATTTGATAATAGATGGGATCAGTGGATAAGACATTGTACTTCTGGGACACTGATCCTCTACATAATTGTTTATTTAGATTTTAGTAGTGATTACAACACATAAAAAAGTTAAAGTTTTTGGTTCATAACTTTTTTTGAAACAATTCCCATCTTCATGCCATGGTTTTAGGCGATAGTGACATTGTATAGAACTGAAGAGGATTAATTTGAAACAAAAAATCCAAGAAGGAGTTGATATAGTTAATGTTCATACTATTGGAACATAAATAAATATTATAAGGAGGAATATTGTTCAATTATAGTCATATTACTGTCCACTCAACCAATAATTAAAGATTTAATGAATGGATTAAACAAATTGACTAAAAATTATAAATAAATCATTATTTATTAAAGTCAAATATGTTTGACCATTGTAATATCAAATAGATGAAAAATATAGTTATCATTTTCACATTAGTTTTAATCATTGAATATTTTAGGTATCATTACCCCTCAGTGGCTCTTAGTTGAATAAGATGAGAATAGAGAAAACTATATTGTTCACTGAATAAGATTTTAATTTTATCAATGTGTTGGAGGATGTTGACGTGGATCCATAAAAAATCTACATCTTTGAGATTATTGGGATTGTGATGTTTCATCAAGGGACCAAACATTCACATATCAAATAATCAGTGTCTGATAGGTAACATCTTTCATGTTTGGAAAATAAAAATTGTAATAGTAATAAATGGGTCAAACCAAAGGAAGATCATAATCATCATATAGATATCGTATAGATTAGACATTTGGTTAGGTGAAAAATGTGTGGGATATTATTAGTTGGTCACTAGTATCATCAATTCAATATAGAAATCAACAAAAGTTTGACCTTTAATGTTGAAGTTCAGTTTTACCTTTTTTACTGGCTATGAACTAGATTGAAAGGGTGGTGGGAACTATTGTAGAGATGTGAAATCTGAAGTGTTGTGTTATACTGGATTTTTCTAAGTGTAATTAATTATTAAAAATAAATCTTAATTTTAAATTCTATACTTCTTGAAATACAAAATTGTTTGTAGTGTTCCATCATGAGGTTCAGATGGATGTCTAAAAAACCTTACAATGTTGTTCTTTCATTGGTATTTTTTTGATGAATTCTATTTTTTTGTATGAATCATCTTTTTCATAATTATAAGAGTAATACTTGTCATTGTATTTTCAATTATCTAAGATAAATAAATATGTTCAGGAAGTTTCGAATTCCATTGGGCTAGGCTACCGATAGATTCAAAATTCTATGGAATTAATGGATCATCTATATGGTGTTTTATATCAACTATAAAAAGTCATATTTTTACATAATATGTATGATATTGTATGATCATTGGAACCCAATAATCTTACATTTAAAATATTTTTAGTATTTCTTTGAGTGTTTATGAAAGGAAAATTTGGCTTATATCACCAATAAATGATGAGTCAACATGATTTCACTAATAAAGTGATGTTAAACTTATACTTTATAACATTATTGTCATTTTCTAAGGATAATGATACATTAAATAAATCATGATATATCTAGGGGAAGATTAACCCATGTGATGTGATTAGTTAAATAATATGTGCTTTGTCCTAGAATGAATTTTCATGTACACAATGAATGAAAAAACATTCGATTTTATTAGGGTTAATATGAAACACCCTATGAAATTTAAATTAGGGATGATAGTAATTTTATTACTATGGTAGAAAATATATATTTCATAATAAATAGGATCATATAGTTAAGCACTTTTAGGACACTATATACAAAAATAAATGTTTAATTTCATTGGAAACATAAAATACACCATATGAATACAATTAAACCATAAAAATTCACTTTTAATTATCCTTAGGTGAATTATAGTAATATTAATAGTTTATTAAGGAAATAGGGAACAACATAAATATTTTATCATAGATTCTCAATAAGGAACAATGTACAATAGAATCTAACAAGACACAAACATGATATACATAATATGGTGGGAATAAGAAATATAATAATTCCATAATAAATGATAAATTTACAATAATGCATCCATGGAAGACAAAACATGGACTTAAATAATAACATGTATAAAAATAATTTAATCATATGGATTGAATTCATAATTTCAAGCATCATAACAATACTATCAATTCATAAAATATTATATCATACATAAATGGGTTGATGTACCCAAAAAAGCCAATATTTTTTTCTCATGATACCTAAAAATGCATTATGTGGTAATTAAATTTTTGTCCCCAACTATTTAATATTAAGTTCAAGGTATCCATGGTTTTTAATGGGAATAAGATTTAGAAATAAATTAAAAATACACTATAAAAATTAGGAGTTTTTTAGAAAACTTATATTATATTTATTATTTATATAATATTTCCAAGGGAAAATATTTCTAGGTCTATATGAATTGAATAAAAATGTGAAATTATGAAAAAATAGAGTTTATTCAATACGAGACTCGAAAGAGGTTCCACCAGCTACATAAACATTACCATCTCTTAGGATATCTTACTTATTAGAAAAAATAAATCCACAATACCTCAAATACGTGATATATATAGGGATTTTGATAATGAAGTAATGGTTATAGATATTTTTAAGAAATATAATGACTAATGATGATTGTATAGTGAGATTCAAGAAAACCATCACATAAGTAACACCATATATATGTAGAATAATGTAGAAAATTTTGGGTAAGAATATTTAATGTAATTTAAATCATAACAAATTATAAATGATGAAATTTCGTTGGGAAAACAAAATTTGATATAAAATTTTTTTATGTGAAATTAATAATGAGTGGAAATAAGTATAATATAATTAATAATATAAAAAATGCATGATAATACCCAAGAAATATGATCCAGAGAGTAAATGAAATAGTTTTCAAAAAGTGATTATAAGAATGAGACTCAAGTTTAATGAATTATAGAATATTAGTTACTATTATTATACTAATTCAGTTCACAATGCCTAATAAAGAACACCATACAACATCAAGAACCCATTTTAGGGAATGTTTTGGGGTAGGAAATGAATGGAGAAATGTGGTTGATATTTTTACAATTAAGATAAATTTAGAGGATGGGTGGATAATTTTGAAATCTAAGGGGGAATTGTTTATTAATTTTTGATTTTAGGTATTAGAAATCCTGGTTGTGGAAAATTAGGAACTAATGAACACCCCATGTTTTAATTCAAGTAATTTTGAATTTAAATCATGGTTTTTGATGATTTTAAATTTAATAATAAATTTATATTATTATATACCATTTTTATATGGGAAATAATTTTATCCAAATTTAATTTCTTTTAAAACCAAATTATCCATTTATGAAAATGAAAATTTAGTAATGGGTTTTTAAATTGACTTTGATTCATTATAATATTAAATAAATAAATGAACTTATTATTTTCACATATTTACATCAATTAATTGGTACAAATTTTTATATAATTAAAAGTCACAATACATATCATATATTCATACTATATTTTAATAATTACCTGAAAATTTTCCGTCCTGAAAAAATAATCAATCATTAGACATAGGATAATTTACTTATGTTTATTTGAAATTTGATGACCTTTTTATGAATTTATTTCTCTCTCTCTGAAGAAAGTAGTAAGTAAAAATACTATTGAATTCCAAACCATTTCTTTATTTACAAAAATTTAAATACTCAGTTTGAATAAATCTTATACTCGTTATAAAACTAATGTTTGTAATAATATTAAAATACATTTATTAATTTAATTTATATATAATTATTTAATTACCAAATGATTTTATGTATTTTTTTTACTCTTGTATATATAATGGTAACATTACTATTATGATGGTTATATTTACAATGTCCAAATTCCCACAAAAACCTTACCTTTCTAGTTATCAAACTTACCACAAAATATATACACTATTATAACATCTAAAATCAATCATATATTTCTAATAGTTATTATATCATGTATATTAAACTTCAATATTTTTTCCTCATAATTGTAATTTTTATTTTATATTTCTTATTCATTTTTTAGAATGATCCTCCAAATATCATGATTATTGTGCAAACATATTTTGATTAATGTGTAGTAGCTCTAGTTATGGTTGTTTTATTGAATTTAATTTTCTAGTTTTATGTATTGTGTTATGGTCAAGTAATAAATTGGAATGTGTTATGAGGAAAATATTGTGATAAAATGCTTATTTAGTATATTATTTTATTGGGTTTTATATTCTCTACCACAGATAAATAATTTTTCTATTGAAATTTTGGGTATATAATTTTCCATGAAAAAATAATGGCATTTCATTCCCATTTTATCCCAATAATCACATTTTTATTCTCTATATTATGATTCCTCTACATTTCCATCAATTGAAACATTATCTAGTTCTGTAATGTATACTCCTTAATGTCCAGAATATTGAATGTAACTTCATTAGATGATTTGATTATCTCTAGATCAATTTTAATAGTGGTTAAAATGTATATTCAATCAAGAATGTACATCCATAATTGTGAGACAAGGAATACATCATGAAAATTAGAGAGGTTAGTTGATACAATCGTGTGAAAATACAAGGCTCAAATTTAATGGAAATCCTATGAAGGCTCAATGTAACATTTAAATAGTTTCACCTTCTCATTAAAAATTAAAACACCTTCTTAGGGTGAGACATTCATGAATAATTAAATGTATTATTTACAATGATGTAATATTTACATTGATCTACCATGATATGATTTTTTTATTTATCACACTTTCCCAGTTATCTCTTCAATTATTTGTATACTAATTTTGATCCTTTAAAAAAATAAACCTAGAAGGTTGGTGTATACCATCTTTTAATATATAAATTTTCATACAATTACATTTTATTTTGTGAGTGAAATGAGTTGTTGAAAATGGGTTCTACAATCATAATATGAAATTCCCATGATCTATAAATGTTTTGTGAACATGAACTCAAAATTATGTAAAATGATTGGATATTCCATTTATACTTTCAATCTGTATGAGCAAGATAATAAGTGATCAAATGAAATTCACTTTTAAGAGAATTTTTAGCAATCCTATAAAATGTCAATTTGTTGAAAGGGTCACGAGAATATACAATTTATTGAGGTACTCCACAAAGACAAAAACTCTTTGATATAGAAACAAGAAGCTACTTAATGGGTATATCCTTATTTATTGGAATGAAACGTGAATAATTCATAAAATGGTCCATATTGATCCTGATATAGTCATTTCTAATAAATTAATTACGCATCATCATAATAAAACCACTGTAATATTGTAACTCTTCTATATTGGTATAGGTATAGGTCTCATTAAACATGTTGGATATATCACCTATATATTAATTTATTGAAATAACATGTTTATTGATGTATAGTATATAATTTTTTTATCCGTGTTATCCCGCTAGAAGTGTTCACTTATGACCCAATATGTCTTGGGGATTCCACGGTGTGTGTAGATATTTGAGATATATGCTTCATCTAGAAATTTTTTCTTGTTTTATATAATGATGGTACAAGTAATAAATTTTTATAATTTATTACACTATATTTATAGATAAATTATATTGTCTTCCTATGTTCCAAAAATCTTATCTTCTTTTATAAACACTTATAATAATTTTAAGACTTAATTTACTTCTCTACAAATGATGTCTTAGTAATTCCATATAAAATGAATTATTTTCCCCATTTATTAATAATTTCTATTTCAAAAATTACTAAATACATGATCATAGGATACTTATCCACCCTCATCATGGATAGAACTCCATTTTATTTCATACTCAATGTTTCTACCACCTTTTATTACTTTTCAAGGAGGCAATGCATTAAATTTAATAGCCTGTGAGTCATACCTTGTGAGTTTATCTATCTATAAAATTTTATATTTAAGAATTTTGAAATTAGTTAATTCTCTGTTACCCATGCATATATGACAATGATAAATTTTAACTCCATAATTTAAGAAAACAACCAAATCTATTATGGATTCCCCTATGTGTTTCATTCCATAGCTATTAGATGTTATAAAATATAACTATCCCCTATTTTACATTTCTATATTTATCTCTATGTGGAGCTCATCATTACTCTTCATATATTTTTTCATTAAAAATATAAGACTATGAAAACTCCCTCTCTATCTCGGTGGATCTCTTCATTTTCACCCCCCTTTGATGAAAATGTTCAATGTAATAGATATAATGTTTAACATGAATTAAATCCATCATTAATGGAATTAATAATTTTTTTATGGTTTCATAGAGAATCCACAGTAGTAAGTATAACCATGAAATGTTATCATCATAATCAAAAATGGTATCCTCCCAATTTCGTCATAAATTTGGTATCTTTATTTTTATATCTACTCTTGGATCCCATAAATAATATTTCTCCAAGAATATTTCATTAAAATCATTACAACCTATGGTTCTTAACTATTCCTTCATATAATTTTGGATCAATTACAACAATCAATAATATTATCCCTTTATATGATATGTACACATGATAACCATATCTCTTTCACTATATCCAACAGATGGTAATATCTTCTCTAATGACTTTTCCACTAATCTGAATCTAATTGATTAGTGTTTACATTATAAGATATAGGTTTTCGAATCTTTAAACAATCAAATATTGTTATAAGTTATTAGACAAAAAGATGTTATTCCTTATATTTAAAGATATTCTTCATATCATGAGTTAATTATATCGATATAGTGGTTTTCTACTTTTCTTCAACACCAAAATCACTGAATTTATCAAGAATAAAATCCATACATTAAAAATTACTATTCAATGTGTTTCTAATTATTCCATTAGGAATCATTTCTAAAAAATGTCACATACTTAATTAAATTATAAACAATAAAATTAAATATGAATAATAGTAAAATGATAAGATATATTTCTTATGAATTAATGTCGAGTGTTGTATCTATAATTTAATTTTTTTAAAAATATCCTTGTTGTTTATTAAAAGGTTCTATTATATAATAGAATTCTGATTAATTTATCTTATAAGGATTATACTAATATTTTTATAGTACAAAATATCACAACCTCAAATCTTTTTGCTCGGATACGATTCATATTATATTAAAATGTCACAAAATAGATAGATCCCATTTCATAATAACCATAGTTTAGTAGTATTAAGGGACTATATACATAAATGAACATTACATTTTGTGGGGACTATAAAATATGTCATACGAATACATGAAAACAATCTTAATTCAATTTGTTATTATTATTTCACATGAAGTAATATTCATGTTTTCTCGGGGAATTAGGAAATAATATAAAGGGGGTCTGCTTATATTCTTAGTAAGGGATATTTTATAAGATAATAAAAAAGGAATAAAATTATCATACAAAATATGGAAATAATAAACAATCAAATGATTTCATAATAAATTATTAAATGATGATAATATATCCATATATTTAATAAACATTTAAAGAAATAATAACATTAATAATAGTATATGAATTATAGTGATGGTATGGATAATATTGGACATCATAATCATACATTCATGTCCTCTATTAAGATATCATATAGTAATGGGTATGCATACAATAAATAATCTAGATAATTTTCCTAATGTGACCTACTAATGTATTGAGGGTATATATAATTTTCCACCCCATGTGTCGCAAAAATAAGTCCAATACATATATCAAATTAAAAGAGTATATAAACAATACATTATTAAAGTTCCTTATGTAAACTCATAAAAAAGGAATTCTATATAATCAAGTAGTTCCCCATTTAGAGATAATGGATAAAAAAAATATATTTAATTGAATGGTAATAATATCAAAGTGAATATACCATAATCAATATATAAACTATTGTATATTCAAAATTAAATGGAAAGCACCGTAATCAAAGGAATAATAATAATGTAATAGTTTAGGGTATATACATCATATGATGGTACCTGTAGGAAAAATTATTCAAATATTATATTATAAAAAGTCATTAGACTAAATATATGATAATAAGTCATTTTGAAAAATTTAAATTAATAGAAAACCTATTTTATAAAAATTATGAACTTAAGACTTCCTAAAGGAATAACATCAAAGTAATCATGCATTGATTGAAAGTTGAATAAGTGTAAAATTAATTCTAATTACATAGGACCTTATTTATTCAAATTATTGTCCATTATTGTATGAGGGATTTGATGAATTATGCCTTATTTTGGGTCCTTTTTTGCATAATGATCATCAGATCAACATTTTTTTTTCAAAAAAAGAAACATCATTTTCATTATTTAATTGAACAATTCCACCTCTTAGAAATGATTCATCCATAACATTCCAAATACATGGAATATGTCAATATGTGTATAATAGAGTTTATGGATATGTAAATTATTAGGAATAATTATATCTCAAAGATATTTTATAATTACATGTAACAGTATCTAATCATTAACAATAAAACACTGAGTTTTTTGTAGAACATTTAGCAATATTTTTCTACCAAAATATATTTGAATTAAATGGATCACAAATGGTAGATGATTATAGAAACATATTAATTCTGGATAGAGTATAAAAAATTCATGAAAATAAGTAATGATATAGAATATATATTATCTCAATAAAAATATATAAAAAAAATGTTAAAATCATTGAATTATAATCATTGAAAAATTAAAAAATAGTTTAAATGAATTTATAATAATGAGACTCGATTAATAATGAAGCGAGATGATTAATAACTCTTCCCATGAAATATTGATTCTTAATTAATAACAATTAACATCGTATAACTGTAAGAGAACATTGGAGGGACTATTGAATGGGATAATAAGATTTTATCCACATTTAGAAATATTAGAGAATTGTGGAATGGGTGGTTTGGTGGGTATTTATTGAAATTAAGGGGAATTTTTTTATTAATATTTTATTTTAGTCCTAAAAAATCATGGTGTTGGAAAAGAAAATTCCATTATATTACCCATGGATTTAATTAAAGGTATTTGAAATTTGGGGAATGGTTTCCTCAAAGTTTTTTAACTTAATAATAAAATAAAGTTTTATATATTATTTTGGCCATGTTTTATGATTTTTTTAATATATAACTATTTTCAATGACTAATCTACCATTTTAGACTTTTGAATTTCTATTATAGGATTCAAAATTAATATTGAATCATTAAAACCCATTAAATTAATAAAATATATTTTTTCTTTTAATTATTTTTGATTATTATAAAATAATTTTCACACTAAGATGAACTTGTATTACATATCATATTTTCACATTTTATTTCGAAAATTACTTTAAAAAAATCCTTTCTACCATATTTTGATAAAATGAAAATTGAAAAATTAGAAAATTTTTATTCTTAAATTCTATTTCTTTTTATAAAAATAGATATATGCATATATGAACTTAATTTTTTTTTAAAAATCTTAATTTATTTCTAAATAATGATTGTTATTCAAAAAAACTAAAAAATCATTTTGAATAAATATTATTTCAATTATAAAATATATCTATGTAATTATATTATTACTCGTTGTTCAACATAAATTATTATTAATTATGTTATTTCCTTTTTTGGTATTTCATTATAAACATGTATATATAATGACTATAATGATATTATAATGGTATTGTACCTATATGTAATAATCCAATGGTCACCTTAGCCATACAAATGTCATATTACCACTTATATATAAAATTTATTCAAATAATTAAAAAATATATATCATTATCTTAGTTCATATACTGTGATCATTCTATTTTATATAATTTTCTATATTATTGTAATGTATGTTACACAATTTTCATTATTATTATAGTATGAGTGTGGCACCGCATACCTAGACTCTTAGAATATGTTTTGAATAAAAAATCTTAATACTAGCATGATCCTAACTATATATTATAGGAATTAACTATCCCTTAATTACATTTCATAAAGATAAATTTCATAATATACAATCCAAATAACTTTTGGGTTTAGAGTTTTATAGAATTATGATATATCATAAAATTAAAAAGCTAATGTCATTCTAAACTAATATAAACATTTTACACTTTAATTGATAATTATTAATCAATGATAGGTAAATAATTTATCTTTGAAAATATCCACAAAATATATCCTGTTAGACATATAATGTGTAATAATTTTCATCATAACCTAGGGAAAGAGAAACCTAGGAATATTGAGCTTCAATAATCAATATGGGAAAAAATAAAATATTATAATCAAATATTATAATTGAGAAAAATAGGGGATTAAACATTATAGAAGGAAAAAATAATAAAATATAATTCCATAATCAATAAAAATTGAGATCCAAATATATCCTTTTATAAAAAATAAAATATAAAAGATCACATAGATATCAATACCTAAATTCTAGTTGATGGAAGGAATAATGGTGAAGATATCGATCTTACCATACAATTGGGTAGGAATACACCAAATACACAAACATGTCTGCCTCATTAGAACTATAGAGGTATCAAGAGGCTATATAATTCATGACATCACTCATTGCTTCTTTATGTCTAATGATTTCATCATTTTAGGTAATGAGTAAAAAAAATTATAATCCACTTTTCTAATAATCATCCTTATTGGAATATAAAAAATGGAACAATATAGTTTCCTCCCATGTCAATGAAATGGATTACATGATCATAACACATCCTATGAAAGATGGTAGATGGTAAAATAGTACATAGTCAACTTTATGATGTAATCAATAGATATTGATATTCTAAAAAAAATATAATGAATTCAATTATTCCCCAATAATAGATGGAATGTTTTTCTATGTATTCATCTATTAAGATAAAATCATATGGTGTAGTTCTATATTGGAAATTAAATAATTTCCTTAATCAATAATTGTATGTAATCTAGTTAGACACCCTTTAATCAATGGGATTGGAAATTGAGTATTCATAAGTAAATGGTATTGGGAAAATATTAATTCCTATTCACATTGGATAGTTAAGAAAGAAAAAGGTTGGGAGAGATAATCTCTTTGATAGAAATTAACATTACATTTCCATTAATAGAAGAAATTTATATAGTTTTAATGGAACATATCTATAGTGTAATAAAGGAAACTCAAATGGATGATGACATAAATTAAAAACAACCCCTAAAACGGATTTATTTGAATATTATCTCATAGTAAGGAATCAAGAACAAAGTTTTTTGATGCCATTTTTCCATCCAAAGATTATTGAAATGTATATATTTATTATAGGTAAAACCATGTAATATAAATACCATGAGTTTAAATATTATTTAATTGAAATAGGAAATTTTATTTGAAAACCAAACAGGTCATATAAACACAATTATTGTATCAAGGAATAATATTATATTATTTTGTGGATAAAAATGTCTCTGATGAAAAGATTATGGGAATGAATTTTAAATTTTTTAAATTTAAATTGAATCTAAAAAAATTGATCCTTGAAAATTACATTACATTTTATATATTGAATTTGAATCCAATGATATTTTTTTTATGATAGAAACCTTTTAACTAGTTGGAAATTGAATTTTATTGAAAACCCAGAGTATATAAAGTATAATAAAAAATTATTTGTATTAAAATATAATTTTCCCAAATAGGATTATAAAATAAAAAATATTAAAATACTATGGTTGGATAAACCTATCATGGAAGAATATTTTTCATGATAAAACATTATAACTCATATAATGGAATTTTATTTTACCAATATCACTTACAGGAAATAGACGTTATAAGCCAAGAAATATTCAAAAAATATTTTATGTAGAATGAATTTATATAAAAAAATATAGAATAAAACATAATAAAATCAAGGATCTAATGATCCTTCCCTATATGATATAAGTTCAAGGGAATGGTTAGATCATAATGAATAAAAGGTGAGTTACGAGAAATCCTAACTATTTGGTTAAAAATTGAATTAATATCCATTAGTAGAACAAAATAAGGAATTACATTGTATATACAAGGAAATAAAAATAGTTATGATTAAAATAAATCAATGGGATGTATATATACTAGACATGGAAAACATCATGCACAAAAAATATTTTTTACTTAAAGAATTAGAATTGGTACAATAAAAGAGATACCTATTATCACGACATCCATGAACTCAAACTATAATCCTATATAAGAAACATAATAATATTAATAAATTATTTCACATATATTCCCATATATATTCAATTTAGACTATTCATTTATAATCAATTTCTTTTAAAATTATACTTTTTAATTACCTATTTAATAGTCATGCATAAGTAATCTCGATAATTTTGAACTATCTTCATAAAAAAGGTTCTAGTAATCAATATTTTTTCAAATATATCAATCGAAGATAATTAAATATCCATGAATATTGGTCCCATGATATGTATAAATTTATAATATCACTCTAGGGTAGTTTTGGATAGAATCAATGACTATTAAATAGAATATGACCATATATCGATGATTTTTAATGAACCAAAGGTTATTTCTTTATTAATGTGTTCAATAATAATGATACCATTCTAGGAAAAATAAAAAAATAAAAAAAATATTTATATCATGTTATACTAATAAATAAATCCATTTTGTAATCTATGTGTAAATTCATAACATTTTTTAAATATATCGTGAGATAGACCAAATCAGAAATATGCCAAGATAAATGGATGATTATGTGGTGGTTTAGTTTTAATATAGTTTCAATAGATAATTAATGAAAATATTTATTATTTCTTTGATTGATATAACATTATTGTAAATAAATAGTTGAAGTAATGCATCTAAAAAAATTACGTAATATGAATAAAAATATTTTACTCTTATTATCCTCTATTAAATGATTGAATGAGAGATTATCATTTTTTGACCATATAATTTATATTTTCCAAAATTTGTGACACCATAAACATAATGATATCATATAATTATTATTTATCCATTAAACCCATTATCAAGACCATCCATGTAAGGTTATGATGAAAATAATAATTGAAATTATTCATTTTAGGGAGATATTAGTCCATAATAATGAATAGATGATTATTTAATTTATAATAAAATAGGATATAAGATTAATATGTTTTATTATTTCAAAATATAAAATATTTTTTTAATAAAATTCATATTTTTTAAATAATACATCACTATTATCCTTTTAATGGGGTTATGTGAAATTAAATAGGAAACTTTATTTAGTTGGTAATTCATACACATGCAAGAATTTCATGTTTGTTTTACATAATTGAAAATGGGAAAGGTGTCCAATGGTTGTTAACATATAATAATAGGGTTTATTATATAAAACCACTATTTGGTATATACCCAACTATAAGCGTTATATATTCTACTATATTTGAAGTAGATTTCACATTACTACAATCTTGATGATCTTTTTGGATCACATTTTTATATAACTAGGTCATATCTCATACATAACATGACCATATAATTCAAGATGTATGCTTCTGTTCTGTATCCATTTCTTCCACAAGTTAAAAATTTAAGAGAAAAAAATTAATATTTTTTCCTAACAAATATTCATGAATATAATCATGACTTTATCATTTCCTATACCCATCCTTAAACCTAGTGAAAAAACATTTTAAAATTTTGAATGATCACAAGAAATAACCATCCCAGTTATATTTCAAAATCTTGTTACTCAAGAAGTCAAATTTTCATACCAAATATTTCCATAAATCAATTTTAAGATATAATATATTCAAAATAAAATACATATAATTTTATTAAAAAACATTAATTTTTTTTTTCAAAAATCAATACTTTTTATCCTTATTATGTAATATATACATTCCTTTGAATATAATATCAATAAATTACTTTGTTAAAACATGATATTTCTATAAAAATATTAAAAACATAAATAAATCATATAGTTAACTTGGGGATGTATTTTATTATAAAACATACTTTTAGAGTGATCCTTACTTATACACATGAAATAACCATCCCGGTTATACTTGGAGTGAACATCACAGCTAAATTTGTAATATCATTAATGATAAACATACAAAATCAACATAAACAATTAATTAGAGGGATTTAACATACCCACCTATCTTTTTTTTTATAATTGAACCAACCAAATTCATAAAAAATTCCAAATAATAATAACATAATCATAAAACATGAATGCTTTCATTATAAAAACATTCCTTAAGTAAAATCAATTATTTAAAATTAAAACATAAAAAAATAAAAAGGAAAAATTATTATTTAAGAAAAACCATGTAATATATAAATATATTATTCAAAGAATTTTTTTTCCATAAAATTTTCAAATGATGCTCATCACATATAAGTTAGAAAACATTCCTTTTATAAATTTGTTAGAAAAGTCACAAAGTACCTAGTTTGGAGGAAACAAATATTCCTATAAAACCATTTTGTAATAATTTAATATGGATAAAAATGAAATTAAACAATCATAAAAGAATAGTATAAAAATTATTTATCTTTTTTTAGAAAATAGTTATATGTTAGAAAAAGGGACATTTGAAGCAATCTTTAGAAAATAACTTTTATAATAAAGTCCCTTTCCTTGAGACTAAATCATCATTTAAATTATTTATATTCATGAATAATAGAGTGATATTAATTTTATACTCTATTTAGAAACATTTTCATGTTATATATCCCTATTTTTAATTTAATACCATGTTATATACAATAACTAAATCATTTAAGGGAACATAATATGTTTAGTCAATATTCATTAAAAAGTTCCAAAATGACCCAATAGGTTGACTACGGTAAAAATGATCAGAAATATACAATATACATAATAATTTTTATAAAATAATTATCATTTTTATACATAAACTATAATGTTAAATCCAACCATTAAAAATAGTTATGAAAAATGAACTAGGTTACAATCATAGAGAATGTATGTCATACATACTCATAAGTAATGTTTTCATTTTTAGAAGATCAATATAGAATAATGGTTATTATTATTCTACCTTTATATAATGTTCATAATATCATATATATACATATATGTTATTTTATTTATTTAAATATACTTATATATATCATCCATGAGATGTGGTGAAGAAAAATGAATCATTTTTCTTTAAGGAGGTGGTATTTGACATATTTGTACGAAATATTTTATCATTTATCTATTCATAGAATTTAAATAAGGAAAATGAAATATAATAATTTTAAAATGAAAAATATACCAGGAAATTAATATATAAATGTAAAGTTTGTCATTACAACCAGTCTTGAGGGATGGTTATGTAAAAATAATTACTGTAGCTCACATAGTGATATATGTCATTCCACTAAAAAATAATATCTCAGTATATTGGGGATACATTATGTATTATCTTATCATGGTATATTAATTTTAGAGAGGTATGGAAGAAGAAAAAAACTAAAAAATACCGATAAATCTATTCATATTCTATTGAAAACCTCCCTTGTTTAACACATCAACACTTCTAATATCGTTATTCTCCATAAACTACGACCCATTGAATGCAGGGATGGGTTATTGGAATTCATTGGATTTGGTATTGACCATTTGTTTTTGTAAGTGATAATAATTTAGAAGAATTGGTGTCCTTTTATAAGAGAGGTTATGGGAACTCTCTAAATTTCATAAAATATTAAACTCATATAAATTAATTTTTAATTAACAATTTTTCTAATTTTTTTATTTAGAATATAAGACAACTATGGGTATATATTAACTCATATAATAATTATTATGCATTTTTTACCTATATATGAACCCTTAACTTTTACTTTGAACCCATATTTATCCCCCTTAACTATTACCATGACATCCATAATATTTACAAACTAAAGGTTAATATAGTAACTATAAAATGAGAAAAATAAATAAGTTAAAAATGGTTTATATTTAGAACCTTATAATAATAAATTGTTCTAATATAATATTTTTATTAATTTTATATCATTTCATAAATTATTAGTTAGATATCCATAATGTCAATTTTTATAATTATATATTTAATTCGAATTAATAATTTCAAAAAAAAAAATATAAAATATTATATAAATATTTAATTATAACCCTGTCAAGTAAGGGGAATATATAAAATTGATTTATCGTATTATTTTTTTAAAAAATTATCCTTATATATTTAATATCATCTATTTTATTTTACTAAAAATTAAATAATTTCAACATCAGCGTTGAAAAAGCATTTTCGTTAATTATTTATTTAATAAATATTAAAATAAATTACCATGATGAAGATAAATATTTTACATTTAAAAATAATATTTTTCGTTGAACATAGACTTTAGATTACATCATATTACGAATATTATACTTATTAAAAACAAGATTGTGTCATGTTTGGCATTTCATTAAATAAAACACGATAATGGTCATAATCTAATCCATGTGCCCCCCAAATTTCATAAATTATAATATTGGACTTTTATATTATTTTTATACTAATAAAATAATATTTATGATAAGTTTTTTATAGTTCTTATCATTTATTTTATTTACCTAAATTACCCAATTTACCTTTTACAATGGTAACAAAAATCATTATGTTTACTATTAAAATTTCTAGAAATAATAGGTAATTATTTATAATATTTCAAATTCCTAATTCCAATAATATAATACATTTTTAAAATTTAAAATGATATAATTTTCAAAGTTTAATTTAAAATTAAACTAACAAATTCAAAGAAAAACAGTTTTGAGGGAAACCCCCATTTTAAAATATATAATGTGTTTATAAACAAACCAAGAATAAAATCTATTTAAAACCCACAATTGGAATATTTTAAATATGATTAAAATTTATAACTAATTAAAGAATAATTTTACCTTATAAGTATTTAACGGTAAAATAATTTTTTTTTATAAAAATCAAAGTTTTCACTATTCAAGAAAAAATAAATATTTTCAAAAAATTATCAAAAAGTTATTATAATAATATTTTAGAATTATGATTTCAAAAATGAAATTTAAAATTTAAAATTATAATTCGATAATTTTAAAATTCAACTTTTAAATAAAATCTTTTTATAAATGTGTTTAATAAAAATATTTCTTTTTTGATTTTATGAATTACTTAATATATTTATAATGAATAATACTGAATTATTTAGGAATAATAATAAAAATTTAAAGAATTTATAATATCATTATCATGGTGGTTACATTACCCCACATTATTAATTTTATCCTCACCATTTTGAACTTGAGCATGCTAATTGTTTTTGACTTTTCAAAATACCATTTTTTAAAATCCTTCATCTTAAAAAGGATTAATTAATATTACTCCTGAAAAGAGATTAAGGGAATAATATAGGTCATCTAAAATAACACATAATTGGTTTCCATGAAGGATAAAATAAGTTGGAAGTGAAAACATGGATAAAGAAGTGAAAACTTACACTAATTTACTCATTAGGAGCAATAGAGAACATGATCAGGAGAAAGTTAACCATAAAAAATCATAAATCTATGATGCATTAAAAGTCAATTAGTTTATCTATAAAAAAAGTATATGAATAATTTTTTTTATAATTATTTTCCTAGATTTTAGGAATCCCATTTCCATATATACCAAGAAAATAGGGAAATATACTTACTTGAGAGGTGGAATTTCATCCATTAATAAATTTCTACCATAATATAATATTTTTATAAAAATGATGTGTATTGAAGATGTTTTTTCATCCCTGGAAAATTATAATATATATGGATAAAATAATTGAAAAAAGGATAAAAATAGTTTCATCATGTTTTTATATATTAAAAAATCCCAAATGGGTTGTATAAGAAAACATAATTACAAAAAATGAATAAAGTTCAAATAAAGAAAACCTAGTTTAATCTAAAAAATTCAATAATAATACCAAAAACTCAACTTAGATCATTCAATAACAAACTATAATCAAAATTTATCTAAACTTTTATGGATAAGTATTGAATCCCATAAATAAAAATTATTTTATAACACTGTCTTCTTGGAAAAAATTAATATTTATCTTTAAATAATATCAATCACTATTAATATCTCATTACATAAAGTATATGCCATAATAAAAAAATTTCCAAAATATTCAATTAATTTATATAAATAACCCAAATCATCATAAAGAAATAATATAATAATATATTAATCTAAAATGTAAATAAACATTTATTCCTCAAGTAAAATCCACTAGTATTTTATTTACCCAAATCCTATAATTATCCACCAAATTATAGTGATATTATTTTGATATAACAATAATCACATAATCAACAAATAATTTTCCAATTTTAATGGTTATCTGTAAGATAAGAATTATATTCTAAATATAAACTACTACTCCATACATCATATATTTTAACTAAAAATAAAATGTCATACTGACCAAAACGTCACATAGGCCAGTGGTAGGTGCTGCAAAGTTTTCACCCTGTAATTGTGGGTCCAAGCCACATGACCTTTCTAGATGCAATTTTCTGTCACCCATTTTTCATGAAGTCCTTTTCTAAAACTATATAAATCTTTTAAAATTCTCGGAATCATAGTGAACATCCTCATAAATAACTTTAAAAAATTCAACATTAAAGAGAATTTTTTTATCCTCAATGGTTTTACCATAACTTTTATTTTCTATCCAAACACATAATTTCCTCATCATCTTAATTCATGAATTATTTTATATCATGAAATTTTCTATTTTATATCAACTTTATTTAAATAAAACTATTATAAGATAAAACAAGTTAATTCATTGATCATGGTGTCCACCATATTTCATTGTTGTTTGGTTTACATAGATATATGTTCCATTAGCCACAATAATTATTTAGAGTTTTGTAAAAGTAACTTGCTTCATTTTTCCAAAATCACCTTGTACACTTAGGTTTTAACAGATGTTGGTAGAGAATAGTTTTTGAAAAATATTCACTTATGATATATATTTTAAATCCTCTGAAAAAAAATTCAATTTTTTAAAACCTTTGGACTAAGATTCTTTGAAATCATTTAATCAAGGGTCATTTTAAAATATTGTGAGTATGAAATGTAATAAATATGTTAAATCCAAATATAATTAGGTTATATGATGGTATCCATCATCTTAGGTTTTATAAAAATAATAATATGATTCAAATTCATATGATAGTGTAAAATATTTGAAATTTCATTAATGATATTTACCTTTTTGAGAAAGGTGAGAAAATTTTAAAATTAGGATTTTATTAAAAATAACCCATTAACTTTGGTGGTATGTAGGTATAAAAGAGGTGTTTTAAATTTCATACTCTTGGTTTTAGGATAGCTGTATGTTATTAGATATTAAAAAATCATTAGGATATAAATTTGATATAATTATTGCATGAAAGTCATCCAGAAGAGAAAGAAATTTGGTTTCCATTCCTCCTCATTCCATTTGTAACTAATTTCCCATGATATAAATAAGTCAAATAACATTAATTTTACCAAAAAGTATACCAGGAAACAATAAAAATTATTAAAAAAAATTCATACTCACCAATGTATTTTATACCCTCCTCTAATACCAACTATAAGGGCATAACCTTTTTCAATACACATTCTTGTGTATTTGACCATAATTAACATTATTACATGACTAAGGATAATTTTTATTAGTTTTCTATATAATTTATCATTTATCAATCATAATAAAACCATATAATACAAATTTTATTCTCTTGATTAGTATCCCTTTTTCAAACAATATAAAAATATTAAATTAAAAAATTATTCATTTTGATAAAAAATATTCATGGAATGGAAAATTACTTATTATATTCCTTTACCCATCCATAAAAACAATGAAAAAATAAAATAATTAAGGAATAACAAAAAAAATCATGTTAAGGGATATAAAAAAAATAATGACACCATTAGTCAAAAAAATCTTATAAAAAAATTCCTTTTTCAAAATAAACATTGGGCTCAAATAAGTATTTTCGTACCCAAGAAGTCAATTTTTGTTTTGAAATAATTTCATAAAATAATTAATAAGATATCATAATGGAAAAATAAAATCAATATATGTTTCTTATAAAAAATGGTAAACTCATGAAAACTTTTACACTAATCTTTAGTTTTCACCGTTAGGAAGTATTATAAACTTTATATTGAATATAAACTCAATAACATACCTTGTGAAAACATGTGTATTTTAAAAAAATGTATAAAGGATAAATATATCATATAGGAAACTTAGAGAATCATTTTATTATAAAAAATTCTTAGGGAGTGACCCTCATGCGTACACATGAAATAACACACATGGTTATAATTTAAATAACCCTCATAGTTATATGTAAATAACCCATCCCAGTTACATTTGGAATAACCTTCATGATCAACTTCCAACATAAACATACCCAATGAATTAGAGTTATATAATGGAACCACACTTATTTTTTTACAATTAAACTACCCATCATCTTAAATAATACCCAAGAATCATAAAATAATCATAAAACATGAATGCTTGCACTATTAAGAAATTATCGAAGGAAAATAAATAATTTAAAAATAAAACCACACAAATTCGAAGGAATTTTTTTATAAATGAACATATAATATTATATGTTAATCTTCATAGAAAATATAAGTGTAACATCCCAGACTCGAGTGCCATACAACGGGTGCCCCGAGCCCGGTTCACCACGTGACCTCAAGCGCATTTCCCCAAACGCCAGAGGCTGCCGACTAGCAGCGAGGGCTCATGTCTGATAGTATGGAAACTATTCCCTCATTTGTCAAAGTGTAGCGCAGCGGAATACAAAATAAAAATACAATGACAACATAAGTAGTAAACATACACTACTGAAATAAACTACAGTAGTGGATATAACCAAAAGTATAGAAGTGATGATGCTACATGTTTCAAGTTCTAATAAAACAGCCAAAACATGTTATACATCAATACAGTACAACAAAATACAAAGTACAACAAAACAAGAAAAACAGCTGGCAGCGGCATCGCGAGCCTAGGCTCTGTCCCATGCCCTCCTAATCCTCATCAATAGTTAATTACCTGTATAGAGACTCTTACCCCTATCTACACCTACAGAAATGTAATCTGTTTGGGCCGAAAAGCATGACCCAAACAGGGTGTGAGAAATATATCTCAGTAGGCACCCACCAAAGGCCCGTGCCCAACTGCGTGTAAGCATGCAACAATAGTGTGCAGTAGTAAAATGGAATAAAGTAAGAAGTACTCAAAAGTCACTAATTACCAGTTATATTGCCATATTATTATTCATTTAATCCATTAAATATTAGAAATCACCACAATGTATTTCTATGTAAACATTCCACGTCCTCAGACAAGCAAAACCTTACCCTCAGGTAAGCAGAACCCAACCCGTAGGTAATTTCCCTTAGGCGTAACAGAATTTTTCCCTCAAGCGTAGGTAGTGTCGCCCTTAGGCACATAGTCTATGGCCCTCAGGCATGGAAGAAGTTGCCCTCAGGCCAAAATAACTACAGACCTCGGGCTAAACAGTGCAGTGCCCACATGCTAATCACAAAAACGCCCTCAGGCTAAACAGGTAACCAATCCATGCCCAACATATCAAAATGCAGTAAACAAGAAATTCCTCTTAAGGAAATTCTACAATTACTACATTGAAGGCATACCCTTGGGTATCTTGGCCAAACGGCTAAACAGTGAAACACACCCCCTGGGGTGGTTCCGGATCCAAGAAACGATCCCAACCAGCATTTTATCATCACAATTTAATCACCTATGCAATTCTAGGCATTAAATATAGCAACGACCTCAGCCTCACAACACCCCAACATGGGTTTGTGGCATAAAAACACAGAAAAACGCACAACAGTTGGAAATTTACACCAAGCCACCTACCTTATGTTCCAACGAATGTTATACCCGAACGCCGACTCCAGAAACTCCCAAGAACAGCGTAGATCTGACGAAGAACAAAACCCATTCAAACGTAAATAACTTCCCCTCAGGAAATAATTGGTAAGAACGGTACCAGGAGAGGAGAGGGCTTACCCGTGCGGCTCCAACGAGATCATCCGAAGCCGAATCAGATTCCAGACGAACACCCGGCGGATCTTCAAAGGTTCAACCATCCTCCTTGGCTCCACAACGGCTCAAATGCCTCCTCTGCCAAATGAGGAGGCTACTGCATGTTTTAATCAGAAAAAAAGTACACAGAGTGTACTTCTGAGTAAACGGAGTGTACTTATTTCATTTTACTATTCATTTGGCGGCATCGCCACACTGTTCAACCGTCGACATGAGTACACAACATGTACTCTAATGTACACAGCGTGTACTGTTGCCCAACTGTCAGCTACTCCACCGCCTTACTGTTTAGGCCTGCCGACTGACTACATGGCGTGTATGGTACCACTACACGGTGTGTAGTCGGTTCCAATACCCCGCATCGCCGACATGGCTACACGCCCCCTGTACTCATCCCAACATGGCCAAAAGTACACGGTGTGTGGAAAAGTACATGGCGTGTAGTTCCAAAATTTAGGATTTTTCCCCATTTTCCATATTTTCTCAAAAACACTTAAGGAAAAGGAAAAAGAAGAAGCCCATACCTCAAAAATAAGAACCGGGTTCTTAAAAACTTCCCCCTTATAGAAATTCGTCCCTAAATTGCCCTTCCCAGGGTGGAGAAGAATATGTTCAGAACATCTCTGGCCACTGAGCACGTACGTCGGCCTCCCGCTCCCAGGTCTCGTCCTGAACTCGGCCATGCTTCCATAGCACCCGTACGAGAGGAACTGACCGGCCTTGGAGAACCTTCGTGATCCTGTCAACGATAGGGATCCGATGCTCCTCAAAGGACGCATCATGCTGAAGCTCAACCTCCTCTGGCTGAAAGGTGTGAGATGGGTATGAATGGTAACGACGCAACTGAGACACGTGGAAGACGCCGTGCATGGTTCGGTACCATTGTGGTAACTGAAACCGATAGGCAACCAGCCCGACTCTCTCCAGAATCTCAAATGGTCCCACATACCTAGGTGAACGCTTACCCTGTCTCCTGATCCGCTTGTGTCCCAGACTCGGAGAAAAATGCAAGAAAATCTGATCCCCGACCACAAACTCCAAAGGTCGTCTGTGGCGATAATGATAAGACTTCTGAAAAGACTACGTGGTAGCCATCCACTTCCGAATCAACTGGACTTGCTCAGATGTCTCCTGTACGAGCTGTGGCCCCAGTAAAGCTACCTCACCTTCCTCTAACTAGCACAAAGGTGATCATCATGGCCTTCCATATAAATCTTCGTATGGTGCCATCTCAATAGTTTCCTGAAAACTATTGTTATAGGAAAACTCAACTAAGGGTATATGATTCTCCCAAGGGCCCCCAAAGTCTAGGAAGCATGCGCGCAGCATGTCCTCTAGCACCTGTATCATCCGCTCTGACTGGCCATCTGTCTGAGGGTGGTATGCTGTGCTCAGAAGCACCTGTGTACCCAGCACCCTCTGAAAACTCTACCAGAAACGAGACGTAAAGAGGGCGTCCCTATCTGAAACCATATAATGAGGGACCCCATGAAGAAGTACGATCTCTTGGATATACAAACTTCCGAGCTCGTCAACACCGATGATCTCCTTGATCGGCAAGAAGTGAGATACCTTCGTGAGTCTATCCACAACAACCCACATGGCGTCATTGCCTCGAGGTGACCTTGGAAATCCCGTCACGAAATCCATCATGACATTATCCCATTTCCACTCTGGAATGGAAACTGCTGTAACAGCCCAGCTGGCCTCTGGTGCTCTGCATTCACCTGCTGACAGGTGGAACACCTCATAACAAAACCAGCTATCTCTCTCTTCATACCTGGCCACTAGTACTGACGTCTCAAGTCTTGGTACATCTTAGTAACCCTGGGATGAACTGCCCAAGCTGAAGCATGAAAGTCCCGCATCAGCTCCTCGCATATATCCCTTGGAACCCATACACGTCCATGGAAACTCAAAACCTCATCATCGCCTATTGTCCAACCGGGAGGAGGGTCCTCACTTTCCACTGAGTCCGGTAGAACTAGGCCTTTTGAATCAGATAGTTGTCTCATCCTCACTCTGTCCAAGAGGGTAGATGTCACAGAAAAGAAGAAGGATAAGCCTGCCCCTGACTATCATGCACCTCCAGATGCATCTCAGTGAACAAAGTCATGAGATGCCACTCACCACTGGCCTATTGCACTGCCTGTATCTGAGTCTTCCTGCTCAATGCATCGGCTACTTCATTACCTTTGCCATGTGTATAGGCAAGCTCAAAATCGAAGGACTGTAGGTACTCAACCCACGTTCTCTACCTCAGATTCAGGTCACGCTGAGTAAATATATACATGAGGCTTTTGTGGTCAGTGAAAACCACAAATGCTCTCCCAACAGATAGTGTCTCCAACAACGCAACACATGAACAACTGCAACCAACTCGATATCATGCATCAGTTAATTCCTTTCATGTGGCCTCAACTGCCGAGACCCGTATGCAACAACTCGGTCGCCCTGCATCAAAACAGCTCCCAGCCCAATCCCTGATATATCACAGTAAACAGTATAGCTCCTTCCCTGCTCTGGGAGTATCATGATCGGTGATGATGTCAAGCTTCCCTTCAGGTCCTAAAAATCTGTCTCGCAAGCTTTTGACCAAACAAACTTCACACCCTTCTTATTCAGACCTGTCAACAGTGCTTCTAAGTGGGAGAAGTACTATATGAAGTGTCTGTAGTAACCAAACAGCCCTAAGAAACTCCATATCTCAAACAAGTTCTTAGGATGCTCCCAGGAAACTACTGCTCTCACCTTCTATGGGTCTACTACAACTCTTGCCTTTAAGATAATGTTACCCAGGAAGTGAATCTGGTCCATCCAAAAGTGGCACTTTGAGAGCTTAGCATATAGCCGATGCTCTCTTAGTGTACTCAATACACTCTCAAGATGGGTGGCATGGTCGTGTCGAGTGTGAGAGTACACCAAGTTGTCATCCACAAATACTACCACAAATGAAGCAGGATACGGATGAAACACATGATTCATCAGAGCCATGAAAACTGCTGGCGTGTTCGTCAGTACGAACGGCATAACCATATACTAATATAGACCATACCTACTCCTGAAAGCTGTGAGAGGTATATCAGATGGTCTGATGCGTAGCTAATGATATCCGGATCTCAAGTCAATCTTCGAGAACACTCGTGCTCCAAGAAGCTGATCAAACAAATAGTCTATCCTCGGCAAGGGATATCGGTTCTTAACCGTCAACTGGTTCATCTTCTGATAATCCACACAAAGTCTGAGGGTACCATCCGCCTTCTTCGCAAAAAGGACCGGAGAACCCCAAGGAGAAGTACTGGGTCGGATAAAACCCTTTGCCTGTAGCTCCTCTAACTACCTCTTGAGCTTCTAAAACTCAAGCGTGGCCATCCTATAAGGAGGAATGGACACCGGTGCTGCTCTTGGAACAAGATTGATAGAGAAATCCACCTTACGCACGGGAGGTAGACCTGAAAAGTCATCCAGGAAGACATACCTAAAATGATCGAAAACTGGAGGGAAATCCGTTTGAAAAGTCCCCTGATCATCCAGGTATAAGCTCACTATCTGGGTTGTGACTCCACCTCACCCATGATGCTCTGGTCCAGCTCGACTCGCCTGAACATCCCACTCTCCCTTGTATAGAAACTCCCCGCCCTCTAGTGATGTGAAACACACCCTACGACGGTATCAGTCTATTAAGGCTTGGAAGGGAACCAAATAGTCCATCCTGATAATTACGTCATAGTTCGTCATCTCCAAGACATAGAGGTACCAAAGGAAGTGAAACCCACCAACCTCAAGGGGGAACTCCTTGCACTGACGCACACCAGCCATCCTAGTCCCCAACGGAGTGTCTAGCATCAAGATATCGGAAGAAGTAGAAACACAGAGCCCAAGGCTCTCTACAACTAGTACAGATATGAAACTATGTGTAGCACCCGTATCAAAAAGTACTGAAGATAAGACAGAAGCTACTAGAATAGTACCTCTAACTGTCGAAGGTCCGGGATCCTGCTCCTGCTGGGTCTGTTGCACTGCATATGCCTGCCCAGTGCCGCATCCCTGTGACATTGCCCGGCTACCCTGAGTTGTCCTGCCCTGCTGCCTCTGCAATCCTGGTGTCTGGCTACCATGACCCCGGCCACCATCTCGACATACACGCCCTGACATATTCTAGTTCCCCGACTGGTAAGAAGCCACTGGTCCTACTCCCGCACACAGAGTCTTCATAGAACCCCTCTCACTAGCCAGTGGTGGAAACTCCCTACAAAAGCGCTGCAGATGACCCATCTTGCTGCAAGCTCGGAACTCCACTGGGTCTCATGGACATTATGGTCTATTGTTCCCCTCTCTTCCTCACTGGTAGCACCTGACCGGACCACCTGAAGAAGCTGCCTGGCTGGTACTGCCACCCTGAGAGAAGTCCATCTATCTCTTCCTCTTGCCAGTAGAAATAATACCAGTAACTGGTGCTGAATCGCCCTGGCCCACACCACTAGATTCCCGCAGGTTCCTCTCTATAATCAACACCTGATTCACAATTGCGTGTACAGTAGGAAACCTGAAAACATTTACCAGCACTCAGATGTCATACCGAAGACCATCCTCAAAATGTCTGGCTCTCAACATCTCATCACCCACTATCATGGGTGCAAAACACTGAAGCTCCGTAAAATGAGAAGAATAATCCATCACCAACATGGCGCCCTGCTACAGATTCATGAACTCTCAAGCTCTATCTGCCCTCAGCGTCTCAGGAAAGAAGAAGTCATAGAAGACTACCTGAAAATCATCCCACGTCATGTCTCTATGATGCTCTGACTAGGTGGTAACATCCCACCAACTCTTGGAGGAATCACACAACATGTAAGTTGCGAGCTTGACCCTCCACCCTGGAGGAGTCTCATGATGCTCGAAAATAGTATGCATCGATCCTAGCCAAGACTCTGCAGCCTGCGGTCCGCCATCCCTTGAAAACGTTGGCAGATGCTGCTGCTGGAAGATACAAGTCAGCTCATCCATAGATGTAGCAACCTGCGGTGCTCCCTGACAGGTTTGCATGAACCGCATAAAGCCTTCACAGAATTGCGCCTCCATGCCTGTGTCCAGTATAGTAGTTGGCGTTGTATCTGGCTCTGCTAGAGGATCAACTGGTATCCCATGGCCCACCATCTCTAGAGTATAATCGTCGCGACTCTCCGGGCTAACAACTCACGGTCGTCTAGGCGGCATGACACTACAAGGTCGAAAGTACGCCTCAGATTCAAGATTATTATGACCGAAAAGCGAAGGAACCACAAAGGAAACAAGAGGAATAAGGAATTCAAAATTGGAAAAAGAAGACTACACGACATGTACAATGGCTTCCCTTCCCCTGCCTTGGTCCTTCTACACGTCTAAGGCACACAACATCCGTTGAACAAAACTACCCGGCGTGTATAATATCTACACGAAGTGTACGGTGTTATTTTCCAACTGCCTGTGTCGTCTGTGAAACGAATGACTACTCGGCTTGACACTACACAGTGTGTTACACCCGCACATAGTGTATACACCACCCCATTTCCCAGCCACACGGCTAACTCCACACGGTCTGTCCTCGGACCAGACTACACGGCGGGTCCCACAGGTACACAGCGTGTTCAGGGAGAGGTGAAACCGGCCCGTGTTATTAGTTACACGACCGAGTCCCCAGGTCACAATACACAGCGTGTCCATAATCGAAATGGCGTGTTCTGTTAAGCAGTTCACCGACCCATGTTGTTAGTTACACGGTCGGACTTCGGGTCAACACTACACGGCGTGTACAAAAACTACACGACATGTTTTCCCCAAGCCCTTCCCTACCCCGTGTCACCACCCACACGGTTTGTTACACGGGAAGAGACTACACTGTGTGTACTCAGGGTACACGGTGTGTACTCAAAAAGTTCATTTTTCTTCCCAAACAGAAGAGAATACATAGCATGTATAAAATACTACATGGTGTGTATACTGGGTTTCCGGACATTATGCCTCAGAAACTTCCTCGGAACCCAGAAAATACTGAAACTGACACCTATGTGTCAAATTCCGACCCTTGGGGGCCTATACTCCCCACGAATCAAAGTTTGACATCTTATATGTGTTATAACCAATAAACAGTCAATGATCCACCAAATTCCGGTCAATGGGGGCCTATACTCCCCAAAAACCAAAGTTTGGCGTCCATTCTATAAACAAGCTCAAACAAAAAATACCATATCACAAGGCAGGTATTTATCAAGCAGCTATCACAACAACATGCTTTTCTAGCACAACAACTATCACAACAACATGTGAATTTCTAATTCACCTACATGGCATGGAAACTATTCATGACATGTGATATCTAGCATGTTCCTATATGATGCATGAGACAGCATACCCTCATCTCATCAGGTTGCAAATAAATAGAACCCACAGATAAAATATAAACTGCACAATCTCAAAGTGCGTCACCCAACGGTGAAAACATATCAACTGTAAAATTTGCAGAATCAGTAAAATTGCAATACGAGGTAGACTGGATTTTCTTTGTACACGGGTTAGCTATGCCTGGGCACAACTTATTACCAACTACCATTCGTCCTATCCCTGACTATGACTCCAAATAGTAAGTCAAAGAAAAGAACCCCTCTAATACCAATTTGTAACGTCTCGGACTAGGGTGCCACGCAACGGGTGCCCCGAGCCCAGTTCTCCACGTGACCTCAAGTGCATTTCCCCAAACACCAGAGGCTGCCGACTAGTAGTGAGGGACCAGGTCTGATAGTGGGGAAACTATGCCCTCATGTGTCAAAGTGTAGCACAGCGGAATACAGAATAAACATACAACGACAGTGGAAGTAGTAAACATACACTACTGAAATAAACTACAGTAGTGGATATAACCAAAAGTATAGAAGTGACGATGCTACATGTTTCAAGTTCTAATAAAACAGCCAGAACATGTTATAAATCAATACAGTACAACAAAATACAGAGTACAACAAAATAAGAAAAACATCTTGCAGCGGCATCGCGAGCCTAGGATCGGTCCCATGCCCTCCTACTCCTCAACAATAGTCAAGTACCTGTATATGGACTCTTTCCCCTATCTACACCTGCAGAAACGTAATCTGTTTGGGCCGAAAAGCATGACCCAAACAGGGTGTGAGAAATATATCTCAGTAGGCACCCACTAAAGGCTCGTTCCCAAGTGCGTGTAAGCATGCGACAATAGTGTGCAGTAGTAAAATTCAATAAAGTAAGCAGTACTCAAAAGTCACTAATTACCAGTTATATTGCCATCTTATTATTCATTTAATCCATTAAATATTAGAAATCACCACAGTGCATTTCTACGTAAACATTCCATGTCCTAAGACAAGAAAAACCTTACCCTCAGGTAAGCAGAACCCAACCCGTAGGTAATTGCCCTCAGGTGTAACAGAATTTTTCCCTCAGGCGTAGGTAGTGTCTCCCTAAAGCACAGAGTCTATGACCCTCAGGCACGGAAGAAGTTGCCCTCAGGCCGAAATAACTATAGCCCTCGGGCTAAACAGTGTAATGCCCACAGGCTAATCACAAAAACACCCTCAGGCTAAACAGGTAACTGGGCCATGCCCAACATATCAAAATGAAGTAAACAAGAAATTCTTCTTAAGGAAATTCTACAATTACTACATTGAAGGCATACCCTCGGGTATCCTGGCCAAATGGATAAACAGTGAAACACACCCCTCGGGGTGGTTCCGGATCCAAGAAACGATCCCAAACAGCATTTTATCATCACAATTTAATCACCTATGCAATTATAGGAATTAAATATTGCAACGGACTCAGCCTCACGACACCCCAACATGGGTTCGTGGCACAAAAATGCACAAAAACGCACAACAATTGGAAATTTACACCAAGCCACCTACCTTATGCGCCAACGAATGTTATACCTGAACGCCGACTCCAGAAACGCCCAAGAACGGCGTATATTTGACAAAGAATAAAACCCATTCAAACGTAAATAACTTCCCCATGGGAAATAATTGGTAAGAATGGTACCACGAGAGGAGAGGGCTTACCCGTGCGGTTCCAACGAGATCGTCCGAAGCCGAATCAGAATCTAGACGAACACCCAGCGGATCTTCAAAGGTTCGGCCGTCCTCCTTGGCTCCACAATGGCTCAAATGCATCCTCTACCAAATGAGGAGGCTACTGCCTATTTTAAGCCGAAAAAACAAAGTACGCGTCGTGTACTTCTGAGTACACGGTGTGTACTTCTTTCATTTAACTGTTCATTTGGCGGCACCGCCACATTGTTCAACTGTCGACATGAGTACACGACATGTACTCTAAACTACACAGCGTGTACTATCGCCCAACTATCGGCTGCTCCATCGCCTTTCTGTTTAGGCCTACCGACTGACTGCACAGCGTGTAAGGTACCACTACACGGCATGTAGTCAGTTCATACACCCCGCGTCACCGACATGGCTACACGCCCCGTGTACTCATCCCAACACGGCCAAAAGTACACGACGTGTGGAAAAGTACACGGCGTATAGGTCCAAAATTTAGGATTTTCCCCCGTTTTCCATATTTTCTAAAAAAAACTTAAGGAAAAGGAAAAAGAAGAAGCCCATACCTCAAAAATAAGAACCGGGTTCTTACAATTAGTCATGATGGTGGGAAATATTATCACACCATTTAATTAAAAAAATATTCTATTGATACCTTTTTTAGAAAAGTGACAAATTTCCTCTTTTGGAAAATAAAAAAATCCTTTAAAACATTTTTAAATCGAAAATATGTATAAAAATGATTTAAAAAATTATATTTTAGTGTTAGAAACATTATATAAAACATATTCAGAAAATATTTATATAGTAGTATAAGAGAGTTTTATAGCAATATTAAGAAAATTAAAATAAATTCCATTACATTGTGTCCGACTAGTAATGAATGATATATATCTTCCTTAATTATATTATTATATTAATTTTATAAATGATAATGAGACACTTTATGGTTTATTGTTATTTTATTTTATTTTAAAAAAATTATATTCAATTAATTATTCATTTATGTTCACATCATATTTTTTGATGATATTTAGTACATAAGTCTAAAATGACTTTGATACATTGAATATGGTCAAACATTTCATCCTTAAATTATATAAAGAATAATAATCTTGGTAGCATTGTATCCTTGATGGTCAACTAACCCTATACCTGACCTCAAATCTATGGATGTTTCACTTATCCATACTATCCATTAGATCCTAATCCCCACATCAAAAAAACCAGCCAACCAACATAAGAGAAAAATAGAAACAATCTCACTGCATTCACATAGTCCAATAATATCTCAATGGTCTCCTCAACCATATTTCAAGAACATGAATAGACTAAAACCTCCATTCCACAACTAATACTCCATGGTTGGCTAACACCTTCATCCTCTAACTAAAACTACTAAAACTACCACATACCCTCTCATTTTCTAACAAACACAGGTTAGCTACCTCATTTCTCAAAAACACATCACAACTAGACACCATACAAGGAGATCCTCTAAAAAACCACATCTAATTTAAGACACCCAAAAATGGGGCTCCTCCAAAAAATATCCTTAGGGAATTCATTTTTAATGGAACTATGGATTGGATCTCATTCAAACTCAAAAAATACTACATATAAAGTAATCTTAATGAAATAACCCACATAGAAAGGAATTTATCAGAACATGTCTATCAATCATATATAAAAAATTTGTCAACATATACCATCTAGACCAGACATTGATTGATGTCGATCATTCCTAAAGCATCCAATCGCTCCAGAAGTCAATCCACCAAAGAAAAACATTCATCAATCGAATTGAAAATTCATTCCAATAAAACACTTGATCCTATCTACCACAATAAATCTAAATAACCTTAGGAAGACTAACCTAGAGTTCTCAAGCCAAGGTGATCAATGAGGGAACACCATCACATTAGCCTCACAACATACAACCAAGCCCCTAGAAGGATTCTAGAACTGCATCCCCAAAATAATCCCACTACAAAACTAAAGTATTCCAATAAAACATATAAAATTACTATAAAAGACAAAAGGATTACAACACTACAATCTACATGATTGTTTTTGGAAAAATCACTAGTACAATTCCTACTCTAGGAAAAAATATCACTGTAAAAAATTTGCTAGAAAAGAAAACACCATTTACTTATGGGTACACATTGTGTACACTCAAAGATACTCTGGTCCAGGTACTACTATATAGCCAGATCAGACATGGGCTTTAGCCTTATACTAGTACATGGTCAAGCGATACATGAGGTCATTCCCTGTACCACTACATGGGGTGTCTGCCTGAGTACATGGCCACATATCCAGGTCATACTATACATGGTGTACTCCTAAGTACACAATGTGTATCCCCACATACCCATATGCCCATATACATAGCTAAATTCTATGTACCACCACATGGGGTGTACCTTGGGTAAAAGATGTGTATATCCCAAGCTCTGGATAAACATGTGCACATCTACTTAACCGAACATTACTACCTGGTGAGTACATAATATACATGACCTATACATATAAAACGCCATATTAAATGATATAGAAGAAAAAATAGCATGTTTTAATCAAACCACATGTTGGGTTGATAATATTTCCAAAATAGAAATCTCTCCAGACCTCCTGAAAACCTCTGATTTTCGCAAAATCACCCAGATTAACCCATAATGGATCCCCAAAAACCCCAAAACCAAGTTAAAACATGAAAAAAATAAACTATGGAGGTATATGGTGTAAAAATAAAAAATTTACTACCTCCAGTTTAAAACTATTAAAGCTTAGATATGATCTATGATCCACATAACCTTCTAGTTGATACTGCATTACCTAAGCTCTCTAGTGGATCCACCTTCTCCCTCTATCCCTATTATATCCCTCTACCTCTCCCTTTCTTCTCTATCAACCTAAGGATTTCCCAAGAGGGTTTCTTATGTTAAATAATAAGGGAGGAACTGAAAAACAATAATAAATGGAGAAAATAATGTAAAAAGAAAATAAAAAGAAAATGAAGAGGTAGAGGTAGATGTAGAGGAAAATGGGGCTTGTCCATGACATGGCACCTGAAAAGTATTTATGGACCAACTAGGTAAATCCATCAATAATTGACTCAATGGGGATGTTGAAATTTGGATATGACACTCTAAATAGAATATATCACATATTGAACATGTGTGAATAGATAAAATTTTGTTAATTAAATATTAAATATTCTACTAGAAATTGAATTGCTCAGAAATCAACCAAACTATTTTCCTTGGGTAAACAACATATTTTGGGACTAGGAGAGTGGTCGTAAAAATTATTAAAGATATCCTAACATTAGAAATTACCATTTTCCCCTCAAAACCCACCCAAGATAAAACAATTCAAATTTCCCCTATTTTTATTAAACTATCATAATGAAGTTCATGAATATCTTCAATCCATAAACTATTCTCACCCTTTAGAATCTGAAACGGTTAAAAATATACCATGATTTACCAAAAAAGTCTAATGAAAATAACACTACCACAACAATCAACCAACCAGTCTCATAGTGTCGATGACATAACCAACATGAGGGATATTAAGCAACAACTGATCAGATGTTTCCTACAATAGGACTATCCTTATCATCACCCCTCAATTAGGCACAAAATTTCATATTGAATGATCCTGTCTCTGGAAAATGACATGTAAAGTGTAAAGACCTGAAAATTTCAAGGATTTTTTTTCTTAAATTCTTTGGAATTTTATGAGTCTGTGCCTTCTGACGGAACTTCATTCCATGGCCCGGAGTGCCCTGAATCAATTTCCAAAGTTTAGCTCAGGTACGTTCAGTGAACAAACAAGTGAGTTTTTCTATCTTTTTAACCGGTGCTCAAAATTGAAATCCGAGGGCACCGATGAACTCCAAGCACCAGTAATTGCTTAAGGGGGACTTTACCGGAGTTGTGTTTTATGCGGGTTGTAAATTAAAAATTGGGGTTTAGTTAAGAAGTTAAATAAATTTGTTGGAACAATTTTATGTCGTTAAAAGTTAATCCCTCCCATGGGAAGTTATTGGTGGGCCCACAACCACCCAACTTCCCATGTGTGGATATTTGAGAGGCAGGGCCCACACGAGCCCCAACCTTTCACCTCCCCATAAACTCCCTTAAAATCCCTTCAATAAATTGGAAACCCACTTAATTAATGAGACTCTGCCTCTCCCTCTCTCTCCCTCTTTATTTTTACCAACATACCATAATTAATGAAACAAACCTCTTCATTTAATTAATTAAGTGATTTGAAATTTTGAATTGGATGTGTTAATAAAATATTAGCCATGCCTAATATTTTAGTTTGGGAGGAGCTTTGTTGTGTTGGAAAAACTTTGGGAGAGAGCTCTTGAGAAAAGAGAGAGAAGTATTCATCTCCTCAATGAAGAACAATTTTCTTCTCTGATGAAGAACACCCACCTTCAACGAAGAATGACTCGGTGAAGAACGCTCCACGTTTCTCCAATCTTCTACTTCCTCCGCATCAAGGGAGGAAATACAACTGCGGGGAACTCGCCAACGATGATGGTTCTTTCCTGACATTTTCGGAGTGACATCACTTTCCATGTCTATGATGAAAGAACCATATTCAAGGTAGGGGGATTATATACAATTTTAGTTGATTAAAATTGTACTTGTTCCTCATTTATTTTTCTGAAATTAATTTGGCCATGTGTTACCGCCTAACACGGAGGGCGTGAGCCAAACAAACACGGCCCGACAACCCTCCGTTGGGACTTGATCGTTTTGGAATTGGAGACCAGAGGCGGAACGCAGAAGAGGCCAGTGGTGCAAGGGCCGTCATCACACATTCAAGGAAAAGCTGCGGCCAAGCGGGCCGTGGCAGAGGAAGCTCGGCGCCGTCGTGTCGTGTCGGGTACGCGAAGCCACAGCCAACGCAGGCTCCGGTGGAGGAAGCCGATGCCGTCATGCCGGCTTTGCAGAAGGAACCGCATCCCACTTTGTGGGCCCCTTCGGCAAGAGAACTGGTCGGCCCATCGGCCGGCCGGGCGGAGGAGAGTCGCGATGCCAGGAGGGCGCCGCGCCGGATGAGCCGTGGCCCACCCGTGCGGGCCGCTTGCGCCAAGAATGCTGGCCGGCTTTGTCCGGACAACTAGAGAGGGTGGCTCCGCTTGGCATCACCCCCCCTCGGACCGCTCAGCCAGCTGGCTGACCCAGCAGGGCCGCGCCCCGCTGGGCCGCACCGGGCCGGGCTGCATCGCGCCGCACCCTGCCGGGCCGGGCAGCGCCCCTTCGGGACGGACCGCACATTTCACCGAGTTTGACTGACACCCCTGTCGAGTCGGACTCGCCATGACCGGGATGACCGATCCGCCAGCCCACTGGGCTTAACGGGTCAGGCTCGTTTTCAATTAAAGGTGAATATCTTGAAGACCGCACATCTGAATGACGCGACGTCTGCGGAACTGGTACCCTTTCGATAAGGAGGTCCTTTTGCGATACTCTAAGTGAGTTTTGGACAACTTTGGTAAATGGACGGGTTTGGAATGAGCATATTGCAAACCGGGCCCCTTAAACAAAAAAGCCAATATCTCTCAGACCGGGCATCCGATTGATGCGCCATCTGTCGCGTTGAGTTCCTTTTGATGAGACGGAACTTCAGGATACATCAAATATGGAATTCGTGAATGTTGATGTATCGAAATCCCTTAATAAAAGAGTAGACCCTCCCGGAATCGATCATGCTGTGTGTGGGAACCCTAGAGCCGGCTGCGACATCGACTACGATGACGACTATACTTGGATCCTCCGTGGGTTCAGAAGCGATGAAGACTGTAATTGGATCCTACGTGGGTTTGGCAGCGATGACGACTATAATAGGATCCTCCACGTGTTCGGCTGTGATTATGACTGTACTTGGATCCTACGTGGGTTCAGCAGCAATGGTTACTGTACTTGGATCCTACGTGGGTTCGGCAGTGACGACTTCTGTACTAGGATCCTACGCGGGTTCGGCAGAGGAGATGATTCAAAGGCTACATCTAATCATCTCCACCCCTCTTTGTGAGTAGTGTACCTGTGTGAGCTGATTCTTGTCTTTAAATCTTTATCATTTATGTGATTTACTTCTTTCCTATGTGGACCAGATTGTGCTTGGGCTCGATAGTTGGAGCCGAACTGAGATTGATGACTTAGGTATATGTATGGGCATATACCTAAGTAGAGCTGGTTGATACTTCGTGTTTGTATTTTTCCATTGTGGTTTATCCTTCATGGATTCTGGGAGACCGTCAGGGGGCTTGGGGTCCCTACTGAGTATCGTTATACTCACCCCTGCATGGGCAATTTCCGCACTTCGTTTTGTTGGTTGCAGACAGCGGACAACTCTGATCGTGGTTGAGGCTTGCGGAGCTGTAAGATATCTGGAGGTTGACCACCTGGTGGGATGTACACGAAGGAGACAGACGGACCTGAGGTACCGACGAGACTATATATACCCACCCTTCAGGTGGGATTCCCAGAGGAAGATTCGGTGGTTGTTGCTTTACTTTAGAACTGTTGAAATTTCTTTCTCAGTTGTAGTGTACTTTCAGTTGGGTTTGTATACTGGCCCATTTACTTTCCAGCAATTACTTTTGTACTCAGTTTTACTTAGTGCTTACTTCACTTGCATACTCTGTTTTGTTTGTCTGCTTTTATAAGGGCAATACCCTCCCTTTTATCGGGATTTACGCCTTTGCTACTACTCTCTAGCCCTTGGCCTATGGAAGGTGGGCTTGGGGTAGTCATGACACGGGCCCCGAGGATGGGTCATGACAAATTAGTATCAGAGGAGTCAGTTCTACCACGGAACTCAGGAATCTGATAATTTCTTCTCTGTGAAGCAATAATGTTAAGAGTATTGAGTGTGGTTTTCAGTCCAGGGAGTCCAGTGTTGCTGCGGCGGCCGTCGTATCCATACACCAAGACCATGACTCCTGATTTCTGACTCAGTACATGAAAACATTGATTTCATGTGTGTTTCAAAAGTTTTCTTTGTGATTACTTTGTGTCATCTCACCAGGTATACTGTTTGACCATGGCGCACCTATTTCTTTTCAGGATGGCTCCACGAAGGCAGCCATCCAGGGTTCCTAGTTACGTGCGAGATGGCAGCCCACCGAGTGACGAGGCCTCGATGTAGGGCCCCATTACAGTGGAGGCACCAGTGGTAACACTACCCGCTGATCCATCGATGCCACCAGACCCAGCAGTAGAGAGTGCACGCCTCCTGAGTGCATTGCACGAGTTTCAATGACAGAGGCCGCCAAGGTTCTATGGAGAGACGGACCCTCAGGCAGCTGAGGATTGGCTGGAGGCTATCGTCAAATTCTTCAGATTGGTAGGGACACTAGCAGACCTTATGGTGATCCTTTCTACGAGTCTCCTGCACACAAAAGTAGGTAGATGGTCGAGCCTGATGATCCATGTGAACGATGAGGAATCTCTACATTGGACGAACTTCGAGAGCCTATTACACTCGGAGTTTGTTCCGGCCACCCTCTGTGAGGTGAGCATCCCTGAGTTACTACATCTACAGCAGGGCAGCATGACAGTAGCCTAGTACTCGACAAGATTTACCGAACTCTCATGCTACTCCACAGACATGGTACGAGACCCATTCTTCCAGTCCCAGACCTTTGAGCAGGGACTGAGGAATGAGATCAGGGCTTCGATGATCTCTCTCAGTAGTCCAACGAAGGTAGGAGTGCTGGAGCAAGCCCTTCTTGTGGGGAGCTTTCTTGCTGAGCCGATGCCAGCAGCAAGACCCACCGCAGGGAGAAACGTACAGGAGTCTTCTGAAGCTGGTAGTAGAAAGATGTCATAGTGGTCCAAGAGAACTAGGCCATCAGGTGGGAGACATCAAGATAATGGTTCGGATGTGTGGGGCACACGAAGTAGAGCCAACCATACGAGGGGCATGCAGTGCTATGCATGCAGTGGGCAGGGCCACATAGCTCGTGACTGCCCGACCCACCATGCAGACGAGCAGAAGAAAGTTGAGGGACCTCCCAAACAGATGTATAGGTTCAACCATGGTAGTTTGTAGGGAGCAAGAGGACGAGGCAGAGGATTTGGCTGAGCAGCGGGTGGTGGATGACGCTTCGAGGCTCTACCACCACCACCACCAGGAGGACCACCCTGACCACAGGGAGCTAGCAGACAGGGGCAGGCTCAGCTCTAGGCAGTCGAAGCCTATAACCACGGTGCACCTGAGATGATTCGTGGTACTATCTATGTCTACTCCACCCTTTTTGCAGTCCTTATAGAAACAGGAGCGAGTCATTCTTTTATTGCCGCTTCCCTTGTTCGGAGCTCGAAGATTCCGACGGAGCCGTTAGCTCGATCCTTACGGCTAGAGACTCCTACGGGAGCAGACTTGATGATTACGCACTGATGCTGGCAGTGTGATCTTACTCTAGGAGGCAAGAGCTTCGGCTATGATCTTCTTTTAGTGGCATCAAGGCCTTATGACATCATCTTGGGTATGGACTAGTTATCTAAAGTCCATGCCCAGATCCACTGTATTAGGTGAAAAGTGCGGTGTTTCCGCACGGATGGGACCAGGTTCACCTTCACTGGTGAGAAGGGATCCTTTGCAGCGTTGGATGGACTTAAGAAGAGGATAGATCAGCCGATCACACATCATTTGTCTAGTCTCATCCTAGGAGTGGTTGATATGCGGAGTCCAAGTTTTCTTGTTGTGGTGGATCAGTATGCATATGTTTTTCCTGACGATGTTCCAGGACTACCTCCTCGCAGAGACGTAGACTTCTACATAGACCTATACCCCGAGACAACAACGATATCTACTCCAGCATATCAGATGGATCCCGCTGAGCTTCGTGAGCTACGAGTATAGCTGGAGGACTTGTAGGGAAAATGATTCATCCGACCCAGTGTTTCACCCTGGCCTTCACTGATTTTGTTCGTCAAGAAGGCATATGGGAGCTTACGACTGTGTGTCGACTACCGTCACCTGAATCAGGTGACCATGAAGATCAAATATCCACTCTCGAGGATTGATAACCTCTTTGATCAGCTCAAGGGAGAATTATGGTTCTCGAAGATAGACCTCAGGTCAGGATATCATCAGCTCAGAGTTCGAGATAAGGATGTGCAGAAGATGGCATTCAGGTGTCGGTATGGCCACTACAAGTTCTTGTTTATGACCTTTGGCATAAAAAACACACCGGTAGTGTTCATGAGTCTCATGAACAAGATCTTCCAGCCAAACCTCGATCGGTTTGTCGTAGTCTTCATCGACGACATACCGATTTACTCGACTACTGAGGAGGAGCATGCCTACCACTTGCGGGTTGTACTGGACACACTCAGAGAGCACCATCTTTATGGTAAGCTCTCGAAGTGCTAGTGCTGGATTCAAGAGGTTAACTTCTTAGGGAACATCATCTCAGAGGCTGGAGTTGCAGTGGATCCTGCGAATATCGAGGCAGCACTTTCTTGGGAGCCACCCAGGAGAGTAACGAAGGTGCGGAGTTTCCTAGGTCTGGCTGGGTACTATCAGAGATTTGTGCCAGACTTCTCCAGAGTTGCAGCACCGCATTCAGCTTTGACGAAGATGGGGAAACCCATCATGTGGTCAGATAGATGCCAGTAGTGCTTTCAGGAACTGAGATAGAGATTGACCATTGCGACCATATTGAGACTATCAGAGGAGGGCGTTGGGTATGTGGTTTACTACGATGAATCAGGGATCAGAATCAGGTGTTTCCTGATGCAGGAGTGGGTAGTGATCACCTATGGTTCATGGAAGTTGAGGCAGCACGAGCAGAACTATGCTACCTATGAACTGGAGTTAGCAGCAGTGGTCTTCGCCCTGAAGATGTGGTGGCACTATCTGATGGGCGAGTGTTTTACAGTCTACTCTGACTACCAGAGTCTCAGGTACATTTTCTCACATAAGGATCTAAACCTGAGGTAGTGGCGAAGGCTTAAGTTACTCCAAGACTATGACTTTGAGATAGTATATACTCCTGGGAAGGGGAATGTAGTAGCTGATGCTCTCAGTAAGAGATCGGGCATACAACTGCTAGGCGAGGCGACAGAGCAGCGATCTGCATTGCAAATATCCTTCGTGGATAGAGATGGGGAAACTTTTCTACAGTCTCTCACAGTCACTCCTCCACTACTTCAGCGATTTAGAGAGGCACATCATGGGGACGTTGACTGTGAGACGCAACGTGCTCATATTTCCACAGGGTAGGCACCTGATGGATTTTCTGAAGTAGGAGAGCACGTCATCCTCGTCAGGGGACGTACCATGGTACCAGTTGCAATGCAGGAGGAAGTGCTGAGGGAGTTTCACGCTTCCCCTCTAGCGGTACATCCAGAAGTGGAGAAGATGTACCAGGACCTCAGACGACAGCACTGATGGCCAGGTATGAAGAAGGCTGTAGCAGAGTTTGTTTCACGATGCCTCACTTGCCAGCAAGTGAAGGCAGATCCCCAGGTACTCGCAGGCTTGGTACAACCCTAAGAGGTTCCAGAGTAGAAGTGGGATGGGATATCCATGGATTTCGTGATGCGGCTTCCACGTACATCCAGAGGACACGACTCTGTCTGGGTGAACCTCGACCGACTCACCAGGTTGGCCCACTTCCTACCGATCAGAGAGTAGGGCTCAGAAGAGAGCTTGCGACACCTCTACGTTCAAGAGATCGTACAGCTTCATGGTTTACCATCTTCTATCATCTCCGATCGAGATTCTCACTTTACTTCCTTGCTTTGGAAGGGGTTGCAGGAGGCATTTGGGACACAACTAGCCGGAGCACCGCCATTCATCCTCAGACAGATGGCCAGACGGAGGGGACCATTCAGACTCTCGAGGACATGCTCCGTGCACGTGTCCTTGACGTTGGTCACAATTGGGAGGATCACCTACCATTGGTGGAGTTTGCGTATAATAACAGCTACCACTCCACCATCAAGATGACACTATACGAGGCACTGTACGGACGACCCTGCAGATCACCTCTGTGCTGGACTGACCCTGGGGAGTCAGCACCTGTAGGACCATAGATGGTTCAGGCTATGATGGAGAAGGTGCAGATCATCCATGAATGGATGAAGACTACATAGAACAGAAAAAATTCCTATGCAGATAGGAGACGGAGACCACTGAAGTTTGAGGATGGCGACCACGTCTTTCTATGGGTCTCACCTCGAAGAGGTCTATGAAGATTTGGTCAGGGTAGCAAGTTATCTCCGCGCTTCATCGGGCCTTTCCAGGTCCTCAACAGAGTAGGCGAGGTGGCTTACCGCCTGGTCCTTGCACCCAAGTTGCACCAGGTGCATGACGTCTTCCACATATCTCAGCTGAGGAGATACGTGCTCGACCCGGCCCACATCATCGATCACGGGGAGCTGGACATCAATGACGGGGAGACATTCACAGAGGTCCCGGTGGAGATCTAGGATCGAAAGGAGCGGGTCCTATGTGGATGGAAGATTCATCTGGTGCACATTCGTTGGCATCACGGGAACATCTAGGAGATCACATGGGAGCGGGAGGCTCCGATGCGTGCTCAGTACCCTCATTTGTTTCCCTAGTTTATGTTGTAGCTTTATGGGGACGTAAAGCCCTGAGGTGGGAGTAATGTAAAGACCTGTAAATTTCAAGGAATTTTTTTCTTAAATACTTTGGAATTTTACGAGTCTGTGGCTTCTGACGACACTTGATTCCGAGGCTCGGTGTTCCCAGAATCAACTTCCTAAGTATAGCTTGGGTACGTTCAGTGAACGAACGATCGAGTTTTTCTATCTTTTGAACCGGTGCTCAGAATTGAAATCCGAGGGCACCGATGAACTCACAGCGCCATTAATTTCTTAAGGGGACCTTTACCGCAGTTGCATTTTATGTGGGTTGTAAATTAAAAATTGGGGTTTAGTTAAGAAGTTAAATAAAATTGTTGGAACAATTTTATGTCTTTGGAAGTTAATCCCTCCCATGGGAAATTATTGGTGGGACCACAACCACCCAACATCCCATGTGTGGATATTTGAGAGGTGGGGCCCACACGAGCCCCAACCATTCACCTCCCCCTAAAATCCCTTAAACTCCCTTCAATAAATTGGAAACCCCCTAAATTAATGAGACTCTTCCTCTCCCTCTTTCTCCCTCTTTATTTTTTCCAGAATACATTAATTAATGAAATGAACCTCTTTATTTAATTAATTAAGTGATTTGAAATTTTAAATTGGATGTGTTAATAAAATATTATCCAAGCCTAATATTTTATTTTGGGAGGAGCTTTGTTGTGTTGGAAAAACTTTTGGAGAGAGCTATTGAGAAAATAGAGAGAAGTATTCATCTTCTCAATGAAGAACAATTTTCTTCTCTGACGAAGAACACCCACCTTCAACGAAGAATGACTCGGCGAAGAACACTCAGTGTTTCTCCAATATTCTACTTCCTCTGCATCAAGGGAGGAAATACAACTGCGAGGAACTTTCCAACAATGACGGTTCTTTCCCAGCGTTGTCGGAGCGACATTGCTTTCTGCGTCTACGAAGAATGAACCATATTCGAGGTAGGGGGATTATATACAATTTTAGTTGAATAAAATTGTAGTTGTTCCTCGTTGATTTTTCTAAAACAAATTTGGCCATGTGTTACTGCCTAACATGGAGGGCATGGGACGAACAAACACGGCCCGATGACCCTCCGCTAGAACTTGATCTTTTTGGAATCGATGACCGGAGGTGGAACGTGGAAGAGGCCGATGGCGCAAGGGCCGTCATCGCACACGTGAAGAAAAGCCACGACCAAGCGGGCTGCGGCAGAGGAAGCACATCACCATTGCACTGTTCCAAGAATGTGGAGCCGCGACCAGGGCAGGCTACAGCAGAGGAAGCCGGCACCATCGCGCCAGCTGTGTGGAAGGAACCGTGACCCGATTTGCGGGCCGCTTCGGCAGGAGAACCGGCCGGCCCGTCGGCCGTCCGGGTGGAGGAGAGCCGCAATTCCAGGAGGGCGCCATACTGGATGAGCCACGGACCGTTCATGTGGGCCGCTTGCACAAAGAAGGCCGGCTGGATTCGGCCGGCCGGTTAGGGAGGGCGGTGCCGCCGGTTCTGGCAGCCGGGGGGCCGCCCCCCCCCCCCCTTTGGACCGCTCGGCCAGCTGGCTAAGCCAGCAGGGCCGCGCCCAGCCGAGTCGCGCCTAGCCGGGCCGCACCGGGTTGGACCGGCCCGGGCCGGGCCACGCCCTGCTGGGCCAGGCCGTACCCCTTCGGGCCGGGCCGCGCCCCTTCGGGATGGGCTGCACCCTTCGGGCCAGACCACGCTTTTCACCAGGCCGGTCTGACACCCCTACCGGGTCGGACCCACCAAGACCGGGATGACCGACCCACCAGACAACTGGGCTTAATGGGCTGGGCCCGTTTTCCCTGAAAGGTGAATATCTCGAAGGCCGAGAGTCCGAACGATGTTCCGTCTATGGTACGGGGACCCTTTCGATGAGGAAGTCCTTCTGCGATACTCTAAGTGAGTTTTTCACAACTTTGGTAAAGGACCGGGTTTGGAACGAGCATATTTCCAACCAGGCCCTTGGAACGAAAAAGACAATATCTCTCAGACCGAGCGTCCGATTGACGCACTTTCTGTCACATTGAGTTCATTTTGATGAGACAGAACTTCTGGATACATAAACTCTGGACTTCGTGACAGTTTATGTATCAAACCCCTTTACTCGAGGAGTGGACCCTCCCTGAATTGAGCACGCTGTGTGTGGGAACCCTAGAGTTGGCTGCGACTGCAACTACGATGACGACTATACTTGGATCCTCTGTGGGTTCGGTAGGGATGACGACTGTACTTGGATCCTCCATGGGTTTGGCAGCAATGACGACTATACTAGGTGTTGAGTTAATAAGGTTTTTCTTATGACTTTTTCCATTCCTTATTATTTTGAAAATCACAAACACCTTATACTTAAGAAAATATAAATTTTACTTATATAAGGAAAATTTACTTCCCAAAGGAATTTACCCCTACCATGTTTTCATTTTTCATATCAATATTTTTCTTAAGTATAAAAAATCAGATTTATATCTAAATCCTTAGAATCATATAATACTTAGATATGAAGCATTCTATTTTATGATCCGAATTCTGAGTACGAACTCTCATGAAGTTCCACTCCGAATTCTGGATAGGAACTCTCATGAAGTTCCACTCCGAATTCTGGATACGAAATCTCATGAAGTTCCACTTCGAATTCAGGATACGAACTCTCAAAAATATCCACTCTGAATTTTGGATACGAACTCTCACAAAGTTCCACTCTGAATTTTGGATACAAACTCTCATACAGTTCGACTCCGAATTATGGATACGAACTCTCATGTAGCTTGACTCCGAATTCTAATTACGAACTTATCTAAGTTCTGACACCGAGTTCTCTGAATTCCGACTTTGAACTCTTATGAGTTCTGACTTTGAATTCACATGAACTCTGACTCCAAACTTTGTAAGTTCTGGATCCGAATTCTGGTGAAACCAGACTCCGAATTTTCTTTGAAATTCAAACTCCATATTTCTACAAAATTTAGGTTCTGAATTCCTACCAAACAGAATCCGAATATCTCTTTATTATAGTCTCCGAATTACATTTTGTTTAGACTCCAAACTTTTATTTAATTTCATTCCAAAATTCAGTTTTACTTATTCTTAAACATTTTTCATTAAAAAACGATGTCGTTCTTTTAGTTATTGACTAACTGTTGGTTGAGTGACACATGTACAGGTCCCTCTGAAATTCAAAGAAAAATATGACAGTTGGAGTAGGGATCCGACCGTTGGAGCTTCACCTATAAATTGGAGCTCATTTGAACATGCTCAAAACTTTTGGAATTTTGGTGATCAGAACTTCCTGAAGTGATTTCTAGAGAGATAGGCTCTTATCAACTCTCAAAGCTTCGTATAGAAAGTTTGAACAGCTTGTTCAAACTTTGACTTGGGCAGACTTTCTTCGTGCGACTCTGATTGTTTCTGATTACAATTGAGGGCTTCCGAGGATAGGAAGATAGAGGTTCCAACACCTTGAAGTTGAGGGCTTCCTTGTTGAGTAAGATAGAGGTGCTGACTACTTGATAGTTGAGGGGTTGCGGGGATAGCAAGACACACTCTGATCTTCGTATTGAGGACTTAACTTGGTGTGGGTAAGACATACATTCTTGAAGTTATAAATCAAGGGACCTCTTATCCAGCGTTGTTGGAAACCCTTCTCTTTGGGTTAAAATAAGTTATTGTTTTTACTTGTAGTTTTACTACTTTGTTTTTCTGATGCATTTTGTATTGTTAAGGAAAGTATAACTTTCTTATACTTCCTTACTTGTAATCTGATTTAGTTAGATTATATATGCTTTAAGGTAGAATCTTAGTTGGTGTAAACGTTTGTTAAGTTTCATTTCTGGAATCACTTTTCTAGAATCCAGCAAGTCTTTTGAACTTAGAGGTGTTGTGAATTTTGGTTATCCAAAATTTCCTAAGGGAATTTTTAAAGTATAAAATTCACCCCTCTTGTATTTGTATCTCATTGTACTTATTCAATCATAAGTTTGGTATTATAGAGTATATCATACTCAGAGTCATACCATCCTAACAATTGGTATCAAAGCATTGTTCAATATGAATTAATCTCACAATTAGATTCAGAACATTTGTTTTATAACATTCAGAATTGAACATTCAGATCCATATTTCCGGATTCATACTTTTCAGAATCTATATTTTTGGAATCATAATTCGGATTCACTTTTTGATTAGAGATAAAACTTTTATTTCATAGAATATTTTCTCTTGTTTACAAACTCATTCTTCTAACAATTTTGTGTGCCAACGTTTTTCTAAAGGATGGCAGGTTTAAATGTTGGTTCTATCGACAAACTAAATCCTACTAGACCACCAATTTTTTATGCTAATTATTATGAATATTGGAGAGATCATATGAAGACTTTTATTATCAATACTGGGGTATATAACTTTGTCATGCTTACTAGTGGATATAAAATTCATGACAAGGAAGTTAGTACCTTCACTAATCAAGAAAAGCATAAATACCAACTCAACTATAAGGTACGCAATACTTTACTTTGTTCAATAACTAGGAACATATATATCCAAATTTCTTCTGGTGAAACAGCTAACTATATATGGAAGAAACTTGAAGTTACACATTTTGGTACATCTAAAGTGATTGAGACAAGAAGAGCCCTGCTTAGAGCTGAGTATCATGGTTTTAGTTGTCCTTATGGAGAACCAATTTGTAAGGTGCTATAGAGATTCATGACTATTGTAAATAGCTTAAAATCTATGGGAGAGAAAGGTCTATATGATGAATCCCTTGTTGACAAGATCATATATATTATTCCCAATGAGTGGGAAACAAAGAGAACTGTTATCGATGAAAATAGAAAGGCTACTCAAATTTCTCTGGATGAACTATTTGGAACTCTTCTTCAACACGAGACTAGAATGAAGAGAGGTGATGACAACATAAAGATGAAGAATGGGAATGGTAGTGTTAGTTTTACTATAACTTCAAATCATATGAAAGCTAAGACTCCTAAAAGAGTTACTAGATCCAAATCTAAGAAGGTTATTCTTCAATCTGAATCTAGTGAGAGTGAAGCCTCAGAAAATGAGTTAGCTAATCTTTCTTGAAGGATGAACAAGATAGCTAGATAGAGAAATTTCCAATCCAAGTATAAGAAGAAGGAAAGAAAAGATAAGAAAGATTCATAGGTCACATGATATGAATGCAAGAGAGGTGGAAACATAAGACCTGATTGTCCTTTGCTTAAGAAGAAAGAAAGAAAAGAGAGGCATTATGAAAGGAACAGAAAGAAGTATTACAAGTCCAAAGCTAAGAAAGTTATAAAAGCTAATGACACCTGGAGTTCCATTGGTGATGACTCTTCAGATTAATATTCAGATTATGAATCTTCTGGATAGAAGAATCTTGGTCTAATAGCCAGGATACCTATTGATAATGATTGATTTATGGCTAAGGTACACAATGTTTAATCCATGACCAATGTTTCTCTAAATGCTAATGATAGTAAATATTATAACTCTTCTGATAAAGAATCATCTTCTGATGAAGAAAATACTTTACCTACCTATGAAGAAGTTTCTAGGTTTGCAGAACTTCTTAAGATTTAGAACTCAAAACTCATGAAAAATAGCGATAAGGAAAACTATAGGAATACTATTTTTACTAAGGAAATATCAGACCTTTCTAAAGATCTTGATAAGAAAAATGATGATTTTGAAAGTATTTCAAAAAATATCGAGGAAGTAAGTTCTGAGAAGAAAAAACTTTCAAAAGATCTTGAAAACGTAATTCTAAGAAAGATGTTTTCAAGCCTAACTATAGCTCTAGTTCAAATGTTTTTGAAGACAAGAACTTAGTTATTAAACTCAAATCTGAAATATTTTCTTTGATGAAGTGTTTGTCAAACTTTACCCTAGGTAAAGAAAATTTTGATAAAATTTATTCACAAATTCGACCCAGAAGGAATACTTCTAGTTTTGGTTACACTAGTTCCAAACTGATTTTTAGTAACAACTACTTTGTTCCTCAAAGTGCCCCATTTTTCACAAATTTTCAATGTGGTGGTCACTGGGAAAATAATTGTTCCCTAAACAAAACCAAATCTCTAAGATTTCATAAGGCTTATTTTTCTAAGAAGATGTGGGTACCCAAAATTTTACTTTCTGAAATTTTCGGATCCAAGCAACTCTGGATTCTGAAAACCTAACTTTTTCTTATTTTCAGGAAAATAGGGAAAGTACCAACAACAATACTTGGTACATGGATAGTGGATGTTCCTTGCATATGATTGGTAATAAAGACTATTTTGAAAATATTATCAAAATGAAATGAGGAAAAGTAACTTTCGGAGATAATGCTCAGGGAGAAATTATTAGTATAGGTAACATTGTTCTTCTTGGAAAAAATATAATTTAAAATGTTTGGTTTGTTAAGGGTCTTAAGCACAACCTCATCAGCATAATTCAATTATATGATGAAGACTACCTTGTGAACTTTAGGAATAATAAGTACTTAGTACACAATTCCAAGGAATAATTAATTCTTTCTTCCAATAGGTAAGAGAATGTATACACTTTGAACTTAAAAGACCTTAGGAGCCAAGATCTTCTTTTCCTTAGTGCAATGGAAGATCATTCTTGGTTGTGGCATAGATGGTTAGGACACTATAACCTTAGAAACTTATGTAAACTTTCTAAGAAAGGTTTAGATAAGAATCTACCAGAGCTTAGATTTGATTATTCAAAAGTTTGTGACCATTGTCAATATGGTAAGCAACATAAATCAAGTTTTAAATCAATTGGTGAAGTCTCAACAACTGATGCACTACAGTTGGTGCACATGGATATTTTTGGTCCGACCCAAACTGGAAGCATTGGGGGAGAGTATTATGTGTTTGTCTTAGTTGATGATTACACTAGATTTACATGGGTCTATTTTATAGAAAAGAAGTTTGAAGCCTTTTCTTAGTTCAAAAGTTTTATAGCCCAAGTCAAAAATGAGAAAAACCTTCCATTAAAAACTATTCATAGTGATCATGGAGGAGAATTTCAAAATTCTGATTTTGAAATTTTTTGTTGTAGAAAAGGTATTAATCACAACTTCTCAGCACCTAGAACACCTCAACAAAATGGTGTTATTAAAAGAAGAAATAGAATTCATCAAGAGATAACTAGTACCATGTTGAGTGAGTATTCTATAGCCAAAATGTTTTGGGCTGAAGCTGTAAGTACTGCTTGTTATACTATAAATTGAGTTTTGATTAGACCTTTTCTTAATAAAACTCTTTATGAGTTATGGAATGGTAGAAAACCTAGAATTTCCTAATTTAATGTTTTTTGATGCAAAGTATTCATTCTAAATACTAAAGATAACTTACACAAATTTGCACCAAAATTTGATGAAGGAATTTTCCTAGGCTACTCCACAACTTCAAAGGCATATAGAGTTTTTAACAAAAACAATTGCACTGTTGAAGAGACAGTACACGTCAAATTTGATGATAGTGATCCCTTTGTATTCAAATAACCTCAACCTACATCTTCAGATGTGTTTTCAAAAGCTGATTATCAACCTATAAAAGAAAATCCTTTTGATAAGGAAAATGTTCAAGAAGATGCTTCTGAAACATTTACCCCAGAAGATTTCCTACCCTATGTTGATGAACAGGTTCTTCAAAACTCAAATCAGTCATTTCTTAAGAATCATCCTAGTGATAGTATCATTGGTGATGTCAATCAACCTGTAAGGACTAGATGTTCCTTAAGAAATGAAGCAGAACATCTAGCATTCCTTTCCCAATTGGAACCAAAAAGCACAGATAAAGCTTTAGGTGATGATGATTGGATTAAAGCCATGCAAGATGAACTAAATAAATTTGAAATAAATAAAGTCTGAACCTTGGTTGAAAGAACTAAGGAAACTTCTATTATTGGAGTAAAATGGGTCTTCAGAAATAAGTGTGATGAAAATGGAATCATTGTTAGAAACAAATCTAGATTAGTTGCTAAAGGCTATAATCAATAAGAAGGAATAGACCATGAACAAACCTATGCTCCAGTGGCCATACTTGAATCTATTCATATTTTACTTTCCTTTGCAGCATTATTCAATTTCAAACTTTTTCAAATGGATGTGAAATATGCTTTCCTTAATGGTTATGTTCAATAGGAAGTTTTTGTTGAATAACCTCCTAGCTTTGAAGACACAAAATATCCTGATCATGTTTCTAGACTTACCAAATCTTTGTATGGACTTAAACAAGCCCCACAAGCTTGTTATGATAGATTTACAGGATTTTTTCTTCAAAATAACTATGTTAAGGGAAATGCAGATCCAACCCTTTTTATAAAGAAGGATAAGAAAAATGTTTTGATTATTCAAATTTATGTTGATGACATTATATTTGGTTCAACTCAGCAATCTTTAACCAATTCCTTTGTGGATCTAATGAAATATGAGTTTGAAATGAGTATGATGGGTGAGTTAACATTTTTCCTTGGTTTTCAAATTTCTCAAAAACCAGAAGGATTTTACATATCCCAACATAAGTATATTAAAGATCTTCTTAAAAATTATGGGTATGACAACACTAAAAGTATTAGTACTACCATTAGTACCTCAAACACACTTGATCTTGATGAAGCTGGGAAACCAGTGGATCAAACGTCTTTTAGAGGTATGATAGGAAGTCTACTTTACTTGACAGATAGTTGACCAGACTTGTTGTTTTCAGTATGATTATGTTCAAGATATCAGTCCAATCCTAAGGAATCTCATTTAAAATAAGTGAAAAGAATTTTTCTCTACTTAAAGGGAACCATGGATTTAGGATTAGTTTATACTTCTTGAAATGATTTTATCTTAAAAAGTTTTTCAGATGCTGACTTTGGTGGATGTAGAATGGATATAAATAGTACTTCCGGAACTTGTGATTTATTAGGAGATTCATTATTTTCTTGGTCTTGCAAGAAGCACACTTCAGTAGAACTCTCCACTACTAAAGATGAATATTTAGCAGCTAGAAGTTATTGTGCTCAAGTTTTGTGGATGCAACACACACTCACAGACTATGGCTTGAGTTTTACTAAGACTCAAATTTTGTGTGATAACACAAGTGCCATTTCCTTTAGTAAAAACCCTGCACACCACTCTCATGAAAAACACATAGATATTTGGCATCACTTTCTTAGGGATCACACACTGAAAGGAGATATCATTCTTCAATTTATCGGAACCCAAGATCAACTTGCTGACATTTTCACAAAATCATTACCTTCTGATAGATTTGAATACATTAAACAGAAGTTAGGAATGATAACAGTGAGGTAATCTTCCTTTATTAACTTCTTGTTAAACCATTCTCCTAACAGTAATAAACTCCTTTTCATAGGGGGAGTACATCTCCTTGTAATGTTTTTCAAAAAAAAATTCTTAGCTAATTTTTTAAAATTTCTTTAATGATGTTTTTGTACTGGAAATTTTTGTAATGAGAATTTTCGTAATGAGAATTTTTATAATGAAAATTTTCGTAATGGGAATTTTCGTACTCGTACTTTTCGTACTAGAGTTTTGGTACTCAAAGTTTTTGCAATAAAATTTTATTGATCTTATGTTTTTCGTAGTATGTTTTTTGTAGTGAGTTTTTCATAGTCAAATTTCCTTCAAGAAGAATATCAACTATTATGAATAAACTTGCTAGACAATTCGAAAGGTATGACTTCCTTACTTAAGTTTTCGTAACCGTTTTTAGTTTCTGGTAGTTTCTTTTTCTTATAAAATTTCTCAGATTCATTTCTTATTAAATCCGAATGTTTTTGTTAAAACCTCAAAAGATCTAATTCAATATTTTCTTGCGGGTATGTTTTCAACCGTCAGATCAGATCAAAGAGTTTTTCAACCGTTAGATTGGTTTTGGAAGTTCAAAGGTCACCACCATCACCTATATAAAGGGGACCCGCGATGGTTGTCCCACATCGATTTCAAAGCCCTCACGTGTCGAATTTATGCTCTTCCTTCTTAAGACCATTCTGAATCTTTCAGTGCTCCTCCATTCTGAATGTCTATTGAAGCCACTTCATAAGAAATGTCTACTATAAAACCAATCTCAATTTGGTTAGTCTACAGGGAAAGGTTGGTCCATCCGAAATTTTTCAGTAAGTATGATTCTCTTATTTCTAAGAATATCAAGCTAAATGTATTATAAGACTTTTTCATATCAAAGATAAGGGATCAGGATGTTGTTTATATGGATTTTCTTCTAGAATTTTATGAGTTGTTTTCCTTCTATGAAGAAGATGGAAGAGAAAAATTCTCCTTTAAGAGCTATGTAAAGACTTACAAGCTCTCTTACACCAAGGCTGCAAGCTTGGTGGGCTTATCATATGAAGGTGAAGCCTAATTTTGTTCACATAAACTACCAGATGTGCAAGGAAGTTTCAACAAAGTGAAGGAAATGAAATTCCTTGGACTCAAATATGACAAAACAAAAATGATTTCCCATCTCTCCACCAACAACCAGATTCTGTAGTTTTCGGTTGAAGGGTTTTTCATTCCGAGAAGAGGTGATACAGATAACATAAAGAAAACTGATATTTACATCTGGGATTTCGTGGTAAATCTAAGAAATATAAATCTAATGAGGCACATTTTTATTACAATTCAGAATATCAAGAATGGGATTTTGAAAGCTCAAATTATTAACTATCCGAAATTGATTTCAAAATTGATAGTTCGGTGTCTTGAATCCTTCAAGATCCCATACAGTTCCAAGGTGAGGAATTTTAAGGTGATGTTGATAAGTGATGAAACCTTAAATATAATGAAAGTCAGTTTCTCAAAACAATCAGGTGAGTTCTATGATCTACCAGAGGAGGAGGCAGAAGCCGTTCTAGAAAATGTAGAGAAATATGAACCATCTAAGAAGGCATGGAAGAGGAGGAAGATGAAGGAAGTGAAAGCTGAAGGTAAAACTCCTAGGTCTAAGGAAACCCAATCCAAAAATCCCAAGCTGAAGAAATAGAAATAATATCCAGATGAGGTGGTTGGTAAATGGAGGGAAGATAAGGAAAAGAGGAAACAAGGGGAACTTCAGTTCAGATAGGACCCTGCTGAAGCTAAATCCTTAAGGGAGAAGACTACTGAATACCTTGAGAAGGTAGAAAAAGAGAAGAAGATGAAGAAAAAATTGTCTGAAGCTGAAGTTGTACAATCCCTTTTGAGAGACATAGAATTAGCTTCTGAGAAGATTCCCGTACCTAAAACTTTCCTTGTTGAGCCATTACCAGAGATCCCTGGAAAGAAATTCTTCACTCTTGAATAACCAAAAGAGAAAGAAGTTGTAGAAAGAGAAGAAGAAGAGGAGTAAGTAGAAGGAGAAGAATAAGTATAATAAGACAATGGTGATCTAGATGACTTGATTAAACAAGTTGAGGAATATCAAGAGAAGTCAAACCCATCAAAAAAACTACCACTCCGAACTTATGAGGCTGAGTCCTCAAAGCTTGTCACTCCGGGAAAGGGAGATGAGAAAGATGGTAAGAAAGATGATGACAAGGAAGAAGAGAAATAAAATTAATTATCTGAGGAAGAAAGCTATGAGAAACACTTTCTTGAAGAAGGGCAGAGAAGGAGAAACCAGATGAAGAAAAAATTGTTCAAATATCTGAAAGTGAGGAAGAATCTCCTGATGAAGAACCCATTCCAAAAGCTGATAAGGGTAAGAAAGTGCTTATGGACACCCCAAAAAAAGATATCATAAGGAAGAAGGATGTTGGTGGCTCTTCAAGAAGAAAGTTGGTGGAAATTGAAGAAGAACAATCCCCGAGCAAGGTGTGTGATTCAGAATCATCAGTACTAGGACATGATTTTGTTGTTGAATCTTTGAAGAAATTGGTGGATACAATTAAAATCTTTCCCATCATAGACTCCAGGTTCCAGATGCTTCAACACAGCCTAAATCAGAAATTAGAATATGTATCCATGGTGATGGATAAGTGTGTGAAGATTTAGGCTGAGCATAGAAATTTTCTCATCAATTATGATGTTCACAAAAAATCATGCAGCAAAACCACTCTATGGTCAAAGAAAATTGACGAAGACATGGAAGATCCTGATCAATTTTAGAATGATGTAAAATAATCTTTTGACACTGAGGATTCCAAGATGAAGAATCTTCAGGATAAGACAACCCTTGAGCAAAATTCTTGGAATCAACAAGTGAAGGATCTGAATGAGAAGCTTAATTATATTTCTCAAAACTGGAAAGGGGAAAGAGATCTCTGAATTGAGATTGAAGAAAAGCTTGTGAAATAGGATGAAATTCTTAAGGCACAGTCTGAGCCTCTAAAGGCTCAAGACGAAAGGATTAAAGCCTAAGAAAAAAAAGATGAGGAGGACCAGAAAGTCTTGAAGAAGATGAAATCCCTTTTGAAGAAGTTAATCCCCAAGGAAAAGGAAGACAAATAGACTCAATGAGATCTTTTATTGCATTTGATTTTCCTTGTAAAAATTCTTCCAATTATAATATAATCGTGGTTGCTTGTTTTCCTTGCATGTATTTACTAATATTTCAGGTACCATATTTCTTTTCCATTCCCTTAAATTATTTTTGAAAATCACAAAGGGGGAGAAGGAAAAAAACTCAAAATAGAGAAGGAAAAATCTAAAATGGAGAAGAAAAATTTCTAAGAACTATTCCTAAGTAAGGGGATCTTATCTAAGGAGGAGTTTATCATTACGAAGTTTTTCATTCTCATGATAATGAAAATTCCATTTCGGAAATCCAGAATACAATCCTTAGAGTTCCAAAGACTAAGGGGGAATTAGCTGTATTCACCATCATCTATGAACATAGGGAGATAAGTTTTAATTTCAAAGTCTAAAGAAATTTTTTTAAGTCCTTATATTCTTTTTCGAAAGGTTGTTTGTGCTTTCCAAAAAGAGGGATATTGTTGAGTAAATAAGGTTTTACTTATGACTTTTTCCATTCCTTCTTGTTTTGAAAATCACAAACACCTTATACTTAAGAAAATCTATATTTTACTTATATAAGGAAAATTTCCTTCCCAAAGGAATTTACCCCTACCATGTTTTCATTTTTCATATCAATATTTTTCTCAAGTATAAAAAATCAGATTCACATCTAAAACCTCAGAATCCTATAATACTTAGATACGAAGCATTCTGTTTTAGGATCCGAATTCCAAGTACGAACTCTCATGAAGTTCCACTCAAAATTCTATATACGAACTCTCATGAAGTTCCACTCTGAATTCTGGATACGAACTCTCATGAAGTTCCACTATGAATTCAGGATAAGAACTCTCATAAAGATCCACTCCGAATTCTAGATATGAACTCTCACAAAGTTCCACTCTGAATTCTGGATATGAACTCTCATGTAGTTCGACTCTGAATTATGGATACGAAATCTCTTGTATCTTGAATCTGAATTCTGATTATGAAATTATCTAAGTTCTGACTCCGTGTTCTCTGAATTTAGACTCCGAACTCTTATGATTTCTGACTTCGAATTCCCATGAACTCTGACTACTAACTTTGTAAGTTATGGTTCCAAATTTTGGTGAAACCAGACTCAGAATTTCCTTGAAATTCAGACTCCGGATTTCTAAAAAATTCAGGTTCTGAATTCCTACAAAACAGAATCCGAATATCTCTTTATTATAGAATCTGAATTCCATTTTGGTTAGACTCTGAACTTTTATTTACTTTCATTCCAAACTTCAGTTTTACTTATTCTTACACTTGTTTCATCACAAAACGATGTCGTGCTTTCAGTTATTGACTAACTGTTGGTTGAGTGAAACGTATACAGGTCCCTCCTAAATTCAAGGAAAAATATCACCATTAGAGGAGGGAGCCGACCATTGGAGCTTCACCTATAAATAGGAGCTCATTTGAATGTGCTCAAAACTTTTGGAATTTTGGTGACCAGAACTTCCTGAAGTGATTTCTAGAGAGAGAGGCTCTTATCAACTCTCAATGCTTTGTGCAGAAAGTTTGAATAGCATGTTCAAACTTTGCCTTGTGCAGACTTGCTTCATGCCACTCTGATTGTTGCTGATACAATCTAGGGCTTCCGAGGATAGGAAGATAGAGGTTCCAACACCTTGAAGTTGAGGTCTTCCTTGCTGAGGAATATAGAGGTGTCGACTACTTAATAGTTGAGGGCTTCTGGGGATAGCAAGAAAGACTCTGATCTTCATATCGAGGACTTACCCTGGTGTGGGTAAGAAAAACTTTCTTGAAAGTATAAATCAAGGTACCTCCTATCCAGGGTTATTGGATACCCTTCTCTTTGGGTTAAAAGAATTTATTGTTTGTTACTTGTAATTTTAGTACTTTGTTTTTCCGCTGAATTTTTTATTGTTAAGGAAAGTATAACTTTCTTATACTTAATTACTTGTACTCTGATTTAGTTAGATTCTATACGCTTTAAGGTAGAATCTTAGTTGGTGTAAACTTTTGTTAAGTTTCATTTCCATAATCACTTTTCTGGAATCAAGAAAGTCTTTAGAACTTAGAGGTGTTGTGAATTTTGGTTATCCAAAATTTCCTAAGGAAAATTTTAAAGTATACAATTCACCCCCTCTTGTATTTGTATCTCATTGTACTTATTATATCCTACGTTTGTTATTATAGAGTATATCATAATCAGAGTCATACCATCCTAACACTAGGATCCTCTGTGGGTTTGACATCGATGATGACTGTACTTGTATCCTACGTGGGTTCGACAACAATGGTTACTTTACTTGGATCCTACGTGGGTTTGGCAATGACAACTCCTGTACTAGGATCCTATGTGGGATTAGTAGATGAGATGATTCAAAGGCTACATCTAATCATCTCCATCCCTCTTCATGAGTAGTATACCTATGTGAGCCGAGTCTTGTCTTTTAATCTATTTTATTTACGTGATTTACTTCTTTCCTGTGTGGACCGGATTGTGCTTGGGCTCGGAAGTTGGAGCCGAATTGAGATTGATGACTGAGGTATATTTATGGGCATATACCTAAGTAGAGTTGGTTGATACTTCGTGTTTGTATTTTTCCTTTGTGGTTTATCCTTCATGGATTCTGGGAGACCTTCAGGGGTCTTGGGGTCCCTACTGAGTATTGTTATACTCACCCCTGAACGGGCAATGCCCGCACTATGTTGTGTTGGTTCTAGATGATGAAAAACACTGATCGTGTTTGAGGCTTGTGGAGCTGGACGGTATCCGAAGGTGGACCACCTGGTGGGACGTACACGAAGCAGACGGACGGACCCGAGGTACCGAAGAGACTATCTATACCCACCCTTCAGGTGGGATTCCTAGAGGAAGAATCAGTGGTTGCTGCTTTACTTTACAACTGTTGTACTTTCTTTCTCAGTTGTAGTTTACTTTCAGTTGGGTTTGTATACTAGCCCATTTACTTTCTAGCACTTACTTTTGTACTCAGTTTTACTTAGTGCTTACTTCACTCACATACTTTGTTGTGTTTGTTTACTTTTATAAAGGCAATGCCTTCCCTTTTACTGGGATTTACGCCTTTGGTGTGAGTCGCCAGCCCCTGGCCTATGGAAGGTGGGCTTGGGGTAGTCACGACACGGGCCCCGAGGATAGGTCGTGACATAAAGACTCAGCCAAACCACTCACACTAGAGAACCAACATGGTAAACCAACCACACAACTTCCCCAACACAACATGAATGAAAACCCCAAACTCAACTAACCTCATAAGACAAGGGCCACAACCCCTGATATCTTATTGTGCAATACCCACCGCAAGTCTTCCTCATGATTAAAGAAACTCTCAATGAACTCACATGGACTAAATAGAAGTACACCCAACCAACATGCACATTGAATCTAAACATGGATATATTCAAAAAATAAACAAAACACCACTCCTCAATACTTGATAGTGTAATCCTTGAAAAACCTCTCATTAATTATCAAGCTCATATAGTCCATGAACAAACATACCTAGGATAATTTTCCTAAACCACTTAACCATGATCCTTACATAGTTCAGTCCCAAAAAAGAAGAGAACCCATGACACTCCTGTAATAAAACAAGGAATCTCCCTCATGACATAATCCACCAATAAGACCACCCTCTATAGAGGCATTAACCCAATAACAGAAGCACTAAACCACACTCCCACTGTACTACTCATAGCACAAAAAAACCAACATGCCCAAGCATTCAACCAATCCTTCCCTCATTATACAAAACCACAAAGCCAACCGTAAAACTAAGAAACCATGAAAACTACCAGAAATCCACCACACAGGTCCAAGAAAAACATAGCCTCTCCATAAAAAATATTAGGGACACCACAATCATTGGAAAAGTTGATTGTGATTAAAACATCTCTTATGCATCCTTTCCTTCATTGATCCAACCACAACCAAATGTAGAAGGGAATCCCAAAAAGTTCGCAAAGACATAGAATTGAATCCATGCATACCTCGATGAAGGAAATGAATCTACACCACTAGAGAACACCTCAACATGAAATATAAATGACCTTTCATCATATGAAAGGAATATGAGGATTAGTTGATTATGATATCACCAAGAACATATACATGGAATCACTGTATAAATAGATGCTTCCACTTTAAACAATTTAATCTTTATCTTCAATAAAACACATATAGAAAGTCATATGCATCTTATGTGACTAGAATGATGAACTAAGACATGCCCCTTTACTTTATGACAACAACTAAAAATATATAAATCATAAAATCTTAAAAAACAAGTGCATCACTGTAGGTGATAATCACAAAACTATAACAGTTAAAATAATGAAAAAAATCACATAACCCTAGAAACCAAGAATTCCTACCAGAATAGGTGTTCATGATGCACCATTTCAGTATCCATTGAATTATACAATACAATACTAGAAATCATGGTTGATGAATCTAAAAATAAAAAGCTAATGAAAAAGTATGCTCTAATTCCATTTTTTTCCTGAACCAGCCTATGTCAAAATGACCCATCACCCGATTTAGCTTTCAATAATCCAAAAGTGTGCCTCCATAGACACTAAACGCTAACAACTAGTGATGATGGCCAAAAAGGATACAGTGAGTAGACTATTCCCTCATATCAGAGTGAAATAACAATATAAATAAATTAAATAAATAAGAATCCATGAACATACAAGTACACATAAATGAATATATAACTGAAATAAACTAATAATGAATAAATGTTTTATATATGATCAAAAAAATACAACATAAATTTTTTTTTTCCACTACTACAAACACATATAGAATAAAATAAAGGGAAATAAATGCATAATTCTCTACTACTACTCTTAGCTGAAAGACATACTAGGTCTTCAAGATGGCTGGATTACTCGAGCATAGACATCAGACTCCACACTAGTAGATCTACTAGAACATGAAAGGTTATGCCTCCATCAGATGAACTATATCATGATAAAAATGAAAGAATCCATAGTTTATACACCTACACTAAGGATCATGTGCAAGGGGTGAGACAAAAATTTTAGTAGGCCACCCAAATGATGGTCTTAACATCTGCTCATTAACATGTGCATGAAAAACACGTCATGTTCAACATTAATGGACGTGACTCCAAGTATAAAAGATAAAAAAAATTAGAAATGAAACAAAAAGGACTTAAAAGGAAAAAATCACACATCTTATTATTTCCTAATAAGAATAGGAAAATCTACTAACATTGTAGCCCCAACAAGAGGAATTATAAATTGGGGATTACATAACCACGACATAAATCACTTCATCCAGATCAAGATAGATATCCAATATGAAATGAAATGACATGAAAACAAACTAGACCATATGATCTCATACAAGGTGTCAAAACCAAAAACACATGTACTGAGAAATAGGAATCCAATGGATAACTTATATTGGAAGTAGGGACACCCTGTCAACCTTAGCATACAATACAATACCCAAAATTCATATAGGATGTGATGGGAGAAAAAACCATTAAACCCATTTTATGGAAACCAGATCATGCACAAAACCTATAAATAGGTCTCTAGGAGCACATTAGACTCCACTTTCCACTATCCCTTTCTTTGAAATTTGAGATAAGGTAGTTGCACTCATCTGGACCATCCATTATCTATGGATTCCTTCCTCACAACAAATAGCCAATCGACAGAGGAGAGGAACCTAAATAATACTTGGGTGTTCTCCCAGTAAAATAATATCCCAAAGTACACTTCATCCATAAATACTAAAAAAAGAACATCCTCAAACATCCAAGACGTATCTCAAACACTAGGGTCTACTAAAACCCACTCTTTTCAAATAAAACCAATGAAAATAACACCGACCATCTCATAGGACAACTAATAATGGGATGCTACCATGGTTTCCAAAACCCAACAACAATAGGAAACACTATAAGGGGTACCTACAACAAATAAAATCTCATGTAGGACACCCTATAATGGGTTCCTATAGTTAATCCATGTTGTTAGTTTTGAGGATGATCAGTTCATTTCTTCAAAACAGATTTTGTGTGTTATCTATGAAAACTATATCATTATTTAAACACATCATGATTATTAATCATGAAAATATTATTACATTTCTTCATAAATTATAAATTTGAAACCAATCATTAAATATGTATATGAAAAATGAATTGTGTTATGATCATGAAGATGATAGTCTGTATCTACGCATGAGTATTGTTTCAGTTTTTAAATGATCATTATATACTGAAGTTATGTATTATATTATCATTTTAGAAAGGTAATAATAACATAAATACAATATCATGTGCTTAAATATTTCTATACACATCATTCTTGTGATGTATTGTAGAAAAATCAATCACATCGCTTCATGGAGGTTGTAGTCCACATATATTGGAACACCATAATCATTTTAAGTGTAAAAAAATGATATATCATATTTTTATAATGGTACATAAGTAATGAATATAATTATTATGAAATTTTAATCACATATATTCATTATAATTATCCTTGTTACCTTTAATTTAAAGTGTTAGTGAAAGATAACTCACACCACTTCATGAGGCTATAGTCCAAAAAATATTACTTTTGTTAGGTTTAATCATATTATCAAAATAATGTGACTTTCAAATTTCTTAATTCATTGGAAAAAAGACCTTTTTTTGGAAAAGTTGTTATCTTTCACTATTCACTAAAATTCAATATTTTCTAAAAATACCTAAATTTTAATGAAGGTAACTTTTCATATTCTAATTTAAAAAATTAATTTCACTCTCTCAAATATATTATCAAAATTTTCATAAAACCAGTTTCAATATTTCTAATGAAAAGAATAAAAAATTATTTTTGATGAAAACATATTTTTGAAGAATAAATTCACATTAATAAAAGTTTATTAATTATTTAATAAAAATTAATAAATAATTTATTTAATGTAGTAAATTTAAGTATATAAAAACATATTTTTAATAAATTAGATAGTACTACTCATACCCACCAACTTAATGGTTAGGTTATAATGGTTATATATACCACATGTCATTTAAGAATGCTTTTTCATGTCGAATACCCTATCGAACATAGTTGTATTTTCAAAAATATAATGGTGTTACATAATTTTTGAATTTTACAAAAAATTTATTAAATAGTTGTTTTTTTTCAAAATATGTTAAATGATTGGATTTTCACTCCATCATAACTTATCAGTACTTTTAACATTCCTTTATTATTTTACAATAATCCTTTCAAATAAAATGTTTTATTTTATAAATGAATAGTGTATTTTAAAGAAATGATTTCACAATTGAAAATTTTATTTACAAAAAAATACCTTAATGTTACATATTCTTCATTTGGGATATTTTTTAATGATACCATCCTAATTCTTTATATATATGAATCGTTATTCTTTAAATGATATTTTTGGGGAAACCATTTGTTTTCCTTAAGTTCATCATGTTATGAAAGGTTTTACTAATTTTAATGTATAAGACATAAATGTATTCTACTGCCACCGTAACCTTTATTTGAGGTTCAGATTACTTAGAAGAATTCATATTTTATTCAAATTAAAACCATTTATCACTTTTTCTAGGTGATTATAATTTGAATATGAGGTTTTATAAGGAAAATGTATATCAATATCCCGGTATGTTTTCTTATGAGTACAACGGGCGTTTTTTAGTTACAAGATTTTATTTGATATAATTAGGTTATAGTTCATGGTAATCTTATACTATAAATGGTGGTTGTGTTATAAAACAAGGTAGGGTGATCCTGTTATATCTCTCTATTTCATTGGGTAAAGTGATGGAGCTAACCCATTAGGTTTCTCCTAAGGGATAATTGTAATATACAACAATAGTTATTCCATGTATAATTGTGATGGTTATTCCCATGGTAGTTATGATGGTTACTCTATGTATAGTAATAATTTTAATTCCTTATGTAAGTAATAATGACATGAAAATGATTCCTCAAGAAAACTATATTATGTATCTTTTATTATTATTTATTTTTATGGGAATATTATGATTTCACAATGAAAATTAATATATATGCCACATTGAATGGTTGAAAAATATAAATTTTTGAAAATTTATTATGATTTTTTCATGATTTGAAGGAAATGATGATGATTTAATTTTTTGTAACATTTTCTATGAAATGTATTTTAAAATCATTTGAGGATAGGATATGATTTTTTGAGTAAGAAATTTTTTATTTTGAGCCCAACGTTTATTTTTTAAAAAGGAAAATTTCTATAAGTATTCATGGTCTAATAGTTTCTTTAATTCATTATTTTTATGTCCTTTGATAAACTATTTGATCTCATCCCAAGTTTTAAAATGTTTTGGATATGTAATAGGGATGGATTATTAGAAGGAATACTTCATGCTAAAATTCAGGAGGATTTTTCATAAAAATAAAACACTTTTCATTTTAAAAGATTCATACTGTGAAAAAATGTATTCTGATTAGAATAGTCCACTTTGTAAAATATTGTTATGTTTTGTAATAGTTATGAATTAAATCAAAATTAATAAAAAACCTAAAATACATTTTGGAATGAAATAATGTTATTTCTTGTCTAACAAAACAAGATTATGTTCTATTTAAAGAAATTTCCTTATAAAAAATATATAGTAAAATATAAATTTAATAAAATAATGTTATTAACATTGATAGTTTCATAAAAAAATTATATTTACCTGATTAATTTTGAGCATAATTATCTGTTTACCATATAAATTCAAAATGATATTTTTTTTATTTAATGGACTGTTTCCACATTGTTGTAATTATTATTATTATGTTATTGTGTAATGGATGAAGGAATTTTAAAAAATTATTCACCATCATCAATATTATCATTAAACAAATGAATTTTTATTATATATAAAATAATATATCAATGGAAATTAGAAGCTCTAGAAACCTATATTAATTTTTTTTCATTAATCTACATGAGAAATAATTTATCTATGAAAATAAATATTTTAAAATTGACAAAAAAAATCCATACACATCGTCTTCAAAACCATTTTTACTGTAAACCTAGTTACCCTTAAAAACTATTACCTAAAATTTAGTTTATTTAATAATCCATATATCATCAAAGAAATCCAAAATATTTTTTTAATATGAAATATTGTTTTTATCTATTGTACTCAAAATATATAGTACTTTTGTGAATTCCATTACTCCATTATTCTAAATATTACTATTTTAATCTTATGTTTTTATTTAGAATTTGAAACCATTAATATGAACATTATATAACATTATCAAATTAGCACATGGTCCCCTACTAACCATTTCAATGTTTATTATGTAGATAAATTGGTTTTTCTTTTCTCCTTAACACATGAAACAAATTATTTTCTCTATTTATTAATATTCCCCATTTCATTTCATCTCAAAAATCAAACATTAAATCCTATATGATTGATGATATATATGGTTAAAACACACCTATGTTGTTTAAAATGTGTAAATATTCATGAATCACTTCATATTGTAGAATAAACTTCAACTTTATGCTACTGATCGCTTTACCTTCACAATAAGGTTTAAAATGAAAATATATAAGGAGAACAACATGTTCTATATTAGAAAAAATAATCTGTACACTGCTCAATTACCTATTTTGATATATATATCTAAAACTAGAGGGATTTAATCATTATGAATACATAATATATCACAAAAATGAGTCCATATATCTTTCAATAGGATATATCCAATGTAAATATTTAGGAAAAAGTATTTTTATCTCACTCCACAAATGAATCAATTGATTAACCATTATATCGAAATATATTGTTAGAAAAGGAATTTATAGATGACAATGTATGGGTATATCATTTTTCTACAAAACATCTATCAATATTAAATCCAAAAAATAGAATAAATGGAATTGATAAAGTAACACAACCTGATGATATACTTTAAAATAGGTATCAGAAATATACCACACAATGTTGCTAGTAGAAACTACTATATCAATACATGTCAATCATGATATTTCAATTTTTTTTACATTAACTCATTCAATGAAAAACTTTATTCCAAATTTGAGGAGAAACAACATTATAATTTTTTACCATGATTTTTTTTAAAATATCATCTCCCTCTTTCATAATTATTGACAGGACAATTTCAAATATGTTAACATTCAATTAATTTTTCTAGCTTACTCCAAACATATTACCAAGTTTATTAATTCTGTTAATTCATATAATCCATATTTTTATCTTCTTATTATTTTAAAATATTCAAATAAAACTATAAAGAATATGTCTCTTGAAATAAATAAAACAATTGTAATCTTTTACCTATATAAATTTACCATATTATAGCTTGAATAAAACCAATAAATTATTCAATGTATTTTTTAATTTTAATAACATTTATTCATTCTAAATGTGATTTTTTTACCCATGTAAAAATATAATTTATATAATAGTGGTTATGGGAAAAAATAAAAATCTTCTAAACCAATAAAATAATATTTTAATCTTTAATAATGATGATCCAATAAAAAAAGTCATCAATGTTGCATGTACAATATTTTTCATCCATTTTGCAATTGATGATAAGAAGTCCCATCATCCAAATTTGGGAAAACATTGTATCCATTAACTATGTGTCAAGATAAGTTTTCATATGTTGTAAAGTCATTTATTTTGAACATTATTAATGGAAATAAAAATAAAAATACCCCTTCTTATAGGTATAAATTATACTATATCTATCTCTATTAGAAATTAAAAACTAAAAAACAATGGAGATATATAAAAATTATTCCCCTTCTAGGATGTTTTTTTCATGAAATCATTAATCTAATATTTTCATAATCTATCCCCATACACATTTTTGAGATAATTTATAGACAAGAAATATAATATGCTATAAACTACATTCGATTTTTTATGCTCATATATATATATATATATTAATTACATCATTGTGTAGTCCCATTATGTTATTTTGAAATATATTTCCAAAATTGAAAAAAATAAATCCAATATTTTCCATTTTGGTGATTTTTTTGGGTGGAATATGTTTTGATCATATGATCACTCATATTTATATCATCTTATCCTCTTTGAATTAATTGAATTTTCACAGAGAATATCCAAAAAAGGAATTATAGGATGATAAAAAATTTATTTATATGTAGAATTGGTGCATGTTCAAGGGATTGAATCGTGGTTTGGTTTTCCATACATTTTCTATCTTGCTGTCCAACATTTTTTAAAATTCTAATGATATTTCATATTCATTCCAGTATGGTATGTAGATTTTTGGTGAAATAATGAATGTTTATATTATTTAATACACTTTTATATAATTTGTTTCCTCAAATTTAGAATCATGAAGCCCAATTCATTTTTGAAGAATCCCTTTCAAATGTTCAATAAATTTCCTATACCATTTATCTCTACGACTCAATTTCACATTCATGTTAACTAATATCAACACTACTGATAATAGTATAAAATTAGTGAATCTTTAGAATATTGGTTTATCATAATCTCCATACAATCATAAAACACATGTTTTTAATGATTCCAACACCAACATCATTAATTATTATTTTTGTATGATCCATTATCCCATGTTTATCGTCTTCATCACCATTATATCTTAAAATGTTTTCTCCATGCCAGATCCAACCTGTGTAATTATGAATTAAACTATAGAAAATCATATTGTGTTTGATTTCTCTATTCCCTAATAAACTCATATTCAAACACTTCATGTATGGACATGACAATTTGAATTTTTTTATTAATATTTCATTTAGTAAATTCCTAGTAACTATCAACACCTTTCTCATATTCTTCTCATGCCATTCATGCATTTACGCAATTATGATCCATTAACTAACTATAGTTAAAATATAATAGAAGAATATAATTATACATAAAAAAAATTTATTCATATATATAAGAATATCAAATTAAAAAAATATTTATATAAATATATAAAAGGATAACTTTTTAAATTTCTATTTATATCGGTATAAAATTTCACACTGAAAAACAATTTAGAACAGTAAAACCATTTATAAACTAACTTAAATAAAATGAAATAAAAAATTTTAATAGAAAAATTTATATGGGAAAAAATATTTAAACCATGATATTATGACGCTGTAAAAAATATTTAAATATAAAAAATTGTAAATAAGAACACTTATAAAAAATTGCAATGACAAATAATTTATAATTAGAAAAAATTTATTATCATGAACTAATTTTAACAAAAAAATCGTACAAGTAATAAAAATATATAAAATAAACTAAAGGGTTGAATTCAATTTTTATCTAAAAAAAATTAATTAAACATGTAAAAAATATATCTTAAAACATATGGATTTTGATGATAATAAAAATTTTCACATTTCTGATGAATACACGTTAAAGAATTCAAAAAAGGGTAAAATATGAAATTTAAGGATAAAAATAAGATATAATATTGTTAAAAATCAATCAAATGATAAGTTTGGAGAATATCATTGAATTGAGAATATTAGGGTCTCCATAGTATAAGTGATATCAAGGATCATGGAAGAAGGTTGTGTGATGGATGATTTATAAGAAACAATGAATAAAGGAGTACGAAAATTGAATAAAATTATAATATCACGAATTGTTGGAGTACTATCACTAGTCAATTGGACGATAGTGTTAGATAGGGCACACAGAAAAATGTAGAAGTCTATTTAAATTCTTATGATAGAGAAACTATCTAGGTGTGTAATGGGATAATTCATTTTGTGACTGTATAAACTCTAGAGAGAGAATTCAATTTACCTAAATTCTTTTATATCTAATTATTTTCTTCATGTATTTCTAATATCTTCTTCCTAATCCAATAATTTTATCATTTTTCTTAGGATCTATATGTTTCAGTATGGAAAATTCATCAAGGTATGACAAATTAAACCACCTTAAAATAGTTAAATTCATAGGAATCATGGATTTATATCATTGAAAGACTAAATATTCATTTTATGACCATTATATTATACTCCATCAAGTCTCCATGATCACGATGTGACCTTAATCCATATCATATACATATAGAATAATATTAAACATAGGTATCACTTTTGTATCAAGTCATTATGAAATAGTTCCTTCCATTGTATAATTAATATTCACAAGCCTTACATATAATAAAAATAGGAAAAATTTATAGCCAATTAATATAATTTATCCTATATTTTAAGAGAAAAATTGCACTTATTTATACAAATTTTATTTGAATGCATTACCAAATTCCATGTTCATTTCTATTCAACTTAAAAAACCTATATATTTTTTAAAACATTTCAAAATCATATTAAATGTAATTTAAACATAAAAAAAACTACCTCACATTAAAGACATTATTTTTTATGATCATGAAAATATATATTTATATTTAATATAAAACATCACACAAAAAACATATTAACTCCTCCCCATCAAAAAATATTCTTATCTAGAAGAATTCTAAATTCTATATTATAAATCTACAGATCAAGATCTCAGAAAAATATTGTCTATATTAAAAAAGGATCCCCATATTCAAAATAACTTGTTCATACATCATATTTCATCATGGGATAAATAATATCCAAACAAATATTTTTTATCCCAATAATTATTTTTAAATATTTAAATTAATAATTTTTTTTATGAATTTATTTTTGGAGATATATATTACATACTAGTTGGAAACAAGACATATTTTGAGTTATTAACTCCCAAATTTTTTTTGAACACTGTAACATGAGAGGTTTTTTTGTGATTGTTTATACTTAGTTTTTTATAAAATACAGTATAAGTATTCACAATAAAGATATTTTTAATTATTTTCATGAGAAATAATTTAATTTTTTATTCATTAATGAGACATTTATATAAGGATTGTGTATGATGGATGGGTATATGTGTTATTTAAATGTTGGTCATGACTATGTAATTATGTTTTTTTTATGAATTTTATGAATTTTTTAACAATCAGTTTAGACCGGTCTATGCTGAATCAATTAATATTTATATCATATGATATGGGCATGAGTTTGAGTTTCTAAGATATAGTTATTATATAATGTTCAGTAAGAGTGAGTTATTAATTATATATTAGTAGTTTTATTGACTAACTAAGGAATATATCTGATTATTTGATATAAAATTACTAAAGATGGATATTTTTGAAATAGTTGAACTATCTCATATAGTAATATTCCATTAAAGTGATACTAAAATTATATTAAATAAAAATTAAACTAATATATTTCTCTTAATAACATCACTTATATTTTATATAAAATGATTGAAATTTTTATTTTTTTTCTTTTATGGTAATAAAAAACATTATATAAACTTTTGGAAAGATTATTAGAGTTGGTAATACTTTGTTTGAATTAGCTGTACTCCCACCTATGGTTAATGATCATATGAGAAATATTTTGTAAAAAAATTGGTATAGTGAAATAATGGAAGATTATTTTTATGAGTATATTGAGATGGCCAATGGTAAATATAGTTAGGTGATTTTACTATGTTGAGATTACACATTGTTAACAGATATATGAATATTTATAAGGGGTTAATAAATAATTATTTAAATTTATATTTTAAATGATGTCATAATGTAAGGCTCCAGCCTTAAACCTTACTTAATATTGAATTAAATGAGTAATTCACATTGAGGATCTTTTTAGGTTTAGAGTTTTAGAGAATTAGGTCATAAATATTACATCTCAAAAGATTACATAGTAGACACTTCTACTAAGTTTCCATAAAATAAAAAAGACACTTAAAAATAAACATGTCTAGTTCCATGTTTTAGATAGTATGTCTTTCCTTGATCCCATCCTTGACCCTATTCATCTTTAAGTCCTATGGAAAACATTTAAAAAACTTGGGATGAGCATAAAAAGCCCATTAAAGGATACAGAAAGAAGGAAAACTGTTAGTTTTTCAAAACAACAAGTAAACCATGAATACTTTACCAAAGTAATACTTTTCACCTTTATGAAGTAGTAAAAACTATTCACTGACTAAAAGACCATTACTTACCCTTTTGTAACCAAACTATTACCATAAGACCCATATAAAGAACACATGACATATAAAGGTAACTTGGGACATAAACATAATTAAATGGAATAACCATACGGTCAACTTCCACACATACTGAATGGAATATCCATACGGCCGACTTCCATACCCAATGCCTTAGAGGTTATAACGTAACCACCCATCCTGGTATTCACGGAACCACCTACCAAATGGTTTATCACGTAACCACCCGAAAAATGTCCAAGTACCATTACAAAATCATAATACATAAAACAATTATAAATGTAAGAAAACATTTCCATATTTCAATCACAATATATAAATTAAATATATTGACTTAAAAAATCCATTATCAAAACCATTTTCAATACCAAAATACATAAAATAGTATATGGTATTTATTTACTTTTAAAAAAAATATTATGGCTTGTTGAGGACGCCAAAGATCAAATAATACTCGCGGAGGCAGAAAGGTCATTGTCACCGCGTACGTTAAAAAGAAACATACTTTTTGTCATTTAGTAAAACACTTCGTATAAGAAAGATTCCTTTTGAATAAAATTATAAGTCAAAGGGGTTTATACACCGTATAAAAGAATGTTGTGTATAAATCAAAATATGCCTCAATGAAAGGAGATTGAGACGAAGTCCCTTACAACGTCGGTATCCTTAGATTAAGGATAAATCAATTACATGATTATGTGTGATAAATATGAATACACCAAATATAAGTGGATATTAAGTGTAAAACAATCATAGGTCATTCACACATACTCTTTGAAAAACCAAACCAATGACATAGATATTTAACTCAGTGAAATGAGATTGATTTATGATTTCCCATACAAGTTTGTCTAAATGACGTAAGAATTTATCAATGTGATGATTATGTGTATAAACAGTATATCCAAACAAAGGTTTGTGGAAATTACAACATATATATTCCATACATAATCTTGGCATAATAAAATCAAGAAGTAGAGGTTTAACCCAATGAATTGAAAGTGGGTTAATAAGTTCCTTTACAGAAATTGGACAGCCTGACAACGTCACTTTAAAATTCAGAAAATGAGTTTATGAGAGAGAAAATGGTATCTCATCACTTGGACATAAAATTTACATAAATAAGGATATATAAGAACATATCACACCATAATATTATGTGAATTAAAAGACATAACAAAAGAGGTCTTTTAAAAAGAGGGGGTGAAAGGTTCCCTTACCGACTTGGGTAACTTTCGAAACATAAACCCCATGGAAGAAGGGTCATACAATGAAGATGTAAATACCCATAATTGAAATTATACTACACAAAGAGTATAATAATGTGCAGTACATACACCACTCAATGTAAATTGTGGCAAATGTAGCATAAATCTCACCGGAATAAAAGTGAGATGAAAAATCCCTTACGAAAACTCGGCAGCCTAACAACGCCAATTAAAACATCCAAAAATGGATTGATGAGATAAAATAGGGTCTCTAATAATATTAACATAAAATTTACAGAAAGGGGAATATAAAATAACATCCCCCAACATAACAAAGATGAGCTTAAAAGAAGTGACCTAAAGGAGAGTACTTAAAAAGAGAGATTGAATTTCTTAAGAAAATTCGGCAGCCTAACAGCCCCACTCAAAACTTCCAAAATGGATTGATGAGAGAAAATGGGGTCTCTCATCATATGAACATAAAAAGTAAAGTAAGAGTAATATAAAATAACATCCCAGTCATAAGAAAGATGAGCTTAAAAGGAATGACATAAAAGAGTGTACTTAAAAAGAAATAGAGGGGTAGGATCCCTTACCACAAGTCCGACTTGTCTTGTTTGTTTCTTTATATTCCTGAATAATAAAATTTGGTAAATTTATAATTTCTTAAGGACCTATTTTAAAGATTATTATTCAGTTCATATCACATATTATAATGTTATAATAATTGGTTAATAATGTGAGTTCATATCAGACATTTTTGTCGATGTTTGGTACATGAGTCAAAAATGAACTTGTATGAAAATGATTGTCCATGTAGTTATAAGTAAATCATCTCCAGAATAGTATTAATGATTTAAATATCATATATATCCAGTAAATATTCATTTTATACTACTCCATAAAATTTTGAGACAAAAATAAATGAAATGCACCGTTCATGGAGACGGTAGGTCGTACGTACGCATGAATGCTACTTTCATTTCTTTGTCATATTAATGGAATTAAAAATAATTGAGAGATATATATAATATAATTCCAGTAAAATATATATGTTATATAGGTCACATATTTTCATTAATTTCATTCTTTATACATTCCATGTATTTCATGAACGAGTCACATCACTTGAGGGGGCGGTAGTCCACACTTCCTCGTATGAAATTATCGCATTTGCACAACATGTAAAGAATAAATGCATGTTTTAAATATAAAATTCAGAAGTATATAGAAAGAATAAATTCCATATATATCATATATAAAATATAGTGACATCATAATGGACACCATGAAAGGTGTTAATAGAAGATTGAACAATCATCGTTTCGTGAGGCAGAAATTTTCCATCCACAGAAACAGTATGTTCTTTAACCATTAGAAGAAGGTGTGTGTAAGTTTTGCTCGAATACTTCACATAACAACATCATATTATATTTAATATACTGGTGTTTTTACAAAATAAATGAATAAAAAGAGTTTAGAGGGTTGGATAAGCAAAATAAAACAAAAGAACATTAGATAAGACTTTACCTTAAAATCAGGTAACTCCCTTTGGTTTGAACAAAAAGGGTTTCTCGAAGAGCTTCCTGCCTAAGGAAAGGCTTATAGGATGAGGAGAGGGATATGGAGAGACAAAATTATCAGAGCTTGGCCGAGAAAAATTCTTGAGAAGTTCGGATAAGGAGGTAGATGTGGGGGCCTTTTATAAGAGGAGAGGAGGGGCACTCCTGGAAAGGTATAAAATGTTACTTTATTTTCAAATGATTTTCGGATTTTAATGCTACCAAAATGATTAGTTTCAAGGATAAGGTGATAATGGTTTGAAATCCACCCATACAATAGGTTTTTTAAATGTTTATTTCTTAGATTTTACATTATCTTTCCATTTTATTTAAAACGTTAAATAATGAGGTAATCACTGCATCATCATGGTGTCATAAATAATTTAATTTATTTAATGTCTAAAAATTATAAAAAAAATACTATGATGTAGGAAATATTTTTATATTTCCAATTAATATTTATAGTAAAACATTTGACTTGTATAACCCCATTTAAAAATTGTTTTAGTAAAACAATACATGTTTGTGTCATTTTTACTTTTACTTTAAATAAAAGGCATTAATGTCATTATCTTACCCAAGTGGATCCATGGGGTCCCAAAAATCAACCCATGGGATGTATTGGTCGTCCATGGCTCATCCAATAGGGTTAGGACACGTTTCAAGATATTTTAATTTTATTTTAATATCATTTTTACCTTAAATCACACTAATTACCTTTAATCGTGATTAATAAATCTTAAAAGTTACTTTTCATCAAAAACTATTTTCATCCCATTGAACCAAATTTTACTTAATAATGAAAATAATTTATATTTTATTTTTTAAATTCAAATCACAGAAGTGGTAAAGTTCCATTTAAACGAAAAATCAGTTTTTGTAACTACCACTTTATGGTTTCACTATTCATAAAAAATTATGGGTTTTCAAAAAAATACCAAAACTTCACCAAAAGGTATATTTGATATTAAAAATTTAAAAATGATGTCTATTTTACAAAATTAAAAACATATAAGTTTAATTAATTAATTTAATAATTAATTCCCACTGTCAAATCAAATTGCGTGTTTTTAAGAAACAATATGTATCTAAAGATTGACACTAGTTTAAGTCCAATTTCAAAGTGAAATTAATTCCAAAGACCACCATTGTATTAAATGGAAAAAATATATTCTAATTTCACTTTAAAACCAATTAAAAAGATAATATAATCATATAAATAAATTATATTAAAAAGAGGTTTTGAATTAAAATACAACATTTTCACTATTCATTAAAAAATGAACTTTATCGGAAAAATACCAAAAATTTACTCAAAGTAAATTTTGATGTCCCGATTCTAAATAAGAATTTTATTTTGTCAAATATAACACATAAAATTATAAAAAAGTAGATTTAAAAGTGGTTCTCCATCAAAATACCGTTAATCGACCTTTTAAAGAATATTAGAATGTTTACGCTTAAAATTGGATTCATTCACATTTTTAATCCTATAACATTTATTGTAAAAAGTAAAAATATTTGACAAACATATATAATCATTTTGTAGTTAGTTCCATTCTTTCCCACCATTACAATGGCTAGGCGTAATATTATTTTATTATTAGAGTGCAATGTAAGATTTCAAAGGAACTTGTTGTCGCGTATTGGGTACACCATCGAGCATAGCATTCCCTTTAAAGTAATATTAATATTTTTTTCACAAATATGGATAAATATAAAAATTCCATATTCTTTATTTACCTGGGGTGTTACATCCTTCCCCCCTTTTGGGAATTGCATCCTCGCAATTTTAAAATTGGGCTCGGAAACATCATTGAAAGTCCCACATCGGAACAAGAGTCGGTAAAATAATCACTTTAAAAGAAAGAAAGAGATGTACAGAGGTCCCCTGAGCTAACCCATACTAGGATTCCATGTAGGAAAACATGGATATGGAATAAAAATCAAAGGGTCATGTTCTGAGGGAGAGTGATAGAAAACATGTTTAGGAGAAAGTTAACCACAAGAAAATCACAAACTTGTGGTGGGTTAAATGGTATTCGATTCCCCAGTAGGAAAATTTAACGGACAACATTTTTTTAAGTTACTTTTCATTGAGGAATTTATTTTTGATCTTAAGGAAACATACTTACTTGTCATGTTGACTTTCAACTTTTACTAGATTTCTTACACAAACTCATACTTTCCCTAAATGATGAGTATTTAGGAATACTTGTTCACATTAAGAGTACTATAATAAAATTCTAGAGAATCAAATACTCCTCAAAATAGAACTATATACTTCCCACGTCTTTAGACTTTAACCAAAACCAAAACCAAAAAAGGTTAGTACAAGATCAGATAATCCTGAAAAGGATAATCCTTTATAAAAAGAAAATCTATTCTTAATCACCAAAATTTTTCCAAAAAAACCCAAAGTTCAAAGAAGACCACAAGTAAACCAAACTAAGATTGAAACCCAAATATTTGAAGGATTTAATCACATAGTCTTCCAACTTAAATCGTATCATTTATCTCCAAACAACATCAGTTTCTCTTAAAGTCTCATATTGAAAAGTAATTAACCTAATCACATATCCTCCATGATAGGTTAATAATTTCCATAGATAACCCAAAATCAAATTACTCTTAATTCATAAAATCATCTAACTAAAAATAATTATTTAAACTAACCAGGGACTTCACGTAGTCCAGTGGTAGGCGATAAATACCAGTCACACTTTGGTTGTGGGTTCGATTTCCGCAGCTTTGTCCGACGCGACGGGTTGTCACATGGTCTGCGTGTTGTCCTTTTTCCAAACTATATAATTCTCAAATAATTCCCCAAAAATAGATAAAATCATCAAAAATAACCATAACATAATTTAACCTCAATTTTATATCATGCCTTTCACTTTCCATCATAACATATAGTAACCCATAATTACCTCAAAAGTAAGGATCATATAAACCCAAGTGGTTCTTTATAACTATGTCCACAAAAGAACAGATAACTATTCCTTGGATAAAATTTTTATATATCAAACATCAGGGTTACACATACTATAAAAAGTATTCTAATGTAACCCCATCATCAAAAGAGACTTAATACTCTTAAGAATTTCACCATAACTCTTGAAGACCTTATATGTTGACTTCTTACTCATTCAATATTCTTCATGATCCATTAACCATTCCTTTCCAACTTATTATGAAATACTTCTTTCATACAAACAAAATCATGAATCATATCCTAATATTCCAAAATAGGAAAACAAATTTTAAGAAATAATCCATACCTTTGATTGGTCATTGTCAGTTTCTTCATCCTAAATTGGAATGAAATTAGGTATTGGAAAATGAATATTTGTACGATCTTGGTGATCCCATTCCTAAAACTCCTTCATAGGACATGTGTTTGCATAATGACCATTCACACCACATTTAAAACATTCAATTGATCCCTCAGAAAGAACTTCTTTCCCTTTCCTCGAGTCAACTGGATGCTTCCTTTTTCCATGGCAGGTTATTGCTTTATGACCTTCATTTCCACATCTATAGCATATTTCTGTCCCTTTGAAACATTTTCCTAGGTGTTTCTTTCCACATCTTTGACACATAGGTTTTTGAACACACTTACCTTTGTGATTATTACCTGTAGTTCCGTAGGGATTTGTTTCTCACATATATGATTCCTTATAGAAATAACCAAGGTTTAGGTGGTCAATCATGACTCTAGATAGTTGGTTGAGGATAAAAACAAGAGTTCTCATTGCAGATCCCATATCATTCAGTTGGTCGCTTAGAAAACTGTCACAGTTTCCTTCACATCCACTGTTAGTTTGGTGCCTGCTAGATCCAACCATTTACTAAAACCAAAAAGGTCAGTGTGGGTATATCAACAAAACCATCATATACTAATGAGGAAGATAAACACTAAGATATACTTACTCATTCACTTTATCTAAAACTAGGACTCTTTCTGAAATCCTAACCATTATGGTAATGTCACTTATGCTTAGAGAATACCCTAACCTCTAAAGTTATCTAAACCGACCTTTGATACCAACTATAAGACCCCGAACTTAAACCTTACTTAATATTGAATTAAATGAATAATTTAGATTGAGGATCTTTTTAGGTTTAGAGTTTTAGAGAATTAGGTCATAACTATTACATCTCAAAAGATTACATAGTAGACACTTCTACTAAGTTTCCATAAAATAAAAAAAACACATAAAAAGAAACATGTCTAGTTCCATGTTTTAGATAGTATGTCTTTCCTTGATCCCATCCTTGACCCTATTGATCTTTAAGTCTGGTGGAAAACATTTCAAAAACTTGGGATGAGCATAAAAAGCCCAGTAAAGGATACACAAAGAAGGAAAACTGTTAGTTTTTCAAAACAACAAGTAAACCATGAATACTTTACCAAAGTAATACTTTTCACCTTTATGAAGTAGTAAAAACTCTTCACTGACTAAAAGACCATTACATACCCTTTTGTAACCAAACAATTACCATAAAACCCATATAAAGAACACATAACATATAAAGGTAACTTGGGACATAAACATACTTAAATGGAATAACCATACAGTTTACTTCCACACATACTTAATGGAATAGCCATATGGCCAACTTCCATACCCAATGCATTGGAGTTCATAATGTAACCACCCATCCTGGTATTCACGGCACCACCCGTCATATGGTTTATCACGTAACCACCCAAAAAATGTCCAAGTACCATTACAAAATCATAATACATAAAACAATTATAAATGTAAGAAAACATTTCCATATTTCAATCACAATATATCACTTAAATATATTGACTTAAAAAATCCATTATCAAAACCATTTTTAATACCAAAATACATAAAAGAGTATATGGTATTTATTTACTTTTATAGAAATATTACGGCTTGTTGAGGAAGCCAATGATCAAATAATACTCGCGGTGGTGGAAAGGTCATTGTCACCGCGTACGTTAAAAAGAAACATACTTTTTTTTCATTTAGTAAAACGCTTCATATAGGAAAGATTTCTTTCGAATAAAAGTAGAAGTCAATGGTTTTTATACACCGTATAAAATAAAGTTGTGTATAAAACAAAATATGCCTCAATGAAAGGATATTGAGACGAAGTCCCTTACAACGTCAGTATCCTTAGATTAAGGGTAAATCAATTACATGATTATGTGTGACAAATATGAATACACAAAATATAAGTGGATATTAAGTGTAAAAAAATAAGTGGTCATTCACACATACTCTTGGAAAAACCAAACCAATGACATAGATATTTAACTCAATGAAATGAGATTGAGTTATGATTTCCCATACAAGTTCGTCTAAATGACGTAAGAATTTATCAATGAGATGATTATGTGTAGAAATAGCATATCCACACAAAGGTTTGTGGAAATTACAACATAGATATTCCATACATAATTTTGTAATAATAAAATCAAGAAGTAATGGTTTAACCCAATGAATTGAAAGTGGGTTAATAAGTTCCTTTACAGAAATCGGACAGCCTAACGACGTCACTTTAAAATTCAGAAAATGAGTTGATGAGGGAAAAAATGGTATCTCATCACTTGGATATAAAATTTACATCAATAAGGATATATAATAACATATCCCACTATAATAGTATGTTAATTAAAAGACATAACAAAAGAAGTCTTTTAAAAAGAGGAGGGTGAAAGGTTCCCTTACCGACTTGGGTAACTTTCGAAACGTAAACCCCATGGAAGAAGGGTCATAAAATGAAGCTTTAAATACACATAATTGAAATTATACTACAAAAAGAGTATAATAATGTGCAGTACATACACCACTCAAAATAAATTGTGGAAAACGTAGCATAAATCTCACGGGAATAAAAGTGAGATGAAAAATCCCTTACGAAAACTCGGCAGCCTAACAACGCCACTTAAAACTTCCAAAAATGGATTGATGAGATCAAATAGGGTCTCTCATAATATTAACATAAAATTTACAGAAAGAGGAATATTAAAGGACACCCCCCAACATAACAAAGATGATCTTAAAATAAGTGACCTAAAAGAGAGTACTTAAAAAGAGAGAGATTGGATTTCTTACGAAAATTCGGCAGCTTAACGGTGCCACTCAAAACTTCCAAAATGGATTGATGAGAGAAAATAGGGTATCTAATCATATGAACATAAAAATTACATTAATAGTAATATAAAATAACATCTGAGTCATAATAAATATGATATTAAAAGGAATGACATAAAAGAGTGTACTTAAAAAAAAAGAGGGGTAGGATCCCTTACCTCAAGTCCGAATTGTCTTGTTTGTTTCTTTATATTCCTGAATAATAAACTTTGGTCAATTTATAATTTCATAAGTACCTCTTTTAAAGATTATTATTCAGTTCATATCACATATTATAATGTTATAATAATTGGTTAATAATGTGAGTTCATATCATACGTTTTTGTCGATGTTTAGTACATGAGTCAAAAATGAACTTGTATGAAAATGATTGTCCATGTAGTTATAAGTAAATCATCTCCAGAATAGTATTAATGATTTAAATATCATATATATCCATTAAATATTCATTTTATACTACTCCATAACATTTTGAGACAAAAATAAATGAAATGCACCGTTCATGGAGACGGTAGGCTATACGTACGAATGGACGCTACTTTCATTTCTTTGTCATATTAATGGAATTAAAAATAATTGAGATATATATATATATTATAATTACAGTATAATATATATGTTATATAGGTCAGATATGTTCATTAATTTCATTCTTTATAAATTCCATGTATTTCATGAATGAGTCACATCACTTGAGGGGGCGGTAGTCCACACTTCCTCGTATGAAATTATCGCATTTGCACAACATGAAAAGAATTAAGGCATGTTTTAAATAAAAAATTAAGAAGAATATAGAAAACATAAATAACATATATATCATATATAAAATATAGTGACATCATAATGGCCACCATGAAAGGTGTTAAGAGAAGATTGGACAATCATCATTTCGTGAGGCAGAAATTCGCAATCCACAGAAACAGTATGTTCTTTAACCATTAGAAGAAGGTGTGTATAAGTGTAGCTAGAATACTTCACATAAAAAAATCATAGTATATTTAATATACTGGTGTTGTTACAAAATAAGGTAATAAAAAGAGTTTATAGGGTTGGAGAAGCAAAATAAAACAAAAGAACATTAGAGAAGACTTTACCTTAAAATCGGGTAACTCCCTTTGGTTTGAACCAAAAGGGTTTCTTGAAGATCTTCCTGCCTAAGGTAAGGCTTCTAGGATGAGGATAGGGATGTGGAGAGACAAAATGATTAGAGCTTGGCCGAGACAAAGGCTTTATAAGTGTGGGTAAGGAGGTAGAGGTGCGGGCCTTTTATAAGAGGAGAGGAGGGGCACTCTTGGAAAGGTATAAAATGTTACTTTATTTTCAAATCATTTTCAGATTTTAATGGTCCCAAAATAATTTTTTTCTAGGATAAGGTGATACGGGTTCTAAATCCACCCATACAATAGTCTTTTGACATGTTTAGGTCTTATATTTTACATTATCTTTCCATTTTATTTAAATCGTTAAATAATGAGGTAATCACTGCATCATCATGGTGTCATAAATAATTTAATTTATTTAATGTATAAAAATTATAAAAAAACTACTATGATGTATGAAATCTTTTTATCTTTACAATGACTATTTGTAGTCAAAATTTTGACTTGTATAACCCCATGTAAAAATTGTTTTAGTAAAACAATACATGTTTGTCTCATTTTTACTTTTACTTTAAATAAAAGGCATTAATGTCATTATCTTACCCAAGTGGCTACATGGGGTCCCAAAAATCGACCCATGGGTTTTCTTGGTCGGCCATGAATCATCCAATAGGGTTAGGACAAGTGTCAATATATTTTCAGTTTATTATAATATCATTTTTACCTTAAATCCCACTAATTACCTTTAATCGCGATTAATAAAACTTAAAAGTTACTTTTCATAAAAAATTATTTTCATCCCATTGAACCACATTTTACTTAATAATGAAAATAATTTATATAGAATTTTTGAAATTCAAATCACAGAAGTGGTAAAGTTCCATTTAAACGAAAAATCAGTTTTTGTAACTACCACTTTGTGGTTTCACTATTCATCAAAAATTAAGGTTTTTCAGAAAAATACCAAAACATCACCCTAAGATATATTTGATATTCCGAATTTAGAAATGCTGTCTATTTTAATAAATTCAAAACATAGAAGTTTCATTAATTAATTTAATAATTAATTCCTACTGTCAAATCAAATAGCGTCTTTTTAAGAAACAATATGTATCAAAAGATTGACTCTAGTTTAAGTCCAATTTCAAAGTGAAATTAATTACAATGACCACCATTGGATTAAATGGTAAAAATATATTCTAATTGCACTTTAAAACCAATTCAATATATAATCTAATAAAATAAATAAATTATATTAAAAAGAGGTTTTGAATTAAAATACAACATTTTTCACTATTCATTAAAAAATGAACTTTATCGGAAAAATACCAAAAATTTACGCAAAGTAAATTTGGATGTCCCGATTCTAAATAAGAATTTAATTTTTTCAAATATAACACATAAAATTTTCAAAAAGTGGTTTTAAAAGAGTTTTGCCATCAAAAGGCGGTTAATCGACCTTTTAAAGAATATTAGAATGTTTACGCTTAAAATTGGATTCATTCGCATTTTTAATCCTCTAACATTTATTGTAAAAAGTAAAAATATTTGACAAACATATATAATCATTTTGTAGTTAGTTCCGTTCTTTCCTGCCATTACAATGGCTAGGGGTAATATTATTTTATTATTAGAGTGCAACGTAAGATTTCAAAGGAACTTGTTGTCACATATTGGGTATGCCATCGAGCATAGTGTTCCCTTTAAAGTAATATTAATATTTGTTTTTTCACAAATAGAGATAAATATAAAAATGTCATATTATTTATTTACCTAGGGTGTTACACATAACCCATAGAATATGTTACAATATTTTACATTATATTTCATAATATTCATTTAAATGATATTATATAGTTTTAGATAATGATATATGAAGGTTTATGAAATGTTTAAATATCAGGATTGTTTTGTTACTTTTTAAGTAATAATTTTAGGTTTTTTTTGTTGACCAAATAAATAATGTTTTTCTATATGTGGAGGTGAACAACCACTTCATAATTTGGGATATATTCCATGATAAAAAAATAAAACATTTTATGTAATAAAGGTGGGAGTGTGTAGATATCATACCTACTTTATGTTTTCATACATAGTAGAGAGAATTCACATAATTTATATTTCTCCAGAAGGAAATCATGTATTCCCAATATATGTGGTAATTGTTTTTTTCATTGTATTAGAATATATAGAATTTTTTTAGATTATAACCATCAATAATTAGATGAAATATAGTGGAATAATGGTGTTTCTGGTTATTTAGTGGATTTTAAGTGATGATAATTTGACTACATTATCCATTAGATTAATTTATATAAAAATAATGATTGAAATTTATATTTACTATGTATATAATGTCTCTTAATAATATAAAATCATTATTATATTATGGTTGTGGTTGTTGGTTTGATTGAAATTATATATGTTTTATGTTTTTTATTTGTTTTTATGTGGTAATTATGGGATATGATTGAACACTCTATAAATGTTCTCATTAGATTGACTGATAATTATTATTATAAGTAGTTATTTATGTGATAAAAATAGGTATTTATAAAACAAAAAATTAACAATTAATTATTATTTTGTTAATCATTTCCTACCATAATTTAATTATCCTATAATATTTCATATTTAAATATTTGAAATGTATATTTATCCCCTATTAAACTATTAATAACAATTAATAAGTTCAATTTTGAAGTGATATGATATGATTTTATTAACCTAATTATAGGCTTTGAATTATGACTATAAAGGAGAATGATATCATTAATCAATGATATAAATATGACTAGATAAGATGTAAACTCTTTTCAATTATCTTTTGAAACTTTAATGAATGGTTTGTTTTTAGTAAAATTAACAAATTATTTATTAATGGATATTTTTTATTAAAATTGTTTGTTTTATTTTTTTAGATAGAGTGACTATGTTAAATTTTGACCCATTGAGGATTCCAATAATTGAATTTTGTTATTTTCCATTTGTAAATGTTTTTCAAAGAGAGTTATCATGGTCAAATATGATTTGGTGGAAAATATAGGAATTATAATTAATAGTGTGGACCCCAATTATATTTTCAATAGATGAATGTTAAATTTTGATGACGTTTGAGAGAAAAAACTGATCACCCCTAGTATTTTTAGACTATGAAATTCAAAATGAGTTTAATATGTCAACTAATATTTTGATGATTGAGTAGTTATGAATATTGTTTTATTTTAGTTGTTTTTATGGGAGTACTTATGGGAATAACAACTAGAATGCATAAAAAAATTATATATATTAAATTTAAAAAACATGATGTTTAATTTTGTTATAATATTGGGTAGTTCAACTTTTCACGAATAGAATCCTTTCATGATTATTAAAATTTAAAACAAAATTGAAATGTATTCATATATATGTGGATTGTTTTAAAGTATTTTTTAGTGACACACTTTTTTAGTTTCTTTTTAACAATCAACAGCAATCATATATATAATAAATTTTGTATTTTAATAATTATTGGTTTTTGGGATTGATGAATTTATAGATCTAGTTTTTTTAATTTAATGGAAGAAAATATTAATGGTGGGTAATATTTGATAATATGGTCTTTGATTGATAATTTAATTTCTAGTACATGTAATCATACACCTATTACAGTTTCATTTGACCAATCTGTACTCATTTTAAATAAGTTAGACATTCTAATTTATCATTTAAACATTACTTTAGGATTTTATATAAATGAAAAAAAATTATTTTTAAAAGATAACACAATAATGTTTTTGTTTATAGAGTGTTACATTAATAATTAGTCTTTTCCCTTATGTATAAAATGTATTTAATTTATTAGAATATAATTTTGGGAGATTTCTATTGATAGTTTAACTTTTTTACTGTAAGATCCTAACCTTCTATAGAGTTATCATGGGTGAACTCAAGGTAAATTTTGTGGTTTTATGTACCTTTTATTTCATTTATGAAATGGAGTGTGTTTGGGTGGAGTTTTGGGAGAAATTTAAGAAATAGGGTCTATGCATGGTTGGTGAATGGTTAGAGGAAACTGTGTTCCCAAATCCATATAACAACAAAACCCTGGATAGTGAGGGCATCATGGTGGGCACACCATTTATCTAAATGTGTCCCATTACCCATAAAACCATTTTCATGGTTCCATTTCACTTGAAAATTATTCTTAAAGTCCCTCAAACCTCCAAAACACCTCCTATTTGACCTTGGCTCAGGACTAGACATTTTTGGATGATTTTAGAGCACTCTGGAAGGGTTCTAATGTTTTCTAACCTACTTTTTTCAAGATTCAAATCCCAAAACGAAGATCCTATTTTCTCCCAGAAAGTGGATATCATCCAGATGCCTATCCAATTCCTTCTTCTCTCCTTTATTGATTATTTGGTGGAATTTATCCTCTATTTCTTTAGATATAATCCTTTTTTGGTGATATTTAGTTCTATTATTATCGATATAGATCTATATTGATTAGATATTAATATCCTTGATATTGATTTATGAATTTAGATCTTGAACTTGGATCTATGTTGGTGGGTTGCTATAATTTTGGGGATTTCCATTGAACGAACATCCATCAACAAATTGAGGTAGGTGGTATAAAATCTTATTCCCATAGTCATCAATTGATGCGTGTATTAAAAATTGTTAAATTTCTATCATTATTTAATAATCTAATTCTTAAATTGGGTTAACTATGTTGACCAATTGATCTATTGAAGAATTGTGGAATTAAATGATTAATTGAGTACTTAATCATGAGACTAAGGGGTTGTCCTATTGAATAATTAATTTGGGTAAATTGATTATGAGATTAGGGTAATGTAATCTAGATAATTATATAGGGGATTAATTATGATATATTGAAATGGATAAATTGAGATAATTACTTGTTAGTAAAATTTTGTGCATTTGATATTATGGTATACACAATTAAATGTGGATTTAATTATAAAGAGTTCATATTTAGAATGAGGTAATTAATTATAAAAAAATAATTTTGGGATAGGAGTTGTGTTATTGATTAATTAATTGATGAATTAATTAATGGGTTTAGTTTTCACAATTAAATGGGGATCTAATTAAGGATATTGATGTATTTAACTAATTGTTGAATTAGTGATGGAATTGAGGGGGATAATTAATTATGAATTAACTATGTCTGAAAGTATAGGAACATGGTCATTAAAATGAGATATATAAATGGAAACATGGTCACTGTACTTGTGTGTAGATGAATGGGAACATGGATATTCAAATGATAAGTATAAATGGTAACATGTCCATTTGACTTATGAGTAAAGGAATGGAAATATGGCCATTCTATTAAGAAGTAAGAATGGTAACTTGGTCATATTACTTATGGTTTTTTATTTGGTAACCTTTTAATTTATCCATTAATTTAATGAATGATAAGAAAAGAACTCTAAGATATGGCCTCACATTAAAATATGTTGAACTCTGGCATGAGTCGAATTAGGTATTGAGATATCATATCAAATTTGAATACTTAGATCTCTAGTATGATTCGAAGTAGTTATTATGATATGATATTAGATAGGGAACACTTTGGACTCTAAGACGATATGAAGCTATTGTAGAGGTATGGGTATCCCTCTGAACCCTGGAGGAAATATAGATAAATAATGAAAAAATGGTATTGTGATAACTATATATTTATTCATTGTCATCATTTGATTATAGAAAAACTTAAACTATCTTTAGACTATATTTTTTTAGACTCTGTTGGTGGTGGCATACTGAGTTCTACTCACACTATACTCGTGCTGCTTGATCGGTACTCGAATGGTCTTTATTGCTGCAGGATAGGTTAAGGGAAAGGGCACTAAATTAGGTTGGTGATTTGGGGATGGAACATAGATGAGTGAACTAGAAATGGTTGGGGGCCTTCTTGGGAGTTGTTAGTGTCTTTATTTTCAGTTTCATTTTATACACTTCAGCATTTACATAGGCATAACATGTTTCCCCTTTCAGTTCAATATTATATTTTCTATTTTTCATATCCTTTGAAATTGGTACTGTTTATTATTACATATGATTCATATATTGCCTAGTTACTTATGTTGGTTTTTTACTCAGATAAAGGTGGGTATATCCTCCCCATTATTGACTTATCATACCCCCACTGCAAGTCTATAGCCTTTAGAATACAGGGAGATGTTCCTGATGGCATGTGACTGACTAGCTCAGGGCACCATCATGTGGCTTCTGGGTCTGAAAGTTACAAGTTATATCAATGGGAGATTTTGATCCTCCAACCTGTGTGTTATGACAACATAGACATGTGAAATAGGAAACATGGCAATGGTAAGCAGAAGAGAGGGATCAATGGACCTATCATTTTGGCTTATAATCTTAGAAAATCTTGGAAGTACAACTTGATGATGAGCTATAATAAAGTGGGAAGATTATAAGATCCTGATATTTTCTAGATTTATATAGTGTGAATTTTTAAATAATTTTATTTTGAATTTAACCACCCATTATTGGAGTTATGACTTGGGGCATGTTTAAGTGGAGTTTGAGAAACATTTATGAAAAAGGGATAATGCACAGTTGGCATGCGGTTAGAGAAAACTATGCGCCCAAACCTAGGTAACCATGTGACCATGGATATTGAGGTCCTAGTAGATGGAGAACAGTTTACATAAAAATTCACTCTTGTATAGAAAACCATGCACGTAGTTTATTTTCTCCCAGAAAAACAATTTTAAAATCCCCCGAACCCCTAAAACACCTCCTATTCGACCTCAAATCAGGACAAGATATTTTTGGATGATTTCAAATATTTTAAGGGGTTCTAAGGCCTTCTAACCTCCGTTTTTCAAGATTAAAATATTCAATCAATGATCCATTCTTCCCCCGGTTATTGGATTTCATCCATAGGCCTATCCCTTTCATTCTTCTCTCCTTTTTTGATTTTTTGGTGGAATTTATCATCTATTTTGTTCGATATAATCCTTTTGGTGAGATATAGATCTAGGATTTTGGATCTCAATCTAGATGGTTTAGATCTTGATTTTCTTGATCAGGATTTAAGGATTCAGATCTAGAACACATATCTAAATTATTGTGATGCTCGGATTTTGGGGGATTTCCATCGAAAGAACGTCCATCAATGAATTGAGGTAGGTATTAGAAAATCTAATTCCTATCATCATAGATTGATTAATGTTTGAGTAATTGTATAATTTCTATTATTCCTTAACAATATAATTCCTAAATTGGGTTAATTAGGCTGACAAGTTGATTTATTGAATCATTGTTGAATTAAATAATTAATTGAGGAAATAATCAGGAGACTAAGGGGATGTATTTTTGGAAAATTAATTTGGGGAGACTGATTATAAGAATTGGGGAATGTAATATAGATAATTAATAAAGGGATTAATTTTGAGATATTGAAATTTATAAATAGATATAATTAGCTCTGAGTAATTTTTTTGGATATTATGGTCTAGATAATTATTTATGGAATTAATTATAAAGAGTTAAGATTTGGAATGAGATAATAAATTCTGTAAAAATTAATTATGGGACTTGAATTATGTTACTGATTATTTAAAAATTTTTCTGGTGTGCATAATTAATTGGGGATAAAATTAAAGATATTGATATATTTAACAAATTTTTGAATTAGTAATGGAAATGAGGTGGATAATTAATTATGAGTTAATTTTTTTGTGAAATAATGGTAATATATTCATGATAATAAGATGTATAAACATTAGTATGGTCACTATACTTATGAGTAAACGAATGGGAACATGTTTATTCAAATGAAAAGTTTAAATGCATGGTAACATGGTAATTGTAATTATAAGTAAATGAATGGGAACATGGTTATTCTATAGAGAAGTAATAAGGGTAACATGGAATCTTAATTATTAATTTTTTATTGGTAACCTTGGAATTTGTTTGTGAATTTTAAAAATGGAAAGAAAGGCGCATCGAGATATGGCCTAACATGAAAATAATTCAAACTCCGACATGAGTTGAATTTGCTACTGAGATATCATATCACCTTTGAATACTTCAATATTTGGCATGAGTGGAAGAAGGTATTAAAATATTATATTACCTAGGGAATACTTCAGGATCTATCATGATCCAAAGCTAGTGTATTGGTACAAGTATCCTCAGGAACCCTGGAGTTAATATCAATAAATAAAGAATAAATGATAATGTGATAAGTGTTTATCTATACATTCTCTTAACTTCTTTATATAAATTCTTACACTATCTTTAGATTGGATTTGTTTTAAACACCATTGGTGGTGGTCTACTAAGTTGTATACACACCCTACATGGGCTTCATGATTGGTACCCGAATAGAATTATTGTTGTAGGATAGGTTAAGGGAAAGGGCCCTGGATTAGGTTACTAATTTTGGGATGGAACATGGTTGAGGGAACCAGACCTAGTTTGGGGCCTACTTGGGAGTCGTTAGTGTCATTATTTTCAATTTCATTTTAGACAATTTGTAATTTACTTGGGCATAACATGTTTTCCCTTTCAGTTGAATACTATATTTTCTGTTTTATTTTCCTTATGAGATTGGTATTTTCTATGATTACATATTCTTCAAATATTACTTATTTACTTCAGCTGGTGTTTTAATTTAATAAATGAGGGTATATTCTCCCCATGACTGACTTACCGGACGCTCGCAACTAGTTGAAAGCCTCGACTATATGGCGAGTTGTGAGTGAGGTCATGTGACTGACCGACTCGGGGCACCATCACATGACTCCCCAGTTAGGATGTTACATTTACTATGGTGAAATGATTTTCATTAATATATTAAAATAATATATAATATATAAATAATTTATAATATAATTGTTCATATTTAATGAGATTGGGATATGGAATATTGTCTTTCAAGACATATAGGTCACCACTAGAGACAATGTTTTGTAGAGAATGTTGAATAAATAATCATAAGGTATGGTTTATTTATATGTTTTTAACATTATGAAAATATAATAAAATTCCATATATAACATATTATATAATTTCAAATTTATGGAATAAAATAATATTTTAATGTAAAATTAATATTAATCAAGGATGAACCTAATTAAATTTGTATAAAATTAATCTATTTTTGGATTAAAAACCATCTCATAGGGTTATTTTAATTAAAATATAATCTTAATTATTTTAATTATAACATAAAAATTTATGTTGAAAGGATAACATATATAGGTTCTATGTAATAGTACAATCCTAAGGACTTATAATATTTCAAATTTTGTTTTTTTAATGTAGATATATCTATGAGCGATGTTTTAATGTCTTTATTTATTAATTTAATATCAAAAGATATTTTTAAATAATATTTATTCACATAATGTAATTTTTTTATCATATATTGAAACAAACCTATCATAAACTTGAAAATGAAAATTTTCAAATTGGGTTAAATTTTATTGAAGGAAAATTTATTTCTCATTTAAATCATATTTCAATAAAATTAATGCTAATTTTTCAAATTCAGAGCTAAATGGTTAAATTTTTAATTTACTAAGAGTGGGAATAATATTTAGGAATATTTTTAGGAAAAATAAAACATTATCTCCCTAGGCTTATATCAAGGGTGATAAGAGTGGATGGTGACCCAAGACATTATGGTGGCGAGATGATTAAGCTTTAATTTTAAATAAATTCATATAATCCTTGATCATTCAATGCTATACACTCCATATGGTTTAAAGAGAAGTATTGGAACACTATAGACTAGGGTGTGGTACAATCTTCTCCAATATATTTTATGAATATATAAAAGGACCATATTTTCTGCATGTGACTCAATATATTTATAATGAGAAATGATTGAGGTTTTAGAATTATTTTATTAGATTTAAGATGGTATCAAAAGTAGAAGATGAGTCACATTAGTGAGCATGGGGTTCCATGATCATGGGGTGAAACATTAAAACCCTTTGATTGGTATATAGGAATAATCACATGTGAGGGTGAGGAGAAGTTCCATTTCAAATGATCAATGTTAAAGTTAGACAGAAATAAACACAATAGATATTATTAAACATAGTTTAAATCATTCAGGGGAACTCTGGTGTGTAATGTTATAAAACTTTCATTAAATAATATTTTAACTCTAGAGTTTACAATTTGACATTGTTCCCTACATATAATTGCATTGTTTTTAACATATTTAATACTATGGGAAAGAGTTTACATCATTTTGTGATGAAAAAGTGTATATTTTTCCACATTATTGAAATTATATGAACAATAAAAGTAAAATTAATAATAAAAATTAATAATAATTTTTTTAAATTTATTGATATATTGGAAGAATTAAAAAATATTATGAAACTATGGGTTATCATTGGAATTCGATCCTAATAATAATGTAATTTTATTAGAATGTGTATTTTTTAGGAATATTATTTAACATAAATGTTATATTTATTACTAAATTGACAGGTATATATTTTATAATAATTTAACATCACTTCGAATAACTAGGGTAAATAGTTACATAATTTAATTATTTTAATTATTAAATTTGGTAAACATTAAAAAGAATTGAGAAATCAGTTTGATGAATGGGTTTTATAGGTTGGTATTCAAAGATTGTAATGGTATATAATATTATTTAAAAATTAAATAAGTTTTCTAAAATAATTTTTGGATATGGGAAACGTATATTATAATAATATTTGTGGTGATTTATATAACTAATTAGGATGAGTTATAAAATAAATGAAATTAGTATAATTATCAGTATATTCATGACTATATGATATTGTTATGATATTCAAACAAAATAATTAAATGTTATTATTTCATATTTTAGGCCCATCACAATGCAAACAATTTTGATTTGATTTTTTACATAATTAATTTGAATGTTTATATCATTTAAAATGATACCAAAACCATCATCATAAAAAATATTAATATGCATGAATGATATATATTCATTAACTAGGTGAAAATAATTATTTATGATTTTGTGTTAATTCATAAATGTGTAATAATAGTGAAAATATAGTAATGATTTCTTAGTATGGTAATTCTATGAATAAATATTTATTACTATTAAATAAAAAATTGGAAAATTAAAATGGTTTTGGGATTCAAATTATGAGAATCATAGAAGATAATAATTTTTAACTTTAAAATGATAATGGAATTTTTCAAAAATTATAAATTTTTCCAATGATGAGGTTATGATTATTAATTTATTGATTTTTCATTATTATTAAGAATATAGGTAATAATGAAATAAATTATGTTAATTAATGATTTATAAAATTCTAAATAGAGACATAAATAATAGATTACAATGATGTGGAATATTGTGATGATTAAATTGGTAAAATAATGGTATGAATTGTTTTTTAGAAGCTATATTTTTTGTGATAATAATTATGTAAATAATGTTAGAATGATACTAGAATCTAAGAGTGTAATGACTTACATTTAATTTCTTGGGCTGTAGTGGGATAAAATTAAGAATTTTTAATGAATTTAACCATTTAAGGTGGTGTAGAATATGTAAAAATTCAGATGAATGATAGAAGTGTAATTTATTTGGGTATGGGATTGATTTTAGTGTTTATTTTATATTTGGTAGTGATTTATTATACAGGCCATTGGATTCCAATGATGAATTTATATATTAATGATTTCAAATACACTCACTCGCTAATATTGGTATCATTTTGATGGTGATAAATGAGTTTCTACTCTTCTCACGAATCATTCATATGAGAAACTAGAAAGGACTATAATGTGAATCTATTCATATTCATCCAACCCTATATGTTAAAGGCTATTGATGATACTCTAGATTGAGATAGACAATAACTCAACCATATGTTTTCCTTCATTTTCTTCCATGAACATAGGATCAAGGTGGATGATGAGGAATAAAATAGTAACTCATTTTCAACCATATAAATTGGATTAAGGTACACCATAGATTCATTCATATTCATCAAATAGTTTCATTATGTGATTTATTAGGATTTTCATTTATTTAGTATATCATATTCATTTATCTCGGGAGAATTATAGGGAAACATCAGTATTTCAATATATGATAGAATTATTTTAATTCTTGAGATATCATTTGTATTTCACAATTATAATCCACATGTGTAGTGAATTAGATACAATATCCAAGTTTCTATTATAAGTGATCAAAAGAGTGTTATTACTATGATAACAATAAAAAATTTATGGGTTCCAGTTGTATCTATGAGTACCCAATAGATCTCTTACACGTTCTAGATCATGGGGTGGGATATAACATCCTACATTGGAAAGACTACTCCCTTGAGGTGAAATACCACATAGACTAATGTGCACTTCTCTACCCCCAAGGGTTATAACTAGTTTAAAATTTTTGAGGATATATCTTGTGGAGATATTAAACCTCAAAATGTTTGTTTCATCATGATATCAATGATAATGGTAAACCCATAGTAAGCAGTAGAAAAAAGTATATAACATGATCAATATATCATATCCCCATACCATATGTGACTAAGTTAGGCACAATTCCAAACATGAATGAAATGTAAAACACTATTATATGATTATAATAAATAAAAATTAATATATAACAAAAACAATTTGTCAATAGTTTCATCCACAGGAACAAAAATATAAAAAAACTCACCATAAGGATGACAGATGACAACATCTCCCAACAACCAAGCCCCACTTCCATTACATTAAACGTCAATAATTTAATTTTTATACACATGAGATTATTATGTATAAGGAGTGATAATATAACCCTTAATAGAAATAACTACAATACATGGGATTCAATGGAATTAACATTAATCATAAATATAAATTATCTTATTTTTAACTGATATGACCACATCATTATTAATAAAAAAATAATTTATTTCTTTAAAACCATTTGAAAAAGATAAAATATCACTTATTTAGGCTAATATAGGTAGTCATAAATTATGATTGTAAAAATCAGGTATATCACAATCTTATATGTCAACAAAATTAAATCTTATAAATCACTAGGATAAATAGAATTTCAAATAAATCAAACGGAATTATGTCATATCAAATGTGAAACTCATGGAATCCCAAATGATTTGGATTATTCCCAAGGCCTAACTGAGCGCACAAAACTCACATTGTAATCCCATGATCTGGATTGAAAAATAATTCCTACATTTACAAGAAATTGCAATTTATAAAATTCAAAAAATATAGTTGAAATATATCAAACATAAATTTACATTTATAATTTCACACCAAGCTTCGGATGTATGTTTTTAAATTTGACATCCTAATCAATTTCTAACATCCCTTGAAAGAATTAGTAATTTTCACAATGTTAATGTAGCTCAATTCATAATTTCTTTTAAAAATTTAAAATAAAATATAACCATTTTATACCATTTAATTCATTCAAATAGTAAAATGTTTTTATATATCCATTTTCAAACACTTATATAAAATTATATCATAAGTAAATTTATTCTAAATATAATAACAAAAAAATTAATTTACACTATTCTAAAAAACTACAAAAAAACAAAAAAAATGAATGGATGAAAATAAGTGATAAAAATTTAAAAAAACTCACATAACACCGAATTTTATATAATTAATCATCAATTCCAAAACATTTTTAGTAATTATAATTCATTAGATTATAATTTAAATCAATTAAACATTTCATTTAGCAAATTTACTCCTTATTTCTTCATATAGTAATGGAATTTCAAATTTCCATGTATTATCACAATATTAGATCACAAATAAAATCTAAAAAGCCTTGGAAAATTATTTAACCATGATACAACTAATTATCTATATCATAAAAATAATAATAAATCCTTAATTAAAAAATCAGTACAAAAATAATATATATCAGAAGTTTAAACACTATAAAAAGCATGAACTCAAAAACTACGATTAACAAATTTTATCTACTCATGGTATAATGAATAGACCTTTCCCTAAAAAAATAATCATGATTGTGAAAACAATAATCCTAATATTGATGATTATAATGTTACATCTATCAAATAATTACACCATTTTGAAATATAATATGATTAATAAATCTCATATTGAGATGGAACTCATGTAAAACTAGATCAAAATCCTTAATGAAATCGAGGAAAAATAAATCCTTGATTTGAATAATATAAATAAAAAAAATAAATCATATTAGGTTCATTAAATGATTCACAAAACAAGGTAATATTTAATAATATATCTACATCAAATACAATTAAAAGATATAATCTCCCTTAATAACAAAAGATATAGAGAACCACTAAGTACCTAATTCATGTCCACCTGGTAACTAGTGGATTTCTCATAACTCCTATAGTACCTCCATCTCTAGTAGGTACCCAATACACCACACTGGGTAATCAGTAGTACCTTATAGGAATTATACATCAATGTACACCACTTAACCCCTACATTAATTTCATTCTCATAGAACCCCAAATGGACAATTGAAAAATGAAGAGAATATAAGTCAATGATATTAAACATAAAATTTTTATATACTTAAATGAAAAAATCACATGGAAACTCTCCTACACAAGTAATTATAACCTTAGCACCTATATCCATGTTTTTCAAATGAAAACCACTTTCCATTGGCCCCTCATTTCCACTTCTGGTTCATAGGTCTCACCATATAAATGTCTTTGGAATAATAAATAACATTAACATGGTAGGAAATTTCTTCCCAAACACCTCTATATATGATAAAGTGTATATATTGGTATGTCACTAGCATATACAGATGGATTGGGATTCGTATCATTAGATGACAGAACATGAGACAGTTTGGTTTAGAAAATCCTATGAAATTATACATGAAAAAATCAAGAATAAATAAATACATAATTGGTAACAACAATAAATATATCACCAGTATAATCCCCTCAAGACCCTAAAATATCCCATCATATTTTTGATCTAATTTCTCTTGAATATAAATTCTCTAATATCACAATGTTGAGGGAAATGAAGAAATAAACGATCTCCAATATTTAACTCAATATGATGATTCTGAAAATTGGGAAACTATATTCTCTGACATTAATCCATAACCAACATATTCTAGATCATTTATAGATAATTATATATCTCTTGAACCAATCTATTCCAAAATAATAATACCTCACTAGATTTTATTTGAAAAAAAGTTGAACAACATGGACCCCATAGAGTTCTTAAAAATTATCCATATTAATAGATGATTTGTAACAATTTTTACAAAATAATTTAACCATAAACACATAATATTCACATGCATAACCAAATCCATGAGTACTTCCCGTAAAATATATGTTATAATGATAATGTTATTGTATGATTAACCATCCATCTATAGGGATGTGTTCTTCTTGACTTCACTTGGGAACCCAATTCGTTATAGAAGCCAATGTAGAGATTTCAGGAATATCAATTCATGATTAGAAAGACTTCTTTTGGTTATTTCTGGATTCCTCAAAATCACATTAATGTAATTTTTTCAATATTCATAAGAAATTCACATCTTCCCAAAAAATATAAATATAGGAAACATTCATTAGACAATAATCAGAATCACAAACTAATTCTTTTTCCTACCATTATCTAAATAAACCATTCATGATAAACATTGTGTCATAATACAATATCAACATTAGTGTGATTAATGATGGAACCATACTATTTTAATGTTGATATTCAGCATTTAGTCACTAATAGTTGAAACATATTGATTGAAATCAATCATTTCCCATTTTATATATGAAAAAAGTTATTTGAACACCATGGAACATATTAATCAATCTAATATTTACATAAAAATTAGAAACATGAAACATTATCACCACCACATCCCCCAAAATGATTATCAAATCATGAAACCCATGATGATAATGAATAGAATAAATTTCAAGCACTAACCCTGGTATCTTGTCCCTAATAAATATAATTACAATATAAATATGATATTCATAATTAGGTCCCTAACCATACTTCAAATAATACATTATTGATGAGGTGATGGTCAATGATACTATATCAATATTCCCCTACACTTTAAACACATCAACATATATCTTAGATATGAAATATATAATATGTCACTCACCTCTTACTCATGAACCAGATTCATGTGAGTCTTCATGGTCAAATAATTTGAAACTAAATTCCACTTCAAAAGAGTATTTATCATCTCAATGGTAAATGATTAAATATAAATATCATAAATCATCTATAATTGTTTCAAATACTTAAGGGAAAATAGTTTCTTAAATATCAAATTTTTTGATGAATATAAAAAACCTATTATGAAATAAATAATTTTTAAAATCCTTTAGGGGATTCAAAATAACAACATACTCGAGATCCTAAGTATGGAAACTATTATAGAGTTTAAACTTATTTTTAGAAAAAAAATTCCACTTATTTCTTTATCATAATCAACACATGTCCAATTCTAACACCAGAAGCCTAAAAATATATATCATAATGCTTCCCTAGACCCTAAATGTAAATAATATGTTATGATGATCACCACTTCTTCAAATACATATATATGGCCTGACATTTATCATCCCACTAAAAATTCCCACCCATTATTGTAATTTATATCATTTATTTATCTAGGGGTTATTGATCTTAGATGATCTTATAATAATACATTGTATCACCCAAGAGAAATTAAAATCAAGAAGACATACCTAAGGATCTCCCAATACATCACATCTTCCAATTTCTCAAGATCCAATAATATTACCAAATTTTAAAACACCTTCCAAATATTCATTAAATCTAGCATCCAAAATCAATACATAGTGAACTTCTCTTAAAGTCTATTGAGAGTTAATGTATCGATGAAAATAGTCTACTATTGAATAAGATACATATTTAATCATGTGTTTATCAATACATCAATAATAAATACATTAATTATTGAATCAAAATAATAATATAAAATAAAATTAATTAAGTCTATAAAATGTTTTGAATCTATTATCCCCCCAATGAATATTACAAAAAAAATACGTAATTACAATACAATTTCAAAAAGGATATCTTATGTCAATATCCATCTCAAACCATTAATGTATGATATTCTAATTAGATATAAATAATTGAAGAATAAATTTCTCCTCACAAATGATTTAATAAATATTTCATCATTGGATAAGGATAATAATTCATGTTGATAACCTAATTAGACCTACCATAATCAATGAATAATAACCATATTACTTATGATTTCATAGAATAAATGTACTAGGGCACCCTAGTGAGAAAAAATATGTCAAATTTATTATTGTATTATATATTCATAGCTAATTCTCTGATAAAATTATATTAGTTGGAGACATGTGATAATGAGGTATAATGATATGCTTGATGTTGGGTAATAATCCCACACACAACATCACCTCCCACTCATATGAAAAAATTCAAAATCATTGAGAAAAAACTTAAGATATAAATCAATTAAAGAAGGAAAAAATTATCTAGTAGACTAATAAAAATTAAGAAACATCTCTCCCTCCTAATATGGAATACATTTTAGTTTCTCTAAATAATAATCTACTTCACTTGAATGATAGTCTCATCCCCATAACAAATTATGATTCATCACAATATTGAAAGGCTGCCACATGTCTCTGATAGTGATGAATATATAAATAATACAGTAACACGTTCATCAAAACAATTATATCTACGGTTTTCATCTCTAAGAAATGGAAATGTGAAATATTTCTACATATATAAATTTCAATAAAAAAATATTAAAACCATAGGGCTGGATCCTCTCATCAAATTAAATACTCTCAATAAACACTCTATAAACAAACCTAGAATGGAATTGAATAGTTTCCATTTTATAGTACACCAAAATGTTACATTTTCCCAAGGAAGAACACTCACCATAATATAATAGCACCCACTAGAATTCAAAAAAATTGAACAAACTATTCAACTTAACCATCTTATAGGTTTCTAAACTCCCCATTATAGAATATACTTAATTAACATGTCACTTAAAATCTATACCACCTCTAAGACCCACTGAACAATATTAGATACAACTTATAATCTACTATAGTGCACTAGCACATGCATGTTGATGCCTATATTGGAGTTAAACCACAAAATCCGCTCCTTCATTTTTTCTATCAAATAAATCTCATAATAAGACCTACCATTCGATTTAAGTTACACTAAATAGACACTATAGGACACAAAAATCATGTATAGACTCTTTATCTATGTTATTAACACTCAAATAGTGCCCTACCAATAGATAGAGTAGAAATTGTCATCCCCATATTGCCTGATAATTAATTATCACTACATAAATCATCCAAATTTAACTATTAACAACTACTAGATCTACCTACTCCCATATAATCTCATTTCTCTCCCTCAATAACATTTATCTCAATTAGAGCCATTTTTAATACTTCTATTAAAGTATGAAAGTAGAACATATGAACCATTGATTAAATGTCATTATTATTCTAATTGTTGAACATATGATCCTTTTATTATTTATCACATCACAAGGAAGAATAAAAAAAGGTTAATGTCTATAAAACTAGGGAAATAATCAGGATGGCATATATTCCACTACATTATTACCATAAATTATTTTCATATATCTATCAATAATTTATGTGGGTAATATTTAAAAAAGAATAATTGATGGAAATAATTCCAAAAAAATCCTTCAATAATCTTTACTAGAACCATGATATCCAATTAATAGTAGTTTAATCCCACACATATTAAAATTTGAAGATTCAATTTCTTTTATAGTGAGGTTTGATTAGTTTTATAGTCATACCTACCATCTCACCAATACTACCATCATATATACCCAATATAATCTCTAAATATATGAGTATATTTTTCTCCAAATTCATGTTTGACATTTGATAACACAACCACATACTATAGAGGTCTAACATCAACATATAGAATAAAAATCAGAGTTATTCTCATTGATCTTCTTCTACACCCGAGTTTCAGGATCACAAAACAAAGAAAATTTCTTAAATAACACTATCATATGTCAATTATAAGAACATTATTTATCACTATAATTTTTAATTATATCACAAAATCTGTTATTAGGAGACATTATTCTAGAAAACACAACACACCAATTAAAAATAAATATAAAAATATCCAATTTATGGGATCAAATTAGTGTGAGATCCATGAGAGGGGGAGGGGTGAGTTAATGACCCCTTCTTCATTTTAAATGCTGTTTCTTTTTAAATTAATCTTATGTTACTAGTTAAATCCTTGATTCATTATTATTTTATCTCTTAGTATTATCTGGAATGATGATATAAAATATGATTCAAAAAGAATAATAATTTATAGGGTTCAATATAAATATAAACTCCATTTCATGTTGGTTATTCTTATAATTATAGATTCTACAGTAAAATATTATTTTAAATTACAGTGATTGAAAAATAGTTACATTGTGCCTCTCATTAATCCTCATTGGAGGTTCATTATACTGAATCTCAAACTATTTACTAAATCCACAATGGCCTACTCGAAAATCCTTACTAGAGACATCTACTCCTCAATCACACAAGTGAATCTTCCACTCCCAAAACCAAATAAGATACTTAATACATCATTTAATGCTCGATTAACTACAACATTATGTATTTATATTAATTGAATGCATTACTAAATCAAATTTCTCAGGAACCTATCCATTTACAATTTTTAATTTTCTTGTCTTCCTTATGAAATTATGATAACCTATATCTAATCAGTTTCTTCAATGGATCTATTTATAGGAAGATATTATTTGAACTTATAATAAAAAAACCTTACTAATAAGTTTGAAAGTGGTGCACACAAACTCATTAGTTAGTATTCTATGAATATATAACATAAACTTTCTAAATTAACTTTCTCCTTGATTTTTTAATTCTTATACATTTATGATATAATGGATTGTCATATCAATCATAAACCCTACTACATGTAATTATCCCTTTATATTATTATGTTATATCTTATTTTTAAGGGTAATTATATTTATATTATCTAAAATTGTTATTCATTCTCTTATTTTGGGAATGTTCATGAAATGAGCACTATCTTATGTGTATTTCAAAAACCCAAATGGTTGTGACTGCACTATTTTCTTTCTTTTATATATTTATTCATGCATGTCATTTTTTTTCTATAATTTCCATCCATGAAAATTCTTCTTTTTTCAAGGACCCATACACAAATCAAGATCATGTAATTCAAGTAATGACGTACACACATTCAATATTTATACCTTGTACACAAGTGAAACTTATCCTTTGTGAAATATTGTGTGGATGACTCTATATATTAGTCTCTCAAATAGTTCATAAGAACACCATTCTAAATACACAATGGGTATCAATAAATAATGTATATATATATAGAACAAGTTCTTCAGGAATCCTTTAAGTGAATTAGACATAAGTCAAATGACCCATGTGATCCTATTTTATTTATTTAAGATAATTGTACCTCATAGAAACTCCTCCTAAAAAAACTATGTTTCAAGGATTCCATATTTTTCTTTATAAAATGAGATCTCTCAAAATTTTAAATAGAAACCTAAAGAATAAAGTCTTGGATATTAATAGGTGAGGTATCACATCCATTGATCCTATCATTAATATACATTGAGGAAACCACAAAATTTAATATCACTAGGCATATTTTATCTCACCTGAGTCCTTTGATGTTACTCAAATATATACAACGTTTCATGGAATATTTTCAAATTAGGGGACACATATTCTACCCATCATAACACATAAACATTCCCTTAATATGAATCGTGTTCACATACTCCTCTTATCACAAAATCATCCATTATTTAAATGCCGTAAAATCCACATGGAGCTGTGTTTTCATTCTGCAATGACATTTTATCTATTGGATTCCAAAATATCTTATATCATGATACATAGATCCTATTTATTATTCAGGATAATTCAATGGAATGATCATAGAATCATGGTTAACTAATCAGATATTTTTAATTATACTATGATGATTGAAAATACACATAAAATTTGGAGTTTGAACATGATAATCAATAGATATCAGAATTCTCAGATTCATCTAATTGGATTTTAATTTTTTTTGTTTTTGTTTTTAATGAGGACCGAGTGGTTTCTATATTCTACTCATCCAACATAGGATTCTATATTAATTTTCATGTTCTATTATAATACAATCTCTCCAATGACTACATTGAGTTACCTGTAGGGGATGAGCAACCACAACACCAAAACTGAATGCCTCACGGGCCATGTAAACATGTGATGTACCACTAGCACTATCCTAAATGAAATTTTTACAAGATCCAAACTATTATAAGTGGTGCGTAGAAAAATTTCTGCATCATGATAGATTACATGAAGGCTCCTTTATGTTCATCCATGCTCCCACATGTGTGGCTGATCCGACCTAATTGATAGATTTAGGGTGGACCCATTTTTTAATAAGTCAAATAAATAATTACATATTATATGAACTATGTAAAAAAACATAACCTCAAATATGATTCATCTTATTTCCAATCCAATTAAAATATGCTTCCATATATCATATTCCTCAAATATTATTCAATAATAATTAATCATTCAAAATGGTATATATATTTCATGGTCTTCATTATATTTCTAACATGTAACTATGAACTTATTCATAACCTTAAAATATTTTTATTCTCTTCAGGAAATAAAATGTATTCATGGAATTACACAACATTAAACATTATAAGTTTCTTCAAAATTACTCTTTCCCCTATATTTGAAAATTATGACTAGTTCAATCAATTTTGACTTTTAAACATGGATAATTTCTAAATAAAGTCATCCAATGCCATCACATTAGTTTACAATAAATCTCCAAGCATCACCACACTGATTCACAAAAAAAAAATTGACATATTTGTAAGAAAACTATCTATTAATGATAGATAATGTCATTATATGAATCCATAATAATTTTGTTGTTATGAACACTTCATCCAAAATCACTAAATAATATTGAAACATCATTAAAATCAAATGAAAAACTTAGGTTAAAAAATCAACCCTTTTTATTTTTGTTTTCACTATCAACCTATTTCACTAATTTCAATACATGTATTCCAAATTTATCCCCTTTTTGAAAATTAAATGAATTGGGTATGGTTGTTATTCTAATTTCTTCATTCTTCAGAATACCATGATAATATCACTTTTATGAAAATTTATTTATCACTTCTAAAATATGGATGAACTCACAATTTTCTCTTACCAAAGTTCATTTACTTAATCAACTCTAAGTCTATATTAGCTAAATCTGTGTAGTAATTAGGAGATATTCATAAAAGGGATGTCCATATTTTCCATAAAATACCAATCATGTGAAATCATGATAAAAAATATAAATTATAATTTAATTGGTTTTAAATAATAAGAATTAAAAATTAAATTCCAAATCCTACACACACATCAACAAGAACTTTACAATGATCCTGTGAAAAAAGAAATATCTCACCATTTGTCTCATATTCTCACCAACAAAGCACTACCCTTTAATTAATATGAATTATACAATTAATAATGAGGGATTCATGTATGATTTTATACCACATAATTGAATATTATACAGTAGTTTATAAGTTACAAATTCACTATATAATTAATATTTAACAAGAATATCTCTTTAATCCCCCCACATGATGCATATATCTCTTTAAATTCCCTAAATGGTAAAATAAATAAACACACACACACACACACACACATATATTGGGGATTAAGGGGGAACCTCTTGGTGTCCTAGAAATAATATTCAAACATTTAACATCTACTAAATTTGGACTTTTTCTTCTTCTTAGATTCTACACGACATGTGTATCTCTTTGGTTTTTCAATGTGTGATTTTTTTCCTCATCAGTTGATAGTTTGGATGTGGATGTGTTTTTACCTCTACTACAAGGAGTATTTCATTGATATTTACCGTGATATAACATATTTATTATTGGTATGATAGAATTTACGTATAATTTATTTTCTCAGACCTAGTTTGTTTGTAGATTTCATAAATAATAATTTTTATGTAATATTTTGTAGATGACATCTCATATTTTTTAACTTCTCTTACATTATAAACATTAATTCATTTTTCATCATTAAATTTTTAATCTATCTCTATTTTTTTTATAATCATCCAACAAGTCAATCTATATAACTAAGAATTCATTCACAATGTTCTATGTTTGTTTGGGCTTCTCACATAACTTACTAATGAATGTATCTTTTTCGACAACTGTATTCCATTCTCATTTCAATTGTTATAAGTCTCACTTGGTGAGATAAATCTATAATTTTGATCTTTGTGACCTTCATGACTTCATCTTCCATAGAATTCATTCAAGTTTTCAAATTTATTATATGATGACATGTTAGATGATATCTTGGTCAAATTCCTCTCTTTACAATAACATGATTTTATATTGTTATCATTCCTTCCCTAGATTCATGAATCATTCCATTTTGAAATGTGTTATTCTATCCTGAATAATCATTATGATAAAACACCCATAGCACCAGAAATGGCCTTTAAACTATGATCTTAAAGACTGATAATATATCTTCTATAAGTATTTTTTTCTATATTTTCATAGATTTTGGATGCTTCTACATAGTAAGAAACCTTCTGATTTTGTATCATTTTTTCTTTCAGCACAACCATATTCAATCATGTCTCTAAATAGTTCTTTGTAAGGAATAATAAATGTATATTGATATTCATAAGGTGTATCAAAAATAATTTTCTTAATACCCTTATTCTCAAAATCGTAAGAAGTTTCACTCTTAATCTCAACATATTTCATGGAGAATTATTTCATTTTTCTCAACTCTTTTTGTGGAAAAACTCAATGACTGTGTACAATATACTTCTACCACTTTCTTGGAAATCCTTTCTTCGTGTTAATTCACCATATTCTATAGATAAACTATCTTCAACATATTAATTTCTCTTCAGTGAATGTGGTTTCATTATTGTTGAATTATTATCTTTTAGATGAACTCTATTAAACAACTTTTAGTTTCCTTTCAAGATGAGCTACATTCTTCTCATATTCCCTTATTTCATTATAATACGCCTCTTCTATCTTAACACATTATTCATTCTCATTTATCAATTATTTTTCACCTTTATGAGCATCATGTTACTAACATGAGAAGCTTATATAATATATTTAGTATACCATTCTAGCTCAATTCACTCTTTACCTTCCACACCATCAACAGTTTCATCATCTATTTTGGATTTCCCTATAAATCACACCTAATTTTTATAAGGCCATTCATCTTATTTCCCACTAATTGATTATTAATATTAATCAAATTCTATTTTCATTAAATTTATTCAATTTTTATTTGAGTATATCTTCTTTTTCCTCTCATATTCACCTATGTTTTATTTCATATATTTTCTCCAAAATTAGTTTCTTTCTTCATCAAACTTAGTGATATTTTATTTCTTCATTTAAAAATATTATAGAGAATTTCAAAACCCCTAATGATTTAAGGAATTAAGTGGATTCCTTACTTTTAACCTTTTCCAACTATTATAAATTCTTGTAAACAAGCTTCCCATTTTATTGTAATCTTATCCATCTTCATCCCAATAAGAATCAATTAAATATATTTCTTTAACTTTAACTTTACCTCATCTCATGGATTCAAAAGACATCCCAGATTTCTCCATTCCTCTTAAAAGATACTATTTTTCTTATTTCATGTGATATTAAAATATAATGAAATTCTTATAAAAATAGAACATTTTAATATTCCAGTGTAGAAAACATTGGATGAAATCTATCTAGAAAATTTGTCACATTATTATAAACAACGATTCAGTAATCCAAATTCTCTCCAAAAACATTCATGCAACTAAAAATTTCATTTACCCTTATAAATTAATCATTAACACAATAATCATCACCCATTTTCCCCGAGTAATATATTCTCCTCTAGATTTTTTTCATAGCTTCATTGAATTTTTGTTTTCCTTCCTAACTATTTCTCATTTTACCTATGATATCCTTGATTTTTTGAAGACCCATCACATTAGTTCACACCTTTTATGATAATTCCCTGAATATTTAATTTGAATATTTTCTAACCATCTATATGTTACCCTAATCATAAATATTCATTGGATAATTGTGAACATAGTTTGTAAATCAAAAATTAGTGGTATCTCTCACTTCTATACTATGTTATAGTAAATATTATTTTATCCTTTTTTATATCCATGATAGTTTTCACCATTGAAAATAGGAACACACCATCTAATTAATAAATACATGTTTTCATCCTCAGTATTTTTTTGATATTTCATAGGTGAACTTACCTATAATACCAATTTATATTTCTAGATTTATGTGATATCAATGAGTGATATAGATTTGAATTAGCGATCCCTTTTTCATTTATGTAATTACTTATTTTCAATTAAACCTATATGGATATTTAATTCATCGAACAACTATTCTTGTATCTCTCAAATATACCTTGAATAATTTTTTAAATAAAATGATATAGATCATAATCATTTTTAATGTTCTGTATAAATACCTAGCCATTTTGGTGTGGGTTATTCAACACAACATAGATTCTCTAGAAATGTATTCCTATTAATTTTAACAGTCAATATAAAGTGACACCATATCTCTCATGAATCCTCAATGTATGTTATTTATAATTCATTGAATAGTATTACCATAATCCTCACTATCCTACCCTATAATAAAACAAGAGTCCTCTCCTACTCCTTGATCATACTAAGGGACTTCCTCCTTTATTCATTTCCTGATTCAGTATATAATGATATGATAATATTCATCTAAAAACATAATCAATATGAATTACTTGTGTGCCTATTAAAGTAACTTTACAATGCATCTAGTATTTCTTAGTATATTCTAATCACTAGTATCTAATTAATTTCCTCAATGAATCAATGATTTGGATGATATTCTATCTTCTTCTGATGAAGAAATGACCTCACTTCGATGCGTGAAAGTTTGGTACATAAATTTATCACATATTATTTTGTGAAAGAATAACATGACCAATATAAATTCACATTGTTCTTGAATTTACAATCCTCAATAAGTAATGATAAATTTAATGGTATTCGGAAGCTTAAACCCTAGGAAATGTAATTAAAACATTTTTATTTTATATTTTATCTAAATGTTTAAGGGTTATTCACATTGGGTTTTCTCAAATGATTAATCTTTAATTAAAATTATTCATGTGAATGCAATGTAAACTATCTTGTATCCAATTAACAAACAAAAATGGAGGTGAGTGGACTATTCACTTTAGTTTCAATATTCATTCACTTATGTCATTGTTTCTATTTAACTTCTATGTGTATGAGTTATTCTTCATGCATGGTAATTCACTCAAATCATATTGACATAATGAATGAAAAAATTCATGCAATGATACTATTTAATCCTTTCACATAGGTGGAACTTATTCTACATGGAATACAGTGTGGGTGACACTATCACATGGTTTATCACATTTATTCCACAAACACCATTAGAAATACACATAAGGGAATCACACAATATAGAATCTCTTTTTATATCATGTTCTTCATAAATCCTTCAAGTGTGTTAGATATAAGTAGAATTACCTAGGGGAACCTCTTATCTCCACATAATTAGAGCGTGCTTTATGGAAATTCCTCCAAGTAAAACTATTCTTTTAATATGATCATTATTTTTGTTAAAAAATAAGAGATCTCAAAAAACATTATAAAAATCATAGCCCTTAGGTCCTTGATATTTATAGATTATTCTCACAACCTTAAATCATATGTTTTTGCTATTTTAAGAATTATAAAAAATATTCCATGTTATGGAATATTCTTTCTCACCCAATTGGTTTCAAGTTACTAAATTATATACTGATTTTCATGATTTTTTGCTACAAGAATTCATATATTGTAATCTTGATAGACTTATCACAAGCATGTGATATGAATAAGGTTCACTTTATATTTAAAGAAATAAATAATCTATTATATGAATTATTAAACGAAAAAGTTGCAGTACATTTTCATTTATAAAACACATGTTTTCCATTGGATTCATCACAATCATATTTCATGATACATCGACACTATAAATTCTCTATGATGGTCAAATGGAGAAATTAGAACATCATTCTCTATTATAAGATTCAAAATCACAATTTTGCGCATGATGAATTCTATCTTGTGGACATGGTGGATGATGATCTCCAATACAGATCAGACAACTCAGATTCATCTTATTGGGATGTTGCAGTTATACCCATATTTTTGATGATGGAGGAACAATGTCCCTATTCACCTCATCCCACATAGTTTTCTGTATTTTTAATCTCCATAATTTAAAATATAATTTCTCCCTTGACCTCATAGAGATGTATGTGGGGGATCTTTACAGACAAAAAATTCTTCTCACACCTCAGATGACATGCTGAAACATTCTATCCCAGTTTAAGAAGCCCAAAACCATGTGTTCTGGGGAATTTTCTTCGGTGTTTTACCACACACACCATGGAACCTCATTATTTTTGTTGGATGGATCTTATATAGTAATAAAGAATCTAAAAAGTGCAGTAGAGATCTCATTCTTTAAGTCATGAGGTTGGCGCTATTTTTTAATAAGGACACTATAAAACTACTTAGTATATAAACTGTGTAAAATTCAAACCCTAAATATGATTACAAATATTTCCATTCCAATTTAAATATGATTCCACATATTATATCCCACATATATTCTTCATTACCAATTATTCATTTATACTATTATATAATTTATATTTCCTTCTTTCTATTTCATTCATTCAATTCGAATATTATTCATGACTTTCATTAAATATTATTATTCTATGCATGTAAATAAATGTATTCATGATCATACATTATTGTGTTTATTGTTAAAATAATCAAAAAAAATTATTCACATGTATTTGAAAATTATAATTAGTTAAATAAATCTTCAAAATTAACTATGGTTAGAATCTTAATCATAATATAAAATGACATTATGTGATTTGATAATAATTATCCAAGAATCACTAAACCAAATTGAAGATCCTATGGATCATTTAATCAATGGGGGGGGGATTAGAAATTTTATTTTTTACAAATGGAATATTTATGAAACATAACCCCTGCAACTTGTTAGAGTTTCATCCTTATCAATTTTAGTAACCACAAGTTCACGAATAAAGTAATATAATCAAGGAGAACATAATTTAAATGGTTTAGCCTCAATGTAAAAACTTAGATCCTTTCCATATACACTCCCTTGGGTATATGGAAACTCAATATAATGAAGATGGTAATACAAACTTTGTGTCCACTCCCATTGGAAAACTTCTATCAATCTATAAGAATGATTAAACTTACTCCTATTAGTTTACAATTGTTTATTAAAAAACATTATACACTAAATAATGTAATGATATTTGAAACATTATGATCTATAAAGGTCCAACAGGAAACTATATATGAGATGATTATGTCCAATGGACTTTGCTGATTGATGATAGTCTGATAACCTTAGTCTCATTTACCATTACTAAATTTTTGTGTGTTCCAAAGCATTTTGATATTCCTATTTAACAAAAATATGCTTCAAAAAATTCTGGTCAAAACTTATTTTGACCCCTCTAATTCCAATTTTCTATGTATAGTAATCTAAAATTACCTCTATCCAACCATCTGACCATATCCTTTGTCTAGAAAAATTTATTAAACATAAAACACAAAATCAGTTGGAGAATTGGTTTTTAAAAAAATGAATTGTATTTCATCTATTATGCATGGGTCAATAGTGTCTTGTACCATGCACTTTTCAAATCTATTTATAGGTCCTCCAACAATAGAAAACGTGGGAAACATGAATTTTTTTTCAACTTTCCAGAATTCATAGATCTAAATATATATGATTCTAGAACTTCAATTTAGTGCTTCTTAAATCTTATAAACTCTTATGGTGTCTTCATGAATCTTATAAAATTATTTAAAAGTATTATTAAATCTATAACATTAATTTATTATAGGAAAATTTATCCCTAGAATTTGATTTTATGAATCTTATCTATCTAGAACTATTTCCAACCCTCCCTTCATATTTCTGGTCCTCTTGACCCACTGAAATATAAAAAATTTATTTATTATCATCCTTTTTTCGTATTTTAAACTCAGTAACATCATAATAATATAAAATTTATATATCCTATTATAAAATTATTATATTAAAATTTCATAAAAAATTCCAATAAAAAACTCAAATATTTCCTTTGCCTTGTCAGGAAAATCAACTGATGAATCTTGACTACATTGTTAAAACTCCTAAAGTCTTCAATTTAGTTAATTTAATACAAGATAGGAACATAATAATTCTTAATATTTTCTTTTATTGAAAAATTTTCAATTACATACATGAAATATTACAATTTTTTATTCACATTTTTTGAAACTTTTATCTATAAATCAAATTCTTTCTAATGATGTAACATCAAATGTTCTCACACTTCTATATTCAGAATGGTTTGTCTTGTGGTTTTGTCTCAAGAATTATGTTCATTTACAAATATGATATCCCCATTTTTATTTGTATATATATATATACCCAAAAATTTTATTTTTTGAGTCATTTTCATTTCATATAAATTTTTCAAATCCACAAAAACCCAAAAAAATAGTTTTTTACTTTTTATAAAGATCCTACTTGTATTTTTCCAAATATGGTTAATCTGATGCATCAAAATAATCCAATATATGTATAATAAATTTTTCAATGATTGAAATACTTATAAAAATCCATATCTTATCAGTCTTACTACGAACCATAATCTTCTTCATCTCACATTTTGGATGAACTGAGTGATATTGAGAAACTCAAACATTCTAACAAAAAAATCATCAGATTTTTTTTGAAAGTGAGTCTTTTGAGTAGTAGGGTATTATTTGGAAACATTAGGAACAAAAAACATTAATAATTTTTACATTTTATCTATTTATAAAATGTTTGAGAGATATGATTCTAAATTCATTACAAATGCATAAATCATATTCCATTTTGGCCCTATCTTGTAAGTACATGAGGAGATACATTTAATTATCTGGATCATTAAAATTTTCATTCAAAACATTTTAATACTCCATTATTCCAAAAATATGGTTTAAAAATTTCTTTCTTGATGTTTATCAATATTGAAAAATATCTTCAATATTTATTATTTTGTTTGGAATATTTTACAACTTCCCAAAACTCCTAGAATATAGACATTAAAACTTTCTTATTTTCTAGTAGCTTAGAAAAATTATTATCTTGATTTCCAACAACTTCGCAAAAAATGTACATAATAAACACATCTATTTTACAAAACAATTATTAATAAATAAGTTATTTTTTAAAATAAAATACAATACATTTTCAAAATACTACATCACAAAGTATCTTTAATCTCCCCTATTACAGTTGATGAAAAATATAATTTACAACTTTTTAAACTCATTATCTTTTAACATATGGAATTTTTAAAACTCATTTTTGAAAAAATGGAAAAAATTATATGTTGCAAAAACACATCATTTCTTAAAAGATCATGTTATAATACCACACTACTAGATAATGTTGTTTTTATTGATTTTTTTCGCTATATTAGAACCAAATTTTCCTCCTTGTTTATATAATCTCCCCATCACTTTTAATTACCCTCATTTTTCTTTCCCTCCATTATTTTATGATAACCAAATATTTAAATATGTTATTTTTAGATAATCAATTCTATATAACTTGTATGTTCATGTTGTAAAAATTAGCCCCCTTTTTTAAAAAACACAAATCATGTTGTGGCTTCCCTTAAATATTTATAAAGTATTTCTTGGAGGTTTAACATTAAGTTATAGCCTAAATTATTCAAATATCCCATTGGAATAGATTTTCTAAAAACATCACCAATTTGATAATTCATTAAAACATATTGCTAAAAACCCTCTCCACCTTAAAAATTCTTTTTTATGAAGTGAAAATTATCTTGTGTGTTGGATAGTATTTTCAGACATTTTAATTTGCAATAAAATTATTAAAAACCATGTTCAATGGTTTGGAAATGATAACATAACAACATTCCACTTGAAGTTTCATTAACATCATTTTAGTAAAACAATTTATAGCTACAAAATATTCTAATTATTCGACTCTTAATGTCCTTGAACATTTTTTCTTATTTTTTCATATCATAAAACATTTTCCTAAGAAGTAATGTCCTTTTAAATTTTATTTTTAGTTATTAAAATTTTCATCCAAATCAACATCAATATAACCATGAAAGTACATTTTAACACTTTTCTTATAATATAACATGTAATGTTTTTTCTTTTAAGATGTATCAGAATTCTATTTTCTAAAAAATATGATTTTCTTTTGGATCACTATGATATATGTCCCATAAAGACACAACATAAAAAATATCAGGTATTAATGTTGATAGATAAATAAAAAATCCTATAAATTTTGAACATTAATTCTAATTTACAATTTTCTACCTTCATCTATACTGATATTAATTCCAAATAAACATATATTAGAAACATATTTACATTATTCTATACAAAACATATGTATGTATTCCCCATAATAATTTTAATCGATGAGAAAAATTTATATTTAAAAAGATCAAACTAGTAAGAAAGTTAATTCTACAAAACCTAAAATATCAAAATTATTATTTATTTATATAGAAATGTATTTACAATAATTTTAATTATCCCTAATAAAAAGTACATTATATACATGGACAATTAAAATTATGGTGTTGGAGTTAATAACATTTACATATAAGTTTTTATCAACATTTCTTTTAAATAAATCAACATTCTCAGATAATTATCAATTTTAGAATTCCAATTTTTTTGGGATTGATTCAGTACACACAAGTATGTATTAAATTCATAAACCTTACTTCAATATTCATTGATTAGAAAAAAATATTTTTTCTAAATTTAATCATATTATTCAATATCTTCTTTAAGGAAAGTTTAATTTACATCATTCAAATAAAATTTTTAACTATAATGTCTTGAAAATTGTATTAACGTTCTATAAATTTAAAATCATGAAACATGGGAAATGTTTTATTTATAATATATAGTTTCCACCTATGGATAGCCTTAAAAACAAGTATTTATTTGTTTATTGAAACATCTATATATTCATTCAACTTTTTTTATACACCCATTTTGTTCAAAAGACATTTTTATCTATTGGTCCTTAAATTTTTTTTCATGTTTCATTTTTTTCTATTTGATCTAACTAATTATTCATTTAATCAAATAATTTATTGGGTTTTACTATGTTAGAAACTGATTCTGTTTAAATCTATAAAATGAGTGTTGTATAATTTTCTAATATCACCCTTCTTCTTGTTTGAATTAGAGATTTATGATTTCAATGTATATATTAAGATTGATATTTTTTTTATAAGGTAGGAAATTTTAAAGTTTCTAACATGGATTAACTTTCCTCATAACATGATTACAATAACTCTTGATATATCTTCTTTCTAAAACTTTCATTCCCATTGGAAATATTCTGTTAGTTTAACTCAAAAGTTTACAGATCCATTGGTAATGAATTTCTATTTTCATATATTTTCACATCATAGGAATAAAAAAAAATTGTAATGATTTTTTACAATATTTTATATATATTATTTGTTATGAATATCCAATGAATGTTCCTTTATCATATTTTTAATTAAATTTCCAATTTTTAGGGTTCATTATTTCTCATAAAAGTGGAATTACAAAAACAATGCAATATTTCACAGAAGTTATTTTTTATACCACATTTCAATGGAAGTATTTTTTTATACCAGACTTAGAAAACATATGTTTAGTATATACAAAATAGTAATAATAACTTACCACTAGTAGAAAATTTAATGTTTTATTCTGTAAAATTTATTCTTCTAATTTCAACAAAACATTTATTTTCCCTTTCTTCTATTACATGTTATAGTGTGGTTTATGGATCACTATACTGATGATTGATTCTGTGTGTTTTTAGAAAAAATTAATAAGTGCTTCATTTTAACTATGTACCATTATCCATTCCCATATTCTTCTTATAAACCACCATTTTTATCTCAATAACGTTTCATAAAAATAAGAAAATTTCAACAGCCTTTGACATGTGTTTTTATAAACCTGATATTGGGAAACTGAGTGAAATCATTAATAAAAGTGAAAAATTACAAATCTTCTTTTTTATTGATGTATCATAGATCCACATATGTATAAAGGTATAAGATCAAGAGTTATGGTACTCTAAATATCAATTCTATTATGTATTTTTCTAGTCATTTTCCCTTTTTAAAAACATATAAAAACATCATATTATATTCTTTTCAATGTTGAATATTTCATACAGTATAAATATTATATTTTTTATTCATTTTTTTCTACACAATCTGATCATGTCTATAATTACATAGTTTATTTTGATCTTCAACACATATATAATAAGACTCAAACTTTACTATTATTTTGAATATATTTATACCGGTTCATTTTCCTTGAGTTAAAACTTTACACATTATCATTCCATTTATGAAGCAAGAATATTTTATAAAGAAAACTTGTTTAACATGATGAAAACATTTACATACACTAGGTATGTTATTTTATCCCAACAACAAACTGAAATTCCTTAGATTCCAATTGTTCTTCTTTAATATCATCCATTATAATTCTCCTAAATTTTACGGAACTGCCATTTCCAAAGGTAATTACTCTTCCATATAGATTTTGAGAATATTAAAATATTTTCAAATGTCTCCTTGTGGGTAAAGAAGATCCACTATCATGAATCCATGTTTTTTCCTTTTTTTTCTTTTAATTATTTCTCAAAAAAATTCTAATACCTCAACTTTATTTATTCCACCTTCCTTTTCTTTTCCAGAATAATGCCTTTGACCTTGAAGAGTTTTCATATATTCTTTGTAATTTTGGAAGAATGGTAACATATTTCCCATATTTCATCCATATAATAATTTTTTTCATTGGAAGTTTTCTAACATCTTAATATTTCCCTTTTACTTGTTTATATGTTATTGGAATATTGCTCATTCTTATTCCACCAATAAATCCCCTATGATCATATCTTCTGTTGAAAGATGAAAATTTATGCTAGAAATTAAATAAAAAATGTCCACATATTCCATTGCACCAGAAAAAACATGAAAATCATGGCCTCCTAAATAAGTACGATAATTATATATAGTAATTTTTTGATAGTGATAAAATCATTCTACTTTAATATTTTCTAGGTTTGTTTTATCATTTTAATAGAAGGAATATTCAACTTTTGGAAATGTGATAGATTTTTTCACAAAATTTCTCAACCCAATTCTTCTAAAAAAATTTATTAATATCTTAAATGTAAGAAAAATAAGATGAGACATCTTTTTTAGAAGTTGGATAATTGATCTTATTCAGTGAATATACATTTTTTTCGATTTTCATTATTTAATTTTACTTCTGAAGCCTTTCAGAAATTTTCATTTATCTTCTTTAAGGTATTATCATCCTCAAGTGATTTTGATTTAATATTGTTAAATTATTATTCCATAGAATAAAACATTTTACATAGGTCATAAACCATAATTGCATATTTATAAATTCATATTTTTCTTATTAGAGCCTCCTTGATGTATTCATCTTATTTCTAAGTGGCATCATTACATCCATAAATGACTTTTTTACTGTCATTTTTCATTATTCTGATTTTATTCTGCATATTTTTTTCTTAAGACATGTAAAATGTTTTGATATGACATGATACTCTCTATATGATTCTAAAACTAATTATTCTTCACTCTCTGATGAATCTTTCTTTTTATCAGCATTTACGATAAAGTTCCTGACTCTTTCTAAACATTCATCATTTTTTGAATCAACCTAACATAATTTATATTCGACTTTCACATTCTGTATGATTATTATATTTCTATTTATTTTCCTCTTCCACTATTATACATAATTTATTTAATAGACTGTTTATTAAAAGACATCTATAAATGTTTTTCTTATAAATGATCTTTAAATTCACTAACTTTATTTTTTCTGTAGATTCCTAGAAAAAATCATAATTCTGCCACACTCCCAACATTTTAGAGTAATTTTTCCTCTATACATTAAAATTCCACTTCAATAATTCTTATATATAATATACATGATTTTTTTATTCGAAAAATCATCCTCATTATCTTTAGAATCACAAAGACAAAAAATAAGCTTCTTTAAGTTTTATGTTCAACATATCTTGAAAATCCATTTCTTCTTTCATCTTCTTTATTAATGAAGGAGGAATCTAATTCCATAGGAAACATGAATTTTATTTAATTCATAAAGACATAAATCTTATTTATTTTCTGAAGAAAATATTATAGAATCAATCTATTCTAAAAACATTATCGTGAGTTTTTTGGAAAATTGTATAATCTTCCAAGAAAACTCTAAAACCTATAATGTTTCAAATAACATTATTTACTATGGTGAAGTACCCATCAATAGTTTTTTATATATCAATATTTTTTCTTCAAATGTTCTATACTATTTTTTATCTTTTTTTTATCGACATGATTATTTACTTAAAAAATATATTTGAGCTTGTACATCAAAATCCTTAGTATTTTGAAACCCATCATCGTAATATTAATATTTTTTGATAGAGGCATAAGAATAGAATTTATAGATTTTCCATCAACATAAATTTTACTTTTTTAAGAAAAATTAATTGTGTAATATTTCTCAATGGGTGGAAACCCAATTATAGCTGCATCAATAACTTTCTAGCAATGTGATAAATGATAGGGAACTATTCACTTTATCCAACCATAATTTTTTTCTATCGCATGTATTAAATCCTCTACTATTTATAGAATTATTATTTTATATGATAAGGATATAATACCATATCAATCCCATTGATTCTATTTTATGTTCATAAGGATTATTTATTAACTGAGAATGAAAGGATTAAATCATTGATTGTCTTTTTAAAAATTTAAAATTTAATAATCATAACCATTAATTTTTTTACTGTTTCTTACTTATAAAATTTAGTGAAATTATGTTCATGAAAAAGTAATGTAAAAAAGTTACAAAATATTTACAAGGCTTGGCCTCATTGTCAGAACCTACATCATTTCTATAGACACTTTTTTGGGTCTATTGAAATTTTATATAACGAAGATATGAGTAGAACATTTTTTTCAAATCAAATTTACCTGTTTCCTAGTAAGAATGATTATATTGACTGGAATCATTCTAGAAATTTTTATTAAAATATATTATCCACCAAAAAAGTAAATAACATTCAAATATTCATCACCAGAAAGGTTCACCCAAAAACTCTGTCTGATGTGACAATGTCTGATAAACTCCATCCATTGAAATTAGTCTTAAATCATCAATATTATATAGCTTAATTTAATCTATACCTATTAAAGAGCATTATAATATTATTATCTAAGAGAAATATGATCTTAAAATTATTTATAAAATATATAATTTTACCATAAATATAATTCTGATAATAAGGTAATATGAACATACCATAGATTGATGTTATGACTAAGACCTCTATCTAAAAAATAATATTTAACATGAAACACAAATTCAGCTCAAAATTTATTTATGAAACTAAATCACCATCATTTCAGATTTTATATACATTTTAATATTTTCATGTACTGTATAATTTTCACCTCTATATATAGGTGATCTAGAAATATAAATAGAAAGAAACATGAATAGTTTTCCACTCATCCAAATACACATATCTAAATTTATCGTATATTTTAAATTAACTTAATATAATATTAAATCCTATGAAATCTTTTAGTGTTCCCAATAATCTTATTAAAATCTTGACAACATTTCTCAAATTATAACATTACAAATTTTTCCAAAATTAATATTATGATGTTTATTTTTAGAAGCTTCTTTTTCTAAAACTCCATCTAGAACCTCGTCCATTAATCTCTTCCTCTTGAACAACTAAAATACAAAACATTTTTTCAGCCCATATTTTTTTATTTGATTAAACTCTATAACATCATAATAATTTAAACAAAATATATCCCAATCTAAAACATTGATCTTCAAACATCATACAATCTTTATATCTGAAAAATCATATATTACCTCTCTCCATTCATCCAAATCAATTTTTGATGGTTGAAAACACATTTAAAACTTCTAAAGAAATTATTTTCCTATAATTAATATACTATTTATTCATCAACCTTTATAAAATTTTAATTGTACATATAATTTTTTGATTATGAACATTAACTCTTACCCTTATTTATTTATAAGTATTTTAGAAACTCCTTTCATCCAATAAACCTCTATCGGATGAATAAATTCAAACCTTTATCATAAATATATATCCTAGAGAGTTTTCTTTGTTTATTTTTTTCTTTTGTTTATAATGATGATATCCCCATTTTCTCTTATTGGTTATTAAAATCTGATTTCTTGCGTCATGTTTAATTTATTCTACATTTTCAAAAACTGAAAATACTCAGAAAAACCAACACTTTTCACTTTTAAAAAAATAATCTCTTTATATTTTGGTCTTGTCAGTTCACTACTATAGCCAAATAAAGACTGTTATATAAGAAATGTTATAATTTCAACGTTTTTTATAAAAAAATCTGACTTATCTGTCCTACTGAAAACTATCAACTTCCTCTTCTCACACTTTTTAAGAACTCATAAATTTTCACAAACATAGACTTTTAATAAAAAAACATCTGAAACATCATTCTTGAATGTGTTTCTGATCATAAGTAAGTTTGAACTTTATTAAAGTTTAGAAACTATAATAATTTAGTGATTTTATAGTTTCCCAATATCAAGATAGTTTTCCATCGATCTATGTCTGGAGACATTAACATTTCAAATAACAACTTCTGGTGTAGATCTATCTTGTAAATATATCAAAAGCTTCATCAAATTCTCCATGTTTTTATAATTTGTCTCTAGAAAACTATTACAATACTTTCATAAAAAATCATGGATCATGACATTCTTTCATGATGTATACTAGCATTGATCAATATCTTTTACATCATCTAATTTGTTTTGGAAAATTATATAATATCCCACCATTCCTAACTTCTAGAATTAACAACATTATTATTTTCCAGTAGCTCATAAATCATTCTTTACAATATTTCCAGAAATATTACAACAAACATATTTAAGAACATTAACCTATTTAAAATGGAAATTATTTAAATAATTTAGTTTGCAACAAATTTTTTTTTTAAAAAATACATCATAAAGGATATTCGCATTTCATCCACTAACATATATCGACTAATTTTCAAAGTCAATTATCTTTACATGACATCCAATGTCATTATATGGATCCATAACAATTCCATAAGAATAACCACCCTATAAAAACTCAAAAAATATATATTGACACATCATTGAAAACGAATTTAACACATAGGTTGAACAAAAACTAAAAAATAAATCACACAACACTTCTTGCACAAAGATATAAAGTAACACGACAACTAAATATAATCAAATCACATCACAAAGATTATATTCCAAAATCACGTTTTATAATTTTATAATATGTATATATGTTTGAAAAACTTTTTATTTTATTAAAATTTCCAATTATTTAACTCATATTTCAAGCATAAATCATTCCAAAACACATGTGGAGTTTGGAGTATTTCATGTCCCTAAATTAAAAAATGATGATTTAATTTCCACATTAATCTCTCTCAACAAGAGTAAAAAACATACCCTATAGTCTCATTTTAACACACCATAAATAAAATACTATAATCTTTGGTGACATGGGATTCTACAATGTTTATGCTGGTTGGGAACACCAACATATATTTCCTACTAAATCATGATGAATAGTCTCTAACATACAAACTCTGAAATATCAATACCTTAGAAAATGAATAGGTTTAATACAATTTTTTAATGTCTCTTCTCACCATAAACATGCCACATTGGTGTAACTCAACATGGTATCACATGTTATTCATGATCACTAAATGTTGGAAAATAGTGTTAATTATTTAAATATATTTCTTTGGGATAAATTTAACTAGTAGTGGTCCAGAAATTTAAAAGTCCAATGTAATGGTTTTCCAAACAACAAGATTATGGAAACCAATATGACTACCTCAATATATCATTAAAACATACCATAAATTCACAATTATTTTATATAATGAAACACAACTCAAATATAAAACACAATTATAATAGTATAGTGAACATATATAAAATTAAAGGAAATACCATGTGTTCAAACACACTTCAACATATCCCAAAGAACAAAAAAACTCCACACAAGGATGTCTCCATAAATTATCTATTAGATATTGAAGAATATTTCAATTATATAAATTTAACATTATATAAATTATTAACAAATGTGTTTTGAGTGTATAATGATTAGGAATTTAATGGTTAATAGAAATAACTATAACCCAAAGTATCCAATATAGTAAATAGTAATTATATATAATGACTGTAATGAAATAAATTATTTAACAACATTTTTTTATACCAATGATATATTATATTCCATCTAAATTAATTATCCTTGATAAACATATACCAAATTTATCTTTTGTTGTAAACCATAGAAAATGGTTTCCAAACACCTAGATTATAAACATCTTATTTTTGAAATAGATGGAATCATATAAATCCATGTGCACAAAACATAGAAAATACAGTCATACAGTGAAACATCATCCCATATAATAAACATAAAGAGTCCAAAATTCCAAATAATATTACAATACCAATCGAGAAACAATCCTCTGACATCATAAACTTACTTTCCAACCTAAACCATAGTTACTTATAAGAGAAAATCTTCATGGAATATTCCACAACACATTAATGATTAATAAGATACCTCACACATAAATTTATTTCAAAAATACCACAATAATATTCAGCATAAATAAAATTAATTTGACCAACCTAATATCATTATTAAATAACTTATGAGTATAATTAATTTGAACTATATCTATATGGTTTTAGATATTATTTTCATCACTCTTAAAAACTAAAACATCCATTTTAAAACTTTTATGCAACATACTTAACAAAATATTAATTTGTATCTATTATCTCAATATTATGTCAAATTAAAACACCATTAACACAATTCATCGATGACCTAAAAAAATGTATAATAATTTTTGTAAATTGGGTACAAAAGATCACCAAAATTTTAAATTGTAAAAATATGTGTTATTAAAGAAACAAAACAAAATTAACTCATTATTTTATCCACTTAAATAATAATTCCAACACTTTTCACTAATTTATCAATTATTTTAGTATAGTTTACATTATTTTAGATTTCATTAACACAATTACCTAAAACTTTTCATTATATGAATTGTCTTTCACATTTCAAATCATTAAACAAGAAATAATTTCTAGAAAACACATAGAATATCAGAAGAAATTATTTTACCAAGCTATAAATAATTTCAAAATTCAAAAAAATCTCAATGGATAATTAATCAAATATTTTTTAAAAAATATATTAATTATTAATGTAAAAATATTTCAATGAAAGAGTCCACAAACCTAAATAATGAATCACAGTCATTATAAGGTACATAGAATAAAATCCCCTATTAACATAGAGAATCTTCATTTGTCTAATATAGAATAAGGAGAAAGTATAATATAACATTAGAGTTAAAATATCATGTTAGATATATATAAGGTAACTATTTTATCAATGATATTATCGATTCATTTCTAACACTACAAATGGATTGAATTTATTAGTTTCAATGCATGAGAAATCAAATATTGATGATTGGGGTGGATGAGATATATTAAAGTTCATTATATTAAAAAATATTCTCCATAAAATAAGGGAAAAATATAAATCTAAATGAAAAAATTTGAAAAATAATAATTTCACTTACTAAATAAAATTCCAGAACACCATCGAGTACCCATTATATAACCATCAGGTACCTGGTGGCCTTTCCAGAAACACTACCTCATCTACCACATACATTAGTTAAATGATACATGAAATTTGATACATTGTGGTATATGCTGGGATAACATTTTTATGTTCCACCACATAACCTTCCCCCACTATTCTTATCTCTATACATGAAGCCCACAAACAAAACTGACAATAATAAAAAATAGATAAAGTTAAATTTAAATTAATGAAATGACATACCTCAACAAATGGGGACCTTAAATAGAGTTATTAATTATGTTGATAATTAATCTTCAAACATGATTGTAAATTGAAAATTACCTATGTACAAAAAAATTTATTGATGCCCAGACTAATGGTCTCTGTTATACACTTATAAAGACTGAATTTATGACATAGGATGAAAAATAACAGTAGAGGTCAAAAGTTATATTATGGGGATAATACACCCAATATACAAAATCTTATATATTTTTGAATCAGAGACATTAGAACATGAATAATATAAAAAGTCATTCCTAATAACATATAAACTATTATATCTTAATTTTCAATATTATCAACCCATTGAAAATAATTAGTTTTTTTCATAATCAAGACTAATAAGATTTATTACCCACATTGAATATAATAATAATATGATGGTTTCTAATAATTATATAATCCAAATTAAAAACTATTTTTTCCCATATAGAATATATATGTATTTTATATATCAAACTTTCCATTTAAAATTAATTGTTCTGCATCATCATCATCTTTGAAAATTATAATATTTCTGTGAATAATAAAAAATTATTATCATAAAATTTAATTATAATAAAAATCAATTTCAATTAATATAAAAATTCAAAATCAATTACATTCTTCATCATTTACTAAAAAAATTTATTAAATAACCACTACACATTAGTCATAATTATATAATTATCACCACTCATTTCTAACTTAATAATTTTTTATTAATTTATAACATCCATATTATTATATAAATTAATCAATATAGGCACAATGATATTGGATAAATAATCAGATTATAACTTCTTAATTAATGAAATTAAATCCAATGATAATAAAATTATTTCAATATAAAAATCCTTATAATTAATATTTCCATAAATAGATAAATGATAACCATTTTTCAAAAAATATAGTAATATATTTATTTTAATAAACTAATATAATGCTTACTATTTATTTAAAAACATAATGTCTAATGTAACGACCTGAATACCCTCTCAAACTGTTACCCGATCCAATCCGTCACAAACTAGAAGTGAGTTCCCAATCCCCATGGGTTGGTGAATAGAATTTGAGTATCAAATAACAACTATAGGGAATAATTTTTCCAAACTTGAAGCAAAAACATGTAACATATATATAATATAGATAATAATAAAAAAGATAAATATATTCTGTTTGTATCACATAATAAAGAAACCAACCAAATCAAGAGTAAAAAAAATATCCAAGTAATTTTATAACCACAATGGACTACCAAAATAATACCAAAAGTAATCCATTTTATAGAGTGTGAATACTCCCACCATCTCACCGCCTAGTATCCTACTCAATAGAAAGAAAAAAATTCATAACCTCATTGTTTTGCCTTTCCTTTCCGAACATCCTAATACATAAAAAGGTATACGCACCAAAAATGATATGTAAGGTGTGAGAAAACATGTATGGTAGGATCTCACCCTGGTTTTCCAAATCAATTATTTGAACAACAATTTAAGAATTATCAAAATTAAATTAAAAAATTCATTATAACTGATGAATTATTTTTATATCAAAAGCATTGAAAGAAAATTTAATTTCCTATTTTTCCATATTTCACAATAAAATATGTAAATCAATTTCAATTAACATCATAACCATATAACATACTAGATATACCATGCCAAAAAATATATGCAACCCATATCATATTAAATATATACAAGTATAACAAAATATTAAAACCCAACACCAAAAGGATAGGTGACACCATTCCATGTATCACACTAGGCCTAGATAGAAACAAGACCCATACCTAACATAGTCAATCACATATAAATCTACCCACTTTTCACGACCCGTCCTCAGGGCCCGTTCCATGACTACCCCAAGCCTGCCCTCCATAGGCCAGGGGCTGCCGACTAGCACCAAGGCATAAATCCCGCTAAAAAGCGAAGGCATTGCCTTTGTAAAATAAACAAACACCATAGAGCAAGCAAGAATCTAGAAGTAAACACTAAGTAAAAACTGAGTACAACAGTAAGTGTAGAAAAGTATGTGGGCCAGTATACAAACTCAAACTGAAAGTAAAGTACAACTGGAAGGAAAAAACAACAACTGAAAAGTAAAGCCGCAACGCCGAGCTGTCCACTGGAAATCTCACTTGAAGGGTGAGTACAGATAGCCTCCTCTGCTCCTCGGGTCTAGCCGACCGCTCCGAGTACGTCCCATCCAGTGGTCCACCTCCAGGTACCATCCCGCATCCGCAAGCCTCAACCACAATCAGCGCTGTCTGTCGTCTGCAACCAACACAACGTAGTGCGGGCATAGCCCATGCAGGGGTGAGTATAAGCTACTCAGTAGGGACCCCGAGACCCCCGAAGGTCTCCCAAAATCCACAAAGGAAAATCCACAAAGGAAAGATGCAATCACGAAGTAACATCCGACATTGCTTAGGTATATGCCCATACATATACCTAAGTCATCAATTCTCGTTCGGGTCCAACATCCGAGCCCAAGTACAACCCAGTCCACACAGGAAAGCAAAACATAAATCCATACAGGATAGCTCAACACAATCCACATATGAAAGCAAAACTGGATTCAGCTCACACAGGTATACTTCTTCATATGACGATAGAGATGATCAGATATATCCACTGATTCATCTAAGCCGTCAGACCCACAAAGGATCGATAGGTACTAACCTCCACAATGACCCACATAGGATCTGACCCACAAAGGATCGATAGGTAACTAACCCTCGCAATGACCCACATAGGATCTGAACCACAAATTATTAATAGGTAACTAACCCCCACAAAGACCCACACAGGATCGGACCCACACAAGATCTGTAGGCGCTGGCTCACACAGAACCGCTGAGCGATGACCCACGCAGGATCAGACCCACACAGAATCGGTATCACTGATCCACATAGGATCGTTGAGTGCTGTAGTCGCCACCGTCGAATCCACTGAGGATCTCTGTACAGTCGTCGTAGTCGCAGTCGTAAACGTAGCCAGCACTAGGGTTCCCGCACACAACAAGATCGTTCGGGAGGGTCTCTATACGAGCCGAGAGGCTGATACATCAACTGACACATATTCCAGAGTTGATGTATCTAAAAGTTCCGTATCGTCAACAGGAACTCAACGTCGCAGACGGCGCGTCAATCGGACGCCCGGTCTGAGAGTTATTGGCTTTTTCGTCCCACGAGCCCAGTTGGTTTTTAAGGCAAAACCAACCCGAACATATTCCACCTACGTCCAAACCTCGGGCAGAGTAAGCCAAAAGATTTGTCTCACTAATAGGAATCCAACAAAGTTGACGACACATCAATCGGACGTCCAGAGCTTAAGATTTGAGGGTTTTCGCTCCGAGGGCCCGGTTGGTTTCGTGTACGAACCAACTCATCAAAACACAAAGTATTCTGAAACCTAGAGTGCGATATACCAAAACGACCTTCTCGATCCAAGGATCTCATTGCCACTGACGGCGCATCGATCGGAGGTCCGTAGCCCAAAATATTGGCAAAAGACCAAAAAGGGTCTGAAAACGGGGCATTCGGGCCCGGACCGACCCGACCCGAGACCCCCTGGGTCGGCCCGGCTGGGCGCGGCCCGGCTCGGCTGGGCGTGGCCCAGCCCAGCTGGCACGGCCCGGCCTGGCCTGGGCGCAGCCCGGCCCGACCCGGCTCGGCGGCCCGACGCACTGGCACGCGGTGCCAGCTGGCTCGGCCGAACGGCCGAGCCGTTCGGTTTGCGGGGGGGGGGGGGGGGGGGTGCTGCCCCCCCGTGTTTTGTAACAGCAGCCCCCCTTAATCGGGGCCGGTAACTGGCCGGCCAGGGTTTTGAATCCCCAGCTTTCCCCTGTCCGGCCAGCCCGCCCCGGCCGACCGGTTTTTGCCACCACAGGACCGGCGACGACCGGTCCCCTCCCTGCTCCGACGCCGGCAGCCCGTTTCTGGCAATCAGTCCTGCTCCGACACCGGCGGCCCATTTTCGGCAGCCGTTTCCCACGCTCCGCTGCGGCCCGGTACCGGCCACAGCCTTCATTCGTCCGGTGCGGCGCAACGACACCGCCCCCCTCCGCCGCGGCCCCTCTCCGGCTGCGGTGCTTTTGCGGTTCTCTGGCGTGGCGCGACGGTGCCGCGACTTGGTTCATATTTTTAAAAACACGGCGCATCGGCATCGCGCCTTCTTTCCATTCCTTCCCACGCGGTGCGACGGTACCATGTCACTTCCCGTCGTACCGCAACAACAAGAAAAAGAAAGGGAGGGGGGTTGGCCATGTTTATGCGGTCCAGCCTCCTCCCGTTAATTGATAGCATGTGGTGCAATTATACGTGGATAATGAACGGGAGTAAATCACGAAAAGATATCGCATAAACCCATACCTCATGCGAGCTTGAATGGAGGTTCGTCGAATGAGGATTCATCGCGGGAAGATACATCGCGGAAGAAGATGTCGACGGCGTCGCGGTACACGGCGTTGCGTAATCGGTTTCCAAGAACTCAGCGTTCTTCGTCAGATACCGATGTGTTCTTCGCGTTCTTCGTCGAAGACGAAGAAGTTCCTCAAGTCCTTAGCCCTTTTCTCCCAAATATGCCACCACAAGAAGGTTCCAACCCCAAATAAAATAAGTTCATCTCTTATTTTATTAACATAACATAAACTTTTGAATTTCAAGAGTTTGAATTAATTCCACTTAATTAATTCATGAAAAGTTTTCATCCATAATGGTGAGTTGAGGGGGTTTTAAGAAAGTGAAGGGGTGGGGTTTGTGTGGGCCCCACCACCATCATAACCTACAAATGGAAGTTGGGTGGTTTTCCCCAACTTCCACCCAAAGCTTAATCCACTTAATGATAATAAAAATTGTAGTTAAATTTTTATTTTAACTTCCACAATTTTTATCAACCTCTCTAATGAAAACACAAATTCGGAAAAGGTGTTTCTAAGCAATTATTGGTGCTGCGGTTCCATCGGTGCCCTCAGAATTCGATTCCGAGCACCAGTTCAAAAGTTAGAAATTCCCGCTCGTTCGTTCACTGAACGTACCCGAGCTAAACTTCGGATAGTAATTCCGGGCACACCGGGCCTCGGAATCAAGTTCCGTAAGAAACCGAGTTCTTGTAAAATCCCAAAGAAAATTAAGAAAAAAAATTTTCCCTGAATTTTATGGGTCTTTACATTACTCCCACCTCAGGGCTTTACATCCCCGTAAAGATATATCGAAAGCTAGGGAAACAAATGTGGGTACTGAGCACGCATCTGAGCATCCCGCCCCCAAGTGCTCTCCTGGAGGTTCTCGTGTTTCCATCTGATGCGCACTAGAGGAATCGACCTTCCACGTAGGACCCGCTCATGTCGATCCTCGATCTCCACCGAGACCTCTGCAAAAGTCGCCCTATCATCAACTTCTTGCTCCCCATGGTCAATGATATGCGTCAGGTCGTGCGCGTATCTCCTCAGCTGAGATACGTGGAAGACGTCGTGCACCCGGTGCAACTGAGGTGGTAGAGCTAGGCAATAAGCCACCTTCCCAATCCTGCTGAGGACCTGGAATGGTCCGATGAAGCGTGGAGATAACTTTCCGCCTCGGCCAAATCTTCGTAATCCACGTCGAGGTGAGACACGCAAGAAGACGTGGTCGCGATCCTCGAACTCTAGTGGCCTCCGCCTCTTGTCAGCATAAGACTTATGCCATCTCTGAGCTGTCCTCATCCGCTCCTGGATGACCTGAACCTTCTCTATCGTGGCCTGGACCATCTCCGGTCCCACAAGTGCTGACTCCCCAGGGTCTGTCCAGCACAAAGGAGATCTGCAAGGTCGGCCGTACAACACCTTGTATGGTGCCATCCCGATGGTGGAGTGGTAGCTGTTGTTGTACACGAACTCCGCCAAGGGTAGGTGTTCCTCCCAGCTACGACCAAAGTCGAGGACAATGCATGGAGCATGTCCTCGAGAGTCTGAATGGTCCTCTCCGTCTGACCATCTGTCTGAGGGTGAAAGGCAGTGCTCAGACGTAGCTGCGTCCCGAACACCTCCTGCATCTCCTTCCAAAGCTGGGAAGTAAAGTGAGCATATCGATTGGAGATGATAGATGATGGCACACCGTGAATCCGTACAATCTCCTGAACGTAGAGACGCCCCAAGCTCTCCACTAAGCCCTGCTCTCTGATTGGTAAGAAGTGAGCCGACTTGGTGAGTCGTTCGACAATCACCCAAATGGAGTCGTGACCTCTGGAAGTGCATGGAAGTCCATTCACGAAGTCCATAGATATGCCGTCCCACTTCCACTCCGGGACCTTCAAAGGCTGTACCAAGCCTACTGGTACCTGGTGCTCTGTCTTCACCTGCTGGCATGTGAGGCATCGAGAAACGAACTCCACCATAGCCTTCTCCATGCCCGGCCACCAGTGCTGTCGTCTGAGATCCTGGTACATCTTCTCCACTCCAGGATGTACCGCCAAAGGAGAAGGGTGAAACTATCTCAGAACCTCCTCCTGTAAATCAACTGGTACCAAGGTACGTCCTATGAAAAGTAAGTCGTGCTCTGCTCATAAGGAGAAACCATCAGGTGCCTGAACTGAGGATATCTGTGCACGCCGCGTCTCATAGTCAGCATCCCCACACTATGACTCTCTGACCCACTGCAGTAGTGGAGGGGTGACTGTGAGAGTTTGAAGGAAGGCTGCTCCATCTCTATCCACAAAGGATATCTACAAAGTGGCTAGCTGCTCTATCGCCTCCTCAAGTATCTGAATTCCCGTCCTCCTGCTGAGAGATTCAGCTACCACGTTCCCCTTTCTAGGAGTATAGACTATCTCAGAGTCATAGTCCTGGAGGAACTCAAGCCATCACCGTTGTCTCGGATTCAGGTCCTTCTAAGAGAAGATGTACCTGAGACTCTGATGGTCAAAAAAGACTGAAAAACGCTCACCCATCAGGTAGTGTCGCCATGTCTTCAGAGCGAAGACCACTGCTGCTAACTCCAGGTCATGGGTAGCGTAGTTCTACTCATGCGACATCAACTAACGTGATCCATATGCGATCACTGCCCGCTGCTTCATTAGGACACATCCGAGTCCAGTCCCTGATGCATCCCAGTAGACTACGTACCTTACACCCTCCTCCAGCAACCTCAAGATAGGGGCGCTGGTCAATCTCTGTCTCAGCTCCTGGAAGCTCTGCTAACATCTGTCTGACCACACAAAGGGTTTCCCCTTCTTCGTTAAAGCTGAGAGTGGTGCCGAAACTCTGGAGAAGTCTGTCACAAATCTCCGGTAGTATCCAGCTAGTCCCAAGAAACTCCGCACCTCCGTCACGCTCCTGGGTGGCTCCCAAGCTAGCACTGCCTCGATCTTCGCAGGATCCACCGCAACTCCCGCCTTAGAGATGACGTGTCCCAAGAAGTGGACCTCACGTATCCAGAACTCACACTTCGAGAGCTTTCCATAAGTCTTGTGCTCTCATAGTGTGGTTATTACAACCTGCAAGTGGTAGGCATGCTTCTCCTCAGTGGTCGAGTAAATCAAAATGTCGTCGATGAAGACCACGAAAAATCGATCGAGGTATGGATCAAAGATACTGTTCATGGGGGCCACGAACACTACTGGAGCGTTGGTTACGCTGAATGGCATAACCAAGAACTCATAGTTGCCATACCGACACCTGAAGGTCATCTTCTGCACGTCCTCGTCCCGAACTCTGAGCTGATGATAGCCTGACCTGAGGTCTATCTTTGAGAACCACCATGCTCCCTTGAGCTGATCGAAAAGGTCATCAATCCTCGGTAGAGGATACTTGTTCCTCACTATCACCTGGTTCAGGCGACGATAGTCATCAAAAAGTCGCAAGCTCCCGTCTACCTTCTTGGCGAACAAAATCGGGGAAGCCCAGGGTGAAACACTGGGTTGGATGAATCCCTTGCTCTGTAAGTCCCCCAACTGTACCCATAGCTCTCGAAGCTTAGCGGAGGCCATCCGACACGCTGTAGTCGATATCAGGGTTGTCCCAGGGTACAGGTCAATATAAAAGTCTACCTCTCTGCGAGGAGGTATCCCTGGAACGTCGTCGGGAAAGACGTCCGCATACTGATCCACCACTGTAAGAAAAATAGGACTACGCATGCCAACTGCTACTAGGATGAGGCTAGCCAACTGATGAGTGATGGGCTGTCCTCTCCTCTGCAAGAGTCCATCCTGTGCCGCAAAGGCTCCCTTCTCGCCGGTGAAGGTGAACCTGCTCTCATCGGTGCGTACGCATCGCACCATGCACCTAATATAGTCAATTTGTGCATGGACTATATACAACCAATCCATTCCCAAGATTACATCATAAGGCCTTGACGCCGCTACAAGAAGATCCCAGCCGAAGCTCTCACCTCCTAGAGTCAGATCACACTACCAACACCAGTGCGTAATCATCGAGTCTACTCCCGTAAGAGTCTCTAGCCGTAAGGATCGATCCAACAGCTCTGTCGGAATCTCCGAGCTCTGAACAAGGGCATCGACTATGAAAGAGTGACTCGCTCCTGTGTCTATAAGAACTACAACAAGGGTGGAATAGACACAGATAGTACCTCGAATTATCTCGGGCGCACCGTTGTCATAGGCCTCCACTGCCTGGAGCTGTGCCTATCTCTGCCCGCCAGCTCCTTGTGGTCGGGGTGGACCTCCTGGTGGTGGTGGTGGTAGAGACTCAAAGCGTCACCCACCACCTGCTGCTCGGCCAGCTCCTTTGCCTCATCCGCCTCTCGAAATACTAGCTCTGTGTTGTGTGCCCCACACTGCTGAGCCAGTGTCCTGAGGTCGTCTGCCTGAGGGTCTAGTCTGCCTGGACCCATAAGTCATTTGTCGACTGCCTGCTACAGAATACTCTGCTACATGCCGCCCTGCGGTGGGTCTCGCCGCTGATTTAGACTCAGCAAGAAAGCTCTCAATCAAAATGGTTCTCTCCAGTACTCCTGCCTGGGTCAAAATGCTGAGGGAGATCAGCGATGCCCTAATCTCATGCCTCAATCCCTACTCAAAGGTCCGGGCCTGGAAGAATGGGTCCCGTACCATGTCTATCGAGTAGCGTGATAGATCGGTAAATCTCGCTGAGTACTGGGCGACCGTCAAGCTTCCCTACCATAGCTGTAGAAGCTCCTGGATGCGCACCGCACAGAGGGTGGCTGGAACGAACTCCGAGCAGAAGAGGCTCTCAAAGTCCATCCATAGGATAGATGCCTCATCGTGTACCTGAAGCATCAAGATCCACCATCGGCCAGCTGCCGCGTGCAGTAGGCTCGCTGCGACGATCACCATGAGGTCTGCTGGTATCCTCACTAACCTGAAAACTCGTACCACTGCCTCCAGACAGTCCTCGGCTGCCTAGGGGTCCATCTCCTCGCAGAACCTGAGCGGTTGCTAGCATTGAAACTCGTGTAGTTCACTAAGGCGACATACATCGTCAGCGGCTGGGGCTGGTAGCATCAGGGGCTCGGCGGGTAGAGCTACCGCCGGTGGCTCAGCTGTCAAAGGGCCCTGTACCGAGGCCTCGTCGCTCGGCGGGCTGTCGTCACGTACAACTCTCGGAACCCTAGCTGGCTGCCATCGTGGGGCCATCCTAAAAAGAAACAGGTGCACCAAGATCAAACAATATACCTGGTGAGCTGACATAAAGTAATCACAAAAAAAACATGAAACATACATGCAATCAATGTTTTCATGCATTAAGTCGGAAATCAGAAGTCAGGGTCCTGGTGTACGGATACGTCGGCAGCCGCACCAACACTGGACTCCCTGAACTGATAACCACACCCAATACACTTAACACTATTGCTTCACATAGAAATGATCAGATTCCCAAGTTCTGTGGTAGAACCGAACTCCTCTGATACCAATTTGTCACGACCCATCCTCGGGGCCCGTGCCGTGACTACCCCAAGCCCGCCTTCCATAGGCTAGGGGCTGGCGACTAGCACCAAGATGTAAATACCGCTAAAAAGGGAAGGCATTGCCTTTGTAAAGTAAACAAACACCACAGAGCAAGAAAGTATCTAGAAGTAAACACTAAGTAAAAATTGAGTACAACAGTAAGTGCGAAAAAGTAAGTGGGCCAGTATACAAACCCAAACTGAAAGTAAAGTACAACTGGAAGGGAAAAACAGCAACTGAAAAGTAAAGCCGCAACGCCGAGCTATCTACTGGAAATCCCACCTGAATGGGGAGTACAGATATCCTCCTCTGCTCCTCAGGTCCAGCCGATCGCTCCGAGTACGTCCCGTCTAGTGGTCCACCTCCAGGTATCGTCCTGCTCCGCAAGCCTCAACCACAATCAGCATTGTCCATCGTCTGCAACCAACACAACGTAGTGCAGGCATAGCCCGTGCAGGGGTGAGTATAAGCTACTCAGTAGGGACCTCGAGACCCCCGAAGGTCTCCCAAAATCCTCAAAGTAAAATCCACAAAGGAAAGATGCAATCACGAAGTAACATCCAACACTACTTAGATATATTCCCATACATATACCTAAGTCATAAATTCTCATTTCGCTCTAACATCCAAGCCCATGTACAACCCAGTCCACACAGGAGAGAAAAACGTAAATCCACACAGGATAGCTCAACACAATCCACATAGGAAAGAAAAACAGGATTCAGCTCAAACAGGTATACTTCTTCGTATGACGATAGAGATGATCAGATATATCCACTGATTCATTTAAGACGTCAGACCCACAAAGGATCGATAGGTACTAACCTCCGCAATGACCCACATAGGATCTGACCCATAAAGGATCGATAGGTAACTAACCCCCGCAATGACCCACATAGGATCTGACCCACAAAGGATCGATTGGTAACTAACCCCCGCAAAGACCCACACAAGATCGGACCCACATAGGATCTATAGGCGCTGGCTCACACAGAACCACTGATCGCTGACCCACACAGGATCGAACCCACACAGGATCGGTAGCACTGATCCACATAGCATTGATGAGTGTTGTAGTCATCGCCATCGAATCCACTGAGGATCTCTGTACAGTCATCGTAGTCGCAGTCACAAACGCAGCCAGCACTAGGGTTCTCGCACACAGCAAGCTCGTCCGGGAGGGTCCGCTCCACGAGCCGAGAGGCTGATACATCAATTGACACATAGTTTAGAGTTGATGTATCCAAAAGTTCTGTATCATCAACAGGAACTCAAAGTCGCAGACGGCGCGTCAATCGGACGCCCGGTCTGAGAGTAATTGGCTTTTTCGTCCTAGGGGCCTCATTGGTTTTTAAGGCAAAACCAACCCGACCATACTCCACCTGCATCCAAACCTCGGGAGGAGTAAGACAAAAGATCCATCTCACTAAGAGGAATCAAACAAAGTCAATGGCATGTCAATCGGACGTCCGGAGCGTAAGATATGAGGGTTTCCGCTCCGAGGGCTTGGTTGGTTTCGTGTACGAACCAACTCAGCCAAACCCAATGTATTCTGAAACCTTGAGTGCGGTATACCGAAACGACCGCCTCGATCCAAGGATAGCATCGCCGCTGATGGCGCGTCAATCGGAGGTCCGTAGCCCAAGATATGGGCAAAAGACCAAAAAGGGTCCGAAAACGGGGGTTTTGGGCCTGGACCGACCCGACCCGAGACCCCTGGGTCGGCCCGAACCGGGTAGGCCCGGCCCAGCCCGGCTGTCGCGGCCCGGCCTGAGTGTAGCCCGGCCCGGTGGCCCCCCCCCCGTGTTTTGTAACCGCGGCCCCCCTAATGGGGGCCGCTAGCTGGCCGGTCGGGGGTCTGAACCCCCGACTTTCCCCTGTCCGGCCGGCCCGCCCAGGCCGGCCGGTTTCTTCCACCACGGGACCGGCAACGGCCAGTCCCCTCCCTGATCCAACGCCGACAACCCATTTCCGGCCGCCGTTTCCCACGCTCTGCCGCGGCCTGGTACCGGCCGCGACCTTCATTCGTCCGGTGCAGCGCGACGACACCACACCCCTCCGCCGCGGCCCCTCTCCGGCTGCGGTGCTTTTGCGGTTCTCTGGCGCGGCGCGATGGCGCCGCGACTTGGTTCATATTTTTAAAAACGCGGAGCGTTGGCATCACGCATTCTTTCTGTTCGTTCCCACGTGGTGCGATGACACCACGTCACTTCCCGTCGTACTGAAACAACAAGAAAAAGAAAGGGAGGGGGGTCGGCCGTGTTTGTGCGGTCCGGCCTCCTCCCGTTAATTGATAGCATGCGGTCCAATTATACGTGGATAATGAACGGGAGTAAATCACGAAAAGAAATCGCATAAACCCCTACCACGTGCGATCTTGAACAGAGGTTCGTCGAACGAGGATTCTTCGCGGGAAGAGACGTCGCGGAAGAAGACGTTGACGGCGTCGCGATGCACAGCGTCGCGTAATCGGTTTCTTAGAACTTGGCGTTCTTCGTCGGAGACTGATGTGTTCTTCGCGTTCTTCGTCGAAGATGAAGAAGTTCCTCAAGTCCTTAGCCCTTTTCTCCCAAAGACTCCACCACAAGAAGGTTCCAACCCCAAATAAAATAAGTTCATCTCTTATTTTATTAACATAACATAAACTTTTGAATTTCAAGAGTTTTAATTAATTCCACTTAATTAATTCATGAAAAGTTGTCATCCATAATGGTGAGTTGAGGGGGTTTTAAGAAAGTAAATGGGTGGGGTTCGTGTGGGGCTCACCACCATCATAACCTACAAATGGAAGTTGGGTGGTTTTCCCCAACTTCCACCCAAATCTTAATCCACTTAAAGATAATAAAAATTGTAGTTAAATTTTTATTTTAACTTCCACAATTTTTATCATCCTCTCTCGTGAAAACGAAACTTCGGAAAATGTGTTTCTAAGCAATTAATAGTGCTACGGTTCCATCGGTGCCCTCAGAATTTGATTCCGAGCACCAGTTCAAAAGTTAGATATTCCCGCTCGTTCCTTCACTGAACGTACCCGAGCTAAACTTCAGATAGTAATTCCGGGCACACCGAGCCTCGGAATCAAGTTCCATCAGAAACTGCGTTGTTGTAAATTCCAAAGAAAATTAAAAAAAACATTCCTTGAATTTTATGGGTCTTTACACCACTAGACATAATAATCGAGTCTAGAGATTATAGGAACACCCCTATAGATTAACCCCTCAACGGGTCTAACAAGTCCCTATAACAACATGCCTAGGGAGAAGAGGAATTCCCCTTGAGAAAACCCATGACTATGGATGAGAATGATTACTATACCACCCACCTATATACCCTAGCCATCACATGTTCTCTATTTTCCAAAAAATTATCATCAAACCATGATTTTAAAACCATTTCATAATGTATTGAAAACCCTTTTACATTTACCAAAAATGATGGGTAAGCCATATTTTATAAAAAACCTACTTCCACACACAAAAAAATCATTAATATAATTTCATTACATTTAATAAATTAATTTATAAAAAATAGGATAAATGTTGTTCACCAATATTGCCAAGAGATGAAACCACCAACCTAAATCTTGGGGTATCACATGAAAAAAAATAATCGAATAACATGCAAGAAAAAAAAACCAAAATTGAGTCCCCAAAACCAAGATATACAAATCATAATTGATTTAATTTAACAAAAAAGTCAGCATATAAGAGTTAACAACACATAACTATAGAATTTTCTCCCTCATCACCACAGAAAATAAAGAAATAGCCCATTGAATGGGATCACACAACATATCATGATATAATCATGAAGAAACATCATCATGGGTTAAAAAATAACACAATGCAATGAAACTATCTAAATTAAGGAAAATGAAGAAGTAGAAAAGTTCCCTTAACAAGAGAGATAAAACACACTTTCCTTGAGGATCTAATGTCAAACTAATCTATATAGATCAAACACAGTCTCCCAAAATCAAACGATAATGAATTCAGGTTGAGAGAAAGGAGGGATGGAGAAGAATGAATGAAAAATTAGTCGATGAGAAACCCTTAAGGATGAAATTCTGAAAATTACAAGATGTGTACCCCAATTTCACATTGTATAATCCACAGGTCTCAATTAAATCGAAAATCTTGATGCATTTTTCATTAAAACATTATCTTTTATCACTACTCGTCATGTAACCATTACATAGAGTGTACTCCTTTCACATTTTATACAATGTTTAGGACTTGTTTATGGTGACCAAGTACACATCATGTGACCGCATTACACATTGTGTAATGATCCATCACTCTAATATAATGTATATATTTTTATATAAAAATGCCAAACGAACTTGGTGATTTTATGTATTGAGGGTGAAATCTGCAAATCCCTTAAAAAAATTATAAGAGGAATCCACTAATTCAAACAAAAATACATCCTTGAACACTTGGTCATTTTCAATAGAAACATTTATCCTTCCTCAAGATTCTTAAGATGCACCAAATTAAATATGGAAAGTAGAAATTATATGGGAAATACATGAAAGTGGGTAACCAAATGTTAAAAACTCCCAATTATAAGATTTCCCCTCCCAAGAAAGTCCTGTGGACAAATGATACTCGGCAAAGATGTGAGGAAACTACTCCCTCATCAAATAATTTTAATCCCAATCCCCCTGATAATTTGATAAGTTATTCCATTATATAATTGGAAACATAATAGACCTCCCATAAAAAATTCCATTAAGAGTCAATGATCTCAACTGGTTTCTCAATAATATAAATGAGTAGCACTAACTCAATCTCCTTCAAAATACAAACCTAAGGGTGGTTATGATGATATTTCCTAAGCTATAATACGAGGAAAACATAGTGAAGGTCAATCAATTAATCCCGAAATTTCAACCGATTCTGCCCAATATTCTCAATAAAATCAATGGTCCTAACATATATCGGAGCTCGTTTTCTAAATTTTCCAAGCCAACGAGGATTCAATAAAAGAGAAACATTCAATTAAACCCATTTACATATAGAAAACTACAAAATTTGATATTGTTGATTAACATAATAATTTTTCTAACTATACGCAATATCATATGATAATGTATATTCTAATTCCTCTTAGACATCTCCTAAACCATACTCAATCCAACCAGTGAAGCATCACCCACCTCCTCCAAACATGGAGGTGATATAAATATGATACTATACAAACCCTCAAAATTGTCCATTATGATCAAAGAATGATAACTATAGTTATATGAAAACTCATCCAGTCCAAGATTTCTACCCCATGATCCCATGAAATCCAAGACACATGTATGATGCATATCCTCTAGATTCTGAATAGACCACTTTCTCTGACCATCTGTCTATGGATGATAAGTTGTACTAAACCTAAATTAATGTCCCATGACATTATAGATACTCTTATAGAACCTAGAAGTAATCCTAGTATCCCTATCTGAAATAATATTAGTAGCAAACCGATGTAACCTTAAAATTTCTAACATATATAGCTTAACCAGATCTTAATCATTAGATATATTCCTGATTGGAATGAAATGATATCATTTTTTCAGTAGATCAATCATCATATAGTTTTAATTCCACCCTCATGGAGTTAATGTCCATCCATAAATAATGTCCATGGACACCTCATCTCATTTACAAACCTATACCAGAAAAGTCTAGATAAAATGAGAAGGTTTTAGATTCTCTTTCATAATTTCTTAATAGGTATAACATTAGAACACATAATCAACAATGGAACTCTTCATACCTAGACATAAAAATCAAAATCTCGTTTCATAATAAATCTTCATAGTTACTAGATTAATGGGACATGAATAACTATGATAATTAATAAAAAAATGATCTCCTCATAGATGCTGGGCTGAAAAAATGATCACCAAAATTGAGAACACCATCTGAAGAGAGAGACCAACCAAAAGCAGTCTACCCATCATATAGGGTTTCTCGAATTCGATTGAACCCATTATCCTGATATTGAATTTTTAGAATATAATAAAGGAGATTTGAAGATAATAAAAGACTTGTCAAAAAATACCTAAAAAATAATCATAATCATCCAAACAAAAATGAGAAAAAATACCCATAAGGTTCCTCTTTTCCTTTGATTCCAAAACATCTTCTGATGGCCTTTCCAACTAAGATAATCTTCAACAACATTCCACTTCATTGGGGTTGTAGTCAATATCAATTTCAAATGGATGAAGTAATTCTTATCATAAACTATTTATAAGATTCATGTTGTTATTAGAAAAGATATGGCTCAATATCTTAGGGTTAGGAAATGATTTGAACCATTATATTAAGAGAAAATACCCCCTACACTAAATTACATGCATTATACAAAAAAGGATATAAATCATGAGTGGGATAATTATTGTCATGTGGTAAAAGATGAAGATATCTGTAATCCATAAAATTATTATCCATAATGAGAACATAACCAAAACTAATTCTATAGGCATCACAAAAAACCACATACCTCACACCGAGCTCATGTACGATCAAAGTATGATCTCATGTGATAATTATTTTTTGCTCATCGAAATCAGAGTGAATGTTTGTATCCCATGTCTATTTGACCCCATTTCATGTAATAGAATTCAATGGTTACATCAAATTAGATAAATACTTGATAAACCATCAATAGTATCCATAAATACCAATAACTCTCCAAATCTCAAAGACATTTTTTGCTTCCTCCAATGGGAAAATGACATTCAACTCTCAGGATCAACTGATAAGACATGATATGAAATTACGTTCCCCAATAAAATCACTTATGGGATCTAGAAATTAAATTTCAATATAATTCCATAAAAATATTGACTTATTAGTATTTAAAAAACCAAATTCAGATGATTATTATTCCCCTTCTTGGATATTGAAAAAACCAAAATAACATCCCTGAACACTACAACAAAATTTTGGAGATACTAATGGAATATTTGACTCATCAAATCCATAAAAATGTATTATTTTTAGTCAACCCAAATTCCATAACATGATATCCATAATGTTCATAACTTCTATTTAATTCCATCTTCAGTATATTAGACTCATGAACCTAGAGATGATGATAACCTGACTAAAGATCAATCTTAGAAAACTACTTTTCACCTTTTAACTAATCATGAAAATAAATAACATGTGGAAAAGGATACTTATTTTTATTTTTTCTAGGTTCAACATATGATAGTCCACACATAATAGATGTTAACCATCCTCCTTATTTGTATAGTTTACCAAGGCTTCCCAAGGTGAAACATTATGTTGAACAAAAGCCTTCCCTATCAGATAATCCTTCTCAATCTTGATCTCTTTCATCTTTATAGGCTTCATATGATAAAAAGGTATCCATATTGGATATGTACCACAAACCAAGTAAATTGTAAAATATTCCTCCCTTTGTAGATTTAGATCATATAAATATTCTAGGAAAATGTTATGAAATCCCCTAATTATAAATGGATGATCAATAATAGAAGAAACATTATCTGGCACAACTACTACCTTAGAAAACAAACTCTTATGCTTGGGGCATGAATGTCCTGCTTGACCAGACTTCAAATCCCACTCTCCCTGGAAAACCAGTGATCTCTAATCATCCACATGAAACAATACATGTCAATGATAAAATTTTTCCTAAACATGATAAAAAAATTCAATCCATATATTTCATTACGTAACACAGATCTATTTAAGGAATAATAAACCCCCTGACTAAATCTGCAAAAGAAACTGATAGCCCACATGAAAGATATTGAAACCCCAGATCTATAATCTTCCTAAGAGGTGACTCAAACACCATAATAAAGTAAATGATATCTTTTAGAAGGCAATTCATATCAACCAAAAATAAATATATAAATGATTGAGAAGCACCAATATCAAATGAATCAATAACTATCAAAGTTTAAATAAATATGGTACCTCTCATTATCAAAAGATCCACATATACCTCCATTAGAAACTCATATAATTCCTAAAGTTGTTTCAACTCTTAGAAATGTGGCTAGATCATTTTAGTCATTGATATATCTTATTGATATATAGTAGCCTTTGGAACTGATGATCTGTGACTATAATAAGGTGTACACATATCCTAAAAGAAACATTATTGATGACCATAACATCCAAAAATATTACACATCATTATTGGTGAAGGAAAAAATGTCATATGTGTCTTAATATTCCACACTAAAAGATGGTCAGAGGCACACCACTAGCTACAATAAGAAATTCCTAAGAGGACTGCTTCTGAGAACCACCTCTACCGGTCATATGATATTCCATCCACTTCCACTTTTCCCCTAGGATACCACTAAAGCTTCAACTAGGTGGAAGATATGGGGAAGAATATGCATCCTTGCCTTCCATATTTGGTTCTACCATTATATCCTTATACAAATATATTTTTATAGTTTTCATGATTCAGTATAAATACCTTCAATATGATATCTGGTTGCAAATCCTACATGTAAATTTGATATTTTTCTTGTAACTATTTAGAACCACTCGAGTAAGATGAAATAAATTATAAAATTAATTAGTATATGCTAAACCCAAAATTAATCCTTAATTTAAAGAGAGGAAGTCCGTATAATTTTACATCATCAATGGCTCTAGATAAAAATACAAGAGGAAGAGTTTCTTTTAAACATTCTATTCCAATCCCATGTGACTATATGTATATACTATATAATCTCACCAAATATTACTAAGACCCTTGTGTCTTATTTTTTCAAATTTCACATTGATTATCTCTGGTTTATCCTATATTTTAATGATCTATTAATTATTTTCATGCCATTACTTCACTGAATGAAATGAAATGATATAGAATATAAAAATTTCCACTGAAACTAGAAAAAACAAGAAAAAACTGAGATTAACATCAAGAACTCAAAATAGGAGACACACATCCCAAAATCGTAGGGTATCTTGAGTCTCATAATGACAATAGCTGGACATAAACTCACCACAATATACTTATGAAGTCTCTATGATCCTATCTCTAGTCTACTAATTTTCCAAATCCACAAAATATTGAGCATATTCCACCATTGATTCCAAACAATATTGATCTGACCTGAATACCCTCTCAAACTGCTGCTAGACCTAATTGTTCTCATTCCTGAATTGCGTTACAAATCCCCATAGGTAGGATACATGCACCTAAGCATCAGAAAATAATCAAAGGTAATGATTTATCCCAAAATGAGGAACAATAAGGAATATATATACAATAGAGACAACAATGGAAAGATAATTATATGCCATAACTAAAGAAATATCCAATACAAAAAACTAATTTGTAGTAAAATCTCCATGTATAGTTATAACCAAAGAGAACTATAAAAAAAATAATCAATTTTATAACCTTGGTAGACTCCCACCATCACACCACCAACTACTCCAACTCAGCTGACATAAATCCTTATTTCCCCACTACAACACATTTTCTTTAACTAAATCAAAATACATTCCAAGGTATATAAACCTTTGAATGGGTAAATATGGTTTGGAATAATAGGTGTAATAGGGTCCCACCTAGGTTTTCCATAAAAAGTATCTGAACAATAATCTTTAAAGTCCAACATTAAAGAAAATAAGGAATGATAAAAATTAAATAATTTTTATATCAAAAGCCTGCAAAATAATATAATTTCCCCTTTTTTCAAATTTTATAATGAAAGAGGTAAATCATTTTAAATGAATTTCATAACCATATATCATAATAGATATACCATGTCACAATAAATCATGCATCACATATCATTTCAATTCTATAGAGGTGAAAAAAAATTCATGGGAAGATAAGAAGAAAAGGTAACATTACATAAGGGATTTCACTAGGAAAATATTTCTAGGACACTCATACCTAACATAGAAAATCACATATGCATCAAGACACTAGTCATATGAAATGTGTATAGAAATAAAAAGGAAAAACACATTAGGTGAACACCCTAAAACTTCTAATAATATCCTAGAACATGAGGCCTATGGATGAGAGGGAATACCAATGATAAATTCCCCAATAGTGGAAAAAACCTATTACTATGCCTTCAACCAATATATGAAAGGCTTCCCATGGGATCTACTTTACAAACTAGTTCATCAAACCATTTAACTAAAACTATTATTTAATAACCATTTTACAAAAACCATTCCATAATTCTTTGAAAAACATCTCACAATTACCTAAACTAAAGGAAAATGAACTTTTATAAAATCCCATTTCCACACACATAAAAAAAATATTCATGTCATTCCATTCCATTTTATAAAATGATTTATAAAAAATAAGAGCAAAGCAGTTCACCAACATAGGCTGTAGATGGAACTACCTACCTTAAACATGTGGCCTCACATGCCCAAAAGGGATCCACTAGAAAGAAAGAACACAACCGATGAAGATCACATATTCACATATTTTAAACTATAATTCAATTATTATGAACCCACCATTGTGTTATTTAATGGTAAACTGTATCATATTTAAGTTTTTGTCTTATTTTGAGCTTAAATGAAAAAATGGAAAAATTATGGATTTTTAGTAGTTTTAAATAGCATCAGTATTTTGTTCATATCTATTTAAATTTTGATCTTAAATGTGTAATACATTTTTTTGAATAACCCTTAATTTAATGGCTAAATAATTTTCAACTATAGCTAATCTTGATTTGAACATATATAATCCCAAATAAATCGGTCCTTAAAGAGATTGTTTCTAGACATCATGGTGGATCCCACTTCACTAATGGTTTCATAAATATGACTTTATTTTTCCAAATAAAATGATTCCACTTGGATAATAAATCGGACTCAGAGATTCACTTCCATGTTAAATTTAAATTGGGAATTCGTTCATTAAGGAATTAATAAAATGAGTCAAACAAGGGTCAAAATTATGAAACATTCTTGCAGAAAATATGTGTAGTCTATAATTAAATCATAAATATCAAACTGAGTTTCCAAATGTATTTAAAGTTTCAAGGTAGACAGATAATTTAATTTTGAACAACTCTCAAGAATACTCTTAGAAGATGATTAGTCCATTAATGGGGATAACATCTAGAAATCTTTTAGGGATGAATAACTAGAAAAAGGAGAATAATGGTTACACAACATGTCACACATGTACATGTTGTGTAGTGAGTCATCTAGTCAAAGAAGCATCCACTAATTCAACATGATGTAGAGTAGAAAACAGGCATGGCAATTATGGTGATGGTGAAAATTAAATGCAATGATACAAGTTACCCATGGGATTTTTTATATAAATAAAGGGTCCTTCCACCCTTCCAAAGAATTTTGGTGATGCCTAGACTAGAGGGAGTCATATCGGTGGATATCCGCTCAAGGGGAGGAGAATTATATGAATTAACCCAACCATGATGGACTAAAACTCCAAGCGGCGGGTGGCAGAAATTATCCAATGGCATTTAAATTTTGAGTTTGGGCTATTAATTGTAAAATATATTCTATTAAATTATCTTGGAGATTATTTTCTTGTTTGAAGGAGGTCTCTTTCATTACTATTTTCATTTTCTAATAAATTTATGTAGATTAATTTTCTTCTTATGTAACTAATGTGGTTTATCTCACTATTTAAATTTATTTGGTGAGGTATCTCATTTGAGCACAATGAGTTGAATCTGTTTTGATTTTTCGAAGATCATTGGATAATCGAATCACTTTCATAAGATGTTTGGAACCCATATTCGAGGTTTCAATATGGTTTCTAGTTAATTTAGGTGTATAATTTTAGGTATTAAATTATATATTGGATAATTTAATTGGAACTAATTTTTAATCAATGATAATAGGAGTGTCCAAAGATCAATGTTTTTCCACCACTTCCATATTTATCTTGTTCTTTCTAGTACGGTTTGATTTTTATTTTCAATCAATAACATAGATTCAATATTTCATTTTTATTTAATTTTCAGAATCTCTTTAATTTCCCCCAATATATATTAGTATGTTAGATTTATAATTATGATTATTGATAAAAAAATATGTGTGAGTGGCCTCTTTGAGATCAACCCTAGGGTGTGACACTATGGTGAATTATTATGAATAAATAAGAAATTAATTAAATAGAAGTCCATGACAAACCTCTGTCATCAATTTAGAACCATTGACGGAGAGGAAAAGTTCATTTACACATTTTTTTCATAAAAAAAACAAAAAAAATCAATTTTTTTATAACGAATTTCATTGAATATCATTATTTTCTAGGTCAAGATAAATTATTTTAGTGAATTCAGATAAGATTGGCCTAGAAATTATTTGTGTAGAATGGGATAATTTTTTAATAAAAAAGTGAGGATCTGAAAATATAACTTGACCACCTTTCCACCCTCATTCATGAATCTAGTGTCTGATTGCAACCACACCAAAAGAAAATTGATCCAGAAGAGATCAATATTGTTACACCTACCTTTTATGTCAAAGAACCCAATGAAGAAATGATGATTCAATAAGAAGATTCAATCCTCTATCCTTTTTCATTTCTTGAAGAGATTCCTAAAGGATAAATTCTAGGTGATACAACTGTGGGAGATCAACATGCTTTGGAATAAAATTGGTTAGATATTTTTGAAGACCAAAAGGTAAGTGGTCCTCTAATTATTTTTAAAGAAGAATCATTACCTCTCTACCACTCTTTTTCTTTGGAATAAAATTATGAATTCTATGCTACAAAAGAATTCCCAGTGGCCTTCCCTGAAGAGTTCTTAATTCAATATGACCTACATAAAAAGGAATATTTTTATATTTAATCTTCATGTTTCAATGTCATTCAAGTTGAATTATTTTCTAACTTTCCATTTTCTGAAATTTTTTTAACAGTATCACATGCGAATGGCCGAGAAATTGAAACTGAAGAAGCCACACAAGTAGTGGAATTATACAAAGAGGACCCATTCTTTATCATTATCCCATAATTCTAGTTGTAACAAATTGAAATTGGGGAGGAGATGATATACTATATCCATGGGTTCCAACATGACTAGTGAAATATAAAGAGCATTGGAAGAAATAAAATATGGTGGTTTCTGAGCATGAAACCCCATCCACCTTCAGATTGGGGTTAACCCACTACAACTACCTGACTAATGGAAGTAAACACCTAACACCCTCTTGTGGGGTCAAACCAAATATTATCCCTCTCCTTCCCCCTTTTTATTTAATTTTTTTTATTTTTATAATACACTTCATTATTCAGTTCTTTATATGAAGACGTGGTAGTAGACAGTAGATTAAATCAATGGTGACACTAAAAAATAATTTCAGGTTGTGTCTTTAAATCTCATTAGTTTTTCTTCCCTAATTTATATTTTATTTATCTAAAGTTAAGGGTAGTGAAATTTAAGTGTGGTGGGTGTTTCGACCTGATTAATTGTTTTTGTGTGATTTTTCTTTTTGTTTTTAATTTTTTAGGAACCTTTAGATTTAATGAATATTCAAATCACTTTTCACACATTAATTGATTTTGAGAAAATTGAAATGGGTTTTGAAAAAAAAAGTATTTTAAATTATTGTTGATTTGAACTTTTTTCCTGAAATTTTATTTTCTATCATTTTTATGAGTTTGACCAAAATTTTAAATCCATTCCCATGAAACACTGACCAAAATACTTTTCCAGTCTTATGAGGTATTCAAAGCCACTATGACATATTATTTCAATTACCCAATGTTTCTTGAGAGAAACTTGGAATTTGTGTGATAACTAGAACTTGTGATTGTTCTCTTTCAAATCTTTTTATTTCATGGAATGTTTTTGATTTGATTGAGGAACTACATTGGCTAGCAACATATTGATTGTGAGACCCAACTTTACATCAATCCTTTATATACTAGTAGATTATATGAATTTACTTATTGGTTTAAGCCACATTACAAGATGATTTATCCTTTCCTACATGAACTCTTGGTATTTTTTTAATGAACATTTCATGTTTGAGTGTGGGGGAAGGGCCTTTCAAGTGTGTTCATTGGGGTGTGTTTCATTTTTGGGTGATACAAGGTGTGTGTAAACATTTAGGGAAATTATTATTATAAAATTGGTATTGATTCATAATTCAATTGTTATTTACTGGTTTCATCCATATCTCATTCCCAAAAAATCTAAAAAAAAGAAAATAAATCTATTCCTTTCTAGAGATTTACAAAAAAAGAGAAAAAGGGGATAACATGGATGATATTATACTTTGTAATAATTTATTGACTCATGTCCTATGTCAAAAAAGGGGGTGGTGTTTTGTTTTACATTCTCATGGGGATTTGAGTGAGGTTTAGATTTTTTAACTTGATTATTCATGCATTGTACTTAAGAGTTAAACCTCCTATTTCTAGCCTTTAATTTTTCAATCATTTCCCCACCAACCCTAAACCACAAATTCATTTAAAAATTTAATAAAATACCTCATGGTTGAATTCATTTTCATGTTTCACGCTATAGAGAAATGATAATTTTCACAAGCCTATGGTTAGACATGCAGTTTCTAAGTATGATCATAACTCCAGTATTAATTTCTCTTGAATCAATATTAACATAAAATTCAATGTGAGGTAGGCAGTGATTGGGACATAGAAGGATTTATGAGTTTGAAAGAATTTAAATGTGAGGAATGAAAATTATGGGGAATTTTTTTTCATATAAAAGACATGATCGAATTCTATTTTTGATAAGATCACAGATGTTTTCCCATTTTTGAATGTCGTGTGCATTTTGATTTGAATATATGATAATTTATCTGGATTTAAGTTCTTAAGTGTGGGGTATTTATGAAGATCATATTTTCACATATTTTATTTTGAAAATAAATTTTTATGAATGTAATGCCCCAAACCCAGTTACCCAGAGTCGGTGCATTATTATATAACATTGGCATGATCACAAGGAAATCATGTCCTGAAAGACCGGCCAATTTAATATTATTGGAAACAATATTTATACATAAGTTCAACTTTACAACTTGAAAAGAGACACAACACTAATTTATTTCATTAGAAACATCCAATCCTGCTAGATTTTTCCTGCAAGTCACTCATAACTAACTTCTTCATATCCTGGGAAAATGAACCATAAGAAAGGGGTGAGCTCAAACGCTCAGTAAGGGTAAGCAATACAGTGGAAGATAACATAAATATTAGGCATGGGGAGTAATTGAAAACACATGCCTTTACAAATAATAAACATGAACACTTTTATGGAAGGAATATGAGCTGCGTAAATAATGCCATAATAAAATATAGTAATGGGTATTCTACTAGTAGAATAACCGCATGAACCATCAATATTATTTTCATAATGAGGGAATGTATAATGTCATACATTTTGAAACATCTTGTCAAGGCCTCGACCAAGATGTCTAAAAATGATTATGGCCTCAGCCAAAACCATATATCAAATTGGGAAATGCCACAACCAATTCCACATCTAATTGTATCATGAGACCTACCGATGCACCGAGGAGCTATAGAGGGCTCCACCTGTCACATACTATGTCCAATACATTCCTCATATGAAATGGTTGAAACATAACATAAACATTCATATTAAAACTAGAATACTAAATGTCAATAATTTAACCATAAACCATGAATGGTATAAAAATAACACATCCATAGTCAAACATATCACAAAATCTTCAATAAAATATGGAATATTTTTATCATAATGAATCAACTTCATACAAGTATAAAATCCATCAAAGGATGTTGACATAGATGAAATCAAAACCATTTCACAGAAATATCTCTTTCTTTTTTTGAAATCATTTAAAGTCACATAATTATAAAAGAAAACATTTATTTTGAAAATATTCTTATAATCTTGTAAGGAAATCATGGATGATGTTATAACGGTGGAGAATAACTGTACCCTCCTTATAAGTTAAAAAAATACATTCTTACCTTAATTTTGTCGAAAAGGTCATAAAGTACCTTGTTTGGAAAACAACAGAAAGATTCCTTTCAAAACATATAAGGTCAAATAAGGGTATAAATGACTTTAACCCATAGTCTAGTAAATAGTAAAAATGTTTTGAAATACATTTTTAATAAAACACGGATGTGGATGATAAATATGTCCCAGTAGATACTTACGTAAAAACAACCTCGGATAATAAAGAGATTGTGAAATTAACCCTTACCTTGTTCTTTTCCTTGGTATATGGTAGGTTAAACTCTTATATAATAGTGAAATAATTGTTATTAAATTATACAAGAACCATATACATTAATTTGATATCATATATGATCTTATAATATTTATTTTATAATGATATTTCAGTAGTATCGTCGTTTTGGGTGTTAAATGATTCGTTTTACTTTATATGTTTTGATACATAAGCCATGTTTTTTATGGATATAATGTATTTGAATCATATCCAAAATGATATTATGTTATTAATAATTATTTTTAGTAACCAAATGAAAACTATTCTTGAATGGTTACAATGGGGAATGAATCTTATCGTGTTCGTGGAGATGGTAATCCATACGTACGCACGAGCGACAATATCATTATTTTGATATTAAAATAGTATATTATTGGATTGTATATAATATATACAGAATAATTATCATCTTATATTTATTATTTACATAATTTATACTCATTATTATACCCATCCAAATGATGAAGTGTTTGAATAACAAACATCACCACGACGTGGAGACGGTAAGTCGTACGTACGCACATATGATGAATTTGTCATTTATAGGATGGATAGAATAAGGAATAAGGTTGTACCATTTTTATAATAATTTAAACGTATATATAGTATACTGGATTTATTATTTTAGAATGGAAACAACAAAGAAAGAGGAAGTGGAAGAATAAAAGAACTTGAAAGAGGGTGGTGAAATTATTTTCTCTTCTTAGGGTTCTTCCTTTTAATTTGATCAAAAGGGATCATTAGGTTGTCTTTATGACCAAATTAAGGCCTATAGGATGAATAGAGGGATGTTGGGAGGATATTTGGTCAGTGTTTGTACGAACCAAAAGGCTTTGGAGGTGTGAAATTAATAGAAGGGTAAGTGCCTTTTATAAGAGAGGTGAAGGTCACTTTAGGGAAAACATGAAATATTATTTTATAATAAAATACTAATTGGTTTATAATGGCTCAAAAATGATTTATTTCGAGGAGAGGGTGAGTATGGGTATAAATCCTCTCAACCAATAGCTTTTAGATAGGTTTAGTTCACCATATTAACTTTATCATTTGGATTTAACTCTTAGTTAAATAGTTTGACTTTTACCACGCCCCTTTGTATTTTTTTATTATATGGTTAATAAACATACCATAAACTTCCAAGAGAACCCCAATAGATTCATTAATGACATATATAACATTATTTATGCCCTTTGGCCGAACCTTAGACTTTTAGGAATATTATATCAACCAATAATATAGTATTGTTTTTAAAAACTCAATTATGTCAATTTTGACATTATTTAACAATCTATTTTTGTTAAAGTCATAAAAACATTATTAATTATAAAAAATTTCAATTAATAAACCTAGAAATGTTATAGTAATATATAATGTTTTTTGAAGGAATCAAAACATTAAAATTATATTTATTTTAATATTTATAATATCATTTATTTGATTATTTAATTAATAAGGAAAATACTACATCATTATTATGTCATATATAAATATATTTATTTTATGTCTAAAAATTATAAATAAAATATAATGATGTAGGAAATATTTTTAGATTTCTAATGATTATTTATAGTCGAATAGATCAATTATATGACCTCATATAAAAATTGTTTTATTAAAAGCTATTTTCTTTTGTTATTTTTGTCTTTACTTTAGATTATTTAATATAAAATGTCATTATCACACCCATGTGGATCCATGGGGTCATAAAGTTAACACAAGTATGACCATGGTCGAAAATGTATCAAAAATAGGAATAGGACATATGTTAGGGTAATTTATTATTATTATAATATTATTTGTTTACCCTTATTTTCAGATTTACCCTTTAACCATGATAAATAAAATAATTACCAAAGTAATTATTCATAATGTCTAAAAATAAAAGTTACCTATTTACACAATTTGGACCTAATGATTAGAAATATGGAATCAATTTTTCCAAATTCAAAATAGAGAGGTGGTAGAAATTAATTTAAAATTAATTCCTGCTCTCAAAACAAAAAGTGTGTTTTTAAGAAATAATAACTATAAAAACATTGACACTTGTTTATGTCTAGTTTAAATTTGAAATTACATCAAATTACCAAAATTAGATTAAATGGTAAAAATATAATCTAATTATACTTTAAAAATACTCAATAGTATAATTTATCACTATAAATTATTTTGATTAAAAAAGTTATTTTTAATTAAAATTTAGTGTTTTCACTATTCATCAAAAACTGAATGTTTTCATAAAAATACCAAAAAGAAACCCAATGCTAATTTTGATATTATTAATTATTAAAGGAATTATACTCAATCAAATTCAAACCATATAAGTTGAATTTATTAATTTAAAATTAACTCCCGTTGTCAAAACAAAAAAGCGTGTTTTAAAAAAAGTAAAAACTATCAAAATATTGACATGTGTTTATGTCAATTTTATTTGTGAAACTACTTATAATGAGAAAAAATGTATTAAATGATGAAAATATAATCTAATTATACTTACAAACAATTCAAATGTATAATTGAACACTAAATTATTTTGATTAAAAAAGTTGTTTTCAGTTAAAATTTAGTATTTTTCACTATTCACCCAAATATGAAAGTTATCAGAAAAACACCAAAAATTTATCGAAACTGAATTTTTATGTCCTGAATCAAAAAAAAGTTTATTTTTTCAAATTGAATATATAAAAGTTTCAAATATTGGATTTAAGAAGGGTTCACCATTAAAAGGCGGTAAAATTGCATTTTTTGAAAAATACTTCTTTTATCTAGAAAAAATGAATTTGTTCTTATATTATTTCCAAGAAACACATAATATGGATTCTAAAATTTTATAGAGTATATGAAATTCAAAATTCAGTTTACAATATCCATAACCAATTTTTGAACGACTAGTTTGGTAAGTTGTGGTGCGCTGAAACTCGGTGTTGTGTGTTGCGCATGTTATTGAATTACATTAAAAAGCTAACGTACTATGAAATCTTGGGGTGTTACATTATTACCTCCTTCAATAAATTTCATCCTCACAATTTGAAATTGTTCTTCGGTTAAAATTAGAAAATACCTTTGCGGAAGACCCACATCAAAAATTGGGTTAATAAAATTTAGTCTTAATAAGAGGGAAATGGAAATGAAAAGTCACCACCAAATTATGATCTCTATTAAGAGAACATTGGTGGAAATTAGAGACACATAATTAGTGGAAAAAATGTAAATATTTAAAGGGAGTGATTGAGGTCATCATTCTCAAACAAGTGTAAAATTGAGGGCCTCCAAGCCATCAATATAAGATGATTTAAAATATCATTAGTTCAACAAAACATAAGGTATCAGGATAATAAATTTTTGGTTTTAAGATCCATTAACTAAAGTTTAAGAATTAATTTATTCCTAGAATAAGATAAAAAATATACTTGACAAGTAAAGTTCTATCCTTTAACTAATTTCTACCATAAACTCATATTTCACTCTAAAAGATAATAGAACATAAAAATACTCTATTTATCATAATCGTATAGGGTTCTAAATATAAACATATACCATTTAAATGAAGAAAACTATTTTGTAATAACCAGGGAATTTTTTTAGGCTAGTGGTAGGTAATAAATCCTTGTCCCACTTTGGTTGTGGGTTCAAGTCTCGAGGCCTTGCCGGATGCGATGGGTTGTCGCTCGACCTCCGGGTTGTCCTTTTTATAACAATTTAAAAGTAATCATAAAAAATTTCTTTATCCTTAAGAAGAGTATCCAATGTCAAACTTAATTTATTCCAACCTTTATAATTATCCAAAATACTTTTTTCCAAACTCACAGTCCAAAATTTATAAGAAAGATAAACACAATAAAGATCCTTTTTACCACGTAATGACATGTGTATACTTTCATCATGTTTTCTTTCAAAACATTTTAACAAACTTTTTTATTAAATTAATGCTCCCTTATTCCTTATAGAATAATATATATATTTCTTATATGAATTTTTTTGAATACTCCAGAAATGATTGGATAAACAAACCATTAATCAGTTTCAATGAAGTCAAGAATATCCAATATAATTTATCCAAATCAACCATCTTTTATTCCAAAATCACTACCTCAGTATCAAGACCGTATTACGGATTACCGTTCCCCCAACGATGTATTTTTCAAAAAGTTTAACTTGTTGTTGGGTCACTTTTCATAGAACCATATAATCTAAAATCCTAAATGAAATAGTACTACAGTACAATCCATATTTTTTTCCATAATTAATATGACTGGTATATCATCGATACAACACTAAAATGACATAATTATTTAGTAAGAACACAAGAAAACTAGTCATTCCTCTTCATCCGTGGTAGTATCATAACATGATTATTATCCAATAACATCACTTGTGTTATACTCTGATGACTAGGACATTGATTTGCATAGTGTCCCAACTCCTTGAAGATGAAGAATTTTACATTTGAAATCTTTTTCTTACCCTTGCAATCACGTACATGGTGTCCTTTTTCACCACATTTATAACAGACTCTCATTCCCTTCATTCATTTACCAAGGTGATTCTTTCCACATTTATCACATATGGGAAAATCCTTCTTCCCCCTCTTCCCTTTATCCACTATTTTCTCTACCATCCTTTTCTTCCCTTGCTTCCCTTAAAAGCCATATGACTCATAGAATTCTGTACTTATCTTATTAACACATGATATTATTTCTTCATATGTTGAAAATACATGGGAGACTATTTCCCTTCTAAATGGTTGATTAACACCATGAAATATGTGATCCTTCTTACTCTTTGGATCATACGTATTGCTGGAGTTACCATTCCTTCTACTGGGTGTCATTTCTAAACAATGGCATACACTAGGTCTGTTTATAAGTCAACATGAATAATTTCAAACATGTAGAATACATAACATAAATCGAACAGTTTATGGATATAATTCAAAATCATAAAAATGTTTTCTTTTAGGAAGTATATACCCATAAACCCTTCATAATGGTTTGTAAAAAAATCAGAATTATCCTAAGCATATCACCCGGGAGTGTCATAACCAAGAGTGCAGCAAGGCCCATTGTCATGCACTAGTTCTCGTTCGAGTATAGCTCAAAGTGATGATTTTAGGTTTTACCCCTAGTTACATTTGTGCCAGAGCGAACTCTACCTACTCGTATCCATATAAGGATGTATTGTTTAGAAAAGTCACAAAATATCTACATTATCAAAACACTAGGATTATATTCTATAGTAATCCTCAATGTCTATCTTAGGGTTATGTTCTCTAATTAGAGTTTATCTAAATCTAGTCTCCAAGGTTTTTACAAAACTTCCTCTAATACCAACAGTAACGCCCCGACCCCAATTACCCATAGTCGGTGAATTATTACATAACATTGGCATGATCACAAGGAAATCATGACCTGAAAGACTGATCAGTTTAGTATTATTGGAAACAATATTCATACATAAGTTCAACTTTACAACTTGAAAAGAAATACAACACTAATTTATTCCATTATAAACATCCAAGCCTCCTAGATTATGCCTGCATGTCACTCATAACTAACTTCTTCATATCCTGGGAAAATGAAACATAAGAAATGGATGAGCTCAAATGCTCATGAAGGGTAAGAAATATAGCGGAAGATAACATAAATATTAGGCATGATGAATAATTGAAAACACATACCTTTACAAATAATGAACATGAACACTGTTAGGGTAGGAAAAAGTGATGAGTAAACAATTTCATAATCAAACATAATCATGGGTATTCTACTAGTCGAATAACCACACGAACCATCAATATTATTTTCATAATGATGGAATGTATAATGCCGGACATTCTGAAACATCTTGTCAAGGCATCATTCAAGACATCTCAAAATTATTAAGGCCTCAGGAAAAACCATATATAAAATTGGGAAAGGCCTCGGCCAATTACATGTCTAATTGTCTCATGAGACCTACTGATGCATCTAGGAGCTATAGAGGGCTCTACCTGTCACATACTAAGTCCAATACATTCCTCGTATGTCAAGGTTGAAACATAAAAAAAACATTTGTATTAAAACTAGCATAAAAAATGTCAATAATTTAACCATAAACCATGAATGGTATAAAAATAACGTATCCACAATCAAACATTTCAAAAAAAAATTCAATAAAAAATAGAATATTTGTCTCATAATGAATTGACTTCAAAGTAGTATAAAATCCATCAAAGGATGTTGACATAGATGAAATCAAAAATATTTGACAGAAATATCACTTTCTTTTTTGAAATCATTTAAAGTCACATAATTATAAAAGAAAACATTTATTTTGAAAATATTCTTATAAGATTGTAAGGGAAGTTTTGATGATGTTATAATGCTGGATAATAATCATACCCTCCATATAAGTTAAAAAAACATTCTTACCTTAATTTTGTCGAAAAGGTTGTAAAGTACCTTTTTTGGAATATGATGAAAAGATTACTTTAAAAACATATAAGTTTAAATAAGGGTATAAATTATTTTATGCCAAAGTCTAGTAAATATTTAAAATGTTTTGAAATACATTTTTAAGAAAACACGGATGTCGATGATAAAGAGGTCCCAGTAGATACTTACGTAAAAATAACCTTGGATAATAAAGGGATTGTGAAATCAACCCTTACCTTGTTATTTTCCTTGGTTGAGGGTAGGTTAACCTCCTCTATAATGGTGAAATCATATTTATTAAATTATAAAATATCCATATAAATTAATATGATATCATATATGATATTCTAATATTTCTTTGATAACAATATTTCAGTAGTATCTTTGTTTTGGGTGTAAACTGATTCGTTTTCCTTTATATGTTTTGATACATAAGATGTGTTTTTTAGGGATATGATTTATTTGACTCATATAAAGAATGATAAAATGTTATTAATTATTATTTTTAATAACTAAATGAAAACTATTCTTGAATGGTTATGATGGGGAATGAATCTTATCGCGTTCGTGGAGACGGTAATGCGTATGTACTCACTGGCGAAAATATCATTATTTTAATATAAAAATAGTATATAATTGGATGGTATATAATATATAAAGAATAATTATCATGTTATATATATTATTTATATGAGTTATACTCATTATTATACCCATCTAAATGATTAAGTGTTTGAATAACAAACATCACCACGACGTGGAGACATTAAGTCGTACGTACGCACGTATGGTGACTTTGTCATTTATAGGATGGATAGAATAAAAAATATGGTTGTACCATTTTATAACAACATCAATGTACATATAGGATACTAGGGTTATTATTTTATAATGGAAACAACAAATAATGAGGAAGTGGAATAAGAAAAGAACTTGAAAGAGGGTGGTGAAATTATTACCTCTTATTCGAGTTCTTCCTTTTGATTATATCAAAAGGGCTTCTTAGGTTGGATTTATGACCAAATTAAGGACTCTAGGATGAATTGAGGTATGTTGGGAGGATATTTGGGAAGGGGTGTTACGAACAAAAAGGCTTTGGAGCTGTGAAATTAGGAAAAGTTCAAGTTCCCTTTTATAAGAGAGGTGAAGGTCACTTTTGGAAAAGCTTGAAATATTATTTTATAGTAAAATATTTTTTGGTTTCTAATGGATCAAAAATGATTTATTTCGAGGATAGGGTGGTTATGGGTCTAAATAATCTCAACCAATAGTATTTAGAAAGGTTTAGGTCACTATATTAACTTTATCATTTAGATTTAACTCTTAGTTAAATAGTTTGACTTTTACCACGTCCCTTTGTATTTTTTTATTATATGGATAATAAACATACCATAAACATCCAAGAGAACCCCGATAGGTTCATTAATGAAACATATAATATTACTGATTCCCTTTATCCTAACCTTATACTTTTAGGAATATTATATCAAACAATAATATAGTATTCTTTTTAAAAATTAAATTATGTCAATTTTGAAATTATTTAATAATTTTTTTTTTAAAGTCATAACATAAGTATTACTTCGAAAAAAATTAATTTAATCAACCTTAACATGTCATATTAACCTATAAATTTTTTGATGGAATCAAAACATTCCAATTATTTTTATTTTAATATTTAAAATATCATTTATTTGATTCTTTAATTAATATGGAAAATACTGCATTATTATTGTGTCATATATAAATATATTTATTTTATGTATAAAAATTATAGATAAAATATCATGATGTAGTAAATATTTTTATATTTCTAAAGAAAATTTATATTCAAATAGATAAATTATATAACCTCATATAAAAATTGTTTTACTAAAATATATTTGTTTTTGTTATTTTTGTCTTTAATTTAGATTATTTAATATAAAATGTCATTATCACACCCATGTGGCTCCATGGGGTCCCAAAGTCAACTCAATGATTCCCATGGTCAGACATGTATCAAAAAATAGGAATAGGACACAAGTTATGGTAATTTATTTTTATTATAATATTATTTGTTTACCCTTAATTACCGGATTTACCCTTTAACCTGGGTAAATAAAATATTTACCAGAGTAATTATTCATAATGTCTTAAAATAAAAGTTACCTATTTAAAAAATTTGGACCACCTGATTCAAAATATGGAATCCATTTTTCAAAATTTAAACCACAGAAGTGGCAAAAATTAATTTATAATTAATTCTCGCTGTCATAAACAAAAATCATGTTTTTAAGAAATAATAAATATCAAAAGATTGACACTTGTTTATGTCCAGTTTAAATGTGAAATTAAATCCAATGAACAACATTGTATTAAATGGTAAAAATATAATATAATTATACTTTAAAACTACACAATAGTATAATTTATCACTAAAAATTATTCTGATTAAAAAATTTGTTTTTTATTAAAAAATTTTATTTTCACTATTCATCAAAAACTGAATGTTTTCAGAGAAATACCAAAAATTCATCATAAGATAATTTTTATATTACAAATTAAAAAAGGAATTATATTTAACCAAATTAAAAACATAGAATTTGTATTTTTTAATTTAAAATTAATCTATTTTTTCAAAACTAAAAAGTAGGTTTTTAAAAAAAGTAAGAACTATCAAGAGATTGACATGTGTTTATGTCAAATTTAATTGTGAAATTACTTATAATGACCAAAATTGTATTAAATTATTAAAATATAATCTAATTATACTTCAAAACCATTCAAATTAATAATTTATCACTATAAATTATTTTGATTAAAAAGTTGTTTTCAGTTAAAATTTAGTATTTTTCACTATTCACCCAAATATGAAAGTTATCAAAAAAACGCATAAAACATATCAAAACTAAATTTTTATGTCAGGATTATAAAAAAAGTTTATTTTTGTAAAATTGAATATATAAAAGTGTCAAATATTGGATCTAAAAAGGGATCTCCATTAAAAGGCGGTAAAATTTCATTTTTTGAAAAAAATTTCTTTTATTAAGAAAAAATGATATTTTTATTATATTATGTCTAAGAATCAAATTATATGGATTCTAGAATTCTATAGATTATATAAAATTCAAAATTCAGTTTACAATATCCATAACCGTTTTTTAAACATCTAGTTTGGAAAGTTGTGGTTCCCTCAAACTCAGTGTTGCATGTTGCGCAAGTTATTGAATTATTTTTAAAAGATAACGTACAATGAAATCTTGGGGTGTTACATTCTCCCTCCTTAAATAAATTGAATCTTCACAATTTGAAATTGTTTTTCAGTTAAAAATAGAAAATACCTTTATAGAAGACCCAAATCAGAAATTGAGTTAATAAAATTTAGTCTTAATAAGAGGGAAAGGGAAATGAAAAGTCACCCTGAAATTATGATCTCTATTAGGAGAACATTGGTGGAAATTAGAGACACATAATTAGAGGAAAAAATGTAAATATTTATAGGGAGTGATTGAGTTCATAAATTCCAAACAATTGTAAAATTGAGGGCTTCCAGGCCATCAATCTATGATGATTTAAAATATCATCAGTTCAACAAAATATAATGTATCAATATAATACATTTTCGATTTTAAGATCCCTTAACTAAAGTTTAGGAATTAATTTAGTTATAGAATAAGAGAAAAAAATATACTTGTCAAGTAAAGTTCTATCCTTTAACTAATTTCTACCACAAACTCATCTTTCACTCTAAAAGATAACAGAAAATAAAAATACTCTATTTATCATAATCATATAGGGTTCTAAATATTAACATATAACATTTTAATTAAGAAAACTATTTTGTAATTACTAGGGACTTCTTGTAGGCTAGTGGTAGGTAATAAATCCTTGTTGCACTTTGGTTGTGGGTTCAATTCTTGCGGCCTTTCCAGACGCGACGGGTTGTTGCCCGACCTCCGAGTTGTCCTTTTTATAACAATCCAAAAATAATCAGAAAAAATTATTTGTCCTTAAGAATAGTATCCAATGTCAAAATTAATATATTCCAACCTTTATACTAATCCAAAATACTTCTTTCCAAACTCATAGTCCAAAATTTATAAGGAAGGTAAACACAATGAAGTTCCTTTTTACCATGTAATAACATGTGTATACTTTCATCATGTATTCTTTCAAAACATAGTAACAACATTATTTATTACATTCATGCTACCCTATTCCTTATATAATACTAGATATATTCCTTATATGCAAAAATTTGGAATACTCCATCAATGATGGAATAAACCAACAATTAATCAATTCTAAGGAAGTCAAGAATATCCAGTATAATTTATTCAAATCAACCATCTTATTTTCCAAAATCACTACCTCAGTATCAAGACCATATTATCGATTAACCTTCCTACAACCATGTATTTTTCAAAAAGTTTAAATTCTTTTTGAGTCACTTTTCATAGAACCATATAATCTCAAATCCTCAATGAAATAGTATTGCAGTACAATCCTTATTAATTTCTATAATTCATATGACTGTTATATCATTGATACAACACTGAAATGACATAATTCTTTAGTAACAACATAAGATAACTAGTCATTCATCTTCATATGTGGTAGTATCATAACTTGATTATTATCCAATTTCATCATTTGCAGTATACTATGATGGCTAGGACATTAATTCGTGTAGTGTCCCAACTCCTTGCAGATAAAGAACTTTACATTTGAAACCTTTTTCTTACCCTTTAAATCACATAATTGGTGTCCTTTTTCCCCACAATTAAAACAAACTACCATTACATTCATGAATTTACCAAGGTGATTCTTTCCACAGTTATCACATATAGGAAAATCATTCTTTCCCCTCTTCCCTTTATCCACCTTTCTCTCCACTATCCTTTTCTTCCCATGCTTCCCTTCAAAGCCATAGGACTCAGAGAATTATTTACCTATCTTATTAACACATGATATTATTTCTTGATATGTTGAGAATACATTGTAGAATATTTCCCTTCTAAATGTTGGCTTGTTACCATAAAAGATATGATCCTTTTTACTCTTTGGATCATACGTATTGCAGGAGTTCTCATTACTTCTACTGGGAATCATTTCTAAATAATGGCATACACTAGGTCAGTTTATGAATCGAAATGCATAATTCAAAACTTGTATAATATATAGCATAACTTGAAAAGTTTATGGATATAATCCAAAATCATAAAAATGTTTTATTTGAGGAAGTATATACTTATAAACCCTTCATAATGGCTTGTAAAGAAAATAATAATTATCCGAAGCATATCCCGAGGGAGTGTCGTAACCAAGAGTGTAGCAAGGCCCATTGTCGTGCACCAGTTCCCATTCGAGTGTAACCCAAAGTAGTGTTTTTAGGTTTTACCCCTAGGTACATCTGTTCTATAGCCGCCTCTATCTACTCATATCCAGACATGGATGTATTGCTTGGAAAACTCACAAAATCTGTACATTACCAAAACACTACGATGTTCTTCTATAGTAATCGACAAAGTCTATCTTAGGGTTATGTTCTCTAATCAGAGTTTATCTAAATCTAGTTTCCATGTTTTTTACTAAACTTCCTCTGATACTAACTGTAACACCCTGACCCCAGTTACCCAGAGATGGAGCATTATTACCTAACATTGGCATGATGACAAGGAAATAATGTCCTGAAAGACCAATCAGTTTAGTATTATTAGAAATAATATTCATACATAAGTTCAACTTTACAACTTGGAAAGAAACAAAACACTAATTTATTCCATTAGAAACATCCAAGACTCCTAGAATATTACTTCAAGTCACTAATAACTAACTTCTTCATACCCTGGGAAAATGAAACATAAGAAAGGGGTGAGCTCAAACGCTCAGTAAGGGTAAGAAATACAATAGAAGAGAACATAAATATTAGGCATGGTAAATAATTGAAAACACATGCCTTTACAAATAATAAACATGAACACTTTTATGGAAGGAAAATGAATTTAGTAAATAATTCCATAATAAAACATAGTCATGGGTATTCTACTAGTCAAATAACCACATGAATCATCAATATTATTTTCATAATGAGGGAATGTGTAATTCCAGACATTCTGAAACATATTGTCAAGGCCTCAGCCTAGACATCTAAAAATGATTAAGGCCTCAACCAAAACCATATATCAACTTGGGAAATCCCTCAACCAATTCCACATCAAATGGTCTCATGAGACCTGTCGATGGACCAAGGAGCTATAACGGGCTCCACCCATTACATACTAAGTCCAATACATTCCTCCTATGAAAAGGTTGAAACATAACATAAACATTCATATTAAAACTAGCATACGAAATGTAAATAATTTAACTGTAAACCATGAATGATATAAAAATAAAACATCCATAGTCAAACATATCACAAAACCTTCAATAAAATATGGAGGATTTGTATTATAATGAATCAAATTAAAACAAGTATAAAATCAACCAAAGGATGTTGACATAAATGAAATAAAAAATATTTGACAGAAATATCGCTTTCTTTTTTTGAAATCATTTAAATTCACATAATTATAAAAGAAAACATTTATTTTCAAAATATTTTTATAAGATTTTAAGGGAAGTTTCAACGATGTAATAACAACGGAGAATAACCGTACCCACCATATAAGTTAAAAAAAGACATTCTTACCTTAATTTTTTCGAAAAGGTCGTAATGTACCTTGTTTGGAAAATGACAGAAAGATTTATTTAAAAACATATAAGGTCAAATAAGGGTATAAATGAATTTAACACATAGTCTAGTAAATAGTAATTTTTTTAAAATACATTTTAATGAAAACACGGATGTGGATGATAAAGAGGTCCTAGTAGATACTTACGTAAAAACAACCTCAGATAATAAAGAGATTATGAAATTAACCCTTACCTTGTTCTTTTCCTTGGCCGAGGGTAGGTTAAACTCCAATATAATGGTGAAATAATTGTTAATAAATTATAAAATAACCATATACATTAAAATGATATCATATATGATCTTCTAATATTGATTTGATAATGATATTTTAGTAGTATCATTGTTTTGGGTGTTAACTGATTCATTTTCCTTTATGTGTGTTAATACATAAGCCGTGTTTATTATGGATAGGATGTATATGAATCATATCTATAATTATATTACGTTCTTAATCATTTTTTTAATAACCAAATGAAAACTATTTTTGATTGGTTACGATGGGGAATGAATCTTATCGCGTTCGTGGAGATGGTAATCCGTACGACGCACAAGCGACAATATCAATATTTTGATATTAAAATAGCATATAATTGGACTGTATATTCTATATACAGAATAATTATCATGTTTTATTTATTATTTACATCAGTTATACTCATTATTATACCCATCCAAATGATTAGGTGTTTGAATAACAAATATCACCACGACCTGGAGACGGTAAGTCGTACATACGGACGTGTGGTGAATTTTTCATTAATTGGATGGATAGAATAAAAAATATGGTCGTACCATTTTTATAATAACATAAAAGTATATAGAAGATATTGGAGTTATAATTTTATAATGGAAACAATAAATAAAGTGGAAGTGGAAGAAGAAAAGAACTTGAAAGTGGGTGGTGAAATTATTACGTCTTCTTCGGGTTCTTCCTTTTGATTATATCAAAAGGGCTTCTTAGGTTGGCTTTATGACCAAATTAAGGACTCTAGGATGAATTGAGGGATATTGGGAGGATATTTGGGAAGGGGTGTTACGAACCAAAATGCTTTGGAGGTGTGAAATTACAAAAAGGTTAAGTTCCCTTTTATAAGAGAGGTGAAGGTCACTTTAGGAAAAGCTTGAAATATTATTTTGTAGTAAAATAATTTTTGTTTTCTAATGGCTCAAAAATGATTTATTTCGAGGATAGGGTGGGTATGGGTCTAAATACTCTCAACCAATAGATTTTAGACAGGTTTAGGTCACCATATTAACTTTATCATTTATATTTAACTCTTACTTAAATAGTTTGACTTTTACCATGTCCCTTGTATATTTTTATTATATGGTTAATAAACATACCGTAAACTTCCAAGAGAACCCCAATTTATTCATTAATGACACATAAAATATTACTTATGCCCTTTGGCCAAACTTTAGACTTTTTAGAATATTATATCAATCAATAATAAATTATTTGTTTTAAAAACTCAATTATGTCAATTTTGACATTATTTAATAATTTATTTTTGTTAAAGTCATAACAACATTATTACATCGAAAATCCAAAATTGAATAAAAATTAACATGTCATATTAACCTATAAATTTTTTTTATGGAATCAGAAAATTCAAATTATTTTTATTTTAATATTTATAATATCATTTATTTGATTCTTTCATTAATAAGGAAAATACTGCATCATTATTGTGTTATATATAAATATATTTATTTTATGTATAAAAATTATTGATAAAATATAATGATGTAGGAAATATGTTTATATTTCTAAATAATATTTATAGTTGAATATATCGATTATATAACCTCATATAAAAATTGTTTTACTAAAAGATATTTGCTTTTGTTATTTTTGCCTTTACTTTAGATTATTTTATATAAAATGTCATTACCACACCCATGTGGCTCCATAGGGTCCCAAAGTCAACCCAAAGATGCCCATGGTCAGACATGTATCAACTAATAGTAATAGGAAACATGCTAGGGTAATTTAGTATTATTATAATATTATTTGTTTACCCTTAATTACTGGATTTACCCTTTAACCATGGTAAATAAAATATTTACCAAAGTAATTATTCATAATGTCTAAAAATAAAAATTACCTATTTAAAAAATTTGGACCTCCTAATTCTAAATATGGAATCCAATTTTACAAATTTAAAACAAAAAAGTGGCAGAAATTAATTTAAAATTAATTCTCGCTGTCAAAAACAAAAAGCATGTTTTTATGAAATAATAAATATCAAATGATTGACACTTGTTTATGTCCAGTTTAAATGTGAAATTACATCCAATGGACAACATTGGATTAAATGGTAAAAATATAATCTAATTATACTTTAAAACTACTAAATAGTATAATTTATCACTATAAATTATTTTGATTAAAAAAGTTGTTTTTAATTAAAATTTAGTATTTTCACTATTCATCAAAAACTGAAAGTTTTCATAAAAATACCAAAAAGTCACTGTAAGCTAATTTTTATATTCCGAATTCAAAAAGTAACTATATTTAACCAAATTAAAAAAATATAATTTGTATTTATTAATTTAAAATTAATCTATGTTGTCAAAACTAAAAAGCGTGTTTTCAAAAAAAGTAAGAACTATCAAGAGATTGACATGTGTTTATGTCAAATTTAATTGTGAAATTACTTATAATGACCAAAATTGTATTAAGTTATTCAAATATAATCAAATTATACTTCCAAACCATTCTAATTTATAATTGAGCACTATAAATTATTTTGATTAAAAAAGTTGTTTTCAGTTAAAATTTAGTATTTTTCACTATTCACCCAAATATGAAAGTTATCAGGAAAACGCAAAAAAATTATCAAAAATAAATTTTTATGTCCTGATTCTAAAAAAAATTTATTTTGTCAAATTGAATATATAAAAGTTTCAAATATTGGATCTAAAAAGAGTTCTCCATTAAAAGGCGGAAAAATTGCATTTTTTGAAAAATACTTCTTTTATCTGAGAAAAATGAATTTTTTCTTATATTATGTCTAAGGAACACATAATATGGATTATAAAATTATATAGAGTATATAAATTTCACAATTAAGTTTACACTATCCATAACCGTTTTTGAACGTCTAGTTTGGTAAGTTGTGGTGCGCTCAAACTCGGTGTTGCGTGTTGCAAACGTTATTGAATTACTTTAAAAAGACAATGTACTATGAAATCTTGTGGTGTTACATTATCCCCTCCTTCAATAAATTGCATATTCACAATTTGAAATTTTTGTTCGGTTAAAAATAGAAAATACCTTTTCGGAATACCCACATCAGAAATTGAGTTAATAAAATTTAGTCTTAATAAGAGGGAAAGGGAAATGAAAAGTCACCATGAAATTATGATCTCTATTAGGAGAACATTGGTGGAAATTAGAGACACATAATGATAGGAAAAAATTTAAATTTTTATAGGGAGTTATTGAGGTCATCAATCCCAAACGATTGTAAAATTGAGGGCCTCCAAGCCATCAATCTATGATGATTTAAAATATCATCAGTTCAACAAAATATAATGTACCAGGATAATACATTTTCGGTTTTAAGTTACATTAAATAAAGTTTAGGAATTAATTTCTTCATAGAATAAGAGAAAAAAAAATACTTAACAAGTAAAGTTCTATCCTTTAACTAATTTCTACCATAATCTCATCTTTCACTCTAAAAGATAACAGAACATAAAAATACACTATTTAACCTAATCGTATAGTGTTCTAAATATTAACATATACCATTTAAATTAAGAAAACTATTTTGTAATAACCGGGGACTTATTGTAGGCTAGTGGTAGGAAATAAAGCCTTGTTACACTTTGGTTGCGGGTTCAAGTCTTGCGGCCTTGCCGGACATGACGGGTTATCGCCCGACCTCCGGGTTGTCCTTTTTATATCAATCCAAAAACAATCAGAAAAAAATTATTTGTCCTTAAGAATACTATCCAATGTCAAAATTAATATATTCCAACCTTTATACTAATCCAAAATACTTTTTTCCAAACTCACAGTCCAAAATTTATAAGGAAGGTAAACACAATGAAGTTCCTTTTTACCACGTAATAACATGTGTATAATTTCATCATGTATTCCTTCAAAACATAGCAACAAACTTATTTATTACATTAATGCTCCCTTATTCATTATATAATACTAGATATATTCCTTATATGGAAAAATTAGGAATACTCCAGCAATGATGGAATAAACAAACCATTAATCAGTTCCACGGAAGTCAAGAATATCCAATATAATTTATCCAAATCAACCATCTTTTATTCCAAAATCACTACCTCAGTATCAAGACCATATTATGGATTAACTTTCCTAAAAATATGTATTTTTCAAAAAGTTTAAATTATTGTTGAGTCACTTTTCATAGAACCATATAATCTCAAATCCTCAATGAAATAATATTACAGTATAATCCTTATTTATTTCCATAATTCATATGATTGGTATATCATTGATACAACACTAAAATTACATAATTCTTTAGTAAGAACATAAGAGCACTAGTCATTCCTCTTCATCTGTGGTAGTATCATAACTTGATTATTATACAATAGAATCATTTTTAGTATACTCTGATGACTGGGACATTGATTCGCGTAGTGTCCCAACTCCTTGCAGATGAAGAATTTTACATTTGAAACCTTTTTATTACCCTTTAAATCATGTAATTGGTGTCCTTTTTCTCCACATTTAAAACAAACTACCATTTCATTAATAAATTTACCAAGGTGATTCTTTCCACAGTTATCACATATGGGAAAATCCTTCTTTCCCCTCTTCCCTTTATCCATCTTTCTCTCTTCCATCCTTTTCTTCCCATGCTTCCCTTCAAATCCATAGGACTCGGAGAATTATTTAAATATCTTAATAACAAATGATATTATTTCTTCATATGTTGAGAATACATGTGAGACTATTTCCCCTCCAAATGTTGTCTTGATACCATAAACTATATGATACTTCTTACTGTTGGGATCATACGTATTACTAGAGTTCTCATTCCTTCTACTGGGCATCATTTCTAAACAATGGCATACACTAGGTCAGTTTATGAATCGAAATACTTAATTCCAAACTTGTATAATTCATAGCATAAATTGAATAGTTTATGGATATAATCCATAATCATAAAAATGTTTTATTTGAGGAAGTATATACTCATAAACCCTTCATAATGGCTTGTAATGAAAATAATAATTATCCTAAACATATCCCCTAGGAGTTTCGTAACCAAGAGTGTAGAAAGGCACGTTGTCGTGCACCAGTTCCCGTTCAAGTGTATCCCAAAGCAGTGTTTTCAGGTTTTACCCCTAGGTACATCTGTGCTAGAGCAGCCTCTACCTACTTGTATCCAGATAGGGATGTATTGCTTGGAAAACGCACAAAATCTATACATTAACAAAACAATAGGATGTTCTTATACAGTAATCTACAAAGTCTATCTTAGGGTTATGTTCTCTAATCATATTTTATCTAAATCTAGTTTCCAATGTTTTTACTAAACATCCTCTGATACCAACTGTAATGCCCCGACCCCAGTTACCCAGAGTTGGTGTACTATTACCTAACATTGGAATGATTACAAGGATATTATGTCCTGAAAGACCGATCGGTTTAGTATTATCGGAAATAAGATTCATACATAAGTTCAACTTTACAACTTGAAAAGAAATAAAACAATAATTTATTCGATTAGAAACATCCAAGATTCCAAGATTATGCCTGCAAGTTACTAATAACTAACTTCTTCATATCTTGGGAAAATTAAACATAAGAAAGGGGTGAGCTCAAACGCTCAGTAAGGGTAAGAAATACAATAGAAGATAACATAAATATTATGCATTGTGAATAATTGAAAACACATGCCTTTACAAATAATAAACATGAACACTTTTATGGAAGGAATATGAGTTGAGTAAATAATGCCATAATAAAACATAGTCATGGGTATTCTACTAGTCGAATAACCACCTGAATCATCAATATTATTTTCATAATGAGAGAATGTGTAATGCCAGACATTCTGAAACATATTGTCGAGGCCTCGGCCATACATCTAAAAATGATTAAGGCCTCAGCCAAAACCATATGTCAACTTGGGAAATCCCTCAACCAATTCCACGTCTAATGGTCTCATGAGACCTGTCGATGCACCAAGGAGCTATAGTGGGCTCCACCCATTACATACTAAGTCCAATACATTCCTCATATGAAAAGGTTGAAACATAACATAAACATTCGTATTAAAACTAGCATAAGAAATGTAAATACTTTAACCATAAACGATGAATGGTATAAAAATAACACATCCACAGTCAAACATATCACAAAACCTTAAATAAAATATAGAAGATTTGTATCATAATGAATCAAATTAAAACAAGTATAAAATCCACCAAAGGATGTTGACATAAATGAAATAAAAACTATTTGACAGAAATATCTCTTTCTTTTTTTGAAATCATTTAAATTCACATAATTATAAAAGAAAACATTTATTTTGAAAATATTCTTATAATCTTGTAAGCTATGTTTCAACGATCTTATAATGGCCGGGAATAACTGTACCCATCGTATAAGTTAAAAAATACTTTCTTACCTTAATTTTGTTGAAAAGGTCATAAAGTACATTGTTTGGAAAATGATGGAAAGATTGCTTTAAAAAAATATAATGTCAAATAAGGGTATAAATTAATTTAACCCATAGTCTAGTAAATATTAATTTTTTTTGAAATACATTTTTAAGAAAACACGAATGTGGATGATAAAGAGGTCCTAGTAGATACTTACGTAAAAACAACCTCAGATAATAAAGATATTGTGAAATTAACCCTTACCTTGTTATTTTCCTTGGTCGTGGGTAGGTTATCCTCCTGTATAATGTTGAAATAATTGTTAATAAATTATAAAATAACCATATACATTAAAATTATATCATATATGATCTTCAAATATTTCTTTGATAATGATATTTTTGTAGTATCATCGTTTTGGGTGTTAACTGATTCATTTTCCTTTATATGTGTTGATACATAAGCTGTGATTGTTATGGATAGGATGTATATTAATCATATTCAGAATGATATTTTGTTCTTAATCATTATTTTTAAAAACCAAATGAAAACTTTTCTTGATTGGTTACGATGGGGAATGAATCTTATCGCGTTCGTGGAGATGGTAATCTGTACGTACGCACAAGCGACAATATCATTCTTTTGATATTATAATAATATATAATTGGATGGTATATCATATATAAAGAATAATTATCATGTTATATTTATTATTTACATCAGTTATACTCATTATTATACCCATCCAAATGATGAAGTGTTTTAATAACAAATATCACCACGACGTGGAGACGGTAAGCCGTACGTATGCACGTATGGTGACTTTTTCATTAATAGGATGGATAGAATAAATAATATGGTTGTAAAATTTTTATAATAACATAAAAGTATATATAAGATATTGGATTTATGATTTTATAATGGAAACAATAAAGAAAGAGGAAGTGGAAGAAGAAAAGAACTTGAATGTCGGTGGTGAAATTATTACCTTTTTTTAGGGTTCTTCCTTTTGATTATATAGAAATGGATTCTTAGGTTGGATTTATGACCAAATTAAGGACTCTAGGATGACGTGAGGGATGTTTGGAGGATATTTGGGAAGGTGTGTTACGATCCAAAAGGCTTTGGAGGTGTGAAATTACGAAAAGTTTAAGTTCCCTTTTATAAGAGAGGTGAAAGTCACTTTAGGAAAAGCATGAAAGATTATTTTATAGTAAAATATTTTTTGGTTTCTAATGGATCAAAAATGATTTATTTCGAGGATAGGGTAGGTATGGGTCTAAATAATCTCAACCAATAGGTTTTAGATAGGTTTATGTCACCATATTAACTTTATCATTTAGATTTAATTTTTAGTTAAATAGTTTTACTTTTACGATATCCCTTTGTATTTTTTTATTATATGGTTAATAAACATACCATAAACTTCCAAGAGAACCCCAATAGGTTCATTAATGACACATATAATATTAATTATTCCCTTTGGCCAAACCGTATACTTTTAGGAATATTATATCAACCAATAATATATATATATATTAAAAAACTCAATTATGTCAATTTTGACATTATTTAATAATTTATTTTTGTTAAAGTCATAATGGAATTATTACGTCAAAAACAATTAATTTAATAAATCTTAACATGTCATATTAACCTATAATTTTTTTTATGAAATAAAAACATTCAAATTATTTTTATTTTAATATTGATAATATCATTTATTTGATTCTTTCATTAATAAGGAAAATACTGCATCATTATTGTGTCATATATAAATATATTTATTTTATGTATAAAAATTATAGATAAAATATCATGATGTAGGAAATATTTTTATGTTTATAAATACTATTTATAGTTTAATAGATCTGTTTTGTAACCAAATATATAAATTTTTTTACTAAAAGATATTTGCTTTTGTTTTTTTGTCTTTACTTTAGATTATTTAATATAAAATGTCATTATCACACCCATGTGGCTCCATGGGGTCCCAATGTCAACCCAAGGATTCCCATGGTCGGACATGTATCAACCAATTGAAATAGGACACATGTTAGGGTAATTTAGTATTATTATAATAAAATTTGTTTACCCTTAATTACCAGATTTACCCATTAACCATGGTAAATAAAATATTTTCCAAAGTAATTATTCATAATGTATAAAAATAAAAGTTACCTATTTACAAAATTTGGACCTCCTGATTCCGAATATTGAATCCATTTTTCCAAATTTAAAACACAAAAGTGCAGAAATTAATTTAAAATTAATTCTCGCTGTCAAAAACAAAAAACATGTTTTTAAGAAATAAAAACTATCAAAAGATTGACACTTGTTTATGTCCAGTTTAAATGTGAAATTACATCGAATGACCAAAATTGGATTAAATGGTAAAAATATAATCTAATTATACTTTAAAACTACTCAATAATATATTTTATCACTATAAATTATTTTTATTAAAAAAGTTGTTTTTAATTAAAATTTTGTATTTTAACTATTCATCAAAAAACTGAAAGTTTTTAGGAAAATGCCAAAAAGTCAACTTAATCTAATTTTGATATTAAGAATTAAAAAATAAAGACTATTTAACCAAATTTCAAAACATTGAAGTTTCATATATTAATTTAAAATTAATATCCATTGTCAAAACTAAAAAGCAGGTTTGGAAAACAAGTAAAAACTCACAAAATTAGGCCATTTTTTCAATCAAGCTCAAAATAAGAAAAAAAATATGTTATGATTTTCCATTTAAAAAAATATGGTGAGTTAATTTTAACACCAAAATATTTCATAGTATGTTATCTTTTTAAAATAATTCAATAACTTGCGCAACAGACAACACCGAGTTTGAGCGCACCACAACTTGCCAAACTAGCCATTCAAAAAGAAGTTATGGATAGTATAAACTGAATTTTGAATTTTATTTGTATAAATCAATTGATTCCACTTTTATATAAAATATTAATTGGATACTCTCTTCCTTGTTAAATTTTAATGAAAAATTCATTCATTAAGGAATTAATTGAATGAGTCAATCAAGGTTCAAAATTAGGGAACATTCTATCATAGAAATGTGTCGTAAATAATTAAATCATAAATACATATCCACATTTCCAAATGTTTTTAAATAATTAGGGTGAATAGAGAATTCTATTTTGAACATCTATTAATAAGAATCTAGAAGATGATTTTTCCATTCAAGGGGAAAAAATATGGAAATCATTCGGGGATGAAGAATCGGAAAAAGGAGAGTAATTATTACACAACGTGTGAGACAAGTACACATTGTGTAGTGAGTCAACCGGTCAAAGTAGTGTTTAAATATTCAATGTGATGCAGAGGAGAAAAGAGATATGAAGTGCACGATGTGGAACCCCAGTACAGGTCCTGACAACGATAGTGAATTTGAAAAATAAATTCAATACTTCAAGTTCCTCAAGGGATTTTTCCTATAAAAAGAGGGGAATACCACCCTTCCGAACCATGATGGGTATGCCTGGACTAGATGGATCCACTCCGGTGGAGATATTTTCAAGAGGAGGAGAATTACATGAATTAACCAAGCCATTATGGGCTAAAACTTCAAGCAGCGGGTGAGAGCAGAGATCCGAGTGTATTTCCATTTTGAGTTTGTGAAATTAATTGTAAAATATTTTCTTTAATGTTATCTTGGAGATTTTATTCTTGAATAAAGGTGGTCTCTTTCATTCTTGTTTTCTTATTCTTCTAAATTAATATCAAGTGATTTTCATCTTATAGAAGAAAATTGGGTTATCTCATTATTTAAATTTCTTTGGAGAGGTCTCGCCTTTGAGCACAATGAGTTAAATATATTTTGATTGTTTGAAGGTATTCAGATAATCAAATCACTTTCGTAAGAGGTTAAGAACCCATATTCGATGTTTCAATATGGTGTCTAGTTAATTTAGGTGTATATGTTGAGGTCTTAACGTATACATTGGATAATTTAATTGGAATTAATTCGTAAACAATGATAAAGGGAGTGTCCAAAGATCAATGTATGTCCACAATTTCCATCATTAACTTGTTCTTTCCAATATGGTTTCTTTGGATTTTCAATCACTAACATAGATTTAATATTGAATTTTGATCTCATTTTTATAATCATTTCAAATTCCCCTAATATATATCAGTAATTTAGTTTTATAATAGTGATAATAGTAAAATAGTGTTTGTGAGTGGACTCCTTGAGATCGACCCTAAGGTGTGCCACTATAGTGAATTCTTAGGAAAAAATTATAAATTAATTGAATAGTGGTTCAGAACAAACCCTTATCATCATCAATAACAAAATCAACAAAAAAAGGTACTAGCACAAATCTACACATCTCAAAATTGATTCAATATAAAAAAGGGTTACTGGATAAGGGAACTCAATAGATACCTCAAGAACGCAAACCTTCTTCACCCCAATTAATAAGGAAATGACCCCCATAACTAGATCACACAATGGATCTAGACAGTTTCAATGAGATATATCACCACAGGTTAACAAAACCAATAGTGAAACCCAACAATGCTACTTCCATCAAATAAAATGAAGAAGGAGACATGATCTCTTACCTAGAGAAATAAAATGTTGTTTTCCTAATGATCCAATGTTGAACGGATCAATCTGAATCGAAAAAAGTCTCCCAAAATAAAAAAACAAGGGTTCTAAGACAAGAGCAAGAAGGGATGATGTATAATGAATGGAAAATCAGTTGATATAGCACCCGAAAGACCGAATCCTAATAATTTTATGATGTGTAACCCCTTTACTCATTGTGTCGTACATGGGATTCAAATATGCAAAAAATAAAATTTCCTTTTTATTAAAACCAAATATTTTATCAGTACACATCATGTAACCAATACATAGTGAGTACTCCTTTCAAGTCATGTATATAGTTCATGACTTGGTTTTTACGACCAAGTACATGCCATGAAACCCATTTACACCCCATGTAATCACCTATCACACAACAAAAAACCCAATTCTTGCACACAAAAATCCCAATCGAACTCCAAAAATCTCTAAACTCTTGAAAACCCCCTCAAATCCATCAACATATTTTTACTCATATTTTGTTAATTCAAAAAAACATACATCACTAAACATTAGTTCAATTTTATCAGATTCCTTGAGAGTCCTAATATGCACCCAATTAAAGGGGGAAACAAGTAAAGAGAAGGGGAATATTATAGAGTGGGTAAAAAGAGGCTACATTATAAGAATGTTATATATTAAACATTTACTATTTATTAAATATAAATTTTCCAAAAAATATTTAATTCTACTAATCATGGGTTTTTTAACTATTTGAATGGTGGTTGTTTTCTATATTTCAGGTTAATAAATGTTTATATTCAATATTTAAATTATTTTATAATAATTCGTTAAAATTAAATTAATTGATTTATATTAATTCTTTACTTCATGACCCTGCCTTGGAATTAGATATTTGTTCATAGAAAATCAAACATGTTATTCCCCATTTTGGGTAAATACCAGCCACTTAATATTCCATATTAAAAAATTATCATATACTCATACAATAAAATTATTTAAATGGCATAATAAAAAATATTTAATATAGGTAAATAATATTTATTTCATTTTTTATATAAATGTTTTCTAAATAATTCATTAATAAATATATTCTAATATATTAATATTATTTTTAAAAGGTAACCATTTAACTAAGAAATTTTATAAATGAAAAGATAATTATTTTATTTAAAAAAATTAATTTTATGTTTCATGATATCATATATATGATGATAAATGAAAAAAATTAATTCATTCTCTAAAGTGCTAATTCATCAAGAAGAATTATGTTGGAATCTTGAGATTTCAATTCCATTTATTTATCACTTGAGTCCAAAACTACAATTAAATAAACAATAATAATTTTATCATTTAAAATTTATTCCCCAAAATTAATTTAATTATACTATTTTAACATACCCATTAATAACAATAAAATTTTCTTATCGCAGATTTAAAATAATCTTCTCTAAAATGTCTTCAATGTTAATTTTATAATAATAATTTCAAAATTTATAATTCTAATATTTTATTAAGAGTTATCCAACAATTTATAAATAATAATGTATATATGAGAAAATTTATCCATTGAATTGGTGAAGTTTAAATTAAATTTAAATTTAAATGGGAATTTATTCTAGATTATAGTTTCTTTACTAATCCAAAAAAGGAAATTGTGTAACATATTGGCTTTGTAATTGGTTGTTTATGTTGGAATATTTTTTTGATGATAATATGGATTATGAATTGATTTTTTAAGAGGATATAATAGGTTTATTAGTTTCGTGAATAATCATGGATTGGTATGAATACCCATTCAATGGATAATTCATGGTCTATTAGTGGAGATTCTTGTATATCATTCATTCTGAATTGTTTTAGTAAGTATTACACTGCTACTATATGTTTGTTTAAGAAAATTTTTCAGAGATTTTGTTTTTTGTTTTTTGATTAATATACCATGAAATCCTCATTTATATTGATTAATACACCATATATATTCATTTCAATATTTAATTTCTCATAGAGGTGGATTTTAGTTCTCTCTTCATGTGATTAGTTTATTATTTTTGTTTTAGTAGTTGAGATATTTATAGAATGAGTATGAGTTTTCTAGATATATTTGTCTCTTGAAACATCTTATTCTCATATTTATAAATCCATAAACATATGAATATGTTAATAGCGACTATGTATTATAAAAATAATATTATTAATTTATATATATAATTTAGATGATTAATTTTATTTATTTTATAAATGTTTGATTTTGAGGAAATGCACCATTAAAATTAATGGAAAGAATATTTTTATTCATGGTTTTTTGGTATATTTATCTAGTTTATTGTATTGAAAATAATTTCCATCTAATTGTCTCTATATATATAATATGTTATTTTATTTTAGTGGGATGGTCAAATAACAAATTATATATAAGAAAATTAAAAAAACAATTATGTATTTTATGTGATGAAAAAAATAATGTTCAGCCATAGAATTATTCATTGATTATTATTATGAAATTTTTTCTTATGTTGGTTTAGGAAAATTATTTTATGATTGTGGATAATGAGATAATGAATTATAAGTTATATGATAAATTGTGTTATTTTAATAAAATTAATCAAATGCGGCCTTCTAAAAAAAATATCAGATATTTTTTTCATGTAGATTAACAAAAATTGATCTCCCAAAGTATCTGTTTGGTTCTATTTATATGTTATGTAGGAAGTATTATGTACTTTTTTTAGATGAGAATGAAGAAGTATCTGTTTCTAATGGATAAGTTGAAGAAGTCATTACATTATATCAATTCTAATGATATAAAAAATGTGATTATACAAGGATATAATTTATTTGACCATTAATTATGAACTAAATGAGGAAAATATTTTATACTTGTAGAATTGGGAAGTAAAATTTTGTTAGATGTTATGTGATGAGTTTCTAGGATCAATAGTACTATTCATACCATATATATATTTTCTTATTATAGTGGTAGAATAATATTTTTTATCCATTCTCTACAATATAACCACTTAAGTATGTTAAATAATGCTATGAATTGTTTTCTTTATTTTATTCAAAATGAAACACTTATTTTATATAGAATTCTATATCAAATTATTATACCTCCTTATTTAGGGAATTTTTTAATCCATTACTTAGTGGTAGTATTTTACCACATATTTAGTCCTAAATCGATATATTTCAATGAAGTATTTACCTATTGAGGTATAATTCCCTAGTGGTGATAGAGAATGTTAATGAAAGATGGTAGGTGTTAACTATTTATATATTTGATGATTATACTACCTACTATATTATATATACTATCTATCCTCAAATACATATTCGTTCATTTCAACTAAAGTTATTATACACACAAGGTGAATCATCCTACACACATGATAATTTTTGACTATTAAAAGGGAATGAATAAAATATCATGGGGATACATACATTAATACATAACAACTAGTTCATAAAATGGGGTTATAAGGTATACCACACACACACACATATATGTATATTATAAATTTAAATAAATAATTATGACACTACTAATAATCATTAACTCTGAATCAAAACTATCTTTATATCCTTACTAAGCTAATTTATCTTAAAAATAGTGGAAGTAACATTTCCCCAAACTATATTCTAGAAACATGGCATACATGTATACATTAGTTCATATAAATCATGTGAGCAAAGGACTCAATAGGAAAAAACCATATACCATAAATAATGTAGTCTGTGTGTGTGCATCTATGTGAGTGTGTATATAGAAATTTACAATATGAATGTAAAATAGTATCATGCATCACTTATAAAATGTTGAGTCATTATGTACTTACCATGCATAGATGAATCTAAGACCCACCCTTTTATCCAATGTTGGTATCTGGCAGGGAATGCTATTATCCTTTCTGAGTGATTAAGGTAATTCTAGGGGTCTATCTGTAAAAATACCTATATCAATACTAGAGTATAATATCAATGAATAAACCTAAATATAATATATATAGTGCACTGAAACAAGAGAGATTAAAAAGTCATAAGTTTGAAAAATTCATAGTTAAAAAACTAATTCCACATTATCCCTTATTAAATATTTATCACATCCCATATGTAATAACTAAATTACTCATATAGATGAAAACTACATTTCCATATTTCTTTTTCAAAACTCAAGAAGGATGCACATATTTATTAGGATTCTAGGAACTAATAATTTTTTTAGGAAATTATTTAAATTCAATAAAAATATCTTTAATTATCTATTGTGATAAATTCACCATCTCCATGAAACAACCTATATTTTTCCTATTTAGGTTATGCATCATGTCTTGATTTACATGATCGAAAATCAAATGAGGGAAACATTTCCTTTTTTAAAATGATGTAAAATTTATACATGTAAGATATATATATAATACAATATTTCATTTCTTAATATCTAAAATGATATATTTATATCATGAAGGTTGTAATTAATTTATTCATAGATTAATGATACACCTAACCAAAATTAGTACTTCATGTAATTTTTAGGTTCACTATTATGATAGTGTGTGGTGAAATGAGCCAATATTATTGGAGTCCTACTTAATATATGGTTAATGAGACAATTTTCATCCAATAAATGTGAACTTGGAACATATATAGCATATATATATGAATCTATTTTTTTCATAACTATAGGTATTTTTTTCATAATAACACTCTAGTAATAATACATTGTATCCCTTTAGAACATCGGAGTTAATAATTCTTTTCAAATAGAATAATTAATATGGTTGACCTCCTTGGATGTACTCATTTTTCACCATTTAAAACATGTTAAAAATATAGAAATAAAAATATAAGTCTTAATTTTCACATACATATATCTGCATAGTCATTCCTTATATCATCTCCAAACTATAGGAATAATCATAAAAATAATAATCATACATGACATTATTCTTTATCATATCTCTTGGATAAAATTTCATCACTCCTCATGTAAAAAGGTTTCTGTCATTCCATTAAAATATCAAATGACTATCATCACAAAACACATCAGGTACGTCAAATAATTAATTACACATGATATATCTTGTCAATTAATGGATCATATCGTCACGATCACCAATCCCCAATCCAGTGATTCTAACCCATTGATCAAAACCCACCAACAACATGACTATTGTCCTATAATCATCCTACTATCACCAATCAAAAAAATATATTTTACCCTTAATCTTTCATCACTAAATATTATATTGGGACACCCCTAGTTTATATCACTCAATGATATTCTACATCATATATTAATCTAATGTAGGGACTTATCTATGCTTTTATGAAACTACTTATCTTGTTAATGAAATCCATGCAGAATTGATTTTTTGGTTATTTTATCACTATATTATATTCTATAAACATTCAATTACAATGAAAACATACTTCTAAAGGCCTCTAATTACGAGTTTAATAAAATATCATAAATCAAAACACTTAGTGACCTAATCTATGATATTACAAATGGTTGAATATATCATGTTACCCATATTTTATTAAATGAACTATGTTGAAGACAAAACCTGAACAGGTGATATCTTATTATGTCACTAAATCTATCACATATGCCTTGACACCATCTATGGGATCCATAAATTTTTAATTCCATGCACATTTTATTCAAAGAGTCTCAGAGGCACTAAATCTACAATGTTTCATATGTAGGATTAGATCCACAATATAAAATTTAACACGTATGATCATTTAACATTTAATCACTATCATCTCTAACACATTTTTTCTCATATTCATATCCCTTTTTACATGTAACTCAATAACTCTAATTATATATAATTTTATTTTCATTAATTTTCATATAAAATTTTCATAATTTTAACCCTTCATCATATTGATGAAATAATGTATACAAGCGTTTCCCCCATTCATTTTTATCATCATAAAAAATAGCTCAAATATAAAATTAATTTTGAATAATTGCTTATAGAAATCAATATTTAAATTATATTATTACTAAATAAAACTATCAGTGGAAGAAATCCAAATGATTTTCCTTCCTTGGAAAAATTACCATGTAATAAGATATTGATGATATTTAATATCCAACCATCCACTTGAAGATAAAAATCAACAAAATTTAATATATAATAATTAATTGATAAAAATTATATTTTTTAAAAGAAATAAATAATTAAATTATAGATTTTACGTTAATAATGATGTCTGAAAATAAATAAAATTAACTATTTTTTGAGACTCCACATATAATCATATTAAAATTCCCCACTATTGTGTTGTTATTAAAACATGATTTTATTAAATCTTCACCTAAACCTCTAATTAGAATTATTATAAATTTGAGGGAAGGAATGAAGAATAAATGGAAGAGGTTGAAAGATAGATCCAATGTTAATTATTAAAAAACTCACACAGAATCCGAAAAGAAAAATTAAATGATGTGGAGCTGAATGAGTGGGAAAATAATACTCCCTCCCCTCCCTTCAGATAGCCAGTGGATGAAGGGCATGAGGGTTTCTCCATAAAGATAGATTAAAATTTTGAAAGGGCCCCCATTTAATTTAGGGTCCATTCTATACAACATGGACATTAATGATCCTCACTACAGTTTAAAGGGGATAACTCATCCCCATTTACAACCATGGGACCCCAATGGGTGGGGTCAATAATGTCTGGATACTGACTTGATCACTAATAGACTCTATTAGGGGTTAAATGTGTATTTTTATAGTCCACATGAGAATATTGTTTTGTGAAACGTGGAGAAAAAATATTCTATGATTTTTTAACCAAATTTTAATCCTCTAAAAATTCCATTTAAACATTTAATATAAGAATACAACCTCTCTTTGAAGAAATAAATGAAAAAACTTATGATTCAACTACCAAGAAGATGATTAGATTCTAGTGTTTATCATTCTACATAGATACCTAATTGATTTGGATGCTCCCAAAAACCTCTGTTATGGTTAATTTCCCTATGGTGTGACAATTTTCCTCTCTAAGGAACAAAATGTTTTGTTGTAATTTGATTTTATAATATTATTCCTATGGATCCTACTATTTATAGTTGATCCACAATCATATTTTAACAATTGTTACTATCTATTTTCTGAACTTCATTTTATCATATTACTATTCACATTGATAATTTTTCAAAATGAAAATTAGGATATAATTTATATTTACTTACGATCATTCCTGATATAAAATCCCCAAACATTACACTAATTCCACAAATACTACGCACTCCAATTTCTGTTCATTGTTATTAAATATAGTTTTTACTTCATAATAATGCCATATTTTCCATGACATTAATGTAGCACATTATCCAATGAAAAAAACATATGTTTGACATCATTAGATTTTTATATACTATCATCAAATCAAAACTACACCTGGTCATATTAAAAAATTTCAACATATGGACTTCATTGAATTTCTCATCAAACTGTGGATATCACCTAAATTCTCCCTCCAATATAAATTTCATAATTCTATTTTATGCATGTAAATATTACCTAATCAATATTACCCAACCAATCCAATGAATCCCTCCCCCATATGTTATAAAATAAACCACATATAAAGGAACATTATTGGATGGTATCCACATTTGGATCTTTCAACATAGCATGATATATCATGCATTGTTTCAATATGGATCGATCTTATACCTCAATCATCAATTTATGGGGTCATACTATTAGCCAAACTAGATATCTTATTTAATCATTTAAAAAAATGTTCATAAAAAAAATAACCAATTATGTATTCCCCATCTTTAGAATTCACTTTTTTCTATTCAATGACATTTTTTTAAAATGTACTATTCCCAAGAACCATTACTTATGATCCCTACCCATAATCACTCTATAAAACCATCCATTGAATATCTCTATATGTCATATATCCATAAATTCCCACCATGATACCACTACCTCATAATTACAATGATTGATCATCAAAACATATTACTTGGAATAAATATTTTTAAAATTGATTACCTATGTCCCCTATACATGAATACTATGTCTTGGTTGTTGAAAAATCAAAATATTTCCTCTATTATATTTTAAATTTCTATAGTTCCCAACTCACCAATTTCATGGAATTATCCTATATACATTATAAAAATGTAATTCCCCTCATCTTATTTGGGGTCCAGAGATCCCATGATCTATCTCAACAAATTATAATTCAATATGAAGTAACTAGTCTAACTAATATGAGAAAATTATATTATATTAACTATAATGAAAATAACCCATAGATAATGAAATAACAACACTATAATTTCCTCATAACTAAAATCAATCACACCATAATCCTTTGTGCTAATATATCTACTTATATCAAACCAACATTAGGAACTCCTATATATAATCACACACATCATATAATCATAAACACAGATCCATTATCTATTGTCGATCAATAAAATGTGCATATAAAATTTACAGTAGACATCATAAAACTATAATAAATTTCTAAATTTAAATACTTCGTATATCCATTCCTGAATCCCAAGAATCACCTATAAATAGTCATAGAACACATGATTCCTCAAATATTGTTAATTTTATCTCACTTCATCATATATTCTTCACCATGATAAAATCTATAAGTATAAAATTATATCTAAGGTTATCATGAAAAAATTATACTTTAGGTCATGAAAGTAAGGTTGAGCTATGTTCATATGTAATGAATCAACCCAGGATTAGATCACAAATTGGAACTTGAATGGATTGTTCACAAACAAGAAGGGCATTCAAGATACTCATAGGCTTGCCCCTAGAACCCATTCATCAAAAAACCGGAGGGAAAATTTTCATTCAACATGATGTAGAGGACATTTCATATGTATATATAAATTAATAAAACAATAGAACAAAAACCAAAAAAATATATTCCACAACTAAATGAAAATATTCAAATCTATACAACTTAAAGAAGTCATAAAAACCCAATGAATAATACCAACATCAAAGGAAAACTAAAACATAAATTATCTAATACATATGATGCTATGTAAAACATACCATTATCTCACCACCCTCTACCCATACATATATGTTTGGAACCTATTCAACCTACTATGGTGGATTTCATTTTCCCATATTAAAATAAATAACCAAGTCTATAGACCTCTGATGGGGAGGAAAATGTGTGAGAAAGATAAGATTCAATGAATCTATCCTAGGTCTTCCATATAAATTCCCTATACGAAGAAAAAATATACCCATTTTTTTAAAATAATGGAATGATAAATGATAAATATGTTCATGTTAATAGCATGGTAATTATTTCCCCTTTTCATAGTTCTAATAAAAATTCCAAAAAATAGATTCAATGAAAAATTTACAATGAAATTTATCAATTTAATGTTTTTTATATCAATGATAGAATAATACAAAGAAAACAAAAAAGTAAGTCACAATAATTTTCACAAGTGGTCTAGATATAATAGTACTCATTCCACAATCAATAATATGTTCCAACTCAAGTCCCTAGAATATTTAGTATAGGGAGAAAAGGAACACCCCATGAGTGATCCCCTCAATTATCTCAATATCACGTCTCTAGAATAACATTCCTAGTGTAAGGAGAACTGCCCCTGACTAAAAAACACTACTAAAAAATGTATGATGTACCTAGGAAACAAAATACACCTAATATATGAGGACTTTATAAGTGATTCTTTTCCAAATCAATCCAAAATTACTTTTCACAATCATTTTAAAACAACCCATTTGAATTATCAAACCATTTTTTTGGGAACACCATTTATTAATTCATTTAAAAGATGAATTTTCATTACCAAAACCAAGGGGAATCCCATATTTAATTTTAAATAAATTTATTCAAAAAAAAAATAATTCAAATTCATATATAATTTTTTTTGAAAACATATGAAATCAAATATCTTTTAACAAAGGCTAGAGATAGAACCACCTACCTCAAACTCAGGTAAGATATTCCCACAATGAGATCCACCAAATCTATAAGGAATGTAAAGTCAATAAAGGATGCCCAAGAATTGATTCCCACGTATAAGAGTAATATTCTAGAAATGAAACAAATTTTGTAGAGTATAGATCCCAACATACCCCAAATAAGACACACCTACTGCACCACAACCAACATATGATTTTCTCCCAGAAGAAGGTTGTGCTACATATCATGAAATAATAAGAATGAATTTTAAAATAATTATCAAAACCACATGAATTTAGATCATTAAATTAAGAAAACATGGATTCAGTAACCAATGTAAATGAAGACTCAGAAATGACTCTTACAGGGAGAAGTGAAACAACCACCATAGTGATTAGATTCACAATTGAGTGATCTAGAAGTAGAAAAGATAGAAAAAATCACTTGGAAGGACATATGGTTTGTGGATAGAGATGTTAATCAGATAAATGTTATGATTAATGATTATAGTGCATAAAACCTTCTTGGAATAAAGGTTTTTCTTCATAAACTAGTATTTTATTGCTTAATATCTCCAATAAACATTTATACTGAAAAAACATCATCTCGAGTAATATATTTGGGATTATATATTTATGATATATAGTAGGGATTGATTTACAAATAAATTACTGTGAAACCTATTTTCAAGACTTGAGATTCGTGACCCATTTACACCGTAAAATACACATCTATATAGTGAATGTCCCCTGCAAGCTGTAACCAACATAGGTTTTCATGAAAACACACAAATGTGTCCATGAGGCCCCCCTAACCCAAAAAAAATTATAGAACATTTATAAATCATACATTAAAATATATAATGTATAATATCATCACCATAATACATTTTTTAACACCTTGAGAATTTGTGAAATATTTTTATAAAATAAATATATTATTTTTGATATTTTTATGTTTCAAAAAACACTAAAAATAATTATATGTATATATATATATATATTAAAGAACTAATCTTGACTTGTGTTTTATGAAATACCATTAAAAGATTACTCTAAAATAAACCTAAAATTTATTTTTCTCTATACTCTACACCGTGGTGATAATTCAAAATATGCAACAATAAATTTTCTTGTGATACACACATTACCATGTTTTACTAAAAAATAATATAATATTAAAATATTATGAATAAAAATAAAAATATATAACCTAGAGTTTATTATTATTTTAAAGTAACACATAAAAATATATTTTTTATAAAAAATATAAAATTAATTCATTGGTTACAAATTGATTAGAAATGGATATAATAAGCAATTGAACATAAAGGAAATATTTTAATAGAAATCTGTTTTATACACACAAATATGTTTTATCCTAAAAAATTAAATTAATTAAAATTAGAGTATGATATTAATGAAATATATATGTAATATTTTTAATAAAATATTTTTGATACACATCCAATATATTTGATAACTATAATATAAGAACAAACTCAATATTTCGCATACAAATCAATTTTTTTTATAAAGGCACTTTTGCCACCTTTTAATGGAGAACTAATATCAAATATATTTTTTGGAAATATTATAATTGTTATATGTAAAAAATAAAATTCATATATGAATTATAAATACTTAAATTATCATAGGTTGAATTTATGGTACTTTTCTAGGATGTTTCCCTTTTTAAATGAATAGTAAAAATACCGGGTTTTAATTAAATAGTGCTTTTTGCATCAAAATTATTTATAGTGTTAAACTATATTTCAATGTGGTTTTAAAGTAAAATTATATAAATTAATTATCAATTAATCCAATTTATGTATTTTTAATCAACTTCACATTTAAAAAAAATATTAAAACAAATTTTTTTTTGAATGTTTTTACATAAAAATACCTTCCTTGTCATGCCGTATGTGGGATTAATTTTAAAGTCATTTCTGTCACTTCTATGTTTATAATTTCAAAAAATAGATTAAATATTTTCAATTAGAATAATTTATAATTTATTATATGTTAATATTATTTTTTTACCAAAAATAATAGTGAAACTAATTAAAATTAATTACAATGATTAAAGTGAAAATAAGCTTAACTTGTGAATAAACCATAAACATAACGGCCCAAATAGCCTAGAAACTTTTCCAACATACATTAGATGGAAATAATTTGGACATAAAATTTATATTATTTATTTTTTTGGTTTTTGATAATATTTTTATCAAAATAAGTGGAAACACCTAACTTTTTTTTTCAAAAATACCAAGTGAGCCCTTCGCCTCCCCTATAATAGTCCACCACCTCTCCCACTTCCTCACAACTCTGAAACCATGTTGGTTTGGAAAATATCTTCCCAATACAATTCCCAACTTCCCTCCATTAATAATTTAATCCTCCCTTTTGGAGGAAATCAATCCACGGAATCCCTTTGGAGAAAACCAAAAAGAGTTACCCAAACAAGAGGTAACATCCTTTTCAAGATCCTCTATCATATTTTCAATATCCACCCTCTATACTATTCTTAGTACATTTTTATACTAAAAAAATAGTATCCAAAATATATTGATAATTTTGTATGCTAATATTTTTACTTGCACTCTCTCAAACACACACATCCATGTAATGGGTAACAAACATTCTTTTAATGTTTACGTTGAACTACACCTTCAAAAAATAATGATTGTTAGTTTTTTATTTACAACCTTTAATGGTTGCGAATTATGATGGAAACAATATTTATATATGATATATATGATTCATATAATTTCATTAATCTTTCGTAATTATTTTACATCTCATATATCTATAATTTCTATTTTATGTAAATATTATAATTTCGTTTGAGGGAGTGTGTACTACCGCCCCCAAAAAGCAATGTGATATGTTCACACACTACATAGATTGTATTAAGGGTTTTTATAGTGGGATTAAGTGATATATATATATGATATAATAATTATACTATAATTATATTATATACATATATACATTTATGTCATTTTCTTTCATTCTTTCAATATGACAATTAATTAGAAACACCATTCATGCATACATATGGGCCACCATATCCATGAGCAGTGTATTCCATTTCATATGTAAATATTACATATATTATAATAATATAAATATAAATATTTTATATGATATTTATATCATGGTTTAAATTATGAAAATCATGATATATGTTTAAGGACCAAATATAAAAAAAATTTAGACACATGTGAAAAACAAATCAATTATTACTTAATGCTTAACCATAACCTAAAATTTTTATCAAGAGGTTAATATAATGTCATAATAAAACCATATATATTATTATATAATAATATGGTTATGCGATATATTTATAATAAATTAATATTTATTATAATGGATGTTTTTATGAGTACGATTATAGTCGAGACACAATGTAATGGAATTTAATCTCACTTTTTTATTTCCATGAGATACCTTCCATGTTCAACTCATATTTAATATATGTGGTGTGTATGATTCCCTTATATTTATTCTATGATTCTTATTTGTAAAATTATGGGTATTTACATATCCATTTTAGGATATTTACTTTATGGTGTTTAGGTTTAAAAAGTTACCAAATTGGTAAAGTAATTTTCTATGGAATTTTCTTTCTTTGATACACATTCTATGTTATGAACCTATTTTTTTATATGAGGTTTATATATTACCTTTGACATGTTAAATCATGAAAATTCAAATATTCATGATATTTTATGCTTCATGTAATTTTATTTTCTATTGTGGGGAGTATAATTCAATGTTACCAATTAGTAAGAGTTTATTGAAAAAATCTCATTGTTTTTTGAGATTATTTATTATTATTACATTGAGGAAATATTATGATCCATATCAAAAGATAACTCATGGATTATTTGTCCTATTTATATTCATTATGTATTCCTATATTTGTCCCATTTTTCTACTCTTTAATACATAATTTTATTTAGAATGTGTATTTAAGAAAGTAAAACTTTACCACTATTCTAATAAAAATAAATGTTCATTAAAAACCATGATTTCAAAAAAATTTCTTTTAAAATGTTCCCAAGATTTCATTAAATGTTTTCAAATTATTATAAAATAAATGGGTTTCAATATATTTTCAAGAATAGTTTATATGTTTTTAGAGTGTTTTCAAAGCAGTTTCAAAGTGATGGTTTTAAAAATGATTTCATGATTTAATTATAAGTTTTCATAGTGTTTTCAAATAAATGGTTTTGATAATGTTTTGAAGAGATATTTATATTTTTTCCAATTTATATTCAATGAAAAAAATTGAATGGGTTTTTTAAATTAAAATGATTAAAATGATTTCAAATATTCACTTATATTATTTTAGAGTATTTTTAATGGAAAAATAATTTCAAAATGTTTCCGTTGTTCTTTTATATGTTTTAATGGGAAAGGTTTTCAAAAATATTTCAAAAATATTTTATATTTTTCAATGGAAATGGTTTTAAAATTGTATTAAACCTTATTTTATATTATTTAAAGGGAAACTTGTTTTTTAAATATTTCATTCCTTCTTTCAATGTTTTAATATATTTTCAATGAAAATGGTTTTCAAATTTTTTTATGTTTAAAAAACAAATTTCAAAGAAGAGAGGCTATTTTACTCAAGGAAATGTTTTTAAAATATAAATACAAACTATTTTCCAACTAAGATGACATCCTTCTGTGGTACTCACGCGTTTTTGGGAAATGATAAAAAGGATCCATTCATTTTTTCTCTAAATATTTTATGTTTTTATGAAATTATATTTATAAAAACCTATTTCTCATTCATGGGTTATATATTTATTAAACATTTTCTACTTCCATAGATTATATTCATAGGAAAATTGTTTCTCATCAATGGGTTATACCATGATGAATTCTTATGAAACCCACTTCCTTTCACTTTTTATTCTAGGTCAAAATGATTATGAGGGAAATATATTTTCTATATGTTATGATATGATTAAATTTCTATGATACCCATTTCAATTCATGCATTTTTATATAATTTTTATAAAACCTATCTATTTTTTGGAGTCATGGAATTATGTTAGCTTTATTATCTTGTGGTACATTTATGTATGATTTTACAACGTGATGGGAAGGATCTATATCTCCCACAAGTTACTTGTGTAATGATATATTTTTTATGTGAATAATAGGGTACATGGGCGGGTATCCCATGCCTGAATTAAGAGGGTACATAGGTGGGCTTCTTAATCTTGAAACGAAAGGGCATCATAATCCTGAAACAAGAGGTTACATGAGTGGATACCCCCAATTGTGAAAAGAATAGGGTACATGAGAGGGAATCCTAAGCCCAAATTAGGTACATGGGTTTTTATCCCAAGCCAAACATGCTATGATGGTCTTAGTTGTTATCCTTGATATATTTTTTTCAATGTTTATGTGCATACCACAAATTTTATGTCTTATTCTTTTGATATTCTTATTTTATTGTTTCTCTTATGATTCATGTCTTATGAACAACAAATATTTATGCTATTATTCATTTTTATGATCTTTGATATGTAGGGTATGATATTATAATTTCATGATCACATTCTCATACCCTTATGGTCCATTTTAATCTTATAGATCTCCTTTGTTTACCCTGACTGAGAATACGAGCTTACCACTTTTTAGGTTTCCTTCCATAGGATAAAAAGATATGTATTAATTATGTTGTATCTAAGAATGGTTATTGTAATTAAAAACCGAATAGGATACAATTTAGATAACTCATGTATCAATTTTTATTCTTCCTTATTTCTAAAGGCATTAAACTAATACAGTTTTTGGGTGTGTGTTTGTATCATTTTTTATATATTCAGCCAAAGTTATATAATATATATGTACATTAGGACTGGGATGTTATAGTTGGTATCAGAATGATGGTTTAGTTAACCATTAGAATCTAGTATTATAAAACTTTAGCGTGATACCTAGGAATATTTATAAGGATATGTCTAGTAATATCTATAAGGATAAGTATAAGGATGAGTTAACATTATGGAAAATCTCATATAATTGTGTTGAAGGATAGAGTGAGTGGTTTCTTATTTATGAACCATCATCGAGGATTTGTATTGGAGATGAATATGAATAACCTAGGATAAACCTATGGTTTCAACAATTAAAATATAGGCATCCTGATTGAGACATCCTATAAGTATTTTTTCAGGATTATTTGATTTTCTTCTATGATATTTGTTTCTCACCTTACAATGTCTGGTTTTAGTCAATGGAGATAACGTTAAGGAACATGGTTAACATTAAATGTTTTATATATAGAAGTTATGGGTATTATAAAAATTTATTTACCATGTGGTAATCTTATAAAGAGAATCAGGAAGGTGGTATGAGTATTGGTTATACATATAAAGAAAATGACACCAAAAACGGAATGTGAAAGGCTTGTGATGTTCTTCTAGAAGTGTTTACATTAAACAAAATATGAATAATTATATTGAGTTTGAGTATCCTTAAGAAATGATTTGTTTCGTCATATTCTACCATGGTGGTATTAAGGAATTAATTAATGAATCCTGAGTAATGGTTTAAGAATAAAGTAGGATGAATGATGTATTTATGATTGGGAATTCAAATAATATGAATAATGAAATATATAATTTATTTATTATATGTTTTCATTAATGATTTAAAATTATATGATGAATTTTGATGAATATATAGAAATGTGATATTTTGATTAAAGGTAGGTAACCCTAATTGTGATCAAGTCTTTGAGAAAATTGTGTTTAGCCTGGATAAAGAGATTATTGATTTAGATAAATTAAATTGGATTGTATCATTGACCATAGAACAAATTAATGTTTTTATAAAAATTTATTCTATGTATTCATGTATTATGTTTTCATGATCTTGGTGTTGTGGATTATATCTTTTAATATTTGGAATAAGCTAGCATGCATTTTTTTGAAAAGGTTTTTTGGTAATTTAGGTTATTACTATATATCAGGAGAATAAGTGATGAGGATATTCACATGTTTGGAATTTAAAATTCAATAGATACACTATTATATATGGGTGATTAATGACAATATGATTTCATGTCCTTACTTCGGCGTCATTATTTTCATCTCTCAGAAGTGTTATAAAGATAACTATTTATCCAAAGATCATGTTACACTTCAGATGATGTTTTTGAGATTAAATTATTATCTCACCACATGAGGATTTTTTAATATTGGATAACTTTTTATAAAAACATTGTGTTTATGATAATTCATGACAAATGGGATGGAATATCATGGATATCATGATCTGTTAGTACAATGGGAATGAAAAATTGGCATTCATTTTTAGAGAAAGAGCTAATGTGGATCAAGAAACAACAAAGGGTGAGGTGGTCCTAAAATCATGAAAGTATATCATTTCATAAAAATTATAAAAAATCATGAAAAATTATCTAGATATAAATATTTTTCCTAATACCTTAATTTTTATGTAACCAAAAACCTTTTAAACAATCACAAATTTATGACTTCAAGGCCCCCAACTTTTCATTAACCATTAAAATGTTTCTAATTGATGAACTCAATAACTACCTAAAAATATTTTTTCTTTTCTTTCAAGTCAATGCTTTCACTTCCACCCATGTTATCCAATGTGGAAACATAGTTATATGATACTTTGGGTGAACATTACGATTCCAACATTCACTTTTTAAATAATTTTTTTGGATTCTATTTTACAAGGTGGGTTTCTATGAATGAAACTATAAATTATTAAAAAATCAATAAAATTGATGAAATTTGAGGGATAAGTTAATTTTTAGTTGGAAGAATGTGACACCCTATGATTTTTTGAATTCATTTTTAAAATTAATTTCATATTTTTGGATATTTTCAGTTCACGTAACACTAAAAATAGTTTTCTTATATATTAATAAACTATGTTTAGCTTGATTTATATTACATAGTAGGATTATCATACATTAAATGAAACATAATGGTTATATTTCTCTACACATTACACCAAGTTGAACTTGTGCTACATGCAACACAAACTTGGATTATGATACACACATTACCGAGTTTTACCGAACAACAATATATTATTTAAATATTTTTATTTAGCATGGTAATATATTACCTAGAGTTTATGAATATAACTAAATAAAATATGAAAATATGTGGTTTATAGAAAATATTAAATGAATTCATTAGTTAAAAATTGATTATAAATGGATATAAGAATCAGCTGAACATAAATGAAATATTTTTTAGGAAACTATTTTTATACTCATAATGGTGTTTTATTGTAATAAATAAAATTAATTAAAATTAGATAATAATATTAAAAAAAATTATATATTATATTTTCAATAAAATATTTTATATATATATCCAATATATTTGATAAGCACAAGGTAAGAACAAAGTCACTATTTCACATGGAAATCAAATTTTTTTAGAAATGAAATTTTACTACCTTTTAATAGAGAACCTATTTTAAATGATTTTTTTGAACATTTATAAAGATTATTTGTCAAAATATACTTCATATTTTAATTTTAGTCATATAAATTTTCATTGGGTGAATTTATTGTATTTTTCTAAGATGCTTTATTCTTAAATGAATAGTAAAAAATACATAATTTTAATTGAATACCAATTTTTTGTCTAATTTATATATATTGTTAAATAATAAATTTGTTTGGTTTTAATGTAAAATTAAATAAATTATTTATCACTTAATAAAATTCAGGTATTTCTAATTAATTTCACATTGAAATTTAATTTCAAAGCATAAAATACCTTTGAACGTTTTCACTTAAGAAACTGTTATTGTCGTCACATCTTTAGGATTAATTTTAAACGAATTTCTACTATTTCTGTGTTTGGAATCTGGAAAAATGGATTCTGTATTTATAATAATAATAGTTTTTAATATATAATATGTTCATCTTAGTTTTTTAACCAAAAAAATTAGTGAAGGTAATTAAAATTAATTTTAACGATTAAAGTAAAATTAAGCTTAACAAGGGAATAAACCATAATATTATGGGAGAAAATGACCTGTAAACATGTAAAAAACTCATTATATGAAAATTTTATTCCCATAATCATTCCATTATTCTATTTTTATGTTCCAGATGACTATTTTTAGTTAAAAATTTGGGGACAACTAACTTTAAAAAAAATAAAAGTGAGTCCTTTCCCTCCCCTATAAAAGGCCACCACCAATACCTCTTCCTCAAACACCTCAAACCAATTATGTTCAGTGATTATAGGTGAAATAAAATTCCAAAAATTCCTCCCTTACCAATTTAATCTGAACATTTTGACGAAATAAATCAATGTAATCCCTTTAGTGAAAACCAAAAGGAGTTACGTAAAGAAGAGGTAACATCCTTCCTTAAGCTCTGTTATATTATTTTTATTCTCCACCGAATCCAATTTACTTATTCCATGATTATATAAAAATTCTATAATCATAAATATAGTAATATTTAGTTTTTTCTAAGGTTTTGAAATAAACTCACACACACAACCATCTAATGGGTTATGAACATACTGTTTATATGTACGGGGAACTACCGCCTCACGAAACGATGATTGTTCATTTTTCCATTACCACCATTCATGGATGGGAGTTATGAAGGAATGAATGTCTACATATGATATATATGATACATATTATGTCTTTATTATTATTTTTTTTCTAGTAAAACACACATCTTTACACTTTTCATTTTGTCTAAATACGTCAATTTTGTTTGAGAAAGTGTGGACGAATGCCACCTCCAAACAATGTGATTTTTTCACACAATGCATGGAATGTTTGAATGATATTTTTAGTGAACCTATATTATATATATATATATATATGAAATAATAATACTAATTTAATTATATTATATAAATATATAAATATATTTAATTTTTTTTCTATCTTTGAATATGACAATAAAATAGAAACAACGTTCATGCGTATGTATGGCCGACCATCTCCCTGAACGGTGTATTCCAATTCATACTTATATATTCTAATGATTTTTATTATATGAATATAATGAATATATATGAAATAAATATCATTATTTTAATTATTTAAATCACTATATTTCTATAAGGATAAAATTTAAAACAAATTAATACACATGCGAAAAACATTGAGAATATTATCTGAAGCGTAACCTTAATGTGAAATTGTTAACAAGTGTGTAATATAAATTCATAATAAAATAATATATTATATTAGATATAATAATATGTCTAATTTATAGATGAATAATGAAACTATATTTATTATATATAATTTTTGTGTTAGTACAATGAGATTCAATACACAAGGTAATGTAATTTCATCTTTTTTTTTTATTTCTGTGAGATACATGTCACGTTCAACTCATATTTATTATATGTGTTATGTATAATGAAATAAATGTATTCTATTATTATTATACATAAACTTATGGGTATGTACATATCAATTTAATTATATTTATTTCATGTGTTTTAGGTTTTTAAAGTCACCAATTTGGTAATGTAATATTCTCTCAATTTTCCTTCTTTGGGTCACATTCCATGTTATGCTCCTATATTTTTATATGAGGTATTTATTATTCCTTTTACATGTTAAATCATTAAAGTAATTATATTTATTATATTTTAATCCTTATTTTATTATATTGTCATAAATGGGGAGTATAATTCAATGTTATCAAGTGGTAATAGTATAATGATAGAATCCCATCATTTATCGAGATATGTTTGTGATTATGATTCCATTGAGGGAATATTATGATCCATATCCCAATATAACTCATGAATTTTATTATCCTATATATATTCATGTTATTTTCATGTATTAGAAACAATTTTCCACTATTTGGTACATAAGGTGATTAATTAAGTGTATTTATGAAATTATGGCTTTACCTTTCCTTTCGGTCAGAAATATGCGTTCATTAAAAAAATGATATCTAAAAAAGGTTTCAAAATTTTTCTAAAGTTTTATTTAGATATTTTTAGAGTATTAAAAAATGTTTTATGTTTTCAATAATCCTTTATATTTTTTCAACTTGTTTTCATGAAAATGGTTTTCAAAACATTTTCAAGCTTCATTTATAACATTTCATAGTGTTTTTGAATAAATTGTTTTCAAAAAATTTCTACCCTTCATTAAATGTTTTCAATTATTTTTCCAATGAAATTTGTTTTCAAAATTCATTTTAAAAATAAAATGATTTCAATGTTTTTATGATTATTTTATATGGTTTCAAAGTATTTTCAATTGAAAAGGGTTTTAAAAATATTTTCAATCTTATTTTATATATTTTAAAGAGAAACATTTTTCAAATTTTTCTAATGATTAATTTATATTTCTTGAAGGGAAAAGATTCTGAAAATTTATTGAGGATTCAATTAAAATTTTTAAAGATAAATATGTTTTTAAAATGATTTCAAGCCACCACTAGAAGTTTCAATGTATTTCTAATGATTTTTTCTTCAAAAAGTTTTATGTTTTAAAAATCCATTTTCAAATAAGAAATGATATTTTCCTCAAAAAAAATATTTAAAACATTCCACAAAATTTTCTCCACATAAGATAAAATCCATTTCTTCTACTCATGCCTTTCTTGGAAATTATCCAATGGTTATATTCATATTCATTCTCTAAATAGTTTATGTTATGAAATAATGTTTTTTTTGAAAAACCATTTCCCTTTATCAGGTTATATGTTTATGAAATCCATTATTCTTCCATGGTTTATATGCTTTTGAAACATTTTACCCTACGATGGGTTATACTATGATAAATACTAATAAAACCCGCATGCTTTCATGGGTTATTCGAGGATGAAATGATTATTAAACCTATATAGTTTCCATAGGTTATGATATGATTAAATGTTTATGAATCCCATTTAATTTCATGTGTTACGATATAATGTTTAAGAAACCCACATATTTTTATCATTCATGGTTTGATGCATGTTTTGTTAATGTGTGCCCCATGTATCTATGATTTTATCATGTGATGGGTGTGACCTATATCTCACAATAATTAATTGGATAATGATAAATTATTTATGAGCACAAAAGGGTACATGGGAGGGAATACCAAGACCGAAAAAAGAGGGTACATGGGAGGGCATCCGAAGCCCAAAACTAGATAGAATATTCACCCACAAACAAGAGGTTACACTTGTGGACATCCCATTTCTGGAAACAACAGGGTACACAAGAGGGAATCCCATGCACAATGTAGGTACATAGGTTATTATCCCACACCTATCATGTTATGAGGGTCTCAATAGGTAGTCCTTATATATGATATTCTATGTGTATGTGTATACTACAAATTTAATGTTTAATTTAAATGATATTTTTATTCTTTTGTTTCCCATGTGATTCATGTCTTATAAAATTCAAATATTTATCCCATGATTCATTTTAATATCTATTTTTATGTTGGGTAAGATCTTATAATGTTATGATCACATTCTAATACCCTTATGCTCATTTTTATACTTACATAATACCCTAATTTACCCTTACTAAGAATTTGAGATCACCCAATTTTATGTTTCCATCCCTAGGATATGATGATATGTATTATGTGTAGTGTGTATAGGAAGGTTAATAGTCATGAAGATCTTAGTGGGAGATAATGTAGCTCAATCATGTATCAATGTTTATGCATCCATGTTTCCAAAGGCACTAAACTAATATGGTGTTTGGGTGTTAGTTTATATAATGTTTTAAGTATTCTATAAAAGTTATTTAATTTCTATATAAATTAAGACTGGTTCATTATACATTCCTTCTATTAGAATTAATGTAGAAGATGGGTGCTCCAGAAATAGGTGAATCCACTTCTCCATCATCTACACCTTGTGCTCCCATTTCTCTTGAGAATCTAATCTATTTCACCATAACACTCTGAAAAATTGTTTTAATTCCTACACCAGACATTCACTAGAGAATAAATGAAATCTACTAGTTTTTATACAACTAAAAAATTTGGATCTAACTCAATATATTCCCATCATATAACACTAGATGAATCAAGATGGTACTTAGAAATATGAGATATGTGAAAAAAATAAAGAAAACCTATAAACTGGACCGGTAGTCCCATCCAATAACAAACATACACAATATGATTAGGGTTATAAAATGGTATAAAATATCATGGATCAAATAATCCATTAATTCTAAGCCAACAGTGAAAAAATAGAGGTGAAAAGTTTAATAAAACTCCATCAGTGGTGGAAAACTACCAAGGATAGAGTCCACGATTCATATGAGATTAATTATGACTATGATATTTAATGATATGTTAGTATATTTATTTAATATTGAAAAACATATCATGAATGAGAATCAGTTCCAAAATACAGGACTCCCCCATCACTTCCTAACAAATAAGCGATCAATATGGGAAACCAGAAAAAGCCTCAAAGTCGGCCATTTTAATCTATTATTGTTAAAATTTATCACATGAAAACTAAAATTTTCACACACACACACACACACATATATCCCATGATCTAGAAAAATACAAGAAACATACATGGATAATATCTTATCAGATCTCTATATGTACATCCATTTGTGGAAAGAAAGCTGTAGTCAACTTTACATGAGTCCCCATCGCCTCCAAGATACCCTTCTAGAACTAGGATATAAACTAGGGATATATTTTTAAAATATTAGTACAAGGAACCCCATAAAACCTCACAAAATAATATTTATATATCATACCTAGATCATCAAACATAGTGGTGTCCCTGGTTGGAATGAAATGAGATGTTTTTGTTAGTTAGTCAACAAAAACCTAGATATTATTCTTCATTTGGGGATTCCATGGTAATAAAAAAATAATGATTATGAAAACCTCACCCCATTTCAATACTAGCACCAAATGAGGATTCAAAAAACTATAACTAGTTATATTCTCAACCTTTAATTAGTGGACGGTGTAATAGTGGGACACATAATCTACAATGTCACACTTCATACCTAGCCACTAGAAATTCTATCCCATGTAATAATACATATTAATGGTTCGTATATAAATGGAAAATAATAAAGTATGATATTAAAAAACTATAGTTCTCAAAGATGATGGGATGAAAACCTAACCCCAATATATAGAATACCATAATAACATATTTTCCCACCGAAGACAGTCTCTCCATCACAATGTGTTTCCCTATTTCCTCTGAAATCATCATTCTACTACTGACCCAATTGAATTGACTCATGGTGAGATGATGATAATTGAACATTGGTTAGAACCACACCTAAAACACCCTCCTGGGAATCCTTTTTCAAATGAGTGATATATCCCATCATGTTCCACTTGTTCTTTGAATATAGAATATACTATGATGGAACATTATTACTAAAATCATCTACAATGAAATTCCACTACCTCAATGTTTAGGTTATTTAGAAGTTGAAAAAATAAAGTTATTACATCCACTGCCTCATTCTGAGATTTAATTCATTCTGATAAAAAATATGACACCTACTCTTTTGGTCAAAAGATACTATAAATATCTCTTTAAAAAGGTAATATTGACAACACTCATCATATTCTGAACTATGGCATGCTCAAAATCATGCGGTGGGTAGTTTTTTCATGTGACTAATTCTATATAAAGACATAAGATACGAAAATATCATCCTCCATTATAACACAACCCACACTAGAAACATAAGAATCATTGTATCTAACATACCCTTTACTGGGATTTTGTATGATTGGAATATGAAATGATGTAAAAATACATTTCAACTCATAAAAAAATATTATCATTTCATATCCCATGTGATCCTCACACCCTTTTTTGTATAAGTAGTAATGGGTGACACCAACAATGAAAAATCATTAATAGAAGTATAGTTGTATCCTACTAGACCAAGGATTAATTTTACCTCAATGAAGTTTCATGGATCTTCTAATGAATGAAACCCTTCACCTTCTTAGGATCGTTGGATATGCCACGTTCGAAAATAACATACACAAAAAAACAACACCTTATAAATCCATAATTTGTTTCCAAAGATTCAAATTCAAATAGTGACCCAAAGGGATATAAAAAACTACAACCATATGGTTCTCATGATCATTCTTATAAAAAAAATAAACCAAAATATAATATATGAATACAATAACCAATGTTATGAGATAGTGATGGAATATATGATTTATAGGAGCCATAATAACTAAAAGATCATTAGACAAACCCAAAGGAACCATTATATATTCACAATGGACATACATAATTCTGAATTTTTCTATGGTATGTTAGAGTCCATAACCTTTATATAATGATAACTTGATCAATGATTGGACATTAAAAACATCTTCACCCATTTAAAATTATTAAACAAATCAACCAAAAATGGAAAATGATACTTGACTCTAACTATCACTATGTTCATATTTCCACATTCCAGACATAATTGGAGTGATACATCATCATTTTCTAGAAAGAGAATTGGGGATGAACATGTAAGAACACTAAGGTGAACAAAATCATCCTCTATTAAATCGTCAAACTATATATTTAGCTCTTTCGTCTCCATTAGTGCCATGAAATTTGTGGGTATGAATATAAATTGGGTACTCTTTACTAGTAAATTCATAGACTCTAAATCATAATCATGAGGAATATAATAGAATTCATCTATGAAAATACTATGAATTTCATGAGAAACCATATGAATATGAATGAGATATATAAGTACATACAGATAACAAATATATTATATTACAAACCCATGTTCCCTCAAAGGGAAAAACCTGCACAACTTCACCACAGATCACACTCTCTATGAAACACCTAGGAAATATCATAGGTATCATGTAGAATTACATGTTACTGATTAAAATAATCATATCACGATTAGTGATTTTTCATTCTATCTCAATGATGACTTCAAAAAGGTCAAGGTAAATAACATGGAAATCCTATGCAGAATATGCATCAACTATTGAATGATAACAAGAAGGATAATGAAACCCTTTAGTTTTAATCATTCCATGATATGTCACTATCTCCATGAAAAATAAAATTATTTCTATTGTATTTTTTAACCCATTAAAGAAGTTTATGATATAAATTAATGGTAGGAACCCATAAAAAAAATATGTCACTCAAGAAGATAAAAAAAGATGGAGCCTCTCACTATAACTAGAAATGTGCCAGCATAAACTAGAAACACATCCTATACATCATGGGTATTCACTATTTAGGCCAATATCTTTATCCCTATAGAAATTAAAACATATAAATGCACCATAGTGTAATTTGGAGAAAAAAAACCCTAACCATATAGAGTCGTAGACATAGCCTGACAAAATTACTATAGATGGTTGTAGTGGACATAATGATATCACTTATTTGCAGCCATATAACTAGAAAATCGAATGTTCAAAAAAATTAAAAACTAATAAAATGTTAGTGGAACAGTATTGGTTGTAAGTGATGGCTCATCGGATGTCTTATACTAAGAACCACCTATAATATTCATGTGATGCTAATGCCACTTCCTATTCTTTTATTGCATTCCACAGAACCTACCACTGAGTGGAGGAGAAGGGAAAAATATCTAATATTGCATGTATTAATTGTTATTTTCCATTTTAACCCAACAAAAACTATCTTTATAGATATAATTCTTTAGTATAAATACTTTTTAGTTGATATCCACTCATAAAACCATAGGGAACATAAATGATTTTGAATTATCATCCTTCATTACCATTAGAGATAATCAACTATCTCTACAAGATGATTAGCTAACTATGTCGTTGAGGATTATACCTTCTAAAATAATAGAAACTATTAAAGATATTCCATCATTAGAGACTCTTTATAGAACATCTAGAATAACATTCTCCTGAAACATTTACATTATAAACCCATGTATCATTATTTTTATAACATGGAATCCCACCACAACTTGTTGGGACCCTCATGTCTAAATGCTATAAAATAAACTATAATATTTCTATATTTATACAAGATGATAAGTATCTTATTGATATTATTCATACAACCCTTAGCCTTCTGATTTTCATTTGTAAAATTAATTCATAGTCCATTCTAAATAGAGGGCACTTGGGAATGATCTCTGCCTCCATTAGATCCAGGTTGTACCTCAATAGCTGGGTACAAAACATGTGGTAAATTTTTTTCAATGACATGAAATTCACACACAATATACTTTATAATATTTTAAACTATAGTTGGATTCCCTTGACTAGAAACCACTTAACCCTCTATGAATCCCATGGAAGAATTCTTAGAGGAAAATCATCACACACCATTATTAGATGAAATGACTATAAAAACGTACATATATATTCAAAACATGAAAGAATAAGATAAAAATGAAGAAGTTGGTATGGAATATCTATATAAATTGTGGAAAAAATAGTTTAAAAATAACACGGAAAATATATTTGTTAACTGAATTAAAATAATTGATGTGATAGAACTCAAAACAGTTAGAATAAAGATAAAAAATTAGTTAAACAAAAAGGAGAAACTAGAAGAGAATATAAATAATCCATTTTAGGTTTGTGTAATGTCTCATAATATAACCATAATAAATCCATGACTAGAATAATGAATCCACACTACATTACTGTGGTTCCATGCCTTTTCAATCATCAAAGGACATAAAATGGTTTTCACACTACTAAAGTGGTGTATAGTTTGTGAGCTAATCTAGATAAGTAGAATTCCACAAAGGTGTTCCATATATTTTATCTATAATAATAAATCAAAATATTATCATTTCAGAGAAAACATGGCCTAATAAATGATAAAGTAGTTCATATCAAAATCATTTTAAAATTTTGAACTTTTTCACAGTTTAACGAACATGACATCCACAAATTGTATAAAAAATCTAATAAAAACATATAAAATAAAATGAAGTTATATAAATTTAAGAAAAATAAATTTCAAAATTGTAACACCCCAAGCTTCCATGGTAAACTTCTCTTTGAATAATACAGTAGTGTGTGTTGTATGCATCTTCGAGTTCTAACTCACACCACAACCAATCAAACTAGCTGTTATGAATAGTAATACCCACTTTTTGAAATTTTATAAATTTTATCTTTCAAAATGGACTTCACTTTTGGATTCGAAATATCAAAATTAGCTTAGGGTTAAATTTTGGTACTTTTCGGATAGCTTTCATATTTTGATGAATAGTTAAAATTACTAAATTTATAATTAAAAACAACTTTTTTAATCGAAATAATTAATTGTGATAAATAATGAATTTGAGTGATTTTAAAGTATAATTAGATTATAGTTTTACCATTTAATCTAATGTTGGTCATTGGACATAATTTCACATTTAAACTGGACATAAGCAAATGTCAATCTTTTGATAGTTATTATTTCTTAAAAACAGGCTTTTTGTTTTGACAACGGGAATTAATTTTAAATTAATTTCTGAAAATTCTTTGTTTTGAATTTATAAAAATTGATTCAATATTTAGAATTAGGAGGTCCAAATTGTGTAAATAGGTAAATTTTATTTTTATACATTTGGAATAATTACTTCAGTAAATATTTTATTTACCATGGTTAAAGGGTAAATCCAGGTAAATAAGGGTAAAAAATAATATTATAATAATATTAAATTATTCTAAAACGTGTCCTAACCGTATTTGTTGATACATTTCCGACCATGTGCATCTTTGGGTAGATTCTGGGACCCCATGGAGCCACTTGTAAGTGATAAGGACACTTTATATTAATTAAGTTAAAGTAAATACAAAAATAACATAAGCATATATATTTTAGCAAAAAAAAATTTATATAGGGTTATATATGTTATATTTTAGAATATAAATATTAATTAAAAATCTAAAAATATTTCCTAAATAATGGTATTTTATTTATAAATTTTAGACTTTGAATAATTAAATTTATTTATGTCACAATAATGATGTAGTATTTTCCTTATTAATGAAAGAATCAAATAATTGATATTATAAATGTTATAATAAATATAATTTGAATTTTTTGAATACAAACACAAATTTTATTGGTTAATATGATATTTTAGGATTTCTTAAATGAATTTTATTCGAATTAATAAAGTTGTTAAGACTTTAAAAAATATCAATTACTAAATAGTGTCAAAATTGACATAAAAGAGTTTTCAAAACAAATATTATATTATTAATTCATATTCTATTCCTAAAAATATAAGGTTCAGAAAAAGGACTTATATAATGATAGGAGTATCATTAATGAACCACTTGGGGTTCTCTTTTAAGTATATAGTATGTTTATTAACCAAATAATATAAAAATACAAAGAGACATGGTAAATGTCAAACTATTTAACTAAGAGTTAAAGATAAATGATAAGGTTAATATAGTGACCCAAACCTATCTAAAATCTATTGGTTGAGTGGTTTTAGACCTATCCATACCTTCAAATTCAAATAATCCACTTTTGAGCAATTATAAACCGAATATGAATTTATTATAAAATAATATTTCTAGCTTTTCCAAAGGTGCCCCTCACCCCTCTTATAAAAGGGAACTCCCCTTCTCACTAATTCACACCTTCAAATCCATTTGGATCGGCCAAAAGCTACCCAAATACCCTCTAAACTGTCCTCCATTCATCCTAGAGGTCTCCTTTTAGTCATAAATCCAACCTAAGGAGCCATTTTGATCAAATCAAAAGGAAGAACCCGAAGAAGAGGTAATGTTTTCACCACCCTCTTTCAAGTTCCTTTCTTCTTCCACTTATTCTTTCTTTGTTATTTCCATTCTAAAATAATAACTCCAGTATATTCTATATAATGTGATGTTATTATAAATATGGTACAACCATATTCAATTTTCTATCCAACCATTGAATGACATGTCACCATACGTGCGTACGTATGACACACCGTCTCCACAGCGTGGTGTAATTGTTATTCAAAACAGTATTATTTGGATAAGTATGATAATGATGTGTAATTGAAGTAAATTATAAATATAAAATTAAAATTATTCTGTATATATGATATACCATCCAATTATATATGATTTTAATATCAAAATAATGATATTGTCACTCGTGCGTATGTACGGACTACCGTCTCCACAAACGCGATTAGATTCATTTCCCATCATATCCATTCACGTCTAATTCTCATTTTATGAATAAAAATATTGCTTAAGGACTTGATATCATTCTATATATGAATAATATACAACCTATCCACAAAAAACAGGACTTATGTAACAAAACAAATTAAAGAAAACGAGTAAGTTAACACCCGAAATGACGATAATACTAAGATATTATTAACAAAGCAATAATAAAAGATCATATATGATATCATATTAAGGTATATGATTCTTTTATAATTTAATAACAACTATTTCACCATTATACAGGAGGTTAAACTATCCTCATCCAAGGAAAAGTACAAGGTAAGGGGTTTCTTATCTCACTTTTAATTCTGTGAGATTTCCATTGTTCACCACTTCTTTATTGCATGTGGTGTATTTTGTACTGCCATTATATGTATATATATTATCATGATTGTCTTTATATTCATGATATTCTATGATTCATTTGGTGGCTATTGACTATTTTTCATATGACTTTATTGATTTCAACGAGGTAAGGGTTTATTTCACAATCTCTTCATTATCCGAGGTTGTTTATACATAATTATCTTCTAGGACCTATTTATCATCCACATCCATGTTTCTTAAAACTATATTTCAAATAATTCTTACCATTTTACAGACTATGGGTTAAATTCATTTATAACCTTGTTTGAATTGTAATAATAAGTTTATAAAGTAATCTTTCTGTCATTTTTCAAACAAAGTCCTTTTAAACCTTTTTGATAGAATTAAGGTAAGAATGTATTTTTTAACTTATACGGCGTGTGTGGCTATTTTATGCCATTATAAAATCGTCGAAGCTTCCCTGACAAGATTATAAGAATATTTTCAAAGTAAATTTTTTCTTTTATAATTATGTGAATTTTAAATGATTTAAAATAAAAGATATATTTCTCTCAAATAGTTTTGATTTCATCTATGTCAATATCCTTTGATAGATTTTAAGCTTATTTGAAGTTGATTTATTATGATACAGAACTTCTATATTGTATTGAATGTTTTGTGATATGTTTTACTATGGATGTGTTATTTTTATAACATTCATGGTTTCTAGAGAAATTATTGACATTTCGTATGATAGTTTTAATACGAATGTTTATGTTATGTTTAAACCTGTTCATATGAGGAATGCATTGGACTTAATATGTGATGGGTGGAGCCCGCTATAGCTCCTTCATTCATAGATAGCTCCCATGAGACAAACTAGTGTCTTGGAATAAGTCCTTGAAAAAATCTTATTTGTAGTCTTGGCACAAGGCCTTGACTATGTGGTTATGATAGTCTGGAATTATGCATTACATCATTATGAAAGTGGTTATTGATATTGCGTGTGATTACTCAACTAGTAGAATATCCATGTGAATAATTAAATGGAATTATTTAATTTTATTTCTTCCATATTATGCTGAAGTTAAAGTTTAAAAGGCTTTCATTTTAGTTATAGAATGCCTTAAATGTTTATGATTATTTTTGAAAGTTTCCGCTATATTGTTATTTATACTGGGCATTTGAGCTCACCATTTTCTATGTTTTATTTTTCCCAAGATGTGAAGAAGTATTTAATGATTGACCTGCAGGGATAGTATGAGGGGATATGAGTGTGGTCTATACAAACAAGATGTTGTTGTAGTTTTTCACTTTATGTTGTAATGTAAACTTTATGAATGTATCAAGTGATTCCAAGGCTACGAAACTAATCGGTCTTTCGAAACATGATCCTTTATGATCATGAAAATGTTATTTAATAATTCACCAACTATAGGTAACTGGGGTCAGGTCATTACAGTTGGTATCAGAGGAAGTTTAGTACAATCCTTGGGAGCTAGATTTAGATAAACTCTGATTAGAGCACATATCCCTAAGATAGACTTTGAGGATTAGTATAGAAGAAATTCCTAGAATTTTGGTATTGTAGAGATTTTGTGAGTTTTATGAGAAATACATCCCTGTCTGGAAACGAGCAGGTAGAGGCGGATCTAGCACAGATGTACCTAGGGGTAAAACCCTAAAACACCGCTTTGAGATAGACTCGAATGAGAACTGGTGCACGACAATGGGCATTGCTGCACTCTTAGTTACGACACTCCCGGGGGGTATGCTTAGGATAATTATCATTTTTTTAAAAATCATTATGAAGGGTTTATGAATATATATTTCCTCAAAGAAAACATTTTTTTATGATTATGGATTATATCCATAAAATGTTCCATTTATGTTAAGTGTTTTAGAAGTTTGGAATTATGTATTTTGATTCATAAACTATTCTAGTTTATGCCATTGTTTAGAAATGGCGCCTAGTTGATGGAATAGAAACCATATCAATGCACGCACTCAATGTAGGGATTTCCCTCCTACTCAAGATAATTTTAGTTGACCTAGTGATGAAACTGGTGCTGATCATCTAATCACCATACTGGGAGAACTCACTCAGGTTATGAATAATAACCTTACCCGTATGGAGCACCCTGATCTGTAGCGTGGAGGATCAATGTTAGATCGCTTCACAAGGAAACAACCACCAACATTAAATGGGAGTAAAAATCCATTAGTAGCTGAGCAATGGATAAATTCCTTAGAGAAAATATTCCATTCCTTGGGGAGTAGTGAAATGGAAAAAAATTTCATGGCAGTTTACCACCTCAATGGAGATGCTGACCAATGGTGGTCATTGATTCAAAATACAAAGGAAGATGATGAAGTATCAAATATGGAATGGAGGGAGTTCAAAGAGATTTTCTTAGAAAAATACTTTCCTTGTGACCATCGAGAAGATATGGAAAGGCAATTTCTATGTCTGAGACAAAAGGAGGATGAGAATGTCGCAAAGTATGAGGCTAATTTTACAAGGTTAGCAAGGTATGTTGCAGATTATATACGTAACCCATGAAGTAAGATTGATCATTTCTTTTATGGGATAAAACTGTTTCTCCGTCGAGCATTAGTCTCACAATCCATCTCATCGTATGAAGATATTGTCTCATGTGCTATCAAGATTGAAAAAGAATTCTCTAAGTCTTACAACTTTAAAAATCAAGAGAAGAAGGGATCTGCAGATCAGTCTAGAAATGGAAATAAGGGAAAGAAGGGAAAAGTTGATTATCTATCCTATAGTAAATGTGGTAAGAAACACCTTGGTACTTACTTGAAGGTAATGTGAGTCTGTTACAAGTGTGGTGAAAAAGGACACCAAGCTCATGATTGCAAGGGGAAGCAGAAAGCTACTGATGTTCAATGCTACAATTGTAGGGAGATGAGACATTATGCAAATGAATGACCTAAGAGTCAGGGAAAATTACCTCAGAAAATGCCATGGGATCAAGGCCAAGATTATGCTATCACTACTACTGAGGTAGAAGCTCTGAAAGACGTGGTGGAAGGTAATTTAATGGTTTCCTCAAGTTTAGAAAATGATTTATTTGATTCTGGATCATCGCATTGCTTCATATCTTCCTAGTTTGTTATGAAAATTAGAAATTTCCAATTTGATTTTACAAGGGAGTTTTTAGTTAAAACTCCTAAGGGAAGTATCATCACAACAATATTTTGTGAATCAGTCCCCATTAGAGCACATAAATGTTCTTTATATTCTGATCTCATCATCATACCCATGATTGAATTTGATATAATCCTCGGTATGGATTGACTTTCAGACCTTGATGAGAAGATTTATTGTAAGTAGGATGTTACGGTTTTTGATGATGATGATTAAGAACACCTTATCTTTAGAGATAAATTGTCACAACCTAATGTTTATCTAGATCCACCCCTATTAGATCAACTAAATTCAATTATCAGGGAGGAAGAGAATGAAATAACTATGTGTGAGGAAAAGAATGTTCAAATAGGTGATGTACCTATTTTGAAAGAATATGTAGATGTGTTTCTAGAAGATTTACATGTACATCCTCTAGAAAGAGAAATTGAGTTTTCCATTGATTTAATTCATGGTTCAAGGCCCATATTGAAGACCCCTTATAGAATGGCCATTGTGGAATTAGTTGATCTAAAGATACAACTAGAGGAATTGAGTAATAAGGGATTTATTCTCCCTAGTGTTTCTCCATGGGGAGCCCCTATCCTTTTTGTTAATAAGAAATATGGATCTATGAGGTTGTGAATTGACTACAGGGAAATCAATGCTATAACAATAAAGAACAAGTATCCCCTACCTCACATTGATGATTTATTTGACCAACTGCATGGAGCTCAATACTTTTCAAATATTGACCTTCGATCTAGATACCATCAGTTGTGTGTGAAGATGAAATATATTTCAAAGACAACATTTCGAACCAGGTACAGGTAATACGAGTTTACAGTAAAGCCTTTTGGGCTGACTAATGCACCCTCTGTTTTCATGGATCTAATGAACAGATTTTTCAAGGAATATCTCAATGATTTTTTAGTGGTATTTATTGATGATATCATGGTATATTGGAAATTCTAAAAAGATCATGAAAATCACTTGCGTATTATCCTGAAGACTCTTAGAAGACATGAATTATATGGGAAGTTTAGCAAGTGTGAATTCTAGCTTCAGGAGATCTCATTTCTTGGCTATATTGTCTCCGAGGATGGAATCTCTGTTGATCCTTCTAAGACCAAGTCAATACAAGAATGGCCAGCATCGACGAGTATAACTAAGGTATGCAGTTTTATTGGTTTAGCAGGTTATTATCGACGTTTCGTCCAGAATGTTTCTTGGTTGGCTAACCGATTAACAAAGATCACATGTAAATGGGTTAAATTTGTTTTGGAAAAAGAGTGTGAAAAATATTTTGAGGAATTTAAGAGAAGATTAGTCAGTGATCCTATATTGACTCTACCATCAGGGACTGATGGGTTCATTATTTATAGTGATGCATCTAAGAAAAGACTTGGTTGTGTCCTTATGCAGAATGATAGGGTTATTTCCTATGCATCACACCAGCTGGAAATTCATGAGAAAAACTATCCTACTCATGATATTTAGTTAGCTGCTGTAATCTTTTCTTTGAATATATAGAGACAATATCTCTTTGGTGAAAAATGTGAGATATATACCAATAACAAGAGTTTGAAGTATATTTTCTCACAGAAAGAACTCAACATGAGGCAAAGGCGATGACTTGAACTACACAAGGATTATGATTTCATGATACACTACCATCCGGGGAAGGCAAATAAGGTGGAAGATGCTTTGAGTAGAAATAATCATGGAGTTTTGAACAATATGAGAGTTGAAAAGGATCATATATACATGGATCTAGTAAATATGGACATGGGAATCACCATGGAAGTTGAAACATCAATAATTCTTCAAATGGTTGCCAAAACATCTTTTCTTGAAAGGATAAAGAGTTCTCAGACCGATGATAAAGAGTTTAAAAAGAAGATTAAAGCTATTAATGATGGGAGATTGAGTGAATTTGTGTATGAAGATAGAATTTCGAAATTTGGGAAGAGACTCTGTATTCCCAATATACCTGATCTAAAAAGAGAATTGATGGATAATACTCTTAGTTCCAATTTCTCTATACACCCTAGGAGGACCAAAATGTATAGAGATTTGAAGGAAATTTTTTGGTGGGACAACATGAAGAAGGAGATTTATGGTTTTGTGTCAAGATGTATGTTTTCTCAATAAGTGAAAGTAGGAAGGAAACAACTTGGAGGAGTCTTGCAACCTCTTACCATACCTGAGTGGAAATGGGATAATATCACGATGGACTTTGTCATGGGACTACCAAAGAATACTAGAAGGAACGATGCAATATGGGTCATTGTTGATCATTTTACCAAGTCAGCACTTTTTCTTGCTATAAGGGAGGATTTAACACTTGAACATCTAGAAAGACTATATATTAATGAAGTTGTGAGACTTCATGGAGTACCTATATCGATTGTTTCTGATCATGATCCACATTTATATGAAGATTCTGGAAAAGTCTTCAGAAATCCCTGGATACTGAACTTCATTTGAGCACAGCCTACCACCCTCAAACTGATGGATAATCAAAACTGACTATTCAAACCTTAGAAGACATGTTGTGATCTTGCTCACTTGACTTTGAAGGTAAGTGGGATCAATATTTACCTCTGGTAGAATTTTCTTATAACAATATCTCCCATTCAAGTATTCGTATGGCACTATATGAAGCGTTATACGGAAAGAGATGTCGCACACCAACCTGTTGGGATGATGTTGGTGAAAGAAAACTCATAGGACCATAACTTTTGGAGGAAATGATGGAAAATGTGAAGTTAATCCAAACCCACATCAAATCAGCTCAAAGTAGGTAGAAGAGCTATGCCGATAACCAAAGGAAGGATTTGGAATTTCAGGTAGGAGATCATGTTTTCTTGAAGGTATCTCTAGGGAAGGGTGTTATATGTTTTGGTAAGAAGGGTAAATTGAGTCCTTGGTACATCAGACCATTATAAATTCATGAATGAATTGGGGCTATAGAATACCGTTTGGCAATGCCACCAAGTCTCTCCAATGTTCACGATGTGTTCCCCGTATCACTGTTAAGAAAATACATGCCTGACCCAAAGCATGTACTCACTTATGAGGAAGTAGAACTGGAACCCGATCTGTCTTATTGCAAAGATCATGTCAGGATTCTTGATACCAGAGAACAACTGCTGAGAAACCGGACGACTCATCTGGTAAAAGTTCTATGGAGAAACCATAAGATGGAAGAGGCAACGTGGGAACCCAAGGAACTTATGATGAAGAACCACATGAGTCTTTTTATGCATTAATATTCTAGAAATTTCGAGGACGAAATTATTTGGAGGGTAGAATGTAACACCCCAAGCTTCTATGGTATGCTTCCCTTTGAATAATACAATAGTGTGTGATGTACGCTACTTCGAGTTCTGACACACACCACAACTAATCAAACTACCAGTTATGAATAGTAATACACACTTTTTTGAAATTTTATAAATTTTATCTTTCAAAATGGACTTCATTTTTGGATTCAAAATATTAAAATTAGCTTAGGGTGAAATTTTGGTACTTTTCGGATAACTTTCATATTTTGATGAATAATGAAAATTACTAAATTTTAATTAAAAACAATTTTTTTAATCAAAATAATTAATAGTGATAAATTATAAATTTGAGTGATTTTAAAGTATAATTAAATTATATTTTTACCATTTAATCCAATGTTGGTCATTGGACATAATTTCACATTTAAACTGGACATAAGCAAGTGCCAATCTTTTGATAGTTATTATTCCTTAAAAACATGCTTTTTATTTTGAAAATGGGAATTAATTTTAAATTAATTTCTGCCACTTATGAGTTTTAAATTTATAAAAATGGATTCCATATTTATAATCAGGAGGTATAAAGTGTGTAAATATGTAACTTTTATTTTTAGACATTTTGAATAATTACTTCGGTAAATATTTTATTTACCATGGTTAAAGGGTAAATCCGGTAAATTAGGGTAAAAAATAATATTATAATAATACTAAATTATCCTAAAACGTGTCCTAAGACTATTGGTTGATACATGTATGACCATGGGCATCTTTGGGTCGATTTTGGGACACCATGGAGCCACTTGTAAGTGATAAGGACACTTTTTATTAATTTAGTTAAAGTAAATACAAAAATGACATAAGCATATATCTTTTAGAAAAACAATTTTTACATAGGGTTATATATGTTATATTTTAGACTATAAATATTCATTAGAAAGATAAAACAATTTCCTATATAATGGTATTTTATTTATAATTTTTAGACATCTAATAATTAAATTAATTTATGACACAATAATGATGTAGTATTTTCCTTACGAATGAATGAATCAAATAATTGATATTATAAATGTTAAAATAAATATAATTTGAAAGTATTTATTACATTAAACTAATTTTATTAGTTAATACAAAATTTTAGGATTTCTTAAATGAATTTTATTCGAATTAATAAAGTTTTTAATACTTTATCAAAAATCAATTATTAAATAGTGTCAAAATTGACATAAAAGGGTTTTTAAAACATATATTATATTATTAATTCATATTCTATTTCTAAAAATCTATGGTTAATCCCAAGGAATTATATAATGATAGGTGTATCATTAATGAACCACTTGGGGTTCTCTTGTAAGTATATAGTATGTTTATTAACCAAATAATAGAAAAATACAAAGAGACATGGTAAATGTCAAACTATTTAATAAGAGTTAAATATAAATGATAAGGTTAATATAGTGACCCAAACCTGTCTAAAATCTATTGGTTGAGAAGTTTTAGACCTATAACCACCTAAATATTTAAATAAACCACTTTTGAGGCATTATAAACTGAAGATGAATTTATTATAAAATAATATTTCTAGCTTTTCCTAAGGTGCCCCTCACCCCTCTTATAAAAGGGCACTCCCCCTTCTCACTAATTCACACCTTCAAAGCCATTTGGCATGGCCAACCTCTGCCCAAATACCCTCTCAACTATCCTCCCTTAATCCTAGAGGTATAATTTTAGTCATAAATCCATCCTAAGGATCCTTTTTGATCAAATCAATAGGAAGAACCCGAAGAAGAGGTAATGTTTTCACCACCATCTTTCAAGTTCCTTTCTTCTTCCACTTCTTATTTCTTTGTTATTTCTATTATAAAATAATAAATCTAGTATATTATATATATTTTGATGTTATTATAAATATGGTATAACCATATTCAGTATTCAATCCAACCTTTGAATGACATGTCACCATACGTGCGTACGTACGGCTTACCGTCTCCACGTCGTGGTGTAATTGTTATTCAAAAAATTATTATTTGTATTGGTATGATAATGAAGTGTAATTGAAGTAAATAATAAATATAACATTATAATGATTCTATATATATGATATAACATCCAATTATATATGATTTTAATATCAAAAGAATGATATTTTCGCTCGTGCGTACGTACGGACTACCGTCTCTACGAACGCAATGAGATTCATTCCCCATCGTATCCATTCGAGTATAATTCTCATTTGTTGATTACAAATAATTTTTAAGGACTTGATATCATTCTGTATATAAATAAGATACAACCTATCCATAACAAACATGACTTATGTAACCAAACATATAAAATTAAACGAGTAAGTTAACACCCAAAATGATGATAATACTACGATATTATTAAAAAAGAAATGATAAAAGATCATATATGATATCATATTAATGTATATGATTTTTTTATAATTTAATAAAAACCATTTCACCATTATACAGGAGGATAAACTATCCTCAACCAAGAAAAATTACAAGGTAAGGGTTTTCTTATCTCACTTTTAATTCCATGAGATTTCCATTGTTCACCACTTCTTTATTGCATGTGGTGTATTTTGTACTTCAATTATATATATATATATTATCATGATTATCTTTATATTCATGATATTCTGTGATTTATTTTGTGGTTATTGACTATTGTTCGTATGAATTGATCGATTACAACATGGTAAGGGTTTATTTCACAATATATTCATTATTCGAGGTTGTTTATACGTAATTATCTTATAGGACCTCTTTATCATCCACATCCATGTTTCTTAAAAATGTATTTCAAATAATTCTTACTATTTTACAGACTATGGTTTAAATTCATTTATAACCATTTTTGACTTTTTATAAGAAGTTTATAAAGGAATCTTTCCATCTTTTTCTAAACAAGGTCTTTTTTTACCTTTTGGGCAGAGGTTAGAGTGTCTTTTTTAACTTATACGGAGTGCGTGACTATTTTCCTCCATTACAAAATCTTCGAAGCTTACCTTACAAGATTTTAAGCGTATTTTCAAAGTATATGTTTTATTTTATAATTATGCGACTTTGAAGTGATTAAAGAAAGAGATATTTCTCTCAAATAGTTTTGATTTCATCTATGTCAACATCCATTGATGGATTTTAAGCTTATTTGAAGTTTATTTATTATGATAAAAAACTTCTATATTATATTGAGGGTTTTGTGATATGTTTGACTATGGATGTGTTATTTTTATACCATTCATGGTTTTTAGAGAAAGTACTGACCTTTCATATACTAGTTTTAATAGGAATGTTTATGTTATATTTAAACATGTTCATATGAGGAATGCATTGGAATTAATATGTGATGGGTGGAGCCCGCTATAGCCCCTCGATGCATCGGTAGGTCTCATGAGAAAAACTAGTGTCTTGGAATAAGGCCTTAACAAAATCTTATTTGTAGTCTTGTCATAAGGCCTTCAATATGTGGTTATGATAGTATGGCATTATGCATTCCATCATTATGAAAGTGGTTATTGATATTGAATGTGATTATTCGGCTAGTATAATATCCATGTGAATAAGTAAATGGAATTATTTCATTTTATTTCTTCCATATTATGCTGATGTTCAAGTTTAAAAGGATTTTGTTTTAGTTATACATTGCCTTAAATGTTTATACTTATTTATGAAAGTTTCTGCTATATTGTTATCCTTGCTGGGAATCTTATCTCACCCCTTTCTATGTTTTATTTTTCCCAGGATGTGAAGAAGCATTTTATGAATGACTTGCTGGGATAGTATGAGTGGATATGAGTGTGGTCTATGGAGACAAGATGTTGTTGTAGTTTTTCACTTTATGTTGTAATTCAAACTTTATGAATGTATCTAGTGATTCCAAGGCTACTAAACCAATTGGTCTTTCGAGACTTGATCTTTTATGATCATGTCAATGTTATGTAATAATGCACCGACTTTGGGTAACTGGGGTCTGGTCATTACAAAAATAATTAGTAAATCATTATAATAATCACAATTAATCCGGTTAAAAAATTATTCATGCCATAATCAATGACTACTGTGCACTCAATCCCCTAGAACAACTGTCTTAGGTAGCTTAGGAAAACCTACTGTTTTAACCACCCCAATGATGAAAATATCTAGTACTTAGAAAAATATTCCGAGAGATAATGGTACCACCATAATAATGAACCACCTGAATGTAAAATAGATGATGTCCTTTTATTACACCTTCCACCTACATACCCTTGGAATCCTATTAGCAACATTTACCTCATTATTTCAACAAGTCAATTCAAAATCATTTAAAAATAACCCTGTTGTTTTATCAAACCTTCTATGATGAAACAATTTACTAATTATATGTAAATACCCATTTTCCTTTACAAAGATAATGGTAAGTCCCATATTTTATTGAAGAACTATTCACTCACACAAAAATATAATTTCAATTCATTTATAAAATAATTTATAAAACATGAGAAAGCATAGTTCTTTCAATAATGTCTAGAGACTAAACCACCAACCTCAGACTCAGGTCTTGTGTTCCCACAAATGAATTTACTAATAGTATAAGGAACACAAATAAAACAACAGAGGATAAAAAATTGATTCCCAATTCATAGAGTCAAATTATAAAAAATGGTAGATAGGCTAGATCACAACATACACCCTAGAACATGAACCCATCTCACCATGAAAAACAATGGACCGACCCTCAAAAGGTGATTTCACACTGGATCTAGAAGGATCAATCAAAAATCCTTATAAAGTGATAAAATCACATGATTTTTTATTTTAAAATGTATCCAACATAGGTAGAAAGTTTAATAGAAATGAAGAAGCCAAAAGGATTTCGTCCATGGAGAAGCCATGTAAACACTATAGATATTAAACATGGAAGAGAGTGATCTGGATGGAGTGAAGACACCCAAAATCACCCAGAATATCCTAGTGTTCATAGATGATAAGAAGAATATATAATAAATTAGTTTCCATTCCTTCAACAGATAGAACATACTAGTCACGTAGGTTTTACATTGTAAACCAGGGTTTATAGTGTAAAATCCCAATGAATCATTTATGGTGAAAAATATGTCACCTCAGGTCAAAAATCGTAGAAAATGTATTTAAAACATAAAAATGTATTTAGATTTTAAAATGAAATTATTCATAAACCATTTCCACTGATTGTTCCACACAACTTATTTTTGTCATAAACAACACATTTATGTTGAAATTCTACCATGTATCATGCAACCAGCCAAGGTTCTACTAAAAAACCCAAAACTATTAATGATTCCATATGACCCCAAAAACACATAGACATCTAAAGAGAATAAAATAAATTAAAAGGTGTCACATTATAATATCCCACATAACATTTCTTTAGTTTGAAGAATGCCTGTCTTTTCAATATATAAAGAGTGATTTTATGGATTTACTCTTACAATGGTCAATTCCTACATCTATATTATATTAATTCCCATTCTAGAAAAACTAAATACTATTTTTTAACAATTCTAATCATTAGAACTAAAACATTATTAGTCCCATTGTTTCTTGGATCACACACCAAGTCAATTATTTATGAATCCCATTAATTTCAAACACCTTTCCCATTATGACCTACCTCTACCTAGGTATACAATACATACACAAGTACACAATATTTTAGAATTAACATTATCAATCTCTATATATGGAATTTTTCCATATTCTGAAACATATACCCATTATGCCCATATTTTAAGACTTATACTTCCATAATTATTGCATATTAGGATATCCTCACTACTCAAACCCTATATTGAAAATTTTCAAGTAATTTCCATATAATGTATTTATACACACATTTTTGACACTACCGTGTGATATAAATCATCCTCACTAGAATATTTAATCCTAATATATAATATAAACCTTTTTTGTGAAATTGATTATTATTTTACCTCCATTAATAATAATTATTCAACTCAATGAAATATCTTATGAAAAAACCACCCATCCCTGATCACTCACAAAGATTAGGTATCTGAAAACCTATACTGTTAGGACAAATAGTGTCTTATATACCCTGAGAGGGGGGGGGTGAATCAGGGTATGGATATTCTTTTTAAATGTTCTTCCTACCCCACTAGATCTTGACCTCTTTATTACAAGGGTCACTTTGTTTTCTCTTGTGTGTAAACTATGATCACTTCTTTACTTATTTATCTAATGATGACATTTTGAATGCAATGCAGGGAAGCAAACATTCATACACAAAGATTTTTACTTGGTTCAACCTCACTAGGCTATGTCCAAGGAGCATACGCCGACAAGTTGCTGGTCATACCAAATTACACTATTCTTCACTAGATGTGGATACAATGTTCGGGCTAGATCAATTCTATGCCCAGTCCCACTGCCTTTACAATGTTTAGGGTCAGATAACTGCTTTCCCATGGGTCACTCCATGTTTCTCTCTCTCTGGCTCACTGTCGGTGGAGAGGATCACCTTCTTCCTCTTCCTTTTCTCACTGCTCTTATAAAGGATCCACTCAAAGTTTATAGACCTCTAGGTATCTTCATTTGCATGAAGGAATGCATCTTTCTCTGTATGTAGATGCTCTTTTGAAGTACAACTTTCACACGTAGATGAATATCTCTTTGCACTGAAGGTATCGAGAAAACATCCAGCTTCCATGCAGCCCGAAAATCACTGCTGGAAATAAACCTTACTTGGCGGGCAAGTCTAACTCGGTGCGCAAGTATCGGCATGCAAGTCACAATCGGTGCGGAAGTCCTCCTCAGACTATTGTGCAACACAAGCTTCCCCAACTCCAGACTTGCACGAATATTTTCCTTTTACGCCCAAACAAATATTGGCGCACAACTCCACACCAGCACGCAACTTCAAACACTGGCGCGCAACTATCACCCTAGCGCGCAAGTCCCACCTGCGCGACCACACACACCACTTGCCCGACCACCACACCTGCGCGACAGGAGCTCTGATTTCTCAAAGTGTTGAACTCTGGTATGGAATGGAGAGGGGTGGTCCAGTATTTATATGAAAATTGACCACCCTGTGCGACGGCGCGCAAGTCACCTGCGCGACCCAGTCTCGACGCGCAAGTCTTCTGTCTTTTTAGACACTTGCGCGACCAACTCCCAAACTTGCGCGAACCTGTTTCCTTAGCCATATTTTGATATTCTGATCTTGAAAAACATATGGCGTGCAAGTTTCCTATACTCCAAATCCTCGGCGTGCAAGTACCTTTGCCAAAAACACTTTTCTTCATTTGTCGATTTTCAGGCCCAAAAATTTGGCAAACACTGGAAAACAACGCCACCTTGTATCTGTTCTTTTTATACCACCCCCAGATCATCCATTCCTTTTGTCAATTTTCTTGAATCAAACATGGATCGTTGACCTCAGCTCTTTAACATGACATTTCATCATGATATCCTCTTTGTCAACAAATTTGTATGTCATTGTTTTGGTTTGTCAACAATCACCACTCAGATGTCCACTTTGTCAACAAACACAATCACCTCAAAAATGATTCAATGATGCCTTGAGGGATTTTTTTCCCAACATATACTAACCACTAAAATTTTATCATCCCAAAAAATAATTAGAATAATTTCATATATATGATATGATATGAATCAAATATTTCATAATAGTAGGGTTTTGTTGAGTAATTTTTTTATAATTAGTTAATCTGGAAGATAATGAGTATGACATTATTTATATTTTATGTAACTAAAATATATTTTCTGAAACAAGTTTCCTAGCATGAAAAAATTATGCATATGACATTTGATCATAATTGAAATAAAAATACATGATGAAAAACCTCTTCTCACATTTTTATGAGAATAAAAATATATTTTGAAACTCAAAAATATCATACATATCAAATACTTCAACTATAAAATTGGTATGAAATAACCACAATATGGACTCTCAAGTATAATCGATTTTTACCCCACATTTTTTAATGAAAAGAGAAAAATTATCTTCAATCCAATTTTTAGTGTTATATTATCTCCATATACCATTTCCTAAATAATTTCAACAAATAAATAATTTGAAAATAATATTGGACATCATTAACTGATTATATATCAATGATATTTGATCCATTTTTATACCCGCCTAAGGTGTGTATCCGTTTCTTCAAAAGGAAACTGAATTGTAGAATGGGCCTAATAAAATCTCACAGTGAGAATATACTATAATTTTTACAATATAATATAATAATTTAATATAAAAATAATTTTATGTGAAAAGAATAAATGTATACTTTTATTTAATGTGTAGTAATAACTAAAAAAAGTATCATTGCACAATATGTTTACACATGTCAAGAAATATTATCCTACACTGTAAAGAAATTTTCCATTGATCTTATGAATGTGGTATTTATATAGAAGTGATAAAATATCTAAATTTGATGCTAATAATAGTACTTGGACCTATTTATATACCTACTAAGCTATTTTAGCTCACTCCCCTATGTTATTTCACTTATCAGAACCTCTTTTATCAGTATAAGATTTTTATAGCCATATGGTTCATATGTAATGTATAGGTTCTGGTAATAAAACTCAACATTCCACCACTAACAACCAATCACGAACCCACCTAATGGGGCTAGTGTTGCGACTCAACATGCCCTCCTCTTGTAGTCTAGGGGTTGGTGACTAGCACCGAGTAGGCATATCATTAACATGGGAGGCATTTCTTATGTACTTGTACGTATGCACACATCTCAAAGCCCAAAAATGCTGAAATGTAAAAACCACTAAGTAACCAATGTATGCATACAACTATATCTCACAACTGGAGTATGACCAGAAGTAAATTAAAGTAAAATAGGAAAAAATACAAGCCCACCACAAGAAGTCGATAACACGTATCCAGCTTGTACGTAAAAATGTAGTGGGTATCCTATCTAAAAGAAGCATGAACTCTCCTTGGTCTGTATGGTCCCGTTAACCACTGTTTAGTACTAGTCTACCTAGGACACCATTAAAAGGTTGATCATTGACACACAACATGAAACATGTTGAAAAATATTGTGAAGGGGTGAGTATAACAACACACATAAGGACACCCCAAAACCACAATGAAATGAAACAAAAGAATGTATAGTCATATATACATTAGTATATGTCTACATCACATATAACAAGAATATCTAGATATAATCCAAACAAGAAACATAAAATAGATGTAATTTCCAACCAATATATACCAACCCTAGGAATTCAGCTCGATGATCCCATGAAGCACTCATCTGGGAGGACGCACTCTTGAGTTTGATAGAACTAATGACATACATCCAATAGTTACTACCCATCAAGTCTTGTGATTAGAGAGATACGTAGATAGATATGCAGAGAATATGATACAATAGATGAGGATAACAACCTGGTCCATGGTGTGATACCAACAACATAATCAAGATTATGTTTCTATGTAAACGATCAATGACCATATAGTTTTTGTCACATCGATAATAAGAACTCCACCTAGTCCAAAAGAATGAATAGGGGATCCTACTCGGGGTCTCTTGGTGGACTCTAAAATCTCTAGCCAATAATTATTGCTGAAGGGATCACAATCCTCAGAGTAAGAAACTATTCATACAAACCATCATGTAAAATGGCTCATGTCATTTAAACCTTGTCCAGTATAAGAGGGATATAAAACATCTAGAAAAGGTCATACACTATTTCCTTTTATCAGGGGTATGCTTGTGTACACTGGGAATATGACAGTACACAACATCAGCCCGCGTGTCTTTTCCCATGTACTAATACATGGGGTAACACATGTACCATGTCTTGTCCAAGCCATGTGGGGGATCACACACTATGTATTAAACCCATGTAATCCACCCAAAATCTATGTTCATCCCATGTACATGTTGAGTCATATGAGGGGGGATACATGATTTTTAGTAAGGAACTACATTCCATATGTATTGGGTTTTCTAGAAACTCGTCATCTTCCTAACCCTCATGCTGTCGATTTGTTGAATTCCATTTAGGTGTTTGGTTGTCCTTAATCTAAAAGATCCAAGCTCGCTATTCCACTATAATTATGAATCGATAAAATTTGGTTATCTAATCAGCTCAAAAAACACAAGAATATGCATTCCTCATTATCACCGAAGAACACAAATTCAACACCCACCACCATTCGATCTACCACCACACCCACCATTGCAGCTTCTTTGAGTCTTTTTGATGTTGTAACTTTTATTTCAGATCTTTATTACTATAATAAAAGGAAAAATGATAATTTGTTCACAAGGGTATAAAAAATGGGGAAGAATGAAGAATGTGTAATGGAGAATGGTGAATCAGGGGAGCAAATCACAATAAAATAGAGAAGGATGAACCTTGGTTGATATTTTTGTTAATCTTGGGGTTTCACTATTAGAATGGTAAAAAAACCAATCAACTGTTATTTTCAAAAAGATATAATAATCCTGATAAACCAGAATAATAATCTAATTTCACAAATATGATCAAATTGTGGGATAATCTGTTAGTGGAATAGTTTGTGTTCATTTTAGGAATCCAAACATTAAAAAAATCAAAAATAATGCATCCTATCTTGATTTAGATCATCCAAGGATTAAGAATAGTCTCCACATCATTTTTATTGATGAGATCTTCCAAGATCGGTGTTCTTCGATCACCGATTAAAGGATTCATCATTGCCTGATTGAGTGAATTCTATAGATATCTCTCTATCTCCAATGTCTCTATAGGATTACAGGGATGTGAGGATAATAATGTATCTCTAACTTGCGTATACTTTTAAATAGAAAATCATTGTTTCTCTGCCTTAATAAAATAAAATAAATATTCTTAATTTATTTTATTCATTTAATCACCCATGACTAAATTCCAAAAATCAAACCACATGACCATTTTTAGGTGACACCTAGGGTAAAGACACAGTTCAAAACTCAACGGTGCCTTCAGATTTCTAATATGGGAACCCATTTTTAATTTACACCACTTTTTTAGGAAAATCATGTTCTCATGCTATTTAATATATTCATATTTTTTCATGAATTTATTCCTGGAACAATAAACCTCATAATTACATGTTGTATCAACTCCTTGTCTTGAAATTAATCCCTATAATATTTAAACATAATACATGGAATAATCTGAGACATTACGTTCTCCTAACCTTGGGTTTTTACATACTTGAAAAGCCAAAACAAGGGCTAATAAAAATTTTAACATTAATGAGATTGAATATGAGGTTCACACTCCCCAGTGCTCTCTTGGAGATTCTCATGCTTCCACCAGACACTAACCAAAGGAATTGATCATCCATGAAAGATCCTCTCTTACCAATCCATTATCACCACTGGGTACTCATCAAAAGCCACTCCATCCTCAATGTCCAACTCACCCCATTCAATAGAGTGCGATGGGTCATGAAAATTAATACTTAGCTAAAACTCGTGGAAGATGTCATGTATCTAGTATAGTTATAGTGGTAGAGCTAAGAAGTACTCCATCTCACCAACACTACAAAGTATTTTAAAAGGGATGATGTTTCTCAGAGATAGATTTCCACCCAAGCCAAGTCTTTGTAATCCACATAGAGGAGAAACTTGAAATAGCACATGGTCTCATTCCTCAATATCCAAAGGCCTCTACCGCCTATCATTATAAGACTTACAACATCTCTGTATAGTCTTAATCTTCTCCTAGATGATGTATACCTTCTCTATTTTAGTTTTCACCAACTCTAGACCAATGAGTGTTGAAACTCCTAGGACATTCTAGGAAAAATGTTACCTATAGGGTTACCCATTCAAATCCTCAAATGTTGCTATATCAAAGGTGTAATTATCATTTTTTGTATGAAAAATCAATCAATGTTATGTGGTATTAATATTTTTGGCCAAAATAAATCATGAAAGCTCACAAAAAGTCCTAAAGAACTAAAATGGTCTACTCTATTTGGAAATCAGTTTGATGGTGAAATACTGTGCTCAAGCATAACTGGGTCACAACCACCTCCTATAATCACTTCCACAACCAGGATGCAATGTGAGCATCACATTTAGAGACATTCATTGAGGGAACCACATGGATTTGAAATATCTCATACTTTTAAAGGTGTCCCATTATCTCTACTAAACTATTTTCTTGGATAGCTAGGAAGTGGGCTATCTTTATGAGTCAGTCAATGATCACCCAGTTGGAATCATGTCCCATAGATGTACATTCTAAACCTATCAAAAAGTCAATAGACATACCATCCCACTTCCATTATGGGACATCAAGGGGTTGAGCTAAACTCATTGGAACTTGGCGACCATCCTTCACTTACTAACATGTAAGGCATCAAGAAACAAACTCTATAACTCTTTTCTTCATCCTTGGACATGAAAACTCGCATCAAATCTCCTGATACATATTTTTTCTACACACAGATGTACTACCAAAGGGGATATATGGAACTCCTTTATAAGATCCTCCCACAACATCACTAGTACCACCATGCATCCTCTGAAAATAACAATGTGCTCTCCATATTTTGAAAATCCATTAGGACAATGACCTATAGATATATGAGAATATAGGGTCTCAAATTTAGCTTCCCCATGCTCTGCCTCCCTAACTAACTATATGAATGGAGGGTTAAGAACCATTGACTGGAGGTAAGCTTCTCCATGTCTATCCACAAAGGATAACTACAATGAGGAAGACTGATCTGATGCCTCGTTTAACAACTATGAACTAGATCATCTACCAAGTTTCACTACCTATGAGTAAAGAAAAACTCAATTTCAAAGTCCTAGAGTAACTATAGACACCACTACTATCTCAAGTTGAGATACTTTTGAGAAAATATATATTTGGGACTCTTATTTTCAAAGTAGATGATAAACCACTCACCATCAAGTAGTGTCGCCACATCTTCAAAGCGAAGACTACCACTACTAACTGAATATCATGGTTTACATATTTTTTCACAAGTGATATCAATTGGAATGAACCATAGGCAATAAATTATTTTATATGAATCATATCATGACAAATATCAGTTCCTGAGGCATCATAGAACACTATGTACTCGACACCCACCTCTGCCAATCTCAAGATCATAGAACTCATCAAACTCTGCCTCTACTGCTTAAAATCCTACTATAATTTCTCTATCAGCATGAAATGATTCCCCTTATGAGTCAAAGATATCACAGTTGATGATATCCTAGAGAAATATGGTATGAATCTATAGTAATATCCTACTATTCGAAGGAAGCTTCTCACCTCGGTCACTCTCTTAGGTAGCTATCATGCTAACACTGCCTTGACCTTGTATGATTCCATTTCCACTCCATCTATTGAGATATGGTGTCCCAGATGTTGGACCTCCTAAGTCTATAACTAGCACTTAGAGAGTTTCCTTTAAATTTGGTTCTCATAGTGTATTTCCATAACTATCATTATGTGTATTGTGTGTTTCTCCTCTAATATCAAGTACTAAATTATATCATCAATGAAACTACCATGAACCAGTCCAGGTAACTCTAAATGATCTGGTTCATGAATCCCATGGATACTACTATGGTGTCAGTCACACCTAATGGAATCACTAAGTACTCATAGTGATCATAACGACATCTGAATGCCATATTTAGTATATCCTCCTTCAGTACTCACTGTTGGTGATATCCTGATCTGAGGTCAAACTTTGAGAATCATTCCCCCTATCAAATGACCAAAGAGGTCATCGATCCAAGGTATTGGATACTTGTTCTTGATAATCATCATATTCATGATCTGGTAGTCCATACACAACCTCAAGCTCTCATCTACCTTTTTGGAAAACAAAACTTGTGTTGCATAGGTTGAAACACTGGGTCTCATGACACCCTTACTCTATAAGTCCTCCAACTGTACCCTCAACCTGTCATGCTATGTGAGATCCATACGATATGCTAGTGTATATATAAGTTCCATCTTGGGGGTGTAAAACAATGAATAATTCAATCACTTTTTAGGGAGGTAATCCTAGAACATATTTAGAAAATACATCCTCATACTCTACCACCACCGCATGAAACTGTAAACTCATAACATCCAATTCATAAAGGGTCACGCTAGCCAACTGATGAGTAATTAGATGCACCCTCTTATTTATGAGTACATATTATGATTCACGTGTTTAATTTTTTCCAAAAAAGGAAAAAATCATTCCATTACAACGGACACACCACACCTTTCACTTAAAATAGTCAATCTAGGCATGAAATATTGAAAACAAGTCCATCCCAAGAGTGTCTTAATATGGGCTTGAAGCTTCCACCAAGAAATTCCAACTGAAAATATCATACCCAAGAGTTAGGTAACTCTATCATTACAATTGGGTGATCATTAATACTTTTTCAGTTAGTTCCTCTAAGAGTAAGGGTCGAGTCAACGAATCAACAAGAATCTATAGGTCTCCTAGAGATATGTGGTGAGAAAGGAATGACTAGAACATATGTATACCAGTACTGAAACTAAGGTATAAATGACATAGATTATACCTCAAATCATTTATGGATCCCCTGAGTCATAATCCTCGACCGCATGTAGTTTTCCCTTCACTTTTCCTCCATCTCCCTGATCCTAGCATAGACCACATGAGGGTGGTGGTGGAAACAAGTCAAAACATAAACCACCTCCAACTACTCTCCCAACTTCTTTTAAACATATTCCTACCTATGGATATAACATCTCTTGTCACTATCTCTACCTAAACGGTCCATCCATAGTCTACCTGAAACAAGTACAGCGGGTTGTACAATCGCATGCGAGATGTACCCTTCTACCACATGAATAACATTGCCTCTCTGTAGGATGACTAGAACCACCCTCTGATAACTGAACTATAGATCTTATTTCCTAGAACCTCATCTTAAAATTTATCCCATGTCCATGTACTTGGGGTTGATGTATGCTTCCTACTATCGAGGTCTCAACTCCTAATTTCCCACTACTAACTTTCAGCAGTAGTATCTTGTCACCCAAGAACAATTCAACCACTAAATACTGGTCATCCACCCTGAAATAAGTGGGAATTCACATAGGTATACCACCGAATTAGATGAATCTATACATACCTCAATTGATTTTCCAAGACCTAAATTTCTAATCTCAAACCAGATCCATCATGAACCTGGAATGGTTGGTGAACCTCAATGAATAATCAGTTACTATCATTCTTCTCTATTGGAGTTAGAAAAGTTCTTAAATAAACATATCACTTAGCGTAACTGGTGAGAATTCATCTCTTAGGAGGCACTCAAACCTTGTCCATAAAAGATACAAGTCATCATAAGTATGGACAACCAATCTCAAACACCATCCTGATGATCCATGTAGAAGGCTTGTCACCAGGACCCTCATCTGATCTATTTGTGTCCTAAAGAGACTGAAAAAATCGGTCACTGCCTCAATCTAGTCCTCATATACCTATGGGTTAGGCTTTCCTTAGATCCTTAGAGGTCTCTGTCGCTGAAACTGATGAAGATCTCTCAACATGTTCTCCTCATCCACTGGTACCGCGGGTACTACAATTTTCTTTATAGGTGGAGGTATGGTTGATGCACCACCTAGAGGTAACATCTGGGGAACTAATCCCTATTTTGAAGCCTCATCATTGAGGGTGTAATCCTCTTGATCAAGATAATTAATCCTAGCTGGTATATGGAATGAAGGATTCCTAAAACAAACATGATGAACCACGGTTAATGAGTATTTTGGTTGAGCAGACTCAAGAAGGATATGGAAACACATCTAATTCCTATATGATGCATGTACCATTGTTTTCCTGGAAACCAGTGTTCTCATGTACTGATTAAAAAATTTGGTGATCAAAGTCCAATTGTACGGATACATTGGCCACCACACCAACACAATATTCCCTTTCCTAAATTCTAAACTTGAAACACTTAACACTATTACCCCAAACCAATCTCACAGACTAGAGTCTATAAAAAACAAATGACCTATTCTGATACCACTTTTTCACAACCCTTCTCAGTGGGGACCATGACACTACTCCCAAGACCACCTCCAAGTGGCCAGGAGAAGGTGAGTAACACTTTCCAGGAATATCACTAATATTGTAGGTATTTTCTATGTACCTATATGCACACATGCATTTTCAAGCCCACAAAATTCTAAAATGTAAAAACCACTAAGTAACCAAAGCATGCATACAACTATATCCAACAACTAGAGTAAGACAAGAAGTAATGTAATGTAAAACAAAGGAAAATACAAGACCACCACAAGAAGTTTGCAACACTAGTCCAAGATGTATGTAAAAGGTACTCAGACTATTTTCTAAAATCCACAGGAACACACCTCGGTCTGTCCTGTCTCGCTAAGCACTATCTCGTCCTAGTCCTCCTAGGACACCATCATAAGGTCGATCATTTCCACATAAAACAAAACATGAAGAAAAATACTTTATAGGGGTCAGTATAACAATACTCAGTAGGACACCCCAAACCCAGAAACAATACAACAATGGAAATTACATTCATCTATACTTAGGTATATGTCTATATCACATATATCAAGAATATCCATCTATACGCTAAAAAAACACATAGTCTAGAGGTAAGACACAACCACTTTATAAAAACCCCAAGAATTTATCTTGAAGATTCCACAAATCACTCATCCAGGAGGACACACTATAGAGTTTATTAGAACAGATGACGTCCGTCTGAGAGGTATTGCTAATTGGGTACTATCATTGGATAGATAAACTGATTGATCTGAAGAGAATATGATACAGAAGATGAGGATCATAGCTAGAGCCATGGGGTTATACAAACAACTCAATCTAGATTATCCTACTAAGTATAGGATCAGTACTAGTATAGTGTTGTTAATGAGGATGCAAAAAACTCAACCTAGGAATGAAGAATGAATAGGGGATCCATATCTAGATCTCTTGAGGGATTCCAACAATTGTATCCTAAAAGTATAGCTGAAGGGATCATAATCCTAGGAATAAGAAATGATTCATACCAACAATTAGGTAAATAATAAATGGAACAAACCCTAATGAATATTTTCTATGATATGGATGATAAGAGAATCAAGACATGTAGGAATGGGTACACAGTGTGTAGTAGGGTGACAAATCATATACCATGACCCTGGGTACTGCCTGTTTACAACAACCCATGTCATTTAAAACATTTCATGTAGAGGGGTGTTACATAGTGTGTAGAAAAGGGAACACATCATGTCCTTTCATATGGGGTCTACATGTGTACTCTGACCATGTGCCAGTACATGTTTTCATCTTGTTTGTCTCTATATGTGTTCCAGTACATAGGGTAACCCGTGTACCTAGTCCCGGACAAGAAGTATGGGTAAGTACATGCCATGTAGGAACCCATTTTACTCCACCCTCTGTCTATGTACTTCCCATATATAGGTCAATTCATTTTAGGGGGACTATAAGATGTGTAGTTAGGGAATACACTCCGTGTGTATCGAGTCCTCCAGAAACCTGCCATCTTCCTTCCTCTCATGTCATCGATCTTTGTGATTCAATTTAGATATTCCATTCTCCTTGAAACTCTAGATACAAGCTCATTCTTCCAATCTAATGTTGAATAGATGGAATTAAGGCCACCTATGATGTTGGAAAACACTATCATATAAATTCACCATTATCAAAAAAGAACATGAATTCCACACCCACCATTGTTCGATCCACCACCGCTACCACTTTTGCACCTCCAGTTAGTTATCCTAATGATAAATCTCTAGTTTTGGATTGTTTCTCTATGATTTAAAGGTGAAATGATCTATTTTTCAGAAAGATTTAAAATATAGGGAAGAATGAAGTATGCGTAATGATGAATGGTGAATTGGGGGAGAAAAACATAATAAAATTGAGAGGGATGAACCTAGATCATTGTTTATTTCAATCTTGGTGAATCACCATTATAATGGTAAATTAATTAATCAATAGTTATAATCACAAATATTTATTCATCCTGATAAACCCATAGAATAAAACCATCAGAAAAATTTGATCAAACCCTATGCTAATATGTTTATGGATTAGTCCATGTTTGTTGCAGGAATCAATAATAGGGAATAAAATCCAAATAACATATCCTACCTCGATTATAATTATTCAATAATAAAGAACATTCAACATGTTTTTATCATAGATGATATCTACCATGGTTGGTGTTCGTCGATCGCCAATTCAAGGTTTCATCATCACTTGCTTGAGAGAATTATATAGATATCTCTCTCTTCAATGTATGCAGTGGATCCTAGGATTATGAGGCTAAAAATTAATATATGACATAGGGATAAATTTAATGAGAAAATTGTTGTGTTGGTACATCAACAGAATAAAATAAATTTCCTTCATTTATTTTATTCAATTAAGCACCCATGATGAATTTCAAAAATTGAACCAAACTGACCAATTTTAGGTCACCCCTAGGGTAAAGGTGTTTTCTAAACACAATAGTGCCCCTAGAGTTTTGCTTTGGGAACATGTTTGATGTTACCACACTTTTTTTGGAAAACCACTAATCTGTGCTATTTAATATTTTCATATTTTCAAACATTTATTTCGGGCACAATAGACCTCAGAATCACATGATCTCTCGGCACCTAGCCACAAAATTAATCCAAATAATATTTAAAAATAATACAAGGAAAATTCAAGGACATTACATGACCACTAATATAAACTAATATATATATATATATATATATATTCGTTTACTATATTAAGTGGATGTAGTAGCATAAATCACATATAAAACATCAAACTATCAAGAAGTTATAAGGAATATAAAATACTCAACACTACATAATAGAGATATTGATTCTATCTATTGAGGATTATTATAACCATATCATAGTTTTGATGATATATTATTGTGTTTCTTAAAATCATTTCCTTTATTTTTGATTTTATATGATTTTAAAAAATATATTCTTATAAGTGATTTGAAACATAACTATCCTATTGGAATTTTCATTTTAGAGAATGAACAATTTCTTATATTTTAAGTACTAAAAAATTATCCTATGATATAAATTAATCATATACCTAATATAATAATGAAATATCATTATTGTGTGAGGAAATCAATCCCATATATAATATTCAACATTAAAATTGCATGGATAAATTCATCGCATATTCCATATTCTAATATATAATGCCAATGGTGTAGTTCATCATGGAAAAAACATACTATTATCCTTGGATGGATAAAAATCCTATAAAACATTTCTTGTCTTAGAATCATAGGTGGGTAATTCATCCCATCCAGAGAATCATACAAACTATTTCCATGTTTTTACTCAATGTGATTAAAGTTAAAGATAATAATAACCATGATATAGTATTTGAAATATCGTAATATATAATATAGGCATGTCGTAACATACCACATCCAATAAAATTGAATGGAATAATTTTATAAGATTTAAGACTGTCATATTAATGTTTTATAAGGTATTCATATTGTGTTTGTTGGTTCCACACTAAAACTCTTTAGGGAGTTTATTTATATACATTATCATTCTGATGACCTTCCTTATGGTTTAAAATTTATAGTTAAAATTTTATATCATGAGGATGTAATAGAGGCGTGTACAATTGTTATTAGTAGAGAATAACTATACCATGAACCTAGTAGCTCGATGCGAGAAATGGATTGGATGTAGATCTGATGAGCTACATGAAAAATAAGGTAGTCTAACCTGAAGGTTTTTTGCAGTTTAGACCATATATTATTGGGCTATCAGGCCATGCAATTCCCTAGGAATATATATCTCTGGGCCTTCAGTTCATTTTAAGGCCCACTCTTAGCCTTATTAATTTTTTTTCCTGATAATTATAATAAATTATAGAATTCAAAGCTATGGGAATTCATGTGATGAATGAATGAATAACCATATCTTTAGTCAGGTATATTGTAAGGCATGAGTAAATTGTGTTGTTTCATATTAATGTATATAGTGTTTTATAAGGTGATGTAATCCATACAGATAGTTGTTTGAATGAAATTCAGGACTTATAATATTTCATCTAAGGCCCTCATTTATATGTTCTATAATGTCCTTCACACACTCATATGTCATGTTTTGGAGGAGTTTAATTCCCATATCATGGGTAATTTGTGTCATCACATGGAAATTATATTGTTGAGTGATACTAATGGTATCCATTAGTATTTTTTTTATAATGAGTTTAAATAAAAATATAAATAGTATCCAGACCCACTGAAAGTTTTATAGTTTCTTCACCATTTTTTTATACAAGGTTTAAATTTCCTATTGGTTAATAATGGGATGAGAATTATAACTGTTTCTTCTACCTAGAATGAGTTTTTTTTTCAATCCATAAAACTCTATTATATGGTATCATAACTTCACCATGATTACTGATTAATTTAATCATGCCTAAAATTGATGAATCATTAATACAATATTTTTAGAGTATTTGATATCATTAATAACAATATATACTTTATTTTATTATATCTCTTTTTATATTAGATAGTATAGGATGTGATTGGGTCACCACATAATATTTTAGATGTCATATCTTGTGACTAGACACATTCCATTTGATTTCAACATATTATATTATATGAAATAGTAATTTTTTTATATGATGTAAGTAATTAAAGACTATAAGTAGATAAACTTTATGATATAATGAAATATTATATTATATATTTTCTTTCCATTTGAAATTTTAATCTACTGCATGTCTCTAAAAAATATATTATTTTTACAAAGCACAAACTTTCTCTTATATTGGTACTCATTTATGTCATGTTACTATAGCATATTCCATATTGTATATTGTGTTTTCCTTTAAATTCCATGGTAATATTATACAGGCTACCATGGATAATACAGTAGTGCATTACAAATCTTAAAAATATTTTTGATAATGGAGTGAGTTGTACCATTTGACAAGATTATTTCATTAAGTATGGCATAATATAAAAATTATATATTTTTTTCTCTATTAGAATTATGAATTGAAATATGTATGTTATAAAAAAAATTAAAAATAATTGTAATGAAAATTTGGGATATTCATGTATTTTATAATGTTTTTCATATATTATATATAAATATTTGATAATTAATTAATTAATAATTTTAAATAATTTATAAATTTAAAATTTATAACATTAATTATTAATTTTCAATTAATTTCTATGTTATATGATATATCAAAAAAATTGTATTTAATTGTTTTATATTTAATGTAAAAATTAATTTATAAAATGATCCTATATTTAGAATTTAAAAAATTATAATATGGGTGATATTTAAAACAATATACTATTTATAGTTATATAATTTTAATTATATGAATTAAAAGAGGACTTATTTGATATATTTTTAAAAACATATGAAAAGAAATTTTGATACATGATTTGATAATGTTATAACTAATATTTGATATGTAATAATTATATTATATAAATTATTTATATAACAGAATTTGAATACAAAATTTTTATATTTTATTTAATATAAAATATTTAATGTAAATTACATATAAATTTATTAAATGATATGGTTCATGTTGAGAATAAATATAATTTGTTCCCAATTACAAATTCTAGATTTTAGATAAATTTTAGATAAATTGTAATGTTTTCATTATTTTTAACGTTATACAAAAAATGTTTGTCACATGTTGGATAAATAAATTTGTGACTAATTTATTATATTCTATTATTTATTCATTAATATATTGTTTATATTATCAATAAAATTATTCTATTATTTAAATTGAGTAACTATATTTGTAAATTTATTTTCTTGCATCTAAGATGTTACTACCATGTTATGATGATTGAATTAGTTTTCTTCTACACTAATTGAGGATTTTATTAGGTAAGGATATTGAATTAATAAGTCAATTATAATTTATAGTAGTTATATGTTAGAATTATAGTGGAATTATGATCTCTATTGAGTGAAGTATCATTTGGTGTATGAACTTGGTGTCATACAACTCACTTGCATGAAGGCTTGTTCCTAGTGCATAAAGGTGGGGGATTTTCAATTTTTCAATCCAAACATACTCATGTACAAATTGTTGAATTAATATTCTCATAAACCATTATATAAAAGTGTTTCACATGACAAATTTATGGAATGATTTCAAATATAAATGAAAATAAATAGATTTTAATTTTGGTTAGTAACATATGTAATGAGTAATGTCATGTATTCCACATGAATATGGTTTAAACAAACCAATTTTTTATAAAGACAAAAATTTCAGGCAAAATAAAATAAAATAATTAATATATATTAGTATTAACACAATATATGTTACAGATATTAAATCCACATTAACTTAATAATTGTTCGATTATGTCCAAAATATAATTTTTCATGACGTTGATAATTTGAATATATTGGTTTATAGTTAACATTGGTTCCCAAAGATTACTTGGTCTATAAAAAAATTTATGAGGTGATACTGAAGGTTAGGATCCTTATTTGATTTACTTTTTTTGGATTCACTTCATCATGAAATGCTTAATAAGTATACCATATTAATAGTTTTTATTTTTTTTTAATATAATGGATTGGTAAATGTGTTGTCTTCTCAAGTATCTAAAAGTTATAAATAGTTTGATTATCATCAAGGCTCACTTGAATACCTATTTTATAAGAGAAACACATATATAGACTCACTACACTATGTAATGTGGATCATTGGATACAAATGTGTATGATGTACTATAAAAGCTTTCATCATTTTAGTTACAGTATATTTAAAAAATTAATTATTAATTGAAATTAAAATATGAACCACGTTTAATAAATTATTAAGTTTTAGATGAGTTACATCATAATTATAAAAAAATATTTTGTGATAAATATTTATAAAAGAGAATATTTTTGTAAGAAACCATACATCCTAGAATAAAATGTATATATTTTTTAAGAAAGGGAATTTTTAGGTAAACCCCATGTTAATTAACCATCAAATGAGGTAGTTTAATAAATTAATCAAAATCAATATGAGAATAATATAATGAATAATAATCAGTTTAAATGATTATATATTAAATGTCCTATAAAATAACAGTCTCCACACATATAATCAATAATAATGTATATTCCAATGAATCAGTGAGAATAAATATATCATTTTAATGAAAGATGTTTTTGTTTAATTTAATCTTGAATCATTATTAGAAATTTCTCAATAATGTGAATCGATATAATAAATGTGTACTAATTTTATCATAATTTGGAGATTAATTTTATATTATTTTTAAATTTTGAGGATATTATTTTTTTAATGAAAATTTTTCATAAATGTTTATCACATAATAAAAAAAATTCTATAATGTCCAATAATGTTTTTATATTTTTTCTTCTAAGGTCATTAAATCATCAATGATGAATCAAGATGGTAGAAAATTGTTTCAATATGATGGGATATTATAGGATTCGTAATATGTTTATTGAATCTCCATTGAATATACATGTTAGGTATATGTTTAACATAAATGAATTAACTATTTGTAAAGGTATCCAATACCAATGTTATATATAAAAATGTTGAATATATATAGGAATTTAAATTCAGGGTTATAGTTGAAGAATCATAGAGATAGTATTCAAATGATAAAGTAAATAATTTTTGATTCATATATTTTAATGTGAGTAAATGTTTAAAGCATAGATATATCTATGTAAAGGATTTATAGTATCAATATATTTATCTTTTATGATTTGAGATGTTATTATTTTACAGGTATTTAATATAAGAAGTATTAGATGATGTTTTAAAGATTATAGTTTATGAATCATTAGATTTTACAAGATACATGAAAAGATAATAAGGGTGAAAATATTTATCCATGGTAAAGATGTTTATAATATATATTTACTAAATTTATAAGGATGTAATCCCACTACACATTAGTGTAATTTTTTTTATTGAAAACCATCTTCTTTATATAAAACTAATCAACAATATATTTTTTCATAACATTGAATAGTTCATATATATCATCATGGAATTATAAACAAAATATTTTATCTAATAGACTAGTGGGTCTTTTTTTAGTATTCTGATATGTCCAATGTTAAAAACTAATATTTCATTCTTCAAAAATTAAAAGTTAAATGTCACATTATGTCTGAAAAAATCTTATTGTGTTAGTATAGAATCAATTTAATAATTTACATTAGTTACAAAAATATTTCAATAGAAACTTTTGATAGATTTGTTACTAATGATAATGATAATGAGAAAATTGTAATGATTTTTTTTAGAAATTAGGAGATATTAACATTTTTACATTATATGTTTTGATGTTACGATATTTTAGTCCCATGTTGTCATAGTTTATAAATGGGAATATGATTCCTTAGTCTCATAATTTTTCAAATTTTTATTCTTCATAGAAGATACTCTCTAAAGAGTATAGTGGGATATTTTTATTATATGGTTATATAGATATGAGGCATGAATTATTTAGAGATATAATAGATTAAACAAAACCCTAAAAGTTAATTATACACATATCTTTTATAGCAGTCTATCTTATGTTATAAGATAAGAAAGAGGAATTTTTGTTGGATTGTTAAAATTATTAAGGGGTTTAAACATTAAAATGCATCATGTATTACAGAAATAGATCTGTAATGTTTAATTTTATAAATTATATTTTATAAATATATGATGTGAAATGATAATTTACCTCTCAATGTGGGACTTAATGTTGCCTCAAATTACTATTCATCAAGGAGTATTATATGTTATGAGGAATGTTTTTGGTTAAAATGAAAACCATTATTTCATTAGGAAAAAAATATATTAGTGGGGAAAACAAGATGTGTTGTTCAATTGATGAACCATGAAATATATAAATAGAGTATTATACAATATGAATTTTTTATAATAGGGATGGAAGGTTCATATTTTTTTTCCCATACCCATGGTTTTTGAGATTCCACACATGAGAAAATTTATATATTTATAGCTTTGTTATATAAGAATTGGGGTTAGATGTTAAGGTGTTTTATGGGTATGTTTTTTATCATGTCATTAGAATGAGGTTAAAAAAGATGAGATTTTACCTCTCACATGATGAGTCTAAAGGTTGGAACATTTACTAAAATAGACTAAGGAGGTTTACGATCATAACTAAATATGATAAATGATGATATTATCTATTATTATGATGTCAATGTTATGTGATTATCTATAAAGGTTCATAGAATAGTATTTATCTTTCAGCCTAATTTGTATGTATATATAGAATCATTAATATACATGGAGACTATATGTGATTGGAACACACCATGTTCTCTATCCATAAGTTGTCTTTGGAATGGAATCACATAAAATTGAATACTTGTATATTATGTAACTGGTGGATTGAGATACATAGATAGATATTTTATATGTAGGAATAAAATATTCATATATAGAAAAGGTTGTACATATGATTTTATATAGGTTTCTATTTTTATATATTTAAGAATTCAAGAATCCATATGTTTTATCAATTATACACAAGTCCATATTATCAAAAAATAAATATTAATAGATTAGGATTTTTTTTACTTAGATGGACACCATAAAATATGAATATATTTTTTGAAAATTTTCTATTTAAATAAAATTTATTGTTTTGATAGATTTCTTTAAATGAAACACTAATCATAAATGTGCTACTTTATAACATTGAAATATTGTTATTAAATGTTAAATTTATCTGCTTTCCATTTGATTAAAGGGTATGAATAGAAATAAATAAATTTTTAAATGTAGATGTTATTGTTTTTCAAAATAAATAATTATTTATTAATTCAAAGAAAATATTTCAACAATTTTAAATGTTTAAAATAATATTATTTTAGATTAAAAGTTAAAATTGTAATTGTATTCTATTATTCATTATATTATTCATCTTGATCAATAATGAAATCTAAATTTAATGAATTATATGGGTATTTATTTCGAAACAATAAATAACCATCCATATATTGATTATAAATTGGTTAGGAATGATGATAAAATAATTTAATGATAAAATAGACAGTGTTAAAAACCTTATATTGTTGTGTGAAATATAATATATATTAATAATTGTAATAAATGGTATTTATAACTAATTTCAACTAAGGGTTTGGGTAATATATTCATTTTAATATATTAATATTTTTATATATTGGTTTTCTATTCATGGAATAAAAAATAAATAATTTCCATTCATAAAAACACCTTTTCCAAAAAAATATTTTCATTCTGTTTTGTGTGCTACATTTCTAATGAATTAATTCCTATAATAGAAATAGAATATTGTAAAATACTTTATAATATCAGAATCATTATTTTGAGATTTATTAGTAAGTTTAATTTTATTTTTCGTCTTTATGAATAAGAACCATAGTAAAAAACTTTCACCATTGTGAGGGTAAAATGGGATAATATGGGTTAAACATATGGGAAAAGGAATAAAATACCCCTAAAATAAGTAAAAATGTTATTTGTTAATAGGATTTAAAAATAAAATTTTATTTCCGTCAAATTTAGGTTTCGTTGGATCTATATTCACTAGAAAATATCATTACTATAATTTAAAATATATATATTTGTACACGTTTTTCACTCGCCTAACTTATAAAAGGGAAAATAATCTAATATTTTTTTCATATAACATGATCACATTTACATGACCAATATATATAAAGATAATCTCCCAAAAATCATATCTATGACCTTGAGTTTTTATTCTTTCTAAAAGACCCATCCATGAATCCTTATGGCTTTTCTCAAAGTAATCTACATGAAGAAGGGGTATATGTTCTTACAAACTATTTTCATGTTTCTTTATTCAAAAACCACATAAAAATGAAATATAATCATATGAAAATTTTATAATTAGCATCTAAAAGAAGATTATATATTTTTTAATGGTTTATCCGTTTTCTATCTTACCTACATTCATTTGAAAATGATAATGTCATTCTACATACATGTGGAATACCACCTCCACAAATCGATATGATTCAGTTTTCATTTACACATTCAATTAATCTTAGTAAGGATACATTTAATGATTATATATTATATTTATTATGACATTATTATTCTGTAATGTTTTATTTTTATTTACCTTTCTGTCATTCCATTCATTGAATAATTAAAGTATCACTCATGCCAACGTATGGAATACCATCTCCATAATGTGATGTAAGAAATTTTTATCCCAAAATTAGTTGTTTTTTTATAAATTTGTTTATAATTAATAATTAAAATAATAATAATATGATTAGGATTCTATAGATACTGACATTATCTACAATGTTCAAGTATTAGAACCATTGAATCAAAATAATTTTGGAAAATAGAATAGTTTTTACTCCAAATGATACATTTAATGAAGAATTATTAACAAAAGGGTAATTATGAATTATAAAAGTAATTATATATTTTATTTTATAAATGAAGAATATTTTTAATACACATATAATAAATTAAAATTTATTATACAATTACGTTTAATGAATACGAGTCAAGATGTGGATTTAGATATGTATTTTTTTTTACAATTTCTTATTTTTTTGAATAGTATTTGTTAAATTTACCATAAGTAAAATTATAATATAAATATAATTTAGAAAACATAAATTGTATTATTAATTGGTTAATTCTATAATTTTAATTTATTAGTAATATTTTCCTCTAGTCGGTTCATAAAATATTCATAAAAAAAATTATATAAAATATGGCATGGTTTCTTCGTTTTAGTCGGGTATTATTATTTCCTATAAGTATGTTTGTAAAAAATTTAAATTGATTTTTTTCAAAAATTTAATTAATTTAAAAAATTGATTTTAAATTCCTTTTAATTTATTTAAAAATGTTTAAAATGAATCTTTTAAAATGCATTCTGAATAATTCAATTTTTTTATAAGTGTGTAAAAACAATTTTCTCTTTAAACATATAGGACATGAAAAAATTGAAAACTATCATTAATAGTCATTAAATTAATTCTTTATTTATAATTTTACATAATTATTTTCAATGAAAATAATTTTCCCAATAATATTTTAATTTTAATTTAAAATAATATCGAAAAAAATGAAAATTTTAATATGTTTTTGAGGAATAGTTCAAATTTTCTTTAAAATTAATTTTAATGTATGTCAAAAATCTTTGATATTTCTTATGGTTTATTTGGGATATTATAATTTTAAATCATTCAATTTTCTGGATGACATGTAATGATTATTTTCTGAGCAGGATTTCTTAAACCATGTCTCTTTCCCCAGGGTGAACGAGGTTATTCGATGATAATAAATTCTATTATGACACCATATACATTTTTTCAGTGGATGTATTATTATTATGTGATTATAATAATTTTAAATGACTTTTTTTATTTTCAAAATTTTTGAAATGATGATATAATTAATGTTATGGATATCTTTTGGAAAACATATATATGTTTTCCATTCTTTGAAAATTGGTCCAAGAATTATATTATCCTCTAATTCATTTTATAAATATTGATATCTCATGAGATAATATGGGATACAATTGGGAGTGATCCAAGTTTGGAAAGGTACTATTTCAACTATGATTGTATTGGCTGTCATCCTTGACTATGGAAATGATGGGCTGGGTAGTAAATCTAGTCCACCAGTGGACTCTTCAAAATATAAAATTATTTTTTCTTTCCCTTTACTATAGAAATTATTTTCAATACTTATATGTATATAACAAAGTTATATCTTACACAAATGAAATTTTATCCTTGATCATTATTGATTATTGATTATTCTACACACTTATTACTTATTTAATTTGTTATGACAATGCCTTAATCTATGAAAAACCACTATATATCTTTGAATCATTTGGTATGACATTCATATCTTATGATCTAGTTTTTATAACCTTATTATTATTATATTCTAGTATATTCACATTTATTGATACCCCACACGATCATCCTTATAGATAATCTAAACGCACCCACTCTTATGTTTCATTTTCCCCTTTCATTAGGTAGAATTGTTTTAAATATGGTATATAAATATATAACAATATGATAAAAAAACTATGTTTGATGATTAATACCTTTAATCATCAAAGTGGTTTATATTACTAGTATATATGGACTCTTAAAAATTATATTCTTAGGTAATGTATCATTATGAAATTTATATAATAATTATTTAAAATGATTTATTTTTTTATATGTAAATATTGGTCAACCTTATTTTTTATCAGAGAATGATTTTATTATTTTTGGTTAAAGGTTATGAAGAATATATAGATAGTACACAATAAAACCTATGTATAATGTATTGTGATATAGGGTAAACCAAAATGTGTCATTATTTGATAAGAAGGGGTCATAGTTCAGGGTATATTAGGAATTAATTTCATTATTATATGATTTATCGCACTGATTTGTTTCGCATAGTGATTGCTCTTTTCATTTTTTGATTCCAAGGAGAGGACTTTATGGAATTGTGTGAACAATTAATGGTAAAACTAATGAAAAAAAATCCCCATGAGAATAAAAATAAAATGGGATATGGGATGTGAAATATTATGGTTATTCTCAAAAACACATTAAAGACATATATTAGGATGAGGTTCAAAATTTGAAAACAGGGGACCAAAAAATAATGGAGTATTTCATGTGTAAACACCCATCTTCATTCAATTGGTCCTCTAATACACAATTTTTGGGAAAATTTATTAGTACCAATGAAATTGTTTTTTTATTATCAAATTCTAAGATCTTAAAAATGTTTTCGTGGTGGTATATGATTATGAGGGAGGGGAATATCAATGGTGGGATATTATTAAGAATAAAATCCAATAGGATGATATCAACCCCATAGAATGTGATGATTTTAATTTAGTATATTTCAAAATTTAAATTCCATGAACTCATTTAGTGTTAATAGATATGGACTTTCTTAATCTTAATAAATCGGATGGAAAATCTACAAGTACTGATGAGGAAAAAATTAAAACACTTCCATAATACACATCTATTTTGTCATTAACAATAACATGATATTTGATTAGTTCATTGTTGGATTAAAAAAATGTCCCTATAAGATATTGTTGATAAGGTGATTTAGTAGTTATGAATAAATCCTTTGATGTTTCCATAATATGGAAATGAGGACTTGAGATTCCAATCACACTCATGGTTCTGATATGAACTAGATATGGACATTTCAAAAAATTATAATAATAAAACACCTATAGAAATGAAAAATAATATTCCATAATTTTGAATGTATATAAGGAATGGTGGGTTACGTTTCCATATTAGGTATGGAAAATTTATAAGCATGTAAAAGGTGGTCATCAAGAAGTATAATGATATTGAAAATTGAATATACTAGTCAATAAAAAATATATATAAAGGACAACCAAATTCACAACCCACATTCATATTATATAATATTTTTTAATATAGGAATAATTCAGACATGTGAATGGATATGAAGGTTTATTAATAACAATGGGACCAAAATTCCATAAAGGCATGATATAATAATAAATGTTATTTGATCACAACTACTAAAGTTGTTCATGAGAAAACATATCTAAAACTTAAATTGATAATATAATCTAGAAGAAAATATGTGTTCTTTTATTTTATATTTACCAAACCTTTTATATATTATGATTTGTCACATGCATGAATTCTTTTGAAGGTATTTTTCATTTAATTAATGTTCTATATTTTTTGGGGGCTTCCCTTATAGTTATGGAAGAAAGGGTGTGTTTTCAGGATTTGGGCCAAACTGTGATCCCATTTCATTTTTTAAAAACTAATTTTTTTATAAAATTTTCATTTTTCAACATTTTTAACCCATTACACATCCCAATTAGAATCCCTTGATATATTAAAACCCCCATATACTTTTATAACTCATAAGAATCCATAATCATAATGGATTTGAGTTTGTTATTATGGTATTGGGCCAGCCTGTAAGCCCATTTCCTACTTTAAAAAACATTATTTTTTAATATATAATTCAATTTTTAATATTTTTTGGTGATTTTAACTATCACATGAGACCACATACCTAAGTCACTCCCCCTTGATTATTTCCCCATCCATGGAGCTAATATTCATTTCGAATTAGGAAAACAATTTCTGAATTTCTCAAATCATCCAGATTTGAAGAGGTAACTTGTTTCATTCATAACTCATTAAATGTTTTCTCTTTTCAATCCATTTCAGTTCTCACATAACCTAATCATCCTTATACGTACCTCAATTTCATTTTTGACTATTTGTAAATTCATCTACTGGTTTATTTGTGGGGTTTTATTCAAGATATCTCAAGTAAGTGGGTTTGCTTCTTTCCTTCTTCCCTTTATTCCTTTTTATTAGGTTTTCTTCCTTTTTATTAGGGTTCCATCCATAATTTCATGAATTTACTAATTTCCAGAAAGTATTGATTGTAAAACATGGTTTTATATTGGTATTATTGGTCTAATCATGTGGTTTTAGGTTTTATTTGACTCCCTTGTGGTGCGATGGTGGTGCGGGTGAACTTTCACACAAGGATTTGGTATTTTAACATTTGGGGTAGGTGATTACATTTGTTTGTTTTTTTATGAGTTGTATTTCCTGATTTATTTATTTATAATGGTCCTAATATGATGTCTGTTCTTCAAAAACTATGGTTGGTAGCATTGGTTGAGCTGTTAATTTTAAAGAATCATTTTTGTGTAAAAATGTGTGTTTGTCTTGTGTATTCCTTGTTGTACCACTTAGGGATATTTTAAGGTTCATGAAATGGTTTTATTAAAAGTTTATAGGGATTAAAATTATGGTTTTATGTTATATTGTAACGAATATGGATTAAAAATAGGGGGTTTATAAGGATTTTGAGTGCAAATCTTTCTTACACTCCGTGGAATGGTTTTATAAAGGTTTTACATGGTTTCTGGATTTATCTAAGAGGTGAAACTATGTTGGAAAACTGTTTTGGTAGGAGCATACTTTTAAAATGGTCCATTTTAATATTAAATTAATGTTATGTGTTTTTTACTATCTTGGAAATTTTTGATAAAAATGTTTAAAGTATTTATTGATGTGTGAAAGAGATGTGAAACACATTGTGGGTTATTTTGTTGTGAGTATGGTTTTAAAATGAATATGAATGAAAAAGGAAATCATGTGACATGTGTGTGGTATTTTTTCTATGTGTGTGATTTGGAAATGGTATTTTAATGTTAAAATGGAATTTCATGGCTTGTGGAACTTTTTTGACCACAAGAGATAAAACCTAGTTATCTAGGTGGGTGGACGTGTACTAGTATGCTAGTGATCCTGTGGGATTTGGCCCATATTTCATGTAGCAAGTTTGAAGATGAAATCATTAACTAATCTATGATGATGATGATGTTTGGGGGGATTAATAGGTTATGGGTATGATCCCTACTTGTGTCTTGTGCACATGAGAACATATATTTGATTGGTTACTTTCACCGAGATACAAGGTACATTGGACCCACAACGATCTAGTGTCTATGGGTGTTCCCATTGTTAGTTATCATTGGAAATTTTACACTCATCATCCCAATATGGTGTGTTTGGATGAAAAAATTCAGTATCTGGTGAATGTTATTTAAAAGTGTATATTATTTGAAATAGCCCACTTGAAAACTGATTTTATTTAAAGTTTCATTTCCTAAAGATTTCTACTATCATTTCTTCTTTACAAAACATGCAAGATTTTTTGTCTTATAATTTTTATGACATGGAATATTTTCATGGTGGAATCCTATTGGGATTTTTCTCACACCCTACTTATAAATTTGGGTGTAAGTAGACATGGTAATGTTTGTTGCAGGTTTGGGTAACGCTCTTAGAACTGGTGGTCCGGGTTTCTAGCGGTCCTTCATAGTGTAGTATTGATGTCTTGAGGGTGATTCTACATTGAATTTAGGTGGTTCTTGGGATTTAAATTTTGGATTTCTTATTTTTTTGTAATCTTTGGGATTTTTATAAACCTTGCTTCCCAATTCTGAATTTTATTAGAGGCTTTTTAGGGTAAAATTTTAGATTCAGTTTATTTATTATATTTGGTTGTATTATGTATTTGAACTTGGGAAAATCATTCCCAAACACTCATATATGATACCCTGGAACTTGTGAAAACCCATGGTGACCAGGAACACCCTTTGGTTCTTTCCAGAGACTAGGTTGAGTGCCAGTTTTGAAGGAGACCAAATATGGTTTGTGACAAAATGGTATTAGAGGAGGTTTTCTCTCTTGGGTCATATTATTTAGGGAAGAGTTGGGATAGTTTAGTGCTAGGATTTTCGTGACTTGAAATTCTGATTATTGGTAGGGTACATGGAAAACACACATCGTGATGAGATTCTAGTCGCTAGGGGAATTCTGGTATTATCTGAGTTTTTTGTTTCTCACGGTTCGTTGATGATTGGGGGAAATGAAAAGAGAGTTGGGTTGATGGTCCCAATGAGCTCGCAGGGCTGGGAAAGCCATGTGGAGCCATGGATATTAACCTAGAACACTCTCTATGATGGTTATGTGATTAGAATATATCCTCCAACCATATTTCCAAGTCATGCATTGAAACTAGTTTCCTCTCATATTGTATTGTGACTTTTTGTTTTGGAATCTTGGAATTTAGTTTCAAAATTAAAATGACTTGGTTTTAAGAATTGTGAAATTTGTCTAAAATGATTTTCTTATAATGTGGAAGTTGTTTCATTTCATAATGTATGGGAATGAATTGTCAGAATTTTTTTTAAATGGTAAATGTTATGTTTACACAACCTTTTAAAAAACATAAATTATGTTTAAGTTGGTTTTGAAAATCTGTTTCAAATAAAATTTTCTGAACTATTGAAAATTGTTTCGAATGGAATAAAGTGTTTTAGAATTTATGTGTGGGGGTTGAATTTATATTTTGATTTAGTAAATACTAAGAATTTTTAAAGATTTATTAAATTTTATAACCTTGTTTTGAAATGAGATGCGTTGAGTTCTTTATTAAATGGTGATTTATGAAATGGAGTTTTTCATGAAATTAGAAGTGTTTTGAAATGGGTTGAAATGGGTTGAAATGTTTTGAAATAGTGTTCCAAGGCATGAAAGTAAGTTTTTATTGAGTTATGGGTGATTTTATAAATTGGTACATAAGATTTAAATTGGGTTTTGATTTTATGGTTAGCAGTTTTGAGAAAGGGAAAGTGTGATTAAAATGATATTATTTTGAAAAGAGGAAAGGTTTGGTTTTGGTCTTTAGTGTTCTAAAGGGTGACCACATGCATGAGTTTATGTGGGAATATTTATGGTTCATAGAATGATTGGATGAGTTTTAGTGTGGATATGAGGTGGGTTCCCATGTGGCATGTAAACAGGCATGTGTGAGGCTCATGAGATACCATTGGTAAATGCGTAACCCACCAAGCCTAATTTTTCTATGAATTATTTTGAGGAAAGTGTTGTGTTTTGATAATGTGGGGTTGGGAGGGGTGGGTTATGTGTTTTTGGGATAGTTATTGTGGAATTTTTCAAGTTCATGAAATCCTCTGGATTAAACGATGTTTTGGGTTTGTGTTTCGTCGATAAGTTGGATTGAAACATTGGTTATTGGTCTATTTTGAGAAAAAGTTCAGGAGGATAATGTGGTGGCTCCCCTCATATGTTCAATTCTAGTTTTTGGTATCTTGTGACCAAATTTCCATCTTGGTTGGGTCCTTTGGTTTTCTTTTATTCTAGGGTACACCCCCATAAAGAGTTATTGCATGACTGACGTGTCTATAAAAAATGACTTTATTCTTGAGCTTTTGAGATTGAGTTTACCCCTCTTCTTTTTCAGTTATGTGGATCCCCATGTAGATAGAGAGTGGTTGTGGGAGGTTGAAATAGAACTTAGTTTCTTATGTTTTCGGAGTTGTCGAAGGTGAATTCAGTTTAGTTTTGTCAGTGTAGAATGTTGTCATAAAGGGCCTTTGGGTCTTTCGTCAGACTCATCAAATCAAGAGTTCATGTTATTCCACCAGTGTAGAAAATCTAGAAAAAGGTTTTTGTTATAGCCACCTGCTGGAATTGTGTGCTGTTTGGGAATCGACTTAATGTACCTCTCCTTGTGTTTTTTATTAGTCGTAATGGTCATGTCCAATGATGCCTAGCGAAATCGTGTGTTAATTTGACTATAAGGGTGATGGTTCTGCAATCTTATGAGGGTCTCTATTTTATCAGATGCATGTCTCCCTTCAGAGAATTCTATGATCCTATGTTCTAGAGGAAAGTTTTTTATGTGTCCTCTCATTCTGTTATTTCCAATCCAAAGAATCAAGTGGTGACATGTGTGAATCCTCTAAGCCCTTATTTTCATAAAATTATGTGTTACGGTTAAGTGAGTTTGAAGTGTGTCATGTCATACTGAGCCCATCTGAGATCATGGTGTAATTGTTTATGGCCCTGGAAGAAGAAGTTATGTTCAGGGGTTTTTAAATCCTAACTGAGGCATGAGATGCTTAAATCATCGAAGTTCCAACCATAGATCATGAAGTGAAGCTGGAACATAGTCAGGGAAAATATCGGTGTCTTTCAAGCCTTTGCTCAAAGTCCAATCCTAGGTATGAAATATAGGAATAGTTTAAACCTGTGGTGTCTTCGTCTTTTTCATGTTGTTCCCATTATCTGGTAGAGGTGGGAGGACCTCATTTCCATGTTATATACTGAGTTCATTTTATTCCCTTGGGGTTCCTTCGATTTTTTAGTGAAAAGTATGAATTTTGTACTAGGTAGATTGAAGAGAACGGTTTGCACATGGTTAGTAGTAACCGTGCACCAACCTAAGAAACCGTGCGATAAGAGAAAATTACAATTGCACGGTCTATGCATAACTGTGCACCTCAAACCATGTAATTGTGTGGAGATTACCCTTTTCAAAGAGTTCTTCACATGGTTAGTGCACAGTTTCCCAAACCATGTGGACTAACCCTGCAGTCATGCCAAATATTTAAATTGTGGGGTATATTCGTTCCGTCCCGTACTGGTCAGTTAAGATGGTTGGTTCTTATGGTGGGGATACCCACTATGAGTCTAATGTAAGTTCGTTTTTTAAAAGTCTAAATAAATTCTTCCCCTTATGTCGTGTGTCCGTTCTGGCCTCCTCTTATTAGTGTCCCAATTCTATCGTGAGAAAATAATTGAGTTTCCTTGTATGGTGGGGAGTCTATTTGTGTCTCTCCATATCAGTAACTTGGTTTTGTCCCTAGTGTTGGTCTGGAAATAGGTAGTCTCATTAGAATTTATTTAACTACCAACTTTATCCTTGAGTAAGCATTGGGATTGGAGTGTTCCCAATAGTTTTGTTGAAGTAAGACTTTGGTGACCTCGTTCATTTTTGTTGTTCTTTATAGGTATGTTGCTTGAGTCTTATTTGGATAGTGTTTGAGGTGTTTTGTTCTGGGATATGCTTTGAATATTCTTTATCATTTCATGAAGTGGTGTATGTTTTTTTTGAAGAGATTAATCCTTCCTTGATTGATCAATTGGAGGTGTTTTGGCCTTTTGGGGGCGAACAGAACTTGGAAAAGGAGTCCATTTTGGCCTTTCGGTTGGGTTTGGTTTTTTTCATTGGGCCTTACTATAGATTTTCGAGGGTGGAATGTTTTATGGTGGGTACAATTTTAATATCAATGACTTATTTTAAAGGTATTTTTCATTTAATTACTATTATTTATTTGTTTGTGGGGGTTTCCCATGTAGTTTTGTAGGAAAGGGTGTGTTTTCAGGATTTGGGCTAAACCATGAGCCCATTTCTGGATTTAAAACCCAATTTTGTTTTTTATAACTCCTTCATTTTTCATCATTTTACACCCATTCCACTTCCCAATTGACATACCCAGGTATATTAAAACCACCATATCCTTTTGGACCTTATTGAAATCCATAATCATGATGGATTTGGGTTTTTTATTAAGGTATTGGGTCACCCCGTATGCCCATTTCCTTCTTCAAAAAAATTTAATTCTTTAATATATCATTTATCTTTTAAGGTTTTTTTCAGTGATTCCAAATCCAACCTGAGACCACTTATCCAAGGCATGCCCCATGATCTTTCCCCCTCTTTGGAGCTCATATTAATATCGAATTAAGGAAAAACTTATCTGGATTTCTCAAATCATCCAGATTAGAAAAGGTAACTTGTTTATTTCATAACTCTTAATTTTTACTCTTTTCCACATATTTCAGTAATCAATTGACCTAATCATCCTTATTTGAACCTCACATTCATTTTTTATGTTTGTATATTCATCTACTGGTGTATTTGGTGTGTTTTATTCAAGATATCTCAAGCAAGTGGGTTTCCTTCTTTTCTTCTTTCCTTTCTTCATTTTTCATAGGATTTAATCCTTTTGCATAGTGTTTCATCCATATTTTCTTGAAGTTACTAATTTCTAGAATGCATGGATTGTCAACTAGGGTTTTATCTTGGGTTTATTGGTCTAATGTTGTGGTTTTAGGTTTTATTTAACTCCCTTGTGGAGCGGTGGTGGTGTGGGTGAACATTCGCATAAGGATTTGGTGTTTTGACATTTGTGGTAGGTGATTCCATGTGTATTAATTTCTTGATGAGTTGGATTGGTTACTTTATTTATTAATCATTTCATTAATATGTTGTGTGTGGTGTGGAAACTATGTTTGATAGCATTGGTTGAGCTGTTAATTTTAAAGTAGAATTTTTTTGTAAAAATGTTTGTCTGTCATGTGTATTCCATGTTGTACCACTTAGGGATATATTATGGTTCATGAAATAGTTTTATTAAATGGTAGTATGGAATAAAATTATGGTTTTATGTTATATTGGTAGGAATTCGGTTTCAAAATATGGGTTTCAGAAGGATTTTTTGTGAAAAGCTTGGTTACACTCCTTGGAATTGTTTTATGATGGTTTTAATTGGTTTCTTGATTTATCTAAGAGGTGAAACTATGTTGGAAAACTCTTTTGGTACGAGTGTACTTTTAAAATGTTTTAAATTAATGTGAAATGGATGTTATGTGATTTTTAATATCTTGTAAATGTTTTATAAAATCGTTTAAAGTATCTATTGAAGTGTGAAAGAGATGTGAAATGCGTTGTGGGCTATTTTTTCATGAGTGTTGTTTCAAAATTAATTTGAATGAAAAAGGAAATTATGTGACATGTGAGTGGTATGTTTGGTGTGTGTGTGGTTTGGAAATGGTTTTTGAATATGAAAGTGGTATTTAATGGCTTGTGGAACTTGTTTGAGAACAAGAGGGAAACCCCATGTATCTAAGTGGATGGACGTGTACGAGTATGCTAGTGATCTTGTGGGGTTTGACCCCTGTTTCACGTAGCAAGTTTGATGATGACAACACTAACTAAACGATGATGATGATGATTTTGGGGGAACACCAGGTCATGGGTATGATCCCTACTAGTGGATTTTGTGCATGAGAACAAATATTTGTATGGTTACTTTCACCAAGATATGAGGTACCTGGGACCCACAACATGCTAGTTCCTAGGGGTGCTTCCATTTCTAGTGCTCACTGTAAATTTTACACTCATCTCCAGCATATGGTGTGTTTGGATGAAAAAATTCAGTAGCTTCTGAATTTTATTTAAAAGTGTTTATAAATTAAAAATATCCCACTTGAAAACTACTTTTATTAAAATTTTCATTTCCTAATGATTTTTACTAGAATTTATTATTTACAAAACTTACAAGATTTTTGTTTTATAATTATTATCACATGGAATATTTTTGTGGTGGAATCCTACTGGGATTTGGTTCACACCCTACTTACACCTTTGGGTGTTAGAAGACTTGGTAGTGTTTGTTGCGGGTTTGGGTAAAGCTCTTAGAACTTGTGGTCCATGTTTCTGGAGGTCCTTCATGGTGTGGTATTGTGGAGATGGCTTAAGGGTGATTCCCCATTTTCATGAGGTGGTTCTTGATCTTTCCATTTTGGATTTATTCTTTTGTTATAGTCTTTGGGATTTGTATAAACCTTGTTTCCAAATTCTGAATTTTATTAATGGCATGTTTTTGGTAAAATTTCAGATACAGTTTATTTGTTGTAGTTTGTTTTCTTACGTTTCTAAACATAGTTAAATCATTACAAAAACTCATATATGATACCTAGGAAGTTGCACAAACTCTTGGAGATTGGTAATGCCCTTAGGTTCTTTCCACAGACTCGGTCGAGTGCTAGTTTTGAAGGCGACCAGATCTGGTTCGTGACAAAATGGTATCAGAGGAGGTTTTCTCTCTTGGGTCATGTTATTTGGGGAAAAGTTGGGATGATTTAGGGCTAGGATTGTTGAGACATGACATTCTGATTATGAGTAGTGTGCCTAACCATCATACCTTTTGATGTGATTCAAGTCTCTAGGGGATGTCGGTTTTTATCTGAGTTCTTTGTTTCTCATGGTTCGTTGATGAATGGTGGAAATGAAAAGAGAGTTGGGTTGATGGTCCCAATGAGCTCGCAAGGCCTAGCAAGACATGTGGAGCAAGGGATATTTCCCTAGAACACTCTATGTGATGGGGAAGTGATTAACATATGTCCACCATCCACATGTCTAAGTCACCCACCAACACTAGTTTCCTCTCCTATTGTATTGTGTCTTTTTTTTTGGAATCTTTGAAGTTTGGTTTTAAAATAAAAATGACTTGGTTTTAAGAAACGTGAATTTTGTTTGAAAAGATTTTCTAATAATTTGAATGTTGTTTCATTTCGGAAATGGTTTAAATTAATTTTCAGAACTGTTTTGAAATGGTAAATGGTGTATTTACACCACCTTTTAAAAAACAAAAATTATGTTAAAGTGGGTTTTGAAAATCTGTTTAATTTTTTTTGAACTATTGAAAATTGTTTCGAATGGAATAAAGTTTTTTAGAATTGATGAGTTTTGGGTGAATATGGAATTTTATTTGGTAACTAATAAGCATTTGAAATGTTTTATGAAATTTTAGAACCTAATTTTGAAATGAGAAGAGTTGAGTTCATAATTAAATGGAAATTTATGAATTGTAGATTTTCATGAAATTAGATGTGTTTTGAAATGGGTTGAAATGTTTTGAAACGGTTGTCCAAGGAATGTTAGTGAATATTTATTGAATGATGGGTGATATTATAAATTGGATTTTAAGATGTAAATTGGGTTTTGATTTTATGTTTAGTGGTTTTGAGAAAGGGAATGTGTGGTTAAAATGTTTTGATTTTGAAAAGAGGAAATGTTTGGTTTTGGTCATTGGTGTTCTCAAGGGTGACCACATGCAGGGGTGTATATGTGAATATGGATGGTTAATGGAAAGAATGGATTAGTGTTAGGATAGATATGAGGTTGGTTCCTGGTGTGTCATGTTAATAGGCATCTGTGAGGCTCATGAGATACCATTGGTAAATACGCAACCCACCAACACTGTTTTTTAAGAATTATTTTGAAGGGAAGTGTTGTGTTTTGATAATGTGTGGCTGGGAGATGTGGATTTTGTGTTTTCAGGATTTTTATTGTGGTATGCTTCAAGTTCAATAATCCCTCTTGTTTAAATGATGTATTGGGATTCTTTTTTGTTGATAAGTTGGAATGAATTGTTGGTCAATGGTCTCTTTTGAGAAAAAGTTCAGGAGGTGAATGTGGTGGCTCCGATAATGTGTTCGGTTCTATTTTGGGGTATGTTGTGACCAAATGACAGATTGGATTAGTCCTTGGGTTTTCTTATTATCTAGGGTACACCCCCATAAAGAGTTAATGAATGACCGATGTGTGGTCCATGGTGATTCCCCATTGGATGATCCTAAAGTTGATCAACATAAGGACTTTGTTCTTTAGCTTTGGAGATTTAGTTTACCCCTCTTCTTTTTCGGTTAGGAGGATCCCCTTATGGAGGGAGAGTGGTTGTGGGGTGATGAAATAGACCTTAGTTTCTAAAGTTTTTCGAGTCGTCGAAGGTGAATGTAGTCCAGGGTTGTCAATGTAGAATGTCGTCTTAAAGGGCCTTTGGGTGTTTCATCTATCTCATCAAAGCACGAGTTCATGTTAGGCCACCAGTGTGGAAAATATGGCTAATAGTGTTTGTTATGGACACTTTCTTGAATCATGTGTTTCTTGGAACTCGACATAAGGTCCCTCTACTTGTGTTTTTTTATTATTTGCAATGTTCATGTTCGGTGATGCATTGCAATTTCTTGTGTGAGTTTGACTGTAAGGGTGAAGGTTGTACAATATTATGAGAGTCACTGTTTTGTCGGATGTGTGTCTCTCTTCAGGGAATTATGTGATCCTATGTTCTAGAGGAAGGTGTTTTTATGTGTCCTTTAATTTGGTTGTTTCCCATATGAAGAAACAAAGGCTGAAATGTGTGAATACTGTAATCCCTTGTCTTGGTAAAATAATGGGTTAGTGTAAATTGAGTTTGAACTGTTTCATGTACCATTGAGCCCATCTAAGATCACGGAGTAAATGTTTGTGGACCTAGAAAAAGAAGTTCCATTTGGGGGATTCTAGAGCCTGAATACAAGGCAAGAGATGCTTCAATCATCTGACCTCCAACCATAGGTCCCAGAGTGAAGTTGGCGCGTACTCATGGAAAATATTGGGGTTATTCAATCCTTTGGTAATGTCTTATCCTCAGAATGAAAGATAAGAATACAATAGACCTTCGATGTCGTCATCTTTTTCCAGTTGTTCCCATTTAGTGGTTGAGGTGTGAGGAACCCGTTTCCATATTATATTCTAAATTCATGTTATTCCCTTGGGTTCACTTTTAATTTTTTTCATAAAATGAAGAAAATTGGGCTAGGAAGACTGAAGAGCACGATTTTCACATAGTTAGTAGTAACCGTGCCCTAATATAGGATATCGTGTGATAAGAGACAGTAGCTACAGCCTGGTCTCGGCATGACTGTGCACCTCATACCACGTAATCGTATGAAGCATCCCCTTTGGATAGAATGCTCCATATAGTTATCACACAGTTTCTCAAACCATGTTGACTAACCGTGTGATCATTCCAACTCTTTAAATTTTGGGGTCTTTTCGTGCCTGTCTGTGCTGGTCTATTAAGATGGTTGGATCTTGTGGTGTGGAGAACCACAAATAGTATCATGTAATATCTTCTATAAAATATAATGAAATTATAATCCGTATGATGGGAGTCTGTTTGGGCCTCCCCCTATTAGTGTCCCAATTCATTCTTGGAAAAAATGAGTTTCCCCTTACGATGGGAAGTCTGTTTGTGTCTCCCTGAATCAGTAACATTGGTTTGTCCCTAGTGTTGGTTTAGAAATAGGTTGTCTCATTTGGAGTTATTTAACCAGAAACTTCTTCCTAGGATAATCATTGGGATTGGAGTGCCCCAACATTTTTGTTGATGTAATACTGTAGTGACCTCGTTCGTTTTCGTTGTTTGTTCCAAGTATGTTTCTTGAGTCTTGTTAGCATAGTGTTTGAGGTGTTTTGTTTTTGGATGTAGTTTTAATATGATTGAACATTTTAGATAGTGGTGTATGTTTTGGTTTCTGAGATTATCCCTTCCTTGATTGATCAATTAGAGGTGTTTTGTCATTTTGGGGGTGAGCGAAACTTGGTGAAGGAGTCCATTTTGGCCTTTCGGTTGGGTTTTGTTTTTTATTTGGGCCTTACCATGGATTTATAAGGGTGAAAAGTTTTATGGTTGATATAATTTTCAACACATGACTTATTTTAAAGTTATTTTTCATTTAATTACTATTATTTATTGTTTTGTGGTGGTTTCCCATGTAGTTTTGGAGGAAAGGGTGGGTTTTCATGATTTTGGAAAAACCGTGAGCCCATTTCATGTTTTAAAAACAAATTTGTTTTTTATAAGTCCTTAATTTTTAAACATTTTACACCCATTCCACTTCCCAATTGGCATCCTCTGGTAGATTAAAACCACCATATCCTTTTGGACCTCAAAAGAATCCATAATCATGATGGATTTGGGTTTTTTATTAAGGTATTGGGCCAGCACGTAATCCCATTTACTACATGAAAAAAACTAATTCTTTAACATCTCATTCAATTGTTATGTTTTTCAATGATTCCAACTCTCACCTGAGCCCACATTCTCAAGGTGATCCCCCATGATCTTTTCCCCCTATTTTGATCTCTTATTCATCGAATATTAGGGAAACACTTCTCTAGATTTCTCAAATCATATAGATTTGAACAGATAACTTGTTTTTTCACAAATCCTTCAATTTTTACTATTTTCCCTCCATTTCAGTTCTCAATTGACCTACTCCGACTTATTATAACCTTAATTTCATTTTTTTTCTTTTGGGAAATTCAGCTACAATTTTATTTGGGGAGTTTTATTCAAGATATCTCAAGTAAGTGGGTTTCCTTCTTTACTTATTTTCTTATTTTCTTTTTCTTAGGGTTTCATCCTTTTTTAGGGTTTCATCCATATTTTCATAATGTTCCTAATTTCTAGAAAGTCTGGATTTGAACCTAGGGTTTTATCTTGCATTTATTAGTCTAATCTTATGTTTTTAGGTTTTATTTAACTTTCTTGTGGTACATCGGTGGTGTAAGTGATCTTTCACACAAGGATTTGGGGTTTTGACATTTGTGGTAGGGTATTCCTTGTGTAAGCATTTCTGGGTGAGTTAGATTGCTTAATTTATTTATTTATAATGTTACAAATATAATGTTTGTGGTGCGAAAACTATGTTTGGTAACATTGGTTGAGTGGTTAATTTTAATGTAGCATTTTTGTGTAAAATTGTGTGTTTGTCTTGTGTATTCCATGTTTTACCACTTGGGGCTATTTTTTGGTTCATGAAATGGTTTTATTAAATGGTTATTGTGATGAATGTTCTTGTTTTATGTTATATTGGAATTCATTTGGTTTCAAAATAGAATATTTAGAATTATTTTATGTGAAAATCTTGGTTACACTCCTTAGAATTGTTTTATGAATGTTTTGAATGGTTTTTTGATTTATCTATGAGGTGAAACTATATTGAAAACTGTTTAGGTAGGATTTTACATTTAAAATGGTCCATTTTAATGTGAAAGGGTTGTTATGTGATGAGTACTATCTTGGAAATGTTTTTTAAAATTGTTTACAATATTTATTGAAGTGTGAAAGAGATGTGAAACATGTTGTGCGGTGTTTTGGTGCAATTATGGTTTCAAAATGAAATTTAATGGTAAAGGAAATTATGTGAAATGTGTATGGGATTTTTGTTGTGTGTGTGATTTAGAACTGGTATTTGAATGTGAAAATGGTATTTCATGGATTGGGTAACTAGTTTGAGAACAAGATGGAAAACCTGTGTATCTAGGTGGGTGGACATGTACTAGTATGCTAGTGATCCCGTGTGGTTTGGCCCCTGTTTGAAGTTTCAAGTTTTAAGATGAAAAAACTAAATATAATATTATGATGTTGTTGTTGGGGGAAAGCTATGTTATGGGTATGATCCATACTAGTGGCTCATGTGCACGAGAATAGATATTTGTTTGGTTACTTTCACCGAGATATGAGGTACCTATGACCCACAATGAGACCGTGCCTAGGGGTGTTCCAATTGTTAGTGATCATTTTGAAATTTTACACTCATCATCGGCATATGGTGTTTTTGGCTGGAAAAATTTATTATCTTGTGAATTTTATTTAAAAGTTTTGATTCTTCAAAATAGACCACTTGAAAAGTGATTTTATTTAATGTTTAATTTCCTAATTATTTTTACAAGCATTTCTTTTTTACAAAACATTCAAGATTTTAGTCTTATAATGGTTATCACAAGGAATATTTTTGTGGTGTAATCCTACTAGGTTTTGTCTCACACCCTACTTACACCTTTGGGTGTAAGTAGACTTGGTAATGTTTGTTGCAGGTTTTAGTAAAGCTCTTATAACCAGTGGTCCGAGTTTCTAGTGGTCCTTCATGGTGTGGTATTGTAGAGATGGCGTGAGGGTGATTCCCCATTACCTTGAGGTGGGGTTTAGGCTGTCTATTTTGGCTTTTTTCTTTTTTTGTAGTCTTTGGGCTTTGTATAAACCTTGTTTCTCGATTCTAAATTTTATTAAAGGATTGTTTGGGGTAAAATTTTAGATTCAGTTTATTTATTATATTTGGTTGTCTTATTTTTCTAAACTCAGGTAAATCATTCACAAACACTCATATATGATATCCGGTCACTTGTGACAACCCATGGGGATCATGAACATCCTTCAGTTCTTGCCACATACTAGGTCATGTGCCAGTTTTGAGGGCAACTAGATCTAGTTTGTGACAGGAGTTTTAATCGACATTAAAATATCTATATCAATGATTAGTTTTTGAATTAACCATGAAAATTGATAGTGGTTCCAATATTGAATACTATGTCTATATATCATCTGTATCAAAGTTATGTGTTAATGAGCTTTGTGTACCTATTATTGTTATCCCTCTAGTTTAATTTGAGTCTATATTAAGATTATATTGGAACTATTTCTATATATAAAATACCAATTTTTGAGGTAGGAATTAACTATTTATATTTAAAATCAATATATTATTTTCCATAAATTGTAGGATGAAAATGAATATCCAATGGAAATCACTTCCATTTTATAGGATATAATTTATATTCACTAATTATATTTTCATCAAATTCATTGCGAGAAACTCAAAAATGATGATATTCATATTTTTTGAGATTATAATTATGTACATCCCAAATTATTATTTGTTATTCTATAATCATGATGTTTATTTGACAAATAGAACCCATACATGTTTTTATAACTATGTTTATGAATCTATATATATTTTTTGGAACAAAGTTTCAAGACTTGAGGGAAAAACTCGAGGATAATCTTGATAAGGAATTCATATTACTTAGTACATTACTAAGAGGTGAACTTGTTTTTTAAGGATAAATATTTGCAGTTGTTCCATTTCATTAATTATTAATAACATAAAAATATCCCTATAAATAAGAAGTATCCTTTAATCATTACTGATAATATATTTGATCAATTTTAAGAGATCAATATTGTTTCAATGTTTTCCTTTGATAAAGACATCATCTTTTGAGGTTCAAAAATAGGATATACCCAAGGAATAATTCCATAAAAGGTATGGAAATTATGAATTTTTACTCCTTATATTTGGAATTGACAATGAAAATACAATCTTCTTGTATTTATTGAAAAAATTCATTAGAGATTAGCTTGATAAATTTATTATTCTCCTTAAATGTGATATTCATACATATTCAATGAGTAAGTAACTACATGAATATTATTTGTGATTTATATTAAATACCACGAGGAAGGATAAATTGTATGGAAAATTTATTTAGTGTGAATTTTGGATATAATAAATTTCATTCTCAGACTATATAATCCTAATAGAGGAATATATTGGTAGATCTATCATAGATTGAAGATATTTAGAAATGGATCAGACAAAACATTGTGGTTTAGAAACATAGTTATCTAGGGATAGAGGTAAACCTTTGATTCATTGTGTGACATTTCAAAGGGATATCAAATCGAAAAACCAGGTTTACATATAATGGAGTGGATTTCTATCGGATTTATGAATATGAGGAAAATTTCAAGGACATGAAAGGAATATTGTTTAATTTGATAGATTTTATATTTTCATATAGTGGATATGAGTTTTTGATCTATATTGATAAATGAATGAAGGGGTTTGGATGTGTCCTCATGTAGAATGATATGGTTAAATCTTATTCGTTACACCGGTAGAATATTCATAAAAAAATTCCCAACTCATGATTTTGAGTTGGTAACAGTAAATTGTTTCAATAAAGATATAGATAAATTATATCTTTGGTGAATATAGTGATATATATAATGATCATAAAATATTAATATATATTCTCAAAGATAGAGTAAAATATTCACCAAATAATATGGTTCGAGTAGATAATTATCACGACTTCACATTATAGTCCTTCCCTAGGAAAAAGAACGTAGTGACTGAGGAATTGAATTAGAAGTAACACAATGGTCTTTCCTTGATAAATATTAAATGAGATAAAATACATACCTATTTTTAGAGTATGGTTATTGAAATCATAAGGAAAAAATAATTATCAAATCCCACGTAGATGAATATTAAAAAATCTATTCAAATGATGAATATGGAGGATCCAAAGGATGATGTGAATTATAAAAAAATGGAAAAAATATTATTATGAATAGTAGTGATAGTAATTGATTGATTAGGTTTTAAAACTAGGTATGTGTTAGTTTTTATACTATAATTAAATAGGATATGATGCATGAATATCATTATTTATTCATCTTATAAGAATGAATATGTATAACGATATAATATAATATTTATATTGAATAATAACAAAAATGATATTTTAAAGAATCTATATTGTTTCTCCGAATGCTTAAAATTTAATTCATAGAAATTTATATTAAAGGTTTTGTTAAAACCATTACCATAATATAATATAAATGGTAAATCGTCACAATGTATTTTTTCACCGATCTCAAAAAACAATCTAATGATCATAATATTATTTTCATTTTAGTTGATTAAATTATAAAATCACTAGATTTATTTAGTATTAGAGAATATTTTTACCCTAATTAGCATTCTAGGATATAGAAAAAGTATGGTTTAATGTTTAAGGTGGTTTTATGTTCTATTTAATCTATTTTTTGATCTAAAGGTTACCATGGTATTATGTTGAAGTCTTCAACAATATTTAATTATGTAAATTAACATTATCATTGAATATAATCCATGGACATATGGTTAGTCTATGTGGACCAAAATAAACATATAATAGATGTAGTCATATAATTCTATTGATTTTAAATGTGGTAGGTATAATCACCTTCCTTTAGTCAAATCAAAATATATTAATATTTCCCTCTTGAGAATTCATATGGCTCTTCAAAAAAAAGTCTATGGAAATAATAACAATAGTCAAATATATTGGGATAAACACAGATAAATAAATCTATTGGGGACCAATTTATCTAAGGAAATTGAAATTAATGATAGATAAATTCAAAAAATAATTAATGAATATCATAGTAAATAGGATAATTCTATCGATAAGCATCATTTATATCTAGAGTTTTATTTTTTTGCTAATGTAGTCCAATTAATATCTCATTAGAGGAATGATATGAGATTTTTATAGAAGTTAAATATGATTCCTTAATATAACAAAACATTTTTCATACTTTATTTTATATGTATTTTATCTTATCTCTTGGTGCATATAATGAATCTATCTCATCTTAATGATTTAATATATTAATATATTTTAGGAAATGATATAGCTGAAACTTCACATAGACTGAACTCTATGGTTTTACAGTGGGATAATGATATACTATATTAGGAACAACCAGTATGAATTATGGATTATAGGGACAGTGTTTGATGGAACAATGTTACTACTATAGTTAATGATCTATTAAGGAATCATAATTTTTAGAAGGCTAAATATGAACTTGTGGATGTTATAAGGAATAAGTATAACCAGCTTTTTACAATGGTTATATGGAATTTAGAAGGAAAAAATTAATTTAATGTTGTTGAATGCAACATCATAATATGTGATGACATATTTCTCTTCAGATAAATTAGATTATTTTAGTATTTTTATTTACATGTTACATGGTAAAAAATTAATATCATTATACTATTGAATTATTATAATTAAATATCAAATTTAACACTTTTTCATTATATTTTTTGATATGAATTGGACTAATTAATTATCAAAATTATTCAAAAAAAAATTCTTAATTAAATAAAAATTATTAATACTTAGGTAATAACTACTCAATTTTAAATGTTAACAATAATATTATTTTATGATAAATAATATTTTTTTTCAAAATATTGTTTATTAATATATATTATATATCACGATATCTAATGAAATAATATTTTAATGAAACATATTGGTATTTAATGAGAAAAAATTAATAATAATCTATATATTGATTCTCAGTTTGTTAAAAATGATGATAAAAATTCTGTAAGATAAAAAAGAATTTTTTTTATGGAATTTACTCATCATTAAACATTTAATATATCATTATTTAATAATGATTTAATTTAATGGGGTAAAAAACATTTTCCATAAAATATATTAATATTTATAAAACTGTTTTGACTAGGTTTGGAATAAGAATAAATTTGATGTTTTGTTTCAAAATTTAATTTTCTAAAAAGAATATTTATGATTTTTTGAGGTTCATATTTTAATGGGGTAAAAATTATATTCCATAAAATATATTAAAATTGATATAATTGTTTATAATTGGTGTGGAATAAAATTAAATTTGTTGGTTTTCTTCAAAATATAATTTTTTTAATTTTTTTTTGGTTTTTGAGAACTTATTTTAGAATGAATTTTTGACACTTATGAAACTGAATTTGATATGAAAAATGAAGCATGGAATAATCATGTTTAAAGTTTGAAATATGGAAAATTTTATTTGTGTTAATTGAGAATATTAACCATGGTAAAACCTTTTCACGACAATAATGGTTAAAAGGATTTACTGGGGTTTATCCTTAACATAAGGTAAAAAATATCTATATAACATTTATATATGTTATTAATTATGTGGATTTTGAACCGAAAAAATTTTATATTCTAATTTTATATCATTTTTCGAACTTCCACTTGAATATGACTTTATTATAATTTAAATTTTTATGTATTTAAAAGGTTTCTACTCACTTAACTTATAAATGCGAAAATTCTCCCATATATTCCCCGAACAACATGATCCTTTTATCATAACCATACACTAAAAAAATTCATTCCCAACAACCATTACATGAACATTATATATTTTTTTTTCCAAAATACACATCCATGATTATTTTATGTGTTTTTCAATTGATGTTCCCAAAGAAGAGAAATATGTTCTTACCGACCATTTTAAAGTTTCAATATTCTTAAACATACTCTAAAAGTTCTATAAAAATAAAAATGAGATGACATAGTAATATTTACTATAATAATATGTTTATATGTTATTATTATTTCCATTTCCTATATCCTTACAATTCGTTTAAATATTTAAATTCCAACCATATGTACAACCACCATGAAGTTAATTGATTCATTTTTTCAATTTACACAGCTTGTCATAAGTATTAATTAAATGAATATAATGATATTTATTATATAATTATGATTATATAATTCTACATGATTATTTAACTTTCCTAAATTCTATCCATATAAATGTTGAAATGTCACTGGTGAGTATGTATAGACTATAATCCCCATGATTTGATATAAGTCATTTTTCATGACCAGATTATATAAATGGTTATAAAATTTTATATAATTAATTAATATTATATTTATAAAATTATTATGATTATGGTGATGATAAAATAATGGAAAAAGTTCAAAGACAAAAACATTAAATCTGAAACATGCATGGTAAAATGATTAGTTTTGAAACCACAAGAATCTTTACATTGTATTTTCCCAAAGTAAATATTATTTTAATATCTTATTATACATTAATGGAAGATATAATAAAACATGATATGTTAAAATAAAATATTACATTTATAATTTCCATATAATATAAGTTGGTATAATATTATGTAACCATATTAGGAAATCTATAAACCATTATAAATGAATTACCATCAAGTAGAAGAAGTATCCCTTATGAAACTCCATTATATATGCTTGGGATATTGGTATATTAACTTTGATTTTGTAGAATAATCTATATTTGAACACTAAATGTTATTATATAAGAAAAATCATGTTGGAATTAAATTGAAGCTCATGGATATTTCAACAAATTTAATGCTGGTTGAATCACCACTCGTGACTACTACTCGAGTATTCCATACACCCACATATATATAACATGGAGGTCATGATGTGGAATGTAAATAAAAATGAGTTGGATACTATCACATATTTATTAATTCAAAAAGTTTATTATCACATGTATTCTACTCATTTCACAATTTAGTTCTAATTAACAAAACTAGTGTTTATTGTTTTCTTTAAAAATATTTCTTTTATTAGATGGAAACAATTTTTTTCATTTTTACAATCTGATTTAAATTTTTTTTTAGATTTATAATTTCTAAATTTTATTAGTATTTATTTTTGTAATTTTACATAATTTGTTTTCCAATGAATAATGAAGAAATTTTTATTTTTTTAAAACCATCACTTTTATTAAATTATTATAATAAAATAATGACTAAAATCATATAATTTTTTTTTAAAAAAGTTTTTATTGGAATGAAAAATAATCTCTTTCAAATTAGCTACTAGTATTTATAAAACCCATGATTTTTGTATTGAGATCGTACTTAATATTTTGCTCTAAAACTGAATAATTAACTTATATATAAATGTTATTATCAATTTTTTTAGAAATTAAAATAAAAAATTGGATTTCATAATTTATATCAATATAAGGATATTATTTATTAAGTTCAATTGTAATTTTTTGTATAAAAATTATTATTATAATGATTAAAGATACTTACCATCATCATGGTAAAAGTATTATTTTTGAATATTTTTAAATATTTTGAGATTTTTAAATGACAAAAAAATTAAAATATTGTCCTAAAATAGTTTAAAATAAATTTAAAACTGTATTTAAATATATTATTGACCATTAATCTAGAATTGTGTACTATATAAGATTAAGAATACTTAATATTGAAACCAAATTTTTTTTCTAGAAAATAATTTATTTGTATATATAATTTATTAATTCAGAATATAATTTTCACTTATTTGAATATTGTATTATATTAAATAAAATATATATATACATCCATCACACACAAAATTTTGATGTGGTTTTGTTTTAGATGTTTTCTATAACATAATTTACTCAGCTAAATACTTGTTACCCCAATAAAAAAAGTTAAAAGTTAAAATATACATGTAATTGAATTCAAAAAGGTTTAATGAATGTGTATAAATAATTCTATGACAATTTATTACCTTAGTATAACCCAAAAATCCATAATTTTTACATATTTTATTCATTTACATTGAATAGTGTAATCATATCATTAAAAAGGAAAGGGCATTAAAAAAAGTTATATTTTACTCACTTATATGAAGGGATCATTTCCACTCTTTCAGTGATCCACATTCCATTTAAAATATACATGAACACTAAGAAACTTTTAATCTACTAAAATCCCATATAAATTCATATATCCACTGGTAACTACTAGTTCTAACAAGTCCTTATATTATGAGGAGTTCTTCTAGTTGATGTTCACAGTATTGACTAAAGTATTACTTCCTCTTTGCATTTTCTTCATAATGTTTCTCATAAAAACTTACCCAAACCATATAAATATGATTAAATATGTGTAATTATTATATTTATGTTGTGTTATATTAATTTAACAACACATATTTACTCTTTATCATCCAATTATAAAAAAGAAAATAATTTCATTTTTGTGTTGTGTGGATTACTACCTCGATGAAGCCAAATCCTCTATTTTTCATCACCCCCTCTAATCATAGGCTATATTAATATAATTAAATAATATATTTTACCTATATATTATAATTACGAATATAAAAAATTTATAATCGACCATAATTTCCACTAATTAGTCAGGGAAGGAAAACATTAATTTTGTGCTGTTCTTACAGGAACCTCTATAAAAAACGTTCCACATTTTTCATTACAATTTACATTAATTATACAAACCACTAAAAATTTTATTAGAAAATATAAAATAAAGTAAATAAAATAATTATCCATATGTTATATGGATATTATTTTTAAATAAAAAATTATTTATCCATGCCCACTCATTGATTTAAGGTAAATTCTTTCTTCAGCTAGTCAAATCACATATGTGAAATATTCTGTAAAACCCAATCATTTATGATTACAGGAACATAAATACTAAAATTTTTATATGTTATCGAGAAAATAATTATTTTTTATGGTTCTTTAAATCATATATTAATTATTTATACTATTATTAATTATCATCTACAATAACTGAAATTGCAGAAATAAGATAATACAGATTCCATTTTCCTAAAATCCAATTAATATACTAATTTTGTAATATAAGATATTTATAAATAAATATAAAATATATATTCTATTTATTTAAATTATATAAGAATCATTAACATTGGTATATGAATAATGAACAACTCCTCTATTATAAAATTAGTTCAAGATTATAAAGATAACTTACACCCAATATTGAAAATATATTTTAGAAAAATAATATTAATATAGAATATAATTATAATTGAATTATATTATGTGTTATATTAATTAATAAGGATCCAAAATTGGATAATTATGTTTTTGTTATATGTGATATTCATTTCCATTAGTTATCGTCATGAATTAAGGTAAAGACTTCATTCCCTAAATATAATTTCATGGGATATAATTCTTGTTATAAATATTTTTTTAATTGTTATGGTGTATCTAAAGACCCTTTGATATTTTTAATCATATTTCTCACATTATTCATTCCTGATAGTTTTTAATTCAAAATCAAATCCATCATGGGATTTTAATTAAAACATTTATAATTTTATAAAGGTTTCATTGACTAAATATTTCAAAAATTAGGTCACAGTGTTTCTTAAATAAATATACATTTCAAAAATTCTTATATCACTCCATTTTTTACCTTTTTGGTAATTCCTTGTATTATATGATGATAGTTTTTATTGTCATTTAAAAAAAATATTTTTTGTAAATTTTTTTCGAAATAATTGTATTACATTTGTATGAATAAATCTCATTCTTAGTAATGAATATTTTCAATCATGTCTATATTTTGCTTCATATTGGTTCTTTCATATATTCTGGTGAACCCAAATATGGATTAATTTATGTGATCCTATTAAATCTCTTCAAAAATTTCTAATAAAATTTTTATTTCCCAATTTATGATGCGAATTTTCAATAAAAATGCTTCAACATACCAAAAGTTGTATCATTTCATGAGCATATTTAATGTCAAGCAGCCCCCATTATCTATATAAATGTATTATTCCATTTTCCATATAATATTATTCAATATTCCATAAAAAAATATTTTTAATTAATCTATAATTATTTCATTCAATTCATTATAATAATTAAATTTCAAAATAAACTGATGAACTTATCAATTATACATTTCTTAATAAAGAAAAAAAGGAAAATAAATTAAAATATTTACAGCTAAATTTATTTTCCATAATTTTGAAAAATATCTCTTATTTTTTCGTGTTTTTTAATGGTAAATCATGTTACTGCTATTATATGAATTCTATTTAAAAATTATTTCATGAAAAAGTGTCATTTAAATCATTTTTTCTGGATACATATTTTTATTCATTAAAAGGATCATTCAAATACATGTTGATACAATAAATTTTTTTTAAAAGTTAATAATTAAATCCTTATAATATAAATACTAAATCATAACCTTTTATTTTTTAAATATCATTTCATTATAAGTTTACTTTTTCATCAAAAATACTTCTTCTATGATTACCATATTTGGTGTTACCTTGATTGATGTGTGTCGACCTAAATACCATACATCAATTGATCAGTGAGGTGATTAAAATAACCATATCGCCATTATATATACGGTGTAAATACAAAATTATTATTATTATTATTGATTGAAGGATATTTTCTTATAATGTTACTGAATATATTTGGTTACCCATTTGGTTTCCATTTGTTTGTTATGTTATGATTATTTATGTAATTATAATAGATTCCCATATTTGAATCCATTTGAAAAGAATATAAGACACATTTCCATTAAACAGGTCCCTATAATGTTATTAATTAAACCCACATTGTTCTCATTCAGTATTTATAGTGTGATTATTATTTATTTTTTGTGGCATATATATATAGATTATAACTAGTGGGGGTCCTACACATCCCTCTAGTATAATGGTTAAGGATTTATATCTCATTATATAATTGTACAAGGACACACTTGGATTTGTAAAAAAATAACAGGGTTTGAATAAATGGGTATATTCAAATCATAAATAATCTATGTACGAGGAGTTTTATCAACATTCATTCCAATCATTATGTTTATGCTGTTGTTTTATGCTTATTCTAGTGACCATGTTATACACACATAGATAATGCTTATTAATTTATTTTTCCAAATTTTTTGATTCATTTTATATTCCATGACTTTCCATATTCCATGAGTCACATTTTATGAAAGAAGACTCATTTTGTATGATTTTACTATATATCATGATTATACCCATATTATTATCTTTTTATCACTTATGATCATTGAATTATTTATCTTATAATTTACCTAATGGGGAACTAGAAATAACATATCACCTTTTTCCATTTTCCCAGAAAAAATTAAATTAAATGAATGCATTTTTAAAAGTGAATTTTATTTAGAGAGTTATTGGGATATGATAAAGGATTTTTACGAGTAATTTAGTAGAATATATAGTCATAAAATGGTCACTAGTTGTAACAGTCATGGGTTTAGTAAGTTAAAATTTAGTAATATTTCCCTTAATTAATAAACCTATAAGACCTATAGAATTTATTGTAATTAAATAATTGATTTATGTTATGTAATTTAGTTTTTCACATATATGGGTTGTAATAGTTTTTATTTAATTAGTATTTAAGAAACATTATAGGTTATAATGATAGATAAGGATAATTTAAGGCCCGATATGTTATTATTGATCATAATTTCAAAGGAATATATAACCCATTATGTTATTTGAGCTTATAAAGAATATATTATGGATTGGGATATGAAAACACTAGTGAAAATACTAGAGATAATTCTAAGGTATATGTTTAGGTATAGGATAGTTTATTGAAATTTTGGTATTATAGAGATTGTGTGGTTTTCCTAGAAATAACATTCCTATTTGGATACTACAAGTGGATGCGGGATATTTTGAAGATATACCGATGGATAATGACAATAAAATTTAGGTTGTGCATTAATTAATATGTCACCTCCAATGACCCGAATGCCTAAATTTTTTTATTATAATAAAGATCCTTTTGAGGGAAGAAGGAGAAAACCCAAACTGACTTCATGACTTAAGACAAATCACGACCCGAAGGTCAAGAGCATAAAACCAAACTAACACCATGAAGTTTCTCCTTCCCAACATATGATCATGATGAGGTTCTCCACCATTACACTGTTGTGTGGCAAGCAAGTGTCCTGTGTCCTAGCACAGACCCGATCTGATGGTAGATACCATACCCTCTCAAACATCCAAATCCGCAAAACACTACAAGGATGAAAAAGAGGCCTAACTATATAACATATTTGAAACTCTTATGGGATATGATTTGATTTATTACATTATTTTTACATTCCATTATGACTGCTTTATTATTTTATTGATTTATGATATGATATATGAGATAACCCATCCTAAATTATCCAAGATTCAATATAAATTTATTTTAGAATAATTGATATCCAATTTAATAATTTCCCAAAATAATACAGTTTGAGATTGAATTTTTCATGTAGTTAACAATCAATAATTATCTTATGGTGTTAATGATTCATCACAATTAATTGAATCCAATTATTTTTAGTAATTTCTATATTCCAAAGGATTCATGTTTACATTGGATTCTATAGATAATTTTGATATTATGTCATCAAAAACTGAGTATCATAGTTTATGGAGATATATTCCTTTTGTTTATGCCAAACTAGCTATTAGGAATAGTGATTACTAATGTGAACATTATCTAATTTATAAAAAAACCAATGAAGAAAAAGGATAGATTCTATTGTACATTTTGGAAATGAAGATTATTAATTAAATAATAATATATTTTCTTCATGTCAAACATGATAGATGAAATACCATTGAAAATGTATCAAAGGATCTGTAAAAGTTTTTATCTATTAAAAATGATGGAATAGAAAAAATAATATGTATAGAAAGTTAAAGAGATCAGCGGTTACAATAAAAGGAAAAATGAATTCAACCTAAATTACCACTAATAATTAAATGTCATAAATGTGGGGAATTTTTAAATTATCCAATTCTATTCCATAATCTTATGGATAATAAGTATTATAGGAATTGATATCATTAAATGTAAGAGAATTCCTATGAAGCCAGAATTATTGAAGTGAGTTTTGAAAATTATTTGTACTGAGGAAAAAAGATCAACCATTCATGAAATTTTAGTATTATATTTTTATTTCTTAAAAACTAATACTATTTACCTACTATGATTCATAATAACAATAAATTCCCATCACAATGACACAATGATGAATTAATTAAATGTGATAAAACTATTTTACAATAAGTATATAAATACTCTATAATATATTTTTATTGGAATGTGGTAATAATAAAATTATATTATAATTCATTTAGTAAAATTTGATGTGATATTATACTGGTATTGCATATCTTGAAAAATAATCCATGCTAGCTGAAACGACTGGATAATCACATCCAAAAATCAACCCATGATACCTAATTAACATAGGGTACACAATAAACTAAATTTTAAAAATTAAAAACATTATTTTGATGGTAGGTAACATTAATTTTCAGAAAAAAATACAATTATAGATATATTGCTTGAAAAAACCAAAAGTCTAGTAACCTAGAGTCTGTGTATACTCTATTACACTATAATAAAATATAAGAGTTCACGTAACCAATAATAGATCAATTTAATATTCATGGAAAACTAGGCATAATCATGTGTCCTATTATAAATTTTAAATAAATAAATAAAAACATAGTGAAGGTAAATATTCTTCACCCTTTAACTCATACAATGATTCCTACATAATGTCCTAGGGAGTGGGAAAAAATAAGGGTGATACCATATTCTTATTATAGGTATCATAAAATAGAATATTACAAGATTAAATAAGGTATAATAAATATGAAAATGTAATAAACTGGAAACAATTTCCATTTATTCAATAAAGTTGGAAAAAATGAATCCCTGGATAATATCATTGAAATAACATAATTGATAATAATAATTGACTTATCAATGAATAAACTAAATAGTATAAGATATCATGATCTGAAACATCAATATGTCTTTACAATAAGGGTATGGATCCAACTAATCCATCCTGTTCCATGTTTCCAATGTATGAGGTACTCATAGGAGGCCTATAGAATGTCTAGAGGTGAATACCTGCTAAAATCAAAGAGCAAAGAGAATTAATGACGTGTAATTTTTTTACATCATGAGTATGAAGATCATGGCTTATGTGGGTCTAGTTGTTGGGGTTCCTCATAAAATTAATTAATTCAATTCCATAAATTCTAAGGAAACATATTTTCAGTGGGACTTAGAGCCTGCTACATTCATGAAGTTATATGGTCTCATACCTTGAAAGTCTGCTATACAACACCCCAATATAGATTTTATTGCCCTTGTTTTTCTTAAAAACTGGCGAATTTCTCCCAATACCTCTCAGACCAAAGATATCTTTTCATGTGTTTTGTGACCACATCAGTTAGGATCAATTCATGGAATCACATGTCAGACATGTAGTGATATTATGTATTTTATATATTTTTATATAATTTTTATTCAATCAATATCCCCCTCTTTATCTTTCAATGTATTTTATGTTTCCATCCATTTTTTTAATAGAATTTTATTTTTTTTATATGTGTCGTTGTGACATGATTTCCTTATAGGAATGCATCTTTTGTGGGATGGGGGATCAGGAACTAGGACATTGGTATATTCTCATGAAAATAACATCAACTTCTTTTTGGTTGGGGACTCATTTATTCTCCTATTTATTTACATGAAATAAAAACGTTGGCATGGTTTATCCATTTTGATGAAAAAAGAATAATTTTAATAATTATTTAACCTAATTAATTATGGATTTTTCATATTTGCTGCATATTTTTTTTTCTACAATGATAATTGTTTGGATCTTAATTTTTTATACAGTGTTCTATCAATGTTATTATTATTATAATAACTTTTTATTCAATGGATTATCATGTTGTTTTTGAAGTCAGATGATAATGAACATAAACCCAATAATTGATAAATAGTTTTTGAAATAATTAATGAAGAGGCATGTCAAATGAATTTGGTGTTTCATTAATTTGATGGTAATTAAAATTGATGCAAAGAGAATGTTTAATTGAATGTCTACATCCATGATAAAGGAATTGATAAATAATTTTAAGTAATGGTCATGATTTCATGAATGTTAAAATAAAAATAAATTTTAATTTAGAGTGAAACATATCTAGGATTATTGAAATAATAATTAATGTTAATATCATGTGAAAACTTATGATAGCTTGTTATTTTCTGATTCCATAGGTTTCTGATATATTCAACCTATGAATAATTCATCATTTAAATCAATATATAATAAGAACTAGTTGTGCAATAAAGATAATTCTTGGGAATTGGGTAGTATATTGTATTTTGAATGCTGATATTCCTTGTGTATAGAGTTGAGAGCGATCATTTGTATGTAATGTCTAAAGGCCTTATTTTAGGCCATGTATTTCTATATAAAATATATTTTGTTCTTGGTTCATTATGAAGTGATCTAAATATGATATTCTCTATGAAAATTTTCATGATAATGGTATAGTTGAGCATAGGATGGTTGATGCGATGTGGGTATGGAGGCTCAGATGATGTGGCTACAATTGATGCATTTCAGCCCAAGATTCATCTGGATATTCATGTGGGTGTCTAGGATTATACTAGAGATGATGTAATATGTTTAATGTAGTATAAATCATTGATCATATAATTTTTTATGCTTTATTAAAATGAATTTTATTAAAGTTCAATGGCCTAGTTTTTTATTTCACCCACATTCATTTCCCCATTGCATGAGGTAGATGGATGTTCTTGGTTTTATGTTTCCATTTGGTGGTATCTTGGTATGGTTACCTAGAGTACCTAGATTTTGGGAAAATGGAACTAATTAATAATAAATTCAAAAACCATGGGGATGGTGGTGGTGGAATAAAAATGTTAAAATAATGGTAATCTTGAGAAACCATGGACTTAGTTTAGATTATTACATGAGGTCTTTGAATTCAAGATGATGGATGATGAATATATCAAAAAATAAAGGTAATTTTTAATTTTATGGATAATAAATAAATAATTAATGTAAATTATATAAATAAAATAAATATATTACTATAGCTATATAAGTATATTGTGGGATTCTAGGATATTTAGTTCTTCTTAGTCGTAGTCGGGTGTCCGAGAGTCGATAGACCATGTTGAGTTTATGACTAAGTAATTCCCAAATTTTTTCTTTGAGTTATATGATACCTTATATATTATATTATTTCATATCCCACCCCATCCAATAATTTAGGGCCACTGACACCTAGTAGAATCTTGGAGGGTCATTTCCCCATCATCTCGGCGGGAGGATAGATGGATAACTACCCCATCCAGCCCCACTCTTTTTTCTTAGTATTAACATATCCTAGAGTGAACTGTTGTTATATTCAACATTAATATGTGTAGTGTGTTGTAATGGCCTATGGTTATTTTAAACTAATGTATATTTTGATATTGTATCCAATGTATGATTATAGGTATGAATTGTATTGTTTGCGATGGATTGAGATTTCATTCTCATTGAATGGGCATTGAATGATTATGGTATAATTCAAAATATATCACACACATCATATATGATATGGTGGATCTCAAAAGATACTTGGTTACTATATGGTGATTTTTTGTGGGATGATGTGATTATGTTATTCCTAAGGTATATGTTTTGATGCCTTCCCCATGTATATTTGGGATGGATTTTTTTAAAGATACATGACTAATGACTTGAAATGTTATGGTAGAATGGAAAACTAGTGCGGAAGAATTAGTAAGGTACCATTGATGAATCATTGTTGTATTATATTTTCTCTTGTATAAGATACATTTTGAGAGTTATTTAGGGTTATTCTATGAACATAGTATACATATTTTTGGGACAAGTTAGTTTCATTATTGGTCACTGTACATTAGCATTCATGCATTATCTATTTCGTGATACCCTTCGGGATGATACGACTAAGGATTATAATATCCCCACCATTCATTTTTATAAATTTTATTATGGTTAGTAATATTATGTTGGTGATGGAGTAGGATAGTACTAAATTATGTGGTTTCAGATGTTTTTTTTGGATTCATCGTCACTGATGGTCTTACCATTTTGGTACTTCTAGTTATTTAGTACATTCAATACTATATGACATTAAAAACTAACTCTAGGTAGTTATTTTTATGTATGAGACAGTTTTTATAGTTTTATTAGTATTATATCTATGTTATTTATGTTCTCTAAGAGGGAAATGACTCCCATATTTATTTTTATTATACCCTTGATGCTAGTTTCCAACTCAGGTACTACTAGAGGTGGGACTCAGGTAATCATCATCTCCCTTAACTCATCTCCTGCCTAAAAGGTGTACTCATTGGGGGGAGAGTTCCATGAAGAAGTGGAATCAATGGTTCAGTTTAAGGTATAGAATGATGTTAAGATTTTTTCATAGGAGATTGTTCATGTGTTGTGAGGGAAATAATGCAATCTAAGTTTACTGTGAAATTTAAAATCAGGAGACCTGCTAAGACACTTCCATTTAAGACCCCATATGACCTGATACATAGCCCATTAATTTTACTATGACTTCTAATTAAACTTAAAAAGTTTCCTATATAGAGACATAGGATATGATCATGCATCATTCATTGCACGTATTTTGAAAATGAGTATAATATGGGATCAGTTAATACCTTACCAAAATAAAAAGTAACTAATTAATTAATTTTATATATTCTATATTCCATGATTAGGATTTATAAATATTTTTTCATATTGCCTAAATGTATCAACATTGACATATTCATCAGGTTCATATCGAACATGTTTAAAAAGATGTCATAGAAGATTGCTATAAAGTAGAGGTAAAAATAGATACACATGGAGGGGGACACAATGAGAGTTTTAGTATAAAAATATTAAGAATCTTGACTGATATGTTTTATATTTAGTCATAAAAATAAAGGTTAGAGGATATTAAGATTGATATTAGTTTTATCTATCCTCTAATGGAGAACTAGGCTTTGTTGGATTGATAATGTTTCTTGAAGTTGTGAGGAAATGGTGGTTCTAGTAAATTTGAATTAATAATGGGTCTGCATTCCCATGGGAGACATTTTGAGTCCAGTTCTATAAAGAATTCCATTCATCAACCAAAAATTTGGTTAGTTTTCCAGAGTGTCTTACCGTTTGACAAGGGAGTTCGTTTTGGCGAGATATTGAGATCCATTTCAAGACCCCACTGTGAAGTTATTTAGAAATTTTTTCATATTAATATTCCGAAGTGAGGAAATTTTATTAATTACTTCATTTGGATATCTAGCACCATGTCTCCACATTTCTTCTGATGATATATCATAAGTTCTATTGAGGGAAAACTACATTGAGAGTATACTCGCTGAAATTGGATCTCCACCAGATGGTGTTCACCCAGATTCCATGAGAAGATTATTTTTGGTATGAGGTTTCCAATTTCCTATACAGAATAGCTTTTAGCCTTTAAAGTGTATTTCCCATACCAAATTTTCCAATTTCTACTAGGTTAATGGCTCTCAATCATATACCAAGGTACCATACCCATGTTTTTCTTATAGGGAATTAGGTCATCAATGGAGAGAGTGTTTGATCTTTTTGAGTAGTCAATGTATTCCATGTGTTCCCCTTTAAGTTCCTCTATTGAGGTTGTTTCTTATGAGGTAGTAGAAGTAGGGTGGTCCAGTATGGAATCATTAGAGAAGAGATGGTGTAGGAATTGTACAACCCCAATATGGTCATTGTCCTTAGAGAGTTGAGTTTGGATATGAAGGGGGTCATCTACAGGGTTAGAGAGGCCATAGAGTAAGTCATTATTAGCTTCCTTATTTAGTATTTATAGTGATAGGAATATCATATGTCATTTGAGTTACCTTTATCTTATTTTGTATATGGTTTCAGGATTTGATTAAAACATAAGTGACACACTCCTTTATATCGACTACCCTCATCCATGATTTGGGACATAATGTAGAGAGGCTTTCATTTCCCTTGGTATAGACTACAATTGTTGGAGTTCAAGTTGACTTGTATGTTGAATGTAGAGAGTATGATATATTTATGGGATGAATTGATATTGGTTAGACTTCACATGTTTATTGATATGTCCATATGACATCATATTCTTCATGGACTTGTTGTATCTGGTATAGTCTATCATGGAATTATTTTAGAACATAGTTTGTTTTCAATGATGCGGATATAGATCCATGTGTGTTTTTTGGTGGGTGAGACCCTTGGATGGGTTGGAGGCATGTTCAACCCTTTCCATATCTGATTCCCAAGATAATTCTTAGTTTATCAGTTGTTTAGTAGTCAATGTTTCCCATGGTCATAGAAGAGCACCCTGATATCTTTCCATACAAGGTTGTAGAATTACCAATGTGAGGAGATATTGAGAGTGTTATGAGTGAAACATGATTATCTATTGTAGATAGTTTTTGTTCATTTGATTTTTTCACCATGGGGACCATCTTTTTTCATGAACAAGGCTAATGGAAGTTTTTGTATTTTCATTGATTACCATCTACTAAATTGTGTTATGGTGAAGAAACACTCTCCACTTCACTTAACTAATGATTTAGTATAACTAATGAAGGGAGAGAGATTGTTCTTGAATATTGATCTTCAATTAGGATATCATCAAATGTGGGTGAAGAATGAGGATATTAAGAGGTCTAGTCTCTATTATTTTCATAGGAATTATGATTTCAATGTGATTTTATTAGGTGTGATGAATAATTTATTTCTGTTCATGGGGTTGATGAAAAATATTCAAAGAGTTCCTAGATAAGTTCATGGTGTATTTATTTAAAAAAATCCTTATGTAATCCATGATGGAGGACAAGAATATAGAGCATGTGCATGCCGTTTTGGGAGTTCATCAGTTTCATAAGTTGTTTAGGAATTTTTCAAAGATTCAGTTCTGGAATTTTTATGTTTGTGTATTGTGGAATGTGGTATCCCAATAGGGATTATATTTTGAACCCTTGATGATATATCTAGTTACTTCATAGGAATCCCCCAAAACAATGGTAGAGGTATGGTGTTTACATGGTCTTTTGGATATTGAAAGTGGTCCATGGATGATTTATATCATGTTTTGAAACATATTATTCCCTTGAAAATAAAAGATCATCTATTCCTATGAACTTATCATTATTAGGTGTTTTTGAAGACATTAAGGAGAAGTTATTCAATACTCCAGTCCTTTATTTTGCAGTGATGGAATTTTATATTTAGATTTTCCATGATGCTTAATGTCTTAGATTAAAATGCATTCTAATGAATTATAGACTGGTTATTTCTTATAGGTCTTGGTATTTATGTAAAGATGTTAATAACATTTCACTCGATGAGCTTGAGTGGGAGACAATGTTTTTTTCCATTGAATTTTTGGTGACATTACCTCATTAGTGATAATTTCATGGTTTTAGAAGATTATAATAACTTGAGGAATGTCTTATATAAGCATGAAATTAACTTTCAAGAGTTTTGGTGGATGAAATTTTTATATCTTTTTATCTTTGAAATTTAATATACACTAGGAAAAGGAAATTTTATAGCCGATTCAAAAAGTAGGATTTCAAATTGTTATTACATGCACTAATATAGGAACTCCTGAAGAGTGATGGAAGAAATCAGATTGATGCATATATATATCATAGGGAATGGAGGCCGTGACCATCTTTTACAAATGAAATTGTAATCACATTCAGTACAAAAGGTGTATAAGTCCTATTTAGGGGATTATGAGTTTTTGGTTTGTAGTTAATTATTTTTATTTGGTGATTCCCCCAATAATTTTCTGAAGATGAAAAAAAAATTGGTGTTGCTGCCAAGACATAATTTCATCCTTTTTGAAATGGACGAGATTGTTCTCAATGATTTCCATAGATAAATTTTTGTTGCACCTACTGGAATGATGATGATGTATCGAGCTTTGAGTGGTTTATTGTGGTGGCTTGGGCTGAAGCGTGTAGTGGCCGAGTTTGTTTCTCAATGTTTGGTCTAATAGAAGATGATGGAATAGAACTGAGTTCCTCTTTGTTTTCTCCATCCATTATTTATCCACAGGTGGACGTGTGAGGACATATCGATGGACTTTTTTATCAATATACCTTGATCTGAATGAGTCTAGGATGTTATATGGATGGTATTTGATCATTTATTAAAATCATACCATGATAAATTGACGAGAGAGTTGATCTTAGTAGATCTTATGTAAAGGTAGTATCTAGATGAGGTGGTTTTAATCCATGTAGTCATAAGGATGATCAATTATGATAAATTTTCTCATTTTACCTCTTGTTTGGGGATAGTTCTCTAGGGTTATTTTTTCTCTTAGTTATTCTTTAGCACTAGTTTTCATCTGCAGATCAAAGGTTAGACATATCGGACAATCGATACTCTTGATGACATGCTTTACTCTTGTGTCCTAGAATTTTGAGGTTTATGGATGATGATTCACCATCCCAGGTTCAATTTTTTGTATGACAATAATTTCCACTCCACTATTTGTTAGGATCCATTTAATTATATGTATGGATGGTCATGCATTTTTCCTTATGACAAAATAATTTCCATGATAAAGTAATTATGAGGTAGGAACAAGGACATAGTAAAACTGGTTCATTTTATGTAATTAATGGGAGGATAAAGGTAGCACAAGATAATCACAATCCTATTATAGACATATAAGAATACCTATGGAGTTCAAATTTATAGATTAATTTTTTTGGATGGTGACTACTCATCATTGGAAGGGAAGGTTTGGTGTTGAGAGTATGATTTTCCCTCTTTTGTTGGACTTTTGGAGGTGTTGGCCCATTTTGGAGTCATGGTGTATCAGGTATAACATCACCTATTGATGATTAAAATGAATAATGTTTTTCTTGTATCACCACTCTTTAATTACCTTTATATTGAATCTGACATTTTTGATTGGGGAGTTCTTGATGATGATGATGATGTGACCTTCACAAATAATCATTTTGGGATCCAGGACTCATAGGAGAAGGTATTTTGTGGTCGTGAAATTACATTTTTTATGTCTCCAATTGGCATGGTACGATGGAGGAGATTACCAAGGAATATGAGTCACAAATACACCCTTAGTACCTCGAGATGTTTCATGTTTAGCTCTCCTCCTATAATGTTGTTTTCTTTCTTGTATGTTCAAAATTATTGTTTATGATATGGTTTCATCTTTTTTTATTGGTATCCTTGTTGAAATAGTGGGTTCCCTAGACCCAACTATTCAGTGCTTTTGATTCCCATATCATGTATACAGTTAGCTATACATGATGTCTTCTTACCATTATAGTGTATAATTTTCTACATCCATAGTTGAAATGGTAATGTCCATAGATTAATTGTCATATCGAAAGGTTATAGCAGTTCCTAGGCTGTAATGAGAACCTCTAGATACTATGACATTAATTTGAAAATATATGTTCTATGGTCTAGATATATCTTACTGACTAGACATAGTAGATGTTTGACTATTAGGTGTTGGTGGCTCATAATCATTGAGACTTCTTCTCATGAAGTTCGAACTTGGTGACCTCTAGTAGTGAGATCATGAGGTCAGAACAGCCAATAGGAACACCACTTGTTTCGGGTGTCATTGGATGTTCCAATCTATGATCATGTGTAATGGTCTCCTGACATGAGATCATTACCAATGTATATCACTTGATTGTGTACTTTGATGCAAGATTAAAACCATGGAGATGACTTCGTGGTGAGGTAGTATGTGTTGGGTGCATCATTGGCGGCATAACATTGGTTGAATGGTCAAGAAATGATTTGTCACTTCAGGGTAATGGAAGTAATATATCTCAGGCCATGTTGATATGGATGGAAATAACATTATAATACCATGGCCATGAAAGTCAAGGGTAAATCCATCTAGTTACATCAACAAACAATAAAACAAGAAAAGGGCGATGACACAATAGTGCATTTGGCTTTCTGAGATATCACAGACAAAGAGATTATATTACACAGTGCGTGTTCGTAGGTTGGTTGTCGCTGATGTGACAATCCTTATCACCTCAGAGACCATGATGGGTTGCTAGATCCCACTCTCTGTTTGTGAATACTATTCACTTCTATCAAGATAAGGGCCTAGAGGATCACACACAATAGCGTATTTAAGAATCTGCCCTATTCAGTTGAATAAGAGTTTGGGACATAGTGGGCCACACCACTGGGGTCCGGGATTTTTCCAAAGTTAAACTATCACCAATTCAAAAATTAATTCATATTATTTGAGTTTAAAATAATGAGTATTGAATTTATTTATTAAATATATTTATGAGTTTTAAGTAAATACATGAAAAAATTAATTAACGAATATTAAATTATTCATGGTTCAATTAATATTTATAGGAACTATGAGTTGAGTTAATGACTCAATTATTATTGTGTAATATATTTTAATATATTACAAGTGAATGATAATAATATTTATGACTCAGTTTAGTAGTCATAAAATGTCATGGATAGTGCATTAAGTATCTGGGGCCGGCGAGGCCATACTAGGAATTTTAATTAAGCACTTTAAATAGAGGAGGAGGGGTTTTTGCTAAATACTATTCATGGAGCATTTCTCCCCTCTCCTCTCTCCCAAAATCCAGAGAGTGATGCTCTAGATCAATGGAGAATGGATCAAGAACTCTCTCAGGCATTGCTAGTGAAGATGTGTGGTGATCGTTGGGGCGTCGAAGGCGTTTTCGCAATTCCGTGCTAGCACCCAGATTATGAAGAACGATGCTCCCGCGGATTCCTTGAAGCATGTGTGGATGATCTAGAGGAATTCCACTTCAGATTATTTGAGCATAGATCACCAACAACGAGCAGACATTGTGCATAGCTTCATAATTAAATCAGGTATTTTTATGGTTTATTTTTGTGCTTAAAACCCTTCACATAAGATCCTCCGATTTAATCATGCTGCTCTTCATCGAAATTGACAAGTTTACGTCGATCGTCGGTGGAAAATTTTAAAACCCACCTGTTTGGAGCTTCCACTGCTCACCCGGTACCTACCAGTGGTATTAGAGTTACACATGTCATTTTTAAGCCAAAATAATTAAATTTGAATTAAAATATGAATATGTCATCATTAAGGTCCCAACGTCGCAGACTGCGTTTGAATCCGATATCAGGTGACCCATCTACGGTCATCTGAAGTTTAAAATCGGAATTAAACCAGTTGTTTTTTTGATCACCGGGCAAACATCCGATAATCAGAATAGTGTTTTCCAGTGAACCTTAATAATCATTATTCTTATAATAATTTTGTTATAATAATAATTTGATAATAATAATAATTTTATTATTATAATATTATATTATAATAAAATTTTATTATTAAAATGTTTTAAATTTTCTTGTCAAAATATAGACTTTAGAAAAAAAAATTAAAGATAGGGGAGACTTTGTTTGAAGGTCTCCATTTTTCTAAACAAAATAAATAAATATGTGGTGAAGAAAGACATGAAAAAGCAAGTATAAAATAAAAAAAAGAAGTGGGGGTGACAACCTGCATGTGGAGGCTGTGAATTGTTTTTGAAGAAAGTAGAGAGGAGTAGCAGGTTAAGAGAAAAAAACCGTTTGGTGTGGGGTCCGAGTGGCCCCCCCATCTCTAGCACGTGGAAGCCCCAGAGGCCGCCACCTCCCTCTTTCGCAGCGGTAGCATGCCACTGCTGACCCGGATGGCCCGACTGCACCCAGAGCCCCCTCCGCACAGCTTCATGCCATATCCATCACTCCCCTGCGGCAGGTATCACAACTCCTCAGCGATGCCCTTCGCATGCTAGTGCCCAGCGGCGGACAGCCCCATTGGTCTATCTCTCTACACCCGACCTCCTACAATTCACCTGCAGGCCTCCTCCGGCTCCTTCTCTAGCCGCCCATCACACAACATCCGAGCACCCAACATATCCTCTCCATGGGCGGCGCTTCATACAGACCGTCTACTCCGCCCTCCTCCCCACCGCACTTGATCGCCCCATGCAGCCGATGTGTAGGACAACTGCGGCAGTCTGCAGTGTCGCAGTACACCCAGGCACCCCGATGCCTCCCTTCCATGGTCGAACCTAGATGACCTCTCCGCCTCGCTGTCCTCTCATGCAGAGCCGTGCTGTAGCTGGCAACCAGCAGGCAACGCACCGCTAGCCAGCCCAGGCCGCCAGACAACCTGGTAGGAGCCATCCCATCCGACCCCTTTCCCATTGCAGTGACTCCCTACACCAAGGCCACTCCCTCTCCTGAAGCATGCACCATCCGACACCCCGCCCGACAGCGCACCTGCCCCGCAGCAGCGTGATGCTCCGCAGCACACCTTGCACATGCCTCGCCTTGGGTAACCCGGTCTCCACTATGAGGTAACCCCTACTGCGCGTGTAGGTGTGGGTTCTGTTTGATTTGGCTTGCTTGGTGACCGGGTGGGTTTTCCCACCTAGGAACAAGCATGGGAGGGCCTGTTCAGTCTAGAACAAACCTGCATGGGGTCAGCTCCGCCTAGGATGGCCCTGCACCGGTTCGCCCAAACCCGCACAGGCCCAACCCGAGGTTTATGAGGCTTAGGTTGTTTTATGTGAATAAAAACATAATTAAATTAATTAATTTAATTTCGGTTCAAAATTAAATTAATTAAATATTATCTTTGGTTTAAAATTAAAGCGGTGTATTTAATTTAATTGGTCATAAATTAAATTCGTTAATTAATTTATTTTAGTTTTAAAATTGAATTAATTAAATTGGGACCGAATGACATTAATATTGGATTAAAAATTTGAGTGGAATTTTTAATTCCATTAAAATTCCCTCATGTTTAATTTTAATGCACGTTTAATTTTATTCTACATTTATTTTTATACGCGAGTTAACGCATATGTTGATCATAAGCTCAGACCGACCAATGCATGTTTGGTGCCTTTTAATTAATTAATTAATTATTTGTTTATTTATTTTGATGGTTTTGTGGTAATTAGTTTAATTAATTTATAGGTGATCTGTGTATCGTCCTTGTTTCATTATATGTATAAGGACCTGCATGTCCACTTCTCTGAATTTTACTTTTTACACACCGAGACCCCCTCACCTGCTTTCGAGTATAGTTGTATAATGACAAGATGAGGTGTGACACACTTCATGGAAATTGATGGAGATGCACCAGACAAGAGTTGTATTGGATGATCATACATTTCTATTCAAGTTTCAAGCCACTGGACTAAAAGGTACTTACCCCCTAGGATTTCGGTTGGTCCATTATTTACTCAACAGATCAACCAATAGTACCGGCTCATGATCAGATCTTCATTTTTTTTTTCATGGATTATTATTTTGTGAATGTGTAGTTAGAATACAATCACATAGAATAATAATAAAAAAACATGCAAGATAAAATGAACACGTGACACGATGATTTTTCTTTTTCATGCATGGTCAGTTGTGAGAGCGATCACATAGTTCCGGCTTATAAAAATTGAAAAATGATTTCTTTCATCACATTAAAAATAATAAAACCCTGAAAATTTATATTGAGTCATAACCGCCTTCCATCATTAAAGTTTGGACAAAAACAACTATTTGAGGTACTAGTCATGCCATAGCTGAGTGGGCCTCTTACTACCGGGGAGTCCTTATGAGAATGATGGGTTGACTTATCTAAAATTTCAGAAAATAAATAGCCATAGCTATCATGTTGTAATTTTAGAGGAAATCATTGAGTAAATCATGTTTTGATTTTAAGAAGCCAGGAATTCACTCAACAGATCGAGGAGCCACAAATTAAAGCGGTCGGCCAGCCAAAATCCTACCTAGAACCCCCCAAGTAGTGGTGTAGCCATAACTTGTAGAATACGAGAGGTGGTTCTGGGATCCTTGCCACTAGAATACTCAAGTGACTGAGTATTTTGATTCTAGCATAGAGGGTTCCTAAAATCTAATAAAATAGTGGGAGACATAACATGATTTAAGTAATTAATTAAAAATGACTAAACTGTAATCTAGTTAAAAGGAACTCATCTGCAGAAATTTATTTTTGTAGAAAAATGGAAAGTTCTACCACAAGTTTAAACTGTGATAAATATTGTACAAAGTAAATTTCCACACTGACACGAGTGTCCATGAATAGTATAGGTGCGTGTGCATAGTACTACGATATATGAAACTCAGGGTTCCAATGTCCACAATACTATTAAATACCTCAATAAGCGAAGGTGAGAATTGTTTACAGGAGACTAATGAACGAAGCATATGATAGTTATGTAATTATGATTTCATTAACGTCCAATGTCAGTTGCGGTCGTCACACCACGATACAGATGATATAACATAAAGTCTCATCACCAAGAAGTTTGCAAGGAGAAACTGAAGCAATGGTATGAATAAAGGAGATATTTTACACCGGCATGTGTAAATTTAATGATTGATCATGATCTTTAGTTGGATCTCTTTATCATATAATTTTCACTACATTACTTAAGTATCCTTTTAAGTTATAGAATGAACAAGTACTGAGTAAACACTTTATTACCTATCTAGGTAAGGTTATCCAAGTGAATAATAATAAAAGAAAATTAAGCTTTAATTCATATGACGGATAAATTGAAAGACAATGTGAAAAGGTCAAAGGAATTAAATGCCAATGATAGATTCTCTATGTCGTTCAATTAATGATGTATTAACATAGGTTATTTTCATTTCATATTATAAAATAATACTATGGAATTATAAAAGTAATAACCTGATTTAAAGGGGCATGTTTCCGCTTCTACATCAGGCGTATTCATCAATGTAATGTTTCCCTTTTATTACTTGGGTTTCAAATAAAAATATTCTGGTAACATATGTGTTTTCTAATATGATAAAAATGTTAGTATAGAAACCTTACTAGAAGTCAGGTGTATTCTCCAAGTGGCTGTGAAAGGGTGATACCTAGGCTAGTGGTGAGAAGTACACGACTTCTTTAATTTCAAAGTGAATGATTTGTGTTGAACTATTGTTGAGTATAACCCCAAACATTAATCTCATGTGTCAATGGACGCATGGAGACATTCTTTCAGTTTCCGAAATGAATGTTTTTTTGGTAAACTCATTCACTAGTTCAGTAATACATGAATCATATGCAATTAGTGATGAATATAAATGTAAGGCATATACCCAGTTGTGACAGGATAATTCATTTTCAATTAATACTAAAAATTTACATCATGAATATACCATGTATGTTATTTAGGCACAACATAGAAAAATACTTTTGGTATTATCAATGTCTTTTTTTTGGATGAAGGAGCCTTTAGAAATAAAGGTACGTCACAAAGCTTTTGGAAATGGTTCAACACATAAGCATGAACTATTCCAAGTATAATCTAGAGGTATATATTCTTCATAAAATTCATTTAAGAAATTAATGAATAATAAAGTAAATTATTTTCATGGTCAGAAGATATGAGTGGCTTCAGGTTGGGATACTGAAGAATATCTCGATCAAGCATTCATCAATCATGAAAATGTAGCACGGAGTAATTCCTAACCACACATTACCTTATCAACATCACAAAATTTATGTTAATGATGAGGATTGATGATCAAGTCTTACATATCAACATTGATCAATAAACCTATAGGGTGGAGTAGTTCCTAAATTCAGTTGTTATACATTAGAATTTTGATGTATGTAATATCAATGTTGAAACTAGTAGAAACTCTAATTATATTTCATGAAATACATTGTAACTAATAATGATATCCCATAACCATATTCCAACTATAATGAAAAATGGATATCATACGAGTCATAGTATGATAGAAATCCATTATGTCATAAGAACATGTGTTTGGATGAAAATAGTTTGTTCGAATACAAACAAACATGCATCAAGATAAACACATTGTGCATCTAAGGTACTTATCCTAACAATTGTTTGGTATATTACATAAATCCCTAAGATTGAAATTTTTTTGTCATGTAAGGGACTACATATATATATAAGGGTGCACATATCTAGTAGAGATAGTGGGAGCTATATTGACTTGTGCTTAGTTAATGATCAGGATGCACAAAATAGTTGTCATAGGAACTAGTTCTACAAGCGCATGTGGAAAAAAGTATATTCTAGAGACACATACTGTGTAGGAAGTATAAAACCATGGTGATGGTTTTTATATTCACCCCAGTCGATGATCTATTATTCAATGTGAATAATATTTCCTACAATTAAGTAGTATATGGAAATTATATAAAATTGATAAGACCAACTAAAATTGAATTAATGGATTCCATGTATCAATGTGAAAAGGGGTTATTATTTGAATATTTCAGTGGGTATTCAAGTGAGTTAATACAAGGATGGTACGAGCTTGGTACCAATAAGGCTTGACTAATTTTACCAAGTTGTTAGGCCTAAATCTCTTAGAATTTTCCTTATCATAGCTAATATCTTTGATCAATTTATTTAGCATTGGATGTCATGACCACCAATCATTGATGGTGTCTATACGATGCAACCAGAAAGGGATGGTCACATCATTTAATGCTAAAAGGGTTGCAAGTTACTGAAATCCGGTTTAGGATTAAAGTAAGTAACATGATCATAGGAAATACATTTGAAAAAAAATGTTTTCCATGTGTCTATGTGAGGTTAGTGGGACCATCAATGTTTTCTAAAAAAAATATGTTTGGAAACATTTGGAAAACAGAAATTGGTCTCACAGTTTGTTAAGGCCAAAATTAAATTTACTCTCCAATGATTGACTTAAATTAGCAACCTATTTTCTAGGGAACATTATCTACAGAGGTTGATCTATAGGTTTCTTGGTCCTAGTCAATCATACATATAGTGACATTGTATTTAAAAAATACATGTTAGAAAAATTCAAGGGATGAATTGTTGCCTATGTCACAGGATATAATCTCTCTATGTTGATCATTCCGTGACATGGGAAGAGATAAATGTAGTGAGTTGAAATCCATACGTCGGAGTGATGGATAAATAACATATTCCATGATATGTATAAGAACCGATATTTCCAAGGTATATTTTATAATAGGAAAATATCAGTTCTATCCAGGAGCACAATAAGGGATGTAGTCAGAACAATCTAATTGTACATCGGTAAGCACAAAAGATATGTACTTGGTAAGTGGAGAAGAAATGATACTCATTTTCAAGGATATAAACTAGTATTACATTTATCAGTGGGATTTGGTATTGGAGTTAGGCTAATGGCACTAGTAGAAAAACGGTTTTTAACGTCGGTTTTTTTTTATTTTGGACGTCGGTTTTTAACCGACGTCGAAGTCACCGACGTTAAAAATATGAATTTTTACGTCGGTTTTTGTAAACCGATGCGAAAAATGAATAACATTCGTTTTTTGGTGTCGGTTTTGTAAAAAACCGATGCCAAAAAAAATAATTCATATAATATTTCGCGTCGGTTTTCATAAAAACCGACGCGAAAAATTTAAAAAAGTAGTTTTGGCGTCGGTTATTTAAAAAAACCGACGCCATAAATGAAAAAAAAAATATTTTTCACGTCGGTTTTTATAAAAACCGACGCCAAAAAAAAGAATTCATATAATTTTTCGCGTCGGTTTTCATAAAAACCGACGCGAAAAATTTAAAAAATTAGTTTTGGCGTCGGCTATTTAAAAAAACCGACGCCATAAATGAAAAAAAAATATTTTTCACGTCGGTTTTTATAAAAACCGACGCCAAAAAAATAATTCATATAATTTTTCGCGTCGGTTTTCATAAAAACCGACGCGAAAAATTTTAAAAAGTAGTTTTGGCGTCGGCTATTTAAAAAAACCGACGCCATAAATGAAAAAAAAATATGTTTCACGTCGGTTTTTATAAAAACCGACGCCAAAAAAAATAATTCATATAATTTTTCGCGTCGGTTTTCATAAAAACCGACGCGAAAAATTTTAAAAAGTAGTTTTGGCGTCGGTTATTTAAAAAGTTATCGCCGTTACAAGTTGAACCTATCAAAGTTTTGATTGATACAACTCGTTTCAAAGAAAACATGATAAACATAAATTAAAATCATATACACCAAATGTAATAAAATAATCATAATACATTAAACATATTTCAATGGTTTTAGGGGCTTCCATCGAAATGATATATTTTTTATTATCATATAACTTGTATTTAGAAATGAGAATGAATCATCATTATAAGAAATCCAATCGAGTTGTTTAGAAATGAAGGATAATAATAATAAAGAAAATGAATGAATAGAATATGTACCAATTAATGATTGAAGTCGCATTGAAATCGTGATTGAATCGAAGATGTTGAAAATGATGAAAGAACGAGAAACTGGATATATATATAGTAAACGAAAATATTTTCAATTGTGTTTTACGAAAATGTTGGCGGGATTTTAAAAAGTTAAACGCGCGTTGTGAAAAAAATTGAAATTTTGATCCCGCGTTACTCTTTGGCGTCGGTTTTGTTTGAAACCGATGAAAATAGTATTTACATTGGTCTTTTGGCGTCGGTTTTTTAGAAAATTGATGCAAAAAATGTCAATCAATATCCTTTTTGGCGTCGGTTCATAAAAAAACCGACGCAAAAAATGAAAAAAAAATTGGCGTCGGTGTTTATGAAAACCGACCCCATAAAAGTTTAAAAAAAAATCTTTGGCGTCACGACCAGTCAAATCAAAGATTAGAGAATTATCTAAAACAATATAATTTTTTTTAAAAAATTTTTGGCGTCGGTTTTTATAAAAACCGACGCCAAAAACAAAAAATAATTTTTTTGGCGTCGGTTTTTATGAAAACCGACGCCAAAAATGACAAACAAAAATTACATTGTTTTAGATAATTTTCTAAGCTTTGATTTGACTGGTCGTGGAGCAAAAACGGAGTTACGGATTAAAAGTTATGGATGTCGGAAGGTGACCTTCTCTAAAAGAAGTCTTAAGGAAGTTCAACTTTCAAAGGCCATAACATTTAATCCGTAACTCCGTTTTTGCTCCACGACCAGTCAAATAAAATATTAGAGAATTATCTAAAACAATTTAATTTTTTTTTTAAAATTTTTGGCGTCGGGTTTTATAAAAACCGACGCCAAAAATGACAAAAAAAAATTACATTGTTTTAGATAATTCTCTAAGCTTTGATTTGACTGGTCGTGGAGCAAAAACGGAGTTACGAATTAAAAGTTATGGATGTCGGAAGTTGACCTTCTCTAAAAGAAGTCTTAAGGAAGTTCAACTTTCAAAGGCCATAACTTTTAATCCGTAACTCCGTTTTTGCTCCACGACCAGTCAAATCAAAGATTAGAGAATTATCTAAAACAATATAATTTTTTTTTTAAAATTTTTGGCGTCGGGTTTTATAAAAACCGACGTGAAAAATATTTTTTTTTTCATTTATGGCGTCGGTTTTTTAAAAACCGACGCCAAAAACAAAAAATAATTTTTTTGGCGTTGGTTTTTATGAAAACCGACGCCAAAAATGACAAAAAAAAATTACATTGTTTTAGATAATTCTCTAAGCTTTGATTTGACTGGTCGTGGAGCAAAAACGGAGTTACGGATTAAAAGTTATGGATGTCGGAAGTTGACCTTCTCTAAAAGAAGTCTTAAGGAAGTTCAACTTTCAAAGGCCATAACTTTTAATCCGTAACTCCGTTTTTGCTCCACAACCAGCCAAATAAAATATTAGAGAATTATCTAAAACAATATAATTTTTTTAAAAAAATTTTTGGCGTCGGTTTTTTTAAAAACCGACGCCAAAAACAAAAAATAATTTTTTTGGCGTCGGTTTTTATGAAAACCGAAGCCAAAAATGACAAACAAAAATTACATTGTTTTAGATAATTTTCTAAGCTTTGATTTGACTGGTCGTGGAGCAAAAACGGAGTTACGGATTAAAAGTTATGGATGTCGGAAGTTGACCTTCTCTAAAAGAAGTCTTAAGGAAGTTCAACTTTCAAAGGTCATAACTTTTAATCCGTAACTCCGTTTTTGCTCCACGACCAGTAAAATCAAAGATTAGAGAATTATCTAAAACAATATAATTTTTTTTTAAAAATTTTTGGCGTCGGTTTTCATAAAAACCGACGCCAAAAATATATTTTAACTTTTCGCGTCGGTTTGTAAAAAAACCGACGCGAAAAGTAGTTTTTTTTAAAATTTTTAGCGTCGGTTTGTTAAAAAACCGACGCCAAAGAATTTTATTTAAAACATTTATGGCGTCGGTTTTCATAAAAACCGACGCCAAAATATATATTTTTTAGTTTTTTGCGTCGGTTTTTTTAAGAACCGACGCCAAAACAATTTTTTTTTCCTTTTTGGCGTCGGTTTTTAAAAAAACCGACGCCAAAAAATCACCGTAAATATTATTGACGTCGGTTTATAAGAAACCGATGTCAAACTGGCGACGTTAAAAATCATTTTTCTACTAGTGTGGTGATTAGCGATTCAAGTTCATATAAGCCAGTGGAAGCCATACCTACCGAGACTGAGTACGTTGCAGCTTCTGAGGCAGCTAAGAAGCAGATAAGAAACAATCTGTTCCAGTTCTTGGAATCGCACCTGGTGAGAAAAGAACTATAATAATCTAAATTATTATATTCTTACTATCCATGATGTCAAGATATGACATTGGACAAAAAGGAATATACTCTGGATACCATCTATTGAGAAGTTTTACTCAATCACATAAGGTCGCAATAGTAGAACAGCCATGCGGCGGAACCGTTGCAGACCCAGTAGCTAAATCTATTACTTTGCTTAAACCTGATGTTTATCATGTGAGTAGTGAACAAGTTTGGTTAGCAAGTTGGATCTAGTGGAAGTGGGAGTGTTAAAATAGTGGGTTCCCTAGACCCAACTATTCAATGATTTAGATTCCCATATCATGTATACAGTTAGCTATACATGATGTCTTCTTACCATTATAGTGTAGAATTTTCTACATCCACTATTGAAATTGTAATGTCCAAAGATTAATTATCATATCGAAACATTATAGCAGTTCCCCGGCTATAATGAGATCCTCCAGACACTATGACATTAATTTTAAAATATATGTTCTATGGTCTAGATTGCATCTTAATGAATGGACACAATAGATGTTTGACTATCAGGTGCTGGGGGCCTATAAGCATTGAGACTTCTTTTCATTAAGTTTGCACTTGGTGATATTTAGTAGTGAGATCATGAGGACTGACCCACTAATAGGATCAACACAAGTTTCTGGTGTCATTGGATGTTCCTATCTACAATCATGTGTAATGGTCTCCTGGCTTGAGATCATTACCAATGTATGTGACATGATTACATACTTTGATGCAGGACGAAAACAATGGCGATGAAGTCGTGGCGAGGTAGTTTGCGTTGGGTGCATCATTGGTGGCATGACATTGGTTGAATGGTCAATAAAGGATTTTTCACTTCCGAGTTATGGAAGTAATATATCTCTGGCCATGTTGATATTGATGGCAGTAACTTTATAAGACCGTGGCCATGGTAGTCCAGAGTAAATCCATCCAGTTACATCCACAAACAATAAAGCAAGAAATGGGCATTGGCATGAGTGTGTGTCTTTCTTTATGAGATATTACTGTCAAAGAGATTATATTACACATTGCGTGTTCGTAGGTTGGTTGTTGCTGTTGTGACAATCCTTATCTCATCAGGGGACATGATGGGTTGCTAGATCCCACTATTGGTTTGTGAATACTATTCACTAATATCAAGATATGGGCCTAGAGGGTCACAAACAATAGCGTATTCAAGAATCTACCTTATTCAGTTGAATAGGAGTTTTGAATATAGTGGGCCTCACTACTAGGGTCTGGGATTTTTCCAATGTTAAACGATCACCAATGTAATAAATAAATTCATATTATTCATGTTTAAAATAATGAGTATTGAATTTATTTATTAAATGTATTTACAAGTTTTACGTAAATACATGAAAAATATTAATTTATGAATATTAAATTATTCAAGGTTCAATTAATAATTAGGGGAGAGACGAGTCATGTTAATGACTCAATTATGATCATGTAATATATTTTAATATATTACAAGTGAAAGATAATAATATTTATGACTCAGTTTAGTAGTCATAAAATTTTGTGGATAGTGCACTAAGTATCCAAGGCTGACGAGGCTATACAAGGTATTTTAATTAATCACTATAAATAGAAGAGGATGGGATTTTTCTAAATACTATTCATGGAGATTCTCTCTCATCTCCTCTCTCCCATAATCTAGAGAGATATTCTCTAGATCCATGGAGAATAGATCAAGAACTCTCTTAGGCATCACTAAAGAAGCGGTGTGGTGATCGATGGGGCGTCGAAGGTGTCATCGCAATTCCATGCTAGCACCTAAATTATGACGAACGAAACTCCCACGGATTCCTTGAAGAATGTGTGGATGATCTAGGGGAATTAGACTTCATATTCTTCGATAAGTGATCACCAACAATGAGAAGAATTCATGCGCGACATCAGAATTAAACCGGGTATTTTTACAGTTTATTTTTGTGCTTAAAAACCTTCACATGAGATCCACAGATTTAATCGGGCTTCTCTTCAATGACATCAACAAGTTTATGTCGATTTTCAGTGGAAAATTTTAAAACCCACCTATTTGGGGCTTCCGCTACACACCCAGTTCCTAAAATCCTTTCTCTTGTTTGATAGGTATCTCCCATGGGAGAGTCTTTAGGGGAAATTTATTATTATTGTGTGGTTTTGATATGTTGCATAGATGAGGTTTCAAAGCTCCATTGATTGGTAAATCTATTAATGGTTACTTATGAGGTGGTTGTTCATATGACCCTTTTTTCCTTTCCTCACAGGGTTTCGTTTTGTATTCTCTAGGAACTGAATTTTTGATAGGTAGATAATGTTAGGTCATTAAGACATCTAGTCAAAATCATTTCATATCTCCAAATTTAGTGGTACTCAGTGGATACATAGAGATGGTTTATATGTGTTTATCCACTAAATTTGGAAGTAGGGATAATTCAATATGTGTAACTGTATTACATAATGAATATGTGGTTCAAAACTTTTATGAGTCTAGTTCATGGGGTTCCTAAAAATGTTAATTAATTCGAGTCCAAATAGTATATGGCGACACATTTTTCACTTGATTTAAAAAATCATACAATAATGACATGAAAGGGATTCATGAAATGAAAATCCATTGTGTGTCACATCAATATAAGTTACAACACCATGATTTTTCTTAAACTCTACAACCTTTATCTCAAACCTGATGTGGCCAATGAATCACCCTTCAAAAATTTTGGAATCCCATTGATACGGTGAAAATCTTGGCATCTTGTGTTTTATCAATGGTGATATGAGGTATGGACTACTATTTTTTCAAATGGTTCACCATTCTAGATCACCCCACTTATTCTTTTCATGAAATGTAAATTTCTATCCATCATTTTAAAATACTTTTCTTTGATTTCTTATTTTGCATGAGTGGCCTGAAATACTACTAGGGACGTAGCTCTTATGGGAGAAGTGATCATGATATATGACATTAGTCTATTATTATGATAATAATGATGATGCCTTTGAGGTAGGATACTTATTTATTTTACTAATTATTTATATGTAATCATAATTTTAGTATTCATTATTTCTACTAAAGGAAAATTAGTTAAACAATAATTATTTAACTAGATTAATAAAAATATATTATTGTGATCACTCATCATTAAATTTTATCTTGATTATGGTTTATATAATGCCTCGACCCCAGTTACCCAGAGTCGGTGCATTATTTTAATACATTGGAATGATTACAAGGAATCATGTCCCGAAAGACCGATCAGTTTAGCAGTCTTGGAAAATAGATTACATACATGCATGTCACATTACACTTTATAAAATAAAACAAATCACAAATAATCCTTTGAGAACACCATTAATCCCCAAGCTTAACCCTTATTATCAATCATAATACACTTCTTGGAATCCTGAGAAAATTAAAACATAGAAATGGGTGAGCTTAGATGCTCAGTAAGGATAACATTATAGCAGAAACTTTCATAAATAAGCATAAACATTTAAGGCAATGTATAATTAAAAAAAAGACTTTTAAACTTCAACTTCAACATAAAATGGAAAAAATAAAATAAAATAATTCCTTTTATTTAGTCACATGGATATTCTACTAGTCGAATAATTATAAGCAATATCAATAGCCACTTTCATAATGATGGAATGCATAATGCCAGACTATCATAACCACATATTCAAGGCCTTATGCCAAGGCTACAAATAAGATTTTTTCAAGGCCTTATGCCAAGACACTAGTTTGTATCACGAGACCTACCGATGCATCAATGAGATATAGCGGGCTCCACCCATCACTTATTAAGTCCAATTCATTCCTCATATGAACAGGTTTAAACATAAAATAGACATTAGTATTAAAACTAGAATACGAAATGTCAATACTTTCTCCATAAACCATGAATGGTATAAAAATAACACATCCACAGTAAAATATATCACAAAACCATCAATACAATATGGAAATTTTGTATCATAATAAATCAACTTCAAACAAGTTTAAAATCCATCAAAGGATGTTGACATTGATGAAAATGATTTGTAAAACTTTGAGAGAAATATCCCTTTTTCATGAAAACGTTTAAAAGTCACATAATTTTATAAAGGACGAAATTTAAGGACATTTTTTTTATCAAAGTGTCCCATACCAATTTCAAACTATTGAGAATAATTATCATTTCAAAACAATCATGTCCATATAAATAAATCCTTAAAATAATTTTGAAAACATGGACATTAATTAAAAAGATTTAGAAAGATAAATATTTAAAACATTTAGAATTCGGATCTTGATAAAGAGTACCTTTCAAAAATCCTTAAAATATTCATTTTGAAATCATTTTTAGGAAAAATGGACATGGATGATAAAAATGTCTCAATAGATACTTACACATAAACAATCTCGGATAATAATGCGATTGAGGAATTAAACCTTACCAATTTGGTAACTTACGAAACATACACCCCATGAAAGAGGTATCATACAATGAATATATAAATACACATAAATTAAAGTGTATTATATAAATAATACAATTATGGGCAGTACATACACCACAAAAAAGTTAATAGTGGCAATATGGCATGAATCTGACGGGAATAAGGAGTGAGACGAAAACCCCTTACCTTGCACTTTCTTTTGGCCGAGGGTATGTTTAACATCCTGTATGAAGATCGTAGTATGTTATTAAATTATACCTGAACCATATTAATATTTATGATATCATACATGATTCATTTATGACTTTATACTACCCATTTAATAATAATTTTAATGTTAAATTAAAATTTCAGGCAATAATCTATTTCTTTATCATACGTGTTTTAACTTTTTACTCTTCATTGTATCACTTAGACCAACATTAAACACATAAAGAATATAAAACATGATTTATATATCATATATATTTAGAATATAAATTTTTATAATACACATATATATGAAATGAAAAACACCGTTTATGGAGACGGTAGTCCGTACGTACGCATAAATACTGTTTCCGTTTTCATATCGTGTTGAACGGAACTTAGTGAATAAGATATATGTAAGTACATACATAAATACATACATAAATATATATCTATATAAATACATATATCTCCAGTAGCATTATTATGTAATATATTACATACTTATTTTTAATATATATATTTTTATAATTGTGGATGAATGGTGAACTTGGAAATGAATCTCATCGCGTCGTGGAGACGGTAATACGTACGTACGCAAGAGAGACAATATCATTATTTTGATATTAAAATAATATATAATTGTATGGTATATCATATATAAAGAATCCTTATCATGTTATATTTATTATTTATATCAAATACACATCATTATTATACCCATCCAAATAATAATGTATTGAATAACAATTACACCATGACGTGGAGATGGTAAGCCGTACATACGCACATATGGTGACATGTCATTCAAAGGGTGGGTAGAATAATGAATTTGGTTGTACAAAAATTATAATAACATCACAATATATAGAAGATACTAGAGTTATTATTTTATAATGGAAACAACAATGAAAAAGTAAGTGGAAGTAGAAAGGAACTTGAAAGATGGTGGAGAAATCATTACCTCTTCTTCGGGTTATTTCTTTTCATTTGATTAAAAGGGAACCTTAGGTTGTCTTTATGATCAGACTAAGGCCTATAGGTATAAGGGAGGATAGTTGAGAGGGTATTTGGGCAGGTTTTGGACAAGCCAAATGGCTTAGAAGGTGTGAATTAGAGTGAAGGGGGAGTTCCCTTTTATAAGAGGGGTGATGGGCACCTTAGGAAATGCCAGAAATATTATTTTATAATAAATTCATATTCACTTTCTAATGTCTCAAAAGTGGATTAATGAATGGTCAAGGTGGGGATAGCTCTTAAAAAACTCATCCAATAGGTTTTATATAGGTTGGGTCACTTTATTAAGCTTATCTTTTTGTTTTTAACTCTTAGTTAATTAGTTTGACATTTACCATGTCACTTTGTATTTTTATATTATATAGTTAATAAACTTACTATATACTTCAAAGTGACTCCCAAGTGGTAAATTAATGATAAATATATCATTATATAAGTCTTTTGGACGACCCTAATATTTTTAGGAAAATAATATCAATTAATAATATAATATTTGTTTTAAAAAATCATTTTTTTCAATTTTGACACTATTGGGTATTTTGTTTTTGATAAATTCATAATAGCATTATTACTGCTAAAAGAATTCATATAACCAATCATAATATGTCATATTAACTTTGAAAAGTATTTCAATTCATAAAAAGTCTAAAATTATATTTTTTTGGTATTTATAATATCAATTATCTTAATCTTTCATTAATACGGTAATTACTGCATCATCATTGGGTCATAAATAAATTAAATTATTTAATGTCTAAAAATTATAAATAAAATACCATTATGTATGAAATAGTTTTATATTTCTAATGAATATTTATAATCGAATTTAAGTTATGTATAACCCTATATTAAAAATGTTTTAGTTATTAAACATTGATTTTAACTCTTTTTACTCTTCTTTGAATTAAATAATAATAAATGTCCTAATCAAATACAAGTGGACCTAAATGATAATATTTTATTCCTATGGTTGTTTTTGGTCTAGATAAAATTGTCCAATAGAGTTAGGACATGTGTTAGGGTAATATTAATATCATTTTTACCCTTAATTACCATATTTACTTTTAACCGTGGTAAATAAAAGTAAAAAGTTACTATTCACAAAAAATTATTTTTATCTTATTGAACCACATTTTACTCCTTGATATTTACCGGGTCTCTTGGATTTTTGAAATTCAACTCACAGAAGCGGTAAAATTAAGTTTTATGTAAATTTTAAAATGCTCTAGGAGGTAGGTAAAAGACGGTAAAAAGTTCGATAAAATTTTTATATATCTAAAATTATTATAAACTGACTCCAATGAATGAAATTGAATTTATATAGGTATTATGTATATATTTTTCTCTAAAATAAATTTAAATAAATTTAAATTATTATTTAAATAAAAAGTTGGTTTTAAACAATAACTCAGTGTTTTTCACTATTAATAAAAAATTGAAAGTTTTTAGAAAAATACCAAAAATTCACCATAGGATAATTTTGATATTCTGGATCCAAAAATGATTTCTATTTTACCAAATTCAAAAATAGAAGTTTCATTTATTAATTTAAAATTAATTCCCATTTTCAAAACCAAAAGAGGTATTTTTTAGAAATAATTACTATCAAAATATTGACATTTGTTTATGTCCAATTTCAAAGTACAATTACTTACAATGACCAGAATTGGATTAAATGGTAAAAATATAATTTATTTGTACTTCCAAACCATTTAAATGTAAAATTTAACTTTATAAATTATTTTGATTAAAAAAGTTTTTTTCAGTTAAAATATAGTATTTTTCACTATTCACCAAAATATGAAAGTTATCATAAAAACACCAAAAATTTATTGAAACTAAATTCTTATGTCCCGATTCTAAAAAAGAAGTTTATTTTGTCAAATTTAATATATTAAAGTTTCAAATATTGGATTTAAAAAGGCTTCACCATTAAAAGGCGGTAAAAGTGCATTTTTTGAAAAATACTTCTTTTATCTGAAAAAAATAATTTAGTTCTTACATTATGTCTAAGAAACTAATAATATGGATTATAAAATTATAAGGATTATATATACCTCAAAATTCATTTAATAATATTCATAACCGCTTTTGAACGACTAGTTTGGTAAGTTATGGTGTACTTGAACTCGGTGTTGTGTGTAGTGGAAGTTATTGAATTACTTTGAAGAAATAACGTTCTATGAAATCTTGGGGTGTTACATTATTCCTTCCTTTAATAAATAGCCTCCTCGCAATTTGAAATTGTTCTTCAAAAATAAAAGGTTGAAAATAGAAAATACCTTTGTGGGAAAACCCACATTAGAAATTGGGTTAAAACAATTTAGTCTTAATAAGTGGAAAAGGGGAATGAAAAAGTCACCAGCAAATTATGATCTCGATTAGGAGAACATTGGTGGAAATTAGAGACACATAATTGGAGGAAAAATGTAAATATTTATAGGAAGTGATTGAGGTCATCAGTCAGAAACAATTGTTGAATTGTGGGACTCAAAGCCACCAATCTATGATGATTTAAAATAACATCGGTTCAACAAAACGTAAGGTATTAGGATAACACATTTTCGGTTTTAAGATAACTTACCTAAAGTTTAAGAATTTATTTATTCATAGAATAAGAGAATTAGAAAAATGTATACTTGTCAGGTAGATTTAAATCCTTTAACTAATTTCTACCACAAACTCATCTTTCACTCTAAAAGATTTAAAAAAAATATTTATCCTAATCGTATAGGGTTAAAAAATGAATTTATAATTAATTTATCAGACAATTAAGAAAAAGATAAATTATACAAACCAGTACATCATGTAGTCCAGTCGTAGGTGATGCACCCTTGTCTCTATTCGGTTGCGAGTTTAAGTCTCGCTGCATTGTTGGACATGACTAGTTGTCTCCCGACCTCTGGGTTGTCCTGTTATAACAATCCAAAAATAACCATAACAATAGTATCAAATTTCAAACATAATCCATTCCAACCTTTGGAATTATCCAAAATAATTATATCCAAACTCCCAGTCCAAAAATTATAAGGAAATTAAATATAATTAGGATCTTTTTTTCCAGGTAATAACATGTGAACTCCTTCATCATGTATTCTTTCACAACACCGCAACATCCTGAATTCCCAAAATCAACAATCTCTTATTACAAAATCACTACCTCATTATCAGAACCATATTAAGAATTACCTTTTCTTTAACCATATATTTTAGCAAAAGTGTAGCTCACCTTTAAGTCACATTTCTTAGAACCATATAATCTTAAATCCTCAATAAAATAGTACTGCAATACAATCCTTATTTATCTCCATAATTCATATAACCTGTATATTGTTGATATAACACTCAAATGAAATAACCCAATAATAACAACATAATAACACTAGTAATTATTTTTCATCTGAGGTAGTATCATAAATTTATTATTATCCAATTGCATCATTTGGGGCATACTCTGATGATTTGGACATTGGTTTGCATAGTGTCCCAACTTCTGGCAGATGAAGCATTGTACATTTGAAAACCTTTTCTTACCCTTGAAATCACGTACTTGGAGTCCTTTTTCTCAACACTTATAACAAACACCCATTTCCTCCAAGCATTTACCAATGTTATTATTTCCACATTTATCACATATGGGAAAATCCTTCTTTCCCCTATTCACTTTATCCATCTTTCTCTCTACCATCCTTCTTCTCTTGCTTCCCTTCAAAGCCATAGGACTCAGAGAATTCATTACTTATCTAACTAACATATGATATTATTTCTTCATATGTTGAGAATACATGGGAGACTATTTCCCTTCTAAATGATGGCTTAATATCATGTAATATATGATCCTTCTTACTCTTTGGATCATACGTATTGCTGGAGTTCACATTCCTTCATCTGGGCGCCATTTATATACAATGGCATACACTAGATCAATTTATGAATTGCAATGGATAATTCCAAACATGTAAAATAACTAACGTAAATCGAACTATTTATGTATATAATCCATAATCATAAAAATATTTTCTTTAAGGTGTTATATACTCGTACATCCTTCATAATGATTTATAATGAAAATGAGAATTATCCTAAGCATATCACCCGGGAGTGTCGAAACCAAGAGTGCAGCAAGGCCCATTGTCATGAACCAGTTATTGTTTGAGTCTATCTCAAAGTGGTCATTTCGGGTTTTACCCTAAGGTACATCTGTTCCAGAGCCGCCTCTACCTACTCGTATCCAAATAGGTATAAATTGTTTGGAAAACTCAAAAAATCTCTATAGTACCAAAATTATAGGATGTTCTTCTATAATAATCCTCAAAGTCTATCTTAGGGTAATTTGCTCTAATCAGAGTTTATCTAAATCTAGTTTCCAAGGTTATTGATAAACTTCCTTTGATACCAACTATAATTCCCTGACCCTAGTTACCCAAATTCGGTACATTATTTTAATACTTTGGCATGATTACAAGGAATCAAGTCCCGAAAGACCGATCAGTTTTACAGTCATGTAAAATAGATTACATACATGGACGTTACATTACACATTAGAAAATAAAACAAATCATAAATGATCCTTTGAGAATGCCATTAATCCCCTAGCTTAACTCTTCTTATCAATCATAATATACTTTTTGAAATAATGACAAAATTAAAACATAAAAAGGGGTGAGATCAGATGCTCAGTAAGGATAACATTATAGCAGAAACTTTCATAAATAAGCTTAAACATTTAAGGCAATGTATAATTAAAACAAAAGCCTTTTAAACTTGAACTTCAGCATAATATGGAAAAAATAAAATGAAATGATACCATTTACTTATTCACATGGATATTATACTAGTCGAATAATCACATGAAAAATCAATTGCCACTTTCATAATGATGGAATGCATAATGCCAGACTATCATAACCACACAGTCAAGGTCTTGTGCCAAGACTACAAATAAGATTTTGTCAAGGCCTTGACCCAAGACACGAGTTTGTCTCACGAGACCTACCGATGCATCGAGGAGCTATAGAAGGCTCCACCTATCACTTATTAAGTCCAATGCATTCTTCATATGAATAGGGTTAAACATAACATAAACATTCGTATTAATACTAGCATACGAAATGTCAATAATTTCTCCATAAACAATGAATGGTATAAAAATAACACATCCATATTCAAACATATCAAAAAAACATCAATAAAATATGGATGTTTTTTATCATAATAAATCAACTTCAAACAAGTTTAAAATCCATCAAAGGATGTTGACATAGATGAAAATTATTTGTAAAACACTTTGAGAGAAATATACCTTTTTCATGAAAACATTTAAAAGTCACATAATTTTAGAAAGGACGACATTTAAAGAAATTTTTTAATCAAAGTGTCCCATACCACTTTGAAACTATTGAAAATAATTATCAATTCAAAACATTCATGTTCATATAAATAAATCCTTAAAATCATTTTGAAAACATGGACATTAATTAAAAAGATTTTGAAAGATAAATCTTTAAAACATTTAAAATTATGATCTTGATAAAGAGTAACTTTCAAGAATCCTTAATATATTCATTTTCAAATCATTTTTATGAAAAATGGACATGGATTATAAAAATTTCCCAATAGATACTTACACATAAACAATCTCGGATAATAATGAGATTGAGGAATTAACCCTTACCAATTTGGTAACTTACGAAACATACACCCCATGAAAGAGGTATCATAAAATTAATATGTAAATACACATAAATTAAAGTGTATTACATAAAGAATACAATTATGGGCAGTACATACCCCACAAAAAAAGTAATAGTGGCAATATGGAATGAATCTCACGGGAATAAGGAGTGAGACGAAAACCCCTTACCTTGCACTTTCCTTTAGTAAAGGGTACGTTTAACCTCCTGTATGAAGATTTTAGTATGTTATTAAATTATAACAGAAACATATTAATATTTATGATATCATAAATGATTCATTTATGAATTTATACTACCCATTTAATAATAATTTCCATGTTAAATTAACATTTCAGGCAATAATTGCTTTCTTTATCGTACGTGTTTTAACTTTTTACTCTTCATTGTATCACTTAGAACAAGATTTAAACACATACAGAATATAAAACATGATTTATATATCATATATATTTATAATATAAATATGTATAATACACATATATATGATATAAAAAACACCGTTTATGGAGACGGTAGTCCGTACGTACGCATAAACGCTGTTTCCATTTTCATATCGTGTTGAACGGAACTAAGTGAATAAGATATATGTAAGTACACACATATATAGTTATATATATACATATATATCCAGTATCATTACTATTTCATATATTACATACATATTAGTAATATATATATTTTTATAATTGTCGATGAATGGTGAACTTGGAAATGAATCTCATCGCGTCATGGGGAACATAATCCGTGTGTACAAACGAGCGAAAATATCATTCTTTTGATATTAAAATAATATATAATTGGATGGTATATCATATATACAGAATCCTTATCATGTTATATTTATTATTTACATCAAATAGACATCATTATTATACACATCTAAACAATAATGTATTGAATAACAATTACACCACGACGTGGAGACGGTAAGCCGTACGTACGCACGTATGGTGACATGTCATTAAAAGGGTGGATAGAATAATGAATTTGGTTGTACCAAAATTATAATAACAACTCAGTATATAGAAGATACTAGAGGTATTATTTTAGAATGTAAACAACAAAGGAAAAGGAAGTGGAAGAAGAAAGGAACTTGAAAGATGGTGGTGAAATCATTACCTCTTCTTCGGGTTCTTCCTTTTCATTCGATCAAAAGGACTCCTTAGGTTGGCTTTATGATCAAACTAAGACCTCTAGGTTTAAGGGAGGATATTTGAGAGGGTATTTGGTCAGGGGTTATTAGATCCAAATGTCTTAGAAGGTGTGAATTAGAGTGAAGGGGGAGTGTCCTTTTATAATAGGGGTGAGGGGCACCTTAGGAAAATCCAGAAATATTATATTATAATAAATTAATATTCCGTTTATAATGGCTCAAAAGTTTATTATTTAAAGATTAAGGTGGGGATAGGTCGAAAAAAACTCAGAAAAAAGGTTTTAGACTGGTTTGAGTCACTTTATTAACCTTATCTTTTAGTTCTCAACTCTTATTTAATTAGTTTGACATTTACCATATCTCTTTAGTTTTATATTATATAGTTAATAGACTTACTATATAATTACAAGAGACCCCCAATTGGTCCATTAATGATACAACTATCATTATATAAGTCCTTTGGCCCAACCTTAGATTTTGAGGAATAGAATATCAATTAATAATATAATATTTGTTTTAGAAACTCATTTATGTCAATTTTGACACTATTGGGTATTTTGTTTTTGATAAATTCATAAAAACATTATTACTCGAAAAAAATTCATATGACCAATCCTAATATGTCATATTTACCTAGAAAAGTATTTTAATTCATAAAAAGTCTGAAATTACATTTATTTGTGTATTTATAATATCAATTATCTTAATCTTTCATTAATACTGTAATTACTGCATCATCATTGTGTCATAAATAAATTAAATTATTTAATCTATAAAAATTATAAATAAAATACCATTATTTAGGAAATAGTTTTATATTTCTGATGAATATTTATAATTGAATTTATCTTATGTATAACCCTATATTAAAAAATTTTTAGTTATTAAACATTGATTTTAACTTTTTTAACTCTTCTTTAAATTAAATATTAATAAATGTCCTAATCTAACCCAAGTGGACCTAAATGATAATATTTTATTCCTAAGGTTGTTTTTGGTCTAGATACACTTGTCCAATAGAATTAGGACATGTGTTAGGGTAATATTAATGTCATTTTTACCCTTAATTACCCAATTTACTTTTAACCGTGGTAAATAAAAGTAAAAAGTTACTATTCACCAAAAATTATTTGTATCTTATTGAACCACATTTTACTCCTTTATATTAACCTTGTTTCTCATATTTTCAAAATTCAACTCACAGAATCGGTAAAATTATTTTTTTTGTAAATTTGAAAATGCTCCCAGTAGGTGGGTAAAAGACGGTAAAAAGTTCGATAAAATTTTTATATATCTAAAATTATTATAAACTGACTCCAATGAATTAAATTGAATTTACATAGGTATTATGTATCTATTTTGACCTAAAATAAATGTAAATAAAATAAATTATTATTTAAATAAAAATCTGGTTTTAAAAATAACTCAGTGTTTTTCACTATTCATCAAAAATTGAAAATTTTCAGAATAATACCAAAAATTCACCCTAGGATAATTTCGATATTCAGAATCCAAAAATGATTTCTATTTTACCAAATTAAAAACATAGAAGTTTCATTTATTGATTTAAAATTAATTCCCATTGTCAAAACCAAAATGCGTAATTTTAAGAAATAATAACTTTCAAAAGATTGACACTTGTTTATGTCCAATTTCAAAGTAAAATTACTTACAATGACCAGAATTGGATTAAATGGTAAAAATATATTATATTTGTACTTCCAAACCATTAAAATATACGCACCAAAAATTTATTGTAACAAAATTATTTTATCCCGATTCTAAAAAATATGTTTATTTTGTCAAATTGAATATATAAAAGTTTCAAATATTGGATTTAAAAAGGGTTCACCATTAAAAGGCCGTAAAAGTGAATTTTTTGAAAAATGGTTCTTTTATCTAAAAAAAATAAAATAGTTCTTACATTATTTCTAAGAAACTCATAATATGGATTCTAAAATTATAAGGATAATATATAGTTAAAAATTCATTTAATACTATTCATAACCACTTTTGAACGGCTAGTTTCGTAAGTTTTGGTGCGCTTGAACTCGGTGTTGCGTGTAGTGCAAGTTACTGAAATACTTTGAAGAAATAACGTTCTATGCAATCTTGGGGTGTTACAGTTTACCTCTTGATTTTATAGATGGTGTGATATCTATTTTATCCTTTAATAATATCTTCTTATGATATGGATTGACATGATGTTCTTAATGAGAAATGATAAAGAACATAAATATGATATTTTTTTCTAGTTGGACAATTAATTAAAGAAGAAGAATTTCAAAAGAATATGGCGTTTCATTTAATTTTATGGAAATTTGAATTTATACAATTTGAGTACATAATTAAATTTGTTCTTATATAATAAATTAATTGATAATGAATTCGCATCATGATAATTCTTGTTAATAATGTTGAGCTGAAATTTTTTATTAATTTATAATACTACTTCCCTAGGAATTTTAAAATTGGAATTAATTATAAGAGAATTTCAAAACAATTTGATAGCTACTTATAGCTTGATGCCTTAGTTTTCTAATAGTTCGATCCCATGAATAACTTATCACTTAATTCAAGATTGAATAAGAACTAGTTTTGTGATAAATATAATATATAGGGCCTGAGATTCCTATTTTCTTATTAAGGGCGAAGTGCCTCGAGTTTTGAGTTGTGAGAGAACATTTAATGAAGGGTATATACATAGTGTTTGGTCCTAGGTTAACCTATTTATTTTGTTTTTGATTCTTTATAACATTGTATTTGATATTTTTTTTAAATTTTCTATGTGAACTATATTGATATTGGGATGGATGAGCCTAGGATAGGTGATGTGATCTATGTGTGAGGTTTTTGTTTGTGATCTGTGATGATCTTGGGATAGCTAAGCCTAGGATTTTGGGGGAGTGTTGGATGATGTGGTAGTATATGATGCATGTGATGGTGAGATACATTGATATGTGCATATTAGTGCTAAAGATGATACCAAATATGAGGGAATAAATTTACGATTTGATTACACATTAATGTGATAAATCAGGATGCATTCAAGAAATTATTTTTTATTGGATGGTGGCTAGGTTTATTGTTTTATTTATATTTCTTTACTCACTGCCTGAGGCAGCTGGAGGTACTTGGATTTATGTTTCTTCTTGGTGGAATGTTTCTGGGTTTTAGAGTACCTAATTTATGGAATTATTATAATAAGGATTTATAAATTATAAACCAATAGAATTGGTGTTCATGGGATGAAATTTTTTAAAAGATGTTAATCTACGAAAATCATGGAATCAATTCGGATTATGCTGGAGGAAATAAATTTCACACATATTGTTAATGAATATATCATGAAATAATGTTACTGTTTAATTTAATATATAATAAATTAATCATGGCATGATATTGATAAAAATAAAATAAGTAATTTAATATATCTCTAAAATATTCTTATGTCTTTATATCATACCTGGTTCCCCGTTGTGTATGTCAGGTGTCCGATTGAGGAAAATTGTAGTTGAGCTTATGTATATGTTATACCCATAGTGTGTTTTTGAGAAATATCATACCATGTGTATTCTGTGATTTCATTTGATACCCCTACCATGTCTCTTAGGGACACTGACACCCAGAACACTCTAGGGGGGGAGGGGTGTTTTCCCCAACATCCCAATGGGATTACGGATGGATAGTTACTGCCTTTGGACCCTCTCAATTATCTTAGTAGTTAACTGTTCTGGTATGCATATTTATTAACTTCCACATTTATTTTTGTAATGAGATAATATTATTTGCGGTTATTTCACACACATATATCTATATACATTGTATCCAATGGATTATTATAGATATTCCATGTATATAATGTGATGGATTGAGGTTCCATACTCAGTTTAAGGTATGCGATAGTTTGAGTTATAATTATTGATGTATGATACACATCTTATGAGTTGTGGTGGCTCCTAAAAACTACTTGGTTACTATATGGATATGTGATATTGTATGTATGAAGATGTGTTTGTCAGGTTTCATTTTATGATGAATTTCATAGCATTAATTGGGTTGTATTTTTTTTAGAGAGATGTCTCAGGATTTGAAAAGTTGGGGAATAAAGGAAAACCAATATGGAAGTGTCACGACCCCCTAATGATACTCCTCCTGAGATGGAAATGATGAAAGGGAGATAATGACCCCCAAGTCCTATCATCATTAGGCCTCGAGGTGACAGCCAACACCAAGGGTGTACAATATCACAAATGGAAGGCATTACTGTTTTTATAGAAACATGTCTAGGAGATAAGATGCTAGGTCCAAAAAATTCCATGCAGTAAATATATATATATGACGGAAAACTAAATCCATCCAACATGCATGTTTTAAATTGTAACTAATACAAAAGAAACCATATCTAAAGTAAAATAGTAAAACAAAAGCTAAGAAGCGACATAGTAAATATCTGAATGCCCAAGCTAGTAGGGTCTATCACAGTCTATGTAATCTCCCTGGAAACCAGAAAATAGTATTATATACATAGGGTGAGTATACAAGTATACTTAGTAGGTAAAGATGATGTCACTTGTTCATAAGTGGAAAATGAATACTAATGGACCTATGAGGAAAACATTAGAAACTAAAAATCACCTAACACAGTATACTATCAACCCCAATCTCACCTGGGCATGATCACCAAATTTAAAAATTCATGTTAAGTAAAGTAGTAATCACGTTGATATTTGGGTACCCCACACCACATCCCACATGTTAATTTCTCATCCCTAATGGCGAATGTCCTGAAACTACCATGCTCCTCCATAAGCCCCAACACCACAACCTACCCACACTCACCTGGGCCATATACCACATTCCGCCCACAAACACTTGGGACACAACTATATGAAATCCTTCCCACATACACCGGTGCATTAACAACATTGCATCCTACTCATGGTTACCTGATCCACAAAACCAAAACATCATCCCAAAGACATCAGTGAAAGTACAACACATCGCATTCTAAAGACACTTGGGAAACACACCTCACTCGCAAACACCTGGGCCTCAAAACCATACCACAACCTACCCAAAGAGTCTTGGGCTACCCATGACTAGAATAGGGAGCATAGAAGAGACAACAACCATCCATCCATCTCCCCACATGGATTTTGGTAAATTACACCCTCCCTCATATCAATGGCAGTGTTCGATACGTAGTTATCAACATAGGTGGGGTACATATAGAAAATAATAAGGAACTAAATGTATATATATATATATAGGTGCCAAACACTCATCCCATCCTATGGGTTCTAAAAAATACAACCATCCCACACAAAACTGACCTTGCTTCGACCTCTAATGAAAATGACACAATCAGTAATAAACTTAATTCATAACCCCAACTAATTCAAATGAACAATTATCTCCCAATATTATAAAATTCATTTAATTATTTATTCCATCCATACCAGAGCAACTACCAAACACAACACACCACAAGTAACACCATAATCCACAAAAACTTCACAAAAGTATCTAGAAACTCTGAGACAAACACCCACACAAGGTAACACCATCCATATTCAAAATTATCCCTCCTAAACCACCTCAGCCGCCCCGCTGCACGAAAATACCCACATCTAGAAAAACTATAAAACTCAACCAAGTTGCAGTCCCACTACAGAAACAGACCATGTTCACCAATGATAACACAACCCAAATGGAAACCCACTGTTCAAAAATTTCATCCATTATGCAATCGATCAATCTCTCACCTAGTATAACATTTCACCCCAAACCATTCACAAAAACCTCCTTTCTCTCAAAAATTTAACCACACAAACCACAAAAACACTAAAAAACTCATACAATGCACTAGATAGAGAAGATCCACACACATCACACAACCAAACCAAACAAGGAACGATGTATTCGAATTTGACACACTCATTATTTAATTCCACTTTGATAAACCATGGGTTTTAATATAACAAGTTTGATCCTAGGGAATACATTTAACAATTGGATATATGTGATTGATTAAGTTTTCATGTTAACAGTTCATTCACATAAGATTAACGAGAAGTGTTCATGAGTCGGGTGCACAAACAGAGAACACCAATGACCATGATTTTGAGAAGGCATGAAGCCAACACACTTCACACCATGGATAAAATATAATAGATAAAAAACACAATAATTATCATCATCATCCATGAACCTCATTTATTACTAAGGGAGATAAACCAATTATCATAATAGGTGTGTACATATTCATAACACCATTCATTATGATTTGGATTCAACCATATTTTCAAAGTGGCATGATTTTACCCACCCCGCATGATACACAATTAAATGTGTGGTGATGGAATTCCGACATTAAAAATAAAAAATCAACAACTCTTACTTGCACCCAAACAGATTGTCGCGCAAGCTGCAAGAGACTCTAAGGGAAACTAAATTCGATGACAACAACACAACACACGACTCAGTGGATAAGAAAGGCTCTGGGTGCACCAAGTGAAAATATGGAAACACACAGAGAAGATAATATTTCATCTTAGAAGAGCTAGATCCTATATCTTGGGAAAGGAAATAGTTTCAAGGGCCATTAATGTCGTATCATGGTCAATATTACATGGTTTTACTATTTAAATGTCTAGATAGTGTTATAATATTATCCATATAATAAATATCCTTTAACATGCATTTTGAAACCCTCAAAAAACATTTTAAACTCGATTTAGGTCAAATAAAACATAAGAGGGATGAAACTGGAAAGGCTGGAAAAAGGATGGAAATGACTCACTGAATGGTGAGTCACCAACGTGAGTCGACAATAGTGACTCACCAACCGCAAATCACTGACGTGGCCCACCGACAGCGAACCACTGAAATGACCCACTGATAGCGAGTCACCGACACGAACTACCGATGCTCAACCTACCGATGCCTTACCAACTGACACCTAACCTACTGACACAATCCTACTGATTCCTGACTTACCGATGCTTGACCTACCAATGTTGAGCCACCAAAACTAAGCTACCAATGTGAGCTACCAATAGAAAAAATGGAATTTTGGAAAACTCTTGAAATGAGATATCGTTTCTTTTAGAAAACCCCAAACACTAGATTTTTGAAATCTAATGGACCATGTAGGTACATTCCATTACATCGGATACCTCTCAAAATATTATCGCAAATGAGAATTCAAAACCAAACCTAGAAGAAAGATGGGTTCAAACAACAACCCCTTAAGATACCTCTCAAGGATAAACCACACTGGGTGGTTCAAAAGCTAGAGTGAAACCTCAAAATCCAAGAAAAAATCCTTCTACATATTCTAACCCAAATAAAAAAAGATACCACAAACAAGAATCAATTATCTGAACACATGAATTAAGTAATTCCTTCCTCTATGCCAAGATACTATTCAATATAGGGGACCCTAACTTTCTTGCATGGGTTTAATCAAATCTCAATTAATGTGTATCAATTAGGAATCAGGTGCTCCCCTTAATACATGTCAGGAATTCATTACACATTATGGAATAAGAAATCAAATAATCTACTAAAAAATGACCAAGAATTAGATCATAAGAAAATAATGCAGGAAAAACTAAAAACATCTTTGGGTACGTGGCCCGCATCTACGCTTCTCTCTCCCAAGTACTCTTCTCCAGGCCACCATGCCTCGACAACAAAAAAACCAATGAAATTGTATTTTGATGAAGATCCTTCACCCAATGATCATGGATTTGCACTATCTTCTCCATGCACATTTTGTCATCATTGATATCCAACACTCCCCAGTCAATGACATGGGAGTCAACATAATGATACCGACGAAGTTGGGAGATGTGAAAGATGTCCTGGATCCTCTCCAACTATGGTGGAAACTCAAAACGATATTCCACCACACTATTTCATCCCAAACCTCGAAAGGTTCAATGAAACAGGTAGAAATCTTACTTTCTTTGTCAAACCTCGACTGCCCACGTTGAGGGGAAAAATTCTAGTTGACATGGTATCCAACCTCTAACTCCAAAGGCCTTATCCTATGATCATTATATGACTTATTATGGTCATGAGCTACCTTCATTATTTCACTCACTAGTTTCACCATCTCATTTATACTATTCACCACATTTGGACCAAGAAAAACTTCCTCCAGAAATTTGGTCCAACATAAAGGTGAAGAACATGGTCCCCCGTACAAAACATTGAATGGAGCTATACTAATAGAAGAGTGAAGGATTTTATTATCGGATAACTATACCAAGGGAAAGTGTCACACCCAAGACCCACCAAAGTCCAAAACACATGATCACAACATGTACTCTAATAACTGGATGGTCTGCTCAATCTGCACATCTGTCTGAGGATGGAAGGTAGTGCTAAGGCATAATTGAGTGCAAAAAGAATGCCACAATACCCTCCAGATTCAAGAGGTAATGAATTTATCCCGGTATGAGTCAATGGATCTCAGAACTCTAGGAAACTACGCTACCTCATAAACATACCTCTTAGACAGGGCATCCACTATACATGATTCCTTGATTGCTGAGAAGTGACCCGATTTCATTAGATGATCCACTATTACCCAGATTTCATCACATCCTCCCTTGGAACTGGGTAATCCAATGATGAAATCCTTTGATATGTCAAACCACTTCAACTCGGGGACATCTAGGGGTATTAATAATTCAATGGAAACATGGTGCTCAACCTTCACTTGCCAGCACACTAGGCACTTGTCCACAAACTCTTCCACTGTCCACTTCATCCCAGGCCACCAAAACTATTTCCTCAAGCCACGATACATATTGAAAACAACCGAGTGTACCGGTAGTGCTGAGATATGAAAATAATAGAAAAATAACTCACACATCAACACTGGAACAAATAAATTCTCACAGAACTTCATCTGATTCTGACCATCCTCGAACCATCCCTCTAGAGTATCACCCTGGTCAATGCGATCATGCATCACCTCCACCTCTGAGTCTCCCCACCAAGACTCCTCTGCCTAATAACTTAGAGATTACTAAACTATCATTTGAAATAGATAAACTCTGCTATTATCCATTATTATATCTAAGTGCAAGGTAGAAAACTCCTCCACTACCTTCCAAGCATCTGTAGATTCTAGAACTACCTCCTTCTGTGACATCCTTCACAAGGATATGCCACAATGTTTCCCTTTCCTGGGGTGTAAGAGATTTCAAAGACATAGCCCAGGAGAAACTCTATCCACCTTTTCTTTTGAATGTTCAGATCTCGCTGGGTAAATATATACTTCAATATCTTATGATTTGTAAAGACTAAAAAACATTCTCCAATGAGTTTATTCTTCCCAAACATCCTCACAAAAATGACCGGTACTAGCTCCAAGTCATGGATGGCATATTTACCTTCATGGGGATGTAAATCCCAAGACCCATAAGAGATCAATACCCATTTATATATTAGTAAAAACCCCAATCCTAGATGAGAATCATTGTGAAACACCTCAAACATCATCCCTTCCTGTAGAAACCGGAGCACTAGAGAACTAAACATCTTCCCCATCATGTAGATTAATATTTCGCAACACTACTCACTCCACACAAATACCTTGTCATTTTTGGTTATAACTATCAACATGGATGATAATCAAGAGAAATTAGATAAAAATATCTGCTAATAGACCTCTATACTGAGAAAACTACAAACCATGGCCACATTATTGGGTGTTTCCCCAGAAACAACTGCCTTGACCTTTAAATAGTCCACTTCTACACCCTTCTACAACAACACATTTCATAAGAAGTGTACATATATTACCCTGATATTGCACTTGGATAACTTCCCATAGATCTGGTTGCATCAAATGACCTCTAGGATTGTCCAGAGATGCTTGGTATACTCATACTCTGACTTTGAGTAGATTATAATATCATCAATGAATATAATGACGAATTAGTCTAGGAACTCACAAAAAATGGAGTCCATAATTCCCAGGATCATGATCAGTGCATTTATAAAATCGAATAGCATAACCACAAACTCGATGTGTAGATACCTTCATTTGATATCATTCTTCAGGATGTTACCATCCTTCCCCATAAAATAGTGAAACCAGACTGTAGATTGATCTATGAAAACTTACTTGTTCCCCTTAGTCGGCTGAAAAGATCCCCTATCCTCAGGAGAGGGTAAAGGTTCTTGATTTTAACTTTATTCAACCTTTGGTAGACTATGAAAAACCTCATTTCACTATCTACTTTCTTTATAGAAACGACCAGAGAATCCTATAGAGACATAGTAGGATAGATAATTACCTTCTTCATCAAGTCATCATTCAAAATACATAGCCATCATAGCTCTGAAGGTTCCATCTGATAAGTATCCATCAAAATTTGAGAAGAACCAGGGTAAAAGTCTATCCAGAACTCAATGTCACATCGAGGGGGTAGAGTCACATCCTCCTTGAGAAAGAATAATATAAGAAATACCTAATAACCCCAGGAACCCCCACCATATTATCAGCCACTGATTGCAGTGACAGATTGGCCAAAAAATAAAGGAGAGGCTCTACACATCGACTGCCCATCAGACATCTCTGCTCGCCAACGAAATCCACTTTTTGCCCAACCACATGTGGAAACATGACTCTTCTATTCAAGTAGATGATTATATCTTGAATAGATTAAAACTATTCGATGATAAGGATGGCATCATACGATTTCATTTATTATAGGTAAAGATCCCTATAGGACTGTTGCAGCCTCAACATTAGCCTATATCCCCGACTAACATCAAACAAGCTAGTCTAACCTCTGACTGACTTACTCAAAACCAGGGTCTTGTAATTTTATTATATGTATATTACTAGATCATGGGATGTAGAAGGTGAAACGAAGGATTATGAATCTCCCAAATCAAACAAAGCATAAGAAAGAGTACTGATCACACTAATGGTACCTCCAACGATCTCTGACCCAACTAGAATTGATGCCACTACAATATGGAACTGACCATGCCTAGATCCTATTTCTATCTATTTTCATCCACATCCTTGACCATTTCTGGGTCGAGGACCCTGAGAATTTCCTAGATTTTGACCTCCACCTACTCTATCTCCCCTTGGTGGGGTAGGAGAATTCTATCCCTACTACAGAAACAGAGAAGCATGAAACTACTACTGAGGTGGGAACTGAACATTCCCACCTCTTCCATACTGATCTCGGACTGGGAAAAGACACTATAGGATTCCATGACCTCCACAAGAGAAAACCCTTAGTCCCAAGCCTATGGGGAAGTAACGAGGAACATATGTTTGATACCAAAACTGCTGAGGTCGACACCCTACTAGCAAAAACCTCGAAGGCCCCGGTTCCTGAGACCTTCATCTGGAATCCTTTACCTTCATAGAACCCTGTTGGATCCCCTATCATTATAGACCTCCTCATGAGTGCATCCTCTAAACTACCTACTCCTCCTTCTGGAAATATTATTATATTGGTTAGGTAAAAGGAGTAACTACATACTGGAGGGAATGAAAGAGTTCCTCCACTAAGCATCTCTCATGAGACTCTCCATCCAGAAAGAGATCTAGAGAAAAGTGAAGGAGATCCTTGAAATTTTTCCCCAACTCCCATACTAATATACTCTTCTACTAAAGGGAGAGCAACTCATGACTTTTCTCACCCTTCACATTTAATGAATGAAATTCCTCCCGAAACCACTTATGAAAATCAACCGACATAACATCGGCCTCATTCCTCTCCCTAGGGTTGAGTATCCACCATTGACAAACAACACCCCACATATGAATCACTAATAGATGAACCCAATACTCTGTCAGTGCCTAGATTAATTGGAATGTGATCACCAACTCTTCATGGAAACTATCCTTCTATGTATCTAAAACATAGCCTTTTTAGTTTCATAGAGTCTACTACTAGAAGGAACGAAACGTAGTTTTCCACTTATCATCCTCCCCCACTACTTCAACCCTCCATCAGTCAACCATGTCATCTTTCTAAGCCTCCACTGCTCATATCACATGCGGGTGGTGACCAGGTGCCATAGCTGAAATATAAACAAGGATGGCCTAAGCCTGATTAGTATGGAATTTTATTTAAGGTTCATTTTAACATTTTATTATTTAAATTTACCTAAAACACCCAACTCAAAAATGAAAACAAGTCATCATGATGCATGAACCTTTCCTAGGGTCTCTGCCCCACAAATGGTGTTGCCTCACGTGGTCATTCAGTAAGCTCTGAGTCCTTGCATCAGATCATGAGGGGCCCTAAAATCTCGTGTCCTAGATAGTCTTCCTAGGACTATGTCACACACCAATACCATTGATCGTGTATTTGATCATGTCAAATTAGTTGATTAGTTTTACATGAATTTATATAGTATAGTAGTAACACTAGGTTATTTCTCAAGAGATCCTTAGATCATAATTTAAAAAGTTTTTTTTATTAAGAAAATAAAATTGGAATGGGGTTTAATAAAAATGGGTTTTTTTTATTTTAAAATAGAAATTTAAATTATCTTACTACTGAGAGAAACTGGTTGTAGAAATCATGATAAATCCGAGAAAGTATCCCTTGATACTCAATCCATCATCTCTCTCAAGGAAAAGCGATGGATCCTTGATTCCATAATTTTATATGCACTGAAACTAGTAATGGTATTTGAGTTCTTACTAAATTAACAACTAGAATTTTATCGATCAACATTATTGATTATCGGCAACCACTCAAAATCAACAAAAATTAATCTATGTAAAAATAGAACTCAATCAAGGCATCATATCAACAAGGTCATGAGATGACCAGATTTGTTTCAATGATAAAATATACCAAAAGACAAGAACATGCATATTCCTAGGTTCAGGCTCCTAGATTTTATCATGTGACACAATCCATTTACACACTCATGAAATATAAGGGGTTATAAAAGGGGAAACCACATAAAAATCATCACAAGATCCAGGTTATTCATGGAAGCATGGAGATTCCTATTTCATTGATTTCTATTATATCATAATAGAATAAACACAAATTTAGAAGTTAGAAATGAATAAAAATCGACAAAAAACTAATAAACAAATTACCTTACAAATATTACAAGTGTGGGGATCATGATTACAATAAGGAACACCCCCAAATTGATAACTAAGAGTCTTAGAAGTACATGAGGGAGAAGAGAACTAAAATGGATGAAGAGAGCTCTCTAGTTTGGCTAACTTTAACCCCAGGTAGTACAACATTATAGAATGAGGGGAGGAGTGATTTTATGGACAATTACTTCAAAATTTTCACAAAAAGTGGCCAAGTATCTAAAGGGATTGGTGACTATTAAAGGAAGAATTTTTACTCCATATTTATCTGGTTGCTTGGCTAAACAAAACACCTGTAAATGACATGAAATTATGTGGAGTGTTGGTTCATTGTGTTAGATTTCCAAGGGAGGTGGAATCATCCTAATAAGTTCTTAAAGGCCCATGTAATGGACCAAATATAGAAGAGTGGTCTAATCTGGCCTATCCAGAATTTCTTCACATTTTGGGCCTATTTTTGGCCTCCAAATGGATGAATTGGGCTCCATGATCTTCTAGAATATGAAACCCACATTTTTTTTTTCATTCATAGACCCATTTTTAACCCAATTTAATTAATGGATGATCCAAAGTTCATATTAATGTCCACATATAAGCTAGGGCTCTCACACAGTTTGGACCATTTTCTTTGAATTCCATAATGGGATCTCTAAATCACCTCCTCCTACATTGTGAACACCAAAAAAAATTAAAATTTACCTTTTAAATAGTGATAAAAATTAATTTATTAAATCAAAAATGAAGTGAAATTTATTATTATATTTGGAATATTAATTACAAACCCATCTTAAAATAGCGGTGTTAGGGTGGAATTGAATTTGTGAATCTCTATGCGATCACACCCCCACACCAAAGCATTTCCACTCTAAGGAAAAGTCACATATCCAAAAAAATGATGAATTTAAATATTCCCATCATCATAAAGATTTCACATTTGAGGAAATTTTAAATCATTATTTTAATTCTATCAGTGCACAAACCACGCCATGGAGTTCTTCCTAGTTAAAATGAAATAAAATGTCTCATAAATCATATGATAATTAAAATCAAAGAGATTAATGATTCCAAATTGAGATAGGAATTAAAAATTTAACCATTCCACTAACTCTCCATGTGTGTGTGAAAACCATTCCATGCTATTCGTTCCACTTTATATCCAATAAATATAGTTTATTTTAACATTTTTCAATTTAAACGATATTTTTCCACCATACCGTCCCTACATACATTGCAATCATATTTCAAGACCCACTCACTTAAGTATTCCCAGAATTCAAAACATAAGCCCCCGACCTAGATATCTCCATATGTTGCACATTTCTTCACTCCCCTCATTTATTAATTTTTTTTGTTTTTTATAAGTTTCATTTGGAAAAAATATCACACTCATCTCTCAACCCTTGTTTGATCTCATAACACAAATAATTATACTAGTTATAAAAATATAAAAGGTTAAGGAGGAGTGACTTTCGACCAGACCACGACACAAACATTTTTTTTTGATTTTTTAGGGAATACAATAGTCAAATATCAGGTACACACACATAGGTCAATACAGTATAGTAATGAAACAGATCATATAAAGAATGAACATATAGAAATATAATATTAAGTTTCAAAATATTAACCTAACATATATTTACATTTTATTAAGTAAAAAATATTCACACTTTTTGGTTTGGTGCAAAAATGTGTGGAGATATTAGTGAAATGATTTTCCTAAAAACTACTAACAAAAGGGGAATTGATCATCTCAAATATTTCACAGAGATACAACCATGTATATCATTGAAATAAAACCAATTTACTAAAAATCACCTCCTGATGTTAAATTCATACAAATATTCATTCCATAATAGAGACAATTTTTCATCAAATATTAAAAATATATGGAATCAAAAATTTCAAAATGAATTTTCAATAAGTTCCATGATTTCGTTACCATAAGGCGGGGTGTGGGGGGAGTAAAAATACCATAAAAAGGTGAAAGAGAGAATAAAGAAGAAAGACAATGAAAAACCTAATGAACATAGGAAGATGTGGGAAAGTGAAAATAACATTAAGAAGGTGAAAAAAAGAGTAAATAAGAAATATGATGAAAATAATAAGGAACCTATGAATGTATCCACCCCCACACCATGATTGTATAGTTTCCTCACTGTAATAACTGAGAATGTGAGAAGGAAGGATAAAACCTGGTGTGTTTCACAGGAATGTTGCTTCATGAAGGTGGATTTCTTCCAAAATATTCTTTGTAAAAACCTCATAAATGTGTTTAAGTCACTGCCCAATGATAGTATGACTTCTTCAACTCAGATCATGAAAAATATGTATTGCACCAAAAGGGTAAACATTAATAACAGTATAAGGACTGAGCCATTGGAAACGAAGCTTACCTGGTTGGAGATTTAGGCTGGAATTTTACATGATAACCATATCACCAATATGTAACTTCTTCTAATGAATCATGCCATCATGGATAGCCTCTGTCATATCTTTATAGATTCAAGAGTTCCCATTTTCATCAGATATAATTTCTTCCAACTCTTGTATCTGCATTTTCCTATTCTCACCTGCATCTAAAAGATTCATATTACATTTTTTAATATCTAAATATTCATGGTGTTCTACATCCACCACAATGTGATAAGACTTTCCAAATACAATTCTGTATGGTAACATTTAGATTGTTGTTTTAGAAGCTGTACGGTACGCCCAAAGTGCATCATCCATGTGTAAACACCAATCCTTCCTGTTGGGTTATACCATTTTTCCAAGATTATCCTAACATCCAAATTTGATATTTCTTATTGTCCATTAGTTTGAGGGAGATATGTAGTGTAGAATTTATTATCAACCCAATACTTATGAAGCAAAATTTTCATGTTGTAATTGCAAAATTGCGAACCCTGATCAGCAATGATGAATCTCAGAAAACCTAACCTACTTCAAATCTGGGACATTACAAAATCAACAATAACTCAAGAGTCATCGGTCCTAGTAGCATTTACTTCCACCCATTTAAAAACATAGTACATAGCTAACAAGATGTACATGAAGGAAAATGAATTTGGGAAAGGCCTTATGAAGTCAATTCTCCATGCATCAAAGATATCATAGAATAACATGGGCAGTTGGGGCATTTCATTCCTCTTGGATATATTCCCTATTAATTAACAATGTCTACATGACATGTAAAATATATGGGATTCCCTATACAATATTGTCCAATAAAATTTTGAGTCAAGGACCTTTCAAGTTGTTTTTTGAGAGCCAAAGTGGACCCCAAAGGCCAAAGTGTTTCCTAAGGTCAAAACAAAGGTGAACTCATTGTCAGAGACACACCGAAGAACTACTTGGTCACCAAAAATTATCCACAAATATGGTTCATCTCAAATGTACCACTGATAATCAGTCTTAAGTCTCTAGGACTGTGAAGTGGTGAAATCATTGGGGACCCTAAATATTTCTAGAAAATTCACAGTGTCCACATACTAGAGGGTAAGGTCCACAACATCACAAATATTCTCACGAGGGAAGAATTATCTAATAGGTAGGTATGAGTCAACATGGGTGTCCAATGGTGGATAAATCATACTAATATGGTCAAATAAAACATTTTCTATGCCACTCTTATCTCTAATCTCAAGGTCAAAATCTTGGAGGAGGATCATCCACCATATGAGGTGGGGATTAGCTTCATGTTTCATTAGGAGAAAACGAAGGGAAATATGGTTAGAAAACACAATTACTTTTGACCCAAGACGATATGAAAGAAAATTTTCCAAGGAAAACACAATAGAAATGAGTTCTTTTTCAGTGGTTTTGTAGTTTACCTCGGCAGGGTCAATGGTAAATAAGGAATATGAAATAAGATGAGGAGCCTTATAAACCCCTTATGATAAGACTGCCCCAACTACTAAGTTATAGGAATCCCACATAAGTTCTATGGGGATATCACACCTTGGTGTTTGGATGATGGGAGGATATGTGAGACTCATTTTTGGTGAATTTAATGTAACCTCAAAATTTTTATCAAAGAAAAACATAGAATGTTTTTGTAATATCCGAGACAATGGAAGTGAGATCTTATTAAAGTCTATAATGATTCAGTGGTAAAAAATAGTATGGCCCATGAAATATTGAACCTCATGAAAACATTTTGGAAATGGAAGGCATGTAATTAATTCAATTTTAGATTTATCAACTCGAATTCCCTTATTTTAAATGATATGCTCAAGAAAAACCCCCCTCTCAACCATGAAATAGAATTTCTCATAATTTAGAACAAGCTCTTTTTCAATGCAGCGGCAAAGGAAAGAACCTAGGTGTTCTAAACAATAATCAAAACAAGAACCATATTCCGTGAAATAATCTATAAATACTTCGATACAACACTCAAGGTACTCAGAAAAAATACTCATCACACATCACTGAAAAGTACCAGGAGCATTATATAGACCAAAATGCATTCTTCTATATGAAAATATGATGAAAGGACTAGTAAATGTAGCATTTTCATGACCCTTGTGGGATATATGGATTTGGAAATAACCCAAATATCCATCAAGGAAACAATAATGGGACTTAGTAGACAATCGTTCTAAAATTTGTTCAATGAATGGTAGAGGAAAGTGGTCATTCCAAATGGATTAATTCCGTCCCTGGTTGTCGATATAGACTCTCCAACTATTTTGCACACATGTTGGAACCAATTCAATACTTTCATTTGACACAACTGTTATTCCAGTTTTTTTAGGCATGATTTGTACTGGACTAACCCATTTACTATTAGATATAGGACAAATGATCCCAGAAGTAAGTAATTTACTGACTTCTAATTGTACCCCTTCATGGAGAGTCGGATTCAACCAACATTGTGATTTTATTATGGGAATAGACTCATCATCCAAAAGTATATGGTGAATACAAATAGATGGGATAATCCCAGGAATATCATCCAATGTCTATCCTATCGCCTTTTTACAATCTCTCAAAATGTCAGGTAGTTTTGATTCCTATTGTGGAGAGAGGTTATTAGCAATAATGAGCAATTGGCCAATACCCTAATGATATGCATATTTTAAATTAGAAGGAAGTGGTTTAAGTTCCAACAACAGTAGTTTTTGGATTGAGGGAAGGGGTTTAGGGGGAGTGAGGTCCATGAAACTATCTATCTATTCATGTTTATTCTCTATGGAAAGATAATATATGGAAATGATATTTTCAGAATCATTTATAGTCATGGGTACCTCATAACGAACACCTTCATAAATTAAAGCACAAATTTTTATTTTTTAGACCCCACACAAAAATTAAAACATGAATCAAAACTCAAATAATCCAAGTGAGAAGAAGAGGAAAATGAGTCAGAGTTTGGGATGAGGAGAGGATTTTGTGTGTGTGTGTCATTAGAGAGAACTTCCATTGATTATACAGGATGTATAGAGTTCTCTTCAATGGGGTGTTTCATTAACTCAAGTATGTTAAAACTTACCTTTTCTCGGCCGAACTCCATGAATAAAAAACCATTTTGAACATTAATGATTGTATTTGTTTTTTTAAGGAATGACCTCCCATGTATGAGAGGAGCATGTCCTTGGGTTAGGGTATCTTCCATCTTAAGAATGTAGAAATCAGCGGGGAAGATGAGATTCTTCACTCTTACAAGGATATCCTCAATCAATCCTTTTGGATGCGTAGTACTTCAGTTGTCAAGTTGCCAGACAATGCATGTTTGTTTAATATCTCTATCCTATAGAGGTTTATACATGTATTGAGGCATCATATTAATAGAAGTACCTAAATCTAGAATATCATTAGAAAATAAGGTCTCCCCTATGGTACATAGTATCGTGAATGTGCACGGATCATTGAATTTGGTTGGAATTGCTGGTTCAATAAAGGATGAGAAATTCCTCCCCAAGTTGACCCTCTCATTCCCCATCATCATCCTTATATGGGTGAAAATATCTTTAATAAATTTGGCATATCGAGGGATTTTTTAACTACATCCAATAAAGGAGTTTTAAATTGAACCTTTTTAAATGTATCAATTATTTATTTATCAATATCATTATCAAAATTCTTCTTATATTTAGAAAGTCTTTAGGGGAAAGTAAGAGGAATGGATTGTTCATTTGAACCATCCATGATAATTTGATTACCCTTTTTATTTCGTTCTTCTTCATTGAAATCTTCTATGGGTGGAGAAAGAGTGTTTTCAAGAGGGGGATATACCGGTTTGGTAGAATCATTGGACGTTGAAAGTTCTTTATGACTACGAAGCATTATTGGACAAACACTACCTTCATCTTTTGGATTGGCAATAGGTTGGGAAGGTACTTTTCCAGAACCTTGCATCTTTATCTCACAGATGGTGTTCTCTAATTTTCCCACTTGACTTCATAGGTTTGAATAATCAATTGTGTGGTTTGTTGGAAGTAGAGGTTATGGGATTCAATTTTCTTCACCATATCCTTGAGGATTGGTTCAAATTTGGGAGGAGGATGAGGATTGTTTCAATTAGGAGAAGGGTAAGAAGGTTGAATACCATGGTCTTTTTTATACCAATTCTTATTGGTGTAGCTAGAGTTTCCTGCTTTTTTGTACTAGGCTTGTGTTTTTCACACAGGTTTTGGATTTTGCATGAATTGTTCTTACTTGAAGGGAGGTTCCTGTTGGAATGGATGCCCTGGGAACACTGCTACACTAGTCTCAGGTGAATCTTGAAGTTGTGGGCACTAGCACTACCTCAAAATATGGCAAGGGAAGTGCGGCCCTTTATCAACGCCAAACAAAAAGGTCTGATAAAGTGGCGTGCCTTTATCAGTGCTAGCTAAAAGCACTGATAAACATTTTTATTATTTATTTATATAAAATTATCATAATTATATTTAAAAATAATGTTTTCTGTATATATTAATAATTTTATACCAATATTTATAAATATATACTATTTATAGTTATAATTATTAATAAATAAATATATTTTTATCATATATATAATTTTAAATAAATATATAAGAATATAAATAAATTATTAAAATTATAATTTTATAAAATAAGTATCTACCAGTGCTAAAATAATAGTGCTGATAAATAGGTGTTTTATTAGCCCTTTTTTCACACTAATAAAGATAGACCTTTATCAGCGCTAAAAAGCATTGATAAAACACCAATTTATGAGTGCTATAATTTTAGCACTAATAATGGTATGTTTTATCAACGCTTTTATTTTAGCACTGATAAAACATACTTTATCAGTGCTTTTAACTAGTGCTGATAAAGGTTCCAATTGTTTTTATAAAAGAACCCTAATTGGACCCTCCTCTCTCGCATGCATTCAAGCCTTCGCGGAAGCTGTACCCGACCCCTCCAACATTATGAACCCTCCTCCTCCTCCTACTCCTCCTCATCCTCCACCACCACTTCGTTTTCCTCCTTCTCCGCCGTGACCGCCCTCCTCCTTTTTCATTGCTACCTCCGCCGCCACTGCCTCCACCACCGCTGCCTTCGTCGCCGCTCCCTCCTCCACAATGATCCCTCATACTTGGTAACCCTTAATATTTTATAAGGATATATTTTGGATTATATTACTAGTTTTATAATGGTTTTTTAACCCATGTAACATAATTTTCTTGATACTAATTGTTTTAGAGGGATTCCATTGTTTATTTATATGGTGATAGATGAGAATGTGATACTTGAGGGGGTGCTCATGTTTATGAAGGGATAATGAAGATCATTATGAGATTTTGTATTCTTGAGGAGGTAGTTCCAAATAAATTCGATTTGTGAGACTCATTTACATTGTATTCTATGGATTTTCACCCTCGTGGGAAGATGGATTTTCATATAATGTATAATATTTATATACATGAGACCCAGAGTGGGTGGTATTAGTTATGAATTTCCATGAGATATTTTAGATGACATCATGGATGTTCCCTATGATATATGACCTATGGGATAGGTAGGAGAGATTATTACTTAGATATGTGGATTATGTTGTTAGTTTTTCGTGTATTATGGATGAGATTAAATGGGTTTTATAAAGGTAAAATATGTTAGGGGTTAGCCTAGGCTTGTGAATTCTTTAGAGACATGAAGCAAATGTATATGATTTGAGTTGTGATTAGCATAAGTGGTGTCATAAAAATTATGGAATATATGCATGGTGATTCCTTAGACATTGGTAATGTTGAAGGTATGGGTAATTTCCTTGACTTGAGATTGTATAGGCATTGAGATTCCGAGGATTATTTTTGAGAATGGTTCCTTGAGTGTCGATGTTTTTGGTATTAAGGTTTGTTTTTAGGGTAAGATTTGTGTGATTACTAGCCCTGTGTTTTTTATGTGTATCTTAGTAGAGTTCCTATTAGAAAACTAATGGACACATGTGATTTTGAGATGATACCAGTTGGAAGACATTAGTGTAGTTTTCATGAAAATTTTAAGAATGATAATCTTGTTGGAAAGTTGCATGGAGGTTATTTGTTTTGATAATTGAAATACCATGGAGCATGGTCATGGGTTTAGGACTGTGAGCCAAATATAGATGAGATAAGTCTCATGTTAGTCGAAGTTGGGAGATAATTTAGGGTATCACAAAGTTTTAAACCCGTCTAAACCTGCATTATTTCAATAACGTGGGTTGTTGATCACTGTTCTGGAGACTGGATTGTGTGGATGCCTGGGGTTTACATCGGTATGTTTATAGATCAAGTTAATTATAGTATCTCATGAAGATGGTATTTTAGTATAACAAAATGGTGTTCAACTTGTGGGATCATGAGTCATGAAATTTTATTAGGTGGTACAATATTGTACACCCATTATATTGGATGAGGTGAGAATGGTACACATCAGTTATGCATGTTACCCATTTCAATTTTAAGTCGGTGAGTTGTAAAGTGTGATACGAGGACCAATGGAGTTGAAGAAATTATTTTAGACTCAATTTCATGGGGTTTTGGATGAAATAAAAAAAATTCAATCTATGGTGGAGGATACATTACAAATGAATCAAATATAATGTCATGTTTGATCTGAGAGTTAATCCTAGATAGGTGTTTCTTTGGACAAATGATCATGGATCAGGAGAAGAAACACACATTTGGTGATAGAACATGTTGAGGTGATGATCGATAAGTGGTATAAGGTAAAAATGTAGTGGGGAGTGAACCAATGGTTGTTAAGGGTGCGACTTTCATTTCATATGAATTTCAATGGGTGATGAGTATAATATTTCAGTGATCAGGGAATATGTGGCACTTGATATTTTATGTAAGATATTAGGTACGATAAATATGATCACATATATTAAATATCTATGTTAATATATGGATCATTCACTATGAAGGTATGACCCTCATGTTACAAGGGTTATCAGTATAATGGGATTGGAAATTGGATGGTTGATATGGAATTTGTATGTCATTGAGTTGGTGAATCTGATTTATCTGGTCCAATATAAATACCATATTTAGATTTTAAATGATGTACTAGATAAACTTTATATGTTTACATAATTATCAGGATAATCTTGATGCAATCCAAAGGTGATTCGTGAGGTAAATCATGATTCATCATGTGATTTTGGGGGTGAAACCCATTCATCGCATTACATAGGGGGTGGAACGATTTCTTCACATGTTTAAAGGATTGAATCATGTGTAAAAATGTATTGGTAGTTTTTTACCAGATATTAGATGTTGTAGACAATATAGGGAAATGGTTACTTCATATTTGGTATGGCAGGTTCATTTTGAGTTTTGACTGGGACTTTTGGAAGGAATGTCAGCTTGTTAGGTCCTTGTTCATAAGCAGTAGAGACTTGTTTGATTCTATTTATAATAAAATATGACCACTAGTACAATATTTTGGAGGGTTATTTCATATGTTTTTTTTTGGTTTGGTTAGTTTTAAACCACACCAAGCAAGTTGATGGACTACTGGATGATGTGTTACAATAAGCATTTATGATGGTGGGGAGCACTTTGGATCAGGATCGTGGTGGGTATCACCATGAACTCGATGATGTGTTTAGTGAATAGATTGGGCCCTTGAATGGATGGAATTAATGGATCATCATATATAGGTTTCAATTATGGTTAACCATACATGTCCCATTCCAAAATCTCATTGGACCTCTTTTGGATATGTACAACATATGAGTTCTCATTTTGTGTTTTCTTTTCAGTTGGAAATCTCCTCTACTGTGTGCCTATCCTCTGCCATGAATGCACCTCTTCCACGCGCTGAATGACACCTTCACAATGTGTTTTCTCATGTTACTCATTGGTTTCCACTTGTTCACATGTTATTACTGGTTTATTGATGTTTATAATGTGAAATGTACGGGCTAAATTCCCCCACTAAAAATCATGGTCGTTGGTGGTCCTTGTTTGTGCACTAAATAAATTGCATGTTGGTTGGTTCAGGTTGAACATTTGAATTTAAAAATTTCTAATTTAAGTACACATGACTTATGAATTAACACCCCAGGATGATAAAGCTTCTGTGATAACCCCTTAATTAAAAAAATTGAATAAGGGATAATTTGTAAAATCTAAAATTGTGATTGTTTGGTTCGTATGGTGTGCGATTTTGATCCCAATTGTGTGTTTGTATGGTGTTGCGGTTGTTGGAATTATTGGTATGCCATTTTTTTCCATGTAGTAGTTCTTCCACCATTGAATATCAATTCAAACTTTACCCATTTTAATTGCACCACCACTTTTTTACTAGTGAAATTCCACTAAATCCTAGAAAACCACTTCACTAGAGGACTCTATGAGACACTTTATGGACACCATAGTCAAATAACCATAACAACACATGTAATGAATCCTTCATCCCACAATAACTCTATTTAAAATCATACCATCTATTATTTTAGTATCATAGTTCTTGACTAGAGACATTAGGTTTCCAGAGAAACACTAAAAAACCAGTTTACAACAATGCTTATAGATCACATGTGGGATACTAAAACATTATATTGAAAGGGATTATCATAGATTGTTGAACATATTTAGTGTAATTATTTTGTAATATATTAATAACACTGTATAAAATACAATGAATATGAATAAATAATGGATGAATGCCAATCGTTTGAAAAAAGAGTATGAAGATGGCGTGAAAGAGTTTATCAAGTTTGCAAAATATCATGCATGTGACCCTTGTCAAATCCTTTGTCTATGTTTACAATATTGTTATTCAAGATAAATTAGTCCAAAGGAGTTGGAAGAACACCTGATGTGTCATGGAATAGAACAATGTTATACACGTTGGAATAAACATGGGGAAAAACGAATGTAGGTCGTGGCTCAGATAACACAACATTTTATGGATCATCTGATATGATTACAAGCGTGAACAATGAAGATGATTATATGGATAATGTGATTAGATATGTGAATGATGATGGATATTTTATTGAGGAAATGACAAGGAAAGTTGAAGAAGAATTTGTGATTCCAAAAAAATTGTTTGAGAAGTTAAAGAGTTGTGTAAAGAGGCCATTGTCTGCTGGTTTCACTAAATATACAACATTGTCAACTGACTAAAGCTGTATAGTTTAAAAGTAGGCAACAGGTGGAGTGATTCTAGTTTTATGGAACTAGTTGCTCTCATGAATGGAATGCTACCAGAAGATAATAAGCTCCACAGTCAAACAAACGACGCCAAATGAATGCAATTCTCGATGGGTATGGTCTCTGAAATAATACATGCCTGCCCAAATGAATGTATATTTATTCACAAGGACCACAAATCACTTAATGAATTCCCAAAGTGTGGTACTTCTTGATACAAAAAATATGATTCCAGTCCTACGAAATTTTTATTGTACTTTCCAATCATTCCAATGTTTAGGTGCCTATATGGAAGTGAGGAGACTGCAAGACAATTAACATGGCATACAAATATAATAATTAAAGATCAGAAACTACGTCACCTGGCATACTCGCCTTAGTGGAAGAGAATTAATCATGATTATCCTAAATTTGGAAGCAAGCCGAGAAACCTTCATCATGCGTTATCTACAGATGGGGTGAATTCTTTTGGTTTTCAAAGCAGCAGTCATAGTACATGGCTGGTTGTGTTGGTAAATTATATCTTACCAGCATGGTTATACATGAAACGAAAATACATCATGTTATCTATGCTTATATCTGGACCAAAACAATGAGTAATGATATTGTTGTTTATTTGGATCTATTGATCGAGGATTTGAAATTGTTATGGGATTCAAGTGTTATGTTGTGTAATGCTTACAAATATGAATATTTCACATTGAAATATATGTTTTATGGGATGATACATGACTTTCCTGCTTATGGAATCTTGTCAGGATATATCATTAAAGTAACTCAAGGGTGTCCCATTTGCGAACAAGGTACACAATCAATTAGGTTGAATCATTCATTGAAAATTCTGTTTCTAGGACATCGCAGATTTTTACCCCGATGGCATAAGTACTAATCTTGGAAGACATCATTCGACGGAAGTTATGAAGAACGTATAGCCCCGTCTTGACTAACATGTGATCAATTATTTGAGAAAGTAAAATACGTGGACACTACTATTGGTAAACCATATTCGAAAAACCTTATGAAATCCGGTTGTAAAAAGAGATCAATTTTTTTTGAATTACCATAATGGAATTTTCTATATTTCAAAAATTTTCTTGATGTTAGGCATGTTGAAAAAAATGTATGTGATAGCATCATCGACATGTTTCTAAATAAACCTGAAAAAAAAAGGATGGAATTAAAGCTAGATTGGACATGGTTGAGATGATAATATGAGAAGTGTCGGCACCAGTGAAGCGTTAAAAATGAAAATTTCTTCCTCCTACTACATACACTCTTTCCGGGTAAGAGAGATGTCAGTTTGAAACTTCATGAATGAATATAAGTATCTTGAGGGGTATTCATCAAATATCAAGAACATCGTGTCAATTAGAGATTTAAAATTAAAGGGTATGAAATCACATGACTACCAAAATTTGATGTATGATCTAATTCCTATAGCTTTATGTTGCATTTTTCCCAATAATGTTTTCCATACATTAATGAAGCTCTATTTCTTCGTCAAAGCTATATGAAAAAAAGTTATAGACCTGGTGAAATTTCCAACTATAGAAAGGGAAATTGTTGTCATATTTTGTGAATTGGAAATGTTTTTCAACCGAAATTCTTTGATATAATGGTTCATTTGGTGGGAGAGATTTGACTATGTGGTACTGTACATTATAGATGGATGTACCTCATTGAACGGTATATGATGATTTTAAAAGGGAATGTCAAAATTCATCCAGAGGGTTGTATTGTGAAGCAATATATTGTTCAGGAAGCCGTTGAATTCTATACTGGATACCTATCTGGTGTGGAAAACTTTGGCCTATCGAAATCTCGTCACACTAGGTGGCTTGAGGGTGAAGAAATTTTTGGAAGAGAGGTTGTCACAATCAATATTACAGATCAAGAGTAGGCCCACCTTTACGTTTTTCATAACAGTTTCGACATTGAACCATATGTTCAAACCCACAACTAAATTATTAGGCATTTGAATCCTTATATGGAAGAAAAATGGATATTAGATACACATAATTGACAGTTTATAGGATGGTTTTCTGACCATATTTATAAATAGTTAGATGAAAATCTGGACTCAATTTCAGAATGACATCAATGGCTAGCCGAAGGATCAAGTTTGTATATATTATCTTAAAATTATTATGCAGTTAAGGGTTTTACATTTTATACTAATGAACATGATTAAGACAGTACCATGTAGAATATTGGGGTTATACTTTTGACGGAAGCGATACTTGTTTCTAGTGATAAGGGTAGAAATGAAATTTATGGGAATATGTCATAATTTGGCATCATCAAACAAATATGGGAGTTGGATTATATGAGATTTCAAGTGCCGATTTTTCAATTCAAGTGGGATGATAACATGATTGATATTAAAATAGATGAATTTTGATTCATGAAAGTTGATTTCAGTAACGAAGGGGAGAAAGATGAACCATTTATAATGGCATCACAGGTAGTACAAGTATTTTCTGTTCAAGACCCAGCAATCCGAAACTGGTCAATTGTTCTGTTATCGACCAAAACAACTGAAGGGTCAGATGAAAGTTCAATGGAGGATTACCCTTTCATAGGGACTTCTAAATAATTTTGCTGCGGTCCCAATGTAGATGTCATTTTTAAAGTTAGAGGAGACCACAATAAAGGTATTTACATAGTTGATAGAGGGGTCAAATCTCTTCAGCCTTTAAAAAAAGGGAGTTCAATAATAAGATTATTTGTATATTGTAATATAAATTGTTTTACATTATGTTATTATCTGTTTTATACTACTTTTATGTAATCTAAATTAAATTATAAACTAGTTATGTAGATAATGAATTATATACCTATTGATGCGCTCAATCCCAAGGCACAAAAGGTCTCTCAACATGCTGCTTCTGGTCCTAGTGCGGAGCAACAATAGGTTTTTGAACTTGTTGTTTCTAGTCCCAGTGTTGAGGTAAACATGTTTCTCACCCTATTGTTGTTGGTCCCAGTGCTAATGTTATCACTCCAGAGGAACATAATGATGATGCTTTTGAGGAAATGGTAGGAAATAAATCCCTAACCGCATAAAAAACAAGAGCGTCATAGTTTGACAGTGTTATCCAAAATCCTTAAGAAAAAAAAGGCATAAAATTTGTGGTGGGATGGAATAAGTGAGGCCAACATGTTAACCCCAACAAAGCAATCTTTAGTAGCTACATCAGAATATTCACTCGGGAACACGTGCCGATTGATGTACAGTCGTGGCACCATGTTGAAACCATGCTTAAGAAACCAATGTGGGAAGAGATTATAGTAATATTAAGATATAAGTTATTTAATTTATAAAAATAAAATAAAATACTAAAACATTGACTTATTTTTCATCATCCATTACAGAGTGCATTTTTAATAGATGCCTCGCACAAGGAATATTTATTAATAGTTGTAGGAAGGACTCATAGAGTCTTCCTCACAATTTTAACTAAATATCATCTTAAAGATGATGAAAGAAAAATCAAGCCACACCCACCTCCTCTTTATGCACACTTGATATCCCAATGAGCGTGGGATGCATTTAGAAACTATCGTGCATAGCATAATTTTTAGGTACATTGTGTGTGGTAATACGTTGTTTGACGTTGCTTGTATTTAACACTTTGATTAAACGTTTTTTATTTATGAAACAGAAACTGAGTGATGAAAATAATGAACGTGCAACAAAACCTGCATACCCCTACTGTAAAGCAAGGATGAGGTACGATTCACTTGAGAAAAAAAATTTAAGTCTTTTAAATCTACCGTACTACATTTAGGTGATATAAAACAACACCATAAACACGTGTATCTATTTATAAGCTGATTAATGAATTGAAATTGAAATCTATATCCATCCCACACTATGTTCTATGGAAGGAGGCTCGTGTATATAAATAGGAGATATTCCATCCAACGGATCAAAGGCCTTCAAATAGGGGATATTGGTAGATGAAAACACAAAAAAGTGTGGGAAACATGTGTAATTATGACATAATATAAATTTTATTTGCATTAGATCGCTATTACATAACAATGACTACTTATTTTCCTATATTTTCTATCTAACATAGTCACACGAATCAACAACAACCGCACTAGATGCATACATACTTTCAGAAGCCTTGAAGCAGCCAGAACAGTATGATCGTGTCAGAGGTATGGGTTTTGGTGTGACACCCCAGGTATATTTTCAATAAAAAACAAACATAGGATCAAACTGATGAAATGAAAAATATGCAAGAAAAATTAGCTATTTTCAAGAATAATTACTATACCAAAGAGAGATGATAGAATGTTTGATGGGGGAAAGGCAAATAGAAGAAACAACTCAACAACAACCTGTTCATGAAGATACCACCCCAACACCCACTAACTTTGAGGTGATCTATTCCCCTAAAAACCTGACTTTTTTGAGGTAATGAATGTTCTAATAATTGTTTTTGTGAAATATTAATCACATAGAAATTGATACATTTACTATAATAATATTTTACAGGGTGAAAATGACTATGATTTAAATCTATCAACTCCCACCTATCGCCTTGTAGCGAGGGCTACAGTGTTCAATATACAGAATGACATGCTACACAATATAAAAATTCCAATAGATCATGTTAGAGTGTCAATTAACCTAGCTAATGAGCTGAGGGCCAAGCTACCATTTCTGAATGACGATGACGACATTGATATGGATGAACAAGCTATTGGAACATTCATCGTATGGACATTAGCTTTAGTAAAAACATGTCGACAAGGAGGTATCCATTTCCAATTTATTTTTCAAGTTGAACATTTAGAATTTAATGAAAAAAGGTCTGAAATGATGAATGTTATCATAGAATGGCAAATAGAAGAGGGTGAAATGAAGGATCGACTCAAAACCATCTCAAGTATCAACCAACCGATTGAAATTATCTACTGAGAACACCTTTACACATCCCGTTCTATGTCCACATTTAATATCATTGCAGAATCATGTGGATACAATGTTGATAGAAAAAAATACTCACATAGATGATTTTGAAAAAAATATACACTGAGAGGAAAAATCATATTTCATTAGTGCTGAAAATGTAAATGAAATCCTCAAGTATGAATGGATAGACACCTTAGTTGTAAATGTATACCTGAGGGATGTTTTCATGATATTATTTTTCAAAAGCTGATATATTATTATAATTATGAATAAATACATTTAATATTTTTCACAGGTGTATATATGAAAAATAATTGAAGGGATTTACCCATGAAAGAAAATTGGACTTGTTAGTCCTCAAATAACCTCTTCAAAAGAAGAATTAACTTCTGCTAAATAGGACAAAATAAAGTTATCCCTTCTCAAATCATTTGAAAAAAAATTATGGATGACAGAAAATTTTTAATACCAATGATGCATGGGTAAAACTCTACAATTTAATTAGATCAACTATTTTTTATTTTCATTAATTAATAATTCCTTTTTGTGTTTTTAGGAAGCATTGGAAGCTGATTGCAGTCAATTTGGATACTCTAAAGATTTGTTTTCTGGATTCAATACATGGATATGAAACAAACTGACCACACAAGATGGTGTTTGTCAATTTGTAATATACTAGATCCAACATTTTACAACTAAACATGTAGTTATATAATTGATATTATCTTTTAATGAGTATTCTGTTATGATAGGGAGATCTATCAATATCATCTACTTTAGGGAATGAATCAAGGGCCTAAGGAAAAGAATTCCTACAAGATGTACAATTGGACAAGTATCCTAGTATATATAATATGATTGCACTATTAAAACACATATAAAAAAATTACTTATTTTTCTAGATGTTTCTGTAGTTTCCAAAACAAATAAACAGAAAGGAATGTTGTTATTATGTTTGAAAATTTATGAAAGATATCATATTTCATCAACAAAATAGCATCCCTAAAGTGCTATTTTTGAATATAATTACATGTTCATTTAAAATATTTATTAATATTTTGTATATTTATATATTTTCATTACTACCATGACTTTCAGGAAAACTCATATTCACAAGATGATATAGATGTGTTTAGAAATGAGTGGGAAGCATACCTCAGGGAAGATTGTACACAAATAGGATGTAGGTGAATTCCTACTACTAATTTTATCCTTATATGATCATTGATATCTCCCTTTTTACACTTATTGAGCATATATGATCACCCTTTATTATGTTTTATATCCTTAGGTTATGAATAATGGTCTTATAAATGATTTTTCATTCTAATGAATCTTAACATAATGAGAGATTCTTATAAACAAGTTCTTTGTGTTTCTATGTTTCCAAAATCACTAGACCTAAACTATTATGGCATGGATCATTTATATTATATATTTTGGTCATTTATGAAGGTACTTCTACTAATGTAGTGTGTTGGAAAAATATTGTTTGTGTATCACCCCCAAACATAATAACAAAACTAAGGATTCTTCAATAATGTTGGTTAACTACCGCTTAGCATAACATCTGATCTGAACTCCCGATCTGGCGTCCCCCTAATGCTATCATCCGACACGATATCTATGATATCATACTTTAGTTTTCACTTTTCCTTCTCTTCATACAACCATTTACAAGATAAATGGGTGTAATAAGAGAAGGAAAAGTGAACACTGAATGATGATATCATAGGGATGGTGTCAGATGAGAGCATGGCGGGGACGCTAGATCGGAAGTTCAGGTCAAATTCTATAGTATGTGGTAGTTAACCAAATGTAGTAAAGTGCAAAAAAAATCATTAGTTTTGTTATTATCTTATATCTAGACCAGAGAAACCATTTGGAAATAATTAAAGGTAATGTTATGATATAATTTGTTTATTTTAACAAAAAATTATATAATAAAATGTGGTTTTGATTTTCATTATTCCTTGCAGGGTTCGTTTATTTTAGAAGATTTATGTCCATGTGACCTGCCTTTTCAGGACGAACTATGACACTGTGTCTGCTCAATCACAGAGGTAATGAGAAAATCATTTCACTAATGACTCAATATTTCATAGCTATGTGAGAACTCTTAGGTTTTTGCTCTACTTCACACAATCCTCTTCACGTGATCATGTTACATAAGTTCCTTTGTATGAATGCTTCATGTGAACTGATCATGTGATCTCATCACATGATAAAATCACATAAAAAAAATCACATAATATATTAAGGTAATTCACTTGAACCATGATTTGGGTATTCTTGTTGTATTTATTTGATCGCATAAAGCTTCAAGGGTCGTGTAATCATATAAATCTCCCAGGTTCATTTTATCACGTGATCCTATTATGGTCACGTGATCACATGACTTTGAACAAGTCATGAACTTAATATAATATTTATAATTAGTAATGTGCCCCTTTCTTACTCAAGTCCATTTTAACCCAAAATCCTCCATTTTCATAATTAATAGAAATTTTCCCATTCTTATGATACAAATGAATTCAAGAATTGTAGATGAGGAGGCCATAGTTCATTGGACAAAAATGTTCGATAGTGTGGAAGTCGACCAATGCATAGTCATTCGGTCCACTGACGGGCATCTTAAAAGATTTATGGGAACCAATATCTTGGATTTTAAATTTTCTAATTAGTTTCCCGTATATGTGGGTGGGGGTGTCCAGGGGGGAGGGGGTTTCCAGGAGTGGGGGGGGTGTCCAGGAGGGGAGAGAGGTGTCCAAGAGGGAGGGGGTGTCTAAGGGTGGTATCCATGAGTGGGGTTTATATGAGGGGAGGGAGGGGTGTGTCCCTAAGGGAGGGGGTGTACATGATGGAGGGGTGTCCATGGGGGTGTCCATGAGTGGGATGTCTAGGAGGGGAGGGAGGGGTTGTCTCCAAAATGGAGGGGGAGTCATAGAGGGGTGGGGCGTCCTGGTGTGAGGGTGGGTGGGGGATGTCTAGGAGGGGGGGGGGGGTGTCTAGGAGGGGGGGGGGGTCTAGGTGGGGAGGGAGGTGTCCAAGAGGGGGGGGGGGGGTTCGAGGAGGGAGGGGGTCTCCAAGTGGGTGGGGGAGGGGTGTCTAGGAGGAAGGGGGTTTCCAAGAGTGGGGGTATCCAAAAGGGAGGGGGTGTCTAGGGAGGTATCCATGAGTGGGGTGTCCAGGAGGGGAGGGAGGGTGTGTGTCCAGAAAGGATGGGGTGTCAAGGAGGATGGGGGTGTCCAGATGTGAGGGTGGGTGGGGGTGTCCACGAGTGGGGGGGGGGGGGGGGGCTATCCATGAGTGGGGGGTGTCCAGGAGGATATGGAGGTGTCTAAGAGGGAGGGGATGTCTAAGAGGGAGGGGGTCTCTAGGTGGGAGGGGGGGTCTCTAGGTGGGTGTGGGGTGTCCAGGAAGGAGGGGGTGCCCATGATGGAGGGGGGGGGGGGTGTCTAGGGGGTGTCGAGGAGTGGGGGATGGGGTGTCCAAAAGGGAGTGGGGTGTCCAGGGGGTGTCCATGAGGAGGGTGTCTAGGAGGGGAGGGAGGGGGTGTGTCTAGAAGGGAAGGGGTGTCCAGGCAGAGATCCATTCGATTCCATTAAATACTGATAATAAACAATGGGTGGATCACTTATAGCGTAGCATGAAGTGGGTATATAGTGAGGCATCAAAATTTCCAACCAACCAAAGCAATTACAAGCCCATGTAAAGGACCAATAATTATATTCCAGTTAAATTTTAGGCTCTATATATCTTTTTTAATGCCATAAAGGCCTAACATATGCATCATTTACCATTCTGACATGAGATTTATAAGAAACACTCTTTTTATCTACACCAACATTGTTATAGAATACATCGTCTGGAAAAATTACTGATGATATATGAGTTTTATGGAAGGAATAATTTATTATCTAGATGATTTTTGATAACAGTCTCAACTAAATCAATTTTGACCCTCAATCCTAGCATGTGGATTAAATCTTCAAAATGAGATGTTTTTTTACCTGAAACTAAATTACAGAAGATGTATCCACACTACTTATATATATATATATATATATATATATATATATATATATATACCTTCTCCCACTTTCCCTAGGAATTTCATCTACCTATTGTGTCATAGGATCTCTATGTTTCTGCTTTATGTATTTTTAAATTATATTTTTTATAATGTTATGTGAAATTTCCTTCCAATACCTCTAATATTTTTTTGGTGTTTTTCGGGGATTTTTTGAACTGTATATCTTCAAAAATAATGAAATTGGGGGGGGGGGGGGTTCCATGAATGGTGTGTCCAGGAGTGGGGGGGTCCAAGAGTGGGGTGTCCAGGAGTGGGGGGTGTCTAGGAGGGGGGGAGTCCAGGGGGTGGGAAGGGTGATGTGTGGGTAAAGGGAGGGGGATACTAGGGGAGGGGGTTGTTCATGAAGGATGGGGTCTCTAGAAGTGGGGGGGTCTAGGAGGGGAGGGGGGTTGTCCAGGAGGGGAGGGGGCTACCCAGGGTTGGGAAGGGGGGTTGTCCAGGGAAAAAGAGGGGGCTGCAGGGGGAGGGAGGGGTTGTCCAGGAGGAGGGAGGGGGGCTGCAGGTGGAGAGGTGGTGGTGGTGGTAGGGGGGGTGTCCAGGGTTAGGGAGGGGTTTGTACAGGGGGGCTATCTTAGGGAGGGGTGGGAGGGGGGTTTGGCTAATCACACTAAAGAACTAGGATATCTAGAGAAAAGTGAACCAGTTTGATCATGGCCTATCTAATTGTGTAGGTTCTCATCAGGACCCCTTTAAAAATGATAAATACATTCCTTCCATACCGTCAATGAGACCATAGATATTGTATGAGGTATTTGGGGAGGAATAAGTGGTTAGGGTCCAAGCATGGTTGGACCCAATGTCTAATGAGGATGCACTATCAGTCATACCTTTGACCTAGTTTGGGAGAGTACACTCATAGAGGTTCCTGATATATGTAACTATTTGGTTTAAAACCTATCTAGGATGGTGGTATCACTAGTAAAATGTTATAATTTATTCTAAAATTGAATAATCCTATGAAACTGAATACACCATCATGTATGTGTCATATTGTATAGCCTTTGTAGATTCCACCATTTTTTTATTGTTAATAAATGAAACCTTTTGGATTCCATGTTGTTCTTGACATTTATTCCTCTTATTTTCTCATCCATGTAATCATAACAAAAAAATATTTATAAATCAATGAATCATGTTGAGCCTATTCTAAAATATTAATTCAATCCAACAAAATATGGACATGTAAAGGTTGTAACAGGTAACAATTGACATTTTTTAATGTATTATTTCATATTAATGTTTAATTTATTCCATTATTGTATTACTAACAAAATATTTGTTTTCTTATATAGGTGAATTTTTTATCTTGAGTTATAATGCTTTGTTCAGAAACTAATACCATGGACAACAATTTTTGAGAGCAGATCATGGATGCAAAAAAGACGAAACATTAATGTTTTTAACTATTTATTGGTTAATTGTAATTGTAACCATATTAAGCATTGTTTGAAATGTATATAACAATGTTTTTTTGTATTCATGATTTTAGGTAAATGTATATAGAAATATTGTTCTTATCTACTTTGTGTGTAGGTGTTTATAGTGCTGTGTGTGCAGGTGTTGTTTTAGGTGTGTAGGTGTTGTACATGTGTTTTGTTTGATTAGGCAAGTTGGCCTTTATCAGTGATAATTGAGCGTAGATAAATGTCTAATATATTAGAACTCAAAATAGCAATGTTAATGTTGGTCTATATCAGTGCTATTTTGAGCGCTGATATATTAAACGTTTATAAGCACTTAAAATAGCACTGATAAAGGGGAAATTTATCAGTGCTCAAAATAGCACAGATAAAGATGGCCCTTTATCAACACTAAACAAGCACTGATAAAGGGAGACCATTTTCATCACAATTTTTAGCACTGATAAAAGGGGACCGCCCTTTATCATCACCACAATTAACAGTGCTTTTCTAGTGCTGTTAAAGGTGGTTTTTAGCATTATTAAAAGCCCTATTTGTTGTAGTGTGGTAAAAAATGTGTATTTTTAGAACAAATAAAACAATGTAATGGAATTTAATAAGAGTGTTAGTTACCTTGTGCTTGAGATAATTGCCTTAGAAGGGTTTGCATCTCATCATTTTTATTATCTACCATTTATTCTAGGGAACAATGACTTACCTATTGAACACCCCGGGTTGGTGGAATAGCTCATGTACCAAATTGTTGAGCATTTTGAGCCATGTTGTCTACTAATTCATGACCATAAGAATGATTTTTATCAATAAGGGAACCACCAGCTGCAGAATAAATCATTCTATGATCCATGGGGATAAGTCCCTCCTAGAAGTATTGGATTAAAATTTTCAACTAATCTGATGGTGGGGGAAGCTTGATCTAAGTCTTTTGAATCTCCCCTAGTATTCATGATGTGTCTCTCCTTGTGATTTAAAAATGCCACATATTTCTTTCCTTATTGATGCAGTTCAGGAGGAAGGGTATAACTTCTCTAAAAGGATTATTTTAGGTCATTCTAGCCCCCAATTTTTGTAGGCATATAGTATATACAATCTTTGGCAACACCAACAAGGGATAAAGGGAAGTCCCTAATCTTAATTAAGCCCTCAGACACATTTTTTGGATTCATGGTGGAGCACACAATGTGAAACTCTTTATGATTTTTATGACGGTCCCCATAAGGAAGACCATGGATTTTAATAAGAAGGTTGATTGGGCCTGATCTCCCCTCAAATTTTTATACTTACTCATAATATTGGATGTACAAAGGTTGGTACTCCATATCCAGGGTGGTCAGTTCTTTTAAGGTCTGGTTATTTGCAGCCATGTTTTCTTAGGTTTGTTTTGGTACATTTTTTTGACTATTTTGGGACCACTTGAGGTTCCATAATGGGTTACTTGGTTTTACATGATTGTCCCAATCTATATGACTTGATTTTTTAGTGGATTGTCTTTTCAATTTGTTGGTCAAATTCAAGAAATTTGTTTTCTATTCGAGTCATGAAAATAAGATCCGATGATCGATTTTTTTTGTAATTTTTCCTTTTTTAGGATTGAATATGGTTAAAATAAAAGCACTCAAGAGGTTGAAAGAAGAATAGAATGTTACACTATAAAATTTGAGATATATAGACAGATGAAGAAAAAATATAGAGAAGATAGAGATAAAGGAAGAGCATACAAAGAAAAATAAAAATGAAAACAAAAACAATCAAATGGGGAGGGATACTGAAAATAGTACTAATTAATAAGTAAAATAAATAAATAAAAGGAAAAAATGACCTTGGATCCCCAGAAATGTTTCCAAAATTTGATCGCGTTGTTGAGCGTATCAAATTAGTAGTATAGTTTTACTAGAATTTCAGTAGTGTAGTTGTAACCCTAGGTCATCTCTCAATGGATGCTTATACCGTTGATTCAAAAATAAGGTGTTGATTAAAAAAATCAAAGGGGAATGGGGTTTTATAAAAATTTGTTTATTTATTTAATAATAGAAATAGAAATTATATTACTACTAAGATAAACTGGATGGATAAATCGTGATCAACCCGAGTAAGTGTCCCTTGATGCTTAATCTGTCATCGCTCTTAAGGAAAAGGGATGGATCATTGATTAATTTATTTTATAAACACTGAAACTGGTAATGGTACTTGAGTTATTCCTATATTACCACCTAGTATTTGATCGATAAATGATATTGACTATCAGTGACAACTTAATATCAACAAACACGAATCAATGTAAAAAGAGAACACAATAAAGGCATTACACTAGCAATGTGATGAGATGACCATATTTTTGTCAATGATAAAATATTCCACAAGACAATAAAATGCATGTTCAAAAGTTCAGGCTCCTAGAATTGTTTCAACTGAAGTAATCCATTTGCACACTCATGAAAGGGAAGGGGTGAGAAAAGAGGAAATCACACACAAATCGTCACAGGATCCATGAAATGAATAAAATCATAGAGATTCTTCTTCCATTTTTTTATTTGATCCTAATAGAAAATAAAAATTTAAAGTTATAAATGATGAAAAATTTAATAGAAGATTGTAAATAAATTTCCTTACAAAGATTACAAGTTTGGAGCTTGGGATTACAATATGGAAAACCCCAAAATTGATCATTAAGAGTATTATAAGTACATGAGAGAGAAGATAAATAAAATGGATGAAGATAACTCTCCAATTATACTAACATTAACCTATAGTATTGAAACATGAGATAATATGGGGGGGAGTGAATTTATAGACAATTACATCAAAATTTCCACAACAAGTGGCCTAGTATCTAAAGGGCTAGATTACTATTCAAGGAAATTTTTTAACATCATATATATCTGGTTAGTTGACTGAACAAATGTGTGAAAATGACTTGAAATTCGGTGGAGAGTTGGGTCCTCGAGTTATATGTTCAAGGGAGGTTGAATCAGCCTAATATAATCTCTGAGGCCTAGGTTATGCACTAAATATAGAAGGGTGTTCGAATCGGGATTGCCCAGAATTGCTTTATATTGTGGGCCTATTTTGTTCCTCCAAATGGAAAAATTTGGATCCACGATATTCTAGAAAAATATACCCCACATTGTTTTTCATTCCCACACCCATTTTTAACCATATTGGATGCATGTATTATCAATAGTACACATTAATTTCCACATGCATTCTTGGGATCTCACATAGTTTGGCCCATTTTCCATGAATTCCATCTTGGGCTCTTCAAATCACCTCCTCCTACAATGTAAACACCGAAACAAGTAAAATTTCTCTTTTAAAAAGTGATAAACATTAAATCATTGAATCATACATGAAGTGCAATTTATTATTTTATTTGGAATATTCATTACAAAACTTGGTTAAAACAGTAATGTAAGGGTGGAATTGAATAGTGAATCGCTATGCGATCAATCAGATAACATTGTTTCCCTACAATCCAATACAATCCTAACTGTGCCTAACTCCAAAATCATTCCTATCTCTCATCCATCACATTTCATACCATTATTTCATAACCCACCCTCCAAATATACCCCTCTAAGGCAGGAAATGAAGAAACAAAGATAATGATCCCTAATTACTACCTTTAGTTGGCCCTGGGGTGGAAACCAACACCAAGGGTGTACAATCTCAGAAATGGATGGAATTAAACTTTTTATAGAAACAAGATTGGGTGAAAGATTGCATGTCCCAAAAAACACCATAAACTAAATATATTTATATTAAAGAAAACCAAAACCATCTCATATGCATGTAAAAAAAATGTAACTGATACAAATGAAAGAGTCTCCAAGGTAAAATACAAAATGAAAAGCTATGTAGGGACACATAAAATATCCCCATCCCCAAGATAGTAGGGTCTTTCACAATCCATGTAATCTCCCTAGAAACCTAAAAACATTTATATATTCATAGGGTGATCATAAAAGTATACTTAGTAAGAAAATATGATGTCAATCATGCATAAGTGGGATAAGAATACTAATTCACCTCTAAGAATAATAAAAGAAACTAAAAATCAACTTACAAGGTATACTTTCCACCAATAAATCACCAAGGCACACTCACCAAATAACTCATGTCAAGTTAAGTAAATTAGTAAGCACATCGATATTTGGGTACCCAACAACACTTCCCACTGGTTAACTTCTCATACCTAATAGATAAAGTCCGGACGCTACCACGATCTTCCACAAGCCCCACTGCCACCACCTGGACGCACTCACCTGGGAAACATACCACATCCCACCTACAAACACCTAAGACACACCCACATCACATACTTACTATAGACACCTAGGATAGAACAATGTCACATCATGCCTGCATAAACCTGGGCCAAAAAACCAAAATTGCACCCTGAACACACCTAGGAAAGAACAACACATCTCATCCAGAAGACACCTGGGAAACACACCTCACCCACATACACATGAGCCTATAAACCATACCACAACCTGCCTAAAGAGTCTTGGGATACCAATTCATAAAAGAGGGAGCATTGAAGATGCAATAACCATAAATCCATCCTCCCACTGGGATATTGGGAAAGGACACCCTCCCTCATAACAATGGGGGTGTTCAGCATGTAGTGATCAACACATGGGAATGTTTATAGAAATTCACAAGGAACTACTTGTATATATATATATATATATATATATATATATATCAAACACTCATCCCAACCTATGGGTTCTCAAATAAAACAACCATCACACACAAAACTACCCTTGCTTCCACCTCTAATGCATAACCACACAACCATCCACAAACCTAATTTATAACCCTAGACAATTCATTGGGCCAATTATTACTCTACATTAAAAAATTCATTTAATTATTTATTCCAACCCTTCCTGGGAAACTACCAAACACAACTCAACATAATTAAAATAATAAACCACACACACTTCAAAAAAGAATTTGGAAACTCTAAGGGAAATTCCCATGCAACATAACAACATATTTATTAAAAAATATCTCTCCCAAACCATCCTCAGTAACCCCACCACATGAAAAGAACCACATATATTAAAATAATAAAACTCAACTAGGTTGCAGTCCCACTACACAAAGAGACCATTCCTAGCAACAATAACAAAACCCACAAGTAAACCACCTATTCAACAAGTTCATCCAATACACAATCAATAAATATCCCAACTTGAGATACCATTTCACCCTCAAACCATTCAATCACACCGTCACACTTTCAACAGTAGCACCACACAACTCACGACTTCACCACACAACCCATATAAATCACTAGATAGAAAATATCCACACACTGCACACATTCTCACCAAACAAGGAATGGTGTATTCAGATTTAACACATTAGTTCTTAAATATCACTTTGATAAAGAAGGGGTTATCAAATAACAAGTTTGAACCTGTGGAATTCATTTAATTAAAAGGATATACATGATTAATCAAGTTTTCATGTTCATGGTCAATCAATAGATGATTAAAAAGAACTATTCAAGAGTCAGGTGCACAAAGAGATACCACCAATAACCTTAATTTTTATAAGGTATATATATAACACAATTTAAAAAATGGTTCAAAGATAACAGATAAAACAACACACGCATTATCATCATCATACCACTCCTCCTATTTTACTAAGGGAAAAACCCATTATTATAATAGTTCTCTACATCTTCAAAACGCACTAAATTAAGATATGGATTTGAATATATTCTCAAATAAACACGAGTTTTCCAACCCACATGGTACACAATTAAAATAGATATGAAAAAATTCCAACCTTGAAAAATGGACGATAATCAAATCCTCAATGTTCCAAAACAAAGTGTCGTGAAAGAAATAGAAGACTCGATGCGAAAATGAATATGTAGGACAAAGAAAACCACATGAATATGTGGGGATGTAAGGCACTGGGTGCACCTAGATAAAAAAATGGAATCACACAGGGAAGAGAATATCTCAGGTTAGATGTGTTAGATCCTATATTAACAGAAGGGAAACAGTTTCAACAGACATTAGAGTGAGATCGTGGTCAATATTACATGGTTTGTGTATTTAAAATTCATAGGAGCATTAGGATATTAGAGATATAATTATTATCATTTTAAACACCTTTATAAATTCTCAAACAAGGTTTTAAACTCTATTTACGTCAAATAAAACATAAGAGGGGAGAAACTGGAAAGGCATGAAAAAGGATGGAAATGACTCAATAATGGGTGATTCACTAATGTGAGTCCCCAATAGAGACTCACTAATAGTGATTAACTGACACAAACCACCAACAGTGAGTCACTAATGTGACCTACTGATGCACGACCTACTAATGCCTAACCTACTGAAGCCTAGCCTACCAATGCTCGACCTACCGATGCCTCAACAATGACACATGACCTATTAAATCTTAGCCACCGATGCTGAGCTATCGATGTGATCTACCAATGCAAGATACCGATGAAGAAATAGAAATTTTTTCCACATCATGAGATGATATACTATTTCCTCCCAAAACACACCAAGCAATGTATTTTGATAAAGTAATGGATCAGGGAGGTACGAGCCTTTACCGGAAGAGGTAGTATGGTAAACATAATGTTTCATTATTATATTATATTCTCTATTATATGTGATACTTTTTGAGATTTATAAATGCTGTGTTTGGTAATTTAGTATACATGTATATGTGACATGTAAGATTCACTAAAGATCAATATACTCTAGCATTCTTTAGATATCTTTTTCATGAGAGATTCTAAAGAGGGTCCTACTGAGTATACTTTTAATCTCAACCTACATATATATAATATATTTTCATTTCAGTAGGGAAAGTATATATTTTAGTGTATATATTACTAGTTCATTATTTTTTAGGATTTGTATGCTCATTATGATTCCATCCATCATTAATTTTTTTTGGTAATTGTAGTTTCTTTTTCAGTTTTTTAGTAATCTCTAACATTTTTTATTATCACCTGGGATATATTTCATACATATGTATTTGTTTTTATTTGGGTATATTTCTTATATATCTTTCTCTCTTATGCAATTTCTCTAAGAGGGAAATTCCTCCCATATGTATGTTTGTTATGCCCTCAATACTGGTCTCAAACCTAGAGCCTGCTAGAGGCAAGACTCAGGCATTCTCCATATCACTTCTCTCATTTCCATACCATGAGGGGTATTGTTTTTTCATAGTGGGTAATGAAATTTAACAATACTGAATATTCCCAAGATGGTGTAATTGATGTGTAAAATTAAACAAAAACTCATTTTCTATGACTATAAAACGTGTTTTTTCTCATGAGATCAATTGATCTCCCAATGGGCTATCTACAATCACACCAACATGTTTTGTCATGTCTAATGAATTCCTAAAATATTTATTAATAAATTTAATCAACATACTATATACCTTACATCATATGTCTATAGAGATTAAAGAATACATAATATCAATATTTTCCTAGTATGTCAAATAATATTCAATGTAAAACATTAAATATAGAAATGATATATGGTTTAGAAAATAACTAAATAAATTATATAATATATATAGGAAACATCTAATGTCTAAAAAACGTTATATTTAAAAAAATTAACAACAATAAAACTAATAATTTATAGAATAGAACCATCAATGCATTATAAATATAGGATTTGGAATAAATTCATGTCCTTGGGAGAATAAATGATAATGGAATTGAGAAATGAAAACTAGATTTCATAAAAGTGTTTTATTTTCAAATTCATTGAAAACATTTATTATAATTTAAATAGTGTAAGGTGATTATAGTAGAATTAATTTATATTAACATTATATATGTTAAAAAGAAACATTTATTTTTTATTTTGTAAAGAATGTAAAAAAACATTTCAAAAACATTAAAAATGACTTAAAATCCTCTAAAAATAAATTTTAATTTTAAATATCCATTACAAATAATTTTATAAAATAAAAATAACTTTTTTCAATCTAATTGAAAAAATAAAGACTTTGAAGAAAAGTAAACTCGATCAAAAAAGAAATATGGTCTTTTTTTATTTTAAACATTATATTTCATGATTAACATTAAAAATAGAGGATAATTTTTAATAAAATAAGAAATATTCTTAAATTTAAATTGGATAATAAAATACATGAATTATATGGATGATATGTTATAGTATCCCATCAATGAAAATAAGAGAAGTACAAAAATGAGATTGTAAAATAAAGTCTTACCACTTTGGTAATATTAAAATTATATACCCTTGAGATAATAATCATTAATTGAATAATTAATAATTATAATTATATATATATATATATATGAATATTAAAAACATTTAAGGGTTAGTATATACAGATTAAAAAAATAAATATTTTTATTGTACAAAATATGTCTCAATGGACTAGAATTTCAAACGAAATCCATTAACTCATTATTACCTTTTTTTGAATGTGCATTGTCATATTTTATAATCGTTTCCAAGTTGTTACTAATTTATAATATGACTATATTCATAATTATAATATCATATATGAACCTCTTATAACATCTTATCACCTATTCATTAACAATCATTCATCATTTCATTTTTTAGGTGTTAAGTGCTCCGTTTTCTCAGGAATGTTTTTCACATATTTTCCAGTTATTTTACCAAGTATATAGTTAGAAAATATAAAGAATTAAATTAATTTTACCTCAAAATATATTTATTTTATTAAAAGAGAGGAGTATAGGAATACTCAGTAAGAGAAAATTGTGGGGGAGAAAATAGGGGGTCACGATGATCAAACCATGTGGAGACCAAGAGAATCCGCGGAAAAAAAATCCATCCTCGTAGTAGGAAAGAACACCAAATATATTTAAACATAGAATTTAGTACCTTGTATCACCTTGGAATCTAGGAATTTTGCCACATAATTTACCTTGTGCTAGGTATGATGTACTTTCATGCAACTTCTCAAAAATTCTTCTTATATTGTAATATTGTATTTCACCTACCAAGGAGAAAAGATGGAACAATGTATTACATTCAAAACCTAGAGGGAGTTCGATTCGACTGTAGAAAGTTGTGTGTTATTATTGATATTGATTTGGAGGCTGATAAGGATATCCTTATATTCAGCATGCAGTGAATCACCACTCCTAAGATAAACTGAGAATATGACAACAACAGACCCCTTGAGTTCCGAAACAACTCCCCCACCCCCATTATAACCCTAATGGAGGATACATAAGTAATAAATTTGAGCCCTGCAGAGTGAGGATGCCAGCGGACCCAGGCCCCCTGCCTTAGGGTGCAACAATGCATAGAGTAGGAGGACTCTATGCGGATCACTCTGATTGAAGGAGATTTATCTCAACCTCTTCCTATCCGATCCAAATCTATAAGTATACACCTGGTTATAAATATGATTTTTAAACATTACATACATTCTATGAATCATTCTAGTATTTTGGGTAGGGAAAATAAATCACATTACTTCGAGGATATAGTGGTCGTATGTATGCATAAGTGACGTTATTATTTCATAAATGGTTGAAAGGTTAAAGAAGAATATGATATATTTATTATCAATAATTGTTATTATGTCTTAATTATCATATATATTAATTATATAAATCATTAGGACTATCCATGTGATGTGATGATGGAAAAAATTTCAACTATAAGCAACATGGTATCCTTCTATACACAAAAGCAATGTTTCAATTTTTAATTTAATAGGAAAGCATAAAAATAAATATAATGACATAAATATGATCAAATATTTGAATTTGAGGGATAATTTCATTATTATATAATTATTTCTAGAATATTATTGAATTTGTTAAAATAAAAATTAAAAAAAAGATATTGGTGGTGATGATTACCTTCTCTTTTGGAACCCACATTTGGATATATTTTCAAGGACAATAGGGTTTTTATATTGGATGAAAATTTACTCTATAACATATATAATGATTTTAGGGGTATTTTTATGTTTGTTTCATTAATATATGTCTTAAGAGGTGTGAAAAAGTGAGGGTAAGGGGTTACCTTTTAAAAATATTTTTAATTGAACCCTGGCAATTTATTAATGATTAAAAATATTATTAATTAATTTTTTTGAAAAGATTGATCCATAATGACTCCTATAAGATGTTAATAAGTATATGGTATAAATTAAAAAACAAATTGACATTTAATAATGTTTTATGGTCCTCTTAACCCCTATTTATTATATTATCACCTGATAGACACATTTTTACCTTAACCTAGGTAACAGATTATTAAATTTTACTATTCATCCTGAAAAAATATTATTTTAAAAATATTATAGAATATTAGTTATTTTGTGTAATGTTAGATAATCCATTTAGTCAAATCCATTTAACTAATGTGGAAAAAGTTAATTTAAAAAAATCTAGAAAAATATGGTGAACATGGATTTTGAAGAAATAATTTTCACAAATATAAGATAATCTTACATAAAATAATGAATAGTAACAATTATTATGTTGATTTAAATTGTTCTATATATGTATATTCTATATATTTAATTTAAATCATTACTTATTAAATGTTATTTTAATTACCTAAAAATAAGAACACTACTGAATTAAAAAATGTTTTATGAATGATATCCCTTTTACATATAAATTACAATGTCATTATATATAAAAATTTAATAGTAAATACATGTTTAATATAACATATATTAGAAAAAATATTTTATATTAATGGACAAATAGTTAAATACTATATTATCATTTATTCTAAAATTCTTATTTATTTTTTATTATTTGAAAAATTCATTCTACGATTATTTGATCCTTGTAAATTCAAAATCCAAATTAATCATATCAAATTTGAATTTATGTTCCCTAAATTATTAATATTTTAGTTATATTAATGTGTTACTAACATAACATGTTCAATTACTATTATATAATATATGGTTTTACTTTCTTCCCTACAAAAAAGTTTTAACTTCAAAATTTTCAAAGATGTTACTTTCAAAAAAATGAGGGTGGTTTTTCTCTATAACATCATCAAGTATCCCTATTTCCACTTCCATTTAATTATTTCTACATTATACCTTTACCATCCACGTAGTTCAATTCTTCCAAATATTTTCTCTAGTTTCAAGAAACTAGATAGGCCCTATACATTATGATAGGCGATGTTCTTTTCTATTTCATCATAGGTGAGCACATGTGTTGTATTTGTCGTGTAATTCATTCATAATGAGATATGTAACACATCATATACTTTATACATTCTCAGTTTTATTGAAAAATTATAATCCATAGTTACTGTTCTTTCCATAATTTCAATGTTTCTCATGTACTTGGGTATTGGTTTCCTATTCATACTAAACCTTATAACACCCTTACGTATTGATTATTTCAATAAAAGATTATCTCCCACATGAAATTAGAAATCATTATTTTAGTTATCAGAATAATTATTTTTCCTCATTTGAGCTGCATTAATATGAGTCTCAATAGTATTTACATTTTACTATTCCATCTAAAATAGTTCTATGTATATATGATTCCTTCCAAGAATTACATTCCAACCTATTGATGTATGATGTCACTTTCTATATAATTATCTATACGATTCCACTTTAATAAATTAATAGAATATACTATCATAGGAAGAAACAACCAAAGATAGATACTTGTCCCACACACCTGGAATGTGAATAGGGAATGTCCTCATGATATATTATAATGTTTGAATATAATAATTAGAATATCCATCAGTTTGCTAAAGATAATGGGTGCCCAAATGAAACTAACATTCATGACCCTTTTTATTTCATTTCATGAATTATGATGTAAATATTGGGTCATAATAATAAAAAATTAAAATATGTTAACCATTATGTCTTAAAACATAATAGATACAGAGTATTTCAAGGTGATTATGTGGAAAATCATTTATTATTTTTTAAAAATGTATAGAGCTCGTAATTTGTTCAAAAATGAACCAAATTGAATTATTCTTTTTAAGAGTATTTGATAATCTGGTAATAAAGTCCATAGTAATGTCGTTTAATTTTCACAAAGTAATAGGAAATGGTTTCTTGAATCCTTTAGGATGTTATCTCTTAGCCATAACCAATTTAAAATGAAAGCATCATGATACATAATTATAAATTTCCTACTTCATATTCTCCAACTAAAATTGTTCCCCTATATTCAATATATCATGGTGATACCGTAGTATATGGCTAAATACAAGATATGATCATAATAAAATATTTCTTTTTATGAATTAGATATAGATGATATACACAACATCTATCTTAATTTAAGAACACGATATTAGTATATATAGTCTTCTAATATCACATTATTGACGGCTATAGTTTTATTTTAGATATTATCATCATTAAGCTGCTAAATTTTTAACTTTTCCAATAAATATGGTTTAAAAATTATTTGAAAAAGGAGTTATCAATATCCTTAATAAATAATTCCTTGATGCATAAACATTATATATATGAACATAGAATCCCTTTCGATCTTAATTTTTTCTAGGACACCCTTATCATTCCAATTTAATGCATTTACAACATTATTTCCCATCCCTAAGTTGTAGTGAATTGATAAATCATTATCCACGTGTATATTGATCCTTTTTCATTACCTCATTCTGATATATTTCTATGAAAAAATATATATTATACTCTCAAGATCATTTTATATCTCACTACATTCAATATAGAGATAATTTATCTATATCAGAAATGAATGGACTATTACTTCCACCACAATATAATTTGTAAGATAGTTTGGTTCATAATTCATTATATTCCTAGGTGCATAATAATTTACATTTTAATTATGTATAAGGAATCAAACATGTCCTTATATAGATACATCACTATATATCACAAGACCATCATTTTTTGATGGTAAAGAAAAAATCAAGTCATAGACTACACTCCAATTCATTTCTCAAAAAACAATTTTTAAATTTTTTTTCTATACATACATATCACGTTTTTGTTAATTCATGGTTAAGGGGTTATATAATCCGGTAAAATAATGACCAAATCACTAAAAATAACATTCCAAACCGATTAAACTACATATCTCTTTTATGATTTTCTTGTGTAGGATTTACATTTACTGTCATTTTCATTAAATGAACAAATGAGATTAAAAATATTGAAAATATATATCCATGGAAATAATAATTCTGATTAAAACATTCAAACTTTATAAATTTACCATATATCTCATTTCCTCTATGAGCCTTAATTAAAATTTTCTGGAAATTACCCCTTCATCATCACTTTTATAATAAATATACATATCATTAACAAAAACTATCATGATATTCCTAGAACTCTCTATTCATTAGATCCCTAAAAAATGTGGAATTAGTCAATTGAAATGGAATTACAATAAATTCATAATGTTCATACCTCATACAAGATGGTATCATGGAGATATGTTCCTTCATTACTAGAAATTGATGTCACATAGAGCTAAGTTCCTCATTTGAAAATATCATGATCTATGGATTTGATTAAATAAGTAATCAATGATAGGCAGGGGATTATTTTTTATTTGTCTTAGCAACATTTATTTCCCAATAATGAATATATATTGTCATATATCCATATATATTTTTAATGAAATAAACTATTAAACCCCATGAATAACCACTAGGGATTATACATTCCTTATTGAAAAACAACTCTGGTTGTTTCTTAAACTCCAATAATTCCATATTTACCAATATATTCAGTTTCATTGATATAGGTATTGTATTAGTGATTAAATCAAAAGTGATATCAACTTCATGTTATTTTGATTTTTGAAGTAAATCCTTATTAAATAAATCAACTTATTCTTATAAAATAGATATATACTTGTTTTCAACATCACATTATTCATCTATTTATTGGATATGGTATTCTACCCCAAGAATCTCATTTAGAAGAACTATTTCAGGGGGATATTTACATGACCCATACTATGAACTACCTCCCTAAATACATTAAATTCTCTATCTACACAGTCAATCATACTTTCCATCACTTATTAATATATTTTTTATGTTTTAAAATACATTATATAATGAGTATTATATCAATGTTGATCATATGTTTAAAAATATATTCTACAAATTGGGAATGTTTATGTTTCCTAATGGAAATTGAAATTGAAATTCATGTTTATAGGATACTTCCATTAAAATTTTCTTACATATAACTACCTTTTTATGTTGATAGGGAAATATAAAATTTTCATTCATCAAATGGAAGGCCTAAAAGAGTGATAATATAGTGAATAAGATACATAATTGGCTAAATTTTTTGATATTAATTCGGTACCTTCCAAATCAACATTAATAATTTAATATTCACCTTTAATGATCACATAATAAAAGTCCTCTCCCAATAACCTCTTATATAGTATCATCACATGATAATAAAAAAAGATTCAATAATTTCTTTAATTTCAGAATGTTTTATGAAAGTGAAAGTAGTGGTAATATTCATTCCATCATATTTATTATCCTAGTAAAACATATCTCAACACATGTGAAAAACTCCCATTCCTATGAATTACTTTATTGGATGATTCTCTCCACAATATTTACGCGATGAAAATTACATCGTTCATTTCTTATTGATTGATGTGTTCCCTTTTCTGAGTGTCTAACTTACAAATTAGTTTAATTATTTTCCTTATGGATATAAAATCTATAAAAGTACTTTTGAATTTTCATTCCACAAAATAGTTACACATCATTCGATGAAAATGTTTTGGAAAAAAGCACCTTTAAAAGACATTTCGTAATCCCATCATTAAAACGTTCAATATTACTTTTGAAATTTCAGGTACAATATGTAGAAACCTGGATATCCTTATGAAGGAATCATCATACTATAAAACACTTTATTCGTTATTTTTATTTAGGACAAAGAACTATCTATTAATTTAATTTTCTTTCTAATATGGAAACTATTTTTTGAATAATTTTGTTATAAAATATATAAAATCAATATATTCTATTTCTTCTTCCTCACCAGTATTATGGATCGATAACCACTATTGATTAGCATGAATTTTATGAAAATATACTACAAGTATATCCTTTCATCTCATCCCAATGTTTGGAATATCATTTCTAGGGACTCAATATATTAATTGACTCAAACAAGATTAATATCTATACTAAATTGTGGAGGTTTATGGCCTACTAAATGATAAAATGAAGGTTTATTAGGTCATGTAACAATATGATTCTCCATATTTTAAACATTATTATTCATATCCTATGTGAGATACACTAATATATCAACAAGATTCTCATATCAAACACTATTTATATCATCTTGCATAGTAGAAAGTTTTAAAAAATTTACATTAGTAATGGTTAAATTTGTTTAAAAATGAAGAATTTCTAAATAATAAAATATGATAAATTTTCTTAAAACATTATGATTTTAAAATCATAATTTATAATTTTGAATATTTTATTATACTTAAAATAAATTGAGAATTTATTAAATGTTAATATTAGTATCATAATCTGGGTTTCATTTGGAATATCATTAAATTATAAAAATATTTTCAAATATTACATAATGGTTTGTAAGGAAAAATTGATTCATCCTAATCAAATCCCTAAGGAGTGTCAAAATTGGTGTGTAGTAATGGAAAATTTAACATTCACTGGAATGTATGCTAAGATATAGTCAACCAATTGTTTTTGGTGTCATAACACCTAGATTAATCTATTCTAAATACCATGTCAACATACAGTATCCTGATAGGGATATATAGCTATAGAGACCACATTGTATATACATTACCAAAAAAATAATGATATTTTCTTATAATTAGGCATATCCACAAAATCTATCATATGGTTATGATCCATAATCTGTGTTTTCTTAAATCTAGTTCCAAAGGTTTCTACAAAACTTTCTATAATTCCAAATGTAACTTCCCAAACAATAGTAACCCATATTTATTGTATACATAATTACATTAAAAAAATATATAGTGGATTACATCATAAAAGGATTTATCTGTTTAGTAGATTTGTTGTACCATATATAATTATGTTCCCATTTTATATTAGAACAAGAAATATAAAAACATTGTGAAGATTAATATTCTTTATCATTGAATACACTCAAAGATTTCATTATCATGTCCCAAGGAACAAATAAAGAAAAAAATAACAGCGATCTCAAATGATCCATATGGATTATTAATAGTGGAATATTACAATAGTAACAAAACCATAATCAATATGATACTGTAAATAAATGAATACAATAGAAATATAATTAATAACTTGATAATGAAATTTATACATCGATAATATCAATTAAATAATACAATGGTTAAGGGAACCAAATTCTCAATGATTAAAATGAAAATTATTGGACATTAAGATCTTAGAAATCATTATATCTTTTCAATCTCATCCTTGTATTGGGTTGGTTTAATCGATGAGTATGTAAAAACCAAAAAACCCATTTAATAAAGAAAGACAACTAGTTTATATCATGAGACATGTCTATGAATCCAAGATATATATATAAACCGACCCCACCAGTCAGTTCATGTTGAATGAAGTCTTCATATATTAAATGATCAATATAATTCATAAATAATATTCCTTATCAAATAAATGTCTATGTAGTGTAAGGAATATATAATATTAATATTTCACAAAAAAATCAAATAACATTGAAAGTAAAAACCCATATTTATAAATGGAGTATAATTTAAGAAATAATCATATTCTTGATATAAATAATATTTATATTTAAGAGAATATTAATTTCCAATAATATATCCAATGTTGGAATATATAACTAATTACCAAAAAATTAATAAGAGATAAAAATCACCATTAATTAATCAAAAATATAGATTTTGAAATAATTCATGTCTTTAGTAATTAAAATAAAAAATGAATCAAAATATAAAATTAAAATTTCATCAACGAGTTCTATCTATAAACCATGGAAAATGTGTAAATGAAGCTAGTTTAAAATGGTTATAGAAAGAATAATATCTATTAATTTAATATATTTTAAAAAAGAAATATTCCTTTTGACTTTTTTAAATAATTTAATAAATTTATAGTTCATAAAAATATAAAATATTACATTAAATATTTGAAAATAAGATATTTAAATCCTTAAATTTCCATGATAAATTATTTGAGTAGATAAAAATGAATTTTTTAAATCAACATATTATTATATGGTCATGAAAGAATAATATACCCTTTCAAAAGAGAAATAATATCATATTCCATTTTAATTATTACATTTCATAAATGAATTTCCAAAGAGAGGAAAATGTGGACGACAATATGGAATCTCCCGGTATATCCTAGGGATAATAAAATAAATGGATTTCTTGATGGATGGATTATAATATTCCATAAATGAAAAAAATAAGAAATGACATTTCAAAATAAATTCACACCTCATTGGTAAAATTTAATTTGCTACCTAGTAAGAAAATAAACATTAATATAATATTTAGTTTTCATGAATAAATGAATATATATTATATAAATAAATAAAATGGATATATATGACCCACATAAAAAAATGTTCATACTACCAAATATGTCTCAATTTACTGAATTTGAGATGAAATACCTTACCTAATATATCCCTCTAGTTGAACGGGAATTAAACTCCAGTATGTTGATATAAAAAATTATTAATTTATTCCAAGTCTATATTCATATTTATAATATCATATATGATCTCCTTATAAAATAAAATTACCTATTTATTAAGAATCATATATTTTTTCTATTGTTTTCAGTGTTAATAACTTATTTTTCATATAAATAATTAATTATTGAAGTTCTAGTTCTTATGCATTGGATATATATATATATATCCTCATGAAAATGATATTAATGATATAATTATAATATTTTTTGAATATATACATTTTAATAATCATTCATGAATGTTGGATAGGAAAAATGAGGTACATATTTTTGTAGATATAGTAGATATATGTAAACCTGAGTAACATTATCATTTTCATAATGGGTTAGATGGTCAGGAAGTAAATTATTAGTCAAATTTAAAAACAAAATTTCATTTTTATATTATATTTTGGGTATTTCCATCATTATTTCTATCCATTTTATGTATTGATGGAAAAAACATCACATTAATTTACATGGTTGTATTTTGTAGTACACAAGAGTTATGGTTCTATTTACTATTTTATGGAGAAGGATATGGATACATATTATTCCATAAAAAATAGAATCTATTTATGATGGTTATATTGTTTTTATTATATATTATTTTTTATTATTTAATTAAAAGTGGTAAAAGAAGAAATAAAAAAAGAAATATCTTAGTGAAGATGGTTGCAGTCTCTCATAGATACCTCCATTGGATATCTTATTAAGGACCCTATGATTGGAAATTTGGGAATACCAATAACTATATATTATGAAAGAAAAATATTGATGATATATTTTTTAGGATATTGAATTTCAAAATGTCTCATGTGTTGTCATGAAATATTGGTAGGCTGTTCTATTTTATAATTTAGATGAGTGGCATTTTTTGTACTTTATTATAGTTTTAAAATATTATTAAGTCACTTTATTAAAAAAATGATCCAAAATGACTCATAATCATAGGTGATAATGGTGAGGTTTAAATCTAAAATACGAGGTTTAATGAATTTTTAATTCTCTTTTAACTGTTATATTTTTTGATTAAGACCCAATAAACATGTACTCGCATTTACCACAACAACCAAATTTTATGTTTTTTAATATTCAATATGAACGAAATTTTGTTAAAATTATTAAATAATATTAATTATTATTATATTGAATATGTAATCCGTTTTATAAAATTAACTTTATATATTTTTAACAATTAAATTTGAAAACAAAGCTGAAAAACCTGATTAAAATAGTTTTTGAAGAAATGAATTTATCAGACATAAGAAGAATATTCATTTATGATATGACTAGTAATCATACTTATTTGGATTTAAATTCATATAGTTATCTATTTGATCAATTAATCTAATTTAAATAAATTATTTTAACTATTTCATTTCATTTATTAAAAGAAAAAATATTGTGTTCAGAGTTATAGTTTTATGATTAATATTACTTTTTCCCTGAAAATGACATGGTCATTATTTCAAAAAAAGTTTTTATCAATTAATTATAAATTAAAAATATTACTATACATTATTATAAGTTAGAGAAGTAATTTTTATATACTATGATATTATTTATTCATAAAATTATATTCATATGGGAAATGTCTATAATTTCATTATGGGCTTATTTCGACCTAGTAAATTGAAAAATAAAATTCAACTTATGAAATACGAATTTTCTTTCATGATATTATAGAATGTGGTTTTTATTGTTGTTTTATTAAAATAAAATGTCAACTTACAATATTTGAATCTCAACTGTATCATTTATATTATAAGGTAATACATCTATTTAAAACTCATATCAAGGGCTATTTGGGCCATAAAATGGACTTTCAAGCTATATAATGGGTCTCCCTCTACCCAAGTCAGAAAGTGGTGTTTGCTTTAATAATAAAAATGAGGCTTCAACCCCAAAGATTAAAACACATATCAACGGGAGTGAGGTTGAAACGTCATTATAAATTAAACATGATTTTATGTTTATATTTTGGAAATCCATAACAGTTTTAATTCTTAAGAATAATTTAAATCATGAATAAAAAAATTATTTAAGGGGTGTAGAATGTAACGGTCTGAAACATAAAAATATATTTGTATTAAGAAAATATTATTTTCATATTTTATTCTATAAGAAACATTGGACATTGGAAAAATAATTCTAAGATAAAATAAAATTTTATTATTATAATATAGTTGTTAAATTATTGGGTATAAAAGGAAGTTACCATATTGTGAAATATTGGGAAAAAATGAATAAAATTTCATTGGGTAGTGGAATTATCCATTATAAAACTCATTAATTAATTCTTGTGAAGGAGGTATATTTATTTGAGTTTTAACTAAACCAACAATTTTCCATGCATGAAAAATTAATGTGTGATTGAAATTTCAAGCCAATGGAATTCAAACTCATGGACATTTCTATGAGATCTATAATAGTGGTATCATCACCCCTGACTGAAACCAGAGATTATATTATGATTAGATCATAAATTAATATAACGAAGAGATATGTAAAATATAGTATTACATAGTTTTGAATTTTTTAATTTAATATGTTATTTATTGCTTATAATTTACAAAATTTGAAAATTTACTTTTAATGAAACAATTAAGACCATTTTTCCATAAAAATGGGTTTTATTTTTTTTATATATATTTAAAATTTCATAAGTTGTAAAATATACATCTAAATTTATATATTGATTTAGATCATCAAAATTATAATTTTTTTATATTTAGGGATTTTGTTGAAAGCATTTATTTTTTAAGTGAATTGGGAAAGACGATAGATTATTATAAAACCATTACTTTTATGAAATTATCATAATAAAAGTATTACATAAATGTTATTTTACAACTTTTCTATAATATATATATATATATTTATGTAATTGATATAAATTAAAATATTTTTTTTATAAAAATTGAAGTTTATTATTTTGGAAACACAACTACTACTTCAAAAATTGATATAATATATTCTAATAAAATTTATATTTCTTGACCTATTAAAATTAAACCAAAAATAGAAATTTATTATTTAAAATTATCATTTTAATATTATTTAATAATTCATTTTTCATTTCATGGTATTAAAGTATAGTTAAATAAATTAATATCAATGACCATTTTGTGGTAAAACTATTATTTTCAAAGAATGTTTTTATTAATATTGTGTAACTTTTATCCAGTAAATTAAATAATATTCATTGTAACACCCCGAGATTTTATGAGATATATTATTTTAATTTCATTTATTTCTTCTATTATACACTACACCAAGATTATCTTGTACTATACGCAACACCGTATTAGCTTGCAGTATACGCAACACTATTCTTGGCTCGTGTTATACACAATTTCATGTTCGTTTTGTTGAAATTATTCTACGCAACATTAAGTATAAATTTTGTTTAATGTATAAATGAAATATGTTTTGATTATGTTATATGAAACACAAAACAGAGCTTTCACTACATGCAGCCCTGACTTGGCTTGCGTTACAGGCAATCAAGACCTTCCTCAATAGCGTGTGTAGTACACAATACCGAGTTTCACTAAACGAGATATTATTATAATATTATTATGAACTAACCATTATGAATAGTAATACCCAATTTTTGAAATTTTATAAATTTTATCTTTCAAAATGGACTTCATTTTTGGATTCAGAATATCGAAATTAGCCTAGGGTGAATTTTTGGTATTTTTCTGAAAACATTCAATTTTTGATGAATAGTGAAAATACTGGGTTACTATTTAAAAACAGACTTTTTATTTAAATAATTATATATTTTATTTAAATTTATTTTAGACCAAAATTTATACTTAAAACCTATATAAGTTCAATGTATTTCATTGGAGTCATTTTATAATAATTTAGATATATAAAAAATTTATTGAACTTTTCACCGTCTTTTACCCACATCCTAGGAGAATTTGAAAATTTACAGAAAACATAATTTTACCACTTATGTGAGTGGAATTTCGAAAATCTGAGAGGCACTATTAATATAAAAGAGTAAAATGTGGTTCAATAAGATAAAAATAATTTTTGGTGAATAGTAACTTTTTACTTTTATTTACCACAGTTAAAAGTAAATAGGGTAATTAAGGGTAAAATGATATTATTATTACCCTTACACATGTTATAATTCTATTGGATAAATATAATTCTACCAAAAACAACCTTTGGAATATAATATTATCATTTAAGTCCACATGGATTAGATTAGGACATTTATTTTATTTTATTTTAAAAAGAGTTAAAATACTTAAAATCAATGTTTAATAAATAAAACATTTTTAATATAGGGTTATACATAAGATAAATTAGACTATAAATATTCATTAGAAAGATAAAAGGATTTATTCCTAATGGTATCTTATTTATAATTTTTAGACATTAAATAATTTAATTTATTTATGACACAATGGTGATGTAGTAATTACCAAAATAATGAAATATTAAAATAATTGATATTATAAATACCCAAAGAAATGTAATTTGAGACTTTTTATGAATTACACTAATTTTAAAGGTTAATATAACATTTAATTATTGATTTAAGTAACTTATTTTGAACTAATCATGCTGTTATGATTTTTTAAAAAATCAATTACCAAATAGTGTCAAAATTGACATAAAATAGTTTTTAAAAAACATATTATATTATTAATTGTTATAATATTCCTAAAAATATAAGGTTCGGAAAAATGACTTAGATAAAGTTATATATACTAATAATGAACCTCTTGGGGTTCTTTTGTCTTTTTATAGTGAGTTTATTAACCATATATTGTAAGAAAACAAGAAGACGCGGTAAAAGTTAAATTATTTAACTTACAGTTAAATCTTAATGAGAAGGTTAAAATATTAAACCAAAATTTCCTAAAACCTACTGGTTGAGAGGATTTATACCCATCCCCACTTTAGCTTTGAAATAAATCAATTTGGAGCTATTATAAACAGAATATGACTTTATTATAAAATAATATTTTAAGTTTTTTCAAAGGTGCCCCTCTCCTCCCTTATAAAAAGGTCACCCCTTCCATCTTCTCTTCACACCCTTTTGAGCCTTTAAGATCGGAAAAACCCTTCCCATTTCTCTTCTACACTTCCCTAGAAACATTCTGGAGGTTCTGGTCTTCTCAAAATACCAACTCTACTTCCTTAAGAGCAAGCTTAAAGGAGGTGCATGGAAGAAGAGGTAATCTTTTTACTGATTCTCTCATGTTTAATTCTTCTTATACTTATTATTCTTTAGTTGTTTAACTATAAATTAATAAAATAAGTATCAATATTATACTGATATAATATTATAAATATGAAGAAACCCTATTTGACCTTCTATCCTTTATACGGAAAACGAAATCACCGCGCGTGCGTACGTACGTAATACCGTCTCCACGCCGTGGTGTAATCTATTTTTGACCACCACCTTACATGGATAGGTATAATGGTGAAAATAAATAACTATATATGATTATTATAATGTGATATTGATTCTGAAATATTATACATACACTTCAGTACAATTCCACGATCATGGGAATGATATCATCGCTCGTGTGTACATACGGACTACCGTCTCCACGACGCGATGAGATTCATTCTCCATGTTAACCATTAATGAATAATTATAAAGTATATATAATGAATAATAATTAAATATATGACATAATAATTATACTGGATTTATGTATATATATATATGTATGTCATCTACTTAATTCCATTCAATTCAATAAGGAAACTAAAACCGCGTTCATGCATACGTAAGGCCTATCGTCTCCATGAACGGTGTATTTCATTCCATTTATTGATCAATCATATATACATGTATATGCTGAATATATATTATATATAAATCATGTTTTACATTCTGGAATTAAGTAAATAAGGATATAAGTAATAATATCATGAACAACAAGTCGAAACACGTACGATAAATGAAATGATTTTACCAAAAACGCTGCTTTAACATGGAATTTACAAATGAATGGGTAATATAAAGTCATAAGTGAACCATATATGATATCATAACAATTAATATGATTCTATAATAAGTCAATGAAATTATTTAAATCATTATACAGGAGGTTCTGATACATACAAATCATATCTGACATAAGGTGAGGGATAATTTTTCCAATCTCGTTTTTATCCGAGATTGTTTATTCGTAAGTAATTACCGGGGTTGTGTTTATCATCCATGTTAATGTTTTCTAAAAATGTTTTCATAAAATGTTTACTATTCTTACTTGTATTTTCAAAGTCATTTTCCACTTTTTGTACTTTTACCACATGGTATGTAAGGAATCTTTATTTTGATTACCATACGAGGTGCTTTTTTTACTTTTCCGGCAAAAGTACGAAAAGAATTTTTTTTAACTTATACAGCATGAAAGGATTTTTATGGTTTAATAACGCCTTATTTTAAAGAAGAATACTCTATAATATTTCATAATTATTTTCAACAAAATCCTTTTCTTTTAAAATTACATGGCATTTTGTGAAAAGAAAATGATTTTGAAGAAGAAAGTATATTTTCATCAAGAATCCATTTCAAGTATTTTATCAAAACAATTTTCCATCTAAGATGACATTATTTCATATGTGTATGATTCAAGTATAATGTCTCTATGATTTACATGGTTTTAATTTTTTATGATGAAATGATATCCATTTGTTTTATATGGATTATGTTATGATGGGATAGTGTTTATAAAACACATTTTATTTTCTAGGTAATGATGAATGATTTATGTTCATGTTGTGGAACATGTAAGAATGATTTCATTATGAGTTGGGTGAGACCTATATATCCATCCAATGCATTGGGTAAAGATGTATATCTTATTATATAGACATGGCTGGAACGGTAAGTTAATCTGGTTCAGTGATACAGGACTGGAACGAGGAGTGAACTCGATTCCGAAAGGGACTTCGTCCACTAAGATGGTCTTGGCAGCAATGAATTGGATACTATGGAAATCCTTACATGTGATTAATGTTTTCCATAATTAAATGTTTTATTCCCATGCTATTTTATCATGATTAATGTTTCTTTATGATCTATGCCTTACGTACTGCCATGTTTTATGTCATTGCTCAAGGTTTTGATGTTTAAATATTATTTTCATATTTGAAGTTCAAATGTATATGGTTTGTTTTATTTTCTCCATGCATACCCTTAATGATAATTTTACCCCACCCTTTATATGTTTTCTTTTCCCCAGGATATAAAGAAAGGTTTTAGGTAAGAAAAAAAAGAGAGGAAGATCTTTATGGGAGATGTTGAAGATCTTTCACCAAGATTAGAAGATTATATCCCGAGTTTCCAAAGACACTAAACTATTACGGTTCTTGTGTGTCTGTTTTTGTTATATATTAAGTATTCTGCAAAATTAATGTAATGTCCATGCACATCAAGCTTTGGGTCTCTAAAGTTGGTATCAGAGGAAAGGGTTAGTCAACCTTTGGAAACTAGGATGCAGAAAACTTTAGTGATATCCCTAGAGATATTTTTTTGTATGTCTAGGGATGCCCCTAAGGTTAAGTATAAGTATAGATTATAGTCCTATAATTATGGTAACGATATTATAATTAAACCAAAGATATTAGATATTGATGTTAGTCCCCCTTGATTATGATTTTTTCCTCTCACACTATTATTTTTGGGTATTAGAAAATGGCGGGAAATAGGATGATTCACGATAATGGACGAAATGATGGACAATGGAATGATATTATTCATAAGCAACCAAATGAAATTGGATTTGGAAGTCCACATATCGTTATTATTCCTAATCATAAATCTCATTATATGATCAATAATCTCAAATTTGATAAGTTTCCCAACTCATCTAATAAGAGAATGATGGAGTTTCATGATGATCCTAGAGGAAAGAAAGTTTAATTACCCTCATGTAAATCATGTGGGAAGAGGAATCAGAGAGAATGTTTCAAAGGAACTGGAAGATGCTGTGGGTGTGGAAAAGAAGGACACAAAGCCAGTAATTGCAAAGGAAAAGGATCAGTTAACACCATGGACAAGGATAATGGTATTTCTAAGACATCAACAATTGTTAAATGTTTTAAATGTGGAATGAACATGGATTATGCAAACCAATTCCCTAAAGGAAAGTCTCATGAAGAGAATCAACATGGTCTTATGGGTAGAATTTATGTTGATGATGATGAAGAGACTACAAATGATATGTGAGATGAAAGAATTGTTGAAGCTCAATCAATGGTTTAAGAAGGTAGTGGAATGATTACATGTACATCAAGAGTAATGTTGTATAAGTAATCTCATGGTACTATAGAATAAATAGACATCTAAGGATTGTTACACTGTTCTCTTTCCTTGAGTTTTTGAAATTATATGATGAATGGTACCGGTAACCATGAATGGTTATTCAGATATTTTTGGAAAGATCCTAATATGTGCATAAAGAAGGGCTAAGGAGATAATGAAATGTTTGATAGTTTTAATGAGATCATGACTTATATAAGGACAAAGTGATATCATGGTTTGAGAATATAGAATTTTTGGGATTTTGGAATATGGAAAGAGTTACCCTGTGATAGCATTCATGTTTCACTATGGTTTAAGAGCATATGTGATTAAGGTATTCAAATGTTTACAACGTGACAAACAAGATATATCATATGATATATGGGGGATAAATGATGGTATTCACATGCTTGGTAGATGACATTTCTAGTAATTGTTTTCTTTATACTATGAGCTTGGACAGAAGTATTTTGGATAAGCCTAAAGATTGGAATGGAATTTTTTGGACACAAGTTAGTATTGTTTAAGTCTAGAACCTTTTTCGATATTATTACAGGAATGTTATTATAATGTAGTTTTAGAAAAAGGGACAACCTGCAGGACGGGTGACAACCCGTCTCGTCAGACAAGGCTGCGGGAATAGAACCCACAACCGATGTGAGACAGGCCTTTATCTCCAACCACTAGCCTACAAGAAGTCCCCTGTTAGTAGAAACTAGTTTTATTTAATTAAACAGGATGATAGATTAAGTATAAGTCCATTTTACCAACCATATACGATTAATCTCAGCATATATGGAGTTATGTGTATTTAATAAATTGTGATAATCTCTTTGAGATAGAAACAGATGGAATGGCCTATCATTCTATCACATGATCTGCTAACACTTCACGAATGAAAAATTCAACTTCATTTCTTTTAGAGATGAAGTGGAAATTATTCAAGGCATGAACAATAGTGATATTGTAACAAAATCAAGCAATTATTTCTTTTAATTCAACACTTCTTCAATTTTAGGGAAATGATCTTGAAAACAAAAAAATGTTGTCCTAGTGCCCTTATATCTGATGAATCAAATGGTACCTTAAATCATCACAAATTTATGGCTTTGTGATTGTTGGATTTTTTATATCCATGTCATCTACCACTCTCCATCAGAACTCGATGGTTAGGTTTTTCTTCTATATCCATATTTCCAACTATGTTATCCAATGTGGAAACCCAGTGATGAGTAAATCTGGGTAACCGTTTCATTTCTAACTTTACTTTTTAAAATTAAGTTTTAGTATTCTTTTTATGATGTGGGTTTCTACGAAAAAAACTTTCAAGTAGTAAATGATTTATAACCTCGACGAATTTCGAGGGAGAAATTCATTTTAAGGGGGGTAGAATGTAACACCCTAAGATTTTATGAGATATATTATTTTAATTTCTTTAATGTATTCTATTATACACTACACCAAGATTAGCTTGTACTATACGCATCACCGTATTAGCTTGCAGTATACACAACACTATTCTTGGCTCGTGTTACACACAATTTCAAGTTCATTTTGTGGATATTATTCTACACAACATTAAGTATAAATTTTGTTTAATGTATAAATGAAATAAGTGTTGATTATGTTATACACAACACCAAACATAGCTTTCTCTACACGCATCCCTGACTTGTCTTGAATTACACGCAATCAAGACCTTCCTCGATGGCGTGTGTAGTACGTAATACCGAGTTTCACTAAATGAGATATTACTATTATATTATTATGAACTAACCATTATGAAAAGTAATACCCAATTTTTGAAATTTTATAAATTTTATATTTCAAAATGGACTTGATTTTTGGAATCAGAATATCGAAATTATCCTAGGGTGATTTTTTGGTATTTTTCTGAAAACTATCAATTTTTTATGTATAGTGAAATCACTGGGTTACTATTTAAAAACCGACTTTTTATTTAAATTTATTTTAGGTCAAAATTAATACATAATACCTATATAATTTTAATGTAATTCATTGGAGTCATTTTATAATAATTTTAGATATATAAAAATTTTATTGAACTTTTCGCCGTCTTTTACCCACCTCCTAGGAGAATTTGAAAATTTACATAAAACATAATTTTACTGCTTCTGTGAGTGGAATTTCGAAAATCCAAGAGACATGGTTAATATCAAGGAGTAAAATGTGGTTCGATGAGATAAAAATAATTTTTGGTTAATAGTAACTTTTTACTTTTATTTACCACGGTTAAAAGTAAATAGGGTAATTAAGGGTAAACATTATATGATTATTACCCTAACACATGTTCTAATTCAATTGGATAAGTATAATTCGACCAAAAAAAACTTTAGGAATATAATATTATCATTTAGGTCCACATGGATTAGTTTTGGACATTTATTATTATTTTATTTAAAAAAGAGTTAAAAGAGCTAAAATAGTTAAAATCAAAGATTAATAAATAGTACATTTTTAATATAGGGTTATACATAATATAAATTAGACTATAAATATTAATTAGAAAGATAAAAAGATTTCCTACCTAATGGTATTTTATTTATAAATTTTAGACATTAAATAATTTAATTTATTTATGACACAATGGTGATGGAATAATTACCTAAATAATGAAATATTAAAATAATTGATATTAGAAATACACAAATAAATGTAATTTCAGACTTTTAATCAATTAAACTAATTTTATAGGTTAATATGACATGTTATTATTGATTTAATTTTTTTTGAACTAATAATTCTGTTATAATTTTCACAAAAATGAATTACCAAGTAGTGTCAAAACATACATAAAATAGTTTTTAAAACAAATATTATATTATTAACTGTTATAATATTCCTAAAAATCTAAGTATCATCCAAATGACTTAGATAAGGCTATATATATTAATAATTAACCACTTGGGGTTCTTTTGGCTTGCTATAGAACGTTTATTAACCATATAGAGCAAGAAAACAAGAAGACACGGTAAAAGTTAAATTATTCAACTTAGAGTTAAATCTAAAAGATAAGGTTAAAATAGTAACCCAAACTTAAATAAAACCTATTGGTTGCGAGGATTTTTACCAATACCCACTTTATCTTCGAAATAAATCAATTTGGAGCTATTATAAACCGAATATGACTTTATTATAGAATACTATTTTAAGTTTTTCCAAAGGTGCCCCTCCCCTCCCTTATAAATAGGGCACCCCTTCCCTCTTCTCTTCACAACCTTTTGAGCCTTGAATCTCGGAAAAACCCTGCCCATTTATATTTTACACTTACCTAGAAACATTCTTTAGGTTCTTGTATTCTCAAAAGACCAATTATACTTCCTTAAGAGGAAGCTTAAAGGAGGTGCGTCAAAGAAGAGGTAATCTTTTCTTCTGATTCTCTCAAGTTTCTTTCTTCTTAAACATCTTATTATTTATTTTTTTCACTATAAATTAATAACATAAGTATCAATAATATACTGATATATTATTATAAATATTAAACAACCCTATTTCACCTTCTATCCTTCCTACGGAAAATGAAATCACCGCGCGTGCATACGTATGAAATACCGTCTCCACGCTGTGGTGTAATCTGTTTTCGACCACCACCTTAAATGGATGGGAATAATGGTGAAAATAAATAATTATATATTATTATTTTAAAGTGATATTGATTATGAAATATTATACATACACTTCAATACAATTCCCCGATCTTTGGAATGATATCATCGCTCGTGCGTACATACCGACTATCATCTCCACGACGCGATGAGATTCATTCTCCATGTCAACCATTCATGAATGATTATAAAGTATATATAATGAATAATAATTTAATATATGACATAATAATGATACAGGATTTATTTATATATGTATTTATGTCATCTACTTCATTCCATTCGATTCAATAAGGAAACGAAAACCGCGTTCATGCGTACATATGGCCTACCGTCTCCATGAACGGTGTATTTCATTCCATTTATCGATCTATCATATATATATGTATATGATGAATATATATTATATATAAATCCTGTTTTACATTCTGTAATTAATTAAATCAGGATATAAGTAATAATATCAAGAACAACAAGTCGAAACACGTACGATAAATGAAACGATTTTACCCAAAACGCTGCTTTAACATTGAATTTACAAAAGAACGGGTAATATAAAGTCATAAGTGAACCATATATGATATCATAGCAATGAATATGATTATCTAATAAGTCAATGACATTATTTAAATCATTATATAGGAGGTTTGGATACATATGAATCATATCAGACATAAGGTAAGGGATAACTTTTCCAATCTCGTTTTTGTCCGAGATTGTTTATTCGTAAGTATTTACTGGGGTTATGTTTATCATACATGTTCATTTTTTCTAAAAATGTTATCATAAAATGTTTACTATTATTACATGTATTTTCAATGTCATTTTTACCCTTTTTGGACTTTTACCACATGGTATGTAAGGAATCTTTCTATTGATTACCATACGAGGTACTTTTTTGACATTTCCTGCAAAAGTACGAAAAGAATGTTTTTTTAACTTATACAACATGAAAGGATTTTTATGGTTTCATGATGCCTTATTTTAAAGAAGAATACTGTACAATATTTCATAATTATTTTCAACAAAATCCTTTTCCTTTAAAATGTCATGGCATTTTTTGAAAAGAAAATGATTTTGAAGAAGAAAGTATATTTTACTCAAGAATTCATTTCAAGTGTTTTATCAAAACCGTTTTCCATATAAGATGACATTATTTCATATGTGTATGATTAAAGTATAATGTCGCTATGATTTAAATGGTTTTAATTTTTTATGATGAAATGATATCCATTTGTTTTATATGGATTGTGTTATGATTGGATAATTTTTATGAAACCCATTTTATTCTATTGGTAATGATGAATGATTTATGTTCATGTTATGGAACACGTAAGAATGATTTCATTATGATATGGGTGGGTCTTATATCTCCCTCCAATTTAATGGGTAATGATTTATATCTAATGAGATAGACATGGCTGGAATGGCACGTTAATATGGTTCAGTGATACATGACTAGAATGAGGAGTGAACTCGATTCAGAAAATGTCTTTGTCCACTAAGATGGTCTTTGTAGCAATGACTTGGCTACTATGGAAGTCATAACATGTGCTTAATGGTTTCCACAATTACTTGTTTTATTACCATGCTATTTTATCATGATTAATGTTTCTTTATGATATATTCCTTATGTACTGCCATGTTTTATGTCATTGTTCAAGATTTTGATGTTTAAATATTATGTTCATGTTTTGAAGTTAAAATATATATGGTTTGTTTTATTTTCTCCATGGTTACCCTTACTGAGCATTTGAGATCACCCTTTATATGTTTTTTCTTCTCCCTAGGATATAAATAAAGGTTTTAGGTATGAAAAAAAGAAAGGAAGATATTTATGGGAGATGTTGAAGATCTTTCACCAAGATTATAAGATTATATTTCATGTTTCCAAAGACACTAAACTATTACGGTCCTTATGTGTCTGTTTTTGATATGTATTAAGTATTCCGCAAAAGTAATGTAATATCCACGTATTTCAAGCTTTGGGTATCTACATTCATCTCAAAAGATTATTTGATATTATTTTTATACTTATTTTTTGACATTATTATCACTCATTCAATTGGTAATCAATGAAAAATAAGTTCTAGAATACATAATGGTGAAATCATATTTTTTTCTATGAAACAGTTTATATATATATATAATGATTTAATTTACAAGGTTATTTAAGATCATTTAGAAATTAAAATAGATTAAATGGATAATAAATTTTTAATAATAATTAACAAAATCATCAATGGTATTTTATGATATGTTTACTAACACATAAGTAGCTTGGGTAAAATCTAGTTAAACATGTAAATACGTAGAAAGGTGAAAGTAATTTTATATTATTAAATTACATCAAAAATGAATAAATTTTGCATGGATATAAATTGATATATAATTCAACACCCATGATTACCCCATAGTTTATTAGTTAAAACTATTGAATAACTTATTCTTGAATAATATACAATTATTATTGAAACTTATATGGTAGTCACATAAATTCCAATCTCATCCATAAAAAGTGATCACTTCAACCCAAAAATTTCCTATATTCCCCCATTATATCCTTTATATTATGTCCAATCATCCTCTCTTATATGTCTCTTACATGACCTATATCCAAGGTTCACTAGACTATTTCGAATTTCGATCAATTCAAAGGAATTCATCTTGTGTATAGTCATGGTCTTGACATTAGTATTATTTATGCCTTACATTTTAAACATATTATTTATCTTCCAAACCTATCCTTTACATATTAACATGATGTAATATGTATCATTAGTACAAAAAAATTATTGTTATATTATTGTAACATCCCTTTTTTATTCAATCCCACGACCAAAAATAACAAATGAAGGTTGATCATGTAATATGGGGACTTCCACCTCCAAAATATGATATCTTATATTCTACCAAAAGTCTCTCATTGTAAGTTATAAAGTTTTAAATGAAAAATAAATATAAAAAATAAAATTAACAAACTTATATGAAGAGAAAAGTTTCTATTGCCTTCATTTCCTCTCATTCTTCAGAAAATTAATTTTTTTATGCATTGTGCAGATTACCTTCCTCATAAAATAATGTTTTTTAACACTATTAATATTATTTATCCAAACTGCACAAAATATGATCATAAAATATTAAAATAATTAATTAATTTCATTTATTATTTTTATAGTGATATTTATTCAAAATAAAAAATTTCATAACTATATTCTTAAACAGAATTATGGTTTGTACTTATTTAGGATGGTTTAACTACCCGCATTAACAATTTATTAAAAAAATAATTTATTATAGTGAAAAAATACTAATATTACTTCAATTTAACAATAAAATAATGAAATTTTTTCTGGAATAGTTATATTATTTAAAAAATTATTAATGTATAATCATCGATCACTAAAATTACAATAATATGACAACACATATTCCAATTTCACAGACATAACTAACTCACAAATGGAATGAGAGAATAAATTTATAAATGAATATAATTTTCATATTATATAACCATAAATTTTCTTGTAATTATAATCATTGGGAGAATAAAAATAATATCTTTACTATTAAGAAGTATGTTCAAAAAAACCAAGATAACTCATGGATGATATTGAAAATAGATATTAACTAACTAATACAAGTGTTGGTAATATTTATAAATAAAGTATATAATTGGTTATAGATATGAATTTGGTTCGGAAATAGTTTATTGATGTAGTTATTTTTATATATAAGAAATTCATGTTCTGTAGTGGACATTACAAATTAAGGCAAGGGTTTCTTTTCTCAAATTTACTTTTTTAAGAATATTTATTATTATAAAAAATGTTTTATAAGGAATAGTGTATCAAATCCCCCTTTAAATTTTTTAATCTCTATCCTCCCAAAATTGATTCCATTTAATCATTAATTTTTAACCATTTCCCTCAAGTGTTTTTCTTGGGAATGTTCCTAATGTTGTAAGGGTTTTATCGACTCACTTATCAATAAATTTTGTCATAGAAATTATTAGGTAAATATAAATTTCATGATTTCATTCTTAACCACATTCCCCTAATTTATCAAATATTTCCACTTATTCTGAATGTATATTTCTTATCATCGTCAATAAGAACCTATTTGATAAAAAATTTCCAAAATAAGTTTACACGGTTGGTGAGAATTACTCCCATTCTTATGAATGAAATTGTTCTTCCATGTCCTTATATTTCATCTCAAAAATGTTTTTCTATATTTTTTTAAAATGAAATATTGAATAATTATTGTTATCCATATAAAATTCATCAACACATTTTAAATAAAAAATTTATTTCCTTATTTAATATTTGGGTTTTTAGTAAAGGTGTATGAACATAATAACAAAAATTACATATCATGGATATATTTCTTATCTTCTATTATTTTTTTTCTCAATAATACGTTAATGTATTTATCAATGCATTTATATATTTTATACATTTATATTTCATGATTTAGTATAAATTTTTAAGGAAATTTAAAACCTTTTTGAAAACATAATTTCAAATGAAACGATTGACATTTTATCTTATGATATCTTCGTAAAAATAAGAATTCATTTTAAACAAATAGTTTTCAGATGAGGGATCTTCCACCATTTTTAATAATAATTCATTTTATTCATGGGTTTATAATGTAAATTATATTAGCATTATTATAGGGCTTCCTTAAAAGGGTTCTCCAAAAAACTTTTCATTTTTGTATTTATTTCTCATTCATAATCATCTTTATTATAAGACATTAAATTTTAATCTAATTTATAGAAATTATGAATAACCTTTATTTTGATTAAATTGATATAAGGGTGTTCCCTATGATTTCATATATCAATTTATCAGGGATAATATTTATAAATATATAGTCCCTTAATCGACATGTTGTAAATACCCTATGATTTATTATCATGTTTGATGGCTGTTTACATATATTATCACTAAATATATTTAAATTATAATTTATTTTCTACATGATTATTATATTTTGTTTATTTAATGAATAATAAATTATTTAATTATGTGAATCATTTTTAAAAATAAATGGACATGATTTTATTTTTGGGTGTTCCCTTCAATGTGATGAATGAAACCCACCTTCTTTAATGTGTACTTTTTGATATAATGTTGAATGATTTTATTCGGAATACATATGTATGGATTATGAATAGTGTGGTCTTATATCACCCTCATATACATTGGTAATGGAATAATATCTCAGAAGATAATAATGAATATATTTACACATATTTTTTCAAAACAAGAAATATTAGAATATTTAGATTTTATCACAACATAAAAGGTAGTAAATTTGTGGTCTTATTCACACTATTATAATATTTTTATCTTTGTTCAACTATTTAATACAAACTATCAGGACTATATTATGATATAATGTATTATGTCTATCAACTAATGCTTCCCCAAACATTTTATTTTTTCTATATATTATACCATTATATATTCTATGAATCATATATTATTATATTAAATCTGATCGGTATGTTTTCTATATGTATCAATTTAAAACCCATATTCATATCTTATTGTCACTTGTGATCATTTATTGTAATAGCTTATTTTTACCCTTAATGTGAAACTATTATCACCCATTTATTTTGGTTACATTTCCCTAGGTTTTAAAGATATGAAAATGTATAAATATATATAAGAGTGACATATGTGAATAAATAGTTAGAGATTTTGAAGACATGTTAGGGATTAAGAGGTTTTTTATATAGTGGGTAATATTTTAATTTATTTGAAAAAATACATGGATTTTGGTAGGTAATGTTCTATTTATGTTCATTAGTACTCTAAACATAAAAAACTATGGTATTTAATATTAATCAAATATTTTATTTATATCATATAATTTAGAGTGTCATATCTATGAGCTATTATATTTTTAACCTAAATGTTTATTTTAAAAAAGAATTGTTAATAGAAATTTAACTTGGAATTTTAATTGAAGGATATATATACCATTAATTTTGAAAATCATTCTACAAAACAAGAATAACAAATCTATTTTTTTATAAAGGATGATTGAACATATATGAATAATTACTGAACAAGAGGCAACGATTTATATTAAAATCTAATTTATTTCATGATTTTTTATGTTAAACTTCATTTGACAAAATTATAAGTTCTATATCCTCTAAAACCGATTAATTTATTCTCAATGGTTAACTTATAGAATTTTAATTTATCATTATCAATTTTATATATTAGGTAATTAAATTTATTGATATTTTCTAAAAATATATCTTCATTTCATATTTTTGGGATGGAAAAATTTCATTCCAAGTAGATGGTATTTAGATTATCTTATATAATTTATTACTTATACATGAAATAAATTTTAATTTTCTTACTAAATTTTACTTTAATTATTATTTTATAAAAATAATTTAAAAAAAATATATTCCAACATTAAATTTTTGACATTTTATAATAGTTCTAAGAAATGTTCCCTTTTAACATATATTTCATGAATGAGACTTTCCACTATAATTAGTTTTATTTTATTTGAATAATTCTAATTAAATTTCCATGGTTATTTTCAAAAATTGTTATTTTATCATTATTCTATGAATTTTTATTTATAATGTCAATACAATATGTTGATATTTTTATCATGTTATGAAAAAAGTTTCAAGTTTTATTTTAGTGGTATTTTTCAATTAATGTACAAAGCCTTTATGTTTGTTATGATTCACTTGGGATATGATCTTATGATTATATCCACTATTCTAGATAACCTATGATGATGATGTTATTAGGATTATTTCATGAAACCTACTTCATATTATTGAGTTATTTATACTATGATGAGATAATGAATGTGTTTATTATATCATGCACTTTCTTTCTCTTAATGTATTATTATTATGTGATGATGAGATGTTTACAAAACCCATTTCTTATACAAGGGTTATACATTGATTATATAATGAATTATATTATGATATTGTAGAAAATATATATGTGATTTTTAATATGTGATGGGTGGTCCTGGAATTTTATATCCCTCTAATGCATTGGTTGTTGATTGATATCTCAAGAGATAATATTGAGTGGTATGTGAAGTGAACCCTAAACCGTAAGAGACTCTAAACACTGTGATATTATTTTTAGTCCATCCTAGATATGGAAATGAAGGAATGAGAAGTTACCCTAATCCAATATGGTACTATGTTCAGAATGATATTCATGGAACTAATCCTTTAAAAAATAAAATTATTTCTAATTAATATGGGAATGATATATGAATATGATTAGTGATTCTGAAATATTCTAACAGGTCATGATTTATTATAGAATATTTCTCACTCGTATGACTTACGTTTCTTTTTATGGAATACCCTTTTCCCAAGACTAAGTATTAATTATATTTATTATATATTTTATATATTTCATATGTTATGATTATGTTATAATAATAATATGTTTTTTGTACTCTATATAGTGATCATTGACTGAAACCTCTAATGATTACCACTATAATGATTCAAGGATATCCATTTGGTATGTTTACCTTTCATAGAAATTTGAATACAGGTTATAAATATAGTATTTCTATAAAGGGTTCAATATGAGAATAACATTTTTGGATATAATGATATTATTTCATGGAAATATTTATTTAAATATCTAGTCTCCATGGGAAAAAAACCATTTTAGTTCAATATGGTTTGTTCTTTTGATATATATTCAATTTTCAAATAAATTATTACAAAATTATGTATATAATTCTTAGGTCACCTCACCTTCTCTATCTGTGTTTTAGAACTTATCAAAAAAGAGATTTCGATATGTTTTAATTATATAGTTAATTTTATTTAATACAATGTAATATTTTTAATGTCCTTCCAAAATTAATTTTGATGATATCCAAAAACATTATGGGGTATAGTTTTAGCGGTTATTTTATAAAATACTATATAATTGGAATTGATATTAATAATATTAGGAATAAGTACAAGAGGGATATTTATAGAGATATGAATTCATGAAAAATTAAACCATGGGACAGTTCTTCATAAATCATAGTATATGATATGATATTTTCTAAATACTCAACATGTATGAAAACATGATTATATCACTATATAAGTTATATGTATATCAGATTACTACTACTTGATCTAGTAATATTATAAAAAATTATTTCACTATATGATTCATCAAGAAGCCCGATGATATTCATTATCATTTTTTTATACTCTGCATGAGGTATCGTTTACTATTATTGTTACATATATAGAAACATTGGGGGGAAAATTGAAGAAATTATTTCTAAAAAGAGTGATGATTTACACTTTTGGTTTCAAAAGAATTGGTAAATTATATAGTGACTTGATAATGTTTCATCAGATATATATAGCGATCTGGGGAATATACAAGGTTCTATCAACATGTTATAATCCTTATTATATTTATCCTTGACATATCATGGATATCCATTCTTATATTCCATGAGATACTGGCAAATCATGGTATAGAGGTGGGTCTTAAACATGTGATGGGTGATTGTAGTAAACCTATGGAAACACCACAACATATGTGATCCAATGGTATCCTTTCAATGTTATTCACCAATAATTTTAATTAATACAATTGATTCCACTAACCTTGGTAAATGGTACACATATTCTCTATTTTATTATTATAAATGGTTTTAGTTTCATGAAATATTAATCACATTATGAGGGTTCTAATTACGCCTATTAGAATGAATTAATTTCATTAAATCCATAAAAAACCCTTCAATGATTGTTTCACTCCCTATGTCTACTATATTAAATAAAAGTATTAAATTATGTCTAATATTAAATATATTTTCATAAAATTTCACCAATCTATCTTATTATTTAATGCGAGAGAAATATCCAAATCACAGTAGACTATTTCCTGGTAAATGCTAATTGAAACCACACTAATCCCCAATATCTGGAGAGAAACCACATGGGGATCACAAAAATACTCATTTGATTTGAATTACATTTAATAATAGTGAAATTTGTATCTTATATTTAGGCTAATAAATAATATCCTCAATGAAAAAATTAATGAACAATAATCATAATAATAGTTTTGTGAGAAACCATACATAACCTAATTACTATGTTTATTAATCTACATGCATCACGTGGAACATTTTATTACCTCTAAGTCACACATTGATAAACTATTAATAATTATTTAACAATGAAAATTACATAATTACACATTATATGAATTTATTTTGCATCATTGGATAAAAACAACACTCTAAAAAATAACAACTCTATGGATAGGACCCCCAGTCCATTAACCATACATAATAAATCATAAGTCACTAAATTGACCCATAATCAACTATTTAAAACATTAATTCACCCTACCTTGGAAATAACTCATAGTATAATAATATTTTCATTGGTCTATTCTGTATAATATGTTTCATCCTCATAGGTATCCTTTAATTTCATTTAAAAATCATCCCATTGATGAACACCCATGTTAGTCTACGATAGGGTGGTTCCTTACTAATATATATCTAGTTTAATTTCATTTTCAACAATAATATTATTCTTAGGAACATTGAAAATGATTCTCACCATTTTTCATTGGATACCACTCCATCTAAACCAATATTCTTTACAAATTCAAGAGAGAATATATCACAAATCCTATAAAAACCCATTACTTTATATATGGTTTCATATATGAAAAAATAATATTTCAATATGATACCTAGTAAATATCTATAATATAAACTTATTCTATATGATGATATTCAATAATTATTTTCAAGCTGATCCTATATCTTGAATTAAAACAAAACAACAATTTTATGGGAACTTTTGTGGGATATCTACCACCACCCTATATGGTAACACACATTTTCTTATTTTTTTATTATTCTTTATCAATTCTGAATTGAGATGTTATTCCTAAAATCCCCCAATTTAAAATGATAAAACAAATGAAATTACATTTATATATTTTATAATTAGGTATCACTTACATTTTATTATTTTTATCCCATATTTATAATAGTAATTTAATATATCCATGCTCACTCTAGCCATCATTTCTCAACATTTTCATCCATGATATCTATTAGAATAAATAGGTAATTATTTTATTTTAATTAATTTTATTTTTTTAGTATATATTCATTAATTTAAATAAAATATAAAATCCCATTTAGGGGAATTACTTCATCAAAGTCCTACAAAAAATCACATTGATTATAAATATCATAGACATGACATCTTCAACAAAGAAAGTACCAAATTCAAAATTAGATGCATTATTAAATTTAATCTCTATTTATTGATAACTAATGAATAACCTATTATAATATTTATCTATTGTAATCACTCATAATTCCCATGTAATTGTTTTTAAATAAATGGGAATTTTTCGAGTCCGTGGAAACTAACGGCGCATGATTCTGAGACCCGGTGTGCCCAGAATCAATTTCTGATGTTTTGTTTGGGTACATTTAGTAAATGTACGAGTGGGTTTTTATAACTTTTGAACTGGTGCTCAGAATTGAAATTTGAGGGCAGCATTGAACTCGCAACACCGGTATTCGCTTATATAGACTTTCACCTTTACGGCAGATGGTAGAGGGTGGAAGATTATTTTTGGGTTTTTCGTGGGAATAATAAAATAAATTAAAATAATGTTTTACTTTATTTTTATCTGTTATAACCACCCAAGAGGAAGCTGGATGTGGGGACCACCATATTGTAACCTCCTATGGGAGTTTATGGTGATGGGGCCCACCTAAACCTAACCTCCCATGAGAGGTTATGATGTGGGGACCACCCGAGACTAAACCCCCTAATAATGGTGGGAGAGGAAAACCTCTCAACTCCCTCATAAATGAGGGAGATACTCTTGACCTTCCCCTATTTTAATTGTGCTATCCTCATGAATTAATTGAGTGGAGCCAACATAATTAATTCACCAAATTTTAATTCTTATTCCAATGACTTAATAGATTTTATAATCTATTATTCTTGGCTACCTATTCTTTTGTTGGAAAATGAGGGATGATATTCTGAGAAAAAGGCTCTCTCCAATGAAGAATGAAGAATGTGTTCTTTCAATGAAGAATTCCGGAAAGAAGCGCCTTTGACTTCTTCCTTGGAATCACTTTGCGGAAGCAACCGACGTCGGACGTCTTCGACGGCTGACCCTCCCACTGCATCATTATCAACAAACTGACGCACGAGCTCAGGATTGGACGTGTGCGGCGGACACGACGAACGACAAAAACTCCGTCTTCTTCCCCGCGACTCTGTCAACGAACAACAAACAAAGGTAGGGTACTTTTGTGATTTATTTTATTCACTTGTTTCTTTCCTTCATACAAAAATAATGTGGACCGCCTTATTATCAAGTTGATCCACGAATGTTTTTCCTTGTGGGTTGGGAATATTTTTTTAATGAGGGATTATTGGGAATTGATGTTTTTAAGATATGTTCCATGTTCGTTCTATGTTTATGTTCTTGATGAACCAATTGCTACCACCCTAAACGCGGAGGGTGTGGGCCAAACTAACATGGCACGAACCCCTTTGTTGTTCCCCTTTGTGATGTTCTTTGTAATGGAAATGATGCAACAAGACGACAAAGGCGACAAAGGCAGCCTGCGCTGCCCCCGTGACGCTGTTCCTCCTCGGGATGAACTGCGCCACCCTGGCCGCGGTGCCCACAGGCCGCGCCACCTGATGGACAAACCAGACCGAGCCGCGCTACACCCCATTTGAGCCACGCCCCGACCGCACCGCGCCCATCTCCCGACCACCGCACCTTCCAAGCTCCTCACGACGTCCTCTTGAGCCTCGTCCGTGTTGGTCTCCACACGCGCACCGTGTGCCCCGCATCGCCGCTTGACGAACCGCCCTACAGATTCTTTGCGACCCATAGGACCCACAGATCTGCTATCCGCGTGCCTTGTGAAACCCAGACCAAGCTGGCCTCCTGGCCCCAGCGGCGCCACCCTGGCCCCGGGCTGAGCCACCCCGAGATTGGCCCTCGTGGCGCCCTCCGGGCCGAATCACCCTCGCGCCGACCCACGGCCAGTCCATGCCCCCACGACCAGTCCACGCTCTTGTGGCCTGCGGGGCTAGGACCAGTGGTCCAGGCCGAACCTAAAAAGCTGTCCCGCCCAACAGGCCGGGCCAGACCCACCGGGTCAGGCTGGGTCAGTCCGGGTGTGTCCGACCGGGTCAGACCAGACCCAGGCCTACTACAACCCTTTACTTTCTTTTGACCATATATTTGACACCGGGTGTCTATTTGATGAACTGTCAGTGGCCCTGGTAATCTTGGAGCATGATGGTCCCTTTGAGTATACTGCACTACAATTTGTGGTAAATTTGAGATATGGTCAGGTTGGATCATGCCAGAATCCAACGAGGCCCCCGGAATTAAAATGCTAATAACTCATAGGACGGGTGTCCAATTGATGCGTCATCTATTGCATTGAGACATCTATGACATGAAGGAACATTGAGATACTTCTTCATGGGATTTCGTGATATCTTTAGTATCGACCTATAGATCATTGAGTGGATCCTTCTAGTGACGAGCGAGCAGAGTACAGATACCTAGTAGCTGGCTGAGACTTGATGACTGCTGACCAATTGACTAAGAGTGACTCGACTAGACTAGTGGAGAGCACCTGGTTGTGGCGGTAGACCCATGGTGGAGGAGGGCCTGGTTTTGGTGGCAGACCCGTGGTACTCGACAGGAGGAGTACCTCCACAGGCTATTAGGGGGAGCACCTTGTTGTGGAGGCAGACCCATGGTGGGGAGCCCCTTGGTGATGTAGTAGACCCACTTTACTCGACAGGAGGAGTACCTCAGCAGTCCAAGGTTATTGGGAAGTGCCTTGGCGTCATGGGAGGCCCATTGTACTCGACAGAGGAGCAGTTCTCCAGCAGCAGTGGTTTTGATAATGTGCATAAAAATCCTAGTTAAGGTGAGTCAGTAACTTTTGTGTTTACCTCATGATTGAGATGGATTAGTTGATAACTTAGGTATATGTCTGAACATATAACTATGTGGGGTTAAATGTTGATTTCATACTTTTTGGTGTATCCTGGTTGGATTTTGTGAGACCTTGATGGTCTCAGGGTCTCTACCGAGTATCGTTATACTCACCCTTGCATGGACTATGCCCGCACCTCATTGTGTTGGATGCAGATGACAGACTGCACTGACCGAGGCTGAGAGTACCAGAACAGGACGGTACCCGGAGGTGGACTTTATGGCATGTCGGTACACGGAGGAGATGGAAATATGTAGTGTGATGAGGAGGAGATATGTACCTACCTTTCAGGTAGGAATCTCATAGGATTACCCAGTGGTTGTTCTTCCTATTTCCTCAGCTGTACTTGTACTTTTAGTTTCATGTACTTTCATGTCGGGCTTGTATTCTGGCCCCTTTTTACTTACTGTACTCACTTGTCGGTTATTCATTTTACTCATGATTATATCTTCTATGTGTGTTTATTGTTTATAAAGGCAATTCCTTCCAATTTTTAGGTAATTATGCCTTTGGTGCTAGTCGCCAACCACTAACATATGGAAGGCGGGCTTGGGGTAGTCATGACACGGGCCTTGGGGGACGGGTCGTGACAAATTGGTATTAGTGGAGTCAGTTCTACCACATAACTTAGTACTCTAATCTTTCTTTTCTATGATTCAATAGTGTTAAGAGTAGTGGTTTTGGTTCTTAGTTCAAGGAGTCTAGTGTTGGTGCGGTGACCGATGTATCCATACACCAGGACCCTGACTTGTGATTTCCGACGTAGTGCATGGAAACACTGATTGCATGTGTGTTTTTAAAAAGTTTTCTTTATGTCATATCAACCTGGTCAGCTCACCAGGTATAATCTTTTGACTGTGTCACATCTGTTTATTTCATGATTCCTCCCCACAAACGACCATCTAGTGTTTTGAGAGTTGTATGCATAGATAGCCCACCGTGCGACAAGGCCTCATTGTAGGGCCCTTTTCAAGCGGAGGCTCTAGCAGTACCACTTTCTGTTGGGCCACCGATGCCCCCAACCCTAGCAGTAGACGATTCATACCTCTTGAGCACATTGAAAAAGTTCTAGTGCCATAGTCCACTCAGGTCTAGGGGAGAGACGAACCCACAGGAGGATGAGGATTGGTTGGAGGCTGTGGTGAGATTTTTCCGACTAGTAGGGACACCAACTGACCACATGGAAAATCTTGATGCCATCCTTCTACAGACAGCAACAGGAAGATGGTGGAGCTTGATTCTCCAAGTTTAGGACGAGATTATGCTTCTCTTGGCAGACTTCAAGAACCTGTTTCGGGTAGAATTTGTCCCAGCGACTTTACGCGCAGTGCGCATTTAGGAGCTACTTCATCTGCAGCAGGGCAGCAAGACTGTAGCTTAGTACTCAGCGAGGTTCACAGAACTCTTATGATACTCCACCGATATGGTACGATACCCTTTCTTCAGGGCCCATACCTTCAAGTAGGGACTCAGGAGAGAGATCAGAGCTTCGGTGATCTCCCTCAGTATCCCGACACAGGTAGGGGGCTAGATAATGCAATCTTAGTAGAGAGTTTCCTTGCTGAGTAGTCTCCAGCAATGAGATCCAACACCAGTAGACACATAGCAGAGTCTTCTGTAGTTGGTAGTAGACAGATTTTAAAAAGGTATAGGAGGACTAGACCTACATGTGGACGACCGCATGACTCATGATCGGTTGTGTGGGGCACCCGGAGTGGAGACATGCCTGCCAGGAGCGGGCTGTGTTACTCATACATTCGGCAGGGTCACATGGATCATGACTGTTCGACCCGTCGTTTGGAAGATCAGCAGATAGTCGAACGACTGCCCAGATATAGACATAGATTCGATCGAGGCAGTCCTTAGGGAGCAGGCGGATGTGTCAGATAAACTGGTCGTGCAACTGGCGATGGGCGATGTTTTTATGTGTTACCACCAACACCACCACCAGTAGGTCCACCCCAACCACAGGGAGTAGCTGGACATGGTAGAGAATGGATCCAGGCAGCTGAGGCCTATGATCACGATGCTCTGGAGATGATATGAGGTACCATCTGTGTCTATTCCACCTTTTATGCAGTTCTTATAGACACATGTGCTAGTCACTCGTTCATTGCCACTGCCCTCATTCGGAGCATGGAGATTCCGATGGAGTCATTGGCTCGATCCTTATGGTTAGAGACTCCTACAGGAGCAGACTCGATGATTATGCACTGGTGATGGAAGTGTGATCTTACTCTAGGAGGCAAGATATTCGGCTGGGATCTCCTAGTAGTGGCGTCGAGGCCTTACGACATCATCTTGGGTACGGACTGGTTATCTACAGTCAACGCTCAGATTGACTGTATTATGTGCAAAGTGTGGTGTGTTGGCATAGATGAGACAAGGTTTACCTTCACTAGCGATAAGGGATCCTTTGTAGCACAGAGAAGACTTACCCAGAGGAGGGTGTAGTCAATCACTCATCTATTGGGTTGCCTTACCCTTCGAGGAGTTGATGTAGAGAGACCAAGATATCCTATAGTGGTGGACTAGTACACTGATGTTTTCCCTAATGATGTCCCGGGTCTACCTCCACGCAGAGAGGTGGTCTTTTACATTGACTTGTATCATGGGACAACACTAATATCTACTCCAACATATAGGATGGCTCATGTAGAGCTTCGCGAGCTTTGGGTACAGCTATAGGACTTGTAGGGGAAGGGATTCATCCGGCCTTGTGTTTCTCCCTGGGCATCCCCAATTCAGTTCTCCAAGAAGGCGGATGGAAGCTTAAGGCATTGTGTGGAAAATCTGTGCCTGATCTAGGTGACCATAATGAACATGTACCCACTCCAGAGGATTGAAGGCTTCTTTGATTAGCTGAAGGGAGCACAGTGGTTCGCGAAGATAGACCTCAGATCAGGTTATCAGCTAATCAGAGTTTGAGACGAGGATGTGAAGAAGATAACCTTCATATGTTAGTATGACCACTATGAGTTCTTGGTTATGCCATTCGGCATAACCAATGCTCCCGCAATGTTCATGGGACTCATGAACAGGATCTTTCAGTCATACCTCGATCACTTTATCGTAGACTTCATCGACAACATTCTGATCTACTCCACTACTGAGGAGGAGCATGCCTATCACTTGTAGGTAGTACTAGACACACTATGAGAGCACCAGCATTATGGTAAGATCTTGAAGTTCCAATTCAGGATCCTAGAGGTTAACTTTCAGGGACATGTCATCTCAGAGGCTAGAGTTTCCGTGGATCCAGTGAAGATTGGGGTGGTACTTTCTTGGGAGCCACCAAGGAGTGTGACGGAGGTACAAAGTTTCTTGGGTTTGGTTGGATATTACCAGAGGTTTGTATCAGACTTCTCCAGAGTTTCAACAACACTATTAGCCTAGATAATGAAGGGGCAACCCTTTGTATGGTTGGAGAGATGCCAGCAGAGTTTTCAGGAGCTAAGGCAGAGGCTGACTAGTGCCCCATCTTAAGGCTTGCAGAGGAAGGTGTAGGGTACAACGTCTACTACGACACATATTGGACCGGGCCCAGATGTGTCCAGATACAAGAGCAAGTAGGGATCACATATGGCTCTCATCATCTGAGACAGCATGAGCAGAACTATGCTACCCATGACCTGGAGTTAGCAGCATTGGTCTTCGCCTTGAAGATGTGGCGACACTATTTGATGGGTGAACATTTTATCATGTAATCTGATCACTGGAGTCTCAATTATATCTTCTCTTAGAAGGACCTGAACCCAAGACAATGACGTTGTCCTGATTTCCTCCAAGACTATGGCTTTGATATAGTCTACACTCCTAGTAAGTGGAACGTTGCTGGAGATGCACTCAGTAGGAGAACTGGTATACAGCTGCTAGGTGAGGAAACGGAGTAGCTGGATGCTTTACAGATATCCTTTTTGGATAGAGATGAATCTATTGGTGTTATACGTTTCTTCATGGTGACTACGGAGCAGTGCAGATCAACTCCGATGAATATGTTCTCCGACATACGGATGTGATGAAGGACAAAAACAATGATATCGATGATAGGATGGTGTTGACATCAAGTGTGAATATTGATGTAGATGTGATATCTACAACTGATGTGGAAAATCATGGATAGGGGCACATTTCATTATGTGCTATTGATGTGTTTTAAATTTTGATTTCCCATTCTGGACTGTATGTTTTGTATCCAACGTGTGATTTCTAGGTTTCCGATCAACCTCAAAATGTTTTCTTATGTAAAAAAATAAAGATGATTTGGATTTATAATAAATTTATTTGGGTAAAACACTTATACATATATTTAGGCTTTAATGTACAATAATAGTTCTATTCCACTACATTAATTTCTTATTTCAAGGTGGTGATATTTTTTAAGTGAATATACTCATTTAAAACACATAGAGTTTGTATCTAATAATGAATAAATCTTGTATTTTCAAAGTGTTAGAATATCAATAATTTATTTTATATTTATACTATATTGATAATGAAAAATATACATATATTCGAAACCACCCTTATATAATTTCAAAGGATTTGGATGAACACAAATATTTTATAAGAATTAAAAATATCAAATGATATCTCTATAATGGTAACTTATGTTAATAGTATTTTCCTCTCTATTATTAGTTGAGTTTCTGAGGGTCTTAAATTGGGAGATCTGGAGAACCATGTCCATTTTTTTCTTCCTTAGTAATAGTAACCTCATAAACCATACCCATAATTTCTAAAATGATGAGTATTTGGAAAATTGATGTATTATATTATAAATGGTGGGTGGATAATGGATATTTTTCTCTTAAAGACTAAATGGGAGGGGGATGAGGTTCTTCTTGAAAAAATTCATAATGAATTTGAGGAGAAGAACAGTTGAAGCTTTAAAAAATGACGTTACTTTCTCCAAAGTTTCCAGATGTAATTTAGTGTCCAATCTACATTTATCACATATTTTTTTGTATGAATAAATCTCAAAACAACTCATTCTATTATTACTCATTTATTATTATGGGGATTGGGGTAGATGTTTTAAAACCAAACTTATACATTTATTTTACCTATACTATTGGGAGGTTTTTTTACTTCTTATATATGTAATTGTATTGAATTTGAAATATGAAAATATTGTTCTTAATAGGTGTTGTTCTTGCTATATTCATTACCATAGGATGAATTAATTGAAAGTATTGATTATACAATATATGAGATCATATATTTCTATCAATAGATGGTTGTTTTTATATACATTATAGGAAACAGTGTGATTTTCCATATTATCAATTTTTATTTGATAATCCATTAATATGTGGAACATATTACACTCTTGTTAAATATTTGTATGTTATTTATAGTGGATACCCAAATGTAAATGTTCTAAAGAGTGGTGAAATGAATTAATTATTTTTTTCCTAAAAGGGTTAGAATTTACCTCTTTATCACGTGTTATAATTTTATATCTAATTATATACATGTGCCTCTCTTATTTTCGTGGTACTTTATTCAATGTCACCTATAAAAAATTATGTTTTTTAAAACTAAATTTATTATTTTCCAAAAGAGTACACATTATGTTTATTTTGATACCTTGGGGAGATCAACTTTAATTATAAAAAAGTGTCATTGTCCTAAGGATATTTTTCATCAATTAATATTGTATTAATAATGTGATATTAAATATCCAATACTCATTATTGAATATTGATTAATTATTTGATTATTTAATGGTAGATTAGTTGTTTTAAAATACTAATTTAAGGTAGGGGATAATTTAATAAGATTAAATGAGGAGTAAATGAAGAATATGAGTTTTTTATATTGATATTATCACATGTTTTTTATGGTTTTAATGCCCCAGGTTTTCAAAATAGAAAACATTGTTTGATAGTTTTTGTGATACTTAACACCAAACCCAATGAAACAACGATTATTTAAATATTTTTTATCACATCTACTAAATTTTAAGATATGATTTAGATTAAATAATCAATTATATATATATATATATATTGATAAATTCTTAATAAATAGTCAATCAATTTTTGGTAACGAATTTCGTTCTTTAAATATTTGTCTTATTCAAAAATGGTTTTTTCCTTTTTAAAAATATTATATTTAAATTCTAGAAAAATTAAAAAATTATTTTATAAAATAAAATCTATTTATGATAACATCATATCATGATTTCTATAGGGTGAAATTTTGGAAGTTTTCTGAAACTATCAATTTTTCAGTGCAAATCGGAAAATAAGATTTTCAAGTAAAATCATCTTTTATTTTGATAAATACAACACTATGAAGGTTAAAATATTATTTTAATATAATTTCAATGAAAAATAGGTATTATTTAGTAATATTTATTTTTAATCATCTATATACCATATTTTACTCTATGTTTATTTTTAGTATTAAAGACACATTGTCAGAAAACTATTCTAAAATGCATAATGTACATATATTTTAATTAATTAAAAAAGACCCCAATGAAAAATTAAATAAATTAAAATTTTAAAATATATATATATTAATTAAAATTTAGATAATTATTTTTATTAGTTATAGATTTTGGGTGAAGTAATATTTTCCTTCCAGATGATTTTTTAAAAAAAAACTACTTTTGATCATGATTGTGAGTTTTATATTAAATGATATTATTCCACCTCAATTAATTGATTTTGATAATATGGATTCGATATTTTTAATAATAATAGTAAATATTAGCTAATAATTTCAAAGCAATTTTTTACAGTGTGAATAATAAATTTAGTAAATATTAATTACCACAGTAAATAGAAAATAAGTAAAGTTATTGTAAAAGTAAGTTAACAATGTCTAGAAAAAATTTACCCAAATAATATGAATATTTAAAATTTTAATTGAAATAATTATTATATTTATTCTTTATTTTTTTACTTTATAAATTATTATGTAATTACATTGATAGTAAATATATTCTGATATAGTAAGAAAAAAATAGTATTTTTGGTTTATATTCAAATTCAATTAATGAAATTTATTTTTCCAGATTAATTTATTTTTGAAATAAATAAAATTATAAAAAATAAAATTATAAAATTATTTTTATTAAATATAAATGATCATAAAATATTTATGAAGTAAAATGTAATTTTTATAAGGGTTCGAAAGCTTTTATTGTTAAAAACCCCGTTATTACTTTATAAATGATGATTATATTTCCAAAGTGAAAATTCAAATAATTTAAAAAATATTTAGATAAAAATAATATTATTTTTGGAATCAGAACATCAAAATTATCCAATGGTGTTTTTATAAAAAATTTTTTGAGGTAGTCAAATTTTCAGGTAATAATTAAATATTGTAGAAATATATTTTTTGTTTTATGAAATCATAGTAACTGAAAAGTGATGTCATAATTACCAATAATAAGATCCATGCCAAAATAAATGTTCTCTTTAAAATAATTTTATTTTAATTGTATTTTATTTATTTTATAAATCCATTATGAATCCTCCAAAACGCACAATATATTTTCATATTTTAAAATCAATTATATAAGTGTATGACTCACCTCCACATAAGAAAATGAATTATTTTATTTGGGTCGAACCTTGACCATGCCAATATATCTTAAGAGATTTTTCAATTATCATTTCCATTCAAGAAAATATTTTATTTTATTTTTTTTAAATTCCATTTTCTTATTTTTTAATTTGTTTTTCCATATTCCCCCTACAATCCATTTGATTTATAAAATGAAGAGAGACCCTTTTTACTCTCATTAATCCTCCCATGATTCTTTATGTATAGAAATGCTTATTATTCTTACATATCATATAACATAATTTTAAAGAAAACATAAAATAATTACACAATGAGGATCCAAAGGCTAAGTGTATTGGAAAAATTATGACCACATATAACATTTAAAAAAATAAAACATATTCATTTATTTAATTCTTTCTTTACCACCTTCTTATTAGCCCTTGAATTTTCCTTTGAACAAGTAGTAGCCTAAGGATATACAACAAAAAGGGGTGAGATAAAATCCTAGTAATAGGATATATAAGAACATGAAATAATACAACATGGGGTGATAATAATCCATATCATCATAACATAGTAAAATGATCATAATAATGAATGGAAACGTTAGATAAAGGCATGAAATGTGTCAATGAATAAAAATGAAATATCATGTCCTAGTGGTTAACTGCCACACAATATTTGGATCACAGATAACATAATTTTTACATATATTTCACTTTAATCATGATTTTCTTCACATTACCTAATGCATTGGAGTTCTATATAATTATTATTCCACCCATCCCATCATAACATTTACATTGCTCTATATAATTCTAAGAGCACCTATCACAACACAAAATTTACAATATCATGGATGCCACATAGAACATATATCAATATTAAACATATAATAACCCATGTAAAGGAATGTGTTCCATTTCATAATAATACCTTCATAAACTTTATATTCCCAAGTGAGAGAGGGAATAACATACTTGATATAAGAATCATCAACCTTGATTGAAGGAAACAATCCTGAGAATTAAATGGTGTGTTATTTTTTGTAAAGGAGAGTTCTTTTAGAAAACATTGTGTTTCTAATAAACTCATTTATAAAAAATTTATATCCTATTGAAGATTAAATAATCATGAGGAAATTATTTTTATGGGATAACCATACTGAACATGTGTTGAAACAGGGAAAATTCAAAGAAAGAGAGTTGGGTTCGAGAAATCCCCATACCTTTTTTATGAAAGATTCCAACACATTAATTTCTTATATAATAACATTAGATTCATTAATTTGAAATTATATATCCATTTTTAAATTAATATGATTCATTTTGGGTTTATAATGTTTTTTTGGGCCTTTGTATGAGTTATATACTTCAATTGCATCGTTCAGGAACGATCATTTTCATGGTTTTGATGATCGGTTCACATGAATTCATGAATCAATGTTTGCTTATAATGAGAATGAAAATAAAGATTGTTATTATAAGTTATTAATGTTCCTAGGTATGTTTAAATAACCTAAAAATTATTTGTTTTTATACCATGAGTATTATTCATTAGATAAAAGTTATTTATGATCATTTTAGGTTAGTTTTGATGTTTTTTTCAAACACAACGAACTCATTTCATTTTATCTTTTTAGTATTATGAGTATAAGTTTTTTATAGAACATAAAAAGGGGTATAAAATACACTTTAAAACATGTTTTAAACCGTTTAATGTTATTATTAACATCCTTTAAGATGTTTATGGAAAATGAAAGTGCATCTCCTGTGATGTGGGTAAATTAACACATCACGGGTGATGATCCCATTTTTAAGATAAAAGAGGGAGATGAATGAGTTTAATATTATATAGTCCATTAAAATGATATAATTCCATTATATTTAAGGAACTGGTGTTATCATACAATTTTTATTACGGGAGGGGAGGAGAGAATAAGAAATGAATTTGAAATTGAATGGAAATAAAAACAAAAAGAGAGAGGATTTACCTCTTGAATCCTCCTCTTAAGATCCTCCTCAAGGAACCTAGGCTTGGTTTTATATGATAAAATGAGCTCTTAGATGTGGGTGATCATATAGGAAAGATTATTTGGCAGAATGTAGGCAACGATCAAAGCTATAGAGGTGCGAGGAGAAGAGGCCATGAGGGATCCTATTTATCGTGGAGGAGAAGGGTGTTTTCTAAATATTATATTCATTAGTTTATCATTTTGGCTCAATAATATGAATAGTTTAAGAATTATCTCTCTATATATTAAAATAATTTTGAATGGTTCTATATTAAAGTGATTACTTTATCTTTACATCAACAATGATTCAAAAATTAATGTATTTAATATTTACCAAAAATTATCGTATTTTACTATTCATTAAAATTCATGTCTTTCAGAAACGTCCTAAAAATTCACACAAACAATTTTTTGATATATAGAATTAAAAAATTAACTCCATTTTGTGAAAATAGTTAAATAAATATGAGTAATTAAATTTTTAATTAAAATATTCATTTAAATGGAAAATATATATTTTGAAATAATAACTGATTTTATAACACTTTGAAAAATTAATTAAGTTCTCATGAAATTATCATAAAATAATAAGACATAAAAATATAATTTTTTTAATGCATTTAATGAAAAAAATGTTCTTTTAAATTATTAAAGTATCCATAAAATTATAATTAACTATTTATGACTTATAAAAATACTAACACTTAATTAATAATTTTAAAAACATTTATTTACTTAAGCTATGATATAATTATACCATACTTTTACTTATAAGATGACTAAATTTTATTTATAATTTAATCGGTGCAGTTACTATTCATTTTTTCTTTTTTACTATTCATAAGAGTCATGCTACTATTCCTAAGGTCAGGTTACTATTTCATTAGTATTGGTTCCTTCACATGTAGAAATATATCTTATTTCATTAATTATTTATTTATAAACTTTTACTATAGTATCTAAGTGATTTTATGTGATTCATACTATATTTTAAATCAATATAAGAAGGGATAAATTCCAGTGATGAATGTTTTGGTCGTAATATTCTTACCCCCTTTTGAAACTTCACCCTTGAAATTTCATTTTACGTAAATAGGTTATGGTAATTCTCCTTCGTTGCCTCCTCCGGTGCCTAATTTTCTTCTTCATAATTATGGTTTCTCTATAAAACTTGGACAACGTGTATTGTCTTATTGTGTAGAAACTTTTCTCTTCAATCTAGAATATTTACTAGAAACTCTTCATATGTGAGATCATCTTCATGTTGTACCACCTATAAGTTTAGTACGTGTGAGATATTTTGTATGTACTTCCTCAGGAGTGATATGTGGAAAACATCATGAAATTGGGCCATATTAGGTGGAAAATAAAGCTGATAGGGTAGAAATACAACGAGATTAAGGATCTCTTGGGTTCAATGTACATTGGTCTTAGATTCCCGTTCACTCCAAACCACATACTCTATTTTATAAAGATATTGAAAGGAAGATTTAATCTCTAATATCAAACTCCAAGTCTCTTTGATGGTCGTCAGCATTGCTCTTTTCCAGAATATGAGATTCTTTGATATGTGTCTGGATGGCTTGAACATTTTCTATCATATCATTCAAAAGTTCAGATCCATATAGATTTCTTTAACCATCTTCATCCCAATAGGTTGGACTACATCACTTTCTATAAAAACCTTTGTATGAAAACATATGAATACTCGAGTTGAAGCTATTGATGTATTAAAACTCACCCAATTGCATATTCTGATCCCAACCATGTTTTAATTATAAAGAGTAGGCTCTTAGCATATATTAGAGTGTCTGAATAGTCCTTTTAGATTAGCCATCTGTTTGGGGGTGATAGGCCATGTTGAAATTTAATTCAGTAGTCAAAGAATGTTGATGACTCCTCCAGAATATAGATGTGAACTTGGGATCATGATCAGAGATAATTGAGAGTGGAGCTCTTTGTAGTCTCACTACATCCTTCACATATATCATAGCAATCTATTCAAGTGTGGGATCTTCTTGAATAGTGATAAAGTTGTAAGTCTTGGTGAGTCGGTACACCACAAAACAAATAACATTTTTTCCTTTGGATATATTGAGGATATCTATGAGGAAGTACATAGTGACATTATCACATTTACACATTGGTATATGCAATGGTTGCATCATCCCTTTGGAATTCAGTCACTTGGCATTGACTTGATGGCATAACAAGAACCCTGAGATATACTCCACATTATCCTTCATCATGTTGTCCCACAATACATGTTCTCAGATTTCACCATTCATATTGGTTCTACCAAGATGGATAGATAATTGTGAGTTATATTCATTTTCCAATAGATATTTCTTTCCCAATGAGCCCGCACCCCAGTGATAAGGGCTCCTGATTGGTATCAAAGAGACCTAAGTTTAAAACTGGGTAGAGGCAAATTTCTGGGTGCTCTAGCAGGTACTATAGTAGGTACTATAGGAATACTATAGAAGGAACTGTTCAGTACTGTAGTAGTCGTAACTATTCACCTGATTTGGGCCTTCTGGCCACGAGTTTGGGCATACGGGTCTTAGGGACTTCAGGTCATCAAATGCCTTTAGGAATCAGGACCTTTGAGCCACAAAGACCATATAGTAGCCCAGTTCACATAGAGAAATTCCCAGAAGAGGACCTGAGAAAAAGAGTAACAGTCACCAGAAGCATAGCTAAACAGATTGGAATAATGAGAGTGTATGGCCACTGCCATCCGGACTAGGCACCATGCAGCTTTGTACAGAGAAATGCTAGCCGGTCTCTAACGAATGGTGGGGAGATGGAAAATCAATTTTGTTGAAGCATGGGATGGGTATTTCTAGTGGTTTGTTCCTACAGGTCATGTAGTGGACATAGTATGCCTCTGGGCCTTCGGGTCATGTATTAGTCTTCAGGTAATGTCGGGCCATGTTCCTTGGGCCTATAGGTTATGTTACATTTCCCCTTCAACCCATAAAAGAGGTATTATCCATAATAAATTAAAATATAAGGAATTCGGGCCATTCAGGGAAATAACTCCTTTTTTATTCTGGGTGATTAAGGCACAAAAATTCTTAGTCAAAACCAAATTACATCATCATCATCAATATAGATCTCTTGCAACTTCCCATGCTTGACTACATTCTCATTCTTTTGTAACTCTAGATCATCCCTTGGGGCCTCCTTAATCATATCATAGATTGATTATTGGTAAATCATTTTGGAAAGGTAGGATGTAATCCCTACCAATATGATTTCCAAATTCAACTTCTTCATATCCATGATGATAAGGTCTTTTTCAATTCACAACAAAGATAAAATACCAGGTTTTTTATAAGAGAATCATCTACCATGTTCACCTTACCATGATGATAGTGAATAGAGAAATCAAAGTCTTTTATTACCTCTAACAATATCCTTTGATTCATGTTTGGATAATTTTGTTTGAATATATACTTTAGGCTCTTGTGATTTTTATATATGTCACACTTCTCACCATAGAGGTTGTACAACCAGATTTTCATTGAAAAAATCATAGTTTCTACCTCCAGATCATGCATCAGTTAGTTTTACACATGGATCTTTAAATATCATGAGGTGTATGCTATCAAATTATCATTTTTCATGACTACAAAACATAATAATGTTTTGGAAGCATCACTGTATATCAAAAAACATTCTCCAATTTTTGATAATTTGAGTAAAGGTGCACTAATCAGCCATCAATTTAGCTCCTTGAATATTTCCTAAAATTAATCCATGCAGACATACATTACCCCTTTCTTTGTTAACATTGTGAGCGGGGTTTAAAATCATGAGAAATTACTTAAAAAACGTCGATAGTACCCTACTAATCGAAGGATTATTTGGATTTTTGTGACACTAGAGGTTCTAGTCCATTCCTCAATTGCATTTTTTGAAGGGTCCATAGAAATTCCCTCACATGTAATCAGATGTCCCAAGAATGTGACCTACTTCATAACAAAGTCACACTTACTGACCATGGCATATAACTTCTACTATATAAATGTCTCCAATTGAAGCCTTATATGGTCTTTATGTTTCTCCTTTCTCTTGGAGTAGATGATAATGTCATCAATAAACACTACTACATATTTTTTGAGACAATGTATACAGACTCTATTCATCAAATATAGGAAGAATATTGGGGAATTAGTATGTCCAAAGGGAATCACCAGAAACACATAGTACCCATACCATGCATGAAAGGTAGTCTTCTGAATTTATTTCTTTTTATCCTTTCACTAATAATATCAATATTGGAGATCCACCATTGAGAAGTACCTATTCCTCATAACTAATCTAAAATGTCATCAATTCTTGGAATACGATAATTTTTATTTATAATGATCTCATTAGTTCATGATAATCGATACATAGTTGAATTTATCAATCCTTCTTGACAAAGATCAATGGTGTACCCCATGGTGATGTAATAAAGAGTATGAACACTTTATCCAAATTCTCCGGCAGCTGCTTATTTAACTTCACTAGTTCGATAGGATCCATCCTATAGGGAAACCTTGATAGAAGAGTAGCTCCAGGTAAGAGTTTATTAATAACTCAACCTCACAGTATGAGGATAGTCTCTGGAACTCTTAAGGAAATACATCACTATATTCCATTACAATGGTAAATTACCCTAGGTTTATGTCATCCTTTTACTCAACCATATGAGCGAGGTATTGTTTTTGTAACATCCCATTTCTGTTTTTGGGTATTCCTAAACCCTTTTGTGTTAAATTATTAAAATCATAAGTGGATGAAATTATTTATCAGTGGAGTTTTTTATAAATGTGTTTATGAACTTAACTACAATTTAACATCATGTAATATTCAATTGAATATTTTTAGGGTTTGACATTTAGTCAGTGTGTGATTTCAATACTCGAAATGTCTTGGTGAAGACTGAATGAAATTATTAATTATAATATATTAAGCACACACATTTTATTCAAAATAAATGAATAAATTCAAAATAGTTTGTTGTATGAGAAATATGAGACCACTTTTATATATGAAATATGATGTTTACCCTAGGAGGGGTATAACATCCGAAGGTGTCATATATTTGGATGCCTTTCTTAGAAGATAAAGTTATTATATAATATTTAATTTATTATTTTATTAAAAATAACTAAATATATCCTAAACGGTGTATCTTATTGTAAATTCAATACCAATAATGGATCCAGAATGAGGGTTTTACTCAAGATGGGGTATAACATTTGGAATCACTGGGCGTTTGGAGGTCTCACTCTAAATAATAACTCTTTTTATTTTAATTAATTAGTTATTCCATTTTCTTATTAATAAATCATTAATATCTCCCAAATGGTTCATGGTTTTAAAAATATGAGACCACTATTGGGTTTGGAATGGGGGGTTAACCCTAGGAATGTTATAACATTCAAGCACAACAGGCATTTGGTGTTATTTAATTTTTATACTAAATAATGAATTTTAATTAATAAAAAAAGTGATTATTTATTTGTTTTTATCACAAGTTATCCAACATGCCAAAAACTCCACTGTTGACCAATGGGGTGATCCAAGACCTTTTTATTTTAATGGTTTTGATCCATTTCATTTGGTAACACACAATTGAATAGAAACTAATAAATCTATCATCAATTATTAGGTGCAACAGTGATCAAAACTGCTGTTTTAAAATTGGTTTAGGTGTTCAATATTTTTAGGGTTCTTAAAATTTTTAAATGACATAATCATCGATATTGGTTGATTAAAATGAATCCAGATGACCCTGAAACACCTCTACTTTCAAATATTGTAAATCCATTGATCCAATATAGATTCTTACCTGGTTCGAGGCATGACCTTCATTTTCCTATGTGTTGCGCACTACCTAGGTTACAAATTGAATTTATTTATTTATTATCCATTTAATAATCTATAATTATGAAATAAAAGAATTCAATTCTAATTGAAAATTAATAAAAAATAAATTATAAATGGGTAATTCTATTATTTTATTTTTTTTCAAGGAAAATTATTCCAAAAATTATCATTTAATAAATTTTCACAATTATCACAGATAATTTCAAAATATTAGAATTATAATTGAACACAATTATCAAATAATAATTTTAAAAATTTATTAAAATGATAAAACTAGGAATTATCAAGGAATTAATCCATGATCATCAAATAATTATTCATATAAATAATAAAAGGTTATTTTGGTAGAGATTATCAAAATATATTTATGAAGTTTTATCAATGGATAATTATGCCAACATATCAAAGAGTAATTTCAAGAAATCATCAAAGATAACTTTACATTAATTATAAAAGGCAATGAAATGTTCTATCTGAAATAATTTTAAAAAAATTATTCAATCAATTTTTTTAAAAAAATTATCAAATCATAGTTTTTTGGATTATCAAAATATAATAAATTATCAATATAAATATATATCGATAAAAACACTTGGGATAATTTATTAAAATTATCTATTGTTATATTTTTGATTGTCAAAAGAGATATACACATATATACATATATATATATGTATATATATATATATAAATATATAGTTGGATATATATTTTTGATAATTAATTTATATGTTAAGGATATTTTTATTAAATATGAAATTATCAAAATGTAATTTTATGAACTAAAAAAGGATCATTTAAAACACATTCATTAGCATAAAACGATAATCCAGATAATATCTAAGAGAGATAAAATATTTTTTCATGTTATATTTTAATAAATAATTTGAAATTATCCATGAGAGATAAAGTATTATCACATAATATTTTAACCAAAAAATTGGAAATTATCCAGGAGAGAGAATGTATTATCACATTTAAAATTTTATTTATTTTTGAAATAAAATAATAAACATTGGTTCTAGGACCCCTTGACGAACATTGAACTTTGGAGTGCCAACACATATGATAATAGGTTCATGAGGAGGTTTATTGAACCACATGGGGTGGTTTATATTTACTGCTGACATCGACAACCTTGAGGTAGGCGGTTCTATCCTGATTAGCTAAATTGATTAACCTTGAATTGATTGATTTATTTCAATAGTTGATTTAAATTCATTTTCTTATACTCTCTTTCAATTAATGTAACAAAATCTAATTCCAATGAATTTATATATTTGAAATGGTTTTGGAATGAGATATGAAAAACCCCCCAATTCCATTGAATTGGGGTGTGTTTATGGAAATTTGATAAATTAAATTATTTAATTCAAATTGTGGATTTAGTGGAAATGATTTCATTTAAATTTTTTAATTTAACTGTGGAAATGAATTGTGAAATTATGGAACTAGTTTTGAAAGGATTTCAAACTAGTGGAAATGGATTAAAATGTTTTTATTGCAACCCAATGGGTTTAGCTTTTTAAAGAGGCGTGTTTTTTTTATTAAACCCATTTTTTTTAAATGGAAAATTGGCATTGAAATTAGAGAATGTGACTTAATTTTATTTTAAGAAGTCCTAAAATAAATTTCTCATCATTGATTGTGTAAGATCACATGGAAGACTTAGGTTGTTGAGGAGTTATTTGGATACAGTCTACGCTATTACAACATTATATGACATACATTCAGCTGGTCACATCCCTTAGGTGTTGGTGATGAGTCCTCTCTGGCCAGTTTCTAGAGGACATATGTGCACACATATTGTCATGATCACTTAGAGAGTGCAGAGTCCTATAGCTGGAAATACTATCGTACCTATTTAGAAGATCAACATGTTTCTCACTTGTTATTTATATTTGAGATATTGATGTATTCCAATGCATTTGAATGAAATTACATGCCTGATTAATTTGCGTAATTTGTTTTAAGAAACTATTTTATTTAATTTATTGTTCTAGAAATATTCCATCATTTCTAAATTATTTTCTCAAAGTATTTTCCCATCATTTTAACAATATAGCATGATTTGTTTAATAATTTTTTAAAATTACAATCCTATTTATTTTGAAAATTAAAGGAATTAATTTGGTTAATAAATTGTTGGTATCGGTTATAGAATCTGTGGTGAGTGCCTACTGGGATTTTTAGCTCTCACCCTACATTTTCCTTCAGGTTTTTTGTAGACTTTCTCCTTCCAGGTTTGAGTAAGGGAAAATGATCTATTAGAGGTGGATCCAGCTATTGAAAGTTGGGCTTAGTGAGTTGTGTCCCTTGGGACCATTGGGTGTTTTCCATGTTTTTGTACTTGGGTTGTAGTACTTTGGGCTTTCTGTGCCTTATTGTATTCTTGTACATTACTCCTAGTAGAGTTTTATTTTTATACACATACTATCTTTCTTCTTTTACTTCTGATTTTTTAGTGGAAAAATAGTTCCCACTTACATAATGTATGATGATAGGTTATAGTCACCAACCTTTGGGGATTGGGAATGTACTTCAAGATATATTATGGATTTCTCGGTTATAGGGTTACCAGGGTACCCAGACTGGTTCGTGATAAAATGGTATGAGGGGGGAGGTGGAAATTTTTTCATAAAGTCAATATGCATTTGTGAAATCTTATCATGACATAGGATGTTGTTGTGATTGAGTTTCTATCCAAATCACACCACAACGAAACAAAATTTTCCATGGGTGGTTAGGAAAAGACTTTTGGTGGATTAGTCTTAGTATTTTCCCCCTTTTGATTTGGAAAGAGTGGAATCCAAATCTTGTTTATTTATTCTATTAAGAATAAATTTCTCTTGTTTCTTATTTTGAGTGTTAATATTTTTTCTTCCATTTGACTATTTATGTTGTGTAACATCATTCCACTAAGAAGTAGTGTGAATCAGATCTAAGAAGAGGTTACTGTTGAGCCTTAGTGGGATAATCCTATTGTGGATCTAAATATAGTTGAGGAGATCATTTGTACTATCCAAACATTGGGAAAGGCACCACCACCAGTCCCCGTTTAGGCTCTTACTGTGGATCCTCATGTGGATGTTCTTCGAAAATATTCTCAAGAGTTCCTTCACCATTATCGACTAGTTTTCTAGGTCTCCACTAATCCAAAACATGAAGATAAATGGTTTGGAATGACAAAATTCATGTTTGAGTTCTTGGAGTCTCCCAACGAGATCATAGTGAAGTGTTCCACTTCCATGTTGGCGAGACCAAGATGGAGATGGTGGAACACACTAGTGATGACAAAGAAACATGACAGATTAGAATGGAAGGACTTTAAGGTTCTATTCTAAAAATCGTTCCATCTTAAGTCAATGGTGTTTGCCAAATCTGTGGTGTTTTTCAAGCTTGAGTATGCTAAATGAATTGTGGATCCTATGGATGTTTAGGGAACTTGTAAAAGTACTTTGAATTTTTTTTCGCTCCACACAGTATCACGAGATCATCAACACCACCAAAAGATGCTGAAAAAAAATATTCATGTACAAAATAGTTTCAACCATAAGACATCAGAGCGATTCTTCTTCACATTGTAGAAGAGTCACTAGAGAAAGCAGATACTGGTCCAGTGACAATGAGAGGTACCATTACCATTGCTTTTTCATTATTGACTACTCTATTTGATTCTGGTGTGTCTCACTCCTTTATTTAAACCATATTTTTAATCTTATTAATCTTTATATGGAGATTGTTTCTTGTGAAATTGATATTATTACACCCCTTGTTGTGAAGAGAGAGCAGGGTATCATTAGTTATTCTTGTATATTCCCTCTATTAGTTGTTGACCTTCCTTTGAGATTTCTAGTTCTTGACATGAAATATATTAAAGTCATATTCATGATGGATAAGATCATTTCCAACAAATCCTAGACTGATTGTAATATTTGATGGGTCTACCTTACTACACCCAATGTTCCTCTAGTATTTGAAGGAGAATGATGACCATGATCGAGCTGATCCAGACCTTCTTATCCATAGTTAGGGAAAGTAATATCACTATTTTCTTTTGATCAGGAGGGGATTCAATGGTTGGTGATATCCATCTAGTTTTCTTCATGTTACCATTTGGGTTTCTTTCTGAATTTTATGGGTTACATCTGGTAAGAGAGGTTGAGTTTTCCATTGACTTTATGCCCGATACATAACCGATTCAAATTCCATCTTACAACATTACACCAGCAGAACTGAAAGAGATAAAGTCCCAATTGGGTGATATTCTTGAGGATATGCTTCGTGCTTGTGTTATCTACTATGGTGGGGCTTGGGATGATCATTTTGGGTTGGTTATGTTTTCTTATAACAATAGTTACTAGTCTGGGATTTGAATGGATCATTTTGAGGTGGTGCATGGTTTTCCTTATAAATCTCCTTTGCGTGGGTTGGAGATTGGTCCATGTTCATTATTTGGACCAATTATGGTATAAGATAATACAATTAAGATTCAATTAATTCTCCAATGAAAATTAAAGGCCCATAGCCGATATATGTCCTATTTTTATCATTTTCATAGACCTTTGGAGTTTAAGTTGGTGACCATGTGTTCTTGAATGTTTCACCCAGTTGGGTCATCGATGGTGTAACATCCCGACCCAGCTCACCACTAAACCGGTGGCCGGACCGGTCACCTCATGACCTCAAGCGCGCCTCCCCATATGCCATAGGCTACCAACTCGCAGCGAGGGTCTAAGTATAGTCAATGGGGAGACTATAACCTCATTTTGTTGTTCAAAAAATAGAAAAAGGCAATAAATAGAAAAAATGGTATAATAAATGAATAAGCAACAGAAATTTTTTTTATATAAATATTGTACAAAACAAATGGTCAACACCAAATTATACAGCAGATGCATGCATGACATGCTAATAATACAAAAGTAGAAAGCAGTGAAAAAAACAACATGCTTTACATTTCAATGCATAAATAAATAAATAATGTCTCAAAGCCCCAAGGGCGATCTTCTCAAGCATCCCGAGCCTCCGCTCGGTCATGTGCTCTTAACTCCCTAGTAAATGAAAACAACATAGTATTTCAACCAAATAGAATCTACTCAGGTACCCAGTGCAATGGCGGCCCGAGTAGGGTGTGAGATATAAATCTCAGTAGGACGAGACCACCAATGTCTACCCCAAACCATACATTTAATAAATAACTTACAGAATTTGAAGGAATGCATAAATTAAGTAAACAGTACAATGTAACTATATACCCAAGTACCTCCTTCATCCCTTAGCTGGTGTCTGAACCTGCATTATACATTTTTTATACATACTCAATATTTATTACATAATCATTCATCGTTTATTAATTATTCCAATATTAATAAATTATGAAGGTCTTGAGATTCGGCCTACGCCCAACATCTCCAATATAAGTCACTCACCACAGATGTCTCTAAAGACCATATAAGTAATCAAAGTAAAGACCAATTCCAATCTTATGCTTTGGCTTGGATAATGCGTCATAAGTTATTCAATTCAACCATTAATATATTAAGTCTGAGCTCATCCACAAAATGCGGTTCACCCAATTCATAAAAAGTGTGAACCCTTTCTCATAATCAATTCACAAATCATCATGTCACAACAACCTTCATTAACAATTACACTCATTTCCTATACGAACAATTGGACCCATAGTCCAATGTTAATTAATGGGTGTAAAACATCATGTCTAGAACCCTCATGAGTATTCATATCATCAGTCCATGTCTCACAACCAATGGGTACTTGGAGTATTAGTCCCTATCCCATAAAAGAATATTTTCTTGCAAGATGGGTGTAGAACATCATGTCTACCACCCCGTGAGTATTTGGAGCATCAATCCCAATATCACAACCCATTTATCAATAGTACATATATATTTATCATTGGTGTATAACTCCATGTCTAACACCCCACAACCATCGATTAATTATTTCATAAATTAATTAATCCAATCCTTTAATTAATTAATCAACTAATTAAAAAAATAAACCTCCCATCAAAATTCAACCCTTAATTAACCATTCAAAATCTCAATAGTAAATAATTAATTAACAATTAATTATTTTTATCAATCCAAATAAATAATTAACTCAACATTTAATTATGAAAATTCTTTAACAAGTCTGAGACTGTCCACTCAAATAGTGATTCATCCAGGACATTAACAATTTACATGCATGTCATAATCATCACAAAACATGCTGTAAAAATCCCATATATTTAGCAACCATCTCACGCATAATCTCATAATATAAAACAACTCTATCCAAGACAAATTAATGCATGTAAATCTAACATGCATCATGAAGGACCCTTGCCAACAGTCATAACAAACAATCAATTCACAATCTTAATTTTAACTCATGCAAATTTTTTAATTCAAAAAAATTAATTATTAAATCTTATCTCTTTAACCAATCAAAAATTAATTAAATTTTTTTCATTTTAACATGTAATAATTAATCCATCCATTAATTAATAGAAATTTCAAATTTATATTTTAAACATGTCAAACATTCAATATTCCCAATCATCAATAAACGCCACAATTTTATTCCAACTCATGACTTGATAATTAATTCTATAATTAATTACCCTATTTCACATTCTACCCATTCAAATAAATTAACTTTTTAATCATATCACTTTAACCAAATTAGCAAAACATGCTTAAAATCAACACAAGTTCAAGCCCTCGTTTATCTCATGTGGGGGGCATAATTTAATAACATCAAAAGTAGTGTATCAACATAATATATATCACATTTATAAATTTAATCAAACTTACTAAATTCACATTTAGATGACATACAATATAAATACTTCACTGCACAAATTAGATATCCAAAAAAATGAAGCAAGGATTTTATTAATGTATTTATTAAAGTTGAGAACATGGGAAGGGACCCTAACTCGGTGTGGAACAATTTTTCAATCCAAAACACTTTAATGTACTTGGCAGAAACCAGTCCACAATTGGTCCGTAATCGCACACGCACACATCTTTATATATATATCTGTGCACATTGCCTACATTGATCAATGATAATTCTATATATTAAATTGGTAACCAGAATCAAAGTTGTAATGAACAACACATCCCTAACTTGGTACCAAGAACTCATATAAAAATTTATATCCTTTAATATACCCTGTGAAAAACCAAACAACAGGTTTAGAAACCTACCCGAACCAATGACTGCCAGGAAATTCGAAACCATCCGCCTCGCCCTTGGCGGCAGATGCCAGATTATGGACCAATGGGTCCCAAGTCAACATTCAAATATCCTAAAAAAGGAGGAATGAAATTATCAGATTAAACCCAAACCTTCGGGTTTTAGCTGAGAAAACAAGGTGAGAGATAGAAGTCAAATGATCAATGTGAATCCCGAGTTATTAGCAGACAGACTCACCTTGACGAGGCGGACAAGATCCGTGAAGAGACCGAGGGGAATTGTCACGCGCAAAGTGGTGTCTGGGAGAGGGGGTGGTGTGCCTCTAGGTATTTCCTGGAGGGGGGTTGCGCCACGGAGGTCGCTCTCTATAAAAGCTCTGACCGGGTGTCGTACTACTCCAGGGAGGCTCGCCCGAGAGTTCGTGTGCCTCTTGGTCGCACCGAGGGAAGGATATCACACCAAAGAGGGAGCTCGAAGGATGTCACGACCCGACCTCGGGGCCCGTGCCGTGACTACCCCAAGCCCGCCTTCCATAGGCCAGGGGCTGGAGACTAGCACCAAGGCGTAAAATCCCGGTAAACAGGGAAGGCATTGCCTTTATAAGTAACAAACACTACAGAGTAAACAAGTGGAAAGTAAACACTAACAAAAGCAGAGTACAACTGAAAGTGCGGAAAAGTAAAATGGGCCAGAATACAAACCCAAACTGAAAGTAAAGTACAACTCGAAAGGGAAAACAACAACTGAAAAGTAAAAGCCGCTACTCCGAGTTGTCCACTGGAAATCCCACCTGAAGGGTGGGTACAGATAGCCCCTCTGCTCCACGGGTCCCGCCGTCCGCTCCGAGCACGTTCCGCCCAGTGGTCCACCTCCGGGTACCGTCCCGCTCTGCAAGCCTCAGCTAAGGTCAACGCTGTCCGTCGTCTGCAAACAACACAACGTAGTGCGGGCAAAGCCCGTGCAGGGGTGAGTATAACGATACTCAGTAGGGACCCCGAGACCCTCAAGGTCTCACTAAACCAACAAGGATAACCACATAGAAGATCTCAATAGATAACCTCTACTTAGGTATATGCCCATACATATACCTAAGTTATCAAGTAACCCATCTCAATCATGAGGAAACACGAGTATTGTGAAAACAACGGATAACTACTACCCGGGTATATGCCCATACATATACCAAAGTTAGCAAGTGACCCATCTCAATCATGAGGTAAACACAAGGTCAAAAGTCTCAGCTCAAACCAGGATTTTCATTATCGAAATCGTAACTGCTGAAGAGCTCCGTCTCTAGAGTGTACAGTGGTCCTGTCACGACTCCGAGGCCGCCGCTCACTAACCTAAGACTGCTGAGGTACTCCTCCTATCGAGTACTGCGGGTTTGCGGCCAACTACCTGGCGCTCCGTCCGCTGAGGGTCTGTCGCCAAATACCGGGCGCTCGCCCAAATAGCCTACTGAGGTACTCCTCCTGTCGAGTACCGCGGGTTTGCTGCCAACTACCAGGCGCTCCGTCCGCCTTGGGTCTGCCGCCAAATACCGGGCGCTCCGTCCACTGGGCTAGTCGACTCACTCCAAGTCGAGTCGGTCAAGCAGTCGTCAGGTCTCAGCCGGCTACACGGTCTCCGTACTCTGCACGCTCGTCTCCGGGAGGGTCCGCTCCACGAGCTACTGGTCGACACTCCAAGTATCACAAAGTCCCACAGAGAAGTATCTCAAAGGACCGTCTCGTCACAGGGGTCTCAACGCAACAGACGGTGCGTCGATCGGACGCCCGGTCTGTGAGTTATTAGCCTTTTCGTCCCAGGGGCCCGGTTGGTTTCGTGTGCGAACCAATCCCGGTCGTATCTCAACTGCACCCTGAACTCCCATAGCGTATACTCAAAGGGACCGTTACTCAACGTAACCACCAACGCCGCCGACGGTTCGTCAAACGGACGTGCTGTCTGAAAGATATCAGCTTTCCCGTTCCAGGGGCCCGGTTGGATTTCGGGTGCGATCCAACTCGGCCACTACTAACTGTATCCAAAACTCGGGCGAAGGATACCAAAAGTTCCGTATCGTAAACAGGAACTCAACGCAACAGATGGTGCGTCGATCGGACGCCCGGTCTGAGAGTTATTGGCATTTTCGTCCCCGGGGCCCGGTTGGTTTTTAAGGAAAAACCAACCCGACTGTACTCCACCTGCGTCCAAACCTCGGGCGGAGTATGCCAAAAGATCCGTCTCACTAAGAGGAACACAACACAGCTGACGGCACGTCAATCGGACGTCCGTAGCTCAAGATATAAGCGTTTCCGCTCCGAAGGCCCGGTTGGTTTCGTGAACGAACCAACCCGGCCGATCTCAAAGTAATCCGAAACCTTGAGTGCGATATACCAAAACGACCGTATCGATCCAAGAATCGTGTTGCCGCAGACGGTTCATCAATCGGAGGTCCGGGGCTCAAGTTATGGCCAAAATACCGAGACTGGTTCGAAACGGGGGGGTCCGGGTCCGGGTCCGGACCGACCCGGCCCGACCCCCCCCCCCCCCCCCCCCCTGGGTCGGCCCGGCCGGCCGGCCGGCCTGCGGTGCAGCGGCCGACGGCGGCGTGGCGGCCTGGCGGCGCGGCGGCGCGGCGGCGCGGCGGCACGGGGGCGCGGCGGCGCGGCGGCGCGGGGGCCACGGCGGCCTGGCGCCGCGAGGTGGCTGCACGCGGGGGGATCAATCCCCCGCTTCTTCAAATGGCGGCGCGGCAAATCCACGCCGTTTTTGTCAATCAACGGCCCCCCTCCTGGGGGCCCGCTTTGAAGAGGATCCGGGGGAGCCGCCTGCCCCCCCCCCCCCCCCCTCATGGAAACCGCCCCCCTCATTAAGAGGGGGGTTTTTTATGAGCCGGCCGGGGGATTAATTCCCCCGGTTTACTGCCTTCCGGCCGGCCAGCTGGCCGGCCAGTTTTCTCCAACGGGATCGGAAAATCCGGTCCCTTCTTCGGCTTCCGACGCCGGCGGCCCGACCGCCGGTCTTCTCAAATCGCCGCGGCCCGGAACCGGCCGCAGAATTCGTCATCCGGCGCGGTGCGATGGCACCGCACCCCTCCGCCGCACCTCGATTTCTTTCAACGCGGCGCGACGGCGTCGCGTTCTTGTTGTTTCTTCCATGGTGCGCACGCGACGGCGTCACGTAAGTTAAACGTACAATTATCCGCGTGGTGCGACGGCACCACACCACCTTGCTTCCGCCCGCAAGAATAAACAACATGAACGATGGAGGGGGGTTCGGCCGTGTTCATGCGGTCCGGCCCCCCTCATGTTAAATAATAACACAACTTAAAATAATCAAGTGTCTCACGTTAGACATGCTAGATCCACGATCAAGAACGAAATAAATAAATATTGAATCAACAACCCCTACCTTGGTATAAGGTTCGAAGATTTGTCAATGTTCCGCGGAAGACGACGTCGCGGAGGTCGGGCGTCGCGGTAACCGTTCGTCAAATCCGATGACGAAGGGGTGCGTCCGAAGAGACACGTCGTTGGCGAATACTTGTACGCCGACGAAGGTTGTTCGAGGAAGAAGCGGTGTCCTCTCTCGTTGACACGGAAGACGAAGAAGAGCGGAGCGGCGTTCTTCGTCGGAACTTGAGCGTTCACGTCAAGTCTTGAGGAATGTCAAGTAAAAAGAAAACAACGAACTCAAGAACCCCTACCTTGATAGTCGCACGTTGACGTAGTCGTGGAATATCGGTGTCGATTCCTTTGACGTCGGAGGAAGAGTCGTTGTCGATGGCGTTCGTCGCGGAAAACCGTCGCGGAAGAGATGACGCGGAAGAAGTACGTCGCGTCGCGGATTCGGCGTCGCGGATGGACCGTGTTCTTCGGCGGAGAAGTTCTTCGTTGAAGAACGGCATTCTTCGCGTTCTTCGTTGAGTTTGAGGAAGATGAAGAAGACTTCCCTACTCTCTCAAGGAGATAAAATTCTAACAAAATAAAATAAGACTCTTTCTTATTTTATTCACACAACCCAACCACTTTGAATTTCAAAGGTTTGAAATTCAATAACCACACACAACTCACCTCATTAACTCATTACATTTAAGTCATAGGTTTATAACTTAAGTTAACATAATTTAAGTGGGAGTTGAGGGGGTTTTAGAGGATATGAAGGGGTGGGGTTCGTGTGGGCCCCACCACCCTCATAACCTCCCATGGGAGGTTGGGTGGTTACCCAACTTCCAACAAGAGATATCACTTAGAGTAAAATAATAAAAATTGTAGAGTAATTACAAAGTAAACTTCCACAATTTTTATTATCAACACTCGCATGAACGCAACTCCAGAACAGGAGTTCCTAAGCGTATACCGGTGCTACGGTTCCATCGGTGCCCTCGGAATTCGATTCTGGGCACCGGTTCAAAAGTTAGAAAATCCCGCTCGTTCGTTCACTGAACGTACCCGAGCCCAACTTCGGAAATTAATTCCGGGCACTCCGGGCCTCGGAATCAGGTGCCATCTGAAACCGCTCTCTTGTAAAATTCCAAGGAAAATTAAGAAAAAATTTCCCTTGAATTTTACGGGTCTTTACATTACTCCCACCTCAGGGATTTACGTCCTCGTAAAGACACATCAAAACCAGGGAAACAAATGAGGGTACTGAGCACACATCTGAGCCTCCCGCTCCCATGTGCTCTCCTGGAGATCCCCGTGCTCCCATCTGATGTGCACAAGAGGAATCGATCGCCCACGCAAGACCCGCTCCTGTCGATCCTCTATCTCCACCGGGACCTCCGTAAAAGTCGCCCCATCGCCAACGTCAAGCTCCCCATGGTCAAAGATGTGCGTCGGGTCGTGCACGTATCTCCTCAGCTGAGACACGTGGAAGACGTCGTGCACCCGGTGCAACTGAGGTGGTAGAGCCAGGCGATAATCCACCTCGCCAACCCTGCTGAGGACCTGGAAGGGTCCGATGAAGCGCGGAGATAACTTGCCGCCTCGGCCAAATCTCCGAATACCACGTCGAGGTGAGTCCCGCAAGAAGACGTGGTCGCCATCCTCGAACTCTAGTGGCCTCCGCCTCCTGTCAGCATATGACTTCTGCCGGCTCTGAGCTGTACTCAACTGCTCCTGGATGACCTGGACCTTCTCTGTCGTGGCCTAGACCACCTCCGGTCCCACAAAAACTGCAAGATTTCTTCTTTGCCGACAAGAGAAATCTGGTCTCATCCCCAGGATGAACCACATTATTTTCCTAAAACAGTCAATCCTAACATGGATGATACTAATCCATACCAAGGATGACATCGTAAGGCCTTGGCACTACTACGAAGAGATCCAACCGTTACTCTCGCCTCCAAGGGTTGAGTCACACTGTCGGCATCAGTGTGTGGTAACTGGTCTCCTCCAGTAGATGTCTCACAAGTGAGGGTCAAGTCAACAGCCAAAACTGGAACCTCTTAGTAACAACAAGAAAGAGGACAGGAACGAAAACATCACAAAGTAAGCGTCTTTTATTATTGCAGCTCATAATACAAAGATGCTACACAAAAACAACATCAACATGGAACTAGAAGTACAAGAGACGTATCCACTAGTTCCGCTCCTGTCCACATGCTTTACTGTTGCTCAAGCATTTGTCGCTGCCTCAACCTCGGTGGCTCCCCCAAAGCCTGCGGATCGAGGAGTCGGACAATCACGTGCCAGGTGACCCTTTCCGCGGCATGAGTAACACAACCTGCTCCTTGCATGGCTGGCTCGGTTCCCACTCCGGGTGCCCCGCACCACCGGTCCTAAAACCCGAGATCGCCAAACTGCTGGTCTGGTCCTCCTGGACCTCTTCATCATCTGTCTACTGCCCACAGATGACTAGACTTCTGATCGAAAAACACGCGGCAAAGGCAGCAGCTCCTGAACACGCTCGGTGTGTAGAGCTACTGGCACAAACTCCACCCTGAAGAAGGTCTCAAAGTCTTCCCATGTGAAATCCATCCCATCGCAAAACTGGAACAAGTGGCTCCACCACCTGCCTGCTGCTGCCTGAAGAAGGCTGGCAGCAAAGGTCACCATGAAGTCCGATGGCGTCCCCACTAGCCTGAAGACTCCCACCACAGCCTCCAGCCAATCCTCAGCCGCCTGCGGTTCCGTCTCTCCCCTGAACCTGGGTGGCCTCTGGCGCTGGAACTCATGCAGTGCACTCAAGCGTCGTGCATCGTCTACTGCTGGGGCTGGTGGCATCGGTGGCCCAACGTATGGTAGTATCGTTGGTGCCTCCGCTGGTGCCTCAACTGCAAGAGGGCCCTGTACCGAAGCCTCGTCGCTCGACAGACTATCAGTACGCACATCCCTCCGGGCTCTAGCTGGTCGTCCGGGAAAAGGCATCCTGAAAGAAACAACGTAACACGATCAAACGGTTATACCTGGTGAGCTGACCTGGTTTGAGCTGTTTTAAGGGGGGAAACCTTTGAAAACACACACACAATCAGTGTTTTTGTGCACAAAGTCGGAAATCAGTTGTCAGGGTCCTGGTGTATGGATACATCAGCCGCCCGCACCAACACTGGACTCCCTGAACTGAAAACCACACTCGGTACTCTCAACACTATTGCTTCACAGAAAGAAACATCAGAGTTATAAGTTCTGCGGTAGAACCGAACTCCTCTGATACCAATTTTGTCACGACCCGACCTCGGGGCCCGTGCCGTGACTACCCCAAGCCCGCCTTCCATAGGCCAGGGGCTGGCGACTAGCACCAAGGCGTAAAATCCCGGTAAACAGGGAAGGCATTGCCTTTATAAGTAACAAACACTACAGAGTAAACAAGCGGAAAGTAAACACTAACAAAAGCAGAGTACAACTGAAAGTGCGGAAAAGTAAAATGGGCCAGAATACAAACCCAAACTGAAAGTAAAGTACAACTCGAAAGGGAAAATAGCAACTGAAAAGTAAAAGCCGCTACTCCGAGCCGTCCACTGGAAATCCCACCTGAAGGGTGGGTACAGATAGCCCCTCTGCTCCACGGGTCCCGCCGTCCGCTCCGAGCACGTTCCGCCCAGTGGTCCACCTCCGGGTACCGTCCCGCTCTGCAAGCCTCAGCTAAGGTCAACGCTGTCCGTCGTCTGCAACCAACACAACGTAGTGCGGGCAAAGCCCGTGCAGGGGTGAGTATAACAATACTCAGTAGGGACCCCGAGACCCTCAAGGTCTCACTAAACCAACAAGGATAACCACATAGAAGATCTCAACAGATAACCTCTACTTAGGTATATGCTCATACATATACCTAAGTTATCAAGTAACCCATCTCAATCATGAGGAAACACGAGGATTGTGAAAACAACGGATAACTACTACCCGGGTATATGCCCATACATATACCAAAGTTAGCAAGTGACCCATCTAAATCATGAGGTAAACACAAGTTCAAAAGTCTCAGCTCAAACCAGGATTTTCATTATCGAAACCGTAACTGCTGAAGAGCTCCGTCTCTAGAGTGTACAGTGGTCCTGTCATGACTCCGAGGCCGCCGCTCACTAACCTAAGACTGCTGAGGTACTCCTCCTGTCGAGTACTGCGGGTTTGCGGCCAACTACCTGGCGCTCCGTCCGCTGAGGGTCTGTCGCCAAATACTGGGCGCTCGCCCAAATAGCCTACTGAGGTACTCCTCCTGTCGAGTACCGCGGGTTTGCTTCCAACTACCAGGCGCTCCGTCCGCCGTGGGTCTGCCGCCAAATACCGGGCGCTCCATCCACTGGGCTAGTCGACTCACTCCAAGTCGAGTCGGTCAAGCAGTCGTCAGGTCTCAGCCGGCTACACGGTCTCCGTACTCTGCACGCTCGTCTCCGGGAGGGTCCGCTCCACGAGCTACTGGTCGACACTCCAAGTATCACAAAGTCCCACAGAGAAGTATCTCAAAGGACCGTCTCGTCACAGGGGTCTCAACGCAACAGACGACGCGTCGATCGGACGCCCGGTCTGTGAGTTATTAGCCTTTTCGTCCCAGGGGCCCGGTTGGTTTCGTGTGCGAACCAATCCCGGCCGTATCTCAACTGTACCCTGAACTCCCATAGGGTATACTCAAAGGGACCGTTACTCAACGTAACCACCAACGCCGCTGACGGTTCGTCAAACGGACGTCCTGTCTGAAAGATATCAGCTTTCCCGTTCCAGGGGCCCGGTTGGATTTCGGGTGCGATCCAACCCGGCCACTACTAACTGTATCCAAAACTCGGGCGAAGGATACCAAAAGTTCCGTATCGTAAACAGGAACTCAACGCAACAGACGGTGCGTCAATCGGACGCCCGGTCTGAGAGTTATTGGCATTTTCGTCCCCGGGGCCCGGTTGGTTTTTAAGACAAAACCAACCCGACCGTACTCCACCAGCATCCAAACCTCGGGCGGAGTATGCCAAAAGATTCGTCTCATTAAGAGAAACACAACACAGTTGACGGCACGTCAATCGGACGTTCGTAGCTCAAGATATGAGCGTTTCCGCTCCGAAGGCCCGGTTGGTTTCGTGAACGAACCAACCCGGCCGATCTCAAAGTAATCCGAAACCTTGAGTGCGATATACCAAAACGACCATCTCGATCCAAGGATCGCGTTGCCGCAGACGGTTCGTCAATCGGAGGTCCGGGGCTCAAGTTATGGCCAAAAGACCGAGACTGGTTTGAAACGGGGGGGTCCGGGTCCGGACCGACCCGGCCCGACCCCCCCCCCCCCTGGGTCGGCCCGGCCGGCCGGCCGGCCGGCGGTGCGGCGGCGCGGGGGCCACGGCGGCCTGGCGCCGCGAGGTGGCTGCACGCGGGGGGATCAATCCCCCGCTTCTTCAAATGGCGGCGCGGCAAAGCCGCGCCGTTTTTGTCAATCAACGGCCCCCCTCCTGGGGGCCCGCTTTGAAGAGGATCCAGGGGAGCCGCCTGCCCCCCCCCCCCCCCCTCATGGAAACCGCCCCCCTCATTAAGAGGGGGGTTTTTTATGAGCCGGCCGGGGGATTAATTCCCCCGGTTTACTGCCTTCCGGCCGGCCAGCTGGCCGGCCGGTTTTCTCCAACGGGACCGGAAAATCCGGTCCCTTCTTCGGCTTCCGACGCCGGCGGCCCGGCCGCCGGTCTTCTCAAATCGCCGCGGCCCGGAACCGGCCGCGGAATTCATCATCCGGTGCGGTGCGATGGCACCGCGCCCCTCCGCCGCACCTCGATTTCTTTCAACGCGGCGCGACGGCGTCGCGTTCTTGTTGTTTCTTCCATGGTGCGCGCGTGACGGCGTCGCGTAAGTTAAACGTACAATTATCCGCGTGGTGCGACGGCACCACGCCACCTTGCTTCCGCCCGCAAGAATAAACAACATGAACGATGGAGGGGGGTTCGGCCGTGTTCATGCGGTCCGGCCCCCCTCACGTTAAATAATAACACAACTTAAAATAATCAAGTGTCTCACGTTAGACATGCTAGATCAACGATCAAGAACGAAATAAATAAATATTGAATCAACAACCCCTACCTTGGTATAAGGTTTGAAGATTTGTCAACGTTCCGCGGAAGACGACGTCGCGGAGGTCGGGCGTCGCGGTAACCGTTCGTCAAATCCGATGACGAAGGGGTGCGTCCGAAGAGACACGTCGTTGGCGAATACTTGTACACCGACGAAGGTTGTTCGAGGAAGAAGCGGTGTCCTCTCTCGTTGACACGGAAGACGAAGAAGAGCGGAGCGGCGTTATTCGTCGGAACTTGAGCGTTCACGTCAAGTCTTGAGGAATGTCAAATAAAAAGAAAACAACAAACTCAAGAACCCCTACCTTGATAGTCGCATGTTGACGTAGTCGTGGAATATCAGTGTCGATTCCTTTGACGTCGGAGGAAGAGTCGTTGTCGATGGCGTTCGTCGCGGAAAACCGTCGCGGAAGAGATGACGTGGAAGAAGTACGTCGCGTCGCGGATTCGGCGTCGCGGATTCGGCGTCGCGGATGGACCGTGTTCTTCGGCGGAGAAGTTCTTCGTTGAAGAACGGCGTTCTTTGCGTTCTTCGTTGAGTTTGAGGAAGATGAAGAAGACTTCCCTACTCTCTCAAGGAGATAAAATTCTAACAAAATAAAATAAGACTCTTTCTTATTTTATTCACACAACCCAACCACTTTGAATTTCAAAGGTTTGAAATTCAATAACCACACACAACTCACCTCATTAACTCATTACATTTAAGTCATAGGTTTATAACTTAAGTTAACATAATTTAAGTGGGAGTTGAGGGGGTTTTAGAGGATATGAAGGGGTGGGGTTCGTGTGGGCCCCACTACCCTCATAACCTCCCATGGGAGGTTGGGTGGTTACCCAACTTCCAACAAGAGATATCACTTAGAGTAAAATAATAAAAATTGTAGTGTAATTACAAAGTAAACATCCACAATTTTTATTATCAACACTCGCATGAACGCAACTCCAGAACAGGAGTTCCTAAGCGTATACCGGCGCTACGGTTCCATCGGTGCCCTCGGAATTCGATTCCGGGCACCGGTTCAAAAGTTAGAAAATCCCGCTCGTTCGTTCACTGAACGTACCCGAGCCAAACTTCTGAAATTAATTCCGGGCACTCCGGGCCTCGGAATCAGGTGCCGTCTGAAACCGCGCTCTTGTAAAATTCCAAGGAAAATTAAGAAAAAATTTCCCTTGAATTTTATGGGTCTTTACAAAGGAGGCAGGAAGGGGCCGCATCATGGGGTGCACTACTGTGTGCGTGCAGCACCCTGTGCGTAAGGAGGAAGAAGTGGGGAATTTGATTCCCTTTATTTTCATTTTCAAACCCCTAAATTAATTTCCATTAACAATTGTTATTATTAATCTCTTAAAACCCCATAATAATACTATAATTAATGTGAAAATAATAATAATAAAAGATAATAACAATACGTATTTTATTATTATTATTATACACATTAAACACATATCTAAAAAGTTAAAAACTCCCCAATTCGTTACTATTATTATTTATAATAATAATATCCCTAATTATCAATAATTATGACACTCATAAAACCAAAATAATAAAAATATCATTATTATTACTCAAACCTTTGATATAACCCAACACCTCTATTAAATAACATCACTCCTTCATTAAATTCCGAACTGCTTATTTTTCTAAGCGTTTCTTTGAGATACCCAACAGAATCATTAAATTCACATAAGTATTACACCCCATTAAATAAAAACAGAACTTTGATAAACCCCATAATTAAATTTTATTAAAAGAAACAATAAATATCTCATTTTGATTATGTCCAACCTCCCCATTTAAATACACATTAATTATGTAATTCATTTTTAACCTTCATTTATTATTCTCGTAATAATTGTTTCGTAATTAATTATAAAACTCCCTATTTATCATTAAATTATTTTAACATTTATTTAACAAAATAACCACAAAAATAAAAATAACATCATTATTATTAATATTCAAACTTTCATTTATTTAAAAACAAAAACCCCCAATTTATTACAATATATTTAATATGATAAAAACTCCAACCAATAACCATTGATTTAATTAAATGTTTCTTTGAGAAGCTCAAAAGCCACATTTAATTCTCATAAATGACACACATCTTTAACATGAAATTAAAATATCAAAGTATCAAAATAATTTATGACTCTATAATAATAACAATGACATTATTATTATTAGCACATTCCTCTATTTAATAACAAATGTTCCATTAATAAATTTGAAACTCTTTTTTTAAATAAAATTGTGCTTTGATAAACCCCAAATCCATGTCAATACCTTCAAATTCTATTTAATTAATTCTTTAACATTAAATAAATTTAACAACCACAATAATAGTAATAATAACTTCATTATTATTATTATTATTATTAAAACATTGTTATAATTATTCCAAATATATCATATAATCATATTTAATTAAAATAATAATAATTTATTAAATAAGATAAACTGCACAGGTTGGACCGCGACCATGTGCTGCCCATGATGATCCATTAAAGTGGATGTTTCCGGATCCGGTGCACCCGAGACTCATTGGGACACCTGCTAAAATTTATCGGGTAATTACGAAAGTCAAAAAACGACACCATTAGGTGTTTGAACACTCAGAATAAAATTATAGAGCTCATTTAAAAAAAACAAATCATTGATAATTCAAAAAAAAAAATCAAAAACATTCGTATTTTAGCCCGGTTCAAAAACATGTTACTTTACAATATACCCACCTAAAAAACTTCTCATCCCGAAGAATCCATCAAGAACCACTACAAAAACAACCGACCTACTAAGTAAATTAATTAGACTAGTCAAACTATTACTAGAAAACTATGTTTTAAAATCTCGACTTCACCTGATAACACGTTAATTGAAAACAATGCAACAATACCCACCTTTGTATTTTCCATGACGTCGTAAGAAAAGATCAGCCGCTCACCAGTGCGCTATTTCAGAACGCCTTAACTCATGCGTGTGACATTCCTTGAACCACCATCACCACGTCAAACAATGATAATAAAAGTTGTCATATAAAATTCTCAGTGTTCCAAGACAGTTGAGTCCCAAGAAGTCCATCCAAGTAGTGGGGAAAACTTACTTTAATAGCCTAGAACATTCTATGGGTACTACCTACCACATGTTAGCCCCTTACGATCAATAACATCGACCACCTCTCTTGGTCACACAAAACCAAAAATATAATATTCAAATGAACCTTTTTCATTTTATCCATTTTAATTAATTCATTTCAACCTTTCATAATTCGAATGTATTTCAAAAAAAACACCAGTACCTTTTCACAACAAGACACTTGGTTTTCAAAACAATGCCCAACGGAAAAATAGGCATGCTATCACAAAAATCCTCTTTAAACATTTAACATTCAGTGTTATTCAAATAGAAACAAGAAATTTGGCATCTAAATTCCTTTTACCAAAAAGGAGACCTCCAATGGTCCCATTTATTTAATTCAAGTTATTCAAAAGAAACCCCATAATTGTTCATTATAATCAATACTAAGCAGGTTTACATTTATTACCATTTTCGAACAAACTATGGTTATATAAGGTTCAAACACATGGGTGGCCATCTAACAATCGATAAGTCACCCATACACCTTACCACTAGCATTTGGCTCCCATTTATAACAATCAACATTCATTTAGAATTTTAACTTTGTCATCCCCTTCATATATCAAAACATCAATAACATGTTAGCATATGCAGTAACACAACAACTTGATATAACATAGAATAATGTCACAACAACAAAACATGATAATAACTAAGGCACTATAGAATATATTCACTCAAGCATGTTAAATCTATAATCAAAACATGTTATCTAGAGAGGCATGCTAAAGCATATCAAAACATGGAATTTCACCCAAGGAACAAGATCTGAATTAGTAGGAATCCTACTAATGCAACTACATGGAATGTTATATGCATGACATGGGAATCTCTAACTTCCTAAGATGATGCATGTATGAAACTTCCTTGCCATATCATGGCCAAGAAAATTATTTTTTCAAAATTCTCAGAATTAATAAACAAGGTAAAATACACCCATCACTCAGGGTGAAATCATATCAACTGTAACCTCTAATAGTACAAACATCAATTCCCATCCCTAGCCACTTGGTCATTTCCCGTACATGAGGTGATCAGTCCCAAGAATGACTATTAACCCAAGCGCCGACACATTCCTAGTCTCCTTTCTACCAACCCCAAAATAGTAAGACAAAGGAAAAGGAATAAACTTAACCCTTTGATACCACTTTTTGACATCCCGACCTGGCTCACCACTAAACCGTTGGCTGGACTGGTTGCCACATGACCTCAAGCGTGCCTCCCCGTATGCCAGAGGCTTCCGACTGGAAGCGAGGGTCTAAGGATAGTCAGTGGGGAGACTATACCCTCATTATAGTGTTCAAAAATAGAAAAAGGCAATAAATAGCAGAAATGGTATAATAAATGAATATGCAATGGAAAGAAGATTTAAAAAATCTTGTAAAAAACAAATGGCCAACGCCAAATTATACAACAGATGCATTCATGACATGATAACGATAAAAAAGTAGAAAAAATTTAACAAAACAACGTTCTTTACATTTCAATGCATAAATAAATAAATAATGACTCAAATCCCCAATGGCGATCTCCGCAAGCATCCAGAGCCTTCGCTCGGTCCTATGCTCCTAACTCCCAAGTAAATGCAAACAACATAGTCCTTCAACCAAATAGAATCTACTCAGCTACCATGTGTAATGGAGGCCCGAGTAGGGTGTGAGATATAAATCTTATTAGGCCGGGACCACCGATGTCAACACCAAACCATACATTTAATAAATAACTTATAGTATGTGAAGTCATGCATAAATTAAGTAAACGGTGCAATGTAACTATATACCCAAGTACCTGATTCAACCCTCAGCTGGTGTATGAACCTGAATTATACATTTTTCATAGATACTCAATTTTCATTACATAATCATTCATTGTTTATTAATTATTCCAATCATAATAAATTATGAAGGTCTTCAGGTTCAGCCTACGCCCAACATCTCCCGTATAAGTCACTGACCACAGATGTCTCTAAAGACCATCTAAGTAATCAAAGTAAAGACCAATTCCAAGCTTGTGCTTTGGCTTGGATAACACATCATAAGTTATTCAATTCAACCTTTCATATACTATGTTGGAGCCCATCCACTAAAAGTGGTTCACCCAATTCATAAAAAGTATGAACCCTTTCTCATAATCAATTCACAAATCATCATGTCACAACAGCCTTCATCAATGAATAAACTCATTTTATGCACGAACAATTGGAACCATAGTCCAATGTTTATTAATGGGTGTAGAACATAATTTCTAGCACCCTTGTGAGTATTAGGAGCCTCAATCCATGTCTCACAACCCATGGGTATTTTGAGCATCAGTCCCTGTCCCATAAAAGAATATTTTCTTGCATGCTGGGTGTACAACTTCATGTCTAGAACCCCATGAGTATTTGGAGCATCAATCCATCTCTCACAACCCATTTATCAATAATACATATATATTTATTATTGGTGTAGAACTCCATGTATAACACCCCAGAACCATCCATTAATTATTTCATAAATTAATTAATCCAATCTTTTAATTAATTAAACAACTAATTAACAACATAAATCGCCCGTCAAAAGTCAACCCTTAATTAATCATTCAACATCTCAATAGTAAATAATTAATTAACTATTAGTTATTTTTAGCAAGACAAATAAATAATTAACTCAACTTTTAATTATCCAAATTCTTTAACAAGTATGAACTCGTCCACTCAAACAGTGATTCGTCTAGGACATTAACAATTTATATGCACGTCATAATCATCACAAAACATTCTGTACAAATACCATATATATTGACACCATCTCAGGCATCGTTTTATAATATAAAACAACTCCATCCAAGACAACAAAATGCATGGAAATCAAACATGCATCAAAAAGGACCCTTGGCCAACAATTGTAACAAACAATCAATTCACAATCTTAATTTTAATTCATGAAAATTAATTAATTCAAAATAATAATAATTAATTATATCTTATCCCTTTAACCAATCGTAAATTAATTAACTATTTAACATTTTAACTTGTAATAATTAATCCATCCCTTAATTATTACCAATTTCTATGTTATATTTTTGAACATGTCAAACATTCAATATTACCAATCATCAATAAAAGCCACAATTTTAATCCAACACATGACTTGATAATTAACTATACAATTAATTACCCCATTTAACATTCTTCCCATTCAAATCATCTAACTATTTAATCATATCACTTTAACCAAATTAGCAAAACATGCTTAAAATCAACACAAGTTCAAGCCCTCATTTATCTCATGTGGTCGACATAATTTAATAACATCAATGTTCATGTATCAACATAATATATATTACATTTATAAATTTAATCAAACTTACTAAATTAACATTTAGATGAAATAAAATATAAATACTCCACTTCACAAATAAGATATCCACAAAAGCGCAGAAAGGATTTTATTAATGTATTTATTAAATTTGACCACATGGGAAGGGACCATACCTCGGGGTGGCACCATTTTAAAATCCAAAACGCTATAATGTATTTGGCAGAAACCTGTCCACAACTAGTCCATAATTGCATGCGCACTCACCTTTATATATATATATATTTGTGCTTTTTGCCTACATTGATAAAAAATATTCAATATATTAAACTGGTAACCAGAATCAATGTTGTAATGGACAACGCATCCCTAACTTGGTACTAGGATCTTATAAAAAAATCAATACCCCTTAATATACCATGTGAAAAACCAATCAACGAGTTTAGAAACCTACCCGAACCAACGACGACCAGACAATTCAAAACAATCCGCCTTAACCATGGTAGAAGATGCCAGATTATGGACCAATGGGTCCTGAGTCAACATTCGCATATCCTAAAAAAGAGGAATGCAAGAATCAGATTAAACCCGAACCTTCGCGTTTTATCCGAGAAAAAAAGGAGAGAGATAGAAGTCAAATGATCGATGCAAATCATGAATTATATGAAGACAGACTCACCTTGACGAGGCAGACAATATTCGTGAAGAGACCGAGGGGAATAGTAGCATGCAAAGTGGATTCTGGGAGAGGGGGTGGTGTGCCTCAAGGTATTGCCCAGAGGGGGGTCACACCACGGAGGTCGCGCGCTGCTTGATCTCTGCCAGGGTGTTGCGCTGCTCCAGGGAGGGTCACCCGGGGGTTTTTGTGCCTCTTGGTTGCACCGAGGGAAGGATCTCACACTGAGGAGGAAGTTTGAAGGAGGGAGGAAGGGGCTGCGTCATGGGGTGCACTGCTGCGTGCGTGTAGGCCCCTGTGTGTAGGGAGGAAGAAGAGGGGAATTTGATACCCTTTATTTTCTTTTTCAAACCCCTAAATTAATTTCCATTAATAATAATTATTATTAAAATCTTAAAACCCAATAATAATACTACCATTAATTTTATAATAATAATAATAAAAGATAAAAATAATACCCATTTTATTATTATTATTATATACAGTAAACACCTATCTAAAAAGTGAAAAACTCCCCAATTTGTTACCATTATTATTTATAATAATAATATCCACAGTTATCAATAATTATGACACTTATAAAAACAAATTAATAAAAATATAATTATTATTACTAAAACCTCTAATATAACCCAAAACCTCTATTAAATAACATCACTCCTTCATTAAATTCAGAACTGCTTATTTTAGAAAGCGTTTCTCTGAGATACCTAATAGCGTCATTAAATTCACATAATTATTACCCCCCATTAAATAAAAACATAAATTTGATAAATCCCATAATTAAATTGAATTAAAAGAAACAATAAAACGTTAATTTTGATTGTGACCAACCTCCCCATTTAAATCCACATTAATTATCTAATTCATTTTTAACTTTCATTTATTATTCATGTAATAATTGTTTCTTAATTAATTATAAAACTCCCTATTGATCATTGAATTATTTAAAAGTTTATTTAACAAAATAAAAATAGAAATAATAATAAAATCATTATTATTAATATTCAAACATTCATTTATTTAAAAACTCAAACCCACAATTTATTAAAATATCACTAATATGATAAAACCTCCAACCCATAACCCCTCATTTAATTAAATTTTCATTTGAGAATCTCAAAAGCCACATTTAATTCCCATAAATGATTCAATTATTTAACATGAAATTAATATCACAAAGCATCTTAATATTTTTTTACTCTATAAAAATAACAATGAAATTATTATTATTAGCACATTCCTCCATTTAATAATAAATGGTCCTTTAATAATTCTGAAACTAATTATTTAAATAAAATGGTTCTTTGATAAACCCAAAATCCACATCAATACTTTCAACTGCAATTTAATTAATTATTTAACATTCAATAAATTTAACAACCACAATAATAGTAATAATAACTTCATTATTATTATTATTATTATAACTTTATTTTATATAATATAAATCTATTATATAATCATATTTAATTAAAAATAATAACAATTTATTAAATAAGATAAACTACATAGGTTGGACTGCAACCATGTGCTGTCCTTGCAGATCCATTAAAGTGTATTTTTCCGGATCTGGTGCACCCGAGACACAACGGGACACCCGCTAAAATTTATTGGGTAATTACGTATGTCCTGAAATGACACCATTAGGTGTTCAAACACTCATAATAAAACTACAGAGCTCGATTTAAAAAAACAAACCATTGATAAATCAAAAAAATTTCGAAAACATTCATATTTTAACCTGGTTGAAAAACATGGGACTTTACAGACAGCTTGGGAAGTAAGAGATGTTTACTTCTCATTTTTGGGACCGTTTGAGATTGTTGATCATGTGAGGAAAATTTCTTACCGTTAAGCACTACCACCACAGTTTATGTCGACACATAATGTGTTCCATGTATAATAGCTATGAAATTCACTTCGATCCATCTCACATTTGGAGCTTGAGTGATATTTAGATTGAACCTTATTTATCCATAACTGAACGACCAGTCAGGGTTGTTGATTATGAGAAAAATATACTTTATGGGAGGACGATTCCACTGACTTGTGTGTTATGGAATCATGGTTTGGATTCTCATGATACATGAGAGAGAGACATGATGAGAGGGAAGTGACCTCATATTTTTGATACGAAGGCATCTTCATAGGATTTTTAGGGATAGAAAGATCTTATGGTGGAGAGGTTGTAATATCCTATTATTGTTTACATGTATTCCAAAACTCTACTATGTTAAATTATTAATATCATCAGTAGAAAAAAGGCTATATCAATGATATTTTGATGCATGTGTTAAAGGCCTTAACTACCAGTTAACATCATGGATTATTGAATTGAATATTTTTAGGGTTAGAGATTGAGTTATTTTGTGATTCCAAGATCCATAATGTATAGGCGAAGACTGAATAAAAATATTAAATATAATATATTAAGTGCACACATTTTGTTCAAAATAATTGAATAAATACAAAATGGTGTGTCATATGAGAAATATGAGACCATTGTTATATCCCAAATACGGTGTTTACCCTAGGAGGGGTTTAACATTCGAATGCACCAGACATTTCGATGAATCTCTTATAAGATAATGTTATTAAATAATATCTAATATACTATTCTATTAAAAATAATTTAATATCTCCTAAATAATACATCTTATGGTAAATTTGAGACCACTTATGGGTTCATAATGAGGGGTTTACCCTAGATGGGGTATAATATTTGTAAGGGTCAGGTGTTCGGACACCTCACTCAAAAATAACACGTTTTGTTTTAATTAAATATTTATTTTGTTTTTAATTAATAAACGATTAATATATCTCAAATTATTCATCGTTTGAAAAATACATGACCACTATTGGGTCCAGAATGGGGGGGGGGGGGTTTACCGTAGGTACATCATAAAATTCACGCACAATATACTTTTGGTGTTATTTAATTTTTATTATAAATGATTAATTTTAATTAAGAAATATTTTTTATTTGGTTTTAACACTTATTCTTCAACATGCAAAAAAATCCATTATTGACCGATGGGTTGATCCAAAACCATTTCATTTCAACGGCTTTGATCTGCTCTAGTTGGTAACAAATCGATGAGGAAAAACTAATAACTCCATCGATTATCGGGTGAAATAATGATCAAAATATGTGTTTTAAATTGGGTTTTGGTGTGCAGTGTTTTTAGGGTTCATAAATTTTCAGAATGCCTTAATATTCAATTTTGGTTGATTCAAATGAGTCCAAATGATCCCAAAACTCCTCTACTTTCATTTAATGGAACTCCATTAATCCAATACAGATTCTTACCTAGTTTGAGGCATGACCATAACTTTATTATGCGTTCCACCCTACCCAGGTCAAAATTTAGATTTTTTTTTTATTTTTTTACTTTTATTTATTTCTTTCTACAACTATGAAAATAAAATAATTTAATTCTAATTGAAAATTAATAAAAATTATAAATTACAAAATTATAATTCAATTTTTATTTTTTTGTGTCAAGGGAAATTATAAGAGAAATTATAATTTGATAATCGTTCCCAATTTAAAAAAATTAAAAGATTAGAATTATAATTTAACACGATTATCACATGATAATTTTAAAAAGTTATTAAAATGATAAAACCTAGAATTATCAAGGCATTAATCCATGATCATCAAAAGATAATTCATTGAAATTATAAAAGGATATTTTTTTAGAGATTATCAAAATATGATAATGAAGTTTTATCAAAATACAATTATTCCAACTTAACAAAGAATATTTTTAAGAAATTATCAAAGATATTTTTATGTGAATTATCAAAGGCAATGACACGTTTTATCCGAAAACATTATAAAAAAATATTGAATGATTTTTTTTAAAATTATCAAATAATAATTATATAGATTTTCAAAAGATAATGAATTAAATATATATATATATATATATATATATATATATATATATGGATAAACACACATGGGATAATTTATTAAAATTATCTATTTTTATTTTTTTGATTTTAAAAAGAGATATATAAATATATGTATATATATATGTATATATATATATGAATATATATAAATATACAATTAGAGATATATTTTTGATAATTACATTGGATTTTAAGGGTAAATTTATTAAATATGAAATAATCAATGTGTAATTACATGAAATACTAGAGTATAATTTCAAACCCATGTTTTGGCATAAAATGATAATCCATATAATATCTAAGAGAGATAAAATATTATCTCATGTAATATTTTAATAGATAATTTGAAATTATCCATGGGAGATAAAATATTATCACATAATATTTTAATCGATAAATTGAAAATTATCTAGGAGAGAGAATATATTATCACATCTAAAATTTTATTTCTTTTTGAAATAAAATGACTGACATTGGTTATAAGAACCCTTGAAAAACTTCGAACATTGGTGTGTCGAAGATTATGATAATAGGGTTGTGAAGAGGTGTATTGAACCACATGTGGTGGTTTATATTTACCACTGACATCGATGACCTTGAGGTAGGAGGTTCTATCCCAATTAGGCTGATTAATTAACCTTGAATTACTTGATTTATTTGAATAGTTGATTTAAATTCAGTTTTTTATAATCACATTAAATTGATGTAATAAAACTTGATTCCAGTGAATTGATAATTTTGAAATGGTTTTGGCATGAGTTTTGGAAAACCCCCAATTCCATTGAATTTGGGTGTGTTTGTGAAAATTTGTTGGTTTAAATTGTTTAATTTAAATTTTGGATTTGTTGGAAATGATTTTAATTAAATTTTTTAATTTAATTGTTGATGTGAATTGTAAAATGATGGAATTAGTTTTGAATGGATTTCAAACTAGCGAAAATAGATTAATTTTTTTTGATAGAAACAAAGTTATTTTATCTTGTTAAAGATTCTTGCTTTTTGTTAAAACCTGTTGTGGTTTTGAATGGAAATTTGGTATTGAAATTTAAGAATGTGACATAATTGTATTATAAGTAGTCGTAAAATAAATTTCTCATAATTGATTGGGTAAGATCTCAGGAAATCCTTAGTTTGTTAGTGCGTAATTTGGATACACTCTATACTATTACAACATTCCAAAACATACTGCAGCATGTCACATCCCTTACGTGATGTTGACAATTCCTCTATAACCAATGTCCAGAGGACGTATGTGTACACATATTATCATGATCAGTTAGAGCATGTTAATTCTTGAAAGCAAAAATACCATCGTACCTATTTGTAAGAAGACCATGTTTCTCTCTTGTTATTTATATTTGAGATATAAGTGTATGATAATGATTTTGAACTAATTTTCATGCCTACTGAATTTACATAAACTATTTTTTGTAACTATTTTTAATCCATTTTTTGAAATATTACATCATTTTTAATGTCTTTTCTTAAATTATTTTTCCATCATTTGAACTGTATAGAATGATTAATTTAAATATAATTTAAAATGACTTTTGAAAATTGAAAGTATTCCTTTGGTTAATCAACTGTTGGCACCTATTATGGAATCTGTAGTGAGACCTTGCTGGGCTTTTTAGCTAACACCCTACTTTTTCCTTTGTTTGCTTATAGACTTTCTCCTTCCAGGTTTGAGCAAGGGAAAATTATCTCTTAGAGGTGGATCTATCTATTTAAAGTTGATCTTAGTGAGTTGTGTACCTCGGGACCTTGAGTTTTTTCCTTGTTTTTGTACTCAGGTTTTAGTACTTTGTGATTTTTGTGCCTTTTTATATTCTGGTACATTACTCCAAATGGAGTTATATTTTTTATATGCATATTTTATTTCTTCTTTTAAATCTGTATTGTTAGTGGAATAATCATTCCCACATAAATATTGTAAGATGCCAGGTGCTATTTTCCAAACCATAGGGATTGGGAACACCCTTCAAGCTATGTCAGGGCTAGCTCAGTTATCGGGTTACCAGGGTACCCAGGATGGTTCGAGACACTTGATCACATGGAATCAATAGCCATTCCATTGAAGTACTTTTCAAAGGTGATTCGTGATTTTCCTTGCATTTGTAGAGGAGAATGGGATGGTTCAGAATATGAAAAGATATATCCATTTCCCAATAGTTTATAAGTTCTCTATATAATTAGAGAAAATCTATTCTATTTATAGAATTGAATTACACTAAGAGAAGTATCACGAGATTTTCTAAAAGAGTCTTCCTATATAATCCAACAAAATAAGAGCCCAACAATTTGGTTTCAATGATTTCAGCACTAGTTGTTTTTATAGAAATCACTACATCAATGTTTCGGTGATTCGATTCAATAGTTCTAAAAAACACATGAGATATAAATGAATACATAGAACTAGAATCAAATAAGAGTTTTCAACACTTGAGTGAATTCGAAGTATACCTTGTTCTAATTCATTCTCTTACTCCACTTCCACAGTAGTAATGGCACAATCATTCCCTTTCTCCTTTCATTTTGGTGGTTGATGATGCTGATTACTCTCGAGGACTTGAGGTTTAGTGCACTAGCATTCATTGTGCCCTTTCTCCCTACAGTAGTACCATTGGACCATGGGTGGGGCTCCCATTTTCTCTACCTAATTGTCTTACCTTCTCATGTATTTTCAACATTAATGAGATTAGGGGCCTTATCTATCATACTTGAAGCATTTCCCTATCCCATTGAGGTAGTTCCCATGATACTTCTTCCCAAATTTTTGACATGTGGGTGGTTGAGTTTCCTATCCACCATTTTCATTAGATCCCCTGGCATGAAATCTTTGTATTCATTTCTTATCACCATAGCCATGGGACCATTCTACGATCTCCATCTCCGCATTGAGAACACACCGAACAACTTTTTCATAACCACCAAATTCTGAAATTGTAAGATACTTTTTAAGGTGTGGTTTTAATCCACTAAAGAATATATCAATTTTATTATCAATGTTGATAAGAAAACCTGATTTTACCTTTTCAAAACTTCTGAAGTTACCCATATTGGCCGTGAAAGGTTATCCTTCCATTTTCATATACTCTATGAATTATCTATCCATATTTTTAAAATGATTTTGTGTAAAATACTTATTGAGAAACATTAAATTAATGTATTCCCACTCAATATATTCATTTTTCCCTATTTTTGGTTTTCTTAATCAAATACCTCCATTTATCGACCTCTTTATCTAGACGATAAACGACGAGAGTCACCTTCTTAATCTCTGAACAATGAAGAACTGAAAATATATTATCCCTTGAGTATTCTAACTAATCCACAACTAGTGGATCATAATATCCCCTAAATGATAGTGTTTGTTGCCGCATAAAATAATCAATGGACATTTGTGCCCTATTTGGTAGAGGTCATTCCATGTTACTCAATATATTTTTCATAACCTGATATGGTTGGGTAAGAACCACCACAGAATTTGTAAATCTACCTCCAAAAGCATTAGGGAAGTCATTCATGCAGTCACTTAATTTTCCCTCATAAGGTTTTTTGGCATGGTCGGTCCTTGTTCCCAACATTTTCTAAAATATAAAACGTTAGAAAAAACATAATTCCATAGGTAATAAATAATTTATTCCTTTTTGAAAATATACTCTAAAGGAATATCATATGGTATTCCTATTTTTATAATATTCTAAAACAAATCTTCTTGGGTACTCTGTAATACTTAGTCTCATACTTAGGTTTCTCACTAAGGTTCTCTAATCCTAATTCACAAATTTACTAAAACATCCTTCGATAACATCGATAGTGACCTAGATTTTTCCTACATATCTTATTACATAATTTTAAAGACCACATAAAATAATTACACAATGAGTATTCAAAGGGTTAGTATCTTGGGAAAATTTGGACCATATATAACATTTACAAAATAAAACATTAACATTAATTTAATTCCTTCATCTCCAGCTTCTTATTGGCCATTGAATTATCCTTGGTACATGTAGTACCGGTGGATATACCACAAAAAGTGGAGAGATAAAATTCTAGTAAGAGGATAGATAAGAACATGAAACAATCAAATATAAGGTGTAAAAAATCAATATCATCATAAAATAGTAAAATGAACCTAATCATGAGAGGAAACATTAGATAAAGGCATTAAGTGTGGAAATGTATAAAAATAAAACATCATGTATTAGTGGTTATACATCACACATTGTTGTGAAAATGGATAGAATCATTTTCACAAAAATTTCAATTTACTGATGATAAAAAAATTAACCAATGCATTGGAGTGATATATAATTCTAGGTGCACCCGTCACATCATAAAATTTATATTGTGTTATATAATTTTGGGGGAACCCATCACATCACAACATTTACATTATCATGCATGCCACATAAAACATATATCAATAATGAACATATAATAAACAATTTAAAGGAATGGGTTTCATTTCATAATAATACCTATATAAAAATTTTTCACCCAAATGAGATCTGTAACATGATACCCGATTTAAGAATCATCAACCTTGAGTGAAGGAAACAATCTTGATAACTAAAATGTGTGTTCTTTTGTTAAGAAGAGTTCTTCTCAAAAATATTATGTTTGTCATAAAGAAAATTATAAAACATGTATATCCTAGAAAATATAATACAATGATTAATAAATGTTTTATATAGAATAACCATGCTAAATATCTGGTGAAAGAGGGAAAACCCAAAGAAATATAGTTGGGATTGAGAAATCCCATAACCTTTTATTTGAATGTTTCCTTCACGTTAATATTTTTTATAATCACATTAGATTAATTAATTTGATATTAATGAACACTTTATATAAGAATATTATTTATTACGGTTTTATTATGTTCTTTTATGGTACTTTGGATGAGTTATATATTTTAATTTCGTTGTTTGGGAACATTCCTTTTCATGGTTTTCATGATCAGTTCACTTGTATTCATGAATGGAAGTTCATTTATAATGAGCATGGACATACATAATTGTTATTATATGCTATTAATGATCCTAAAGAATATTAAATTAGCTTATAATGTATTTTTTTAAATACCAATTGTATTATTCATTATATAGAAGTTAATGATGATCATTTTAGGTTAATTTTGGCAGTTTTTCGAACACAACGAAATCACTACTTTTTATCATTTAGTATTATGAGTATAAGATATTTATAGAAAATAAAAAGGGGTTTGACATAAACATTAAAATATGTTTAAAACAATATAATGGCCTCATAAATATACATTTAGGTGTTTTTTGGAAAAATGAAAATGTGTCACCCACAATGTTAGTAAATTGACACATCACGTGCAACGATTCAATTTTTATGATAAAAGAGAAGTATGTAGGATTTTAATATTATTACATACAATAAAATGATATAATTACATTATATTTAAGGTAATAGAATTATCATTCTAGTTGTATTAGTTTTTGTGAGGATAGAATAATAATTGAAATTATAATTGAAAGGAAAAGAAATAGGATTTACCTCTTGAATTCTCTTCTTGATATCCTCCTCAAGGAACCTAGGCATGAACATTTAATGAGACCAAGATCTATTGGTTTTAGTGGAGGGGCTAGGGAATATTATTAGGATGAATTTAGTAATGTTTTAATGCTTTTTTGGAGAAAGGACAAGAGGGTGTGAGGGGTGGTATTTATAGTTTAGGAGAGGGGTGTTTTCTCAATATTATATACATTAATTAATTATTTTGGATCAAGAATATGAATAGTTTGATAATTATATTTATATATATTAAAATAATTAATGATGGTTTTAAATTAAGGTTACTACATCATCCTTACAACGATAATGACTAAAAAATTCATGTATTTAGAATTTATTGAAAATTATCATATTTTACTATTCATAAAATATCAACTACATTAGAAAAATCACAAAATTTCACCCTAACCATTTTTTGATTTTTATATTTCAAAAATTAACTCCATTTATGAAAATAATTTTTGAAATATGAGTAATTTAATTTTCAAATAAAATAATCATTTACTTGGAAAATATGTATTATAAAATTGTAATTGATTTTATAACACTTTGAAAAATTACTTATATACTCATAAAATTATGTTAAAATAATTAAACATAAAAGTATTATTTTATGAAAAAATTTTATGAAAATAAAATACCTTTTGAATTATCTAATTAATCATTAAATTTTAATTAATTATTTACAACTTATAAAAATACCAATACTTAATTAATAACAATTATTTACTTAAACTATGATATAATTATACCATAATTTAATTATAAGACTCCTAAATGTTTTCAATAATTTCATGGCTATGGTTTCTATTCATTTCTTTGGTTTACATTTCATAATGGACATATTAAAATTACTAAGGTCAAGTTACATTTTCATTGGTATTGGTCACCTTACTTCTAGATATACATCTTATTTCATTAATTTTTCACTTATAAAGATTTTATTATGGCCTATAAGAGCTTTTATGTGATTAATACTATATATTAATTTTCTATAAGGAGTGATAAGTTCCATTGATGATTTTTTGGGTCATTTCAATAAGTACACCCATTACCATGCTGATATTTCATTAGGGATTTCTCTCTTCTCATTTAAATTCATGAAATTATTTTATGTTACCTCTCTTAAAATCCATTAGAATATATTAGAATATGTTATTATATATTCCCATCACTATAAATTTAATATTTAAATTATGGCATCGACTTTAATTTTAATTAATCCCCCCTGTGATCCTTTATATACACCAATTACCATGCAAAAATATAGTTAAGATTCTTTTCTCTATTCATGTTTCTTCATTACCTTATGAATTCTATTTGAAAAATTATATTGTTTGGAAATGATTTTACATGTAACTGTTAATAAATTTTTTATGTTTATCTGATTAGAGACCACATTCTCCATGATAAACCCTTTTTTATGAATCTTTAGGTTTTTTTGTTATGCTTCCAAAAGCTCACTATGTAATTCCATGCCATGACAATTGTGTAGTGAATACCATACCAAGTTCCAATCATGGTTCTCCACGTTTAGGAAAATATATATTTTATTTTGGATTTAAATAAATTTATTTCATACTCCATAATCATGTAAAAAGATGTGATCATGAATTAATCCATGTTTTATGATCTATGTGGCATACTGACGCATGGGAAAGAAATATATAAGATAAATGCACCCAGAGAGCACTCCAATGCATTGGGTAATGTTCAGTATCATGATACATTACATTTGGACATGGAGTGAACCTATTACCATTATTAGAATTTTTCTACTATGATTTAATGGTGTTCCTATCGTTGAATTATGTTTATGATTCAGTGTTTTTAGTTTTTTCCACATTTCCATGTTACCTTTATGATTATCATGTTATATCATGTCTCATTTTTAATGATTATGATTTATGCTCTTTTATTCCCCATTTATATGCCTATTTTTTAACATTTATTTACATATTACATATTTAGTTCCTTACTAGGATTTATAGCTCAACCCATTCATATGTGTGTCCTTAGTTTATCACATGCATTTTTATGTTTGAAGGAGTATTTTGAGCATGTTAAAGATGTTTTCAATATAGATGTTGAATTCCATATTTTATGTTGTTATGTATTGTACCAAATTCCAACAAAAACTGTACTTCCCTATCAATAAGGTTTTATTAAGTGTAGTACTATGTAATAAATCAAGTATTATTTTGAAATAAACAAAAGGGTTGTTATAGTAGGTATCATAAGAAATATTTTTTTCTTTGGTATTACAATTAGAAAAATCTGGAGAATGCCTTAGGGATAATACTAATTATATAAAAATATCCAAAAAATTTGGTAAGTATAGAGTAAGTGGTTATCAAGAGAAAACATCCATGTATGGATGAAAAAAGTGTTTGTGGTTTTAGAAAAGATGTAACTAGGGGTAACAACTCCCAGAATGTGTCATGGGAATGATATGGGTAAAGCTATTATATAAAAAAAGGTCATTAATTTTCACCTAGTTTGACATTCCCACTGGAAATGCTTTGGTAAATTAATAAGCTCATTATGAACCATTATTAAGTTAAAAAAATATACATAACAGTAAATGTTAGGAAATAGATCACAAATAACATAGATCAAAGCCAAAAAATTCAAAAGTTATAGAAATAAATGTAATTTATAAATTATACCTTTAACGTAATTAGATTTTCCCTGTATGTGTTTATTAGTTTCAAAATACTCAACCCTATTTTCACCTTTATTATTTCCAATAACCGAAAATATAATGAATATTATTTATTATGGAAATTATTACACTATAAGAAATCATATCATATCTTAAAATTTTCATACTAAGTAATGACCTTTTCTATAGAAATCGATGAACTGTAAAGATTAAAGTGTTTATGTGTTAGTATTTATGAGTAATGTTGTAGAAGTGGCATATCAATGACACTATGGATATAATAATCATGAGACATATAAGGATTATTCCATCGTTTTATTTTTTTATGGCATTGAAATTTATTTAGAATGGTACCAATAACTTGTAAAAATGATATAGTGATAATGATATTATATAAAACACATTCCTGATAGACGGAAAACCCTTAAAAGGTGATTGATTTTCAGAAAACCGTAATGTGTCATGGAATGAATCGTATAAGGATAATGATATGTTTAAAAGAATTGATACATATTTTGATGACTTATATGATGGAAAATTAGAATTATATTTTCTAAATCATATTATATAATCAAATATATATTTTTTATTATGAGGTGATTAAGTATAATTTAGGAGATTATTCATTTGATTATGGTTTATATATAGCCATTAGGATTATTCAAGAATAATTATCTTATGATTTTGGAGGTCTAATATAAATGGCGTGTGACAAAAATTATGGTTAAAATAGTAAATAATTTTGAGGATATTTGTGTAATATGTGGGTATTTGGTTAAGGAATGATCTATATTAAACCACTATGAATATTTGTTCAATTTTTGATATAATATTAATGTGGAATTATCATACATTATGCAAACCATTTTTGATTTAGTAAGATATGGTTTAAAAATATTTTTATTCTCTGGGGTATTACGTGATATGCTATAAGTTTATAGTTCTTTAATGAAAAAAATACATATTGAATTCTAATTCTTTATAGAAAAATTTCAGATTGATGTGGAAATTAATTATAATTTTTATGAATATATATTTCCTTATATTCAATGTATATATGATAATGGAATTATCCTACAATAGGTAAATAATATTGAATAAAAAATGGTTCTCATATTTCGGTTAATTTCGATGAATTGAATTCCATTTTATCCATCACAAATTTATGGTATTGTGATCATTTACCTTCACTTAATGGTTTTCTCTATCACTATCAACTTGTTCGTTGTTTTTAGTTTTCTATTAAATGCATAAGTTTTCATATTCCACTAATGTTCTCCTACTTGGAAACCTAGTTATGTAATGACCTCTATTCGTCCCTTTCTCACTTTTCAAGATGATGTTTTATTAATCGTTTTTATGATTTGGGATTTAATAAAGATATTTTCATCGGAAAAAAAATACTTCATATCAAGTTCAATTTTGAGTTATGAGGGCCTTATTTATTAATGGGTGGGAAAATTTAACGCCCCTAGTTTTCAAAATAGAAAACATTGTCTAATTGCGTAAGTGTTACGCAACACCAAACCCGGGAAAATAGTGATTATTTAAATATGAATTATTTAACCCTTCCATTAATTTTTTGGATATGATTAGGATTAAAAAATCCATGATATATATTTATATATACATAATTTCATAATAAATATTGAATCTATTATTTTTAATGAATTTGGTTCTTCAAAAATATGTCCTCTTCAATTTTTTTTTAATATTTTCATTATTTTCTAGAAACTTTATAAAATTTATTTTACTAAAAAAAATTAATTTTTGATATCATTATATCAATATTATAATAGGTGGAAATTATGGAATTTTACTAAAAAATAAACTTCTCAGTGAAAATTGGAAAATAATGGTTTAAAGTAAAATAATTATTTTATTTGATAAATTAAATACTGTAAAATGAAAAAAATATTTTAATTTTATTTCAAGGTAAAATAGGTATTATTTGTTAATATTTAATTTTAATCATCATTATACCATATTTTAATATATGTTTATCTTTAGGATTTAAAAAAAACTATTTTCCAAAAAACCAATTTATAATGCGTACTACATCAGTTTTAATTAATTGAAATAAACCTTAATGAGAAATTATATATATTATATATATAGATTATATATATCTTTATGAATTTAAATTTAGATAATTATGATTTTTAGTTATAGAGTTAGTGTAAAATCATATTATCTTTTAGAAAAATTTATTTTTTGAAAAACCACTTTTCATCATGATTACAGGTACTATATTAATTTAAATTATTCCACCTCTATGAATTGATTAAATTATATGGATTCAATAATTTTAAACACATAAATTAATATTAGTAAATAAGTTCAACTTAATTATTGTTCAATGTGAATAGTAAATTTTTTAAATATTTATTGCCACAGTAAACAAAAAATAAGTAAATTAAGGGTAAAAATTATTTATCAAAGACTAGAAAAAGGTAACCCTAATATTATGAATATTTATAATTTTAATTTAAATACTTATTACATTTATTCCTTATTTTTATTCTTTATAAATGATAAATTAATTTGATTGAAAAAAATATATTTTACTACAATAAAAACAAAAAAGAATTTTTGGTTAATACTAAAATAAATTAAAGAATTATTTTTAATAAATTAATTTATATTTGAAATAAATAATATTTTAATTAGATATTATTTGAAAAAAATTGTGATTAAATATTAGTTATCAAATAATATTTATGAAGTCAAATTTAATTTTAATAAAGGCTCAAAAATTATTATTTAAAAAAACAAATCATCTATAAATAAATGAAAATATTATTTGAAAATTGAAAATTTACATATACAGAAAATTATTTAGATAAAATAAATATTATTTTTGGAATCATAACATAAATATTATCCAATGGGGAATTTTTCATAATTTTCTCAACTAGTCAATTTTTCAGTTAAAAATTAAATATCGTATAAATATACTTTGTGTTTTTTGACATCATAATGACCCAAAAGTGATGTAATAATTACTATAAATGGGATGCACAACCAAATAAATGATTTATCATTAAAAATAATTTGATTTTATGTTAATTTGATTTATTTTATAATGAAATTATGAATCCACCAAAACATGTAATATATTTTGAGGTTTCAAAATCCTTTCTTTAAGACAATAACTCACCTCCAAATAAGAAAGAACATTATTTATTATATTTTACCCTTGAACATGCCTAAATTCTAAATGGTATTTCTCTCATCTCATTTTCATTCAAGAACTTATTTTATGTTATTTTCAATAAATTACTATTCCTTATGTTGTAATTTGTTCTTCCATATTCCCCCTACAATCCACATGATTTATAAATTATGAGAGAATCTTTCATACCTCATTCAACATACCATGATCTTTTATATGCACCCATTAGTATTCTAAATTTTCATAAGGGATTTCTCTTTTCTCATTTCTTTTCAAGAAAATATTTTCTGATACGTCTCTTAAATTCCATTATCTTATGTAGGAATATTTATTCCATATTCCCATTATGATCCCTTTGATTTATAAAAGATTATATCCCCTTTACCTCTCATTAATCCTCTGATGATCCTTTATATACACCCATTACCATGCCGAAACATAGTTAGGATTATTTTCTCTATTCAATTTTCTTCATTGCCTTATAAATTCAATTTAAAAATTTATATTGTTGAGATATTATTTTCCACGTCCCTATTACATACCATTTTATATCTATATGATTAAATACCCCAATTATCTCTCATCAACACAATTTTATGAATATTTATGTGATGTCATTTTGCTATCAAAATTTCATCATGATCTTCCACGCCTAAATAATTTTGTAATGAATAACATGCCAATTTATTATCAACGTTGTTCACATTTATGCACATATAATTTTATGGTGGAGATTTGCATAAAAGTATTGAACAATCCATAAACTTGTAATAAATTTTTATAATGAAGGAATAAATGTTTTATAATATATGATGGACACTTAAACATGTGGATGAAAATTATATTATGGTTACACCCAAGTAGTGCACCAATTCATTGGGTAATGTTTAGTATCCTAATACATCACATTGGTATATAGAGTGAACCGGACCATTATGGTATTATGTCATCCATGATGTCTTGATGGGTCTATCCTTGAACTATTTTTATGATTCAGTGTTTTATGTTTTTTGCAAATTATATATGTTTCCATTATAATTATCATCCAATATCATATCTTATTGATAATTCTTATGATTCTTTCTATTTTTATGCCACATTGATATGCCCATTATCTAACTTGTATTTCTATATTTTATATTTACTTACATATTGGGATTTATAGCTCACCCATTTCTTATGTATGTCCCATTCTATCCCATGTATTTTTATATTCAAAGGAATATTTTGAGCATGTTAATGACATTTTCAATACAGATGTTATATTCCCTCTTTTATGATGTCATGTAATGTACCTAATTCCAAAGTTAACTAGACTTCTCAATCATTCAGGTTGTATTAAGGGTAATATTAGGTAATAAGTCAAGAAGTATTGTAAAATAAAGAGAATGGTTGTTACAGTTGGTATTAGAGAAAATGTTTAATTATTTTTGGGATCATGATTAGAAAACTCTTGGGAAATCTTTAGGGATAAGACTAAGTATAAGAAAACACCCCAAAATTTTGGTTAGTATAGATTATGTGGTTTATCAAGAAATTACATCTCTATCTGGATACTATAAGTGCATGTGGTTCATGAAAAATTTATCAAGGGGTAATATATCAGAAATTGTGTCCCAGGACTAACACATAGTAACCTATCACATGAAATGGGAATTACTACACACCTTTTTTGTCACTTTGGATGAATATTATTTGGTAAATTTATAAGCACATTATGAACCATTACTAAGGGAAAAATACCTATAATATTTTATGTAAGGAAATATATCATTTATTGAAAATATTGAATCCTAGAAATTCATAAGTTAAGGAAATAAATATAAATTATTTGTTATAACATTAATGTAATTAGATTATCCCTTTATGTGTTTAATATTTTAAGAATAATCACCCATACTCACCCATTTATTCTTTCAAATATATATAAATAGGAGGAATGTTCATTATTATGGATATTATTCCACTATAAGAATGAATATTTTTCTAAAATTTTTTGTACTAAGGAAATACCTATTTTATACAAATTGATAGTGTAATGATTAAAGTGTCTATGTATGGGTATTTGAGATTTATGTTGTAGAATTGGTATCTCAATGATATTTTGGATATATGAATCCAAAAAATTAAATATTGTTCCATGGTAATGTTTTTTTCTTAAAAGACCAGAAATTTACATTGAATGGTAATGATAACCAATCAAAATAATATTATGATAAAATGATATTTTAGAAAACTCATGCATGATTGATTAATAACCCTTAATAGGTGATTAATTTTGGGAAGATCATAAGGATTATTGGAATGATATGTTTATGGATAATCATATGTTTAAAATATTTGATACATATTTTGATGATTTATACGTTGGGGGTTTAATATTATATTTTTGGAGTCATATTATAAGATAAAATATTTTCATTCAAATGTGATTAATGTTAATTCGGGATATGTTTTTTTGTAAATGTATATATATACCCATTATGATTATTTGAGATTAAAGATATTATGATTTTGATGTCTAAGATGGAGGGTATGAGAAAATATGGGGGTTAAAATACTTATTAATTTTGAAGATATTTGTGCAAAATATGGGTATTTGTTTAAGGAATAATCTATATTAAACCTTTAGAAATATTAGTTCAATTTTGAGATTAAATTATTAAGGAATTGTCATACATTACACAAGACATTTTGGATTTTGTAAAATATAGGAAGAACAATTTATTTTTATTTTCTGTATTATGTGACCCACTATATGTTTACAGTGCATTAAGGAAAACAAATGCATCTTAAGTTCTTATCATTTAGAGAAAAATGAGATATTGTAGAATAAATTAATTATAAATTTCAAGAAAGTATATTTCCTTATATTCCGAGTATATATGATAAATTAATTAATCTACTGTAAGAAAATAATCTTGAATAAAAAAGATCTTCATATTATGGTTATTTATGATGAATTGATGGACATTTTATCCATCATATATTTATGATATTATGGAAATTTACATTATCTTGACCATTTTCTCTATCACAAAAAACTAGTTCTTTGGGGTTAATTTTCTATTCCATGCCCATGTTTTCACTTTCCACAAAATTTCTCGTATATTGAAACCTAGTTTTGAGATGACCTTTATACGTCCCTTACTTTCTATTTAAGAGGATGGTTTATTAATCCTTTTTAGGATGTCGGTTTTCAAGAAAGATATTTTTATGTTTCAAAAAACTTCTTATCAAGTTAAATTTTGAATTTTAAGGGAACAATTTATTTAAGTGTTAGAGAGTATAATGCCCTAAATTTTCAAAAGTGAAAACATTTTCTCATAAATTATGTGATACACAACACCAAACCCAAAATACAATGATCATTTAAATATAACTATTTTATCCCATCCATTAATTTTTTATATATGAGTATGATTAACTAATCCATGAAATATATATATAGAAAAATACTTTATAAATAGTCAGTCAAGTATTGGTAATGAATTTCGTTCATCAAAAATATGTTTTCTTCAAAAATTATTTTTAGTTCTATTTAAAAATATTGAAATTATTTTCTAGAAAACATATAATTTTTTTAATTTTTTTAAAAATAAATATATCAATATTATCATAGGGTGAAAATTTTATATTTTTCAAAAAATATTTATTTTTCTGTTAATATTGGAAAATACCATTTTAATCTAAAATCATTATTTGCATTGAAAAATTATGTAATGTAAATGTCACAATATTATTTAATTTTTGTTCAAGGTAACATATGTATTATTTATTAATATTTAATTTAAATCATCATTATACTAGATTATAAAATAAGATTATTTTCAGGATTAATTGCACATTTTTTTGGAAAACTCCTTTAAAATGCATAATGTATCACTATTTTAATTAATTAAAATATCCCCTAATGAGAAATGATATAACTGAAATGTTTAACTTATATATACGTCATTATTAATTTATATTCAGGTTGTTAATATTATTAGTTACAGAGTAATAGTGAAGTCATCATTTCATTACAAAAATGTATTTTTTTTGAAAAATCAATTTTCATCATGATTATGTTTTTTATATTAAATTAAATTAATCAACCTCCATGAATTTATCTTGATAATATTTATTCCATATTTTTAATCATAATAATTAATGTTATCTAATATGGTCAACTTTATTTTTGCACAATATGAATAGTAAATGTTGTAAATATTTATCTCCACGGTAAATGGAAAATGAGTAAATGAAGGGTAAAAATAATTTAACATATACTAAAGAAAATTAACACAAATAGTATGTATATTTAAAATATTATTTTAAAATATATTCTATATATTTCTTATTTTTTACTATATAATTAATTAAGTAATTAGTTTGATAAAAATTATATTTTCATACAATAAAATAGAAATAGTTTTTTGGTTAATATTATAATTCAACTAAGTAATTTATTTTGATGAATTAATTTATTTTTTAAATAAATAATATTTTAATAAACTATTATTTTTAAATAAATTTTATTAAATATACATGATCATATAATTTTTATGAAGTCGAATATAATTTTTAAAATGGTTCAAAATCTATTATTCTAAAAAACATCATTTCTTAATAAATGTAAATTTTATTTCAAAAGTGAAAATTAAAATATATAAAATATTATTTATATATAATTAATATTATTTTTGGTATCAAAATGTTGAAATTAGCTAATGGTGAATTTTTTATAATTTTTTGAGGTAGTCAAATTTTCGGGTAAAAATTAAAAATCAGGTATGTATAATTTCGGTTTTATGAAATCATAATGAACCAAAAGTGATGTAATAATTACGAAAAATTGTATAAAATACCAAAAAATGACTTCCCATTAAAAAAATTGATTTTAATTTTATTTGATTTATTTTATAAAACCATTATGAATCCTCCAAAACGTGTAATATATTTTACGGTTTTAAATACATTCTTTAAGAGTATGACTCACCTCTACATAAGAAAGACCATTATTGTATTAATTTTGGACCCTAAACATATAAATTAATGAAATACACTACCATTTTCTAGAAACCATTGTCAAAAACCAGGATATGGTTTATGTTTTTTCTTGTTTTATTTTGTAGAGTCCAAAACCTAAATAATAATGAAATCCCCCTCTTTTCTTATATAAACCTGAAAAATGCCCCCTTAATCTTTAGTAAATTTCATTGGATAAGGACGATAAATTGTCCTCAAAACTCCAGGGTATTCCCAGGGCACCCCAAGATTTCAATAATCCCCTCCTAATCATTTGGTGTCACAGACTCAAGTAAGGGATCCTCAGATTTCTCTCCTTATTTCAACAGAAGCACCTTCTTTGGAAATTTGCTTCCTAATTGAAAATATTTATTATGCAATTTGTTTATAGACGTCACCTACTATAAAATTGACGTTATTTTAATAAGTAATCATTTATTATATCTCATTTTGACCCTTACTTAAGCTGTAACAATGCTGAAATTTTTTAATGGATCTCCCACTCTCATTTTTATTCAAGCACTTTTTGTATGTTATGATTCATAATTTCCATGTTTTTATGTTGTGATATGTTAATAAATATGCCACATAATCTCCTTTTTATTTCTATATTATCATATACCTATTTCAATCTCATTAACACTCCCATGATCATTTATGTACACCTATTACCATATAGAAATTTCGTATGGGATTTCTCTCTTTTCATTTCAATTCATGAACTTATGTTATGTTATGTCTGTAAAATTAAATTTTATTATGTTTTTATAAGTAATTACGTAATCCACATACAATACATTTGATTTATAAACGGTTATATCCCCTTTTTAATCTCATTTGGACTCTAATTATCTATTATGCACACCTGTTACCTAATCGAAATTCAGTAAGGGATTTCACTCATCTCATTTCCATTCGAGAACTTATTTTTTGTTATTTCTCAAAAAATACCTTAGATTATATTACAATTTGTTCTTCCATATTCCAATAAATTTATATTTTATTTATAAATAATGAGAGCCCCTTTAAGTCTCATTAATACATCCATTTTCTTTTATATACACCCATTACGATGCCAAAATATAGTTAGGTTTATTTTATCTATTCATATTTATTCATTACCTTATGCCTTCTGTTTCCAAATTTATAATTTTGGGATTTTTATTATGTCCCTATTACATTAAATTTTATTTCTATATGAAGATTGATATATTTTCCTCTCATCACCCCATTTTTATAAAGCATTATGTGACAGAGTAATGAGACAAAAATTTCACTACATTATTCATTTGAAAAACAATTTTGTAGTAAATACCATACCAATTTTCTATAAACATTGTTAACATTTAAGAACTTATACCATTTTATTTTAGAAATAAATATAAAAATTCCACACTCCTTGATGGGGGAATAATTTATTTTAATGAATGAATCAATTTTGTATGACATATGTGGCACACATAAGAATGAGAATGAAATTCATATAAGGGGTGTGGCCAGATACTACTGCAATTCAATGGGTAATGTTTAGTATCATGATAATTCATATTGGTATAAGGATTTAACCTGATTCCTTTATGGTACTTTTTATACAATGATGTCTTGGTGGGTTTAGCTTTGACAGATGTTTATGGTTCAATGTTTTATGTTTTCCACATTTTCCATGTTACCTTTATAAATATAAAGTTATATCATGTCTCATTATTAACGTTTGTGATTCATCACTTTGTATTCCCCATTGATATGCCCATTTTCTGACATTTATTTCCATATTCCATGTTTACTCCCTTACTGTTCTTTATGTCTCACACCTTTTTTATTTATTTCCCTAGTTTATCCCATGTAATTTTTAAGTTAGATGGATTATTTTGATCATTCTAATGATGTATTCAATAAAAATGTTGAATTCCAAGTTTTATGTTGTATATAATGTACCTAATTCCAAAATACACTAGAATTTTTGATCATCCTAGTTTTATTAAGTGTATAATTATGTAAAAATTATTTATTAATGTGAAATAATGATCTGGGATGTTATAATGGTGATTCCATTTGGAGTTAAAATTTTCACAATGAGGTTCAAGTGGTTGATGTAATGGGTGTTGTATCCGGGTTGTCATCATTTTTTCATTCTATATATTGAAAATTACTTATTGTAATATAACCTAGGGGAATAATATGTTTTGAATATAAGCATAGTATTAGGAAATTATTACCGAAATCAGTTATCTAAAAATACATGAGAGATCATGTTTTCGTCTTGAGAAGTTAATTTTCATAGAACTAATATCAAACAGGTATTTAAATCTAGATAACCATCAAACATTTAGGATTTTTTTACTTATAAATAGCTAATAAAATTTAATAATTTTTTTTATTATTTGATTTATATTTTATAATATGATTTTTTTTAAAATTATAAGGATTCAAACACATTTTACTTCACTAATAAAGGATGGAAATTATTTTTATCAATTATGTAATGTCATACCACATTCATGTTTCTAAAGAAAATTTTTAAGAACACCCATATTGAATTTTTATCAGATGAAGGAATTAGATTTTATTTTTTTTAATTTTATTTCCATCATAGATTGGAAATCATGATTTAAAAAGTGGGGATTCATAAATCTTATGGTCCATGTTAGTTCTGATATGATTATTGTAAATTATATACCAATGATCATGGTTTTTTGGATATTGTATTATTTGTATGTTTGGGATAAATAACATTCATTTTGACTGATTTATAATCATAATTTACAATAAGAATATTTATTTTAAATTATAAAATATATAATTGAATATAACATAGTAGAAATAGGTTGAATGCTACTTGAAATACGGTTTTATGATTATATAAATTCATGGAAAATTTAATTTTGTAATGGATGCATTTATTATTAATACCTATAGTGGTCTGGATAAATAATTTAATAATGGGTCGAGGATATGGTGGAAAATTATTCAGTTTTATTTTAATAAAAGAGTTTTTAGTTCTAATGGGAACTTTTATTTGATTATAAATAATTAAATTTTTTATCCACATAGAGAAATTTCTAAGTTAAAAGATCGTGAAGAAGTAGTCTAGAGAGATCGGGTAGAAAATAGTGGTAGACTTGATTGCATGAAGAGTGTAAGATGTCAATTTTTGGATTGTTATATGATCCTAAAGTATGAATTAAATAGTTTTTGTTTTTTGTATATATTAAATTTAATTTTACATCCATATATTGAAAAAAATCATTCATTTAAAAATCAATTTTTATTTCCTATGAAAATGATATATAAACAAAATTTAGTACCCAAGTGGCTTTTGTTATAGTGAGTGAAATATGGATGATATGTTTTAATGATTTTATTATATAATTTGACTATTACATGACATAAGTGTCATGAAATACTCATATATTCTTTTATATATGTAAATCATGCGTTATATAGTTATGATGGTTTTTGGGTACCTTTTAAAAGATGATAAAATTCATCCATATACTTTATAATATATAAATCATGTTTAGTGTATTCTTTTAAATCTTATTACATGGATAAGGTGGTGAACCAGCATAGATTTTATCATATTATAATTTCATATCTATACCGTAAGGTTGGATCATGTATTTTTTTTTATTATATCAGGATTTTGGTAAATTTTTATGTATTAATAACACATTGCATCCTTAGTCTAGTTATAAGACCATGTATTTGATTTATACATTGGTGTGAATTTTTTACCTATAATTCCAAATTTTTTAGGATTCATGGATGGTTAGTTGTAACTATTTATATATTTCTATAACAATAACTACTGAACATCCATTTGGATGGATTCATTTAAGGAATTTATAAACAATGACGATAAAGAATATCTTCACTTAATGATCATAAATATATTTTTATTAGAATATAAATAGTATATGATATTACATGAAATTTTTATATGGTCTATATAAGCATGTTGGGGACGTAGATTTTTCATAATTTATATTTTATTTAGTATAGTAAAGGAGAATATTTTGATTTTTGTGACCGTATCTTGGTATTTTCCACTCTTTCAAAGATATTTTTTGGTAGAGGTGTAAATACCTCCCTATATGTTTTAGAACTTCCGAGGTGTTTTAGTATACAAGAAATGTGTCATATTGATTAGAACATCCATCCATGTTGGTGTTAGTGACATAAATTTTTAGTGTTTTATAAAATCATATGTAAAATCTAGAGGATTTGCATGTGATTTTGTGGGGTGGAAATAATATAAAGAAGGATAATAAATTCAATGTATATAAATTAGAGATATGCGATCCATTAGGGAATATATTTCATGGATATATCATATAATTATTAGAAATTATTTTTGAAATATTATTTTTAGAAAAGTGAACAGAGGAAATTTAGTAAAAAAGAATGATAATCTTATTCTATTATTTTGAACATTATGGTTCAAGTACATTTATAGTATATTTATTAATCTACAATGTTTTACTATTGAATTTGACATTTTGATGATAAAATTATTTCTTTTGTGAATGTGATTTCAATAACAAGAAAATGTTATGTGGATAATAATTTATTTATTATTTTACATACTATTAAATTTTTTAATTAATAATTTTTAAGAGACTTTTTAGATGAAATGTTTTAATTGGTATTCAATATATATATTTGGATAAAAATCACTGAAATTATTATTTTTATGGTTTATTTATTTTAAAATATGATGTAAATGAATTTTATACCAAATTTCATGATATTATAATAGATTTTTGTATGTGGTTTAACACCTTCCAATATGTAACTCTCTCAGGTAGAAAAATTAAATTGGTTATTGGACCACACACATACCTAATCATACTCTATAGGACATAGACTAGAAGTGAGGGTGTTGAGAACATAGTGGAGAGACTATACCCATTAGTACAGAGTTGGGATATCATGTAAATATACCAATATCAAAGTAAAAAAAATAATAGAAACAATATATCATACAAATGTATGATAAATGACAAACAAAGAAAACAAAATTATATAAACCCTTTATTTTTTGGACATAATGCATCTAAATGTCAAACTAAAAGTAATACATGTAAAAGACCATGCTGAAACAAATAAACTCAAAAGGCCATGGTCATAGACACAACGTTGGTCCAAAAACCAAGCTCCAACCCATCCATAAGCTAATAACAAAAAAAATATTCATTTCCCTTGTCCAAAATAGTATCTATGTAATCTCCCCAGGTACCAAACGATGGTATAAATATGGTGTGAGTAAATCATATTAGGTTGAAACCAACCTTCTAATAAACAATTCTCATAATACGTTCATGAAAAAAGTCAATAATTAGGGGCATTAATTAATAAATTAACATAATAAAATAATCAACCACCTTCAAAAATATGGAAAGTATCTCTAATAATATAGAAAATTTGTTCAATTCATAACCATAGGTCTTTGTCATATCCCCCTAACCTTGTTAATAACTATAAGAATTATATTACAACTGGCCAAATCCCTTTATATAATCATTTCAATATAACCATGGAAATCCCATTATATATTCATTTTATAATCTATAAGGAAATTATATTTATATAATCATTTCAAACTAATTAGTAAAATACATTTATATATTCATTTAAGCATCACTAGGAAAATACCTTTATATAATAATTTTATTATGATAGGGAAACTCCAATTATATAATAAAATCAACATAACTAGGAAAATAAATTTATATATGAATTCTAGTATCATCAGGAAAAGAACATTATATAAGAATTTCAACATCACTAGGAAAAGAAATTTATTTATGAATTTTAGCATAACCAGGAAAACCCCTTTATATTTTCATTTCAAAATCACCTTGAAAATCCATTTACATAATCATTTCAGCATCACCCAAAAAAATAATTTTATATATTATTTCGGTATCACTAGGAATATCCATTTATATAATCATTTTAGTTTAAATCACAACCATTTTATTTAAATACCCATTCATTCATTAGTTGATATCTTATGTGTTTTTTCATGCCTGTTTGAACAACCATTATATATCAAATTATCACCAATCAATCAATAATCCAAGAATCCATTATCCATGGTGAATCAATCATAATAAATATCATGATATTTAATGTCTTGAAAAATTCTATTATTAATCCATTATCCAATTCATTATAATTCTTGTGTAGTTTCATCATATGTGTATTCACATGCTAGGTCTCAACATTATTATATTCAGGGTGGTCCATGAATTATTCCAAACCCATGATTATCATCACCTACTTTTTCATTAATTAAGGTGTATTTTTTTTAGTCTAATTTCATAATATTGTGCATGACTAAATAATAAAAAATATATAATAGTTATTTTTATAGACCACTAAACTTTATCTAGAGATTCAGAAAAAATATTAATCAAGAATGTCATCCTGGAATGAAGGAGAATGGGTTCACAAGTACAAACCTAGGTCGTATAACATCAATGCCCAATTCAATATAGGTAAAGATATTATACATTGAAAAAAATGAAAAATAGAAGGGATGTGAAAACAAAGGAAAAGAAACTTTCTTAAGATTATATCAGAAATTGAGACACACAAAAGGGATGAAATGGCTTCAAAATCACTTGGAGTCACCCTAGGGCATGAGAGAGATATCGTCATGGTGAATGAAAAATAAATCAAAGGCAGATATTGGTATAAAACCACTAATTTAGTGAGATTCAAAATTTGAAACCCTTTCACGACATGAATTTCACGATTTATGAGATACAATGAAGAATAAATTACATTCTGTTAAAATAAACCTAGTCGACCATTTCATGATGTGAAATATTTTCAAGACATGTAACATTTCATGATCTGAACCATTGCATTGCTTTTCCACAATAATAATTTCACATCATTTAAATTGTTCACAACATGAAAGTGTCCAAAAAATAGATATCCGCCCAAACTTTATTGAAAAATCTTGAAACACATTGACAACCTTCCAAAATATGGAAAATAATCATAATTCCTTGACATGTTTATCCTTGGGACCCATTAATTTAGATAAACTTTTGGGAAAAAATCCATCAAGGTAACATTACAACATTCTTGGGTTGATTGTGTTTGTTGACAAAGAAGGTTTTCATGATGAAATGTCGAGTTGCTGAGATGTTGTTGACAATCCATGATGACAATTAACCACGAAAAAGTTATGAATGATCTGGAGGCGGTACAAAAAATAGATTCAAGGTGGCTCCGTTTTCTAGTGTTTTCCAAATTTTTGGGGTCCAAAATTTTGGATTTGGGGAGCATCATCAAAAGTGGATTTCCTTGAAGATCTCATAAAAATATAGAAAGGGCATGAGTTTCACAAAGATGGGCTTCATGAATTGTATTTCTCAATGTGAAGAAGAATGTTGACAGTGATATTTAGGATTACAAAGAGCTTTGCAATTAGTAGAGGTGAAGAGCATTACGAGGGAGCATTGAGAAGACAACACAATGGAACTAGAAAAAATCATTGTGATTACGATGGGTTTTGTGATCTAAAAATTTTAATAGTGCATTGTGATATAGAGAGAATTTCGGCAGAAATTTCAGAGATTTTCAATTTAACTTGACATGGTGATGACTTTCTACAGAAAGTTCTCAAGTCGGTGGAATCTCCTATAAATAGGCCTTGACATCCTTGAGAAGAGAAGAGAGTTTTTCAATGAAAAGAATGTAGCTCTTGTATCATAAAGTAGGTTCATGAAGGAAGTGTGCTTCATGAAAGGTAGGAGCTTCACAAAGGCTAATATAACTCCGAGTAAGAGGTGTGTTTTGCGTTGGCTTAGTGATCTTTCTGAATGGAGTTTCTTTGCGAAAAATTGAACTCTGCGATGGACTAAGTTATGCGAAGGTGTGTTCCTTGCGAAGAAACATTGACTTTGTGATGGATTATTTGAGAGTTTTGAAATTGGGAGCTTCGTGAAGTTGGGATCTTTGCAAATGTATATCCAATGGTTGTTGCCCGATGATCAGTGGAAAAGGGGTATTAATCAGTGGTTGAAATTTTGACTTCAATAGATCATCTATCTATGACTGAGGATGTATTAATTAGCTATAATGAAGAAACCTAGAGTTCTATAAACTTTGAGTGGATCTTCTGAAAAATTAGTGTTCTCACTTCAGTTGAGAGAGCAGCGAGTTCACAAATTGTGAGTGGTTGTAAACTTGGAGGGATAGTGAGTCTGCTTTGAACATGTAAACAACAATGCTTTTTTAGTGGATTTGGTACATCAGCACATTGTTTGTGTATGCTCCTTGGACATAGCCCAGTGATGATGAACCAAGTAAAATTGATGTGTCTTGTTCATTCTTTAAGATTTTTTCATACTCTATAATGAGAAGGAGGGAGAATAGAGAATTTTTTCTAATAGTTAAACAAAATCAAAGGGGAATATGATTTAATATGTCATACCCTGATTCACCCCCTCTCAAGGTATCTATACTAGTGGACCTAACAATTAGTATCAGATAGAAAGATTGATATCAGTAGTTCTCTCTCAAATTGATGTCACCAATCATAAAGTGATTCCGATATTCAATGGGAACAATTTTCAGCTATGGAAGAATCAGATGAAACATTACTTCTTATCTTTGAGATTGAATGTGGTCACAGTAGCACTGCATGATATAACATTTGATATTAACAATGGTGCATTACCAAAAGCCAAGTGAAGTGAATTGGATGTTTACACCAAGGGAATCAGTGCTTTAGGGGGAGCCCTATCCAATTCTCTCTATATGAAGGAGATGTCATGAAAAACATCACATACCATGGGGTAAAAACATATGAACATATATGAAGGAGATTGAAATGTCCGAGAAGAAAAGATGCAATTATTTTGGAACAAGTATGAAGATCTTATAATGAAACCAAATGAGTCTATTGCTACATTCTTTGATAGGGTAATGTATTAGTGGAATACATGAAAAATCTTGGTGAAGTCATTAAAGACATAAATATTGTGAAGCACATCTTAAGGAAACATCCTCCTTGCTTCAATTCCATGAAGAATATCTCTATTGATGATTCTTAGGAATAAGAAGAGATATATGAGGTGATGTGATTCCTTTCCTCAAATCATCAAAGAGGAAAAATAATGTTTAATGGGAAACTTCCACTTGACTTCTTTAGATGTTGAAAAGATGGTCATCTTATGACAAGGTTTCCCAAAATGTTCCAAGAATATGATGATGTTGATGAAGTCGAAATTACCAAGAATATGTCTTCATCCTATGTGAAAGGAAAGAAAAAGTTCAAGAGAAATTTATTTAAGAAGAAGAATCTTCTTTTCGAATAATGTGATAATTCAGATGAGTATGAGGTTGAGGAGGTTAAAGAGATATAGAACTACAAATATCGTAGGGAAAATGCTATGCTCTTCGTTGTTGATAGTACTCAGAAAAAGGAAGAAACCGACATTGATGATGAAGAATAATTTGAAGGAAGAGTTGATATGAAAGATATGTTATAGGCCTCTATTGAAGAGATATATGTTTGGCGAGCCAAAATAATGAAATCCAAAAACATAGTTTGTGATGCCAAACTCTATATGCATCATCCATAGGAAGAGAAGTCTGAGTTGATAGAAGTAATTGAGATACTCAATTCACTAACAAAAAATTACTCAGAATCAGTTACTATGTATAAAATCAAGGATTAAGAATCGAAAATTGATATAGGTATCTTTAATAACACAATGAAAGACCATGTAAAGCCTATAGAATAACTTGAAGGAGAAGGTGTCTGTTTTCAGAAAAAGGATAATGATTAAGAAAAACTATTGACTCCAAAGGTGACATAAGGAAAGAAGATCACTCAAAAATTGAGAAGTTGAAAGTGGTGAATAATGGTTCCATGGAAAGGAACCATCAATTATGTTCAGATCCTAAGGCTGATGCGGGACTTCACTAAAAACAAAAGGAGGTGAAAATTGATGTTAGACCATAACCAACCATTCCATGATTGATGGTTGATTTGGGTATAGAGCAGAATCTAAATATTTAGAGATCCCACAGAGAAACTATAAGTGCAGAAGTGACACGCAATAATTCACCCTATAATAGGTGTTATTGTTTTTGAATGATGGGACATTCACATTATGTGTGTTCCATAGCTAAGAGATAACGAAGGTCATAAGAACAACAATGACAATCAAATAGAGATCAATATTATAGAACATCCTTTGAGGGACATAGTTTTGGGTGTAGAGAATTTGGGCACATGGCTAGATATTGTACATCAACCATGTAGAGGAATGTGATAAGTCATAATCAAAGTTGTCACAAACATTAAATAAATAAACCAATAGGTGAGTTAAAAATAAAAATTCTATGTGATACTATGTAGGATGATGTTGGGCCATCACACTTCTAGGAAGATAATGATTTTCAATCTACACTGAGTGCGAGGTCAAAGACATGGATCAAAAAGAAAAATGATGAGACAAATGTGGTGGAAGAAATTACCCATAAAGCATCCGACTGTTCTGGTGTATGGATCCATGACAGTGGTTTCACATCCCACATGATAAGAAATAAATATTTGGTTAGAGGAATAAATATGCCAAAGAAGAAGTTTTCATGTTTGGAAATGAGGAAGGTCTGAAAAGAATTGGCTCAATAAAGGCCAGGTTTAGGGGAAAAAAATAAGACGTACTGATGTCTAAGTAGTAGAAGTTCTCAGTCACAATTTTCTTAGCATAAGTCAACTATGTGACTTGGGTCACTCTATAAGGTTTAGTTAGAATACATGTATTTTCAAAGGAAGAGATGCTGCTGTGATTATGTAGGGAAAAAGGAAAATGTGAAATCATTACCTTGTAAGTGGTGATGAAGACATGTGATTTTTATCCAAAGAGAAATAAAACAAGTTGTGGCATAAATGATTTGGTCATCTATGCCAACCATAACTGGAACATCTAGTAAAGTGAGAGGTAGAAAGAGACATCCCTAAGCAATCACGTGATCGTACATATACATGTGATGCCTTTTGACAAGAAAAATCATCAGAAAGATGTACAAAGAAAAAGAAAATAAGTCAACAAGAGTGATTGAATTAGTGCATACGGATGTCTATGGACCTATCTCACCAAGAGACATTGATGGGAAGAGGTATTAAATTCTTTTAATTAATGACTATAGAATAATGGAATGGGTATTTTTCATTTCCCATAAGTCTTATGTGATCAATTGCCTTGCCTAAAACTATATTAGAGGGAACCTGGAAGGTTTCTTGGGCTGAAAATTATTAAGTTTCATAATAACAATGGTATGGAATTCACAAACAGTAAGGTGGATGACTATCTCAAGAAACAAGAGATAAGTTATCAAGATTTTTCAGTAAGAACTACCCAACATAATAGGGTGTTTTAAAAGAAAAATCATATCATCAACAACATGGAAAAAAAGATGCTTATTGAAAAATACCTACAAGAGAAGTTTTGGAAGGAACTAGTATTAACGTCGATCTACAATTCTAATAGGGCTTTATTGTGTCCGAAGGAAGGAAAGACTCTATATGAGATGTGGAATAGAAAGATTCCCATGGTGAAATAATTTCAAATCTTTTAAATTAAGTGATTCCTTCTCATCAAGGAAAAACATAAGAAATTTGAGTTATGTGGAGAAGAGTGGATATTTATTAGCTACATAGACAAAAGAAAAATATACAAATGCTCTAACAAGAGACCGTGAAAAGTAGTTGAGAAAAATACTGTCACAGTTGTTGGAAATGAATTGAATACTCAACAATATATTGAACAGTTTCTTGATGAATGGGATGAAGAGGAAAGTAACACAGGGGGGTGCAAAAGTAGAAAATTTTGACTTAGAATAAAGATACTGATGGTGACCAAGAAGAGGTCAAGTATATATCTACAATGAAGCCAAAGGGTCAAACAAAAATTGAGAGGCATAATATCAATTGTGATCAGACAACGCGAGTTCAAACAAGAAGAATAAAATCACTATAGCATGATTCATTCCTATCTCAGTAGAGCCTAAATTATTTTCTGATGTAATTATTGATAAAAGTTGGGTTTAAGCTATGAATGAAGAGCTAGTTCATATTGAGAAGAATCAGTCATGCGAAATTGTTTTGAGGCCAACAGATAATAATGTTATCAATACTAAATGGGTATTTCACTACAAGATGAATAAAGATGTCATAGAGATTCAAAACAGATAACGACTGCTGTGAAAAAGACACTCCCAGATAGAGGGTATTGTTGTCGATGAGACATTTTCATCGGTTGGAAGGCTGGAGAGAATTATATTATTTTTATCCATAGTAGTGAAAATAAAAATCAATGTGTTTTAGGTGGACATTAAATATTAATTTTTTTACGGGGTTCTAGAAGAAGAGGTGTATATTAAGCTGGCTGATGGTTTTCACATTCATGAATATGAGAGAAACGTTTGTCAATTGACGAAAGCACTATATGGGATGAAGAAAGAACCAAGATAATGGTATTTTAGGCTTTATATGTACTTGATGAAGATGGATTTTAGCATGGTGGATATTATTACAATCTCTATTTCAACAATGATAGTAATCAATGGATGATGGTGTTGTTTTATGTCAATGACATAATATTTGGCGTATCAAATAAAGCTTAGTGCAGACTATTTTTTGATTTCATGAAAAGTGAGTTAAAAATGTCAATATTTAGAGAACATATGTTTTTTCTTGTTTTATAGGTGTCACATAGAAGGAATGGAATATTCATTTCTCAATCCAAATATTCCAATGAAGTTCTGGGGAGATTTAGAATTGAAAATTCCAAGGAGACGAAGACTTTGGTTGCTGCCTAGACGAAACAATCCAAATATGATGATGGCAAGGTAGTTAATATCAAAGAATATATGAAAATCATTAGAAGTTTGTCATACTTGACCCCAACAAGGCCTGACATTGTATTCACCACATGATAAGTAGTGAGATATCAATGAAATCCCGAGGAAAGAAACATTATTTTGGTGAAGATAATACTATAGTATATCAAGGGCACAATGAATTTCGTCTTGATATATATTGAAAAATCTTAGTCATAGTTAATGGGATATACTTATACAGATTGGGCCTATAAGGCCCCGACCTTAAACCTTACTTAATATTGAATTAAATGAATAATTCACATTGAGGATTTTTTCAGGTTTAGAGTTTTAGAGAATTAGGACATAACTATTACATCTCAAAAGATTACAAAATAGACACTTCTACTATGTTTCCTTATAATAAAAAAACTCTTAAAAAGAGACATGTCTAGTTCCATTTTTTATATAGCATGACTTTCCCATGATCTCATCCTTGAACCTATTCCACATTAAGTCCTGTGAAAAACATTTCCAAAAAACATGGGGTGAGCATAAAAATCTCAGTAAGGGATACACAAAGAATGAAAACTGTTAGTTTTTCAAACATCACGTAAACCATGTATACTTTATCAAAGTAATACCTTCACCTTCATGAAGCAGTACAAACTCTTCACTGAATAAAATATCATTACTTACCCTTTTGTAACCAAAGGATTACCATAAACCCATATAAATAACACATAACATATAAAGGTAACTTGGGACATAAACATACTTAAGTGGAATAACCATACGGTCGACTTCCACACATATCACTTAATGGAATATCCATACGGCCAACTTCCATACATACTTAATGGAATAGCCATACGGCCGACTTCTATACCCAATGTATTGGAGGTTATAACGTAACCGCCCGTCCTGGTATTCACGGCACCACCCGTCATATGGTTTATCACGTAACCACCCGTCAAATGTCCAAGTACCAATATAAAATCATAAAACATAAAACCAATATAAAGGAATGATAAAATTTCCATATTTCAATCACAATATATAATTTAAATATATTGACATAATCAAATCCTTTATCAAAACCATTTTCAATACCAAAATACATAAAAGAGTATATGGTATTAATTTTATTTTAAAAACATTACGGCTTGTTGAGGAAGCCAAAGACCAAATAATACTCACAGTGGCGGAAAAGGTTGTTGTCACCGCGTACGTTAAAAAAACATTATTTTTTGTCATTTAGTAAAACGCTTCGTAGAAAAAGATTCCTTTTGTATAAAAGTAATAGTCAAAGGGGTTTATACACCGTATTAAATAAAGTTGTGTATAAAATGAAATATGCCTCAATGAAAGAAGATTGAGACGAAGTCCCTTACCTCGGGTCCGACTTGACTCGGTTGTTCTTTAAAATCCTGAATAATAAACTTGAGTTAATTTATATTTTCTTAAGAACCTTTTTCAAGTTCATTATTCCTTTTATATCACTTATTTCCTTGTTATAAACATTATTTAACCATTTAAGTTAATAATGTTTGTTTTGTCGATATTTGGTTCTTAAGTCGAAAGTGGACTTCTTACAATTACATGTTGTTCGTGTGGTCAAAGGTTCTTTATATCCAGAATGACATTCCTGATTTGTATATCATATATATCATATATATCCAGCATATATATGTATTTATAATATTGCATAATCATTTAGAGGTAAGAAATGAAATGCACCATTTATGGAGACGGTAAGCCGTGCGTACGCATGAACGCTACTTTCATTTCTTTGTCATATTAATGGAATTAAAACTAAATGAGAGGTATGTATATTTTAATTCCAGAAATATATTAATCATTTATATGTATCATTCATCATATATATCCATTATATACATGTCCTTATAATAGTACATTACATTTGGGGATAAGAAATGAAATGCACCGTTCATGGAGACGGTAAGCCGTACGTACGCATGAACGCTACTTTCATTTCTATCACATACTTTAATGGAAAAAATAATAATGATATAGAGGTATATTATAATTCCAGTATAACATCATATATAATAACTTTAAATCCATCCTTTATACGTCCCACATATGGCATTAACGAATCAAATCACTTTGAGAGGGCGGTAGTCCACACTTCCTTAAATGAAGATATCGCGTTTACCCATAATGGAAACCATAAAGGTATGCCCAAAATGAAAAATACAGAAGATTAAGGAAAACATAAAAATATTATATATCATATATAAATATAGTGTCATATTAATGGCCACCTTTGAAGGTGTTAAAAAAATGTTGAACAATCATCGTTTCAGGAGGCAGAAATTCGCCATCCACGGAAACAGTATGTTCTTTAACCATTAGATATAGGTGTGTGTAAGTTTAGCTCAAATAATTCTTATAAAAACATCCTAGTATATTTAGGATACTGGATTTGTTACAAAAGAAAAGAATAAAAAGAGTTTAGGGGGTCGGAGAAGCAAAATAAAACAAAAGGACTCAAAAGAAGACATTACCTTAAAATCGGGTAACTCCCTTTGGATTGAGCTCAAAGGCTTCTTTGGGAAGACTTATGCCCAAAGTGAGGATTAAAGTAGTAAGATAGGGAAGCGTAGAGACAAAATGGGCAGAGGTTGGCCAAGCCAAAGGATTTGGGAGTGTGGGTAAAGTGGTAGAGGTGGGGCCTTTTATAAGAGGAGAGGAGGGGCACTCTTGTAAAGTTACAAAATGTTACTTTATTTTCAAAAAAATTTCGGATTTTAAAGGTCCCACATTGATTTATTTCGAGGATAAGGTGACGAGGGTTCTAAATACACTCATCCAATAGGTTTTGGACATGTTTAGGTCTTATAATTTACATTATCTTTCCATTTTATTTAAATCGTTAAATAATGAGTTCATCGCTGCATCATCATGATGTCATAAATAATTTAACTTATGTAATGTCTAAAAAATATAAACAAATTACTATGATGTAGGAAATCTTTTTAGCTTTCCAATTAATATTTATAGTCAAAAATATGACTTGTATAACCCCATTTAAAAATTATTTTAGTAAAACATTTCATGTTTGTGTCATTTTTTACTTTAACATTAAATAAAAGGTATTTGTGTCATTTTCCAACCAAAGTGGCTTCATGGTGTCCCCAAGTTGACCCATGGATTTTATTGGTCGGAAATGACACATCCAATTAGGGTAGGACATGTTTCTAGGTCATTTCAGTTTATTAAAACATTATTCTTACCTTAAACAACACTAATTACCTCTAATCGCGATTAAGAACTTAAGAGTTACTATTCACCAAAAAATTATTCTAATATCATTTAACCACATTTTACTTCTTAATGAAAACCATGTATGTATAATTTTTTAAATTCAAAACACAGAAGTGGTAAAATTTCATTTAAACGAAAAATCAGTTTTTATAAGTACCACTTAGTGGTTTCACTATTCATCAAAAATTGAAGTTTTTCAGAAAAATATCAAAAATTCACCCTAAGAAATATTTGATATTATGAATTCAAAAATGAATTATATTTTAAAAAATTCAAAACTTATATGTAAAATTTATTAATTTAATAATTAATTCCCGCTATCATGACAAATAGCGTGTTTTTATGAAACAATAAGTATCAAAAGATTGACACTAGTTTAAGTCCGATTTCAAAGTGAAATTAATTCCAATGACCACTATTGGATTTAATGGTAAAAATATTTTCTAATATCACTTTAAAACCAATTCAAAGGATAATCTAATCATATAAATAAATTAGATTAAAAAGAGGTTTTGAATTAAAATACAACATTTTACACTATTCGTTAAAAAATGAACTTTATCGGAAAGATACAAAAAATTTACACAAAGTAAATTTTGATGTCCCGATTCTAAAGAAGAGTTATATTTGGTCCAATATAATTTATAAGATTGATCAAAACTATATTTAATGACGGTTCTCCATCAAAAGGTGATAAGTGAACCTTTAGTGAAAATTAGGGTATAAATGCCTAAAATTGAATTCTTTCCGTATTTTAAGACTTTATATTTTATTGGATAAATGTAAAAACATTTGAAAAACATATATAATCATATTTTAGTTATTTCTATCCATTCCCTCCAATACACTGACTACATGTTAACTACCATTTAAAATAATATTATTATATTACTAGTGTGCAATGTAAGTTTTCAAAGGAACTCATCGTTGCGTATCGGGTACGCTATCGAATACAGCAACCCCTTTAAAGTAAAATTAATATTTAATTAATAAATATTAATAAATAAGAAAATGTTTTATTCATTATTTACCTAGGATGTTACATCCTTCCCCCCTTTTGGGAATTGCATCCTCACAATTTTATTCACTTATCAAAATAAGTGGGGATATTTATCCCTCATAGCATTTTCAGATTTCCACGTTGCCTATTAAACCATATGGTTTTTCCACAAAACCTTTACCTGGTGGATTACCTTATTTCGCAACACTTGCTCTCTTCAGTCAAGAATCTGGACTGGTTGTTCTTCATAAAAGAGATTCTCTTCCAACTGAACTACCTCTGGGCTCAAAACATGAGATGAATCTGGCATATACTTCCTCAACATCGAAACATGAAAAACATTGTGTACCTGAGATAAACTCGGAGGTAATGCCACTCTGTATGAAACTGATCCAACTCTCTCCAGAATTTCATATGGTCTAATGAACCTTGCACTCAGCTTTCCTTTCTTACCAAATCGCATCACACTTTTCCATGGAGAAAACTTGAGAAAACATGATCACCTACCTCGAAAGATAGATCCTTCCTCCGGTTATCCACATAACTATTCTGCCTGCTCTGAGGTGTTCTCATGTGTTTCTGAATCAACTGAACTTTTTCTGCCATCTCTTCTACCAATTATGGTCCCATCAGATTCCTTTCACCCACTTCATCCCAAAATGCTGGAGTTTGACACCGCTTCCCATATAATGCCTCAAATGGTGCCATATGTATACTGGAATGAAAGATGTTATTATATGAAAACTCAACAAAAGAAAGATGTTGGTCCCAACATCCCTGATAATCCATCGAACAAGCTCGTAGCATATCCTCCAAGGTCTTAATTGTTCGTTCTGACTACCCATCTGATTGAGGATGAAAAGCTGTACTAAAATTTAATTCAGTACCCAACGAATTCTAAAGTCCTTTCCAAATGTTAGAAGTATACCTAGGATCACGGTCAGATACAATGGAGAGAGGAAATCTATGTAACCTGAATTTCATCTTACGATACAAATGGGAAAGTTGATCTTGGGAAAAATTATCACATATAGGAAGGAAATGAGCAGATTTAGTAAAGCAATCAACAATAACCCAGATTGCATTATTACCTCGAGATGTCTTCGGTAATCCCACAATAAAGTCCATGGATATATTCTCCCATTTCCACTCTGGCACTGGTAGAGGCTGAAGCATCCCTTTCGGTAACAGTCGCTCTGCTTTAACCTGCTGACAAGTCAAACACTTCACAGAAAAATTAGCAATATCTCTTTTCATTCTATCCCACCAGTAATACTCCCGCATATCTCTGTACATCTTAGTACTGCCAGGATGAACTGAAAACGGGGAACTATGAGCCTCACATAACAACTCATTCTTCAACTGTGAATATCATGACACACATAATCTCTTCCCAAACCTCAAAACAGAATCACTATCGATGTTGAATTCTGGCAACATACCCTTCTGAACCAGCTCTACCTTTTTCTGTAACTCATTGTCTTGCTTCTGTGCTTGCTTGATTTTGTTTGATAGGGATGATCTCACTGATACCTGAAACAAAACAGAAGAACTTCCTGTTTGAACAACTTCTATTCCAAAGTTCATCAAATCAAAAACCAAAGGATCTCGTTCCAAACGTAGCATGGTTAATGAAGCATTACCTTTTCGACTCAAAGCATCAGCCAATTTATTTTATTTTCCCGGATGGTAGTGAATTGTACAATCATAATCCTTGATTAATTAAAGCCATCTCCTCTGTCTCATGTTCAATTCTTTCTAAATAAATATATACTTTAAAATTTTGTTATCAGTATATATTTCACACTTTACTCCATACAAATGATGCCTCCAAATTTTTAAATCAGAAACAATAGCAGCTAATTCCAAATCATGTGTAGGGTAATTTACCTCATGAGTTTTCAACTGACGTGAAGCATAAGCAATTAATTGATCATTATGCATAAGGACACAACCAAGTCCCTTCAACGAAGCATCACTGTATATAATAAACTCACCATTCCTGGAAGGAAGTGCCAAAACTGGAGCATTCACCAATCTTCCCTTCAACTCCTGAAAACAATCATCACATTATTTTGTCCAGATGAACTTAACACCCTTACGAGTTAGCTTAGTCATTGGACTAGATAACCGTGAAAATTTTCAACAATCCTTCGGTAGTAACCTGCCAAAATAAGAAAACTACAGATCTCGGTTACATTTGTAGGTCTTGTCCATTCATCAACAACTTTTGTTTTAGCAGGATCAATAGTTATGCCATCTTTTGAAACAATGTGACCCAGGAAAGAAATTTTTTGTAACCAAAACTCACACTTGCTAAATTTTCCATATAGTTTCTTTTCTTTTAATGTTTGCAAGATGACCCTTAAATTACTTCCATGCTCCACTTTAATTTTAGAAAACACCAAAATATCATCAATGAAAACAACCAAAAACTTATCCAATAACTCATGGAAAATTCTATTCATAAGGTCCATGAATACAGCAGGTGCATTGGTTAACCCAAAAGGCATAACTACAAATTCATAATGGCCATATCTAGTACAAAACACAGTCTTCAGAACGTCTGCTTCTTTTACTTTCAACTGATGGTACCCCGACCTCAAGTGAATCTTCAAAAAATACTAAGCTCCCTGGAGCTGATCAAACAAATCATCAATATGAGGCAAAGGATACTTGTTCTTAACAGTAATATTATTCAAGGATCTATAATCAATGCAAAGTCTCATTGAGCCATCTTTCTTTTTAACAAATAAGATAGGAGCACCCCATGGAGAAGTGCTAGCTTGAATGAAACCTTTATCTAATAACTCCTGCAATTGATTCTTTAACTATAAAAGTTCAACTTGAGCCATTCGATAAGGGGGTTTTGAAATTGGCATAGAATCAGGAACTAAGTCAACAGTAAATTCAACTTCCCGATCATGAATAATACCAGGCAACTCATCAGGAAAAACATCATGATACTCATTTACCACTGGCACATCATTAATCTGAACAGTTCCTTTATTTTCAACAATATGTATAAGGTAACATTCATTTCCATCTTTTACTAGTTTCTCAACTTCCTGATATGTTATCAAAATCAAGCGTTCATTCTTGTACACAAACTGAAAATCTTTCTGAAAAGAAACCATTTTAGCTCTGCAGTCAATCTTAGCATGATAAACAGAAAGGAAATCCATGCCCAAAATAACATCAAACTCTACTAGAGGCAAAACAATAAGGTTTGCTGGTAGATTCTTTCCACAGACAAGGATAGGAAGGTTCTTATAATTCCTTTTTGTCTCAACGTTCCCTCCAGGTGTTTTTACCATAAGTTCAGGATTCATATCTTGAGATGGAATTTCGAATTTACTAGAAAACTTATCAGAAATGAAAGAATGTGTAGACCCTGAATCAAACAACACATTGGCATATTCTGAACAAAAAGTGTAACTGATACTACTTCATTCGATGGCCCAACATCTTCTGAAGTTGTTGCAAATGATTTCACCACCCCTTTCTGCTTGTAGTCTGGCTTCATTCCCCTAGTTGAGTTCTTCATTGGACACTCATTTTCATAATGACCCATTTCATTACACTTAAAACATCTTACCAGTGGCTTTTCATTGCCTGCTTGATCATCTTCCTTACTGTTACGAGCAATATGACCAGACTTACCACACCGAAAGCACTTACCAGACTTGGATAAACATTATCCAGGATGAATTTTACCACACTTTTCACAGGATGGATATTTGGTTTTCTTACCTCCTTGCTTCTTTGATGAATTCTTCCCCTTTGCCTGCCAACTAGACCTCTTATTCTGTTGTTTGTCATAGAACACCTGATCATCAGCAAACTCCATTTCCACCTTCTCCGCACATCGAACAAGTTTTTCATAACTTTTGAACTCACGAGAGGCTAAAGCCCTTCGATACTTTCGCTTTTACCCAGAGTAAAAATGGTTTATTTTACTATCAAGATATCGTATGAAGTTTGGAGCATACCTTTCCAATCGAATGAACATTGCTTCATAAGCAGCCACTGAATCATCCTCCTGCCTCAATTCTAGGAACTGTTTTTCCATCCTAAGACGAACCACCTTAGGAAAATATTTCTCAAGAAACATACCTTTGAATTCGTCCTAGTGAAGATCCTCAATCTCATCACTATCCCTAATATTTTTCACCATCGACCACCACTGATCAGCTTCACCTTCAAAATGGTAAACAAAAAGACTAACCATTTGATGTTCTGAACACCCCATGACATCAAAAATCTTCTCCAGTGCTTTAATCCACCCTTCATCTTGAACGGGGTCAGATGATCCTCTGAATGATGGGGGATGTTGCCTCATGAAATGTTCCACCACTGACATGTTCCTTTGTGGTTGATCTGGATGATCTCATGCATGGATACCACCACCATTTATAGCCTAAGTCAACTGTGCCATCACTAAAATGAACTGTTCAGTTCCGATTCCAACCATCTCAGGTTGCTGATTTGGAAGGTTGACTTCCTCCTGATGTCATCCCAACATAGCTGCTTTGTTTCCTCTGCGGAAAACCATTCTGAACACAGAAATATCGTAGGAAAAGCGACATGGTAATCTTTAAATGCTATATCATTTCAGTCATACCATAAATTAACTTATAATTTAATAATTTTTTAACTCCAAAAGTTGTCTAAACCGACCTTTGATACCAACTATAAGGCCCCATCCTTAAACCATACTTAATATTGAATTAAATTAATAATTCACATTGAGGATATTTTCAGGTTTAGAGTTTTAGAAAATTAGGACATAACTATTACATATCAAAATATTATAAAGTAGACACTTCTACTATGTTTCCATAAAATAAAAAAAAACTCTTAAAAAGAGACATGTCTAGTTCCATGTTTTATATAGCATGACTTTCCCATGATCCCATCCTTGACCCTATTCCACATTAAGTCTTGTGAAAAAAATTTCAAAAAAACTTGGGGTGAGCATAAAAATCTCAGTAAGGGATACACAAAGAATGAAAACTGTTAGTTTTTCAAACATCACGTAAACCATGTATACTCTATCAAAGTAATACCTTCACCTTCATGAAGTAGTAAAAACTCTTCACTGAATAAAATATCATTAATTACCCTTTTTTAACCAAAGGATTACCATAAAACCCATATAAAGAACACATAACATATAAAGGTATCTTGGGACATAAACATACTTAAGTGGAATAACCATACGGTTGACTTCCACACATATCACTTAATGGAATAGCCATACGGCCAACTTCCATACATACTTAATGGAATATCCATACGGCCGACTTCCATACCCAATGCATTGGAAGTTATAATGTAACCACCCATCCTGGTATTCACGGCACCACCCGTCATATGGTTTATCACGTAACCACCCGTCAAGTGTCCATGTACCAATATAAAATCATAAAACATAAAACCAATATAAAGGAATGATAACATTTCCACATTTCAATCACAATATATAATTTAAATATATTGACATAATAGAATCCTTTATCAAAACCATTTTCAATACCAAATACATAAAAGAGTATATGGTATTTATTTTATTTTAAAAACATTAGGGCTTGTTGAGGAAGCCAAAGACCAAATAATACTCGCGGCGGCGGAAAAGGTCATTGTCACCGCGTATGTTAAAAAAACATTCCTTTTTGTCGTTTAGTAAAACTCTTCGTAGAAAAAGATTCCTTTTGTATAAATTTAAAATTCAAAGGGGTTTATACACCGTATAAATGAAAGTTGTGTATAAAACGAAATATGCCTAAATGAAAGGAGATTGAGATGAAGTCCCTTACCTCGGGTCCGACTTGACTCGATCGTTCTTTAACATCCAGAATAATAAACTTGAGTTAATTTCTATTTTCTTAAGAACCTTTTTCAAGTTCATTATTCCTTTTATATCACTTATTTCCATGTTATAAACATTATGTAACCATTTAAGTTAATAATGTTTGTTTTGTCGATATTTGGTTCTTAAGTCGAAAGTGGACTTCTTACAATTACATGTTGTTCATGTGGTCAAAGGTTCTTTATATCAAAAATGAAATTCCTGATTTGGATATCATATATATCATATATATCCAGCATATACATGTATTTATATTATTACATAATCATTTAGAGGTAAGAAATGAAATGCACCGTTCATGGAGACGGTAAGCCGTACGTACGCATGAACTCTACTTTCATTTCTTTTTCATATTAATGGAATTAAAACTAAATGAGAGGTATGTATATTTTAATTCCAGATTTATATTCATCATTTAGATGTATCATTCATCATATATATCCATTATATACATGTACTTATAATAGTACATTATATTTGGGGATAAGAAATAAAATGCACCGTTCATGGAGACGGTAAGCCGTACGTACGCATGAACGCTACATTCATTTCTATATCATACTTTAATGGAAATAAATAATAATGATATAGAGGTATATTATAATTCCAGTATAACATAATATATAATAACTTTAAATCCATCCTTTATATGTCCCACATATGGAATTAACGAATCAAATCACTTTGAGGGGGCGGTAGTCCGCACTTCCTTAAATGAAGATATCGCGTTTACCGATAATGGAAACCATAAAGGTATGCCCAAAATGAAAAATACAGAAGTTTAAGGAAAACATAAACATATTATATATCATATATAAATATAGTGTCGCCTTAATGGCCACCTTTGAAGGTGTTAAAAGAATGTTGAACAATCATCGTTTCGGGAGGCAGAAATTCGTCATCCACGGAAACAATATGTTCTCTAACCATTAGATGTAGGTGTGTGTATGTGTAGCTCGAATCCTTCTTATAAAAACATCCTAGTATATTGAGGATACTGGAGTTGTTACAAAATAAAATAATAAAAAGAGTTTAGGGGGTTGGAGAAGAAAAATAAAACAAAAGGACTCAAAAGAAGACATTACCTTAAAATCGGGTAACTCCCTTTGGTTTGAGCTCAAAGGCTTCCTTGGGAAGACTTCTGCCCAAAGTGAGGCTTCAAGGAGTAAGAGAGGGATGTGGAGAGACAAAATGGGTAGAGTTTGGCCGAGCCAAAGGCTTTGGGAGTTTGGGTAAGGTGGTAGAGTTGGGGGCCTTTTATAAGAGGAGAGGAGGGGCACTCTTGTAAAGTTAAAAAATGTTACTTTATTTTCAAAAGCGTTTCAGATTTTAAAAGTCCCAAATTGATGAATTTCGAGGATAAGGTGACGATGGTTCGAAATCCACTCATCCAATAGGTTTTTTACATGTGTAGGTCTTAGATTTTACATTATCTTTCCATTTTATTTAAATCGTTAAATAATGAGGTCATCGCTGCGTCATCATGATGTCATAAATAATTTAATTTATTTAATGTCTAAAAATTATAAAAAAATTACTATGATGTATGAAATATTTTTATATTTCCAATATCTATTTATAGTAAAAAATATGACCTGTATAACCCCATTTAAAAATTGTTTTAGTAAAAAATTTCATGTTTGTGTCATTTTTTACTTTAACATTAAATAAAAGGTATTTATGTCATTTTCCAACCAATGTGGCTTCATGGGGTCCCCAAGTTGACCCATGGTTTGTATTGTTCGTCCATGACACATCCAATGAGGGTAGGACATGTGTCTAGGTCATTTCATTTTATTAAAACATTATTCTTACCTTAAACTACACTAATTACCTCTAATCGCGATTAAGAACTTAAGAGTTACTATTCACCAAAAAAATATTTTTATCTCATTGAACCACATTTTATTTCTTAATGACAACCAGGTATGTCGGAATTTTGAAATTCAAAACACAAAAGTTGTAAAATTTCATTTAAATGAAAAATCAGTTTTTATAAGTACCACTTAGTGGTTTCACTATTCATCAAAAATTGATGTTTTTCAGAAAAATATCAAAAATTCACCCTAAACTGTATTTGATATTACTAATTCAAAAATGAAGTCTATATTACAAAATTCAAAACATATAAGTCACATTAATTAATTTAATAATTAATTCCCGTTGTCATGACAAATGGCGTGTTTTTATGAAACAATAAGTATCAAAAGATTGACACTAGTTTAAGTCCGATTTAAAAGTGACATTAATTCCAACGACCACTATTGGATTTAATGGTAAAAATATTTTCTAATTTCACTTTAAAACCAATTCAAATGATAATATAATCATATAAATAAATTATATTAAAGAGAGGTATTGAATTAAAATACAATATTTTATAGTATTCATTAAAAAATGAACTTTATCAGAAAGATACCAAAAATTTACAAAAAGTAAATTTTGATGTCCCGATTCTAAAGAAGAGTTATATTTTGTCTAATAGAATTTATAAGATTTATCAAAACTTTATTTAATGATGGTTCGCCATCAAAAGGTGATAAGTGAACCTTTAGTGAAAATTAGGGCATAAATGCAAAAAATTGAATTCTTTCCGTATTTTAAGCCTTTATATTTTATTGGATAAATGTAAAAACATTTAAAAAACATATATAATCATATTTTAGTTATTTCTATCCATTCCCGCCAATACAACGGCTACATGTTAACTACCATTTAAAATAATATTATTATATTACTAGTGTGGAATGTAAGTTTTCAAAGGAACTCATCGTTGCGTATCGGGTACGCTATCGAACATAGAAACCCATTTAAAGTAAAATTAATATTTAATTAATAAATATTAATAAATACGAAAATGTTTTATTCATTATTTACCTGGGATGTTACAGGGCCATATCAGTAGATGATATAAAGGCAATGTTAGAAGGTATGTTTTAACTTTGTGGATTACATATTTCTTGGATGATCAAGAAACAATACCGTATATCTTTATTCATTTCAGAAGATGAGTATATTATTGTCACTCGTGAATTCACATAGTTATTATGGAAGAAACGGTAGCGTGACGATATGGGTGTTTAAGTGAAGTCTCTGATTATAATCTAGTGTGATAATTATAGTGATATAAATCTTAGAAAAAATCTACTCCATCATTAAGGAAAAAAGAACATTGATATCAAATATCATTTTCTCAAGAAGGATCTGGAGCAAGGGCTAGTGAATTTAGTGTATATTCCTGAAGAGTTATAGGTTACATACATTCTGATAAAGGACATACTCATGGAAGCTTTTGATATACATCTACTTTCTCTAGGATTCCAGTCGACACCCCGCACTTGAAAAATTGTGGACAAGGAACCCCCTCTCCCAGAGGTATGATGTGTTTTTCCATAATGCTCTAATGTGGGTTTTTACCCTATTGAAGACCGCGAATAAGTGACATTTGGGTTTGTTGACATAGGGGGGACAAATTTGTCTATTCAAAGAGGATATAGTGTGATTTTTACAAGAGAAAATGTCTTAAGTCAAGAAACGAGGAGAACTTGATAAGTGGAGCAGTGAGATAGGGGGAGCAATGAGACAAGGGAGAGTATCAAGTGTAACGATTCATGAAATGATCGATCAAAGATTAGAGATCACAATATATGAGGTTTGTGATGAAATTAGTTTATTGGAATCAGTATGGTATCAACAATTGGTGTCTGAAATGAAGCGATTCATTGATGAACTTTTCACACTACTTTTGTTTCTCACACCAAGCATTTCTCATGCATGCTTAGAGATTGTGCTGAGTGAATCATTGGTCTCTATCTAAATCTCATGAAGCAAATGGTGGTAGATGATGGAAGGATATTCGGTGAGGTATCAAAGTTCATAGTATCGTAATGAGAAGAGTCATCAACAAACCCAAAGGGGAGATTGTTGGAAAAAATCCCTCAAGGTAACATTGATTTTTTTTTGGGTTGGTTGTGTTTGTTGAAAAAGTTGGTTTTCATGGTGAATTTTCAAGTTCCATATATGTTGTTGAAAATCCATGTTGAAAAATAACCATGACAAATGAATGAAATATCTGTAAGTGGTACAAAATATCATATACAAGTTTGCACTGTTTTCTAGTTTTTTCCAAATTTTTGGGGTGCAAAATTTGGGATTTGGTGAGCATCGCGAAAATATCATTTCCTTGAATATCTCATAAAAATATGGAAAAGGAATGAGTGTCATGAATATGTGATTCATGAATAGGTTTTCAAAAATCCAACAAGAACATTGATCTTGAGTTATAAGATTACGATGAGCTTTGCGAATAGTATAGGTGAAGAGCATTGTGAGAGAGAATTGTGACAGTGGTGAAAAGGAAATGACAGAACACTCTGTGATTATGATGAGGTCTGTGATCCGAAAATTTCCATGGTGCTTCATGATATAGAGATAATTTTGGTTCGATTTTTGGAGCTTTGCGATTTGAGATGACGTGGTGCTGCCTTTGTGAAAAAACGTTTCAAGTCGGTGGAATCGGCTATAAATATTCCATGACCCCCTTGATAAGAGAAGAGTTTTTTTCAAGAAAAATTTGTTTCTATTGAATAGAAAAGGATGGTCATAGAGGAAATGTTCTTTGTGAAAGGTAGGAGCTTCGTAGTGTCTATTCTAGCTCTGTAAAAGAGGTGTGTTTTACATTGGCTCAGTGAGCTTTCTGAAGGAAGCCACTTTACAACGACTTGAAGCTTCGTGATGACCTAAGCTTTTAGAAGGCCTGTGCTCTATGAAAAAGCATGGAATTCATGAAGTCTTGTTTGAGATTTACAAAATTGTGATCTTCACAAAGTAGGTATCTTTGTGAAGGTATTTCCTATGGTTATTGCCTAGTGATCAGTAGGAGATGAGTATTAATCAGTGGATGAAATTTGGACTTCAAAACAGCATCTATATATAATTGAGGATGTATTCATTAGTTATAATTAAGAGACATACAGTTCTATAAACTGTGATTAGATCTTCTAAAGAATATGTGTTCTCACTTTAGTTGATAGAGTAGTGGGTTCTCAAATTGTGAATGGTTGTAAACTAGGAGGGATAGTGAGTCTGCTTTGAACATGTAAAAAACAGTGCACTTTTAGTGGATTTGGTACATCGGCACATTACCAGTGAATGATCCTTCGACATATCCTAGTGATGGTGAACCAAGTAAAATTTTAATGTCTTGTTCATGCTTTAAGATTTTTTATACTCTGCAATAGGAAGAGGAGAGAGAAGATAGTTTTTCAAAATAGCGAAACAAGGTTAAAGGGGAAATTGTTTTATTATTTCATACCCTCATTCACCCCCTCTTAGGGTATCTTTCCTAACAAACCAAAAAATTGGTATCAGAGGGAAAGGCTGATATCAATGTTTCTCTCTCAAATGGAGGTCACTAATCATAAATGGATTCCGATCTTCGATGAGGGCAATTTTCTGAGTTGGAAAATTGGATGCAACACTACTTCCAATCGTAGAGAATGGATGTGTTCCCAGTAGCAATGCATGGTAAAAAAATCAATATTAATTGTGGTTTATCATCAGAAGTTGAGTGAATAGAATTGGATGATTACACCAAGGGAATCAATTCTTTATAGGGAGCCCTATATAATTCTATCTATATGAAGGTGATGTCATGGAAAATATCACATAACATGTGGGATTTTTTTTGAACATATATGAAGGAGATTCATAGGTATGATAGGAAAATATCCAAGTGTTTTGGAATAAGTATGAAGATAATATAATGAACCCGAATGAGTCTGTTGATGCATTCTTTGATAGGGTAAATGTTGTAGTGGAAAACATGTGAGGTCTTGGTGAAGTCATTGATGACATAATTATTTTGAAGCACATCCTAAGGAAACTTCCACCTCACTTCAATCCAAATGTTTTAGTATTGGAAGATAAGGATCCAAAAGTGCTGACACTGGATTACTTACATTGTAACCTTGTAGCATATGAAATGAGAAATTATTATAATTATTCTATGGAAAAGGGTAAATCCAAAGAGGTGGCATCCAAAGCCATGAAGATTCTCATGATTGAATATTCTCTAGAATAAGAAGAGGTAGATGTGGTGATGTAATTAATTTCCTCAAATCAAAAAATAGGAAAATGAATGTTTAAAGGGAAAATTCCAATTTCTTGATATAGATATGGAATGGTTGGTCATATTGTGGCAAGGTGTCCCAAAAATTTTCAAGAAGATGATGATGTTGATGAAGCCAAATATTACAAAGAAAAAGTCTATAGCCTATTTGAAAGGAAATAAAAAGTTCAAGAGATATTTATTTAAGAAGAATAATATTCTTTCAGAAGAATGTGACAGTTCAGATGAGTCTGAGGTTGAGGAGGATGAATAGACAGAGAACTAAAATGATCGTGAAGAAAATGATATGGTGGAAGTTGTTAGTAGTACTCAGAAAAAGGAATAAACCAACATTGATGAAGAAAAATAAGTTAAAGGAAGAGTTTATATGAAAGATGAGTTAGAGGCATGTTTTGATGATATAAATGTTTGGAGGGGAAAACAAATAAATCCAACAATGTAGTTTGTGATGCCAATATCTATATGTAACAACAATAAGAAGATAAGTATGAGTTGATAGAAGAAATTGATAAACTCATGGCATCAACACTAGAGGACTCAAAATTAGTTAGGGTGTATAAAATCAAGGTTGAAGAATAGAAAAGAGAGATCTATGGATTGAACAATACAATGAAATATCAATTCAAGAATATCGAATAACAAGAAGGAGAAGTTGTTGGTTTGTGGAAAAAGGTTATCAAGAAAAAATCTTGACTCTTGCTGTGACATTAAGAAAGAAGATCACTCAGAAAACCAAGAAGATGAAAGTTGATCATAGTGGTTCAATATAATGGAAGCATAAATTATGTGTATATAAAAATACTGATATATGACTTGACCAAAAACAAAAAGCTGTGAAAATTGATTTCATACTGTAAGCACCCATTCTAAGATTGAAGTTTGAATTGGGTATAAGGAAGAATCAGAATATTCAAAGATCCCAAGGGGAAAATAGTTGTGCCTAAGTGACACATAGGAATGCACCCTATATCAGGTGTTATTGTAGTGGAATGATGGAACATTCTTAATATGTGTCTTCCATTTACAAGAGATACCAAAGGGCATATGAACAAAAATTTCATCCATATAGATCTCAATATTATATAACATCCGTTGAGGGACATTGTTTTGGGTGCAAATAATTTTGGAATATTGATAGATATTGTACATCAACTAGGTAGAGGAATGTTCTAAGGAAGAATCAATGTAGTCGCAAGTAGAAAATCAACAAACCAATAAGTGAGTTGAAAATGAAAAATTGATTTAGAGCACTTCAGGATGAAGTTGGGACATTGAAATATGAAGAAGATAATGAATTTCAAACTACACTGAGTGTGAGGTTAATGACATGGATCAAAAAGAAAAAGTACGAGAAGGTATGGGTGGTGAATGTTTCTCTAAACGAATTAGATTGTTCTGGTGCATGGATCCTGGATAGTGGTAACACAATTCACAATACTGGAAATAAGGATCTAGTTTCAAGCATAAAATATGACAAAGAAGGAGTTTTCATGTTCAGAAAAAATGAACGTATAAAGATAATTGGCTCGTGAAAGGCCAGGTTTGGGGGAAAGGAAATAATACGTGTAGTTTTCTTAATAGTAGAAGCTCTCAGTCACAATTTTCTTAGCTTTAGTCAATTGTGTGACTCAGGTCACTCTATAATATTTACTAAGAAGATATTTATCATAAAAAGAAGATATGGTGGTGTTATTATGCAGGGAATAAGGAAAAGGGGATGTCATTACTTTTTAAGTGGTGATAAGGATGTGTTCTTTTTATCTAGAGAGGAAGAAAACAAGTTGTGGCATAAACGACTTGGTCATCTATGCCAACCACACCTGGAAGATCTGGAAAAGTGTGATGCAATAAGAGACCTCCCTAAGCTATCACAAAAATCTTACACATATGTGCGATGTCGGTCAACAAAAGAAGATAATCATAAAGACGTGCAAACTAATGGAAAATAAGTCAAGAGAAGTGATTGAATTGGTTCATGTTAATATCTGTGGAGATATGTCACCGTGATCCATTTATGGGAAGAGGTATTACATTATTTTAATTGATTATAATGGAAGAATGGAATGGGTATTCGTCATATCCCTAAGTCCGATGTGTTCAGCTACCTAAAATAGTATCAGAGAAAATATGAAAGGATTCATGGGAATAAAATTATTCTGTTTCATACTGACAATGGTACATAATCCACAAACAGTTAGGTTGAAGACTATCTTGAGAAAAAGGGGATAAGATATCATGTTTCTATAGTAAAAACTCCATAATAGAATGGGGTGGTTGAAAGGAGGAATATGATCATCAGTAACAAGGAAAGAATAATTCATATAAAAAAGACCTACTAAATAAATTTTGGGAGGAAGAAATATTGTCATCGGTGTACATTTCTAACAGGGATCTATTATGTTCAAAGGAAGGAAAGACTCCATATGAGATGTGGTACAGAAATAATCCCACAATGATGTACTTTTGAATCTTTAGAAGTAAGTTATTCATTCTCAATAAGTGAAAATGTAGGAGACATGTGTCATGTGGAGATGAGGGGATATTCCTTTGGCTACATAGGAAAAATCATAGAAAACAAATGCTTTAACAAGAGGCTAGGAAAAGTAGTTGACAGAAATTATGTCACTGTTGTGGAAAATGAAGTGAATACTCAACAACACAATGATTATTTAATTGATGAGAGTGATGAAGAGGAATGTAAAACATGGGGTGAAAAAGTAGTAGATGCTGACTCAAAAGAAGATATTGATGATGAAAAAGAAGTGGTCAATTCTGTATTTGTAAAGAATCCAAAGAGTTGAGCCTGAATTGATAAGAAGAATATCATTGGTGATCAGACAACGCCAGTTTAGAAAGGAAGAATGAAATCACTACAGCAGAAATATTTTCTATCTCAAGTAGATCTTAATTGATTTTCAGATGCAGCTGAAGAAGAAAACTAGGTTTATGCTATGAATGAAGTTCTAAATCAGATTGAGAAGAACCAGATGTCATAGATTGTTTCAAGGCCAAAATATAATAATTTCATCACGAAAAAATGGATTTTTCACAACAAGATGAATGAAGATGGAATAGTGGTTCAAAACAATGAATAACTGGTGTGAAAAGCATAATCCAAGATAGAGAGTATTGATGTCGATGAGAAATTTTCACCGATTTCAAAGCACGAGACAATTAGATAATTTTTATGAATAGTTGTGCAATGAAAGTTTAATGTGTTTCATATGGATGTTAATTCTACATTTTTGAATGGTGTTCTAGAATAAGAGGTGTATATTGAGAATCTAGATGGTTTTCTCATTCATGAAGATGAGAAAAAAAAATTTGGTTGAAGAAGGAACCATATGGGATGAATTAAGTACCAAGAGCAGAATATTCGAGGTGTCATTAGTACTTGAAGAAGCTTATATTTCAATGTGGTGTATTTTATTACAATCTACAATACAACAATAACTATAATCAAAGGATGATGGGGATGGTTTATGTTGATGACATAATATTTGACAGATCATTTCAAGCTCAATGCAACTAGTTTTAAGAATTCATGAAAAGTGATTTTGAAACATCAATGATTAGAGAGATAATATTTTTTATTGGTTTATAATTGACACAAGGATGGAATGGCACATTAATTTCTTACTCCAAATATTCCAAGGAGTTTCTGGAGATAATTGGATGGAAAAATTCCATGGAGATGAAGGCTCTGGTTGTTCCCGAGATGAAATTGTCCAAAGATGATGATGACAAGGCAGTTAACATCACAGAATACTAGAAAATCATTGGAAGTTTGTTGTATTTGACTGAAACAAATCATGGAACTGTATTTTCCACATTCCAAGCAGTGAAATATCAATGAAATCCCAAGGAAATACACATGATTTATGTGAAAATAATACTTCAGTATATTAAGGGAACAATGGATTTCGACTCAATATATAATGATAAATCTTAGTCAGAGTTATTGGGATATACTGAAGCAGATTGGACTGGATCAACAAATGATAGAATGTCAATGTCGGGAGGTTCCTTTTAACTTAGTGGATTGTGCATTTCTTAGTTGATCAAGAAAAAAGTCTGTATTTCATTAAGAATCACAGAAGCTGAGTATATTGTCATCCCTGAAGCATGCACATAGTTATTGTGGATGACGTAGCACATTGATGATATGGGAATTGAAGTGATGTCTCCAATTGGAATCTAGTATGGTAATTAGAGTTTTATCAATCATAGAAAAAATATAGTCCATCACACAAGGATGAATCACACTGAGATCAAATATCATTTTATCAAGGATAATGTGGAGCAATGGCTAGTGATTTTGGATTATGTGCCTACAGAGTTACAGGTTGTTGACATTCTGGAAAAGGCCTTACCCAAGGAAGATTTTGAGAGACATTGAATTTCTCTAGGAGTTCAGGAAACTCACCTCACTTGAAAAAGTGTGGATGTGGACCCCCTGTCCCTAAGGTTTGTTGTGTTTTCCCCTTATGTACTAATGCGAGTTTTTACCCAGTTGTAGACCACAAAGGAGTGACCATTGGGTTTTTTGAAAAATTGGTATAAAAAGTGGTTGTTCAAGGGGGAGAAGGTGTGTATTTTACAGAGGAAAATGTATTAATTTAAGACACGGAGAGGAGCTGATAGGTGGAATAGTGATATAGGGGGAGCAATGATATTGGGAAGAGTATGAAATCTAATGATGCTGGAAGTGATCAATCAAAGATTAGATATAATGACAGATGAGGTTCGCGATGAAATCAGTTTATTGGTATCATTATGGTAACAACAATTGGTGTCGGAAATTATGTGATTCATTCATAATCATTTCTTATTACTCTTGTTTCTCATGATGAGAATTTATCATGTGGGATTAAAGAATGTGGTGATTGAATCTTTGGTCACTATCTAAATCGTAGGATGCAAATGGTGGTAGATGATGGAAGGAGCATCAGTGAGGTATCAAAGTGTAGAAAATTGTTATGAGAAAAGTTGTCAACAATACCAAAGGGGGAGATTGTTGGGATAAAATCCCTCAAGGTAACATCGCATCATATTTGGGTTGGTTGTGTTTTTTGATGGTGATCTCTGTGATTACAACGAGATTTGCGAACAATAAAGGTGAAAATAATTGCGAGGGAGTACTGTGGAGATGTTGAAAAGGAATTGTCATAATTCTCTTTGATTAAGATGAGCTCTGAAATCTGAAAATTGTTGCGGTGCTTCATGATATAGAGATAATTTCAAAGGGAATATCCGATAATTTTGATTTGAGCTGAGGTGTCATTGAATTTGGGAAGAAGGATCTCGAGTCGATGGAATTTCTGATAAATAGGCCTCGACAACCTTGAGAAGAGAAGATATTTTTTCAAGAAAAATTTGAATATCACGAATTGAAAAGGAGGATCGAGGAGTTAGTGTGCTTCTTGAAAGGTATTAGCTTCATGGTGGGTAATCTAGCTTCGAAAAAGAGGTGTGTTTTGAGTAGGCTCAGTGAGCTTCGCAAAGGAAGTCACTTTACGATGGAATGACCTCTGCGATGGCCTAAGCTCTAAGAAGGTGTGTGATTTGTGAAGAAGTAGGGACTTCACAAAGGATTTTTTGAGATTTGTGAAATTTTGAGCTTCTAGAATTAGGGATCTTTCTGATTGTATTTCCAAAGGTCATTGCCCAGTGATCCATGGAAAAGGGGTATTCATCAGTAGATGAAAATTGGACTTCAACAGATCATCTATCAATAATTAAGGACGTATTCTTTGGTCATAATGAAGGGACCTACATGTCTATAAATAGTGAGTGGATCTTCTATAGAAGTAGTGAGCTCACTTCCATTGAGAGAGAAGTGAGTTCTCAAATTGTGAATAGTTTTAAATCAGAAGGGACAATGAGTCCACATCATACTTGTAAAATTTAGTGTTCTTTTAGTGGATTTGGTATATTGTGAAATTTCTGGTGTATGATCCTTGGACATAGCCTAGTGAGGGTGAACCAAATAAAATTGATGTGTTCTGTTCATGCTTTATGATTTGTTTATAATCTGAAATATGAAGGAGAGAGAGAAGATAGTTTTTTCTAATAGTGAAACAAGGTCAAATGGGTAGTTGTTTTAATCTATTATACCATGATTCACCCCCACTCAGGGTATCTAGCCTGGTGTACCTAACAAAAACATACATCCTTGAAAATTAGTTTATTTTCCTCATGAAATTATCTCAATCCCAAAAATGTGACTTGACCTAAAAGGATTAATGATGTTGGGAAAATATTTTCTCCCAAAAAAATCAATGAGGGATGTACTTGAAAAAACGTGGGATCTTAAAACCATCCCAATATATAATAGCTCGAATTTGAGCTTCTACAAAAATTAGTGTTTGTTCATTGAGAATAATTTTGAGATGTGTTCTCCCATATTAGATTCATTATCCCAAATCTCCTATTGAACACCACCATGTTTCCACTACACTCGAACAAGTGTTGTAGTATTTACCTAGTGGTACATATCACTATTGTCAAGAATCCATATTAGATGATCCAAAAAGCAATCATCTATGCAATCTATGATTTAAAAATTTCTATCATATGGGAAGAGTATGCACAATATCTTTGATTTTATGATATATGAAACACGTCTTGCATGAAATTGTAGCAAAATGGAATGTATAATTCATACACCATTGGATCAACCCTTTCCACTATCTCGAATGACCTGAAAAACCTTGGTGCTTACATCAAATTTTTTTCTGATACGATGTTTCTCCTACCTAAGAGGAACCCATATGAAACCATGATAAAGAAATTAAAATTATAAATTTCATCTAAAATGTTCACTGTAATATGGTTTCCTTATCTTCTTGGCCAGCAACTGCTTCTTGGTCACCTAAACCCTCTCAATTGACTCCTATATGGGACTATGTACAACAAGAGATGACTCAACTACTGCAACAAACTAATAGGATCATGACCCAGTATTCCAAAAAATTCAATGAATGGTTTTATTTGGATTGATTCTATTAGTATTATATTATAATTGAAATCTTTGAGTGACAAATTCTTCTCCCATAGTCTACCAAAATCAAAGACAAATTCACATAACACATCCTACATATGTTGAATAGGTAATTTAGAATAATTGTCAGTTTTAGGATAGTAGGCAGTAACTAGAAGAACCATTGATCCTATAGCCTTCTGAAGATCCTTCCAAAACATATCTATGCAACTGGGATATAAATCATAAATGATAAACCTCAAACCACCATATTACCAGACTATTCCATGTTCATAAAGACATCTAATATCATTAATAAGGATGTTCCCCTTGATATGAGTGACGTGTGACACCATTATTAGAAGATTTATGATTACTCATACCTCATAAATTTTAAAAGAGGGCAAAGGTAGTTTTTTCATTGAATCCATAATTACGTCATCCCATTTCCACTCCGTACCATGTAGAGGATGCAACTTCCCAACATGAATTTGATTCCTGGCATTCAAATAATGATATGTGAAAGATATCTCCATAAAGCTCACTACTACATTCATTATTCCTAGAAACTATTACTATAAATGGATATCAAGATACCTATTTTTCAAATGTGGATGTACCAAACAACTATAATCATGGGACTCTCTCATCATCTCCTAATGCACACCCGTAGGTTCCCATAATCTTCCATAGATAAGTTAAATAATGAATATTCCATGAGAACATCCTACTGTTGGATCCCCACCATATAATATTTCATTCATATCTAAGCCCTCTATAATAGATAATTTTTCTATCTTTTTATTTAAAAGAAACATTTTTAAAAGAGATGTATACTTAATATATACTCATCACTAGGACTCCTAAAAACATTGATGCAAGTATTCACAATGTTCCATCATTAACCACTCATCGTAATATTCCCACACTGCCATTGTCTACATATATTAGATCAAGGTATCATTAGTGATGCTTCCCTTCCCTAGTGTGTATGATAGCTCAATGTCAAAAGACTATAGATACTAGACCCAACTTCTCAGTCAATGGTTTAGGTCTTCCAGATAAAATATATACATGATGCACTTATGTACTATGTATGAAAAACACCTATCATATAAATTATGTTTACTCCAATATATTAGTTCATGTACTACAGCAAATAACACCATATAATGAGTGGTATTTTCCACTAATGCAGTCTCAGTTGTCAAGAGCCATAACTAACCACTCCATCCTCTTATATTCAAACTAATCAGAGTCAAACTCTAGATGTGTCATACTACATGACATATGACTTACTGAGATTTGATAAGGCGAGGATTAGTGAAATGGTTATATTTTAATATTTCTTCCAAAAATCCCCCTCAGATGCTACTGGACAGACAAACCTCACCCTTTTCAGGATAGTACTTACATATATTCTTTCATAAGGGTGAAGTCTTAACTGAAACACTGATAATGTCCTAGTAACCCCTAAAATCTTCAGATCTCATCGATATTATTATTTTTCTCCAAATATTTGATATCTATAACCATATTTAGTCCCACTAACACCCCATCATCTTAGAGAATATGGCCAATGAAGTTCACCAAATCAATCAAGAAATGATATTTAGATAAATTTATGTATTTTTGGTTTTCTCTCAATATACTCAAGGTGATGTCAATATGTTGTGAATGATAGTCAACTTAATAGGTGTATACTAACGTTTTGTTGATAGAAAACCACAAAAACTAGTCTAGAAAAGGATGAATGGTCTAATTCAACAATTCTATGAATACCTCCAGCATGTATATTAAGTCTAATAACATTCTTAGAAACTCATACGTGCCATAACGAGTCTAAAAATTAGTATAAGCTATGTCTGATGGTATCTCTCTCAATTTATGGTATCCCAATCTCATTTCAGTTATAAAATAATCTAGGCACCTCTTGGCTAATCAAAGTGATCATTTATTCATGGAAGGTGATATGAGTTGATGGACATTATCTGGTTCAATCTTTGATATTCTACACAAAAAAAGATATGTACCATTAGCCTTTATGGTGAAAATAACTAGATAACCCCATAGTTATGTGCTATGAAAAATGAATCCATTGGATTCTTGTTCTTCTATCTGAACATTCAAATAACGATTCCATTTTTTTGAAATCTTGTACAGTGAAAGGAAACTCACCAAGCATCGGGAACTAACTCATTTGTGAACCCGATATCTAGATCTGGTGGTATGATATATAATAATTATGAAAGGAATCTCAAAAATTGTATACCACTAGAGGAAATGTGTCCTACTGATTTCAACCATAATCCATAAAAAATATTACTAACTGATCTGTTAGACAATCTAATCAATATTTTATTGGTCCTACATGACCATCATGAAGATACCACTCACCTAAATGATAACAGATTCTTCCTTCTAGAGAATGAAATGTAACTATACACTAAAAAGACTTGATACATGTCTAGTATAGAACTGCCAATCCATTATGAGAATAATACTTAATACATTCATCTCCAACAAAAAATATTCCCTAACGAAATGATAATAAGTAATTTTTGTAGAATAGAACTTTAAAATTTTGATATCCTCTTACTAAACTCCCAAATTCATATCTATGTTCATGACACCATCCATTATTTCAACAAAAAATCACTACCTATTTGAAAACATAGAAGATATATATGAATTTGAATCCTCAATATAAAAAAATGGATGATAATGTAGAGGATAAAATAATTATAAATCTGATGTTAAAATTTCCTTCGTTTAAACTAGACATTATAGAATTCAAAGAGTTTATTTTACTTTCCCCTATTCACTATTATCCAATCGGAATTCCCTACACTATTCCCCTATCCTGGTACTGACTCTCTTATAATGGGGTAACACATCCTTTCTTGGACCATACCATCCAATGTAACTCTTGGTTCTAGTCTTATAAGGGGTAGTTATGTCCTTCCAATCATCTGGTACCTATCCTAACCCCCATAAACTATTCTACTACTAAAATCCCCTAGAAAACCCTTGAAATTGATCCTACCTATGGTATGGAAAGAACTCCAAACCGTGGTTCCTAACCAAAGGCTTCTTGTGACCAATGATAACACACATATAGAAATGCATTGGAATATGGCCGTGAGATGGATTCCTACTACCCTATATTTTTTTTACCACTATTTATATTGTGATAAATGTTTTATAGGTACTTATTTCCACTAGAAGAATAGATCAATGTTTTACTAGATAAATCAGTGTGGTCACTACTTAGGGACCCTCTAAAATTCACTTACATTACGTGTTCTTGTTTTTTAATGACTAAAAATATAATTTAGAGAAATATTATCCTATATTAGTAGTATCATTTTATTACACATCTTGGAAATACCTTTCCCAAGGTATCTCATCAGCTACTCAATATAGGGAAAAGAACTATTAGTGCGTGAAATTTCCAATGTCATCCATCATTAGCATCCTCTATTTTCCCAGGTTCCTAAACTCATGATCCTTCTCGTCAATGAATGTTCCATGATATAATTGAGTTAGAAACATTACCTAAATTTTTATACCGAATAACTTCTTGCACTTCACAAGTTTCTCTGTAAAATTCCACCAATGCTTGGATTTTCTATGAATCATGTGTCCAATAATATTTCTCCTCCTATCTATGGGGATCTAGATGTGCTTTAAGATCATCTAGATAAACTCAATACAGAACTCATATACATAGGGACTCCCTCCCCAGGGAATGTAGGAATATTCCGTAGTTGATATTCTCTTATCAACTAAGAAATCAAAGGAATGCTGCCAACAATATCAATTTAAATGGATCTCATGACCCTCAAAAATCTGTTGCAAATTTGACCATCCATATGAACCTTAGGATCTATGGAAATCATTGTTTCAACTACATTAGGATCATTCTGACTACCAATCTCAGGAATCCCATTTCATAGAAGAGGAGGGGTAATTTTATCTACAAGAGAAACACCCTCCATAGAACATTGGATAAATAAAGGTCAATGTAAACAAGTGAAAAAATAGAACCACTGGATCATGGTCTCACTAAACAAGGCTTAAAAAGTAAATTATCATGATATAAAAATTCATTCATTTTCATATTTCTAATATTGAAGAATCTTATTCATAGTTCATAAAAGATAATATATTTCAAGAAATAAATATGCCCCTATCAAGAACAATTCTGGTTAATACATATCCCTATTTTTCTATCATGATACATTAATTTTCATATTTCGATATATCTGTCCATGAGTATAAATCTAATGATACAATAACTTCAAACAATGTGTAAATATCCCATGGTGTAATAACATTAACCATATCAAACAAACAAAATTAACAACAATTCCAATGCTATGTAACAATATTTCCCCCCATATTTTGGTTAGCTACTTCCTTTCCCAATATCCATACCATGTCCCAAACATATGATTATAATTTTTTCATTTCTCAAATATCGAATCAATATAAATTAATAACATGCTCCTCATATAGAAAATTTTATAGTCCCCTGATCATAATCATTCAAATATAGCCCAATTACTTTAGTTACTCGGCCTCAAGAATGCATCCCCATATAGCAGAGCATGAAAACTAGAATCGATGGTGTTGATAACATATTGGGGATACTATAAAATATATTATTAAGTTATGATATTTTGAAAAAAAAAATATCTTAGTAATGGATATCGTGGAAACATTATATCATACAATTGGATGATAAAGGAAGAACATTGTAAACCAAATAATATTAACCACTAGAATTTTTAGGTTGGAATGTTTATAAATGTCAAATTGATTTTAATATAGAAAAATGAACATATTAAAAAAACTCAAAATAACCTAGTATAGAATCCCATTTTGTTCTTGTCTTAAAACTCCACCCTTTCTAGTAATAAACAATAAATAATAAGGACCTTTTACCTTGTCCAAACCTTCATCCATGTAATATTCTCAGGTACCAAATGGAGGAACAAAAATAATGTCACCAAAATATGGTTGGTCAATGTCTCCATGTCTAAATTAAAAAAATATTACAATATGTTCATGAATTAATGTGATAATATAGATAATTACATAACAAATTAGTAGGATACAATAATCAAATGGCTTTAGTGACATGGTGAAATATGTCTGATCATGTAGCACAACTATGCTGACAGTATACAAATTTCCATGAAATAGTCACACAAATTGGTCAATTCCTATAGGAATTACCCCATAACATGAAAAATATATTTATATAATCATTGCCACATAACTGGGTATATCCCTTATATATAATAATTTCTGCATCACCGGGGAAAAAATTTTTATAACCATTTCTACAAGCCAGAAAAATCCATTTATATAATCACTTCCCCATAACTAGGAAAATACCATTATATAAGAATTACGACATCATTGGGAGAGTCCATTAATTTATGATTTTAAGAATAACTAGTAAATTACCTTTATATAGGAATTTCATCATCACCAGGAAAACCCCTTTATATAATCATTTTAGAATCATTAGGAAAATCCATTTGTATAATCATTTTAAAATGACGGGGAAATTACCTTTGTATAATAAAATCAAAATCACTGGGAAAATACCCTTATATAAGCATATAAACTTCATCAATAACAACCATTTTATAAAATCATTGCAGCATCACCAAGCATAGAAATTTATACAAGCATTTTATTATAAATCACAATACAATCCAAACTAAAAAAACATGATAACATAATACACAATGTCCAATTAATCAAATTACTACTTTTCATTAAATTAGACATTAATTTATAAAATTATATCATAATACGTCGCAAAAATATTTTTCACACCCATTTTATATCAAATTTTCACCAATAAATCAATAATAATTGAATCCATTTTCTTTAGAGAAATTATCAAAAAAATACATAAGATTTCATGTCATTATAAATCATATTTTATGCCATTATCTAGTTAATTATTGATTACGGTAGGCTCACCATATGGGTATCCACAAGATATGTCTCAAAAATATATGATTTAAATGGATCTAAGAATTATTCCACAAATATGAATATCAATAGACATTTTTCATTAATTATTGTGCATAATGCGTCTACAAAATCACAAAATATTTCACATACCTAAATAGTTAGAAATAGACCAAAGGGGTTTGTAATAGACCACCTTCATTTATTTGGATATTAAGAAACACACTCAATTGGGAATTCCAATGAGTAATGGCGAGGGAGATCATAAAGAAGAATAAAGATCACACATAAAAAACAAAATTGATCAATTTTGAAGAGATCATGTCACGATAATGGAGGATAAATTGAGATAGGGGAAACTAAACCCAAGAAACTCACATGGGATTAAATGATTGATTGAAACTTCCAAAAAAGAACCAATAGCTCCTAAATCACATAGAGTCACCCTGGGATTTGACTTAGAGAGCTACATAATGGATGAAAAATAAATTATATTCACAGTATGGATTAAAATAGATCATCCAAAAAGATTAAAAATGTGAAACCCATTAATAATGTGAATTTATTGATTGAAAATATTGTTTATTCCCAACAAATGATCATTATAAAATCTATATGGGATAAAATACCAGATCAATGGTTATTATTTTCTCTCTAAATCAAAGAAAGATATGGTGGATAGAACATTTTTATCATGTATCATTCAAAAGTGCATGAAATCTTATAACCTTAGGAATGTCATGCGATTGGAAATACAAAGCACATGATGAACGTGAGATCATTTGGGGAACCTTTGAAAAACCTCATTGTTATTTGAAATCATAGAAATAAAGTCATTGATATAGAAAATAATTTTAGATGAGTCCCTCTATGCCATGTGACACGTAAAACCTGTGGGTGCCAGATAATCATCCACATCCCTTTCGAAATAAGGGGGAATATATGTAAAGGGTGGAGACTATATGTGGTTATTTATCATATTATGACACACTCATTTAGACCGTAATACCTCTTGAATTACATGGAGCCACTCTACCTCATCATGAAAGGGCCTACTAGCTTGTCACATTCATCAAAAGAAGGGTCTCAGACATGTCTATTCAATTCTATGATACCCCTTTGGATCCACAGATAAGTATAATGGGTTTCCATGACAATTATCATGCATTACTATGAGAAACATTATTAATCATGTGATGCATCACAAGCCTGGAGGGTGATTGTCCTCAACAACACTCACACAACATCACGAGAAACTCATCCATTGTAAAATAGAGAAGGAATTAAAATATGAAATATGAAATCTTTAAAAGAAGATGGTATATACTAATCCTCAAGTAAAAGGGGATCTATACCCTAAATTTTCATCATCATTCCCATATATGTCCCCTTGACATCTCATCATGATCATATGAATGATAAATTGATATGTGGCCCTTACCTCAGGAATAATCCCCAAGGTGTAATCTTTGATTTTGTGAAAGCTTTTCCATGGGATTCATGATCTGATTAAGACAATTAGACATTACATATTAACCTTGTGTAATCTTATTGACTATTCATGCAGTTCGAAAAATCACATTGATCATGCTAGGTATAATAATTATAAAAATGGTGTAGCTTTCTCATGGTCATTGTCATTAGTTCGTACCATGGATAACCCATGGTGGGATCATGGAAAGTGGGCGACTGAAACACTCTCCACCGACTCCATTCCAAATTTTTGTGATTTTAGCTGCATTAGGTGGTGTACAACTGAGTAGTTGAGGCCTATAAATCCCTCCAACTCATTAAAAAATGCATCCATCGATCAATTTAACATGAGAGAATGGGAGAAAAATTCTCAGTGTGACCAATCATACAATCACAATGGTATTACACAAGGTAAAATGTGGGGAATGATATAGTGGATCATGTGGCAAGCATTGAGGCTTCTCATAATCACTTGATATCACATGGATGACTTCTAATGTGTTAGCCAAGTTAACAAAAGATGGTAAAAAATGTCATCTAGGTCACAGTAAAACTAAAATAAGATAACATGGGGAAAACATAAGGAACATATGAAATAATGTAATAAGTAAAATAATGTAATGAGGTGGGTGTTATGGAAAGACAAGTTCACTAATCCGCATGTAGTTCAATAAAAACCTTAGATCATTTGACAGCACCGTGACGTGGTTAGCAAATCATGTGATGCTCCCCTGATATTCTATTTTAATCATTTGATATCCTATGGAAATTTCAACATATTTTAATGACTCAATTAATGAATTTCACACAATCCATGTGAATTCCCCTAGGATTTCTAGAAAAATCCTATTATGTCCTCTAGACATGTCACCAATATTATGTAGAAACACTAGGAAATGTCAACTAGGTCTCACGATGACACCAATAAAAGTCATCCCAAGTCATGAAACATCATATTAAAAAGATATCCCGGACATGTGGCACCCTACACACATGCTAGGTTTGGTTATGGGATGTCCTCAGGAAAAGTTACCCATATCAGGTGGCACTATCCAGACATATAAACCTTTCCCATGTGATCTTCCATGGACATGTCCGCTATGCGACCCTAATATGTCCAAACATCAATGGCCTTATTCTCTGAGTAGAAAATACATTTCAATACATCCCCCAAAATTTCTAGAAGACAATCAGAACATGTCAAGAAGATTATGAGGCCACGTTATGTAGACATCCTAGGACATGATAAAACTTATCTAGTGGATATATATTAGAAAACTCAATGTGTAAGACCTAATGAAACTAAACTATGATAACTCGAATTCCATCCATAACTAGGATACATAGGATGTCTTTCTAAGACTTGATCTCGAATAATAATCCACTTCAGTGTATGTCACTCCTTGTCCCCAACATTCCAACCATCAGGAAATAATTTATCTCAAGGGTTGATCATTCTTCCTCATCCATTGGTGCATTGAAAAGGAAATTAGACTATGATTAATTTGATTCAAGCTAAAATTAGGATATAAAGGATGCCTTTATAATGATCTATATCTGTATAAAACATCCCAAATGTTCTCCCCACACATATGTATTTCATCCATATACAATGATATTGGTTACTTGATATACCATGTTTTCACACCGAGCGCGGATCACATGGGCTTGAGTTGATACAATGATCATATCCTTCAAATCATGAATCTCCACTAGTCATGAAACCCTTAGTGTAATGGATCTGATCATGGGAATGACATAACTGATCCCATATAAGGGATCCCACCTCAATGAAAGTCAAAATGTTGTGATCAAACTATGGCAACTTTGATTCATGTTATAAAAATGTTACAAAGGATACCTCAATAATTCTTGAGCTCAATACCAAGTTCCAAAGTTCCTTCATATATATTATTTACACATGACATTAATACATACAATTTTAACAAACTATGTGGGTTATTATTTCTATTATAAATAGGATGTATTAGATGCCTTATAATGTCACAAACCCATCCTCAAAATATTGATCACCTCTTAGGATTACAATATATTCTACAGTTCTTGGTCATATAGCTTCAAAATATAAACTATGACAACCCAGCTTTTATTAGAAACATAAACATGATTTATTACATAAAACTTCACTAGATACAACAAAGAAGATCGAGAGGTTTAGCGTCTTTGGGGCTTAGGATCATTACATAAAAACTTGAAACATGAAATACAACATCTTTATTGAAAAGATCCTTTACATGACCACTACATTCCCTCGTACTTAGCATTGCATGGGATAACCTGAGGACATGCATAAGAAAACGATGAGATATAAAGCCCAGTAAGGGAGTAAACATGGAATAACATGAGGAGTACAATACATGTTAGAAAATAGGCATATCAATAGAGCATAAAAAAACATGAACATAAAGGAATGATAAAGCTTGATAATCATAACATGGAAATGTGGCAACAACACTTAACATGGAATTAGCATGAGGCAAGTCTCATTGCACATAGAGCATGAGTAAATCCTCATTGCACATAAAGCATGAGTAAACCCTCGTTGAACTTGAATTAACATGAGTCAAAACTCATTGTACATGATGTGTCATGATACTATACTTTACCCAATGCATTGGAGCGCTATAAGGGCACACCCTTCTTAAACATTTCATTTCATGCATAAGTGTGCCACATGGATCATAAAACATGGGATCATAAAACATAATCATTTATTCCACGATAAAGTAATGTGGAATTAATACATGAAAATTTATAATCAATAATTAAATGCGTATAAATGTGAATACCCTTGATGGAGGAATGGGAATGGTATTCACTACACAATGGCATTGGCTTAGAAAATCGGTGCGATTTCGGCAGCGTAACGGTGTGACGTAAGAATTCATAAAAAAAGGTTGATGAGAGATAAAGGGGTTCCTCATCATATTTACATGTAATGGACAGTAAATTGGTCATATAGATACATGTCCCAACAATTTTAATGGAATTTAGGTTCATGATACAAGATCATTGCTTGAATGTATAAAAGAGAGAGAAGTTCCTTTCGGAATTTCGGCATAGTAATGGGTGTACATGGGAGACATTTAATGAGAGATAAAGGGGTCTCCCATCATTAAAACAATAAGAGGGAAGTATTTTAAAGGTGATAAATCATACCCCAACATTCATAATTGAAATTAAATGGGCAATGACACTTAATGAAAATTGACAAAAATGAGAAAGGAAAAAAAACCCTTACTTGGAAGTGTGCTTCCAAAGGCTAGAGAGAGGCTTGTGAAAGGATTATTGGGATCTTGGAGAACCTTGGGAGGATTATAGAGAGAGTAGGGAAGATGTTGGACGAACTCCAATGGTTTTTAGTGAGGAAGAAGTGGGAGCTTGGGTGGGTTTATATAGAAAAGGTGAGGGAATTCTTTATTATTTAGGTTTGGGACCCCTAATATTAAATTAATCCAAACCACAAACCATCCCATATTTTTTGCCCATGGTTTTTGGAAAAGGGAATAGGAAAACAATATTTTATAATGCCAAAGTCCAAACTTCTTAAAATAATGAGGTTGCTTATGTGGAGTTGAGTCACACTCCCATGAAAATTAATTTAAAAAGACAAGGTGTTTAATAAGTCTTGAGGGGTCCATTAATGCTTTGAAAAGTAAGTAAAACAAACAAAAAATTACATTATTTAAATTTAAAAACATATATTGGCTGATAATTAAGATTATAATATTTTATTACACCACTATTGGGTCATTATGATGTCATAAAACACATTATATATTTAAAAGGTATTTAATTTTTACCCAAAAAATTTGACTTTCTGCAAAAAATATGAAAAATTCACCATTGGATAATTTCGACATCTTGATTCTAGAAATAATATTTATTTTATCTAAATAATTTTCTAAAGATTTTTATTTTCACTTTTAAAATAAAAACTGACCTTTATCTAAAATTCACCAGTTTTGACAGAAATGGCTTTCAAACCATAATAAAAATTATAATTGCATTCATAAAATTATAAGATCATTTATATTTAATAAAACATAATTTAATAATAATAATAATATTTTATTAAAATATTATTTAATTAAAAAATCCCTTAATTTAATAAAATATAATTTTTAATTAAATAATAACTAAAAAAACTATTTTTACTTTAAAATCTATTTACAATGTATCGAAAATGAATAGAAATTATATTAATTATTATATACAAAAAAATGTACATGAACATAGTACTACTTATTTGTTACATAACACCTTAAAACAGCCGCATAAGACCTAAGGGTAAGGTGTGTGATGGTGACAGACTCTTGGGGTGGCTCGGATAACATCGCTCGAGGGGTAATTTCAATCAACTTCCACTTTTCCCAAAGATGGTCACGTTCGAGCTTGACATGATGATGCTCACCTTGGGCTTGGTCAAGAACAAATCCCAAAGACGCCACCTCTTTTCCGAGCTCCGACAAATGGGCTTCGTATGGGGAAATTCTACTGGACGAGGCCATCGCTTCTTTTGTCTGAGTAAATTTGGATTTGTTAAAGCCCTATATTTATACTAATCGTGTGATCACTGTTCAACGGCTATATTAGCAATGTTCAAAATTCTTAACATAAAACCGATGCATATGAAATTTTATATAAACATAAAGAGGCATTTAATTAGATCAAGAAGGATTTTCTATTAATGAAACTTTGGGTCGTTACAATATTCCCCCCTTAAGAAATTTTGCCCTCAATATTTTCCTTTTCCCACACTAAAATAGATGTGGGTAAATCATCTTTATCAATTCCTCCGATTCCCAAGTTGCTTGTTCAAACTTGTGGTTTCTCCAAAACACCTTGACAAGGGGCATTGCCTTATTTTGTTGAACTTTTTCTCTACAATCTATGATCTTCACTTGTTGCTCCTCATAAGAAAGTTTGTCTTCCAATTGTACCACCTCAGAAGAGAGTACATGTGAAGGGTCCGGTATGTACTTCCTTAAGAGGGATACATGAAAGACATCATGTAATTTTTCCATAGTAGGCGGAAGTTCTAGTCGATAGGCCAAATCCCCGACACGATCAAGAATCTCGAAGGGGCCGATGTACCTTGGACTTGACGTCCCTTTCTTTCCAAACCTCATGACCTTTTTCCACGAATATATGCGTAGAAAAACCATGTCTCCAACTTTAAACTCAAGGTCTCATCGACGATTATCTTCATAACTCTTCTGTCGACTCTGGGATGCCTTGATATGCTGCTGAATGGTTTTCACCATCTCCACCATTTCCTCGACCATTTTTGTCCAAGCAGCTTACGTTCACCAACCTCATCCCAACATGTCGGTGTTCTGCACCATTTCCCATACAGGGCTTCATATGGTGCCATTTGGATGCTTGAGTGGAAACTATTGTTATAAGAGAACTCAACTAGAGGAAGATTTTGATCCCATCCTCCTTTAAAGTCCATTGAGCATGCTCTCAACATGTCCTCAAGTGTTTGGATAGTCCTCTCAGATTGGCCATCAGTTTGAAGATGATAGGCCGTACTAAAGTTCAGTTCAGTATTCAGAGCATGTTGAAGACTCTTCCAAAACATTGAGTTGAATCTTGGATTTTGGTCAGACACAATAGATAGTGGTACTCCATGAAACCTTACCACTTCCCTGATATATATCCGTGCTAGTTGATCCAATGAGAAATCATCCTGAATAGAAATGAAGTGTGCGGTAATTGTAAAACGATCCACAACAACCCAGATTGCATTGTTGCCTTCTGATGTCCTTGGAAGTCTGGTGACAATGTCCATGGTTATGTTCTCCCATTTCCATTTTTGGTATGGGAAATGGTTGCATCATCCCCTTAGACTTCTTCCTCTATGCCTTCACTTGCTAACACACCAGGCACTTTGATGTATATTTAGCGATCTCCTTCTTCATATTATCCCACCAAAAGTTTTCTCGGAGATCTCGATACATCTTTGTGCTCCCTGGGTGAATAGAGAAATTTGAACTATGTGCATCATCCAAAAGTTCCTTCTTTGTCTCCAGACTTGATTGAACACATAGTCTTTTCCCAAACCGCACAATTCCTTCTTCATTAACATGAAACTCCAAGGATTTACCTTTTTTGATAGCTTCCACTTTTTCTTGAATTAACACATCATCCTTTTGAGAATCGTTTAAACTTTCTAAAATAGACGGTTGAGCAATCATTTGTGAAAGGATTGATGATGTTCCCTTCTTTATGATTCCCATGTCCATCTTCATCAAGTCTAAGAAGATGGGATCCTTCTCAATTCTCATCATTGATAGAATCATGGATCTTTTCAACTTAGGGCATCTGCCACCTTGTTTTCTTTCCCAGGGTGGTAATGTATTGAACAGTCATAATCCTTGATGAGCTCTATCCATCTTCTCTAGGGCATATTAAGCTCTTTCTATGTGAATATATATTTAAGTCTCTTATGGTCAGTATATATCTTACATTTCTCCCCATAGAGATAATACCACCAGATTTTCAAGGCAAAGATCACCGCCGCTAACTCTAGATCATGCGTTGGATAGTTTTACTCATGGATTGTCAACTTCCTTGAGGCATAAGATATCACTTTATCATTCTGCATCAGCACACAGCCTATGCCCTTCTTTGAAGCATAACTGAATACCTCAAAAAGTTCCCCACTTGTGGGTAAAGTGAGCACGGGTGCAGTGATAAGCCTCCTTTTCAACTCCATGAAGCTTTTTTCACATTCATCACTCCAAGAAAACTTTACTCCCTTTAGATTTATATTGGTAAGAGGGTTGGAAAATCGTGAGAAATTTATCACAAAACATCAATAATATCCAGCTAACCCCAAGAAGATACGGATATCCATTACCGATGTTGACCTTGGCCATCCCTCAATTGAATATGTTTTGGAGGGGTCCATAGATATCCCATTGCTTGGGATGATATGACGCAAGAATGAAACCTCCTTCAACCGGAACTCACACTTGTTGTACTTTGCATAGAGCTTATCCTTGCGGAAAGTATCTAGTATAGTTTTTAAATTCCCCTCATGATCCTCCTGGGTTTTGGAGTATATTAGAATATCATCTATAAAGACCACCACAAATTTTTCAAGGTAATCTCTAAAGACTCTATTCATCAATTACATGAAGATTTCTGGAGCATTAGTGAGTCCGAAAGGTATTAATATGAATTCATAGTGCCCGTATATTGTGTGAAAAGCAGTCTTGGGGATATCTTCCTTCTTCACCCTCACTTGATAATATCTCGACTGCAAGTCCACCTTGGAGAAGTATTGTTCTCCACGCAGCTGATCAAACAAGTCATCAATTCGTGGGAGAGGATACTTGTTATTTATCATGATTTTGTTATTTTCACGATAATCGATGCAAAGCCGCATTGACCCATCCTTCTTCTTGACGAAGAGGACTGGTGAACCCCATGGTGAAGCACTTGGGCGTATAAACCCTTTATCCAGATTCTCCTGTAGTTGTTTCTTCAGCTCATCAAGCTCAACAACATCCATTCTATATGGATTCTTGGATATTGGTAATGCCCCGGGTATAAGTTCAATTGAGAACTCAACATCTCTTCTAGGAGGAATACTAGACAGTTCCTTGGGAAACACTTCAACCAATTCCCTCACAATAGGCATTTCATCAAAGATGGTTTCTTCCATGGACTCAATCATCTGAGCCAGATATGCATGCTCATATGGCAATAATATCCATGCTTTAGATGATGGAGATAAAGGAGATTCATCTTCCTCCTTACACTTGTAATGAATCGAGGGTCGATTCTCCATATGGAGTGCGATTTCCCTCTCCTGACAATTTATGTTGTCTATATATAAGGAAATCCAATCCATGCCAAGAATTGAATCAAATTCCACTAGAGGGAGTATGAAAAGGTTATCCGGGAAATTCAATCCACATATTATAACAGGGGAGGACTTATATTCATGGGATGCAATGGTTTCCCCATTTGCCGTACTCACCGACATCTTCACTTCCATGATTTGTGGTGGTGCTAGGATTGTTCTACTAAACTTTTGAGATATTAAAGAATGCGTTGAACCTGAATCAAAAATTACGTTCGCTATTCTTGAATGAATAACTAGCGTACCTATCACCACTTCGTTGTCGGGGTTCACTTTGGCAGAAGTGATGGAAAAAGCTTTTCCTTGCTTCCTTGGAGGTTGTTGATCACCTCCGAAAAACCTTGTATGAGGGCAATGATTTGCAAAATAACCCGGTTCTTTGCATTTGTAGCATTGAACAACATGTTGAGGTTCGAACGGAGAATTCCTCTCCTCTTTCATAGCCGTGGGACTTTCTTACCGACAATTAATAGCTAGGTGCCCTTCTTTTCCACACCTGAAGCATTTCCTCGTCCCCTTAAGGAAATTTCCAAGGTGCTTCTTCCCGCACTTTTGGAAAGTGGGGTGCTAGATCTTCTTAGCACCATTGTATTTAACCATTGGACCGCCAGCATTTAAGTCCACCTTACGCTTCTTTTCCCCATGATACCCCTGTGATTCCCCAATATCCATTTTGACCTTGAGGGAACATCAGACAATTTCCTCATAGCTGTCGAAGTCATGGATCGCTAATGCTTTCCGCAAGCTAGGATTCAGCCCACCAAAGAAGCGGTCAACCTAGCATTCAGGGGTAACGACAAAGCCGGAAGCGTATCGTGCAAGAATTGTGATGTTTTCCTCATACACTCCAACAGATTCTTCATCTTTTTTCTTGAGGGAATGGAAGTCCCTTTCCCTCTTAATCTTTATGGTGCGCGGAAAATATTTATCAAAACACATCTTCTGGAAATCCTTCCATTCCAACGACTCAATATCCTCCTCAGGCTTCGTATTTTTGATCAAAATCCACCATTGATCAGCTTCACCCGCCATACGATAAGCATCCAGGAGAACCTTCTCTTGTTCAGAACATTGAAGGATGGAGAAGATCTTTTCAATGGAGTTGATCCATTGTTCTACGATCGTGGGATAAGATGATCAACTAAAAGTTGGAGGCCTTTGTCTCATGAAGCTCTCGATAGTGACTTGTTTTTTCTTGGGGGGGGGGGGGGGTTGAACGTTCCTCTTGACCTGTGTTTCTATTAAAAACATGAGTTATATTAGAGATAAGCATGACAATGTTCGCGATTCTCACTCCCATTGGATTGGGCATCTCATTAGTACAGTCATCACACTGATCTTCACAATGGTTGTTAGCCCGAGTCCTCCTATTACCGGCCATTGGCTGGAATAAAAGGAATGTTAGGGGTAACACAGAAAGGGTAATCCAAAGACAAAAGTTGATGACTTATAAATAAACTTTAATTTCCTTACTCATGAGTCTATAGGCTTCAATCTAGGCTTTTCATGATCTACATTCTAACATATATTCGTAGGGGATTTTTTTTAATTCCCTTAATAAGGGTTCAAACTAAGCTTTTGAATTTATCAAAACATATCCCCCGGGAGGGTTGTAACCAAGAGTGCAGCAAGGCCCGTTATCGTGCACCATTTCCCATTCAAGTCTAACTGAAAGTGGTGTTTTCGGGTTTTACCCCTAGGATACATCTGTGCCAGAGCCGCCTCTACCAGTTCGTATCCAGACAGGGATGTATTTGTTTGATAAACCACTTACTCAGTACTTACCAAAACTTAGGGATGTTTTTATTATAATTAGTCTTGTCTCTAAGGCTTTACTAGGCTTTTCTAATCCTAATCCCAAAAATAACTAAACCTATCCTCTGATACCAACTATGACAAAACTGCTTTTATTACAAACTTAAACATGATTTATTACATAAAAAATAACTTGATACAACAAACAAGATCAAGAGGTTTAGTGTATTTGGGGCTTAGGATAATTACATAAAAACTTGAAACATGAAATACAACATCTTTATTGAAAACAACCTTTACATTACCACTACATTCCCTCATACTTAGCATTGCATGGGATAACCTGAGGACATGCATAAGAAAAGGGTGAGCTATAAAGGCCAGTAAGGGAGTACACATGGAATAAAATGAAAAGTACAATACATGTTAGAAAATAGGCATATCGATAGAGCATAAGAAAAACATGAACATAAAGGCATGATAAAGCATGATAAACATAACATGTAAATGTGGCAACAACACTTAACATGGAATTAGCATGAGCCAAGGCTCATTGCACATGGAGCATGAGTAAATCCTCATTGCACATAAAGCACGAGTAAACCCTCATTGCACTTTAATTAGAATGAGTCAACACTTATTTCACAAGACGTATCATGATACTATACTATACCCAATTCATTGGAGCGCTATAAGGGAACACCCTTATTAAACATTTCATTTCATGCATAAGTGTGCCACATGGACCATAAAACATGGATTCCTAAAACATAATAATTTATTCCACGATAAATTAATGTGGAATTAAAACATGAAAATTTATAATCAATAAGTAAATGTGCATAAATGTGAATACCCTTGATGGAGAAATGGGCATGGTATTCACTACACAATGGAATTGGCTTAGAAAATCGGTGCGATTTCGGCAGCGTAACGGTGTGACGTAAGAATTCATAAAAAAAGGTTGATGAGGGAGAAAGGGGTTCCTCATCCTATTTAAATGTAATGGATAGTAATTAAGTCATATATATATATATATATATCCCAACAATTGTAATGGAATTTAGGTTCATGATACAAGAGCATTGCTTGAATGTAAAAATGAGAGAGAGATGCTACTTTCGGAATTTCAGCATAGTAACGGGTGTACATGAGAGGCATTTAATGAGAGAGAAAGGGGTACACCATCATTAAAACAATAAGAGAGAATTATGGGGGAGGTTCGAAATCATACCCCAACATTTATAATTTAAATTAAAAGGGAAATACAACTTAAAGAAAATTGAAAAAAATGATAAAGGATGAAAAAACCCTTACTTGGAAGTGTACTTCCAAAGGCTAGAGAGAGGCTTGTGAGAGGCTTCTTGGGAGCTTGGGGCACCTTGGTAGGATTCTATAGAGAGTTTTTCAGAGGTTTGACGAACTCCAAAGGTTTTTAGTGTGGAGGAAGTGGGATCTTGGGTGGGTTTATATAAGAAAGGTGAGGGAAATCTTTATTATTTAGTTTTGGGACCCCTTATATTAAATTAATCCAAAACACAAACCATCCCAAGGTTATTGCCCATGGTTTTTGGTAAAGGGAATAGGAAAACAATATTTTATAAGGCCAAAGTCCGAACGTCTTAAAATAATGAGGTTGCTTATGTGGAGGTGAGTCACATTCCCATAGAAATTAATTTAAAAAGACAAGGTGTTTAATAAGTCTTTAGGGATCCATTAATGCTTTGAAATGTAAACAAAACAAACCCAAAATAACATTATATTAATGTTAAAACATATATTGGATGAACATAAGGATTATAGTATTTTATTACATCACTATTGGGTCATTATGATGTCATAAAACACATTATATATTTAAACGGTATTTAATTTTTACCCAAAAAAATTGACTATCTCAGAAAATTATGAAAAATTCACCGTTGGATAATTTCGACATCCTGATTCCAGAAATAAAATTTATTTTATCTAGATATTTTTCTAAATATGTTAATTTTCACTTTTAAAATAAAAACTGACATTTATTGAAACTTCACTGGTTTTGACAGAAATGGTTTTCAAACCTTAATAAAAATTATAATTGCATTTATAAAATTATAAGATCATTTATATTTTATATAAATTAATTTAATAATAATAATAATATTTTATTAAAATATTATTTAATTCAAAAATCCCTTAATTTAATAAAATAGAATTCTTAATTAAATAATAACTAAAAACGCTATTTGTACTTTAAAAACTATTTACAATGTTTCAAAAATGACTAGAAATTATATTCATTATTATATACAAAAATAATGTACATTAACATAGTACAACTTATTTGATAAATAACCCCTTAAAATAGCCGCATAAGACCTAAGGGTAAGGTGTGCGATGGTGACAGACTCTTGGTGTGGCTTGGATAACATCGCTCGAGTGGTAATTTCAATCAACTTCCACTTTTACCGTAAGTTGTCACATTCAAGCTTGACATGATGAAGCTCAGCTTGGGCTTAGTCAAGAGAAAATCCCAAACACGCCACCTCTTTTCCGAGCTCCGACAAATGGGCTTCGTATGGGGAAATTCTACTGGATGAGGCCATCACTTCTTTTGTCTAAGTAAATTTGGATTTTTTAAAGCCCTATATTTATACTAATCTTGCGATCACTGTTCAATGGATATATTAGCAATGGTCAAAATTATTAACATAAAACCAAGGAAGTTGAAATTTTATATAAACATAAAGAGACATTTAATTAGATCATGAGGGATTTTACATTAATGAATCTTTGGGTCGTTACATAAACAAATATCTATTAATGGGAAAATGATAAAGAACCTCAGATACATACAGATGGACTCATTAATAGACATCCCCTTTTCACATTGGAGGAATCAACAACATGATAATTTTTGGGTAACTAGTATCATATCAAGATTATGAAGAGTTTTGAGAACATATATTAAATCTATATGATATTCTTTAAGTATAAAAATTTTCACCCTAAAAGGGAGTGATGATCCTGAACTCAGATCCTCTAAACAAATGTGATATCCTAGGTGTTATTGGGTTTCAAACTGTAATTAACAACATGAATTTGGAAAGATGGTTCATATATGGTTATAGATGTGGGATCCAATGTATTTTTATCTAGAATATTAAAATGGTGAACCTGACATGAATTATTATATAGACAATAAAGCCCCCATAATCAACTGTTGGGAGAAAATGAATGCCCCTCTCTTCTACATGAAACAAACATGGTGAACCTAACATGAAGTAATTTAATTACACCAACACCTTCAAATATATAAAATGATATATTGCCCAGTTCTCTCTAGAAGATTTTTTTCATTCCATATAGGTGATTCACATCTTCACAAAAAATTTTGCAGCCAATATAAATTGAACCGAAAAACTTCTCAAATGTTTACCATGAATCATTCCATTTTTTTTCATATCCTAGGAAAAAGAAATTATGTAAATGAAGTTAATAATTGAATTTTTTTAGATTTCCTATATATCCCTGAATTCTCATGAAATAAATCCATCCATACTATTACATGTCCATGTGTGAAAAATGGTAAGATAGAGAATAAGAAAGGACAATTGGTTTACCTATTCATATCTGATTGGACACATATCATGTCCACAATAATGCACTAATTGATGACCTTCTAATTTATTTTCTTCATTACTATATATTATTCTATTATTAACAACCCCTTGACTAGAGATAATGTCTACATCTAGTGAACATTCATGTGAATTAGCTGTGACTCCAACCCTTCTAAGTCATTTAATGGCCTCACCTTTCCAAAACCTTAATCATTTGATAGAGATTGAAATGGTTTTGGAATACCATAAACATGGTATGATCTTGACTCTTGAGGCTTCCAATGGGGGTCTAAAAATTCTAAATCCTTCTATTTTGTATCATCTAATGAAATATATAGTAAAGCTGTCAGAAATTGATTCCAACAGAAACTACTTTAGAATATTATCCCCAAATCATGAAATCACTACCTTTAGTATTTGATGAATCCAGTTCAAGGAGTCTACTACATCTCCCTTCCAGTTTCAGAGCCCCCATGGTTTGATCTTGTTAGCCATCATAACTAGTGAAATCCCATTAGTTCCCCTTAGTCACCTACTGAGGGAACCACCTATCACATTTCCACCTCTAAGACCTATTCATGGGAAACAAGTAGGAAAAATTAGGCACATAATGATTTGTATAATTGTGAGTGGTTCATATCCCCTCTCCTACTGTTGGATCCTGGTGATACATTCTAGTTATCACTAATGAGTATGATAATATGAATTCTCATTCCAAAAAATTATTCGTTTATATTCTTGTATAAATCATGTGAGAAGAACTTATACCTACCCACATGCATGAATCCCATTGACATATTCTAACAGAACAAGAAGGAAATAAGTGGGATCATATCCTTGTATTAATAGATGAAATATTATGGTATATAGTGGGGACATAAAATTTACAGTCTTACATTCCTACACACAGTTTACTATGGTTTCATTATACTCTAAAAACAAATGAAATCTATTTGAATATTCCAAAACTGGTACACATATAGGGATAGGTGGATATTCTTATCCATATTACAATGGTAACATAACACTCTGATTAGTATGAAAAACTGATTTATCCAGAGTAAGCACACATTCATGCTCTCATCGAGGAGGATTATGAAAATATTCCGGTAAAGGATGAGTAACCAGACTAGGATCAAATTCTCAATCCAACATGGGCTCACCATGTGAGAGAAACATATTCCTAGGGATAGTCTCACAATACATTTGAAAAAGACTATAAAAATACACTAAAGGATCAAGATTAGTCACATATCCCCATTGCAACTGAGGAACACCATGTGAGAGTGGAACATCCCTCAAGACAGGATCATATTAATATCGAAAAAATCATGCAGGATATTATAAATTCTCAGGATCAGGATCATATCCCCCTTATTACTATGTCAAACTATGTTAGAGTGGAATATCCCATAGGGTAGACTAATAATCCTATTAGTCAATATACTTGGGAAATTCTTGTAGCTCACAAAATCCATGATTATATCCCTACTTCAACTGATAAACAAATGCACCAACATCTTTTCAACGAAATATAGGAGAAGGACCATATCCCTACTACCATTCCAAAGGACCATTGTTGTATTATATTGAGGAATTCATAACTAAACTAGGCTCAGATCCTCACTTCATCTAGGGTTGATAGAAATATTTTAATAACTACCCACAAAGAGACTCATATTAATTATAATAATGAAGAAGCTCATTGGAATAATGCAGCAGTTTCTTATCATAGGTATAATAAAACTATAGTACTATACGGTAATCAAAATATTCTTGAAACCATGTTAGAATAGACTTATATCCCTACAAAATCCCAAATATTTAGGGAAACATATTTCATACATGGTGTATAATGGGGATCATGTCCCCAATATGCTCAACATTAGTGTCTATGAGGTTGTTTGAGACACATTCTAATCTCCCAAAGTGTCCTCCAAACCATCAAAATAATCCTATGGTGATCATTATCATGATCATCCTCCTTAGGGTAGTGTGTTGATGTAACTAAGGGACTCTACTCACAACATATATTATAGTTAACCTCCCCATGGTAATGTTGTAACACCCAAGAATTTTATGTTATATAAATCATCAAAGGAATATTTTTCTACACAACACTTGCTTGGATTTCTTTACACGAAATCGCAACCTTCCTTGATAGCTTGCGTCGTACGCAATACCGAGTTTCACTAAAAAACGATATACTATTAAAATATTATTAAAACTAGCCGTTATGAATAGTAATAACCACTTTTTGAAATTTTATAAATTTTATTTTTCAAAATGGACTTCATTTTTGGATTCGGAATATCGAAATTATCCTAGGGTGAAATTTTGGTATTTTTCTGAAAACTTTCAATTTTTGATGAATAGTGAAACCACTAAGTGGTAGTTAAAAAACTGAATTTTTCATAAAACTTAATTTTACCGCTTCTGTGAGTGGAATTTCGAAAATCCGAGAGACAAGGTTAATATCAAGGACTAAAATGTGGTTCAATGAGATGAAAATAATTTTTGGTGAATAGTAACTTTTTACTTTTTTTTACCACTGTTAAAAGTAAATAGGGTAATTAAGGGTAAAGATGATATTATTATTACCCTAACACATGTACTAATTCTATTGGATAAGTGTAATTCGACCAAAAACAAACATAGGAATAAAATATGACCATTTAGGCCCACTTGGATTAGATTAGGACATTTATTATTAATTTATTTAAAGAAGGGTTAAAATAGATAAAATCAAAGTTTAATATGTAAATAATTTTTAATATGGTGTTATAAATAAGATAAATTCGACTATAAATATTAATTAGAAAGATAAAAATATTTCCTACATAATGGTATTTTATTTGTAATTTTTAGACATTAAATAAGTTAATTTATTTATGACACAAATATGATGCAATAATTATCTTATTAATGAAATATTGACATAGTCAATGTTATAAACACAAAAATAAATGTAATTTGAGACTTTTTATGAATTAAAATAATTTTTTAGGTTAATATGACATGTTAGTATTTATTTAATTAACTTTTTTCGAACTAATAATTATATTATGATTTCCACAAAAATCAATTACTAAATAGTGTCAAAATTGACATAAAATAGTTTTTAAAACAAATATTATATTAGTAATTGTTATTTTATTCCTAAAAATCTAAGGTTCGGTCGAATGACCTAGATAAGGCTATATATATTAATAATAAACAACTTGAGGTTCTTTTGGCTGATTATAGTATGTTTATTAACCTTATAGTATAAGAACACAAGAAGACATGGTAAAAGTAAACTTATTTATCTTAATGTTAAATCTAAATGATAAGGTTAAAATAGGAAACTAAACTTGTCTAAATTCTATTGGATGAGACGGTTTCGACCCATCCCCACCTTAGCTTCGAAATATATCAATTTGGAGCTATTTAAAACCGAACTTGACTTTATAATAAAATAATATTTTTAGTTTTCCCAAAGGTGCCCCTCTCCTCCCTTATAAAAGGGAACCTCCTCCCCCTCTTCCTCACACCACATTGATCCTTCAAGCTCGGCCAAACCCTGCCAATTCCTCCTCTCCACTTCCCTAGAGACATCCTAGAGGTCCTGGTCTTCTTCAAAGACCAATTTTAGTGCCCTAAAAGAAGGTCTCAAAGAAGCACTTCAAAGAAGAGGTAATGTCCGTTACCGATTCTTTCATCTTTATTTCTTCTTCAACTTCTTATTATTTTTTTGTTTCATTATGAAGTAATAACATCAGTATCAGTCATATAAGTATATGTTATTATAAGTATGAAACAACCCTATTTCACCATCTATCCATCCTACGGAAAAAGAAATCACCGCGCGTGCGTACGTACGGAATACTATCTCTATGCCATGGTGTAATCTATTTTCCACCACCACCTTACTTGGATGGGTATAATGGAGTAAATAATGACTATATATGACCATTATAAAGTGATACTGATTCTGAAATAGTATAAATACACTCCAATACAATTCCACGATAATAGGAATGATATCATCACTCGTGCGTACGTACGGAATACCGCCTCCACGATGTGATGCGACTCGTTCTACATGATCTTCATTTAATAATGATTATATAAATGAATTGAATGAATGAATATGATATATATTACACTAATAACATTCTGGAAATGAGGTATCTATATCCTAAATATAAGAACAAGAATTTATTCGACAAAACACGCATAAGAACAAAAAGTTATAAACACCCGAATAACAAGTAGCAATGAAGTATTACTACTACGAAGCTAAGAAAATGACAATATATAATATCATAAAAATAAGTATGATTCTGAAATAAGTCAATAACATTATTTAAATCATTATACATGAGGTTCGGACACTTACGAAGCAAAACGGTCCTAAGGTAAGGGAAATATCACAATCTCATTTTTATATGAGATTGTTTATACTTTGGTATTTACTGGGGTGTATTTTATCATCCACATCCATGTTTCCTCAATATGTAATATTATTTCCATCCACCTACAATTTTTTAAATCCATTTTTACGCTTTGGTGAGTTTATAGTAAAAGATATGAAAAAAATCTTTTGTTGTTTTTCGTACGAGGTACTTTTTGACTTTTCCAACATAAGTACGAGAAGAATGTTTTTTTAACTTATATGACATGAATGTATTTTTAAAACATTATTTCCAAGAAGCTTCCTTTACAAGTTTTCAAGTTATTTTTTTAATCAACTTCTTTTAAAAATGTATGACATGTTAAGAAAGGAAAATGTTTTTGAAGTAGAATGGATATTTTCCTCAAGAATGGAGTTCAAGTGTTCTATCAAAATTATATTCCATATAAGATAATATAGGGTTCTATTTATATCCCTATTATTAAATTTATATGATTATGTTGTGATGGATATATGTTTATGAATTCCGTTATCTTATATGAATTGTTTTATAATGTCATGATGTTTAAGATTCCCATTTTTATTACATGGGTTATGCTATGATGTATGGTTTATGATTTTGTGGCACACATAATAATGGTATCATTATGAGATGGGTGGGACCTATATCTCCCTCCAATTCATTGTGTAAAGATTTTATATCTCATGAGATAGACATGGCTGGAACGGTAGGTTATACCGGTTCAGTGAAACAGGACTGAAACGAGGGTGACTCGGTTCAGAAATGGACTTTGTACACTAAGATAGTCTTGGTAATGAGTTTTGACTAATAAGATATGATTATCTATGATTATGTGTGTATGCCACAAAGTTTCATGTTTTAATATATGATTATTGTGATTACATTTCACTGCCATGATTTATCCCATGTTATGAAATTATGATCTCTTTCGCAGGATAAGATTTCCAAAAGTTATGTACTTATGTATATGATGTGATTGATATTTCTTTTGTTTACCCTTACTGAGCATTTGAGCTCACCCTTTTGTATGTTTTCTTTCCCCAGGTCAGGAAGAAGTTTATTAATTAAGATATGCCAAAAGGGACTATAGATATGATGAAATAAATGGGAGACAATGTAGACGCTTTATGAACCAGTTGTTTATGTTTCCCAGTTTCTAAAGACACTATACCTATACAGTCCATTCGTGGTTTTGTTATATGTTGTAATAATTATGCTTCAATTTTGAAGTATTAACAATGTATGTAAAGTATGGGTCGTTATAGTTGGCATCAGAGGAAAGGTATAGTCAAACATTGGAAACTAGGATGTGAAAGCCTTAGTAAGAACCCTAAGGATAAGTCTAAGCATAGAACACAATATTAGTGTTTTAGAAATGGCCATGAATAACCTAGGATAATACCTTAAGTGTGAAATTTAATTCTTGATTATGTGGTTTTCCTGTTATAATTAGTGTTGCTCACACAATTCTTCTTGGTTTTAGTCAATGGCTGGAACCCGAAGGAACCGTGTTAATGCAGAATGTGATGGGCAATGCAATGATTGTCCCCCTGAGAAACCAAACGTTATGGGATCTGGAATGCAAAATCTTGTAGCCATGCTCACACAACTTTCTCAAGCTATGAATCATGCAGGACTTCCAAATGAGCAAAGGAAGGAGCAACATTCTGTTGAATCCTTCATGAGGCAGCGTCCACCTTCTTTCAGCGGGTCTACTGATCCATTAGTTGATGAACAATGGATTAGTACTACTGAAAAGATATTTTCAGTTCTTCAATGTTCTGAACATGATAAAGTCATCCTAGCAGTGTATCGTGTTGATGGTGATGCTGATCAATGGTGGAATCTTATTAAGAATACGAGGCAAAGGGATGAAATTGAGTCCATGGAATGGGAAGAGTTCAAGAACTTATTTTTCAATAAGTACTTCCCTCGTATTCTCCGAACAAAGATGGAGAAAGAGTTTCTTGAACTGAAGCAAAAGGATGATGAATCTATTGGTACCTATGAAGCAAATTTTACAAGACCTTCAAGGTACGCTTCTAGTATTATTATCCAACCTGAGAGTAAGATCGATCGATTCTTTAGTGGCTTAAAACCAAGTATTCTAAGGGCGTTATCCATAAGGGACTTCAATAGCTATGAGGAAATCGTTCGATGTGCTCTCAAAGTAGAGATGGAGATTTGAGTAACCCATCAGTCATATGGGTTTGATAAGAAGAGTAAAATGGAATTCAAAGGAAAATCTAAAGAGCACACTAAAAAGAAGATGAGCTTTCCCTTATGCTCAAAGTGTGGAAAGAAACCTGGAGGGAGTTGTCTTAAAGGGACAAGTAAATGTTTCAAATGTGGAAAGGAAGGTCATCGGGCATTTGAATGCCTTGATGATGGGAAGAAGATGTCTAATGATGCAAACAAAGGAAGGGATACACAGATTGAACCTACTACACTTCAATGTTTCAAGTGCAAGGAGATGGGAAATTATGCCAATAAATTACCTAATCCAAGGGTTGATGATGATGGTCGATGTCAACAAACTCTTAAGGCTAAAGAAAAAGGAAAGTCACATGCAATTTCTATCACCAATGTGGAGTACGATAACGATGTGGTGAAAGGTACACTTACCATCTACTCTAAAGTAGAAAATGTTTTGTTTGATTCTGGATCCACCCACTCTTTTATTTCTGAAGAATTTTCTAAGGGTATCACCGTATTACCTCAACAATTAGATGTTGAGTTAGCTGTGACAACACCTAATGGCACAACAGTCGCATCAAAAGTTTATAATTCTTCTCCGATCAAAATTTGTGGGAAAGTGCTTCCTGCAAATCTTGTGATCCTTCCTATAGTGGAATTTTCTGTGATTCTTGTCATGGATTGGCTTTCTTTATATGGATCTCATATCAATTGCCAAAGAAGGGAAGCCACATTTCATATTCCAGATCAATCTATGATAGTCTATCAATGCAAGGATGAACATAACCTTCCAGTGGAAATTTCTTCCATCTTATGGGTCTTGATTCCACTAAATAAAGGTTATTTATCTCAAATGGTTGGTGAGAAACACATGATTATGAATATTCCCATTGTACGGGAGTTTGATGATGTCTTTCCGGAGGAATTCCCGGGAATTCCACCAAATTTTGAAGTTTAGTTCTCAATAGAACTCATACCGGGTGCTTTGCCTATTTCAAAGACACCTTATAGAATGGCCCCAATTGAGTTGCATGATTTGAAGAAGCAACTCCAAGAGAATCTTGATAAGGGATTCATACGCCCTAGTGTGTCACCATGGGGAGCACCTATTATATTTGTTAAGAAGAAAGATGGATCAATGAGACTCTGCATTGATTATCGAGAACTTAACAAGATCACTATCAAGAACAAATATCCTCTCCCACGCATTGATGACTTATTTGACCAACTACAAGGAGCTCAATACTTTTCCAAGATTGATCTTCATTCAGGGTATCATCAATTAAGGGTCAAAAGGGGGGATATACCAAAGACGGCTTTCCGTACAAGGTATGTACACTATGAATTTATAGTGATGCCATTTGGTCTTACTAATGCCCCCTGCTATCTTCATGGATATGATGAATAGAGTCTTTAGAGACTATCTTGATCAATTTGTGGTAGTCTTTATAGATGATATTCTTGTCTATTCAAAGAGAAAGGAAGAACATGAAGATCACTTGAGAATTATATTGAAGACCCTGAGAAAGGAGAAGCTTTATGCCAAATTTACCAAGTGTGAATTTTGGCTTAAAAAAGTTTCATTTTTGGGTCACATAATCTCAAAAGAGGGGATATCTGTGGATCCAGCAAAAACAGAGGTTATCGAAAGATGGTCGAGACCAACAACAGTAACTGAGATCCGATGTTTTCTTGGTTTGGCTGGATATTATCGACGTTTTTTGAAAGATTTTTCATGATTATCTAATCCACTCACCAAGTTGACTCGGAAAGGAGTTATGTTTGTCTAGACGGAAGAATGTGAAGATAATTTCAAGGAGTTGAAAAGAAGGTTATCCAGTGCACCTGTGCTCACACTGCCTTGTAGTGGAGAAAGGTTTGTGATCTATAGTGATGCATCCAAGAAGGGATTGGGGTGTGTTCTTATGAAAAATGATATGGTGATAGATTATGCCTCACGATAGTTGAAAATCCATGAGCAAAATTACCCAACACATGATTTGGAGTTAGCTGCGGTAATCTTTGCATTAAAGATTTGGAGGCATTACCTTTATGGTGAAAGGTGTGATATTTATACTGATCCTAAAAGTTTAAAGTATATTTTCACACAAAAGGAGATGAATATGCGTCAAAGAAGATGGTTGGAGCTAATTAAGGATTACGACTGCTCAATCCATTACCACCCTGGGAAAGCAAACAAGGTCGCAGATGCATTAAGTCAACAAGACCATGCTAGTTTATCCATGATGAGAATCACAAATGATCCAATATTTATGGATTTACAAAGGATGGATCTTGGAATTATAATAGAAGGGGAAAATTCTTATCTTTCTCAAATGAAAGTTCAACCATCTATACATGTGAAGATTAAAGATTCACAGAAAGAAGATGTCGAGTTACAAAAGAAGGTGAGAAATGTTCCTGAATTCAACCTTGATTGTGATGGGATAATAAAGTTCAGGAATCGGGTTTGTGTTCCTCCCATCCCCGAAATAAAGAAGGAGCTGCTGGATGAGGCTCATATTTCTTCATTCCCTATTCATCCTGGAAGCACGAAGATGTATAGGTACCTGAAAGAGTACTTCTGGTGGGATGGCATGAAAAGAGATGTTTCAGAATTTGTCTCTCGATGCTTGGTTTTTCAACAAGTTAAAGCCGAGAGACAGAAGTCTAAGGGGATCTTACAACCATTACCCATACCCGAATGGAAATGGGAAAACATCACTATGAACTTTGTCACAGGACTTCCTAAAACATCCAAAGGAAATAATGTTATCTGGGTCATAGTTGATCGTCTTACAAAGTCTGCACACTTCATTGCTATTAGATAGGATTTCTCCCTGGATCAGCTTACCAGGATATATGTAAAGGAAGTGGTAAGATTGCATGGAGTACCACTTTCTATTATATCCGATCGGGATCCGAGATTTACCTCGAAGTTCTGGCGAAGTCTTCAGCATACTCTGGATACAGAGTTGAGTTTCCGCACTACTTATCATCCTCAGACATATGGTCAGTCTGAGAGAACAATTCAAACCCTAGAAGATATGTTGAGAGCTTTCTATATGGATTTCAAAGGTGGTTGGGATCAACACCTACCTTTGGTGGAATTTTCTTATAATAATAGCTTTCACTCCAGTATTCAGATGGCTCCTTATGAAGATCTCTATGGAAACAAATCCAGGACTCCAACTTTCTGGGATGAAGTTGGGGAAAGAAAGATATTAGGACCTGATCTTGTTGATAAAATGGAAGAAAAGGTCAGATCTATTCAACAACACATAAGAGCAGCTCAGATTCGACAGATAAGTTATGCCGACAACAAAAGAAAAGACCTAGAGTTTGAAGTGGGTGATAAAGTGTTCTTATGAATATCTCCCTGGAAGAGGGTTATGAGATTTTGAAAGAAGGGGAAGTTGAGCCCTAGATATATCGGTCCTTTCGAAATACTGGATCATGTTGGGAAGGTAGCTTATCGATTAGCGCTTCCACCGAATCTCTCTAAAGTTCACGATGTGTTCCATGTATCTCTCCTGAAAAAGTACATACCTGATCCTTCACATGTACTCAGCTCAGAAGTTGTACCACTGGAGCAAGATCTTTCTTATGAAGAACAACCGATAGAGATTCTGGATCGTAGCGAAAAAGTCCTACGAAACAAGACCACTCAATTGGTGAAAGTTTTATGGAGGAACCACCAATTAGAAGAAGCTACATGGGAGCTTGAGGATATGATGAGGGAGAGGTATCCTCATCTGTTTGTTACAAAGTGATGAATTTTGAGGGCAAAATTCATTTTAAGGGGGGTAGAATGTTACACCCGAGACTTTTATGTTATATAAATCATCAAAGGAATCTTTTTCTACACAACACTTTCTTGTCTTTCTTTACACAAAATCGCGACCTTCCTCGATAGCTTGCATCGTACGCAATACCGAGTTTCACTAAACAACGATATGCTATTAAAATATTATTAAAACTAGCCGTTATGAATAGTAATAACCACTTTTTGAAATTTTATAAATTTTATTTTTCAAAATGGACTTCATTTTTGGATTCGGAATATCGAAATTAGCCTAGGGTGAAATTTTGGTATTTTTCTGAAAACTTTCAATTTTTGATGAATAGTGAAACCACTAAGTGGTAGTTAAAAAACTGAATTTTTCATAAAACATAATTTTACTGCTTCTGTGAGTGGAATTTAAAAAATCTGAGAGAGACGGTTAATATCAAGGACTAAAATGTGGTTCAATGAGATGTAAATAATTTTTGGTGAATAGTAACTTTTTACTTTTTTTTACCACGGTTAAAAGTAAATAGGATAATTAAGGGTAAAGATGATATTATTATTACCCTAACACATGTCCTAAATCTATTGGATAAGTGTAATCCAACCAAAAACAAACTTAGGAATAAAATATGACCATTTAGGCCCACTTGGATTAGATTAGGACATTTATTATTAATTTATTTAAAGAAGGGTTAAAATAGATAAAATCAAAGTTTAATAAGTAAATATTTTTTAATATGGGTTTATACGTAAGATAAATTAGACTATAAATATTCATTAGAACGATAAAAATATTTCCTACATAATGGTATTTTATTTGTAATTTTTAGACATTAAATAATTTAATTTATTTATTACACAAAGATGATGCAATAATTATCTTATTAATGAAATATTGACATAATCAATGTTATAAACACCAAAATAAATGTAATTTGAGACTTTTTATGAATTCCACTAATTTTCTAGGTTCATATGACATGTTAGTATTGATTTAATTAACTTGGTTCGAACTAATAATTCTGTTATGATTTTCACAAAAATTAATTACTAAATAGTGTCAAAATTGACATAAAATAGTTTTTAAAACTAATATTATATTAGTAATTGTTATTTTATTCCTAAAAATATAAGGTTCGGCCAAATGACTTAGATAAGGTTATATATATTAATTATAAACAACTTGGGGTTCGTTTGGCAGCTTATAGTAAGTTTATTAACCTTATAGTATAAGAACACAAGAAGACACAGTAAAAGTAAACTTATTTAACTTAATGTTAAATCTAAATGATAAGGATAAAATAGGAACCTAAACTTGTCTAAATTATATTGGATGAGATTATTTAGACCCATCCCCACCTTAGCTTCGAAATATATCAATTTGGAGCTATTTAAAACCGAACATGACTTTATAATAAAATAATATTTTTAGTTTTCCCAAAGGTGCCCCTCTCCTCCCTTATAAAAGGGCACCTCCTCCCCCTCTTCCTCACACCACATTGAGCCTTCATGCTCGGCCAACCCCTTCCAATACCTTCTCTCCACTTCCCTAGAGACATCCTAGAGGTCCTAATCTTTTTCAAAGACCAATTTTAGTGCCCTAAAATAAGGTCTCAAAGAAGCACTTCAAAGAAGAGGTAATGTCCGTTGCCGATTATTTCATCTTTATTTCTTCTTCCACTTCTTCTTTTTTAGTTGTTTCATTATGAAGTAATAACATCAGTATCACTCATATACTGATATGTTATTATAAGTATGAAACAACCCTATTTCACCATCTATCCATCCTACGGAAAAAGAAATCACCGCGCGTGCGTACGTACGGAATACCGTCTCCACGCCGTGGTGTAATCTATTTTCCACCACCACCTTACTTGGATGGGTATAATGGTGTACATAATGACTATATATGACTATTATAAAGTGATACTGATTCTGAAATAGTATACATACACTCCAATACAATTCCACGATCATAGGAACGATATCATCACTCGTGCGGACGTACGGAATACCGTCTCCACGATGTGATGCGACTCGTTCTACATGATCTTAATTTCATAATGATTATATAAATGAATTGAATGAATGAATATGATATATATTACACTAATACCATTCTGGAAATTAGGTATCTATAACCTAAATATAAGAATAAGAATTTATTCGACAAAACACGCATAAGAACAAAAAGTTATAAACACCTGAATAACAAGTAGCAATGAAATATTACTACTAAGAAGCTCAGAAAATGATCATATATGATATCATAAAAATAATTATGATTCTGGAATAAGTCAATAACATTATTTAAATCATTATACAGGAGGTTCGGACACTTACGAAACAAAATGGACCTAAGGTAAGGGAAATATCACAATCTCATTTTTATCCGAGATTGTTTATACTTTGGTATTTACTGGGGTGTATTTTATCATCCACATCCTTGTTTCCTCAATATGTAATATTATTTCCATACACCTACAATTGTTTAAATCCATTTTTACCCTATGGTGAGTTTATATTAAATGATATGAAAGGAATCTTTTGTCGTTTTTCGTACGAGGTACTTTTTGACTTTTCTGACAAAATTATGAGAATAATGTTTTTTTAACTTATACGGCATGAATGGATTTTTAAAAAATTATTTCCAAGAAGCTTCCTTTACAAGTTTTCAAGTTTATTTTTAATCAACTTCTTTTAAAATTTTATGACATGTTAAGAAAGGAAAATGTTTTTGAAGTAGAAAGGATATTTTCCTCAAGAATGGAGTTCAAGTGTTTTATCAAAATTATTTTCCATCTAAGATAATATAGGGTTCTGTTTATATCCCTATTATTACATTGATATGATTATGTTGTGATGGATATATTTTTATGAATTCCTTTATCTTATATGAATTGTTTTATGATGTCATGATGTTTAAGATTCCCATTTTTATTACATGGGTTATGCTATGATGTATGGTTTATGATTTTGTGGCACACATAAGAATGGTATCATTATGAGATGGGTGGAACCCATATCTCCCTCCAATGCATTGGGTAAAGATTTTATATCTCATGAGATAGACATGGCTGGAACGGTAGGTTATACCGGTTCAGTGAAACAGGACTGAAACGAGGGTGACTCAGTTCAGAAATGGACTTTGTCCACTAAGATAGTCTTGGAAATGAGTCTTGACTAATAAGATATGATTCTCTATGATTATGTGTGTATTCCAAAAAGTTTCATGTTTTATGTTATGATTATTGTGATTACATTTCACTACCATGATTTATCCCATGTTATGAAATTATGATCTCTTTTGCAGGATAAGATTTCCAAAAGTTGTGTGCTTATGTATATGATGTGATTGATATTTCTTTTGTTTACCCTTACTGAGTATTTGAGCTCACCCTTTTGTATGTTTTCTTTCCCCAGGTTAAGAAGAAGGTTATTAAGTATGATATGCCAAAATGGACTACAGATATGATGAAATAAACGGGAGACAATGTAGACGCTTTATGAACCAGTTGTTTATGTTTCCCAGTTTCTAAAGACACTATACCTATATGGTCCTTTAGTGGTTTTGTTATATGTTGTAATAAGTATGCTTCAATTTTGAAGTATTAACAATGTATGTAAAGTATGGGTCGTTATAAATGTCACCCACATACATGGAAATACTCCCATTTGTTAGAAACCACCATATAGGAAGGATATTAAATCTTATAAGTCCTCATATAGAGATGTTATTGAAATGTATGTGTCTAAAATATATAGTTTCCTATCACAACTCATCCCATGGGGCCCGAATGTGACTACCTCAAGACCTCCTTCCATAGGCCAGGGGTTGGTGACTAGCACCTGATGGATTTTCCCAAACAGTGATGTAATTTCCATAGAGATCTATAAAGACACAAAAGGGAAATAGGAGTAAACAACCAATAAAATTAAGGTATAACCAAGAGAGTAAAGTTCAACAATAAATACAATTGTAAACTGAAAACAGTGGGCCAGAATACAAGCCCTAGAAACTAAAAACGAAGTAAACAGCTGTTGCATCTGACCTGAAGCTCTACCTAGAGGGTAATATCTATAAGTATGAAGTCGAAGAAGTGGATATCAACTACTACCATCTCACCAAGCTCCACAAATTCCCGAACCTCAAATGTTTTCCACGAAGCGTCAGTAGTCTTCACCAAACACACACATGTGGGAAGAACCCATGCATGGGTGAGTATAACAATACCTAGTAGGGGACACGGAGACCCCCAAAGGTCTCTTAATGATCCAAAAAGTAAAACACCACAAGAAATACCACAAAGGTAATATCACAAGCATGATCTAAATCATAACGCACAAAGGAAAAAAGGAAAGTCACTCTAAATATATAACTTCAAGGTTACCGGGATAGGGATGACTAGCTGTAAAGATAGATCATCCAATCCATATTAACTATACTATTGACCCATCTAGTTCACTGTGTGCTGACCCGTATTGGTTGCTAGATGCTGACCCTTATTGGTCACTAGTGCTAACTCGTATTGGTCGCTTGATGAAGACCAGTATCGGTCGCTGGTGCTGACCTATATCGGTCGCTGGTGCTGACCCTTCTAGGTCGCTTATGTAGAGGTAGGTATGATTAGTTGTGCAACTATATCATCCCACTCTGGAGTTTCTAATGCTGACCCGCATTGGTCTCTCTTCTTCTTCATGTCATAGCCAGCCACTGGATTCCAGCACAAAGCATGCCTGATCTCAGGAAGACTCTGCTCCTCAGTCCATCGGTCCCTTTTCAACCAGTACAAAGTCCCCAAAAAAATCATACCCAAGGGACCTTACTATCATAGAGGTCCCAACGTGACATATAGTGTGTCGATCGGATGCCCGGTCTGTGAGATATGGGCACATTTGTAAAAAGGGGCCAGTTAGATTCATGTCTAATCCAACCAAGGCCACACATAAAAATCCATTAAAACTCACTTAGTGTATCTCCAATGGACCTCCTTGTCAGAAGGGTCCTTATGAAACATACCACAGATCGATCAGATGCCTGATCTATTAGTTACACACCTTTTCTTGAAATAGGGGTGATATCACCTCAGTACGACCCAGCTCCGTCGGGCCTGCTAGAATATGCCAAAGGGACAACTTCGCAAAAGGTGTCCCAACACCACTAAAGGCATGTCAAAAGGACACTCAGTTTGTCAGTTATGGGTGTTTCTTTATTCGGGGGCTGGTTGGGTCTGGGCCTCGTTAGACTCGGTCAAGCCGGCCCGACACAATGGGTCCCAGGGTCAACCTGACACCGCCTGGGTCCGACCCATTAAGGGTCGACCCTATTCACTGGTTCCGGCTTGTCGGGGTTAGCTGGGATGGTTCGCGGGCCCGGGCCACATTTGGCCTGACCCATAGGGTGGGGATCGGCCCACCCACATTGTCCCACAGGGCCACGGGTCTAGCCCCGTGGGCTGGTCCCACCGTCCCGCATCTGGCCTGGTCCGCCTAAAGGAGGACCAATCCTCCCAACTAGCCCCATGGATGTGGAGCCATTTCATCCATCGTGATGTGGTGAATCATGGGGTCCATGCCTCCCCCTCTCACCTCGACACGCTGGCCAAGGTTGTTGCCCCCTGTGGCACCTGTAGGCACTGCCCTTCTCCCCCATGGATAGATTGGTCCGACTGCCTCTTTCCACCACGTCGTGCGACGACACGCTGCCTTCCCACCACCCGCGGCCAGTTTCCGTGGGCCTCCCCTATCCAACGATGGCATAGCGCATCTATTGTTGTTTCTGTGGGCCACCAAACATGCTCTGGTGGTCTATTATTGGTGTTTTCTGTGCCTATGGGCCTCTCAGATCACTGTTTCCACATCGTGACCTTCTGGATCATGTTTCCTTCGAATTGGGAATACCACCACTGAATAATGAAACAAAAAAACAAGCATCGGTGGGTCCGTGCATTGTTCATTTGGCCCGCACCGTCCACATTAGCATTAAAACAAGATGGAGGTAACTATTAATCGATTTTAAATATTAAATAACCCTATTCAAATACCCCTCAACAACCTCCCAAAAATTCAAGAGAGATGAATAAAATCATGGGGAAATCTTGAATTAAAAGAAAACCCCTACCTCGTGATTCATTGGGGACATCATGGATTGTGGTGATTCCACATTCGAGGGTATTCCAGATGAAGGAGATGGTTCTCATGCATTGCCATTCATTGTCTGTTGACCTTCAGATCGATCCTACAATGGGTGTCGTCAATCCTTTGTTCTCCATCGATGGAAGGCGTGGCGTCACTTCATCAGGGGTTCTTCTCTTGATAAAGTCATGCCAGAACCTAACCCAAAGCACCAATTAAATTGGAGGGGGAAAGGTGAGCAATACCATGAGGAATTAATGATGTTCATTAATTTATGTAAATATTGTCTTTCATTAATTGACATAAATAATGTGCCTCATTAATTGACGTAATTAAAGTGTCTCATTAATTACGCGAGGGGTGGTTACACAACCAATGTGTAACCATGATATTAACACCTCATAATTTAAGGTCCGAGCACCTCTGTGGTCCCTACCACCACCTTTAAATTTTTAGTAAGAAAAATAAAAATAAATAAAATAAAAATTTATGTTATTTTATTATTTCTTTAAAAGTTTCAAAAACTAACTTTTTCTCCCGACCAACAGTGGTAGAAATGATGTGTCCCTTATGAGAATCCCAGAACTGCAGATTCAATGGTGCCCATGGATTTTTTATCCATGAACAATTTCAAAAGATAGTAAACTCTGCCCATGTGTTTACTAAACATAGGTGAAAAATGTTTTGAAACTCATTCTGGGAACACTGGGCCTCGAAATCACCCATCGTCAAATTCCATGGACTCGTAAAACTCCCAAATAATTTAAAAAAATTTACATGGAATTTTCGGGTCTTGAAATTATCCCCACCTCATGGATTTAATTACCCAAAATACAAACAAGGCTACACAAACAAATAGGGGTACTGGGCACACATATGAGCCTATCACTCCCATGTTCTCTCCTGGATATTATCATGATGCCATAGAAAGTGCATTAGAGGTATCAACCATCCATGAAGGATCCTCTCCTGTCGATCCTCTATATCCACAAGGTACAATGCAAAAGTCATCCCATTGTCAATATCCATCTCTCCATGGTTTATGACGTGAGATGGGCCATGCACGTATCTCCTCAGCTTGGATACATGGAAGACGTCGTGCACCCTCTCCAACTACGGTGATAGTGCCAAGTGGTACACTACCTTGCCAATCCTCTGAAGTATCTGGTATGATCCAATAAACCTTGGTGAGAGTTTTCCGCCTCGGCCAAATCATTGTAGTCCCCATCGAGGGGAGACTCGAAAGAATACATGGTCCCCCTCCTAGAACTTCAGTGGTCTCCATTGCCTATCAGCATAGGACATCTGTCGACTATGTACAGTCTTCATCTTCTCTCAGATCACATGAAACTTCTCAATGGTAGCATATACCATCTCTGGTCCCATGAGAGCTATCTCTCCTAGATCCATCCAGAATAAGGGCGATCTGCACGGTCGTCTGAACAATGCCCCAAAAGGGGCCATACTAGTGGTGGAGTGATAGATGTTGTTGTACGTGAACTCCAGCAACGGTAGCTGGTCCTCCCAACTGCAATCAAAATATAGGACACATGAAAAAATCATGTCCCCTATCGTCTGGATGGTCAACTCAATCTGACCATATGTCTGTGGGTGAAAAGTTGTGCTCATGAAAATAGAGTCTCGAAAGCCTCCTGTAATCCTGCCCTCGATAGGGTTATGAAGCATGTGTCATGGTCTGAGACTATCGTTGAATGAACCCAATGAAGTCGTACAATATTCTAAATGTAGAGACATCCCATGATATCTACCAAAACCTTCTCTCGGATAGAAAAGAAGTGGGCCAATTTGGTGAGTCAGTCAATAATCACCCAGATGGTATCGTTCCCTATGGACATATGTGGTAACAATTTCATGAATTCCATAGATATCCCTTCCCATATCCACTCTAGTATCTCGATTGGTTGGGTCAAGCTTGCTGGTACCTGGTGCTCAGCCTTCACATGCTATAAAGTGAGGCATCTAAAAACATACTCCACCACAGCTTTATTTATCCCTGTCCACCAGTACAGATGTCAGAGGTCCTGATACATCTTCATCATGCCGAGATTTACTATAAAGGGGGGTTTATGAAACTCTCTCAGCACCTCCTCTTATAGTTCCACTAGTACAAATGTACGTCCAATGAAAAGGATAGCATTCTCCCCACCTTCAGAATATCTATTAGGTGCATGGCTTGATGATATCTGAGCAGGTGTAGTCTTGTCACTACTGAAAATCCGGCCTTTAGCGGCCGCTCAGCGACCGCCATTGGCGGTTGCTGTTGCCTCATCGCTAGAGGCTTTCAGCGAAGGCCTATGGCGGTCGGTAGTCTAAAAATAATTTTTTTTAAATTTTTTTTATTGAATTGAATATATAAATATATATATATATATAAAAATATTCATATATATACTATTAAATAAAATATTATATATATATATATATAATATATTTTAAATGTTTTAATATATATATAATATATATATAACATCAAATCATTGTGCTATAATAATTTAAAAACTTCGATTCAAGAAATAATCTCATTTCAGGTCTTTCGGAGCACGTTTGCTCCGAATGGGACGGCCGCACGCCGTTTTGGTGTTTTATGGCGCCGGAAACGCGTTTCCGGCCGCCGCGGTCAAACGACACCTCCGAATGAGGTGCCGTCTGGCCGACCATTTCACAATTCACGCCCCAGATGTTGTCGTACGGTTTCGTGGCATTCGGAGGTCGTTCGGGTGGTTTTGACCTCCCAACGCGCCATTTCAGCAAGCGCCGCACTGCTGAAAAGGACACAATCGGACGTGCCGCGTGCACCGCACGTCCGATGGACGTGCGGCCTCCTCCTGCATCTCAAGAATAATATTTCTATCGTTCCCGTGCGGTTTCATGTCGTTCGGAGCACGTTTTCTCCGAATTGGACCGCCGCACGCCGCTTTGGTGTTTTAGGGCGCCGGAAACGCGTTTATGGCCGCCGCGGTCAAACGGCACCTCTGAATGAGGTGACGTCTGGCCGACCATTTCACAATTCACACCCCGGATGTTTTCGTACGGTTTCGTAGCATTCGGAGGTCGTTCGGGTGGTTTCGACCCCCAACGCGCCATTTCAGCGCGCGCCGCGCTGCTGAAAAGAACACAATCGGACGTGCCATGCGCACCGCACGTCTGCTGGACGTGATGCCTCCTCTTGCATCTCAGGAATAATATTTCTATCGTTCCCGTGCGGTTTCAGGTCTTTCGGAGCACGTTTGCTCCGAATGGGACCGCCGCACGCCGTTTTGGTGTTTTATGGCGCCGGAAACGCGTTTACGGCCGCCGCGATCACACGACACCTCCGAATGAGGTGCCTTCTGGCCGACCATTTCACAATTCACGCCCCGGATGTTGTCGTACGGTTTCGTGGCATTCGGAGGTCATTCGAGTGGTTTTGACCCCCCAACGCGCCATTTCAGCGCGCGCCGCGCTGCTGAAAAGGACACAATCGGACGTGCCGCGCGCACCGCACGTCTGATGGACGTGCGGCCTCCTCCTGCATCTCAGGAATAATATTTCTATTGTTCCCGTGCGGTTTCAGGTCGTTCGGAGCACGTTTGCTCCGAATTGGACCGCCGCACACCGTTTTGGTGTTTAATGGCGCCGGAAACGCATTTACGGCCGACGCGGTCACACGGCACCTCCGAATGAGGTGCCGTCTGGCCGACCATTTCACAATTCACGCCCCGGATGTTGTCGTACGGTTTCGTGGCATTCGGAGGTCATTCGGGTGGTTTTGACCCCCCAACGCGCCATTTCAGCGCGCACCGCGCTACTGAAAAGGACACAATCGGACGTGCCGCACGCACCGCACGTCCGATGGACGTGCGGCCTCCTCCTGCATCTCAGGAATAATATTTCTATCGTTCTCATGCGGTTTCAGGTCTTTCGGAGCACGTTTTCTCTGAATGGGACCGCCGCACGCCGTTTTGGTGTTTTATGGCGCCGGAAACGCGTTTACGGCCGCTGCGGTCACACGGCACCACCGAATGAGGTGCCGTCCGGCCGAACATTTCACAATTCACGCCCCGGATGTTGTCGTACGGTTTCGTGGCATTCAAAGGTCGTTCGGGTGGTTTGGCCCCCCAACGCGCCATTTCAGCGCGCGCCGCGCTGCTGAAAAGGACACAATCGGACGTGTCGCGCGCACCGCACGTCCGATGGACGTGCGGCCTCCTCTTGCATCTCAGGAATAATATTTCTATCATTCCCGTGCGGTTTCAGGTTGTTCGGAGCACGTTTGCTCTGAATTGGACCGCCGCACGCCGTTTTGGTGTTTTATGGCGCCAGAAACGTGTTTCCGGCCGCCGCGGTCAAACAGCACCTCCGAATGAGGTGCCGTCTGGCCGACCATTTCACAATTCACGCCCCGGATGTTGTCGTACGGTTTCGTGGAATTCGGAGGTCGTTCGGGTGGTTTTGACCCCCCAACGCGCCATTTCAGCGAGCGCCGCGCTGCTGAAAAGGACACAATCGGACGTGCCGCGCGCACCGCACGTTCGATGGACGTGCAGCCTCCTCCTGCATCTCAGGAATAATATTTCTATCGTTCCCGTGCGGTTTCAGGTCGTTCAGAGCACGTTTTCTCCGAATGGGACCGCCGCACGCCGTTTTGGTGTTTTATGGCACCGGAAACGTGTTTCCGGCCGCCGCGGTCAAACGGCACCTCCGAATGAGGTTCCGTCTAGCCGACCATTTCAAAATTCATGCCTCGGATGTTGTTGTACGGTTTCGTGGCATTCGGAGGTCGTTCGGGTGGTTTTGACCCCCCAACGCGCCATTTCAGCGCGCGCCGCGCTGCTGAAAAGAACACAATCGGACGTGCCGCGCGCACCGCACGTCCGATGGATGTGCGGCCTCCTCTTGCATCTCAGGAATAATATTTCTATCGTTCCCGTGCGGTTTCAGGTCTTTTGGAGCACGTTTTCTCCGAATGGGACCGCCGCACGCCGTTTTGGTGTTTTATGGCGCCGGAAACGCGTTTCCGGCCGCCGCGGTCAAACGGCACCTGTGAATGAGATGCCGTCTGGCCGACCATTTTACAATTCATGCCCCGGATGTTGTCGTACGGTTTCGTGGCATTCGGAGGTCGTTCGGGTGGTTTTGACCCCCCAACGCGCCATTTCAGCGCGCGCCGCTCTGCTGAAAAGGACACAATCGGACGTGCCGCACGCAACGCACGTCCGATGGACGTGCGGCCTCCTCCGGCATCTCAGGAATAATATTTCTATCGTTCCCGTGTAGTTTCAGGTCTTTCAGAGCACGTTTTCTCTGAATGGGACCGCCGCACGCCGTTTTGGTGTTTTATGGCGCCGGAAACGCGTTTCCGGCCGCCGCGGTCAAACGGCACCTCCGAATGAGGTGCCGTCTGGCCGACCATTTCACAATTCACGCCCTGGATGTTGTTGCACGGTTTCGTGGCATTCGGAGGTCGTTCGGGTGGTTTGACCCCCCAATGCGCCATTTCAGCGCGCGCCGCGCTGCTGAAAAGGACACAATCAGACGTGCCACGCGCACCGCATGTCCGATGGACGTGCGGCCTCCACCTGCATCTCAGGAATAATATATCTATCGTTCCATTGAGGTTTCAGGTCGTTCGGAGCACGTTTACTCCGAATTGGACCGCCGCACGCCGTTTTGGTGTTTTATGGCGCCGGAAACGCGTTTCCAGCCGCCGCGGTCACACGGCACCTCCGAATGAGGTGACGTCTGGGCGACCATTTCAAAATTCATGCTCCGGATGTTTTCGTACGGTTTCGTGGCATTTGGAGGTCGTTCGGGTGGTTTTGAACCCCCAACGCGCCATTTCAGCGCGCGCCGCGCTGCTAAAAAGGACACAATCGGACGTGCCGCGCGCACCGCACGTCCGATGGACGTGCGGCATCCTCCTGCATCTCAGGAATAATATTTCTATCGTTCCCGTGTGGTTTCAGGTCGTTCGGAGCACGTTTGCTCCGAATTGGACCGCCGCACGCCGTTTTGGTGTTTTATGGGGCCGGAAACGCATTTACGGCCACCGCGATCACACGACACCTCCGAATGAGGTGCCGTCTAGCCGACCATTTCACAATTCATGCCCCGGATGTTGTCGTACGGTTTCGTGGCATTCAGAGGTCGTTCGGGTGGTTTTGACCCCCCCAACGCGCCATTTCAGCGCGCGCCGCGCTGCTGAAAAAGACACAATTGGACATGCCGCACGCACCGCATGTCCGATGGATGTGCGGCCTCCTCCTGCATCTCAGGAATAATATTTCTATCGTTCTCGTGCGGTTTCAGGTCTTTCGGAGCACGTTTTCTCCGAATGGGACCGCCACACGCCGTTTTGGTGTTTTATGGCGCCGGAAACGCGTTTACGGCCGCCGCGGTCAAACGACACCACCGAATGAGGTGACGTCTAGCCGACCATTTCACAATTCACGCCCCGGATGTTGTCGTACGGTTTCGTGGCATTCGGAGGTCGTTCGGGTGGTTTTGACCCCCCAACGCGCCATTTCAGCGCGCGCCGCGCTGCTGAAAAGGACACAATCGGACGTGCCGTGCGCACCGCACGTCTGATGGACGTGCGGCCTCCTCCTGCATCTCAGGAATAATATTTCTATCGTTCCCGTGCGGTTTCAGGTCTTTCGGAGCACGTTTGCTCCGAATGGTACCGCCGCACGCCGTTTTGGTGTTTTATGGCGCCGGAAACGCATTTACGGCTTCCGCGGTCAAACGGCACCTCCGAATGAGGTTCCGTCTGGCCTAACATTTCACAATTCATGCCCCGGATGTTGTCGTACGGTTTCGTGGCATTCGGAGGTCGTTCGGGTGGTTTTGACCCCCCAACGCGCCATTTCAGCGCGCGCCGCGCTGCTGAAAAGGACACAATCGGACGTGCCGCGCGCACCGCACGTCCGATGGACGTGTGACCTCCTCCTGCATCTCAGGAATAATATTTCTATCGTTCCCGTGTGGTTTCAGGTCTTTTAGAGCACGTTTGCTCCGAATGGGACCGCCACATGCCGTTTTGGTGTTTTGTGGCGCCAGAAACGCGTTTACGGCCGCCACGGTCAAACGGCACCTCCGAATGAGGTGCCGTCTGGCCGAACATTTCAAAATTTACGCCTCGGATGTTGTCGTACGGTTTCGTGGCATTCGGAGGTCGTTCGGGTGGTTTTGACCCCCCAACGCGTCATTTCAGCGCGCGCCGCGCTGCTGAAAAGGACACAATCGGACGTGCCGCGCGCACCGCACGTCCGATGGACGTGCCGCCTCCTTCTGCATCTCAGGAATAATATTTCTATCATTCCCATGCGGTTTCAGGTCTTTCGGAGCACGTTTTCTCCGAATGGGACCGCCGCACGCTGTTTTGGTGTTTTATGGCGCCGAAAACGCGTTTCCGGCCGCCGCGGTCAAACGGCACCTCCGAATGAGGTGCCGCCTGGCCGAATATTTCACAATTCACGCCCTGGATGTTGTCGTACGGTTTCGTGGCATTCGGAGGTCGTTCGGGTGGTCTTGACCCCCCAACGCGCCATTTCAGCGCGCGCCGCGCTGCGGAAAAGGACAAAATCGGACGTGCCGCGCGCACCGCACGTCCGATGGACGTGCGGCCTCCTCTTGCATCTCAGGAATAATATTTCTATCGTTCCCGTGCGGTTTCAGGTCTTTCGGAGCACGTTTTCTCCGAATGGGACCGCCGCACGCCGTTTTGGTGTTTTATGGCGCCGGAAACGCGTTTCCGGCCGCCGCGGTCAAACGGCACCTCCGAATGAGGTGCCGTCTGGCCGACCATTTCAAAATTCACGCCCCGGATGTTTTCGTACGGTTTCGTTGCATTCGGAGGTCGTTCGGGTGGTTTTGACCCCCAACGCGCCATTTCAGCGCGCGTCGCGCTACTGAAAAGGACACAATTGGATGTGCGGGGGTGCGGGGGGCTGTACGGGGGTGGAGGGGGGCTATACGGGGGTGCGAGGGGGCTGTACGGGGGTTCGGGGGGCTGTACGGGGGTGCGGCGGGGGGGGGGGGGGGGGGGCTGTACGGTGGTGTCGGGGGGCTGTACGGGGGTGCGAGGGGCTGTACGGGGGTGGCGGGGGGCAGTACGGAGGTGCGGGGGGTTGTATGGGGGTGTGGGGGGGGGGGGCTGTACGGGGGTGCAGGGGGGCTGTACGGGGGATGCAGAGGGCTGTACGGGGGTGGCGGGGGGCAGTACGGGGGTGCGGGGGGCAGTACGGGGGTGCGGGGGGGGGGGGGGGGGGCTGTACGGGGGTGCAGGGGGGCTGTACGGGGGTGCGGGGGGCAGTACGGGGGTGCGGGGGGGGGGGGGGGCTGTACGGGGGTGCGGGGGGCTGTATGGGGGTGCGTGGGGCTGTACGGGGGGGCTGTACGGGGGTGCGGGGGGGCTGTTGGAATTAGTTTGACTTTTTCAAATGTAGAATCATTCAAGATTATCTGATCAAAAACTCAATATGTGTATAAAATATTTAAAAGACCACCATGGACGGTAATAATGCATTACTTAAATGAATAAATACAGTACATCAATGTCAACCCTACCAGTAAAAACAAAAAACATATCTCGTGAATATATGGTGCGTCACGCGTTGTCATCGCGGCTACCTCCTTCTGGTGGGCCAGGTGCCTACAACAAATAAACATTATAAATATTTTAATAACAAAAATAATTTAAATTAAATAAATAAATACAGTATATACCTGTGTCGTATGATCCCCTGTACCATCAGCTCGATGCACATATTCCCGCAGTGCTCTAACCTCAGCTGTCAATTGCGCATTTGTCTCCTCGGAAGCGCGCAGCTGTGCCTCAAAATCTGACATCTGCTATGTCATATGAGCAACAGCATGACCGATAACCGCAGTGCGTGACACTACAGAATGAGGAATCCCTGCTCCATAGGTCAAACTATAGCCATGCCCGTCCCGACCAATAATGCGATGAAAGATCTCATCCCGTCGCATGGGAAGCTGTCGCTGGTCCTCTGGCAGATGTTCTAACTCAGCTTCAAATTGAGCCTGTGAAATATTTAAATATATATAAATATATATATGTTAATATATAGATTTATGTAATTATTGGTAAGTACAGACACTTACTATCAATGCTGCAACCTCTGGATCATTGCGATCACGAGTCCTTATCCACACCGACATTTTATCAGTTGCTGCACCTTGCCATCGCAACTGTATATTAAAATAATATAAACACAAAACCATATTAATTAATAAATTAAAAAATGATTAATATATACCTCATGTCGGATCGGAGACACGTGACGAGTCCCGAGCCTGTGAGCTGGTCCCTGCAACGCTCGATTCTCTGAATAGCGTGTTGACACCTCCTACATTCAATTCATTAACATTTCAAACAAATCACATATTCTTGAAAATATATATACAGAAAAATAATTAATAGACAAACCGCAACACCCTCAGTAAACCAATATGCAACCAAGTCACGCCACTGAGCCGGGAGGACACCTCTCGGGACTTTTTCCAAAATGTCAAGGGCACCCACATTTGGTACCCAGTGGTCCCTCTTCACTTTGCCTTTATAATCTTTTCACATCTTACGGCATTTGGTCATACACACGGGCCGAAACTCTTCAGGGCATACTTTCAAATTTTGCTATAAAGAAAATAATCAAACATATTAGTATTCTTTATAAATAGAAAATAAAGTAAAATTATTTTCTTACCTGAACCTCCCTCCATAGACGATCTAATGTGTCCGGAGGGATAGAAGCCCAATGACGCGTGGTCAATGGAAATCGATGTGGGTCACGTATGATATGACCCAGCTGACGAATAAATGCCGGGGCATTCGGTCCAACGGGATGAAATACCTCATCAAATGAAACATCTATCGTCGTGTCAGAATTCCATGATAATATGCCACGACCAGGGCCTCTCCTGCGAGAGGAAGAAGCAGCCGAGTCTGATCCTGTTGAAAACAATTTTATATATAAATTGACAAATGTTATATATATATATATATGTCAATTACATAAAAAATATAGACAATGACATTCAAACATACCTCGACCCTGAGACGTAGATGCCTTAGATGGATGATGTGGATATTCTGCCTCTTCCACTGACATGTCTGTAGTCATAGAAAATATCAGTAATGAGTCCAAAGTGTATAAAAGATAAATTGGATTGTTCTTAATAAATCAAATTTGTACAACTGTTAATCAAACAAAAAATGGATTGAATAGTTAGTTGTGAATGAATTTTAAAAAATCAGAAAGTTAATCAACCTAAATATTTATGACTGAATTAACTTAAAAAAGTGAGGATTAAAACTTATAAGGATTTATAAAATGATTAGATAATTTATGAGATCCTAGGACATTCTACTGAATAGCGGGAAAACAATTATACCTTTCATTAAGCATGCAAATCGACTGTTTCTCCTTCAACAGCCGCTCTGACCCAATAAATATCTTCTTCATGTTGAACTACGGTATGTTGATCAAGTTGTTGGTAAAAAAACGGAACAGTCTCGGGTTCATCTTCTTCAAATAAAAACACTCCTCGCCGAGACATTTTGACAACAACTTTCCAACTTGGATCCGAAGGCAAAGTAATGAAGAATACTTGTTCCTCTTGTGATGTCAAAATGAAAGGTTCATTCTCAACTCATTCATTATTTCTGTATAACATATAGTTAAAATTCACCAATGAAAACTGATATTGATCGACTTTACATCCACGCACTGGATCAACCCAATTACACTTTAACAATATGTACTTCAAACCGTGTGTGTATACAACTTCAATGATGTCTATCAATTGACCATAGTAATAACCAGAATCAACAAAGGGACAACATATGCCACTGTTTTGTGTTGCTCGTTTGTCGTCAACATCTTTAATGCGAAATCGAAAACCATTAGCATCAATAGCTTTATAACGATGAGCCGTTATAGATGGACCCTCAGCCAGTTGGATAAATACTTCAGGTAGCGTGGGGTCCCCTAACTCCCTCAGCTTATGAACCTACATAATTTATAAAAATAAATACTGATATATGCAGAAAGAATTAGTTTAATACTTCACTCATAATGAAAATCAATTTATACATACATAATCCTTGAACCAATCATGAAATGCCGCATAATGAGATTGTTGAATTTGCAACTCAGTCGCACGATGCATCTCTTCTTTTATCTCATTAATGTGTTTCCTGCAAATGATTACGCGATGTTTAAAAGATCAACTTATGCAAACAAAACATGTAAAAGTTATACAAGAACATTGATAAGATACTTACTGCATTAATGGTGCAACTGATGGAGTATTGAACAAGATATATCGATGTTCTTGTATCCACTCGATGTTGTCCATATCAAATGTGGTTCCTTCTCCAACTAGACCATCATGAATCTGAGAGGGCTTATCTAATTTTGTTTCAACATCCGTAAGATATTCTGCATAAAAGGTAGTACACTCATCCATCAAATAACCATTGGCTATTGATGCCTCTGGACGAGATCTGTTGCGTACAAATCTTTTCAATGTACTCAAATACCGTTCAATAGGATACATCCACCTGAATTGCACTGGACCAGCAGCCATTACTTCATCAGTTAGGTTCACTATCAAGTGGACCATAACATCGAAAAATGAGGGGTGGGAAAGTTTCTCAAAGTGACAAAGCGTAAGTACAATTCGGTCCTGCAAACTTTTTAAATCACTCATTCGTTGATTTCTTAAACAAAGCTGTCTAAAAAAATTACTCATCTCAATCAAGGGCTGAACAACATTGGGGGATAAACAATCACAAATTGCGATTGGAATCAACTGCTGAAGTAATATGTGATTGTCATGACTTTTCAACCCTTGCAATGTCTTGCTCGTCAGATTCACACACTTTGAAATATTAGAAGAGTAACCATCAGGCACCTTGACCATCTTCAAAATGGAAAGAAATGTCTCTTTCTCCTCTGTAGTCATTGAATACTGTGCAGCAGGCATATATGCCTTGTTTCCCTCAGCTAACTGTAAATGCAACTGTTTCCTTAAACCCATTTCTTACAAATCACGGCGTTCATTAACATGGTCCTTTGACTTTCCACTGACACCTAAAATGGTCCACAATATGTTATCACAAACATTTTTTTTCAATGTGCATGACATCCAAATTATGCCTCAACATGTTAGTTTTCCAATACGGAAGACTATAAAAAATACTTTTCTTTTTCCAATTGTGACTGCGCTGCCTACCTACAGCACGAATATTACGTACTGGAGGAGCCACCAAATCCTGAATTTCATATACCGTGCAGATGTTTTCTTCCTCAATCTGCGATAACATTTCGACTCCTGTCATGATCTTTGGTGCTGGGCTGAACTCTCTAGAACCATCAAATGCCACTCTGTCCTTTCTGAACCTGTGCTGGGAAGGGAGAAAACGCATGTGACCCATGTATGCCCATTTTTTGGAATGTTTAAGCCATACAGATTTTTTACTTTTATTGCAACAAGGGAAAGCAAATTCCCCTTTCGTACTCCAGCCTGATAAATTTGCATAAGCTGGGAAGTCATTGATTGTCCACAATAAAGCAGCATGCAGTTTGAACATTTCATTCGTTTCGCAGTCATAAGTCATCACACCATCGCCCCAAAATTCATTCAACTCATCAATCAATGGCTGAAGGTAAACATCAATCTTATCCCCCGGACTTTTAGGTCCATCAAAATGAGTGGAAAGTAATATAAATTGTTGCTTCATACAAAGCCACGGAGGAAGATTATATGGAACCAACACCACGGGCCATGTGCTATGAGTTGCACAAACCATAGACTTGAATGGATTGAAACCATCTGCTGCCAATCCCAATCGGACATTACGAACATCTTTAGCAAAGTCGGGATGTCTCTTATCAAAATCCTTCCATGCATGAGAGTCTGCCGGGTGGGTTAACATGTCACTTTCATGAACTCTTTCTGCATGCCATCTCATTAAATTAGAAACTTTAGATGACATAAAAAATCTTTCCAACCTCGGTTTAAGGGGAAAGTAACGCATTTTCTTTTTGGCAATCGGTTTCCCCTGTATCGCAATCTGACTTTGATGAGTCTTATTTCCCCTGTTCTCTTTCCACCTGGAAGCGCCAAAAACCATACAAATATCCAAATGAGCAGTTTCATTTCTAAACAACATACAGTTGTTTGCACATGCATCTATAGTCTCATATGTAAAACCTAAGTTCTCTGCCAACTTACGAGCATAGTAATACGACTCAGGAATCTTAACGTCGACAGGAAGAACTTTTTTCAATAAAACCAAAAGCATGTCGAATGATGTGTCTGACCAATTATTCAAAGTCTTAAAATGCAACAACTCCACGATAAACGACAGTTTATTGTAATAAGTACATCCAGGATATAATTCTGTTTTCGCATCATCAAGTACTTCATAAAACCTCCTCGAATCACAATCTGCACCAGAGCGAAGATTTATCTCACCGGTCTCAAGATTCTGGATGTCAATGCCTTCAGGATCAAACCCACGTACCATTTCAGTAAGCATTTCATGCATTGGATCAGTCATCCTTGCATCAACATCCATCTGAGCTGCATCTGTATTTTGACAACGAACATATTCTTCTCCATGACGAGTCCAACTCTTATAATTTTTCAGAAATCCATTAAAGAAAAGGTGCTCCCTCACAGTATCTCGTGTGAATTGATATCTGTTAGCATATTTTCTACATGGACAACTAATATAGTCACTTTCAAATCCTCTCGTGAAGTCAATAAACTGAATAATGCCATTGATATATTCTCTAGACGTTCGATTTGGAAGATCAATCCAACTCTTATCCATAATAATATCTGTATAACAAACATTTACACAATACTTATTACATTTACATTTTTCAAATCAACTATATTCAAAATAAATATTAACCATTTGTTTATGAACCATTGATAAAATAATAATGTAACTGAAAGCTCATGTTACCTGATTGAGCTACAAACCTGAAATGGAGGGGAGCCGAAGGCGGTGCTGCGAGGGAGAGGAGGCAGCGAAGGGGAGCTGGAGCCAAAGGCGGTGCGGCAAGGGAGGGGACGGGCGGCGGCGGCGGCGGGGAGCTGGAGGAGAGGAGGCGGTGAGGGGACGGGGGAAGGGCAGCGAGGGGGGGGGGGTGTCCGGGGTCGGGGGGGGGGGGGGGGGGGGGGCTGTCCGAGGTGCGGGGAGGGATGTCCGGGGTGTCGGGGGCCTGTCAGGGGTGCGGGCAGGGGTGTTCGGGGTGCGGGGGTGTCCGGAGTGCGGGGGGGGGGGGGGCTGTCTGGGGTGCAGGAGGGCTGTCGAGGGTGCGGGGTGGGGGTGTCCGGGGTGCGGGGGGCCTGTCCGGGGTGCGGGGGGGCTGTCCGTGTTTGGAGGGGGGGTGTCCGAGTGCGGGGGGGGGGGGGGGGGGGAGGGGGGGAGGGCTGTCCGGGGTTCGGGGAGGCGTCCGGGGTGTGGGGGGCGGTCCGGAGTGCGCGGGGGGGGGGGGGGGGGGGGCTGTCCGGGGTGCGGGGAGGCGTCCGGGGTGCGGGGGGCGGTCCGGAGTGCGCGGAGGGGGCTGTCCGGGGTGCGGGTTCCGTCCGGGGTGGGGGGGGGAGGGCCGATAGGCCGGAGGGTGGTGCCGGAGGGCAGGCGGCGGGGGAGGCCGGGCGGCGGGGGAGGCCGGGCAGCGGGGGAGGCCGGGCGACGGGGGAGGGGAGGGCGGCGAGGGAGGGCGGCGAGGGAGGGAGGGGGTTAGGGCGGCGATCGGGGGATCGGGGTCGAGGGGGCGCGAGGGGGGGGGTGCAGAAGACCCCCGTTTTTTTATGTAGGTTAGCGACCGCGATTGGCGGTCGCTATTGGTTAGCTATAGAGACCGCCAATGGCGGTCGCCCGAGTCTGGGGGGCTTCAATGCCCCATTTTCTAGTAGTGTGTAGTAGCTATATCTGCGCCTCCCTGAATCGCTAAAGGTGTGGAGTGGAAACTACCATCGACTAGAGGTAGGTTGTCTCATCTATATCCATGTAGGATATCTGAAGTGAGTCTAATTGATCTGAAGCCTCGTTCAGTAGCTGTAAACTCGGTCTCTGGCTATGTGCATCTACCACTACGTTCCCCTTCCCAATAGTATAGGCTATCTCATAGTTATAGTCCTGGAGGAACTCTAGACAATGTCACTATATTATATTCAGATCTTTCTGTGTGAAGATATATCTGAGACTCTTGTGGTCTATGTAAAAACTAAACCTCTCACCCATCAAGTAGTGTTTCCAAATCTTCAAAGTGAAGACAACTATTCCCATCTCCATGTTGTGAGTCATGTAATTATGCTCACGAGGCCTCAGCTGTCGTGATCCATAAGAAATCACTACTCCATCCTGCATCAGGATGCAACCTCAGGATGGGAGAACTGGTCAAGATCTACCTCAACTGTTGAAAGCTCTGCGGGCATGTCTCTGACCACATGAAGGGTTTCCCCTTCTTCTTCAAGGTAGTCATAGGTGTTGCAACTCTGGAGAAATCGGGTACGAACCTCTGATAGTAGCCTGCTAATCCAAGGAAGATCCACACCTCAGTAACACTCCTATGTGGATCCCAAACAAGAAATGCCTCTATCTTCACTGGATCTAATTGAACTCTAGCCTCTGAGAAGACATGTCCAAAGAATTGGACCTTCTGTATCCATAAGTCACACTTTGAGAGCTTCCCATATAACTGGTGTTCCTGGTGTGTGTCTAGAACAATCATCAAGTTTACAATGTGCAATTCCTCGGATGATGTGTACCCCAAGATTTTGTCAATGAATACCACCACAAAGTTGTCAAGGTATGGATGAATGATCCTATTCATGATCCCCATGAACACTGCTAGAGCATTGGTCATGCCTAAAGGCATCACCAAGAACTCTTAATGGCCATATTGACATCTAATGTCTATCTTTGGTACGTCCTCTTCCCGTTCTGCTCTATTTTCCTTCTCACCAAAAAATGAAAACTGGCCTCCATCTCTACACGTACATCGCACTGTACATCTCAAGAATTCAATCTGTGTGTGAACTATAGATATCTAGTCCACGCATAGAATGAAGTCATAGGGCTTCAATTCCACAACTAGAAGATCCCATATGAAACTCTCTCCTCTGAGAGGATGATCAAACTGTCGATCCCAGTGTGTGACTGCTGAATCTCCTCTCGTAGAAGTATCCAAACACAAAGGTCAAGCTAAAAGCTCAGTCGGAATTATAGAGTCCCAAACTAATTTCGCATAAAGGAAGGAATGGCTAGAACTTGTGTTGATAATAACTTAAGAAAAAAATAGAGAAGATACAGATCATACCCCGTATCATCTCAGGGACGTCATGATCGTGAGCCTCAACTACCTGTAGTTGGGCTTCTCCCCATCCACCTTCTCCCTGAGCTCATGGTGGACCGCATGGGGGTGGTGGTGGTAGTTCCTAGTGACACATACCACCTCTTCTTGTACGTCCTTCTCCCTGGCCTTGTCCTCCACCTAGCTGATGAACATGCTCCTGTCACTGTCACTGCCTCGGTGGCCCCTCCACCATCTTTGGATCATCTGCAAGGGGATTCGGACTATCACGAGCTTTGTAACCCTGTCCCCCATAGGAAAAATAGATCATGCCTCACTGGTGGCTCCCTAAGCCTCTCGATCCTCACACCTCTGACCATACGTCCCGGGGTCACCCTCTAAAAGGTCTATCCTGCATGGGCTTCTACGTCATCTGTCTATGGCCTGCTGCAGATGACTCTTGTACTTGTCGTCCAGTGGGGGCTCTCATTGTCGGTTCCTGCTTGACAAGGAATCCGTCCATCAGAAAATCTAGTTCTAGAACCCTATCATACTTCAGGATACTAAGAGAAACTATCCCAGCTCTGATTCTCCTTGGAGCCACTGCTCAAAGGTCTGGGCCCTGAGGTAAGGGTTTCGTACCATGTTAGTGGAGTATCGAGAGAGGTCGGTAAATCTTGTCGAGTATTGAGACACAGTATGTCTGCCCTGCTATTGATTCTACAAATCCTTAATATGCACATATTGTGGTATCAATAGCATTAATTCCACCCTAAAAGGCTCTCAATGTATGACTAGGTGAGGTTCATCTCCCCACGCAACTAGATCATCAAGCTCAACCATCGTTATGTCGAGCCCTAAAGAAGTCCAGCGTCTAAGATTGTCATTTGCTTGGTATGTGTCTTACTAAGAGAAACACCCACAAAACCACCTCAAGCCAGTCCTATACTATCTAGGGGTCAGTATCACCTTGAAAACTCGAAGGCCTCTGCCTCTAAAACTCATGTAATGCACTTAGCCGACATTCATGATACACTGATATTTTCTGATACTCAGTGGGTGGTGATGCAACAAGGACACCACCAAAAGGTGCTATCACTATGAGAGGTACCTATACCGACACCTCATCACTCAGTGGAGCACTTTCACAATCAATAACTATAATCCTAGCTGGATGTCATTGTGAAGGCATCCAGTAAAAAACATATGCTCCACGGTCAATAAGTTATACCTGGTGAGCTGACTCAAGAAAGATAATGAAAAGTTTTCAAAACACAAGAAACCAGTGTTTTCATGTACCGAGTCAGAAAACAAAATTCAGGGTCCTGGTGTATGGATACGTTGGTTACCGAACCAACATTGAACTCTCTATACTGAAAACCGAACTCAAGACACTTTAAACCGTTTTGTCATTAAAAGTAGTCTCTTAGTTATTTTGGTAGAATAGACTGCCCTTTGATACCACTTTGTCACAAACCGTCCCACTGGGCCCGGACATGTCTACACCAAGCCCGCCTTCCATAGGTAAGGGTTTGGTGACTAGCACCTGAAGGCTTTTCCCAAATAGGGAAGGAATTTCCATAGCAATTTATACACACTCAAAAAGGAAACTAAAGTAAACATCCAAAAAAAGTAAGGTATAACCATGAGAGTAAAGTGCAACTACAAGTACAACTTTAAACTGAAAACAGTGGACCAGAATACAAGCCCTAGAAACTAAAAACGAAGTAAATATTTGTCATATATGCCCTAGATCTCATCCTGGAGTGTAGTAGCTCTACGTCAGAAGTCGAAGAATAGGATCTTGACAAATCCCATCGCATCAAGATCCCGAAAGTCCTGAACCTCCAATGTCTTCCTTGAAGCATTAGTGGTCTGCACCAGACCCACAGGTGCGGGCAGAGCCTCTGCAGGGGTGGGTATAACAATACCTAGTAGGGGACCCCAATAACCCCAATGGTATCTCAGTAATCCAAAAATTAAAACCCCACAAGAAATACCACAAAGTTAATATCACAAGCACGATCTAAATCATGATGCACAAAGCAAAAGAGGAATCTCACTCTAATGGTATAACTTCAAGGTTACTGGGATAAAGATGACTAGTCAAAAATCCCGATCATCATATTCGTAATAACTCTACTGCTGACCCATCTAGGTCACTGTATGCTGACCCGTATTGGTCACTAGATGCTGACCCATATTAGTTGATGGTGTTGACCTGTATTGGTCGCTAGATGATGACCAGTATTTCTTGCTCGTGCTGACCCGTATTGGTCACTGGTGCTGACCTGTATTGGTAGGTCAGGATGACCCATCTTGGTCGCTGATGCAAAGGTAGGGATTATTATTCATACAACTAGATCTTCCCACTCTGGAGTTTCTGATGCTGACCCACATTGGTCGCTCTTCTTGCTCATGTCACAGCCAGCCACTGGATTCCCGTACGAAGCACACATGATCTCTGAAAGACTCTGTTCCTCTAGTCATTGACCCTTTTTCAATAGGTATTAAGTCCCACAAAAATCATACCCAAGGGACCTCCCCATCATAGGGGTCCCAACGTGACATAAGACACATCGATCAAACACCTAGTCTATGAGATATGTCTACTTTTGTAAAAAGTCCCCAGCTGGATTCAAGTATGATCTAACCCAGGACACATGTCCAACTCACTCAAAAATAACTTAGAGTATCTCCAATGAACTGCCTTGTCATAAGGGTCTTTATTCCATAGACGACATGTCAATCAGACGCCCAGTCTATTAGTTACACCCATTTACGTGAAATATGGGTGATCACACCTCAGTATGACCCAACTCAGTAAGGCCCGCAAAAATATTCCAAAGGGATCGCTTCCCAAAAGTTATACCAACTACATTGACGGCATGTCAAATGGACACCCGGTTCGTTAGTTACAAGAGTTTCCTTATTCGGGGCATGGTTGGGTTTGGGCCCTGTCCAACTCAGTTGGGCCAACTAGACGCAACGGGTCATAGGGTTTACCTGGCCCCTATGGGGTCTGACCCATTAAGGGTCAGCCCATTTCACTGGGTCTGGCCTGTCGAGGTCATCCCGATTGGTTCGCGGGCCCGGGCCACTGTTGGCCCAACCCACCGGGTGGGGCTCAGCCCACCCACGTTGCCCAGCTGGGCCACGGGTCTGACCCATTCGACCGACCCACATCCGTCCTGGCTCGCCTTTAGAAGGAAGACTCCTCTCAACTAGCCCCATAGATGTGGGACCATTTCATCCAGTGAGATGCAGTGCGACGTGGGGTCTGCACCACCCCCCTGCCTCGACCCACTAGCGGCTGCAGCTGCTGCTAGAAGCACCTGTGGGTGCCACCGTTCTGGCGTGTGGTAGGCTCGGGCCAACCATCTCTGGCCACCACGGCCCGTGATAGCGTTCCACATTCGTTCTTCCCATGGCAGGATTCTGTGGGCCTCCTCTGGCCACCACCGACATGGCGCACTAGCGGTTGTTTCTGTGATCCACCAGACGTGCTCCGATGGTCCTTTTTCAGTGTCGTCTCGGCCTATGGGCCTCCCAGATCACCTCAACCATAGCGTAACCTTAGGTCTTGAGTTTTTGTAGAATTGGGAAAACTATTCTCGAAGAATGCAACACAAAAACTAGTGGTGGAGGGTCTTGGCCTTGTTTCTTTGGCCCAATCCCTAAACGTAAGTGTTAACAAATGTGAGTGGTAATTATTAATCCCTTTTCAAAAATAATGAACCCCTTTCAAATCCCCCTCAACAACCTCCTAAAAATTCAAGTGAGTTGAATAGAATTGAGAGTTTATCTTCAATTAAAAGACATCCACTACCTCGTGATTCATTGGGGATGTCACTGATGGTGGTGCTTCCATGTTTGAGGGTTTTTCGAATGAAGGAGAAGGTTCAGCTGTGTTGGTATTCATCATCCATTGGCATTCAGATCGATCCTACAAAGAGAATCATCAATCCTTCGTTCTCTGTCGGTGGAAGGCGTGCCATCACTTTGTCAGGGGTTCCTCGCTTGGTATTGTCATGCCAAAACTCCACCCCAAGATCCATTTAAATAGGAGGGGGAAAGACGAGAAACCTCTTGAGTAATTAATGAGGTTAATTAATTATTTTAATTAATGTGCCTCATTAATTGACGTAATTAATGTGCCTCACTATTTGACGTAATTAAAGTGTCTATTTAATTATTCAAGGGGTGGTTGCACAACCAAAGTGTAACCGTGCAATTAACACCTCATAATTTCAGGCCTGACCACCTTCGTGGTCCCCACCACTACCACTCAATAGGAGGTAGGAAAAATAAGATGTGAAACCACAAGCTTCCATGGTACTCTTCTCTTTGAATAATACAGTAGCTTGTGTTGTACGCAACTTCGAGTTCTAACACACACCACAACCAATCAAACTAGGCGTTATGAATAGTAATACCCACTTTTTGAAATTTTAAAAATTTTATCTTTCAAAATGGAATAATTTTTTGGATTTGGAATATCAGAATTATCTTAGGATGAAATTTTGTTACTTTTCAAATATCTTTCATATTTTGAGGAATAGTGAAAATTACTAAATTTTAATTAAAAACAACTTTTTTAATTGAAATAATTAATAGAGATAAATTATGAATTTGAGTGATTTTAAATTATAATTAGATTATATTTTTACCATTTAATCCAATGTTAGTCATTGGACATAATTTCACATTTAAACTGGACATAATCAAGTGCCAATCTTTTGATAGTTATTATTTCTTAAAAACATGCTTTTTGTTTTGACAACAGGAATTAATTTTAAAATAATTTCTGCGAGTTCTATGTTTTGAATTTAGAAAAATGGATTCCGTATTTAGAATTAGGAGGTCCAAATTTTGTGAATAGGTAACATTTATTTTTAGGCATTTTGAATAATTACTTCGGTAATTATTTTATTTACCATGGTTAAAGGGTAAATCCAGTAAATAAGAGTAAAAAATAATATTATAATAATATTAAATTACCCTAAAACGTGTCTCAACCCTATTTTTTGATACATTTACGACCATGAGAATCTTTGGGTCGATTTTGGGACCCCATGGAGCCACTAGTAAGTGATAAGGACACTTTTTATTAATTAAGTTAAAGTAAATACAAAAATGACATATGCATATATCTTTTAGCAAAAAAAATTTTACATAGAGTTATGTATGTTATATCTTCGACTATAAATATTCATTAGAATTATAAAAATATTTAATACATAATGGTAATTTATTTATAAATTGTAGACATTGAATAATTAAATATATTTAGGACACGATAATGATGTAGTATTTTCCTTATTAATGCAAGAATCACATAATCGATATTATAAATGTTAAAATAAATTAACATTGAAAGTTTTTATGCCATACAAGAATTTTATTGGTTAATATGAAATGTTAGTATTTCTTAAATGAATTTTATTCGAATTAATAAAGTTCTTATGACTTTAAAAAAATCAATTATTAAATAGTATCAAAATTGATATAAAAGAGTTTTTAAAACAAATATAATATTATTAATTCATATTCTATTATTAAAAATATATGTTTGGGCCAAAGGACATATATAATTAAATGTGTATCATAATTTAACCACTTGGGCTTCTCTTGGAAGTATATAGTATGTTTATTAACCAAATAATATAAAAATACAAAGAGACATGGTAAATGTCAAACTATTAAACTAAGAGTTAAATATTAATGATATGGTTAATATAGTGACCCAAACCTATCTAAAATATATCGGTTGATTTGTTTTCAACCTATCCCCACATTAACCTCTAAATAATCCACTTTTCATCCATTATAAGCTGAATATGAATTTATTATAAATTAATATTTCTAGCTTTTCCTAAGGTTCCCCTCACCCCTCTTATAAAAGGGCACTCCACCTTCTCAGTAATTCACACCTTCAAAGCCATTTGGATTCACCAAACTCTGACAAAATACCCTCTCAACTATCATAACTTCATACTAGAGGTATCTTTTTAGTAAAAAAGCCATCCTAGGGAGCCCTTTTGATCAAATCAAAAGGAAGAACTCAAAGAAGGGGTAATGATTTCACCACCCTCTTTCAAGTACCTTTCTTCTTCCACTTCTTCTTTCTTTGTTATTTCCATTCTAAAATAATAACTATAGTATCTTATATATAATGTGATGTTATTATAAATATGGTACAACCATATTCAGTATTCTATCCAGCCTTTGAATGACATGTAACCATTCATGCGTACGTACGGCTTACCATCTCCACATCATGATGTAATTATTATTCAACACATTATTATTTGGATAGGTATGATAATGATGTTTTATTGAAGTAAATAATAAATATAACATTATAATGATTCTGTATATATGATATAACATCAAATTATATATGATTTTAATATCAAAAGAATGATATTGTTGCTCGTGTGTACGTACGGACTACCGTCTCCACGAATGTGATGAGATTCATTCCCCATCGAATCCATTCAAGACTAATTCTAATTTGATGATTAAAAATAATGTTTAAACACTTTATATCATTATGGAAATGAATAAGATATAACCTATCGATAACAAATATATCTTATGTAACAAAACATATAAAAAAAATGAGTAAGTTAACACTCGAAATGACGATAATACTAAGATATTATTAACAAAGCAATGTTAAAAGATCATATATGATATCATATTAACGTATATGATTCTTGTATAATTTAATAACAATTATTTCACCATTATACAGGAGTTTTACCTACCCTCAACCAAGGAAAATTACTAGGTAAGGGTTTATTTCACAACCTCTTCATTATCTGAGGTCGTTTTTATGTAATTATCTACTGGGAATTCATTATAATCCCCATGCATGTTTCTTAAAAATGAATTTCAAAATATTATTACTATTTTATAGAATATGGTTTAATGTAATTTATAACCCCGTTTGACTTTTTATAATATGTTTATGGAGGAATCTTTCTGTCATTTCCCAAACAAGGCCCTTTTCAACCTTTTCGATAAAAATATGGTAAAAATGTCTTTTTTAACATATAAAGAGGGTGCGACTATTTTTCACCATTATAAAATCGTAGAAGCTTCCCTTAAAATATTATAAAAATATTTTCAATTTAAATGTTTTATTTTATAATTATGTGACTTTTAAGTGATTTAAAAAAAGATATTTCTCTCAAATACTTTTGATTTCATCTATGTCAACATCCTTTGATGGATTTTAAGCTTATATGAAGTTGATTTATTATGATACAAGACTTCCCTATTGTATTTAAGGTTTTGTGATATGTTTGACTGTGGATGTGTTATTTTTATACCATTCTTGGTTTATGGAGAAAGTATTGACATTTTGTATGCTAGTTTTAAAATGAATGTTTATGTTATGTTTAAACCTGTTCATATGAGGAATGCATTAGACTTAGTAAGTGATGGGTGGATCCCACTATAGATCCTCGATGCATCGGTAGGTCTCATGAGACAAACTAGTATCTTGGCACAAGGCCTTGAAAAAATCTTATTTGTAGTCTTGGCACAAGGCCTTGACTATGTGGTTATGATAGTCTGGAAATATACATTCCATCATTATGAAAGTGGTTATTGATATTTCATGTGAGTATTTGACTTGTATAATATCCCTGTGAATAAGTAAATCGAATTATTTCATTTTATTTCTTCCATATTATGGTGAATTTCAAGTTGAAAAGGATTTTGTTTTAGTTATACATTGCCTTAAATGTTTATGCATATTTATGAAAGTATCCGCTATATTTTTATCCTTACTGGGAATATGAGCTCACCTCTTTCTATGTTTTATTTTTCACAGGATGTGAAGAAGTAATTTATGAGTGACCTGGATGGATTGTATGAGGGGATATGAGTGTGGTCTATGGAGACAAGATGTTGTTGTAGTTTTCACTTTATGATGTAATGTAAAGTTTATGAATGTATCTAGTGATTTCAGGGCTACTAAACTATTCAGTATTTCGAGATTTGATCTTTTGTTATCATGACAATGATACGTAATAATGCACCGACTTAGGGTAACTGGGGTTAGGTCATTACAATTGATATCAGAGGAAGTTTAGTACAAACCATTGGAGCTAGTATTATATAATCTATGATTAGAGAACATATCCCTAAGATAGACTTTGAGGATTAGTATAGAAGAACTTCCTAGAATTTTGGTATTGTAGAGATTTTCCGAGTTTTTCGAGCAATACATCCCTATCTGGATACCAGAAGGTAGAGGCTACTCTAGCACAAATGTACCTTGGGGTAAAACACGAAAACACCGCTTTGAGCTCGACTCGAACGGGAACTGGTGCACGACAATGGGCCTTGCTGCACTCTTGGTTACGACACTCCCATGGGATATGCTTAGGATAATTCTCAGGTTCTTTAAAAACAATTATGAAGGTTTTATGAGTACATACATCCTCAAATAAAACATGTTTTTATGATTATGGATTATATCTATAAACTGTTCAATTTATGTTAAGTGTTTTAGAAGTTTTGAATTATGTATTTCGATTCATAAACTAATCTAGTTTATGCTAGGGTTTAGAAATGGAACCTAGTGGAAGGAATGGAAACCGTATTAATGCACGCACTCCATATAGGGATTTCCCTCCTGATCAAGATAATTATAGTGGAGATGGTGATGCAACTGGTTCTGATCATCTAATCACCATACTGGGACAACTCACTCAGGTTATGAATAATAACTTTACCGATATGGAGCACCCTGATCCGCAATGTGGAGGATCAATGTTATATCTTTTCATGAGGCAACAACCACCAACATTCGATGGGAGTAAAAATCCATTAGTAGCTGAGCAATGGATAAATTCTTTAGATAAATTATTCCATGCCTTGGGGAGTAGTGAAAGGAAAAAAGTTATCATGGCAGTTTACCGCCTCACTGGAGATGCTGACCAATGGTGGTCATTGATTCAAAAGACAAAGGAGGATGATGAAGTATCAAATATGGAATAGAGGGAGTTCAAAGAGATTTTCGTAGAAAAATACTTTCCTCGTGACCATCGAGCAGATATGGAAAGGCAATTTCTGAGTCTGAGACAAAAGGGGGATGATAATGTCACAAAGTATGAGGCTAACATTACAAGGTTATGATGGAATGCTGCAGATTATATACATGTCCCAAGAAGTAATATTGATCATTTCTTTGATGGGTTAAAACTATTTCTCCGTCGAGCATTTGTCTCACAATCCTTCTCATCATACGAAGATATTGTCTCATGTGCTATCATGTCAAAAAAAGAATTATCTAAGTCTTATGACATTAAAAAGCAAGAGATGAAGAGATCTACTGATCACTCATGTAATGGAAATAAGGTTAAGAAGGGAAAAGTTTATTATCCATCCTATAGTAAATGTGGGAAGAAACACCCCGGTACTTGCTTGAAGGGAATGGGAGTCTATTACATGTGTGGTGAAAAAGGCCACCATGCTCGTGATTGCATGAGGAAGAAGGAAGCTACCGATGTTCAGTGATACAATTGCTGGGATATGGGACATTATGCAAACGAATGTCCTTAGTGTTAGGGAAACATTCCTCAAAGAAGGCCAAGGGATCAAGGCCAAGATTATTCTATCACTAATGCTGAGGTAAAAGCTCTGAAATACATAGTGGTAGGTAATTTAATGGTTTCCTCAAGTTTAGAAAATGATTTATTTGATTCTGGATCATTGAATTGTTTCATATCTTCCATGTTTTCTAAAAAAAATAGATATTTCAAAATTGATTTAACAAGGGAGTTGTTAGTTAAAACTCCTAATGGAAGTATCATCACAACAATGTTTTGTGAATCAGTCCCCATTAGAGCACTTAAATGTTCATTATTTGCTGATCTCATCATCATAACTATGATTGAATTTGATATAATCCTCGCTATGGATTGGGTTTCAGACCATGATGAAAATATTTTTTATAAGAAGAAGGAGGTTAATTTTTTTGATGATGATGATAAAGAACACCTTATATTTAGAGCAGAATCGTCACCACCTGATTCTTATCTAGACCCCCCAGTAGCTCAACAAAATTCGATTATCGGGGAGGAAGAGAATGAAATAACAGTGGGTGAGGAAAGGAATGTTCAAATATAGGATGTAAATATTGTGAAAGAATATGTATATGTGTTTCCAGAAGATTCACATGGACATCCTATAGAACGAGAAATTGAGTTTTCCATTGATTTAATTCCGGGTTCAAAGCCCATATCGAAGACCCCTTATAGAATGTCCACTTTGGAATTAGTTAAACTAAATAAAAAACTATAGGAAATGAGTAATAAAGGATTTATTCGCCGTAGTGTTTACCCATGGGGAGCCCCTGTCCTTTTTTTGAAGAATAAATATAGATCTATGAGGTTGTGCATTGACTATAGGAAATAAATGCAATAACAATAAAGAAAAAGTATCCCCTACATCGCATTGATGATTTATTTGACCAACTGAAAGGGGATCAATACTCTTCAAAGATTTTCCTTAGATTTGGATACCATTTGTTGTGTGTGAAGATGGAAGACATTTCGAAGACAGCATTTCGAACAAGGTACGGGCATTATGAGTTTACAATAATGCCTTTTGGGCTGACTAATGCACCCTCTGTTTTCATGGATCTAATGAACAGAGTTTTCAAGGAATATCTTGATGATTTTGCAGTGGTATTTATTGATGATATCTTGGTATATTCCAAAACTTAAGAAGATCATGAAAATCACTTGCGCATTATCCTGAAGACTATTAGAAGACTTGAATTATATGGGAAGTTTGGTAAGTGTGAATTTTGGATTTAGGAGATCTCACTTCTTGGCCATATTGTCTCTAAGGATGGAATATCTTTTGATCCTTCTATGAACAAAGCAATCCAATAATGGCCAACACCGACGAGTATAACTGAGGTACACAGTTTTATTGGTTTAGCAGGTTATTATCGACGTTTCGTCCAGAATTTTTCCCGATTGGCAAGCCCATTAACAAGAGCTCACATGTAAAGGGGTTAAATTTGTTTAAAAAAAAGAGTGTGAAGAATGTTTTGATGAACTGAAGAGAATAATAGTCAATGCTCCTATATTTACTCTACCATCGGGGAATGATGGGTTCGTTATTTATAGTGATTCATCGAAAAAAGGACTTGGTTGTGTCCTTGTGCAGAATGATAGGGTTATTGCCTATGCATCACGACAGCTGAAAATTCATGAGCAAAACTGTCCTACCCATGATATTGACTTAGATTCTATAATCTTTTCATTGATGATATGGAGACATTATCTCTATGGTGAAAAATGTGAGATATATATCAATCACAAGAGTTTGAAGTATATTTTCTCACAAAAAGAACTCAACATGAGGTAAAGGTGATGGATTGAACTACTCAAGGATTATGATTTCACGATACACTACCACCCTGGGAAGGCAAATAAGGTGGCAGATGCTTTGACCAGAAAGGATCATGGAGTTTTGAACAAGATGAGAGTTGAAAAGGATCCTATAAACATGGATATAGTAAAGATGGATATGGGAATCACCATTCAAGGTGAAACCTCAATACATTTTTAAATGGTTACCAAACCATCTTTACTATAAAGGATAAAGAGTTTTTAGACCAATTATGAAGAGTTTAAAAAGAAGATTAATGCTTTGAGTGATGGGAGAATGAGTGAATTTGTGTATGAAGATGGAATTTTGAAATTTGGGAAGAGACATTGTGTTCTCGATATACCAGATTTAAAATGAAAATTTTTAGATGATGCTCATAGTAAAAATTTCTCTATACACCCTAGGAGCACCAAAATGTGTAGATATTTGAAGGAAAATTTTTGGTGGGACAATATGAAGAGGGAGATTTCTGATTTTGTGTCAAGATGTATGGTTTGTCAACAAGTGAAAGATGGAAGGAAACATCCTGGAGGAGTTATGCAACCTCTTTCCATACCTGAGTGGGAAAGGGATAATATCATGATGGACTTTGTTATGGGACCACCAATGAATCCTAGAAGGAACGATGCAATATGTGTCATTATTGATCATCTTACCAAGTCAGCACATTTTCATGCTACAAGGGAGGATTTAACACTTGAAAATCTAGAAATACTATATATTAATGAAGTTGTGAGTCTTCATGGAGTACCCATATAGAATGTTTCTGATTGTGATCCACGTTTTACATCATGATTCTGGAAAAGTCTTCAGAAAACCCTAGATACTGAACTTGATTTGAGCACTGCCTACCACCCTCAAACAGATGGACAATCAGAACGGACTATTCAAACCTTAGAATACACGTTGAGATCATTATCACTTGACTTTATGGGTATGTGGGATCAATATTTACCTCTGATATAATTTTCCTATAACAATATTTTCCATTCAAGTATTCAGATGGCACCATATGAAGCATTATATGGAAAGAGATGTCACACACCAACCTGTTGGGATGATGTTGGTGAAAGAAAACTCATAGGACCAGAACTTGTGGAGGAAAGGATGGAAAAGGTGAAGTTAATCCAAACCCACATCAAAGAAGCTCCACGTAGGCAGAAGAGCTATGCCGATAACCGAAGGAAGGATTTGGAATTTTAGTTAGGAGATCATGTTTTCTTGATGGTATATCCATGGAAGGGTGTTATACATTTCGGTAAGAGGGGTAAATTGAATCCCAGGTACATCGAACCTTTCGAAATTCTAGAATAAATTGGGGTTGTAGCTTACTGTTTGGCAATGCCACCAAGTCTCTACAAAGTTCACGTTGTGTTCCACAAATCACTATTGAGAAAATACATGCCTGACCCAACACATATAATCACTTACGAGGAAGTAGAACTGGAACCCGATCTATCTTATTGCGAAGATCCCATCAGGATTCTTGATACCAGAGAACAGGTGTTGAGAAACCGGATGACTCATCTGGTAAAAGTGTTGAGAAACCATAATATGGAAGAGGCAACGTGGACACCCGAGTAACTTATGATGAAGAACCACCTGGGTCTTTTTATGCAGTAATATTCTAGAAATTTCGAGGGAAAAATTATTTTAAAGAGGGGAGAATTCAACACCCCAAGCTTCCACGATACACTTCTCTTTGAATAATACAATAGTGTGTGTTGTATACAACTTCGAGTTCTAACACACACCTCAACCAATCAAACAAGCCGTTATGAATATTAATACCCACTTTTTGAAATTTTATAAATTTTATCTTTCAAAATAGACTTCATTTTTTAATTTGGAATATCAATATTTTCTTAGGGTGAAATTTTGGTACTTTTCGGATAACTTTCACATTTTGATGAATAGTGAAAATTAATAAATTTTAATTAAAAACAACTTTTTTAATCGAAATAATTAATAGTGATAAATTATGAATTTGAGTGATTTTAAAGTATCATTAGATTATATTTTTACCATTTAATCCAATGTTGGTCATTGGACATATTTTCACATTTAAACTGGACATAAGCAAGTGCCAATCTTTTGATAGTTATTATTTCTTAAAAACATGCTTTTTTGTTTTGATAACGGGAATTAATTTTAAATTAATTTCTTCCACTTCTATGTTTTGAATTTAGAAAAATGGATTCCATATTTATAATCAAGAGGTCAAAAATGTGTAAATAAACTTTTATTTTTAGACATTTTGAATAATTACTTGGGTGAATATTTTATTTACCATGGTTAAAGGGTAAATCCGGTAAATAAGGGTAAAAAATAATATTATAATAATATTAAATTACCCTAAAACATGTCCTAACCCTATTGGATGATACCTGTCCAACCATGGGCATCTTTGGGTCGATTTTGGGACCCCATGGAGCCACTTGTAAGTGATAAGGACACTTTATATTAATTAAGTTAAAGTAAATACAAAAATGACATAAGCATATATCTTTTAGAAAAACAATTTTTACACAGGGTTATATATGATATATTTCAAACTATAAATATTAATTATAAATATAAAAATATTTCCTACATAATGGTATTTTATTTTTAAATTTTAGACATTTAATAGTTAAATTTATTTATGGCATAATAATGATGCAGTATTTTCCTTATTAATGATTAAATCAAATAATTGATATTATAAATATTGAAATAAATATAATTTTAAAGTTTTGATGACATACAAAAATTTTATTGGTTAATATGACATGTTAGGATTGCTTAAATGAATTTGATTCGAATTAATAAATTTTTTAATACTTTAAAAAAATCAATTATTAAATAGTGTCAAAATTGACATAAAAGAATTTTTAAAACAAATATTATATTATTAATTCATATTCTATTCCTAAAAATATATGGTTCAGAAAAATGACTTATATAATGATAGGGGTATCATTAATGAACCGCTTTTGGTTCTCTTGGAAGCATATAGTATGTTTATTAACCAAATAATATAAAAATACAAAGAGACATGGTAAATGTCAAACTATTTAACTATGAGTTAAATATAAATTATAAGGTTAATATAGTGACCCAAACCTGTCTAAAATCTATTTTTTGAGTGGTTTTCGACCTAAACCCACCTTAAAATTTAAATAATCTACTTTGGATCCATTAGAAACCAAATATAAATTTATTATAAAATAATATTTCTAGTTTTTCCTAAGGTGCCCCTCACCCCTCTTATAAAAGGGAACTCCCCCTTCTCACTAATTCACAACATCAAAGCCATTTGACTCGAACAAACTCTGCCCAAATAAACTCTAAACTGTCCTACCTTCATTATAGAGGTCTTTTTAGTCAAGAATCCACCCTAAGGAGCCCTTTTGATCAAATCAAAAGGAAGAACCCGAAGAAGAGGTAATGTTTTCACCACCCTCTTTCAAATTCCTTTATTCTTACACTTCTTCTTTCTTTGTTATTTCCATTATAAAATAATAACTCCAGTATCTTCTATATACTATGTTGTTATTACAATTATGGTACAACCATATTCAGTATTCTATCCAGCCTTTGAATGACATGTCACCATACGTGCATATGTGCGGCTTACCGTCTCCACGTCGTAGGGTAATTGTTATTCAAAACATTATTATTTGAATAGGTATGATAATGATGTGTAATTGAAGTAAATAATAATTATAAAATTATAATAATTATTTATATATGATATACAATCCAATTATATATGATTTTAATATCAAAATAATGATATTGTTGCTCGTGCGTACGTACGGACTACTGTCTCCACGAACGCGATGAGATTAATTCCCCCTCGTATCCATTGAAGACTAATTCTAATTTGATGATTAACAATAATTTTTGAAGACTTTATATCATTCTAGAAATGAATAATATACAACCTATCCATAAAAAACATGGCTTATGTAACAAAACATATAAAAGAAAATGAGTAAGTTAACACCCAAAACTACGATAATACTAAGATATTATTAACAAAGCAATGTTAAAAGATCATATATGATATCATATTAAGGTATATTATTCTTGTATACTTTAATAACAATTATTTCCCCATTATAATTGAGGTTAACCTATCCTCGACCAAGGAAAAGTACAAGGTAAGGGTCTATTTCTCAATCACTTCATTATCCGAGGTTGTTTACATGTAATTATCTACATGGACCTCTTTATCATCCACATCCATGTTTCTTAAAAATGTATTTCAAAACATTCTTACTATTTTATACACTATGGGTTAAATTAATTTATACCTTTTTTTGACTTTTTATAAGATGTTTATAAAGGAATCTTTCCGTCATTTTCCAAACAAGGTCCTTTTTAACCTTTTCGAAAAAATTAAGGTGAAAATGTCTTTTTTAACTTATACAGCGGGTGCGGCTATTTTCTTCCATTATAAAATTATCGAAGCTTCCCTTATATGTTTATAATAATATTTTCAAAGTAGTTGTTTTATTTTATAATTATGTGAATTTTATGTGATTTAAAAAAATGGATATTTCTCTCAAATAATTTTGATTTCATCATCTTCAACATCATTTGATGGATTTTAAGCTTATTTGAAGCTGATTTATTATGATACAAAACTTATCTATTGTATTAAAGGTTTTGTGATATGTTTTACTGTGGATGTGTTATTTTTATACCATTCATGGTTTATGGAGAAAGTATTGACATTTCGTATGCTAGTTTTAATATGAATGTTTATGTTATGTTTAAACTTGTTCATATGAGGAATGCATTGGACTTAGTAAGTGACGGGTTGTAACACCCGAGACTTTTATGTGAAATATTTTGTTTTTATGTTATATAAATCATAAAAGGAATCTTTCACTAAACACAACACTATCTTGGCTTTCTTTACACGCAACCGCGGCCTTCCTCGATAGCTTGCGTCGCACGCAATACCGAGTTTCACTAAAAAATGATATGCTATTAAAATATTATTAAAACTAGACGTTATGAATAGTAATAACCACTTTTTGAAATTTTATAAATTTTATTTTTCAAAATGGACTTCATTTTTGGATTCGGAATATCGAAATTAGCCTAGGGTGAAATTTTGGTATTTTTCTGAAAACTATCAATTTTTGATGAATAGCAAAACCACTAAGTGGTAGTTAAAAAAACTGATTTTTTCATAAAACATAATTTTACCGCTTCTGTGAGTGGAATTTCAAAAATCCGAGAGACACGGTTGATTTCAGTAAGTAAAATTTGGTTCAATGAGATGAAAATAAGTTTTTGGTGAATAGTAACTTTTTACTTTTTTTTACCACGGTTAATGGTAAATAGAGTAATTAAGGGTAAAAATGATATTATTATTACCCTAAAACATGTCCTAATTATATTGGACAAGTGTAATTCGACCAAAAACAACCTTAGGAATAAAATATGACCATTTAGGCCCACTTGGATTAGATTAGGACATTTATTATTAATTTATTTAAAGAACGGTTAAAATAGTTAAAATCAAAGTTTAATAAGTAAATAAATTTTAATATGGGGTTATACATAAGATAAATTCGACTATAAATATTCATTAGAAATATAAAAAGATTTAGTACATAATTTTATTTTATTTGTAATTTTTATACATTAAATAATTTAATTTATTTATGACACAATGATGATGCAGTTATTATCTTATTAATGAAATATTGACATAATTGATGTTATAAATACGGAAATAAATGTAATTTGAGACTATTTATGAATTAAACTAATTTTCTAGGTTAATATGAAATGTTATTATTGATTTAAGTAACTTGGTTCAAACTAATAATTCTTTTATGATTTTCACAAAAATCAATTACTAAATAGTGTCAAATTTGACATAAAATAGTTTTTAAAACAAATATTATATTACTAACTGTTATTTTATTCCTAAAAATCTAAGGTTCGGCCAAATTACTTAGATAAGTTTATATATATTAATAATAAACAACTTGGGGTTCTTTTGGCTTGATATGGTAAGTTTATTAACCTTATAGTGTAAGAAAACAAGAAGACACGGTAAAAGTTAAATTATCTAACTTAAAGTTAAATCTAAGTGATAAGGTTAAAATTGATACCTAAACTTGTCTAAATTCTATTCGATGAGAGGATTTAGACCCCTACCCACCTTATCTTCTAAATATATCAATTTTGTGCTATTAAAAACCGAATTTGACTTTATAATAAAATAATATTTTTAGTCATTCCAAAGGTGCCCCTCTCCTCCCTTATAAAAGGGCACCTCCTCCCCCTCTTCCTCACACCACTTTGAGCCTTCAAGATCGGCCAAACCCTACCAATTTCTCCTCTCTACTTCCCTAGAAACATCCTAGAGGTTCTAGTCTTCTTCAAAGACCTATTTTAGTGCCCTAAAAGGAGGTCTCAAAGAAGCACTTCAAAGAAGAGGTAATGTCCGTTACCGATTCATTCATCTTTATTTCTTCTTCCACTTCTTCTTATTTAGTTGTTTAATTATGAATTAATAACATCAGTATAAATAATATACTGATATGTTATTATAAGTATGAAACAACCCTATTTCACCATCTATCCATCCTACAGAAAAAGAAATAACCGCGCGTGCGTACGTACGGAATACCGTCTCCACGCCGTAGTGTAATGTATTTTCCACCACCACCTTACTTGGATGGGTATAATGGTGTAAATAATGACTATATACTACCATTATGAAGTAATATTGATTCTGAAATAGTATACATACACTCCAATACAATTCCACAATCATAGGAACGATATCATCACTCGTGCGTACGTACGGAATACCGTCTCCACGATGTGATGCGACTCGTTCTACATGATCTTCATTTCATAATGATTATATAAATGAATTGAATGAATGAATATGATATATATTACACTAATAACATTATAGAAATGTGGTATCTATAACCTAAAGAGAAGAATAAGAATTTATTCGACAAAACACGCATAAGAACAAAAAGTAATAAACACCCGAATAACAAGTAGTAATGAAATATTACTAATAAGAAGATAATAATATGACCATATATTATATCATATGTCATGAAACCCTCCCCAAAAAGTGTACCCCTCTTGGGCCGGCAATGTGAGAAGGAAGATAATGACCCCCGAGTCCCGCCTCCAGTAGGCCCCGGGTTGGCGACTAGCACCGAGGGTATAATAAACATACAAATGGAAGGCATTACCCTCTAATAGAACACATGCAGAAAAGAGAGATAGAATAGACTCCAATCAACTCCAACTTAGAACCGAGATATAAAAGGAAACCAAGTACATATATGAAATGTCATGCAAAAGTACTACAACAGAAAGGGGAAACTAAAAGTACCCAAAAGAAAGTAAAACGACAGCGACCACAAGCCCAAACAGCTCCTCCTCCAACCGCAAGCTAGTAGTAACCAGCATGATCTCCAACCTACTCCAAGTGCCCTGAAAAATAGTTTATATGTACATAGGCTGAGTATAACAGTATACTCAGTAGGATCCTCCCCATGCCTCTCGTGCAAAAGTAAAGAAAGCATGCTAAAGCCCAGTGAACCATAAGTGAAACTAACTCGTCACCTAAACAGGTATACTAAGTTCCCAACCTCACCATGGCTACTCTCACCAAGTAACGCATACAAGAATATAGCATATAGTAAAGAATATCAAGGGTAACCCGCTCCTACTTCCGCACTGGTTTGCCTCTTTTCCCCAACGACATACGTCTTGTGCATCTCTCTCCAAGGCTTTCCGCAGACACGTGGGCTAAGATCCACAATCTGCACCTCATGCACCACATAGGCTTGCCCGCAGACACCTGGGCGAAGCACCACACCTTCCTCACAACCAAAAGTAACCAGGTAGTTTTCGGGAGCCACCACAGCCCTCATAACGTGTATCATACGTTAGGTATAATACCTCAAGCCATTACAGCCCATACTCCAAGTAAGGATCCTCAAGCCATCATAGACTATACACATTACACCTATAGTAGTCCATAGGATACTATATCCAGAATATATGTGTGTGAATAACCACATGCCATTACAGCCCTCTACACACATATATGGGGTAACTAACCGCTGTGCCTCATGGCACAAGTATCTACCAAGGGAAGAGAGTGGGGCCAAAGGGGGTAGTCAGCCATTCAACCTCCTATGAGAATGTTGGGGAAAACACCCCCCAGGGCTCAGAATCCCCAGGGTGTCAGTTTCCCTTACCGACAGGGTGGAGTAGCATATAGAAACACAAAAAGTACAGAATATATATGTAACTCACATCCACACTATGGGCATTACCTAGTCTCAGATACAACTACAGCTAATGTCTCTCAGACTCCAGGCTGCTACTTCAAAGACTAGGTATCCTATAAGCACACAAACATTTGAAGAGCTTTATTAGATTACTCCATTCTCATTTTATCAGTTCCACTGTACATTATTTTAATTCTTTAAACATTAATTAAGAATGAACAATTCCACATTAAACTGAATTGGCATCACATTCAAAAACAACTGCTCCTTTTAAGATCCACATCTCCTTTAAATTACAGCACCTCCATCCCCGTGGATTATCACCATTTAATCAAACATTCATTATAGTGTTACTTTCCCACATTCCCATGCATTCTAGAAAAGCATCCTATGCTACTAAACACAAAGGAGGCTCAACACGGTGAGTAGATATACTACCCGTAGAGTCTTTGCCGCCTATAGAAAGAGAACAAACCCATTCTCCCTAGAGAGGCTAAACACGGAAAGCACATGGCATACCCCGTGCGTATTTTCCTCCTTCAGAAGAAGGGTAAGCAAGACCAGCTGCCTTGAGCAGTGGGGAAAAACAAAACAAATAAACAATCAAAGAACCCACAAGAATCCAACAACCACATCCATCCCATTCCATCACCCTCGGTGTCCTCCCCGACACCCACATGCATAAACTGATGCATCTCGCCACTCTAGGCGTCATCCGCTACCACAACCACAAGGCCTCCAGGCCTCCACATATCACAACACCCATCCCGGCTCACATCACAGTACAAGCAGTAGGAAAACAAAAATCACAACCATGGCTCTTGACCCTTTAGAAAACAAGAGGGTAACTCAGAACCCCTTTAGAAATTCCCACATAATCTGTTCCTTAATCCATATTGAATTGGCAGATTTGTTATTCATAGGTTCCAATCACGAATACCTAATCAGCAAGCTATCATAATTAAATAACCATGCTTCCTTCCCTAATTTGATTATCCTCAAATTAGAAAAACTACAACAACAGAAATAACCAGATTAATTTACATGCCTCTTTAACTTTAGACAATTAATTAACAATTAATTCCGGTTTTACGTTCATTATCAATTTCTATCATGAACGAACAACAAATCAAAGAAAATATAGATATCACTATATCTAGGAAACATGAGGCAAACCGTTATCACAGTATAAAGAAACAATATGAGATCAACCAATTCTTTTAATCCGGTTCAAGTATTTAATTAGGTCAATTTCATTGTGATCCAAAGGGATAAATCATGCTAATTCTACGATTGCACATATACAATTAGAGAAGCCATGAATCTCCTACCTCGAAGAGTTCTTGACGTCCTTTATCCACACAACGGGCCACAATCCTTCTCTCGCATCAATTTATATGGAAGAATGATCGACACAGCTTGGTTGCATCAAACAGAGCGGAACTGATCCGAGTAACGTTTGATTGTGAAACTCCTATGGGAATGATTGCAAGGTTCTAACGTCTCGTAGATGAGAACCAGGAGGAAGAACAAAGAAAAATGATATCTCGTTCCTTTTAAAAAAATTTAGAGAGGTGACGGTTTAAGATCCGATTTATTCTCCATTAAAAATGGATCGCATTAACCCACGCGGTTTTCCCAAGTAAAAACATCCCGGCCTTAGGAATAATTAATATAGGATTTATGGCCTTTGAATCGGCCTTAAAGTCCTTAAAATAAGGTTTTAAAATGTATTTTACGTCAAAGAAAACGTCAAAAGGGGCAAAACTGTAGGAATCTGGAAACACTGTTCACATACTCAAAATTTGGCAAAGGAAAGAATCGGTAGCTCTTAGAATTCTGGAAACACTGTTCAAATGTGAAATTTGGCAAAGGAAGGAATCGGTAGCTCTTAGGATTCTAGAAACAATGTTCAAACGTGAAATTTGGCAAAGGAATTGGTAGCTCTTAGGATTCTGGAAACACTGTTCAAACGTGAAATTTGGCAAAGGAAGGAATCGATAGGTCTTAAGATTCTGGAAACACTGTTCAAACGTGAAATTTGGCAAAGGAAGGAATTGATAGGTCTTAAGATTCTGGAAACACTGTTCACAGAACTAGAAATTTGGAAATGTGTTAGCCGAGCAACTGCTAGACTGCAGCTACCGGTAGACTGAGGTACTGGTAGGCGGCGGCTACCGGAAGACCGAGCTACCGGTAGGCCGCGGCTACCGGTTGACCGAGCTGCCGGTAGGCAGCGGCTACCGATAGACCGAGCTACCGGTAGGCTACGGCTACCGGTAGACCGAGCTACCGGTAGGCTACGTCTACCGGTAGACCGAGATACCGGTAGGGCGCGACTGGGGGATAAGTCAACTTGACCTCCCGGAACACCTCCAACACCACATTTTCACAAAGTAGTGGACCAGAGAGGTCCGAGCCATTACATTAGATACCTCTCAAAACATTCTCGTCCTCGAGAATTAAAAACCAACTCAGAGGAAAAGAGGGGTCCGAACAACCACCCCATAAGATACCTCTCAGGGGAAAACCACCATGAGTTGTTCGAAAGCTGGAACAAAACTACGACATCCGAGAATATGGAAACAAACAATCCATATCCAAACAATTCAATCATAACATCACACAAAAGGTACATAAATAAAACATGAAAGGTCTAACCATCAAGGAAACATCATTACATGAAAAGAGTTAAACATTAAACAACTCTGGGTACTGAGCACATATCTGTGACTCACGCTCCCATGTACTCTCCTCCATGCCACAGTGTCGCCACAAGACACTAACTAAGGGGATAGAACACCCACGTAACACCTTCTCCTTGCGGTCTTGGATCTCCACAGGTCGCTCCTCGAAGGTTTCATCATCGTCAATGTCGATCTCTCCCCAATTGATAATATGAGATTCATCATGAAGGTAACGACGAAGCTGTGATACATGGAAAACATCATGTATCCGACTCATCTGAGGGGGAAGTGCTACTCGATACGCCACAGCTCCAACACGAGCTAACACCTCGAAAGGCCCAGCAAACCGGGGAGAAAGCTTACTTCCATGACCAAACCTTCACTGCCCATGACGGGGAGTCACCTTTAGAAACACATGATCCCCAACATTAAACTCTAATGGTCTCCTTCTTTGATCAGCATATGATTTCTGACGATCCTGTGCTGTCTTCATCCTCTCACAAATCACCTGAACCATCTCTATTGTATTCTGCACTAGTTCTGGTCCGAGAATTGCTGACTCTTCGACCCCAGTCCAGCACAACGGAGAATGGCATGGCCGACCATACAAGTCTTCAAACGGCGCCATACCGATGGTAGAGTGAAAACTATTATTGTTAGAAAACTCTACCAAGGGTAAGTGCTTCGTCCATGAACCTCCAAAATCAAGAACACAAGAGCGCAACATGTCTTCAAGAGTCTGGATGGTTCGCACTGTCTGACCATCCATTTGAGGATGAAAAGCAGTGATAAGGCACAGTTGAGAGCCAAAATCATGCTGGAGACCTCCCCACACCCCGGAGGTAAAACGAGGATCACGATCAGAAATGATCGTCCTAGGTACTCCATGGAGTCTCACCACCTCCTCTAGATACTGCCTCGACAAAACCTCCAATGAGCTCGAATCCTTGATCACTATGAAGTGGGCCTACTTTGTTAAACGATCCACTACCATCCATATAGCATCATGTCCTCCCAGAGCTCGAGGTAAACCTATAACAAAGTCCATCGAGATGTCCTCCCACTTCCAATGAGGAATCTCTAAGTGCTGGAGAAGACCACCAGGAACATGGTGTTCGGCCTTCACCTTCTGGCAGACTAAACATCGAGACACACACTCAGCAACCGTACGTTTCAGCCCAGGCCAAAAAAACTGACTCCTCAAGGATTGGCACATCTTTGTCACACCAGGATGTACTGCCAAGGGTGAACTATGGAACTCTCGGAGAACCGTCTCGCACATCTCCAAGGGGACAAAAATCCTTCCATGATACAACACTCGGTGTTGTTTATCCTCCGACCAACCATCAGGGGCCTCACCACAAACAACTCTGTCTCTCCAGACTTCCACCTCTAGATCACCCAACTGAGACTCTTCCACCTTTTGCATCGGGGATGACTGCACCGTCATATAGAAAAGACAACCTCTACCCCCAACTTCTCCCATATCAAGATGAAAAGATGATAGCTCTTCCATCACTCTCCAGGAATCACCAGATTCAGGCACAACATCATTACGTGTCTTTCGGCTTAGTGTGTCAGCTACAACATTCCCTTTTCCAGGTGTATATGATATTTCAAAGTTGTATTCCTGCAAGAACTCCATCCACCGATGCTGCCTCACGTTCAAGTCACGTTGGGAGAAAACATACCTCAAACTCTTATGATCGGTGAAAACCACAAAGTGCTCACCAATGAGGTAATGTCTCCACAACTTTAGAGAAAACACCATGACTGCCAACTCAAGATCATGGGTGTCATAGTTGCATTCATGGGGACGCAACTTCCGAGACCCATAAGAAACAACTGACCTCTACTGCATGAGAACACAACCTAGCCCCATATGTGAAGCATCACAGAAAACATCAAAATGGACTCCCTCCGCTAGAATACAAAGGACTGGAGCACTTACCAACTTCTCCTTTAGATACTCGAAAGATGTCTGACACTGATCAGTCCATATGAACACTTGATCCTTCCTGGTCAAAGGTGTCAGAGGAGTCGCAACTCGGGAGAAATTGGTTACAAACGTCCTATAATAGCCTGCGAGACCAAGGAAACTTCGCACCTCTGACACAGTCTTGGGGGCTACCCAAGACACTACTGCTTCTATCTTCAATGGATCCACAACTACTCCCTGTTGGGACACAACATGCCCTAAGAAACAAACTTCTTGAGCCCAGAACTCACACTTGGACAACTTCCCAAACAACTGATGTTGGCGAAGAACTCCCAAAACGGCTCGTAGATGCTCTGCATGCTCTTCTTCAGATGTGGAGTACACAAGTATGTCATCAATGAAAACCACAATAAACTTGTCTAGGAATTCACGGAACACAGCATTCATCAACCCCATGAAAACAGCTGGAGCATTCGTCACGCCGAATGGCATTACAACAAACTCATAATGCCCATGACGACAACGGAAAGCAGTCTTTGGGATATCATCATCCTTACACGCATTTGGTGATATCCTGACCGCAATTCGATCTTTGAGAACCAACTTGCACCCTTCAGTTGATCGAATAAGTCATCAATCCGCGGGAGAGGATAGCAGTTCTTTATTGTCACTTTGTTTAATTGACGATAATCGACGCACAACCGGAAACTGCCATCAGCCTTTTTCACAAAAAAACTGGTGCACCCCAAGGTGACACACTTGGCCAAACAAAAACACACTACAACAGACCATCAAGCTGAATACGTAGCTCTCGTAACTCAGAAGGGGACATCCTATATGGAGACATAGAGATAGGGGACGCTCCTGGCTGTAGCTCGATCCCAAACTCGATCTCTCGTCAAGGGGGTAAGGATACAACCTCTCCTGGAAAGACGTCAGGGTACTCCTCTACGACCCTAGGAAACTCCAACTGTTGAACCTTTGAAGAACTCAGCATCATCCCATCCATCATGGATGATAAAGATGAAACTCATCTATGACTCATCCGAGGATCTCTCTCACCAACAAACACCACTTTCTATCCATCTGTATCAAGGAAAACGACCTTCTTCCTGTAGTAATCCACAATAGCCTGCACCGAATACAACCAATCCAGGCTGAGTATGACATCATATGGTTGTATTCGTAAACATAGGAAACCTCCCCAAGAGTGGTGTTTCCCCAACACTAGCTCACAGTATCTACATACTTCAAACAAGTCAGCTCGACCTCCAACTGGCGTAGTCAACGCCAAGGGCACTGGAAGCCTCTCTACCTCAAGTCCCAAAGCATGGAAAAGGGTAGGTGATATGAAGGAGTGTGTTGCTCCTGAATCAAAAAAAGGCATACACCAAGGTAGAAAACAAGCAAAGGGTACCTCTAACAACATCTGGTTCTCCTGGGGATAGCAACGCTAGAGCATGGAGCTGACCACGACCTCCTCCACGGCCTTTATGACCCTGATGATGACCACCACCACGGCCGTGCTCTGCTCTCTGAGGACGGGGAGCGTCATGGGGCTGTCCTCTGCCTGCTCCATCTACCCTCTGGTGATCTAAAACAGGTGCAACCTGCTGCTGCTGCCTCGGATGGAACTGCCTCAATGGAGGAACCTGGAGTGGAGCTCCCGGTGCACGATGACTGCTCTGAAAATTCGGGCACTCCCACTGTTGATGACCACGACCACCACAAGAAGAACAAGCGCCTGATCCCTTGGCATAGGCCTGAGAGTTGCTGCCTCCGGAGAAACGAGATGGGAAGGGCTGGGACCTACCCCCAGGTGAATGGAAACTCTTCTATCATGAAAACCGGGAACCCCGAACCACAGCTCTACTTCGTTAGGAATCATGACAATTCCCCTCTCGTGACGATCCAGTCCTGGCCAAAGTCCTCTCAACAACCTCTTCCCTCTCCAGCACCTCAAGATATTTCTTCAGCATAAATGGGGTGACCTACCGCTGGATCTCTGGATGCAAAGCCTCCTCGAAATGCCTCGCCCTGGCCTCATCATTTGGTAACAGGTCTGAAGCATATCGTAGAAGGTTCCTGAAATGGATTCCAAACTCTCGAACACTGGAGCTCCCCTGTCGAAGGGTGAGAAGCTCCTGGCGACTGGACACCTTCGCAGTCGACGAAAGAAACTCGACTCTAAACCTATCTCGAAACTCCTCCCATGAGATTGTTGACTCCTCACGATCACCGAGGAACACGAACCACCACTGCCTCGCTGCTCCACGCAGCATCGTCACAACCAAGGACACCCAGTGTTCTTTCCGAGCACGAATCGAACTGAAGCCTATCTCGATCTCCTCCAACCAGTCTTCTGTGACTGCATCTGAAACAAAGCCCTCGTACTTCTGGAGACTCTGGCGCTGAAACTCTCGAAGTGTCTTCCTCCAAGTGTCATCTTCGTCAACCTCTACTCGGCGGTGATCTGCTGGAATAGCCTGCTGGGCATCTTCTGCGCAAACCTGATGAGGACGCCGACCTGGAGCCATACCTGTAAAATAACAATTGTTAGAGCTCTTAAGCCTGGAATATGGACGACTCAACATTAATTAATTGTTTTGTTTTATTAAGTTTAGGTTACCTATCCCAAGGTCTACCCATTCAAATATAGGCACAAAGAATAATGATGCATGATCCTTTCCTAGGTCTCTACCCTACAACCACTGTCACTTTGTTTAGTAGCCATCGTAAACTTAAAGGTCCGTGCAACAGATCATAGGGGGCCATGAACGCCTATGTCTCTGCCAGTCTCCAGTGTTTACCCCACTTACTAAACATGAATGACACTGTTTCCCTACCACCCCATGCATCCTCACCTGTGCCTAACTCCAACTCCATCCTATCCCTCAACCAGACCTCTGATACCACTATGTCACAACCCCCTCCCCACAAAGTGTACCCCTCCTGGGTCGGCAATGTGAGAAGGGAGATAATGACCCCTGAGTCCCGCCTCCAGTAGGCCCCGTGTTGGCGACTAGAACCGAGGGTATAATAAACATACAAATGGGAGGCATTACCCTCTAAGAGAACACCTGCAGAAAAGAGAGATAGAATAGACTCCAATCAACTCCAACATAGAACTGAGATATAAAAGGAAACCAAGTACATATATGAAATGTCATGCAAAAGTACTACAACTGAAAGGGGAAACTAAAAGTACCCAAAAGAAAGTAAAACGACAGCGACCACAAGCCCGAACAACTCCTCCTCCAACCGCAAGCTAGTAGTAACCAGCTTGATCTCCAACCTGCTCCAAGTGACCTGAAAAACAGTTTATATGTACATTGGGTGAGTATAACAGTATACTCAGTAGGATCCTCCCCAAGCCTCTCGTGCAAAAGTAAAGAAAGCATGCTAAAGCCCAGTGAACCATAAGTGAAACTAACTCATCACCTAAACAGGTATACTAAGTTCCCAACCTCACCATGGCTACTCTCACCAAGTAACACATACAAGAATATAGAATATAGTAAAGAATATCAAGGGTACCCCGCTACTACTTCCCCACTGGTTTGCTGCTTTTCCCCAACGACATACGTCATGTGCATCTCTCTCCAAGGCTTGCAGCATACACCTGGGCTAAGCTCCACAATCTTCACCTCGTGCACCACATATGCTTGCCCGCAGACACCTAAGCGAAGCACACCACTGTCCACACAAACAAAAGAAACCAGGTAGTTTCCAGGAGCCACCACAGCCCGCATAACGTGTATCATACGTCAGTTATAATACCTCAAGCCATTACAGCCCATACTCCGAGTAAGGATCCTCAAGCCATCATAGCCTATAAACATTACACCTATAGTAGTCCATAGGATACTATATCCAGAATATATGTGTGTGAATAACCACAAGCCATTACAGCCCTCTACACACATATATGGGGTAACTAACCATTGTGCCTCATAACACAAGTATCTACCAAGAGAAGAGAGCGGGGCCAAAGGGGGTAGTCAGCCATTCAACCTCCCATCAGAATGTTGGGGAAAACACCCACCAGGGCTCAGAATCCCCGGGGTGTCACTTGCCCTTACCGACAGGGTGGAGTAGCGTATAGAAACACAAAAAGTACAGAATATATATGTAACTCACATCCACACTATGGTCATTACCTAGTCTTAGATACAACTGCAGCTAACGTCTCTCAGACTCAAGGGTGTTACTTCAAAGACTAGGTATCCTATAAGAACACAAACATTTGAAGAGCTTTATTAGATTACTCCATTATCATTTTATCAGTTCCATTGTACGTTAATTTAATTCTTTAAACATTAATTAAGAATGAACAATTCCACATTAAACTGAATTGGCATCACATTCAAAAACAACTGCTCCTTTTAAGATTCACATCTCCTTTAAATTCCAGCACCTCCATCCCCGTGGATTATCTCCATTTAATCAAACATTCATTGTAGAGTTACTTTCCCACATTCCCAGGAATTCTAGAAAAGCATCCAATGCTACTAAACACATAGTAGGGTCAACACGGTGAGTTGATATACTACCCGTCGAGTATTTTCCGCCTATAGAAAGAGCACACACCAATTCTCCCTCGAGAGGCTAAACACGAAAAGCACGTGGCATACCCCACGCGTCATTGCCTCCTTCAAAAGAAGGGTAATCAAGAACAGCTGCCTTGAGCAGTGGGGAAAAACAAAACAGATAAACATTCAATGAACCCACAAGAATCCAACAACCACATCCATCCCATTCCATCACCCTCAGTGTCCTCCCCGACACCCACATGCATAAACTGATGCATCTCGCCACTCTAGGTGTCACCCGCTACCACAACCACAAGGCCTCCAGGCCTCCACATATCACAACACCCATCCAGGCTCACATCACAGTACACGCTGTAGGAAAACAACAATCACAACCATGGCTCTTGACCCTTTAGCAAATAAGAGGGTAACTCCGAACCCCTTTAGAAATTCCCACATAATCTGTTCTTTAATCCATATTGAATTGGCAGATTTGTTATTCGTAGGTTCCAATCACGAATACCTAATCAGCAAGCTATAACAATTAAATAACCATGCTTCCTTCCCTAATTTGATTATCCTCAAATTAGAACAACTACAACAATGACAATAACCAGATTAATTTACATGCCTCTTTATCTTTAGCCAATTAATTAACAATTAATTCCAGTTTTACGTTCATTATCAATTTCTATCATGAATGAACAACAAATCAAAGAAAACATAGATATCACTATATCTAGGAAAACATGAGGCAAACCATTATAATAGTATAAAGCAACAACATGCGATCAACCAATTCTTTTAATCCGGTTCAAGTATTTAATTAGGTCAATTTCATTGTGATCCAAAGGGATAAATCATGCTAATTCTACGATTGCACATATATAATTAGGGAAGCCATGAATCCCCTACCTCGAAGAGTTCTTGACGTCCTTTATCCACACAACGGGCCACAATCCTTCTCTCGCGTCAACTTATATGGAAGAATGATCGACACAACTTGGTTGCATCAAACAGAGCGGAACTGATCCGAGTAACTTTTGATTGTGAAACTCCTATGGGAATGATTGAAAGGTTCTAACGTCTCGTAGATGAGAACCAGGAGGAAGAACAACGAAGAATGATATCTCATTCCTTTTAAAAAAAATTAGAGAGGCGACAGTTTAAGATCTGATTTACTCTCCATTAAAAACGGATCGCATTAACCCACGCGGTTTGTCCAAGTAAAAACATCCCGGCCTTAGGAATAATTAATATAGGATTTATGGCCATTGAATTGGCCTTAATGTCCTTAAAATAAGGTTTTAAAATGTATTTTACGTCAAAGAAAATGTCAAAAGGGGCAAAACTGTAGGAATCTGGAAACACTGTTCACATACTCAAAATTTGGCAAAGGAAAGAATCTGTAGCTCTTAGAATTCTGGAAACACTGTTCAAACGTGAAATTTGGCAAAGGAAAGAATCGGTAGCTCTTAGAATTCTGGAAACACTGTTCAATCGTGAAATTTGGCAAAGGAAGGAATCAGTAGCTCTTAGGATTCTGGAAACACTATTCAAACGTGAAATTTGGCAAAGGAAGGAATCGGTAGCTCTTAGAATTCTGGAAACACTGTTCACAAAACCAGAAATTTCGAAAAGTGTTAGCCGAGCTACTGCTAGACTGCTGCTACCAGTAGACCGAGGTACCAGTAGGCGGCAGCTACCAGTAGACCGAGCTACCAGTAGGTAGCAGCTACCGGTAGACTGAGCAACCGGTCGGCAGCGGCTACCGGTAGACCGAGCTACCGGTAGGCGGCGGCTACCGGTAGACCGAGCTACCGGTAGGCGGCGGCTACCGGTAGACCGAGCTACCGGTAGGGCGCGGCTGGGGGATAAGTCAACTTGACCTCCCGGAACACCTCCAACACCACATTTTCATAAAGTAGTGGACCGGAGAGGTTCGGGCCATTACATTAGATACCTCTCAAAACATTCTCGTCCTCGAGAATTAAAAACCAACTCAGAGGAAAAGAGGGGTCCGAAAAACCACCCCATAAGATACCTCTCAGGGGAAAACCACCATGAGTTGTTCGAAAGTTGGAACAAAACTACGACATCCGAGAATATGGAAACAAACAATCCATATCCAAACAATTCAATCATAACATCACACAAAAGGTACATAAATAAAACATGAAAGGTCTAACCATCAAGGAAACATCATTACATGAAAAGAGTTAAACATTAAACAACTATGGGTACTGAGCACGTATCTGTGACTCACGCTCCCATGTACTCTCCTCCATGCCACCGTGTCGCCACAAGACACGAACTAAGGGGATAGAATGCCCACGTAACACCTTCTCCTTGCGGTCTTGGATCTCCACAGGTCGCTCCTCGAAGGTTGCATCATCATCAATATCGATCTCTCCCCAATCGATAACATGAGATTCATCATAAAGGTAACGATGGATATGTGATACATGGAAAACATCATGTATCCTACTCATCTGAGGGGGAAGTGCTACTCGATACGCCACATCTCCAACATGAGCTAACACCTCGAAAGGCCCAACAAAAAGGGGAGAAAGCTTACTTCCACGACCAAACCTTCGCTGCCCACGATGGGGAGTCACATTTAGAAACACATGATCCAAAACATTAAACTCTAACGGTCTCCTTCTTTGATCAGCATATGATTTCTGACAATCATGTGCTGTCTTCATCCTCCCACGAATCACCTGAACCATCTCCGTTGTATTCTGCACTAGTTCTGGTCCGAGAATTTCTGACTCTCCGACCCCAGTCCAACACAACGGAGAATGGCATGGCCGACCATACAAGGCTTCAAACGGCGCCATACCGATGGTAGAGTGAAAACTATTATTGTAAGCGAACTCTACCAATGGTAAGTGCTTCGTCCATGAACCTCCAAAATCAAGAACATAAGAGCGCAACATGTCTTCAAGAGTATGGATGGTTCACTCTGTCTGACCATCTGTTTGAGGATGAAAAGCAGTGCTAAGGCACAGTTGAGAGCCAAAAGCATGCTGGAGACCGCCCCACACCCTGGAGGTAAAATGAGGATCACGATCAGAAATGATCGTCCTAGTTACTCCATGGAGTCTCACCACCTTCTCTAGATACTGCCTTGACAAAACCTCCACTGAGCTCGACTCCTTGATCGCTATGAAGTGGGCCGACTTTGTTAAACGATCCACTACCACCCATATAGCATCATGTCCTCCCGGAGCTCGAGGTAAACCTGTAATAAAGTCCATCGAGATGTCCTCCCACTTCCACTGAGGAATCTCTAAGTGCTGGAGAAGACCACCAGGAACACGGTGTTCGGCCTTCACCTTCTGGCAGACTAAACATCGAGACACACACTCAGCAACCGTACGTTTCAGCCTAGGCCACCAAAACTGACTCCTCAAGGATCGGTACATCTTTGTCACACCAGGATGTACTGCCAAGGGTGAACTATGAAACTCTCGGAGAATGGTCTCGCACATCTCCAAGGGGACAAAAAGCCTGCCATGATACAACACTCGGTGTTGTTCATCCTCCGACCAACCATCAGGGGCCTCACCACAAACAACTCTATCTCTCCAGACTTCCACCTCTAGATCACCCAACTAAGAATCTTCCACCTTCTGCATCAGGGATGACTGCACCGTCATCTGGAAAAGACAACCTCTACCCCCAACTTCTCCCATATCAAGATGCAAAGCTAATAGCTCTTCCATCACTCTCCAGGAATCACCAGATTCACGCACAACATCATTACGTGTCCTCCGGCTTAGTGCATCAGCTACAAAATTCCCTTTTCTAGGTGTATATGATATTTCAAAGTCGTATTCCTGCAAGAACTCCATCCACCGATGCTGCCTCAAGTTCAAGTCACGTTGGGAGAAAACATACCTCAAACTCTTATGATCGGTGAAAACCACAAAGTGCTCACCAATGAGGTAATGTCTCCACAACTTTATAGCAAACACCACGACTTCCAACTGAAGATCATGGGTGGCACAGTTGCATTCATGGGGACGCAATTGCCAAGACCCATAAGAAACAACTGACCTCTGTTGCATGAGAACACAACCTAGCCCCAGATGTGAAGCATCACAGAAAACATCAAACTGGACTCCCTCCGCTGGAAGACAAAGGACTGAAGCACTTACCAACTTCTCCTTTAGATACTCAAAAGTTGTCTGAAACTGATCAGTCCATATGAACGCTTGATGCTTCCTGGTCAAAGCTGTCAGAGGAGTCGCAACTCGGGAGAAATTGGTTACAAACCTCCTATAATAGCCTGCGAGACCAAGGAAACTTCGCACCTCTGACACGGTCTTGGGGGCTACCCAAGACACTACTGCTTCAATCTTTGATGGATCCACAACCACTCCTTGTTGGGACATAACATTCCCTAAGAAACAAACTTCTCGAGCCCAGAACTCACACTTGGACAACTTCCCAAACAACTAATGTTGGCGAAGAACTCCCAAAACGGCTCGTAGATGCTCTGCATGCTCTTCTTCAGATGTGGAGTACACAAGGATGTCATCGATGAAAACCACAATAAACTTGTCCAAGAATTCACGGAACACAACATTCATCAACCCCATGAAAACAGCTGGAGCATTCGTCACACCGAATGGAATTAAAACAAACTCATAATGCCCATGACGACAACGGAAAGCAGTCTTTGGGATATCCTCATCCTTTACATGCATTTGGTGATATCCTGACCGCAAGTCGATCTTTGAGAACCAACTTTCACCCTTCAGTTGATCGAATATGTCATCAATCCGCGGGAGAGGATAGCGGTTCTTTATTTTCACTTTGTATAATCGACGATAATCGACGCACAACCGCAAACTACCATCAGCCTGTTTCACAAAAAAAACTGGTTCACCCCAAGGTGACACACTTGGCCGAACAAAACCACACTGCAACAGACCATCAAGCTGAATACGTAGCTCTCGTAACTCAGAAGGGGTCATCCTATATGGAGACATAGAGATAGGGGACGCTCCTGGCTGTAGCTTGATCCCAAACTCGATCTCTCGTCGAGGGGGTAAGGATACAACCTCTCCTGGAAAGACTTCAGGGTACTCCGCTACGACCCTAGGAAACGCCAACTATTGAACCTCTAAAGAACTCAGCATCATCCCAGCCATCATGGATGATAAGGATGAAACTCGTCTATGACTCATCCGAGGATCTCTCTCACCAACAAACACCACTTTCTCTCCATCTGTATCATGGAAAACGACCTTGTTCCTATAGCAATCCACAACAGCCTGCACCGAATACAACCAATCCATGCCGAGTATGACATCATATGGTTGTATTCGTAAACATAGGAAATCTCCCCAAGAGCGGTGTTTACCCAACACTAGCTCACAGTCTCTACATACTTCAAACAAGTCAGCTCGACCTCCAACTGGTGTAGTCAACGCCAAGGGCATTGGAAGCCTCTCTACCTCAAGTCCCAATGCATGGACAAGGGTAGGTGATATGAAGGAGTGTGTTGCTCCTGAATCAAAAAAGGCATAAACTAAGGTAGAAAACAAGCAAAGGGTACCTCGAACGACATATGGTTCACCTGGGGCTGGCAACGCTAGAGCATGGAGCTGACCACGACCTCCTCCACAACCTCTCTAACCCTGATGAAGACCACCACCACGGCCGTGCTCTGCTCTCTGAGGACGGGGAGCGTCATGCGGCTGTCCTCTACCTACTCCATCTACCCTCTGGTGATCTAAAACTGGTGCAAACTGCTGCTACTGCCTCGGCTGGAACTGCCTCAACGGAGGAACCTGGAGTGGAGCGCCCGGTGCACGATGACTGCTCTGAAAAGTCGGGCACTCCCGCTGCTGATGACCACGACCACCACAAAAAGAACAAGCGCCTGATCCCTTGGCATATGCCTGAGAGTTGCTGCCTCCAGAGAAACGAGATGGGAAGGGCTGGGACCTACCCCCAGGTGAACGAAAACTCTTCTGTCCTGAAAACCGGTAACCCTGGACCACAGCTCTGCTTCGTGAGTAATCATGACGATTCCCCTCTCGTGACGATCCAGTACTGGCCAAACTCCTCTCAACAACCTCTACCCTCTCCATCACCTCAAGATATGTCTTCAACATAAATGGGGTGACCTGGAGCTGGATCTATGGATGCAAAGCCTCCTCGAAATGACTCGCCCTGGCCTCATCATTTAGTAATAGGTCTGAAGCATATCGTAGAAGGTTCCTGAAACGGATTCCAAACTCTCGAACACTGGAGCTCCCCTGTCGAAGGGTGAGAAGCTCCTGGAGACTGGATACCTTCGCAGTTGACGAAAGAAACTCGACTCTAAACCTATCTCGAAACTCCTCCCATGAGATTGCTGACTCCCCACGATCACCGAGGAACAAGAACCACCACTGCCTCGCTGCTCCATGCAGCCTCGTCACAACCAAGGACACCTAGTGTTCCTTCCGAGCACGAATCGAACTGAAGCCTATCTCGATCTCCTCCAAACAGTCTTCTGTGACTGCATCTGAAACGGAGCCCTCGTACTTCTGTAGACTTTGGCGCTGAAACTCTCGAAGTGTCTTCCTCCAAGTGCCATCTTCGTCAACCTCTACTCGTCAGTGATCTGCTGGAAGAGCCTGCTGGGCATCTTCTGCGCAAACCTGATGAGGACATCGACCTGGAGCCCTACCTGTAAAATAACAACTGTTAGAGCTCCTAAGCCTAGAATATGGAAGACTCAACATTAATTAATTGTTTTGTTTTATTTTGTTTAGGTTAACTATCCCAAGGTCTACCCATTCAAACACAGGCGCAAAGAATAATGATGCATGATCCTTTCCTAGGTCTCTTCCCTACAACCAGTATCACTTTGTTTAGTAGCCATCATAAACTTAAAGGTCCGTGCAAAAGATCATAGGGGGCCCTAAATGCCTATGCCTCTTTCGGTCTCCAGTGTCTACCCCACTTGCAAAACATGAATGACATAGTTTCCCTACCACCCCATGCATCCTCACTTGTGCCTAACTCCAACTCTATCCTATCCCTCAACCAGACCTCTGATACCACTCTGTCACGACCCCCTCCCCACAAAGTGTACCCCTCCTGGGGCGGCAATGTGAGAAGGGAGATAATGACCCCCAAGTCACGCCTCCAGTAGCCCCCGGGTTGGCGACTAGCACCGAGGGTATAATAAACATACAAATGGGAGGCATTACCCTCTTAGAGAACACATGCAGAAAAGAGAGATAGAATAGACACCAATCAACTACAACTTAGAACTGAGATATAAAAGGAAACCAAGTACATATATGAAATGTCATGCAAAAGTACTACAACTGAAAGGGGAAACTAAAAGTACCCAAAATAAAGTAAAACAACAGCGACCACAAGCCCGAACAGCTCCTCCTCCAACCGCAAGCTAGTAGTAACCAGCTTGATCTCCAACCTGCTCCAACTGACCTGAAAAACAGTTTATATGTACATAGGGTGAGTATAACAGTATACTCAGTAGGATCCTCCCCAAGCCTCTCGTGCAAAAGTAAAGAAAGCATGCTAAAGCCCAGTGAACCATAAGTGAAACTAACTCGTCACCTAAACAGGTATACTAAGTTCCCAACCTCACCATGGCTACTCTCACCCAGTAACACATACAAGAATATAGCATATAGTAAAGAATATCAAGGGTACCCTGCTACTATTTCCCCACTGGTTTTCCGCTTTTCCCCAACGACATACATCCTGTGCATCTCTCTCCAAGGCTTGCCACAGACACCTGGGCTAAGCTCTACAATCTACACCTCATGCACCACATAGGCTTGCCCGCACACACCTGGGCGAAGCACCACACCGTCCTCACAACCAAAAGTAACCAGGTAGTTTCCGGGAGCCACCACAACCCACATAACGTGTATCATACGTCGGGTATAATTCCTCAAGCCATTACAGCCCATACTCCGAGTAAGGATCCTCAAGCCATCATAGCCTATACACATTACACCTATAGTAGTCCATAGGATACTATATCCAGAATATATGTGTGTGAATAACCAAAAGCCATTATAGCCCTCTACACACATATATGGGGTAACTAACCGTTGTGCCTCATGGCACAAGTATCTACCAAGAGAGGGGAGCGGGGCCAAAGGGGGTAGTCAGCCATTCATCCTCCCATCAGAATGTTGGGGAAAACACCCCCCAGGGCTCAGAATCCCCGGGGTGTCAGTTTCCCTTACCGACAGGGTGGAGTAGCATATAGAAACACAAAAATTACAGAATATATATGTAACTCACATCCAAACTATGGGAATTACCTAGTCTTAGATACAAATGTAACTAACATCTCTCAAACTCCAGGCTGCTACTTCAAAGACTAGGTATCCTATAAGCACACAAACATTTGAAGAGCTTTATTAGATTACTCCATTCTCATTTTATGAGTTCCATTGTACGTTAATTTAATTCTTTAAAAATTAATTAAGAATGAAAAAATCCACATTAAACTGAATTGGAATCACATTAAAAAACAACTGCTCCTTTTAAGATTCACATCTCCTTTAAATTCCAGCACCTCCATCCCCGTGGATTATCACCATTTAATCAAACATTCATTATAGAGTTACTTTCCCACATTCCCAGGAATTCTAGAAAATCATCCTATGCTACTAAACACAAAGGAGGATCAACACGGTGAGTAGATATACTACCCATCGATTCTTTTCCGCCTATAGAAAGAGCACATATCCATTCTCCCTCGAGAGGCTAAACACGGAAAGCACGTGGCATACGCCGCGCGTCTTTGCCTCCTTCATAAGAAGGGTAAGCAAGACCAGCTACCTTGAGCAGTGGGAAAAAACAAAACAGATAAACATTCAAAGAACCCACAAGAATCCAACAACCACATCCATCCCATTCCATCACCCTCGGTGTCCTCCTCGACACCCACATGCATAAACTGATGCATCTCGCCACTCTAGGCGTCATCCGCTACCATAACCACAAGGGCTCTAGGCCTCCACATATCACAACACCCATCCAGGCTCACATCACAGTACAAGTAGTAGGAAAACAACAATCACAACCATGGCTCTTGACCCTTTAGCAAAAAAGAGGGTAACTCAGAACCCCTTTAGAAATTCCCACATAATATGTTCATTAATCCATATTGAATTGGAAGATTTGTTATTCGTAGGTTCCAATCACGGATACCTAATCAGAAAGCTATCACAATTAAATAACCTTGCTTCCTTCCCTAATTTGATTATCCTCAAATTAGAACAACTACAACAACGACAATAACCAGATTAATTTACATGCCTCTTTATCTTTAGCCAATTAATTAACAATTAATTCCGGTTTTACGTTCATTATCAATTTCTATCATGAACGAACAACAAATCAAAGAAAACATAGATATCACTATATCTAGGAAAACATGAGGCAAACCGTTATCACGGTATAAAGCAACAACAAGCGATCAACCAATTCTTTTAATCCGGTTCAAGTATTTAATTAGGTCAATTTCATTGTGATCCAAAGGGATAAATCATGCTAATTCTACGATTGCACATATACAATTAGAGAAGCCATGAATCCCCTACCTCGAAGAGTTCTTGACGTCCTTTATCCACACAACGGGCCACAATCTTTCTCTCGTGTCAACTTATATGGAAGAATGATCGACACAGCTTGGTTGCATCAAACAAAGCAGAACTGATCCGAGTAACGTTTGATTGTGAAACTCCTACGGGAATGATTGCAAGGTTCTAACGTCTCGTAGATGAGAACCAGGAGGAAGAGCAACGAATAATGATATCTCTTTCCTTTTAAAAAAATTTAGAGAGGCGACAGTTTAAGATCCGATTTATTCTCCATTAAAAACGGATCGCATTAACCCATGCGGTTTGTCCAAGTAAAAACATCCCGGCCTTAGGAATAATTAATATAGGATTTATGGCCTTTGAATCGGCCTTAAAGTCCATAAAATAAGGTTTTAAAATGTATTTTACATCAAAGAAAACGTCAAAAGGGGCAAAACTGTAGGAATCTGGAAACACTGTTCATATACTCAAAATTCGGCAAAGGAAAGAATCAGTAGCTCTTAGAATTCTGGAAACACTGTTCAAATGTGAAATTTGGCAAAGGAATCAGTAGCTCTTAGGATTCTGGAAAAACTGTTCAAACGTGAAATTTGGAAAAGGAAGGAATCAGTAGCTCTTAGGATTCTGGAAATACTGTTCAAACGTGAAATTTGGCAAAGGAAGGAATCAGTAGCTCTTAGGATTCTAGAAACACTGTTCAAACGTGAAATTTGGCAAAGGAAGGAATCAGTAGCTCTTAGGATTCTAGAAACACTATTCACAGAACTAGAAATTTGGCAAAGTGTTAGCCGAGCTACTGCTAGACTGCGGCTACTGGTAGACCGAGGTACCGGTAGGCGGCGGCTACCGGTAGACCGAGCTACCGGTAGGCAGCGGCTACCGGTAGACCGAGCTACCAGTAGGCAGCGGCTAGCGGTAGACCGGCTATCGGTAGACAGCAGCTACCGGTAGACCGAGCTACCTGTAGGCTGCGGCTACCGGTAGACCGAGCTACCGGTAGGCTGCGGCTATCGGTAGACCGAGCTACCGGTAGGGTGCGGCTGGGGGATAAGTCAACTTGACATCCCGAAACACTTCCAACACCACATTTTCACAAATTAGTGGACCGGAGAGGTCCGGGCCATTACATCATAACAATAAGTATGATTCTGGAATAAGTCAATAACATTATTTAAATCATTATATAGGATGTTCAGACACTTACGAAGCAAATCGGACCTAAGGTAAGGGAAATATCACAATCTCATTTTTATCCGAGATTGTTTATACTTTGGAATTTACTGGGGTGTATTTTATCATCCACATCCATGTTTCCTCAATATGTAATATTTATATCCTTCTAAAATAGTTTATATCCAATTTTACCCTTCAGTGAGTTTTTTGTAAAAGATATGAAAGGAATCTTTTGTCGTTTCTCGTACGAGGTACTTTTTGACTTTTCCGACAAAAGTACGAGAAGAATGTTTTTTTAACTTATACGGCAGGAATAGATTTTTAAAACATTATTTCCAAGAAGCTTCCCTTAAAAGTTTTCACTTTTATTTTTAATCAACTTCTTTTAGTTTAAAATTGTATGACATGTTAAGAAAGGCAAATGTTTTTCAAGTAGAAAGGATATTTTCCTCAAGAATGGAGTTTAAGTATTTTATCAAAATTATTTTCCATCTAAGGTAATATAGGGTTCTGTTTCTATCCCTATTTTTACATTGATTTGATTATGTTGTGATGGAATTATTTTTATGAATTCCTTTATCTTATATGAGTTGTTTTATGATGTCACGATGTTTAAGATTCCCATTTTTATTACATAGGTTATGCTATGATGTATGGTTTATGATTTTGTTGCACACATAATAATGGTATCATTATGAGATGGGTGGGACCTATATCTCCCTCCAATGCATTGGGTAAAGATTTTATATCTCATGAGATAGACATGGCTGGAACGGTAGGTTATACTGGTTCAGTGAAACAGGACTGAAACGAGGAGTGAACTCAGTTCAGAAATAGACTTTGTCCACTAAGATAGTCTTGGCAATGAGTCTTGAATAATAAGAAATGATTCAATTTGATTATGTGTGTATGCCACAAAGGTTCATGTTTTATGTTATGATTATTGGGATTACATTTCACTACTATGATTTATCCCATGTTATGAAATTATTCTCTCTTTTGCAGGTTAAGATTTCCAAAAGTTACGTTCTTATGAATATGATGTGATTGATATTTCTTTTCTTTACCCTTAATGAGCATTTGAGCTCACCCTTTTGTATGTTTTATTTCCCCAGGTCAGGAAGAAGGTTATTAAGTAGGATATCCAAAAAGGGACTCTAGATATGATGAAATAAGTGGGAGGAAAAGTTGATGCTTTATGAACCAGTTGTTTATGTTTCCCAGTTTCTAAAGACACTATACCTATATGGTCCTTTCATGGTTTTGTTATGTGTTGTAATAAGTATGCTTTAATTTTGAAGTATTAACAATGTATGTAAAGTACAGGTCGTTATAGTTGGTATCAGAGGAAAGGTATAGTCAACCTTTGGAAACTAGGATGTGAAAGCCTTAGTAAGAACCCTAAGGATAAGTCTAAGCATAGAACACAATCTTCGTGTTTTAGAAATGGCCATGAATAACCTAGGATAAGACCTTATGTGTAAATTTTATTCTTGATTATGTGGTTTTCCTATTATAATTAGTGTTGCTCACACTATTCTTCTTGATTTTAGTCAATGGCTGGAACCCGAAGGAACCGTGTTAATGCGGAATGTGACAGGCAATGCAATGATTGTACCCCTGAGCAACCAAACTTTATGGGTGCTGGAATGCAAAATCTTATAGCCATGCTCACACAACTTTCTCAAACTATGAATCATGCAGGACTTCCAAACGAGCAAAGGAAGGAGCAACATTCTGTTGAATCCTTCATGAGACAACGTCCACCTTCATCCAGTGGGTCTACTGATCCATTAGTTGCTGAACAATGGATTAGTACTACTAAAAATATATTTTCAGTTTTCAATTTTCTGAGAATGATAAAGTCATCTTAGTAGTGTATCGTTTGGAAGGTGATGCTGATCAATGGTGGAATCTTATTAAGAATACAAGGCAAAGGGATGAAATTGGGTCCATTGAATGGGACGAGTTCAAGAACTTATTTTTCAATAAGTACATACCTCGTATTCTCCGAACAAAGATGGAGAAAGAGTTTCTTGAACTGAAGCAAAAGGATGATGAATATGATGGTACCTATGAAGAATATTTTACAATACTTGCAAGGTAAGCTTCTGGTATTATTATCCAACCTGAGAGTAAGATCGATCGATTCTTTAGTGGCTTAAAACCAAGTCTTCGAAGGGCCTTAGCCATAATGGACTTCAATAGCTACGAGGAAATCGTTCGATGTGCTCTCAAAGTTGAGATGGAGATTGGAGTAACCCATCAGTCATATGAGTTTGATAAGAAGAGGAAAATGGAATTCAATGGAAAATCTAAAGAGCACACTAAAAAGAACATGAGCTTTCCCTTATGCTCAAAGTGTGGAAATAAACATGGAGGGAGTTGTCTTAAAGGGACAAGTAAATGTTTCAAATTTGGAAAGGAAGGTCATCAGGCATTTGAATGCCGCAATGATGGGAAGAAAATGTCTAATGATGCAAACAAAGGAAGGGATACACAGAATGAACCTACTACACTTCAATGTTTCAAGTGCAAGGAGATTGAAAATTATGCCAATAAATGCCCTAATCCAAGGGTTGATGATGATGGTCGACGTCAACAAACTCTTAAGGCTAAAGAAAAAGGAAAGTCACATGCAATTTCTATCAGCGATGTGGAGTATGATAACGATGTGGTGAAAGGTACAATTACCATCCACTCTAAAGTAGCAAATGTTTTATTTGATTCAGGATCCACCCACTCTTTTATTTCTGAAGAATTTTCTAAGGGTATAACCATATTACCTCAACAATTAGATGTTGAGTTAGCTGTGACAACACCTAATGGAACAATAGTCGCATCAAAAGTTTATAATTCTTCTCCGATCGAAGTTTGTGGGAAAGTGCTTCCTACAAATCTTGTGATCCTTCCTATAGTGGAATTTGATGTGATTCTTGGCATGGATTGGCTTTCTTTATATGGAGATCATATCAATTGCCAAAGAAGGGAAGTCACATTTCATATTCCAGATCAATCTATGACCGTCTATCAATGCAAGGATGAACATAACCTTCTAGTGGAAATTCCTTCTACCTTATGGGTCTTGATTCCACTAAATGAAGGTTATTTATCTCAAATGGTTGGTGAGAAACTCACGATTAAGAATATTCCCATTGTACGGGAGTTTGATGATGTCTTTCTGGAGGAATTACCAGGTCTTCCACCAAATCCTGAAGATGAGTTTTCAATAGAACTCGTACCGGGTGATTTGCCTATTTCAAAGACACCTTATAGAATGGTCCCAATTGAGTTGCAGGAATTGAAGAACCAAATCCAAGAGAATCTTGATAAGGGATTCATACTCCCTAGTGCATCTCCTTAGGGAGCACCTGTTCTATTTGTTAAGAAGAAAGATGGATCAATGAGACTATGCATTTATTATCGAGAACTTAACAAGATCACTATCAAGAACAAATATCCTCTCCCACGCATTGATGACTTATTTGACCAACTACACGGAGCTCAATACTTTTCCAAGATTGATCTTCGTTCAGGGTATCATCAATTAAGGGTCAAAAGGGAGGATATACCAAATACAGCTTTCCGTACAAGGTATAGACACTATGAATTTATAGTGATGCCATTTGGTCTTACTAATGCCCCTTCTATCTTCATGGATCTGATGAATAGAGTCTTTAGAGACTATCTTGATCAATTTGTTGTAGTATTTATAGATGATATTCTTGTCTATTCAATAAGAAAGGAAGAACATGAAGATCACTTGAGGATTATATTAAAGACCCTGAGAAAGGAGAAGCTTTATGCCAAATTTACCAAGTGTGAATTTTGGCTTCAAAAAGTTTCATTTTTGGGTCACATAATCTCAAAAGAGGGGATATCTATGGATCCAGCAAAAACAGAGGTTATCGAAAGATGGTAGAGACCAACAACAGTAATTGAGATCCAAAGTTTTCTTGGTTTGGCTGGATATTATCGATGTTTTGTGAAAGATTTTTCACGATTATCGAATCCACTCACCAAGTTGACTCGGAAAGGAGTTAAGTTTGTTTGGACTGAAGAATGTGAAGAGAATTTCAAGGAGTTGAAAAGAAGGTTATCCAGTGCACCTGTGCTCACACTGCATTGTAGTGGAGAAAGGTTTGTGATCTATAGTGATGCCTCCAAGAAGGGATTGGGGTGTGTTCTTATGAAAAATGATATGGTGATAGCTTATGCCTCACGACAGTTGAAAATCCATGAGCAAAATTACCCAACACATGATTTGGAGTTAGCTGCGGTAATCTTTGCATTAAAGATTTGGAGGCATTATCTTTATGGAGAGAGGTGTGACATTTATACTGATCATAAACGTTTAGAGTATATTTTCACACAAAAGGAGCTGAATATGCCCCAAAGAAGATGGTTAGAACTGATTAAGGATTACGACTGCTCAATTCATTACCACCATGGGAAAGCAAACAAGGTGGCATATGCATTAAGTCGACAAGACCATGCTAGCTTATCCATGATGAGGATCACAAAAGATCCAATATTTATGGATTTACAAAGGATGGATCTTGGAATTTTAATGGAAGGGGAAAAATATTATCTTTCTCAAATGAATGTTCAACCATCTATACATGTGAAGATTAAAGAGGCACAGAAAGAAGATGCCGAGTTACAAAAGAAGGTGAGAAATGTTCCTGAATTCAACCTTGATTGTGATGGGATAATAAAGTTCAGGAATCAGGTTTGTGTTCCTCCCATCCCGGAATTAAAGAAGGAGCTGCTAGATGAGGCTCATAGTTCTTCATTCTCTATTCATCCTGGAAGCACGAAGATGTATAGGGAACTGAAAGAGTACTTCTGGAGGGATGGCATGAAAAGAGATGTTGCTGAATATGTCTCTCGATGCTTGGTTTTTCAGCAAGTTAAAGCTGAGAGACAGAAGTCTAAGGGGATGTTACAACCATTACCCATACCCGAATGGAAATGGGAAAGCATCACTATGGACTTTGTCACAGGACTTCCTAAAACATCCAAAGGAAATAATGCTATTTGGGTTACAGTTTATCATCTTACCAAGTCTGCACACTTCATTTCTATTAGAGAGGATTTCTCTCTGGATCAGCTTGCCAGTATATATGTAAAGGAAGTGGTAAGATTGCATGGAGTAACACTTTTTATTATATCTGATCGGGATCCGAGATTTACCTCGAAGTTCTGGCGAAGTCTTTAGCATACTCTGGATACAGAGTTGAGTTTCAGCACTGCACATCATCCTCAGACAGATGGTCAGTCTGAGAGAACAATTAAAACTCTAGAAGATATGTTGAGAGCTTGCTCTATGGATTTCAAAGGTGGTTGGGATCAACACCTACCTTTGGTGGAATTTTCTTATAATAATAGATTTCACTCCAGCATTCAGATGGCTCCTTATGAAGCTATCTATGGAAAGAAATGCAGGACTCCAACTTGCGGGGATGAAGTTGGGGAAAGAAATCTATTAGGACCTGATCTCGTTGATGAAATGACAGAAAAGGTCAGATCTATTCAACAACACATAAGAGCAACTCAGAGTCGACATAAAAGTTATGCCGACAACCGAAGAAAATACCTAGAGTTTGAAGTGGGTGATAAAGAGTTCTTACGAATATCTCCCTGGAAGAGAGTCATGAGATTTGGAATGAAGGGGAAGTTGAGCCCTAGATATATCGGTCCTTTCGAAATACTAGATCGTGTTGGGAAGGTAGCTTACCGATTGACGCTTCCATAGAATCTCTCTCAAGTTCACGATGTGTTCCATGTATCTCTCCTGAGAAAGTACATACTTGATCCTTCACATGTACTTAGCTCAGAAGTTGTACCACTGGAGCAAGATCTTTCTTATGAAGAACAGCCGATAGAGATTCTGGATCGTAGCGAAAAAGTCCTACGAAGCAAGACCACCCGATTGGTGAAAGATTTATGGAGGAATCACCAATTAGAAGAAGCTACATGGGAGCTTGAGGATATGATGAGGGAGAGGTATCCTCATCTGTTTGTTATAAAGTGACGAATTTCGAGGGAGAAATTCATTTTAAGGGGGGTAGAATGTAACACCCGAGAATTTTATGTGAAATATTTTGTTTTTATATTATATAAATCATCAAAGGAATCTTTCACTACACATAACACTAGCTTGGCTTTCTTTACACGAAACCGCGGCCTTCCTCGATAGCTTGCATCGTACGCAATACCGAGTTTCACTATACAATGACATGCTATTAAAATATTATAAAAACTAGCCATTATGAATAGTAATAACCACTTTTTGAAATTTTATAAATTTTATTTTTCAAAATGGACTTCATTTTTGGATTCGGAATATCGAAATTAGCATAGGGTTAAATTTTGGTATTTTTCTGAAAGCTTTCAATTTTTGATGAATAGTGAAACCACTAAGTGGTAGTTAAAAAAACTGAATTTTTCATAAAAATTAATTTTACCGCTTTTGTGAGTGGAATTTCAAAAATCCGAGAGACACGGTTGATGTCAGAATGTAAAATGTGGTTCAATGAGATGAAAATAATTTTTTGGTGAATAGTAACTTTTTACTTTTTTTTACCACGGTTAAAAGTAAATAGGGTAATTAAGGGTAAAAATGATATTATTATTACCCTAACACATGACCTAATTCTATTGGACAAGTGTAATTCGACCAAAAACAACCTTAGGAATAAAATATGACCATTTAGGCCCACTTGGATTAGATTAGGACATTTATTATTAATTTATTTAAAGAAGGGTTAAAACAGTTAAAATCAAAGATTAATAAGTAATCATTTTTAATATGGGGTTATACATAAGATAAATTCGACTATGAATATTCATTAGAAATATAAAAAGATTTCCTACATAATGGTATTTTATATGTAATTTTTAGACATTAAATAATTTAATTTATTTATGACACAATGATGATGCAGTAATTATCTTATTAATGAAATATTGACATAATTGATGTTATAAATACCCAAATAAATGTAATTTGAGACTTTTTATGAATTAAAATAATTTTATAGGTTAATATGAAATGTTAGTATTTATTTAAGTAACTTGGTTTGAACTAATAATTCTGTTATGATTTTCATAAAAATCAATTACTAAATAGTGTCAAAATTGACATAAAATAGTTTTTAAAACAAATATTATATTACTAATTGTTATTTTATTCTTAAAAATCTAAGGTTCGTCCAAATGACTTATATAAGGTAATATATATTAATAATAAACAAATTGGGGTTCGTTTTTCTTGATATGGTAAGTTTATTAACCTTATAGTGTAAGAAAACAAGAAGACACGGTAAAAGTTAAATTATCTAACTTAAAGTTAAATCTAAATGATAAGGTTAAAATTGATACCTAAACTTGTCTAAATTCTATTGGATGAGAGTATTTCTACCCCTAACCACCTTATCATAGAAATATATCAATTTGGAGCTATTAAAAATCAAATTTGACTTTATAATAAAATAATATTTTTAGTTATTCCAAAGGTGCCCCTCTCCTCCCTTATAAAAGGGAACCTCTTCCCCCTCTTTCTCACACTACACTGAGCTTTCAAGCTCAGAAAACCCCTCAAAATTTCTCCTCTACACTTCCCTAGAAACATCCTAGAGGTTCTGGTCTTCTTCAAAGACCTATTTTAGTGCCCTAAAAGGAGGTCTCAAAGAAGCATTTCAAAGAAGAGGTAATGTCCGTTACTGATTCTTTCATCTTTATTTCTTCTTCCACTTCTTATTCTTCAGTTGTTTCATTATTAAATAATAACATCAGTATCACTCATATACTGATATGTTATTATAAGTATGAAACAACCCTATTTCACCATCCATCCATCCTACGAAAAAAGAAATCACCACGCGTGCGTACGTACGGAATACCGTCTCCACGTCGTGGTGTAATCTATTTTCCACCACCACCCTACTTGTATGGGTATAATGGTGTAAATAATGACTATATATGACTATTATAAAGTGATATTGATTCTGAAATAGTATACATACACTCCAATACAATTCCACGATCATAGGAACGATATCATCACTCGTGCGTACGTACGGAATACCATCTCCACGATGTGATGCGACTCGTTCTACATGATCTTCATTTCATAATGATTATATAAATGAATTGAATGAATGAATATGAAATATATTATACTAATACCATTCTTGAAATGATTTATCCATAACCTAAAGAGAATAATAAGAATTTATTAGACAAAACACGCATAAGAACAAAAAGTAATAAACACCCGAATAAAAAGTAGTAATGAAATATTATTAATAAGAAGCTAAGAATATGACCATATATGATATCGTAACAATAAGTATGATTCTGGAATAAGTCAATAACATTATTTAAATCATTATACAGGAGGTTCGGACACTTACGAAGCAAATCGGACCAAAGGTAAGGGAAATATCACAATCTCATTTTTATCCGAGATTGTTTATACTTTGGAATTTACTGGGGTGTATTTTATCATCCACATCCATGTTTCCTCAATATGTAATATTTATATCCTTATAAAATAGTTTATATCCAATTTTACCCTTCGGAGAGTTTTTAGTAAATGATATGAAAGGAATCTTTTGTCGTTTTTCATACGAGGTACTTTTTGACTTTTCCGACAAAAGTATGAGAAGAATGTTTTTTTAACTTATACGGCCGGAATGGATTTTTAAAAAATTATTTCCAAGAATCTTCCCTTAAAAGTTTTCAAGTTTATTTTTAATCAACTTATTTTAGTTTAAAATTTTATTACATGTTAAGAAAGGAAAAAAAATTTCAAGTAGAAAGGATACTTTCCTCAAGAATGGACTTCAAGTATTTTATCAAAATTATTTTCCATATAAGATAATATAGGGTTATTTTTCTATCCCTATTATTACATTGATTTGATTATGTTGTGATGGAATTATTTTTATGAATTCCTTTATCTTATATGAGTTGTTTTATGATGTCACGATGTTTAAGATTCCCATTTTTATTACATGGGTTATGCTATGATGTATGGTTTATGATTTTGTGGAACACATAAGAATGGTATCATTATGAGATGGGTGGGACCTATATCTCCCTCCAATGCATTGGGTAATGATTTTATATCTCATGAGATAGACATGGCTGGAACGGTAGGTTATACCGGTTTAGTGAAACAGGACTGAAACGGGGAGTGAACTCGGTTCAAAAATGGACTTTGTCCACTAAGACAGTCTTGCCAATGAGTCTTGACTAATAAGAAATGATTCTCTATGATTATGTGTGTATTCCAAAAAGTTTCATGTTCTATGTTATGAGTATTGGGATTACATTTCACTACTATGATTTATCCCATGTTATGAAATTATGCTCTCTTTTGCAGGTTAAGATTTCCAGAAGTTATGTTCTTATGAATATGATGTGATTGATATTTCTTTTGTTTACCCTTACTGAGCATTTGAGCTCACCCTTTTGTATGATTTATTTCCCCAGGTCAGGAAGAAGGTTATTAAGTAGGATATTCCAAAAAGGGAATCTAGATATGATGAAATAAGTGGGAGGCAAAGTTGATGCTTTATGAACCAGTTGTTTATGTTTCCCAGTTTCTAAAGACACTATACCTATACGGTCCTTTCATGGTTTTGTTATATGTTGTAATAAGCATGATTCAATTTTTAAGTATTAACAATGTATGTAAAGTATGGGTCGTTATACGGGTGGAGCCCGATATAGCTCCTAGATGCATCAGTAGGTCTCAACAGACAAACTAGTGTCTTGGAACAAGTCCTTGACAAAATCTTATTTGTATTCTTGTCACAAGGCCTTGACTTTCTGGTTAAAACTATCTGGAATTATGAATTCCATCATTATGAAAGTGGGTATTGATATTTTATGTGATTATTCAACTTGTAGAATATCCATGTGAATAAATAAATGGAATTATTTGATTTTATTTCTTCCATATTATGCTGAAGATAAAATTTAAAATGCTTTTGTTTTAGATATATATTTTCTTAAATGATTATGCTTATTTATGAAAGTTTACACTATATTGTTATCCTTACTGGGTTTCTGAGCTCACCCCTTTCTATGTTTTAATTTTTCAAGGATGTAAAGAAGTATTTTATGAATGACCTATAGGGATATTATGAGGGGATATGACTGTGGTCTATAGAGACAAGATGTTGTTGTAGTTTTCACTTTATGATGTAATTTAAACTTTATGAATGTATCTAGTGATTTAAAGGATACTAAACTGATCAGACTTTTGAGATTTGATCTTTTGTGATCATACTAATGATACGTAATAATGCACCAAATCTGGTTAACTCGGGTTATGGCGTTACAGAAAATAAAATAAAATGAAAATTTATTTTAGTATATTATTTAATTATAAGTCTCAAAAAATAAATTTTCCCCTGACCATCTATAGTCTAAGTGAAGCTTCCCTTATGCGAGTCCCAGCACTGCAGATTCAACAGTGCCTTTAGACTTTTAGTCTGAGCACCAGTTCAAAAGATAGAAAAATCTACCCACACGTTTACTAAATGTACCCAAAAGGATCCTAAATTCATTCATGGAACATCGGGCCTCATAATCACGCACTATAAAATATTTTAGACTCATAAAAATCCCAAATAATAATAAAAATTGAATGAAATTTTCGGGTCTTAATAGATCCCCATCAATATACACACAACAGTCCACCCCGGTTTGTAGGTAACCCCATGAAGAACCTTTTATGATATGACAACATAGAGGCATTTAATTATGTTTATGAGGAATTTGACATTAAAATATGGATGGATTTATATAGAAACAAACTCCCCACAAATTTATGGACCCAATCCACATCCGAAAATGAGATCCCAAATGAGCTAGAGAAGGAGAGCATGCCTTACCTATGCCAAAATATGTAGGAAACTCATCAGAAATTGAAGGCTAGAAACCTCCCTTATCAAATATATTGGGGTCACCTTAAGATCATAAGGATAATCTATTATTATATAGACATAGCTAATATCTCCATGTCCCATGAACCAAAACCCGAAAATCACAGTGAAAATCTATAGAAATTCCTCCACCATTTCAGCACAACAATTAGGAAATTTATTTATGAAGCCTCATCTTGTATGAACATTTGAGGATTAAGAAATTATGGACCATTTCACTACACCACTCCCCTAGAACATTAGATCGCTGTAGATAGGGAATCTTATAATTTTTTCCCTCTTGATCCTTTAGGGAACTGTGTAATGCATTTTATAGTTTCTCAGTACAACATAATTCCATCGAACAAATGGTTCCAAGTCCTCGTTAACGGAGGTAGAGGACATCCAATAGGTCTATGAAATTTTCCCATCAGGAAAATGATATTACATTTCATATTTTCACTAAACCCATCCTTAACACATTTTATGTAACATCGTTTTGAAGGGGTGGTAGTCCACACTTCCGCAAATGAAATTATCATATTTATTCAAAAGAGAAAGAATGAAGGAAGGTGTTTTATATTAATTAAAGAAGTTTAAATAAATAATATATATCATATATATCATATAAAAATATAGTTTCCATCATAATTCCCTGCCATGAAAGGTGGTGAAGGAAAAAAGCAACAACATCATTTCATGTGACTGTAGTTAACCATACACAAGAATGTAATGCTGTAAAAGTATATTAGTATCGTAAGTATTGGTTGAAACAAAATAATAAAAGTATATTTGTATTTTAGGACACTGTTTTTGTCACTTATTATTTTAATAAAAATAATTTAGGTATTGGTGAAAGAAAATAAAGGAAATGAGCTTGAGGAAGTTTGTTGCCTCTTAATTATGTAACTTTTTTTGGTTTGCAGCAAATGGATTTCTTGGATGGATTTATATCTAATGGGAGGCTTAATGGAGGAATAAAGGGATTTTGGGGAGTGAATTCGGTAGATCATGGTCAATATTAATTGTTCTTATAGGTGTGAATTGGGGGGGGGGGGTGGTTAGTGCTCTATTATATGGGAGGGAGGGGACACAGTTTACATTTTTTTAAAAAGGTTAGGGGTACCCAAATCTTTACTAACCAAATTCAATAAAAACAAACCAAACTCAATAATGGAAGGTTTATTTTGAAACACTATCCATAAAATGGATCTTTAAAAAGTTTCTAGGTCATATTGTCTCTTAATATTAAGGATTATCCCATTGTTATGCTTATTTTTACCTTAATCCCTATAATTATTTTTAATAACATTCAATAATTTTTTTGGTCAAAAATTAAGTTGTTCTTATAGGAAAATAAAAATTATACTAATTACAACCATTTATATACATTTTTCTATATTAAATTTCTATAAGTGAAAATATTATGTTTAGTGTTAATCCTAAAAACATGGTGAGAAATCAAGGTTTTAAAGTGAGAATGTTCAAAGGTTCATTAACCATTATATCTACATTGAAAATAAAAATGATTTAAATTACATAAATAGTATTAATAAAAGTACTTTTGATCTATTTTGACTCCAAAACCTCTAAAATATAATTTAACTATATAAATAAATATGATGAAATTCAATTTGGATTTAAAAATTAGTATTTTTTTCAATTCATCTAGAAAATGATGTTTCTCAGAAATAACCCAAAAAATAACTCTAAGATAATTTTTAAAATTTTGATTTCTAAATTTAATATTATTTTATAAAATTTTATTTCAAAATTACTCTAAAATTGATTTTATTTTTGTTTAGAAAAGGAAATAAAAAGTAGTTCGTTTAAGGAAACTGTATTTTTAACCATATAATGACTTTACAAAAGAAATTATGTCTTATTTTGAATAATACTTATCTATATAAAACCATAATAAAAACTAGAAATTACTATTCATATTTTTTTATAGCTATATTATAACTATCCCATGTAAATAATTATAATAATAAATTGATTTTTCGTAGAAACTCGGTGTTGCGTGTAGAAAAGGCTGAGCCAGTGTTGCATAGACCCAAGATTATCTTGGAGTAGAATATAAATAATGTTTGAATTTGCGTATCATGAAATACATGACATAAAATAAAATTAATTTATTCAAAAAAGTTAACAAAATATACGGTGTGACATTCCATCCCCCTTAAAATTAATTTTCCCTTAAAATTCATGATTTTAGTAAGAAAATGTGGAAAATTCTACCTCATAATATCATAATTTTCCCGTGTATCTTCAACCAACAGATATCTACTCCAAAAGAAATTGGACAGTGTGAGTTGTCTTATTTTGTTGAACATTCTCTATATGATTTAAAATTTTAACTGGTTATTCCTTGTAAAAAAAGATCATTCTCTAGTGGTATGACCTCTAATTTCATTACATGTGAGTGTTCAGGTATGTACTTACATAATAGAGGAACATGGAATACATCTCTAACATATGATATATTTGGAGGAGGTTCCAAAGATTAGCTACAATTATGATATGATCCAAAATATCAAAGAAACTGATATACCATGTGATTAGTTTCAATTACTTTCCAATCTTCATAACTATCTTCTATAGAGGAATTTTTAGAAACACCATGTCAAAAAAAAATTCAGGTCATACCATCAGTTAATAGCATAACTTTTCATCCAACTTTGAGCTCCCATGATGTGATACTAAACGGCTCAAACATTGTCTTCCATTTCTCCAACAATATTCTATCCAAATACCTTTCATTCTCCAACATCATCAAAAAATGACGTTGTAATAATTTTTTTCTATATATGGATTCATAAGGATCCATATGAATTCTTGAGTTAAATATATTATTTTAAGAAATATTAACTTGAGGTAGGTTGTTATCACAACCATATTTTAAATCCAATAAACAGGATATCAACATATCCCCTGGGGTTTGAATTTTTATTTTAGGTTGATCATCCATCTGTGGATGATAAGAAGTGGTGAAAATCAATTCTATAACAAGCTATTCCGGGAGAATTATCCAGAACATTGAGGTAAACATCAGATCATAGTTAGATATAATATAATAGCATACTCTATACAACATTGCCACTTCCTTAATTTATATCCTAGGAATCTAATCTAGAGTTAAGCATTCTCTAATTGAATATATGTTAACTGACTTAATAAGGTGATCAAAGACAACCCATATAGCATGAAACCCTTTAGAGTTTTTTCAATGTCCAATAACAAAATCCAAAGAGATGTTCTCCCAGGTCCATTTTGGTATGGGTAATGGATGCGACATCCCATTATACATTTTTTTGGCCTTAACTAGATGGAATACCAAGAATAGTTATACAAACTTTGTGGTATCCCACTTCATTCCATACAATCATATGTATTCCTTTAACTATTAATACATCTTCTCATATCCTGGATAAATATGTAATGATAAACTATGAGCATCCTCTTGTAACACCTTATTCAAATCCGTTCTAGAAGACACACATTCAAAGTTCTTGAATCATATCATTTCATCAAGATCATGGTTAAACTTAGGAACATCTCTAACTTTCTTTTTCATGTCATCATATTCCATCTACAAATCTATGATCATATATTGGATAGAGTTCTGAACATTTAATTTAAGAAGATAAGATTTCTATCCATCCATCAAGATTTCAAAATCCATCCGTTGCAAGTCCAACAATATTGGATATTTTCCAATCCTCATCATGGATATGCTAGCAAGATATTTTTGACTCAATGAATTATCCACCTTACTTTTTCTCATAGGGTTGTAATGTATTGAGAAAACACAATACATTATCATATTTAACCATCTTCTTTGGTTCATGCACAACTCATTCTGTTTGAATTTATATTTCAGACTATTATGATTAATATATATATATATCTCACTTTTCTCCATAATGATAATTCCTCTAGAACATTAATTAACAAATTACCACTATTATTTCCAAATCAAGAGTTGGCTAATTTTTTCAGTAATCTTCAACATTCATGCGACATTAGAAACAACAATGTTATTCTATATAAGAACACATCTTATGATGCCCTAAAAATTTAAATAAGAACCTTTTATTCGATAGTGTGCATAAAAAATAACACATAGCATGTGAGGTAATATAATACCATGATACTGTATAATATATTTAAAATCTAAAATAGATTATATATATTTTAATTCATGAAACACTGAGTTAGTTTACATTATACATAGAAACGAAATTCCTTGATGGCTTGCGTTACAGGCAAGACCGAGTTTTATCGAACAATAATATATTATTAAAATATAATGAGATACAAAATTGCCATTAAATTTTTAGTTAAGAATAGTAATAACTTGTAATTTATCAGATTTTCCGTGTATTATTTTTAAATATTATATGAAATTATTTCAATACTAGACATTTCGACGACGTGCGATTCTGAGGCTTGGAGTGCCTAGAATCAATGGTTGAAATTAATTAAACTTTAAACAGTGGGAACGAGTGGTTTTCCTAAAAAAGTAGAATAACTATTAAATGGGTTCCTCGATCAAAAATCTGAGGGCATCATTGATTTTAGAGAAGTGACTTTGCCTTAGGTGGGGCCTAACATCGACCAGCGCGGGTAAGCGACAAGAGTTAGTTTTTGGACATTTTAATGGAAATAAAATAAATTAATAATTTATTTATTTTAAATGTTTCTTTTTTATGTAGCAACATAATCCTAACCTTTTAAATACCAGATTATGGCATGTCTTAAGGGTTAAACTCAAAACCATGTGAATTGAGAGAATGACTCTTAAAGATTTGGAGGAGAACCCATTGGCGGAAGATGACGACGTGATTAATCAATGCATCTCGGATTCGATGAACCCCGCCAAAAAACACGATGTGACGATCATTCTTCAACTAGATCGAGGTAGGGGTTGTTATTTCAATTCTTCTCTTCCCCGTTCGGGGATTAAATGATGAACGCAGATCAACACACCAATAAGGGGATCCGCGGATCATGTGTTCTTGCGGGAGGGCATCAATTTCTTTTTCTTTGGGGGTTTTGATATAGGAATTTATTTTATGATGATCTTGGTTAGTAATTTTGATTCACCTGTATAAATTATTAATGGGAGTGGATCAAGGCTGTGATGAACGACAACAGAGGTGCATTCCTTCTTTGTTTATTGTTTTTTCTTCCTCCCTTTTAACCCTGTGTTCTTTGAATTATTCACAGGGTTATGAAAAATAGATTTTTGCGCATCAGTTTCGCAACGCAATGATCCAAAATTGGGAATATAACAACGTGATTACCTAGTTGAGGTGTGACGATGATGGCTGAAGATGAATCTAAACGGTTTAGGAGTTCACATTCTTCAAGCGTTCTTCGTTCGGGTGGATGAGAATGCATTTTCGAGGCCGATCAATGGCCCGAAACTGATGGAATTGGATTCGTGATGATCAGGAAACCTCAAAACCTCTATTTTGTGATGATCGAGTGTTTGGAACAGACATCATATGATCTAAAAAAGTTCAGAATGAAGAACTTGCGGTTCTAGAAATTTCTGAAGAACACGATGTGTATTCCGAAGAACAGGTCGTGTGGGACTGGCTCAGTAGTGGATAGGGTTACGTGATTTATGAAGTGATGACATGATGTGTTCTCCGAATAATGATGCGTGTAGACCCTACACAGAATGGAAGAGCTGGCTATGTTGGACTCAGTGTGTATCTCGGGGATACACAAACACGGGGTGTAGTACACAACCGTGTACTCCACCACTTGGCCAGACAAGGGCTGTTACATGGGTGAAACCGGGTTTTTATTACATGGGATGGACCCCACTAGATGAAACCGTGTATAGGAACACAACCATATACATGGAGGGAACCCCAGTTACTCATACGTGGAATGTGGTCCATCCTATACGCCATGTAAGTACCTTTTTACATGACAAGCCTCACGACACAGGCTTTTGTACACAGGCAGTTCTCGGGGCCCGAAGACACAGTGTGTGACAATCCTATACGCTGTGTACTTTTTATTACATTGCGTGATCCTCTTTTCCACCATATCTTGGAATTGTTTCATTTGGGTTGGTTCCCCTTTTTCTCATTCCCCTGAAGGTCAGGTATCATTTCCATTTACAAGAGTATGATCCCTTTATCCTGACTTTCCGAGATAGTGTTAGGTATCCCTCCGAGAGGCCCAGAGCGAGATCCTGTATCCATTCATGACCCAAGTTAGAGTTGGGTATCGAAATGACAATTCCTACCCGATGCCGATCCTCTACATAGAAAGTGAATTTCGACGAGCCACGGTATCCACTGAGGACCCGATAGTGATCCTCATCTATGTATTGTGATATCTTCCCCACTCAAGAGTTTGTTCTCCTAGATTGAGTGTATCTATCTCTCATGAATTTTCCCGATGAATGACACTTCTCTGACAGACTTTATTAGAGATATCATACTTGGGGAGGGAGTTCTCTCGGATGAGTGCTTCGTTGAATCTTCGAACTGAATCCCTAGCGTGGGTACCCAGTTTTGTGACTTGTCTCTAGATAGCAGGTCTGGGTTTTGAGTATATCTAGATTGTGTTTCTCTTGCTGTATGTTCAATAGACATTTAATGTGTAGAGATGACTACACTTTTCCTTTGTGTATTTCTTTGTGGTTTTTGAGTTCCTCTACTAAGTATTTTTAAACTCACCCCTATACAGGCTTTCCCCGAATGTGTCCTGTCTTTTGCAGACGAGAAGCCTTTTGACGGAGTCCACAGCATCCCCTGACCAGACCGAGCATTCTGAGTACCGTATAGGCTGAGGTGTTCCTATGGATAAGAGAAGCATTCCCAATACCACATTGTGATTACTGGTCGGAATTTTTAGTAGTAGACTCTTTTTTTTGTGGGATTTTATTTTGGCCCAGTTTACTTTCCGTACTTTACATTCAATGTACTCTGTTGGTTAAGTTTAGTTGTATGAATGCATTTTTTCCTTTGTGGATTTTTTTCATTTAGTATTTGTGGTCTTGAAGATGTTTTCATATGTAAAGGTACTTAGGAAATTCCTCCCATGTTAGTAATATGCATACTCGGTGCTAGTCCGTAGCCCATGGCCTCTTGGAGGCGGGTTTAGGGAGTCACAGCACTGGCCCACTGGGATGGGTCATGACAGAGTGGTATCAAAGGTATTCGGTTCTACATTAGGATTAAGAGTCTGTGATATTGGTTTGGGGAAATTGTGTTAAGTGTTTTGAACTCAGATTTTAGGCCAGAGACTCCAGTGTTGGTGTGGGCGACTGACGTATCCATACCCCAAGACTCTGATAACCCGATTTTCGACTCGGTACATGAAAAAACTAGTTGTGGGGAAATAATAAAATGGTACTTGAATCATATAGGAATGGGTTGTGTTTTCCATGTCCTTTGGGTCATCTGTCCAGATATACTCATTAACCATGGTACATCTTGTTTTTTTACTGGATGCCTCTGTGACACATACTCGCTTGGATTCAACAACATGATCATGAGGATGAAATCCTCAGTGACGAGGCATCGATATAGGGACTAGTTCTCCATTTATTTCATCCAGGTGGTGCAAATATTATACCCCCACTAGTATGGCAGTCTGTGGTACCTGTAGTACTGAAAAACTATGGGTACAGGCTGAGTGTGCTCCAGGAGTTCCAGAGACAGAGACCCCTAAGGTTTTGAGGCAAGCCTGACCCTCATGCTGCTAAGGAATGGATTGAGGCAATGACCAGAGTTTTCCATCTCGTGAGGACATCGAAAGACCATATGGTGATCCTAGGAGTGAGCCTTCTTTAGGTTTTGGCAGGAAGATGTTGGATTCTAACCATACAGACTCACGAGAAGGATACTCTTTCATGGACAGAGTTTTAGGGACTCTTTATGGAGGAGTTCTCTACCGTTACACTAAGATAGGTGCATATCCAGGAGCTTCTTTTACTCGAGTAGGGCAGTTTGACGGTGGCTGACTGTTTATAAAGACTCACCAACATCGCCAAGTAATCAATGAGTATTGTTAGGGTTCAGTACATTAGATCTCAGACCATCGAGTGAGGTCTATGATGTGACATTCGAGCAAGTGTCATTCCTCTATGAATTTTGACATAGGCTGGAGTGCCTGAGTGGGACTTGGTGATCGAGAGATTCTTGGCAGAGTAGAGACATCGAATGACAGTTAGCAGTAGGAAGATAGGGGCAGAGACCTCGACAGGAGGGATCCAATGTTAGGAATAGGGATCTAGTCTTGAGAAATGTCATAGGAGGACCCAGGATAGGGGATCGACATTACAGGGCTCTCAGGCTAGATCCAATCAACCTAGGGAGAGGCAGTGCTACTCATGCAATGGTATGGGACATCTCGCTAGGGATTGTTCGACCCGTCAAGCTACTGACAGGAAAGTGGTGGATAGGCCACTGAGGCAGAGGCAATGAGTGGAGCATACAGACCCTCCAGGATGCATACATGGTAGAGGAGGAGGGAGATATGTAGATGGTCATGTACACTTCGATCTACTTCCACCACCATCCCCAGATGGTGCACACTAGGGTTAGGGAGCTAGGGGATAGGGTCGGGGACAACTGCATGGAGTCTTGGTGTATGACCTAGGGACTCTGAGGATGATCTGAGGTACAATTTGTGGCTTTTCTACCTCACATTCCATACCTATAAACATAGGTTCCATTCATTCCTTCCTCACCACATGTCTTGTGCAAAACCATGAGATTTTGGTAGAATCGTTGACTCGAACCTTACGTATGGAGACACCTATGGGAGGAGAATCGATGATCACACACCTTTGTAGAGAGTGTGATCATACACTTGGAGGAAAGTGTTATGGTTGGAACCTCTTGGTGGCGGTGTTAAGTCCTTACAACATCATTCTCAGTATCGACTGGTTATCTTTGGTCCATGCCCTGATTGAATGCTTTAGGCGAAGAGTGCGGTGCGTCCACAACAATGGGACGAGGTTTCCCATTGTCGGTGAAAAGGAGACCCATAAAAAAAGAATGGGCTCATGAATAATAGGGTACATTTGATCACTCATGATTTGGCTAGCCATACCCTCAAAGTTGTACATGTTGTGTGATTCCAGTTCCTAGTAGTATTGGAAGAGTATGAGGATGTCTTTCCCGAAGATGATCCTGGACTATATCCCAATCAGGAGACTGACTTCTGCATTGACTGACACTCTGGTATGACACCAATTTCCTCACCAGCATACCAGATGGATCCCGCTGAGCTTCACGAGCTAAGGGTGCAGTTGGAATATTTTTAGAGCAAGGTTTTTGTGAGACTTAATGTTTCACCATGGGAAGCCCCAGTTTTGTTTTCCCAGAAGGCCGATGGGAAATTGAGGTTGTGAATAGATAACTGAATCCAGAACCAGGTGATGATGAAGAACATGTATCCACTACCGTGGATTGATGACCTCTTTTATTAGCTGAGAGGAGAATACTAGATCTCAAAGGTTGAACTTCGGTCAGGGTACCACTAGTTTTGAGTACAGGATAAGGATATACCAAAACGGATTTTAGATGCCTCTATGGTCACTATGAGTACTTGATGATGCCTTTTAGCATAAAGAATACCCCCGTAGTGTTCATGGGACTTATGAACTTGATCTTACAGCTGTATTTAAACTAGTTTTTAGTGGTCTTCATTGAAAACATCCTTGTATACTCGACGTTAGAGAAGGAGCACATGAGACACCTGCGGATGGTTCTGGGTGTACTCCGAGAGCACAAACATTATGGGAATCTATCGAAGTTCCAGTTATAGATTCAGGAGGTGCACTTTCTGGGACATGTCATTTTTGAAGATGGAGTAGCTGTGGACCCAGCCAAGGTGGAGGCAATGTTATCATGAGAGCCACCTCGAAGCATGATAGAGGTGTGAAGCTTCCTTTGGTTGGCAGGATATTTCCAAAGATTTATTCCGGATTTCTCAAAAATTTTAGCATCGATGACAGCCCTGACTAGGAAGGGGAAACCCTTAATGTTGACGAATAAGTTCTAGAAGGCTTTCGAGCAGTTGAGGTAGAGTTATACGAGCGCCCCGATTTTGAGATTATCAGAGGAGGACGTTGAGTACGTAGTTTTCTGCGACGAATCGGGGACCGGGCCTGGCTGTGTCCTCATGCAGATACAAGAAGTGATTGATTATGTTTCTTTCCATCATATTCCACATGAGCAGAACTATGCGACCCATGATTTCTAGTTGGAAGTGGTAGTCTTCACATTGAAGATGTGGAAACACTACCTTATGGGTGGGCTATTCATCATCTACTCTGACCACAAGAACCTCATGTACATATTCTCAAATAAAGATCTGAATCTAGGATAGAGGCACTAGATATAGTTTCCCTAGGACTATATTTTTGAGTTCATCTATACACTTGGGAAGGGGAACAAGGTGGCAGATACTCTTAGCAGGAGATCGAGCACACATCTGCTGAGTGAGGTGATAAAATAGTTGGCCTCATTACAGTTATCCTTCATGGACAGAGAGGATATAGATTACCTTCAGTCGATGGTTGTAACCCCTCCACTATTATATAGTGTTATGGAGGCACATATTGGGGATGTTGATTGTGAGGCTTTTTGTGCACAGTTATCCTCAGGGCATGCCCTTGATGGATATTCACAAGGTAGGGAGCACGTAGTTATTTTTAGAGGTTCATTGTTGCACCAGTAGAATTACAGGAGGAGGAACTGAGGGATTATCATACACCCCCCTTAGAGGTACATCCTGGAGTGGAAGAGATGTACCAAAATCTCTGATGAGAGTTCTGGTGTTCAGGCCTAAAGAAGGTAGTAGAAGAGTTCATTTCACGATGCCTTTCCTGCAAGCAGGTGAAGGCTGAGCACTAGGTTCAAGTGGGATTATCTCACCCCTGGAAGATCCAGAGAGGATTTGGGATGGAATATTGATGGAATTCGTGATGGAATTACCACAGATGTCCAAGGGGCATGATTTCATCTGGGTGATCGTTGACCGACTCACTAAGTTGGCCCACTTCCTAGCTATCAAGGGGAAGAGTTCCATAAAGAGCGTGGGACTCCTCTACATGTAGGATATAGTTCAGATTCATGGCGTACCTTCTAAAATAGTCTCAGATAGAGATTACATCTTCACATCCCGCTTGTGTATGAGATTTCAGGAGGCTTTCTGGACGCAGTCATGCTTGAGCACGGCGGTCCATCCTAGACAGATGGTCTGATAGAGAAGACCATTCAGGTTCTGGAGGATATGTTGTGGGCCTATATCTTGGGCTTTGTTCATCGTTGGGAGGACCACTGAACACTAGTGTAGTTTTCATACAATAAAATCCACCCCTCCACCATTGGTATGGAACCGTTCGAGGCATTATATGGGTGACCCTACCGTTCACCGCTTTTCTAGACCAACCCCGGAGAGTGAGGACTCATGAGTCCAAAGATGGTGTGAGATACCACTAATAAGGTTTAGATCATCTAGGAGTGGATGAAAATTTCACAAATCCAGCTAAATTTCTCTACAGATAGACGATGAAGACCTCTGGAGTTTTAGGAGGGAGACCATGTCTTCCTTAGGGTCTCACCTAGATGAGGGTTATAAAGATTTGGATGAAGCAGCAAGCTATCTCCGAGATTCATCAAACCATTTTCAGATACTGCATAGAGTTGGAGGGGTGGCATACTTATTATCTCAACCACAACATTTTCACTAGGTACATGATGTCTTCCATGTGTCGTAGCTGAGGAGGTGCATGCATGACCCATTTCACGTCATTGACTGGGGAGAGCTGGACATCGAGGATGGAGAGAACTTTGCGGAGTACCTATTGGAGATCGAGGATTAGCAGGAGAGGATCCTTTGTGGGTGATCTATTCCCTTGGTGTGCATTTGGTGGCAACACATGAATCTTCAAGAGAGCACATGGGAGTGGCAGACTCAGATATGTGGCAAGTACCCACATCTTTTTTAGTAGCCTTGTTTTGGTTCTTCAGGGATGAAAATCAACAAGGCGGGAGGAATTTAATGCCTCAAATATTTTTTGTATTATTTTTAAATACTATATGGAATTATTTTGAGAGTAGATCTTTTGACAACATGCGATTTTGAGGCCCAGAGTGCCCTAATCAACGGTTGAAATTAATTAAACTTTAAAGAGCGCATGCGAGCGATATTCCTGAAAATTTTAAATAACATTTAAATGGGTTCCCTAATAAAAAATATGAGGAAAATGTTGTGTTCAGAGTAGAGAATTTTCCTTAGGTGGTGCTTAACAACAACCGGCGCGGGTCAGCTGTAAGAGTTAGTTATTATAAGTTTTAATGGAAATAGAATAAATAAATAAATAATTTATTTTAAATGTTCCATTTTTTACATAGAGGCCTAATCATCCCCTTTTAAATACCTGCTTATGGCATGTTCGTAGGGTTAGCCTCATAACCCAACAAATTAAGAGAGAGCCACTTGGATCTTTAGAGGAGAACCTGTTGGCTGACGACGATGACACAATCGATCGATGCATCTCAGATTCAACAAACCCGAGCAATAAACGCAACACAATGATTATTCTTCAACAAGATCAATGTATGAGGTGTTATTTCAATTATTCTCTTCATAATTCTTGGATTAAATGATGAACGCAGATCAACCCACCAACTAGGTGATCCGTGGATTGTGCTTTCTTGTGGGGGGGGGCATCAATTTCCTTTTATTTTGTGGTTTTGATCCGGGAATTGATTTTATAATGATCTTGGTTTATCATTTTGATTTTCCTATTAATCCTATTAATAGGAACAGATCTACGCTGTGAAGAAATATGGCAGAGGTTAATTCCTCCTTTGTTTATTGTTTTTCTTCCTCCCTGTTAATCCCGTGTTCTTCACGTTCTTCACGTGGTTGTGAACAATGGATAATTGCGCATATATTTTGCCATGAAACGATACCAAATTGGGGATCTAACAACGTGATGACCTAGAAGAGGTGTGAAAATGATGGAATTATATGAATTGACATAGTTCGAGAGTTCTCGTTCTTCGATCATTGTTCGTGCAGGTGGATCAGAACACATTTTTGGGGCCGATCGGTGGCCCAAAACTGACGGAATCGGATTCATGATGATCAGGTGACCTCAAAACATTAGTTTAATGATGAACAGATCTACATAACATACATCGGAGGATCTACGGAGGAATGGAATGAAGAACTGGAAGTTTTGGAAATTTTTTAAGAACACGGTGTGTATTCCAAAGAACACATTTTGTGGGACCGGCTCAGTGACGACTAGGGTTCTCTAATGCACAAACTGATGACACGACGTGTTATATAAAAAACATGGCATGCAGACCCTAAGAAGCATGGAAGAGGTGGATATGTAAGACTCGACATGTATCTAGGGGATTAACAAACACAGGGTGGAGTACACAGCCGTGTACTCCACCACACGACCAGACCAAGCTGGTTACTTGGGTTATCCCGTGTATCAGTTACACAGGATGGTCCACATAGGTTGAAATCGTGTACGGGCACATGATCGCATACACGGAGGGATCCCCCATTACTCAGACATGGAATGTGGTCCGTCCTATGCGCAGTGTAAGTACTTTTTTACACGACTAGCCTTACAACACGAGCCATTGTTCACGGGTAGTTCTTGGGGTTAGAAGACATGACGTGTGACAATTCTACATGCCATGTACTTTTCAGTACAAGGCTTGATCCTATTTTCCACCATATCTTAGACATGTTTCATTTGGGTTGGTTCCCCATTTTCTCGTTCCTCTGAAGGTTATGTATCGCTTCCATTTACTGGAGTATGATCCCTTCTGTAGTACATTCTGAGATAGAGTTAGGTAACCCTCCAAGAGACCCAGAGTGAGATCCTCTATCCATTATATAACCTAGTTAGAATCAATTATCGACATGATTGTTCCTAAAATACGATGATCCTCTACATAGAAGTTGAATACAGATGAGTCACGGTATCCGCCAAGGCCCTGGGAGTGATCCTCATTTGTGTATCGTGATCTTTCCCCACTCAGGAGTGTGTGCTACTGGAAAGAGTGTATCTATCTCTCATGAAATTTCCTGATGAACGACACTTCTTAGAAGGTCTTTATTAAAGATATCATACTTGAGGAGTGAGTTCTCCCAGATAAGTTCTTTGTGGAATCATCGAACTGAATCCCTAGCATGGGTACATGGTCTTGTGACTTGTCTCAGGACTACGGTTATGGGTTTTGAGAATATCTGGATTGTTTTTCTCTTGCTATATGTTCAATAGAAATATACTATGTAGATATGGCATTAATTTTCATTTGTGTATTGATTTTTGGTTTTCAGTGTCCTCTACTGAGTCTTTTTATACTCACCCATGCACGGGCATTACCTACATGTGTCGTGTCTTGTGCAGACGAGCGACCTTTTGATGAAGTCCATGGCAGACCAGGACCAGACTGAGCTTTTTGAGTACCCTACAGGCCGAGGTGTTCCTATATCTATGAGTAGCAGTCCTAGATCCTCTTTGTTCTTACAGGTTGGACTTTGTAGATGCAGACTCTTGTTTTAGGTGGGCTTGTATTCTGGCCCAATTTAATTTTTGTTCTATATAATAGTTGTACTCTATTGTTTTGGTTTAGTTTTATGCATGCATTTTGTTCCTTAGTAGTCTTTTCATTTATTCATTTTTGGTATTGGGGATGTTTTCATATTTAGGGGTACATATAAAATTCCTCCCATGTTAGTAGTAAGCCTACTCGGTGCTAGTCACGAGCCTCTGGACTCTTAGAGGTAGGCATGGGTAGTCGCGGCACATACCCCACATGGACGGGTCATGACATAACTAACATAATAAAACTATTGTTTATAAATATATATAATGAATTAATTCTTCACAAATTAGTTATAAATGAATATTATAAGAAATTGGATATAATGATTATATTTTTAGATAAAGAAAATTTTATGCTAAAAATGTTTTTATACACTAAAAGATTAAATTAAATAGTGAGTGGTATTAATTTAATATATATATATTGTATAATCAATTGAATATTTTTAATATTCATCTATTTGGATTGATATACATAAGATAACAACAAACTCTATTTTAAAAATAAAAACCAATATTTTAATAAAGGAAATTTTAACCTCCTTTTAATCGTAAACCCACTATAAATCTGAATTTTGACAAATTAATTTATTTAAGATTTCAAATATAAAATTTATTTTTGAAAGTGGAACATAATAATTAGGTAATGGTGACTTTTTTATATTTTCTATAATATTTCACTTTTTATTGATCAGTTTCAAATATTTAATTTTTGATCAAAACTTCATTTTCATATAATTTAATTTATGGGATAAATTATGTTTTAGATTGATTTTAATTTTTAATTATATAATATTTTTATTAAATAAAACAATTTATGTAATTTTAATCAATTTCAATTTTAACGTTTTTATAAAAACAAACAAAAAATTCAGACGTTTATACTTTAAAACCCAGAATTGTCATCCCGCCTATGAGATTAAATTTAAATAATTTATTTCCACTTATATGATAGTAATTTGAAAAAATGGAATATTTATTTTTTATCTTAATAATTTATAATTACTAATAATATAAAATTTTTTTTGAACAAAATTATTAGTGAAAGTAATTAAAGTTAATAACAATTATTAAGGCAAAATTAAGCTTAATAATAGACTAAACCTTTAACTTAGGGGCCCAAATGACCTAACCACTTGTAAAAAACCTCATTTCTGGTCACAAATATGGAATTAACCTTCCATTATTATTTTATGATTTTATATCACTTTTTTAGGTAAGAACATGTGTAGAGCTAGCATGATTCAAAAAAATCCAGGTGAGTCTGTTTCCTTCCCTATAAAGGCCACCACCTCTCCCATTCCTCACGCCACTCAAAAAACATTGGTTCAACCAATATTTTCACATATAGCTTCCCAAAATCCCCATAGAAATTTAATCCTACCTTATGGAAGAAATAATTCTATGGAATCCCTTTTCTTAAACCAAATGTTGTTACCTGAATAAGAGGTAACATCTTCTCTAATGTTTTTTAATTTGTTTCCTTTATCCGCCCCCTAAAATCCCCTTATTCCAATATTATGATACCAAAATAGTATCATAAATATACTATGATTTTTTAATGTAATGGTTAAAAACTACACTTACACACACTCCAATATAATGGGTAGCCAATATATTGTTTCTATATATGGTGAACTACTGCCTCATGAAATGATGATTGTTCATTTTTTCCTTTACCACCTCTCATGGTGGCCATTATTAAAAAATATATATATAAATAAATTTTATTTTTTATTTTTCATGTATTTATACATATTTAATCCTTTTATTACACATACCATTAAGTATTTATATTTTACATTAATATAATAACACGGTTTCAGGAAGTTTGGACTATGACCCCCTCGAAACAACCTGATTCATTAACACTAAACATGGAACATATAAAGGATTTTTTTAATTAAATATATGTTACATAAAAAAATATTATATTAATTACATAATTATTATTCTTTAAATATACATTATATAAACCATTTTCATTATAAACCTTTCACGCACTTAAAAACTGGTAACGTCGTTCGTGGATGTGTGTACTACCACCTCCTCGACTCGATGTGATTATTTTAACATAACATGAATTATTTATATATATAAGTAAATATGATTAAATAACATTTTATTTTGGATATAATTAACATTTAAAATTATATAGAGTTTCTTACCTTCTTCCTAGGATGATCATTGAAAACTGAGAATGTTACTCCTGCGTACGTCTGACCTACACTCTCCATGATTGTAATGTTAGTTAATTGTTAAAAAACCATATTTAATTATTGCTATAAAATTTTAATTTATTTATAAATATGATAATTATGTAATTATTATTATTATAGAAATTTTATTTAATGAACTCTTTGACCACAATTAACCTACCAAAGTCATTTTCCACACATAAACTGAATTTGGTCAAAACACCCGATGTAAACTTAGTTGTTTAGGTTTTTGTATAAAACATAGTAAAAATGAAATAAATTTAATGATAAAAGTAAAATATTTTATTAGGAATGTATAAAATAAAAATAAAAATATTACACATGAAGTTAAAGTTTGTTCACCTGAAAATAAACTCATGTTAAGGGATTATCACCTCACTTTTTACATCTATAAGATAAATGTCATGTTCACTAGTGACATCCTTTGTGGGTTGTATCTACTACCCATTATTAATAATATATATTGAATTCCATTATCATCATGGTATTTAAGGCTTTCATTTAATATTATTCCTTCATTTGGTTTACGATTTAAAATGTTTCAATGTGGTGTGGGACACTTTGTAATGTTTAATGATTATTATAAACAAAAATAACTACAATGATCCTCCAATGGTATTTCCATTTGAGGAAATTATATTACCATTGTTCAATAGACAATTTAGTTTTCCAATACTCCAGTAATTTCTGATGTTTTTCAAGTATTCGTACCATTTTTCCACTATTTGGTACTCAAAGTGTTTTAAAAAATTATTTAACAAAACCTGAATTTATATCACTCTTCATTCTGAGAATCTGGTCCCTTCTAAAAACAATTTTTTATTAAAATGTTTTGAAATTGATTTTAAAATTATTTGGTAAAGAAATTTTTAGCCCTTTTTATGTTAAAATTTTTTTAAAAGGAATATTCTTTTCACTTTCCCATCAAGTCATTTTTCGAAAAATTTTACTATGCCAAAGGAATGTTATAAACCTCATACAACAAGAATGAGTTTAATCATTATAATTTATTTTAATATTACTTTTCATGCCTAAAATGTTTCATTTAAAATAAGATGTTTTAAAATGTGATTTCTAAATAGAAGGGTTTTCAAAAGGTTTTTCAAAACAAAATCATATTTTCCTCAAGACTATTTTTATGAATTTTCTTTATATTTCTATTCATAAAAAAACAATCCTTTATTTTACTCCAATTAGGATATTTTTTTTGATACCATCCTTACTAATCCTATGGATGGTTTATGATCTATTTTGCTATGGAAAGTATTCAAATTCACTTCCTTGGTTTATTTATTAGTTCACTTTAAATATTTAATATCATATGATCATTGGACATTGAATTTCAAAAAATTATGCATTTAATTTATCCTGGGAATTACTACTACCTAAATTGTATAGCATGTTACATACAATTTCTAATTTTACATTTATTTGTGGATATATTGACAATTATTTAATCTTTAATCAATACTAATATTTGATAAGGCATATTATTTATTTTCATTATTCGATATGAGGAATGTTTTGGACTAGAAATGACGGGTGGAACCCATAATTTATATAACACCTCAATGCATCGATAGATTATCACGAGACAAATAAGTTGTGCATATGGGTTTATACATATAATTTAAACTATCTTGTAAAGGGCTTGATTCACGTTCATTATTCATGACGTCTGTTAATATAGATTTTCCTTCATTCAGTTTTAGTAATTATTCATCCTTGATAATTTTCATTGAAATATATATGTACATATTTCATTTCAATTCATTTATTAAACGTTATTTGTTTCATTTTATTACATTTACATATTTTTTTTCCTTATCTAGTTATTTTAATGTCATGTGTTTCTAGTTGTTTCATTGACATATTTATTATGCACTTCTATTTATTTTATTAATTACATGGAATGTGTGTTCAGTTATTTACCTATAGATATGGACTATTCTAATTGATTAATTATTTATTACGCTTTACTTATCCCTTAATGACCATTTTAGATTACCCTTATTATTTTTCATTCCCAAAGAATCTATGAAGCATACTATGAAAGATATGAAGGGTATTACTTTTTGGAATAAAATTATCCTCAATGTTTTGTATTTAGAAAATGATAAAATATATGTATTAATTAGTGTATTAATTTATAATACATGAATCATTTATGTATCTTCTTTACCAAGACTACTAAAATCTTATTACATTGAGATTTGATTCCCAGTAATAATGCCAATGTAATTAGAAGAAAACATGAACTCCATGATATATAGTTTCAATTAGATATAGTTGGTATCAAAGGAAGTTTATTAGCTATCCTAGGAACTAGATTTAGGAAAACATAGGTTAAATAACATAACCCTAAGGTATAAATTGTGGATAAGTATAGAATATCATCATAAATTTTTGTTAAAGTGAAGATTATGTAAGTATTATAGGAAATAAATACATGTTTGGATACTATAATTTTATGTGGTTCTAGAAAATATGTCCCTAAAAGTAATAAATTTGATAAGGCATTCTGAGCCGGACTCGGGGTAACTTGGTACATGAAAGTAGGCCATACTACAGACTTATTTTGGCAATATTTGGGGATATTATTTAGTTAATTAACATTTTATTTACAATGCATTATGATGTATTTGAATAGATAAGGAAAATGATTACTATAGGTCAATCCAATGGTGTTTAAGATTTAAAAAAAATGTTTCATGATTTAGATATCTTATAGACAATTATACACTTTTCTCAATGTGAATATTTTTTATGAAACTATTATTTTTTGATTCAGTCAATCGATGGAACCTGAATGTTTCAAGATACCATCAAACATGAATGAAAAAGTGTTAAAATGAGAAACCAAATGTTTTTTATGATGAGAGTGAAGTATATAATGTTTATGCCAAATCAGTTTTCCTAAAATATGATTAACAATATATACCTTTCCCGAATCCTAAACACAACAATGAAGAGAAGAATTGAGGTTTCTAAGAACTCAAATGGTTGAGACTATAAAGAAAATAACTCTGGATGTGCGAAAGGTGAGATTTATGGAATTATTCACTTAGGAAAGTGTCTCAATGGAAAAAATAAATGTTTTATATGAATGAAATAAGTACACAAAAGGCATATTTAAGAGGAAAAATGAATTTTACATTGGAATGAAATGAAGCTCATTCTATGAAATATATTATAGTTCAATGTCGTAACTGTAGAGATCCAAAAATTTACCAGAATCAATGTCCAGTTCAAGACGATAAAATCTAGTATAAGAAAGAATCTATATGTAAATATGTGGATTAATTATTTATTTGTTAAGTTTGTATTGAAGACATTTGTTAAAAGGTTATTTAGTTATTAATATTATTTTTCGTATGTCGGTAATATTTGTTTTTGAAATTATATTAATTTTTTTAGAAAACGGAAAACCTATAATCCGGGTGAAAACAAATTAAATCCATAATTTATGTGAGTCTTGATCCCATGACTGATCGATGATAAGAGTTTCATGCCAACCACTTACCTATGAAATGACCTAATTAATTTTGTTGTAGTTTTTAGTTAATCAATTTGATGAATAAATGTTAATGATGGGTAGTACTATCACTTTTAAGGATTAGATATTAATCCATTATTCATATTAGTTTTTTAAAATTGTTAGTGGAAAATATTTAGAATTTTTACTCTTTTATAGGCCTTTCGATCCATTAAAAGTTTCATTTAGTGCTTCAGGCATAAAAAATCATTAGTGGTAATTATTTATAGGTAATAAAGGAATGAATAAGAATTTGATCAATGAGTAACCAAAATTTAGGATTTTTCCCCTGCAAATGAGTCCTATCTGGTTTGAATATTTCCTTATATTCATGGTTAGAAAAATAATTACCCAAAATTAGGGAAATGTCTTAGAAATAAAATGTTTTCATTCTTCCTTAATTTCTATAGAGCCAATGGTTATCTCAATCATCCAATGATTTATGGCATTGAGGAACTCAACTTTCTATTTATTAGTCAATTTTTTGTGATTCATGACCTCATTCACTATATTTAAATATTTATTCTTTTCCCCCAAGTATGTATCTCTACTTTCCACTGATTTTATATTACTTAGAGGCCTAGTTACATGGTATTCCATGTGACATTTGTACGTTCCATTATATATTTGGAAGAGGATGAATTATAAAAAATTATCAGGGTGTGTTATTTAAAATAGAGGATGTATCAATCAATCCACCCCCATGATTGTGTTTAAACGGTATGGATGTAATTTAAATAAGGTGGGGAGGATGTGACACCCCAAAAATCAAAGGTAAGAACCTTGTATTCAATAATTTGTATGAAATGAGACACCAAGAATTTTTGGTAATATAATATCTAGGTAATTTATAATATATTTACTATTTAAAATAGATTCTATATATTTTTATGCCTGAAACACTGAGTTAGCATGATTTATATACAGGGGAAACCTTCCTTGATGGATTAAATTACACAAAATATAGAGTTTTATCAAATAGTAATATAATATTACAATATAATGAGATTCAATGGAGCTGATAAATTAGTAGTTATGGATAGTAATAACAAACATATGAAAATTATGGATTTTACAAATATATAATGAATTAATTGGTTTCAAATTAATTCTAAATGAATATAAGAAATAATTGAATATAAAGTGAATATTTTTATGCTAAAAAAGATTTTTTGTGATAATAGATTAAATTAATTAATTAGTTATATTAATTTAATATATTTATATTATATATTTAATAAAATATTTCTTATATTCATCCATTAGGATTGATAGACAAAAGATAAGAACAAACTCTATTTTACGCAAAACCCTATGTTTTTATAAAGGCCATTTTTCTGCCTTTTAATGGAGAACCCGTTTTAAATATAAATTTGGACACATTAATTTATTTAACATGTAAAAATAAAATTTATATTTTAAATAAAAACTTCATAATTATTTTAGGGTGAATTTTAGTTTTTTTAATAAAAAACTACTTTTTTAATGAATAGTAAAAAATAGTGAATTTTATTTCTAAACTGCTTTTTCATATAATTCAATAATAAGGATAAATTTTGTTTTAGATTAGTTTTAAAGTATAATTATATTGTATTTATATAAAACAATATAATCTATTTAATTTTAATCAATTTCACTTTGACATTGATTATAAAAACATAGCAATCTTTTAGTCGTTTTTACTTCAATAACCCGCATTGTCGTTACACATGCGAGATTAAATTTAAATCATTTTATACCACTAATGTGAATTGAATTTTTAAAATAGATTCTATATTTTGAATTAGAATAATTTATAACATCTAATAAGAAAAAAATTGTTTTTTAACAAAATTATTATTGAAGGAAATTAAAATTAATTACAATTATTAAGGAAAAATTAAGCTTAATAAAGGTCTAAACCTTTAACATAGGGGGCCAAATGACCATGAAACTTGTACAAAACCTATTTAATGATCATACACAGAACATGATCCTTACATTATTGATTTTTTAATTTCTTTTTTTAAGTAAAAACATTTGTATACCAAACATGTTTTAAAAAAATTCTAAGTGGGTACTTTTCCTTCCCTATAAAAGGCCGCCACGTATCCCAATTCTTCAGACATATAAAAACACATCGTTTATTCAAATATCTTTCAAAATAGATTCCAAACATCCCTAACCTAGTCCATGAAGCAACCCTTTGGGCATAAATCCTTCCAAGTAAACCTTTTTGTTCACACCAAAAGTAGTTACCCGCTTAAGAGTAACATCTTCTCTAAAGTTTTTAATTTTAATTCCATTATCCACCCCCAAAAAATATATTTATTCAACTATTATTTAACAAAAACATTATAAATAAATAATATGATGTTTTTATGTAATTTTTTTGACCGAAACCCACACACACTTCAATATAATGATTAACAAACATACAGTTTCTGTGTGTGATGAACTACTGCCTCACAAAACTATGATTTTTCATTTTTCTTTTACCACCTATCTTGGTGGCCATTATGATAGAATGTATGTTTATATATGATATATGATATATTTATTATTTTTTTACTTATTTATTTTATTTATTACACATACCTTTAATACATTCATTTGTTGTTAATATGATAATATCGTTTGAGGAAGAGTGGATTATCTCCCCCTCGAAGTGATGTTATTCATTTACAGTAACCATGGAACATATAATGGTTGGTTTTAATTAAACATACGTCACATAAAAAACCTATATATGATATTCATGAAATAATTACCTTTATTTAAATATTATATATATATATCATTTTCTTTATTTCTCTTTCACACACTAAAAAAGTGACTACGTCATTTGTGGACGTGTGGACAACCATCTCCTCGACACGATGTGATTCATATTACATCACAAGAATTATATATAAGAATATATGATTAAATAAAATTTTATTAAGGTTATAATTATCATTCTATAATTATATGGTGGTACCTCCTTTCCATAAAGATCATTGAAAATTGAGATTATTGCTCATGCATATGTATGACCTACCATCTCAATGGTTGTAATGGCGGTTCATTTTTCATAACCATATTTAATTTTTAATCATAAATTTATAACTAATTTATAAATATGATCATTATTTCATTATTATTATTCTATAAATTTCATGTAAAGAACCCATTGGCCATAGTTGTCCTATCAATGTTTTTTTGACATATAAACTTAATTTGGTCCAAACACCCGACATAAACATAATTTTTTAAGTAGTTGTATAAAACATAGAAAAAATAGAAAAAATTAATTATAAACATGAAAAACGTTCCCATGAATGTAAATAAAATAATTGAATTTCATTTTACAGCATGCTAAAATAAATTCACTTGAAAAGAAACTCAAGGTAAGGGATTCACATATCACTTTTAACATCCATGAGATAATTAAAAAGTTCACCACTTACATATTTTTTGTAGTGTATGTACTACGCATTATTATATATTATATCATAAATTCCTTAATCTACATGGTATTTATAGACTTAGTTTAATATTATTCCTTTATAAGGGCTTTGATTTAAAATGTTTCAAACTAGTACATGACACTTTCGAATGATTAAACGTTATTTTCATTAAAAAAAACATTAATGACCATTCAATGGTGTTTCAATTTTAGGAAATTATTTTACCATTTTTATATAAAACCATTCATTTTCCACTAATCAGGTAATTAATGACCTATTTCACATTTTAGTACCATTTTCCCTCTATTTGGTAATCAAATTATTTTAAAAATGTTTTTAAGAAAACCTAACTTCATTTCTCTCTTTAGTCATAGAAATTTATTTCTTTTAAAAATCATGTTTTATTAAAATGTTTTTAAAAATGATTTAAAAATTGTTTAGTAATGAACTTTTTATCCTTTTTTCATTTACCAATGTGTTCCATGTGATCAATTTTTCCATATCCAGATAAGGATTTTTTCAAACCTTTTTATCATAAAAACCAATATTCTTTTACATTATATAAAACATACTGATTTAATCAACGTCATTTCCTTAAATATTCATTTTCTTGTCTGAAATGATAATTTTTTACATTTTTTTTTTCAAAATGGGACATTTAAAGATTTCTTTTCAAAAGTTTTCTTAAAACAAAACTACGTTTTCATGAAAAATATTTTTATAATATTTTCATTCATAAAAAACAACGACCCTTTATTTTGGTCCACTTGTGATATGTTGTATTAATATTATACATACTATTACTATGGATGGATTACAATTGATTTTTCTAATTATCATATTCACATTCACTTACTTGATTTCTTTTTTACTGCCAATTAAATATTAAATGTCATATGATCATTGAACAATGAATTTACCTAAATTATCTATTTCATTTATCAGAGATATTTCTATTTCCTAAACTGTATACAATTTGAAATACACTATATAATTTGACATCTACTTGAATATTGGAGGAAATATTGACAATTTTTTATTCTTTATTCTATACTAATATTTGCAAAGGAATGATATTTATTTTTATTATTGGATATAATGAATGTTTTTCTCATGAAATGATAGGTGGTGCCAGAACATTATTTAGCTTCTCGATACATCAACAGATTCTCACAATGAAAATAAGACGGAAAATGGTTTTCTACCCTTTATTTAAACCATCTTCGTAATGGTCCTAATGAAATTGTAATTCATGTCCCTTAGACATGACTTCCATTAAGAAAGAATTTCCTTTATTTAGTTTATGATGTTATTTATCCTTGAGATTTTACGTGGAAATATCTATGGATGCAAATTATTTACCTTACCATATTGACTATTCTAATTTATTAATAAATTAGAATATTCAATTTGGTAAGGTAAATTTTAATTACGTGGAATGTGTGTACAATTATTTACCTTACCATATTGACTATTCTAATTTATTAATTACGAATTCCACTAAAATTTACCATTACAGAACATTTGAGCTCACCCTTATTATGTTTCATTCCCTTGGAATCTAGGAAGTGTAATCTAAAAGATAGGTAAGGATTTACTAGTTGGAGTAATGTTATCATCAACGTTTTAAATTTATAAATAATAACTAATTTATGTAGCAATTAGTGTATTAATTTGTAATACAAGATTAATTTATGTATCTAGTTTACCCAGAGTACAAAAATCTCATTCTATAGAGATTTGATTCATAATAATCATGCCAATGTAAATAGTAAAAGACATAGGCTCCATGAAATATGGGGTTAGGTTTCTACACATCCCAATCCCTTCTTTCATACATCACTATAGATTAATAACCCTTTTCCACTATAGGTTAATGTAATCAAAGGTGTTCTAACGAGCTTTCTATTTAGTTCCTTGAAATTTATCTCACATTCAATTGTCCAGAGGAACTTAGAATTCTTATAAATTAACTTTTTCAAATTATGAGATAGTCATGAGAAATTCCCAAAAAAATACCAAATATCAAGCTAAAACAAAAAATCTATGGATCTCAGTCACTAGGGTTGGTCTAGTCCAACATTCAACAACATTAAACTTTGATGGATCTACTTCTATACAATATCTTGATATTATGTGACCCAAAATTGAAACATTTTGTATCCAAAATTCACACTTTTTGAAATTTTTCATACAATTTAACTTTACTTGGGGTATTTAGTAAAATTATCATGTCGTCTTCATGTTCTTCCTAGACCATTTAATATATAAGAATATCATCTTTTAATATTACCACAAACTAAATAAGGTTATCTCCCAGAACTATATTTATCAAATCCATAATAATAGTAGTTCAATTTTTAAGAACAAAATGAATCACTATAAATTCGTAGTGTTCATACCTTGAATGTAATTATATCTTGGGTATATCCTCTTTATTGACCCTCAATTGTTGACATCCAAAATGAATTCCAATCATTTAAAAGTATTGATCTCAACATTGTAGATCAAAGAATTCATCAATAAGAGGAAGACAATACTTTTTCATGATAATGATCTTGTACAACTAAAGATAAAAAAGAAAATTCACATTGATCTATCTTTATTTTTCAAAATGAGTATATGTACAACCCATGGTGACACACATGTTTGAATGAATCCATTATCAAGGTTTTCTTATCGTTGATTCTTAATTTAATATACCTAAATTGGGATAATTATGTATGGAGTATTTGAAATTAGTGTGGAACTAGATATGAGTTCTATCAATAACTAAACATCATTTTTTAGTGGAAGGATATGAAAATATTCTATGAATATATCCACAAATTCCAAAACATTAGGAATATTATTGACGTTGAGTTTGTCCCCAACAATTTGAGTTAAAAATATATTCTAAATGGGAATTAAAAAGAATAAACTAGATGTAATCTTCATATGATGTTCATACTTATCATCACATTCATAGCCAATCAAAAGATGTAAATAAATATCAAATGTAACTTATAGTCCTCAAAAACTACTGTTGATTTAATGAATAGAAATAAAATCCATGCCAAATATGACATCAAATTCAACGAAAGGATGAATGAAAAGATTTTTAGGAAGAACATAACCATGAACATCAACTAGATATGAATATTAGAAAACTGATGCAATCATCATACCATTATGTGGATTCACTTCTAATTCCACACCTAATTTCATTGGGTGGAATCCTAATATATATGGAATATTATTTATAAATGATATAGTGGGGACATCTATAATCAAATAATACATTAGTAGATCTAGAGTGGATGGTAGGTGTAACATTCACCACATTGTTATCTCACACATTTTTATAAACAATGATGACATTATATTTCTATTTGAACCTCAGTTTATGATGTTGTTGACCCCGATCATCATCAACATCCCCTGGGTTTTGGAATAGTTTATAATAATCCCCATCATGTTTAAATATAATATATTGAAGTGTGGTAGGTTAATTATAAGGCCCCAGCCTTAAACCTTACTTAATCTTGAGTTATTACAAGATTACACATTGAGGATCTTTTCGGGTTTAGAGTTTTAGAGAATTAGATCATAAAACTTGCATTACATTCCACATATAAAAAAAGTGGTTACATAAAGATATTATTCTTCATTCCCATCAATGGAAACACATTTGAAATAAAACATGGATTCTTTTTGACACATCCTTGACCCTATCATCTTATCATGTACCTTTCCCTTGACCTGTGAAAAACATTTCAAAAACTTGGGATGAGAATAAAAACTCAGTATGGGTTATAAAAACATGGGAAGGAAACATGAGTTCATATATACATAAGAATGAAATCATACTATACCCATAAAACATAGGCACTTTAACATACCTCATAAAATCATGAATAAATCATAAAAATCATAATACATAAAGGTAACTTGAGGCATTCATAACATTCTTACGTAGGGAGTAACCCTCTTGGTTACGTTTGGAATACCCATCACAGTATATTCCCTAAAATCTCTTCGGAGAAACCTTAATGTTTCACTCCTTCGCGTTACCCAATGCATTGGAGAGCTATAACGGGCTCACCCGCCCTTAGTTTATCATGGAACCACCCGTCTTCATAATAATGCCCAAGAACCATAACATAATCATATCACATAAAACATGCATAAAGGAAACATAAAATTTCCACATTTCAATCACGATATATCAATACAACACATTGATATAAAAACATTATGAAAACCATTTTCAATACTAAAATAAAAGAAAAGTAAAATATGGTATTTATCTTTCTTTTAAAAAGAAGGTATGGCTTGTAGAGGAAGCCGAAACTCAAATAACGGTCACGACGGCGGAGAAGTCGTTGTCGCCGCATACGTACGACAAAAACATTCCCTTTTGCCGTTTAGTAAACACTTCGTATAAAAAAGATTCCTTTTGAATAAACTTAAAAGTAAAAGGGGTTTATACACCGTATAAAAGAAAGTTGTGTATAAAATAAAATATGCCTCAACGAAAGGAGATTGAGACGAAGTCCCATACCTAGTATCCGACTTGACCCGACCGTTCTTTAATCTCCTGAATAATAAACTTGAGTTAATCTCTACTTGCTTAAGAACCTTTTTCAAGTTCATTATTCCTTTTATACCATGTTATGAACATCATGTAATCATTTAAGTTAATAATGTTTATTTTGTCGGTATTTGGTTCTTAAGTCAAAAATAGACTTCTTACACTTACCTGTTGTTAATTTGGTCAAAGGTTCATTATCTCCAGAATGATATTAATGATTTGGATAAAATATATATCATATATATTCATCATATACATGTATTTATAATATTACATCACATTTAGAGGTAAGAAATGAAATGCACCGTTCATGGAGACGGTAAGCCGTACGTACGCATGAACGCTACTTTCATTTCTATTTCGTATTTTATAGAATGGAATCATAATGATATAAAGGTATATTATAATTACAGTATAATATCATATATAATACCATAGTTCCATCCTTTATATGTCCCACATATGGTATTTAACGAATCAAATCACTTTTAGCGGGCGGTAGTCCGCACTTCCTAAATTGAAGATATCGTGTTTACCCATAATGGAAACCATAAAGGTCTGCCCAAAATGAAAAAAAACAGAAGCTTAAGGAAAACATAAACATATTATATATCATATATAAATATAGTGACATCATAATGGCCACCTTTGAAGGTGTTAAATGAGTATTGAACAATCATCGTTTCGGGAGGCAGAATTTCGCCATCCACGGAAACTGTATGTTCTTTAACCATTTGATGTAGTTGTGTGAGAGTGTAGCTCAAATAAATCTTATAACAACATCCTAGTATATTGAATATACTGGTGTTGTTACAAAAGAAGTAAAAAAAAGAGTTTAGGGGGTTGGAGAAGCAAAATAAAACAAATGAACATGAGAGAATGAATTACCTTTAAAAGTGTAACTTCTTTTGATTTGAGCCTAAAGGCTTCCTTTGAAAGAATTATGCCCAAAGTTAATCCTATAGGATGAGGAGAGGGATGTGTAGATAGTAAATGGGCAGGGGTTGGCCGAGTCAAAGGCTTGAAGAGTGTGTGAAATGAGGTAGAGGTGGGGGCCTTTTATAAGAGGAGAGGAGGGGCACTTTTGGAAAGTAAAGAAACATTACTTTATTTGAAAATGTGTTTCGGTTTCAAAGGGTCCCACATTGATATAATTCGTGGCTAAGGTGATAAGGGTTCTAAATCCACTCATCCAATTGGTTTTGGAAATGTGTAGTTCATAGATTTTACATTATCTTTCTATTTTATTTAAATCGTCAAATAATGATGTCGTCGCTGCATCATTATTATGTCATAAATAATTTAATATTTTTAATGTCTAAAAATTATAAAAAAAATACTATGATGTAGGAAATCTTTTTCTATTTCCAATGACTATTTATAATAAAAATTTTGACTTTTATAACCCCACTTAAAAATTGTTTTCGTAAAACATGTTATGTTTGTGTCATTTTCACTTTAACATTAAATAAAAAGTAATTTATGTCATTTCCCAACAAAAGTGGATCCATGGGGTCCCCAAGTTGACCCATGGAATTTCATGGTCGGCCATGACACAACCAATGAGGTTGGGACATGTGTCTAGGTCATTTCATATTATTAAAGCATTATTTATACCTTAAACTACACTAATTACCACTAATCGTGATTAAGAACTTAATAAGTTACTATTCACCAAAAAATTATTTTAATATCATTGAACAACATTTTACTTCTTAATGACAACCATGTATGTCGGATTTTCAAAATTCAGTACACATTAGTAGTAAACTTTCATTTAACCGAAAAATCAGTTTGTTGATTACCACTTAGTGGTTTCACTATTCATCAAAAATTGAAGTTTTTCAGAAAATTACCAAAAATTCACCCTAAGCTATATTTGATATTCCGAATTCAAAAATGAAGTCTATTTTACAAAATTCAAATCATATAAGTCACATTAATTAATTTAATAATTAATTCCCGCTGCCAGAGCAAATAGCGTGTTTTTACAAAACAATAAGTATCAAAAGATTGACACCAGTTTAAGTCTAATTTCAAAGTGAAATTGATTACAATGACCACCATTGGATAAAATGGTAAAAATATATTCTAATTTCACTTCAAAACCAATTCAAAACATAATTTAATCATATAAATAAATTAGATTAAAAGTAGTTTTGATGTAAACTGCAGTATTTTTCACTATTCATTAGAAAATGAACATTGTCAGAAAAATACCAAAAATTCACACAAGGTAAATTTTGATGTCCCAATCATAAAGAATAAGTTTATTTTGACAAACATAGTTTATAAAATTGTCAAAAGATAGATTCAAAAATGGTTTTCCATCAAAAGGCAGTAAAACAATCTTTTAAGAATATTAGTGTATTCCATGCATAAGATTGTATTTATTTTAATTTTAAGCCTCTATAATAGTATCTTAACCATTAATAGACATAGATAAAAATATCTATTATTCATTACTTACTTGGGATGTTACATCCTTCCCCCCTTTAGAAAATTGCGTCCCCGCAATTTATTTACTTATCAAATAAATGAGGGTACTTATCCCTCATTGTATTTTCAGATTCCCATGTTGCCTCTTCAATCATGTGGTTTTTCCACAAAACCTTTACCTGCTTAATCACCTTATTCCGTAAAACTTGCTCCCTGTGGTCAAGAATCTGGACCGGTTGTTCCTCATAAGATAGGTTCTCCTCCAGCTGAACTACCTATGGACTCAAAACATGAGATGGATCTGGCATATACTTTCTCAACATCGAAATGTGAAAAACATTGTGTACCTGAGATAAACTCGGAGGTAAAGCCACTCGGTATGCAACTGATCCAACTCTCTCCAGAATTTCGTATGGTCCAATGAACCTTGGACTCAACATTCCTTTCTTACCAAATCTCATCACGCTTTTCCAAGGAGAAACCTTGAGAAAAAATGATCACCTACCTCGAAAGATAGATCCTTCCTCCGGTTATCCGCATAACTCTTCTGCCTGCTCTGAGCTGTTCTCATGTGTTTCTGAATCAGCTGAACTTTTTCTTCCATCTCTTCTACCAATTCTGGTCCCATCAACTTCCTTTCACCCACTTCATCCCAGAAAGCTGGAGTTCCACACCGCTTCCCATATAATGCCTGAAATGGTGCCATCTGTATACTGGAATGGAAACTGTTATTATATGAAAACTCAACCGAAGAAAGATGTTGGTCCCAACTTCCCTGATAATCCATAGAACAAGCTCGTAGCATATCCTCCAATGTCTGAATTGTTCGTTCTGACTGCCCATCTGATTGAGGATGAAAAACTGTACTAAAATTTAATTCAGTACCCAACGACTTCTGAAGGCCTTTCCAAAAGTTAGAAGTAAACTTGGGATCACGATCTGATACAATGGAGAGAGGAACTCCATGTAACCTGACTATCTCTTTAAGATACAAACGGGAAAGTTGATCAAGAGAGAAAGTATCTCGTATAGCAAGGAAATGAGCAGATTTGGTCAAGCGATCAACAATAACCCAGATTGCATTATTACCTCGAGATGTCTTCGGTAATCCAACAACAAAGTCCATGGATATATTCTCCCATTTCCACTCTGGCACTGGTAAAGGCTGAAGCATCCCTTTCGGTAACTGCCGCTCTGCTTTAACCTGCTGACAAGTCAAACACTTCACAGTAAAATCAGCAATATCTCTTTTCATTCCATCCCACCAGTAATACTCCCGCAGATCTCTATACATCTTAGTACTGCCCGGATGAACTGAAAACGGAGAACTATGAGCTTCACATAACAACACTCTCTTCAACTGTGAATCACAAGGCACACACAATATCTTCCCAAATCTCAAAACACAATCATTATCAATGTTGAATTCAGGCAACTTACCTTTCTGAACCAGCTCTACCTTTTTCTGCAACTCACTATCTTGCTTCTGTGCTTGCTTGATTCTATCTGATAGAGATGATCTCACTGATACCTGAAACAAAACAGAAGGACTTCCTGCACCAACAACTTCTATGCCAAAGTTCATCAAATCGTTAACCAAAGGATCACGTTCCAAATGCAACATTGTTAATGAAGTATTACTTTTTCGACTCAAAGCATCAGCCACTTTATTTGCTTTTCCCGGATGGTAATGAATTGTACAATCATAATCCTTGATTAATTCCATCCATCTCCATTGTCTCATGTTTAACTCATTCTGAGTGAATATATACTTTAAACTTTTGTGATCGGTATATATTTCACACTTTACTCCATACAAATGATGCCTCCAAATTTTTAAAGCAAAAAAAACAGCAGCTAATTCCAAATCATGTGTAGGGTAATTTACCTCATGAGTTGTCAACTGTCGTGAAGCATAAGCAATTACCTGATCATTCTGCATTAGGACGCAACCAAGTCCTTTCAATGAAGCATCACTGTATATAACAAACTCACCATTCCTGGAAGGTAGTGCCAAAACTGGAGCATTCACCAATCTTCTTTTCAATTCCTAAAAACAATCATCACATTCTTTTTTCCAGATAAACTTAACACCCTTCCGAGTTAGCTTAGTCATTGGACTAGATAACCGTGAAAAATTTCTAACAAACCTTCGGTAATAGCCCTCCAAACCAAGGAAGATACGAATCTCGGTTACATTTGTGGGCCTTGGCCATTCTTCCACAACTTTTGTTTTTGCAGGATCAACAGTTATTCCATCTTTAGAAACAATGTGACCAAGGAAAGAAATTTGTTGCAACCAAAACTCACACTTGCTGAATTTCCCATATAGTTTCTTTTGTTTTAAGGTTTGTAAGATAACCCTTAAATGTTTTTCATGCTCCTCTTTACTTTTAGAAAACACCAAAATATCATCAATGAAAACCACCACAAACTTATCCAAGAACTCATGGAAAATTCTATTCATTAAGTCCATGAATACAGTAGGTGCATTGGTTAGCCCAAAAGGCATTACTACAAATTCATAATGGCCATATCTCGTACGAAATGCAGCCTTCGGAATATCTGCCTCCTTTACCTTCAGCTGATGGTACCCCGATCTCAAGTCAATCTTTGAAAAAAACTGAGCTCCCTGGAGCTGATCAAACAAATCATCGATATGAGGCAAAGGATATTTGTTCTTAATAGTGATATTATTCAAGGCTCTATAATCAATGCAAAGTCTCATAGAACCATCTTTCTTTTTAACAAATAAAATAGGAGCACCCCATGGTGATGTGCTAGGTCTAATGAAACCTTTCTCTAATAAATCTTGCAATTGCTCCTTCAACTCTAAAAGTTCAATTTGTGCCATTCGATAAGGGGGTTTTGAAATTGGCTTAGCATCAGGAACTAAGTCAACAGTAAACTCAACTTCCCGATCTGGTATTATTCCAGGAAACTCATCAGGAAAAACATCAGGATACTCATTTACCACTGGCACATCATTAATCTGAACAGTTCCTTTATTTTCAACGACATGTGCAAGGTAACATTCATTTCCATCTTTTACAAGTTTCTCGGCCTCTTGATATGTTATAAAAAGTAAGGGTTCATTCTTGTAAACAAACTGAAAGTCTTTCTGAAAAGAAACTTCTTTAGCTCTACAGTCAATCTTAGCATGGTAAATAGAGAGCCAATCCATACCCAGGATAACATCAAACTCTACTAGAGGTAGAACAATAAGGTTTGCAAGTAGGTTCTTTCCACAGATAAGGATAGGAAGATTCTTATAAATTCTTTTTGCCTCGACACTTCCCCCAGGTGTTTTTACCAAAAGTTCAGGAGTCATTTATTGAGATGGTATTCCCATTTTACTAGAAAAGGTTTCAGAGATGAAAGAATGTGTAGACCCCGAATCAAACAACACACTGGCATAACTTGAAAAAACAAACAAAGTACCTGATACAACTTCATTTGATGGCCCGACATCTGCTGAAGTAGTTGCAAAGGATTTCACCACCCCTTTATGCTTGTAGTCTAACTGCTTCCCATCACTCAAGCTCTTTGTCGGACACTCATTTGCATAGTGACCCATCTCATTGCACTTAAAACATTTCACTAACTGTAAATAAAATTTGTTCTTACCTTCACCTTGATCCTTTTCAGTGCAATCACGAGCCTTATGTCCCATCTTACCACATCGGTAGCACTTCCCAGAATTCAGAAGACATTCCCCAGCATGCCTTTTGCCACATTTATCACAAACTGGAAACTTAGTTCTCTTACCATCAGACTTTTTTGAAGAATTCTTACCTTTCTCCTGCCACCTCGGTCTCTTCTTCTGCTGGTTGTTATAGAAAACTTGGTCATCAAAAACTCCATTTCCACCTTCTCAGCACATCGAACAAGCTTTTCATAACTTTTAAACTCACGAGAAGCCAATGCCCTTCGATACTTTGGCTTTAATCCTGAGTAAAAATGATTGATTTTACTATCAAGGTCCCGGATAAAATTTGGAGCATACCTTGCCAATCGAGTGAACCTTTCTTCATAGGCAGCCACTGAGTCTTCCTCTTGCCTCAATTCCAAGAATTGTTTTTCCATCCTAAGTCGAACAGCCTTAGGAAAATACTTCTCAAGAAACATACCTTTGAATTCATCCCAGTCAAGAGCATCAATCTCATCGGCGTCCCTGATATTTTTAACCATAGACGACCACTGATCTGCTTCACCCTCCAAACGGTAAATAGCAAGACTAACCTTTTGGTTGTATGAACACCCCATGACATCAAAAATCTTCTCTAGTGCTTTAATCCACCCTTCAGCTAGCACATGGTCAAATGATCCTCTGAATGATGGTCGATGTTGCCTCATGAAATGTTCCACCACTGACATGTTCCTCTGCGGTTGTTCTGGCTGATCTCGTGCATGGATACCACCGCCATTTATCGCTTGAGTCAACTACGCCATTACTGCAACAAACTGTTCAGTTCCAATTCCGACCATTTCTGGATGCTGATTCGGAAGGTTATTTCCTTCTGTATGCCTTCCTAGAACTGCTTCCCTGTTTCCTCTGCGGAAAACCATTCTGAACAAACATGTCTTAGATGAAGCAACATGGTAATCTTCAAATTCTATGTCATTTCGAAAAAAAATATTTTTGGATAATCATTTAATAGAATTCTAACTCCTAAAGTTATCTAAACCGACCTCTGATACCAACTATAAGGCCCCAGCCTGAAACCTTACTTAATCTTGAGTTATTACAAGATTACACATTGAGGATCTTTTCAGGTTTAGAGTTTTAGAGAATTAGATCATAAAACTTGCATTAAATTCCACATATAAACAATGTGGTTACATAAAGATAGTATTCTTCATTCCCATCAATGGAAACACATTTGAAATAAAACATGGATTCTTTTTGACACATCCTTGACCCTATCATCTTATCATGTACCTTTCCCTTGACCTGTGAAAAACATTTCAAAAACTTGGGATGAGAATAAAAACTCAGTATGGGTTATGAAAACATGGGAAGGAAACATGAGTTCATATATACATAAGAATGAAATCATACTATACCCATAAAACATAGGCACTTTAACATACCTCATAAAATCATGAATAAATAATAGAAATCATAATACATAAAGGTAACTTGAGGCATTCATAACATTCTTACGTAGGGAGTAACCCTCTTGGTTACGTTTGGAATACCCATCACAGTATATTCCCTAAAATCTCTTCGGAGAAACCTTAACGTTTCACTCCTTCGCGTTACCCAATGCATTGGAGAGCTATAACGGGCTCACCCGCCCTTAGTTTATCACGGAACCACCCGTCTTCATAATAATTCCAAAGAACCATAACATAATCATATCACATAAAACATGCATAAAAGAAACATAATATTTCCACATTTCAATCACGATATATCAATACAAAACATTGATATAAAAACATTATGAAAACCATTTTCAATACTAAAATAAAAGAAAAGTAAAATATGGTATTTATCTTTCTTTTAAAAAGAAGGTATGGCTTGTAGAGGAAGCCGAAACTCAAATAACGGTCACGACGGCGGAGAAGTCGTTGTCGCCGCATACGTACGACAAAAACATTCCCTTTTGTCATTTAGTAAACACTTCGTATAAAAAATATTCCTTTTGAATAAACGTAAAAGTCAAAGGGGTTTATACACCGTATAAAAGAAAGTTGTGTATAAAATAAAATATGCCTCAACGAAAGGAGATTGAGACGAAGTCCCATACCTAGTATCCGACTTGACCCGACCGTTCTTTAATCTCCTGAATAATAAAATTGAGTTAATCTATACTTGCTTAAGAACCTTTTTCAAGTTCATTAATCCTTTTATACCATGTTATTAACATCATGTAATCATTTAAGTTAATAATGTTTATTTTGTCGGTATTTGGTTCTTAAGTCAAAAATAGACTTCTTACACTTACATGTTGTTAATTTGGTCAAAGGTTAATTATATCCAGAATGATATTAATGATTTGGATAACATATATATCATATATATTCATCATATACATGTATTTATAATATTACATCACATTTAGAGGTAAGAAATGAAATGCACCGTTCATGGAGACGGTAAGCCGTACGTACGCATGAACGCTACTTTCATTTCTATTTCGTATTTTATAGAATGGAATCACAATGATATAAAGGTATATTATAATTCCAGTATAATATCATATATAATATCATAGTTCCATCCTTTATATGTCCCACATATGGTATTTAACGAATCAAATCACTTTTAGGGGGCGGTAGTCCGCACTTCCTAAAATGAAGATATCGTGTTTACCCATAATGGAAACCATAAAGGTGTGCCCAAAATGAAAAAAAACAGAAGCTTAAGGAAAACATAAACATATTATATATCATATATAAAAATAGTGACATCATAATGGCCACCTTTGAAGGTGTTAAATGAGTATTGAACAATCATCGTTTCGGGAGGCAGAATTTCGCCATCCACGGAAACCGTATGTTCTTTAACCATTTGATGTAGTTGTGTGAGAGTGTAGCTCAAATAAATCTTATAACAACATCCTAGTATATTGAAGATACTGGTGTTGTTACAAAAGAAGTAAATAAAAAGAGTTTAGGGGGTTGGAGAAGCAAAATAATACAAATGAACATGAGAGAATGAATTACCTTTAAAAGTGTAACTCCTTTTGATTTGAGCCTAAAGGCTTCCTTTGAAAGGATTATGCCCAAAGGGAATCCTCTAGGATGAGGATAGGGATGTGGAGAGAGTAAATGGTCAGGGGTTGTCCGAGACAAAGGCTTGAAGAGTGTGTGAAATGAGGTAGAGGTGGGGGCCTTTTATAAGAGGAGAGGAGGGGCACTTTTGGAAAGTAAAGAAACATTACTTTATTTGAAAATGTGTTTCGGTTTCAAAAGGTCCCAAATTGATATAATTCTTGGATAAGGTGATAAGGGTTCGAAATCCACTCATCCAATTGGTTTTGGACATGTTTAGTTCATATATTTTACATTATCTTTCCATTTTATTTAAATCGTCAAATAATGATGTCATCGCTGCATCATTATTATGTCATAACTAATTTAATTTTTTTAATGTCTAAAAATTATAAACAAAATACTATGATGTAGGAAATCTTTTTATCTTTCCAATGACTATTTATAATAAAATTTTTGACTTTTATAACCCCACTTAAAAATTGTTTTCGTAAAACATGTTATGTTTGTGTCATTTTCACTTTAACATTAAATAAAAAGTAATTTATGTCATTTCCGAACAAAAGTGGATCCATGGGGTCCCCAAGTTGACCCATGGAATTTCATGGTCTGCCATGACACAACCAATGAGGTTGGGACATGTTTATAGGTCATTTAATATTATTAAATCATTATTTATACCTTAAACTACACTAATTACCACTAATCGTGATTAAGAACTTAATAAGTTACTATTCACCAAAAAATTATTTTAATCTCATTGAACCACATTTTACTTCTTAATGACAACCATGTATGTCGGATTTTCAAAATTCAGTACACATTAGTGGTAAACTTTCATTTAACCGAAAAATCAGTTTGTTGATTACCACTTAGTGGTTTCACTATTCATCAAAAATTGAAGTTTTTCAGAAAATTACCAAAAATTAACCCTAAGATATATTTGATATTCCGAATTCAAAAATGAAGTCTATTTTACAAAATTCAAATCATATAAGTCACATTAATTAATTTAATAATTAATTCCCGCTGCCAGAGCAAATAGCGTGTTTTTACAAAACAATAAGTATCAAAAGATTGACACCAGTTTAAGTCTAATTTCAAAGTGAAATTGATTCCAATGACCACCATTGGATAAAATGGTAAAAATATATTCTAATTTCACTTCAAAACCAATTCAAAACATAATATAATCATATAAATAAATTAGATTAAAAGTAGTTTTGATGTAAACTGCAGTATTTTTCACTATTCATTAGAAAATGAACATTGTCAGAAAAATACCAAAAATTCACACAAGGTAAATTTTGATGTCCCAATCATAAAGAATAAGTTTATTTTGACAAACATAGTTTATAAAATTTTCAAAAGATAGATTCAAAAATGGTTTGCCATCAAAAGGCAGTAAAACAATCTTTTAAGAATATTAGTGTATTCCATGCATAAGATTGTATTTATTTTCATTTTAAGCCTCTATAACAGTATCTTAACCATTAATAGACATAGATAAAAATATCTATTATTCATTACTTACTTGGGATGTTACATTAATTGGGTTTATATTTTCATAAATTTTCTTCATTTGGAAAATTATTTCCATCAATGTGGTAATCCATTTTGTGATGGCCTTCCCTTCCACACATAAAAAACATATTCGACCCAAAAATCAATTCCCTCCTTTAATTTTTCCACACATTGAGAATAAAAGAAGGATCATCTTCTTCTATTAATTATTTTGAGACATTCCTATGAACTCCATGTTCATTTTATTATTACAAACATGAGATTGAAATGTAACTCCAACCTCCATATCATCTTTGATTTTAGAACGTACAATCCATTTGAATCTAATAATGTCTCTTATGTTCATTGGCTTTCTGAGATGTGGATGTAATCCATTGAAGAACCAATAAAATATTTATTTAGGTTGGATGTTGATTCAAGAATAATACCTATCATGTCCTATGAAATTAGCCTCGTAGGTACCGACATATTCATCATCCTTTTTTCAACATAACGAAATCATTTTCTATCTTCTTACGAAGAACATGAGGAACATAATTATTGAATAATAAGATCTAGAACTCAAACCAATACATGGATTCAATTATATATTTATTCATGGTATTCGTGATTATAGTCCACCACTGGTCTGCTTGTTTTTCTAATAGATAAATATCCATAATAACATTATCATGATCTGAACACTAGATAATGTAGAATATAAATTCATTGTTACTAATCCAGTGTTAAACAACATGTGGGTCTGAATACCCAATGAAATAAGATGCATGTTATCTTATTAAGGACATAGTAAAATGTTTTTACCTCCTTTGATAGTTTATAAGCTTATCCTGATTGATATCATTAGTAATCTATGTGACCATATCAATGAGGTTTTTTATTCTAGTTCCCATAGAATAGGAATTTTCAAGAGATCTATCGTTAAATTTTCTTGGGAAATCACCATAAGCATGGTTCCTTCATGTTCCAACCATTGACTAATAACATAACTGAAAGAGTAATAAACATTTTAAAAAGTTTGGAACTTCATAATCATGAAAAATCATATTCATGAATCCTAAATTATGGATACTTCCTTAATATATGAAACCCTAGGATTATTCTAGGTTACTCATTGAAAACATATTTTTAAACACTTTATGATGGTTCTTAAATATCATGTAAAATCCCAAATCATATCCCCTCATGAGTGTACAACTAGGTTCATAGTAAAGACTATTTTTATGTACCATGTTATACTTGAGTCTGCTCTAACACACCTTGTTGGAGTCATTACTCCTAGTTAAATCCGTTCACGAACAACATCCACTTGTTTTATCCAAAAATGGATTTATTGCTAGGATACCACCCTCTATATCCTTTACACAAATACCAGGACATTTCCTATACTACTCTTTAATGTTATAATTATCCTTAGGAATATTCTTTGGGTTATCAGTATGGTTTTCTCATCCTAATTTCCAATGGTTAACTAAAACTTTTATATGATACCAATTATAGAGAACCTCACTTTTCATACATTAAAATTACATAACTTTTAAACAATACTTAATACATTACATAAAAAAATTCACAAATACCATATTATTCTAGTGCCTTTGGGAACATGGAAAGGTAAAAACTAGTACATAAGGGACATTAATTATCTCCTACTAAGTTCTTCATAACTCATATCCTTCATAGAAACATCATACATAACACATATATTAATAAGGAAAAATAAAAAAGGTTAATCAATAATTCTATGTAACGGTAAACAAGGGATATATGTAAGCATAAACATGATAATATGGGTATGAGAGCATGATCAGGACATTTGAATATCATAAACAGTATATCATAAGTCATAAACATGAATCAAGTCAGAGTGATTGGCAATTCATAAGACATAATAATAAGGTAAAATTCATCATAATCCATGAAATAATAATATAGTAATAAGGAATTGAACTATTTTATACACATAAATATGTAATATAATTCCTCATAAGAGAAGAGACATTTCCATGACATATCCAGGCACCTTATGGGGACTACACCTAATAGAAGGGCACCCCACCGTCCCTAGTCACAGTCATTTCCTTAAAAGGGATTGGGTTTTCCCATTTTCCAATAGTGGATCAAGCTTCCTCATTATCCAATAATGGATCTAGTTTCCCCATATTCCATACTCATTATGAGTACACCTATTGGGTGGGATACACCATCATCCCCCGTCCTAGTACTTTTCTTATAATGGATCCGGTTTCCCCATATTTCCATAGTGTATCAATCATGTGGACATCATTAACATCATTATATCATGAGATATAAATGTTTACCTAATTAATTTGAGTAGATGTAGGTCATACCCATTTCACATTAATGCATTTTCCACAAGATAATAAAACATTCCTCATATAATGATCCATCAAAAGAGATGGATTTCATAAACATCATGTCATAACCTAAGAGATGAAATGTGTGCCATAAAAATGTAATCATATTTTAACATATGGAATATGTCATGATTCATAATGATTTCTTCAAAACATAACAAATTAAGAGAAGCAGGATTCATAATCATAATGCTCATGGAATATGAACAAGTTTCATAAACAAAATTATATCAAAATGTGACCCATTTAAAGAAAGAATATGACTGATACTGTTGAATAATTTCCCAAAGAGTCATGTGTAACAAAAATGGATTTAATCATATATGTTAAATAATTTGGAAAGATTATTTTTGAAAACATATCTTGATTAAAATTTCAGTTCTTTATAGAAATGATTTTAAAACATAAATCCTTTTGAAATCCTTTTCTTTCCAAAACATAAAATGGCTACTTGAAAACCTTTTGAAAATAATTTTCCCAGAAATCATATAAAAGAAACATGAAAAAATTTTCAAAGAAATTTTAATTAAATGAATGGTTGATAGAATTTTCAAAAACAATTTCTTTTAAAAGGAAACATGGAAACATTTTTTAAAACCATTTCATTGAAAATGAAGCCTGAAAACATTCTTGAAAAACATTTATTTGATAATAATTTCGAAACAGAAAAATGAATATTGAAAATAAAAATCCATTTTTATTGAATTTAACTTTAAATATCATAGTGAAAATATTTTTTGAAACATGGTTCTTGATGTTCATGACATGTGTCTCAAAGAAGAAAATTTGAGATAAAACAACTTTACCAATTTGGAAACTCATGAAACATGAACACCAAGAAATAGTGATTATCAAATGAATATTTAAATACACATTATTTTATGGATAAAAATAATATAGCCAACGAGCTTGTACCCTAGTGGTACAATCAATTTCTTGGCATCCAAATGACCCGGGATCAAATCTGGGCAGGGGTGAATTTCTGGGTTTCTATAACAGGGCACTGTAGCAGGGAACTGTAGCAGTACTGTGCAGCCGTGGAACTATAGCAGCGGTGACACTATAGCAGCGGAGGGACTGTAGCAGGGACTATAGTGGCAGCGGTTACTGTAGTAGGTACTGTAGCAGCGCGGGAACTGTAGCAATACTGTTCACCGAGGGGTCCTTTGGACCAAAATATGGGCTTTCAAGCCTTGTATTCAGGCCACTTGGCCTTGGGCCTTTAGGATATGTAATGGGTCACCCTCTACCCAGTCTAAAGAGGCCTCTACTTTAAATAATATATTGAGGCTTCGGCCCCAACCTTTAAAAAAATGGATAAAAATAATATAATATATTCATGGGATGTATATTCACCACAAAAAATAGATTAGTGTTGAATAAGGCATAAATCTCAAAGATATGAATGTGAGAATAGAAGTCCCCTTACCTTTTGTCTTGACTCTAATCGTAATCACCCAAACCTCATGTATAATAAATATATGATTTTTTAATAATTTTAAAGAAACATATATTAAATATAATACCACATATGGTTTTGTTATGAATTTATATTACCTAATTTTTAACAATTCAATGTTAAGGTTTCCCTTTGGGTAATACCCACTTTGTATTTCACATGTGTCTTATTTTGTTATCTTTTTGGTAATCATACTTATAACATGATTTTAAGAATGTAAACCATGAAATAAATATAATTTTTATTTATTATATATTTATTTTAAAAACTATATAGAATATAGTTATATAAAATGGAATACACCATTCATTGAGACGTGAGGCCATTTGTACACATGAACAATGTTTCCGTTATCCCGTGTCATATTGAAAGAATGTAATTAAATGAATTATATATTTATATATATATATATCTTTTATATAGAATTATTATGTCATATATATCATCTTATTTCACTAAAACTATCCTTAATACATTTTATGTAGTGTCTGAATGAATAACATCACTTTGATTGGGCGGTAATCCGCACATCCCCAGTTGAAAGTCCAATATTTACACAAAATGGAATAAATGAAGGTATGTGTTTTATACTATGTGTTGAAGAATAAATAAATCATATATATATATCATATATATAATATAAAAATATAATTTCCATAATAAATACCAACCATGAGAGCTAGTATTGGAAAAATGAACAACATCATTTCGTGGGGTGGTAGTTCGTCGTAGAAAATAATAGTATGTTTGTTACGCATTAGATAGAAATCAGTGTAAGAGTATGACGAATTCTTATCATTACATAATTTAATAATATTCAAGATGCTATGGCTTTTTTATATTCATGTAATTAAATTAATTGATGTAGATTAGAATGAAATTCTATGAATGTTTTTTAAGGAAGGATGTCACCTCTTATTCTGGGTAACTCCATTTGGTTTGACCAATTGGATTCCATGGATGGATTTATTAACAAAGGGTTTCTTAAATGAGTGTGGGATATATGTTGTGAAGATAAGTTTTTATATCTTCTCCAAAATTACTTGTCTTGAGATATGTAATGAAGTGGGATATATGGAGGTGTTTTATATGGGAGGGAGTGGACATTCTTGAAATTTTTGGTAACATGTTAGGTGTACATATGTTTTTACCCAAAAAGTCATAGAAAAAAAAATATCTCAACAATTGATGGTTTATGATCTAAATATGGCTATAAAATGGGACTTGGACTTGTTTATAGGTCATTGTTTCGCTGAATATTATGGTTTAGTCCATTGTTAGGCTTAATTTTACCTTAATCGCAGTAATTAATTTTCATCACTATCATTAATATTTTTTTGACAAAAATTAAGTTGATTTTATTCGAATATAAATATTATATTTTTTACAACCATGTATATACATTTGTAAAAATTCAGTACATTGAAGCTAGAAAAGTATTTTTAATGTTAATCCCACAAACATCATGAGAGAGTGAGTTTTTAATGTGAGAATGTTAAAAGGTTCATTAATATTTTATATCTAAATTAAAAATAAAATTAATTTAATTGGACTAAATTAGAATAATAGATTTTTTATTTATGTATTTTGACTTTAAAACTAACATATAATATAATTTATCTTTTTAAATAAATTATATTAAAAAATAGTTATGAATTAAAATATCACATTTTTAATTATTCATTTAAAAATGCAGTTTCTCATAAAAACATAAAAAACTATCCATAATCTAGGTTTTTAAATTATGACTTAAAATAGATATTTTTTATCTAATTAATGTTCTAAATGTCTTTAAAATTATTTTTATTATTGAACACAAAATTTAATTAATATCAGTTCTTTTACAAAAATTGTATTTTCAAACATTTAAAGACTTCAATAAAAATTGAAAATCTTATTATCAAAAATATTTATCTATATAAAAAAATCCAAAAAATTAGTTAATACTATTAATTTTACAATTTTTAATGTCTCTGTTATAAATATCATGTTTATGAAATTGTAACAATAAGATGACGTTTCTTAGAAACATAGGTAGGCATGTAACACAAGCCAGGTCGATGTTGAATGTAATGGAATATTTTCTTGGTGTAGAGTATAAATAATGTTTGAAATAGTGTATATGGAAACCCAAGTACATCAAATAAAATTAATTTATTTGAAAAAAAATCACCAAAACTATAGGTGTCACAGATCGTTTTCATTTTTATTCCTTATAGGATATCCAATTTTGATATACTGAAATGGAAAAATGGATCATGATTTTCGAGGTTAACACATGGTCAGGATGTTTTACGAAATTTAATGAGTTATTAGTTTTTAATGGATATGTTTTTGAAATAATAATATTCTTTTTAAGTATACAATAATGAAACTTGGTTTAAAAGATGATTAAATTTTATCATTCATTTAAAGTGTAAATGTTAATTATTAATCATTATATTATTATAATTATCATGGGTATTTATGATTTAAATAATTTAAGGAGTTTCTTGATTTTATATAATAATGGCGTACCATTTATATATATTTATTATTTACGAGGTATATCAATATTTTATTGTCTCTCCTATGTAATATGAACAGTTTAGTGAGATCAAACAATATAATACATCTTTGTTTTATTAGACACTAGTTGAATACCAAAATCTGTGTTGTTATTTTAAGAGCTCTAAGTCTCCCTACTCATGTGATTTTTTATTCCTTTTCATGTATATAATATTAGATAATCAATGCTGTAATGTACATATATATTTTTATATAGTTTTCCAATAAGGATATATTATTCATTATTAGTTATTTACATGAATAAAAGAATTATTTGGAACTCATTTTATTTATATAATAATATATTAATATATGAGATATTATATAATTATCATTCTATTAGAGTGATTTTAAATGGAGATGGAACTAGTTAAAAAAAATAATTGAGTTGATCTAGATTATAATGTTTTGTTTGATTAATTAATTGGACATTTAAAATTCTTCCTTGAGATTTACACATGATTTATCTTTAGGTGGAACAAAATATTTATAATATAATTTTACACTAAATTTATCTATCATTTTTATATTTTCATGATAATTTTAGTAGTGGTAGTAGTCTTTGATATTTGGGAATCCGTGGATGTTAACAGGAGTTATATGAGTTTAGATTTTTATTTAAATTATAGATTATGTTGGAATTATTTTATCATATAGTTTTTTTATAACCATGGTTATTTATTTTTTTGTCTATTTGTGCATTATATCGTGCATGTAATTAGTTATTGAAGTATCAATATAGATATGTTATGATCATAATTTTTTTTCTTTTTCAATGATTTATATGCATTATAATTAAAAGACTAGATATAATTGTAATGTTATTTTTTTATCCATAGTGAGTATAAACCTTGTTGGGTATTGTCGTTAAGTCATAGATATCACCCATGTATATTACTCTGACTGATGGAAAATATTTTTATTTTTAGTTAATGAAAAAATATAGTATTAATATATATAGAATAAAAAGAATCAAGTCCCAGAGTCATGTATTTATATTTATCAAGTTCTCAATGTATTTCAATTTTCTTTCATTATTCCTCATTTTTTTTCTTTTGACTATAGATATATGATACAATGAAGATTAGAATACTGTATTACTATGAATATCTGATTAGAGATGTTTTTTTAGAAAATTTTATTGAAAATAAAACCTTTTACTGAAGAGTAATCCTTTGAAAAAGTAAATTAACCTAGATAAATATTCTTCTAAATAATTATATCCACTTATATTTATACTATTTAATTCCTCATTATCCAAGCTTATTTAGTCTCTCCCCTTATCCATGACAAGATGAAAAGTTACTTGATTGAATAATCAAATAAGTTTCATTGTAATTATATATATCCACCATGAAAAAATAATACAAAATAATTTTTTCCCTTATAATTATTCAGAAAATAAAATGAATAGACAAATAAAAATATTTTCTAATTATTTTACAGAAAATTAATCGGTGTCCTATTCTCACAAATATTGTTATAAATGTTCTGGATACAATGGTGCACTAGTATTTTATCATTAGGGCCAAGAAAAGAAACATTGTATTAAAAATTACTAGAATACACTAAACATTTTCCTAAAAAACAATGAATAAAAATTTAGTTCAATACATCCTCATCATGTTTGAAAAATTTTGAAATAAAAATTCAACGAAATAATAATTATAAATAATTATATTTATTTTCATAACAACTCTACCACATTCTAAACGTTCATTATTTATAATTTTATCTAAAAGTTTATATTTAAATAATCTCACTTAAATAGATATAGAAGCTAATACAACAAATTAATTTAACATAATTTCATTAAAAATAAACATTATCACCTAAAAAATATGAAATATATGTATAATCCTTAAAAGGTTGATGTTGGTAATTCAATTAGAAAAATATCATATAGAAGTAATGTTTTTATGTCAAAAAATGATTATAAAATCATATGAATAGGAAATTATCCAAATAATATAATAAAAATATTAAAAACCTGATTACTCATGTATTTGTAGGTTCAGAGGATATTGAGATCCATTCCTTCAAAGTAATATTGAAATAAATATACTTAAAATAATATTATGAGAAAAATAAAATTATTTCCACCAAACATGATAACCATAATGTATATGTATATAGCATCAATGTTTCACACATTCTAACTCTAGAATATTCATTTCACCTAATTTTTTTTAATTTTTTTATAATGATGAAACATATAACCTAAATAATTTTTTTATAGACAATTCTCTAAACCACCTTCACAAAAAAAGTTCATATATGGTCTATATGGTTGTGTAATACCATTTTGCTGAACTGTACTAGGACCACACTGATTGAATAGTCCATGAGGTTGCATGTCCATTAACTATTAGATGTCTTATAATGATAACCAATGTTGAATGAGACCCATCAGATGTTATGGGAATTTCACCATAATCATTTATTATATTGGTATGGGATAATTAAGAATAAAAGGACCCATATGTTATAGATAACCAATTCTACCATATAGGTAGGAATATTTAACCATAGCTCATGATGGTCAAGCTGAATCCACTCATAATTAAATATATCAATTTAGTATTAATATAATATCTCAATGTGTTCTTGATTATCAAGAATATTAAATCCCCCTATCCTAAAATCCAAAAATCATAATTCCTATCCAATATATTATCATTTCATATTATAAATTTGCAAGATAAAAAATACCTTCATCCACTGAAGTCATATTTACTATATTTAAATATCAAATTTTCTATGATTTTTCACATGTTATTACATAATAAATAATATAGTTGAACAAATATTTTGATCGCAGATATCCTAATTTCTAATCATATTGGGTGGAAAACATATAACATTCATAAATCAGACTATAGATATTTATGTAGTTAAATTTCAATTTAATAAAATACAAACTATTATTGAAACTCAATCCAGATGTTTCTATATAAAAGTGATATCCTAATATAATCCATGAATCCCACCCTCTAAATCAAATACCTAGAACTATATTATGATTTATATATTCATCATTGGATCGTAGTAGTTTATTTTTGTATGATTATATCTTTAGTAAAATGGTTGTGAATCAAAGACTATACATGAAAAAATTCCATCTCATCTTCCCAAAATTTATTCAATATTAAAAAACTAAATCAATTATTAATAATCTATAGAGTTTTAAATTTGTTAGTGTTTTATCCCAAACTTCTTCCACAGTTGATTTATGGTACTAGGATTTATTTAAAATAGTTAATGTTAATTTTTTATAATCTAACATACCAATTTTATGACATCATATATTTATATTAATAGTGGAAAACATATTCATCATTTTCAGTATATAAATATATGTTAGTGAAATATAGATTTCCCATGTCCCTTCGCATATATACTATTTTTGTATTCATAGTCGTTAAATCACTATAACATCAATACTATATAATTTATTCCCATACAATCGTACCTCTTTATCTCTCTATCAGATGTATTTCCCTGTATAAAAAACACTCCCTTATGTTTATAATTCATTTATTTGATTGATTTTAGAAATCCACATTTGGAAAATAGGTCATGTCATTAATGGTTCTATAAAAGTTATTAAATAAAAATCAAAGTATACATTATGATTTTTTATGGATTTTAAATTTCCCCTTTCATAGTTCAATATAATGGAATAATTCATGAAGAAAGATATAAGTCCATTAAAGGATATATAGGAGACCCTTACAAATGGTAATTCTCATAAGTCATCATCAACTCACTGAAAAAATGATATGGAAATTCATTATGATAAGTTAATACATCTAGATATAGTAAAATACCACCAATATACCTTTGGTTAACATATATGTTCTTGATTTATCAATAAGGAAACTTGATAACCATTTAAGGTGTACTGACTAGTCAATGTCAGAATTCAACAGTAAATGTTCTATGTAGCCCACCAATAACCTGATTGAAGTTACTGGGTTACTGGTAGATTCAATGATATGACACTAATCTATAATTTAATATGATAAAAACTTTATTTATAGTTTTATTCTATATTAATATTCAACCTGAAGGATACTATAATGTTATTAGAGCACACTGAGCCTATAAAATAATACTTATGGTGGTCTGGAAGTAACAATTGATCATCCAATAATTCTATACTTGAATCAAGATTCATGATTTATATCATTCCCCAATCCATACTATCAAAGTATTATACATAAATTCATAATAAATAAATCTCTCATGATTGTCTTTATCTGTATCGGCCCCTTAATTAGAATCAATCATTATTGAGTGATATACGACTAGCATTGTAATAAATTTTCTCAATGAAATTCCATCTTTTATCACCTCATCTTTACAAGGTAATCATAACCTATGCGATTTTTTACTATAACCAGAATTTTTAGGTAAATGGTTTATTTTAACAACCACTAAAATTAAAAATAATTGGTGCATGCATTTCCATGAAAAATGAGAAATGGGTATTTTTCATTTTTTCATAAGATAGATTGATATTGGTAATTTTGTTTCCATTAAAACCATGGAAAGTTCATAATAAGAAATATCACTCTAATTGATGTGTGGATATACAGGGAAACCAAGAGTGATATTTCCAATTGTTTTATCAAACTATGATTGTATAATCTTTAAATTTTTCAATACATCATTGTAATATTGATACACATTAATTCTATAAATCTTGTTCCCCCTATATATATTAATCTTAATCTCTAATTTATATGTGGAATTAAGATAATTATTCAAATATTATTTGTTATTTCTTATTTAATAATATTTTTATCTTTTTCATATCAAAATACATATATTTTGAAATTAATATTTTGTCTTTCACATAAATGTTTTAATAGGGAACTTACCACATTTTCTATTTTCATCTCAGATAAAATTTTGAAAAAAATGATTTCATTCTATTTATTTTAAAAGAATCGTTTTTCAAAAAAAAATATTTTTATTCTAATTATTTATGACTCATAATGATTTTAAAATTGTATTTAACTCTTATACTAATGGTCAATTCAACAATAAATAAAATTATTCTTATAATAAAATTAGAACCCATAGATTACTTATAAACATTGGATATCATCTTTAGAGAATGGTTATTCATTATCATACCCCAAAAATCGAAGTAGAATACAAATATAATCCTCAAGATATTGAATATTATAAATTATATTGTAATGTTATTAATCTGTTGTATTTTGGTCATGGAAAAAATGAATTTAATTTAATATTTACTTGAAAAATATCCCATGATATCAAGAAACACATAGAATCCATATATTATGGCACACATAATATTACTAACAATTGACTACATAGATTTAGATAGAAATTCTAGTTTTTTTCTATGAGATTATATGAATAAATTACCAATAAATATACAATAACTCCTGACATTTATAATGGTATAAATCATATTAATAATTTGTTTCCAAAAAAATACTCATGAAAACAATTATATGGGTCTGACCTAGTGAACTTTCTCCCAATGTCAACTTTATCTTTGAATCCAAGGATATAATATTAACTCCCTGAACGAACTCCTCAGCTCGCTAATTTCTTCAGAAATCACTATGAATTGAAAATACATAAAAGAAGAAGATAAATCCAATAAAAGGAAAAAATAAGATATATTTTAATATAATCATTGATTATTACAATAAAATATTCTTAAATGAATAAATTTAAAAGGAAATTATAATATAAAGAATGAATAAATTGAACATAAATAATAAATCAATAATTTTAGATAAAAATAAAATTGATTATCCATACGTAATGGGATTCAGTTGGAAATCAGGGGGTCACCTCAAGCTTTTATTTCTCTTGGATAAAATTTATGAATAAAATAATGAAGGTATTATATGAAATATTCAAAAATGAGTGAAATTGTGGATTTTATTATAACATTCGATTCAATAGAATCAACTCCTAATTTTTTCATGGGTCAATTAGATATAGGTGATGCAGTTAGTTCTCAATCACCATCACATTCTTCATCTTCCTCTAATTCATAATCTACATATTGATCTTCTAATCAAGAAAATAATTTTTGAATTTTTTTTCATGAACTACGTTCAAAATAATAGATTTAAAAAATTATTACATTTTCTAAAATTAAATTTTCAAATGTTAGTTGAAAATTTTAATTTTTAAAATAAAATGATGATTTAATTTCAAAAATAAAAAATCATTATGATGTTGAAGTTTTTGAATCTGAAATAAAGGATCTCAAATTATCCACTTCCAAATTAACACATTGCTATCACAATCATAACAAGATATTTTGTTTTCACCATGAGGAAATAAATATTCTTGGTTTTAGTTTCTAAAATAATGAATTATGTACCAAAAAACGTCTATGAATGGTGTTTATCAAAATAAATATAGAAATTGTAATTTAATATTTTTCATTTAATTTATGAATTTGGTTTAAAAAATGAGATATATGTATGACCGAAATCCATCAATGATCCATATAAAATTTCTAAATGAAATTATGTTTCTAAAAAAAATATTTGTTCTTATATATTTATTAGCTAATCATAGTAGACTAAAAAATGATTCACCTTCTTATTGTTTATTAGGAAACAATATCTATACATCAAGGGTACCAAATGGATATTAGTTTTGATTTTTTCATTAAAAATAAAAATAAGGTTCATTAAAATATTATATGTTTAAATCTCAACAAAAATAGTGCACACCTCTTATGATTATTGTTAAAAACTTACCATCTTAAGATAATTGTTAATTTCTCAAATTGAGGTACATCCTATTTATTTAATTTTTAGAGAAACTATGACATAAATTTGTATGTACAAGGGAATATATTTCTTCATTTTAGTAGTTCTGTTTACCTATTGAACATATTTTATATATCACTACACACACTCTCTCTCAAAAATTATTTCTTAGAAGATGAGATTTTATCCTTTTAATGTTTTCTATTTTATTTTCACTTTATTGTTTCTATTAATTTTTATAAAATTATATATTTTTTATCTTTTCCAATATATATTTAAATTATTTTCTCATTTCATATATCAAACTTATTGTTCGTATATTTTTTAAAAGTTATATTCTCTATATTATTCTAAATACATTTCTTAATTCATAACCAAATCATGTATCCATTTGTTTTAATTAACTTATAATTGTTTCATTGAATATACATATAATTTAAAATTATATTTTGTTTAGTGTTATATATTTAATTAATCTTAAATTCATGAGGTAAATATTTTTTTATTTTATATTTGTTTTTTAAATGTGGAGTTGTTATTTATGACCTATTTGCATTTAAAGAATTATCTATAAATTTTCTTAATGTTTTATATTTTTCTAAGAATGATATATCTAAATAATTTTTGGTTAAAATAATGTTTTAATTTATATCTCATGAAATGATATTATTTCTTTAGGAAATAATATTTTGTTTTCCATTCTTAGTTTACCATTTGATAATAAATATGGTGGAGATTCTTATTATTATTTTTGTTTTTTGGACTTTTATGTCGAATAGGGATGAATTTTTTTTATGTAGGATATTTTTCATGGATTTTTTTGAAACCATATTTTGTATATAAATTATCACATTATTATGTTGAATTTCATTATGTTAGTATCCTAACCATGTCAATTATCTGGATATAAAAAATCATGAATTACATTGTTTAAATATTTTACTCTTGATTTACATTTAATTAATTATTATATGTTATGTACATGTTCTCATCATAGTCGGGGTTTGGCTTAGTGGTAATCACCTTGTAATCCTACATGAAAAATGGGGGTTCAAAACCCATGGGGTGCAGGTACTGTAGCGATACTGTAGCAGCAGTGGTACTGTTGATCGGTGGGAACTGTAGCGGCGACAGGGCACTGTAGCAGTAATGAGTACTGTAGCATCCGAGTTACTATTCACAGAATGGTCCTTAGGCCAAACATTTGGGCCTACAGGCTATGTAATGGGCTACATGCCCACTAGTCCCTCGGGCTATGTAATGAGTCTCCCTCTACCTAGTTAAAAGAGGTCATTTCTTTGCTTTAATAATAAAATGAGGCTTCGGCCAAAAAAAGAACATGTGCTCATAAAAAATTGCTATATTTTATTTACCTATCTCAATATTGTTTTGTTTTTGTGATACCAAAAAATATCTTTTGTTTTTAATGTTTTAACTTAATTTATATTTATATTCCCTAATTTTACATTAGGTCACGTCTTTAATGGTTCTATTACTGTCATTAGTGATAAATAATAGTCTATTCTAGAAGAAAAATAGAAATATTTTAAAGGATATAGATGAAATATTATTGATTGTGATTTTACATAAGATACACCAGCTCAACAGTGCACATTACCTACCATCCATTTCCGTGAAGATATAACTCTATATGCAATAGAATCTAACTACTAACCAGTGGTGAAAACAGATGTTCGTAGTTTCTCCATAAGGAGACCAGATAACTGATGTTGGATAACTGACTAGAATATGGTGGAATTATAGAATCCCCAAGTTAAAGGTAGTCTAATAGCTAACTGAGGGATGCTACCAGGTAAATGGAGGCATTGTGGGATCCTGTATAATAAAAATGTTAATGTCATCAGTTTTTATTTTTTTAGTCTTAAATGTTTTTATTGAACCCATAATATTCTTAAATGTTCTCATACCACTTAGAGCATATAAATGGATACCTATTTTGGATTGGATGTAACACATTATCAAACTAAAATTTTCTCCTATAATTCTGATACTAAATCACTTGATTTTGACAAGCCCTCCTTTGACAGTCAATTTTTATTTTCTCGATATAAAGGTTTTCGTATTTGTATCTACCACCCTCTAAATTTTTATCTATCATTCTATAGATATAGAATACTAATTTTTTAAATTATTTTTTCAATGGAAGTATAACTATTATCACTTCATATTATAAAGTTCCTCACAATCACAATTGAGTGATGTTTACTCCTAGTCAGAAAAGTGAGGGCATTTTTTCCTTTTCAAAAAAATTAAAAGGAAATAGAATTGGTTCTTATATTATCAATAAAACCAATTAATATTGTTCTTAGATTAAAAAAATGGGAAGTTTGTTCTATGGTATTCCATTAATACCAATAAAATACAAAAATTTATAATTCCCTCTAATTGAGGATTTGAAAAGTAGGGTACTTTGGGTTTTATTTCTAAAAAGCATATCAAAAATTTCAATTTCTTATAATTACTTTTTTCATTTCCTAATTCTAATATCAATATGATTAAATTTCATAAATTGTATTTTTACCTTATATTTTGTTCTTGAACTCTTATTTTATATTAATATTAATTATTCTATTCTAATCTATAATTTATGGATTCATCACTTTCATCACATATTCATATAAAAATTGTATTATTTTGATATTTTTATTTTCCTTTATTACATAAATTTTAAAAAATACAACTAATTGAACCCCTCCTAGTCCATTTTCCTCTTAGAAAAATCAAACCTAATATACAACAAAAAGTTATTAAATTAGCCCTCATAATTTATAAATATATTATTTATGTCCTTTGTGGAAATAAATCAACTTCATTATCCTATTTTTTTATAATTGTTACCATAAATATTTTTATTATATATACATTTTCATTTCCATAATCTTGAAATATGAGGCAATATACACTAAAAATCCATCATAAATAACTCTTTGTAACAACTATAACAAAAAAACCCTATCTATATTACAAGATTTTTTTCAATGAGACAACGAATGTGTCCCAATATAGAAATCTAATTAGATTGTAGTTGGAATCTAAAATAAATGGTTTAACTCACTTGGATGACTAGAAGTACCCATTAAAAAAAATTACATAATCGAAAAAATGAAAATTAATAATATAAACCAATATTGAATGATAAAAATTGAATTTAATTTCATATTACATATGGTTCCCAAAAATAAATCCTCAAAACAACCTCAATTGAAAATTCCAATATAATTTAGTATATTTGTTAACAATATGGCCTGACTCAATCTCAAATGCCCTACCATGTCAATTATGAGGACTCATTATGTAAATTTTTATAAACTATAAAAATATATCTACAAAATGAAGATGATAAAATATTATAACCTAAAATAAGTCCCCAATTTTTATGCATATGAATCCCAAAACACTACCTTCTGAAAATTATTAAATATATCTTACTTATGTCACAACCCCGATCCCCCAATTTGTACCCCTAATGGGCCGGTAATGTGAGAAGGGAGATAATGACCCCCGAGTCCTGCCTCCAGTAGTCCCCAAGATGATGACTAGCACAAAGGGTATAGTAAACACATATATGGGAGGCATTACACTCTAAGAGAACACATGCAGAAGAGAGAGATAATATTGACACCAACCAAGTCAAACATAGAATGAAATAAAAAAGAAATCACAAGTACAAATATGTAATGTCATGCAACCCACTACAACTGAAATTGGAAAAACTAAAAATACCCAAAAGAAAGTACAAATAGCAACAACCACAAGCCCGAACAGCTCCTACAACCCCAAGCTAGTAGAAACCAGCTTGATCTCAATCCTGCTCCAAGTGGCCTGAAAAAATAGTTCATATATACATAGGGTTAGTATAACAGTACTCAGTAGGATCCTCCTCAAAGACACTCATGCAAAAGTAAAGAAATCATTCTAAAGCACAGTGAACAACAAGTGAAACTAACTCATCACCTAAACATGTACATTAAGTTACCAGCCTCACCATGGCTACTCACATCAGGTAACACATACAAGAATATATAATATAGTAAATAATATTAAGGGTACCCTGCTTTTACTTCCCCACCAGTTTTTCACTTTTCCCCAATGTTGCACTTCCAAAGCATCTCCCTCCCAAAATTCCTGTCTGTAACGACCCAAAGTTTCATTAATGGAAAATACCTCTTGATCCAGTTAAATGTTTCTTTATGAAAAATGTTTTTATAAGATGTCAACTTCTTTAAGTTTTACGTTAAGATTTGTGACCGTTACTTTTATAGCCGTTGAACAGTGATCATCTGGGTAGTTTAAATATAAGGCTTTAACGAACCAATTTTCTACTCAGACAAAGGAAGCGATGGCCTCATCCAGTAGAATTTCCCCTTAAGAAGCCCATTTGTCGGAGCTCGGAAAGGAGGTGGCGTCTTTGGGCTTTTCCCTTGACCAAGCCCAAGCTGAGATTCATCAAGTCAAGCTCGAACGTGATCGTCTACAGGAAGAATGGAAGTTGATAGAGATTACCACTCGAGCGATGTTATCCGAGCAACCCCAAGAGTCTGTCACCATCGCACACCTTACCCTTAGGTCTTATGCGGCTATTTTAAGGGGTTATGTAACAAATAAGTAGCACCATGTTCATGTAAATTATTTTTTGTATATAATAATGAATATAATTTCTAGTCATTTTTGATGCATTGTAATTAGTTTTTAAAGTACAAATAATGTTTTTTTGTTATTATTTCATTAAGAATTATATTTTATTAAATTAAAGGATTTTTGAATTAAATAATATTTTAATAAAATATTATTATTAATATTAAATTAATTTTTATTAAATATAAATGATCTTATAAGTTTATGAATGCAATTAAATTTTTTATTAAGGTTTGAAAGCCATTTCTGTCAAAACCCGTGAATTTTTTATAAATGTCGGTTTTTATATTAAAATTAAAAATTCACCTATTTAGAAAATTATTTAGATAAAATAAATATTATTTTTGGAATCAGGACGTCGAAATTATCCAATGGTGAATTTTTCATAATTTTCTGAGACAGTCAAATTTTTGGGTAAAAATTAAATACCATTTAAATATATAATGTGTTTTATGACATCATAATGACCCAATGGTGATGTAATAAAATACCATAATCCTTATGTTCGGCCAATATGTGTTTTATCATTAAAATAATGAGGTTTTGGGTTTGTTTGACTCACTTTTCAAAGCATTAATGGAGTCCTCAAGACTTATTCAACACTTTGCCTTTTTAAATTAATTTCCATGGGAGTGTGACTCACCTCCACATAAGCAACCCTAATTTTTTAATAAGTTCGGACCTTGTCCTTGTAAAATATTGTTTTCCTCTTTCCTTTTCCAGAAACCATGGGCAAATACCATGGGATGGTTTGTGGTTTGGATTATTTTAATATAAGGGGTCCCAAACCTAAATAATAAAGAATTCTCTCACCTTTCCTATATAAACCCACCCAAGCTCCCATTTACTCCTCACTCAAAGCCCTTGAAGTTCGTCCAACCTCTGCCCTACTCTCTCTAGAATCCTCTCAAGGTGCCCCAAGCTCCCAAGAAGCCTCTCACAAGCCTCTCTCTAGCCTTTGGAAGCACACTTCCAAGTAAGGGGTTTTCTTCCTTTCTCATTTTTTTTGTCAATTTTCTTTAAGTTGTATTTCCCTTTTTATTTCAATTATGAATGTTGGGGTATGGTTTCTCACCTCCCCCATACTTCCCTCTTATTGTTTTAATGATGGGAGAACCATTTCTCTCTCATTAAATGCCTCCCATGTACACCCGTTTCTATGCCGAAATTCTGAAAGGAACTTGTCTCTCTTCTTTTACATTCAAGCAATACTTTTGTATCATGAATCTAAATTCAATTTCTATTGTTGGGACATGTATATATAAGATCTCCTTACTGTCCATTACATGTAAATATGATGAGGAAACCCTTTCTCTCTCATCAACCTTTTTTATGAATTCTTATGTCACGCCATTACGCTGTCAAAATCACACCGATTTTCTAAGCCAATGTCTTTGTGTAGTGAATACCATGCCCATTTCTCCATCAAGGGTATTCACCTTTATGCACATTTACACATTTATTATAAAGTTTCATGTATGAATTCCACATTCCTTTATCGTGGAAGAAATGATTATGTTTTATGAATCCATGTTTTTTGATCCATGTGGCACACTTATGCATGAAAGGAAATGTTTAAGAAGGGTGCGCCCTTTATAGCGCTCCAATGCATTGGGTAAAGTATAGTATCATGATACGTCATGTGCAATGAGTGTTTACTCATGCTAATTCAAGTGAAACGAGGGTTTACTCGTGCTTCAAGTGCAATGAGGGTTTACTCATGCTCCATGTGCAATGAGCCTTGGCTCATGCTAATTCAATGTTAAGTGTTGTTCCCACATTTCCATGTTATGATTATCATGCTTTATCATGCCTTTATGTTCATGTCTCTCTTATGCTCTATTGATATGCCTATTGCCTATCATGTATTGTACTCCTCATGTTATTCATTATGTACTCCCTTACTGGGCTTTATAGCTCACCCTTTTCTTATGCATGTCCTCAGGTTATCCCATGCAATGCTAAGTACGAAGGAATGTAGTGGTCATGTAAAGGAAGTTTTCAATAAGGATGTTGTATTTCAAGTTTAAAGTTTTTATGTAATGATCCTAATCCCCAAAGACACTAATCCTCTCGATCTTCTTTGTTGTATCAAGTGAAGTTTTATGTAATAAAGCATGTTTTAAGTTGTAATAAAAAGCAGGGTTGTCATAGTTGGTATCAGAGGATAGGTTTAGTTATTTTTGGGATTAGGAAACCCTAGTAAAGCCTTAGATACAAGACTAAGCATAATAAAAACATCCCTAAGTTTTGGAAAATACTAAGTAAGTGGTTTATCAAACAAGTACATCCCTGTCTGGATACGAGCAGGTAGAGGCGGCTCTGGCACAGATGTATCCTAGGGGTAAAACCCGAAAACACCGCTTTGAGCTAGACTTGAACGGGAACTGGTGCACGAAAACGGGCCTTTCTGCACTCTTGGTTACGACACTCCTGGGGGATATGTTTTGATAAATTCACAATCTTAGTATGAACCCTTATTAAGACAAAAAACCTTTGGGAGTATAAAAATAAAAATAAATCATTTATATTCAATTGCTTCTCATATTTTATTTTTTAATTTTTTGGTAACCTAGGAATTAATATTATGTTTTTATAAACAATATATTAATCATAAGTTTTTAAAACTATTTTAAACCTCTAGTATAGGTTATATATTATTATATTAAAAAATCACATTTTAATAACATATCATTGTTTGGTAAACCTCAGTCACACATGCTATGAAATCCATCATGAGAAGTCATTATTTTCTACAATTCATGCTAAACATTGTGTTTTGTGTAGAGAAAAGAAAAAATATTTGTTTATTATAATACACATAAGCCAAAATATAGTTCTTTAATAAGAAATAAACTTTTTTCATTATTTTGTTGAATGAAAAAAAAGATTAAATTAATTCAAAATAATTACTTCAAATAATATCGCGGTGTTACTAAAAAACTCTAAAAATTCCAAAATAACCCATATTTATATAATATTTAATAAAATAGTTAAATAATGTGCCATAAATTATAGCACAATGAATAAATATACCATTATAAAATCCAATGTAAAACTAAGAGTTAGTGGAGAAAAAAACATATACACAATGATAAAATTGATGGTAGGGCCAGAAATTAATCTATAAATTCATAGAGAGGGGGAACACCAATTATAAAACTGTTTCTTAATTCGAATGACACTTATCTTCACTTATCAACCTTTACTCCCAATCAAAAGACATTATCACAACTAAATATTTTATTATTTATTTTATTAATTTAATATATTTTTTAACATATTGTATACACAAAACTATTCTTATACAATCCGATATATTATATGAAAATTTTATTTTTTAAATATAACTATTATATCATAACCATTTCACTGGTGAGTATGAATTGGAATAAACATATTATGAAATATATGTAATTTTTTAATATATTTAATTAATTATCATTTTCAAATTAAACTAATTAATTAATTATATTATATATAAAATAAATTGAATTTACATTCTTTTAAATATAGTTATTAGAAACATAAATATAATAATGTCATTTTTTACTTCAAAACTATATTTTCAACAAAATTGCTTTATAGTGCTTTATGTGAGGGGATATCATTATAATTTTTTTAAAACCATTTAAATTCTAATTTGACAGAAATGATATATATTTTTTAAAATAATAATGTCATTAAAGGCCTAGTATGATCTTTATGATTTTTCAGAAAATACTTTTTATATGTGAATAAAATAAAATGTCTTTTTTTGGCTAAACACTAATTTATTTTTTACATCATTTACTTTATATTAATCCTTCAATTTTAGATTTATTTTTCAATTAAAATAATATCTATTTTATTAAAAATTTATAAATAATACCATAAGAATTAATATAATATTTCTTGGTACAAAATAATTTTTATCCCTAAATAATTTTTTTTTCAAAAAAATGTATTTCATTGCATATTTCAATGTTTATTAAAATTAATTCTGGAAATCCATGAAAATTGAATCATAAAAAATGAATTTAATATTTTTAATTAAGATGATTAAATTTTATAAACAGTTTAATTTAATTTTTTTTCATAATGAACATTAACCATTACAAATTTTTATTCATACAGTAATGGGTAAAATAGTGTAAGTATGGTTATGACTATTTTATACGGTCACAAAATGAACTAATAAAATTTATCTACATAATTTTATTGCATTGTTTAAAAAAAAACATCCTACCTAAAAATTATTTTAGTTTTTTCAAATGAAATGATTATGAAAATTATATGATATTAATTTAAGTAAAATTGAAAAACATCACTCTCTCCCGTTAAGAGTATCTTATATTTTTTAAAAGTGATAAACATAATATATGAATTGGTATAAGGTATTGTTATTTATATAAATAAATTATATTAATTATTTCAATTTTCTTTAATTTTTCATATATTGAATAATTGCATCGCAATCATACAAAACATCGATGCAGTTCTTGTGATAGTTGTAGAAATAAAAAACCAATATTTTTAAAACACTAAAATTAATATATTATAGATGAATTATTGGTACCAATTAATTTTAATGATATTTTTTTTGTATATGTTTTTTAAATAGATAATATTCTGAATTAATTATAATATAGAATCTATTAAATTCATGATATGTGAATTATCATTAAAATTACTTTAAATTGTATTCATTGTATAAATTATTTTGAAAATCATTATAAATTTGTAAAAATGAATAGTCATTAGATATTATGGGAAAATCATACTCCAATCATTCATGGTGAATTTATGAGTGACATGTATTTTTATTAATTAAATTCATGATCCTTAAAATGTGAAAAATATGTTAAAACTGTAATGGTTAAATAGGGTTACTGATGGGTATAAATAATATTATATGGTTTAAAATGAGTCATAAACCTATAAAAAATTCAATTTTTGATTATATTTATACCCTTTCCATCTAATACTCAAATTAATTATATTTTTAAACTATTTTAAATGAGTTAGATACATTTTATATATTAATATTTACAATATTTAAAAGTTTTCCACCCACACCACTTATAAAAGTGGGCCTCATGTACTGTCTTCTCCACACCTCGGGATCTATTTATTTTAAAAAATCTCCTCCCATAATTCTTTTCCTTTTTATACATGTTTTTCTCACAAGAAAAAACCATCTTAAGAATGATTAACATTTATTCTAATGTTGGGCTTCAAAATAAGAGGCATAACACTTAACCAATTTATAAAAGTTTAGTTCATCTTATTCCTTCGTCAATTCTGTCGTCACCATGATAAATTAATTACATATTAAAATCCATATACTAAAATCTTATTAATATTTTTTCATTACCATAATTAATTTAGTTTTCTATCCTAGAGGATATGAAAACATCTCTTATGTGTATGTGTGGACTAACACCTCCATAATGTGATGTTTTTTATTTTTAAAAGAATAAACTAGTTGGTTTCATGCTGAATTTAAAAAATATATATTATTTTCATGACATAATTTTGATTATGAAATGATAATATATATTTTACGTACTTACCCTTAATCCTGTTAAAAATTATAACAATAATCATTCACATCTATGGACTATCAACTCCATGAAGTGATGTAATTTATTAATCATGTCTACCTTTAATGGATTGTTTTAATATTGTATTATGTTTATAAAAATTATTATTACTTCATCATTAATATTCTAGAGTTAATATAACCGTGACCACTATTTCCATCTCAACCTACTGATGTTGTTTTGGGATTATGAAATGAACGTCATAAAAATGTTGGACGCAAAACACACTGATTTATTAACTAAATAAAGGTAATAAATTAAATAATTGGGAAAATATAATGGAATATAGGAGATAAATTTCATTATTTAATTATAAAACTTATATAATATTATTATTCAATAGTTAGAAAATGTAAAAATTGATTCTATACAGGTGGTATATGATTTTACCTGAAAACTATGTATTAATGTATTTCACTCAAAACAATTATCCTCTATGTCTATTTTTATCAAATGTTTCATGAATGATATAGTTTATTAAAATTTATCCTTTTGAAAAAAATCTTATGTCTCTCATTATTCTTCATAAAAAATAAAAAAATTATGTTATCTGTTAATGTATAAGGTATGAAGGGATATTCAAAACCTCCTGACTATACTTTTAAAAGAATATACCATTTATTATTATATGAATTATATTTATATGTTCAATTTAATATATGAATCTACTCTTAAAATTCACATCCAAATATATATTATTAAATTTGGGTGATCAAATGATTATCATTTCTTAAACCATCCACATAACCCACATTAATATGGGATAACATGGAAATGATTCAACAATTATATCTATCAATCATATGAATCCCATTAAATAGTGAGACATGGCTATATCTGACAATATAGTAGATAAAATGAGATCCTGTAGTCTATCTTCTATACTGATCAAATGGATGTGAAACTATAGTAATTTTTTTATCATCAACATCCACTACAAAATACAGTTTTACCCCATCAGTAATCTCATATGGGAAACAACATGTTGAGTGTTTTAGTTTTTAACAATTTTTATATCATTGAATTCATTTTTCCACTATTTTTATTCAATATAAAAAAAATTAGAGATTAAAGATAAATAATTTATCTATTTTCCTCCAGAATATCATCAAACCATAATCTATATTTTGAGTGATTTGAAAGTCTAGTCTTTAGAAATTATTAAAAATTTAATTCATGGTTTCATAGGGGTCATGAATCAATTAAAAAATTTATAAACTATTTTTTTATTATACCATTATAATTCTATATATATTAACTCAAAATCAATTAATTCTATTTCCATGAATTAGATAGAAATGGAATCAACTTGTAATATGGAAGAGCATACAAAAATTTCCTTTCATGATTTAGTCATATGATATTATTATAAGAACTGATGATTTTTTTCTCAATAATATACAATAATACCAATGAACCATACTCAGTTTCCATGTTTTATTGATCATCCATTGATAAACCCCTAATATCATACCATGATTACCTATATCTACAACCCCATTGACCTAATACACATCTCCCCTTATCTACTGTTATAAAATGATATTATAAAGAGAATAAATTGGGTCATTATAAAAAAATAATTATTATATGTTAAAATAATTTAACAAAATTCCCTTCAATATTTGTGCACCCATAAAATCATTCTGAAAGGGATGCAACCAAAAATTCAATGGTAAAAACCCTATTATATACTTAATTTCAAAACATGTTTTCCAATACAACACCCAAATCATCATAAATTTTATAATTTAACCTATTTAATCATGGTTTATTATATTTATTGAAATTATCTTATAGATATAAATCAAGAAATAATGTAACTAAATTTTTATTTGAAATGGATATTAATAAACTCATGAATACTAACTTAGACATGAAATTTCAATTAAAATAAAATACACTGTCATGTTGAATCCTTTATTGTTATATTATCCCCAGTATCTAACATTTCAGCCTCAAAAAATAAATAAACCATAGACACCCCAAATCATAATTTAATCAACCATCCATTCTAGAACATGTAATCCTACTATAATGGAAACCTTTATCCAATGGTACCCAACCTTAGCAAGTGACGAAGAAAGGGAGATAAAGACCCCTAAATCCTACCAACAAAAGGCCATGGGTTAGATTATAATATCAAAGGTATATAAATCACACACATAAGACGGATTAGCCTTATATATTTTAATTAATTGTTATATGGTAAAACAGAACAAAAAAATAAATACAATTATAATCCCATATTAATCCCAAAATATATAATTTTATAGATAAAAAAAATCGATGGAAAAGGAAAAGGTAAATTTTCCAAATTAAAATCCTCTATAGTTACCATGAATCTATAAAAAGTATTAAACAATAAATCTATGGCTGTTAAAAATATATCGATCCCCAACCATTTTTCCTCATTAAACATTATATTCATATAGAGAGCTCATAATTTATACCTAGAAAGAATCTTAATAGATCCTCTCATAAAAATTCAAAAATATTTATACTACAGACTTATTAGTAAAAAAATGAAACTAACACCTCACCGTAATAGGTTCAACTATGAATCTCATAATCACAATGGTTAACACAAACGGTAATTCACAAAATTTGACAATTCTATATCAAAATTATATATATAATAAATGTTACCATTCTTATACTTTACAACTAGTTTATCACCATCATGATCTTATTACTGGAGTCTTATTTATATAACTAATGTAAGTAACTTCATCTATCATTGAATGAATAAGTATAATAGTAAATATTTCAGATTTTGAAACCTTGTATATGATATTTATAACCTCTAGTATTAACTATGTGTATTCTCAGAAAACATTATATACATTGTAAATGAATTATATCAGAAACAGTTACATTATATTCACAAATACTCTAGGGTAGTTGGATCCACTAAAATGAGATACAAGTGTGTTATACAACACAATCCGTTAGAGCCCTCACATAAATATATAGTGAAAATAAGAGCCATAAAAAACTATAGGTTACAAACCTATATAATAATACATTATAGTTGAAGATAAGAATACTCTTATCGAAATCTAAAGGGAGAGTGGTGCAGATTGAGAAGTTAGTCATTCATTCCCTCACTATCCTATATTTAGAGAAAAAATCCCCAAAATATTTTGGTTTTGGTTTACCAACTATAGTGTGTGTTGAATCATATGAAATATGAAAATATAAATAAAAATCACATATAAAAACACTAAGGTCAACTACCTATACGTAAACTTATATTCTATCATCCTCTAACATGATCCATAGTCACAATTTCTATGTTCTATATCACACAAATCATAAAAACAAAGAAGATAAAAATTAATAAATTAATTAACAATTATTTAATATTATTTAAAGTTTTCCTTTATTTATCCATTAATATCATATTTCAGGTTCCTAGGATAGAATTAATTTTAGTTTTTATCTAGCAATTTTTCATCATCATTATCCAGATACACATAATAGATATAAATTTCCATTCTTTTATTTAGATATCCATTAACTACTCAGGATTCATTGTCCTACAATTAAATTTCATTTAACCATTTCATTAATGTGAAAATGAATGAATAAATAACATTGAAAATTTCTAAATTTAATCCATGTGATAATTATAGAATCTTATTCATCCATCCCTTGGTTTACATTAATATGATAAAAATATTTAAACATCACTTCCATAAATAACAACCAATTTGGTTGATTGTTTTAACAAATCACTTATCACATATTAAATTATTTGGGTACTCATGGACTCATTCTATGTTAAAAATTCATATATACACATATCATACATATAGTATAGAATTATCAAAATGTTTGAAGATAATATGGAATAACATCTGGTCAATAGGAAATCTATAAATTTTCAAGAATGATGTGTATCTATTGATTAATAATTCACTCTCCAAAATCATCCCAACCACCTAGTGTTTGAAATAATTTTTAATTGTATAATAAATCCCCTGAAAACTAACAATAAATGTCACTACATCCTAAGCTCCCAACACATTTCTCATAAAAGTTTCCCAATAACATTAGTGTTATCAATAATTAAATCCAATATCTAAATACATAGATCACAAATATATTTAAAATAATTTTTCCACATATTATATGGTTCCAAAGTCATGGAATTGAGGAATCCATGCACAAGGAACCAACCTTAAAAAGTAAATACTTTAATTCATTTAGATAAGAATTCATTTTAATGCATTATAAAAGATATTTTACAAAATCTATGGATTTATTAAATTATTATTTTAATATAAATTAATATTCAGAATCAAATGGCTCTAAATTGATATAATTGAAATCTTTGTTTCAGATAAGTAGAAATAATTTCCTCCAATATAATTTAGCCATATTTTGATTATGTTATAAACATTAACTTTTTTTGATTTAACTTAATATTAACCCTTATGAAAATTATAGCAGGATTAAAGATAATAATTTTTACCGATAATGAAACTTTTTTTAAAAGGATAATTAGAACATAAACGGTTCATGTAAGACATTATCTTCTATATCAACATCAATTAGTGGAACATAGTAGTTTTTTGTAATTTTAAATCATTTAATTAATATTATTTATAATAAAATATAATTAATGCCAATTCTCAAAGTATTCATTTAATTTTACTATTAAAAATGTAAGATAGTAATTGAATTAAAATATAAACCCATTAAAATTATATAATATTTAATTATTATAAATAAAATAATATAAAAATTAATTCATTGAAATTTTGTTTCTTTTATCATTTATAAAATTATTTATTTTAATATTCTATTAATTGAATATATACTATAGTGTTGTTCATTAAATTGTTTCGGTAATTATTTCATCCCATAAAATTATAAATAAATAACCAAAATAATGAAAATTTATTTATATTTTATATGTTTTTTGGTACAAACCATACATTATTTGAATCACAATGTTAAAAATTTATAGATAATAAAATAAATATATTTTCATTATTTACTATTCTTTACATAAAATATTAAAATGGTAAAAATAATTAAAATATGAAAAATTGATATATTTTGGTTTTTCCTAAAAAGTATTACATATATTAATCAAATAATATTAATTTAATTGTTAGGTTTATTTTCAAGTCATTTTTACATTATTTTTACCCTTAATTAATCCATTTTTCCTTTATCGTTATAATAAATTTGACTATGATTATTACTCATAATAAATAAAAATAAAAGGCACATTTTAACCAAATTTATAACCTGTGATTCAAAATAATTAATATATTTTAAAATATATTACATGAACAATATAATATAAAATTAACCCTTCAAAATTTTATGAAAAACAGTTTTTTGACAAATGCATTTTTATGTTTAAAAATTGTGTTTATACGAAATACAAGAATATAATTAATTAAAAGAAAATAATTTGAGTTATTTTATTAAGAATATATTAATTAAATTTTAAAACAAATAAATTAAAATAAATTACATTTTTCAATAAAAATCATTATTTTTATCGATTCATTAAATAATGACACTTTTCAGAAAAATATAAAACGTTAACTCTAAGATAAGTTTGATAGGATTATTTAAAAAATAAATCCGTTTTAAAAAACTAACATATCTAAAAGATTCATAAGATTATTATATTATCCACTCACAGAATTCAATTTAAATCTATGGGAAAGAAAATTTATTTTAGAAGTATAAAATGTCTTTTAGAAATATTGTGTGATTTTTTATTATGAATATCAATAAATGTTTTTTAGTAAGACAATTATATATATTTCATAAATCTTTTTACTCTTTTAATAACGTCCGAGGTTACATATATTTTCTAATATCCTTGTTTAATTAATAATATTTCAAGGTTTTTCAGACTCGGTGTTGCATAATTTAAAGATGATTTAATATGGTTTTATTTTTTCAAATAATATTTTTTATATTCTCCCCAGCCAAAATTTAATTAAATATTCCTCAATGTTTTATATTTTTCATGGTAATCAATTAATTTTCATATGAAAATACTTTTGTTAAAATTCCACATAATAAATAGCGTTAAAAAACATCTACTTGAAAAGAGGGAATAAAAAATATGAAGGTCATATTGAAAAACATAATACTAGGTTTCAACATAGGAAAACATTATTGAGAAGTGAAAATATAGGCACAGATGAAAACATCAATGTACAAATAATGATAGAGAGTTATAGTGATCATTAATCATATGAAATGGAATAATGATAGGTAAACCAACAACCAAAACACCAATAACATAAGTGTAGTGAAAATGACAATCAATTCATTGGAAGTGAATGTAATATAATACGATGTTGGATAATTTTTTTTATCTTTAGCTGATTAATTTTTATATGATTTAGAGGAATAAATTATATGAATATACTTACTTGGTAATTAAAATTTCAAACATGAATTAATCACCCCAATCACATATTTGGGTCCAAAAGATGAGTAAAAAAATTAAATTTCCATAGGTGAATAACTAAAATAATCATCAAATGGATCATATAATTCCATTAAAGTGTCAAAAATTATTCCACATATATTTATAGAATAAATAAGAAGTATTTTTATCACGATCATAGATAATTCTAGAAAATAATAATCATTAATATGAAGAAATTCAACATTAATAAAAAAGACCAAAAAAATTTCACCTAGTGTTTAGCATTGATTATTAAATAAATAGCTGAATTTAAAAATTCTCAAAATTTTGTAGGATGAGATTAAAAACCAATAATCAGAAGGAGGCTGTAAAAATGTATTTTGAAATTGTTTTAACATTTATCTCTCGTTAATATTAGTCACCCATAATTTCATATACCATAAAATTTATATTTCTTAATAATATAATCTCCAATATATTCTACTCATTTCCATAAATAAACTATATCAAAATCAATCCCAATAAAATAATATATTCTTTCGAAAGATAATTCCACGATTATTATTCAAATAAAAACATGTATGTTTTTGTTTTCCACAACCATATAAAGTTATCAAATTTGAAAACCTAATCACTTAACCTCCAAATCACTTCTCAATACAATGTTTATCCCAAAGATAAAAAAAATTCTCAAAAATATAATGAACAACCTAAAAAATTATAATTAATCATAAAATTGATTTTTAACCTCAAATTATTTATATACATAAATTTTTTTAACAAAATAAAACATCATAAAATAGTATCATAAATAATATATTATCCAAATAATTCTTTTATGGCTTTATTATATGTCCTTAAATGGGCGTATCTATAAATTATAACCATTTTTCTATACCAATTTTCAAATATAATGATTTAAACTAATATATGTGTACAAATTTCAAATAGAATTTACCATTTAATGTTTCATTATGTTTATAATAATAAGAATATATCATAATGTCATTGATGAAAAATCAATTAATTAAAACTTTATTCTTAAACCCTTAACCTCAAATTGGCATCTTATTTTCTGATATAAATGGTTCCTTATGTTTCTTCAATATCAAATTAAGCATGATCAATACATATAAAACAAGATTAAAATTCTATCCCAAAATATAGACATTAGGGTATCACTTTATGCTATTTAAATAGACATTATGTTCTATCATGATGTTCATATATACATAAATGAAATAGTCAAGTCCATAGTGGAACTTACCATTCCGAATGAGGTGTATGAGTTGATATTTGGAAATAAAATAAAAATAAATAGTATGATCCATAAAAAATATGGATAAATGAAAAATGTTTTTGGTAGATCAAATAGATTCATTCATGATATTTGGATGTTCAAAAGGAATTCAAAATCATTCCAACAATATTTATTCATGACATTAATGATTAAATCCATTCTAAGGGATATGGAGGTTGTGTGAGATCTTTTTAATTTCATCTTGATAAATAACCTTGAGTATATTTTAAAGAACAAAATTTAAGACATCAAATGAATTATTACAAGTTGAAATGAAAATAGTCCTCATAAATAAAATACCCATTGAAATTCTATAATCATTAAGATTCAATTTCTCAAGAATAAATATATTAACTATAAAATTAATTAATGTTTTATCCTCAAATGTTATATCATATGTTTCATCTAACATACACAAAAATGTAACAATATTCTTCTGAAATAATCCATAATGTTAAGCCTTAGTGTTACATATCCTCATCCTGATAAAAAGTATATATATAAATTTCATTAATCAACTTTAAATATAATAACATAAAACATTAAAAAATATTTATTAATTTGAATTTATGATCAACCATTGACTTATTAAAAATTATGAAATCCATATTTATTAAGTTAATATAAAAAAATATCATAATCTCTAATGTTATCTAAGACCTGCTCAAATGCCAACTTTAAGGACCTGACTATAAAAAATAAATATTATTGTTTCTTTTGATATGAATTAAATTTCATTCATCACTGAAGATAATTTATTTTTTCATTTTTAGATAATTAGAACATCACCCATAAAAAAATTTATAATTACATTTCAATGTTGAATCTTAAACTTGGTATGCATTTTTCCCATATATATCGTTTATGATATAAAATAATTTCCTTTGATGTCATGTCTTTACATTTTTCATGTTGTCCCGATCCTTTCCCAACTCATCTTTAAAATAATATAAAAAATATTTTAAAACAATGTATAATAAAAAGCACATTATGGGACATACAAATAATGAACAAAAATTGTAATTCCTTAGGTACACATAAAAAATATCCTTTATAAAATTAAAATTTTTGTTCCAAAATAATAATTTTCTTTCTAAATAAATGAAATTATCTCATGAGTTATTTTCATAATACATTTCAAAAGAAATTTCATATGAAAAATATAACACATCAAGGTTTATCTAAATTGATAAAAAATCTTGAAATCTTTTTTAACTAGTTATACTTCTCTCCCATAAGAAGAAAAAAATATTTTTATTTAAACACAAACATATTAGTTTAAAATGATAATTCATAATATTTCCATAAAAACAATAAACATCATTAATAAATCTTTCTGCAATGATATGAAATCATTTTCCTGTAACTCTTTTATATTTATTAACCATTATCTTTAGTAATGGAAAAACCCTCATGATTAAAAATATCCCTCAAGGTTACAAGTGGAATAATCATAATGGTTACAAATGAAATAACCCTCGTGATCAAGATCTAACATAAGTGATAACTAGTTAATTTTAGGGATTTCATAGATCCACCCATACATAGTATATAAATGAACCAACCATCATCATAAAAAATTATTAATATAAGACATATCATAATCATAATAAATAAAATTATGCATCAAGAAAACATTATTTTTACTAATAAGAAATCATTTTCAGATATTAATATCCCTTTTCTTCAAAATACAATTCTCAAAAGATTTTTTTTTGGAGTAAAGTTAATGATTTTTTAATTAACAAATTATGTAATCCTATAATTTATTCCAAAAAAATAATTGTTATAACAGCTATAAAGTTCAATGTTATCATATATATTAAAAGAGGACATTATATTTGTATTTTATAAGGAATGAAATAAATATTCCAAAAAATATTCCTTTTTAAATCTATTGAAATAAAGTTAAAAGGCAAATTAAAATTTCCTTTATAATTAATTTTGTACAATATATATTTATCCAAAAAATATGTTTAGAAATATAGGAATGGAAAAGAAGAATTTGTACAGAATATTTAGAAGATGTATTTTTTATAGAAAGTATCATACCTTGAGTCAGACTAATCACATAAGTTCTATTTATTTCTATATAATAAAAATATTTTAATTACATATGTTCTTTATGATATTTTTTATTTTTATTAGTCCCATTATTTTATTGATTATAATTTAATGTTCAATTACTAAATCATTTAGTTTTATGTTTGATGTTTTAAGGATATTCATCTCATATGTGAAAAAATGACATTAGTTGGTTGACTATGGTAAATGATATCATTATTCCATAAACTCAATAATAATAACCTGTAACCAATTGTAATTTATAATCATCCATTATAATTTTAAAAACCAACTATGAGTCATGGTTATGAAAAATAAACTATATTATAATCATAGAAATGGTAGGTCACAAGTGTGATTGATTAGTGTTTAAAATTTTCAGACATCATTATAGAATAGTGGTATGTATTATTATATCAATAAAATTGATAATTAGATCAGGTATATAATATTATTTATTTTAAGGCGGTAGTCCAAACATAAGCATGAACGACATCATCATATTTTAGTGAATGGAAAAGTTATGGAAGTAAATTATATATTGTTTTTAAAAATTATTAATGTTTAATTAATATCCTAAAAATAAATTTCATCTACCAATACAACTGGTAGAAATGGGAGGTGATAGAAAAAAATACATCCGTTTGTGAGGTGGAAGTTCTTCTTACACACAGATAGTTGTTTCAATTCCAATTTGATGTAAGAGGATAAAAAATAAGGTGATTCCATTAAAATAATAAAATATTATTATATGAAATATACATGTGATTTTATTTAAAAATATTTGAAAAATATTTTATGGAAGGGAATGATGAAATAAAACTAAATGGAATTGTTAAAATTATACCACATCTTCAGACAACCACTTAAGGTTTACCACAAAATCATTCCTAGGTTGATTTTACAACCAATACAGGGCCACTAAGTTGTCAGGATAGATGTGAGGATGGTATTTTGTAATTCTTGGGACAATCCAAAAGGCTATTTAATGGTGAAGAAAATTGGAGAGATGGTTACCTTTTATAATACAGGGGAGGGGAACTCAGGGAATTTCATAAAGTATTAAATTAATATACATTATTAATAACATTAAATTGGATCCAAATTAAAAATATTAAAAAATAATATTATTATGATACAAAATAAATTCATCTAATTATATTTGGACATATTTATATTATATTTTTAGTCATATATCTTAGTTTTACCCCTCTATTATCCCTTTGGAAAATTATCACGATATTACAGATTTAAAATTTTAGGGGTCATGAAAGATTATATAAAATAAAAATTATAAAATAAATGTTGAATGGTTTAAAATATGAAAAATATACCAATAATTTGGTATAAATGGGTTTATTCTGATTGATATAATAAATATCATTTATCATAAAATAACATTAATTCCAATTTTAGAACTATTCTTTTAATTCGACTTTTAATACACTATGAAAACCAAGGAATTATAATATAATGAATTCAATAGTATATAATATTTCTTGTATATCAAAAATAGTTTTTTAAAAATTTATTTCATTTAATTCATATTTTTATTAATATTTCCAAAATCATTAATTTTATTTTTCTATTAATTTAATAGATATTATATCATGTTTGCATAAGAATTTAAGGTAATTATATCATAAAAAATATGAACTAAATTATTATGATAAATAAGAATAATAAATATTATATTTTAATATTGATAACTGAATATACATTATTATTATACCTATGTAAAAACTTATATAAAATAAAAGATAGAGAATTGTTTTTTTAATTTTCATTTCTTAAGAAATTGTTAAGGTCAAAATCAAGGACGTATTATAAGAAAAGGACATTTTTAGAAATTGGAAGATTATAATGGAAATATTATAATGAAATAAAAATATGGCATGTGTTAAGGTGAATTTTTTTCCCTTAACACATTATATTTACCCTTAATTAACACATTTTACATAAACCGGTGTAACACAATTGATTATGATTACTACTAATAATTAACAAAATTATACAAGAAATATTTAAAAATATTAACTCTTATTTAAAAATATGTTACCCACTTCAAAAAATACAAGTGGTAGAATTTAATTTATAATTAAACCCATAAAACATGATAATTTTTTTGAGATAAATTCCTTTCATGTAATATATAGTTTTAATACTAAATCCAATTATAAAATTAATTTGAAATACCAAAATTATATAATATTAAATTAAATGGGAAAAATTAAATTATAAGGTCAATAATATAATATTTTAACATTAAAAATTATTTAAAATAAAACAAAATTTAAGCTAAAACTCAATATTTTTCACTATACATAAAAAAAAAAGAAAACTTTTCAAAAAAATATAATAAATTAAATTTACGAAAATTATAAAATTATGATATCAAAATTGATATTTATTTTATAATATACCATTTTCCAAAGTATCATAATAGGATTATATAGTCCATTAAAAACAATAAAAATATCATTTTGGAATAAAAAATATTTTTGAACCCTAAAATGATTTTACTAAATATTTATTGATTATGTAATTTGAATTTTTAATACATTTTTATTGATTATGAATGTTATATATATATATATCATGATGTATTAAATATTATTTATACCAAAAAATTTAAATTCCATTTTAATATTTTCAAATTAAAATAATATTAATATTTCATGTTCCATTTTGGATCAGCATTTCATGTCTTATACGATGTTGAACAAAGATTTCGTATTAAAATATTCAGGTGGTCCAAAAAGCACCCCACATTAAAAAATGGGCATGGTCGACCGTAATGTTTTATCTTTTTCAGAAAACCAATTTAATTTTATTGATAATTAACTGATTTAATAATAAAAATGTTTATATAATGGAAAAACTATTTGAAGTAGATAATCGTGCCCTTATAATTACATCATACATCTTATGTATTGATGAAAATATATTAATTTAATGAATCCTTCATTAATCACATCATTATAATTCTAGATTTCAATTCTTTATATCATGATGGTAAATTTAACCATGGAAAAAATAATAATTACCACAAAATGTATATAAAAAACTATCTAGAAAAATAGGACTAAACTGAAATATTGTGAGACCCACATACAATCGTGAAGAATAATACCCCAATACAATATTAATTTCATTAAAAATAATTAATTTATTAGTTTAACTTAATTTTAATCTAAATAAATAAGAATGAAAAGCCAAAAAATTACTTCTTTATAAATAAAGGCAATGAATCCCTTATCATAGCATAAGGTTATTAAAGTTCACTAAAAAATAATGTAATATGAAGTTCTAAAATGATATTACATCTTCCACACTAAACCAATGATCCATTAAACATCATCCCAACCAGATATCTATATCAATAACCAATAGAAACCAAAATAAAAAATATAAGACCCCTCTACAACATTTAAATAGATTAATATTATAGAACAATATCAAAATGGAATAGATGAAAAACTACAGATCTACATCACATAGTACATATAAGTTATGAGATTAGACCAAATAAAGGGGCATGAAGGTATTATGAAAATGGACATATGATCACCTAGGTTTTAAAGGATAAAGAATAAATTATAAAGTCTTTTGATTCACATTACAATTAATAACCAAATATAAAAATAGATATATTAGACGAATCCACCTTAATTGTGACATGGTATATTATTTTGTCTCTAATTATGTGGTGAAAGAAGGTCTGTTATATCCAAATAACACATTTCAATATGTCCCACTAGAATCCATAGTGAAGATACCTATATATCAATACACTCTAAAATTAAAATAAAATATGATCCTAAAACCTAGGGGTGACACTATAGAATAACATCATATATATTTCATAGATACTCCCAAAATAAAATAGATGGGAAAACCAAGCCATTGAAAATCTGGGCCACATCTCAATCCCATTCCATAACTATCTCTATGGAGAAAGAGACAAAAAACCCCAAATATGAATACCCCAAAAATTTTGATCCACTTATATAGTGTAAACAAACCTTTACATCTCATTTTAAGGATCCACACAATAGAATCAACCTATAGGTGAAATTACATCCGAACAACATTTTAACTCTCCTATTTTCTACATAAACACCCTTGATCACATTAAAAATCTAGTGATTGTCTTAGAATAAAAAAGGTACCTTACATCCAATATAATATCTAACTAATAACTTTTTTCTATGAGTTATATTTTGTAAAAAAAATTATAATGAAACCATCCAAAATCTTAATAGAATGTAATAATAGTAAGGTTCTCCTCCCATATCATATATGTAAATGGGATCGTTTTATAAAATTTTCAATTAAATTAAAATAAATGATATGAGAATCACATTGTATAATAATGTTCCATTAAAAAAAATATGTACCACAATTCTGAACTAATATAGTTCCCTTAAAAACCCATCTTTTTGAAAGAACTTCAACAACTGTTCAACAATTGAAATACTAGAATTTAGGTAATTTTCATTGGAATGTGTGACTCTCAGTCATAATGTTCATTTTTATCTTACAAATATTTTTATAAAATTTTTGGAAATTGTTTTAGGATCTACCCCATTTAATGGATATATCAACTAATTTCAATAAATTCATCAAACGAGAACCAAATTACAGTTTTTCCAATTTATATGAGATATTACAAAAAAAAATTCAAAAATTAATGATTGATGATTGTCCCAAGGATTATATTAATTCATAAAAACAAACAACACATTTCATACATTTAATTCAATAAAAAAATCATCCTCCAATTGAAATATTTATGAACATTTTAAATATTCACATGATCACAACCATAGGTCAATACCAGAACAAACAAATTTCAATTAAAAATATAAATCAATAGTAATATTAAAACATATAACTATTATTAACATATAATTATACATAATTACATAAATTAAATAACACCTTAATATAAGGAATATAATTATTTAAATTTATAGGATCTACAAAATTTTTACTTATAAAAAAGAAACATCTTCAAATCAAATTTATAAATCCCATAGTTCAAGTGTTCTTTCACTTCCATGGAAGGGATGATAAGGTTTTCAGATAATATTTCATTAATATTGATAAATTATATTATATATATAATAATATCCTTAAAATATTAAATTATTTATTACATAATAAAACAAAAATTGTCCTTATAATGATGATACCCATATAAATTCAAAATTCGTTGACCATAAAATATTAAAAAATATCAATAATAACATCCAAATTAAATATTTTTTGAAACCTAAAATGATATCTCATGTATTTCATCTCACATCACAAAAAATGGAATAACATTCTTCAAAAATAAACATTAATGTTAAACCTAAGGATTTCATATACATCATCCCAGTAAACTCTCTGAAAATATAAATAATCGCCTCAAAATATAATCACAAAAAAACTCAAAAACATGTTTATGCCATTCAACTTATAATTAAAATTTTATTTTTTAAAAAATGATAATATAAATAGATCCTAAATTGATATAATAAAAAAATCATAATCATTAAAATTATCTAATCTATGATCGGATTCCAACTATAAGTACCTAAATACAAATAATATATATTCTAGTGTCAATATACAAGGACATATTATTTTTAATTTATGAAAATATTTTGGGTTCATTGTTTAGGATAAATATTTCATAAACCTTAAATAAATAATAATTAAAATAAATTTTGGACATAACCACTTACATTAATTTTTTCCCAAAATAAAATTAAGATATAATATGATTCCCTATCTTACACATCATCATAATTATCATATTGACAACATTATTGCCCTTAATAATCCATTGAACCCTATGAAAATTATTGAAAAAATAGAATGAGAATGAAAAACACATTAAGGTATATAAAAATAAACTATAATTACTTATATTGTCATAATAATTTTCATTTTAAAAAAAAAATTGGATCCAAAATAATAAATCTCATACCCAATAAAAGAACTTTTCAGGATAAATAGTTTAATTAAAAATTTCATAAGAAATAATATAGTAAAAATAAAACACTTAATGGTTTCTTTTTAATAATACAAAATCCATGATAAAATTTCACAATGTTATATTTTCAGTCATAGGAAGTAGAAAATACTTTTCTTTAAATATAGTCAGATTAGTTTACCATGTAAATTCATAAGATTTATATAAAAAACAAATCAATTATAAATATATCAAACAAGCATGATGTGGAATCATTTTCATATCAGTAATATATATGGTGTAACAATCATGGTTATGAATGAAATAAACATAATAGTTACAAAAAACCCTCACGGATACAAGTGGAATAATCTTCATGGTTACAAATATAATAAATCTCGCCATCAACATCAGTTTAAAATCATTCATAGTTAATTTTAGATATTTTATAGATCCACCCATCCATGGTTTATTACATAATAATCCTTATTATAAAAAATCCCTATAAACTATATCCTAATAATAATACAATAAAGATATCATCTTAAATTAATTCTTTGAAACAAGAAGAAATCATTTCCCAATATTTATATATCCCTCTTCATTGAAACCCTATTTTCAAAAATAAAATTTGTAAATTAAGTTTAATGATTAGTTTCCCTTAAACAAAAATGTAATATTATAGTGGATTTAATATGAAAAATAATAGTTACAATGTTTATAAGTGTAATTTATTTTATATTTGTTAGAATGCAACATTCCTTTTGTGTTTTCTAAAGAAGGTCAAAATATTTCATTTTAATACCATTTAAAGAACCTAAAAAAGAAACATAAAATTTCATTTATATTTCATTAATTTACTTATAAGTGCATCAAAAATAGAATTATATAAATATGTACATAGAAATAAATAATTTTAAGCGAAATAATACAAGAAGTTTTTTAAATAATGTCTCATACCTTGAGTCAGACTTATCACATATATTCTATATATTCATATATAATATATTTATGTTAATTATATACTTTCAAAATATATCATTTATTCATATTATTCATTTAATTTTATTTATAATCAACTAATAGTCAGTTAAAAAATAATTTATGTTTACGTCGGTTGTTTTGATGATATTTGGATCATATGTCCAAAATGACCTGGTTGGATGAATAAAGTCGAATAGAACATTATTTAATCTACTCATGAATAATATTAAAAACAAAATTATCATTTTTATACATCAATTATACTTTCTAAACTAACCATGAAACATGGTTATGAAAAATGAGCTATGTTACAATCATGGTGATGATACATACACATGAGTAGCATTTCCATTTTAAAGAAATCATTATTAAAAAGAGGTAAATAATGTCATATCCTTAAAAAAGGAACATTATATCATAAATAACATGTTATTTCATTAAATAGTCTAATGTAAATTATTTGTGGCATTCTATGTTGAAAAATGAAACACATTGCTATGTGGAGGTGGTAGTCTGCACGTACACAAAAACGATAGTATAATTTTTTATTTAATTGAAAGGTAAGAATGTAAATTGTATATTACGTTTTAAAAATATTTAATATTTCATTAGTATCATAAATGTATATATAATACATATTTATAACCTGTAGTGAGAGGAGGTGATGGAAAATTAATTATATTTGTTCGTTAGATAGTAGTCCGATGTACACAAGAACAATGCTTCAAATTTCTTTTTTGTGGAATAGGAGTTACATGCATGTCATTAAATTTAAAAAATATCATATTAATATATGGAATATACATGTGTTTTTATTTCAAAATATTTGAATAATTTTTGAAGGAGGAAAATTGAGTGAAAATATAAATTGATTGGTTAAAATATAAACCTATTGTTTAAAAAACATCTTAAGTTTTTCAATAAAAGACTTCCTAGGATTATTTTATGACTAATAATTGGCCTCTAGGATATGGGGATGGATGTGAGTAATTTATTTGGTTGATATTTTTCCAAAATAAATGTATTTTGAAGTGTGAATAAAATATGATATGTGGTTCCCTATTATAAGAAATGTGAGGACTACTCTTCGAATTTATTAGGTTATTAACTTAATATAAATTAATATTCAAATTAAAATGGATAAAAAAATTAAAAATTGACATATAAGATTTTTATTCATTGAAATAATTTAATCTAACAATATTGTTTTGGATCATATTATATTTTTACACTTATAATTCTTTTATCTCTCCATTAACCATTTTAAAAATTACTACATTGTGAAATATTTAGCTTATAGTGGTCAAGAACATGTTCATAAAATAGAAATTGAAATATAAATGGAAAATGTTATATCTTGGAAACCATATATCAAGAATTTAAAATAACATGTGTTATTTGGGTTATAAATCATTTAATAAAAATTATTTATTATAAAATAATATTAATATCAATTTTAAAATCAATCATTTATTTTGAATATTATAACAACAAGGCATCAAATGAGTTTTAATACAATTCATCCAAACCACTAAATTATGAAATTTTTACCTAAATTTTTTTGATACATAATAATAAAATCAATCAAAATTACTTTTAATATTTTCAAAACCATTTATTTTATTTATATATTATTTTAATAAATATTGAATCGTTGTTCAGAAGGAGTTTACAATGATTATATCTTAACATAAAATTTGAACTAAATTTCCATGATAAGTAAAAAATAATTAATATTTTAAATGAGTATTTATTTTTGAATATACTATATTATTAGCCCAATTAATAAAATTTATGGATAATAAATCCAAGAGATTGTTATTTTTTAATTTTGTTTCTTAAAATATTATAAAGATCAAATTAATATCTATATGATAGTAAAATGTCTTATAATCAAATTTTATATGATTAGGGATAAACTATTGTAATAAAATAAAGTTATAGCATGTTTTATAATTACTTTCGTGTCTTTGACATATTATTTTTACACTTAATTATCCTATATTACCTTTACCAAGGTAACATAATTAGATATGTTTACAATTCATAATAATTAAAAATAAAAGTAATTTTTTTAAAAAAACTTGCGCATCATAATTCCAAATAAGTTATTCATTTTATGGAACATATGTGGTAGAATTTAATTAATAATTATACCCACAAAACATGATGATAAATATATTTTTTCAAATAAAATGATTTTATGTACATAATTGGTTTTTTTAAATTTAATATAAAATTCCTTTTAGATATGGCAATTAGATTATGTTAAATTAAAAGGGACTAATGAAATTCTATAAATAATCCAAAAAATAAATTTCACTTTATAAATACATTAAAATAAAATATATAATTTAATAAAAATTATTATTTTCACTTCTCATTTAAAATGAAAACATTCTAGAAAAATTTCAAAAATTCACTCAAAGATAATTTTAAAATTTATGTTTCAATATTGATATATTATTTTTAAATCACCACTTCCAAAATTATCATAATTTCATTACATAATCTTCTAAAAAAATAAAAAAATCATTATTGAAGAAAATGTATTTTTGTAGCCTAAAATATGTTTATAAAATATTTAGTGATAATTTACTAATAATTTATCAATAAATTTGTGTTGAATATTACCGCTATATATATATATATATCATTTTGAATGTAACAATATTAATTCCTTACAATATAAAGGATAAGTTATAACGATCGTATTATTAGAATAATATTTCGTGATTCTTTTAAGATCTATGGTGTGTGTGGTATGAACTCATGAACATAGTTTTCTTTATTACAATGTATGGGTGTTACACCATGCCACACACATTAAGGAATGGGATAACTCATGACCAAAATTTACTCTATTAAAATAAACCATATTAATCCCATCTAGAATTAACAAATTCACTATTAATAATTTTTCAAAAATAAGAAACTAATTTAATATAAATAAACATTTCTTATAAATTATTTCATATTTCATCACACTCAATGAATAAAATATATTCATTTAATGACTCATTCATTAATTTCAAAAAAATAATTGTAGATTTATGATTCTTTTGTCATTAAAATAAAATTAACCATTTAAAACAATATAATAACCAAAACAATAATAAAGAACAATAACATTAAAAATAAGAGGCAACTAAAATATAGAGAGACACACATAAGATCATGAAACTGAAAACCAAAATACATTCATCCGTTAATTGAAATTAATTTCATTGTTAGTATTATTTCACCACAACCCAAAATATTAATGAATGATAATCCAAAAAATCACAAAAATATAATTAATGGTAATGAATCCCCACTATCATCATAATGATTTCAATGTTCACTAAGAAATAATAGGTCACTAAATTCTAAGATCAATTTATCTATTAAAAAGATAACCACTGATCACTAAAACATCCTAAAAATACGATTCTTATATCATTCACTAATAGTGACCATAATAATAGTGATGATATAATCCCTCTACAACATATTGATAAATGGACATAGGATAATTTTATCAAAATATATTATAAGTCAAACCTTTGATCACCAAGACATTATCAGTAGATACTATGAAATTAATCTTAGTAAAGGGGCATGAATCTATTTTGAAAATAGATATCTAGTCACATAGGGTTTAGAGGATAAAAAATAAATTATAAGGATTTTGGATTAACATTAGAATTTATACTCTTATATCAATAAAATTGGACAAGAAGCATACTCTTGGAAAATTACATAACTAATAGTTTTCTCTATAATTATACATTGAATGAAGCTTGGATATACTAGAAGAACACTTTTCAATGTGTCCCCCTTGAATCCAAAGTGATGTTCCATATATATCACTAAACACTAAATGTATTATAAAACATGATCCTAAAACAATGGGGTAACACTATGACATAACCTAATATTAATATAATAGCTACTCCGAAAATGAAAAAGATAAGACAATTAAGCTAATGAAATTCCAGGACAAAACCCTAGCCCATAACATTGTTGTCTCTAAGGATGGAGATATATTAAAAACTGAAATCTCTAAACCCCACAATTCTGGGTCCACTAATATACTAAAAACCAACCCTTAATCCACTATTTAAGGTTCTCTATCATAGAAACACCCCATAGGATAAATTTAATCTCAACAACATTTTGGATCTTTAAACATCCTCATATACACAAATGATCACCTGGAAACTCTAGTAACGGATGGTATAAAAATGACCCATACCACTAGAAAAATTATAACCAATACATTTGGGCATTGTGTGATATTTTTTTCATCCAAAAGGTGATAAATATTTCCAAAAAATCATGAAAATGTAATAATGGTACATTTATCCTCACAAAGAATTTATATAAATTGATTCCTTTTAAGAAAATTTCAATTGAAAAACAAAAAAATGAGATGATAATAACATAAAATAAAGTTACTATCTAAAAAAATATCTACCACAATTCCTAACTAAGTTAGTTCCCTTAAAAACATCCTCAAGGAAGGAACATCCACAATTTTTCATCCATTGAAATACTAATATTTTGGAAATATTTTTTTGAATATGGGAATATCACTCATTATATTGCTATTTATATTATAATTAATTTTAAAACAAAAGTGGAAAAAGTGTTAGATCCTATGTCATTTATTCAAATGATAAACGATTTGTTATAAAGACATCTAATCATATCCTAACTCATTTGTATAAAAATCAAATAACATTTTATAGAACACATGATTGATCAATAATGAATTATGGTAGGATCAATGTTTCTATATAATCCAAAAAGAGAGAAAATTGATAACATTTAATTCCATCTAACAACACAACCTACAATTGAAATGTTCAACAACATATTAAATTTTCATAAACTCAAAATCATATTTCAATAAATCAAAAAAAAATATAGGTAGAGGTAAGCAGAAATTTAGAATCATATATCTACTATGTTGGATTTCCTACTAATTATTTAGAAAAAGTAAGCATCCACTCCTCATGAGGATTATAATTCTAGTCAAATATAGAATCTACCCAACCCTAACTTATAACAATGATACATATCCCAATCAAAATTAGGAGTCCCATAGTACATGTGTGATTTAATATCCCTAGAAATCACTACCATCTAGTGACAACTAGACAAATATATTACTTACATGCATAAATCATTACAAGAAACTAATTATTAATTTATTCTACTCATAGGAATGGGCCCACTTACATTGGTAATTATAAGAAAATCAAAATATTCATCTAAGAGAAATCACCAAAAACATTTATTCTTCCCAATTTTCACAATATTAAATAGCCACCATGTTCTTTTTTCTACATCACCCATTTTAACATCCAATGGAATTTAATTATGAGTGGATTAGTTTTTCCATACTTACCTCAACACATACCGGAATTCATGTTGATATCGTCATTATACTATGATAAATGCTACTAAAAAGTGTGGCCCTTCATATAAACCATTCTATCCCAACCATAGAACAATATTATTGATATTTTATTTAGGAAATGAAACCAAATCTAATATGTGAGTTCCTATATGTGCATAAATGGCCTCAAAGAGCCTATTATAATCATAAAAACATCATCTAACTAGAGGAGATCCAAAATGAATATTCCGTAAAATGAAATAAAATCCTAACCTAGAAAATCCCTACCAATTAACTCTTATATAACATAAAGACCTTAATATCCTATGAAATTATGAGGATGTCATGAACTGAAGTCCATACCACACAAATTATCATAAAATACATTAAAATGAATGATAAAATCTGAAAATCATGTATTTTATCTATATAGTGCTTGATACACTAATTTACATTACTTTTTTATATTACAAGTCCTTAGTCACGTTTCATAAAAAAAATTTCATGATCAATAATATGTCTAACACAACACCCATTATAAATACCATTACTGTTACTACATGTTAAAAATATCCCTAGTAAAAAAAATTAAAACTATCACACCCAATCCTCATATTTACCTAACAATATACCCCATTGTAAAAAAAATATGGTATTAATCTCTCACATTATAATACACAACTATATGTCCTTTCTAGGATCATCCCTAATGATATTTGTTCTAAGGAACAACACCAATATAACCAAACAACATGAGATGTGGTTACCCTATTTCCAACGTATCAATTTCTATCATGGATAACATATGACAAGATATACATGGAATATAAACTAAATTATATAATATATGTATATATATATATAATTCTCCATGATTTAATGAAATATAATTCATAAGTAATCCATTGATACAACTCACACATCCTAAATAGGTGTCATACCTCGTAAATAATGAATATAGAGTGGCCAAAACAATGAAACCACTAATCAATCTATAATCCATATCCACTTTCCATATATTAGATTCCAGGCTATCCATAATATACATGAACTAATATATATGGCCATAATATGAACAATATTATTGTTCTTATTTGGGGGGAGTATAACAGTAACTAGTATGGTCAATCCATATAGTCTTCCAACACCACAACATATATTGTTTCTATAAATTAATAAATTGAAAATTTTAGACAAGGAAACATAAAATGTCCTCATCTCCAACTATAATTATAATCATGATTAAACTTGATCAATCCATCCCCAGTTATCGTTGAATGTGCTCTTTAAATAAATAACTACTATGAAATGTCTAGAAATCATATCTCCTAAACTATCATAGATCTATTTTCAATTAATTAACCCTAAATAGAATAACCATGAGATTATAGATAAAATAAATATATCTAAATATATTTTTTCTATTTTAGGAAAACAAAATTTCATTTTTCAATATTGTGATGAAGGAAATACCCCTATCCGAAAAAAATAAATACACATTTTGAAAAATAATATCTTATACATTTATATAAAAAATTGGAAACATAAATGTCAACAGATAAATCTATAAATATTAATAATATAATGAATAAAAAGCTTCAATTATGAATAAATACACTAGGTCGTATTATTTCCCCGAGTTATGGGTAGGATATGTTATGAATTCTAGTGTTATATCATCCACTTCAATACCTATGTTGAGAGAGAGAAGGGGGTCACCACTCATGAAAATTAAAATCAATAATATTTTCATAAATGTAATGTTATAAAAAAACCAATAGTGACATATTTCATCCATCATGTTATCACATCAGGGATATAAGAGATAAAGATAATGGTTTTTATCGTCTCGCACCATCAATAGATAGAGGGTTAATTAAAATGATATATTCCACTACATATTATAATGATCGATATCCATCCATCATATGTTGTATCATGAATCAACACTTATGAGTAAATATAATTAAAAAAATCAAGAAAAATCATGAATTGTCGTATAATTCATACAATAATACTTTTTAGAAATATATATAGTACACCGACTACAATCAATTCCCATATCCCAAAATCATAGGGAAGGTATGATAATTAAATAATTGAAAAATATTGTTATTAAATAATACCATTATCCATATTGTGATGAATTATATCTAAATATCCACATAAAATTCATTTTATGTTATCAGATTTTAGTTATGATTCTCTCACTAGGTTTCCCAAACAATTATAGGTCCTCTAAAACATTATCATATTACTTCCAATACTTAATATTGAGATCCCTTGTTTTCATTAATCATTTAACTCTCACCATTCATATAATAATACCCTCATACAAAAAATTAATTCCCAATTATGAAACACTATTAAATGATATTCACATCCTTCATTACATAACATTATTTTACTACCATTGTTAGCTTTTTTTACATCATTATCAATTATCACCCATTAAAATTCAATATATTTTATAAAATTATTAGAAATGATATTTTTATTTCATTGTATTCAATATAAAAATACATTTATATCACCCATATACTCCATTTAGTTATATTTTAGTAGTAATATTTTTTAAACACCAACTCTCACATGCGATACTTTTTATTTAAGAAGTTAGCTTACATTTTTACCGTTAAAAAAATAATTTGATTTTATTTTCACACATGTACATTATATTTTTCTAATACACTAATTATTCAATGTGTTATGATCGTATGTGATCATGTACATGAATTAATGATTTCATAGTGAATTCAATATCAAAAAATGTAGTTATATAAAATTATATGTTGATTTATTTGAAACATTACATCTTCCTATCAAAACCATTAAACTATTAACCAAATATGATCACCACATCCTATAAATAATCAATTAATAAAATTGAGTTAATCTTATAAACTTCTAATATTACATTATTAATTAATATTATTATTATATATTAATATTTTCTACAACATTTTTTAATAAAATGGTGACATCCTTAACTTACTAATTTATATTTAATCGAATATAATTCCATCAAAACAAACCTACCAATGAGAACAGTAATGATATAATTATTCAATATCTTTAAATAATTAAAATTATCATTATTTAATAATAATATTTTATATACATTTAAACATTTATCCCTTTATTCAACAATATAACATCCTTAAAATAAAATAAACAATGTTCCCCTAGGTTTGTGATGTCTATAATATTTTAACATAACTATCAAAATTGTATTTGGGTAACCCATGTTCCCTCACATGAAATGAATTGACTTTTAATTGTGAGGATTTCAAGGTGGAGACAACACTGGACAAATTGAAATTTTCCATCGGTTCCTAAAATCTCATGATTCATTATAGTTTGATCATATAATCAAATTGATCAAATTGAGTTAAATTTACTCCTATCAGTAATAAACCCACATTCCTAAGACTTATTATAGTTGGGTAATTGAAATGATAATATTCTTGTGGATATACAATTGTAGAATTATGATCTTTGGCTACACAGTCTTTTGTAATGTATTTACATAAGGAGATTAATTGCTTATGCTTCACGACAGTTGAAAACTCATGAAGTAAATTACCCTACACATGATTTGGAATTAGTTGCTATTGTTTTTTCTTTAAAAATTTGTAGGCATCATTTGTATGGAGTAAAGTGTGAAATATATACCGATCATAAAAGTTTAAAGTATATATTCACCCAGAAATAGTTAAACATGAGACAGAGGAGATGGCTAGAATTAATCAAGGATTATGATTGTACAATTAATTACCATCCGGGAAAAGAAAATAAAGTGGCTGATGCTTTGAGTCGAAAAACTAATGCTTCATTAACAATGTTGCGTTTGGAACGTGATCCTTTGGTTAAGGATTTGATGAACTTTGGCATAGAAGTTGTTGGTGCAGGAAGTCCTTCTGTTTTGTTTCAGGTATCAATGAGATCATCTCTATCAGATAGAATCAAGCAAGCACAGAAGCAAGACAATGAGTTGCAGAAAAAGGTAGAGCTGGTTCAGAAAGGTAAGTTGCCTGAATTCAACATTGATAATGATTGTGTTTTGAGATTTGGGAAGAGATTGTGTGTGCCGTGTGATTCACAGTTGAAGAGAGAGTTGTTATGTGAAGCTCATAGTTCTCCATTTTCAGTTCATCCGGGCAGTAGTAAGATGTATAGAGATATGCGGGAGTATTACTGGTGGGATGGAATGAAAAGAGACATTGCTGATTTTACTGTGAAGTGTTTGACATGTAAACAGGCTAAAGCAGAGCGGAAGTTACCGAAAGGGATGCTTCAGCCTTTACCAGTGCCATAGTGGAAATGGGAGAATATATCCATGGACTTTGTTGTTGGATTACCGAAGACATCTCGAGGTAATAATGCAATCTGGGTTATTGTTGATCGCTTGACCAAATCTGCTCATTTCCTTGCTATACGAGATACTTTCTCTCTTGATCAACTTTCCCGTTTGTATCTTAAAATGATAGTCAGGTTACATGGAGTTCCTCTCTCTATTGTATCGGATCATGATCCCAGGTTTACTTATAACTTTTGGAAAGGCCTTCAGAAGTCGTTGGGTACTGAATTAAATTTTAGTACAGCTTTTCATCCTCAATCAGATGGACAGTCAGAACGAACAATTCAGACATTGGAGGATATGCTATGAGCTTGTTCTATGGATTATCAGGGAAGTTGGGACCAACATCTTTCTTTGGTTGAATTTTCATATAATAACAGTTTTCATTCCAGTATACAGATGACACCATTTCAGGCATTATAGGGGAAGCGGTGTCGAACTCCAGCTTTCTGGGATGAAGTGGGTGAAAGGAAGTTGATGGGACCAGAATGGGTAGAAGAGATGGTAGAAAAAGTTCAGCTGATTCAGAAACACATGAGAAAAGCTCAGAGCAGGCAGAAGAGTTATGCAGATAACCAGAGGAAGGATCTATCTTTCGAGGTAGGTGATCATGTTTTTTCTCAAGGTTTCTCCTTGGAAAAGTCTGATGAGATTTGGTAAGAAAGGAAAGTTGAGTCCAAGGTTTGTTGGACCATACGAAATTCTGGAGAGAGTTGGATCAGTTGCATACCGAGTGGCTTTACCTCCGAGTTTATCTCAGGTACACAATGTTTTTCACGTTTCGATGTTGAGAAAGTATATGCCAGATCCATCTCATGTTTTGAGTCTAGAGGTAGTTCAGCTGGAAGAGAACCTATCTTATGAGGAACAACCGGTCCAAATTCTTGAACACATGGAGCAAGTGTTACGGAATAAATTGGTTCACCAGGTAAAGTTTTTGTGGAAAAACCACATGATTGAAGAGGCAACATGCGAATCTGAAAATGCAATGAGGGATAAGTACCCCCATTTATTCGATAAGTAATTAAATTGCGGGGACACAATTTTATAAAGGGGGGAAGGATGTAACATCCCAAGTAAGTAATTAATAATAGATATTTTTATATATGTCTATTAATGAATTAGATAGTGTTTTAGAGGCTTAAAATGAAAATAAATCCAATCTTAAGAATTGAATACACTAATATTCTTAAAAGATTGTTTTACTGCCTTATGATGGAAAAACCCTTTTTAAATGTATATTTTGACAATTTTATAAAATATGTTTGTCAAAATAAACTTATTCTTTATGATTGGGATATCAAAATTTACTTTGTGTGAATTTTTGGTATTTTTCTGAGAATGTTCATTTTTTTAATGAATAGTGAAAAATACTGCATTTTACATCAAAACTGATTTTTAATCTAATTTATTTATATGATTAGATTATCTTTTGAATTGGTCTTAATGTGTAATATGAATATATTTTTACCATTTAATCCAATGGTTGTCATTGTAATCAATTTCACTTTGAAATTGGACTTAAACTGGTATCAATCTTTTGATACTTATTGTTTCATAAAAGCACGCTATTTGCTCTGACAGCAGGAATTAATTATTAAATTAATTAATGTGAATTATATGTTTTGAATTTTGTAAAATAGACTTCATTTTTGAATTCGTAATATCAAATATAGCTTAGGGTGAATTTTTGTTAATTTTCTGAAAAACTTCAATTTTTGATGAATAGTGAAACCACTAAGTGGTACTTATAAAGACTGATTTTCCGTTTAAATGAAATTTTGCCGTCATTGTGTTTTGAATTTCAAAATTCCGACATACATGGTTGTCATTAAGAAGTAAAATGTGGTTCAATGAGATTATAATAATTTTTTGGTGAATAGTAACTTATTAAGTTCTTAATCGCGATTAGTGGTAATTAGTGTAGTTTAAGGAAAAAATAATGCTTTAATAAAATAAGATGAGCTTGACACATGTCCTACCCTCATTGGTTGTGTCATGGCCGACCAAGACAATCCATGGGTCAACTTGGGGACCCCATGGATCCACTTTGGTTTGGAAATGACATAAATAACTTTTTATTTAATGTAAAAGTAAAAATGACACAAACATATTATGTTTTACGAAAACAATTTTTACATGGTGTTATAAAGATCATATTTTTGATTATAAATATTCATTGGAAAGATAAAAAGATTTCCTACATCATAGTATTTTTTTTTATAATTTTCAGACATTAAATAAATTAAATTATTTATGACATAATAATGATGCAGCGATGACATCATTATTTGACGATTTAAATAAAATGGAAAGATAATGTAAAATCTATGAACTAAACATGTCCAAAACCAATTGGATGAGTGGATTTCGAACCCTTATCACCTTATCCACGAATTATATAAATGTGGTACCTTTTAAAACCGAAACACATTTTCAAATAAAGTAATATTTCTTTACTTTCCAAAAGTTCCCCTCCTCTCCTCTTATAAAAGGCCCCCACCTCTACCTCATTTCACACACTCCTCAAGCCTTTGGCTCGGCCAACCTCTGCCCATTTACTCTCTCCACATCCCACTCCTCATCCTAGAGGATTCCCTTTGGGCAGAATCCTTTCAAATGAAGCCTTTAGGATCAAATCAAAAGGAGTTACACTTTTAAAGGTAATTCATTCTCTCATGTTCATTTGTTTTATTTTGTTTCTCCAACCCCCTAAACTCTTTTTATTTTCTTATTTTGTAACAACACCAGTATCTTCAATATACTAGGATGTTGTTATAAGATTTATTTGAGCTACACTCTCACACAACTACATCAAATTGTTAAAGAACCTACGGTTTCTGTGGATGGCGAAATTCTACCTCCCGAAAAGATGATTGTTCAATACTCATTTAACACCTTCAAAGGTGGCCATTATGATGTCACTATTTTTATATATGATATATAATATGTTTATGTTTTCCTTAATCTTCTGTTCTTTTCATTTTGGGCATACCTTTAGGGTTCCCATTATGGGTAAACACGATATCTTCATTTTAGGAAGTGCAGACTACCGCCAACTGAAAGTGATTTGATTCGTTAATACCATATGTGGGATGTGTAAAGGATAAAGATAATGATATTATATATTTTATTATACTGGAATTATAATATACTCTTATATCATTTTGATTCCATTCCAGAAAATACGAAAAAGAAATGGAAGTAGCGTTCATGCGTACGTACGGCTTACCGTCTCCATGAACGGTGAATTTCATTTCTTACCTCTAAATGTGATGTAATATTATAAATACATGTATATGATGAATATATATGAAATATATTTTATCCAAATCATTAATATCATTCTGGATATAACGAACCTTTGACCAAATTAACAACATGTAAGTGTAAGAAGTCTATTTTTGACTTAAGAACCAAATACCGACAAAATGAACATTATTAACTTAAATGATTACATGATGTTCATAACATGGTATAAAAGGAATAATGAACTTGAAAAAGGATCATAATCATGTAGAGATTAACTCAAGTTTATTATTTAGGAGATTAAAGAACGGTCGGGTCATGTCGGATACGAGGTATGGGACTTCGTCTCAATCTCCTTTCATTGAGGCATATTTTATTTTATACACAACTTTCTTTTATACGGTGTATAAACCCCTTTTACTTTTACGTTTATTCAAAAGGAATATTTTTTATACGAAGCGTTTACTAAATGACAAAAGGGAATGTTTTTGTCGTACGTATGCGGAGACAACGACTTCTCCGCCGTCGTGACCGTTATTTGAGTTTAGGCTTCCTCTACAAGTCATACCTTCTTTTTAAAAGAAAAATAAATACCATGTTTTACTTTTCTTTTATTTTGGTATTGAAAATGGTTTTCACAATGTTTTTTGTGTTGTATTGATATCTTGTGATTGAAATGTGGAAATGTTATGTTTCCTTTATGCATGTTTTATGTGATAAGATTATGTTATGGTTCTTGGGAATTATTATGAAGACGGGTGGTTCCGTGATAAACTAAGGGTGGGTGAGACCGATATAGCTCTACAATGCATTGGTTAATGTGAAGGAGTGAAACGTTAAGGTTTCTCCGAAGAGATTTAGGGAATATACTGTGATGGGTATTCCAAACGTAACCAAGAGGGTTACTCCCTACGTAAGAATGTTATGAATGCCTCAAGTTACCTTTATGTCTTATGATTTCTATGATTTATTCATGATTTTATGAGGTATGTTAATGTGCATATGTTTTATGCGTAAAGTATGATTTTATTCTTATGTATATATGAACTCATGTTTCCTTTCCATGTTTTTTTATAACCCATACTGAGTTTTATGCTCATCCCAAGTTTTTGAAATGTTTTTCACAGGTCACAGGAAAGGTACATGATAAGATGATAGAGTCAAGGATGTGTCAAGAAAGAATCCATGTTTTATTTTAAATATGTTTCCATTGATGGGAATGAAGAATACTATCTTTATGTAACCACTTTGTTTATATGTGGAATGTAATGAAAGTTTTATGATCTAATTCTCTAAAATTCTAAACCCGAAAAGATCCTCAATGTGTAATCTTGTAATAACTCAAGATTAAGTAAGGTTTAAGGCTAGGTCCTTATAGTTGGTATCAAAGGTCGGTTTAGATAACTTTAGGAGTTAGAATTCTATTAAATGATTATCCATTTTTTTTGAAATGATATAGCATTTGAAGATTACCATGTTGCTTCATCTAATACATGTTTGTTCAGAATGGTTTTCCGTAGAGGAAATAGGGAAGCAGTGCTAGGAAGGAATACAGAAGGAAATAACCTTCCGAATCAGCATCCAGAAATGGTCGGAATTGGAACTGAACAGTTTGTTGCAGTAATGGCGCAGTTGACTCAAGCGATAAATGGTGGTGGTATCCACGCACGAGATCAGCCAGATCAACCGCAGAGGAACATGTCAGTGGTGGAACATTTCATGAGGCAACATCCACCATCATTCAGAGGATCATCTGACCCTGTGCTAGCTAAAGGGTGGATTAAAGCACTGGAGAAGATTTTTGATGTCATGGGGTGTTCAGACAATCAAAAGGTTAGTCTTGCTATTTACCGTTTGGAGGGTGAAGCAGATCAGTGGTGGTCTATGGTTAAAAATATCAGGGACGCCGATGATATTGATGCTCTTGACTGGGATGAATTCAAAGGTATGTTTCTTGAGAAGTATATTCCTAAGGCTGTTCGACTTAGGATGGAAAATCAATTCTTGGAATTGAGGCAAGAGGAAGACTCAGTGGCTGCCTATGAAGAAAGGTTCACTCGATTGGCAAGGTATGCTCCAAATTTTATCGGAGACCTTGATAGTAAAATCAATCGTTTTTACACAGGATTAAAGCCAAAATATCGAAGGGCATTAGCTTCTCGTGAGTTTAAAAGTTATGAAAAGCTGGTTCGATGTGCTGAGAAGGTGGAAATGGAGTTTGCCGATGACCAAGTGTTCTATAACAACCAGCAGAAGAAGAGACCGAGGTGGCAGGAGAAAGGTAAGAATTCTTTAAAAAAGTCTGATGGTAAGAGAACTAAGTTTCCAGTTTGTGATAAATGTGGCAAAAGGCATGCTGGGGAACGTCTTCTGAATACTGGAAAGTGCTACCGATGTGGTAAGATGGGACATAAGGCTCGTGATTACACTGAAAAGGATCAAGGTGAAGGTAAGAACAAATTTGATTTACAGTTAGTGAAATGTTATAAGTGCAATGAGATGGGTCACTATGCAAACGAGTGTCCGACAAAGAGATTGAGTGAAGAGAAGCAGTTAGACTACAAGCAGAAAGGGGTGGTGAAATCCTTTGCAACTACTTCAGCAGATGTCGGGCCATCAAATGAAGTTTTATCAGGTACTTTGTTTGTTTTTTTAGATTATTCCAGTGTGTTGTTTGATTCGGGGTCTACATATTCTTTCATCTCTGAAACCCTTTCTAGTAAAATGGGAATACCATCTCAAGAAATGACTCCTGAACTTTTGGTAAAAACACCTGGGGGAAATGTTGAGGCAAAAAGAATTTATAAGAATCTTCTTATCCTTATCTGTGGAAAGAACCTACTTGAAAACCTTATTGTTCTACCTCTAGTAGAGTTTGATGTTATCCTGGGTATGGATTGGCTCTCTATTTACCATGCTAAGATTGACTGTAGAGCTAAAGAAGTTTCTTTTCAGAAAGACTTTCAGTTTGTTTACATGAATGAACCTTTACTTTTGATAACATATCAATAGGCCGAGAAACTTGTAAAATATAGAAATGAATGTTACCTTGCACACGTCGTTGAAAATAAAGGAACTATTCAGATTAATGATGTGCCAGTGGTAAATGAGTATCCTGATGTTTTTCCTGATGAGTTGCCTGGAATAATACCAGATCAGGAAGTTGAGTTTACTGTTTACTTAGTTCCTGATGCTAAGCCAATTTCAAAACCCCCTTATCGAATGGCACAAATTGAACTTTTAGAGTTGAAGGAGCAATTGCAAGATTTATTAGAGAAAGGTTTCATTAGACCTAGCACATCACCATGGGGTGCTCCTGTTTTATTTGTTAAAAAGAAAGATGGTTCTATGAGACTATGCATTGATTATAGATCCTTGAATAACATCACTGTTAAGAACAAATATCCTTTTCCTCATATCGATGATTTGTTTGATCAGCTCCAGGGAGCTCAGTTTTTTTCAAAGATTGACCTGAGATCGGGGTACCATCAACTGAAGGTAAAGGAGGAAGATATTCCGAATACCACGTTCCGTACGAGATATGGCCATTATGAATTTGTAGTAATGCCTTTTGGGCTAACCAATGCACCTGCTGTATTCATGGACTTAATAAATAGAATTTTCCATGAGTTCTTGGATAAGTTTGTGGTGGTTTTCATTGATGATATTTTGGTGTTTTCTAAAAGTAAAGAGGAGCATGAAAGACATTTAAGGGTTATCTTTCAAACCCTAAAAGAAAAGAAACTGTATGGGAAATTCAGAAAGTGTGAGTTTTGGTTGCAACAAATTTCTTTCCTTGGTCACATTGTTTCTAAAGATGGAATAACTGTTGATCCTGCAAAAACAAAAGTTGTGGAAGAATGGCCAAGACCCACAAATGTAACCGAGATTCATAGCTTCCTTGGTTTAGCGGGCTATTACCGAAGGTTTGTTAGAATTTTTTCACGGTTATCTAGTCCAATGACAAAGCTAACTCGGAAGGGTGTTAAGTTTATCTGGACAAAAGAATGTGATGATTGTTTTCAGGAATTGAAAAGAAGATTGGTGAATGCTCCAGTTTTGGCACTACCTTCCAGGAATGGTGAGTTTGTTATTTACAGTGATGCTTCAATGAAAGGACTTGGTTGCTTCCTAAGGCAGAATGATCAGGTAATTTCTTATGCTTCATGACAGTTGAAAACTCATGAGGTAAATTACCCTACACATGATTTGGAATTAGCTGCTATTGTTTTTTCTTTAAAAATTTGGAGGCATCATTTGTATGGAGTAAAGTGTGAAATATATACCGATCACAAAAGTTTAAAGTATATATTCACTTAGAAAGCATTAAACATGAGACAGAGGAGATGGCTAGAATTAATCAAGGAATATGATTGTACAATTCATTACCAACCAGGAAAAGAAAATAAAGTGGCTGATGCTTTGAGTCGAAAAAGTAATACTTCATTAACAATGTTGTGTTTGGAACGTGATCCTTTGGTTAAGGATTTGATGAACTTTGGCATAGAAGTTGTTGGTGCAGGAAGTCCTTCTGTTTTGTTTCAGGTATCAGTGAGATCATCTCTATCAGATAGAATCAAGCAAGCACAGAAGCAAGACAGTGAGTTGCAGAAAAAGGTAGAGCTGGTTCAGAAAGTTCGGTTGCCCGAATTCAACATTGATAATGATTGTGTTTTGAGATTTGGTAAGAAATTGTGTGTGCCTTGTGATTCACAGTTGAAGAGAGAGTTGTTATGTGAATCTCATAGTTCTCCATTTTCAGTTCATCCGGGCAGTACTAAGATGTATAGAGATCTGCGGGAGTATTACTGGTGGGATGGAATGAAAAAAGACATTGCTGATTTTACTGTGAAGTGTTTGACATGTCAACAGGTTAAAGCAGAGTGACAGTTACCGAAAGGGATGCTTCAGCCTTTACCAGTGCCAGAGTGGAAATGGGAGAATATATCCATGGACTTTGTTGTCGGATTACCGAAGACATCTCGAGGTAATAATGCAATCTGGGTTATTATTGATCGCTTGACCAAATCTGCTCATTTCCTTGCTATACGAGATACTTTATCTCTTGATAAACATTCCCGTTTGTATCTTAAAGAGATAGTCAGGTTACATGGAGTTCCTCTCTCCATTGTATCGGATCGTGATCTCAGGTTTACTTCTAACTTTTGGAAAGGCCTTCAGAAGTCATTGGGTACTGAATTAAATTTTAGTACATCTTTTCATCCTCAATCAGATGGGTGGTCAGAACGAACAATTCAGACATTGGAGGATATTCTACGAGCATGTTCTATGGATTATCAGGGAAGTTGGGACCAACATCTTTCTTTGGTTGAATTTTCATATAATAACAGTTTTCATTCCAGTATACAGATGGCACCATTTCAGGCATTATATGGGAAGCGGTGTCGAACTCCAGCTTTCTGTGATGAAGTGGGTGAAAGGAAGTTGATGGGACCAGAATTAGTTGAAGAGATGGCAGAAAAAGTTCAGCTGATTCAAAAACACATGAGAACAGCTCAGAGCAGGCAGAAGAGTTATGCGGATAACCGGAGGAAGGATCTATCTTTCGAGGTAGGTGATCATGTTTTTTTTCAAGGTTTCCCCTTGGAAAAGTGTGATGAGATTTGGTAAGAAAGGAAAGTTGAGTCTAAAGTTTGTTGGACCATACGAAATTCTGGAGAGAGTTGGATCAGTTGCATACCGAGTGGCTTTACCTCCGAGTTTATCTCAGGTACACAATGTTTTTCACGTTTCGATGTTGAGAAAGTATATGCCAGATCCATCTCATGTTTTGAGTCCAGAGGTAGTTCAGCTGGAAGAGAACCTATCTTATGAGGAACAACCGGTCCAGATTCTTGACCATAGGGAGCAAGTGTTATGGAATAAAGTGGTTCACCAGGTAAAGGTTTTGTGGAAAAACTACATGATTGAAGAGGCAACATGGGAATCTGAAAATGCAATGAGGGATAAGTACCCCCATTTATTCGATAAGTAAATAAATTGCGGGGACACAATTTTCTGAAGGGGGGAAGGATGTAACATCCCAAGTAAGTAATTAATAATAGATATTTTTATATATGTCTATTAATGAATTAGATAGTGTTTTAGAGGCTTAAAATGCAAATAAATCCAATCTTAAGCATGGAATACAGTAATATTCTTAAAAGATTGTTTTACTGCCTTATGATGGAAAACCCTTTTTAAATCTATATTTTTACAATTTTATAAAATATGTTTGTCAAAATAAACTTATTCTTTATGATTGGGACATCAAAATTTACTTTGTGTTAATTTTTGGTATTTTTCTGACAATGTTCATTTTTTTAATAAATAGTGAAAAATACTGCATTTTACATCAAAACTTCTTTTTAATATAATTTATTTATATGATTAGATTATCTTTTGAATTGGTCTTAATGTGTAATATGAATATATTTTTACCATTTAATCCAATGGTGGTCATTGGAATCAATTTCACTTTGAAATTGGACTTAAACTGGTATCAATCTTTTGATACTTATTGTTTCATAAAAACACGCTATTTGCTCTGACAGCGGGAATTAATTATTAAATTAATTAATGTGACTTATATGTTTTGAATTTTTTAAAATATACTTCACTTTTGAATTCGTAATATCAAATATATCTTAGGGTGATTTTTTGTTAATTTTCTGAAAAACATCAATTTTTGATGAATAGTGAAACCACTAAGTGGTACTTATAAAGACTGATTTTCCGTTTAAATGAAATTTTGCCATCATTGTGTTTTGAATTTCAAAAATCCGACATACATGGTTGTCATTAAGAAGTAAAATGTGGTTCAATGAGATTATAATAATTTTTTGGCGAATAGTAACTTATTAAGTTCTTAATCGCGATTAGTGGTAATTAGTGTAGTTTAAGGTAAAAATAATGATTTAATAAAATAAGATGAGCATGAAACATGTCCTACCCTCATTGGTTGTGTCAAGGCCGACCAAGACAAGCCATGGGTAAACTTGGGGACCCCATGGATCCACTTTGGTTGGGAAATGACATAAATAACTTTTTTATTTAATGTAAAAGTAAAAATGACACAAACATAATATGTTTTACGAAAACAATTTTTAAATGGGGTTATAAAGATCAGATTTTTAATTATAAATAGTCATTGGAAAGAGAAAGATATTTACTACATCATAGTATTTTTTTTATAATTTTTAGACATTAAATAAATTAAATTATTTACGACATAATAATGATGCAGCGATGCCATCATTATTTGACGATTTAAATAAAATGGAAATATAATGTAAAATCTATGAAGTACACATGTCCAAAACCAATTGGATGAGTGTATTTCGAACCCTTATCACCTTATCCACGAATTATATCAATGTGGGACCTTTTAAAACCGAAACACATTTTCAAATAAAGTAATATTTCTTTACTTTCCAAAAGTGCCCCTCCTCTCCTCTTATAAAAGGCCCCCACCTCTACCTCATTTCACACACTCCTCAAGACTTTGGCTCGGCCAAACTCTGCCCATTTACTCTCTCCACATCCCTCTACTCATCCTAGAGGATTCCCTTTGGGAATAATCCTTTCAAAGGAAGCCTTTAGGCTCAAATCAAAAGGAGTTACACTTTTAAAGGTAATTCATTCTCTCATGTTCATTTGTTTTATTTTGTTTCTCCAACCCCCTAAACTCTTTTTATTTACTTCTTTTGTAACAACACCAGTATCTTAAATATACTAGGATGTTGTTATAAGATTTATTTTAGCTACAATCTCACACAACTACATCAAATGGTTAAAGAACATACGGTTTCCGTGGATGGCGAAATTCTGCCTCCCGAAACGATGATTGCTCAATACTCATTTAACACCTTCAAAGGTGGCCATTATGATGTCACTATTTTTATATATGATATATAATATGTTTATGTTTTCCTTAAGCTTCTGTTATTTTCATTTTGGGCATACCTTTATGGTTCCCATTATGGGTAAACACGATATCTTCATTTTAGGAAGTGCGGACTACCGCCCACTGAAAGTGATTTGATTCGTTAATACAATATGTGGGATGTGTAAAGGATAAAGTTAATGATATTATATATGTTATTATACTAGAATTATAATATACTCTTATATCATTATGATTCCATTCCAGAAAATACGAAATAGAAATGGAAGTAGCGTTCATGCGTACGTACGGCTTACCGTCTCCATGAACGGTGCATTTCATTTCTTAACTATAAATGTGATGTAATATTATAAATACATGTATATGATGAATATATATGAAATATATGTTATCCAAATCATTAATATCATTCTGGATATAACGAACCTTTGACCAAATTAACAACATGTAAGTGTAAGAAGTCTATTTTTGACTTAAGAACCAAATACCGACAAAATGATCATTATTAACTTAAATGATTACATGATGTTCATAACATGGTATAAAAGGAATAATGAACTTGAAAAAGGTTCATAATCAAGTAGAGATTAACTCAAGTTTATTATTCAGGAGATTAAAGAACGGTCGGGTCAAGTCGGATACGAGGTATGAGACTTCGTCTCAATCTCCTTTCATTGAGGCATATTTTATTTTATACACAACTTTCTTTTATACGGTGTATAAACCCCTTTGACTTTTACGTTTATTCAAAAGGAATCTTTTTTATACGAAGCGTTTACTAAATGAAAAAAGGGAATGTTTTTGTCGTACGTATGCGGTGACAACGACTTCTCCACCGTCGTGACCGTTATTTGAGTTTCGGCTTCCTCTACAAGCCATACCTTCTTTTTAAAAGAAAAATAAATACCATGTTTTAATTTTCTTTTATTTTGGTATTGAAAATGGTTTTCACAATGTTTTTTGTGTTTTATTGATATCTTGTGATTGAAATGTGGAAATGTTATGTTTCCTTTATGCATGTTTTATGTGATACGATTATGTTATGGTTCCTTGGAATTATTATGAAGACGGGTGGTTCCGTGATAAACTAAGGGTGGGTGAGCCCGATATAGCTCTCCAATGCATTGGGTAATGCGAAGGAGTGAAACGTTAAGGTTTCTCCGAAGAGATTTAGGGAATATACTATGATGGGTATTCCAAACGTAACCAAGAGGGTTACTCCCTACGTAAGAATGTTATGAATGCCTCAAGTTACCTTTATGTCTTATGATTTCTATGATTTATTCATGATTTTATGAGGTATGTTAAACTGCCTATGTTTTATGGGTAAAGTGTGATTTCATTCTTATGTATATATGAACTCATGTTTCCTTTCCATGTTTTTTTATAACCCATACTGAGTTTTATGATCATCCCAAGTTTTTGAAATGTTTTTCACAGGTCACGGGAAAGGTACATGATAAGATGATAGAGTCAAGGATGTGTCAAGAAAGAATCCATGTTTTATTTTAAATATGTTTCCATTGATGGGAATGGAGAATACTATATTTATGTAACCACTCTTTTTATATGTGGAATGTAATGCAAGTTTTATGATCTAATTCTCTAAAACTCTAAACCCGAAAAGATCCTCAATGTGTAATCTTGTAATAACTCAAGATTAAGTAAGGTTTAAGGCTGGGGCCTTATAGTTGGTATCAAAGGCCGGTTTAGATAACTTTAGGATCTAGAATTCTATTAAATGATTATCCAATTTTTTTTTGAAATGATATAGCATTTGAAGATTACCATGTTGCTTCATCTAAGAAATGTTTATTCAGAATGGTTTTCTGTAGAGGAAACAGTGAAGCAGTGCTAGGAAGGCATACAGAAGGAAATAACCTTCCGAATCAGCATCCCGAAATGGTCGGAATTGGAACTGAACAGTTTGTTGCAGTAATGGCGCAGTTGACTCAAGCGATAAATGGTGGTGGTATCCATGAACGAGATCAGCCAGATCAACCGCAGAGGAACATGTCAGTGGTGGAACATTTCATGAGGCAACATCCACCATCATTCAGGGGATCATCTGACCCTGTGCTAGCTAAAGGGTGGATTAAAGCACTGGAGAAGATTTTTGATGTCATGGGGTGTTCAGACAATCAAAAGGTTAGTCTTGCTATTTACCGTTTGGAGGGTGAAGCAGATCAGTGGTGGTCTATGGTTAAAAATATCAGGGACGCCGATGAGATTGATGCTCTTGACTGGGATGAATTCAAAGGTATGTTTCTTGAGAAGTATATTCCTAAGGCTGTTCGACTTAGGATGGAAAATCAATTCTTGGAATTGAGGCAAGAGGAAGACTCAGTGGCTGCCTATGAAGAAAGGTTCACTCGATTGGCAAGGTATGCTCCAAATTTTATCCGAGACCTTGATAGTAAAATCAATCATTTTTACTCAGGATTAAAGCCAAAATATCGAAGGGCATTAGCTTATCGTGAGTTTAAAAGTTATGAAAAGCTTGTTCTATGTTCTGAGAAGGTGGAAATGGAGTTTTCCGATGACCAAGTGTTCTATAACAACCAGCAGAAGAAGAGACCGAGGTGGCAGGAGAAAGGTAAGAATTCTTCAAAAAAGTCTGATGGTAAGAGAACTAAGTTTCCAGTTTGTGATAAATGTGGCAAAAGGCATGCTGGGGAATGTCTTCTGAATTCTAGAAAGTGCTACCGATGTGGTAAGATGGGACATAAGGCTGGTGATTGCACTGAAAAGGATCAAGGTGAAGGTAAGAAAAAATTTGATTTACAGTTAGTGAAATGTTATAAGTGCAATGAGATGGGTCACTATGCAAATGAGTGTCTGAAAAAGAGCATTAGTGATGGGAAGCAGTTAGACTACAAGCAGAAAGGGGTGGTGAAATCATTTGCAACTATTTCAGCAGATGTCGGGCCATCAAATGAAGTTGTATCAGGTACTTTTTTTGTTTTTTCAGATTATGCCAGTGTGTTGTTTGATTCGGGGTCTACACATTCTTTCATCTCTGAAACCCTTTCTAGTAAAATGGGAATACCATCTCAAGAAATGACTCCTGAACTTTTGGTAAAAACACCTGGGGGAAATGTTGAGGCAAAAAGAATTTATAAGAATCTTCCTATCCTTATCTGTGGAAAGAACCTACTTGCAAACCTTATTGTTCTACCTCTAGTAGAGTTTGATGTTATCCTGGGTATGGATTGGCTCTCTATTTACCATGCTAAGATTGACTGTAGAGCTAAAGAAGTTTCTTTTCAGAAAGACTTTCAGTTTGTTTACAGGAATGAACCCTTACTTTTGATAACATATCAAGAGGCCAAGAAACTTGTAAAAGATGGAAATGAATGTTACCTTGCACACGTCTTTGAAAATAAAGGAACTGTTCAGATTAATGATGTGCCAGTGGTAAATGAGTATCCTGATGTTTTTCCTGATGAGTTTCCTGAAATAATACCAGATCGGGAAGTTGAGTTTACTGTTGACTTAGTTCCTGATGCTAAGCCAATTTCAAAACCCCCTTATCGAATGGCACAAATTGAACTTTTAGAGTTAAAGGAGCAATTTCAAGATTTATTAGAGAAAGGTTTCATTAGACCTAGCACATCACCATGGGGTGCTCCTGTTTTATTTGTTAAAAAGAAAGATGGTTCTATGAAACTTTGCATTGATTATAGAGCCTTGAATAACATCACTGTTAAGAACAAATATCCTTTGCCTCATATCGATGATTTGTTTGATCAGCTCCAGGGAGCTCAGTTTTTTTCAAAGATTGACCTGAGATCGGGGTACCATCAGCTGAAGGTAAAGGAGGCATATATTCCGAAGACCGCGTTCCGTACGAGATATGGCCATTATGAATTTGTAGTAATGCATTTTGGGCTAACCAATGCACCTGCTGTATTCATGGACTTAATGAATAGAATTTTCCATGAGTTCTTGGATAAGTTTGTGGTGGTTTTTATTGATGATATTTTGGTGTTTTCTAAAAGTAAAGAGGAGCATGAAAGACATTTAAGGGTTATCTTGCAAACCTTAAAAGAAAAGAAACTGTATGGGAAATTCAGCAAGTGTGAGTTTTGGTTGCAACAAATATCTTTCCTTGGTCACATTGTTTCTAAAGATGGAATAACTGTTGATCCTGCAAAAACAAAAGTTGTGGAAGAATGGCCAAGACCCACAAATGTAACCGAGATTCATAGCTTCCTTGGTTTGGCGGGCTATTATTGAAGGTTTGTTAGAAAATTTTCACGGTTATCTAGTCCAATGACAAAGCTAACTCGGAAGGGTGTTAAGTTTATCTGGACAAAATAATGTGATGATTGTTTTCAGGAATGGAAAAGAAGATTGGTGAATGCTCCAGTTTTGGCACTACCTTCCAGGAATGGTGAGTTTGTTTTTCACAGTGATGCTTCATTGAAAGGACTTGGTTGCGTCCTAAGGCAGAATGATCAGGTAATTGCTTATGCTTCACGACAGTTGAAAACTCATGAGGTAAATTACCCTACACATGATTTGGAATTAGCTGCTATTGTTTTTTCTTTAAAAATTTGGAGGCATATTTGTATGGAGTAAAGTGTGAAATATATACCGATCACAAAAGTTTAAAGTATATATTCACTCAGAAAGAGTTAAACATGAGACAGAGGAGATGGCTAGAATTAATCAAGGATTATGATTGTACAATTCATTACCATCCGGGAAAAGCAAATAAAGTGGCTGATGCTTTGAGTCGAAAAAGAAATGCTTCATTAACAATGTTGCATTTGGAACGTGATCCTTTGGTTAAGGATTTGATGAACTTTGGCATAGAAGTTGTTGGTGCAGGAAGTCCTTCTGTTTTGTTTCAGGTATCAGTGAGATCATCTCTATCAGATAGAATCAAGTAAGCACAGAAGCAAGACAGTGAGTTGCAGAAAAAGGTAGAGCTGGTTCAGAAAGGTAAGTTGCATGAATTCAACATTGATAATGATTGTGTTTTGAGATTTGGGAAGAGATTGTGTGTGCCTTGGGATTCACAGTTTAAGAGAGAGTTGTTATGTGAAGCTCATAGTTCTCCATTTTCAGTTCATCCGGGAAGTACTAAGATGTATAGAGATCTGCGGGAGTATTACTGGTGGGATGGAATGAAAAAAGACATTGCTAATTTTACTATGAAGTGTTTGACATGTCAACAGGTTAAAGCAGAGCGGCAGTTACCGAAAGGGATGATTCAACCTTTACCAGTGCCAGAGTGGAAATGGGAGAATATATCCATGGACTTTGTTGTTGGATTACTGAAGACATCTCGAGGTAATAATGCAATCTGGGTTATTGTTGATCGCTTGACCAAATCTGCTCATTTCCTTGCTATACGAGATACTTTATCTCTTGATCAACTTTCCCGTTTGTATCTTAAAGAGATAGTCATGTTACATGGAGTTCCTCTCTCCATTGTATCAGATCATTATCCCAAGTTTACTTCTAACTTTTGGAAAGGCCTTCAGAAGTCGTTGGGTACTGAATTAAATTTTAGTACAACTTTTCATCCTCAATCAGATGGGCAGTCAGAACGAACAATTCAGACATTTGTGGATATGCTACGAGCTTGTTCTATGGATTATCAGGGAAGTTGGGACCAACATCTTTCTTTGGTTGAATTTTCATATAATAACAGTTTTCATTCCAGTATACAGATGGCACCATTTCAGGAATTATATGGGAAGCGGTGTCGAACTCCAGCTTTCTGGGATGAAGTGGGTGAAAGGAAGTTGATGGGACCAGAATTGGTAGAAGAGATGGCAGAAAAAGTTCAGCTGATTCAGAAACACATGAGAACAGCTCAGAGCAGGCAGAAGAGTTATGCGGATAACCGGAGGAAGGATCTATCTTTCGAGGAAGATGATCATGTTTTTCTCAAGGTTTCTCCTTGGAAAAGTGTGATGAGATTTGGTAAGAAAGGAAAGTTGAGTCCAAGGTTTGTTGGACCATACGAAATTCTGGAGAGAGTTGGATCAGTTGCATACCGAGTGGCTTTACCTCTGAGTTTATCTCATGTACACAATGTTTTTCACGTTTCGATGTTGAGAAAGTATATGCCAGATCCATCTCATGTTTTGAGTCCAGAGGTAGTTTAGCTGGAAGAGAACCTTTCTTATGAGGAACAACCGGTCCAGATTCTTGACCACAGGGAGCAAGTGTTACGGAATAAAGTGGTTCACCAGGTAAAGGTTTTGTGGAAAAACTACATGATTGAAGAGGCAACATGAGAATCTGAAAATGCAATGAGGGATAAGTACCCCCATTTGTTCGATAAGTAAATAAATTGCAGGGACGCAATTTTCTAAAGGGGGGAAGGATGTAACATCCCAAGTAAGTAATTAATAATAGATATTTTTATATATGTCTATTAATGAATTAGATAGTGTTTTAGAGGCTTAAAATGAAAATAAATCCAATCTTAAGTATGGAATACACTAATATTCTTAAAAGATTGTTTTACTGCCTTATGATGGAAAAACCTTTTTAAATCTATATTTTGAAAATTTTATAAAATATTTTTGTCAACAAAAACTTATTCTTTATGATTGGGACATCAAAATTTACTTTGTGTGAATTTTCGGTATTTTTCTGACAATGTTCATTTTTTAATGAATAGTGAAAAATACTGCATTTTACATCAAAACTGCTTTTTAATCTAATTTATTTATATGATTAGATTATCTTTTGAATTGGTCTTAATGTGTAATATGAATATATTTTTACAATTTAATCCAATGGTGGTCATTGGAATCAATTTCACTTTGAAATTGGACTTAAACTGGTACCAATCTTTTGATACTTATTGTTTCATAAAAACACGCTATTTGCTCTGACAGTGGGAATTAATTATTAAATTAATTAATGTGACTTATATGTTTTGAATTTTTTAAAATAGACTTCATTTTTGAATTCGTAATATCAAATATATCTTAGGGTGAATTTTTGGTAATTTTCTGAAAAACTTCAATTTTTGATGAATAGTGAAACCACTAAGTGGTACTTATAAAGACTGATTTTCCGTTTAAATGAAATTTTGCCATCATTGTGTTTTGAATTTCAAAAATCCTACATACATGGTTGTCATTAAGAAGTAAAATGTGGTTCAATAAGATTATAATAATTTTTTGGTGAATAGTAACTTATTAAGTTCTTAATCGCGATTAGTGGTAATTAGTGTAGTTTAAGGTAAAAATAATGCTTTAATAAAATAAGATGAGCTTGAAACATTTCCTAACCTCATTGTTTGTGTCATGGCCGACCAAGAAAAGCCATGGGTCAACTTGGGGACCCCATGGATCCACTTTGGTTAGGAAATGACATAAATAACTTTTTATTTAATGTAAAAGTAAAAATGACACAAACATAATATGTTTTACGAAAACAATTTTTACATGGAGTTATAAAGATCAGATTTTTGATTATAAGTAGTCATTGGAAAGATATAAAGATTTCCTACATCATAGTATTTTTTTTATAATTTTTAGACATTAAATAAATTAAATTATTTATGACATAATAATGATGCAGCGATGACATCATTATTTGACGATTTAAATAAATTGGAAAGGTAATGTATAATCTATGAACTACACATGTCCAAAACCAATTGGATGAGTGTATTTCGAACCCTTATCACCTTATCCACGAATTATATCAATTTGGGACCTTTTAAAACCGAAACACATTTTCAAATAAAGTAATATTTCTTTACTTTCCAAAAGTGCCCCTCCTCTCCTCTTATAAAAGGCCCCCACCTCTACCTCATTTCACACACTCCTCAAGCCTTTGGCTCGGCCAAACTCTGCCCATTTACTCTCTCCACATCCCTATGTTCATCCTAGAGGATCCCCTTTGGGCATAATCCTTTCAAAGGAAGCCTTTAGGCTCAAATCAAAAGGAGTTACACTTTTAAAGGTAATTCATTCTCTCATGTTCATTTGTTTTATTTTGTTTCTCCAACCCCCTAAACTCTTTTTATTTACTTATTTTGTAACACCACCAGTATCTTCAATATAATAGGATGTTGTTATAATATTTATTTGAGCTACACTCTCACAAAACTACTTCAATTGGTTAAATAACATACGGTTTCCGTGGATGGCGAAATTCTGCCTCCCGAAACGATGATTGTTCAATACTCATTTAACACCTTAAAAGGTGGCCATTATGATGTCACTATTTTTATATATGATATATAATATGGTTATGTTTTCCATAAGCTTCGGTTCTTTTCATTTTGGGCATACCTTTATGGTTCCCATTTTGGGTAAACACGATATCTTCATTTTAGGAAGTGCGGACTACCGCCCCCTGAAAGTGATTTGATTCGTTAATACCATATGTGGGATGCGTAAAGGATAAAGTTAATGATATTATATATGTTATTATACTGGAATTATAATATAATCTTATATAATTATGATTCCATTCCAGAAAATACGAAATAGAAATGGAAGTAGCGTTCATGCGTACGTACGACTTACCGTCTCCATGAACGGTGCATTTCATTTCGTACCTCTAAATGTGATGTAATATTATAAATACATTTATATGATGAATATATATGAAATATATGTTATCTAAATCATTAATATCATTCTGTATATAACGAAACTTTGACCAAATTAACAACATGTAAGTGTAAGAAGTTTATTTTTGACTTAAGAACCAAATACCGACAAAATGAACATTATTAACTTAAATGATTACATGATGTTCATAACATGGTATAAAAGGAATAATGAACTTGAAAAAGGTTCATAATCAAGTAGAGATTAACTCATGTTTATTATTCAGGATATTAATGAATGGTCGGGTCAAGTCGGATACGAGGTATGGGACTTCGTCTCAATCTCCTTTCATTGAGGCATATTTTATTTTATACACAACTTTCTTTTATACGGTGTATAAACCCCTTTGACTTTTACTTTTATTCAAAAGGAATCTTTTTTATACGAAGCGTTTACTAAATGACAAAAGGGAATGTTTTTGTCATAAGTATGCGGCGACAACGACTTCTCCGCCTTCGTGACCGTTATTTGAGTTTCGGCTTCCTCTACAAGCCATACCTTCTTTTTAAAAGAAAAATAAATACCATGTTTTACTTTTCTTTTATTTTGGTATTGAAAATGGTTTTCACAATGTTTTTTGTTTTGTATTGATATCTTGTGATTGAAATGTGGAAATGTTATGTTTCCTTTATGCATGTTTTATGTGATACGATTATGTTATGGTTCTTGGGCATTATTATGAAGACGGGTGGTTCCGTGATAAACTATGGGTGGGTGAGCCTGATATAGCTCTCCAATGCATTGGGTAACGCGAAGGAGGGAAACGTTAAGGTTTCTCCAAAGAGATTTAGGGAATATACTGTGATGGGTATTCCAAACGTAACCAAGAGGGTTACTCCCTACGTAAGAATGTTATGAATTCCTCAAGTTACCTTTATGTCTTATGATTTCTATGATTTATTCATGATTTTATGAGGTATGTTAAAGTTCCTATGTTTTATGGGAAAAGTATGATTTCATTCTTATGTATATATGAACTCATGTTTCCTTTCCATGTTTTTTTATAACCCATACTGAGTTTTATGCTCATCCCAAATTTTTGAAATGTTTTTCACAGGTCACGGGAAAGGTACATGATAAGATGATAGAGTCAAGGATGTGTCAAGAAAGAATCCATGTTTTATTTTAAATATGTTTACATTGATAGGAATGAAGAATACTATCTTTATGTAACCACTTTGTTTATATGTGGAATGTAATGCAAGTTTTATGATCTAATTCTCTAAAAATCTAAACCCGAAAAGATCCTCAATGTGTAATCTTGTAATAACTCAAGATTAAGCAAGGTTTAAGGCTGGGGCCTTATATAAGGTTATTTTCATAGAACAATAGAATTGAGAATAAAAAATTAATGGGTCACCGGATTTCACAAATATAGAAAACCATGGTGGATGGTTCACAATGATTAATTTTATAGTACTTAAACCAGAAATATTTTTATGTTTAATGTCCCCCAACATTAGAGAATAAAAATTTCATTTTAAGGTTAAATTTCGTTAACTAATGGGTGTGTGAGACAATTCATAAGATGAGGGGATAGAGAAAACCAACATTGGTGGACTGTACATCACTAATATAGGATATCTTAATAAATGGGTAATTTTTTATTTCCTCGTGATGTTTATACCATCATATCAGAAATGTCATGGTTTCTTAATTAGGATAAATTTTATAGGTGTCCAAAAAATTTAACATATCAACTCATAGCCACATTTTATATAACAATAAGGAATAATTGACTCTATTTTTTTTACTGATAATAGATTCACACATTGGGATAGAAGGGGATAATAATAGGATTTTATAATATTTATTTGAATCTGGTTTTTATTCATTAATGTATAGCATCATGTGTGATTAAATCCACAATCGTGTTTTTTATTGAAAAGGTAATGCATAAAATAAAAATATACCATTCAATGGGAACTAGGGACTTGTGGTAGGAGGTTGACCACTAGTAATAGTTTGAACTAGTGTCTCACTCTTAGGAAAGGAAACATGGGGTTATGTGGTACATTTAATCTTAGAAAAAAACAACCCTAATTGGATACATCATACGATAAATAGAAACTATTTTCTTATCAATAAATTACATATTGTGTAAATTTTGATCAATAAATAATTGTAAAACTATTTTTATAAATATAAAAACTATGAGGATAGACTCAAGGTTGTGGGATTCAATGAGGGGTGTCCCAAAAAGAATAATGATCATTGGGTTTGAATTATAAATCAGGAATATAAGGTTTTTTCAAAGAAAAATATTATATTTCAGAATGACTTCACCACACTACTGTTTTTTCACAATTTATTGAAGAGATATTCCTGATAAACAGATTTTACATGAAATTAGTTAGTACACTTTGTCATAATGTTTTAATCCCCATTGTGAAGATCTTATGTCATTTAGTTTAACCAGTTGAAACAATGTGATGAACTATTGTGGTTTGGCCTCGAATAGGAGATCCAAGCATCACTATGTATCCTTTGGTGGTTGGAAACAAGACATATATAGTTCTTATAATCTCTTCTACATCAATGAATCTCATTTGAAAATGGAAATCATAAGGGTTCATCAAAAACATGGGATTGTCATGAAAAATATATATAGATTGGGAGAATAGATAATTTAGGTGAAAATGCTATTTTTTTAATATATAGTTGTCAATAGGGTTAGATATCCAAGAATAAGAATATATATTTTATTAATGGGAAAATATAACATGTAGTTATTTTAATATAAATTTAATCTGAATATACATAAAGAAATGAAAGATCATATATTTAATGAGCTCTCATGAATTAAAAATATTAATTTTCAATTAACTATCTCAAAAGGATTGATAATTAATTTATGATACACATTGTTTTATAGTTTTAATCATATTAATGTTATGTGACTCCTTATCTATTTAATATAATGAATCTTAGTTTTCCTTACCAGAGTGATTCACTTGGACCCCTATGTTACTATTATACATGCTCGGAGTATGTGAAAATGAATGACTAGGATACTTCATTTGTTTTTTGAACAATCATGATAAGGGACAAATAGAAGTGGAAGGGAAATATTAAATAATATTTTTTCAAATATGAGACCACATAATAGATTCAATTCTATCATAATATATGATGATTAAAATTGGATATTGTACATCAATAGTTATTATACATAGACCTACCTTGTGTATTAGATTAAAGACATGCATTATTAGCCTATTTATATAGTATATGGAAATTCATGTAGAATAAAAACTATATAGTTTTATGTAATACTACTTGGATGATTTAACCCAATTTAATATGATGTGATAAAGTTGAAATTACTATTAGATTAATGTCTTGTGGCCAATACTATGGAAACAACCATATTTGGTTATTGTTATGCTGGGGAAATTCCAGCATTTGAGATTACATGTTTTAGAGTCATATGATGATTATACTAATCATGAAGGCCTTGGTATGGGGAAAAATGTGGCTATTTCGGTGATAGGAGATCTAGGATGTTACTAATTTTCTTATAATGATGTGAATAAAATTTCACATAGTCTTTGAGATGTCTTTCCTTAAATATAGCCTTTATGCAGGGTGAAAGAGTCATTTTTAGTATACATTGCTTCATGGATAAATAATCATATAGTGAGAATTCCAATGTATATCATGTTCATATATATGGAAGGGTAATTTTTTTAATTTATGAATATACACATAAATCAATAATAAAAATATAATGTTTTTTTCTAGCATCATAATTGTTTTGGTAAAGATGACACTCTAATTGGGGCCAAGGTAAGGAAATTGGGTTTCACTACTTATCCATATATAATGGGAATCATGTAAAATGTAGTTTTGATAAATAAATCTGTTAAATTCCAAATCCAAAGGGGGAATATCATCTTTAATGATGATTATAGTCATATATTTATATGTCATTTGTAATAGAGGATGACATATAGTTTTATGTTATGTGACTTGGATAATGTTGTGTATTTTAAAGTCACGAAATAAGTAAATTATGATAATATATGTATAGTTTATAGCCATGAATCTTAGAATATGTCATGTAGTTTGTAATCATGTAATGAGAACATTTTTAACAAATGTGAATATTATGGGAGGTGTCTTTTGAGAAACATTACATTTGTGAGAGGTGATTTAATTTTTGTGAAACGTTCATCCATGTATATAAATATGGATAATGAATCATATGTTGGGTGTTAATATGATGATATAAATTATATATGAGGAAGAGAGTCTCGTAGAATTTAACACTATATACAGTTTAGAATTATGTTGTGTAAACAAAATATGTATTTATTTAATACTCATGAAATTAGTGTCGCCTTATTAGAATCTATAGATTATGAGGTATGAAAAAAACTCAACTATTCTTGATCCCATTTGGCATGGGAAAATGGATTCAGTAAGTCACATACCAAAATATATGAATTGAAGCTAATTTAATTATTACTAGTGTGAGAAGGTTGAATATTAGTATTGGAGGAAACTAGTGTGAAACTAACATGGAGTAGCTAATGGATATTAATTGTTACCTCTTATTTGTCAACAAAACACACTCAAGGGGGATAATTATAGAGTTCTAATGAAACAATACAATTAATAATTTAATGGGGTGGTCTATTTAAATCAATCAAACACTTTTAAAACTACTGAAATAAAGGGGAGATTAGAGATTATTTTCTCGTGGATCTAAGATACGATGTGGTGTATCACTACTCATAGAATCAGATGATTCAAACAAAAAATTGTATGAGGTATTTTATAGGTAATAAGGGATGTCCAAAATGTTTTTTAATATTCTATCACGACCCCACCATGTCCTATATTATCCCTTTTGGAAGAAGTAACAAACCATGATTGAAATGGATGGTTTATTAAAACTCATAATAAGTGGAGTTAGGATGAAAGAAGTAAATCCATAGTCATGGTCACTGATTAAGATAATTTATTACTGAACTCTTTTTGAATTTTAGGGGATTCTAGGATGGAATAGGTACATTATTGTTTATGGTAAAGTGATTAGGATCACGAGTCATATAGGTTATGTTCACATGAATATGACAAATCAATGAAACTAGAAACTAATGATGGCTATTGGATGAGAGAAACTGACATCAAAGTGAGTCCTATGATGAATATAATCAACCCATACACTATTATTAAAAGAGATTCAAGTAAAAATATAAATTATAAACTAAGAAGAATGGAGAATCTATCATATTTTAGTACAACTTAATTAGATTAAAATAATGTTAACTAAGAGTTATATCATGGTTATACCCCAAAATATATGTTTATAATTAGGGTAAGTAATGTTGTCCACTCTATGTAGATTTATGGTAATGATGGGAGGACTTTCTATTAGATAGTTTAAGGTCACACAATCAAAAATTCTTCCATTAATTTTAACGTCATGGTGTGGGGACATGATCTATCTAGTTTAATGTCATGTTGTAAGGACTTTTGTGTAGTTTAATATTGCGCAATGAGTAATGAAATGACATATTTTTTTAACTTCATATGAAGTGTACCATTATATGTATCAATTAGTAAATATCATTCTCATGAGAAATAGAATAATGTAGCCTTATCTTACCACATGGAAGTCAAGAATATATTTATAAATAAAATATTTTATTTTTAAATGGATAATATTTTTAATTAAATATATATTTATTCTACCAAAAAGGATTCAGAAATTTTCTAGTCATTATTATCTAATTGAAATTTATTAAAAGTGAAATTATTTGTAAAATAAATATTATTAAGAATTCCCCAAAAATAAAATTGTTCCTAAAAAATTAAAATATTTCACACTTAGCTAATTTTGATATATAATAATAATATATATATACATTTTATAAAGTAATATATTTAAATTTAAGAAATTTATCATTTAAATGAAAATAAAAAATTTAGTGAAAAATGGTTTTATAGAAAAATGTACCTTATATGTCTAAACTGTTCTTATCCTTATATTATTTCATTGTTATAATTCAATATGGGGTACTAATTTTCTTTAAAATAATAAATAAATTTGTATTAATAATAATTTTTACTTTTATTTGTAAATTTTATGACTCCAATTCATATCAAACATTCTAATGGATAGATAATTGTTGTCATATTTTAGTAATAAAATTTCAATGGTATATTATTCATTATTTAGGAAATGGGATTCATATATTAGAATTATTTTACATAGTATTAAAAATATAAAACATTTGGATATTATATTCTCCACCCCATTGAGAAGTTTTTCCCTCATAACTATAATTCATTTTAATCACATCATAACACCACAATCTGATTTCTCATGAATATTTAAAATAATTAATAAGGAAATTAAATTATTATTTTATAATTGAATATTTTTATAAAAAATGGTTAGCTATATAATTCAACAAAGTTTGAATGTGTTTCTAGAAGTGTACCTTGTAAATTTAGTAATAAATTCCAAACAAAACATGATAGATTTATCTTCCATTACATGATTTTGAGGAAATATATGATAAAATACATACTTGATTTCATTATATTCCTAAAGGATTATTTCATACAATGGTTTTTTTAAATAAATTTTCAACCATTAATTCATTTCATTTTCAAAATGGTGAATTAAAAAGATGAATATTTAATGTACGAAGAACTAAAATCAACACTTCAGCGATCATGTGATCTATTGATTGATAATGTTCATCACTGCATGAATGATTTTCTAACCATTGATTCAACCCATATATGTACATTTACCAAAAAATTAATTTTTAAGACAAGTAAAATTAACACTCAATAAATTATCAAATAGATATGTTTTAACACCCCTAGATTTTGAGAATTAATTTTCCTTGAATTAATTTATCTTTTCAACATTTTTTATTTCACTAGACAGTTGAAATAGTTCATTATATATATATATATATATATTAAAGCACTAAGTTAAATTTTCATTTTACATGAAACAACAACATGGATTACGCCACACTAAATACCAACGTGGCCAGCGCTACATGCAACACCAACATGGTTTTCACTATAAGCAACACCGACTAGTCATATATTGCTTGTAACACTGAGATTCCATGAAACCACTTTTTATATATAAATAATTAATTAAATGATATAATTATAACCTAACCATGAAACATATTTATAGTAATTTTAATAAATACTATAAAATTATTGGTTATATTTTTTTATATTAATAAAACCTATTGATAATTAATTATATGATTTTTTTTGTAAAGTTCTTCTATTTGTAAAAACACTATTATCTAAAATAAACCAATTTTAATTTCCTCCTAATAAAATTAATTTTAGAAACATTTAGAAATTAAATATTATAAAATAAACATTATTTTTTAATTAAGATATTTGAAATTAAACTAGGGTGAATTTTACGGATTTTTGTGAGTAACGTCATTTTTCAATGAATAGTTAAAAATACCGCTTTTTGTTAAAAACATCATTTTTTATAATAAATTATTGATGGTAAATAATATATATAATATTTTTTAAGTAAAAATTATATAAATATTACATATATTAATAAAATTTCAGTCATTAAAATCAATTTCACTTTGAAACTGAATAATAAATACTAGCAATCTTTTGAACTTTTTCCTACTTTAAAACCCCATTATTCAGTCCCGTCTGTAAGATTAGAACTAATAATAATTTTCCCACTTCTCTGAAGATAATTTCAAAACTAAAAAAATACACTTTTTCATTCAATATAATATTTAATGTCTAATGATTCCATGTTAATGTTTTTACCAAAATGATTAGTAAAAGTGATTAAAATTAATCACAGAAGTTAAGGACAAATTAAGCTTAATTAGGGACTAAACATTGAAAAAAATATCCCAAATGACCTTGAAACCTGACTCACATCCATAGGATGTACATATTTCATCCATAAAACTTCTATTATTGAATTTTTTAGTTTTTTATTACTTTTATTCATAATAACATGTTCCCACATAAATTGTTTCTAGAAATTCCAAATGCATCCTTTCCTTCCCTACAAATGGCCACTACATCTAACCATTCCTAACAACTCTAAAACCATTCATGTTCAGCCAATATCTTCCCAAGTAGACTCAAAAAAATCCCTCATTATACTTTAAAGAAAACAATTGGGAAGAAGTATTCACCAGGAAGTTATTTGGAATAAACCCAAAGGAGAGACCCGATTAAGAGGTAACGTCATCTCTCAAGATCATTTCCTTTATTAAACTTCTTCACCACATAAAATATCTTTATTCAAATATTGAGTGAAAATAAAATTACCCTCTATATACTATGATTTTGGTTTGAGAATTATCTAAACTACACATATACACACCTCCATCAAATGGATATTGAACGTATTATTTCTTTGCATGTCGAACTACTGCCTCACTAAATGATGACTGTTCATTTATCCTCTAACACCAATAATGGTGGCCATTATGATGGAAAATCTATTTATATATGTAATATGTAATATTTTGTATTTATTCAATATTAATTATTACTTGTACCACATGTGTCTTTTTTCCTTCCATTTGGTGTTAAGACGATAATCCCATTTGAAGAAGTGTGGACTACCACCCCCTCAAAGCGATGTGATTTGTTTACCCACCACAGAGATAGTATTAAGGATGGATTTAGTAAAATTATATTATATATATAATTTATTCAATATATTTTAATAATTATATATATATAGGTATATAAATACATACATGTATATATATATATGTTATTTACATACTTTCATTCAATACAAAAACAAAAACAAAAAATAGTGTTCATGCGTACATACAACTTACCGTCTCCATGAACGGTGTATTGCATTATGTACATCATATGATATAGATTATTTTAATATAAATATGATGAATATAATTGATATTTATATCAGGTTATCCATTATGTAAACATGATATAAGTAAAAGGATCAATGATATAGCAAATTAAGATACATGTGATGAATAAAGAGAATATTACCCAAAGTGAAAACATAACACATGATCATTAACATGAAGGTAATATAAAGTCATAATAACATAAAATATGGAAGTATATATAACAACATAATTCATTAACTATGTAGAAAAAATTATATTTATTATACAAGAAGCTTGTACGAGTACGGAGAGAGTCAAGACATATGGTAAGTGGATTTCATCTCACTTTTAATTTCAGTGAGATACATGCTCTATTCACCACTCTTTCTTTTTGATTGGTGGATGTAATTACCATAAATTTATTCTATGTAACATTTAATTAAATTTATGAGTATTGAAATTCCCATTTATTACCCTTATTCAATGAGATTTAACTTTCCAAAGTTACTAAATCGGTAAAAATGTATTGTCTCAATTTTCCTTATTTGAAACTCATGTTTTTATATTAACCTGATCTATTTTTCCGGGATCATATAAATCCATTTTATATTCAATATAATTAATCTATATATTTTAATTATATTATATTAATTATTTAATTTCATTTCTTTACATGGAGAGCATGATCCCAATATACCATGTTATAAGAGTTTGTTGAGACAATCTCACTGCTTTTCAAGATTGTTTATATTTATGCTTCCATTAATTAAATATTATGATATATCACTCATGAATATTAATTAGCTTCCTTATTCTCTTTTATTTCATGATATAATCATGTATTGGTACCATTTTCTATTTTTTGGTACATAAGATAGTTAATAAAGTGTTTTTAGGCATGCCTGACTTTAATCTCTCTTTGGTCGGAAATATATGTTTTCTAAAATGAATTTACGAGAATATTATAAAAGTACAAATAATATCTTAAAGAAAATTTTACCTTTTTTATTTTACCAATAACATCATGGGAATTTTCAGGTATATTTCCAAATAAGAATTTTTTATCCTTTTTAACATGCAAAATGAATGTTCTTTTGACATCGTACAACATGTAGGATTTACCTGCCATTATTTCTTAGAAGATCCCTTTACATTGTTAAGAAATTTAATCATTATGGAAATTTTTTTGAAATAAATTTAAATGGAAAATTTTATTCAAAATGGTTTTAAACTACATTTATATATTTTTATGGAGAAATGTTATCAAATTTTTTTCAATTATTATTTACAAGTTTTCAAAGTTCTTTCAATGAAATGGTTTGCAAAACATTTTAAATGTTATATTATAAGAATTAAAGGAAAAATATTTTAATTTGTTCTTCAATATTTCTTTATTTTTTAAAAATTATTTTCAGAAAATGGGTTTCAAAACATTTTCAAGCTTTCATTAAAAATTTTCATGTGATTTCAAAGAAAAATGTTTTTAAAATTTTTTTGTGATTATTTTAAAAGTTTTCAAGGAAAAAGTATTTCCAAATGCTTTCATGTATTTTTATATTTTTCAAGGTATTTTCTAAGAAAATTATTTTCAAATGGTTTTATGTATTAAAAAATATATCTTTTAAAGAAGAAAGTATATGTTCCTGAATATGTCTTTTTAAAAGATCTATCAATATTACTTCCCTTATAAGATAACATCCATTGGTGTTAATAATGACCTTATGTGGAATTATTCAGCATCTCTATTCATATCTCATCGCTGAATTGATGATGTTTTTATGGAATGATTGTATTAATCCAAATTATCTTTCACATGTTATATGCTTTTGAAACCAACTTCATTTCATGGGTTATTCTTATGATGAAATGATTATTGAACCTCTCTCTTTCCATATGCTATGATATGATTACATGTTTATTATACCCATTTCATTTCATGGGTAATTATATGTTTATTTTGGATCTTATGTAACATGTATGTGTGATTTCATTATGTGATGGATGGGACCTATATATACCTCCAATATATTGGGTAAATTTTTTATCTAATGAGATAGATTATGATGGTACGAGGAGTGAAATCATGCAACAAATATGGTCTTGAGAGTGAACATTGAATACTAAGATGGCCATGGAAGTGAACTGTTACTAATATGATTGTATGAGGAGTGAACTCATGCTACTATGATATACATGGAAATGAACCATGACTACAAATATGGTCTTGTTAGTGATGTCTTGGATACTATGGAAATCATTATATGCTTATTTGTTTTCCAAAATTCAATGTCTTAATCCAATGTTATGATTTCATCGATTATGCCATTTACCTCCTTTTCATTCATATCTTATGAACTCCCGTACTTTGTTTCATGATTTATGTGTATGATATTTGATATTAAGGGTGTGATATTCTATTTTCATGATCATATTCTCATACCCTTATACTCAAATTTATACTTACATTTCAACCTTGTTTACCCATACTAAGAATTTGTGCTCACCCCATTTTTTATTTCCTTCCCATGGTTATTAAGAGGTTTTTTTTGTTTGTGGTGCCTAATAAGGGTTCTATTCAAGAAAAACCTAGTGAGAGAAAATGTAGCCCAATTATGTTCCAGTGTTTTTATTTCCATGTATCCAAAGGCACTAGAATAGTATGGTCTTTTCTCACATATTTGTATAATGTTTATTGATTCTGAAAAAGTAATTTAATGAAATGTTTATAAAGAGAGGGTTGATAAATTTATTATTAGAGGAACATTTTATGTATACTTTCGAATCTAGGATGAGAAAATTGTAGTGAGATCCCTAGGTATATTTATAATTATATGTCTAGGTATGTCTCTATGTATAAGTAGATGGATGAGTTAACATTTAGGAAAATGTCTAGGAATTTTGGTGAAGGATAGAGTGAGTGGTTTCCAAGAAATACATCCATGTTTGGATACAACAAGAGGATGTTTCATTGGCATAGATGTACTTAGGGGTAAAACTCCTATATGATGTTCCGGGCTTCACTCGGTGTAATCTAGTACAGGAAAACTAGCCTTGCTGTACACCTGGATTGACAATACCAGAGGATATGATTTTAGAATTCAGCAAATCACCATGAACCGTCACAAAATATTTAGATACAAGTTAGCTATGAATAGCCTAGGATAAACCTAAGGTTTCATATATTATGAATGGTGTCGTGATTTATACATCCTATAAGTACTTCATTTCAAGACTATGTGGTTTCATACATTGATAAGTAATGATCACACTGTGATTCTGGTTTTATTCAATGGTGGGACCTAGAAGGAACTGGATTAATACTGAATGTGATGGAGGATTTGTTGATTAGTAGTCAAATAGAATGATATGTGGAGAAAAAGATATCTTGATTATCCCAAATCAGCTATCGTGGTATATGATTAACAATGTTATACATGGTGATATTCTTAGATTAAGCTTCCTACATGTCTTGAATAATGTATGAAGAACCTTGAGGAATACCTCAAATAGAGGAGAATAACTTGTTTTTGTTGGGAAAAAGGTCACAGAGTGGTGAATTGTCACAAAGTTCATTGTATTATATTTGGAGAACATGGTAATTACACAACAAGGTGCCCCGAGATAAGGATTTACTTTTAAACCAAGTAGGGACCTCTTCCATGAAAAACACTGATGTATAAAGATTGACGTATTTATATATTCAGATTCCAGAATTCAAAATGGTGAATTATTTATGGATTATTTAGTTGTGTTATTATAAGGATTTACGAGAATATATTGAATGGTACCAATGTACTATAAAGGTGATCTTATGAAATGTAACATTTTGACTAAGGGAAAGTAACCCTTAACATGTTATTTAAGGTAAGATAATGTTGTATGGATAAAGATGAATGAGATATGAATAATTAAATTAGACATTAGTGATTACCCTAGAAGTAATTATGGACATGTTTATTGGTGGTTATTGTAACAACTAATGATGTTTAAAACATTTTTTGATATATGGTGTAAATCCAATACACTTTTTTATGAAGAATTTTGTATTTTTTTCAAAAAGATTTATGGTAATTTAGGTTGGTACGATGTTGCATGAGAATATATGACGAAGTTATTCAAATTCTTGGAATGTGAAAACCAAGTGATAGTTTTTTTTATATAGGGGAATAAATGTTAATCCAGTTTTGTGACTCTGTTTCTAATGTTTTGGATTTTCACCATTGAGAAGGGCTATATGGTTAACAAATCATGGAATGTTTATGTTATGCTCCAGGTGAAGTATTTGTGCACTAAGATTCTATTGAAACCCTTGTTTAAAAGTCTAATAAGTGATTAACCATAATTCAATGATTACCTTCTTATATATTATATTATTGTGGTGTTAAGAAAGGGAATCATGTTTGTCTTGTGTCAACTAATCATGTCTGGCAAGGATGTGGGCCTTGAAACCCTGACTAAAGGACGATAAGGTTTTCATGCCTACCACTAGCATATGTGATTTTTAGATAATGTATATTTATTTTTGTTGAATAAATATTTATTATGAACAAGTTGATTTTTTTTTACTTTTATAAATTAGTGCATGTTGATTTTTTTAAGAGACAAATAGTTAGACTTTTTATTCTTTATGTGCCTTAAGATCTGTTAAAAGTGTATTCTTGTGCTTTATTAATTAGAGTTAATTTCCAGACATTCACTCAATAAAGTAATGGATGTATTCGAAATTGTTCAAATAAAAACCCAATAGTAAAATTTTTTTATAGAAATTTACCAATAGTTACTCATCATTCATAAAGTGATCAAAAAAATTGTTTTCCCTAATACATTAATTTTCATTGATTAGATGGCCTTTGTAATCATCATAGATTTATGAATTTGAGGCCCCCAACATTTTGTGGACCATTCACTTGTTTTTGATTGATGAACTCAGTCAATATATATAAATATTTATGGTTTTAATCCGTGTCCAATATTCACGCCCAAACTATATTATCATATGGGGATACCTAGTTTTATGTAACATTGGGTAGTTGTTTTGGTTCCAAATTTCCTTTTTATGGGAAGTCTCAGTATCCAATTTTTTGATGTGGTTTCATACGAATGAAACATTCAAGTACAAAAAAATTTATAAACCAAATGAATTTTGTGATATAAATTAATTTTAATGGGGGTAGAATATAATTCCCCAATATTTTGAGAATTATTTTTTTGAAATAATTTATCTTTTCAATATTTTTCATTTCCCATAATATTGTAATAATTAAATATTTTTTTATTTTTTTATTTAAAAAATTAGCCAAAAATTACTTTCAAATGAAATACCAACTCTTCTTGCTCCACACTCAATACCAACTTGGCTAGGGATACTCAAAATAAAAACTTTTATTGCACTACAGGCAACACCGATTTGGTGTACGATGCACGAAACACTAAGTTTCTATGAAATAATATATATATATATATATATATATAATTAGTTAAATTAGATAAATATATCCAAACTATTAATAACAATTATAGAAATAGTAATAACTAATTTCAAAATATTGGCTATAATTATTTTATATAAATAAAATATATTGATAATGAAAGATTTGAATTTTGGTAAAGACCATCTATGTTTAAAAACATCATCTTCTATAATAAACAGCTAATAAATTCATTATAATAAAATTAATTTTAAAAAAATTTATAAATTTAATTTTTAAAAAATAAACTTCATTTTTGAATTCATTACATTGAAATTATTCTAGGGTGAATATTTGGGATTTTTCTGAGAAACATCATTTTTTTATGAATAGTGAAAAATATAGATTTTTAGATAAAAATTGCTTTTTGGTCAAATTAATTATTAATGATAAATGTTATTTCAAATATTTTATAAGGAAAAATTATTTATATATTACATTTATTAATACAATTTCATTCATTAGAATCAATTTCACTTTGATACTTAATGTCAAATCGTAACAAATTATTGAACTTTTTTCCTACATTAAAACCTCGTTATTTCATCCCATCTATGGGATTTTCACTAATCATAATTTTCCAGCTTCTATGAAGTGAGTTTAAAAAATCCTACATAATCCATTTTATTAAGTCTAGTATTTATATTCTAATAAGACCATTATAATTTTTGACCAAAATTACTAGTAAAAGTGATTAAAATTAATCACAGTGGTTAAGGCCAAATTATTCTTAATTAGGGACTAAACAATAAAATTAAGGGCCCAAATGACCTATAAAATTGTTCGACACCCATTGGATGTCTATATTTCGGCCATAAACCTTCCATTATTTAGTTTTTTGGTTTTATGTCTTTTTTTAGGTAATAACATGTGCACAACTAACTTGTTTCTAAAAATTTCAAATGATTCATTTACCTTCCCTATAAAAGGCCACCACCACTACCCATTACTCACACCTTTCAATAATTTTATGTTTGGAAGATATCAACCAGTTAAGTCTCCCTAAAAATCCTTGCATAATCCTTAAATCCTCGTATAATCCTTAAATCCACCCTTTTGGAAGACAGTTTATCAAAGAATCCTTTTGGCATAAACCAAAAGGATATACCTGATTAAGAGGTAACATCTTATCCAAAGATCCTTTCTTTAATTTCCCTTATTCAGGATGTAAAATCACATTATTAAATTATTTTGTTACAAAAATAGTTTCCCCATATTCTATAATTTTTTTATGCAATGTTTCTAGCCCACACTAATCCACACCTCCATCTAATGGATGTTGATCATACTTTTTCTATGTACGACGAACTACTACCTTGCGAAAAGATGATTGTTAATTTCTACATTACCACCAATCATTTTGTCCATTATCATTGACACTATATTTATATATCTAATATATTATATTTTTAATATATTTAATATTATTTATTACTTTTATATCACACAACTTTTTACCTTCCATTTATTGTTAAGACAATAATCTCATTTGAGAAAGTGATGACTACTGCCCCTCAAAGTGATGTGATTCATTCACAAACCACATAGAATGTAATAAAGATGGGTTTAGTAAAATTATATGATAAATATAAGATATTCATACTAATATAAGAATTATATATATATATATCATTTATATATTGTCTTCAATATGGTAATAAAAACAGAAAAAGGCATTCATGTGTACGTACGACTTACTGACTTTCTAAACTGTGTAGTCCATTACGTACTCAATATGATATATATTATTATAATATACATATAATGTATATAAAATAAATTTATATCATTTCAAACATTTTATAATAATGATATAATTATAAGGATCAATTATATAACAAATTAAGATACATGCGATGAACAAAGTGAATACTACCCGAAGTGAAACCTTAACATAATATCGTAAATTAGGGGGTAATATTTGGTAATAATAAAATAACATCTAGTAACATTTATAATAATATGATTCTATGAAATATGTATGATAAAATTATAATAATTTAACATGATAGTTGTATGAGTATGGAAATAGTCAAGACCCAAGGTAAGGGGATTTCATCTCACTTTTAATTTCGTTGAGATACAAGATATGTTCTCCAATCTTTCCTTTTATGTAGTGTATGTACATAAAATGAATTTATTATATGTATATCACACATAAATTTTTTGGTATTCACATTCCCATTTTATTATACTTTTTTTACATGCTTTATCGTTCAGAAGTTACCAAATCAGTAATAATGTTTTGTCTCAATTTTCCTTCTTTGGGACTCATGTTTTGTTATGCACCTAAACTCTTTTTCATGTTGCATATACATCCAGTTTATATGAAATATCATGAATCTAAATAATTAATGACATTATATTCTTAGTGGAATTTCCTTTACCTACATGTAGTTCATGATCCAATGATACCATGTTATAAGAGTTTATTGAGAGAATCTCATTGCTTTTCATGATTGTTTCTGTTTATGCTTCCATGGATGAAATATTATGATCTATATCTCATGATTATTCATCAATTTCATTATCCTATGTTATTTCATGTTATAATCATGTATTGGTGCCTTTTTCTACTCTTTAGTACTTAAGATAGTTAAGAAAGTGTTTTTTAGAAAGCCTTGCTTTACCCTCTATTTGGCCAAAAGTCTATGTTTTCTAAAAAGTGTTTATAATAATATTATAACATTACCCTATAATATCTAAAATAAATTTCTACCATTTTTTATTTTACCATTGAAATAATGGTAATATTATTTTCTCTTTCTGAACAAGGAACTTTTCTATCCTTTTTACTGTGAACAAGTATTGTTCTTTTTACCTCATTTGACATGTACAGATTTAACCGCAGTCATTTATTTGATTCTCCCTTTTCTTTTTAAAAAAGTTTAATCTTTACGAAAATGTTTTTAAAATAAATTTTCATGGAAAATTGGTTTAAAATGGTTTTAAACTTCTTATATATGTTTTCATAGAAAAATGTTTTCAAATGTTTTCAAGTTATATTTACAATATTTCAAATTTCATTCAAAGAAATGGTTTTCAAAACTCTTTCAATATTATTTTATATGTTTTAAAGGATATTGATTTTAAAAGCAAATTCAATATTTATTTATAGTTTATCAATTTATTTTAAAATAAATGCTTTTCAAAAAATTTCCAATATTTCATTAAATGTTTTCAAGTGTTTTCAATGAAAAAGGTTTTTAAAATGTTTTGAAGCTTATTTTAAAAGTTTTCAGAGAAAAAGGTTTCAAAATGATTTCACGTATTATTTAAGTATTCATGGTATTTTCTATGGAAATTATTTTCAAATGGTTTTATGTATTAAAAATCCATTTTCTAACAAGAATAGATATTTTCCTTAAAAAGTGTTTTTAAAAGATATTTTAAAATTATTTCCCAACTAGGATAATATCCATTGGTGTAAATCATGCCATTATGGAGAATTATTAAATGTCTATATTCATATTATTTCTCTTAATGGATTATCTTTTTATGGAATGATATTATGAAACCTATTTCCCTTTCACAGGTTATATTCTTTTGAAACCCACTTCTTTCCATGGGATATGCTTATGATGAAATGATTATGAAACCTACCTCTTTCCTTTGGATCTGATATCTATACATATTTATGATACCCATTTAATTTCATGGGTAATGATATGTTTACTTATGATTTTTTGGAAGATGTATATATGTTTTCATTATGCGATGGGTGGGACATATATCTCCCTCCAATGCATTAGGTGAAGTTTTATATCTCCTAAGATAGAGTATAATGGTATGAAAAGTGAACTCATACTACAATGATGGTCATGGGAGTGAACCATGATTACTGATATGGCCATGGTAGTGAACCATGACTACTATGATGCTATGAAGAGTGAACTCATGCTACTATGATGGCCATAGAAATAAACCATTACTACTAAGATGGTCTTGGATGTGATTCCTTGGGTACTATAGAATTTATTATATGCCTATGTGTGTTCCATAGTTCCATGTATTACTACTATATTATGATTTTATGGCTCATGTACCACACTTCCTTTTGTTTCATGTCTTATAAAAATCTATGCTTTTTCCATGATTCATGAGTACGATAATTGATATGCAGGTTATGATCATCTATTTAAATTATCACATTCTCATAAACTTATACTCATCTTTATAATTACATGTCTCTCTTGTTTACCCTTACTTTTCATTTGAGCTCACACATTTTTATTTTTCCTTCCCCAGGTTACGAAGATATATTTTTTGTTTGGGGTGTCTAAGAAGGGTTTTATTCAAGAAGAACCTAGTGTGATATAATGTTTCTCATTTATGTACTGATGTTTATGTTTCCATGTTTCCAAAGGCACTGGACTAGTATGGTCTTCTCGTTGCTGTTTGTATAATGTTTATGAATTCTAAAAATGTTTTGATATGTAATATTTTTAGTAAAGGGTTATTATAGAAGTAATATTTTAATCTCAAAAACATCCATAATAATAGAAATGGTTTGATATGTTTGAACAAAATTTGATACTTTATTATCTTATATTTACCAATATTTGTTATAATTACCGTTAAAGTTTACCACATACAAACAATAAAGCTTATATATAATGATGAGGTTCTATCAAGCCATGTAAAAATAATCAAATATTCAATCATTGGAGACTAAATTTATATGAAAAAAACTTTTTCAATCTACTATTCACACTGCCTAAATTAATCAAATAACTAAATTACTCTAAGATTACCATTATTGATTCAAAAGTGATTCTAAATAATTTATCACTTTTATAGTATACTAATATGACACATAAAAATACAAAACAAATATTTTATTTATGAAAATACTTCTAGAATTCCAACCTAGGTGCCACATGTGGGTCCATAGTGCATATTGGATTTGTGACTATAGGCATGCCTCCCCTTATGCCAGAGGCTTCCAAATAAATACGAATTTTTAATATAAAATGTGGGGGACTATACCAGAATTATCAAAGAATCCCAATATGGTAAATAAAATAAAAATATAAAAATTATAAAAAAAATAAACAAGACTATAATAAAACTAAAGACAAGACCTAACATCACCTGATGATTCCATAACAGAAAAACAATATTCAAAACCATAGAATTAAAAATTCCATGTCGTATTAGTGCCAATTTTCTATGAAAACCTCAAATAAATACACAATAATTACTCCATGAGGGTCCTTACATCCTGTATAGTCCCTCTATCCTTCCTAAATCATAAATCCCAACTTATCCATCTATCAGAAGGTGATTTCCCTTTATCCCATCCTGTAAACAAGATGTCTATTTAGTTACCGATCAAGAATCTTGAGTATGGTGTGACTAAATAACATTAGGCCACCACCAACGGTGACTGAAATAATATATATCCTATAATAGTGTATAGAATTGTATAATTAATGAAGAAACATGATTAATTAAATATTCTTAACATTCTCTACCTTAAATAACAATATAAACCCCCCAGGTTCGCTAGGACCCCCAAAAAAATCATACCTACTTCAACTCATGCCATTGTATGATGAATATACCCACAGGAAATCATAATTCATTAATTCATTTCATTCATTATTCATTATATTCAGATTTAACATTAATACATGTTAGTCCTAGAAGAGCATTATGATACACCATGGGTATTTGGAGTAGCATTACATGTCCCACAACCCACTGATCACATATGTCCTAATTCATCATGAAAAAATTAAGGAATCCTAAAAGCAGTATGAAATCTCATGGTTATTTAGAGTAGCAGTCACTATTCTACAAATCATATATCAATTAGCAAAAAATATAACATATAATGGTTCCACCTTTATAAATCAATTATCAACCAATTTCATGTTTATTGTCACACACCATGTGTCACCATCAATTCCAGTCTCAGAATCTCTAATGGGACCAATGAGATATGTGAAGGGTTTGAAAATAACAATGAATCAATTAATTTAAATGAATTTAAATTTATAATTAAATTTAAGAACATAGAAATTTTAATATCATTTTTACATAAACATAACTTTAATAAATATTATGTGAATTCAAAATTATAATAGAAACCACAAGATCATTGATGTATGCTGACCCACTCATAACCATTAATTTGATGTTGAACAATCCAATTCAAACTGGAGGAGGAGATCTATGATCAAAACATTGGACCAGGGTCCAAATAATCAACAATCATCAAAACATAGATCTTAAAACATTTCAAATGGATAAAAATATATCCCTCTCAATATGGAAATAAGATAGGAGATATAGGAATCATAAACAAGGATGAAAACACTTACCAAGGAGGGGTAAATCCTTCAACCAATTGTTTGATTCTCTAAGAAAGTTGTTCAAGGTGCCTTGGAAGATTCTACGGAGAGTCCAAAAATATGGAACTAGTAAAAGGTCAAAATAAGGTATTTAGGGTTGTAATTGGGTTATTTAGGAATTTTTAATTAAATTTTCAGCAAATGTATTTTCTACAAACATGGTTTCATTGCTGGAGGCACACATTCTGACAATTAGTGTGCCTACACCGTGTTCCTATACTCATATAGTTAATGGTTTCAAAGTGTTTCACAGAGTTTGAAAAACAATTCATAAACCAAGAAAACCCCCACTATCTTGGTATGCATTGTTTGTAGAGGGTGGCCACATGGTTTGGTCAAATCGTGCTCCACCTCATGTGGCTCCAAAAATGGGTTCAAGGTTCCCAAGGTAAAACCACACTATTTTCCCTATCCCTGAACCAACGAATCATATCACCATGGGATTCGAAATTTCTCAAAATTCACAAAAAATGATCACAAATAAAATCCAAAGCGAGGTATAATCAAAATAATGATATAATAATACTTGAAATCAAACATGAGTCATATTCAAAAAAATGATATTCTTATAGTCATAACTTTGGGGGATATGTTTCGAATATTTCTTCATATCCTTATAGTTGAATCACTAGATATCAATGGATTGTTTTTTCCTTTACATGGTCAAGCCTTATTTCCACTATCTATACTGATGTAACAAAATCCCATTCACATTATTATTTTATCAAGATTCATCATTCGAATATTGTCACATGTTGAATGTTTCTATCTACCATTATTCTTATTTGTTACATTTAATCTGTCATGGTTCTCAATTTTCCAATTAGCCTTTAGAATTCAATTGAGAATATATTATCTATAGATTTATTATTCAGACCTTATAAAACATGATACCATATCATCATATAATGAATGTTCATTATAAAATAATTCTCTTTAAAGGATAAATTAAATCACATTAAGGAAATTATAATTATTACATTCTGGATTACATATGTACTCTAAAAAATTTCTTGATAATTCTAAAATTCTAGTCACATACTGTGGAACCATTTTATCATTTTCTTAAGTTAAATTCAAAAATAAAATTTTCTATCTTATCTTTATTTTCTATAAAAATTTAAATCATATAATATCGATAAAAATTTCAATATTACATTATTTTTAACTCATATTATTCTTTAGTTTTTAAAATCAATGACCACTATTGATCTAAATCTACATTTAAAAAATATACTACCAAAATAACCTTTTAATTTTTAAGAAATCCAAAATCTAGTAATACCTTTTCAACCAACTTTATCAATATCTCAACGACCAATATATTAGTATATTCATTAAAGGATTAAGGCTTCTTCCCCATAAAGTGGTCTAGTACCATCTTATATTCATAACATGAAAAACGTAACCCCATAAAAAATGGGTTTTCATCATATCGTAAGTCAACATCTGTAGTATAGTCAAAAATGATTTAGAAACAACATAATATATATTTTTATTATATAGTTGGAAATCTCTACATTTTTCATGATTAATGATAATATTTCACTTCCTTATTCAAGGTGTGATCTCAAAACAATGTCGAAGACATTTATATTTAATTTTTATACTAAATATTGATAAATTGAATAAAAATTCCTATAAAGTTAAAATTCATCAAATATTTTAATGAATTTTGAAAGTTGATCATAATAGATTGAATTTAAATATTATAGTTCCAAATGATCTTACAAACCACTATTTTATGCAAACTATAGTAAACAAGAATATATTAACCCAAAGATGGGTTTGACATTATTACATTGGTAAAATAGACAAGGGATTACACATCAATGGATTGACGGGTTTATAAGTCAAGTAAAATGAGAAACATACATGATATCCATATTACATTAGATGATAAAAACGTTTGAATAAAACCATTCTTTAATCAATAAAAATAATTCAACGATTTAGTCTTCATATAATGAGGATTAAAAATAAAAAAAAGTTTACTCAAATTCATAGTAGTGGTATGATAAAGTAGAATCTACCAGGAGAAAATAGTGCATGAAAAATATAGTTGGGTTTATAATAAAAAACTCATTACATATAATTAATTACAGGGGTTTCATAATATATCAGTGGAAAATAATAACAAAGAAATACCATAATAGCTGAAATAATGGGGAGAAAATGAAGAAAGTAAGATGCATTTAACATAGCATAAATACATCATTACAAGACAACACGGTCCTTGCCTTTAGGATTGTATTACAAGACATATTATATATTATAAATCTATTATTCTAAGGTGTTTTAATTTTATGGGCCAACAAACATTGAGATATACCAATTATGCTTATCTCATGATACATATAAATTCATTGGAGGACAATATATAACTGTTACATAATCATACCATCAAGTTTTCCAATTCATTCTAAAAATATTTAATCAAAATTAAATGAATAATAAGTATTCAATATCAATAAAAGACATCTATATTAAATAAAATATTTAAAATGAAAATATTTCCCCAGTTAATAAAAAAATTCTTATTAATTTTCATTAAACATACATTGTATATTTATGTAGAATGTTCCCAAGACAATATCTATGTAGTTGAAATGGTACTGAATATATAAATATTTCAATGACTATGGATATTAAATAGAAAAAATTTCCAATGAATGAAGGAGATTGATATAGAACAATATAAAAAGAATGCGAAGGATAAAAATATGTTTTAATCTGTAAATCAGTAATGGAGAATAAAACACCATCAATTCATCAAAAATTATGGCTCAATGTAAAATAATATCGTTTGGAAAATATATTAAAAAAATTATCAAATAATTTAAATAAAATATTCTAAAAACCACTATAAAATTTCATAATAGTGATGTTATAAACCATGTAAAAATATCATTTCAACTTTTTTGAATATAATTCCTATTCATTTTAATATAGAAAAAATATTTTTATAGAATAATTGAGTGGGATTTTATTTTTAAGAATATTTATTTTTATAGTGTAGGATAAATATAGAATAATTATCATGGAGGTGAGATGATTCATTTATGCTATATACATTAAAAATAAAATTCTTTCAGACTTTTGTATAAAGTCAAAAGTTACTAGTTATAAAAACATTAGAAATATTTCATTTAAATTTATATATATATATATTAATAATTATTAGAAAAATTACATTACCATATAAATAAATCTATGTAAAAAATCTATAAAACCATGTAAAAACATTGAAATAGAATATAATTTTTCTGTAATGAAAAAGGGAAATGTTGTTTATTTTTCATATTTTTGAATCTTTTGATTATACTAAGTTATTATTAATTATATTGATAGATGAAATCTTGGAATCTACATAAGAAACTATTAGAGAGGTAAATATACAGGGTTTAATAATAAAAGAGAATATTATTCTTCCAACATAAATTAAAATAAGAACAATCCAAAATAGAGTGAGATTATAAATTAAACACTTATAGAATTAATAACATTCCAATAAAACCCCTCAAAATAAAAAATAAAAAATTGAAAATTAATTTTTTTATTAATTATAAATTAATGATTTATTTTAAAAACTAGGTCGTATAAACATCATAAAAAAGTCTATGAATAATGTAAAATATGTATTAATGGCCTCTTATTGAGATAAAAAAATCATACCTTGGATTCAAGCATGTTTAGATGCATTTCTATCCTATGAATTATAATTTTATAATTATTAAATAATTTATTAAGAATTACTTTTGAAAATATTTCATATTATTAGTCCTCTTATAAGAATTCTACGTATACTCATTTTATAGTTCTTTCTTATTCTGACCTCATAAGGTTGTTCATTTTTTTTCAAAAATTACTTCAGTATATTGAAAATGGTAAAAGGTTTCTTGAAATGGTTCCACCATCTCCATAATTTTATATAATTATAAATAAAATTTTATTTATTTAAATATTATTTTATAACCATCAATGTAAGGGGTCAATGAAATATATTGTACACTTTTTCATGAAATATTGAAGTCAATACATAGACATGAATGATGTTTTCATTTATGAGATATATGGAAAAAAAATTAGATAAAATTTTAACATCAATGATATTATTATTATATATATAATATTAATTTATAAAACCCATCCTTATGAGAATCCATATAATGTTTCAATGTCAAAAAAATAAGATAACTTTGTGGATGTAATAGTCTACAATTATTCATGAGCATCACTGTAATTTCCCAAAATATCTGTGGGTAATGGATTAGATAATTTCATATACATCAATAATTATAATATTTTCATAAATATCATAAATATTCACTAATTCTATCATTATAACCATCCATGTGAGGTTATTAACAATAACCAAACACATCGGTTCATGGATGTGGTCATCCACTTGTACATATGAGTCATATATTCATTTTCGATGAGATGGAATAGAAGAGGAAAATATTTTCAAATAATAATAATAACCATTAATTATATGTAATATATGAATGTAATTTTTATGATGGTAATAATATATTTAGGAGGTATATTATGGAACAAAATTAAAATATTCTATTAAGACAATTACCTCTTCTTTGGGAAACACCTTTGGCTTACCCATTATGCTTTCTAAGTGTGTTAAATTTTGATGATTAAACCCTATAGAATGTGATTGAGTCCATTTTAATGATATATGGATATTTCTTTCAATCAAAGTGTCTCATGAAATATTTATAATTGAGGAGTGTAGGTTCCATTATAGAAGTTAGGTTGATATTAAACATATCAATACATTGAATGTCATTATATGAAATTTTCCTTACTAAATTCAACTCACTCAAAATTGTCTTGGGTTATATTATAAGATTTATAAGATCTAAATGTTACCATACAATGAGATTTATGCATGGTTTTCTTGATATATTGAAGCTTTATCACTTTATTTTTACCCTTTTAACCCATTTTCCTCTTAAACTCCAATCCGTATTTTTTATTTTCTAAAAAAAGTTTTAAAGGAAAAGTGTGGACCCAAACAAAACAGAAACCATAATAAATTCCAAGTGAGAAACCAAACATGTTCAGGCCGGATGTTGTTAAACAAAAAATTAGGGCACATAGTCATTCAAAACAAGGATAAAAATTGTTGGATCACTTACCCGATATAAGACCCATTGAATATCATGAACCTATGAATCTGGATCATCATTGATATGATCCTCAAAATGAGTGGTGATCTTTTCCCATGACTAGATGTATTACTCTACATTGATCTTATTTTTATTGAATCCGTGAGCTAAGATCCAGTATTGTTGGTTGATCCAATCCATTTGACCTTTATTGGCATTAATTTGACGTCTTGTCTCTGTGATTTTCTCCCTATCCTTCTATGAATCATTGAGATACATGGTTTCAACCTACATTTCATCATTTTTGGGATGAAAAAGTTATATATGTTTCTCAAGTTCTTTATATGAAACATGTTCAACCTATTGCATTTCCTTTGGAGTGGCCACTCCCTACTTTTCCCCCCTTATTTGGCTTCAATATTTTTATTCTTTTCCCAAACTGGAGATACTGTTATGATATCATTAGGGGTATTTGAGTATTCCTTTTGAGGTATTGAATCCCCCCCATTGGATCGAGAAATCTCCAAGGAGAGTCTTTCATTTCATCCCCTTGCATGATACATCTCCAACCAAAGTGTGGCCATGAGATTACTCATGATGAGTTATTAGCTGAAAAACCACACAATAACTTGATTCTAGAGATCGAGATCATCCCTTCATTCATTTCCATCTTGGGATGATGGTTTTCCATTAAACCAGATCCACATTCTCTCTTATAACTCCATCCAAAGTAGCAAAACAATTTTGGGACTTAACGGACTTTGATGTTTCACATTGTACAATCACTCATTTACCCGAAGACACTATCACATTCAGATCTGGGGAATTAGTTTTCTCTTTAACCACTCATAATTCAAAGAGAATAATTTCATTATTATGAGTCTCCCCCAACTTATCCACCTAACCATTAACCAACTCACCATACATCAATAACTCAACAAAGGAGGGAGTCATCAAGGAGGAAGGAACATCTGAGTTTGGAATTGTGGACTTTGAAGTCCCCAAATAATGATACAGCCTTGAAAATATTTCCATGACTCTTTGTTCCAGATACACTGCCATCAACTTAATGGTTAAACTGGGAATTTGTTGACCAATGGGATGTCTACACCCCAAGATTCTACAACCTAAAGAAATTCCCAATAACGTTGTTCCCACACCCCTCCAGGTTTAGGTTCTAATTGTCATTGATATATATGTTTTTTGGTTATAGAGAGACCACCTAATTCTGAGTGGGGGCATCCTTAATAATACCACATGAGTTTTCCTAGTTCCCCTTAACCATTGTGATGGAGTTTTACAATGTTTAATATTCATTTTGACCAAAATAAAATTGAAATCATTGAAATATTTAAATATTATAATCCAAAATATGAAAATTATTTTCAATGATTAAATTTAAAGTAGTGTTAAAAATGAAAATTTAATATATGTTCATAAAATTAAATGAAAACCGTTTTTAGAAGTATGTTATTTTTAATCATAAAATTTATTTCTCACCAAAATCATGTATAATGTTGATTCAAATGAAATTAATTACATATAATAAGTCAAATTATAATTATTTTCTTTTAAACTAAAATGAAACAAAATGTAACCTTGTGGCTTCATGATTAACATTATATAACAAATAAATAATTTTTATAAAAACATTACATAGATTTCCAAAAATTTTAAGATATATTTTAGTGTTCCATAATATAATTTTTATGCATATTATATTACATATTAAATATTAATTTAGTATATAATTTGTTTTCATAGAAATGTTTATCATTATTATATAATTATAACACCATAAAAGTGTTTTTTTTGATAAATCAATTTTCACTATTCATGGAAAATAAATTATTTCTAGAAAAAATTACTCTAAAATAATTTATGATGAAATACAAATTGGAATATATTTTATAAATTTGCACCTAAAATTAATAAAAAAATACTATAGTCGAAAATAAAAAATTTACCAAAAAATTTATATGAAATTAAAATATTTAAACACTAATTATTAATAAACCTATATTATATGAGTTTTATCATCCAAAATATAGTGCTTATTTTTTATTTCCTAATAAATAAATTTTTAATAAGAAATATTTTATTGGTATATTTTATAATGAGGTTAATTCATACCCCCTAATCCAAATACTAAGTAAAAATGGTCATAATTAAATAATAATATTTATTTATTATATCCTCATTTTATATAATTAGTGTTTTGAACCACAATCTATTATACAATGTAAACATAAGCTTAAATATTTATGTAATGGAACACTTGGTGAGTGGTGAATGCAATCTTCCTCAAATAAAACTATTGAGGAATCTCATGTCCATTTCATGAGTGGTGATAAATAATCATAGTCATATCCCCTGAAGAATACTTGGATTATCATCAATGAACTATGATTCATTTTCTGATAATCAACATATATAGATCCTATACTCACTACATAGTGGTGTCCTAGTCTCTTCTGCAAGAGGGAAGCTATCATAAGTTAGGGAAAAAATTATTTGAAGGCCTGAATATAGGGAAACTAGAAGGAATATTTAAACATGGGGTATATTAGGGAACTAAGAGTAATATATATTTATAATATAGATAAATTGTTTAATATTATTATAATCAAATATGATAAATGTTATGATTTTGGATAATGAGTTTGATCCCCAAAGATTTGGCATACATATCCTATGCGAATATAAATCAAATCCTATATAGCTTGGGTGATGTACATTAAAATCATATGGGATGATGATCTCATAAATTTATCATTATGAACTATAGATATTCTCCATAAATTTTAAAGTCATGTGATTAGACATTAATAATGATTCAAATACTGAATCATAGTTCTATTAATGAAACTATGAACAAAATCATGAATTCCATGAGTTTGATGATCGGAGTGAGAAATAAGAGATAAATGATTATAATCATTAAATCAAAGTATAACATAGGGATGTGAGTTATCCTTTTGAATTTTTTTTCCTAAACTGGATTTCTATATCATGAAATATGTGAGAAAAGAAGATATAACCAGATGTAAAAAGGAGTCAACCGATGATTTCTGACCTAGTTTTCAAGTAAGGTGAAGGTATGTTTAGACCCTAAACTAAGGACAAGGACCCTTATTGTTTACTAGGAGGAGTATGTAAAATAAATATAGATGAAATTATAGGGATTATTATATCTATTAAAGTGTATTTTGGAAGCTATGAAGTTTATCTTGACTCAAGGTATATTTGAAAACCAACGGGGTAATCCTACCTTGAGGAATCTATGGTGTGAACGAGGTTCCCATGTGTGATATCATGGTGAACCAGTTCACATATATGGGATCATAAAGGTTCAGAGACCCAGTGATGGATATCAAAGATTATTATCACAATTTATTCCTATATAAGGGCTATAAAACAAGTGATTTCTATCGTTTCATTATGTAGGAGGTATGTAGAGTCAGTGTCGATCATTTTGGATTCAACATATATAGAGGGTTCATAACTAGTAAACCACATGGAGAGATTCTTTTCACCTAGTGTGTTTCACATTCCCTCATAGGAGGAGTATATTAGTGTCACGACCCATCCTCGGGGCCCATGCCGTGACTTCCCCAAGCCCGCCTTCCATAGTCCAGGGGCTGGCGACTAGCACCAATGCGTAAATTCCCGATAAAAAGGGAAGGCATTGCATTTGTAAAGTAAAAAAAACACCACAGAGCAAGCAAGAAGTAGAAGTAAACACTAAGTAAAAGCTCGTACAACAGTAAGTGCGGAAAAGTATGTGGGCCAGTATAAAAACCCAAACTCATAGTAAAGTACAACTGGAAGGGAAAAAATCAACTGAAAAGTAAAGCCGCAACGCCGAGCTGTCCACTGGAAATCCCACCTGAAGGGTGAGTACAGATAGCCTCCTCTGCTCCTCGAGTCCAGTCGACCGCTCCGAGTACGTCCCGTCCAGTGGTCCACCTCCAGGTATCGTCCAGCTCCGCAAGCCTCAACCACGATAAGCGCTGTCCGTCGTCTGCAACCAACACAATGTAGTGCGGGCATAGCCCGTGCAGGGGTGAGTATAAGCTACTCAGTAGGGACCCCGAGACCTCCGAAGGTCTCCCTAAATCCACAAAGGATAATCCACAAAGGAAAGATTCAATCACGAAGTATCATCCGAAACTACTTAGGTATATGCCTATACATATACCTAAGTCATCAATTCTCGTTCGGCTCCAACATCCGAGCCCAAGTACAACCCAGTCCACATAGGAAAGAAAAACGTAAATCCACACAGGATAGCACAACAAAATCCACATAGGAAAGCAAAATAGGATTCAGCTCACATAGGTATACTTCTTCATATGACGATAGAGATGATCAGTTAAATCCACGGATTCATCTAAGCTGTAGGACCCACAAAGGATCGATAGGTACTAACCCCCGCAATGACCCACATAGGATCTGACCCACAAAGGATCGATAGGTAACTAACCCCCACAAAGACCCACACAGGATCGGACCCACACAGGATCTGTAGAACTGATCCACATAAGATCGCTTAGTTTTGTAGTGGTCGCCGTCGAATCCACTGAGGATCTCTCTACAGTCATCGTAGTAGTAGCAGTCGCAGCCAGCTCTAGAGTTCCCGCACACAGCATGCTCGTTCGGGAGGGTCCGCTCCACGAGCCGAGAGTCTGATACATCAACTGACACATAGTCCAGAGTTGATGTATCCAAAAGTTCCGTATCATCAACAGGAACTCAACGTCGCAGACAGCGCGTCAATCGGACGTCCAGTCTGAGAGTTATTGGCTTTTTCATCCCAGTGGCCCGGTTGGTTTTTAAGGCAACACCATATTGACTGTACTCCACCAACATCCAAACCACGGGAGGATTAAGCCAAAAGATCCGTCTCACTAAGAGGAATCCAACAAAGTCGACGGCCTGTCAATCGGACGTCCGTAGCTTAAGATATGAGCGTTTCCGCTCCGAGGGCCCGGTTGGTTTCGTGTACGAACCAACTCGGCCGAACCCAAAGTATTCCGAAACCTTGAGTGCGATATACTGAAATGACCATATCGATCCAAGGATTGCATCGCCACTGACGGTTCGTCGATTGGAGATCTGTAGCCCGAGATATGGGCAAAAGACCAAAAAGGGTCTGAAAACGGGGGTTTCGGGCTCGGACCGACCCGGCCCGAGACCCCCTGGGTCAGCCCGGCCCAGCCCAGCCTGGGAGCAGCCCGACTCGAACTGGGCGCAGCCTGGCCCGGCAGCCCGGCCAGGCTTGGTGGCTCAGCCAGGCGGCCTGGCGCACTGGCGCGCGGCGCCAGCTGGCTCGGCCGAACGGCTGAGCCGTTCGGTTTGCGGGGGGGGGGGGGGGGGGGTGCCCTTCCGTGTTTTGTAACTGCGGCCCCCTTTAATGGGGGCCGCTAGCTGGCCGTCCGGGGGTTTGAACCCCCGACTTCTCTCCTGTCCGGTCGGCCCACCCCGACCAGCCGGTTTCTGCTACCACGAGACCGGCGACGACCAGTCCCCTCCCTGTTCTGACGCCGGCGGCCCGTTTCTGGCTGCCGGTCCTACTCCGACACCGGCGGCCCTTTTCCGGCGGCCGTTTCCAATGCTCCTCCATGGCCCAGTACCGGCCGCAGTTTTCAGTCTTCCGGTGCGGCGCGACGGAGCCGCATCCCTCTGCCGCGGCCCCTCTCCCGCCGCGGTGCTTTTGCGGTTCTCCGGCGCAGCGTGACGGCACCGCGACTTGGTTCATATTTTAAAAAACACGGCGCGTCAGCATCGCGCATTCTTGTCGTTCGTTTCCACGCGGTGCGACGACACCACGTCACTTCCCGTTTGACCGCATGCTACCAATTAACGAGAGGAGTCTGGATCAAATTAAATTGTGAGTTGAGCGGGTTAACGAAAGTGAAGGGGTGGGGTTCGTGTTGGCCCCACCACCCTCATAACCTTCCATGGGAAGTTGGGTAGTTACCCAACTTCCACCCAAAGCTTAATCCACTTAATTAAAATAAAAATTGTAGTTAAATTTTTATTTTAACTTCCACAATTTTTATCAACCTCTCTCGTGAAAACGCAACTTCGGAAAAGGTGTTTCTAAGAAATTACCGGCATTGCGGTTCCATTGGTTCCCTCGGAATTCGATTCCGAGAACCGGTTCAAAAGTTAGAAATTCCTGCTCGTTCGTTCACTGAACGTACCTGAGCTAAACTTCGGATAGTAATTCCGGGCACACCGGGCCTCAGAATCAAGTGCCATCAGAAACTGCGTTCTTGTCAAATCCCAAAGAAAATTAAGAAAAAAATTTCCTTGAATTTTATGGGTATTTACATTACTCCCACCTCAGGGATTTACGTACCCGTAAAGATACATCATACGCTAGGGAAACAAATGTGGGTACTGAGCACGCATCTGAGCCTCCCGCTCCCAAGTGCTCTTCTAAAGGTTCCCGTGCTTCCATCTGATGCGCACTAGAGGAATCGACCATCCACGTAGGACCCGCTCCTGTCGATCCCCGATCTCCACTGGGACCTCCGTAAATGTCTCCCCATCATCAATGTCTAGCTCCCCATGGTCAATGATATGCGTCGGGTCGTGCACGTATCTCCTCAACTGAGATACGTGGAAGACGTCATGCACTCGGTGCAACTGAGGTGCTAGAGCCAGGTGATAAGCCACCTCGCCAATCATGCTGAGGACCTGGAATGGTCCGATGAAGCGTGGAGATAACTTGCCGCCTCGGACAAATATCTGTAATCCACGTCGTGGTGAGACACGCAAGAAGACGTGGTCGCCATCCTCGAAATCTAGTGGCCTCCGCCTCCTGTCAGCATAAGACTTCTGCCGGCTCTGAGCTGTCCTCATCTGCTCCTGGATGACCTGGACCTTCTCTGTCGTGGCCTGAACCATCTCTGGTCCCACTAGTGCTGACTCCCTAGGGTCTGTCCTGCATAAAGGAGATCTGCAAGGTCAGCCGTAAAACACCTCGTATGGTGCCATCCCTATGGTGGAGTGGTTGTTGTTGTTGTACGCAAAATCCACCAAGCATAGGTGGTCCTCGTAGCTGCGACCAATGTCAATGAAACTTGCGCGGAGCATGTCCTCGAGAGTCTGAATGGTCCTCTCCGTCTGACCATCCGTCTGAGGGTGAAAGGCAGTGCTCAGACGTAGCTACATCCCGAACGCCTCCTGCAACCCCTTCCAAAGCCGGGAAGTAAAGCGAGCATCTCGATCAGAGACGATAGATGATGGCACACCGTGAAGCCATACAATCTCCTGAACGTAGAGACATTCCAAACTCTCCACTGAACCCTGCTCTCTAATGGGTAAGAAGTGAGCCGACTTGGTGAGTCTGTCGACAATCACCCAAATGGAGTCGTGACCTCTGGAAGTGCGTGGAAGTCCAGTCACGAAGTTCATATATATCTCGTCCCACTTCCACTCTGGGACCTCCAAGGGCTGTACAAAGCCTGCTGGAACCTGGTGCTCTGCCTTCACCTGCTGGCAGGTGAGGCATCGAGAAACAAACTCTGCCACAGCCTTCTTCATGCCCGACCACCAGTGCTGTCGTCTGAGATCCTGGTACATCGCCGCCACTCCAGGATGTACCGCCAAAGGAGAAGTGTGAAACTCTCTTAGAACTTCCTCCCGTAAAGCAACTGGTACCATGGTACGTCCTCTGAAAAGGACGTCGTGCTCTGCTCCAAAGGAGAAACCATCAGGTGCTTGTCCTGAGGATATCTACGCATGTCGCGTCTCACAGTCAGCATCCCCACACTGTGCCTCTTTGACCCGCTGCAGTAGTGGAGGAGTGACTATAAGAGACTGAAGGAAGGCTGCCTCATCTCTATCCATGAAGGATATCGTCAAAGAGGCTAGCTTCTCTGTCGCCTCCTCAAGTAGCTGAATGCCCGTCCTCCTGCTGAGAGCATCAGTTACCACGTTCCCCTTTCCAGGAGTATAGACTATCTCAAAGTCATAGTCCTGGGGGAACTCGAGCAATCTCCATTGTCTCAGATTCAGGTCCTTCTGAGAGAAGATGTATCTGAGACACTGATGGTCAGAAAAGAATGTAAAGCGCTCACCCATTAGGTAGTGTCACCATGACTTTAGAGCGAAGACCACTGCTGCTAACTTTATTTCATGGGTAGGATAGTTATGCTTATGAGGCCTCAACTGACGTGATCCATAAGTGATCACGGCCCTCTCCTTCGTTAGGACACATCCGAGCCTGGTCCCTGATGCATTGCAGTAGACTATGTACCCTACACCCTCCTCAGGCAACCTCAAGATAAGTGCGCTGGTCAATCTCTGTCTCAGCTCCTGAAAGCTCTACTAACATCTTTCTGACCACACAAAGGGTTTCCCCTTCTTCGTAAGAGTTGAGAGTGGTGCCGCTACTCTCGAGAAGTCTGGAAGGAATCTCCGGTAGTATCTAGCTAGTCCCAAGAAACTCTGCACCTCCGTCACGCTCCTGGGTGGCTCCCCTGCTAGCACTGCCTCAATCTTAGCAGGATCCACAGTAACTCCCGCCTCAGAGATGACGTGTCCCAAGAAGTGGACCTCACGTATCTAGAACTGAAACTTCGAGAGATTACCATAAAGCTGATGCTCTCGGAGTGTTTCTAGTACAACCCGAAAGTGGTAGGCGTGCTCCTCCTCAGTCGTCGAGTATATCAAAATGTCGTCGATGAAGACCATGAAAAATCGATCAAGGTATGGCTGAAAGATCCTATTCATGAGGGCCATGAACATTGCTAGAGCGTTAGTTATGCCGAATGGCATAACCAAGAACACATAGTGGCCATACCGACACCTAAAGGTTGTCTTCTGCACGTCCTCGTCCCGAACTCTGAGATGATGATAGCCTGGGCTGAGGTCTATCTTTGCGAACCACCGTGCTCCCTTGAGCTGATCGAAGAGGTCATCAATCCTCGGTAGCGGATAATTGTTCCTCACTATCACCAGGTTCAGGCGACAATAGTTGACACAAAGTCGCAAGCTCCCATCTGCCTTCTTGGCGAACAAAATCGGGGAAGCCCAGGGTGAAACACTAAGTCGGATGAATCCCTTGCCCTGAAAGTCCTCCAACTGTACCCATAGCTCTCGAAGCTCAGTGGGGGCCATCCGATATGATGGGGTGGATATCGGGGATGTACCGGTGTACAGGTCAATATACAAGTCTACCTCTCTACGAGGAGGTAGTCCTGGAATGTCGTCGGGAAAGACGTCTGCATACTTTTCCACCACTACAGGAAAACTAAGACTCTGCACGTCAACTGCTCCTAGGATGAGGCTAGCCAATTGATGAGTGATGGGCTGTCCTCTCCTCTGCGAGAGTCCATCATGTGCTGCAAAGGCTCCCTTCTCGCCGGTGAAGGTGAACTTGCTCCCGTCGGTGCATACACATCACACCTTACGCCTAATACAGTCAATATGTGCATGGACTGTAGACAACCAATCCATGCCCAAGATGACGTCGTAAGGCCTCGACGCCACTACAAGAAGATCCCAGCAGAAGCTCTCTCCTCCTAGATTAAGCTCACACTGCCGGCACCAGTTCGTAATCGTCGAGTCTGCTCCCGTAAGAGTCTCTAGCCATAAGGATCGAGCCAACGGCTCTGTCGGAATCTCCGAGCTCCGAAAAAGGGCAGCGACTATGAAAGAAGGACTCACTCCTATGTCTATAAGAACTGCAGAAAGGGTGGAATAAACATAGATAGTACCTTGAATCATCTCGAGCACACCTTGGTCGTAGGCCTCCGCTGCCTGGAGTTGTGCCTGTCTCTATCGGCCAGCTCCCTGTGGTCGGGATGGACCTCTTGGTGGTGGTGGTGGTAGGGCCTCAAAGCGTCTTCCACCACCTGCTGCTTGGCCAGATCCTCTATCTCTTCCGCCTGATCCCTACGGACCGCCACGGTCGACCCTCTGCCTCTTCCTGGGTGGTCCCTCAACCGTCTACTTCTCCTCAGCATGGCGGGTCGGGCAGTCACGAGCCATGTGGCTCTGCCCATAGCATGAGTAGCACTGCCTGCCTCTCGAAAGACTGGCTCTGCGCTGTGTGCCCCGCACTACTGAGCCAGTGTCCTGAGGTCGTCTGCCTGAAGGTCTGGTCTTCCTGGACCCATGAGTCATCTGTCGAATGATTGCTGCAGAAGACTCTGCTACGTGCCTCCCCGCGGTAGGTCTCGCTGCTGAAGTAGACTCAGCTAGAAACCTCTCGATCAGAAGGGCTCTCTCCAGTACTCCTGCCTGAGTCAGAATGCTGAGGGAGATCAGCGATGCCCTGATCTCGTGCCTCAATCCCTGCTCAAAGGTCCGGGCCCAGATGAATGGGTCCTGTACCATGTCTGTCGAGTAGCGCGAGAGATCGATAAATCTCGCCGAGTACTGGGCGACTATCCAGCTGCCCTGCCTCAGTTGGAGAAACTCCTGGATGCACACCGCACGGAGGGTGGCTGGGAAGAACTCCGAGTGGAAGAGGCTCTCAAAGTCCGTCTAGAGGAGAGATGGCTCATCGTGCACCTGGAGCATCAAGCTCCACCATCTGCCTGCTGCTGCGTGTAGTAGGCTCGCTGCGAGGATCACCATGAGGTCTGCTAGTGTCCTCACTAACCTGAAAACTCTCACCACTACCTCCAGCCAGTCCTTGGCATCCTGGGGGTCCATCTCCCCATGGAACCTGGGTGGTCGCTAGTGCTGGAACTCATGCAGTGCACTAACGCGACGTGCATCGTCAGCGGCTAGGGCCGGAATCATCGGTGGCTCGGTGGGTAGAGCTACCGCCGGTGCCTCTGCTGACAAAGGGCCCTGCACCGAGGCCTCGTCGCTCGGTGGGCTGTCATCACGCACAACTCTTGGAACCCTAGCTGGCTGCCATCGTGGTGCCATCCTGAAAAGGAAAACAGGTGTGCCACGATCAGAACAGTATACCTGGTGAGCTGACACAAAGTAATCTCAAAGAAAACTTGAAACACACATGCAATCAATGTTTTCATGCATTAAGTCGGAAATCAGAAGTCAGGGTCCTGGTGTACAGATACGTTGGCTATCGCACCAACACTGGACTCCCTGGACTGATAACCACACCCAATACGCTTAACACTATTTCTTCACATAGAAAATATCAGATTCCCAAGTTCTGTTGTAGAACCGAACTCCTCTGATACCAATTTGTCACGACCCGTCCTCGGGGCCCGTGCTGTGACTACCCCAAACCCGCCTTCCATAGGCCTGGGGCTGGCGACTAGCAACAAGGCGTAAATTACCTTTTTATCAGGAATTTATGCCTTGGTGCGAGTCGCCAGCCCCTAGCCTATGGAAGGCGGGCTTGGGGTAGTCACGACACGGGCCTCGAGGATGGGTCATGACAATAAGTTATCAAATTAAATTTTGAGTTGAGGGGGTTAAGGAAAGTGAAGGGGTGGGGTTCATGTGGGACCCACCACCCTCATAACCTTTCATTGGAAGTGGAGTAGTTACCCAACTTCCACCCAAAGCTTAATCCACTTAAAGAAAACAAAAATTGTAGTTAAATTTTTATTTTAAATTCCACAATTTTTATCAACCTCTCTCGTAAAAATGCAACTTCGGAAAAGGTGTTTCTAAGAAATTACCGGCGCTGTGGTTCCATCAGTGCCCTAAGAATTCGATTCCAAGCACCGGTTCAAAAGTTAGAAATTCCCGCTCGTTCGTTCACTGAACGTACCCAAGCTAAACTTCAGATATTAATTTCGGGCACACCGTATAAGGCCCCAACCTTAAACCTTACTTAATCTTGAGTTATTACAAGATTACACATTGAGGATCTTTTCGGGTTTAGAGTTTTAGAGAATTAGATCATAAAACTTGCATTACATTCCACATATAAACAAAGTGGTTACATAAAGATAGTATTCTTCATTCCCATCAATCGAAACACATTTAAAATAAAACATGGATTATTTCTTGACACTTCCTTGACACTATCATCATATCATGTACCTTTCCCTTGACCTGTGAAAAACATTTCAAAAAAACTTGGGATGAGCATAAAAAGCTCAGTATGGGTTATAAAAACATGGAAAGGAAACATGAGTTCATATATACATAAGACTAAAATCATAATTTACCCATAAAACATAGGCACTTTAACATACCTCATAAAATCATGAATAAATCATAGAAATCATAAGACATAAAGGTAACTTGAGGCATTCATAACATTCTTACGTAGGGAGTAACCCTCTTGGTTACGTTTGGAATACCCATCACAGTATATTCCCTAAAAATCTCTTCGGAGAAACCTTAACGTTTCACTCCTTCACGTTACCCAATGCATTGGAGAGCTATAACGGGATCACCCGCCCTTAGTTTATCACGGAACCACCCGTCGTCATAATAATGCCCAAGAACCATAACATAATCATATCACATAAAACATGCATAAAGGAAACATAAAATTTCCACATTTCAATCACGAGATATCAATACAACACATTGATATAAAAACATTATGAAAACCATTTTCAATACCAAAATAAAAGAAAAGTAAAACATGGTATTTATTTTTCTTTTAAAAAAATGGTATGGCTTGTAGAGGAAGCCGAAACTCAAGTAACGGTCACGACGGCGGAGAAGTCGTTGTCGCCGCATACGTACGACACAAACATTCTGTTTTGTCGTTTAGTAAACGCTTCGTATAAAAAAAGATTCCTTTTGAATAAACGTAAAAGTCAAAGTGGTTTATACACCGTATAAAAGAAAGTTGTGTATAAAATAAAATATGCCTCAACGAAAGGAGATTGAGACGAAGTCCCATACCTCGTATCCGACTTGACCAGACCGTTCTTTAATCTCCTGAATAATAAACTTGAGTTAATCACTACTTCCTTATGAATCTTTTTCGAGTTCATTATTCCTTTTATACCATGTTATGAACATCATGTAATCAGTTAAGTTAATAATGTTCATTTTGTCGGTATTTGGTTCTTAAGTCAAAAATAGACTTCTTACACTTACATGTTTTTAATTTGGTCAAAGGTTCATTATATCTAGAATGATATTAATGATTTGGATAACATATATATCATATATATTCATCATATAAATGTATTTATAATATTACATCACATTTAGAGGTAAGAAATGAAATGCACCGTTCATGGAGACGGTAAGCCGTACGTACGCATGAACGCTACTTTCATTTCTATTTCGTATTTTATAGAATGAAATCATAATGATATAAAGGTATATTATAATTCCAGTATAATATCATATATAATATCATAGTTCTATCCTTTATATGTCCCACATATGGTATTTAACGAATCAAATCACTTTTAGGGGCGGTAGTCCGCACTTCCTAAAATGAAGATATCGTGTTTACCCATAATGGAAACCATAAAGGTATGACAAAAATGAAAAAAAACAGAAGCTTAAGGAAAACATAAACATATTACATATCATATATAAAAATAGTGACATCATAATGGCCACCTTTGAAGGTGTTAAATGAGTATTGAACAATCATCGTTTCGGGAGCCATAATTTCGCCATCCACGGAAACCGTATGTTCTTTAACCATTTGATGTAGTTGTGTGAGAGTGTAGCTCAAATAAATCTTATAACAACATCCTAGTATATTGAATATACTTTTTTTGTTACAAAAGGAGTAAATAAAAAGAGTTTAGGGGTTGGAGAAGCAAAAGAAAACAAATGAACATGAGAGAATGAATTACCTTTAAAAGTGTAACTCCTTTTGATTTGAGCCTAAAGGATTCCTTTGAAAGGATTCTGCCCAAAGGGAATCCTCTAGGATGGGGAGAGGGATGTGTAGAGAGTAAATGGGCAGGGGTTGGCCGAGAAAAAGGCTTGAGAAGTGTGTGAATTTAGGTAGAGGTGGGGGCCTTTTATAAGAGGAGAGGAGGGGCACTTTTGGAAAGTAAAGAAATATTACTTTATTTGAAAATGTGTTTCGGTTTCAAAAGGTCCCAAATTGATATAATTCGTGGATAAGGTGATAAGGGTTCGAAATCCACTCATACAATTGGTTTTTTCCATGTGTAGTTCATAGATTTTACATTATCTTTCCATTTTATTTAAATCGTCAAATAATGATGTCATCGCTGCATCATTATTATGACATAAATAATTTAATTTATTTAATGTCTAAAAATCATAAAAAAAATAATATGATGTATGAAATCTTTTTATATTTCCAATTACAATTTATAATCAAAAATCTGATCTATATTACCCCATGTAAAAATTGTTTTCGTAAAACATCTCTTGTTTTTGTCATTTTTACTTTAACATTTAATAAAAAGTTATTTATGTCATTTCCAAACCAAAGTGTCTCCATGAGGTCCCCAAGTTGACCCATGGCTTTTCTTGGTCGGCCATGACACAACCAATAAGGTTGGGACAAGTGTCTAGGTCATTTCCTATTATTAAAGCATTATTTATACCTTAAACTACCCTAATTACCACTAATCGCGATTAAGAACTTAATAAGTTACTATTCACCAAAAAATTATTTTAATCTCATTGAACCACATTTTACTTCTTAATGACAACCATGTATGTCGGATTTTCAAAATTCAATACACATTAGTGGTAAACTTTCATTTAACTGAAAAATCAGTTTGCTTGATTACCACTTAGTGGTTTCACTATTCATCAAAAATTGAAGTTTTTCAGAAAATTACCAAAAATTCACCCTAAGCTATATTTGATATTACGAATTCAAAAATGAAGTCTATTTTATAAAATTCAAATCATATAAGTCACATTAATTAATTTAATAATTAATTCCCGCTGCCAGAGCAAATAGCGTGTTTTTACAAAATAATAAGTATCAAAAGATTGACACCAGTTTAAGTCTAATTTCAAAGTGAAATTGATTCCAATGACCACCATTGGATAAAATGGTAAAAATATATTCATATTACACATTAAGACCAATTCAAAAGATAATTTAATCATATAAATAAATTAGATAAAAAAGCAGTTTTGAAGTAAAATGCAGTATTTTTCACTATTCATTAAAAAATGAACATTGTCAGAAAAATACCAAAAATTCACACAAGTTAAATTTTGATGTCCCAATCATAAAGAACAAGTTTATTTTGACAAACATAGTTTTTAAAATTGTCAAAATATAGATTCAAAAATGATTTACCATCAAAAGGCAGTAAAACAATCTTTTAAGAATATTAGTGTATTCCATGCATAAGATTGTATTTATTTTCATTTTAAGCCTCTATAACACTATCTTAATCATTAATAGACATAGATAAAAATATCTATTATTCATTACTTACTTGGGATGTTACACACCGGGGCTCAAAATCAAGTGCCCTCAGAAACTGCGTTCTTGTAAAATCCCAAAGAAAATTAAGAAAAAAAAATTCCTTGAATTTTACGGGTCTTTACAATTAGACTAGACCACATGATGTGTTTTACAAGGAATAATTCACCTGAGGGTTTTTTCTTAATTAATTTTGATTGATATATTTCCCTTAAAAGTAGTTGATTTTTTTTGGTTCTATAATGTGAAAATCTCAATGCTCCTCAATTAATATGCTTCATGTAACACCGTTCAACTAAAAAAATTATCTTCATGTATTTATATTAATGAAACTCTCTTTATGAGGTTTTTATACTCAAATTCCCCGGTATAGATCTATTTACCTGGTTGTCCTAAAATATCTCTCCTACCAAGGTTCCTATATTATCTTTATTCTATCAGTATTCAAGAACAAATATTGTGATGGTATAGAATACTTTTTAATATCTTCTTAGGGAATGATTGGGATTCTTGTCCATTCATTCCTTCTACCTCCATGTGAATTATTTCATCTATTTTCAATGGTATTTATTTTAAATATTGGAATATCTACACCCCGATGTAGGCGGCCACATATGCATCACATACAAAGGATAAAATAGCTAAATTGTCATTACCTGTCCTCCCCGAGGGATGAGATTAGTCATTTAACCCCAAGGGTGTCCTATAATAGATATCATTCCTCACTAAAACACAATATTCTATTAAACATTATTGTCTCATATTAGAAAACAGATTCTCTCAACATTCCAAAAAACAATATTTTAGTTTTGTTTATCCTCACTAACAAACACTCTAGGGAATATCCGTAGAGGCTACTCATCATGACATTATTCAAGGAAAAACTCTCTTTACTATGGAATTCAAATAAGGTAGGCTACAAAAAAAAGTTCAACCTTTTTTCTACGGTGATAAATATTTTTCTATTTATTTTCTAGTTTTTATATGTGTTACACTCTCTGCCCTTTTAAAAACAACATTCTCATTTTGGGCCCCACACATCAATAACATCAGTTTCACAACACTTCGAACGATGTATTGGATTGGATACCATTATCAGAAAATGACAATAATGGGACATTAAACTATTCATATAACCCCATGGGTCTCCAATAATAACATGTTTTACATCTTATAACACAATAGGTTATTACACAATAATGTCAATTATCAGAAAGTTAACTACCACTAAATGTCAATAAATATTATTTATGTATTAATTATCTTAACTAAGACCCACCCACGGAAACATCCTATGAATTCACCATCCATGAAACATATCTTGGAGATTATATTTTACCTATGGTATCAAAATTATGTAATCTCCTAAAAAAGGTGCCCCATATTGACCTGGGTAGTATCCCCACCCAGATTCATTATGAATAGTAACTAGATTAGGTTTCTATAAGGTATCATGAAAACCAACCCATATTATAGAGGTTATTGACTAGAAATTTGGGATTATAAGGTTTATTTATGGATAATATTTCTTCATCACCATTTTATGAAACATGGTGGTAAATAAAGGAGATATCATCCATCCAAATGTAATCAATTAAAGATAGGCATAAATCAAATTACATGTAAACATAAAACCCATGCTATAAAAAATGAAATATGCACCCATAAGTGATTCATACATGTGATATGGTCATTCATATAATTTCAAAATAGTCATATAGAGATGGAGAAACTAAAAATCACCCAAAACGGTCAAATTAATAGCTTAGACACCATATTTACACTCCATACCATCCTATATTAAGCCTCATCCATGGGTCCAGTAATGACCTAAACTGTTATTAATGATAATACCTCTTGATATATATAAATGTATTACTATGTAAAATGGTTATATAAAAATAGGAACTTCCTTGGTTTTATGTTTTTGGATTTTAAAATACTGTTATTAATTGTTACCGTTGCAAATATAGCCATTGAAATGTGATCACATGATTATTATAAACATATTGCTTTAAAAAATCCAATTTACTCAGAAAAAGGAAGAGATGGCCTCATCTATTAGAATTTCTCCATACAAAGCCCATTTTCAGAGCTTGGAAAGGAGGTATCATCACTAGTCTTTTCTCTTGACCATTCCCAAGCCAAGCTTCAACATGTTATGTTTGATCAAAACATCTTACATGAGAAGTGGATGTTGATCGAGATTACCACCTAAAAGAAAAAATACTATTTTTAGTTAATATTCAATTAATAAATATTTTTTGAGGTATTAATGGATTTTTTGAATTAAATACTATTTTAGTAAAATATTATTATTAATAAAATTACTTTTTAAATATAAATGATCGTATAATTTTTATGAATACAATTGTAATTTTTATAATGGTTTTAAAATAGTTGTTGTCAAAACACATAAATTTAAAATTAATGTCAATTTTTATTTTATAAGATAAAATTAAAATATTTATAAAATTATTTAGTTAAAATGAATTCTATTTCTGAAATGAGGATGTCAAAATTTTCAACCATTGAAGTTTTCATAAATCTCTGAGACATTTGAATTTTTGGGTAAAACTTAAACACCATTTAAATATATATTTTCTTTTACGACATCATAATCACCCAATAGTGATGTAATAAAATAATATTAAATGGATGTTCTTCCAATGTTTGTTTTACCCTTAAAATAATGTGATTTTACATTTATCTTATTAATTTTATGGTGCCATTTTAGAGCCTCCAAAACATATAAAACAGTTTAACTTTTAAAATTATATCGTAGACCGTGTGGCTCACCTCAATATAAGAAATACCAATATTTTTGTAATTTAGGCCATTTAATTTATTAAATCATTCATTCCACTCCCCATTGGAAAAACCCATGGGAAAAAACAATGGGTTTGATTGAGGTTTTGATTAGTTTAATGTGTTGTGTCCAAAACCAAAATAAAAAAGAATTCTATCTCTTTTCCTATATAAACCCACCTAATCTCCCACTTCTATTCACTAAAAACCCATGTAACACGTCCCTACCCTTTCCAACACTCTATAAAATCCTCCTAGGGCACCCCAATCTCCCATTAAGCCTTTCTAATTCCCCTCCCATGCCTTTGGGATCACACATCCCAATAATGTATTTCTTCCTCTCTCATTTTGGTCCATGTTTCATTATGTTGCTAAACCCTTTTATTTTCAATTAAAAATGTTGGGGTGTGATTTAATCACATCAACTATACATTCCCCCTTATGTGTTAATGATGAGGGACCTATTTCTCTCTCATCAATGCCTCCCATATACACCTGTTACCATGCCAAAATTCAATAAGAGATTTCTTCTTTTCACATTTTTTGTCTCAATTTCTTTATGTTGTTATACCCTTTTATTTTCAATTAAAAATGTTGGGGTTTGATTTAGAACTCCACCACAAAATTACCTCCTTATTTTTTAATGATTATATTCCTCTTTCTATCTCATTAATTTCTCACATGCACACCCATTACCATGTAGAAATTTGTAAAATAATTTCTCTCTTATCTTTTACATTCTAGTAAATATTTTATTTTATGAATATAATTTCCATTGTATATGTTGGAACATGTGCTGATATGACCACTTAACATCCATGTTATTTAAATATGATGAGATACCAATTTCTCACTCATCAAGAATTTTTATGATTTCTTATGTCACGCCGTTATGTAGCCGAAATTTCACCATGATTCTCAAAGCCAACATCATTGTATAGTGAATACCATACTCATTTCTCTATAAAGGGTCTTCACATTTATGCACATTTACTTATTGATTATAGGGTTTCGTGGAAGAATTCCACATTCCTTTATCATCGAATAAATGATTATGTTTAATGTATCCATGTGGTATAATCTATGTGGCACACTTATGCATGAAATGAAATGATTAAGAAGGGTGTTCCATGATAGCACTCCAATGCATTGGGTAAGGATTAGTATGATGACACTTCAACCGAAATGCGGGTTTACTCATTATAATTCAAGTTCCATGAGTTTTTACTCATCATAATTCATGTGAAATGTGGTTTTACTCATGCTCTATGAGTAATTAGCCTTAGATAATGCTAACATGATTTTAAATGTTGTTGCCACATTTCCATGCTATGATAATAATTCGATGTCATGCCTTTATGTTCATGTTTCTCTTATGATCCATTTATATTTCTATAGCCAAACATGTACTGTATTATTCATGATATGCCTTGTTTACTCCCTTACTGGGATTTATAGCTCATGCTTTTCTTATGCATGTCCTCAGGTTATCCCATGCAATGAAAAGTGTGAAGGAATGTGTGTGGTCATGTAAAATAGTTTTTCAATAAAGATGTGTATTTAATTTTTTAAGATGTTATGTAATGATCCTAATTTCCCAAGACACTATACCTCTCAATCATCAGAGTTTTCTTAAGTGCATGTTTATGTAATAAATCATGTTTATTTGTGTAATAAAGATCAAGGTTGTTATAGTTAGTATCAGAGGTTAAGTATAGTTATTTTTAGGATCAGGATTTGAAAACCTTTGTAAACTACTGAAGGATAAGACTATATTTAATGAAAACATCCCTAAATTTTGGTGAGTATATATTAAGTAGTTTATCAAGAAAAGACATCCTTATTTGGATATGAGTAGGCAGAGGCGTCTCTGGAATAGTTGTATCTAGGGGTAAAATGGAAAATACAGCTTTGAGATAAACATGAATGGGAACTGGTGCATGACAACGGGCCTTGTTATTCTCTTGGTTACAAAACACCTAAGATATATTATTTGATAAATTATTAAGCATTGTATGAATCATTATTATGGGAATAAAAAAATGCCCCTAAGAATATATGTTGTGATGTAGGTCATGGGTAAAATTGATTGATTCTTATAAGTACATAAGTTAAGGAAATAAAAGTAATTTATACATTATCTACATTTTCTTTGCATTACCCTTTAGGTGTTACCCCTAACTTTTATTTTGTTTCATAGAATTTCTGGTAAAAAGAGGAATCTGGATAACAACCGATGTGAAGATCAATGTGACGACTGTTCTAATGAGATGCCCAATCCAATGGGAGCGGGAATCACGAAAATTATGATCATACTCTCTTATTTAACTGAAGTTTTTAATATAAACATGGGTCAAGAATAATGTTAACCCCCCACAGAAAGAATAAGTCGTAATCGAGAACTTCATGAGACAAAGGCCTCATAATTTTAATGGATCATTTGATCCCTCAATTATCGAACAATGGATCAACTCTATTTAAAATATCTTCCCCATCCTCCAATGTTTCGGACAAGAGAAGGTTCTTCAGGATTCTTATCGTATGGAGGGTGAAGCTGATAATTGTTGGACATTGATCAAAAATACGAATCCTGAGGAGTAGGTCGATGCATTGGAATAAAAATATTTCTATAAAAAAACTCAATAAATATTTTCCTCACACCCTCTGTCTTAATATAGAAATGGATTTTCTTTCCCTAAAGAAAAATAGATGAAATATCTAGTATAGTGTATGAGGAAAACATCACAAGGCTTTCACGATATACCTCCGTCTTTTTCATTGCCCCCAAATGTAAGGTTTACATCTTCTTTTGTGGGATAAAACCTTACCTATAGAAAGACCTATTGATCCATGACTTCGAGAGCTATGAAGAAATTGTCTGATGTTCCCTTAATGAAGAAATGGAGATTATTGAATCTAAAGGTTATCAGGGGGATAAGAAGCATAAGGTAGACTTTAATTAATTTCGTCTGATGGATAAATCCAATGGTGCTAAGAAAATACAGCACCCCACTTTCCAAAGGTGTGGAAAGAGGCACCCCAAAAATTTCCTGAAGGGGATGAGGAAATTATTTAGGTGTGGAAAATAAGGGAACCTAGACATTAACATCCATCATGAAAAACCTAAGGATGCAAAAGAGGATATAAAGGATCTATTTGACCCTCAACACATTGTTCACTCCTTCAAATGCAAAGAAACAGGGCACTTTGCAAACTAGTTCCCTAAGCCAAGGGTTTTCAGAGGAAAAAAACCTCCAAGGAACAAAGGGTGAGATTTTTCCATCATTACCACTGAAGTGAACCCGACATTGAAGTGGTGATAGGTACGATAGTTAATCATTCAAGAATAGAAAACGTACTTTTTGATTCTGGTTTTATGCAATCCTTTATTTCATAAAAGTTTAGTAGAACAATCCCAACACAGCCACAAATCATGGAAGTAAAGATGCCGGTGAGAATGAAAAATGGGGTAATCATTGCATCCCATGAATATAACTTCTCTTATGTCATAATTGGGGGATTGAACATCCCGATGAACCTCATAATACTCCCTATGGTGTAATATGATGAAATTCTTGGAATGTATTGGCTTTCCTTATATAGTGGGAACATAAACTGCTGTGAGAGGGAAATCACTCTCCATATGGCTAATCAACCCCCAATTTTGTACAAGTGCATGGAGGATGATGAATCGTATTTAGAACAAACATCTCAAGAATGTATATTAATTCTCTATGCGCATGCATATCTTGCTCAGATTATTGTGTCTAAAGGTGAAACCATCCTTGAAGGTATTCATATTGTGAGGGAATCCGTTGAAGTTTTTCTGGGGGAATTTCCTGGTCTTCCTCCTAGAAGAGATGTTAAATTCTAAATTTATCGTATACTAGGGGATTTTCCAATATCCCATACTCCATATAGAATGGAATTTGTGGAGCTTGAAGAGGTAAATAACCATCTACTATAGATTCTGGATAAAGTTTTTATACACCCAAGTACTTCACCATGGGGTACCCCAGTCCTCTTCGTTAACATGAAGGATGGGTCAATGATCTTTTTTATTGATTATCGTGATATCAATAAAATAAAAACAAAGAACAATGATCCAATCCCCAAAATTGTTAACTTGTTCAATCATCTGTGTGGAGCACAATATTTCTCCATGGTGGATTTTTGGTCGAGATATTACCAAGTAAGGGTGAGGAAGGAGGATATCACTAAGACTTCTTTTTGTATCAGGTAACAACACTGTGAATTCCTAGTATTGACTTTTTTACTTACTAATGCTCAAGAAATCTTCATGGTCATGATGAATAGAGTCTTCATAGATTACCTCGAAAAAAATTTGGTAGTCTTCATAGACGATATCATAATATACACCATAACCATGGAGAAGCCTAAGGAACATATAATCACTATACTAGAGACCGTGAGAAAGGATAATCTCTATGAAAAGCACATAAAGTGTTAGTTATGGTTAAAGGACATCTGATTTTTGGGTTATATCATCACACGAAATGGGATATATAGGGAACCCTCTAAGATAGCTGCATTGGAAGGATGGTCGAGGCTGACATTAGTAATGGATATCCATAGCTACCTGGGGTTAGCTGGATATTAATGTAGGTTTGTGAAAAATATCTCATGATTGTCCAACCTTCTTACCAAGCTAACTGGAAAGGGGGTAATGTTTTATTGTAGTGATTAATGTGAAGACAGCTTCAAGGAGTTGAAAATGAGGCTTATCACTATACTTGTTCCCACACTACTTACAAGTGGAGAACTTTTGTGGAATTCAGTGATGCTTCGAAGAAGGTCTTGGGTTTGTGTTGTTGTAAAATGAAAAATTCATTGCATATGCTTCCAATCATTTTAAATTTCATGAGAAAAACTATCCCACACATGATCTGTAGTTGGATATATTAATATTCACTTTAAATTTTTTGAAACACTACCTCATTGAAGAAAGGTGTGAAATATATAAGGATCAAAAAAAAATATTCACACAGAATTAGTTGAACATGAGACAATGAAGACGATTAGAGAAGATCATGGACTATGACTGGTCAATCAATTACGACTATGGGAAAGATAACATGGTGGTGGATACTCTATGTAAAAAGAACCCAATGATTCTATCATTGATGGGAATTGAAAAGGTTCCAATCTTCTTAGATTTGATAAATATGGGCATGGGAATCCTAAAGAAGGGAACATCATCAACACTTTCACAAGTGATTTCTCAACCATCTCTTTTGGAAAGGTTAAAGGATGTTTCAAAGGATTTTCTGAGAATTCAAAAGAAAGTAGAAACTATTATAAAAGGGAAATCCTCGGAGTTCAATGTTAATGAAGTAGTAATTGTGAGATTTGGGATAAGAAAAGGTGTTATATTAAATCTAGTGTCAATGAATGAACATTGGGATGATTCAGATAGTTTGAATTTCTCCATTAACCCAGGAAATACAAAGATGTATCGAGATCTATAAGGGAATTATTGGGGGGATATCATGAAGGAGATAGCTGAGTATACCTCTTGGTTCCTAATATGTCAGCAAGTGAAGGCTTAGTGGAAGAAATCTAATGGGATGATAAAAACATTACCCATACCAATATGTAAATGGGAGAACATTACCATGGACTTTGTCACCGGACTTCCAAATACATACAAATGAAACAATGTAATCTAGGTTGACGTGGATCATCTTATAATGACTAAACACTTCATTTAAATTCAATAGGATTTCTCATTGGATCAACAAGCACGTTTATATATCAGATAAGTGTTTATGCTACATGGAGTACCACAATATATTGTATCCGAACAAGATCCAAGATTCCCCACTCTGTTCAGGAAGAGTCTTCAACATGCTCTAAATACTGAGTTGAACTTTAGTATGGATTATCATCCTATAACAGATGACCAATATGTGCGGACTATCCAAACACATGAGGACATGTTGATAGAATTCTCAATGGTATTAAATGGAGGATGGGATCAACAACTTTCTCTCATTGAGTTCACTTACAGTAACAGTTTCAACTCAAGAATCTAAATGTATCATTATGAATCCCTTTATGGGAAGTGGTGATGAACACTGGCATGTTGGGAAGAATTTGGAAAGAGAAAACCCCTAGGTATAGAAATGGTGTAGAAGGTTAAGACCATCCAACAAAACTTTATAGATTCTTAGAGTCGACAAAAGAGCTTTGTTGATAATCATCGATGAGTCCTATAGTTTGATGTCGGAGACTTGGAATTCCTCTACATATCACCATGGAAGATAGTTATGAGATTTGGGAATAAGGATAGCATAGTATAAGTTATATAGGCCCTTTTGAGATCCTTGGTATAATTGGAGAAATAGCCTATAGACTTCCACTCCCACCGATCTTATCTGATATACATGATGAATTCCATTGACCCATCACATGTACTCTGTCCATAGATGGTACCACTGGAGAATTACCACTCCTATTAAGAGAAGTTGGGGAAGATCAATGATCATAGAGAAAACATTCTATGAAATAAGACAATTCCCCTCATGAAAGTGTTTTGTAGAAAACACATGTTTTATGAAGCAACGTGGGAACTGGAGGATGTTATGAGGCAGAGTTAACAATATCTATTTTAGTGTTGGAAATCTATATTTTGAAGGAAAAGTTTTTTAAGGGGGAAGATTGTAATGACCAAAAATTTTATTAATGAAAATACTTCTTGATCAATTTAAATGTATTATTATGTAAAATGGTTATATAAAACATATGCACTTCCTTGGTTTTATGTTTTTTTTATTTTAAAATATCATTACGAATTGTCACCTTTTCTAATATAGTTGTTGAACAGAGACCGCATGATTAGTATAAATATAGGGCTTTAACATATCTAATTTACTCACAAAAAATAAGAGATATCCTCATCTAGTACAATTGATCCATTCAAAACCCATTTTTTGGAGCTCAGAATGGAGGTAGAGTCACTAGGCTTCTCTCTTGACCAAGTAAAAGCTGAGCTTCAACACATTAAGCATGAACGGAACGACCTATGAGAGAAGTGGAAGTTGATAGAGATTACCACTCAAGAGATGTTATCTGAGCCACCGCAAGAGTCTTTCACCATCATAAACCGTACCCTTAGGTCTTATGTAGGTTTTATAAGGGGTTATATAGCAATACACAAAGACTATTTTTATGGGCACTTTTTATAAAGAATATACATTCATTTCATTTTCGGTTACATTGTTAATGGGTTTTAAAGAACAAACAGTTTTTTTAGTTCATATTCAATTGGGAAATATATTTAGTGATTTCATGGATTTTTTTAAATAAATACTATTTTAATAAAATATTATTATTAATAAATTAGATATTAAATATAAGTGAACGTATAATTTTTGTGAATACAATTTTAATGTTTATAAGGGTTTGAAAATTGTTTTTCTCAAAACCCATGAATTTTCACTAAATGTTGGTTTTTATTTAAAAAGTGAAATAAAAATATTTATAAAAATATTTTAAAAAAACTAATATTATTTTTGTAATCAGAATGTCAAAATTATACAACGGTGAATTTTTCATAATTTTCTTAGACAGTCGAATTTTTGGTTAAAAAATAAATACCATTTAATTTTATAATGTGTTTTATGATATTATAATTACCCAATAGCGATTTAATAAAATAATATAAAATGAATCTTAATACAATATATGTTTTACCTTTAAAATAATGTGATTTTAGATATATTGTCTTAGTTTTATGTTGCATTAGTGGACCCTCAAAGACTTATAAACCATTTTGACTTTTAAAATGATTTCTTTGAGAGTGTGACTCACCTCCACATAAGAAATTTTAATATTTTAATATGTTAGGAAATTTTAGTTATAAAATAATGTTTTCAATTCCCCTTTGGAAAACCCATGGGAAAAAACAATGGTTTGGTTGGAGATTTTGATTAGTTTAATGTGTGGTGTCCAAAACCATAATAATATTGAATTCCCTCTATTTTTTATATAAACCCACCCATTCTACAACTTCTCATAACTAAAAACCCTTGTATAATGCCCCTACCCTACCCTCATATCTCTAAAATCTGCCCAAGGCACCCCATGCTTCCAATAATCCTCTCTCAATCCCCTCCCAATCCTTTGGGATCACAGATCCAAGTAAGAGATTTCTTCATCTCTCATTTTTCTCGAAGATTCATTATATTTATATTCCCTTGTATTTTTAAATAAAAATGTTGGGGTATGATTTATCGCCACCCCTATACTTCCCTCCTTATGTTTTAATGATGGTATATCTTGTTATCTCTCATTAATGCTTTCCTTGTACACCTGTTACCATGCCGAAATTTTATAAGGGATTTCATCATTTCCCATTATTGTCTAAATTTAATTATGTTATTATACCCTTTTATTTTCAATTAAAAATGTTGGGGTCTAATTTATAACCTCTCCCATACATCCCTCCTAAGGTTTTAATGATGATATACCTCTTTCTATCTCATTAATTCCTCTCATGCACACCCATTACCCAGCCAAAATTCCGAAATGAATTTGCATCTTCTCATTTACATTCCAGTAATTATTTTATATTAGGAATCTAAAATCCATTGAATATGTTGGAACATATATCTATATGACCCCCTTACATTACATTTCATGTAAATATGATGATATACTTATTTCTCTCTCATCAACCATTTTTATGAATTCTTATGTCATGTCGTTATGCTGCCGAAAATGCACCACGACTCTCCAAGACAAAGTCATTGTGTAGTGAATACAATGCCCATTTCACTATCAAGGGTATTAACCATTATACACATTTACATATTTATTATAGATTTTCATGTATTAATTCCACATTTCTTTATCGTGTAATAAATGATGATGTTTAGTGAAACTATGTTGTATAATCTATGTGGCACACTTATGCCAGAAATGAAATGATTTAGAAGGGTGGTCCCTGATAGCATTCTAATGCGTTGGTTAAAGAATAATATCATGATATTTCAAGTAAAATGATGGTTTACTCATGATAATTCGTGTGAAATGATTTTTATTCATTCTAATGTAAGTGCAATGAGATTTTACTCATTCTCCATTTGCAATAAGCCTTATCTCATGCTAATATAATGTTAAATATTGTTGCCACATTTCCAGGTTTTGATAGACATGCAATATCATTCCTTTATGTTCCTATTTCTCTTATGCTCCATGGATATTACAATTTCCTAACATGTATTGTATTCTTCATTTTATTCCTCGTTTACACTCTTACCAGGCTTTATAGCTCACCCTTTTCTTTTCCATGTCCTTAGGTTATCCCATGAAATTCTAAGTACGAAGGAATGTGTGTGGTCATGTAAAATATGTTTTCAATAAATATTTATATTTAATAATTTAATTTTTTATGTAATGTTCCTAATTTCCCAATACACTCGACCACTCAATCCTCATATATTTTTATGTGCATTTTTATGTAATATATCATGTTTATGTGTTTAATAGAGAGTATATTTGTTATAGGTCTCTTCCCATTCCTAGAAATAAATCCATTAAATATTTATCAGTCCTAACTGGTATCCAAATTAGAGTGTGAGTGTGACTCAATAGACCACCACCAATGGTGACTAAATACATATCTAATTTGGGCCATTATAGTGCATTCTTATATATGTTGTAGAATAAGAAAGAAATAAAATTAAATAAATTAATTAAAATATCCATGATATTTTAGATTCATAATGTCATTAGGGTTGAGCACATTTTACATATCCAACTCAATATATATTTGGAATCTTTTTTATGGATATGCTAACAGTAGTTACTACACAAAATCGATCCAATCACCCTTGTATTCCAAACATTATGTATTATTTGGAAACCAATTATATTTCATACAATTCCCATGAATCATGTATTATATAGAATCCAAAGATATTATTTTAGAATTCATAAATAATGTATTGTGTGGAATCCATATATTCCATCTCTACATTCACATTTATTTTTCATCATAAAAAATTTTCAATATAAGGAGATAGTCTATGTGTTATTATTTATTTAGCATTGTGTATTTTATGGTATCTAAGGATCATATCCTAAATTAAAACTTATATTGTGTCATTGTCATAAAAAATCAATGGATATCATCCAAATATTCCAATATATTAATATAAAAAAATGTATAACCACATATTCCATCTATAAATAATTAATCCTAAATCCAAATCCAAATCATTATTTATTATTCTGAATTAAAAAAATTAGTTCTAAAAAAGGATGGGATATCAAACATTTCATTTATGAAGGTCCATGTAAATTTTAAAATTATAAGAATTTAAAATGGATATTATTGCTTTAAAATTTCAAAAGGGTCTTAACATACCTCATGTGAACCTTTATTTCATGCATAAGTTCAATTCTAAAGAACATGTCACCTCATGTAGGTACCATAAATAGAATTCAAATGTCTTGAAAACTAATAACACCCTTAAGGGTGGACCATGTTATAATTTAAAATCACCCATATTCAATTCATATTTTATAAGGGGTTTGATATATAATATTTGAATAAAATAATTAATAATAGAATATCATTGAAATTAATGGTGTAAAAGTGTGAAATCATATAATTATCAAGAAATAATATTGAGAATATCTAATGGATATATCTTTGAAAACAAGACATATATTTATAGAGTTTTCATTGTTTAGTATTATCGGTCGATTTAAAAATAAATTAGGTGAAATGAATGACCAATGAATTTTCAGAAAAATATGGAAAAACAACCTTAAGTGGAAGGAAATCATATTATTGAGGATTAAAATTGAAAAAAGAGAGAATTTGAGTTATAAAAGTAACTAGATCAATATAATTCCACAATTGAATTGAAAAATTTTCAGTAACAAGAGGATGACCATAATTGAAGTAATAGGGGAGGAGGAGATCTCATTATAAGGCTATTTTATAAATGTAGACGGATAAATTCAAGTACTATTTATGGGATAAATAAGGTGAAATTATGAAAAACAGCCCAAAAAAATATCTTATCCAACTCCTAATGGGTATTTGATAGTGGGAAATAGCTAGCTAGTGAATCTTAATGGCGGATCCTATCACTTCCAAACAGGATAGAAATGATGGTGGCCACATGTAGTTTATAGTATCCACTCTTTAGGAGAAAATATAGTAAGTGTATGTATACTAGCTAGAATTTGGGATTGAAACAACCTTTTGTAGTCCCGGTTCTAGCACTGATCCCCCCAAACACTACAATGACCTCTGAAATAACCTTTAAAAATTATTTATTTAGAAATATTATTGGTTTAATAAAATTATTGGGTTCCCTTCCTTAGTGAAGGGGTGGGGTATTAGTATCTCCCGACCATAATGTAGTTCTTACCCATGCAACAACATCAAAATTTAGTTGACTCCTTGGTAAATAATTCTATCCACTAGTAATGCATGTATGATTCTCCCTCAAACATTTCTTCCCAAAAAACTAGTTTCTTAAGTGCACATAAAATATGATGTGGCTTTACACATATGTTATTTTCACTATGATCCCCAATATGAACTAGATTTCCCCAAATTACGTATTGATGTCGAGATCAATATCATCAGAATAAATAGCATGTGGTAGATTTTGGTAACAACTATGGTGTTGAGATAAATGAAACATATCATGCAAGGAATTGAATATCTATGAATGATGTATTTTATTTACCATTGGTCCAACCCTCTCCTTGATCTCAAATGAACCTATGTTTGTGGGATCCAGTTTCCCCTAACTTCATAAATGGTGATGTCTAATTTTATTTGACACAAAAAAGAAATCATTTACACCTATATAAACATTATTTGGGTAATGATGTCAATCAATATATAAGACATTATCCTACACTACAAAGTCACCCTTCACACCAAAATAAACTGGGTATTCTCTATTGTCTCATTCCTAATACATTATGAAATCATCACATACCCCCTATCCTCTAACCATCACATGGGGGAATAAAAATTTCTCCCATAAATAGGAACATTAAGAACTATATAACTGTTTACATATTATCTATTATTATAGATGATTTCAATTTAGTTTATGTTCCTTCCTAAGATCCCCAAAAATCAATGATTTAATCCCTCAACATGTCCTTTAGAAAATCTATAGTCTACTTTAGCTTCCCATTTGTCTAGGAGTGTGAGAAATTTATTAGAAACACGTGAGTCCCAACTACAGTCAGCAAACACTTCCAAAATAAATGAATCAATTAAAAATATCTATAGAGACTATGATATGATTAATTAATTTCAACCATATAAGATCCATGTAGTTAATCACCCAATGATTAACCACTCATAGGGCCCCTCATATAGTAAATATCAAAGTCTCTATGATAAATATATCCAAAATTAACTACATATCATCATTATCCCCATGGTTTTCATAGACACCAAGTCACAAAATCCACAGTGACATCTCACCACAACCACTCGTGAATGAGAAATGTTTTATGGAGAAAATTGTTCAACTATTTTTGAGCATTAACTTGTAGACAAGATAAGAAAACCCTTAAAAAGGATATATTCTTCTACATTCCATGTCACACATAATTTCTTCATCAAGCGAGATATATTCTAGTTTTCATAGGGGGAACCACTCTTAAAATCATGAGAATAATTCGTTAACTATTACAATGAGCTTGTTGGAACCATACACACTATCAAAGATGAAGAATATCATAATCATAAAAATTAGAACAATTCAAATGGAGTGTCCCCAATATAAATATTATCACCAAAGCCATGATCACAATATAATATAACAATCACCTATAAATCTTAATTAACAGTTAAGGAATAACATATAAAAAATGATCGATACTCTCCCTTGATACTCTTATACACATAAATGCATCTTAAAAATGAGATCCATCAATAGTTAATCAATTTTTTAATCCCAAATAAACTACCTATATTCATCCTATTTGAATAATTTTCAATCATGTTTTCCACTACAAGGGTATAGGGAATTTCAGAATCGAACAGTTGGAATAATTCGACCAACATATGTTGTCGATGTTCAAAACCCACTAAAGAATATATATTTAATTATTTTACTCTACACATAAACTATATACATGTCACATGAAAGATATTGTAACCATTATCTTAAATAATTCTTTACAGCTTCCATCTCTAGGAGATGTGTATGAAACTGCTATTCATGTATTGTAAATGGTCGGGAAACATAAAGCAAAAAATGATCAACAAGCTTCAAAATTGCTCAATGACTCATCCCTGATCCATCATAATAAATAGTGTACTCACTATCAAGATTATATAAAATTAGGATTAGTGTCTTGGTCATTTATTTTATTAACACCTAAAACAAATCCTTTCATCATTATTACAACCAAAAATTCTCCAACTTCTTATTTAAGTACATCAAAGTAAATTTAGTATAGGACAATTCCTGAATAAACCTTAGTTTTTTCCTTAAATTCCAATGAAACTATACATTTATAATATGTTATTAGGATTATTCAATAATATATAACTCTATCCTTCAATTTATCAATATAAACACTAGACATAGAAACAATATTACCTAGAAAAAGAACCTCATATTACCAAAAAAGACACAAAGAGAACATGGAATAAATTTGATATCCCTTTACAATGCCTGAAATAAAATCCTAATATAGAGTTTTTACATACATTTATATAGATTAAATTTGGTTAATTTCAACAAAAATAACATTAAAAAACTTCAAATATGGTTTAGTAATATAATTCATTACATTCGTAATTATTCATTGTGTATTCATCAAGATGAATGTAAAAACTAAGTATCCAATGAAACAATATATTCTCCTAAATGTAATATGGGGTTCATTTTATGGTCTCACCTACACTGCTAATATTTTTATCTAATCTCAACATGGGAGATTACCTAGGATCATATCAACTGAACAAATAATTCGTTGATCCAATGAAGTGGGAACCTATTCTTAACCCTCAATTGACTCATCATCCTATAATATAAACTAAACCATACTGAATTGTTATCTTTTTTAATGAAATAGAATAGAGACAAAAAAGGGTGTGTGCTTGACCAGATGAACCCCAAGGATTACAGGTCTTATAGTTGAATCTTATGTTCATATAGCTCTATCAGAACCATTCTATCATGTGGAATGAAAATAGAATACGTGACCATCATATGTTCTATTATCTACTCAAACCCCCAAATAATGTTGTTTTCTATTGAATTAATTTAGAAAATCACCCTTGAAATTATCTACCATAGGGTCATTATTTGGTCACTCCCCCTCCCCCTCCTTCATTTCCTCTCGTCTCTTGCCCTCCATTCCCCCTTCTCTCTTGATTTTTTCTATCTAATGATATGTGGTTTAACATTAGACAATGAATTCTTTCATAAAGGATATGGGTAGTCCTAATGAAGGGATTTAAATTGAATCCCTAGGTCTCTCAATACACTGATTTAACCCATTTTCCCTCTACATCAATCTGGGACTAATTTTGTGTGGATGATTTATAGGGGTTTTGGGTTAGGAGGTATGGTAGTCGATGACGTCCAGGTGCATCTTCAGATAGATTTATATTGTATCGATGGGTGGTTGTTTGAGATTTTTTATGGTGATGTTTTGTTTTTTTCCTTTAAATGATTGAATTATTGAATTATTTTTTGGATAAATTTCAATCTATGTCTTTGGTTTTAGTGATGTTCATTTATGGAAGTGGTGGAAGCTATCGACAATAGGTGGGCATGAAAACATACTCTCTATCGAGGTCCAGGTATAATCTATTATCTTCCCTTGATCCATTATTCCGCCATTATTATCTCATTCAAATCTATATGGTAGTTTTTATAGTGTTTTGGGTGTGAGTTCAAGTTGTCAATTACGTTCTAGGAGGCATTCACAGTGGCTTCTTCTTTGTCTGTGGGTTGATCCAGGAAGATCCTCATTATGTTGTGGATCTCTTTTCATGTAGTGGTGGTTTTTTTGGTGGTGATGTTGGAATCTAGTGAGGATTTTTTATCTCACTTATGGGAGATTGATATTTATATTATGTCTAGAGTGGATGATGATGATGTGATGATGACCACAATGTCATGATGATAACAGTGATAATTCTAATAATGTAGTTGTCTCGACATTCCTTCTTTGGTTATAGATTTATGGGGAAGCTATTATGGTTTAAAAGATTTTTCATTGACATGAAGGTTCCTATAGAAATTAATTATGATTTTGTAATTTGATTTCTTGCCTTGCATATTAATTTTGAAGTGTGTCCCGTAGTGTAAGTTGTAATTGGTCTTGTGCAGTTCCAACTAAAATGATAAATTGGAATATATGAAAAAAAATCATCGATTATACCCCATAATAGAAAAATAATCTCTCTAGAACCCTCTATTATCTTGCACAACAATAGCGACATTGGTGGTCACCATTTCTATCTATTGGGAATATGGTCCTTCATAACCTTTATTAATGAACCATTCTCCATCATGCCCCTGATGAAACTAAATAGGTTTTATAAATGTAACCCACCTATGCTAGTTGTCAATATCATCATGGTTTTTAACTATCTAGTCTATAATAATAACAAATTCAAAACAATTTATTTCTATGAAAAAAGGATCCAAAAGAAACTAAAAACCAAAAAATTCCATGAAAAAATCCTAGCAGTAGTGTGCTCTCTTTTACCGCACTACCAATAGAGTGTCAATAGAAATAAATCTTTATAGGTAGACCCTAGAAAAAACTATTTCATCTATAAACCATTCCAATATAAATAATTAAAAAACTCATATATGTAATATGGAAATGGAAATAGGGGAAGCTATTATGATCATACCATTGATTTTAGATGAATTAATATCTTGATCAATAAAAATATGTCTCACTACATGTAATCAGCCAAATATATACTGATGTAATCCTTCTTGGATCCCATTCATAAAACAACATTGTTATCATTGTTGTCTATGAACATGCACTAAATGACCTCTACATTTCCCTAACTAGATAGTATATCTCCCACTACTCTCATACAATGACGTAATCGAGCCAACCCGAGAACCCTGAATCATTTGAGATCCTCTCTCACTGAACACCTAAAACACCATCCTATAATGTAGTCTATATTTACAAATAATAAAAATCCATCAATTCTCAATCACACTATGGAAAATCATGTACTATATTTCCACACTGGAAAAACTGATTGAAGCGTCGCTCTATATAATATGTCCAAGGATTCCCTGATGAGTACCCTTATATCAGTGATTCCATATACCAGATGGTCTAATAACAATTTGTACAAAAGCTTCCTTCACTGTTCTTGTACCCTCTCCCATGATCCACTCAATATTTGAGTGTCTGGTTTACCACTACAGTGAAATTGGAATGGTGGAAGTCATTCACAGTGAATTATATCATACACATAACTCTATCATCAAACTATACTACCTGAGGTACATCACCCTTTTCTATCAAAGTAGAGAAACACTAAAATTATATAAATCAATTTTTTTAATCCATTATAGGCATACCCTTTTAAATATGTTATGAATAACAATTTTAATTATTGTCCCTCAACGTATTTGTGAATAAATAATGAATGGGGATGATCTCAATTTCCATTTAATACATTCCCATGTACTCTTACAGGAAAACCTAGATGTACTTACATAATCGTGTTTACCCCCAAAACATATAAACCACGCACCTCACCCACCAATTGGGTTGGGTATCATTATTTTCAAGGTTATTTTGAATAGTCTATATCTGATTCTGAGTATCATCAGGTCCACCATCTATAATAAACACTGGTGGATAATGGATACAAAACTCTATGGTAATCTACAAAAAGAATAGAATGTGTGAGGATCCCCAAGCCCAATACTTATACTACTTATAAGAAACTCCCCCATAGAAGATCATTCTCAACCACACCAAGATCCATAGGAAGATTGGGACTGACACCCAGGGAGGAATGCTCAACCACACTCTCCTTTAATTAAACATGATAATGAAATAAAAAAATGAATCAAAAAACCCAACCACACATCTTAGATCACCATAATATAATATTAATTAATATTATAAGTTATGGAATGAGTTACTATAAGTAATATTTTATTATTCTATGAATCACACATTATCTATTGTCTATAATGTAGTCTGATTTCCTAGACCCATCTTCCCATACTAGTATCAAGTAACCAAAATTATGATTCTTTTCAACCTATACATTTATCATTTTCTTATCTATCAATTTACTAAAAAAATATGGAAATTTACATAGTATTTTTGTAGTTATATGGATTTTTTATACCATGTTATAAAAGAATAGGGTATTATAACTTATGGTTAGAACTCCAATTAAGTGTCATAAATTTTTTTATAAAGTATCCATAAAGAAATATTTTACCCAATTAAAGATTCAAATATATTAAATTACATAAAAAATATATATGTATAACAAAAAACAAATTGTTACAAAAAATTAAATATTGAACTAATTTTTCAATATAGTTTAAATGATGTCAGGGAAGCATATGAATGGTCTGAATTAATATGTTCCTAAATTAAACATTAACACATGCCTTTTGTCATATCATCTCATGAGTGAAAAAACTATAAACCGATAACATACCCCTCAATTTAACTACTCTTGCAGTAAATCAATCAAATGAAAAATAACATATTACATTCAAAAATACCCATTCATTAAAACATAGATTTTACTCTAACATGGGTTACCTACTCCCAAGTACAAGATAATTACAGTGATTTGAAACATCATATTCTCCTATATACCAAAAAAATTAGAATGGAAGTTAAAAATCTATTCTACTACTTTAGTGACACTATTTATTCCATTTAATACATTTATATAAACCTAGAAATTTATTCAAAGATTGGTGCAAAGATGAATAATGATTTCATTGCTCGGTGTGCCCAAAAATAATTTTTTAAAATATTAAATATATTCTATATCACACATTAAAAATTTCATAAATAGAATAGGATATATCCTAGATAGAGCCTCACATTAAAATTTTGATACCATGGTTGAATCCTGAAGGTGTGTTTTAACATAGACGCAACATAAAAATGGTCTTCATGGGATGTTTGGATACAACTAATGTTGGAGTTTCATTTAGTGGGTTAAATTAATAATTAATTTAATTAATTAATCTGACAACTACAACCTAAATCCATTTATATGAGGATCATTATAAAATATTTCTATATCCATCCTAATAACCATTGGATCATTGAGAGGATAATTCTAACACTTCTCATTGGAGAATTGAGATCAGGAGATAATGTGCCTCTCCATCCTGGTTAATCGAGGTGCAGTGAACAAAATGACTCCTCTTTTTCATTGAAGAGTATAATAATCATTCAAAAATGATCCAATATTGTTGTAGAAGTCATAATTTTTTAATTATACCTTATTATAATATAATATTGAGCATGCTCCTTTCCTATTCATTGATCCATTTTTTGTTATTAACCTTTGCATGCACCTGCATATTGACTCTAAAAGGGTTATTCAATCAATATATCTTGTAAAATTTTTCTCACCAAATCAATCCTAAGATGTTTGTTTTCTAAAATAGAACTCGGGAAACTATTATTTCACATTTTTAATCATTTCATTCACCCAGCCGTTCGTCACATTCTTCACTAATTGGTCTATAGGGTCCTGATTCAATAATGCTAGTGGGATTGAGTGCTATCGATACCCCATATTTATGGTAGTTTTTTGTAAGTTGAAAAGATTAGAGATCAGAGAATGGAATGGGATTATATGTGGGCTTTGGTGATTGATTCATAGATTTAGGATTCTAAGAGGATTTTTTAGGTAATAGGACTTGTTCAAGTTACATACGGGTGATGGAAGGATCGATGAAAGTTTATTTTCCAGTGATAGGATGGATGGAAATGATAAACAGAGCCTTCCCCTTTAAATTTCATGCGAATTCAAGGTTTTCCTGGTAGTGTAGATTCCAACAGATGAATGAATTGATAATATATTGCAATCTACAATAAAAAATAGACTACATGTTGTGTAGGATAATGAACACACGTCATTTACTACCCCAACATCTATAATTCTAGGGTTTTTGAAACGTTAAGGATCACATGTCTTGTGGTTGGGAAACATAGAATTTGACTATCCCCAAGTAGACTAATAGTGTGGTAGAAGAAGAAGAGAAGGATCCCATAAGGGGAACAACAGGCACCACCATACATTGGTACGAGTAGTATTACACACGCACGAACCTATGTGTGGACATGACCCTACTTTTCTGAGGCCCACCATTTTGTCTCCTTACACATCGTGTAGGGATACATTGGTAGTAGTCCCTGTATTGGTAGGAGAACATCGAGATAGTGGAGTAGGATAACATTCCATGTGGGTCCCCTAACAAATTATGTAACCCCACTTCCTTTTTGAGGAAATATATACCACTCATATCTCTATCATTTGGACTCATATTTTGGCTCGTGGTTTGGATATCATGAGTTTTATTTCATGTAGAATATGATAGTGGCCTTCATATTGGATTCAGAGATATGATGATATATTTTTTAGGTGTGTCTCTTCTTTAGGGAATTCTCAATGATGGAAGTGATTGAGAAGGATCATTTGAGAGGTTATATTGGAACCATGCTCTGAAGATAGGAAATAGGTCATCTATCTATCATTAACATGACACCCTCATACTTGGTAGGGAAAGGGTCATCAATATTTTATGTGATCAGAACCCTCTTGTTTGGAAGGGAATGGGACCTTGATCTACTATCTGAGTGAACCCTAATTATTGGTAGGGTTTGGGTCCTCTAATTAATATTAAAGTGGCACCCTCCTACTGGGCTGAGAATGAGTCCTCTATCTGCTCTTAGAGTAGAACCCCATGGTATGTGGGTCATGGGTCCTATATCTAACAGTATAGTGAATCCCTACCATATAGATAGGTCATGGTTCCATGACCATTAGAGTGGATCCATCATACTGGGCCGGTCATGGGTCCTCTATCTACTATTCAAGTGGCACTCTCCTGTAGAATAACGACCCAAAGTTTTATCAATGTAATTCCTTTCTTATAATTATTACATATAGTATAATCAAATTACGAATCACAATGACATATAATTATACTAAATACTATGTGACCATTAAAAATAATTTTTCCACTTATATGTTTTGAATTTTAAAAATCCATCATACACGGTTCTGTTCATGAGATTTTTGGAGTCCAATTAATAAAAAATAATTTTTGGTGAATAGAAACATACCATTATAAATAGTAACCTACCCTTATTAAGAGAACTATGACCCTCATGAATATTAAATTTTCCATAAAATAGTAACCATACCCATGAATAATTAATTAAAATTTTGGCATCTTAGAAATGGGCAATTTGACCATATTAAACGTTTTGGTATTTTTGTAATTCATAAATAAATAATTATAATTAATTAATTAATTTAAAAGAAATTTTATTTTCATAAAATGTGTTCATAAATTAAAAAAACTATGTCTTCTTGTTTTATAAATTTTTATAAGACCCTACATAATTTTTGAAAGCATTATAAAATCAGTTTTAATTTTAAAAAATGTATTTTTCCAGTAAATTATGATTTTATTCAAATGTTAAATTAATCATATTTAGAAAATTATTTTTTAAAAATGGACTTAATTTTTGGATTCAACATTTCAAAAAATGGTTGGGGTGAAATTTTGGTATTTTTCTAAAATACATGAATTTTTTATGAATAGTGAAATATTGTAATTTACAAAAAATAAGATAAATAAGAAAATTATAGAGTCATGTGTCATGTTATACTGATGTAATCCCACTTGGTTCGGTATTGCATTATAAAATTACTATTCTTGGTCCTGGAAGACTCACTATTCCTTGTCTTGTGGGGAAACAATAAATTAATGGATTTTATATTAAGAAATCCCCTCTCCCCTCCACTATAAATACCACCCTTCTCTCCCTCATTCTCCCACACCTCTCAAGTGTCAATCCTTATCTAAACTCAGCCCAATAATCATACCTATACTTTTCCCCACATCCAAGAGATTCTGGTCTCATCAAAAAACCAAGCTTAGGCCCCTTATGGAGGATCTCAAGAGGAGGATTCCAGAGGAAATTTTTCTCCTTCTTTTTCTTTAAATTCAATTCAAGTTCATGTTCTTTTCTTATTATATCCCAACATATTTTTGTCCAAATGGTTTAATAACTCCATTATTATAAATGTACTATACTTTTATGATACTAGTGGGATATTATATCATCCAACCCACTTCTCCTCTTCCATTTATTTTATAAAAGAAAACATTGTTTGTGAGTTGTTAATCTACCACCTTCAAGAATGACATGTTTTCTTTTTTCATTTCTACATTCATATCTAGTCATGAAACCATTTTTATGGTAGAATCAGAATATTTTATATTTATTAGGTCCTATTTGATGCTCTGGAACTAACTTATGTACATATTACTAAATGATTAATCAAAACAACTTCGTCGTGGTCGAAAAACCGCCCAAATTAACTCAAACAATCATAATTTAATTTTTATCTAATGATTCATCCCCATGGAAAACAATGTAATTCATTATACGATCGTTTTATCTTCGGGAATATAATTAATAACATGTAATATATGTTCTGGATGTTTATCCATGTTCTACATGAACTTCAATCCAGGAATACATGTGAAATGCTCAAGAAAACCATAAAAACGAACATTCCTGAGCAATGTTTTTGAACTCTATAACTTATCAAAAGGCCCATAAAATAACATAATTAAACAAAAATGGCCCCTATTCATGTTAAAAGGGTTATGAAATTTCCAATTAATGAATATAATTTCATTATACAGGACATTAAAGAAAAGGAAGTGTTCAGATATAAGGTAAGGGGAAAATCTAGAAACCAATTTTCCTTCTTCGGGTTCTCCCTCTTTCACTCCAACTTTGGTATGGTCACTCCTTGAAAATAATTTTTTTATCATTATCTTAAATTTTCAAGAATATTAATGTTTTCTACTGAAGTTTATGTCAAACAAAATGTTTTCCAAAAGAACTCTTCTTTTAAGAACACACCTTTTACCTCTCATTCAACATTGATGGTTCTTTTATCAAATATGTTATTACCTCTTTCTTTTGGGAACCCAAAGTATATGAATATTTTCTTATGAGATGAATCTCATTAATTTCCATGGGTTATTTATGTTAATTATTGATATATGTTCTATGTGGCATGCCTGACAATGATAATGTTATGAAGTGACGGGTGTGCCCAGAATTATATAGCGCAATATGAATATTTGAATGTGAAAGGAGTGCCCAGAATTATACAGAGCTCCAATGCATTGGGTAAAGAGATGAATATCATGAGTAAATGTGAAATTATTTGTGAACAATATTCTAGAAACTTTCACAAGTATTTTCGGTAGTTAACCACTTAGACATGATGTTGCATTTTTAGGCATTGCCACATTTCAAGTCTTATATTTATGCTTCCCTTATGTTCATGATCCGTTGCTCATATTATGATTCTTCTCACACATGTTATATTTTTCATATCTGTCCACTTACTAGGCTTATAGGTCACCCCTTTTGATCTATATCCTCATGTGACTACATTTACTAAGGAGAGTTCATGTTCTAGTAAGAATCCAGAGAAGAAGAAATTGAATTAATGTTTATGCTCGATGTTTTAATTATTATGTATGGTATTAGTTTTCCCAAGACATTAAACTGTTGGATATTCTATGTGTAATAATATTATGTTATTTATCTTTAAAATGATCAAATGGTAATGTAATAAAAGGTTGGGTCTCTATAGTTGGTATTAGAGGAAAGGTTTAGTTTTTTTGAGAATTAGGATTAGTGAACCCAATAGAAAACATCTAGTATGAGACTAAGTACAAATATTCATACAAAAATTTTAACATAGGGAACCCATATGTTATGATTTTAGTATAAATTTTTTAATTGAATTAGTTATTCATGACTTATTGACTTATGTTTTGTTCTAACTTTTTATATTTTATAAAATGGTGGGAACCTTGAGAAACTAGGCCAACAACCCGTGTGAGGTCTAATGCAATGATTTCTCAAACGACATCCCCAATGATTTGGGAGGTGGAGTAAAAAACTTCATGGAGGTGCTTACCCAATTATCCCAGTTTCTGAAAAATAACCATAATAATGGGGAACTTCATCCTTCACCAACGATGGAGCAACTAGATATCAGATGTTTTATAAGGCAATGACCATTGATGTTTAGTGGATCTTCCGATCCACTGGTTTCAGAGAAGTGGGTCAACTCTATGGAGAAGATAATTTTTGTGATTCACTGTTCTGAGATGGGGAAGGTGACTCTAGAAGTTTATCATCTAGATGGAGAGTCTGATCAATGGTGGGATTTGATTAAGAACACCAATCCCAGGAAGGAAATTGAAGATATGGAATGGAAAGACATTAAGATCATGTTTCTTAAAAAATGTTTCCCATGAACTCTTCACAAGAAGATGGAGAGAGATTTCATAGAGCTCAAGAAAAAAAGAAGGATAATCTGTCACAACATATGAAGCAGATTTCATAAGGCTTGTAAGGTATGATTCGGGTTTTGTTATCAACAATGATAACAAAATTGATATATTCTTTAGTTGATTAAAACCACTCCTTTGAAACTCTCTTGCATTTTGAGACTGTGGGAGTTATTTAGAAGTTGTTTGATGTTATCTAAAAGTGGAAATGGAGTTTGTAGAATGTTCCCATGGCTATGGTGATAAAAAAAACAATATGGAGTTTCAAGTTGGTGGATCTAATGAAAAATATGGGAGGAAAACTCAATGACCCACATGCCAAAAATGGGGGAAGTTGCACCATGGGAACTGCCTCAATGGGACGGAAAAATGCATCAATTGTGGGAAAGAAGGACAACATGATCAATATTGTAAAAAATACATAAAAAGAAATGATAATGTGGTAGAATAAAAAAGAGAACCACTCATGGTTCAATGCTACAACTATAGGGAGCATGATCTGTATGCAAGCTCGTGCACTAAACCTTGAGTTCTCGAGGGTAATCTGCGTCAACAGCCACCAAAGAAAAAGGAACAAGGGAAGGCTTATTCCGTCACTACTGAGGATGTGGAGAATGATAATGAAGTCGTACAAGGCACACTTGAAATCCACTCAAGAATGGAAAAAATATTATTTTATTCTAGTTCTATCCATACCTTTATATCTTGGAAGTTTGCTAGAACTATAGAATTGAAGCCTCGAATCCTTGAAGTAGAGATATCTATAAAAACACCAAGTGGTGAAATCATTGCAACCCAAGTGTTTGAATCTCCTCCTATTGGTATATGTGGGAATATTCTTCCAACGAATATTTTAATACATCCATTGGTTTAATTCGACACTCTAATGGGAATTTATTGGCACTCGTTAAATAGAGAAAATATCAACTTTCAGGAAAGGGAAATATCTTTTCATATTCCGAACCATCCCATGCTCCTCTACAAATGCAAGGAAGATCATGAATCGCCTTTGAAAAATACTTTAATGGTGTGGGTATTGATTCCCTATGAATAAGCATACCTCACCCAAATGGTTGAGACAAAAGAAACATCCAACCTTGAGGAAATGCACATCATGAGGGAATATGAGGATGTATTTCCCGAAGAGTTACCCAGAATTCCCCCATATAATGAGGTAGAGTTCTAAATAGAACTCATACCTGAAGCTACTCCCATCTCAAAGTATAAGTTCCCTGTCTAAAACTTTACATTATATTGAATTAAATGAATAATTCACATAGAAGATCTTTTAAAGTTTCGAGTTTTAGAGAATTAGGACATAACTTATTACATCTCAAAAGATTAAAAAGTATACACTTCTACACAGATTCCGTTTTTTTCTTAAAATAAAAACTATTGTAAAAATGAATCATGTATAGTTCCATGTTTTAAACAGTATGACATTTCCTTTATCCCATCTGTGACCTTATTCAACTTTATGTCCTGTGAAAACATATAAAAACTTGGGATGAACATAAAAAGCTCAGTAAGGGTTATAAAAAAATGAAAGAAAACATTTGTTCATTAATACATACAAAACATAAACTCTTTTAATTACCTCATTAAAACATAAGATTTATGAATAACACATAGAAACCATAAATCATATTGGTAACTTGGGGAATCCATAATATACTTACAATGTAGCTATAACAACTACATAGGGAGTTGATTTGGAATACCCATCACAGTATATTCCCTAAATCGCTTAGGATAAACATTCATGTTTACCATTGTCAAGTTACCCAATGCATTGGAGAGATATCTCGGGATTACCTGCCCTAGGTTTATCATGGAACCACCCGTATACATAAATAATTCCCAAGAACCATAACATGATCATAACACATAACTTAAGCATAAAGGAAATATAACATTTCCACATTGCAATAAGAAAATATAATTTCAAGATATTGAATTAATAAATCCATTCTCAAAATAATTTTCAATACCAAAATACGTAAAAAGAGTATATGGTATTTATTTTTCCCTGTTAAAAACATTACGGCTTGTTAAGGAAGCCAAAGATCAAATAATACACGCGACGACGGAAAGGTTGTTGTCACCGCTTACGTTAAAAACACTATTTTTTTGTCATTTAGTAAAACGATTCATATAAAAAGAATCCTTTTGAATGCAATGAAAATTCAAAGGGGTTTATACACCGTATAAAATAAAGTCATGTATAAAACTAAATATTCCTCAATGATAGGAGATTGAGACAAAGTCCCCTACCACATGTCCATCATGACTCAATGGTTCTTTAATCTCCTGAATAATAAAATAAAGTTAATTTATACTTACTTAAGAACTGTTTTCAAGTTTATTATTCCTTCTATATCACTTATTACCATGTTATATACATTATGTAATCATTCAATTTAATAATGGTCGTTTTGTCGATATTTGGTACTTGAGTCAAAAATGAACACCTTATATTTACAAGTTGTCCATGGGGTTAATAGTCCATTATATCCACAATAATATTCAAGATTTAGATATCATATATATCATATATTTACAGTATATACATGTATTTATAATAGTACATAACATTTGGAGGTATGAAATGAAATGCACCGTTCATGGAGACTGTAATGGCCCGGACCTCTCCGGTCCACTACTTTGTGAAAATGTGGTGTTGGAGGTGTTCCGGGAGGTCAAGGTGACATATCCCCCAGCCGCGCCCTACCGGTAGCTCTGTCTACCGGTATCCGCCACCTACCGGTACCTCGGTCTACCGGTAGCCGCAGTCTAGCAGTAGCTCGACTAACACTTTTCCAAATTTCTAGTTCTGTGAACAGTGTTTCCAGAATCCTAAGAGCTACCGATTCCTTCCTTCACCAAATTTAACATTTGAACAGTGTTTCTAGAATCCTAAGAGCTACCGATTCCTTTGCCAAATTTCATATTTGAACAGTGTTTCCAGAATCCTAAGAGCTACCGATTCATTTGCCAAATTTCACATTTGAACAGTGTTTCCAGAATCCTAAGAGCTACCGATTCCTTTCTTTGCCAAATTTGACATTTGAACAGTGTTTCCAGAATCCTAAGAGCTATCGATTCCTTCCTTTGCCAAATTTCACGTTTGAATAGTGTTTCCAGAATCCTAAGAGCTACTGATTCCTTCCATTGCCAAATTTCACGTTTGAAAAGTGTTTCCAGAATCCTAAGAGCTACCGATTCCTTCCTTTGCCAAATTTCACATTTGAACAGTGTTTCCAGAATTCTAAGAGCTACCGATTCTTTCCTTTTCCAAATTTTGAGTATGTGAACAGTGTTTCCAGATTCCTACAGTTTTGCCCCTTTTGACGTTTTCTTTGACATAAAATACATTTTAAGATCTTATTTTAAGGACTTTAAGGCCGATTCAAAGGCCATAAATCCTATATTAATTATTCCTAAGGCCGGGATGTTTTTACTTGCACAAACCACGTGGGTTAATGCGATGCATTTTTAATGGAGAATAAATAGGATCTTAAACCGTCACCTCTCTAATTTTTTTTAAAAGGAATGAGATATCATTCTTCGTTGTTCTTCCTCCTGGTTATCATCTACGAGACGTTAGAACCTTGCAATCATTCCCGTAGGAGTTTCACAATCAAACGTTACTCGGATCAGTTCCGCTCTGTTTGATGCAACCATGCTGTGTCGATCATTCTTCCATATAAGTTGATATGAGAGAAGGATTGTGGCCCGTTGTGTGGATAAAGGACGTCAAGAACTCTTCGAGGTAGTGGATTCATGGCTTCTCTAATTGTATATGTGCAATCGTAGAATTAGCATGACTTATCCCTTTGGATGACAATGAAATTGACCTAATTAAATACTTGAACCGGATTAAAAGAATTGGTTGATCGCATGTTGTTGCTTTATACCGTGATAACGGTTTGCCTCATGTTTTCCTAGATATAGTGATATCTATGTTTTCTTTGATTTGTTGTTCGTTCATGATAGAAATTGATAATGAACGTAAAACCGGAATTAATTGTTAATTAATTGGCTAAAGATAAAGAGGCATGTAAATTAATCTGGTTATTGCCATTGTTGTGGTTGTTCTCATTTGAGGATAATCAAATTAGGGAAGGAAGCATGGTTATTTAATTGTGATAGCTTGCTGATTAGGTATCTGTGATCGGAACCTATGAATAATAAATCTTCCAATTCAATATGGATTAAAGAACAAATTATGTGGGAATTTCTAAAGGGGTTCTGAGTTACCCTCTTGTTTGCTAAAGGGTCAAGAGCCATGGTTGTGATTGTTGTTTTCCTACTGCTTGTACTGTTATGTGAGCCTAGATGGGTGTTGTGATATGTGGAGTCCTAGAGGCCTTGTGGTTGTGGTAGTGGATGATGCCTAGAGTGGCGAGATGCATCAGTTTATGCATGTGGGTGTCGAGGAGGACACCGAGGGTGATGGAATGGGATGGATGTGGTTGTTGGATTCTTGTGGGTTATTTGATTGTTTATCTATTTTGTTTTTCCCCACTGCTCAAGGCATCTGGTCTTGCCTGCCCTTCTTCTGAAGGAGGCAAAGACGTGCGGGGTATGCCACGTGATTTCTGTGTTTAGCCTCTCAAGGGAGAATGGGTCTGTGCTCTTTCTATAGGTGGCAAAGACTCGACGGGTAGTATATCTACTCACCGTGTTGAGCCTCCTTTGTGTTTAGTAGCATAGGGTGCTTTTCTAGAATGACTGGGAATGTGGGAAAGTAATTATATAATGAATGTTTGATTAAATGGTGATAATGCACAGGGATGGAGGTGCTGGAATTTAAAGGAGATGTGAATCTTAAAAGGAGAAGTTGTTTTTGAATGTGATGACAATTCAGTTTAATGTGGAATTGTTCATTCTTAATTAATGTTTAAAGAATTAAATTAACGTACAGTGGAACTGATAAAATGAGAATAGAGTAATCTAATAAAGCTCTTCAAATGTTTGTGTGCTTATAGGATACCTAGTCTTTGAAGTATCAGCCTGGATCCTGAGAGACTTTAGCTACAGTTGTATCTAAGACTAGGTAATGCACATAGTGTGGATGTGAGTTACATATATATTATGTACCTTTTGTGTTTCTATACGCTACTCCACCCTATCGATAAGGGCAACTGACACCCCGGGGATTCTGAGCCCTGGGGGGTGTTTCCCCCAACATTCTGATGGGAGGATGAATGGCTGACTACCCCCTTTGGCCCCGCTCTCTTCTCTTGGTAGATACTTGTGCCATGAGGCACAGTGGTTAGTTACCCCATATAAGTGTGTAGAGGGCTGTAATGGCTTGTGGTTATTCACACACATATATTCTGGATATAGTATCTTGTGGACTACTATAGGTGTAATGTGTATAGGTTATGATGGCTTGAGGATCCTTACTCGGAGTATGGGATGTAATGGCTTGAGGTATTATACCCGACGTATGATACACGTTATGCGGGCTGTGGTGGCTCCCGAAAACTACCTGGTTACTTTTGGTTGTGAGGAAGGTGTGGTGCTTCGCCCAGGTGTCTGTGGGCAAGCCTATGTGGTACACGAGGTGCAGATTGTGGAGCTTAGCCCAGGTGTCTGTGGACAAGCCTTGGAGAGAGATGCACAGGACGTATGTCGTTGGGGAAAAGCGGCAAACCAGTGGGGAAGTAGTAGCGGGGTACCCTTGATATTCTTTACTATATGCTATATTCTTGTATGCGTTACTTGGTGAGAGTAGCCATGGTGAGGTTGGGAACATAGTATACCTGTTTAGGTGACGAGTTAGTTTCACTTATGGTTCACTGGGCTTTAGCATGCTTTCTTTACTTTTGCATGAGAGGCTTGGGGAGGATCCTACTGAGTATACTGTTATACTCACCCTATGTACAATAAACTGTTTTTCAGGTCACTTGGAGCAGGTTGGAGATCAAGCTGGTTACTACTAGCTTACAGTTGGAGGAGGAGCTGTTCAGGCTTGTGGTCGCTGCTGTTTTACTTTCTTTTGGGTACTTTTAGTTTCCCCTTTCAGTTGTAGTACTTTTTCATGACATTTCATATATGTACTCAGATTTCTTTTATATTTCAGTTATGAGTTGGAGTTGATTGGAGTCTATTCTATCTCTCTTTTCTGCATGTGTTCTCTTAGAGGGTAATGCCTCCCATTTTTATGTTTATTATACCCTCGGTGCTAGTCGCCAACCCGGGGCCTACTGGAGGCGGGACTCGGGGGTCAGTATCTCCCTTCTCACACTACCGGCCCATGAGGGGTACACTTTGTGGGGAGGGGGTCGTGACAGAGACAGTAAGCCGTACGTACGCATGAACACTACTTTCATTTCTATTTTTTATTTCAAATGAATTAAAACATAATTATACATAGGTACATTATATTTCCAGTATAATTTCATATATAATATCATATATAATATCATTAAATCCATCCTTTATACGTCCCACATATGGTATCAATGATTCATACCACTTTGAGGGGGAGCTACTCCGCACTTCCTCAAATGAGATTATCGCGTTTACCAATAATTGAAACAATAAAAGAATGATATAAATGGAAATTAAAAAATCATAAAGAAAACATAAACATAATATATATCATATATAAATATATTTCCATCGTAATAGACACCATGAGATGTGGTAGGAGATAATCGAACAATCATCGTATCGTGAGGCTTTAGTTTGTCATCCACCGAAACATTATGTTCTTCATCCATTAGATGGTGGTGTGTGTAAGGGTAGTTAGAATCCTTATCATAACAACATCCTAGTATATTTAGGATACTGGTATTGTTACAAAAGAAAGAAATAAAAAGATTTTAGGGGCTGGAGAAGTAAAATAAAAGATAACAATTTAAGAGAAACTGTTGCTTTTAATTTGAGTTACTCCCTTTGGTTTGAACAAAAGGAATCCTTGAAGTGCCTCCTGCGTAATAAAAGGTTTTTAGGAGGTGTATAGGGATGTAGGGAGATTAATTTGGTAGATTTTGGACAACAGAAATGTCTTGAGAGGTGCGTGGAATTGGTTATATTGGGTCTCCTTTTATAATGTAAAGGTGGGGCTCTGTAAGAAAGTGTGAAAAAATTATTTTATTATAAACATATATTCGGTTTCAAACAGTCCAAAAATCATTAAAGTCGAAGACAAGATAACTCGCATTCCAAATAAAATAATACAATCATATTTGGACATGTTTTGGATTATATGTTAATCATTATAATCTTATTTATTTAAATCATTTATTAATGAGGTATATACTGCATCATTATTGTGTCATAAATAATTTAATTTATTTGATGTCTAAAAATTATAAAAAAAATACCATGATGTAAGAAATATTTTTATATTTTGAATGAATATTTATAGGAAAAAATATTACTTATATAGAACCATATAAAAATTAATTTACTAAAAGATTTTTGTTTATGTCATTTTTTCCTTTACATTAAATTAATTAATCCAAAGTGCCATTATCTTGCATAAGTGGATCCATGGGGTCCCAAAATAGACCCAAATATGCCCATGGTCGGCCATTACTCATCCAATAAGGTTAGGACAAGTGTTAGGGTAATTTAGAATTATTATAATATTGTTTTTACCTTGAATTACCCTATTCACCTTTAACCGTGGTAAATAAAAGTCAAAAGTTACCATTCACCAAAAATTATTTTCATCTTATTGAACCAAATTTTACTTCTTGATAACAACCATGTAAGTCGGATTTTTGAAATTCAATTCACAGAAGTGGTAAAATTTCATTTAAATGTATAAGGCAGTTTTTTTTAACTACTACTATGTGATTTCACTATTCATCAAAAAATGATGTTTTTCAGAAAAATACCAAAAATTCAGCCTATGATATATTTGATATTCTGAATTCAAAAATGATGTCTATTTTTCCAAATTCAAAACATAGGAGTGTAATTAATTAATTATAAAATTAATTCCCGTTATCAAAACAAATAGCTTGTTTTTAAGAAACAGTAACTATCAAAAGATTGATACTTGTTTATGTTAAATTTCAAAGTGAAATTAATTTTAATGACCAAAATTTGATTAAATGATAAAAATATATTTTAATTTCAAATTAAAACCTATTAAAAAGATGATCTAACTATATAAATATATTATATTAAAAGGAACTTTTGAATTAAAATACAATATTTTTCACTATTCATTACAAAAATGAACTTTATCCGAAAAATACCAAAAAATTACCCAATATAAAATTTGATGTCCCCATTACAAAGAAGGAATTTATTTGGTCAATTATAATGTATTAAAGTTACCAAAAATATATTTAAAGATGGTTATCCATTAAAATGTGGTAAATCGACGTTTTAATTTAAATTATGATTAAAATTAGATTCATTCTCATTTTAAGCCTCTAAATTTTTATTGGATAAATGTAAATACATTTAACATACATGTATAATCATATTGTAATTAGTTTTGTTCATTCCCGCAAATAAAATGGCTAGGAGTTAACTACAATTTAAAATAACAATATTATATATTAGTGTGCAATGTAAGATTCCAATGAAACCCATTGTTGCGTATCAGGTACGCTATCGAACATATAAACCCCTTTAAAGTAAAATTAATATTTAATTCAAAAATATTAATAAATATTAAATATGTATTTTTCTTCATTAACAAGGGATTTTACATCTTTCCCCCATTTCGAAATTGCGCCCTCGTAATTTTATTTACTTATCAAATAAATGGGGGTATTTATCCCTCAAAGAATTTTATTATTACCACGTTTCCTCTTCAACCATATTGTTTTTCCACAAAACCTTTACCTGCTGAATTTCCTTATTCTGAAACACTTGCTTTCTAGGGTCAAGAATCAAGACTGGTTGTTCTTTATAAGAGAGATTCTCTTCCAACTGAACTACCTCTGGGCTCAAAACATGAGATGGATTTGGAATATACCTTCTCAACATCAAAAAATGAAAATCATTGTGTACCTGGGATAAACATTTTGGTAAACCCACTATATATGCAACTGATCCAACATTCTCTAGAATTTCATAAGGTCCAATGAACCTCAGACTCAACTTTCACTTCATACTTAAATGCATCACACATTTCCATGGAGAAACTTTGAGAAAGACATGATCACCTACCTCAAAAGAATGATCCTTCATCCAGTTATCTGTATAACTTTTCTGTCTTCTCTAAGCTTTTCTCAGGTGCTTCTGAATCAACTGAACTTTATCTGCCATCTCTTCTACCAATTCTGGTCCCATCAACTTCCATTCACCTACTTCATCCCAAAAGCTGGAGTTCGACATCGATTTCCATATAATGCCTCAAATGGATCCATCTGTATACTTAAATTAAAACTGTTATTATATGAAAATTCAACCAATGAAAGATGTTGGTCCCAACTTCCTTGATAATCCAGTGAACAAGAATTTAGCATATCCTCCAAGGTCTGGATTTTTTGTTCTGACTGCCCATCTTATTGAGGATAAAAAGTTGTAATAAAATTCAATTCAATACCCAATGACTTCTGAAGGCCTTTCCAAAAGTTATAAGTAAACCTGAGATCACAATCAGATAAAATGGAGAGGGGAACTCCATGCAACTTTACTATCTACTTAACATACAATTGAGAAAGTTTATCTAGAGACAATGTATCTCAAATAGGAAGGAAATGAGAAGATTTAGTCAATCGATCAACAATAACCCATATTGAATTATTACCTTGAGATGTCTATGGTAATCCCATAACAAAGTCCATTGATATATTTTTCCATTTCCACTCTGGCACTCGTAAAGGCTGAAGCATCCCTTTCAGTTACTGCTGATCTACTTTAACCTGAAAGACAAGTTAAACACTTCATAGTAAAATTAGAAATATCTCTTTTCACTCCATCCCACCAGTAATACTCCCGAAGATCTCTGTATATCTTAGTACTGCCAGGACGAACTGAAAATGATGAACTATGAGCATCAAATTACAACTCATTCTTCAAATGTGAATCACAAGGCACACATAATCTCTTTTCAAATCTCAAAACACAATCATTAACAATGTTAAAATTAGGCAACCTACCCTTCTGGACCAACATTTCCTTTTTCTGCAACTCATTGTCTTTTTTCTGCGCTAGCTTTATTCTGTCTGATAGAGATGATTTCACTGACACCTAAAATGAAACAGAAGAATTTCATGCACCAAAAAATTCTATTCCGAGGTTAATCAAATCCAAAATCAAAGGATCTTCTACTAAACGTAACATGGTTAATGAAGAATTACTTTTTCGACTCAAAGCATCAGTAACATTATTTGATTTTCCCAAATGGTAATGGATCGTGCAATCATAATACTTGATTAATTATAGCCATATCCTCTATCTCATGTTCAATTATTTTTGGGTGAATATATACTTTAAACATTTGTGGTCAGTATATATTTCACGTTTTACTCCATACAAGTGATGTCTCCAAATTTTTAATGCAAATATACCAGTAGCTAATTCCAAATCATGTGTAGGGTAATTTAACTCATGAGGTTTCAACTGACGTGAAGCATAAGAAATTACCTGATCATTCTGCATTACGACACAACCCAGTCCCTTCAATGAAGTGCCAATGTAGATAACAGACTCACCATTTCTGGATGGCAGTGCCAAAAGAGGATCATTCACCAATATCTTTTTCAATTCCTAAAAAAATCATCACATTATTTTGTCCAAATGAACTTATCACATTTTCGAGTTAACATAGTCATTAGACTAGATAACTGTGCATAATTTTCAACAAACCTCTAGTAATAACCTGATAAACCATGAAAACTATGAATCTCGGTTATATTTGTGGGTCTTGGCCATTCTTCAACAACTTTTGTTTTAGAAGGATCAATAGTTATGCCATTTTATGAAACAATGTGACGAAGGAATGAAATTTTTTGTAACAAAAACTCACTTGCTGAATATCCCAAACAGTTTATTTTATTTTATGTTTTTCAAGACAACCATTAAATGAATTTCATGTTCCTCTTTAACTTTGGAATAAACCCAAATATCATTAATGAACACAACCACAAAAATATCCAAGAACTCATGGAAAATTCTATTCATAAGATCCCTGAATACAGTAGGAGAATTGGTTAAACCAAAAGGCATAACTAAAAATTCTTAAGGGCCATATCTAGTACGAAACATGGTCTTCAGAATGTCTTCTTCCTCTAAATTCAATTGATGGTACCCTGAACTCAATTCATTCTTCGAAAAATACTGAGCTCCCTAGAGCTGATCAAACAAATCATCGATATGAGGCAAAGGATACTTATTCTTAACAGTGATTTTTTTGAATTAATTATAATCAATGCAAAGTATCATTGAACCATCATTCTTTTTAACAAACAATACAGGATCACCCCATTGTTATGTGATAGGTCGAATGAAGCCTTTATCTAATAACTCTTGAAATTGCATCTTTAACTCTAAAAGTTCAATTTGAGCGATTCGATAAGGGGGTTTTGAAATTGTCTTAGAATTAGGAACTAATTCAACAATAAATTCAACTTCCTAATCCTATATAATACCAGGAAACTCATTAGAAAAAACATCAAGGTACTCATTTACCATTGGCACATCGTTAATCTGAATAGTTCCTTTATTTTCAACAATATGTGAAAGGTAACATTCATTTCCATCCTTTAATAGTTTCCCATCTTCCTAATATGTTATCAAAAGAAAGTGTTCATTCTTGTACACAAAATATAAATTATTCTGAAAAAAACCTCTTTAGATCTACAGTCAATCTTAGCATGATAAAAAGAAATCCAATCCATACCCAAAATAACATCAAACTCTACTAGAGTCTAAACAATAAGGTTTTCTGGTATATTCTTTCCACACATAAGGACATGGATGTTCTTATGTTTTCTTTTTGTCTGAAAATTTGTTCCAGGTGTTTTTACCATAAGTTCTATATTCATATATTGAGATGGATTTCCCAATTTTCTAGAAAAATTATCAGAAATGAAAGAGTGTGTAAACACTAAATGAAAAAACAGATTGGCATAATTTTAACAAACAAACAGTGTACCTAATACTACTTAATTTGATGGCCCAACATCTGCTTAAGTAGTTTCAAAGGATTTCACCACCCCTTTCTGATTTTAGTCTGGCTTCTTTCCTTAGGTTTAGTTCTTTGTTGGACACTCATTTGCATAATGACCCATTTCATTTCACTTAGAACATTTTACTTACTGTAAATAAGATTTTGTCTTACCATTACCCTGATCTTTTTCAGTGCAATTACGAGACTTATGTCCCATTTTACCAAATCATTAGAACTTACTAGAATTCAAAAGACATTACCCAACATGCTTTTTACCACAATTTTCACAAACTATAACCTTAATTTTCTTACCATCAGACATTTTTTAAGAGTTCATCCCTTTCCCATGCCACCTCCACATCTTATTATGTTATTTTTCAAATAACAACTGATCATAAGCAAACTCCATTTCCACCTTCTCCGCATAATGAACAAGTTTTTCATAACATTTTAACTCATTAGAAGCTAAATCCCTTCAATACTTTGGCTTCAATGCTGAGTAAAAATGGTTTATTTAACTATCAAGTTCTCGTAAGAAATTTGGAGCATACAATGCTAGTCATGTGAATTTTTCTTCGTAAGCATCCACTGAGTCATCCTCCTACCTCAATTCTAGGAATTGTTTTTCCATCCTAAGAAGAACCACCTTAGTAAAATATTTCTCAAGAAACATACCTTAGAATTCATCCCAATCAAGTGCATCAATCTTCTCACTATCCCTGATATTTTTCACCATCGACTACAACTAATTAGCTTCACCTTCAAAATGTTAAACATCAAGACTAACCTTTTGATGTTTTGAACAAACCATGACATCAAAAATCTTTTCCAGTGCTTTAATACACCCTTCTTCTAGCACCGGATCAGATGATCCTCTGAATGATGGGGGATGTTGCCTCATGAAATGCTCCACTACTGACATGTTCCTCTGGGGTTGATCTGGCTGATCTCGTACATGGATACCACCACCATTTATAGCCTGAGTCAACTGTTCCATCACTGCAACAAACTGTTCAGTTCTGATTCTGACCATCTCAGGTTGCTCATTTGGAAGGTTGTCTTGCTCCTGATGTCGTCCCAACATAGCTGCCTCGTTTCCTCTATATAAAACCATTCTGACCACATAAATATCTTAGGCGAAGCAACATGGTAATTTGTAAATGCTATATTATTTCAATATTAACATAAATTATTTATGGATATTAATTTAACAATACCCTAACTCCTAATGTTATCTAAACCAAACACTGATACCAACTATAAGGACCCAGCCTTAAACCTTACATAATATTGAATTAAATGAATAATTCACATTGAGGATCTTTTCAAGATTAGAGTTTTAGATAATTATGACATAACTTATTACATATCAAATGATTACAAACTATAAACTTCTACACACATTCCATTTTTTCATAAAATAAAAACTCTTGAAAAAAGGATTCATGTCTACTTCCATGTTTTAGACAACATGACTTTTCCATGATCCCATCCGTGACCCTATTCATCTTTAAGTCATGTGAAAACATTTCAAAACTTGGGATGAGAATAAAAAAGATTAGTAAGGGTTATAAAACAATGAAAGAAAACATTTGTTCATTAATACATACAAAACATAAACTCTTTTACATACCAAATGAAAACATAATATTTACGAATAACATATAGAAATCCTAAATCATAAAGGTATCTTGTGGCTTTTATAACATACTTACAATGTCGCTATCACAGCTACATAGGGAGTTACTTTAGAATACCCAACACAGTATATTCCCAAAATCACTTAGGAGAAACATTCTTGTTTACCTCTGCCATGTTACACAATGCATTGGAGAGCTATCTCAGGCTCCCCCACCCTAGGTTTATCACGGAACCACCCATATACAAAAATAATGCCCAATAACCATAACAGGATCATAACACATAACATAAGCATAAAGTAAAGATAACATTTCCACATTGCAATAAAAAAATATCATTTAAAGATATTGAAATAATAAATCAATTCTTAAAATAATTTTCAATACCAAAATATTTAAAAATAGTATCTTGTATTTATTTTTCCCTGTTAAAAACATTACGACTTGTTAAGGAATCCAATGATCAAATAATGCTCGTAGCGGCGGAAAGTTCATTGTCACCGCTTATGTTAAAAAAACATTATTTGTTGTTGTTTAGTAAAACACATCGTATAAAAATATTCCCTTTGAATGAAATAAAAATCCAATGGGGTTTATACACCACATAAAATAAAGTCATGTATAAAACTAAATATGCCTTAATGAAAAGAGATTGAGATGAAGTCTGTTACCTCGTGTCCGACTTGACTCGATCATTATTTAATCTCTAGAATAATAAAATAATGTTAATTTATACTTGAATAAGAAACATTTTCAAGTTTATTATTCCTTTTATATCACTTATTACCATGTTATAATCATTATGTAATCATTCAATTTAATAATGGTCATTTTGTCGATATTTGGTACTTGAGTAAAAAATGAACACCATATATTTACAAGTTGTCCATGTGGTTAATAGTCCAGTATATCTAGAATGATATTAATTATATAGATATAATATATATCATATATATCCAATATATATATATATTTATAAAAGTACATAACATTTGGAGGTATGAAATGAATTTTACCATTCATGGAGACGGTAAGTTGTACGTACGCATGAACGCTACTTTCATTTCTATTTATTTTTTTAAAGGAATTAAAACATAATAATAAATAGGTATATTATAATTCTAGTGTAATGTCAAATATAATATCATATATAATATCATTAACTCCATCCTTTATACATACCACATATGGCATTAACGAGTCATATCACTTTGAGGGAGCGGTAGTCCGCACTTCCTCTAATGAGATAATCGCATTACCCATAATAGAAACCCTAAAAGCATGATATAAATGGAAATTACAGATTCATAAAGAAAACATAAACATAATATATATCATATATAAATATATTTCAATCATAATGGCCAGCATGAGAGGCGGTAGGAGATAATCGAACAATCATCGTTTCGTGAGGTGTTAGTTTTCCATCCACAGAAACATTATGTTATTCATCCATCAGATGGAGGTGTGTGTAAGGGTAGTTAGTATCCTTCTCATAAAAAAATACTAGTATATTTAATATACTGTTGTTCTTTCAAAATAAATGAATAAAAAGAGTTTAGGGGTTGGAGAAGTAAAATAAAAGAAAACAATTTAAGAGAAACTCTTACCTTTAATATGGGTAACTCCCTTTGGTTTGAACAAAAGGAATTCTTGAAGTGCATTCTTCCTATGTTAAGGATTTTTGGAGGATGAGAGGGACGTAGGGTGATTAATTAAGTAGATTTTGGACAATCCAAAAGGCTTTAGAGGTGTGTGGAATTGGTTAGAAGTGCTCTCCTTTTATAATGGAGAGTAGGGGCTCTTTAGGAAAGTGTGAAAACATTATTTAATTATAAACATATCTTCAGTTTCAAAAGGTCAAAAAATCATTAAAGTTGAAGATAAGATGACTCATATTCTAAATAAAATCATCCAATTAGAATTGGACATGTTTTGGATAATATTTTAATCATTGCAATCTTATTTAATTAAATCATTTATTAATGAGGTATATACTGCATCATTATTGTGTCATAAATAATTTAATTTTTTTGATTTCTAGCAATTAAAAAAATACCAAGATATAGGAAGTATTTTTAGCATTCCATTTAATATTTATAGGCAAAAATATTACTTATAAAACACCATATAAAAATTAATTTACTAAAATATTTTTGTTTATGTCATGTTGGCCTTTACATAAATGTAATTAATCTAAAATGTCATTATATTTCAGTAGTTGCTTCATGGGGTCCCAAAATAGACCAATAGATGCCCATTGTTGGCCATTACACATCAAATAAGTTTATTACAAGTGTTTAGGTAATTTTTAATTATTATAACATTCTTTTTACCTTAAATTACCCTATTTACCTTTAACCGTGGTAAATAAAAGTCAAAATTTAGTATTCACCAAATATTATTTTCATTTATTGAACCACATATTACTTCTTGATATCAACCATGTATGTCAGATTTTTGAAATTCAATTCACAAAAGTGGTAAAATTTCATTTAAATGAAAAATTAGGGTTTTTAACTACTACTAAGTGATTTCACTATTCATCAAAAAATGATGTTTTTTAGAAAAATACCAAAAATTCATCCTAAGCAATATTTGATATTCTGAATTAAAAAATTATTTCTATTTTTCCATATTCGAAACATAGGAGTGTAAATAGTTAATTTTGAAATTAATTCCTATTATCAAAACAAATAGCGTGTTTTTAAGAAATAATAATTATCAGTAGATTGATACTTGTTTTTGTCCAATTTCAAAGTGAAATTAATTCCAATGACCAAAATTGGATTAAATGGTAAAAATATATTTCAATTTCACATTAAAACCTATTAAAAAGATAATCTAACCATATAAATATATTAGATTAAAAGGCACATTTGAATTAAAATACAATATTTTCACTATTCATTAAAAAAATGAACTTTATCAGAAAAATACCAAAAAATTACCCAAAGTAAAATTAGATGTCCCTATTCTAATGAAGGATTTTATTTGGTCAATTATAATGTATTAAAGTGACCAAACTATATTTAAAGAGGGGTTTCCATTAAAATGCGGTACATTGACCTTTTAATATAAATTATGCTTAAAATTAGATTCATTAACATTTTAAGCCTCTAACTTTTTATTGGATAAATGTAAATACATTTAACAAACATGTATAATCATATTGTAGTTAATTTTGTTCATTCACTCCTATACAACAGCTAGGAAATAACTACCATTTAAAATAATAATATTATATTATTAGAGTGTAATGTAAGATTCCAAAGAAACCTGTTGTTGCATATCAGGTATGCTATCAAACATAGAAACCCCTATAAAGTAAAATTAATATTTAATTCATAAATATTAATAAATATGAAATATGTCCTATTATTCATTTACTTGGGATGTTACACAATGTTTCTGTGACATAAATGACTTATTCTAGAGGTAAATTTCATTTAATTTCCATTCATTCTTTTCTTTGGGGTTTCCCATGTTTTATGGATGAATGCACAAGTTTTCACGAATGAGCCAAATCGTGAGCCCAATTCCAGTTTTAAAAATAAATTTTGTTTCATTTATAACTCATTAATTTTTCAACCTTTTTCATCCATTGAAATTCCTACTTTGACTCCCCTTACTTATTAACACCACCAAGTCAATTTGAAGTCTTTGGAAATCCATAACCAAGGTTTATTTGTATTTTTATTTAAGGGGTTGGGCCTGCCCGAAAGCCAAATTCCTGTTTTAAAAATGAATATTGTTTGTTTTATTACTTATTAAATTGTTCAGCCTTTTCAGTGATTCCAAGTCTCCCCCAAGCCCATTGAACCCATCCATGATTCTAAACTCTCTACCCCCTCTTTGGAGATTTGGTGCATCTCGAATTAGTGCATAAATTCACAGGGTTCCTCAAATCGTCCAGATTTGATGAGGTAACTTTTTTCTTTCATAAATCTCTCAATTATTAATATTTTTCCTCCATTCCAATTCCAAAATGACCTACTGATTCTTTTTATAACAAACCATGAATATTCGCTGTTTTAAATATCATCTACTAGTGTTTTGGAGTGATTACTTCAAGATACTTCAAGTATGTGAGTGCATTTCGTTCCTATTTCAAATTGCTTAGGGTTCATTTATTTTGATGAGTGTTTATTCCCTCTTCCGTGAAGTCCCAAATGACCAGGGGGTAGGGTTTCGAAACTAAGGTTTAACCTTGGGTTTTATTTTTCAATTATTGTGGTTTTAGGTTTGTTCGAGGTCCCTCTTGGTGCGGCGGTGGTGCATATTAATTTCTACATGGTGATTCAAGGGTTTTCTTTAATTTGCTAGGTGATTCCATTGTGTATAAAGTATTTTTGAATTGGATACTGTGTTTATAGTATTTTCATGCTTATTTAATTTTATTATTTCTGAAAAAATAGTTTTAGTGGTGTTTTTATTTCATATAAATCTTAAATGCCAATTTCATGTGAAATTGGGGAATTTTCATAGAAATGTTTTATTAGTTTATTTGGGGCTACCCTATAATTAATTAGTTGATTTTATTGAACTATAATAGGGGTGAGAATACTGTTTTGTATTATTATCCCAAGTGTTTGTTTCTGTGAAATCCGGTTTTAATGGTGTTTGAGAACAACATGAAATTCTAAGAGCTGTGTTGTGTAAAAATAGAGGTTTTGCAATGATGTTATTTTTTGAACCATATGGGGCTGCCCTAAAAATCATTTTGTGTTTTCAATGAAATTTATTCAGCTTCCAATTCTATTTTGGAAACTTAAAAATGTTCACATAGTGTGAAAGTGGGGTTTTTAATGAGTTTTGTGTCCGAAACAATATGGGGTTTTGAGGAATTGTTTTATTAAAAATCTATGTGTTTTGTTTTGTGTTTTAAGTGGAATAAAATGTGATATCTACTGTATTGGTTTTTGTTGACCAGTAGTGGTGTTTTATATGAATATTTATTTATGTTTCATGCTGAAATTGATTGAGCACAAAAGTGGATGCCCAGGTACCTAGGTGGGGCAGATTTGTACTAGTACAGCTAGTGGACCAGATGGGTTTTGTCCCTATTTCACATAGAATTTGGGACAAACACAACTCTAAAAAAACTATGTGGATGATTATTGGGGCCAGTAGGTTATGGGTATGTTCCCCACTAGTGGATCCTGCATGAGAACAGATTTTTCTATGGTTACTTTACACCGATGGATGAGGTACATAGGGCCCAAGACAACCTAGTGCCTAGGGGTGTTCCCAATATTGATGCTCATTGGATTTGTAGTATTTACACATTTCATAGGGTGTGTTGGCAATAATTTACTGTAGATTACATCTCTATTTAAATGTTTTAATTCTGAAAATTTTGGATTGAAAAATGTTTTCAAATGAAAGATACATTTTTTGGAATTTTAACTCTGCTTTTCCTTGCCTATTAAAACTGCTTTCTTTTTCACATTGTATTGCATGATATTTGGAATAATTGGGTTTTATCCTCTTGGGATTAGGATCACACCCTACTTACACCCCTTTGGGAGTAAGTAGACTTGGTTATGTCTAACTCGGGTAAAGGAAAGGCTAAGGGTGATGGCAGTTCAGGGTGTTAGTTCCCATCCGTGGTGCGGAGTTGTGGAGACGGCTTATGGTTGATTACCCCTTGTCATGTGGAGTCCGTGGGACTATCTTGATGATATCTTTATTTGTATTTAGACCAATTTTATTGTCCTTAAACCAATATAATCAGTTATGGTTTTGGGTTAAGACTTGTCTGGCTCGAAAATTTCATATTTATATTATGGATTGTTTTAATGTGTTATGGTTTCATACTTGGGTAAATCATTCCCAAACCTAAATTAATGATACCCGGGCACTTGTTCCAGCCCATGGGGATAGGGAATTCCCTTCGGGAATTCCCTTTGGGAATTTCCACGGGCTAGGTTTGGTGTCGGTATTGGTGGAATCCAGATTCTGTTCATGATAAAATTATATTAGAACAGGTTAATGTTTTTGGGTTATATTGCTATTTTGGGATGAGTCAAGATAGACAGGAGCTATGACTATCGGGGATTTGGGTTTTGGTTGTGTGTAGGGTGCCTGGCCCACACCTCTCAGGGCAGACCTTGAGTCACCAGGGGATGTTTGAATTTATGGATTGACATCACTTCCAGGTGAGACGTGTGGGCTACAGTCCACCCATGGTCATCGGGAGAAGGAGGAGTTGTTGTTTCTTTTATTACTGGAATGTGTTTAGATTATTTATATTTGATGTATTTGATTAAAATTTTCAGAATTTTTTTATTTATTATTGTTTTGTGACTGTTTCATTTTTTTAGCAACATGCCTCCCGGGAAAGCTCCCATGCACCCATGGGAGGAAGCTGGAGAGATTACTCCCACACCAATTGATCAGAGGCTATTCGAGGCCATGGTATGGGATGTCTAGGATCTAGGATATGGACCACCTCTTCTTCTAGCTTCTATTAGAGGGGATGCGAGTAGTCCTAGAAAGGAAAAGGCCTAAGAGTTCATAAAAAATAATCCTCCAACCTTCTGAGGCATCTCAGAACCCCAAGAAGCAGAGGAATGGCTCGAGGGGATTGAGAATATATTTGAGTTTCTAGAAACACCTGAGAAGCTCAGGGTGAAGTTGGCCTCAATTCTGTTGGAGGGTACCAACCGTAAGTGGTGGGAGTACATGCTTCAGACTGGGAAGAATGAGCAAATGCACTGGGGATATTTCAAGGCCGTCTTCAATGAACAGTACTTCCATGAGGTCCTGGCATATTCCAGGTCTAGAGAGTTCATGGACCTTGTTCGGGGGAATCTATCTGTGATGGAGTATGACAACTATTTCGCTGAGTTGGTTTAGTATACTCCATAAATAATCTCCAATGAGCAGGCAAAATCCCAGAGGTTTGAGAAAGCCCTACCACCAGAGATATACTCCCAGGTGTTCTTGTTTAAGCTGAGGACCTATATTGAGGTCGTTGATTGGGTGTGCAAGGTGGATATTAATAGTAAAGACAGGGCCGGTTTCTCTGGTTCAGTATCAGTAGTGAGAAGTGGAAGCTCCTCAGAGAAGAAAAGGAAGTGGGAAGAACATGTGAAGAAAGGAGGTGGCGGTTCGGACCACTCTTACAGACAGTTTTCTTCTGCGGCTTCTAATGCGATATCGGTCATGTGGTTCCAATGTGGGAAGCAGGGGGACAACCGATGTGTATGACCACTTCCTCCAAATCCTTGTTACTAGTGTGGAGTCATGGGTCATTTACAACGATCTTTTGGGGAGGCATGTCCACTTCTGAGTGGGGAAGGGTCAGTGGCTTCAAGAGTAGTGCCAGCATAGTCTGAGCCATCGAGGACTGGGAGATCTCGATTCTATGGTCCTGGCGGTAGGGTTGGGTCATCTTCTAGACAGAACCAGTATAGGGCACAACCAAAGACTAGCGGTAGTCATATGTTAGAGACCGGACTTCCCCATGTAGTGGATTAGGCACCAGCAGGATCCAAGTTGGGACCGTCGATAGTTTGAGGTACTGTTCTAGGCACATCTTCTACTGTTGCCATTATTTTTGATACTGGTGCCTCTATTTCATTCACTTATTCCCATTTTCTAGACATGCTGAACTTTCCAACCGAGTTGTTGTATTTTTCAATGGTGCTGGTAGTAGGACCACGGGACACCCTGAGAGGGGAGGGGATAATCAGGGTTACAACTTTGTCTTTTAATGTGATGGATCTTGTTTCCACATTGGTAGGAACTTGTTAAACCTATACGATGAAAATGATCAGAAAGAAAACATTCACATGCAGAGAGATGACACAACACTTTTTAATTGGTTCACCACTAAGGGCTACGTTTAAGGAGCATACACTGACAGGTTGTCGGTCGTACCAAATAACACTAAACTTCACTAGTTGAGGATTACACAGGTTCGGGAACAATCACTCTGTCCCCGGCTCAGTACCTTTAAAAAGGTTCAGGGATAGCTCCCTGCGTCCCTTGGGTCACACATTTTGACCCCCCTAGCTCACTGCCTTCGGTGAAGTCCCACTCAGTTTATAGACGTGATGGTTTTTTCATCATTGAAAAAGAATTCATCTCCTGTTGTATGTAGATGCTCGGTTGAAGTCCAACTCTCACGAGTAGTCTAATCTCACTTTTCATCGATGGTATCATGCAATCTTCCAGCTTTCGTGTAGCTCCAAAAAGATCGACATGCTTCAACAATACCTGGTGTGCATCTCCAAGCTAGCGCGCAAGTTTCAAAGCTGGCATGAAAGTTATAACTGGTGTGCAAGTCTACCTAGACCACTTGCGCGACACACACTTCTTCAAAACCAAAATTGAAAGACCCACATTATTTTCCACCCAAACTGCCTTGGGCGTGTGACAAACAACTATCGCGCAACGTTAACTTGGGCAACCCAACACTACTGGTGCAACCATAACACCTGCGCAATAGGTGCTTTGAATTTCTCTATGTCTGAGATTCGGGCCAAATGAGGAGGGGTGGTCCTCTATTTATAGGAATACTGGACACCCTGTGCGGTGGTGCACAAGCCTCCTATTGGTGTGCATGTTCCGGCGCGCAACTCCAACCACCATAGCCTCTCTCGCGCTACTCACTTGCGCAACCAAACCAATACTTGCGCGACCCTCTTTCCTTTGCCATATTTTGAAGTTCTGATCATGAAGAACATATGGAACACATTTTTCCAATCCTCCTAGGAACCAGTGCACAACTCCTTTCTCAGCACGCAATTCACTTGCACAACACATATCTGGCGCACAGGTCCCTTTCCCAAAAACACTATAGTCCCCTTTTTTCAATTTTGAGGTCCAGGAATTTGGCAAACATTGGGAAACGATGCCACCTTAAATATTGTTATCTTCTTGACCTATATAAGCACTTTTCTAGCACACATTCTGAGCATCCAATGAGGATTGAAAACAAACACAAACCATTCTCCAATTCATGCATAGATAACCATGGTTCCAAACTCCAATCAATGCATAGATTGCCCGAGTTTCAACAATCTACCCATTTGGGTTTGTTGGAAATCAGTAACTAAATTCAATACATCACCATCCACATGAAAACCAAAAACGCAAGAATCAAATCACCCAATACTCTAATTCTATGTGAGCAATTATCGGAGTATAAAACAAGAGAGAAAGCTTTAATTGTGTTCCTGTCCAATGTATTCCTTCCCATCCTATCACTAACACTGAATTCTCAATGTGTCATAAATCATTACATGCCTGAATTTATTCCCTTATCCCCCATTGAAAGTAAACCCAATGGCCGGTAATTGTTAATTGTTCAGCTCAAACCACACTCCGCCTGGATAGTATCTCCCCGACAAACCTGCATCGCATCCATAAACAGGTTAAAAAAAATTAACAAAACTGGGGAGAGGGGTATTGAGTAACCTCCTTATGCACTGGGAGGTGGCTGAACACCGAGGTTCAAACGATGCTTCTCAAACACAACCGCTCATAGTGGCTTGGTTAGGATATCATCCACTTTCTCATCAGTTCCCAAATGATCCATTCTAATCACACCATGCCCAAATTTTTCTTTGAAAAAGTGATACCTAATTTCAATATGTTTTGTACGATAATGTTAAACAGGATTCTTCGTAAGATCAATTGCACTATTGTTATCATAGTAAATTACTATTGGTTTCTTCAACTCATCACCAATATCTGTTAGTTTGTGATTCATCCATAGTAGTTGTGTGTATGCCTTTGTAGTAGAGATATACTCAGGTTCAGCAGTACTAAGAGAAGTACTTTCTTGTTTCCTGCCCAACTAGCCAACAAATATATTCCCAATATAGAATGCTCCACCACTAGTGGACTTTTTTTCCACTACATCGCCAGCCCAGTCAGCATCAGAAAAAGTAGATTATTCACTGTCTCTTCCTGCAGCAATGTATAAGCCACAATTGTGAGTACCTTGAATATACCTCATGATTATTTTTACTGATGTCATATGTTACTCCTTTGGATTACTCTAAATGAGGGCCACTAGACCAGTTGCAAAGAAAATATCTGGCCATGTCGCTATCAGGTATAGTAGGCTCCCAATTATCATCCTGTACATAGTGGTGTCTACAGATGCCCCATCATCATGATTTCCAGGTTTGGTTCCAACTGAAATCGGAGTTGATATTGGTTTGGACTCTTGTATAATAAACTTTTTCAGCAGAACTCTTGCATACTTTTCTTTAGAAATGAAAGTGTAATCCTATATTTGGGTCACCTGAAGCCCTATGAAATATGTGAGCTCCCCAATTATCGACATTTCAAATATTGATTTCATGTGATTGTCAAATTCATCCAATGATTTCTCCCTAGTTCCACCAAAAATAATGTCATCAACATAGACTAGAACCATGAACTGATCTTTTAGATAATTATTCACATATAGATTGTTGTCTACTCCTCATCATTTCAATTCCATCTTCATGAGATACGAGTCTAGCTGGTAATACCATGATCGTGGCGCCTACTTCAAACCATATAGAGATTTATTCAGTTTTCAGACCGTTGTTTCATCAGTACCAAGAACAGAACCCACTGGTTGTTCGATGTAGACTTCTTCTTCGAGTACACCAATCAAGAATGATGTCTAGACATCCATTTGATATACTTTATATCCTCTTTGGAGTGTCATGGCAAGGAAAATATTGATTGACTCGAGTCTTGCCACTAGAGAAAAGGTTTCTTCAACATCAATTCCTTCAATCTGGGAGTATCCTTTACATACCAGTCATGCCTTATATCTAATAACACTTCCATGCTCATCAAACATGTTCTTGAAGATCCATTTTGTACCAATCACATTGTGACTTTCAGGTCTATATACAAGAACTCATGTCTGATTCTTGTCAATCTGATCTAACTCTTCATTCATGGCTTTCACCCATGATTCATCCTTTGCAGCTTCTTCAAATGAGTATGGCTCCATAACTGACAGAAACGCAGATTGCATGTTATTCCTTAACCTCCTTGGTTGTGTGGTTGCACTCTTTTCCCAAATTATGTTAGATGGATCAATATCAGCTCTTTGATTTCTCCTACGAGGTTCAGTTGCATTATCTCATGCCAGAGTTTCTTCTTCAGATTCTTCTTCTAAGTCAACATCATGATGTGACTGCTGATTGTTTTGTACAACTTCCTCTATTTCTGTATTTGTATTTTATCCATGTTCACTTTCTTCTTCAATTTCTATCACATCAGCATATAACATCCTTGAATCCTTTGTGGTTTTATCTTCAAATATCTTAACATCACTATTTTCCACAATCCTTCCTAATCGCTTGTTGAATCACTTGTAGGCTTTTGTGCTCATTTGAATCCCAAGAAAATTTCCATCATCAACATTTTCACCAAACTTCCCTTGATTTCCTTCTTTATTCCAAATGAAGAATTTGCTTCTGAAAACTCGAAAGTATTTCAATAGAGGCTTCCTTCCATGCCACAATTCATATGGTGTCTTAATTTCACCAATATAAATAACTATTCGATTCTGAATGTGCACTACAGCTTCAACAGCTTCTTTCCAGTAATGGAGAGAGACACCACTCTCAATTAGCATAGTCCTGACCATATTGTTGACCTGTCGATTCTTGCACTCAACAACTCCATTTTGCTGTGGAGTTCTCACAGCAGTTACCTCATGCTGTATTCCATGTTTTTCTATGTAATTCTCAAACTCAATAGATGTGTATTCCCCTCCATTTTCATATTGAAACACTTTTATTATTCATCCAGTATCATTTTCGGCAATTCACTGATATGTTTTCATCAAGTCTAGCACTTTTCATTTCCTGTTAAAGACTATAACACATTCCATTCTACTGTAATCATCTATGAAAAGGAAAAAGTACCTTTCTCCATGAGTTCCGGCAACATTTATCGACCCCCAAACATCTGTATGAATTAGATCAAGAAGATGAGATTCCCTTTTATTCATTGTCTAATATGAACTTCAGACCTGCTTTCCAAGAATTCAAGCATCACAAGACTTTTCATGCTCAGGATTCAGGTTGGTAATGTCCATGAAAATCCTTAATTTTGATATTTTCTCCATGTATTATTGATCGATGTGTCGCAGTCTCCTATGCCAAAAATTGTTTTATTCTTCAATAGTCTTGTAACAAACATTTTCTTTACTACCAACCTGATAAAAGTTGCCTTCTATTCTGCATCCCATCATAAGTGAATTTCATGTCTTTCCCTTGATAGTGCAGCCTTTATAATTAAAAGTAACTATAAGTCCCGAGTCATTGAGATGACTCACACTGAGTAGATTATGATGTAGGCCGTCTACGTAAAGGACTTCAGTCTTCTGTATCACTCCATTAGCTAATTCAGTACTTCCATTGCCTTTAATTTTTAGAGCTCTATAATTTCCAAATCGAATTGTACCATCAACCTTCCTTTTGATATCCATTAATAGGCCAGTATTACCCGTCATATGAGATGAACAACCGCTATCTAGAATCCAGGTACTGTTTCTTTTTTAGCTTTGAGGGCCACCTCTACAAGGTTGGATTTCACAATTTTCTTCCTTTATTTACATGAGACATTGGATTGAGTATAGAAAACTGATGGCATTTCAATTATCTCATTTGTGTATATTGGTTCTTCATAGTCGAAGTCTTCTTCGAGAGGAAAAAACCTGTTTGAAAGAGAAGCACTATCTGGTTGAAGAGATTTGACCTGTCTTGAACTCCGGTATGAGGTGTCCATGTCCCTTATCTGCCTGCAATTAACAGCCTTATGATCAATATTAGAACAACAAAAACAATATCCATAGAAACTATTTCTTCTATAAGATGGAGGATATAAATTCAGTCTCCTTTGTTGACATCCTATATCATCCCCCTTCAAGTAGCTCCTTTCCTCATCGCAATATGACATGGTATGGCCTAGATAGCCACATAACGGACACTTCATGAGAGGAAATGTCTTATTACTTGAATTTATCCTCATACCTTCTTCCTTGGAAGTATAGTTGGACTACCTGTCATTTCTGAATGTTTGAGGATAATTTTCAGTTCCCATTTTAGTTTTCATTGAGGGTTTCTTTTTCAGCACTTCAGGCAACATTTAAACATGTCCAACTTTCATCTTGTCTTTATTTTGGCTCTCTTCACTTCCAGCAGTTGATGTCTCAACTTCACATCCAATTCCACTCTTTTCCATGCAAGAGGGTCTTTGATCACTCAAGATTTTTCCAACCCCTTCTGAACCACTCTTGTCTCTTGCCAGTATTTCCACATATGAGAATATTCCAAACTGTATTTTCTTCCTTGATTCGTTTGAAATTGATTCAGTCTCAAGTTTAATCTTAAGAGTAACAACTTCCTCCTCTAGACCCTCAGCAGTCCTGGATTTTTCCTCTTGCCTGGAGGTGAGGTCACTAATGACCTTTTTATGCTCTTCAATTTTCAGCTTCAAATCCACTACATCATCATTTCATTCAATTATTTTAGTCATTACTTTCACCAATTCTTCCAGTCGTTCAATTTTAGGCTCATGTTGATCAACATATTCAGTTGATTATTCTACAATTAATTTCCTCTTATTTCAACTCTTACATTAAATATTAATCTTAATAACAACATCCTTACATTGCAACTCGGGATCTGCACTAGTTTTCAACTGTTTTTATCAACCATTATCTTCTGATTTTTCAACAGTGGCCATCATGGAAGCATGGTTCCCAGTTTTAAATTCTGGTTCTTCTTCGTCCCAAAATTCATTATCATCTTCTTCCTCTTCATAGACAAAACACTTCATTGGTACTTTATTTCTTCCTTTCAAGTCTCCCATTTTGAAAAACCTTTTCTGAGGCTTATCAATGTTTTCTGAATCACAATCGTCATTATCGATCTTTATTGAACACAAAGAGGCAATGTATCTAACTTTTCCACAACTAAAGAAATCTAGAGGTAACTTCCCTTTGAATTTTCCCTTTCCCTTCTGGAAATTATTTGTAATGAGAGAGAGAATTTATTTTTCCTCATCATCTTAAACACTACATTATTTTGAAATTTTCAATTTCTCAATGGCTTTGAATGCCATTTCCTTGCTCACTCGAGTCATAGTATCTTCTGGTTTGACCCTCATTTCATATGCCACCAGGCTGCTCAGTAGATCATCCAGAGAAAGTTTGGAAAGTTCTCTTTTCTCAAGGGATGAAACCTATGCATTATTATGGGGTGGAAGTCTTCTTAATATTTTCTTCACAATGTCTACATCTTTGATTTCTTCACCTAGACCCTGAATTTTCCCAACCACTTGAGTACTTCGATTGAAGAAGGAATCTGCATTCTCATCAAGATGTATTTTCAGATCTTGAACCTATTTTACAGGACTAGTAGTTTTGCCTCCATTAATTTGCTATCTCTTTCATAAATATTTTCAATTTTATCCCACATGGACTTTTCTGAGGAGGAACTCATCACTTTTAGATAGATCTGATCAGAAAGTGCTATGGTGAGATCATTCTTTTCTTTAGCATCTGTATCAAGAATTTTCGTGTCTACATCAATCATATCCAGCCCTGTGGGATCAGTAATATGTATACCATGCATAGTGGAAAATAGAACATCCATTCCAAGGTATCTTAGATGATATCTCATTCTCTTCTTTCAGATATGGAAATTACTTCCATCGAAGAGAGGGACTCCCCTGACATTGACTCCATTCTCCATGACGACAAAGGATAGATTCAACACCAACAACCTTTACCCTCTGATACCACTTGTTGGACCCCCGAGACACCCTGAGAGGGGAGGGATGAATCCGGGTGACAACTCTTTCTTTTAATGTGATGGATCTTGTTCCCACGTTGGTAGGAAATTTTTGAAACTGTATGATGAAAATGATCATAAAGTATTCATTTACATGCAGAGAGATGACACAACACTTTTTACATGGTTCACCACTAAGGGCTACGTCCAAGGTGTATACACTGAAAGGTTTTTGGTTGTACCAAATTCCACTAAACTTTACTAGCTGAGGATTACAAAGGTTCGGGCATAGTCACTCTATCCCAGACTCACTTCCTTTACAAAGGTTTAGGGATATCTCACTGCATCCCTCGGGTCACTCCCGTTGACTCCCCCTTGCTCACTGCCTTTGGTGGATTCCCACTCAGTTTATAAATGTGAAGGTCTCTTCATTATTGAAAAAGAATGCATCATCCATTGTATGTAGATGCTCTATTGAAGTCCAACTATCACCAGTAGTCTAATATCACATTTCATCGATGGTATCGGGCAATCTTCAAGCTTTCGTGAAACTCCAAAAAAATATGATGTGCTTCAAAAATACTTTGAGCGCTTCTCCAAGCTGGCGTGCAAGATTCAAAGCTGGCACAGAAGTTATAACTGGCACGCAAGTCTACCTCGACCACTTGCGTGATACACACTTCTTCAAAACCAAACTTGCACGACCCACATTCTTTTCCACCCAAATTGCCTTGGACGCGCATCAAACAACTTTCACGCAAATTCAACTTGTGCGACCCACCACTACATGCACGACCATAACACCTGCGCGATGGGAACTGTGACTTTCTCTCAGTCTGAACTTCATTCCAAATGAGGATGGGTGGTACTCTATTTATTGGCATACTAGACACCCTGTGCGGTGGCGTGAAATCCTCCTCTCAGTGTTCATGTTACAGTGCACATGTTCTGGCATGAAACTCCAACCGCCCTAGCCTCTGTCGTGCTACTCACTTGCAAGACCAAACCAATACGTTCACAACCCTCTTTCCTTTTCCATATTTTGAAGTTCTGGTCTTGAAGAACATATAGCACGAAACTTTACAATCCTCATAGGAACCGATGCACAACTCCTTTCTCGGCTCTCAGGTCACCTGTGCGACACATATTTGGTGCAAAAGTCCATTTCCCAAAAACACTGTTGTCCCCTTTTGTCAATTTTGATGTCCAAAAATTTGGCAAACACCGGAAAACGGTGCCATCTTCAATACAGTTATCTTCTTGATCTGTTTGAGCACTTTGCTGGCACACATTCTGAACTTCCTCTGAGGATTGTCAAAAAATAAAAACCATACACCAATTCATTGATAGATGAACATGGTTCCAAACTCTAATTAATGCATAGATGAACATGGTTCCAACACTATTTACGCCACTGGGAAAGAAAGAGCAGGGTCTTAGTTTCCCGTCATGTGTGCTTTCTGTGTCAAGGTTCAAGATTGAGTGGGACCTCTTGGTCTTAGATATGGAACATTTTGATGTCATAATCGAGTTGGATTGGCTAGTAAACTTCCCAGCACACATCGATTTCTACAAACTGTGTGTGAGTTTCATAGCACCAGATGGGAGTCGTCAGGTTTTTCTTGGAGAATGAGATCCTCATTCAGGGCGCACAGGGCCTCCACTCCTGGAGTTGGGAAGTATTATCTTCCAGTTATCATCTCTCGTGCTAGAGGATGGTATTTCCCCTGAAGGTTCACAACCTCATGTAGTGAATGAGTTTCCTTAGGTATTCTCGTATGAATTTTCAGGTTTTCCCCTAGAGCGAGATGTGGAGTTTTTGATTGACCTGGCACCGGGAACACAACCGATATGTATTCCCTCTTATCTCATGGCCCCCAACGAGCGTAGGGAATTAATGTTACAGCTGGACCACATAGAATACAAAGGATTAATTTGCCTGAGCGTCTCTCCTTGGGCCTCTCCTGTTTTTTTTTGTGAAAAAGGTAGATAGATCCCTCCGATTGTGCATTGACTACCGGAAGCTGAATAAGGTAAAAATTAAGGATAAATACCCTTTTTCCATAGATAGACATGCGTTCGGAGTATCATCAACTTCAGGTGAAAGAGTTAGATATACCAAAGATTTCCTTTCGAAGCAGGTATGACCACTTGGAGTATTTGGTCATGCCCTTTGGATTGACCAATGCTCCAGCGGTCTTTATGGCACTAATGAAGAGGGTGTTTCATCAGTATATTTATTCCTTTGTTGTGGGGTTCGTGGATGAAATTCAAGTTTACTCTAGATCGGAGGAAGAACATTAACACCACTTAAGGATCATTTTGGGTACATTACGGGAGCACCGCCTCTATGAAAAGTTGTCAAAGTGCACTTTCTGGATCATGGAGGTGAGATTTCTGGGGCATGTGATCTCAGAGAACAATGTTTCAGTGGAACCTTATAAATTTAGTGCGGTCATGTCATGGGAGCAACTGAAGAATGTGTTTGAGATCCAGAGTTTCCTTAGCCTGGCTAATTATTATAGGTGATTCGTTCAAGATTTTTCTGGGCTTGCTTCACCAATGACCACACTCACCCGGAAAGGGGTGAAGTTTTTATGGGACCCAAATTGCCAAGAATCCTTTGAGGAGATGAGGCATCAGTTGACTAACTCCCCCATGATAATTTTTCCTAAGGCCAGGAAGGGGTTTGTGGTCTATTATGATGCTTCAGTTATGGGTCTTGGGTGCGTGCGTATGCAGGATGATCACATGGTGGCGTATGGATCTTTCCAACTTCGACCTCATTAAAAGAACTACCTGATCCAAGACTTGGAGTTGGTAGTGGTGATGCATGATTTGAAGACATGGTGCCACTACCTCTTTGGGGAGAAGTTTGTGGTCTACTCTGATCATAAAAGCTTGGACTGTATCTTCTCGCATTAGGAACTCAACCTGAGGTAGCATCGCTTGATCGAGTACTTGTTGGGGTTCGACATTGAAATTGTCTATACCCTAGGAAAGGGTAATTTGGTGGCCGATGATTTGGGAAAAAGAGTCCCAGTGCAGGCTTTGAGGAAGTCCAGTGATGAGTGGACTTTTATGGGGATCTTTTCTAAGATGCATGTGGAGACCAGGGAACACATTGGATGTGTACTCTTGGCGAGTGTCCATTTGACTCCTTCACTATTAGAGTTGATTCAGTGGGAACAACCCAGTGATGATCTTTGTCAGCGGTTGAAGTAGTTTCTTCATGGTGGGGAGACGTCCTCTGGTTGGTCTTCATCTCCAGAGGGCATCCTTTTCTTCAATGGCTGCTTAGTAGTGTCACAGTCTCTGCAGAAGGTGGTGATGCAGGATAGCCACCAGTCTCAGTGGGTTGTCCATCCAGGTGCCAATAAGATGTATTATGATGTCCATCAGAAGATTTGGTGTCCTGGTATGAGAATGGACATAATGGACATCGTGTCGAGATGCTACACATGCCATTAGAAGAAAGCAGAGAACCAAAGTCCTTCCAGTTTGCTCCCACCACTACCCATTCCAACCTGGTAGTGGGACGAGGTCTCCATGGAATTCATTATTGGATTACCACGTACACCTCAGGGTAATAATTCCATTTGGGTGGTGATAGATCTTCTTACCAAATCAGCACACTTCATTCCAATTATAGATACATCTAAAGTGGATGAGTTGGGCTGTTTGAATCTTCAGGTGGTGGTGAGACTCCATGGTGTGCCATCAGAATTTGTCTCATATAGGGACCCTCATTTCACTTCTCGATTCTGGGAAGGGATTCAAAAGGACTTGGGGTCTCATATTAATATGAGCACGGCATACCATCCTCAGACGGATGGTCAGACAGAGCAAGAAAAATAAAATTTTGGAGGACATGCTCCGTGCATGTGTATTGGACTTTGTAGGTTCCTGGGATAGCCATTTGGGGTTGGTTTAGTTTTTTTATAATAATAGTTACCAATCCTCGATTCTAATGGCTCTTTTTGAGGTGCTCTATGGTCGTCCATGTCAGCCCGCCCTGTGTTTGGATGAGGTAGGTGAGACCTCACTGCTGGGGCTGAGTCTGGTGCAAGAGACATCTGAGAAGGTTTAGTTGATTAGGCATAATTTATTGACAGCTCAGAGTTGCCATAAATCATATTCTAGCTAGAGTAATCATGACCTAGAGTTTTCTGTGGCTAATAGGGTATTCTTGGAAGTGGACCCTCATCTGGTCCATCATCGATTGGGGAGGCAAGGGAAGCTGACGTCGTGGAATGTTAGGCCGTTTGAGATCGTTGAGATTATTGAAAAGTTGATGTAAATGTTGGCCTTACCTTCTCAGTTGACTTCCTTACATGATGTCTTCCACGTCTCTCAGTTGAAGAAATACAACACGGACCTGTCCCATGTGTTGAGTTTGGGAGAACTGGAGATAGAGACTTACTTATCTGTTGTTGAGTGGGCAGTGAAAATAGTGGACTCCCAAGAGAAGGTACTTCAAGGGATGTATATTCCATTAGTCTGGGTTCTATGGTAGCATGTGAATGATACGCATGAGACATGGGAGCGAAAGTCATGGGTCGAGGAAGAGAAAACGTTCTTGTTTTCCAATCAAGATTCAGGTTGACTTTTCGGGGTAGAAAGCCTTTCATGGTGGGGATAATTGTCACATAAATGAATTATTTTAAAGGAAAATTTCATTTAATTTCCATTAATTCTTTGTTTTGGGGGTTTTCTAAGTTTTATGGATGAATGAGTGAGTTTTCATGAATTGGGCCAAACCATGAGCCCAATTCTAGTTTTAAAATTAAATTTTGTATCTTTTATAAATCATTAATTTATCAACATTTTTCATTCATTCAAATTCTTACATGTCCTCCCCTGACCTATTAACACCACCAAGTCAATTTCGAGCCTTTATAAATCCATAACCAAGTTTTATTTTTCTTTTTATTTAAGGGGTTGAGCCTTCCCGAAATCCCAATTCCAGTTTTATAAATTAATTTTTTTATAACATATTCAATTGTAGGTATTTTTCGGTGATTCCAAGTCTCACAAAATAACATTGAACCCATCCACGCGTCCATGATCTCTCCGCCCTCTTTGGAGCTATGGTTCATCACGAATGGGTGAAGAACTTCATAGGGTTCCTCAAATCGTCCAGATTGGAAGAGGTAAATTCTTTCTTTCATAACTCTCTAAATTCTTAACATTTTTCCTAAATTATAGTTCCTAAATGACCTAAATATTATTTTTCGAACGGAACCATAATTTTTTCTATTTTAAATATCAGATATGGGTGTTTTGAAGTGATTACATAAAGAAACATCAAGTACATGAGTCCATTTCGTTCCTCTTTCAAATTGCTTAGGGTTTATTTATATTGATTAGGATTTATTCCCTCTTCCATGAAGTCCCAAATGACCAGGGGGTAGGGTTGATAACCTAAGGTTTAACCTTGGGTTTTATTTTTCAATTCATGTGGTTTTAGGTTTTTTCTAGGTCCCTCTTGGTGCGGTGGTGGTGCGAATTAATTTTCGCACGGTGATTCTAGTGTTTTCCTTAATTTGATAGGTCATTCCATTGTGTATGAAGTCTTTGTTAATTGAATACCATTTTATGGTATTTTCATGCTTATTTAATTTTATTATTTTTGGAAAAAGTAGTTTTAGTAGTGTATGTATTTGAAATGAATATTAAATGCCAATTTCATGTGAAATTGGGGGATTTTCATAGAAATGATTTATTGGTTTATTTGGGGCCACCCTATAAGTAATTAGTTGATTTTATTGAACTTTAATAGGGACGAAAATACTGTTTTGAATGATTATACCTTGTGTTTGTTTCTGTGAAAGCTGGTTTTAATGGTGTTTGTGAACCACATGAAATTCTAAGAGTTGTGTTGTGTAAAAATGGAGGTTTTGCAATGATGTCATTTCTTGAACCATATGGGGATGCCATGAAAATGATTTTTTGTTTTCGCTAAAATTTATTCGGAATCGATTTCTGTTTTGGAAACATAAAAATGTACACATAGTATGAAATCAGGGTTTTTATGGTGTTTTGTGTCTGAAACACTATGGGGTTCTGAGGAATTGTTTTATTAAAAATCTATGTATTTTGTTGCATGTATTAAGTGGTATAAAATATGATAGATACTGTATTGGTTTTGTTTGACCAGTAATGGTGTTTTATATGAAATTTTATTTTTGTTTCATGCTAAAATTTATTGAGCACAAAAGGGGATGCTCGGTACCTAGGTGGGGCGGATTTGTATAAGTACAACTAGTGGACCAGATGGGTTTTTTCCCTGTTTCAGTTAGCATTTGGACAAAGAAAACTATCAATAAACTAGGTGGATGATTATTGGGTACCACTAGGTTATGGGTATGTTCTAGACTTGTGGATCGTGCAAGAGAAAGGATTTTTCTATGGATACTTTACACAGAGGTACGAGGTACATAGGGCCCAAGACAACCAAGGGCCTAGGGGTGTTCCCAATGTTGTTGCTTATTGGATTTGTAGTATTTACCCATGTCATAGGGGGTGTTTGGAAATACAGTACAATAGATACCATCTCTATTTAAATGTGTTAACATTCCGAAAATTTTGGATTGAAAAATGTTTTCAAATGATAGTTACATTTCATTGAATTTTAACGCTGCATTTCCATGCCTATTAAAGCTGCTTGTTTTTTCACATTGTACTGCATGATCTTTGGAATAACTGGGTGGTATCATATTTGGCTTAGTCTCACACCCATGTTACACCCCTTGGCTGTAAGTAGGCTTGGTTATGTTTGACTCAGGTAAAGTTAGGGATAAGGGTGATGGTGGTTCAGGGTGTTAATTCCAATCCTTGGTGTAAAGTTGTAGAGATGGATTGTGGGTGATTACCCCTTGTCATGTGGAGTCCTTGGGGCTGTCTTGATGCTATATTTATTTGTATTTGGACCTCTTTTATTGTATTTAAACCAATGTATTCAGTTCTAGTTTTTGGTTAAGACTTGTTTGGCTTGAAAATTTGAGATTTATATTATGGATTGTTTTAATGTGCTATGACTTCATACTAGGGTAAATCATTCCCAAACCTAAATTAATGATACCTGGGCACTTGTTACAGCCCGTGGGGATAGGGAATTCCCTTCGGGACTTGTCATGGGCTGGGATTGGGGTCGGTATTAGTGGAGACCAGATTCGGTTCGAGACAGTGTCCCTATAGGATGGATCCTATAGAAATGGAGGAGTTAAAGAAGCAGCTACAAGAGAATCTGGACAAAGGGTTCATATTCCCTAGTGCATCACCTTGGGGTGTGCTAGTGTTCTTTATGAAGAAGAAGTATGGAACAATGTGGTTGTGTATCGATTATCAAGAACTCGTCAAGATCACTATAAAGAACAAGTATCCTCTTCCAAGTATTGACGAATTTTTTGGCCAGTTAAGAGGAGATCAATACTAATCAAAGGTGGATCTTTGTTCTAGATATCATTAGCTAAAGGTGAAGAAGTAATATATTTATAAGACTACCTTCTATACAAGGTATGGGCACTATGAGTATCTGGTGCTGCCCTTCAGACTTACTAATGCCCCTGCAATCTTTATGGATTTGATGAATAGAGTCTTTTGAAATTACCTCGAAATATTTGTGGTAGTGTTTATTAATGATATTCTCATCTACTACAAGATGAAGGAGGAACATGAAGAACATCTAAGACTTGTGTTGGAGACATTTATAAAGTAGAATTTTCACTCCATGATAAGAAAGTGTGACTTTTGTGTGAAGAAAGTCACGTTCTTGGGACATGTGATCACAAGTGACGGAATTTATGTGGATCCATAAAAAATGGTGATTGTGGAATGGATCGGGCCCTATAGTGTCAAAAAATTTGTAGTTTTCTTAGTTTAGCTGGGTACTACTGATGTTTTGTCAGAAACATCTCACGACTGTCAAGCCCACTAACTAATTTAACAAGGAAAGGGGTAAAGTATGTATGGATGGAAGAATGTGAGGGAAGCTTTAACGAGCTAAAGAGAAGGGTGATCACTACACCTATACTCACACTACAAAAAAGTGGATAATTATTTGTGATATACAGTGTGGCTTAAAATAATGTCTTGGGTTGTGTACTCATGAAAAATGATAATGTGATAGCCTACGCCTCACAACAATTGAAGATCAATGAGCAGAACCACCCGACGCATGATCAAGAGGTGGCCGCTGTGATTTTTGCCTTGAAAATCTGGCAGCACTACCTTTATGGTGAGAAGTGTGACATATACAATGACAAGAAGAGCCTAAAGTATATATTCACACAAAAGGATCTCAACATTCATAAAAGGAGATGGTTAGATCTAGTAAAGGATTGCAATTTCTCTATTCACTATCATCCTGGACAGGAGAGAAAGTAGCTGATGCTCTATGAAGAAAAGAACCTGCTACTCTATCCATGTTATAGATTGAGAAAGACCCTATCTTCTTGGATATGAAACTGTAGAATTTATAAATCACATGGGTAGGGGATACATCCTACCTTGCCCAAATGATTGTGCAACCATCCATTAAGAGAAAATTAAGGAAGAACAAAGGGATGATGCGGAGATACAAAAAGGGTGAATGCAGTAAAGGAAGAGAAGCTGCATGAGTTTCATATCAACGATGATAGTGTGATTCGGTTTGGTACGCGGGTTTGTGTGCCTTCATTACCCGGGTTAAAGAATGATTTATTGGATAATGCACATAGCTCATCATTCTCTATCTGTCCTGGTAGCACCATGATGTACCCTGATCTCCGAGAACACTTCTAGTGGATAACATGATGAAGAATATTGCAGAATATATATCAAGGTTCTTGGTTTGACAACAAGTTAATGAAGAGCAATAAAAGTCCAAAGGGATGATGCAGCCATTGGCTATACCCATGTGGAAATGGGAAAATGTTAATATGGAATTTCTCAAATGTCTCCTGAAGACGTCGAAGGGAAATAATGTGATATGGGTTACAGTTGATCGACTCACCAAGACTACCCATTTTATTGCTATTCGGGAAGATCTCTCACTTGAAAAACATGAAAAGATATATGTGAAGGAAGTGGTGAGACTGTATGGTGTTCCACTCTCAATTGTCTGTGACTATGATCCAAGGTCCAAATATAAATTCTAGAGGAGACTTCCACATTCTTCTAGTACTGAATTAAATTTCAGCATGACCTATCACACCCAAACTAATGGCCAATCTGAAAGGACTATTCAGACACTTGAAGATATGCTAAGAGAATACTCTATAGAATTAAAAGGTGGATGGGATCAGAATCTTATATTGGTTGTGTTCTCATTCAAAAATAGCTCCCACTCTAGTATTCAGATGGATCCATATGAAGCTATGTATGGAAAGCGATGTAGAACTCCAACATGTTGGGATGAAGTTGGAGAAATAAAGCTACCTGGACCTAGTCTTGTGAAAGAGATGACATAGAAGGTTCAAGTCATCCATAAACACATCAAAGCTACACAGAGTCAGAAAAAGAGCTACACTGACAACCGTTGAAGGGACCTGGAGTTCGACGTTGGAGATAAAGTCTTCCTTCGAATATCACCATGGAAGAGAGTCATGTGGTTTGGAAAGAAATGGATGTTAAGACCAAGGTAGATTGGTCCCTTTGAGATCCTTGACCGCATAAGAGCTATGTTCTATTGGCTTCCACTTCCACTGAATATGGCTGATGTTCATGATGTGTTTCACATATCACCCCTATGAAAGTACATACCTGGTCACTCACTTGTATTCAACTCAGAGGTGGTACAGCTGGAAGATGATCTCTCATATGAGGAGCAGCCAGTAGAGATTTTGGACCGGAGTGATAAGGTTCTGTGCAATAAGAAAAACCACATGGTCAAAGTGTTGTGGAGGAACCATATGTTTGAAGAAGATAGATGGGAACCAGAGGATGTGATGAAGGAGTAGTACCCTCACCTGTTTCTGTAAAACAAAATTTTGAGGGCAAAATATCATAAGGGGGGAAGATTGTAACAACTCGATGTTTTATTAATGGAATTACCTACTTATAATTATTCCATATAGTATAATCACATTAGAAATCAAAATGAAATATAATTATACTAAATATTGTGTGACTATTAAACAAAATTTTTCCACTTCTATGTTTTGAATTTCAAAAATCCGACATACACGGTTCTGTTCAAGATGATTTTTGGAGTTTAATTAAACAAAAATAATTTTTGGTAAATAGTAACATGCCCTTATGAATAGTAACTGACCATTATGAATATTACTATGACCCTTTTCAATAGTAAATTTTCTAAAATAATATTAACCTTACCCAAAAATAATTAATTAAAATTTAGGTATATTAGAAAGTGACAATTTGACCATAGTAATTTTTTTTTATTTTTTTAAGTCGTAAATAATTAATTATAATTAATTAATTAATTTAAAAGAAAATTTATTTTCATAAAATGTGTTCATACATTAACAAATCTATGTCTTCTAGTTTTTAGAGAAATCTATAAGACCCTACATAATTTTTGAAAGCATTATAAAAGTAGTTTTAATTTTAAAAATAGTATTTTTCAGGTAAATTATGATTTTAATTAAATATTAAATTAATCATATTTAGATATTATTTTTGAAAAATGGACCTCATTTTTGGATTATACACGTTGAAAAATGTTTGGGATGAAATTTCGGGATTTTTCTGAAATACGTGAATTTTTTATGAATACTGGAATACCGTAATTTACAAAAAATTAGATAAATAAGCTAATTATAGAGTCATGTGTGATTTTATACTGATGTAAGCCCACTTGTAACGGGATTACATTATAAAATTACTATTATTGGTCATGGAATACTAAATATTCCGCATCTTGTGGGGGAAATAATAAATTGATGGATTTTATATTAAGAAATCCCCTCTCCCCTCCACTATAAATACCACCCTTCACTACCTCATTCCCACGCACCCCTAAAGATTCAATCCTTGTCTAAAATATTCCCAAGAATCATCCATATACCCTTTCCCATGTCCAAGAGTTTATGGAATCATCAAAATACCAAGCATAGGCCCCTTAAGGAGGATCTCAAGAGGAGGATTCAAGAGGTAATTTCTCTCCTTCTTTTCCTTTAAATTCCTTTCAATTTCATGTTCTTTTCTTATTCTCTCCCAACCTATATTTGTCAAAATGGTTTTGTAAATCCTTTATTATACATATAATTTAATTTTATGATACTAATGGGGTATTATATCATCCTTCCCCCTTCTCATATTCCTTTTATTTTATAAAGGAAAATGTTGTTCTTGAGGTGTTAATCTATCACCTTTAAGAATGACATGTTTTATTTTATCATTTATCCCTTCAGATATGGTCATGAAACCATTGTTATAGTTGATAAAGAATATTTTAGATGTATTAAGTCTTATTTAATGTTATGGAACTATCTTATGTACATATTATTAAATTATTAATCAAAACAAGTTCATTGTGGTTGAAAAACATCCCAAATTAACTCAAACAATCATCATTTAATTTTTATGTAATGATTCATACACATGGAATACAATGTAATTCATTATAATATAATGTTAAATTATGTAATAAAATTAATAACATGGAATAAATGTTCTGGATATTTATCCATGTTCTACACGAACTTAAATTCATGAATACATATGAAACGCTCAAGAAAACCATAAAAATGAACATTCCCGAGCAATGTTTCTGTACTATATTACTTATCAAAAGGCCCATAAAATAACATAATGAAACCAAAATGAACTATATTCAAGTATAAGAGGTTCTATAATTTATAATTAAATAATTTAATGTCATTATATAGGAAATTAAAGTGAAGAAAGTGTTCAGATATAATGTAAGGGGGAAATCTAGAACCCAATTTTCATTCTTTGGGTTCTCCCTCTTTCACTCAAAATTTTGTATAGTCACTCCATGAAAATAAATATCACATAATTATATTACCTATTATGGGATATAAATGTTTTCTACTGATGTTTATGTCAAAAAAAATGTTTTCCAAAGGAACTCTTCTTTTAAGAACTCACCTTTTACCTCTCATTCTAGGTTGATGGATCTTGTATCAAGTATGTTATTCTCTCTCTCTTTTAGGAACCCAATGATTATGAATGTGTTATTATGAAATGAAAAAAATTAATTTACATGGTATATTAATGTTAATTATTGATATATGTTCTATGTGGCATAAATTATAATGATAATGTTATGATGTGAGAGGTTCGCCCAGAATTATATAGCACAATATGAATGTTTGAATGTGACGGGTGCACGCAAAATTATACAACACTTTAATTCATTGTGTAAAGTGATGAATCTCATGAGTAAATGTGAAATTATATGTGAACATGATTCTATATTTTTTCACAAGTATGTGTGGTAGTTAACCACTAAGACATGATATTTCATTATTTTTCATTTACACATTTCGAGTCTTATATTTATGCTTCCCCTTATGTTCACGATCCTTTGCATATGTTATGATTATGATCACCCGTGATATATTTTTCTTATCTATCCCCTTACTGGGATTATTTCTCATCCCTATTGATGTATATCCTCAGGTGACTACATTTACTAAGGACATGTCAGGTTTTGGTAAGAATCTTGAGAAGAAGAAATTAAATAAATGTTTGTGCTCGATGTAGTAATTGTAATGTGTGGTCCTAGTTTTCTCAAGACACTAAACTGTTGGATCCTCTATGTGTAATAATATTATGTTTATTATATTTAAAATTATTTAATGGTAATGTATGCAATGTTTGGGTTTCTATATGTAGTATCAGGGTATGGGTTCCTGACCACTAGAGTGTAACCCTACTATAGATTTTGGGAATGGTTCCTCCATAGAATACATGATTGGAACCCTCATATTGTACCTAGAATTATGTCATATAACAAGATATTTTATCCTTAAAATGTATGACATAGTGTTGAGGGATGAATCCACATGGATTCTTCTTCTTGGAAGATGCATGGGATGTTGGGAATCATTGATGTACCTTTGGAAGTGATGGTTCCATTTTCCTAGACTGCACTCTGAGATGGAGGTCCCCATTCTTTCTTGTTTTGGATTATTTTATTTATCATATATATATATATATATCCATGTCATTGGATTTTGTTACTCTATTTATTTTGGTTGATCTTTATTTCTCATAGTGTCTCTTACTACTTTCCCCAAGCTATCAGGGCAACCTACTTGGTATGTATATTCTCACTTATATATGGGATATACTTGAACATGTTGTATATTATCTAGATGAAGGACATGTACAAAATGATTATGGAGGATCATAGGTATACCTAGGTGAATTAGATGACATAAATTGTTCGAGGATTGGAGATCTAGATTTGGAGTCTCACAGCATATTAAATTTTCAATTTTTTTAGTTTGGGACATCTTTTTGGATTGAAATGTATTTTATCCTTTATATATTTTAGATTACATTATCACACTCTTGTAATACACAGAGGTTTTTCATGAACTGTCTATTCTATATATGCATCCTCTTTTTATATTTTTCCTCTTCATTTAATAATAGATATGGTTCTGTGTGTGCATACAAGTACATTTGGAACATGCCTCTCATTTTAGTTAGTCCTTTTAGCACTTATCACCAGACCGTGGCCTATTAAAGTGGGATTGATGTAGATGCAGCTCACGAACTATTGGATAATTTTGTGATAGATTAGTATTAGAGTAGTTAATTCCTTGGTAAAGAGTTTTTATTTTTCCCATATTATTATTTGGAAATGATGTAGGAAAAAATTTCAAATGTTATTCATGTGTGTATTTCAGGCCAGAGAACAAGGTGATGGTGTGTCGATTGATGTATCCATTCACTAGGAATCTAACTACCTGGTTGTTGACATAGAGTACTGATACATTACTTGCAGTGAGCAATGGAACATGAATCATATAGGATTAAGTCTTTTGAATATTCTTTTTTAGTGGAACACCTATATTTATATTCTGCTCTGAACATGGTATGTCATTATTAAAATTCTAAGACACCGTCATGATGATAGCAAGTAGGTTAATGATTCCAGAAATTGGAGATGATACAATGAGTGAAAAGGTATTATTTCAAGGTATATCATCAAAGATAACCCTTATAGGTGGATAGGTAGAATCACCCCCACCTATTGAGAAATATGTATTACTGGTCGACAAAGACGAGGATGTGTCCAGGCTTAGCGCACTATGCACATTCTAGCACTAGAGGCCCCTGAGGATCCATGGATATTCAAATTCCCATGAAGTGGAGAATTAGTTTTATTCGGCGAATGTTGTTTTTTGTCATTTTCATACACCAAATTATTTGTTGGTTTCACTATAATCTAGCCTATTCCCCGGAGAAGTTGGGCGCAGTTGGTGTATAGTTACACATATGCATGGTGAGTCAACACTCTCATAGATAAACTTCTAGTAGATATTATTTGAGGAGTACTGTAAATAATTATATAGTTATGTTTTTATTCAAAAGATTCTAGAGCTACAAGAGGGATGGTTTAATGTGGATTATGGTTCCATGGTTATCATAGACATTAGGCAGTTCTCCCTTTAAATGACACGGGATCAAATGTTCTATGAAGACAAGATGGACTAGAGAATCCATCGAGATATTTTTGACAGTGTGGTAGGAGTTTTCATTCCCACATGTGATAGGGTGTTGTGAAAGGGACTAGACATGGATAGCCTCATGTAATTTGAACATAATGAAATATGTAATGGATATGGGTATTACTGGGCTACATAATCATCCTAATATATAAAACCCCATTTAAGAGGATCTCGAAGTAGGAAATCTTCCAAAAATCAGAAAATGAAATGTGTTTGTGAATATAATAGAGGTCAACAGAATCCTAGAGAGGGGAAATGTTATTCATGTGATGATTAATGTCCTAGGTAATTCTTTTTCTTGGCCGGACATACTGATGAGGGAAATAGATACTAGAAAGACTACCAAGATAGAGGTAGTGTTGTGATCATTGAAATACCAGAAAAGGGAAGGGTGGAAAATAAGGAGGTACATATGGTAGAGGAGTATGTGGGAGATTTAGGTTCAGTTCTGTGGTTGGTGGATGATTTTATGATATCCTTCCACCACAACCACTAGTGTGACCACAATATTCTCTGAGAGATATCAGTCGGAGAAGTGGGAAGGTTCAACATATAGATGTGTATGACCTAATAGAATGATGTGTAATTAGAGGTATGATTTTTTATTCAACTCTTTATTTATATTTATTAGAAACATGTATGATCCATTCCTTCATCTATTTTCACCTAGTGTGAGATTTGGAGCACCCAATTAATGCTTTAGCCTAGTGGCTTTGTCTTGAGGATCTTATGGGGAATGCATCTTCTATATCTTTTATATAGAGAAATTGAAATATATCTCTTTGTGATGAGTGGTTCTCATGGTGAATTTTTATTATCAAAATGATACACTGTTATTTTATCTTGGGTATAGATTGATTTTCCATAGTCGAAGCCCATATTGAATTTTACTACATATGAGTCAGATGACTCTATAGTTATGGTATATTATTATCCATTGTGGGTGAGAGAGATTTAAAGGAAGGATGATAAGTTTATATGAGAAGGAGGTTTCATCCCATTTTCCATTAGTTGGCAAGTGAATACCTTGGTATAGAAGAATCTTCGGGCATCTGGATTACTTCATTCATGGAGGATTTTATAGAAATTCTCCCTGGGGATTTTATATTACTACCTCTATGGTGGGAGATAATGTTTTTCATCAATCTTCTTCCTAGGACCACTAGGATATCTTATATGTAATATGGGGTGGCCCCTACCATGAACCAAGATATGTTGTTTCGGTTGGAGGTCCATTGAGAGAAGGGTTTTATTATATCCAATGCATCCACTGGGGAAGTTCCAGTATAGTTTGTGATAAAAGTGTATGGGATCTTACAGATTTGTGTGGAATATCATCACTTAAACAAAAACATAATGAAGAAAAATTATCCCTTGGTGAGGAATGATGACATATTTTATCGACTGTGAGGTGTGAGATTGTTTTGAAAGACTGATCTCATCCCCAAAGACCACAAGTTGAGAGATCATGAGGTAAATATCACAAATCTGAATTTCGGATGTCACTATGGACACTATGAGTTACTGATGATGCATTTAGGATTTATTAATGCACTATTATGCATTTGGATTTCATGAAAAATATCTTCTAACGTTACTTGAACAAATTTTTTGTTTTCTTCATCGATGACATACTCATATACTATCTGTTAGAATAGGAGCATGTAGAGCACTCATGGATGCTCTAATATTTTCTTTGGTAGAACCAACTTCTTGGTATTCTCTCATAGTTCCAGTTTAGGATCCATGGGATTCACATCAAAGGGAATTTCACTTCTGATTATGAATTATATATGTACTCATAAATGATTAATGTAGTGCTTCCTTTGGAGCCACCTAATAGAGCATCAGAGATAATATTTTTTGAAATTTTTGGGTACCATATGAGGATTGTGTTAGGACTATTGTGAATTTTAGAAATCACGAATAACCTGATGTGGAATGTGTAGTTTTTTACTTGGAATAAGAAGTTCCAATGATCCTTCTGGGATTTGAGGATGAGGCAGATGATTTCACCTTTTTAAGAAAACCGGAGGAAGCATGTGGTACATTGTTTATTATGATGCCTGAGATGCTGGACTTAATTGTGTGATAATGAAGAGAATGAATTCTTCTTATATGGGGTGAGGAAGTTGAAACCATAGGTTTGTAAATACATGAATCAAAATATAGAGATATAAAGGGTAGTTTTTTCACTAAGGATGTGGAGGGACTATCTTCTAGAATTTTGATTTGTTGTTTACATAAAAGATCTGAGTATTAGGAATGTATTTCGGTATAGAGACATGAACATGAGATAGATACACTGGGTGATGTTCTTTTGGGACTATGGATTTGAAAGAGATTATACTTCAGTGAAGGGAAATGTGGTAGTATATTCTATTTTCAATAAGATTCAATCTCATTTTTTGTGGGAGGTGTTAGAGTAGTCAGCTTCCTTGATGCTGACACTATTTTATTTGGAGGGTGCATCTTCTCTTCGAATGAAGGTATTTATGACTTTGATTCTACAAAGTATGAGAGATTCCCTTTTTGGAGACATCAAATGCGAGTTCTTATGGTACCAAATATCCTTAATAGATTCAGCAGATGGATTCTTTTATGGAGTGAATCATTTCAACCTTTTACAGGGATGAAAAATTGCTCTAATGATGATAAAACAGGAGGTGTTGATATAGTTTCAAAATTCTCCATTGGCTATACATAATGTTTTGGGGAATATTTATAGAGACACTCAATGAGAGTGTTGGTGGGATAGAATTAGGAATGGTATGGATGAGTTCATCCCTCAGTGCCTCACATTTGAGTAGGTGAAATTTGACCACCAAGTTTCAGAAGAGTTATTGTAGCCTCCACAGATCCCTGAATGGAATTGATATTGTGTCACGAACCAAATCTGGTCACCGCCAAAACCGGCACCAAACCCAGACCATGACATGACCCGAAGGGCATTACCTATCCCCACGGTCTGGCACAAGTGCACGGGTATCATTAATTTAGGTTTGGGAACAATTTACCCGAGTATGAACGCATAAAAAATTAAAAACAATCCATAATATAAATCTGAAATTTTTGAGCCAAACAAGACTTACGTAAAAACCAGAACAGAGTACATTGGTTTAAAGACAATACAAGTGGTCCAAATAAAAATAATTATAGCATCAAGATAGACCCATGGACTCCACACTACTAAGGGTCATCGCCCCCAAGCTATCTCCACAACTCCGCACCAAGAATGGGAACTAACACCATGAACTGCCATCACCCTTAGCCTTTCCTTTACCTGAATCAAACATAACCAAGTCTACTTACAACCAAGGGGTGTAAGTAGGGTGTGCACCAAAGCCCAGTAGGATACCACCCAATGATTCCAAAGAGTAAGAAATACAATGTGAAAAAGCAAGCAGTTTTCAAACGCAAGGAAAAGTAGTGTTAAAATTTGAAGAAATGACAGCTCTACTTGAAAATAGTTTTCAATACAAAATTTTCAGAATATTAACACATTAATATATAAATGTTAGATACTGTAATTTACTTTCAAACACACCCTTAGACATGGGTAGATACTACAAATCCAATGAGCAACAACATTGGGAACACCCCTAGGCACTAGGTTGTCTTGGGCCCTATGTACCTCGTACCTCGGTATAAAGTAACCATAGAAAAATCCTTTCTCATGAACGAGCTACTAGTAGGGAACATACCCATAACCTAGTGGTCCCCAATAATCATCCACATAGTTTAGTTAGAGTATTCGTTATCCAAATGCTAAGTGAAACAGGGACAAAACCCATCTGGTCCACTAGCCGTACTAGTACAAATCTACCCCACCTAGTTACCCGGGCTTCCCCTTTTGTGCTCAATCAATTCCAGCATGCATCATAAATAAATTTTCATATAAAACACCATTACTGTTCAAACACAACCAATAACGTATCTATAACATTTTATACTACTTAAAACACGCAACAATAAACTTAGATTTTTCATAAAACAATTCCTCAAAATCTCGTAGTGTTTCGGACACAAAAATCCTTATAGACTTCACTTGCATACTATGTGCACATATTTAAGCTTCGGAAACATAAAGGTAATCCTACTAAATTTCATTGAAAACACAAAATCATTTTTAGGGCAACCCCATATGGTTCAAGAAACGACATCATTGCAAAGTCTCCATTTTTACACAACACAACTCTTAGAATTTCATGTGGTTCACAAAAACCATTAAAACCAGATATTTCGGCAACAAACACAAGTTACAATCATTAAAAAAAGTATTTTTATCCCTATTATAGTTCAATAAAATAAACTACTTACTTTTAGGTTAGCCCTATTTAAACTAATAAAACATTTATATGAAAAACCCCCAATTTCACATGAAACTGGCCTTTAGGATTCATTTTAAATACAAACACCACTAACACTATATTTTTCAGAAATAATAAAATTTAATAAGCATGAAAATACCATAAAAACAGTATCCAATTCACAAAGATTTCATACACAATGGAATCACCTACCAAAACCAAGGAAACCCTAGAATCCTTTGTGCGAAAACTCAAACGCACCACCGCCGCACCTCAAGGAAGGTAAACCAAACCTAAAACTAGAATCTCAGACCCTAAAACACAATATAAAACCCTAATTTTTAAGCCCTACTTCCTGGACATTAGGAACCTCAATGATAAAAGAAGAAACCCTAAGTAAATTGGATGTAACCCTAAAGAAATTGAAAGAAGAAAGGAGGAGAACAACTTACTTAAAATATCTTGTAGAAATCTCCCCCTAAAATACCAGCATCTGATTTCAAAAATACTCAAACCTTCAAGGGAGGTTCGAACAAGAAAAGGTAGATCATTTAGGAATTTTAATGGGGGAAAAAGAGTAAGAATCTAAGGAGTTATGAAGGAAACAACTTACCTTTATAATTCTTCCCGAAATTTGAGTTCTTCAGAAGTTTCGACCTACAACGCAATGCAAATGAGCTGAAAACTGTGTGGAAGGATATTGGATGCGCGACTGGGTTCAAGGGGCGTGTTTGGGGCTTAGAATCACCGAGAAAACCTTAAAGATGAATATGTTATAAATTAATCAATATTTATTTTTAAAAATGGAATTGGGCTTTCGGGCAGGCCCAATCCCTTAAATAAAAACCCATATATACCTTGGTTATGGATTTCCAAAGGCTCCAAATTTTAATTCTAGTGTTAATATATCAGTGTAGGACATTTAGGAGTTGGAATGAGGGAAAAATATTAAAAAATGAGTATGTTATAAAAGAAACAAAATTTATTTTCAAATCTGGAATTGGGCTCACGGTTTGGCCCAATTCATGAAAACTCACCTATTCTCCATAAAAACTTTGGAAACCCCCCAAAACAAAGCATTAATGGAAATTAAAATAAAAATACATTTAAAATAAGCTATGTATGTGAAAATTCTCCCCACAATGAAAGCTTTCCGTCCCAGAAAGTCACAGTAAGGCCAAAGCAACAACCAAACCCAACTGTGAAACCAAGAGGTACTCTCTTGCCAGGTTTCTCCCCCAAAGGCCATAAAACCTCCAGTTATCAATGAAGGAAGAAATACTCTCACAAACCTGACCTACACCACTTTACTGAAATAATCAAGCACATTCAGGCTTTATCCCAAATTAAAACTCCTCTAACACAATCTGAACAACACTCAATCAATTTACCCAAATAAACAACAACATCGAACAAGGTTACACTTGCCCTACTATAACTAAACCATTGGTCACTCTCCAATATCCATTTTTACCAAAGAAAGATGTAGGTAGTTAGATATCTCCAAATTATAATACCTACTTCCCATACAAAACAAAGGAAAAATATGAGTTACTCGTATGAAGACACACAAATGGGCTCCCCACCATAAGAGACAACTTAATTTTTTTTTCCCGAGACAGAATCAAGACACTAATAGGGGGAGGCCCAAACAGACTCCCTAGTACAAGGGGTATAAATAAATTAGAAATTTACAAAATAATATACATGATACCCATAGTGGGTCTTCCCACCACAAGAACCAACCATCCTAACTGACCAGCATGGGCCGACACAAAATGACCCAATTTTTTTTAGGATTTGGGAAGGGTGCAGGGTCAGTCCGCACGGTTTGGGAAACCGTGCACTAACTATGCTGATCATTATTTCCATGTGGCTTCCTAGAACACTGTCACTACTAATCGTGTACAAAATGTGTGCTGAAACTTTCTAGCCAAATATCCAACCATTCTCCAATGAATCAATGGAAACCAACGTGGGAGGGAAAGACATTAGGCGATGACATGGGTACAAGGCCCTCTACCTATTTCCACCGAATGAGAACAATAGAAGGAAGATGATGAAACCATATGTTTAAACACTTTCTATCTTTCACACTGAGGATATGAAATTGTACAAGGGTTTAAAAAACACTGGTGTTTCCCCTGACTACGCGCCAGCTTCTCTCCGGGACCTATGGCTGGAGGTCAAAATATTGAAGCATCTTCGGCCATGCAGTTAGGCTGTTGAAACCCCTATATGGAACTTCTTCTTTTGGTGCCACAAACAACTACACCTCATACCTCGATGGGTTCATCAAGACATAACACACGTCATAACCCACTTTACCAAAAATAGACATTTCACGGAAACAAGGGATCAGAAGATGCACAAACATCGCACCTTGTTTCTTTGGGTGAGAAACAACAGAAGGGAAAGACACGTATAAACACCTTCCTCTAAGATAGAGGATTTGATGTTTTTTCCAAGGGAGACACAATCCCAACATAACATAGAACCTTTGAGGATTGTGTGAAATTCACCTTTATGGTCAAAAGAGCACACAACATCAAAATGCGTCACCAAACATGACCTTTGCGATTGATAGAAACAATACATGGAACGAGACCATATTCAAAGTCCCTAAACAACAGATAAGTCCAAAAAGTGGACACAATATCCTATCATGACCAAAATCTCAAAATTGGTGGTTTAATAGTAACTCTTTCTTCAAAGAAACTATAAAGAACCCAGAGGCCCTCTTAGACACCATCAAGACACTCATCCGTACTAACAACAAAAGAACACTCCCACCTTTGATGAATCAGGGAACTTAAGAAACTAAGGTCTCTTTCAACCTTCCACAAGCACTATCCCACTACAAGAGGATCCATAAATCAGCGAAATGAATTGGTGTAGACTAAATAAAAAAAATGTTCGATAAAATATTCTTTATATTGATCAACTGGAGGATTTTCCAATGCCGAAACAAAACGGTTTGCACTTCAGTTGTGCATTAACCCTTAATGGGGGCATACGTTATCCAATGAGAGAACCCAAGGACCCAACCAAGATGGTCCATTGGTCAAAACATGCCACAAACTAGATCAAAACACATGAAGGGAACAACCGTAAAGGCATCCCAAATTTTTTTTCAAAAGAGACCACTAACCGTCCCTACAACACAGCTTACCGACCAAACACAAACCCAAAACACAGTTCAAATCGAAGGGGTTCTTGAACTCAAAACATCCCACAACATCAACATTTTCAAAAACCCATAATACAAACCATACCAAACTATTCATCAAGACATCTTGTTTTTCATTAAAACCAATTCATTGAAAACAAACGGTTTAGCAGTAAGCGTATCCACCAATGGTACCCCATGGGCCTCACACATGCATGTTTTTGTGCCACACCGGGCACCCTCCTCATATCCATCCCAGCACTCATCCAGTCGTGCCATCAACCATCCATCATCCCATATAACCCCATTCATGTGGTCACTCATGGAAATACCAAAGGGTAAAACAAAACTTCCTTCCACTTTTCAAAAACAAAATGGTCAACCAACCCAACCTTTTTCTCAAAACTGCTAACAATGAGATCGAAATCCCAATTCACATCTTAAAAAACATTTCATAAGGACATAATCATTTAGAAAAGAACTCACTTTCAAGTTATTCACATCAATTTTGAAACATATCATCCCATTAAATCACACTCTAATTGTTTAGAAAACTCTATTGGAAACACTTTTCAAAACCAAATTCAATATAGTTCCTGCTTTCAAAGTGGTGTAAGCACACCATTTTACATTTCAAAACAATTCTGAAAATTCAGTTCCGCCATTTCATAAACCAAACCATTCCCTCTTTATTTGAAAATCATTTCATAAAAACTTTACGCTTCTTAAAACCAAGTCACATTAAAACCAAAGTGCTAAGATTTCAAAACTAAAGCACAAAACAATGCAAGAGGAAACTAGTTTCGGTGGGTTACTTGGACATATGGTTGGCATCCATATTCCAATCACTTCACCATCACAGAGAGTATTCTAGGGAAATATCCATGGCTCCACATGGATTTCCAGGCCCTGCGAGCTCACTGAGATTATTATCCCAACTCTCTTTTCATTTCCCATAGTCATCATTAAACCAAGAAAACCAAAGGTCTTAGATAAATCCATACTTCCCATGGTGACTTGAATCCCTTCATGAGGTGTGCTGGCCAGGCACACTACCCATGACTGAAATTTCAAGTCCCAGAAATCCTAGCTCCAGACTATGCTGACTCTTCCCCAAATAACATGACCCAAGGAGCGAACCTCCCTCTAATACCATTTTGTCACGAACCAAATCTGGTCACCGCCAAAACCGGCACCAAACCCAGCCCGTGACATGACCCGAAGGGCGTTCCCTATCCCCACGGGCTGGCACAAGTGCCCGTGTATCATTAATTTAGGTTTGGGAATGATTTACCCGAGTATGAAAGCATACAAAATTAAAAATAATCCATAATATAAATCTGAAATTTTTGAGCCAAACAAGACTTAAGTAAAAACCATAACTGAGTAAATTGGTTTAAATACAATACAAGTGGTCAAAATAAAAATAATTATAGCATCAAGATAGCCCCAAGGACTCCACACTACTAGGGGTCATCGCCCCCAAGCTATCTCCACAACTCCACACCATGAATGGGAACTAACACCATGAACCGCCATCACCCTTAGCCATTCCTTTATCTGAATCAAACATAACCAAGTCTACTTACACCCAAGGGGTGTAAGTAGGGTGTGAGCCTAAGCCCAGTAGGATACCACCCAATGATTCCAAAGAGTAAGAAATACAATGTGAAAAAACAAGCACTTTTCAAACGCAAGGAAAAGCAGTGTTAAAATTTCAAGAAATGAAACCTCTACTTGAAAATAGTTTTCAATACAAAATTTTCATAATATTAACAAATTAATATAGAAATGTTATATATTGTAATTTACTTTCAAACACACCCTTAGACATGGGTAGATACTACAAATCCAATGAGAATCAACATTGGGAACACCACTAGGCACTAGGTTGTCTTGGGCCCTATGTACCTCGTACCTCAGTGTAAAGTAACCATAGAAAAATCATTTCTCGTGCACGAGCTACTAGTAGGGAACATACCCATAACCTAGTGGTCCCCAATAATCATCCACATAGTTTAGTTAGAGTTGTCGTTATCCAAATGGTAAGTGAAACAGGGACAAAACCCATCCGGTCCACTAGCCGTACTAGTACAAATCTGCCCCACCTAGGTACCCAGGCTTCCCCTTTTGTGCTCAATCAATTCCAGAATGCATCATAAATAAATTTTCATATAAAACACCATTACTGGTCAAACACAACCAATACAGTAGCTATCACATTTTATACCACTTAAAACATGCAACAAAACACTTAGATTTTGCATAAAACAATTCCTCAAAATCTCGTAGTTTTTCGGACACAAAAATCCTTATAGACATCACTTTCATACAATGTGCACATATTTAAGCTTCAAAAACATAAAGGTAATCCTAATAAATTTCAGTGAAAACACAAAATCATTTTAGGGCAACCCCATATGGTTCAAGAAACGACATCATTGCAAAGTCTCCATTTTTACACAACACAACTCTTAGAATTTCATGTGGTTCACAAACACCATTAAAACCAGATTTTTCGGCAACAAACACAAGTTAAAATCATTAAAAGAAGTATTTTTATGCCTATTATAGTTCAATAAAATCAACTAGTTACTTTTAGGTTAGCCCCAATTAAACTAATAAAACATTACTATGAAAAACCCACAATTTCACATGAAATTGGATTTTAGGATTCATTTTAAATAAAAACACCACTAACACTATATTTTTCAGAAATAATAAAATTTAATAAGCATGAAAATACCATAAAAACAGTAGCCAATTCACAAAGATTTCATACACAATGGAATCACCTACCAAAACCAAGGAAACCCTTGAACCCTTTGTGCGAAAACTCAAACGCACCACCGCCGCGCCTCAAGGAAGGTAAACCAGACCTAAAACCAGAATTTCAGACCCTGAAACACAATATAAAACCATAATTTTTAAACCCTACTTCCTGGACATTATGAACCTCAATGATAATTGAAGAAACCCTAAGTAAATTGGATGTAACCCTAAACAAATTGAAAGAAGAAAGGAGGAGAACAACTTACTTAAAATATCTTGTAGAAATCTCTCCCCAAAATACCAGCAGTTGATTTCAAAAATACTCAAACCATCAAGGGAGGTTCTAACAAGAATAGGTAGATCATTTAGGAATTTTAATGGGGGAAAAAGAGTAAGAATCGAAGGATTTATGAAGGAAACAAATTACCTTTATAAATCTGCCCGAAATTTGAGTTCTTCAGAAGATTCGACCTACACCGCGATGCACATGAGCTTAAAAGAGTGTGGGAGGATATTGGACGCGCGGCTCGGTTCAAGGGGCGTGTTTGGGGCTTGGAATCACCAAAAAAACCTTACAAATGAATAAGTTATTAATTAATAAAAATTTATTTTTAAAACTGGAATTGGGATTTCGGGCAGGCCCAATCGCTTAAATAAAAACCCATATACACCTTGGTTAGGGATTTCCAAAGGCTCCAAATTTTAATTGTGATGTTAATATATCAGGGTAGGACATTTAGGATTTTGAATGAGGGAAAAATATTAAAAAATTAATAAGTTATAAAAGAAACAAAATTTATTTTTAAATCTGGAATAGGGCTCACGGTTTGGCCCAATTCATGAAAACTCACCTATTCTCAATAAAAACTTTGGAAACCCCCCAAAACAAAGGATTAATGGAAATTAAAATAAAAATAAATTTTAAATAAGCTATGTATGTGACATATTGAATATATATAAACATTCAGATAGGTATTCCATGGATAGTGAGAGGCAATTTCTCTATATTGGTTATAATTTATCGGCTCTTGATTTTGGTGGAAATCATACTATCAGAGAGTAGAGTTTGGTGGAGATTTGGGGGTAGTGGTATGTTTGGTATATTATCTAAATTTAGTGGGTTCCCTTCATTATTTATTTTAAATATGACTTGATATTTATGTCATGGATGTGAAGAGTCATAAAGGAGGAATTTGGGCTTAATATGAGGATGAGTGAAACCATTCACACCAAGAAAAATGATAAAATCTAGCACACAGTCCAGGTACTAGAGGAGGTGTTGAGGGCTTGCGTTTCAAATTTTTATAGGATATGGTATGATCACATGAACTTGGAAGAGTTTTTATTCAATTCAATCAACCACTATATTATCATTATGACATCTTTTGAGGCCATGTTTGGGAGACCTAGAAGGTCACGCATATGTTGTAATAAGATCATCAATGCATGTCTTTTTTACCCAAAGATAGTTCATGTGATGAAGGAGAAGGTCTAGGTAATCATTGAGGGGAATTGGAAACTCATTTTGATGAAATATTATGCATAGAAATGTCATATCCCCTCAGAGTTCAATCAGGGAGACCATGTTTTTCTAAGAGTCTCATAATAATAAGGATTACAGAGATTCAACCGGGAAGGAAATCATTCCCTATGGTTCATCAGGCTATTTGGAATCTTGCATATGGTTTGTGAGGTTATTCACTACCTCTCTTAACCCCCATTATTGGATCATATTAACGATATCATCTATGTGTCATATATGAGGTGATTCATGCATGAGCCTATGAACATTATTGACTGGGGTAAGATGGACATCAAGGATGGAGCCCCCATTTCAAAGCATCCCAGTGGCGATAGAGGATTAGCAGGATAGGATCCTATAAGGATGGTCCATCCCCTTGGTTCATGTTTTGTGTTAGTACGAGGTCATGTAGGAGTGCTAATGGGAGTATGGGAGCTAGATGCGAGCTCAGTATCCCAACATTTTTTTCTCCTTTTATTTTTGTAGATGAAATTCATGAATTAAGGAATAATTTAGAGACCATATTTTTTCCTTATAATACATTGATGTAAATATATAAATATATTCTGATCGAGGTACTAATATGGAGTTCAATTTTGAGGCCCAATGCAGCAATAATTTTTTTAAAAATATTTAAATATAATTTTTATCACTTGTGCATAGTTTCTTAATGAAAATTTTATATCTAAAAAATGGTGTATTTGATTAAAAATATGATAAAAAATTTATATATAGAATTTGAGGTTTACACTATGAATGACCTAAAATGTTTTGGTGTAGGATGTTCGGGTAAAACAACTTTTTGACATAAATTCAGTTGGTTAATTAAATAATTAAAATTTTTATTTAATTAATCAAATAAAACTTAAATCCCTGTATATAAGTATCATTATGGAGGGTCATTAGTTTTAGACTCACAACCATGGGATCGTTGAGTTGATGGTTTTACCACCTATTATTGGAGAATCAAGATTAGGTGATATTGTGACTTTGGATCCATGAAAATTGAGGCGTAGTAAATGCAACAACTCATCCTCTCCATTGAAAAGAACGCTCATCATCAACCATGGATCCAATATCATTGTATAATGTTTAATTTATGCATTCTTACATACCTTATTAAAAGATTGATCATGATCATTTCCTTGTCATGGATCTTCATTATTTATGAACCATAGCATGTTCCCACATACTGATTTTCAATTCATTATTCTATATATATCGATTGTGACATGTTTCTGAAATAATATTCAATAAATTTTATCTTTTGGAATGCAATTCATGGGAAATGATTATTGAACCATTTTCCTTTTTCCTTTTCCCTAATAATTCTTTTCATTTTTTGTACATTGGCCTACAATGTATCGGTTCTACATTTCTATGTAGGATTGAGCATGATAAAACCTCTAGATTCATCGATTTTTTTAATAGAATGAAATGATTGGGGATCAAAGCATAGATTGGGATTATTTCATGGTTGTGGCTGATTTCTTCATGGATTTGGGATATAAAGAGGATTTGGAATGACTTGAGAGATGTGTGAGGTGTTTAAAAATGATGTACAGATAGATGGAAGTCCATTATATAGCCTCTGAATGGAAGGACATGAAGAATGGATCCTTCCCCCTTAAATTTTTGGGGAATGATATATATTTTTTAGTACAGAATTGGATAGAGAAGGAAACCTTAGAGCATATTTTACATCCAAAGAAAAACTTGAATACACATTTTGTATGATAATGAACACATGTCATGTAGTACCCCAATGGTTAGGTAGCAAGGGTTTTATAAAAGATAAGAATCACATGTCATGTATCAAAGAAAAAAATGACATGTGACCATCCCAGGTTAAATAGGACAAACCATAGAAGCACAATGGTAGGACCCTATATGGGAGTACTTGTCATGTCATCGAGTACATGAGCTCAGGCACGATTACACTGACATAACCAGGATTACGGGCAGTACCCTGGGTGGCTGGGAAATTCCATGTTGTCCACTTACACATCGTATAGAGATACATGGGTATTAATCAATGTGCCATTTGGGACATATCTTAGAAGCGGAGTAGGACCACATGCCATGTGGGTCCCCTTACATGTCTTGTACCCCCCCCCCACTTCCTTTTTAGGAAACTTATACCTCTCATATCTACTTCGTTCTAACTCATATTTTTGTCTATAAGTAGACTATACTATTTGTTTTTTCACATAGAACATGATGGTGTAATTTTTAGTATATTTTGAGATATGGTGTGATTTGTTCCTGTCATTACGCTTCTTAAGGAGAAGCCTGAAGACAACATTGATCAGGAATGATCGTTAGATAGTTTGGAGTGATACCCTCCTACAGAGACATGGAATTGACCCTCTATGTATCATCATTGTTGGAGCATCGTATTTGGAAGGGGATGGGTCCCCTCACATATATCTATGTGGAACCATCCAACTAGGTATGGCATGGTTCCTCGATTGGCTATTAGAGTGGAACCCACTTACTAGGAAATGAATGGGTCCTCTATCTATAATTTGAGTTGCACCCTCTAACTAAAAATGGAATGCGTCCTATATATAATATTATTGTTGAACCAAAATTCTAAAGAAGAAATAAATCACATATATATATAATCATAGTGGAACCCTCCTTTATAGACATGGAATGGGTATTCATCCATTAGAGTGACTCCAAATTGATTATCAATGATGGGTCCTATAACTGTTATTCAATTATCACCTTTCTATAGTATCATGGTATGGGTCCTCAAATACTAGAGTGACACCCTCTAGTGGAGTGAGTGAATGGGTACTCTAAAAACTAATTGAGTCGAAGCCTTCTATTATACCACTTCATAAGTCCTCTAACTAGAGATTATGTACCCTCGACTATATGGCATAATAGAAATGTGTGGAGGCACCTGAATGCCTGTTCTGGATAGATGGTCATGATGCTGGGCTTCATTGATATCCTTTTGGAACTAATAACTCACTTTTCTTGGAATGGGATGTGAGATGGAGATCCCCGTTATCTCCCTTTTGAGTTTCTTTTATTGAAAATATATATATCTATGTTTGGGTCCTTATATTTTGTTACACTCTTTCTTTTGGTTGAGTTGTATATTCCTATAATATTTTTAGCTTATACTTCTTCTTCCATGGCAGAATCCTATTGGGTATGTATATAATAAACCCTATATGGTATTTTCCCACACATATTATGCCATATGAAAATTAATGATAGGTTTTTGGTGATTATAGATGAGCATAGGGATAACCTGGTGTATTAGACTATATACAGTGGTTGGAGCATGGAGATATAATGTCAGAATATATCTATATATTAATTTTACAGTCTTTTTTAGGGAAATATTTAACGTTAGGTATGTATTATTTCATTTTTTACATTTCATATTACAATTTCATACTCTTGTATTCTGTAAAGGTTTTTCATGCATGGGTTACTCTTTAGATTTTGTATCTTTTATTATTATTACTATTAACTTCAACAAAGATATGGTAGAGTGTATTCACAAAAGTAGTTTTGTAAAAGGGATCACTTATTAGTTATTCATTTTATTGCTTGTTGTTAGCCTCTAGCCTATGGAGGTGGGCTTGGAGTTATTGCAGCTTAATCCCCATTGGATCTAGTCTTAACAACCACAATATAGTATCCATGCACTCCTTAACTATGAACATTAACTGGACTGAGGGGACACAATGCCTCATGTCTTCCTATACATATAATAGAGGCTTTAAATTAGATCATAGGGATAGTTAGCTTTTCATGGGGAGGGTATTACCCCATTAAAATATTTTAATGCATAAAAGTGACTAAATAATATATCTTCTTATCAATAAATAAATAAATAAATAAATACATTAACAATTAATAGGAATATATAAATTTAATGAAATTAAAAAAATACCATGTACACCTATTAAAGATACATTAATTTCATAAGGATAGGTTTACATGTTTAAAATAATCAAAAAATCAAAAAGGGATCAATGTAGAAAATCACATCAAGAGGTCTGAGTATTTCCCCTTTAAGGACATTTTTTTATTAGTAATATTTGTTTCTTGAATAAATGAGTATTTACTGTTATTTAATAATAATATTTACATGAAAAATATAGAGTATCTATCAATAAATTAATCCATTAATATAGAAGATTTTATTTTTAGGTACAAACCTAATTAACTTTAAAAAAATCACTATTCGAAACAAAAAATTAAACTAGATAAGCTAAAATAAAAAAATATTAATCTCCCCAATATACTGGAATCTTGTCCCACATGTATGACAATATTGAAATTAAAAAAATATTAGTAAACTAAAAAAAATATGAGAAAATGAAAATATAAAACTTTTAGAGGAATTACATTGAATGTTGAGTGGAATAATGATGTGGTATCTGTTTGAGGTAATGTGATCTTTGGAATAGTATAATTGCTATTGGGAATTCTAACATGGATTTGGGGAAATGTAACCTAACAATTAGAATAGAAATTGAACCTAAAATCATTAAAGTGTGATATAAATAATAAATTAAAAAGAGTCTTATAATTAAATATTAATATTATAATACAAAAAATAAATCTCATGATTATAAACTCAAAGATGATATAGGTACATTTTTTAAAAACACTTTTCAGAGTATTTTTTCAAAATCATAATTTTAATATTAATAATTAAAAAATAAATGTGTTTCAATTGATTTCAGAATAATTAATATCATTTTTAAAATCATAATGATGAAAATTTCCATGGGTGATTGTATTGTAGTTTTCAGAAATACTTCAATTTTTAGGTGAATAGAAAAAATAAAGTCTTTCTCATAACTGATGTATCTTAAATTACATATTTCATAATATAATTATGACCTGATCACTTCTATAACATTAGTTTCATTGAAAAAATATTAAATTTAAAAAATGATTCATTAAAATACAATGATATTAATTTCTAAAAATAAAAATATTTTTCAATAACCTAAAGTCAAAAGTGTTACTTTATAATAAAAACTTTTAATTTTATTCCACAATCCATGTTAGTAAACTATGTGAATTATAATTATAATTGGTTTTACAGTAATACTACCAATAAAATATATTGATATATTATTTATATCATAAACAAATATATATTTAGACTTCTACCTTTGATAACATATTTTATTTAATATTTTATTTTAGAAATTTACCTTTCTCCCTCATTGGAAAACCACTACAACAACACCATCCAAAGAAAATATTATTAACATATAATCACTATTAAGTCCATCTAAATACTAGGTAAATTATTGACTAAACCTAATACATTCATCAATAAATTCTTCTACCATACATGAGTTGCCACACAAAGGAAATACTATGTTTTTTTAAATATATTCTCTCGTTTATTCATCTTCTTTATATTTTACCAAATATTTTCAAAATAAAAAATTTTATGATTTAATTTTTAAAAATATATACCTTATATTAATTATATTATCTTACTGTTAAAATTATATTTTTTATGTATTTACAATTATACATCCTTTTATTCATATTTGTAAATGGTTCCCATTTACAGTTGGTTAACCACCAATTAAGACATTTCAACTCCTTTCTTATCACTGAACTAATTGATGGTAATAATAAATTATATATAATATATAACGTATGAATATAATTATGTTATTCTTTTGGATTTCATTATTCTAATTTATAAGTTACATTGACCATAATAGTGAAATCAAATTAGGATGAAATTTTTTATGTAAAACATGACACAAAAATGTATTCTTCTTAACCAAGGAAATTAAAGAAGGATAATAAAATTATTGTAATTGAAAAAAATTATATAAATAAACATAATTCACTTAAACTTAAATGTTTTAATTAATTTATGTTCATTATTCTTGTGGTGTAAAAGTGGTGAAATAGATAGGGATTTAAGGTAAGGGGATACTCGAGCACAAATCCTTTTCTTTGGGTTTTTCATTTTTCATGATATATTTAATATTTATTTTAAAATAATATTCCTTAAATAAAACATAATGATTATTTCATTGTTTTGGTAATATACATGTTTCAACCTTTATTTTTAGTCTAAATACAATGATTTTCAAAAATTACATTTCATTCCAAAATACTGCATTTACTACTCTTGAGTTATTTCACTTTCTCTAAATAATGATTTATTTTATTCCAAATACATTTTAACATTTTCATATGGGAAACCCTTATTTATTTATGAAATCACATTTTATTAAATCCTTATAAACAAATTTATTTCTGTAGGGTATTTTTTAATTATGATTATTATACATTCTAAGTGTCATATATGGTTATTTAAATATTATGTTGTGAGTGGTGGAATAGGAATTATAAAGACCACTAATGTATTTGTTAATGTGATTAATCTTATGATAAAATGTGTATAATGAAAGAAATATATTCTATATTTGTTCACAACAATGATGTTATGATCATGAACATATGTTATGTGTGAACATGATGTAAGATTTTTTCACAAGTATGTATGTTATTTGACCACAATGAAATGTTGTTTCATTACAATGCATCACTAAATTCCATGCCTCTATCTAAATTTTCCCTCATGATTAGGATGAAGATACTATGCTTATGAAATAATGATGATGATGCACACCCATGTGTTGTTAATTCACATCACTTCTTTCTTATATATTATCATTCCCCTTAGTGAGCAATTTTCCCACCCCGTTTATTTAAGAATATCCTTAGGTGACTACACGTACTAAGGAAATGTGATGGATTTAAAGTGGATGGATAAAAAGGATATATATAATGTATATTTTTTTATTATGTATATTTGATGTATACCTTCAATATACAAAAGATGCTAAACCATTGAATACTTTAATGTATAAATACTATGTTGTTTTTCATTAAAATGATGTAATAGTCATATAAGAAAGTTTATTTTTTTCTATAGTTGGTATCAGTGCTATTATTTAATTAATATTGGAATTAGGATTAAAAAACAATAGTGAAAAATCATAGGATACATCTACAAAAATGTAATAATCCATGACCAATTTTTATAAAAAGGATAAATATAGGGATCCCCTAAGATATTCTCTTAGAGTTAATTTTTCAATAAGAATACAATATTTATAAATTATTTCTTGACATATGTTTTCATTAAACATTCTATATTTTAGAAAATGTTGTTGACCATGGAGAAATGAGGATAGTAAATAATGTGAAGGAAAATTAAATGACTATTCGAATGATATCCTCACTTCAGTATGAGGTAAAGTTAAAAGATTTTGGAAACTGTTAATCTATTTTCATAAGCTTTAAATAATAATCATAACCTTGTGGAACATTCTCCTTTTCCCTAGAAGGTTAAATTTTCTATTTATTATTTTATACAGTAATAACCACCAACATTTATTAGATATATTAATACAATTTTTATAGAATAGTGGGTCAACCCAGTGGAGATGATCTTTTATGATCTACACTATTCTAATAAGGAGAATGTGAGTGTGGGCATCTAAAATTTAGATGGATAAGCCGATCAATGGTGATAATTGATAAATATCACAAAGTATAAGGATGAAATGGAATATATGGAGAGGGGAAACATTAAAAAAATATTTCATAACAAGTATTTCCATGAAATTCTCTGAAAATATTGAGAAATAATTCATAGATTTGATAAAAAATATGGTGTAATATGTCATTACATATAATGAAAAGATCTCATGGAATTCACAATAAGACTTAGTATTTTTTATCGATAGTGATAGAAAAATAGATCAGTTATTTATTAAATTAAAAACATACCTTCGAAAGGATCAAGAAATATGAGACTTTTCTAGATACAAAGAATTAGTTCATTGTTCTCTCAATGTAGATTTCAACATTAGAGGATTTTACTATGGTTATGGAGATAAGAAGATAAGAATGTATTTTTATATTGTTGGGCCAAATGAAAAATGAGGGACGAGTATCCAACAACCCAAATTTAAAAAACATGGAAAGAATCATCATTTGAATTTCATAATAAGAATGGGGAAATGATTTAATTTTAGGAATGATGGCCAACAATCACATGAATGTTAAAGAGAAATGTATATTATATCCAATATAATGGAGGAAAGGAAGAAACCTCCGAATGCACCACCCATGTATCAATGATTGAACTACATGGTTCATGTGAACTATGAAATCCATTGTACTAAACCGTGGGTACTGAGGTTAATCATCATCACCAACCCCAAAGAAAATAGAGTAAGGTAATGAATATTCCATCAAAAATACCAAAGTGGATAGTGAACATTAAGTTATAAAGGTTCACATCACATTTAATCAACAATGGAAAAGTTTTATTTTATTATAATTCTATGTATTCCTTTATATCCACAATTTTTATAGAAGTATATAATAAAACCCATAATACATTGAAGTAAATATATACATATACACACCCATGTATTGAACTCTTGTCATGTTAGTGTATGTGGGATGATTCTTCTAGAAAAAATCTTAATCCATCTCTTGGTTGAATTCAATGTTATACTAGGAATGGGTTTCTATCAATATATTCAGAACAGATTAATTATTGGGAATAAGAAATAACTTTTCATATTTAAAAACAATACCATTCCCATGTAAAAATTCCTGGAATATCATGAATCTACATTTATAAATCCCTCAATAGTGTTGGTTTTAATAACAATTAAGAAGAATATTTCTACGAACCATTTGACTAAAATTACGGTATCAAAACAGAAGAAATTCTCACTTTGATGTAATAAAATCAGGTATTTCACAAAGAGTTCCCGAACATACCCTAGATTGTGTAGTAGAGTAATCAATATAACTTATACATCAAGATACTCCAATATCAGAATTCCTATAAAATATATATATGATAAAAATGGATTAGTTTGAAAATAATATTCAATATAATATGGACAAAGGGTTCATAAACCCTAATACTTCACATTTTGGTGCAATGGTTATCTTTTTCAAGAATTTTGATTGTTCAATGTAGTTTATCTTGATTACCTAGAGATTAACATGATCACAATAAAGAATAATTATACTCTTCCATGAATCGATGCTTTTTTGTTCAACTACAAGTTTCATTTTACATCTCAAATATTGATCATCATTTTGGATATTATCAATTAATGGTGAAGAAGGAAGATATTCATATGACTAATTTCTGCACAATGTATGGATACTATGATTTCATATCGATTACATTAATACATACTAATTCCCATAAAATATTCATGGATTTGATGAATATTTTCTTTATAGACTAACTTTAAAAATATGTGGTAGTCTTTAAAATTGATATTATCACTTACTCCAAGAGAAAATATGAACATAAAGAGCATATAAGGATTGTGTCGGTGAAATTATAGAAGGATAAAATGTATGCTATGTTTAGAATGTGTGGATTTTGGATGTATAAAATCAAATTCTTGGGGAATGTGAACATAAGTGAGTTAATTTATAAAGTCCCTTCAATGGTAAAAAAATATATTAAAGAATCTACTATACCCAAACGTATTATGCAAATTCATAGTTTTATTATCATAGCAAGGTACTATCGATGTACTGTTAGAAATTCTGATGATATATGGATGTATGTGGTGAGGCAGCATGGGGTTCCACTTTTGATCATCTTTGGTCATAATCTAATTATCAAATCTAATTCCTCTAGTGGGATTAAAATATTTATATATACTATATTAAATTTCATCATGGCCTAACACCCCCAAACTGAAAGAAAATATAAAAAGACTATTTATATTCTTGATGACATGTTAATAGTCTTCTCAATGGAATTGAATGGAGGATTGGATCAATATCTCTCATTTTTTGAGTTTTCCTACAATAATAAATTTCATTGAAGTATTCAAATGGATAAATATAAAGATATATGTGGGAAGAATTATGGAACTCCTTTATGTTGGGATAAATTTGGAAAACAAAAGAAACATGGATATGATTTTGTGCAAGACATGATGGATATGGTTCAAACCATCTAACAGAATATAAAATCTACTCAGATTATGTAGTAGCACTCTATTAACAATCAAAAAATCATCATGCATTTTGATATTTGATAATATAATTTCCTTTGAATATCATAATGTAATTGATTGATAAAATTTTGAAAGAAGAGGAATCTTTTTCCAAAGTAATATAGCCAATTTTAGATCCTTGATCACATAAGAGCAGTGGCCTATTGACTTACAATTCCACTAAATATGGATCAATCCTAGGATTTATTCCATGTATCTCCCCTCATGAAGAACAGACATGATCACACAAATGTTATGAATTCTAAGGTGGTACAACTAGAGAAATACCATTCGTGTGAAGAGTATCCATTGATGATTTTGGTTCTCAGTGACAAAGATATACACGATAAGGTAACTCAACTTGTCAATGTGTTGTGGAAAAACCATAATTATGAAGTGGGGATATAAGAACTAGTGGAGACAATGAAAAATAATTAACCTAACCTAGTATCACTGATAAAATGGTTAGAAATTTAATGGAAAAAATTTATAACGGGTGGAATAATGTGTCAATAGATTTTTAATTAGTAATATTTGTTTACCGAATTAATATGTTTTTGTTTTGTTATATAAAATTATTCACATAAAAATATAGAGAAACCAACAATAAATTATATCATTATTGATTATAAATACATATGTCGGTTATAAAACAAATGAAAATTCAAAATACTTCAGTGGAGAAATTTTTTTTTAAATAGAAATCTCAAAATTGGAAAATATGGATCACCCCAATTTTCTAAAATCCTCACCACTATGAAAAATATGTCACAAATGGAAAAAATATTAGTAATCAAATCAAAAACTTATAAAATTAAAATGCATATCTTTTCGATTCATTTTAGAAAATAATTAGTGAAGGAATGAAGTTATATTTATTGGAATCAATATGTCCATTGGTGTAGTAATGCGACCATTTGGAATAGTAACCAAATCATTAAGAATAGTAACCTAACCATTAGAATAGTTATTTAACCTCAAAAAAATTAAATTTTATAAAAATAATGTTAATATGATAAATATAATTAAATATGAATGTTATAATGTCAAAAATAAAATAACATGATTAAAAAATTAAAGAATAGATATTGAAATTTTTAATAAATTGTATTTCAACGTAATTCACAAAAATAAAATTTTTTATATTGAAAATTACATTTATACATGTTTATTTTTTATGATAAAGTTAATATAAGTTTATAAATAATCATATAAATATTTTACATGGGCTATTTTTTGTAATTTTAAAAAATACATATATTTTCATGTTATAGTTTTTCTTATAACTGGTGTATAAAAAATTACACCAATAATGATGAAATATTGGAATAATAAATTATTTAACAAGATATTTAGAGAAAAAAAAATATTCAAATTTGTAAATGAGTCATTAAGACAAAAATAATTAATTTCCAATAAAAAATGGTTTTCTAAAACCTAAAGTCAAAATTGATTGTTAAAAATAAGGTTTTACCACATCTATTTTTAATAAAGTATGTGATTTGAAATTATAAATGTCTTTAAATTCATAAAACTATTATATTTTATATTCATGTTATTTATATTTTCAAAAATTCCATATTAAATATTTTACCATTGATATGATATTCTATTTACTATTTTATTCTAAAAAACCCATATTATCATGTATAAATACCCCCTCTCCCTCGAATTTAAAAAACAATCATCCATAAAACTAAAAAGTAAATTATATTCGAAAATAATCTATCATAGACCATTAGAAACATTATGGAAATTATGAACTAATAAATATCCATTCAACATGTAAGTATATTTTCAAATAAGAGAAGACACATTATGAAAAGAGTATGTTTTTTTTTCAAAATCTTCTCTCATTTTCTTCACTCTCTCTCTCTCTCTCTCATACCCACTGATTTTAAAATAAAATCATTTTTGATATTATTAAGTGTAATTTTAATATTACATTAGTAATTTTACCCTACTGTAAATCTATTTTTTTTAATTTATATTTTATACCAATTTTCCTTTATTTGTGGACAACATAACCATTAACAGGCGATTAATCATCAATGAGGATGTTTCTAACTCCATTATTATCACAAAAATAATATATGGTTGTAAAAAATTATTTATAACATATAAATTTATAAATATATGTATTTAAATCTTCTAGAATTAATTTTAAAAATTTATAAATTACATTTAACAAAAGTGTGAAATTGAAGAAAAACATAATATTTTTATGGAAAATATGATATCAAATGGTCTTCAATTTAAACATGAAAGTTGAAAATATAGTGAAATGTATATTATTAAAAAATAATTACATAAATTAAAATAAATCAATTATTCATTATTTTAATAAATCAGTGTTTATTATTTCAGAGGTGTAAAAGAAAGAAATAATGTGGGATTTAGTGTAATGGGATTCTCAAACCTAACTCATTTTCATTATGTTATCCTTATTTCATAAAATTTATTGTATGGATATTCCTATAATATTCTATAAATATAATTTTAAAAATATTAAATTTTCTTTTTATTGATTTATATATTTCCACCTTTATTGTTAAACCAAATGTAATGATTTTCCCAAAATGACATTTCATTCTGAAACACATCATTAACTTCATTGGAATTTTTTCTCCATCAATAAACAATAGTGATGTTTATTCCAAATATTTTGTTACCTTATTCCTTGTGTAACCTTCAGTTTATCCATGATATCATGCATGTGAAAATACTTATAAAACCCATTCATTTCAATTGGTTATTTCATCATTATGATTATTATATGATCTACGTTGCATGTATGACTATGTTAATATTATGGATTCACTACAAAAAATGAATGTTTTTATAAGGGGTTTTTTAGAATTTAGAGGAAGTCATAAACCCCAATAAGTTATTTTTCAGTGGTTAGGGTGAACCACCTTTTATGTAACCTCTATTTAGGGTTAGAGGTAGTTGTGTCGAACAATTATTATATTTGGATAAACATTAATTGTTTTTGGATTAGAAGAAGTTTAATTTTTTTTGATATTCCCATTAATCTATAAGAAATTGATAATTTTTAATGTGATGAATCCCATTTTAATTTATATTTCTAACTAGAGGCGGCTAGAGCCACCCCTAATTAATTTTAAAGGTCATATTTAGAGGTAGTTTTTTGACCACCCCTGATAACTCTATGCTTTAGGGGTGGTTATAATTGCCCCTAATTTTCACCGTTTTTATTTCAAATACACCCCTTGAAGTTTATTTCCCCATCATAACCTCCCTTTCTAACTCCTATTACCCAACCCAAATTCCCCCTAAGTCCACATCTTTACCATGTCTCCCATTATCTGACCTTATACACCCACATGGACCCCCCCTCTTGCATATCATGGCTCCCCAAGTGTAACACCCCAATATTTCATAGTACGTTATCCCATTAAAGTAATTAAATAGATTGCGCTACACGCAACACCAAGTTTGAGTGCACCAAAACTTACCAAACTATCCATTCAAAAAGTGGTTGTGAATAATATTAATTTCATTTTGAATCTTATATACTCAATATAATTTTAAAATCCATATTATTTGTTTCTTATACATAATATAAGTACCAGTTCATTTTTTTAGATAAAAGAAGTATTTTTCAAAAAATGCAGCTTTACTGCCCATTAATGAAGAACCCTTTTTCAAAACATTATTTTCCACTTTTATTAATTTTTGTTAATGAAATTAAATTCTTCATTAGAAGTGGGACATAAAAATTTAGTTTGGACAAAATTTTGGAACTTTTCTGATAAATTTCATATTTTGACGAATAATGAAATATAATATGTTTTAATTGAAAAAAACTTTTTTAATGAAAATAATTTTTAGTGTTAAATTATTCATTTGAAAGTTTTGGAAGTATAATTATATTATATTTTTATCATTTAAAACAATTTAGGTAATTATAAGTAATTTCACATTTGAATTTGACATAAAAATATTCTAATCTTTTGATAGTTTTTACATTTAAAAAACCCATTTTGGTTTTGACAACGAGAATTAATTTTAAATTAATAAATGAATCCTCTATGTCTTTAATTTGGTAAAATAGACTTCATTTTTGAATTTTTAATATCAATATTATCTTAGGGTCAATTGTTGGTATTTTTCTGAAAACATTCAATTTCTGATGATTATTGAAAAACACTGCGCTATTATTTAAAACTGAATTCTTATTTAATTAATTATTTATTTTATTTAAATTTATTTTAAGTCAAAATAGATATATAAAACCTATATATGTTCAATTTAATTCATTCTATTCATTTTATAATAAAATTATATGTATTAAATTTTATTGAACTTTTATCCTCTTTTACCAGCCTCCCAGGAGCACTTGAAAATTTGCATAAAAATTAATTTTACCTATTCAGTGAGTTGAATTTCAAAATCTCTAGAGAAATGGTTATTATTAGTAAGTAAAATTTAGTTGAATAAGATGAAAATTATTTTTGGTGAATTGTAACTTTTAACTTTTATTTACCACGGATAAATGTAAATAAGGTAATTAAGGCTAAAAATGATTTCATAATTACCCTAACACAAGTCCTAATTCTATTGGATAAGTATAATTCGACCAAAAAAAATATTAGTAATAAAATATTATCCTCTTTGGTCCAGTTGTAATAGATTAGGACATTAATTATTATTTTATTTATAGTAGTGTTAAAAGAGTTAAATTCAATGTATAATAACTAAACCATTTTTAATATAGGGTTACAAAAAATATAAATTATACTATAAATATTCATTAGAGAGATAAAAAATATTTCCTACATAATGGTATTTTATTTATAATAATTTATTTATGACACAATGATGATGCAGTAATTACTTTATTAATGAAATATTAAAATACTTGATATTAAAAATATCCAAATAAATGTAAATGGAGACTTATGATGAATTCCACAAATATTATAGGTTAATATGACATGTTATGGTTGGATAAATATTTTTATTCGATGTGATAACATTTTTATAACTTTCTAAAAAATCAAATACTAAATAGTGTCAAAATTGACATAATTGAGTTTTTAAAACAAATACTATATTATTAAAAGATATAATATTCCATAAAATATAAGGTTCGGCCAAAGGACTTTGATAAGGTCATATATATTAATAATGAACCACATTGGGTTCTCTTTTCTGGTTATAGCATGTTTATTAACCATATAAGATAATAATAAAAAGAGATATGGTAAATGTCAAACTATTTAACTAAGCGTTAAATCTAAAAGATAAGGTTAGTATGATGACCTAAACCTATATAAAACCTATTGGTTAAGAGTTTTCTACCTATCCACACCTTATCCTATAAGTAATTCATTTTGGGGCCATTATAAACTGAAAATAATTTTATTATAAAATAATATTTCAAGTATTTCCAAAAGTGATCATCACCTCTCTTATAAAAGGGAACTTCCCCGTCTCATAATTTCACACCTCCAAATCCTTTTCGCTCGGCCAAACCATGACCAAATATACTCCCAAATATCCTCAATTTATCTTATAGGCCTTCCATTTCTTATAAATCCAACCTAAGGATCCATTTTGATCAAATCAAATGGAAGAATCTGAAGAAGAGGTAAATATTTCATCACCTTTTTCATGTTCATTTCTTCTTCCACTTCCTCTTTATTTGTATTTTCGACACCAAAATAATAACTCCATTACCTCCTACATAAAGTGATGTTATTATAAAAATTTTATAACCATATTAGTTATTTTATCGATCCTATAAATGAAAATGTCACCAAACGTGCATACGTACGGCTTACCATCTCAACGTCGTGGGGTAGTTTGTTATTAAAACAATTCATTATTTGGATGGGAACAATAATGAGTATAACTTATTTAAATAATAAAAATAAAATTTTAATGATTTTGTATTTATTATTTACCATCTAATTACATATGATTTCACCGTCTATATAATGATATTGTCATTCGTGCATACATACGAATTACCGTCTCCATGATGCGATTAGATTCATTCCCACGTTCACCATTTAATGATGATTATAAAAATATATATTATTAATAAGTATGTAATATATGACATAATAAAGCTACGGGATATATATATATATATATATATGTAATTATATATATCTTATTCACTTACTTTCGTTTAATACGATTTGAAAAATGAAACAACATTTAGGCGTAAGTATGGCCTACCGTCTCCATAAACAGTGCCTTCAATTTCATATATCTCTATATAATAAATATATGTGATATATAAATAATGTTTTATATTCTAGAAGTATTTAAATCATGATCTAAATGATACAAGTTAAAACTCATACGATAAAGAAAGTGATTATTACACAAAATGTTAATTTAACATGGAAATCATTATTTAATGGGCATTATAAAGTCACAAATTAATCATGTATGATATAATAAAAGTTTATTATGGTTATGTTATTATGTAATAACATACAATGGTCATTATACATGAGGTTAAACGTACACTTGATTAAAGGAAAGGTCAAGGTAAGGGTTAATTTCACAATCTCATTATCATCAGAGGTTGTTTTTACGTAAGTATCTACATGGAAATATTTATTATCCATGTACATGTTTAATAATAGAGTTTTCAAATGGATTTTTAAGGGACTCTTTTAATAAAAAATTATTTTAAATGTTTTAAATATTTATTCCTCTAATCCTTTCTCATTAATGTACATCTTTTAAAAATTGTTTTAAGTATTTATTTATATGTACATGAATGATTTAAAATGGCAATTCCTTTAAAAAGATTCAAAGTGGTATGGGACACTTTGATTCAAAAATATCTTTTAAATAAATTCCTTTATATAATATGTGACTTCTAATTAATTTCATAAAAAAGGGATATTTCTATCAAAGATTTTTACTAATCATTTTCAACAATTTCGACATCCTTTACGAGATATTATTCTCGATGAAGGTTGATTTATTATATAAATCTTCCATATTTTATTGAAGGTTTTGTGATATGTTTGACGTTGGATGTCTTATTTTTATAAAATTCATGGTTTATGGATAAAGTATTGACATTTCGTATGCTAGTGATAATACAAATCTTTATGTTATGTATAAACATTTTTATATGAGGAATGCTTTGGAGTTAGTTTGTTACAGGTGGAGCCCGCTATAGCTCCTCGATGCATCAGTATCTCTCATGAGACAAAATAGTGACTTGGATGAAGGCCTTGACAAAATCTAATTTGTAGTCTTGGTACATGGCCTTGACTATGTGGTTATAAAGTCTGGCATTATGAATTCCATCATTATGAAGTTGGCTATTGATATTGCATGTGATTATGCGACTATTAAAATATCCATGTGAATAAGTAAATGGAATAATTTGATTTAAATTGGCCATATTATGTAGAATTTTATGACTAAAAGGATTATTTTTTAGTCTTATACATTGCCTGAAATTTTTATGCTTATTTATTAAATTTTCTTCTATATTGTTATCCTTACTGAGCATCGGAGCTCACCCCGTTCTTATGTTTTATTTTCCCAGGATTCCATGATGTGTATTATGATTGATAAGAAGGGTTAAGCTAGAGGATTAATGGTGTTCTCAAATGATAATTTATATTGTATTTTATTTTCTAATGTGTAATGTAACATTCATGTTTGCAATCTATTTTCCAAGACTGCTAAACAGATAGGTCTTTTGGAACATGATTCCTCGTAATCATGAAAATGTATTAAAATAATGCACCGAATCTAGGTAACAGGTGTTGGGGAATTACAGTTGGTATCATAGGAAGTTTAACAACAACCTTGGAAATAGATCTAGATATACTCCAATTAGAGAACATAACCCTAAGATAGACTTTGAGGATTAATATAGAAGAACTTCCTATAATTTTGGAAATGTAGAGATTTTGTGTATTTTCCATGAAATATTTCCTCGTCTAGATACGAACAGGTAGAGATGGATCTGGGATAGATGTACCTAGGATTGAAAACTCTGAAAAGGAGTTTCGGGCATGACCCGGGGTATCCTGGTAAATGACAATGGGCCTTGCTGCAATCATGGATACGACACTCCTGGGGGATATGCTTAGGATAATTTACATTTTCATTACAATCCATTATGAAGGATTTAGGAGTAAATACTTCCTCAAAGAAAATATTTTATGATTATAGATTATATCCATAATCATTCCAATTTATGTTAGTTATTTTACATGTTTGGAATTATGCATTGTGATTCATAAACTAACATAGTGTATTCTAATGTTTTGAAATGGCTCCTAGTAAAAGGAATAAGAATTCTAGAAACACGGATGATTAAAAAATTAAGAAGGTTTATATCATTCATGGTATTAAGCCAACAATTAAAATGAAAATAGTCACCCATGTATTCTCATCATATGCAGAAATAGAATCAAGTGTTAATAATATAAGTAAAGAATTTTCTGAGTCCTATGGTTTTGATGGGATGAAAGAGAAGAAAATGATAGAAGAGAGAAATATGGATAAAGGGAAAAGGGGAACGAAGGATTTTCCCAAATGTGATAACTGTAGAAAGAATATCCTTGGTAAATTCATGAATGGAATTGGAGTTTATTATAAGTGTGGAGAAAAAAGATATTAATTACATGATTGTAATGGTAAGAAAAATGATTTAAATGTACAATGATTCCTCTAGAAGGAGTTGGGACACTATGCGAAGCAATTTCTAAATCCTCAGAGTATACCCAAAAAGCTTCTATTAGATAATAATCAAGTTAGGATTCTACTGATGATGAAGAGGAATGATTATATTTCTTATTTTATTATTAAAGTTTTATGCCATTTGAGTATCGTATCAATGATGTACATGTTATATGAATTATAGAATATAAAACTAATTTACTGAAGTAGTATTTCATTAAGGACTTGAGATTGTGTGGAACCAAGAAAATTGAATCCATACCAGGTTAAAGTTTTTGGAAAATATATTGTTGAGATAAAGATAAACGATAATACAGTTCTGATATTGAGGTAGTGATTTTTGATAAATATATGATTGATTTAGATAAATTAATGATTTTTATATTCCATCATTATTGGAGTTTACAAATTTTTTAGTTAAAATGAGTATATCCAGCATTATATAAGGAATAAAAGAGCATGAATGTAATAAATATGTTTTTATGGTAATTCCAGATGTTATAGTGTTTTAAAAGAATAATGATGAAGGTATTCACATGTTATTAGATGGAAAAAAGGATCATCATTGTTTTCACCTTTCTAATAATTTTTGGACTGTGATTTTGGACAGAAGTATTTAGTATAAGTCTAAAGTTCGAATCAATTGTGTTTTTTTAAGGTTAAATAATTTCTTGAGATTATTTTCGGATTGTCATAAAATGGACAACCTAGAGGTCGGGCGACAACCAGTCGCATCCAGAAAGGCCACGAGACTTGAACCTGTAACCGAATGGCGACAAGGGTGGATCACCAACCACTAGAATACATGATGTCCGGGTTTGTATAAAGTATAATTTTTAAAATATTCTGATAAATGAATTATAGATTTATTATTTTTGGAACCCGAAACAATTTGAATAAATAGAATATTTTTTTGAATTCTATTGTCCTTTAAAGTGAAAGATGAGTTTGTGGTAGGAATTAGTTGAAGGATGAAACTCTACTTGTCAAGTATATTTTTTCCTCTAATTATATAAATAAATTAATTCTTAAACATTAGGGAAGGGATGTTATAACCAAAACAATGTGTTATCCTAATACCTTATGTTTTGTTGAACTAACGATATTTTATATCATCGTAGATTGATGGCTATGATGCCTTTAATTTTAAACTTGTTTGTGATTGATGAACTCAATCACTCCCTATAAATATTTATTTTTTTTCCTCCAATTATGTGTCTATAATTTCCACCAATTTTGTCCTAATCGAGATCATAATTTGGTGATAACTTTTTCATTCCCATTACCTCTCACTAAGTACAAATTTTATTTACCCAATTTCTGATGTGGGATTTCCATAAAGGAATATTTATATTTTTAACCATTTATTTTCAAAGAACAATTTAAAATTGTGAGGACCTAACTTATTGAAGGATGGGAGAATGTAACACCCCAATATTTCATAGTATGTTATCTCATTAAAGTAATTCAATATCTTGCACTACACACAACACTTAGTTCTAGCACACGACAACTTACCAAACTAGCCATTTAAAAAGCTGTTATGAATAGCATTAACTGAATTTTGAATCTTATATACTTTATATAATTTTAAAATCCATATTATGTGTTTCTTAGACATTATATAAGAACAAATTCATTTTTTTAGATAAAAGAATTATTTTAAAAAAAATCAACTTTAACAACATTTAATGCCGAACACTTTTTAAAACCAATATTTGACACTTTTAAATTTTCAATTTAATGAAATTAAATTCTTCTTTAGAATTGGGACATAAAAATTTAGTTTGGATATTTTTTTACTTTTCTAATAACTTTTATATTTTGATGAATAGTGAAAAATATTATGTTTTAATTGAAAACAACTTTTTTAATAGAAATAATTTATACTATTAAATTATGAATTTCAATGGTTTTTATGTATAATTAGATTATATTTTTATCATTTAATACAATGTAGGTAATTATATGTAATTTCACTTTTAAATTTGACATAAATACATGTCAATATTTTGATAGTTTTTACTTTTTTAAAACCCTCTTTTTGGTTTTTGACGACAAGAATTAATTTTAAATTAATAAATGCCACATATATGTTTTGAATTTTGTAAAATAGACTTAATTTTTGAATTCTGAATATCTATATTATCTTTGGGTGAATTTTTGGTATTTTTCTAAAAACATTCAATATTTTATAAATAGCCAAATAAAGTACGTTACTATTGATAACCAAATTTTTATTTAAAGAAATATTTACTTTTTTTAATTTATCTTAAGTCCAAATAGATATATAATACCTATTTAAGTTCAATGTAGTTCATTTGAGACATTTTATAATAAAATTAGATGTATTAAATTTTATTGAACATGTAAACCTCTTTTACCCACCTCCAAGGAGCATTTTCAAAATTCTCATAATACATACTTTTACCAATTCTGTGAGTTGAATTACAAAAATCCAAGAGACATGGTTAATATCATTAAGTAAAATTTGGTTCAATAAGATAAAAATAATTTTTGGTGAATAATAACTTTTCACTTTTATTTACCATGTTTAAAAGTAAATAGGGTAATTAAGGGTAAAAATGAAATCATAATTACCCTAACACAAGTCCTAATTATATTGGAAAAGTATAATTCCACCAAAAAAACCTTAGTAATAAAATATGATCCTCTATGGTCCACTTGGATTAGATTAGGACATTTATTATTATTTTATTTATAGAAGAGTTAAAAGAGTTAAATTCAATGTTTAATAACAAAACCATTATTAATACCCGGTTATAGACAATATAAATTCAACTATAAACATTAATTATAAAGCTAAAATTATTTCCTAAATAATGGTATTTTATTTATAATTTTTATACATTAAATAATTTAATTTATTTATGACACAATGATGAAGAATTAATTACCTTATTAATGAAATATTAAAATAATTGATTTTATAAATATTCAAATAAATGTAAATTGATACTTATGATGAATTACATTAATTTGTAGGATAATATTATAAGTTATGGTTGGTTAGATAAATTTTATACCATGTTTTTACGTTTTCATTACTTGCAAAAAAATCAAATACTAAATAGTGTCAAAATTGACATAATTGAGTTTTTAAAACAAATACAATATTTTTAATAGATATAATATTCCTAAAAATATAAGGTGCTGCCAAAAGACTTAGATAAGGAAATATATATTATTACTGAACCCAATGGGGATCTATTGGCTTGTCATAGTATGTTTATTAACCATATAATATAAAAATACAAAGAGACATGGTAAATGTCAAACTATTAACTAAGAGTTAAATCTAAAAGATAAGGTTAGTATAATGACCTAACCCTATCTAAAACCTATTGTTTGAGATATTTTAGACCCATACCCACCATATAATCTAAATAAATTATTTTTGAGACATTAGAAACAGAAGATTATTTTATTATAAAATAATATTTCCAGCTTTTCCTAAAGTGGCCCTCACCTCTCTTATAAAAGGGAACTTATACTTATCTTAATTTCACACCTCCAAAGCCTTTTGAAATGACCAACCCCCACAAAAATATCCTCTAAACTTACCTCCATTAATCCTAGAGGAATTTATTTGGTCAGAAATCCAAACTAAGAATACCTTTTGATCAAATCCAATGGAAGAACCCGAAGAAGAGGTAAATATTTTCTCACCTCTTTCAAGTACTTTTCTTCTTCCACATCCTCTTTCTATGTTGATTACATACCAAAATAATAATTAATGTACCTCCTACATACTTTGATATTATTATAAATATGTTACATCCGTATTTGATATTCTATCCATCTTATAAATGACAAAGTCAGCATACATGCGTACGTACGGCTTACTATATCCACGTTGTGGTGTAGTTTGTTATTAAAGAATTTTATTATTTGTTTGGGTATAATAGTGAGTATAACTAATTTAAATAATAAATATAACATGATAATTATTCTGTATATATGAGATACCATCCAATTACATAATATTTCATAATCTATATAATGATATGGTCGTTCGTGCGTACATACGGATTACCGTCTCCACGATGCGATGAGATTCATTCTCACATTAACCATTCAAAGATTATTATAAAAATATATATTATCAATAAGTATGTAATATATGAAATAATAATGATACTATAGATATATATATATATATATACTAACATATTTATTATTCACTTACTTCCGTTCAATACGATATAAAAATGAAAACAACGTTTATGCATACGTACGTCCTACCATCTCCATAAACGGTGCCTTCCATTTCATATATCTATCTATTATAAATATTCATATTCTAAATATATACGATATATAAGTCAAGGATTATATTCTTGAAGTATTGTAATCTTGGTCTAAATGATACAAGTTAAAACACATACGATAAAGAAAGTAATTATTACCAAAAACGGTAAATTAACATGGAAATCATTTTTTAATGGGCATTATAAAGTCATAAATGAATCAGATATGATAAAATAAATATGAATATGGTTTTTTTATAATTTAATAACATAATGTGGCCATTATACATGAGGTTAAACGTACCCTTGACCAAAGGGAATTTCAAGGTAAGGGTTAATTTCACAATCTCATTATAATATGAGGTTGTTCTTATGTAAGTGTCTACTATGAAATATTTATTATTCATGTCCATGTTTCATAAAAGAGTTTTCAAATGGATTTTTTAAGGGAAACGTTTAATAAAAAACAATTTTAAATGTTTTAATGATTTATTCTTCTAAACCTTTCTCATTAATGTCCATGTTTTTAAAATGGTTTTATGGATTTATTTATATGGACAAGAATATTTTAAAATGTTAATTCCTTTAAAAAGATTAAATGTGGTATGGGATGCTTTGATTAAAAAATTTCATTTAAATTAATTCCTTTATAAATTATGTGTGTTTTTAATGATTTCATATAAAAGGGATATTTCTTTCAAATGTTTTTACTAATCATTTTCAACTATGTCAACATCATTTACGAGATATTATTCTTGATCGAGGTTGATTTATTATACAAATATTCCATATTATATTGATTTTACTGTGATATTTTTGACTTTGGATGTGATATTTTTATACCATTCATGGTTTATGGATAATGTATTGACATATTGTATTCTATTTTCAATACAAATGTTTATGTTACGTTTAAACATTTTCATATGAGGAATGCATTGGACTTAGTAAGTGACGGGTGGAGCCCGCTATAGCTCCTCGATGCATCTGTAGGTCTCATGAGACAAACTAGAGTCTTGACACATGGCCTGGAAAAAATATTATTTGTAGTCTAGGCACAAGGCCTTGACTATGTGGTTATGAAGTCTGGAATTATACATTCCATCATTATGAAATTGACTATTTATATTACATGTGATTATTTGACAAGTTGAATATCCATGTGAATATGTATATTGCATTATTTGATTTACAAAGGCCATATTATGCATAATTTTAGGTTTAAAAGGCTTATTGTTTATCCTTATACGTTACCTTAAATGTTTATGCTTATTTATGAATATTTCCACTATATTGTTATCCATACTAAGCATCTGAGCTCACCCATTTATTATGTTTTATTTCTCAAGATTCCAAGAAGTGTATTATGATTGATAACAAGGGTTAAGATAGCGGATTAATGTTGTTATCAAAGGATAATTCATGTCGTGTTTTATTTTCTAATGTGTAATGTAACGTTCATGTATGAAATCTATTTTATAAGACTGCTAAACTGATCGGTCTTTCGGGACATGAATCCTTGTAATCATGCCAATGTATTAAAATAATGCACCGACATTGGGTAACTGGGATTGGGGCATTACACCAAGTATGTCCGGAGCATTCTAGCCCTTCAAATAGTAGTCCCAAGTAGTTTGATGCCCACCTGTGATATCCATGTAAAATTACTGCCAGAGAGATTTGAACCCTAGATCAAGTACAACCTATCACCCGTGAACCACCTCTTAGCTACAACTATGAAAAATTTAACTATTTTATATACGTAAACATGGACCACTTTAAATATATTTTATTCTTTATTTTAATAGATATTATTTACATAAAATATTTAAATACTTTTAAATATATTACCCATATATATATATATTTATATAAACTATATAATTATATGTATATATACATTTTTTTATATTTATAAATATATAAATATAAATTTTGTATATACTTAATTACATATTTATATATTTTATAAATTTTTATTTATATTGTTTATATAAATAGTTATATTTGCATATATAAATATATATATTTATCCATGTCTATGTTTATTTATGTATTCATATAATATTTATAGATATCATATAAATATAATATATATTTACTTAATTATTTATATTATACATATATACATATATACATATATACATATATACATATATACATATATACATATATACATATATACATATATACATTTATACATATATACATACATACATATATACATATATACATATATATATTTGAGTTTATGTGTGTATGATAATAATAATAATATTATTTTTAATTGTTGTAACTACTCAAGTTTTTTAAACTATAAATATTATATATTGATTTTATAAGTACTATACAGTTATTTTATGATTTATATCATACATATATTATATTAAATAAATTTAAATTATATATTTATTTAAATTATTCATATAAATAAATACATATTTATATATTATATATATGTTATATATATATATATTTATTTATTTAGATCATATATTTATTTAATGACATTAAAAATATACTCACATTGTGTATTTGAGTACATATATTTATCATTTTGTACATTAATATAAATATTTATTTCTTTTTATAAATTTTAAAATATGACATATAATTAGTATTATATGAAATATATTTTATAAAAAAACTAGATCTTTTTATATGAAATAGAATTTATTAAAACATTTTTATAATGTTGAATGAAATAAATATTATATTATATATAATTAGTATGTATATTATTTATTATTATAATATTATAGGAAATAAAATTTATACAAATATATTCTTAATATTATATGAAATAAAATATTATATTATATATAATAACTAATATATGAAATAAAATTTTTAAAAATATTTATATAATTCATTTCAACACATATATTTATTATTATAAACATTAATAAATATAGATTAGAATATATATAGTTTTCTAAAATTGTGTACATTAATATATATTTATTTATATAAAATCTATTTCATCTAATAAAAAATTAAATATAATATAAAATCATAACCATATTATTTATAATTATATTTGTTGTTATAAAAATATAAATTATAAAAAAAATCCATAAGTTTTTATATGTTATATTTTTTTAAATAAATTATATTTATCTATATATTTATATAATATGTACAACATTTTACATTATAAATATTTGATATTATATGAAATAAAATTTATAAAAGTAAATATATATTAATGTGCATAATATTATAAAAATATTTTTATGTATACATATCAATAAAAATAAATACAACCATTTAAATATTTTAAATAATACATTCATATAATGTAATTAAATATATTTATATGCTGGGTTTTAATCATATATATATATATATATATTTAGGATGTTTCATTTTAAAAAATATTTTTGGCATTCACAAACACATTTAATATCTTAAATTAGAGGGGGTTTAGAACCCCCTCTATTTTAAGAACATTATATGGGTTTTTAGAACCCCTCTAATTTGAGATATTTGTGTGGGTATCGAACCCCATTTATTTTAAGACATTGGAGGGGGTTTTCAACCCCCTCAAAAACCCAACCAGATATTTAAAAAATATGGTTTAAAATATAGATGGGGTTCACAAAACCCCTCTAAATTTGATAATTTAGGATAGCTATACATAACACCCCTTTAATTTTTATATTAAATTAATTTAGTCAGAGTTCATAACGCCATCTAAGTTTGATGATTATCGGGGGTTTTGAGGAACCCCCTCTAATTGTAGATAAAATGATTTTTGATGTGGTTTTTCATAACCCCCTATAGTCTGTTGTTTTTTATAGTATTGGATGGGTGAGTCCAAAATTATATATCCCTCTAACGCACAGGTTAATATGGTATGTCTCATGATATAATGTGAAATATACATGAACATGTTTCTAACTTAGTTCATAATACTGATGCTATGATTTTTCAAATATGTTATGTGAGAACATGATTCCAGCTTTTGTTCACACCATTGTATGTTATTTGAAAACTATTACATGATGGTTGATTTTTATAAATTTCGACATTCCATGCCTCTATCAAATGTTGACCACCTTATGTTGATGATGATCTGTTTCTTAAGATATGATGATTATGATGATTAATCTCATCCATATGTTATTAGTTCATGGATTTTATTTCTGCTATGTTATCCTTCCCCTTACTAGGTTTTTAGCTCACCCCTTTCTTTGATTTATATCCTTAGGAAAATAAATGTTCTAAGGCAAACATGGATGCATTTAAATTGATAAAGAAGAAGAATTTTAATATGTTAAATGATTTATTATGTATACGTGATGTATAATATTAATTTTCCCAACAAACTAAATCTATTAATCCTTGAATTAAAAATTAATATGTTGTTTATCTCAAAAATTATGTAATTTTCATTTAAGAAAAAGATGGGTTGTTATAGTACCCATCTCCATATTTCAGATCAATTTCATCCCATATCGAGCAATATTAATATGGCTCATAATTATGACTAAACATATTTCTATGACATATCCATTCATATAAACTGGTATCCAAACTAGTGTATAAGAACCTCTCAGTAGGCTGCCACGAATTGTGACTATAATAATATTCATTTAGATTTAATATTGTGAATGTTTATTTATTACATATAATGACTGAGAAAAAAATAATATATAAAATAAAAAAACCATAATCCTCTTGATTGGTGATGAAACCCTGGTCAAACATACCATCAAACTCCATTTATGAATTTCCCTCTTCATTATATAATGATTGTGAAAACCATAATTACTAGATGAAATTTTCCTCTATTCTGGAAAATCCTTGTATCCTAAATTAAATGGAATTTATGTACTCATCCTCACATTCCAGTGAATGTATAATCATAGGTAATCCTTATAGGTCATACTAGAATTACTAACTCATGTAATCCATTAAATCCATGGAGATAATCTTGGTATTCCAATTTTTATAAAATTGTAAATCATATAGAGTCCAAGGAGATATTCAAAAAATAAAAAATATCTATAATTTTTCATCCGATGGAATATTAGGATCTTATCACAATATTCCAATTTATTTAGTTTCAGTATTATATATAATCATAGAATATTGTAATGACCTAAAAAATTATTTATATAAGTCCAAATGTGGAAAAATATTCCACTAATGCATTAGTAGGCCTAATTCCAAATAAGAGAATTTTTTTGTTATTTTCAATTTATAAATAACTAATTTAATTTTATAAAGGAAAGGGATCCCAAATATTTCATTTATTAAGGGGATTTTTTGTTTATCCATTAATGAATTTTCAATGTTTCCTAATGTTTAACAATTACATAGGTGTCATAAAAAACATTATAGGAAACTTCTTTTATTTCCCAATGTCAATTATCAAGTCCATCAAGAATCTCGAGTGTCACAATAATATAGAAAATATTAACTAAACTAATTCCTCCCTAAGGAAGTGGACCAAGTTCTAAATTAAAATTATTCCTAGTTAATTCTCTTTATTTATGTGTGTTATATACTTAATTTTAGAAACAAACAAAATAAAATCAGTAACTTTTTCATATTAATAGAAAAACCGACTACTCAAACTAAAAGTCACATACAAGATGATAGTGAAACATTATGGGATAGAACTATTAAAAAAACAATATTAGAATCAAAGACATGTTATTATTGAGTATCAGAATACAATTTGAGAAAAAATGCATGAAATGAATAAAATAGAAAAATTACATGAAAATATGTTTTATTACACATCAATAAAGAGAAATCAAATTTAAATGGTTTAAGAGAATAAAAGAGGAAATATGATTTGAGGCCCTATAATGCAATTTCATATTCCTTAATCATAAGGGGAAATTAATAATAACCAAAGGAGATGGATAAAGGTAAAAAAAGGTTAGGAGAAGAGATCAAATGAGGGATACTATATATATAGATAGGGAGATTTTTTTGTTTGTTTTTAGGGTGTAATTATAGATAATATAAAATATTCCACGCTAAAAAGGATCATAGATCTCAACATCTAGTCATAGGATACTATAAGTGGCTCTTTTATATTCACGACACCCACCATATGATCGATTGATTCTCTCTATATAGTTAGTGGCTTCCAGTATATCACAGGTTCTATTATTTTATACATCTGGTAGCAGATAATAATATATATTCTCTTAATACTCCCCGATCTACATGATTCCCAAGCACTCATGAAATCCCCTAAACCACCTTAGATAACATATTTATTGAAAAATATAAGGGGATTAAGAAAAAATACAAGGGGTTCATTAATTGATGAATGGTTGGGGTCTTAATGTGTAGTCATTTTTCTTACTGGTGGTATGAAGTTCTAACACACTCCCTAAGAGTGTTCCATCAACCTATAATGTTCCACAACTTAAATAATTCCAATATATGTGGACAACTGTGGTTCGTTCGCATAATAGAAGAATGCATATTAATCCTGCATGCTTGGATGATTATAATAACGTCTCATGTACATTGTGATAATCACCTTTCATGGTTTCAATAGGCTCTGTAGTCTTATTGATTATGTTTCATATATATATCCAGATCACACATGTGAATGATCCTCTTATTGTAACAAGTATAAAACGAGGCACAATTTCCTTGGGATCTATCATAAAATGATGGGGTTGATGTGGTGGGAAGATTTCTGGGCTAGTCAGGATTTGCTTTAGGATTCCCATCACTATTAATTAAGATTAGGACAAATTGGATAACTATTCATGTGGGAAAGCATGGTTCTTAGATTATCTTTCATGATATAATTTTTCATTTTCTAAATTTTGTATTCAATGTATCAAAATGATTTACATATTAAAATTTCAATAAATTTTAATTTTACACAGAATTTTGGGTCAATATGTTGTCAACATTACGTATGGGATGTTAACTACCCCCCTTAATGTCATGTATACACCCATGCAAGATTTTTTTTAAAAGTTTCAAAAAGATCATAAAAAAATTGGATTTTCGTTTTCAAACTCACTTATAAGGAACTAATGAACAATATAACCAATAGATAAAGGGAGGTTCTCACAACTAGATCTGTAGAATAGGAAATGTTTCTATGAAATCTTAGTCCCTTATTGAGGGGGATTTGTTTCTACACATGGAAATATAACTTTCTTCCACTTTTGGAATAAAGATAATTTTATACCTAGAATATGATGTTTTCATAAAAGTTAGTATCACATCATTAATTTTGTGGATAATTTTGTGATTGAATATTTTGGGTACAATAATTAATAAATAGACACACCATATCTAAAATATACACCTTTTAAGAATTCCATATAATTTATTCTCAAAAGTAAATTCTATAAATCCCTTGATGTTCTTCTCATTCGCATCAACATTTAGAGAATAAATAAATTTTTAATGGATTAAAACCACTACAAAAAATTTTAGATATTGTTTAACGATTAGGTTAATCAGTTCAATTAACATTTTGGATGATTTATTCACATCAAACTACATCAAATAAGATACTGTGATCCTAAGTTGACGTAAATTCGATTGTCAAAATTTCTTCCTTAAGAAGATGAAATTGGTTCTTACAAGATCCAATATAATTTTTTTGAACATCGCTGTTTCATTAAGATAATTATATAGGAAATTGATTTTAAAAACATTTATTTTTTCATGATAGTAACTTCATTCACAAGGAGATAGAATATTAAAACCCTTAAATAACCTCTTATCCTTATTTAAATCTAGGAAAATATTCTCAGGGAGACATACATATCTTAATAAATTCTATTTCTATAATGACCTTTATCATCAAATCTATCTTCCAGACCTCATCTTGGTCCATCCAATAATCTATATAATATATTTTTCTTTCCCCAAGCTTAAATTCTATTTTGAAATTAACCATTATATTAAGAAGGGTTTATTTATCATATTCGAAGAAAATTAATACTCTTCTGCCAATATAGTAACATATTACTTAGAATCATCAATGGAACATAATTATTGGCCTATAAACTACTGAGTAGTTGGATTAATTCTATTATGGTCCAATATTGTCCATCCTTCCAAAGGATCTTATTCACTTATAATGATGAATATTTAATAATAATCCCCATCAAATATTATACTATATTTATAAAAATATAAAAAATCATACAATGATGAAAACCTATTCTTATCCTGAATGTTATCATATATTTACATATCATCCATGATGATATCCAATGAAAATTTCCATCAACTGAATGTGTCCTCTTAGTGAGAGAAATTATAAAAGAGATGATTATTTCCACAAGTTTGAGTCTATATCATATTTGGATAGTTAAAGAGATCAACTAGGTTATCTATATCACTAAAAAAGAATACATAATCAAATAAATTACTCCCATTTAAATCAATGTATATTTCATTAAAAGTAGAGATGGTACTAATCACACCATGAACCTTATCCAGTATCATTTACACTAAAACCCCAATTTACTCCATTTTATTACTTCTTGGTCTATTAACCCCTTAGAATATCACATTCCACATGAATTTTGTGGTGGTTAATATTTATCAATGACTAATATATACCCTACTTATCTCACCCCACCATCTCCTCTTTTAATGGTACCTCAAAGGGTACCACCCAGTCCACCACAAGGGGGATCCTCAAATATATGTTCCTCCTATTAAAGAGGTTGATCCATCATAACACAATGTCTCTCCTACACATCCCACAATATAGAGAATATAGGATCTAAGATACATTTATCATTATATAATAAAACATCTCAATATCATAGCTCGGTGGAACCTATCTAGTATCCTTATACATTTTACCCATGACACCAATATGGGGATCATACATGGTTTTCATGAATTTTCCTTGAAAAAAATATCTTCCTAATTATTTTGGATGATTATACTCTAAGAAATCCAAAATATACATCATATACAAGATAAAACTCTATAATTAATATATCAACCCTAACTCTCGCTTGAGGATTGTATAATTGATATGGATGAATAGATTTATACTCCCCCAAGAGTCTTTTTCCAATGGCCTCCTAGAAACATCCAAGCTCAATGATATCTATTATAAATCAAATTCTAGGAATAAATAATGTTTTCTATCATTATATTAGTGAAATGATATATAAAAATGCTACCATAATATAGTTATATAATCTCCTCCCTTTATAACATTATCATTTTTGTAAAATTATTCTTCTCTATGAATAAATGGTTATACTTTTCCCAAAGTACTGTAACCTAGCTCTGTGTATCAATGATCAATGTCCACCAGTGTTATATTTTTTCATGAAAAAAATATAAACATAGTGAATACCATCTAGTAATTATATATCTACATTTTATATAAAAATGAAATATACCCTAAGAAATAATCTAAATTCTCATGATCTGAATCCCTAGAAATCCCAGGATGTATTGATCTTTAAAACTCATAAAGATCAATCAACCTATGAGTACTCTCATCCTTCACTTTGGGGAGGTATATATTCATTTTGGGTGGGTTAAAACTTTGTTAAACTAGTGGAGGATTGACCCACTACTCCACTGATGGAAGGAAACCTCTATATCGTTTTTATGAAATAAATAATCACTCCAATCATGGTTAGTAATTATAGGTTAAATCATTACAAAGGGATCAACACATCACTGAATATGAAGTAGAGATATATCGTTATAAGTTTTCATCGTACTTTTAACCAAAATAACCTATGATTCTCCAAAAAAATTAGTAAGATATGACTCAAAGATATGATGAAAGAATAAATAACTAAAACACCACATAATTCATGTACTATCTAATTAAATATTATAACAGCTTCCTTATAATCCAAATTTGATGAAAATTTTATTAGTGTCCTATTGAAAGGATACATAATTCTCCCACACCAATATCATGGTTCCCTATTCTGTTACCCTAGGTAAAAACTCTGTAACATAATTTACCTTCGAATAACAGACAAGTCATCCTAAGACCCCAACCCCCATAATAAATCCGTAAGAGTATAACTTCTATAATACCATTATAACATGACCCAAAGCACTAGGACCCTCACATTTTCCAGATTTAAGATAATCATTCCATGCCAATCCCTATATTTATAGGTTTCAGGCTACTGACATGAATAAAGATGAAAAATCATAAAAATTTGAGGCCTTATCCAATAAAAATAAAAAATATATAATATTAAATCTATTGGAAAACGTATATTACAAATTAAAAACTATGTTTATTTAAAGAAAGTGTTATAATAATTTATTTTTAAAAAATAAACTATACCCTAAAAAATAAATATAAACTAAATACAATATAAAGGAAATTCACAAATCCCAACACACCATGATAATGAACAACCTCAAATAACTGAATAAGATAACTCTACAATATTTCAAAAGAATCATGAAAATTACAAGCTATGAACACCTATGACATCCCATATTAACTAGATTCACTAGCTATATATCTTCTTAGACTGTCATCAAACTATTAGTAATATATAGTGACACAAAACATGAATGTATGAGAAATCAATCATGGTGAGAAAAAATATTCCAATTTGGATATCCTAATAATAAAAAATTGAATCTATGGTAGTAAGTTATCTCAATATAATAATGGGTAATTTGTAATAAGGTAATATGTTAAAAGGGATATCTGGGTCATTGATAAACATAGAACATCCTTACTGATTTCCTTCATAAAAAGTATCATTAATTACCCAGAACACAAAAAAAACAAAAAAACATGTTACCTAACATATGTAACTACTAAATCATCCATAAATGATAGATGTATTAGGGGGAATGCATAATATTTAAGATATAATGTTTATAAAATAATTATATACCTCTCTGAGTGACTAGATACTCATATAGAAAACAACCCTGGAATCCACTGAGATGTTCCACGAGATGGTTGGCCACATGACTTCAATTTCACCTATCTATACACTAGAGTATATTGTCTAGAATTGAGGTACTAGGGTGTGTATGTTGGGAGAGTATACTCTCATGAGTTATAGAGTTTCAAAATAGTAAAAAAAATGGGAAATGATTGATGTACAAAAAAATTACCTGTATAAGAATATTAAATCATTTATAGAAATAAATAGGCATAATAAGAACCATAAAAAGATATAGAATTATGATGATGATTTCATGTAGCTATAAAAAAGTAGGTACACATGATATAGGGGAATAATTCATATACCACATTTTATAAGGAAATAAAAAGGCCAATGTCTTCTAATACTACCATATTGAGCAAAGGCTCAGTCCTATACTCCTATACTCCTTCCTAGTAATAAAAGAAAGCATTGGAAGTTGGTCTCTTCACTTTATCTATACATGAAATCAAGATTTATAGTTAAGAACAATGGGAATCCCAAGAACGGTGTTTGGTATGCTCAGTATTCCACCACCAATGATGTCAGGAACAATCCAGTCAATTCATATAAAATGAGTAGTGTGCTAATAATAGAAAATGTAAGGAAATGTATAAATAAATACATCATACTGGGTTTCTCTTGGGATACCTGACCGACACTATTCTATTCTTCGAATTCCATATGTCTCTGAACCAAGGTTACTTGTGAAATTATGACAATGTGTATAAATGAGTAATCATAAATAGGTTATCAAGATTGTACTAATCCCAAGAATGTGATTTTTCAGGGTATAAACTTCTTTTAATTTAATGTATTTTCAATCTTGTCTTTAGATTGAAGGAATCTATACAATTTAATTGAGTGTAATCATGGGATTTTCAAACGCATGTTGTGTCATGGAACATAAGTACCATAGTAGGAGTGGAAAAATTACTCAACTTCATACGAGTCCATACAAGGAGTTCCATAAATATAATCCCTTGTATCACTATTGGCATAGTGTGATGAAAATGACATCTATGCTCATCCATGATATCTCACATAGCGGTATGACTATCTCTTATGGTGGTGTATACCAATCCTTCCACCACGACCATCCCTTGAGGCCTTCCTATGGAATCATTATCACTCATAATGAGGTACATAATATGTGTGTTGAGCATGTCCAAGGAATACAATGTGTTTTTCTCAATGTATTTACTATTCATTAAAAAATATTTGATAACGAATGATACTACCATCAAAGGATATCCATAAATGGGATCCCAAGCATATATCATGGCAGGATATTAAGGTATGGTTTATCTGTTAGGATCTCATACCATTTAAACAAGGAATTATTGTTATAATATAAAAGAAAAAATATTTTAAGGAAAATAACTAAACAACATACATTGGGTTAATAGATGATCAATCATCAATTTTTGTCCATTGATTTGATCGAGAATGGGATAAAATGGAAGAGGAAAGAAATCATGAAATTAGGTAATATGGGACTGCACAAAAGAGAACAAAATATGGTAACTTAAGTGGTATAAGGAAGAGAGTTGAAAAGATAGCTTAATATTTTGGATCAAACACAGTTGATGGTGTAGATAATGGAGCATAGAAAGAGGATATCCAATAGTACAAAGATCATTCATAATGGAGGATATTTTTTACTACAGATATTTTGGATGGAGGAGGGTCTAGTAATAAATGATCCCCTCCCTTCTTTTAAAAAAACGAGCCATCATAATTTACACAGTGTGTAAACATTACATGATATTTAAAGATCAGTTTATTTTTAGGGGAAAACCCTATTTAGAACATGTAGGGGGGATAGAAAATTCATGTTCATGTCATATATTATAAATATAGTCCTGTATTTATGATACACTATTTATATTTGGTGTCCAACTTACATCCATCCTTTTTCCCTCTTACCTTCCAGAAATAAAAGACTAGACTAAGGTCCAAGTCACTAGGGGCTAAGCCAAAAGATAAACTCAATAATTATTTATCAAAAAAAAAATTCCTCTCCAAAAATAAATTGAATTACAACCTCACCTCGAAAAAAACATGTATCTAATTTTCCATTCCATGTGTTGTAAAATTTCATCTATGAAATGTTCTGGTAATTGAGTATGTAGATTGGATTCTCACTCCCATGTCTCATCATGTACATGAACTTATTATCATAGACCTAAACTAGATGAACTAGCCTTTCTCATAGATCCTGATTGCTCCAACCTATGATACGAATTATTTGGTCCTTTAAGGATGTATCATCCACGGTCTCAATTTCGTCACACTCAATAGAATGAGATGAGTCTAAACGATAAAAAATGGTTTGATACCTAATAACATCATGCATGGCCTTGTATCTTATAGATAACTATAACTAATAGGATACAATCCTGACTCTCTATATGATATAAAAATTCTCAAATAATGAGGTAATATCTTGAACTATTTGTAAATCCATCTATTAGCCAATTTGGGATAAATTGGATGAAAAACCCAATGTCCCAAATCAAACTCAAGAGGTCAATAAGGTTGATTAGAATAATAAATCTTCCTAGACTAAGATGTATCCATACAATTTTTAATTAAATTTACCTTATCAAAATTATATTGAGAATGATGAGGGCCGAGTAATGATTCCTCATATACCTCAACCCAAGACATGAGAAAATGACATTGTCTACTATAATGTTCTTTATTTGGAGCCATACTAATCATTTATTGAATGTTATTGTTATAGGAAAATAAATTAGAGTTATATTTTTCTCCTATGAAATTATAATATCAAGGACACATTCCTGGAGAACATCCTTTAACACCAATATCCTATCCTCTAACACCCTGTCGATCGAAGGGAGATAAGTTATACTCAAGAGAACCTGTGAGTGTAATTCCTTCTTCAAACTCTTCCAAAATATTGATGTAAATTATGAGTATGTATATGATATGATAGAAATGGGATCACCATGATGTTATACAATATCCTAAAAATAAATTTTTAAAGTTCATCAACTATGATTTTCTCTAATATAGGTACAAAATGTGTGAAGTTGGATAAAAATTAGGTGATCACTAATATTGCATCACTAACTTGTGGGGATATTAGAAATCCAATAATAAATCCAAAGTGATGTCATTCAATTTCCATATATCAATATATATATATATATATAATTATGAATATATATATATATATATATTCTATATAAGTGTAAACGCTCACTAGATTTCCATATTTACCTACTAATAGGTGGAACACCATGCGATAAAACCTAAATATACCTCCTCATACATAGATACCAATATTAACGATGTATTTCTCGATACATATTCTAAATCCCAAGGTGAACTTCCCTAATAGAGTCATGGAATTCAGACATCAACTTCTCCCATATATTAGCAGGCACCCATACATGCTCGATAAAGTAAAAGATGTCATTCTTTTCAAAAACACTACCTGGTAGTGTGTTCTCAATGGAGACAATTTCCCTTAGGATGAGTCCCCTAGGATATAATTTTTTTCTCTTAAATACCAATTCTAAAAGGGTAGATTTCATTTATATAGTTTATACAAATGTTTTCCAATGAAATTATTGTAACTAAATGTGAATCTTAGAATGCAATTCAATCAACTATCCCTCACTGATAGCCTCTTGGATGTCATTTTTCCGAGTCTTCTTGATTAAGACCTCATATATTTCATTCCCATTTTCTGGCTATCTAAGTATTATCAATGTTGTTTTACTTTAGATATTCTACCCCCCACCCTACATGAGATTAATGTCATGGTAAATGACAATGTATTTAATCATTTTGTGATCCGTTTAAACAAGGAACCACTTAAAAAATCGAAAATTCCTTCAAAAAGATAACTCATTAAGTATATCTACATTCTTGTGGTCATTTATATGGTAATTATGCTCATGAGGTCTCAGTTAGATGGACCGTACCCAAAAACCAAATCATGCTACATTAGAAAATACTCATATCTATATTTATCAAGCATTGAAGTAAAAATGTATAGCCTCTTCTGGGATCTGGTATAATCATGATCGGTGCTAAAGTTAGTCTCCAATTCAACACCTAAAAGAATATCTCAAATGCATTAGACCATATGAAATTCACACCCAATTAAGTAAATCATGTAAGATTCACTACTACGTGTGATAATTCCTGAATAAAATGCATTTAATATTCATCCTACACCATGATAATTTATATGTAAAATAAATTCATGGGACACTTATAGAAATCCAAGATTACGACCTTTTATATTTAAATAGATAAACCTACCTCTGGAAAAAGATGACCCAAGAAGTGAACATTATTGATTCAAAAGAAAAATTTTCTTATATTAGTATATAACTGGTTCTATGTTTGGGAAATCTTATATATATATATATATATATATTTTCTATGACCATGTTGTTTGCAATAAATCAACAAGATTCTATCCAGAAATACCACCATAAATAATTCTTGATACCGGTGGAAAACCCAATCCATCAAATCCATGAAAAATATGGCTTGGTTTTTAAGATCGAATGATAAAACCATATACTTTTACAATCCATACATACACTATATTGTTGTATGTGGTATTAATAATGGTATCACAACCACCTAATGGTGGTCTGACCTAAAATCAATAATAGAGGAAACTATATCTCTATAGAGATAGTTGAAGAGGCCATCTCTATAGAGGAGTGGATAATATTTATTTACAGTAAGCTGGTTCAACCATCATAAATCCACACACAACCAATGATTACCATCCAACTTCTTGGAAAAAATTATAGGTTAAACATAAGGAGAATGATTGGGTCCTATAAAATCTTACTCCTCTAAGTCTTATAACTTATTCTGGAGTTTTTGGATCACTATAGTTGTTATCGTATAAGGAGGAATGTATTCTATTGACACTCATGGAACTATTTCGATGGTAAAATCAACCTATCTCCAAGGAGTAAATTTGGAGAGGTAGTCTGGGAATACATCCCTAAAATAATCCCTGACGGGGGGAATTACAAAAACTACATTCTCATATTTCTCTTGAAGAGAATATCCATTTGGGTTGTCACTCTTCCCATCCAACGATGTTCTGGTCCAACTCAACTTTCCTAGACTAGATATTTAACATTATGAATATGATCATTACCATAGGATGATGTAATAAACAACCTATATTGTTATAAATGAAAATGGACATGATAAGGAACCCAACATTCCATTGTTATAATGAATCTAGATCCAATAATGATGAAAACCATTTCCATAAGAGTCATTACCCTCTTATCTCATTGGTGAACTCCTTATAGTAGTATATACTCTTTGAAAGAGACCCTAACGGTGTTTCAGGATTCATATTTCCATTTAAGTACTCTATATATAGGCCTAGATATTCTATAATGTTTTAATATATAAAGTAGTGTGATACATTAGTATAAAATGTGGTAGAAACTAAAGTAGAGGCTACTAGAATGGTACATCATACTAAAAAAGGACCTACACTCTGGTCCTCAGGTGTAGGCTACACCACATAAATATGGCATATTATGTGGCCTTGAGATAAATCTTGACTACCTTGTGTTATCTATATCATCTAGTGATGGACCTCTTAATTATGGATAGCTCAACCATGAAAATCTTCTTGGCTTGATCGGCCTATAGTAGAACATATCATAACCTAACATTAATCTACTGACCTAATAATTTAATGTGGTGTCCGTAAAAATCCATTCTCACTATATAATTAAGGGGGAACTTGGGAGAAACACTGATGGTGACCCATCCAAATGAATTATTGCACACAATTATATTCCTCATAAACTGGATCTTTTATGGAATACCCTACCAAAATGGTGAAATTCCACATAGCTATCAGTGTGTTTCATATAGAATGAATTTACCTAACATTCACCCTCAAAATGATGCTTCTAGACACTAGAAAACCCATCTCTATGTATAAAAAAATGAACTGTATTTGCTCACATTTCATACATCCTTAGGTTCCTCACTATAATGAGGGCCTAGTTTACTATCTTAGAAATGGTTTTCATCTCAAAAATATTCACCTATGATCAGATGGAATACACAAGCCCATCCTCAAAACCTCTTATTGTCATCAACTAGTCATTGCTTAGTGATAGTATAAAATGAGTATTCTTAGTGAAATGAGATGAATATTAAATCACTAAGATAACACCATGCTATATGGGAATAAACTCTTAAGCATGTATTTCTAGAATATTTTGCAAAAAGTAATAATAAAATGTTATTTAATATCCTTCCTAGAACATACCCTGATGAATTCAATCCTGGGTGATGACATCCCAAAAAACAATGGTAGAATCATGAATCATATAAGTTGAAATCTTACCACCACCCACTATGTAGGAATCTCCAAATGCTAAAAAAATAAATAATATCACCTCCAACCATAACTCAACAACCTAAATACCACCATCCCCCAATAAGGTTAGAGGATCCTACAACTGGAATTCCAAAAACAACTCCTTCATAGTATGGAAAGTCATCAAGAACCCCATATAGATTGCATGAAGTATAAAATCTATTTTATTATTGGGAATTGTCTCCTAGTGGAAGATGATTAGGAGTTGCCTCAAGTTTCAATATTGGAGGTAATTCTGGGGGTCTAGGGCCCCCCACCTCTAGAGTAGGGTCATTTCTACTCTCCCATCAAAATAATTGAGTATGTTGTGGTTTAATATCTATTTTATTTCGAAACTCACTACCAATATAAGATTTAATAAATGATTTGAAACAATGAATACATTAAAGGGTACATAAAAATTCATTCTATAATAATTTAACTCCCCTCATCCTAGTACCATAACTAGGACTAGGTGATAAATGAGAACATTAAATATCATAAGATACACATCCCACATCCCACTACTAAGGTCATGTTACAATCAAGGTATCATATAACACAATATAGGTTTTTATATATGGAGGTTCAATTGCATGTTATAGTAGAAAACATCATTTACTTTGCAATTGGAATATCTATTTATTGGTAACTATTTATTTTGAATGTTTATAATTATTTGGGTTCTTAATCATATATATATATATATATCAAAATCAAATTATTTGTGTTAATATTCCAAATTTATTAATATATTTTTTATTTATAAATTTCAATTGGTACATCAAGTAAGTGCAACCTAAAATTTATGTTCAGTATCAGGATGTAACTTGTCATGTATACTGATTTGGTTAAATGAATCTTATAGAATTATATGTTTCATAAATTATAATTGGAATTGATGTAATTAAATTTCCCAACATATCAGTCCATAAAAAAAGTGGTACGTGGCACAAAAGTGATATAATTAGTTAATCAATGTTCCATTATCAAACTATGAGGTAAAACATTGTTTATGTTGTTAAAGAAAATTTGAGAAATATAATTATTTAATAAAATAATAAAATTCTTGTTAATATCCATATATATAATAACCCATGACTTAATTATATACAGTAGGAAATACTTGAAAAAGTTAATCATAGAATAGAACAATTCATTAAATATATATATCCTAAAGATCCAACAATGTCACATGAGATTAAAATAATTTTTCATATCAGGATAAAGAAAAAATTCCATAATAATAATAATATCAATAATATTAACTTCTGTAATATTGTGAGTCACCCAATGGTGATATCAGTACAATTATAATAGACACAAACCAATATACACAATAACCCTTCCCAGGAATTTTTTTCCCTTGTTTGTGGGTTAGCTTCCCCTAAGTAATAGATCATTAAAAATTTATATTATATCCTAATATCTTGTATAATACCCAAAACAATAAGACAAAAGTTAAATATTCTCTGATGACACATTATAGAGTCCCGCCTGGGAAGCCACTATATTGTGCTCCATGACGATTAACCAAATTCCTGTAATCATAGCTCCCAATAGTCAACAAAACAATGAATAGAACCAAGGGACATGTATGGGTCTATATAGAGACCAATCCCCCATGATTGATATTGTATGACAGTGGTAAATAATAGATGGGGAATAGTAGGGAACTAATAAATCAACAACAAAAAAATTGTAAAACATCCAGACAAATAAACTGGTGGAAGCCAAATCATAAATAGAAAAAAAAATCGATGATGATTTCATGTATCTATAAAAAATTTGGTATATGATATTCAAGGGAAATATGAATATACCAAATTCAATACAAAAATACCAAAAGGTCAAAATATTCCAATACTTTCATCAAAATTATTGGCTCAACCATCTTCTCTCTTACTACATTTTAGAAACAAAAATCAAGCAATGTAAGGTGGTAAATTAAATTTATCTATACCTACATTCATGAAGACTTCTTAGGTACCCTTGGTGGCCTTAGTAGGGTGTGAGATATACTCATTTTTCCACCATCAAATTTATCTTTTACAATTCCACTTGTGTATATAAAAGAACTAGTGTGCCAGTAATAACATATGTAATGAAACAAATCAATAAGAAAAAATGAATGGGTTCCTCATGGGTTCCTTGATAGATAGTACTTTCATTGTCCAAATCCAGGTGTCTTGAAACCATTCTGACCAATAAAAGTAATATATAGTGTGTAAATGGGTCATCATAATCATGGAATTAATATTGTACTGAGTCCAATCATGTGATTTTTCTTGGAGGATGCATCCTTCATTTTAATAAATTATAATTAGATTGATGGAATCTATATAATTTATATAAGTTGTATCTTTGGATTATCTATGTCAAACCATATCAATTAACCCATTTATTTCACTAGGAGCTCACTAAATACTCAACACCTTGAGGGTCTGTCTCAGGCCTTCTATAAATGTAATCCCATGTATCACTCCCAGCATGGTGTGGAGAAAATAACCTCTGATCCCATCCTAGGAATCTCACATAGGGGATAGATTATCACTCATGGAATGGTAACATCATCTTTACTCCAAGACCATCCATGGTGACTTCACTAGGAATCCAGTATAACTCATAATGAAGTAGAGAATCTGCAGAGTGATCTTCTCAAAGGCCATCCAAGTGTCACTTCTATAATATTTACCATTCACTAACTAATTTTAATTACAATCCTTGATGATACCATCAACTAAAATATATAAATTGAATCACTTGTTTCACTCTTGATTTGATAGGAAGGTATGATTTAGCTATCATGATCTCATATTTTATTCATTAAGGAATAACAATCATGATACTTCAATCAATCATGAAAAATTATTTAATTCAAGTTACACGAACTATCACATAAATCATAGGTTCCTAACTCATTTCCTATCATTTTCTCATAGTTTAATTCACATTTAACATTAAAATTGTATCATTTATTACAATAAAACATGCACCTGTATAGGATATTATAAAAAATATTGCAATAGAAATTTTAGACATTATGGAACGACACACCCGTGAGGTGGATCACATCAAAATGATCAACCAAGGGGTTTATTCAGTATTATATAGGACTGTATTATGCATGGAAACCGATTTATATAGATATTACATTGTGTTTTGGATTTGTATCCCACAAATTCCACCATGCAGAATAAATATACATAATATAAAAGCCAAAATACATTAGGGAAAAGAAAAAGACCACCTAAATTATGTTAGTAGAATACCAATCATCAATTTATAATTTTTCAATTGATCTACAATAGTAGAAAATGGGAAACCAATCACGACCCTTGAAAATAGGGAATATGAGCTTTCCCCTAAATAGCCTAAATTTTGGGAAGAAAAATTAAATTAGGAATATGGAGGAATAAAGAGCATACCATTTCGGATTTGACACATCTGATAGAGAGTAGAATATATCATAGACATAGGAGATCTTGTAGAATATATATTTGGAATGAAGTGGGGTATTTCATATTGAACCATCTATATAAGGAGGGGGTTTTTGTAAAAACGAGCATCATCCTCATATAAAAAGATGAACCCACATAATTGACATGGATGTAAAATTTATATGCTATCTACCTCTCAGTTGTTTCCCTCTTTGCTGAATCCCAGTTCACGATGTGTTGGGGGACTTTCCAATAAATTTTTATGTTGTGTATTATATATAAACATTGTTTATTTATAATATATGTCATGTATTTTTCATTCAGATACCCTCTTGAAATTCCATATCTTACATTATATAACTAACTGATCAACCTAAGGTCCCGCTCACTGGGGACTAAGCCGAAAGGTGAACTCAACTAGGATATAGTTGAAATTAAATGAAAAACACCTCACTAAAATGATGGGATGTCTCACATAATTATGTGTAATATCTATCATTCAAGTATGTTACATCATCTATATGTGAATGAACCTTTCCTTATCACTCATTGGGGTTACCTACACCACGATGTGTATAAACAACCTACACCCTAAAGATTATATTTTACTATGGGTTACCTACCCTATGCCTACTCTAGTCATCTACCCACACAAGGTATGATCTCCATGAATGAATATAAACTCTAAACGTCTTAATTCCATGAAAACAATCCATATATAATGATTATATATTTACTATCACATTTTAAATTGAAGAACTAATATGATAAACTATAAATATCTAAAATTAACTCGTGTATGAAAAAATATAAAGAGTACTTGAAACTTCCCCGTACCCTTCATATTTCCATTTTTTATAAGATATTTTGGCCATATCCAGTAGCTTGACATATATTATCATGGCTCGATCTATTGGAAAATTAAATACACATTGTGTTATATTTGGTACGTAACATAAATGGAAACATGAAAAAGTCAACGTGTACTATAGTTACACATTACGGATTATTTACTTGAATGCACAACATGTCCATAAATATTAAAGAAAAATGGGACCATGCAAGTACTTGGTGGGTAAAACAATCATAGTTTAAGGAAGTCCTTATGATTATGACAATGTTAGAGTCAGATTCATTGAACTAGAATTTATTTAGATACATGTTGAGAAACCTGTTCTTGGAAAATTTGGGGTGTGGACAAATGTCACATGATTTTTAATATTTGTTAGAAAACATAACCATTGTTTTATAACTCTATGAATAAAAGTCATGTGATATATATGAGTACAGAACATGAAGTTGGATATCTTCTTCTAGATTCATCTTACCTCAGGATTTTAGCAATTGTTCTCATATTCACCTATATTGAAGCAAAAAACATAAATGTATTTTCATCTATACATTTAATTTTCCCAAATGAAGACAAGTATTATCCTTCTTTATTACATCATAATGAAATTGTCGGGAAAATGGTAATGGGGGAAAATTTATTTTTTAAGAGTAGTTGTTAATGATTTTTCAACCACCTAAAATTGAACTAGTATTTGTCTTAATCATATAACATGGAAAATTAAATAGAAATGGTGTTTGAGTTGATGAACACGGGAAAAAATAATTTAGTTCCTAAAAAAATTGTCAATACAATTATAGTATAGTTATTCTTCATGAATAATTGTAAAATAATCATCACGATTATTTAAAATATTCCTAAAACCATGTTTTATGTTTTATAAATATAGGAAATAAAGAACCAATTCATAATCATTTTAACCAAATTCATAATGATGTTTAAAATAATCCTCAAATAATTTAAATTGAAAAAATAATTTTTTTACATGAAAAGAAATTAAATGCATGAATAGGATATAATTAAAATAATTGAATAAATATTAAAATGTTGTTCTTTTGAATATCTATTTTATTATCAAAATAATACATAATAATTATCATCATATAAAAAACTCATTATGGTGGTGGAATAAATTGAACATTTGACGAGTGCGGTGAATAAAATAATAAATAAGTACAACCATAATGGTGAATATTTATTGATTCAATATTTCCATCATAAGATATGTTCATTACAATTTCCAACCAGTATAATACAATGAAACTATAGAAATATGTCTTGGTTGGTCTCCTCAGATTATAAATATCCTCTAAAAAATATAATAAAATTATATTTATAGGAATTATTATTCCATAGGTGTCTAACATTGAGTGATTTATTCAAAAACAGAAAAAGCAAGGCTTTCGTCTCAAATCCTAGAAACCATGGTAACACTAATCTAATGGAAAAATTATACTTCTAAACACAACCATGATATTGGAACATCGATTTAAGACTCTATTTAGGTGATATTATTTGTTTTCAAATGCATAGAAAAAATATTATATTTAATAAGTTAATTAATTTAAGGACACTAAAAAAAATAAATAATGGTCTATATTCCTTTATAAATTTTTATACGTAATCAATAATATTCAAATAAATTATTAAAAAAATTCATATTTTTATATTATCATCCAAAATCATAATAAAAATATGGTGATAAATCCATTTTGTGGAAAATGAAAATAATAACACGATTTGGTTCTATGAATTCTTATTCAAAAACAATAGTGTCTAAAAATAAATTGACCCATAAATATATGTACCTATTTCATATGATAAAATATAAATCCACTATACTATAATATGGTCACCAAAATCTATTATTATTTCTCTAATATTTTTATGAACCCAATGATAAAAAATGATTAGGGTTCAAAAATAAAACTATTTTACACTATAATAAATAAATTATAAAATTATCTTATACCTCATGGAAAATAATGATTTCACTAATAATAAACTAAAAACCATGATAATGAAATTGGGGAATATATATGTACTATTTCATTGATTAAAAAATGGATTGAATCAAAACTCAAAATAGTCAATATCAATAAATAATTATCTTTCACTAAATACTGTAAAACTACCCTGAGTAGAGACACAACACCATGGATCCCACACAAAAAACATTGTAATAATGTAAATTTAAGGATATATTTCCCTCGAAGGCTCAAAAAATAATATCTGGAGTAACAATTAATCTTCATACTAACATCCACCTTTTCTAATAACCAAAAGTAAAAAACTTAGGGTATATAAAAAATATTATCCATTACATTCTATATTTTTAATGAGAATAAAATTTGATCATTAACTTATTTTTAGATATTTTATATATGAAATAACATATTTAAATAACCAATTGTTTTATTTTTGATATATTTCATACAAAAAATATCTTATTTTTTCTTTCCAAAATGGTTATTTAATGAGTAAAATGGTTTTCAATTTTTATCCCATGATTTTTATATTTTTTTAAAAAAATCTCTTAATCTTATTATTATTATTTTTATTTAGGGGTTTTAAGGGGTATTTAAATATCATAATATGTGATAATCATCAACCAAAATTAAAATAAACTGATGAAAAAAATAAATATGGTTAAAAGGTTTTTTTGAATATGACCTAATTATATAGATTTTTCAATCCAATTAATGATTTGTATGTTTATTTTAAAAATGTTATATATACTTGTTTCTACTGAAAATTTACTTTTCCTTTTGTATTTGGTATCAATTAAATTATTAAATTTTATGAAAAAAGGAATATTCACAAAGGAGGTAATATTTTTGAAAATATTTTATTAGTTTCATGAAATTTAAATTTATGTGAATTTACATAAGATAGTATATATGAAGTGGAAATTTTTATTTTTATGTTGGTAAATATTATTATTATTATTTCACAATGGAATATACCTCATTACATATAGAATTTTATGTTAATTTCACAAGTTTATGTTTCAATCTTAAATTAAATATTTTTAGTGGGCTAATTGATATTGTTTCATCTAATTAAAAAGGTAGGATTAATCAAAATCTTTTAATATTATCTTGTTTTTAGATATTTTCAATAATATAGGTAGGTTCTTAATGAAACTACACCATTGAAAAGTTTAGTTATATTAAATTATTATTAACTCTCCTTACAATTATCATAAAACTTTTCAAATTGTTTTTTGGATAAAAAGAATATGTATTGTTAAACAGTAATTTATTCTTTGAAATATATTAAATTTTGAGAAAATAATAATTGGTTCCTTTTTTTAAAGTCCATAGAATGTGTTTATTTCATTCTATGATTTCTGAAAAAATTATTTCAATTTTTTAAAATTTTATTATATCAGTTTTTTTCCTCACCGTTATATCTATTACTAAAATGGAAGTGTTGATTTGAATTTAAATAAGTGGTCATTGGTCTATAGTTTGTAAGAAGATAAAATATCAATTAATAATAGTTATTAAATATATTTTATATTTAATTATACTATTATATAATGTATATTTATATATTTTTATCATTCTTATTTTGATATGATTTTTATAATATTATTTCTATGAGTGATAAATTATTGTATTTAACATATAAACAAACATAAAAAGAAGAGATATTTAATAATAATGATAGATTGTCTTAAGATATATCAATAATATGATATCAAGGATGTGTGGGTTAAACATTGGAAAAATATAATTCTTCTTTTGATGAATGAAATTTTTTTATATTCAACTATTGTGAGTTTGGTGGAGGTTGGTCTTATATTTTGTGGGTAATAAATAGAATCAAAATTCCACGATCCATGTAATAGCTAGAGATTTTGAAAATTATTATTTTTATATAAATTTATTCTCTTAAATGTTCTTATTAAATAAAAATCTGATTTTATATTGCAATACATGAAACACTGATTTTACCATGCATTACTAAAACATTGATTATAGCTTGTGTTACACATAAAATCGAGTTTAAACAAAATGTAATGTACTATTAAAATATTATGTAACTTTTATCACCTAGCCATTGGAATTGAGAGTATGAAAAATGTTAACAAAATTTTTAGAATATAGGGTTTAATAAATTATATATAATGAATTATTTTGTGACCAATTAATTATAAATTAAAAGAAAAACCAATTTAAAAAAGGAAATCATTTTAGAAATAAAATATGCACAAAAATTCATTTTACATCAATAAAATAAATAAACAACATTTTTTATTAATAGTAAGGAAATATATATATTACATGTTAAATAATATTGTTAACATTCATCTTATGTTCTTTTAAGATAAAAGATACTAATAAATCTACTTTTTGAAACAAAAATAATGCTATTAAAAAATGTTATTTTGTCGCATTCTTGTCAATAATTTAAAAAAAATTCAAAATTATAATATATTTTCGAAAGAATGAAAAATATTTATCAAATTACCATATGGAAATGGAAATGGGTTTAAATTGTTTTAGTTTTTGGGAATTTTTTTTCATTGAATAGTGACAGATAAGGATTTTTATAAAACTGTAATTTCATTCAAATAAATTATGTACTATAAAATTAACATTATTTTATGAATATTAGTTGATTTAACATATTTATTATTTATTTTGATATAATCCACATACATTATTTTGAGTCAAATTTTATTATATATTATATGATTTTTATTTTTAGAATTAAAAACCTGTTTTTATGAAAAGTGTTTTAAAGATCATAGTGAGCCTCATTTAAAATTAACAAGAAAAATAAAAATAATGAGTGATTTAGTAAAATCTAGATATTATATATCAATAAATATTAATTTAGATTCAAAAAATGAATATTATGTTTCATTTATTTTAAATAATATCATTTTTCAATTGAAAATTACACATCTTGAAACCATCTTTTTCGTCACATCTGTGGGTTTAAGTTTAAATTATATGATTACAATTCTATGAATTTTATTTTTTTTAAAATTTATTTCATATTATGAATATGAATAATGTATATTTTATGATAATTTTACCTTAATGTTTGACCATAATTAATATTGAAAACTATAAAAATTAATTACTGCAGGTACCTTAAAATAGGGTTTAAATGTGGGTTAAAATAAATATATAATTGTTAAATATTCCCCAAAACATACGAAACACAAATTTTATGAAAAAATATTGACCTTATATATTATATGTTATTTAATTTCACATTTCATATCCTATTGGGATATGGAGATCTTAGGTAAGCCTTTTCAATTCAAAAATTACAAGTATGCCACTCACCTCCCTTATAAAAGGACACCCCATCTCATATCAATTTTACACTTCCAAAACAAATTATAAAATAAAATACCCTCCCAAATAACATCCCTAATTACAACATATCATTCTATATTACATATATTGATTAGAAACATAACCCAAGATTGATTTTGGTTCTAACTAAATGAATTTTTCTAAAGAATAGGTAACATCCCTAATCGAGCGTTTTATATAAATTTTTAATCCTCCACCTTATATTATTTTTAATCAATTATGATATATTAACATCATTATATACCATATATAGACTTTTTATTGTGTTAATATAATATCTTAAATATATATCCTCTTCCCTGAAAAGGGTTAGAAAATTATTATTCTTGTGTACGGTAGAGTAGTGCCTCGTGAACCGATATTATTCATTTTCCATCAAGACCTCTTAAAAACATATATAAATATGGATTCATTTTTTATATATGATATTTATTATATTAATATTTATTTTGAATCATTATACCACATATACAATTTTACATTCTATTCTATGGGAATAAATTAATGACTTTTGTGTGTACGACGGGCCACCACCTCACAAAGTGATGTGACTCAATCTTCACATATGTTTTTAAAGAATATAATAGGGAAATTTTTAAATAAAACTATTTTATATATATATTATAAAAATTATTCTTTAAGGGTAATATATTATTTAACTTTTTTTATCATTTTACCCATCAGTAATATGCAAACAGAAATCATGCATACATAGGGCCCACTATCTCCATTAATGGTGTTTTTCATTTTCTATCTTTAAATTTTTGGCCAAGAATAAATACATATGTTATGAATATTATACATTGTTCCCCTTTAACTATGTGTTAAGATGCTGAAATTCAAAAGAATGCACGTACTCTACCAATATTCATTGAATAATATTCTAGTCATGATGGTAGATGATATAATTTAGGATTTAAAGATCATTATATACCATAAACCATTCTCCCAACAAGTTATGCTGCCAACAAATTAATGAATAAACCATCATATCAAATTCAAGGTCATGTGTAGGTTAATTTCATTAATCAGGAATCAACTACTGTGATCCATTCCTCAAAACCCAATTACCGTACATCAACACTTCCCTAAAAACAAAACTAGACACATTACAAAAAAATGTAGACTTATAACCATGCTCAGGTTGCATCAAGATTGGTTTGGTGGTCAACCACTTATTTATCTCTTCCAAATAATTATCATATCCCATATACCTCTCAAACATAATTCCCATCTCAGTCGAAACCATAAGTGGTTCTTTCATATTAGAAACGTTTTTGATGGATCTTCGTTAATATTCCACCAATATCTGAAAATAGTGTACATATAAAAATTCATGGGTTGCTTCCAAAATGAACCGTCCTTCACATTCTCTAGGTCCACTAAAATGCATTCCTTTGAAATGATGCGACCTAAAAAATTCACCCTATCAATCCATAAATGATCTTTTATAGATTAGTGTACAACCTATACTCTCTTAGTATACACAAGATGATGAAAAGATGTTTGGAATGATCATCATGAGTCTCGGAGTGAAAAATGATGTCATCTAAAAATATAAATAAAAAAAATACAGGTATGGGTGAATGATTTTGTTCATCATGTCCATAAAAACTGTTGGTACATCGACCAACCCCACATATATCACAACAAACACATGCAACCCATTCCTGCTCCAAAATACATCCCACAATACATTAGAAGGTATCACCTATAGCTGATGATATCCTGATCTCAGATCAATATTTGGGGTCATGGAAACACTCTTTAGTGGACCAATGAGACCATCTATTTGAGGAAAAGGGAATCAGTTCTTAACCATATACTAATTCAGCTTCCAATAATCGATACAGAACTAAAATTATCCATTATATTTTATAGAACACAACACTGTAGAAACCTAATGCTACAGACTAGGATGAATAAAACATTTATACTACAATTTCTCCAACTGAGTTTAATTTTCATAGAACTTTTTCAATGGCATTCATTATATTAGAATGGAAATTGGTTTGGCTCCCAACATAAAATACATCATGAACTAATCATCTCTATAGGGTTAAAGCCACATGAAGTACATTGAAAATACATTTGGGAACCAATCCACCACATGAGGAATGAAAATATGTTATACTCCTTCATTATAAAGAACAAGACAAAACACTTGGGTTATGAGTCCCCCATACTATTAACGAACTGGAACTACCTGTCCTTCTCGGATGTCCCATTCACCACATGGGATATAATGATCCCTCTCTAAAGACATGAACATTACCCTACATTTGTAAAAAACAATATGGGAATGGTAAAACAGTACACAATCTATAACAAAAATTAGATCAAAACCAAACATCTAAAGTACCGAAAAAATACCAAAGGAAACAGTACCCACAAACCATTATAGAACACCAATTAATTCATTGGATATTTTTTTTGAATGTAACCATAATAGTGTATGGATAAATATAACCCCCTATATATATTCCACTACTAGGCCAAACATAGTAACATCCCAGATCTGGATTCCACTAAAAGGTGCCCCATACCCAGTTGGCCATATGGCCTCAAGCATATTTATCCAAATGCCAAAGGATGATGACTAGAAGCAAGGGCCTAGGGTGTGGTAGGGGGAAATTGTGCCCTTTTTGGAAGAGTGTAACACACTGAGATAAATAATGATAATAGTGGAAGCAGTAAAAAACATGCAACCGGAGTAAACAACTAAAGACTAGAAGATAAAGATAACTGAAAGGCATATAATATCAAAATGATGTTTCATGTCACATGTTCTACGAAAAAATAGAAATCATAATTCATTTTAATCAAGTAAAACACAATACCGATGTACGGTAGAAACAAAATGAAACTCGGTAGCATCACAAACCTAGGCATGGTCCCATTCTCTTATCCTCTTATGCAGTAATAAAGTACCTATATAAGTATCCCTTCCCCTATCAACACCTAAAAAAATATAGCCTATATGGGACCAAAAACATGACCAAAATAGGGTGTGAGAAATAAATTCTAGTATGCAACCACTAATGATATATACCAATCTATTAGTGAGTGTATTCAATAGTAGTGTAAATAAGTGATAATGTAGTAAAATAAAAGGTACTCAAAAGTAACCAATACTAAAATTTATGGCATTATTTAACATTCATTTAATGATATTTAATGAATTCAAATTCCTTGAATTATATAATTCTTAGGGTTTGGCATATGCATTTCAATCCCCTATGTTATGTAAACACCACATATACCTCAACAGGCTATATAAAAAAAGTTAATACCAAATCCAAGATTTTTCTTTGACTTGGAAGATACATTATAAGTCACTCCATTTCAATATGCCTCGGGGACAAGACTTATGTATAAGAATTTTAGTATATTCAAATTAGGGAGAAGCCCGATGTATCGGTATTTCAGCATGTTTCAGGGCCTAGCCCGGTGTATAAGTATTTCATCACATTAAAATCAGGGACAAGCCCAGTGTATTAGTATTTCCGCATATTAAAATCTGGGCCAAGCCCGGTGTATCATCATTTCAACAAGTATCATGGCGAAGCTCGGTATATTATCATTTCAGCAAATTACCCAACACATGTAAATTACACTATTCTTTGGTGAACAAAATAACAGCTCAAGTGGGAAACTCACATCATAACAATAACATATAATTTTCACTATTAGAGGGTTTTCAATAATCAATTCAAGTGGGAACAATTCATTTATCAAGAAACACGTGGTAATTAAACTATTGCACGGCTTTAACATTTAATAACTCATGTGGGAAAATTTATATAACAATAATAACAAGTTAATTAAACTATCAACAATATTTAATAAAAATATTCATATGGAAAACATTTATTTAACCAATTTTATTTTGAATAACCCATGAAAAATAAAACAATGCATGCCCATCAGTATCCTAGGACAAATAGTTAAACAATGGTCATCTGAGGGATAAATCACCCACAGTGTGGCCCTTAATCAATCCAAATAAGATTAATCATACTTCAAATAATTTAATCAATCACCTCAAAGTCATTAGGCATTAACAAGGGTCAAATTTTCAATCAAGATACACCGTAAACATGGGCGTGTGTAACAATGAAACATCTAAACAACTTAAGATTAAACAATTAACAAAAGACCACCTACCTCATCGTAGTATGACTCTCCATGTCTAGCATCAGATTCCAATTCATGCTAGAATGGTATAGACCTAAAATTTAAGGATATTTAATCAAACTTAAAAAAACTGTTGAGAATTAAAATCACTATAATTGGATCAATAGTAATCGAGGGCTTACCGATTCATTTAAAATGAGACCGACGGTGATTGATTTATAGTTCATTTGATCAACTGGGAAGAGGTTGAATTTTTATGCTCCTCTTGAGTTCCCCAGGTTAGCTTTCAATCAAAATGAAAAAAGAACGAGGCTACTGTCCATTTTAAGAGAAAAAAACAATGTATATGGAATATAAGACCATATAAAAGGCATGTATATCATTTTATTGTTCATATGGTAGCTTTAATCTACAAACATTCTTTCCAAAACCTATCGACATTACTACACATCATGTACTAGGAAGTACATGGCTTGTAGTTGGGTTTTCCTCTCTTTCTCACTGACATGCTCACACGCCCAATATTCCCATCATACATGTCCAAACTACATGACATGCACTTAAGAATACATAGTGTGTAACCCTTAGTTAGGTCATGTGACTATATAATTCTAGTACATGTCATGTTCTACCTTTTTTTCATAAAAAATCAATGTAAAAAGAAGAAAAGAAACTTGTACCACCAAGTAAGTACCAGGTTATTAGAAACTTCCCCCTTAAAGAAATTTGACATGAAACTATTGTTGGTTGTGGAAAAAAAATCTTTTCTAAGGTAAATTATATTATAATGGTTAACCTAGGTTGTCTCCATAGAGGAGTGCATGACAAGGAAGCTGTCACCATAAAATAAGAGAAAGAAGTGAGGTTGTTTTTTGTTTGGAAATTGATTGATTTTTGAAAAGACAAGAAAGAAACTAAACAAAGGATTGAAATTTAAGAAAAAAATGGAGGCAAATCAACAAAACAAGTGGTTGAAACAATTATATGAGATGGTTCATTAGGTCAGGGTCAGTTCTCCGATTGTAATTCAATAATAGTTCCGATTTATCCAATTATCTTTTTCTAAATCGATAAAAGTTAGATACATCAATAAATTCATCTCACTCCTTTGGTCAAATAGTAATGGTAAGAAAAAACCATAACAAAATCATATATTGGTATAATCCCCTTCCAAAATGTGATATAGTTGTATCTAATACCCCCAATTTTCTTAGGCAATTCACAATCAGTCCTTGTTTATCCCAAACAATCATGAATATGAACTACCCCTCCCACAAGTACTGACGATCACCGAGTACTTAACCACTAAGCCCTGATCAATTCCACTGTATATAGACCATAACATAGTAGAGGGAGAAATTGATCCTGGACCAAAGATATATAAAAAACATAATCAAAAATAAAAATACTATCATACATGATAATAAAAACTGTTACAGGAAATTGAAACCAATTTCGCAGAAGAGAGAAAAAGATATTATAAAATGTAGTGCATGAACACAAGGGTTATAAAATTGAAAAAAATCCATTAATTAAACACTCATAATATTTACCTCCCCATGGTAAGTGTTACCGAGTTGAAGGAGAAAGAATAAGTCATAACAACACTATGAAAAAAAAGAGTGAAAATAAAGAACAGAAAATTTGAAGCTCTAGAATCTGTCTGCCATAATTTTTCCACCATTCTGCCAACCAGAAGGTTGAAACTCACCATGGTCTCTATATAAAAAATAACTTATTGATGTTGGCTATTGAATCGAAAAATATTAAAGATTTTGGACCAGTGTAACGTAATATAGGTTCAGATCATTGAACTTGGATTTTTATGGATGCCAAATACTGTTCCAACCACTCTTCTTTGACTTGTTCAAAAGATGTCTTACTGAGGCTATTTATTCCCGAAATTAAAAATGAACATGATATATTAAGTCTGATATCTAACCCAGCTATAATTAGTTCATTTTATGGTTGTTATCTCAAGATATGATTTATTTAATGTGGTAGGGTCTACTCTGCCGTCCAGAATAAGTTTTCCAATTGATTGATTTTTCTATGATAATAAATTTCGAATTTGGTCATGTCCTAGAAGAAAAAAATGGATCCCACATATTAAATCATCCTAAAAAGGAATCACCTAATTTGGATCCAAATTATAAATGTTATGACCAAAATATAGATGCTCCACAAAACTATAAAATTTACAGAATTAACCAATTTTAACATTTTATCTCAAAACTCACAAAATATTATAAAATGTTGAAAATCAACTCATATTGATTAATTTTAAGAGATTACATCATTTAATAACATAGGAATAATAATGAAAATATTATATCTATCAATTCTTCCCAACATAGTACTTGGACACTTGGACAAGTTTGAATCAAAATCAAATCAACGAATATTCAAAAGACATGCCCATGAGATCCACCCTTTTAACAACAAGAAACAAAAGATATCATGCCTTCTCAAAAACCATTATTTCAAGTTCTTCACATCATATAATTCAATATATTTCATCTTTCATTCTCTCCCATGTACACAAAACACTAACCTCACATTCATTTTCACTCATCGCACAATTTTCATTTTTTAAGTAATGTACTTCTTATCCAAACTCATACAAGGGTCACCATAGCCTTGATAAATTCCTATTTCTCCACCCGATGTGTGTCAAGGACATGGGTTTATCATGAGGAATTTATAGGGCTATTTTGTGGATTTTGGATTGTATGATTTATATGTAAAAGATTATGAGGCAGAATAATAATGGCATGGCTCTTTTTGAAGAAAAATTTCATTATTTTAATTTTCACTCAAATATGGTATCATCCTCAACCCCCTTAGTAATAAATCAGCTCCATCAGCATGAATAAATCAATGATATTTAACACCAATCATCATTCAAAAGAAAAAATTTCAATCATCTCAAGCATGATTTATCTTGAAAGCTCTAGATAGGAATAATTTCATTGTCCATTTGAAGCTCCTGAAGGGCACAACTTCTCTTATAATGAAAGCTCCAAAAAAGACACAAATTTCAACATAATTAATTTTAATAGTAATCAAATCTCTTGAAAATATAATTTTCCAACCAATGTATATCCAAATTTTGTAACACAAGACAAGATAGCTTCCTCCAAAATTATGTTCTACTAGATCATGCAATTTCACATCAAGAGAGGGTTGGATAGGAAAAATTGGCTTGTCATGTGGCTACCCTAATAGGCTATTCATGGTTTATAATGGCTGCATGGATTAAATGTACATGGTGGGCCATTATAAAAAGTATTTCATTGAAAAGGGGGATTTAAATACGAAGTAATTCCTCAATCATTTACAACACAAGTACCTCAAACCCTGATGTTTTGATAGAAACAAAATCATTTTCTGGTTAAATCATGTTTTATTTGGTTCTCTCAAGAAGTGAGGTGAATTTAATGAATATGAAAACAATGGTTCAAAATCCTCATACGAATGTGTTTTCAAATATAAAGGAAATGAGATATGCCAAGGGATTAAAAAATTAGAGTACTTTTAATGAAATTCCATAAGATTTGAACTTGAAAAAAATTCATTTTCTACATTCATATAAGATTTGTTTCATGGGATAAATTGTTTTACTCATGGACATGGGGTTCCAATATGTCAAAGATAATCATTTCACCTCCAATGTTTCAAAAACATATTTTCTTATATAGGAAAAATAATAAATAAAAATCCTAAACTATAAAGGTTCCCTCCCTCACACATAAATGATGCATTGTCCTCAATGCATTCAAATGGATTTAATTAGATTTTCAACCTGAATCACTACAAGAAAGAAAGTTTAAAGAAGAGGTATGACCTAGTGGATTTTATTGATAAACAGGTTAGAGGATTGTGATCTCCTCTACTAGATTCGATAGAATGGTCCCATGGAATATCTTTGGCCTATGTCCATTAACAGTGAATGGATCCTTCTCTCCATTTTCACTATCTGCAAAGCACCAAAAGGATACACGTGAGTAACAATAAATGGACCTTCCCACCTGGAATAATGTTTACATGGCATCATCTTGAGTCCTGAGTGGAATAAAAACATTGTGTCTCCATGATGGAAGTCTTTGGGTTGGATCTTCTTGCCATGAGCCACTATTGTTCTTTCTTTTTAAATCGTGGAATTTTTAAATGCTTCCATTCTATTTCCATCTAGCTCCTACAGCTATAATATTCTTTTTTAGCACATTCAAGATACAAATTCATCTTTCTCATAGCCCAATATGCCTTATGATCCAATTCCACTGGAAGATAACAACGTTTTCCATAAATAAACATGTATGGACCCATTCAAATTGGGGTTTTGTAGGCTATACTGTAATCCCATAACGTATCTTCTAATATTTGGCTCCTCTCTTTCCAATTTGGATTTACATTATTTCCCAAAATTCCTTTGATTTCCCTATTGGACACTTCAGCTTTCCCATTAGTCTGTGGATGATAGGGAGTTGATGTTTAATGGTGTACCCCATATTTTTTTAGTAAATCCTCCATTACCATATTAAAAAAATTAGTCCCTTGATCATTGATGATGGCTCTAGGAACTCCATACCTACAAAATATGTTAGTCCTAACAAAATTACAAAAACATTTACCATCTTCAGTCCTGGTGTATTTTGCATCCACCCATTTGGAAACATAATCAACAACAAGAAAAATATAAGAGTTTACTAATGACATTAGGAAAGGGCCCATAAGATCTATCCACCAAACATAAAAAACTTCACAAAAATTCATGTGTCTTTTGGGTCATTTCTTGTCTCCTTGAAATATTTCCAGAAAACTGACATTTTTCACACCTTTTGCAAAATTCATGAGAATCTTTAAAAAGTGTGGGCCGATAAATTCTATATTCTAAAAACATCATGGCTATCATTTGAGGTCCAAAGTGGCCTCTACAAGCTATTCTATGACAAAACATAAAGATATAATCAACTTCACATTTATGTAAACATATTCCTTCCACTGGCTCATTGCAAATCATCTAATGATATTGACCATCATATATGTAATATCTAGATTTAGATTTCATCTCCCAAATTTTGTGGAAATTTAAATGAGATGGAACTAGTTATCTTACTAGATAATTGACCATATCAGCATACAAATTCCCTTCACCATCAATCAAGTATAATTTCTCTCCTAGAAGGTGGTCATTCAATGGTTCTCTGTCTGGAATTTCAGCTTCAACGGTGTTGAGTAGCCAACATAATTGACAAGCCACATGGTAATCAGATCCCTTCTTGTCTTTGATTTCTATGTTGAACTCTTTTTTTAGTAGCATCCATCTCACTAGCCTTGGTTTAGCTTATGACTTCTTTATCAAGTACCTAAGAGCTGAATGATCAGAAAACACAGTGACTTTAATTCCAAGAAGATATGATCTAAATCTTTCTAAAGCAACAGAAACTGTTAAAAACTATTTTTCTATTTTTGTGCAGTGGAATTGGGTTGCATCTATGTTTATTGAGGCATAGGAAATGACTTGTTTCCTCCCCTCAATTCACTGAGAAAGGACTGCTCCAACCGCCTGGTTTAAAGCATCACAATGTATCTCAAATGGTTCTTCCAAATTTGGTGGATGTATCACTGGTGGTGTAATAAATATCTTCTTCAATTCATCAATGGAAACCGTACATGAACCATTTAAATCAAAATAATAATCTTTCAAAAGTAATAAATTTATAGGTTGAGAAATCTTACTAGAATATTTGATAAATCTCTTGTAGAATCCTCCAAGTCCTAAAAATGATCTAACATATTTGACACATCTTGGGTAAGGCAAAGAATTTACCACTTCAATTTTTGATTTATCAACTTTAATGAATTTCTATGAAATTAAAATCCCAAGGACAATTCATCTCTCATCTTTAAAATGACAATTCAAATTTCAAAATAAATTTATTTTCAATGGACGTTTTCAATACTTGTTCTAGATTTTTCAAACAATGATCAAAATAATTTACATAAAGAGTGATTCCATCCATGAAAACCTCCAAGAAATATTCAATGTTATTAGAAAATATACTTACCATATGCCTCTGAAATGTACCACAAAAATTAAACAATCTAAATGGAATCCTTTTTAATGAAACGGTACTGAAAGGAAACATTAGGGGAGTCATATCCTGATACTCAGGAGTGATGGGTACCTGAAGGTAACCTGAAATCCGTCCAAAAAGAAATAATGAGTTCTCCAGGACAATCTCTCAAACATCTGTTCAATGAACGATATAGGAAATGAACTTTTTGGGTGACCTGATTCATCTTCCTAAAATCATTGCATACTCGCTAGCTATTCTGAATTCTTACTCGGATTAATTCATTCTTCTCATTCTTCACAATGATTAGTCTAGTTATTTTGGAACTACATGGATGGGGCTAACCCATTGTGAATATGAGATGGTATATATGATCCTGGCTTCCAATATCTTCTGAATCTTCTTCTTCACTACTTATATCAGGGTGGGATTTAGTCTGCTTTGGGGTTGTCTTATAGGTTTGGTATCTCCCTCAAGAAGAATTCTATGTGAGTATATTTTTGGGTTGATTCCAAGGATATCACCAAAGCTCTACCCTATTGCATGGAAATTCTCTCTCAAAAGTCCAATCAAAGATTTTTCTTGGGTTTTAGATTGATTATTAGAAATTATTACTTTTAATTTCTCTCCCTCAATTAGAAACACATATTTTAAATCAGTGGGGAGTAGCTTTAATTCCAAATCAGGGGCTAGTCAAGGGATGAAACTAATTTAAGTTTCTCCACTTCCAATGTATGGAAATCTTGAACACAAGGACTTATATCATCATATTTATCATTAAAAAAATCATCAAAGAAATCAGATTTTACCTCTTCCTTCCTCTTGAAATCAAAATCTCTAGCAGTTTGGGAATCCAAATGTTCATTGATATTTTGAATTAAATAAGTATCACCTAAGGCTATAAATTCCTGGAACAAACGTGATTCTTCAATGGTTTCAGTACCAACTTCATTGGAGTGTGCCATGATTGAATGATTATCTGATGGGTGCCTCATGGATTCAAAAATATTGAAGTGGGTCGCGCTATCTGCAAACTCCATGGTGAGTGTCCCCTTATGGAAATTGATGATGATTTTGGCCATCTTCAAGAAATGAAAACCCAAAATAATGGGTTAGTGTCATGGGTTCATGTCAAATTTCATATTTAGCACATAGAAGTCAGCTAGGAATAAGAGATCTTTGGCATTCACAAGGATATCCTCCAGAACTCCTAGAGGGAAAACTGTTGATCTGTTTGCAGGCTAGACCACCACTCTTGTGGGTTTCAAGTCTCCCATCTGAAAAGAAGTATATACTGAGTGAGTAAATATATTAATTGAAGCACCTAAATCACAAAAATAAATAGATTAATTTAATGAATCAATGGTTCATGGAATGGAAAACGTCCTAGGATATTGAGATTTGGTTGGAAACTATGGTGTGATAAGGGTTGAGACTCTTCATACCAAGTTTATCCTCTCATTCCAATGAAGAATCCTCTTCTTGGTAAAAATATTCTTAAAAAATTTATCATACATTGTAATTGGATTGAGTGCATCAAGCAGGGGGATATTGATTTCCTCTTTCTGAAACGTGTCCATAATTTCTTTTTGAAGAGCTTCCTACTGGAACCTCTTTGATCCAATCATCATTGATGGAAATGGCGGGGTAAGTCTTTATTATCCCTTTGTTGACTTTGAAATGGAGTTTCTTGTCTCTTCTTATTAGACCTACCCTTCTCCTCCTCCTCTTTCTTCTCTTCTTCTTGGTTTATTTTCACAGAATTTTCAGAATATCCAACATCATTCTCCCTTATCCTAGGTGGTCTTGTAAAAATCTCACTGGTGGATAGTGGTGGGAATTATTTTCCACTTATTTTTGTTATAATTATGACATTATTCATTGGGTTTGTAATTTTTTGGGAAGGGAGGTTCATTGGATTTTTGGTTAGAAAGTCCATGAGTCTGTCGAACTTGTTGGACAAATAATTTACAGTGTCTTTTAGCCCCTAAAAATCTGATTTATGTTGTTGGTTTTGAATTGGAGGTTTTGAAATAGTGGATAGATTCTCATAGGGTCTCTAGAAAGGGGGTGGTTGTTGGTAAGAATTCTGGTTATAAGATTGCAGTTGTTGAAATGGTGGTGGGTTCTGGAATTGATTCTGGAATGGGGGTTGGTTTTGAAACTGATTTTGGAATGGGGGTTTAGCTTGATTTTATTGATTTCCAAATCGATATTGGGATTGGTTAGGATTTCTTTATCATTGATTTTTCTAGAACAACCTCAGTTGAATGGGTATTGCACAACTTTCCATTCCCTTGATTTTAGCACACTGGTCGGTGAAATGATAAGGAGATGAGCATAAACCACATACCTTAGCTTGTGCTTGTTGTTCACTCTCTTGTTTCAAGGCCATCTGTCTCACCAAACTAATTATCTCTTCAATCAGATTTTATAATAATTTTGGGGTAAGGTAATTTTTACCTCATGAATACCTCATCTTCCAATACCTATTGTACCAAATTGTTACGAGTGTTGGGAAATTTTCTCAATCAGGCCCTTGGATTATTTTGGTGACATGTCAATCAATGCACCTCCAGATGATGCATGAAAAAAGTTTCTTTTGTTGTCCAATAATACTTGATAAAAGAAGACAAGAAAATAGTTCACCTCAATTGGTTGATGTGGGCAGTTGACACATAACTTTTTAAATCATTCCCAGTACTCGTAAAGTGTTTCTCCAGATGCTTGTTTGATAGCATAGATTTCCTTTTTGATGGATGTGATCCTAGAGACGGGGAATAATATTTTCATGAAGAATCTTACCAAGTCATTCCAATCATTCACATCTCCGGGTTATAGGCCATAAAACCATTCTTTGGCAGCTCCATCAAACAAAAAGGGAAACGCCATCCACTTTATCTGCTCCTCAGCTACTCCTAGAGATCTGAAAGTGGAGTAGACATGTGTAAACTCTTTGATATGTTTGCTTGGGTCTTCACCTGCCAGTACATGAATCATTGGGAGCAATGGAATCATTTTAGGTTTAATCATAGAATCATTTTTTTAAATAGTCATGAGAAGTTGATTATTTTGATTAGTGAATTGTGGTGCAAAAAGGTATATAAGTATTTGGTTTTTATTTCTAGCCATGATGAGAGGCTCCGAGTGAACACTTGAAGATTCAGTTTAGTCTGAAATGGAAATTTCTTCAAATTCATGTTGAAAATTAATGCTTATAAGTTTATTTATCATTATTCTTTCAATTTTCGTATCTATGGGGATAAGGCCAAGGTTTGTACTTATTTCCATGAAATAAAAGGGAGAAAAAGAAAAAAAATGATGGCACTACCTCCCAAGCTACGGTGCCAAGTTTTGACATGAGCCTATTATTGGGTGTGGAAAAAAATATTTTCTATGTTAATGTATAGTATAATGGATATCCTAGGTTGTCTTATTAGAGGAGAGCACATCAATCAAGCTGTCACGTTAAAATAAGAGAAAAAAGTGACGTTGTTTTTTTGGAAATTGATTTATTTTTAAAAAGACAAGAAAAAAACAAAACAAAGGAAATAAATTTAAGAAAAATATTGAGACAAATCAAAAAAACAAGTCATTGAAACTATTATATGAGAAGGTTGATTTGTTCAGTGTCGGTTCTTCGATTGTAATTCTATCATAGTTTCAATTTATCCAATTATCTTTAATTAAATCGATAAAAATAATATTCCTTAATAGATTCATCTCACCCCATTGGTTAAATAGTAATGGAAAGAATGAAGCTTAACAAAATCATATCATGGTCTACTATTAGTCCAATGTGTGATAGAGTTTTATCTAATACCCCCAATTAGTTACAGAAATTCCCAATTGGACCTTGTTTATCCCAAACAACAATGAATATGAACTACCCCTCTCACACGTACTAACGATCGCCGGTTACTTCACCACTAAGACCTGATATATTCCATTGAATATATAATAGAACCTAGTGGAGGGAGAAATTTATATTTTACAAAAAAAATAGAAACAACAAAATCTAAAATCAAAAAACAATTGTACGTGATAATAAAAACTGTTACATAAAATTGAAACTGATTTCACAGAAGAGTGAAAAGGATATTAAAACATGTAGTGCATGAACTCAAGAGTTACAAAATGGAAAACCATTCCTTCCCCAATCACTAATTTTATTAACCCAACCCTGGTAATATTAACTAAGTTGAAAGATAAACAATAAGTCATTATAACCCAAAGAAAAACAAAAGTGAGGAAGCATAGAATAGAAAATTTGATGCTCCAGAATCTATCTGCCAGAAGAATGCCTTTGTGCATCCCACAAGACGGCAGAAACTCACCAAGGTATCTTTATAAAAGATGTTCGTTTTGATGTTTTCTATTGACCCTAAAAATATCAAACATATGTGATAGGAATAAATGAATATATTTTGGTATCATTGAACACGATTTTTTCTGGCTTCGAAATATGGTTCCAACCACTCTTCTTTGGCTCACTCAAAAGATGCCTTAATGAGCTCCTTTATTCTTGAAATTGAATTAGTACACGATAAAATAAGTCATATGTCCTTCCTAGTAGGAATAAGCTCATTTGAATATCAGTATCTCACAAAATGATTTATTTATTATGGTAGGTTCCACTCTGTCATCCAGAATAAATTTTCCAATTGATTGATTTTTTGTGATAATGTATTTCGAATTAGGTCATGGCCTATAATAAAAAATGTAGCCCACAAATATATTCATCCTAAAAAAGGAGTCAAATAATTTTTGTTATAAATTATACCAGTTATTTCTGAAATAATGATGCTCCCAAAAACAGTAAAATTTACAAAATTAACTAATTTAAAATTTTATGAAAAAAATCACCAAATATCATAAAATGTAGCAAATAAGATCACATTGATTAATTGATATGGATTAAATCATTTAATAACATATGAATAACAATTAAAATATTTCTTCTATCACAATTCAACCCCCAATTGTCCTTTCAATGGTGGCAAAGAAATATCTTAGAATAACTCCACCCATAGAGCACGTATATCAGCCTCCCTCTCCCAAGTCTCATCTAGTACTCGGGAATGGTTCCATAAAACTCATACAAGAGGAACTGATAGGTCTCATATAAACTTCATGATTTTATCTACAATACAAATTGGATGCTCCTAAAAGGATTCATCAACCCGAAGCTCAACCTCCTTGAGCTGAAAAAGATGAGACAGTTCTGAGTGATAGAGGTGTAACTGAGATACATGGAAGATCTTGTGCATGGATTTGTACATATGAGGTAACTGTAACCAATAGGAAACAAGCCTGGAAATCTCCAGAATCTCTAATGGACCAACATATCTCAGTGAAAGCTTACCCTGTCTCCAGATTCTCCTATGTCCCATCCTTGGTGCAACACGTAGAAAACTGGATCCCCGACCTCAAACTCCAAAGGTTTTCTCCGGCAATCGGCGTATGATTTATGATGAGACAGCACAATATCCATCCAATTCCAAATAAACTAACAATACAAAGAGGTCTCTAGTACAATAAACTACTGAAAAAATAGGATTTCCCAACGGTTTAGAACCGTTTGGAAAGGCTACAGAACCATTGGTATATGTTATACCAACGGTTCTGCAAACCGTAGGGATGTAAGCCGTTGGGAAAAAATTTTCCCAACGGTTTATAGTGAATCATTGGGATAGGGTGGAGAAAAATTACCCTATCCCAACGGTTCTGGAAAACTATTGGGATAAAGTGCTGAAAATTACCATGTTTTTCACAACGGTTTTCAAAACCATTGGGAAAAACCCAAAATTTCTTCTCTCACAATGGGTTAGAACCATTGGGAAAAGTGTTTTTCCATAGGTTTTATGAACCATTGGTAAATCAAAACCTAGACATTCTATGCCAACGGTTTTGAAATGTTGGCATAGCCTCTGCTGGGAAAATTGCACAGCAGCTCTGCAATTTGCCCAGCAACTCCCCAATTTGCAACCAGCTCTCCAATTTGCCCACCAGGTCTCATTTTGTGGTTCCCTCTCATTTTCAATACAATTATTCTACCTGAAATAAACTAACACATGCATATACAATTATTGTACCTATAATAACCAACTAACACTTACATATAGAGAACAAATTCATACACATTTAACATATAATGGTGGAACTATACACATCCATAATTAAATTGGAATTCATAACGTAATTATAAACATACATAATTTATTTATAATTCAATTTAAAATTTATATGACAATTATATGTGGAATCTGGAAGTCAATTCATAATTTGATCAGTTTTTTGTATACCATATATTTTTACCTGAAATAATGTCCATTTTAATCATAATACATACAATGCAGTGCTACCAGCCACACCACGCCTCGGATTGAGGCGGGGTTGACTTGTACACGTCACATATGACCAATGGATCGTTGTGATAATGTATAGATACAATCCGAATGCGTTTGGTCAGTTTTCCGTATGCCAGTTGATGTTTTTCAATTAAAATGACGTACTTTTGAAACAAAAGGCAGACAATTTGAGTGGTGCCGGCCACACCGCACCTCGGATTGAGGTAGAGTTTACTCGTACACGTCACATATGACCCATGGATCAGTCTCCAAAAGTTTCAATGGAAACCGAATGAATTTGGTCAGTTTTCCGTATGTACTTAAATTGTTGTCCATTTTAAGAAAAAGAGAGCCACTTAGAGTGCTTTCGGCCACACTGTGCCTCAGATTAAGGCGGGGTTGACTCGTACACATCACATATGACCCATGGATCGTTGTGATAAAGTATCGACACAATACGAATGTGTTTGGTCGGTTTTCCGTATGTCAGTTGATGTTTTTCACTTCAAATGACGTCCTTTTGAAACAAAAGACAAACACTTTGAGTGGTGGCGGCCACACCGTGCCTCAGATTGAGACGGGGTTGACTCGTACACGTCACATATGACCCATGGATCGTTGTGATAATGTATCAACACAATCCGAATGCGTTTGGTCGGTTTTACGTTTCCCAGTTGATGTTTTTCAATTCAAATGACGAACTTTTGAAACAAAAGGCTGACACTTTGAGTTGTGCTAGCTACACCGCGCCTCGGATTGAGGCAGAGTTGACTCGTACACGTCACATATGACCCATGAATCGTTCTCCTAAAGTTTCAATGGAAACCGAATGCATTTGGTCGGTTTTCCGTATGTACATAAATTGTTGTCCATTTTAAGAGAAAGAGAGCCACATAGAGTGATTCCTGCCACACCATGCCTTAGATTAATGTGGGGTTGACTCGTACACGTCATATAGGACCCATGGATCGTTGATCTAAATTATAAACACAATCTGAATGCGTTTTTTCCCTTTTCCGTATTCCAGTTGATGTTTTTCATTTCAAATGATGTCCTTTTGAAACAAAAGACATACATTTTGAGTGGTGGCAGCCACACCACACCTCGGATTGAGGCGGGGTTGACTCGTACACATCATATATGACCCATGGATCATTTTGTTAATGTATCTACACAATCCGAATGCGTTTGGTTGGTTTTCCGGATGCCAGTTGATATTTTTCAATTAAAATGACATACTTTTGAAACAAAAGGCTAACACTTTGATTGGTTTTAGCCACATCGTGCCTCGGATTGAGGCAGAGTTGACTCGTACATGTCACATATGACCCATGGATCATTCTCCTAATGGTTGAATGAAAACCGAATGTGTTTGTTCGGTTTTCCTTATGTACTTAAATTGTTGTCCATTTTAAGCAAAAGAGATCCACATAGAGTGATTTCGGCCATTCCGTGCCTCATATTAAGGTGAGATTGACTCTTACAGGTCACATAGGACCCATGGATCGTTGTGCTAATGTATCGACACAATCCGAATGCATTTGGACGGTTTTCCGTATGCCAGTTGATGTTTTTCACTTCAAATGACGTCCTTTTAAACAAAAGACAGACACTTTGAGTAGTGACGGCCACACCGCGCCTCGGATTGAGGAGGGGTTGACTCGTACACGTCACATATCACCCATGGATTTTTGTACTAATGTATCGACACAATAAGAATGCGTTTGGTCAGTTTTCCGTCTGCCAGTTGATGTTTTTCAATTAAAATGACGTCCTTTTGAAACAAAAGGAAAGCACATTGAGTTGTGGTGGCCACACCACGCCTCGGATTGAAGCGGGCTTGACTCGTACATGTCATATATAACCCATGGATCGTTGTGCTAACGTATCGACAAAATCCGAATGCATTTGATCAGTTTTCCGTATGCTAGTTGATGTTTTTCAATTAAAATGATGTACTTTTGAAACAAAAGGCAGACACATTGAGTGGTGCCGGCCACACCATGCCTCGGATTGAGGAGGCGTTGACTCGTACACGTCACATATGACCCATGGATCATTCTCCTAATGTTTCAATGGAAACTGAATGCGTTTGGTCAGTTTTCTGTATGTACATAAATTGTTGTCCATTTTAAGAAAAAGAGAGCCACTTAGAGTGATTCCGGCCACACCGTGCCTCAGATTAAGGCGGGGTTGACTCATACACGTCACATATGACCTTTGGATCATTGTGCTATAGTATCGACACAATCCGAATGCGTTTGGTCGGTTTTCCGTATGTTAGTTGATGTTTTTCAATTTAAATTATGTTCTTTTGAAACAAAAGACAGACACATTGAGTGGTGGCGGCCACACCGCACCTCGGATTGAGGCGGTGTTGACTCGTACACGTCACATATGACCAATGGATCATTGTGCTAATTTATCGACACAATACAAATGCGTTTGTTCGGTTTTCCGTATGCCAGTTGATGTTTCTCAATTAAAATGACGTACTTTTGAAATAAAAGGCAGAAACTTTGAGTGGTTCCGGCCACATCATGCCTCGGATTGAGGAGGAGTTGACTTGTACACGTCATGTATTACCTATGGATAGTTCTCCTAAATTTTCAATGGAAACCGAATGCGTTTGGTCGGTTTTCTGTATGTACTTAAATTGTTGCCCATTTTAAGCAAAAGAGATCCACTTAGAGTGATTCTGACCACACCGTGCCTCAGATTAAGGCGGGGTTGACTCGTACACATCACATATGAACCATGTATCGTTGTGCTAAAGTATAGTCACAATCTGAATGCGCTTGGTCGGTTTTCGGTATGCCAGTTGATGTTTTTCACTTCAAATGATGTCCTTTTGAAACAAAAGAAAAACTCTTTGAGTCGGGGCGGCCACACCATGCCTCAGATTGAAGTGGGACTGACTCGTACACGTCACATATGACCCATGGTTCGTTGTGCTGATGTATCGACACAATCCGAATGCGTTTGGTCGGTTTTCCGTATGCCAGTTGATGTTCTTCAATTAAAATGACGTCCTATTGAAACAAAAGGCAGACACATTGAGTGGAGCCAGCCACACCATGCCTCGGATTGAGGCGGAGTTGACTCGTACACGTTACATATGACCCATGGATCGTTCTCCTAATGTTTCAATGGAAACCGAATGCGTTTGGTTGGTTTTACCTATGTACTTAAATTGTTGTCCATTTTAAGAAAAATAGAGACACTTAGAGTGATTTCGACCACACCGTGCCTCAGATTAAGGCAGGGATGGCTCGTACGCATCACATATGAACCATGTATCGTTGTGCTAAAGTATCGACACAATCTGAATGCATTTGGTCGGTTTTTCGTATGCCAGTTGATGTTTTTCACTTCAACTGATGTCCTTTTGAAACAAAAGACAGACACTTTGAGTGGGGGCGGCCACACCACACCTTGAATTGTGGCGGGGTTGAATCGTACACGTCACATATGACCCATGGATCGTTGTGCTATTGTATTAACACAATCCGAATGCGTTTGGTTAGTTTTCTGTATGCCAGTTGTTGTTTTTCAATTAATATGACGTACTTTTGAAACAAAAGGCAGACATTTTATGTGGTGCCGGCCACACCGTGCCTCGTATTGAGGCGGAGTTGACTCGTACACGTCACATATGACCCATGGATCGTTCTCCTAAGTTCCAATGGAAACCAAATGCATTTGGTCGGGTTTCTGTATGTACTTAAATAGTTTTCCATTTTAAGCAAAAGAGATCCACTTAGAGTGATTCCGACCACACCATGCCTCAGATTAAGGCGGGGTTGACTCCTACACATCACATATGACCCATGGATCGTTGTTCTAAAGTATCGACACAATCCTAATGCGTTTGTTCACTTTTCAGTATGCTAGTTGATGTTTTTCATTTCAAATGATGTCCTTTTGAAATGAAAGACAGACACTTTGAGTGGTGGCGGCCACACCGCACCTCTGATTGAGGCAGGATTGACTCGTACACATCACATATGACCCATAGATCATTTTTCTAATGTATCGACACAATCCGAAAGTGTTTGGCTGGTTTTTCATGTGCCAGTTGAGGTTTTTCAATTAAAATGACGTACTTTTGAAAAAAAGGCAGCCACTTTGAGTGGTGTTGGCCACACCGTGCCTCAGATTGAGGCGGAGTTGACGCGTACATGTCACATATGACCCATGGATCATTCTTCTAATGTTTCAATGGAAGCCGAATGCATTTGGTCAGTTTTCCGTATGTACTTAAATTGTTGTCCATTTTAAGAAAAAGAGAGCCACATAGAGTGATTCCGGACACACCGTGCCACAGATTAAGGCGGGGGTTGACTCGTACACGTCACATAAGTCCCATGGATTGTTGTGCTAAATTATCGATACAATCTGAATGCATTTGGTCGGTTTTTTGTATGCTAGTTGATGTTTTTCACTTCAAATGACGTCCTTTTGAATCAAAAGACAGACACTTTGAGTGGTGGAGGCCACACTGCACCTCAGATTGAGGCGGGGTTGACTCATACATGTCACATATGACCCATAGATCATTATGCTAATGTATCGACACATTCTGAATGCGTTTGGTTGGTTTTCTATATGACAATTGATGTTTTTCAAATGAAATGACGTCCTTTTGAAACAAAAGTTAGACACTTTGAGTGGTGGCGACCACACCGCGCCTCGGATTGAGGCCGGGTTGATTCGTACACATCACATATGACCCATGGATCGTTCTCCTAAAGTTTAAATTGAAACCAAATGCGTTTGGTCAGTTTTCCATATGTACTTAAAATGATGTCCATTTTATGAGAATCCTATGTGCGGGGGGGGGGGGGTTGTTCGGGGTCCAAGGAAGAGGGTGGGGGGCTGTCCGGGGGGCTGTCTGCGGTCCAAGGAGTAGGGTGGGGGGGGGGGGCTATGCGGGGGGCTGTCCGGGGGGTGTTCGGGGGGTTGTCCAGGGTCCAAGGAGGGGGGTGGGGGGCTGTCCGGGGGCTATCCGGGGCTGTTCGGGGGGTTGTCCGGGGTCCAATAAAGAGGGTGGGGGCTGTCTGGGGGGCTGTCTGGGGGTTTGTCCGAGGTCCCGAGAGGAGGGTGGGGGGGGGGGCTGTACGGGGGCTGTCTGGGGGGCTATCCGACGGGGCTGTCCGGGGCCCAGGGAGGAGGGTGGGGGGTTGTCCAGGGTCTATGAAGGAGGGGCGTTCCCAAACACACAACCACTAAAAGACAACAACATCCATAAAAACATATAATATATAAAAATAACTCAACTCCAATACTATACTATGAGTCTAGATAAAACCAACAACTAGAATAGATTAAATATCAAATCTCAGTAATATCAGTCAAAAATGTAATGGATCAAATTGTCCCACATCACCATCACCATCATCACCATCATCATCATCACCCTCGTCCTCGTTCCCATCATCTTCCTTGCCCTCGCCCTCTTCCTCTTCCTCACCCTCCTCCTCACCCTCGCCACTCGCCTCTACCTCCTCCTCTCCCTCCTCTTCCGCATCAGCCTCCTCGCCATCATCATCGTCAAGCTGGACATCGTCTAGACCACCACTAGAACTGCCACCTGGTGCACCGTATATAGAACATATCAACGAAATATACTCATCAAAAGCTGGGCTAGCTTCTGCTGGAAGTGTATGACGTAGAACTTCAATAAATTTCATAAACGCACTGTTTTCCCTAACAGACTGTTCTTCCATCTCTGTGGCCCTTTTCTCAGCCTGTGCTACTTGTGCCCTAACTTTCTGCAGCTCGGTGGCACTACATCTCGTACCTGAGGATGGAAAATACCTCTTCGGGGCTATCCTAGGTCGGCAGTGTACTCTGCCAGAATGCTCCTCTCCGAAGACTTGATGTAAGTGATCTGTTGGCCCAAAATTGTCTGGTTCTTGGGCATTGAGGGCCTCTAAAGCATCCTGTTACAAATATAAATATATCATTAAGTTACAAAATATATATTAAAATATAAATTCAACAGATTAAAACTTACAATCTTCTTCTAAATCGCTTCGTTGACGACACTTCCATCCTTTTTCCGTCTACTCGAGCAAAACAGTTTTGCTCGAGGCACACGTCCTTCAATAGTTTGTATTTGCCTCTACAATGACATTGAAAACTAAAGTTATATGAAAACATTAGCAAACTATTAAATAATTGAGGAAACAAAATAAATTATAAGGCATAACGAAAACTTATAAACACTTGTCATACCTGCTTCCTCTCATGATCATGCATCGTAGTGAATCCCAGTGTGTGGAGGTATTTTTTTGCATCAATGTTCTTTTTATTTTTTTCAGATGATTCCTAAATAAAATTCGAAAATGAACCAGATAGTATTAATGAAAAACATGAAAGTTATAATTTAAATACCGCAAATGTTATTAATACCTTAAACTGGGTACACTTCTAATGAGTAATCATCTGACGATACTCCTCTATAGGAAAATCATCCACCCCTGGTACCCCCTCTAACTCAGTGCCAACTCTATCAACCCAGCCAATATACATCTCATGCTTTTAGGCACTCCAATGCTTGCATAAATCCTTTAGACGTTCCAGTCGTGCACCCTCACCATCGAGAAAATTAAATCGAAGCTGAAATCAAAATATTAATTCATATAAATACAAAAAAAATTCATGGAATTAAATAGAACAAATTTTTTTACCCATATCTCCACCCAAGCTCTATCCTTGACCTCATGTCGCAAATGTCTCCATGATAGTGGGCTGACGGGAATGATGTCGGGGTATTTGGCAAGCATCGTCAAAAAACTCCGACATTGATGCCCTGTTTTCTCAACCATTTGGTTTTCATCATTATAATCCACCATAACCTGTGTGTGGCAGTTCCACACCGAACCCTTGCATGTACGCCCCCGCCCACGCCTCTTGTCAGTAGATATATCTGTCATGAAATAAAAACAAATATTTAATCAAAACATGTCATAATGAAAATAAATATTGCTATAAATTTTTTTATGGTTCTATAAATATACCTGTGCTGGTCTGATCACTGAGTGCCGCTGGATCCACAGAAACTGATGGAACACCCTATGGTGGAACAAGAGTCAAATACAATGGAATATAGAAGCTCGGAGAGACAAAAGTAGAAGGAAAAGAAGATCAGACATCTGTCTGACCGGATGCTGACTGGGGAGTGGGAATCGTCATGGGATGTGAAAATGATGGGTCAGAAGATGCAAAATGTTGTGAAAACATGGGAGGCCTAAATATCGCGTGTGTCCCTAACAACACCCCAGGATCAGAATGTGGGAAGGATGACATGTCAATGGGAGGGGCGAGGTCAAGTTGGGTACGTGCAGCTGGTCGTCCACCTCTGGTACGAACCCTCCTCGTACCACCAGCCTGAGTACTAGGACCAGTACTAGGCTCCTTGTCGAATAACTATCGACATATAGGTGGATCCTACAAAAATGTTTAAAAAAAAGTAATCACATGACACTATCTATTCATTAAATATATCAATTTGAAATAAAGTACTCACTACAGGCACTAATGACGGAACTCCCAACTCCGTCATTCGACGATTGTTCTCCATCATTTTTTCCTTCATCTCTCTTCAATTGGCTTCATTTCCTACTTTTGAAAACAAATATGTAATTATTTAGAAAAGGAAAACTAATGTGTAACCCAAAAAAATAAATATATGAGGGAATAGGGGGATTCATTGGTAATGTAGCTATCAATTTTTTTAGAGGAGCTTGAATGGATTTAATAAATCATACAAGTTGTAATGTTCACCAAGTTAGAAATATTGTTTGACTATGTTTGAATACAGTTCAATTCCAAATTAGAAAATGCAATTCAAATAAAACTGCAACCAATAAATGTTGAAAATTCACAAATGGTCAAGTCAGCTATAAATTTTTTTAGAAGATGTTGAATGGATTTAATAAATCATACAAGTTTTAATGTTCACCATGTTAGAAATATTTTTTGACTATGTTTGAATACAGTTCAATTCCAAATTAGAAAATGCAATTCAAATAAAACTGCAACCAATAAACATTGAAAATTCACATAATGGTTAAGCCAGCTATCAATTGTTTTAGAAGAGATTGAATGGACATAATAAATCATACAAGTTGTAATGTTCAACAAGTTAGAAATATAGTTTTACTATGTTGGAAAACAGTTCAATTCCAAATTAGATTATGCAATTCTAATAAAACTAAAATGAATAAACATTGAAAATTCACATAACGGTCAAGATAGCTAAAACATATTTGTGATCAATACTAAATCAATTTGAATATTACCAACCATAAAAACCCAACTCGAGGTAAACCATAATAATTGAGAACATGGATGAATGATTCTATATATTTTCAACCACAACTTCAGGTTCACAGTCAACTCTGAAAATTGTGTTATTTGAGTCATCAAAAGAAATAAATGGATTGGTTCTAATGGCACTAGGGACAGTGTCAATTCCATCATCACCATCATCAAAAATATTTCATGGAATTACTTCAACAATGACACAAAATTCAGGTCGATGTTGGTCTTCGACATAAAAAACATGTTTTGCCATTGATGCCAACACATATGGTTCTTCGGTAGCAAGAGTGCGAGTCATATTAATTACTCGAAATACACAATCATCAATAAATGTTCCATGTCTCATCATCGAATGAAACCAATTTCATTTCATCATTGTGACTCGTCCATGAGAGTAATAATCCAATATTATTATTTTCTCAACAACTCCATAATAACCCACATTTTCAAATTGCGGTCTACTATCTGATGCACTGGAATAAAAATATGTTGTGGCAGTAACCATAACACCATAATTTTTTTTTCTCATGTTCTTTGCTCGTTTAGTGATAATAAATTTGTACCCATTGATAAAAATTTATTTACAGTCACGAACCACGGTATATGGACCAAAAGACAAAGCTCTTATTTCCTCAGAGATAGAGTCAACAGAAAAACTCAATACCTGCAATATAAATGACTATTAAACTTAATTAAATATTGATATAATTATTTTAAACATTAATTTTTTTATACCTTAAATTTTAACCATGCAGAAAAATCATTGCTATGAAAAGTCTCTCTCCTTATCAAAGATAAAGAGCTATGCATCCTATTTATCATTGTTTTATTTCCCTGTAGATAAAAAATATTAATAGTTTAAAAGATATATATTTAAGATATAAATAATCAATTTAGTTACCTGATATAGTCATCGAACAAATCACAGTTCAACAAAACTGTGCGATGTGCCATCTCCCGCTTTTTATGGCATAATGTTTTCAATGTATATGATCCAGGAATTCCTCCTGTTTGAGGAAGTGATGGAAAACTGGGTTCAATTTTCTCATACTGTTCTTCTTCATTTCTCATTGGTCTCTTCAATATTTTAATAAGATCAGACAAATACATCAAGCAGAAATCCATACATTCTTGAGCCAAGTAACCGTTCACGATAGAACCTTCATGATGATTTCTATTTCGGACATAAGACTTTAATGTGAACATATTTCTTTCATTTGGATACATCCAACGAAAAGAAATAGGTCCACCTAGTAGTATTTTAGTGGGAATATGGATAGTCAGAGGCAGCATGCATGTGAAAAATGATGGAGGGAATATTTTCTCCAACGCACGCAAAATTAATGGGGCATCTGTCATCATTTTTTGCAAGAAAGACTTGGACAACTTCTTATCACAACGGTATCTAAAAAAATGGAACAACCGAATAACAACCACCCTTAAATTATTGGACAAAAGAGGACGGATTGCTATTGGAAGCAACTCATGTAGTAGAACGTGATAATCATGAGTCTTCAAAGATTTTAGCTTCAACTCTATTCTGTTGACCCATTTAGATATGTTTCTTGAATAGCCATGAAGAAATTTAATAATCTCTAATACTTCTAGAAATTGTTTTCTTCCGTAGGTGTCATAACATAAGAAGCACATGGAAGTTGCCATTTATTTTCACTGATATGCACAGGATGCAATTCTGGTCTGATGCCCTAATCCACCAAGTCACACCAGGATCGTAAATCATCATTTGTCTTCCCATTGACATTTAGAAGAACCGAAGGCAACATTTCACATATATTCTTTTCAATATGAATTACGTCTAAGAAATGACGTAACAAATTGGTTGACCAATAAGGCAAATCGAAAAAGATACCCTTCTTCTTCCAATTGTAACAGGTTTCAGTGGAAACATTCTTTCTCTTTCCAGATTTCATTTGACCCTTCCCAAACGAAAAACTGAAATCTTTCAATTCATCAAGCACGTCAGTTCCAGACATACGCTGAGGTGGATCATCAGTCTTTATGGTATTATCAAATCTTCGATGATTCATTCTATATGGATGATCCATTTGGCAAGAATCGTTGATGTCCTATAAAACTGAAACTACAGTGATGTTTCAGTCTTCTGGATCGTGTATTATTCATAAAAAATGGACATGACAGTTTTCCCTTCGTGCTCCATCCAGACATCATTGCATAAGTTGGAAAATCATTGATCGTCCACATAAGTGCATCACACATCTAAAATATGTCTTTCGAACATGCATCATTTGTGCGCACACCCACATCCCAAAAAAGTGTCAACTCTTTTGTTAAAGGTTTCATGTATACATAAATATCAATGTCGTGATCATAAGGACTAGATATGAGTATACTCATGATTGTGAAAGGTTTTTTCATACACAACCATGGGGGACGATTATAAATGTGTATAAAAACTGGCCATGTGTTGTGCGAAGTAAGAATCTGCCCAAACGGATTAAAACCGTCGCATGAAAGACCCAACCTCACATTATGAACGTTAGCTGCAAAATCAGGATGTCGAGCATCAAATCTATGCCATGCAAATCCATCTGCAGGATGAACCAAATCATCATTAGTCTTCTATCTCTCGGTATCATGCCATCTCATTTTTATTGATATTTCATCAGACATAAAAAAGATTATGAAGTCTAGGGATCAATGGAAAGTGCCACATTACTTTCTATAGAACATGGGATGGTGTTCCATCTGATTTTGTCTTCCAGTGGGATGTGCCACATTTTATACAATCATTTCGTTCAGCGGTTTCCTCCCAGAATAAATTGCAATCTTTCGGGTAAGCATGAATTTTGTTTCTTGAAAATCCAAGTTCCTCAACTAACATCCATGACATATAGTGGTTTGAGGGAATATCTGCATCATCTGGAAGTAAATCTTTCAAGAGGGTAAGAATGTAATCGATTGTTGTATTAGAAATTACATACATAGTTTTCCCTATGAAACAATCGGATTAAAAATTCTATCTTTTTCATTTTATCGCATTGTCGATATACTGGAGTCATGGAAGCATCATTCAATATTTTCACCCTATCAATATCATCATTTTCACTAGATACATCATCTGTCCTCATATCAATGTCTTATTATGTCGAAATACTTTCTTTTTCATGATGACAAATAAACGGAAACCGATCATCTAACAAATTATCCATTCCAGTCCTTTCATTTCGATCATCAACAATTTGAGATTTCATTTTCTCCCCATTGTGTTACCACACAAAGTAGTTTGCATGAAAACCATTTTTGGTTATTTGGTAGCTGACTTTTTCACGGCTCAACCAAGGTCTACCAACACAATTGGAACATGGGCAGTGTATGCGACCACTATCTGAAGCATTGTGAAATGAAAAATCTACAAAGATCTCCAAATTTTTTCAAAAATCGCTTGAGATCCGATCGGTTTCATACATCCAACTTCTTTACATTATGTAAAAAGAATTTATATAAGTCATTTTGTCATAAACAATTCAATAGGATTGAACTTTAATAGAAAATACATTTATGTAAATGATAAATGAAGAAGTTTCTAGTCTATGTAGTGAAAAGCACCCACCCTCATAAAAGTGAGTATTGGCCAAGAAGGACACATAATATACAACGTACAATGAGAACCATATTTATTTTACCCTAAAGTTATATTAGTACAGTCATCTTGGGGGAAATGGAATATATGATCCTGGTTAACCGATGAATTCAAAAGCTCATATTCCATATGTTGGACACTATCTAAGGTATGGAATCATGTGAGGATGAGTTGAAATCACTCAATTTCTTACATGATAGTGAGAATGAGGGCTTAAATTAATGAATTGAGTTCACTGAGACCATGTCAACCATTATACACACCACGTGAACCCTTATACACACCATATGAACACTTATACCATATCCTCATTATTACAACCATTAATAACAACTTATTAAATAACATCAATAGTTAAAGATAATAAAATTGAACATAAATCAACAATAATATTGGATATATCAAGTAAAATTAATTCATACTATCTTACATCATAAATGACCACCCACAACCATGATTAATGACCACAAAACTCCCATTTCGGCCAAATCAAAAGTGAAAACAAAAACACATAGTTGTAGAAAAAAACTTCATTTGTGTGAAGAATAATATTCTCATGGTCCTCATGATATTTGAACCACGCAGTAATGATTTTCGAGATGAACTTGTATCCATGAAACCATATGAGAATCATGATTCAATACACGTATTTTTCTGATTTTCCCAAGCATTTTGAGGAACCCCAAATCAGTGAAAATGGTCATTGTGTTTTAAAATGGTGATTTAATAACACATGTACGATGTTGAAGGCAGAATGATTAATGGTTATATTTTAAAAACTAATATTCACTAATATTGCGAATATGACATTCTGTGAATTTGTTTCATGAAGAAGGAAGAATTACTAACTAGGGACTGCATACTATTTGGAAATGTTCAAGAAGATACTCCATATGTTCTATTGTGCAAAGGATAAGTGAAAAGTGTGTCATTATATATATATATATTTTTTGATAGAAACATGATACATACTTGTTATGTAAAACACATAGTGTACAAAAATTAAGATGAACAAGATCTTCATGTTTGGCATGATCTTAATGAAAGGAGTGATTTTCATGAAATAATATCAATAAATATTAAAAACAATTTCTTATTAGTTCCTATACATGAAGCTATAATATTTGAAGCATATTTAAAAAAAACTATGAATATAAAAAATTAGAACACAATAAAGAGACACCATGCCCTTATCAATGTAAATGTGTAATGAAAACATTAATTGGACACACAACGATATAGGGATTTGAGTACACAATTCGTGGAACAATCATAAAATTTTACAAAACCCCTAAAAATTTGGAATAACGAAATCAAGAATAGAAGGATATGATTTATAAGAGGTGGAACTATATCCTTGATAAAATATAGAAGGAGTCTAACCTCGTAGGTGCTGATCAGATGGAAGATGTGGGGATTGGAAAGTCCTTCTGCCAAGGAATCGATCCGGGAGATGAGCGGAAGGCTTCTGCAATCGTGGGGAGGCCGCTGCCTGCATTTTGGTATTTGGGGCATTTTTTCCAACAGTTCCTAAAAACCATTGGGAAAAACCAATCTTTCCCAACATTTTAATAAAACCGTTGGGAAAACTAAGGAAAACCCAATCTTTCCCAACAGTTTTATGAAACCATTGGGAAAACTATGTTTCCCACCCACTTTTCCCAGGTCTTTTCCAGTGGTTTATATAAAACGTTGGGAAAGAAAACATATGCCAACGGTTCCTTTGAACCGTTGGTATACAACTGTTGGGAAAACTCCCCTTTCCAGTAGTGAGACAAGATTGTAGCATAGCTGCATCTCCAACCTCCATCCAACAAAGGGGTGATCGGCATGGCCTCTCTTACAAATCCTCATTTGGAACCATTTTAATAGTTTCCTGGAATCTATTATTATAGGCTATATCAACTAGGGGAATATGATTCCCCCAATACCCCCAAGGTCCAGGACACATGAAGACAACATTTCATCTTACACCTACATTGTATGCTCTGACTGGCCATCAATCCGAGGGTGGTATGATGTGCTCAGAAGCATATGTGTACGCAGTGCCCTCTGAAAACTCTGCCAAAAATGAGAAGTAAATAGGGCCTCCCTATCTAAAATGATAAAATGAGGGACTCCATGATTTCATACCACCTCTTGGAAATACAGATTTTCGAGATCATCAACACCGATGGATTCCTTGATCGGTAGGAAATTAGTGACCTTCGTAATCCTGTCAACTACAACCAAATATTAATCATTGCCTCTAGGCATCCTAGGTAACCCCATAAAAAAACCATCATTACATCATACCAATTCCACTCCTGAATAGGTAACTGTTTTAAAATCCTAGACTTCTACTGATATTCCACCTTCACCTACATATAGATGGAATTCCTCTTAAAAAACTACCTACTTCTTACTTCATACCCAACCACCAGTATTGACAGCCCAAGTCAATGTAAATCATAGATACTACAAGATTCACTGCCTAAGATGAAGCATGGAAATCCCACATCAGCTACTCACATATATCCCATAAAACCCACACATGTCCATAGATACAAAGAAATCCATTCTTACATATTTTCCATCTAGGGGGAGGGTCCTCACCTGCCAGACTCTCCCGTATAACTAGTCCATTAAAATCTGATAGATTCCTCATCCTCACTCTATCCCATAGGGTAGAGGTAACTTCTAAATATTAAGGAAAATTCATTCCCTAATTATTATGAACCTTTAAATTCATCTTAGGGAACAAATCCATAAGATTCCATTCACCACTGGCCTCCTGCACTGCCTGTCTCTAAGACCTTCTGCTCAGTGTGTCAGCCACAAAATTTCCTTTTTTAAGCATATAGGATTTCTCAAAAATGAACGACTGAAGGTATTCCAACCACCTTCACTATCTCAGATTCAAATCATGTTGAGTAAAGATGTATTTTTGACTTTTGTGGTTCGTTTACACCACAAAATTCTCTCCCAATAAATAATATCTCCAACAGTGAAAAGCATTAACAACTACAATCCACTCGAGATCATGAGTCGGGTAATTCCTCACATGTGGCCTCAACTACTAAGACCCATACGCAACAACTGGATCCCCATTAATAAACACTCCTCCCAACCCAATACATGATATATCATAGTACACAATGTAACTCTTTCCCAAATCTGGAAATATAAGTAGTGGGCAATGAAACTTTACACCATTCTTAGTCAAGCCCGTCATCACTGCTGCTAAGAATGAGAAGCCTTGTATTAAATTTTTGTAGTAACCAGCTAGCCCCAAGAAACTTTTTATCTCAAAAAAATTCTTGGGATGATCCAAGGTAACTAATTCTTCTACCTTTTCTGGGTCCACTAATACTCCTGTCTCTAAGGTGATGTGGCCCATGAAATGAATCTAATCCATCCAGAAGTGAAATATTGCAATCATAGAATACAATTGATTCTCCCTCAGTGTATTCAAAATGATCTCAGGGGTTTGGAATGTTCGTGTCGATTGTTAGAATACACCAATATATCATCCATGAAAACCAGCACAAAATAATCTAGGCAAGGATGGAACACTCGGTTCATCAGCACCATGAAAACTATTGGCGTGTTCATGAGACCAATCGAAATAACTAAGTAATCATATAGGCTATACCTACTATGAGATGTTTTACAAGGTATGGATACAGATTGAACATGTACCTGTTGGTATCCTGACCACAAATCAATCATTGAGAACACTCAAGCTCCACATAGATGATCAAAATGGCCATCTATCTATGGAATGGTATATCAGTTTTTAACTATCAACTGGTTCAGTGTCTATTAGTCCAAACATAGCCTAAGGGTACCATCCACATTTTTCATTAATGGGACTAGTGAACCCGATGTTGAAGTACTGGGTTGGATAAAACCCTTAAATTCCAAATCTTCCCACTACCGCTTGAGCTCTTGCAACCTCGTCGTGGCCGTCCTATAAGGAGGAATGGATACATGTGTATCTCCTGGGTCTAGGTCAATATTGAAATCCACCTCAATGATCAGAGGTAATTCTGAGAAGTCATCAAGTAAAACATCTCTAAAATGATAAACCACTTGAGAGAAATCTTCCAGACATGTTCCCTGATCATCTAGATATAAACTCTCAATCTGGGCTGTCATCCCACCCATCCCACAATGCTCGGGACTAGCACGGGTTTCCTGAACATCCTATTCACCCTTTTATAGAATCTCTATGTCGTATGGTGATGTGAAACTCACCCTACAATGATATTAATCAACAATGGATTGAAATGAAACCAACCAGTCCATTACGAGAATGACATCAATGCCCATAATCTCTAAGACATAGTGGTTCCATATAAAGTGTCACCCACCAATATCAAGGGTGCACTCCTTACACTGATACACACCTTCTTTTCCTGTCCTTAACAAAGTTTCTAGGATCATAACATCAAAATTAGTATAAACATAGAGCCTATGGCCTTCCACAATGGGCGCAGATATAAAACTATGTGTAGCACCGATATCAAAAAGGGAAGAAGATAAAATAGTGGTGACTAGAATAGTACCTATAATACTACAAGGTTTGGGATCTGGCATCTACTGGGTCAGTTGCACTTCATAAGTCTGACCTGTACCATGACCTTAACACGCTTCTTGGCTTCCTTGAGCTGAACATCCCCACTATCGCTGAGATCCTGGGTTATTCCTACCAGGACCACGACCACCACCTCAGATTGAACAACCTGACGTATTCCATTTCACTACCTGGTGAGAAGCTGATAACCCCAATCCTAAATATGGAGTTTGTGTATTCCCTCTCTCACTAGATGCTAGTGGGAACATCCTGCAGAACCGCTATAAATGGTCCATCTTTCTACATGCTCGACATTCCACTGGGTCCATCAGGCACCGAGGTTTAGTATTCCCAATCCTTCTGCACTGGTAGCACCTCACCTAGCTACTGGAATAAAGTTTACGGTTTCTCGTATCCCTGTAAGAATGATCCTTAAGATATTTCTTTCTTACGGTCAATACATTACCAGATCTTAGTGTCGAACCACTCTAGCTGGCACCCCCATATTCTTGTACGTTATGCTTTGTAATCCACGCATGATTCAAAATATTAGACACATAAATCAACATGAATACATTCCCCCTTGATCGTATTTAAAACTTGATACCATCCTCAAATATTATAATTTCGATATGTCATCACCCATAAGAATAGGTTCAAATTGTAGAAGCTCAGCAAATCGGGAAGAATATTTCATAACTGACAGTTTTCCCTACTCAAGGTGCATGAACACTAAGGCTTAGTCGATGTAGAGACCCGAAGCTTGACGTACATGAACATTACATTACTTTTGCGGAATACTTAGTACATAACAAAAAATACACACACAAGGATCGTAATAGTTTAGTGTATTTGGAAACTCGGAACGTAATCTTCTAATCGTGGTGAATGATCTCCAATATCTCCCATAAAGATCTTCCCTTTTTTTTACCTAAAACCTTTCATTATATCCTGGGGAAAATAAAACATAAAAGGGTGAGCTCAAATTCTTAGTAAGGGTAAACAAAAGAAATATAAATCTCATCGTATACACAAGCACATAACTTTTGGAAATCTTAACCTGCAAAAGAGATCATAATTTCATAACATGGGATAAATCATGGAAGTGAAATGTAATCACAATAATCATAACTTAAAACATGAAAATTTTTGGCATACACACATAATCATAGAGAATCATTTCTTGTTAGTCAAGACTCATTGCCAAGACTATCTTAGTGGACAAAGTACCTTTCTGAACCGAGTCACCCTCGTTTCAGTCCTGTTTCACTGAACCGGTATAACCTACCGTTCCAGCCCTGTCTATCTCATGAGATATAAAATCTTTACCCAATGCATTGGAGGGAGATATAGGTCCCACCCATCTTATAATGAATCCTTTTTTATGTGTGCCACATAATCATAAATCATACATCATCGCATAACACATGTAACAAAAATGGGATTCCTGAAACATCATGACATCATAAAACAAATCATATAAGGTAAATGACTTAATAAAAATAATTCCCTCACAACATAATCAAATCAATGTAATAATAGGGATAAAAACAGAACCCTATATTATCTTAGATGGAAAATAATTTTGATAAAACATTTGAACTCCATTCTTGAGGAAAATATCCTTTCAAATTCAAAAACATTTTCCTTTCTTAACATGTCATAAAATTTTAAAGTAAACGAAGTTGATTAAAAATAAATTTGAAAAATTGTAAAGGAAGATTCTTGGAAATAATGTTTTAAAAATCCATTTATTCCGTATAAGTTAAAAAAACATTCTTCCCGTACTTTTGTCAGAAAAGTCAAAAAGTACCTCGTACGAAAAGTGACAAAAGATTCCTTTCATATATTTTACAAAAACTTACCGAAGGGTAAAATTGGATATAAACTATTGTAGAAGGATGGAAATAATATTACATATTGAGGGAACATGGATGTGGATGATAAAATACACCCCAGTAAATACTAAAGTATAACAATCTCAGATAAAAATGAGATTGTGATATTTCCCTTACCTTAGTTCTGATTTGCTTCGTAAGTATCTGAACCTCCTCTTCTTTGAAACGCCTCTTTGAATCCTCCACTTAGGGAACTAAGATTGGTCTTTGAAAAAGACCAGGACCTCTAGGATTATTCTAGGGAAGTGGAGAAGGGATTTTGGCAGGGGTTGTCCGAGCTTGAAGGCTCAATGTTGTGTGAGGAAGAGAGGGAGGAGGTGCCCTTTTATAAGGGAGGAGAGGGGCACCTTTGGAATAACTAAAAATATTATTTTATTATAAAGTCAAGTTCGGTTTTAAATAGCTCCAAATTGATTTATTTCGAGGCTAAGGTGGGGATGGGTCGAAATCCTCTCATCCAATAGAATCTAGACAAGTTTAGGTTCCTATTTTAACCTTATCATTTAGATTTAACTCTAAGTTAAATAATGTAACTTTTACCGTGACTTTTTGTTTTCTTACAATATATGGTTAATACACTTACTATAACATGCCAAAAGAACCCCAAGTTGTTTATTATTAATATATATATCCTTATTTAAGTCATTTGGCCGAACCTTAGATTTTTAGGAATAAAATAACAATTAATAATATAATATTTGATTTAAAAACTATTTTCTGTCAATTTTGACACTATTTGATATATGATTTTTGTGAAAGTCATAACAGAATTATATGTTCTAAAAAAGTTGATTAAATCAACACTAATATATCATAGTAACCTATAAAATTAGTGGAATTCATAAAAAGTCTCAAATTACATTTATTTTAGCATTTATAACATCAATTATGTTAACATTTCCTTAAAAGGGTAATTACTGCATCATCGTTGTGTCATAAATAAATTAATTTATTTAATGTCTAAAAATTATAAATAAAATATCATTATGTAGGAAATCTTTTTAGATTTCTAATGAATATTTATAGTCGAATTTATCTTATGTATAACCCCATATTAAAAATGTTTTAATTATTAAACTTTGATTTTAACTATTTTAACTATTCATTAAATAAAATAATATTAAATGTCATAATCTAATCCAAATGGACCTAAATGGTCATATTATATTAATAAGGTTGTTTTGGGTCGAATTAAACTTATCCAATAGAATTAGGACATGTGTTAGGGTAATAGTAATATCATATTTACCCTTAGTTACCCTATTTACTATTAACCGCGGTAAAAAAAAGTAAAAAGTTACTATTCACCAAAAATTATTTTCATCTCATTGAACCACATTTTAGTCCTTGATATTAACCGTGTCTCTCGGATTTTCGAAATTCCATTCACAGAAGCGGTAAAATTAAGTTTTATTAAAAATTCAGTTTTTTAACTACCACTTAGTGGTTTCACTATTAATCAAAAATTGAAAGTTTTCAGAAAAATACCAAAAATTAGGCCAAATCTATATTTGATATTATGAACTCAAAAATGATGTCTATTTTACCAAATTCAAAACATATCAGTTGCAATAACTAATTTAAAAATTAATTCACGTCGTCAAAACAAATAGCGTGTTTTTAAGAGATAACAACTATCAAAAGATTGAAACTTGTTTATAAGTGGTTTAAATGTGAAATTACATCCAATGACCATCATTGTATTAAATTGTAAAAATATATTCTAAATATACTTTAAAACCACTAAAAATAATAATTTATCACTATTAATTATTTCGATTGAAAAAGTTGTTTTTAATTAAAATTTAGTAATTTCACCTATTCATCAAAATATGAAAGTTATCCGAAAATTACCAAAATTTCACCCTAAGCTAATTTCGATATTTCAAATCCAAAAAATGAAGTCCAATTTGAAAAATAAAATTTACAAAATTTCAAAAAGTGGTTATTACTATTCATAATGGCTAGTTTTAATAATATTTTAATAGCATATCGTTGTTTAGTGAAACTTGGTATTGCGTACTACACACGCTATCAAGGAAGGTCGCGATTGCGTGCAATGAAAGGCAAGTCAAGGATGCGTGTTGTGCAAGCTCCTTTTGGTGTAGCGTACAACACAAGACATTAATGAAATTAAAAAGAATATTTTTCATAAAATCTCGGGGTGTTACATTCTACCCCCCTTAAAATGAATTTTGCCCTCGAAATTCGTCGGGGTTATAAATGGTTTACTATTCTATAGTTTCTTTAATCGAAACCCACATCGTAAAAAGGAATACCAAAACAAATCTTTAAAAACAAAAGTATAAAACGTAACGGTTACCCAAATAAACTAATCACTGGGTTTCCACATAGGTGAAATTATGGATATGGAAGAGAAATCTAACCATCATGTTCTGATGGAGAGTGGTAGAGAACATGGCTATGGAAAAGCCAACAATCACAAATCCATAAATTTGTGATGATCTAAGGTACCATCTAATTTATCAGATATAAGAGCACTAGGACAACATTTTTGGTTTTCAAGATCATTTCCCTAAAGTTGATGAAATTGGAATTAGAAGAAATACTTTCATGATTTTGGTATAGTCTCACCGTTTGTCGTTCATTGGACAATTTCCACTTCATCTCTTAAAGAAATGAAGTTGAATTTGTCATTCGTGATGTGTTAGCAGATCATGTGATAGAATGATGGGTCATTCCATCTCTTTCAAACAAAAGGTTAGGAAAAGTTATAAGTCCATCTTATGGTTAATCATATATGGTTCCAAAAATGAACTTATACTTCATATATCATACCGCTTAATAAAATAAAACTAGTTTCTACTAAACACGGAATTCCTGTAGGCCGGTGGTAGGCGATAAAGGCCAGTCGCACTTCGGTTGTGGGTTCGATTCCCAAATCCTTGTCCGACGCGATGGGCTGTCACCCATCCTGTAGGTTGTACTTTTTCTAAAACTACATTACTATAACATCCCATCAATAATATCAAAAAACGTTTTATCCTATCTTATGTCCAACATAATCCATTCTAATCTTTAGGCTTATCTAAAATACTTCGGTCAAGGCTCATAGTATAAATAAAATGATTACTTGAAATGTCACAGAATAATCACGTGAATGCCATCATTTATCCCCCATATATCATAAGATATATCTTGTTGGTCAAATTACAAACATGTGAATACCTTAATCATGTATTCTCTTGAAGAATGAATACCCATTGAACCTTAGTGAAAACATGAATGTAGTTAAAAGTTAACACTTTCCACATACCAAAATCCTCAAAATTCTATATACTCAAACCATGATATCACTTAGTCTTTATATCAATCATGAGATCATGAATACAATCAAACATCACATTATCTTCTTATCCCTTCGTTATGCTCATATCATCTGTTTACCAAAAATGTCTCAATCACTTTTCATGGTTACCGGTACCATAAAATTATTGAAATCCAAAACATAAATATTCCAATACGATAACATATACAACATTATTTTGGAATCCCATTACATAAACACTTAATCATTCCACCACATCGTTGTCATATTCAACATCGCCAATAGTGATTGCATGTGACTTCCCTTTGTCCTTTGCCTTAAATGTTTGCTCATGTTGATCATCACTAACCCATGGATTAGGGCATTTATTAGCATAATGCCCCATTTCCTTGCACTTGAAGCATTGAAGTGTTGGTGGTGCGTTCTCTGCAGTGTTTGCTTTATTCACATCATTAGAAACCATTTTTCCATTACCTCGACACTCAGCTGCTCGATGACCTTCATTTCCACACTTAAAACATTTTCTAGTCCCTTTAAGGCAATCTCCACCATGCTTTTTCCACACTTTGAGCATAAGGAATCATTCATCTTCTTTTCACCATTATTCTGAGATTTCTCCTTGAACTCCATCTTCTGTTTCTTGTCAAGACCATGAGATGGATATGTAACACCAACTTCCATTTCTACCTTGATAGCACAACGCACAATTTCTTCATAGCTACTGAAGTCTCTTATAGCTAATGCCCTTCGAATACTTGGTTTTAAGCCACTGAAAAATCGATCAAATTTACTTTCAGGTTGGATGATAATGCCAGATGCATACCTTGCATGTCTTGTAAAATTCGCTTCATATATACCAACAGATTCATCATCCTTCTGCTTCAGCTCAAGAAACTCCTTTTCCATCTTTGTTCGAAGAATACGAGGGAAGTACTTACTGAAAAACAAGTTCTTGAACTCGTCCCATTCCATGGACTCAATTTCATCTCTTGGCCTCGTATTCTTGATAAGATTCCACCATTGATCAGCTTCACCTTCCAAATGATATACTGCTAAGATGACTTTATCATGTTCAGAACATTGAAGAACTGAAAATATCTTTTCAGTGGTACTGATCCATTGTTCAGCAACAAGTGGATAGGAAGACCCATTGAAAGAAGGTGGACGTTGCCTCATGAAGGACTCAATAGAATATTGTTCCCTTCTCTGTTCATTTGGAAGTCCAGAATGATTCATAGCTTGTGTAAGTATAGCAATAATATTTTGCACTCCATCTCCCATAACATTTGTTTGTTCAGGAGGGAAATCATTGCATTGTCCATTTCATTGATCAACACGGTTCCTTCGGGTTCCAGCCATCGTCTAGAACCCAAAAAGAATAGTGTGAGAGGCAAAAATCATGCTAGGGAAAACAACATAATAAAGGGGGAGTACCTTCAATATATAACATCTTAGGTTTAATTTTATAATCATTAGCGTAATTATAGTACTATAACCTATACGTATACTTAACCTTAGAGACATCCCTAGACACACCTTAGAAATATCTCTAGGGATCTCACTAAAGTTCTCGTATCCTAGTTTCCAAAGGTTGACTAAACCTTTCCTCTGATACCAACTGTAGAGACCCGAAGCTTGACATACATGAACATTACATTACTTTTGCGGAATACTTAGTACATAACAAAAAATACACACACAAGGATCGTAATAGTTTAGTGTCTTTGGAAACTCGGAACGTAATCTTCTAATCGTGGTGAAAGATCTCCAATATCTACCATAAAGATCTTCCCTTTTTTTTACCTAAAACCTTTCTTTATATCCTGGGGAAAAAACATAAAAGGGTGAGCTCAAATGCTCAGTAAGGGTAAACAAAAGAAATATAAATCTCATCGTATACACAAGCACATAACTTTTGGAAATCTTAACCTGCAAAAGAGATCATAATTTCATAACATGGGATAAATCATGGAAGTGAAATGTAATCACAATAATCATAACATAAAACATGAAACTTTGTGGCATACACACATAATCATAGATAATCATTTCTTGTTAGTCAAGACACATTGCTAAGACTATCTTAGTGGACAAATTCCCTTTCTGAACCGAGTCTCCCTCGTTTCAGTCCTGTTTCACTGAACCCGTATAACCTACCGTTCCAGCCCTGTCTATCTCATGAGATATAAAATCTTTACCCAATGCATTGGAGGAAGATATAGGTCCCACCCATCTTATAATGAATCCTTTCTTATGTGTTCCACATAATCATAAATCATACATCATCGCATAACACATGTAACAAAAATGGGATTCTTGAAACATCATGACATCATAAAACAAATCATATAAGGTAAATGACTTCATAAAAATAATTCCCTCACAACATAATCAAATCAATGTAATAATAGGGATAAAAACAGAACCCTATATTATCTTAGATGGAAAATAATTTTGATAAAACATTTGAACTCCATTCTTGAGGAAAATATCCTTTCAAATTCAAAAACATTTTCCTTTCTTAACATGTCATAAAATTTTAAACTAAAAGAAGTTGATTAAAAATAAATTTGAAAACTTGTAAAGGAAGCTTCTTGGAAATAATTTTTTAAAAATCCATTTATGCCGTATAAGTTAAAAAAACATTCTTCCCATACTTTTGTTAGAAAAGTCAAAAAGTAACTCGTACGAAAAATGACAAAAGATTCCTTTCATATATTTTACAAAAACTTACCGAAGGGTAAAATTGGATATAAACTATTGTAGAACGATGGAACTAATATTACATATTGAGGGAACATGGATGTGGATGATAAAATACACCCCAGTAAATACTAAAGTATAAAAATCTCAGATAAAAATGAGATTGTGATATTTCCCTTACCTTAGGTCCAATTTGCTTCGTAAGTGTCCGAACCTCCTCTTCTTTGAAACGCCTCTTTGAATCCTCCACGTAGGGAACTAAGATTTGTCTTTGAAGAATACCAGGACCTCTAGGATTATTCTAGGGAAGTGGAGAAGGGATTTTGGCAGGGGTTGGCCGAGTTTGAAGGCTCAAAGTTGTGTGAGGAAGAGAGGGAGGAGGTGCCCTTTTATAAGGGAGGAGAGGGGCACCTTTGGAATAACTAAAAATATTATTTTATTATAATGTCAAGTTCGGTATTAAATAGCTCCAAATTGATTTATTTAGAGGCTAAGGTGGGGATGGGTCGAAATCCTCTCATGCAATAGAATTTAGACAAGTTTAGGTTCCTATTTTAACCTTATCATTTAGATTTATCTCTAAGTTAAATAATTTAACTTTTACCGTGACTTTTTGTTGTCTTACACTATATGGTTAATACACTTACTATAACATGCCAAACGAACCCCAAGTTTTTTATTATTAATATATATATCCTTATCTAAGTCATTTGGCCGAACCTTAAATTTTTAGGAATAAAATAACAATTAATAATATAATATTTGATTTAAAAACTATTTTGTGTCAAATTTGACACTATTTGATATATGATTTTTGTGAAAGTCATAACAGAATTATATGTTCTAGAAAATCTGATTAAATCAACACTAATATTTCATAGTAACCTAGAAAATTAGTGGAATTCATAAAAAGTCTCAAATTACATTTATTTGAGCATTTATAACATCAATTATGTTAACATTTCCTTAAAAGGGTAATTACTGCATCATCGTTGTGTCATAAATAAATTAATTTATTTAATGTCTAAAAATTATAAATAAAATATCATTATGTAGGAAATCTTTTTAGATTTAGAATGAATATTTATAGTCGAATTTATCTTATGTATAACCCCATATTAAAAATGTTTTAATTATTAAACTTTGATTTTAACTATTTTAACTAATCATTAAATAAAATAATATTAAATGTCATAATCTAATCCAAATGGACCTAAATGGTCATATTATATTCATAAGGTTGTTTTGAGTCGAATTAAACTTATCCAATAGAATTAGGACATGTGTTAGGGTAATAGTAATATCATATTTACCCTTAGTTACCCTATTTACTATTAACCGCGGTAAAAAAAAGTAAAAAGTTACTATTCACCAAAAATTATTTTAATCTCATTGAACCACATTTTAGTCCTTGATATTAACCGTGCCTCTCGGATTTTCGAAATTACATTCACAGAAGCGGTAAAATTAAGTTTTATGAAAAAATTAGTTTTTTAACTACCACTTAGTGGTTTCACTATTCATCAAAAATTGAAAGTTTTCAGAAAAATACCAAAAATTAGGCCTAAGATATATTTGATATTATGAACTCAAAAATAATGTCTATTTTACCAAATTCAAAACTTATCAGTTGCAATAACTAATTTAAAAATTAATTCCCATCGTCAAAACAAATAGCGTGTTTTTAAGAGATAATAACTATCAAAAGATTGAAACTTGTTTATAAGTGGTTTAAATGTGAAATTACATCCAATGACCATCATTGTATTAAATTGTAAAAATATATTCTAAATATACTTTAAAACCACTAAAAGTAATAATTTATCTCTATTAATTATTTCGATTGAAAAAGTTGTTTTTAATTAAAATTTAGTAATTTCCACTATTCATCAAAATATGAAAGTTATCCGAAAATTACCAAAATTTTACCCTAAGATAATTTCGATATTTCAAATCCAAAAATGAATTCCATTTTGAAAAATAAAATTTGAAAATTTTAAAAAGTGGTTATTACTATTCATAATGGCTAGTTTTAATAATATTTTAATAGCATGTCGTTGTTTAGTGAAAGTCGGTATTGCGTACTACACACGCTATCATGGAAGGTCGTGATTGCGTGTAATGAAAGGCAAGTCAAGGATGTGTGTTGTGAAAGCTCCTTTTGGTGTAGCGTACAACACAAGACATTAATGAAATTAAAAAGAATATTTTTCATAAAATCTCGGGGTGTTACAGTCGACCCTTAGCATCTCAGGAAAATAATAATCATATAAGGCTGCATGAAATTATTCCCATTTCATATCCTAATGATGTCCTGCCAGACTGATAACTTCCCACCATCTCATGGCTAAATCACACAACATATATATTGTGAGCTTGACCCTCCTCTCAAGAGGTGTCTCCGGCTTCTCAAAGATAGTCATCAATGATTTCATCAATGATTTCATCCATGATTCCATAACTTTTAGTCCTTTATCCCAAAAAAATTAGGCGGAATCTACTGCTTGAATATATATGATAGCTCTACCATAGTTGTGGCAGCCTGTGGTGCGCCCTGATTTGTCTGTATAAATCTCAAAAAACCTCCACGGAACTGTGCAACAGCACCTACATTCGGTATAATAGCTGTAGGTGTAGCTACAACAACTGGAGGTTCCATTGTTATCCCATATCCTACCATCCCCATAGTATGATCATCAACACTCTCCTAGCGTATATGTCATGGTCGTCCTGGCGGCATGACTCCATAGGGTCAAGAACACATCTTACTTCAAACTCATCGTCATGGTTTTGCATTCAAGGGTTCTAAAAAATAATAAGATAATAACATCAATGTCTGGAAAAAAGGGAAGACACGACATTTAGAATGTATACACGGTGTGTACCCCCTATGTTGAAACATGGTCATGTGCTATTGTCAGTCTGGGCATGTATCAACCCGAGGTATATGGTGTGTTGCACCTACACGTGGTGTGTACACAGGCCCATCCTCCCAGCCATGTACTCCCACAAAACCAGATCTACATGGTTTCTTTCGGGATACGGAAAACAATGTGTACTCAAGGCAAACATCGCGTTCTATTAAAAAACAATCAGCCCATGTTTCCCCTCACACTTCCCATTACACTATTATCTATTAAACGATGTGTACATGTGGTACATTGCACACACATATTTAAAACATAGAACACCTTCTTCCTTGAATAAGAAGAACCCACAATGTGTTAGGCTAAACTACACACCATGTATACTAGGTTATCCAGGACATAAACTCTAGATTTCCACGAAAACCCATGTTCAGTAGAAAACCCAACCAGTGGTATGCCAAATTCCAATCCGTGAGGGCCGATACTTCCCGTGAATCAATGTTTTTCACAAAAGAAAAACATATCTCAAAAAAATTATATACAAAAGGCTGAATCCTGATCCACCAAATTCTGATCCAAGAGGACCTATAAACCTCGGTGATCAAAGTTTGGCATCCATCCCATTTGAACCATATGACATAACAAGAAACCTATCACAATAGCAGGCATATATATCAACGTACTATCACAACAACATGCATCTCTAAAATTAAATCTATCACAACAGCATGAAATTTATAATGCATCCTCGATGGCATGGAATAAATCATGTAATATGATTCCAACAAGTGTCTATATGATTCATGATATTGAATTCCCTCATCTCACCAGGTTTCAATAAAATAGAACCACAATAATATCAAAAATAACAACACAAAACAGGTTCATTTCCCAATAGTGAAATCGAATCAACTATAATTGTTCGAAATCAAAAAGCACAATTAAAATCTGAGGCAATTTGGATTTTCCCTAAACACAGGGTTTCTACTCCCAAGTACAACTAATTATAAAATTCAATATCTTTTATATCATCTTCGAATATTAAATAAATCTAAAAAATAACCCCTTTGATACAAATTTCTAACGTCCGGGATTCAGATTGCACAAAAAGGTTCCCTATACCCGGTTGGCCACACGACCTCAATCACATTTCCCCAAATGCCAAAGGATTCTGACTGGCAGCGGGGGCATAGGGTGTGATAGTGTAGAATCTATGCCCTCATTGGAAGAGTGTAATATAGTGGGAAAAATAATAACAACAGTGGAAGTACTAAACAACATCCAACTAAAGTAAACAACTGAAGACTGGAAGACAAAGATAATCGGAAGGCATATAATATCAAAATGATGTTTCATGTCACATGTTCCATGAAAATGGAGAAAATATGACACAATGTAATCAAGTGCAACACAATACCAAAGAATGGTAAAAACAAAATGAAACTCAGTAGCATCATAATCCTTGTATTGGTCCAATTCTTTCCTGCTTCTAAACAGAAATCATGTACCTATATAAAGAGACCTGCCCCTATCGACACCTATAGAAGTATAGTCTATCTGGGACCAAAAACATGAATGAAATTGGGTGTGAGAAATAAATCCTAGTATGAAACCTCCATAGGTCTATTCCAATATGTTAGTGAGTGTGTCCAATAGTAGTGTACAATAGTGAATATGTAGTAAACTACTAGGTACTCAAATGCAACCAATCCTATAGGTACTATTATTTATTTACATTAATTTAATGTTCTTTAATCAATTAAAATTCATTGAATTATATATATCTTGGGGTCTGTCCTAATCTTGTCAATCCCCTATGTGACGCAAACACAACAGATACCTCAACAGGCTCTCCAAACAAACGAAGTGAATACGAAACCCAAGCTTGTGCTTTGGCTTTGTAGACGTGTCATAAGTCATTCCATTTCAATATGTCCCAGGTCCAAGAAAAATTTATAAAATTTCTAGCATAATCAAATAAGGGATAAGATTTATGTATCATCATTTAACCATGTTTCAGGGCCTATCCTAGTGTATCAGCATTTTAGCACATTAAAATTAGGGACAAGCCTGGCGAATCAGCATTTCATCATATAAAAATTTGGGATAAACCTGGTGTATCATCATTTCAACATGTATCAGGACCAATCCTGGTATATAAGTATTTCATCATATTACCCAAAACATTTAAATTACACTATTAAATGGTTAAAAAAATAACATCTCACCTGGGAAATTCAAATAATTACAAACACATATAATCTTCACTATTACATTGTTTTCAATAATAAACTCACATAGGGACATTTCGTTTATTAATAAACAAAAGCTAACAAAAATTTGGCACGACTTTAAAATCTAATAAATCGTGTGGGAAAGTTTATATAACAGGAATAACATGTGAATTAAACTATCACAATGCTTTAAAAAACATATTCACATGGAAAAATTTATTTAAAAAATTTCATTTGGAATAAACCTTCAAATAAAAACAAGGAATGTCCATCGACACCCTAGGCCGAACTACTAAAAAATGGTCATCTGAGGAAAAACTAAACATGGGGTGGAACTTAATCAAACCAAATAATCTTAATCATGCTACAATTAATTTATTTAATCACCTCAAATTCATTAAGCATTAAAAATGGGTCAAATTTGCAATCAAGCGACACCATAAACATGGGCGTGTGGAACCAAGGTACTTATAAACAACCTAACATTAAAAAACTAGCACAATAAAACCTACCTCATCATAGTATGACTATCCTTGTCCATCCCCAAAATACAATTAATTATAGAATGGAACAAATATAAAAAAAAGTATATTTACTCCACCATAAATAACGTGGTCAAGAACTGAAATCACCACAAATATCTCAAGAGTAATCGAGAGCATACCGATTCAGTTCAAACGAGAGTGACGGTGATTGATTCAATGTTCGGATGATAAAACAGGAATAGGTTGAATTTCTAGCGCTCCTCTTGAGTTCCATGGGTGATCCTTCTATCCAAATGACATAAGAACAAGGGTACATCCCATTTTAAGTGAAAAACACAAAGTACACAGTGTTTAAGACCATATTCATGGAGTGTATATCATTTTATTATTCATCTAGCGGCTGAATTCTACTGGAATACATTCCATAACATGTTTACATGACAATACAACTTGTACTAGGAATTACTCGACATGTAGATTGTTTTCTCTCTCTTTGATAATGACATGCATATACACCAAGTGTTCCCATCATACATTGGAAAACAACACGACGTGTAATTTGGATTACATATAGTTTAACCCAGAGTCAATACGTGTGAAAATATGATTTGAATACTTTTCATGTTTTCCCCTATTTTCTCAAAATAAAAGTCAATGTAAAAAAGAATAAAAGAAGTCCATACCTCTATGTAAGAACTAGGTTCTTACAAACACTCTCACAAAATAATAATATATAGAATAATGTGATGAGCCTTTAACAAATAAATCACTATAATATGTGGAAGCTATAAGGATCATACCTTGAATATTTGTTGGACTATCCTCACCACCTTTGGTAACTGGATGAAATACATGAAGGTAAAATAAAAATATTCCATGGGATCTGGTATGAGTCCCCAAAACTGCATTACCATACTGATATGGAAACTCTCTCCATACAGTACCATGTCGACCACCTTGTCTGATACGATAGGTAAAGCTCCAACTGGATTCATGGTATGGGGTGACATGCCCCTACCTACGCTCATCTTCAACATCAATCCAGTATCTATTCCTAGTTGTAAATGGTTCCTATAGATCCATTTCGCATTCCCCATTATGCCACAGACTCAGCACTCGGCCGATAGTTGAGGGAACTGGTGATGCATGTGCCCCATCCTTCCACAATGAAAGAAAAAAAACATCATCACCACCTTGAGAGTATTATCCTATTTTTTTAATACTCTTCAAAATTCCGCCCTAATAATTATTTCTAAAATGATGATTCCTACACTTGAAAGTCACACTACTAGACCATCCAAATAGAACCACAAACCCACTACCTGAAGGATCCCTTAAGATACCTTTGAAATAAGGGCCTCATCTTGCACCTCAAAAAGCACTCTAAATGAGATATATTCACTTGATACATGATCTCATGTCAAACTACATCCTAAAAGAGTCTCATCATAGTGGCATCTTCCCATACCAATTATTGGAAAATGCCTCATGTCTTACAAGCGGCCAATGTAATCCATCACTCACATGGTCCTCAGGGTAATCCTTATAAACTATACATCCTTCACGTGTATCAAGGCCTTTAGATAGAAGATTTACAGAAACATATATTGAATGTCCTTCAATAGAATAGTATCATTTTGTTTTGTTTAATCATTAATATTCTACCAGTACTCTTCTGATCACCACAACATATAAGATTGCAACTTGAATCTCTTCTCTGGGGGAGTCTCCACGAGATCCAAAATCAATAGTATAGATTCTATCCAGAACACTAAAACCATAGTTCCAACCTCTCTGAAAATCATTGGGGGGTTCTACAACTGAAACTCTATGGTCAGATCGAATATACTTGGGCCAACCCTAACTGGCTCCCTTTCAAACATCTTCATAAAATGAGAAAATTTGTCAAGGTACTTCTCCTCTCCTCTATTATCAGAGACCAATGGGTTTTCTTACTCCTCTATCTGTGGATTATTCTTCATGATTTCCTATTTTTTCCCAAATGGTATACATCATCAAGGTTGCATTTTATACAATGACAGAATCAAGTCATAGAATAAAGGAAATAAAGATTCCATAATTTTCATGAATGAAGGATCTTCCCTATCCATAAACAACCCATTTCACATACACTATCCCGATGAACATTTTCATTCCCAAAACACTATCCTTAGCCCTAATTATTATAGTTCATGGTCAAAATGGGGTAAACCAAAATATATAGTCTCAATTCATTAATTGACACTTTTTTCAATCCATTTACCATCAAAATATCAATCTTCCTAATCTGGGAACCATTCTATTTGAAAACTGCATACAACTAATGCTTTATCTCATTATTATCTTTTAATTTAGAAATATTTTTAATCATTATTCACTATTCCTTCCAATTAACCATCTGAATAATATTTATTAGACATTAATTTAATTTTTTTTATTTTTAATGAATATAAAATAAATTCTACCCTTTAGGACATACACACCCTTCCAGTGTGTCCATACCATGATGCATGACACCTATATCCCTAGGTTCATATGATTATCCATGAATGAAATACCTCATGTCATTATGGCCATAAGAAAAACATCATAAAATAGTCACATAACACAATAAGTGCATCATGCACAGGTTAAATATCATTCAATTTCAACATCACACATAAATATAAATAATTACCACAACATGGAACATCAGTTTTTAGTAATACATGGGTTTTATACTCCAAAGCCTAAGATCATTTACAAGTCCTCATAGATCCTAATCTCCCACAAAACATTACAAAATAATAAAACAATATAAAATAAACACTTTGATACCACTTTTTAACATCCCTAACATAGAATTCACTAAACCATCCCAGGATTAGGTCACTATATGACCTCATTCATGCCTCCTCATGTTTTATAGGATATCAGCAAGAAGAAATGGTCTAAAATAACATATGGGGAGACTATACCCTCATTATAAATAAATTACATAACATATTACATATTAAATAATTGAAATAATATGAAATGAACCATAAATATGCATTATCATCCACTTCCGAACCATGGTACATAACACAAAAAAATGAAAAATATTCCATGTCATGAGAATAGTTCTAATTATTATGAAAAACCAAAATAATGAACAATAGAAGAATACCTAAAACGGTTCCTGACTCTATGTATGAATCCCTCATCCATGAACATCCCATAACATAATAAAATTCCTTCAATAGGGCCCTTCGCCTTTTCCTATCCCAAATCCATGAAATATTCCCAGGTACCCAATGGATGCCTGAGCAAGGTGTGATTACTACATAATAATCCACCACATATAGTTTCTAAAAATAAATACTCTAAAATGATAGTGGATTCATGTAATAAACAAATAGAAAGGTATACATTAGACAACATAGGTACCATTAGTTAACAATATCCATGTTAACCATTTTAACTACTTAATCAATTTCTTCACTTGTTCCATGGGTTATTGCATTTACATCATCTAAAAAAGAGCCTATGCAGAGAAATTAATATGTATATGGGAATAAATAAATCCCATTATATTGCATGGGATAAAAATTTATAAACACATACAACACACGTTCATAGGAGTCTGAGTCCAGGAAGCCTCATCAAATGAAACTATTAGGGGCATAGAGCCTCAATCCCCTTCCCTAACCCATACATTATGGGGTTGGGTTTATAGCATCATTCCAACCTGACCCATTCTCTTAAATCCTCATGTCTAATACCCCAAAACTACCATTCCATGTTTACATTCTTCGTTATCCATTTACCAAACAAAACATACCACAAACTAGACAAAATAAATACACATAACATTAAAATATCATAATTATTCAAATTTTGAATTAGCATCATGCCATAACACATTACAACATTTACCAATTACATTACATATCCCATTTAACCCATTTACTATTCCCTTTCCTTAACCCATTATAATAATCAATAATTACCATACCTTGGCCCATTTAACACATTTATCAATTCCCATACAATAACCCATTTAATAAATTCACTAATTCACAGGAAGTTTTACATTTAACCAGTTCATCATTTAACATGCTTTAACCCACTTATTCATTTCATGTACAATTCCTAATTCAGTGAGAACAATCAATTTATTTCATCCAACACATTTCATATTAAGACAACAAATACATTATTCCATTACCAAAGTCTAGACACAACTATCAATATTAACTTTTCTACTCAACTAACTTATCAACATGTTCATAAGGGTCTCTACATTATCACAATTAAATTCCATTCATAAAATAATAATTTTCCATGGATGAAAATGTTGTAACACCCCATGGGTGGCCCTTACAACAACCCAAGATTTCATAGTATGTTATTTTCATTAAATTAAGTCAATATTTTGTGCTACAAGTAACTCTAAGTTCGAGCACACCACAACAAAACTAACTAGCCGTTCCAAAAAAGGTTATGAATAGTATTAAATGAATTTTTAATTTTAAATACTCCATATAAATTTAACATACATATTATGTGTTTCTTAGACATAATATAAGAATAAATTAATTTTTTCAGATAAAAGAAGTATTTTTCAAAAAATGAAATTTTAATGCCTTTTAATGGAAATCATTTTTTAAATCCAATATTTTGCACTTTTATATATTCAATTTGAGAAAATAAACTTCTTCTTTAAAATAGGGACATAAAAATTTAGTTTGGATAAAATTTCATTTCTTTTCTAATAACTTTCATATTTTAATTAATGGTGAAAAATACTAAATTTTATTTGAAAACAACTTTATTATCAAAATAATTTATAGTTTTAAATTATACGTTGGAATGGTTTTGAAGTATAATTAGATTATATTTTTATCATTTAATACAATGTTGGTCATGAGAAGTAATTTTACAATTAAATGTGAAAAAAACACATATCAATCTTTTGATAGATTTTACTTCTCAAAAACCCACTTTCTATTTTTGACAATGTGAATATAATTTTAAATTAATTAATACAACCACTATATTTTGAATTTGGTAAATAAAAATAATTTTTTAATTTGGAATATCAAAATTAACTTTGGGTGAATTTTTGATATGTTTCTAAGGACATTCATTTTTTTGAATAGTGAAAAACACTACGTTATTTTTTAAGGTTGATTTTTTATATAAATAAAAAATTTTAATTTTAATTTATTTTAAAGTAAAAATAGATACATAATACATATATTAGTCCAATTTAATTCATTGTAGTCATTTATAATAAAATTATATGTATAAATGTTTATTAAACATTTTTACTTCTTTTACCCACCTTCAAGGAATATTTTGAAATTTGAATAAAACATAATTTTACCGCTTCTGTGAATTTAATTTTAAAAATACAAGAGAGACGGCTGATATCAGTAAATAAAATGTGGATTAATAGGTTGAAAATAATTTTTGGTGAATAATATCTTTTATATTTTATTTAGCACAGTTGAAAGTAAATATGGAAATTAAAGGTAAAAATAATATTATAATTACCCTAACACGTGTCCTAATACTATTGGATAAGTTTTTTTTGACCAAAATCAACCTTAGGAATAAAATCTGATCATATTTGATCCCCTTGAATTAGATTATGAAATTTAGTTTTATTTTATTTAAAGAAGAGTTAAGTGTGTTAAATTCAAATTTGCATAACTAAAACATTTTTAATATAGGGATATACATAAGATAAATTTGACAATAAATATTAATTAAAAAGATAAAAATATTTTCCACACAATAGTATTTTATTTATAATTTTTAGACGTGAAATAAATAAATTTTTTATGTCACAATTATGATGTAGTAATTACCATGTTAATGAATGATTAAAATAATTGACATTATAAATATCCCAATAAATGTAAATTGAGTCTTTTGATGCATTCCAATAATTTTTTACAATAGTATGACATGTTTGGATTTATTTATGTTATTTTTTTCGATGTAATCATTTTTTTTAATTTTAAAAAATCAATATATTAAATAGTGTCAAATTAAACAAAAATTGGTTTTTAAAACAAATACTATATTATTAATTGATATTATATTCCTAAAAATATAAAGATAAAAAAATGACTTAGATAAAGTTATATATTTCAATAATTAACCATTTGTGGTTATCTTGGAATTTTATAGTATGTTTATTAACCATTTTGTATAATAATACAAGAATACATGTTAAAAGTTAACCTATTTAACTAAGAGTTAAATCTAAATGGTAAGGTTAATATGGTGACCTAAAGCTGTCTAAAACCAATTGGTTGAAAGGTTATAAACCAATACCCACATTATAGAAAATATAATTCCTTTTGTATCCTTTAGAAACCTAATATTATTATATAATAAATTAATTTTTCAAGCATTTCCCAAAGTGACCCTCACCACTCTTATAAATGGGTACTTCTGATTCTCTCAAAATCACACCACCAAATCATTTTTTCAGGGCCAAAATATTCTCAAATATGTTCCGAATAACACTAAAATCATCCTAGAGGCCTTATATTGATCATAAATCTGACTTATGGAGCCCTTTTGATCAAATCAAAAGGAAGCACCCGAAGAAGAGATAATAATTTCATCACCACATTCAAAGTTATTTTCGTCTTCTACCTCCTCATTCATTGTTTTTTGCAGAACAAAATAATAATTCTAGTACATTCTATATACTGTGATGTTATTATAAATATGGTACAACCATATTCCTTATTCTATCCATCCTATGAATGAAAAAGTCACCATACATGCATACCTACAGCTTACTGTCTCCACGTTGTGGTGTAGTTTGTTATTCAAAACATCATTGTTTGGATTGGTATAATAATGAGTATAAATGATGTAAATTATAAATATAAATGGTTAATTATTATTTATATATAATATCCCATCTAATTACATACGATTTCACCACTAATAGAATGATATTTTTGCTCATGTGTTCGTACGGCTTACCGTCTCCACAAAGTGATGAGAATTCATTTCCCATCATTACCATTTATAAATAATTTTCATTTGACGGTTAAAAATAATTTTAAATAACTTAGTATCATTCATTACATGAATCCAATACATCCTATCCAAAAAAAAACATGACTTACGAAAGAAAACATATAAAGGAAAATGAATAAGTTAACACCAAAAACAACGATACTACTGAAATATCATTAACCAAGAAATATTAGAAGATCATATATGATATCATATTTATTTATGTGGTTATTTTATAATTTAATAACAATGATATAACCATTATATAAGAGGTTAAAATACCCTTTACTAAGGAAAAGTTCAACTTAATGGGTTTTCATCTCAATTTTTATTCCCGTGAGATTCATGCTATATCTTCCACTATTTCCTTTTTTGTAGAGTATGTACAAAACATGATTGTATTATTTGTGTAATATACTTTAATATATGGATATTTACAACTTCATTGTATGATCCTTATTTCATGGGTTGTATGTTTCATAAGTTACCAAATCAGTAAGGGAATTTCTAATTTCAATTTCTACTCATTGGGTTTTACACAAACTTTATTGATTATTTTACACCAAGATTATGTGTGAAATACCTATTCTTTTATTTCGGTATTAATTTACACTATATGTTGTGTGGATATATTTTTGATACACGGAATCACTCCATTTATAAATTCTCAAGTCATCGATATGAACTTGATAAGAGTAATCTTAACTCCATTTCCATTAATTGAGTTAAACATCTACGTCATTGGTGTTGTTTTTAAAAGAATATGTGTGAATGTACTATGATTTATTTACATGGAATATCCAATCATATTAAGTGTATTAATATTTGTAACACATAATTATTTAATTTATTTTTCCTTAATGTGAGGATACGATCTTTATAAGGAATTTTATCTCAATTTACATTCTATTGAGACTTCTTTATTGTTATGCACCAATTCACATTTATGTGGTGTGTATATAGTAATTTGACATAGTATATCATTAATAAATTTATTATAATGATATTAAAAGGGTTTTATTACCTCAATTATTTTTATTTTAGAGTCTTTCATTTGGTTAGAACTCTAACTAAAATATCATTTTAATTTTTTTTATGATTTATTCTTGTAAATCATTCTCATTAATGCCCATGTACTGAAAATGGTATTATGTATTTACTTATGTGGAAATTAATATTTCAAAATTAATTTTTTTTTAAAAAATTTCAATGTGGTATGGGAAACTTTGATTCAAAAATCTCTTTTAAACGGCTTCATGATAAATATTGATTATTTTAAATGTTTTCAAAATAATTGATATTTCTCTCAAACAGTTTTACTGATTATTTTCGTCTATGTCAATATCCTTCATTATTCACGATTGATGTAGATTTATAATAATAAAATATTTTATATTGTATTGAATGAGTTATGTTTGACTGTGGATGTGATATTTTTATACCATTCATGGCTTGTGGTTAAAAAATTGACATTTTGTATGAATGTTTTAATACGAATGTTTAGATTATGTTTCAACATTTTCATATGTGGAATTCATTGGACATAGTTAGTGGAGGGTGGATCTGACTATAAGGCCCCAGCCTTAAACCTTACTTAATCTTGAGTTATTACAAGATTACACATTGAGGATCTTTTCAGGTTTAGAGTTTTAGAGAATTAGATCATGAAACTTTCATTACATTCCACATTTAAACAAAGTGGTTACATAAAAGACAGTATTCATTCTTCCCATCAACGGGAACATATTTAAAATATAACACTGATTCTTTCTTGACACATCCTTGACACTATCATCACATCATGTACCTTTCCCTTGACCTGTGAAAAACATTTCAAAAACATGGGATGAGCATAAAAAGCTCAGTAAGAGTTATAAAAATATGGAAAGGAAACATGAGTTCATATATACATAATAATGAAATCATACTTTACCCATAAAACAAAGGCACTTTAACATACCTCATCAAACCATGAATAAATCATAGAAATCATAAGACATAAAGGTAACTTGAGGAATTCATAACATTCTTACGTAGGGAGTAACCCTCTTGGTTACGTTTGGAATACCCATCACAGTATATTCCCTAAATCTCTTTGGAGAAACCTTAACGTTTCACTCCTTCGCGTTACCCAATGCATTGGAGAGCTATATCGGGCTCACCCGCCCTTAGTTTATCACTGAACCACCCGTTCTTCATAACAATGCCCAATAACCACAACATAATCGTATCACATAAACATGAATAAAGGAAACATAACATTTCCACATTTCAATCACAATATAACATTTTAGGATATTGAAATAATGAATCCATTCAAAAAGAAACCATTTCCAAAACCATTTAAAACATTTAATAAAGAGATTTTTGAATCAAAGTTCCCCTTACCACCTTGAAGATTTTAACATTTTAATCCATTAATATCCATATAAATAAATCCTTAAAACCATTTTGAAAACATGGATATTAATAAGAACAAATAATTAAAACATTTAAAACGATATTTTGGTTAAAGGGGTTTTACCTAAATTAGAGACACTTGAATACAATAATCGAGGAATAACATTTAGTCATAACCTTATAATATCATGAGAATAAAAGGATTCATGATATAATACTCCAAAGGACAGTATATACACCATATAAGAGTGAATTGGTGCATAACAACAATGAACCCTCAATAGAAATGTCAAATGTGATGAAATCCCTTATAAAGAAGGTATCCTTAAATTAAGGACAAATCAATCTCAAAATATGTGTGACAAATATAAATACACCCAATATAAGTGGATATTAAGTGTAAAACAATAAAAGTTCATTCACACATATTCAATGGATGACATATTCAATGACTACATGTTGAACCCAAAGAAATCGAAATTGGGTTAAAAAGTTTCCTTGACAGCCTAACGGCATCACATCAAAATGAGTTGATGAGAGATAAAAAGTGTATCTCATCACTTGGACAAAAAATTTACATCAATAAGGATATATGAGAACATATCCCAACATAACAATATTTAAATTAAAATACCCAACAAAAGAAGTCTTTTAAAAAAAGAGGAGGGTGAAAGGTTCCCTTGCCAACTTGGGTATCTTTCCAAACATACACCCCATGAAAGAAGGACAATAGATCATTGATGTAAATACGCATAAACGAATTTATATTACACAAAGAGTAGAATAGTGGGCAGTACATACACCACTCAATTGAATTTGTGGCAAATGTAGCATAAATCTCACGGGAATAAAAGTGAGATGAAAATACTTTACGAAAACTCAGCAGCCTAACGGCGCCACTTAAAACTTCCAAAATGGATTGATGAGATCAAATAGAGTATCCAATCATTTTAAAATAGAATTTAAATCAAGAGGAATATAAAAGAAAATCCCCCAACATAACCAATATGAGCTTAGAAGAAGTGGCACAAATGAGAGTACTTAAAAAGAAAGAGAGAGGTTAGATCTCTTACGAATGTTCGGCAGCCTAACGGCGCCACTCAAAACTCCCAAAATGGATTGATGAGAGAGAATAGGGTCTCTCATCACATGAACATATAAATTACAGTAAATGTAATATAAAATATCATCCCAATAACAAGAAAGATGAGCTTTAAAAGGAATGACATAAAAGTGTGTACTTAAAAAGAAAGAGAGGAGTAGGATCCCTTACCTCGGGTCCGACTTGACTCGATCGTTCTTTAATCTCCTGAATAATAAACTTGAGTTAATTTATACTTCCTTAAGAACCTTTTTAAAGTTCATTATTCCTTTTATATCACTTATTACCATGTTATAAACATTATTTAATCATTTAAGTTAATCATGTTTGTTTTGTCGATATTTGGTTCTTAAGTCGAAAGTGGACTTCTTACAATTACATGTTGTTCGTGTGGTCAAAGGTTCTTCATATCCAAAAATGACATTCCTGATTTGGATATCATATATATCATATATATCCAGCATATATAAGTATTTATAAAATCACATAATCATTTAGAGGAAAGAAATGAAATGCACTGTTCATGGAGACGGTAAGCCGTACGTACGCATGAACGCTACTTTCATTTATATGTCGTATTAATGGAATTAAAACTATATGATATGTATGTATATTTTAATTCCAGAATTATATTAATCATTTATATGTATCATACATCATATATATCCATTATATATATGTACTTATAATAGTACATTACATTTGGGGATAATAAATGAAATGCACCGTTCATGGAGACGGTAAGCCGTACGTACGCATGAACGCTACTTTCATTTCTATCTCATACTTTAATGGAAAGAAATAATAATTATATATAGGTAAATAATAATTCGAGTATAATAACATTAAATCCATCCTTTATACGTCCCACACATGGAATTAACGAATCACATCACTTTGAGGGGGCGGTAGTCTGCACTTCCTTAAATGAAGATATCGCGTATACCCATAATGGAAGCCATAAAGGTAATACAAAAAATACAGAAGCATAAATAAAACATAAACATATTATATATCATATATAAAAATAGTGACATCATAATGGCCACCTTTGAAGGTGTTAAATGAGAATTGAACAATCATCGTTTCGGGAGGAAGAATTTCACCATCCACGGAAACCGTATGTTCTTTAACCATTTGATGTAGTTGTGCGAGAGTGTAGCTCGAATAAATCTTATAACAACATCCTAGTATATTGAAGATACTGGTTTTGTTACAAAATAAGTAAATAAAAAGAGTTTAGTGGGTTGGAGAAGCAAAATAAAACAAATGAACACGAGAGAATGAATTACCTTTAAAAGTGTAACTCCTTTTGATTTGAGCCTAAAGGCTTCCTTTGAAAGGATTCTGCCCAAAGGAAATCCTCTAGGATGAGGAGAGGGATGTGGAGAGAGTAAATGGGAAGGGTTTGGCCGAGCCAAAGGCTTGAGGAGTGTGTGAAATGAGGTATAGGTGGGGGCCTTTTATAAGAGGAGAGGAGGGGCACTTTTGGAAATTAAAGAAATATTACTTTATTTGAAAATGTGTTTCGGTTTTAAAAGGTCCCAAATTGATAGAATTCGTGTATAAGGTTATAAGGCTTCGAAATCCACTCATCCAATAAGTTTTGGACACGTTTAGTTCATAGAGTTTACATTATCTTTCCATTTTATTTAAATCGTCAAATAATGATGTCATCGCTGCATCATTATTATGTCATAAATAATTTAATTTATTTAATTTTTAAAAATTATAAAAAAAATACTATGATGTAGGAAATCTTTTTAGCTTTCCAATTAATATTTATAATCAAAAATAAAACTTGTATAACCCCACTTAAAAATTGTTTTAGTAAAACATATCATGTTTGTGTCAATTTTACTTTTACATTAAATAAAATGTTATTTATGTCATTTCCCAACCAAAATGTCTCCATGGGGTCCCCAAGTTGACCCATGGCTTGTCTTGGTCGGCCATGACACAACCAATAAGGTTGGGACATGTGTCTAGGTCATTGCATATTATTAAAGCATTATTTATACCTTAAACTACACTAATTACCTCTAATCGCGATTAAAAACTTAATAAGTTACTATTCACCAAAAAATTATTTTAATCTCATTGAACCACATTTTACATCTTAATGAAAATCATGTATGTCGGATTTTTGAAAATCAAAACACAATGATGGCAAAATTTCATTTAAACGGAAAATCAGTTTTTATAAGTACCACTTAGTGGTTTCACTATTCATCAAAAAATGAAGTTTTTCAGAAATATCCAAAAAATTCACCGTAAGCTATATTTGATATTCTGAATTCAAAAATGAAGTCTGTTTTACATAATTCAAAACATATAAGTCACATTAATTAATTTAATAATTAATTCACGCTGTCATGACAAATAGCGTGTTTTTATAAAACAATAAGTATCAAAAGATCGACAGTAGTTTAAGTCTGATTTCAAAGTGAAATTGATTCCAACGACCACTATTGGATTTAATGGTAAAAATATTTTCTAATTTCACTTTAAAACCAATTAAAAATATAATCTAATCATATTAATAAATTAGATTGAAAAGTGGTTTTGAATTAAAATACAACATTTTACACTATTCATTAAAAAAATGAACTTTATCGGAAAGATACCAAAAATTTACACAAAGTAAATTTTGATGTCCTGATTCTTAATAAGAGTTTTATTTGGTCCAAAATAATGTTTAAGAGTGAACAAAACTATATTTAATGACGGTTCTCCATCAAAAGGTGATAAGTGAACCTTTAGTGAAAACTAGGGCATATACGCCTAAAATTGAATTCTTTCCGTATTTTAAGCCTTTATCTTTTATTGTATAAAAGTAAAAATATTTAAGAACATATATAATAATATTTTAGTTATTTCTATCCATTCCCTCCATTACAACGGCTACATGTTAACTACCATTTAAAATAATATTATTTTATTATTAGAGTGCAACGTAAGATTCCCAAGAAACTCGTTGTTGCGTGTTGGGTACGCCATCGAGCATAACGTCCCCTTTAAAGTCATATTAATATTTTATTCACAAATATGGATAAATATGAAAATGTCATATTCCTTATTTACCTGGGGTGTTACATCCTTCCCCCCTTTTGGGAATTGCGTCCTCGCAATTTTAAAATTGCGCTTGGAAACATCCTTGAACGTCCCACATCGGAACAAGAGTCGGTAAAACAATCACTTTAAAATAAAGAAAGATAAGAACAGAGGTCACCCGAGTTAACCCATACTAGGATTCTACGTATGAAAATATGGACATGGAGGAGAAAACATAGGGTCATGTTATTGAGGGAGAGTGATAGTAAACATGTCTAGGAGAAAGTTAACAATGAGAAAATCACAAACTTGTGATGGGTTAAACGGTATTCGATTCCCCAGTAATAAAAGTTAATAGACAATATTTTTGTTTTAAGTTACTTTTTATTGAGGAATTTATTCATAAGGAAACATAATCACTTATCATGTTGACTTTCTACTTTTACTAGATTCCTTAATCAAACTCATATTTTTTCCAAAAGACGAGTATTTAGGGAGACTTGTTTGCATTAAGAGTACTATGATCAACTTCTAGAGAATAACCTAACCCAAAAAAAAACTACATACTTCCCATGTCTTTAGACATTAACCAAAACCAAAACCCAAAAGATTAGTACAAGATCAGATAACCCAGAAAAGGATAACCCCTTATAAAAAGAAAATCAATTCTTAATCTCCAAAATTTGTCCAACAAAACCCAAAGTTCAACGAGGACCATCCGATAAACAAATTGTCCATAAAATTATTCAAAGTAAACCAATATAAGATTTAAACCCAAATATTTGAAGGATTTAGTCACATAGTCTTCCAAGTTAAATCGTAACATTTATCTCCAAACAACATCAGTTGCTCCTAAAGTCTCACATTGAAAAGTAATTATCCTAATCACATATCCCCAAAAATAAACTTACTATTAATTAATAAAATCATATAACTAAAAGGAACCAGTTAAACTAACCAGGGACTTCACGTAGTCCAGTGGTAGGTGATAAATACCAGTTGCACTTTGGTTGTGGGTTCGATTCCCGCAGCATTGTCCGACGCGACGGGTTGTCACACGGTCTGCGTGTTGTCCTTTTTCCAAAACTATATAATTCTCAAATCATTACCCAAAAAGGGATATAATCTTCAAAAATAACCATAACATAATTTAACCTCAATTTTATCTCATGCCTTTCACTTCAATCATAACATATGGTAACCCATAATTACCTCAAAAGTAAGGATCATATAAACCCAAATGGTTCTTTATAACTATGTCCACAAAAGAAAAGATAACTATTACTTGAATAAAATTTTCCTATATTAAACATCAGGGTTACACATAATATAAAAAGTCTTCTAATGTAACCCCATCATTAAAAGAGACTTAATACTCTTAAGAATTTCACCCTAACTCTTGAAGCCCTTATATGTTGACATCTTACTCATTCAACATTCTTCATGATCCATTATCCATTCCTTTTCAACTTATTCCGAAATACCTCTTTCCTACAAACAAAATCATGAATCATATCCTAAGATTCAAAAATAAGAAAACAATAGTCATGAAATAGTACATACCTTTGATTGGTCATTGTCAGTTTCTTCATCCTCAATCGGAATGGCATTAGGTATTGGTAAACGAATATTGGTACGCTCTTGGTGACCCCATTCACGAAACTTCTTCATAGGACATGTGTTAGCATAATGACCATGCACACCACATTTAAAACATTCAATTGATCCCTCCGAAAGAACTTCTTTCCCTTTCCTCGAGTCAACTGGATGCTTCCTTTTTCTATGGCAGGTTCTTTCTTTATGACCTTCATTTCCACATCTATAGCATATTTCTGTCCCTTTGAATCATTTTCCTAGGTGTTTCTTTCCACATCTTTGACACATAGGTTTTTGAACACACTTACCTTTATGATTATTACCTGTACTTCCGTAGGGATTTGTTTCTTGCATATATGATGCCTTAGAGAAATCTCCAGGGTTTAGGTGGTCAATCATGACTCCAGATAGTTGGTTGAGGATAATCAAAAGAGTTCTCATTGCAGCTCCCATATCATTCAGTTGCTTGCTCAAAAAACTGTCACAGTTTCCTTCACATCCACTGTTACTTTGGTGCCTGCTAGATCCACCCATTTACTAAAACCAAAAAGTTCAGTGTGAGTATATCAACAAAACCATCATGTACTAATGAGTAAGATAGACAATAAGATATACTTACTCATTCACTTTATCTAAAACTAAGACTCTTTCTGAAATCCTAACCATTATGGTAATTGTCAATTATGCTTAAAGAATACCCTAACCTCTAAAGTTATCTAAACCGACCTTTGATACCAACTATAAGGCCCCAGCCTTAAACCTTACTTAATCTTGAGTTATTACAAGATTACACATTGAGTATCTTTTCAGGTTTAGAGTTTTAGAGAATTAGATCATGAAACTTTCATTACATTCCACATTTAAACAAAGTGGTTACATAAAAGACAGTATTCATTCTTCCCATCAACGGGAACATATTTAAAATATAACACTGATTCTTTCTTGACACATCCTTGACACTATCATCACATCATGTACCTTTCCCTTGACCTGTGAAAAACATTTCAAAAACTTGGGATGAGCATAAAAAGCTCAGTAAGAGTTATAAAAATATGGAAAGGAAACATGAGTTCATATATACATAAGAATGAAATCATACTTTACCCATAAAACAAAGGCACTTTAACATACCTCATCAAACCATGAATAAATCATAGAAATCATAAGACATAAAGGTAACTTAAGGCATTCATAAAATTCTTACGTAGGGAGTAACCCTCTTGGTTACGTTTGGAATACCCATCACAGTATATTCCCTAAATCTCTTCGGAGAAACCTTAACGTTTCACTCCTTCGCGTTACCCAATGCATTGGAGAGCTATATCGGGCTCACCCGCCCTTAGTTTATCACCGAACCACCCGTTCTTCATAAAAATTCCCAAGAACCATAACATAATTGTATCACATAAACATGAATAAAGGAAACATAACATTTCCACATTTCAATCACAATATAACATTTTAGGATATTGAAATAATGAATCCATTCAAAAAGAAACCATTTCCAAAACCATTTAAAACATTTAATAAAGAGATTTTTGAATCAATGTGTCCCATACCACCTTGAAGCTTTAAACATTTTAAACCATTAATATCCATATAAATAAATCCTTAAAACCATTTTGAAAACATGGATATTAATAAGAACAAATAATTAAAACATTTAAAACGATATTTTGGTTAAAGGGGTTTTACCAAAATTAGAGACACTTGAATACAATAATCGAGGAATAACATTTAGTCAGAACCTTATAATATCATGAGAATAAAAGGATTCATGATATAATACTCCAAAGGACAGTATATACACCATATAAGAGTGAATTGGTGCATAACAACAATGAACCCTCAATAGAAATGTCAAATGTGATTAAATCCCTTATAAAGAAGGTATCCTTAAATTAAGGACAAATCAATCTCAAAATATGTGTGACAAATATAAATACACCCAATATAAGTGGATATTAAGTGTAAAACAATAAAAGGTCATTCACACATATTCAATGGATGACATATTCAATGACTACATGTTGAACCCAAGGAAATCGAAATTGGGTTAAAAAGTTTCCTTGACAGCCTAACGGCATCACATCAAAATGAGTTGATGAGAGATAAAAAGTGTATCTCATCACTTGGACATAAAATTTACATCAATAAGGATATATGAGAACATATCCCAACATAAAAATATGTAAATTAAAAGACCCAACAAAATAAGTCTTTTAAAAAAAGAGGAGGGTGAAAGGTTCCCTTACCGACTTGGGTATCTTTCCAAACATACACCCCATGAAAGAAGGACAATAGATCATTGATGTAAATACGCATAAACGAATGTATATTAAACAAAGAGTACAATAGTGGGCAGTACATACACCACTCAATGGAATTTGTGGCAAATGTAGCATAAATCTCACGGGAATAAAAGTGAGATGTAAATCCCTTACGAAAACTCAGCAGCCTAACGGCGCCACTTAAAACTTCCAAAATGGATTGATGAGATCAATTAGAGTATCCAATCATATTAAAATAGAATTTACAGCAAGAGGAATATAAAATAAAATCCCCCAACATAACCAATAGGAGCTTAGAAGAAGTGACACAAATGAGAGTACTTAAAAAGAAAGAGAGAGGTTAGATCTCTTACGAATGTTCGGCAGCCTAACGGCGCCACTCAAAACTCCCAAAATGGATTGATGAGAGAGAATAGGGTCTCTCATCACATGAACATAAAAATTACAGTAAATGTAATATAAAATATCATCCCAATAACAATAAATATGAGCTTTAAAAGGAATGACATAAAAGTGTGTACTTAAAAAGAAAGAGAGGAGTAAGATCCCTTACCTCGGGTCCGACTTGACTCGATCGTTCTTTAATCTCCTGAATAATAAACTTGAGTTAATTTATACTTCCTTAAGAACCTTTTTAAAGTTCATTATTCCTTTTATATCACTTATTACCATGTTATAAACATTATTTAATCATTTAAGTTAATCATGTTTGTTTTGTCGATATTTGGTTCTTAAGTCGAAAGTGGACTTCTTACAATTACATGTTGTTCGTGTGGTCAAAGGTTCTTCATATCCAAAAATGACATTCCTGATTTGGATATCATATATATCATATATATACAGCATATATATGTATTTATAAAATCACATTATCATTTAGAGGAAAGAAATGGAATGCACTGTTCATGGAGACTGTAAGCCGTACGTACGCATGAACGCTACTTTCATTTCTATGTCGTATTAATGGAATTAAAACTATATGAGAGGTATGTATATTTTAATTCCAGAATTATATTAATCATTTAGATGTATCATACATCATATATATCCATTATATATATGTACTTATAATAGTACATTACATTTGGGGATAAGAAATGAAATGCACCGTTCATGGAGACGGTAAGCCGTACGTACGCATGAACGCTACTTTAATTTCTATCTCATACTTTAATGGAAATAAATAATAATGATATATAGGTAAATAATAATTCAAGTATAATTACATTAAATCCATCCTTTATACGTCCCACGCATGGCATTAACGAATCACATCACTTTGAGGGGGCGGTAGTCCACACTTCCTTAAATGAAGATATCACGTATACCCATAATGGAATCCATAAAGGTAATACAAAAAATACAGAAGCATAAATAAAACATAAACATATTATATATCATATATAAAAATAGTGACATCATAATGGCCACCTTTGAAGGTGTTAAATGAGTATTGAACAATCATCGTTTCGGGAGGAAGAATTTCACCATCCACGGAAACCGTATGTTATTTAACCATTTGATGTTGTTTTGTGAGAGTGTAGCTCGAATAAATCTTATAACAACATCCTAGTATATTGAAGATACTGGTGTTGTTACAAAAGAAGTAAATAAAAAGAGTTTAGTGGGTTGGAGAAGCAAAATAAAACAAATGAACACGAGAGAATGAATTACCTTTAAAAGTGTAACTCCTTTTGATTTGAGCCTAAAGGATTCCTTTGAAAGGATTCTGCCCAAAGGAAATCCTCTAGGATGAGTAGAGGGATGTGGGGAGAGTAAATGGGCAGGGGTTGGCCGAGCCAAAGGCTTGAGGAGTGTGTGAAATGAGGTAGAGGTGGGGGCCTTTTATAAGAGGAGAGGAGGGGCACTTTTGGAAAGTAAAGAAATATTACTTTATTTGAAAATGTGTTTCGGTTTTAAAAGGTCCCACATTGATAGAATTCGTGTATAAGGTGACAAGGCTTAGCAATACACTTATCCAATAAGTTTTGGACATGTGTAGTTCATAGATTTTACATTATCTTTCCATTTTATTTAAATCGTCAAATAATGATGTCATCGCTGCATCATTATTATGTCATATATAATTCAATTTATTTAATGTTTAAAAATTATAAAAAAAATACTATGATGTAGGAAATCGTTTTATCTTTCCAATGAATATTTATAATAAAAAATATAGCTTGTATAACCCCACTTAAAAATTGTTTTAGTAAAACATATCCTATTTGTGTCAATTTTACTTTTACATTAAATAAAATGTTATTTATGTCATTTCCCAACCAAAATGTCTCCATGGGGTTCCCAAGTTGACCCATGGCTTGTCTTGGTCGGCCATGACACAACCAATAAGGTTGGGCATGTTTATAGGTCATTTCATATTATTAAAGCATTATTTATACCTTAAACTACACTAATTACCTCTAATCGCGATTAAAAACTTAATAAGTTACTATTCACCAAAAAATTATTTTAATCTCATTGAACCACATTTTACTTCTTAATGACAATCATGTATGTTGGATTTTTGAAAATCAAAACACAATGATGGAAAAATTTCATTTAAACGGAAAATCAGTTTTTATAAGTACCACTTAGTGGTTTCACTATTCATCAAAAAATGAAGTTTTTCAGAAAAATCCAAAAAATTCACCCTAAGCTATATTTGATATTCTGAATTCAAAAGTGAAGTCCGTTTTACATAATTCAGAACATATAAGTCACATTAATTAATTTAATAATTAATTCCCGCTGTCATGACAAATAGCGTGTTTTTATAAAACAATAAGTATCAAAAGATTGACACTAGTTTAAGTCTGATTTCAAAGTGAAATTGATTCCAACGACCAATATTGGATTTAATGGTAAAAATATTTTCTAATTTCACTTTAAAACCAATTAAAAATATAATCTAATCATATAAATAAATTAGATTGAAAAGTGGTTTTGAATTAAAATACAACATTTTACACTATTCATTAAAAAAATGAACTTTATCGGAAAGATACCAAAAATTTACATAAAGTAAATTTTGATGTCCTGATTCTTAATAAGAGTTTTATTTGGTCCAAAATAATGTTTAAGAGTGAACAAAACTATATTTAATGACGCTTCTCCATCAAAAGGTGATAAGTGAACCTTTAGTGAAAACTAGGGCATATACGCCTAAAATTGAATTCTTTCCGTATTTTAAGCCTTTATCTTTTATTGTATAAATGTAAAAATATTTAAGAACATATATAATAATATTTTAGTTATTTCTATCCATTCCCTCCATTACAACGTCTACATGTTAACTACCATTTAAAATAATATTATTTTATTATTAGAGTGCAACGTAAGATTCCCAAGAAACTCGTTGTTGCGTGTTGGGTACGCCATCGAGCATAGCGTCCCCTTTAAAGTCATATTAATATTTAATTCACAAATATGGATAAATATGAAAATGTCATATTCCTTATTTACCTGGGGTGTTACACTGACTATAGCTCCTTGATGCATCAGTAGGTATAAGAAGACAAAATAGTGTCTGAGAACAAGGCCATGACAAAATCGTATTTGTATTATTGGAATGAGTCCTTGACTAAGTGGTTATGATGTCGATATTGTGCATTCCATCATTATAAAATTAGCTATTGATATTACATTTGATTATTAGTCTTGTGTAATAACCATGTGATTTAGTAAATGGAATTATTTGATTTATATTTTCCATATTATGATGAAGTTTAAGTTTAAAAGGCTTGTGTTTTAGTAATATACATTTCCTTAAATGTTTATGCTTATTTATTGTAGTTTTTGCTTTATTGTTTTCCCTACTGATCATCTGAGCTCACCCCTTTCTTAGGTTTTATTTTTTTCTTAGGATGTGAAGATGTATATTATAATTAAACTATAGGGATAGGAAAATGATATGAGTGTGTTCAAAGGGGACATAATTTTTTTTCTTTACTTATTGATGTAATGTAAAACTTATGTATGTATCTTGTAATTCCATGGATAATAATCTAATTGGTCTTTCAAAACATTATCACTTTTAATAATTCCAATGTTAGAAAACACTACCCTAAGATAGAATTTGAGAATTAGTGTTGAAGAACATCCAAAAATTTTGGTAATGTAAATATTATGTGGGTTTTCCAAGAAATACATCCAGGTCTAGATATGAGTATGTAAAGGAGGATGTGGCATAGAAGTACCTAGGGGTATAATCTGAAAAAACTACATTGAGCTAGACTCAAATGGGAACCGGTGCACGAAAAAAGCCTTGCTACACTCTTGGTTACAGAACACTCAGGGGATATTCTTAGTATAATTTACATTTTCATTAGAAGCTGATTTGAATCATTTTAATTTAAGATGAGAATAAATTACCTTGGTTAATCCTAAGGTGTTTTAGATTTAAAATAAGGTGTCATGAATTTCTATAAATAATATTATAAATATTTTTACTCACACTATGATTTTGGTTTTAGTCAATGGATGGATTCCAAGGAAGTCATAGTTACATTAAACATGATGTACAGTGTGGGAACGATGGTGGAAATGATCAAATAAATGGAATTTGGATAGGCGTAAAAGATATCGTGTTCATGACAAAGCTTGTTTCCAAGAATATGATCAACAATATATACATTAACGGACTCTTAAACTCAATGAAGAAGAGAGTGGAAGAAAATGAATAGAGCTACAATAGTGGAGACCATGGACAAATGAAAGCTCAATTTTCATCATTTAGGAAATGTGGTAGGAGACATCATGGAAAGTGTCTCAATAGAACAAATAAATGCTTTATATGTGTGAAATAATGACATAATGAAAATAATTTCTGAGAAAAAAATGAAGGGTACTATGGAATAAAATTAAATTTTTTCTAAGAATACATTTACCGTCATTTTCCAAAACATTTGGGGACCTTGGAAATACCCTATTCTATAGGATAACCACTAGGTCAAGGAAAAACATATGTTGAAATAAATTTATGGACAAATGTTTAAAAGTATTAATTCTATTTTTTAGTGGGATTAATTTGGGAGAATTATTTCTTGTATGTGTAAAACTAATGATTGTTATGTAAAATACTATTTGAGGAGGAGTGATCTTTTCCTTTGAGGATATAGTTATAAAGAACCATTTGGGATTATATGATCCTTGAATTTGAGGCAATTACAGGTTATTAATTTTTTTCGATGAAAATGCGAGGTATGAGATAACATTTGTGGTTAAATTATTTTGTGGTTATTTTGAGTAATTTATGTCATTATAAGAATGTTATAAAACATAGTATTTGAAAATGGATAACACGGGCCACATGACAACCCGTCGCGTTGGACAAAGCTACATTAATCAAACCCACAACCAAAGTGCGACTGGGATTTATTACCTAACACTAGACTACATGAGGTCCTAAGTTAGTATGAATAATTCTTTTTATTTAAAAGATTTTATTGATTGATAATAAGTTGATTTGGGATATAATGCTTTCTCAAATGGATATCCTTAGTATATGAAAACGATTTGGTGATTAAGTGATAAATTTTATTTTGGAAGACATTCGCTCTTTTAGGAACAATATATTCCTATGGAAAATTGAATACAATGGGATTTTATTTGAGGAGTAATGGTGGATTTTTATTTTGGAAGAATATATTTTTTTTATAGAGATTTTGGTAATTAATGTAAATTATTAACCTATTATAGAGAATATGTGATTTGGTAAATTACCCTTCAGTATGAGACCATAATAGTAGTTGATGTTATTTGGAGATAAATATTCAGATTTTATATGAAAGAATATGTCATTAAATTCTTCTCTATTTTGGGTTTGAATATTAGTTTTGATTATATTGAATGATTTAAAGACAATTGTTTGTTGTATGGTCTTTATTGAACTTTTTGTATTTTATAATTTTGGAAATTAAGATTAATATTTCATTCTATAATGGATTATCCATTTTGGGGATTATATTATCTTATAGTAAACATATTTTTTTTTGTTAATCTCTAAAGAAAAGGGAAATTATTTGTTCATCCGTTGTGGATTTTTTGATTCTCTAGAAGTTGATTCTAGCTCTTCAGGTGTGACAAATTCATCTTGAATACTCATCATTTGGAGAAAACATGAGTCAGTGGAAGAAATTTATTAATTGATGAAAATATACTTTAAAAGTTAGAATATATCTTTATTTTCATAGTCAATCTCATAAATAAATTCCTCAACTTTATGAAATGGAAATTAAAATAAAAAAATGTTGTCCATTTACATGTCCTACTAGGAAAATAACCACCATTTAACAGATCACATGTTTGTGGTTTTCTAGTTTTTATATTTCTTATGATCATGTTTTCTATTACTCTCCAACGAAACATGACATTTAATTTATCTTCTATATCCATGTTTTCCATCACGGAATCCTAGTATGGGTTATCTCGGGTGACCATTTTACTTCTCTTTCATTCTTTTAAAGTGAGAGTTTTATTAACTCTTTTTCCAATGTGGGACTTTCAATGATGTTCACTAGCCCAATTTTAAAATTGTGTGTATGAAATTTCCAAAAGGGGGGAATAATGTAACACACCAACATTTCATAGTAATTTATTTTCTTTAAAGTAATTCAATAGCTTTTGCAACACGCAACATCGAGTTTGAGCGCACTAAGTCTTACCAAACTAGCCATTCAAAAAATGGTTATGAATAGTATTAACTTCATTTTGAATTTTATATACTCCATATTATTTTAACATCCATATTATGCGTTTCATATACATAATATAAGAACAAATTCAATTTTTCATATAAAAGATGTATTTTTCATAAAATTATATTTTACCTTCTTTTAATGGATAAACCATTTAAATCCAATATTTATCTCTTTTATATATTCAATTCGAAAAAAATAAAATTATTCATTATAAGAGTAACATAAAAATATAGTTTGGATAAAATTTCGGTGCTTTTATGATAACTTTTATATTTTTTTGAATAGTGAAAAATACTAAATTGTTATTGATTTTTTTAATCCAAATAATTAGTAGTGTTAAATTATAAATTTGAATGTTTTTGAAGTATAATTAGATTATATTTTATCATTTAATACAATTTTGTTCATTATATGAAATTTTACATTTAAATTGGACATAAACACATTTAAATCTTTTGATATATTTTACTTCTCAAAAACGCGCTTTCTGGTTTTGACAACGTGAATATTTTTTTTAAATTAATCAATACACTTATATATTTTAAAATTTTTAAAATATAAATCATTTTTTAATTTGTAATATGAAAATAAACTTTGGGTGAATTTTTGGTATTTTTCTTAAAACATTCAATTTTTAATGAATAGTTAAAAACATTGCATTATTATTTAAAGCAGACTATTTATTTAAATAATTATTTTTAATTTAAATTTATTTTAAAGTCAAAATAGAAAAATAATACCTATATTACTCCAATTTAATTCATTTAAGTCATTTATAACAAAATTAGATTTATAAAATGTTATTGAACATTTTATCATCTATTACCCACCTTATAAGAACATTTGCAAATTTGCATAAAACAAAATTTTACCACCTCTGTGAATTGAATTTAAAAAATACAAGAGACACAATTGAATTTAGTAAGTGAAATGTGGTTCAATAAGATGAAAATTATTTTTTCTGAATAGTAACTTTTCAATTTTATTTACCACGGTTAAAAGTAAATTTGGTAATTATATGTAAAATTTATATTATAATTACCCTAAAACATGTTTTAATAATATTGGATAAGTTTTTGTCAGCCAAAATCGACCATAGGAATAAAATATGATCATATTTGATCCACTTGGATTAGATTAAAACATTTATTATTATTTTATTTAAAGAAGAGTTAAAAGTGTTAAATTCGAATTTTCATAACTAAAACATCTTTAATATAAGATTATACATAAGATAAATTAAACTATAATTATTCAATAGAAATATAAAAATATTTTATAAATAATGGTATTTTATTTATAATTTTTATACATGAAATATTTAAATTTATTCATGACATAATGATGATGCAATAATTACCTTATTATTGAAAGATTAAAATAATTGATATTATAAATATCCAATAAAATGTAATTTAAACTTTTGATTCATTCCACTAATTTTATAGTTTTATATTACATATAAGCATTGATTTAAATTATTTTTTTCTAAGTAATTATGTTTTTCTAACTTTCACAAAAACCAAATACAAAATAGTGTCAAAATTATCATAAATGAGATTTTAAAAAAAATACTATATTATTAATTGATATAATATTCCAAATAATATAAGTTTCATCCAAAGGAATTAGATAATGATAGATATGTAAATAATTAACAACTTGGGGTTCACGTGGATTTTTATAGTATGAATATTAACCATTTATTAAAATAATACAAGAATACATGGTAAAAGTTAAACTATTAAACGAAGAGTTAAATCTAAAATATAAGGTTGATTTGGTGACCTAATGCATCCAAAACCAATTGGTTTTGATGTTTTCGACCCATCCCCACATTATCCCCTAAATTAATATTTTTGTAGACATTATAAACCAAATATTATTGTATAATAATTTAATATTTCAATTATTTCCCAAAGTGACCCTCACCTCTCTTATAAAAGCGCACTTTCTCTTATCTCAAAATCACACCTCCAAAGCTATTTAGATTTTCCAAACCCTGATCAAATATCTTCCCAACTACCCTAAAATCAATGCAGAGGCCTTAATATGATCAAAAAGCCGACCTGAGGATTCGTTTTGGTCAAATAAAAAGGATGCTCCCAGAGAATAGGTAATAATTTCATCATTTATATCAAAGTTTTTTTCTTCTTCCACTTCATATTTCATTGTTTTTTTTCATAACAATATAATAAATTCAGTTCTTTATAAATAATATGATTTTATTATAAATATGGTACAACCATATACATTTTTCTATCAATCATAGGAATGAGAAAGTCACCATAAGTTCCTACGTACGACCTACCATCCCCACGTCGTGGTGTAGTTAATTATTCAAAACATCATTATTTGGATGGGTATAATAATGAGTATAACTGATATAAATAATAAATATAAAATTTTCATGATTCTGTATATATAATATAACATCCAATTACATACGATTTCATAACTAATAGATTGATATTGTTGCTCAGGAGTACGTACAACTTACCGTCTACACGACGCGATGAATTTTTTCCCATCATTACCATTTATAAATAATTTTAATTTGATGATTATAAATAATCATTAATAACTTAATATCAATCTGGATATGAATAAAATACATCCTATACATAAAAAACATGACTTACATAACAAAACATATTAAGGAAAATGAATCTGTTAACACCTAAAACAATGATACTACTGAAATATCATTAATAATGAAATATTAAAAGATCATATATGATATCATATTTATATATATGTGATTATATCATAATTTAATAACAATTATTTCACCATTATACAGGAGTTTAACCTACCCTATACTAAGGAAAAGTACAAGGTTAGGGGTTTTCATCACACGTTTCATTCCTATGAGATTCATGTTATATTTTCCACCATTTCCTTTTGTGTGATGCATGTACTTCCATTGATTGTATTATTTCTGTAATATAAATTAATTTATGGGTATTTACAACATAATTTTATGATTTTTATTTCATGGGATATATTTTTCGTATGTTTCCAAATGTGTAAGGGAATTTCTAATTTCAATTTCCACTCATTGGGTTTTACACAAACTTCATTGATTATTTTACTCCAAGATTATGCTTGAAATCACTATTTGTTAATTTATGTAGTAATTTCCACTCCCCTTTGTGTGGATATAGTTTTGATGCACAAATTCACTCCATTTATAAATTATCATTTCATCGATTTGAACTTGATAAGATTAATCTAAACTCAATTTCCTTTCATTGAGTTAAATATCCAAGTCATTTGTGTTGTTTTTACAAGAATATGTGTGAATGTACTCTGACTGATTTACAAGGAATTTCCTATCATATTGAGTGTATATATATTTTTCACACATAATTATGTCCATTATTTATCCTTAAAATAAGTATATGCTCTTTATAAGGGATTTCATCTTAATTTACATTGCATTGAGACTTCATTGTTGTTATACGTAAATTTACTTTAATATGGTGTACATACTGTACGTAGAAATAGTATATCATGAATCCATTTATTCTAATGATATTAAATGGGTTTTATTACCTCAATTATTTGTATTCAAAAATATTTCATTTGGTTGAGAACACTAACTAAAATAGCATTTTAATTTTTTTTAACGATTTATTCTTCTAAATATTTCTCATTAATTTCCAATTTTTTAAAAAGGGTTTTAAGTATTTATTTATATGGACATGGATGTTTTAAGTTAAAATTTCTTTTAAATATTTAAAAGTGGTATGGGACACTTTGATTCATAAATATATTTTAAATTTCTTCTTGATAAATAGTGAGACTTTTAATTTTTTTATAAAAAATGGATATTTATATCAAATAGTTTTATTAATTATTATTATCTATGTCCATATCTTTCATTATTCTTGATTGATGTTGATTTATTATAATAAAATTTTCTATATTTTATTTAATGAGTTATGTTTGATAGTCAATGTTCTATTTTTATACTATTCATGGTTGGTGGTTGAAATATAGAAATTTCATATGCTAGTTTTAATAAGAATGGTTAGATTATGTTTCAACCTATTGATATGTGGAATTCATTGGACATGGAATGTTACAGGTGTATCTTTCTATACCTCCTTGATTCATTGTTAGGTCTCATGAGACAATCTAGTGTCTTGGAACATGGCCATAACAAAATCTTATTTGTAGTCTTGGAATGATTCCTTGACTATATAGTTATGTTTTCATAAATTATTCTTTCCATTATAATGAAATTATCTATTGATATTAAATGTTATTATTCGACTAGAAGAATATCAATGTGAATAATTAAAATGAATTATTTGATTTATCTTTTCTATATTATGATGAAGTTTAAGTTTAAAAGGCTTGTGATTTAGTCTTATAGATTTCCTTAAATGTTTATTCTTATTTATGATAGTTTCCAATGTATTGTTATCCCTATAGAGCATCTGATGTCACACCATTCTTATGTTTTATTTTTTACCATGATGTGAAGAAGTATATTATTATTAACCTATAGGGATGGGCCCAAGGAATTGAGTATGTTCAAAGGGGACACAATGTTGTTTTTATTTATTTCATGATGTAATGTAAAACTTATGTATGTATCAAGTACTTCCAATGCTACTAAACAAATCGGTCTTTCAAGAAATTATCTATTATGACCATGCCTATGTTATGTAATAATGCACCGACTCTGGGTAACATGGGTCGGTGTGTTAAAACCCTAAATTGGTATAATAAAACCCAATGCATCCCATGTGAACCATGAGAGTTTAAATGAATCATTAATACCAAAAATTACCCAAATATCACTAAATGAATCAAATTCCCAAAAATAGAGAACCACTAACACAACCACACATGTACAAATCAACCTCAACATTATGGGTTACAAATTTTATTCCACCAAAATTGAATCTATAAACAAAATCTCAATTAAAAATTTCTATAGATCAATATTCCAGCAGCCTTAAAAGACCCAACCTACATTCCTTGGGAAAGAATAGGGTTTTAAGGATTTTGAAAACAAATAACAGAACCACAATCCTTAATCTGGAAAAGAAAAGAAGGGGTAGCATTAGACTTACCCAGAGCATCGATCTTCACACAAAATTACTCAAACTAGATAATAATATAAGGAGATTGACCATTGGGATAAATCAATTTTTTGGATCATCACTTGGGTTGTTAGGATAAAAATTGGAAAGAAAATTGCGTGAGACACTAAAAATATCAAGGTGTGAATTGTAAAATAATTAAAGGGTCGCAATGTTTGGTAACACAATTTTCCAAACTGTTAACCAACCATAATCCACTATTAGTCTAATAGCGGTCCAAGTTCCATCTTTCCCTGGGGCTCCCACATAGTTTAACAAACCATGAACCAAACATGTGAGATTCCTCTATCTAATATTGCACTATTTATCATTCCTCCTTCACAGTTTACCTTACTCTACACCACTCCTCCAAGCTCACAATAGTAGGGGGCATGGTTCCCATTAACTATTCTTCAATAATGAAACATGTATAAGATGGCCCATTCCCATTTCATCCATCTTCCAAACCCCCGGTACACCCCTAAAACATCTCATAAACCCGGTAAACATTTCAATAACAAAATTTTAGATATTTAAAGCGAAATCTAAATGGGTAAATATCTCCATGACGTTTTGGATATTAGAAAATTAGAATCATCAAAATTGGATTTAAAATTTTATATCCTTAGTTTCATATTTAATAATGAATACAATTTCATTTTTTTCATAAGGAAGAGAAAAAATTGAAATATGTTATCATAATGGAAATGTGTGGAATGGTTAATTAATGTTAAAACCATGTGATAGGGTCAAAAAATCTAAATGTAATTATTATAAGATATGGAGATTTCAACCATTATCCTATTTTAGTTTTAATTAGAATGATTTATTTCCACTTCACCAAGAAATTTTTTATAATATTCAAAATCATTGAAATATAAAAGTAATGAAACTCTAATCACTTATTAATATTCCCCCACTCTCCTCCCTTATTCACATAAATTGATCTATTTATCTTGAACAATATCTAAAAAAATTTATTCCCAAAATCCCTCACCATTTCCAAGAGGTTCTAGTTTCACAAAAATACAATCCTACAATGCTTAAAGTGTAACCTATATGACGTTTTTTTGAAGAAGGTATATAATTTTTAACCAAGTGTTGTCATGTTTGTTTCATCTTCCACATCCTTAAAAACATTTATAGCCATATTGATATTTTTAAATTAGTTTATTCCATTAAGATAAATTGTATTATTATTTTTAGAAATCCATTTTTCATCTAGCTTCCATCCTTTGGGAGATGAAATCATTTCTCATGCATATGTGTGGGAAACCACATCTACAATATAATGTATTAATGTTTCATCCCCACCGAAGAACATTTGTGAATTATTATATATCTAATGAACATATATGATACTGGGGATAAAATTATGATTCCATAAATATAAAATTACACTAAATTTTTTACCCATCTATCTACATGAAAATTATAATGTCATTCGTGTGTTTGTGGGGACTACCACTACCACAAAGTGATTCCATTGATTTTTCATGTATTTTATTCATGAATGGTAATAAATTAATATTTAATTTATTTAATTTATATTTTTGGAATTATTAAAGTCCTATTGGTTATGGAATAATGGAAATGTTTACCATGTTTAAGAAATATAAGTTTTTTATTATAAACTAAAAGTCATCAAAATTCCTTACAAGAATATAACCAATTTAGTTAATATATAAGTAAAGGAATAATATAAAATTATATGATTAGTAATAAATAAATAAATAAACTCAAGAAATGTTATTTTACAGTTAAATAGTTAATATATTTATATTTGATTTGATTTAATATATGCATGTGGTGAATCAGATATAAGGTATGCGATTTTTCCTTAAAAACTAATTTTTTTGAATTACTTTTAGAATCAATATATTTCATGTTCATGTTCTATTAAATATTTCAATAATGTTTTAATATATAGTCAAAATAAATTTAATGTTCATTTTCAATTATTTAAGTCTTTCGTTAAAATTTTCTCGAATGCAATATCATTAATATTTTTAGAATATGTAAATTTTTCCTCAATTTAGAAAATTGAAAATGAATTTTTTTAACGTACAACATGAATGGAAATTACCTTAATTAATTAATTTATTCTTTAATAATACTCCTTTAGGAGATTATTTTCTTTGAAAATACTAATTTCTTATCTAGATTATAATTTTTCTAATGAGGTACTGAAGTAAAATATATTTTATTCCTATATATATGAGAAACACCAAAGTGTTTATGAATATGTGTTGAACTAAATATTTAATGATATATTTAATGTAAATGATATATTATTTTATTTAGTATTCTAGGTTCCTTGTAAATTGGTCATGATGAAGAGTGAGACCGATGTAGCTCTCCAACACATTGGGTAATAAATTTTTTCTCTAGTGAATATATTTTTTCATTAACTGTGTTAGTTATTCCATTTGTATTTGTGATTATAAGAGAGATTGTAAAATGGATATAAATATGATGTCCCAATGATCTAATATGACAATTCTATTCTTTAAAAATAATTTCATGGTTTTATTTTTAATTAATAAGGTTTGATTAAAATATTATGTTTATAGGAATGTGTATTCCACTTTTAAGGGTGAATGTTATGTTTTTATCCAAAATATTTTCATGAGTATCCATATATTAGGAGAAACATAGTTGATTATTATTTTTTATTATAATTTCTTATGATATGTCTAATGAATATTTTTTTGATGTGAGGTTGATTTCATGATAATTTAATAGAATACTATAAGCTCAATGTGAATTATATAAGAGGAAAATTATTTATGGAATATCATTATTTTCAAAATATATTAATAGGATTTCTATTTTTATCCATTAATTATATTTTATACTCATTTCATGTTTTAAATTTTTTTTCATAGGGATAAAAGATGATTTTGATAATTTACAAATTTTTATCTTTCAATTATAGGGATTTAACATTATAGTAGTGAATGTGTTTTCAAAGAAAAGGATTTTTAAAATTTGAAATCATAGTTCTGTGAAAAATATAATATAAAGTGGAAGTGTAAAACTTATTTTTTTAATTTTTGTATGATAGAGTTTTTAATAATTCTTTAGACCCCTAATACTAAATGTTAATTAGAATACTAGAATACTCTAACTTTTTTTTTATTCTCAACATTATGGGTCGATTAAGTCATGAGTAAATATTGTTAATATTACTGAAATATTAAGATATCATTAGATTTTGATATGTTATTAATATAATAAATTTACGGTATTTTAATGTAATGAATATATTACCGTGAGATAATTTTTAGGGATCCAATGTTTTTTCATATAATTTTTCTCTATTTTAGAATGGTTTTTCATTATAGGAACAATGTGGATTAAGTTGAAATAAAACATGGATGATAATAACCATCCATGTCAGTATCCTAGAATGGTTAAGATTAGAATATAATGATTTCTTTCATTGTAAACGCAGTTTATAATGGCAATTAATTATTGTACACATGTTAGAGAGAGACTGAACTTTCTATATTGTAACACATCCTTATGGAAGCATTTAATGAAACAACATCCTCGAAAATATTGAGGGACCGTGGATCCAGTGGATGATGAAGGAAGGAATAATTCCCTTGAAATTATATTTGTGGATTTTTGTTTTTATTAATATTATAATTAAATTCATTACATTTATGTTATAGAAATTAAATATTATTGTAGGTGGTCATTGTATAAAAATATCGTTGAATGTTATTAAATTCATTCCATGGAGTGGTTAATATTAGATGATTTTGTTTAGAAATATATTATTATTGATGATTTAATTAGGATGTAATGATTTTTTTAGAGCTAATATAGAAGAAAGATTATTTATTTTCCTCCTATGATAAAATTTTAATATATCATCCCAGTATTCACATAATATTATTCTACATCAGGATTGAATATTGGCTAGATTTTACTAAGCATTGAAACCATTTTTGAAATAGTTATTTTACACTTATGATTATAAATTATATACAATTTTTTATAGAGTGTTGAGAATGTCAATATGGATTTTAGTAATATTTATGAAAATAATGACATGAATTGGTTTGTGTGGAATGAAATGGGAAATCTCCTTTCATAAAAATTTTAATGTATAAGGTCTATATTTTAATCATGCATCTAGTGTGGTAAAAAAATATATGGAGTGAATTATGAAACAAGGAAACTATTATCAATGTGGTTTGATTGGAAATTTGGCTCTTCATTAGAAAAAATAATAATCATGGTAATGGTCATATCAAAAATGATAATCAGGAAGTGAGTTTTTTTAAATGTAATGTGATGGGATATTGTAATAAAAATTCCTAAAGAAAATATTTAATTTTGGGAATCATCATGAAGGTAACTATAATTATGTGATAATATTATTAATAGTTACCATTTAAAATAAAGGACTATCAGATGAGGTGGTGATTGTTATATTACTTGTTTAATTAGATTATATCTATGAATTTTTTGATTTTGGGTCTATATATTATTTTATTTCTGGGGAGCTTACTGGGTAAATTTAAATATTTCTTGAAGAAATGAATATTATAAATTTAGAATAAACTCATTGTGGATGTATAATAGAAATATTATTTTATGGAAATATTTTTATGATTATATGTGGTGTTTTTTTTCATCAAACCCATTTTATCATTCTCATAGTTGAGTTTTATTTTATTCTAGGTATTGATTGACTTTTTGTTTATCATGATAAGATAGATTATAAAGCTAAAGATATTATATTCAAAATTCAATGTGAGTTTTATTTTTTATGTATGAATTTTTTCATATATATGATAATACATTAATATTTTTTGAGAATGATTAAAGATAGAAGAGAAATTTATCTTACATTAATTATTTAAAAGACGGAAGCTATTAAAAATAGTGAGGTAATAACAATAAATGAATATATTGATGTAATTTATAATAATTTTCCCGGTGTTATTCGTATTATAGGATGATTATTTCACTATTTTCATACATCCAATTGCAAGTCCAATTTCAAGATTCCCTTATTGAATCGTTTTTTTAAAAAAACTATAATTTTAATGGATATTAAAAAATTTACAAGATAAAGGTTTTATACATCCAAGTACATACCCTTAGGGTTCTCTTATTTGGTTACTTAAAACCAATGATTTTTTAATGGGTATATAAACTGATAATAATGAACTCAATAAAATTACTATTTAGATAAAATATTTACTACTGCATATTGATGAACTTTGTTTTATCAAATTTATAAATAACAGTATTTTTAAATGATTTATATTAGGTTGAGATTACATTAACTAAATGCGAAAGTGGTTGAAATTTTATGTATGGTGTTTCTTACTATGTGTGATTATTTTGAGTTTTAACCCCTCTTTGTTGACTAACTCACACATTTCACAAATATATCTTATGAATATAGTTTTCTATGAGTATTATGATAACCATGTGGATGTTTTTATTAATGGAATTCAGGAGTTGTATAAATTATCTAATAAATTTTAGAAAAATTTAAGGATTATTCAACTAACTTTAATAGAAAATATGTTTTATGGATATTTTTTGCAAATATGAAATTTAGATTATTAAAAATTCTTTCCATTAAAATATTGTTTCAAAATATGAAATAATGATTTATCCAACTAAAAATAATGTGGTTGAGGAGTTTCTATGTCAAAAAATACCAATACGATTCATTGAAGTCTTGAATTAATGGGTTAATATCGGGGTTTTATTGATAAATGTTCCCAATTATCTAGCCCGTTAACAATGATAAATAAAAAAGGAGTTAAATGTATCAGGAAAAAGGAACACGATAACTGTTTTGAGGAATTAAAAATAGGATGTGTCTATGATTTAGTGTTATAATTTCAGTATACAAATTGGTATTTATTCATTAATTGTTTTGATTCTATAAAGGGAACTAGCTTTTGGTGCATGATAATTCAGTAATTTCAGATACAACATACTAATTAAAAATCCATCATGATAATGACCCTACACATGATCGTGAACTACCTCAACTATTTTTTAAATTAAAATCAATATTCAAATTTTATATTGTATAAAATTAGATCTATATAAGGGATAGAAACATATAATGTATATATTTACCAAAAAAGGGTTGGAAATTTTATAGAGAATATGGTAGGATCTGATGAATGATTTTGAATTCCTGATTTGAAATCATGGAAGTATTTAAAAAAATGTTATAGATGTACTGATCTAGAAAGATAACACATCATTAGTTATACAAATATTTTAATATTATCCTTTGGTTAATTATTTAATTAATTTTTTCTATGAAAACATTTATGTTGGAACTCCCATGATTTTGGTTCAGGTGTTAGTGAAGTCATTTTTAGGATAAAAATTAGGAAATATCATAATTATGATTTAATGTTTTATATAAAGGTAAATTTTTTATTAAAATGCTATGTTTAATGAATTTGTCATCAAAATATAATGCATTATATGACTGAAAAAGTGGTTTTGTGTTCCAATTAATAACTATTTGATGAATTAATTGTTTAATGAAGCTCTTGGATTTCCATATTCTATAATAACTATAAGAACTATGATGTTTATATAAGTTTAGGAATATTTTTTGGGTAATAAATAAAAAAGGATGTTTTCTACTTTACTGTGACATATTTGAGTTTTAAATTGTTTAATGACTGTAAATAACTACCCAAGGAGTGGTATCATCCATTGTGAGTTCCTGAATAGAAAGGGGATAACATGACTTTGGATTTTATAGAGTCATTTGAAAATAAATCTCCATGTAATAATGTGATTTTTGTTTCTATTTATCATTTGACTAAATCTAAGGAATTTTTGGCTATTAGATATAATATGTTTTCAGATAAACATGGAATAATTTATTTTAAATATATTGTAAGACTATATAGAGACCCTATATCTATAGTATCTTATGATTATCCAATAATCAATTCAAATTTTAGTAATTTAATTTTTAATTCACCTTATAGTAAATTAAATTTCCAGGCATATTTTCATCTATAATTTTATAGATAATTATAGAAATAAATTCATACATTATTGGATATTCCATGATAATTTCATTTTCTTTATCAGGGATGTTCCCATTATCATTACTATTTAGTATAATTAATCATAGTAATAATTTTCATTATAGTGTATAGATTAGGAGTTTTGAAGAATTATATGGAAATCAGTATCAGACATCGTCATATTTGAATGATTTAAGTGAAAGAAATATTTTGGGACAAGAAATAGTAGATGAAATAGTTGAATAGATAATTATGGTTAATCCTCACATGTTGGTGGTTCATATTAGTTGGAAGAGTTATATATACAATTGGAGTAAAGGCCAGTCCTTTGATTTTTTTGACTATTTCATTCATAAAATATCCCATTGCAATGGTGAGATGTATATCAAAAATAATTAAAAGTTAATCCCATTTTTTGTTCACTAGAAATTATTGATAAATTATGATCAATTCCTTTTATAATATACTTACATTTGATTTTATATTAGTTATATTATTTTTTTCTTATTTTATTTTAAATAAATATATGCCAAATGCAACTCATGTTTTTATCCCTCAGGTGGTAAAATTGGGAATGATTATTTCTTATGAGGAAAATTATGTGTCAATTTGATATTACTAGGAGAAAGTGTTAATAAATAAAGTAACTCATTTGGTTAACATGTTGGAGAATAACCTCATGAGTGATGATGTATATGGGATCCTAAAATTAATAAAATTGATAAATATCCATAAATTATTATATAGTGAATGAAATTATGCGGATACTATTTACTTAAGGCAGTAATATTTTTAAATCCTATTTAATGTTAATAATACATCTATTTTTTATATAATTACTAATCATTTTCTGATTTTATGTATTCATATTTATTGACATAATTTTATATATATTGTCAAAATAGTAAATGAAATATATTTATCTAACTAATGAGATTTACAAATAGTATATGATTTCATTTAAAAGATGAAATTTTAAATTTCCTAAATTTTATACCATAACATTTACTTCATTTTTATATAATCCTATAAAATAAAAATTTTCATTATTTTTTTACTTTCCTTAAAATATTAATGTTTTGGGTAAATAATGAAAAATAACAATTTCAAAAAAAATGAACATTTCATTTCTAGTTTTTAGAACTCTCTTATTCATTCCATAATTAGTTTTTGAATAAAATATGTTCTTTCAGTAAAAATATATTCCAATTATTTATATTGGAATAAATATTATACTTGATGTTGGAATAAATAAATTTTTAGGGATAATTTAAAAAAACTAGTTGAGTTTTTCATTCTTATATTAAAATTAATTACATCAAATAATATAAATTTAATCATGAAAAAATAATTTCATATTTGGAAATATGAGGTTTATAGCTTCCCATACTTTTCATACATATATAATAAATCTTAATAGATTAAAATTCTATACATAACATAATAATTCACATCTGAATCTTATAGGTCTGGCATCATTAGAAACATGGTAACATTAACAACTAGTTCATAAATGGGAAACATCTTCTCCCACATAGTTATTTATAACTATCACCCATTATATAAATAACATGTGTACAGACATTCTTCCTAACATGGGAAATAAATAAAAGAAAGTTTGAGATATGATGCTCATTAATGGTAAATAAGTGAGATATTAATGACCAAATATTCATAATAAGAGAAAACGTGTATGATAAAATACACTTAAAATATAAATACCATAACCTTTATATTATTGATCATAATCATGATTCATATCATAAATCCTAGAATTTTAAATTACATGAATCATAATGAAATATAAAAAGACGATCCATTATAGAATAAAATTAGAATAAGAAAGGGGATATTGGAATGCACATAATCCTAGAAAATCATTTCCTTAGTAGTTAATTATTCTTTCGAAGAGTACCATAATTTAATGGGTTCAATCCCAAAAATTTCATATTATTCATCGATGACTCCCAATACTATCATAGGGTATCAATTTATATAAAAAAATATGTTCACTCCCTATTACCATCCTCTTTATCTCAAGAGATATCAATCAATACCCACTACATTTGGGAGAGATATAGGTCCCAAAAATCATATAATGAATATCACATATATGTGTTCAACATGATCGTAAATAATTGATCATATTTTAACTATTTAAATTAAATTTATGGAAAAAACATTTAATCATAGCATAACCCATGGGAAAGAAATGTATTTTATAATCATTTCAATACTTAATCATATAATGACCCACAATGAGTAAACATGTATCACAAACAGTGTTTAAAAAAATTCATAAACCATATAGATAAAGAATAAGGATGACATTATGGGATCATATCCTCATAAAAAAATTATTCAAATAAAGGGTTTTTTTGTCTTTGATGAATCAAAATACCATTAATAGTTCATCGAAACATTCCTGTGTAAAATAAGCTTTTTTTTATATCAGTTAATAAATTACTAAGAAAATATAAATAAAAAATTTTAATTTGAATATAACCAATTGAAATTGTAATTTTTCATTAAAATAAATTAATTTTCATGATGGAGGGAAAATGTTTTCATTGATTATAATTTAAAAAATCAATCTATCAATAGTTTTATCAGAATAGTCACAATATACCTCATTCTGAATATAAAAAAATCATTACAAAACGTATTTTAATATGAAAAAAATGGTTAATAAAATTTAAAAATTAATATAGAAAAGTAAAATCATAATTTGAATCATTTTTATAAAACATGGATATATAATTAAAAGGTTTTATGGATCGTAAAATGAAATGGTGTCGATTTTACTTAAATAAATACTTTTGGTCTCTTCACAACATATGGTGAGAAAAAATAATGTAAAACACATATTATAAATAAATAACCAATATCTAATAAAATTCATGAGTATCATGGTATTTTTTATAATATTTTATATTCCCAACTTAATTTTAATTAATCTTATTAAACAATGAGATTGTAACAAAAAACTCTTACCTCAAATTTTTATTTCAATAAAAGGACACTACATTATGTTTAAAAAAGTTTAATTCATTTTAATTATATATAAAATTAATTTTATATCTTATGATATCTTATGTTATCTATTTTTAATAATTAAATACCTCATTTTGTCAATAGTTCCGTTTTAAAATTTTTATTTTTAAGTGTTAACTATTACTTTTATCATGAGTATTGAAGTTCAATAATTAGGGTAATAATAAATTTATCTTATTTAAATAATCAAATGAACATTATTCATTAACATTAATCATCGTATAAATATCTTATCTATATATATATATATATATTATATAAATATTTTGAGTCATTTTAATAAATTTAGCTGTAGAAAAGTTTTTTAACAACATTCCTGGATGTGGTGGGTCACACGTACTCATAAATGATCAGATAGAAAAAAGTAAAGGTAATTAATATTTCCCAATCTAGGATAATTATTATATCTTATATATCATATATATTTTTCAGAATTTTTATTATTACGATCCTTTTAAAATATAAAAGAAAAGTGATTCAAATCACTTCTTGGGGGTTGTAGTCCACAACTATGCATGAATGATGTTATCGTTTCCCAATGGATTGGATGGTAACTAAGTAAGTATGATATTATAATTAAATATGTTAAATTTAATCATTAATATCATATATAAAAATTAATCACATAAAAATACCTATCCATAAAATTTAGTGATGAAAAACAAATTGTATCACTATGTGGAGACGGTAAGTTGTACGTATGCATGAGTGGTATTTTCTCAACTAATTTGATAGGAAGACAGTGAATAATAGAGTTTTAATAATAATAATAATAATATTTCAAAATATTTAGTAAAAAATTGTTATTATATTTTCATAAATTCCAAATATTTAGAGTAATTTAAGAAGAGTATGAAAGAAAGTGATTGGGTAAGGTGATTAACTTTTCTTTGAAAAGAAACCTTTTGATCTCTTATAAAAAGGCATTAGGATTGTATTTTGGGAATAATAATATACATAATGTTTCTAGGAATGTTTTTAAGATTAATTAAGATAGTATGGTTGACCTATAAACCTCAATGTTATGCATGTAAGTGTGGGAGATAATTCTCATTTTTAACTGATATGAAAGGCACTTTTGGAATTTCTTGAATAATTAAAATACAATAAATCCATTCTCATGTATAATTACTCCTACTGTAATGGTATTATATGATATGTATTGATATGGTATTAACCCCATAATAAAATAATATTTATATATATCTAGGAGTAATTTCAATCTTTATCCTTTTGATTAACCATTTGTTTACCAATTTTAGTTATAACTATGGTAAACACTTTTTGAATATTAAATTGTTTGAATTTTGAAATATGTAATGAAAATTGGACCATAAATGGGAAAATAATTACATTTTTTACCATATCAAATACACATTTATTTATTTCAATAATTTTATTGTTTTTATATAATCTAATAAAATTTTATTTTAATAAAATATCATTATTATAAATTTTGACACTATTTATACAATATATCATTAGATACCGCAAGTGAAAGTGGTAATTTGAATATATAGACTTTAAACCACATTAATATGACCTACATAACTTTAAGATTTATTTGAAATTTTATCTCATTAAAATTATATCACATATAATAATTGTTGAATCGTTTATTATATTTTTTTTATTAACTATATAAATATTTATTTAATGTTTCATATGAATTTATGATCATTATACAATTAATAAATTTTAAAAATAAATTTCTTCCAAGAAAATAATTCTAATATGAAAAAATCAAACACTTAAATTTGTGCATAACATACTTTTGACCCTATATGGATGTATAAATCATAATGAAAAAAAAGAGACGATCATTTTGTAACTTTTATTGATTTTAATAATATATAAATTACATTCAAGGAATTGTGTCCACTAATCAAATTATTTTAGAGTATTAGGTGAAAGGGGTCAAATTTTCATCATCCAATAATAATTTGGATGAATCATTATGTCTTTATAACTTATTTTAAATCAATATTATCAATATTTACACATTACTAAGGGTATTGATTTTAGCATAATTACAATTCATATTGACCCAAGAATTAAAATTTTCCCATTTAACAAAATTGATCATCCTTATTATAATTATTTAATTAATTTTTAAAAATCAAATACCTATAAATATGAAAATTTAATTTTAGAATAAATGTGGGAAATGTGATAAAAAGTACATTATAGAAAAAATACATTTCTAATCATAATACTTGATATATTATTATCATATTCTTATAAAAGAATTAATTGAATATTAAAAATATTAATAAATTAAAATATATATATAATAAATTAAAATCATTCAAAAATATAGATTAAATTTATATATTGGTATAAAAAGAGATTGCATGCATAAAAAAATGCATAAGAAAAACACATTTATTTTGAAATAATTTTTTATTCTAATCATTTGACAGCTAATGATTTACTTTTTCAAATGAGTAGATGGTATATTTTTCATAATCTATATATTACTATTGATATCAACTAATATAATGGAAGGGTGAAATTTGACACATAATATTTTAATAATGTTATGTTGTTCTTCTAAAACCATTGTTGCGTGTGATAAAATCATTCGATGGAATAAAATTATTTAAAAGGAAATATATCAAAACAAATTACATTGCTTCATTATACCCCTCATATAATTAATTTATCCCCCTAAATTCATCATTATGAAACAAAAATACATGTAATCTCCTACACAATGAAATATTTGGGTTCTCACATATGTTCCTGAACATAATAGTTTTTTCACAAAACATTGACGATATTAGTGGTCTCTTTTGATATAATATTCGCTTTAGATTATAGAATATCAAAAATTTTGTCTTTATATGAAATAAAATCTTCCATCTATATGACATCCAATATTATTACATGTGATGTATTATTTTTTAATTTCATTAGAGGAGATATATGTAATATATCTAGAACTAAAGAGATATTTAGTGGTAGTGTTAATCGATAACCTATTATCCTAATATGATCTAGAATTTAATGAATAACTACTAAATCTTGGGATTAGCTTGGACTTATTTTTAAATCTAACCAATCTCTCTCAAGGATATATTTGTAGGAATAGATTTTCAACAACTTTAATCTCATGATCGTTATGATTATTTTAAGCATAACATATTTTTTTAACTCTGATATTCTCTTATGTGTTATTGAATATATCTTGAAAAATTAGTAATTTCCTTTGATAGGTCCGTAAAAAATGGATTTATTTCTCTATATTAATTCCATCATTTTTTATTTTTTCACTACATTCCATATAGGTCTTCATAAATAAAATTTTTAATGATGGAGTGAAAGACAATGTCGAAATTACATTATAATAAAATAAGTTTTTTATCCAATAATCTATGAAATCCATAGGTAAAACACTCAACAAGTCATCTATTGTTTTAATGGTCCTCTTGAACTATACACATATATGAGGATTCTACAAATAACTGAAACATAACTATATATACAGACCATACTAAAGAATTATCTCAAACATCAATGTTATCCTACAATCCTAATTAGATACAATTAATAGTGGTAAACCATGTAGTCATACAGATTATTTAGTCCAGAACCATATAATTTCATCAAGAGGTAAATCTTCTCTAATGGAAATGATGTGTGGTGACTTCATTAAGAGATCGAATATAAACCAAATACCATTATGACCACTAGATTTTTTGTTGAGTCTGATGAAAAATCCATGGTGATGTTTTCCCAATTCTTTTATTGTATGGGTAATGGTAATAAAGTACTATTATAATTCTGTCTCTCAACCTTTACATAATGAAAAAAAAGAACTAAAAATATACACTACAATATATCTCGTCCTGTATTCCCACATGAATGACACATTTTAATCCCTATCCATCTTTCTACATCAAGGGTGAATAGATAATGAAGAATAATGAGATTCATCAATGAGCCCCTTCATCAGATATAGTACTGAAGGGACATATGCATGGTTCAAAATCATTATTTTTTCAAAACAATAATGGATTATCATTGGAACATTTATCACTTTCTTTTACATCTCTAAATCATCCATCAATGCCACATTAATCTTCAATTTTATAGATATTGGAACACAAATTTATAAAATATATTATTTATCCCAATAATCCATGATATTAAGATAAATAAAGTGTAAGTACAAAAATATTGTGTCTTTTATGATACTCATCGTAGATAATCTTTCACAATTCTTTTGACACAGATCATTTTAAACATTTTTTACTTTCTTAGGGTGTTAATGAATTGAGTAGTTAAAATGTATAATAAAATCTGACCATCTTAACTGGTTCATATTCAACCCATTATGTGTGAATATATACATTAAAAATATGTGATCAATTTATATGTCACACCATTCTCTATACCGATAACATCTCCATATATATAATGAAATAATTACCACAGCTAACTCCAATGAATGTGTTCATTAAATTTTCCCTTGAAAGATCAATATTTTTAGGCCTAAACTATAAGAACATCATTTGGCATTTCGAAGCATCCTAGTACAATCCGCGATGCATCCTTATATATTACAACCAATTCTCCACTACATGTAAGTGTGGTCACTGATTTATTGACTAGCCTTATCTATAGTTCTGTAGGACATTCCTCACCTTCATTCAAAAATATGAACGTGGGTCCCTTTCCAGTTAACAAAGAGAGTGGATTTAATATTCATCAATAATTATACACAATTAATTGATAATATACAGTCATGAAATTGAAAAAATGGGTCTCAATCACAATTGTTGTTCTCGGATAATGTTCACCAATTTCTATATTTGAAGGGTCTATGAATATACCCATATTTGAGATTATAAATCTAATAAATGAAAAATTATAAACACAAAACTCAAACATGGTAACAAATTTATAAGTCTACTAATTCCCTAGGTCCCTCATTACAATTTTAAAATAAATATCTCGAGATTATTTTCACTTTGAATAAAAAATAATATCCTATATAATGAATACCCTAAATTAATCATCATAATAACTAAAGAATCTATTCATTAAATCTATGAAAATAGTTGTGTCATTAATAAGACTAAATGTAATAGCTATAAATTTCAAGTGTTCATACCATGTATAGAATTATATATTGTGTATTTCCTCATTCATGAACCAAATTTGATGACATACATAATGAAGATCATTCTTGTAAATTTGTTTATCACCAATATAATGATTAAACAAGTCATCAATATGGGGTAGATGCCAATTTTTCTTGATAGTGATCTTGTTATGTTCATTGTAATTGAGGAATAATTTCATGTATTCTTCTATATTCATAAAAAAATATGGTAGGTTCACCCAAAGATTATAAAATTGTTTGAATAAATACATATTCAAGATTCTCATTGAGTTACTTATTCAATTATTATAACTCAACCAAGGCCATTCTATATAGAGTCATACAAATATTTAGAGCACCGGGTATGAGTTATATTAAAAATTGTCTAAATTATTCACTGAAGGACAAGATATCTCATATAAGAAGACATCAATAAACTACCATAACATATGAATGTATCTTGTGATGAGGTTTCCCTAATAATCTAAGGTAAAAAGAAACTTCTGAATAGTAATCATGAGGTATACGATGGATATAATTTCCATCAGAGGTTCATTTCATTCATTGAACTGGTTGGAAATCATATGTTGGAGCAGAATATCTAATTTAACTTCCCTACCTAAAAATATTATGTGGGATTTATCTAAATAATTCCATTCCATTTCCCAAATAATATCAAATTCAACTAGAGGATGAATGGAAAAATTTCCAGGAAGCTCATTCCTAGAATCATCATCTGAATAAGAATCAAAGACCTAGGATGTGATAATTATAACATTGGAATTTTTTACTACTAAATGAACATAGAATTTTTGAGGTGTTATAATAATAACCTTAAAAATTTTACTTTATTTAAAATGGTTTGTTGATTGTGAATAAAATATAAAATTAGTTGTTTTCGAGTGGATGACATGTATACCTTTCCCCATATCACTATCATACCCCAATAAAAAATAGGGATTTTATGAGTTTCATTTTACCTAATGACAACATAGGTTTTTTATTTAAATAATTTTAATTACCATTTGGATTTGGGAACTATTTTTAATAGTACACAAACTTCATGAATTTAAAACGTGGGTTTGTGGGTGGTTCATTCTGTGAATACTTCCCCTTATTCACAGCATGAGATAACTTATTCCCTTCACCTCATAATTATAATTCCAAATTATTTTTATTTACAATCTTGAAACATTTCCTACTTCCATTAAAAAAATTTCCCTTAATTTCCTTCTACACATAGAGAAAAAATGAAGGCACCTCTTATTCTGTCAATGTTTTTTAGAATTCCCTTTGAATTTTATTTTCTATTTTTTATCATAATCATATGATTTATGGGTAACTACAATCTCAATATAAATATTGAGAGAAAATATGACTATTTATTCATATCTACTAAAGTTTATTATGTATAATTCTACATCGATACTTAGTTTTAATCCACTATAGAATTGATCAAACTTTCTATTAAGATTGATGATAATACAAGAAACGTGCCTCTAAATTCGTGGGAAATATTTCTCATAAGTACCAATATATTAATAATCCTTATTATAAAACACTAGGAAGATAATAATTATTTTTTATAATGATATGATGTGTTTAATTATTTAAAATTAAGATTTAAATTTTTTTCCACTACATATATTCAATTTCTTATTGTTCTCCTATGTTATTCATAAGAGACCACCACTGATCTACTACTCCGTCCAAATGGTAAACATATATAATTAAAATATATTTTTCTAAACCTTGAATAATTATAGGTATAATTTCAATGGAACTGATCAATTTCCCAATTACTTGTGGATTAGTTGACCCACTAATGATGTTTAAAATTGCCTCATAATGTACTCGATAGAAAATTATTCCCTCTTTTAGTCATTTGGAAGCACATAATTATTTATAACTGAAGAATGTGATGTGAAAATATAATGTTTTTTCATTATTTCTCCAATAAATTTGGTTAGACAAGATAAAATTAGAAATTTTCCATTACATTTAGTATGAACCTATTTCCTTCAAGTTTCATCCACTGAATAAAACCAAAAAGCATAGTGTGAGATATAGTAATGCTAGTGGGAAACCATATAATCATGAAAAATAATTTAAATGATGTATAAATCCTAACACCTTCTTTAATGAAACATTATATTTAAGCTATTTCATTAATTATTATTTCATAAAAATTCCTTTTATATATAGATATATCCCTAGGGTTCTTACTAATATTTTATCATCCTAGTTTCAAATGGATAACTAATTCATTCCATGATACCAACTATTGTGACCCATAAATATCTTACATAGATATTAAATCTTAATATATTAATTCTTGTTACATTAAAAAAAATATCCATTGGAGAATCATACGTGTCTAGAATCTTTGGATACATGGAATCATAATAACCTACTGCATAATAGTTTTGTATCATATCCCACTAATATCTTAATAACTATTACACATATTATATATACCATACCTATAACCTATATTCATTAATTAGGAAAGGAAACATAAGAATGGTGATCTATAATGCTCAGTAAGGGTAATCATGAGAGACATTAATGATAATACTAGAATAACATGAGAAGAAGGGTATGGGAAAACGAGATTAACATTTGAAAAACATACCCGACATATCATAGACCATAATCTTGATAAATACAATAAATATAAATGGATTATTAAAAATAAATCATAATGAAATAAAATAACATGATCCAAGATATAACAATGTTGGCATAAGACATGGAGTTTTGGCATACCCGTGATCATATAAATTTATATCATTTATTGTGAAGGATATTTGCCAAGACTATCATAGTGGATTGTGTTTACAATAAAAACCATCATAGTTATCATTTTTCAATACTAATAATAACCTAGTGAAAATGTCCCTCACTAAACTGGGATCACTCCCTATTCCATTCTTCTTTATCTCATGACATATCAATCATTACCCAATGCATTGGAGAGGGATATAGGCACAACCGATCACATAATAAAAATCACACATATCAGTTCCACAATATAATAAATCATTTATAATATTAGAATCCATGAAATTAAATTTTTTTTATAAAAATTTAATATTTTAATAATCCATAGAAAATAAATGGGTTTCATAAACATTTATTTATTTCATCAAAGTAGAACCCATAAAAAATTAACAGGTTCCATAAATATTAGTTCATCATATTCAATAAATATTCAAATAATCAATTATAATGGGAAACCTTGATAATAAAACCTATAATTATTCATTTAAATCATGGGTTCTTATCATTAATGAATATAAATACCATTAAAAGTTCCATAAAAAATTATTGAGGAAAAATAACATTCACATTTTGAATAACATTTTTTAAAAAGAATATTAATAAAAGAAATTTATATGAAAATAACCGTGTAAAATTTGAATGGACGATTCAAATAAAAAATAAGCCATGTTGGTAGTAAAATCTATTCATTTGATATAATTTATAAAAAACCTTCATTTCGTAATTTAAGTATAAAATTCACATAGTATATCATTTTGGAATGAAAAAAATCCTTTAAAACCATTTCTAAAAATTATATTAACGACAAAAAATTCAATGAAATTAATACAATGTGAAAAAATAACTTCTTCTAAAAATTTTTAGAATTCATGGGTATAGAAGAAAAATGTATTTTAACTAAGGAGATAAATCATATTGATTTTCCATAAAACTATTTTTACAATCTCTATAATACAAAAGGTGAGGACAATTAATGTAAAACTTTTATTTTAATAATAAAAATAGATGAAATGAAAATTATTTATTATTTTGATAATATGATAATAATATCTCATCATCATGATTTAATCATATAAAATCCCAATATACAATTTTATTGTAATATAAAACCCTTAACTCGAGTTTTCACTTCTTCAAATCCACTCTATCCACCATTATAATAAATTTAAATTTATAATTATATATATCATTTTCAAACTTATAATATCATATATGACCCCTTTATAACATTTATAGACTACTTTATTTCAAAAATTCCATATAAAAATTATTATTTCTAGTTGTTAACTATCTCTATTATCGTGAGTATTTCATTTAAATAGTTCATGTCCAGGATTTTTATCTTTTAAAAATCCTAACCATAATATTAATAATGATATAAATATAATATATTTTAATTATATACATATTTATATTCATCATAAATTTTATAGATATAAATAATTAATTTCACCATTCTTGGGGAAGGTAGGCCATACGTATGCACAAATACACTTTTAATTTTCCAATTGATGGAATGAAAGAAAGTTATGTTTTACTTAAAATTTATATTATCATTATTATATCATATATATATATATAGTATATATTAATCATATTTTATCCTCATTACAATCCATGTAAAATAAAAATGAAAATGGAATCACATTGCTTCATGGAAGAGGTAGTCCACGTGTATGCATGAATGATGTTATCATTTCCCAAAAGATTATATTTTATGTATATATATGTTATATTATAATTAAAGAAGTTTAATTATTTCATAAATATCATATATAATTAATAAACCTATCATTTTATGCATCCATAAAATATGGTGAAAATAATTAATTGTATTAATATGTGGAAACATTAATCCTTAAATACGAATGAGTAATACATTCACTTCCCAATTGGTTTGAAGAAAGGTTTGTAATTGTGTTTTCAAATTCATAATAAAATTTCATAATATTAAGGAAATTAAATTTATTTTTTATAATATTTATTGTCACTCCCATTTCCTTTATATAAGGTAGCTTTTTTTCTTATATTCTTTTTCTAAATTTCCCCCCTAAGATTCCCCTACTCCCCATTGAATTTGAATGAGTTTGAACTATTTTTGAGTGGTCAAAAGTGGGAGCATGGTTTGGGTGCACGATTTTTCTAAATAATGCAATAAAACCATGCGGCCTCGTCCAACTCATTAATTTTTTTGTTAATTTCTACTCTTCCCTGTAGAGATTTATCCAATGTCACCAATCTCTTCCCCCATTACACCCTAGAAGCCATGGCAGCCTACCAAGAAACTCCAACCCTCCTTGGAAATCGATTTTGAAGGGAGATTTGGTGGAGAAACATCAAACTTCCTCAAGTAAGTGAATTCCTTACATAGTTTCTTCCTTTTTCATGTCGTTTATTCCTAAATTATTGATGTTATGTAGGACCAAAAAGTAGGGTTTAAAACCTAGTGTCTGATATTAGGTTTCATGGTCTATTCTTCTTGTTTTAGGCTTGATCTAAGTCCCTTGTGGTATGATAGTGGTGCAGTTGAATTTTCACACAAAGATTCAATGGTTTTGACACTTGTGGTAGGTGATTCTATGGTTAGTCGATGCTAGATGAGTTAGCCTTATATAATTTATGTTTTTATCAAACTTATCTTTCCTTATCCTTTCTAGGAAATCTTGTTTGGGTGACGTTTTCTATGAAAATAATTTTTATGTACTAATTTGTTGTTAAACTGGGTGTTTTACTTGTCTATTTTATGTTTTTCCAAATGAGGTAGTTTTATAACTCATGTAATGTATTTGTAGAAGTGTTTTGGGTGATACAAATTCTATTTTTATGAATATGGGTATGCACATGTTGATAAATATGACGTTTTTAAGGGATTTTGTGTGCAATACATTGTTATGTTTTGTGATGTTATTTTATTTAAATCCTAAACGTTTTATTGAGCGGTGTAAGTGGTGAAAAACATTTGTTTCTACTATTTTGAATTTATTATGAAAAAAACGGATGTTTTTATGTGATAATGGATTTTGGGGTCATGAGATAATGGTTTGATCACAAAGGGGGAAGCTCTGGTGTTTATGAGGGCATATATGTACTAGTACGCTTGTGATCCAGAGTTGTTTTATCCATGTTTCACCTTGAAATATGGATAACGAAAACATTAAGAAAACTATATTGTTGATGATTGGGGACAACTAGGTTATTAGTATGTTCCCTACTATTGTCTTGTGCACAAGAACATATTTTTCTATGGTTACTTTACACTGATTACGAGGTGCATGAGGCCCAAGACTAACTAGTTCCTACGGGTGTTCCCAAGATTGGTGCTCATTAACCCATTTTGAAATTATCATGGTAATATGGTGTTTTTTCTAGAAACAAATTTATCTTAAATTTTTTACTTAATTTTTCTCACTCATGGAAAATCCCTTTTTAAAACATCTTACATTCAAAACATTTATTCTTTAGAAATTATTTCCACCACTTCTTATTTACCAAAAATTGCCTGATTTTTGTCAGGTATTATTTAATCAATAGAATATTTTGGTGGTATCATCTCGGTATTAGTATCACACCATACTTAAAACACTTGGGTGTATGTTTACATTATCATGTTTAACACATGTAATGTAAAGGCATTGTGTGATGGAAATTCAAGTTGTTAGTCCCCTTCCATGGTGCAGTATGGTGGAGACAGCTTGTGGGTGATGACCACTTGTCGTGTAGAGTACTTGGGGATATTTTTCTGATATTTTTATTTGTCATTATATCTATTGTTCAATGGTTAAACATATGTATTCAATTTTTTAATTTTTATAAATCTATTTTGGTATGAATTTTCAGATTTAGTATATTGAGTTGTTTTGATGTTTTGTGTCTCCATACATAGGTAAATAATTCCCATCCCAAAATATATGATACCCTGGAACATGTTATAGCACATGTGGATAGGGAAAACCCATCCAGTATTGTCATAATATGGGTTTGATACCGGTTCTGATGGCCACTAGATTCAGTTCGTGATAAAATGTTTTTATTAGAGGTTAATTTTTTTAGGTTATATTACTAGTTTGGGATGATTCGGGCAAGAAATGAACTATGATTGTTAGGAAATGAATTTTTGGTCATGAGTAGGGTACTTGGACCACACCTCTCTTGGAAGACCACAAGTTTCCATGGGACAATGTAATTGTTTGTTTGACTTCACTTCTAGGTGAGACGTTTGGGCTGCAGACTACACCTGGACATTAGGTGGGGTGGGTAGTTGTTTCTTTTATCATTGTAATGTGTTTGGATTATTTATATTTGATGTTAAGGTATAAATTTTTAGAATTTTTGTATTGGTTTTTTCTCTGGTTAATTTTTCCTTTTTATAGCAACATGCCTCCCTGGAATGCTCCTAGGCACCCATGGGAGGAAGCTATATAGAGTTCTCCCTCACTGCTTGATCAGAGGCTAGTAAAGGCTATGGTTTAGGCTATCCAAGATCTAGTACATGGACTAACTCCAAATCCATCCCTATTAGAGTGGATGAGACTAGCCCTAGAAAGTACGAGGCCCATGAATTTCTTAAAAATAATCTGTATACTTTTCATGGTAGCATAGAACCCCAGGAAGTAGAGGAGTGGCTCGAAAATATTGAGCACAAGTTTGAGTTCCTTGACAAATCCACAGAGGAAAGGGTGATGTGTGCATCATTTCTGTTAGAGAGTCCCAGCTAAAGGTCATGGGAATTGGTACTTCAAACAAGGAAGAAGAGCAGATGCACTATAGAGATTTCAAGGTCGTCTTCAATGAGAAGCACTTCCCTAATATCATGGAATATGTTAGATCCCAAGAGTTCTTGGATCGTGGTAAGGGGGGTATTTTTGTGATTGTGTATTCCAACTATTTTTCTGAGATTATTTGGTATTATCCTAAAATAACTTTTAATGAGCATGTGAAGGACCAGAGGTTTGAAAAAGGCTCATGACCAGAGATATACTCCTATGTTTTCTTGTTTAAAATGAGGACCTGTGTTGAGGTGGTTGACCTGGCATGTATGGGGGATATTGAATGGAACAGGAGGGATGGATTCTCTAGGAAAGTGTCAATAGTGGTCTGTGGTAGCTCCATAGAGGAGAAAAGGAATCGATTAGTGCAGGGGAAGAAGGGAGGTGGTTGTTTATGACACTCTTCTATGCAGTTTTCATCTATTACTTCAGATGCAAGATCTGTCATGTGCCCCCTATGTGGGAGGCCGGGGATCATCCGACCATCATGGCCACTTCCTCCAATGCCCTTTTATCATTGTCATCGTAGGGTCACATTTAGTGCTTCTGCGGGGTGGCATGGATGCTTCATAGTGGAACAGGTTCTGTGGCTTCAAGAGGAGTGTATTCATAGTTAGATACATCTCATATGGGGGGATCTCAATTTGGTGGATATGGTGGTAGTGTTGGTTCATCATTTTGGATGATCTAGTTTAGGGAATATCCATAGACAAGGGGTTGTCCTCAGGAAGGGAATGAAAATCTCTATGTGGTGGATTAGGCACTAGTAGGGTCAAAGACGAGACTTTCAACAGTTTGAGGTACAATTTTGATTGAATCATATATAGATGATGCTCTTTTTGATACTGGTTCCTAGGTTTCAATCATATATTCCCGTTTTGTGGACACACTGAATATTCCAATAATTTTTTTGTCTTTTGCAATGGATTTGGTGACTCCTCTAGGAAAGATGAGGGGTTAGGGTCTAAGGTTCCCATCATGTGTGTTTTCCGTGTCAAAGGTTGATATGGAGTAGGACCTCTCAGTCTTAGATATGGTTCTATTTGATGTAATACATGTCATGGATTAGCTATTACACTTCTAGGAACTTATTGATTGCTATATGCAGTAGGTCAGTTTCATGGCACCTCTTGGGAGTTTCCATGTTTTTCTTGGGGAATGGGATCCACAGTCAAGTCATGTGGGACCTCCAATCATAGTGTTCAGAGATTTTGTTTCTCAGTTATCATCACTCGTGATTGAAGAAGATTTCCATGCTCTATATTGTGGACTATCTCATGTAGTTGACGTGTTTTTGGAGTTATTTTTGAATATTCTTTTTGGGTTTTTCCTTGGCACGGGAAGTGGAGTTCTCTATTGATATGGTGTCAGGAACACAACCAATATCTCTTCCCTCATATCTCATGGACCCCACCGAGCTGAGGGAATTAAAGATACAACTGGATGACTTAGAATACAATGGATTAATTCATCTAAGTGTATCTCTTTAGGCCGCTCTTGTGTTGTTCGTGAAAAGGCTAACAGATCCATCTGGTTGTTCATTGACTACCATAATATAAATAAGGTAGCAATAAATAAACAATATCATTATCCCAAATATACGACTAATTACATTAGTTGAATGGGGAAATGTTGTTTTATAAAATAAATTTTCATTCGAGAGATCATCAACTCAGGATGAAAGATGCAGATATCCCAAAGACGACCTTCCGAAATAGGTATGACCAGTTTAAGTACTTGGTCATTCCCTTCAGATTTCCTAATGGTACAATGGTATTTATGGATATCATGAATAGGGTGTTCCATCTATATCTCAATTAATATTTCATGGTATTTGTGGATGACATCCTAGTTTATTCTGTATCTGAGGAGGAACATGAGAATCAGTTGCGGATCATTCTGGGCACCTTGCAAGAGAATCAACATTATGTAATGTTGTCCAAATGAAATTTCTAGATCTGGGAAGTGTACTTTCGGTTTCATGTGATCTCAATGTAGTGGGTTTCATTGTACCCTGATATGATCAGTGTGGTTATGTCATGGGAGAAATTGAAGAACATATTCGAGATCAAGAGTTTTTTCGGCCTGGTTGGTTACTATAGGAGGTTTTTTCAGGATTTCTCTCAACTTTCTTATCCCATTACCATGATCACCCAGAAAGGGGTGAAGTTTCCATGGCACCACAAATACCAGGAATCCTTCAAGGAGATAAAGATGTGGTTGAATACCTCCATTGTTCTAATTTTTCCAAAGGTTATAATGGGGTATGTTGTGTATTTTGACACTTTAGTTATGGGTCTTAGGTGAGTTCTTGTGCCGGATGATTACATGGTGGTTTAGGGATCTATCCAACACCGGGCACACAAAAAGAATTACCAAACCCATGAATTGGATTTGGAATCCGTGATACATTCTTTTATGACTTGGCATCCATACCTCTTTGGGGAGATGTTTGTGTTATACTCTGATCACAAAATATTGCCCGTTTTCTTCTTGCAGAAGGAACTCAACATGAGGTAGCATCATTAGATCGAGTACTTGTATGGGTTTGACATTGAAATTTTCCATACGCTAGGAAATGGTAACATTGTGGCTAAAGCATTGAGTATAATATTCCCAATACATTCATTGAGGAAGTCCAGTGATGAGTGGAACTTGATGGCACTCTTTACCCAAATTCATGTTGGGACCAATGAGGAAAATGGGGGTCTGTTCTTGGAATGTTTTTAGTTAACTTTCATTCTAATGGAGCTAATTCAGAAAGAGCAGCCTAAAGATGAGATTTGATAGTGGTTTAAGTAGTTAAATCACATTTAGTAGACATCCTCTGATTGGTTGTCTTCTCCCATGGGTATCATGTGCTTCAAGGGCAGCACAATAGTACCGTTATCCCTACGGAAGGTGCTGATGTCGGTTAGCCACCAGTCTCAGTGGAATGTCAATCCGGGTTCCACCAAGATGTATTATGATGTCCATAGGTAGTTCTGGTGGCCTAGTATAAGACGAGATATCTTGGACATCTGGTTGAGAAGATACACATTCTAATAGGTGAATGCAGAGCATCAAAGGCCCTGTGATTTTCTCCATCCATTACCCATTCCAACCTGGAAGTGTGATATGGTTTCCATGGACATCATTGTTGGATTAAATCATACACCTTGTGGTAAAAATTCCATTTGGGTTGTGATTGATCATTTGACCATATCACCCCACTTCATTCTGATCCGAGATACAGCTAAAGTGGATGAGTTGGGCTATTTTTATCTTCATGAGGTGGTAAGGCTCCATGGTGTCCCATTAGTAGTTGTATCAGATAGATACCCCCCGATTCACTTCTCAGTTTTGGGAAGGCCTTCGTAAGGCCTTGGGGTGTCTTATTATGATGATCACGACATACCATCCTCCAACGGATGGTTAGACGGAGCGGGAAAATCCACTTTTTTGGAGGACACACTCCGTGCATGTGTTCAAGACATTGGAGGTTCCGGATATGGACATTTGGGATTTTTTAGTTTTCTTATAATAATAGAAACCAATACATGAATAGAATTGATCCTTTTGAGGTGATCTATGGTCAGCCTAGTCGGTCCCCCTATTTTGGGCTGAGATTGGTTTGACAGCACTGTTGGGACCGAGTCTGGTGCAGGAGACATCTAAGAAGGTAAAATTGATCAGGTAGTGATTAATGATAGCTCAAAGTCTCCATAAATCATATTATATATAGATCCGTTGAGAATTAGAGTTTATTGTGGGTGATAAGGTATTCTTGTAAGTGGCCCCTCATTCGGGCTATTGTCAATTAGGAAAAAAGGGAAGTTGTCGTTGCGGTACGTTGAACCTTTTGAGATCACCGAGCATATTAGTAAGGTGGAATATTGGTTCTCCTTACCGAACTAGTTGACATGCATACATGACACCATCCTTGTCTCCCTGTTTATGAAATGAAACCTGAATCGATTCCATGTACTGAATTCGGGGGAGGTGGATATATAGACCAATTTATCTATTTTTGAGCGGTCGGTGAGAATAATGGACATCCATGAAAATACACGTCAGAGAAAGTCTATTCCATTTGTCCAGGTGCTTTGGAAGCATGGTAATGATACACATGAGACATGGGTGTAGAAGTCATGGGTTGAGGAAGATTACCCAATCCTGTTTCCTGATCATGCATCAGGTTAACTTTCTGAGATGAAAAGTATTCATGGTTGGGACAATTTTCACAACCATGACCGTCCATTAAGTTACCATTTTCCATTATATTCTTTCCCAAAATTTCCTCCTATGTTTCCACTAGTCCCCCGTTGAATTTGAACGATTTTTAACACTTTTTGAGTGGACAAAAGGGGGAGCACAGTTTGGGATCTTGGGTTTCAAAACCATGCAAGAAAACAGTGTGGCCATGTCCATCTAATTAATAAGGCCATTAATTTCCATTTTTCCCTCCATATATTTATCAAAAATCACAAATTCCCTCCACTATTCGTCCCTAGAATCCATAGAACCCTCCCAAGCACCTTAAACCCTCATTAGAACTCCATTTTGATGAGGGATTTTGTGGAGAAACATCAAACTTCTTCAAGTAAGTGAATTCCTTCCTTAGTTCCTTCCATTTTCATGGGGGAATAATCCCTTATTTTAGAATTTCCATATGTCTATAAAGTAGGGTTTTAAACCAAGTGTTTTATCTTAGGTTTCTTGGTCAATTCATCTAGTTTTAGTCTTGATCTAAGTCCCTTATTGTGCAGCAGTAGGGTAGTTGAATTTTCGCAAAAAGAGTCAAGGGCTCTGACACTTGTGGTTGGTTCTTCCATCGGTAATCGATGCAAGATGAGTTATATTTGGTGAATTTATATTTTTAGAACAGTTATACTTCTATATACTTACTTAAAAATATAGTTTTGGTGGAGTTTTTATGCAAATAATTTTTAGGAACGAGTTTTGGGTTAAATTGGGTGTTTTACTTGTTTATTTTATGTTGTTCCAAACGAGGTTGATTTATAACTCATGTAATGGGTTGGTAGAAATGGTTTGGGTGATTAGATTTATATATTCCTAAATATTTTTATGAACATGGTGTTCAATGTAAGGTTTTAAAGGGGTTTTCTTTGCAAAACATTGTTATGTTTTTTAAGTTATTTTATTGAAATCCTAAAGGTTTTATTGAGTGGTGTAAGTGGTGAAAAAACTATGTAGCTAATTTATTTAATTTATTATTACAATAAATGATGTTTTTATGTGATATTTGTTTTTTTTGTCATGAGAAAATATTTTGAGTTCACAGGGGGAAGCCCAGGTATCAAGGAGGGGAGATATGTAATAGTATGCAAGTAAGCTAGAGCTATTTCATCCCTATTTCACTGAGCGAAATGGATAACAACAAAACAATAAAAACTATATTGATGATGATTGGATACCACTAGGTTATTAGTATGTTATTTTATTGTGGATCGTGCATGAGAACAGATTTTTCTATGGTTACATTACACTGAGGTATTTGGTACATGGGGCCCAAGACTAACTAGTTCTTAGGGGTGTTCCCGAGATTGGTGCTCATTGACCCATTTGTTAATTGTGTTTTACATATGGTGTTTTTTCTAGAAAAAATAGTATCATAGATGTTTTACTTATTTTTGATCACTCAATAAAATCCCCACGAAAAACTTCTTACATTCAAAAGTTTTATTCTTTAGAAATTATTTCGGACACATCTTGTTTATAAAAAATGGCATGTTTTTTATGTTGTATTGTTTACTCTATAGAATATATTGGTGGTTTAATCTTGATATTAGGCTTGAACCATACATAAAACCCTTGGGTATAAGTAGACCTGATCATGTTTGATATAGGTAAATTAATGGCCTCAGAGGATGGTGGTTTGTGTTGTTTGTACCCTTCCTTTCTGCAACGTTGTGGAGACAACTTGTGGGTGATACCCCCTTGTCGTGTAGAGTCTGTGGGGATATTTTTTGGATATTTTATGTGTCATTGGTCCACTTGTTAATTGTTTAAAACTATGTATTCAGTTCTAGAGGATTTTTATATGTTTTTGGTATGAATATTTAGATTATGTTTATCGAGTGGTTTTGATGTTTTATGTATCCATACTCGGGTAAATCATTCCCAATCCAAAATATAAGATACATGGGAACTAGTTCCTTCTCGTGGGGTTAGTGAATTCCCTTTGTTCCTTTTCATGGGCTCAGTTTGATGTTGGTTTTGATGGAAATTGGATTCAGTTTGTGACAACTACCATTTATTTATATGAGGTAAATAATTGAAGGAATTAAAGTGATTGGGTTTGGAAATTACTACTTCTTTGAAATAACAATTTTAGATATCCTCTCAAGGGTTTGTCTATTGGGGGGAAAACCACTATAATGTGTATATAAACGTTAATAATTCAAATTAAATGTGTTTTAAGCTGTATGGATTAATGTGATATAAATAATTGAGGGAGGAGGTCCCCCTTTTTAATTGGGTCGAGGGGAACTATTTGAATTTCTCAATTGAAAAAATTATAATAAATTAATTATAAGGAAAAAATCCTCATAATGGATAGGTATTTAATGATTATAATGGATAGTTTCATAATCCCATTTACTAATAGAATTTTTATATGTTTGTTTGTAATTTTAAATGTTATAATTTTCATTAGACATTAGTTAACAAATTTTAATTTTAACTATAGTACAAAAATTCCAATATTAATGTGGTGTAATTTATTCGTATAAGAGTAAGGATGGATAGTAACCTGAAAAGTTTCATAATTTAAAGAATATCATTCCTTTGTATAATTATTTCAATATTTTTATTAAAAAAATTCAAATAATTTAATAAAATATTATTTTTATATAATATCATTATTGTAGACATAGACACTATTCCTCTAATTTAACATTAAAAACAAAAAGAAAAATAGTGAAATTAAAATATAAGGAATTCAAACTTACAAAATATTTCTTATTAATTTATGAAATTAATTGTTCACATTAAATAATTAAAATTTTATCCCTTTTAATATTTATATATTCATTTAATTTATCATTTTATTAAATAGAGAAATACTGCATCGGTGTTGCATAAGAAATTATGATCGTTATATAATTAAAAAAATAAATTTATATCATGAAAATAATTTTATTAGGTTCAAAACAATGACTTATATTCATTCAGAACAAATTTTTATACCTATCTGAACACATAAGTAATTCTAAAAACAACGAGACCGGCATTTAATAGCTTTTATTCCTCAAAATAATATAAAAAACATTTTCATTGAAAATTATCCATTAAAATAATTAATTTCATCCCAATGGTGATAATTATTTTATTTATTCATCCTATAATTCTTGAGGTGAAAGTTTAGGTCATAATCAATAATGTTTAATCTAGATTAACATAATTTACTATTTACCAAGGTGATACATTTTAAAATTGTTATTATCCTTATTGACTAGAATATAAATGGGACCTATTTACAATATTTCATTTTCTGAATTATACATATTTAATTAATATTATCTATTTCAAGCACTATAATTAAATAAAATTAATTTTAAATTTTGTGTGATGAATGGTATGAATTATTTTCTGAAATAAAAAACCATTTTAAGTATAATACGATATTTCTTCTTGTCTTCTACTTAGAAAAATATGTTTTTAAAATTTTAAAATATTTTTAAAAATATATAATATATAATTATAATTAATATAATTCTTTAATTGAGGATAAATTAATTTATTAAAATTAATAAAACATTCCACACATAAAAACAATTTCTCAAAAAAGGAGCACTATTATTTTTAGATAAGTTTTTTTATTTTAAATTATATTCATTTGACTACTAATGATTTTTTTTATAAACATAGAGACCATATAATTTTAATAATTTATTTATTATATTTCATAACTGCAAATCTAACGGCCTGGTGATAATGAACACATGATATTTTAATAATGTTACATTGTTTTTCTCAACTCCATGTTGCGTGTAACCCAAGCAATTGATGAAATAAAATTATTTAAATATTAATAAATATTAAATATCACTAGATTTTATAGGGTTTAGTTATTATAATGTGAAAATATCAGTTTTAGTCATAATGATTAGGAACCATGGTAAAAAAACACAATTTCAAAGAGTAACACATGTTAATTAAGATTAAAACCGGGTTATAGGATTAATAAAAACAAATAGTAAATATTATTGGATGAGGTTATTTTTAAATTAATCATATTAGATTATAAATTTTATATATTTAATTCCCATTTCCTATGTATAAAACTTTTTATTATTTAAACATATTGGAAAATTAAAATATTTTCAATCTTGTCACTTATAAAATGGTTCCCCCACTCCATTCATATTAACATACATTGATAATTTTATATAAATTAATACAATCTCAAATACCTTACCAAAATCCTTCCTCTAGATATATATATATTGTATTCACTAATAACATCCTTAAAGAAAAGTTGTATGCCAATTTCAATGAAGTGGTGTATCTCTTAACCGAGTGTTTCCATGTTTATTTCTTATTCTACCACCTCTAAATATTTCACAAACATTTTGATATAATATCATTATTATCATCATAATATGTTAATCTCATTAGGATAATGTAATAACCCATTTCATCCACTTTTCCTGCATTTTATAAATGAAAATATGACTTCAGAGTGCATGTGGGCTACCACAACAAAAAAACAATTTGATTAATTTTGTATAGCCACCTGACAAGGATAGAAATAAATTCTTATAATTAATATGTAATATATTCATCGAATAATTATGAATATATAAATATATTAGTATAATTACTATCATACCCTTTCATATATTGTAATATGATAACATCCCTCATGCGTAAGTGTGGTTTTCCACCTCCATAAAGTGATGGGATTCATTTTTCATATCCAATATTCATTACTAGTTCAAAAAATTTATTTAATGTATAATAATTATAAATATATTATAATTAATATTATAAACATGATGTAAAAATTAACCCTTTGACAAATATCATCAAACTAATGTTGTTTCAGGATTACGAACCAAACGCCGTAAAAATTTCTAACATGTATAGAACTTATTTTTTAATTATATAATACATGGTATTAAAAGAAATTTAATGGATAATAATTAGTTCATAACTGTGAAAAGTGTATTAGGTAATTAAATAATTTATTTATGTTTAATTTAATGTATTTAGAGTATGTAGATGATGATTCAGACTGTAGGTAATATATTTTTATTTAAAACATTATTTTAACGTATTCTATTAAAAATATATCTCTGATTCCTATATTATTTTAAAATTTTCATAAATTTAATTATTTATATATATATACGATTTATATTTATATTTTCTATTTATTAATTTCATTAGAATCACTTAAATATGAATGTTTTTTATTTTTTTTTGATTTTTTACATGGGGAACAATTGATGATTTTTTAAAAAGTTGAAAAATAATGTTTATTAATGTAAAAATCATGAGGAACATTTATTTTCATCCTAAAAATATTCATTTATAATATTCACCAATAATATTTTATGATTTTTGAAAATAATATCTCATGTTCCATTACTCTAGGTATTTTTTATATGTTTGAAAGAAAGACTATTTTCATACATATTTTTATATGAAGCCGAAATGTGTTTCTAAATATATGTTTAACAAAATATTTATTGAGATTTTGTATTTTAAATAAAATATTATATGTGTTTTATATATTTTATTGTCCCTTTACATTGTTCATGATGATTGGTGAGCCTGATATAGCTCTCAAATTCATTGTGTAATGATTTTTATCTCTTAGGAATATATTTCAGAATTAATTGGGCACATTATTCCATTTGAATGAGTGCTTATAAGAGTGATTGTAGTGGTGATATGAATATAATATCCTATGTTTACTATATGACTATTATATTAATTCAAATGGGTTTTCATGGTATAATTTTAATTTAATATGGTATGTCAATAAGCCTATGTTTAAGGTAATGAGTATTCCCCTTTTAATGGTGAAATTTATGTTTCTAGTGGTAATGTTTTCATGTGTACCGATGTTTCTATGATAGAATATGATGATGATTATTTTCCGTGAAAATTTATTTTTGGGGTTTTTATTGAAAAAAAATTGGATTTAATTTTTATTTCATGATAAATATAATGATTATTTTGAGATCGTGGATAATTATAAAAATGAAGAAATTTCTATGGGATTTCTGGTTTTCAAATATGGTATATTTGGAATCATTAATTTTATATCCATTACTTATACTTTTTCAATCATCCCACATATTTAATTTTTTACACATAGGTTTGGATGAGTAAGAATTCATATCAAGGTCTATCTTTACACTATGGGTATTCATAGTTAATGAAATGAATTATTTTTGAATGAGAAAAGAGTTTACATTTATTAATGTTATGTTTTTGAAAAAAAAATATGGAGTATATGTGTACACCTTATTTTGTAAGGATTCAATATTAAAGATTATCTCATAATTTTAAGAAAACATAAACCTAAATGATCTTGGTAATTTATGGAAAACAAGTTCATTTCATTGAAATCATTATTTTTGGTTGATAACAACACACCTCATTATATTTCTAAATGGACTAGATGATAAAAGGAATTAATATATGAACAATGATATGGTTTAATGATTTTAGAAGAAGTATCTAACAAAGTCACAAATAATATTTTGAATATGATTTATAGAGGTATATGGCTCAGAACATTTGTTTTATCTCAAATAGATTACTTAAAAAAGTTTATTTAATTATTTATAGTGAAAAGATGTATGTTGAACTAATATTATATTTTCAGAAACTATTTGTTGTCCAATGAATAGTCACATGTAATGTAAGTTAAAGAAATGTACATGGATAACATGCAATTTTATTCAATAGTATGATGTTTTGGGTATGAAATGATTTGTGAAAATCCAAGCATAGATCCAGTAGTGGAAACAATAATTAATTATATATAGAATTTGAGAAAATTTACATTAGGAGTTTGTAACTTGGGTTCCACATGTTTTAATGGAACGATGTATATATTCATGTATAATTGTGTGGGTGATACTTTTTATAGATATGATTATTCTATATTCACCGAATATTTTGATAATTGTTTGAGAACAACATGATTTTTGTTTACATTAAAATGCAAGCAAAAATGTTCACTGTAAAGGATATAATGTATTGTTATAATTTTTACAATAAAATTTTATTTTATAAATAGAGTGGGATGTTGTAATGAAATTATTTTTCATATGTGGTCATATATGAAATTCAGAGAATTTAGGAAGGATGAGGTCTTGTCTTCAATTTTAAAAGAGTAATCAACTTGGATAAAAACATGGTATTCGGTTCAAGTAAAAACATATTTAATTGAAGTACAATTTTATAAAAAAGTCTATTGAAATAAGATCTAGACCTATGGTTGATAATTGGATATTGACACCTACAGACATATATACTATAGTAAATAATCAATAATGATTGATAAAACATTATTACTATTTTTAATAGCCCTTGTCATAGTAAATAATATCATGTGGTTAATTTATTACATTGTCAAAGATAAAAGGTTTATAATCCCAAATGGATAATCAATATAGTAGTTATGGATATTCAAATACATATTTGATTCCCATATTACTTTGTTAAAAATATAAAAAAAATAAAATTGAACATTTTGTATCCTTGAAATGCATTCAACAAACCCATCTTCACATCCTAGGGAAATGGAAAAAATATCCATGATCTAAAATTCATAGTGAGGGTTATGTATAGTAGAAGATATTATATATAAATAAGGAATAATAGACATAAAAATTAAAAATCATAAAACTCATTTCATTAAACCTATAACATTACTATGAAATTCATTCAATTGTATTATCAATGAAAAACCCACATAGATAATAATAACTAAATTATATATCAATGAAATTCTTAAATCTATATTTCATTACCTTAGATATCATGATATTTATATTGTCAATACAATGCACCAAGACAATTTAAAATGCTGGGTCGGTACAAAAAAAAATATATTTAAAATCAAAATTTGATTTATCTCATGATACATATTCATTCATTGAGGGACTATCTATAACAAGTTCCCAACCATTACTGCATGACCAATTCATTCAATTTATATTTAAAAACTATTCCATTCAAAAATGATATTCCTTATCTGTATGTGTCTATATTGAGTAAATACTATTAATTTATCATTTCCCCCAATAAATAAGATAACATTCATAGTAAAATATCATATGTAAAAAATTATATATAGTTTACACAATAATATTGTCCATAATAAAAATTGTGTATATATTAAGAGAAATAAAATTTCAAATTACCAGAAAAGTGAAGAATTTAAGAGATTGTTAACGAATAGAAAATCAATAAATGATAAGTGATGACCCTTGGATCATAAGAAATATAGGTTCTGTGATAAAACCATGTACTTTAGGAAAATAATGTAAATTTATGGGAAATATGAAAAATAATCTTTCATTAAAGTGTTTTTTTATTAAAAAATTAAAACGTGTAAAGGAAGATAAATATTTTAAAATAATTATGGTGGGGGGAATTTTTCTTAGTGACATATAAGTTAAAAACCTTACTATTAAATTTTTTTAATGAGTTTAAAAATGAACCTATCAAAGAACATTATAAATATTCATTTAAAAAAATAATATACAATTATAACTTAAAATTTAATTAATAAACTATTAGATTAATATAATGGACTATTGTAAAAAAATTAAACAAAAATGGACCTAGAAGAAAATCATATCTGAATAAAGTAGAAATAAAATTGGGTTTTAATTTAAAAATTTAATTGGGAGATTCAAGTCAAAAAAACATTAACATTTGGAAAACTAATAATTAAACACCATAAATATATAGAGGATATGAAAATCATTGGGTCTTATGTAGGGTAAATTATAATATTCCTTCAATGAAATTACATTCAACCCCAAAAGAAACAAATATTTTGAAATAAATTCCTTACACTTTTTTAACATTGGAATTTTTATGAAGAGAAATGAAAAACATGAATTGAAACCTCAGTCATCATGAATAAATATTTATTCATGTTAAATATATCTAAGTGTTATTATATACATCAAATAAATTTTAATAGGTGAATTATAAGTAATATGTCTCAATTGAGTGTTAATTGAGATAAAATACTTTAAATCATTCATCCCTTCGCCTGAACATGAAAACCCATCATGTATATTGATTTTAAAAATTTATTATCATATTAAGAAAATATATTAATAATTATAATATCATATATTATCCTATTAATAATATTACCTAATATTCATGGGATATATTTCATTATTAACATTGTTTTATGTGTTATGAACTTCATTTTTGCATGCTTGATTTGAGAAGATTGATGTTGTTGTTTTGTATAGTATTTAGATAAAAAGTATCTATAATTATATGTGTTTTATAAATATAATATTTATAAATTATAAACATATATATAATCATTTTTAAAATTTGAACAAGAAATGTGAATCACTTCACTTTATAGAGATGGTAAATAATATATATGAATGAGTGTTGTAATCATTTTTCCAATAGGTCAAATGGTTAGGAATTATATGAAATAAAAAAATATATAATCAATTTAATGTAATTTTTATCAAATATAACAATTGTTTTGATTATTATAACTATTTGGGAGAATTGGTGATGCAAAACAATTTATATTGGTTCATGAGTTCGTATTCTACTATACACATGAGTGATGGTTTTATTTCCCATTGGATGAAGAATAAGATGTGTAAATATCAATCCATCAAAATAATAATGTATTGTTATATGGGATATACTTTCTTTTATATTGGATGTGTTGGGACATGTCTTAATAATGGAAAAAAAGAAAAATAAAATAGATAAATCTTGGTGAATAAAATTACTTTTTCTTTGAAGAACCGCTTTTGGGTCACTAATTAAGGACTCTGGGGTTTTTATTTTGGGAAGAATTAACATCTATAATATTTATAAGGATTTTAGGGATATATTTTGTTTGTCGTATGTAGATATAAATGTCTTGGTAGGTGTAAATAATAAAGGGGTGGAGGTTCCCCTTTATAATTATTGTGAGTAGAAAACAAGAAATTTTTCAATGCTTTTCCTAATAATTACATGGCACATTCTTGGAAATATTTTTGTAATGTTTCTATTATTCCATGGTAAAAATAATAAAATTATAATTACACCATCCAATGGGGTTTCAATACGTGTTTATTTTATTTTTACCATTATGATTGTTGATTAACCCCACTAGTAAAATTGTTTTATTCAGAACCATGATAATTAATTTTAAATGTTTTTAATATTCTTTATGAAAAAAAATTATATTATTACATAATACTATTTTTATGATTCTAAATATGGAATAAATTTTAACTAAATCAATTCACCAAAGTTAAAAATTTTAATTTAATTATTAACCTTTAAACAATGTTGAAATAGATTTTTTATGAATTGATTTTTTAAAGCATAAAATAATTTTATTTTAAATATATATTTATTAATTATCATTATTTGGATTTAAATTCATTGAAATAGAGACCTAAAATTTAAATTCTATTTAAATTATTCATCAATAAATATTATTTTAATTAATATAATTTAGGAGAAATTGTGCCTTTAAAAACAGCTTTATGAAAAATATCAATTTATACCACAAAATGTTTTTAAAATTATATCTATAAAATTGATTGTCTTTAAATTTTTAATTCTATATATTATACAAAATTATATAAATAAAATGTTGGAATAGTTAAATAATGCAAATTTATTCATTCATAAATGTTACTTTTAAGTATTATTTCAATAATTCATTCTAGGCCTATTTTTATGAAGTTCAAAATTGATATTAATTCAATGAAATTATAATTTTCATAACATAAAATATTAAAATATAAATATAATTATAGTTTTACTAAAATTTAATTTACAATTAATATAGATTTCCTTTTATGTATCATTCGTTTCATCCATAAAAAATCTTATCATCGTGATTTTTATGGATATTACTTTCTAAACAAATTAGTGTGTTTCTTCATAAAAAACTATAGTTACCATGATTCTTCTTCTATATTATTATTTCTCCAATGTGAATTTAATGATCAATTCATCCAATTTATCAATACTTAATCAAACTATAATGTATTTTGATGTGCTCTTCACATTTAGATAGATCAGGTTTCAATTCTATTTTCTCATAGATGAGAAAATGCATCGAGTAATGTAATATAATTTATTAAAATTTATATATGGATTATATAATGTACTTTAGTGAGTGTTAGTGAAATTTACAAATGGTAATCCAGGAATCAAATTCATTCCATAATTTCAAATGGTCTTATGTACATTGGTCTCTATTTACCTTTCTCTCCAAATAGTATAACACCCTTCTAGAGTGATCCACTAATAAAATATAATGCCCTGCATTAAATTACAAATAATTTCTCAAGTTATTGGGATAAATTTTTTTCCTACATTTAGTTTCATTAACAATAGTCTGAATAGTCTTTACCTTTTTCCATGACTTCTCTAAAATTTCTAGGCTTAAAATTTATCATTCATCAAATTCATCTCAATAAGTAAAAGTATGACATAAACATCCATATAATACATCATATTGTGTGATTTGAATACATTAATAGAATATACCAATATAGAAATATTCTACAAATTATAAATAATTATCCTGCATAACATAAAGTCATGTCAGTAAAATATGAAAATGTCTTCTAATGTTTGAATTGTACTTTTGGATTGTCCATCAGTTTGATAACGGTAGGGGGTTCTCAAATAATGATTTATATCAAGATCATTCAAGAGAATCTTTCATAATTTCAATATATCCAAGGGAAAAAACATAATTAATTAAAATTGGTGTGGCATTATTTGATATAAATTCATTAATATAGAATCTATAATTTTTCTCCATTGGTAAATCTTCTCTTATAGAAGGGAAATAAATAGATTTAGTTTGTAGATCAATAATAACTAATATTGGATCATTATTTCATAGAGACATTGGTAGCCCTGTCACAATTTCCATAGAAGATTTATCCCACTTCCATAAAGTAATACATAATGGTTTAATGACTCTTATAGGATGGTACCTCTTAGCATTAACTTATTGAAACCCCAATTATTTTGATACATAATAATACATTTCCCTCTTCTTATCATCCCACAAAAGTGTTCTGTCAAATCCATATACATCATGGTTCTACCATCATGTAAAACATAATTAGAGGTATATGTATCACAACATAATTACATTTTTAGTTTAGGTGTATATGGAACACATATTGTCTTTAAAAAATATATAACTCCATCTTCAAAAACTATTTACACTAATTTCCCATTATTCAAGGCATTATTTTTCCTCTGAAAATACTCATCATTGGATTTGGAACATTTTACCCCTTCCAATAGTTATGGCTTCACAATAATTTGAAAAGGTTTTGGTTTTTCCCATTTCATAATATTTACTTTATACATATTCACAGAATCCATGAACAAAAAATCCATTATAATTCTCATTTGGGTCATAACTTCTTGATCATTCCAAACCAATGCAAATGCTACCATATTTTTCTTCCTTAAGTAGTACTTTATTGAGAAATCAAAATCCTGGAGTAATTTTATCTATTTACATTGACACATATTTAGATATTTATATGAAAAGATATATTTTATGCTCTTATGGTCTATGTATATATCACATCATTCAACATAGAGATAATGTATCCATGTCTTCTAATAAATGATTATAGATTCCGACTAAAGATCATGAGTTCAGTGTCTCTGATCAAGAGTTATTATCAACTATGACACACATGCAATAACCATGCCAATCGAGATATAGAAAAAATACAATCCTCGTATTTTATTTATCATAATATATTATAAATACATCTTTTTAAAATAGTATATTCAATATTAGAGCATTGACCAATCTCCTCAGCAATTATTCAAAAAATTAATTTCATTTCATTTTCCATTTTATCATAACTCTTTTATGTGGAATTTTAGTTCATAGGTTATCCAATAAGATAATATTTTGAATGAATCAATGATAGAAACCTAACAATTCAAAACAAATACATATTTTTGTTATGTTTCCTGGTATAGGATAATCATTAACTACCTTTTTCTTCACATTATCAATAAGGATTCTATGCTTGGTGACAATATGGAAAATAAAAGATAATTTATAATTCTAAAATTACAAATTTATAATTTTCCAATAGAATCCTTTTCGTTTAAGAGCCTCAAGAATGATCCTCAAATTATTTTCACTGTCTTTAGTGATTTTATAATACATTGAGATATCATCAAGGAATACCATAATAAAATTATCACAATATTCCTTCAATGATCTATTCATTATATCCATAATCATATATGATTAAATAATTATTTCAAATTTAATTACTCTAAGATCATTATTTATATATCTTGTTTGAATGGTTTTATTCATAATATCTTTATTTGTTACATGCAATTGATGATACCCAGAACGAAGGTTAATCATTGAATAATATTGTGCTCTGAAATTATTATTGAATAAATCATAAAATCAATATTGCGTTTAGTTTTTCTTTATAAAAATATCATTTATTTCCCTATAGACAATGCACAACCTTAGGTATCCATATTTATTCTTAATAAAAAATACATGCACTCCTAATGGTGAAACAATAGAGTGAATAAATCTATTATCACAAATCAAAATTAGTTTTTTTAACGCTGCTAATTTCATAGTTATAATAATATAGAGAGTCTTTGATATTGTTCATTCATTGAGGATTAATTAAATGGAAAATTCAACATCACACTCAAGTGGATATCCATATAATTGCTTGTGAAATACATAAATTTATCTTGTATAATATACACATATGAAATTTTATTATAAAATTTTCTATGTATAGATTTTGTTTTCTCATATATTCCAAGAATCTCGCCTACAAGAGCTACTAGTGGTGGATCTATGGATGTATCAGATGATTAATCCATTTTTATATAGATTTGTAACTCTAATTTTCATCACAAATGGTAATTTCTTTCTCATTGCCTTAATATTTATAATTTTTTTATAAAAAGTCCATACTAATGATTATATAAAATTAGAACATATTTATAACAATAATTTCTTTATATATATCATGTTTATGCATATTAATAGGAACTACCTGAAACATATTAATTATAGTGAAATTTACACTATGATTTTTGACTGATAACTCCATTCTTATGGATATAATGTGGTATCTAATCATCATATAAAATATATAAGATAAAAAGGGGTGAGAGAATACCTAATGAAAAAAATAATTGACCAAATTTGAGGCTATGATTAAAATACTTCAATAACATATTTTGTATCCTTAACCTCAGCTATAGTGATTTCATTAGCATTCCCTTTTACCTTAGGATAACTATGTACTGTATTTCCTTCATTCATTGAAAATAGGTTTGAATAATTTTCCAATTCATTAGAGTCAATGTATTAGAAAATAGTGGAATCATTAATTAACTTAAATTCATCAGCTAGAAGACCCTTATCCCTGAACTAATAATGCACGCTTATGTGCGTCCATCATCAAACAAGATGTATTTAAAAAATTCTCATATGATGGAAATTTCATCATTTTTCCCACATTATTGGTGTGCTCCCTTTATTATGATTTCCATATGAAATATTCATCTATTTTTCCCCATTATTATGTATGATCTAGAAAAATACTTCTATAATTTTATGGAACATAAAATTATTTTGTCATATGATGATTTTTTTGAGAAACCAATACACCTTGGAAACATGGATTATAACCTTCACTGAAATAGTCAATCATAAATTTTGTATTGTACATCTAATATATATCATAACAAGACATTCCTATAAATATATCCTCTTAATAAACAACACTTTATTCCTCATTTTTATTTAATTCTAGGAACATTATCTCTATTTGAGTTTGTTTCTCATAAAAGAAATATTTTTCTATGAATTTTACATTAAAACATATCGATTCCAAGTGTTTTAATTTTTTATCAACCCTATTTTTATATATCAATGACCATCAGTTATCTTCCTCACCATTGATAAAATATATTGTCAATATAACCATTTAATTTTTATCACATCCCAAGGATATAAATGTATTATCAAATGAATTATTCCATTACTCATCTACCTATGGATTAGTATCTCTACTATATTTTGTGTGTTTTTGATTCATGAAATAATCTGATATAGGTGAATAATTTCATGTTTCATAGAGTTTCTATATTTTCAAAATGTTACTTTCATATCCTAGGTCAGTTTCATAGTATATCCAAGATTTTCTCATCTCTAACACCAATTTTATTATCTTATTCAGTAAGAAAATTTCTACATTTACCATAAGTGTTGATTCCATTATCATTAATATGATCGATTTCTTAATAATGTTATATGATAAATATTTTCCAACAATTATTATTTTTATATCTTAACATATAATCCTAACTTGATTTTACAACGTACCTTAAATTGAAAATTTATACATTGATAATTTCATATTCATAAATGTTGTTTCTTTTGGAACATAATTTCATTATAATTTTGTTTTCAAACACCTCACACTGGACTATAAATAAAATGAATATAAAACAAGAAATTTACCTTGGTATTTTCATACTAGGTATAGAGTAAGGGATCATACACTATGAAATAGAATTGTAGTTAATAAATACTCAAAACAACCATTTTCGATGATATTACCACTAGATACGTATATTCCAAAACCTTGTCCACTTTTATTATCCAGTCATAGAAGTAATACTATGTAAAAACACATAGTACTACCATAAAAAATATAATTATTTTATTACAAAATTAGATATATCCACAAATTCTTTCATAGGGTAATATTACCCAATCTATGTTTTCATAAATCTATTCCCCAAGGTTTCTTATAAACAAAATATGATACCTACCATAACATACAAGATACCAATAAACAAGAGTCGGTGGAAAATTTATACATTGGTAATGATAAAATGGTTTTAATCATTAATGATCAACAAATTTTATAGTTTTTGACATCATGATACATACATGATACCCTTTTAATATTATGAATAAAATACAAAACATAATAATCGTAAATATTATTCATCCTTGATACTCATTTAATGAACTCTATTTTATATCCTTAGGAATGACAACAACATAAGGGTGAGAAATAATTATTATTAATTGTTAAATATAATTTATTAAATTGTCATCAAATAAGGACTAATCAATACAGTAATGTATATAATAGAAAAAACATTCAATTTATTCAATAATGTGAGTGGAAAAATGTATTCATCTATAATATAAATGAAAAAAAATCTCATCTATAATATGAAATGTAGTATAATTGAAGGAAATGATTAATACTAGATTTAATGATCTCAAACATCGTGATATATTTTCATCAAGACCTTGCCCCTTGATTATTTATAAAATATGGGCAGGTATAAACCAAATCACCATTTCAACTAGCCAACTAATTTCCCTTATGAGATCTGTTGATGCATTAAAGGGAAGTATATGAATTTATGATGAACCAGATTTGTGTGTGTTTTTTCATATATATTCACAAGAAAAAACTTTTTTTCACCAAATATCAATCGTTTTGTTAGTCAAATTATTTTTTTGGGTGATTCTGCTAAATATTTGGGGTTTTTCCCTCAACATCAAAAATCAGGAAAATGACAGAACAAAAATTAAAAAATACACATGTTGTAATTTGTATACACGCCATATACTATTTCCAAAACACTGATCAGGAAAACTGGATATAGGACAATGTTTCTGGTCAACACATACATGCCATGTACATTCTATATACACGCCATGTGGCCCTTATTGAAGAGGTTGGTGGATGATGAATGATATTAAGCACCATATATAGTGGTACCCTATGCAGTCTAATTCCATCTACCTTGTGGCACCATGTTCCAAGTTAATGACGGTGTGTTAGCTCTCCTACTGATGGAAAAAAGATGGCCAAAACACATTTACCAGGCTACACACCATGTACATTATAGTACACATTGTGTACTACTAAAACCTATAAATAGGTGTCAGACTCTCCATGTTTGGGAGTGATTAATCTTTCATTCATTCCAAGACATTCCAGGTGGGAGCACTCCATGGATATCCAAGAAGAGAAGAAGAGTGAGAATGACGAGGAGAGAAGAGAGGGGAAAAGGTGCTTCCATGTTTATTTCCTAAAGACCTTCGCTCTAAAGATTTCAAGAGGATGAATTCAGGTATTGCGAGTTGTTTAGTTACAAGATACTCTATGAGTAGCTAAATTCCTTATGTGTTGGGGTTGTGGTCAATTATGTGTTGTAATTTGTTAATTGTGATATTGTAACAATTTTATTTATTCTTATTTCTCATAAATCCTTATAAACTCTTCGAAATATCTATATAAATTATTTAATGAACTAATAAATGGATTTCAAGGGATCTTTTATTGAATCACGATTAAAAACATCCATTACCATTGTGCGTTTTAATCATCTCAAAAGGGATGCAATTAATTAAATTAAGAGAAATCAATTTCCAGACAAAGGGATTGGTTTCTATTGATTTTAAAAAAACACACTGGGCCAAGGTGGTTCTATTGCATTATTACACTGGATATATGAATTATCATAAACAACACAACCTATAATCAAATTGGTTTAATAACAACCTTTAAAATCCACTGACTCGTCAAAATTCTCTCTAAATTTTCATCAAAACCAAATTTCTATGTTTTTATTTATGTTTCATGTAATATGTTAAGAAATTGAAATCAAATCACATTTTTTCTAAACTCTAAATAATCAACTATAAATTCTAGTAAACTTCACTAAATAAATTTCAAGATAGATAAAGAAAAACAAAAATAACTCCCTATCCATATGGATCAACCCCTTACTGGAACTATACTCATTAGGGTAATATAATTTGATTTTTCAAAAATAACACTTTGGTAGGAATGAAACCAAATTTTGGTGTCATTGCCGAGTAAATGGATGTTAATATTGTTTTTTTCATTAAGTTCGTATCAATTTTATTGAAAATAAAAATCTTAAATTCCAAAATTAATATTCTTACTCCCATTTCTATTTTTATTAAATTTTTTCGTTATTTTTTTTCTTGGTGTGTTATGTGTGGTGCAGGTTATTTGGTGTATGAGTGGACACATCACTTGTTCCAAGAGCACTGTGTCATGAGAGGATTTTCCAATCAACCAAGATATCAAATGAAACTCTTGAGTTGACGACAATCACTATAGGACGAGAGCAACCAAAACATCCCCATGGAAAATATAGAAGAGGTAGATCCAACTATTTTCCAAGTAGTTGGACAACCATTTGGCCCGTATGAAAATAGAAAACACCAAAGGAAACCTGCCCCATTTGTTCAGAGGTTTGGACCACAGAAACTCCAAAATTTTCAAACATAGTGGTTGCCATACCTGCAGCCACATCAATGGAATTATTTTTCTCCTACGAAACAATTTGTGCCCCCACTTTCTCAAGATAAACTACCCCCATGATAAAAACTTATGGAGTATGTACTCTCCCCCAACCAAGGGGAAGACAAGGGAATTGGTCGACCACCGATACATGCCCAACACTTTGAAATCAAACTTTCCAATATGTAGCTGATCTAGAACATAGTTAAATTATGTGGTTCACCATGTGAACACCCGAACACTCATCACTCAAACATCCTCAATATCTGTGACAACTTTCATTACAAAAGTGTGTCTTAATATGCTATTCGTATTCGCCTATTACCCTTATCATTAAGGGATAAGGCAAAATACTAGATCAGCAGACTACCTCAATGCTACATCTTCACTTGGGAGGCCTTATCCCAGTCATTATTGTCCATGTACTTCCCAACATTGAAGAAAATTAAACTATGGAACAAGATCCACAAATTCTAGCTGCATGACTCAAAATCACTATATGAGTCCAAGGAGTGCTTCAAAGAGATGATATAAAAATTTCCCCACCGCAGACTTCTACTATAGATTCATGTAAAAACCTTCTGCAATGGCCTAATCAAGAACACCAAATATGTGGTGGATTCCACTACTGGGGAAATGGTAAAGCAAAAATCTCCAGAGGAACTCTTTTCCCTCACAGAGGACATATTGGCTAGCAGCTCCCTGTGGAACTCGGAGCATGGAACACAGATTCAAGGTATTCATAACATTTATACCACCATGATGCTTACTACCAATTTGATGTTATTTCCAAGAATATTTATGTGTTGAACCTGAAGAATGAATCCCAACGTCAAGTAGAAAACCATCCTGCATGCTGCAAATGTGGTGAGAACCACATCATTGGTGAATGCATGGGGTCAACTGTTAGACCTTAAACAAGAAAAGTGAGCTATGTTTCCTAGAAATGAGGGTCCAATATGTACCTTCAGTAATTTAACCCCACATAGAGAGTACATACAAACATGGTTTACCAGCATCAACATCAAAATCCTCCACCCAAGAGACCACCTCGATATGTTCAACAATAGTACGAGATTCCATATCCAAGACTGCAACCACATGGGGCATACCAGTATCAAGGGTACCAAAACCCTTTCCCTCAACCACCATGGAATCCACTACCTCAAAAAACCACACAAGAAACTTAGAAGGATACCCCATCCGAACTTGAAGAAATGATGACAAAACTTATCACCACTACTGAAAGATGATTTCAAAACCAGGAATCTTCCATTAAATGCTTAGAAAACCAAATTGGGAAACAATAAAACCATCGATCCTCGTAGAAACCCAATACACTACCGGGTAACACTAAGAAGATCCCGTGAGAAGATTCCCATGTAGTCACTTTACGAAGTGGGAAGGAGCTACCTCAGACTCCAACTATAAAGAAAGGCGTGGAAACAAATCTAACTCAACCTCCACCCTCATCAGCTAATGAAAACACAAGGAAGAACCCCTCCTCCTCAAAAGAACCATCAAAAGAGAAGAATGCCTGACATGCCAAGGGAAAAGAGGTGGTCAAGCCTTTTGATCTGGCTTTACCATTTCCAAAGAGGCTGAAGAAAAGGAAGCTGGATAACCTATTTGGTGAATTAATAGAGTTATTTTGAAAGCATCACATCAATATCCCCTTCAAATAATCATTAACTAAGATATCGATGTATACAAAGTTCGTGAACAATATTCTCTCAATGAAAAGATATATGGAGGATTTGTGAGCTATTTCATTAAATAATGAATTCTAGGAATTGGTACAACACTCGCTTCTGCCAAAACAACAAGATCTAGGTAGTTTCACAATCCCATGTACCATTGGATAATGTGAGTTTGGAAAAACACTCTGTGACATAGGAGGTAGCATTATCCTAATTCCTTTCGAAGTCTTTACGAATTTGGGGCTCACTGATCTCAAACCCACCTAAGTGGCCCTCTAGATAGAAGATCACTCTATCAAATATCTCGAGGGGATGCTTGATGATGTGTTGGTAAATGTTTGAAGGTTAATTCTCCCTAACGACTTCATCATCCTTGACACATAAGAAGACTAAGAGGCACCTTTGATTCTAGTAAGGAATTTATTGGCCAATATTCAGTTATTGTTCAATGTCCACCAAGAATAACTGATCTTCAGAGTAAGCGATGAAAGAGTCTCTTACAACATCCTCATGGATTTCAAGCAGGAATTACTACAAGAATATGAGGACTGCTATGCAGTAAAAACAATGTTGAGAACTTCATCTGCAAGGAAGATGGTCTGGTAAGTTCTGTAATCATTGGTGACTCACTATTCACATATATACAAGATGCACCCTAGGATTTTAAATTTCTCAAAGTCTAGAGCGGTCATTACAGGAAACACTCAGTTGTTTTAGACATTTTGGAGTGATAGGAGGTGCAACCAATTATACCCTCGATCCTGAAGGCACCTCAACATGAGATAAAGCCTCTCCCATCATCTCGGTAATATGAATATTTTGGTGATAAACAAACATTTCCAATTATAATTAATGTATCTCTATCTCATGAGTAAGAAGAAGCACTTATTAAGGTTATGAAGAGATGAAATAAATACAATGGATGGATAGTCGTAGATCTGACAGGAATCTGTCCCACTATTTTCACTTATAATGTACTACTAGAAGAAGGAGCAATGAACTATTGGCGACCACAATAATGACTGAACCATCCAATAAAGGAAGTCATGAAGAAGGAGGTAATCAAATTGATAGATATAAGAATCATTTACCCCATTTTAGACACCCCATGTGTGAGTCCTCTTCATGTGGTACACAAAAAGGTCTCTATCACTATGGTCTCCGAGAATAAAAATGAACTCATCTCTATAAGGACAGTCACAGGTGGGAGAGTATATGTAAACCATTGAAAGCTGAATGATGCAACATGGAAAGATCACTTCTTACTTCCCTTTATGGATTATATGCTGGAATGACTGGTGGGGCATGATTTTTACTGCTTCTTTGATGGTTATTCTGAATATAACCAAATCTCCATTTCCCCTAAAGATCAAGAAAAGAAAACCTTCACATTCCCCAAATATACATTTTTATCAAATAATATGTTTTGGGATGTGCAATGCTCCTTCCACCTTCCAACAACATATGTTGGCGATATTCCACAACATGGAAGAACAAATCCTAGAGGAATTTATGGACGATTTTTCTTCTATGAAAAATCCTTCAACACTTATTTCAAGAATATAGAGTTTGTTTTGGATAGGTGTGAGAACAGTAACCTAGTTTTGAAATGGGAGAGATGTCATTTTATGGTGCAAAGTGGAATTGTATTAGGCCACCGGATCTCTATGAAAGGGATCTATGTTTATCATGTAATGATAGATGTCATTTGAAATCAACCCATTCCAGCTTCTGTCAGATCGATCTGATGTTTTCTAGGGAATGACGGTTTTTATAGATAGTTTATTAGACACTTTTTGAGGATTTTTCAGCCACTAACCAATCTCCAATACATGGATTCCATCTTTGAGTTTGATGATACATGTGCCACACCTTTCCATCATCTAAAGAAAAGACTAGTGGAAGCTACGGTGATGATTGATCCAAATTGGGAGATGCAATTTGAATTCATGTGTGATGCTAGATTCTATGCGGTGGGTGAAGTACTTGGGAAATAGCTGGATCACATCTTCCGGACAATTTACACTTCCAGCAGAACTCTGAATGATGAACATGTGAACTACACTACCCCAGAGAAATAAATTCTTGGAGTGGTGTTTTTATTTGATATGGATTGTTCTTATTTGGAGTTGTTCAATGTTATTGTATATAATGACCATATAGAACTCAATTATTTTCTGAACGAGAAGGTTTCTATAACGTAACTCATCTGTTGGTTGCTTCTCCTCCAAGAGTTCGACATGGAGATCCGCGAATAGAACGGAAGAGTGAACAATATTTCTGACCACCTCTCCAACCGAGAACTACCTCATTTGGAGAAGGAGGATGAGAGAGACATTAGGGAGAACATCCTAGATTATAAAAATTTCTCAATTGAAGGAACACCTCAACCATGGTTTGAAGATATGTCAAATTATTTTCTTGCATGAGAATTTCACCCAGAGATCACTTACCACCTAACAAAGTAGTTTTTATCTAATCTCAAGAAGTACATCTAGGAATATCTTCTACTCTTTTGATCATGTGGTGATGGGATTATTACCCGTTTCATCCCGATGTATGATGTTCAAGGATTTTATATGTTCTACAACTCCTCACCATTTGGAGGACATCATGGCTCAAACCGTATGATAGTGAAGATCCTACAGTCTATATTCTTCTTTCCTACCATGCATAGGTATTCTCATTACTTTGTTACCAGGTGTGATCGATGTCAGAGGATTGGTAAAATGGGACGAAGAGCCGAGAGGCCTCAATACCCCATCCTAGAGGTTGAAATATTAGATGTTTGGGGAATTAACTTCTTGGGGCCATTTCTCACATTATATGGGAACTCTTATATACTATTTTGTGTGTAAAATTTCACCATGTGGGTGGAAGACACTGCTACTACCCAAGAAATAACCAAGGTAGTTATGGCCTTTTTGAAGAAAAATATATTCAATAGGTTTGGCATTCCTCGAGTGTTGATCATACAGGGGAACACAATTGGATAATTCCTTAATAAAAAATATGTTACATATGTTTTGGGTGAAGCATCACATGGGAACACCTTATCATCACAAATTTAGTGGATAGGTGGAATTATCAAATAATGAGCTGAAACAGATCCTAGAGAAAATGGTGGGAGCTTCAAGGAAGGACTTGTCCAAAAAGCATGATGATACCTTATGCGCATACCACACCGCCTTCAAGACACCTCTAGGGATGTATCTATTCTACATTATTTATGGGAATCTATTCCACATTCTAGTGTAGCTAGACAATAAAGCCTACAAGGTCATTAAGTCCCAGAATTTTTATTTAAAGGCTGCCGAAGAGAAGCGCATGTTCGAGATGATTGAGCTTGATGAGATCAGAGAGGAGGATTATGAGAACGCTAGACAGTACAATGAAAAGACCTGGGTGATCTACAAATGAATTATTTCCCACAAAGCCTTCTAACCCAATGATCAGGTATTTCTCTTTAACTCTCATATGAGATTGTTTCCAAGAATGTTGAAGTCCCGATGGTCGGGACCATTCCAAGTGATCAATGATTTCCACCATGGTGCAGTGGAAATTTATTTTGAAGATAGAAAACATTACATGGTCAATGGAAAATGCCTAAAGTATTACCACCACTTGGAGGATATGGTGGGTATAATCCCCACCATTCATTTTTTTAACATGAGGTAGGTAGGTTGAGGAAATGCTTTAAAACAAAGGTGATTCTTGGGAGGAATCCCATAGGTTGCACGCCTTGTACCACCTATACACACAGCGTGTACTGATATTTTTATTTTATATTTATAATATTATAAATATATAGATTAAATTAATTAAAAAATAAGGATGTTTCTGGTGCTGATGGTTTGGTCACTGGAGTTTACCGGGCCCTCACCAGTTCGAAACTCTCTCTACCTACCTTCATCAAGAGGTTTATCCATTTTATACCTGTTTTTAATTACACGACAATTGTTTTATTTTTGAAAATAATATATAAGTTTTTCTGAATAAAAGAAAACCCATGATGGGGATAAACTGGCTGACCGAGGTCATAAAATGGTTCCAAAGGACCTGGGTTTGAATCCTAACAACATGCCCATTTCCATCATTTTTCATATTAATAAAACCACACAACATGAATTTCAATATACTTCATGTGTTCCATGTTTTCAATGATTATTTAAATTGTTTTCAATATACTAACATACATGAGGGTGATGTTGGCTGATTAGTAGAGTCTCAGCCCGAGATCCAAAAGACTCACGTTTGAACACGACTAATCTCTCCACTTCATCCCTTTTATTCAAATTAAAAATGAAAATCTGTGTATTTTCATTATCCCATGTAGTACTGGCCTTGTACATTAAATATATACAATTAATAAACATGAGTTATATTAAAACCTTCACACCAACGGTTGAGGAGTTTCCTTTGGATTAGTTGATCATCGATTCAAACCTTACCCCAAGCACCAGACTGAAGGTTGTACATCTCTTTTTCCAATTTTTGAACACATGATATGTATTTCCAGATACATTACGTGTATTCAATTATTTCAAGTAAATAATAACAATATATATATTTCCTTTTCATTTTAATTATTAATATTAATTATTATATGGTTTACTATTATAATTATAATATATTATGATTTTTCATAAAAAAAACATAGTGATACACGATGTGTGGGTCCTGGTACATGCTGTGTACAATAGCTATAATGGTTAATCCCTACCCGGCCTGAGCCCACGTCGCGCGACGCCCCCTCCCCATTTTCTTATCTCGCATGCCCTTCACTCTCACTGATTCCAATACCATGTTTTAGGGTGTTTTATGGACTGATTTATACATCATTGTGATCCTCTAACTAGGTACACCATTCTTCAATAATTCATTCATAGTTTTCAACACATTAAGGTCGGTTTCTGGACCAGCTGACTGTTCGGATTCCCACGCAGTACACAAGGTGGGCGAAGAACACACGTCATGTACTTCTTGTACATGGCCACACATGACCCCGTTTCAAGATTTGGCCGATACATGGCATGTACGTTCGGTACCCGCTGTGTAACGTGCCTCCCATTCCTTCTGGCCCAGACCATGTCAATTGGGAGATGACCCCTTACCATGTACCTATACATGGCATGTCTATTCAGGACACACCGTGTCCTCCGACCCTTAGGAGGACTCTGTGTGGATGGTATACACACCTTGCACACCATGTTTACACACAAAACATGTACCCCTTTCTATATAGTATTTATTTCCCTTTTCCCCTATCTTCTTTGAGTTGTGATTGGATCCTTACATGGGAATCACACCATGTTGGGGTACACGACATTTATCCTATAGTACACACCATTTCATTCTTTTTTCTAGACACATGCCATCATGGTGTGTCTATCCCGGGTACATTGGTTCTTACTCAACTCCTATTACACACCGTGTGCCATAGATCTATATGTCATGTTCTAATCAATTTTCCATCTTCTAACATTTTAATCTTTACATTCTTATTCCTTTCATTTTATTTTTTTATTTTAATTTACGTATGGTCGATAGAGATTCACGCTCATTAGGGAAACCTAAACTTTGGTTTCTGTGCCACTCGCATTGTACACCATTTGGGAGATTTTGATCCATCTCACCCTTATAACCCATTGGGATCCCCTTATCATATCGACTTATTCATTTATATCCTCATGAGGATGGTCGAGATATAGGGGGATGGCTATAGGCTTGGAAAGGATGCCCATACTCTATAGGGGTGAGGGATGACTCAGTTTCTCCCGCTGGTGTTGCTGATCAAGATCCACCCCATCCACCAGCGAATGTCACCTCACCACCCCACCCCTTCTTCTAGACTTACATCTTTTTCCATCCTCATCCCATATTCTTCCAAGACTTCCATATATCAACCTCACTCTGCTCCCTCGGTCGATCTCACCTTCACCCTCTACCTTACGGAGCTGGAGCACCCCTAGAATGCTATGGCCCATACTCTTGGGTAGCTCGAGCAGATGCTTGGGATTCTTCCTCATCACCATGGACTTTCACTACCATTGACCACTTCGGCTCCAGCATAGCCCTCTTCTCCTCATCTTTTTTTCCGCACAGCCTCCACTGGTAACTCTAGCCATAGATTCTTTTCTCTTCTCTACCATTAGTCTAGTTGATCCCACTCCGGCTGCCAGACTGAGCATCATTATAGAGCCTCCCACACCACATCTCACTCCTATGGCTCCGGTTGCTCCGACTACTCATCCGAGCATAGATCCCAAGCCTACACCCTCCAGTGTTGCCGCTAAGCCTTCACTATCAGATCCTCCTATTACAGACTATGCCTCCTCTATGGTGAATCTTTTACTAGTTTTTAGCACATTTATTTTCATTGTATATATCTATTTTGAGATATTATTGGGATGTGCTATTATATATGCCTACCAATTTTCTTTTTCAAAAAAATTATTAAATTTGAAAAAGAGGGATATATTCTTTATTACATATTATTAATGGTTTATGGTCCCATATTGGCAAGGGAATATCATGGTGATGACACCTCTGAGAGTTCTGGATTGGGGGTGCATTTTTTATTAATCATTATATTGAATATCATGCATTATTTTTTATGAATTATGCTTCCTTTTAAAGCCTATGAGATTAAATTTTGTCATTACCAACCTACCCATAGCCTCGATAACATTTTAACCATATTGAAATCTCCCATGATTTTTGTGATTTTACTTCTAATGTGGAGAGTGAGAACACTAGTAATTATATGGAGAGAGTTCATATACTTAAGATTTATTACAACTTTGATTTAATAAAAATGAGTGATGAGCATGTTATCTTTTGGTTAGGTAAATCATCATGTGACATGATTATTTATGTACAATTAAACAATGTGAATGAATGAGAATGTAAATTTTCTATTAGCTTATATTTGAGGTGTTATCATATTATCTTTGCAATTGTAATCTGTTTTGTGCATTTTAAAAATTTTATACAATGGATATATAATTTATTGTTATAGTTAGTTATCTACTTCCCTTTGTAGAGCATGGATTCTATTGATTTGATGTTGAGATCATTCTTAGGGAACATCAAATGACTATGTGTGGGGGAATTTGATGAACCTGATTTGTGTATACATTTTAATATATTTACTAATGACCGTTAAACTTTTTTTTACCAATTATCAATAGTTTTGTGGGTAAAATTCTATTTTTTGGTTATTATGCTAATTATCAGGTGTTTTCCATTCAAAGTCAAAAATCGGGAATGGAAAAAACAGAAATTGGAATCTACACGTTGTGTGCTTTGTATACACACCATTTACTATTTCCACAACATGGATCAGGAAGACTGGATACATGGAAATGTTTTCGGCTAATGCATTCAGGACGTGTACTTTCCATATACATTACATGTGGACCTTCTAGATGTGGTTTGTGGACGACGAATGATATTTCACTCCATATATGGATGAACTACACACAGTGTACTTCCACCTACCAGGTGGTGTTGTGTTACAAGTCAAATACAGTGTGTTAGCTCACCTATCAGTGGAGAAACGATGGCTAAAACGTGTTTACCTGGGTACACGCTATGTACTATCTGGTACATGCTATGTACTACTAAAACCTATAAATAGGTGATAGGCCCTCCTAGTTCAAGAGTCATACATATTTAATTCATTCCATGATATTCCAAGGGGAACACTCTGGAGACAACCAAGAAGAGAAGAAGAGAGAGAAATAAGAGGAGAGAAGAGATGAGAGAATGTGATTTTGTTCATCCTTACCAACGACCTTTTATTTGAATATTTAAAGAGGATGAAGTTAGGTATTATGAGTTTTTTAGTTACTAGGTACTACATGAGTAGCTAAATTCTTTATTTTTTGCGGTTGTGGAAAATTATGTGTTGTAATTTGTTAATAGTGATATTGTAATCGTGTTATTTATTCTACATTCTCATAATTCCTTATTAATTATTTCTAAATATCACTAGAAATCCTATATTGTACCAAGAATGGTATTTCTAGGGATCTTTTAAGGAATTATGATTAAAAACATCTATGACCATTGGTCATTTTAATCATCTCAAAAGGGTTGTAATTAATAAAATTAAGAGAAATCAATTTCTTGACCAAGGAATTGGTTTCTATTGATTTAAATAAAACTCACTAGACAAAGGGGGTACAATTACATTCTTAACATGGAGAAGAAAATTATAATGAACAACACAATCTAATCAGCAAAAAAATTTACTAAAAAAATTTAAAATCCACAGCTCCGATGCATTTCACACCAATTTTTTATCCAAACCAAATTTATGTGTTTTTCTTTATCTTTAATGTAATTTTATATGAAGTTTAAATCCAATCAAATTTTTCTCAAATCACTAAATAAAAGACTCTAAATTCTAGTAAAAATCTATAAACCAGTTCAAAACAAGATGATAAAAAACATAAATAACTCTTTATCCCTACAGATCGACCCCTTACAGGTACTATACTTGTTTGGGTAATGTAATTTGGATTATTAAAAATAAAACTTTGGTAAGAACGATACTACTATACCCCCTATCAATATATTTCCAAGGCATTCCACATATTTTGAATTCTCAATTAAATTAATAAACAATATTTATTATCAGAAAATATCTATATTGATTAAATAATAATAATTTTTAATGATTTTCCCTAGTTAACAAAATATCTTTTATGGTAATATTTCGTATGTAAAAACAAAGTATATAGTTTTGGAAATGATTATATCCAAAATATAATGAATATTTATTATTAATATGAAATTATGTTTCGATTATCAGAATAATGTTATAGATTCAACAAAATATGAATGACTACAAAATTAATAGGAGATAAGATATTAAACATAATTCGTCAAAAATATATCATTTGTAATAAACTACTATACATTGTTAAAATAAGGAAAAAGGAAGTCAAATATTAAAATAATATTTCATTGATGTTTTATAATAAAACTAATTTTAAATGTGTAGAATATTTCAAATATCATAAAAAAGATAATGTGATGACAAAGTTTGTTAGTGACGTATTGGTTAAAAAACAGTCCCTTTTAATTTTTTAATGGACTGTCGAAAATGGCCCTATCAAAGAATATCACAAAGACTAATTTCAAAAAAATTAAAAATAAAAGATAACATAAAATTTCTTTAATTAATTAATTTTTAATAAAATTATTTTTTCAATAAATGTTTTTGAATAAACCTTTTAGATATAATTAAAATACATCTCATTAAAAGGGAAATAAAATAAAATTTTATTTTAAACATTAATTTACAAGAATTCACATAAAAATTAACGGAATATTTATATTAAATAATGTAAACACCATAAATATAGAGATGATATAAAAATTATTTACTCTTAAAGCTAATTGATAATATTCCTTCAAATTATATATTGGAAATAAAAAAAGAAAGTAATGTTTTAATATAAATTATTACCTATGTTATATCTTTTGAAATGCAAACCCATGAATGAATAATATTGAATTGAAACATTATTAATATTTAATAAATTGGTAATTAGGTAAAATTTATATATGGGGAGGTATATAAAACACAAAAAATTAATTCGGTTCTTAATAAGAAATATTTATAAATGTAATTTAAATTGAGGAGAAATATAATACATCATGCTTCCCTTTAGTTGAAAAGGATTTCACCTCATATATATATTTTAAATCAATTATTAATTTATACCAGATTCAAATAAATATTATAATATCATTTATGATTTTCTTATTACATGTTTTCTCATTTTTTAAACATATTTCATTATTGCTGTCATTTGGAGTGTTAATTGCTTCGTTTTCCAATGCATAATTTGTCACAGAATATTGTATTCTTGTGTATAGAATAAAATAATATTGTCACAATAAATATATTAATGATATAAAAAATAATATCTCTAAATTAAATATTTTATTATATAATTCAGAAAATTGGAACATGGAATATGAATCAAATCGCTTTGTGGGGAAGGTAGGTCACACAATCGAATGAGAGACAATATAATTTCCTTAATAGGAGAAATTTTATAGAAGTATATTAAATATTTAATTTAAAAAATCAAAATTATTCCCTAATTTTGACATATATTCATTGGTCACCTCACTATGATTATCCATGTGAGTTGGTGATAGAAATAAATTAAAATCGGTTCGCAATGAAGTAGTCTCCAACATAGTACAATTATGGTTTTATTTCTAATTTTATGGTGAAGGAGATAGATAAATATTTTTAAATAAACATAATAATATTTAAGTATATTTTAAAAACATTTTTCATTATATTATAAGTGTTAATACTTAATTTAAGGTGTAATATAAGATGTAAAAAAGAAGAGTTTGGTGGAGAAAATTTCTATCCTTTGTAGAAAATCCTTTTGATATATTATTACTGACCCTAGGATTGGTCATTTCTTAACAAAAGAACCTATAAAAAGTGTATAAGTAATTTTAGGAGAGATATTAGTAGGTGATTCTTGATATACATCACTATAGATTGGTTACGATGTTAGTTGATGAGGTTCCCTTATACGACTGAGGTGAGTGGTACACTTGTATTTTTTCAATGATTTCGAAAAATAAAATCTATATTTATTTTATATATGGAACCGATGTGGCTCATATTATATGGTGAATTGGATAAGATCAAAATACAACATCATAATTGGGTTTCAGAATGTGTTATGGCTATTTTGGAAAATATATTTTTAGACTAACTCTTGACATACCCATTTTAACCATATCTGATATAATTAACTTTTTCTGCTTTAAATGTTCATTATGACCAAATATTAAGCACAACCTATTTAATAATTTTATTTATTTTTTGATTAAAATATGGAATAAATTTTACCAAACTCAATTAATTGATTTTAGAAATTTTAATTTAATGTTACACCTGCAAAACATGTCCAAAATGGATTTTAATGAAATGAAATTTTGAAGCATAATATGATCTTATATTAACTATATGACCAATAAATATCATTATAAAGATTTAAATTCATATAATTAGATATATAATATATAAATTTCATTTAAATAATTTATCTTTAATGATTAATTTCTTTTATTAAAATGGCGGGATGTTATGCCTTTTAAAAATACATTTTTCTATAAAAATATATATTTTTACCTCAAAATAATCATATAATTATACCTATCATATTGATAGAATTTAAATTGTTTATTCCAAATATAATGAGTTACTATAACAAATAAAAGTAGTAACCATAAAATATTATTTTTTCATTTATTTATAAAATCATATTTCAAAGGATAATTAATAGAATTCGTTATAGGATTATTTTGACCTAGTGAAAAATAATTATTCTTCCAATAAAATAATATTTCTTATTACATGAAATATTATAATACATATTTTGTTAATTTTTTTAAAAATAATGTTCACTTATTATAATTCCATTTATATTATTATAGTAATTGTGATTGGGTGAATAGAATGTGATTTCAGAATAATTGTATGTAGTAGATGGAATATTGTTTTCTAAAGTGTTGTAGAGTTTCCAAAGTACCCAAAAATTAGTCTTAAATTGGTAGATTATAGGGAGGTTATGTATGTATTTGTTAAAAAAAACCAATGGTAATTACATTCACTATGATTTCATGCATCAGATGATGGCTAGAAGGGTTTTTTCTAAAGTAATAGTATAGTCTCTTAGGGGGCTATAGAGCTAACCATGGTTCACATATTTTTAAGGGGTATGACAGAGTTCTCATGGATTCTATAGTTAACATGATTCGCATATTATAAAAGTGTGTGGGACATCAATGAAAAATATAATAATACATTAATACATTTATGTGTAATGTTCAAGATTAAAATTTATTAATGTTAGTTCAATGGTTATTTATATTATATCAATTTAGGTTTATTTTTGTAATCTCTTGTATCATCTAGTGAATATAATGTTCATCATAGTTTTTCATTATTTAATGATTGACCAATATCTAAATCACAGTAATCTCAATCCATTTAACATTTTATTATGTATTTCAACAGAATTTCCTTCCATTTCCATTACTATTTTTGATTTTTCATATGATATCCACAGATGAAATTGTGTGGTCGGTAATGGGAGAATTAAAAGTACATCTAAGACAAATTGTTTAGAGATAAAGAAAACATTTAGTTGTCTCATTTATTTACTATATATCCTCTAGCATGTGAAGAGCCAGTGGACCAAGGATCCTTATTCTGGAGGATTATTATCGTTATATAATGTCAAAAAATTTTCCATCCAAACACCTAGTCATAGATAAAACATATAAAATAGAGTATAAGTCACTCCCTCAATATGGTAACAAAATAATTAAACATTATTATTTGATATTTTTATAATATATATATATATATATATTGAAATGAAAATTGATTTACTCATTATTTGTTATATTTTTTGAATTACATGGGTCGAAAGATTAATTCCTGAGAGAAATCTATCACCCGAAATTTTGATAAATATATAAATAAATATTTAAATTTATGTTTTTTGTTAATTAAAATAATTTTAAAATATTTTATTTTATATAATTATGGTGAAATGTTTGTGAACAATTAATATCAATTTTTGAAAGTGATGGAAATGTGGAAATTACTTATGAATAGTGATTTGAGTTCTTTAGTAACTAGGAAAAATTACTATTTATTATTAAAAACCAATATGAATATTTATCCTTTATGTTTGTATGTCCAATTTCATAATAAAAATAATTATTTAGATGATATAAAAACATTATAGGATAAACAAATTAATTTTTATATTAGAGGAACGATGATGTAATGTTTATATTCTTGTTATTAATAAGAAATAGTTATTTATTGATAATATTATTATTATATTTATTACATATTTTACTCATTTCTAAAATGGGTATGCAGTATTTTTTCCTCTCTATTAAAATGTCAACAACATTATGAAGAGGGATCATATTCCTTATGTCTTATCCTCCATATATTATTCAATTATTCCTTTATTATAATTGATAATGGTTAATATAAGACTTCTTTTCCTTATATTTTACCTCTTTTATAACTTCTCATTCATGTATATATTGTTTATTAAAAAAATATTTTCTTTCTTAAGGTTTCAACACTGAATGTTTACTCAATTGATTCTCAAGGGGATATTTTAAATGAATTTTGAATATTTTATACTTTTGGACTAGGTGAATTTTTTTCCATTTTATTCATTAATTAAATTTTTATGTTTTAAACTGAATTGGAGAGAACATTTATATGATCAAGATGGGATTTTTGGAGATGTGGGGAAAGGTGTAGGGTTTACATGGAACCCAATACCAAGTGGATTCACACTATGTACTAGGTAGTGTACTATGGTTCTTCTAGTTATACCAAGGATACTAGGTACCCAATATATTAGTAACAAGTTCCCAATATCTTCATTGGATGGTATCCATTATTAAAGGAAAACATTTACATTTCAAAATTCATAACGATTAACATTAATAACATCTATTTTGGTTTTACACCAATTTATAGTTGACAAAACCTCCTTTAGTAATATTATAAATCTCTACATCACATCTATTGATAACTCATCCAGGCCTAATAAATGGAACTACATTTATGTTGAATTATTATTATTTTCCAAAGGGTGGGTTTGGATTACCTATAATAATTTTCATTCTCTATGACTCTATAACAACAGGTAAAACCCATTATTCAAAAAATCTAGTACCAGTATGTATATTCTTATTCATCAATTGTTTATGTATTTATTTTGTTGCATATCTTTGTCCATACAATTGTATTACTATAGGTTATGTCCCTAATTATATATTTTTTGTAAAGAAAATTCCTAAACATAATTATATTTTTGTCTTATGTTGATCCTAGGATTCTAGTAGTGTCATGATATTCCCATATTGATCAGAAGGAGCTATTATAAAAATTAATTTGTTTCAATACATATTCCTTTTCACATAATATATCTCTTTTTAGAAGGACAAAATATTTTATCAGGTGAATTTTCATAAAATTAATTGGTCTAATATAATAAATTTTTCATTAACAAGTTTTCTAAAAACCTATCACGGACATACAAGTTTTTATTTTATTTACTACTTATTATGCTATGTTGGAGGAGTTCTTCCATATTACTTGTATCTGTTATAGAAAATTAGGGCATAAAATTACGTTGAGAATATGATTTAAATGATATGAATATATTTGGTAATTAATTATAATAATTTTTCTTTTCTTGGGTTATATAGTTCTTTTCACATGATATATTATAATTATAGTTACTTTTATGTTATTATCATCATCATATATATGATTTTTAAATTATTTTAAAAATGGGTATGTTTTTCATGTATATTAAATGATTGTATGTACACTTATTAGTTACAGATATGATGATTTAATGGTATGTTATTATACTTCCCTCACACTATTATAACATTTTCACATATCCTAGAATAGAATGTTTGTATTGTCTAACATTACCCAATTTTACATGTTTTCCTTACTTCCAAATGGGACAAGTGATTTACACTAACTAATATTCTTGTTAGTCTCAAATTTCGATTATACCCAAACTAGTTTTGATGGGTATGGAACCTTTAAATTAATGTTGTTATTTATTTTGGTTATAAAAACAAAATTTTAGGTATGTTGTAATTTTTTAATGTATTCATTATTACTCAAAATTTTCTATGTTTTTACATGGAATTGATCTTATGATTGTTGGATAGGGGAATCTATTGACCAAATACTTGCTATATAATTCTCATACCCTATAAATAAAACTCCCAGGATGTATGTAGTCTTATTTTTTGTTTGATCTGAGTACACATACATAATATGAATGTATGGAATTTCTACATATAGAGTACGGTAAATGGATTGGATAATATTGTGCATGTGTAATGGAATTTCAGTAGTTGTATGAAGGTCTTACATGAAACATTCTCTACGATTGAATACAATTCAATCATCACTTTTATGTCTTCATTCCATGTTATTTTCCACAATATATATAGAGCTCTTTTTTAGTATTACAATATTTCAAAGCATGTTAGGAATTTTTTGAAACATTTTACAATATTTCATAGGTGTTTATACATTATCATATAGTATATTTAAATATATTGTTCCAAATGACTCAATTGATACTATTTTATACCATGGATTTCTTAGTATAAATTTTTATATTCCACTTGAATCATGGAACCATTGATAATGTATCATTATTCCAAGTGTTGAAACCATTTCCCATGAATAATAATATCACCCCTAAATTTAATCCATGAATCAAGTGATTAAGAGATATATAAGAGTTTTTATGGATATTTGATACCGTATTATTAATTTCATTGATAAATTATCATTACAAAATGATATCATATCAGACCTTAATGGATCAATTGTATTGGACAAGATAGTTTCTATAAGAATGTTTTTTATAAGCTGGAGAAGTATGACCAAAATGTGAATGACTAGAATAGTTATTGTGGAATCCATAGTTATTAATGTTTTCTATGACATCATTATATATTTCATATCCTGGTCGTATTTAATCAATACTTTATATGGAATGAATATGAATTCCTTTTATACATTAAAAATGATTCATATATCAGATTCTATGGTAATATTTTGGTTACTCTCTGAAAATTGTAGTAGTTCTTATTGATTAATTTAACAGAATTAATGAAATCATCATATGAAAAAAATAGATAATGTTTTTAAAAAAATGTTGACTTTTGGTGAATAGTGAAAATAATTATTTTTTCAGATTCATTCATTTCATTTCATTTAATAAATCTAATTTCAATATTTTATTTTTTTGTATCAACAAAAAAACACAAGTTTTAATTTTTTAAACATAATCCAATTAATGGAATTGGAATAATCGATATATATTGTTTTGGTATGAATTAATTATTATGCGTCATGTATTTAAAAAAACTATTAATCTTTCAGTTTCATTCAATTATATTGAATAATTTTTTCTAAATAGTTAAATTAAATCATAAAAAATGTATTCCATATATGTAAACATAATATTCACATTATGTAATATGTTCCATGTCATTATTTTGACATAAACCAATGTATCCATGATAAGTTTTTGACAGTGTAAGGGGAAAAATAGGTTAATTAATATTAAAACATTATCTTAAGGTAAAATATATCAAATAAATATTTTTTTCATGAAATTATTTCAATAAATGTCACCATATCCTTATAAATACAGGAAACAATTTCCACATTCCTATGATTATGACTTTTATATTATTTTATGTAACGAAAAATTAAAAAATATAACTCTATTTTTCATTATATCACTATTTGTTATACAGGGAATAATATAATTTTTAAATTATTATAATTTTTTATATTGAATATTAATAAATTATTTTTATCATAATATTTTATTTGATATTTTATTTTTGGTGGTTTATTAACATTGAATGAATAAAAATATAGATACAATTCTTGTGAAAATAGTGTGAAAATCAAGTAATTTAATTTAATAAAAACAAAATAAATACATTTTCGAAATAAATAAATTTTATAAACTTTCTAGATTTTATAAATGTATAATTTATGTAGAATGTTTTTATATTTGAAATAATTTTTTATCTTAATTCCTTTAAAGACAAAATAACCAAATATTTAAAAAATGACACTAAATTTTGTATAGTGTTTGAGAATTAATGTTGAAATTTTATAAAATCATAAAAAAATATTATAAAACTAATATTCTCTAATTTAATTATTTTATCAATGTACACTTTATTTTATTAAAATTACATTCGTAACCCTATGTAATTTACCAATTTCATACCACATTTAATGTTAAAAGAGTAATTGAGGTGGTGAACTAAGAGATATAGTCCATAATGCCACATAAAATTGTCAATATATTTTTTATTATGTTTATTTACACCCAGGACTCCAAATTACTTATTACATGGGATATTGTTTACATTAAAAAGTGTTACAAACATGTTTTATATTAATATTTAATGAATTTAAAAGATTACACCCACCAAAAATATAAAAGAGAACCTCTGTCCTCTGTTTATGAAAAATTGGGAGCCATTTATGTCAAACATTATCCACAAAAATCCATTAAATGCCTTCCTTTATATTTTAAAGAGGTTATGGTCTCACCATAAACCCATTCTATAAGGAATAATGTGTATGATAAATGAGGAATCAATAATTAGAGATATTACACTTAACTGAGTGTCATCAAGTTTATATCTTCTTCCACCCCTTTATATAATTTATTACCATGAAAATTTAATAAAATAATAATCATATTATCATAAAATCTTATTATGTTTATATATAAACAATTATTTATCTTCACTTACATCTTATTTGAAATGTAAATATCGTTTACGAGTACATATGGACTACCACCTCAATGTAGATAAGTGATTCAATTTTAATCACTAAATAATTTAAACTGTAAGGAATATGAATAAAATAAATATTTATGTCATTTATCAAATACATATGATTTTATAATGATTTGATATTGTTACATTCTTACATATCTATCTTTTGTAAAATAACAATGTTTCTTGTGCATACATCTGTACTGATGCATCTAAGAATCGATGTGATTTATTTTTCAAAACTGTATTCTATAAAATATTGTAAAATTATATATTATGTATAAATAATTTAATTATTTCATGATAAATATTCTGGAGATGATGGAATTGTGACCCCATTGGGAATAGTCATCCTACAAGAGTTTCTTTGGGATTATTATTAGATTTTCCAAAAAACAAAAAATGTAAAATTAACAGATTTAGTAACAAAAAAAGTAATAAAAAGTAATGAAATAAGATGAATAATGATAATATATGTAGTATTATGAATATCATTTAGAATGAGTATATTTAAAATAGTTTTTTTATTCAATAGTTTCATAATGTCAGATTGTTGTCAAGACTCAAGGTAAGGGACTTCCCTCATCAAATTTTGTTATTTGAGATGTAAACAATTTTACCACATGATTTTATTTATGTGGTGTATATACTTCAATATATATATATATATATAATCATTTATTTTTGGGAATTGAATCTGTTTAAAAATAAATTTAATTTCCTATTCATCAATTTCCATTTTATTCAAACGTTTCTAAAGTAGTAAGGGGTCTTCATTAAAATATTTTTTATATTTCCTATTTAAAAATTATTTTTATCCATGAATAAATTTAGTAAAATGATTATTGAATGATATTTATTGATTTATGAATGAAAATTTTATCAATCATTTATATTGTAAGATGTTATTATTGAGGAATGTTTTACTGCTTTTCAGAATGGTTCAATTCTGAAATATTTGGACAAAGTAAAAAAAGAATATTTTATAATGAAGACATCATGAATAGATTTTACTGAAGTAATATGCATTATCCATTATCGTTATCCATTTAAAATATTACTTTTAATTCAAATAATATTAATTTCTTATTGTCCTAGTATTTTTTTTAAAAAATACCCATCAAAAGAAAATTATATTTCATATATTTTTTTATAATAAAATTAAAATTTGTTTTTATTATCGGTGGTAATGATAATTTTATTATCTTTGATTTTATAATTACATTTAAATAGATTTTAATATTTTAAAACATGATAGCTGGGAATTGTTGATGAATATGGGAATGGGGTGTGCACTCAAATCCTTACGGGAAAATGTTGATTATTTGACAAGTGGGTCTATTAATAAACTCTAATAAATTGGGTAGAGAAATTGAGTTAACTTATGAATGTTAATTCTAGGATACTGTATATTGAGTTGACTTTTAATAATTTACTCCTTTGATGTGATGGATTTAAATGACAAAATATTCTCGTAAGAGAATGTCATAATTACCTAGTTAGGATATTCCATAGTGGAGGTTTGATTCACCCTAATTCCTACATATTGTCTCTATGAATATAAATGGGGTTTTTGGAAAATATTTTGATTTAAAAAGGTAAACAATTAGTTTACAATTTAAATTAATTTTTATCACCTTTTAAAATAGAGATGATTATTTTCTAGAAAATGGTTTCATGAATAATAAATATTCCTATATGATTTCTTATGAAATATTTTTATTGAAAACTCTAGGAATTGAATAATATTTATTTTTAATGTAAATGATTATTTGATCTCAAAAATATATAATGATAATAGTAAATCATTATTATGGGTATCATGAATTTTAAATGGATAAATTATGTTCCTTTTTTATATAACTACCTTACTATGATTTTTTAATCATCCATCATTCTAAAATGTTTTCTACATGGCATCAGGTTTTGTATGAAAAATTATGAATTATATCATTGAATAACATGAATTATACATAATTGAATAATTATTGTCATGAATAGAACATGAATATTAATTAACAGATTCTATTTTTTTAAATAAATTTATAGCGATAATGGGCACTTTGTAATAAGGGGTTCATATGTAAGTGTTTTCGGTAATTCTCTAAATAACTAGACATAAAATATAATTGCAATATAAAAAATTGAAAACTTTGAAATTAAACACATTTTATGGGTTATGAAATTTGTAGGTCATTATAGTTATTATGAAATTAAAGGATTAGATAATTTTATAGGATATGATGTTATTTGGGTATAAGTTAAATGTATTAAATGCCCATAAAGGTCATAATTTTAAGAATAATTATGTTTATTGTTTCTTGAATCAATAGTTTTTAATTGATGATATCATATCTGAAAATATATTAATATTTAAACTATAAAAAAATTATGATGATTATATTTTATATACTCAAACAAACATTTTTTGTAAATTTAATGATCTAGTAGGAACCATGTTAATAAATGACGTGATGGAATATGCATTGGTTTTATTAATTGGAAACCAAATGATATAGGATATTAAATAAAAACACATGTGGTATGATCTATACAACTATATCAACCTATGACTAACAACCTAATCCTAGGTTAGTTTCCTGACACATAATATTTGATAAAGCTTGTATTATGGAGGATTATATGAGAATGATAATAGAGATAAAAAATTAAAAAAATTCATGTATGTAAAGAATATAAGAAAATGTACACAAAGATATTTCATAAAGTGACATTAATATGTTTTAAATGTGGGGAGAATTGGATTTATGAATATCAATCCCCTAGGAGTAATGCTTTTAGAGGATATTAAAAATATAATTTGAATAATGTATTATTAGGGTTAAATACAAAAGATAATGAAAATATAATATCATATAAATTTTAAATTGTATTTTAATAGTTTTGATTATTTTTATGGAAGAAAATATTATTATATTTATTTTTTAAAATCATAATATATTATTCATATTTCGTATGGTAGTAATAATGTAGTAACAAAATCAATGGAAAGTCATGGATAATGGTTTATAAAGGATTTTAAATGATTGAAATGTATATATATAGTATTTGAAGAGTTATAATGAAGTGGTATTCTATTGAAAGTATGATAACCTTAAGAATTAATAAGAGATTATTGAAATTAGTGCCCATTTTATGATTTATCTTTTGGAATTCGATTGAGATATATTTATTTATTTTTTATTGATGTTTAAAGGATATGTAAGACTTATGGTTAACATTTCATTTAATGAAAATGATATTTGAATAATAATTATTTTTTATTTTATGTCCATAATTGAAGAGTTATTTATAACATTTATTATTAATATGATTTCTAATAAAGAGTAAATTCTATTTAATTTGGAAGCAAAAGTTTATTAGTTTTTTTGGAATTTACGTTTTATCATTTAGATAACCATTGGATTGAAAATTTATTTCTGGACTGAGTTATTAATATTATTGTTTAATAATATCACTATATTTGGAATATTATATGATTACGTTAAATGGGTAGTTTTTTGGTAATATAGAGGTTTAATTGATGAAAAATGTGATAATTTCTTTTAGATGAAAATATAACTTTATTATGACAGTATTATGATCCATGTTATTTTTTGAAATGACATGAATATTTTTTAGATTATATTAATAGGGGATATGAATTTTTTGTATGTGATATTATAGGTGATTAATGTTTTTTGGTTATAAATGTTTAATCTATCTCATAAAATATATTATTAAAATTTTCTAATATTAGTGTTTTGAAATTCCTCATAAATATTTTGAAGAGTTTTTTATTTTTGTTATTTTTGGAAAAACATATATTGAACAATATGTGTTACTGAAATGGATTTAGATATTAATGTATTATTTCATCTTATTATGGTTTATTTGTATTTTATATTATAATAACATGTGGTATTAATTTTGGATTTTTATTAATGCATTGAAATAAGGGAAATAAATTTTAATTGTTTTGGGGATACCATGGTTTGTTATAAGATAATTTTAGTGCTTCAAAAACGTAAAATTAATTTTGAATATTAATTTTGATAAATATTTTGTGATATCGAATTGGAAATATATTTAATCCTTGTTAATGGATGATCCATGACCTATGTAGTGGAATGAAATATAATACATATATTTTCATTCAAATCTTTATCCCGAAGGAAAAATATATTCTCAAATAAATTAAATATTATCTGGAAGGTAAAAAATATACTATAAAGGTACACTTTTATAAACTAATAATCATTTTTGATCCGTATCGATGTAAATTCATTGATGAAATAATATGTTTCCATTCAAAAACCAAAAATTTATAATTTATGAAAAATCTATATTAGAGTTTACTTCTATGATATACTAAATTCAATTTTAGATAATAGGATTAAAATTACAATGTTGAAATATATTTTATAGGGGTAGAATGTTACCACCTAATATTTTAGATTTTATTTTCCTCTAAATAATACTATGTTAGATAGTGTGTGAAACATTCAATATCGACTATAAAATAATAAGGATATACTATTAAAATGTGATAATATGAATACTATAACCCATCTATCAGATTGGTTGGTATGAGTAGGGTTAAAATAATATTTAAATATACGTACAAATTTTTTATAAAAATAAATTTTATAGATTAATTCCCATTAATTGATAACCCACTTAAATATAAATTCATATATCATTAAAGGATATATTTCTCAAAAAACTAATTTATAGACACCTAGTATACGTAACAAATTAAAATAAAGAATATAATTCTATATATAAGTATGTTTAATAATTTTTATTGACTATGCACTAAATTAACAACCATCTAATGGCAGTTATAAAAAAATGAATGAGAATAAATCTATTTTGTTTTTCGAAAATACATTTTTCTAAAAAAATGGTTCTATATCATTTTATATAGTGATATTTTGGTTTATTTTATACAATATTATAAATTTTATTTTTAAAATGGATAAAATTTGGAAAATTTCTAGTTCAAAATATTAAGAAAAATTTAATTGATTCTTCTAAAGAATTTTATTTGAGGCTAAATAGTATAAAATACTGATTTTTTTTTAAAAATAATTTCATTTCATTTTATAAATGTAATTTCAATGTCCCATTTTTTCTTAATTTAATTTTTGTTTATTTATTTTTTAATTTATTAAAAATAATCCAATAAATTCAATGTTAATAAATAGTTTACATTATTTTTGTATAAGATATGTTTCATGTATAAAAAAGTATTTATCTAAAAAACCATTTTTCATTGTGTTCTATCCACATTTATTAAAATTAAATTTTACCAGCTATGGGAATTCAACCATATATATTAGATTAATTTTTTTGAATAATCATTTTCAATATATAAAATTTGTTCTATTTTATTTTTAGTCAAAATGAATAGTAACCAAGGTAAAAGGTTATCACAATGATAAGGGGTGAAATAAGTTAATCGAGGTTTAATCGTCATTATAATGCCATAAAATCCCATTGTAATTCTTATTTGATTAAATTATTTCAAACCATATCATCTATTATTTAAAAATAAGGAAATTATTTTCCACATTAATGTGATTATTTCAATTATATAATTTTAATTAATGAATAATTACAATATTTCACATACATTAATATCTAAAATATGATTGTATAGGGATAAAAAGATGTTATGAAAAGTCATAGTGTTTATTTTTAATAATAAAAAATTATTATTTTGATAATAAATTATTTTTAATTGTTAGTCAATTTTTAATTATCTTGAATGTTTTTCTAATTCGGACACACTAATTATGCGCAGATTAGAAATATCAAGTAAATTAATATAAAAATAGAAAAAAGAATTTTTTTTATGAATTACGGTGTTAAATTTTTTTCCTAGATACTATATTTTTTTTCAATGGTGGTGAAATTTTTTTGATTAAAATTTTACTATTATCTTGATTCATTTTATGTATATATATGTTAATACAGATGGAAAAATATTTTAATTTTTTTAATGGTTAAAATTTATTTTTAAATCCATATAAATTAATAAAAATCATTTCAAAAAAAAATTGAATTGAAAATTGAAGAGGGTATCATGAATGGTTGATGTACTTTCCACTTGGAAATTTTTTAATTACATTCAAGACCCATATTTGTTGACAAAATTGTATCCATGGTTAATGTTAATTGGAAAATTGAGAGGGTGGATTAAATTAATAGATGAGGTTCAAAATGGAACACAAACATGTCTACAATATTTTTTGGTTAAATCTACATAAATAATAAATTATTTTTGTTAGATCATATTGATCATTGGTTCCATTTTATATGAGTTTAAATAATATTATATATCAATATTTCATGTATATAAATGATTTACCTCCACACTAATTTTAAATGGAAACCTCATCTACCCTCTTCCTTACACTTATTATACAATTTAGTATGGTCACGATCTACCATAATCCCTTCCCAACCCTCATACCCATTCATTAATGGTTCGGATCCCACTAGAACACTATCCTAGATGGCCTAATGTTTAATCCAAATGATGTTTCTCAAATAAGATTCTTAATTTTACCAACTAATGATTTTTTATTTTATTAGATGATATAATGGTTAGAGATCCTATAATAGGACACCTAAGGGGTTTTGAAATAACATACCCAAGTGCATCAGCCTAAACAAATTTAGTACCTTTAGGGAGAAAGGAACCTAGGCTAGAAATGACCAAGATTTGATCATATTGGGATGCCTTAGAAGCCAGACAGTCTACCACCCCATTACCCACTTTCCAGGTATGAACAATGGCAATGTGGTTCTTCATTATCAACTTACATCATCTGATGAAGTATTCAATGGACTAAGGGATAATACCATAACCTGAAATTTCATTAAAAATATATAAAAAGTTAGTGTAAACCTCCTTAATAATAATGTTCCTATGATTACATAGTAGGAGGACTGTATGACTAGCATGTGATTCCTCTGGAACAGAATCACCATTCCTGTAGAAAGAGGAGAAATATACAACAACTGAACCATTGGGTTCCTTAACCACTCCACAAATACGCATAGTATCCAAGATGCATGAACCATATGTGTTAATTTTTTCCCCAAAAGGGTAGGATTCTATTAAACCCAATTCCCCGAATTAATATTTCCATCATTGTGAGAGGAGTGCATGGGAACTAAGGGCATGGGGGAGGGGACAATAACCAAATACTTTCACAAAATAAACAGGTCCATAACTAATTTGCTGAATTTGAAAATAGTACATATATTAGAAACTAGAAAAAATTGGTGATGCATCTGATTTCTAAACACCAAAATGATTTTGAAACCAGTAGTGAAAATTACATCTTGGGCCTTCCTCTCGGTACCAATACAATCTACAAACTATAACCAATGCTTGAGGAAAGACTACACTGAAGAAACCATGTTTGACAATCCTGAGAACTCACCAAACCCAATCCAAATAGACTTCACCGAGTTTCTATTGGATAAAATGTGGTCCCTTGATTCATAAAATGACTCCAAGAAACACAAACATTTGGAATCAAGACAAATCACTATCTTTTTAATGCTCCCATCAACCGACAATGCTTTTTTATGGAAATTACATAGGATGAAATTGATCATCGATCGAACCCCCTTGCACCCTTGGATTTTTCCCCAATGGTCATGAGGAGAGGAAATATTTTGGGTTTTGTTGAAATATTTAATAAAAAGTTACCTACTAAGGAGATGATGAAAAAAAATTGACCGAATAAAAATTCATTGTAACGGTGTCAAGGATACTCAGCTGATTAACATCCAATGTTTCATGAATGAAGGTGGGATATTCATTGGCCTCTCTAAAGGTGATATTTGGAATGGGGAAACTCAGGAAATAAATAATATTCTGTGACAAATTTTTATTCCAATAACTAAGGCCTTTATTACCAATTATCTAGTGAGATATTTTCTAAAGGTGAGGAATAATGGGTTGGATAATCTATGGAATTTTGGAAGGTTTAAACATGGGCGACCTTCCAAAAGATCCATATGTTCAGTGGTTTTGTTTATCCCTCATGTTTTCCCCTCAACGATATCCCATGTGAGTATAGAATGATAGTCATCCAGGGATATAAATATTCTATTCCAGTTAATACACCGTTTGGAAATTTGTCTATACATATTTTTCCAAGAAGCACAATAATATTTCACATTCAATTGGTTGCCCGGATGAAATGAAAAAAAGTGTTCCCTTTTTTGGAAATCACCCTCTTTGGAACCATAAATGTGGACAAGACATGCATAGGGATGGAGGAGAGGATATAATTGATCAAATTAATTCTCCCTCTAAATGTTAAAAATAAATTTTTCCTGTTGATAATGCAACTCATGATTTTCCCTATGACTATAATGAATTTCATGATGAGGAGAGTGTTATGAGACACTAGGGAACCCAAATCATTTATAGGGATGGAAACTATTTCATTCCAAGGTTGGTTTCTAAAAACCACATCCTTCTCTCAGAGAATTTTGTAAGAGCAAAAAAGTTACACTTTTCACAAATAAAAACTTTGCCACTTATGGAACAATAAACCTCTCAGGATTTTTTAACACCCTAAATATATTATTGACTTCCATTAACAAATAGAATGGTTTCGTCCATGAATATGAGATGGGTGATACCCTCAATAATTTTCTCAGTGCGATTGGGGATAAATTTTCCCACATCAAGGATATGGAAAATGTAACGATGAAGGGAATATTGAGAAATGATATAATGGGAAGGGGTTTCCTATCTCATGCCTCTAACAACTTTAAAATTTCAAAAATACATTCCCATAAAATATGTACACAAAGATGGAATGTTAAAATAGTGGGATAAAATATTAATGGCGCAAACTAAAACCCCATACATGAAAGGGCTATATTGGAAAAGCTCTATTCAACAATATGTTATTCTCTGCGCATATCCATTATACTGCCCAAATTTCTAATAAATGTCTTCATGTTATTTCCACTGATTATTTTGTGTGCCAAGGAAATAAACCCTTGTATTGACCTACATTTCACCAATCAAGGTTGTTCCTCATCAACCCAGCTAAGAATAAATGGATCAAGCCTCTAATTAAGAATTCATTCAAGGACATTGTATGGTACATTGTACAAGATAATAAAATGATAGTGACTAAATGACTATGGATTTTAAACCATGGGAACTTTGACAATTTTAGTAGCATAGGCCACTCGAGGTAGATAACCACCATTAAAAAATACAGACACCTTGTTGATCATACCTTTTTCACAATATCCAATAAGGACCTATTAAATGAGGCAATAAAAGAATCCGACCCCACATCACTTTTAGGGCCGATGGATTAGACGACCTCACGAAATTCCTCCTCATCAGGAATAAATGTAATTTTTTTCATCAACATCAGGAGTAATAACACAAGGAATAAGATCAAATATGTATGAAAGAAAAAAACATTCTCAATGGGAGTCATGATGAAAATGAAATCCTAAAGTATAATAATGTACATAGAAAAAGGATCAACATGGAATTAATGTTCACGTGTTGTGTAAACTGTAGCATTGAATCTGTTTATAACATATTTTTTTGATATTGAGTAGGAACACATCTCATTGGCTTTACTTAGATATATACTTGAAATTTTCATTCAGGTGGGATATATTTTAGAGTTCCATTGATGCTAGTTCTAGGGGATGGAAGGTAATGTGCTGGAAGTGAGGATTCAAGGCATGGTGCTCCGTTCGGTATATTGGATCTTATGGGACACAATAATCCTTGGACTTATATGGTAGCATAATTACCATCATATTATGAATATGGAACTCCTTTCTATAGTGTATGTTATTGGATTTTTACTGTTTGGTGGAGAAACATGGGAATCGAACCATAGTTTCAAATCTTGGGGTCCAAATTCATGAGTCTAGACAACTCAGGGGTGATAGATATAATGAAATCATCCTAATAATGGATTTAAACTCAATGCAGACCTATCTTGTATTCCTGGTATCATAATAGGAGGAGGAAATTTTCTGGATTCCATTAGATCAGTGATCATAATTTCTTATGCATATAATGGATTAGGTAACTCAATCAATGTGGAAATTATATGTCTGTTTGGTTTCCTTTCTTTGTTCAACAAGTACAATATCAAAATTGTTCTGATCGAATCTGATTCTATGTTACTTGATAGATTCATTCATGATAACAAAAACTCTCCATGGGATCTTATTTTCCTTATTAATAAATATATGTCTATAATTATCAATGTAATTTAGGAGAATCATATGTGAAGGGAGGGAAATATTGTATCAAAAAACCATTATAACAGAGGATGATCTATTTTAGTTTAGTTCTTTTTTATATCCTATGATCCCTCTCTAGTGATTTTAATCATACTGATTGAGGTGATTCCCTTAGCCTCGACCGCTATAGATCTCCTTAATTATGTTGGGATCTAGGATTCTATTTTTTGAATGACTAGATATTTTTTTCTGATATTATAATAACATTAGTGTCATAAATAAACATAAATATTAATAATTTATGGAACAAGCCTTATTCATACCTTTTTTCCCATGGGGAATGAATGAATGATCCATTCCCTCACGAGGATTACAAACTACATGAAGTAATGTGTTATAGTTTTCATGATATCATCATATGTATTTGTAAAATAATATAAAAAATGAATATATATATATATATATATGTATGTAAATTATTACATAATTTTGAATCAATTAAGAAACATTATTTAAAAATTTCTGTCATTTATATCTGGTAAAGAATTATAATTCCATTAGGGAATAAGTGTGGAATACCACATCGATGTAGTGATGTGAATTTTTTTCATATTCATCATTCATTGTTGGGTATAAAATTTTATTTCAAGTATAATATTAAAAATTATGTAGTGATTAATATTTTTCATATAGTGTTACTGTGACCCCTATAACAATTGTTGTCCTACTTGTGTTTTGTTGATGTTTATGAAGTGAAATTATTCAAAGCATCTAACCTAACATAACAGATTTAGTAAATAAGCAGTTATTGTAAATAAATGGATAAAAATAAATAAAATAAAAGATAAAATATATGAAAATTATTCTTCATCAAGTATTAAAGTAATATAATACTGTTATTTCTCATCTAGATAAGGTAAGATATGTGTCTGGACTCCAAGTAATTGATTTCAGATCATAATTTCCAATTTTTTATACTTATTCCACTCTGACCAGATGATATCATTTATATTGTCTCTATGCTTACTTATGGATTCATTTCGTTATTCATTTACTAATTTTTCTTGTTTTACCAGTCCTTTTAATTTTTTATTCGATACCAATTTCATTCAAATGTTACCAACTTTATAAGGGATATTCTTTAAAAACTTATTTTAAAGTTATATTTTGAAAAATAATTCTCTTCCATGACCTAGTTTTATAAATTGATTCAAGAATATTATTTAATGATTTTCAATATAAAATTTTAACAATACATGAAATTATAAAGTGGTTTTAAAATGAATATTTAAAATGATTATGGAATGATTCAATTTTGAAACATGTTACCACTATGAAAAGTAATATTATATAAAATATACATCATGACATTTTTTTCCATCCATTACATCCTTTATTTCTTATCAATCCTAATTCACACGTTTCATTGTATTTAAAAATAATTTACCATTACCATTTTTATAGGAAGTATCAATTTTTTAATTATTTTCAAAAGAACGATATTTCTAGATATTTTTATAAGACAACTGATAGAACTTCTGATTTTGGGATGAAATCTCAATTTAGGATTTGTAATGAGGAAATGTAAAATTTATTAATATTTTTAAAACTTGAATATTTAAAAATTTTACGAATATGTTAATGTTGAGTAAACCCAACCCCTCGAGGTACAATGAATATTCAGTGACAGATGGGTCCAATGAAACAATACATTTATTTAGGTAATGAAAAAGAGTCAATTAATGTAAGTTACTCATACGATAATATAGATGAAATTAAGAACACTTATAAAATTATTGATTTAACATATATAAGATACTATTAAGGGAATTTGGGAATTATTAAAATATAATAATTTAGTCACAATATGTTATTGAGAAAACATATGTAACACTCCAACATTCCAAGGTACACTTCTCTTTGAATAATACAGTAGTGTGTGTTGTACGTAACTTCGAGTTCTAACAAACACCACAATCAATCAAACTAACCGTTATGAATTGTAATACCTACTTTCTTAAATTTTATAAATTTTATCTTTCAAAACGGACTTCATTTTTGGATTAGGAATATCTAAATTATCTTATGGTGAATTTTTGGTATTTTTCTAAAATCATGCAATTTTTGATGAATAGTGAAAAATGCTGAGTTATAGTTTAAAATTGAATTTTTATTTAAATAATTATTTATTTAATTTAAATTTAATTAAGGTAAAAATATATACATAATACCTATATAAGTTCAATTTAATCTATTTGAGTTAGTTTAGAATAATTTTAGATATATAAAAATTTTATGGAACTTTTCACCGTCTTTTACCCACCTCCTAGGAGAATTTGGAAATTTACATAAAAATTACTTTTACCACTTCGGTCAGTGGAATTTAGAAATTCTGAGAGAAATGGTTAATATCAAGGAGTAAAATGTGGTTCAATAAGATAAAAATAATTTTTTTTGAAAAGTAACTTTTTACTTTTATTTACCACGGTTAAATGTAAATAGGGCAATTAAGGATAAAAATGATATTAATATTACCCTAACACATGTAATAAATCTATTGGACAAGTGTATCTCGACCAAAAACAACCTTAGAAAAAAAATATTATCATTTAGTTTCACTTTAATTAGATTAGGACATTTATTATTATTTAATTCAAAGAAGAGTTAAAAGAGTTAAAATCAAAGTCTAATTACTAAAACATTTTTAATATATGGTTATACTTAAGATAAATTTTATTGTAAATATTCATTATAAATATAAAAATATTTCCTAAATAATGGTATTTTAGTTGTAATTTTTTGACGTTATATAATTTAATATATGTATGACACAATGGTGATGTAGTAATTAACGAATTAATGAAATATTAAAATAATTCATACTTTAAATATCCAAATAAATGTAATTTGAGACTTTTATGAATTACACTAATTTTATAAGATAATATGACATTCTAGGATTGAATTAATTAACTATATTCGAAGTAATCATTCTTTTATGAGTTTCACAAAAATCAAATTCCAAAGAGTGTCAAAAATTTACAAAAAAGAGGTTTTAAAACAAATATTATATTATTAATTCATCTACTATTCCTAAAAATATATGGTTCGTCCAACAGACTTGTATCATGATAGGTGTATCATTAATGGACCACTTGGGGGTCTCTTGGATGTTTATAGTATGTTTATTAACCATATAATATAAAAATACAAAGAGACATGGTAAATGTCAAACTAATTAACTAAGAGTTTAAACTACAAGATAAGGTTAATAATGTGACCCAAACCTATCTAAAATATATCAGATGATTCTTTCTCTACCTATCCCCAACTTAAAATTTAAATAATCTACTTTTGAGCCATTAGAAACCGAATATGGATTTATTATAATATAATATTTCTAGCTTTTCCAAAGAAGCCCCTCACCCCTCTTAGAAAAGGGAACTCCACCTTCTCATTAATTCACACCTTCAAAGCCATTTGGATCGGCCAAATTCTGACCAAATATCTTCCCAAATTTCCTCAATTCAACCTAGATGCATTAGATTGATAAAAAATCTAATCTAAGGATCCATTTTCATCAAATCAAAAGGAAGAACGCAAAGAAGAGGTAATGTGTTCACCACCCTCTTTAAAGTTCATTTCTTCATCAACTTCTTCTCTACTTGTCATTTCCATTCTAAAATAATAAATCCAGTATCTTCTATATACTATGATGTTATTATAAACATGGAACCAACAAATTCATTATTATATCCATCCCTTTAATGGCATGTCACCATACGTGTGTACGTACAACCTACCGTCTCCACATTGTGGTGTTATTGTTATTAAATGTATTATTATTTAGATCGGTATAATAATGATGTATAATTCATGTAAATAATAAATATAACATGATAATTATTCTGTCTATATGATATACCACCAAATTAGATATTATTTTAATATCAAAAGAATGATATTGTCACTCGAGCGTACGTACGGACTACCGTCTCCACGAACACGATGTGATTCATTCCCCATCATATCCAGTTGAGTATAATTCTCATTTAATTATTAAAAACAATGTTTAAGGACTTGATATCATTATGGATATTAATAAGATACAACCTATCCATAACAAACATGTCTAGCGTAACAATACAGACAAAGGAAGAAGAATCCATTAACACCCGAAACGACGATAATACTAATATATTGTTAACAAATTAATGTTAAAAGATCGTATATGATATCATATTAACGAATATGATTTTATTTATAATTTAATAAAAATTATTTCACCATTATACAAGAAGTTAATCAACCATAGACAATGGAAATGTATATGGTAAGGGTTTATTTCACAATCTCTTCATTATCTGAGGTTCTTTATACGTAATTATCTACTGGGACCTCTTTATCATCCACATCCATGTTTCTTAAAAATGTATTTCAAAATATTATTACTATTTTACAGAATATGGTTTAAAGTCATTTATACCCTTGATTTACTTTTTATAAGATTTTTATAAAGTAATCTTCCCGTCGTTATCCAAATAAGGTCCATTTTAACCTTTTTGACAGAATTAACGTAAGAATGTTTTTTTAACTTATACAGCGGATGCGGCTATTTTCTGCTGTTATAAATCATCAAAGAATCCCATAAAATCTAATATGAATATTTTCAAAGTAAATGTTTTATTTTATAATTATGTGGCATTTAAATGATTTCAAAAAAGAGATATTTCTCTAAAATAGTTTTGATTTCATCTATGTCAACATCCATTGATGGATTTTAAGTTTATATAAAGTTGATTTATTATGATACAAAACAACTATATTGTATTGAATTTTTTGTGATATGTTTGATTTGGATGTGTTATTTTTATACCATTCACGGTTTATGGAGAAATAATTGACATTCTGTATGCTAGTTTTAATACGAATGTTTATGTTATGTTTAAACCTGTTCATATAAGGAATGCATTGGACTTAATAAGTGACGGGTGGAGCCCGCTATAGCTCCTCGATGCATCGGTTATCCTCATGAGACAAGCTAGTGTCTTGGCACAAGTCCTTGAAAAAATATTATTTGTAGTCTTGGCATGAGGCCTTGTCTACGTGGTTATGATAGTCTGGCATTTTTCATTCCATCATTATGAAAGTGGTTGTTGATATTGCATGTGATTATTCAACTAGTGTAATATCCATGTGAATAAGTAAATGGAATTATTTCCTTTTATCTTTTCCATATTATGTTTAAGTTCAAGTTTAAAAGGCTTTTGTTTTAGATATACATTGCCTTAAATGTTTATGCTTATTTATGAAAGTTTCCGCTATATTGCTATCCTTACTATGCATTTGAGATCACCCCTTTCAATGTTTTATTTTTTCCAAAATGTGAAGAAGTATTTTGTGAATGAACTGTAGGGATAGTATGTGGGGATATGAGTGTGGACTATCGAGACTATGTTGTTGTAGTTTTCATTTTTAGGATGTAATGTAAGACTTATGAATATATCTAGTGATTCCAAGGCTACTAAACAAATCGGTCTTTCGAGACTTGTTCTTTCTTGTGATCATGACAATGTAATGGAATAGTGCACCTACTCTGGGTAATTGGGGTTGAGAAATTATAGTTGGTATCATAGAATGTGTAGTACAATACATTGAAGCTAGATTTAGATAAACTCTGATTAGAGCACATAGACCTATGATGGACCTTGAGGAATAGTATAGTAGAACTTCCTAGAATTTTGGTATTGTGGAGATTTTGTGAGTTTTCCGAGCAATATAACCCTGTCTATATACGAGTAGGTTGAGGCGGCTCTGGTATAGATGTACCTAGCGGTAAAACCCAAAAACACCGCTTTGAGATAGACTCAAATAGGAATTGGTGCACGACAATGGGCCGTGATGCACTCTTGGTTACAACACTCCCAAGGGATATTCTTAGGACAATTATCATTTTCATTATGAATCATTTTGAAGGGTTTATGATTATATAAATTCTCAATGAAAACATTTTTATGATTATGGATTATATCCATAAACTATTCAATTTATGTTAAGTGTTTTAAAATTATGGAATTATGTATTTTAATTAATAAACTGATCTAGTTTATGCCATTGTTTTGAAATGGAGACTAGAGGAAGGAATGGAAACCATATCAATGCATGCACTCCATATAGGGATTTCCCTCCTGCTCAAGATATTTATTGTGGAGCTGGTGATGCAACTGGTGCTGATCAGCAAATCACCGTACTGGGAAAACTCACTCAGGTTATGAATAATAACCTTACCCGTATAGAGCACCCTGATCCGCAGTGTGGAGGATAAATGTTAGATCTCTTCACGAGGTAGAAACCACCAACATTCAATGGGAGTACAAATCCATTTGTAGCTGAGAAATGGATACGTTCTCTAGAGAAAATATTTCAGGCATTGGGGAGTAGTGAAAGGGAAAAAGTTGTCATGGGAGTTTATCGCCTCACTGGAGATGTTGATTAGTGGTGGTCATTGATTCAAAACACGAAATAAGATGATGAAGTATCTAATATAGAATGGAGGGAGTTCAAAGAGATTTTCTTGGAAAAATACTTTCCTTGTAACCATCGAGCAGATATGGAAAGGCAATTTCTGAGTCTGAGACAAAAGGAGGATGAGAATGTCGCAAAGTATGAGGCTAACTTTACAAGGTTAGCAAGGTATGCTGGAGATTATATAAGTAACCCATGAAGTAAGATTTATCATTTCTTTGATGGGTTTAAACCATTTATTCTTCGATCATTACTGTCACAATCCTTCTCGTCATATGAAGATATTGTCTCATGTGCTATCAAGACAGAAAAATAATTCTCTAAGTCTAACGACTTTAAATCAAACCAAGAGAAGAAGAGTTCTACTGATCAATCTGGAAATGGAAGTAAGGGGAATAAGGGAAAATTTGAATATCAATCCTGCTGTAAATGTGGGACGAAACACACTAGTACTTGATTGAAGGGAATGAGTTTCTGTTACAAGTGTGGTGAAAAAGGCCACCAAGCTCATGATTGCAAAGGGAATAAGGAATCTATCGATGTTCATTGAAACAATAGCAGGGATATGCGACATTATGAAAATGAATATCCTATGTGTCAGGGGAACTTACCTCAGAAAAGGCCAAGGGATCAAGGCCAAGATTATGCTATCACTACTACTAAGGTAGAAGCTCTGAAAGACATGGTGCCAGGTAATTAAATGGTTTCCTCAAGTTTAGCCAATGATTTCTTTGATTTTGGATCATCACATTGTTTCATATCTTCCCAGTTTTCTAAGAAAATTTGATATTTCCAATTTGATTTAACAAGGGAGTTGTCAGTTAAAACAACTAATGGAAGTGTAATTGCAATAAAGTTTTGTGAATCAGTCCCCATTAGAGCTCATAAATGTTCTTTATCCGCTGATCTCATCGTGATACCTATGATTGAGTTTGATATAATCCTCAGTAGGGATTGGATTTTGGACCATGATGCGAAGATTTATTGCAAGAAGAAAGAGTTTACGATTTTTGATGATGATGATAATGAACACCTTATTTTTAGAGCAGAATCATCACCACCTAATTCTTATCTAGATCCACCCCCATTAGCTCAACTAAATTCAATTATTGGGGAGGAAGAGAAAGAAATGACTATGGGTGAGGAAATTTTTTTTCAAATAGGGGATTTACCTATTGTGAAAGAATATGTAGATTTGTTTCTGAAGATTTACCTGGACATCCTCCAAAACATGAAATTGAGTTTTCCATTGATTTAATTCCTAGTTCAAGGCCCATATCGTAGACCCCATATAGAATGGCCTATGTGAAATTAGTTGAACTAAAGAATAAACTAGAGGAATTTAGTGAAAGGGATTTATTCGCCCTAGTGTTTCTCTATGGGGATCCCCTATCATTTTTGTTAAGAAGAAAGATGGATATATGAGGTTATGTATCGACTACAGGGAAATCAATGCTATAATAATAAAGAAAAAGTATCCCCTACCTCACATTGATGATTTATTCGACCAACTTCATGGAGCTAAATATTTTTCAAAGATTGAACTTCAATCTGGATACCATCAGTTGTGTGTGAAGAAGGAAGACATTCCGAAGACATCATTTCGAGCAAGGTAGGAGAATTACGAGTTTACAGTAATGCCTTTTGGATTGACTAATCCACCCTTTGTATTCATGGATCAAATGAATATAGTTTTCATGGAATATCTCGATAATTTTGTGGTGGTATTTATTGATGATATCTTGGTATACTCCAAAATATATGATGATCATGAAAATCACTTGAGAATTATCCTGAAGACTCTTATAAGACAAGAATTATATGGGAAGTTTAGCAAGTGTGAATTCTGGATTCAAGAGATTTCTTTTCTTGTCCATATTGTCTCTAAAGATGGAATTTTCGTTGAACCTTATATGACCAAGGCAATCCATGAATGGCCAGCACAGACGAGTATAACTGAGGTACGTAGTTTTATTGGTTTGGAAATTTTTTATCGAAGTTTCATCCAGAATTTTTCCCGATTGGATAACCAATTAACGAAGCTCACATGTAAAGGGGTTAAATTTGTCTGGACAAAAGATTTTGAAGAATTTTTTGAAGAACTGAAGAGAAGCTTAGTCAATAATCCTATATTGACTCAACCATCGGGGAATGATGGGATCGTTTTTTATAGTGATGCATCAATGAAAGGACTTGGTTGTGTCCATATGCAGAATGATAGGGTTATTGACTATGCATCATGACCGATAAAAATTCTTGAGCAGAACTATCCTACTCATGATCTTGAGTTAGCTGCTGTAATCGTTTCTTTGAAGATATGGAGACATTACCTCTATGGTGAGAAATGTGATATTTATACTGATCACAAGAGTTTGACGTATATTTTGTCACAGAATGTACTCAACATGAGACAAAAGTGATGGCTTGATCTACTCAAGGATTATGATTGCACGATACACTACCCCCCCGGGAAGGAAAATAAGGTGGCAGACACTTTGAGTAGAAACGATCATGGAGTTTTGATCAAGATGAGAGTTGAAAAGGATCCAATATATATGGATCTAGTAATGATGGATATGGGAATCACCGTGGAAGGTGAAACATCAATGCCTTTTCAAATGTTTGCCAACCCATATTTAATAGAAAGGGTAAAGAGTTCTCAGACCGATGATGAAGAGTTACAAAGGAAGATTAAAGCTGTGAATGATAGGAAATTGAGTGAATTTGTGTATGAAGATGGAATTTTGAAGATTGGGAAGATACTTTGTGTTCCTGATATACCTGATCTAAAAATAGAATTGTTGGATGATGCTCATAGTTCCAATTTCTCTATACACCATGGGAGCACCAAAATGTATAGAGATTTGAAGGAACATTTTTGGTGGGACAACATGAAGAGGGAGATTACCGATTTTGTGACCAGATGTATGGTTTGTCAACAAGTGAATGCTGGAAGGAAACAACCTGGAGGAGTCATGCAACCACTTCCCATAGCTGAGTGGAAATTGGATAATATCATGATGGACTTTGTCATGGGACTGCCAAAGACTCCTAGAAGGAATTATGCAATATGGGTCATTGTTGATCGTCTTACTAAGTCAGCACATTTTCTTCCTATAAGGGAGGATTTACCACTTGAACGTCTAGCAAGAATGTATATTAATTAAATTGTGAGACTTCATGGAGTACCCCTATCGATTGTTTCAGATCGTGATCCCCATTTTACTTCAATATTCTGGAAGAGTCTTCAAAAGTCCTTGGATACTGAACTTCGTTTAAGCACTACTTACCACCCTCAAATAGATGGACAATCAGAACGAACTGTTCAAACCTTAGAAGACATGTTGAGATCATGCTCACTTGACTTTTAGGGTACGTAGGATCAATATTTACCTCTGGTAGAATTTTCCTATAACAATAGCTTCCATTAAAATATTCGGATGGCACCATATGAAGCTTTATACGGAAAGAGATGTCACACAACAACCTGTTGGGATGAAGTTGGTGAAAGAAAACTTGGAGGCCCAGAACTGGTTGAGGAAACGATGGAAAAGGTGAAGGTAATACAAAACCACATCAAATCATCTCAAAGTATGAAGAAGAGCTATGCTGACAACCGAAGAAAGGATTTCGAATTTAGGTGGGATATCATGTTTTCTTGAAGGTATCTCCATGGAAGGGAGTTATACTTTTTGGAAAGAAAGGTAAATTGAGTCCCAAGTACATCAGACCTTTCAAAATTCTAGAACGAATTGGGGTTGTAGCTTACCATTTGGAAATCCCTCCAAGTCTCTCCAAAGTTCACAATGTGTTCCACATATCACTATTGAGAAAATACATGCCTGAACCAATGCATGTACTCACCTATGAGGAATTAGACCTGGAACCCGATCTCTCTTATTGTGAAGAGACCGTCAGGATACTTGATACGAGCAAACAAGTGCTGAGAAAACGGACGACTCCTCTGGTAAAAGTTCTATGGAGAAACCATAAGATGGAAGAGGCAACGAGGGAACCCGAGGAACTTATGATGAAGAACCACCCGAGTCCTTTTATGTAGTAATATTCTGGAAATTTCGAGGATGAAATTATTTGAAGGAGAAGATAATGTATAACTCCAAGGTTCCACAGTATGCTTCTCTTTGAATAATACAATAGCATGTGTTGTATGCAACTTCGAGTTCCAACACACACCACAATCAATCAAACTAGCCGTTATGAATAGTAATACATACTTTTTGAAATTTTATAAATTTTATCTTTCATAATGGACTTAATTTTTGGATTCATAATATCAAAATTAGCTTAGTGTGGATTTTTGGTATTTTTCTAAAAACATTCAATTTTGATGAATAGGAAAAAATACTGAGTTATAGTTTAAAACCGATTTTTTATTTAAATATTTATTTATTTTATTTAAATTTAATTAATGTCAAAAATAGATACATAATACCTATATAAGTTAAATGTAATCCATTGGAGTTAGTTTAGAATAATTTTAGATATATAAAAATTTTATAGAACTTTTCACCGTCTTTTACCCACCTCTTAGGAGAATCTGGAAATTTGAATAAAACTTAATTTTACCGCTTCTGTGAGTGAAATTTCGAAAATCTGAGAGACACAGTTAATATCAACGAGTAAAATGTGGTGCAATAAGATAAAAATTATTTTTTTGTGAATATTAACTTTTTTACATTTATTTATCACAGTTAAAAGTAAATAGGGTAATTAAGGGTAAAAAGTATATTAATATTACCCTAAGACATGTCCTAAATCTATTGGACAAGTCTATCTCGACCAAAAACAACCTTAGGAATAAAATATTATCATTTAGGTCCACATGGATTAGAATAGAACATTTATTATTATTTAATTCAAAGAAGAGTTGAAAGAGGTAAAATCAATGTTTAATTACTAAAACATTTTTAATATAGGGTTATACAAAAGATAAATTCGATTTTAAATATTCATTATTAAGATAAAATTATTTCTTACATAATGGTATTTTATTTATAATTTTTACACATTAAATAATTTTATTTATGTATGACATAGTTGTTATGAAGTAATTTCTGAATTTATGAAATATTAAATTAATTGATATTTTAAATATACAAATAAATATAATTAGAGTCTTTTATGAATTCCACTAATTTTATAGGATACTATGACACGTTATTATTGATTTAATTAACTTTTTTAGAAGTAATCATGCTGTTATGATTTTCACAAAAATCAAATTCCAAATAGTGTCAAATTTGATATAAAACAGTTTTTAAAACAAATATTATATTATTAATTCATATTATATTCCTAAAAATCTATGGATTGGCAGAAGGACTTGTATAATTATAGGTGTATCATTAGTGTACCACTAGGGTTTCTCTTGGAAGTTTATAGTATTTTTATCAGACATATAATATAAAAATACAAAGAGACATGGTAAATGTTAAACTTATTAACTAAGAGTTAAAACTAAAATATAAGGTTAATACTATGACCCAAACCTGTCAAAAATATATTGGTTGAGTTTTTTGACCTATCCACACCTTAATCTTTAAATAATCTACTTTGGAGCCATTTGAATCCAAATATGGATTTTTTATAAAATATTATTTCTAGGTTTTCCAAAGGAGCCTCTCACCCCTCTTATAAAAGGGAACTCCCCCTTCTCATTAATTCACACATTAAAAGCCATTTGGCTTGGCAAAACTCGACCCAAATATCCTCCTTGCTTCCCTCAATTCAACCTAGAGGACTTAGTTTGTTCATAAATCCAACCTAATGAGCCCCATTGATCAAATCAGACGGAAGAACCCGAAAAAGAGGTAATGTTTTCACCACACTCTTTAAAGTTCATTTCTTTTTCAAATTCATATTTCCTTGTTATTTCCATTCTAAAATAATAACTCTAGTATCTTCTATATACGGTTATGTTATTATAAATATGGAACAATCAAATTCATTATTCTATCCATCCCTTGAATGACATGTCACCATACGTGCATACGTAAGGCCTACCGTCTCCACGTAGTGGTGTAATTGTTATTCAATATATTATTATTTATATGGGTATAATAATGATGTATAATTCATGTAAATAAAAAATATAACATGATAATGATTCTTTCTATATGATATAAATCCAATTATATATTATTTTAATATCAAAAGAATGATATTGTCGCCCGTGCGTACGTATGGACTACCGTCTCCACGAACTCGATGAGATTCATTCCCCATCATATCCATTTGAGTATAATTCTCATTTAATGATTAAAAAGAATTTTTTAGGAATTGATATCATTTGGGATATGAATAATATAAAACCTGTCCATAACAAACATGGATTACGTAACAAAACAAAAAAAGGAAAACGAATCCATTAACACCCGAAACGACAATAATACTAAGATATTACTAACAAATCAATGTTAAAAGATCATATATGATATCTTATTAATGTATATGATTTTTTTTATAATTTAATAAAAATTATTTCACCATTATACAGGAAGTTAACCAACCCTCAACCACGGAAAAGTACAAGGTAAGGGTTTATTTCAAAATCTCTTCATTATCAGAGGTTGTTTATACGTAATTATCTACTGGGACCTCTTTATCATCCACATCCATGTTTATTAAAAATGTATATCAAAAAATTATTACTATTTTATAGAATATGGTTTAATTTCATTTATTCCATTGACTAAATTTTTATAAGAATTTTATAAAGGAATCTTTCCATCGTTTTCCAAACAAGGTCTTTTTTAACCATTTCGACAGAATTATGGTAATAATGTTTTCTAACTTATACGACAGATGTGGCTATTTTACCCCATTATAAATCGTCAAGGAATCCCTTAGAAGTATATAAGAATATTTTCAAAGTAAATGTTTTATTATATAATTATGTGACTTTTAAATGATTTCAAAAAAGAGATATTTCTCTCAAATAGTTTTTATTTCATCTATGTAAGCATCCTTTGATGGATTTTAAGCTTTTTTGAATTTGATTTATTATGTTACAAAACATCCAAATTGTATTAATGTTTTTGTGATATGTTTTACTGTGGATGTGTTATTTTTATACCATTCATGGTTTATGTAGAAAGTATTGACATTTCGTATGCTAGGTTTAATACGAATGTTTATGTTATGTTTAAACCTGTTAATTTGAGGAATGCATTGGACTTAATAAGTGAAGGGTGGAGCCTGCTATAGCTCCTCGATGCATCTGTAGGTTTCATGAGAGAAACTAGTGTCTTGGCACGAGGCCTTGACAAAATAATATTTTTTGTCTTGGAACGAGGCCTTCACTACGTGGTTATGATAGTCTAGAATTATGCATTCCATCATTATGAAAGTGGTTATTGATATTCCATGTGATTATTCGATTAGTGGAATATCCATGTGAATAAGTAAATGGAATTATTTCATTTTACCTTTTCAATATTATGCTGAAGTTCACGTTTAAAAGGATTTTGTTTTCGTTATACATTGCCTTAAATGTCTATTCTTATTGTGAATGTTTCCGCTATATTTTTATCCTTACTGGGCATCTGAGCTCACCCCTTTCTATGTTTTATTTTTCCTAGGAAGTGAAGAAGTATTTTGTGAATGGTCTGTAGGGATAGTATGTGGGGATATGAGTGTGGACTATGGAGACTATGTTGTTAGAGATTTCATTTTTATGATGTAATGTAAGTCATATGAATATATCTAGTGATTCCAAGGCTACTAAACTAATTGGTCTTTCGAGACATGATCTTTCTTGTGATCATGCCAATGTTATGGAATAATTCACCGACTCGAGGTAATTGAGGTTGGGGCGTTACAACATATATGTATACATATGTTACTCCTAATATAATATTTGAATTATCATGTTATTAGATTCCATGATGAGAATAAGACACCCTGAGTTTTTTTCATTTTATCCATATGCTTCCATATGTGTTATTGTAGAAATATTTTTATTTCTAACAGAAATCTGTGAGTATATTATTTATAGGAATTTTATAAACATTGTAATTTACAAGGTGTTTTATTATAGTATATATATCATTAATTTTGATATTGAATTTATCTTTTCCTTGAAAATATTTTATGAAAAAAATTGGAAATAAATTTTATAACATTAAATGTTAAAATATTTTTTTGTTAAAAAGTATAATATATAAAAATGGAATACATCCATAATGGATTTCATGGATTTTAGAAGGAGTAATGGGTTTCCTTTAATTTTTTGTCTTTTATTGATAATTTTTTATTTCATCCAACATTTTAAAATTTTATTATAGGGCCTTATGATATGTGATAATCAATGTGAAGTTAAGACACAAATAAAAAAATTATAAATAATGAAAAAAGTTTTTTGTGAATAAAAAATGTTTCTAAATTTCTACATCCTATTTTGGTGAAAAAAAATTATTTTTCAATGGTAGTTTGCATAGTATTCTTGTACTGGATTGATATGTAAGATCATTTCCTATTTCAATAATAATCTAAATCTAATATGATAAAAGGAATGTAGAAAGGGAAACACTTTCTAATAAAATCATAATAATTGGTTGTTAAATGAAAATGTCATTTCTAACGAGACCAAAATTAATCCATCATAACAACTTTTCATCAACACCACACCGATATTTATTAATAAAAAAATATTCACTACTGGAAAACTAACCTATACCAACGGTTTGGAACTGTTGGTATAGGCCTACAAACCGTTGGTATAGCCTATACCAATAGTTTGGAGCACTGTTGGAAAGTAAGTCGTTGGGATAAGTCTATACCAACGGTTTTTGTAAAACCATTGGTATAAGTAATATGAAAATATATACCAACTATTCCATAAAACTGTTGGTATATATATTTAAAAAAAACCATTCGCTGGGATTTGATCCAAGGACCCCTAGTTTATCATTGAACGACATAACCACTAACCTAACATGTCTTTTGTGAACAAAATTCCATATATATATATGTATTCTCATAATTATTTTAAATTTTGATTTATATAATGTTCTTGGTAATAAGATTCGATAAAAAAATCGAAGGACCCTATACCAACGTTTGTCAAAACTGTTGGTATAGACCTATTCCAAAGGATTTGACAACTGTTGGTATAGGGTCCTTGATTTTGGGAGAAACATTGGTATAGGGGGGACCTTTCCCAATAGTTTGGCCAAACCATTGGGATAGGTACCCACCCCTTCCCAACGGTTTGGCCAAACCGTTGGGAAAGTGGGCTCAAAGTATACTTTTTCCAATGGTTTTCCCAAACCATTGGGAAAAGTGTCCAAACCGTTGGGAAATCCATACCCTTTCCCAACGGTTTTGGAAAGACGTTGGTAAAAGTGACCTCAAAGTGGGGTTTCCCAATAGTTTGGCCAAACCATTGGGAAAAGGGACCTATACCAATGGTTTTTACAAACCGTTGGTATATAAGTGTTTGGAAAGGTCAGATTTCCAGTAGTGATTGTCCCACATTTTATAGGAATAGAGACCTCTCTTAATTTAACCATTTAGAATATGTTAAGTAACATTGTATCATATTTTTCCTTTCAGATAAGAATTATACTAATTTTTTTACTAATAAGAATATGAATATTATAATATCAAATATCATAGACTTCTTAGAGTCAATCCTCATTTCATGTGAAATGTATTCTCATTTTTCTTCCCAGTTTCGTATAAAAATAATTTAATTGACATTTATAATCCCAATAAGTTATTTTATAAAGTCTCACATGACCTATAGTAATAATCCAAATTTCATTTCTTCAATTTTGATCACTTAATTAAATATTCTTGTTTTGAATACAATGATCAATGAAATTTTATTCTCATAAATTCCAATCATTATATTATAAAAAAAGTAAATATCACCATTTATTATAAAACCATATTTTTTAATAATGTCGTCTTCATACATATGTTTACCAATGATGAATTATAGCTTCATATACTATTTGAAAATTTTATTTTTCATTTGAGGTTATATTGAAGAAAATATTAAATATATTTCAATACATCAATATAAAGGAAATGAATCATCAATATAAATTTCCACAATGTGTGACTATCCTTCGCAAAAAATATATTTATATTATAAAACCACACCTTTATCATTGGGGTTATTTCATAAAAAATTTCATATCAAAATCATGTTTCATAAGATTTGAAACCAATTCAAATGTATCATTATTATCAATTTGATTAATTTCTTCATCCATCATTCCAACTAAATCATCATGTTCTAATTCCACCTAAAAACTATTTATTTGACTTCCTGAGCATGAGGGAGTGATTGGTAATCCATTGAAATTTATAGGTTTTGAACCCATGATAATATCAATAAGGATATTTTATGGATCAAAATGTTTCCAATGACTTTTAAAATTAGATCCACGTTACTATGAAACAAATTTATTACTAAAATATTTATAATCAATATGACATATTCTAAATTATACTATAAAATTCATATTTTTCCTACGTCTTCCAGCACATTCTCCTTGAGAATATTTAATCCAATCATAAATAAGTATTTATTAACGAAATTAATTTTTATTTTCTAATATAAATAATTCATATCTATCAATAATTTTCATTTTATTCTTGATTTAATTATGGTAACTACATCAACTAGGTGCTTATCCAATGAATATCCCCTAATTGAGACTCTTATCTATCATTCCAATGTTTCTATGATTTATAATGATGTAACAATGGATTATAAGAACATTTAATCTCTTAACATTAAATTTGTTTAAAAACTATATCTAATTTTTAATATTCATTTAATTGGTTTATGTTACTGTAGAATGAGAATATAGATAGTTGTTGTTGTGGAAAATCTAAAAAATTACATCAAAATTCCACGATATGAAAACATATATCTTTTTATTTCCAATAGAATATTATGTTTCTACTCAGTAAATCTTTTTTAATATTATATATATAGAATTAATAGTTCATTAATTATTTTATGATTCAAAATATATTACTAAATGTCTTAATTCACACATTCAAATATATTTTTGGGGATGATTTTTTTATAACAAATCTGTTTTATTTTATGTAAACTTATAATTTTTCCTTAAAATATCAAGACTTTATGACCTGAAAAACAAGATATATAAAAAATCCATACTAGTGAAGTCATTAGATTTTTTCTATGAAAAAACATATCTCAATGAGTAAACTTCATTATCATTAGAGAACACATATATTAATTTTCAAATTAAAGGGTTCTTTTATTTTTATCTCCATTAACTTATGAATCTTTTTTACTATAATGTAGACATAAAATGAAATTAAAGGGTTGATTCATCTTTGATTAATATTTTTCATATTTTTCATAGCTATATTTTTGACATATTAACCATTGTTTCATGAAATGGAAGAGACCTTTGAAAAATCCTATTTTCATTCATAATTCTTAATCGTCATATACTTTGATATTACTTAATTTTGAGAAATAAGAAATAGATTATTTAATGTAAAATATCCCATTATAATTTTTTCCCATATTTTACCTTTATAATGACACAAATAGTATTTATAAAGGTTTCCTTGTTATCATTATCAAAAATCTAAGGGGTATTCAAAATATTATACCAAATAATATAAAAATAACATTACTAGATTTACTTATACTCGTAATGGTGAATCCAATTACTTTCACAGTTTTTTACATCATTTCACGAAGTAAAAGTTTCACTATTAAACCATGTGATGTCTTTAAATTTATAGTTATATATAATCTTTTGTGATGTGATACAGCCACCATGTATCTAGGGATTTTATATTTTTTCATTTTTAAAATAATCCCTCTCAACCATATATTATAATTGATTACTCTTCCAAATATATGATTTTTGGTTTACATTTTCTTTTACTTTATACAATTGAGTTATTAGATTTTTTTACATTAATTATACTTATCATATGTTTCCTAGATATAATTATTTGTTTTATGAAATTATTCTATCACTATTCAATGTCATCCCATTTATTCTCTTGAAACATTACCTTGGATCCCTTCGACTTTATAACCTATCATTAATTAAGTGAGAGAAATAGTAAACCAATTCATGTATTATTTGTGTGTATTTATTTTTCCATAATAAAAAGTCCCATTAATGTGAAATCACCTAAAATAGAAAATAGATTTATGATAATATCCACATTGATTTTATATGTTTTTTTAAACTCATCTTCTTATTTTTCCAATTTAATTTCATAATATATATTTCTATAACCTTGTATTTTCCCTACAATATTTACTTTATATTATTCTTTTTAATAAATTATAATTCATAGATTCCCTAGTATTACAGTTTTATGTAGTAAATGATTAATTCACCACCTTGAGTGAACAAATTAGCTTCATCCTTTCTCATCATTACTTACAGTCTTTATGATCAATTCTTAAGATCCCACAAAAAAATATTTAATGGAAACATGGGACAATACCCAAGTTTCTAGGTAATATTAGAATTGTTATCATCTATTTATAGAATTCTGAGGCATATTTCACAATATTTAAAAACTTAATTTATATGTATTTTGACAATAAATTTTCTATGTACGTAATCATTTCATCAAGATCATTCACCAACTATTATTTCTAAATGGAAGTTCCAAATATAATATTCATTATCACAACCTCATCATTCAATATTTTAAATATTTCCCTCATTTATAACAGAATGTCATCATTGAATTTGTCTTTATATTCATCATAAGATACCAAAAAATAATCATTACCATATTTCATTACATTATTTTCACATTCATAATTATTATTTTCCTTTATGAACACCATCAGTTATTTACTTTTGAAAAATCCATTATCGCATCCCCATCAATTTATTCCTCCTTAGTACCACCTTGTTTTTCTTAAATGAATGTATCATCTATCACAAATGATTTAATTATTATTGTTAGTTTCCATTATCCTCCTGATACCTTTTCCATAAATTATATTCATCTTTACATGATGTCAAATATATTTTTTGAGGTTTTTCTTCATTCATATTGTATAAGGTAGTATGTTTCTTTTAAATTATTTTATACTATTTTGGCCACATTATTTTTTTTCTTAATGTTGTATATCCTAATAATATTAATGTTCTGTTGTAGGGAATATAATTTAAATGTGTCTAATAATTCTTTAAATCTTAATTATAATAGTTTCTTTCCATTATATTTTCATTTTACATAATATTTCAATTTTGAAAACCAATATATAAATTTAAAAAAAATTCCATTCTAGTTTCTTCCAAATAGGTTTCATCATTATATGAATTATTAGGGTTAATTTTTTTTAGGTTTTTAATTTCTAATTGATTTCCCCTTTTCATATTTTTTATTTATCTTTAACGATATCACAAAATATTTATTTTAAGCTGTTAATAAAATATAGGTTTTTATTATGGTACTCAAATATATATCTTTATTAAAAAGGATATAAATATATTTATTTAATAAATTTGGTGGATTAATCCTTATCTTATTGATAATGATGGAATCACATGGATTTCTCTATATCACCAAAATGAACTTATAACATTGTCCACCAGGAAAGCTAACTCATTCATTGATTCTTTTTCAACCATATAAATAAAATAAAACTGTATATTGGATTTTTATAACTAATATATGATTAGATTTTTATATCCTTATAGATATCATGGATTTCATTCATATTCAATAAGATTAATATAATCCTACAACTCATGTAAACTACTTCTCTATGGGGATGAATTTAATACATTATGTGCTCTCCCATTGGCTTAATTATTAATCATCAATATAAAAGTGTAATCCAGCCCGACTTGATGAATATGTAAACCATTATAAATAATATCATGAATTACTATCTTGAAATATTTATCATATTGAACTAGACTTTCCATTTAAATATAGAGTCTCCTTCCATAGAAAATGATAAATATATTATTTTTTACAATATGAATGAAATATATAAATCTCTTTAATCAAAATGTGTTAGCAATATAATCACTCAAATCCATCAGATTTTGAACAGAAACTGCCTAAAGAAATCACTAATACCAACTAAATGATCAAAGAGATAATACACTACAATTAAAAATGGGGGAGAATTTTTGGCTACCAAAACCCTAGCACTCAAAAAAAGATTCTCATTTACGATTATTTATATTAGATATTAAACATCATAATGTGAAAATAAGATATAGTGTGAAAAATTTGACACAAATAATAAATGGGTTGTATAAGGTGTAAACACACTTTTTATCATCTGGATATTTATTTGTGATAAATAATTCTGATCCCATAAGTAATTTTATTATTTTATTATCAATAAGATCACAAATTATAATAATAATCTAGTAATAAATTTCAATAATATTAATGAAAGACAATTTCAACATTTTTTTCAATCATCACTTCACTTCATCTAATTTTCCACACAAATTTATATTATATTTTCTACCATGTTTACCTCATAAATCCTTTCTTTTATCCCATTCTAATAACTTCAAATAAAGTGGTTATATCCCTCAATGATTTGTCTCATTCAAAAAATATCAATACATGAATCATAGAATATTTCTCTTAATATGCCAATTTCATGTCCTAAAAAAATAAAATATTTTAATTTGATGATAACTTATACTAGATTTAGTTTATATTATTGGGTAGTCCCCCTGTATCCCAATTTTCATTCGAGTTTTCATCCCATAGACAAAATAAAAATTCATGTCGTATTGTATAATCAATATAGAGATATCACATATGAAATCAATAGTCTTTTAAAATTTAGGTGTTAACATTATCACCTTGTGTTACATCCCTAGAAACTCCCCTTGGATACATTTAATTAATGTGTTTTTTTAATACAAGTACAAAGATAATGTTTTCTTCATCATTATCCTAAAATAACCAACTCTATGGCTATATACCTCCAATGTATGGATTATATATATTTTACGACATAATAAATAATTGGAAATGCCTTTTTAAAGGCATAGTCCCCTTTGTTTCAAGTCATCTCATTCCATAATTCCTAAAATAGGAAACCAAGTACTATGAATAATTATCTAAACCATTTTCTACCTTTCAAAATTTCACATGGTTACCATTGAAATACCTATTTTGGCCCATTTATCATCTTCTTCCTGAGTCCCAAAAGAGGACACCATACCCTATGTGTGTTTCACACTACCTATGTCATGATTCAAGATACATAGAAGCAATATGGCTTATAAGATTTCCATTCAATAAGGAATCCTTAACTAGTAATTTTTTACAATGATAATTCTCATTCTCATAGTCTCTAGAATATAAACAGACTATGATCATAATTTTTATACTTCAATTCCAACCAACTCAACTCTAAATACTGACATAATTATAAATAAACTTGTTTTAATTAAATACATAATGATTTCAGTGTAATAATTCATTTATTTTTTACCAAAATAAATAAGTCATAATAAGTCCCCAATGTGACGGTTATCCAAACCACATATAAAAGGATAAAATGGTCTTACAGTGTGTTATCCAACATCTCAAAATATAGAACAACATAATATTATCAACATAAAAATTGAATGAAACACATATCTATGCATTTATAAATTTAGTTCATAAGGGGTTTATTTAATCTCATAAAATACATCAAAAACTGACCTTCATAAACACAAATATCCTCCAATAAATCTTCATTATCGAGTTACACCACCTGAAAAATCAACCATAAAAATTCTCTAACCCAACATTATAATAGAGTGGATAGTATATATAATAATTATTCATTTATCTAAAAATAATGAATAACCAATTAAATTTCATGAATTAAAAAAAATAAATGTATTAAAATTTTGGTACATTATATTTTCCTCTCAGATCAATACAACCCAGGGTGAAGCCAGATCAATCTTCAATGAGAAAACTATCTCATCCTCAAAATCTCATATTGTACCACATGTGATTATAGCTAATTACAAATTTGAACACAACGTTTAACACATATATATCTTGTTAGAGTTTATCATTGATATGATAAATACGAACATAACATTCATAATAATAAAAGTATGTAAAATAAAACAAAAAAACATTCATAGTCCCTACAAATCAACTCTATGAATATCATTCCCATTACCCTAATGATTGAAATTATTAAAAAACCTCAATGATATCATTGACACATACACTAACGTATCTTTAAAAAAATATAGACTATATATATTCAACAACAATCCAAATAAATTAGTGGGTAGAGGTGTAAAGACCCGTAAATTTCAAAGAAATGTATTTTTTTGATTTCATTGGGATTTTACGAGTATGCAGTTTCTGACGGCACCTGATTATGAGGCCCGGTGTTCCCAGAATCAATTTCCGAAGTTTAGCTCGGGCACGTTCAGTGAACAAACGAGCGGGTTTTCTTAACTTTTGGACCAGTGCTCGGAATCGAAATATGAGGGCACCGATGAAACCGCTGCATCGATAATTTCTTAGGAACACCTTTTCTGGAGTTGAGTTTTCTCGGGACGAGTTGTTAAAAAAAGTTTGTTGTTTAAGTGGTAAGTAAATAAAGTTGTGTCACAACTTTATTTTTCTCTTTGTGGTATCACATCCATGTGAGGAAATATCCTAACACCTCTTGTTAGGATATTAGGGAGGTGGACCCCCCATGAGCCCCACACCTTCAATTTCCTCTAACTCCTCTAACCCACTTAATGTTGGCAACCCCCCATTTATTTTGTAACTCATCCTCTCTCCCTCATTAATTACATGTCAACTCTCACATTAAATTGATTAGTTAAATCTATTCAATTAATTTAATTAATAGTTTGAATTTTAAATTTTTGAATTCATGGCATGGGTTAATAAAATAAGGATGAACCTTATTTTATTTGGGGTTGGTTTTGTTGTGTGGAGATTTTGGGAGAGTTTTCTCTATGTTTGAAGGACGCGAAGAACACCAAGGCTTTGACGAAGAAAGTTTTCACCGCAAAGAGATTGACGAGCCGTCTCTTATTCTCTCTACAGCCGGTGTGTGATGACATTCCCTTCTTGGATGCACGTCGTTCTAACTTCTCTCCACATCAAAGGAAGGGAGACGCTGCTTCCTCCTCGGATTTGATCCATCGACGTATATGAAGCTTCATCTCGCGATGCTGTTTTCCGTGATGCTAGCATCCGCGAACTTCTTCAAGGTAGGGGTTGTTCATCGTTGTGTTTTATTTAATGAATTTTGTTAGTAAATAAATTAGCCACTTGATATCGAAATAATGGGAGGAGGTCGGACCGCACAAACACGACCGATCCTCCTCCCTGTTGTTGTTGTATTTTCGTGGCTTGGAATGGAGGAAACACATTGTCGTCGCACCGCGCGGAAACAAAGAAACAACGGCTAGTTTGGGCCGCGGTGAAGGAGAGCGACACCGTTGTGCCACGCCGTTGAGACCAAAGGAGGTCGTGGTCGTAGTCAGGCGGCGGTGGAGGAGCGCAGCGCCGTCGTGCTGCGCCGGAGCACCGAGGAGGGCCGCGGCCGGGGTGGGCCGCGACGGAGGGGCACAACACCGTCGCACCGTGCCGGACGACAAGAGCCGCGCCCTTTGGCTGCGGTGGTGGATCATGGGGCGGCCGAGAATTCCGGCCTCCGTTAGACAGGGAGGCGGGACCAGATGGTCCCGCAGCAGCAACACCGGTTGGCCTTAATGGTCGGCCATTTCTTGAAGAAACCAGGGAATAAACCCCCGGCCTGCGCAACAAGGGCGGACCCCCGCAGGTCCGCCATTCCAGGAAATCATGGGGGGAAGCGCTCCTCCCCTTCCGCGGCTGCTCAGTGCATGGGCACCCGGGCTGGACTGGCTGCACCGGGCTGGACCGCCTACGCTTGGCCGGCCGGACCACCCGCGCCGAGCCGGGCCGCACTATCTAGGCTGGGCCAGGTCGGGCAGCACCGGCCTGGCCTGGCTGGGCTGCGCCCAATTGGGGCGGACCCGGACCCGGGTCGGGTCGACCCGGTTCGGGCCGACCTAGGGGGTATTAGGCCGGGTCGGACCGGGCCCAAACCCCCCGTTTCCAGACAGATCTGTTCAAACACCCATAACATGGGCCACGTACCTCTGATCGACGCACCGTCAGTTGGGTTGCGATCCTTGGATCGAGAAGGTTGTTTAGGTATATTACACTCATGGTTTAGGAGAACTTTGTGTATGGGAGGGTTGGTTCGAACACGAAACCAACTGGGCCTTTGGAGTAGAAACACTGATAACATGATCTCCAGACGTCCAATTGATGTTCCATCAACTTTGTTGGATTCCTCTTAGTGAGACGGTTCTTTTGGATTAATCCTATCAAGGTTTGGACGCAGTTGGAGTACGTTCAGGTTGGTTTTGAATTAAATACCAACCGGGTCCCTAGGACGAAAAAGCCAATAACTCTCAGACCGGGCATCTGATTGATGCGTCGTCTGTCGCGTTGTGTTCCTATTGACGAGACGGAACTTTGGGATACATAAAATTCAGACTTCATGTTAGTGGATTTAACGACCCCCTTGGCTCGTGGAGCAGACCCTCCTGGAATCGAGCATGCTGTGTGCGGGAACACTTGAGCTAGCTGCGATGAAGACGACTACCATACTGGGATCCTCCGTGGGTTCGATGAGGACAAATACCATACTGGGATCCTCCATCGGTTCGACGAGGATGACTACCATACTTGGATCCTCCGTGGGTTCGACGAGGATGACTACCATACTGGGATCCTCCGTGGGTTCGACAAAGATGAATACTGTACTCAGATCCTCTGTGGGTTCGACTACCATGTTGGGATCCTCTGTGGGTTCGACGACGATGACTACTATACTTGGATCCTCCGTGGGTTCGGCAGCGATGACTACTAAACTTGGATCCTATGTGGGTTCGGCAGAGGAGATGATTCAGAGGCCACATCTAATCATCTCCACCCCTCTTCATAAATGGATACCTGTGTGAACTGAGTCTTAACATACAATCATTATCATCGATATGATTGTTATGTTTTTCTGTGTGGATTTGTTTGTGAATTACTATGTGGAATGGGCTATGTTCTCCTATGTGGACTGGGTTTCACTTTGGCTCGTGTGTTGGAGCCGACCTGGGATTGATGACTAGGTATATATATGGTCATATACCTAAGTAAAGTTGGTTGTTACTTCATGATTGTATCATTCCTTTGTGGTTAATCCTTTATGGATTCTGGGAGACCTTCGGGAGTCTCGGGGTCCCGAATGAGCAGCGTATACTCACCCCTGCACGAGTTATGTCGGCACTACGTTGTGTTGGATGCAGACGATGGATAACGCTGATTGAGGTAGGAGCTCGTCGAGCTGGACGGTACCTGGAGGTGGATCACTGGACGGGACATGCTCGGAGCGGACGACTGGAGCCAAGGAGCAGAGGAGTCTATCTATACCCACACTTTAGGTGGTATTTCCAGAGGACGACTCATACTTGCTGCTTTACTTTCCAGTTGTTGTACTTTGATTTTTGTTATACTATACTTTCAGTTGGGTTTGTATTCTAGACCATTACATTCCAGCACTTACTATTATACTTAGTTTACTTAGTGTTTACATATTCTTGTATACTATATGGTGTTAGTTTTATTTTATAAAGGAAATTCCTTCCCTTATATTGGGATTTACTCCTTTGGTGCTAGTCTCCAGCCCCTGGCCTATGGAAGGCGGGCTTGTGGTAGTCACGGCACGGGTCCCGAGGACAGATCGTGACAAATTGGTATCAAAGTGGTTCAGTTCTACCGCAGAACATAGGACCCTGAACATTCTTCTATATGAAGCAATTGTGTTAAGGGTATTGAGTGTGGTTATCAGTCCAGGGAGACCAGTGTTGGTGCGGCGGCCGATATATCCATATACCAGGACCCTGACTTATAATTTCCAACTCATTACACAAAAACGTTGATTGCAAGTGTGTTTCAAAAGTATTCATTGTGATTACTTTGTGTCAGCACACCAGGTATACTATATTGACCGTGGCGCACCTCCCTCTTTTCAAGATGGCCCCACAATGGCAGCCAGCTAGGGTTCCAATCATTGTGTGAGATGACAGCCCCCCGAGCAACGAGGCCTCGGTGCAGGGCCCTATTACAGTGGGGGCACCGGTGGTACCTCTACCTGTCGAGCCACCAATGCCACTAGAACTAGAAGCTGAGATTTCACGTCGCCTTAGTGCACTGCACGAGTTTCAGAGTTAGAGACCGCCCAGGTTCCGCGGAGAGACGGACCCTCAGGAAGCCGAGGATTGGCTGGAGGATGTTGTTCGAGTTTTCAGGTTAGTTGGGACACCAACTGACCTTGTGGTGATCCTTGCGGTGAGTCTCCTGCATGCAGCAACAAGTAGATGGTTGACCCTGATGCTCCAGGTGCACGATGAGGCATCACTTATTTGGAAGGACTTCTAGAGCCTCTTCCGCTCGGAGTTTGTTCCAGCCACCCTTCGTGCTGTGTGAATTAAAGAGCTACTACAGCTGCGGCAGGGCAGCATGACGGTAGCCCAGTACTCGGCGAGGTTTACCGATCTCTCGCGCTACTCCACGGACATGGTATGAGACCCATTATTTTGGGATCGGACCTTCGAGCAGGGACTAAGGCATGAGATCATGCCTTCAATGATCTCCCTGAACATCCCGACGCAGGCGGGGGTGCTGGAGAGAGCCCTTCTAGTGGAGAGTTTTCTCGACGGCCAGACACCACCGGCGAGACCCTCCACAAGACAACCTGTAGCAGAGTCTTCTACAGCTGGTAGTAGATAGTTGACGTAGAGGTCCAAGCGGGCAAAACCATCAGGCGAGTGATCTCTGGACATGGGATCGTTTGTGCGGGGCACACGAAACAGAGGCTTCCACACGATGAGTAGGGAGTGCTATGCATGCGACGGGCAGGGTCACATAGCTCGAGACTGCCCGACCCGCCCTACAGATGAGTAGTAGGCAGTAGAGGGACCTCCTAGGAAGAGGTTCGACCATGGTGGTCCACAGGGAGTAGGTGTAACACCCCGAAATTTTATGAAAAATATTCTTTTTAATTTCATTAATGTCTTGTGTTGTATGCTACAACAAAAGGAGCTTGCACAACACGCATCGTTGACTTGCCTTGCATTACACGCAATCGCGACCTTCCTCGATAGCGTGTGTAGTACGCAATAACGAGTTTCACTAAACAACAATATGCTATTAAAATATTATTAAAACTAGCCGTTATGAATAGTAATAACCAGTTTTTGAAATTTTATAAATTTTATTTTTTAAAATGGACTTCATTTTTGGATTCGGAATACCGAAATTAGCCTAGGGTGAAATTTTGGTATTTTTCTGAAAACATTCAATTTTTGATGAATAGTGAAACCACTAAGTGGTAGGTTAAAAACTGAATTTTGCATAAAACTTATTTTTACCGCTTCGGTGAATGTAATTTCGAAAATCCGAGAGACACGGTTAATATCAAGGACTAAAATGTGGTTCAATGAGATGAAAATAATTTTTGGTGAATAATAACTTTTTACTTTTTTTTACCACGGTTAAAAGTAAATAGGGTAATTAAGGGTAAAGATGATATTATTATTACCCTAACACATGTCCTAATTCTATTGGATAAGTGAAATTAGACCAAAAACAAACTTAGGAATAAAATATGACCATTTAGGCCCACTTGGACTAGATTAGGACATTTATTATTAATTTATTTAAAGAAGGGTTAAAAGAGTTAAAATCAATGTTTATTTACAAAAACATTTTTAATATGGGGTTATTCATAAGATAAATTAGACTATAAATATTCCTTAAAAATCTAAAAATATTTCCTACATAATGATATTTTATTTATAATTTTTAGACATTAAATAAATTAATTTATATATGATACAACGATGATGCAGTAATTACCCTTTTAAGGAAATGTTAACATAATTGATGTTATAAATGCTAAAATAAATTTAATTTGAGACTTTTTATGAATTACACTAATTTTATAGGTCACTATGATATATTAGTGTTGATTTAATCAACTTGATTCGAACATATAATTCTGTTATGACTTTGACAAAAATCATATATCAAATAGTGTCAAAATTGACACAAAATAGTTTTTAAATAAAATATTATATTATTAATTGTTATTTTATTCCTAAAAATCTAAGGTTCGGCAAAATTAATTAGATAAGGACATATATATTAATAATAAACAACTTGGGGTTCTTTTGGCATGTTATTGTAAGTGTATTAAACATATAGTGTAAGAAAACAAAAATTCACGGTAAAAGTTAAATTATTTAACTTAAAGTTAAATCTAATTGATAAGGTTAAAATAATAACCTAAACTTGTCTAAATCCTATTGGTTGATAGGATTTCTACCCATCCCCACTTAAACTTCTAAATAAGACCCTTTGGAACCATTATAAACCCATTTTGACTTTAATATAAAATAATATTTTGAGATATTTCTAAGGTGCCCCTCTCCTCCATTATAAAAGGGCACCTCCTCCCTCTCTTCCTCACACAACTTTGAGCCTTCAAGATCGGACAACCCCTGCCAAAATCTCTTCTCCACTTCCCTAGAAACATCCTAGAGGTTCTGGTCTTCCTCAAAGACCAATTTTAGTGCCCTAAGAGGAGGTCTCAAAGAGGCACTTCAAAGAAGAGGTAATTACCGTTACCAATTCTTTCATCTTTATTTCTTCTTCCACTTATTCTTCTTAGGTTGTTTCATTATGAAGTAATAAAATTAGTATAACTCATATACTGATATGTTATTATAAGTATGAAACAGCCCTATTTCACCATCTATCCATCATACGGAAAAAGAAATCCCCGCGCGTGCGTACGTACGGAATACCGTCTCCACACCGTGGTGTAATCTATTTTCCACCACCACCTTACATTGATGGGTATAATGGTGTAAAGAATAAATATAAATAGTTATTACAACATCATATTGATTCTGATATATTGTATAATCCACTCCAATTCAATTCAATATTTATGGAAATGATATCATCGCTCGTGCGTACGTACGGACTACCGTCTCCACGACGCGATGAGATTCATTCTCCATGTTAACCATTTAAGAATGATTATAAAGTATATATAAGAAATAATAATGAAATATATGACATTATAAATCTACTGGATTTATGTATATATATATATATGTATGTCATCTACTTACTTCCATTCAAGACAATAAGGAATGGAAATCAACATTCATGCGTACGTACGGACTACCGTCTCCATGAACGGTGTTTTTCATTTCATTTATCTATCTATTATATATATATATATACTGAATATATATGATATATAAATAATATTTTATATTCTGGAAGTAAGTAAATCATGATATAAGTAATAATAATTTCAAGAACAACAAGTCAAAACACCTACGATAAATGAAACGATTTTACCCAAAACGCTTCTTTAACCTGGAATTTACAAAAGAACGGGTAATATAAAGTCATAAGTGAACCATATATGATATCATAACAATGAATATGATTCTGTAATAAGTCAATGACATTATTTAAATCATTATTCAGGAGGTTCGGACACATACGAAGCAAATCGGACCTAAGGTAAGGGAAATATCACAATCTCATTTTTATCCGAGATTGTTTATACCTTGGTATTTACTGGGGTTTATTTTATCATCCACATCCATGTTTCCTCAATATTTAATATTATTTCCATCAACCTAAAATTTTTTAAATCCAATTTTACCCTTCAGTGAGTTTGTAGTAAAGGATATGAAAGGAATCTTTTGTCGTTTTTTGTACGAGGTACTTTTTGACTTTTCCTACAAAAGTACGAAGAATGTTTTTTTAACTTATACGACATGAATGGATTTTTAAAACATTATTTCCAAGAAGCTTCCTTTACAAGTTTTCAAGTTTACTTTTAATCAACTTCTTTTAGTTATAATTTTATGACATGTTAAGAAATGAAAACTGTTTTTAAAGTAGAAAGGATATTTTCCTCAAGAATGGAGTTCAAGTGTTTTATCAAAATTATTTTCCATCTAAGATAATAAAGGGTTGTGTTTATATCCCTATTATTACATGGATTTGATTATGTTGTGATGGATTTTTTTTATGAATTCCTTTATCTTATATGAATTGTTTGATGATGTCACGATGTTTAAGATTCCCATTTTTATTACATGGGTTATGAAATGATGTATGATTTATGATTTTGTGGCACACATAAGAATGATATCATTATTAGATGGGTGGGACCTATATCTCCCTCCAATGCATTGGGTAAAGATTTTATATCTCATGAGATAGACAGGGCTGGAACGGTAGGTTATACCGGTTCAGTGAAACAGGACTGAAACGAGGGTGACTCGGTTCAGAAAGGGACTTTGTCCACTAAGATAGTCTTGGCAATGAGTCTTGACTAACAAGAAATGATTCTCTATGATTATGTGTGTATGCCACAAAGTTTCATGTTTTAAGTTATGATTATTGTGATTACATTTCACTTCCATGATTTATCCCATGTTATGAAATTATGATCTCTTTTGCAGGATAAGATTTCCAAAAGTTATGTGCTTCTGTATACGATGAGATTTATATTTCTTTTGTTTACCCTTACTGAGCATTTGTGCTCACCCTTTTATGTTTTCTTTTCCCCATGATATAAAGAAAGGTTTTAGGTAAAAAAAGGGGAAGATCTTTATGGGAGATATTGGAGATCTTTCACCACGATTAGAAGATTACGTTCCGAGTTTCCAAAGACACTAAACTATTACGATCCTTGTGTGTGTATTTTTTTTATGTACTAAGTATTCCGCAAAAGTAATGTAATGTTCATGTACGTCAAGCTTCGGGTCTCTACAGTTGGTATCAGAGGAAAGGTTTAGTCAACCTTTGGAAACTAGGATGCGAGAACTTTAGTGAGATCCTTAGAAATATTTATAAGGTTTGTCTAGGGATGTCCCTAAGGATAAGTATACGTATAGGATACAGTCCTATAACTACGGTAACGATCTTAGAATTTAACCGAAGAAGTTAGATATTGAGGATACTCACCCTTTATTATGATTTTTGCCTCTCACACTATTCTTTTTGGGTTTTAGAAAATGGCTGGAAACAAGATGATTCACGATAATGGAGGATATGATGGACAATGGAATGATATTCTTCATGAGAAACCAAATGAAATGGGATTTGGAGGTACAAACATCATTATTATGCCGAATCAGCAATCTCATAATATGATCAATAAAGTAAAATTTGGTTAGTTTCCTGGCTCAGCTAATAAGAGAAAGATGGAGTTTCATGATGATCATAGAGGAAAGAAAGTTCAATTTCCCCTATGTAAATCATGTGGGAAGAGGCATCAAGGAGAATGTTTCAAAGGAACTGGACGATGCTTTGGGTGTGGAAAAGAAGGACACAAAGCCAGTAAGTGCAAAGGAAAAGGTTCAGTTAACACCAGGGATGAGGATAATGGTATTGCTACAACATCAACAATGGTTAAATGTTTTAAATGTGGAATGTACGGGCATTATGCAATCCAATGCTCTAAGGGAATGTCTCCTGAAGAAAATCAGTATGGTCGTATGGGTAGTATTTATGTGGATGATGATGATGAAACTACAAATGATATGTGAGATGAAAGAATTGTTGAAGCTCGGTCAATGGTTTAAGAATGTAGTGGAATGATTACATGTTTATCATGTGTAATGTTGTATAAGTAATCTCATGGTACTATGGAATAAAGAGACATCTAAGGATTGTTACACTGTTGTCTTTCCTTGAGTTTTAAAAGTGTATGATTAATGTTACCAGTATCCATGAAAGGTTATTCAGATATTTTTGGAATGTAGATGATATGCGCATAATGAAGGGATAAGACGATAATGAGATGTTTGATTGTATTCATGAGCTCATGATTGATATAAGGACTAAGTGATATCATGGTTTGATTATAAAGATTTTTGAGGATTTTGGTATGTGGAAAGTTTTAATGTTTAACTGCATTCATGTTTTCACTAAGGTTCAATGGGTATTCAATAGAATACATGATTAAGGACTTTGAATGTTTAGAATGTGACCAACAAGACATATCTTATGATCAACGATGGTATTAAATCTCTGGTAATTGTTTTCACTATATTATGAGAGTGGACTGCAGTATTATGGGTAAGCCTAAAGATTGGAATGGATTATGTTGGACATAAGTTAGTATTGTTTAAGGATAAAAGTTTTTTTTGATATTATTGATGGGATGTTATAGTAATATAGTTTTAGAAAAAGGACAACCTGCAGGATGGGCGATAGCCCATCGCGTCGGACAAGGCTGTGGGAATCGAACCCACAACCGAAGTGCGACTGGCCTTTATCGCCTACCACTGGCCTATAGGAAGTCCCTGTTTAGTAGAAAATAGTTTTATTATATTAAGAAGTATGATATATGAAGTATAAGTTCATTTTTGGAACCATATATGTTTAATATAACCATAAGATGGACTTATAACTGTTGCTAACCTTTTGTTTGAAAGAGATGGAATGACCCATCATTCTATCACATGATCTGCTAACACATCACGAATAACAAATTCAACTTCATTTATTTAAGGGATGAAGTGGAAATTGTTCAATTCACGAACAACGGTGAGATTGTATCAAAATCATGCAAGTATTTCTTTTAATTCATCAACTTTAGGGAAATGATCTTGAAAACCAAAAATGTTGTCCTAGTGCTCTTATATCTGATTAATCAGATGGTACCTTAGATCGTCACAAATTTATGGATTTGTGATTGCTAGCTTTTCCATAGCCATTTTCTCTACCACTCTCCATCAGAACATGATGGTTAGATTTCTCTTCCATATCCATATTTTCACCTATGTGGAAACCCAGTGATTAGTTTATTTGGGTAACCGTTACGTTTCATACTTTTGTTTTTTAAAGATTGGTTTTGGTATTCCTTTTTACGATGTGGGTTTCTATTAAAGAAACATTCTAATAGTGAACCATTTATAACCCCGATGAATTTCGAGGGCGAAATTCATTTTAAGGGGGGTAGAATGTAACACCCAGAAATTTTATGAAAAATATTCTTTTTAATTTCATTAATGTCTTGTGTTGTATTCTACACCAAAAGGAGCTTTCACAACACGCATCCTTGACTTTCCCTTCATTACACGCAATCACGACCTTCCTCGATAGCGTGTGTAGTACGCAATAACGAGTTTCACTAAACAACAATATGCTATTAAAATATTATTAAAATTAACCGTTATGAATAGTAATAACCAGTTTTTGAAATTTTATAAATTTTATTTTTCAAAATGGACTTCATTTTTGGATTCGGAATACCGAAATTAGCCTAGGGTGAAATTTTGGTATTTTTCTGAAAACTTTCAATTTTTGATGAATAGTGAAACCACTAAGTGGTAGGTTAAAAACTGAATTTTGCATAAAACTTAATTTTATCGCTTCTGTGAATGGAATTTCAAAAATCCGAGAGACACGGTTAATATCAAGGACTAAAATGTGGTTCAATGAGATGAAAATAATTTTTGGTGAATAGTAACTTTTTACTTTTTTTTTACCACTGTTAAAAGTAAATAGGGTAATTAAGGGTAAAGATGATATTATTATTACCCTAACACATGTCCTAATTCTATTGGATAAGTGAAATTCGACCAAAAACAAACTTAGGAATAAAATATGACCATTTAGGCCCACATGGATTAGATTAGGACATTTATTATTAACTTATTTAAAGAAGGGTTAAAAGAGTTAAAATCAAAGTTTATTTAATAAAACATTTTTAATATGGGGTTATAAATAAGATAAATTAGAATATAAATATTCTTTAGAAAGATAAAAATATTCCCCACATAAGGATATTTTATTTATAATTTTTAGACATTAAATAAATTAATTTATTTATGACACAACGATGATGTAGTAATTACCCTTTTAAGGAAATGTTAACATAATTGATGTTATAAATGCTCAAATAAATGTAATTTGAGACTTTTTATGAATTAAACTAATTTTATAGGTCACTATGATATATTAGTGTTGATTTAATCAACTTGGTTCGAACATATAATTCTGTTATGACTTTAACAAAAATCATATATCAAATAGTGTCAAAATTGACACAAAATAGTTTTTAAATAAAATAAAATATTATTAATTGTTATTTTATTCCTCAAAATCTAAGGATAGGCCAAATGACTTAGATAAAGATATATATATTAATAATAAACAACTTGGGGTTCGTTTGGCATGTTATAGTAAGTGTATTAAACATATAGTGTAAGAAAACAAAAAGTCACGGTAAAAGTTAAATTACTTAACTTAAATTTAAATCTAATTGATAAGGTTACAATAATAACCTAAACTTGTCTAAATCCTATTGGATGATAGGATTTTGACCCATCCCCACTTTACCTTCGAAATAAGACCCTTTGGAACCATTATAAACCGATTTTGACTTTAATATAAAATAATATTTTGAGATATTCCTAAGGTGCCCCTCTCCTCCCTTATAAAAGGGCACCTCCTCCCTCTCTTCCTCACACAACTTTGAGCCTTCAAGCTCGGCCAAACCCGGCCAAAATATCTTATCAACTTCCCTAGCAACATCATAGAGGTTCTGGTCTTCCTCAAAGACCAATTTTAGTGCCCTAAGAGGAGGTCTCAAAGAGGCGCTTCAAAGAAGAGGTAATTACCGTTACCAATTCTTTCATCTTTATTTATTCTTCCACTTATTCTTCTCAGGTTGTTTCATTATGAATTAATAACATAAGTATCACTCATATACTTATATGTTATTATAAGTATTAAACAACCCTATTTCACCATCTATCCATCCTACGGAAAAAGAAATCACCGCGCGTGCGTACGTACGAAATACCGTCTCCACGCCGTGGTGTAATCTATTTTCCACCACCACCTTACATGGATGGGTATAATGGTGTAAAGAATAACTATACATAGTTATTACAACATCATATTGATTGTGATATATTGTATAATTCACTCCAATTCAATTCAATATTTATGGAAATGATATCATCGCTCGTGCGTACGTACGGACTACCGTCTCCACGACGCGATGAGATTCATTCTCCATGATAACCATTTAAGAATGATTATAAAGTATATATAAGAAATAATAATGAAATATATGAAATTATAAAGCTACTGGATTTATGTATATATAAATATGTATGTCATCTACTTACTTCCATTCAAGACAATAAGGAAAGGAAAACGGGGTTTCATGCGTACGTACGGACTACCGTCTCCAAGAACGGTGTTTTTCATTTCATTTATCTATCTATTATATATATATACTCAATATATATGATATATAAATCATATTTTATATTCTGGAAGTAAGTAAATCATGATATAAGTAATAATAATGTCAAGAACAACAAGTCAAAACACCTACGATAAATGAAACGATTTTACCCAAAACGCTTCTTTAACATTGAATTTACAAAAGAACGGGTAATATAAAGTCATAAGTGAACCATATATGATATCATAACAATGAATATGATTCTGTAATTAGTCAATAACATTATTTAAATCATTATACAGTAGGTTCGGACACATACGAAGCAAATCGGACCTAAGGTAAGGGAAATATCACAATCTCATTTTTATCCGAGATTGTTTATACCTTGGTATTTACTGGGGTTTATTTTATCATCCACATCCATGTTTCCCCAATATGTAATATTATTTCCATCCAACTAAATTTTTTTAAATCCAATTTTACCCTTCGGTGAGTTTTTAGTAAAGGATATGAAAGGAATCTTTTGTCATTTTTTGTACGAGGTACTTTTTGACTTTTCCGACAAAAGTACGAAAAATGTTTTTTTTAACTTATACGGCATGAAGGGATTTTTAAAACATTATTTCCAAGAAGCTTCCTTTAAAAGTTTTCAAGTTTACTTTTAATCAACTTCTTTTAGTTATAATTTTATGACATGTTAAGAAATGAAAAGTGTTTTTGAAGTAGAAAGGATATTTTCTTCAAGAATGGAGTTCAAATGTTTTATCAAAATTATTTTCCATCTAAGATAATAAAGGGTTATATTTATATCCCTATTATTACATGGATTTGATTATGTTGTGATGAATTTTTTTTTTGAATTCCTTTATCTTATATGAATTGTTTGATGATGTCACGATGTTTAAGATTCCCATTTTTATTACATGGGTTATGAAATGATGTATGATTTATGATTTTGTGGCACACATAAGAATGGTATCATTATGAGATGGGTGGGACCTATATCTCCCTCCAATGAATTGGGTAAAGATTTTATATCTCATGAGATAGATAGGGCTGGAACGGTAGGTTATACCGGTTCAGTGAAACAGGACTGAAACGAGGGTGACTCGGTTCAGAAAGGGACTTTGTCCACTAAGATAGTCTTGGCAATGAGTCTTGACTAACAAGAAATGATTCTCTATGATTATGTGTGTATGCCACAAAGTTTCATGTTTTATTTTATGATTATTGTGATTACATTTCACTTCCATGATTTATCCCATGTTATGAAATTATGATCTCTTTTGCAGGTTAAGATTTCCAAAAGTTTTGTGCTTGTGTATACGATGAGATTTATATTTCTTTTGTTTACCCTTAATGAGCATTTGAGCTCACCCATTTATGTTTTCTTTTCCCCAGGATATAAAGAAAGGTTTTAGGTAAAAAAAGGGAAGATCTTTATGGGAGATATTGGAGATCTTTCACCACGATTAGAAGATTATGTTCCGAGTTTCCAAAGACACTAAACTATTACGATCCTTGTGCGTGTATTTTTTGTTACGTACTAAGTATTCTGAAAAAGTAATGTAATGTTCATGTACGTCAAGCTTCGGGTCTCTACAGTAGGCAGACGAGGCAGAGCAGCTGACCGAGCAGCGGGTGGTGGGCGACTCTTTGAGGCCCTACCACCACCACCACCAAGAAAACCACCACGACGGCAGGGAACAGGTGGACATGGGAGTGCTCTGCTTTAGGTAGTTGAGGCTTACGATCATGGAGCTCTAGGAGCAGATGGACAGGAGCGGGACTAGCTCCAGACATGGAGACTTTTGTTCAAGATGCTTCTAGATTTGTTGATGTTTTGTGTCTTTTTACCTTGAGCTGAAGTAATAAAAGACACATGTTCTTATGATGTTTAGTCCCCTATCCTTTTTATGTAGTAGATACTAAGAGGTTCCGGTTTATACTGTTGACTTGACCCTCAATGTTGAGATATCTACTGGAGGAGACCATGTGACCGCACACTGATGCCGACAGTGTGACTCAACCCTTGTAGGCAAGAGTAACAGCTGGATCTCTTGGTAGTAGCATTGAGGCCTTACAATATCATACATGGCATGGATTAGTATCATTCATGTCAGGATTGACTGTATTAGGCAAAGAACGTTGTTCATCTAGGGGATGAGACCAAATTTCACTTATCGGAAAATATGAAATCATAGCAGCTCGTGTAGAACCAGGGATGGTTCAGGCTACGACAGAAAAGGTGCAGATCATCCAGGAGCGGATGAGGACAGCTCATAGCCGACAGAAGTCTAATGTTGACAGAAGGTGGAGACCACTATAGTTCGAGGATGGCGATCATGTTTCTTACGGGTCTCAACTCGAATTGGATTACAGAGATTTGGCCGGGGCGACAAGTTATCTCCGCGCTTCATCGGACCATTCCAGGTTCTCAGCAGGATAGGTGAGGTTTCTCATCGCCTGTCTATACGCCCATAGTTGCACCGGGTGCATGACATCGTCCATGTATCTCTGCTGAGGAGATACATGCATGACCCGACGCATACCATCGACCATGGGGAGATGGACATCGATGACGGGGAATCTTTTGCGGTGGTCCCGGTAGAGATAGAGGATCTACAGGAGTAGGTCCAACATGGGTGGTCGATTCCTCTAGTTCACATCAGGTGGAAGTACGGGAACCTCTCGGAGAGCACTTGGGAGCGGGAGGCTCAGATGCGTGCATAGTACCCCCTTTTTGTTTCCCTAGATTATGATGTAGCTTTACAAGGACGTAATTCTCTGAGGTGGGAGTAAGGTAAAGACCCGTAAATTTCAAAGAATTTTTTTTTAATTTATTTGGGATTTTATGAGTATGTAGTTTCTGAAGGAACCTGATTCTGAGGCCCGGTGTGCCTGGAATCAATTTATGAAGTTTAGCTTGGGTAGGTTTAGTGAACGAACAAGCGGGTTTTCCTAACTTTTGAACCAGTGCCTGGAATCAAAATCCGAGGGCGCTAATGAAACCGTAGCACCAATAATTGCTTAGGAACACCCTTTCTGGAGTAGCGTTTGCTCGGGAAGAGTTGTTAGAAAAAAATTTTGTGGTGTAAGTGCTATGTAAATAAAGTTGTGTCACAACTTTATTTTTCCCTTTGTGGTATCAATTCCATGTGAAGAAATATCCTAACACCTCTTGTTAGGATATTAGTGAGGTGGGGCCGACACAAGCCCCACCCCTTCAATTTCCTCTAACTCCTCTAACCCTATTAATGTTGGAGACCTCCCCATTTATTTTTTAACTCATCCTATCTCCTTCATTAATTACATTTCAACCATCACATTAAATTGATTAGTTAAATCCATTCAATTAATTTAATTAAGAGTTGGAATTTTGAATTTTGAAATTTATGGCATGGGTTAATAAAATAAGGATGAACCATATTTTATTTGGGGTTGGTTTTTGTGTGTGGAGATTTTTGGAGAGTTTTCTCTAAGTTAGAAGAACGCGAAGAACTCCAAGGCTTTGACGAAGAACGCTGTCACCGCAATGAGATATCGATGAGCCGTCTCTTATTTTCTTTGCAGCCAATGTGTGACGACATTCCCATCTTGGACTCACACCATTATAACTTCTCTCCACATCAAAGTAAGGGAGATTCCTCTTCCTCCTCGGATGTTCTCCATCAACGTATAAGGAGCTTCATCCCGCGAGGCCATTTTCCGCGATGCTAGCTTCCGCGAACTTCTTCGTGGTAGAGGTTGTTCATCGTTGAGTTTTATTTAATGCATTTAATTGTTAAATAAATTAGCCGCTTGATATTGAAATAACGGGAGGAGGCCGGACCACACAAACATGGATGATCCTCCTCCCCATTGTTTTTCTATTTTCATGGCTTGGAATGGAGGCGATGCGGTGCCGTCGCACAATGCGGAAACGATGAAACCGCGGCCAGTTCAGGCCGCAGCGAAGGTGGGCAGCGCCGTCGCGCCGTGAATATGAGACCAATAGAGGCCATGACCGGAGTCAAGCCACCGTAGAAGAGCACGACGCCGTCGTGCCCTGGTGGAGCACCGAGGAGGGTCGCGGCCAGGGCGGGCCACAGTGGTGCAGCAAGGGGTGGCCGGGCATTCCGGCCACCAGCGGATAGGGAGGCGGTACCGGTTGGTCCCGCAGAAGCAACACTGGCCGGACATAATGGTCGGTCATTTCCCAATGAAACAAGGGGTTGAACCCCCCGACTAGCGTAACAAGGGAGGAACCCCACGGGTCTGCCGTTCTGGGAAATCAGGGGGGGAAGTGCTCCCCCCTTCCATTTCTGCTCAGGGCGCGGGCACCCATGCCAGACCACCCGCGCCGGGCCGGACCCCCGCGTCGGGCCGGGCCGCACCAGCTGGACCGGGCCGCGCCCAACTGGGCTGGACCTGGACCCGGGTCGGGTCAACCTGGTTCGGGCCGACATAGGGGGTATTGGGCCGGGTCGGACCGGGCCCAAACCCCCCATTTCGGGACAAATTCTTTCAAACGCCCAAAACATGGGCCACAGACCTCCAATTGATGCACTGTCAGTTGCGATGCAATCCTATGATTGAGATGGTCGTTTTGGTATATTATACTCATGGTTTCAAAGAACTTTACATACTGCCGGGTTGGTTTGAACACGAAACCAACCGGGCCCTCAGAGTGGAAACGCTTATAACATGAGCTCCGGACATCCGATTGACGTGTCATCGACATTGTTGGATTGCTCTTAGTGAGACAGTTATTTTGGATTACTCATCTCGAGGATTGGACACAGTTGGAGTATGGTCGGGTTTGTTTTGACTTAAAAACGAACAGGGCCCCTGGGACGAAAAATCCAATAACTCTCAGACCGGGCGCCCGATTGACACGCCGTCTGTCGCATTGAGTTCCTATTTAAGAGATGGAAAATTGGGATACATCATCTCCACAATTTGTGTCAGTTGATCTAACAACCCATTGGCTCATGGAGAGGACCCTCCCAGAATCGAGCATGCTGTGTGCGGGAACCCTAGAGCTGGCTGCGATGAAGGTGACTACCGTACAGGGATCCTCCGTGGGTTCGACGAGTATGACTACCGTACTGGGATCCTCCGTGGGTTCGATGAGGATGACTACCGTATTGGGATCCTCCGTGGGATCGACGAGGATGACTACCGTACTGGGATCCTCCGTGGGTTTGACGAGGACGACTACTGTACTCAGATCCTCCGTGGGTTCGACTACCTTGCAGGGATCCTCTGTGGGTTCGACGACGATTACTAATATACTTGGATCCTCTTTGGGTTCGTTTGAGATGACTACTAAACTTGGATCCTATGTGGGTTTGGTAGAGGATATGATTCAGAGGCTACATCTAATCATCTCCACCCCTCATCATAAATGGATGCCTACGTGAGCTGAGTCTTAACTTACAATCATTATCATCGATATAATTGTTATGCTTTCCTCTATGGATTGGGTTGTGAATTCATATGTGGAATGGGCTATGTTCTCCTATGTGTACGGGGTTGCACTTGGGCTCGTGTGCTGGAGCCGAGCTGGAAATGATGACTAGGTATATGTATGGGAATATACCTAAGTAGAGTTGGTGGTTACATCATGATTGTATCTTTCCTTTGTGGTTCATCCTTCGTGGATTCTAGGAGACCTTTGGGGGTCTCGGGGTCCCTACTGAGTAGCGTATACTAACCCCTGCATGGGCTACGCCCGCACTATGTTGTGTTGGATGCAGACGACAGACAACACTGATCGAGGTAGGAGCTCGTGGAGCTGGACGGTACCTGGTGGTGGATCACTGGACGGGACGTGCTCAGAGCGGACGACTAGAGCCGAGGAGCAGATGAGTCCATCTATACCCACCCTTCAGTTGGGATTTTCAGTGGAAATCATGGACTTGCTACTTTACTTTCTATTTGCTGTACTTTCATTTCAGCTGTACTATACATTCAGTTGGGTTTGTATTGTGGCCCATTACATTCCATCACTTACTATTGTACTCAGTTTACTTAGTGTTTACTTCTTCATGTATACTCTGTGGTGTTTGTTTTCTTTTATAAAAGAAATTCCTTCCCTTATATCATTATTTATGCCTTTGGTGCTAGTCGCCAGCCCCTAGCCTATGGAAGGCAGGCTTGGGGTATTCATGGTACGGGTACCGAGGACGAGTCGTGACAATTAGGGATGACATACTATTCTGGAAATTTAGATAATATGATCCCTAATATGATTTTTGGTATCACATGATATGTTGTTGGGGTTATTCAATTATTGGTGAATCATGCAACTAAATGTGGATATTCTTAATAATACAAAGAGAAATGGATCCTCCCATAGTGCCCAAGAACGCGCCCCACGCACCGAGATCTTTTGAAGATTTTCTAACGGTTACTCCTATGGTGTCCCACTCATCGGTGGCGTTTCCAACCCCAGTGACCTTTGATCCAGACTCGTCTCATCTGGATGAAAGCTCATTTTCACTGCCGGGGTCTCCAAATCTCAGTGTAAATGCCCAACATAAGGATTTCTCCTTCAAGGACAGTCTGTGCGGCTTGTCCTGCCCCTCCCAGGAGCCGCACTTCATGGCGGTAGATCCATTATCTCCATCAATTTCTCAGGATGGTAGTCATGTGACGATGGAGACCCCAGCTTCCACCTTCGTTGGTGTTGTCTCTAGCTTGATATAGACTCTAGTGGCTTGTTTTGGATCTGCGAAATCGTCTCTCTGGGTTTTCAAATGATTTGTGGCTTCTTAGTGTTTGATTGATCCTGCCAGCTTCTCTGTTATTCATCATAACTCATTTTTCTTGGTTTTTTTCATTATATGTAGATTTTTTTAAGGCGTGGTGCTCAGCCCCTCGTTTGGGGAGCCGGTGGAATTTCCACTTGGATCGGTGGTTCATGGATGTTTACAAGGGGAAGGAGAGTACCATCACTGTAGTTTGGATATGCATACACAGTCTTCCCTTTCTATTACAGAACCAAACTCTTATTCCGGACATTTGAGGTTCTCTTGGAGGTTTTCTTTTTCATGGATGATTTTACCCGAAGGGGAGAAGAGACTCTGGATACTAGGATCTACGTCTAGGAGGACATATCTCTACCCATACCGTAGAAGCTTTTAGTGAAAGTTCAGGACTCACTTGAGTGGAAGCAGTATGTTGTGTTCCCAGTGTTACCCAGGTATTCCTCAGCTTTCTTTCTCTTTGGTTATTCCATGCATAATTGTAGGAAAAGAGGTGCAAAATCGTGGGGTTAGGTAGCTCATGCTTCCCGAGTGAGACTACATCCCGATCCTTCGATGGTGGGGCCGTCTAGTAAGCTCACCCAAGAGGATCATTCAAATACTCATTGTTCTTGTGACATATTTTCCCTGGCTCCTTTTCCCACAGAGGATTCACATTATTCTATGATAGTTAGGGATGCCCTCCCATGAAAAGTGTTAGTTCCTTCAGGTATGCAACCATCTCTCTCAGCAGTTCATGCAGGTTTAGGGAGTTGGTCTGTGAATCCCCAAAGTCTTGGGGAGGGGGTCCTTTTTGAACGGTTCTTCAGTTTCTTTTTGTCTCCTATAGTACATCATCATGTCCCCCATGTAGCCACCAATCATACATTAGGTTTTCTAATAGGGTGGAAAACCCATATGAGTTGGGGCAAGGAGGATGTATCACATCCATAGGTGTTCATTCCTAGGCCCAAGGTCGAGAAGGGAGGTCCACATCATGTCTTCTAGGCTTCTTATAGTGATAGAGATGCTATGGAGTTCTGTTTATGGTATAAAACTCCGCCTATAAGAGAGGAGTGAAAGACCCCCAAGCTCCTACCCCAACCTGTTCCATCCTCATAGGGGCATTCAGATCCTAACATGAGTATGTGTACAAGATCATGATCTAATCTACATCTACCATGGGAGTGCATCCCTTTCCTTCTCTTAGAGACCACATCGCCTGGGGTCAAAGCTAGGCCTTAACATTCCCAATGATACCCATCCTCATTTGGAATGTGCACAGCTTGGGGGATTGAGAGAAAACAGACTAGATAGTGTTAGAATCCCATAAGAACAAGGTTCAGTTGGTTTCTATTCTTGAACACAAACAACAATTAGATAAGATAATCGAGTTCTCCTATAGGATCAAAAAGTTAAAATTCATGCATGTTGCCCTCGATAATGAACACATTAATATTTTCTAGAATAAAGACATATCCGTGGACTAGGTTAAAGCTGGGGAGAAATTTATAACCATTAAAATCACTAGTGATATGATAGTGTTTCACATGTCAGTTGCCAATGCCAGTTGCGATTCTCAAAGGAGAGAGGTACTTTGGCATGATCTTTCTGTCTTTGACCCAAGGGGACTTCCATGGATAATAGGGGGAGACATCAACGCTCTTTTTGGAACAAAAGAAGAGGAAAGGGCCGGGATCATTCCATAGGAAGGCTAGCATGGACTTTGCTCAGTTTTCCATGGGAAAGGGATTAATGGATATGGGATACTCAAGAGACAGATTCACATGGTGCAACAATCCGAAGGGAAAAAACCAATGCTGGAGCTGTCTAGACCATTGTCTCACCAACATTCACGTCCTCACCATGTTTCCCAATGTGAAGATTAATCCCATGGGTTGTGGGGTATCAAATAATTCTCCAATGATGCTTTCATTTTTCATCAAATCATTCAAGTCAATATATCTTTAGGTTTTGCTGCTAGTGGCCTGAGGATTCAAGATTCAAGGAGCTGGTTAGAGGGTTGTGAGATGAATCAGTACGAGGAAACAAATGGGTGGCCTTTCATAACAAGTTAAGGCAGCCCAAATAGAGATTACCCCAGTGGGATATGTATCTTACCTTAACATACCAATCATTTGAGGACATGAAACAGGTAGTTGAGATCTTGGAAACTACTTTAGAGGAGACCTCCGATGAAAATGTTTTTGTAGTGAAACTGAATAAAAATAATGATATGGATAATATGCTCCTCTCCCAAGAGAGGACGACCAGGGAGAGCTCAAGGATGAAATGGATAATAGAGGGAGACAAAAACTCCCCCTCTTATCATGCTTTCCTAAAAGAGAAGCGACGACCCGTTTATCCAAATATCGAGTTGGAGGATAGATCCTACATAGGGGACAAGGATATGGTAGGGGGGATGGAACATAATTATTTCAAAGACATGCTGGATGGGCCTAACTCATTAATGCCAGAAGGATACATGAAAAGGGGTGCATTGTTCTTGGGGGAGCCATCGAACGCTGTAACTAATGAGATTAATGAATGCATGGGTCGTATTCAAGGGGATGAAGAATAGATTCCATGATGATGCTTAATCCAGAGAGTTCTATGGGCCCATTTATGATCCAAAGATATTTCTACAGAGGATCCTAGGGAATGACTAAATAGGATATCATCGGGGTGATTCACAATTTCTTTTGGGGTGGAGGCCCCATTGGGTGGCTTTCACTACATCATTGGTGCTCCATAATAATATCAACGATCCCTCCTCAATTTCTCATTACATATAGGTAAGTCCATGTAACATTCCATATAATATCATGATGTGTATCATCAACTAGAGGCTGTCTGGTTTTCTACCCAAGTGCATCTCACTCAAGCAGCATGACTTTGTTAAAGGCAGAACAATTCAAAGGTGCAATGGCTCTAACCCAAGAGACGATCATGGAAATTTCCACTAGGTCTCCTGGGTCTAATATTATCATCAAAATGGACATGAGTAATGATTATGATATGAAAAAATGGGGTTTTATTTAGAGTGTGATGATTCACATGGGGTTCTCCATGTGGGAATCCGATATTCTCTTTCGATGCTTCAGTTCTCCATGGATTTTAGACTATTTAATGGGGAGATCCTGTGGGGTTATCAAGGCAACAGAGGGCTATGACAGAGAGATCTGATATCCCTGAGCCTATTTATTTTAGTGTAGTATGTGCTAAGCCATTATATTAACAAAGGGATACTAGATAGAGGCATAATCCCCTATTGGAGGGAACATAGCCTCCCGTCGGTTTCAAATATAATGTTTACTAATGATTCCACAATGTTCATCAATGGAAGTTAGTGATCGATTTGGGGGATTAATAAAATTATTGAAAAATATTACTATTGGAGCGACCAAGCTATCAATAATGATAAAAGTAGGTTTTATATCCCAAGAAAATACAGGACCTGGAGGGTCGAGCACCTGTGTGGTTGGCTGGTCATGCAAAGAGGATAGTTCCCCTTGGAATACTTTGGTACGCCAGTTTCCCCTGCCATAATGTGCACCACTGAATTTTATCTGGTGGTTACTAAGATCACTAGAAGCATACTCAATTGACAGAACCACATCCTCTCTTTAGGGGGTCACATCGTTTTACTTAACAACATTCTATCAGTAATCCCAGTGCATGAAATGGCATCCTTGAATGTGCCAAAATGGTTAATAAGTGCTATCGATAATATTCTGGCAGACATCATCTGGGATGCTACTTCAGAGTGGAAAGGACACTAGGTCTAGTGGGTTTGGATGGCCATGCCCTTTCAGGAGGGGGTCATAAGCATGAAGAGATTTGAAACCACCATGAAATGAATTCATGCAAAGCTATCTTGGGAAACAATTGAAGGGAGAAACTGGTGGGGAATGACCATGTGTTGCAAACAGGGGAGTGTCACGAGAAACCAGAATGAGAATGGTTCTCCTACTTGGAAGTCGATCAGCTCCATCATCTTGACTCTTCCTTAGAATATTCAATGGATTATTGGTGACATGAAAATCTAGTTTTAGTTCAACAATTGGGCTGGTGAGGTGTTAGGGTACCCGGGATGTCCGGCCCCTACCATTACCATCAATTAAGTGAGCCGTTTCCTCGACTTCAATTTGATGGCATTAGACGAGATGAAGAAAGAGTCTTTAAATCATATTATCACCAATTCAGAACTAGATAGATGCATTTTTTCTCCATCCTAGTGGGGGAATTTTAATACCAAGGTCTACCGAAGGATTTATACCCCTCAGTCTCAAAGTGATAGATGAAACCAGGTGGTTTAGTGGAACATGATCCCTTTTAAATACTTCTTCTTAATCTGGTGGATAAGAAACCACAACATTCCCACCGATGAAATCATCAAGAGGTTTGGAATTATAATTATGTCTTGTTGTGAGTGCTGTATAAGTAGAAGTGAGGAGGATGTGAATGACATCTTCATTACAGGAGAATGGGGGCACACAACTTGATGTTTTTTCAGCGAGTTTACAACTTTTTCTTCTCAGGATCATCAATATGAACAGTTCCCTAAATGATGGTTTCTAGGGATGGACAATGTGGGCATGGAAAGGATGGATCATTCCATTATACTCATTGTAGGGTGCTAGTGCTTATGTAAAGTAAGGACATGGTGAAATATGAGTGGATTTCATCTATTGGGCGGTCCATCATCACCAGGACCATGAACCAGCTAAAAGATCTGGTTACCTTGTTCAAAATATGGAAATAATCGCCATATTTAAGGTCTCTATGTCTCCCATTCCCTATGGCTCACTCATCTTTCTCCAAGTTACAGGGCCATTGGGAGTGGTGGTACCCCCTTGACAATGGTTACAAGCTGAACACATATGGTTCTAGCAAAGAGGGAATTGCTCACGGAGGAGGAGTTGTTCAAGACTGTAGAGGGAGTGTTATCATGGATTTTAAGGAACAATATGGACATAGAGCTAGAATACAGGTGGAGGCCAAACATTTTTGGACTGGGATTAGTTTGAGCATACAAAAAAACATCAATATATCCCATGTGGAGACAGACATGATGATTATCTATATCTATTTACTAGGTAAAAGTCATAGTCTGTGGTTGGTATCTTACATTATCAAGGAATGTAGGGATCTTATAAATAATGGTATAAAGGTCAATCACCCCTAGAGAAAAGGAATTATTGTATAAGATCATCTTGACTCCAAATATGAACAAGCCCTTGAACTAATCATTTCTCCTAATATATCCTACATCAATCCTGAGGGTGTGTCCTTGATAAGAGGGGATTCCCTCTGCCTGCAACATTTTAGGCCTCCTTAGGCCAGGCGTGCTTCTTTTCTTGTTGTTGTTTCTTCCTTCAATAAAAATGGACACTATTATGATGATATATTGTTGTATTCATAGATATTTGTACACCACTCATTGATATAATAATAAAATAAACAAAAAAGTAAATAAAATAATATGGTACCAATAATTGATTCAATAATAAGTTAAATATTATAATATCCCAGTAAACAACATCATTAATATATAATAATCATCATTATAATCATTACCAAACTATTTATATCATCACAATCGTCATCGTCTAGCCAATAAATTTTACAAGGTACTAGCACCAAGACAGATTGGGTTTAATGGTATTATCATAGTCAATTTAAATGATCATATGAAAATATATGAAAAAAATTATCCTTATTTAAACCCTATCAATCTATTCAATGAATCATCTATACCGTGTCATACATTATTCAGTTATCCATTCAAGGACATAATGGGACCCATAAAATATGTATTTTTAATAATAATATTATAATCTATGTATACAACCATATTATAATACATTATATGATTATAATTTGAATAATTCATTATTTAGTATCCCATATTATTAAAAAAATAGAAATTTAGTTAATATTAAATGATATCATACGATAATCACTAATTATTATTATATTTAATTTTAAGATAATTAATATGTAAAATCATTAAATATCACACGACAGTATAAAAATCATTGACAATCCATAATCCATCTATTCTCACCTCACAATACTCATTAATGGTTCTTCATTACCCATTATTTTTAATGACACTACTAATTCCTTATATTTTACTACTTCACTGTTCAACGCGTGATATTTTTATTATTATTGTTATTTTTATCATTGGTAACATTGAATGAGATCACACATATACTAGTAGTCAAACATGTCTCTAGATATGCCCCACACTCCCTCATGTGAAAAACATCAAATCAAGATTTCAAAATGCCATTTTTATGAGAGTGGGTGTTATAGAACCAGAATCAAAAATACTTTTTTACTACCATATCCTGTATATAAAGAGTGATACTTGTATTTTTCATACAATAAATAGGCTATCACTTCAAAATACTCTATTTAAATGGTAATGCTCTAGAATAATTACTCATATAAAAAAAATTGTTGCAACTCTTATCAATAATGGATCACAGGACACTATAGTAGTAGTTTTTTAAAATGTGTCATGTAGCCTAAATAAATAAAAAATATTTGAAAACAAATTTTTTTACTATATGGTTCTTAGATATCACATTTATTGATATTTTTCTCATTAGGTTCTCTCTTTATATTCTCATGTAATTCATATCATGAGTAATGACCCACCGATAGGAACAACACATGTTTTTTGTATCATTGGTTATTCATATTTAATAGAATGTGTACTTGTATCTAGAGATGATATGCTTATCAGTCATAAATAATTTTTTTAATGATTATTATTAGGTAGTTAAAAAAATAGTGAATCCCTAGGGAATAACTGGAAACAATTTTGTTACAATCATTTCAAAGATAAACTATATCATGCAAAATAATTAGACTATCACAAGGTTTTCCCTTACATTGAATATTTTCCAAAGTGTTGTTTCCTCCCTCAATGTGCGATAGATCTCTATGAGGATTCTTAGAAAGAAAATTCACATCTTAATGAGATACACCACAAACCATGGAACCATTTCATTTCCACTAAAAATTGTGAATAATATTGGAGTATGACTCAACTGAGGTAAAATGAATGTTTTATAACTTGTAAATAGAGATTCCACTAATCAATGATTTAAATTCAAATTCCATTGAATTACCTGGACCAATATAAGTATAAAACTAAAGTTACACTGAACCCTATTTTCCTGAACCATGCATCCTCCCAAGAAGTCATCCACATTGATTAAACCATCCACCTTTATCTTACTAACACGCCATAGGGGACTCCACTTGACACTATACCTTAAGGCTCTAATTCCCTACCTTTTAGTACTTTCATTGACATATGTAGCATCCCACTACTGGAAACCAAGTCTTCTCCCCCATGAATCAAGACACAAAACACTTTTTCAATTAATAATTTCATAATTTCAAGAAGAAAAAATAACATCTCTAACCTTTTCTTATTCAATATTGATCATCACATAGAAATAAAGGACACGACCCAAATCCAAACAACATCTGATCATTTCTCAATATTTTGGAACTAGGAGAACAAAAACATGCACATATCATCACCCTGATCCTAAATACCATAATTCATCTAGAAAACATTAAATGATATATATTTATTTTTGGATGTGGTTGAACAGAATTGGTTTGTTATTGCTGATAAAACATCAATTGAATGAAAAATTATAAAATTTTCACTTTTGAATGGATGGAGATATATTTTCAAACATTACTATGAAGGTAGTACCTTAAATTAATAAATTTTCAATGTTGATGAAGGAACTATTCTAAAATATTTCTAGTAATGAATAATATAGAAATAATAGGTGAAAAAATAATTTAAAAACGTAATTTTATGACATATGAGAATACAAATACATTATATTACATGGTGTGTTTTCATAGGAGGTTGTGACTAATATGAATCAACCTCATTTCAGTTAGGTAAATGACTTGTTTCAAAATTTCACTCAGTTTTTGTGAGTATATATAACTATTTTCATGAGAAGATACTAGATGGCTATATAGAATGATTATTCACATGTTCCCCAATTTGAAATAATAGGAGTTTAAGATGTAGTCAGCCTCATGTGTAGGGACTGTTGAACCTTTTTTCTCAAATGAGAATATGTAAATTAATTAAAATATGTTATCAGTGTTTTTTCTAAGAATAATTTAGTATATTTTTTGTATGTATTCATATGTTTTTATGTATGTTATAGTAAACCACTCTAACTCATCAGATAGGGGGTTGAATAACATTTATCCCCAATCCTAACAAAAACCAAATAGTATTTTTACTTAAATCACATTTGACCTTGTATTTTAATAACATGTTATAAAAAATGGAACTTTTTTTCATATATATTATCATAAAGATAATAAAATGCATATAATTAATATAAAGTGGTCCTTTTTTTCAAGTATTAGCCTATTTATAGAATCCTACTCCTTTCATGCTTTGGATTTCTATGACATAGATCTTCAATGAAAAGATTATAACAAATTCAAGTAGATTTGTGGGATATTTTTATCCATTCTGACACATACCATATTATAAATCCGTGGAGTTCACAATATTATAAATGTAAGAATGTGTTACAAACAAATAAACCTCTTCATGCTTTCATATCAGTACATATTTTCATGGATTTTTACACATCTTGATCTTGATCAACAAGGAATTCCATAGGTGTTTTTTTACAAAAAACTCTTCTCATATAATTCATATTTCCATTTAATTATTGAATTTATTAAAAAAAATAATGAAATATGACCTATCAATATTAATAGTGAATCTAGTTCTTCATAATATTACAATTTATCATTTCTATCAACTATTCAACGTAGGGGATAAAATACATTCTCACGTATATTAAATAATAATAGTACACAACACCTTATTATCTATAATTCTATTTTTTCCTTTACTATACTATTTTTATAATTTTCAATAGTAATAGAAAATGTAACTCCACTTTTTTTACCTCATTCATTGAAACATAGTTTAGGTGGTGCTTCAACACATTTTTTGATACTTCTACCATCATATATATAGAATAAAATGCATTATAAATTTTCATCTATAAAATAATCATAGAGAGTCTCGAGTTCTCTTCACATCAGTACAGTCTTGTTGATTTCCCATATTGTGCACCAAGGTTAGTATAGAATTCAAATTTACTATTTCATTCATATAATAAATATTATAATGTTCATGAGAGGCTGTATTAAATATAAATATTCATTTTAAAATATCCAAAATGGTATACCAAGAATCCTTTCTCCTTACATTCCAAAAAAACACTAATAAAATACCTATTTTGGATTTCTATGATATTTCATGAATTTGATTTTTAGGAAAAAATATTATTAAAAGAATAACCATATTTTTTCAACCTATTAAAACATAAATTAAATAAATATATCTTTCTATACAAAATTATTGAGTTTATCATCTTCATCATAGTTTTCCACTTTAATAATCCTTATATTAAAAATCACAGTTGAATAAAAATATTTGGATGAAGTTCTTATGGTATCATTATTTATTTTCTAAAAGTGAACATTAACTTGAGAACCTAAATCATCCTCATTTATAGTAACTACCTACTATTAGTACCATTTCTATATTCCTATCAACTCATCTTAGTTTGATTCATATAAATTTATTCCTTAATGAATTGTTTTATCATCAATGATTTTTCGTCTATATTATGAACTCCATTTCTTCATCACAAAAACTCAAATAGTTGATCCTAGTAAATATGGATAGACTCATCACATTAAATCAAGCATCATATAAATTTAATAAAAAAAATAAAAAAAATATAATGTTTAATTCCCCTTCATCATAAATAAATACAAGAAAATTTGACTAGAGTTATAGATCATTTGGATAACATTATTTGTTCTATATGACTCATATAAAGTCTTCATAATTTCTGAGACACCATCACATAGGTCTCTAATAATATTTTTTACCTCAAGATATGTGATAGATATATAACAAGAGGTGGAGATTATTAGTATTACATACTATTAATATAATGTTCCCACTCTTTTATTAACAAATATGAAAAATCATTTGTAAAATTGAAAATTTAGTATAATATTAATCAAATAATTCGAATAATATATTACAAAAATATGTAATGATATATTGACTATGAATATTTTTATGAAAAAAATATAACTAAGACTCTGTATAAAAATATATTCTTATTCATCAGGAATTTTTTTTCAAGTCCACAACTGAGTGTGGTCCTTTCATAATCCCAAAGCTACAGGAATATATGTATATCTTACGATATTTATCCTTAATTATAGACCTTTTTGTTGAAACGTCTTACAAATAACTAGGATATCATTATTAACCTGATTACAAAAACATATTTAATCCTTCAAAATTCACTCATTCCCACCAAATCATAGAGGCTTCCATCTCCTTATCCTTATCTTTACATGATCTCATAGATTGTAAAAAAACTATTGAATAATATGAAGAAAAATTAAATGATATTTTATAATGTAGTGTGTTTTATGAAGAAAAATATATGAAATTTTTATAAATATAATCACTGAAGAAAATTATTGATTTCAGTCTTTAAAACATAACTAAGAATTAGATTGATTTTCATACTTTTATTATAGCTCACATTGTGCTCATGGATATATTTACAGATATATGATGTAATAATATCCAATTTTTAGATTCCATGATTCATGAGTTGTGTTAAAAATACCTCATAAAATGAAACTATTACTTTGAATGGATTTACACACATTTTAGTTATACTAAAAAGCATGTTTATTTACTCTTTTATAATCCTTCTAGTAAAATAAAAAACCAAAGAATATATTTTTTGAAATGTTTTTGTTAAACTATTAATCATTTCCTGCATATAAAATTCCTTATAGTAAACATACAGTAGAAATAATCATCAAATTAATGAAATAGATATTAGTCTGACTATAAAAAAGAAATTAATATAATAAAAAACATTGACATTCAATGTTTTACTTTATAAAAAACAAATTTTGAAATGCGAGTTTCAAAATTATTGAAGAGATAAGACTTCTCACCAAATAATCACCACTATTTTTAAATTCTAAATAAATTTTATAAAATAAAAACACCTTTTTATAAAAAACATACATACATATTCATAAGGAGAACCCCATTGTAAATATATTTTATACTAAACTTTTCTCTACCATGATTTATTTCAATAAGAACCTAAAAGTATTTTAATAATAAGTTAAGAAAACATGAAATAAATTCATTAAAAAATATTAAATAAAGTGAAAAATATATGTAATAAATATTAAACAACAAAAAATAATTATCTTCTTGTCAAATTAAGTATAATAGTTTTAAAACATCAAAATTATATAAAAAATCCATTTTTTGAAATTTGATAATATTACGCTTCATATTCATCAGTTAATTATCCAATTTTTCAAACATGACATGCTATAAATATTTTTCTTCCATAAGATACTTTATATCTTCATATTGTTCCATGGAATGATTTTTGAAATCATTAATAACACATTATTATTTTGTATCATTGAGTTTTAAAATAAATTTCAAAATAAAAATATACAAATTGGGATTTCAATTTCAGGTTATTACTTTATAAAAATACTATATATATTTTAGGGTCATTTATCCATATTATAAAACTTATAAACTTATATAATTATATAGAGGAAATTACATTGACATTTCTTATTCCAACATGTTTTTCATCAATAAATTCAGCCATTTATTTTCCCACAATACATCCAAGTCATGTAAAATTTATTACTAAATAAATTTAAACCAATATTTTCCATCTATAAAGATATCTATAATGCCAACCAACTTCAAAATAAATTCATTTATGTAATTTATCAGAATTATAATTAATTTAAAATTTTCTAAAGTGGTACTAATAATGTTATCTGAGAGATGTGGATGATATATTTTATTGATTCCTTTTTCTAATATTCATAATGATAGAATGAATTTTTTAAATAAATCTCTTCAATGTAATCATAAAAATCAATATCTTTTATGCTTTTGATCATCTTTCTCTAACCATGTGTCATCATTGTTATTATGTTCTACTAATGAAAATTCATATTCTAATTCTATGATATGTTCGGATGATGGTTTAGTTATAGATGATAAAATGTGTATAAAATATTCTTTTAGGGAAAGATCTATATATAAAAAAATTTCATCGATATATAAAATTATTCATTCTAAAAAAGTCACATATTTAAGAGAATTCATTATAAAACATATTTATATAATCAATTTAGTCGACCAAATATTGATTCTCTTTCACAAAAAACATCCATTTCATTTATATTATTCGTAGGGGAATAATTTTGAACATCTTTCTTTATAAGAATTGTTTTCTTTAGGAAATATAGATAAACCCCTTCCACTAAATTTTTAAATTATTTCATTAAAATTTATTCTGATTTTTTTTTATTTTCCTCTTCCATGAGGTCCACAACATTAACATTATCAAAACTAAATTATGTATCACTATCGATATACTTTTTCTTCATTCCCATTAAAATATCCTCATAATAATTGGGTTCTGATGGTTTTAACATTATCCATTGGATGATATTGTTATTTTAAGGGTTCTTCTAGTTCTTTTCTATATTAATTATATACTTGATTAAATGATTCATTATTTCATATCTATATTTTTTTAACTACCTTATCTGTAAATTAATTATAATAATGACTATAATCAAATATAATTTTTTGTAATTGTTTCTGTTCAAAAAATCGATTACATTTATATAAATAGACATTATAGAAACATAATATTCATGACATCAATAAACACAACAATAACCATTATATTAAACCAATTGTATGGAAGAAATATATACATAACTAATGAATAGTGAATTTCTTCAATATAACTAAGGATACATTTAATAATACTGAAATGACATATATTAATGAGTAATTATATAATATACACATTATTTATCTGGATGTTACCCTTTTATCCTTTCCATAGAATAGTGTTATCTTGTACCCACTGAAACACAATTCATACTTGATGTGTAAAATGATACATTTTATAAACATTCTATTTTACCTCAAATAAATATTATATAATTGTTAATTTCATAAAGGACCATACAATATCTGGTAGGTTGTGAGAAAAAAATTTGATTTCCCTTATATGGTCATTTTTGATAGTTTTATCACCCTCCTTATTGAAAAGTTGATAAAGTTACCAAATTGTGATAAAGAAACATTATTTACACCATTAACAATACAAATGTTTTATGAATTATAAAACACCATAAAAATTGTGGAATTATATAAAAGTAGATATTCTATTACTTTAAAAAAATATTCTAACACCAAAAAACATCATTAAGAATAAAAAATTTTAAACCAAAACCTACACATCACACCATCTTTGATAATATATCTATTTTATATATAATGAGAAAATCAATAAAAACATAGTAAATTGAAATCATATAAAAAATATTAATTTAAAAACACTAGAAGTTGATAGTATTTTTTTATTCCCATCATTTGAATATAAGGTCTCACCTCGAATGTCTAAATATTTGATTAGATTAACTGATGTTGAGCTTTTAAATAAAAAAATAGATGAGAATAAATCTTTATTCCTATATAGATATCTTCAATTTATTGATGGTTTAAAAAAAATGTCTTCCAAATTTTTCTAAAATTTGAATATTTCATTATAAATAGAAATAAACTAAACTCGAGAACAAAATTATTGTGATACTTATTAATATTCCCACTATAAATATATATTTTAAAAAAAAATTTATTATAATGATCTTGAAATACATCTTCAATAGTTTTTCAATTTCCAATATATAATTATTGAGTAATTACAATGCTAACCATATAAGTAAGGGTAGTTAATTCTCTATGAAACAAAAAAAGGGGACAAATAAATACAATAGACGTTGAATGGGAGGTATACAGAATTTTCGGATTTTGATAATCATTAATTTTTTGTGATATAAAATTCATACAACAATGATGTAATAGTTTAAAAATCTTGTACAATATGTCAAATGAAAACATCTAAGGGAAATATCAATTTATTATTGCGAATGGATTTTTTAATATTCATAATGAATTAACTAGTATGGACTCCAATATTCAAAATAATAACACATAAACTATATGAATATTGATAGTTCATTGTTTTTTGAATTTTAATCCTATAAACCACCGAAAATACTAATTCCATATGTAAAATATGGTTTTATTATGATCAAATATCGATTTAATAATGATAAAAAATAAACCATCAAGAAAATAAAATTGGACAAGAATAAAAGGTGGAAGATGTTTAAATATAATTTCACTCAAATTAATTTAACCAGAATTTATATTTGTATTTAACAGAACAACTCAAATTTATAAAATTACACAATAATTTAATAAAAGGCAATAATGAATATTATCTATTGAGGATATGATGCTCTAATCATAGTGTCCAGATAACTCAATCATCTTCATTACCTCTCAAATACCCCTATTATACTTTGTTCTCATATAGATGAATTTATGACCATCTTTATATAGATTTTCCTCACATTTTAAATGCTATATCTCCCAAAAAATTTTATTTTCACCACAAAACATTTCTATGATTTCATAGTAGTCATTAGAGATAATAATTATAACCCTTTTACATTCGGTCAACACCCTCATAATTTAGAATATAATCCCAAAATAATTTAATATTTAATAAAAAATAGATTAAATTTTGTGATATGTAATTGAAATTATTTTATGGTTTTTTAATTTTGGAAAATTATACTCAATATGCTTGTACCTCTTCAATACATGTAATTAGATACATTTGGACCATAGTAATTACAATCTTGTTGTTGATCACAAGTTTTCACATTTGGAATTTGACAACCTGACCTGAATGGGTTGTCAAATTTTCTCCAAATCAATTAGATACCATCTTCCTAAAATGGATAATGCAAATCCACTTCACATTATACCCCACAAAATTTTATCACAATGTTATTATTTTTCCTCAATACAACTATATTACATGAACTAATTTCCTAATTGTATTTAACATAAAAAACTTTATATATTATTTTTCAAAATTAAAACAAGAGAAATATGGTTATTGTTTGTCCATAAAACCGTCAAATAAAAACAAACATTTTAGAAATAATCCTACCTAAAATTATATTCACCAGGTGATCCTCATTATATCTATGCTTATTTATTGAGAATGGATCCCTGGTCCATCTTCTTTAATTTGGCTATGCATTAATTATTAACATACCCATATATTGACTAAAATAGGTTCATCAAACTCCATATTGATACATGTTATCCCAAATTTCTCATAGTTGATGATTTATTGAAAAACACAATCCCATGAAAATGGTGTATCAAAGTATGGGGCTTTTGTTTCTTGACAAACCCACAGTTCATTTAATATCTTGTGTGTTTAATCAAACAATTGATGTTCATCCATCAACAATCCCATAAAAACATTCATTCAACCCTTTTTTTATTCAGAAATCAATCATGGTATGATTACTTTCATCGTTTTTTCATCATCAACATACGAGTGAAAAAATTCATCCATGACATTCCCTAAATGCGGTTCAAAAAAATAGATCTCCCTCTCAATGAGATCTGATCTCTTCTTATATAAAAATATAATATTTTAGTCTAGACACAACTTATTTAATGTTTTTTTAATATATATATGATTTTAATGAAGCATGGCCATCATTTTTCTATCATTATTCAACCTATCATATTTGGCCAAAGAAATATATTTATTTACTTTATTCTAATAGGATGAGACTACCTAGACTATTCATTAGAAATTCTGAGGTTTTCCTGATCGGGCATCTCTCAAAATCATTGTTAAAAATTTAAACAATGGAATAAATCCTTACAATGATTATAATTCATTTGATATGAAATTTAAAATTCATATATAAGATCTCTAGAATCCATTTGTCGGGCTATAGAACCCTAATGATTTCATTATAGTAGACCAAAAAATTAGAAAATTGTTGAAAATATACACAATCATGAAATGTATTAATTTAAAAAGTATTTCTCACATAGATTACATATAGGGATCCAAAAATTCATATTTATAATTTCCATGTAAATATTATATTAAATTACAAAAATTAAATATATTATTAAATTTGGTGTGTAAATTATATAAAATGAAGAGGACTTAAATTAATTCAATTTTTTTTGAAAAATATCTAACAATGTTTGTATAAAAATTCTAACTATTAAAATTAGACCCCAATAACATTGTTTTTCAAAATTCACATCAATAAAAAATTCATTTATATCTAATAATACAACATTAAAATATGATATTAAAAAAATAAGGATATCAAATCAAGAATAATTAAAAAATTAATCTCTTAAAAATTCACACATTCATCATGATATTAAAATAATAAAAACATCTAATCATAATAACTATATACATGAAATTCTCCATCCTTAGAATATTTTTCCTTTGAAAATTAATAATTCCTTTAAAATAATTATATAAAAATTAATATAATAATGTACACATTAAGGGTATAAAAATTTTCCTCTGCTTTTTGATTGATTTCCCCCCCCCTTAATATATGTTTAAATCAAGATGTAAGGTAATTATAAATTTCTATTGATCATGACTAGATTTTTCATCAAATATAATAATATTTTAAAAAGGAGATTTATATTAAAAATATCAATTTTTACCATTAAATTCAAGTGAATTAATGAATAATATCTCATTTTTTTGTCATTATAGAGGGAATGAGGTCAAATATATTGCTTCTTTTCTTGATGGTTATGTGTTGGATTATTATAAAAATAAATTGTGTTAACATTATCAAACAAAAATTGAAGTCAAGTTGAAATAAAAAAAAGATACTATGTGTTTCATCAACAACAAATGGGATGAACAATATCCAACTAATATATAATCATCTTTAGTAGTATAAATTGATACAGATTGTTTCTTTACTCATAATAAATTTACTATATCATTTCAAAAAAAGATATAATATATAGATATACTTTATCAATAAATTTTACATCCACTAATGTCAGTGTATGAAAATCCAATAATTTCAAAATCACATGAAGAAGAATAAAATAATAAAAGATCTAAGGATCCATTAATATAATAAATGATTCATTTAATAGTGTCCAAATAATATTATTGAAGATATTAATGAAATATCAAGAACCGAAACATCGAAATAATTAAATTTAAATAACTATCTATTATATAAAGTAAACATATATCATCAATATAAAAATTTTGTCATCATCAGGTTTCCCAGATTCATCAAGAATGGAAATTTTAAATATTATAATAGGTTTTATTATATAATTAAAATTTTGAAAAAATATTAGTTTGAGTATATATTTAGGACACATTTTCGAGATAATAAATGCCTTTACAGTTTTTGATAAACTTGAATACCAAGGAAAATAAATTGATTACCAAGTATACTTAATTAAATATCATATTTATTATTTGGAAAAATATTCAAAATTATATTTTTAATTTAATCCAATTAAATATTAGTAGTATAATGATGAATAATGATGGACTACATAAAAAATTCTTCATAAAATGAGTTAGACTGATTCTCCCATATCTGAATTCTTTTCAGGTAAAAATATTACAAGTCCATCCTAATGGGCTCTAAGATGTTGTTTAAGTCCATAGACTACATTTGAAATATTATTAACATGTTTTGAGAATTTTTATTTTAAAATCTATTTGATTTTTCTAAAAAATCATCCTCTTGGACATATCAATTAAAAAAATAACACTTCACATCCATTTGACAGTGAGTTAAACTTATATAAGTTTCAAGGGATGGATATATTGGAATAGATTCATGAATTCATATTGGTGAAAGGGTTTCTTCATAATATATCACATATTGACGAATGTAATGTTTTGAAAAAATAACATCCATATTCCAATAATTATTCCTTTTTGTCAATTTTAATTTATGAAACCCATTTAACCCATACTATTGGAAGACCAGTGAGTCATTCAAAAAATGTTCAAAACTTGTTTGATTTGAATTCATTGATTTCATAATTCCTTTTAATAATCTATTATTCATCATATAATTTCTCATTATATGATTTAGGATTAATCATAGTTAATAATTAACATTGATCACAATCATTTTATAATAAACTAATTATTTTGACTTCTTGATCTATTTTTTCATTTATATTATAAGTGGAATTATTCTTTATGAACAACTAGATTCATCAAAAAAATATTCTTTCCTAAAAAAACTAGATGAATTTATTCCCAAGGAATTTCTATTAAAATTTGAATTTACATTTTTATTCACTCAAAATAATTTTTCAAATATGGATATGAATCAGTTATACAATTTAAAAAATAATTCGTTTTAAAAACATAATCTTAAAGAATATCTTGTATGAGTTTGAAAACAAAAAGACTTATTTCATAAAAATTAAAATGTATCATCTTTACCCATTGGATTGGAAAGTGTTAAGGTTCCACTGATCTTAAATGAAATTCTATAGCCACAAATGATAGGAACTTTATGTCAAGGGTATATAAAAGGATGTTTGTGGGGGAATTTTACCCATTTTAACCATACAAGAATTGATAGAAAAATAATCATAATAAAAAATAATAATTTTTGGTGATTAAATACGATATCTACAGGAGTAATAATTTTTATAATCATAGTAATAATAGAACCAAATGATAAAAACTAATATTCTAAAATAAATTATGACTTAGGCGCAAGGGGGGACCACTCTATACTCATAGAACAAACATACTATCAAGAACCATCTCCAATATTAATGGAAAATGAATCAAGAACTTGTAGAGAAATAGAAAATAGTTTGGTATCCTTTATCATGAAAATATATATCCACAAAAGCATTAATGCTCTTATATAGTGGGTGAGTAATTATACCAAGTAAGAAAACCCCAATCCAATTTTCCCACATTCCACTAAAACATGTATTTGGTTAGCTCAGAATTTTTTAAAATAGATTAAAAAATACCATTGTAGTTGAAAAAACATCACAAATATCATATAAAAAATGAAAAAAATATGTAGTTTATCAAATGCATATTTCTATAAACATTAAAAAAAATATTCTCATCGCACAACTTTCCACAGTTGTAGTTCCCACACAAATACATTCATTGTGATTGATTTTCTATATAATCTTGAATAGTGACTTGTATATCAACTGGTTATCTCTTATAATATACCTTCATGTGACTAAATTTGGAACTAATAACCAAGTCCATTACAACATGGACCCATATATCAAAAATATAATGACACTCCACATCAATGACTTTTTAATGTTTTCATAACTAAAACAATTTTTATTTTATTGGAAAAAATAAATCATTTAACAAATCACATTGTGTTTATCAACCACAACCAATTATTTACTATTCGACCAGAAACATAAATTTATGTATAGATTAAAAATTACTATTTCATTTAAAAGAATATTTTGAAAAAAGAAATTAGAAATCAATATCCTTTATATTAGTGAGAATGTGGAAAAAGGTAAATTCTTCCACTCTCAAATGTTCTCAAATGAATTAAATATTCCAAACTTTAGTGATTTTAGAAGTTTCGTAAATTCCATTAAGGAATCATAGGAATTATTTATAAAAATTTCAAATCCCATTATTCTATACATAGTGAAATTATTCATTGATTCAATTACATAATAAACATGTATACATACTTTAGAAGGAATGAGTGAGTAACTGATTTTTTTAAAAGGATCATATTCTTGATGAGTCTTCAAGAATGGAATACAAAAAATGAATATCACAAAAAATCTAGTATAGATAGACTAGTGATTGAGGGATATGGGTTAGAGAGTAAATCTAATTGAAGGGCGGTGGAAATAAATAGTTTGGAAAAAAATACATGTTCACTAAGTGAAATTTGATTTCTATCTATGAACATTCATGAATAAGAAATTTTTTTTGAATTCATGTATCCATACATAAAAACCTTGAAAAAAATTATTTCTTGAATATAATTCAAAAAACTACCAAAACATTACTCACCTAGTAAATAAATATTCATCTCATGAATATATTTCTATACTTTTATTTTGATGAATATTCTACATCTCTATAAAAAAATAACCTTGACATGAGACCCATAAAATGAAGAAATAATAAAGAAAAATGAAAATTAAGTGTACTACCACATGATTTTAAAATAGCTACTATGCTCGATAATATCCAAAATACTGAACATCGAGAGTAAATGAATCGTGAAATATTATTGTGTTAATATAACCATTATAAAATTATATTTTAGTCATCATGAATGAATAAGATAAACAATTTTGAAAAATGTTTAATGTTCTTATGAATTCATATTTATTTATTAATACTTTAGAAATAAGAAATAAATTTTTATAAATTATATTATGATTATAAGATTTGTTTTCATCACAAATGATTTTATTTCCTTTTTTAAGTGAATATTATAATTTTTTAGAACTTATAGAAATATTATTTTATACAGATGATATTTTTTTAAAAATCATCATGTTAAAATTATAATAGGACAAATAGTTGAGAATATTCTAAAAAGTAATATTATTCAGTTAATATTGAAAAATATTTATTTTCATTTTCTTTTAATGTATTTAAAAATTCAAAATCTATTTTGGATTATTTTAAAATTAGCCTTTGTTTTTATTTAAATGAAATAATACAATTATGGTATTCAAAATAATTTTTATACTTGAATTTCATATAAAAAAATTATATGAAATATGGGTATTTTTTTAAAAAACTTGTATTCATCTCTTTTATCCAATTTAATTTTAAATTAAATTCCGCAACTTATTTTTAATTAATATTGAAAAATAGATTCTATACTTTTAATAAGAAATCCAAATTTTCTATTAATACTTCTCTTTTATTTTTATTCCTTATAATTACTAATCATATTAAATTTTGTTAACATAGTAAGGGTAAATAGAGTAATTAAGTGTTAAATATAATAAGATAATGACTAATAAATAACAATAATACTTGAAATAAATTTTTTATTTTTAAAAACCATTCATAATCAGCCAATATTTTTTTATATGAACGTTTGTTTCCATTGGAATTTGATTATCAAAACTATGATATTTTATGTAATGAAAATAAAAAAATGTTATAATCTTGTTTTTATTAACTATAATGTAGAGACTTGGTTTTTCCAAAACATAATTTCAAATTTTCCAAAATATTATTTCAGAGCTAGGAGATGAGACAACATTCAATTATGAGGGCCAAGGTTTCCAAAATTATTTATATAAAAATATTTTATATTTCGCACACAACAAAAAATTAAAAAATGGGATAAATCATAAAAGGTTGATTGGATTAGAAATGTGAGACCACAGTTGGCTCTGGATTGTGGTGTTTCCCATATGCGTGACATAAAATTAGTCGATGTGGGATGTTATAATCCCTTGCACGTTGGCCAAGAATTTTATTTTCTTTGTTTAATTATTTCAATTAATTAAATTAAAGCCCCCTTAACCTAAATATTGAATATAAATTCATATTATTTGAGGTATTCCCTCGCAATTCACATTCTCAAATGATTATAACTCTGCTCATCTCCTCTCCTTTACTTTGACGAATGAAGAATGAAGATTGACAATGAAACCTTGGATCTAGATAGATAAAATCACCATAAATCCACGTCCTTCATTGACGATCAAATTCTACATCAACATTGAGTGACTGAATCCAAGTAGGAATCGTTCATGGTGTTTCAACACCCTAACTAAAATGTTTGATCATATTTTTAATTGAATATTATACATATTCCCTATATTTTCAAAATCAGTATGCACCTATGTACTAGATTCATATTTTTTTATCTTTTGTACTATCCTTGGCATAACTTTCTCAATCACAGTCTAATAATTATTGTCCAGTGATGATTAAGTCCATTGTTTTGGTGATTTTATCCCTCGATTCTATACGTTATTCACTGATTGGACCCCTTGTCCCTCATTCGACAATTGTTGGTAGAACAGATACCGATCAGGCACCCAGATTGACGATGGATAAATGAATGTGAATGGTTTGGTGAAACGAGCACAAATCTATGAGGCATTCATGGTATGAAATATCCTTTTAGCGATTGAAATTCAATGAATTAGTAGATGATCCCATGGTGGCGTATGGTTCATTGTACGAAACCCTTCCCGATGAACGGAGCTGATTCTTGGTGAGCGGCGGTCTAGAATAACAAATCACGACTAGATCTGATGTTTTTGGGAGAAATCGTGGTTGGTCTAAGGTTGTTGCAGTAGATTTGATGCACCTACTGTAGATCTAGAAATCTAGTCTTTCCTCACAAATTGACATGAAACGCCATGTTAATTGAAGAATACATGATATGTAGCCTCCCCAGACGGTGATGCTAGGGTTTGGGAAAAGATAATGTTGACACTGTGTGTACTCTAATTGACACACTGTGTACCTCCTCTCTGTGTGAGGTGACCCATGTGGGAGAACACATAGACCTTTTCCATGCACATGGACTTGGCTTAGTCACACAGACAACACCCCATGTGGACCAAAACATCATGTACAGAAGTACATGGACGCGAAGATTGAGTTCAGGGACATGGCCATTAGACATGACCTATTCCACAGATTGGCATGGCACACTATGTAACCCACACACATGTCATGTTATCATATATGGGATGGAAACTGTTTATGGCTAGAGACATGACCAAGAAACAAAGAGAGGCCAAACTCCATGTGGTCACCTCACAAAACATGTACTTTTTCAGGTCAACTATATAGTCTTAAAATCTTCTTATCTCCTACATTTGATCATGGGTTTCAACCCACGGGATTTCTATATTGTGTATTATTTGTCATAGAATATGATGATGCCCCCAGAGTCAGTTTTTGAGATACTATTTGAATGTTTTGGGTTGGAATTCCCCGAGATGACACCTGCTAACAATAGTTTATTGAATTTTCCTTGTAGTTTGTTGTTCCTTGACTTTTCCGAATAGCGTGGAGTGGAATTACTTTTCCCAGTGGCATGGAATCACAGGAATTTTCTAGTTAGTATGGCTTGGGTTGAATTTTCCCAATGGAGTGGCATGGGTTTACATTCCTAAGGGATCATGAGAAAAATGTTTTCTATCCTCTCCACGACGTGTCCTTGTGATGCGACCAAACCGATGTGGGCGAGTTAGTGGAACCCAAATTGGATAGTATCGAGGTGTGTTTATTTTAACCCCTATGACCTATGAATCTTGGGCATATGTGATGAGATACGGGGTATAATATATGGTTCTTCCCATGGAACTGATGGCAACATACCTTCATGGGAAGCGGTGTGACATATAGATCCCCTTACTCCCTCATTTGGGCTTCTTTGACTAAGTATATATATATATACCCTATAGTAGTACCCCCTCCTTGTGTCTTGGTTACCCTCACTCTAGGAGAGATGATGAAGAATGAGTTATTCCATGTGCTTTCCACATTTATCATCTCATGGATATATGGGTCTACTCTTCAGCTATTGGTCGCAAAGACTCATTTGGGAGTTCACCCCCACACATTTGTTGGGTTGAGATGCACTCTTTCCATCATATTTAACTATACCTTTTTCTAATAAAAATTATCTTCAGTTGTATCTCTGACTGATCCCCCTTCACCTTCTAGGTCATTCTTCTGAGTATGTATGTAATGAAACTACTTATGGTTTCCCCAACACGTGTAATGTCTTTTGCAGACAACGGATAGGTTGATTGTGACTACTGAGGGGTGTCGGTATATAGGCTACTTGGATGTCATACGGTGGTCGTTCATGGTATACAGGAGTTGGGATCTTTCAGTGGACTCTTCTATCCAGTTTCCTTCAGGTTGGGACCAATTTCTACTTTGGGCATGTGATTTGTGACTTTTTTTGCAGTTTTCACTACCATAGAATGTACTGTTTTGAGGTTCATGCATTCTTACAATGGATTATTATAGTCTTATCTTTTTCCTACATTCGATTTTCACTTTCTCATTGAGTCGGTTGTGTTAATGTGTACATGTTCTAAGGAAATGGCCTCCCTAGTTAGTTGTCTCATCGTAGCTGGTCCCCAACCATTGGCCTATGTAGGTGGGCTTGGTGTAGTTGCGGCTCGAGCGCTGGTATGGGTTGGGTCCAGACAAAGTGGAATCAGAACAAGTTCATTCCTTGGGATGTTTTTTGGATGTTACAACTTGAAGGGATTAGTCAAGATTAGGTAAAAATTGTTATAATTCCAAAGGAGTGGCTCTCAGGATAGTGAGTATCGTGTTGGTGCAATGGCCGATGGATCCATTCACAAGGACCATAATTACTCATTTGTTGATTCAAATCCCATAAACATTCATTGTATGACAAATGTTACATGAGTCATATAATATTATAGTCCTTTAATATAAATTTTGAGTCAGAACCCTAGTATTATATATATATATAAATATATTCTCCTGTGATCATGGTACTCCTTGAAAATTTTCAGGATTCTTCCACACCAGCCGCAAACCAGGATTCCTACTCTTCTTCATGAAGATGACCTGAAGAATGAAGAGGCCTTAGTTTAGGGACCAATGTCTCACACCCTTCCTCTAGGTTGATAGGTTTTAGCACCTCCACTCATAGAGATGTAGTTCGTACTAGAAGGTCATGTTAAGAACATGCGATGACTGAGTTCACTTCGCGAGTTTCAAAGAAAATGACCATTGCAGTTCTGTTGTGAGCCTAAAACATAGATGAAAATTGGCTTTCTAGAGTCCATCGTTTTCATGATTGAACTGGTTTAGACCCTGATAGACTATTTGGTGGATTTGGCCTCTATCCTTCTTCATAGTGTAGTTGGGAACTGGTAGAGATTAGTTACCCATATGCATGATGAGGAGACACTCACGTGGGATGACTTTCAAAAGATATTTCAGGTGGAGTACTAGTACTACAACTACTAATGTTTTCACTCCATCTGGATCTAGTAGAATTTGGAGTTGTAGAATGGAGTGATTTTCATGGTGGAGTATGCATTGAGGTTTACGGATCATACATGCTACTCTCTGGATATGATCAAAGATGGCTACTTCTGTGCATCGAAGTTTGAGTAGGGACTCTATAGAGAGATCTGATATAGTGTAGTGTCCCTATGCATCCCCTCTTATTTCAGGGTGTAGGGAGAGGATCATTTATGGAGAGACTCCAGGATGTGATACTCCAGATAGATGGAGTTGGTGGTAGACACAAAAGAGCTACGTCTTCTTCATTAGGAGTCAAGTGCTAGAGATTTTGGGATAGGATACCCTTTTATGAGTAAACTCAGTGTCGTGTTCATGTAGGTCAGGGTAAGTGAAAAGCAACAAGATATCCTAGGGAGGGCCTATGATATACTTGTGACAAGCATGGTCACATGGCTTGGGGCTACCTGACCAAGTGTACCATGCATCCCAGAGTTGCAGCAGATGGGCCGTCACGGTAGAGGCTATTTCATGTCAGGGGTATCATAGGTGGGGAGAGGGAGGTCTTTTTGGAGGGGGTGTTGGAAGAGGAGCGGGAGGAGCTATAGGTTTGGTACGATGGTATGAGGTTCTCCCACCACCACCACCAGGTGACCCACATTAGGCTCAAGGATCTGGTGGTTGGGGCTGTGGATATCATTCGTCTATAGATGTCCACGACCTTGCGGCTCACAAGATGATTCAAGGTATGATTTTTGTTTACTATAATCTGGCCTCAGTACCAGTAGAAACAAGTTATAACCACCCATTTATCTCTCTAATGTTTTTGTGGGAGCTAGAGCTCCTAGTAGAGACACTAGTACAACAGTTGCGCGTTAAAGTTCCTATAGGGAACGCTTCAACTGTATTATTCATCTGTCGACAATGTGAGCTGTCTCTTGGAGGATAGAGGTTTATGTGGTACCTATTGGTCATCACAATGTAACCTTATTATTTCATCATGGGAAAATACTTTATTTTCATGGTTCGAGCCCAGATTGAATTCTAACAATGATTAGTCAGATGCATACACACTGATGGGATGAGTTTCTCCTTTTTCAGTGAGAGAGATCTTATAGAAGGATATGTTATTGTTTTGAGTAATAGGTTACAACCTATAACCCATAAGCTATAGAGTATGAACCTTGTTGAAGCATACTCTTTGGGTGTCTGGATTGCATTGGTTATGGAGGATTATATGGACATCTTTCGAGAAGATTTTATGAGACTACATCTGAAGTGGTAGATGGAGTTCTACAACGGCGAAAAGATGGGGACTACCTTGATAAATTATGTAATCGATCTAATGGAACTCAATGTTCTTTAGGAGAAGAGGTTTCAATTAGAGGATCTTCGTGGGAAAGGTTTCATCATACCCAGTGTATCCCCCTAGGCAGCTCTAATTTTGTTTGTGAAAAAGGCAGATGAGATCTTACAAATTTCCATGGATTATCATCACCTAAAATAGGACATGATAAATAAAAGGTACCCCTTACCGACAATTTATGACCTATTTGATAATCTATGAGGTGAGAGATGGTTCTTCGATATTGATAATAGATCCAGACACCACCAGCTGTGGGTTCAGGAGACTAATATCCTAAAGATGGCATTTTGATGTTACTATAGACGCTACGAGTTCCTAGTGATTCCCTTTTATGTGAAAAAATTCCCCCACCATTTTCATGTTATTGATGAAAACGATATTCCAACCATACATAGATCAGTTTGTTGTAATTTTCATCGATGACATACTCATTTACTCTGCTATAGAGGAGGATCATTTAGTGAACTTGAGGAGTGTCCTTGGTTTTCTTTGTGAGCACCATATTTACAACAAGATATTTAAATACCATTTCTGGATACATCATGTTTATTGTCATATTCGTTTCATTTCCGAGTAGGTTTTATCCATGGATAAAATGAATGTCGATGTAGTGGATGAATTAGATCCACCAAACAATATGTTAGAGGTTCATGGTATTCCTATCTTGGAAGGGTACTACTAGTGATTTATAGATGAATTATCTATGATTTCAACCCCTTTAACCTCTCTAACATGAATGGGATTAACATTTTCTAGGTCTAAGCAGTGCTAGGAATCCTTTGAGGAGTTGAGTCAGACACTAAGGAGTGCTCCAATTTTGCATCTACTAGAGAAATAAGTTGAGTTCATGGTTTATTGGGATGCATCAATAGACGGTCTAAGATTCATGATGATTTGATGACAATCATTCATTGCATGTTAGTCGAGATAGTTAAGAAATGCAAAGAATAATTACGAGAATCATGATATGGAGATGGAAGCAGTAGTTATCACCTTGAGGATGTAGTGCCACTACCTTCTCGTAGAGCACTTTGTGGTTCACTTAGACCCCCAGAGTCTCGGGTATGTCCTCAATCAGAGAGTCTTAAACCTGAAACAACAGTTCCAGTTAGAGTTCTTGCAGGACTATGAATTCAAAATAGTTTATACTCTAGGTAAGGGAAACATTGTAGAGGATGACCCTTGAATTATATCCTAGACTCTCCTTGTATAAGAATCTTCAGAGTAGTTGTCCTCCCTTCAGTTGACCATGATGGAGCAGGATGGTACAAATTTCTTTCAGTTGATGGTGTCGACTCATATGATCCTTGATCATATGAAGGAGTCCCATCAAGAATATGTTGACTATGATGTTCTCCATTATCCGATATGTACATGTGAAAATGGAGAAGGTGGAGGTCATCTGTGATAGGATGAAGATATCCTAGAGCAGATAGAAGACCTACATATACTACCATCATATGCACTTAGAGTTTGATCAGGGAGACCAAATCATCTTGAGAGATTCTCAATGACGTAAGATGTGGGGGCTTTTCCTGGGAAGAAAGTTGTCCCCAATGTTCATCGGGCCATTCGAGATTGTTAGGAGGATCAGTGAGGTTGCCAACGACCATGCCTTACCCCCACAGTAGAAGCAGGTGCACAACCTGTTCCACGTGTCTCAAATGAGGAGATACCTGCATGATCCCATGCATGTTATAGACTTTGGTGAGATGGACATTGAGGATGATCCATCCCGCTAGTTCATGTTTTGTGGCAGCACAGAAATGTGTAGGAGAGATCTTGGGAACGAGAGAGCTAGATGCAGGTTCTGTACCCCATGTTGTTAGTTTAGTTTTTCATTTATGGGATGAAAATATTTAAAGATGTAATGATGTAAAGACCTATCTCATAGCTAATTAGACTTTGAAATATTTCTAAATATTATTCATGATCCAGGAACTGAGATGACGTGAGATTCCATACCTCGACCTGCCTGTAATTAATTATATAAAAATATTTAAAATATTTTATATTACACACACATAGTTTAATAATTAAATGACATTAATATTAAATGATTTATTAGATCAGATATATGATACCACATTTGAGATCATAATGTGGGGTTTCCACTAGTCACTACATTAAATAAGTCGACACAGGATGTTTGGATACCTCGTTCTTTAGTAGAGCATTTTAAGTTGTCTATTTAATTAACATAATTAATTAAATTAATACCCCCTTAACCTAAATAGTGAATATAATTTCCTATTATTTGAGGGTTTGTCTCACAATTCACTTTTTTAATGAGAATAACACCCCTCCTCTCATCTACTTCATGTTGAAGAATGACAAAAGACGATCGACGACGAAACCCTGGATCTACATGGATCAAAGCACAGTGAATCATCTTAATCCATCAAAAATCATCTTATACATCAATGGTGAAAGAATTAATCCAAATATGAATGTTTCTAAGTGTTATTACTCCCTGAATTAAATTATTGAGTATGTTGTTAATTGTATATTCAACATGCACCCCTTATTTTCAAACTCTACATGCACCTATGTTCAAGATTCATATATTTTTTATCATCTGTGCTAACCCTATTACCACATAATCAATCACAAGACATGAATCCTTATCTAGTGATTATTAATATCGTTTTGGTTATTTACTCCCTTAATTATTGGTGTTCATTACCTATTAGACCCCTTGGTCCCAGTTCAACAATTATCAAGAAACCGATCTTGATCGGGCACTCGAATCTATGAAAGATCAAATAACATGAATAGTTTAGTGAAATGAGAATATATATGTGATTATTATGTCATATAGATGATCCTTTCGGATATATGAAATCACAAAATCAAAGGATGAACCTATATTGGCATACAGTTCGTGCAATGAAACCCTTCCTGATGAACATAGATTATCTCTAGTATGTGGTGGCCTGAAATCTTGAATCACGACTAATTATGAAGTTTTTAGGAGAAATAGTGGTGGGATCTAAAGTGGTTGGAGTAGATTAAAAGATCCTACCACATATTTGGAAAATTGTACTTTCTCTGCATATCCCGACTACACGCTATGTTAAATGAATATCATATGGTTTGTAGCATCCCCAGATGGCGACACTAGGGTTTGGGACCAGATTAGTCCAACATGGAGTGTACTCTACATGACATGTCATGTACCAACTCCCTATATGAGGTGAACCATGAGGGAGAACGAAAAAACATGTGTCGAGTACAAAAACACGGCATGGTCACACCGACATCACCCCATGTGGACCAACATGTCATGTACAAAAGTAAAGAAAAACCAAGTTTGAGTACATAGACATGCCCATCAGACACGACCTAGTTCCTTGATGGGAAGGGAATTCTGTGTATCCCACCCAAATGATGTGTTTCCCAAAATGTGAGGGAACTTATTTCTATCCAATGACATGGCCAGACAATATAGAGGGTCCACATGTTGTGTGGTCACCTCACATGTTGTGTACTTCTTAGGGTCAACTAAGCAGTCTTCAAATCTTTATAACCCCTTCATTTAGAATCATATTTTGGCCCGTGAGATGCCTATCCTGAGTGTTTTTTGGTGTAGAACATGATGGATCCAACAGATGTGTATTTCATGATATGAAGTGAATGTTATGGGTTGAATTCATAGAGAGGACACCTAATGATAATAGTAACTTGAGTTTTCCCAGTAGCATGGTGTGGATGGACATTACCCAGTATCATGGTGTGGATGGAATTTTTCTTATGGCATGGAATGTCTTGACTTTTCAAAGTATCATGGAATAGATTTAAATTTTATAATGGTGTGGCATGGTTTGAATTTCCTATGGACTCATGAAAACAAGGGTCATTTCCCCACCAGGACACCTCCTAGTGACGTGACCCGAAACTGTGCAGGTGAGTCAGTGCTACCGAAATCGAATTGTATTGAGGTGTGGTGATTTTGTCCATTTTGACTTGTGCCTCATGGGATGATGCAATGAGATGCAGGGAATCACATATGGTTCTTACATTGGAACTGATTACTACTCACTTTATTAGGATGATCTGTGAGATGGAGACCCCCTTACACCCTCATTTGGGCTTCCATGACTGAGAAAATATATATATATATAAAAATATATATACACACCCTATTTTAGTACCCACTCCATTGGTTTTGGTTACCCTACTTCTTGGAGAGGTGAAGATGCATAGGGTATTCCATGTGATAACCGTGATTAGCTTCCCATGTTTGGACAAGTAAACTTCTAGAATATATGTAGAAAAGACACGACAAGGAGTTTACCTCCTCACCGTCTCAAGGTCCTGTTGTTTAGTTGAGTCTACCTCAACAATTTTATTGGGTTGAGACACACTCTTTTTGTCCACTTTAAATTTACCTTCTTTGTATTCTACTTCAATTCAGTTATATTTCTTTCTTCTACCCTTTACCCTTTCTTGGGAGTTCTATTGTTTATTTATTAACTTACCCCTGCATGGGCTTTTCCCAACACATGTCATGTCTTTTGCAGGTGGAATACATGTAGATCATGCCTAATGAGTGGCATAAGGATATGGGATCCGTGGATTGCAAAAAATGGTTGTTCTTGGGAAATAATATCTGGGTATTCTCAACAGACTCTCTTTTCTAGTTGTCTTAATGTTAAGACCAATTTTTAGGTTTGGGCAGTTGATTTTCACCTTTTCTTTGTAGTTTTCACTATTGTGCCTTGTACAGTTTAAGGGTACATGCACGGTAACATTAAATTAAATCAATTGAATACTTTTCATACCTTCCCTCTTCAATTTTCCCTGATTTTTCTATGTGTGTGTGTACAGGTTCTAAGGGAAAGGTATCCCCAAGTTAGTCATGCCTTCTGCACTAGATGCCAACCCCTGGCCTATGGAGGCAGACTTTGGGTAGTTGCAGCTCGAGCCCTATCTTGGGTCAGGTCATGACATATAATGTATTGAACATGGGATAAATATTTTATATTGTCAATTATATGTAGTATTCTAAAATATAAATTATTTATCTTCATCTTGTTAATTTATTTTTTATTTTCAGTGAATAAATAATTAGTTTAAATGATTATGAAATACCAATGAAAAAATTAATCAATTAGTTGAAAAATAAAATAAATGATGATAAAAATATTAGAAGTATTATATATTTATAAATATAAGTGTGATATAATAATTTTATATATAAATATAACATGATATCGATTTATTAATTTATTAATTGAAATTTTATTTTTAGTTTTATTTTATTTATGTGGATGTAAATGAACAATTCTAAATTTTCAATTTTTGATATCTTATGGAAATAATAATTTATTAAATGATTGAAAATAATAAAAAACATATAATTTTCCATGTTAAAGGGTTATGTTTATAATATTATCCATGGTGAATTTATGGGAAGTTTATTCATCTATATTATCTATATTAAACCTCAATGGGTAAAAAACCTTATTGTTGTTGAATGTAAGAAAATGGTTAACAATGGTTTAATAAAAAAATTATAAGGGCAATAATATTATCTGAACAAGACCAAATTTTGTTTGTGTAAGACTATTTATACACTTCCTCATTTTATATTTTAATATAATAAATTTTGTAAAAATTATAAATCAAAATTAATTTATTTTAATTTAATATTTTAATAAATTCTAATTGTGTCCCTACTATATCTTATAAAATGGTAAATCTTCACATTTTCCTCAAAAATCATGTTCTATTTGGTTCATCAAAATAGTACATAAACACCTCCCTATAATATATAAGAATTTTCTATGATGAATAATATCCTTATATGGATTAAGGTAATAAGAGAAGGGGACTCTCTGAAAAAGAGTTATAGTTTTTAACTGCACATTTTAGTATTATTTCATATTTCAGCTAAATAATTTATTTTTATAACATGATAAAATACTAAAAAAATTATCCTAAATAAAATAATATGGTATTATTTTAATAACATATCCTATATCTATCTACTTTTCCATAAAATGGTAAATGAATCCATCGTTTATGTGTTTGGTGGATTACCACATCAAAAACTAATGTAATTAATTTTCTATCAGTATATCTCACATATGGTTATAATTAGGGAAAAAATATTTATATTTTATATGTAAATAGATATTATTCATTCTATCAATAATTAAGTAAAATTTTCCCTCTTACTTTTCAAAACACTTCAAAATGATAACATCATTTCTTTGTATGTTTGGACAATGTCCTCTACATAGAGTTCTGATTCATTTTTCATCACCACGTCACTTTGATGACATATATATAATCATGTTAAAATAAATAATATAGTAATTCTGATATTATTATCATTATAGAAAATAGAAATTAGTAATAACTATATTTCCATAACGATCATTGAAAATGGGAAATGATACTCATTCAAATTTAAAGCCTACGATCTCCATTATCGTAGCACTAATCTTTTTACGTAATTTATTCTCATGATTCGTTTTAAAAGTATAATTTAGGTATATAAAAGATAATTATTTAATTATTATTATTCTATATATGATTTAATATGTAACACTTTGATAATATTCCTCTTACAAAATCCATTATTGACTTATGAAAAAATTATCATCAAAAACTCTAACAGTAATATAATTGATAAATAATTATATATATCCTGATAGGTGTTAAATTAAAGAAATGAAAAACTAGGAAAATTTTCATATAAAACCATATTGTTAACCTATATTTATTACTCAAGATGATAAAAAACATACTCTATGAGTTAGAGTCAATGTATGTGACTTTATTTTTTAAAGCCTCTTTTAATGTTTTTCATCAAAATTATTTTATTCCTTGTCCATATTTTGAAAAATATATTTATAACTTATTTATATGGACATAGTGATTTATAAAGTATATTTTCTGTATCTTTCCACATTATTTCAATTTTTTAGTGGAATCTTTTAACTTAAATCATTGACATTATTTTAGAAAAGGCTAATGGAATGTTTTGTTCTAACGTATATAGAGACAACTACATTCCCCCAGCACCGTGACCATTATTTTGATGTTTTACTTACATTATTAGATTTCATTTTTTTAGAGAAAATATTTCATTATCATTGATGATGGAATTTATTTTTTGAATAAATGGATTTAAAATATTTATTTTAATGAAAATAAATGTTTTCTTATGGATGCTGAGAACATTTTTATAAAGCAATGTGGGCACTGTAGTGGCGGCAGAGTAGCGGAGGAAGAGTACTGAAGTAGTGACAGGTACTGTGCAGTACTGTAGTAGTGTGGCTACTGTAGCAGTATAATTCACAGAATGGGCTTTAGGCTTAAAAATTGGGCCTAAGGGTCATGTTATGGGCTAAATTTCCACTGGGCCTTCAGGCTATATAATGGGTCTCCCTCTACCCAGTTAAAGAGGTATTTTCTTTGCTTTAATAATAAATGAGGCTTTGGTCCCAACCATTAAATAAATGTGTGACTAAGAAGGATATTCATTATGTAATAATAAGGGTATATAATTTTCATGATTGATATAAAAATTATGAGGTAGGTTCATTTATGATTTTTTATAAAATATATGGGTTTTTAGGAAAAAAACTACAATTTATAATTGTTATAAAATTATCTTATGTTTATAGGAATTTTCATTTTACTTTTTAAGGGTAAAAATTACATCATTTTGAAAATGTTTTTATAAGATTCTAATAAATAAATAAAAGGAATTTTATTTTTTAATCATGATTTCTTATGAAATGTTTCAGTGAAGTCATTGGGTAGTAATGTTTATATCATGGGTACAAAATGATTTATTTTGAACAAAATGTTTATGTTTACAAGTAAATTTTTTTAATTATTCTACGAATAACAGTATATTTAATTCATTTTTTTTAATTTTATGAGCTTTTATGCTAATAAAGTTATTTTAATTTTATAAAGAGTTCTAAGATGTGTAGGGATAAGTATGACATCAAGATAAATTTTTTAAAAAATATTTCATGAAAGGATAACATGTTATATCATAAAATATTTTTTTATGGGAAATTTGATACTATATAAAATTTTCCTATGTAACATATTGGGTTTTTATATAAAACAGATTATATTACTATATTAATTTATAAACCTAAAATATATTTTAGAATTTAAGAATGTGAACTCTATCTTAATTTCACTAAAATATGTAACATATAAGGTTATGTCCTTACAATTGGTATCAGTGTAGGGTCTAGAAAACATTGGAAATTAGGATGTTTTCATGTAGTGTTATTTTATGATTTATTGATTCAACCATGAGTTCATAAGGTTGAGGTTTAACATGTGGTCAAATTCATAGACACCATTGTTATAGATTTATATTATTGAATTTGTAGACAATTAATGATAATTTGGGAAACGTTATTTTGGTTATGTAATACGTAACACGTAGGTTTCACAAGATTTATTATTAGAGTAAGAATGATTTTAGATTTGGTTTTCCTATGTTTTATTGTTATTTATAACCTTTAGGGTTTTTATGATCCTTTTTATTGTTGTAATTACGGGTCATTAAAATTTTGGTATGTTTGTTTTACCATATTGATAACACTTTGATTGAAGAGTGATTCCGTGATTTAATAATAATTGTTTTTTAGAGAAGGTTCACTATATTTTTCATGAATAAAATATGATTATGATAAATAATATATTATGGGATTTTTTTTGTAATAATGTTTGACTTACCATCTAAAAGAATATGTGATTCTACTATGGATTTATATGGATTTAGGTAATTTATTGAAATTATTATAATATTTTGATAATTTTCTAATTATGGAATATACATTTTTTCAGAATTAATATTGATTGATATCACGTAGAGTTAAATGATAAATTTATCTTCAAATAATGTGCAATCAATTTTTTTTTCAAACGTTGTTAATAAATATTTGATGAATTTTACGGATTATTATCTATCAAATGATATATGGTGAACATTGGGAATTACCGTAGAATTTTGGAGATGGAGTTATTTATTCTTAATTTAAAGGGTTGTTATTATTTGGAATAATATATAATTGTGTTCTGAATTTGGGTTTTAAATTCTATATCAATATAAGATGAATGCCTAGTTATTCTTTTATAGAATATGCGATTCTCTAAATGTTAATTTTAGTAACTCATTAATTAAATAATTGTCTTTAAAACTCATAGATTGGTTTGAAATATTACTTTGATGTGGAATTTGAATAAATGAAAAAATTTAAATTTTAAGATAGAAAACAAAAAATGTTCCTAGAAAAGATGATAAATCAATTGCTCAACATAAAAAATCATTTTGAATCAAAAATATTATCCCATTACCATGTTTTTTAATGAATGGATGGTCTTTTTAACATCGCATAATCTTATATCATTTTTGTTAATAACATTATAATGATCATTCACATTATTATGGTCAATGTCACGTATCTCTCTCCTTCATCATTTTAATTTCGTATTGGTCTTATGTGTATATATCTTTACTTACCACTAATTTTATCATATATGGAAACCTAGTTTGTGAAATTATATAAAACCTCATTCTTCCCTTTCAATCAATTAATGTAGAGGTTTTATTAACCATTAATATGTTTTGTGATTTCAGAAAAGGTATTTTCTTGTGGAAATCCCCGGATTACAAACAATAAGACCCAAACTCAAGAAACAAATGTATGGAATTGTGGAAATATATTATTTCAAAATTTAATAGAACATTGTTATTCAATAGAAAAAAATACATAATTCCATGCATAAATGATTTGTGAAACATTAATGTTTACTTATGACCATTATAATATATAAATTGAATCAATATGAATTAATATGATACACTGACTTATAAAATATATTTAAATTTTCCAATAAATTAAAATTCATTGATTAATTATTTATAAAAAAGATCTCAATTTTTAAAAAATAAATTTCTTGCATTAAAAAAATGTTCTTTTCCAACATAATTATTATTTATTTTAGTGAATAAATATTATATATAATTTATTTTTCTTATATAAATATATTTTTATATAGTTGATATAAATTTTTATATCATCTTTTCAAAATTTTCTTAAGATGAATTTTTGAGAATTCTCTTAAAATTTTGATTTTTGAGTGTAAAATGATAAAAATTGAATTATATTTTAATTTATAGTAATTAGAAATAAAATTTTCATTTTGTATTAACATTTAAATTTCATTAAATTTAATTGATTTAAAATAATATAAATATGAGTTTTAAATGAATTTTATACTAGAATTTGTAAAAAAATCATATTTTAAAAATTATTTATTCTAAAAACAAAATTTCCATCATGTTACTATAATTAAATATTAAGTTAAATTCAACCACGTTAATTATTTTATTCCTAAAAAATGTTTTAAATATTTTTAATCATAATGTTCAAATTTTGTGAATAGTTCTCCTTTTTAGTCATTATTAATTATAATGATAATGATTTTTTGTTTATGAGGAAATGGAAAATCGTGTAATTAGTGGATAAAAATAATATGATAAGTACTTTAAAATGATCATATAATATACCATAAATTTAAAAAATTAGTCAATTTCATCCTTAAACATCCTAGAGTTTTTATATGACCTTTTTTCATTTTTGATATGAATATGTCCTTTATAATATTTTATTTAAATAAAAGTCATGATACCATAGTATTGTTTCCAACAATAATAATATTCTTAATCAAAGATAAAAAGAGGAGACATAAATTTATAAATACTATTTTAAATCTTAAAATTATTTTTATTGAACATGTTAATTAATTTTTAATTTTTATTGATGATATAATTATTTTTAATTCTTATGATTGGTTGAAAAAACTGTTATTAAAATAGTGTAAAAATTAATTAATGCATGTAAAAATATTATAAGTAATATAATATTGAATATTTAATGAGATAAATTGATTTTATGGATAAATATAACATTATAAGTATGAATGAAATTATATAATTCTAAATTGATTTAATTTCATTGTTTTATTAAATTCAAAGTAAATAAATAGTTCTGAAATTAAACATATTGATATTTTATGAATGTTATAAATTATTATTTGGTTTAAAAATCCAAAAAATATTCATCAGTCCAATGAAAGTAATATGGTTGATGATATCATAACAGATCTATTTAGGTGACTTTTTACATATTTATTGTTACTATCAGGACATGGAAAAAGAAAAAAATTAATATTGTCTTCGTCAATTTTAAAGGGATTAAATAAGGGTTAAAAAAATTAAGGATAGAAATATGATCAAGAAATTATTAAAACATTATTATATGAGATTAATTTTACTCATTCTCATATTATATTAAATTTTTTTAAATTTTATCATTTTTTATATCAAATTTATTTTATATTAATTTAGTATTTTAGGAAATTGAAAATGTGCCCCTCCCCTCTCTAATAAAGGGAACTATTAGTATTAATTATTTTTTACAAAATAACAACTTAGATAAAAAAATCAAATAAAATACCTTCCTAAAAGTACTCAACACCTTTAGGCGGTCATGGTTTTGGCAGAAGCCCTACCTTTGCAAACTTATTGTAATATAAAAAGGAGACATTCCGATGAAGAGGTATAGTTTTTAAATAGATGTTATAGTTTTATTTATTCTTACACCTCATTCTACTATTCTTAAACCCTGATAAGATAACAACACTATAGGATATACAAATATAGTGTTATTTTAATGGAATAACCTATAAAACTCTTCTATTCAATCAAATGGTAAACAAACCATTGTTCACGCGTAAGGAGGACTACTGCCTTGTGAACCAATTCAATTCATTTTACTGTACCATATCCCATAATTGGAAAGAATTATGGTATTCATTTTTATATATTAAAATCATGAAATATTAATCATTATTTAAATATAATTTATCATTTAATTTATTACGATTTTATTCACATAAAAATGATATCATCCTTCATGTGTACTGTTGGACCACCACCACCCCAACGCGATGTGATTTTTTTCATCACCACACACATGAATTGTATACATAAGTATGTTAAAAGATTTAATATGTTATTTTGGATAAAATGATCATTATTTAAGGATAAAATAATACCTTCTAACTTTTCTAAATTATCATTTATCAATGGAAACGTTCCTCATGTGTTTGTATGACCCATTGTCAACATGTTTGGAACATATTTTGTTTTTCATAACCATAATTATAGATTTGTTTTAAAAGTATAATTATTGTATAAATAAAAAAATTACTTAATGATTACAATTCTATAAATGTTTTCATAATAACCACTTTGATAATATTTAAGTTACCAAATCCTCAGTTGACATAAGAAAATAATAAAATCTAAATGACCGTTGAAAATTTAATTGAATAAATAATTATGTCATAAATTATAAGAGAATAATTAATATTAATTATAACCATTAAAAATCATCTTAAGAGATTAAATAATAAGTATATTTTTATTATTCATGAATATAATGAATTTACGTGACATGTCGAACTAATGGTATGGTACTTTCGTTCATGAAACCTATTTTGTTTTTCCCTTCCATATTTTTTTATTATACATCTATATTTTTAGAAATATATTATTAATGTATTTATATGGACATATGTTTATTATATTGTAAATTTTTTGTTCCTTTTGAATTATATTGAAAGGATTACAAGTTTAATCTTTTGATGAAAGTTTTACACATTATTTACAAAAATAAAAATGTAATTTCAATTTTAACATATACGATAGAAATGAATTTTTCCAACACCATAATCATTTTTTTGTTTAGATTTCTTGATAATATTTCATTTTTTATTCAAATAAAAATTAATTTTCACTCTTTTTTTGTAAATTTTTGTTTTTCAATAAAGGTATTTAAATTTTTATATATGTATATATCCAAAATTAATTTCATATGGATTCAATTAATGATTTTTTATTAAAAGACTATATGCATTTTATTATGTTTTATAATAAAGTTTTACAACTACTTGTGGTTTAACTATATGTTGAGGGTTTTTGCACTCGTTATAGCTCTAACATGTATTTGGAAGTGGTATTTCGGTAACCAATTACATTCCCAATTATATATTTTGGAAATTTACCTTAAATATTATACCAAATGTATCCATGATTGTTATTATACTTCTAACCATGAATTTTATTCTATGTATAAATGTGAATGTTATCCCATTTCTACGGGTTATATGAAAATAATTTCCCATGTTAATATATGGTTTATATATTGTTTCTATTCTATTTTATGAAAATAATATGAATTCAAAAGGTAATTTAATGAGTTTTGGTTTTAAAAAAATTACATTATACACGTTAAGGGTGAATATTATATACATTTTGAATAATTATTTAAGAGTTTTTCATGATTTATAGAAACCTTCATGAATTTAAATTTTCCTTTATTATTTTATAATAAATATTTTATTAAAATATTTTTTTCGAGAAGTAGATTTATTGGTTTTTGAAATTCTAATTTTGAACCCTAATGTTTATTTTTAAAATGAAAATTATTTAAAGTATTCATGGATTAATGGTTACATTAATTTTCTCTATTTCCCTTTCAGAGATGTTAATTATACTCCCACATTCTAAAAAGTTTTTTTTTCAGTTTTTAATGATGAGTAAGGGGAAGGATGAGGTGAAGATAAATTTTTTATTTTATTTCATGAGAATAAAACATTTTATATAATTAAAATTCCTAATTTAAGGAAAAAATGTATATTAAGTTAGTTGTTTATAAATTTTAATATATGGGTTTATTATATAATAAATACGGATTTACTCTCTTAAAATTTAAACCTATAAGATTATTTGTGTTTTAATAATTTTAATCCAAGATTAAAGTTAGTAGAATATGTAATGCACAAGGTTGGGTTGATACAATAGGGAAATATATAAAATAATGGCTACTACATTCTTCCCACTGTTATGCATACTATATTATGAATTCTATAGAGAGGTGGATTCATTGAAAATTTATGACCATATATCCAGTAAAAAATACTGTCATTCCAATGTATCTTCTGGAATTAGACCACTATTTCATAACACTCATACCCAAGAAATTGTTTTCTTATACATGTTATTCCCCTATCAATCTATAATCCGAGTTGGTTTACGTATAAACGTTATATCAGTGTGATAGTCAAATAGTCCCAGCTAATAACATGACTATGATCAAGCTATTACTGAGAAAGTTGAGATACATTAAAAGAATTAAAAGAAAATATTTTTATTATCCAATATCAAAAAAGATATTAATATATATCATTTTCAATGGAATTTTACCTTAGATATATCAAGGACAAGGTTTCAAAGACAGAATAACAAGCTCATCTCTATATAATTTCCAATCTACTATAATATAACAGTAATTATTACATTATAATGGAGTTGGATAGAAAATAATTTTTTTTATAGCCATATAGGTTGATATAATTATATAGATGAAAACAATTATGATTATATGGCCCTGATTGATTAAAGGAAACATGTAACTAGTTCGATTCATCTCCTCTTGCCAAAAATAGAGGTCTAAGGTGATATATTTTGAGTCAATCTGTTTTCCAATAGTTTTCAAAACCGTGTGGTGGTGTATTACAGTCATTCATCTCATGTTAATTATAGAAAAACTAAACAAATCATGATATATTTATTTGGAATGGGGAATATGAGATTCCAATGGTTTGATTCTCGAGTTCTCTATTTAATGGGGAATAGTTCTTCATTTTACATTTACTTCTTACAATAGGGTTCATATCGATGTTTTTATTGATGAATATGTTCCATTAACTAGGTTTCCTAGATAGTTTTCTCTCTCCCACCAGTGTATTATTTATTTTATCATTATAGTATTTAACATAGAACAATATTACCATAGATAGTATATATACTCATAGACCTGTGTCTATCATTCATTATTTTAGGATTTCACAAGTAGCTAAAACAAGAATAAAACGAACTAGGTGAATAAACCATGAAAAAATTACAGTCACAAAAAGGCTTCATTGATTGAGTTAAATGAAATATACCATATTTTATTGATAAAATGCATGTCGATAAATCGTTTTTTGAATAGTTCCTCAAATCCTTCCCATGAAAGACCATTAAAATTAATTGATTAAACATATAAGTTCCAAAAATAGAGTTTCAATGCTTAAACTGTGCACCTTAATATATTTAAATTCATCTCAACTAGTGTTTTGAGAAATTAAAATATTCTTTTCATCCTACCATGCAACACATCTTGTTGTACAAGTGACGATTTAACCTAATTGTTTGGTTGATTATATATCTTGAATTGTGGCAAGTGATTATTTTGACAAGTTTAATCAATCTAAGATCCCTTTTAAAAAACAATGAACTTTTTAAAAATAAATTAATCTAACTACTAGTTCATAAATGGTATAGATAGACACACATTATTTGATAAACCATCTCGTTGGTTTCTTATTCCCATGACCAATGGAATTATAATTTTTTAATGATAATAAATATTAATTGTTAATTATTTTACAACATCTTCATTCAAGGTTACACCATATATATATCAAAATTGAAAAAAAATAAAATTTCACCATATTGAATATTATAAAATTAGCTGATAATGATGTCATATAGTGAATTGCAATTTTAAATATAAGGAACTCCACTATAATCATCTCAACCCATGATGATGAGATGAAATCACACCAAGAAGTGTTTTAGAGCACTATTTATTCAAATATAACACTAGTAAGATGATGATAAATATAATGTGTTCTGATATTTATTTCTGAAATATTAATTTTCTCTTCCCATGTGTCATATAACACTGTTATCTTAGCGAATGATTGGCCAAAAAAATAGATAATAATTTTACAAACTCAAACGTAACCATTGACATGAACTGATCCCATGATCCACTAACCATACATGACATTCACCAAATACCTATGGTTAGAATTAATTTTCTTGGTTTTAAAAAGAATTAAGGGAAATGTTTTAAACTTTTAATTAGACACATGGAAATACACATTCATCGTAAAAAAGAAATAAAATAAATGAAACTATATAAATTATTAATGGGTTAATATGATGACGGGAATAACAACAATCAAACAATTTATAGAAAATAAGATAAAAATGAACAAAAATAGAACTAAAAAAACACAAAAGAACCAATGTTTTTATAATCTAGACACCATGTATATAAAAAACACCAAATATTAACCTCCTATATCAATGATTTCTACCTTAAGAATAATATCTAAGGAAATATTAAATATTTTAGTTTCCTAAATCATGAGAAATATTATATATATTTTGACCACTGTTTTTTTATAGTGTGCGAGTAATCCTATCTTGTAAGAAACCCCATGATATTATTCACACATTCCACTAAAAATATAATCTAGTTATCTCGTAGTTTTATAAAGACCAAAGTACTTTAAATACTTTGACTAATAAATTAGAATGAATCACATCAATGCAATTTCTCAAAAGTATTTTTTTATAAATAGCGGATAAAATCATTTATACCCACTATGAATCTATAGTTATATTTAGAAAAAATAGACACATATTCATGATATGTTACTATCCCTATACTCGTTTTCCATTAATAATATTTCACCTCGTCATCATATGGTTATATATCATCTTATTACTCTTACCTATAATTGTGCACCAAGTCTGTTACATTACGTTATCATATTATAAAAATATAAATTCACAACACATCAATATTTTTACCATGTTCTATGAACTATAAAAGACCCTTTTAGTGTAAAACCATCGAATAATGTTTCAAACACATTATTGGAATCCCCCATAAATGAATATTTCATGATACGTCTGAAAGAGTTATTTTGAATAGGGGTTTATCATGATTATTTCAATCTAAATAATATTGAAAATTATTTTTGGGTTTAAGAGTCTTCATATTCTAGAGAATATAGAAAAAAGTTAATTTAATTATAACAGCATAGTGTTTGCAAAAAAACATTCTGTGATTTTCTAAGCTAATCTCTTGAATTTATTCAACTAATGAATCAAAATAATTATATCAACACTTTTATGCTCCTAGGGATATAAACATAAAACACTTGGTACAGTCTATAATTCATTATTTATTGAGAACATCTCGATTTTAATAAAATAATAGAGCAATTAACCTATATTTACATGATCCAAAACCAAAGGAATCACCATGAAAAAGAGTTCAGAGGTTAATGATAACCCAAAACCATGATAATATCCAAGAGTTTGAGGGAAAAGGAAAAGGATACTGTTTATAATGGAAGGTAAAGAGAATTAATATATTTATCTATAATTTACATAATTACCAAAGTGAACGATAATTTGACATCGTTAGTGGTTTTTTAAATCCACATTTTTCTAAATTTCAATTACCACAATTAAATCCACCAAATCATATTTATTATATATAGAGAATTTCATAAAACAATCAAGTAATTATGAAAATTATGAATAAAAACTCCCATGATGAATCATTTCATGTAGTTAGATTCCACCTTGTACTCTTATTTCCAAACCAAACTAAACTATTGATTCTAGCAAGAAATTTTGAAACAAAAATGGAATATTGAAAAACAAGTAAAAAGCTCAAATTGGTGGGACCAAAATAATCATCATCCAAGAAATAAACATTGAATTTACCTCAAACATTACTATTTTATATAGTGTAAAATAAATTCACGTTCCCTAACTATGAAATATAAGATTTTGATATTCTACTAATATATTTAAATCTCTATTTATATTTTGTAAAAAATAAAAAATGAATCCAAATTTTTCTATGAATTAATCCTTTGATACAATAAATCACTAAAAATTCAAATCATAGAATGTTTAGATTATTACCAGACAATAAAATGTCACATACTTCTATTACACAGCTAATAATGGCCTTACACAATACGTAAACATCATATATAATGGCTTTAATGGTCCATAGAGTCTATGGTGTAACCACTCTCAAGGCAATCATCATAAAGTATAATATTTTGTTCAAGACATCAAAAATTTATTTTTTTATTTTAAATAACTAAAAAATAAACATCATCACAAAAATAAACAATGTTGATCTCATTGTTCCTGTTTACTATAAAACAAGGAGAATTTTAATATAATGACATACTGTATGACTCAACATCACCAATTCTATTGATTTCTCCTTGATCATTACTTCCAATGGTTGTATTTAGACATTTGATGTTTGAAAATGATTAGAAGATACTTTAATTTAAATCTAGATTCATGAATACCAACTATCTGACAAATTATATTTCTACAGATAGTATATAACTAGGCATCCTTAAAATTCCAAAACAAAGGTTTTGGTCCCTAGAAATTCTTTAGTCTGAAAGTATGAGAAAAATGAATTTTCAGAATCCATATAATTCCAACTAATTTATATTTTAAAAAACATATTTATATTTAAATATAATATCAGTGAAAAATAAAATACAGAATAAATGTAATGGAAAATTTATCTTTCCAGTGATTTAATATTATGAAATTTTTGAGGAATGTTTAACATTTTCAAATAATGTAATATGATTTCAAATGCGAATTGACATCAACAAATTAAATCATAGAATTTTTTTAAATGTATTAAATTATCTATAAGGATATTAAGATTATACATCACATAAGTAATACTTGATAGAAGTTTTTTCAAACCGTGAATCATAGAATTAATATTGACAAACAAATTTAGATAATCATGTGTTAATGTAGAATAATATTTATTATCTAATTTTAGAATGAATTTGGAAATTTTGAGAGTATTTTTTTGAAATCCAAGTATAGGAAATAAAATTATAATTTACAAAATAATTATTTTATTTCATTACATTTGAATTATTTTTCACATAAATATTCACATGTTGAAACATTTTCTAAAATAAAGGTAAAATATCCTCATTTTCAATGAAAAAACCTTTTCTACTTTAGAAGAAGTTAAAATAATGTTTTGAAATAAAATATCATGTTAATTGATGTTCAAAATAAAATTATTATGTGGCTCATTAGATAACTTAGTTATATATCAATGATTAGATTTTTAAATATTAGTTTAGAAAACCAAAAATTATTATCACTATATCTCTTAATGATCTTACTAAACAATTGTCTTTGTTGTGAAAAAATTAAGTGTTTATATCTTTCTGAAATTTATTTCCAATAACATTATAATATATATTTTATTATTTACTTCCTTTTAAAACTTAAACAATTAGGTTGGATATTCCATGTCTTCTTATATTTATAACAAAAAAATGAAATAAATCACACATCTTATTTTTATCCTTATTATTAATTCAATACATGTAATAGAAATCTCTTGTTTAAACAATATTTTTTGTTTGTTTAAAAATATCTTCACATTCTCTCTAACATTCCAATGAAATAATAAAACCTAATACATATTTAACATTTTATTTTATCCTTTATGATTTTAAATGTATTTCACTACAAATAGCGTTTCCAGTTATAACATCCAAATATTTTATTTTAAAATAGGCACCATTCTAGAATTCATATTTCTTAGCATCTCTATTCATCCTGATTTCATAATAAAAAATTAATTTTTATAATATTAATAGGACTCATCATAGTCATATGATTCAATTCATCTATATATATTCGATCAAATTCCAATTCATTTTTCTTGAGATCAATGATCATCTCTATAAATTGTTTATTTGATAAATATTTCCCTCTAAAAATTCAACAATTTATTCCCAATAATCATAATCAGAAAATGATTTTTTAACAAACTCACCCAATATGAAATCTATTCCATGGTAATGAGAACAATTTAACCATTTTAGTTTATAAAACTATAGAATTTCCAAAATGTGTAACTTTTAATATTCTCCATATGTAATTTTATATTTCATTATAGGATTTTTAAATATTGATATTTTTAATCACTAAGAAAAAAATGTGTTCGTTACTCTAATTTTCTACAAATTGATAATTATTCTCATATATAATTTTTTCTGGACATCATATAAGAAATTTTATAATTTCTAGTTGTTATAACAATGTTATAATGAATTTTATTATTAGCGACCCATAATTTATAAAAATATACATTACATAACTATGGTGGAATACTTATACGTTAGAAAAAAGGTTCCCAAAAACCATAGTTGGTATAATTCCATTGGAAACATGGAAATATAAACACTGGTACAAAAGTGAGCTACATTAGCTCCCACTATATTCTTCATGACAAGTACCCTTCTTAGCCACATAAAACATAAAATATATGTTCATAACATGAGGAAAGAAAACATAAAAAGGTGTGAGATAAAATGCTCAATAATGGAAGATAAGGGAGACATGAAAGCATAAAAATTAGAATAACCCTATCAGGAGATGATCATGAAAATAAAATATCATGCCATGCATATTAATGATCATATACATGAATCATGGAATAAATTTTGGATGGCAATAAGACAAGAATATAAAAAATGTAAAGGAAATAATCCATGAATGCATATAATATGAGTAAGTCATGGAATTATGGAAACACATAATCTTATACTGATTTCCATAGTAGAAAAAGCATCAATGCCAAGACCATCTTAGTTGACAAAGTCCTTTACTGAACAAGCCCCATTCTATCCCCGTATTACTAAACTATGCAAACAATCATTCTAGCCCGATATTTCAAAAACATATAAACCCTCATTCCTGCCATATATTACTGAACCATGCAAACCATTGTTCTAGCCATTTATTACCAAACTAAGTAAACCATTATTCCAACCCTATATTACTGAACTGAGTAAACCCTCATTCCAGCCCTATATTACTGAACGGAGTAAACCCTCATTCCATCCCTGTATTACTAAACTGAGTAAACCCTTGTTCATTCCCTGTATTACTAAGCCTAGGAAACCCTCATTCCTACCATTTCAATCTCATGGGATATAAATATTTACCTATTTAATTGGAGGGAGATATAGGTCTACCCGTCACAAATTGAAATCATATATACATGATCCAAAATATCATAATTAAACATATCTTACCCCCTGAAATGGAATGGGTATCATAAACTAGTAGACATATCATAAGCTATGGAAGGATACATGTTTAATTATCATTTAATCATAAACAAAACCAATGAAATGAATCTGGTTTCAAAATCATATAATCCTTGAAATAGAAAGAGGTTTCAAAAACATATTACCCATGAAGGAGAAATGGGTTTCATAATGACCATGGTATTAAGAAAAAATCATTCATAGAAAGGATATGAATGGTACTTCTATATAATTTCCAAAGAAGGCATGAGTAACATCAATAGATATTATCTAAAATTAAATATAATTTTGAAATATAATCTACAAAAATTTTATGAGGAAAATATCCTATCGTGTTTGAAAAGGCTTTTTAATACAAAAAAAACATATGAAAATAATTATCTGGTAAAATTACATTAAATCTTATATATAAGTCATGAAATCATTTTTAAAACTTTTTTCCTTGAAAAAATTTAAAATAATCTTCAAAATATATCAAAAATATTTTTCATTGTAAACACTTGAAAACATTTATTGAAATCATGAAAAGGATTTTAAATCCATTATTTTTAAAGAACATTGAAAAATTATAGAGAATTCATGAAAATGTTTTTTAAAATCATTTTTCCTAAAAACATATAAATAAGCATGAAATTTTTTTTAAAACGATTTCTTTGAGAGCAATTTGGAAACATGTAAATAAGACTTCAAAATATTTTGAATTTTTTTCCATGAAAACATATAAAAGAAGTTTGAAACCATTTTGAAAACAATATCCGAAGAAAATTAATTTTTTAAAAATATTTTCACAATGATTAACCTATTTAACAATGTAAAGGGAGCTTCTAGGAAATGATGGTGGGTAAATCTATACCTATCATGTGAGGTAAAAATGAAATTCATTTTTCATGGTAAAATGATTGGAATGTTCCTTATTATAAAAGCGACATGATATTACCAGGAGATATTGGTAAAAGAAAATGGTTAAAAATTTATTTTAGATATTTTATGAGAATGGTATAATATTCTTCAAAATACTTTTTAGAAAACATATATTTTTTACCAAAGTGAGGATAAAGTCGGGCATTTTTAACAACACTTTGTTAACTATATTTTGTAATAAAGAGTATAAAATGGTTCTAAAACATGAGTATATGAGGAAATAACAACAAATAAGGGAACTCATGCATATTCATGATATATGGATAATAATATTTTATCAAAGGAAGCATAATCATATAAAATATCAAAAATCAATGAGACTGTGTCAATAATCTCTTATAATATGGTATTTTGGGATCATTCTCTCATATTAATTAAAGATAATTAATGAAACCCTATAATATAATTAAAATATTGATATTCAAGATATGGAATCTATAATGGAAGAATATTCAGACCAAAAAATAGTTTAGGTGCATAACGAAACATGAGTCTCAAAGAAGGTAAATTAAGACAAATTTTTTTTACCAATTTGGTATCTTTTGAAACTTAAACCTGAAGAAAATGGATCATTAAATGTTAATTTTATTACCCCATAATTTAACTAAAACATACATAGAATACAATTATTAGAAGTAAATACACCACACAAATGGAAAGGGTGGTGAACAGAGATTGTTTCTCACAGAAATTAAAAATGTGATTAAAATCTTCTTACATTGTGTTTTGAATCTCTCTATACTGGAACAAGCATCCTTGAAATCGAGAAACGTTTTTTGGGTTGTGCAAAAAGGTTTCCATGAGTGGGTTTCTTCCCAAATAAAGGATTAGAAGTTGAAGGGAGTATTTTTAGGAGGCTACTTGGGCATATCATGGACAAACAAAAATGGTTTGAGGGTTGGGAGGAATGGGTAGAGGTGGTGGATTTTTATATGGAAGGAAAATGACTCACATGGAATTGTTAGATACAAATTAGGTCTGCACGTTTTCTTACCTTTTAAAAGACTTAACAAACTAACCAAACTCAATAATGAAAGGTCTGTGGCTGAACTATGCATAAAAATGGGTGTTCAAAAAGTGTCTACGTCATTTGACCCCTTAATTTTAAGGTTTAGTCCCTAATTAATCATAATTTAGCCTTAACTAATGTGATTAATTTTAATCAATCTTACTTATCATTTTGGTAAAAAAATTAATATGGTACTATTAGAATATAAATACTATACCAAATGAAATCATGTATTTCTGGTTTTTATAATTCCAATCATAGAAGTGGAAAAATTAATAATAGTGTTAATCCAATAGACGATATGAAATTACAGTGAATTAAAGTAGGAAAATGTTCAGAAGTTTGTTATGATTTTTTTATTCAGTTTTAAAGTGTAGTTGATCCTAATGAATTTATTTGTATTAGTACATGTAATATTCATCTAATGTGACACTATAACATATTTATAATATCAATTATAATTAATAATTAATTAGACTAAAAGATGTTTTTAACTACAAAGCAGTATTTTTCACTATTCATCAAAAAATGATGTTTCTTAGAAAAGTCCCAAAAAATAGCCCAAAGATAATTTCAACATTATGGATTCGAAAATGAAGTTTATAATATCAATTATATTTCTAAATGTGTCTAAAATAACATTATGATAAGGTAATTAAAATTATTTTATTTGATAAAATAGAATTTTAAAATATTGAAGGACATTACCAATAGTAATATATTTTATAATCAATATGTTCATTTTATGAAAAAAGTAAAAATATTTTACAATTAGATATTATTATTCATATTACTATGTTTAACAAATATGTTATAATTATCTTATTTAAATATTTAAAACAATAAAAAGATAAGTTTCATAGAAACTCCATCTTGCGTGTATCGTAAACCAACATAGTGTAGCCTACATCATACACCAAGTAAATTTTGATTGTAGTCCAAGGAATGTTGGTATTTCATGTAGCATAAAAAAATATTGTATTTTGTGCGAAAGAAATGTTTGGATTAGTTTTTTAATATATATATATATATATATATATATGACTGATTCCAATGGCATGTGAAATGAAAAATATAGCAATGTTAAATTAATTCAAAAAAATAATTCTTAAAATCTCAGTGTGTCACATTCTCCCGCCCTTAAAATGAATTTATCCCCATAAATATGTATGGTTATCAAAAGTTTAACACATTAAAGTGCCATTCATATAAATCCACTTCATCAAAATGGATACTAAAATATCACATAAAAAAGGAAATTCGGAACCATTTGAGTTACTCAAAGTGACATATAAATGAGTTTCCACATAGGATAAAACAAGTTTGGAGTGAATATCGGACATAGAGAAAATCATAAATATTTATAGGTAGTGATTTAGGTTATAAATCACAAATAAGTGAATGCTTAAAGGAATGTCGATGGCCTTAAAGTCCTAAATAAGTGATGATTGAAAAGTCCATCAGTTAAACAAAAATTAATGTCCTAGGATAACAATTTTTTTATCACAATTAGAACATTGGGTAATTCATAAAAAATATCTATAATCAAACTTTCATTCTTGGGTGTTCTTTGAATAATTTCAAATAAATCTATTAACTCATGGACTGAATGTCTAGAAAATAATGTTGATGAAGAAAGCATTAAAAAATTCGTTTAACAGATCTTAATGCCCATAAAAAATAAAAATTCTAAATATTAGTCTCTTAACAGAAAACATGAATTAATATATAAAAATGAAAAGTAACTAATAGTTCAACATAAATTTTTTTCATTAAAAATAAAAATACATTAACTAGAACATAGATTAGTCTAATGGTAGGTGTTATAACCTTTTCCTCTTTTAGTCATGGGTTTAAGATCCACAACTATTCCAAACATTATTATTTGTCACATAACATACTTGATGTAATTTTTTTAAACTACACTAATATAATTTAAAAGATGGACATCCTTGAAATAAGTTTAATCATTAATTAGCCTTTTAAAAAGGGTTTTTAGCACAATCTCATTGAATAATTACTTGTTCAAGAGCATAACATAAATATTGATGAATGGTTAACTTTATAACCCTTCTAAAAGGTGAAAATGGAAAACATTATAAAGTGAGTGATGAAATTATATTATCATTGATTCCACTATATAACACAATGTATCACTTGGTTGTCACATTCCAAACATGTAAATAACCTCATCATATATTCTCTTTAAACATGTTAACAACATGAATTATGATAAATTCTTTTCGAAGACATGCATGATTCCTCATTACAAATTATATTGGGTTTTCCACTTAAATCAATAATTGATTTAAACATAATTAGTGGTAACATAATCCACCAATAAAAAAGTCCTTAGATAGTTCCAAGGTAATAAATACTGTCCAATTTACTTATTCCTTCCAAGCATCTCTTTATCCATAAAACATTATCTTATCATCAAGAACATATTAAGGGTTACCTTATCTATTGTTAATATATCATATTGTCTATAAATCACTTCCCCAGTACATTGGGAACACACTACAAAAAATTGAAAATATCGAGTAAAAACATATGTAAAATAATGCATTTATATTTTTTTATTCATAAAAATTGAATCCAAATAAAAAAACACTTCAATCACTTAATCCTCAATCCATTAATAATGCTACCTCCTACAATTACACAAAACATTTTTTCCTTCACATTTCATCTTTAGTCTCTTCATCATTAGTAATGTAACCATTACTCGCACCACCTTGTTGATTCTCTTTAAGAACATTCCTCTTGGTACATTGAGTTTCATAATGACCATTTTCTCCAAACATAAAATAGTTAAACATAAATGAGGACCTAGGGAGACCAAAATTCCCATCCATTTTGTTAACCAAACTCTTCATTTTTCCTTTGTAATCAATTTTTTCGTGTCCTTATTTTCTCAAGTCAAAACACCTACTTATTCATATAAGATGTTAACATAGTCGATTCTTTCCACATTCATGACACAATGGAAACCGAATCATATTACATCATTGGTCTCCATTACCCAAACTCTTAGTGAACTTCTTATTTATCTTCCTTGGTGAGTATGGGTAAAGGTTAATGTAAACATTGTTCATCATGTTTTGTAAAAACTGATTAGGAATGATCACGAAATCTTTCACTCCAGTGATCACCCCACATGACTTCTCATTAGAAAATTTTCCATCACATTCAACAATAATCTAGTTTTTTCTTATTCCTACCTTTGATTAAAACAAGAAGCATAGTGCGAAAATTACAAATCATCATAGAAAACGACATAGCCATAAAAATAATTAATTATAGGATTTCTAAATCCTGACATATTCAATAAACTATGGAAACATGGGTATATGCTAGGTTATTTATAACTTACATATATCTAAATCTTTTATGATGGTTCATGAAGAGTTCGGTAATTTCAAAAGAAATTCCCCTAGGGGTGTCAAACCATGTGTGCATCTAGAACCGTTATCGTGTACCAAATTACCCCAAGTCAACCCCAAAACATCTTGTCAGAGTTCTTACCCTTAGGTACATCTGTGTCAGAGCCACATCAACTTTTTGTATCATGATAGAGATGTATTTATAGTAAACCACTCACTCTATCCTTCTCCAAAATTCCAAGACATATCCTTAAATGTTAAATCATCCTTATTCTTATCATTAGATACCCTCCTAGATATATCCTTAGAAATATATCTAAGGATCTCAATAAGGTTTTATTATCCAATTTTACAAAGGATAAATATAAATTTACTATGATACCCACTATAGTGACCACACTTTACAAAATAGAAATTATATAACTTTTTTAGAATAAATTTACATTATACAAAAATATTCCAAATATCCATAGACGGTATAATGTCTTTGGATACTATCCAACATAGAAACTGGTACGTAAGTAGGCCACATTATATCCCACTAGGATCTTTGCGACTAAACCCTTCTAAGACACATCAAACATAATACATATCTTCATAATATCGGGATTGATACATAAAAAGGTGTGAGCTCAAATGCTCTGTATGTGTAGAAAAGGGAGACATATAAGAAAAACCATGAGCATAAGGGTATGATAACATGATCAGGAAAATAAAAGATCATACCCTACATATCAAAGATCATATACATGAATCATTGAATAAATCAGGGTTGTTCATAAGACAAGAATATAATGGAAGTAAAATAAATATTACATTAAATAATAACATTGGAGTAATACATGGAATTGTGGAAAAACATATGCATAAAATGATTTCCATAGTGGACAAGGTATCAATACCAACATCATATTATTGGAAAAAGAACTTTATTGAAATAGGGGAACCCCCATTCCAGACCTGTATTACTAAAATGAGAAAACCCACATTCAATCCCTTTATTACTGAACTATGTAAACCCTCATTCCAACCCTAGTTTACTAAACTGTGTAAACCCTAATGTCATCCCTGTATTACTTAACTATGTAAACACTCGTTCCAGCCCTGTATTACTGAACCAATAAAACCCTCATTCAAGCACTATATTACTAAACTGAATAAACCTTCATTCCATCCCTGTCTATCTCATGAGATATAAATAATTACTCAATGCATTGGAGGGAGATATATGTCCCACCCATCACGTAATGAAATAAAACAAACATGTACCATAAGATCATAAATAAACATATAATTACCAATAAAATGAAAAAGGTATCAAAACTATGTAAACATATCATAACATTTAGAAGGTGACAGGTTTCATGATCATTTAATTATAACCATAACCAATGAAATGAATCATGATTCAAAAGTATAAAACCCTTAAAATAGAAATGAGTTCAAGAAAATATTACCTATAAAAGTGAAATGTGTTTCATAAAGACTATTGCATTAATTATAACTCATTCACAGAAATGATATGAAGGAAACCATTATATAAGTTCTAGGAAATTCATGAGTAACATAAATAGATTTCACTGTAGATTGAATATAATTTTGAAATATATGGTAAAAACATTTCTTGTGGAAAACATCCATTGCTATTCGAAAAGGGTTTTTAATAAAAAAACATTTGGATATCATTTTATTTAAAAATAACATGAAAACATATATAGAAGAAATTAAATCATTTTTAAAACATCTATCACTGAAAATATTTAAAATATCCTTCAAAATATTTTAATATACATTTTTTAACACTTGAGTACTTTTAAAGAAAGCGTGAAAATATTTTGAAAACAATTTATTTGAATGAAATTTGAAAACTTATAAAGAAATATTGAAAATGTATTTGAAAATTATTTGTCTTGAAAACATATAATGAAGCTTAAAAATATTTTTAAAACCATTTATTTGAAATCACATTGAAAACTTGTATATATGACTTGAAAACATTTTGAAAAATAATTTCAAAGAATACATATAAAGGATGTTTGAAACAATTTTGAAAACAATTTCCCATAAAGATTACTTTTTTGAAAACATTATCTCATATAATAAACATTTCAATAATTCAAATAGTTCTTTGAAGAAATTATAGTGGGAAAATCCATATATGTCATTAGAGGTCAAAGGAACATTCATTTTTCGTGGAAAATGGATTGAATAGTTCCTTTTTAGGAAATGGAAAAGAAGATTCCCACGAAGAGATTGGTAAATGAAAATTGAAAAATATGAATTTTTGGTATTATTGGAGAATTGTATTATATTATTTTAATGTATTTTTAGAAAACATAGAATTCCGACTAAAGAAGGGGTAAAGTCGAACTATCCTAAAAACTGTTTATTAACTATATAAGGTACCAACAAGTAGAAAATTGTACCAATACATGTCTATATCATGAAATAAAGAGTATAAGGAAACACATAAATATTCTTGAAATATAGATCATAATATTTTATCAATGTAAGCATAAACATAACAAATCCTGATGAGTAATGAGATTGTATCAATAAACTCTTATAACGTGTTATTTTGGGATCATTCTCTCTATGAATGTAATGGTTGTCAAATGAAGCATATAATATCATGAAAATATTGAGATTAATGATATGGAATGTAAAATGGAAGTATATTAATCCCCAAAAAGAGATTAGGTGCATTAATAAAGGAGTCTCAAAGAAGGAAAATTGATACAATAAATTTTTTACCAATTTGGTAACTTATGAAACATAAACACCATGAAGGAAGGCTTATCAAATGGGAATGTGAATACCCCAAAATTTAAGTACAAGATACCTAGAATACAATCATAAGTAGCATATAATAAACCCAAATGGAATGTGTGGAGGAAATATATTTTATATCATAGAAATTAATTTTGAGATAAAAATCCTTTTACCTTTTGTCTTATCTCTCTCCTTACCCATTCAAGCTTACACTAAATTGGGTAACTCATTTTGGTTTGTGCCAAATGGTTTCCTTGAGAGGGTTTGATCTCAAAGGATGTCGTAAAAAATAAATAGTGTATTGTTTGGAGGATAATTAGGAAGATAATGGAAGAAAATAAAAGGTTTGTGAGGTGTGAGGAATGGGTAGAGGTGGTGGCCTTTTATAGGGATGTAAAAGGACTGACATGGTATTTTTAGAAACAAATGATGTGTGTAGATTTTATTACATAAAAAAGTCTTAATCAACCAACCAAACTCAATAATTTAAGTTTTATAGACTAACTATGGATTTCAAATTGGTTTGGGTCAAGTTTCCATGTTTTTTGGCCCTTTAATTTTAATTATTATTGGCTAATTAAGCTTAAATTTTCCTTAACTAATATGTTTAATTATAATCACAGTTACTATTCATTTATGTCAAAAATTAACATGGTATTATTAGAAGATAAATATTATAATGAATACAATGGTTTATGTCATATTTTTTAATTCCAATTATAGAAGAAACACAATTTAGATTAGTGCTAATCTCGGAGATCGGAAAAATAATAGCGTTTTGACGTAGGAAAATTTTCAAAAGCATGTAAAGATTTTTTAATTAGTTTAAAAGTGAATTTGGTCCTAATGAATTTCATTGTAGTATTATATGTATTATTAATATAATTTGGACTTAAAATATATTTATAATATCACATAGCATTACAAAAAATTAGACAAAAAGTCAGTTTTTAACAACAAAGCAGTATTTTCCACTATTCATAAAAAAATAATGTTTCTTATAAAAATTAAAAAAATTAAACCTAGGATAATTTCGATGTTCTGAATTAAAAAATTTAGTTTATTTTAACCAATTAAATTTCTACATGTGTCTTAACATAAATTCATTATAAGGGAATTAATAGAAGTTTATTTTAGAAAAAAATACTTTTAAACATAGATTGACTTAACCAATAATCCAATATTTTATTATATATATGTTATATTTATATAATAGAATTATAAAAATATTTGAAATGTAGTTATTACTATTCATATTACTAAGTGTAATGACTATGTTATAATTGTCCTATTTAAAATTTTAAAATAATAAAAAGAGATGTTTCGTGTGTTGTGTGTATTGTATGGTAACACAGTGTTGCGTGCATCGTACACCAAGTCAGTTGTGGTTGTAGTGGTTGGAATGTTTTTATTACGTGTAGCACAAGAAAAGTTGTTATTGTGTCCAAATGTAATGTTTTAATTAGTGTTTTAATATATATATATATATCTGTGTGTTTGTTTGTTTGTTTATATATATATTGAATTGATTCCAGTGTCATGTGAAATGAACATTATAAAATAATTAAAATAATTTGAGAAAAAATATTTCTAAAAATATTAGTGTGTTACCATAATGATAAAAAATAATTAACATCGTCTATTAAGTACTCGTAGTGATCATTATAAAAAACTAGTGGTCTTCTAGCATTTATGTTTCCCCACATTCTAATAGGAAAACCTATAAAACCAAAAAACTCTATCCCCCACGACACTGTAATTGTTAGAAGCATAAATAGATTTATAGAACTACTCTAGTAAAAGGAATTCATTTAGATGAATAATATTTAATTTTATAGACTGTTTAAAATAAGTTAATCTCTTGTATTAATATATATATATATATATATATATATTAATGTACGGGTAAAATAAATTTCATATTTTTGTTTTCATGATAAATATAATGAGTTCTATCTAAGAAAAATTGATATAGAATATATAAAATTTAAAATATAAAACAATGTAACAAAAAATATATATAATGAGAAGTATACACACATTGAAAATAAAAAATTCAACAATTCAATTGAGTGAGTTATTTTTTTATACCCAATATAGCAAGGATGTATCTTGACCTAACATTATGTATCCTTGATTATAAAATAATCATTATGTATTTCTTCAAAAACCCTATAATACCTTGATCATAGTAATTTTAAAAAAATCTATCTTGTTTCCCAAATCACTCAATATCACCTAATTGGAATGACTATTATTTCCAAATAATCCATACACCTCAATCTCTATGATAACAATAATATGAAAAAATAGAAAGATCCTATGATAATTTACAATATTTTTTCACACATTAATGTTGTTAAGTTGATAACACTATAAAAATATTACAAATGGATTAACTCAAATGAATTGAGAAGTTAATGAATACAAAATTAAATTAACCATTAAATATCTTTTAATATTGTGTTATACTTCACCTCAATCTCATTGTGATATCTATTGTCATAGTTTTTAACTAGCTACGACATTCGAATAAAATATTTATCCAGATCAAATAAATTTTCATTGGAAACATCAAAAAACCCTTCTCATGCATTCAATCTTTTTAAACATAAATCAATTTTGATATTTAGTGATTGTAAAATGATCCCTCTTAAAATAATAATAATGAAACATCTTAATAAATATTTATGATAAGAAAATAATCTTAATTTACATATAACATTATTTTAAGTAAAATTACACATGGAAGAGTTACTTGGATTATGGTAATTTATATTTGATTAAATATTATTTAGATCATAAAATACTATAAGAAATTAAGTTGAAAACTATTATAAGATAAAACAAAAATAATATATTATTTATTATCATTTTCAAAAGGAGTGATGAAAGATCTAATTAGACATGAAACAATTATGTAGATTTCTATATCAATTTTTCACATTTATTTTCCTTTCATTTTATTGTTTGATTATTAGATCCACATAATTATATCAAGAACTTTTCATATAGAGTTATTATTTTTTTGGAAATTTAAAACATTGACTAATTCCTCTTGCATTATCAAAATTTCAATCCATTCTTATGATAAAATATAACAATAATATTTTTTCAATTTATTTATTCTATTATTTTTTATGTGATCCCTAATAGTTAAAAATACAGTATATGGAACCTAAACATGATAATTTTCCCTTATAAAAGTCCAAAAATAAATCATAATAATATCATCGTTAACATATATATAGCAGACATTTCCTACTAAATAACTCATAAAAAGTCATCAATGAAACATATATAGAAGAATTTGATACTTATATATCACATTTATTTTATAAAATTATACATTTAATAGAAATAAAAACCTTGTTGAGTACTGTTGAAGCCTATATGGGATCCTTTATGACTGATTTTATCTACATACATTTCTATTTTTCAATATTTTCATCTAGAAAATCTAATCCTATTCTAATAGCCCCAAAGATGCATAAAATAATATCAGGACATCCCAAACATCATCCATCATTATTTAAACATATTATAAAACATTATATAGTCTATTAATCTCAATTATGGAATATTCAACTAATCAATCTTCTTCTAAACTCATTTAACTTGTTTGATTCTCATTAAAAAATTTACATGTATTCCAACACATGGTTCAAAAACCAATGATTTCTTTCATGGTGATTTCATTAAATGTTGTTTATAGAGCTTATTAACCCATGTAGCACTAATTACAGCAATACATTGAAGTCCAAAATTTCATTATATGTCTTATTTACAACCTTAAACCTAACCATAAAGCACTTCATTGATATAATAAATTTCATTGTATCTCTAATACACATGTATTTAAGGTAAACATATACTTCTGTTTCTAACATAAGACAAGAATTATTTAAATATTAATGATATATAATTATTCATCTTCTATCAGACATTTACTTGATTTATATGGAAATAAATTAAAATAAAATATTTTTCAAATAAAAGTCCACTTCAATCTTCTTTGTATTTTTTTTCAGTTTTAAATTTTTATTCAAACACAATTCAAATTTTATCTCCCTGAGAGATAATAAATTTAGTGTTTATAAAAAAATAATCCCCATTAATGAATATATTTTTATGGGTTGAAATTTTTTCATTCCACTTGTTTGATCTCAAAAAATCCTAGGTAAGGTTTCCACTTCTTCAACCAAAATCATGAAATTTTATGAAATTCATTTTCTCTCAATTAGATTCCATGTCATAAAATATTCTCAATACATTATATGCGAGTAGGGTGGATGTAAATTTACAATGAAACCTTTTTTGAAGAAAAAACTCAAATTCTACAAGGTCTATCATTGTTTTGAAAATAGTATAAGTAAATATTGAAAACAATGTTGTCCATAAAGATCTCACAATGTGATAAAAATAAAACTTTAACTACATGGTTCTATTTTCATATATCTTCTATGATTTTCATGGACAAACACATCACATGAAAAAAAACATAAAAAACATTTATACCGCAACATAAATCTTCCCCATATGGTTTGACATTCTCTCACTCTTTATGATGACAATGTATAATACATTAAATATAAATGGGAGAAATAAAATAATACTATAATGTTCACCTTTATAAATTATATCAATAAATCATGATTCATATAAGGTGGTTATTTTATAGAATATTTACCATATTTGGATGCTCCCACTAAAGGAAATTCATTCAAAATTCAATAATATCAACTCCTAGAGTTTGAAAAAAATCATGTTTAAATTTGGAATTAGGTATATCCTCCAACTGTGGTAGAACATGATAAAAATGGAAAAGAGTTTTTTCTCAACCAAAAATATATAGTTTCTGAAGGTTTCAACCATCTACACCTCTTCATGGTTGAATTTTCATGACATTATAGATATGATACTCATATTAAAACATATATTCATTGCTGAATTAAGAGTTCTATTAGTCATAAAAGTTTTCTCAACATTGGAAAATAAGTATGATTCTTTTCAATCATAATTCATCTTTCTATCATCTTCTCACTATTTATTCTTATTAATTAAAATATTATTTGGAATATCCTCAAAATTCTTCTTGAGTGTGGATTTATTTCTTACAGAAATAGTTTTTGAACATGATCTTATTGGTTCATTCACAATAGTTTTCAATAACTCTTCTTGTTTAAGATTTCATGTCATATAATTTATTATATTATGACCATCTATTTTTAACCATCGAAACATCTCTCTATCATCCTTTGTGATTCACTTTTTTAGTAATCTTTCAATGTATTTATTTGGATTTTTGACAACCATACCAATTATGATATATCATTCAATAATTTGTGAAATTGAATGTAAATTAAATAATAAATCATTTTCAAATATTATTACTATTTGTCATTAGATTTTATGAAATAATATTTTCCTTACTAATTTAAATCAATTTTCAATCGAAAAGGAAATAGATTTTTCTGACCAAATTGGTTTTCATGTAGTATATGGTTTTATTTAAAAGTTAATTAATTAATTTTATGAGTTCAATTTTTTAAAATGGACCTAATTTTTGTATTCATAATATAAAATTAAGATTAAGGTGATGTTTTGGTGTTTTTAAAATAAGATATTATATTGAGTGAATACTTAAAAAAATTTAATTTTTAAAACTATAATTTCTTTCATTTAAATAATGTAATGTAATACGTTAATTCATCTTTTTATATTCCTATTATAAAAAATAAAATATCATTTATTAAATATAATCTATTCAATAACACCTGAGTCAGTGTTATTTTCTTTCAGAAGTAATGCTTTATGCTTAAATGTGTTTTCATATAAATATTATTTTCATTATCTTTTAACACTTGTATTAAAATTAATTTATAATACCTCATTACATTGAATATTAGAAAATGGATTTCTTATTTGGAATCAATATGAACAAATTTAGTAATTATATTAATTTCATTTTTTTCATTATAAATAGTGACTAGGGTAAAAATATTTCCACCACCGTAAAAAGGGATTAATATGTTAATTAATATTAAAACATACAATTAAGGTCAAAAAATCATATTTGAATTCTTATTTGATTATATTATTTAAAACCATGTCATATCCATTTAAATTTATAATTTTTTATGTGACACATTACCAGGGCTAATACTTTATTTTATTATAGAACCTTCAATAATTACAATAGTGTCTACCCCCATATACACAAGACAAGCACCATTTTTTCTAACAATACATACCAAATTCCATAAAAATTATACCCACATCTTGGATATTATATTATGCCCCATTAACCAAACCGAGAAGGCTTAACAATTATACTAAGGGAGATATTCAAATTAGAGGTATATCAGTTAACATAGTGTTTCAAATTTTCATTCTTATTTTACCTCTATAAAATATTCATTAATAATTATTATATAATATCATAATCAAATTTTATAAAATGAATTTTTATTATAATTATTTCACAACCATTTCTATCACATTTTCAATCCAATGTGAATTGAAAACATTGATTTTGCATATGTGTGGGATACCCCTCCATTGAGTGATGTGTTTTGTTTTCTATTACATTATCAAACAGATATTTGAAATATTGAATCAAATGAAAATATATTTTCACAACCCAACCAATTCTGAGGCTCAAGCTATAACTAACACAAGCCCGCCATTATAGGATAGAGGATGGAGACACACACTGAAGGCACAAGAAACACATGGAGGCGTTTACATAAGTACTTGTACATATGAATACAACCAATCAATGGAAAAGTGAAGAGTGAAAGGATTAAAAGATGGAACAATGCTATAAATAAACCAAACACGCATGGGGAACATAACTGTAGGATTACAGTAATGTAATTGGAAATGGGGAAAAGAAGAAAAATATACACCCAAATTGAAATGTGTCCCAACTTAACAGAAGCTAGAAAATTAAGGTAGATGAGATAGCTCTGATCCGGGATCCCAATCTGCAACCACTTTAAACAGTACATGCACTAGTATCATTAATCTCCACCGATGTCATGATCAAACATTTCCAGCGTTTGCATAAGGCACAAAACGTGCATTAAAATCCCATGTATGGGTGGGTATAAACAGACCTAGTAGGATGCCCCAAATAGGTGATGGGGGAGGAGTAAGAGATACACTAAAGGGGAAAACATTAGATAGAAAAAATTATAGTTAAAGAGTTAAACTCAACCCAATAAGAGGGTGAATTAAGTTGATCGAAAAAAATGAGCTAGAATTGGTGAGAATATTGACTTCACATCATGTCTTCATTACCTATAGTAGTGGATTAGACTCATCTAACCATGAGAAGAAAGAAAAAGATAACATGTGTCATACCCCGTGTGTATTCTCCTCTCCATGAAGAAGAGTGAACAAAACACAAAGAGTGGGTACCATAATGGTATATATATATATATATATGATTAGTCAAAATAAACCCAAATGAGAGTGTAATGGGATCTCCAAATCATAGCTCAACCAAATAAGAAGATTCTCCAATAGTTCTATAAGTATCCATCAATGATCCACCCCAAACATGCAAGTCATAGGGGCTCAATCAACACACTTTGATACTATCCACTTTGGGAGGAACTAAATCACCCTCATTGTTTTAGGGTTTGTCATAAGGTCACATCTTGTTTGGGTAAAGAGTCCCACTTTCTCATGAGTCCAATGGTAGGTAAAACTATGTTGGTCCACAAATCTGCATATTCGGATGGTGAAAAATCATAGTTGAGGACTTGTACCCTAGTATGTCAGAGGAATTACACTCTAATAGTACTCACAAAGGATCCGTTCCCTAGTGCATTAGGGTGGGATCCACTCTGGTCATTGGGGATTCGTGAGATACTGAGTTAGAGGGATAAACACCTGAGAGTCGACAGAGACTCACTACCTAGCCCCACTAATGGGTAATACACTGGAGGGTGCTACCTGAAATTTAGATATAGTAAAACTACCCATTAGTGCATTAGTGGGATTCCACATTGTTCGTTTGGGATCCACAAAATAGTACTTCAGGGGGATCAACACCCATAATGACACCTCTATTAAATTTCATGAATGATGCCCGATCACTTCTTGATCACTACAATGGATTCTCTTCAAACCCATCAAAAGGATCTTCCACTGATATTCCATTAATGTTTCCACATTTAATGAGATAACTAATAATGCTCCAAAAACCCATATGGACCACACCATTTTGATCCTTGTAGAAAAACATGAAATATTGATTATTCATTCTCCCCACTCATACATCCAATTAAAATATTTTATGTCAACACATTATGCTCGAATGATGTCTCGTGAGTCCCAGAAATCAATCCAAAAATAAATTATAAAGATTGAACCATATTAGTACTCATAGAAAAATAGATAGTTTTGACTATTGATTACACCAAAATGGACACACTGTGAAAAAGATACGGTTTACCACAACATGCCTGAAACAGACTTCGTGGCACCCACACCACAATTGATATATTTATCATCATTGATGTGATCGCAACTCTACCTATATGATCCACTGATGTTTTGTTGAATATATATCCTTGATCCTATAAATATTGATTTGAGATGGAGATATAGAGTTTTTTTGGAGAAATTAGGGTCTAACACTATTAAATTCACTTAACCACCAGTTTATATAAAAACAATAAAATTCCGACGACGGTCACAGAAACTGAATCTACCATGCACTCTCAATTTAGGTAACTCATATGTAAAAAATCGAATTAAAAACTAAATTGTGGTCTTAGATTTTGAATTTGGGTCCTATTTTAAAATTTATTTGATATGAGGTTCAAGCTAAAAAAGATTAAATTTCATTACTAAATTTACGATTACACCCTTGGGTGACCATTTTGGACAAAAGTCCCGCACCAACTAATCATATATCCCTACTACGGTAAATTCCATGTTCCAAACTCAACCATTCCATCATATTTATGATTTGTGTTACCATTCAAGAGTTATCCCATTTCTTTAACCTGCACATTATAAAATATGATTAATGTTTCTAGAAAAATAGTTTCTAGAACACCGGTCCGTAGAATCACACGCTCCCTCAGTGCCTAGCTCTAGAATTATACACAGAAATATTTAAAATTATTACAAGAAGACAACCAAGTCTCTAAAACATTACATCATTCATTATTTTCATCCATGAAAAAGAAAAAATAAGAAAAAAACTCGGCATACTGATCCCACTTTGGGATCTCTCTTTCCCATGAACTCTCTTGCACATTTCCATACTACCACAACACGCAAACCAAAGATATGGTTTTCCCATGTATGGTCTATTGATTTTTATTCTCGATCACCATAATGTTCTCTATAAAGGTGACTCCATCTTCAATGTCCAGATCACCCATGTCGATGACATCCATAAGATCATGCACATATCTCGTCAGCTACGATACCTGGAATATGTCGTGGACCCACTATAGATGCGGGGGGTAGCACATGGTTGTAGGAAACCTCAACAATAATATACATGATCTCAAATGGCTCAATGGATCTTAGGTATTGCATGCCTCTCAGAACTAAAAATTTAATTCCTCTTTGTGGGGAGACTCTAAAAAATTCATGGTCTCCCCTCTCTAACTGCAATGGCGTACGAATATGATAAGCATTAGTTTCTATTTTCTTTGGGTCATCCTTATCTAATCATAGATAACCTACACGTTCTCCTTCATCGCATGCACCAAATCTGGGCCCATGAGTGATGAATCCCCAACCACCGTACAAAACAATGGTGACCTACAAGGTCCCCCATATTGTGCCTCAAAAGGATTCATGCTGATGGTAGAATGGTATCTATTGTTATAGGTAAACTCTTCTAAAGGAATTTGATAATCATTGATCTGTATGAAAACCAACATGAAAGCTCTCAACATATTCTCCAACACCTAGATAGTGTGTTTTTTCTATCCATATTTTGGTGTGTGAAAATTAATACTCATCTACAACTACATCTGGAATAACCCCTAAAGGCCTCTCCACAATTTTGAAATAAACCACATGTCATGATATGAGGAAATTATTTAGGGAACCCCATGAAGGATGATGATCTCCCATAAATACAACTACCATAAATAATCCAAAGAACTCTACTACCTAAAGTTTAGGAATTGATATTAATTAGTGATTCGGTCTACAATAAACTAGATGGTTCCACAACCCTTCGAATGTCATGGATTCCCTATGAAGATGTCAATGGATATGTCATCCCATTTCCACTCCAGAATACCAAGAGTCTAAAAAAACACATATTAACCTGGTTCAAAGATTTCACTTTCTAACAGTTAAGGCATCCTGAGACAAACTCAAATACACTTAATCTTATACCAGACCATCGAAACAGCATTAGAAGATCCTTATACATCTTCACCACACTATGATGTACAACTAAGGTAGTAGTGTGTAACTCCAGAATTACTTCCTCAAGCATTGAATCTAGAAACATTGTTCCCCCTAGAACAAGATCCCATGATTAACTCCTTCATAATATCAATATAGTGTGACACATGTGGATATTTGATCAGGCATAAATTCATAGTTGATATCCCCTTGCTAAGACTCATTCACATGATCAAAAAACGAACAGGTAAGTATAAGGACTCGACCATAAAAAGTTACATAATCTTGAATTTTAGTCACCAATATATTGTATTACACATTGAATATCTTTTTGAGTTTAGAGTTTTAGCGAATTAGGATACATTAAATACACTACATTCCAGATTCATGCAAGAGGATACTACTAATAACAGTTTCCATTTTTTTCAAAATATAAAATATTAAACTTAAAACATGATTTATTTGGACAATCTTAAAAAATTAAACATGGATTCCTTATTTTTCTTATTAATACTTATAACCTGTGAAAATCATTTAAAAACAAGGGATGTGCCCAAAAATCTTAGTAAGTGATATAAAAATAAGGAAAGATTTCATTAGTCCATGAATACTTGGGATGAGTGAAATTATTTTCAAAAGACATACTTCTCACTAATATAAACTTACTTTGTGGAACATGAGATTTCTACATGACCACCAAAAAAACTAATAACATAAATATAACCATAATGGTATATTAGGGAATTACTTACATAATATTGTATCCCTCACATCCACCTTATAATTTGTAACACTGTTGGATACCTTACAATTGGTGTAACCATCATAGTTCCACATGGTGTAACTATACAGACAACCTCCAACTAACACATAACCAATGCATTAGAGGGAGATATAGGTCCCATGATTCATTATAAACAATTATCCAGAACTAGAACATAATCATTCCACAATAATAATTACATAAAAACATTTCTTTTGAATTTCGTAAAACATAATTTTTAAAAGTTGTTTTATAAATTGAATGTCCCTTATGAATATCATAAAATTAAAGGGGTATATAATATAATGGATGTAATAATTATATACTCTGTAAATACCCATAACAAAAATATTTAATCATAATTCAACACACATACAATTTAAACACAACATAAATAATGAAGTAGAAGGCTATCCCAAAGAATGGAAATCTGGTTAAAAATTCCCTAGCCTCAGGTTTTTATTTCCTAAAATTGTTTAAACATCGTGTATAATGGTTAAAAAATTGTTATTATTATCTTATATAGACATATTAAACTTTATGATATCTTATATGATCATTTTATAACATCATATTACACATTAAATTTTAGTATTTTGTTCTTTCCATTGTTTTGGGAGTGTTCTTTCTTTGATTTCCATGATTGGCTCCTGATGGATGTTCGTGTCGATTGGAAGTGAAACTCCAAAATGGAATTGAGAGGTATTTAAAAATTTTATGTACCATAAATTATACCATTTATCATATTGATTTTTGATATGTGGGTGATTCACATGTTAAATCCTTAATGATGTTCGCTTGGATCATTTTAGTGGTTCTATGATAATAACGACCTAATTTTGTTTGATTAATTAAAACCATGTGTAGAAAATAATTCCTAAACCATGGATGAGACATTATAAATATATTATAACCTGGTTCAACCATAAAGTTTTTTCATGACCATATATTTTGAAATTAATGAAACTTGAAATTACATCGTCTACAATATCTGTTATTTTACACATCACGGACAATGTTTTTATTCCATGAATGAGTGAGAGAAGAGAAGGAGAATATTGATGAATTTTACATGAACATGAGAACATACATAACATACCTGATTTATGGAGCACTTATTCCACTTGGTTAACCGTAGATGATGAAGGAATAAGAAAATAAAGGAACTCATAATAAAACAATACTTGAGAAATCCCTTACTAATATCCGGCAGCCTAATGGCTATGCAACATGGTTACACAAAAAATTAATATGAGAAGGGAAAATGATTACCAGTACATAAATGAATCATAATGTAGGATAGATCATGAATAATAATAAAACAAAACATGGTATGGATTCTTGAAATCTATACCACATAAAAGAGATCTTGAATGGAAACAGAAATAAGTTGAGAATTTTCTGACCATGTAGAGTAACTCCTAGATCATGAAGGTTGGGTCCTTGAGGGCTAGAGGAAACCTTGGGTGGACTAATAGGGAGGTAAATAGGCAATTGATTAATTTATGAGTAATTTTTAATGAATTTAATGATGCAGTGGGTTGGTATTTATAGCATAAGTGAGGGAATATTTTAATAATATTCAAAGGACACCTCATTATTGGTATTTTCAGTACCATGGGATTTCCCATCGTATTTTCCCATTGTATTAGCCACAAGGGACACATCATAACTTCTTTTACAATACATATGTATACCGAAATTATTACATCATTATTACATCATTAATGATTTCATTAAACACCGCGAAACTCAAAACGATATTTTTACTAGTCACTGAAATATCACCTGTTTCAGAAAAATCCCAAATATTTACACATACCATTTATTGAAATGTAGAATTTGAAAATGAATTCAATTTTTTGAAAATATTTTTCTAAATATTATTATTTTAATTTTTAATTAAAATCTAATTAAATTCAAAAATTAAATATTTTAATTCTATACGTTCTTTTATATCACATTGAAAAATTAACGTGGACGTAATTATCATAATGCCTTAAGAAAAAAATATAATAATACAATTTAATATTTATTAGGTCCATATTATTATTCATAGTACTATTCATAAGGATATATTAATATTCATCAAAAAATGTTTGTTTCCTTAGACTCCAAATGACTTACTGATAACAATTGTAGATGACTATTTTTCAAAATTAAAAACTTAGAAGTAGTAAAATTATTTTTAATGGCTATTTATAATTATCAATTTAAAACAATGTTTCATGAATTTCAATTTAGTTTTAGAATAACATTGGGTGTTATATTCTCCCCACATTCTAGAAATTACTTACACACAATTTTATTTACTTATTAAATATGTGGTGTTACATTTCCCACATAGCATTTTCAGACTCCTAAGTTGCCTCTTACACTATGTTGGTTCTACACAAAACCATTACCTGGTGGATGATCTTATTCTACCATACATGTTCCATTCAATCAATAATCAAAACTGGTTTCTCTTCATATGAAAGGTACTCATCCAACTGAACCTCTTATGAGCTCAAAAATGAGTTGAATCTGGCACATACTTTATCGACATTGAAACATGAAAAAAATTGTGTGCCTAAGAGAAACATAGAGGAAAAGATACTTTTTATGAAACTAGGACAACTTTATCTAGGATTTCAAAAGGACTGATGAATCGTTGTACTAGATTCCCTTTAATAACAAAACAAATCACACTTTTCCATGAAGATATTTTAAGGGATACATGGTCACCTTCCTTGAATGGGAAGTCTTCCCTTTTGCAATCTGCATAACTTTTTTCCTATTTTGAGCTGTCCTCATGTGCTACTGGATCATCTTCAATTTATTAGCCTCTTCCAATAATAATTTTGGTCCCATAAACATCCTTTCCCTGACATCAACCCAAAAACACAGAGATCGACACCACATCCCATACAATGCCTCAAAAGGCACCATCTGAATAACAGAATTAAAAATTTTATTATAAGAAATATAAACTAAAGAAATATGTTAATCCCAACTTCCCTAGTAGTCTATTGAACAAAATAAATGCATATTCTCCAATTTCTGAATTGTTCGTTCTAACTACCCATCTGATTGAGGATTAATGTTGTATTGAATCTCAATTTTTATTCCCAATGAATTTTGAAGTCCCTAAAAAATGCTATAAGTGAACTGGGGATCTCAATCCGATACAATACATGTAACAGCCCGAGATTTTATGAAAACTATTCTTTTTAATTTTATTAATGTCTTGTGTTGTACGCTACACCAAAAGGAGCTCGCACAACACGTATCCTTGACTTGCCTTGCATTACACGCAATCGCAACCTTCCTCGATAGCGTGTGTAGTACGTAATACCGAGTTTCACTAAAAAACGATATGCTATTAAAAAATTATCAAAACTAGCCGTTATGAATAGTAATAACCACTTTTTTGAAATTTTATTTTTCAAAATGGACTTCATTTTTGGATTCGGAATACCGAAATTATCCTAGGGTGAAATCTTGGTATTTTTCTGAAAACTTTCAATTTTTGATGAATAGTGAAACCACTAAGTGGTAGGTTAAAAACTGAATTTTGCATAAAACTTAATTATACCGCTTCTGTGAATGGAATTTTGAAAATCCGAGAGACACGGTTAATATCAAGGACTAAAATGTTGTTCAATGAGATGAAAATATTTTTTTGGTGAATAGTAACTTTTTATTTTTTTTACCGCGGTTAATAGTAAATAGGGTAACTAATGGTAAATATGATATTAATATTACCCTAACACATGTCCTAATTCTATTGGACAAGTGTAATTCGACCAAAAACAAACTTAGGAATAAAATATGACCATTTAGGCCCACTTGGATTAGATTAGGACATTTATTATTAATTTATTTGAAGAAGGGTTAAAATAGTTAAAATCAAAGTTTAAGAAGTAAATCATTTTTAATATGGGGTTATACATAAGTTAAATTCGATTGTAAATATTCATTAGAAAGCTAAAACGATTTCCTACATGATGGTAGTTTATTTTTAATTTTTAGAAATCAAATAATTTAATTTATTTATGACACAAAGATGATGCAGTAATTATCTTATTAATGAAATATTGACATAATTGATGTTATAAACACCAAAATAAATATAATTTCAGACTTTTTATGAATTCCACTAATTTTCTAGGTTACTATGATATATTAGTGTTGATTTAATCAACTTGGTTTGAACATATAATTCTGTTATGACTTTCACAAAAATCATATATCAAATAGTGTCAAAATTGACACAAAATAGTTTTTAAATCAAATATTATATTATTAATTGTTATTTTATTCCTAAAAATCTAAGGGTCAGCCAAATGACTTAGATAAGGATATATATTTTAATAATAAACAATTTGGGGTTCGTTTGGCATGTTATAGTAAGTGTATTAACCATATAGTGAAAGAAAACAAAAAGACACGGTAAAAGTTAAATTATTTAATTGTGAGTTAAATCTAATTGATAAGGTTAAAATAATACCCTAAACATGTCTAAATCTTATTGGTTGATAGGATTTCGATCCATCCCCACTTTAGCTTCGAAATAAGACCCTTTGGAACCATTATAAACCGATTTTGACTTTAATATAAAATAATATTTTGAGATATTCCTAAGGTGCCCCTCTCCTCCCTTATAAAAGGACACCTCCTCCCCCTCCTCTTCACACCAATTTGAGCACTCAAGCTCGGAAAACCCCAGCCATTTTCTCCTCTCCACTTCCCTAGAATAATCCTAGAGGTCCTGGTCTTCTCCAAAGACCAATCTTAGTTCCTTAAGTGGAGGATTCAAAGAGGCGTTCCAAAGAAGAGGTAATATCCATTACCGATCTTTTCAATTTCTTTCTTCTTCAACTTCTTCTTATTTAGTTGTTTCATGATAAAGTAATAACATAAGTATTACTTACATACTGATATGTTATTATAAATATGAAACAACCCTAATTCACCTTCTATCCATCCTACGGAAAAATGAAATCACCGCGCGTGCGTACGTACGGAATACCGTCTCCACGCCGTGGTGTAACCTATTTTCCACCATCACCTTACAAGGATGGGTATAATGGTGTAATGAGTAACTATATATGATTATTATGAAGTAATATTGATACTTAAATAATATATATATATAATCCAATACAATTCCACGATCATAGGAATGATATCATCACTCGTGCGTACGTACGGAATATCGTCTCCACGATGTGATGCGACTCGTTCTACATGATCTTCATTTAATAATGATTATATAAATGAATTAAATGAAGTAATATGGTATATACTACACTAATACCATTCTGGAAATGAATTATCTATAACCTAAAGATAAGAATAAGAATTTATTCGACAAAACACGCATAAGAACAAAAAGTTATAAAGACCCGAGTAACAAGTAACAATGAAATATTACTAACAAGAAGCTAATAATATGACCATATATGATATCATATCAATATGTATGATTCTGGAATAAGTCAATAACATTATTTAAACCATTATACAGGAGCTTCGGGCACGAACAAAGAAAATCGGACCTAAGGTAAGGGAAATATCACAATCTCATTTTTATTCGAGATTGTTTATACTTTGGTATTTACTGGGGTGTATTTTATCATCCACATCCATGTTTCCTCAATATGTAATATTATTTCCATCCACCTACAATTGTTTAAATCCTATTTTACCCTTTTGTGAGTTTTTAGTAAAAGATATGTAAGGAATCTTTTGTCGTTTTTCGTACGAGGTACTGAATTTTTCGACAAAAGTACGAAGAATGTTTTTTTAACTTATACGGCATGAATGGATTTTTAAAACATTAAATCCAAAAAGCTTCCTTTACAAGTTTTCAAGTTTATTTTTAATCAAATTCTTTTATTTTAAAGTCGTATGACATGTTATGAAGGGAAAAATGTTTTTGAAGAAGAAAGTATATTTTCCTCAAGAATGGAGTTCAAGTGTTTTATCAAAATTATTTTCCATCTAACATAATAAAAGGGTTCTGTTTTTATCCCTATTATTACATGGATTTGATTATGTTGTGATGGAAATATTTTTATGAATTCCTTTATCTTATATGAATTGTTTTATGATGTCATGTTGTTTAAGAATCCCATTTTTATTACATGGGTTATGAGATGATGAATGATTTATGATTATGTGGCACACATTTGAAAGGATTCATTATAAGATGGGTGGGACCTATATCTCCCTCCAATGCATTGGGTAAAGATTTTATTTCTCATGAGATAGACATGGCTGGAATGGAAGGTTATTTCGGTTCAGTGACACAGGACTGAAACGAGGAGTGAACTCGGTTCAGAAAGGGACTTCGTCCACTAAGATAGTCTTGGCAATGAGTCATGACTAACAAGAAATGATTTTCCATGATTATGTGTGCATGCCACAAAGTTTCAAGTTTTATGTTATGATTATGGGGATCTCATTTTCACTTCTATGATTTATTCCATGTTAAGATATTATGATCTCTTTTGCAGGTTTTGATTTTCAAAAAGATATGATATGATTTTTATTTCCTTTATTTGCCTTGCTGAGCATTTGAGCTCACCCTTTTATGTTTTATTTTCCCCAGGATATAAAGAAAGGTTTTAGGTAAAAAAAAGGGAAGATCTTTATGGGAGATATTGAAGATCTTTCACCACGATTAGAAGATTACGTTCCGAGTTTCCAAAGACACTAAACTATTACGATCCTTGTGTGTGTGTTTTTGTTATGTACTATGTATTCCGCAAATGTAATGTAATGTCCATGTACGATAAGCTTCGGGTCTCTACAGTTGGTATCAGAGGAAAGGTTTAGTAAACCTTTGGAAACTAGGATGCGAAAACGTTAGTGAGATCCCTAGAGATATTTCTAAGGTATGTCTAGGGATGTCCCTAGGGATAAGTATACGTATAGGTTATAGTAATAGAATTACGCTAACGATCATAGAATTAAACCTAAGATGTTGGATATTGAAGGTACTCCCCCTTTATTATGTTGTTTTTCCTAGCATGATTTTTGCCTCTCACACTATTCTTTTTGGGTTTTAGACGATGGCTGGAACCCAAAGGAACCGTGTTGATCAATGCAATGGACAATGCAATGATTGCCCTCCTGAACAAACAAATGTTATGGGAGATGGAGTGCAAAATCTTATTGCTATACTTACACAAGCTATGAATCATTCTGGACTTCCAAATGAGCAGAGAAGGGAACAATATTCTATTGAGTCCTTCATGAGGCAACGTCCAACTTATTTCAGTGGGTCTTCTGATCCACTTGTGGCTGAACAATGGATCAGTACTACTGAAAAGATATTTTCTGTTCTTCAATGTTCTGAACATGATAAAGTCATCTTAGCAGTATATCGTTTGGAAGGTGAAGCTGATCAATGGTGGAATCTTATCAAGAATACGAGGCCAAGAGATGAAATTGAGTCCATGGAATGGGACGAGTTCAAGAACTTGTTTTTCAGTAAGTACTTCCCTCGTATTCTTCGAAAAAAGATGGAGAAAGAGTTTCTTGAAATGAAGCAAAGGGACGATGAATCTATTGGTACCTATGAAGCAAATTTTACAAGACTTGCAAGGTATGCTTCTGGTATTATCATCCAACCTGAAAGTAAAGTTGATCGATTTTTCAGTGGCTTAAAACCAAGTCTTCGAAGGGCATTAGCTATAAGAGACTTCAGTAGCTGTGAAGAAATTGTGCGTTGTGCTATCAAGGTAGAAATGGAAGTTGGTGTTACATATCCATCTCATGGTTTTGACAAGAAACGAAAGATGGAGTTCAAGGAGAAATCTCAGAATAATGGTGAAAAGAAGATGAATGTTTCCTTATGCACAAAGTGTGGAAAGAAGCATGGTGGAGATTGTCTTAAAGGGACTAGAAAATGTTTTAAGTGTGGAAAAGAAGGTCATCGAGCAGCTGAGTGTCGAAGTAATGGGAAAGGGTTTCTAATGATGTGAATAAAGAAAACACTGCAGAGAACGCACCACCAACACTTCAATGCTTCAAGTGCAAGGAAATGGGGCATTATTCTAATAATTGCCCTAATCCAAGGGTTAGTGATGATCAACATGAGCAACCACTGAAGGCAAAGGACAAAGGGAAATCACATGCGATCACTATTGGAAATGTTGAATATGACAACGATGTGGTGGAATGATTAAGTGTTTATGTAATGGGATTCCAAAATAATGTTGTATCATTGAGTATTGCAATATTTATTGATGTGGTATTCAAAGTGATTGAGATATTTTTTGGAAATAAGATGATATGCGCATAATGAAGACGAGAAAATGAAATGTTTAATAGTATTCATGAGCTCATGATTGATATAAGGACTAAGTGATATCATGGTTTGAGTATATAGAATTTTGAGGATTTTGGTATGTGGAAAGTGTTAACTTTTAACTTCACTCTTGTTTTCACTAAGGTATTCAAGAGAATACACGATTAATGACTTTGAATGTTTGGAATGTGACCAACAAGACATATCTTATGATATGTGGGGATCAACGACAGTATCAAATCTCTGGTAATCGTTGTCACTATATTATGAGAGTGGACTGCAGTATTATGTATAAGCCTAAAGATTAGACTGGATTATGTTGGACATAAGTTAGTATTGTTTAAGGATAGAAGATTTTCGATATTATTGATGGGATGTTATTGTAACGTAGTTTTAGAAAAAGGACAACCTGCAGGACGGGCGACAGCCCATCGCTTCGGACAAGGCTGTAGGAATCGAACCCACAACCGAAGTGCGACTGGCCTTTATCGCCTACCACTGACCTACATGAAGTCCCTGTTTAGTAGAAACTAGTGTTATTATATTAAGCAGTATGATATATGAAGTATAAGCCCATTTTAGGAACCATATATGATTAATCCCACTATAGATCGACTTATGTATATAAATTTTGCTAACCTTTTGAGACAGATGGAATGACCCGTCATTCTATCACATGATCTGCTAACACTTCACGAATAACAAATTCAACTTCATTTATTTAAGAGATGAAGTGGAAATTGTTAAAGGCATGAACAACAGTGAGATTGTACCAAAATAAAGTAAGTATTTATTCTAATTCAAATTATTTAACTTTAGGGAAATGATCTTGGAAACCAAAAATGTTGTCCTAGTTCTCTTATACCTGATGAATCAGATGGTACCTTAGATCGTCACAAATTTATGGATTTGTGATTACTGGCTTTTCCATAGCCATGTTCTCTACCACTCTCCATCAGAACATGATGGTTAGATTTCTCTTCCATATCCATATTTTCACCTATGTGGAAACCTAGTGATTATTTTATTTGGGTAATCGTTACATTTCATACTTTAGTTTTTAAAGACAAGTTTTGGTATTCCTTTTTACGATGTGGGTTTCTATTAAAGAAACTTTCGAATAGTAAACTATTTATAACCAGGACGAATTTCGAGGGCGAATTTCATTTTAAGGGGGGTAGAATGTAACAGCCCGAGATTTTATGAAAACTATTCTTTTTAATTTTATTAATGTCTTGTGTTGTACGCTACACCAAAAGGAGCTCGCACAACACGTATCCTTGACTTGCCTTGCATTACACGCAATCGCAACCTTCCTCGATAGCGTGTGTAGTACGCAATACCGAGTTTCACTAAACAACGATATGCTATTAAAATATTATCAAAACTAGCCGTTATGAATAGTAATAACCACTTTTTTGAAATTTAATTTTTCAAAATGGACTTCATTTTTGGATTCGGAATACCGAAATTAGCCTAGGGTGAAATTTTGGTATTTTTCTGAAAACTTTCAATTTTTGATAAATAGTGAAACCACTAAGTGGTAGGTTAAAAACTGAATTTTGCATAAAACATAATTTTACCGCTTCTGTGAATGGAATTTCGAAAATCCGAGAGACACGGTTAATATCAAGGACTAAAATTGTAACGCCCCGACCCTAGTTGCCTAGAGTCGGTGCATTATTACATAACATTGGCATGATCACAAGAAAGATCAAATCTCGAAAGACCGATTGGTTTAGTAGCCTTGGAAACACTAGATATATTCATAAGTTTTACATTACATCATAAAATGAAAAACTACTACAACAACATAATGTTTCCACAGTCCACACTATAATCCCCTAATAATATCCCTGCAGGTCATTCATAATTTACTTCTTCACTTCCTGGGAAAAATAAAACATAAAAAAGGGGTGAGCTCAAATGCCCAGTAAGGATAACAATATAGCGGACACATTCATAAATAAGAATAAACATTTAAGGCAATGTATAACTAAAACAAAAGCCTTTTAAACTTGAACTTTTAACATAGTATGGCATAAATAAAATTAGATAATTCCATTTACTTATTCACATGGATATTCTACTAATCGAATAATCACATGCAAAATCAATAACCACTTTCATAATGTTGGAATGCATAATGCTAAACTTTAATTACTTTCCAAGGCCTCGTCCCAAGACCTTGGGGCTAACTGTAACCGGAACCCAACCCGGAGTGCCTCTAATAACCGGACACCAACCCGGAGTGCCTCTAATAACCGGACACCAACCCGGAGTGCCTCTAATAACCGGACACCAACCCGGAGTGCCTCTAATAACCGGACACCAACCCGGAGGGCTTACTTTTACCAGTCCCTAACCTGGAGGGCTTACTTTTACCATTCCCCAACCTGGAGGGCTTACTTTAACCAGTCCCCAACCTGGAACATACTTGTCCAACACATTCATATGAAGTAAAGATTGAAATATAACATAAACATTCTTATTGGAACTAGCATACGAAATGTCAATACTTTCACCATAAACTATGAATGGTATAAAAATATCACATCCACAGTCAAACATATCACAAAACCTTCAAAACAATATAGAAGTTTTGTATCATAATAAATCAACTTCAAATAATCTTAAAACCCATCAAAGGATGTTGACATAGATGAAATCAAAATTCTTTTAAAGAAATATCTCCTTTTATTTTGAAATCATTTAAGATCCATATAAAATCAAAAATTTTCTTTGAAAATAACCTTATAAGATTTTAAGGGAAGCTTTGACGATTTTATAACGGCGGAAAATAACCGCACCCACCGTATAAGTTAAAAAAACATTCTTATCTTAATTCTGTCGAAAAGGTTAAAAAGCACCTTGTTTGGAAAACGACGGAACGATTCCCTTATAAACCTCTTATAAAAAGTCAAACAAGGGTATAAATGACTTTAACCCATATTCTTTTAAATATTAAAAATGTTTTGAAATACATTTTGAAGAAACATGGATGTGGGTGATAACGAGATCCCAGTAGATTATTACGTATAAACAACCTCGGATAATGAAGAGATTGTGAAATAACCCTTACCAGTTTGGTAACTTATGAAACATACAACCCATGAAAGAGGTATAATACAATGAATATGTTAGTACACATAAATTAGAGTGTATTACACAAAGAATATAATTATGGGTAGTACATACACCACACAAAAGGTAATGGTGGCAATATGGCATGAATCTCACGGGAATAAGGAGTGAGATGAAAACCCCTTACCACGTTAATCAACTGAGTCGTTTGGACAAAAGTTAATAACCACCAAATTATTTACAGAATAACATGAATATGATAATATATATCAAATGCCAGTACACAATACACCACTTCCAATAATTTAGTGGTGAATAATGGAAATCTCACGGAATTGAATGTGAGATAAGAAAATCCCTTACCTTGTACTTTTCCTTGGTTGGGGTAGGTTAACCTCCTGTATAATGGTGAAATAATTGTTATTAAATTATAAAATAATCATATAAATTAATATGATATCATATATGTTCTTTTAACATTGCTTTGTTAATAATATCTTAGTATTATCGTCGTTTCGGGTGATAATCGATTCGTTCTTCTTAAATGTTTGGTTACGTAAGACATGTTTGTAATGGATAGATTATATCTTATTCATAATCAGAATGATATTAACATTATTTTTAACCCTAAAATGAGAATAATACTTGAATGGATACGATGGAGGATGGATCTCACCGCGTTCGTGGAGACGGTAGTCCGTACGTACGCACGAACGCTACTTCCATTTAATTTTTATTTTAAAAGAATTGAATCCAAATGATACATAGGTATATTAATATTCCAGTATAATATAATATTTTATATATGTTACTTAAGTTCATTAACACCATCCTTTATACGTTCCATGTGTGGTATGAACGAGTCATATCATTTTAAGGGGGCGGTAGTCCGCACTTCCTCAAATGAAATTATCGTATGTATATACAACGTGAAACGAATAATGGTATGAAATAAAATGGAATTAAAGAAGCTTATATATAAAATATATATCATTAATATCATATTTAATTATAGTGCCATCATAATGGCCACCATGAGAGGCGGTAAGATGTATTTGAACAATCATCGTTTCGTGAGGCGTTAGTTTGCCATCCACAGAAACATTATGTTCATCATCCATTAGATAGAGTTGTGTGTATGTGTAGTTTGAATCCTTCTTATAACAACATCCTAGTATATTGAGGATACTGGTGTTGTTACAAAAGAAAGGAAATAAAAAGAGTTTGGGGGTTGGAGAAGCAAAATAAATGAAAATAATTTAAGAGAAATCGTTACCTTTAATTTAGGTAACTCACTTTGGTTGGAACCAAAGGACTTCTTGAAATGCTTTCTGCCTAAGGGGGAGCTTCAAGGAGGAGGAGAGGGATGTGGGGAGCTTAGTTGGGCAGATTTTGGACGAGCCAAGTGGCTTGAGAGGTGTGAGGAATGAGAAGGAGGAGTGCCCTTTTATAAGAGGGGTGAGGGGAACCTTTGGAAAAGCTAGAAATATTAATTTATAATAAATTCATATTCGGTTTCTAATGGCTACAAAGTTTATTATTCAAAGGTTAAGGTGGGGATAGGTCGCAAAACACTCAACCAATAGAATTTAGACAGGTTTGGGTACTTATATTAACCTTATCTTTAAGTATTAACTCTAAGTTAATTAGTTTCACTTTTACAATGTCTCTTTGTATTTTTATATAATATGGTTAATAAACTTACTATATACATCCAAGAGACACCCAAGTGGTCCATTAATGATGAACCTATCATTATATAAGTCTCTTGGCCGAACCTTATATTTTTAGGAATTTAATATCAATTAATAATATAATATTTGTTTTAAAAACTCTTTTATGTCAATTTTGACACTATTCAATAGTTGATTTTTGTGAAACTCATAACAGATTGATTAATTCGAAAAAAGTAAATTAAATCAATCCTAATATATCATATTATCCTATAAAATTAGTTTAATTCATTAAAAGTTTCATATTATATTTTTTTGGGTATTTATAATATCAATTATTTTAATTTTTTACTATTATAGTAATTACTGCATCATCATTGTGTCATAAATAAAATAAATTATTTAATGTCTAAAAATTATAAATAAAATATCATTATGTATGAAATCTTTTTATCTTTCTAATGAATATTTATAATCTAAAATCCAACTTATATAACCCTATGTAACAATTGTTTTGCTAAAAGATATATGCTTGTGTCATTTTTGTATTCATTTTGACTTAATTAAAATAAAGTGTCATTATCACTTACAAGTGGATCCATGGGGTCCCAAAATTGACACAAAGATGCCCATGGTCGACCATTTATCAACAAATAGGGTTAAGACTCGTTTTAGGGTAATTTAGTATTATTATAATATTATTGTTTAACCCTTATTTACCGGATTTACCCTTAACCATGGTAAATAAAATATTTACCGCAGTAATTAATCAAAATGTCTAAAAATAAAAGTTACCTATTTACACAATTTGAACATCATGATTCCAAATATGGAATCCATTTTCCTAAATTCAAAACATAGAAGTGGCAGAAATTAATTTAAAATTAATTCCCGCTGTCAAAACAAAAAGCGTGTTTTTAAGAGATAATAACTATCAAAAGATTGACACTTGTTTATGTTCGGTTTAATTGTAAAATTATGTCCAATGACCAACATTATATTAAATGGTAAAAATATATTCTAAATATACTTTAAAACCACTCAAATTCATAATTTATCACTATTAATTATTTTGATTAAAAAAGTTGTTTTTAATTAAAATTTAGTAATTTTCACTATTCATCAAAATATGAAAGTTATCCGAAAAGTACCAAAATTTCACCTTAGGCTAAATTTGATATTCTGAATCCAAAAATGAAGTCCATTTTAAAATATAAAATATATATATCTTCAAAAAGTAGGTATTACTATTCATAACAGCTAGTTTGATTGGTTACGGTGTGTTAGAACTCGGTGTTGCGTACAACACACGCTAGCGTACCGTGGAAGCTTGGGAGGTTTCATTTTAAATTTTTGATGTCCCCATTTAGTCAACAAGTTTAAAATATAGTATCTAAAAAGGTTTCACTATCAAAATTTGATAAAAGTGCAATACTGAAAATGAATCTGTTCTTGCATTATGACTAAGAAACTCATAATATGGATTCTAAAATTATAAGGATTATATAAAGTTAAAAATGTAGTTAATGCTATTCATGACCTCTTTTAATGGTTTTTTTTGGTAAGTCATGGTGCAATTGAACTTGGTGTTGCGTGTAGTGAAAGTTATTGAATTATTTTTAAGAAATAACACACTATAAAATCTTGGGGTGTTACATTCTCCCCTCCTTCAATAAATTGCGTCCTCGCAATTTGAAATTGTTCTTCGAAAATAAAAGGTTGAAAATAGATAATATATTTGTGGGAAACCCCACATCGGAAATTGGGTTACTAAAATTTAGTCTTAATATGAGGAAAAGAGAAATGAAAGGGTCACCACCAAATTATGATCTTGATTAGGAGAACATTGGTGGCAATTAGAGACATATAATCGGAGGAAAAACGTAAATATTTATAGGTAGTGATTGAGGTCATCAATCACAAACAAGTGTATAATTGAGGTCCTTAAACTCATAAATCTATGATGATTTGAAGTACCATCGGTTCAACAAAATATAAGGTATTGGGATAACACATTTTTGACGTTTCAAAATATCTTAGTTGAAATCCCACATCGAAAAATGAATTAACGAGGCCTCTATTTAAAATAAAGAGTGGAAAGTATGAAGATTACCGAAAATAACACATACTAGGGTTCCGTGTAGGAAAATATGGATATGGAGGAGAAATCTAACCATCAATTAACTGATGGAGAGTGGTAGAGAACATGGCTATGAAGAGGCCAACAATCCCAAAGCCATAAATTAGTGATGATTTAAGGTACCATCTAGGACAACATTTTTGTTCTAAGTTCCTTTTCTTAATGTTGCGGAATTTATTTATGAGATTGGATAAGATCATAAGGAGATATAATTACTTTATAATTAGAGTTTTATCCATTAATAAATTTCTACCACAAACACATCTTTCACTCTAAAAGATAATAGAACGTAAAAAAAATTCTATTTACACTATTCGTATAGGGTTCCAAAATAATCAAATTTATAATTCATATACAAGATCTTTTAATAAAAACTACATTATTTAATCTAGGACATCTCGTGGGCCAGTGGTAGGTGATACACCCTTGTCGCCCTTCGGTTGCGGGTTCAAGTCTCGCAGCCTTGCCGGACGCGACGGGTTGCCGTCCGACCTCCGGGTTGTCCTTTTATGGAAATCCAAAATATTCCAAACTAGAACTATCCAAAATACTTCTATCCATACTCACAGTCCAACATTTATAAGTAAGGTAAACATAATGTAGAACCTTTTTACCCCGTAATAGCATATGAATACCTTCATCATGTATTCTTTTAATACACCGAAACATCCTGAATTACCATATTCCTTATTGATTACATTCATGCTCCCTTATTCCATATAGAAAGTTGGATATACTTCATTAATCCAAAAATGTTTTAAACCCCAACAATGATGGAATATACAAATCATTAATCAGTTCCAGGGTAGTCAAGAATATCCAATATAATTTATCCAAAACAATCACATATTATTCCAAAATCACTACCTCAGTATCAGAACTATATTATGATTTATCATTCTCTCAACCATATATTTTCCAAAAATTTATCCTGCTATTGAATCACTTTTATTTGTTCCACACAATCTCAAGTCCTTAATGAAATAGTACTGCAGTACAATCCTTATATACTACATGATTATTGTAACAAGTACATTGTTGATACAACACTCAATTGACATAATCAACATAAGAACTCTAATCATTCCTCTTCATCTGTGGTAGTATCATAACTTGATTATTATCCAATAGCATCATTTGCGGCATAGTCTGATGACTTGGTCATAGGTTCGCGTAGTGTCCAAACTCCTTGCAAATGAAGCATTGTACATTTGAAACCATTTTCTTACCCTTGCAGTCACGTACTTTGTGCCCTTTTCCTGCACACTTATAACAAACTCCCATTCCTTTCAGGCAAGTTCTAGGGTGTTTCTTTCCACAGTTACCACATATGGGAAAATTCTTCTTTTCCCTCTTCCCTTTATCCATCTTTCTCTCTTCCATCCTTTTCTTCTCTTGCTTCCCTTCAAAGCCATAGGACTCAGTAAACTCTTTACTTATCTTATCAACACATGATATTATTTCTTCATATGATGATAATACATGGGAGACTATTTCTCTTATAAATTCTAGCTTAAGACCATGAGAGATATGATCCTTCCTTCTCTTTGAATCATGTGCATTTCTGTAGTTATCATTCCTTCTACTGGGCGCCATTTCTAAACAATGGCATAAACTAGATTAGTTTATGAGTCAAAATACATAATCCCATACTTATAAAACACCTAACATAAATTGAACTATTTATGGATATAATCCATAATAATAAAAATGTTTTCTTTGAGGAAGTATATACTCATAAACCCTTCATAATGGTTTGTAAAGAAAATGAGAGTTATCCTAAGCATATCCCCCGGGAGTGTCGTAACCAAGAGTGCAGCAAGGCCCGTTGTCGTGCACCAGTTCCCGTTCGAGTCTAGCTCAAAGCGGTGTTTTCGGGTTTTACCCCTAGGTACATCTGTGCCAGAGCCGCCTCTACCTGCTCGTATCCAGACAGGGATGTATTGCTCGGAAAACTCACAAAATCTCTACAATACCAAAATTCTAGGAAGTTCTTCTATACTAATCCTCAAAGTTCATCTTAGGTCTACGTGATCTAATCAGAGTTTATCTAAATCTAGCTTCCAAAGTTTGTACTAAACTTCCTCTGATACCAACTGTAACGCCCCGACCCTAGTTGCCTAGAGTCGGTGCATTATTACATAACATTGGCATGATCACAAGAAAGATCAAATCTCGAAAGACCGATTGGTTTAGTAGCCTTGGAAACACTAGATATATTCATAAGTTTTACATTACATCATAAAATGAAAAACTACTACAACAACATAATGTTTCCACAGTCCACACTATAATCCCCTCATAATATCCCTGCAGGTCATTCATAATTTACTTCTTCACTTCCTGGGAAAAATAAAACATAAAAAAGGGGTGAGTTCAAATGCCCAGTAAGGATAACAATATAGCGGAAACATTGATAAATAAGAATAAACATTTAAGGCAATGTATAAATAAAACAAAAGCCTTTTAAACATGAACTTTTAACATAGTATGGCATAAATAGAATTAGATAATGCCATTTACTTATTCACATGGATATTCTACTAATCGAATAATCACATGGAAAATCAATAACCACTTTCATAATGTTGGAATGCATAATGCTAAACTTTAATTACTTTTCAAGGCCTCGTCCCAAGACCTTGGGGCTAACTGTAACCGGAACCCAACCCGGAGTGCCTCTAATAACCGGACACCAACCCGGAGTGCCTCTAATAACCGGACACCAACCCGGAGTGCCTCTAATAACCGGACACCAACCCGGAGGGCTTACTTTTACCAGTCCCTAACCTGGAGGGCTTACTTTTACCAGTCCCCAACCTGGAGGGCTTACTTTAACCAGTCCCCAACCTGGAACTTACTTGTCCAACACATTCATATGAAGTAAAGATTGAAATATAACATAAACATTCTTATTGGAACTAGCATACGAAATGTCAATACTTTCACCATAAACTATGAATGGTATAAAAATAGCACATCCACAGTCAAACATATCACAAAACCTTCAAAACAATATAGAAGTTTTGTATCATAATAAATCAACTTCAAATAATCTTAAAACCCATCAATGGATGTTGACATAGATGAAATCAAAATTCTTTTTAAAGAAATATCTCCTTTTATTTTGAAATCATTTAAGATCCATATAAAATCAAACATTTTCTTTGAAAATAACCTTATAAGCTTTTAAGGGAAGCTTTGACGATTTTATAACGGCGGAAAATAACCGCACCCACCATATAAGTTAAAAAAACATTCTTATCTTAATTCTGTCGAAAAGGTTAAAAAGCACCTTGTTTGGAAAACGACGGAACGATTCCCTTATAAACCTCTTATAAAAAGTCAAACAAGGGTATAAATGACTTTAACCCATATTCTTTTAAATATTAAAAATGTTTTGAAATACATTTTGAAGAAACATGGATGTGGGTGATAACGAGATCCCAGTAGATTATTACGTATAAACAACCTCGGATAATGAAGAGATTGTGAAATAACCCTTACCAGTTTGGTAACTTATGAAACATACAACCCATGAAAGAGGTATAATACAATGAATATGTAAGTACACATAAATTAGAGTGTATTACACAAAGAATATAATTATGGGCAGTACATACACCACACAAAAGGTAATGGTGGCAATATGGCATGAATCTCACGGGAATAAGGAGTGAGATGAAAACCCCTTACCACGTTAATCAAATGAGTCGTATGGCCAAAAGTTAATAACCACCAAATTATTTACAGAATAACATGAATATGATAATATATATCAAATGCCAGTACACAATACACCACTTTCAATAATTTAGTGGCGAATAATGGAAATCTCACGGAATTGAATGTGAGATAAGAAAATCCCTTACCTTGTACTTTTCCTTGGTTGGGGTAGGTTAACCTCCTGTATAATGGTGAAATAATTGTTATTAAATTATAAAATAATCATATACATTAATATGATATCATATATGTTCTTTTAACATTGCTTTATTAATAATATCTTAGTATTATCGTCGTTTCGGGTGATAATCGATTCGTTCTTCTTAAATGTTTGGTTACGTAAGACATGTTTGTAATGGATAGATTATATCTTATTCATAATCACAATGATATTAACATTATTTTTAACCCTAAAATGATAATAAGACTTGAATGGATACGATGGAGGATGGATCTCACCGCGTTCGTGGAGACGGTAGTCCGTACGTACGCACGAACGCTACTTCCATTTAATTTTTATTTTAAAAGAATTGAATCCAAATGATACATAGGTATATTAATATTCCAGTATAATATAATATTTTATATATGTTACTTAAGTTCATTAACACCATCCTTTATACGTTCCATGTGTGGTATGAACGAGTCATATCATTTTAAGGGGGCGGTAGTCCGCACTTCCTCAAATGAAATTATCGTATGTATATACAACATGAAACGAATAATGGTATGAAATAAAATGGAATTACAGAAGCTTATATATAAAATATATATCATTAATATCATATTTAATTATAGTTCCATCATAATGGCCACCATGAGAGGCGGTAAGATGTATTTGAACAATCATCGTTTCGTGAGGCGTTAGTTTTCCATCCACAGAAACATTATGTTCATCATCCATTAGATGGAGTTGTGTGTATGTGTAGTTTGAATCCTTCTTATAAAAAAATACTAGTATATTGAGGATACTGGTGTTGTTACAAAAGAAAGGAAATAAAAAGAGTTTGGGGGTTGGAGAAGCAAAATAAATGAAAATAATTTAAGAGAAATCGTTACCTTTAATTTAGGTAACTCACTTTGGTTGGAACCAAAGGACTTCTTGAAATGCTTTCTGCCTAAGGGGGAGCTTCAAGGAGGAGGAGAGGGATGTGGGGAGCTTAGTTGGGCAGATTTTGGACTAGCAAAGTGGCTTGAGAGGTGTGAGGAATGAGAAGGAGGAGTGCCCTTTTATAAGAGGGGTGAGGGGCACCTTTGGAAAAGCTAGAAATATTAATTTATAATAAATTCATATTCGGTTTCTAATGGCTCAAAAGTTTATTATTCAAAGTTTAAGGTGGGGATAGGTCGCAAACCACTCAACCAATAGAATTTATACAGGTTTGGGTACTTATATTAACCTTATCTTTAAGTATTAACTCTAAGTTAATTAGTTTCACTTTTACAATGTCTCTTTGTATTTTTATATAATATGGTTAATAAACTTACTATATACATCCAAGAGACACCCAAGTGGTCCATTAATGATGAACCTATCATTATATAAGTCTCTTGGCCGAACCTTAGATTTTTAGGAATTTAATATCAATTAATAATATAATATTTGTTTTAAAAACTCTTTTATGTCAATTTTGACACTATTCAATAGTTGATTTTTGTGAAACTCATAACAGATTGATTACTTCGAACAAAGTCAATTAAATCAATCCTAATATATCATATTATCCTAGAAAATTAGTTTAATTCATTAAAAGTTTCATATTATATTTTTTTGGGTATTTATAATATCAATTATTTTAATTTTTCACTATTATAGTAATTACTGCATCATCATTGTGTCATAAATAAAATAAATTATTTAATGTCTAAAAATTATAAATAAAATATCATTATGTATGAAATCTTTTTATCTTTCTAATGAATATTTATAATCTAAAATCCAACTTATATAACCCTATGTAACAATTGTTTTGCTAAAAGATATATGCTTGTGTCATTTTTGTATTCATTTTGACTTAATTAAAATAAAGTGTCATTATCACTTACAAGTGGATCCATGGGGTCCCAAAATTGACAAAAAGATGCCCATGGTCGACCATTTATCAACCAATAGGGTTAAGACACGTTTTAGGGTAATTTAGTATTATTATAATATTATTTTTTAACCCTTATTTACCGGATTTACCCTTAACCATGGTAAATAAAATATTTACCGCAGTAATTATTCAAAATGTCTAAAAATAAAAGTTACCTATTTACACAATTTTAACATCCTGATTCCAAATATGGAATCCATTTTCCTAAATTCAAAACACATAAGTGGCAGAAATTAATTTAAAATTAATTCCCGCTGTCAAAACAAAAAGCGTGTTTTTAAGAGATAACAACTATCAAAAGATTGACACTTGTTTATGTTCGGTTTAATTGTAAAATTATGTCCAATGACCAACATTATATTAAATGGTAAAAATATATTCTAAATATACTTTAAAACCACTCAAATTCATAATTTATCACTATTAATTATTTTGATTAAAAAAGTTGTTTTTAATTAAAATTTAGTAATTTTCACTATTCATCAAAATATGAAAGTTATCCGAAAAGTACCAAAATTTCACCTTAGGCTAAATTTGATATTCTGAATCCAAAAATGAAGTCCATTTTAAAATATAAAATATATATATCTTCAAAAAGTAGGTATTACTATTCATAACAGCTAGTTTGATTGGTTACGGTGTGTTAGAACTCGGTGTTGCGTACAACACACGCTAGCGTACCGTGGAAGCTTGGGAGGTTTCATTTTAAATTTTTGATGTCCCCATTTAGTCAACAAGTTTAAAATATAGTATCTAAAAAGGTTTCACTATCAAAATTTGATAAAAGTGCAATACTGAAAATGAATCTGTTCTTGCATTATGACTAAGAAACTCATAATATGGATTCTAAAATTATAAGGATTATATAAAGTTAAAAATGTAGTTAATGCTATTCATGACCTCTTTTAATGGTTTTTTTTGGTAAGTCATGGTGCAATTGAACTTGGTGTTGCGTGTAGTGAATGTTATTGAATTATTTTGAAGAAATAACACACTATAAAATCTTGGGGTGTTACAAAGATGTGGTTCAATGAGATGAAAATAAGTTTTTGGTTAATAGTAACTTTTTATTTTTTTTACCGCGGTTAATAGTAAATAGGGTAACTGAGGGTAAATATGATATTAATATTACCCTAACACATGTCCTAATTCTATTGGACAAGTGTAATTCGACCAAAAACAAACTTAGGAATAAAATATGACCATTTAGGCCCACTTGGATTAGATTAGGACATTTATTATTAATTTATTTAAAGAAGGGTTAAAATAGTTAAAATCAAAGTTTAATAAGTAACTCATTTTTAATATGGGGTTATGCATAAGATAAATTCGATTGTAAATATTCATTAGAAAGCTAAAACGATTTCCTACATGATGGTATTTTATTTGTAATTTTTAGAAATCAAATAATTTAATTTAATTATGACACAAAGATGATGCAGTAATTATCTTATTACTGAAATATTGACATAATTGATGTTATAAACACCAAAATAAATATAATTTGAGACTTTTTATGAATTCCACTAATTTTCTAGGTTACTAGGATATATTAGTGTTGATTTAATCAACTGGGTTCGAACATATAATTCTGTTATGACTTTCAAAAAAATCATATATCAAATAGTGTAAAAATTGACACAAAATAGTTTTTAAATCAAATATTATATTATTAATTGTTATTTTATTCCTAAAAATCTACGGTTCGGCCAAATGACTTAAATAAGGATATATATTTTAATAATAAACAATTTGGGGTTCGTTTGGCATGTTATAGTAAGTGTATTAACCATATAGTGAAAGAAAACAAAAAGACACGGTAAAAGTTAAATTATTTAACTTTGAGTTAAATCTAATTGATAAGGTTAAAATAATACCCTAAACTTGTCTAAATCTTATTGGTTGATAGTATTTCGATCCATCCCCACTTTAGCTTCGAAATAAGACCCTTTGGAACCATTATAAACCGATTTTGACTTTAATATAAAATAATATTTTGAGATATTCCTAAGGTGCCCCTCTCCTCCCTTATAAAAGGACACCTCCTCCCCCTCCTCTTCACACCAATTTGAGCACTCAATCTCGGCCAACCCCTGACATTTTATCCTCTCCACTTCCCTATAATAATCCTAGAGGTCCTGGTCTTCTCCAAAGACCAATCTTAGTTCCTTAAGTGGAGGATTCAAAGAGGCGTTCCAAAGAAGAGGTAATATCCATTACCGATCTTTTCAATTTCTTTCTTCTGCAACTTCTTCTTCTTTAGTTGTTTCATGATAAAGTAATAACATCAGTATTACTTACATACTGATATGTTATTATAAATATGAAACAACTCTAATTCACCTTCTATCCATCCTACGGAAAAATGAAATCACCGCGCGTGCGTACGTACGGAATACCGTCTCCACGCCGTGGTGTAATCTATTTTCCACCATCACCTTACAAGGATAGGTATAATGGTGTAATGAGTAACTATATATGATTAATATGAAGTAATATTGATACTGAAATAATATATATATATACTCCAATACAATTCCACGATCATAGGAACGATATCATCACTCGTGCGTACGTACGGAATACCGTCTCCACGATGTGATGCGACTCGTTCTACATGATCTTCATTTCATAATGATTATATAAATGAATTAAATTAATGAATATGGTATATACTACACTAATAAAATTCAGGAAATGAATTATCTATAACCTAAAGATAAGAATAATAATTTATTCGACAAAACACGCATAAGAACAAAAAGTTATAAAGACCCGAGTAACAAGTAACAATGAAATATTACTAACAAGAAGCTAATAATATGACCATATATGATATCATATCAATATGTATGATTCTGGAATAAGTAAATAACATTATTTAAACCATTATACAGGAGCTTCGGACATGAACAAAGCAAATCGGACCTAAGGTAAGGGAAATATCACAATCTCATTTTTATTCGAGATTGTTTATACTTTGGTATTTACTGGGGTGTATTTTATCATCCACATCCATGTTTCCTCAATATGTAATATTATTTCCATCCACCTACAATTGTTTAAATCCTATTTTACCCTTTGGTGAGTTTTTAGTAAAAGATATGAAAGGAATCTTTTGTCGTTTTTCGTACGAGGTACTGAATTTTTCGACAAAAGTACGAAGAATGTTTTTTTAACTTATACGGCATGAATGGATTTTTAAAACATTAAATCCAAAAAGCTTCCTTTACAAGTTTTCAAGTTTATTTTTAATCAAATTCTTTTATTTCAAAGTCGTATGACATGTTATGAAAGGAAAAATGTTTTTGAAGAAGAAAGGATATTTTCCTCAAGAATGGAGTTCAAGTGTTTTATCAAAATTATTTTCCATCTAACATAACAAAAGGGTTCTGTTTTTATCCCTATTATTACATGGATTTGATTATGTTGTGATGGAAATATTTTTATGAATTCCTTTATCTTATATGAATTGTTTTATGATGTCATGTTGTTTAAGAATCCCATTTTTATTACATGGGTTATGCGATGATGAATGATTTATGATTATGTGGCACACATTTGAAAGGATTCATTATAAGATGGGTGGGACCTATATCTCCCTCCAATGCATTGGGTAAAGATTTTATATCTCATGAGATAGACATGGCTGGAACGGAAGGTTATTTCGGTTCAGTGACACAGGACTGAAACGAGGAGTGAACTCGGTTCAGAAAGGGACTTCGTCCACTAAGATAGTCTTGGCAATGAGTCATGACTAACAAGAAATGATTTTCCATGATTATGTGTGCATGCCACAAAGTTTCAAGTTTTATGTTATGATTATGGGGATCTCATTTTCACTTCTATGATTTATTCCATGTTAAGATATTATGATCTCTTTTGCAGGTTTTGATTTTCAAAAAGATATGATATGATTTTTATTTCCTTTATTTGCCTTTCTGAGCATTTGAGCTCACCCTTTTATGTTTTATTTTCCCCAGGATATAAAGAAAGGTTTTAGTTAAAAAAAAGGGAAGATCTTTATGGGAGATATTGAAGATCTTTCACCACGATTAGAAGATTACGTTCCGAGTTTCCAAAGACACTAAACTATTACGATCCTTGTGTGTGTGTTTTTGTTATGTACTAAGTATTCCGAAAATGTAATGTAATGTCCATGTATGATAAGCTTCGGGTCTCTACAATACAAAGAGGACCTCCATGTAACCGGACAATCTCATTGAGGTGTAGTCGGGAAATCTGGTCTAAATACTTTGTATCTCGAATAGAAAGAAAATGTGCAGATTTTTTCAGCCGATCAACAAAAAACCAAAAACCGTTTTTACCTCACGATTCATTTTTTAGTCCCATCACGATTTCTATAGATACATGAATCCATTTCCACTCCTGCACTAGAAAAGGCTGAAGCATCCCCTTCGGAAACTGCCACTCTGCTTTAACCTGTTAGCAAGTCAAATAATTCACAAAAAATTCAGCAATATCTCTTTTCATTCTATCCCACCAGTAATTCTCCGGATGGTCTGTGTACATCTTAGTACTTCCAGGATGAACTGGAAATGGAGAACTATAAGATTCACATAACAAATCATTCTTAAACTGAAAATCACAAGGCACACAATACCTTTTCCAAAATATTAAAACACAATCTTTATCAAGGTTAAATTCTTGACGTTAAACCATTTTATCCAATTATACCTTTTTATATTGCTCACAGTCTTCCTTCTGTGATGGTTTAATTCTGTCTAATAATGAAGACTGCACTAAAACCTTAAAAAAAGAAGATTTATTCCATGAACTAATAACTGATATGCCAAAATTCATCAAATCCTTTATCAAGGGATCAATTTCCAAATGTAACATGGTTAATTATGTATGATATTTCTGACTCAAGGCATCCTCTACATTGTTTGATTTTATCGGATTATAATTGATCGTGCAATCATAATCCTTTATCAGTTAAAGATATCCTCTTTTCCTCTTGTTTAATTACTTTTATGTGAATATATAATTCATACTTTTATGGTCAGTATATATATGACATTTTTCTCCGTATAAATGATTTCTAAAAAATTTCAATGAAAAAACCACAACTACCAATTCCAAATCATGTGTGGAATAATTTAACTCATTATGATTATGTTTTCTTAAAGAATATGCAATTACATAATCATTATGCATCAAAAAAAAACCATGTGCCATCAAAGAAGCATCACTATAGATTACAATATCACCATTTCGCTAAGGTAAGGCCGAAACTGGGGAATTCACCAATCACTTCTTCAGTTTTGAAAAACAAACATCATATTCTTCTGTCCAAATAAATTTAAAACTGTTTTTCATTAACATGGTTAGGGGGATAGATAACTGTGAAGGATATTTAACAAACCATCTGTAATATCCAACTAGTCCAATAAAACTACACATACCAAAAACATTTGTGGGTCTTGGCCATTAATTAACCACTCTAGTTTTGACATGATCAACTGTTATTCAGTTATTATTTATAATGTGCTGAAGAATGGAAATAGATTGTAACCAAAAATCACACAAATAAATTTTCCATACAGTTTCTTTTCCTTTAAGGTTTGTAATATAACCATTAGATTTATTTCATGCTATTTTTTACTCTTATAAAATAACTTAATGTCATCAATAAACACTACGACAAACTTATCTAAGAACTCAATAAATTTTTTATTCATAATATCTCTGAATAGAACAGGTTCATTAGTTAACCCAAATGGAATAATAACATAATCATAATTCTAATATTTAGAATGAAAGAATTTTTTTGGGATTTCATCCTTCTTCACCTTCAGCTGATGGTATCCAAATCTCAATTCAATAGTAGAAAAGTACAGAGCTCCTTAGTGCTGACCAATCAAGTCATCGATGTGAGGCTAGAGATAATTATTATTAAAAGTGATGTTATTCAAAACTCTCTAATCAATGTATTGTCTCATGGAACCATCATTCTTTTAAATGAATAAATTGGGTCCCCCTATGGTGATGTTCTAGGATTAATGAAGCCTTTATCAAGAAAATCATGCAACAGATTTTCCAATTCATGAAGTTCAGTTTGAGGGATACGATATGGGGGATCTAAATTTGGAATAGCATTTGGATCTAAGTCAACTGTGAATTCGAATTCTTAAGAAGGTATGACACCAGGTAACTCAAGAGAAAAAACAATAAGGTATTCATTTACCACTAGGACATCTTTAATCTGAACTATTCCATTGTTTTCAAAAATAAAAGCAAGATAACATTCATGTTAATATTTAAAATGTTTATCTTCTTCCTTATATTTTATAAATTTTATGGGTTTGTTATTGTATACAAAATAAATCTCATTTTAAAAAACAACTTCTTTATATCTACAGTGAATCTAAGCATGATTAACAGAAATCCAATCCATTCCTAGAAAAACATAAAACTCGATAATGGTTAAAAAATCATGGTTTTCAGGTAATGTATTTCCACATAAAACAATAGAATTATTATTATTATTCGTTTTTATATACTATTTCCCCTACCATTTTAACAACATGCTCGGGTCTCATTTGTTGAAGTGATATTTATAATTTAGTAGAAAAATTCTTATTGATGAAGGAATGTATAAACCCCATATTGAACAAAACTTTATCAAAATGTATGTAAATGAATAGAGTACATGATACCACATAGTTGTATGGGCCTACTTCTATTAAAGTAGTCACAAATGATCTTACTACACTTTTTAACTTATATTCTTTATTCATTGTATCATTCAGATCTCTATGTGGGAAGGCATTTTCATAATGACCCATCTCACCACATTTAAAACACATAACAGTTTTCCCAGAAGAATTAGTCTTATGATCATTTTATTTACAATATCGGGCCATATGTCCAAAATTACCACATAAAAAACATTTCCCAGTTTTATTAAGACATTACCCAGGGAAATTCATTCCACACTTTTTACAAATAGGAAACTGGAATATCTTACCATCAAATTTATTTGGTTGATTCTTACCCATCACATGCTATATAGACTTCTTCTTCTCCCTATTTCCAAAATGCACATGATCATCAGCAAAATCAATCTCTACCCTCTCAGAACATCATACACGATTTTCATAACTATTGAATTCGTAGGATGACAATGCCCTTCGATTCCTTGGATTCATCCTGAGAAAAAGAGGTTGATTTTTCTATCTAGATCCAGAATAAGATTTGGAGCATACCATGCCAGTCGGGTGAAGTTCTCTACATTCACAAAAATAGAATCTTCCTCATTTTGCTTCAATTCATGAAATTTCTTCTCTGTCCTATGTCGAACCACCATATTAAAATATCATTCAGGTAATGGAATTTTAAATTCATCCCACTCTATGGCATAAAAATTCTCTATGTCCCTAATATTATTTACCAATGGCCACCACTGATCATCTTCACCTTTAAAATGATAAATAGAAAGGCTAAAATTTTTATTATCTAAACATCCCATAACATCAAATATATTTTCATGGTCATTAATACATCATTCTGCCAAAACTGGGTTAGATGTTCCATTGAATACAGGAGGGTGTTGTCTTATAAATTTTTCCACTATTGTCAAGTTCCATTATGGTACCTCTGTTTGTTCTCATGCATGGAAGACACAACCATCAATTTACTGTGTCAGCTGAGCCATTACTATCACAAATTTCTTGGTTCCAATATATACCATTCCAGGATACAGATTCGAAAGGATATAATTCCATTGGTGCATCTCCTCTTTAGATTCCCTATATCATCTGTGGACAACCATTCTAAAAAACATATCTTAGTCGAATCAACATGGAAATATTTAAATTCTATATCATTTTAAACTTACCATAGAGTAAAACAACATTCATGTTAATATATTAAGATTATCCTAACCCCTAAATTTATATAAACTATCCTTTGATACGAAGTATAAGGTCCTAGCCATCAAACAATACAAAATAATTAATTTTAGTCCAGAATATACATTATTAAATATTGGGGATATTTTTGAGTTTAGATTTTTAATGAATTATGATTCCATACATACATAACATTCCACACTAATATAGGAGGATAATATTAAAAACAATTTCCATTTTATTTAAAATAAAAAACATTAAATCTTAAAACCTTATTTCTTTGAAAAATCATCAAACAAATAACTTTACCTTCCTTATTTTTCTAACACATCCTTATAACCTGTGAAAAGTATTTAAAAACAATGGATGAGAAAAAAATGCTCATTAAGGATATAAAAATATTGAAAGAACCAATTAGTCCATGGATACTTGTGACGTGTGAAATCATTTTTCCAAACACATAATTATCACCAATATAAAATTACTTTGTGAAACATGAGAATTCCACAAGCTCCAACGAAAACATAATAAAATAAATAGAATCATAAAGGTATATTGGGGTATTAATAACATAATATTGTAACCCACACGGTTACCTTATAATTTGTAACCCTAACGACTACCATACAATTTTTGTAACCATCACATTACACATGGAGTAACCATATGACAAACCTCAAACATCCACATAAACAATGCATTATAGGGATATATAGGTCCCACACATCATCATAATAAATTCTCAAGAACCAGAACATAATCAAACTACATGAATAATTACATAAAAAAATTTCATTCGAATTTCGTAAAACATAATTTTTAAAGGAGGTTTTAAAAAAGGAAAGTCCCATATAAATATCATATAATTGCAGGGGTATTTAGAAGCATTGATGGAATATGTATATACTCTATAAATTTACATAACAAACATAATTTAATCATATTTACATCACACAAAAATTTATAACACCACATAAATAATAAAGTAGAGGGCTTACCCAAAGAATGGAAATCTGGTTAAGAATTCCCTTACCTTAGATTTTTCTTACTTAAACATGTTTAGAACTACTGTATAATGGATAAAAGTTTTATATTATTATCATAAAGAAAAATATTAATCATTATAACATATTATATGATAATTTTATAACATCAATTTACCATTTAATTGTTACTATTCTGTTTCTTCCATTGTTAGGGGAGCATTCTTTATATGATTTCCATGATCGGTGCCTGATGGATGTTTTTGTAGATTTTAAGTGAAAGTATATAATGTAATGGACTTGTAGTTAAATATTTCTAGTAGCATAAATTATTTCATTTTTTATTTTTTTAGTTTGATATGTGTGTGATTCATAAGTTAAAACATTAATGATGTTTGTTTAGATTATTTATGTGGTTCTTTGATAACAACAACCTTATTTTTTATGATAAATTAAAACCATGTATACAAATGAATTACAGAAACATGGATAAGAAATAATAAATATATTATAACCTAGTTCAACCGTAATAATGGTTTCATGAAAATACTTGAATGAATTAAGGAAAATAGAAATTACATCATCCATGATGTCTATTATTCGACACGTCATTGACAATGTTTTTATTTCTTGAATAAGTTGGAGAGGAGAAGAAGAATGATGATGGATTTTCCATGAACATGAGAACATATAGAATATACCTTATTTCTATAGATTTAATGCCTCTTGGGAAAGAGGATATGAGGAATTAATTAAATAAATAATGAATTCAAAATAATATAATAGTTGAGAAATCCCTTACAAAAACATGGCAGTCGAAAAACTATGCAACATGGTTTTAGAATACATTATAAAGAGAGAGTAAAACAGTCACCAATCCAGAAATGAATCATAATATAGAATATATCACGAATAATATTTAAATAATAACAAGATATATATCATTTAATTCTATACAACTTAAAAGAGAACTTGAATGGAAAAAGAAAGAAGTTGAGAATTTTCATACCTTGTAGAGTAACTACTAGAACATGAAGGTTGGGACCTTGCGGGATTAAGGAAACCATGGAAAGACTAATAGGGAGTTAAATTGGACATATATTCATTGATGGGAAATTTTCAATTGATTTAATGAAGGAATGGGATGGTATTTATAGCCAAAGGAAGGGAATATTTTAATAATATTCAAGGGACATCTCATTAGTGGTATTTGCAAAACCATGGGCTTGACCACACTATTTTCGGATGGTATTAGCCACATGGACCCCTCATAATTTATTTTACTATAATGGAATCAATGAGAATTATCACATCATTAATGATGTCATTAAACACACTGAAACTCAAAACTGTATTTCCACTATTCAATGAAAAATCAACTATTTCAGAAAAATAAAAAAGAATTAACCATACCATTTTTGATGGGTAGAATTCAAAAATGAACTCCATTTTTTGAAAATAATTATCTAAATATTATTAAATTACTTTTAAAATAAAATCATACTTAAGATAAAAATTTACAATTTTAATTATATAATTTATTTTATATCACATTGAAAAACTAAAGATTAGGGTCATATTATCATTCATACTACTATTCATAAGGGTATGATAGTATTCACCAAAGAAAACCAAGTTGGTTTCATCGGACTCCATATAACTTACTGATCACAATTGTAGATGACCATTTTTTAAAATTAGAAATTTAGAAGTAGTAAAATTATATTTGAAGTCTAGTTATAATTATCTATTTTAAAAAATATTTCATGACATTAAATTTATTTTTAGAAAACCATGGGGTGTTACATTTTCCCCACCTTCTGGAAATTTCATCCTCATAATTTATTTTTACTTATTAAAAAAGTGAGGGTTCATTTCAATCATAGAATTTGCAGATACCCATGTTTCTTCTTATACTATGTTTAATCTTGACAAAACATATACCTGGTGAATTACCTTATTCTACAATACATGTTCCCTTCGATCAAGAATCTGAACTGGTTTCTCTTCAGAAGAATGGTTCTATTCCAACCGAGCTACTTCTGGGATCAAAACATGATTTGAATCTGGCACATACTTTCTCAACATCGAAACATGAATAAAATTGTGTACCTAAAATATAATCGGAGGCAAATATACTTGTTATGCAACTGGTCTAACTTTATCTAGGATTTCAATAGGGGCTCTGAACTACAGTCTTAGCTTCCCTTTCTTACCAAAATATATCACCCTTTTATATGGAGTGATTTTAAGGAAAACATGGTCACCTACCTTGAAAAAGAAGTATTTTGTTATGAAATATGCATAACTTTTCTAACTACTCTGAGTTATCCACATGTGTTGCTGGATCATCTTGACTTTCTCCACAACTTACTCTACTAATTATGGTCCCATCAACATCTGTTCCCTTTTTCCATCCAAAAAATATGGAGTTCATCACAGCTACCCATACAAATCCTGAAAAGCTGCAATATGTATATGGTAATTAAAAATGTTATTATAAGAAAACTAATCTAATGAACGATGTTGATCCCCACTTCCCTGGTAGTCAATTGAACAAGCTAGAAACATATCCTCCAATGTCTAAACTGTTTATTTTGACTACCCATCGGATAGAGGATGAAAAGATGTACTGAAATTTAATTATATTCCCAACAACTTATGTCGGACCATCCAAAAGATATAAGTGATTCTAGGATCCTGATCAAATACAATATAATGTGGAACTCCATGTAACCTGAAATTATCGCTGAATTATAGTCGAGAAAGCTAATTCAAAGACATTGAATATTTAATAGAAAGAAAATGTGCATATTTTTTCAGCTGATCAATAATAACCTATATTGCATTGTTACCTCGAGATGTATTTGGTAATCCCACTTTGAAGTCCATGGTTATATGCTCCCAATTCCACTCTAGAACTGGAAAATGCTAATGCATCCCCCTTATTATCTTCTATTCTTCTTTATCCCATTCACTAGTCAAACATTTCACTATAAATTCTCAAATAACCCTTTTCATTCAATCCCACTTATAATACGCCTCAATGTCTCTGTACACATTAGTACTTCTTGGATAAATAGAATATAAAGAAATATGATCCTCACAAAACAAATCTTTCATCAACTAATAATCCCTTGGAACACACAACCTTCTTTCAAATCATAAAACAAAATAATTATTAAGGTTAAATTCTGGAAGCTTACCCATTTTAACCAATTCTACATTTTTATATAGCTCACGGTCTTCATTCTATGCTCACATAATTCTATCTGATAATGATGAATACACTGAAACCTGAAACAACATAGATATATTTCTATACCAACAAATTCTAATCCAATATTTATCAAATCATTAATCAAAGTATCATTTTCCAAATGTAAAATGGTTAATGATTCATGATGTTTTTGACACAATGAATCCACCAGATTGTTTTATTTTACCGAATGAAAATTTATCAGGCAATCATAATCCTTTATCAGTACAAGCCATATTCTCTGCCTCATGTTTAATAACTTCTAAGTAAATATATACATTATATTTTTATGTTTAGTATATATTTCACATTTGGTTATATAAAAATGATGTCTCCAAATTTTCAATGAAAAAACCACAGTAGAAAATTCAAATCATGTGTCGTATAGTTTAACTCATGAGGTTTCAGTTGTGTTGAAGAGCATGGAACAACCTCATCATTATGCATAAAAACAAAACCAAGTCACTACAAGGAAGCATCACTATAGATGAAAAACTCACAAGACACTAAAATTTATGTATGGTCTAAATTTTCACAAGACGCTAAACTTTTGGATCCCATTTTTGAAACACAAATATATTTTTTATCTTAAAAATAATGTAATTGTAATTTATGAAAAGGTATTATTTTATTATTGATAAATAAAAAATATTCACATTCCTCTTAACATCAGGGAACTCACTGTGGTTCTCAGAAAACAAATACATCATATTCCACTTGATGTTTACTCCTGAACTACCTGTATCTCAATTGAATAACTTAAATTGTCAGAAAATATATGCATTTTCTGGGTAATAGAGGATATATTGATGTGAAAGGATTTAATATACTCAATAGATATCCACTACCAATAAGTAAATATAAATTTTAAATTATTTTATTGAAAAACATTTGGTCAATATACACAATTAACAGTTCTACGAATAAGTAATGTCAACGAATTTTACAGAATACACCACCATGACTATCTCTAAATCGTGTGTATGATAATTTAATTTGTGTGGTCTCAACTATCATGATATATATTCCATGTATTGATGAATTATCATCAACACTTCCCCAAATCCAATCTTATATGCATCCCAAAACAATATATAATCCTCACCTATCTTGGGTAGGATCAAAATTGATGCCATTGTAAAATGCTTCATCGTCTCCTAGAATGGATTACCACATGATCAAAAACAATAAAATTCGACACCCATCTTGGTCAGACTAGAAAGTGGAATTTAGAAGTGAAAACATTCTTGGAATAATCTTTTATAATAACTTGGTAATCCCAAAAAGCATCAGTCCTCAAAAATAATGTTGGGTCGCTCCCAAGAAACAACTGCCTTAAATTTTTATATGGTTACTAACAAACCTTAATTGGAGATTATTTGACCCATTAAATGTTCCTCTTCAACAGAAATTGGACACATAGATAGTTTTTAATATAGGATATGTTCCTTATTTTTACCCGACATTATTTCATGATGTTTAGAATGATCATCATGATTCTTGTAGTACACCAATATTTCATCAATAAAGAAAACCACAAACTGGTCCAAAAAAACAAGGAAAACTCAGATCATCAATGAAATAAAAAATAGAATAATATTTTTCAATAAAAATTTTGACCCAAAAAACACATACATGCTATAACTAATCCTAAATATTGTATTTGGTATATCAGAAGGTCTCAATCTCATTTGATGAATCTCTAACCAAAAATTGATCACAAAGAACATACATCCACCCCACAACTATTCAAAAATATTATCGATATGTAGAATATGAAACTAGTTCATAACTAAAATTCCATTTGACTTCATTTAATCAATTAATAAGTATAATGTTCCACAAAACTTCTTAGAAAAAAATACTTGGGAACCCAAAGTGACGTACTCTAATGAAAAAATATCTTACCTGTCAAATCTTCAATCTCAGTTTTATGCTCATTAATATCTTCTAGATCATCATGAAAGGAGGAATATAGATAGGTTTAGCTGCAAGAATTAGATCAATGCTAAAAAATGATATATATTTCACATGGAATCCTTGAGAAGTCTTCAGAAAAAAGGTAAGCAAACCGATCCACCACAGATGTAAAGACTTTATGCGTTACACACCCATCATCCAATTGAAGACTCACAACCTAGGTACTACGATTACCCAATTGTGGGTGAACATGAATTTCATGGCTAACCCAGATATCAGATTCTCTATGATGAACATATTAGTCACCAGTAAGAGATCTGAATGTTACACTCCAATGATAAAAATTGATGTGGGGTCATTTTTGTACAAACCAATCCACACTGAAGATCCATACCACATAGGACGTATCATGTTTACCCATATCCAAAAGAAAATGTTAATCACCATCCTCCAGGGACCACCCCTTCCATTGATTTATTTCCATTGAAATTACACCCAATGTTGTGTTGATCATCCTAACCCAAGTTAAAAACTCTCCTGTCATACTCAAAACATTAACCGGATGAAAAGATATAAAAATGATTGGATCCAATGTAAAATAATGTTTTAACATGTATAGAATCTAAAATTATTGTACATATGAATATCGAAGACCCATCCTTGATATCCAATAGTGTAGGTTAAACAACATGAAAATGGCCAATCACTCGGCCGTATGATTTAGTCTAAATTCCCTTTGCAATAATATTCTTATGATACCAGTTTTTTTCTCCAATTGTACCATACATGTCGCCCGAGAAAACATTTCCAACATAACTCTAACTCCCAAATTGTTATGGGTTAGATGACCCCATTCTAGTATATTGGGATTTCATAGCACCTCTATCACTATCCATAAATCGTGGGTTACCGTAGTACCTATTTATATGTCTCATACATCCATAATCTCGGAAATCCACCAGTATTTATGGAAACTAACAACAAATAGGACAAGACCTACACCACTAATATAATAACACTCAACTGTAGACATATGTATTTTATGATTATTCATTTATCTATTTTTATTAATTTTATTAATCCCAATATCACATCGGTTCCCTAGAGAATTAGACTAGGTAACATTATCATAGATACTAGGATCGTTAGTCCATTATCATTATCTAGAGTACTTGAAGCATCAGTCCATCCCAAAAATCACAGTTACATAGAGAATCAGTCTAGCCCCAATTTTCATGGAAGAATTATGGTTCCTAGAACATTATTCTTTAATCTTGTTGGTACTCAGACCGTTTTTCTATCTCCCAAGAACATTTTTAAAATTTTCATATTGATATAAATCAAGGTCCATCATCAGTGACCTCTTTAACAATCATTCACAACATGGTGCCCAATTTCATTTTTCCAATACAACCATGGTACATTACATTAAGCATAAGGAAAACATAATAAATTCCCCCATTAAGAAATTTTTCATCAATTATTACAAAACACATTAAGACATAAAGGATAATATAATCAACCCACTACATCCCATTATCTAACCAAGAAAGATGGATTTAGTTCAATTCTATAAACAAACTATTTCCATTTTTGTATTCCAAAATTCATCATTTCAAAGATATTGCCACACCCTATGGGTTTCCATCAATCCATGTCTCATAATATTCAGCAGGGAAAATGGGGTCCATGATGGGTCTATAAATTTCAATTTATTTAATACATTTTTTAAAATTCAATGCAATTTCATGTCCTAGAAACGCAAATGTACAAATAGAAACACAAGATTGTGATCATGACTACGTGAATTTTTTATTAGACCACCCACTTTAGGATCATTGAAGAATAATCACCAAACTAAATCCCTTAATTTGAGTAGAATGGATGAATTCACAACGACGAACAAGATATAGGATCAAATCATAGGATAATGATCCATAAAAAGAAGATCCATTAAAAACAATATCAATACTATAAATAGTCGAAGGAATTCATCCATCTTCAAGTGGAATAAGGAAAATATATATAGGAACCTAAACAAAATAAATAAATATCTTACTAAATAGGTGTCAATCTTCTTCAATCACATCATTGATTTAAAAGATAAGGGGTTCAAGAGGCCAAAAAATACCATAAATACACTCCAAGAGGATACAAACCTATATTTTGTTGAGTAGGGTTGATTAGTGAAATTAACCGAGGGATCATGAAAATACAATTAATCATTATGATATATTAATATGAGTACACATGGTTTAATGGATGGGTCACATAATTAGAGAAACTATACACCGTAACTATGAGCCCCTACTATCCATGGGGCACACAACTCCACCCTCAGGAACAAGGTTTGTTAAACCATGATTAAATAGTGAATGACCCTCTATTATAGGGATGAATAAATTGGGGGTGTCTATACTATTCGTCAATCCATTCTCCTCCATTCTAGTGGCTCAAAATGGGGTTCGTTGTTTTTTGTGAAAACTGCATGGTTTTCCTTAACCATGCTCCAACCATGCACAACCCCGTTGAATTATAAAATTATACAAATTAACCTGAAACAACCAAGATGAAATACCCAAACATGGTACGACCACAAAAGGGTAAAAGAGTAAATGAAAATGAGTATGATATATATCACACAAGGTCTGTATATTATAGAATAATATATATTAAGTAGAGGTAAAAAAATTAATTATTAGTATCCATCAACATGATTTCCTATTCATTGAAACAAATGCTTTTAAAATACTCTTAAGGACCATAGGGAAAATAATTTAGGATGCGAATAACCTCTATATAGTGTATGAGGTAGTTTAAAAAAGTCCTTGGAAGGTTATGGTTGATCAAGATGGTTTAAGGTAGTGTGAAAAATCGAAATGAGGGGTTCCTTATAATAATTGATGGGAGTGTACCTTTTGGAAATTATTAAATTTTAATGAATAAATAAATAAATTTCCATCCCAAATTAAAACAAAATTATTGGGATTAAATTATAATATTTTATATGGTTTAAATACCATTAAAAGATAAAATTTTTCCTAGTATATGTTGTGTTCTAAACCATATATTTTGGTTTAACCCATTTGATTCCCTATTTTAACCATAACTATTCTTACATTTTTTTCAATCACAAAAGATTTTATGTTTACTTATAAGGTGGTAATAGAATAATGAATGGAAAAAATGATATATTAAACCATATATCATCAACCATGTCTTATTTCAATAATTTTATAAATTTTAAATAATATCAACAACTATTATTTTGATAAAATCTCAATAATGTAACTTTTGAAAATATACATTTTTAGACAGAAATGAAATAAATGTTAATTTTTATTTATAATATAATTCATTAACACAATATTAATATATTATAATTAACTAAATAATTCATTTAACACTATAATTCCCTCAAATTATATTACTTAAAATATTTTAAAAATCATTTATTTTATTTTTTTATTAATTAAAGAAATATTTTGTTTCCACTAAATAAGAATTTATTATAATAATATGATTACTAAAAATTATAAATAAATTTACATCATTGAAATAATATAATTAATCTCAATATTGAAATTTATATTTTTTCATAACATTCTATTGCACCTATTTTGAACACCTAATATATATTTAAAAATAAGAGAGTGACACATTGTCACTTTTTTTCATTAAATATTATATTAGAAATTTTAATTTAAAAATATACATTAAAAATATAATATCATGAATAAGGTGATACTTTTTGGATTATAATTATCTAATAATAATTATGAGGATATATTGTTGTTTTATCACTTATTTTGAACCTAATTTATCCAAATTTACCATGTACTGAGGGTATAGATTTTACAATGATGAATAATAATATTAACCAATCATAAAATGGGAATATTCTCCAAATTTTAAACACTATATTCCAAATATGGAATTAATTTTATTGAATTAATTACATATATGTCTAAAAATGAATATTCAAATAAGCGCTCAAAACATAATCAAAACATATTTTATAATAATATACTATTTAAGTATAAATTTAGATTCATTCATAACTCATTCATAGTAAATATATTAGATGAATGTTTTAAAAAATTATTGAATTAATAATATATAAATTTCATCCAAATTCATTCATTAATATTAATAAATTTATTTTGTTCATATGTAAATAAATTATGGGCATATAACTGTATTTTCAAGAAAAAAATTCCTTTACTTTCAATATATTTATCTTTATATTTATTGTTAATAAAAAACCATTTAATTCATTTTATATATATGAAATCCATAATGTTTCCTAATTTAGTAAAACCTACTCATACCCTTCAATCAAATGGATAAGTGAAAACTCTTCCTTTAAATAAATTTTTTTTAATAGTGTATCATGGTTTGTCTGAACTAGATGAAACATGTAATTCAAGGAAGAGAAGAAATAAAATAGTTAAAAAAATATATACTCTCAAATATCATGGTGTTATAGATATAATATCATTATTATTAGAAATATATTTAATATGGTAGTCAATTTAATCTCAGGTATGGGTATCAATAGTTAATGGTGAATGAGGAATGCATTTATAAGATAATTTTCCATGAAAGGTATATGAATTATGAGCTTTTGGAAATGAATTTTTGTACATTAATTCATCCATTAATTTTTGTAACATATTATATTGTCTTCTACGATTAATTGGAAAAAATAATTTGTTTTCATTGATAACATTTTGGTTTATTCTAAATCATTTGAGGAACATGAGATACACCAATGGATTACTTAAATACATTAAATGAAATATGTTTGTATGGAAAATTCAATTCAATTGAATTTTTTTTATAGATGATTTTATATACTGTCTATTTTGTCTAAAATGATTTATTAATTTTCAATAATGATAAAACTAATATGGTTAAAGAGTGGCCAAGGCCAAACAATGTCATTGAGAATTGATGATTTCTTCTATTAGTGGGTTGTACATGAAGATTTGTTTAAAGAATTTATTAGTTGTCTATCCAATTGATTATAAAAACTCTAAAAAGAGTTAAATTAACATTAAATAATGAAAACAATAAATTTTTTCATTAATTGAAAATATTATTGTTACACTATTCTTTGTTAGCCCTATCTGATCAAAATTTCATAATTTATGATTTATTGGAAATTATTTTAATGGACTTGATTTTTCTATGTTCATGATGATCGGGTAATTTTATAGGATTTATATTAATTAATAATCCATTAGAATAATTATTCTACACATGATCATGATATTAAATAGTGGTTTATGATTTAAAAATTTGTAGAAATATATAATGTTGGTTAATATGCGAAATATATAATTACTATAAGAGATTAAAAAAAATTTACTACAAAAAAGATTTTAACCCGAGGCATATAATGTGGTTGTAAATGATGAAGTATTATAATTCTTGGATTAATAGTCATCCAATAAAAAATCACGAGAGAAGATGTCCTGATTTAAAACAATAATGTATCATTAGCCATGTTATGTTTGTAACCTAATCCTTACTTAATGGTTGGATGAATGTTGGGTTGGAAATTTTGTATGACAGAACACCAACATCATTTGATCATGTTTTAGTAAATTAAAAAGTTTATAATATAATTAAACATGAATATATGGAGTATTATAGTAAATAATAATGTTTATATTTTTATATGAATGGTATGTAACAAAAATCTGTCATTGAAAAATATGGTGTTATAAGATGCCGAAAGAGGTTGAGTGTCCTAGTTAATTAATTGTTGTCGAATGAATTATTGAGCAATACTCCAAGAATTTCGTTTTTTGTTCATCAAATATCCACAATGATTTGTAGATACCATTGGTAATATTAATGGTTGGAGTGAATAAAAAGGATATAAGTGATTTTACAGTGATAATATTTATATATAAATACGTTAAAGATAATAAATTTCTACCAAAGTGGATGCTTCATAAACTTCTAGTTCCTAAATGAATATTTAATAACATATCCATTGAATTTTTGGAGTCATTACAAATTAAATTTTTAATTAATAATGAAATTTAGATGATTATTTATTGATCCAATAGTTAATATTATTATTTTTTTGATTTTAGATAATATCTATTTTGATCATGCTAGACTTTATCTTTAAGAGATAATTATACTAAATTGAGTCCCTATCTATATTTTATTTTACATTGATACCATATTTAACTAAATTTTTTAATTTACCTCAAAAGTGATTGGTTACTAAATTAAATTTCATTAAAACATTATGTCCTCAATTTGACAGACTACTAGAGTGAAAAATTATAACTTTTGAAGATGTGTTTTGGTTATTATCATTATATTTTTAGGAAATTTTGGATAAAAATATAATAATTGTTAAATTTTCTTATAATATCGTTTTTGATTCCAATAAACAAATGGAACCCTTGGAGGCATTGTATGTAAGCAGGAATCAAAATCTAGTGTGTTGGGATGAGGATTATGAAAGGATGTTTTTTAGACTAAAAAATATATAATAAATAACTGATAATGTAAATTTAATTCCACAACACATGAAGGTATATTAGATAATATAAAATATATATGCATATATTGTATTGAAATACATTTTATTAGTGGTGGGTGATCATGACATTCTTAAAATATATCTATGGAATGGTGTTACATGTTTTCTAAAACCATTGATAGTTAATTGTACAATTTAATCAACAATATGAAATTATGGAAAAAGTGGTATTAGTTCCATATAGATTTTCATTACCACAATATTTATACCAAAATTATGATGTCTTTAATATATATTTTCTAAAGAGATAGTTGCAAGATTCACCCCATGCATCAATCCCTAATATAGAATATTTGGAAGAGAAACATTCCAATGATGAAATTAAAAATCATATTTTATATTAAATTGATATTTTAATGAAAAATTAGGTTATTCACCATATAAGGATTTTATATGCGTATCATGTGATTTGGGGTGAAATATGAAAATTGAAAAAAGCTATGTGGGAAGAATAACCTTGATTAATTAATGAATAAAATTTGGATGACATAATTTCCAATAAGGGGATGAATGTGAAAACCATATTATGTTAATAAATTATAGAATTTATCTATTTTAAATATATATTATAAAATTTTATGCGTTCATAATTAAAATTCTAAATTTAATTAGGTTTTAATTAGAAAAAGAAATTACTTTCTCTATATAAATGTTTTTCATGAAATATATTATTTTATATAAAATTAAAATTTCTAAATTTAAGATATAAAATTTGAAAATAATGACCTCATTTTTTTATTTTTAAAAAAAATTATTCATAAGGTGAATTTTTGCTATATTTTTTAAGTATTGATTTTCATGGAATAGTGAAAAATATACATTTTTTCAACACTGTCATTTCATTTATATAAAAAAATTAATATAAAAATACCATTGCAGTTTTGATTTTTTCCATGTAAAAAATATATATTTGATTAAATATTATCCCATTAATTGAAATTGAATCACTTATATATTCTGTGAAAGCATAAGTCCATTTTTATGCCTAAAAATGCATTTTTTATAAAAACTGTTCTCCCTTTCATTTTGTGCACATACAATATGTTTTATTTTTGTGAATTATAAAAATATAATCCTAAGAAATTGATTCAATGTTTTCAATATTGTTTTTTGAACATATTATTTAGGTTAATATTATTTTTTTCATTATGAATACTATCCTTGGATAAATTGTTCTAAGCAAGGTAAAATTTTTAAATATTTTAATTAAGTATTAAAATACCGGATAATGTAAAAGTATATTTTATTAATTAATGTTGTATTTTATTATTTTTTCCCATATCAAATTATCCTAAAATTTATTTTTTTCATGTTCCACATCCCCATTAATATGAATTTATATTATTTTAATATAATGAATAATTACAAAAGTAATACTTTTCTCAATTTTAAAATGAAACCCAATATAATCTATTCATCACACCACATCAACCTTTTACCATAAAAAATCACTACCAAAATAACTTTCCAAAATCAATAACAATATTCTAGATATCTTGGCCCCAACAATAGACCAATAATATAATGAGTTAGTTGTGTTCCACTAGAGGTTTTAGAAGAAATGTTATAACAGTCAGTAATATTTTTCCTGTTTATATTCTCTTATGCCTCAGTATGATAATATTTATCCATGAGAATATATTATATGAAAAATATTAAAAATATTTAATTATCATTATTTTTGTGGAACAACCCTTCTTTCTTTCCTTTTTCGTCCTTGGGTAAATCATAATATCGATTCTGTGTATTTGTGGACTACAAAATCAATGAATAACAATGTTACATTTTTATCACTAAATCACATGGATGATTAAAATGATAGATAATGTTAATATATATGATATATATGAAATATTGAGGATTAATGATGATAAGATATGATTTATATATTTACCCTTCCATTTGTTCGAAAAATGATAATGGCGCTCGTGTGTTCATGTAGACTACAACTTCCTCAATGTGATGGGATTTATTTTTTCATTACCTCCAGACTTGTATTTCATTATAACTGTGATAATGAACAAATTTTTCACCAAATTTATTATTATAATAAATTAATATATTATATTCTTTATTTATATTCCACCTATTTAAAAATTGATAATTCTGATCAAGTGTATATAAGAACTAAAATCTCAATGATATGATTTGATCCATTTTCCATGACTAAAATACAAGGTTTATTTTTAAATTATATATAATTTTTATGTATAATTGTTTTTATTTTACATTTACAACCATATACCATATGACAATGGTCATCGCATCGATGTTTTTTGGATGTTATAAACCAAAAATCCTCAAAATGTAGTACTTGAACTTAACCATTTTATGAACTACATGAAAAATGGTAGTAAATTAAATAAAAATAATAATTTTATTTTAATTAACATAAAATATCATATCAATCTTCTAAATATCAAATATAATTGTATTATTTAAGGTATAGAAAATTTACAAAGGTGGTAAATATTAATGGTAACAAACATTATTATAAAAATATTGTATTAATGTTTTACTTCAAGCACATTTTCTTCCATATCATTGTTTTATTAAATATTTTGGGAATATTATTATTTATGCTTCATGGAATTCTAAATCAAAGATAAGATATTTGAACTATAATATATTTTTTAAAATTGATTCTTTTTATTATTTTCAGTATGTCCATTTTAAACTTTTTACCAAAGTGAAAAATAGTATTTATTAATATATATTGTTTGAACTCTATTTCCTACAATCGTATGCATTATTCACAATAAAGATTACCCAAAATTATTTCTTTTTAATGTCATATCATACTCCGAAACTTTTTTAATTATTCCATTTTACGAGCTTCGAATGAAAAGGGATATTTCTCCTTATGATTATGTAAAAATTGGAATGTATTTTAAATTTGAGTTAAAATGAGTTTTATAGTGTTTTATAATGAATATTGGAAGAATTAATAATTCATTTTTCAAGATTTAATACTAAATAATCATATAGGTGGATGGGTGTTCCAAATATATCTCAAGATTATGGGTAATATTGATATGGCTCTCCAATGAATTTGTTAAAAATTTATTTTGTAATGGATAAATTTTTTGGAGATAACCATGTAACATATCTAATTGGATTCTAATAAACATTACCCCAATATATTGGTTCACATGTCCTCAAGTTCATCTCCCAAGATTCTACAGGTTTTTACTGGGAGTGAGGTCTTAGTGGTGTCTCTTGGGAGACTATTCCCTCAAGACTACTTGTATCACTACAATAATAAATATATTTGTCAATAGAGAAAGAAATAAATTAGTAAGACTACATATTCAAATCCATAATAAGAATATATAAAAAATTGTAAATCAATATTTTATACAATAATGATTCCATTCGAGCCTCTACAATTCATCCAAAATAGGTATACAGGCATCATTAAAATGCTTGTATAAAAATAAAAAAAAGAATAAAAGGAACAATACTAGGTATCATCACTAGCCTTGACCTCATCCTAATATTCCTACTCCTTTTCCTAGAACAATCAGACATCGTATTGTTGTTTCTTTTCTCAGTACCTACTTACATCTATATAGTCTGCGCAAATACACAATGATATCCCAAACAGGGTATGACACAATACTTAGTTAGCCCCCACTAATGTTGACTATACAAAATAGATGTTGTTAAATAGAAGATTTGTTTTTTTTCAATCTATATCACCGGTATAAAAAAAGAAAGAAACTTTCCAAATGATTATGTGATACAGGTTAAGTGAAATTGTCTTCACAAACCAGTATCCTAACAAAAGATAGTCAGGCTTCCATAACAAGAGTAGGGGAAAAACATAAAAAAGAAATTTATTCTATCCAGAATAACCACTAGAGTCAAACTAATATCCACAATTATGAAATATAGAAAATATTAATGAATTCATCATGAACATCCCATATAACTAGTAAATATTTACAACATCCACACCATATAAACAATTCATCCATAATAGTTGCACCATGTAATCAAATTTCTCAGACCATGGAGGTCCAGATCAAATGAATAAAAGACCATGTCATATTCATCATTTCTTAGATGAAAATGTTTGGAATATTATTGAATATTTGGGTGAAGTACAAGAAGAATGTCAATATCACATGTCCAATGTGAATCCATGCAAGCTGGATTCAAAGGGTAAAAGGCCCAATGAACCCCTTAAAATCAATACCCATGGTGAAAACAAGTCTATAGAGGTCACTACCATAATAATGATCCATGGGAGAAATATTCATGGAATATAATGTAATTAGGATCCAAAATATAGAAACCATAGAATCCACTACCATTCAAATCATATAATTTAGTAACCAATTCACAATCAACTAAATTCCATGTGTTTACACACTATTTCCATCATTTTTCTAAAAAACATTTTTGTAATGAAGTCTTAAAACACAATGTTATCGCATGTAAGTGGGGGAAAATCTTATACTAATATCTCACTCAGTTAAATTTAATTAATAAAGCACAACCACTAGCAATATAATCTCACATGCACCCTATGGGTGGCATAAAAATGTGGGGAAAAAGGAAAGACCCCGTGTGGGGATTTGTTTGGGAAAAATCTCTTAGAAACCCAAAGGAACTAGTGTGAATACTTACTAGGATCAATTTTATCAAATTAAATTTTCAATTAATTAAAAAATGGATTCCTTAAATTTGGTAATATAGTATAATAAAAAATATGATTATAAAACATGCAAGCCTAAGGAAATTTTATTGAACACCCAACATAGGTTTGTAGAAGTGAAATCATCAAAAATCAGTATCTGATTTTAAAATGATCAGAGAAAATAATGAATGGATAAAGAACCTGGAAATAGGTAATAAAAGCTTTCACATAAATAACACAATTCATATGAATTCAAATAAATAACGACACACGCACGATCGAAGAGATTATTAGTGAGATCCTACAAGACTAACGACCATCGAATTCATGAATGGATTGAGAAATTGGAGGAAAATCTAGGTATTTTTCATAAATGGTTCTTCTCATTACATAATGATATCTAATTGGGGATAAAAATCGATTGGTTTAGATTTTAAATTCATTAAGTGAAAAATGTAATTTTCCTTCTAAATTGTGGGAAGCATGGTCTGGACATATTATTTTTCCATAAGGATTCCCAAACCATTCACCAACCGTATTCCCTTCATTGTCTCAAGGGGAACATCTCACAGTAATTGAACACAATATGAAAAATAATACACTTGAATGTGTGTTGAACCTCTTTCAATGGTATGATGTATTTCCTATGGGTGTGTGCCTAATGTTTCATGGTTTTCTAAAATTGTGAAACCTAGTGGACCCCACTATCAATTCCCATACATATATATATAACATTGAGGCCTATCCATCATGGTTTATCTTAATCATGTGGCCTATCAGTTTTTCTAAAAAATAAATGTTCTAGGATCTGAACAATCCCCAGACACCCTTGGTAAACCCACAATCTCATTAGACGTTAATATTATTCCAAAAAAAAGCATTAAAACAAAAATAAAATTCATACCTCCATGGAAAATTTAGGATCATATAATTATTCCCCCTAATAGATATTTATAGATTAATTTCACTCTTAATGGTGGCCATAAATTGAATTAGAGTAACACCAGCCACTGAGTAGGTACATCAGCCTCCATCTTCCTAGACTCATCATGTAAAAGGTAGTTCTACCATAACACTCATACTAGAGGAACTGCCAAGTCTCGTAGAACCATTGTACTCCTAAAAAAACAACATGTATTGGATTCTGATCAATAGATGTATCTACCAATCACTCCACCTCATTTAGAAGAAAGCTGTGATATGAGTCTAAAATATAACGAAATAGATGTGGTACATGGATGACATCTTGGTTGGACCAATACCTATAATGTAACTTTAACTCATATTCTACAAGCCCAACACTCCCTATAATCTTGAATGAACCAACATATCATGGTGAAAGCTTAACCTATCTCAAAATCTGACTATGTACCATCCTCAATCAGTTTCATAAATATAACTGATCCCAAAATTATAACTCTAAAACTCATTGAATGTGATAAATGTAATAATTTTATTGAGACTATGTAGTATTCATAGGCTTTTGGATCAACTATAACTACTTAGTTGTATCCTTCTTGATATACAGTCCATGTAAAGCTATATCACCTAACTCAAACCATCATAGGGGAGATTAGAATGGCCTACCATTGAAAGCCTCATAAGGGTCAATCTATTTAGTCACCTAATAAAAGTTTTTTTTAGAGAAATAAACATGGTTTAGATGCCAATCCAATGAGCCACATAATCTAGGATGCATTCCCAAATCATTCCCTCAAGAACATGTATCATATGTTCTGACAATCCCTCCATTGGAGAGTGGTATTCCAGTCATATATGAACTTATTTACATATAATGTAGTGAAAAATATACCACAATAGAGATATAAATTAGGTGTCCTATCTAATACCATGGTCCAAGGAGCCTCAAATTTTATACTATCTCACTAACATAGAACCAATCTATGACATCAACTGAGAATGCCTCGTTGATCAGTAGGAAATTATCAACCTATATAAGCATGTCCACAATAACACAAATGGAATTACTACCATGAGGTATCCTCAGTAAACTAATCATGAAATCCGTCATGAAATCCTCCCATTTACACTCATGAATGGGTAACTGCTGTAAATGATCGGCTCGTCACTAATGTTCTTCCTTTAGATATTGATAGGTGAAACACCTTCTAAAAAACTAGCTATCTCACATTTAATACCATGCCATGAATATTGATGTAATAAGTCATGATACATCATGGTGATGCATGGATTTACTAGCTAAATTAGGAATAAAACTACATCATCATCTTCTCATGTATGCCTGATGTAACCCAATCTTGTCCATGGATACATGAAGTTTCATCCTCACATACGGTCCAACCAGGAGGAGGGTCCTCAATTACCATACTATACCATAGGACAAGGACCTCTAATTATGATACCTTCCTCATCTTTAATGTATCCCAACACGTGTAGGTAACAACTAATGATGAATGAAATATTTGACCACAACTATCTTGTACCTCTGAGTGGTTCTCAGAAGTCATGGTATGAGCTTCCACTCACTACTATCGTCTTGAACTACCTATATCTAAGTCGACCTTCTCAGTAAATTGATCACATATATTACCTTTCTAGGAATATAATTATTCTCAGTGTCATCACTCTATAGGTAAACCCACAACCTTTCATTAAAAAATTCATATCACATTATATAAATATATACTTGATTATTTTGTGGAAAATGTACTCCAAAACATTCCTTTATAGTAAATTGTTTTTTCAATATTGTAAATCCGGAACAACAACATCCAAATTAAGATCATGCGTCAAGTATTTCCTCTCATGTGGCCTCATCTGTCAAGATGCACATGATACAACTCCACCCCCCTAAATTATAACATTCTTGGAATGATACCTGATGTGTCATAGTACATAGTGTAGCTCTTATATAGCTCTGATATAATCAGGATAAGCACTAATGTTAGTATCTCTTTCATCTCCTGAAAGATATATCATAGGATTCACTCAATACAAAATTGAAAACATTATTAGTCATTACAATCAGTGGTGCATCTAATTGTGAGAATCCCATTATGAAATACTTTTAATATAAAACTATCCCTGTGAAACTAAAAATAAAAATGATGTTCTTGGGATGATCTTAGAAATTACACCTATCACCTTCACTAGATCAAAAAATACTCATATCTATGGGATTATATAACCTAGTAAGAGAGTCTTATCCATACAATAATGTAAAATTGTGAGAATTGTATATATATTATTATTTCTTAGTGTATTTGTAATTATCAAATGACATTTGGTATGGTCAGGTCAATTATAATATTTTAACAATATATAATCCATGAATAACAAAACTAATGAATCTGGATAAGGATGAAAAAATTGCACCATCCACACCATGAGAACTATTAGTGCATTCATCAGATTGAAAAACATTTATAGATACCCATATAGATCTCACATATTATGAAAAGTTGCGAAGGTATGTCTTCAGGTTGAGCATAGACATGATGATATCGAGATCTCAAGTCAATATTTCTGAATATCCCAGATCCTTATAGATGATCAAAATGGTCATATATTCATGGAATGGGATATTGGTTATTAATCCTTAACTAGTTAAATTTTTTAACCCATACATATCCAGAAGGTACCATATACCATTTTCACAGAATGTTCTAGGAAACCACATAAAGATGTATTGGGTGATATTAACCACTTTTCCCCAAATCATGTAGCCAAAAATTGATATCTTTAAACTCAATTTTATTCATCCTGTATGAGGGAATGGATACCATTATATCTCATTTCTCTATCTCTATGGAGAAATCCACATCCTTGTAAGGAGGTAGACTCAAAAATTCATTCTGTAAGAAATACATAAAATGACTAAACACTAGAGGAAAATCAACCCCACATGATCCCTAATCATCCATATATAAACATCAAATATTGGATGTCATCCATCATATAAAAGGTTTCTCTTGTCAATCTCAGCTCCCCTCGAAATACTATTCATTCTTGTGAATAGAAACAATTCCCTCTGGTGATGTGAAATTCACCCTCCGATGATTGAAATAAACAAAGGATCGATAGGAAACTAGCCATTCCATCCCATGTATTATATCATACCTAGATATATAGAACTATAAAAATCCCATATGATGTGATACCCACCAATATAATAGGGGAACTCCCTACACTGGCATAAACCATCCATTCAAATACCTAATATAGTATCATGTTTCATAACTCTGTCAGAATACAGAACCATAAGAACAAGGATCTCCACCATAGGTAGTAATATGAAACAATGAGATTATCCATTTCTAAAAAGTTTATATACTAATATAGAGGCTATTAATACCTTTCCTCCGACCATAGAGTTCTCGATGCATTTCTCCTCAGGTATATGCTATAAAAAATATATGTAGCATGAACCGTGACCCTACGAAACAAATTCATTTCCCAGAGTAGACCCACTTTAAGTGATTGGTACACATGGTTCGAGGATTCCTTTTCCATTACCAACACCTAGGACTAATCTATTAGTACATTTCCATGTCCCAACCTGATGTTGTGCTTTAAACCCCACTCTTTATCCTAGTTTCAGAGGTGACCCCTTCCACTAACTACTACAGGGAATGTCCTAAAAAAACGTTGTATGTTCGCATACTTCAACAATATTGGAAGTATAATAGTACATGACCACATTGATTCCCCATATGTCACCATATAATTTAGTTGTGATAGAAATTAGAGCTACCAGCAATAATAGCCTAGTAGGTACTCATCTCACGGGAATCCTCAAAATGACACTTCCAACGACTAAAAGATGAACCACTAGGCTGATAAACTAAACATCCCAGCTCTGTCCCCCAGCTTTCTTGAGGTTTAACTCTATAATTATCTATTGGTTCACTATCTCAGTAATATTGTAACAGCCCATGGTTTTATGGTATGCATCTTTTTAAATTTTATCTATTCAACAACAGAAATATCACATAACACTGAACTAAAATGAGGCGAGATATTGTATTAAATATTATTATTTTTACACTAGTAATTAAATTGATGTATTTGAATATGATTTAATAAAATAAAAATATATATTAAAAATATTTATAAAATTAATTCATTGATTAATAATTAATTTTAAATGAAAATAAAAATCAAATGAATATAAAGGACATGTTTTTTAAAATGCATTTTTAATTCCCACAAAAAATATTTTTTGACAATAAATGAAATTAATAAATATTAGTGAATGATATTAATGATTTATATATGTTATATATTGAATATAATGGTTTAATTTTTTCCAATAAGTATTATAGGATTATAAAAAAAATAAAACCATTTTTAGGCATAAAATATTTTTTTAAAGGTAGTTTTACCACCATTAAATTGAGAAACAATTTTAAATACAAATTTTTAAACATTTATATATATTAATTTAAATCAAATTTTTTAAAAAAATTCCTATTGGTTGTGTATAATAAACATCATTTGTTAAATCTAATTTTTAAATTTTATTTTTAATTGGGTTTTAATTATAATTAGATAGTTTTTTAAAATTTAATCTAATTTACCTCATTGGAATAAATTTCACATTGAATTTGGAGATAAAAACATTTCATTCATTTTAATGTTTTTATGATAAATTTTTTTTCTCATTCCATCCTTGAGATTAATTTTAAATTAATTTATGAAATATATATGTTTGGAACATTATAAAATGGATACTATATTTTGTATAATAAGGCCCAAATTTATAAAATAGGTCCCCTTTATTTTGGGATATTATGAATAAAAACTCTATTAATATTTTTTTTATTTCCACAATTATGGGTAAATTGTGTAATTAATGATAAAAATAATATTATAAATATTATCAAATTACCCTATCACTTTTCAAAATAATACTGGATGAGTATTTTTCGTCTCTATGAATTAAAGGATTGTTTGTGAGAGAATTTACGGGATTTTGGATGAGAATATACACATTATAACATTATATTAAATGTAATGTCAATTATTTCATAAATTGTTTTGAAAAAGAAAAGTATTTTCAATGTGTGGTAATATAAGCGATATTTTAGACACTAAATAGTATTTGGAAATTTAAAATTTTAATGTAAATAATTTAATTTTTTTTTATAAATGTTAGTTACAAATTAATTTCCTTAAATGGTGACACAATAATAAAGAATTTAATTATTTAATTAATTTTAACATCAAATAAATGATATCAAAAATAATATAATAAATATAAATTGATACAATTAATGTCCTCAAAAATATTTATGGACTAATATTCTAAATTATTGATTATTTAAAATAGTTTTTTTGAAGATATCATGTTGTTATGATATTTTTAAAAATTTAATTGATGAATAGTGTAAAAATTGATATTATATTTGTTTTAAACAAATAATGTTTTATTAAATGATATAAAAGTTATAAAAAAATATAAATATTATAAATATTATTATAATATGTTTTAAAATATTATAAATGACTCATTTATATATATTTTTTATTTTATAGTATCTTTATTAAACCTTAATGATTAAATTATATGATATCATGATTTGAATTAAAAAGGTTATATAAGGGTTTAATGTACCAGATAAGAAATAATAAATTCTCAAAAAATATCTAATTTTCATTAAAAGAAATTATTTTGAATAAAAAAAATATTTTATTATAAATTAATATGTTTTTTAAGGATATAGGTAATAAATATAATTTATATGAATTTAATAATTTTCATAATCACAAGAGTGACCCTACCCTCTACTATAAAAGTGTGCCAATTCTTATCATTTCATCACAGTGGAAAACCTATTTTGGAGAAAAGCTTCCCAAATACATTTATATAATACCTCCCCAAATTCCAAAGGCTTTATCTTATGCATAAGACCCACTATATAGGTGATATGGTGTTAATCACATGTGATCATCATAAGACGATGTATCATTTTTATTTATGTGTTTTTATTTTATTTCGTCATCATATTCATTTAAATATTATCCCACCACGTTGAAATAGTAACGAAATTATCCTAAATAAATTGTCATTTTATTTTGTTTACATAATAATTTAAATCCATCACCACATCCACAAAATGGGGAATGAATTATTGTTTGTGTGTAGAAAGAACTACTACCTCACAAACTGATATAATTTTTCTTCCATAACTATCTTTAAAGTAAATTTATAATGATGAAATTAATATTTATATATTATTTTCATGATGTAATTGTAATTATTACAGAATAAAATATAATTATTGTTCGTACCTTTCCATGTACATAAGAATGATAATGGCATTCATGCATAAGTGTGAACTATCACCTCTATAAAGTGACCTGAGGTGTTTTAAATCACCAAATCACGTGGAATATATATATATAAGTATAAATAAAGGATTAATATTATATGGATGTTATTATGAAAACTCGGGATAGATAAATTAATAATTTCCTTCTTTCCATAATAATTATTGAAATATGGAAAGGTTACTCATGCTTAAGTAAGACCTACATGCGCCATGATTTTAATGTTGTAATTTTATTATAAACATACATAAACGGTTTTATTTAAAATTATGATTGATGATTAAAAGTTATTATTATTTCATTAATATTATTATTTAGACGATGGACTACTACCATTTTTACTATACACATCAAACTAAATACATTTTGGACTCATGTTAAGAATATCTTCGAAACATCCAACTTGAACTTAAATAATCATGTAATTGTATGAACATTATATTGAGTGATATAAAATAAATTATAAAAATAAATATTTTATAATAAAAATAAAAAAATAAAATAATTTTATTATATAGGATGATAAACAATATACATGGAAAATCAGAATCATGTCAAGTGTGTTTTCATCTAACTTTGGTTCTGTGAGATATATGCCTTGTTCATAACTTATTCCATATGGTTGGTGTATGTAACTTCAATTCATATATTATATATTGAATATCCTTATTATTAATATATTATATTTTACATATAATTCTATTCCTTTTTTGGGATTATTTGTTTTAATGTTTTAATCTTGTATGAAACACATTCGATCAATTTAAGATTATTTTACCTCATGAATTTTTTAGTGGACACAGTTAAATGAATCCACATCTATGTCAAGATAATTTGAAAAATAGTTTACATCGTTGATGTTTATCAAATAGGTTAATATATACATATTTTATTGATGGTTTTATGATCAGTTTGACTATGGATGTTCTATTTTCATATGATTAATGGTTTATGGTTAATGAATTCACATTTCATATGCTATATTTTCAATAAGAATATTTATGATGTTTATGTTTTACCCTTTTAATATATGAAAATTATTGGAAGTAGTAAGTGGCTGAGATGGATTTCTATAGCACCTAAGTGTTATGGAAGGTCTCACGAGACAAAATTGATATGGACTTGGCTGAGACCCTTAACATTTCTTTTTAGAGACCGATTTGGCTAAGGCCTTACCAGTTTTTCAGGAATCTTTTCTAAGGCCCCATCAATATGATTCAGTTGTGTATAATTATAAATACAATAATTAGAAGATACGTTATTGATAATCGATTTTATTATTAAATTATTATAAATTCCATGTTTATGTTTCCAATATCATGGTATTACTTAAAGAAGATATATTTTATTTATTTACCATTATATATTGTTTATTCCAGATTTACTCATATCTTATTTAGTTAAATTAAAATTTCTCTGAATTCCAGCACATTCCTTTAAAATGATTCAATTTTACCTAGGATTCAAGTAATCATATTATGACTAACATGTATGGTTATAATAAGGCAGAAAAGTGGAAGACTCAATGAAACTATTTTTATTTTTTATGATTTAAAATGTAATATGGATTTCACGTATTTATATAGTTTACTAAGACAAATAAACTGTACAATCCATTTGGGATTGAGTCATTATTATCAATCCAATGAAATTAAGTATTGCACAAGATCTGGTGTTCTGGGATCAGGGTATTTTAGTTGGTATGATGGATGTTTATAAGAAACCATGAAAACTATATTTAGATAAATAAATTGATTAAGGAATATAACTATAGGAATGAATTTTAAAATAATACTACATATAAGATACCATCCTATATATTTTTTAATTCCATGTATAACCTATGTTATACCAATGTAAGGGTATATCGAGAAGAATATTTCATGATTTAGACAACTAATAAATTATTATTCATGACTATATCAACGTGATTAGTGTTTCTCAAATTGTTATTTGGATTTTGGTGAGTGATTATAATCTACCTGGTTATATATGTAATTTTTATACAATTAATGATGAAGATAATACAAAATAAAAAATTAATTGAAGGATGTATTAAGGAATAATATAATGATGAAAATATAATGGTTTTTGAATGAAGAGGGATGATTAATATTCTTGTGTATTTGGGTTCAAGAATTGTTTCATCAATTTTTCATTGGTTTTAAGAATCGTGATATAAATAATTATTTTATTGAAGTACTTATTCTTTCATATTTGGATGCATGGACATTTTCATTAATGTTTAAAGGGGATTATGGTATTAATATATTTGGTGTGTAACAATTAGATATAGATTATGTGGTTTAAGGAATATAATGATAAATTTACTTTGGATATTTAGTGATATGCCTACTAAATTTATTGACACAAAATTTGGACAGAAGTGTTTTGAATGATTGTTAAGGTAACTACTTATGAAGTGGTATAATTTGACATTGGGATATTATTTACTGTGGTTAATTTATTACTTATCATACTGGATAACCTTTTAGAAAAATATTTTTTCTTTAATAATTAATGGTCAAAGGAATAACTTATAGAAGTTTTGATAAAGGCTCTTAAAGCATTAAATTCATCTTTAATATCAATCTCTTGGATTAAAAAATAATGTGGAAATACATTGAATCCCAACCACATGATTATATTATGACATGGAAAGAAGTCATTTAAGTTTTATAGAGTTATTTACATAGATAATGATGGAATACCTCAACCATTTAAAAATTATTTTAGTGAAAAAACGTTATTCATTTATATTTAATATTGACAAATCATTGTCATCTTTAACTCATCAAATTTTTATTTTTTCTTGATTGTAGAGTTTATGATGAAATTTTTTTATATCACCATCCTTGATGAAATTTATGGTTATAGTACACATCCATGTATAAGTTTTATATTCAAAGTAATTTTATCCTATTCTAAATAATTATTTTTTGGTGACCTTCTAATTTCCCTTTCCCTCCTATTTAGAGAATTTTTTATTAAACATATTTCCAATATGGGTTTCCAATAAAAGAATTTATATGTATCAACCAATTATTTTTGATGTGTAATTTAAAATTGTGATGATGAAATTTATTTATGTAGGGGATAATTTAATAACCCTTTATTTTATGTTATATTACATTTTCAATTTAATCACATTTATATCATACATTTCACACAACCTCTGGCTTAAACGGACTGTGATATATAATTATATAAAATTATTTTATCACATTCCATTTATTTGAGAATTTTGAATATGATTAATTAAATTATGAAAGTATACGTTATGGATATTTATAAAATTAATTAATTTTTTATCAATTAATTTGTAATGAAAATAAAAACTAATTCAATATAAAGGATGAATTTTTATTAAAAACGGTTTTTATGCCCACAATGAATAATTATCAAAATAAATTAAATTAATTACTATTAGTGAAATATATTATTTAAATACATATGTTATATATTAAAAAACTTTTTTATATTCATCCAATATGTTGCATAGGTAGAATATAAGAATAAAATCAATTTTATGCATAATGGATTAAAAAAAATTTAGCACAGTTTTGCCAAATTAAAATTAATAACATATTTAAAATGAAAATTTTACAACCATTAAATACTTTATTTAAAAAATATAGTTCTTTTTTTAAAAAATAACTTTGGTTTAACTTATGTTTTTTCTCATATGTTTCATTCTTTGAGAAATAGTGAGTAAATATTGAATTTTAATTAAAAACCGATTTTTCATCTAAATAATTTATAGTGCTGAATAATATTTTAATTTAATTTAATGTATTGTTAGATCAATTTTTATTATTAAATTTATCTTATTTAATCGGAATCAAAGTCTCATTAAATTTCAATATAAAAACCACACATTCCTTTGAACGTTTTTATTTTGAAAACCGCTTTTGTCATTATTTCAACGAGATTAATTTTCAAATAATTTATGCAATTTATGTATTTGTAATTTTGAAAATTTTATTCCACATTTTTAATAGAATCGGTTATATTTATTAAATAGGTGTTTTATAATATTTTTTAATTAATAGTATATTTGGATTTTTTTTATTTGTATGTGTAAGGGTAAATCAGGTAATTAATGGGAAAATTAATTTTATAAATATTAGAATATTAAACTAACACATTTAATAATTTTATTGGATGAATATATTTCATCACTAATAATTATATTATTTTGTATGAGACCATTTTTTTCCTTTTGGATTGGAATATAACCATTTTATTATTATAGTCAAAGAAAAGTCAATGTTTTCCTAATTCTATTTTTAACAAGATAAATATTTTTAATGTGGGGTTATATAGGGGACAGTTTCAACTATAAATAGTATTTGGATAGATAAATATTTTCTCTACCTAATGGTAATTTATTTATAATTTTTAGTGAAAAAATATTTACATTAAATGGTGACAAAAAGGTGATGGAGAAATTATTTAATTAATGGAAAATCAAATAAATGATATTAAAAATAATAAAATAAATATAATTTGACATAATTAATGTCATGATAAATGTTAAGGATTAATAATAAATATAAGTGAATATTTATAAGAGTTTTTTTTTCAAATATATCAAGTTTTAATGATATTTTTTAAATTTCAAGTGGTGAATAGTTTTAAAAATTGACATGATTGATTTTTAAATAAACAATATTTTACTAAGAGGTATTATTTTTAAAAAAAATCAATTTTAGACCAAAAATTGGTATAACTATTAAAATTTCATTAATTACACATTTATTAGTTTTTTATTATTTTATTGTGAATATATTAACCCCCAATTTTTAAATTATATTATATAATCGTAAAAAAATGGTTAAAAATGGTTAAAGCTAAAATATATAGAATACAAAATAGTAAAAAAATATTCTTAAATTTATCGAATAATTTAGAGAAAAAATCATCCTATATTCTAAATTAATATATTTTGATCTATTTTAATTATAATATTAATTTATATTAATTGAAATTTTTGAATAATTATAATAGTTCCCCTCCACTATCTGTTAAAGGGTCACTAATTTTTCTCAATTCATCAGAATTAAAATACTAATTTCTCAGCCCATTTCATTCCAAATAACTTCCTAGAATATCTCCTCACATTATAAATGCCTTATTATTTTTCATAAAACCCTCCTTATAGGGGTTAATGTTTTAATCAAAGGAGACCGAATGAAGAAGAAGTATAATTTTTTATTAATTGTTTGTAATTTATTTATTATTCCTCTTCCTCGAAATAGTATTATGCCATTATTAAATAATTATGCCATTATAAATAATATAATTTGATGTTATTAGGGTCATATCACCACCATAATAAATATCTATATCCATCATGTGGGAAAAGGATTATCATTCATGTGTTTGGTGAACTACTGCCTTGCGAACTGATGTAATTCATTTTCCATAACCATCCTTTCATAATGGTTATAAATATGGAATTAATAATTATATATGATATTAATGAAATTTTTATCAAAAATATATAGTAATATATCATTTTAATTCTTACCATTCCATGCACAGAAAAATGATAACGTAGTTCTTGTGTACGTTTGAATTATCACCTCCAGGAAGTGATGTGATTCAGTTTTCATCCACCCATCACATAGATGATATTTATAATTATATTTAAATGATTAAATTTATATTTATGATATTATTATAAATATGTAAATATAAAATAATAATTACCTTCTTTTTATAATTACCATTGAAATATGGGCGTGTCACTCTAGAATATGTATGGCCTACCATCACCATGATTACAACGATGTTCATTTTTCATAAACATACCTAAATTTATTGATTTAAAAGTATGAATTATTTATAAAAGTTTATATTATGTAATTTTTATATATTTTATATTTGATGGACTAATACCATTTTGACTATAGATTTTAAATCAATGTCATTTTGGACTTGGGTACAGTATATCGTCAAAACATCCAACTTGGACATATACAATTAAGTAATTGTTAAATCGTGATATTATGTGATATAAAATGAATAATACTTTTTAAAAAGATCAAATGAAATTAAATAATTTACATAAGTTTATTATTCCTGGAGATAAAGAACATACATGATGAATCAGACTCATGGTGGGGGTTTTCTAGTCTCACTTTTGATTCCCTATGATATATGCCTTGTTCACCACTTACTACATATGTGTCATGTATGCCTATTACATTGATATATAATATAATAAATATAATTATTATCATGATATTATAAATATAATTTATATTTATTCCTTCATGGGGATTATGATTTAAATTTTTCATAGTGGTATGAGACAATTTGGAAAGATTAATTATTTTTTCCCCAAAAGATATTTTTAATGTTTTCATTTAAAATTATGTTAATCATTATACAAATACATCATGGAGTATTTTATTTCAATTATGTTTATCTCTTATAATTTCATATAACACATTCTATTATTGTTTTCAACATTAGTTTGAATATCGATTAGCTATTTAGATACCATCAATGGTATATGATTAAAGTATTCACATTTCATATGTTATTTTTTCAATACAAATGTTTATGTTTTTTGTGTTTCACCATTTTAATATGGTGAATTTATTAGACATATTAATTCACAGGCTTGGAACTATATAGCCCCTCAATTTATCATATGATCTCATGAGAGAGATATGATATAGTCATGGCCTATGCCTTTATAATTTATTTTGATATATGTATTTGGATGAGGTCTTAACCATTTGTTTTCATATATTTTCATTAAGGCCTCTATGGTATGTTTCAAATATCAAACATGATGCATTTAATCATTATGATACTATTCATTGATATTCCATGTGATTATTTCACTATTACAATTTACATGGTTATGTTTACTAGATTATTTTATTATTTAAATGAGACATGTTTCAATTATTTACATTTATATATTGGTTATTCTAGATTAATTCATTGATACTATTGTATGCTTATAATTTATATTAATTTGGTCTCACCCCTTTCATTTGAAACAATTATTCCATAGTATTATTGGATGTATATTATGATTGACATGAATGGTTACCCAAAGGGTGAATAATGGAATAATCAATGAAATACTTTTTGAATATTATGTTTCGAAAGGTAATATGGATTTTAAGTATATAATGATTTTACAAACACTACTAAAATATATTGTTCATTGGGATTTGAGAGCTTTCAATCTTTCCAATTTAATAAATTAATGCACCAATACAAAACAATAGGGGTTAGGGAATTACAAATAGTCTTCAACATGAACATGTTGACCGATACTGAAACACTTTTCTTAGACAATCCTCTAAGAGTCTCCCCATTGATACATCATCAACAAGATATATCATTAAAAATTATAATTCATTATAAGGTGTCGTGAATAATTTATAATAATCGTTGTTGCTTACTTGAGACACATGAACTCACTAGCTTTCCATTCTATCGAAGTCGTAGGGAAATTTTATTCATAAACACTTGTTCATAAATCACTCCAAAACATATCTTGTAGACTATTACCCTTGATCAAAACATCCAACTCATTATTTTCTTATCCTCGAATGTTTTATATCATTTTCTTCACTCTCCTAACATGCAGTGTCTCCAGATGATCGATGATTTTCAAAATATACTCAATCCATAGATCAGAAGTGTAACTTCTCACTGATTCTCATTGGATTGAGTATGAGGTGGAAGGATACATTTCCTTAATTGACATCTCAAAGACACTAAAGGCTAGAATCAAATTCCCAGGGATTAATTTCCAATTCATGGGTTGACTTTATCATTTAAGATAAAAAGTGATCCAATACAAATAACCCAATAAAACTCTATAGGATTGAAGAAAAAAATATAAGACAAATCAAACATTTCATTTATATAAAAACGAACCAAGGGGTACCACATGAGAAGAGAAACAATCATCAATGTAAAGATAAGAAGAAAAAACTCAAAGAGTCAAATGGAACTCCTTTATCCAGACACGATCGGTTATCTGAATCCACAACAACCCAAGTATCATGAAGTACTACTATAGATGTGTGATACTTTACCATTTCCATTTTATCCACAAATAACATCTACAAAATCACCAATGTTTCAAATCAAGGCTGTCTAATGAAAATCAATATATTTTCCCAAATGAATTTCTTACACAAACCACATGGATTGAACTTGATATCCCATTTAGATAATTTTTCTAGAATTTTTTTTAAATATTTCATATCAAAATATATAGATAATTCAAAAAAAAGTTTTCCAAGGAAAGAAAAAAAATTATTAAAGCATTATGCATTCTATTTTGGAATACCCATTCCATGGTTCATTATACATCCACATATAATTTATTTTTTGAATGTTCCATACCCATGGGTGGTATCTTATCTAATCACATTGTTTCCCACTAACATAGGCCCTTGATTTAGGGTCACATCCCTATTACCCCACTAGTACATGTCCCTTATTATGGGGGCACATAGAATGTTAACACACAAAAAACCATTTATTCCAAAACAATTTCAAGAAATCATTTTCAAACCATTTCAGTGAAACATCCTTTAAATTAAAAATCATTCCAAACATTGATTTTAAAAATCCAGAACAACCATATCAGAAAAGAAACATTATAAAATCTTGAAACCAAAGAACTTTTCAAAACTAATTATAATGATTATATAATTTCACCAATAACCATATGTCATCACTAAAAGGGGATTCATAAAATGATTTTCATCACAATATCACTACAAAATTAAATAAACTAAACCAATTTGAATTAAACCAACAAGTTCAAAATAGAGGAGTCGAGATGTATTCCACCAACCTGGAATGTTTTGGAAAAAAATAATAAGAAACATGAAAAATGAGGATTAAAATGTGTTAAGTCTCTATGAACCCGCCTTATATGTCTTTCCCAATCATAAACCAATCCAACTCTAAACATATTTTTCATCCACAGTCTTAGATCTACCTAAAAGGGGTTTAGATCTATGAAATCGATAGGGAGGGAGAAGTAGATCGATGGAAAATTACCAAAAACCCCCCATGAATGAGGACTTACCACTTGAATCAGGCTTCAATGCACCATAAAATTTTTCTAGACCACTTCCAATTTGATGATGAGAGGTTCTCTAACCACTGAGAGGAAAAAATAATGAGTTCGGTCTATTTTGGGGAATAAATGAGGAATTAAAACATTAAACAAACCAATATCCACTTTTTATAGATATAGTTATTTATTTGTGCATGTTTAGACACATGGTTAGGAAAACTATATCCAAACCACGGAAAATCTACTGAATTAAGTGTTGATCATCGCACAATGGGATCACACAGATTCCTAAACATGCACCATACATGCCAAATATCATTGTCTCAAGTAGAAAAGTTTCTCCTAGGAAGTTCCACAATTTGAAAAAATAATTTCTAGCATGTGCGCTTTTATCTTTTGAATTGTCCCACTATGCATGGTTTCCTCGAGGATTTTCCCAGTTAACCCAAAACAATTATCAAATCATAAAGCTATATAAAAACCCTAAAACCCTCCCAAATTTCTCCAAACTCTCCAAACATATCCCCAAAAATTTATATACATAAAATAAACAATATAAGGGTTATTTACAACCAACCAAGGATTCTTTATTCTACCCACCATTGGTCATATGTCCTAGATAATTTGAAAATCATAGTTTCCACAAATGTGTTCTCGACTTTGGTCTTTCATTTTCTTCTTGTATTCCCATGTGTCTTCTAAAATATGACCATGATTCCTCAAAAACCACACTATAAAAATGATTTTCCATGAATGATATTCCCATGCTTGTCCACATTCCGCTCTAGAATAGGAATCGACAAACCAACCAGATCTAGCTCAATGTGATCCCGTTTAACCACATGTTCTGGATCAGCCTGATACTTTTTCAACTAAGATACAAGTAATACATTATGAATTACTCTGATCCTTGGGGAAATTACAAATGATATTCCTCCTTAATAATATATTCAAATATCTCAGAAGGGTTTATTTATCGAGGAGATAGATTTCCTTGATTCGTAAAAAGGTGATGTCCATGCCTTGGAGAGATCTTCAAGAACCCATGATCAATCACAATATCTAAAAATACCCTCGATGATGATCTATATTCAATTTCAAAGGACTTTTCAACATTTCTGTAATTTTCTTGATCTACTAAATCATCTCTATTATTTCAGGGACTAAACTAGAACAAACAAGTGAGGTACCACCAATTTACACCCAATAAAGTAGATAATCATAAAGTCACCCTTAGAATCATTCAACATGATCCATATGTAAAGAGGTTTGATAGATGCTGTTATATGAGAACTCCAATAATGACAAATTCTCATCCCATGATTTACCAAAATCCATCACAAAATCACGCAACATTTATTCCAACATTTATACAATCGTTTATGTTATCCCATCCATCTAAGGATGATACTCCATACTCAAAGTCAGCTGAGCCTCATAGAATTTCTATAATTATATCTTGGAATGAGACATGAACCTCTGATCTCAATCATATAAGATTGAAATAAAAATTACATGCCAATTTGAGAATTATCAAATATATATTTTTGACAATTACTCCACCAAATGAGATTCAAAAATATGAAGGAAATGAGACATCTTCATGATATGATCCCATATAAGTTTATATAATATCATTTCTAAATAATTCTAATGTGAACAATTATGAAATACATAGCTATATACTGCCATTTACTAACATGGATATGTAAGGACTATAATATACCTAGTGGATTTTGATGATCTACCTTAACCAATTTTCATGTTAGGTATCTCGAATAAAAAACACAACCACTTACCATTTCATGTTGATCCGACAAAAATGTTCTTTCGACAACTTGTACATAATCTATATTCCATGATGAACAATCCATCTTGATTGGTGGTAATCATGAAGAAGTTGTTCCTAACAAGACATATGTACAACCATTCAAATTTTAAACCACAACATTGAACTCTTATGCAGCTTCCATCCCTCAATGGTCTCCCCATCTTGGATTTTTGAACCCATCACAACAGATTCTGAATCCGACATATATTCCACCTTAACCATCTTCAAAATATTAGGAGTCAATGAAACTAGAAACAATGTTGGGAAATATTTTTTCATCCATCATATTCCAAACTAATGTAAGCTATTATTGACATCAACTGCCACTGATCTGAATCTTCCTTTTCCAACGGAGTATAAGACTACCTATATAGTGAATATTCCACCATATTAACTTTTCCTATTGTTTACATCAATTCAATGTAAAAAATTTTTAGATACTTTTTGAAAAATATTTTCATTAGAAACAAATCCCTTTATGGGAAATTATGTTTCATGATCTTATGATATAAAACACTATTAAATTTCTCACCAATGAGGTAACGATGAAAAGACTTCAATGAAGGGATGAATGAAAAAAAATACACGTCATGTTTCGAGTAGTTTTTCACACGCACTCCCAACTACCTTAAACCATAAGCATGAACATTGTCTTCATGCATGAGAAGACACCACAACCCTAATCCTAAATCTCCAGAATACACCACATCCACTTATCCTGAATCCCAAAAAATCAAGACCGAATCATATGTATGTTTACCCTTTAGCATAGATTTCAGTAATTCCATGCTCTATTGTAATGGACAATTATCCTTTATCAATTTTATCACATGCTATGATACATGTGGGAATTCATGAACCAAGAATCGATAATAACCATCTAGACGGAGAAAACTCCATATATCAATGACATTCAGCATTTATAGCCTAGAGATAATAATTTCTATCTTCACTAGATCCACTGAAACTCCTCATTTATAAATTATATGTCCATCAAAGAATACACCATATATCCAGTAATTGAAATTTGAATGTTTTATATACAACTGATGATCCCTCAAGATTCCCAACACAAACTCCAAGTGTTTTTCTTGATCAAACCTTGTCCTTGAATACAAACAATGTCATTGATAAACACAACAACCATATAATCTTGATATCTCCAAAATATTTTGAAAATAATTTCCATAAACACCAGTGGTTAATTTTTAATACCAAAAGGCATTACAACATATTCATAATGGCCATTCTGTATCTAAAAGATTTCTTTAGAATATCCTCCTTTTGGGCTCATAATTGGTGATATCCAGATTACATGATAGTCTTATAGAACCACTATGATCCCATCAATTGATCGAACATAGCATCAATTCATGGAAGTGTATTAATCATTTCTTCATGACTTGGTTAAGATTATGATAATCTACACACAACAATATAGTTCAATTATCTTTTTTCACAAACAAGATTGGTGATTCCCCTTTGGATGTTCATAGAGAATGAACCCATTTCTTTATAGTACATCCATATTTACATTCAACTCCATTTATAATATTGTTTGAATTAAATAATATTGAATTAAGAAGGAGTGGTCCCCAGGAGCAGACCAGTCATAAACTCTACTTCCCTTAACGATGGCTATCTAGATTTTTTTGAATACCCATATGGATACTGAACCACCACTAATGGGAAACTTATATTCTCAATCTCTTCCTTGTATTTAAAATTAAACATCACCAACTGGTAAGATATCATTTCAACTATTGGTTCCCACAAGAATATTTCACATATCATTAAATTCAATTCTCCTCTAAATATATGCTTGATTTCATCCCCTATCATGAAATTCACTATTTTTCAATAGTGGTTGATGTGAGCCTTGAATATTTTCATCCAATACATACCTTGAATTACATCATATAAATTCTTATAGATCATAAATAAATCTCATTTCATCTAATCTCCCTCAACATTTATTGAACATTCTCTTGAAACAAAATCTTGACATTCTCTTTTCCGTAAAGATACTTGGTATTTTATCAAGAATCTAATATCTCAACTTTAAAACTCATAAAACAAATAATTTTAGAGGAAATAAACAAATTTGATGAACCAGTATCAAGAAACACTCGCATAAGTGTAGAATTAAAAATAATTATACCTCTCACCATAGATGGTCTAGACTGATCATCAATTATAACCTCTTCAACAACATATAATTTTTTAATCCTAATATTTTTTCTCCTTATTGACCAATTTAAACTACCATGCCTAAGGAGTCATTGTATTCCTAGAATCACCACTTATATCTCGGTTCATCTAAATATATTGATTCTATTTCCCTTTTTCCATTGAAGCATACAACACATGCAATACCTATGAAGTGTCCCGAGGACCTAACCTTGGACCACTGTGGCAATAACACTGAAGATGACCCAAATGGTTGAAGTTGTCGTATTCCTATGTTTTTACCTACAGCCACTATTTTTTGTGTTCAAGATAACCACATTGGAAACATACAACATTTCATTTGGGTTGTAGAGGATGGTTCACTTATCCAGCCTTCTGATTTTGGTTTATGCTCTGACCATTAAAATAGGGGTCCCTCATCTTTTTCTCCCAGAATTGGAGTTACCACCATTTCTCAGGGGTATCAATGTACATAATCCTTCTGTAGCTCCTATGATGTATGTTATGAAACCATATCTCTATTTAATATCTATTTATAGATCATAAAAATATATATACATATTTTTGATGTAATCTCCAATCTCGTCCCTGATTCAATGATTCATGCCTTCATAGAAGAAATGGAATCTAACTCAAGAGAAAAGCACATTAAATTCCTGAATTTATCTTCAAACTCTATTATAGAGAGATTTTCATGATTCAAGATGAATAATTTCATAATCCTGTTTATCTTGAATGTGTGAGGATAGAATTTTTTGTCGAAAAATTATTCAAAATCCTCCCATCCAAGGTCATGACTCACATTATACTATATAAATACGTCCCACAACTATTGTGAAAGATCCTATATAATTTATGTCACTAGTATGACTTTCAACATTACTAGTGTGCTAATGAAATCAATGATACACTTCATCCTATTCATCTACACCACTATATTTTCCGGTTCTGAATCACCCCAATATATGGGTGGGTTCTTCATATGGAACAATTTGGAATGATACAATTATCGTGGATCATCCCTTTGGTTCCCATTGTACATAGCCTAAATTAGATGGAAGATACTATGAACCAGCTATTGGTTCACCAGAGGTTCAATAGAAACCATGTAGTTTGCAGCTTCTTCTACATAGGTTTTACGACTCATACCAGGTTCCATTTATATATAGATAATAAAAACCATAAGTCTCACTCTCTATTAACTAAAGGCTTAGAATTTTCAAATTCAATGACAAAATACTATCACAATATTTCATTCCAAAATTCTACCTTTTCTATGTTCAATTAACCATTAAAACATTCACCATAGTTTTGAAAATAAACCAATCTTCAAAATCACAATTTCATGTCTTTTTACAAATAACACATTTGAAAACACTTCATAAATTTTAAAAAATTGACACATTTTCAAAAACCAAAAAAAATATTACATAAAATTATGTGTGTAATCTTAGTGGGATGTCACTCCACAAATTCAAGTCATTCTTGTCTCCTTCGTTAAACCCATTATAATGGGATTTCAAAATACAATCAGTGTATCCAAAAATGTTTTTCACCCACCTCTATGGTAAAATTAATTTCATTATAAAAAGGTTAGATATGTATTTTTATTCTCTAAATTTCATGTCATGACAATCCTAGTACATTCAATGATCCCAAACTCACGGAATAGATTAGAATGAATTTTGACTCAAAGTCCCTAAAAAACAATGAACAGTTGTTCCAAAAAGGTAGGAAGAAGTGGATACCAATTGTAATGTCCTACCACTTCTCATTGTATTTAGATGGTGGTTGAAGGTTACCAGGTATTAAGTGACATCCCCAAGATTCCAAAGGATGATAATAAATTCTGAGAGATTCATTTATAATTTGGAGGATGATTTTCTCATTCAAGATTAGAAACCAACCAACAAATAAACCTGATAAAATAGTAATGGATTCATGATAGAAAATAATGACAACTCAAACATTTCATTTGTATAAAAACCATCCAAAGAGTACCATAATAGAAGAAAAATAATCATATAAGTAAATACCAGATAAAAAAACTCAAGGACTCCTTTAAAATACCCAATATTCAAACATGATCTATAATAAACCTTCCAAAAAAGACCATGTATCAAAAATTAATGATAAATATGTGTGATACATTACATTATCCCATGTCTTGATAAACAAAATATGCAATAGCCAAAATATTCCAAATCATTGGTGAGTAATGAAACCCATCAGATATTCCCCAATGACTTCTCTGCTTTCACCATGACGGTAGGACATGTTATCCAATTTATATAAAATATTTTATATTAAAAAATTTCAAAAAAAATTATAACAATATAAAAAATAAAAAATAAAATGTTTTCCATGGAATTATATTAAAAAATTCTTTAAATTGTTTAACATTTTATTTTTCAATACCCATTCAATGGTTCATGACACACCATGTAAGTATTCCTGTTTGACTATTTAATACTCATGAGAGGTCTCTTGTCCAACAACCTTATGTCCCAATAACACATTCCCCCCATCCAGGGTCATTTACCTATTACCCCACTAGTACAAGTCCCTATTTCTGGGGCATGTCAAAAATTAAATCAAACAAAAAAAGGATGCCAAAATAATTTTGACCTAACCATTCAATTAAATTTCAAATAAATTCATTTTTTATGGAATATATTTCCAACATGGCATTTCAAAAATCCAAATAATCCACATTTTAAAATGTACATTTTAATATCATGAAAAAAATTCACGTTTCATGACTAATTACCATGATCCTATAATTTCACCAAAAACTGAAAATCATCAAAAAATCGATTTATAACATGCATTGAACCAAAATTTTACAATAAAAATCAAACAATTAAACCCTTTTGAAACTAATACTTCATGTTAAAAATAGATAAGTTGAGAGTGAGGCCACATTCATTGAGAGTCTTGAAAAAATCGATAAATGAAATGAAAAAAGTGAATGAAACTAGGTTAATTCTTATTGATCCCACCATAGATCTCATCACTTATCATAAACTAGGACAAACCTAAACATATTTCGCATTAATAAGAATATATCATACCACAACATGCGTAGATATATGAAACTATGATATAGGTGGATGTATATCTTATAAAAATTAACCAAAACCAATAAAAATGATTACTTACCACAATAATTGAGCATCAATGTAATAAGGGACAACATTGGATTGTATGAAATTTGATTGGGAGAGTTTCTCCTACTATTCAGAGAAAAAAAACAAAATTTTGGGAAATTTTGGGGAAAATGATGCCTTAAAACATTAAACCATCCAAGTCACACTTTTTTTGTTCTAGTTTTTAAATTGGGTGAAAAGTACTTCCTCAAGGGTCGATCCTCACATGGCTGTGTCGCACGGTTTAAAAATGATGTGTCATCCATTCCAAAGATCACTACCTCATGTTGCACAGTCTCTCCAAGATTTTTGCATTTTCGGGACAAAATGGGTGTAGCATGTGCACTAAACCCTTTACCTCTATCTTATTATGTGTATAATTCTATAGGAGTTAAATGATTTAACGAAACCATGATCAAATAGTGATCCTGTATAAAACACACAAAAACACTCATTATATTCTCCAAACACTCCAAAACTTAAAAGAAACACTTTATATACCTCAAAAACATAAAATAATGGTTAATTTTCCCAAAATGGGGGTTCTAAAAGTATCCTTTGGAATTATAACCCTAAAAATCATGGCAATATGTTGATGCGAGAACAGATGTGTCAGACAATACATAGATAATGAATACTACAGTGGTCCCTGAAATGTTTTCATATACTGTAAAAACTACTCATGGTACTGTGCCTCAACACTTGTGTCTGGTAAAACTGTCGGTGCCTCTGATATCACTTTAGGAGGATCCACTAGTCACCCATTACCCACCGCCTCTATAGAATGTTTTCTTCCACCATCCTAGTATATGACTAGAGGTTTTCATGGTGGCATGTCTCTAGAATTGAAAGCAAACACCTTAAAAAATCTATAATAGAATTTCATATCTAAAAGCATATTAATGGTCAAAACCCCTATAAATAGTTCACACCCCAATTCTCGTTCCTAAAACTAGGAAATAGTAAAAATAAATAGTCATAAAATCTCTAGAGACACCCCTTTATTCCAACTAAAAAAATGGGATAATGTTATGTTTCACAAGCACATATTCACTTTCCATTTGAATTAATTATTTGTCACATTTCTCGTTAAATTGTTGAACCAAATAGATTATAAAATATAATTTATAATGTCCTATACATATCATGATACAAAATATATCACCCACATAATTCAAACCATAATATGATCCGGTCCATGGGAACATTAGTCCATGAATCAACGTTAAATAATTCACTGCTTGGGGTGTCTATTGTTGCCTCATCTTGAAAAAACACTTTTGATATGACATGAACTATATGTACAGACAATGTTTCTCAATTCACTCCATAATAGACATTCAACTTATAGGTATATCGTTAATGTCAAATATCATAAGGTTATACAGTCGTGAAATGCATCTTATATGGCCTTCCATAATGCGTGGCATTTGAATATTTATAAGAGACTAAAATGATGCATGAGATGAATACCCACATCTCATTTGGAAATGGTAAAAAAATCCTCAGACATATGTGTGATAAATTTACAATCCACTTGCATCACCTACCAGTGAAATCAAATAAACTATATTATAGAAAATATAGAAAAAAATAATTTTCCATTCAGGGAAATTTGGATTCTCTCTATATAGGTATTAGATACTCTCATGAATAGATCATTACCAAATTACATTACATTTATAATTTATATCTATTATCCCAAAATAATATATCGATAAAATAAAATATATGAAACCACCTTGTAACATCCTGAACTGGAGGCCACTAAATAGTTCCCTAATCTAGTGTGTCACATGGCCTCAAGTGAATCTCCACAAATGCTAGAGGTTAATTAATACAATTGGGGAAATAGGGTGTGTCAATGAGTAGATTATTCAATAGTATCAAAGAGTAGAAAAAATGGTATTAAATATATCATTCAATAGATAAAGAAGTAAACCATTAAATATGAATATAAACATCCAAAACAAAAATATATGAATTATTCCAAAAGTATCCTCATTTAAAAGGATGATTCATGTAAAGTATCCAAAATGCAAGAAAAATATTTATACATGAATCAATATAAGACATATACCAAAATAGTAGAAATAAAAAAAAAGGAACTGCCTCGATTAGCATCATGAACCTCAGCCTAATCCTATACTCTCCAACTACTAAGCATAGCACAATCTGATATCATACTATGGGAACATGCCCATGTAACTAAAAATTACCATATAGTGTATATGGGTTCCCAAAAGGGGGCCAAACAAGGTGTGAGATAAAAAATAGTAATACACCACCATGTTTTTGGTTACAAATCCTGGTTGTATAATATGATCTAAACGAAATGAAATATATATAACTGGTATGAATGAATGCAAACAAAAGATCCCAAGGAATATGCGACACATGTAATGTGAAAGAGTCATGAAAAATAGGGATCCCTTCAAAATATATCCAGGCTCCCATAATATGAGAAGTGATAAATAAATAAATATGTAGTTGATTCTTTTATGTCTAACCTTTGGATTCAAAATACCTACCACAACCATGAAGTACATCCATGCAGAAAATATCTATCACAAAATCAATATATAACAAGTCCATTATTCACTATGGTAATGTCATATAAATAATTCATCCACAATGTATACTCAATGTAATAAAAAGTGTCATACCCTGAAAGGATATATCCAAATTATAGAATACCAATGCATCCTCATTGAGTCCCAAGAGAATATCTGTGGAGACTTAGCGATCTCAGGGTTGGATTACAAGGATCATGTTAATATAACATTTCCATTAGGAGTCCAAGGAAATTGGATCCAAAGGGTAATAATTCCCATGAAATTCTACGAAATCAATACCTATAATAAAAAATATTCCATTATTTCCACTACCACAAACAAGATCTATGTGATAAATTTCCTTGTAATCTAATCTAATTAAGATTCAAGTAAATTAAAAAATTAATCCACTGCCATGAACATAATCTCATTTAAAAAAATCTCAAAACATTAGAATCCATGAGTTTAATGACACATTTCCATAAAATATCTAAAATCAATTAAATAAATTAAATCAAACAACATGATGTTATCATATGTAACTGGAGGCTGAAAAATTCCTACATTCTCAATTCATTTCAATTGAATGTATAATGAGATTTATTTAGTTAATAAACTTCACACATACCCCATGTGTGGAACAAATTAATTTAAAAATTGTATATTTCACTGCTTGGGTGGCGTAGGATGGGGAAAAAACCTCCAACAAAGACAATCGAACAAGTGGGAATCCCTAACATGTTAAATTTTATTGAATAAAATTATTAAGATAATCAATGGGTGATTTTGGAAATTTCATCACATGGTATAATAGAAACAAATCTTATAAATCACTAAACCATGAGGTAATGGCATATAACAAAAACCAGAGGTATGTTGTAGAGAATTCATCAAATATTTTCTACACATTTGATCTAGATAAGAATAAAAATGATGAAATTATTATGAACCATGAATGGAAGAATATAATCTTGACCCAAAATTAATCATTTGAAACAAACTGATAAAAAAATGAAAAATTATTATCAAATAACATACTGATGCACTTTTAATGATACTGATGGAATTTGAATCTGAGTTCAGATGGGGAACAAATACCAAAATATATGGATATATCTTCATAGAGTCTCCCAAGAACTCAAGGATATCCAATATAGAAGAAAAATGAATAGGTTTAGATTTTAAACTCAATAAAAAAAGGTAATTTTGCATCAAAATACATGGTCACATGGTTTCGATGCACTGTTGGGAAAACCATGGGCCAACAATGCACCCTTCTCTGTTTCAAGGGGATCCTCACACAATCATTGGACACAGTTAGTCTAATTGTGCGTTGACTATGATTTTAGCCTTTTTCAATTGTCTACATAATTTATCCTTGGCATGTGCCTGAGGCTTCAATGTTTTCTGAAACCCCGCGACATCATGCACCCCACAATCAAGCCCCATATAGTTTGGTTTAATCATGTAGTATATCCCATAATGTTTCTCATAACAGTGCGACATGTCTATTTTTCCAAAAAATGGTTTCTGTTCATTGAAAGAGCATCATACCCCTTTGATACACCCACCGTATCATTTTTCACTCACATTAGGCAGCAAACAAGAATTTAATCCAAAAATAAATAACTATCTGTACAACATAGTAAAAACTAGGATATTACAAAATAGGTAGGTTAGTCAAATGGAAATAAATTGGGTTAAATTATTCTAAGATGGGATAAAAAAGATTGAACATGGGTTAATAGTTTTATTCTATTTTATAATATTCTTTTGAAAAAAAATTATGTAAATTTTTTAAAATCATCTAATATTGAATAGTTAAGTACTTTTAATGGTGAAATGTTTAGAAAAGAACTCATTATTTCACACTATCTTCAAGATGACATAATAATTATATTATTTTTAATAATTGGTTCATAATTTCTTTTTTAGAAAAAAATTATTTTAATATGATTTTATTTGTCTTCAATGTTTTATTTGTTAAAAAGAAAACCAATTTAATGGGATTTCATGTGTCCCAAGACTAATTGGATTCCTTAATTTCTTTACACCTTAAAAGTATTTTTTTCTCATCCCATTCATTCATATTATTTTAAATGGATTTTTTTTTGATTAAGAACTAGAGTGTGGTCAAAATATTTTCATAGGGCTCATCTAAAAATAGAAAAAATTATATTAAATGAAATTTGGATGTAAACATAGAGCCCTGTTTTAGTGGAATAAAAAATACATTGTCTAGAAGTTTAAATATTGTTATGTATTTGGTTTTACACATTCTCTCAAAGAACAATATTGAATGATCCTGTGTATATAAAAATAAAAATTCCTTACTATTTAACACATATTAATTGATTTTTTAAATAAGGGGTTATTATATAAATAATTCCATTTTAATGCAATGAATATTCCATTTTAACTGAATTTTTAGGGAAATGATTCAATGCTTTGTGATATTGACAATATTTCTATTATAGAAAAATCAATTACATATTGGATTGACACCCTGATCACCTTTTTTTCTTAAATCTTGGGTGTGGTCTTCTTCAATGATTTCTTTACCAAGGAAAACACACTTTCTTTCCTTACATACTTCGTAGTTTATGGTGGTTCTCTCATATATTCATTATATTAATGTTACCTGGATGGGTTACATAATAATTCATTTTTTGAGTGTAAAAAATATGCCTCACAACTCATTAAAATTTTCAATTGAAAAAAATATATTCTTACAAGGTAGATTATTATTCATCCATTTTGTCTCTTATTCAATATAGTTTTATTTCGAATATAAAGTAATATTACAATTTCTCAAATACTTATAAAAACAAATACATACTAATATTTTTTGGAAGTGGTGAATGAACTTTTTCTCAAACCAAAAATAATAACAATATCTTCCAAAAATTCAAATAATTTTTTCTATGAATACATTATGTTATAATGTATATTTTTCCAATATTTTTATTGAAAACCAATATTTTAGGTTTTAATTCAGGATAAAAGTTTCAACGACTTTTTTACCAACAACCTAGATGATAAGTTGGGTTATTTAAAATTTTTATACTTCCACATTTGTATATATTTTTTAATTTTCTCATGTCCTTACAAAAAAATAGATTCAATGTAAAATGAATTTCTAGGTTTTTGGATACCGTTTATTGATAATATGGAGGTGCATGAATCTGCATATAATATCAAAATGTACCTTTTAATCACTAAATACATATTTGTGTATAAAATCATAAAAAAAGTTTTTTTGTAAATACACTATTTCTCATGAAATTTGGATATTTATACTTTGGTGGGTTATAGAATTATCATATTTATCTCTAACTCTATGCATATATTATAAAGTATGTATTTAATTAAGTAATTTGTTTTCACCCTTGCATAAAATTAAATAATTTACATTTTTTGTATCTTTTATTATTTTTTTATTCTTTATCACCATAAATTCATTAATTTTTAGGTGATTGGTCATGACATCCAATGAGAATTTATAAAATATTTAAACATAATGGACATCTTATTTTACAACCTTTTCAAATAATTAGTTCTCAAATTAGCATATTTCTAATTCTTCGTCACCAGGAAATAAAAATTCTTCTCAATTTTTGAAAGATTCATATTTTGTCCTTATTATCATTGTGCGAGTTTTGTGGCCTATCATTTTCGTTGTTAATTTTCCTCCCACTATATCATCCACATAATAAATATTTTACTTATCCAGATAAAGTTTAGTTATAAATATTAATATGCATGTCACTGATTCAATTAGAAATTTTTTTATACAATCATTAACATCAATATAGTTATCTTCATTATATTAGACTGAATCACTGACAAATATTTTTTTGAATCACTATAGGATTCCCGATCAATAGATTCAACAGAACACAAATCAATCTAGTAAAATTTAACTAATGGTAGATCCAATACTATATTTTATTAAATTATCAATTTACTCTCTTCTTTCATATTTGAGTGTTTTTCTATCCTGAATGACTCATTGAGATATGTTTTGATATGTGTAGAAGAATATTCTCCCATATAAGGCCATAAAATCACATATGTTAACATCATGTACATCATTTAAGAAAAACAAGTATTTTTTTCAAAACCAATCAGATATACCCATATTTGTGATATTAGTTGTAGTTAGTTTTAAAAATCCAATTAAAAGGAACATATAGTTTTCTACCAATTATATGTCATCGAGAATAATGTTGACACACCTAGGGGTATTAACGTGTTTTTAGAATTTTTTTAAAACCCATTATTTATTTAAATTTTAATTTCTTATTGCCGTTCTATTATAATAATTATTAATGTAGATAGGTATTTAAAAATATTTTCGATGAAAAAACTGAATTAAAATAAAATAATGAATGTACTGATGGAAATATGTTTTTAAAAATGTTGATCCATCCTAGGAATCAATCACATTTCCCTACATAATATGTACTAGTAAAAATTTATCCTCTAGAATATTAATATAAAGACAAGTGTATTTATGGTATATTTTTATCGAAACCCATGTACACCATATTAAATTTCAGTGGAATTGAAAATATTATTGATGTGAACATATGATGCATCCCATAACACCTAATCATGCTAGAATCTAACTATATATTTTTCATGGATTTCCTATAATTGTTTGATGATGATAGGTGATAATTTCCAGAGATGTCAATATGCACAAAAAATTGTTCTCCTTCCTCAATTAACATTGTTTTAAACTACCTGAGTGTCTTGAATGAAAATTAATGAATCTCAACATATTAATGTATGAAAATATTATAGTTCTTTTGAATCTTTTATCAAAAAACTAAACTGAAATCTTATTCTCCAAAACTAATCTGCATGATTTAGTCTGTAAAATGATCAAAGTACACATTAAAACATATTCAAACACTCTTGTTTTTTCCTTATACCTTGATAATAAATTTACAGTAATAATAGAATGAGTCCCTTATATCTTCATCATATGATACTTAAAAACCCATCTAATTTGATTCTTGGGAAGTGGTTTGGATTATTTTAACTCCTTCACTAAAAAATGTATAAGTACAAAAAGATTATTATTTCTCTTACTCTTCATCATGAGTTATTTTCGCTATTTACAAAAGAATAAGAACAGGTCAATTACAATTTTATACAAAGAATCTAAGGAGCTTCTTCACTATTTTCTACTTACTGGATATCATAAATATTCTCACATTAATTTTTGGATATATTAAATATATTAATTCAATTTTAATTACCCATATTACTAAACTAAGTATACATTTTCGCATCACATCAGAAAAATAAATAAATAAAATACCTAATTTATATCCTTATGACATTTTTGGTTCTTCATTTTCAAAAAAAATGTTATTCCAAAAATGAATTTATTTATTTAAATGCACATTGATACCGAAAAAAATAAAATATAATATTTTTCTAATGGAAAATCAACTTCTTACACTTTTTAAAAGGATTCAACTATAAAATAGGCATATCAATTTTTATTATGGAATAAAAACAAACATAATAAAAATTAATGACATGGATTATTACATTGTGGTGTAATATTATAAACAACATAACATATATAGATATTTTTTAGTTTGTACATGGCATTAGAATTTAAAAAATAATCTAATAACATCATCTCAGGTCATTTTATATTGATTTAAACCTTAAATAAGAGCTCGTGAATTTTTGTTTTTCATATTTATAATTATTAATGACCCATGAATTTCATTTTATTGATAATGATAACTCATGTAGTTTTTCCTTCCCAAATATGGATAGAATCATGGATTTAAAACCATAATCAAGATATTTGAACATGATTGATCAATATCAACATTGTCATATTTATTTACTCTTCAATAATAAATACTTATGGAAACTCAAAAATATATTTTAAAAAAAATGGTCTTACACTTCATAGGTCAATCTTACCCTAATATATCCATAAGTAATTCTCATTCATCTTTACAAAGGTCTCTAGTTATCATTATATAGTTTATTATACTCATTTATATTCCTATATTTATCTTACCTTTCCATAGATAAAGATCAACTCCTCAGAATTTTCTCATCCTGGGATCACACTTCAAACTTCCGAAAATTCCTTGTTTTTTTTTAATTTTATGGAATTATTTCAAGACCAGGAACTAAGACGATATGTGATTCTGAGGCCCGGGGTTCCCAGAATGTAATTTTAGATTTTTCTATAGGTCACTTAATTAAATTTGTGAGAATACTTTTCTATCTTTTGAACCTATGCTTCGATCGAATATTTGAGGGCACTGTTGAACTTTGAACGCTGAGATTCACCTTGAAAGGACACAACTTTGATCGAAAAGGGTTGAAAAAAGGATAATTTTCAGAATTTTTGAAAAATAATAAAATAAATTGGAAAAAGTTATATTATTTTATTTCACACCACTGAGAGGTAGACAACAGCTATAACATCCTAGTTCCAAGTACCACCTAAATGTGCCCTATACCCTGTTCGTCACATAGCCTCCAGTTCATTTCTCCAACTGTCAGAGGAAGCTGACTAGCAGCAAGGTCCATAGGTGTGATAGCGGGGAAACAATGACCTCATTGGAAGAGTAACACAATTTAATAACTATAATATACAACAATGGAAGCATTAATACAATACAATAATAAAATAACAGAAGACTGAAATTAATGAACAACTGCAGCTTATATATATGTATAATTAATGATGCATGTCACAATTATCTATGAAAGAAATCAAACAAGTCAAAATTCAGGAATACAATAATAAATCCATGTACAACATAAAAAATGTAAACAACTCCAGCCGCATCGCTATCCTTAGATTGGTCCCATGACCTCCATCTCCACAACAATAAAGTACCTAAAGTACAAGGGCACTTTCCCTTATCTATAACTATAACAATATAATATATTTGTGCACAAAAGCATTACCAAAATAGGGTGTGAGATTAATCCCAGTTGGAAACTACCCATTGAACTGTGTGGAATTTTCAGTGAATATATATAAAAGGAAAATATGAAAAATAGATTAATAAATAAAAAGGTACTGAAAAGTAAATTGTCCTACTGTTTCCACCTCATTCATTTGAATTTATTAAATTTTGAAACAATCATTCACAAGTAAACCTCTGGGAATTTTTTCATGGCATAGTCTATATGGTTCAACATATCATTTAAATGAATGAAGAAATAACAACCCTCTGGGATAGCTCACACAGTATCACACCTTTCGTCTCATGCAAACAAAGTCTATCTGAGGAAGCACTCACCGTCAATTCCCCCTATAGTATTTTAAAGATAACATATAGACTATATGAGGAATCACTCAACATCAATTCTACCAATGGTCTTGTAACGATTATTATAGACACTCTGAGGGAGAAATCAACGCTGATCCCCCCTATGGTCTCAAAATGTGAAAAGTATAACAGACACACTAGGGAGGCCCTCAACCTCAATTCCGCCAATGTTCTCACTACAACAGGTTCCCACAGCCTAATGTTAAGTAACCAAACACAAAGGATATTCCATAGACAAATTAAATCACAAATATTACTTGGATAAGCAACTACAGTTCATATCACAAGAATATCATATAATATCAACTCCATCCTAACAATACTAGGCAGGGAAAGAATAACAACCTAATAGGAAATTCTAATCCCAATGGCCATTATCAAATCATGCATGGTCAAACACATCCATTGAAAGGTAAACAACCCTATTTATAATAAAAAAACCCATAATCTAGTAAACAAGGCTCAACAGACATTAATAGGGTTGAGCTCCTTAAACACGCAACACCCTAAACTAGGGTATTGGGTACTATTGACCATATAATTCAATGACAATCTACAGAAAGGCACAAACCACCTACCTCTACATTGTACGCAAGATATAGTTTAAAATCATCCTTTTAATTGATCTATAATTCCATAGATCTAAAAAACAGAAAAATTTATCAATAATGGATATCATGGGAATGAGAAGGAACCAAGGTAAAAGGCACTGGATGAAGGAAGAACTGACAATAGTGATTCCAACGCAATAAATGTCAGTTGATTCAGAGCACGAACAATAAGTCATGGGGTCAATGAAGAATCATCATTGTTGGTCGCTCTTGGATGAGGTAGAGCCTGAATTAGGGTGTTCTGTAAACAAGATGAGACCCCGACCCTATTTAAAAAATAAAAAGAAAAGGACACGGTGTGTTCATTTAATGTACATGCAGTGTACATACCTTAACCAACCTACACATTAGGTTGTTTCCAAGTCAACCCACGCATCCATGTACCTGGACGTTACATGTACAATACACAACTACCCATGGAAACTGGGTACCTAAAATGTATATCTATGTACATGGTTTGTACAACATAAATTTCCAAAAATCTCCTTTTTTCTCAAAAACATGAGAATATAATATCCATACCTGAGATGATGATACTGCTTCTTACAAACTTCCCACTTTAATGAAATTTGTCACTGAATTTCTCTAAGAAGGTGGAGAAGAATAAGAATCCTCAAATAGCTCGGGCCACTCCAATTACACATCAACCTCCCTCTTCCAAGTCTAGGCATGTACTCGCCTGTGCTGCCATTACACATGTAACAGAGGAACAGACCATCCATAATGAAACTTCATGCTTTGATCAATAATCTGGATAATATGCTCTACAAATGAGGCATCAACCTCTAACTAATACTCATCGGGTTGAAAAAAATGAGACCGTTCTGAGAAGTAACGTCATAGCTAAGAAATTTCAAAGACATCGTTCATAGCTCGGTACCTCTAAGGTAACTACAACAGATAATAAACCATCCAAAAACACTCTAAATACTCAAACGGCCTGACATACTTGGTGAAAGTTTACCCTATCTTCTAATCCTCTTATGTCCTAACCTCTGTTTGACTTGTAGGAAAACATGGTCTCTGACCTCGAACTCCAGAGGTCATCTCCTTACAACATAAGACATCTTCCATGACTGTGCATTAGCCAACATATTCCAAATTTTTTCTATCTTCTCTATGATCTACTGGAGAAGATGAGGTCCCAGCATAGATGCCTCTCCTGTTTCTAGCCAACACAAGGGTGATCAGCATGGCCTACCATATAGAACCTCATAAGGTTCCATCTGAATAGTTTTTTGGAAAGTATTATTGTAGGAAACTCTACCAGAGGTATGTTCTTCTCCCAAGAATCTCCAAAATCTATGACACATTCATCAAGCATGTCCTCCACCACCTTAATCATATGCTCAGATTTTCTATCTGTCTAGGTGTGGTAAGCTATACTTATAAGTACATATGAACCTGGAGCCCTTTGTAGTCCCTGCCAGACCCGAGATGTAAAATTTGCATCCATGTATAAAATTATGGATTGTGGAACCCCATGTAGTAATACAATATCAGAGATGTACAACCTTACTAGATAATCAACATTGAATATTTCATTGATTGGTAAGAAGTGGGAAACCTTCCTGGGTCAATAAATGACAACCCAAACTGCATCGTTCCCTTGAGGAGACCTTAGTAATCCTATCACAATGTCCATCATGATGTTATTCGACTTCCACTCGAGAATGGGTTATTGCTGCAAAATCACTACTAGATGCTGAGGCTCTGCCTTCGCCAGCTGAAAGGGGGAACATCTCATCACAAAACCAGTACAATATATCATCATACCATGACACCAATACTGATGGTGTAGTTCTCGATACATCTTGGTGACACGAGGATGAACCTCCCAAACTAAGGAATGAAAATACCAAATCATCTCATTGAATATGTCTACTGACACCCATATATGCCCCTAAAAATTAACGATCTCATCCTTGCCTATGATCCATCCATGAATAGGGTCTTCTCCTGACACCCTCTTCCATAGAACTAGGCCTTATGAATCCAATAGATTCCTCAATCACACGTGATCAAGTAGAGTAGAGGTAACAACTATAGAGGAAAGAATCATTAATCCCTACTAGTTGTGCACCTCTATGTGAATTTCAGAGAACAGAGCCACAAGCTGCCACTCACTGCAGTCCTCCTGAGCTGACTGTATCTGATACCTCTTGCTCAATGCATCATACACATCATTGCCTTTCACAAGAGTATAGGAAAGCTAAAAATCAATGGACTTAAGGTATTAAACCCCCCTTCTCACTCTCAAATTTTGATCACGCTGTGTGAAGATGTACTTGAGACTTTTTTGGTTGGTGAAAACCATAAAATGCTCTCCCAACAGATAACACCTCCAAAAATGTAAATAATGAACATCTATAGCCAACTCAAGATCCAGCATCAAGTAATTCTTCTCATGTGGCCTCAATTGCCAAGACTCGTATATAAGGACTCATTCCCCCTACATAAGCACTGCACCCAGCCCGATACCAAAGGAATCACATTAAACAGTATAGCTCTTTCCATTCTCTTGAAAAACTAGTATCGGTGAGGAAGTCAACCTCCCTATAATCTCCAAGTAACATGAATAAAAACAATCTATCCACTAGTACATCACACCCTTCTTAGTCAGGCTTGTTAGTGACATTGGTTAGTGTGAAAATTCCGGTATAAAACCTATATTGTAACTAACTACCCAGGAAAATTCCTTACCACAAAGATGTGCTTCAGCTTCTCCTAGTAAACTACTACTCTAACATTCTCTGGGTCTATTGATACTTCTGTCTCTAAGATATCATGACCCACGAAGTGAATCTAGTCCATCCAGAAGTGGTCATTTGAGAGCATAACATATAACTGATACTCTCTCAGTGTACTCAAAATGATATAATGATGGGTAGAATTGTCATGTCGACTACGAGAGTACACCAAAATATCATACCCGAAAACCACCATGATGGAATCCAAGTATGTATGGAACACTCAGTTCAACATTGCAATAAAACTACATGCACTTTTGTGAGACCGAACGACCCAATCACATACTCGTATAGAACATTCCTACTCCAAAATGTTGTAAGAGGTATATCATATGGTCTAACACACAACTAATGATTATGGGATCTCATGTCAATATTCGAAAACACTCTGGATTCCTAAAGCTGATCAAAGGGATCATCAATCCTCGGTCATGGATGATTTTCTTAATCACCAATTGGTATAGCTTCAGATAATCCACACATTGTCTGAGAGTACCGTCTTCCTTCATCATAAATCGGACAAGGATTCCCCAAGTAGAAGTACTTGGTCGGAGGAAACCCAATTCTTTTAACTCCAATTTTTTTTTCTTGAGCTCTTGTAACTCTTGTGTAGCCATCCTATAAGGGGGTATGGACATCGGTGCTACCCATGGCACAAGCTCAATAGTGAAATATACCACTTGCTATGGAGGAAAACCTGAAAAATCTTCTGGAAGGACATCCGTGAAATGATACACCACTGGAGGAAAGTCCATCTGTGAAGTCCCCTAGTAATCTGGATACAGACTAGAAACTTGGGATGTAGCTCATCCCAATCCATGATTCTTGGGTCCAGATCTACTCTCATAGACATCCCATTTATCCTTATGTAGAAACAAACCACCCTATGGTGACCTAAAACTCACCCTAAGATTATATAAATATATAACTACCTCGATGGGAACTTTAAAATCCATTCTGAGAATGACCTCATAGCCTATCATCTCTAATACAAAAATTTCATTTGAGAAGTGACACCCACCAACCACCAGAGGGCACACCTTACACTGACGTTCACTAGCCGTTGTCATCCACAATTTTGTGTCCAGTGTCAATCCATAAACAGATGAAAAGATACTGAGCCCAAGGCTCTCCACAATAACAAATGATATGAAAATATAGGAAACACCTATATCGAAAAGTTAATTAGCTAAAACTGAGGCAACTAGAATCGTACCTCAAACTACAGAGGGTCCAGGAACCTCCTCATACTTGGTATACTCCACTAAAATGGACTAACCTATACTATGGCCCTACGACCCTACCTATCCATCATGAGCTGATCCACCCTATTTTCACTAACGTCCTAGCAACTGGCTACCACAACCATGACCTCCACCTTAGCCTGAGTGACCAGATGAACTAAAGTTCCCACACTGATGAGAAACCAGTGGTCCTGTTCTAGAATAAGGAGTCATAGAAGAACTACTATCACCCACATTTGGTTGGAAGAACAGACAGAAATTCTGAATATGACCATCTTGTAGCATTATTGGCACTCAAATGGGTCTCTCGAGCAGTATGGCATTGTATTCACACATTTCCCACACTAGTAGCATACAACATGGATACCTGAAGGTGTATCCTGAATACTCAGATATCCACGTGTAGACTCCCTACTGTGCATCCTAATATCAGCCAGAGAAGAACTGACTCCGGATATTGAACAGAATTGGAGAAAAACTCCAAAATACATAATGATATGCTCGATGGTTAGAAATTTGTTGAATATGGAAGATATGATCGTCAACCAGAAGATGTTCACCTGAGATCAGATGTCATTCTTGAGACCATAATCAAACTTCCTAGCTAGAAAAATCTCATCACCCCTATAATTGGTGTGAAGAACTGCTGCTCTGTGATGTGAAAAGAATATTCCATGACTGATATATTACATTACTACAAAATAATAAACACTTGAGCTCGGTTGGCCCTTAATGTTTTTGGGTAGAAGTAATTGTAGAAGCCATGCTAAAACTCATCCCACGCCATAACCTTCTTGCATCCTGCATGCGAGATCAGATCCCACCATCCATTTAGGGAATCCCAAAGAATATACATATAAATATTCACCCTCCTCTCTAGAGGGATATCTAGAATCTCAAAAATCGACGATATGTCATCTAACCACAACTCTATAGCATGAGGTCCTCCCACCTCAGGGAATGTGGGTGGATGTGGCTGCTAAATTACCCATGTAAACTCTTCTATAGACTGGGTAGTATTTGGTGCTCCCTAGAAGGTCTGGATAAATCCCATGATGACTTCTCATAAATATGTGTCCACACCTATGTCTGGAATGATGGTTGGTGCCATGACCATCATGACAGGAGGATATACTGTTAGTTCCTGACCATCCATTTTCTGTGTCTGATCACTGCCCTGTATTTGATGTATAGCTATAGGACATCTCAGAGGCATGACTCTGCAAGGCCATGTTCACAACTCAGTTCAATATTATTAGGAACAAAAACATATATGTCTTGGAAAGGATGATGAGAAAAAAAATCATGTTTTACAAAACATGGTTACACACCTTGTATGACCACTACACAACGTTTTACCTTAATTATTTACATGGTCATGTACTTCTACCCAATACTACTCAGGTAAAACCCTACCACACAACGTGATGCTCCCAAGGACATTACATGTACTTGAATCAATTCCCCCCACCCAAGTTACTCTACATAGAAAATCCACATAGTTTTCCTAGAACAAAAGTACATGGCGTGTTCACCCTAAACACGACATATACTACCTATGTTTCAATCACTTTTGTTGTCAGTCACATAGTAGAGGATGTGGTTGACTCGACCTGGCATGTTTATTCCAGAAACGACATGTACTAGAAGGATTTCACCTACCCGTATTGTTATTCACATGGCCGGTTAAAATTTCCTTACAACACGACGTGTACCCCTTGTACACTGCATGTTCCACCAACCATCTATCAACCCTGTGTATCTTCCCTTCTAGTCAGTCACATTGTTAATGATTACATGGCATGTAATTAAGAAAAGTTTTTCCTTCTCAAACAGAAGGATACATTACATGTATTTATCATTACATGTCATGTATTCTGGGTTTTTCGGACAGCAAGCCTTAGAAACTACTCCAGAACCCCATAAAACATTGAAACATGTATATACATGCCAAATTCAGATCCATGAGGGCCAATACTCCATGATAATAAAATTGTGACATCTTAATCATGTATATCAAAAAGTATAATAGTGAAAACAATCACATGATCCACCAAATTGTGATTCATGAAGGCCCATAACACCTCATGGATGAAAGTTGGCATTCATTCAAATGAACATTAAACAATAGAAATACCTTTTCAATTAGTTGGTATTATTTTATGGAATCTATAACAAAAACATGCATATCTAGAACAACATCTATCACAACAACCTGTAATCACTAATGAACCTTAAATGGAATGACATGAATTCCTGGCACATGATCTCTAGAAATTTACTATGTTATCCATGATAAAGCATACCCTCATCCAATCAGGTAGAAACAAAAATAAAACATCAATAAATTCAAAAATAACATCACAGTTCATGGGAACCACCAAATGGTGAAATCAAATCAACTATAATAATTGAAAAACTAGAAAAACTACAATATATGAGGTAAATTGTCTTTTCCCTATTCTCGAGTTAGCTACTTCCATGAACAAAAAATTACCAACTACCTATTACTTCCTATCCCTGTATATAGACTCTAATCAATATGTCAAGAAGAAAATAATCCCTCAGATACAACAATATAATTTCCCAGTTCCGGGTGCCACCTAAAGGTTCCTCATACCCGGTTGGTCACCTGGCCTTAATCACATTTCCCCAAATAATAGAGGTTGTCCACAAGTAGTGAGGTCCTTGGGTGTGATGGAGGTGAAACTATGCCCTCATTGGAAGAGTAACATAGTTTAATAATAATAATATACAACAACAGAAGCAGTAACACCATAAAATTAGCAAACAATGGATGAATGAAAGTAAGGAACAACTACAACACATATATATATATATAATTAATTAATGATTCATGTCAGAAGTATCTTGGAAAGCATCTAAACAAATAAAAATGATATAATACTAAATACAAGTACAAAGGATTACAAGTAAACAACTACAATAGCATCACAAGCCTCATCATGGTCCCATACTCTCCATCTCCATAGAAATCAAGTACCTAAAGTAGAAGGGTGATTTCCCTTATCTATACCTTCAACAATATAATCATTTTGGTTCCAAAAACATAAACAAAACAAGGTGTGAGATGAATCCCAGTATGAAACCACCCAAATATCTATTCCTAACTTTCAGTGAATATATTTAACAAGAAAATATGGTAAATGAAGTAATAAACAAGGATTTACTCAAAAGTAAACAATCCAATAGTTTCAACCATATTCATTTAAATTTATTAAATATTCAACAAATCATTCACAATTAACCCTCTAGGAATGTTTTCATGGCCTAAACCCTCTGGTTCAACACATCATGTGACAAAAAAATGATATAACGACCCTCGGAGATAGCTCACATAGTCTATCCCATTTGGTCTCATGCAAACAAAGACTCTATGAGGAAGAATTCACTATCAATTACCCCTATATTATTTTAATGATAAAAATAATAATCTATGGGGAAGCACTCAATGTCATTTCCCCCAGTGGTCTCATACTGATAACTATAGTGACTCTATGGGAGCAGTCAACATCAATCCCCCTTATAGAATCGTAGCATGAAAAGTATAATTGACTCCCTGGGGATGACCTCAATGTCTATTCCTCCTATGGCCTCAATACACATGGTTCCCAAAGCCATGTGTAATGCAATCATTCACAAACGATATTATGTATCCAAAGCTAATAAAAAATCCTACTATGATAAGAAACTACAATGCATATCACAAGCATGTCTTATAATAACAACTCCATCCTAACAATACTATTCATGGAAAACATAAAATCCTAACATTAAATTCTAGGCACTATAGCCAATATCAAATCCAAAATGGGAAAAACATCCATTTCAAGGTAAACAACCCTATTTGCAATAAAAATCCCAAACTCCAGAAAACAAGGCATATCAGACATTAACAGGATTAAATTCCCTAAACATGAAATACCCTAAACTAGGGTATTGGGCCCTTTTTCACATATAATTCAAAGATAATCTACAGAAAGGCACAAACCACCAAACTCAACATTGTACAATAAATATAGTTGAAACTCAACCTTTGAATTGACTAGGTACTCCATAGATCTACAAAAACGTCAAAAACACTCAAACACAGATATCTCTGGAAAAAGCGGAATCAAGAGAAGAGGCTCTAGAAGTAGGAAGAACTCACCCTGGAGATTTAAATGCAATCGACGACGGTTGTTTAAGAGCATAGATGGAAGGTCAGGGGCTCGATGATGAATTGTCATTCTCAGTTGCTCCTGGACGAGACTAAACCAACAGAAGGTTGTTCTCTAAACAAAAGGCGTTCCCAGTCATATTTAACATATAAAAAGGAATGTAAACTATGTGTTCATTTAATATACACGCCGTGTACATATATTAACCGACCTCTGTTTTATGTGGTCTCATGGTCACCCCACATGGACCTGTACTCAACCGTTACATGGCCAGTACATAGGTACCCATGGAATCTGGGTACACAACATGTACTTCTATGTACATGGTGTGTACTCCTTAAATTTCAAAAAAATCCTCCCTTTTCTAAAAAACATGACAAAAAATATCCATACCATAGACAAAGATCTAGGTTCTATAGTAGCACTGTGGTGTAATAACAAGGTGATGACAAGGCATTTTAAATGAGGATCATTAATGGTTCCTTGTGCTAGCACTACTGCAATACTATTTCATAAATGAAACATCATAACAATGTAATGCCGCAACAAAAAAGAAATGATGCGACATGTTTCATTTTATTATGTTTATGCGTTGGAGTGTTTAGAATTGAACCACGACGATTCTATAATGAACCTACGGTGGAATTTCTCTCCAATGATGAACAAGAAAAGCCAAAGAAACCCTTTCCATTGAAGAATGCTGGGGGATCGTAGCACAGAAACAATTCTCATGGATAACGAGATCGAATCTAGTTATTGATTAATGGTGAAGAATGAAAACATATCATAGGTCGATGATGAAATATATTATCATCCCTCACCTACAACAGATCTAAAATTAGGTAGGGAATTCATTGTGAATGAATTCCCCCTTCTTTATTCAAAAACAATGAACACAGATCAACCCAGAAACAGGTTGATTCGCAGATGAGGTGTTCTTGTGGAAGGGTTATTTCCTTGGGATTTTTCATGGGGATTGTAGATAAATTGTTAAAATTGTGATCCCAAACCTCCCCTATTGGAAAAATCTTATGCGGAGGGTGCGTGCTAACATGAACAAGGCCTGAGCCCCACCTCCTTTTGCATTCTTCGTGGAAGAATTCTAGAAATGGTGTCAAGGAAAGATCCATGACTTCAGAATGAATGTGGAATCCCTATGGCCCTATAGGCATAAATGTTTTGAGAAACGAACCATCAGAGCTACTCTGATGGCCCACCAAAGGAACTGCTGGTGCACCAGCGGTGGCCTGCGTCAGTGGACGTGGGTGGAGGGAGGTAGTGCACTCGTTTGTGGAGGAATGAAACTATCTAGCCACAATGGTGTGGATGTGTGGAACCGACCGGTGCCACATGGAGGGGAGGCCCGCGTCTGGGATTCATTGGCGATCTTGCGAAATGTGGTCTGTCGACCGCATGATTCAAGCCATGGTTGTTTTTCCAAAGCGGAGGAAACTGCCCTGCCACGACCATGGTGAGAGTGGGGAGACAGACACGGCTTCCATCTATGTCTCAGTAGGGTGATGAACTAGTCCACCTCTAGCAGACTGGTAGTCCTAAAGGCCAGAACTGCAGTCCAACAATTCCATGGCCAAATAAACTGTACCCAGGTAGGCCAAGACCCCACTATCCCCCTTTTCAAAGAATATTCTTGTAACTAATAAATTTGGTGTCCGATTAATGCACCGTCTATGGAATTAGGACCCTTGTGATGAGGTAGTCATATGAGATAATCTACATGATTTTTCATGGATGATATCAAACAGACAGGTTGGATTGGACATGAATCCAACTAGACCATTTTTACAAAAAATGCTGATTTCTTACAGGCTGAGCATCCGTTCGACGCACCGTCTATTGAGTAGGGACCCTTATAATTAGTTGTTTATTTGGGATAATATTTGTTTGACTTATTATAAGTTAAGGTACGATCGATGTCTAGAGGAGCAGATCCTTTCAGAATCAAGCATGTTATGTATGGGAATCCAGTGGTTGGCTGTGACTTGAAGCATGAGAGAAACCCTTCGTCGATCATTACAAGAGAGAAACTTCATGGATATGAAGTAGATAAATCCTTAATAGATCAAGAGTATAGTGACCCCTCATGGATAAACATTCGACTGATCCTTTGTGGATAAGCAAGAGAGAGACCCTTTATAAATCAGCATGAGTGTGACCCTTCTTGTATCAGTGTGAGAGGGACCCTAAATGGATCTTCTTGAGAACGAAACTCTGTAGATTGGTATGAGAGAGACCCTTCATAGATCAGCAACATAGAAACCCTTCATGGATCATCAGTAGAGTGACACTTTACAGATCAGCATTGTAGCCTCTCTACTGAATAAGATGATCTAAATTTAAGAATAATCATTAATAATTATGTACATTAGTTATACATGTTATGAGATTTGTCTTTTTCATTGTTCTTTACATTGAGATCATTTTGTTTTTGAATTTTTTCATTCTGTATTTCTGTGATATTTGAGTTAGTCTTGGGGACCCTACTGAGTATTGTTAATCACACCCTTATAGAAGCTTCACCCACACCTATTTTTCCTTGTGTAGATAAAAGAAAACATTGACTGTGACATTCAGGAGCCAGGAATAGATGCTACTCGGAGGTGGATCGATAGACATGGTGTGCAATAGTGACATCCAACAGTGAGCTATACCTACCCTTCAAGCAGGATCCTTGGCAGACAACCTCTGGAGATTGCACTTCCTTACTTTTACTTTCCTTTTAGTTGGTCTAGTATTCCCGACCCTTTTTATTTCTATGGTACATGTTCATGATGTTGGTTCTAGTTTCAGATTACTTTTTGCAGTATGGGCTACACGTGTGTGCACTGGTTAAAAGTTATTGCCTTTATTTTTTGGGTTATTCCTTTTTGGTTCTAGTCACCAGCCCAGGGCCTATGGAAGGTGGGATTGGGTTTGTCATTTAACAGACCCTGGGGGATGGGTCAAGAGATAGTGGTATCATAGGGAAGTCGATTCTAAGAGAAAATCTACGTTTCATTATTTTCGATGGTGGATATACTGTAATGTGCCTTGAGTTTGACTTCCAGTCTGGGGGGTCCATCATTGGTGTGGTGGATGACATATCCATACACCAAGATGCTGAATTCTATTTGCCGACTCAATACATGAAAACACTAGTTGCATGTGATTTGGAAATTTTTTTCTCTTGATTTGTACTGAGTCATCTCAACATGTATAACTTATTGGACATGGAGCATCTGTTTAGATATAGGATACGTCCATGAAGACAACCAGTAATCCATGATTCCTATGAGGGATTAAAACGATGGAATACATTGCAGTGAGGTGTTGGTACAGGGACCACATAAAGTGTTATCACATTTGGGTGGTGTACCAGCACCACCACCACCTATAGAGCAGTAGTTGGTACCAGCCCCACCAGCAAATAGTCCACACTGACTGAGTGCGCTACATGAGTTGTAGGTACAGAGGCCTCCATGTTTTTAAGGAGACACTAATCCACATGTAAATGAGGATTTTATGGATGCAGTTACATGGGTTTATTCCCTGGTAGGGACATGCATAGACTATATGGTGGTGCTATCATCTAGCCTTCCACATGGCACATATGGGATTCGGTGGATCTTAGCACTCTATACACACAAGGGGATGACCCTGAAATGGTTGGACTCAATCTAGACATGTGAGGAGGTGAACATTTCTGGGTAATACTTTGAGAGCCTATTCATGGTAGAGTTTTTACCAGAGACACTATGCTTAGTGAGTATTCCTGAGCTACTGGACCTACAACTTGGAATCATGACTGTGTACCTGTACATGGAGAGGTTTATTTACCTCTCACACTACTACACTAAAATGCTATGTGACCGTTTAGCTATTGACCAAACCCTTGTGCAGGGACTCTGATAAGAGATTAGGGCATCAATGTCTTTTCTCAACATCCTGACGCATGCGAGAGTGCTAGAGTGAGGTATGCTGGTGGAGAGCTTCATAGCCGAGCAGGCACTGACGGTGACAAAATCCACCAGACAAAAGGTGGATGAGTCATCTATAGTAGGTAGTGGGCTTATTACATAGAGGCCCGCATGGGACAGACCATCTAATGGACAAGCCTTGGATACATGGTCAGTATTACAGATCTCACAAGGAAGAAATAGTAAGATGAGGGCTAGAGTTAGTTACTCCTACAGCGGGCTTGGAAACATGGATTGTGACTACCTTATCTACCATATAGATGATGTTAAAATTATTAATGGAGTTCCAGGGAAGAGGAAGAGGATTTAGTGGGGAGGTCTTCGAGGAGAATGAAATGGAAAGGGAGCATGTCGAGCATCAAGCCGTGGTTAAAAATTCTAGGTACTACCTCCACCACCCCCAAGTGGTCTACTACGGTCTCAAGGACCCAGCAGATAGTGGGATTATTGCTTCATGTAGGGGAGGCCTATGACTAATGCACTCCAGATATGATTTGAAGAATGATATGTGTCTTCTCCACTATAGCTTTAGTTATTGACATAGGTGCATGTAACTATTTCTTTTCCATGGACCATGCTTGACCCTCATATATTCTGATTGATCCATTAGCTTGATCTTTATGATTTGAGACTACCATGGGAGGGGATTCAATTATTAAACACATGTGCTGATAGATTGAACATACTCAAGGAGGTGAGAGATTCAGCATGGATCACCTATTAGCAACGTCAAGGCCTAATGACTTCATCTTGGGTATGGACCACTTATCTATAGTCCATGCTCAGATATAATATTTGAGGTGCAATGTGGGTGTGTCTATGTTGATGTGACCTGGGTTTCCTTAACCGGGGAAAAGGGAACATCTACAGCACATAATGGACATTCTTGGAGGAGGGTGGAGCCAATCACTCACCAGTTAGAAAGCCACTCCCTCGATGTGGTGGGAAAAAGGAGTTACAGCTTTCCTAAAGTTCAGGAAAAGTATGCCAACCTATTTCCATAAGATGTCCCAAACATACCTCCTCCAGGAGAGGTATAATTCTGCTTTTTATTTTACCTTGGGATGACACCAATATCTACACCTTCATATTGGATGGCTCCAGCGGAGCATCAGGAGGTGAGATTACAATTGGATGACTTTTAGAGGAAGGGGTTCGTAAGTCCCAGTGTTTCTCCATGGGAATCCCAAATGTTGTATTTCATGACCACATACAGGATCTTGAGACTATATGTGGACATCTGGAACCTGAACTAGGTTACTATGAAGAACAAGTTTCCACTACTGAGGATTGATGATCTCTTTGATCTGCTTAAGTGAGTGAGGTGTTTATTGAAGATCGACCTTAGATCAAGCTATCATCATCTTCACGTACAGGATGAGGACATTGAAAATACAAACGTTAGATGTTGGTACGACAACTCTGATTTTTTTGGTGACGCCTTTTGGAAAGACCAATGCCCCATAGTTGTTCATGGGACTCATCAATTGGATCTTCTAGCCTCACCTCGACAATTTCATGGTAGTATTCATTGATGACATTTTGTTGTAATTGATGTCTGAGGAGGAGCATGCTATACACCTTCAGATAGTCATGGATACAATCCGAGATCCCTAGCATTACTGTATTCTCTCTATGTTCCAGCTCTGGATTTGGGACTCCATATTTCGGGACACATCATCTTGAGGTTAGAGTAGCATTGGATCTGGAAAAGATAGAGGTAGTGCACCCTTTTGAGCCACCTACGAGTGTGACTGAGGTGTGGAGACTCCTGCAGTTCACTAGGTACTACCGGAGGATCATACCTAAAATTCCCTGAGAAGAATATCCTTTTTATGCTTCGATAATAAAAGTAAAAAACCTTCATATTGGTGAGGATGTGACTATAGAGTTTGCAGGAGCTGAGGTGGAGACTGACGAATGCCCCCATCCTGAGACTACCAGAAGAGGGCTTTGGGCTTGTAGTTTTTTGAAATGCATCATGGATTAGATTGGGTTGTTTTCTAATGTAGGAGAGAGTATTGAACACCTATAGGTCATGAAAATTGACGAATCATGAGCATAACTATGAGAACTATGACCTTGAGTTAGCAGGAGTGGTTTTTTCCATGAAGATGTGGCGACACTACTTAACGGGTGAGCGGTTTACCATATACTCCGACCAAAATTGTCAATTATATATCTTCTCAGAGAACAACCTGAACTTGAGATAGAGGTGATGGATGGAGGTCCTACAATACTATAACATTGAGATAGTCTATACTCTTAAGAAGGGGAACATAGTGGCTGATGCGCTCAGTAAGAGGTCTAGTTTGCAGCTACTGAGATTAGCGATAAAGAAGCTAGCCGTGATGTAGATATACTTTGTGGATGATGACCGATTAGATTACATATAGTCTATGACTGTCAATCCACCACTCCTTTAGCTAGTTAGGGTGGTAAAACTTGTGTATGTTAACTACGAGGACTAATGTTCACAGATATCCTTAGGAAAGGCACCTAATTAATTTTCAATAGGTGGGGAGCATTCCATAATTTTCAGAGGATGCACAATGGTAACAATGACGTAATGGGAGGAGGTTTGGAGGTAGTTCCATACATCCCCTTTGACAGTACATCCTGGCGTTGAGAAGAGGTACCAAGAATTCCAACATCAGTACTTTTGGCCAGGGATGAGAAAAGTGGTGGTCGAGTTTGTTTCACGATGCCTCACTAGTCAGCATGTGAAGGTTGAGAATCAGATCCTAGTAGGCATGACACAACCACATGACATTCCAAAGATGAAGTGGGATGGTTTCTCCATGGACTTCGTGATGGGGTTACCACCCACATCCATGTTCCATGACAATATCTTGGTGATCGTTGACCGAATAAAAAAGTCGGATAACTTCCTACCCATCCGATAGTAGAGATCGGTAAAGGGATTGGGTTACCTCTACGTCTAGGAGACAGTACAACTTCATGGGGTGCCTTTGACGATAGTATCAGAACATGATGCATTATTTACTTCTCGATTGTGGTAGGGGTTGCAGGAGGCATTCAGTACTCAGATGCTCTTGAGCACAACTTTTCACCTCCAGACCAATGGTCAGATGTAGTGGACCATAAAAAACATGGAGTACATGATTTGTTCCTATGTTTGGGATTTTGGTCGTAGTCGAAGGACCACCTACCAATGGTGGAGTTTTAAAAAACAATAGCTATCACTCCACCATTGTCCTGACACCATTTTAGGCCTTATACGGGCGGCCATGCAGAACAACTCTAAGCTAGACAGACCCTGGGGAGTCAGAACTCATGGGTCAGGAGTTTGTAAGGGATACCATTGAGAAGGTACAGATCATCCAAGAGTAGATGTGGACTGTCTAGAGAAGATAGATGCCTTATGCCGAGATGTGGCTTTTTCGAGCAGGGGGAACATGTTTTCTTTCAGGTCTCACCCCAATGGGGATTGAAGAGATTTGTACAAGGTAACATGTTATCTCTGAGGTTCATCTGACCTTTCTAGATTCATAGTAGAGTTGGTGAGGAGGCATACTTCCTATATCATCCCCATAGATGCACCAGGTTCATAATGTTTTTTATGTGTTGTAGCTGAGGAGGTTTTTGCACAATCCAAATCAATTCATAGACTAGGGAGAGCTGGACATTGATGATGGGTAAAATTTTTTAGATCTCCTAGTGGAGGTTGAGGATCGACATGATAGGTTCATTCATGGATTTAAAATTTCTTTGCTGGTTGTTCGGTAGCAGCACGGGAACCTCCAGGATAGCACATGGGTGCGAGAGGCTCAGATTAATTCTCTGTACCTCAATATTAATTTTCTTTTATATTGGATATCGGGGACTAAAAATCTTAAGGTGGGTAGAATGTAATGTCTCAAAAATTATATGTATTTTTATTATACTATATGATGTTATTTAAATGCCAGGCGCTTGGAAAACACATGATTTCTAGGACTGAGGTTCCGAGTATGTTATTGTGAAATTTTATTTAGTTCACATAAGTAAATTTTTGAGTGGGTTTTCCTATCATTTGAATCAGTGCTCAGATCAAAAATCTAATGGCACCATCAAACTAGGAAGACTGGGATCAACCTAGAAAAGACATAACATCGACCAACAAGGGTTGGACGGAAATGTTAATTTTCAAAATTTTAGTAAAATAATAAAATAACATTGAAAAAGTTATATGGTTTTCACTTGAGTTGTTGAGAAGCAGGCGACAAATTAGCAGTGCGATGATGAGGCGATGACGAGACACATTAAATGAGGATCATTAATGGATCATGGTGTAAGTGTAACCACTACAATATTTTATAATTTAAGTAGTGTACTGACGCAATGTCACATCATACTAGATATGCTGCGACATGTTTCTTTTTATTAAACTAATTCATTTGAGAGTTGAGAATTAAACACTAGAGATTCAATAATGAACTGATATAAGAATTCTTCTTCAACAAAAGAACAATGAATTCCAGAGAAACTCTCACCAACAAAGAATATTGTAGGATCGGAGCGCAGAGAAAAATCTCATAGAGAAGAAGATCGGATACTGGAATTGATGAATGGTGAAAAATGAAAATGTATCATGGGTTAATAGAAACATGTATTTTCATCCATCTCCAATGGTAGATCCGAATCTATGTAGGGATTTCTTTGTGCTTGAATTAGCCATACTTAATTCTAAAATAATGAACATGGATGAACCCACAAACTAGATGATCTGTCCATTGTGTGTTCTTATAAGAGGGTGCTTCATGTGGGGTTTTCACGGTGATTTTTGATAGCATGATAGAACTATGATCCAGAACCTCCGTTGTTTCAAACATCTAATGTGGAGGGTGTGGGATGACATGGATGAGGCCTGAACCCCTCTGCCTTATGTGTTCATTGTGTAATAATTATCAAAATGGTGGTAAGGTGAGATCGAGGCCGTCATAGTGAAGGTGGTATCCCTGTGGTCTCGTAGGCATAGATGGTTTTAGAAATAGACCACTAGAGAAACTCCAATGGTCCATAGAAGGAACTACTAGTGCAACGACAGTGAATGTGGGTGGAGGGAGGTGGCTGAGGGCCACAACGGCCAAGGGCCACAAAGGCGTGGAAGTGTGGCATCGCTCAGTGCCACATAGAGGGGAAGCCCACATCCAGGCCACTCGGGAGAGTTGGAGGGACATTGTTCATAAAACGAGTAGGGTAGTCTAGCCAGCTAGACTAGTTGGCCACATGGAATAATCTGTGGTCGTTTGACTATGGTGGAGGAAACCACCCCACGTCGACTGTGGGGCTGGTGGGGAGATGGATATGACATTCAACCGTATCCTAACTGGGTGAGGAACCAGTCTTCCTCTAGAGAACTGGGCATGAAATCAAGCTGGAACCGTAGCCCAACGAGCCCACGACCTAAGCCAGGTTGGCTCTGGGATGGGTCTGGTTGGTCTTAACCAGTAAGAGTGGGCCCAGACCCCACTGGTCCCAGTTTCACTGAAACACCTGTAATTAAAATACTGGGTGTTCGATGGACATGCTGTCTATAACAAAATGACCCTGGAAATGAGGAAGTCATTCTATGAAAAAAATATTTTTGTTTTTGTAGAGGTTATTTTACAACCGAGTTGGATCAGACATGAATGTTACTATTCCGTTTTTAGAAAACATCCCATATCTTACAGACAGGGTGTCTGTTCGACATTCCGTCTATGGAATTTGGAGACATAAACTGATATGGCCATTTGGGATACTTTATGTAGGACTTCATGGAGGTATAGGTATGACCGATGGATTGAGGAGCTGATTCTCCCTAAATCATGTGTGCTATGTATAGGAATCCAGTGGCAAGATGTTACTTGAAGAATGAGAGCGACCCTTAGTGGATCTGTAGTGGAGAGGCCTTTCAGGGATCCATAGTAGAGAAATCCATCATGGATCAGTAGTAGTGTGACTTTTCATGGATCATCAACAGAGTGGTCCTTCATGGATTAACATGAGGCTGACCCTTCAGGGATAATAACGAGAGAGGCCCTTCGTCAATCATCATGAGAGAGACCCTTCAATGATCATAATAAGAGGGACCCTCTATGGATCATCATGAGAGGGAACCTTCATGGATCAGCAGTAGATATACCCTTTTTGGATCAGTAGTGGAGACATCCTTCGTGGATTAGCAACCAACCCTCTCAACAGAATAAGATTATGTGGCTTTACGACTAATCATCTTTACTTATGTACAATAGTTATACCTATTGTGAGTTGTGTCTTTTTTATTTTTCTTTACATTATGATCATTATTTTTTGTAATTTTACATTGGGGATTTTTGTGAGACCCATGTTTTTCTCAAGGTCCATACTGAGTATTGTTATACTCAAGCCAGCACGGGCTTCACATGAACCTATTGTGCCTTGTACAGACAATGGAAAACTTTGACATAGACTTTGGGGAGCCAAGGATAGATGGTTCTTGGAGGTGGATTGATAAATGTGGTGTGCTATAATGACATCAAACCCTGAGTTTTACCTACCCTTCAGGTATGATCCTTAGTAGACGAACTCCAGATCTTGATCATCCTTATATGTACTTTACTTTCAGTTGGTCTTGTATTCTAGCTCATTATGCTTTTTGTAGTAATTGTACTTGTTGTTGGTTCTAGTTTAATCATACATTCCGCATTATGGCATGTGCATGTTTGTACAAGTTTAAAGAAAATGCTTTCCATTTTTGGGAATTCATTTTTAGTGCCGGTCACTAGCCCCTGGCCTATGGAAGGTGATCTTGTGGTAGTCCTGGAAAGGCCCCCATGGGATGGGTCATGATATATCACAAAACCCTATTAGTGTTTATGATGTTTATAACATTGTAGAATGGCTCTTGAATAATTCATAACCGAATTTTCTCTTCATATTACTAATATAATAAAATCTATTTTATTATTTAATAGACTATATAAATTATTCAAATTTTTTTATGACACATATATAGACCATATATGATACAAGAGAAAAAATAATATCCCTAAATCATGGTTATAATGAAACATACATTGATTATTTTTTACACAGTGTTATGTGACATTTTTTATGAAAAACACTAAAACTACTACTAATAAAACATATATAGAGTCCATTTATAGTAATACAGAATGTTCATTTTCCAAATATTCATATATGTTGGGATTTAAAAAAAATTCATACCTATAAAACCTAATTTTGGATACTTTGGGACACATGTGATCGTAAGAGTATGTTATTTTTCTGGTTCGAATTTTAGATATTCCAAAAACAACCAATGTAATTTGGACCCCATAAAATTATATCAAGCCTTTTCAACCATTAATAAATATTATTTAGACACATTATAAAATATTTAATATTCTAGGAATCTATTTTAAGGGTTTATTATCTTCAATATATTCTATAAAACTATTTGAAAAAGATTCATATTGTATGTTGGAAATTCCATGATCCTACCTAGGTACCCTAGTATCCTGGTGACCAATCCATCCATGAAATAGCCTGAAGGGTATTCTTGATACCCATAGTTCGATGAGTAGCACATGGAATCATATTATGGGATGTGGGAATGGGTTTTCTACAAAAATTGTGGGAGTATATTGAGAAATTTCAGTGTGCATTGAAAAGAAACTCCACTAGGAATAAAGTAGTAGAATACAATAGAGAATAAACAAGAAAAAAATATTACAACCCATGTAAAAAAAGTGAAAACAACCCAGGTACTTAAGGATACAACAAACCACATCCAAGTTTCAACAACTAGACCCACATCTAAGAGATCCTCTCCCCTAACTCAAACCAGGAATGAGATAATCTACAAAATTCCAAAAGAATAAGTAGGGTGTGGGACAAAAATACTAGTAGGATTTCACCATGGACTCAATATCACATTCAAAAAATATATTAACCAATGAAGTTATTTCAACATTTAATGTAATAGGAATGTTTGTAATTTTTAAATGATTTTTTAAAAAAACTTGATATATATTTCAAACGAAGGAAAAATACTTTTAGTAAAAGGATTAAAAGTAATGAAATATATATAAAATAATGGATTAAATAAAATAGTTATATAAAAGAGTTTATGTAAATTAAAAATACAATTAGTGTTGTTTTACAAAATTTTCAAACATTTATATATCAGAAATAAAAAAAGCGAGAAAAAAGGTCATCTTCCAAATGGAATGTATAGTCCATGTTATCAGACTCCTTATGCTCTACGTTATACCATCAATATGTGTATAAAAAAATCCCACATGAAACATGACAATGGAAACGCTTCTCCATCCCCCAGGGGATGTGACTTACAATATTTATGTTTTAAAATGTTGAAATATCATAAAGTGTGTCCAAATAATAATCAAAATAATTAAGGCTTGCATGTGGTCTTACACAATCAATGATGGAAAATTTATTTTAAGACTCCATAAAATATAGTTAAATATCATTATTATATTTCAATTCCTATTTCATATTTCAAATCAAGATGGGTTTTAATAATACACATGCCTCTATATCATGATAAACCCATTGGGTTTCTATCAAACATTTTAAGCCATTTTTGAATTTATGAACTTCATTCAAATCTAATTCCATCAAGATCATAATTCATTTCCATGATTTAATTGAAAATATTAATTGAAATAATTTCCTTCGAAATTGTAACTTAATTTACGCAATTTAAGTCAAATAATTTCTGTATACCTACCCCAATTTAATGGGATTGGGGGTTTTCCCAATTTTCATGTTAGAACCATTTCAAATCACCCAATTCGAAGGAATTTAATTTTATTACATCAATTGAAAGTATGTTTAATCAATTTAATTTAAATATATAGTTGATATATATCATGAATTTCATATTTAAAAAATTTGGATAAATAGCGAAGCATAATATACCTTTTCTCGAAAATCAACACTTGCAATGACACTAATAAATGAGAACAACGGTGCAGAATCCCTAGATAGACAACGTAGAGAAGAGATTCAACAACACAGAGCATAAATCCATCAGTTTTAGGATGATATATTGAAATAAAAAATGAGTAGAAATAGATAATAGTGAATGATGAATGATAACACATTACCTAGAATAAAACTATAGGCACATCAATGATCAATCAACAAAAAAATGATCTAAAAGGGTTTGAGACCCTCAATATCACCTAGGGAATGTCTTAAGTCATGTGAGAAGAAACTAGAGTGGAGGAGAAAATATATCTCAGTAGTGATTCCTATTTATAAAAAATAGTTGGTGCATTACAAGATGTGTAATATGCTTTCAGGTCATGAAATAGTTAATTTCCATAACCAATGAAAAATGTGACACTTTGAATTGAATGATGTTAATTAAATAAAACACGAGATGTAATGGATAGTCACATAGTGTAACATTCACAATATGAATCCTTTCATGAAGTGCCTTTATAATCCATTAAACGTCGTATAAACCAGTTAAATAGTGTTTCACCCTCTAAAATCATAAAAAAAACTATAGTTAAAGTTGAGAATCCAAAAAATTGATGACTTCAACATTATAGGTATCCTAATAATTAATTCTCAACCCTATCCCCACAAAAAAAGGAGAATCCAAATGAAGGAAGAATTCATACATGTCAGATCGGTAATGGGATGTAACATACTCTCCACTATAGAAACATTCATTCCCAAGAAATCATGGGGTGAAGCTTCCATTCCACAAAGATGATTCTAGTACCCACTCATTATTTCATTATGTTCCATCATCTAATTATTATCAAAAACATGCTTCCATATCACACGAACCAAAGGTATCATCCTCCCATGAAGTAACATGGTCTCAGAATCAAATCAAAAATAAATTAGGTTAAATCTCTAGATCACACAAGCTCAAAATATGTGATGGATAAGAAAAAAACTTTCTCAACTATGATACATGGAATACATAATGTATCGGTGTCACTTAAAGTGGATGTGATAAATTGAATTCAACTTTCCCCGAATATTCAAAAACCTATAATGGTTCCACAAAATAGGGACTGAACTTCCCTTGCATCCCAAACCCTCGATGAACCAACCAGTGTGAAACTTTCAAGAACACCAAGTCACCCATTGAGAACACCAATGTTCTATGACAATGATTGGTGTAAGACTTATATTGTCTCGGTGCTATAGATAATATCTGATAAATTAACTGAATCTTATCGGTCATATATTACAGAAGACATAGTCAAAGTAAAGAATTCTCACCAATCTTTGACTAACAAAACAAATATTTATATGGTTAGTAATATAAGGCCCCAAATGGGGCCATTATGATTGCAGATTGGTAGCTATTGATATAGGGAAACTCAACCAACCCCAATTGATCATCTTAAGCCCCACTAAATTCAAGAACACATGTTTAAATCATATAATTATATTTTTTTGGTTCTATCTATCTAGACATCTGACTATATATGGTAGGCCATATAGAAATATACAAGAGATCCTAACACCACCTAAATTACTCTTCAAAAAAGAGAAGTGAACCAAGGTTCCCTATAAAAAACAATAGCATACAAAACTATCTGAAAATGAAAAATCTCATTCACGTAGATATTTCCATACTCATCAACCATGGATATATCACAGATGGTTATAGTGTGAGACATCTTGGTCAGCCCATTAATCACAAATGATATCTCATTCTTCTATCTTTGGGTATGAGGCAACACAACCACAAATTCCATAGTGATATCACACCACTTCCATGTAGGGACTAGTAGTGGATGATGTAAGCCTTAAGGCCTATAATTCATGACCCCCACCTATTGGAACATATAGAAGAAAAAGAAAAAAATTAGCAAGACCACTTTTCATACCAACCCACAAAAACTACTACCACATATCATGGAAAATATTTGTGGTTTCTAGGGGCACAACCCACTAGGAATTATGAGAATCCCCCTATCACAACCTCTTTTGATACTAATGGATCAATGAATCATTTGGAATAGTATAGAACACCATATTTGGAGAACAACCAAAGAGAAACTGTATACCCATTATAAAGAGAGTCTCTAGTTATAAAGAATAAATCATAAAGGTTATGATAATGAAGAATCATCGTGGGAAGGGAATATGTCAACTGAATGTTGGATAATGAAAAAAATATTATCCTTTCTCCAAAACTCCAATATACAACTGTGCAATGAGATAAATAAAATACCACTATTTGGAAAATTATTTATCATCTTAGGCTGGATGTTTCCTATTCAATGCATCAGCAATGACATTCCCATTCCTCAGGGTGAAAACGATGTCAATATAGAATGACTGCTTGTATGCCAGCCAATGCCTTTTATAGAGATTAATATATTTTTACGAGAAGATAAAACTCAAGATTTTGTGGTCTAAAAACACAAAAAACATTCCTCAAAAATATTAGTTCCACCAAATGTTATGAACATGCATAAAAACCGCATGTTCAAGGTCATGTGTATGATAATTATTCATGTGTGGCCTAAGACAAGGAGATCTATATGCTACTACATGACCACCTTTCATAAAACCACAACACAAGACCGAACCTAATGCATCCTATAAGACCACATAGCTATGTATTGACTCTAGAAGAGTCAAAATAGGTGTAATAGTCAAAATATGTTTAATATCAACAAAAGATATTTGAATTTTATCATTCCAAGAAAGCATCACCCCTTCCAAGTCAGAGTTGTCATTGGAGGATCCAACTTTGATGTATCCTTCACGAATATAAAATAATATCTGGATATTCTTAATATGCTTCTAATATTGAATAATGTTTTTGGTTTCTCCCATGTCATATCAACCATTACCTTCTTAGGGATAACTGATATATACTACTCAAACCACACAAACACCTTGAATTTTACTTCCAGATTCGATAAATCACAATTTCAAAAGCATGTTGACGATTTAGTGATTTATTATAATGCTCAAAACTATCTTCTAGTGATTCAAATGATCCTCATCATATTTAAAGGAAACAAGGATGTCATCCACATAGACGTCCCAAAAGGTATCCAAATACTCGTGGAAAATACTCTTAATTAGATCCATGAATACTATAGGAGCATTTTTCATACCAAAGTGCGTAACAGAGTAATCATAATTGTTATAACTGCTCTAAAAGGTTGTTTTCTAAATTTCATATTCCTTTATCCTCAACTAATAAAAACCAGATTGGTGGTAAATCATTGTAATAAACTTCATCCATTTCAACTAATCAAATATATCATCAATATGTGGAAATAAATATATGTTCATTATCATTGAAAGAATTTTCACTCGATAGTAAAAACGTAAGAAAAATGAATAGGAATCTACCTAGGTGATAGAATAGGGCATTTAAATCATTTTTTAGGAAGACTATTCAACTACGAATTCAACTCATTCTTTTTATTTAGAGCGATTCGATAAGAGGAAATTGAAACAGGTTAACTTCTAGGAATTGAGTTAGTTGAAAATTCACTCTCCCTTAGCAGGGGAAAAATAGATAAATTAGAAGGAAACACATTGAAAAAGTCTATGATGAGTGTAGGAAGACCACAACTCATTGAATCCCACAATAGATTAAAAGAAAACACTGACATCACTTTACCCAACTCTAGATAAGAAGGTCCAACATGGCTCGACCTTGAGTCTCATTCTCCTTCAATGACAATAGGTACACCAATGAGTGTATTAAGGTAGAAAAATCAATGATAATAATTAATCCCATATTTATATACATTGAGACTATCCATTATGAATATGAAATCATTCTATTTCATGTCTTGGACCAAAAAACTCCAATCTATCTGGACATCGGATAGATAGAATACAGAAGAAGTTCTAGAGAGACATTGCACACTATTCATACAATGGTGTAGTAATATCCATTTCCCAATATAAATAATCTATAAGATGATTAAGTAGAATAAAACTATAGGTTCATGTAAATGAGTTAGTGGAACAAGTATAAAATAAACCAACCACTATTAATGAAGTTATAGTAATTGTACATCACATTGTTGTAGACCTGTGTCTGCTTCCTATGGAGACTCTTCCACATTATGATGTAACTTCATTATTGATTCCTATAGATGAAACCATTTTATACATGAATAATTTTATTTCCCTATAGTTTTAGGTGGAGTTGAAGATCTTGTTCCACTACATGGAGTAGAAAAATTATTTACGAATCTCTATATGTTTCCTAATCATCAATAGGATCTAAAATTCATGGATGCCTCAGTGCAAACCATATTTGAATTTCTTGGATTTCCACAATGATATAAAATCAATAGACTTACTCTTATTATATTATATGGCCTATAGTGACTATACCATTGAGAAATTATAAGAGAATCATTATGCCCCTATTTTCCTCTAACGAAACTCACACTACCACTAGGACATAATGAAACTCTGGATAAACCTGAAATTCGATCCATGTCTACCTCAACCATTATCGCCATATGTTGTAAATTAGCACCATCAGGAATATATAGCAAGAAATCTTAAGAATTGATATTTTATCAAATTCCAAACTCAAACCATAAATACTTAATCAAATAATTAGATACAATCTCATATGTAAACTTCACTAGCTCAACAAAGTGATTTGAACACTCAGCCACTATTCAGATGGCCTGCTCAAGCTTGAAAAAGTTAATAACCTTTGCCAACACCATTGACTATGTATTGAACTGGCCATTGTAAATAACCTTGATGTACATCCACTCTAATCCATAATGTTTCATCTTCATCACCATTTTATCCCACCATCTACTGATATTTCCTTCTATCATGAAGCTGTCACAATTTACCTTGATCGCATCTGGTGTCTCTAAGAACTCAAATAGACATTCAATCTTTCCCAAACATTCCTTGACATGATGTGGATTAGTGGATCCTTTAAAAAATGGGGGTTTCTAGTTATGTAACTCTTGGGAATGATTTCATAAAACATCCCTATGAGGATCCATAGTTGGAGCCTAAACGAGAGTTAGAAGTGACACTAGCCTAGAGATTGGACAGTGTGAAAAAATCTATACAAATATATTTGACTCCACTAGAGGATTATCTCACTAAAGTTCAATAAAATTTCTTCTTGAACCTAATTTTCACTTCTTCTCAGAGGCGTGATGCTGCACAACATCAATAGTCAACAAAAAAGACATTAGACTAACACTAAAACTGTGCAAGAAGTGATGTTATTTCCAACAGATGGAACCCTAACATTTAGATCCCACCCTACCAAAATAAAAGTAGGGAAACAAATAGAACTAATCCATAAGAAATCCTTCCCTAACCACCCATAGTGACTTAAGGTTCATTGTGGTGATATATGTCTAAGTACTCAATCGAAACTACCACTTATGTCCCTAAAACATTCCTATTGTTTGCTTACATTACAAAAAAATCTCAACCTCATACTCTTATAATATTTTCTCTTCAACTAAACAGGATACTCTACATACCTAGTAACTGAGCCAAACCTGAGATAGCCTGAAGGGTTTTTACGATCCCCAAGGGTAGGCATGTAGAACATGAAATCATATAATTGAATGTGGGAATGGGGTTTTCACAAGAATAGTGGATGAAAAAAGAGACGAGTCAGTATACATTAAAAAGAAGCTCTACTGGGGGTAAAGTACCAGAATAACATAAGGAACAAAGAAGACCAATATAGTATAACCCAATTTCCAAAATAGGGAAAAATATCAAGTCCCTATGGACAATACATGCAACATCTAAGGTTCAACAGTTGGACCCACGTCATAGAGATATTTCCCCTTCCTTGAACCTAGAATGAGATAATCTACAAACACCCAAATGCACAAGTATGGTGTGAGATAAATGTACCAGTTGTGTCTAACCCAGGATTCCATAACTTAGGCCAAAAAACATTACCAAAATAAATTCATTCAACTTTTAAAATAATAAAACAGTTTGTCATTTTCAAACTATATTTAATGAAATCATGCTATACATTTGAAATGATGGGAAAATAATTTAAGAAAAGGTTGTACAAGGGATGGAATACTTCTAAAACAATGGATTAAATAAAAAGTTTCATAAAATAGTTTATCATATCCAAAATGTATGTAAATATTTTTTACAACATTGGCATACATTTATATCTAATATATAAAACAAGTGATCAACATGGTCTTATGCCAAAAGGTACATATGTCCCAATCTATTTCAATATGAACACTCTATGTGATCCCAGCAATACGTGTATACACACATCCCCCTACCACTAGCCAATGGTGACTTGTCACAATCCCACTGCGTATGTGACCCGTTACATGTATGTTTTAAAATATTGTAGTTGTGTAAATTGTGTCCAAATAATAATAAAAATACATAGGGATTGTATTTTCTTTTATATAATCATTGATGGATTTTTTTAGATTTTTTATAATATAATTAAATCCCATTATTCCATTTTAATTCTAATTTTACATTTTAAAAAATAGGGATTAATTAATAACTTGTCTTTTAAACATGAGAAACCAGTGTGTATCTATGAAAATATTTTCGTCTAATTATAAAAGATTGAAATCCATTCCAAAACAATTCCTTAATTTTCACACTTAATTCAAACAATTAAATTCACAAATTTAATTGAAATAATTTTGGACAAAATTATAATTTAAATTAAACAATTTGAAATAAAAAATTTATATAAACCCATCCCAATTTAATGGGATTAGGGGTTTTACCAACTCTCATGCTAGAACCATTTCATATACCCCAATTCACTGGAATTCTATTTTATTATATTAACTGAAATAATGTTTTAGAAATTGAAATTAAATCATCCATTGAAATATATCAAGAAATTCAATGTTAATCAATTTTTCTAGAGATGAAGGAATCACATACTTTTTCATGGAACTAAATAGTCTCAACAACAACCTTCAATGAGAAAAAAGATGTAGAAATGCCTCAAAAACAACCTATAGATGAGATGAAAAAACAAGTATCATATATCAATCAGTCTTTGGATGATCTATTGATAGAAGAAAGGAGGATGAAGCGATAAAGATGAAGAATTAAGGATAATGTTTATCCTGTAATCACACTGTAAGAGAAATGATGATCAAATGCCCATTGATGGGACCTGGAAGGGTTGGAGTGATTGATGATCTCCTAGGGAAGGCCTCTTTTTAAGGGAGAAGAATATAGAGAGGAGGAGAAAAGTGATCTCAGCCATTTTTCAAATTTACAAAACCATAGTTTGGTTATTACATGATGTTTAATAGTCATTCACATCATTATAAAGTTAATTTCCATAACCGCAAGAAAAAACATCTCTAAAAATTGAAAACCATTCATTAAATATCTCAGGAAGTGTAAAATAATGTCACAATGTGTAACCTTCACTATCTGAATCCTTTTATGAATATCATAAAAAATCAATTACACATCTTGTAACTAAGTTACATAGTGTGTAACCCATCGAAGTCCTATAGAAAATATCTATTAAATATTAGAGTCCAAAAAATTGTTGACATCACCCTTATAGGTATCCCCCAATTCATTCTCACCACTACCCTAACATTGAAAAATAAAATACATGACATGGTTAAAGGAATACCTATCAGATCAGAAATGGGATGTTATAGACAACTATAAAAGCTACCCAACACATGGTTCAAAATACATCTCTAACATTATCATGGATTTTATTCAATGTTCAAGGTAGTTATCTATTCAATAATATAGAATATGTAATAATAATACAATAAATCCCAAACAATAATTAAATGGATTAACTACAACCTAAAATAATTCCAATCTATTATCAACAAGTGGTCAACATTTTCTCTATTTACTTTAACAATGTATATAGTTGTATCCTCTAAATACTTTTATAATATAAGATTAGAATCATTTACCTATTAATGGTATAAATCTCTTCATCCTATAGAGACCATTTAAATTATTTATATTAACCAAATATATATTAAAATATTTTCTAAATATAAGGATACATCATATTTTAATATAAAAACTGAATTTGAAAATATTAATTTTTTAATAATCAATATAAATTCTAGATTTCATAAATAAATAATGGAGATAAGTGACCATGTTAACGGTATTTATTTAATAAAAGTAATATAAAAAATTTATAAGTGTGTGATATGTTTTTCATGATATTTACGTCATTTTAATATTTTTTTATATTTTCATTTTTAAAAAAATTGATTTAAATGATTATATATGTTTATAATTTAATATTCTATAAACCTAATCAATTGTATATATTAGTGTTTCCCTCAAATTATTTTTTAGCCTCTTTAATAAATGATTTGTTCTTACAATATATCCTCTACATTTTAGAGATAGAAAATGATAAATGAAAATGATTGGATAAAATACCCCCTTGAATCCATGATCCTCAAGTCAATGAAGGGGAATCATAAGTCTCTCAATCCATAGATAATAGAAAATAATGACCATAGAATAATTTTTTTAAATATTGTGTATATGAGGAAAATATTGATAGATCCTATAAATGATCATTATATCTATTGTCATCCAAAGATAGATGAGTACTAGAGGATTTCACCATTCAACCAAGGTACCATTTATGTATTCTATCATTGATTTAATTCTTCTTAATAATATTTTTTGTATTTTTTTCATGAATTAAACTGACCCTCATATGTGAGATATAATTTAATGATGCTTCTATAGGTAGAATTTTCATTAAATACTTGTTTCAATTGATTTTTCCACTCATATGATTATTCAAAAAGGAGCACTAATTTACTCATGGGAGATAATATTTTTATTGTTGAAAACAATGAAAATAAGATGCTGACCTCTAAAAATTTATTCATACCATATTATTATTTTTTATTAAATTATTAATCTAATAATGTAACCAATAAGTGATATGAATTGGCCTAAAATTTTAACAATCAATATTTTATAAAGAAAAAATTGTATAGAAATAAATAATTTATGTGTTCAGAAGAAACATTAATTATAGTTTTCATACTAATTTAAATATTCTTAAAAAGAAACTTATGATTGTGGTTGTGAAAAAATTATTTACCTATAAGATGATGTGATTAACATGTCTGACATGGGTAAGGCTAATGTTGTTTTTGTTTTAGGATGGGAACCCAAATTAGAAGTGTTGAATATTTTTTATTTATTTTTACTCTTTATTGATATATTTAAAGGCATTACCATATTTGTGGGATATTTGATATTTAAATTGGATACATTATTTTTGTAACTTATTTATATTTTTATATTATTCCCTTTTTTGGTAAATGTTTAATTTAATAAAACTTATATATGTTAAATTTATATTATTCATGAACATTTTTGTGGTCTTCTGTTATTTCACTAGTCATGATTTCTTATAATATTTATCCAATATCTATTTTACATTTAGTTATTTAATATTTTATATAAGAATAATAAAATTCCAGGGTACAAAATATATTATATCTTTATTAAATAAATTATTCATTATTCATTTATAATTATTATAAGAGTGATATTTATTATTCATTAATGAGTATTGTAACTTATATACAAATAATCTCTATATGATTTAATTTATGTTTTTTTTGTGAATATCATAAAGCATGTTTTATTCTACATTTTTGTATACTATTTTTCTATTCTATAGAACATGTTTAGCATTATTCGTTTCATGTTTTCTTTCACACCTCATAAAAAATTGGTTCATTGTAATATTTTTATGTTCTACATAACTAATCTTGTTTAATCAAATGTCAATAATGTTTTACTTTTTAAATTTTAAAAATTATTAACTAATTGTTTATATATTATATGTTTAGTTTTTATTTTATTATTTATAAATATTATAATTTGACATTATTTTTATAGAATTAATAATAATATTCCGAAATTAACATGTTACTTATAAAATAAAAAGTATTTCTATGTGAACCCATCATTTGTCATAGAGCTATTTTTTTATATCTTCATATATTTAAAACATATAATTTATAAAAACCATACAATATTTTTTTGAGATCATATAAGATTATTATAAATAGTATATTTTAATATTTTAAATTATATTTTTAATTTAAATATGAAGCATCTATAGAAAAAATGCACTTTTTTTATGTTCTATATATTTATTTATCTAATTTTTTTAATTTAATCATTGTACTCCAAAATCCAAATTTATATTTTATATAGATTTTAATCTTTCAAATTTTATCATATTAGGGTTATTTTAATGTTGTATATTTAATATGTCATATTATAATATTAAATCGAATACAAAAAAGTTTTATGTTTAATTTATATTTTTAATATATTATTATGTATTTATTTCATTTAAACATAGAAATGTATTATATACTGAGTTAATTTTTTTGTATTGAAGGTGGATTATATTATGATAATAATATTAATATAATTTTTTTAATATTTATAAATATGTACAAAATATAAGACAAAAAAATATATTATATGGTCAATAATTATTGATTTTTGTGATTTCTTATTAATATATGTCTCTTTTTAATCATTCGCTTTTGATTTTAATTTTTTTAATTAATTTGAGATAAATATATAATATTTTCTGGGGTTTTTCAATTAATAAAAATTTTCTTATTCACAATGTAACATGTCATGTGTTGGCTTATCTTCTATATATTTTTGATTAATTTCAATATTAATTTATTATTTGATACCTCTTCATTATTTATTAGAAAATTCTATGTCTTTAGCTATATTTAATGATTTGGGGTAAATTCCCCTCTTACTCTCTTTTTTTTGACAAATGGTTTATAGACGAAATACATTACATGATTTTTATAATAAAACATGTTTCTTTATGGATTACCATTTTAATTATAATGAATGTTTTATATTCTTCATAACAAGTTAGTTTTTATTATATAAAATAAAAATCATTATTTTAAAAATTATAAGTTTTTTATGTTTATATTTTATTTGTTGTTTTCATAAATAAATAAAAAAAATTCACCATTAATTTAATTTTTTGACAATGAAATTAAAGGAATAAAAATATATGTTTTAGTAAAATATGATAAATTAATAATAATAATTCAATTAAATAATTCCATTTATTTTTTTAGATTGTTTTCTAATAATAATTAATGTTATCGATGATTAATTAACTACAGCATTTCGACACATGGTGTTTATATAGTTAGATTTATCAATATTTAAATTTTATTATTTAGCTTATATGTACAAAAAAGAATATATTTTCTATATTTTTGAAAAATTAAAATTAGTCTATAACATAATACTAATAAGTTGTATTTAAAAAATACAATAAGAATAATTTCCTCCACATAATATATTAGTTTTGATATTAGATAACTAAATTATCTACGAATGAAATAAGTACAATACTATAGTAAATTCAATTAAATAAATAGAAAGGGAGTTAAAAATTTATTGTTTTATAGTCTCATGGAATGAATTCAGGTATGACCATAGTTTTACAATGAAAAAATGATAAAAATATGTTAAACCAATTAAAAAATAAATATGATGAACATTGATTTAAAATAATATTTTGAAATATGTTTGATCCAATTTTAATATGTAAGGTTTTACGATGAAATATAGCATTTTTAAGTGGTACATATTCCTTTAAAAAGATAGTTATTACAATAATATGCACACCACTAAAATTTTATTGTAATATATATTAGGTAATTATTGGTAAAAATACAATAAACACACACACACACACCATACAAAGAAGATGGAAAAGAAGGCCATATCCCCCTGAGGGATAGACCACCCATTAATCCTTATTTATTCATTACATTGCATAATGGCATAGTGGAAATGAAGCATATTACAATCCCAAAGGCGCACAACCTCGCCGAAAGGTCTAGTGCAACGTCATGCCCGAATCATACTACCTATGTCATGCTAGCATCACCACCTGCCCACATAATGCATCATGCGTGAGACACCACATACCTGTAGAAATTTTCACCCCCGAATATTTGAACACTGTTTGGTTGTAGGATTATGGGGAGTATTATCCACATAGGTAAGCCACCGACTAGAAAATGTATTATTTAGTTAAGGAGGTATATATGGGAACCACACTACACCTTTCCTGGGACCAAAAGACCACCCGAAATGATTTATATTGGTAACAAGGTCTAGGTGGCCCCCTCACCTTTCCCATCCTATAACCAACCCACTACACACATACCACACACCCTTAGCAAATTTATAGTGTTGCGAGACTCGAACATGAGTAAGATCTATTTTCACAGAGTGGCTGCCTTACACGCTACCAGCTAAAATAACTATTATCTAATTACATACAGAATATAGAATATATATATATGGGAATATAAATATTTTATATAAATATTTAAATCAGTTGATAAATTTTTTCAATCTTTCTTAAGAGAAATAAACTGTAATTATATTTTATCAAATAATAGAAAATATTTTTCAATTTTATAAAACATATCTCACTATAAATTCATTTTTTAATAAATATAATAAATTTTATTTTAAATTTGTCATATATAAAGATCTAATTTCTTTATTTTGATCATTTATGGAATTTCAATATTTAAATTAATTGTGGTTGACGTTTTGGGAAATTTAATAAATAAGTATATAAAATTTAATGAAAAAATGAATATAGTATTAAATCATCATTTTAAAAATCAATCTCATTTATATAAAATGTCTATCTTCAACCATTAGGTAAAAAATATATTAGATGACAAAATTAAAATCACTATTACATTTTTGGTCAATCAATTATTCTATATTCATTACATATTTCAAATATAGCTCTTAGGGTCTCTACCCTCGACCTAGGGTGGGGGATCACCCTATTTTGTGATGCGATTAAGATAGTCAAGGTAGATCTTTCTTTAATATAGCTCATTTTTTTTATAGGACTATTAGAAAAAATTATAATACAAGAGGTATTACCCATTATAGACCCTATAAAATAAATAGAATCTATCATTCGAATCCCAAAGGACATTAAATAAATATCATGAAAATAAAAATTACAACTACATGAGTGAATTATACATTTTAGAATATAATAAAAATATTAATGGAAAATATATCACAACCTAAGGCACACACTCTTTCTTCCTGAACATAAACAAAATCAATAACATATTATATTACAATAAATAGTAAATATTGTTTAGTTCAATTTTTTTACATTCTTTTTATTAAACTGATGTTAAACATATATATGAAATATAATTTTATATATAATATATATAGGCATGTTTCTAATCCACCAAAATCAGTGTTTATGATAAAATGTATAATATATATATATATATATATATATATCCATAACTATTTACATCTCCCATAAAACTATCTATAATCTATTTCACATCCATGATTCACTATTAATAAAAGTCTTCCCAATCCCATATTGAAAAATATAATCGCAAAATAAAATCAAATGCCCTAATATTTAACATCACTCAAAATTAAATCAAAATAAAAAAGATCAATACATAAATGAAATCAATTGATCAGGTAAATTATTCCAAATATACCAACATTCTTGACTACCTATCAAGTTTGTGTTTGGCTCACCCATATATTAATCCTTATAAATATGTCATCCTACTGAAAGCACTAGTACTGAGTAAAAAAAATATGAAAATAATTTCACATAATAATATATAAATTATCTAAAAGAATCACATCACCTTATGTTTTTTATTTATTCATCACATCTCCACTTCTATAACAGCAACATATATCCTCCTTCACCCCCATACATTAAATAAAATAATGTTTTTATTTATTATAAATTGAATAACAAAAGTCATTAATAATATTCATATAATACAATTAAAATATCATATTCATGTGTCAAATGTAATTTCTACCATTTCAAGACTATTTTTTGGGACTTATAGAAAACCCCTTATTCAATTAAATATATATTAAAAACATCACATGTCATGATAATTTTAATAATATAAATATAATTATATAAATTTAATTTATTTAATTTTTTTCAATATGTGTGTGGTTTGGGAATATTGTGATTCATAAGGGATTGTTAATGATAACATCCTTAAGAACTTTTGTGGTTATTATTTTGTTGATCTCTTAATGATTAAGAAATCTTATTGTGTTTTTTGGGCTATTAAAAATGTTTATACCTTCATGAAATTGGGGATTCCATTCTTTGATTGATTGGTGGATGATATGATAAGTTGATATCATCGAATTCAAATGAAAATCATTAATAATTATGAAAATCATAAATATTCAAGGAGGTAGAATTATTATTTTAGGAGATTATATTTATAAAATATTTTGATAACTAGTTTTCTGTTACTATATAATAGTAAAATATGATTTTTATTACCATTATAAATGTAATTCCATATGTATGTAGTTCATGTCTGTGGAAATGATATTTTCACTACCGATCTAAATTATATGAAAAAAATTCTAGAGGGAATATAATGGTACATTATTACATTTATAAGACTTAAATGAGTTGATATTGTATTTTATAAAGGTCATGAATATATCATGTATTGGTAATACTAAAGATACAAAGGCTACAAAATTAGAGTTATCAAATCATAAAAAACAATAATGTGGAAATCCCACTACATATATTTTTTATATACAATGTAATGCTTAAATGAAGGATGATCTATGTATATAAAAGTAATAAAAGAGTGGAATAATGATATAATTTAATTATATTAATTTTTTAATGATTTTAATACAGTTTTGTAAATGTTTTCTTCCAACTACAATACATACATAATGGTCCTTGAGAATAATTAGGGATAGTATAGTAAGTAACTCCGACTGATATACTCGGGGTTAATGGTTAAAAAATGAACACATGATCACTCCATCTCATAAAATCGATCCAGGTGTTTTAGGATTGATCTTTGAAAATGGAACAATTGATCTCATGACATCATTAATCAAAAAACAGATGGAGGGTATACTAAATATAATAGTGGGAACTTATGTTTCATATAGTTTGGTGAATGTTTTTAATTTGGATTTCTATATATAGACGATCCATTGATTCTCCTTATCAATGTAGACCTTGTTTATGTAGTTTATAAAATATGTTTTATTTATAGAATGATATAGGTAATTGAAATATATGGATATTCATAATGTTATGTCATAATTTAAAGAAAAAAGTTAAATATATCGTTAGTCTTTTTTCTATTATTCAAGGTTATATTTTTCATGATTAAAATAACTAATTATAATCGTTGATGAGAATAATGGTATTAAAACTGAGGGAGATGATATATTGGGAGGTATTTAACTAGAATCTCTTGGATATTCCCACATAAAAAAGGCATTATGTGTGGCCATGAATTTTAGTTTTTAATGAATTAAAAGAAGTTTATTTTTCTTATTCAATGATATCATATTTAATATAAAGAAGAGTTCCTAAAATATTTACCTTCTTATATTTAAACTTAATTTTCATAGAAAATTTTTAATCTCAAAATATTATATCATGTCATCAGACGACCTACCTTAGTCCATGAACACGGTCAACTTACACCATGGGTCTCCATGAATACATTGGACTCCATCCCAACACACCATTTACAATTAAACACCCAGTCACATATACATCTAATGAGATTTCCACTGGGATAACACATATTTATTATGTCTGTTTTTCCTCATAGACACATACAATGAGAAACATCCTTAGTGGTCACCCATCTTGACCAATAATCCAAGAAAATCTTGTATAACATTGTAATTCAAATTAGGTAGGCTCTAGAATGAAGGTTACCACTTATTTTCTTTTGTAGTATGAATTAGTATATTATGTCTCAAATTTTAAGGAATTTAAAACTCTCTAATTATAAATCAAAATTATATAATTTGTAACCCCTCTTCTCAAACATTGGGTGTTCCATTACACATTAGGCTAGATATTGACATTGACACCCTGTGTAATTATTGAGACATCCCCATGAAATTATATATGTTAACTGACCCCACAGGTGACCTATAATATCTTTATTTCCTTCCTAGAAGATCATATAATATTACTCACCATGGTCACATATAACACTATTTAAAATCCGCAATTTCCAACAATTTTAATTTCGTTCTATTTTTTCCTCAAGCACACACACCTTTAAAAAAATCCTAGAATGTTATGAAAACTGATCACTACTTCAGGTCATGAATGAAAAACAATGGAGTTCAGCATACGTATGCTCAAATAGGTAAGGTGATGTTTTTTAAATGGGTAGTATTATTAGTATTTTATATTTTAAATTTCCAGGGGTGTTACAATATACCACAATTAATGCTCAACACTCTCATTATAGACCCCAAAACGTATACCCAGGTAGTTATGCAATACTTCGTGACATGTATTGGATTTGATGCAATTTTTAACAAATTAGAATTGATAAATTATACTGGTAATCTAACCCCTTGTGAAACCTATAATACCATTGATGCCTTCCTAGAACATCTTAGGATTCTACTCACTAGGGACACTAATATGACTATTGAATATCCCCTCAAGGAAAAAGGTGTTCTATCATAAATCACAGAAAAGATGAGAAATAACCTAGGAGGTCACCAATATTGATAACATATCATGGGAATTCATTCTTATATTTGGAGTTACAATCAGATATTATCACAAAAGGAAAGCCATACCATTTAGTAAGGGTATACACATTTCCCTTTTTAAAACCTTTAAAATCATTGGAGTTAATATTCAACAACAATCCTATAACCCCCCTTATACCACTACATCCTCATTGTGGATCCTCTATCTCAAAATTTTATGTGCCACAACTCTTCTATTTAGGTTCCTAAACGTTTTCATGAATTACCAATCCTAATGTCATGATCCTAGTAAACTAAACCCATGGATATCCTATAATATTTTTTTCCTTCCCAAACCAGCATATACTATTAACAACTATCTAAACTATATATATAAGGATTATAAATAGAGTAAAACAACAATTATTTAATTCATCTTTTCCTCACTCACTCAATATATAGATAACACCATAGGAGGTCGCCAATCATGACAACTAATCTTGGTAAATCATGCTTAACAGTAGAGTTTTAATCAAATAGGATAATGAGTATTGGTGAACATTTTTGAAATAGGTAATATAATTTAGTATTTAAATCAGCACATTTCTAGGGGATTAAACTAATATGGTGAAACATGAGTACTCCCAGGAGGTCACCTACCATTATACTAATCTCCCATAAGAACTCTTATTAGAATATTTTTATTGGGATATAGAGAATTAAAACTACTTTGATCACACAGAAATGAATCACACAACAATAAATGTTTATCCATTATTATATTTTATTATTTTTATGGATGGATTACATACTTTGATGATTTAAGGGTGTTTGAGAGTGAGGATAACTCACACTGAAAAATAGTTTTCAGCCTATGTAAATATTCATTAGTCTTACAATGACCTAGTGGGTAATAGTCTATGGTGTGTATAGAAGAAAACAAATGTATTACAAGATATGCATGGGGTAAGATTATTAGTTTCATGGACTGAGGTAGATCATGCCGTTAAAAAATGTATTAGATCATGAACCCATTTAGTAGTGTAGTGGTGCTTCCATGGTAGAACATCATAGTACCCAATACATTTTTTTGGGTAAATGTTGTGGGTGAATGTAAAATTCCAAAAAATTAAAGGGTTTAAATGGCTATACATTATTACCCATGTCAATAATGTTCACCTATATTTTTAGGAGGCAACATGATTATAACTACATAGTTATTCTTTTTTATCCTATTGTGGTGATCCTATTGGGTTATCTCCTAAGAATTTTCAACCAATCAATAAAATATTGGAATATTTAACTTCCGAATGTTATAATCATTGTAATAATTCCTAACAATAATATCACATGACATTTTCATTATTATATCATATCAACAATATTTACATGAGTTCTTGAGGATTTAATCCATAAAATCCAATATGAATCAAACTTTTTATAGTGAAACACATTTTTAAAAAATTATGGAAAATATATCTAATCTTTTTGGAAAAGACAATCTATCCATTTTTAATAGTATTAAATATCACATCTCATTACCAATGTCAATATTTTTTCTCCTTTCATTAACCCTCTTATTGAATAAAATTCAAAGGGACTATGATGGGTCTTCTCATATCATCTTTCAATATACGAATAAAATTGTCTTATTATTATTTTCGGTTTTCGATGATCCTGACCATCCTATTGAGAGTAACATTCATAATTACTTTTGTTTGTAAATACATAGTAAAATTCTCAAATGATGTCATTATTCAATATTTCCTATTATTTTTTCCCTTTTATCTTCTACTATCTATTTTTTAATCCTATTTAAAAATGGGAATAAATGATAGATTTTATATTACATAGTCTTCACTTATTTGTTTGTCATTACATTAAAATTCATTAGAAAATTTATCTTTACTCATAAATGATATATTTTATCTTTAGCAATTCAGTGGATTATTTCAATTACACGTGTGACCAATATTCGGGAAATTTATTTAGATGATTATATATCACATAGTAGTCAAAATAAAACTATTATAACATCATATATTTTTATTGTTTGTTAACATTATTGCATGTGTGTTTTTGAATCATTAATCATTGATTTCAGACTCTTTTTACCACAGATATGTTCCTTGTTGTAGTAATGAATCACAAATGACATTTCCAGGATAAAGTACTCAAAATATGACCACCGAATCGTGGATGGATGTAAGAAACAAATAATTAATATAAAATTCCAAATTATTTCTGAATGAAGTATAAGACTACCCTAAAAGGATTCTAGTAAATATGATCATGTGGTATCTTCCTGAAGAATAAGGAGACTATTGGTAATTATTTTTATTGTTGGTTGTTTCATTGTATGTCAAAGGAATTATTGAATAAAAAGTAAAATTATAGATATCACAGTGGGAAACATTAATGGGGAAACAAAGATGAATAATTGAGGGAAAATATATTCAAAAGTGTAGCAACCTGACCCTAGAAAACTAGTATTTGGTGTCTTCTATCAATTACATTGAAATGATTACAAGTAATAAAATCCCAAAGTACCGAGAGTTTATTAGTCTTTGAAAACCAGTTATTTATATGATTCATGGGATTCAAATTAATACATTAATTACAACATAAATTTTTTATCTAAAAAATAACTTCAAGTATAATTTTTTCCATCTAGTATATCACTCTATATCTTCTATTTTACGCATCTTGGATTCCTAGGTAAAGGTAACAAAATAATAATTATCCCAAATTCTTAGTAAGGTTCAAATATAGTTGAATAAATAATGAATTAATGATAATAATAATTATGGTAAGGAAAATAAACGAAAACATATTACATATAATATCAAAAAACTAAGAAGGACGAGTGTAAATAATATGGAAAGATTATAAATGGAAACCTATAACATCTAAACAACTAGATAATTGAAAATAAAAATCTAAATTTATGAATCTAAAACACATGAAATTAAATAAATGAAATAAAAATGAAATGTATACATAGATATTTCGACAAAATATCAATTAGATAAATAATAACTAAAAATAAATAAGGGAAATGATTTATTATTAGACTCCATATTTCCTAGGTATATGGTGCTAGTACCATCATGGACATTTTTAGTATTGTTTAACATATCATTTGGAAACCTATCTAATTTTCACAACTAATTTATCCCCTGATTCTATTCATGCATCATGGGGATATCTGTAACTAGGCCCCACCCATATGGCCTTCCTTAAATGGACCCCGACTCATGTATTACATATCCAATGAAATCCTCATATCTGAAAATAAATATAAATGATATGCCTTATCAAATATCTTTATGTAGTAGAAGAAAATTATTTATCAATATTTCATAAATGTATGAAATAAATTTTAATGTAATCACTGTATGTAAAAATTACATATGTTTTAGCTAATGATAATATACATTGTATTATAACATGGATTTACTAGTATATTATAAAGACAAATGTTTAAAATATATTGATTGTTTCAAGGGAATGTTATCAATTAATAAAAAAAAGTTATATTTCAATATTAGTAAATAAGAACATTCTTGTGGAAAAAAACCTTTGGTTGATTTTTTTTGAAAATAATTTTAATTGATTTTTTTTGAAAATCAATGCTGTGTACATTAATAGGATGATTCAAAAAAGTGAGCATGATTAATGTTTTACATGTTGTATGAGGTATAGAGAACATTTTTTTCATGGAAAATGTAAAAAAATGATTTTCCAAAAGAGACACAAATATTCCTTTGAAAAAAATGGTAAAATAAAAAAAAGGTAAAAATGTAATTTCAAAATAATTTTAGAGACATTTTTTAAATCATTTTATTAAAAAAATGGTTTTTAGAAGATAACATTTTCTCTGATTAAATATTGAAATGACGTTGGGGTTTAAAAAAATTCATAAAACATTTGAGTACCGATGAGTGGAAAAATGGAACTATAACATGAAAGTGGTCCATAATAATTAGATAATAGGAAAATGAAAAGTTTTATGGAACAAAAAAATCATAATTTCACTGAATAGAAATACCATTAAAGGATTATTTAACTTAATCATGAGGAAACCAATCCTTAATCATTCTAATGTTTCCCATAACACTGTGAAACATTTGAATCACAAGGCTCATAAAGGAATGAGCTTAAATATAATTTTTAAGTATAAATAACCTAGAACAATTATTGATAAAATACATAAAAGGGGTATCATTTACCCCACACAAAATAAGTAACCAGTGGTTATGACTTTTATCTCACAAATTTATAAATTGGTAAGACAATTCATACCTATTATCCAAATTTTCTAGTTTGTATTTATATTCCTAAATTAAAAACATATGTTAATTATTTAATTTATTAATAGAATTTATCATTCATATAATAACGTTTATTTCAAATATTACTATTTTCTATACAACAACATAAAAAATTATTTTTATGTATATTTTTTGTCCAAATTTGGTTTTTGTATAAAAAATCTTTGGTAGGTCAACTATGGTGAATGGGATCATAATATAACATACACTCAATAATAATAATGATATAATTGTATTATTTGTAAATCATTTATACTATTTAAAAAACTCATTAAATATGGTGACGAAAAATGAATCAAAATTACAATCATGGAGATTGTAGGCCGAACACAGGCAGGGGTAGCATTCCAATTTTTGAATTCTTGTTATGGAAATAAGGTATGTAACACCATATCCTACCAAAATGATCATTCTATAATAAATAACATGTTATTTATTAATATATAATTATATATATAATTGACTTTTTGTAAAATTAATCATATTGTGTCGAGGAAGCGGTAGTCCAAATGTCCATGATCAATATTATCACTTTTTAGAGTGTGAAAGTGTAGTAATGAAATTAATATATATATATATATATATATATTACAAAAAGTTATTTGTTCAATGATTATATTATATATGTATCATATATCACATAAAATTAAATAATTACATCCTTTATACATTCCATGTATCATGTCATCGAATCACATCACTTTCAAGAGGGATTAGTTCACACTTCCTTAAATAATGTTATGGTATTCCCCCCAAAATGGAGTGCATAATGATATGTGTACTAAAATAAATAAATAAGTATAATGGAATTATAAATATCATATATGAAATAAAAAAAGTGTGTCCAACATAATTTCCACCGTGTTAGGATATAAAGGAAAAATGAACAATCATCATTTGGTGAGGTAGTTGTTTTTTGTACACATAAACAGTATGTTCATCGCCCATTAGATGCAATTGTGTGTAAGTTTAGGTTGAAAACCAAGAATAAAAAAACTATAATATTTAGGATTCTATTTTTGTTATAAAATCATGGAGTAAGAAGAGTTTAGGGATGAGGTAATTGAAATAAAACTAAAAATGTTAATGAAGTTTGTTATCTCTTAATCAGGTAACTCCTATTGGTTTATAACAAAAGGATTCATTGGATTACTTCGTTAACAAGGTAATGATTCTAGGATTAGGGGAGAGTTGTTTAAGATCAATTTTCTATTTTATTTGTAGGTAAAAAGTGGAATTAGAAGTGAGATGAAGTGGGGGGAGAGGTGTCCATTTGATATTTGAGGAGTGGTGCTCGTGTAATATTTTGACAGTGGAATTCCATACACATTTTTCACATTTCAAGTAGCACACATAATTTTCCATGCAATGAACCTAAATTATATCAACATAATTTACCTTATTATAATTATTCAATATAATATAATCTCATAAAATCTCATATAGAACACATCAAAAACTTTATAAACGACCAATTATTTAAATAAAATCCATATCTAGAATATAAGGACCATATTCCAAAGGAATAATAACATTACATTTGGAAGAATAACATAACCCTTATTAATAGAAAACTAGTAAATTGAATATTAACCTCTCCAATTAATGTATAAATAAAATTTAATCATCTTATAGTTGACCAAATGATATAATTATTTCGTTGTATAAGTAAAAAAATATTTTGAAAATTATTAATTAATTCTTGGTATTTATTTAGTCATAAATATTTACATACAATTTTATACATAATTTAATGATTTAAATGAAAATTTTTTTTCATAAAATTTATTCATAAATTATTATGTCTATATCTTTTGATTATAAGATAATTTTATGATACATTAGTTATTTTTTCAATGTGAAATAAAAGTAGTTATATTTTTGAAAGTATTTACTACCCATATAAATAATTAATTTAATTAAAATTAAAATTTGTCTTATTTAGAATATTAATTTAATAAAATGGATTTCATTTTAGAATTCTAAACATCTAAATATATGTTGGGGATTTTTTTTTTGAAAATACTTGAAATTTTTATGAATAGTAAAATATGTTCCCTCTAATGGCCCTTAGGCCATCATTTTTATTGATTTTTGATAATCCACCTTTCAAGGGGTGAGGTGTAACCATACAGTACTGCATAGTTCCTCCTACAATGCCTGCTACAGTGGTGATATAGTACCGGAAATTAGCCTTAGCGTGAATTTGATCTCGGGTCACCTGGATGCACTTAAGGAGTCCTCAACAACTAAGTGGAGGCTCATGTTCTAGTAAAATACGTTAATTTATGGTATATATACATTATAATTAAATTACACTATTTATTTATTGATGATTTTAGAACAAATATTTGAAAAAAACAGGATATGATTATTGTATTTAATCTCATTAATCAATATTATATATTTAATTAAGAAAAATAATAAACTAATGGATTCAATAATGAGAAAGCACCCCTCTCATCAACTATAAATACAACTCCCACCACCACTTCTCATCTCACCTCTCAATCCATGATCCTTGTCCAAAGTCTTATTAAATATTCTCCCAATATCCCCCACATCCAATAGGTGTTTTTATTAAGAAAATTCCAAAACCAATATCCTAATGATGTTATCAAGAATAATGAATCAAGTGCTAAATCCCTATTAATTTTCTTTTAATTTTTTTTCAAGTTGCTTTATTTTTTTCAATCATAACCATCCCCTTATCCAAGTGTCATGAACACTCTTGTATCATACATGTACTGTTATTTTATAATGTTTATGGAATTACTATTCATCAACTTTTTTCTAGTCATTCTTATGGTTTATGAATGAAAACATGGTCTGTGAGGTGTCGTTCCACCACATTCATGGATGACATGCTTTCATCATTCAATTCCACCTTCATGGATGGTCATGAAACCATTTGTTTGGTTAAACCACATAATAATATAAGTATTATATCTAATTCAATGTTATAGAATCTCTTTTTACACATGATATTACTTTATTTAAAAAAATGATTTCGTTATGATCAGAAACATCCTATATAAACCCAAATGATTAACACTAAATATTTATATAATGATTCGTCCCAATTACATAAAAATAAGTCACATAATAAAAATTTCACCACTACAAGATCATTAATAATAGTTATGTTAAATTTTTTATTATTACCAGCACATTATATTATCTTTTATACATGTATACAAGTAAAATGATCCTAAAAATCAAGGACAGAAACACTCTTAAAAGATAAAATTGAACATATTAACCCATTAAAAATGGATTAAATTAACATAATAGAGTTATAATAAATAAGGAACTCTCTAAAATATTTTTTAATTATCAATTAATGAATCTAATTTCATTATCTATGATATTATGATCATGTGAAAAAACCGTTAAACATATGGTACCAGATTCTGTAGGAACCTCTATTATCCCATTGGGATACACTTCCACTCTTTTTACCCAAATTAAAATATATTTATTTAAATGTTCATAATAAAAATTATTCATATAATTTCAAATCAAATGTACCAATATCCATTCATCCTTCTTTTTTTGGGGATATACATGCTTTAAAAAGGTTCTCTACTCAATTCATCCAGATAACCAAGATCGAATTAAAGGAACATCCAGAATTCATAACCAATATCATGTGTACTATATAATATACTTTGAGAAACCATTATTTTTATAATATCGTTCATTTCATTATGAAAAATATTTCGGTTCAATTTGGGTTTTATATAAAATATTTTCCACTTTTCGGCTTAAAATTCCCTTGTAAAAATTTCATTAAATTACACTATAATGATTTATTTATAAAGTTTTTTAAATTCCATTTTTACATGTATTCACTTATATTTGACATAATTTATCATTATTTATGCCTATATTCCCATATGAATTTTTATTTATGAGTTCAATCATTTATTTCATGGAAACCTTTGTGATTTTCTCTTATGTTATGCATTTTTTTATGAGATTATAATACCCATTTCATACCATGGGTAACCCTTATGTTTAAATTTGATTCCTTATGTATGATTATATATGTGGAATGAAAATTAATGAACATGTTATGATGGGTGTGCCTAGATATCATGCTAATGCATTTTTTAATGTTTATTCTGATGATACATTATGTGTTACGGTCATGGAAGTTAGCCTCTACTCATGTGCCGCGTTATAAAATTTTCCTTGACACCAGCTCCCATATGAGCCACGAGCCTCGAACAATACTAATGTAATGTTTTAGGTTTCATGAAAATTATTAATATTCCATGATTATAAAATCAAATTTTATATTTGTTATGGTTTTGTATGACTAATCTTGTTCCATGCTTTTTTATATCATTATGTCATGCCATCTAACCCATGTGTCAGTATTTATTCTTATATTTATTCCCTAACTGAGATTTTAGATCATCCTTCAATTTTAGTTATCTATTGGTTATCCTATGTGGTTTTAAGGGATAAATGGAAGTTGGAGGCACAAAATGGATTATTAATAATTAAATGTTTTATTTATTCCCATGTTTTCAGTTTTATGCACATAAACTTCCAATGACATTAGAATTTATGACCCTTGGCTAGAAATTTGATATTTAATTATGTTTAAAATCTTTTAATGATATGTGTAAATGGTTTGGGTCTCTATAGTTTTTATTATATAATGGTCAAGTTATTTTTGGTGAGTAGGAATAGAAACATTTCATAATAACTGTAGGGATAATACTAAATATATAAAAACATCCCTAAATTTTTTTATATATTTATTAAGGGGTTTATTACAAAAAGATATCCCGATAGGGATACTAAAGGTATATTTGGTTCTGGAACAAATTTACCTAGGAGTAATAACATTAAAAAGGTGTTCCAGGTCTAACAAGGGATAACCTGGTACAAAAAGGTATGCATTATGTCAAAGTTAGTTTGACACTTATGGAGGATATGATTTGGTAAATTTATAATTTAATTCTGAACCCTTATTAATGGAAAAATATTACTATAATAAAATATGGTAGGAAACCGATCATTTATAGCCAAGATTGAAACCTATGGAATAAAATGATAGGATTTACTTTTCCTTTATATGTTTATCCATTTATGTTAAATTTTTTATTATTATTATAAGTATTCAATCACTAATAATTGAACATTATATTTCATAGTAACTAGAAGGAAATAGAATAACATGTTCAAATAATCAATGTTATAGGAAATTCAATTATTTCCAAAATGATATGCCAAAAATGATGGGATAAATAGCTCAAAAAATATGGAAAATAACTTCTCTACTAGATCAATATATGAATAAAAACACAAATCATGTAGGCCTCCCTCTTTCTCTAAGGAAATAGCAATTTTCCTTATAATTATTAAAATGGATAAGGCCTCCCATGTTTGCTGGTTCTTCTGATCACGTCCTTATAGAATAGTGGATTTACTACATTGAAATGAAATTATCTATCCTCTAGTTCATAGAAGAAGAGATAGTTTTGTAGAAGATATATCATTTTGATAGGGAAGCTAATCCAATGTGGTCACAAATCAAAAATAAGAAGTACAAGTGGGGAATTTATTCCATGTATTGGAAGGAATTCAAGAATTGTTTTAAATAAATATTTTCCATGAACCCACCATCTCAATATAAAAAGTGAGTTCCACAATCATAAGCAGAAAAACTAGATTTTTATCGGTCATATAAAGAAAACATTATAGGGCATGAAAGATATGAATCATGATTTGTCATGAACACCGAAAGCAAGATGTATTGATTCTTTTGTGGACTAAAGTTGAGTCTATGAAAATAATTGGAAATTTGATACATTGATAGATGTGAGGGGATTTTTCATTGTTCCCTCAAGGTTGAAATGGATATTATAGACACTCAATGGTCTCCTGGGCCTAATGTGAAAATTTTAAAAAATGGAGTCTAATATGGGTGGACCAGTAAATAAATCCAATGATGGATGGAGAAACTAAAACCTATCTGTCAAAATTCATGGAAGAAGCATCCTAATAAGAATCTAATTGGAACTAGGGAATGCTTAAAATGTGGGAGAATGGGGTATCTGACTAAGAACTACCTGACATAAATAATTCCCCTTCTTGTGGAACAAGATAAGAAGGTTTAGATCAATACTCTGTATGTATTGCAATGTTTCAACATCAAGGAACATATGAATTTTGCAAACTGATTCTATAAACCCAGGGTTTTTGGTGGGAATCAACAACAACCCTTGAGGAACAAGGGATTATTCTATCATTACATCTATGGTGGAGCCAAACAACGATCTGGTGACTGATACACTGGTTATTCATTCATGAATTTCAAATATACAATTTTATTCATGTTATATGCATTAATTCATATCTTTCATGATTATTAGAACTATTAATGCACCGCCTCAAAATTTGGAGGTTGAGTTATCTATGGGAATAGATAATAGATAAATTATTGCATCCAAGGTACAAAATTACTCCCTAGATATTTTTTGGGTATTGAGAATCCCATTAAATGTTTTAATAATCCATTTGGTAGAGTTTGATGCTATTTTTGGCATGGAATGACTATCTTTATAAAATGAAAATGTTGACTGTTGGGAAACAGAGATCACTCTACACATCCAAATGTATCCTCCAATTCATTACACGTGTAACAAGGAAGATCGATCACCTCCCAAATCATCATCTCAAGTATGGATATTACTACCTTATGGGAAATCGTATCTCCCTCAAATGATAGAAGAAAATGAGATGATCATTCTCCAAGACATGGATGTTATGATGGATTACATTGGTGTATTCCCTTAATAATTTCATGGTCTTCTTCATAATCAAGATCTTGAGTTTACAATGAATCATATTTTTTGGATATCTTCCTATACCAAAGAAGCCTTATAGAATGGACACCATTGAGATGGAAGAACTGATGATGTAGTCATAGAAAAATCAGCTCAAAGGTTTTATACACCCATGTGCTTCATTATAGGGTACACTAGTCTTGTTGGTCAAGAATATGGATGGAGAAATTCACCAATGGATTGATTATATCAATCATAATATAATCAAAATAAGAACATGTATCCCATACAATGGATTTTTTATGTGTTCGATTAGTTATGTGGGGATAATTATATCTCTATGGTGGACCTTCGGTTTGGATATCACCAGTTAAATGTGAGGAAATAAGATATTACCAAGACATTATTTTGAATGAGGTTTGGAGACCATGAGTTTGTAGTTATGCCCTTAATATTCACTAATGATTTATCAATTTATTGAATAGATTAATTATGTATTACATTTATAAATTGGTGTTACTCTTTATCGATGATATTCTAATATACTCCAAGAGCAAGGAGGAATATTAAGATAATTTTAATACTAGGTTATATACATTGGAAAGGGAGAAACTCAGTGTGATGTAAAGTAAATGTGAGTTCTGGATGGAGGAAGTATCATTCATGGGGAATGTTATCACAATAAATGGAATATATATTGACCCTTCCTAGATAAAGGATATCAAATATCGGGCCAAGAAAACATCAGTAATGGAGATTAGTTGTTTCCAAGGAATAACTGGGTATTACCGATGAATTTTAAAGAACATCACATGATTATCAAACCCAATAACCAAGATGACCCTGAAGAGGGTGATGTTTTTATGGACTCAAGCATTTGAGGAATTATTTAATAATCTCAAAAAGAGTATATCGGTATGCTAGTACTCACACTCCCATCCAGTAGATAACTTTTAGTTTTATTCATTGATGCTTTAATGAAAGGGTTAGGTTTTGTGCTAATGAAAAATGATAATGTGATATCCTACACCTCAATCACCTACCATAATGGTAAGGAGAATAATGTGGTGGATTCTCTATATATAAAATATAAGACCTTAGCCTTAAACATTACATAATCTTGAGTTACTTCCAAAATACACATTGAGGATCTTTTCAGGTTTAGAGTTTTAGAGAATTAGATCATAAATCATGCATTACATTCCACATTTAAACAATGTGGTTACATAAAAGATAGTATTCATTTTTTCCATCAACAGAAACATATTTTAAATAAAACATGGATTCTATCTTGACACTTCCTTGACACTATCATCATATCATGTACATTTCCCTTGACATGTGAAAAATATTTCAAAAAAACATGGGATGAGCATAAAAATCACAGTAAGGGATATAAAAATATGGAAAGGAAACATGAGTACATGTATAAAAAAGAATGAAATCATAATTTACCCATAAAACATAAGCACTTTAACATACCTCATCAAATCATGAATAAATCATAGAAATCATAAGACATAAAGGTAACTTGAGTCATTCATAACATTGTTATGTAGGGAGTAACCCTCTTGGTTACGATTGGAATACCCATCACAGTATATTCCTTAATTATCTTCGTAGAAATCTCAACGTTTAACCCATTCGCATTACCCAATTCATTGGAGAGCTATATCGGGCTCACTCGCCCTTAGTTTATCACGGAACCACCCATCTTCATAATAATGCCCAAGAACCATACCATAATCGTATCACATAAAACAAGCATAAAGGAAACATAACATTTCCACTTTTTAATCACAAGATATCAATACAACACATTGATATAAAAACATTATGAAAACCATTTTCAATACCAAAATAAAATAAAAGTAAAAAATGGTATTTATTTTTCATTTAAAAAAAGGTATGGCTTGTAGAGGAATCCAATACTCAAATAATGGTCACGGTGATGGAGAACTCGTTGTCGCCGCATACGACAAAAACATTCCCTTTTGTCGTTTAGTAAAACGACTCATATAAAAAGATTACTTTTGGATAAAATTAAATGTCAATGGGGTTTATACATGATATAAGAGAAAGTTGTGTATAAAACATAATATGCCTCAATGAAAGGAGATTGAGACGAAGTCCCATACCTCGGGTCCGACTTGATTCGCTCATTCTTTAATATCCAGAATAATAAACTTGATTTAATTTCTACTTTCTGAAGAACCTATTTCATGTTCATTATTCCTTTTATATCACTTATTACCCTTTCATGAACACTATGTAATTATTTAAGTTAATAACAGTCGTTTTAACGATCATTGGTACTTGAGTCAAAAATATGCTCTTTATAATTACAAGTTGTTCATGTATCCATTATATCAAGAGTTATACTCATGATTTATATATCATATATATCATATATATCCAGTATATACATGCATTTACAATATTACATAACATTTAGAGGTAAGAAAAGAAATGCACCGTTCATGGAGATGGTAAGCCGTACGTACGCATGAAAGCTACTTACATTTCTATTTCATATTTAATGGAATTAAAACATAATTATACATAATAGTATTATAATTCCAGTATTTTAGCATATATAATATCATTCTATATATCCTTTATACATACCACATATGGTATTAACGAATCAAATCACTTTCAGGGGGCCGTAGTCCGCACTTCTTAAAATGAAGATATCGTGTTTACCCATAATGGAAACCATAAAGGTATGCCATAAATGAAAAATACAGAAGCTTAAGTAAAACATAAACATATTATATATCATATATAAATATAGTGACATCTTCATGGCCACCTTTGACTGTGTTAATAGAATATTGAACAATCATCGTTTCATGAGGCAGAAATTCGCCATCCAGAGGAACAGTATGTTCTTTAACCATTTGATATAGGTGTGTGTAAGTGTAGCTCGAATCCTTATTATAAAAACATCCTAGTATATGGAAGATACTGGTGTTTTACAAAAGAAATGAATAAAAAGATTTTATGGGGTTGGAGAAGCAAAATAAAACATAAGAACACAAGAGAAAACACTACAATTAAAATGGGTAACTCTTTTTGATTTGAGCTCAAAGGCTTCCTTGGGAATACTTCGGCCCAATGTGAGGCTTCAAGGAGTAAGATAGGGATGTGGAGAGACAAAATGGGCAGCGTTTGGCCGAGCCAAAGGCTTGAGAGGTGTGGCTAAGGTGGTAGATGTGGGGGCCTTTTATAATAGGAGAGGAGGGGCACTCTTGGAATGTTATAAAAGGTTACTTTATTTTCAAATGACTTTCAGATTTGAAAGGCAATCAAATTAATATATTTCGAGGATAAGGTGATAAGGGTTCGAAATAAACTCATCTAATAGGTCTTTGAAAAGTGTATCTTTTAGATTTTACATTATCTTTTCATTTTATTTAAATCGTTAATTAATGTGGTAATAACTGCATCATCATGATGTCATAAATAATTTAATTTATTTAATGTCTAAAAATTATAAAAAAATTCTATGATGTAGGAAATCTTTTTAGATTTACAATGACTATTTATAGTCCAATAGATCATTTATTTAGACAAAATTAAATATGTTTTACTCAGGTGATACATTCTTTGTTATATTTAACATTCATTAAAAATAAAAAGATAAAAAGTCACATTCACGCAAAAGTGATTCCATGTAGTCCCCAAGTTTGGCACAAGGCATAATATGGTTGGCCATGAGACAACCATTATAATTATAACACATGTTGGGGTCATTTTTTTATTATTATGATATTAATTTATTTTCCTTAGCTACCCGATTACTCATTAATCAAGATAATTAATGATAATTATCATCGTTACTATTCATAATGTCCAAAAAAAAGAGTCTTAATTAAATAATTTGTACCTTCTGATTCCAAATATGTAATCCATTTTACCATATTACAGACATATAAATTGGAATACTTAATTTATAAATAATTCACGTTGTCAAAACAAATAGCGGGTTTTTTTGAAACAATATCTATGAAATGTTTGGCACTTGTTTATGCCCAATTACAAATTGAAATTAATTCAAATGACCAAAATTGGATTAAATGGTAAAAATATATTCTATTTAAACTTTAAAACCAATTATAAAGATAATCTATCCATATAATTAAATTACATGAAAAAAAGTTTTGATGTAAAATGCAGTATTTTTCACTATTCATTATAAAATGAACATTGTCAGAAAAATACCAAAAAACTATCTATTGTAAATTTCAATGTCCCAATCATAGATATTAAGTTTATTTTGACAAATAGAGCTTATAAAATTGTCAAAAGATTGATTTAAAAATGGTTTTCCATCAAAAGGAAGTAAAACAATCTTTTAAGAATATTAGTGTATTCCATGCTTAAGATTTGATTCATTCTCATTTTAAGCGTATAAAACACTATCAAATTCACAAATAGACATAGATAAGAATATCTATTATTCATTACTTGCTTGAGATGTTACATCCTTCCCTCCTTTAGAAAATTGTGTCCCCCACAATTTACTTACTTATCGAATAAGTGGGGGTATTTAGCCCTCATTTCATTTTCAGATTCCCATGTTCCCTCTTCAATCACGTGGTTTTTCCATAAAACCTTTACCTGGTGAAATACCATATTTTGTAACACTTGCTTCCCGTGGTCAAGAATCTGGACCGGATGTTCCTCATAAGATAGGTTCTCTTCCAGCTGAACTACCTCTGGACTCAAAACAAGAGATGGATCTGGCATGTACATCCTTAACATTGAAACATGAAAAACGTTGTGTACCTGAGATAAACTAGGAGGTAAAGACACTCGGTAAGAATCTGATCCAACTCTCTACAGAATTGCTTATGGTCCAATGAACCATGGAATCATCCTTCCTTTCTTACCAAATCGCATCACACTCTTCCATGGTGAAACTTTGAGAAAAACATGATCACCTACCTCAAAAGATAGATCATTCCTCCAGTTATCCGCATAACTATTCTGCCAGTTCTGAGCTGTTCTCATGTGTCTCTGTATCAGCTGAACTTTTTTTGCCAAACTCTTCTACCAATTCTGGTCCCATCAACTTCCTTTCACCCACTTCATCCCAGAATGTTGGAGTTAGACACCATTTACCATATAATTCCTTAAATGATGTCATCTGTATACTAGAATGAAAACTCTTATTATAAGAAAACTCAACCAAAGAAGGATGTTGGTCCCAACTTCCCTGATAATCCATCGAACAAGCACGTATCATATCCTACAAATTCTGAATTGTTCGTTTTGACTGCCCATCTGATTGAGGATGAAAAGCTGTACTAAAATTTAATTCAGTACCCAACGACTTCTGAAGGCCTTTTCAAAAGTTAGAAGTGAACCTGGGATCACAGTCAGATACAATGGAGAAAGGAACTCCATGTAACCTGACAATCTATTTAAGATACAAACGGGAAATTTGATCTAGGGAAAATTATCTCGTATGGCAAGGAAATGAGCAGATTTAGTCAAGCGATCAACAATAACCCAGATTGCATTATTACCTCGAGGTGCCTTCGGCAATCCCACAATGAAGTCCATGGATATATTCTCCCATTTCCACTCTAGTACTTGTAAAGGCTGAAGCATCACTTTCGGTAACTGCCACTCTGCTTTTAATTGTTGACAAGTCAAACACTTTATAGTAAAATCAGCAATATCCCTTTTAATTCCATCCCACCAGTAATACTCCCGAAAATCTCTATACATCTTAGTACTGCCAGGATGGACTGAAAACATAGAACTATGAGCATCACATAACAAATCTCTCTTCAATTTTGAATCAAACTGCACACACAATCTCTTCCCAAATATCAAAACAAAATCATTATCAATATTGAATTCAGGTAACTTACCTTTCTGAACAAGATCTACCTTTTTCTGCAACTCACTATCTTGCTTCTGTGCTTGCTTAATTCTGTCTGATAGAGACGATTTCACTGACACCTGAAAGAAAACATAAGGACATCCATCACCAACAATTTCTATGCCAAGGATCATCAAATCTTTATCCAAAGGATCACGTTCCATACGCAACATTTCTAATGAAGCATTACTTTTTCGACTCAAAGCATCAGCCACTTTATTTGCTTTTCCTAGATGGCAATGAATTGTACAATCATAATCCTTTATTAATTCTAGCCATCTCCTCTGTCTCATGTTCAATTCTTTTTGAGTGAATATATACATTAAACTTATGTGGTCGGTATATATTTCACACTTTACTCCATACAAATGATACCTCCAAATTTTTAAAGCGAAAACAACAGCAGCTAATTCCAAATCATGTGTAGGGTAATTTACCTCATGAGTTTTCAACTGTCGTGAAGTATAAGCAATTACCTGATCATTCTGCATTAGGACGCAACCAATTCCTTTCAATGAAGCATCACTGTAGATAACAAACTCACCATTCGTGGAAGGTAGTTCTAAAACTAGATAATTCACCAATCTTCTTCTCAGTTCCTAAAAACAATCATCACATTCTTTTGTCCAGATTAACATAACACCCTCCTGAGATAGCTTCGTCATTGGACTAGATAACCATGAAAAATTTCTAACAAACCTTCAGTAATAGCCTGCCAAACCAAGGAAACTAAGAATCTCAGTGACATTTGTGGGTCATGGCCATTTTTCAACAACCTTTGTTTTTGCAGGATCAACAGTTATCCCATCTTTAGAAACAATGTGACCAAGCAAAGAAATTTATTTCAACCAAAACTCACACTTTCTGAATTTCCCATACAATTTATTTTCATTTAAGGTTTTCAAAATAACCCTTAAATATCTTTCATGCTCCTCTTTACTTTTATAAAACACAAAAATATCATCAATGAAAACCACCACAAACTTATCCAAGAACTCATTGAAAATTATTTTCATTAAGTCCATTAATACAGCAGGTGCATTGGTTAGCCCAAAAGGTATTACTACAAATTCATAATGGAAATATATTGTATGAAATGCGGTCTTCGGAATATCTTCTTCCTTTACCTTCAACTGATGGTACCTCGATCTCAAGTCAATCATTGAAAAATACTGAGCTCCCTGGAGCGGATCAAACAAATCATCGATTAGAGGAAAAAGATATTTGTTCATAACAGTGATGTTATTCAAGGATCTATAATCAATGCAAAGTCTCATAGAACCATCATTCTTTTTAACAAATAAAATAGGAGCACCCCATGGTGATGTGCTAGGTCGAATGAAACCTTTCTTTAATAAATCTTTCAATTTCTCATTCAACTCTAAAAGTTCAATTTGAGCCATTCAATAAGGGGGTTTTGAAATTATCTTAGCATCAGGAACTAAGTCAACAGTAAATTCAACTTCCCGATCTGGTATTATTCCAGGCAACTTAGCAGGAAAAACATCAGGATACTCTTTTACCACTGGTACATCATTAATCTTAACAGTTCCTTTATTTTCAACTATGTATTCAAGGTAACATTCATTTCCATCTTTTACATGTTTCTCGGCCACTTGATAAGTTATCAACAGTAAGGGTTCATTCTTGTACACAAACTGAAAGACTTTCTGAAAAGAAACTTCTTTAGCTCTATAGTCAATCGTAGCATGGTAAATAGAGAGTCAATCCATACCCAGGATAACATCGAACTCTAATATAGGTAAAACAATAAGGTTCGCAATTAGGTTCTTTCCACAGATAAGGATTGAAAGATTCTTATAAATTATTTTTGCCTAAAAATTTACCCCAGGTATTTTTACCAAAAGTTCAGGAGGCATTTCTGGAGATTGTATTCCAATTTTAATAGAAATTTTTTCAGAGAAGAAAGAATGTGTAGACCCCGAATCAAACAACACACTGGAATAATCTGAAAAAACAAACAAAGTACCTGATACAACTTCATTTGATGGCCCAACATCTGCTGAAGTAGTTGCAAAGGATTTCACCACCCCTTTCTGATTGTACTCTAACTGCTTCCCATCACTCGATCTCTTTATCAGATACTCATTTTCATAGTGACCCAGCTCATTGCACTTAAAGCATTTCACTAACTGTAAATAAAATTTGGTCTTACCATCACCATAATCTTTTTCAGTGCAGTCACGAGCCTTATGTCCCATCTTACCACATCGTTAGCACTTTCCAGAATTCAGAAGTCATTCCCCAGCATGCCTTTTACAACATTTATCACAAACTGGAAACATATTTTTCTTACCGTCATACCTTTTTGAATAATTCGTTCCTTTCTCCTGCCACCTCGGTCTCTTCATCTGCTAGTTGTTATAGAACACTTGATCATCGGCAAAATCCATTTCCACCTTCTCAGCACATCGAACAAGCTTTTCATAACTTTTGAACTCACAAGAAGCCAATGCCCTTTGACATTTTGTCTTTAATCCAGAGTAAAAATGATTGATTTTACTCTCAATGTCTCGGATAAAATTTGGAGCATACCTTACTAATCGAGTGAACCTCTGTTCATAGGAAGCCACTGAGTGTTCCTCTTGGCTCAATTCTATGAATTGTTTTTTCATCCTATGTCAAACAGCCTTAGGAAAATACTTCTCAAGAAACATACCATTGAATTCATCCTAGTAGAGATCATCAATCTCATCAGCATCCCTGATATTTTTAACCATCGACCACCACTGATCTGCTTCACCATCCAAACAGTAAATATCAAGACTAACCTTTTGATTTTCTGAACACCCCATGACATCGAAAATCTTCTCCAGTGCTTTAATCCACCCTTTAGCTAGCACATGGTCAGATGATCCTCTAAATGATGGGGGATGTTGCCTCATGAAATGTTCCACCACTTACATGTTCCTCTGCGGTTGATTTGGCTGATCTCGTGCATGGATACCACCACCATTTATCGCTTGAGTCAACTGTGCCATTACTACAACAAACTGTTCAGTTCCAATTTCGACCATCTCAGGATGCTGATTCGGATGGTTATTGGTTTCCGTATTCCTTCCTAGCACTGATTCCTTGTTTCCTCTACAGAAAACCATTCTGAAGAAACATATCTTAGATGAAGCAACATGGTAATATTCAAATGCTATATCATTTCAATTTGACCATAAAAAATATATTTTTTGATAATCATTTAATAGAATTCTAACTCCTAACGTTATCTAAACCGACCTCTGATACCAACTATACGGCCCTAGACATATACATTACTTAATCTTCAGTTACTTCAAGAATACACGTTGAGGATCATTTCAGGTTTAGAGTTTTAGAGAATTAGATCACAAATCATGCATTACATTCCACATTTAAAAAAAGTGGTAACATAAAAGATAGTATTCGTTTTTCCCATCAACGGAAACATAATTAAAATAAAACATGGATTCTATCTTGACACTTCCTTGACACTATCATCATATCATGTACCTTTCCCTGGACCTGTGAAAAACATTTCAAAAAAACTTGGGATGAGCATAAAATGCTCAGTAAGGGATATAAAAATATGGAAAGGAAACATGAGTACATGTATACATAAGAATGAAATCATACTTTACCCATAAAACATAAGCACTTTAACATACCTCATCAAATCATGAATAAATCATAGAAATCATAAGACATAAATGTAACTTGAGGCATTAATAACATTCTTATGTAGGGAGTAACCCTCTTTGTTAAGTTTGGAATACCCATCACAGTATATTCCCTAACTCTCTTCGGAGACACCTCAACGTTTAACTCGTTCGCATTACCCAATGCATTGGAGAGCTATATCAGGCTCACCCGCCCTTAGTTTATCACGGAACCACCTGTCTTCATAATAATTCCCAAGAACCATAACATAATCGTATCACATAAAACATGCATAAAGGAAACATAACATTTCAAATTTTAAATCACAAGATATCAAAACAACACATTGATATAAAAACATTATGAAAAAAATTTTCAATACCAAAATAAAATAAACGTAAAACATGGTATTTATTTTTAATTTAAAAAAAGGTATGGCTTGTAGAGGATGCTGAAACTCAAATAATGGTCATGGTGGAGGAGAAGTCATTGTCGCCGCATACGACAAAAATATTACCTTTCGTTGTTTAGTAAAATGCTTCTAATAAAAAGATTCCTTTTGGATAAACGTAAAATTCAAAGTGTTTTATACATCGTATAAAAGAAAGTTGTGTATAAAACATAATGTGCCTCAATGAAAGGAGATTGAGAAGAAGTCCCATACCTCGGGTCCGAGTTGACTCGATCGTTCTTTAATGTCCTGAATAAAAAACTTCAGTAAATTTATACTTGCTTAAGAACCTTTTTAAAGCTCATTGATTCTTTTATATCACTTATTACCATGTCATGAACACTAGGTAATTATTTATGTTAATAACGGTCGTTTTAACAATCATTGGTACTTGAGTCAAAAATATGGACTTTATAATTACATGTGGTTCATGTATCCATTATGTCCAGAGTTATACTCATGATTTATATATCATATATATCACATATATCCAGTATATACATGCATTTACAATATTACATAACATTTAGAGGTAAGAAATGAAATGCACCGTTCATGGAGACGGTAAGCCGTACGTACGCATGAACGCTACTTCAATTTCTATTTCATATTTAATGGAGTTAAAACATAATGATACATAATAGTATTATAATTTCAGTATTGTATCATATATATATTATCATTCAATATATCCTTTATACGTACCACATATGGTATTAACGAATCAAATCACTTTGAGGGGGCCGTAGTCCGCACTTCCTAAAATGAAGATATCGCGTTTACCCATAATGGAAACCATAAAGGAATGCCATAAATTAAAAATACAGAAGCATAAGTAAAACATAAAAATATTATATATAATATATAAATATAGTGTCATATTAATTTCCACCTTTGAAGGAGTTAAAAGAATATTGAACAATCATTGTTTCGTGAGGCAGAAATTCGCCATCCACGGAAACAGTATGTTCTTTAACCATTAGATGTAGGTGTGTGTATGTGTAGCTCGAATACATCTTATAACAACATCCTAGTATATGGAAGATATTGTTGTTGTTACAGATGAAATGAATAAAAAGAGTCTAGGGGGTTGGAGAAGCAAAAAAACATAAGAACATAAGAGAAAACGCTACCTTTAAAACGGGTAACACTTTTTGATTTGAGCTCAAAGGCTTCCTTGGGAAGACTTCTGCCCAATGTGAGGCTTCAAACAGTAAGATAGGGATATGGATAGACAAAATGGGTAGGGGTTGGCTGAGCCAAAGGCTTGAGAGGTGTTGGTAAGGTAGTAGAGGTGGTGGCCTTTTATAAGAGGAGAGGATGGGCACTCTTGGAATGTTATAAAAGGTTACTTTATTTTCAAATGGGTGTCGGATTTTAAAAATCCAACATTGATGTATTTCTAGGATAAGGTGATAAGGGTTCGAAATAAACTCATCCAATAGGTCTTTGACAAGTGTATGTCTTATATTTTACATTATCTTTTCATTTTATTTAAATCGTTCATTAATGAGGTAATCACTACATCATCATGATGTCATAAATAATTTAATTTATTTAATGTCTAAAAATTAAAAAAAAATACAATGATGTAGGAAATATTTTTAGATTTACAATTACTATTTATAGTCCAATAGATTATTTATTTAGTCAAAATTAAAAATGTTTTACTCAGGTGTTACAGTCTTTGTTATATTTAACGTTCTTTAAAAATAAAATGATAAAAAGTCACTTTACCACAAAAGTGATTCCATGGGGTCCCCAAATTTTGCACAAGGCATCCTATGGTCGGCCATGAGACAACTAATAGAATTGGGACACATTTTACTGTCATTGTTTTATTATTATGATATTATTTTATTTTCCTTAACTACACGATTACTCATTAATCAATATAATTAATGATAATTACCATCGTTACTATTCATAATGTCCAAAAACAAAAGAGTCTTAATTACATAATTTGGACCTTCAGATTCCAAATATGGAATCAATTTTAAAAAATTCCAAACAAATAAATTTCAATACTTAATTTAAAAATAATTCCTGTTGTCAAAACAAACATGGGGTTATTTTGAAACAATATCTATGAAAAGTTTGGCACTTGTTTATGCCCAATTCCAAAGTGATATTAATCCCAATGACCACCATTGGATAACATGGTAAAAATATATTCTATTATCACTTTAAAACCAATGACAAAGATAATCTAACCATATAATTAAATTAGATGAAAAAACAGTTTTGATGTAAAATGCAGTATTTTTCTCTATTCATTAAAAAATGAACATTGTCAGAAAAATACCAAAAAATTATCCATTGTAAATTTCAATGTCTCAATCATAAATAATACGTTTATTTTGACAAATAGTGCTTATAAAATTGTCAAAAGTTTTATTTGAAAATGGTTTTCCATGAAAAGGCTGTAAAACAATCTTTTAAGAATATTAGTGTATTCCATGCTTATGATTGGATTAATTCTCATTTTAAGCCTCTAAAACACTATACAATTAATAAATAGACATAGATAAGAATATATAATATTTATTACATGCTTGGGATGTTACATAAAAGATCCTACATATTTATCAATGATGATATTTGAGAAGGATCCAATCTTTATAGACATGCAAAGGACGTACATGGGAATCATTAACAGAAAAACATCCTAAATACTTTCTCAAATGATTTTTCAAATATCCCTAGTGGAGAAAAAAATTTATTCTTGATGAAATGATGTGAAAATTTAGAAAAATGTTGAAACTATTATGAATGGAAAATCATCTATGTTCAATAATAATTAGTATGGAGTATTCTGATTTGGGTTACAACTATATGTAACATCCAATCCACAGATAAAGAAAGAGAATCATAAAGATTCACATAGATCAACCTTATCTATTCACCTAGTGATCAAAAAGATATACAGAGATATTTGGTAGGAATTTTTGTTGGAAAATATAAAAAAGGATATAACTGAATATACATCAAGGTTCCTAGAATGTCTACAACTGAAGGATAAAACGGAAAAATATAATGAGATGATGTATCCATTATACATAACAATCTGGATGTGTGAAAAAATCACAATGAACTATTTCATTAGACTAACAAATACATCCAAACGAGTAAATGTTATATGGGTCATTTTGGATCATCTTACATTGACATATCAGTATATCAAAATTGGACAGGACTTCTCACTGGATCGACTTGCACGAATATATGTCAAAGAATTAGTAAGGCTACATAGAGTACCAATATCATTTGTATAAGATCAAGATCCAATATTCAACTAGACTTTCTTGAAAATCCTCCAACATGCTCTATGATCAAATATCAACGTCAATATGTCTTATCCCGATAGCCTATCCGACTGAAAATTTCCGACACTAGAAGAAATGTTTGGATCACATTCTGTGGACATCAAATAATGATGGGACTAATATATACCTCTAGTTGACTTCCCATATTAAAATAGTTTCCCGTCGAGTATTTTAATGGATCCATATGATGTCTTTTACGGGGAAAAGTGGATAACCCTTGCATGTTTGGATGATGTTGGTGAGCATAAGATGGAAGGACCAAAAATGGATGAAGAATTGATAGAGTAGGTGAAACCTGTTCCGCTTCACATCAATTCATCCCAATGTTTGCAAAGGAGTTATGAAGAAAATCATCGATGAGAAATTGAGTTTAAAGTTTGAGACATGGTATTCCTCAAAATATCTCAAAGATGAGGATCCCAAGATTTTGTAATAATGGAAGATAATTCCTTGGTAATTTAGCCTATTTGAGATCCTTGATCATGTTGGAGAAGTGAGCTATAAACTATCACATCCCCAAGTAATGTATCATGTACACGATGAATTTAACATATCCATCTTAAGGAAGTACATACCAGATCCCTCAAATGTACTGAATTAAATGGATGTATAGTTGGAAAATTATGTATCATATGAGGAGAAACAAATTAATATCATTGTTCATAAAGATAATGTTATACACAACAATAATACTCACCATGTTAATGTACTATTGTGGAACCATTAATATGAAGAGGAAACATGTGTACCATAGGAAGCAGTGAAGGAAAGTTATCCACACCTATTTTTAGCTTATATGTAAAACAAAATTTCGAGGGTGAGATTTCATAAGTGATGAAGAATGTAAGGTCCCGGAATTTCATCATTGGAAATTCTGTTATTATGACTATTTCATATGGCATAATAACATTAAATCATATTTAAGAAAAAATTAAAAAAATATAAAGAACTAATTAATGAAATAAAATAAATTTCTAGAAGTTATGGAATATATACTAGAGAAACAGTACCATTACCTTTGGAATAGTAATATGAAACATATGAGTAGAAAACCGGACAATTGACTAGTAAACTCACCAATGAAAGTATAAATAAAATTTATTCATCTTATAAGGGGCAATAAGATATAGTTAATGTGATGTGGGAAGATAGTTCTTTAATATCCAAATAATTCTAGTATATATTTATAAAAATTATTTTTTTCAAAAAAACAACACACATAATAAAAATTTATTTTTTAACCTAAATATTTAACTGCATAGTGTTAAACAATTAATCAATTTTGTAAATAAATTTTCAATACACCATTTTTTAATAAACAAGTTTTTTATAAAGCCTCATTTTATTAAATTTTATTGACTATTCCATTACATTAATTATCTTTATGTAAAATTATTTTCCATCATTATCACATAATTTTTTAAATAAATATTTTTCTGTTATAATAAACCATATACAGACTTTTTAAATTAATATTTTATATATTTTAAACAAGGTACATATAATTTAGTTAAATTTTTTTACATATTTTTATTTATTAGATACAATGTAAGTGCAACAAAAACCAAGGTACATTTGTATCTCTTCATATAAATATACCCTATAAAATTTTATTAATTAATGAAATTTAAATTAGGTTTGATGAAGTTATTTATATCACTATAAATCCCTATTCTAGAAAACCCTGTACTATATAGAACTATAATTTCAATTGAGGTGTAAACATTATTAATTTATATGTGGGGTACATTTTTACAAAAATAATTAAATAATGTGATGTAATTTCATAGTTTTATGGAAATACTGAGCTATCGCGTGGTAATGATGTTATATGTATATGGGTGCAGAATTTATGGGAATGTGAAAGATTAGTCTTGTGATGAAATGGGTAAATAATTTTTCTATTATTTTACATTTTATATATTTATTGGTTTAAATAATACATATTTAATATGTCCAAATTATACTTACTCAATTTTATAATACTTTAGATAATCACATTGAGAAACTTATTAATATGACGATATTTTTTTATAGAAATTATATAGAGTTATTTCCCAAAAAAATATTCATTATATTTTATATTTCATGTCAAAAAATAGAAAAATAATTCTTCAAATTTGGAATCATATATTAGATATAAAAAATACATTTTTTCTAGAAGATATAATGAAAGCTTTCTAGATTGATAATTGTTGTTTATAAAATCAATTTTCATTTTTATTTGGAAATTTTATAAAGAATTTTTTTTATTATTTAATATCTGTCATAGAGATCCCAGTATGAGATCAAGATAGAAAATGTTTCCCATCATGCATTGTCACATGATGTTCGAAGGTAACTATCAAAAATATTTTTTTTATAAAATATTTGATTATATAAAAGAAAAATATATTAACAGTTCCTTATAGATTTCAGTTATCCCAACCTATCCCCACACTAACAATGAAGGATATAAAAGTGTGAAAATATCAAAATGGGAGATTTACTATAATAATAAATAAAATGAAGAAACCAATAGTATTTTAGCTAATTAGTTTTTATATAAGTAAAATATTTTATTTTTAAAAAACATTACACTATTTTGAAAATTACCTCTTCATTTTATTGAATTTTTTGTAATGGACTATGATGTTAAGAGACTTAATCAACAATGATAGAAATTTTCTTCTAGTAGTTACACCTTCAATGTTGGAACATAGTGGCCACACATAAGGATATGGGTTGAGTTTTAGTATTTATATTTCTATTGGGTGTCTGAATATTCTATCAAGGATTATAGATTTCAAGGGTGACACATATTCCATGAATTCTCATCATTGAGAGATTTTTTTATCGATGGATGAAAAAATTAGATCATTTATAACATAAAGTGATTTTAAATAAAAATACTATTTAATATAGTATAAGATATGCCAGATCAAGTATAAATGAACAATTAAATATTACTATTTAAATGTAGATATTATAACCAAGATTTTAAATTTGTTAGAATGGATAAGAATTTATAATTTTTGAAAAAAATATAATGGTTTAACATAATATAATTTTTTTGGTAACTAATAATAAATTAATCACATAATTTTTACTAATGTTAATATATTCTTCAAAAAAAAAGTTTTCTATAAGAATGATTTTTTACTCATTATGTATGAATAATATAATTAAATTATTGTTTTTTTTAAAAATTTATTATAAAAATAAATTCTTTATTGAAATCGGAATACTAATATTATTCTATGCTGAAATTTTGATAATCTAGCAAAAAGGATATTTTTTTGTGAATAAAAAAAATATTTCTTTTTAAATTACATTATCTTTCAGGATATCATCAAAGCATAATTATTGATATAAAATATATTTAACACATGAAATTACTAATGCGTGATATTATAATAAAAATATTTGGAAAAAATAATATATAACATATAAATTATAACTATTTTCACGATACGTATAATTTTTTTATGTTCCAATGCAATGCCTGCACATCATTGGGAATGTCAATTTTGGTTCCTTATAGTTAATAATTTTGTTCTAAAAATAATTTTAATGTTTAATTTCTTAATTATTTTGTGATGTTGATAGTTTATGAAAATATTTTTGAATTTAAGAGTTACATATAATAAATATTATTCAAATTATTATTCAATTCTTTCCTAATGTAAGAAAATTTTAATTTAGAAAATTATAAAAAATTTCATGACATCAATATGAAAAAATATACATAGAGAAGGAATATAAATATGTTTGACGAACCAAGTTAATTATTTTTTTATATTAATTTATTTTTAATTTTTATATATGTAATAATTAACAATAATTCTTAGGAAACCGTGATGTAGTGTTTCTAAAAGTAGAAGAAAAATAAATCAAATTATTTTAAATATAGATTAACGAATAACTAAATTACAATAAAAATTGAATAAAATTTTTTATATGTGTATATGTTGACTATAATATAATTTTATTTTAATTTTGGACCATTTGGATCCACTTGGTGGTCATTAGTCTCATAATAATATTTTATTTTAATGAATGTCACGTTTTTCACACTTTGGATTTCAATAAGTGAAAATTTAAAATATATGGTTCTATAGAAGATATTTTCAGACATAAAATGTATTTATAAAAAATAAATTTTTATACCAATCATGAAAATTTATTTTTAATTTCTAGATAATCGATAAATACATTAAATGATACAAAATGATGATACAATAATTGATAATTAAATGGAAAAATCTAATAAATGATATTGAAAATACTAAAATAAATATAATATGAGATAATTATGTTGATCCATTAACTTGATAGGTAACTAGAAAATGTATAATATATAATAAAATATTTGGTACTAATTTTAAACTTTTTTCTGATTCTTTGAAATTTGTAGTTATGAATTGTGTTAAATTTGAAAAAATATATATTTCATGAATATAAAATTTTATTAAATTATATTAAAATAAATAAATATGGAAGAAGGAAAAATACATTGATATTTTTCAGAATGGTATTATAATTAGATTTTTAGGCTTTTTAGAAGTCTTTATCCCTATAATAGCCTTTTATATATTATTATTTTATGTAATTCCTAATTTTCCCCTAAACACAATTATCAAAAGAGACTTCCTCCTACAAAAAATCCAAAAAAGAGCATTATATATCAACCATTGGATACAAAATTATATTATAAAATTCCCACTACATATTCTAGAGGTCTTAGTTTTGGAAGAACACCATCATTTGTGGCCTTAAGGTATTATGAAATGTTATTATCTCGAAGTGGAGGATGAAAAATAATCGAATGTGAGGAGTTAGACTAAAGCTAAGGGGATTTTTTAAAATCATTATATTTATTTAGTGATTAATTTATTTTTCAAGTAAAATATTTTATTTTAATTAATTATTATATATATTACCATTATTTATAATTATAAATGAACTTTTATGCATTTTATACATGTTTTTTTAATTTCATTGAGTTTTTGTTCATTTCTTTTAAATATAAGTAATTCGTTGGGAAAAGATGGACTTCTCCTAAAAATGAGATATTGGTCAATATTAGATTCTATAAAAATATTTCATTATATGAAAGTAAAATATTTAAGATTTCATAAGGTTTTATTGGTTTATAAATTAGAATATAATATCATCTAAAAATCATTTCATACAAATCGGCACTGAACTACTGAATGAGATGATGATGAGGTATGGGGAGTGAACCGAATACCACATAATTGGAAAATATCATGAAATTTATATTTCTAGTAGAAACATGGTTTTCATAGGATCATATTTTTATCATTTTAATCCAAAAAATTATTATTAATTCCAATGTGGTTTAAAGGATAAATTTAAAAAAATTGAAAGTGTATTTCTAAATGGATTATAAAATAGTAATTATTTTTTAAATGGATTGAAAAAATAGTTCAATATGAAATTCTCCAAAATCCTTAATTAATATTTTGTGATGTTTATAAAAAAATATTACTTATTTGAAATAATATGTTTTCAAATGATTTTTATATTATTTGTCACTATTTTTTATACACTTACATGGAAAAATAATACTCACCCCATGTGTTACTCGTTTTATAACTAGTTTAGTAAAATATCAATTCGGTCTGTATTTAATATATTGTGGTAGCACATGAGAATATAATTTCACAATTTTTTTTAGTATTTAAAATCTGTAACATAAAATGTCCAAGTCTCCAAAACCATGATTGGAGAATGTTCTCATATGTAAAATATTTCAAGTATTTTTCAATAGTATTTTATAAAAAATAAAAATACATGGTATATTTATGTATTGAATCCAGATGTGTGGGTTTAAGGATTTATACTTGGAATCATTGGAAGAGACTAAAAAACTTTGGATATTATATGTTTTTATGTTAAGAAAAAATCAGAAGATAGAATTTTCTTTTGAAATTACAGGTAATTAAGAACCCTTAAGAATGTAATTTCTTATAATTCTGAATATTGGAATTCAGAATTTTCTTTACTGTGAAGAATTAATTGTGAGGAATAAATTCATTAATTTGGGTTTAATGTAATTTCCATCATTTTTAAATGGAAATAATGTTTAATATTGTATAAGACATGTAACATTAAGCTCAAATGATCAATTAATTATTGTTATTTAAAGGTGGAAATTATAACTAAGTAATAAAATTTTTAGGAATGAATTGGAATAAATAATTATTTATCTAAATATAAAGGATACACTCAGTATGAATGTATTGGTACGTGATAAGCAAACAATCACATAATTTTTAGTAATGTTATTATATTATTCAAAAAATTATATGTTTTGTTAATTTTTTTAATTAATGTATGAATAATATAATATTTTTTTTTGAAATTATTCAAAATATATTTCCTAAAATTGAAATAATTTTTTAAATAAAAAAAATTTATTCTATAGTGAAATTTTGAGATTTTTCAAATAAGGTAAATTACGGATGAACAGTAAAAAAATTAGTTTTTTTAAATTACTGTATTTGTTTTGATATCGTCAATGAATTAATTTTCAAATAAAATTAATTACAATAATTGAATGAAAACATCATTATAATATTGAATAAATATTTTAAGAAAATAATTCATAAAATGAAAATTATTATTTATTTCATGACAAGTATAAAAATCATTTTCGGTGCCGATAAATGGCATCAAGAGCATTATCAAAGTTAAATTGTGTTCTTTATAGATAATAATTGATTTATAAAGATTATTTAAATGATTTTTTTATAATTATTATGTGTAATTAATACTTTTAGATGATATTTTCTAATATTAGTGTTAAAAACATGATCCAGATTCAAATGTATATGCAGTGATTGACCAATCCCAAAAAAGTAAAATTTAAAATTAAAGATACTATATTGAAATGGATATTGATAAATATGTGTAGTTAATAACTGTAAACTATTATATTGAATAAAATTAATTTATATTAATGATATTTATTATTTTATATTTTTTATATATGCAATAATTAACCATAATACTCATGCAATGCCGATGTAGTGATTCTGCACGTCAGAGAAAAATAAATAAAACTATATTAATTTAAATTAAAATAACAAGAACTAGAAATTAAAAGAATCATTAGGTTTGTGTAATTTTCATCCATTATATTATTTTCTTCTAATTTAGGAATTTTTGAATCCACATGGGGCACTTTATTTCCCATATAATATTTTTTAAATAAATATCTTATTGTGCACAATATGGTTTTCTATTATTACTAAATTGTCAATATACCTTTTCCTAGATTTTTTTACCAACCATTAAGATAATGTGGGAATATATAAAATTTACCATAATAATGAAAAATTATTTTTATTTTTTAGGCAACAAATACATACATTAATGGATTGAACAACTATGATTCAAAAATTATAAATTTAATAAGAAAATCAAATACATAAAATTAAAAATACTAAAATAAATAATATATGATATAATAAAGATTATATAAGAATTATAAATATGTATGACATGTATATGATATAACAAAAATATTTGGATTGAATTTCTATATTATTTTGATGTTTTTATTATCATGGTTATGAATAGTTTTATATTTGAAAGACATTATATTTCTTGAATATAAAATTTCTTTAAATTCCTTAAAAATCCCAAAAATATTTAATAAGGAAAAATATGAAGATATATGGTTGAAAATATATTCTAATGTGCTTTTCTGGACTTTTTGGTAGTATTAAAAACTATAATTTCATTAATATATTTTTAGGTTTTGTGCAATGCCTAATTTCCCTGAACCTCATTATAAAAGTACACTCATTGATTCACTTAATTCAATATAATTAAGCTTAATAGTGCTAAAGTACTCTACCAAATTATCTTCCCTACTTCCCTCAACACATTATAATGGTTTTAGTATTGGAAATATTCAATCTTCTATGATTTTAAGGTCTTAAGCAAAGCGATTTTATGAAGAAGGGGATGATAAATAATGTATGTTATGAGTGAGACTCATAGTATGTTCAATATTATTAAAGAATTATTATTTTTATAGAAGCATATATTTTAAAGTAAAATAATTAATTTTAATTCATTATTTTATTAATTACCATCATATAAAATTCATATTATTTTTCTTCATTTTATACATGATTTTGTTTTAATTTCAAAGTGTTCATGTATATTTTTTACTTTAATGTAATTGTTACCTTTAAAATGGTTTTATCCTAAAATTTATGTTTTTAAAAGTATTATAGTTTATTAATTTAGTAACTTGTATGAAAATAAGATATGTATTAATTATTACAGTTTGAATGGTTTGAGAATGAGAAAGGATGATATTCTAATTTTTTTCCATAAAATTTGACATTGGGGTATCAAATGAGATGACGCTGAGTTATGAATTCTGAAACCATAACCTAAAAGTTATACTCCAACCAATAATTGGTAAATTTAGTGGAAACATGGTTTTCCTAGGATCATTGTAATAACATTTTAATCTAAAAATGTAATATTATTTTCAAATAGGATTTTAGGAGAAATTGTTGAATTTTTAAAAGGGTATTTCTAAATCGATTTCAAAATAATAATATTTCATTAATATGTTTGTGAAATTGTATTTTAATGAAATTTTATAAAACCCATTGATTATTATTTATTATTGTTAAATATAAAATCAAATTTTCCATATTTGGGATAAAATACTTTTGGTGGATTTTGAATCAATTCTCACAGGTTTTAATACCCTTACTAGGAATATTAACTCTCACCCTATGTTTTAAATTTATTCTAAAAGGTTTAGTAAAATTTCAACCTGATGTCTATTTCATATAAGGATGCAACACACATGAATATATTTTCTTAATTTTTTTCTATTTTTTAAAAAATTTAATATATATGTCTAACTCGCCAAACCCTAGACTAGAAACGATGCTCGAATGTAAAATATTATGTTTATTTTTTATTTGTATTTTATAAAAAATAGAAAAAAAAATTTATATAACGAATTAAGAAGTTTGGTTTTGAGGCTTTAGATCATCTGTATATTCTATATTTGCAATTATGGAATGCGAGTTACAAACTACCCAGCCAACCTATCTAAATCCTCTACCTCCTTGTTCATACATAACATTATCACGAGTGATGAAATTTTGGGTTCCCCATTTAAATAATCTAATTTAAATAATCATATACCATTTTTTGTATTAATTTCATCATCGTCTTATGTAATTGGATATAGTTAGAGTTCCAGTAAATGATATTATTTACCCAAATACACCATTTTATATTTCCTTATGATGAGGTGTTTATTGTTTCAAAAGTTTTGTGATTATTGTACTATATATGCCTATCATTTTCACTAGATGACATATAACACCATTTTATTTTGGAATGAAAACTATGTTCAATAATATTTATAACATGCAATAGTGAGTCTAAATGAACCATGCCATTTTACTATTTAAATATTACCATTATAACATTGTCGTTAAATTTACATGTACGATTATCACTAACTGATTTATGAAACATATATAAATTTTCCACTAACAATAAATTTAGTGATAAATAATTTTAATATAATGAGTTGAATTTTAGTAATGACATTTTATTCTTAAAAAATCAATCATAAATGTTGTAATTACTTTTTGTGAGAAAATATTTCACCTAATTTATTTAAAATTAAAAACATTAATTTTTTTAAATGGAAGTAATTATTATGTATAAATATAAAAAATATCATATAGTGAGATATTTATATTTTTCTAAAAATATTAATTTTTAAATGAATATTTTAAAATACTAATTTGTATTGACAATAATTTTTATTTTAAATTATTTAAAATGAATAATAATATTATGGATTTTTATTAAAAATATATTAATTACTTATTATTTAAAATATTAGAATTATATTTTTTTGTGTAATTTTTAATATGAATTTAATATAAAAACATTTTTATACTTAAAACAGTCATTTATTTCCTAAAAAATTACTTTTCATTAATTTTGGTATGGTAAATATTAATTTAAATTCTTCAAATTATATTTATTGAATCATAAAAATGAATTACATATTTATAATCATGTGGTACAAATGTTTCAAATATATCGATTATTTTCAAGAGTTACATTAGTAAAATTTTCACTTTTAGTATTAGTAAATCAGATAATTAGGATTAAATATAACATGAATACGATATCAAAATGGCCCAAACCATTTCATTATTTCATTATATGATTTAATTTCACCCATATTCATCCAATATGTTAATATATTAAATTTTTTCTATTTGGTTATGAAAATGACCTTTATTATATTTATGTAATGGATATTATAAAAATGCCACTCTCCTATTTTAATATCTCCAATATTTTATGAATGGTTTTAAAAAAATATTTCTGCTTATAAATAATTATTTTAATTATATATTTTTTTATCATTGTAAATTTTTTATGATTTTTAGTAATGAAATAAATATCCTAAATTCATATTCAACTCTGATATATTTTACATGGAAGGAGTACAAAAATAAATTAAATGGTGTTTAAAAAACTAGAGTACTATTTTTTTCTATGTTAATAAGTTACATTATTTTTATTTGTAAATATTACTTATTATTATTTTTAATTTTAATTTATATAAATTCAATTATTTTCATATAGTGTAAACAGTCAAATTAAATTAACTGTTCATAAAATGAAATTAATGATATTTTAAAATATAAAATGTTATATTAAATGATTTAAAATTAATAAAATTACAATAATTACCCAATTTATTGTTATATTTCTAAAAAATAAAATATAGTTCTTTGTTGGCCTATTTTCCAATCATAGTACTATATTGACACCTAAATAGTAAAAAATTATTATTGTGGCAATCAAAAAAATGGTTATCATTCGTTATAAAATATTATATGGGTAAAAATTAATTCTAAGCATGTTAAAAATTTAAATGAATATATTTATAAGAATAATAATATGAACATAATATATATCATTCTCGAAGATGTTTTCAAGAAAAATAACTAAAATTATCTTATTACATTAACAAATTCGATGAATACATATAACCTCTATTATTAAAGGGGTCGTCTTATCCTCTTTCCATCACATAAGAAATGGATTTAAGATCAACTATTCCCTACCAAAATACCTTCTTAATATCCCCCAAATTATAGAGGACTTATTTTGTGTTGAAATCCACACGTAGAGGTATTATAGAGTTTAGAAATAATTGTTTATTGAAAAATATGTATAGATATATATTGAATATTTTATATTTATTTCTTATTCATACTCCAAATATTAATCATCATCCATTCTAAAATAATAATTAATTTATATTTCATACACTTATATGTTATTATTATAATGTAATAATATATATTCATTTCATTAACTATAAAATGAAAAATGTAACTGTCATTAATGTGTATGGTGGGCTACCAATTCATGAACATATGAATTTATTTCTATAACCACCTCTCATGGATGTTTATAATGATGGATTTAGTGTACATATTTGTGATATATATGAATAACATTCTTTCATTAAATTTCATATATCATATAATTTTATTACATTTTCATCAATTGAAAAATTATTACGTCATTAATGAATATCTGTGAATTACCACCTCTATGAAGAGATGTGATTGATTTTTCATAACCACATCACTTGACTAATATATATAAGTTTTACTAATTAAATCTTATGTTATTTATGAATTATTATTAATTTAAAAATTATAAAATGACACTTACTTTATATCAATCATTGGTCATTAAAAATGGAAATGTTACTCATATGTATGTACAATGAACAATCTCCATTTTGGTAGTGTAGTTCCTTTTGTATAACCATAATTCAGGGTTTGATTAAAAAGTAAATTTTATGAATATAAATTATCATAATTTATTTATTATTATCATTTATATGATCTAATAATGAACTCAATTACCATAATCGACCAATAGATGTCATTTTGGACCGATGAAATTAATATCATGAAAACGCCTGATCAGAAATTAATCAAATAAGTAAATTTTTATAATACGGTAATAGGAAAAATATAAATGAAAATGTTTTATAATAAATTGAATAATTATCATAATTTTATTATTTAATATGATATGGATCTTAAATGGGGATTCATACATTAATTAAAGGACACAATACATTAAAAACATACTTTTATGTATTTTACTAATTTGTTTTCTAAATAAATCCCTTACATGTCCATATTATTGTTTTTTGTTTATGTAATGATTTTGACAAAAAAATTATTTATAAATAATATTTTATGACTCAATTGGATTTATGTTTATGTCTTTTCAAAATAAAATGTTTTTGTAATATATATGAAAGATTATGTATTTATTTAGAAAAAAGAGAATGATATATTTTATCTTATATGACATCAATGTTTATTTAGGTCACCACAACCGTTTTTTTATATTGGGATTCAATTTTATATTTACATTATTTATTTAATGAACAATCATCCTTCCCTTATTATGGGTATTTATGTTTTGAAAAGGTGTTTTAATAGAAAATAGTATTAGGATATCTGAATGTTTTTTGTATATGAAATCAATATAGTTTTAAGGGATTGTGAAGCAAATTTAAAACATAAACCATTTTATATAGGTTATGTGTAGCACGTTTATTTTTTGGTATGTAACCCTTTTTAATAATTTTAACTATATAACATATATGGATGAATTTGGGATGATTTGGGACCAAATTAAATGTGTTTTTCGGTCTAAATGGAAGGCACACAGGCTATGCATGGTTTGGAAAAACCGTGCGAAAACGTAGGAGAAACCGCGCTCTTTGAAATTATATTTTTGTAAGGTAGTGGATATATCATGGTTGTCTCATGGTTATGGAGTGTACAAAGAGATGCTTCATGAAGATTCATCTATAAGGCAGTGTCTAACACACAGTTAGTGCATGATTTCCTAACCGTGCTGTTAAATCGTGCACATGGTCTTGGTTAGATCCTAAAAAGTGGATCTAATGTGTTTTTCCTCTATATGTCGTTTTTCCCTCTTATGTGGCCCTTACATGGAATTCTACTTCTATAAAGTTCATGAAAGTTAATCTCTTCAATTCAGAGGTTATTTGAAGGCTTTACATGGTTATTAGAAGCTTATTATTCACAGTAAGTGTTCATTAATCATAGTTAAAATTGTTTTTCCTTGATATACATCCCCCCATTTATTGAAATCTTTGATCTACACTTATTGTGGGTATATTAATGGATTTGGATGTGGAAAAAGTAAATATTTTTACTTTTATGTGATAGGGGAATAGATCTATGGTGGGGTAGTGATGATTTAACATTGTCTTGTTTGTGTTTTCAACCATTTATCATATTCATAAAAACTCATGAGGTATGTTGATTCAATCTCAACTTATCTTGATATAACTGATTAGAATGATTTAAAATTGATAATTTTGTGGGAAATTGATCTTTAATTGGTTGTTTAATTATTTTTTAAAAACCTATTGTGTGAAAATTTGTGGAATCATTGGAATTGGGTGTTCTTAAAAAACTTATTTGGTTCTTGGTTTTAACATTTTGAATTTAATTTGACTATATTTCTACAACCATCGTAAGTGGATTCATTATTTATTTCTAATAAAATCGAATAATTTAGTGAAATGAAATGGGGTAGGTTGATTTGAATTAGTTTATTTCATGGTTTTCAATAAAATAATAGTTTTATTGAAAACAGTGAAATGGTTGTTTTTGCTATTGGGTTTAGGAATAACTATTGTGTGTGTTAATGTGAATTCATTTTGGATACGTCTAAGGAGTATCACCCATTATAAGGAGGGTAGATAAGTATTTGGGCTCTCCCACATAAAAATGATTTACGTGGTGATGGCATAGTGAATGGATGAATCGCCGAGCATGATTATTGGGACATACATGTTACATAAATGGTTGGATATGTTAATAGGTGGAATGGAATATTTATGGAAAATTGTATATTGAGAAATTAATTTCATGAATTGGTAGGTTTTTTCAACGAAAAAATATATTTTTATGGAAAAATAGGATGGCATGGAAATTGTTTATATTTATTTATAAACAACTTTTATATGTCGTTGATATTTATTTGTAACCTATTTTTTATATTTTTTTTATATTTCGTTATAAAATATTTTAAGAAGTAGACTATATTTAGTTACAGTTTTTTTAGTATTTTTTGATATTTTTTATAAACTGGTTTTTGAATTGTTTCTTATAAATTCATTCATATAAATGTTGCTAACATTTCTTTTATAGTGTCTTGAGTACAAATTTCATTTGGGAAAAAATACTATGTTTTTGTACTCACCCATACTTTGTAATATTGGTTCTTTTTAGATTCCATTTACTATGGAAAGGGAAAAGGTAATTCATCGAACGTATTTTAGACAACTTCGTTATATTTGGTTATTTGGTGATGTAGGAGAATATGTCATATGGAGCATGGAGTCATGTGGTCGTTATATAAATTTATTGGTTATCATCCACAGTTTAAATTGATGAAAATTTTGACTCTATTTTAGTACACATTTTTGTGTTTTGATATAAATGAATAGGTTGAGATTTCTTAATCTTTACCATCAATCATATATTGGTTTATTTGTTTTCATTTTATTGGATTAACTGTTTTATTATTAATGCGTAAATCATCACACAAATGTAATGAAACTCTTTAGTATTCATTTCCATCCATTAGCATCTTATGGATTTTTCTTACATATAAAGGCATCCTCCCTCCATATAAAGTCAATGAGGAGGATAGATGTTACACATGGTAATTGTTTTCCTCAGTCCAAAATCATTTTTTACATAAATGGTATCCTCTTGTTCATTTCATTTTGGAACAAGTAGTCATTAATTTGGAGTTGAGTATCATCCTTAACTATTTCATGGGTGAGGATCATAGAAATTAGTAGGATTTTCAGGACTTGAAATGTAGGGCATAAAAATATATTGCTAACCCATTTATTATTAACATTATTTTATCAGGGATATGGGTATATAAGTGTTTTGCAGACACTTATAGGATATTGGAATCTCAATGTCAAATGTTTAGCCAATGAGATGATAATGGCATACATTTTAGGAATGAATTCCCTTTAGGATAGCATATTTCATTTTTTGTAATGATATTTGATTCGATGCACACTTTTGATTATTAAAAAATGTTTATTTTTTTCAAATGAAAGACTTCAAAAAGAGCTTAGTTGGTGTATTTGGAATATGGTTTTATTTTCAAAAGTGAGAATAAATTTTTTTAAATATTGTTGAATGTGGAAAAGGTTAATTTTTGAAAACCATATTGTGATAGATGATGTGGAATAATCTGATATTTTAAGACAGCAATTTGTAGAGAGTGAGAGTTACGGTTTTTTATGTCTTTATAGAAAATGGAACCAAGTAGGCGTCATCAAAACCAACTGGATGAACATATTGAAAATGAGGTTTCTCCTAATCAATAGGTGAACCAACAACTAGTTTTGAGAATCATTCATTTGATTAATGATTTGGATATATGTAATAGGAGGGATGATCCAAGATAAGTAGATCATTCTATCTAGTTATATAAATATAATCCAACCATATTCTAGGGTGATTTATAAGCATAAAAGGCAAAGGTTTGACTAAATAATATGTTTCATATTTTCAATTTCATCATTAGAACCGTAGAGCTAAAAGTAAATTTGGAAAAGTATATACCTTTGGATAATTCAAGCCAGAGAGATCTAGCATTATTAGATCATAAAGATCAAGGCCTAAGATGGTATTATTATTAAGAATTGTCCAATAAAAAAACCATCATCACATGTTCATGTTTCGAACGATGAAAAAAATATTCCTCCTAAATTTGTAAAATCTCTCTATCACAGAGTATGTGACTAAATTCGTGACATTAGTGTTATTTTCACTAGATTTTTTGGCTAGTTAGACTTCGAAAGAACACATCATTGAATTGGTATTAAGGAAGGTTATTTGCTGGATTATAGTTGTGATCTATATTACAGACTATACAAAGATGCTGGATAGAGAGACAATAGATAATCATAACATCTTAGGAGCTATGGGAGGTTGAAGTATCATCATACCTATAATAAATAGTGGAACTCTAATGATGAGAGAAAGTTGAATAATGAGAAATACTACCAGGGTGGGATTAGAAATCAGAATCAAAATTTGGTATCAATAAACCTTCGTCCATGACAAATGTGACATGTGAAATGTTTTCTATGTGTTTCATTCCATAACATAATGTGAAACTATAAAAACATATATCAATCCCAAAATGCAACTAAATTGTGATTCATCCGCTATATTGTCAAAATGATCTAAGGTCAGGTGCTAGGGACACTTCTTAGGTGTCGCAAGCATCATATGATTCGACGGGTCAAGGAATGTAGAATCAATATCTTTTTTCAAATAGAGTTATACATGGTTAATATAGGAATTCCATTACCCCACACTAAGTTAAATCACATCAAGACATTACGGAATAATGTACATAAATAATGAAATTATATGTAACTAAGATGATGATTATAGATTATCTGGTAGGAATATCTAATAAGAGAGGAACAAGTATTCTGGATTCTACCATTTTACCTGTCTTGTTTAATACTTGGGCATTGATTTCATTCATTGTTTCTTTTACTATTGATTTTCTATGTCTAAAACGTGAGATGATTTATTTTGTGATAAAAAATCAAACTCATCGTTGTCAATGAGAATGTCAAACATCTATGTGTAGATCATTTTCAATATTTTTTATGAGGATAAACTAAAATGGGACTTTATAGTGTTGAATATGGATGTATATGAAGTAATTATATGTCTGGATTGGTTGACAATGTTTAAGGCTCACATCGCCTGTTATAAAAGAATGGTTAGTTTCATTAGAGAGGACGATTTTTTCATTGGAGTAGGGGTTTTCAATACAGGCACAATGGATTTTTTGGAACCAGCTGTGGGAATGATTTCTTATTAGTTGGAAGAGTTAAATTTTGAATCGATGGAATAGATCGATGGAAATATTTTTCTCGTAGTTGAGGATTAATTTCGAGATGCTTTTCCCAGGAACATTTCATGGTTACCACCTATAATGGATATATAGTTTATGATTGATCACCATCATGGGATTAGTCTTATTTCCCTTCCGTCATATAGTGTGGCACCAAAATATTTAAGGGAGTTGAATAATTAGTTTGAAGAGATGGAAAAATGGGTTTCATTTGACTGATCACTTATTTTTGTCAACAGCAGTCATATTCATAAAGTATGTAGATGGAACACTTTGACTATTCATGGATTATCGTAAGATTAACCAATTTATAATGAAGAATCGATATCCAATTCCATGCATCGATTACCTTTTTTATCAATTGATGTGAGCTCAGTGGTTCCCTAAAATAGAATTGTGATCTGGATATTAGCAATTGAGAGTTCAAATGGAAGATATTCAGAAAACAACATTCCAAATTAGATATGGCCATTTTGAATATATGGTAATGCCTTTCTTTCTTATGAATGCACAAAAAGAATTTATGAAATTGATTTATCATATATTTCAGTGATATATAGATTCTTTTTTTGTTGGGTTTGTGGATGACATAAATGTGTATTCTAGGAAAAGGTCTGAGAATGTGAAAAAATTAGTAATACTGTTGGGAATATTGATAGAAGATATCTTGTTTTCCAAAAAATATAAGTGTGATTTTTGGATTCAAGATGTACACATTCTTAGCCATTTAATTTTCAAAAGAGGCATTTAAGTGGATATGGAGAAAATAGATGCTCTTATCTTTTGGGAACCACTAAAGAACATCTTATAAATATTTATCATCCTTGGTATAGGTGGTTGTTACGAGTGATTTGTGCTTGAATTTTACAACTATCTTTGATAAGAAATGATTAGATAAAGAAAAACATCCCATTTAGATGGAATGATGAATTCCATAATTCTTTCCAAGAGTTGAATGTTTCACTTAAATTAGTTCCTATCTTGATTTTTCTAGAAATAGGATAGGGTTTGTTGTTTATTGTGATTCTTCATGATCGGTGTTGGAATGCATTCTCATAAAAGGAGAACATTTTGTTGCTTATGGCTGAAGGAAATTAAGGGTTCCTAATAATAATTACCCAACACATGATTTTTAATTATCTATAATTTTTCATTCATTAAAGACTTTATGTAATTCCATATTTGGTGATAAAATTATTGTATTCACGAATCGTAAGAGCATGAAACATATTTTCTCAGTACGTGATTTTAATATGAGGAAAATTATATGGATGGAGTTTCTATCAATTTTTTACTATAACTTGTAGTTTACACTAAGTAATGGAAATACGGTGGAAAATGCATTAAAAAAAAATTCATATGCTCAGTTGGGAAAAGAAGATTCATATGAGTGGTGGAAGAAATCGGTCCTAGATGATATGCATGTGGAATATAAGGACTGAGGTGATATTGTGGGTTTCTTATCAATTTTGGTAGATGATTATTTGATGAATATGGAAAAGGGAGAAAAACCATCCAATTATGAATGTGTAAAGATGAGTTCAAAACTTAGTTTTGGTGGGACTATTGAGATTTGGAGGCTGGATAGGAGTTCCGTTATATGGTTCTAGAATCTAATGGTTGTATTTATGGTTTGTTAGGAGAAACTTCTCAGTTCTTATCATATTTTGAGATGATTTTTCATCTCAAAATACAATATATGGTTAATGATTGGAAATAATAGTTCTGGTGAAATAGTATGAAACAAAAGATTGTTGTTTTTATTTCAATGTTCTTAACATTATAGAAAGTTAAGATAGAGCATTAGAGACCAAGAGGTTTTTTACCACCCTTACATATCCTCTTTTGGAAATGGAAGAAAATAGTGATTCATTTCTTCACATGTATCCCAATAAAAATGTGAAAACATGATTCCATATGGGTGATAGTGGATCGACTCACCAGGTCTGCTAATTTGATCCAAATTTGTGAAAATCAAATGGTGGAGGATTGATCCAAAATCTATAGCCATGAATAGGTAAAGATACATGGCCTACCAATTTTATACTATTATATAGTGATCTGATGTTCATGTCTCATTTATAAAAATACATTCAAAAATCCCTTGGGAATTAGTTGACAATGTGTATGGCGTCTCATTATTATATAGATGAGATATTTGAAAGGACGATACGAATGTTGGAAGACATGTTGTGGTCTTGTGTGATGGAATTTGGTGTATCATGGGATGTGCAGGTGCCATTGGTGGATTTAGAAAATAAAAACATCAATTAGGCCTCGAAACATATGGATTATTTTGAAACATTTTATAGGTTCCCTTGTCATTCTTCACATTTTTTAGTGGAAAATATGTGATACATCACTTGTTGGGCCGACCCTATCCCATGAAACAATAGAGAATATTTAGTTGATTAGAAAGAGAATAGATAAACCTCAAGGTCTTCACAAATAATATGATGATCATAATTGATGGTTTTTAAGAATCACAGTGACTAATAATGGGGTTTTAAGGATTTCTCCAAGGCTTGGTTATCATTATATTGGGATGTAAGGAATTATATATCCTCATTACATAGGACCTTCCATGATACTAAAATGGGTAGGATAGGTGGAATATTTTATTCGTAATTTACACCATGGATCAGTGCGGTGAATATTTAATTCCATGCATTGAAGAAGTATCAACCTAATCTTGACCATGTAATCATATGAGACCACGTTGACCTAGAGACAATTTATTCATCAGTAAATATCCTGATATGGAATATGGATACCAATATAAAATTATTTCATGGAAAAAATAATTTTAGTTTGTTTTTTTTGAAACAAGGTCATATTAAAGAATATTCATTGGAATGTGTGATGGAAATGAAATGTAAATGGCCAGATCTCTTTAAACACACCATTGGTTTTATACTTTATAAGAATGGTATGACTAATTAGGGGATATTATAACACCCCCGGTTCTTGTATGAAATGGTTTCTTTTTTATTTTATGTACATTAATTATAGGTACATTTTTTATAAGAATTGAGAAAAATATAAATGTGATTTTGGGGTAACAAAGACGGAACACAGGCTACGCACAGTTTATCCAAATCGTGCGTCAGCATAGAAGAAACCGTGTTCTTTAAAAATGGATTAGGATTTTTAGGGTAGTGGCTCTAGCATGGTTGGTGAATGTTTATTGAGGATTTCCAAGGATATTGTGTAAAGTGTTATCCTTAAGTATTTCTAAAGCATGGTTAGTGTACAATTTACCTGACTATGTAACTAATCTATGTATCAGGTCAAGGTTAGATCCAAAACAAGTGAATCTAATTAATTTTTGACATTAAGTGTCATGTTTTCCATCTTATGTGGAGTTAAGATGGGATTTTACTTCCCAAAAGGTCAAGGATGGTTCTACCATTAATTAATAAGAAATATGAATGTGTCACATGGTGATTAGAGGCTGATTCTTCATAGTAAGTTTTCATTCTTCATCGTTGTTGATGTTTTTTTAGATCTACCTCACACATCTTATTGGTTACTTATATTTATACATGTTGTGGGTAAATCAATGGTTGTTTATACTGAATAATTTTATATTTGTCGTTGGATGAGATAGTTGAAAGTATCTAAGGTGGGTTTGTGATTATTCAACCCAGTTTTGTTGGATTTCTTCATCCGTTTGTCATTTTTTCCAAAACACTTGAGGTGGGTGGATTTACACTTGAGTCCTCCAGCTAGAACAAATTCGTTTAATTTCAAATTGAATTTTTTTTTGGAAATTTATTTTTAATTGGATGTGTAATTATTTTTGAACACCCTCTTGAGTGATGGTTTGTTGAAACATTGGAACCGGGTGTTCTTACAAAAGTGATTTGGTTCTTGGTTTTAAAATTTTGTTTTTAAATTGACGAATTTTCTAGAAAGGAAGTATGTGGAATCATTAATATATACTCAATAAATTTAATGAATTTATTGAAATGAAATGGGGAAGCTTTATTTGAATTATATTGTTTAATATTTTCCAAAAAAAAATAGTGGTTTTATTGAAAAGAATGAAATAGATGTTTTTGGAATTGGTTTTTGGCATGACGATTGTGCGTGATCATATGAATTCATAAAAAATAATTGTAAATAGTCTCACCCATAATTAGTTGGATGGATAAGGGTTATGCATCTGCCCTATCAAAATGGATCACTTGGTGATGACATAGTGAATGGATGACTCACCACTCGAGAGTATAGTGAGGTCAAGGTTATAATCATGGTTTGATGTATGGATAAGTGGAATGTAATGGTTATGACAAAATGGATATGAAAAAAATGAATTTCAATAATTGGTTGGATATATCCATAAAAATAATTTCTTTTAGAAAGTTGTGTGACATGCCATTTGTTTATATATTTTTATATAATATTTTTTGAAGTTGTTTCTTATTTATTTATAAACTATTTTTTGATTTTTTTAAATTTAGTTATAAAATATTTATAATGTTTGATTACATTTAATTGTAAACTATTTATAGAATTTTTTAAAATTTTGTTTTAGAACATTTTTTGGAACTATTTTATAAAAATTGATTAATATAAAATTTTCTAACTTGTCTATCCAATTTTCTTGAGAAGGGAAGTCATTGGGGAAAACATAATGAGTTTTAGAACTCACCCTACTTTGGATCTTTGGTGCTTTTGCAGATGTCATCAACTAGGACATGGGAAATGGGAAACTGTCACATGTCTGTAGAAATACTTCATAATACATGGGATTTTTGTTGATGTTGGATTATTGATCATGTTGAGAATAGAGTCTTGTGGTCATCTTGGTGTTTTAATAGTGATCTTCCTTAATTTATTTTTATGTTAGTTTGTCTTCCATTGTATTAAAATTTGGAGGGTGTTTATATATAAATAATTTCTGGAGTTTTCATTATTTGTGTCACGAATCATATAGTGTTTTTTTGTTTGGTTTTATTGGATTGGTTGTATTATAAAAAACGGGTCAATCAAATCCCAAATATGTTGAAACCCTTTGGCATTTTTATCCAGAATTTGGCATCATGGGGATGTCTCTTAAGGCACAGTACCATGCTCCCACATTTTCAAGCTAATGTGGAAAAGGTGAGATGTTACAAATGGTATTAGTTTTGTTCGGTCCAGAATAATTTTTGACATAAATGGTATCATCATTTTTCTGATCCCTGGGGAAAAAATTTTCTTCCATTCAATGTTTAACTTCTTCTTTATCTATTCCTTAATATGGGATCAATGAAAAGTGTAGGTTTTTCGGGACATGAAATGTGGAGCATAAAATTTGGTAGCCCCCTTATTATTCTTAAAGTCATGTTACCTAGGAATTGGGAAGATAACTATTTTTAATACACTTATAGGATAATAGAATCTCATTTTGAATGGTGTATCCAATTAGATGAGCATGATATGAATTAGAGGAAAAAATTCCCATAAGGAATACATATTTCATTTTAGTTTTGATATATGATTGGATGCATTGTGTTGATTCTTGAAAATTGATACATTTGGTTTTTAATTTTATAATTTCAATAGAGTTTATTTGGTGTATTTTCAAAATGGAATGATTTGAAAAAGGGATCATAAATGTGGTAAATGACATTGGAATATGGAAATTGTTTATTTTTGAAAAACGTGTTATGATTCATAATGTTATATATTTTAAAAAGATAATCCTTTAATTTCATGAGATTGAGACCTCTGGTGTTTTTTTGTTTTTTTAGATAATGTCACCTAGATGGCTTTATTGAAACCATCCAGAAGAAGCTATGGAAAATGTGTTTTCATCAGAGCAACATGTAAACCAAAAACTGGTCTAGTTTATCATCCCATCATATTAGGATGTGGACCTAGGGAACCAGAGGGATGAGCCAAGAGAAGGGGAACATTCCATCCAGTTTCAAAAATTGAAACTGACCATCTTCTGTGGTGATTTGGAACCAAAATGATGGTGTTGTGACTGGTCATGATAAATCATATTTTTTATTTCACCAGCACACATGTAGAGCTAAAAGTCATGCTAGCATTATGTATTCTCGATGATCTTGGATTCTGGTGGTGTGATATAGTCGTGTAGTCTTGAGTAAATAATGGAATTATTTGGGAGGTTTTTGAGTAATTGTTCAAAAAACAATTCTATCATCGCACATCATAGATGAAAAGGATGATGGACTTATTTTTCCTAAAGCTAGAAAATCTATCTGTAATAGAGTTTGTGTCTAAATTCAAGAATTTTGTGTTCTTTAAAAAAAATATTATGGCTAGTGCATCATTTAAAACATTCTTTTTTAGATTGGGATTACGGTAGGATATTATCTTGATGATAGATGTTTAATGTATTACAGACTATATAGATATGGTGAATAGAGCGAAAATGATTGAATGAGACATATCATGATCTATGGGTGGAGGAAGTATCATGATACATATGGGAAATGGTGGGAACTCTAATTCTATGAGAAATCAGAAGAGGGGCACATAATTCTAGGATGGGAGTGGAAATTAGAATCAAACAGTGGGATCAATAAACTATCATCCACTGCCAAAGATCCAAGTGGGATTTTTTCAATGTTGTTCATTTGACCACATGAAGAGATAGGGTAAAACAACACCGATAACATGAAAAAAGACAAACCATATAAAGAATATTTGTTGCCATTGTCATAATTCTATGAGGTCAGGTGCTCGGGACACTTCTCAGTTGTCCCATTCATCATATGCCTCAATAGCGTGAGGACAAAAGAATCAATATTTTCTGTAGAATAGAGCTATTCATGGTGATTCTCAGAACTCCATGACTCCTCTATAAGGGGCATATCAGTAAGGCCCCAAAGTAAAGAGTGAAATTATTAAGTATTTATATGGAACTGAGTAGGTGATTATAGATGATCAGGTTAGACCATCAATGGTGAAAGGTATAATTATTTTGAATTATACCATTATAAAAGTGTTCTTTGATACTGGTGTATCACATTACTTCATTTATTCTTATTCTATTGATTTTCTATGTTTAAAACTGAAGATAATTCCTTCTGTAATAAAAAATAAAACTCTTCTAGGTCAAATTTGAATGTCGATCATTTTTTTAGAGCATGTTCTATAACTGTTGATGGAGATGAATTGAAATGGGACTTCTCAGTGTTGGAGATGGATTTTTATGATTTAATCTATGGTATGGATTTTTTGAAAACGTTTAACTCTCACATCAATAATTATAACAGAATAGTTAGTTTTGTGAAAGAATATGGGTCTAAGAATCTCTTCAGAAGAGAAAGGGTTATATAGACATGTGCTAAAGAGTTGTTTTGGTAGCAGTAGTGGGAACAATATCATTTCAGTTGTTTTAATTAAATATCTCATTGATGGAAGAGATCAAGGTAATTAGTTTTCCAGTAATTGTGGATCAATTTAAAGATTTTTTTCCCAATAACATCTTAGGGTTACCACTTATAAGAGAAGTATAATTGAAGATTGATCTCCTTCCTGGGAACAGTCATATTTCTATTCTATCATATACTTTGGAACTCAATGATATAGGGAAGCAGAAATTGGAGTTGGAAGAGCTGAAATGTAAGTTCTTCATTCGACTAAGAACATCTATATGGGCAACACTGGTATTGTTCCTGAAAACAGCAGAACACAATCTTTGGCTATGCATGGAATAATGGAAACTTATCCAAGTTACAATCATGAATAAGTTTCCCCTTACACACATCGATAATGTGTTTAATCAATAGATTGTATCCCAGTGGTTCATCAAAATTTACATGAATTTAGGATATAACCAGTTGCTTGTTTGGAAAGTGTATATTCTGAAAACAGCATTCCGAAAAATATATCGACGTTATGGATATGTGGTAATTCCTTCATGTCTGATAAATCATCCAAAAATCATTATGGATTTGATGAATCATATATTTCATAGATATCTCGATTAGTTTTTTTGTTTTGTGGATGACATATTAGTGTATTTAGGGATAAGGGATAAGCTAGAGCTACACATAGATACAATGTTGGGAATCTTGAGAGATCATATCTTGTATGTAAAAATAACTCTAATTGATTTTTGGAAAAAAGAAGTATGCCTTCTTGATCATGTAATTTCTGAAAGAGGCGTTTCAGTGGATCTATAGATGATAGATGCTATTATCTCTTGGAAACCACCCATGACTATCTTTGAAATATAGAGATTCCACTATCTAGCTAGTTATTACCAAGGCTTTATGCATGAATTTTAATGGCTATAATAACCTATGGTATCCTTGATAAAGAAAATTTTCAAATTTTAATGGATCGAAGAATTCCAGAAATCATTGATAGAGCTAAAATTTTATCTTACATCATCACCTATCATGATTTTTAGGGAATTAGGATAGGGGTATGTGGTGTATTATTATGATTTAGGATCATGTTTGGGATGTGTTCTCATTCAAGGATACCATGGTGTTGAATTTTTTCAATGTAATAAAAGGTAAATGAGAAGAATTACCCAACGCATGATTTAGAGTTAGATACAGTTATCCATTCCTAGTTGACATGGTATCATCATCACTTTTGTGATCTGTTAATTATTTTCAAATATCATATGGGCATGAAACATATTTTCTCATAGTGATATTTGAATTCTATGAAAATGAGATATATGGATTATCTCCAGATATTCGATATTAAATTGATGTATACACCAGGTAAAGGAAATATGGCGGAATATGCATTATGTAAAAAATTCATTTTCTATGTTGGAAAATATGATTTCAATGAATTTTAACCAATATTAGTAGAAAATGACATGCATGTGGAATGTGAGGACTGAGTAGATGTTTCAGATTTGTTCACATTTGTGGTAGTTCCTAATTTAGTTGAATATAGTAAAGGGTGAATATATATCTAATTATAAATGTGTTAAAATGAGTTTAGAACTCAAAGGTTGGAAGACTATTGAGATTTAGAGGCTAGATGTGAGTTTAGTGTTGTGGTTTAGGAATCAGATGGTTGTACGTATGTCTTAAAATGATCAACTTATTAGTGCTTATAATCATTTGAAATGAATTTTTCATCTAGGAAAAGAAATTATGTATTATGATTTTCAATCATAGTTCTAGTGAAATGGTATGAAATATAAGGTTGATAATTTTTTTCAATGTTGTTAAAATAACAACAAGTTAAGGTATACCATCAATGACTGACAGGTATGATGTAGTCTTCACCTATCCTAGTAAGGAAATTATAGAAAATAGCATTGTATTTTGTCAAATGTCATCCATGAGAAGTTTGGAGACATGATTCTATATGGGTGATAATGAATCGACTAAACATTTTTTATTATTTCATCCCTATTCATGAAACACAACTAGTGGAGGATTTTCCTAAAATCAATATCCAATAAGTGGTAAATATATATGGTATAATCATTTCAATAGTGACATTGATAGATTTGAGGATCACATCTCATTTAAGGAATTCCTTATCGAAATACCATGGGACTCAATTGACTATGAGAACAGTGTATCATCCTTAGATGGATGGGAAATCAAAAAGGATGGTAAAAACACTAAAAGACATGTTTCAGTCTTGTGTAATGGTTTTTCGTGGCTCATGGTAAGAGAATGATTCATTATTGGAGTAATCATATAATAATAGCTATCATGCCTCGATGGATATAGATCCTTCTATAGCATGTTCTCTACTACGATGTAAGGAAATATGCGGTACTTCAACATTTGGTATGATCCTTGTATAGGAAAAAATAAATAAGATTTAGTTGATCAGAATGAGAATGGGGATGGCTTAGAGCTGTCACAAATAATATACATATCATCATTGAAAGTTATTATCATTATTTGTGAGTTATAATGTGTTATTTATGATTTATCCAAGGCCTGGTCATCAACTTTTTAATATGAAGGGAATGTTATCTCCATGATACGTAGGCCCTTTCTAGATACTAGAACAGGTTGGTGAGGTTGCATAATTTTTTTTCCATTGGAATAATGGTTCAGTGTGGTGCATAATGTGTTCCATGTATCACAATTTATAATGTATCAAATGGATTCTAACCATGTGATCATATGGGTTCATGTTGACATAGATATGGATGCTTTATCAGTATATATCCAAGTTCAAATTATGGATATACTAGATAATGTCATACATGGAAAAAGAATCGGTCTAGTACCAATATTATTATAACCTAGACGGATTCATTAAGAGACATGGGAATGTGAGAGGGAAATAAAAGAGCAATGGATGAGACTATTTCAAGACATTATTTGTTTCCTACTTTCTAGGGACGGAGTGATCAATTTTTGGGATAATATATCACCCTAGTTTTCTATTATATAACATTTTATTTAGTATTTTATGTATATGAAGTTTATGTGTGATTTTTGAAATTTTTGGGAGAACATTAAATCAGGTTTGGGGGATAATGGAAAGGCATAGATGGTGCACACGATTTTTAAAAACTATTTGACATACTAGGAGAAACCATGCGCTATGAAAATGGCATTGATATTTTGAAGAAGTGTCTTATAAACATTTGATTCATGATTGTGGAGACATTTCAAGGAGACTATGTGATGGTTCATCCTTATGGTAGTGGCTAATGCACAGTTTGTGCATGGTTTTCATAACTGTGTGAGGAAACCATGCATAGGGTCGAGGTAAGATCCTAAAAAAGAAGGTCTAACATGTTTGTTCTTTTAAGTGTCTTATTTTCCATCCTATGCATCCTTTACTCTGGTTTTTTCTCCCAAAAAGGCCATGTAATTTTCTACTGCTGATCATGAGGTGATTTGATGCATTAACATGGTGATTAGTAGCTGATTATTTAATGTAAGAGTTCGTACTTCATCATTAATGATGTTTTTCTTAGATCTACATTTCCCCACTTCATGGTCTCAAATATCTACACTCAATGTGGGTAGATATAACTTTTTAGATACTAAATATGTTTATATATTTAATTTTTTGTGATTGGTGAATATATCTAAGGATGGTTTGTGAGGACATAACCAGGATTCATGGGAATTATTCAACTATTTTTAATTTTTCCATAAACACTCAACATTGGTGGTTTCACTGTAAAATCCTCTTTCATGAACTATATGAATTGATTTCAAATTGATTTTTTTAAAATTTATTTGTAATTTTTTGGGTAATTATTTTTGAAAACCCTCTTGAGTGACTATTTTTGGAAACATGGGAATTTGGGGTTTGTACAAAAAAAAATTAGTTCATGGTTTAAAAATTTTAATTTTAAATTGATGATATTTCTAGAAATATGGTAAGTGGATTCATAATATTTTTTTGATAAATTTGATGAATTTATTGAAATGAAATGGGGATGGTTTATTTAAATTAATTTGTTTAATGGTTTTCAGTAAAATAATGTTTTTATTCAAGAGGAAGAAATATTTTTTTTGGTATTGGTTTTTGGAATAAGGGTTGGGTGTGTTAATAATAATTTAGAAATGATAAGTGTAAGAAGTCTACCATATAATTAGTATGATAAATAAGGGTTAGGGATCTCCCTCGTTAAAATGGTTTACTATGTGACGACTTTTTGAAAGGATAACTCACCACTCATGAGTATACGGAGGTTCAGTTTACATTCATGGTTTGTTGTGTAGATAAATGGAATGGAATGTTTATGACAAAATAGATATTGAGAAATTAATTTAATTCTTTGGTTGTTTTTTTCCCTGAAAAATAAATTTTTCTAGAAAATTGGGTGACATGGAACAACTTTAAATTTAGTCTCAAACTGATTTTTGATGTTTCTTAAATATTGTTATTAACTATTTTGAGAAATTGTTTTCAGTTATTTGTAAATTTTTCTAATAATTTTTTTTATTTAGTTATAAAATAAGTTTTGAAATTTTTTTATGTATTTTTATAAACTGATTTGGTAATTTTTTCATATAAATGTTTCTAAAATATCGATCCAAGCAGTGTGAGTAGTGAAGTCATTGCAGAAAACCAGCAGGGTTTTACTACGCAACCATTCATTGGAGCATTATTGATTTTGTAGATGTCAGCCATTGGGATATGGGAAAATGTAATGTACCATATATGTTTATCACTACATCATTATACATGGGCTATTTGGTGATTTTGGTGCATTGGTATTATGGACTATAGTTTTTTGTGGATGTATGGGAGTTTTATTTGTCATTTTTCGTTATTTACATTGATGATTGTTTGGTTTCCATTGTTGTACACATCGGTGGGGTTTTATAATAAATACTCAGTTGAGTTGTTCTTTTTATTATTCATCATATATTATTTGGTTTGTTTGGGTTTTATTCGATTAGTTATTTAATTCTAAAAGGGTAAATTGTTTCCCAAATGTATTGAAACCCAATGACATTTATTTCGTACCTTTAAAATCATGGGGATTCCACTTAAGTCTTTGTAGAATATTCTTACCTTCTCAAGAAAATGAGGAGATGTAGGAATGTTATGTTATGGTGGTCGGAAATTGTTTATTATGATGGGAGAAAATAATATATCTCTTAAGGATGGGTGAGAATAATATAGAAAATCATGGAAAGGGATCATAAAATATCAATCTAATGCATAATTAGTAATTATATATTTCAGAGATATATTTTGTGTGTTTAACATATAGCTAGTCCATTTGTAATGGTTCTCATAAGGGTACTATTAAGTTAATATCTAAAGGACCTACATGATTTTCCTTTTCTTGACAATGAGTATACATGGATATCATTTGATTTAAAAAAAGTAAGATCATGATTTTTAATGGAATTATTATTCCCATTTAGGGTAAAGATGAATGTGTTTAAAAAAGTGGATTAATTGGTTCATATTTTTTATACGAATCCCCCGTCACTATTAATTTTCATTAATGATTACTTAATAATCATTTTATAAAATAAATTTTTAGTAAATTCGTTTTTATCATTAAGGAAATTATTATTCAATCTCATAGTTTAATATGTTAATAGTAAACTATTTTTTTATGATCTCTCACTTTTTAAAAATAAATAATTTTTTTTATCATTAATAATTACATACTGGTATTTTATTTACCTTCCTATTCTTACTAAAATCTATAGTCTTTAAGGATCAATAGTAATAATGAGGATGTGAAATTTAAAATCATAAATAATTTCCATTAAAATAAATAATATTTTCTTTTAAATGTTTTTTTCTTCTGAGAACTAGATTCCTATCTGATGAGAACCACATGTATTTTATTTGTTTATTATATAAGACTTATGAACTATTTATCTAGAATTTTATTAATGGAAAGATTCTGGAAATTTAAAAAAATTGAATTATTATCTAATGATAATAGAATATTTATTATTTAAGGTTTGATCATTATAGTTTGTATGATAGACTAGTTTAGATACCTTTCTAGCTTTGGGTAATGAAATTAATACACCTATGAAATTCTAGTTGATGTTTATTATATTATTAATTCATTACAATTTGGCATCATTAAAACTATTCCAATTTAGAATGGAAATCCATAGAGAAACTAAGGAAGATGAATTTTTAATGAAATGTGACGATTAAATAATTCCATATTAGAAACATAGATGGTTTTGAATTTGAATATGATTGTTTTTGCTTGTGATGATGTAGTTGACACTATATATAAATGATGATTATATCCATTAATTATAGAAACCTTGTTCACCAAAAAGGAACTTTCCTATAGTGGATCATTTTATGAAACATCACTCTTTATAATGATTTGGATCTTAAAACCTAGATATTTGTTATAGATAGACTAATTCCATTGAAAACATATTCGATGTCATTGGTTTTTCAGAGCCTCAAAAGGTAACTATCTTATTTTACCCCTTTAAGGTGTATGTGTTTAATTATTGTAACTTCTTTATTATACCATAGAAATATAAAAATTATTATTCCATATAATGGTTTGAATTTATTAATATTTTCCAACAGAACTAAATTAATATGCTTGATTTATATAGGATGGAAAATCAATTTAGGTAATTAAGACATTAGGAGGATGATTCAATGGATGTGTATGAAGAAAACTTGACCCAATCACAAAGGTATACACCAAATATTATCAGGGATACTCATTGTAAAATAAATCAATTTTACTCCTGATTGATATAATGATATTGAAGGTAATTATCTTACCATAAAAATAAAATTATGATAAAATTGTTTGATATATGAAGAAGGTTGAAAATGATTTTACCAATGATCATACATTCCATGAAAAAAAAGAAATGGTCTATACTTAAGGGATAATGGAATAATATACAAAATGAATATGGATGTATGAAATCAATGTGTCCTTATTTTGAAAATTATTTTGAAAATTATTTAGGTTAATTTGTGGTATCTTATTAGAATCATTTCTTATTTGTAATGTTCAGACATGTGTCTCATGAATATAAGAAAATTTATCATACAAATGATTAATAACTAATGATATTAATCTTTTTGTAGAAGGTGTTGGTGATTTATAATAACATGAGATATAATCTATTCACTCATGGTTGTAATCATTTTTTAAAAAAAAATAGATAAATCATTTCTAACTATTTTTATTAATGTAAGACCATATAATGAAGTGGTAATTGGATTATTTCATGATTTTTGAATTTTTTTAATCAATGAATCATGAAATTCCATCATTTTAAATGAATTTTAATATTAAATATTAACATCACATCATTAATATAATATATATCATTTGGTGAATAATTTGGGTGGAATTATTAGAGAAATCATGGTTTCTTGGAATCATCCTATTGTTATTTGTTGAATATTATTCCCAAATAAGATTTATTGGAAACATCCTACTGTTATTTGTTTAATATTATTCCATAATAATATTTTAAGCTGCCCAAGGAAGAGTATGATGTTATTTTTAGAATAAAATTTATTTCTATTTATCATGTTACAATAGACTATAAATACATGAAAATTTTTATTAATTATTTCATACCATTGATAAACAAATAATAAAAATATAAATTGATTAGATATGGACATGAATGATACCCATCTCATATTGTTTAAAAGTGAGAAATTTTATTGATTAGTTATTTCTCAATAGTAATTGAATATGTCGAAATATTTATTATTGATTAAAATAGTGATATTCCTCATATAGAGGTTGATTTTATTCATGGAATAAGTATGGATTATAATCCTTTTTTAGAAACCATACATATAATAAATAATGTAGATTATTTTGAATTAAACAAGTGGTAGTATGAGTTTCTCAATGATATTTTAATTCATTCTACCAATTCACCATGGGTTGATCATGTGTGTTTTTGTCGAATAACAGGTTTATTGATACATTTAATTTATTATAGATCATTGAATAACATCAATTTAAATATAAAATATCCAATACCCCATACCAATGATTTTACTAATGAATTTGAAGGTGTATTGTATTTTACAAATATTTATCATTTGTCAAGATTCCACTAATCAAAGGTGAATGGCTAAGATATTATCATTATGGAATTTTGGATGACACACACATACACACACACTGAGTTTATAGTTATATGATTTGGGTTTAAATTGAACAATTTGTATTTATGGACATTATAAATAGGGTTTTACAAGACCTATTAGATAATATTGTCTTTTACATGCTGATGATATTTTTGAATATTCTAAAAATCATGGAAATCATGAAATATTTCAGTGTATTGTTTTTAAAACCCTTTAAAAGTTAATCTATATGTATAATTTAGTAAGTTGTAGTTTTGATTACAATAAATTTATTTCCTAGATTATATTATTTTTATAGATAGAATAACTATCATCCCTAACAAAAATAATTATTTTAAAAATGTACATGACATAAAAATTAATAAATGATTCATAGTTTTATTAGAGTTGTGGGTTTATACATTTGGTTTGATGAAAATGTTACTGAATTTCCTACATCACTTCCAATGTTTAGTAAAAATGATGTTAAATTGAACTATATAAAAGAGTGTAATTATTGTTTCTAAGAAATAAAAAGAAAATATCTTAATGATCTAGTTTTCCCCCTCCCTTCTAGAAATGGTGTTATTTTTATCAACTGTGATTCTTCAGTAATGAGACATGGTTACATTCTGGTGTAGAATAATCACACCAATTCATATTCTTCACATCTGTTGAAACCATAGAATTATATTTATACAACACATGATTTGGAATTATAATATATGTATTTTTATAAAAAAACATGGAGAAATAAATTATATTTATTAACGTGGGAGATATATATCGACCCCAAATGTTTGATTTATATATTATCTTGAAATAATTATAAATATGGCAGATATGATATCTATAATTGATTATGGATTATGACAACACGATTCATTACCATTATGGATAATAAAACAATGTATATTATGCATTAATTTGGAAATATAATTCTATATCAGCCATGTTTCCTTTGGATCATGTCCACTGGGATAATGATTTAGTTAATTTTTGAATTAAAATTTTTAATGAAAGAACATTGTTTTTTGGTTAAGAATTATTTAAAATCACTACATCCCTAAATAATTACGAAAGAATAGAATGAGGATCAAGTTTTACTAGAATAGTTATAATATGTTATAAAAATATTGTTTTTATATTTATACACTGAAAAAATTGTAATTCTTTTTTTGAAATGATTATGTGTGACTTGTGATTCAAATTTTAAGAATGAATTATTCAATAAATATCATAGATCCAATTTTTATATTCATCATGGAATCACTATGATGTATTGAGTAAATTTGTCGTATTACTAGTGGAATGGAATCAAAATAGATATTTTCAACTTTAAAATGAAATGTTTTACTTAGGAAAAGGTTAAAATAATATCACAATTAAAAAAGGGGATTTATCAACCTTTTTTAGTTCTGAAGTGAAAATGGGAAAAAATATCGAAGAATTTCATTATGTGATAACCAAATACATCTTTTAGTAACATCACAATTTATGTAATTTTAGATTAATTAATTTAATATCCTCACTATCCTCCCATTTGTGATACAATTTCTCTATATAATCCTTTCAGATTGTACCATAAGGATTTAGTCATGTTACATATAGACCCTCCATCTATCTCATTTGATCATTCTCTTAGACCCCAATTCAATTTCAAGAAAGGAATTATGATATTTTTATATAATAAATTAGATTTTAATATAATATTTAATACTAAATTTTATTGATATTCTCTATGAATGATTTAAAATATGAATACTTTATTCTTATTTTTCAAATGGATTACATTTAATAATAGGATAGATATATTTCGTTAGTTGAGTATTATTATTGTAAGTGCTTTTTATTCCAGCATTGAAATGGCATATTTTGAGGAATTATATAGAAAGGGGTGTTAGAATAATATTTATGGTATTAAACTAGATAAAAGAAGTTGATGGAACCATTTTGAGTAGGGGAAATGGTTGATAAGGTATATATAATTTTGAAATATATGAGGATGGCTAAGATAAGGGAATAATATTATGTGGAAAAAAGAATCATAGAAATTCCTTTTGAAGTTAGATGTCATGTTTTTCTAAATTTACCCTTATATAAATCTATTATGATTTTTTGTAAAAATAAAATGATAATTATATAGTTCATTGGCGTATTAAAAATCATAGAGAAATTAGATGGGTTTCTTTCCCAGTATCCATGCCTATGATTTTATCCCATGTAAATAATGTATTTCCAATTTTGATGTAATGAAAATATGTTCCAGTTACATCAATGTTGTTGGTCCGGTAGTAGTTCAGTGGAATGAAAACCATCATATAGGGAATAAGATGTATATATTAATTAACATATCGATATAGTGGATTGGATTAAACTAATTTATCGTGTTATGTTTTTAATGAAAACCGATAATGTTAAATAAGAATCATGGGAATGTGAAATTCTATGAGGGATATATTTTACCACATGTTTATTTAATGAACAAAATATCCAGTATGAAATTTATTAAAGGGGGATAATGTAAGAACCTATTATTATAAAAATAAAAATTAAGTTTAAAATTTAAATGATATGTAAACCCAATCCAAAAAAGAAACAAGAAATATTACTATTTAAATAAAAATGTGATAAGATCAACATTAAATTGGAGGTTAATAACATGATTCACTACATTATTAAATAATGTTAAATTCCAATTTCAATTAGTAATTATTATTAACTTTTTCACAAATAATATCTAAATTTTCAGTAAAGTCATTTTATTCATCCAAAAAATGATTTCATTATAAATCAGTTTTATTTATTTTTTAGAATAAATATAATAATTAATTCATGAAGTTATAAAAATATTATTTTATAAAAGGATATAAATTTTAAAATCAGAATTTATGATTCTTCATTTGGAATTTGTTTTATGTTTTTCAAATGAATTTGAATTTTCAATGAATACTGAATAATATTTACTTTTATTGAAATTTGTTTTTTTACTTTCATATATATAAAAAATAAAATTATATCTTGGTTTATTTTGAAAATTATATTCATTAATATTTTTAAAATTAATCCAATTACACTCATTTAAATAATTTCATAATTTACTTTGATATGAAAATATTTTAATATTTTGAAATTCAGTTTTTTGAAAAAACGTTTTTTAACAAGCTTAATGAGAAAAATTGTAAATTAAATTTATCCTTTTTTTGGGAATTGAATCCTAAAAAATGAATTAAATATCTTTAATTTGGAGTTTCATGTTTTATAAATAGATCCTCATTATTTTATTCCATTTTAAATAATAACCTTATTTAATTTTTCTCACCATTGTAAGAGTAAATCATAAAATTTAAGTGTAACACCATAAGATCTCATAGTACGTTATCTCAATAAAGTAATTTAATAGTTTATGATGCCGGCAACATTGAGTTTGAGCGCACCACAATATTGCCAAACTATCCATAAAAAAGAAGTTATAAGTAGTATTAACATCATTTTGAATATTATATACTCTATAATTTTAACATCCATATTATGAGTTTCTTAGACATAATATAATATCAAATTTTTTTTACAGATAAAAGAAGTATTTTTCAAAAAATAAAATTTTACAGCCTTTTAATAGAGAACCCTTTTTAAATCCAATATTTGAGTCTTTTATATATTGAATATGAAAAAATAAACTTCTTCATTTGAATCGGGATATAAAAATTTATTTTTAATAATTTTTTTGTGTTTTTCTGATAAATTCCATATTTGGGTGAATAGTAAAAATGAATAAATTTTAACTGAAAACAATTTTTTTAATCAAAATAATTTATACTGTTAAATTATAAATTTTAATGGTTTGTAAGTATAATTATATTATATTTTGATAATTTAATACAATGATTGTCATTTTAATTAATTTCACACTTAAATCTGACATAAACACGTGTCAATCTTTTGATAGTTTTTATTTTTTTTAAACCAGTTTTTTTTGTTTTGACAATGGGAATTAATTTTTAATTAAAAAATGAAACATATATGTTTTTATTTTAGTAAATTAGACTTCATTTTTGAATTCAATATATCAAAATTAACTTAGTGTGAATGTTTGGTGTTTTTCTGAAAACATTCAATTTTTGATGAATATTGAAAAACACTCAGTTGTTGTTTAAAACCGACATTTTATTTAAATAATTATTTATTTTATTTAAATTAATTTTATGGAAAAATATATACATAATACTTATATAAGTTAAATTTAATTAATTGGATCCATTTTATAATAATATTTGATATATAAAAATTTTATCGAACTTTTTACTTTCTTTTACCCACCTTTTCGGAGCATTTTCAAATATGAATAAAACATAAATTTACTACTTCTATGAATTGAATTTCAAAAATCTGAGAGACATGGTTGATATCACTATGAAAATTGTTGTTCAATAAGATAAAAATAACTTTCGCTGAATAGAAACTTTTGACTTTTATTTACCACGGTTAAAAATAAATAGGGTAATTAAAGTTAAAAATGATATTATTATTACCTAACACATGTCCTAATTCTATTGGATAAGTGTAATTCGACCAGAAACAACATTAGGAATAAAATATTACCCTTTAGGTCCCCTTTGATTAGATTAAGACGTTTATTATTATTTAATTTAATGAAGAGTTAAAAGTGTTAAATTATAGTTTTTGTAACTAAAAAATTTTAATATAGGGATACACATAAGAACAAATCGACTATAAATATTCATTAGAAAGATAAAACAATTTTCTACATAATGGTATTTTATTTATAATTTATATACATTAAATTATTTAATTTATTAATGACACAATGATGATGCAATAATTAAATATTTAATGAAATATTAAAATAATAGGTATTATAAATATCCAAATAAATGTAATTTGAGACTTTTGATGAATTAAACTAATTTTCTAGGTTAATGTTACATGTTAGGGTAGATTATATAATTTTTTTTTGAAGTTATATGGTCGTTATGACTTTCACAAAGACAAAATAATAAATAGTGGCAAAATTGACATAAATTAACTTTAAAAACAAATACTACATAATTGGATGATATAATATTCCTAAAAATCTACGATTCAGAAAAAGGGATTAAATAATATTATATATACCATTAATGAACCACTTGAGGTTCTCTGGGATGTTTATAGTATGTTTACCATGAATGTATGAACCAGGCGAAAGCCTGATCCCGCATATTTATTGAAGAAAAAAAGAAAGTAAAGACAGTAGAAATAAAAGACGTTACATTACATCAAAGCCATAAGCACCCCTCTCCCCAACATCAGATAACTCATCATCAGGGTCAACTTACACCCATTCAGAAGACTCGTATTTGCGTATCATCTCAAGATATATGTTTTTCTTCCGAAGCATTTCTTCAGACAATTTCTCCTTGATCGGCCTCTTCCCACTGAGCCCTTTGTCTGTCTTCGGGGGCCCTCCACTTCTTTTGCCATTGTACCCATTTACAATGACAGTTTCTTGTGACCCTACATTCTTGTGTGAAGATCTTGTCACCATTGATTTGGGTAGGTCCGTATAATCTCTCTTTGGCTTCCTCCTGCTCTGAGTTTTTTCCTCCACTTCCTTTCTTTGGGTCTCATGAATTCCATACTTAACAGCATCCCTGTAGGATGTTTTGTTACTGTGGGGCTCTTCTTCATCTTCAGATCTATCCCCCCACTTCATTTTATGGGCCAAAGTAGGACTAACATTTCCATCCTTCCCACCCTCCATTTGAGGTATCATGATTCTGTCAACATCACAGGGGATTTTACATTCCTCACTCAATCCACCCAGGCTAACATTCCCCTCTTTCTCTCCAGCTTCCTCTACCATATCAATCTCCTTTGTCTCATTTGCTTCAACATCACACAGTGTTGCAAATTTGTTTATAGAACAGTTGAAGAATTCATTAGGATTTACCTGCACCATGACATCAGGTGTGCTCCTCTGTTCAGACACCAGTTCCACAGGTTTAGAATTGTCCTGCCTCGAAGCAGACCCCCTGCCAATGTTCTGAAAGTCAGTGTTTGATCTCTCCATCTCATGCTGAACCTTGGATTCAGTATTCACAGATCCTGTAATCTTATGTTGATGTGAATCTTCTGTCACCTTCATATTTGTGTGAGATTCAATCAAAAATGCTTCCCCAGGCTGAGACATAGCCACTCCAGTTTTGCCCAGTGGGGATCCCCTAGCACCATCCACGAGAATCTGCCTAGATCCAGCAGTCCGAGAGGTTCCATTCATCAAACCCCCTGATGGTATTCCATGCTCCATGATAACAGTGACAGATGGATGAGATTCATCTTCAAGGTGTGCACCTGGAACAGGATCAGCCAGCGTTGTGCAGGCATCCACTCTTCGTGCAGCTGTGCCACTCTTTCGACAATCATCCCTCTCGTGTCCCTGCTTATGACAGAAGGAACAGAACGGCATCCAAGACTCATAGTAAATCTTTTGTGCATACCTGCACTCACCCTCCACCACGATCCAGACAGTACCAGGTGGCTTCTTTGAGAGATCCATCTCCACACAGATTCGTGCCGATGCAGGGTTACTCATTGAGGCTGTCCTCTGATCAGAGCAAATAAAGCGCCCGATGGAGTTGCCTATCGACTTCAGAAGCCCGGGGTTCTGGAAAGGGAGAGGAATTCCCAGCAACTATAACCAGATGGCAAGATTTGGGGAATTTCGATAACCAATTAATTGAGAGGATTTCAACCCATCCCCACTTTAGCTACTAAATAAATCAATGTTATTCCAGTATAAACCGAATATGATTTTATTATAAAATAATATTTCAATATTTTCTATTGGTTCCCTTCACCCCTCTTATAAAAGGGAACTCCCCCTTCTCTCAAATTCACACCTTCAAAGCTATTTGTCTCGGCCGAACCCTACCAAAATATCATCTAAACTATCTTACCTTCATCTAATAGGCCTTACATTGGTCATAAAGATATCTTATGGAGGCCTTTTTATAAAATCAAAAGGAAGAACCCGAATAAGAGGTAAATATTTCATCACCTCTTTCAAGTTCTTTTCTTCTTCCACTTCTTCATTCTTTATTGTTTACATTGTAATAAAATAACTCCAGTATCTTATATATGATATTATTTTATTATAAATATTGTACAACCATATTCATTATTCTATCCATCCTATGAATGACATGTCACCATACGTGCGTACGTATGGCTTACCTTCTCCACGTCATGGTTTTGTTGTTTTTTAAAACATTATTACATTGGATGGGTATAATAATGATGTATAATTGTTGTAAATAATAAATATAACAATTTAGTTATTCTGTATATATGATATACCATCAAATTATATATGATTTTAATATAAAAATAATGATATTGTCACTCGTCCTTACATAAGGATTTCTGTCTCCACGAGGCGATGAGATTCATTTACATGTTCACTATTCAACGATGACTATAAAAATATATATTTTTAATAAGTATGTTATATATGACATAATAATTCTATTATATATATATATGTATTTACGTAAATATATCTTATTCACTTACTTCCGTTCAATATGATCTGAAAACGGAAACAACGTTTATGCGTACGTACGGCCTACCATATCCATAAATGGTGCCTTCCATTTCATATATACATCTACTATTAATATTTATAATCTTAATATATATGAATTATATATCAAGGTTTATATTTTTTAATCACTTAAATCATGATACAAAAGATACGATCAAGAGTTACAAGTTAAAACATATACGATAAAGAAAGCGATTATTAACCAAAATGTTATTTTAACATGGAAATCATTATTAAATGGGAAGTATAAAGTAATAAATGAATCATGTATGAAATAATAAATATGAATATGGTTCTGTTATAATTTAATAACATAATATGGTCATTATTGAAGAGGTTAAATGTACCCTCGACTAAATGAAAGTGCCAGGTAAGGGTTAATTCCTCAATCTCATTATTATTCGGGATCGTTTATGGGTAAATTATTACTGGGACATATTTATTATCCATGACCATGTATCATAAAAGATTTTTCAATGGGATTATTTTAATGGACTCTTTTATTAAAACATCATTTTAAATTTTTTAAATATTTATTCTTTTAAAGCATTCTAATTAATGTCATTGTTTTTAAAATTATTTTTAAGGATTTATTTATGTGGACATGAATGTTTTTAAAATGTTAATTTCATTCCAAAGTTTCAAAGTGGTATAGGACATATTGATTAAAAAATGTCTCTAAATGTCTTTTTTTCTAAATTGTGTTACTTTTAAATGTTTTAATGAAAAAGGGATATTTCTCTCAGTGAGTTTTAAAAATTATTTTCATCTATGTCAACATCATGTGATGGATTTTAATCTTTTTTGAACTTTATTTATTATGATACAAATATTCCATATTTTATTGAAGTTTTTATTATATGTTTGACTATTGATGTGTTATTTTTATAACATTCACGGTTTATGGTAAAAGTATTAACATTTTATCTGCTAGTTTTAATGTGAATGTTTATGTTATATTTCAACCTTTTTTAAGATGAATGTAATGGACTAGAATGTTCTAGGTTGGGGAATGGTAAAAGTAAGCCCTCTGGGTTGGGTCCAGTTACATCAGACCCTCTGGGTTAGAGTTCAGTTACAGCGGCTCTCCATGTTGGAGTCTGGTTATAGAGGCTCTCCGGGTTGGAGTCCGGTTTCAGAGGATCTCCGGGTTGGACTCTGGTTATAGAGGCTCTTTGGGTAGGGGTCCGGTTATAGTTAGACCTAGGTCCTGGCACGAGGACATGACATGGAAATTACTGTCTGGTACTATACATTCCATCATTACGAAATTAGTTATTACATGTGATTATTCAACTAGTAGAAAATCCTTGTTAAAATTTATGTAGAATTATTTGATGTATTTTTCCATATTATGTTCAAGTTTATGTTTAAAAGGCTTCTGTTTTTATTACACATCTTTCCATATGATTTTATAGCTTCCTATAAAATATTTACCCTTACTGAGCATCTAAGATCATCCCTTTCATATGTATTATTTTCCAGGATCCCAAGAAGTGTTTTATGTTTGATATACATGGTTATGCTAAAGGAACAATGAAATTATCAAAGGACTATTTTTTTTGTTTTATGTTAGAAGGTGTAATGTAACATTAATGTATGTATTCTATTTTCCAAGACTGATAAACTGATCTGTATTTCGGAACATGATTCCTTGTAATCATGCTAATGTATTAAAATAATGCACCGAATCTGGGAATCATGGGTCGGGGAGTTACAGTTGGTATCAAATGAAGTTTAGAAATAACCTGGGAAATAGATTTTGATAAACTCTAATTATAGAACACTACCCTAAGATATACATTGATGATTAGAATAGAATAACTTCCTATAATTTTGGTATGGTAGGGATTTTTTGAGTTTCCAAGCAATACATCCCTATATATATGAGCAGGTTGAGGTAGCTCTGGCCCAAATGTACCTAGGGTTAAAACCCAAAAACACCATTTTGAGCTAGACTCGAACGAGAACTGGTGCATGACAACAGGACTTGATACACTCTTGGATACGACACTCCAGGGGGATATTCTTTGGAAAATTATCATTTTCATTACAATAAATTATGAAAGATTTATGAGTATATACATACTCAAAGAAAATATTTTTATGATTAAAAATTATATCCAAAAACTGTTCAATTTTTGTTATGTATTTTACAGGAATAGAATTATTCATTGTGGTTCATAAACTGACCTAGTGTATTCCATTGTATAGAAATTTCACCCAGTAGAAGGAATTAGAACTCCCGCAATATGTATGATCTAAAGAGTAAAAATTATTTTATTATTCATTGTATTATGAAAATTTCTTGATGGGAAATAGTATCCCATTTATTATTAACATATGAAGAAATAATATCATGTGTTAATAAGATAACTAAATAATTCTCTGAGTCCTTTGGCTTTGAAGGGAGGCAAGAGAAGAAATGGATGATAGAGTTTGTTATAACTGAGGAATGAATCACCTTGGTAAATGCTTGAAGGGAATGATAGTTTGTTATAAGTGTGGTGAAAAAAGACACCAAGTACGTGATTGCAAGTGTTAGAATTTTTTTTCAAATGTAAAATGATTCATCTTCATGGCTTTGCGTCACTACGCGAATCATTTTCTTAGTAATTAGAGTATATCGTAAATGATGCTATTAGATAATGATCATGTTATGATATTACCTCAGATGAAGAGGAATGACAAGTGTTCTTATGTTCTTATTATAGAATTATTTCATTTGAGTTTTTTATCAACAATATACTGGCTATATGAATTATGGAGATAAATAAGGATTTTACTGCAGTACTATTTTATTTAGAATTTAAGATTATATGGTTCTAATAAAAATGACTTAATAGTATGCTACACCTTTTGGAAAATACATGGTTGAAAGAAATTTAATCCATAATATGGTTCTGATAATGAGGTATTGATTTTTGGAAAAAGAGATGGTTTATTTGGATAAATTAAATTGGATATTCTTGACTTCATTGGAACTGATTAATAGTTTGTTTATTTAATCATTGTTGGAATATTTAAAATTTTTGGATATAAGGAATATATCAAGTATTCTATAAAGAATAAGGGGGATTGAAATTAATCAATAAGTTTTTATGGTAATTCATGGGGTTACCATGTTTTAAAACAATACATCATGAAGGTGTTCACATGTTATTACATGGCAAAAAGGATCATCATTGTTCTTAACTTCCTTATAAATTTTGGACGGTGAGTTTGGATATAAGTATTTTGGATATGTCTAAAGGTTGGAATGGATTATGTTTGAAATTGGATACAATTGCTAAGGTTTTTTTTGTATTTTCATAAAAAGGAGAACCCGTAGGTCAGGTGACAACCAGTCGCATCTAGAAAGGCCGTGAGACTTGAACCCGCAACTGAAGGGTGAAAAGGGTGCATCACCTACCACTAGCCAACATGAAGTCCTAGATTGAATAATGTAGTTTATTTTTTAAAATTTATGATAGGTGAATTATAAAATCATTATTTTTGGAACCCTATAATATTAGGATAAATAGAATATTTTATTGAAATCTTTTGGAGTGAATGATGATTTTATGGTAGGAATTGGTTAAAGGATGTAACTCTTCTTGTCAGGTATATATATATAGATATATTTTTTCCTTCTTATTCTATGACTAAATTAATTCATAAACTTTATTTAAGGGACATCTTTTCAATCTATTTTCATTGAGGCATCCTTTTATTTCAAAACGACATTCTTTTACACTGTCTGTAAAACCCTTTGACTTTTCATTTCATGGAGAATCTTTTTCCACGAAGTGTTTTACTAAATGAAAAAAAGAATGTTTCTTAATGTAAGAAGTGACAAAGACCTTTCTGCCACAACAAGTTGTATTTGATATTTGGCTTCCTTAACAAGCCAAAATGTATTTTTTAAAAATTAAAATAAATTCCATATAATCTTTTTGCGTATTTTGGTATTGAAAATGGTTTTGATAATGGATGTGTTATGTCAATATATTTAAATGATATATTGTGATTAATGACCTCAATCACTCCCTATAAATATTTAGGATTTCTCACCAATTATGTGTCTCTAATTTCCACCAATGATTTCCTAATTGAGATCATAATTTGGTGGTAACTTTTTCATTTCCCTTGCCCTCTTATTAAGACTAAATTTTATTAACCCAATTTCCTATTGGGGATTCCACAAAATAATTTCTCTATTTTTAATCTTTTATTTTCGAAGAACAATAAAAAATTGCGAGGATTCAATTTATTGATGTAGGGGAGAATGTAACACCCCAAGATCTCATAGTACGTTATCTCATTAAAGTAATTTAATAGTTTGTGTTGCATGAAACACCAAGCTCGATCCCACCACAAAATTACAAAACTAGCTGTTCAAAAAAAAGATATTATAAATAGTATTAACTAAAATTTGAATAATATATACTCTATATAATTCTAACATCCATATTATTATTTTCTTTTGCATAATACAAGAACAAATTCAGTTTTTCCTGATAAAAGAAGTATTTTTCAAAAAATTAAATTTTACCACATTTTAATGGAGAAACCTTTATAAATCCAATATTTGACACTTTTATATATTCAATTTTACAATAAAAACTTATTATTTAGAATCGGGACATAAAAATTTAGATTTGTTAAATTTTTTCGGTTTTTCTAATAACTTTCATATTTGGGTGAATAGTGATGATAAATAAATTTTAACTGAAAACAACTTTTTTAATCAAAATAATTAATAGTGTTAAATTATAAATTTGAATGGTTTGGAAGTATAATTATATTATATTTTTATCATTTAATACAATTTTGGTCATTATAAGTAATTTCACACTAAAATTTGACAACAACACATGTTAATCTTTTGATAATTTTTCTTTTTAAAAAACCAGTTTTTTTGTTTTGACATAGGGAATTAATTTTAAATTAATAAATTAAATTTTTATATTTATAATTATGTAAAATAGACTTCTTTTATTAATTGTGAATATCAAAATTAACTTGTAGTGAATTTTTCCTATTTTTCTGAGATCTTTTAATTTTTGATGAATAGTGAAAAACTCTGAGTTATTGTTTAAAACAGACTTTTGATACAAATAAGTATTTATTTTATTTAAATTTATTTTATGTCAAAATATATAAATAATACCTATATATGTTCAATGTAATTAATTGGATTTATATTATAAAAATATTAGATATATAAAAATTTTATTGAACTTTTTACCATCTTTTACCCACCTCCTAGGAGCATTAGCAAATATGCATAAAACATATTTTTACCATTTCCGTGAGTTGAATTGAAAAAATCCGATAGAAAAATTTGATATTAGTAAGTAAAATGTGGTTTAACAAGATAAAAATAATTTTGGTGAACAGTGACTTTTGACTTTTATTTACCACGAATAAAATTTTATAGGGTACTTAAAGGGAAAAATGATATTATTATTATCCTAACAGAAGTCCTAATTCTATAGGATATGTGTAATTAGTCCAAAAAAATCTTAGGAATAAAATATGACCCTTTAGTTCCACTTGAATTAGATTAGGACATTTATTATTATTTAATTTAAGGAAGAGTTAAAAGTGTAAAATTCATGTTTTCATAACTAAAACATTTTAATATAGGGTTATACATATAATAATTTTGACTATAAATATTCACTAGAAATATAATAATATATTCTACATAATAGTATTTTATTTATCATTTTTAGACATTAAATAATTTAATTTATTTATGATATAATGATGATGCAGTAATTACCTTATTAATAAAAGATTAAAAAATTGATATTATAAATATCCAAATAAATGTAATTTGAGACTTTTGATGAATTAAATTACTTTTCTAGGTTAATATTACATGTTAGGGTTGATTATAAAAAAAAATCTAAGTGATATGGTTTTTATGACTTTCAAAAAAACAAAATACCAAATAGCGTCAAAATTGACATAAGTTAATTTTTAAAACAAATACTATATTATAGGTTGATATAATATTCCAAAAAAAATCAGGTTTGGAAAAAGGTCTTAAATAATACTATATATTTCATTAATGAACCACTATAGGTTCTTTTGGAGGTTTATAGTATATTTATTAACCATATAGTGTAAGAATACAAGAAGACACTGTAAAAGTTAAATTATATAACTTAGAGTTAAATCTAAAAGATAAGGTTAAAATGGTAAACTAAACTTTTCTATAAACTATTTGTTGAGAGGATTTATACCCATCCCCACTTTATCTTATAAATAAATCAATTTGGAGCCATTATAAACTGAATATGATTTTAATATAAAATAATATTGCAATCTTTTCCTAAGGTGCCCCTCTCCCCTCTTATAAAAGCGCATTGTCCCTTCTCTCAAGATCACACCTTCAAAGCCATTTAGATTGACCATCCACTACCCAAATATCATCAAAACTATCCTAACATCATTCTAGAGGCCTTCCATTGGTCTGAAAGCTATCTTAAGCATCACTTTTGGTCATATCAAAATGATGAACCCGAAGAATAGGTAAATATTTAATCACCTCTTTCATGTTCTTCTCTTCTTCCAATTATTCATTCCTTGTTGTTTCCATTGTAAAACAAAAAAAAGTATCTTATAAATACTGTGATGTTTTTATAAATATGGTACAACCAAATTAAATTTCTTATCCAACCTACGAATGACATGTCAACATACGTGCGTACGTACAGCTTATCGTCTCCACGTCGTGGTATAATTGTTATTTAATACATTATTATATTATATGGGTAAAATAATGTTGTATAATTGAATTAAATAATAAATATATCATGTAAATGATTCTGTATATATGATATAACATCCAATTATATATTATTATAATATCAAAATAATGATATTGTCGCTCGTGCGTATGTACGGATTACCGTCTCCGCGACGCGATAAGATTCATTTTCATGTTCACCATTCAACGATGATTATAAAAATATATATTATTAATAAGTATGCAATATATGACATAATAATACTACTGTAAATATATATATATATATATATGTATTTATGTACTTACAGATATCATATTCACTTACTTCCATTCAATATGATGTGAAAACAGAAACAACATTTATGCGTACGTACGACCTACCGTCTGCATAAACAGTGCCTTACATTTCATATATACATCTATTAAACATATTTATATTTTAAAATTATATGATTTATAAATTCATGATTTTATTCTGGAATCATTTAAATAATGATCTATATGGTACGATCAATATTAACAATTTAAAACACATATGATAAAGAAAACTATTATTACCCAAATGATAATTTAACATGGAAATAATTATTAAAGTGTTTTTATAAAGTCATAAATGAATAATTTATGATTTAATAAATATAAATACGGTTCTTTTATAATTTAATAACATACTATGGCCATTATACATGAGGTTAAACATACCCTCAATAAAAGGAATGTGCATGGTAAGGGTTAATTCCTCAATATCATTATTATTCGAGATTGTTTATGGGTATGTTTTTAATGGGACATATTTATTATCCATGTCCATGTTTCATAAAAGAGATTTCAATGGGATTTTTTGAAGGACTCTTTTATTAAAACATCAATTTAAATGTTTTAAATATTTATTCTTCTAAAGAATTCTTATTAATGTCCATTTTTTCCAAATGGTTTTTAAGGATTTATTTATATGGAAATGAATGTTTTTAAAATGTTAATTTATTCAAAAGATTCAAAGTGGTATGGGAAACTTTGAATCAAAAATTTCATTAAATGTCTTCCTTTCTGAATTGTGTGACTTTGAAATTTTTTCATGAAAAAGGGATATCTCCCTCAAAGATTTTTACAAATCATATTCGTCAATGTCGACATCCTTTGATGTATTTTAAACTTGTTTGAACTTGATTTATTATGATACAAATCTTCCATATTGTATTGAAGGTTTTGGGATATGTTTGGCTGTAGATGTGTTATTTTTATACCATTCATGGTTTATGGTTAATGTATTAAAATTTCATATGCTAGTTTTAATACCAATGTTTATGTTATATTTCAACCTTTTCTTAAGATGAATGTATTGGGATAGTATGTTTCGGGTTGGGTACCGGTAAAAGGTTGGGGTCTGGTTACAGTAGACCCACTGGGTTAGAGTCCAGTTATTGAGGCTCTCAAGGTTGGAGTCCGGTTACAGAGGCTCTCCGGGTTGGTGTGTGGTTATAGAGGCTCTCCGGGTTGGTGTTCAATTACAGATGCTCTCCGAGTTGCGGTCCGGTTACAATTACCTCCTAGGTCCTTACACGAGGCCTCGACACATAAATTAATGTCTGTTACTATATATTCCCTTATAATGATATTAGTTATTACATGTGATTATTCTACTAGTAGAATATCCATGTGAAATGGTAAATGACATTATTTGATTCATTATTTCCATATTATGTTCAAGTTTATGTTTAAAAGTGTATTGTTTTTATTACACATCTTTCCTTAACAGTTTATAGCTTATGCTAAATTATTTACCCTTACTAAGAATCTAAGCTCACCCCATTCTTTTGTTTTATTTTTCTAGTATCCCAAGAAGTGTTTTATGTTTGAGTACATGGTTAAGCTAAGAGAACAATGGCATTCTCAAATCATTAGTTTTTTGTTTTATGTTAGAAAATGTAATGTAACATTCATGTTTGTAATCTATTATCCAAGACTAATGAACTGATCAGTCATTCAGGACTTGATTCCTTGTAATCATGCCAATGTATTAAAATAATGCACCGACTCTGAGAATCATGGGTTGGGGCGTTACATAAAGTTAATAGTAATGATATGAAAACTAAATAATTACTCTAAAATATAACTTCGTAAATATATGGTTCCATCTCTTTAATAATCATAAAATATTGAAATATTTGGCCATTTTATTTGGATATGAGTTTATAATTTATAGTAATTTTGTAGTAGATAATGTGAAAAAAAAACAGTCTTGATTTTAATATCTATTGTATTTTTTGACATTGGATAAAACACTAATGTTTAGGGATAATTTTTTTTTGGAATAAAACTTATTTTTATCATGGGAATTGAAATATAATTTTTAGTGATGTAATATTTACTGTAAATTCTTTTAAAATGTTGACATCATTCTTGTGAAAGGAATTGAAAAATAAATTAAAAGTTATTAAATAATATAAAATTAAAATCTTTTTGGTATGATAGTATTTTACTTGAATTGAAAAAAGAAATTATTAAATATTAATTTTATTTTAATTACTTTTATATTAATTATAATATTTTCTTATTATTGTCAATACTAAATTAAATTAACTATTCCCAAATGACGTTAATTATATTTTATAATAAATAATGTTTAATTAAAGGGTTTAAAATCCTTAAAAATAATATCAATAGTGAAATTATTTTTATATGTTTAAATATATAAATTTTTTCCCTTTAACGGTTGATTATTACTTTTATAATACATATCTCACACAAAAAGGTGAATAATCTTGTTATAATGGAAATAATGAAAAGGAATTGTCTGGGGATAATGAAATAAGGGAAAAAATATAGTAAATTTTTTTTATTATTTTATTTTAGGGTAAAAATCAATTCATAATCATATTATATAAAAATAATATCAATTATGAGCCATTTTTGAATGAGAAACAATTCATATTAATTTAATACTTTTGTAAATTTTGAAAAAGAGGTTGCCCTATCTTATTAAAGGACATCACTTCTCCTCAATTGACCAGTAATGAGAATATTTTTAATGCACAAAACTTCCCAAAAACCATCCTAAAATTTACAAAAACATTCTATATGTCTCATTTTTTGGTATAAAGTGATATTTAGATGGTTTATGATATCAATAAATTGAGATTGTATGAAGAATATGTATTGATTTATAATTAATGTTTTAGTTTTAATTCTCATTTTCGATCAAATAAATAGTATTAAAAAACAATTAAATAAAAAATTAATATATTCCATATACATATATGTTATTATATTAATTAAATAACCTATATCCATAAACTCTATAATCAAATGGTAAACAAAACCGTCATCTGTGTTTACTGAGGACTACCGCCATGTGAACCGATGTAATTCATTTTTCATCATCACCTCACATGACAATTCATAATTTTTTATTTAATGTGTTTGTGTTTATATGATACTAATTATATAACAATAATAATTTATTTTATATGATATAATCTAATTTATGACCATTCTAACCAATGGAAAATCTAAACTTCGTTTATGCATTAGGGTGGATTATGACCTCCCCCATGAGATATTATTTATTTTTTATTAGAAAAACAAATTGATTCCATGTATAAAGATATTAGAAGAAATTATATGATATTTATGATATAATAATATTTCTTAATGTTAAAATAACAATTTTTTCCACAAATTATGATCATTGAATAATAGAAATGTTGCCCATGCATATATGTGCCCAACCATCTCTAGGGTTGTAACATAATTCATTTTCCATTACCAAATTTCTTGTATTGTTTTAAAAGTATAATAATTTTATAATATGATAATTATATTCTGATAAATTTTCAAAATATTATGGAATAAAAAACCCATGGACCATATTCAATATGTAGAAGTAATTTTGGACATATGAGTCGAATATTAACAAAATTTCAGACGTGAACTTAATTGATTGTGTAATTTATTATAAAATTATAAAGGGAATAATAACAATGAAAAATTTTATTTAAAATTTTAGTAATTAAAAAAATTTCTTGATTATAAGGAACTTATGTGATAAGTTTGACTCACAGTAGGACTCACGTTACAATAAAAACGACATTTTGATTATATTATTGATTTATATACCCAATATTTCTCTTCCAAGTACATATTAAAAAATTGTTTTATCGATGCATATATATGAAAATAAATTAAATATAATGCAAAATGTACTTATCAATTTAAATTAATTCAATAGTTTTCAACAGATTCTTTATGTTTTTTGTGTACCAAATGTTTTCACTTTCAATAAAAATAATGAAATAATATTCTATTTTATCCTATATGACATCATGGGATTTTACAAACATAAAAAATATTAATTGATCATTTTATTACATATTAATTTTCCTCTATATATTCATTGAAAATCCATTCTTCCCATGTTTAGGATATTTATGTTTTAAAATGGGGTTTTAAATGGAAGGGATGTTTAGATATCTAAATGTTTTTTATACAGTTTTAAAAGAGATTTCCTTGGGATTTATAATTAAATTTATTAAAAATAAAAATATTTATTCATTATATTTTCCTTGTAAATTTTTTATTATTACAGGTGAGGCTCCTATAGCCCATGACTCTGGGTCAACTAGATATATCTCATGATAATGGAATAGTCCCATATCACTCTCCTATGCATTGGGTAAGGATTATTTTCAGTAGAAAATTATTTTGTAATTTGAATATATTGTTATTAAAAGTTTATGGATCCTAATAAGTGTTCTATAGAAATGATTTAAAAAAGGAACCCACATGAATTTCATTGATTTATCATGAGATTTAAATGAAATCGTTATATATTAAAACATTATGATATCAATTTTTTAATTGAAGGATTTTTTCCACATAGGGTAAGAATATATGTTTTTACAAAGGTGTTTTCATGGGATAAAAAGTTTTATATGAAAACCCAATGATTTTTATTCTTCCATAATGTATTTTTATAAAACAAAATAGGAATTACTTTTTAGATTAATAGTGATTCATGAGGTATAAAATTTATATTAAATCATAATTATTATTTTATTAAAATATAACTCACTTTTATGATCTAATGATTTTTTAAAAAGAAGAAAGTGTTAAATTATTTTTTATATGTCGTATTATGATATTTCTGCTCTCTGGAATCACATTGAAATGTATTCATGTGGATTAAGGATGAGGCGTAATAATTGATAATTTATGTTCCAAGTCATAAATATTTTTACTGAAATGAATACTTTTTTATTTCTAGAAAATTAATATTATAAGAAATATGGATATTCTGATTTATTGTTAAGATGTATTGTATAGGTGTATAATTTATGATTTAAAACTAATTATCTAATACAATAAACTCAAAAATAATCAAGAAATGAAAATAATTTTATTCATTTCTAATGAAATTGTAAAATTTATTATTGAAGGCTGATATTTTATCTAACATATCATGAATGTGTGATATTTAAATATTTATTTACATTTATTCAATTTAGATAAATTTTTCATTAAATTTTAAATTATATATGAAAATATAAAATATAAAGGATCATCCTAAATTTAAATTATTTTTTTTAATAAAAAATCTTTACATAGTCCCTAGTTCTTCCAAGGGTTAATTTTTTTTCATTGAATTATTTAATGATTCATAATGTTAATGATTTCCCAATTATATCTCATAAATGTAGGGAGGCTACACGTTAAGAATATTTCAAATAAATTATTTTTATTTTTCTTCATGTTATCGATATATCTATAATCATTTTAGTATTATTTTCTATGTATGTAAATTAAAATTAATGTTTTTATTTCAATAAATCAATATGTCATATAGTCATTAAATTTTTTATGATTCTAATTTTAAATCATCCCACTATTTTTATACTATGTGAGATACCCTCAATTATGGTTCAATATATCTATACTACTGTTAATCGTTTATTAAATTAATATATAATACTTCAAAATTAAAATCTATATATTAATTATTGAGTAAAAGATATATTACTTTTTCCCGTTTTTCATTGAATGATATTAATCATTATTTAAGTATTAAAACTTTTTTATTTTGTTGTCACTAATAAAAAACATTTATATTTTAGTGGGAATTTTTATTTATTTTTTATCTTCCCACATGAATTTAGTACATATTAGTTATTCTAATTATTTAGGGATGTATTTATAATTATTTCAGATTATTTGAATCCATAATTATTTTATATTTTATTATTGGGTTAATAAAATATATAAAATATTATGCACATTTTGCGAATTAATATATGAAAATAAAATAGGTCGTGAATATATTCAGTAGTTCTCTCTTGTCGATATGGATTACAAATGAAATTATTTTTTTAGTCAAGGACTATATCTTTTATATTAGTTAATAAAGGGTTCTTATTTAATATATTCATAGTTTTAATTTTCTTAAGTTTAGTTTCATACCAATAATTTGTTCATAAAATAGGATGCATATCATGTGGTTATTATGTTTTAAATTTAAATATTTCAATCATCATGACAAGAATGGGAATATATTTTATTATTAGTAGTTTAAATAAAATTCATTGATTTAAACCCAGTATGTTTTCTTGTTAATCTTATAATATCATTCATATTGAATGATTTTTTTGGGATTATTTTTCACCAAAAAGAACCATAATCTATCTCCATATATTATTTATATAATATTTCATACATATGATTAAATTCTATATATATATATATTGTTAAATTCTTTTTATAATTTATTTTTCTAAGTAACTACTATTGTAATGGCTATGGAATGAGTTTCTCTATTAATAATGTTGTTGTTGGAAACAAGCTTTACCATTTATTTTCTTTTTATAATTAATGGAGTATTTTATAGTAAAATATTATTTTAAATAAACACATTATATTTTATATTTGGATATTATAAAAATAACAATTAAATATACCTATATATGTATCTTATTATAATCACTAAACCTTAATATATTCATCCACATCTGTTATTTTAATAACCAGTGTTAAAAGTTCATCAATACCTTTTCTATGAGGGATTTTCATCATTTTACATTATTATAAATAATAATGGAAGTATTTTTAAATAATTTTTTTACTAATGATAAAACCCTACATCCAATATTTTTATTACTTATGTTTGTTTCTAACAGATGATTAAATTAAAAAAAAATTACATCCAAAGGAAATTTTTTTCATGAAATTGACTTTAAATTGTATAAATTGATCATATTAATAAAATTTTCATAATATACCCAAATTTTAAATAATATATTGAAACTAAATTTTTTTTAAATTGGAATTAAATGTAAATATATTCCTTGAAATTTTTAATCATTTAATTTCATTCTATAGGGTCCTTTAATTGTTACCCTTACATCAATGATGTATTGAAATTATGAGCCAAAAATTCAAAAAAAGTACACTATGTGAAATTTTGGTCCATTAAATATAAAATATATTAAAATAAAATAATAAAAAACAATAGTGATAAAAATTTAAATTTGTTCAATGATTAAAATACTTTAATGAACTAGTAAATTTTTATTTGTAGTGATCCATGGATCGATATAAGGGAATTCATATATCATTCAAATGATTTGGAAATTCTGTACCATAATTATTTTATATTTTATTATTGGGTTAATAATATATTTACAATGGTATGCGCATTTTTTGAATTAATATATGAAAAAATAGGTCGTTGAAGTTATTCAGTAGTTCTCTCTTGTCGATATGGATTCCAAATGTAATTATTTTTATTATTCAAGGAATATATCTTTTATAATAGTTAATAGATGGGTCTTATTTAACATATTCATAGTGATAATTTTCTCACAACTTTTGTTTCATACCAATAATTTCATCATAAAATATGATGTATTTAATGTGGTTATTATGTTTTAAATTTAAATATTTCAATCATCATGACAATAATAAGGATATATTTTATCATTATTAGTTTAATTAAAATTATTCTATTTAAACCCAATATTTTGTATTGTTAATCTTATAATATTATTCATATTGAATGATTTTTTGGGATTCATGTTCTTCAAAAAAACCATAATCCAGCTCCATATATTATTTATATAATATTTCATACATTTTATTGAATTATATATATATATATATATATATTGTTAAATTCTTTTTATAATTTATTTTTCTAGGTAACTATTGTTGTAATGGCTATGGAATGAGTTTCTATATTAACAATGATGTTGTTTCCTACATACATTTCAATTTATTATATTTTTATAATTAATGGAGTATTTTATTGTAAAATATTAATTTAAATGAACACATTATATTTTATATTTTGATATTATAAAAATATAAATCAAATATAAATTTATATGTATCTTATTATAATAATTAAACCTTAATATATTCATCCACATTGGTAAGTTTAATAACAAGTGTTAAAAGTTACTCTATACCTTTTCTATGAGGGATTTTCATCATTTGACACTACTATAACAAATAATAAAAGTATTTTTAAAATAATTTGTTTACTAATGTTAAAACCCTATATGCAATATTTTTATTACTTATGTCTGTTTCTTATAAATGATTAAATTAAAAAAATTTACATCAAAAATAAATTTTTATCTTGCAATTGACATTAAATTGCATAAATTGATCATATTAATAAAATTTTAATAATATACACAAATTTTATATAATATATTGAAACTAAATTATTTGTACAATAGGAATTAAATTAAAATATATTACTTGGAAATTTTGAAACATTTAAAATCATTCTATAGTGTCCTTTTATCGTTACAATTACATCAATGAAGTTTTGAAATTATGCGCCAAAAATTTAACAAAAGTCCACTATGTGAAATTGTGGTCTATTAAATATAAAATATATTAAAATAAAATAATATAAAAGATTAGTGATAAAAATTTAAAAATGTTCATGTATTTAAATTGATTAATGAACTAATATACTTGTATTAGTAGCGAGCCATTAATTGATATAAGGGGATTCATATATCACTCATATGATTTGGAAATATTGTTCCACTTTTATATCAAACTTATATATTATTTTTCTAATAAAATTATCATCTATAATATTATTTTAAATTTTTGTTATTAATATATTATATTTATATTCAATATCATGGATGGTTTTAAAAGTATAATCATTTTATTAAATTGTAATTATATTCTGATAAATAATCTAAATATTATGGAATAAAAAACCCATGGACCATATTCAATCTGTATATGTCATTTTGGACATATGAGTTTAATATATACATAATTCCTGATGTTAACTTAATTGATTGTGTGATTTATTATAAAAATATAAAGTGAAGAATAACATTGAAAAATGTTTTTTAAAATATTAGTAAATAAAACATTTTTATTTTTCTTGATTATAAGGAACTTTTGTGATAAGTCACAATCACGGTAGGAGACACGTTACATTGAAAACCACATTTTGACTATATTATTGATTTATATACTAAATATTTCTCTTCCTTGTACATATTATAAGTAAGGTTATATATATTTATATATATATGAAAATCAACTAAATATAATAGAGAATTTATTTATATATTTAAATTAATTCAATAGTTTTCAACATATGTTTTATGTTTTTTTACAAAATGTTTTCACTTTCCATAAAAATCCAAAATAATGATCAATTTTATCCTATACAACATTAATGGACTTTCCAGATATAAAAAATATTAATTGATATTTGTATTATAAATTAATGTTCCATTATATATACATTAAAAATCAATTATTCCCATGATTAATATATTTATGTTTTAAAATGGGTTTTTAAATGGAAGAGATATTTAGAGATCTGGATGTGTTTTTTATACAGGTTTAAAAGAGATTTATTGAGAATTTATAATTAAATTTATTAAAAATAAAAATATTTATTCATTTTAGTTTCCTTGAAAAGTTTATATTATTACTGGTGAGGCTACAATAGCTCATGATTATGGGTGAACTATATATATCTCATGATAATGGTTGAACACCATATCACTCTCCAATGCATTGGGTAATGATTATTTTTAGTTGAAAATTATGTTGTAATTTGAATATATTATTATTAAAATATTATGGATCATGATAAGGGTATTATGGAGATGATTTAAAGAGGAACCCACATTAATTTCATTGATTTATCATGTGTTTTTAAAGTAATTTTTTATATTAAAATGTTATGATATAAATTTTTTAATTGAAGGATTTTTCCCACAAAGGGTATGAATATAAATATTTAAAATGGTGTTTTCAGGGGATAAAATGATTTATAAGAACACCTAACAATTTTTATTCTTCCATATTGTATATTTATAAACAAAATTAGGAATTTCTATTTAGACTAATAGTGATTTCATGAGGTATAAAATTTATACTTAATCATAATGATTATTTTATTAAAATATAACTCACTTTCATGATCTAATGGTTTTTAAAATGAAAAAAGTGTTACATTATTTTTTATATTTCCTATTATGATATTTTCATTCTCTGGACTCACAATAAAATTTGTTCTTATTGTTTAAGGATGAGTGGGAATAATGGATAATTTCTGTTGGAAGTCATAAATATTTTCACTGAAATGAATACTTTTTTCTTTTTAGAAAATTTATATTATAACAAATATGGATATTTCAATTTAGTGTTAACATGTATTTTATAGGTGCTTAAATTATTATTCATAACTAATTACCTATTACTCTAAACCCAAAATAAATCATGAAATGAAAAAAATTGAATTCTTTTCTAATGAAACTGGAATATTTATTATTTAAGGCTGATATCTTATCTAACATATCAAGAATGTGTGATATTTACATATATATTTACATTTTTTAAATTTACATAAATTTTTCATTAACATTTAAATTATAATGGTCAATATAAAATATAAAGGATCATTCTAAATTTAAAATGTTTTTGTAATAAAAAATTTAGATAGTCCCCAGTTCTTCAAAGGGTTATATTTTTTTCATTAAATAATATAATGATTCATAATGTCAATGAGTTCCAAATTCTATCTCATAAATGTAGGGAGTTTACATGTTAAGAATATTTAAAATAAAATATTTTAATATTTATTAATGATGTTGATATATCTATAATCAATTTAGTATTATTTTATATGTATGCAAATTAAAATTAATGTTTTCATTTCAATTAATCAATATGTCATATAGTCATTAATTTTTTTATGATTCTAATTTTATATATTCCCACAATTTTCATTTGAAGTGAGATACCCTAAATTATGGATTAATATATCTATATTACATTTAATCCATTATGAAATTAATATATAATAATTCGAAATTAAAATTTATATGTTAATTATTGAGTAATAGATATATTATATTTTTACATTTTATTCATCTAATGATATTAATTATTATATAATTATGAATAATTTTTTATTTAATTGTCACTAATACGAGAAATTTATATTTTTCTGGGAATTTTTTTGTTATTCCTATTAAATTCACTACATATTAGTTGTTCTAATTATTTAGGGATTTTTTTGAAATTATTTCAGATTATTTGAATCCATAATTTTTTTATATTTTATTATTGGGATAATATTTTATTTACAATGGTATGCACATTTTTTGAATTAATTAATGAAAATAAAATTGGTCATTGATGTTTTTCAGCAGTTCTATCTTTTCGATATGGATTCCAAATGAAATTATTTTTTTAGTCAGGCAATATATATTTTATAGTAGTTAATAAATGGTTCTTATTTAATATATTCATTGTGATAATTTTCTCACAACTTTTGTTTCATACCAATAATTTCATCATCAAATAAGATTTATTTAATGTGGTTATTATGTTATAAATTTCAATATTGTAATCATCATGACAAGAATGAGGATATATTTTATCATTATTAGTTTAATTAAAATTCATCTATTTAAAATGAATATGTTATATTGTTAATCATATAATATTATGCATATTGAATGTTTTTTTTGGGAAACTTGTTCTTCAAAAAAACCATAATCCATATCCATATATTATTCATAAAATATTTCACTCATATGATTAAATTATACATATATATATATTGTTAAATTCTTTTTACAATTAATTTTTCTAGGTAAATATTGATTTAATGGCTTTGTAATGTGTTTTTATATTAAAAATGATGTTATTGGATATAAGTTTTACAATTTTTTTAATTTTTATAATGAATGGAGAATTTTATTTTAAAATATTATATTAAATATACACATTATATTTTATATTTTAATATTATAAAAATACAAATTAAATATACATTTACATGTATCTTACAGTAATCACTAAACCTTAATATATTCATCAACATCGGTTAGTTTAATAACCAGTGTTAAATGTTTCACTATACCTTTTCTATGAGGGATTCTCATCATTTGACATTATTATAACTAATAATTGATGTATTTTAAAAATATATTTTTTTACTAATGTTAAAATCCTACATCCAATATTTTTATTACTTATGTGTTTTTCTATCAAATGATTAAATTAAAATAATTACATCAAATGGAAATTTCTTTCTTTCAATTGACCATAAATTTCATAAATTGATCATATTAATAAAATATTCATAATATACACAAATTTTATATAATATATTGAAACAAAATTATTTGTACAATATGAATTAAATTAAAATATGTTACTTGAAATTTTTTGAACATTTAAAATCATTTTATAGTGTCCTTTTATCGTTAGCATTACATCAATGATGTTTTGAAATTATAAGCAAAATATTCAAAAAAAATACACTATGGGAAATTTTGGCCCATTAAATATAAAATATATTAAAATAAAATAGTAAAAAATAATTATGATAAAAATAAAAAAAATTCAAGGATTTTAATACATTAATGAACTAATATACTTGTATTACAAGCGAGCCATGGATCGGTATAAGGGAATACGTATATCACTCTAATGATTTAGAAATATTGTTCCACTTCTAGATCAATCATGAATATTATTTTTCCAATAAAATTAACATATATAATATTATTTTAATTTATTGGGATTAATATATTATATTTATATTCACTCTCTTGGATTAATTATGACATTATTTGTCACAATATTCAAAATCTAACAAATTATATGATCTCCCATTACATCTGGTTTTGAAAACACTTCCCATATCTACATCATTTAAATATTTAATTAGTTTAATTAAAAAATTTACTAAAGGAATAATATAATTTTTATAGAACAAATTTGAATGAATTATTTTTACTAAATCATCATTCAAGTGTTAGTGGAAATTTTTTCCACCTCTTCTTCTTTATCATCTTTCCAAACAACCTATGATATTTTATTATATTATTTTTCTTAAAATAACTATATTATATCGCATAATATAGTTGTTTTATAGTATTGTGGAAATAAAAACTATTTTATTTACCATGAATGTTGATTATCTAATATCATTTAATATTTAGAAGGGTTTATCTACTGAATCCCCATTCTATCCATGCATAAGGTCAAAATTTTCTATCATATAGTATGTTTATTATCTTGTTAATGTAAAATGTAAAACATTCTTATTTAATTATAATATTATCTTATTTAGTCCTCGTTAACTAAATTATTAAATTGAGACGGTCTCTTCCACTCTATATCTATCTATATTGAAGTCACCCTTTTATTTCAAGTCCATGTTCACTATCTCGTGGACATATTCAATAAACATAATAATAAATTTCTAATTTCCCAAATAATTATAGGTCCATAAGATATTTATTCTACAAGGAATGGACACCATCAATTTCATAATCTAGATTGAAACGATTCTAGTATGATATTTATTCCCTTTATTTGACTAAGGAAATATTGATAATATTTATTATTGTTATTATTTAAAATAGAGTAATTATTGATTTTATATTCTTATATATTTAAAAACTTTCCTTATAATATTTTTATAGATTTCATATGATAAATACATTAGACTAATAAAGTGATTGTGGGGGCCTAAAATTACATTTTCGCTAATTTAATATATATATATATATAATGAGACAAACTATAATGGGTATATAGTTTATGAAAACCTATATATATAATATGTCGTGTCTTATGGTATTGATGGTATGTAAATGATGCCATGGAAGACGGACCCAATAATATGGTTATTCAAATTTCCAAGATATTTATATATTCAATTTTCATTTTGAGAAAATGCATTTTTTGAATTTTGGAATATCGTATCAAAACTATGCACTGAATAATAAATAGAAACAAAATAATTAGTATACTAATTATGAAAATTGCATTTAATGGATTAGTATATTATTAATAAATAAAATATTAAAATGTGTTGAAAAAAACTTAAAAAATATTATCTGAAAATTTATCACTTTGGCATCTTGAATAATCACAAAAGAAAAAACACAATAAAAAAGAAACAAGAAATAAATATTTTAATTGTCATATATATAAATTAATAATTTAAACATGAGTGAAATTTATTTGAATGAGGAATGAAGTAAAGAATATGTATTTAAAAGTAGTAAAAATCCATTATTCCAATAATTAATATAACAATTTGATTAATAAACTCATCATTGCAATAGTTACAAGGTAGTCTGATTAGTGAATCAATATTTGGGTATCCTATGAAATAATTATATATGGAATTTATATCATAAAAATAATTAAAAATTTTAAATATGATAAAATATATATTTTACATAATAAATGTTTAATTTTATATTTGGAAATAATTATATGATTTTATTTTATTAAATTAATTTTTTTCCAAATTTATAATTTTATATTGTCATTTAATTTTCATATGTTTTTTATTTATCAATATATTTTTAGATTAATAATTAATAAAATTTCTTTATTCATATTTAATTTCTCAAAGGAATATAAATTTGATCATATAAAAAATGGTATTTTAAAATAAATTAGAATGTATTTATAAATTATATTTATCATATTTAAAAAGTTATATTTTTAAAAATAATTATATTTTTTGAAATTATATTTTAAAAATTTGGTTATGATGTGAATTGGTAATTTTTATTAGTAACAAGATATCAAGGGTATTAGTATTAAATGATGTGAGTACTATATTTTTTAATAGATTTTATGAATGATTATTTGAGGTTTAAAGATGTAATATTGATATTTTAATGTACCATTTACCATTAAACCACTACAGTCCTACTATAGAATCATATGTTTTATCACTAGCTGAATATTTAATATATTGTTAAAATATTTTAATCTAAAAAAATATCAATCATCATATAAATATCAACATAATCATAAAAATTCCATATACCAATTAGAACACATTTATCATACCCAATAATTCTTAAATTCACCCCTTACACTCTGAGACACATTGCAGATTATATGGGCTAACCAAATGTGCAGTCCATGGAGGATTCTATTGTAACATCCCAAGTAAATAAAAAATATGACATATTCATTTATATTAACATTTGTAAATTAATTATTAATTTTATTTAATGGGGATTCTATGTTCGATGGATTACTTGATTCACAACAACAAGTTTCTTTGCAATCTTATGTTTCACACAATGTTCAGTTGTACTGAAAAATAAAATAATATTATAATTATTTTAAATGGTAGTTAATGCCTCACCATTGTAATGGAGGGAATGAACAGAACTAACTAAAAAATGATTATTAATATTTTTTTAAATATTTATAAATTTATCCAATAAATTTTATTGGCAAAAAATAAGAAATAATCTGATATTCAGCATAAATACTCTAATATTCCTTAAAAGGTCGATTTACCACCATTTGAAGGAGGATGATCTTTAAATTTAGTTTTGGTTACTTTTATATGTTCTATTTGACAAAATAAATTTTTTATTTAGAATCAGGACATCAAAATTTACTTTGGGTAAATTTTTGGAATTTTTCTAATAAAATTCAGTTTTAATGAATAGTGAATAGTACTGTATTTTAATTCAAATATTAATTTTAATCTAATTAATTTATATGGATATATTATTGTCTAATTTCTTTTAATTTGTAATTAGATTACATTTGTAAAATTTAATCCAATGTTTGTAATTGGAATAAATTTTCCTTTGAAATTAGGCATAAACAAGTGTTTATCTTTTAATAGTTATTTTTTCTTAAAAACATGATTTTTTGTTTCGACAATGAGATCTAATTTTAAATTAAATAACCCAAATTATATGTTTTTAATTCGGAAAAATGTACATCATTTTGGAATTCGGAATATCAAATATAGCTTTGGCTGAATTTTTGGTATTTTTCTGAAAAACATCAATTTTTGATGAATGGTGAAACCAATAGTAGTAGTTAAAAATACGAACTTTTTATTTGAATGAAATTTACCAATCATGTGAATTTAATTTCTAAAATCTTACACACATGTTTGTTATTTTTAAGTAATATTTGGTACATTAAGATGCAAATAATTTATGGTGAATAGTAACATTCGACATTTATTCACCATGGTTAAAGGTAAATAGGGTAATTAAAGTTAAAAAGAATATCATAATAATAATAAATTACATTAACACTTGTCCTACCCTTATTTAATGAGTAATGGGATAACATGGGCATCCTTGGGTCAATTTTGGGACCCCATGGTGCTTCTTAAAACTTATAATGACACATTATTTTAATAATCATAATGTAAAGGGAAAAATGACATAAACAAATATATTATTGTAAATTAATTTTTACATAGGGTTATATAAGTTATTTTTTCGACTATAAATATTCTATGAATGGATAAAAATATTTCCTAAATCATGGTATTTTATTATATTATTTAGAAGTTAATTAAATAGAATTATTTATGACATATAAAGAGGTCGTGTTTACCTCATTAATAAGTGATTTAAATAAATAATATTATATTGATTAAAAATAAAACCAAAACTTGTCCAATTATTTTTGGTTGATTTTATTTCAACCATTAGTCAACCTATATTATACTTTAATGAGATTTGGATCGTTATAAATAGATAATCATTTTATAACAATGTTATATTTTTACACTTTCCTAATGAGCCCCTCCACCTTATAAGACAACCCCACTTCTAACCTATTCCTCACACCTATCAATCCCAATGGATCATCCAAACCATACCCTAAAAAGCTCCCAAGATACATTTATTTTACATAGAGGCCTCAACATAGATAGAAGGCACATCAATAAACCCTTTGGGTTCAAACACAAGGGAGTTACCAGATTTTAAGGTAACGTCTTATCATAAGTTCTTTTTTATTATTTTCCTTCTCCATCCCCCTATACACTTTTTATAAATTTTTATAACAACACAAGTATCAAAATTATATTTTTTTTATGAGAAGTATTATTACTACACTTACACACACCTCCTTCTAGTGGGTAAATAAAATATTGTTTCTTTGGAGGAAAAACTAACTCCTCACGAAATGATGATTGTTAAATCATCCCCTACCACATCTTATGGTGGTGATTATGATGTAAATGTATTAATATATGATATTTATTTATGTTTTCATTATGAATTTTTATTTTTCATTTATATCATACCATTATGGTTTCCATTATAGTTAAAAACAATAATTTAATTTGAGGAAGTGTGGACTACCGCACCCCAAAAGTGATATGAATCGGTCATGCCATACGTGGGACATATAAAGGATGGAGTTAATTAAATTATATATTATATTATACTGGAATTATAATATACCTATATATCATTATTAAACACGAAATAGAATTGAAATTAGTGTGCATGCGTACATACGACATACCATCTTCAGGAGCGGTGCATTTCATTTCATACCACTAAAATTTATGTTATATTATAAATACAGATATATATATTGGATATATATGAAAAATAAGATATATAAATCATGAATATAATTATGGAGATCTTATACTCTTTACCACATGGACAACTTGTAATTATAAGGTGCTCATTTTTGACTCAAGTACCAAATATCGACAAAACGATCATTTTTAAATTAAATTGTTAAATAATTATTATAACATGGTCATAAGTGATATTAAATGAATAGTAAAATTAAATAATGTTCTTAATAAAGTATAAATTATCTTATGTTTGTTATTTAGGAATAACAAGGAAAAAAAATTCATGTCAGAGATGAGGTAAGGGGTTTTTTATCTCACATTTATTACTGTGAGTTTTCCAATATTCATAACTTATTTATTGGATGTGGTGTAATGTTTGAAAACATTTGATATATATTATCATGATTATATTAACATTTATGGATTTATGTGATCATTTGGTGATTATTATCTTTTTTTCATATGACTCGATTTATTACAACGTGGTAATGGTTTTTAATATCAATTTTTATTCCCATAAGATTCATGCTATGTTTTCCACTATTTTTTTTGGGGGTGTATGTACTGCCCATGATTGTATTTTTGGTGTAATATACTTTAATTTATGGGTATTTACATCTTTATTTTATGATCCTTATTTCATGGGGTGTATGTTTCGTATGTTACCTAATCGGTATGGGAATTTCAAATTTCAATTTCCACTCATTGGGCTTTACGCATACATAATTTATTATTTTCCTCCAGGATTATGTGTGAAATCACTATTTATTTACATATGTAGTAATTCACACTCTCATTTGTGTGGATATATTTATGATACACATAATCAATCCATTGATAAATTCTCAGGTCATCGATATGAACTTTATTAGAGTAATTTTAACTCAATTTCCATTCATTAAGTTTAGTATCCAGGTCATTGTTGTTGTTTTTACAAAAATATGTGTAAATTTTTTCTGATTGATTTTCCTTAAGTATCCAATAATATTGAGTGTATTTTTATTTTTCACAGATTATTTTGAAATTCAGTTTTCCTTAATCTAAGGATACCATTTTTAAGGGATTTCATCTCAATTTAAATTTCATTGAGACTTCATTGTTGTTATGCACCAGTTAACTATTATATTTTGTATATAATATCCTTTGGCATATTATATCATGAATCCCATTATTATAATGATATTATAATGTTTTTATTCAATGTTATTCCTCAATTATTTTTATTCAAGAGACTCTCATTTTGTTTAAAATTCTTTATCTAAAATATCATTTTATATATTTCAGAGATTTATTCTTTTATATATTTATCATCAATATCCATGTTTTAAAAATGGTTTTAAGGATTTATTTATATGATCATTAATGTTTTCAAATGATAATTTATTTAAAACTTTCAATTTTTTAAAGTTCTATGGGAAACATTGATTCGAAAATAACATTATTAAATGTTTTAAATGGTTTTGAAAATGTTTTGATAAAGCATTGATTATGTCTATATATTGAAATTATATGTTGTGATTTAAATGTAGAAATATTATACTTCCTTTATTATTGTTTTATGTTTTATGAATATGTTATGGGTCTTGGGCATTATTTATGTATACAGGTGGTTCCGTGATAAACCTAGGGCTTGTGAGGTCAAGATACCTCTTCAATGCATTGGGTAACGTGACTGAGGTAAACATTAATGTTTCTCCAAATATATTTTGGTAATATATTGTGATTGGTATTCCAACGTAACTCCCTATGTAGTTTTGATAACTAAAATTTGAGAATTTTATGTATTCCATAAGTTATATTTATGATTTAGGATTTTTGTGTGTTATTCATAAATATTAAGATTTCATAAGGAATGTTTTGATTGAAAAGTATGGTTTCATTATTTGGGATTTAAAGATTTTCCAATGTTTTCATTGTTTATTTTATATCCCTTACTGAGCTTTTAATTCTGATCCCAAGTTTTTTAAAATTTTATCCATGATAATTAAAGATGAATAAGGATCGAGGATGGGATCATGGAAACACTAGTGCAGAAAACATTTTTTACGTCGGTTATTTTTCATTATTTACGCCGGGTTTTAGGCGACGTTAATACGGACGACGTTATAAATAACGTTTTTTATGTCGGTTATTTAAAACCCGATGTAACATCCCTAACATCACGGTGTTTATCACGTCGGTTATTAATGAACCGACGTGAAAAATGATGGGGGGTGGGGATTTATAACGGCGGTTATTATATAACCGCCGTGATAAACCGCGGGTGGGGGGTTTAGCACGTCGGTTATATAATAACCGACGTGCTCAATATGTGCGGGGGGGTTTATCACGTCGGTTATTTCTAAACCGACGTGATAAAACGCCTGGGATATCGTTTATCACGTCGGTTATGACATAACCAACGTGATTAACCCTTCCCCGGGCCTATTATCACGTCGGTTTCTTAAATAACCGACGTGATAAAAAGGCGTGGGAAACGTTTTAGCACGTCGTTTATCCAATAACCGACGTGGTAAATCGATTCCCAGGCCTTTTAGCACGTCGGTTATATTAATAACTGACATGATAAAAGGCCCGGGAACGGTTTATCACGTCGGTTCTCGAAAAAACCGACGTCATAAACCCCTACCGATTTATTTACCACGTCGGTTATAAAATAACCGACGTGAAAGAGATATTTTTTTAAAAAAATAATTGCACTGCTCTCACCAAAAAGAAACCAGAAACCAAACAACAAAAATAACCATGCCAGCCCTCCCCCAAGCCCCAACTGAACCCCACCCTCATCTATACCAACCTAACAACCTGGCCAGCCCTCCCCCACCACATTGGAGACCCACCACAACACTTGGACACCCCCCACCCCTTGGACAGCCCCCCCCCCCACCCTCATTTACACCCCCACGACCCCTAGTACAGCCTCAAACACCCATTGGACACCCCCCCACCCCTTGGACACCCCCACCCCTTGGACAGCCCCCCCACCCTCATTTACACCCCCAAGACCCCTAGTACAGCCTCAAACACCCATTGGACACCCCCCACACCTTGACAGCCCTCCCAGACCCCTTGGACACCACCCCGACCCCTGGACACCCCCACGAGCCCTTGGACAGCCCCAAACACCCCTTGGACACCCCTCCCATATCCCTTGGACACCCCCACCCCTTGGAAACCCCCCCACCCCTTGGACAGCCCCCCACCCTCATTTACACCCAACCGGCCCCTTGGACAGAACTCCCAGACACCTTGGACACCACTCCCATATCCCTTGGACACCCCCCACCCCTTGGACACCCCCACCCCTTCGACAGCCCCCCCACCCTCATTTACACCCCTCTAACACTAGGACAGCCCCAAACACCCCTTGGAATCCCCTCCCATATCCCTTGGATACCCCCCACCCCTTGGACAGCCCCCCACCCCTTGGACAGCCCCCCACCCCCTGGACACCCCCGACCCCTTGGAAACCCCCCCGACCCCTTGGAAACCCCCCCATCCCCTTGGACAGCCCCAAACACTCCTTGGACACCCCTCCTATATCCCTTGGACACCCCCCACCACTTGGACACCCCCACCCCTTGGACAGCCCCCCCCCCACCCTCATTTACACCCAACCGACCCCTTGGACAGCCCCAAACACACCTTGGACACCCCTCCCATATCCCTTGGACACCCCCACCCCTTGGACACCCCCACCCTCATTTACCCCCCCTAACCCCTAGGACAGCCCCAAACACACCTTGGACACCACTCCCACATCCCATGGACACCCCCCAAACACCCACCCACCCCCTTGGAACCTCTCCCCCCATACCAAAATCCAGACCAGAAAAACCATCAACAGTAGACCAAAACAAGAAGTAGAGAAAAATTAAACATTCACTTATATAACATTCAAAACTTACACTGTCAACTTCAAAAAAAACTAAATCCAACCTAAACGATTACAAAATACACAATTACATTGACAATATTCAAAATTACATTTTACATTACAAACAACTAAAAGTCAATCAAACCTGTAAAATAATTTGACCATTCCACTTGTAAGTGTTTGATATCTTCAGTAGTAAAGGGTTGAGGGTCATCAAAAAGCTACAAAGGAAAAGGATAGTAGTCAACGTGTATAATGAATAAATCAAATTGAAATATTATGAGAAAGAGGAAATCTTACCAGGTCAAAACTCAGAACTGTCCCAGTTGTTACTATTTCATACATAAATCTTAACATGTAATATCCGCATTCGATGATGCCTTGTTGCTCATGACATTTCTGTTTGAATGAGTGTAAATTCAATATATTATTTTTATGTAATAAATCAAAATGTACAAATTATAAATGGATATTTACCTTCGCATGTACATATTTGATCTTGAAATTCCATTTCTTCGCGCTTTTTCGAAAGTGGACCCATGCCCTGTTAGAAAATAATACGAATGGGGTAAATTTAAAATTCATTATAATATATAAAACTATTGTGAAATTGAAACTTACGTTTCCAATATATTCTTAAAACATTCTCGCACATCATCATGGAGAGAGCATATCCAATAAAGTGATTTCTCCCTAGGGCAAAAAACCCCTAACATCCAATGATCCCTGATAAAAGGAAATTTAACGTTAGTGGTTTTTTATGTTAGAAGATAATTAACTCTTTGAGAGGGATGTGTTTCATACCTCTCACAAAAATTCATCATCCAACACTGTGTGATTACATTCTTTTCAAATCTATCAGCAATATAAATCATTCTTTGTTCCTCATCCAATGCACATGCTTCAGGGGAAATCAATTGTGGGTCCAATAATCCATATACATCTGTCAGCTCATTCCTCTCACAAATTTTATACAGATACCTAATACAAAGCAGACATAAGTATACATTTTTAATAAATATAACTCAAGGAAAAGGTTGTAAGACTTACATGATAAAAATTTGCACTATGTTGATGCCCAACTTATCTCCAGTGACAAACTCCATGATATCAGTTTTCATAATCCCCACACTTAGTTCACGTCCACAGACACGAGCTTCCATTATAAAGTCATAATGATCCGCCAACAAAATTGAATATCATGAAAATTTGTCAAGACTGCTAGTATCTGCATCTGATGTCATAGCTATCTGCCTTTGTTGTTGTCTATACAGTATTTCTTTACCTTTGAAGTATTCCTGTAAAAATAAATTGAAAAATATATTAGTTTTCAAATGATAAAACATTAATAAAAATATAAAATAAAAGATATAACATCCATACCTCTATGGTAATGAGTCGAAGAAGTCTGGATGGCCAAAGTAAAAAATGGCTGATATTATGTCCAACTGTCGTCACCTCATCTGTAGGTAATGGTATCCGAGCTGATCTATCTATAATATCTTGTACAGTGACCCTCTGATTCTCTACCTCTAACTGTTGATGATGAACTGTATCTCCTATACAATATACCATCCCATATGCAACTATATGATGTTGAGGATCATCAACATACAACTCACAATAAGTAGGTAGCTGCGGCGGAGGAGGAGGATCAAAAATGGGGTCTGCAGGCTGAGGTGGGGGAGTGGGAGCTACTGGGAGAGGTGGAGTGGGAGCTGCACCCTGAAATTGTCTTTGCAAGTCTGCAAACATAAACTGCACCGATGCTCTAATCTTGTCCTCCATTGTCGCATTAAAATTATGGACTTCAGCCTCCAAGGATTCTATTTTTTTTATAAACTCCCTCAACGTTAGAAGTTGAGGAACGTGGCAACACTTTTCTTACCGATACACCTACCGGATATCCTCTTACACGGCCAGGATGTTCGGGCTTTCCCAATGCCACAGATAAAATATCTTCCCTCCCAGATGGTGTAAATGTCCCCTGTGAACTCTGCTCCTCATGAGAGTCCTGTAATAATTAATTGAACATTTCTATAATGATTGGAAATATATGACGAAAATAGTAAACATAAATAAATAAAATAGATATCTTACAATCCTCTCAACTACGAGTCTCGATTCTTCCGAAAGATATTGTCCTTTTTTTCCCTTCTGAGCTCTTTTCCATTTCTCATGTCTAGATGGAGGGGATGGAGGGGCCACCTCTCCAAAGCTTGAAGACTCAGCTCTTAGTTGTTGAAATTTTTCTGCCATCATTTGTTCTTCCAATAATGCATACCCTCCCCGAGATAAACTATGAGGGTATACATTTTTAGATTGGATCTCTTGATGAGATTTCCTTGTTTGCTGTAAATTAATAATAAGTAATCATTAACAAAACAATTATAAGATCATTTATATAAGAAAGCTTATAAAAGTTTACATTGCCCTTACCAAAAATGATTCTTTTCTTCTACATTCAAAAAATTGTCTCCATGTGTCTTCATCTATAAAAGGATATATACGACATGGATTCTCACGACTCCTATGACCATAAATGAAATTAGATGAGAGGGTTGATTTGAAATCCCTCCATCTCCTAGCAGCCAACGATAAGCATTTCTTCCTAACTCCTCCAGTGTCAGGAATATCAAATGGTATCTGATAAGAAAGAGGTTAAAAATATTATATATACTAGAAACATTTAAAGAACAGTCAAATAATAGCAAAAGATCTTATCAAAATGGTCTCCCACAGCTGAGAAATTATCGCCTTATCCACACTTCTCCAATCATCATAGAGAATGCTTACTTTGCTCTTAGCCTGAGTTTCTACAAAACCCTTAAAATATTTAGCATTTGGACCTCTAGGAAGATCATCATCATCAAACTCCACGACTATCCTCTCCTCCTTCGTACGGGCAAGTGATAATTTTGGTAAATGTGTGCACCCACGCTTACCAACCTTTGAACTCTTTTTCGTAATAGGAGCATGTGAATGTTCCTCCCCAGATGTATGACCAATATGATCATCTCCAGATTCATGTGGCTGATCAACTGATTGATCTGTCATTTCCCTTCAAATAAAAAAAACAAACATTAGTTCACAAATATACAAATTCAAATATTGTAATACTACTTAATCAAAAAATAGAAAAGTGTACTAAATTACATAATAGTAAACATTGGTAATATGGTAAGCATGTTAAACAATGATAATCAAGGTAAACACAGTCTGTTGTACCCCTCTCTCTTGGATTTTAATGATCACAATCACTCTTATTATGTTCTAACTTGTTTTCAAGTGTTTTTGTTGATAGACAAAAGGTTGCCAAGGAGTTGGCCCAAGAAAGCTGAAAAGTGGACTCACTGAGTCCACCGGTCAGCTGGTGTGAGCTCACCGGCCAGCCGGAGGACCCAGGCAGTAGACTTGCCCACTGCCTGGTGTCACCGGCCGGCCGGTGGACTAGAAAGAGAGCCTTCCTCTCTGTCTGGACCACCGGCCAGCCGGTGCGCCCAGGACTTCTCCTCTTTACGGTTTTTATTGTTTTATCATTTTGGTTTGATACATGTTTTAATAAGTAAAAAATTTACAATATCTAACATTATATGAAAAAACTAAATGTAAACAAGAAATAAACATGTGTTACCTATAATTTTAGGAATGTACAGTTGGATTGTTTTCCCAAATTCCTTCGTCGTGATCGTTCCTTATGGCACAAACCATGTCTTCAACATACTCATCATTATGTTCTGTTAATCTTTCCATGGAAGTAGGGATCTCACATAAATCAGCATCTTCATCAAATTCATCCTCACCAACATAATGTTTTTCCCTTGTAAAACAACAACCCACTGCATATCTGATTGATCTACTACATAGAAAATTTGTTTGGCATGTGTTGCCATTATAAAAGAATCAGTTGTGTCTTCCAATCTATTCAGATTAACAAGTGTCATTCCAAATTCATCGTGTCTGACACTGTTGTTACCGATAAACCATTTACAGTTAAAAACATGAACTTTAATTTTAAAGTAATCAGCCTCCCATATGTCTTCAATCACTCCATAATATGCACTTGATGCCGAAATTGGGTTTTTGTCCTTAGCACTCGAAAAATGCATTGCTTCTGCAAACACCAATACACCACTATTCTGAACTGCACTTCTGTTGTCCTGAGCTTTCGTATGAAATGTATAGCCATTAATGTCATAAGCGGACCATATTATCACATTTAAAGATGGACCACCCACTATCCATTTTAATGTCTCTGATACATTTGATCTACCAAGCAAGGTCCTTTTAAACCATGGCAAAAAAGTTTTGTTGTGCTCATTCAAAATCCACATTTCTTTCTTCTTTGGATGACATTGTTTCAACTCATTAATATGAAATGTGATATAAGGTTGAACATCAGCTATGTTATTCAAGATGTATGATTCTAACTTCTTCATCTGTTCAGCTGACAGTGATTTGACTTTCAATCCACGAATCCCCTTTCCCTCATTATTAACCCGTTCATGGCGAGATGGAGGCAAACCTATGTGTTGCGCCGTAGCCAAGTAGCTCGTACAAAACTCTGCTACCTCCTCAGAAATATACTTTTCAATAATGGAGGCTTCAGGTCGATATGGATTTTTAACATATCCCTTTAATATTTTCATATACCTTTCAAAATGATACATCCAACGAAGATATACAGGTCCACAAAGCTTTATTTCTCGAACCAGATGAATCATTAAATGCACCATCATATCAAAAAAAGTTGGAGGAAAATCCATTTCCAAATGACAAAGTATAAAAATTGCATCCTTTTCCAAAATGTTCAAAGCATTCACATCAATCGCCTTGTTACAAATTGAATTGAAAAAATAACACAACCTCATTATAGTCTTTCTGACACGGATGGGAAATATTCCACGCAGTGCAACTGGTAGAATTTGTTGCATCATGACGTGACAATCATGTGATTTCATACCTATCAACTTCAAGTCTTTCAATGAGACAAAATTTTTTACATTTTAAGAATAACCTTGAGGAACTTTGATATCATGTAGACACTGACAGAAGCTACTTTTCTCCCTCTTCGATAATGTATGACATGATGGGGGATGAAATGTTCATCTTCATTTAGGAGTGGGAGCTAACTCCAAACGTATTCCCATTGATAGTAGGTCTAACCTTGCATTCGACCCATCTTTTGTCTTTCCTTTAATATCTAGCAATGTTCCGATCAAAGAATCACAGATATTCTTCTCCACGTGCATGACATCAATATTATGTTTGACTTCATAATACCTCCAATATGGTAGCTCAAAAAATATTGACCTTTTCTTCCAAATATGTCTATCATTACCAGATTTCTGTGTCTTTCCCAACGTCACATCAAGGTTTTTCACCCTCTCAAAAAACAAATCTGGGGATAAAGGTTTTGGAGCAGTATCAAATTCTTGTGAGCCATTGAATGCCTTTTTTAGTCTTCTATAAGGGTGATCCATAGGCAAAAACTTTCGATGACCCATGTACACTGTTTTCCTCCCATGATGCAATTGACAATATGACGTCTGTTGTTCGAAAATTGGACATGCTTTATGCCCTTTAACACTGTATCCAGACAAATTTCCATATGCTGGGAAGTCATTTATAGTGAATATAAGCACTGCATGCAGTTGAAAATATTCCATTTTATAAGAATCATACACCCTAATACCATCAGCCCATAACAGTTTCATATCATCAATCAGCGGTGACAAGTATACATCAATATCATTGCCGGGTTGCATTGGACCAGAGATCATGATACTCAACATGACATATTTGCGCTTCATACAAACTTCAAGAGAGAGGTTGTAAATTACCAATAAAACAGACCATGAACTATGTGTGCTACTGAGGGTTCGGTATGGATTCATTCCATCTGTGCACAAGCCTAGTCTCAGATTTCTAATTTCATTTCCAAATGTAGGGCACTGGGCATCAATTTTCTTCCATTGTGGACAATCAGCTGGATGACGTATTTTTCCATCACATACCCGCTCATCATCATGCCATCTTAACCTTTTTGCATCATGTGAATTAGCAAATAAACGTTTGAAACGAGGAATTATAGAAAGATACCAAAATACCTTTGAAGGGAGCTTTGTAATCTCTACATTAGCTTGTGATTTTTCTTTCACCTTATACCGTGATGTCCCACATTTACGACACTCTTTCAGAAATTCATATTCCTTCCTATATATAATGCAGTCATTCGGACAGGCATGTATTTTCCTGTATCCCAATCCCATCGGGCATAATATTTTTTTGGCCTTATAATGTGAATCTGGAAGATCGTTATCTTTTGGAAGAATGTCTTTCATCAATTGTAGCAGCTCTATAAAACTTCTGTCACTCCATCCATGTTTTGCCTTCAGGTTAATCAATCTTAACACCGCCGACAAAACCGTAAAATCTGTTCAACCAGGATATAATGGTTTTTCGGCATCACCATATAGACGTGAAACTGTCGGTTCTATCTCAATTTGTTCTGCTACAATATCGCGAATCGTTTCTTCAATTCCATCGGAGTTACCATCTTGCGATTCATTATCATCAGTGACATTCTGTCCAGTTTCGCCATGCCAAATCCAAGGGTTGTAACTCGGATTGAAACCATGACAAATCAGATGATCTTTTATCTCTCTACATTTCAACTTCTTCATATTCAGACATTTCAGGCATGGACAGAAAAAAATGTCACTACTTGGAACATTTCGTTTAGCAAATTCCAAAAAGGCATCAACACCTTCCTCATATTCATTGCTCATTCGATGTGCCGTAATCCAACTTCGACTCATTATTACCTATAACAAATAGAAAATATATATATATTTTTTAGATAAGACAAATATATGTTTATATAAAAAAATCATAATTTGAATGTAAACAATTTTGAAATATAAAACAAATCGATGTGTATTTAAAAAAATATGCTAGAATATTTTTTTTAATCAAAATATAGTAAGATATAACACCCCCCTGGACACCCCCCGACCCCTCTGGACAGCCCCCCTCCCCTCCTGGACACCAACCCCCACCCCCTACCCCCTTGGACACCCCCTGGACATCCCCCAACCCTCTGGACAGCCCCCCCACCCACCCGGACAACCCCAAATACCCTCTGGAGAGGCCTCCACCCACTTGGACAGCCCCCCACACCCATCCACCCCCTTGGACACCCCCCTGGACACCCCACCGACCCCTCTGGACAGGCCGCCACCCCCTTGGACAGCCCCCCACACCCACCCATCCCCTTGGACACCACCCTGGACACCCCCCGACCCCTCTGGACAGCCTCCGACCCCTCTAGAAAGCATCCCCACCCCTCCTGGACACAACCCCCCACCCCCGACCTGCTTGGACACCCCCCTGGACACCCCCAACCCCCTGGACAGCCCCCCACCCATCCTAAACACCACCCCACCCCCTACCCCCTTGGAAACCCCCCTGGACACCCCCCACCCCCTCTGGACAGCCCCCCACCCCTCCTGGACACCACCCCCACCCCCTACCCCCTTGTACACCCCCCTGGACACCCCCCAACCCTCTGGACAGCCCCCCCACCAACCCGGACAACCCCAAATACCCTCTGGAGAGGCCCCACCCACTTGGAAAGCCCCCCACACCCATACACCCCCTTGGACACCCCCCTAGACACCCCACCGACCCCTCTGGACAGGCCGCCACCCCCTTGGACAGCCCCCCACACCCACCCATCCCCTTGGACACCACCCTGGACACCCCCCGACCCCTCTGGACAGCCCCCGACCCCTCTAGAAAGCACCCCCACCCCTCGTGGACACAACCCCCCACCCCCGACCTGCTTGGACACCCCCTGGACGCCCCCCAACCCTCTGGACAGCCCCCACCCCTCCTAAACACCACCCCCACCCCCTACCCCCTTGGACACCCCCTGGACACCCCCCAACACCCACCCACACCCTTGTACAACCCCCGACACCCATCCACCCCCTTGTAAACCCCCCTGGACACCCCCCGACCCCTCTGGACAGCCCCCCGCCCCTCCTGGACACCACCCCCCCCACCCCCCTACCCCCTTGGACACCCCCCTGGACATCCCCCAACCCTCTGGACAGCCCCCCACCCACCCGGACAACCCCAAATACCCTCTGGAGAGGCCGACACCCACTTGGACAGCCCCCCACACCCATCCAACCCCTTGGACACCCCCCTGGACACCCCACCGACCCCTCTGGACAAGCCGCCACCCCCTTGGACAGCCCCCCACACCCACCCATCCCCTTGGACACCACCCTGGACACCCCCCGACGCCTCTGGACAGCCCCCAACCCCTCTAGAATGCACCCCCACCCCTCCTGGACACAACCCCCCACCCCCGACCTGCTTGGACACCCCCCAACCCTCTGGACAGCCCCCCACCCCTCCTAAACACCACCCCACCCCCTACCCCCTTGGACACCCCCCTGGACACCCCCCAACACCCACCCACACCCTTGGACAGCCCCCCACACCCACCCACCCCCTTGTAAACCCCCCTGAACACCCCCCGACCCCTCTGGATAGCCCCCCACCCCTCCTGGACACCACCCCCCCACACCCTACCCCCTTGGACACCCCCTGGACACCCCCCAACCCTCTTGATACGCCTCTCACCCCCCTGGAATCACTGAAAATTTACCATAACAAGAAGTTGGGCCATTCAAAGAATGTTTTTATGTGTGGAGGAAGAACTGAGTTTCAATGGATAGAGAAGGAACTCGACATTAGGTTGTCTATTCTAGGTGTGGATTTGATGGAGTTAATGTTTGTTCGGTTACCCAAGAGATTGAATCAGAAATTCAGATGTTGTGCCATTTTCTCATGGTGAGGATGAATAATTGGTGGGGTTTGACTTTTAAATGGAGAGCTTAGCAGACCATAATATTTTCTATAGATCAGTAAAGGATGTTAGCATCGAACATAAGGCTTAAGAGATGCTTTCAGATCCAAATATGTATGTTGATGGATGCAATGGATCTAGTAGAGGTTCTAGAAAGAATGGTGGTTTTATTTGTTTAGGATAAGTAGTGAAGAAAAAACTAGTTAATTTTTTACTTGCTGAACAGAGGGTATCTAAAATTTTTAACATGCCGAGGGGAAATCTGGCGAGTCCTCCTCGTGAAACATTGTTTGTAGGGGGTGAAAATGGTGATGTGATCCCAAATCCATGCACCTATGCCATGGTTGTGTGTGAATAAAGTAGTAACAACTATAAAAGGGCATCCCATCCAAATGGACACGCCCCAACCCTCTCGGGGATTTATAGAAAACGATGAAAAATTAGTGAAATCATAAAATTAGTCAATATTGCAAGTCGAACTAATATATCTAGGGATGATAAATAAGATTATGGTGCCAAAACGAGTTAAAAGGGTTCGCAATCGAAGAATCTTAGCTAGTTTCAACAAAAAAATCACAACACATATATATATACTATCCGCGAAAAAAAACGAACGAGTGGGAGGATTACCTGAGTGCTGTGAGTTTAGATGATTGATTCGAGGAGATTAAATATGAGAAACGATGATCACAAAACGAATATAAAACAACGAAATGGACGAGCCGATTCGGGTTTATGCACGAGAGAGACGAGTCGCGACTGTCGAAGGTAAACTCGCGAATGACAATCCACGGGTCTGGGTAAATTTTGAAATGAGTTATCACGTCGGTTCTTCAATAACCGACGTTATATTTTTTTTAAAAACATTTATAACGTCAGTTATTCAACAACCGACGTAAAAACCATCCTCCGATTCTTTTTTTACGTCGGTTATTTTATAACCGACGTTATAAAGGGCTTAAAATCCGCATTTTTTTACGTCGGTTATTCCATAACCGACGTCAAAAACATCTACGGATTCTTTTTTTTACGTCGGATATTTTATAACCGACGTAAAAAGGCCTTCAAAAACCGCGTTTTTGACGTCGGTTATTGAATAACCGACGTAATAACTCGTACATATGTCGATTTGTTACGTCGGTTATTGAATAACCGACGTAACAAACACCCCCCGCTTCTGTTTTTTACGGCGGTTAATGTATAACCGACGTAAAAAACGAAGCCGCGCGATTAATAACGTCGGTTATAAAAATAACCGACGTTAAAGGTGTACTAAACACAGGTTTTTACGTCGGTTATTAAATAACCGACGTAAAAAACCTCGTTTTACATATTATGACGTCGGTTTTTAATAACTGACGTAAAAAATGGTGACGTAAAAAACGTTTTCTGCACTAGTGAAAAGTCATGTCGTCTAAAACATGGAAGTAGACACTTTTTTTATTTTATGAAAAAATGGATACTGAGTAGTTGTTTCAAATTTTAACATTCAAGTTGATATCTAATAGTCATGGCCTAATTCTATAAAACACTATACCTAAAAATATCCTCAATGTGAATTATTGATTTAATTCATAATTATATAATGTTTATGGTCAGGTCCTTATAGTGGTATCAGAGGTCAGGTTTAGATAACTTTAGAGGTTAGGGTATTCATTATGTGTAAGTGAAATTACAATAACAGTTATTATTTTAGAAAGCGTCATAGTTATTTTAGATAATGTGAATGAGTTTAAGATAACATGACGAAGTATATCTTAGTATTTACCCTCCTAATAAGATATTATATGATGATTTTACTAATGTACTCACACATACCTTTTCGGTTTTATAAAATGGCTGGATCTAGTAGGAACCAAAGTAATAGTGGATGTGAAGAAAATTTTGATGGTTTTCTGAATGAGAAACTGAATAAAATGGGAGATGAAATGGGAACTCTTGCGGTTATTCTCAACCATCTGTCTGGAGTAATGATTGACCACTTAAACCTTGGTGATTTTTATAAGGAATCGTATATATGATAAACAAATCCCCACAGAAGTTCAAATAATAATCATAAAAGTAATTATATTCAAAAACCTATGTGTCAAGGATGTATAATGAAAAACATAGTAAAATGTTTCAAATTTAAATGAAGATGCTATAGATGTGGAAGTGAAGGTCATACAATAAGAACCTACCATAGAAAAAGGAAGTATCCAGCTGACTCTAGGAAAGGGAATGACATTCGTTCTGAGACATCAATTGAATGTTTTAAATGTGGTGTGCATAGTCATTATACAATCATATTCCCTAAAAAGAAGGTTCTTGAATGAGATAACTAGGATCATACAAATATATGATTACCAATACCTAATTCCATTCCAATTGAGGATGAGGAAACTGACAATGACCAATGAAAGGTATGGATTATTTCTTTGCTAATGTTTAGACATTATTGAATCTTAGAATATGATTAATGATTTTTTTATAGGATAGATGTATATCATAATAAGATGGAAAGGAATGTTTAGTGGATCATGCAGACTGTTGAATGAGTGAGAATTCAACATAAAAGGGATTCAAGTGTTATGGTAGATTTTGGGATGGTGAAATGCTTAAAATAATTAACACTCTTTTTATTATGGGATTGCATTAGAATAATTTTTATAGTATGTCTAACACTGATGTTTAATATATGAAAACGATATTCAAGTAATAATTATCTTTTCTTGTGGATATAGTTATAATGAACTATTTGGGTTTATATGATCCTTGAATTTGATGAAATTACACGTTAATACATTTTGGGATGCAAAATGAATGTTATTAGATAAACAGTGTGGTTAAGATATGTTATGGTTATTTTTGAGGAATTTATCACTTTTTGTGGAATATTATAAAATTATATAGTTTTTTGAAAAGGACAACACATAGACCTCATGAAAACCCTTCACGTCAGACAAAGCTATGGTAATCGAACCCCAGCGAAAGTGTGATTGAGAATTATCACCTACCACTGGACTACGTCAAGTCCCTTATTAGTATTACTAATTATTTTTTAGTTAGATGATTTTATGAATCAAGAATAATCTAATTTTGGGTTATCTATGGAAATGATTAACCTATAATGGAAAATATGTGACTATGTTAATTACATTTCAATATAAGACTTCAAGAGTAACTGATTTTATTTGGAGATAAATGTTAAGATTTATCTTAGAAGACTATTTCATTAAATCCTTCTGATATTTGGGATTCAAAATTAGTTTTGATTATATTTAAGAATTTTAGGGATAGTTGTTTATTGAATGGCCTTTGATGAACTTTTCTTACTGTTTGTCAAAGTTTGGAGATTAAGATTAGTTTTTATTTTTTTAAAAGATTATCCTTTTTGGGGATTATATGATCTTTTACTAACCATTTTGGTTTTGGTTAATGTCTAAAGACATGGAAAAAATATAATTAATCTTTTGTGAATTATTTAATTTTCTATATATTAATTATATTACATTTAATGTTAATAAGTCATCATGAATACTCATCATTTGAAGATAAAATGAGTTTGTGGTTAGAATTTAGTAAAGGATGTAAGTCAACATGATAAGTAAGTATGTTTCCTTAGGATTTTAGTTAAGCTCATAAATAAATTCCTCAACTTTATGAAAAGTAACTTAAAAAAACGCTGTCTATTAACTTTTCCTACTATAGAATCAAACACCGTATAACCCATCACATTTTTGAGATATTCTGGTGGTTAACTTTCTCCTAATCATGTTTTCTATCAATCTCCATCAGAACATGATGGTTTTTTTTCTCCTCCATATCCATGTTTTCATGGAATCCAACTATATTCTGACTTGGTTGACCTTTCTAATTCTCATACATTATTTTAATATTATAGATTTATTAACAATTTTTTTAATTTGGGACTTTCAATGATGTTTCTGAACCCAATTTTAAAATTGCAAGGATGAAATTCCCTAATGGTGGGAAGGATTTAACATCGCAGGTCAATAAAGAATATGGAATTTTCATATTTATTATTAATTGTAAATTAATTATTAATTTTAATTTAAAGGGTATTCTATGTTCGATGGCATACCTGATACACAACAATGGGTTTCTTTGAAATCATACATTGACAACAATGTTGAGTTGTACTGAAAAATAATACAATAATATTATTATTTTAAATGGTAGTTAATGCCTAGCCATTGTAATGGTAGGAATGAACAGAACTAACTAAAAATTTGTTATACAAAGGTTGATTTAACAGCTTTTGATTGTGAACCCTCTTTAAAAATAGTTTTGGTCACTTTTATAGGTTCTATAGACAAAATAATATTTTTATTTAGAATCAAAACATGAAAATTTACTTTGGGAAAATTTTTGGTTTTTTTCTGATAAAATTCGATTTAGAATGAATATTAAAAAATACTGTATTTTAATTCAAATATAACATTTTTTCTACTTTATTTATATGGATAGATTATATTTTTAAATTTTTTTAATGTGTAATTAGATTATATTTTTACCATTTAATCTAATGTTCCTGTTTGTATGAAATTTAACTTTGATATTGTTCATAATCATTTGTCAATCTTTTGATAGTTATTATTTCATAAAAATATGCGTCTTGTTTTGACAACAGGGAATTAATTTTAAATTAGTTAATCCAACATCTATTTTTCAAATTATGTAATATAGACCTCATTTTTGAATTCCGAATATCAAATATATCTTAGGCTAAATTTTTGGTATTATTCTGAAAAACATCAATTTTTGATGAATAGTGAAACCATTAAGTAGTAGTTAAAAATATGAATTTTTCATTTAATGCAATTTACAACTTCTATGAATTGATTTTCTAAAATCTGATACATTGTTTTTATTAGTAAGTAGTAGTAGGTTCAATAAGATAAAAATATTTTTTGGTGAATAGAAACTTTTGACTTATTTTCCTCGGTTAAAGGTAAATAAGGTAATTCAAGGTGAAAAGAATATCATAATAATACAAAATTACATTAAAACATGTTCAAAACTTATTGGATGAGTCATGTCCGATCATGGGAATATTTTGGACCATTTTGGGACCCCCATGGAGCCACTAAATAGTTATATGACACATTATTTTAATTAACTTAAGGTAAATGAAAAAATGACAAAAACAAATATCTTTTAGTAAATTAATTTTTACATAGGGTTATATAAGTTATCATGTCAAAGATAAATATTAGTTTGAAATATAAAAAGATTTCCAATATCATGGTATTTTTTATATTTTTTTGACATCAAATGAATAAAATTATTTATGACACAATAATGATGCAGTGTTTACCTCACTAATATATTATTTAAATTAATAAGATTATAAAGAATAAAAAAATAACATAAACTAGTTCAATTCTTATTGAATTATTTTACTTCGACCATGATTAATCTTATATTCGACTTTAATGAGTTTTGGATCTTTAGAAACAAAATGTCATTATATAATAAAATAATATTTTCACACTTTACATAAGAGCCACTCCTCCCCCTTATAAAAGGACACCACTTCTAACCCATTAATTACACCTCTCATGCTCCTTGGATCATCCAAAACCTACCCAAATAATCTCTCTAGATCCCACTCTTCCACCTAGAAGCCTCAACTTATGCATAAGGCACATTAATAAACCCTTTTGGTTCCATCCAAAGGGAGTTACCATATTTAAAGGTAACGTCTTATCTTAAGTTCTTTTGTTTAATTTTCCTTCTCCAACACCCTAAACTCTTTTTATACCTTTCTTATATAACTAAAAGAGTATAATAATTATACTATGATTCATTTATAATATTTATTCGAAATACACTTACACACACCTCTATATAAGGGTTAAATAACATACTATTTTTGTGGACGACAAACTGACACCTCAAAAAGGATGATTGTTCAAACATCTCATACCACCTCTTATGGTGGCCATTATGATGTAAACATATTTATATATGATATCTGTTATGTATATGTTTTCTTTATGATTTTTTATTTTTTATTTATTGCATAAAATTATGTTTTACATTAGGGGTAAACCTGATAATTTCATTTGAGGATGTGTAGACTACCAACCCTTCAAAGTGATATGACTCGTTCATGCAATATGTGTGATGTATAAAGGATTAAGTCAATGAATTTATATATAATATTATACTGGAATAATAATATACCTATTTTTAATTATGTTTTCATTCCATTAAATAAGAAATATAAATGAAAGCAGTGTTCATGCGTACACACGGCTTACCATCTCCATGAACGGTGCATTTCATTTCTTACCTATAAATGTTATGTGATATTATAAATACATATATATACTGGATATATATGATATATATGATATATAAATAACAAATATAATTCTATAGATACTGGAATCTTGACCACATGGAAAACTTGTAATTATAAGGTGTTCATATTTGACTCAGGTACCAAATATCGGCAAAAGGACCATTATTAACTTAAATGATTTCATAATGATTATAACATTGTAATATGTGATATAAAAGGAATAATAAAATTGAAAAAGGATTATAATCAAGTATAAATTATCTTATGTTTATTACTCAACAACAACTAGGAACAAATGAGTCATGTCAGACATGAGGTAAGTGGATTATTATCTCACTTTTAATTCTGTGATATTTCCATTGTTCCGCGCTTATTTATTGAAATTGGTGTATTGTGTACTACCATTGGATATATATTATCATCATTCTCTTTATACTCATGGTATTATTTCATTAATTTGGTGGTTATTAACTTTTTTTCATATGACTCGATTGATTAAAAAGCGGCAAGGGTTTTTAATCTCACTTTTTATTCCCGTGAGATTAATGCAATATTATCCCCTATTTTGTTTTATATGGAGTATGTAATGCCAATTATTTTATTATTGTGGTAATATAATTTAATTTATGGGAATTCACATCTTTATTTTATAATATTTTTTCATGGGGTGTATGTTATATAAGTTACCAAATCGGTACGGGATTTTCAAATTTCAATTTCCACTAATTAGGATTTATGCATACTTCGTTGATTATTTTACTCCACAGTTATGTGTAAAATCACTATATATTTAATTATTTTTTAATTTTCAGACCCCATTGTGTGGATATACTTCTGATACACATAATCAGTCCATTGATAAATTCTCAAGTCATCGATATGAACATGAAAAGAGTAATTTTAACTCAATTTCCTTTCATTGAGTTAAACATCCAAGTCATTGGTGTTGTTTTTACAAAAATAAGTGTTAGTATTCCATGATTTATTTACAATGAATATCAAATCATATTGAGTGTATTTATATTTTTCATAAATTATTTTGTAATTCATTTTCCTTAATCTAAGGATACTGTTTTTATAAGTGATTTTGTCTCAATTAACATTCCATTGAGACTTTATTGTTGTAATTCACCAATTCAATCTTATATAGAGTATATACTGTTCTATGGAAAATTATATCATTAATCCCTTTATTATCATTATATTATAATGTTCTGATTCAATGTTATTCGTCAATTATTTTTATTCAAGAGTTTCTCATTTTGTTAAGAACGCTTTTACTAAAATATTGCTTTAAATTTTTTAAAGATTTATTCTTCTAAATATTTATAATTAATGTCCTTTCTCTAAAAATGTTTTTAAGGATTTATTTATTTGGAAATTAATTTTTTAAAATGATAATTTATTTAAATTTTTCAAGGTGGTATGTGACACCTTGATTAAAAAATCTCATTAATAAATGTTTTAAATGGTTTTGAAAATTGTTTGATAAAGCATTGATTATGGCTATATCTTGAAAGGTTATATTGTGATTGCAATGTGGAAATGTTATATTTACATTATTCTTGTTTTAAGTGTTACTAATTTTTTTGTTTCTTGGTCATTGTTTATGTATACAGGTGGTTCTGTGATAAAACTAGGGTGGGTGAGCCCTAGATAGCTCTCAAATGCATTGGGTAACGTGATAGAGGTAAATATTAATGTTTTTCATAAGATATTTAAGGAATATATTGTAATGTGTATTCCAATGCAACTCTCTACATATCTGCGGTGGCTACAATTTCAGTATTTTATATATTCCTTAAGTTACATTTATGATTTATGATTTTTGTGTGTCATTCATAAAACTTATGATTTCATAAGCTGTGTTATTATTGAAAAGTATAGTTTCATTGTTTTGTATATATTTATGGGCTAATGTTTTCATTCATTATTTTATATCCCTTACTGAGCTTTTTATGCTCATCCCATGTTTCTTTAAATGTTTTTCATAAGAATTAAATATTAATTAGGGTCATGGATGAGATCAAGGAAAAGACATTCTAGAAAAAACATGGAACTAGACATGTTTCTTTTTTATTTTATGAAAAAATGGATACTGAGTAGTAGTGTCTAATTATAATATTCCAGTTGATATGTAATAGTTATGGCCTAATTCTCTAAAAATATATACATGAAAAGATCCTTAATGTTAATTATTCATTTAATTCAGGATTATGTAATGTTTAATGTTGGGTCGTTATATCTATATTAGTATAAAATAACCATGTCAATGTAATAAATTATGTTTTCTATTTATTAGACCTTTCAATATCATTTACATATATCATACTCATTTCAATTATAAATATAAAAAATAACATTAATCATGTAATTAAGAATATAAATCTAAAATAATTTTAATAATAACATCATTTAATTAATAAAATATTCTTAAATATAGTTCCTCAAAAAACATTTCCCATTATTTTCAATTATAACTGCCTCTATGGTGAATATTATAATTTTTCTAACCCCTTCATTATTATTTTTTATATACCATTTTATGTTTATATTTGAAAATATTAATGATCTTATAATATAAATCATATTCTCAAATAGGAATAACCATAAAATTAAATATACTATAGTTTTTGGTAATGATCCATAAACCAACCTAATTAAACAATATAATAAATGATAACATTTATATAATAAATAACCCATCCCAATGTTAAATAAATTTTAGATATTTAGAAGAATTTTATCTTATACAATGAAATCAATATCATATTATCAACCATAAATATTTTTAGACCTATTTAATAAGAACTTCTACCATTAATAATGTGATTCCCTCTGGGTGACAGGTACACCATAGATGTGAATTAGTAATTATTATTTTGGTATAGAATGATTTAGGGGATCATAGGTTAAAAAATGGATTTTTATGGAAACAATAAAGGTACAAGGTTATGGTGAACAATTATTTTAATCATGTGATAACCATTATATAGTCATATCTGAGCTTCTAATATAATTTTTTTTCAGTTTGAGCATGGTTATTCAAACTGTGCGACATTAACATTAAACCGTGTAGGGTGTTCAGTGGTTATCCATTGTTGCAACATGGTTTTATAATAGATTCCCAAACCCTTTGGACCTTATATAAAAATCATGAACCCCTTAAAAATTAATAATAGGGGTTCTGGTTAACGCACTTGGTTATTTTAAATGCACGACCCGCCACAAGAAACCATGAAAATCCCTTTGAACTCATGGAAAAAAATTATTTTAACTATTTTTTTATAGCCATTTTATTGTCTAATTTTCTAATAATCATAATTTTCCATGTCTAAAAAATTCTCCTACTCTCTAGAGGCTTCACCCATGAAATTATAATGGGTTTTCTTCGCTCTATATGGTTCAAATCAATGTTTGTTGTGTTGCTGTTAGGGTTTTATATCTCTTGTTAGATCCTCACTATAACTAATATCCACACATCTTGTTGAAATAAAAGGGGTTTTGTTTTCCAGATATCTAATTTGTGGTATATTATTCATGTGTTTCTAATGGATCTAGGATCATGAGGACCCAATATACTATTTTATGGTTTCAATTTTTTAAAACAGTTAGATATACATAAGTTCTTCTGGTATGTTTTTATAAGCAAAATGATAATTCTATTTGTTGTTTATTATTTTGGAAAATTCCTTTGGTTTATCAATTTAATTGATTTTATTAGTGATTTCAATATTTTTTTTAATTAAATAAATTTTTAAGATGGTGAATTCATTGAAAACTACAAGTTCACACAAACTGTTTGATTAAATTACTCAATAGTTTTTTGGGATCAAAAATTATTTTTTATACATTCATGTATATTGGATTGTCTTTATAATTATTTATTAATTATGATAATGGTTTTTAAAGTGATTTCAACAATATTAGAACATTTAGAACCTTGGTTTCCTTGTGAATCAACATGTACTCATTATATGTATTATTCCACTTATTGGTTTTCTTCCACATTAGTGCGTGTAATGCCACTAGAGCTTATATCAGTTTGATATTCCGTAGTCGAGGATTAGGGAATTATTATTTTTACTCTATAAAAGAAACCATAGGCTAGATCCTTATGATGTGGTTTTTTTAACTACCTTTTCATATGATGGATTTTCGGTGGTTATTTTTTCACTTACTTACACATGATGGATTGGTCATGGTTATTTTCTCACATACATTATCATGGTGGGTTCATCATGGTTATTTTATCACATGATTTCACATAATGTGTTGATCATGTTTGTTTTCATAAATGTTTACTTTATTGAGTATTCATGTTTTATATTGATCATTATATCTTTCTTAATCACTTATACTATTAATAAATATTTTTTCAGACTATTAGAGTATTTCATGAAATGAAATGTGTTAATTTAAAAATTATTTTGAATTATTATAATTCATTGAAAACATTATTTATTTGAAAATATAGAAATTTTTCATTCTTAATATTATAATTTTCATAGACTCAATGGAGTTATGCAAGTATGATTTACTCTCATACCATAATTTTTAATTTTATAAAATTTAGACATTGGTTTGAAGGAATGTGGTAATGAGAACCATATTATCTAGCATGTCACATTCTCTTTTCATACTTGTCTTTATAAAGGTATATTTTTGATGTGAAGGTTGTCACATGGGGACATGTTGGGCATGCAATGATATATATTATGGATTAGTCGGTTTGTTTTGGATAGTATAAATCATTGATCTATATTTTTCATATGTGATGTACTCTCTTTTCATGTATTGTTTTCTTTTATACATGAAATGTTTTTTAACATGTTCCAACTCAACACCATGATGAAAAGACAAAGGTGTATTTTCTTATTAACTCAGGTCGGTTTTTATAGAATGGTATCAAAGGGATGATCAACTTGAGGTGTGTTAACACTATATGATTTTCGTTCCATGTCATGGGTAGACATGAGAAAGGACCATTCGAATTCAGGGAGTATATGGAGGAGGTTTCATGGTCATCACTATTCTGTGTATAAACTAACATTACCATCGGTGGTCAGAACACATGTACCATGTTTTATACTTGGTGTTTATTGTCATAAGAATGAAATAAATGAAGAGTTTATTTAAATGACCATGTTTCTTCCTAATGTATTATTTTTCATTAATTTAATTTCCAATTTCATTAAATTTTGGTCCTTTTAAATAATGAATTCGAATTCTTGAATTTTTTCCCATAATTTCACTTATAATCCAATTATTATTAGTTATTAACTCATTCTTAACATAAAATATAACCGAGAAGTGCTATTTTAGATCCAAGAGATTAACATACAATACTAGATCCATAGGAGATTCTTATAGTGGACCCTTATTTAGTTAATGTGGTAATCTATACAATTTAGACTCTACGTCAAGAAGGTGATAGGAACCCATGAAAAGTGGTGGATAATGGATCCAAATTCACTAATATATATACATATGTTTTTTATGGTGAGAAAGGACCCCCATAATCTGAGGAGTGTATTTTGTGGATTGAGATGATTATTAACATCATGAGTACTCTTGTGGTCTCTAATGTGGGTTTGGCTAGATCCTTGCAAGAGGGACATGGATGGAGATGGTGGAACATTATTGTGAAAGATCTGTTTTAAGAAGATCATATTCGGAATTTTTCTACAAAAATGCCAATAATTAGTTCTACCATGTGATATTACTTTCAGTGAAGAATAATGAGTACTTAACTGTGGCAGAAGGGGAGTGTACACTTTTTCAATATTCCACTAGCTTTGATGATCTTGTGCTCTAGGCCCATGATTGTATAAAAAATGGGTAAGTAATGTCTTGGATGTTTTAGTTGGGATTGTGTCCAGTTATTTAGTCTATGTTGATTCTCATCAACCTTTTGATAATATAGGATGTAGTCAAAAAATAATATTTCGAAGATGCAGACATAGCCTAGATGATTGGTTTGGTTGTATCGTTAATTGGGGAATTTGTAACCGAGGGTGTGTATTCAGGTGAGAAAAGGAAATGTAAGGGTTGTTAGATTACTTCATGATTAGTTTTATCGTATTATTCATGATAATTGATGTTTTTCTACTATCAAAGTGGAAGGATTTGTTATAAAAATCCTAACAGTTTAGAGGATCCTATTACATAACTTCATTTCAAATTATTAAGCAATCTAAACCATTTTTAAAGGATATCCCATTGTTATAAATATAGAGACACTCTCACCAAGGGTTTAAATGGTTTCACTGATGCTTCTTATGGTGGTGGGTCTAATCCATAGGGTAAGGTTGATGTTTATATGGCTATGACCACTCATCTTTATGTGGCGTATTTTTCACTAGAGGAATATGAAGCATGTCCAGATACTAATATAGGTAGGCTATTTATTTCATCGTATATGTTGATGTATTTGTTTGATATAAGTTATACTCATTCCTATATATCATTAATGTTAGTTGACGTGATGATATTATGTTGTCAGGTGGCGATAATAGACTATGAGGTGTTAGGTGGTGGCAACAGACTGTGAGGTGATATTGGAATTTTTAGTTCACAATACTGACATCCTAAACATGATACTTAGAATATAATGGATGATGAAATTTATTTCCCAAATAGGCTATTATTATCATGGGAAAAAATTTACATTTTGGATGAGTCACACATGTTTTTGAGGATGAGTGGGACTTTATATTGGGAATGGTAGGGAATGTGGTTTCTTATATTAGGGTCCTCCCATTCAAATTGTTGATAATGTTTCCCAATGACATTTAACATTATTTGGGACGACTACTTCATGTGATGGTGTGTGAATACCGTAAACAATTTCCCAATTTTTGGAATGGTTTACTATCATTAAAAGTGGTGGATTTTACTATTGACTTACTCATTAGTATGATTCCCATTTAAAGGAAATCTTATCGAATGACAAATGATGACTTGAATGTACATAATGTATAGATTGAGGAACTGTAGGCAAATGGATTTATTTATCATGGATTGTAACCATGGGCTTTTCCAATATCATATTCCATTGATTGATGGTCTGATTCACTTGATTAGAGTGGACTATTTGTTTTTAAAGATTGACCATTAGTTAAGGTTAGACTCTTTTGTATTTTGAGATAACAATATTCCTAAGATAAAATTTTGGATCTGGTATATAAATTTTATGTTTTTGGTTATTCTATTCTGTCTCACTAACACTCATCTTGTATTTTTGGATTTGAGTAAATGATTCATTCATCGATCGTTGGACTCATTTGCTATTATGTTTAGGGACGATATTTTGGTGTACTATATGTTATATGAGAAATAGACATTCCATTTACAAGAGGATATCTAGTCATAGTTGAAATAGAGAAAAATATTGAGGGATGACAACAGATAATTAGTTAATGATTGGGGTTCCAAGGAGATTATCCTTAGTAGAGGAGTTTTTGTATATCACAAATGTCATGGATATAGAATATTTCATCACAAATGGTCAATCTAATCTCATGGTTGATCATTTATTTTTGTTGGTTTAATCCCTATTGGTTATCCCATTTCATACTCTAATAAATCCTTCAAAAATTTATTCTATGTTCTATAATTGATTATATTGGTTTATTTTTCTATTATAGAATTTTGAATTGATGATATGTATTTATTCTAAGTCATGCATTAAATTTTCCCCCATAAGAAAATTCAGTGACGAATTCCTAGACAATGGTATTGGTTTATTTCTCCTGTATTTATTTTATGAAATTCACTAATTGTTTATCGAAATATTATCTTTTGCACTTCCTTTGGCAGATGGTATGATATATACCCTATAAAAGATCTCTATATAATGATTCATTATAAAAATGGATTGTTATAGTTGGTTCATGGTAATGTGTAGTAGTATAAATGTTATGTGTGATGATGATTGAGGATATGAGATTATAAGTTAGTTCATGATTCATAGGTCTTAGTATTCTAGTTATGTCGTGTGATAGTGGACATTTCTCAAGTGATTAGGGTGCATGGAAATTGACCATGATGATGATTAATGTTTGGTTATATATATATATATACTAATGTATAAGAAATGAAGATGTGGTAGTAGTGAAACGTTTTGGTAACCATAGGTTTTTTTGGAAAATGCTCACTTACACGATGGGTACATCAGAGAACACAATCCATATATTCCCACTTGTAGATGATAGGGATTCCACAATATTAAAATATGATAATCCATTTATTCCTCAATATACATTGTGTCACCTAATGATGGAATATTAGTGTGTTCCCTTGAGGTATATAGATGTCGGCATAGCCCGGTATATTGGAGTGACAAGAGTACAAGGGAATGGCCTGGTACATGTACACAAACATGACCAAAGTTCCGAAAGATGACTAGAGAACCGATTCCAAACTATAGTACACAATAAATACAAGAGTACACTTACCAAGAAATAGTATATAGACATAGACCAATGGAAAAAGGATGATTTGATGTACATAACACATGATTGAGTACACTAGAAGTCCTAGTATAGAAAATACATGTCTTGTATAAAATGTATATTCGATGAATCATTATTAGTATAGTTTTTGGAACCCATTATATTTATTGTAGACGAGTTTATATATAGTACATTATATTTGTAAATCCCCATGAGGTTACAATGAGGTATCATGTATTGAGAGAAGTATTTAGTCCCCTATATTAGATTACCCTCGAATAACATTATATAATATCTATGTGTGTATAAGTATATGATCCTATATAAATTAAAACTTGTATAGGGTAAGGAATAACATGAAAAACATGATAGGTCTCATAATCCTACACATAGAGGGATATTCCAGAAAGTAATAGGTTAACCTATATGTCCTTTGGGAGATCTCTTATATTTGAATCTATATCATTAGAGTTATAGAATGTAGTTCTTCTAAGTATGTCCAAATTAAATATATCATTCAGAAAAGATCCCTCAGTATTATCAGACCTAGGGAATGAGTTCTCCTAGATAGTATTTACCTTTATTATTTGAGAAGAATCCTAGAATGGTAGTACAGATACGGATTTTCCTTGAAATTTGGTGTTTTCCTTGTTCATATGTTAGTTATTATTATTATTATTACTCATTATCTTAATGTGATATAATATACCCATATAATGTCATTAATTCCATGTGGGTGATCAAATAATATATTTATATTGTTATTGAGCTGTAATTTCTACCAAGACGTAGCCTAGTAGTAGTACGAGGTTGATTTTATAGAGAGATAAGTTATTGTAGTGATAAAACATTACCAATGATTGTGTCATCCTAATGTTATTCATTATATTAGACTAATTTAATATTGTAAATTAAAAAAATAATTTCAATGTAAAATGAGAAGTGAGAAAAATAACATTCCATGGGTAGTTTTTCAAAAAAATATATGCCTACACATAAAAGACAATAATGTCCATAATCTTATCTGCCCATAAATTTTATCAATATGAGAAATGGTCAATCCCTATGAATTAACACAAGAATATCAATTCATCATTGTATGTTGAATTTTAATAAATTGATGTATTAATATCATTTTTCAATTAAAAATAAATTATCCATTTCATTGTACTTTAATGAATTATATTCATATAATTGTGTTTCATTTTCTACTATATAATTTACATTGGTGATTTAAAAATATTATACTTATGAAACACAATAAAATAATAAATGAAAAAAATATCATGTAAGTGAATAAATAAATAATAATATTTTGTATGCACCCAATTAAACCTATTCATATCTACCATATGATATTACCCAATCCCCACCACGTGATATTCTATGATTAATGAATGATATTACATATATAATATAATATAATATATTTAATTGAAAAAAAATTTTAATTAAACTATAAATGCGCCAAAATTTATAGGAATGTAATAAATTTAAAACTAAAAAGAATAAACATTCTATAATGAATGATCTCTTGGTTTTTTGTAGCATAATAATATTTTAGAAAATATTTCTCTTTCATTAATTTTTTTTCTTTGAGAGGTTATGTTACACACGACACAATGTTTAAAAAACTATGTTAAATAATTAAATTATTATCAGGTTACAATTAAGTCCTAGTTATTAAATTGATAGGTATGAATATGATTAACTACATTATTAGATATATAAAACAATTCTAATCAATATTAATGTAGTTATTAATACATAAGAAATTGTAATTCAATTTTTAGAAAATTTATATTATTTTTTAAAAATATGTTTCATTCGAAAGAAATTTATTTATTTGAAAAAAATATTTAATTTTTAACCCATTTTAAAAATATATTTTTTTTAATTCTGTAAATCATCATATCATAATTATCATATTTTGAAGTTCTATTATTTTTTGAATAGATTGGTTTTCCAGTGAATAATGAACAATTCATAATTTTTATCCAAATTAATATTTTCATTTCAAATATTTAGAATGTTTCCTTTTGTTTTAAATTGTTTTTAATGAAAATTTTGATCATTTATGTTTTGAAAAATACAATTAGTTTAATTTTAATCGATTTTATGTTATAATTTGTTGTGAAAACATTTTTATACGTATAAATACATTTTTCTACAAAATAATTTCAATGTATGATATATTGTTTCAGAATAAATTAAACTAATCAATATTATTGATTAAATTTATATATTATATTTCAAAATATTTTTTAAAAAATTCATTTAGTATTCTTCTATAAATGGGATAAAAATAAACCATGTTTTTTGAATAAAAGTGTATTTTTCATTTAATTAATTTTTCTCAATAATCACAAATGTTATTAAATAAATTTCTTAAAATTATATGTGTTTCACTTGATAAATTTTATTCCATAGTTCTAATCACGAGTTTAAAATTTTGTAAATATTACCTTTTATTTTTTTACCATTATGAATAGTAATAATAGTAAAATTTATCACCTTAGTTAATTGTAAATTGGGTTATTCTTGTTAAAAATTATGTGACGGGTACATAATTATTATTCTTAATTATTTTTGTATGAATTTAATTTTAACTATAACATATTAGTCTCTAATTTTTTAATGAACAGTTATATAGAAATATTACTTCAATATTATCAAAATTATTGAAAGATACAAATTTTCACTTTTATAGTTTTAATTATATTTTATGTGTTCAAATAGGGGTAAAATATTTATGAATGAATTTTGGAGTAATTGTCTTCATTATGGTAATTTATTTATAATTTTTATGTATTTTTTAGTTACCTTAAATTATTATACAATGATAAAACAATTTTTAATAAAATAGTGGTGAAATAAATTAAATGGTTGTGAAAATAATAATAATGATATAAAGATAATATTTAATAATGATACCTTAATTTTAAAGGTTTTCATTAAATTGTACCATTATTTTAAAATAATAAATTATAATTCCAAAAATTTCATTTCTATCATTAATGTCAAATTATAAAATTAGTGTAAAAAATTAAAATAATAATATTTTATCAATAAATGATTTTGTAAAATTATTTAAAATACTTAAACTATGGAATAAAACAAGGTTTGTATTATGTGGTTTAGAATGACGTAAATTGGCCATTAAGGTCCTATTTTCACATTATAAGTAAACATCACAACAATTTATTATTTGAAAAATGTGTTACCAAAGATAAAATTATAATTGATTAACTATGTGTTAATCAAACTAACAGGATTAAGAATTATACCAAATGATGTATTAATCATATTTTTTATGTCTTTATAAATCGTTACAAAATTTTATTTTATCCACGGTTTTTAGGAGGAAATTTTATTAATAAAATATATATTATAATTTAATATTTTGAGGTATTCTAACATGCCCCTCACCTCCATTATAAAAAGGAACATCCTCACTCACCTATTTACAAAACATTGGTCCTTATAAAAATTCATTTTACCAAATTATATTCTAAATATCTGCATATATATTCTATAATTATTTTCTTCCCAAAATAAGTACCCTAGAGACCCTTAAAGGTAATCTAAATGAGTGGTTTCAAAAAAGAGGTGAAAAACCTAACCAATATCTTTAATATATAAGAATTATTACCTCCTATAAATCTATTGTATTTAGAATAAAATAATAAAATAATTATCCTATTATTTCTGATGTTTTATAATGATTTTGAATATATTCCTATAAAGCCTCTTTTCCATCAAATGAGAAGTGAATGTATCGTTTGAGTGTATGCAATCATCCTATATCCAAGTGAAAAAATATGCAATTCTTTTTATCACCAATATTTTAATGGGTATTGTAACAGTTGTACTATGTATATATGATATTTATGAAATATTTATTCATTTATTATTTTAAAATATCATTAACTTACATTTATAAACATTTGTAAATTGATAACATTGACTGTGCAAACATGTGGACAACCACCTATACAAAGTGACATGATTATTTTTCTATTTATAGTTCTCTAGGATGGTAATAAATATGGATTCAATGAATATATTTGATTCATAAGATACAATAATTTTTCTAGATATGTGATTTATTATTTAAGTTTCTTTCTTTTCATATATTGATGAACGGAAACAACATTCATGCGTATTAATGACCTACCCTCTCCATGAACATTGTAGATTATTTTTCTATATCAATATATTTTAATAAATAATAACACATATATAAATAATATAAATAATATTTAGTTATTTAATTAAATAATGTATATTTATAACCATGATAAAAATACATGGGCTAAATCTATTATGCCAAAACCTAAATAAAAATGAAGTAGATATCCCCTAAAATAGGGATTTAAATAATGAATTATTAATAAATGTGTGATAATGGGAAATCAGTAAATCATATTTGCTGTGATACATATATTTATGGTTCTCAAATTAATTTATAGTAAATCTATTTTTTATACATGATATTCCAATGCATATGAAGGAATTCATACATAATGTGTGGAATTTTCATCTCACTGTTTTTAATTTTGATACATTCCATATTCACAGCTTACAAATTTTTTGGGCAGATTATTATACCCATGAATTTCATTTATGATTCATCTCATAAATTTTATACTGATTTTTACATCTATATAATGATATTTTCTGCTTAGAGATAATTTTTTAAATGATTCAAAATTTCTAATGGTTTTATATCACCATCACATTTTTTAATATATTGATTAATACTATGAATATGATAATTATATATGAAAATCTAGGTCTCTTGGACCCCATGAATTTTTTTTTCTATTTTATACTTCTTCTAAATATCTTCATTACTTTAATTTTCCTCTCTTTATGTTTTTAAGTGACTAAAATTATGTTTTAATGGAAATTTAACTTCATTTCTCACACTGGTTGAAAAATCATTTTCGTCAATTTCCATTTTTTCATATAATAATTTAGAAAATGTTTTTACTATTTTTCAATGATTTTTAAAGTCATTTTCCCTTGTTTTTCATTTTTTTCGAATGGATTCAAAGTAATATGCATTTCTATTTTTGACTGATATACTTATTAATTTTGTTTTAATAGTGTGGAAGGAATTTTTTAGATTACCTATAATGAATGACTTTTCCCACCATCAGGAATATTTCTTTCATTGATGGTTCCATTATATTGTTTAAATTTTATTTTCAAAGAAATTATTTTCCACTTTGTTTGTTTAATTTTTTTATAAGTAATTTCATTACAGAAAGTGTATTTTCCTTAAGAATTTATCAAGGATATTTTAAGTGTATTTCCTTTCATCAAAGAAAATAACCCTTGATTCATCTTATTCTCTACTAGTGATATTATGAAATGATACCAACCTTATCCTATCTCTAGATGGATCGTTAATATAAAGGCACAATGTTTATGAAAACATATTATTTTCCATTTATTATACAATGATTAAATTTTTATAAATCCAATTTCCTTCCCAAGGGTTATGTTAAGACTACATTTTTATGAAAACAACTACATTTAATGTATTCTAATAATATAATTGTTTACTCATATTGTGGAAAAAATATATAGTGTTTTCATTATGTGATGGGTAAGACCAATATTTCTCTCTGATTAAGTGGGTACAGATGGATATCTCATGATGGAAACACAATTATAGTGGGGGTGAACCTAGTTCAGTATGATAATTTTTCAACAATAATAGTATTGGGAGTGAACCATGACTACTATGATGGTTTAGGGAGTAAACCCATTACACTATGATTGTCATGGAAATGATCCTTTACTACTATGGAATTTGTTTTCTATTGATATGTGTATGACCCAAACAAATTACTTCTGCTAATGATCGGATCTCATAAATCCATTTCTTTTACTCCCTTATGATTCATGTTTTATAATATTTGGGATTTATTACTTGATCAAATATTATTATTTATTATATGAAGGGTATGATCAAAAAATGTTATTCTAAAATTTATATAAAGTTGTGACCATGTTTTAATCATATTATGTGTGACATATCATTTATTTACACATACTCTGCATCTGACCTTACCATTTTAAATTATTCTTTGGAACATGTTATAATGAAATGTATTAATTATGATAAGACTAAAAAATGTGATAGTTATGACGAAGCTACTGGGAGATGATTTGGATGTTTTATGAACAAATTTTTTTTATTATCGATATTAAAGAGGAACTTTACCTATATAAATCAAGAAAGGATAGTTATGTAATTTAAAATGAAATATTATTTGGGAATAATGAAAATAATACATTATATATATATATCTGTTAAAGGTTATGATATAGAATTTGATATTTAACCATTCCATAAGGGTGATTGTATTGAGGTCATTAATGTTTGGGTAAATTAATTTTTAATTTCTCAATATGGTGGTTTATTCATTTTATGAACTATCCTGTGATAACAATAATTTCTTATAACTAATAAAGTAAAGTGGAAGGAATTTATTGATATAAATTTTTGATCCATTATTTGTATATTATTGTTCGTGGGGAATTACTAAATTCATATCAAATGACCAACATTTGGAAAAAATTAGATTTTGGGGGAAATTTATTAAAGGATGAATTTATAAACTTTTATTATGTATAATTTATTCTATTATTAGAATAAATACTATATTAATGCTTCAAATACAGTAAAATTATATTATGAAAACATTTGGTCCTAGAACATTAAATTATAATGAATTGATGGTCTGATGACCCCTAAGGGATTATTTGTTTTGTGGATTATAAATTTATCATATCAATGTTCTCTACATGTCTCTATTATTCTATGGTTGTTAATTTTTTATTCATTGTCTATGTTTTGACATTCCATTTTTGTTCTCATATATGGAAACCTAGTTTTATGGAGGCCTGTGTACTTCCCATTCATACCTTTTTAGGGATGTCTTATTAACCTATTTTACAATGTTGGTTATCAATAGAGGAATTTCCAAATATAATTTAATTGATTTGCAATGACATATTCTAACTACGAGGACGAATATATGTAAGTGGTGGATAATTTCACCCCATAAGATATTATAAAATATTTTCCTACAATTAATTTTATTTATTTTATAACATTTGTTACATGAAACACTATATTTAAATGAACTGTGATATATTATTAAAATATTATTATTTGGATATTACAAAATTGTTGTTAAATTGAAAGGTATGAATAATATGAACTGATATTTTATAAATATAAAAGGATCATACATAATGTATATGTATTGATTAATAATTAGAAAATAATTGTTTAATTTTTAGAAAAGTTATATTATGGTTAAAAAATAGATTTCTATAAAACTTTTTTTTAATATTATTCTAGAAAATCTTATATATATTTGTTAACACTTTTATAAATAAATAATTCATTTAAAATAATAAATTTTTTAAATCATCATATCAAAATTATCTTAGTGTCACAAACCCTACTAAGAATCCAAAAAACTCTCACACCTAACTCAACCTAAAGGAAGGCCTGAAGGGATTTACTAATCCCCTTGGACTAGAATCTTGTTACATGTATAAAATAATCCCAATAGAGATTCTTTTTTTCTAAAAAACCACAATCAAATGAGATAAAAATAAAACACAAAAAAACCAACAATAAATGAATGTCATTATATAAGAAACTGATCAAGATACATACACTATTGAATATTAAAATATATGACTATAATAATAACATCAAACCACACTTAATTAATCTAAGTGTGGCCTATTTGTTACCACAAATGACAATACCAAGCTACTCTTATGGAAAAATGAACCTCAAGCCTCCTGCAAATCATACCAGGTCTACTGACATCGATTGGCACAAGTAGGTTGCATGTTTAATATTCTAGTAGGTAATCAACACAAAGGCCATAAATTTTCATTCCTAAAATATTCAAAAATAATAGGTTGAAATATATTTATAAAAATATTTTTTTAAATAATTTATAGAAATAAAACATAGAATTCCCTAAAATCCCCTTTTAAAAAGAAGAAATAGATTTTCTTTTCAAAAATAATTTCACATTCCACAAAACAATTTAAAACCAAAGTCCTTATAAAAATATCTACATGTAACCAAAGGGTGGATGTATAGAAATTAAAAGTAATAGAACAAGTAAGAAAATAAGAAAACCCAATATCCAATATGCATAAAAAAGTAAGAACATACAGATAGTATATTATTACCATTTATTGAATATAATTATTGGAAAAACGTGAACTTACATAGTTCAAACTCACTTATCAGCAAATGATGAAGCTCCATATTTAATAAAGAACTAGAGACACTAAACTATACAATCTAGTGGCACGTCCCACCATACCTCTATAGAAATACATGTGATACCAACTTGTCTATATTAGGATCAAATATAACCCATACCTACCCCCATATATGACACAATGAATCCCATGATAATAGTACATGGTGCCATGGATGGTCCTCACACACATGACTCAACTGAACCCATTACCACTACGCTTGACTAACCCCAAACCAACCCAATCAAAATCATCCCCTCACCCTGTGTAATCCTATAAAGAGGTCCTGTCCTTATAAAAATCTAATCAAATGTAATAATCAAGCCAACATTTTATTAGAGTTTCAATACCACTTTTCCTATATTTATGAATAACCAACTATTCCTTCACTCTATTCATGTTTTCAGTCTATTTTCAAAAACATGGAAAATGGCCATTAATCCCTTATTCACTATTATATCCTAAAAAAATTTCACATACAACATAAAGAACCAATCGATCCTCCACATCACCTCACATCAAAACCATCTTTTTAGAGTAAACACAACATGCCAACTGCGAAATTAGTATTTCCGATATGAGTACATTTACAAATCCATTTCCCCAAAATTAATAATGTAAATATAAAACACCACCTTATCATGCACAATTACAAATTATCCATTAAATTTCTAATATAAATCAAACTTTATGATAAAGTGGTAAAAATGAAATAATAGAAAAAGAACCAAACATGCATTTTCACCACATAGTTATTAGGTTTCCCATAATGTGTTAAATGGGCATTTTAGAAAATCCTTCACCAATCCATTTCTCATAATGAAAAATGGGTCAATATTTTAAAAATAAAATTGTACCCAAATTTTATGTGACAAGAAGAACCAAACAAAATATTTAGAAACAAAGTGATCATTTTGAAAATGGATGATTAAAGGGATGAGAATCCTCAAGAAAACCATAGTTAAAGGAAGAACCCATTTTCATCAGTGTGCCAAATGGGCCTTAAGAAAAAATTTGGAATTAAATATTTCAACAATAATACAACAAATTATTTATAAATTAGAAACCACATACAAAGCCATCTCGAACCATAAGAAGGAATATCACAAGGAACCATCCCCATTTCTCTTGGAAAACCAGCTTTCAACACCTTTTCAGATTTAAATTCCTATGAATATTAATTTTATAACATTCACCCAATATATTGAACTAATATAAAAAGGAAGACCAAGAGGAATACATAAATCATAATCAATGTATTTTAGATAACCCATATTTTATATAGTTTCATTTAAAATCACTTTGAAACACCATTTTTAGTACATGAAATTACCTTAATCCAACAAAACAAGACACACATAAGTGTCACAACATATAAGTTAACAATTCCAATATTCAACATTGAATTCATAATCTAAACATATAATGAAAAGATAAAAATGTGAAAACACCACCTAAAGCACCCAATTTTAAATTAAATGATTAAATGGAATTTTATCAAACACTATATATTCTATTAAATATAAGAATAATTAAAACACCCATTTGGAAACTATTGTACACCCATTTTAAATCCTGAAAATATAGATACAAATTATTCTATAACATCATAAGAAGGATTGTAAAATATTGATAGAATTGAAGGAATGATCACACATCAACTGAATGTATTGGAAATGATATGTACTGAAATACTGACATTGATATTTTGAGAATACATAAAAATATATAGAGAAGGAGAATTGTTCTAGAGAGACAATACTCACACCCTAACCTTAATGAATAAGAACAACCCACACAAAAACCCTAACTATTAAGCTTCATCCAATAAGGAATCATCACTAATAGAACATGTATGTTAAGGGAGAAGGGAGATGATAGGAGGAAGTTAAAAAAACTATGAAACATACCTAGGAACATTCAAGAAGTTTAAATGGTGGAAGGAGAGTAAGGGAGGACAATCTTGGCTGTCCTCAAAGTGCTCCTAGGATGAATGGGGGAGGGAAAATCCAAATTGGGATAAAACACAATTGGTTAAAAGTGGAAATTTAACACTTTTAATGACATGGTAATATCACAATGTTTGGCCGCATGGTTTTTTAAATCATGATCTTATTGTCTGTACTCACGGTCCAAAAGGAACATGCAACACAATTATATTGCATTGTTTTAAAAATTGTACTCGAACTGTGAGGTCACCAATATCCAAAATGAGTATTTTCCCAAAAATGTTCTGGGTGAGGGTGCATGGTTTCCTTTAACCATGTGCCATCCATGCACCACCTTCCTTCAAGTCTAGAATCTATATTTTTTCACCAAAATCTCACAGAAAAACCTCTAAAACCCAAAATTGAAATATAAAACTAACATTAATCCTCATAAAAAATCCAAAACAATGAAAATAATTAAATTAGATAATTTCACCAAAAAATAGTTTCCACCCCTATAATTTCAACTAAACAGATGATAAAAAACAAGATCCAAATTTTGAATAAGGCTGAACAAAAACACAATCCTCAGGGTGAAATTTTAATCCACCAGTCACACTAGACTGATAGTAGGAGAAAATTCAAAAAAAATTACTGTTTTGTAAAGTGGATTGTTCTTCCCACTACAATAATCAGACTACCACCCGACCACTACTTCAAATTGGCCCAACGTGGGTACTACCAACATAGTATAACCCAAAATTCTCTCCACAACCATAACAAGACCCCCAATTGAACCATAAATCCTAAACAATACCATCATTTTACACAAACACAATAACTCCGTAGTGAACCCAATACGCCAAAAATGAGTGAAAAGTCAATGAATATTTACAAACCAAATAGGGAATCAAAACCACAGTTCAAAATTTTTATAAAAAGAATAGAATCTTCCAACTGATCAAAATAGGAAACCAAAACCAGTCTATAAAAGGATAAGAACACACTATAAATAGGTAATAATTAATGAATATGATTTATAGAAAGGAGACTACACTTTTGTTCAAAACAGAATAAATGAATAAAATTCCTTCAACAAATTAGAACTCACAAAAGTTATAATGATTACATCAATGAAAAATCAACTCCCTCCACTCCAATGTTAGATAAAAAATTATTCCATGTTTCACCACACCCCTAAAAATTCATTACTGTGTGAAAAAACATCACTTTAGGGACTATATATAAATCCATGATTTCTAGAGAATCTATTTCCCCCTAGTTAGTGGCCCACATCCTCAAATCATTGATTCCTGCTCGGGTAGCACATCTTAAAATACTTCTCTAGATGGAAAAAATAGGTGAACTTAGGTCATACCATCATAGGATTACAAAATGATGAATTCAATTTCCCAAATTGAATGCACATAAAAAACACAAGTGAAAGATATAATGAGAGAGAATCTAGAACCGATGATGGATGCATTTTAGAAATAGGTTCCTTGGGCAGACACCTCTTACCAAATTGGGTACACTCATGAATGTTAAGAAATAATTGTTCCTCAACCACCGCTGATTACACCCCTAAATATATACTCTCTAAGAATGAATCATCAAATAACTACTCAATAGAAGTAACCTTCACAGAGATAGATCACTCCATAAACTCTGGGTTAATACACCAAACTAAAATAGGATCTTTCATCGGATCATGAGATGCGACATCTCAAGGAAAGGAAACAACATCCTTGATGCGGTCAACATATACATTCAAAATCCACTGAACTTGTGTAATACTCCTAATCTATTCTAATAACCTTTTCTTAAAATCCATAGGAAAAAACACTAGATGAAATGGAATTTATCACCTCCTAATATATCCTAACCTACAATGACATTGGGATTATAACCTTCCACATTTCAAAATCTGATCCTTTAGACAAATCAAATGAAGAACACACTCTCAAGGATATAGGAGTTACCAACAAAAATAAATACATTTTATACTTTCTTGAGCCACTCTAAATACACTAATGGACCATAATAAACATGAAATTCTGGAAAATTCAAAGAAGAGATCAACACTTCCACTACACTAATATTTCATGAAAATATAAAAACTAGATGAAACTCACTATAAACCTTATGGACCATTCTGGGTGGTATATTCTATGAAAAATAAAAACATAGAACCAAAGAAAATATTATGTTAAATTCTATCAATAGAACATCCTAGAAAAAACCCTTCTTATAAGGAAAACATCAAAACCAAAACAAAAAACATATATTCAAGAAAAACAATTTTAGTCATATTCCAAACCGACTTCTTATAAGTCCAATTTACAAAACAAATACCATTTTATAATTCATATCAATCATCATTTTCAGATTTTATATCAAAACACATGCCCATAAATCATTTTCACTTTTGAAAAATACATTTTTCCAAATCCATTTTACTTTTTAATTCATCCCACCAAAAAAATCAAACAAAATCACACCTAAAACCAAACTCTTTCAATGTGGAACTAGTGGCCATTCCTAACCTAGAAACATTATTAGTGTGACTTTCCACATGTAAGTATAAAAATATACTAGGATCTTTAACCATGAACTCAGACACAACATGGGTCACACCTCCATGTGAGATGACAACATGACAATAGTTCTCCTCTAATTTCGTTCATTATACATACCCAAAAAAACATCACCAAAAACTCATACACTGGACTACCCCTAGAAACTACAGAATCATAAAAATTTAGGGTTACTAATATCCTTCCCATACATTCTAATAGAGTCCCAAAATTCATAATCTCATATCTAGAAAACACCCCAAACTAAAAGGTCATAATCTAATACAATTTTTTATGAACCCATCCATGATTCCATCCAATCCCGACACCCAACCTAGCACAAGGATAGAACCAAAGGGAATTATTGATCACTATAGGTGGGAATCTAGGGTCTGAAATCAATGTAATCACAATAGGAATGATTTTTTCCAAAAAAAGATAAAATTATCTATAACAAAAACAAAAAATACCAACAATTAATAAATACAACAAATAAAAAACTAGTCCAAATATAACATCATTTGGAAATAATCATGGTTGAATCCAAAAACAAAACAAAACCATGATAAAAATATCTCCACATGTCTTCTTGGTCACAAACCAAGCACAAGACGAACCTACTCAAATGTAAAATCGAACCAAAAACCAAAACATGGAAAAATGATTGGGTCTCCTCATGTAAAGTGGATCAAGTAGGGTGTAAGAAAAACAATTTAGTATATAATAACCATAGATTACATTAATTTTCATTCCCAACATAGTTTTAATAAACCATGTTTTAATTCAATTAGAAAAATTATATTTTATATATTTTTTAAAAGTAGTCATATATTTCCATGAAATAAAATTCAGAATCATCACAAGAAACTTTTCTTTCAAAAAAAGATTTCAAATTAGATATCCCAATTCAAATACAATGACTAATTAAAAATACATACCAAGTGAAAAAGGGGGGCTGCAATGAATTTAAAGGAAATAGAATATGCAACGAAAATAAGAAAATCCAATATCAAACATTCAATAGAAATTCCTATAATATAAAGATAATATATCATGATCATTTCCTAAACATATCAAAAGGCAAACCATGAATGTAATCAGTTAAAAATCACCTTCTAGCATATAGTGAAACTCCACAGTAGATAACCAACAAGATGGTATAAACTAGAAAATCTAGTGGCACATCCTACATGGCCTCTCATAAAATCTAGGTTGTACCAACCCATCTGACACAAGGTGAAAAAGAAACCATCACTTGACCCTCTACACGATGCGAAAGAATAACACAATAAGAGTATATGGTGATTGGGATGATTCTCACACTTGTTACTCAAATGAAATAATTGCAACTGTTCATGGCTATACCAAACCACAACACCACAAATGTGATTCCCGTCACTCTAGGGAATCCTCCAGAGTGGTTTCTTTATCAAAATAGGCCTATAAAAGGTTTAACATATGAATTCTCATTATGTGAGTTTTAGTACCAATTTTCAAAACATCACAAAAAACTAACTGGGCCTTTATTCTACCTATGTATTCAATCAATTTTCCCAAACATTCCAAAATTCCTATCAAAACCCTTATACCCCAGGACATATAACACCATTTTCCAAAGCATAAAAATGTACCAATAGGTCCTTCACATCACCTAACATCAAAATAAACATTTAATAGAAATAATAAAGTCTCAACCATACCTTTATCATTTCCAATATGAATAAATTTACAAATCTATTTCAACCCAATTTCTAAAGTCCATATAAAACAACATGTTCAAATGAAAAATGATGAAAAATCCTTCAAATTCCAAATAAAAAACCATTCCAAATATAATGATAGAAAACGAAACAATATAAAGTTCCAAATATTAATTTTTCACCCCATTATTACCAAGTATTACATAATGAGATAAACACATCACTTTCAACTAGGATATAATTGTAAATGATCCTTGACAACAAATGTAATTATTTTTAACTAATATTTTTATTCAAGAAACATATGAATTAATGATAATGTTATACCCTCATGGATAATGTTCATTAATTCCTTTATGATTCATGTATTCTAAGGTAACATGATTTATTTCATGAATCAATATTATGAATTTTTATATGAACGGTGTGATTTTAAAATATTATGTTTATGATATCATACCCTTTTGTTCATTTTATCCATTAGTGTCTTATGATATATCAAATGTTTTCACATTCTGAGAATTTGAGATCACACTTTCTAATGTTTCCCTTACATAGTTAGTGAGGAAATGTATTATGTATTATATGTCTTTAAAGGTTGATTGTTATTTAGAACATAGTGTGATATTATTTAGAAATATTATCATCCCATTTTTTATATCTCATAGTTTCCAAATTAATTATACTTATATGATTCTATAATGAATAATTATGTTATGAAATGAATATATACCAATTATTATGTGATCTATATGTATGAATAGTATGGTTCGGTGTATAAAATCTTTAGTGATGTCCTCCTAGTGGTTGAATCCCTATGCCCATAATGAATTATTATGGAAGCATTCCCCAGAATTTATAATCTTTCATGGTGCTTGGGTTTTCTATAAATCTATAATTATATGGAGCATTAATGATTCCTAGAAAAATACCAAAAATTAAATGAGGTTATTGTCATAATTTTATGGTCTCCATTTGAAAAGCAAATCAATATATGGAATTTAGGAATGTACACCATGCTTCATGGGTCTGAAATTTTCCTCACTCTATGAATATAATGAGTTTTCTTCTGGATTTCATTTTTCTATCCCAACATCACATCATGAATCTTGTTCATTCTTGGAATAAATTTCACGATAGTAAATAAATATTTCCTTTATGTTCAGCTCTGTTTTGATAGGATTCATTGGTTTGGATCCCCATAAAAATCATAATGGCACCATTAATCATCGAATGTGTATATGTTGTAGAAATATTAAATTTAATTTCTCATTTTACATTTTATCAATCATTTATTTTATTCTACAAATCTAATCATCTATATCATATTCATCATCATTTTATATTGACTGACTACATTGTGAGCCAACTATTAAACAAAATTATTCCAGATTCCATAAAAATATTATTCCTTCTAAAAAGGTTATAAAAAATTAAATCATACAATAATCATAATTAAATAAATTAAAACTAAATTTAAGCACATATAATAAACTATCAAAATATTGATGAAAAATAAATATATCAAATACCCCCACACTCAACCATTTTCTCATTCATGAGAAAAATATGAACATTAGACCACCAAGGGTCCATAAAATAATATAAGAATTTCCAAATTATGATTGTCATAAAAATACTTATAACATAAGAATATAAAATAAAAAATGACACATAAAAAATAATTCATTAAATCATGATTTATGTATTATTTTAAATTAAATACACTTTATTTTTTTATATAAATATTTCATCCTCCAATAAATATCTATGACATTTATGATTAAACCCACAAGGAAATTTTCCCTCTCATCAATTCAGTTAAAAATAATATAGATTTGTTATCATCCCTCAAGTATTTTATCCTAAATAAAGGAATTAATTGATTCTGCATTCCCTAAACCATATTGAAAAATACAAAAATTAATGATGGTGTCTTAGAAATTAGGATAACATGAATAGGAGGCTAAGGGTATTTTGTATTAATGTTATAAATAAATTAATGAAAAATGTGGCTATAGTCTGATGTATAATACATTATATTCCAATAAAAATATTAATGAAAATATCCTCAAAAAATACAATTATAGCTTCAACACCACCAAATAATAAATTATGCTCCAAATGTATATAATAATAATGAAATATTATCCACTCATATTTTTTTATGTATTTTAATATAATTTACAATGTTTTACCTAATATAAGCCTCACATCCACAACCGAACACTATATTACATTGATATCATCAGTTCATTAATGGTGGTTTTCTTCCTACACAAGAAATAACCATATTTTATTCTCTTTTTTTCAGTTGTTTTATTCACTATTTTGTAAATAAATATGGGTAACTTATATTATAATACGAATTTAATAATTTAACATCCCAAATACTCTTGAAACAACCCAACTTATCCACTCAAGATAAAAATTTCCTTCTCCACAATAAACAACAAATTCCACACAATAATTCAATTTAATACCACATAAAACATAAATAGTTGGGTAGGAAAGGATAAAATATGTTTGTAACAAGTATATTTCACTACAATATCATGCATAGATTCTACAGGATAAGGATAAATCTATCGGTTTTCATCAATGAAAATTTTCTCATAAAAATATGCCTCTATAATTTGAAATTTTTATTATTTAATTCTCTACATATGAATGTTTCCAATGAATGTTCTACATGGTTTATAGGCCACCACTATCACACAAGAAATTTTTATGGTTAATTATACAATATTTGGTCAAGAATCATCTCTAGAATTCAAAAATAAAAAAATTCCACAAGGTAAAGGATTGGACATCAATAGTTAGTTTGATATATGATACTTTTTGGAATAAAATTAAAGGAAATAAATTATATTATCAACCATTTTTAAGAAATTCAATATTAAATAATGAGTTTGAATTTAATGTTTTAACAAATATTTTTAACATATATAGGTAGAAAAATACTAATATTCCTATATGTAAGCATAGTTCACCTTTAGAATTATGGTTCTCATATCTGTATGTACAAGACAATGAATTTAGGATTTTAGAAGGATATATAATTCAAAAAATTAAGGCTATAATTAATTATTTCAATTTTTTGTAATTAATATGAAGTGGAAAGGTATATAGAATTATAATCATTTTAAAACAGTACTCTCCTTATATTAAGATTGTTCTTTATTATATTTTCAATTGTTTTTTTCTTTAGCTCTGCCATCTTTTAATTTGTTGAAAAATAAAAAATTAAGCATATGAAAATACCTGACTGAAAACATTTATCTACAAAAGAGAATCATATTTACAATGAAGAGAGTTATTAAACTAACAAAAAATAATATAAATATATTTTATATAATGAAATTATATGTTTTTCTTTACCCACTAGTAGCACTACTTAATCATATATAGCAATTAGTATTAATATGGATAGAAAATTGAAAGATGATATAAATATTATCATTCTAGATGTACCCACTAATGACTATGTTGTGTATCTTGTTAAGTTATTCACATAAATCACAATCACATATTTTTAAGTAGTGTTATTTTTGGGATTTCTATTTAGGGTATATTTAATGAAAATTCTTCGAAACATAAATCTAAAAATATTTAATGTCACCCTTCCTCCACTAAAGTATATTTTATTTCTTTGTTACATTAAAATTATAGAATGGATTACTAAGTTAGAGTCCCCTTTTTCTATTTCATTTCATGAAATAAGATGGTGTATTTTCATTCTTCATCTATAAATATAATCACATTATGTTTAATTAATGTTTTCCAATCATCCTCATCCATCACTTTTTCTTATTCATTATCCTATTCGAAAACCTTTACTACTTTATCATCATTCTACAAATTCCCCCAACTATACAATCAATAATTTCCATAGTTTTTTATTTTCTTCTTATATTTTCAAAATTTATTCATGTTTTTATACTTTTTCTACTTGTAATAGTATGATGTATAAATGAGGTTTTACTTCATATTTCACATAAGCTGGAGGATAATAGCTTTGAGAAATATTTTTCTACTACAAACACTCTACAATAAAAATCCTCCAATACCATTAATTATTTAGTTTTTTCAAAACCATTCACTTCATCCACCAATTGATCTTATTATTTTTTGTATAACCATTATTTATCAAAAATATATACTAACAGTAATTTATTAATAGGGGAATTTAAATTTAAAATAATTTGATAATTTTTGGATTGTTAATTATACCAATTCTCTAAAATGTGTATCTCGATCATCCATACCATTTTATATAATTTCAATGATCTATAAGTAAAATATATTAATTCAATATTATATGGGAATAAGTTGCGTTTTCTAGGTGTAAGGGTATTTTTGGATGATTTTTTCAGCACAGTAGACTCCTAGGAAAGCATGATAGATGATAGATCCTCTATCATCCAGTTAATTAGATTCAGTCAACTGTTGTTTCTAGAAATCATTGTATTTATAAGAGTTTGACTCATAATAGCCATATCCTAATCATAACCACGTTTAAAAATTAGATTCCTCCTATAAAGTGGACTCCTCCTTATATTTTATATACCCTGGTGTTGGTGTGGCATAACATTGATACGACCTATAGTCAATCCTAATCAACAGTAGTGAATTCCATAGGAAAAAATAATAAATGAATGAAATTTAAATGAAAAAATGTAAATAAATAAGTATAATTGTTAATGGGGAAGCATTTTATCCTATGTAATCAGTCTTGAGTGGATAGATACATTAGTCTTCTCCATGGAAATGAACCCAAAATTTGATATACCCATATGGAATTGTATATTCCATATGGGATATCAAATTATTTATTTATATTGTTCCTAAACATTAATAACTATAAAGTTATAGCATAATGGTAGTATGATACCATTCCCATAATGAAGGAGAAACATAATGATTGATATTTTCCAATCATTGTGTAATAAATATTTTAATAAATTTATTAGAGTAGTTTAATAATTAATATTAAATAAAAAAATTCATATAAAAAATCACTAGGGAGTGAAATAATATTCATGGAAATTTTTTCAAAAAATAAATTATAACAATAATCGGATAACAATAACATCAAATAGATGTGAAATAACAAAAGATTTTTATATTATAAATGGTCAATCACATTAACGAAACAATAATTTAAATTAATCAAGGTATTATGAATTATGATATCTAAGAGACACTAATAAATATTTAAAATGTAGAAGAAGAATATAATTTTGTGTTAGAGAATTAATTACATTTTTCATGTAGGTTTTCATTTAATAATAAACACCCAAGTTGAGTGATTAAATAAAAAATAGGATAAATAAAAATCTGCACATAATAAAAATTGAATAAATTATCAGTAATTTGAATAATGAAATAAAAAATTGAAGTACCTACCACTTTAATAAATTCTTCTCTCCCATACAGTTGTAGCCACTCACTGTCAGTTGATCTCTAAAGATCAATAATCAAAATTCCATGGCTTAGTGAATAATGGAGAAGGTTTTGAGAAAATAGAATTTAATTAAACTAAAAATCATCATATTTTTATTGAAACTAAAATATATAGAATAATAAATAAACCCAAAACTATGATTAGAAATATCAAAATCAAATCCATAATGGTAGACCCCTAGTGGTCAAATCCATATACCTCAAATGAATTTCTATAAAAACCATCCCTTAAATGTATATTTATCCATGGTTCTTAGGTATTACATAATTATCTAATTAGATGAATCATTTTGGATTATGGATCTATCAGAACAATAAATGGTTTCATGTGATATAATAACATTGTCTCTTTCGAAAATCCTTATCAAAATGCTGAATTTTGGCATATACACTAAGATTCTCTGTGTGTCCTATATTTAACAATATGAATATCGTGGTCATTCCTATGATATTAATTTATTATACTTTGATTTATTTAATGCTTCCATTTCACAAACTAAACAATATTCATGATCATAAATGATGATTTAGTATTTGTTTGGATAAATTTTTCAATATTTCATCTATTTAGGGCCCTGAATGCTTTTATTGGGCATCCTACTAAATTAGAAGTATTGGTTTAGGTAATTTATTGATCGTCATGGATAATTTTTCTTTTTATTCATTTATAATTTTATTTTTATTCTCTAATGATCAATATTTTATTCAATATCATATTTCATTATGATGCCTCACACAATGCCTTGTTTTCCATGAAATTCTTCTAGATCATATAAAAATATAGAATCTTCTATAAGAGCATGAAAATAATTACATCAGTCTAGATTATAAATAAATAAATTAAAACAATTTGTAAATAGTATGAAAAACCATAAAAATATAGTGGAAAATTATAGGTATTATCAAGCATTCTTGGTAATGAGATGATCTCTCCAACTCACTTCATGAATTATGGATATTTATTTAAGGGTGGCTAGCTAGGTATGTTATACTCTCCCATTCATAGGATCTTCCATAATTTTTCAGACCATATGTATATTATAAGACTTATGATAATGTAATTTATAGAATATTTGAAGGCAAAGAATATTTAATATTGACATACTGTGATCATTCGAAGGATCTTTATTAGATAGTAGTCCCCCCTTCTTAGTATTTCATAAGCTTTTATAGTTATATTGGGATTATATTTGGACCCTTATATTTTCCCCTATATTATTCATGATTTGGTTGTTAGATATAGATATATTCATGCATTAGGATATCATTTCTAATTTGTGTTATAGAATTTTATTAGTGGTTGGATAAGTGTCTGTTTGTGGAGGTATCATAGGTTAAGGAGTCTCATATGAGAGATAATACAACATAAAATTTATTTCCAACCCATGGCCCAATGAAGGCCATATTGGTGTGCCAAACTCTACTTATCACTATCTATGAGGAACCAAAAGGGTTTGGTCATTAAAGAGTCGTATCAGAGTTAGTTTAGAAAACAACTGGATATTTGATGATTTTTCATTCTGTGACAGTTGTTTTTGAGAAAATGGGAAAAATCATGTTTCAATATATATTCTATCATGATATAGAATCCATTGTTAGGGTAGAAGAATAATTATCCATTCAACATTATTCTGATAAAATTTTTAATTTCCTAATACATGTAGATGTTGGTTTCATGGAAAACATTAGTGAATGCATCATATAAATATTGGTTGTGGTTTTTATGTGCTTGTTGATTCAGTTCCCTACATATGTTATATGACTGTAGTATGTATAAATAATCAGGATTTCTTTATGCCGAAATTCATCTTGTATACTACTATATAATTAAGAGGGTAATCCACATAGTCATTAATATTTTTTACTTGGACCTATATAATTGTTGGTAACTCCACCAGGTCAACCAGATATACCACTACTCGTTGAGAAGAAATTTTCAGTACAAGTACCAGTGGATAATGTGCATTAGAAAAGAATTATTGATTTGTTTTTAATATTTAGACCCCATTGTTTTTAGTTTAAGATATACAAATATGATATTGGAAACTTGAAAGAGTTAGTTAGGTGACTTTTTCACCTAGTTATGACTCCCCCAGATCAAATGGTTTTCCTTGATGTTATCCCACTACCAGTCTTTGTAGGGATATGGTGGTGTCTTGTGGCTCAAACACGTGATGAAGTTTCTACTTATTTTATATAGTTTTATTATCTATTAATAGTGGATATATAGCTATGTTTTACGTTTTATGCATCCAATATATTTTAGAGATTCATCAGGGAAGCAAAATAATCGGAGAGTATGCTTTGAAGTTCCACAACAACATACAATACATTAGAGATATGTCATAAGATGATTTATTAGAATAACAAATCATCAAATTTTCTCTTCATAAAGATATAAATATTGTATTTTTTTCTCTTTCCCCTCATTCAAATTCAGGACAACTCATCCATGCATTGGTATTGAGAAGCTTCATGGTAGAGTAGCTGTCAATATTTGATGATGGAAGTAGGTTCCTCAGACCTATGTATTTGTAAAATGATATCTGATGGTTGAATCAAGGATATATTTATGATGTGTTATTAATTTAATTATTAATACCAATGGGTATATAATTGTGGTCCCATAGGAATAATAATGCCCGGTGATGAAGAGGTGATACTACTCTTCAGATTATTAAGGACACCTCACACATGATGGTCTTCCCCTACACAATATTGACTCAAATACATTTGCTGGACTATATTGGAAGTAGAATCAATTACATTTGGTAGGTATGATGAGCAGTGAATGTGGTCATGGGTATACAATATTTTAAATATTTTCATGCTGAATTGATCTGTTTTCACCAATATTAAATGTTTATTGATGCCATGTTGTGGGACAAGGTGTATAGGGATTTGTAAAGAAGCATGAATGAAGAATCATTTGAAGAAAATTTCGGGGGATGATTTAAAGAACAATCTGCGTCTTTAATAATTTAGTTTTAATATCCATACAATTCTCTGTGAGATTCTATTTTCATTCCAAAACATATGGTAGAGATCTAGAGATTCCAATTGAGCCTTTTTCATAACCTTTACGGTTGGAGACACCTACCAAAACAGATTCAATGATTACAAATTACTACCAACAATATGGCCTTACTCTCATAGGGGAGATATTCATAAGGTATCTTTTTTTATTATGGAGATTTGGCCCTATTATTTAATTGTAGTAATATAACCTCTCTTAGTGGTTCATGTAGAGATTGATTGTTTTAGGTAGAGGATTCAATGTGTCCACAATAATGGGATGATGTTTTTATTTTTCAATTAGTTGCAAACCCATGAATAGTATTGGGTGATCATATATTAGAGGATATATCCAATTACTCATCAAATGGATAATATTACCCTTATAGAATCATATTCAAGGGGCTTTCATCTTGTTATACTTGTGTCAGAGTATGAGGATGTCTTCCAGGAAGACTTTTTAGGCTTATCTCTAACCTAAAAGATTGATATATATATATATATATATATTTTACTCTCTTGGACTACCCTGGTATATATACCATCATATCATATGCCCCCCCAATTTTGTTATGTTGAAGGTGTATATTTTGGATTTCAACTCTAATGGATTTTTTAGATCTACTGTGTCTCCAATGACAACCCAATGTTGTGGTTCATGATGTTGGATGAGCTCTTGAGGTTATGTATGGATTACTATCAGCTTAAGGAGGATACCATTTATAATAAGTAACCACTTCTAAAAATTGATTAATTATTTAATCAATTGAATGGGGTAAGGTGCCTCTAGAAGAATGGGCTTGTGATGGAATATCACCATCTCTAAGTCATAGATGAAGATACACCAAAGACAGAATTATTATATTTCTATGGCCAATACATGTATATAGTTTTTCCCTTCAGTATGACGATTTAACCATAAGTGTTAATAGGACTCATGCACCATTTTTTTCATCTTTTGGTGGAACAATACAGGGTGTCCTTCATCAATTGCATCCTAGTGTACTAGATATTTGGGGTGGATTATGTGAGACATTTTATGATAGTCTATGAAATTATCAAATAGATTTGTATTAATTGAAATATTTTTATTCCATAGTTTTATATTTTCGGGGCCTATATAAGGTGACATTTCATCTTAGAATAGTTTTTGTTAAAGTGTATATCTATGGATGTGGAAGGGTTATCCTTGGAGCCACCCTAGAGCATGTTTGGGGTGAGATAATCCACCAATTTGAAGAATAATTTTCAGAATTCATACCTAATTTCACTAGGACGTCATCTCCCCTAAATATATTTGACTCGATAGGGGTACACCTTGGTGTTGACAAAGAGGTTCCAATAGGATTTTCATGGGTTTCATCTCATATTGACAGGTTCCCCATTATATTAATTATAGAAGGGGTGATGAGTATGTCTTCATCAAAGATTCCCTTGTAAATAGGCGCCAAAATGATCTGATCCAGATGCATGAAATGATTTCTTAAAGGTTTTGGTAGCAGATACCCCATTAAAAAAATTATATGACAAATAATATTAAACTAGAGTATATAGTCTTTTCCCAAAATATGTTGCAGTACTGCCTTATGCATGGGATTTCGTATGTCTATTTTGAACCAAATATTCTCATGTATTCATTTTAATATAATTATATTAAATTGAGATATAGTTGGAGACAAGATTTTATCTAGGATTATGACTTGAGATACTCTATAATCATAGTAAGGGGAGAATAGTGGATGATTTTATATTCAAGAGATATTTCTAACAGTTTTATATTAAGTATTCGTAGGAGTTTCCTTTTCATAGTTGTCCTTAGTGGATATGGATTTTGAATCTCACATATAATAATAGTTTGTTTCTACTCCACATATATAGTGCGTTAGGTAAGCATATCATAGAGTAATAAACTGTGAGACTATAAAAATTTAGATATACACTATACCTAAAACTGATGGTTTTTATAATGGTGGAGAGCACATTATCAATTTTCTAAGACAAATGATGGTAATAGATACATTTTTAGAGGATTTACTAAGGAATATTCAACCATCGTACATAATGTTATATCTTGGTGTAGGAAAGATGTAATATGTTATATGGGATTATTTTTTGTTGTCGGGAATAAAGAAGAGTTTATATGAATTTTTATCACATTTCCTCAATTCATAGTAGGTTAAGGCTAAGCACTAGTTTGAAGTAGGGTTTTCTCAACGCTATGTGGTCCTTGAGAGGAAGTTGAGTGGTATTTATATGGAAAATTTTATTGGAAAGAAATGATCATGTTGATTTCAATATGTTAACTTGGTGATCATAGACTAAACCATCGTGATTGTCCACATACGTGGATTCTATGAGTTGAGTTTATTTTAATGAATGCAGATCATATACATAAAAGAGATTGTCTAGATTTAGATAGTTTTGGGAAAATAATTTCAAACCATTACTCACTCATTATGTCACTATAATAAAGATAATTCAATGAATCCTTTAGTATTAATTAATTTTTTTGATGTGGGTTTCACCCCTATATTGATTTTTATATAGAGAAGAAAATTTACATACTAGAGGAAATACATCATGATTGAATGTTGGACTTTCAATTTAGTATACTATATCATCATTCATTGGCCATGTTCATATATAGAAATTGCTTACAGTCCACTATAGTTTTATAAAAATTAAATTCCATTATAGGAAGAATATGTATATCACAATGATGATAGAATGATCTAGGGTATATAACACTTATAGGGAAAATGATGGTTTGAACAATGATAAAGGAGGTAAAATTTATCCATGATCTGTTAAATATAGCCAAAAGAGATAAAGAGACATAAATGGACCAATGATGGTGGCCTTTAAAGTTTAATGTTAGAGGCCATGTCATCCATATGGCCTCACCTTATAGAGGAATATATATACTCTTCTAGTATAGACTGTTACCTCCTACATTCTTTAGAAATTTCAAAATATTTTAGAATCATTTCATTGGTAGTGAATCACATATCCCCACCACCGTAGTAGGAATGATCATGTGTTGTCTTCCATGAGTCATTTTTCCAGAGGTATGTGTCTTTACTATCTCATGTTATCATATATTCACTATAAACATCAAGGATGGTGTTACCTTCTCAGAGTACCTGGTAGAGATTGAGGATTTGTAAGAGAGGATACTTATGAGAATGTGATTCCTTTTGTGCACCTCTGATGGAATCATGAGAATCATTTGGAGAGAACCTATTAGTGGAATAACCAGACAAGAACTCATTACCAATATCTTTTTGAGTAGGAATAATTATATTGTTTTAGAATCCCTCTAGGTGATAGAATTTAAAAACTATATTTTTCGCTTGAATTAGTTTGGAATAATTTTATTGAATATTTTCTGCGCTAGGTAATAAGTCGGTGAGGAAGTATTGGGCCCATAGAGTCCTAGTATTTATATATTAAAAATATTGGATATATTTTATCATGCATAAGATGTATTTTTTGAAATTATGGAATATTTAACAAATATTGTATAGGATGGGAAATATAAGGATACCCTTATATTTGTAATACAGGTTTTAATTAATTAGAGATATAACCATTGGGTATGTTTGGTGTCTAGATTATGTTAAAGCATTGTATGATTGATAAATTAATATATAAATATATTTATTTATTTATATATTTCGTTATTTGATGGTCCCACCAAGTCTAATTGGTTTTAATCGATTATTTGAAAATCCTCATGGTTGGCCATATAACCATAGGGATCTTAGGGATTCCTTGGATAAAACCATCTATGGAAGACACTAGATTGTGGGCTGATGATAATTATTCCATGGGAATTATAATATATAATTAATTTTATGGATATCACCAATGACAGGAAGAATGAACTTATTGTTTTTATACATCAGTCCGTACATTTTGATGAGTGGTTTTTATACTAATTTATCAATGATTTTTTATCCTCTTTCAATGATCGATCTATCCTTATAACATATTGATTCATGGGTATATTTTTGATTAAAGGTGTCTATATTATCATTCATTAACTATGAATTGATAATATTCTTCTATTACAGATTATAATTTTCATTCATTATAACTATGGGAAAAGATTTATTCCAAACCAAAAAATGGATGAGGTTCAAGAGTAATGTTTTTTTATTGATTTCCATCATCATTCACTACATATTAAGCATCAGTGTTTCCTATGGATAGTGGTTCGATAAATATCTAATAAACAATTGTTTCATAATTATCTTATGTATATAAGAGTCTTTACCCCAATCTTGGGTTCTATATCGATTAGACACATTATTTTTATAAAATAAAAAATTATATTACATTTGATTTTGGGATTATTACATTTTGTTAAAGCAGTGAGATAGTATACATTTCATGTGAATTCAGGATGACTGTAATTTTACCGATGGTGAAAATTAGAGTTAAGTTAACGATGATACATTCTTTAGGGTGAATTTTGTTGATGGAATTGTGGAGGAAGAGTGAGTAGAACCTCATGGAAACTATTGAGTTCAAGAAAATACAAAGATACATAGATTAAAATTTAGAGAACAGTTTCCATGCATCCCCCCTTAAGTTAGATATTATATATGAAAAATTAAAATATAACTTTCTGTTTATTTCATGATGCTTAATGTGTGACACGATGCTAGTGGATCGATGAGTACCCTATGTTTCACTAGGATAGTCACAACCTGGTAAATGATCATAGCAATAGTATATGGGAATAGACAAGGAAACGGTATGCATACCCCTCCAGATAACATGGGAACAACTAGAGGAAACATGCATAAATAAAGTAAAAATTCATTTCTAGAGCTCACAAAAACATTTTAGAGTACACAGGAATATACTGGAGTTCACATGTGTTATTGAGAGTATATAGTTATACCTAGGATAGAATATAAAAAAATTTATACCCTATAAATGTAATGTACTTCTCCAATAGAATTTCAATGGAATGTTTTCTTCAGTGTAGAAAAATTTTAATAGTGTATTTTTTTATATCTTATTTATAAGAGGATATATTGAGAAAACACATATTGATCATAGGATGTGATCCCTCTTGATAATTAGTCTCAGATTGAGTAAAAAACTCAATGTGTGGCATAATGTGTGATTTGAATCATTCAACTATTCCCCAGGTAGGGATAGGAATCGTGTGACCAATATACATGGTCTCTCAATACAAAACATAGCATGTTATCCTATATGAGGTCATGTCAATCCAATATACCCAAGATGGGATCCACTATCTTTTTATCAAGTTATTTTATGTCATCAATGATTTTCATCATTGTTAGGTGGAATGAGACTGACATCCTAGATGAGTTTCATTATTTGTCTTATACTTGAGGAGTGACTTCCAAAATTAGAGAATTTCCTTAATGCTTCATGTGAAATCCCATAGTAGAAGTACTGTCTTTGATTAACCTTAAGTGTAAGTGTCTATATGGATTTTATCTATGTTAATATTATTATTATGTCTCATATTCTAATTCTCATACTGTTATGGTGTTGAACTAGAATCTCTCCCTTTCTATTGATGATTTATGATTTGTGATTTTAGTGGGGGCATTCTAGGTTGGTTTTAGCCACCCATTCACAGGCCCTTCCAACCATTTTCATATGTTATACTGAGGAAAATACATATGAAAGAATATTTGGTTGACCAAATTTATAAAGGGATTTTTTATTCTATAAATAACATTATTTTTATCTAGAGTTTCATTTGACAACAACATCCTCCATTATAGCATGATAGGCTCTATTACATCTTTAGTGGGATTCTATTTAACCCTTAAATGTTTAATTTTTTTTGATTACCTTGATTATGGGATATATATATATAATCATGGATTGTGGTATCTATTGTATTTTATCTTCTAGTATTGTATTAGTCATTGGAGATTTGAGCATTATTATAGGTACCATTGTCTAAGGCCTCCAATTAGTGAGATATACCTACCCGTAACATGTCTATGACTCCTGCCCTATTAGAGGTAGATTGGGTTGTCACATTCAGCTTATCAGAAGCCATGCATTCCCTATTATGTTGGTCTATAAAAGTAATTAGTTATTTCCAAATAGTATATGGTAATTTTTTCAACTCCTGACATTCCATTTCTGATTGATGAGAAATAATTACAAAACATTTTTCATGTGGTCTTCTTTGTTTTCCATAGATTATGCCCATGATACCATATTTTATGTTTTTTAGATATTATTCTCATTCTATGATAATATTATATCGACTCTCTTATTCCATTCATATCTATGATTATATATGATCAACATATTCATGGTAATTATCGTAGGAATTATGACTCATTTCTTTTACATCATTAGCTCCATTTTCCCTTCCTATGATTATTCTTTCACTATTTTAATTTATATATGTCCCCTGGTTTTTTTATAATTAAATTTATGATTAGTGGGATAAAAAATAAAATTTTGGAGGTGGAATTAAATATTATATAGTTTATTTTTATGTTATTTAATTATGTATCTAATCTCCAATGGAAACTTTTACTATATAATTATAGTAATTTTTTGGTTTTTTAAATAATATTTTTTATTTTTATGAGACTTGTGATTTTATTGTCATAACCACTATCATTATTTGTTTCTTCATTATGAGATTATATTATTTAATCTATTTGATAATCCAATAATATTCTCATATATAAGTAGTGTATATGAATTCATTTTTGTATCACTAATTTTATTTTTTATCCTTTTATGTTTTGTATGTTATGATTAGTCATTGTTGGAATCGCTAGTGTGTTATCCCTTATATAGAATATGAGTTCGACCATTCCTACTATATCCCCATTTCCCTAGGATACCATGAAAATAGATACATGTGTTTTAAGGAATGAAAATGATGGTATATCGTTGATTTATGAATTTTTAATGCATTTATGTTTCAGTAAAATTTAATAATAGAATAGGTGTATTAACTTCTAATAATACAAATTTGTTGAATGTAATGGTTTTCATTGTAATAAAAATGTAAATTCTTGTTGTTTGTATTGTTGTAAATTTTATAGTTTGTATTTTTTATGTATAATATAACCAAAAGAACTAGATTTATTTTCTATTACCAAAAAAAATCACATTTTGGAAAATATTTATGAAAATAATGATAATTTTACACAATGGATATAATATAAGTATTAAATTTAATTAAATTAATGTTATTTAAAAAATATGATCCATAATTTATTGATTTATTCATGATTTTGTCAGAATTTGATAGTTTTAACAAAACTAAACCTAAATGAAGGATTTGAGTCCATGAAACCACCCACAGTGTAACATCCCATGTTTTAAGAAATAACCATTATGTTCAATAGTGTACACGATACACTACATTGAACTGAAACAAACAACATAATAGTATTATTTAAATGTTACCATTATAAAATTGGTGTTGGAATGGAGATAATGAATAGTATTACATGAATTATATAAATATGGTTTACAAAAGTTTATATAATGATTAACTGTTTACAAAATTTGTTACAAATAGAAATAAAAACCAATTGAATATAAATGATGTGTTTTTTAATAAAAATATATTTAAATGAGTAATTTTTTTATAAAATCATATCACTACTTTTTGTATTTTATTAATTAAATATACACTCATAGTGATTTTTAAAATACATATTATATGTTTTATAGATAGTATATAGAAACAAAATCAATTTTAATTATAAAATAAATATTTCTCAAAAAATGAATTTAACTCTTTTTGATGGAGAACCCATTATAAATATAGTTTTTGACATTTTTGAAAGTTATATTTGTAAAAATAAACTTCTTATTTAGATAAGGATCACAAAAATTAACTATTGTATAAATTGTTGTATTTTTTCTGATAAAATTCATATTTTAATGAATGTAGAAAAATACTACATTCTATTTCAAAACATATTTTCAGTCTAAGATATTTGTATTGTGAGATTATCTATTTAACTTGTTTTAATAAATAATAAGTGTATTTTTAATCATTCAATCCATTTTTAGTCATTTGTTGTAATAAACCATTGATATTAGATATAAACGCGCCCCAATCTTTTGATGGTTTTTAATTTTAAAAATCCCAGTTTCTCATTTTGACTACGAGGATTATTTTTAAATTAATTACTAAAACTTAAATTTATTGAATTTGGAAAAATAGATTTAATAGTATCAATCAGAAGGTAAAAATTAAGAAAATATGTAGCTTTTATTTTTAGAAATTATGAATAGTGACTTTAGTAATTATTTTTATTTACTATGGTTAAAGGGTAAAAAAGGTAAGAAATGGTAAAAATAATGATATAATAAAAAAAATACACTAAAAATTGCCCCAAACCTATTGGAAGAGATATTTCTAATCGAGACAACCATTGGGATGAATATGTGGCCTTTTTAATCCACATGGGTGTGATTATGATACTTATAACATTTAATTTAATGTAAAAGAAAATATTTTATAAACATATATCTTCTAACTAAAAAAAATTAATATGGTTTAATATAAGTGATATATTATGGTATAAATATTCATTTAAAGAATAAATATATTTCCTTCCTCATGGTATTTTATTTATAATTAGTTAGGCATTAAATAATAGAATCTAATTATTACCCAATGATTGTACAGTGATTTCATTATTAATGAGTGAATGAAATTAATGATATTTTATATATTAAAATAAATCTTATATGAAATAATTTGGGTTATAAATTATATTTATAAGTGAATATGACATGTTATAAGATAATTCAATGGTTTTTCTTGATGTTATCTCTCTGCTAAATTTTATTTAAATTCAATAAAAAGAATACTGTAAACAATGCCATAATTGATGTTTTATAAAAATAGTAATTTAATAAATTATTTAAAAATCCAAAAAAATTGAAAATCAAAAAGATACTATGATAAGGTCTAAATGTTTTTTATGTTTCAAATTAGGGTAATTTTTCCCCATATAAGTAAAATTAATATCCCTTTAATAATTAAAATATTGTTACCACAATAAAAATTAAAAGTGCATAATTAAGGGTAATGCAAAACGATGTGGTTTAAAAGAAAATAAATACATAATATGAAATATTGGATTAGAGGATTTATAACTAAACTCATATTATCTTATACATATCTCTTGTAGAGGCCTTTTAAAAAATTAAAATAAATTATTTTAATTTAATAATTTAATAATTTCCATGGGTGCCCCTCCCCTCTCCTATTAAACGATACCCTCTCTTCTCTTATACTCACACATCTAGAGCATTATTTTTCCAATATCTTCCAAAAATGAATTAATGAATCCTTCCCCACATTCACGAGTCCCTAGTTTAAGTATACCACCCTTCTTAGAGGTGTTATGGTGTTCTTCAAAGCTGATCATCCAAAGAGGAGGTATCATTTGTAAGATTTTCTATATTATTTATTCCTCCAGAGATTTAACATATTATTATGCCAATATGAAATAATAAATACATTATTCACAATATAGTTAATATTATTATGTTAATATCATCCCAAAAATATATCTCTACTTCCATCAAATTTGAAATGAAATAATCATTCATACATACGTGTGAATTATCACCTCCAAGAACTAATTTAGTTCATTTTACATTTCCTTATATCAAGGTTAGTTATGATTATAGAATAAATATTCATATATGATATTCATGACACGTTTTTCATTTTATAAGAACAATATTTCATATATGTTCTTACCTTTAACGTACATAAAAACAATAATGTTTTTCATGGGTATGTGTGAACTATCACCTCCATGAAGTGATTTGAATCATTTTTATTGACCAAAAAACTTTTTTAAAAATATATAAGTGTATTTAAATTATAACAATTATGATAATAATTTTTTGATCATTTTCTAACAATAAATAATAATTACCTTATTAAAATAATTATCAATGGAAAATCAAAATGTTACTCATGCGTACAGATGAACTACCATTTGCATGAACATAACACTTATCATTTTTCATAACCATAATTAATGGTTTTATTTTAAAAGTATGATTAATGTATAATTTGATGATTATTTCATGAATACTAATCTGTATATGGTGTACTTAGGACGACACAGTCTTTTGACATTAAAACAAAGTTCATCTTCTACTAGAGTACTGAAAATTGGAAAATCAACAAATATGAACTTAAATAAAAATATATTTTACATAACATGGTAATTTGAGATATAAAATATAAAATAAACCTCAAAAAAGGTAATCCAGAATTTAGAAATTAGTCTATGTTTATTATTTATAAAAATATATAACATATGATACATGTCAGATTCAAGTTAAGGGAAATCATAACTCAATCTCAATTCATTGAGTTAAATATACATTCATTGGTTTTGTTTTTACAAGAATATGTGTGAATGAACTATGAATACTTTACACTGAAAATTCACTTATATTTAGTTTATTTATATTTTTCACACAAAATTATTCTATTGATTTATCCTTAATTTAATTATATGATTTTTGTAAGCAAAATCGTCTTAATATCCTTTCATTTAGGAATATGTTGATGTTATACAATACCTTCATTAATATGGTGTACAATCTACCCTTTTTACTTTTAATTTCAGTGAATAGTTTTAAAAATGAATCTTCTATATACAATTTTTTTTAAATAATGGAAAATAGAATTTTTTTAACATGTGTGGTGACAATGACCTTTCCACCATGAGGACCATTATTTTATATTTTGAATCCTCTACAAGACAAAATAATTTTATTGAAAGTTAAATACCATATTCACATTTTATTTTATTTTGGTATTGAAATTGGTTTTTGTATTGACATGAATATATCTTGAAATGATATCTTTTGGTTACAATGTGGAAATGTTATTATTTTATTATTAATGGTTTATGTAGTATGATTATGTTATGGTTCTTTGGAATTGATTACATATATGGGTGTTTCTCTGATAAAACATGGGCGGATGAGCCCATGCAATCTCTCCAATGCATTTGGTAATGAAATGGATGTAAACGTTAAGGTTACTTTTAAGAGATTTATGGATTAAACTCTAATGGGTATTACATTCATAACCATAATGGTAACTCCTTAGGTATCTATGAATGCTACAACATAAGAATGATATGGATGCCACATGTTACCATTATGATTTATGATTTCTATGAGATTTTTAGGAATCTTACTATTTCTTGGAGTATGTTAAAGAGTTTATGTTTTATGGCTGAAATTTATGATTTTGTGAAAATGTTTTTATGGGATTAAAGTATTTATGTACTAATGGGTCTATTCCATATTTTTTATTCTTTAATGTTCTTTTTTTGTTAAACCATTTATCTTGAGATGTTCTCCATAAGGTAAAATAGATGGGTTTGAGAAAGAAAGAACTCAAGAATAATTTTATCAATAAAAGAATTCATATTAATATTTAAAAAGAAATTATATCATGGATGAAATAGATTCTATTAAAGTTGTATACACTTTTTATAAATATTATTTTTTATTAAATTGTTATGGAGTATGTATATAAAACAATAAACCATAAAATATCCTTAATGTGAATTAAGGATTGATTATTGACCTAACTCAAAATAATGTAATGTTCAAGTCGAGGTCCTTATACATCCTCTTTATAGTGATTACCCCAATGATATAACTAATATATCATGTGTTATTGATAAGGAAAGTATCTCTATAATAGTGAAGTTAAATAATTTTATTATAACCAACCTCACCCTTAGGGAAAAACCTATTTTTTATAAACTATATATACTAATATTATATCATTTTATGGGGTAGAATGTTAATAATTCCAATGAAACAACTACACCATTGTTGGAATTAAAGTATAATTTATCTTTAGAGATGATATTAAATGCATGGATTTATAAGGAAAAGGAATAAGGGTATCATATATTCATATTATATTATAGAAGATTCTAATAAATAGTTTAAATGGATTCATAATATAAATAATAATAAAGTGGTAAAAATAATGGACTATAAATTTTATATTGAATTATTAATTTAAATAAACATGCTCATATGGAAATGAAAATTTATAATTAAGAGAAAAGTAAGTGTAATCTACTGATAAATATTTGAGCCATGGTAAATGAATTTTTTATCATGTTATGAATTAAATTTTCAATATATGAATGTATATTTTATTGCATCATTGATAAATCAAATTGAATCCCTTAAAAAGAATTATCTTCATAAAAAATATATTTTTATCTAGTAATATAATATAATGTCAGCTCACGAATTAAAATGATTTCTCAAAAAGTAATATTATCATTGGAAATAATTATAAGAACATCTCAATTGGACTCCACATATATTGATCCATTAGGTGAAATAAAATGGAACGATGGGTTTTACAACTTGTTATTATTTTTGAATGAAACACACTAGGTCATACATTAAGTGATTGTGTGTTTTTTCAAGCGTGGAGATAATATCTATCATTCTAATGAGTTCACGGGAAAAAAGTGGTTCCCTAAATATCCAATTTATCTATTTCAATGATATGATAATGTATTCTAATCCATATGAAAATATCATTTAATCTACCTATGTATAGGATGAGGGAGAATGGATGAACATATGAAAAAAATGGATTTTAATGTCTCAAATGTAGTTATAAAATATGATATTTTTATAAAGATTGTGTTATATTATATGTTATATTATTATACATCCATCAAATAAATGATTTCATATATTTTTTCTATAAATATTTTATCATACATTGAATTTTCATTGAATGATTTATCTCTAAAGATATTAATTATGAATTTTCATGAAAAAAAATGTGCATAATTAATATTTGAATAAAATTATTTAATCTATTTTTAAACATAATTATTTTACAAATGGTTGACAATTACCTAACTCTGGGGATGTATTTTCTCAAATATTATTATGCAAGAATTTTTTTACAAGAGAAAATGATTACAACCGAATTTGATAGTGTAAAACAACACATTTATTAGACAAACTCCGTTTCATTAATCATGTAAAAAAATTGATACAGTGTACCATGTTAATGAAATTATTATATTAGAGTAATAAAAATTTTAGTCTATAAAATAGAATAATATCCAAGAAGTGGGAGGTGAATTTAGTCTGTAATATTAGCTTGTTTTATTTCTCAATAAATTACTTGTACAACCATGTGATAATGATATTGTATTATTATTTTATCTCATATTTGAGAAGAATACCATATCCAAGGTTCCAAATCAAATAGATGAACTATAATTGGTGGAATTAATAATGAAACCATAATATTTTTTTGATATGGGACTTATAACCCCTAGGTCTCATCATGGGGTTAAACCATTATATTTTTAATGAAATGGTATTTTTTGGGACCTTACACATATACTAGAAGACAAAAAGTTATTAAAATATTAATATGTTTCCATTTCAACACAATGAAGATCTATCTGATAAATATCAAATATATCAAATAAAACACCAAGAATGATCTATATTCTTATTTTAATATATTAAATTACCCGATGAATGATATACCTCATACAACATTTCTGGTAATGTATGGACATTATTAGTTTACAATAAGTCCTATGAAACTAAATATTTCACAATCAGTATTTATATGTTGATTAATATTGAATTATAGTATAATCATAAGAATTGTGATTTGGAATTTAATAATGATATATCAGTATAATGTAGGAGATATTGAAAGCCTATAAACTATCTAGTTATCTAATTTATTCAATGAACGAATGTTTTAGATGATAAATTTTTTCCTTGTGAGTTTTTGAATTAAAAAGATTCTTTTATTGAACTAGTGGTAGAATATAATAAAAAATTTATTCACCTTTGAATTTTCACGATGGGTGAATAATAAACAAAATCAAATAATATTATTGAAATATATTGTTTACATTTCTTGTATAGTATTAATAAATTATTTTTTAAAATTATTTTTACTAATTTTCATACTTATTAATCATGTTAACAAGTAAAGGGGAGAAATCACAATTGTAATGGGAATATAATGAATATTTATATGAAATATATAATAATATAATCATTACATTTGAATTTTAAATATTTACATAGAAGAAGTATTTATTTTATATTTAGTGATATAACAAAGAAAATACTTTTTAGCATCATTATACAAAATTATATAGTTGATTATTATGAATAAATTTCACAAAACTTTGGTGAAAAAAATCATCCAATAATAATTTAGGGTTTGTTGTAGTAATATTTTTTTAAATTATATGAAGAAATATTCTAGATTGTTAAATATTTGTAATATATAATGGATCCCGGATGTTTGTAATGCATACTCACACATATAGGAGATAAAAATAAATAAAAAATATTGATAGATTATGGACCAAAATTAGGTGGTTATTTTTATTTAAATTATAATTATTTATGCCTGAATTTCAATTATAAAAAACTTTTTTATTGGTTTTAATAAAATAATTGTTAATTTTAATTATATAATCAAAATGGTGTAAAATATGTTAATTTCATAATTCCAAAATTTTGACATATTTTAATTATTTTAGTATTTAAATCATAAAATTTAATTTTTTGATCAAATTTAGGTGATTTATTCTTTTTACAATTATATGATTATTATCTACACAATTCTCTTCTCGATGTTAAGAAAATTAGAAAATATCAAGGCCCAAAAAAATCAATCGCTTTTAAAATCCTTTCGGGCACACATAGTGGACCCCAATTCTAGAAATGAGGCATAAAGTAGTATACATGACGCAAAATGAGGATATTCCAAATGTATATGTAAGAGTATTCATTTAATATTTGCTTCATTAAATTTTAATGATCTTTTTTCTCATTAAGGGGGGGCAGAGGTTGGAAAACATTAGATGATGATTTAGGAAGAATTCATCTATAATAAAATATTTATTTAATTGGGAAATATAATTTTATACATTATGATTATTGAGATAAAATTATGAAAAAAAATGAGAATAAATATTTGGATGTAATATTTTTAAGACAATGTAATGAAATCCAACCATTTAAGGGGTTAAATATGAAAAAAAATTTATTAAGAAGAATAGTGAACACAGAAATCTCCATGGTCACCAATAAAAGGATGTAAAACCCTAATTTACCAATCATCTAGAATAAATTACCCATTCACATTCAAGAGAATAATAAGTATACTAAACACTTCTATGAATATTAGGCATTGCTCTTCCTTGATCCTTTTCTCTTTAATTTTATTCTCCCATATATCATTAATTTTCATATTCTATAACCAATTATTGCATGATGTGGTAAAATCTATAGTAATTGGGTGCAAGGAATGAGGATAACATTTTTTTATGTTTTAAATTTCTGAATTTTTTTAGTCAATGTAATCATTTTTTAAAGAATGGTTTCCAATTTAATTAAAATTTAAATTAAAATTTAATATTATTATTTTTTCATTTATTCTAAAATATTATATTACTATGATTAAAATATTCTTATACCCTTTCTTGATTTATTTATTTCTTACAATAAATTTTTAGTCGTTAAAAAATTCATGTAAGGGATGGTTTTTGTGATCTCTAAATCACGTGAGGAAATTATGACATAATAATTTTGTTATTTAAGTAAAATCAATATAAAATTTGGTATTTATTGAGTGACTAATAGTTAGTCCATTAAAATTTTAATAATTTGGTAAATAATTAAATCAATAGTGAATTATAGAAAAAAAATTTATTCAATTAATTTCATTATTTTTATAAAACAAAATGATACAACATTTCTCTGAAACTATACTGAAATAATGAAAGGAAAATCCAAGCCTAAATCTAATCAAATCCCACTAATTTGAAAATAATGAAAGTGAAAAAATATATATTTTTTATTAAATCCTTAAATCTTGTTTGTTATGTGACACCTAGATTAAAACAATACACTTTTGAGATGATATTTTCGTTACCACTCATATAAAAACCTAGTGGGGATTAAATAGTTTTTCCCACACAACATGAAAAATGAATTTCAAAACAAAATCCTCTTCCAAGGAGAAATTGAAAATAAAAATTTATACATCAGGATAGCATAATTAGGAACTATTTAATTTTAACCCTAAAATAGAAATAAAAATTATAAAAAGTTATAGGAATATTAATTTGGAAAACAAGTTTCATGAAGTGAATATTTAAGAATCAGGTGTCTAATAAAAACCACCAATAATATCACTAAACCCAAAAAAATCCTTGATGGACCATTGTTCCCCACAATTTATCAAGCAAAAAAATCATTTTATAGTGCCATCATAACAAAAGGATTTTGAGTCATGAATTAATATGATATTTGTGTTACCCAAATTTTATGGCCATGAAGGTAAATATCTAAATCGATAAATTATTGAATTCATCTATGTGTGTTCTTGTTTCAATCCAATAGAAGTAGCATAAGATCATGAGAAGTGAAAGGAACTCCATTTTTCACATGAAGTATCAAACAAGGAGTGGTTGTATATCATTAAACTCGGAGAGATGAAATATTGGGATGATCTCCAAAAAAGTACCATGCCATGGTTAATCTAACCCTATTGGATCATAGAGATTATAAATTAGATTTACACTTTTCGAAAAGAAACAATTTAGACTCTCTAAAAATACTAGGAACTTTTAAAAAAAAGTTTCCCTAACTATCGGTACCAAATGGTGTAGAAGAACAACTTCTTGTTTTTTTATCATAGATTATAGGAAAATGAAAATAATACCGTAGATTCATCCGATATAAGTGATTAATTTAAAAAATTACCTATAGAATATAGGAGTCTCATTAAGAAGATTTCTCAAAATTCACAATAATACTAAATAAAAAGCAATGAAAAAAGTGTTGTACATGAGGTAAGAAATTCAGACTCATCACACTGCCTTTAAACAAAAATTGTAGAATTTACAATCCTGGTTATAAAATAGTTATAAAAACGTTGGTGAGATACCATATCCGCTATATATATGTTTATTATGTTCATCAACCAATCATTACACTGATTAAAGTGCTGATATATAGGGTACATAATTTTGTGAAGCTATATTTCAGGCATAATAATTTCCATAGAATCAACAATGGATTGTAAGGGAACGACCCCCGCAGATTTATAGTTAGACTATACCATTCTAGGACAAATTTTCATAAAAACATATGTAACACATGGAACATTCCAAAAATATTTTATGTATCCCTTATAGTAATAAAATTATTTCAACTATGACCATTCCATGAAAATAATTATGAACAACCCCCATGAAGTTCTCATAAATACCACCATGAAATGGATATTATAGAGTTAAAGAAGGGAATGAAAATTTTGAAAATAAATTGATATCCTGGTATACCTTTTGACCAGAAATAAATAAAATAATCCAGTACAAATTGTTCTAAATGTCAAGGATAATTTCGGTGCAATCATCACTCGAATCGGAAAGGATCATCCACCACCTAATTCATGTATGTTGGATGTTTCAATGAAAACTAATTAAAAACTCATGTATTCCAAAAAATGATAGAAACACAAGTGATAATGAAATATAGGGAGATACAACTAAATAAAGTACACATCCCTTCATCATTAAATCAATCATCAATGGATGAAGATGAAAAAAAATACCAAAATATGTCTAATAAATCTTCTAAAAAGGTGAAACTAATATTCCCTTGCCTATGGAATTCATCAAAATCCCAAAATAATGATTGTTTCTCAAATAAATATCAACCAATATAAATAATAATGATGGTGATGAAAGAATAATCTTTTGTAGGATTGTATTAGACATGATCACCCCACCATTACACAAAAAATGACATCATCCAATGAAAATTTATATTACATAAACAATTGATTCATTATATTTTTTTGATGATTTGTGTGACCTTGGGGATTCCAAAAATTATAATTCTAATCAATTCTTTTTTACATTGAAAATAGGTGTACATAATTCTAGAAGAGTGGTTATTTAATTAGAAAACTGAACCCCATTTTCTATAGCTAGATTTCTAAAAGATATAATAGAGGGAGATGAAAGACTCGTTTTTCTAGTTTAATTTCAATTATTCACCATGAACGAAGAAAATGTACCTGAGAATTCACCCATAATTTTGGGAATAACCTTCCTTAAAACATCCAAGATAAACATTAATGTTAATGGAGTAACCCTAGCCTTGTAACTACGAGATAGAAAAGTGAACAACAATGTTATAGACAGAAAATGAAACACTTCAAACAACCATTAAATATTTTCAATTTCCCTTAGAGATGGTAGGGATCCCCTCCAATATTTAAGAATTTATAGCAATTTTTTGGAATTACAAGATCACACAATTGAAAGAGAGAGTAATCAAAATTGTAGAAATTCTAGAATCACCACTGAATTCTATGATAATTTACTCGAAGAAACTGATATGAAAATATTTCTCCAAGGAGTTCAACATTTTGAGATGGGACATGTGAATACATTATCTTCTCTAGAATGGATTCCAACTATTGAATTAAACCCCCACCCCCAAATTATTTAAAATATTTTTTTCTATTGGTGGGGTAAATTGTTCTTGTTATCATTACTCAAAATCTATTTGGGTCCCACGATCAAACAAAAATTAAACATCTAAAAAGAAATGAACAATACATAACATTGAGTCTATAAGATATACCTTGATTTAATCCCCAACGTTTTCTCACATAGAATTTTATAGTAATACGACTCTAAACCAGATTGGAGGCCCAAGAGGAGACTGCGCCCCATAATAATTAAAATTTAAAAGATTAAAAATTTATGCTTTTTGGAATCTGAGATAATTTACAGAGTTTATCAAACATAAGCGGTCATCCCCATCGATGTGGTTCCAAATAAAATAGGTTAAACCATTTTTGAAAATAAAAATAATGATTTAATCCCCATAGGATTCCTATATTGATTGTGGTTATACATTGACTATAAAAGGATAAACCATGTCACCTAAAAAGTAAATTATCCAATCCCATTTATTGACTATATGATAGAGGGGCCAAAATGTAGGGAGAATTATTCAATTATTGGTGCTTTTTCTTGTAACTTTCTATCCTTGATTTCCCCATAAGACCAAGATAAGACAACCTTCACATGTCCTTTTGGGACCTTTATGTACAAGAGGATTTCTTTCATGTTTCGAAATACCCTTAGTACATTTCAGCGATGTATGGTATGCAATTTTCTATGATCACATAGAATATTTCCTAAAGATACTTCTCAATGATTTTTTTATTTTTGGGAATTCATTTGATCATTGATTTGAAAATCTTAAGAATGTTTTGAAAACATACATAGTGAAGAATTTGGGGCTAATCATTGAAAAGTTTCACTTCATGGTAAAAAATAGAATAGTGATAAGACGTAAAATTTCACAAAATGGAAAAGGGGTGGATAAATATAAAATCAATGTTATCAATTCTTTATTATACATGACCTGTGTATGAAAAATCATATAATTTCAATTCAATTTGGGGGTTTATAGGAGATTCATCAATTATTTTTGTATGATTTCTCTTTGACACCCAATATTACACTTAAATGATAATGAATTTTTTTTAATGATAATTGAAGGAAGGTATTTTATAAGATGAAGTAGAAGTTGATTACCCACAGGTCATACATCCCCAAATTGGGAACATCCATTTTAGTTACTTTACAACTAATCAAATAAATCTATTGGATTAGTTCTCTCTCAATGAATTAATGGAAAAACACATGTCATAATATATTTTACAAAAAATATTGATACAAATCAATTCATCTAAAAAAAATATAAAATCATTTTCTTTCTTTTTTAATACATTAGCTAAATTCATGTCAAATTTAATTTGATCTAATGTAGTTTTATTTTATGATCATCCAACGCTCTAGTATTTTATGTAGTAGTTAGAAGAAAACCAAGGATGCTGAGATGGATGCTACTATTATAGTAGTTCAATATAGAGATTAAATAAAAAAAGGGAGTTGAAAACTAGGTTGAATATAGGTTCATTTGGTAAACCGATATAGATTAAAGAGAAATTCCAGAGTTGTGCCCAATAAATGAACACATTCTGAGAGAGAAAATCTACAGCATAGATAATTAGGTACCATGGTGTGAGGAAATAAAAAATTATTTATCCATGTATCAGGTACACACTTACCATAAATCTCTTTAAAAGAATAAGATAAAAGTTGAATCTAAATTTTATATATTACAGGACCCCTCTCTTTAAAAAAAATTCAATGATCATGTCATAAGAATATGATATCTAGAAAGTGGAATAAAATATATTTTTTAAATTTTTTAATAAAATTGGTTCTGGTAGTAATTTTTCACCTAAAATTACCACTATTCAATTTTCTAAATCATGGATTTATTGGTCTACCTTGTTTATGTATTATCATTATTTTTTAAAAAAACATGAAAAGTGTCAATTTTTTGGAATAATCTCAAAATGACAAGAGATGACCCAAAAACCCAATCATTTTTTATAAAATAATTTAATATTGTGTCATTGAATTTATTTTATCCTTTCCTATGTATTTTGGGAAATATTATAATTACTTGTTGTTGATTATGCCTCTAAATGGGTGGAATCCAAAGCCCATAAGAATAATGATACAAAATTTGTGTGTGATTTTGTCATGAAAAACATTTTATTAGGTTTGGAGTGGAAAGAGCCATCATTATTGACTAGGGCACACATTTTTTCAATAGAATAATTGGACTTATACAGATAATTAATGGGGTGTACCACAAAACATCTACACCTAACCATCCAAAAACAAATGGCCTAGAAGATGTTTCAAACATTTAAATTATTGGGATTTTGGAGAAAACAGTCAATCCAAACATAAAATATTAATGAAAAATATTAGAGGTACATTATGTGAATTCCAGATAGAATTGAAGTCACCCATTGGTATGATCCTATATTAGTTGATTTATGAAAAAAGATATCACCAACTAGTGGAATTGGATAACAAATAATACTGGGTTGTGAAAAAAAATTGAATTTGGATTTAGAGTGTACTAGAAAATTTAGAAAAAATCATTTATATTACATGGATGGAATTAGAAGAGAATATTTTGAAAATTAAATAATTTGTAATAAAATAACCAAGCTATCACATGATAAAATAATTCAACCAAATACCTTTCAACATTGAAAACATGTTCTATAAAACAATTCCATACTAATGGTAATGGAATGTAGACATAAATCTTGAGGGAAGGATAATTTCTTTTTAATAATTTCAAACCCTTTAGTCCAATTTATGTATAGAAGAAGAAGGAAGGAACCCCATTCAATATTTATTGTCAAAAGATAAAGACGTTTAATGGATGATTACCTAATGAACTGGTGGCGGAGCACAAAAATCTCCCACCAATCAAATAATTTCTTCTCATGGAATGAGGATGATACAAGGTCATTCACCCATGGATATTTAGGTAGGAATCAAAATTTTTATTGTTTCATTAGTATTTAAGATAAATTTACCTCTTACATCACCCCTAGAGTGTTAAAAGAATAATTACGACACTATTATGCGGGGTTTTAATTTTCAAAGGACCATCATAGAAGGAAACAACCAGGAAACCCAAGGAACTGGATGAAGAGAACAAAAAGATTTATTCTATAAGGGAATTAATTTTTATTTTATCTGTTTTAAACTCTCTAAAAAATTTTCTTCTAACAACATGTTTTTAGATTTAAAATATGAAATTCCATGCCTTCATTTGAATTTATGATTTCATGACTTCTCTAGTATACATGATTTTCATAGGAATAAATTGATACAATGTTTTAAATTTAATATAAATGAGATTAAATGAATAAAATGTAGAATTGGGTTTTTAATCGGAAGCATGGAGATTTCACTAAGGACTCATGATTTGAAGAAATTGCCTAATTCATGTAAATGAAATTTCAAAACATTTTTTCATGAATTGAATTTCCAAAACTCATGTGAATTTATTTATTGTTATTAACAATGACTTGAGAGTATGTCTTAATTGTATATCCCATTATGGAGAATATTTTTATAAAATTTTATTCATATTATATTATTGAGAATATTTCTATAGTGATCATGGGACATTCCACCTTATAGAACTATAATTTGATCTGTACAAAGCAATAACTATTAAAAACACATTTAAAAGGATTAATGAATCTTTTGAAAACCACATAGCCTAAAAGACCACCACTACATAAAAACATCTATAGCCTATAGAGACCATGAATCATCTTTATAGGAATATTCCCCGGGAGAAGATATTTTTATCCAATTTTACCCTCATACTATTTGCATAATATTTAATGTTTAATTGTGGATTTGAAGGTAATCATGGAAAATAAGATGATATATATTATGTGGAGGAATTTTGGGGGTGATTATTTTTGGGAATTTTAAAAGGTTATAGAATCATTCATTGAACTATATAATTTTCCTCCCATTGAATAAAAAAAATTAAAATGAGCAAAAGAATAAAAAAATTGAGAAAAATGGGTTGTGAATTTAGAAAACAAAAAAATAAACATAATATGACCTATTATGTATATCCTAGTTGTCTATGTGAGGGATTTGAGGGTTATTATAGTCATAATTTTCAATACAATAAGAAAAACATAGAAATTATATTTGAAAAAGAAAAATAATATACAAATTAAATATTATATATATATTTAAGATGGGTTCAAATCATTTATTATTTGAAATGGTCATATTATTTACTTTGTAATTTTTGAGGAGTTGTGAGTTGACATAAATTGAAGGGGATAATATTAATAAACATCTAATTTGAATATCTGTATTTATGCATGAAGAGATAAACACCCTCATTGAGCATTAATTTTTAACATCAAGTCATGGAATCCTTAACCCTCAGAGGAATTTTATCATTGTTTATAATACCCCTTGATTTTATTGTTCCATTTTACATTAAAAAGTAGTGAATGTAGTTATATTACAGTATTATGGTTAAGGATCATGATCCCATGATATGAGCATAAATCTACATAAATTGTATCATTAGAGATTAGATAAAACATTCAAAAGTGTCGTAAATCATGACATAACATGTTTAAAAATTACTAATTAAGTATCATGAATGAATGAAAGTACATGTTCCATCATATTTGAAATAGATAAAGTAAAATTATTGAATTTAATGGTACCTAGAAAATTGTGAAATTAAATTGATACTAAATATGACTTCTGATAATTTTATTTTACATTGATATTTTTTTAACATTATTTCTTTAAAATTTCAATATTGATATTAAATGTGACATTTTATACATTTGATTTTATGTACTGACCATGGAGGAATACAATGAACCAAATAATTCACCCATAATTTTCAGAATAATATTACTGAAAATAGCAAAAATAATCATCAATATTCCTTATGGAATTCTAAACATGGGAATAGAAGACAAAAAGAAAACTTTAATATTTTTTACTCCAATAGAAACCCTTTAAACAACCATTACATGTTTTTAATTTCCCATAGAAAAGGTATTGTTCACATTGTTGATACAATTTTGCTTTATAAATTCTTATCTTTATGAGATCACACCATGGAAGGAGATAGTACTTAAAAATATGAAAACAAATCAAAACCACATTTTAATTCTATGATAATTTTCTTGAATAAACTCATATGATACCCTTTTTCAAGGGAGTTTATGATTTTGTGATAGGAAATTTGAATTCATTATCATCCATAGAACATCAACCTATTATTTATTTAAAACAAATTCTTTGTGATTTAAAATAAGTGTATCTATTATAAGGATAAAAGTTTCACATTACCATTTCTAATATTCTATCCAGGACCCAATAGAAAAACCTGATTGACCATCTAAAAAGAAATGGTCAAGCCATGGGATGGAGTTTATAAGATATACCTAGAATCAAACCCTTGGTCTCCTGACATAGATTCTTTTTGTAAAAGGAAAACCGACAAATTTCGAAGAACCATATGAGATTGAAACCCAACATAAATGAAGTTGTAAAGAATTAAATTGATTTCTTTTGGAAACCCATATCATTTTACAAATTTATGACTATCAGTGGAAAACCCTTCCATGTTGATCCAATGATAATAGGGATGACATTGTGGACAGTTAAAATAATGAATTAATCCCAATAACAATCTAGAATAGTTTTAGTGTATGCCTTGGCAATAGAAGGATTATCCAAGACACCCAAAATTATTATTTTCAGATCCTATTAATTGAAAAATTAATTTAGAGGTTAAAAACAGGACATATTACATCTTTTTGGATGGGTTCTTTGGTTATTTTCAGTTATCTATTACCCAAAAAAGCCAGGAGATGATAAACATAACCTTTTATGTTCGGACCATTACATACAATAGGATTCCTTTCATATTGTGCAATTCCCTAGGTACATTCCAGCAATTTTTGGTAAGTATTTTCTATGATCACGTAGAAAAATACCTAGTGGTATTTTTAGGTGACAATAATATTTTTCAAAATTATTTTGATCAAATATATAGATATTTTAAAAAGATTCAGGGAGAAATATAATGTTTAACGTAATGAAAGGTGACACTTCATTGTTGAAAAAGGAATAGTTCTAGGGCGTATCATTTCAAAAAGGGAATTTATGTGGATTAATATAAAAATGAGAGATCAATTCTATTCAATACCCAACATATGTGAGATACATAAAATCATTTCTATAAAATGTGGGATTTTATATTAGATTCACTAATGATTTTAGTAAGATTTATCATCCACTATTAGTATTGATCATACAGGATGATTAATTTTCTTAATGATAATTACAAGAAGGTGTTTTTTGATCTAAATCCAATGTTTATTAACCCACCGATAACACAACCCCTGAATTGGGAACATCCATTTGAGATACTTTACGATACATCAAATCAGTCTATTAGAGAATTTCATTTCCCATGAATTTAATGAAAACCCCAATTCATTACCTATTATTAAAAACCATGGATTCCACTCATGTAATCTATTAAAAATCATAAATGGTGATCTATTCCATTATCTTTTCATTATAATAATTCAGCTCATATTTACTTGGAACTAATGTAATAGTAATTTTCATCGTCTAACACTCTATTATTTGATGAAGAAGAATGACACCAAACCAATAATGGTGAGATTGAGACTACACATATAAGAGTTCATTATGATGATTAAATAAAAAATACATCTAAAAATCGAGTGGATGATCACCTCAACAATCTACAAACCACTTCTAAGACATAAATTATATTGCTAATCCAAATCAATTAAGACATATCGAGATATTCTATAAATCACAGTGAATAATGTACTATGGTATTATTAAATAGTAAATTATTTGGTCTCATATTGGGTACCTTCTTCTATTAACAACCATATAAATAATAAACATAGAAATAGAATTTATATTTTATATATGGGTGGATCGATGTGTCTGAAAAAATTATAATGACCATGTCATAAGAAGATGTTTTTTGACATGTGAAATATAATTAGTTTTTCAATTTTTCAATTCACATTCATATGGATTTCATTTTGGATACCCCAATTTGATAGTTATGTTTTACAATCTATAATTTATTGGCTAATATTATTTAAATATGCTCATTATTTTTGTTAGAAATGTGAAATGTGTTACTATTTTGGAAAATTTTCTAGAGACGGAAGATTCCCTAAAATCCAATAATTTTATGTGAACTCATTAATGTTTGAGGCGTTGATTTTATGGGGCCCTTTCCCTTGTATTTTAGAAAAGGTTATATTTTACTTATCATTGATTATGTCTCCAAATTTTTGGTATCTAAAGCCACAATGATTGATTATACTAACTTTATATTTGACTTTTTTAGGAGAAACATTGTTTTAGGTTTTTAGTGATGAGATCCATCATCAACTACTAGGGGACACATTTTTTCAATAAAATAATAGGGGCTATTCTGTAAAAGTAATGAGATCACCACAATACATCTACACCATACCATTCCCAAACAAATGTCCAAAATGAAGTGTAAAAATAGAAGATTATAGGTATTTTGGAGGAAATAGTAAATCCAAATTAAAAATATTGGAACCAAAGGCTTGAAGACACAATATAGACATACAAAACATCATAAAAGACACCCATTGGTATGAGCGAGTCTTAGTTGATTTGTGGAAAAACAATCACCAATATGTGGAATTGGAGCCCTAGGCATACCTGTCAATAAAAAAGATTAATTTTTAGGTGTAGAGTTCTTGAAAATATGGAAAACATTAATTATTGGCTTTGGATGAAAATATAAGCGAATATTCTGAAAATTCAAGAACATATGAAAAAACTGGGGTCGAACATGAAAAACAAATCCAACCAAATCTCTTTGTACTAGAAGACAAAGATCTAATATATAATTTTATAATGAATTCAATTCCATGAAATATTCATTCCATGTGAGAAGAAACTTTTCTAATTAATAATATATATCATTTTGGATCCATTCAGGTTGAGAAATAATATGGTAGAAACCCATTAACTATCAATGGGAAAAGGTTTATGAAGTTCTGTGGAAGATTACCTCATGATCTGGTGGAGGAGATAAAATTTCTCCAACATATAGACTGATTTATACTCTTGAGGTGAGGTCAATCCAAAAATATTAACAAATGGAGCTTCTAGGAGAAAAATTATGGTTTCCAGTTTTATTATAATTTAGGATTTTTTTATCTCCTAGATCACCACCTTGATCTTAAATTGGAATATTCATATAGTAGCATGATGTGTTCTGATTTTTAAGGATCATCATAGAAGGAAACAACTATCCAACCCCAAGAAGTGGTGGAAGAGAAAAAAATATTTATTTTATAAGAGAGTTTATTTTTAATGTCTATCATTTAAACTACTATTATTTTTTTGTGAAACAACATTTTTTAACCATAAAAATATTAAATTTCATTCACTCTATTCAATGTATTCTCTTCTTGACTTAGAGGGGATCTTTGATTTTCTTTGGAATTTTTTGATTCCATGTTTTAGATTTAAATATTAATGAGATTAATTGAGTAAAATGGTTAATTGAATTTCTATAGTGAATCATTGATTTTAAAATAAGGAATTATGATTTGATGAAATTTATTAATTCATGTAAATAAAATTTCCCAGATTTTTTCATGTGTTGACTGTATTGAATTAATGTGAATGGATATATTATTATTAATCATTCCTTGAGATATTTTCCAAACTCATATGTCTCATTACCAAGAGGATTTCTAGACCATGTACTTTCTATTATATTCGTAATCTAATTCCATGAGTGACATTGGGTCTTCCAACCTTATATAACCTGAAATTTAAATTATCAAAGATATTAATATGAAAAGGAACATTAGAAATGAAGGAGTAATCTTTTGATTACCCCTTATCCTAAAATAAAACTATTACATCAATCCTATATTAGCACATAGAGACCATGAATGCCCTTTAGAGTAATAAAAAATCGATCGAGCTAGTTTTACCCATTCCTACACTCTTCTTTGAAATTGGTTCATATTTTATGTTGAGTGTGGTGGTGATTGGAATTTTTATAAATGTGATTATTTACAGGTTAAGTAAGAAGTGTCAGGGTGATTATTAGAGGAATTATCAAAGGTTGTAAAATCATTAACTATATTTTATTTAATTTTCCCACTGAATACATAAATGACAAGAGGAAGCAATAAATGATATAAATTGGTTGTGATTATTTAAACCATTAATCACCATTACTATACCAAATATTTTTATCATATGTGGTTAGGTGGTTAATTTGAGGATTATTCTAATCATAAATTTTTATAAAAGAAAAATGAAATGTAATGGTTCGTTGAAAATGAATACTAAAGTAAAAAAAATTTCAAAATATATATATTCAAGAGTGGTCATAAATAATTCATTATATATAAATTGATCATAATAATTACATTGGACATTTGGGTATATTGGGAGTTGATATAAATTGAAGGTAATAATCTCAAAAAACATTTACTTTTAACATCAAGTTTAATGCACTAAGAGATAAACAACCTCCTTGAGATATAATATTTAACATTATATCCTACAATCCTTAAACCATAGTGATATTTGAACGTTGATTACAAGACCTTGTGATTTTAGGATATTTATATCATTACAAATTGGATAACATATTTATTTTAAAATCAAATTGATATTGATAATTTTTTAATAATACAAGAATAAATATAAATGAATTTTATCACTATAGATGATAAAAATGATTCAAAATTTAGGTAAATCGTGACTTTTCATGTTTAATAATATTGACTGGGGATCATGAACGATGAAAGGAGATGTGAAATTATTTTTCTATGGGGAAAAGTAAAATGATTAAATGTGTTGTATCGTAGAAAATAGAGAAATTAAAATAATATTTAATGTGAAATTAGATATTTTAAATTGACATTGATAATTGTTTAAATTTTATTCATTAATGTTTTGAATTTTGGTACATTAACTAACATGTATAACCCATTATTGAATTTTTTGGCTAGAGTACAATAATTTTTTATGTGTTGGGGTATTTTATAGATCAAAATTTGGTGCATATTTCAATTCAAATTCTTTTTATTTTTTCTTATTTTTAAAAAAAACCTATTATTTTAATTTTAATTTAAAATAATGTGTGATTTGAATTATAGAATGAAAATGGTCTAAAATATGAATATTTTCCTAATTCTAGAAATTTGACATATTTTAATCATTTATGTTTTTTGATAGTATCATCAAAATTATTGAACTAATAATTGTGATTATTTTTTTTATTCATGTATTCTTGGGCTTCAAAATTCCATTCAGGACCACTGTTAAATTTGAAAATCACAAGTCCTGGAAAAAAAATCAATCGTCATTCAAAACTATCAGGGTAGATAGAGTAGAACCCAAATATTTAAATGTGGAATAAATCAGGATACACACTTTTTAAGGGGGACATTTCAAATTTATGTGAAATAGAATATTTAAATTCCTTCCAAAATTAAATTGGTAGGAGTTATTCACTTAGTAAGGGAGAAATTAGATTCTCAACATTATAGGATGATTCAGAAATCATTCATATAGAATATAATATATATGGAATTAGGAAAAAAAATATTCTATAAGTAAATGATAAAGATGGAATTATTAGGAAAACAATAAAAAGAATTTGGAAAACCATTAATTAAGAAAAAATTATGCAATTCAAATATAGTTTGGGTCAAACATGCTCAATATTTCAGAGGAAGAGTTATGACCCAAAAAAATTCCCCTATCACATATAAATGTTGGTGAACCCATCCTTTAAAAATTATCTGAGAACAATAACTATGTAAAATGACATAATTTAAGGAATGCAATACCCACTTCTAATAAAACAAGGCCTTTATCCTCCTTGATCACATTATCTTCATTTTTAATCTCATATTTACCCTAAATTTTAATATTATATAACCCTATCTTGCAAGAAGGTTTAAAATCCATAGTGGTTTGGTTTAAAGAAGGGGACCCAATTTTTTATGTTTTGAGTATTTAATGGTTTTAAATCACGATGATTCTTTTATTTTAAATGAATGAATTAATATTTAATTTATTTTTGAATTTAAAACAAATACAATTTTATTTTAATTTATTCTTAAATGTAATTTTTTTTATTTAACAATTATTCTACCCCATCTTAATTGAGATATTTTTATTCCAATTTGTTAATAATTAAACAAAACCATATAAGTGGGTAATTTAGATTTTATAAAAACAAATGAAAAAATTAATATATACTAATGTGTTTATTTGGGGAAAATAAATACCAAATTCAGTATTCCATGTGTGATTAAAGGTTAGTATATTAAAATCTATTCACACTGATAAATAATTAAATCAAATTTGAATAAGATAAATAATTGTTACTCAATTAATTTAATTATTTTTCTAAAACCAAAAGATTCTGCATTTATTAGAAACTATGATGACATAAATTAAAGTATATCCTAACCTAAATCCAATAACTTCCCTTTCATTTTAAATTAACCATGCCTTAAAAAATATATCTTTTTCTTAAATACTTGAATCGGGAACTTTTATGTGACCCCTATATTAAAAAAAATCTTTGGAGATTATATTTGTGTTACCACTCATACTACACGTTTAATAATATTTAATAGTTTTACACACCTAAAGATAAGTGTGTTTCAATATATCAACTATAGGGCTATGACTACGAAAAACACCAATACTATAAAAGATCAAATTGGGTTGTAGACACATTAAATTAGAAATATGATGGGGTATAATCGTTGATTAGGAAAGAAAAGTATAAATTATTAAATTTTTTATTAAATATGATAACTTAAATAATTATGTAAATGGTGAAATCATTCATGACTAAAATAAATTGACATACTACATTACTACATAATATAGAGAAGTTTCAAACAAATAATAGTTATTTAGAAAAATATAAAATTAAAATATATATGTAAATTATATATATCAATAATAATTATAGGGGTTTCAATATTTTAAATAGTTAATATTTTCAAGAAGAACATAATATGAACAATGAAGTGTTACATGAAACTCAAATCTAGTTTATTTAGAAAACCTAATAGAGCAATTATTAATATGGATTTTCATCAATACATTTTTGTGACAACAGAGAGTGAGAAATAAAAACATATTTAACATATTTTTTATTATTTCAATATTAAAATGATGAGATAAATCATCCAAAATATAACCTACATCCTCTCCTTATACCAAATGTCCATGTAGAAAATATCCAAATTAAATTTATTAATAGTTTTCAAAAGATGTTCATTTATAATGATATAATATAGTTTAAAGTACATTTCCATAAAAAAATATTCATTTCATGTTATAAATGTATATCTACCTCTTATAAAGCATTCTCAATAGTGTAATAATTTATTTTCACTCATTCATAGTAAAAAATAATGGAATAAATCTAATCAAAAAACTCATTTCACATAAAAAATGGAGCGGAGTATTTAGAAGGATTTAACCTCTAAATAAATTTGATTAATAACTATTATCCTTATACTAATGATTATTCTGAAAGGACTATCCATATATTATAGTAAATTTTATGTCTTGACAGACTAATATTAAATTTTAATTGAGACTAGTGCCTACATATGGTAAAATTAGAGAACATATATAATTTTCACTCCTATATTAAAATGGAATTGAGAAAATATTTATATTTTAAATGATTTAAATATCAATAATTCTAGGATGCATATGGAGAATAAATGGTATTTGGACCTCAACTATTGAAGATGAAAAATGAAAAATGTATGAGATACTATAAAAAATCTCATGGAAAATAATTTAATAGATAAAAGTAACACTAATATTTATATAAATGACATTGTATTTCCTATTTGGGAATCATATTTTTAAAGGGATTACTTTGGAAGTGAGTTACAAGGATTATCAAAAATTAAAATTATATATTAAAGATAAATTTGAATATTGATGTTTTTTTAATGAATTTTTCATTTCATATCTTTTGTAAATAGATCATAATATCATTGACTCAATATTCTCTTTTGTGATCCACTATTAATGTTGTATATGAAAAAAACATGATATATGTATTCTCCAAAAATAAAGTAGATAATGATCCAATCATAACATATGATTAAGAGGCTATCCTGATTCTTATTAATATAAAGGATGTAATGAGGAATTAGATAACATTTCTTCTTAATGTACATTAGTTGAATCATATATTAGAAGATGAAACATATGAGCAAGGGGATGAAATGAGGAAAAATTAAGAAAAAAATTTCACATATGGATGAATACTATAAATATTAAGGGTAAAATTATTTAAAGGGGTAGAATTTAGGATTTAATATTCAAATATAAATATTTTATTTTAAATGTTTATATTTCATCATAGTAATAGAAGTTATTTATTGAGATAGATTCACTAGAACATGTAAATTTATTTTAGTAGTAGATAAAATAATAAGTATAATTTTTTTAATGAAAAATATGGTTGTACAATTGGAAAATAAAAACATGTAAATAACAAAAATAAAATATGAAATTATTGTATTATATATTTTCATTAAATTATCCCACACATGGGTAACCTAGTGAATATAGAGCAAAAAATTAAAAAATTTATTTAAAATTTTTAAATTAATTATGTATTATATTTTTTAAAAAATATGTTGAATGGTGAATTATGAAAATATTATCTATTTATAGTTAGTATAATAAATTTTATAGCATTATAATTGTGAAATTTCTTTTATAATAGTAATTTCATGGTTAAAAGATTAATATATGGGCCATGACAAATAATTAATGAACCACATAATATAGGATTAACAATCATTCATGATGATACATTTTGAAGAAAAATATCATAGATTATTTTATAAATTAGTTTAAAGTAATATCAATATAATTGTATTTTATTAGAATAAATTGTTTTACATTATTCCATTAAACTATAATTTTTACATTATAATACAATATTAAAATAATCATAATAATAATACGAATTTGGAATAAATTGATGGAATTTTTGAAAACATAATTTTGAATTTAGTTAAGTGATATGTTTTCTAAATTTTCATAAATTGTAAAATACATTGGATAATGGTGAAATAAAATAAGATATAATATTTTCTATAAAGAAACATTATTTTATTAAACCATAATCTATGAGTAATTGATTAAAAAATAAAACATTATGCCAACCTGGAATTCATTAATTTCGTTATGTACTTAGAAAATCCATTTTTATATATAATCTACAGGAAAATCAATTTTTAATCAATTTTTTTAAAAAGCCCTCCATGTAACTTCTAAATTCACCACTGTGTCATATATATTGTCAAATAAAAAAAACTTATATATAAATATATATAATAGTAAAATAAAAAACTCTCTAATATATTATTTTTATGTTATGTTATAATTAAAAGAATACATAAGACCATTAGGTGTAGTGCTAAAGGTCTTACTCAAAGAGGAATGCTAGTCTTTTAATTTAACCATTTCAGTACCATTATATTTATTTCTTCATTTTATTCTTTTAATGTTTTATAAAATATAAATTAGTCACTAAATTTTTAATATTAATCTACCATAAATTAAATCATTTCAAAATTTTATTCTTAAAAATTTAATTTAGAATTTATAATAATATTCATTTTATCATTGACTACTTTAAATTACTTCAAGGATGTATTAAATAATCCACTTTTACTACAATACATAAACGGTTCTAAAAATGTAAAAAATTATTTTGTATATCCAATTTAACATATAAAATAATTTTTAAATAAAAATATGAGTTATATTAATGATATTAATAGTACAAAGTCTTTTCTATTTAGAATGACTAAAATTATATTAGTGAGAGAGATTTCCTAATCTGTATACATTTGTAACTATACATTCAACAATGAACTCATATACACATAAAATGACATGAATTCTAAAACCCTTAATCTTATGGAGATTATATAACTACTAAATGGTGATTGTAGAATATCCCCATTACATTGAAATGTATTGGGAACTGTGAACCAAAAAATATAAAATGATGAAATAGAATACAAGTAATTAATTAGATTAATAATATTTTATAATAAATTTACCAAATGGAATAATATTAAGAATATGGAAATAAATCATTATCTAAATCATGTATATCATTAATTAATTTTTTTATATTTATTATATAATACAATCAATCTGAGTTTGGAGTCTAGGTGAGGGAATTCATATCTTATTCTCTTCTTTTATAAATGTATTTCCATTTCTCAATCATTGCTATATATTATTTCACTAATAAAATTATAATATGTAATATTCTATTTAATTATTGAGATTAACATATTTATTTTATATTCTCTAAAAATGATTTTCATATATATCATTTGTTCTAATATTTTTACATGGTCACTTCCCTCTCCAAAATTATTTTATTTATAATGGCTCATTCATTATCTATCACTTATGTGTGACAATATTCCAGCAATATCATTTAAAAATTATATGATATCTATTATCATTTAGATATTGACAGGATAGTCATATTATATTACATAATTTTCATAATATTTCATTTATGTTATAACTTTTCATATTTGTAGAAGATGATTTTTCACATCTTCTTCTTTATAATTTATTCCACCTCAAATGAAAATTTTCAATTGTTTTAAAAAATAACCATTATAAGTCTTATATTATCATTTATAATATATATTGTGGAAATATGTATTCTATAAAATCCATTTAATGATTAATTTTATATAACATTCAAATCTAAATAGGGATTCTCAAGGAAATCATATTTCTATCATTTCATTATTTTTCTATTATATATCTTCTATTATATATATTTTTGAGAATTTAATGAAACAATAAATTTTTGTATTTTTATATTTATTATGTATTCTTTTGAGGTAACACCACATACATAGGGGTAACACCCATTGATTTTTATCTTATGGATATATTCTATTTGAATTTATTATTTATATAGTATTGATAATATTTAGTCAAATAAATTATTATTACTCTATATTTTCTAATAATTATATATTTCGTGATTCTTATGAAATCAATTTAAAATTTTGTTATTTAATGTATTTGACGAGAGAAATAATTTTAACGTTTTACATGTCATTTCAATATTGACATTTTTATATTATGTAAGAATTTTTTTGATTTTAGGTTTCATAGTGAACATTGTATTTTTTTTCATTTAATATGATTAATTAATTGTATGTTGTACATGATTTGAGGGGACTAAATTTTATCACACCTAGATCCATTTATAAGTCTCACAAGACAAATATTCATTTTAATGTACTTCATTTCAACAAATTTATATATTATATCATGGAATAATTCCATGATAATATAGTTAAAATATTAATAATTGTTCCGCCAATCATTATAAGATTCAATTACTCTCATCCATGTGATCATATTGTTGAATTATTATATCTATGTTATGTTTATGTATTTATTTATACTTATTATATTTTATTAATTATTCCTAACATATTATGTATCTTATATTTATTCATTGTGGGTTCTATTAGATTCTACCCACTACTGAGCATTTAATCTCACTCAATTTTATTATTTACTCATTTTCCCATGAAACCATGAAAAAATATATAAGTGATATAAGGATAATAAATGATATAATAATGAATAATTATATTTTAATGATTTAATTAATGTTTCAATATAATTTAGAGATAATATATATATATATGTTCTCCAAAGACTATTCAAATTTAATATTCTATATGTTTTCCATATGTTGAATAACTATGGACTCTATGTACATATAGTTGTGGTTGATAAAAAATCAGGAAGGAAAGAAAAATAATAATAATAAACATACCCTTGATCCCCTAAAATGAATTCTTAACATTTTAGATGACATATATAGTATATTACAAAATAAAATTTCATTATGAAATAATTAAACATGTGTACCAATATAAAAAATATACCATATAAGAAAAATGCACTTGAAAAATGAAAAATATGGTGAGATTAGATAAAAAACTAATGTGATGATTAAGAATTAATAATCTAGATGATCAGATAGAATTCATGAATCCCATTCATCAAACATTTTTCTCAAATCTGTTGAAAATTTCCTAAAACAAGTATTACCCAGCCAACATAGAATGAATTTTAAATGACTCTATAAGACAATATTATTTGATACTCTATGGCTAAAGAATAGAATTTTTAATCAATGTAAATCTTTCAGGGATAACAAGAGCTCTTATATATACCAACAAAGTTACTAACTGTAAAAGTGAAATGAAAAAATAATATATTGAGGGTGATTGAATTTGTAATTTGTGAAATAAAACAAAATAAATATGTTTGAACCATTATTAAAATCATGATTGAAAACAATGTAATAAAATCACATATTTCTAAAAAAAATTTGTTTAATGTTTCAATTATAAATCGTACCTTGTAAAATATGACTAAAAGTGGGTTTTTATACAAGGAGAACAATGTTTAAAATCATCCTAACCCTAGTGAAGGTACCATTATAATTTTATTTTTAATATATATTATATTCATATACCATAATTACTAAATATAGTGTATGGTATCACATTTTTTTTGATAGTTTCATGGAAAAAATCAAAATATTTCAAAAACCAAATAAATTTTCAAAAATCATGTCATAGAATACAAAATCAAGATTATTTTTCTTATTTTATGGGACCACCTCCTAAACTGTGATATTTCTAAGTAAACCAAAATTTTGTTTGTCATATTATAGAGACAATTTTTTAAAAAAATCATCCATATAATATTCATCAACTATCACTTTTATTTTCATTAAATCATGGTTTGGTGCTCTAATAATATGTCATGTAATATAAAATCATGAATTATCCCCTCTTATACACTATTAATTTTTTTTTTGATTTTCTTTATTTTATACTATAGTTTCTAGAAATTTAAAGATGTAATAAAATTAAATCATTTAACTATAAATAAAATACTCAAAAATTATTATTATCATTCAAATAAAAAAAATAATGAAAATTGTTAACTTTAGATATAACCTCTAATTTTGGAGTCTTTCTAGTAGAAACATAATCATTGAAAAGAAAATCACATGATAAGATAAAAACGTTGATAATGTGATTTATAGTCCATCACGTTGTACACTAATTAAATTTTATTTCCCCATAAATCAGAAACACCATGATAAAATACATTTTAACTATTAGTATTGGATATTCACACTCTCTATGTCTTCAAAATATCACTTAAATATCAATAATAACTTAATTTTATAATTTCAAATCAGACAATTTATATCATTATATAAAAAAATTTCATAATCTCTTTGAAACAGAACTCTTAAGAATAATGATTATACCAACACAATATATTCACATAATTAAAAAACATCACACTACAAAGTATCGCCTTAAGGAAATGCACTAATATCCTTCAATGAAAGAGTCATACTATATCAAAAATATAACTCTAAAATTTTACATCAATGAAATAATTTGATGTTGAATATAAAAACTAATCCCATTACTACTCATATCATAAATAATATAAAAGTAAAAAATTAAAATTTTGTGTCATTTTACGAAAAATGTTCTTTCCTTGTAAAAATAGATTTAATTTAACATAGAATATAGTTTAACTTTTGAAATGAAACAAATGAATTTAGTTTTTAAAAAAGAAAAAAATCACAATTCTCCATTTTAGTATTATTATACATACATATGTGTTTTTATAGAAAATACCATCATTAAGGAAGTTAGATTTTAAAATATGTTATATTATATTTGTAGAACACATTTAATATTGATATGCACTCTGAACTATAGAACAGTCATATTTTTAATGTCTTCTCCCAATGTAAATAAAAAAAATCAACTCACCTATCATTTAAGATCACAATATAATCACTTAGGGAACTCAGAATATTCTCTAATCACTGTGAGAAATATTTAATATATATATTCATGAATCAAAATATCTGTTACTAATATATATTATCCCTTCCATCTTAATATCCCATGAAAATCTTTCAAAACACTCTATAATAGATGGAAGCTATTATATAAATTCTACACGATTTATCAAATCCTTCCAAGTGATTGTATATAGTGAAAATATTCATCATTGAATCTATAAAATAAAATAATACCAAAATATGCACTCTCACATATATTTTCTAGATAAAATATTTTAAAATTGAAATGATTAAATATTAAATATAAACCAAAATCCACCAATATTAGATAAACATGGATGAATTCTTATAATCTCTATTATATGATCATAAAAATATAATGGATATAAAATCCCTCTAAAATATGTTATGAATTTTGCATATAAAAAATATCAATATGTTTTCCATTATACATAATTCATAATAGTTATTCCTGTAAATGAAAAATACCCAATATTAATGTAACATAAAATCCATTTTTGGGTTTCAATAAAAACCATTTTAACTTTAATAACTTAGATCCATTTATAAGCCTTGTGAATTACGCCTCAACACTCCACTAAATATTTTTGGTACTACTTTCTATCGGTATGTCACGACCCATCCCCCGAGGCCCGTGTCGTAACTACCCCATGCCCTCCATCCATAGTTTAGGGTCTGGAGACTAGCACAAAAGCCATAAATCCTGATTAAAAGAGAAGGAATGTTCTTTATGAAATGTAAACACACACAACCAGATTACAAGAGGAAGAAAACACTAAGTGAAGCAGCATAATAAGTGTGATGAAAGTACAAAGGGGCCGGAATACAAGCCCAATAGTAAAGTACAAGGAAAATACAAAACAACAGGAAGTTGTTAAGCAGCTCTTGGATCGTCCTTCGGAGTTCCTACTTGAAGTGTAGGTATAGTCCGGGTCATTACACGATATTTGAACAAAATTTTAAATATAATTCCTCCTATATTTATATATATAAATATATTACATTAAACTTATTCTATGGTAACATATATTGAAACAATATTACACAATTAAATAAATCAGAAAAAATAATAACTCACTTTAAAATACATTTGAAAATATTCATATTTTAATGAAAAAATAATATTATTAATCATTTCACATATCCTATAACCCCTAAAAATAGTAATATAAAAATTCATCCATCTACTCCATCCATTTTTATTCCCCACAATAATTTTACTTCATCACCACTATAATAAAAAATAATAATCTAATTAATATCTATTCCTAGAAAAATTTATGACTCCTTTAATACTCATCAATCACAGACTCCAAATTCATATAATAAAGAAAACATAATCATTTGTTTTAATTATAAATGAAAATAAAACATAATTATAAATACAATATAATTCATATAATGATAAATATGAAATCATATTGTTTTTACAAATTTTCCCCAAAATATAAAACAATTATTATTTCATGATTTTAAAGCTACTCATTATTCCATGTAAAAAAATAATTCAATATTCCATATGATTCTTTTTAAAAATTTGACAATCATAACATTTCAAACCATCTTAAAAAAATAATTTTTTTAAAATTTTACATTATAAAAATCATGCTATAAAGAAAAATATTAATATTTTCCTTAAATAAATATTGTTGTAATTTTATTTAATAATACGATTTTAAAAAAACATGAAATCACGAAAACCATCCAAAAATATATATATTATTACTTAAATAATTCACACACATCATTACATTATAAGAAAATAGTTTTGAAAATATTACCTCAGACAAAAAATCACATTCCAAATATTTTTTTTAAACTCAAATGGTATTTTCCACATTATCAACTAATTATATATCAATTTCCACATTAAACAACTATTCATTAGCATGAAGGATACTCATATTATCAATATTTAATGTTTATGTTTTAGTTATGTATACACTATCTCAAATAAAAATAAACCATTTATCAATTATAATCAATATGATTTTAATTACTATTAAAATAATTTTGTTTAACATATCAATATTTCATAAAAAATATTCTATACAACATTTTTTAAACCACTAATTTGAATATATATTTGATATATTAATGCTCCATTGTTCATTATTTACTCAATATTCATTCCAAAAATATAAAATCCTTTTATATGGATATCATAACATTATATGCTTAATAGTAAGTCACCAATGAATCATAACCAATATAATTTGAAAAAATATTTTAATATATCATTTATTTTATCATTCCATCCCAATTTATTAATTTAATTTTTCAAAAAACCCATTTAGTGTCGTATAAGTCCATATATGAATTTTAAAAAATTATATTCTTTCATCTACACTATTATTCATATCTTACATGCATAAAACATATGAATCTAAAAAAAATATTCTTTTCCAAGATATGGATACGTTATAATAGAAAATTAAAAACATTTTAAAAAAAGTTATTTATTAAAAAAATTAATATATTTTATATTACATTTAACTTTCCATCAAATCAGCAGTCACTATGTAACACTATAATTTAATCAAATAATAATATATTTTTATACATTCTTATATATATATTTTCACTAAACATTTTAAATTTATTTATCAATATCTATAAACATTTGGATTTCATTAGTGAGAAATAATTTTCTTTTACCAAAACCTATAACATATTAAAGCATCAAATTGTCTTTAATATCAGTTATCTTGAATAAATATAAGAAATAATAACAAAATAATAATATTTACCTAAATAGAACTAATATTTGTAAGAATAGTCACAAAAAAAATCAATTTTATTATAAAGAAAATCAATATAACACCAACAACTAAAACTCATATCATAAAAAATATCATTTATATCATAAGAAAATGGAATTATGAATCAGAATCATTACATTTTTTTCTAGGTCCCAATTAGCACACATTTCCATAAATATTCAGAAGGAAAAAAATGTCTATTCAATTCATCATATGGGTCCTTATTTATCCCTATCACATTTACCCATCCTAAATCACATTTAATGGTAATAAACTATCATTTTCCTAGAGGTTGTCAAAATACACTATTTTTAATACTCTAATAAATATATAGTGTAACATCCCAGTTCCAGAAGCCACCCAGAGGCACCCCATACCCGTTTGGTCACATGGCCTGAAGCGCATTTCCCAAAATGCCAGAGGCAGCTGACTAGTAGTGAGGGTCATGGGTGTGATAGTGGGGAAACTATGCTCTCATTGACAGAGTACACAGTGGAAGTAAATAAACATGAAATAGCGGAAGTAGTAAATAATGAACAATAATAAACATCGGAAGACTAAATTAGCAAACAACTGGGTCACATATGTATATATATATGAAATTTTCCATGACACATATCTAAGAAAGTATCCAAACAAGTTACAATGATGAAAAATACAATAGTACCAAAAAATGTACAAAAGAAAGTAAACAGCTCCTCAGCATCGCAAGCCAATGCTTGGTCACATGCTCTCCTGCTCCAAAGAAATAAAGTACCAGAAGTTGAAGGGTGCATTCCCCTGCCTATATCTGCAACAACATATTCTGTTTGGGCCAAAAAGCATGACCCAAACAGGGTGTGAGACTAAATCCCAGTAGGCAACCACCTGATGATCCGTTACTAACAATCAGTGAGTATATGGCAGGTAATAGTACAATAATCAGTAAAGAGTTTCACCAATAGAAGATAGTAATCAGTATGCTGTAAACATGATGAAATACAATAGTGATCAATCCATAGAACAACATGTAGCGGTGAAGCAACAACTAATAGAAATAGGAAACCCTTTGGGAAGTACTCACAGCCATCCCCTCTGGTCCTATCCAAGCTGTACCACAACCCTCTAGGTAGTGCACTCAGCCTAACCCCACTGGTTTGGTCATATGAATTTATAAGACTCTATGGGAAAGGTCTCTTGGTCAATTTCCCTTATAGTCCAAGATAGTCAAGGAATCTATGAGAAGGATCATGAGGTCTAACCCTTTTATATACCTAAGGTCTAGAGACTATCTGAGGAGCTCACTCGATCAATCCTCTTATAGCCTCATGTATACCACAGACCTTCTGAGGAAGCTCACTCAGTCAATTCCTCCTCTAGCCTAAGATGGTTTTAAAGGCATTCAAACAAAGTAAATACTCTATGAAGAAGATCACTCGGCTTACCCTCCATATAGTCTATAATATCTAAGACTCTCTAGGAAGAACAATCGGTTTATCCCTTATAGTCTATAGCACCAGGTTCTCACATTCCCATTCTAGTTGGTGCATATTAATGCTATAAGGCCAATGTACACCTATAGAGATACTTGGCTAACCAAAGTACACCTATAGAGCTACTAAGGTAAAAAGTCTACAGATCAACAAGCATGTTAACAACATCATTCCATCCTACGATCACATGGCATGGAAACAGGTATAACCACAAATGGGTAATGAGACCCAAAGGTTGCAACAAAACATGGCAGGGGAAAAAAATCCAAGCACAACAATTATCCACAAAAATGATCAAATTTACTCTACACAAGCATGGAAGCAAGGCAGGAATAACCATAAGGGAAAAAAGGAATACACGCAATACCTCATTCCCAAGTATTGGAGGAATTTGCACATAAAACTCAAAGACATCAAAAGGTAAGGCACAATCCACCTACCTCGATCCTTGGAGATATATATACTTGAACCGCGAGACTTGATTCTCCTCAGAATGGCGTAGATCTACTAAAACACACAAAAATTTTTACCCACGATAACTAAATAATGAGGAGTAATTGGAAAACATGGCTCTTGGAGAAGGAATAACTCATTGCTGCGGTACCAACACAATCGATGACGGTCGATTCAGATAATATAAAGAGGGTCGGAGAAGATTCTTCGGCCGTAAGGGTTTCTCTCGGTCAAAGGCAATGGAGAAGAATACAGTTCTATCGATTAGGCATGACCCCGGTCCGTTTAATGGAAAAACTAAAATTCACGGTTTTTACTTCTTTAGTACATGGCGTGTACTGTAAATTTTTTTACTCTGTATTAGGCGACCTCCACATCACCCCTAAACACAATGTGTGTTGCCCAGGCATGGCCAGCACACGGCCTGGCGTGGCAAGGGAGTACACATCGTGTACTCATAAAGTACACGATGTGTACATAAAAAATTTCTAGAAACTCTTCTTTTCTCAAAAACACCTGGAAAAATAATGACATACCGGAAAAGGATGATTCGGGTTCTTACAAACTTCCCTCCTTGAAGAAATTCATCCCTGAATTTTCCTAGTGAGGCGTAGAAGATGAAACCCCAAACAGCTCAGGCCACTGTGATCCTACATCAGCCTCCCACTCCCAAGTCTCGTTCTGCACTCGCTCATGCGGCCATAGAACCCATACAAGAGGAACAGACTGGCGAAATTGAACCGTCGTACTGCGATTGACAATCCAGATAGGATGCTCCTCATATGACACATCCTCTTAGATCACAACCTCTTTGGGATGAAAGTCATGATACGGGTCTAAAAAGTAACGTCGGAGATGAGAAACGTGGAAGATGTAGTACATAGACCGATACCTCTGAAATAACTGCAACTAATAGGCAACCGGACCAACTCTCTCCAACACATCAAACATCTCGACGTACCACGTTGAAAGCTTACCCCGTCTCTGGATTCTCTTGTGTCCCAACCTTGGTGTGACACGCAGGAAAACCAGATCCCCGACCTCGAACCCCAGAGGTTGTCTCCGCTGATCAGCATAAGACTTCTGTTGAGACTGTGTTGTAGTCATCCTCTTCCAAACCAACTCCATCTTCTCTAAGGTCTCCTAAACAAGACAAGGTCCCAGCACAGCTGCCTCTCCAGCCTCCATCCAACATAAGGGTGATCAACATGGCCTACCATACAAAGCCTCGTAAGGTTCCATCTGAATAGTCTCCTAGAAACTATTGTTATAGGAAAACTCCACAAGTAGTATATGCTTCCCCCATGAACCTCAAAGTCTATAATGCAATCTCAAAGCATATCCTCAATCACCTGGATCGTATGCTCGGACTGGCCATTAGTCTGGGGATGGTATGATGTAATCAAAAGTACCTGTGTACCCAAAGCCTTCTGAAGTCCCTAATAGAAATGAGAAGTATAGTGTGCATCCCTGTCTGAAACAATGGAGTGTGGAACTCCATGTAGACATACAATCTCTTGGATGTACAATAGTCCCAGCTCATCAACACTGAAGGTCTCCTTGATCGGAAAAATGTGAGAATCATTCATAAGCCTATCGATGACAACCCAAACAACATCACTCCATCGAGTTGACCATGGAAATCCAGTCATGAAGTCTTTCGTGACAACATTCCACTTCCAATCAGGAATGGGTAACTGCTGTAAAAATCATGTTGGTCGCTGATGCTCCACTTTCACCTGTTGACAAGTAGAAAATCTGATGACAAAACCAGCAACATCACTCTTTATAACTGGCCACTAGTATTGGCAATGTAGATTACGATACATCCTGTTGATGTCAGGATGAACTGCCCAAACTGAAGAATGAAAATACCGCATCAGCACCTCGTGTAGTTCGCCGACACCCATACACGTCCCTAGAAATGCAAGATCTCATCATCACCCACTATCCATCCAGGAAGAGGGTCCTCTCCTGACACACTCTCCCACAAGACTGTTCTTTCTGATTCTGATTTCTGTCTCATCCATACCCGAACAAGAAGTGTAGAGGTAACAAATACAGAAGATAGGTAAGTCTGTCCCTGTCTATCATGAACCCCCAGATTCATCTTAGAGAATAGATCCAAAAGCTGCCACTCACTACTAGCCTCCAGAACTACCGGAATCTGAGTTCTCATACTCAACGCATCAGCTACTGCGTTTACCTTTCCCGACATATAGGCGAGCTCGAAGTCAAAAGATTTAAGATACTCGACCCACCAATAATATCTCATATTCAGATCATTCTGAGTGAATATATACTTGAGACTCTTGTGGTCAGTGAAAACAAAAAATTACTCTCCCAGAAGGTAGTGTCTCTAGTAGCGTAAGGCATGAACGACTGCTGCCAACTCCAGATCGTGCATCGGGTAGTTCCTCTCATGTGGCCTCAACTGCCGAGACCCATAAGCAATTACCCCATCTCCCTGCATATGCACAGCTCCCAACCTAATACCTGAAGAATCACAGTAAACAGTAGAGCCTTTTCCCATCTCTAGCAAGACCAGTATTTGTGCTGACGTCAGCCTCCTCTTCATCTATTGAAAGGCTGACTCACAAAAATATGACCATAAAAATTTCTCCCCCTTCATGTTCAGACCTGTCACCGATGCTTCTAGGTGTGAAAAGTCATTTATGAAATTCTTGTAGTATCCATCCAGCCCTAGAAAACTCTGCACCTCAAATAAATTCTTCGGCTACTCTAAGGAAACTATAGCTCTCACTTTCTCTGGGTCCACTAATACTCTTGTCTCTGATATGACATGACCCAATTAGTGAATCTGATCCATCCAAAAGTGGCATTTCGAGAGCTTAGTATATAATTGATGCTCTCTCAATGTACTTAGAAGGATCTCAAGATGGGTAGCATGGTCATGACGAGAGTGAGAGTACACCAAGATGTCATCCACGATAACCACCACAAAGGAATCAAAGTATGGATGGAACACTCTGTTCATTAGTTGCATAAAACTACCGGCGTGTTCGTGAGACCGAACGGCATAACTGTATACATTTATAGACCATACCTTCTCCTGATGGCTGTAAGAGGTATATCTGATGGTCTAATGCGCAACTGATGATAAACAGACCTAAAATAGATCTTTGAGAACACCCAGCATCCTCAAAGATTATCAAAGATGTCATCGATCCTCGGTAATGTATATCGGTTCTTGACTGTCAAACAGTTCATCATTCGATAATCCACACAAAGCTGAAAGGTGTCGTTTGTCTTCTTCACAAACAGGATAGGCGAACCCCAAGAAGAAGTACTGGGTCAGATGAAAAACCTTTCCGGTAACTCCTCCAACTACTTCTTGGGATTCTGCAACTCAGGTGTAGCCATCCTAGAAGGAGGAATGGACACCGGTGATGCTCCTACCACGAGCTCAATCGAGATGTCTGTCTCATGCTCCAGGGGCAAACCTGAAAATTCCTCTGGAAATACATCCATGAAATGATCCACCACTGGAGGAAAGTCTAACTGTGAAGTCCCCTAGTCATCAATATAAAAACTGAAAATCTAGGATAAACTCCTCCTTTCCCATGACGCTCTGGTCCAGCTCTACCTGCCTGGACATCCCACTCGCCTCTATGAAGAAAATATCCACCCTTTGGTGATACAAAACTCACCCTACAGCGATAGAAATCAATTAATTCCTAGAAGGGAACCAACCAGTCCATCCTAAGAATGACGACATAGCACGTCATTCGTAAGACATAGAGGTACCATATGAAAAGACACCCTGCAACCTCAAAGGGAACTCTCTGCACTAACGTATGCTAGATGTCCCCGTTCCCAACAATGTGTCAAGAGTCAACATGTCGTCAGACAAAAAGATACAGAGCCCATTGCTCTATACAACATCAACAGAGATAAAACTATGTGAAGCACGAGTATCAAAAAGGGCTGAAGATAAATCTGAGGCTAACCAGATTGTACTGGAACTGTAGAAGGTATGGGATCCTGCTTCTGATAGGTCTGCTTTATGGTGAATGTCTTGCATGCACTGCGGCTCTATGCCCCTGGCTGACCACTTTGAGCTGACCCACTCTTCTCTTGCTGGTAACCTGGTGACTGACCACCACAACCATGACCTCCACCTTGGCCCGAACGGCTGGAAGAACTCCAGTTCCAAATATGGTGAGAAACTGGTGAAGCATATCCTGAACGCGGGGTCATAGAAGAACCCCGACCACCAGCTGAAGGTGATAAGGTCTGAGAAAAGCACTGAAGATGGCCCATCTTGATGCAAGATCAGCACTCCATCAGGTCCCTCTAGCACTGAGGCCTAGTATGCCCACTCCTTCCACACTGGTAGCATACGACCTGGGTGCACGAAGATACATCCTTCCTTCTCTGATATCCCTCCACGATGCTTCCTACTATCCGTAGGAGGAACAACAGCTCTAGATGTCGAACCGCCCTGGCTCACTACTCCGGAATACCTCAGGTTGTGCATAGTTATCAACACCTGGTTGACGATAGAGGATATTGATGTCATCCTAAATATATTCACCTGGGAACCATTCTCCTACCTAAGACGCATCTTGAACTTCCTAGAAATGAACAGCTCTTCACCTGATGGGATTGGCGTGAAGTGCTGGAGCTCGGTAAATCGAGACGAGTAATCCATAATAGAAAGAGTACCTTGTTGTAGACTTATAAATTCCTGGGCTTAGTCAGCCCTCAAGATCTCTAGGTAAAATTACTCATAGAAGGTGGTCCAAAACTCATCCCAAGACATACTCTGCTGGCGCCCCGACATCGAGATCACCTCCCTCCACCTCTTGGTAGTGTCTTATAGCATATTAGTAGCCATCTTTACACTTTTCTTGGGGGTATGTCCATAGGATCAAAGATCGTCAGCGTGTCCTCTAACCATGACTCTGCAGCCTGGGGTCCTCCATCCCTTGACAATGTAGGAGGATGTTGCTGCCTTAAAATCCACATCAATTCGGCCATCGACGAGGCAAGAGGAGGTGCTCCCTTAAAAGTCTACATCATCCTCAAGAAGTCCCCCCTGAACTGCGCATCGGTGCCTGCGACGGGTATAACTGCTGGTACCAAGGCTGGCATAGTAAGAGGATCTGTAGGAGGTCCATGGTCGGCCATATCCGGTGTCTGATCACAGTCTAGAAACTGACGTACAACCGAAGGAAATCTCAGAGGTATGGATCTGAAAGATCAAAATCACACCTTTGATTATGATTCTCAAAGATTGAGAACTCAAAAGTACAAAATGAGAACAGGATAATGAAACATTCAAGATTACAAAACATGACTACACGGTGTGTATAAAACTACTTGGCATGTTCCTTAAGGCCATTTATATGGGCGTTTACTCCTGCCACCTCTGGTCGTGTAACACGCAAAACTACATGGCGTGTACTTGAACTCCCTTCCCCTAACCGAGTCTCTTTAAATAGCTAACCCACACGGTCATCTTAACCCTATACTACATGGCATGTTCACTAAGGACACAACGTGTACTAGGCAAGGATTTGGTGACCCGTGTTCTTAGTTACACGGTTGACCATTGCACGGTGTGTTCCGAACAAATACAGCGTGTATAAGAGAAGATAACACCGACCCGTGTTGTTCATGACATGGTCGGGTACCTGGAATAAGACTACATGGCATGTTCTTTAAAAACACGGCGTGTTCTACTCGAGCTTCCCTGGCCCGTGATGTCAGTGAAACGACTGGGTACACGGCTCTATACTACACATCATACACCTACCATACACGGTGTGTTCCTAAAGAAATTTCCTCAACCCCATGTTCCTCCTCACATAGTCTGTGACATGGTCTGAAACTACAAGGCGTGTTCTCATAAAGTACACGCTGTGTATTCTGGGTTTTTCTGAGCAGTAGCTCAGAAACTGTACCGACGCCCAAAAACATAGAAAACAAGGCATAAAGGTGCCAAAATCCGATCCATGAGGGCCCATACTCCCCACGAATCACATCTTGGAATCCAATATAGTCATATATATGGAATAATATGTCAATGATTCACCAATTTATGATTCAAGATGGACTATAACACCTCAAGAACCAAAACATGTCGTTCATTTATGAAGAGAACAATACAAAAAATCCTCTATCAAACTGTAGAGATTCTACTAAAGAATCTATCACAACAGCATGCATAATCTACACAAAGTCTATCACGACAACATGCGATCGCTAATGCACCCTATATGGCATGGAAATAATGGATAGAATGTGATTTCTATGAAGTGCCTATATGATACATGAGATGGAATACTCTCATCTAATCCGGTTGGTATATAAATAGAACCATAATAGCAACAACAACAACATGACAAGTCATGTGAATCACTCTAGGTGAAATCATATCAACCGTAAAATCTCAAAACCAGAAAACTACAATAAACGAGGTAGTATGGATTTTCCTTGTATACAGGTTAGCTACTCCCGAGAACAACTTATTACCAAGTACCAAATCCATCCTATCCATGGAAACATGATCCAAACAGTAAATCAAGAGAAAAGAAACCCTCTGATAACACTTTGTAACATCCCGGTTCTGGAATCCACCCAGAGGCGCCCCGTACCTGGTTGGTCACATGGCCTCAAGCACATTTCCCCAAACGCCAGAGGCTGCTGACTATCATTGAGTGCCTTGGGTGTGATAGTGGGGAAACTATTCCCTCATTGACAGAGTACACAGCTGAAGTAAATAAAATGAAATAGCGAAAGCAATAAATATCCGACAATAATAAAAAATGGAAGACTAAATCAGCAAAAAACTGGAGCACATATGTATATATATTGAATAATTAATGGTACATATATACAAAAGCAGCCAAACATGTCACAATGCTGAAAAATACAATAGTACCAAAACAAGTACAAAAGAAAGTACACAGGTCCTTATCATCGCTAGGAAAACCACGATCCCATGCTATCCTGCTCCAAAGTAATCAAGTACCAGAAGTCGAAGGGGGATTACCATTGTTTATACATTAAACATCACAGTCTGTTTAGGCCCAAAAAAATCACCCAAATATAGTGTAAGACTAAATCCCAGTAGGCAACCACCTGATGATCTTTTCCTAACAGTCAGTGAGTATATAGAAGGTAATAGTACAATAAGCAGTAAATAGTAGCAGCAATAGTAGGAAGTAATCAGTAAGCAGTAAACTGGATGATATAAAACAGTGATCAATCAACAGAACAACAAGTAGCGGTTACAAAACAGATAAAAAAACAGGAAACCATTTGGGAAGTACTCACAGCCATCACCTCTAGTCCTATCCAAGAAGTACAACAACCCTCTGGGAAGTGCACTCAGCCTAACCCCTCTCGTTTGGTCATACGAATTTATAAGACTCTCTGGGAAAGCTCGCTCGATCAATTTCCTTTATAGTCCAGGGTAGTCAGTTACTCTCTGAGGAAGATCAGGCGGTCTAACCCTCTTACAGCCCCAAGGTCTAGAGACTCTATGAGGTGCTGACTCAGTCAATCCTCCTATAGCCTCAGGTATACAACAGACGCTTTGAGGATTCTCACTCGGTCAATTCTTTTTCTAGAGTGGGAAGGTTTAAAATTCATTCAAACAATTTAAAGACTCTATGAAGAATCTCACTCAGTCTACCCTCCGAATAGTCTATAATATCTAAGACTCTCTGGGAATCACACTCAGTCTATCCCTTATAGTCTATAGCATCGAGTTCTCACTATCCCGTGCCAGTCAGGGAATATTAATGCTATCAGGCCCAAGTAAAACTATAGAGCTACTTTGATAACCAAAGTACACCTATAGAGATACTTGGATAAATAGTCTACAGAGCTACAAGCATGTTAAGAACATCATTACATCCTACGATCGCATAGCATGGAAACAGGTATAATGGCCAATGGCTAATGATACCCAAAGGCTGTAACAAGAACAAGGCATGGGAAAAACATCCAAGAAAAATAGTTATCCACAAACATGATCAATTTAACTCTCTAGAAGCATGCATTCTAGGCAGGAATAACCACAAGGGAGAAAAGGTAAACACGAAATACCCCATTCACGGGTATTGGTAGAATTTGCACATAAAACTCAACTACATCGAAATGTAAGACACAAACTACCTACCTCGATCCAAGGATATCTATATACTTGATCCACGAGGCCTGATTCTCTTTAGAATGGTGTAGAACTATGAAAACACACAAAATGGTGCACCCGCGATAACATAAGAAAGAGGAGGAATTGGAAAATAAGGCTATAGGAGAAGGAAGAAATCACCACTGCGGTTCCAATGCAATAGACCGTGGTCAATTCAGAGAACAGACGGAGGCTCGGGGGCTCGGAGAATATTTTCGGCTGTATGGGTCACTCTTGGTCGAAGGCACTGGAGAAGAAGACAGTTATGTCGATTAGGTGTGACCCTGGTTTGTTTAATGAAAAAAGAAAGAAAATTCACGTTGTGTACTTCGTGGGTACATGGCTTGTACTCTACTTTTCCATACTACGCATTAAGCAGCCTCCACATCACCCCTATAAACTATGTTTGTGGCCTGGGCACAGCCAGCGCAAGGGATGGTGTGGAAAGGGAGTATATGTTGTGTACTTTAAAAATTTCCAGAAACTCCTCTTTTCTCAAAAACTCCAAGAAAATTAAATACATACCGAAAAACGATGATCTAGGTTCTTAGATATTGAAATAAATGATCATTGTGATACCATAATAACAGATGATATAAAGAGTCTCCCTTAATGACCACCTACATCAAGTCACGGGTTGGATTCTAGAACAATGGGTACATATACATAATGATTGTTTAATTTTGATTTTTAAACAAAAAAATTATGTGCCTTTAATCATAACTGATTTGATATTCCAAGAAATATATATTTCAATGAAATAACAAAAATTAAAACCCCAAAAAACAAAATGAAAAGCCGATAATAGTACCACAATAATGAAATAAAAATCGTATAAAAAATACTCATTAAAAAACAATTAAAATAATAAACAAATAATGTCCAAAATACAAAACTGATCATACATTAATTTGTGTAACATGTTCCACTAAAACTAGTAATGATCCTTATGAATGTGGTTCCTTTATAAATGACCCAGGAGTGTGTGATAATAATATGTTAATAATTATATAAAAGAATACTTCTTCTTATTCCAATTCTCCACCATATCTCATGTTTCCTCTTAAACTACACATCACATCATCACCTTCAAATCATTATGAAGTATCCTCCTCTATATCTACTTTAATAATAAAAAATTTAATCCTTTATTATAAATAAAATAATTATTTTTGTACATATGTTTCAATATATTGATATAAAAATTTCAATAAATAGAATCTTATTTCAGCATTAAATTCATCAAATTCAATACTTTGATTTACGTAGATCTATAACAACCCTTTAATAAAATAACATAAATTCAAAAACAAACTTTTAAAAAAATAAGAAAAATTTAAAATAAAATTTAACAATAATTTTCATTATCCTTCTTCATAAATCAATAAACCTAAATAATAATTAGTTAAAATATCTTCCAATAAATACTATTTTTATTGTCCCATATGAATTAGTATCCTTAACATCTACCCACTTTTGTATTTATTGAAGGATCACTTAAATTATTGGATACATGGTTAAAATATGCAGTATATATCAAAACATAATGATGAGACACACAAAAATGAAAATAAATAATCTTACCCCCATTAGAATGTCCCAAATTATCACAACATTTCCCTATAAATTTATATAGTTCACATAAATAGAGTAATTTTATGAGGACTGTGATTCTTGAAAAAAAATTATAAATGATGTGACTGATGTTATGAAAATAAAAAAAGCAAATTTATAAAATTTTATATCATGTAAAAATAAATTCTGTAATATATAAGATGGAAGTTTAAAATCCTTTAACTTATATTGATGTCTCAAATATATAATTGAATTATCTTCATCTTCTAGTACTAGATTCTCTATTAAATAATATCACATTACAATATATACAACGTTCATCTAATATCCCAATGATATTATATTTATTTATCATCATATCAAATAACCCATTCTAACATCGTACCTTCACCACACATTATTATGTCACCAATAGTGGATGAACGATGTAAGAAATTGAAGAGTGTATCTAAATTAAATATTTATAAGAATGAACAAAACAAAAAAAGGCCTATAAAACCAATGATTGGTTTTATTCGATCAATTAATATCTATGAACCACGTCATTAAATCACATTATTCTAAAAACATCACTACATGGTTTTAATAGGATACATTTACTTAATCATAAATATCAAATGGTTTTCACCCAAGCTGTACATTGTTTCTCAACACATTTTTTTATGTATTAAAATTTGAAAAAATATATGTCATGGTTTATCAATGATTCAAATAGTGGTTACAATAAAATAAACTTTTAAACCACTAAAATACAATTACAATTCAAAAAATAAAAACATAATAGAAAAACACATTGTGGTTTCATTTTAGATAGAATCCAACAACAAAATTATTGGATAATATCAGAAAAAATTGTGGTTAGCATCATTTTGATGATGTTGGGTTACAAAATTCTCGAAAACAACCATTAAATTACAATATATACTTTCCTAATAAAAATTATAACTATTTCAGATAATATGGAATGGAAAACAATGGGGTGATTTTATACATTAACCCATTTGTAAACATTGCGATGTTTATTATCCTTTTTATAATAGGGTATATTATTTATATAAATCCCTAAATGGAAATATCAATCCCCTATATCCCACCCCCAATTAATACCCCCATTTTTATTCTCATTTTCAAACCACTCCTAAAATTTCACCCAAAACTAAACATTTTACAAATTCCCATTCTTATGGATTCTCATAATCTTCAGGATATTATATTACAACTAAACCAATCTATATAAATTATGTTGTATATCTTACCTCTTCATATTTTATCTTTTCCATTACCATTATTTTTAAAATCAATCCGTCCTTACACATTTTTACACTACATAAAAATAATATTAATGTTTTTAGGTTTATATTAAATGAATTTAATAATTAAATATTAAATACATGTTGTAATAATTTATTTTTCGAATCATAAATTATATGAATATTATTATCAAATAATAGAATATGGATTTTCATTAATAATCATCCATTAATAAAGGGATAGATTAATGTATATAATTTATAAATATACATTTTTATTTTAATGTAATTGTTTTTGAAGATTCCATTAAAATTAATCACACATGGAATATAGAATAAAGTTCAAATTCACACATAATATTTATCATGAAACATCATAAACCATATATTAATGACGTATAAATCCTTCTAATATTTCCCTAAAATATTTATCGATATGGTCCTCGATAACAATGAATGTTGTTTATGCCTAGATGCCTTAAAATGTTCATATTGGCTCTCTCCTCAATACAATTTTTGTTCATAAAAGAATAATTATTTATTAATAATGGAATAATGTGATCAAAATTATGATAATTTAATTTATAAAAGAACATATAATTTACCTATAGAAAAATAAATATGATATCAATGGTCATAGAATATTTAAACAATTACATGTCATGTTAAGGGATGCTAGAGTCAGTTATCTCTGTTTGGCTTCAATTATATCCTCTTCCTAAATATTTGTTAATATTTTGATATATAATATTATTTTCATCTCAAATACTAAATTTTTATATATTTTTCTATTAGGTAATGTATTATATTCCCCTTTTACTTTATTGTTTTATTACAAAGTAATTTGAACACATCTTTGTTTTCGCTTATAAACACACTCAACGATTTCACCATATTCTATTAGATGGTTGGATTTTTACTTTCTATTACCCCTAACATATAAATTTTATTATTATTAATTTATTAGTGTTAACTTGTATTTTATTATTATCATATATTAAAATTATTATTATCATTGATATGATATTCTTAGAATGTTGATATCCCAAGTCATACCTCAATTTCCTTTCATGTCATCTTTAATGATAGTCTAATTTTTATAAGATCATTATATTAATTAATAAAACGTTATCAATGTAATCTCAATACTTTTTCAAATCATCCATGTATATTTAACTCTATTACTATATAAAACATTATGATTTATTCCCTAATATTATTTATGTGATTTTTATGCTACTCATTTATTCTTTATCAACTTTTATCTACACATTGATTATTAATTATCTATGATGTATTTCATCTTTTTTTAGAATTTTAAAACATTGAATTTGGAACATACTAAAATTTTGAGAGCATGTAATTAATTAAATAACCTTATAATGTATTTGATGAATATTATAATTTATTAAATACTACACATATGGTAGAGGATGGGAGCCAAACCTATATATTTTAGGTCATATTTTTAGTGAAACATCAATTATGTTTATTATATTTATTTAGTAATAATATTAAACATTAATATTACACTATATTATATATTATATTCTTATTTTTTATTTATTATAATGATTCACGATCTCTGTTTAAAACATCCTGATAACTTCCTTCATGATTTAATGTTCATTAACCATAAAATGATTTTTACCTTTCCCTTGAGTTGATATATTTACACTTATGACCATATATTTTTAGAAGATGATCATAAAAAAATAATGTGGTTTAAAATTGATTATTAAAATGAGCAATGTATTCATATAAGGGATGTTATATTAAAAGGAACCTTATTTTCCAAGACAGTAAAACTTTTGATTATATGATATGTCATGTTATATATTTCTACCTAGAAATTATTTACAAAAGATTTACTATATTAAATAGTAATTCTAAAATTTTTAATCAAAACATATGACATGTTGTTATACTATAATAAATAGATGATTTATGGTAACCAAGATTTGGCCTAATAAATAACTGAAACAATGTTATTTTTTCACATAAATCTTGATAAATTTTTATATAAATATGTCATTCTAAATAATATTTTGATCTTATGAGTTCCATATGGTCAAATTTATAAGACATCAATTGAATTTCATTTTTAATTACTTTTTTTCTATTATAGTTTTCAAAGTTCCTCTTTCAATATTTCATTTTAAGTTATATTTATATTAAATTATAATTTGAAACATTGAACAATAATATATTTTTAAATTATTTTGCTTCAAATTTGAAATTATTTTTTATTATAAGTAAAAATAGATTTTAAATCAACATAATTTCAATTCAATATATTTTTTTCTAACGTTAAAATTTAATAACTAATTATAGAATCTAAAAAATGTATTCAATAACCTATAATTATTCTTAATTATATGGGATTATTTATCTATTTAATATTAATTATTATGAATATGGTTTAAAATTATTTTTTATATTATTATTCGTTAGAATATATTATTTGAATTTTATAAATAAATGTTTTAGTATTTTACTACAGGATAATAGTAAAATTCATAAATCAAATATGAATTATGTTTTATCAGGTTTTTTGAAAGATTTATCTGTTTTAACATTATGTAATTTTCGTTCCTCAATTCAATAAAGAATCGATTATTTTCTTATTTAATATTACTTTAAATTTTCATTTAAAAATAACTTTTTATTATTACATTCATCATAAAACACAATTGTCAATTAAATATTATGAAATAATATAGAAAACTCATTTCTCATGAAAATTAATACTCAACTTCATCCTAATAATATATTTGTAAAAAATAAAAATAAATGTGGGTTAAATTTTTTTGGATGAAAGAATATTAAATCATTTAATATTTAGATTACTCATTAAATATTATGAATATTTTGGTTATGATTTTGATTTTATATACCATTTTTTAGTATTATGTGATTATCTATATAGTTATAATTTTTATATCATGGGTACAATATGTAAATAAATTTTATGTTGTGAAATATGACAACTATATAGTATGAATTTAATTTCAAATGATTCCATTATGATTTTTTAATTCAACATTTTATAAAATCTAGTTAATTGAATGAAAACCGTTATTATATATTCCTATATGATTGATTATGTGGAATAATTTCTCTCTATTAAGAATAATTTATTACTTAATAGGGAATGTAAAAAATACACTTTAGTGTTTGTGTTCAATTTATAAGTGTTCCAACAAATTTTAAATGTGGTATGCATATTTAATATTAATGGTTATATAACTAAGTTATAGATTTTATATTTTAGTGAAAATGGAAAAATAGATTTCTGGCAGGAAAAAATATGTATTTTATTATTTGTGAGTTGATATATTGAGTAATTTGGGGAAGAATTTTTTTCAATATCCAAAAAATAAATAGTATTATTAATTATTTAAATGTTTTGAGATACTATTTTACTAAAAAAATAATGATACAATGGTATGGTTCTTTTTCTATATATAGATAAAAAATAACCAACGATAAAGAAATATATAAATAGTATTATGGGTTCATCAATTGATAAATAAGGATTTAAATAATGTGCTAATATTGGTAGAGGATATATTATAATGAACATTTTAATTGATTTTAATGGATTTTGTTTTATTATATTCTAGTTCTTTTAAATAGAAGGGGATTTGAGTAATTATAGTACTATTTAAAGAATGAAAAATTCAAGATGTTTTGTGTAATGTGAAGAAAAAATAATCTCTTATGTAGTTTGGGGTCCATTAAGGTCCATATGGTCATTTATATTGTATCATCCTCACAAACAGTCACTTTAGTCCCAACAAATCTCTACCTAGAATTAAGTGGAAGTACATTGAAAATTTGATGGGAATCCCTAAAAATATTATGCTATGAATATTATTAGGAGTGAGAAGAATATAATTTTGTTATTTTATTCTACTTTTCATCGATACTCATAATTCATAGAAGCATACTCCATCTTATGCTAATATTCATTTTATATACAATTGTCGAATATTACATGGGAAACCCAGGATGAGAGATGTGGGAAGATTCTATCATGAACATGCTGGCCTATTTACCTAGATGTTGTCATGTATCACCCCTCCCCCACTACTGGGGTGGGGCCTCATTTCATTTGTCTATCCTCTATTGTTGAGGAACATTTTTTCATGAACATCAGTCTTGGCTTGAATGAGACTGCTCTCATTGATAGTGTTAAATTATTATATGTCATTAACCTAGTCTTCAATGCATCTACATTTCTTGTTTCATTCTTGTTGAATTCTAATTTTGGTAATTATTAACCATCAATCCCTAAAAATGGAATGAATTTCATTGATGATTCAGGTTTTTTTCCTTTGACCAGTGGTTGTTTTTCAATATTCTTGTTTATTTTCATTTATCATATTGATAAAATATATAACTATTTCTTAATCCATATCCCATATCTCCTTTTATTACATAAAAGTTTTTCTATTATGGTGTTTCATTGATTTTCACATTTCTAAATATCCTTCCTTTTCAGTTACTGATATTAGATTCCATGATCACACTCTCCCAATCTAGAATACCTTAATAATAAGGGTTCATAGTAATGAAATCATTAATTTCCTCTATTCTAATCTTCACACTCAATATGGGAAATACAATGTTCATGTAATATATACGATGAGATTGATATTTCAAAACCCCCATTAGATATCAGATAAATATATTTGGTGAAAATAAATTTGATAAATAATTTATTTATTAAAATTGATTTCATAAATGTTAAAATTTTATTATCGGGACTATTAGGTTTTCAATATTTATTTTCTGAATCCCTCATAGTGGTTAATATCCTTCAAAGGGATAGATATTTCAATGTGTCTCATAGTTGTTAGAGGGTTGTTAACACTATTTTTGGGTTTATTATTCAAAGAATAAAACATTGATTCATTTTTAGTAATTCATTTTCAACTTCAGTGATTTATAAAACGAGTTATTAGATCAACATATTTATAAAATAATCAATGTAGAGGGCACATATGTAGAAAAATTTGTATATATTTTCTCCTTGAATTGTGTTTCATTCATTTGTTCTCATTTTTCTATTGGAGTTGATTATTTATAACAGTTGATACATGGTGAATCTACCTTGGCCCAATATCATCAATTGAAGCATAAACATGACAAACCTCATGTTTCTAATGATATTTAATTGGTTTAACAGATTTCTCCACACAATCTCCCCATAGTGGCAGGTTGAACCTGAGGGTTATTCCCTTTTGGATGAAATGGATTCTAATAAGGAAATATATATATATATATATATATTAATGGAAATACTTCTTCAAAATATAAAAATATTGAGGAACAATCAATATTTTGGGTAAGGGGTCATCAACTAGAGTCTTCCATGGCCATATTATATCTGAGAGGAAATACCAAACATATACTACATATGTGGATTCTAGTTAGTGGGTTGTGGTGTATGATCATAAAAAAGAAATGTATGTAAATATAGGGGATTAAATAATTCATGAACTGGAAGTAATTTATGTATTTTTTCTTAATGGATATAAGAAGGCTATCTGAACAAACAATTAACAATGATGATTGGATATATTGATAATGTGGGATGGAATAATTTTTAATAAAGGATGAAAAATAAATTTGTATGGGAGGAATGTTAGGAGGTCGAAGAAACATCATGGGCCTCATTATATAATGAGATATACATTAAGGTAAAATTTTATTTTTCTATAATTTGAATAAATTAATTTCATCCATAACTATATTAGGGCCCTCACATTGACCTAAGGGTGAAATGAAATTATTCAAATGGATTATTCTATAATTCTCAATCCAATAATAACAAGGTTATTGATTTATATATGAGATGTTGTGGAACATAAACATCATGTTAACTAAGAACACCATGATCTCTTTGATGACTTTAATGTACTATAAAAGGACTAAAAAATCTAGGATGGGTCTGTGGTGTTTATGAATGGAATACTTTTAGTCATGATAGTGCTTTTTTCATGATTGGAGCATGTTGATTCTTAATGTATTTTTTTGTGGTGGAGCGTATGTAATGATGGAAAATTAGTGACATTGGTTTATATCCATCATAATTCAACGGTATCTTCCAATTCCATCACCATATAATGAAATGTTTTAAAATGGCCTATGAAAAAATTAGAAAGATTAATATTTATTAATTTAATATATTTTACTACATTTTGTTAAATATGGAATTGGTAGAGAAATTTATTTTAATGTAAATGAGTGAACAATATGAATTCAATAGAGAAAATTTTAGACTAAATATCTAGTAACATACTATCATTTTAATAAATTTTTTGCCTAAAAACATATCTAATAATAATTTCAGGAAAGCATGTGATTTACATGGAAAATATATTGATAATAACTATCTTTCCATCCTTATCATGAAATTTATAACATAGCATTGAATTATGGGTTTCATCACTAAGATTTTCTATTTTTTATGTTTTTATAATAGTGTTATATTTTTACATTTACTATCTGTATAGGTCTTCCTACTGACCCTAAAAATTGGTTAATTATTGGAATGTAAAATATTATATTTGGAATGAAATTTATGAGAGATGTTATGGAAGATGTTAATTATTTATTATTTGTCGATGCATCTCATTGTAAATTATAAATTGAGGTATTCTTAATTCTGTTTTATCGTTGTTTTAGTGTTGAAAGTAGTGGTATATTCATTATGGGTGCTTTCAAAATAGGATTCTGGGAAGTGAAATATGTATTTTTTAGAAACTTGGTCCTCTTTTATTATTCATGTTCACCTTGTATATAGTGTTAGAGCATAGTGTATATATTACATAAGGGGAATCATCAATGCATAAAATTTAATAGTTAATATATATACATATTTTTTATCAAATGTAATTGTTGAAAATAAAACATGATAAATAATTATTTTATATTGTATAAATAATTAAGAAACAATTAATATTACTATAGTTATTGGAAGGGTTTAAAAATGAATATAAACATGAAAGAATGTTGGAAATCAAGGAGACATGAACCCGATACCTCAGTAACACCCCATAATGTCGCTCCAACTAATCTGCACCATGTGGGTTAAAATAATTATATTAAGAATAATAAAAAAATAAATTTATAATTATGAATATTTCTCAATAAAATATATTTAAAATTATTTAATAAAAATTATTTTCAGTTCAATTTTTTCATAACTGTTTTTCAAAGTGAGTTCAATATAAGTAAGTAAAATTATAAATTAATTAAATGAAATTTTAATAAAATTACAATTTACTATAAATGGATTATTATTTTGGGTCCATTCATTGAAATGAAATAATTTTTTTCATTTTATTTAACAAAATGTATTATGATTCTTATGAAACAAGATTCATGAGATTACATAAATCAAATTTTGTTTAATAAAATAATTGTATAGGGTTTTATTTAATTATAAATGGGTAGTTCAAGTGTGCTAATGATTAATAAAATTGGATATGTTCTTATTAGAAAAATTGTTTGGAAGAATTAATTTAGATTTCATTATGATTAAATGTTTATAATGAAATCCTAAATCATTGATATACTATATTTTTTATAAAGTATATATGGTATGAGATGGTACTTTTTTTTGGTGGGGAATTTTAAATTAAAAATGTAAATACTCTATTTAAGTAATGTGGTAGTTTTGGGGTCTATATGAAATCTCAAGGGCCTAATATTCAAGATTGAAATGATAGATAACATATAGTTCTATTGATCATAATAAATGATATTGATATGAATTAGGGTTTATGTAATGAATGTATCCATTCTTAGAAAAATATATAATGTATTTAGAAAAAAAATAAACTTCTTCATTTCATAATGATATTTTTGGTTTATAATATCAGCGAATTAGGTCATCCCCTAAAAAATATGTATTCCATCAGAATTTTGGAACATCCACTTGATATTCTATTATTTGAAAAAAATAAATCTAAGAAATAATAAGGGTGCATTTAATGAAAAATAATTATAAGTCTTATATTTTCCTCATCCTTGTATCTCTTATTCCATAAAAAATTTTGATTGATATATTATAATATATCATGATAATAAAATTCTAAACAGGGGGTATAAATATTAATAAATAATCAGTTATTCCACAAAGCCTTAAAAACATTATACTTTTAAATTACCAATTATACTCGAAATCAAAATTTAATTTCAAAAGCAGTAAATATTACTTCCATTATATTTTAAAAAAATATTTCATAGGAAATAATTAAGAGAAATAAAATTCAAAAAAAAATTCTCTGATGTAATGAAAGGCATATCAATACTTATTAACAATATTATACTATATACCCTTCAGGTGTGGAATAAATTTTCTTGTAAATGTGTGATCATTTGTTAACCAATAGAAATCAATTTTTTTCATAAAAACCCATAAAACATATAAATAAATCACACACACATATATATATATAGTGATTAATCATTTTCATATCACTCTTGCAAATATAATAAATATTTTAGTTATAAATGGATTAACACACATCATTACCAATAGAATAATCAGCATTCTTATAAATGGAATAACCATTATGATCAACATTTAACCTAAATTTTAACCAGTACAGTGGAGGGTTATCATAGACCCACCCAAAAACCATGAAATTCACATGAAACATAAAAATAATAATTACAAATAACATCTTATAATTTTCAACATAATCGTTCTGTCCTTTTAAAAAAATAAATGTCAATATATACCTTTCAATTAAACTCCCTAATTTATTTTTAAGATTCCCAAATTAAAGGGAAATATGATTTTTCATAAGTAATAAAAGAAATATTATAATAGAATCCAAAATAAAATAATTGTTGTGATTGTGGGAAAATATATTGATGTTATATATGATAAAATATAATATTCCACAAACCCAAAACATTTGATGTAAAATACATAAAAATATTCAACATGTAATTATTTGAAATAAGTAAAAAAAATTAAATTAAATTTCTTATATAATTAATTTTTGTCCATATATATCAATAACTAATGTAAATTTTTGTATAATTCAATGTAATATAGAGATTTTGAAAATTATACATCAAAATATTTAAGAATATTTTAAGGTAATGTATCCCCTGCGTAATATAATAAAAATATTAATTAAAAAATGATTTTAAGATGAAAAAATATAATAAAAAATAAACATTTTAATCCATTTAATCACACTTAATAATTTTATTGTATCATTTTGATGAACATCGAAGAATAAGAGTTGTTAGAGAAAAATTAAAAATGGATTTTTTTTAAATGTCCCATAATTTGAGTTTAACTCATCACATACATTCTATCTCTTCAATAATAATAATAACATTTTAATTATTTTTATTATCAAACATATTTTTATTTTTATGATCCATTTATTGGTTTCTTAAAATTTTATATTCAATTACATAATTATTTGATTTTACGTTGGATGATTTGATGATATTCGACTCATATGTCAAAATTGACATCGGTCAGTTCACTATGGACAAAGTGGTCATTATAAAATCATATATATAAAATAATAATAATATAATTATTCTTTTAATACATAAATTTTGATTTTAAACCCACTAGTTACTTATTATTATGAAAAATGAATTGCATTATAATCATTGAAATGGTATATCCTATACGTGCTTCAGTAATGTTTCCATTATTCAACGATGATTATAGAATATTGATATGTACTAATTTAAAATTAATGACTGATAATTATATCATAAAAATATATTATTTTATTAAATATTATTATATATATCATCAATGTGATGAAGTGATTAATAATGAATCATATCATTTTGTGGAGGTGGTAGTCCACATGTACACACAAATAACACTATCATTTTTCAATGAAATAAATGTTATAAATTTAAATTATATATTATATTTCAAGAATAATTACAATTTATAAAATTATATATATAAATTAAATATATCATAAAAAAATATTAAATATACATTTATGGAAAATGAATTACATTGGTTTGCAAGGCAGTAGTGTAAAGAACTCATCAACGATGGGATTATTTCTAATTTGATAAAAAATGAGACAAATATAGTTTATTAGTTTAACATAATAACATATATCTATATGTAAAATACTGATATTATAGTTTCATAATTAATTCAAATTTTTTAATGAGTTATATGTCAAAATAATATAAAAACAATTGATTAAGAATAACACATCTTCTTTGGAAAACCACATAAGGATTACCCCAAAGTCATTCCTAGGTAAAATTTCTAATCAATACAAATAATATATGAATTTATTTGTTATTTTTGGAAGGTATTGGATTATGAAATAGATTAACAAATTTTTTTTGATGTTTTAATAAATAGATTATGTGTTTCTCTTTTTTTATTGTGTGGTTGGACACTCTGGAGATTTTTTATAATATTAAATTCATATAAATTAATTTCCTAATTAAATGGTATCCAAATTGATACAATTATAATATAAGATTAGTTATAGTTTAAATTAACTATGTAAATATAAATTATACATGTTTTGGTGATCTTTTCAACCTCATGTTGTTGTTATAATCGATTTTAACCCTTTAAGATAACTATTGAGGTGTTAATGTTTTTACTATATAGGGGTCAAGAATGTTATTAAATATGATAAATGGTTCATAAATAGAACATTGATAATATTATGAACTATATAATATTTTCAAGGAAAAATAAGGGTTTTTTAACCATTATAAAAAATAAAATATTATATTATCAATAATAAAATATAATCAATGTCATTGAAAATATTATTTTAATTTGACTATATGGTCATCCAAAAAACAATTAAATTCAATTAATTATAATGAAAAATTCATTATAATGATATATTTATCAAAAAAAATTTGTTAATTTAATAATTATTATAACTTATATTATATATAATATTTTTATTATCATTTATTTTATTTTCTTTTAAAATAATTATATAATATATATGCTTTGTGTAAATCTATAAGGTAATTATTTCACTAATGAAATCTAAAAATAAATTTAAATGGTAAATAAAAATTATTAACTTCAGAGTGACCAATTATAAATGAAAATATGTTACTTTTTACAATATATAAATATTTCAAATATAATAATAAATATAAAAGAGCATTTTTTTACTTTTCCTTATTAATTTTTTTAGAAAAATTAAAATAATGGAATTATAGTGAAAAATGGTAATATATTAATTTTTTAGATTTTTTTAGATTTTTTTTACTTATTAAATAATTTTAACCTAACCGTTATGTTATATTTTTATTCCTTATCAAATATTTTTTTATTATTAATTAACCCATTTTATATTTACCAAAGTAATAAAAATTATTATGATTACTATTCAGAATGACTAAAAATAGAAGGGAAATATTAAAAAATTAATGATCTTCAAAATTAAAAATAAGTAACTATTTTTTCAATATTCCATTGATATAATAGCTAGAATTTAATTTTAAATTAATCATAGAAAACTTGATGAGAAACAATTTTTCAGAAAATGTCGTCGTGTAAATTTTTTTCTTAATTCCAAAATCATCTAGAATAGAAGGTAAAATGAGCATAATTAAATTTTAAATTATATTAAGTAATTATATAATTTTTATAACATTTATCATCAAAATATAACCTCGTAGAGGATTAAAACAAAAATATTTTTTTTAAAGAAATGATAAATTTTCACTATTCACTAGATAATCAAACATTTCAAAAAATCCAAATACATGGGTTGAAGGTAATGTTGACATGATTATTTAAAATGTTATATAATTATAATAAAATAAAATTTCTAAAGGTTATAAAAATTATATATATTATTTTCTTATGAAAAGAAATAAAAAATATTTTTGATGGAATATTAAATATTTAATATAATATGAAATTATTAAAAAATAAATTATTATTTGAAATTAATTTATCAACAAATATACATTTTCTAGGATGAATATATATATTTAAAAAATTAGTTAAAATTCTTCGTATACAATAGGGAAATGTCTATTCTATTATTGTAAAATTTATTTAAAAATATATCATAATTTATTTTGGTTGGGTCTTTCATGTCATATATGAAATAAAACAAAATATTATTTTAAAAATCATGAGGTGTTACATTATAAATAATTTAATAAATTTATTCATTTAAATTTGGACTTGATCTCATAAGTCAATTTCTTTCTATATAAAGAATCCTTTTTTAAATCTCACACCATAAAAGGTTTAACAATTCTTCCTCTTGAAAAGATTAAATGATAAATATGAAGGTAATTAAAATAATACATAACTATGTTTCTAAATAGTATAACATTAGTGGGAAGTGAAAATATTGACATGGAATAAAATAATAATTTTCAAATAATTTTTTAGATTTATAGAAATCAATGATAATTAGAATTTGAATGATCTTGAAAATGTTATCCACCAAGAAACCATATACCGAATCATTGTGAAAAGGAACAATAATTCATTGGAAGATAAATCATTATGATAATTTTTTTATTTTCGTATGTTTTCCCTAGATTTTAATATTTTTTATCCATTATGACTATTAACATAGGTAAAATATAATTACCATACAAGTCAAATTTCATACTTTAATAAATTTCACCCCGATCACATATTGGTCTATAAATTATGTCTATTCAGAAATGATTTCATCCCTGATGAACTAAAATAAAATTATAATGGTTCACATATTTTGAAAATGGATCATAATCCATTCATTCTATCATTATATATTAACCCAAACTGAAATGGTCATCATATGTTGTAATAATTTCTAAAATCAATATACCTTTATAGGATGAAATAAAATATTAATATCCCATATAAAATTGTATCACCCAAAGATTAAATGAACCGATTATATAAATAACAATCCTCAGAATTACTGAAAATTTTATAGAATATGGTTTAAACATAATAATTAGAAGGATTTGATAACAATTTGTTATAATATAATTTTAACATTTATCTCTTGATATCATTAGTCACTCATAAATTCATATTCCCTAAAATATTCAACTATATTATAACTCTGGAATGACCATATGAGGACACCAAAGTCATTCTAAATTCTTAATAATCAATTAATTGTATATTCCAACCATATTAAATAATACTTCATTCCTAAAAACCATAGTATCAATAATTTCATAATATTAAAAAATATCAAATTAATAACATAAAATATTATCCATATATATATATATATTGTTAGCTTCACCATATTAAACTATAATGGCATGTGAGATTTATAAAAATTTTCCTATATGGTCTTGTAGATCTTATTTTTAAGATTCTTTCTAGGACATTGATTTCCATAACATACATACTACGCATAATTAAAATATTAAATTAATAATGTGGTAATAAATTTATTCCACGGTAGGGTCTTAACTCACCAATTTTTTATTTTTAAGATTAATTTATTATTACCTTCATTACAACATAGAAAACATTTTCTTAATCATTTATTACATTTTCTGTGGTTCTCTTTCATATATTCTGGAAACATTTGTTTTTTATGGTTTTTACCTCTATAAACTCCATTATATGTATATACATGGATCTTTATTTATGTACAATTATTTATCTTATGAGGCTCAATTAGGATTCAACTTTTAATCATAATAGGTGATAACAATTTAATATTGACCACAATAGTTTTCACTATAAAACATTTTCAGTATTGTTTATCATTGTGGAATCCATCATATTTTCTGTCACATCCTTTTTAAATTATGTTCCCCATGTATCAAATGATTTAATAAATACATAAGGTTTAGTTTGAGTACATAAATAAATTATAATAATCAATATTATGTGGAGGATATAAACTATAATATTCCTAGCCATATTATCTTGAACTATTTTAATTAATCAATAAATGACTAGAATTATTCATAAAATCCTAAATATTATGGTTATATATGACCTTTATGTTATTTTCATTTAACATATTATCTATTAATATAATCTACACAGTTTATCTAATAAAATATTTATGGGATTCACCTTATACAAAAAATATATTTGTTTATTTAGGTAATAATTTATATTCATTCAATAATAATGATCTTATAGGTATATTTTTTTTAAAATAATATCATCAAACATATAGAAATATTTATTAAACCATGAATGGTAAACATCTATGTAGTATCCATTAATATAACAAAACAAGTCATTAATTATTTAAAAATTATTCTTTTCATAAATAATCTTTAAATTTTCAACTTTACTTCTTCCTTGTACATAATAGGGATTAATACTCTTTTAAAAAATAAAATAAAATGAATTAATAGCACAAATATTATAGTAAGGGACATAAAAATAAAAAGAAACTGTTATTACTAGAATCCTTATACAAATTTTATTTTTTCAAAATAAAATTTTGATTTAAAATAATAATTTTATAACACAATAATTCAACATATATACCATCATATTTACATAAAATGTTTCATAAGAAAAATTGAATCAAAATAAATCATAAAATGGTTTTATTGATGTTAGTAAAAAAAATTCCCAAAAAATTATACGTTTCTCCCACAAGATTTATCATATATTTTTGTTTAAACATAATATAATCCTATTATCTTGTAAAATCCTAAATGTTCCATAAAAACAATTGAGGTCATTGATAAATCATAGGGGTAACATGATGAATCATTTTTATACCACTAATAAATTGATAATGACATTTATTTGTATAAATAGAGTAATTCTAAATGATACCTAAGGAATATCATTTTTGAATACAAATTAATCAACTTTGATAGTCAACATAATACGTAAATAATAGCCAATGCATTTGTGTGATATCATAGAACCACCAATCATTAGTTTATAATGGTACCACCCATTATCATAAACAATACCCATGTACCATTATATAATCATAACACAAAAAACATTATTTTTCAAAATATAATTTTCACCAATAAGAAAACATTCAATGATAATTATATAACACTTTCTAATTAAACTAAATTTAAGAAAAACCCAGAAAAAATTAAAAGGTTTTATTTCATTGAATAAAATATTTATTATTATAATATAAGACCAAAATACTATAACTGTTGTGGTAGTGGGAAAATCCATTAATTCCATATACATTAAAATAAATCAATCCATTGGTCATCTATAATTAAAGATGTCATTTTCTATATCAAATACATAAGAAGATTCTTTTTGGAAACATATGATAGAATGTAAATAAGTGACATTAACTACCCTTGATAACAAATTAATATTCATATATTTTCATCTATACAATAATGTTATTAATATGGATATGGAAGATAAATATTCTTAAAATAAATCTTAAAAAATTGGACATTAGGTTTTAAATTTTAAGATTCCATTACATGAACCTATAAAAAGATTAAATTTTTTATTTTTTTTTAAATGTCACATATTATCAACAATTTACTTAAGAATCCATTGACAGATAAATAAGAATTTTTTGATACATTTATAATTACATTTAATATAATAACATATAAGACAAACATTAAAATATGGTGTTTAACAAAAAGTCTAATAACATGATATTACCCTTGATGTAAATTATTTATTTTAAAAAATAATTAATTGATGTTATTTATGAACTTAATTAAGATTAATTTAAAATATAATTTATCCTTTCTATTTTATTTATTATCATGTTATTTTCAAATAAGTAGTCATCAATTTTTATGTCAGTCTTTTTTATGATATTCATCCCATATGTCTGAAATAAATTCTTTGGTTGAATATGGTAAAAGCATTCAATATACAATCATATCATGAATAATAATCCCAAAATAAATATCATTTTAATATATATATTAGAATATTTAACTAATAATGAATTATGGTTATAAAAAATTAACCATATTACAATCATGGATAGAGTATTCAATATGTACACCTTAGTAATGTATCTAATATAAATGGACATTGTAGAAATAATTGAATGATTATTTTATCTATAAAAAATGATCATAATATATTATATAAATTATTATTTCCATAAAATTACTTACATATTTCATCCAAGTTATGTGGTTATGAAAAATGAATCACATCTCTTAATGGAAGTGGTAGTCCACATGTATGCACGGATCATGTAATCATTTTTATTTGAAAGTGTCAATAAAATAAAATATATATATATATTTAGAATAAAAAATATTTCATTAATATAATATATATAAATATACATTATATCCATTATTTTATATATCCATTAGAAGAGGAGATGAAAATTTTATTACATCGGTTCGTGAGGTGGTAGTCCACCGTACACATAAATGTTGGTTTCATTTATAATTTTATAGAAGAGTGGATGGATATAGGTTATTCAATTAACATAAAACTTTTAAATATAATTTAGATAATATTGTTATTATTTCATCATTTTTTATCAATTTTTTAATGAAGAGTAAGGAAAAATAAAATTGAAAATTTTGATTATGAACAATACCTTTACTTTATACAATATCCTAAGGATTAAACTAATGGATTCCTAGGTTGGATTTCATTTAAAAAATGGCTCGTGGACAATTATAGAGAAGATATAAGTGGATTTGGAATGTTTTATTTTAAAAAAAAGACTGTTATTGAATTATTATGACAATAGAAGAAGTGTTTCCCTTTTATAAGAGATAGAGGAACTCTTGGATTTTCTTATAAAAATTAAGTTAATATAAATGGATTTTCATATTAATGTTTCTCCAAAACAATATGATTAAAATATATGATGAAGGTGAGTTGAAATAATATCATAAAAACATAATGGATCATGATTAGGTGATAATTTCAACATAAAATTATTATTTTAACCTCTTTAAACCCTTTTTACAATTACTTTATTAGGCAGAAGTGGTCAATAAAATTCCTAAAAAGAAAAGAGTTTCCATAAATAGACAAAAGATTATTTAATATCACATACACCATTTACATAGAAAAAGAATTTATTTATACGAATTTTACGCAATTTAAAAAAATATTTTTTATTAAAAAATATCATTAATGTCACATTTGAAGCTATTTATTTAATTTGACATCAAAAGCATTAATAAAAATATGTAATTCTAATCAATAAAATTCAAACATCCCAAAAAAATTATTTTTGTCTTAAACATTTATGTAAATGAATAATTCAATCAATATATAATATTTTTAATATTTTTAATATCTCTTAGTTAATTTAATTTTAAATAAATCAATATTTTTGGGTAGTTCATAAGAATTTGTGGAATATATTTAATTAATAAAAAATATAAATAAATTACCATTATAAATAAAAAATACATTTATTTCAAATAACCATTTATAAACAAATAATCCATCTTTTTATTCTGTTCTGATATTTTTAAATACCATAAAATAAATTAAATGATATTTTTGAAATTTATTAACATAAACCACAATAAATTTAAAAAACATTTATATATTGAGAAACCGAAATATACTATAAATTTTGTATTATTATAGTTGAAATATACAAATAAATAAAATTAAGGCAACTATTATGGTTATATTTTAGTACATGTCGCATTGTTTTTACTATTAATTAAACTATGTTATATTTTCCATTATAAATAAAATATTCATTGAAATATTATTTGTCATTAAAAAAATTAAATGGAGAATATTTTTAAAATATGTAGATATAAATTCCATCCTTTGAACCAATTTTTCACGATTTAATTCACAAAATTTTCCTTATTTAATTTAAAATTAAAATTATAAAAAAAGATAGAATGTTCTCGGCCTTTTTGGATATATCTTGATCTTGAATATTGGTACTTTTAAGGATTATTTAATTTTCATTATTGGGTGTTATGAATTTGGGTGTGGTTGGGTGTATTTGTTATATGAAACTATTACAAAAAGGTTACGTGCGTGGTTGGAAAACAATTAGGGTAAACCATGTGCCCAACTGGTCTAACTGTGTGAACCCATGAATAGAGGTTCCCATGGCTATCACATTATTAGAAAAACTGTGTGCCCTAACCCATGTAACGGTAAGACCCTGAATATTGAGGTTCGTATGTTTGGTGCATCGTTTTACTAACCAAGAACCCTTACATAGAAAACCATGTGCACAGTTTTTAATTACTTGAAAACTTGTTTTAAAATCCCATGATCCCTCAAAACACCTCCTATTCGACCCACATTCTGGAATTAACATTTTCATGAAATTGAAGAGCTTTCTAGAGGGGTTACAAGGCCCTATGACCTCTATTCTTCATGTTTAAATGTCCTAATTGTTTATTCTCTCATGTACCGGTAAGGGAATATCATCTTGATGCCTACGTCATTCTTTCTTCTCACTTCCATAATCTATTTATGGAGTTTATCTTCAGTTTCATTGGATCTAACATATTTGGTGATATATAGATATAATATGGTAGATCTAGATCATTGTGGATAAGATTTTGACTCTTTTATATCGATTTAGAGGTTTAGATATGAAATTCATATCATCATCATTATGATGCTCAGATATTTGGGATTTCCATTGAACAAGAATCTGTCCAAGAAATGAGGTAGCTGGTCTAAAACATAATTCTGATAGTTCTGGATTTGATTCATGTATAAAAATTTATAGAATTTCTAGCTTTCATTCAAAATTTATTTCATTATTGGGTTAATTCGGTTGATGAATTGTTTTATCAAAGAAATATTGAATTAAATGATTAGTTTAGAAATTAATCTTGGGAATAAGGGTCTACCCTATTAGACAATTAATATGTGAAATTGATTTTTAAATTTAGGGATTATAATCAAAATAATTAATTAAGGTATTATTTATACGATATCAAATTAAAAAAGTCGAGATAATTAATTGTGAATTAACTATGTAATTTTACCGTACGATGTAGATAATTAATTTGGAATTTTGTAAGAAGAGTAGTGATTTAGAATGAGATAATTAATTTTCAAAAATTAAATATGTGATATGAATTATGATATTGGATAATTAATTTTTAAATTAATTAATGGGATTGAGAAATTTATGTAATTATTGTATTAACTAATTTATTTGGTGTATTTGACTAATTGTTGGATTAGTAATGGATTTGATGTGGATATTTAATAATGAATTAATTGTGAGTGAATGAATTATAACATGGTTATTCTAAATATAGGACTATACATGGTAATATGGTCATTGTACTTGTTAGTAATTTGAATGGGAACCTGGTCATTCTAAATTGATATGTATTCATGTTAACATGGTTATCATACTTATGAGTATTGGAAATGGGAACATGGTCATTCAATTGATGAGTAATATTGGTTACATGGACATCATACAAATTTTAGTGATATTGGTTTCATTTTTAATGTGGCTTATAAATGTGAAATTATATAATGTAAAAATTTGAACTCCATATTACAACCTCACATGAGAATAATTTGATATTCTGCCCGAGTCAAATTAGGTATTGATATGTCAAAGCACTATAAAATATTTTAAACGTCAAAATAAGTTGAAGTATATTTTATTTTATGATATTACCTTGGGAATTATTCAGGATCAAATATGAGATGAAGTTAGTATTGAGGTACGACTACCCTAGGGAAGCCAAGATTTAATGTAGTTAGATAAGAAAAAATGATAATGTAAGAACTAGTTATTTATGAATTTAATTATATTTTTATAGAACTTCATACACTACCTTTTTAATGGGCTTGTTTTGGACACCATTGGTGGTGGTATAATGATTTGTAGTCACACCCTACATGGGCTGTCTGAATGGTACACGAATAGATAATATTGTTATAGGACTAGATAAGAGTAAAGGCTATGGGATGGATTGGTGATTTCGGATTGTGATTGGATGAGGGGAACATACATGGTTCCGAACTAGCTTGGTTATTTTTAGAGTCTTTACTTTCAGTTTTATTATTTAAACATGACACTTATAATGGAAAGTCTTATTTTACCTTTTAGTTGAGTATTGTATTTCCTATTTAGTAAATTTTTTTCCTGAGTTGTGTTATGGTTATATATGCGTCTTTGTCTGTTTATTTATTTCTAATGGTGTTTTAATATAATAAATGGGGGTATTGTATCCCCATGAATAACTTACTAGTCCCTCACTGCTATTCATCATCCTTTAACATATGAGGAGGCTTGCATGAGATCACGTAGTGACCGACTCGAGGCACTATTTTGTTGAACCAGGGTTGGGACATTACAATGAGTCATCACATGGGTTTTCAATATTTTCTTCTGTATTAATAATTATGGAAACGTGGATATCATAATTGGAATAGTTGGGTCTTGGAAATGAGAACAATGATGGGAGTTGCAGACCCATGTACGATGGAAAACCCAAATACTCATAGTGCTATTGTTGTTATTTTTGTTCACTATTAGAGTTGAATAATATTTAACCAGGTGTTACACAATTGTGGTGGGATGTGATTATTGTTTATGATAATTGATGATTAGAAATTTTTGGTCCATAATGGCACAATTGTTGAGTATGCATGCATCAATCTAGACACTCAGGTTTATTATGACATGAATCATCTATGGAATTCATAGGAAAATTGGTTATGGTAATGTTGGTGAACATGAACTATTTTACTTTTTCACAAGTTTAAAATAAATATTTTGCCCCACATGAATTAAAAAAAATGTTTTTTTTATAATGAGAAATGAGAATAACTGGGTGTCAAATTGAGAAACTTTTTTATGATAGTGTGTTCAAACTTTTTAACTAAATCCTAGATGTAGGATGATTAAGGGTAGTGAGAGAGCGTCATTTTGACTGTGTGGAGAGGTGGGAGAAAGAATGGTAATGATTAATCCTCTTATGTATATGTTATAAGGGTTTTTATGAGACCTAATACCTGTGTTTTTTCTTATAGATATATGCCTCAATGATGATTGTTTAGTGGATGAATGGGTGGAATGGCTAGAAATGGTCATCCATTCAGGGAACCTGAGGCACTGATGGTTACAACTATGGATAAAAGGTATTTGTTTTGGAATAAATTCTCACGTTTCATGAAATTATTGGAAAGACACATGAGGTAAGTTATGGAAATTATATCTGAGTTGACAAGGGAGTTTTAGTTGCATCACCCTATGACTTTTTAGAGGAAGTTTTACCTATGGGAGATGAATTATAGGTTGTTTCCATTGAGAAAATAAATGAACATTGGGAGACTCCTCCTAATATGATGTTCATGTTGGATGCTAATATGATATAGGGATTAGTAAATCATTTGTTGGAAATTCAAGCATAAAATGAAAATACTAACGGTATTTATGGAAGGAAATCATGGAGTGGTTCTAGGAGAACTTTTATCCATAGATGTTGAGACAAGGGAATGATTTTGAGTTCATGCATCTGTCTAAGGAGAGCATGCCTGTGATGGATTATATAGGATGCTATGCATATCTACAATTATTTTCTTCAACATTAGATGGAGATGAAGAAATCATGGTGAAATGTTTCATGACATGATGAAGTGCGAGATTAAGTCCCAAGAAAATATTTTCTGATTAATGTTGTTTGATGTAGTTGAGGATCATGATCTTATAGTGGAAGGAAACCATAGGGAGGTTTTTAGTGTTGGATAGGTTGATGTTAATAGAAGATCAAGTGGTGATACAACCATGAGATGTATGTTACGTTACGATTGCTTTATCCAATTTAGTTTGAAGGAGTTTACTTAGACATGAGGGTCCATTGGAAATGACCTTACAAGGGTGATCAAACATTAGTTTGGATGGTCGAGACACTATCATTAACACTCTTCCTGGCCACATGTACAATTTCGGTCTTGTGTCAATATGGTAAATATGTATAAGTTCTACATGTCACAACAATAGTCTGGTACTGAGGGATCTGGTGTGCAGAGTCTGAGTATGGGAAGAATATCTTCTACTCTATATCAGGATGGTATTTGGAGTTCTACATTCCGAGGAGGTAGTAGTAGTGGATGAAGTGCTTCTGGGAAGGAGCACCTACATTAGCAGAGTGGTTAAACTCTTGGGATTTAGAAAACATCATACAGATGAGGGTCATAATAGTGACATGATGTACAACCGAAACTTATGGATATAGAGGATATACCATTGACAGTGAGAGGTACTAATCTAGCATATTTTACATTAGCTAGTGCATTCTTTTTATACTCATGCCTCTCAAACCTTTATATCTGCAAAATTTATTGTTGGTTTACCCCTGAAATTGGTGTTTTTGAGTTGATTAATGATTATAGATACACCATTCAGAGTGTGGTCTAGAGATATCAATCTATGAAATGGATGTTCACTAGATAAAGGGGAGTGTCATTTTCTATGGGATTTCTGTATTCATGATATGATAGGATTTGTTTTATTTATTAGTGTAAACTAGATTGTCCCATACTGAGCCCTCATTAAATGTTTTCATAGGAGAGTTATGTTTACATATCTCATGGGTTACTGGTATACTCATCATGGAGAGAGGGATATCGTGGATGGTCATGCAGTGCCAATTACTCAGTAACTGGGAGAGCTCACCACCCATGTTACTATTCTTTTGTTAGATGATGAGGGTTGGAGGATTGATGTACATACTCCATCCATAGAACTATTTATGTATTTATTTCATGAAGATATCTCAGGGACACCACTAGAGAGAGAGATGTGTACATCACTATTGAGATGATGTATATGGGTTGTGCCAGTATATGTTCCACTATAATGAATAGAACTGACTAAGCCTCGAGAGCTCAAGACTCAGTTACAAGAGTTAAAGGATAATAAATTTATCCATCCATGAATGTAACCATAGGTATCTCATTTTTTTTGAAATTATGTATGAATACAGTTTACATTTATGGGATGATTACCATATGTTTAATAAAATTATTGGGAAGAAACAATATCTTCTTTTTCATATCAATGATCTTTTTGACCAATAGAAAGGAGCATGTGTGTTCTTAATGATGGTCAGAATATCAAGGTATTATCAGTTGAGAGTTAAGACATCTGATATACTGAGGATTGCATTCAAGAGTTGGTATGGACATTATGAATTTGTCGTAATTCCATTTGGATTAAAAAATGACCATATGTGTTTACGAATTTGATGATTATGATCTTTCACCCAAACCTAGATCAATTTGTTATAGTATTCATTGGTGATATCATGGTGCACTCCAAGACTCATGATAATCATTCCCAAAATCATGAAATAATCCTGAGTTTATGGATATATAATTATATATATGCAATGAAATCTAGGTTTCTGTTTTGATTTGTATGAGTACAATTCATCGGGAACAACATCTCAGATAAAGGAGTTTCAGTGGAACTAGAGAAGGATCTGGACAGAGTTTCTTGGGAGTATCCCAAAAACATTTTTGAAATTTGTATCATCCTAGGGGTAGCTTGATATAATAAAATGTTTATCCCAGTCCTTTCCCATTTAATAGTGTAGATTTTGAGCATGAACAATAAGGGATAATTTTATATTGGATGAAGGAATTTGAGTATGACATTTAGGTTTTGAAGAAGCCTTCATTATTGGGAATTTTTTTTGATCCTACCTAACATGGGATAGGATTATAAACCTTATTTTGACACTTTTGGTATTATACATGGAGCTATGTTATTGATGTGAGATTGAGTTATGTCATATGGGTCTTGGTAGTTGAAACCACACGAACAAAACAACCCTACGCATGCCCTTGAGTTCGAAGAGGTGGTTTATGCTCTTACGTGTTCGAGACACAATATCTTAATTGAGTGTTTTACAATTTTTACAGATCCTAGGATCATGAGGTATATCTTTTCACATCATGATTTGAATATTTATAAGCAGATATTGGTATATTATATGAATTATTTTGATTTTTAACTAGAATATACAAACATGATAAAAATTGTGTGAATGATTCCTCCAATAAAAAAATCAGACTCAAATGCTTTAGGATTCGAGCACACATTAAAATATGATGACCTTTATAGCTGAAATTCATGTGGTGGTTCAGGGGAGTTGGGAATAGAGGACTCCGGTTTCAGATATATTCGAGTCTACACTTTTGAGAAAGATTAAGGATAGATAGTATGAGGATCTGGAGTTCAAATCCTAGAGGGGAATATTTGAATGTTGTGAGACACCTCTAGACTGGTTTTTAGATGAGGATGAGATCTTCTCTTTGAATAATCATGTTTTTGTACCTATTAGAATGTTATAGGAGATGATTTTGTAATTTCATTCCTCAAAATTGATGTTTCATCCAGGTGTAACCAAAATGTACAGTGACCTACAATGATAGTTTTGGTGGACATGAATGAAAATGGAGATAGCAGGGTTTTTGACAACATGCTTCACCTTTTAGTAGGTGAAGGCAGAGAATCAATGACCTGTTGGATTTCTACAATAATTACCCATACCTAAATGGATGTGGGATGACCTAACCATGAATTTTGTGGTGGTCCTCCTGAAGACTCATTGGAATTATTATGCTATTTGGTTCATTGTGGATATAGTAAAAAATGTAGAACATTTCATTCATATTAGGGAAACCTTTAAAGTATAGCATTTTGGATTACTATATGTTTGAGAGATAGTACAATAGCATGGTGTTCCATGGAATACATTTTCATATCATGAATCATAGTTTACTTCAAACTTCTGGATGGATTTGTAGAAAGTGCATGGTATACAGATTTCATTGTGTATGGCTTTCCAAACATATATAAATGGACAGTTGTGGAATACTATACATGTTCTTGAGGATATCCCACATTATTGTGTGTTTAACATTATTGGTTCTAAGTAGATGAACATGGATTTAGTGGAGTTATCAAATAACAAGAGTTATCATGAAACTATATAGATGTACCTATACAAGGGTCTTTGTTGTAGACCATGTAAATCATCACTATTCTTGATCGAGGATGGTGAGTTAGAGTTGTTGAGACCCTGTCACATTCAGGGTACATCAAATCAGGTAAAATTAATTTCAAAATTTATTCATACTACTCATATTAGACATTATTCATATAATGAAAGACTGAAATGAGCAATAGAGTTTAAAGGGGTTGATCATGCTTTCATTCGGTTGTCACCTATGTTGGGTCGCCACAGGATATGGTGGCAGGGCATGATGGTTCATAGGTTTGTTGGACAATTAGAGATAGTGGAGAGAATCAAGTCAATGGCCTACTTAATTTCTCTTCAATAGAGATACAGTGCTATGCATGACATTTTCCATGTATCAAAACATCATAAATATCACCATGAACCTTAGAATGTGATCGATGTGGATGAGCTTAACCTGAAGATCGATTCATCCTTAGAGGTTCATCCAATACATATGTTATATCGCAGTGATAAACAATTATGGGGAAGATCTTTGCCGACTATTTTGTGTTATGGAAACATGGATGTGCGTAAGAGAAAACATGGGAAAATGATGCATATATGAGGTCTCAATGGACCGTTATTTTTGGCTTGAAATATTAGAAATGTGTGAAAGGGAATCTTGAGGATGAGATATTATCAGGTTGGTAGATTGTAATATCCCCATCATTTCTAGAGATTTATTGGGATTTAATATAGGAATTTTTCATATTAATTTAATTATCATTGTTTGGAGTTAGGATGTGAGGTGTGTTTTGGTGGAGTTTGTTTTTTGAAATTTTGAGGAAAGGGATTCTGGAAGGTTGGAACACGATTAAGTTAAATCATGTTCATATCACATATTACCATGTGAACCTAGAGAGAGAGGTTTGGAAGGATGAAACATGGTTTGAAAAACCTTGATCCCAAACCCATGTAACTGTTTTACTGTGTACAATGAGGTCTACATGGTTGGCACATAATTTTAAAATACATGCACCCCTACCCAAAAAATGGCGTGTTCGGTTTTTAATTACAAACAATATTATTTAAAAATCCCCAAATCCCCAAAATACCTTTTATTCGACCTATAATCTAGACTAAATGTTTTCTGTAAACTTCAAAGCATTCAAGAGGGGTTCCAAGGTCATCCAACCTTCATTCATCAAGATTCAATGCCCGAATTGATGATCCTCTATTTTCCTGTTATTTGGATCTCATCTCGATCCATGTATTATTCTTTATTATATTTTCCTTAATCTTTCGGTGAATTTTATCCTCTATTTATTTAGATATTAACCTATTTGGTTAGAACTAGATCTCATATTGTTTATCAATAATAATATTGATAAGATCATGATATCCTTTATCTTGATTTTTGGATTTTGATATGGAATTCATATCCACATCATAGTGTTGGTCAGATTTTGGGGATATCCAATGAATGATAGTTCATCAGTGAATTGAGATAGGTGGTCTAAAATACAATTCCCATATATGTGTAATTGATGCATGTTTGAATTTTTTTAGAATTGTTACCATTCATTAGTAATTGATTTCTCAATTGGATTAACTAGGTTGACTAATTGGTTTATCGATGAATTGTTGAATTAAATGATTAGTTGAGGAATTAATCATGATACTAAGGGGATTCCCTATTAGAAAAATAATTTGGGAAAATTTTTAATAAATTTAGGAATTTTAATCTAGATTATTAATCAAGGTATTAATTATGAGATATCAAATTGGTTAAGTTTAGTTAATCAATTGTTACTAAATTTTTTCTTTGAGCTTATGATCTATAGATTTAATAATGGGAGTATGTATGAATAGTTGTGGCATAGAATGAGATTATTATTTATATAATGTTAATTATTGGATAAGAATTCAGAAATTGGTTAAATAATTATTTATTTAATTAATGGGATTGGGGAATTTAGTTAATTGATGTGTTAACTAATGGATTTTATGTATTCGACTAATTTATGTTTTAGTAATATATGTGATGTGAATAATTAATTGCCAATTAATTATGCGTGAATGAATATAAACATGTTCAGTATAAATTGAGGAGTATACATGGTAATATGGTAATTATGATTATGAGTAAAGAGAATTGGAACATGCTCATTATAAATAGAGAAGTAAGCAAGGTAACATGATTATCATACATATGAGTTAGGAGAATGGTAACATGGTCATTTTATTGAGGAGTAACCATGGTAACATGGTTATCTTACTTATGTTAGTGATATTGATTACATAGTAAAGGTGACATATAAATATGAAATTAAATAATGGAAATAATGAAACTCTATGTTATGGCCTCATATGACAATAATTTGATCTCCTTAATGAGTCGAATCAGGTTTTGAGATATCATAGCACTATTAAATTCTTCATCATCTAGAATGAGTTGAATCAGGTATTAATATATTATATTTCCCTGGGAATACTTCTAAATTATATACTAGATGATGATAGTATTTATGTATGGTTATCCTTGGGAACCTTAGTGTTAATTTAGTTTGACATGGATAAATGATAATGTAATAAATAGTTATTTATGCATTTTACACAGTTCTTATAGAACTGTATACACTAACATTTGGCATGACATGTTTTAGACACATATGGTGGTGTCCTACTTAGTCCTAGTCACACCCTACTCAAGAGAACTAAATGGTACCCGAATATTTAACATTGTCAAAGGACTGGATAAGGGGAAAGTCCATGGAATGAATTTCTAATTTATAATGGAGCTTGGATGAGGGGAATAGACATGGCCCAGAACCCACATGGTGATTCGTAATGTATTTAAATTTAGTTACATTATAGGAACCTGAAAATTATATTATCATATCATGTTTTCCATTTTATTTGAGTATTGTATTTCTTGTTTGGTTATTTTTTTGGCATGAGTAATTTTCATGTTATATAAGTTTTCTAATTTGTTAATTTATTTCTACTGTTGTTTTACTCTGATAAACGATTTTATAATCTCCCCACCAAACCCTTTCTACTAGTCAGTATCATCTAGCATACGTGGAAGCATACTTGAGGTCATGGAGCGATTAGATCAGGGTACTATTACACGACACACGGGTCAGGAAGTTACATGGATGTAGTATGGTTTTTCTGAAAAATGAATTTCTAAGTATTATAATATTTTTTTACCAAATTTAAATTTCAATATATCTACAATGAAGATAATGGGATTAATGGTTATATAATTAAAATAAATCTTTTTAAAACATTTGAAATCCTAATGGAACATTGTAAATGCTTTAAAAATTACAACTTCAAATAAAAAATTGATTTTTCATTATACACTATATAATAAACCTTTAAAACATACAAAAAATAATTATGATTTTCAAATATTTTCACTTTTTGATCTCAAAATTTATATCATTATTATAAAATAAAGTTTCCTAATTTTTTAAATAATAATTATAATATTTTGTACGAAAAATAAATAATTTTTTTTAAAGGAAACAATTTTTTATGCATAAAATGAAATTAATAAAATTTTGTGATTGTCTAATAAGAATTTATAAATAAATTTGTATTATGAAGGCCTTTTATATATATTCCATTAGTCAAATAATAAGACACATACCCCCTAATTTAACAGAAAGGTTATATTGGTCATATTTAAATACTAATTTTTCATGGTTCATTTAGTATCACTATTCCATATGATATTTACTGTCGAATAAGGTTTAAATTTTGAAATCTTAGGGTGATACATTTTATTACACAAATTGTCTTCATATCTATGAAATTATGAGTTATTGTGATGTGAATTCTATTTTTAAGGGTCAATGGGTTAGAGAAATAATATTAGTCTCATTAAGAGTATATGGGATGAAGTATCATTTTTTATCATCGGGGATTGATGATCCATAGTGAGGACATGCACACATTTCACTAGAAAAACCAACCCCACCCCCATTGTTAGTGTTGAGAATAAGAGATAACCCTAAACCATTAGTCTCTCATGACACTAGTTTGTGACTTAAATTAATTTTAGAGAGGTGAAATATATGAGATAATACACAGTTTAATCTATAGAAAGGATAAAATTCACAATCAAAATCCCAATAATGCTAAGAATATAAATATAGATATTCCAATAAATTAAATAAACATAATTACATAAATACATATAATAACTCCTTGTTAAATAGATTTTTTATAATGAAAATAATAATATATACATTATCCTCCAATATAAAGGTCATTTAATACTAAGGTAAAACTGAGTCTCAAAAATCATCACACAAATCTAAGAAAATTGTGTATCTATATAGTTCTAATAAAAAAAATATAATTTTATAGTTTACTCCCTATGAGATCTCTTATCATTTCATATTAAATATTACAAATCATTAATGCCTATATTATGATACCGATAACTTATCTCATCGTGGGTAATGATTATAAAATAATCTCCCCACAAACACTATCAAGACTCGTCCCCTGGGGCCCGTGATGTGACTACCACAAGCCTGCCATCTATAGGTCAGGGACAGTAAACTAGCATTGAAATGCATATTCCCTATAACTAGAAAGGCATTTCCTTTATAACCTGTAAAGACACGCAACTAAAAACAAAGAATGGTACGAACACAAGAAAACTGTATAGTAAAAGGTGTTCAAATAGTAAGAAAAAGGGGCCAGAATACAAGCGCAACTTGAAAGTAAAAGAGAAACTGGAAAGTACAAGTAAACTGAACAGATCATGTGATCACCCACCAAGGATCCTACCTGAAGGGTAGATATAGCTATCAAACAGTCGTCTATGCAGTACGCCTCGTCTAAGGTCCACCGTCGAGATACCTCCAGTCGCGATAGCCTTGTCCTCAGTCAGTGATATCTGTCGTCTAAACCAAACACATCATGGTGAGGGCGTATCCCAGGTAGGGGAGAGTATATCGATACATCGTAGGGACCCGAAGACCCTCAATGTCTCACAAGATCCACAAAGGATAAAACACTCAGAAAGAATCCAACTAACAACCCTACATAGTTATATTCCCATACATATACCTATGTTATCATGTAAGCCCATCTCAATCATGATGAAACACAAGGTCCAACTAAAAATCCCAAACCTCATCTGTTCCACAAAGGAAGGATTTCCATAATGGTAAGTACGACATAGGTACGCCACACAGAAAAATACCACCAATGTATTACTACGAAGGAAATGTACCACACCGGTATGCCACATAGAAGAATACCATTAAGGTATCACCATGAATGTATATAACACAATGGTATAGACTCAGCTCACATCAGGTATAACATAGGTATAGTATTAGTGTAGATTAGATGTAACTACATAATCATCTTAATCTATTATGTAGAAGACCCATGAATGATCCCAATTTGCAGAGCCACATAGGATCCTAGTACATCATCAGACCCACAGAGGATCGTAGTACACCGTCAGACCCACACTGGATCCTAGTAAAATGTTAGTACATCTTCAGACCCACACAAGATCCTAGTACAAAAACAGTAAATCTCCAGACCCACACAGGATCCTAGTACATTTTCATACCCAAATAGGATCCTAGTTCATCATCCTTATATCCTCAGACCAACACAGGATCCTAGTATATCATCAGTACATCATCAGACCCACACATGATCCTAGTACATTGTCAGTACATTGTCATACCCACACATGATACAAGTACAATGCCATACTCACACGAGATCCTAGTCCATATTCAGTACATCGTAAAACCCAAAAATGATCCAAGTACATCATTAGTACATCGACAGACCCATACAGGATCCTAGTACATCCTCAGTGCCTCGGTAGACCCACATAGAATCCTAGGACATCGTCAGTACATCGTCTGACCCACATAAGATCCTAGTACATCTACAGTACATCATCAGACCCACAGAAGATCCTAGAACATCGTCACATCCAGGTATAGGGTACCCGCACTTACCTTGCTCGTCTCTGGGAGAGTCTGCACCTCAAGTTACGGGTCGATACTCCGACTGCCACAAAGCCCCACGAATAAGTATCCCAATGGATTACCACATAAAAGGGGTCTCAACGCAACATATGGTGCATCAATCAAACGCACAGTATGTAAGTTAATAGCCTTTTAGTCCCGAGGGCATGGTTTGATTTGTGCTTGATCCAACTCAACCGTACCCCATATTTAATCAATTATCAAGTGGGGAACAGAAGAAGGACCTTCTTGATCCAAGGGTTTTGGCACCACAGACGGTTCATCAAATGAATGCTTGGTTCAAATGTTATGGTCAAAAGAAAATATAGGGTCAAAATTGGTCAGGGTCTGGTCTGACAAGGTCAGACTAACCCTATTCGGGTCAACCCTACCTGTTGGATCCAGACCTATCCACTGGGTCTATCCTAGCTTGGCCACATAAGGGGGGGGGGGGGGATAGAGCGCCCCCCACTCATACTCACCGAATGAATGAAGCCGTTATTTCTCCAGGAAGCACACAAATCTTGCTCGGGTCCCTCTCGATCCAGCTCATCCAGACAAAACGGTCGGCCCATGTCCTCCCAGCTGGGCGTCGTGCACCTCCCATCTATGGCCGGCCGAACACCTACTGCATTCCACTATCCTCTACACCTATTAAGGCCACAACCCCTTACTCCAACAACGGTGCGTCGTGCACCACCCCTCTACGGTCGGCTGAACGTAGGTCGTCCTCTGACCACCGCCATGGCCAACAATACCTGACCACCCTACAACCTTTGCACACTATCTTCCTCTACCAGTGGCAGGGGCGTGTGCCGCCCCAGTTCCATGTGACTATCACGTGAGGTAGCTGCCTCTGTTCACCGCCGCGAAGAATACAAAAACCATGATGAATATCATAGGGATCACGCCGTGTTCGTTTGGCACGTACCCTCCATGTTAGTTCTATAGTAGTCTGATCCAGAGGATTAATTCAACACAAACCATGAAAAAAAACCCAACCTCAAACGATTTTTGGTGTCTTTCATAACAAATAACAGTGAAGGCGAAGAGGGTGAAAATGATCATCGATTCCACAATCACTCTTCTGAAGTCGGCTCATGCATCATCCTCTTTCTTGATTCCAACGAACGTTCTTCGATGGAGATGAGTTTCTCCAAGTACTGCCAAGCATCAAACTTTTCCAACCCTTTCTCCCATGGAAAAATGAGGAGCCAATAAAATATGTTTCATCCATTTAATAGGTGGCACAAATTAAATTGGAATCATTAATTATGATGAAGATAGAATAATTAATTTTGAGGATACCAAAGGTCTCCACTTTCATTAAAGAGGGTGCTCAAGAGTCGGGTGATCCCCACATTTGACTTCAAAATGGGGGTCTTAGTTCTAGTGGTCGGCACATCCATAACACCATATAAGGTTACACGAAAAATAAAAAGATTAATATTTTTATTTATCAATTCCTCCATGAAATGGTGAAAAACTAACTTCTACCCTTGACCTATTGTAGTAGAGGTGAAGGGCTCCTTAGGTGAATACCGACAATATAAGTTCAATGGTGCCCTCATATTTCAATTCCGAGCACTGGCTCAAAAGATACAAAACACCTCTTGCGCATTTACTGAACGTACCTGATTTTTTTTCGGAAAATCACTAACAGTCACCCTTGACCCGCGTTGGTCAAGGTTAGGCTCTGTCCAAGTGAAAATGCCACAAAAACTCAATGATTCCCTCATATTTCGAATCCGAGTTAACATTTAATTGTTATGGATTTTACAATAAAATAATTTTCACTTAATTATTTTATTTACAGCCAAAAACTAACAATCACTATTGGGTCGCGCGTACCAATGTTATTATATTTGTAAATAAAGCATCCCTTCACAAGTTTAGCGGTGGTATTAGATTTTCAATCTGAGCTACCATTTGTGAGTTATAAGCATTTGAAAAATAAAATAATTTATTTAATTATTTTATTTATAGGTATTCCATTTTTGGGTTTTCTCATAGGAGGCCCACACTAGCTAAACTTATGTCGCACCTAGGGTAAAACCTCAATCATGAGCGCAAAGGTTCCCTCATATTTCTGATTTGAATAACTGTTTAAGAGTTATTCCACTTTTTTAAGAAAATTTCTTATGCGTGCTCATTAATGTTTAACAAAACTTTGACGGATCATTCCGGACACTTCGAGTGTCGGAATCGCGCTCCATCAAATTTCAAAGTCTTGGAAAATTTGCATATAATTAAAAAAAATACATGAAATTTTCGGGTCATTTCATTCTCCCAACCTCAAGGCTCTGCATCCCCAAAAGAAACATTACAATAACTAGAAAATATAGTTGGGGTACTGAGCACGAATCTGAGCCTCCCACTCCCATGTTCTCTACTGGAGGTTCCCATGCTTCCAGTGCACATGCATCCAAGGTATCAATTTCCCATGAAGGACTCTCTCCTGTTTATACTCAATCTCTACTAGAACCTCTATAATCATCGACCCATAATCGATTTCCATATCGATATGGTCAATGACATGTGTAGGATCATGCACATATCTCTTTCGCTGGGATACGTGGAAGACGTCGTGATCCCGGGGCAACTGAGAGGGAGTTCTAAGCAGTAATCCACTTCACCAACTCTGCTGAGGACCTAAGAGGGTGCGATGAACCTCGGAGGTAACATGCCTCCTCGACCAAATCTACACAAACCTCGTCGATGTGAGACCTGTTGAAGGACGTGGTCACCATCCTCATACTCCAGAGGTCTCTGTCTGCTCTCGGCATAATACTTCTACCTACTCTGTGCAGTCTTCATTCACTCATGGATGATTTTCACCTTCTCCATGGTAGCATGTACCATCTCTCTTCCTACGTGTGTTGACTCCCCTGGGTCAGTCCAGCACAATGGTGATATTCAAGGTCACTCGTACAACACATTAAAAGGTTTCATCCTAATGGTAGTGTGATAGATGTTGTTTTATGCACACTCCAGCAAAGTGAAGTGATCCTCCCAGCTACAACCAAAGTCAAAAATGAAAGCATGTAGCATGTCCTCGAGGGTCTGAATAGTCCACTTAGTCTGGACATCCGTCTGAGGGTGGAAGGCGGTACTCAAACAAAGCTGTGTCCCAAAAGCCTCCTACAACCCCTTCCATTGCTGGTATGTGAGTCATGAATCAGGATCGAATATAGTCATTGAGGGTACTCCATGGAGCTGTATAATCACCGAAACATAGAGGTGTCTAAGGCTCTCTACTGGACCATGCTCTCAGATCGGTAGTAAGTGGGCCAATATGGTGTGTTGGTCGACGATCACCCAGATATAATTATGTCCTCTATATATACATGGATTTCCTATCACGAATTATATGGATATCCCATCCCACTTCCACTCTGTGACTTCTAAAGGTTGAACTATGCATGTTGGTACCTCATGCTCTACCTTCACTTGCTGACAAGTGAGGCATTGAGAGTCAAAATATGCTACTATATTCTTCATTCTCGGCCACCAATGTCGTCATTGGAGATCCTGGTACATCTTCTCTACTCCTGGATGTACCACTCGAGGGGATGTGTGGAACTATCTATTCCCTTCATCCTGAAGTGACACTGGTACAATTATATGTCTTCTGAAAAGGATTTAGTGCTCCCCACCTTCCGAAAATTCATCAGGTGTCTGTCCTGTGGATACCTGATCTCATCAAGTCTCTCAGTCAGCGTCCCCACGCTACGCCTCTCTGACTCGCTGAAGATGTGGGGGAGTGACTGTAAGAGACTGACGAAAATCTTCTCTATCTCAATCCATAAAGGATATCTCCACAGTGCCTAAACGCTCTGTCACCTCACTCAGCAGTTGCAGGCCTGACCTCCTGCTGAGTGCGTCTACTACCATGTTCCCCTTTCCATGAGTATAGACTATCATAATGTCATAGTCCTCGCAGAACTCTAGACACTCTTGTTGGGAAATAAAAACTCAAAACTTCTACTGCCACGAGGGTGAGGCTGGCCGACTCACAAATGATCAGCCGCACCCTCCTATGCATGAGTTTATCCTATGGTACCTAGGATTCCTTTTTTATCGACTAATGAAAACCTCATCCCAATGATGTAGATAAAACCCAACCTTTATGCCTAATACAATCAATATTATTATGAATTGTGGATGTCCAATAATACCCAAACTAACGTCATAAAGCCTCGATGCTTCCACCAAGAGGTTCCAACCGAAACTCTCACCTCTAGGGTAATATAACACCATCTACATAAGTTTTATTATCGAGTATCCTATCAAAGGTATCTCTAGAGATGACGTTAAAGTCAATGGTTTAACTAGAAACTCTATGTCTTGGACAAGATTCTTAGAAGAATGGAATGACTGGTACCTATGTCTATTGATACGGAAGCTAGTAGTAGACACATACCATACCACGAACAATTCCTAGAGCCATTTGGTCACACACCTTGATTGCATGTAGCTAATCTCTTACCCTATCCTCGAGATCCTTAAGCCTAGTGGGGACCACAATGGGGGATGGTTGTAACATGTCATAATTTACACCACCTCATGTTGCTCCCCTAGCTCTGATTCCACGTCTCCATCCCAGTAGATTCATTGGTCCACAACACATAGTCTTCTCGAAACATTTTTATGCACCCAAGTCTCTAAGAGTAGTGCCAGTTTCCTGCTTTCCCACTACTAACATTTACTAGATGCATCCACCCATCCAAAAAATATTCAAACACAAAGGTTCTCTCTAGCACCCTAACATAAGTAAGAATGCATAGAGGAATAGTGTTAGCTCAGATGTCCCAAAAGACACCTCACTAATAGGTTTGAGCTTTGATGCACTAATCGTAATGTTTTCATTGAGTACCAGGAATGATTTGTAAGCTCGATGAATACTCATCTACCGACATGTCATCCTGCCGAAGCTATAGAAGCTCTGAAGAACTCTCAGCCAACTCCTCAAGCCAGTACTCAACTGCCTATGAGTTAGGCATGCCTTGTAACCTGAGGGGGATCTGATGCTGAATCATGCATAAGGAACTACGCCTATATGTGTCATTTTCTGGTGATGCTGGTTGTTACAGCTGACCGACGGATAGTGATATAGCTGACACACTACCTGAAAGAACTATCTCGGGTAATGGTCCACATACTGAATCCTCATCACTATGCAATCCATCTTTATAGTCTCTCACTGAAAAAGTCTTGTATATAAGATAACCATATGCTCTACAGGTGTCTCTACTAGGTGGAAAACTATAGAAACCGCCTCCAGCCAGCCCTCAGCTGTGTGGGAAACTATCTCACCTCGATACCTCGTAGGCCTCTACTGCTAGAACTTTTGCAATGAAATTTGTCATCATGCGCAGTATGGTAATGCGGCTGGTTGTATCTATTTCTTAATGGGTGTTGGTGCTACAGGTACACCACCCAAAGCTGCCAACATAGTTAGATGGCCCTGCACCGGAGCGTCGTTGCTCGGTTGGCCATCATCATGTACTCTATCAAAAATCGTAGCTGGTTGTCTATATAGCGGCATCCTGATAAATAACAGGTGTGCCATGGTTAATATGTTATACCTGGTGAGGTGACTCAACGATATCACAAATAGAACTCTTGAAAAACACACATGCAATCAGTGTTTTCGTGCATTGAATCAGAAATCAGAAGTCGGGGTCTTGGTGTATGTATACGTCTGCACCACATAGATTCCCTAAACTGATAACCACACTCACTAAAAATAATAGTATTACTATTAAATCAATCATAGTTCTATGTTCTACGGTATAACTAACTCCTCTGATATCAATTTTTCAAGACCCATCCCACGGGGCTCGTGCTATGACTACCCCAAGCCCACCTTCCAATGGCCAGGGGAAGATGACTAGCACCGAAAGGAATATTCCCTAAAATCGGGAAGGCATGGACTTTATAACCTGTAAACACATGCAACCAGGAAAACAAAAAGTTACGAACACCAGAAAACATTATAGTAAAAGGAGTGTGTATAGTAGGAAAAAGGGGCCAGAATACAAGCCCAATTGGAAAGTACAAGGGAAACAGGAAAGTACAATTAAACTGAAAAGCTTCTATGAACAATCACCAAGGATCCAATATGAAGGGTAGGTACAATGCTCGAATAGTTATCTCTACAGTACGCCCCATCGAATTTCCACCTCCGAGCTACCTCCAGTCCCGGTACCCTTGTCCTCAGTCAGCGCTATCTGTCGTCTGCACCAAACACATTAGGGTGAGGGCCTAGCCCGTGTAGGGGTGAGTATATTGATACTTAGTAGGGACCCTGAGACACTCAATGTCTCAAACAAATCCACAAATGATAATCCAAAGGTAAATAATCTAATTGACAGCCCTACTAATGTATATTCCCATAAATATACATATGTTATCATATAATCCCTTCTCAATCGTGGGGAAACACAAGGTCCAACTCAAATTCCCAAATATTATCTATTCCAAAATAGATGGATTACCACAATGGTAAGTACCACACAGGCATGACACACAGAATAATACCACCAATGTTTTACAGTAAAGGAATAGTACCACACAGGTATGCAACATAGAAGAATACCATCAAGGAATCAACACTAAGGTATATACCACAATGGTATTGACTCAGCTCACACCAGGTTTAACATAGGTACATTAACAGAGTTGATTAGATGTAACTATGGAATCATATTACTCTGTTAAGAGGATGACCCAAGAAGGATCCAAAATTGCAGACCCACACATGATCCAAGTACATCGTCAGATCCACACAAGATTCTTATACTCCGTCAAACCAACACAAGATCCTAGTTCAATGTTAGTACATCGTTAGAACCAAAAAGGGTCATAGTACAATGTCAGTACATCATCAGACCCAAAAATGATCCTAAGATATCGTCAGTACATCGTCTGACCCACACAGGATCCAATAATATCGTTAGTACATCATCAGAACCACACACGATCCTAGTACATCATCAGTACATCGTCAGACCAACACAAGATCCTAGTGCATTGTCAGTAAATTGTCAGATCCACACAGGATCCTAGTACATCATCAGTACATCGTTTGACCCACACATGATCCAAGCTCATCTTTAGTACATCGTCAGACCCACACAGGATCCTAGTACATCGTCAGACCCACACAAGATCCTGGTACATCTTTAGTACATCGTCAGACCCACACAGGATCCTGGTACATCGTCAATACATCATTAGACCCACACAGGATCATAGTACATCATTAGTACATCGTTATACCCACATAGGATCCTAGTACATCATCACAACCAGCTACATGGAACCCATACTAAGCTTTCTCATCTCTAGGAGAGTCCTCTCTTCAAGCTACTGGTCGATACTCTGATTACCACGAAGCCTCATGATGCCTCATGAAGAAGTGTCACAATGGAGCTCCACGCAAAGGTGGTCTCAATACAATAGACGGTGCATCAATCAGACGCCAGTTCTGTATGCTATTAGCCATTTAGTCTCGAGGGCCCAATTGGATTCATGCTCAATACAACCTGAACGTACCCCAACATTATCCAAATCTGAAGTGGGTTATACAAAAAGGACAGTATCAATCCATGATATCTGACGCCTTAGGTGGTTCGTCAAAGGGATGCCCGGAGCAAATTTTATTTCCAGAAGAACGTATAGGGTCGAAACTGGTCCAGGTCTGCTCCGACCTGGGCGGACCAACCCGGCCCAAGAGGAGTGGCCTGAAACTAGCTGGGTAGCCCGACCCACGCGGCGTGGCCCGCCCCGCACTGGGCATCCCAGAATGGCTGCCCGACTTGGCCAAATGTAGGGAAGTGGGGGGGGGGGGGGAATTGCGCACCCCCCGCTCCCACTCACCAAACGACCGAAGTCATTCGGTCACCACGCATCACATGGGACCTTCTCGGGTCCCGCTCAGTCCACCTCGGCCAGCCGAAATGGTCGGCCACTATCCTCCCGACATTGTGTTTTGTGCCGCCCATCCACTGCTGGCCGGCCGAACGCCAGCCGCCTTCCCCCATCCACCATGGCCAGCAGGGCCGCACCACTTGCTCCAACGGCGGCACATCATGCACCGCCCTTCCGCGGTTGGCCAAACGATGACCGTCCTGTGAACACCACCACGAACAGAAATACCTGACCACCCTCTGACCTCTGCGCACTCTCTTCCTCTACCAGTGGCACAGGTGCACACCACCCCTGTTCTGTGTGACTATCCCAGGAGTCTGCCGCCACCTTTCTCTGCCTCGAAGAATACAACAACCATGAAGAATAGCGGTAGGATCGGGCCATTTCGTTTGGAACATACCCTCCTCATTAATATAGTAGTAGGAGGATCAATAGGATTACTTCAACTAAAACCATGAAAAAAAAATCCCACCTTGAAGGTTCGAAGGTGTGTCGCACGATGAAGAACAGTGAAGGTGAAGAGGGTTCCAACGATCTTCGCTTCTGCAATCACGCTTCTGATGTCAGCTCGGGCATCATCCTCATTCTTGATTCCGATGAAAATTCATTGATGGAGATAAGTTTCTCAAAGTTCTAAAATTCATCTAACTTTACCAACCATTTCTCCCAAGGAAAAATGGGGAGCCAATATAATATGTTTCATCAATTTAATTGTTGGCACAAATTAAATTGGAATCATTAATTACAATGAGGTTGTCATAATTAATTTCGAGGATTCCAAAGGTCACATCCCAGATTAAAGAGGGAGTTCATGAGTCGGGTGGTTCCCACCATTGAATCCGAAATGGGGGCTTTAGTTTGGGTGTTCCCCACCTCCATAACCCCATAGAATGTTACAAGAAAAATAAAAAGATATTTTTTTTAATTTTCTATTCCTCCACGAAAAGGTGAAAAACTAAATTCTACCCTAGACCTACAACAGTCAATGTAAATGTCTCCATAAGAGAATATCGGCACTGCTAGTTCAACGGTGCCCTCATATTTTACTTCCAAGCACCAGTTCAAAAGTTTCAGAACTCTTCTAGCGTGTTTACTGAAGGTACCCAAAACAAAGTTCAGAAAATTACTTACAGTCACCATCGACCCGCGCCGGTCAAGGTTAGGCTCTGGACAAGTGAAAAATGCCCCAATGAACCCAACCTTAACCTCATATTTCCAATACAAATTACTGTATAAAAGTTATGGATTTTACAATAAAATAATTGTTACTTAATTATTTTATTTACGGCCAAAAACTAACTTTAACTGGTGGCCCACATCGACCAAAGTTAGTATCTGCTTTAATAAATCAAGCCCTCATGAGTTCAGTAGTGGTCTCAGATTTTCAATCCGAGCTACCATTTTTGTGTCATAAGCATTTGAAAAATAAAATAATTTTTTTAATTGTTTTATTTACGGTTATGCCATTTTTGGGTTTTCTCATAGGAGTCCCACGACGACTAAACTTAAGTCGCACCTAGGGTAAACCCGCCATCGTGAGCAAAACGGTGCCCTCAGATTTTTTATCTGAGTAACAGTTTATTGGTTATTCTCCTTTTTCATGAAAATATCTTACACACGCTAATTAAAGCTTATCAAAACTTTGACGGATCATTTCGGACACTCTAGGCCTAAGAATCGTGCGCCGTCCGACTTCGCAGTCTCAAAAATTCCCTATATAATTAAAAATGTACATGAAATTCCTGGGTATTTACAAACACAATAATTAAATTATATGTATTGAATAATAATAGTAATTTATGGAATGTTACAACTATTAGGTTATATAGACACAATTGGTAATAAACATGAAGAGGTTGTATGATGACTATAACAAATAGAAGGTATGATGAGTTGGTATCCACTATTTAAGAGTGATAAAGGCCATGTGGTACACAAAAGATAGTATTGGCTAACATTCAATGATATATATTGAAGGAATTAATTAGAGGTATTAAATTATGGATTATATTTGAGGTGACCATGGGATGAATTTTCTTTCAATTAATATTCACCTTGAATAAATTATGTTTCATGATGATGAAATCATTTTTGTAATAATGATTTTAAAATAATTTCATACATTTTAAAATGTGGTTATATTTGGCTTTATAGGATTATAAATAAAATTGGACTGATTTCATGTATTTTTCAAATTTTTTGTTATGATATATTCAAGGAATGATTGCAACCAATCAATGGTCTAAAATGGTTAATGTTATGATGAATTTGGAATGTATGTAAGGGTCATGGATGATTAATGATTATTTTTTATAATAATTCATGATTTTTAGTTGGCACTCTCTATACATATGGTTCAGACCATGAATAAAATTCTTAATTGAAAAAAATACCAAATTCATGATATCTTGATAATACAAATTTTTATGTGAGTAATACATAACCATCATATAATGGTTTTTTTCATGATTAAAAGATTCATTTTTTTCATTATTCCATTTTATGAATAATACATTACATGACTAAAACATCACTATATTGAAGTCAGTACAAGAACATAATAGAAAATCTATTAATTGATGGCTCACATCATGAATTTTGAAATATTTTATAAAAAAATATTTTAATTTTTTTTGAATATATAAATGATGTTTCAAAAATACGAAATTGAAGGTTGCACCACAAATAATGATAGATAATTTGGAGTTTCTATAGAGAACAGGTGCTCACGCCATAAAAAAGGTCATTCCATACATGTTTAGGGGTTTATGTCATGAAAACCATTATGAAAATCATAGATGTCTGGGCGTAACATCCGGGTTCCGGAAGCCACCTAGAGGTGGCCCATAACCAGTTTTTCCCATAACCTCAAGTGCATTTCTCCTAACACCAGAGGATGGCGACTTGTAGTGAGGGCTATGGGTGAGATAGTGGGGGAAATATGCCCCCATTGACAGAGTAACACGGTAGAATTAAAATAGATATACAATAACAGAAGTATTAAAAATACCAGACAACTAGTAACAACAGAATACTGATGAAGAAACAACTGTAGAACATATATATAAATGATATATGACGCATATGTATGGGAAAGTAGCCAAAAATGTCACAACACTGAAATATTTAACTAAACCAAGTACATACAAAACAAGTAAAGAAGTGCTCTGCATCTCAAGCCTCAGCTTGGTTCCATGATCTCCTTCTCCAATGCAGTCAAGTAGCTAAACTAAAAGGACGATTTCCCTTATATATACCCACAACAATAGAATCTGGTTGGGCCCAAAAGCATAACCCAAATAGGGTGTGAGGATAAATCCTAGTAGGGACCCACCAAGTGTAACACCCCAGGTAAATAAAGAATATGACATTTTTATATTTATCCCTATTTGTGAAGAAATTATTAATATTACATTAAAGGGAATGCTATGCTTGATGGGGTACCCAATACGCGATAACAAGTTCCTTTGAAATCTTAAGTTGTAATCTAATAATAAAATATTATTTTGCCTAGCCATTGTAATGGTGGGAAAGAACGAAACTAACTACAAAATGAATATATATGTTTTTCAAATATTTTTACTTTTTACTATAAATGTTAGAGGATTAAAAATGCGAAAGAATCCAATTTTGAGCGTAATCATTCTAATATTTTTTAAAAGGTCGATTAACCGCCTTTTGATGGAGAACCTCTTTTAAATCCACTTTTTGACAATTTTATGTGTTATATTTGAAAAAATAAAATTCTTTTTTAGAATCGGGACATCAAAATTTACTTTGTGTAAATTTTTGGTATTTTTTTCGATAAAGTACATTTTTAATGAATAGTGAAAATGTTGTATTTTAATTCAAAACCTCTTATTAATATAATTTATTTATATGATTATATTATATTTTGTATTGGTTTTAAAGTGAAATTAGAATATATTTTTACCATTTAATCCAATGGTTGTCATTGGAAATAATTTCACTTTGAAATTGGACTTAAACTAGTGTCAATCTTTTGATATATATTGTTTCTTAAAAACATGCTATTTGATTTGACAGCGTGAATTAATTATTAAATTAATTAATGCAACTTATATGTTTTGAATTTCGTAAAATAGACATATTTTTTAAATTCATAATATCAAATATATCTTAGGGTGAAGTTTTGTTATTTTTCTGAAAAACCTTAATTTTTAATGAATAGTGAAACCACAAAGTGGTAGTTACAAAAACTGATTTTTCTTTTAAATGGAACTTTACCACTTCTGTGATTTGAATTTAAAAAATCCAATACAAATGATTTTCATTATTAAGTAAAATGTGGTTCAATGGGATGAAAATAATTTTTGATGAAAATTAACTATTAAATTTTATTAATCGCCATTAAAGGTAATTAGTGTGATCTAAGGTAAAAATGATATTATAATAAAATAAAAATATCTTTAAACTTGTCCTAACCCTATTGAATGAGTCATGGCCGACCAATAAAACCCATGGGTCGATTTTTGGGACCCCATGGAGCCACTTGGGTATGATAATGACATTAATACCTTTTATTTAAAGTAAAAGTAAAAATGACACAAACATGTATTATTTTACTAAAACAATTTCTACATGGGGTATAAAAGTAATATTTTTAACTATAAATAGTCATTGTAATTATTAAAATATTTCCTACATCATAGTATTTTTTTATATAATTTTTAGACATTAAATAAATTAAATTATTTATGACACCATGATGATGCAGCGATAACCTCATTATTTAACGATTTAAAAAAATGGAAATATAATGTAAAATCTAAGAACTAAAAATGTCAAAAACTAATTATATGGGTGGATTTCGAACAATTATCACCTTTTCCTCGAAACACATCATTTTGGAACCATTAAAATAAGAAACTCATTTGAAAATAAAGTAACATTTTATACCTTTCCAAGAGTGCCCCTCCTCTCCTATTATAAAAGTCGCCCACCTCTACCTCCTTACCCACACTTCTCAAGCCTTTTTCTCGGCCAAGATCTGATCATTTTGTCTCTCCAAATCCCTCTACTAATCCTAGAATCCTTACCATAGGCAGGAAGCTCTTCAAGAAACCCTTTTAGTTCAAACCAAAGGGAGTTACCCGATTTTAAGGTAAAGTCTTCTCTAATGTTCTTTTGTTTTATTTTGCTTTCCAACTCTCTAAACTCTTTTTATTACTTTCTTTTGTAACAAAATCAGTATATTAAAAAAATAGGATGTTTTTATGTGAAGTATTCGAGCTACACTTACACACACCTTATTATAATGGTTAATGAACATACTGTTTCCGTGGATGGCGAATTTCTGCCTCACGAAACGATGATTGTTCAATAATCTCTTAACACCTTTCATGGTGGCCATTATGATGTAAATATATTTATTATATGATATATATGTTATTATTGTTTTCTATATGCTTATGAATTTTATATTTATAACATGCCTTTATGCTTTTCTTGTTGTGAAAATGCGATAATTTCATACAATGAAGTGTGGACTACCGCCCCCTCAAGTGATGTGACTAGTTCATGCAATACATGGAATGTATAAATAATGAATTTAATGAACATATGTGACCTATATAACATATATATTATACTATAATTATAATATATATATCCCTCAATTATTTTTAATTCCATTAATATGACAATGAAATGAAAGTAGCGTTCATGCGTACGTACGGCCTACCGTCTCCATTAATGGTGAATTTCATTTATTTTTGTCTCCAAATGTTATGGAGTAGTATAAAATAAATATGCACTGGATATTAATTATATTTAAATCATTAATACTTTTCTGGAGGTTATTTATTTATAACTACATGGAAAATCATTTTTATACAAGTTCATTTTTGGCTCATGTACCAAACATCGACAAAAACGTCTGTTATGAACTCACATTATTAACCAATTATTATAACATTATAATATGTGATATTAACTGAATAATAATCTTTATAAGAGGTCCTTAAGAAATTATATATTTACCAAAGTTTATTATTTAAGAATATAAAGAAACAAACAAGACAAGTCGGACTTGAGGTAAGGGATCCTACCCCTCTCTTTCTTTTTAAGTACACTCTTTTATGTCATTCCTTTTAATCTCATATTTCTTATAGATGGGATGTTATTTTATATTAATATTAGTTTACTTTTTATGTTCAGATGATGTGAGACCCTATTTTCTCTCATCAATCCATTTTGGATGTTTTGAGTGGTGCCGTTAGGCTGCCGAATTTTTGTAAGAAATCCAATCTCTCTCTTTTTATGTACTCTCTGTTAGGTCACTTCTTTTAAACTCAAATTTGTTATGTTGGGGGATGTTATTTTATATTCCTCTTTCTTTAAATTTTATGTTAATATGATGAGAGACACATTTTTATGTCATCAATCCATTTTTGATGTTTTAAGTGGCGTCGTTAGGCTGCCGAGTTTTCGTAAGGGATTTTCAGCTCATTTTTATTCTCGTGAGATTTATGCTACATTTTCCACAATTTCCATTGAGTGGTGTATGTACGGAAAATTATTATACTCTTTGTGTAGTATAATTTAAATTATGGGTATTTACATCTTCATTTTATGACCCTTCTTCCATGAGGTTTACGTTTCGAAAGTTACCGAAGTCGGTAAGGGAACCTTTCACCCTCCTCTTTTTAAAAGACTTCTTTTGTTATGTCTTTTAATTAACATACTATTATGGAGGGATATGTTCTTATATATCTTTATTGATGTAAATTTTATGTCCTAGTGATGAGATGCCATTTTCTTTCTCATCAACTCATTTTCTTAATTTTAAAGTGACGCTGTTAGGCTCTCTGATTTATGTAAAGGAACATATTAACCCACTTTAAATTCATTGGGTTAAACCTTTAATTCTTGATTTTATTATGCCAAGATTATTTATGGAATCTATATGTTTTAATTTCCACAAACCTTTGTGTTGATATACTATTCCTACACATAATCATCTCATTGATAAATTCTTACGTCATTTAGACGAACATGTATGGGAAATCATAACTCAATATCATTTCATTGAGTTATATATCTATGTCATTGGTTTGGTTTTTCAAAGAGTATGTGTCAATGACCTCTGATTGTTTTACACTTAATATCCACTTATATTTGGTGTATTCATATTTGTCACACATAATAACGTAATTGATTTATCCTTAATCTAATGATACTGACATTGTAAGGGACTTCATCTCAATCTCATTTCATTGAGGCATATTTTGTTTTATACACAACTTTCTTTTATACGGTGTATATACCCATTTTACTTATACTTTAATTAGAAAGGAATCCTTCCTATATGAAGCATTTTACTAAATGACAAAAAGTATGTTTCTTTTTAACGTACGCGGTGACAATGACCTTTCCGCCGCCATGAGTATTATTTGATCTTTGGCTTCCTCAACAAGTCGTAATGTTTTTTTAAATGTAAATAAATACCATATACTCTTTTATGTATTTTGGTATTGAAAATGGTTTTGATAATGGAATTTTTAATTCAATATATCTATTTGATATATTGTGATTGAAAAATGGAAATTTTTTCATAAATTTATAATTGTTTTATGTATTATGATTTCGTAATGGTACTTGGACATTTTTCGGGTGGTTACGTGATAAACCATATGATGGGTGGTGCTGTGAATACCAGGATGGGTGGTTACGTTATAACCGCCCATGCATTGGGTATGGAAGTCGACCGTATGGCTATTCCATTAAGTAGGTGTGGAAGTCGACCATATGTTCATTCCATTTAAGTATGATTATGTCCCAAGTTACCTTTATATGTTATGTGTTCTTTATATGGGTTTTATGGTACTCGTTTGTTTACAAAAGGGTAAGTAATGGTCTTTTAGTCATTGAAGAGTTTTTACTACTGCATAAAGATGAAAAGTATTACTTTGGTAAAGTATTCAGGGTTTACTAGTTGTTTTTAAAAACTAATAGTTTTCCATATTTGTGTATCCTTTACTGGGCTTTTTATGCTCATCCAAAGTTTTTGAAATGTTTTCCACAGGACTTAAAGATGAATAGGGTCAAGGATGGGTTCATGGAAATACATGCTATCTAAAACATGGAACTAGACATGTTTCTTTTTAAGTGGTTTGTTTTTATTTTATGGAAACTTAGTAGAAGTGTCTACTATGTAATATTTTGAGATGTAATAGTTATGACCTAATTCTCTAAAACTCTATACCTGAAAAGATCATCAATTTGAATTATTCATTTAATTCAATATTAAGTATGGTTTAAGGCAGGGTCCTTATAGTTGGTATCAAAGGTTGGTTTAGAAAACTTTAGAGGTTAGAATATTCTCTAAGCATAAGTGACATTACCATAATGGTTAGGTTTTCAGAAAGAGTCATAGTTTTAGATAAATTGAATGAGTAAGTATATCTTAATGTTTAAATTCCTTTTCAGTACATGATGGTTTTGTTGATATACTCACACTGACCTTCTTGGTTTTAGTAAATGGATGGATCTAGTAGGCACCAAAGTAAAAGTGGATGTGAAGGAAACTATGACTGTTTTCTGAGCGAGAAACTGAATGATATGTTAGCAGCAATGAGAACCCATGTGCTTATCCTCAACCATCTATCTGGAGTCATGATTGACCACCTAAACCTTGGTGATCTCTATAAGGAATCATATATGTGAGAAACAAATCCCTACAGAACTATAGATAATAATCACAAAGGTAAGTGTGTTCAAAAACCTATGTGTCAATGATGTGGAAAGAAACACATAGGAAAATGTTTCAAAGGGATACAAAGATGCTATAGATGTGGAAATAATGGTCATAAAGCAAGAACATTACATGAAAAAAGGAAGCATCCAGTTGACTTGAGGAAAGGGAAAGAAGTTCTTTCTGAGGGATCAATTGAATGTTTTAAATGTGGTGTGCATGGTCATTATGCAAACACATGTCCTATGAAGATGTTTCGAGAATGGTATCACCAAGATCGTACAAATATTCATTTACCAATACCTAATGCCATTCCGATTGAGGATGAAGAAACTTACAATGACCAATCAAAGGTATGGATTATTTCTTAAAATTTGTTTTCCTATTTTGGAATCTTAGGATATGATTCATGATTTAGTTTGTATGAAAGAATTATTTCAGAATATGATATAAAGGAATGGTTAATGGATCATGGACAATGATGAATGAGTAATAAATCAACATATAAGGGCTTCAAGAGTTGTGGGGAAATTCTTAAGAGTATTAAGTCTCTTTTGATGATGGTGTTACATTAGAAGACTTTTTATAGTATGTGTAACCCTGATGTTTGATATATAAAAATTTTATTCAAGGAACATATATCTGTTCTTTTCTGGACATAGTTATAAAGAACTATTTGGTTTTATATGATGCTTACGTTTGAGGTAATTATGGGTTACTATATGTTATGATGGAAAGTGAAAGGCATAAGATAAAATTGTGGTTTAATAATGATATGGTTATTTTTGATGATTTTATCTCTTTTTGGGGAATGATTTTAGAATTATATAGTTTGGAAAAAGGACAACATAGAGACCGTGTGACAAACCGTCGCGTCGGACAAAGCTGCAGGAATCGAACCCACAACCAATGTGCGAGTGGTATTTATCACCTACCATTGGACTATGTGAAGTCCCTGGTTAGTTTGAAAAATTATATTTAGTTAGATGATTTGATGAATTTAGAGTAAGTTGATTTTGGGTTATCTATGTAAATTATTAACCTATCATGGAGGATTTGTGATTAGGTTAATTACTTTTCAATAGGAGACTTTAAGAGAAACTGATGTTGTTTGGAGATAAATGATACGATTTAACTTGGAAGACTTTGTCATTAAATCCTCCAAATATTTAGGTTTCAATCTTAGTATGGATTACTTATGGTATTCTTTGAACTTTGGGTTTTGTTGGACAAATTTTGGAGATTAAGAATAGATTTTTTTTATAAAGGTTCATCTTTTTTTGGATTATAGGATCTTGTACTAACCTTTTTTGGTTTTGGTTTTGGTTAAAGTCTAAAGACATGGGAAGTATATAGTTCTCTTTTGTGGATTAGGTGATTCTATAGAAGTTGATTATAGTACTCTTAATGTGAACAAGTATTCCTAAATACTCATTATTTGGGGAAAGTATTAGTTTGTATAAGAAATATATTAAAAGATGAAAGTCAACATGATAAGTAAGTATGTTTCCTTAAGATCAAAAATAAATTCCTCATTGAAAAGTAACAATAAAAAATGTTGTCCGTTAACTTTTTCTACTGGGGAATCGAATACCGTTTAACCCACCACATGTTTGTGATTTTCTTGTGGTTAACTTTCTCCTAAACATGTTTTCTATCACTCTCCCTCAGAACATGACCCTTTTCTGTTTCTTATATATCCATGTTTTCCTAAATGGAATCCTAGTATGGGTTATCTTGGGGGACCTCTATACTTCTCTTTCTTTCTTTTAAAGTGATTGTTTTATCGACTCATGTTCCGATGTGGGACATTCAATGATGTTTTCGAGCCCAATTTTAAAATTGTGAGGACGCAATTCCCAAAAGGGGGGAAGGATGTAACAGCCTAGGTAAATAAAGAATATGAAATTTTTATTTTTATCCATATTTGTGGAAAAAATTATTAATATTACCTTAAAGGGAATAATATGCTCGATGGCGTACCCAATACGCAACCACAAGTTCCTTTAAAATCATACGTTGCACTCTAATAATAAAATAATATTACGGCTAGTCATTGTAATAGCGGGAAAGAACAGAACTAACAACAAAATGATTATATATGTCTGTCAAAAAAATTTACTTTTTACAATAAATGTTAGAGGATTAAAAATGATTGAATCCAATTTTAAGCGTAAACATTCTAATATTATTTAAAAGGTAGATTAACCGCCTTTTGATTGCGAACCTCTTTTAAATCCACTTTTTGACAATTTTATGTGTTATATTTTACAAAATAAAATTCTTATTTAGAATCGGGTCATCAAATTTTACTTTGTGTAAATTTTAGGTATTTTTCCGATAATGTTCATTTATTAATGAATAGTGGAAATGATGTATTTTAATTCAAAACCTCTTTTTAATCTAATTAATTTATATGATTATATTATCTTTTGAATTTGTTTTAATGTTCAATTAGAATATATTTTTACCATTTAATCCAATGGTGGTCATTGGAATTAATTTCACTTTGAAATTTGACTTCAACTACTGTCAATCTTTTGATACATATTGTTTCTTAAAAACATGCTATTTGATTTGAAAGTGGGAATTAATTATTAAATTAATTAATTCAAAATATATGTTTTTAATTTAGTAAAATAGAAATCATTTTTAAATTCGTAATATGAAATATATCTTAAGGTGATTTTTTGGTATTTTTCTGAAAACCCGTAATTTTTTCTGAATAGTGAAACCACAAAGTGGTAGTTACAAAAACTAATTTTTCATTTAAATGGAACATTACGACATCTGTGATTTGAATTTCAAAAATCCAATATAAACGATTTTAATTATTAAGTATAATGTGGTTCAATGGGATTAAAATAATTTTTGATGAAAAGTAACTTTTAAGATTTATTAATCGCGAGTAAAGGTAATTAGTGTGATTTAAGGTAAAAATGATATTATAATAAAATGAAAATATCTTGACACTTTTCCTAACACTATTTTATGATTCATGGACGACCCAGACAACCCATGGGTCGATTTTTATGACCCCATGGAGCCACTTGGGTAAGATAATGACATTAATGCCTTTTATTTAAAGTAAAAGTAAAAATGACACAAACGTGTTTTGTTTTACTAAAAAAAATTACATGGGGTTATACAAGTCATTTTTTGACTATAAATAGTAATTGGAAATATAAAAATATTTCCTACAACATAGTAGTTTTTTTATAATTTTTAGACATTAAATAAATTAAATTATTTATGACACCTTGATGATTCAGCGATCACCTCATTATTTAACGATTTAAATAAAATGGAAAGATAATGTAAAATCTAAGACCTAAACATGTAAAAAACCTATTGGATGGGTGGATTTAAAACTCTTATCACCTTATCCTCGATAAACATCATTGTGGGACCATTAAAATCCGAAACTCATTTGAAAATAAAGTATCATTTTATACCTATCCAAGTGTGCCCCTCCTATCCTCTTATAAAAATCCCCCACATGTACCTCCTTACCCACACTTCTCAAGCCTTTGGCACGTCCGGTCTCTGATCATTTTGTCTCTCCACATCCCTCTACTCATCCTAGAAGCCTTACCTTAGACAGGAAGCTCTTCAAGAAACCTTTTTGGTTCAATCCAAATAGTGTTACCCGATTTTAAGGTAAAGTCTTCTCTAATGTTCTTTTGTTTTATTTCACTTCTCCAACCCTCTAAACCATTTTTATTTCTTTATTTTGTAACAAAACCAGTATATTCAATATACTAGGATATTTTTATGTGAATGATTCGAGCTAAACTTACACACACCTTCTTCTAATGGTTAAAAAACACACTGTTTCTATGGATGGCGAATTTCTGCCTCACGAAACGATGATTGTTCAATCTTCTATTAACACATTTCATGGTGGCCATTATGATGTCACTATATTTTATATATGATTTATATGGTATTTATGTTTTCTATATGATTCTGAATTTTATATTTAAAAAATTCCTTTATGTTTTTCATGTTGTGCAAATGTGATAATTTCATACGAGGAAGTGTGGACTATCGCCCCCTCAAGTGATGTGACTCGTTCATGCAACACATGGAATGTAAAAAGAATGAAATTACTGAAAATATGAGACCTATATAACATATAAATTATACTGTAATTATAATATATATATCTCTCAATTATTTTTAATCCCATTAATATGACAATGAAATGAAAGTAGCGTTCATGCGTACGTATGGCCTACCGTCTCCATGAATGGTGCATTTCATTTATTTTTTTCTCCAAATGTTATGGAGTAGTATAAAATGAATATTTAATTGATATATATGATATTTAAATAAATAATACTATTCTGGAGATGATCTAATTATAACTACATGGACAATCATTTTCATACAAGTTCATTTTTGACTCATGTATCAAACATTGAAAAAAATGTCTGATATGAACTCACATTATTAACCAATTATTATAACATTATAATATGTTATATAAACTGAATAATAATATTTAAAAGAGTTATTTATGAAATTATAAATTGACCAAATTTTATTATTCAGGAATATAAATAAACAAACAAGACAAGTCAAACTTGAGTTAAGGGATCCTACCCCTCTCTTTCTTTTTAAGTACACTCTTTTATGTCATTACATTTAAGATAATATTTCTTATGAATTGTATGTTCTTTTTTATTAACATTACTGTAATTTTTATGTTCATATGATGAGATACACTATTTTCTCTCATCAATCCATTGTGTAAGTTTTGATTGGCACCGTTAGGCTACCGAATTTTCGTAAGAAATCCAATCTCTCTCTTTTTAAGTACTCTACTTTAGGTCACTTCTTTTAATATAATATTTGTTATTTTGGGGGATGTTATTTTATATTCATATTTATTTAAATTTTATGTTAATATGATGAGAGGCCCTATTTGATCTCATCAATAAATTTTTGGAAGTTTTATGTGGCGCCGTTAGACTGGTGAGTTTTCGTAAGGGATTTTTCATCTCACTTTTATTCTCGTGAGATTTATGATACGTTTTCCACAATTTCCATTTAGTGGTGTAGTTACTTAACATTATTATACTCTTTGTGTCGTAAAATTTCAATTATGGGTATTTACCTCTTCATTGTATGACCCTTCTTGCATGGGGTTTACGTTTTGAAAGTTACCCAAGTGGGTAAGGGAACATTTCACCGTCCTCTTTTTAAAAGACTTCTTTTTTTATGTCTTTTAATTCACATACTATTATGGTGGGATATGTTCTTATATATCATTATTGAAGGAAATTTTATTTCCAAGTGATGAGATACCATTTTCACTCTCATCAACTCATTTTTTGACTTTTAAAGTGACGTCGTTAGGCTGTCTGATTTCTGGAAAGGAACTTATTAACCCACTCTCAATTCATTGGGTTAAACCTTTACTTCTTGAGTTTATTATGCCAATAATATGTATGTAATATTTATGTTGTAATTTCCACAATCCTTTGTTTGGATATACTATTTCTACACATAATCATCTCATTGATAAATTCTTACGTCATTTAGACGAACTTGTATGGGAAATCATAAATCAATCTCATTTCATTGAGTTAAATATCTATGTCATTGGTTTGGTTTTTACAAGAGTATGTGTGAATGGCCTCTGATTGTTTTACACTTAATATCCACTTATATTTGGTGTATTCATATTTGTCACACATAATCATTTAATTGATTTATCCTTAATCTAAGGATACCGACATTGTAAGGGAATTCGTCTCAATATCCTTTCATTGAGGAATATTTTATTTTATACAAAACTTTCTTTTAGATCGTGTATAAACCCCTTTGACTTCTACATTTATTCGAAAGTAATGTTTCCGATACGAAGCGTTTTACTAAACGACAAAAATTTTGTTTCTTTTTAACGCACGCGGTGACAATGTCCTTTTCACTGTTGCGAGTATTATTTGATCTTTGGCTTCCTCAATAAGCCGTAATATTTTTTAAAAGTAAATAAATACCATATACTTTTTTATGTATTTTGGTTTTGAAAATGGTTTTGATAATAGATTTGTTAAGTCAATATATTTAAGTGATATATTGTGATTGAAATATGGAAATGTTTTCTTACATTTATAATTTTTTTTATGTATTATGATTTTGTAATGGTACTTGGACATTTTTCAGATCATTACCTGATAAAACATATGACGGGTGGTGCCTTGAATACCAGGATGGGTGGTTACGTTATAACCTCCAATTCATTGGGTATGTAAGTTGGTCGTATGGATATTCCATTAATTATGTGTGGAAGTCGATCATATGGTTATTCCATTTAAGTATGTTTATGTCCCAAGTTACCTTTATATGTTATGTGTTATTTATATAGGTTTTATGGTAATCGTTTGGTTACAAAAGGGTAACTAATGGTCTTTTAGTCAATGAAGAGTATTTACTAATTCATAAAGGTGAAAAGTATTACTTTGGTAAAGTATTCAAGGTTTACTTGTTGTTTTGAAAAACTAACAGTTTTCCTTCTTTGTGTATCCTTTACTGGGATTTTTATGCTAATCCCAAGATTTTGAAATTTTTTACGAAGGACTTAAAGATGAATAGGGTCAATAATGGGATAAAGGAAAGACATGATATTTAAATCATGGAACTAGACATGTTTCTTTTTAAGTGATTTTTTATTTTATGGAAACTTAATAGAAGTGTCTACTATGTAATCTTTTGAGATGAAATAGTTATGACCTAATTCTCTAAAACTCTAATCCTGAAAACATCCTCAATGTAAATTATTTATTTAATTCAGTATTATGTAATATTTAAGGCCGGGGCCTTACACCAAGTGATCTATGCCTAACAGTTAGTAAATATATATGGCTGGTAATAAGAAAAAGCAACAGTTAATAAGGAAGAACTCAACAGTAAAAATTCCTACTGTTTCAAAGCATACAGTTCCACATAGCATGTAAACAGATAATCTAAAATAGTTAACCCTCTAGGATATACGCATAGAATAATCCCCTCTGGTTCTACCTCGGAAACACAAGCAACCCTCTTGAAGTACAGAAAGACTAACCCGTCTGGTTTAGTTTTATAATAGAATCTCTAGGGAAGCACATTCCATCAATTCCCCATATAGTATCATATAATTAACTGAAAGGTGCTATAGGGAAGAACTTACATCACATACTGCTTTATGGACCACATCGAGGAACTTCAGACAATATGAGTAAGAACTTACATCAATTCCCCCTTTGGTCTCACATCGTAATAGTAAAAATAGACACTCTGGAGAAGCCCTTACATCCATTCTCCCTATGGTCTACTAAACTAGGGTCTCACAACCATTTGAAAGTCAAAAAATAATGGCATTGGATATCGACCTATGTAAAACTCAATAACTACATGGCTAATAGTCTACAAAATAACAACAAGTCAGATAAAACACACCATCCTAACAATACTAGGAATGGAAAATAAAGCATCAGCCTAATAGGAAAAATTAGACCAAATGGTCAAAATAAGAAATCATGGGAACAAACTCCATAGAATGAAAAAATAAAACCTATTCACATTCAATTAACCTCTACTAAAGCATACTAGCATAGTAGGAAATTTATAGGGTTAAAACTGTAAACATGCAATACCCCGTTCAGGGGTATTTGGTAATTTTGAACATATACCTCATTGACTAAGTGAGAAAAGTCACAAAACACCTACCTTGGTGTTTTAGGATTGTTATACATGATTCACAAGACCTGAATCACCCATGAACACTATATATCTACAAAAACATCTAAAACATTTAACTGAAGATAACCTTTTAAAGAGGAGGAATACGGAAACGAAGCTCTAGCAGAAGGAAGAACATACCAAGGAGATCCCAATGCAATTAATGGTGGTCGATTCCGAGAAAATACGCTCGAACGAGAGCTCAGTGAAACATCACAGATGAACGATCTCTCCCAGACTAACTAGGTCGTGAAGTAGGGATTTATGCCAATTAGACATGACCCGGTCTTTTTAATGAAAATGAATGAAAGTACACGGTGTGTACTATAGATTTTCATGGCGTCTTCTGGACCTTACAGGCCCCCGCGTTAGGTGGTCTCAAGGTCAACACACAGGGCTAGGAGCTCGGCCATTACATGGACATCACATGGCTATGAGCGGAAATAGAGTACATTGCATGTACTTCAAAAATTTACAGAATATCATATTTTTTCTCAAAACTCCAATAAAATAAAAAATACCTGAAAAGAGGATCCAGGTTCTTAAAAACATCCCCCCTTAATTAAATTCATCCAATAATTTCCCTAGAAAGGCGACGTAGAATAATAAACTACGAACTGCTCCAGCCTCTACGATCATGCATCGACCTCCCTCTCCCATGTTTCGTCCTGTACTGGCCTATGCTGCCATAGAACCCATACAAGAGGAACAGACCAGACATGGAGAACCTTTGTACTATAATCAAAAATCCGGATATGATGCTCCTCTAATGAGGAATCCACCTCTAACTCAAACTCCTTGGGTTGTAAAACATGAGACAGGTCTGAGAAATAACTTCGGAGCTGAGAAACATAGAAGAAATTGTGTACATACCGATACCATTAAGGTAACTACAACAGAAAGGAAATGATCCCACCTCTCTCTAAAACCTCAAATAGCCCGATGTACCTAGATGAAATATTACCCTGTCTCCTAATCCTTTTGTTCCCCAACCTCAGCATGACATGTTGGTAAAACTGATCCCTGACCTCGAACTCCATAGTTATTCTCCTCTGATCAGCATAAGACTTCTGTCGATAATGCGCAACAACCACCCTCTAAAAAATCAATTCTATCTGCTCTATTGTCTCTTGGACAAGACGATGTCCTATCATAGCTACCTCTCCTTCCTCAATCCAACATTACGGTGATCAATATGGCCTACCGTATGAAGCCTCATAAGGTTTCATCTGAATAGTTTTTTGAAAACTATTATTGTAGGAAAACTTCATAAGAGGTATGTGCTTCCCCACAGAACCTCCTAAATCCACGATTCATTCCCGAAGCATGCCCTCAAGCACCAGAATCGTAGACTCAGACTGGCCATCTGTCTGGTGGTGCTATGTTGTACACAGAAGTACCTGTGTACCCAAGGCCTTATGCCATCCCTACCAGACCTGAGAAGTAAAATGTGCATCCCTATCTGACACAATGGATTGTCGAACTCCATGTAGACATACAATCATGTAGATGTACAACCGTCCAAGATCATAATCCCAGAAAGTATCCTTGATTGTAAAGAAGTGAGAAACCATTGTGAGTATATCAATGAAAATCCATACAACAAAATTCCCTTGAGGTAACCTCAAAAATCCTGTCACAAAATCCATTATGAGAACATTCCACTTCCACTCGGGAATGGGTAACTGGTGGAATGGCCCTGCTGGTCATTGATGTTCCACCTTCACCTTCTAATCTGTGGAACAACTCATGATGAAACCAGTAACATATCTCTTCAGAACTGGCCACCAATACTGACAGTGCAGATCACAATACATCATGGTGACACTAGGATGAACTGCCCAATGTAAGTACTGAAAGTCCCTCATCAGCTCCTCGAGTATATCTGCCGACACACATACACCCCCCAGAAAATGAAAGATCTCTTCCTCGATTACGACCCATCTAGAAATATGGTCTTATTTTAACATGCTTTCCCATATGACTAGGCCTTCAAAATTTGATAGCAGTCCATTCACACTCGATCAAGAAGAGTAGAGGTAATAGCTATAGAAGAATGAAACCTCTACCCATACATGTCGTGTATCTCCAAAAGAATATCATAGAACAAATCCATAATTTCCCACTCATTGCTGGTCTCCTGAACTAAATGTACTTGAGTCCTCCTGCTCAGCACATCAGCCACCGCATTGCCTTTCCTAGACATATAGGAAAGATCAAAGTCAAATGATTTAAGGTAATCATCCTAAATTTGCTGTCTCAAATTAAATTCATGCTGAGTGAAGATATACTTGAGACTTTTTGGTCCATGAAAACCAATAATTCTCTCCCAACAGATAATGTATCCAACATCGTAAGGCATGAAAAACTGCATCCAACTCATGATTGTGCATCAGGTAATTTCTTTCTTGTGGCCTCAAATGCCGAGACATGTACACCATGACTTTTTCTTCTTGTATAAGAACTGCTCCATGACTGATTCTTGATGCATCACAGTACCCAGTATATCTCTTTCTTGACTCTAGAAATTATAATATCGGTGTTGAAGTCCAACTCTATTTTAGCTCCTAAAAGGCTATCTCACTCGAATCTAACCACAAGAACATTTCACCCTTATTAGTTAGGCCCGTCAGTGGTGTTGCTATTTTTGAAAAGTCTTGTATGAAACATCTATAGTATCCAGCCAGCCATATAAAACTATGTACCTCAAATACATTCTTCTACTACTACTAGGAAACTAAATCTCTCACTTTCTCTGGGTCTACTGATACTCCTATCTATGAGATAGCATGACCCAATAAGTGTATCTGATCCATCCAAAAGTTTCATTTTGATATCTTAGCATATAACTGATGCACTCTCAGTGTACACAAAACAATCTCAAGATGGGTTTCATGGTCATGTCAAGTGTGATATTACACCATGATATCTTCCACAAAACCCACCATGAATGAATCCAAGAATGGATGGAACACTCGGTTCATCAGTTCCATGAAGACTGCAGGCGTGTTCGTGCGACTGAATAGCATAACCACATACTCGTATAGACCATACCTGCTCATTAAGGATGTAAGAGGTATATCAGATGGTCTATAGTCCAACCAATGATAACCGTATCTCAATTCAATCTTTGAGAACACCTAAGCTCCTCAAAGATGATCAAAGTGATCATCAATACTTGGCGAGGGTTATCAGTTCTTGACTATAAACATTTTCAGCTTCCGATAATCCACATAATGTCATAGAGTATCATCCTCCTTCTTAAAAAACAAGACTTGTGATCCCCAACGAGAAATACTAGGTTAGATTAAACCTTTTTCCTACTACTCCTTCAACTACTTATTGAGCTCATGTAACTCTGGTGTGTCCATCCTGTAAAGAGGAATGGACACCGGTGCTGCTCCTGGAAAGAGTTCAATAGAAATGTATACATCTCGTTCCAGAGTCATACTTGAAAAGTCATCGAGAATATTTCCCTAAAATAATCCACCATTGGATGGAATTCAATTTGTGAATTCCCCTGGTCATCCATATAAAGACAAGAAATTTGGGATATAACTCCTCTCATCCCATAATGGTAGGGTCCTGCTCTACTCGCCTGGACATCCCATTCACCCTTATGAAGAAACAATCCACACTTTAGTGATGTGAAACTCACCTTATGATGATTGAAATCGACAATTGCCTAGAAGGATACAAACTAGTCCATTCCAAGAAAGACATCATCGCCTGTCATCTATAGGATATAAATGTTCCATAAGAAGTGACACCCAGCATCCTCAAGAGGGAACCTCTTGCACTAACGTACAAATTTCATTATTGTTCCCAATGTTTTGTCCAATGTCAAGACATAAACATAAGTAAAGTCATAGGTCCCATGGATCACCACTAAAAAACATATATAAAGCAATGGGAAGCCCCTATATCGAAAAATGAATAAGCTAAAATTGAGGAAAATGGGATCGTATATCGAACTGTAGAGGGTCTGGGATCCTGCTCCAGTAGGGTCATCTCCATAGTAAAAGTCTAACATGCAATGTTGTCTTGCGACGATGAGTAGCTGCCATGAGCTGATCTACCCTGTTGTCACGGAATGTCTGGCGACTGGCTACCACAGACATGACCTCCACCTCAACTTGAACAGCCGGAAGAACTCCAGTTCCCAGACTGATGAGAAACTGGTGGTGCTGCTCCTGAATGTGGAGTCATAGAAGAACCCATGTCACCAACTACTGGTGAGAAGATCTGACAGAAACAATTAATATGACCCATCTTTCCATAATATCGACACTCCAATGGGTCTCTCAGGCAATGTGGCCTTGTATTACCACTCTTACCAAACTGGTAATGCACCTCCTGGCTTCCAGAAAAGGTGTCATGCCTCATCATATTCCCGCATGTAGACTCCCTACAGTTCTTCCTACTATCAGTAAGAGGGATGACAACTCTGAATGTCATGCTTTCCTAGATCACCACTCTAGAATCCCTCATATTTCAATCAGTGATTAGTGTCTGGCTAATGATAGAAGTGATAGAATTTAACCTAATGATGTTCTACTACCATCAGATTTCGTTCCTCACACTATCCTTAAACTTACATGGTATGAGTAACTCATCAACTCCTAGAATAGGCATGAAACACTGTAGATCTATGAAATGAGATTAATACTCCATAACAGAAGGAGTACCATGTTTTAAACTCATGAACTCTCAGGCATGATCGGCCCTCAAGGTCTCTGGATATAAGAGGTTGTAGAAGGCACACTAGAACTCATATCTGGCCATAACATACTGGTGTCCCACATGTGAGATCAAATTCCACCATATCATGGCGGAATCCCTGAGCATGTATATAGTGAGAATGACCCTCCTCTATGGAGGCATCTTCAGATGCTTGAATATGGAAAGCATGACTTCCATCCCTGACTCGACATCCTGGGGTCCTCCTTCGCCGATTTAAGAGGGAGGATGCTACTTCTGGAAAACCTACGTCATCTCTAGCATAGAAGGGGAAGGATGCGGGACTCCTCATAAGGTCCTCATGAACCTCATAAGTTCCTCTCGAAACAATGCATCATCACCTGTTTCTGAAATGATGGCTGGTGCCAAGACTGTCACTACTAGAGTGTCTACTGGTAGTCTGTGACTAGCCATGTTTGGTGTCTGATCATCCCCTTGCAACTAGGGTAAAAACGAAGGACATCTTGGTGGCATGAATCTGAAAGGTCAAGTGCACACCGTAGATCAAGATTAACAAGTACTAAAAACTAGAAGATTAAGGAGGGAACATAAGAAATAAAGAATTCATGTTTATAAAAACATGGACACACAACGTGTTCCCTTAAGCCTTTCACATGGGCATGTACTCCGGCCAAACTGGTCATTTAACACCCATACATGGTGTGTTGTCCTTACACATGGAATGTACATGTATCCTCTTCCCCATCCTGAGTCCTTCAACATGGTTCATCCACACAATTATCCTAGATCTTGGCTACACGACATGTTAGTGCCAGACATGGCGTGTACTAGTCGAGCATCACCAGCCCGTGTTGTTTGTGACACGGCTGGATACACGACTCACATTACACAATGTGTTCTAGACTGACACAGAGTGTTCTAAGAAGAATTTTCTAACCCGTTTTTTTCGTTAAATGGAAGATTACTCCAGTTACACTATGCGGCGTGTTCCAGACGGACATTACATGTATTAGATAAGACTCAACCAACCCATTTTTTAGTGACACGACTAGTTAGATAGATCTACAACACGACATGTACATCATGTACACAGATTATCTTAGTATGGATTTCCAAACCCCGAGTCTCTGCCCACACAGTCTAAGAGATGGTTAGAGACTACAAGACGTGCACATAAGGTACACAGCGTGCACTTAAGAAAAATTGTTTCTTCCCGAATAGAAGAACACATGGCATGTATTCCTCATTACACAATGTGTATTCTAGGTTTTTCCAGACAGTAAGCCTCAGAAACTACTATGGAGACCTGAAAAAATTGAAATGAACATTAATGTGCCAAATTCCAATCTGTGAGAGCCCATACTCCCTATGAATCAATGCATGGAATCTTATGCATGTCATGTAAAAGGAAAACAAGTCACTTATCCACTAAATTCTGGTCCATGATGGCCTATAACACATCAAGAACTAATGTTGGGCGTTCATTCAGACAAAACCATAGAAAAACAATACCCTATAAAACCACATTTGTTTTATCAAGGCATCTGTCACAACAGAATGCATATCTATCACAACAGAATGTATATCTATCACAACATCTATCACAACAACATTAAATTTCTAATGCACCCTAAATGGTATGGCAAGAATTCCTGACATGTGATCCCTAGCAAGTGCCTATATGATACATGAGATGCAATACCATCATCTCATCAGGTTTCATTTGAAATATAATCTTAATAACAATAACAATAACATCACAATACATTTGGGTTACCCAACGGTTGAAAATCAAATCAACTGTAAAATTGAAAAACCAGAAAACATGCAATAAATGAGGCAGATTGACTTTTCCCTATTCATGGGTTAGAAACTCCTGGGCCCAACATATTACCAAGTACCATTTTCTTTTTTATCCATGTCTATATGCTCCAAATAGTATGTCAAGAGAAAATAATTCCTCTGATACCACTTTGTAACATCCTGGTTCTGGAAGATGCCGAGATACTCCTAGTACCCGATTTGTTACATGACATTAAAAGCATTTCCTCTAACTCTAGAGGATTCCCACTAGCATCAAGGGCCTCGGGTGTGATATTGGTAAAATTACTCCCTCATTGACAGAGTAAAAAAGTGGAAGTAAAACAGATATACGATAATAGAAGTAGTAAAAATGCCCAACAAACGTAAATAACGGAAGAAAGATGATGAAACAAATGGAGAACATGTATATAAATGATTCATTATACATATCTCTAGAAAATAAGCCAAAAAAGACACAATGATAAATTAAAAAATTAAACTAACATAAAATAAAAAAAGTAAACAGATCCTTAGCATCGCAATCCTCAACTTGGTCTCATGCTCTCCAGCTTCAAAGCATTCAAGTACTCAAAGTATAAGGATGCTTTACCATATTTATACTTGCCATAATATAATCTGTTCGGGCCTAATAGAATGACCCATATACGTTTTGATACTAAATCCCAATAGGAAACCACCAAGAGATCTGTTCGTAAAAGTCAGTGATTATATATGGCAGGTAATAAGAAAAAGCAGCAGTAAACAAGGAAGTACTCAACAATAAATATTTCCAACAATTTCAAAGAATTCAGTTCCACATAAAATGTAAACAGATAATCTCAAACAAGTAACCCTCTGGGATGTACTCACAGTCTAATCCCCTATGTTCCTACTTAGAAAACACAAGAAACCCTTCTGGGATGTACATGTAGTCTAACCCCTCTATTTCGTTTTTATAATAGACTATCATGGTATGAACTTCCCATCAATTCCCCATATTGTCTCGTATCGAAAACTAAATGACGCTCTAGGGAAGCACTTACATAATATTCCCCCAGTGGCCCACTCAGAGGAAATAAAGACACTCTAAAGAAGCACTTATGTCAATTCCACCTGTGGTCTCACATTGTAACAGTAAAGACATACACTCTAGAGAAGCCCTTACGTCCATTATCCCTATGGTCTTCTACACCAAGTTCTCAAGGACCTATGTAAGTCAAACCAGCTTGGAAATGTGTATCGACCAAAGTAAACCTCTAGAACTACTTGGATAACAGTCTACAACATAATATCATGTCAGATAAAACACTCCATCCTAATAATACATGGAATGGAAAACAAATTAGCAGACTAACATGAAAAACTAGACCAAACTCCTAAAATAAGTAAACGTGGTTAAAACCTCCATAGAATGGAAAAATAAACCCTATTCACATTCAATTAAACTCTACACAAGAATACAATCATTGCAGATAATTTACAGGATAACACCATAAATAAGCAATACCTCGTTCAAGGGTATTGGGAAATTTTGAACATATAACTCAATGACTAACTACAGAAACGCCCAAACCACCTACCACGGATTTGTAGGATCATTATATGTGACCCAAAAGACTTGAATTACCCAAGAACACTGTAGATCTACAAAATCATCTAAAAGTATTAACCCAAGATAACACTTGAAAGAGGAGGAATTCGGAAACGAACCTCTAGTTGAAGAAAGAGCTTACCGAGGCGATCCCAACGCAATCAACCGTGGTTTATTCAGAGAATAGATTCTTGATCTAGAGCTCGGGGAAGGATGACGGTCGTACAGTCTATCCCAGATGAACTAGGTAACATTGGAGTGCTTTTATCCAATTAGACGCACCCTCGGTCTATTTAATGAAAAAAAGAAAGTACACAACATGTACATTAAAGTACACAACATGAAATTTACCTTCCCAGCCCTCGTGTTAGGCGATCTATAGGTCGCCACAGACGACTATGAGCTCGGCTATTACCTGACCAGGACATGGCTACGAGCGGCAACATAGTTCACAACGTGTAATTATAATTTACACATCGTGTACTTATAATGTACACGGCCTTTACATATAAAGTACATGGCTTGTAATTATAAATTACATGTCTTGTACTTATAAAGTACACGACGTGTACATATAATGTCCACAGTGTGTATATAATAATTTCCAAAAACTCATCTTTTTCTCAAAAACACCAGAAAAAGAAAAACATACCTGAAAATAAGAACTGGGTTCTTACATCAGGAATGATTAATTTTAATGTTTTCCTACCCTGATTTCATATAGCATTTTGTGACATATCTTCCAGTTGTGGAGAAATTTACCAGTCACGCAATAAAGAATCCATTTATGTTGCGAAATATATATTAAAATAGTTAAAATTGAAAATATAATATGGATCGTTTTGGATGATTTAATGATCATTTTATTGAAGTAGAACTACCCATTAGAAATATATGATGATGATACCAAGGGAAATGATTTAAATGGTGAGATTTAACGAGGATAACATAAAATTTAGATGTTTTTTTTATTTTACATTCATGCACATTATATATTATATTATATCATACTTCGTATAATTGATATATGTAATAGAATTAAAATTAGTTAATTTAGAGGAGATGAATTTACTTGTTATTTGACATGATAAAGGAAGAAAAAACATGGGATTTTACACATTTTTGATTCAATATTAATGTCTCCTACTGAATAGTAATGTCAGAAATTAACATATTTGTAGAAAAAGATTTTATTATGATATCATTTAGAAACATAAAAATAGAAATGTTATAAAATAAAAAAATTTATCCAGTTTTTCGATATAAAATGAATTGACGACGAATATTATATATTCATCTTGGTAATTTACTATATGTGAGAAAATTATATTTTTGGATAATGACTATTCTAGAAAGAATATATATAGGTTATTGTTGATATGTGATGTTTGATTAATGATACGCACGACAATTATTCATAAAATGTGTTTGACACAACTGGGAGTGTATTTTGATGAAAAAATGGAACTTTTCATATTTTATACTTTTAAGATGATTATGTACAATATATCATTTCTTTATAATGATCATTAATTGGTTTTTAGGTCAAAAATCATATAAGGTACATTATAATATATAAAATAATATCTATATTCCTCATCTAGGTAGTGAGTGAAAAAGATGTATTGGTTGTAAAATTTGGGGGATTAGTGAGATCATCATAAATATGCAACATCATAAAAGTGATATAGTGGTTAAATTATCATATCAACAAATCATTGATGTGTTCTCATTATAGCAGCCTAAACTATTCATCTATTTGGGCCTTCGGGCCGCCGGTTTGGTCCTCGGGTCCTTCAAGGATTTCGGGCCACCCAAGGCCTTTAGGACAGTTGATTATCAAGTCATTTGGGACACCTTAAGGCCTTAGGGCCACCCCAAGGCCTTCAGGCCACATTAATGCAGGCCCCAGACACACTACAAAAAAAGGAGTAGCCCAAGAAGAGGATTCAGAGCAGGTGCACTCACCATAGCAGAGCCAAATGGATTGTCAAAATGAGAGGGTATGGCTATGCCATCGGTACCAGCTTGTGCTAGCACGAGAATCCTATAAAACGGTCATGAACTGGTGGACAGGTACTATGAAGATACAGATGCTGGGGAGGGGCAGTAACTTTTAGATATTCAGGTTGAATTCCATACAGACCTTCGGGACATGTAATCTCTTAAGCCTATGGACCATGTAATCTTTGAGCCTACGATCATTTTAAGGGTTCCCCCTCTTACCTGGAAATGGGGGTTATCAAAAAACCAATAAAAATGAAGGCCTTTTGGCCATTCAGGTAGGGTGTCCTATGTTCTTTTAGTAATATATTACCAGATATGCACACCATCTACACTCCCCTATAAATAAAGTCACCCTTTTTCCTAACATCATATATAATGGTTCTATTTAACAATCTCATGTACATATTACACATCATCAATAATTAAAACATCATCATTCCATAACCACATCTAAATCCACCTCATGTGAAAAAAATTAACAACCATGAAAAAAACACATTAATACATAGAATCTTATGGTAGAGATGGAGATTAGTTATCCACAAAAATAGTAAAAATTATATATTTCATGGGTTCACCCAATATCAATATTAACATTGGAATTGTTTAGAATAAACTACTCTTACAGTGAGAATAAAATGATGAATATTGCATGATCAACTATAACAATTACTGAACATAAAATGATATAAACTAGTATATCCTAACCAAGGACTCACATAATCATATGAGAATATATATTCCTCCACTAAAATATAAATTCATCCAATAAATCCCCATAAATAGCTTTAATAAATCAAAAGGTTCAAATCAGTACACCAACCATAGAATTCTATCCTGGAAACCACAAATAATATATATTCCAAAACATTATAACTAGTTATCAATTTGTGTATATTACATTAAATTTATTATTATTCTATTATTTTTTTCTAAAAATTTATTTCTTATATAATTTATCATTTATTTCAACACTTATCAATTCCTTCATACCATATATTATATTCAATTTATATCATCTAGTACATTCATTTGATATCCATGGATTAACTAACTTCATTTATTTATCCAAATACTCCCCACTACACATATTTATCTATGTTACAATAATATATATCTAGAATCACATCACTATGTTTCTAATAATATATTTCATTGAATTCTTATAAATTTTGACCAATTGTTCAAAAACTACTTCAATAATATATAATCTATAAAAGATATAATTTTTTATTTGACCATTAAATTATCCCCACCCACATCCTCAAATAATCAATTGTATAGTTAATTTAAATAAAGACTAATAAAATAAATAACATTCTTAAATCATCTAAAATAACAGATACATTAATTTAGTCATCATAGATGACCGATCATGCTACTCAAATTTACTCATTTTCATATTTACACATTTTCATGAAGAAAATATTAAAATATAAAAATCCATACAAAAAGTTGTATTCATCCATAGAAATAAGAAATATATAACAATATATAGATTTTCATGAATATAAAAAGTATATACATGAAATATTAATCTCATAAAATGTACCTTGATCTATGTAGATCTAGTCTAATAATGGGAAAAGTCACCTAGGAAGTCCCTTATGACTCCATGGGTAATCCAAGAGATTAAAAAATTGAATTAAATGATGGAAATAATTTTACTAAATAAATAAATATTAGCATTTATAATCTATGATGAAATGTAATTCATTATTTTATACCAATGGTCGGTCAAGTGGAGATCAAGAATTAAGGATGGAAAACCATATCTCCCATTAAAACATTCAAAATTATCCAATTTATAATTTAACAATATTCAACAAAAGGTTATGAAATTTATATAATCTTTATGTGATATCATTGGTCAAATATTAATTTCAAAATTAACATCATAGGGTAATTTTAATCCCATTATTATATAATAAAATTTCCTTGCTAAGTAAAATCTGTCCAAAATAAATTAATCTTTAATTGAAATTTAATTGTGTGAATTAGGGAATATGAAAAAATCATTAACTAATAATATGATATATCATTCTTCAAAAAAATGTCTAACCAGAAATAAATATTCACCACAGTATCCCACTATGATATGATAGATAATTATTATAATGATAACAACTAAAACACATTGTAATAAGTACTTAATAATTGTAGGCCACCGGACCATCCCATTATCCAAAAAATTATTTAAGGTAAAAATACCTAGAACACATCTTTTTTTGTTTTAACACAATAAAGATAGATTTACATGTAATATTAAATATGGACATAAATTATACTCTAATCTTTCTCCATCTATTCCAGCATCCATGAACATGTGAAGGATATGATATGGACAAATAGCTATGCCTGTGCCTTTTGAATGATTCTCATGTTCAAAAATACAATAAAATATAATATTACTAATGAAATAACTCTAAATAACAATCATGAAACATATATATAAAAAATAAATTCCGAATTGTGAACCCAGAAGTTTAAATAATAAATATATAATCATTAGTGAAAATTTTCATAACTCACATTATATACCACTTTCAACATTTCCGTATATGAAAATTAAATACTCTTAGAATGAAATCATCCATGCAACTCTAAGTATATATTATCATAGTATAAATATATAACATAAATCCATCTCAATAATGATATTATCTGATTATGTAATATATTGTCCAACAAAACATTCAATCAATTAACCTGAAACATACCTATATTAATTAATAACTATTCTTCAGTAATAAATTGAAATCCTCAAGGAAAAAATCAATCCTAAATGAATCACTAAGAGACAATATAGAAAAAATAGTCAATGTATGAGTAACACTTAAATACAAACCCGAATATAATAGGGGACATCCAAAATAGATTTTTATAAGAAATATAATTTCAAATCCCATAAATAGAAAAATGTTCCATTTTCAAAACATGGTCAATCTAAGTATAATTAAAACTAGAACCTCAAACGACTGAATTTAAAGGAAAATACAAATTTAAATATTTAAAATCCATTAATTATTTTTCAAAACATCAAAATTTTCGATGTGATTATTTCATTAATTGTGTATTAATTCTTTATTTTCTTGTGGTTTGATTATTCCATTATTATTATTCATGAATAATTCCATACATTCCTAAGTAAATTCAGTGGTTTGTTTATGGTATTATTTTATGAATCAATATTCTTACCTTGAGTTTTATTTCAGTTTTGTTGAATATTTATTCCATATCATTATAGAAATTGAGTCTGATCATTGATATGAATAATTACAGTCCTATATGGGGGACTTTATATAATATAATTATTTTATTTTTAATTTTTATCAAATGTCTTTAAATGTTTTCTATATATTGAAGAGGGATAAGTTTTATTCAAAATATGATCTCAATTAATATTTAATACATATAAAAATCCACAATATACTAAAAATAAAAATAAAATATGTAAAATTATTTTTTTAACAATAATATTATTTAAATACATGAACATCAATTCAAAAACACAACTAAAATAATTTAATATTAAAATATAAATAACTAAATTACTAATAAATTAATTAAATATAAATTAAAAAATATTTTAAGTCTAGTAAAAAATAATATAAAACATATTTTAAAATGTTATTAAAAATTAATTGTGGTCCCATTTTCCATGAATGATTAAACCTTATGTCCAAATATATCAAACATTGGGAAATCACCTATATAGTTATATCAAATTAACTAGAAAATAAATACACAACATATATCTAAAAATAACTATAAACTATAGGGACCTTATACAACTGATGTCCTTTTCTATTAGAAAAAGAAACAAATAATCTCAACTATTGATGGAAATTAAAAATAATTAACATCTAGATATCAAAATAACATATTATCTCTAAAATATATTGGTACCATTTTATTTTGTTAAAAAATATCCAAAATACAAATACTTAACCTTACCAATCCTGAAATCATGAATATTACACCCATATAAAGTAAAATTCCAAAATAAAACTCTTTATAAATCATCTTGATGTTCCCTCATCTTTTTATATGTCTAATACTATAAATAAATAAATCATCATCTAATATATTTCATAAAAAATAAAAATAAAATTTAGATTTTTCATCATCACTAGAAAGAAAATGTGGGAGTTGACTTGTAAATATAAGAAACTCATATTCAATACAGGACACATAGAATCCTACTATGTAAACATATTTACAATACACAAATTATTTATAGAATAATATAAATTATATAATATAATTATTAAATTACTCCTTAAATTCCAAAAAAACACTTCCTAAGATCCATGTTTTTTATTGCACTACCACTCAGACACATCATGAAGATGACATTCTTATAAGGGATATTGAATTTAAAAATTTGCTTTTTATCACTTAAAACGTACCTTCAAACATTACTAACACTCCTCACCTTCAATATTTGACAGTCTAATTAAAAAAATTTCCATCTATTGAATTTTAATAATTATTCAATCTAATATGCATCCTCCTTCTTTGTTGCTTATAATTAAGATGATATACATGAGAAATATACTGAACTCAGTTATCGAACAAAATAAAATTTAGACCAACAATGATCGTATAAAATATAGTATAATATCATTAATTACAATATAAAAGAATATACCATTAAAACACTCCAATTTTCTACAAAACAAATTTTGATAATTATAAAAAATTACACTTCCCTATAAATCGAAATCATTCAATGCTTTCTTTTAAAATAATACCTGCAAAAATATTTCACGATTACTTGATGTTCAAGGACAATGAAATGTGGTGAATCAGTGACTTTACCTTTAAAAAAACTTTTTTAATCACATTAATATTCAATAAACATATCCAAATATTATCACTCATGAAAATTATAATATGATAATGAATTTTTATTAATGATTCTCTCCATATACATAGGATGACTAAATCCTTGAACATTCATGGTAATTATCCCATGAAAACTACAATATTCTTATAATAAAAATGATCATGATAAAGGGTATGACATTTAACTATTCACAACTGATGTGATAATCTAGTTACATCCTCATATCGAAAAAAACTGAAATTCTATCCTTTCATAATGATCTTTAATAACCCATGGATCCTCAACATAGACTTAACAAAGAATCTTCTTCATTTTCTCATAAAATCATCATTCAGAGATATTTCTCATAAGTTAGAAAATATTGTAATTCTATATCACTATTAAATTTATAATTTTGTTCATTATGGTATTTGGATTGTTTTGAATAGGGAATCTAGAATTTCTAAAACTTTTCATAATTATAAAATATCATTTATAAAAAATAAACCATTCTAGCCTTCGATTCGATGTTTAATTATCCCTTTTCACCATTCATATTAATGATTCATGTTTTTGATTCTCTTTATAATATTTGACTTCCAAAAGAACAATTTTTTTTTATATTTAGTATCTTTTATTTCATTCAATAGTTTAATATATTTGTGTATATATTCATACACTATGGCATGGAAAACACATATTTTAGAGTAAAATTTACTTCATCATCCCATCCTCCTCTCGATGGGTTCTCTTTTATCTCCTCTTGAATTGTGATCAACGTGTGATTTTGATATTGAATATATGAATAAGAGATCAATAACATTTTAAAATTTTATTCTTCTCTTAGGATATTTTTATATTCTGAAGAATTCATTTTTTACTAATCAAAATATATTATGAGGTGGAATGGATATTTTGCATTAACAGAAAGAAGTAATACTTATCCCAAATTTCAATGTATTGATGACATAATACGAGTGAAATATTGTTATGTTATCCAAAATTATCTTACATTTTGGGTAATATACTTATACATATGATCATTATCTTATGTGTTGAAATATCAGAGGATAAATAATATCTCATATGTACATATATTGATTTCTTATTACCCAAAACATTCCATCCACAACAGAAAACTTTTCTATATTATCCATCTCAAATGACTTACATGTACATAAATTATATTATGTGTAATGGAAGTTTCATACACGTAGATTAATTATCTTATGAATTAATGAAATATTATATATATATGATATTTAAATTATTTAAATTTAATCTAATAGAAAAAATATCCTACATATTATATCATCATATGTGTGTTATGAAAATGTATTTTGACTATGATAATTAGCATTCTAAAATTTATTCTTCTAGTATTTAGATACATTGGTCATATGGATTATTATATTCCAATATCTACTAATTTTTAAGGTATTTATATTATTCAAAACTACCAAATATCATATTATTACTTCAAAAATGCCTGAAATATGTTTTTTCCAATGAATTCATTATCAGATCGTTTCTCTTTACATGAGTACAATCGTTAATAAACAAAACAACTAAACATGTATTCTTGAGAAATAAAACATCATCACTTAAATATATAAAATATAATCCTTTTTATTTTTTCGCAATAATACAAATTATTCTCACCCTTATTAACAAAACAAGAAAAGAGAACAATGTAGAAGGGTAAAATACAACTTTCTCAGAAGAAAGAGTAATGAAATAATAATATCTTAATCTATGTTAGATATATCGGTATAGAAAAAAAAGATGGATTAAATCAAAAATAAATATTACCCTAAAAATTTATATTTACACATTCATATAATCATTCATACAAAAAAATTATTTTTGTAAATTATTTTAATGATTTGTTACTATATAACTCAATAAATAATATAAAACAAGTCACTAACATGGAGTGAAAGTTCATGTCCAAAAAACCTCTCATAAGAAATTGATCAAGAAAAAATTGAATATGAGACTAAAAAATGGTTATATCCTTGTGTGATGGAGTCTCATTCACTCTTGAATATAACCACATTCTCTAAAATAGTTATGCTTTAAAGTGTTTCATTATAATATTATCCCTAAATTACTTGAAAGTAAAAAACTCAAATTTTGAAGTTATATTCTTCTAAAATCAGTTTTAGGAAATGATACATCATATCATGTTTCTCACACCCAGAATGTTATACCTAATTTTCGGATATATTTGTAGAATTATTATTGTCATAGCCTAAACCCAGAGGGTTTTGTACTTCAAAGTTGAAATCGTCTATATGTGACTTTTTATACATTATATATATATTTTCCTCATATGTAGCCATATAATTATCTTTAGTAATGTATTTTGTTTTTCTTCATTTAATTATTTGAAATTTAGCTTATTCATATAAAAAAACTTTCCACCAATTATAAGAATACTATTACCTATAGATTTATCCCAGTTAGAATTAATAAATCTTCGTAAGTTTACTGCACCATTACTTTTATAATTAATCAACTATATTAATGTATTTCAAATTTGTATCCATATCCTCTTTTGTTCTACAAATGATATTCACCTTGATTCTATTGGATCATAGAAGAAAGAGTGATGAAATTCAAAATTTTAGTCAGTTTAATGTTAGATAAATAAGACATTATACTATGCTTTTTAAATGATACTAATTTACTTGTTATCATTCAACATACATATTATGTTTTGTGTGAATTATAATATATGTGTTCTCACATCTAGATTACATTATGGAATGCATCATTAACATCACTCTATAAAACTGTTCCTAAAAATAATGATGCATTCATATACTTTTGTAACCTATGAACATGTATCAAATTTCACTTCACTATGAATTTTAAACAAAAATCATTATTTTATTTTTATTGAGAACTCCACAAAAAAATTATTCAACATTTCTAGATAAAATTATCCTAACAAAATACATAATCACAAATAGTTTAGTGGGTTTTTTCTTCAATATATATATATGTTTATATCCATATTCCTGCCCATGATATCCATTCATTATAGAATTTCATCAAGCATAAGATAGAATTTATTACCTCTATGACCTTTAAATCCCAAATCAATGGATAAAACATAATTTTTACATTTCTGGAATTGATATGTAATCATATGAACAAAATTAAATTTATTGACAATAGAAATAATATTTGGAAAATATTCCACCACTATAATATCCTATGTCACAGACCAACATAGCTACCTCACTACACAAATACATGTTATAGACCATTCATAGGTTGATGTGTGTTCCTGATCTTCTTAGGTTAGTGACTAGAGCCTAAAATCATATTAAAAATGTAGGGAAAAAATTTCCACAAAAAAACCCAAAAAGATAACATAGTGGAATGTATATATATAACTAGAATTTATACCAAAATCTCCTCAATCAGAAATATATGAAAATAATATAGATAATAACTCTATGGTAAAGACCAAACTAAAGGATAATACATAATATATCAAAAAAAAAATAACAATAAGTGTGTAACAAGTGGACTATAGCTTGACCAATCAACACCACCAGTCTAAAGATCAGCAGATCATGATAACCCAACTACCATATATGGAAATATTTATTCACCCAGACCATTGAATAAAGAATCCCCAATAAATCAATGGAAAATTGTGGATGTGAGGTAAAAAACCCTATAGAGTATTGACATATATTTAATTTTCAAATTACATTATAATCGATTCATTTATTCTTTTAATATAAGTAAAAAACAAGTGTATATTAATTAAAATAATTTAATAAACCATTCTGTAAAATTAAAAAATTGAATATTTATCAAATAACGACCTAAATTATAACTTTTTTAATAACATTTATATAAATCAGGTAGCATGAATAAAATAGTACTTAAAGAAAGGCATGAAAATTCAAATCAATAAAACTAGGCCCCATTATTACATGTTCAAATATACATTATCTCTAGGATAACTACCCTCACAATACTCATTCATCAATCATAGATCATGTATGTTGGAACACATATCTAGTTGCTAGGAAAATGAGACTAACCATCAACCATCCCAATGTGAACAATCATGTAGAACAATGATTATCTTGAAGAAAATTTCATCAAGAATAAACTTCAATTAATTATATCAGATCATTTATCATTCTATGTCATCTATTTACTGCAAATATACCCAACAATTTTAGATCCATTACAATTGGTGTTTAGTTAATATTTTCTCCATTTCAAAATAAAACATAAAATCATCTCAACTATTGGTTTTATAAAACAATTTAAAACTAAATTGAATTAAATTTATAAATTTGGGGTTTTATTTTTAGGAAATAGTCTTTTGGAACAGCCTACCTTTAATCAAATTATGAAACAAATAAATTCCCACAACGGGAACCACCAATGGAGAATAAAGGAAGGAAAGATCAACACTGCTACAAAAACGGCCCATATCAGTGCTCAAAACAGGATTTAAGAGAGCTAAAAAAGTGCTGTAAAGCACAGTGCAGATACAGGGGGGTCCTTTTTATCAGCTCTCTGAAAAGTGCTGAAAAAGGCCCCTCTTATTAGTGCTAAAAAAATCATTGATAAAAGGTCCTTTTATCAATGCTTTTAAGAAGCACTAATAGAAGTAAAAAAGAATAAAAAATTATATAATGAGGGGATATATTTTAACAGTGCATGACTCCCCCATTATCAGTGCTAGGTGGTCTCCCACATGATGCCCTTCCCACGCATCCCCACACGCATGCACCCCTCTGCTTCCACCCGAACTCGAACCTGAAACCTACCCCTTTTGCGGCTGTACCTTTACTACTAAGATATTTTGTTTTTTTCTCTATTTAATGATATATCTATTTATATATACATATATATATAATTATATTTATTCGTATATTGATATAGATTCATATTAATATAAATATATTTATTCATATATTAGTATATATATATATATTCATTTGTATATTAATATATATTAATATTTATTTATTTATTTATTTATTTTTAGTTATAATTTTTTATCCGTATAATTATTTGAATATAAAAATATATTTTTATGATTAGTTTTAAATACATTTATGAAATATGTTTTTTATGTGGGTTTATAATTAATTTAATAAATAAATAAATACATATATACATCACACACAGACATTTACACACACTTACACATATATATTCACAAATAAATACATATATATGTGTATTTAAAAAGCCCCAGAATGTTAAAATGATCATATCTTATAATTCAGAAGCCAGTTTTGACTCCACAACCAGTAAAATCGAAGAAAATGAAACATTATTCAATATTATATGTGGTACAGGCCTAACAGACATCCGGATTAGATGTTATATATTTTTAATGTTAGTAAATCAGAGTATACTAACTTAAAAATATGTTTTGGAGGCCTTATGGTCCTTTTTGTCCTCCAAAAATGTGATAGAATCTTTTCTTGGGTCACCAGTATGTAGATCTAATCGCAGGCTTTGATTTGATATTCTGTAGAGCTCAAAAAGAGACCCAAATCAAAATGTATGGCCATTTGATGTTTGTGTTACATTTTCAACTAATTTTAGATATTTTATGAATTGTTTTGATTTTTCATGTCTTCAAATTGTTATTAAATTTGTTTTAATCAATAATAACTACCAAATTACTAATTAATAATATTTTTTAAATATTTTAAAGCTATTGTCACTAAATTTCATATATATTAAATATAATAGTCTACTTATACATATCTAAAACATATTTAAAAAATATATATTATATTTATATCAACAGAAATATAATTATATAATAATAATTTATTTTTCAGGATTTTTTTTGAAACATAAAATTTATCACTATTAGTAAAAAGAACTTATAAATCCCCCCTTTATCAGAGCTCTTAAAAAAGGGCTTATAAAGGGGTCCCCTTTATTAGTGATAAAAAAGGGCTGATAAAGGGGGGCCTTTATCAGTGCTAAATAATGTGCTGATAAAGGGGGCCTTTATCAGTGCTTTTTTTAGGGCTGATAAAGGCCCCCCTTTATCAATGTTTTTTAGCACTGATAAAGGAACCTTTAATTAGAGATTTTTTAGTGATAATAAAAGGGTAGTTCTTCCCTTGACCGTTTTTATAGTAGCGCAAGGAACACATCCTAGAATCATGATGCACCAAAACAATCAATTAATTCATCAGAAAAATTATGATTCACTATTATCAGTTGGGAGATTACTAAATAAATGAGAAAACACAAATTTAGTGAGAAACTTCCCACTAGAGAGAGCTCAAGATATTCCATCGACAAATTGATTTTCACATGAGGAGGTTAGAGGAACCATTAAATCCTATTGAGAACCTCTCAATACTGATGAATTTGATTTGTGATGATTGGGGTGATTATGGGTAAAAATTAGGGTATGAGTATTTTGATTGAATTTTTAGATTATTAAAAACCCAGACATGAGATACTTGGATGGTCTACATGGTTAATAGTAAATGTTCACCCTAACTACACACACTTAGTAGGGATTATTATGGTTCAGTAGTTTAAATTTATAAGGATCTAAAAAAGAAAAAAACCTCTATAAATGGTTTTATGTTATGAATGAGGATTCCTTATGGTTTGAAAAAACCGTGTACAACCATCCAGAGTACAAATATAAAGAACATTTTATTACAGGGTATACAATAAGTATTTCTTTATCCTTTTGTCACCTTACATAGTACCCTAAAAATAAAATTTTTCTAAAAATTCAAAAAATACTACCTGATAAAAATTAAAATTAATCTAAAATCATGAACATGGTAAAAAATTTCTCATAATCATATAGTGGGATTTACCACTAACCCACCATAAAAAATTATGTCCATAGAAATCCTTTCACGTATTCTCCTTATCAAATCTATGAGCTCAATGATATACAATTACTATATCATATTCCCACGTCCTATTATAATTATAAATAAAATTCAACAACTCACATAAAAACAGTAATGATTTCGCACTACGAACCATTTTCATAGAATAATAAATCCCTACCAAATGCATTCTCAATGTTAAATTAGTTTCAACATAATGGTATTGAAAATAAAATACATTATAAAGGTTACAAATACACTTCCTGAGATGTGATAGAAGAAAGATTTTTTGTATCAATTTTATATTTTGTGGGACTTCTATGTGGTAAGCCACATTAACAACCTGCTCAATAATCTCAAAATGAAAAATAAATTCTCGGTTCAAGAATTTTCTACATCCCAAGTTATCAGTGATCCAAAAAATGTGAAACACTCAAATACACCAGGTCTCCCACTAGAAACTACAAATTTATATATTGATGATTAATACTGTATTTATAGTGCCACTCTTCCAAAACTATTATCAGAAAAGTAATCTTTGACTAAAACATCATATCTTGGACAATATTCTATCCAACAAAGTATTATTCATCAATGTTCATCAATTAGTGAAGAGATCTATAAGGACAAATATAAATATCATCCAAAGAACCATTAATGTTTATGACTGGTAGTTTTTTCATCCAAAATCTACTTACGTAAGTTTCAATCCAAAGGTAAAAAAAATTCTCAAACATAATAACAATGCTTTAACATATATATTTTTATATAATTTCCTATATAATCATCTATCTATGAATGATACACTCTTCTCAGTTTATGATAATATTCATAAGACTCCCGGAGGCCTCTATAAAATAACATTTAATCTAGGGATCCATATCACACAAAAAAATTATGGAACTCTATGTAATCATACAAATCACATTCACATAGAATCTTATCAAATCCTCTACATTGGTTGTTTCTTTAATGCTAATGGAGATAGGCGATATGATTATATGACAAGTCACAACCTATAACACATTATTACCTTAATGGGTATATATCAACTCAACCAAAAGGTTCACCATGATCTCATCCTACTTCAAAATTTTCATATGATGTAGATGATGGAAACCTATAAAATTATAGATATGATCTTTGACCTTGTGGATGGTATTAAAATAAATAAAATTATTAATTTCGAATCTCATACCATGCCCCTAAAATAGTCATTGCATGTCATTCAACATTTTCATGGTTCTTCTGTGTACCAACCACTAGAAATTATGTCGATCCAACATCTCATCCTTTATAATTGGTAAATGAATAAAATATTGGTTATGAAAATGTATGATGTTGTAAAAGTTGAACAAAAAAAATGGAATCCACAATATAAAAAGATCCCCCAATGCTATAGAATTTATTATCATGATGTATCTCTTGAGCAATCATTTCATGAAGTAAAGAGGTAAAAAAATTCTTGTAATTATATTCTCAATAACATCATCCTAGACTCGATAATGTTACTAGGAAATAAGGGCCATTATATTCAACTCTTTGGAAGATTCATTTATAGCATTGGATCGATGACTCCTACACATATCATACATAGGGACATTCCAATTTCATGTGGTGTAGGAAATGTTGAATAAAAGGACCATAGATAATCAACACAATTCCTTGAATAAAGGAACACATATTTTTGACAGAAGATATAGATCATTTTTTTGGGTATGGATAAACTACAAAAAATAATAATAAAATATAATTTCATGAATAGTAGAGATCATTCATCAATGTATCATGATAAGGATAATGAGCCTTATAATTATTATCTTGTGAATTATTCTCTCTAGTACTATATTCTATTTCATGATCACCATGAATGAGAACACATCCAAACCACAAACTATATTCATGACAAAGGACCAAATAGCCCTTCCCAGCCTCAAAAAGAGATAACATTATAAAAAAAAATTATATTCTCTTAAATATAACTCTGATATACTTTATCCCACTAGACATATCCCCATTTTGGGTGAGACCAGTTATTAAAAAAACTATCATTGAGAAATTATTAATGAATATATTATAATACCCCACCAAACAAAAAAATTTCTACATCAAGAAAATAGGAAACAACATCTCCTATGTCAAAAACAATCACCTTATTTATATCAACTAAAATAAAAGTTTTTCTAACGACATGTCCCATGAACATCACTTCCTAAATATAGAAACTAAATTTCTAATGGTCACATATTGTTTGTGGTATATAATGATTTTAGAAACATCTGTCAAATGATTAGGATAATATTTCTATGTTTTGGAGTAAGCCAAAATATCACCCACGAGCACAACCACAAATAAATAACCATAGTCGTTAAATATTTTATTCACCAATTATATTAAATATATTGGATCATTAGTTCTTCGAAAAGGAGAAGTAAATCATATTGGCTATACAAACTCTAGAAAGTGGTATTATGAATTTCAGACTATTTGATTCTCAACTGGCTATAACTAGACTAAAAATATTGTTTTTTAACCCCATAGCCCTGATAAACATGATAAAAAAAATTCTAAATCCATGTAAATAGATACATGTTATAAAAAATAACATGAATCTGTTTCTAGTTGTCAACATAGAGGTAAATAGTTCAATCTCTATTCATTTCAAAATGAAGATGCACTGCCTAAGGTGAAACAATTTGGTGTATAAAGACGTTATCAAACAAATCATCAAACTAGATCATCATAACAATAAATTTAGATAGTACCCTAAAACATTAATTAGTGGATAATGATTGCGTACTTAGAAATATGTCAATAGTGAACTCTATTACCCCCACTATTGGAAAATTATATAAATTTATGGAAACATGTCAAAAACCATGATGAACAATGATTTATTATCCTTACATATACATTCATATTCCTGATCAAAAGGAATGTATTATATAAATCTCCTCAAATCTATAACATGAGGTCCAAATCTACATGATCTTGGGACACAATCTCCTTAGAAAACATAGAAAACCTTATCAATTAATGTAAAGGAGACCAAAAAAATTTAAAACTATTATATAAATTAAGAATAATAAAAAAATCCATTTTAATAATTTCATAAAAATGATTTAAATAAATAACCTGAATATCTCATTAGAACAAGATATATGATAACGAGGATACATAAGAATGGAATATGAGACACCTTTTTCTCTTAATTTTAATGGGTGTAGAAATATCCATCATAAAATATATATAATCAATTTGATGGATTAGAAAATAAAAATACATGAATGTATGATTGAATTCGATACACAATTATCAAATATATATGTCAGTAAATAGGAAGATATAGTGATGGAACATCTCACTATCACTGGTCCCTTATCATCTTTCTCTATAGACTCTTCCATTATATGAATAATCTTCATTCAGGATTTCTATGGGTGGAATGATTTAGTTCTTGAATAATATGATTACACTCTCATAATTTTAGGATCAAAGAAGCTCATTCCACTTCCAGGGTAAGAAAATAAATAGGATAACCAATAAAAGTTTATTTAAAGAATCATGTGTCAATGATCATGGGTTCCTCAGTGGAAAATATTTTCAAATGAACAACTATTAATCACTAGAATCAAGTAAATGGTACAATTACATAAACCAAAAAAGGAGGGGATAATGCCTTATATTTTTGTCAATAATGAGACACTTCAAATATCCTATTTCCATTAATGAAAATAATATAACTGAAACTGGTTTTAAGAGTAACCCCCATGAAATGTAACTGAATAAACAAGTCATGTCCATCCATAAACACTGTCTCCGAAATGTCCGTATATAAATTGAGATTTATCATGTGAATATATGGTCAAATATTAGCTCAAATACCCAATTAAAATATCTAGGACATTAAATTATAAATTTATACTATCTCTAGGGAAAACTAAATATGTTGAACAAAAATATTTGTATATGGATTCATGGTACTATAAGATTTTTTATTGGTGATTAATTCCACAAAAAATATCAAAACCACTTACCCTGTATATAATTATTCTATACAATACCTGTAATGTATTTCCACTCCAAATTAATCTTGTTTCTATTCGTTTACCATAAAATAAAACCACCTCTAATGAGGACCTTACAGCATATATGTAGTAGACTTCACATTTATAGAATAAGTCCATTCAAATAAAAAAAATCTACCTATTTTTCAACCAATCCAGTGGATCTTTAGGATCATTGAATACTTTAAAAGATAGTGTTTTATTTATATTTAAATGTTGATCATGATCTATAGATTCATCCGTTTCAGGTTACACAAATGGTTCCTTGAATGAATTGAGATTATCTTTATATAATATAGTTAACAAAACATGAAACACTCCGTTAATGATATTATAAAAAGATATTTGGATTTCATTTCATGGGATACCAATAATTACATCATGATGAATTGTTAAATCTCATGTTGAGGGTGTGGTAATACACAAAATCAATATGAATCATAAAAACACTATCAAATGTACTTATATTTTCATCCTTATCAAGATACTCATGAATAACAATAAAATCATTAGGATTGAAACTCTTGGGATTTCCTATAATTCTGATGAAAGTAAAAAATGAATATAATCCGATAAATTTTTTAATCAAGGTAACATCTAAAAAAACACATTTTGAAAAAGGAAAAATAAAAATAAATCTACCTAGAAACTATCTCATATTTAAGATTTATGTCCAATAAATCCTACATACAATATAAAATAAATATTACACTATATATATATATTAAGGGAATATAAAAAACTAGCTCTGAACAAAAAATTAAAAAAATTAAATACATTGGTAGACTGATATAAAAGTTGTTCCTAAAATTACATGAAGGGGGTTACAGATCCCCATGGGTTGGTTACTTGTACATTGAATTATATCAAACCTCATAGTGAAATATTTTTTCACAGGAGAATCAAATAATAGGTTTAATAGTTTAATGTAAATAAATAAACAATATGTATTCCGGACATGCATTAGGGAGAGAATTTATAGAAGAAGAATTATAAACATCAAAAAGAAAAACATGAACCAAAAGAAAAAAAATCAATCCTAAACATTTCTCACATTCATGATTAAACATGTGGGCCATAGTTCCACCAATCACCATCTCCAATCCCATGTCCCATAGATCAATCACAACAATGAGCTCTTAGTGTTGATTTCCATTCCTTAAAACATCCAACATGAATAAAAGCGTTCTCAAATAATTTCATGCATAATAAAATAAATAAATCCAAGCACCACGGTCAAATTACATATGTTATGATAGTTTTAGAATCTTGTATCCTCAAAAATATAATTTAACAATCTCATATCAATTATATGTGCATAAGACCATAAGGATCCGGCTAATGGGAAATTAAATCAATATCTAATCAGTGAAAATCATTTTGAACTAATTTAATTTAGTGGTTTCTTTTTCAATCCACTAATATTGAGTCAGTGCCCTTGAGTGATTATCCTTATCTTCCACAAGGTACTTAGGTTTTCTTATTCATTAATAAAACAACCAATCATTGGAAATAAACAATTTCAAGATAGTTTATCTTTAATAATTCTAATTCCCAATATCATGTTTATTGTATCATTTTTTATTAAAAATGAATAATCTTTTTTATCAAATTTATGCATTCCAAATCATATTTCATTTAATTCCAATTTTACCATGAATAAATAAAAAATCCCTAAAAAATGTATCATTTCAGAAAATCATATATCTCATAATCTACACAATAATTTCTATTCCATTGAATATGTGGACTTTTGAATAATTCCATGACCTTTTAAAATTATGATTCAAATAATCAAAAAAAAGGTATTTTTAAATAATTTGAAAACTATTTTCAATTAAATCAGGACATTTAGGGTTTAAAATTTAGGTAATAGTGTTATTGTACCACCTACTATTAATTATATGATCAGAATAGTCAACAACCACAATAATAACAACCAATATAAAATGATGTTGAGAAAGATCAAGGAAAAATCTATATAATCCTGATATGTCCAAAGCTATATCACATGTATCAATAATATTAGGAATCACCACTCTCAAAATGATGAGATAGAATGAATATAGAAAACAGAAAGTTTGAAACTACATTACAATGAGGACCAAGATCTCTCAACAACACACTAACTCAAATTATAAGAGTTGAGAGGAACTAGTAAATCCACTTAAGAGCCTCCAAATTTCATAGAATTTGATTAAGGTCATATGGGGTTGATTAGGGGTTATATTGGGTGTATCGACATTTTATATAATTATTACAGGATTAGAAACCTATGAATATATTTTCATACATGGGTAGAACTTTTATTCATAATTGTGTTCCCTATCCGTGCACCCTTATTAGGCTTCTGGAAATATTGAACAGTTTGTGTGAGTAATTAAAATAATAATAAAAGACCATGTAAATAGTTATATCCCATGATTTATGGATTTAATTTTTGAGGTCGTATGATTTGAGAAAATGGGGAACCCCCCCTCCAAATCCCCAATATTGGGAGCAAAACATTCTGGGCCAAACTATATTGTTTTTCCAAACCCTGCGCCAACTGTGAACTTTCCCGTAAACATACACATTTTTTCAAAAGTCACTAAAATTCCAAAAAATGAGTTTATAAAAAATAATGAACAAATAATGTTTGAAAAAGTAGATAAAATCATATAATGTTATGTCTCATTCAATTACATATTATGTTTATTAATTAGAGAATATGAAAAATTTTGATATTACAATTCCCATTAGAATTTTTATTATCTTACTCAATTTTTTTTATTTCACAATAAGTATTTAGACTATCCAATAAAATTAATTACAAAAAAAACATGTCTTGAAATATTTCATTTAACATTATTAATAAAAAATGTTGAAATTAATATAATAAGGTTGATCTCATATACACTTTAAGGTATAACATAATAATCAACAATTGAATTTCTTCAGTGAGTATACTACATGAATAATGCTATGATGATATAATCAATTTGATGTATTAAAACACAATTCAATTTATAATAATACAATTATGTGTCATGATTAATATTTCATGAAATAATGATTTATAAATTGAATGTGTCATATATATAAATAATAATGGGCCATGTGAGGTTAATCTTGATCAAATATACATTTAATGATTCATTGAAATCATAAACGAAATATTTTGGTACCTCTGAACATTATTTCGACAAACCATATTAACTCATGCATAAAATAACATGATAATTGATAAATTAATAGGATATAACACATTGTTAATCTCCATATTTCTTACCATTCAATAAATAGAACATTTCCCAATTCATTCAATAGATATATTGAGATAATTAATTATATATGTTTTATTGATCTCAAATATCCTATAACATGTATGGGTGCCACTCATGATCATGAAAACTATTTGGATCATATAACATCATTAAGAATTTACATGTATTATACATGAATATAAAACGATGACTTATTTATATTTATTATCAATCTTTTAACCACACGTTACATTATTTCATAAGTTAACTTACCAATGGAAATGTAACTAATTTAATGATAAAATGTTTTAAATAAACATTCTTACTAATAAATGGAACTATGATTAATGGTATCATAATATATTATTCACATTATAGAATAATAATAATTTTTGGATGTTAAAATTGATGATAATAACTTGAAAATAAAATATAAAATGTTTCTTTCAAAAAACAGGGATATTCCCATTTCATTCTATTCAATTAAAATTTATTTTTTTTAAAATATCACTGGAGATAACCATGTATCTTATAAAGTAAGGTTTATTAAGAATTACATGAATTATTATTGTCAAATACATTCATTGTGTAACTTCTATTAATAATCATTCTTTTTAATTTGTTTTTGAAAATAGTAAATAGTGACAATGTGGAAGAAGATTATAAATTTATATTTAAAACCTTTTAAATTAATCCCCAATATCATGTAAATGTATTAATGAAATTCAATGTGTTTAAAAAACTTTGTTATTTAAATAATATAATGAACTTGGAGGAAGATCATTGGTAAACATCATTAAAAATAATAAAATAATGAATTTAATAAAATACACCATTACAATCTATTAAAGAAAAATTTTAAAGAAATAAAATAATATTGAATATAAAATACCATATGTATAAGAGTATTAATGAAATTATGTATACTCAATTTGCATATAAACCATTAATAATGGTTCAGGAATCAAAATATGTCTCAAAGAAGGAATATTAAAATGACATACCTTTGAAACATGGGTAATACATAAATTAAAAAGCCATTGAATAAAGGAATATAACATTATTCTATGAGAAAATATTATTTCAATTATATAATGTGTTAAATAACACAAATTTGAAAATAATTGCACTATAAAATTAATCATCATCTATGACATGAATTAAGTCTTAAATAATTGAAAAAAAGACTATAAAATATTGATACATGTATAAAATTTAAATCAATATATCACGATAGATATAAAACCAAAGGATATTTAAACTTAATTATGATAGTGTCATAAATGATATAATATATCAATATTTAACATATAAACCTTATTATATCATGTATTATCATAATACAAAATATATCACAATGAAATAATATTGTGATAAATAATGATCATACTGATCGTAACATTCCTGTTATGACTAAAGGTTGAAGTTATTATATGTGATAATTAGAAAACCATATAAATGAACTAAAAATAAAATATAATAAATATATATGGAATTGCACACATAATATCAGAATAACAAAAATAATTAATTAAATGAATAGCTCAGTGATTGAAAAATGGTTTAATAACCCATTTGGACTTGGTAACATTCATGTAAAATATTATTGTATATAATAATTTTAATTTTTATATATAAAATTACATTAATTTGGAATGATTAATGATATAAAATGTTTAATGGTCTGTATATACCCCGTATAAGTGAAATTAGGTGCATAAAATTACTAAATTCCTTAGTAAAGGGAAATTCAGATAGGAACATTTCTCTCGATCCCAAACATTCAATGTGATTCCTTTAACTCATTTCTATTAAAAAAATTAATTAATTATATTTTTAATAAACATTAGTAGGTTTATTAATTTATTATTATTTTACTAGTTTAATAAATTTAAATGATATATTTAACATGTTAATTTGTAATGTTTAATTCATATGCTTTGAGGATGTCCGTTTCATAGTTTCACAATGACATCTGTATGTTAACTGTGGTTGATGCTTCAATTATCACATAATCTATAGAATAATAGAAATCATATTATTATAAATTATAAAATAAAATAAAATTTTATAACCATAGATGAATTTTATACATGTAAAACTTGTCTAATAGATTTGGGGAGGGGTAATCCCCAAAAACGCATTAAAGCAAATATCACTTCCTAATAGATGAAAAGGTATTGAATGGTAATATTGTTCTAAATAATATATATAAAATTTAAATACATAATTTTAAATATCGATTTTTAGTTGTGATGTAAAATGAAACACATCTCTTCATGGAGGTACTAGTGCACATGCAAGCACATATGATGTTTTTGTAGCCCATTTAATTAAAAAAGAGATGACAAAGGGTTGTAATAAAATAATAATACTATTTTTGTATGGTAAATTTAATTATTGTATTATAAAATCATTTTATAATAATATTTTATGTATTTATATAAATAAGTAATATAAAAATGATAGGTCAAGAGTTTTACATCTTATTTCAAAAAATACACTAATTTACACCATATTCAATTTAGGTTATCCTTTTTGAGTAGTCAAGATCCACATGGTAGTGGAGTGTATGTTTGGGATGTTTTTTATGTATTAATTTTTTTAAATAATTTTTTAAAATGGTGAATGTAAATTAAGTGACATGTTTCACTTATATTTGTGACATGAGGTACACTCTTAAAATTACATAAAGTATTAAATTAATTTAAATTATGTTTTAATGAATAAAATGTAAAAAAACTTATATATTGAATATAAGACGAGGGAGATTCTAAATCCACTAATTTAAAAAAAATATTTATTGGGGATTTCACCCCAATATCATAGTTTTTACCCCTTGTTAACATTTTTTATGATTACTATTATATCATCACTTTTTACTCTTAAGGAGTCAAGAAAAGTTACTAGAAACGTCAAATTGTCCCATAAGTGGACCATATTTGTTGGTATTGATCATTTAAAATTTTATTAGATTATGATATAATTTAATTTATTTTTAATTAATTTAGTAATAAATTATGTAACATAAAATACTATTATAGACATTCTGAAAACTATTTAAAAAATATTAATGTTAAAACATCAAAACAAATTGGAATAAAAATATAAAATATTTAAAAAAACATTTAATAATTAATAACCATAATGTTTTTTTCAATATATTTCATCCAAAAAATACTTTTAATGTTTTCAATATCATGTAAAATGATTTTTCTACTACTTTCCCAAGAATTGGTTCAATGTTTTGTATGCAATTAGGGTAATTATATAATCACAAAAAATTAAATATAAATGAACACACTAAAAATTGATATCATTTTGGTTTAAAATGAAATTTATGTTCAATATTAATATATTTTTATCCATAATTTAACAAATATAATAAATTAAGGGAAAAAAGATATATTTTTTTAATTCGTAATGTCATAAAATAAAATATAGGTATTTATAATGGAAATGAGTCACACAAAATTCCTTATTAGTATATATATATTGGTTGGTCAAAAAATAATAATTTATTATAAATAATGTATGTTTCAGTTATTTTTTGTTTCCCTAAAATTTTTTTTCCATAATTAAAAAAATTACTTTTAATATGTTGACAAAAAATTACTTTTATTAAAACTAAAAATAAAAACAATTGTTATATATTTTCCAAATTTTAACCATGTAACATCCTAGATCTTGGTGTCACCCAAAGGTACCATGTACCCTCTTTCTCATATAGACTTTAATGCATTTTCCCAAACGGAAGAGGCTAGAAACTATCAATGAGGGACTTTGGTGTGATAGTGTGGAAACTATGCCCTCATAGGGAGATTAACATTGTAGAAATAATAGTAAAAAATAGAGTAAGAATTAATACCATTCAAAAAAAGTAAACAATTGAAGAATGCTAGTAAATAATCAACGAGAGAACATATATAAATTATGCATGTCACATATGACTAAGAAAGAAACCAAAAATGTCACAATGCATGAAATATAATATTAAACCAAGTAAACAATAAAACAAGTAAAATCCAACTACATCACAATCCTCATCTAGGTCCCATGCTCTCAATCTCCATTAGTAATCAATTACATGAAGAATAAGGGAACTATCCCTTATACATATATGAAACAATATATTATGATTGGGCCAATAATCACAATAAAAACATGGTTTGAGAAGAATCACTATTGTAAAACCACAAATGATCTTTGCCTAATAGTTAATTAATGTATATTTCAGGAAATATTAAGAATGAAGAAATAATCATAGATGTACTCAAAATCAAACAATCCTACAATTTCTAATTACATTCATTTACATTTCATAATTATTCAATATGTTGAATACTGTGTCCTCATGATCTAGACTAAGATATTTATCCCCTATATAATAGTAAACATAGATGTGTAAGAAGTCCATCTAAACAACCAAGTTAGACTGATTACATGCTTGTGATTTTTCATTGCAGACTCATCATAATTATTCATTTATTCACAAATTACACACTGGGAATGATATCTCATTATAACCCATATGGTCCAACATAGAATAGTTTAATGATAATGTCCACATGGGTAGCTCTATCAGTCAATACCCTTTTCCTATATAACACCAATAACTTATACAGGACCTCCGGGTAGATCTCACGGTCAGAACCCCTGGTCTTCATAGAATAAATAAATTATACACGACCACTGGGTAGCACTCATGGTCATTACCAACTGAATCAAAATCTACATCGAGGCTCTCATGGTCCTGTGTAAATAAACATGGAAACCACCATAGTTTTCTTAGTCCAAGGCTCTCATGGTCGACTAAAAGATCAGCGTGCATATAATATCAAGCAACACATGTAATCTATAATTACTACATGTTTACCATTAAAATTATAACACATGATGTTTATATAATTAAATAACTCCATCCTATGAAATTCAATGCATAGAAATAGGGTCAGCCTCATTGGAAACCCATGCCAAATGGCCATAAACAATCAAACTAGGGGAACAAACCCATGTGGTGTACTTAAAACAAGGAATCATGCCTTATGTAAAATTTAAAACCCCTTTCCAATTAATTAAAACATGTAAGGTAGATTATAGTGAAAAAAACCAAAATATGCAATAACTCAAATATGGGTATTCATCACTTTAGGCATATAAAATCATGAAACTATAAATTAAATGAAAAAAACACATACCTCAACATTGTACGATGAATAATCATGAACATAAATCCTTGAATTATCCTAGAATGATGTAGATCTATGAAAAATTTAAAAAATATGAACCCTCCATAACTCAAGATATATGAGAAATCATATAGAGATGATCTTGGGAAAAATAGAACTCCTCTGTGGGAATCCAACGCACCTGATGACATATCAATCTATGATCGGATGAAGGAACAATAATAGATCAAATATCATCAACCGTACGACACCCTCCAATATGAGATATGAGTAGAATAAGAGCGTTTTTGTGTTTAAATTCAACCCATCTTCAATTAATCAAATAAAAAGAAAATTAAAAGTCATGTTCATTTAATGTACACACCGCGTACTAGCCTCAACCGACTCCTTATTTGTGTGGCCATCTAGGTCACCACCCAACCATGTACTCAGATGTTACACGACCAGTAAATGGTTTCACACTTCAACCAAGTACATGGCATGTATTCAGGAGTACACAGATTGTACATATAAAAATTCCAAATTCATCATTTTTGCTAAAATAAAACCCAATATAAAGATCCATACCTATTATGATGACCTTGGAATTACAAAAATTTCCCCATTAAAGCATTTCATCCACAAATATCCTATCTAGGGGATGGGAAGAAGAAATAAAAAACAACTCCGGCCTCAATGATTGGATATCAGGCTCCCTTTCCCATGTCCTGTCATGTACTATCCCATACTTCCATAGAACTCATACCAGAGGAACAGACCATCCATAGAGATCCTTCATGTCTTGATCCATAATCATAATAGGGCGCTTCTCAAAGTATGAATCCACCTCTAACTAAAGCTCCTATGGTATAACAATATTATACGAGTTGGAAAAGTGACATTGTATCTAAGAAATATGGAATACGTCACGCATATCCCAATAACTATCATGTAACTACAACTAATAGAAAATATCCTAGACTCTTTCCCAAAACTCAAATAGTTTGAATTATCTCAATGAATTCTTCCCCTACCTCTTAATCCATATTTCTCCCAAACTCTGTGTTACATGTTTGAAAACCTGATCTCCAGCCCCAAAATCCAGATGTCATCTCTATTGATCATCATAATATTTCTGGCGAGACAGTGCAATATACATCCTCTTCCAAATAAACTCCACCTGCTCTATGGTCTCTGGGAAAAGACAAGGTCCCAGTATAACTACCTCTCATACCTCTATCAAACATAGAAGTGATCGGTATGTCCTACCATACAAAGCCTCATAAGGTTCCATCTGAATTGTTGCCTAAAAATGATTTTGTAAGAAAACTCTACAAGGGTTATTTCTCTCTACCATGAGCCACCAAAAATCCGTGACACATGCTTGAAGAATGTCCTCTAAAATTTTAGTCATGTTCTTGGACTAGCCATCTATATGGGGATGGTAAGATATACTCTGAAGTACTTGTGTACCCAAAGCCCATTGTATTCCCTTCCATACTCAAGAAGTAAACCGAGAATCCCTATCTGAAAAAATAGAGTGTGGAACTCCTTGTTAAAATAGAATTTATCAGATGTACAACCTTCCAGTCTCAACAAGCCTAATGGTTTACCTGATCGGAATGGTATTTGAAATCTTCACGAGTCTGTCAAAAACAGCCAAAACAACATCATTCCCTTAAGGTGTTATTTTCAAAACCATCATAAAATCCCTCCAAACATCATTCAGCTTCCACTCGGTAATGGGTAACTACTATAAAATCCATGATAGTCGCTGATGATCCACCATCCCTTGATGATAGGTGGTAAACATCATAACAAAACTAGAAATATCTCTCTTCATACATGGATAATAGTATAGACAGTGTTGATCTCAATATATTTTTGTGACCCCCGGATTTCCCTCCCAAACTAAGGAATGAAAATATCACAACAACTTCTCGCATTTGTCAGTTGATACCCTTATACGCCCATGAAAATGAATGATCTAATCATTTCCCATAGTCCATCCAAGAGTAGGGTACTTACCTGGCACACTCTCCTGTAGAACTAGGCCTTCAGAATATGATAGTTGCCTCATTTTCAATCATTCTAGAAGGGTATAGGTAACAAAAATTGAAGAAAAAAAAGTTGTCCCCTGTCTATCATGGACCTAAAAATGTATCTTAGATAACAGAGACATAAGTTGGCACTCACTAATGGCATCCTGAACTGATTGTATATGATTCCTCCTACTCAACGCATCAACCATTGCATTGCATTTCCCAAGAATGTAGGCAATCTCAATGTCAAAAGACTGAAGGTAATCAACCAACCTTTGTTGTCTCAAATTCAGATCATGTTGGGTGAAGGTATAATTGAGACATTATTGTTCAGTGTAAACCACAAAATTCTCTACCAAAAGATCTTGTCACCAACAGTGTAAAGCATGCAAAACAATAGCCAACTCATGATCGTGTATCAGGTAGTTTCTCTCATGTGGCCTCAACTGATTACATCAGTTTGTAACAACTCCTTCCCCTTGCATAATCACTGCTACCATCCTAATACATAATGTATCACACTACACCATGTATCTTCTTCCCAACATTGGAAATATCTGTTTTAGTGCTGATGTCAACCTCTACTTCATATTCTAACATGATTAATTGTAGAATTATTTCTACAAGTACTTCACACCATTCATATTCATGCCCATTAGTGGCACTATTAAGTGGAAAATGTTCTATACAATGCACCTGTATTAACAATATAACCCTATAAATCTATGTACCTCAAATACATTCTTCGGATGCTCCTAGGAAACTACTACAATTACATTCCTACGGGTCTACTCAAACTCCGGTCTTTATGATAACATGACCCAAGATGTGAATATGATCCATCCAAAAGTGGAATTTTGAGAGATCATTATATAAATAATTCTATCTTAGTGTACTCAAAATGACCACAAGATGGATGGCTTGGTCTTGTGGAGTGTGAGAGTACACCATGATATCATCCATGAAGAATACCACAAAATAATCCATTAAAGGATGGAACACTCTTTTCATCAGTGCCACAAAAAATGACGGTCTGTTCATGAGACCAAATGACAAAACCACATAATCTTATAGACCATGCCTACTATAAAAGGTTGTAATAGGTATATCTGATGGTGTAATGTGAAACTAACAATAACTATATCTCATGTCAATCATCGAGAACACCCAGGCTCCTCAAATCTGATCAAGAGATTATCAATCCTCGGTAACGGATATTGGTTCATGATCGTCAAATGGTTCTTCTTACAATAATCCACACAATGTCTAAGGGTACAGTCTTTTTTCATAAATGGATAGTCAAACCCATTAGAGAAGTACGAGATCCGATGAAACACTTGGCCTACAACTCCTCTAACTATTTCATAAGCTCTTTTAACTCTTGTGTAGCCATCCTATATTGAGGAATGGTCACCGATGCCGCTCCTAGAAATAGCTCAATAGAGAAATCTATCGCTCGCTCTGGAGGTAAACTTGAAATGTTGTTTAAAAATATATCTATGAAATAAAACGCCTCTAGTGGAATGCCCAATTGGGAATTCCCCTAGTAATCCAGATATAAACTAGAAATATGGGCTATAATTCCTCCCAACCCGTGATTTGTGGGTCCATACGCAATCACATGGACATCCCATTTTCCCTTATGTAGAAAATGCTGGCCTTCTAGTGACATGAAACTCACCCTGTGATGATAGCAGTCATGAAAGCCATGAATGGATACCAACTAGTCCATTCTAATAATGAAATCAAGTCATGTCTTCTCTAAGACCTAGAGGTACCATAAGAAGTGTCACCCACCATCATCATGATGGATCACCTTGCATTGACGTATACTAGTCGTATAAGGACCCGTCGATGTTTATAGTGTAATAAGTTCCTCAGAAATAAGGATATAGAGACCAAGTCTCTTTACAATATAAACATATATAAATATATGGGATGGCCGTATATTAATATGAGAAGAAACTAATACTGAGACAACAATAATAGGGTCCAAGATCCTTATCAAGCAAGGCCTGCTCGACTACAAATGGCTGACTAGTACCTTCAACCTATAACCCTAACTGACTAACCTGAGCTGAACAACCCTACTATTGCTAAGAACCTATAGCATGGCAACCATTTACACAACCACCTTCTCAGACTGAACAGCCTGAAAATCTAAAATTCCAGGACTAAGGAGAAATTGGTGGTCCATTGCCTAAACATGGAGTCATAACTAATCCCCTCTCACTAGATACTAGTGAGAAGAATTGAAAAAATGATAAACATGGCCCATCTTGTTGTAAGATAGACACTAAACTAGGTCTCTCAGGAACTAAGGTCTCATGTTCCCACCCTTCTACTACTAGTAGCACCTCACTTCACTACATGTTGATACATCCCTTCAACTGGAATCACCTCAAGAGGGCTCCGTGTGGAGATAATTACAATTAGTTGAAGGAGTACCAGACCTAGATTCTAAAACTCCTTAGCTCAAAACTCCCAACCCCCTTTGATGGAGCTCACCAATCAGTGCATGGTTCAATATAGCCCATACTATAGTCATCCAGAATAGATTCACCTATGATCAGATGTCATACATGAGACCATCCTCAAATAACCTTACCAAAGGTAACTCATCTACTCCCAGAACTAGTGTGAAGCACTTCATCTCTTTAAAATGAGAAGATTAATCCATTACTGAAAGAGTTACCTGCTCCAAATGCATGAACTCTAAGGCTCGATCAACCTTCAATGCCTCAGGGTAGATGTTATCATTGATGGTCCTCTAAAACACTTCCCAAAGCATATCCTGATGATGTCACGCCTGTGAGAAAACATCCCACCATCTCCTTGTGGAATCACATATCATGTACATCACAAGAATCTCACTCATCTTAGAAGGAGTATCTTGATGATCAATGGTATAAATCATGGACTCCAACTATGACTCTACATCCTTGGGGCTCAATCCCTTAAAAAGGGTGGAGGATGATACTGCTCAAACACCCATATCAAGTCTGCCATATTTGAGGTAGGATTTGGGTCTCCATGGAATGTCTGAATCACTTTCATATAGCCTTAACAGAACTATGTATTAGGACCACTGTTTGGTATTACATCGGGTTCTATGTCGAGCATGACAAGGGGATCTTCGGTAAGTCCTTGATCTACCATTTCTGGTGTATGGTCATCTCCCTACACCTAGCATACAACCGGATGACGTATTGGAAACATGAACCATCAGGGTCAAGCACACACCTCAATTCCATTTTATCAAGGTCAATAATCATAGAAGACAATAATGTAATATGATAAGAAACATTCAAGTTTTTTTAAAAAAATAGGGCAACACAATGTGTCTAATATCTATATGGCATGGTCCATTAATCTTTTAACATTGCATGTACCTCTACCAAAACTGGTTGTGTAACACCCGTACACACGACGGGTTTATCCCCAAACATGGCATGTAAGTGAATTTTACCTCCTACCCATGTTCGTTTATACAACTAAAACTACATGGTTCTCTCTTTAGTAACACCACAAAACATTTTCACCCTAGACACATCATGCACTTCTTATTTTCTAACCACTCGTGTCATTAGTCACACGGTAATATACAAGATAACCTCTATATAGAGGGCATAAATGGAACATATACAACCCTATTTTCATCCACCGGTGTCATTCTTCACACAGACGGATACACGGTTCTTTCTACATTTCATGCACAATCTGGACACTACGTGATCTACAAAAATTTTCACAGACTCATGTCTCTACTCACACAGCAAGTCACATGGTTAATGTCGACTTGGAATGTATATCCCATACATGGAATATACATAATACATGTTTTTTCTTCAATAATAGAATAAATTATGGTCTGTGTTCAAAACACCACACACCGTGTTGTCTGGGATTCCTAATAGTATGCCTCCAAAACACCCCCAAAACCCTTTAAAAATCTAATTTTTTTCCAAATGCAGAAAAATTTTGACCCGTGATTTCCCATACTCCAACTAATAATATTTTTTAATCCTTATGCATACCATAACATGACAATATTATATTAATGTTCATCATGATCCATCAAATTCCAATCTAATAGGGCCCATAACACCTCAGAGATCAATGTTTCACATGCATTGTAAATGAAATTTACGTATACTGATACCCTTTATAAATACCAAGTATTCTATCATGGATTATATCAAAACAATATGTATATCTTGTAGAACATCTATCCCAAAAACATGAAATTGGTAATGCACCCTAAATGGCATGGCAAGAATTCATGACATGTGATCTCTAGCAGGTGCATGTAAGATGCATGATATCGAATACCCTCATCTCATCAGGTCCCAAAATAAATATAACCCCAATTATATAAAAAATAATAGAACAACACATGTGTGTCACCCAATGGTGAAATCATATCATTATAATAATTAATAAACTAGAAAAATTGAAATAAAAGAGGTAAATTAGATTTTCCCAATACCTGGGTTTTCTCTCCTGGGTGTATCTTATTTCCAACTACTAATTTATTCTTATCCCATTATATATGCTCCAAAAAGAACCAAAAATAAGAAACTAAAAACCTATAATACAAAATTTTATCGTCCTGGATCCAGGTGAATCCCAAAGGTGCCTCGTACCTGGTTGGCCACATAGCCTCAAGATAATTTTCCTGAATGCTTGAGGCTTCTGAATAGAAGTGGGGGACTTAGGTGTGATAGTGGGGAAGCTATAACATTATAGGTATAGTAACAAAATATAAAATAATAATAAACAATCACAGAAGCAATAAAAACAGAAAACAAAAATAAACAACAAAAGACTAATAGTAAATAAACAACTGGAACACATATATAAATTATGCATGTCACATATGTCTAGGAAACTATCCAAACAATTAAAAATTATAGAAATATAATACTAAAAAAGTAAAATATAAAATATTGAAACATCAAGAGAATCGCAAGATTTATCTTATTCCCATGCTCTATATCTCTTAGAGAAATCAAGTACCTGATAAAGAAGGGGGACTTCCCTTATCTATACCTGTGACCATATAATCAGTTTGGGCTCAAAATCATGACCCAAATATTGTGTGAGATTAACCTTATTAGGAAAACACCAAATGATATGTGCCTAATAGTTAGTGAATGTATATATCATGCAATAGGCAGAATGAAGCCAAAAACGTGGATTTACACAAAATTAAACAATCCTATTGTTTCCAATTACATTAATTTACTTTTATTAATTATTGAATCTGTTGAACAATGTGACCTCAAGATCTAGATAATGAATAATTTTCCCCTGTATAAGAGTAACCAAAAAAATCATAGAAGACCATCTAAACATCACTGTATACACAAGTCCAAATATTTTTTCTTTGCATTGGAAGATTCATCATAATTATACATTTATTCACAATCGACCCAATGGGAAAGATATTGAAGTCTAACCCCTATGGTATCCCATATAATAATGTAATGATAACATCCTCCTAGTTAGATCTCAAGGTCAATTCCTCTAGTATACATAACATCAATAATTTATACGTGATCTCCGGGAAGGTCTCATGGTCAATACCCCTAGTGTATATAAAATCAATAATTTATACACGACATCTGGGTAACTCCTTTGGTCAGTACCCCCTTGGTCAAAATCAACACTAAGGATCCCATGGTATTTTGTAAATAAACATGGAAACCCCCACATTTCTCCTCGTAAAAGGCTCTCACAGTCCATTAGATGATCAGTGTGCATATCATGTCAAGAAAGACATGTAATGTATAACTAATACATGGTTTAAATTCACATGCATAACACATACAATTTATATAATAAAATAACTCCATACTAAGAAATTCAAGGCATGGAAACAAGGTATTCCTTATAAAAAACCTTTGAAAAAATCCATAAATAGTCAAACTTGAGAAATGCAACCAATGGGTGTCCAGTAAACAAGGAATACAACATTATTCATAAACTACAACCCATTTTTAATCAATTAAACCATTGGAAGTATATATTAGTGCTAAAATTCGTGAAACAAAGTACCCTAAATATGGTTATTCATCACGTTATGCATATATAATCCAAATACTATCAACTAAAGTCACAAACCACATACCTTGATTTTTTATGTTGAACAAAATTGAGCATCATCCCTTGAATAGGCCTATAGTGGCATATATCTATGAAAAAGTTAAAATCGATCAACCCTCAATAACTCAAGAGAGAGGATAAATGAATAAAAGAGGTTATATGGGAAAAAAAATTAGTCGGTGGGAATCCAACACACCTACTGACGTCTCAATGGGAGTTTATATGGAGGATTATAAGGAGATCAATGTTATATGGCCAAACATATCTCTCATGTATGAGACATAGGGAAAAGAAGAGTTTTTTGTAGATTAGACGTGTCCCTGCACTGTTTAATCAAATAAAAACAAAGTACACGATGTGTTCATTTAATTTTATAAGATGTGTACTTGCCTAAAATGGATCCCACTTTAGAAAGTCTTATAGGTCCCCAAACATACATGTACTCGACTATTACATATAAAGTACACTACAACATGTGGCAATCGGGTATACGGTGTGTACTCATGAGTATGCATCACGTACTTTGAAAAACGTCAAATTCTACTTTTTTAATAAAAAACAACCTGAAATAAAGAACCCTACAAAAAATAATTTTTTTGTTCTTAAAAAACACCAATTTATAAATATCTAATAAGGTTTTCAATTTTAAAACTGAAAAAATAACTAAAAATTAATTAAACATAAAAATGAAAAATGCAACGATTTTTTAACAAAAAAATCATTTCTAATCCTAAAAATGAACTTATAACAAACTATTATATATTCATGATTCCAATGTTATTATTTATATAATTCATAATATATGTATATATATATATATATAATTGTTTATGATCAAATGTATAATTTAAATTACATTTTTTAATCAAATTCCAAGAGTGTTTAATTTGTTTTATTACTCACAAAAAATCAATCATTTTAAAAAGTAACAAAATTTCATCCGTAAATGATGTTGATACGATAAATTAAAAAATCATATCCTTTATTTCAAATAAATCATATAGAATTTATATAAATTAATAATAATAATATATGTTTATAAAAATAAATAATATTTTTAGGAAAACATATATTAGATGAATAAATTCAATTTACTGAATGATTAATACCATATTTCATAAAAAATAATCAGTACTATTTTGTATTGTAATAATAATATATATATTTTTCATTATTTAGTTACTCCCATTAATATCCACTAATTTAACATATAAGATATGTAGTTTAGATAAATATAAAATATATTATATTTGTTAAATGTCTTTGTTTCCAATTGTGCATGGTATAGAACCTTAAAATATTTTCAAATCCAAATGTACTAAATTCCCCCACACAATAATTAATTTATTGCTCACTATTTTATCACATATTTAGAAATAATCATTTTATCATTTTGAAATACAAGTTTGATAAACGAAATTGTAAAACTGGTTATTAAGACATCCATTAGAAAAGAAGTAAAGAGATCAAAGAAGGTTATCTAGAACTAAAAAAAATTGTTCTAAAATATAAGGATATTAGTGGGATGTATAAATATGTACATGGATGAGAAATTTAATGTGAAAATTGTGGAACATGATAGATAATTCTATCATTATAATGTTAGTGACCACAAAAACAAAAATCAATAATTGATTAATAATAACATAAATTCATCTTCAATGAACATAAGAATATTGAATTTAAATTTAAATTCCAATGTCTATTTATTGTACAAGGGAAATATCATTACCATTTCATCTATGAAAATAAAGAAATTTAATTTCATGAGTTTATTCAGATATTTAAATGAATTATCTTCCATTGGTTGGGTGTTTCAATCAGTTTCCACCTTTATCTCATCATTTACACTAAAAAATTATTTTGAATATTTAATATCTATATTACTCTAAAAAACATCATATATTTTTTGAGTTATTCAAACAATTTAAATATTCACTTCCTATATTTACAAAAACAATGGAAAGAACATGATCCCATAATACCTGAAATTAAAAAACACACATATGAATATATTTTACATTAATATACAATATTTAATAACAAAAACTATGATTTGACATTGTTCATTCCATAAATAAATAATACTATGTGTAAATTATTCAGAATAACCCCAATAATTATCATTCATTCAACCTAATAGAATATCTAATATCATTAAAATTATATCCACATCTATGTATTAAAAATATTCTAATGAAATCCTTATGGTAAATAATACGATACACATACGTGTTAAATTTACGCTAACCCAATTTAACATCTCCTGTAATATCATTAATAACCTCAAAATATAATTTCATAAAAAAGGGGTCGTTATTGATTAATCTTAGGATAACACATAAAAATATAAATTTTATGGTTTCAAAAACATTTATGTTAACCTCAAATGAAAACATCCAAATCTCTATTTTTATCTAAAACCTAATACGATACCATCTATAATATCCTTGAACCCACACTCCCTAATTTGATTTCTGAAAAATTAATAAATTTTTTTCGTTAATTTAAAATGACCAAAATATTAGTCATCAAAAACATATAATATGATAAAAAAATTGTGTAAAACCTATATACCTAAGGAAATTTTGGGTTTTCTATTTTTTATAATAATGAAAAACTCATATGCAATAATACTCGTGAAAATTTTTCCTATTATACCAATATTTTCTAATCTCAAAATATGTATTCAACATCATCCATACAAATTAAACATAATAATACTCTATAGAAATAATTAATTTTACATTATTATTTAAAAATTGTGCAAGAGAAACATAAGATGGATGCTCACAATTACATGGTAAGGTTAGACATAACAATTAAAAAGTTAATTTCATATGTGACCATAAGATGATTGTATGTGTAAAATTAAATGATCTATATGTATGACAATAAAATACAAGAATTAACACCCAGTAAAATGTGTATCATCATACATTGACATGGAATAAATATTACACAATTTCAAGAGTCATAATAATCAATAATCATAATATATGTAAAGTTAATCATGATTTACTACCCCATTAAAAAATTATAGAAATCACAAATAAAACATAATGGTTTTGTTGAACGGTATATTCAAAAAAAATATTCAATTCATGATATAAATAAATAGAAAACTATCAAATCAATAGGACACTTCTCCCCCTTTAACACCCTCATAATCTCTTATGAATATATTGAACATTACCCAATTAATTGAATAAGTTTATCAGGATCACCCATCATTCAAGCAATATTTGGATCACCATTATATAATTCATATCAGTCGAATCCGTGTTCATGAGATATATCAAGATCAACAATAATAATAAATACTTTTAAAGTTTCTTATAAGAATATAAGACATTGAAGCATACATTTTCATCTTCAATTTGTAAAAAATAACAAGAATTCCTTAATAACATTATTTACACTTAGAGACTAAACTAGTTTCTTGATAATATATAAAAAAATCCTCATTATCCATACTAAGAAAAAATATGGATTTTGTCATCTGATCATTTTCCCAACTATGTTTTATAATTTTTAATGATTTTTGAAATAGTTACAAATACCATTAAAATAACACTTATAACATTTAATGGGAAATATTGGAAAATAATATTTTCATTAGGCTCCTTTAAATACTAAAAATTAAAAAAATAATATTAATATAGTTTTCATTAAAATTAAACATGGAAACATATTAATGATGTTTAAATACAAACAATGGCCCTAAATATGGGAAAACAATTTCAGGATGTAAAAATAAAATATAATAATTCTTCTCAAATTTTTTCAATGAGTTTAAATAGGGACAAGCTTGTATGGATTTGAGAAAATTTCCATAGAAAATTTTTAAAATATGGTCGAATTTATGGTAAAATACTTTCAGGAAATCATTTTTGTTTATAAAATGTTATTACTCAAGTTAAAAAAGAACATGGAGGAAGAGTTTTGTGACAAATCATTTTTAACATTAGAACAACAATTTTTTAAACACAATACCCATTTAAATCTTTTATAAAACCAATTGAATGAATGAACATGAGGAGGAACATATAAATAATTGAGTATAAAATATTTCATGATTTTATGTTTCATGATTTTGTAGACCATTAACATTGTTTTTTCAATAAAAATATGTCTCTAATAAATAAAATTGAGATGTGGACCCCATGAAACCTTATTAAAACATGATTCAAAAGGGAATTGAATGAAAAAATATTTAATAATTTAATAAATCTCAAAATTTATATTATATTATATATATATAAATAATCATGGGTAAATGTAAAGACTTGGAAATTTAAAGGAATTTTTTTTCTAATTTTCTTTAGAATTTGAAGAGTTCGCAGTTTTTGACGGCACCTGATTCCGAGGCCCGGTGTGCCCGGAATCAATTTCTGACTTTTAGCTCGGGTACGTTCAGTAAACAAAAGGGCGGGTTTTCTATATTTTGAACCAGTGCTTGGAATTAAAATCTGAGGGCACTGATGAAACTGCAGTGCCAGTAATTTCTAAATGTGACTGTTACTGTAGTTTCTTTTGAAGTGGGATGAGAATTATTTATTTATTTGGGGATTGGTTTTCAATGAATAAAATTGTTGAGCAATTTTATTTTTGTAACCTTGGATGTTGAACCCTCTCATGGGAAGTTTTTGGTGGGGTCCACCACCACCCAACCTCCCATGTCTGATTTATGAGATGTGGGGGCCACACAAGCCCCAACCTTCCATCATTCCCAAACCCCCATCATTAATTATGATAGCTCCTCTTAATTTGTGTAACTCTTCATTTCCCCCTCAACTCTCTAAACCTCTCCTCTCTACCATTAAAGCTATCCTAATCACATAATTAATATCTTAAATTAATTTGAAAAGGTTGGATTGTCTTTATATGGGAGTAGGTTAATACATTATATGTTTTGGCATGTAATATGGTGGGGAACCTCTAATGAAATAAGAGATGCTTCGTTCATCAACCCTCTGACGAAGAACGAGAATACGCTGTCTATACTTCTCTCCAGGACAAGAGAGGATACGTCCTTTCTACATCAGGTGCACTCCTATGATGACGGAAGCATGCATGTCATCCACGCTACACAAATAAGGCCGATTCTCCTCCCCTTTTTCTTGTTGTTCTTCATTGATGATTGAGGCGAAGGAGGCATGGTTTCGTTGCACCGTGCGGGGACAAAGAGAACCGTGGACAGAGTGGGCCATGGCGGAGGGGCGTGGCACCGTCGCACCGTGCTGGTGAGATGAGCTGCGGCATTAGGCCGCGGCGGACCAGCAGGGGCGGCTGACCGAGCCAGTGGAAGAAATCCGCGGCCTAAGGCCGCAGCGAATCTCAAGGGGAGACTAGTAGAGACGGCCACTGACGCCACGAGGAGGCGAGACCCGAAGGGTTCCCCCGGTTGTCCAAGGGCCAGCCATTATGGTCGTCCATTTTCTATGAAACCTGGGGGAGTGTAACCCCCTGGACCTATGGCTAGGGAAGGCCCCACTAGGTTTCGCAACCCCTCCAGGTCCCCCACCTTCGCGGCCAACCACATGGGTCATGTGGACCGGACCTCGTCGGCGAGGCCGGGCTGCCCGTGCCGGGCCGGGTTTCCCACGCCTGGCCGGGCCGCCAGTGCTGGGTCGGGCCACCGGCATGGGGCCGGGCCGCCAGCGTCGGGCCGGGCCACAGCAGCTGGGCCGGGATGCGCCCTATCGGTCCGGACCTGGACCCTGTGTGGGTCGACCCAGTTCGGGCCGACCCAGGCGGTGTTGGTCCGGGTCAGACCGGGCCCACACAACCTATTTTTGGAAAAGGTTCATTCAATTGCCCATATCTATAGCTAAGGACCTCCGATAAACACACTGTTAGTTGCGTAGAGATACTTGGATCGAGACAGTCATTTTAGTATATTACACTCAATATTTCGGAAAAGTTTGTGTATGTCCGGGTTGGTTCGCACTTGAAACCAACCAGGCCCTCGGAGCGGAAATGGTTACAACTCGAGATCCGGATGCCCGATTGACGTTCGATCGACTTTCTTGGATTCCATTTAGTTAGAAGGATATTTTGGTATACTTTACCTGATGATTGGAAATAGTTGGAGTATGGCCGGGTTGGATTATATCAGAAATCCAACCAGGCCCCTGGAATGGAAAAGCCGATAACTTTCAGACCGGATGACCGTATCACGAACCATAAGTGGTGTTTCTAATCTCGTTCAGAAACGGTTCCTTTAAGAATACCCAATGAGAGTTCGGGGTACAATTGAAATACAATCAGGTTGGTTCGTACACGAAACCAACTGGGCCCTGAGACGAAAAGGCTAATAACTCATAGACCGGGCGTTCGATTGACGCGCCGTCTATTGCGTTGAGACCCCTTTGATGAGGCGGTACTTTGAGATACTTCATCGTTGGAATTCGAGACACTAGGAGTGTAGACCAATGGCTCATGGAGTGGATCCTCCCGGAGATGAGCATATGGAGTACAATGACCTAGTAGCTGGCTGAGACCTGATGACTGATTGTCTCACTACGGGAAAAACAGGTATTTGCGACGGGCTATTTGCGACGGGATCCCGTCGCAAATAGCCCGTTGCGGAAAACGCCGTCGCAACTAACCTTATTTGCGACGGGACCGTCGCTAATGCCTTTTTTTGCAACGGGCATTCTCCCCGTCGCAAATAGTATTCCGTATTTTTGTAAAAAACTTTTTAAACAGTTATTGCGACGGGCCCGTCGCAATAACGTTTTTTTTTAAAAAATAAAAAAATTAATAATACTAGTATTTGCGACGGAACCGGGACCCGTCGCAAATACTATTCATAGTAATTGCGACGGGACCCGTCGCAAATACTCTTTTTAAAAAAAAATAAAAAATTATTAATAATACTAGTATTTGCGACGGGCATAGTATCCCGTCGCAAATACTATAAAAAAAATAAAAAAAAATAAATTATTAATAAATTATTTTAATTAATATAATAATAGAATTATAATTTACAAATGAAAATAATAAATTATTTTAATTACTATAATAATAGTAGAATTATAATTCAAAAATAAAAATAATAGAATATTAATAAATAATTTAATTAATATAATAATATTATAATTATAATTCATAAATAAAAAAAATATTAATAAGTTATTTTAATTAATATAAAAATAATAGAATTATTTTACATTCAAATATTAAAATAATTCAAGTATTACAAAAAAATAATTAAATTATAATATTATAAAATTTTAATATATATATAAAATTTTATTATATAAATAAAATTTTAATATATATATAAAATTTAATATTATAAAATATAAATATTATTATTATTCATATTAATATTGTTATTTAAAAATATAATATTATTAATATTTTATAATGAGACAGAAACTACGAATAGAAAAAAAAAATATTTTGATTTCACAAATTTTATAACAGAAATACAAACTCTAATCTGTAGGAGGGGGGGGAGGTGGGGGATCTGCAGATGGTGGTGGAGAAAACTCCATCCCTAAAGCATGAGTGAGTCGGCGCATGTACTCCATCTGCTCCTGATGCTGCTGCTGCCACCGACTCGTCTGCTCCTCGTACAGCTGCTGCTGGCGTCGACGCTCCTCCTCATGCTGCTGACGTATCTGCTCCTGCTCCTGTCGGAGACTCTCTATCTGTGCAGTCTGAGATCGCAACTGCTCCTCATACTGTGTAGAAGAAGATGCACGAGCTCCCCTCGAGCTGGACGCCGACATCGCAGCACTGCCATAATAATCTCCGGGAGTCAGTCGAGAGCCGATACCAACTACCCGGCCCTTCTCGAAGGCATACTGGGTGGCCTGCATCCATGCCGCCTCATCAAACTGACGGGCAGTGGTCTGATCTGATGACTCGGCCTGACTCTCAGGCCGGGCCTGTGCCGCTGCGGCCTCATATGACTCCTATAGTTGCAATTTAAAATTAAAATTGTGAATATATTATATGCAGTTAATTTTTAAACTTGAAAACAAATAATACTGACCACGATGTGATGCTGACGATCACCTCTGAGCTCCCCAGTAGCAGGATCACTATACATCCTCCGATATACGTCGTACTCTGTAATATCGGGGTGCTCGACAGCCTATAAGAATAAAAAATAAACTGTTAATATTTATAGTTATATAAAATATTTATAAATAATGTACGTACCAGATGCTGTCTATGAGTACTGAAAGAACGACTCCCTGCTCGATGAGTCACCTCCTGCCTCCCCCGATTCTGCCTCCCCACCGATGATCTCCTCTGAAAGGCACCACTCAACCAGTGCGCACATAATCCATCCCATACATGGGATGAAATGTACTCTGGTCGGTGTGCTCTACATGACTCCTCAAAATCTGACACTCCTGCTTTCTTCATCGCAGCTTTTCTTAAATTGTGCAAAAACTGACGAAGGCGATCACGCATGGCCACCTCCCATGCCTCGTGGATGGCGTCACGCATGGTATCCTCAATCGGATACCATAAACCCTACAAATAAATCAAAATATCAAGTTAGAAATGAAATAATTTTCAAAATAAAAATTATTTATTTACTTACGTACCAACCAATGGCCGAACATGGCCTACTGCACATCAATGGGAATCTGCTCCCATGTGGTCCACGGCTGAGAGAAATAGTTGCGCAAAATAGCGCTGCCCTATCCGACTGCTATATGCGAAAAACTGAAAAAATAATAAACATTTATTATGTGAATAGATTAATGAAATCTTAGTCAAATTCACAGGTTATTACACAGGTTATCACACCTCCGGGTGCGCGGATCAAACCCAAGACGTGGACGTCGCTCGGGGACGGGGTCAGGAATCATCAATCGTGCAAGACCGCGCCCCCTCCGCGTACTCCCGGGAGCGCCTGCAGGCTGAGGGTCATCTGCCAGCAACTCATCCGCATCGAAAGGCAGGTCAGCCTCCGCCAACTCACGAAATGTGGCCTCGTCCATCTGAAACAGAAAATGTTAATATTAGCAAATAATTGATAATTACTATTATATATACATATATACATATTATGATTGTATATAAATACCATGAAATTCTATAAGTGTTCATCTTCATCATCATCTTCATATATGTCAATGTCATCTTCATATTCCTCCTCAACATCATCGATATCCATTCGAGTTGCAGTTGCTTCATCTCTTACAATTTCAAATTCATGTGTGACATCATTAACATCATTGTCATCACCGACTCTTAAATGTGGGGTGTCGTCATCGATACTCATATCTCTTTGTAAAAAAGATTGATTTTGAGTACTCTCTTGAAAAACTTCAATTCTTTGCACATCAGTGAAAGCACATTCACTTTGACTAAACTGATTGTCTCGAATTTTGATTTTTATTACACTCCACCAATCAGTCAAGTCTCTTGATGTTGCACAGTACTTTGCATAATAAACTTGATATGCCTGTTGAGCCAATAAGAATGGTTCATTTACTGCGAGAACACTTTTACATTTAATATCGATGATTCCATGAGTCGGATGAACACGCACGCCTCTCTCTGTATCCAACCACCGACATTTGAACATGGTTATGTAATGTTGTCCAAGATAACAGAGTTCAATGATTTCATCAAGTATGCCATAAAAGTCAACTTCATTTTCTCGATGATGAGATCCTCTCAAGCTAACTCCACTGTTCATTGTTTTTTTCGATTCCCCATATGCATGCGTGTGGAATCGAAATCCATTCACCACATATGCATTATAAGTTTTAACAAGTTTGGAAGGTGGGTTACTCAATACACACAGCCGTTTGTCAATTTTATCAGCATGTCGAGACACCTGAAGATTTGTGAAATAATTATCAATATAGTAAACTATACATTGAATGAGTTGCTAAATGATAAAGAATTTATGTTACCAGTTTTTGAAACCACTGAGAGAAATTTTTCAGTCGCCGTTCTTCGAGAGCAGCTGCTGTAATTTGTGGAATTTGTTTCTTGATATGATTATCATACAACATATAAAACCCAAAGTTATTTACTGTAACATAAATGATAGAATAAGTGATATAAACACTTACAGTACAACTGATGTCATCTCTTCACAGTTGAGCAGAACATACGTATGAGCTCTATGATGTTCATCATCTGAAAGCTAGCGTTCAGAAACTCCACCAAAACCAAGCTCTGACTGGTTTAAAACAGATAATTGATTGTCGATTTCATCAATATTCCTCTCATTCCGTCCCATTCGGTTGTGTTTTGAAGGATACTCAGATTCAAAATAATGGGAGCAGAAAAAAGATATTTCCTCTTGCAAATAAGCTTCTGCAATAGATCCTTCAACAGATGCATTGTTGCGTACTTTTCTTTTCAATTTTTGCATGCATCTTTCAAATGGGTACATCCATCTAAACTGTACCGGACCTCCACATTTGGCTTCATATGGCAAATGTAACATCAAATGTTCCATTGAGTCGAAGAAAGACGGCGGAAATATTTTTTCCAGTTTACATATAATTACAACAACATCTTTTTCAAGTTTGCCTAGAGCATCATAATCTGCCGTTGCCGCACAAATTTCCCGAAAAAAATGAGACATGTCTGTTATGGAATCCCAAATCACATAATTCAACAGACCTCTTAATCCAATGGGTAGAAGTCTCTCCATTATAACATGACAATCATGACTTTTCAATCCAGTAATATGACCATTCTTTACACATCTACCCAAATTGGAAGCACAGCCATCTGGAAGTCTCAAATCTGCAATCCACTGACAAAATAATAAACGGTTTTCTTTAGACAGTGTATAAGCTGCTTTTGGTTTCAGTAACCTTTCTGTTCTGACATTCTCAAATAGTTCCAATTCTGGACGCCTGCAAATTTGGGCAAGATCTAAACGTGCATTTACATTGTCTTTGCTCTTTCCTGGAGTATCCAAAACTGTATGAAACAAATTATCAAAACAGTTCTTCTCAATATGCATGACATCTAACATGTGTCGGACCAACAAATCAGACCAATATGGCAAATCCCAAAATATGCTACGTTTAATCCAATTGTGTTCTTTCCCAAAACCAGAAATTTTCTGTTGGTTTATTGTGGGACCAAAAGTGATGGGAGGTAATGAAAATACAACCGATTTTAACTCCGAACCTGATAGCATTTTTGGAGGTCCATCCCTTTCAGCTGTTCCTTTTCTGAAATGAGATCTGTTTCTGCGAAAAGGATGATCAGCTGGAAGAAATCTGCGATGACAGTCAAAATAACAAGGTTTCTTTCCATGAATGAGCATAAATACTTTGTTCTCTCCCATACAGTAAGGACATGATTTCTGACCATGTGTACTCCAGCCAGATAACATCCCATAAGCCGGGAAGTTACTTATTGTCCACATCAATGCTGCTCTCAGTATGGAATTCTGTTTCGTTGCAACATCATATGTACTGACACCAGTACTCCACAATAAATTTAATTCATCAATCAATGGCTTCAAATAAACATCAATATTTTTCTTCGGATGTTCTGGAATTAGTAAAGTCAAAAAGATATATGGCTCCTTCATCAACATCCATGGAGGTAAATTATACGGAGTTAAAAAAACAGGCCAACATGAATATTGACTACCATAAGATCCAAACGGACAGAAACCATCAGTGGAAAGGCCCAGTCGAACATTTCTAGCTTCTAAAGCAAATGATGGATGCACTCTATCAAAATGTTTCCATGAATCACCATCGGCTGGATGATTCAAGCTATTATCGGTTGAAATATTCTCTTTATGCCATGACATCATTGTCGCTGTATTCTTAGACATGAATAAACGCTGAAGTCTAGATGTAAGCGGAAAATATCTCAACTGTTTTACAGGAATCAAACCAGACTTCCCGTGTTGTCCTTCTTTATATCTCAGTTGCCCACATGTGGGACAACTATCCAACGACTCATTTTCCCCTGAATATAAAATGCAGTCATTTGAACATGCATGAATCTTCTGACAAGTAAGTCCCAAATTTCGAACCAACCTCTTAATTTCATAGTAATTTGCAGGTAAAACATTTCCTTCGGGTAACAGTGTTTTCAGCAAAGAAAATATCTGGTCAAAACATGTGTTTGACATTCCGTTATCTGATTTGATAGCCATAAATTTTGCAACTGCTTCTAATTTGCTCATCTTGCAGCCAGGATATAATGCATCCTCAGCAGACTTCAACAACTCATAAAATTCAGACCGTCCCAACTCAGGATTTGAAGCTATATCAGCCGGAGTTTCTGTATGTTGAACAGATGAACCTGCAACATCATGTACTAAATCTTGAAACTGGGATGGATCCGGAATCAAGTTGGTATCACCTGCTCTGGAACTGCGTTCACCGTGTTGATACCAAAAAACATAATCTGCTTGAAAACCAAAACGCAAGAGATGTTCCCCCACTTTGTCAAACGTGTCAAACGTTCTCAATGCACATTTTCTACAAGGGCATTTTATCTTTCCTTCTAAAACAAATTCTGGATTTGATGCCGCAAATGATAAAAAACTCTCCACACCCTCTATATATACTGGATTTAAACCAGAACCATTTGGATTTCTACGTTGATTTATCCATATGCGGTCATCTAATAATGACTGTTGACGACCTCGTTGTTCCATATTTTTCTATAAAATATAAAAGCATTACTGGTTTTGAATAATTTGTTAGAAAAAACACAAGCAAGGATTGAATATATTGAGAATAAAGAAAAACCTGTTACAAATATTGATAATTTTAATATTATATTGATTTTTTATTTTTTTAATAATACTAATATAATTTTTTTCATAAATATTAATTATATAATAATAACATCATTACATTATTAGTATATTTTATTATTAATATTAAAATAATATAATTTTCTATATTATATACAATTCTCCTTTCATCTGTGTGTTTCACAGTCAGTCTCCACATGTAATAAGGTAATTATTCCTAATTATTCCTAATTATTCCTAATTATTACAATCTATTACAATTTATTACTAATTGTTACTAATTATTACAATTTATTACTAATTATTACAATTTATCGCTAATTATTACTATTTATTACTAATTTAGCAATACTTAGCAATACTTAGCAAAAGGAAAACTGCTTGAATAATGAAAGGAAATTTGGTAATCATCGTTGTGGAGATGATTATAAATTTTCCCTTCATTATCCAAGCAGATTTCATTTACTAATTATTAGTAATAAAAAAAATATTATCAATATTTACGAAAAAACAATATTATTAAAATAATAACAAAAATTAAAAAATATTAAAATTATCAATATTCATAACAGACTTTGTTCTATTATTAACATGTTCAAATCTTAAAGGATCGCCAATTGTCAGGTCATGCGCAATAAAAAGTTTGTGTAAGTCATGTCTAATGTAAACTCTATAATTGTCCTTGCATGGTTGATCACTTCGCAAGTAATGTTGCAATCAGACAAATCAAGTCATTCCCTTCTTATCTATAAGAATTATCTCACATGATCCTTTACATAGATCATTCTTCCTTAAAAATTTGAGGGGATATCATTATTTTTCCCTTAAATTTTCAAGGAAGAATGGTCTATGTAAAGGTTCATGTGAGATGATTCTTATAGATAAGAAGGGAATGACTTGGTTTGTCTGATTGCAACATTACTTTTGAGGTGATCGACCATGCAAGGACAATTATAGAGTTTACATTGGACATGGCTGACACAAGCTTTTTATTGCGCATGACCTGACAATTAGCGACCCTTTAAGATTTGAACATGTTAAGAATAGAGCAAAATCTGTTGTGAATATTGATAATTTTAATATTTTATAAATTTTTATTATTTTAATAATATGAATATTTTTTTCATAAATATTGATAATATAATTTTTTTTGCTAGGTATTCCTGAGTATTCGTGATTATTCGTGAGTATTCGTGAGTATTCGTGAGTATTCGTGAGTATTCGTGAGTATTCGTGAGTATTCGTGAGTATTCGTGAGTATTCGTGAGTATTCCTAAGTATTGCTAATTATTCCTAATTATTGGTAATTATTGGCAATTATTGGTCATTATTACTAATTATTACTAATTATTGGTAATTATTACTAATTATTGGTAATTATTACTAATTATTGGTAATTATTCCTAATTATTCCTAATTATTCCTAATTATTCCTAATTATTCCTAATTATTCCTAATTATTCCTAATTATTCCTAATTATTCATAATTATTCCTAATTATTCCTAATTATTCCTAATTATTACTAATTAATCCTAATTATTCCTAATTATTCCTAATTATTCCTAATTATTCCAAATTATTCCAAATTATTCCTAATTATTCCTAATTATTCCTAATTATTCCTAATTATTCCTAATTATTCCTAATTATTCCTAATTATTCCTAATTATTCCTAATTATTCCTAATTATTCCTAATTATTCCTAATTATTCCTAATTATTCCTAATTATTCCTAATTATTCCTAATTATTCCTAATTATTCCTAATTATTCCTAATTATTACTAATTATTCCTAATTATTGATAATTATTCATAATTATTGATAATTATTCATAATTATTGATAATTATTGGTAATTATTGGTAATTATTGGTAATTATTGGTAATTATTGGTAATTATTCCTAATTATTACTAATTATTACTAATTATTACTAATTATTCCTAATTATTCCTAATTATTCCTAATTATTACTAATTATTACTAATTATTACTAATTATTCCGAATTATTACTAATTATTACTAATTATTCCTAATTATTACTAATTATTACTAATTATTACTAATTATTCCTAATTATTACTTATTATTCCTAATTATTCCTAATTATTTGCAATTATTTGCAATTATTGGTAATTATTACCAATTATTGGTAATTATTGGTAATTATTGGTAATTATTCCTAATTATTGGTAATTATTCCTAATTATTCCTAATTATTACTAATTATTCCTAATTATTTGCAATTAATCCTAATTATTTGCAATTATTGGTAATTATTTGCAATTATTGGTAATTATTGGTAATTATTGGTAATTATTCCTAATTATTGGTAATTATTCCTAATTATTACTAATTATTACTAATTATTCCTAATTATTACAAATTAGTGGTAATTATTACAAATTATTGGTAATTATTCCATATTATTGGTAATTATTCCAAATTATAGCTAATTATTCCTAATTATTGCTAATTATTCCTTATTATTGCTAATTATTCCTAATTATTGCTAATTATTGCTAATTATTCCTAATTATTGCTAATTATTCCAAATTATTGCTAATTATTGCTAATTATTGCTAATTATTGCTAATTATTGCTAATTATTGGTAATTATTGCTAATTATTCCTAATTATTGCTAATTATTCATAATTATTACAAATTATTCCTAATTATTACTAATTATTCATAATTATTACAAATTATTCCTAATTATTAATAATTATTCCTAATTATTACTAATTATTCCTAATTATTACTAATTATTTCTAATTATTCCTAATTATTACTAATTATTCCTAATTATTTGCAATTATTTGCAATTATTGATAATTGTTGGTAATTATTGGTAATTATTCCTAATTATTCCTAATTATTACTAATTATTACTAATTATTCCTAATTATTTGCAATTATTCCTAATTATTTGCAATTATTCCTAATTATTTGCAATTATTCCTAATTATTTGCAATTATTGGCAATTATTGGCAATTATTGGTAATTATTAGTAATTATTACTAATTATTACAAATTATTGGTAATTATTACAAATTATTGGTAATTATTACAAATTATTGGTAATTATTACAAATTATTGGTAATTATTACAAATTATTGTTAATTATTGCAAATTATTGGTAATTATTGCAAATTATTGGTAATTATTGCAAATTATTGGTAATTAATACTAATTATTGGTAATTATTAATAATTAATACTAATTATTGGTAATTATTAATAATTAATACTAATTATTGGTAATTATTAATAATTAATACTAATTTCTGGTAATTATAAATAATTAATACTAATTATTGGTAATTATTAATAATTAATACTAATTATTGGTAATTAATACTAATTATTGGTAATTAATACTAATTATTGGTAATTAATACTAATTATTGGTAATTAATACTAATTATTGGTAATTAATACTAATTATTGGTAATTAATACTAATTATTGGTAATTAATACTAATTATTCCTAATTAATACTAATTATTCCTAATTAATACTAATTATTGGTAATTAATACTAATTATTGGTAATTAATACTAATTATTCCTAATTAATACTAATTATTCCTAATTATTGTTAATTATTCCTAATTATTACTAATTATTGGTAATTAATACTAATTATTGGTAATTAATACTAATTATTGGTAATTAATACTAATTATAGGTAATTAATACAAATTATTGGTAATTAATACTAATTATTGGTAATTAATACTAATTATTGGTAATTAATACTAATTATTGGTAATTATTACTAATTATTACTAATTATTCTTAATTATTGATAATTATTGATTATTGTTTCTAATTATTAGTAATTAAATGAATAATTATCAATAATTAGAAATAATTACCAATAATTATAAATAATAACATTATTAATATATTTTATTATTAATATTAAAATAATATAATTTTCTAATTTATATACAATTTTTCTTTCATCTGTGCGTTTTCTATCTCCACATACAAATAATACATGTGAAGACAGCAAACACACAGATGAAAAAAGAATTGTATATATATAAAAAATTATATTATTTTAATATTAATAATAAAATAAACTAATAATGTAATAATGTTCTTATTCCTAATTATTGGTATTTATAACTAATTATTAATATTTATTCTTAATTATTAAAAATTATTACTAATTATTCCTAATTACCAAACAATACTAATAATTTAAATTTATTAAATAATAAAACAATGTAAACATAATTAAATTACAACTAATTAATAATAATTGAAACTAATAAAAAATTAAAAATAAATAAAAAATTAAAAATACCTTGAAAAATGATCTGTTCTGATCGTTCTTGAAAACTTTAATATCAGCTCCGGAGAAACAAATTAAACTGGAGAAAAACTCAACTCTAGAAGTATAATTTTCAGAGAAGGAGAAGATAAGGAATGAGAATGAAATGAAAAAAACGGATGGGGGTATTTATAGGTTAGATTATTTGCGACGGGACCATTTGCGACGGGATTCCCGTCGCAAATATTATTATTTGCGACGGTACCCGTCGCAAATACCTTAGCCAACATTTATTACGGTCAACCGGTAAATAGTTATTTGCGACCGGTCCCGTCGCAAATAACCCCTGCCGACATAGTATTTGCGACGGGGGGATATTCCCGTCGCAAATACCTTTTACCGCCGCCGGTTATTTGCGACGGGGAAAGCAATCCCGTCGCAAATAGTTTTCCCGCGATTTGGCGCGCATCGCGGGAAAACTATTTGCGACGGGGAAAGAAATCCCGTCGCAAAAGCCACCTTATTTGCGACGGGGAAATACCCCCGTCGCAAATAAGTTTTTAACATGACTATTTGCGACGGGAATAAATCCCGTCGCAAATAACCCGTCGCAATTGCTCATTTTTCCCGTAGTGTCTGATTCGATTCGGAGTTACTTGTGTAGCCCAATGGGGAGCACTACATTGTGAGGTGGCAGACACATGGTGGAAGGGAACTACTTTAAGTGGTGGAATACCCTCGGTACTCGATAGGAGGAGTACCTATGTTGGTTATGAGGGGGAGCACCACTGTGTGAGGTGGCAGACCCATGGCGTGGATCACTACTTTGTGAGGTGGCAGACCCGCGGTATTCGACATGAGGAGTACCTCAGCAGTCTAAGGTTAGTGAGTGGAATCTGAGAGTCATGACAGGACTACTGTCCTCGATAGAGGAGGAGATCTTTAGCAGCTGTGTTTTCATCATCGTGAATAAAATCCTGGTTTGAGCTGAGTCGATGGCCTTTGTGTTTACCTCATGATTGAGACGGGTTACCTGATAACATAGGTATATGTATGGGAATATACCTAAGTAGTGGTTATATACTGATGAAAAATCTGTGTGATACCACATGATTGAGATGGGTTACTTGAAAGCTTTGGTTTAAGTTTGGGATTTTACATAAGTAAGGGTTATCTGTTGAGATCCTTCTTTGTTGTTATCCTTTTTGGATTTAGTGAGACCATGAGGGTCTCAGGGTCCCTACTGAGTATCGTTATACTCACCCCTGAACAGGATATGCTCACACCTCGATGTGTTGGATGCATATGACAGACAAAAATAACAGAGATCGAGTGTACGAGGACTGGATGGTACTAAGAGGTGGACATCACGACGAGACAGAACCCAGTGGTGGACTACACGACGAGTCAGTACCCAGAGGTGGACTTCACGACGAGACCGTACTCGGATGTGGTTGGCGGGTGAGAGCATTGAGGATTATATCTGTACATACCCTTCAGGTAGGATCTGAGGTGGATGACCCAGGAGCTGCTTCTATCTTCCAACTATTTGTTTATTTTGTTGTACTTTCGTTCAGTTGTAGTTGTACTTCTCAGTTGGGTTTGTATTCTGGCCCATTTACTTTTCAGCACATCACTTTTTACATAGTGTATTACATCCACTTATACTCTGGTTGGATGTGTTTGTGTTTTATAAATGCAATACCCTCCCAGATATCAGGATTTAGATCATTGAGCTAGTCGTCAGCCCCTAGCCTATGGAAGGCGGGATTGGGTTAATCACGACATGGGCCCCGAGTACGGGTCCTGAAAAATTTGTATCAGAGGAGTCAGTTTAACCACAGAACATAGGACTCTGATATTTCTTTTTTGTGAAGCAATAGTGTTATGGGTACTATGTGTGGTCTTCAGTTCAGGGAGTCCAGTGTTGGTGCAGGCAACCGACGTATCCATACACCACGACCCTGACTTCTGATTTTCAACTCAGTGCACAAAAACACTGATTTTGTGTGTGTTTTCAAAAAGTTTCTTTTAAAATAGCTCAAACCAGGTCATCTCACCAGGTATAGACTTTTTACCGTGTCACAACTTTTCTTTCAGGATTCCTCCCCGTGGATGACCAACTAGAGCCCTGAGAGTTGTACATACTGATAGGCTGCCGAGCGACGAGGCCTCCGTACATGTCTCTCATCCAGTTGAGGCACCAGTGCAGGCACCAGTGGTAGTACCACCCATTGGGCCATCTATGCCTCCAGACCCAGCAGTACGCTATTCAGGCCTCTTGATCATTCTGCACGATTTGCAGTGCCAGAGGCCACCGAGGTTCCGGGGAGAGACAGACCCACAGGCAGCTCAGGATTGGCTGGAGCATGTGGCAAGAGTCTTTAGGCTAGTAGGTAGACCAGCGGACTTCATGGTGATACTTGATGCCGACCTTCTTCACAAAGCAGCAGGATGTTTGTGAATCCTGATGCTCCAGATGCATGAAGAGACGTCACTTCTATGTGCAGATGTTGAGAGCCTGTTCCGGGCAGAGATTGTACCAGCCACCCTTCGAGCAGTGCAGATACAGGATATACTTCATCTGCAACAGGGCAGAATGAGTGTATCTTAGTACTCAGGGAGGTTCACAGACCTCTCGCTATACTCTACACACATTGTACAATACCCATTCTTCAGGGCCCAAACCATCGAGCAGGGACTGAGGCACGAGATAGAGATTTGACGTTCCCTCTCAGCATCCCCACTCTGGAAGTGGTGTTGGAGCGAGCCCTATTAGTGGAGTTTTTCCTTGCTGAGCAAACTCCAGTAGTGGGACCCACCAGTAGTCGACTTGCAGCAGATTCTTCTACAGCTGGTAGTAGACAGACGACAAAGAGGTCCAAGAGGGCCATACCTATAGGTTGTCGACCGCACGACTCATGATCAGTAGTGTGAGGCACCATGGGTAGAGAAAAAACTAGACCTTCCATGATGTGTTATACATGCTGCTGACATGGTCACATTGCTCGCGACTGTCCGACCTGCCACTCAGACAATCAACAGATATATGGAGGACCGTCCAGGAAGAGGCAGAGGTTCGATCGTAATGGACCACAAGAAACTGGCCGTGCATATGGAGGTGTACGACGCTTCTATGTGTTTCCACCACCACCACCCAGAGGACCACCCAGACCATAGGGAACAGGTGGATATGGGAGAGCTCAGCTTCAGGATGTTAAAGCATATGACTACGAAGCACTGGAAGTATCTTGATAGGAGAGGGACTAGGCATGATGGCCCTTGTTCTTGGTGCTTTTAGTTTCCATGTTGTCACTGTTGTGTTTTCTTTGTGTCTTTGTACTACGAGCTTCAGTAATAAAAGACACATATCATTGTGACGATTACTTTCCTGTCCACTTTGTATAGTTGATACTAAGAGTTTATGGTTTAAAACTGTTGACTTGATCCTCACATTTGAGATACCTACTGGAGGAGACCGAGTGACCACACACTACCACCGACAGTGTGACTTGACCCCTGGAGAAGTGAGTAGCAGTTGGATCTCTTGGTAGTAGCGTCGAGGCCTTATGACGTCATCCATGGCATGAAATAGTACCATTAATTTCAGAATGGACTATATTAGGAAATGAAAGTATTTCATCCAAGGGATGAGACCAAATTTTTCTTTTCTTTAGAGGAGAAATCTCAGCAGATCTTACAGAACATAAACAATGAAGGGTGGAGATGAGTTCTTATAATTGGCTAGTCTCACCCATTTCTCGTTGAGTGAACAGTTTATGGTTCTCTCCAACTCAATAGGATCATGTGTATCTACCCTCAGAAGGACATGAAACTCAAACCACGGTGATGTATTGAATTCCTCCAGGACTATGACTTTGATATAGTTTATACTCCTATAGAGGGGGGACGTTGTAATAGATTCTCTTAGTAGAAGATCAGGAATTCAGCTGTTAGGAGTGGAGAGACAGCAGCCGATCGTGTTTCAGATATCCTTTGTGGATAGTTATATATTCAGCTCTTGTAGAACCAGATATGGTTCAGGTTACGACGGAAAAGGTGCAGATCATCCAAGAGCAGATGAAGACTGCACAGAGCAAACAGAAGTCCTTTGCTGATAGGAGACAAAACCACTGGAGTTCGAGGGTGACGACCACGTCTTCAGACGAGTCTCACCACGACGGGGTCTATGGAGATGTGGCTGAGGAATCAAGTAATCTAGGAGGTTAAACAGACCTTCCAGTTCCCCAGAAAAGTTGGCAAGGTGGATTACCACCTAGCCATTCCACCTCAGATGCACCAGTTGTACGATGTCATCCACATATCACAATTGAAGAGATATGCGCATGACCTATCTGTCATCATCGACCACAGAGAGTTGGACATCAATGATGGGGCGACGTTCCGGGGGTTCAAGTAGAGGTTGAGGATCAACATTAGAGGGTCCTATGTGGACAATAGATTCCTCTTTAGCGCTTTTTTTGGAAGCATGTGAACCTCCAGAAGAGCACATATGAGCGTAGGGCTCAAATGTTTGCTTGGTACCTATTTTTGTTTCAATAGTTTGTGTTTTAGCTTTACGGGGATGTAAATCCCTAAGGTGGGAGTAATGTAAAGACCCGAAAATTTCAAGGTACTTTTTTTCGTAATTTCTATGGAATATTACGAGTCCACAGTTTCTAACGACACCTGATTCCGAGGCCCGGTGTGCCCGGAATCAATTTCCGATGTTTTTCTCAGGTACGTTCAATGGACGAACGAGCGGGTTTTTCTATCTTTTGAACCGGTGCTCGGAAATGAAATCTGAGGGCACTGATGAAACCGCAATGCTGGTAATTTTTTAATGGGGCCTTTACCTCAGTTTTTCTTAAAGAGGGATGAGAATAATTTATTTATTTGGGAATTGGTTTTAAATGAATAAAATTGTTGAGCAATTTTATTTTTGTAACCCTGGAAGCTGAACCCTCTCATGGGATTTTGTTGGTGAGGTCTGCAACCACACAACCTCCCATGTGTGATTTACGAGAGGTGGAGCCCACAAGATCCCCAACCGTCCATATTTCCCAAACCCCCTTCATTAATTATGATATCTCCTCTTAATTTGTGTAACTCTTCATTTACCCATAAACTACCTAAACCTCTCCTCTCCACCATTAATGCTAGCCTACTCACACAATTAATATCTTGAATTAATTTGAAAATGGTGGCTTGTCTATAAATGGGAGTAGGTAAATACATTATTTTTTTGGCAAATAACATGGTGGGGGAACCTCTGATGAAATAATAAAAGCTTTGTTCTTCATCCCTCTGATGAAGAACGAGAACGCACCATCTACTATTCTCTCCAAAATAAGAGAGGAGACATCCTTTCTACTTTGGGTGCACTCCTACGACGACAGAAGCAATAACGTCATCCACGCTCCACGACTACCGTGGATCTTTCTCGAGGTAGGGGTTAATTCTTTTGTTCATGTTCTATCAAGGTCCTTTGTTGTTTAATATTTGGCCGAATTCTATCGTCATAACGGGAGGAGACCAGACCGCACAAACACGACCGATTCTCCCCACCTTTTTGTTTTTGTTCATCATTGATGATTGTGGCGAAGGTGGCGTGGTGTCGTTGCACCGTGTAGGGATGAAGGGGACCGCGGCCGGAGTGGGCCATGGAGGGGGTGGGCGGCGCAATCACGCCACGCCGGAGAATATGAGGTAGGCCGCGGACGGATTAGGCCGTGGTGGAGGGGCACGGTGCAGTCACACCGCTTCGGTGAGACATGCCACGGTGGACTAGTAGGGGTGGATGGCCGAGCCAGCCCCCGACGACTTCAGGCGGCGGAGCGCGGCGCCATCACGCCTGGCTGGTGGAAGTATGACGCGAAGGATCTCAAGTGGCAGCCGACAGAGCATGCCGTTTTTGAAGAAAACGTGGGGGCATAACCCTCTGGACCTACGGCTAGGGAGGGCCCCACTGCGCGCCGCCACCCGACTAGGTCGCCCACCCACAGGGCCAACCGTGTAGGTCACGTAGACCGGACCACGTCGGTCGTGCCAGGTAGCCAGTGCCGGGCCGGGCCACGCTAGCTGGGCCGGGCCGTGCCCTACCGGGCCGGACCCAGACTAGGTTCGGGTCGACCCATTTCGGGTCGACCTAGGGTGTGTTGGGCCGGGTCGGACCGGGCCGAGACCCCCTATTTTCGGACTAGGTTCGTTGAAACGCTCATATCTTGAGCTACGGACCTCCGATAGACACACTGTCAGTTGCGTAGGGTTCCTTGGATCGACTCGGTCATTTAGGTATATTACACTCATGCTTTAGGAAATGTTTCGGTATGGATGGGATGGTTCAAATATAAAACCAATCAGGCCCTTGGAGCGAAACCTGTTATAACTTGAGCTCTGGACGTCCGATTGATGTGTCGTCAAAATTGTTGGATTCCTTTTAGTGAGAAAGATCATTTGGTATTCTTAACCTGAGGTTTTGACGCTGTTGGAGTATGGTCGGGTTGGATTGTACCTGAAATCCAACAGGGCCCCTGGAACGAAAAAACCGATAACTTTTAGACCGGACGACCGTACGACGAACCATCAACGACGTTGGTAATTTCGTTGAGAAATGGTTCCTTCGAGCATACCTAACGAGAGTTCGGGGTACAGTTGAAATATAGTCAGGTTGGTTCGTACACGAATCCAACCGGGCCCCCGGGACAAAAAGGCTAATATCTCACCGACTGGGCGTCTGATTGGCACGTCGTCTGTTGCGTTGAGACACCTTTGACGAGGCGGTCTTTTGATATACTTCTTTGTGGGACTTCATGACACTTGGAGTGTCGACCTATGGCTCATGGAGCGGATCTTCCTAGAGATGAGCATACAAATTACGATGACCTAGTAGCTGGATGAGACCAGATGAATGCTTGTCCGATTTGATTCGGAGTGATTGTATAGCCTAGTGGAGAGAACTAGTTTGTAAGGTGTCCGAGCCATGGCAGAAGAGAACTAATTTTTGAGGTGGCAGACCAGTGGTACTCGACAGGAGGAGTACCTCTGTAGGCTACGAGGGGGAGCACTACTGTGTGAGGTGGCAGGTCCATGGTGGGGAGAACTACCTTGTGAGGTGGAAGACCCCCAGTACTTGATAGGAGGTGTATCTCAGCAGTCTAAGGTTTTTGAGTGGAAACTCTGAGTCCTGACAGGACTACTATGCTCGACAGAGGAGGAGTTCTTCAGAAGAAGTGTTTTCTTCATCATGAATAAAATCCTGGTTTGAGCTGAGTCAATCACCTTTGGGTTAACCTCCTGATTGAGATGGGTTACATGAAAACTTAGGTATATGTATGGGCATATACCAAAGTATTGGTTATCCATTGATTACATATCTGTGTCATACCTCATGATTGAGATGGGTTACTTGATAACTTAAGTATAAGTATTTTCTTATACCTATGTAAGGGTTATATGTTAAGATCCTTCTTTGTGGTTATCCTTGTTGGATTTAGTGAGACCCTGAGGGTCTCTAAGTCCCTACTGAGTATCGTTATACTCACCCCTGCACGGGTTATGCCCACACCTCATTGTGTTGGATGCAGACGACGGACAACACTGACCGAGATCGAGTGTACAAGGACTGGATGGTACCTAGAGGTGGACCTCATGATAAGACATTACCCGGAGGTGGACCTCACGATGAGTCAGTACCCAAAGGTGGACTTCACGACGAGACGGTACTCTGAGGAGGTTGGTGGGTGAGATTGTTGAGGAGTATATCTGTATCTACCCATCAGGTAGGATCCAAGGTGGACGACCCATGAGATGTTTCTATCATCCAGCTGTTTGTCTATTCTGTTGTACTTTTTTTCATTTGTACATGTACTTATCAGTTGGGTTTGTATTCTGGCCCATTTACTTTTCAGCACTTCCTTTTTTAAATAGTGTATTATTTCTTTTTGTACTCTTTTTGGACGTGATTATGTTTTATAAAGGCAATTCCTTCCCAGATATCAGTATTTATGCCTTTGGTGCCAGTTTCCAGCACCTGGCCTATGGAAGTCGCGCATGGGGTTGTCACGGCATGGGCCCCGAGGACGGGTCGTGATAGTAAATAATGACACCACAAAAACATAATCATGTTATATAATATATTTTGTTTCTAAATGTTTTTAAATCGATAACCTGAAATCCCTTGGAATTTTTATAACATATAAATCAACATCTCATAAAAGATATAAAATTACAGGGACATTAATTTAATTATGATATAGTTTTTCAGGAAATAGAATATCAATATGCACTGTATAATCATTATAAAATGAATAATACTAATCATAAAATACATATACCAAAGAAATGGTATTATGATGAATAATCCATACAAATAAATTATCTATGTAATCCGAATTAAAAATTAACATGATTGTTGGAAACAATTTTAATACCACAAAATAGAAGATAAAATAAATCCCAATAATATTTGATATAGTTTCATACATATTCATAGCATAACATATTTAATAAGGTTTATCTATAATATAATAAATAGAAATTATGTTATGTCACCTGATGCCTCTTGGTAACATTAATGTAAAAATCATATCGGATAAAATAACGTTAATTACAATAGAAAATAAAATTATTTATGAATGATATATGATATAAAATGAAAAAAATATATATTTTATGCAATATAAAATTTAATTTGGTTTCATAAAATTTAATTCAAACACAATAATGGGTAATTGAGGTGAAATCCCTTACCTCGAGTCGAGACATCCCATGTATGTATTATTTCTATATTATAACAAACTTATATGACATATTTTCTTGATTAAGATTCTAATATAGTATTAACACATTTTCATTAACTATTTCATTTCAATTATTTCAATGAAATGTTTAATTACAAGATTTCTTAGTTCTTAGTCATGTGTATCGATGATGATCAGATCATTGTTAGAAAATTACATAATTCTGTTTTCTAAGGTCAATTAATAAATTATTTCATCAAATACTGAATAATTATATCAAATAAATTATAATTTTAATGCATTAATTAAATTTATAACCATACGTTAACTTATGACTATAATAATGAAACACATCACTACATGGAGGAGTCAATCGAAACATATGAATGAACTACATTATTCTTTTACATTAAATGTAAGGGTAAAAATAGTGGATATCTTATATTTAATGAATGAAAATTATTTCATTAATATCATAAATATACACACATGCACACACAATAATTATATCATTATATACATACATGTTGGGTAGTGATAGAATACGAAATACATTGCTTGATGTAAGTGGTAGTCCACATGTACGCACAAATGATGTTTTCTCTCATGATTTGATAAACAATGGTCATACCCCTCTATGAATAACATTTATGTATAATGGTGATACATGTATTTCTATATAATCATGATTTATTTATATTTTATTGAGTTATAACATGACGTAAAAAAAGAAAATGATTATATAATTTTTATACAAATTCTTTGGAAATCCGCCTTTAATGAAAACCCTAATCCTTCTTTGTTTCACTTTTGAAGATACCAGAGCCTCTAGGTCATGTATAATTATGTTTAGAAGTGTATTTAATATGTTTTGGATGAACAGTAGTTATCAATGTTTTCAAATATTTGAATGGATGATGATATCTTTTGTAAGTGATGGGAGGACCACTCTTTGAATTATGTAATGTAAAAGAATAAAATAAAGTAATTTTCAATGATTGGTGGAAATATATATATATTCAGAATAGAGGATTGTGTTAACAAAATATCATGTCATACAACAAAATTTTGACATTTTTATTGAAATTATAACCCCTTTCTCAAATATTTAACCCCTATCGACACTTTTGATGATTAATTTCATATCAATGGTTTTTAGTCATTAGGGTTAATTATAGTACCATTTAAAGGAAAAGTGACTCATAAGTGTTAAATTAATGATATTATATATTATATTCAATAAAAAAGTAATAATATATTTTCTTTTGGTAATTATATAATAGTTTATAAAATAAAATTTGAAATAAATTGATTTTAATGTAATTTAAAAAAAGTATTAACATTTTTTTAACATAACAAACATCATAATAGTTATAGAAATAAAATATAAAAGTTTATGAAAAAAATTAAAAACATTGATCAGAATATAATAAATATTAAATAATATCCCATCCAAATAATGTTATTTTATATGTTTTTAGAATCATTGAATTTTATTTTTCAACTCTATTCACTAGAAATGTGTTAGAAATGTGTAACCATTTCATGTTATATATAATAAATAAAAAAATATTATAATAAGAATAATAAAATAAATAAAATAAAAAATTTTCAACTAAATTTTTATATTCATTCATAATTACATTATATCACACCAATAATCATCATTAGGGGGTTAAATTCGGGTTTCCTCTGATAGTTATTTGTTTGTGGGGTTTGTGGAAAACATTCATAATTTATTATTGATTTTCATTTTAAATGATAGATGTGGGATTATATTGAGATGTTGGTTGGGTTTTCTATTATTAAGTTTGTATATGTTGAGAATATACTATAATATGTCAACAAAAATTGTGTTTATAGCATGCATGCATATATTTTTCTACTGGTTGTAGATGGTTCGATGATTTCTTTCCCCTTTCAGCAATGAACTCACCACCTTTTGACAACATGAAACATATTATTCATGAAAGGAAAATGGATATTCATAGGGTTTCATTTTTATTTATCTTATATTCATAAAGGTTCCATTAAAAATTAATTCACCTCACCAAATATTCTCAAAATGAATGATGTTCATTGCCGGAAATATTGACCGATTGGTGTGAAGTTAATTCATTTGTTTCTACCTATCTGTCCATTCATTAAGTAGAATATAGACATGGATGCCTTTGGTAATCTATGCCAATTAGGATATTGAATTATCTTCAATATAAAATGTGGTTTTAAGGGTTTTTCCCTAAAAATATTGTTCGTGAGACCACATTTGAGGATGAGATGGGGGATTTGATATCTACTATCTATTTCTTTGTTCATTATAATTAGAGTCTTTTATTGACTGAATTTCATTCTCAGATAGATATTAGTGATATCATATCTTGTACTAGGAATTTACCTCAGGGAGTAATAAATCAATGAATTATGGTTATTCATGTCATTAAAAATCTTATTTGGATTGTTACACAAGTTTACATGGAAGATAATTATATTGTGAAATCTTTTTCAAAGAGGTTTAAGATAGAGACATGTTTATTTAACCCTTTAATTCTCCATTTTATTTATCATATTTTATAGATATGGAAATTAGGGGTGTTATACACTCTCAAATATGTAATAATACATTGATGTTTATTTTTTACACTATTTTTCAATAAGTTCTTTTGATTGTATACTTCTGGATCCAGTGATTTCCTCTAAAAATATATAATTAATGGGAAATTTCATTTCATTAAATAATATAAAAGTATTCATTATAGAATAATTGAACAAAAATATTGTATTTTAAAATATATTAAGAGTTTTTTGAAAAAAAACTCATACTACTAATATAATACAGGTGTTAGTTAAAATTTTAATGCATTTTCACCTTTCATATACATAATAACCTAATTTACCTTTACTTGGATGAAATGAATTAACTATGATTACTATTTCTGGTGAAAAAATAGGAAATATTTAAAAAAATTAATAGTATTTTTCCATATGTGTAATACATTTTTCATTATTCAACATGTAAAATTGGATGAAATTATTTTATCTTTCATACAGAAATTAAATGCAATTTTTTTAGAAAATATGTTTTTATAATCCCAAATATGATCTTATACCAAAATCACGTATAATGATGATAACTATTTCATTAATTTGAGTATATATAATTAAATGAAACATATATTTTTGACAACTACTTTTACATTTAAATTAATTTATTTAATAAAATCAAATGATATTTTTATTTATAATTTTTATTTCTCACTATTCAGTGAAAAATATTTATTTTTAAAAAAATCCCTCAATTTCACCCTAAGATAACTATAAAAGGATAATTTCAAAAATAATATCAATTTTATAAAATATAATTACTAGATATGGATAAATTTATTTATATTATTCAACTATAAAATAGAACAAAAATATATTTTCATGAAAACGTATTTCTGAAGAATAAAATAATTCTACTAGAAAAATTGATTTCTTATCATGAAATAGTTAATAAAAAAATTTGAGTATGAAAAATGCATAAATATATGTCATTATTTTGGTTCTATTATTCATATACCTCAATACATTAACTAATTGTATCATTTATATTTAAGTAATAATATTTCATGGATGTTAATTCTCATTATTGGTTGTCATATATGTTAGTGAACACGTACATCATTTAAAATATTGATTTATTAAACCAAGAATATGGATTCTGTTTTAGTAAATAATTAAAATTCATTAATTTGTAAAATTTTATTCTATTAGTGTTAATAATAAATCCTTGATCATCTCTTAATATACATCCCCATCAATCTCATACTTCTGAAAAATAGGTTTAACATCCATCAATAATATTTTGAAACATCATTGATTTCTATAGAAATGAATATTATAATGGATAAATAATTTCAATATATGAAATTTGATTCATTATATTACACCCTTTATATCTATTAAAATCCATGAAATAAATTATGATGTTGTATCTAACCACATTTGCATTCTATTTATGATTATTTCTAAAGACGCATTTGGGTCAAATCACATTCAATTCGGTGGGTCTGAGAATTTGTTCAAAATAATAATTTGTTTTTACCTAGTATGATTCATCATTAATGTCATAAATAAAATAAAATATCCAAAAGTATCTTCCATATATTTTGGATGAGATTTTATCTATATACTATTGCAGTATACTATAATTATTTTGCAGTAGTTCTATAGACCATTAGTATTGTCGCCAATTTTATTCTCGGCATCTACAAACACCCTTCAATGTGAAATTATACCAATATACATCTAAACATATCATTTATTTTTATTATTAACATAGTTTAATTATTAATATCCTTATCATCATAGTTTACATCATAATATGCTCATTATTCTTGATGGTATATTATTTTTACAAATTATGCTAATTATTCATATCGTACAACATCATATTCATCATCCTACAATATAGTTAATTTTATTTATCAATAATTCTAAATAAAATGTTACAACCGGGTCCCAGTGACAGCACATACACCCCGCCTTATCATGGCTATCGGGACCCGACCCACCAGTTACCACCAGTTGCCCTGCAGACATGTGGGGCCCACCCCAGGGTCCAACCACGTGCCCAAACAAGTCATACGACTAATGAAATTACCTGAATACCAACACATGTCCTTTACAATGTGATTTGTCCTTGCTCACACACACACTGGGAAACTTCCCAGAAGGTCACCTACCCGGATCACTACTCCAGGCTAAGCATGTATAACGGTGGAGTTGTAATCCGGTAGGCTCCTGAAAAGAATGGTTCACCTTGTTGGCATTAGTCATATCATTTAGTCATTAAACCCTTTATCATTTCGGTCTATTACAATAACCCCCCCCCCCCTTTAGAGCACAACGTCCTCATTGTGGGCCCTACATCTCTACCCAGGCAGTGCACCACACATAAGGCTATGTACCACATCTGATACCAAATGTAACAATTGGGTCCCAATGATAGCACAACCACCCCCATAAATATTCATTCATAAAAGTCACACCACCCACAAACCAATAACTGCACAACAATATAGGATCACATCCCCATCCACGTCACTTCCCAAGCATGAACTGTAAACATCACCAAAACAGAGAAAGGGACTTTTCAAATTTGTAATATGCCATTCATTTAGTTCCGTATTTCTATTTGGTTAGCCGGGGTGATCACGGAAGGATTATTATTTATTTGGAATCCGTTTAATCAATCGAGTTTACATGATTAACCAGTTTCCATGTTATAGCCATTCAATCATTATAGAAGATAGGGGTTTATTAGTGCACAAAGAAGGACCACCAATGGCCATGATTTTCAGTGGATATAGAACCGTATAATCCATAACAAATAAAGGAAGATAAATAATCACAACATCATTTTCAAACACACCTCTTCATTCTTTAATAGTTCATTTATTATCTTCATTATGGTTTGGTTTCATCCATACCCGATGAAACCAAAGTATACCCACCCCATATAATACACAATAAAGAAAGACGAAGGAAGATCCCTACTAAGAATCGCTATACTCACCCCTGCACAAGCTATGCATGCACCTCATTGTGTTGGTTGTAGATGACAGACAACACTGACTATGGATCAGAGTAGCAGGACTGGACGGTACCCGGAGGTGGTCCTTACGATGAGTCGGTACATGGAGAAGACTGACAGATGTGGAGTGCTGAGGAGGACATCTGTACATTCCCTTCAGGTAGAAACCCCGTAGGATGACCCAATAGTTTCTTTATGTTTCTTCAGTTGTACATGATTTTTAGTTGTAAATGTACAATCCTGTTGGTCTTGTATTTTCGCCCCTTTTACTTTTCAGCACTCCTGTTTGTATACAGTTTTTATTTAGTGTCTGCTTCCAGTTGTACACTGATTGTGTGTGTTTACAATTTATAATGTAAATTTCTTCTCAGATTAGGGATTTATTCCTTTGGTGCAAGTCACCGACCCCCGTCCTATGGAGGTCAGGCTTGGGGTAGTCACGTCACGTGCCCCGGGGGACGGGCTGTGACAATTAGTGTTAGAGGAAACAGTTCTACCGCAAAACATAGGACTATGATAATTCTTTTATATTAAGTAATAGTGTTAAGGGTATTGAGTGTGGTTTTAAGTTCAGGTAGTACAATGTTGGTTTGGAGGATGACGAATCCATACAACGGGTCCCGGTCTTCTGATTTCTGACTCAGTGCACGAAAACACTGATTGTGTGTGTGTTTTTAAAAGTTTTTTTAAGTCAGCTCAACCAGGTCAACTCACCAGGCATTATATTTTGACCGCGTCACATGTGTTTCTTTCAGGATGCCTCCCCACGGATGAACAGATAGAGACCTGAGAGCTGTACGCACGGATAGCCCACTGAGGGGTGAGGCCTCGGTGCAGGGCCCTCTTCCAACAGAGGCACCTTCAGAACCACTACCTGTTGGGCCACCGATTCCACCTGCCCCAATAGTATATGATACACACTACTTCAGTGCATCTCACAAGTTCAAGCACTAGAGGCCACCGAAGATCAGGGGATAGATGGTCCCACAGGCAGTTGAGGATTGGATGGAGGCTTTGGTGAGAGTCTTCATACTGGTAAGGACACTAGAGACCTCATTGTCATTCCTGCTGCCAACCTTCTACATGTAGCTGCTTGAAGATGGTGGAGCTTTATTCTCTAGGTTCACGATGAGATGTCATTACTATGGATATATTTCAACAGCCTGTTTCATGTGGAATTTGTCCAATCCACCCTTCGTGCAGTGCGGACACATGAGTTACTGCATGTTCAGCAGGGTAGCATGACGGTAGCCCAGTACTAAGTGAGGTTCACCGACCCCTCACACTACTCCACATATATTGTGTGGGACCCATTATTTAGGGCATGGACCATTGATCAGGGTATCAAGCGGGAGATCAGGGATTCGATGATCTTAAATAGCATCTCGACACAAGTGGGGGTGCTATATAGAGCCCTCCTGGTGATGATTTTCCTTGTTGAGCAGTCTCCAGCAGTGAGAACCACCACTAGTCAACATGTAGAAGAGTATTCTATAGATGGTTATAGACAATCATCATAGAGGTACCAGAGGACTAGACCCATGGGTGGATGATCACATGACTCGGGATTAGTTGTGTGGGGTACTTGGTGTAGTGACATACATGCCAGGTATAGGCAGTGTTACTCATGCGGCGGGTAGGGTCACATGGATCGTGACTGCTTGACCCTCTATTCAGATGATCACTAGACAGTTTAGGGACCTCCCAGAAAGAGGTAGATTTTCGATCGAGGCAGTCCGCAGGGTGCATGAGAACATGGAAGGGGAGCAGGTCATGCAGCTGGTGGTGGATGAAATTTTGAGGTGTTACCACCACCACCACTAAGAGGTCCACCCTAATCGCAGGGAGCAGGTGGACAGGGGTGAGATCAGTGCCATGCAGCTGAGGCATGTGATCACGACACTCTGGAGTTCATTCGAGGTACAATATTTGTCTACTACACCATAGATATAGTTCTTATATACACTGGTTCCACTCACTCTTTCGTTGCCACTACCGTCGTTCGGATCTCGAAGATTCTGATGGAGCCATTAGATCGATCCTTATGGCTAGAGACTCCTACGGGAGTAGACACGACTATCACACACTGGTGCTGACAATGGTATCTTCATCTAGGATGTGAGAGCATCTACCAGAATATCCTCATATTGGTGTCGAGGCCATACGATTTCGTCTTGGGTATGGACTGGTTATCTACATTCCGTGATCATATTGACATTATTAGGAACAATGTGCGCTGTGTCCGCATGGATGGGACCGGGTTCACCTTCACCGGCAAGAAGGGAGACTTTGCAGTGCAGGACGGACATACTCGGATGTTGGTGCAACCAATCACTTATCAGTTGGCCTTCCTTAACCTCGGAGCAGTAGATTTGGAGAATCCGACATATCCTGTAGTGGTGGATCTATACGCGGATGTTTTCCAGGATGATGTCCCAGGTCTACCTCATCGCAAATAGGTGACTTCTACATTATCCTGTACCCCGGGATGGCACCAATATCTACCCCAACATATCAGATGGCTCCTGCTAAGCTTTTTGAGATGTGGGTACATCTAGAGGACTTACGGGGAAAGGGATTCACCAGGTATAGTGTTTCTCCCTAGGAAGCCCTAATTCTGTTTTCCAAGAAGGCGGATGGGATCATGAGGTTTTGTGTCGACTACCATCACATAAACTAGGCGACCGTGAAGAACATGTACCCACTCCCATGGATTGACGTCCTCTATGATTAGCTGAATGGAGCATAGTGGTTCTCGAAGATTGACCCCAGATCAGAATATCACAAGCTCAGAGTTCGGGGCAAGAATGTGCAGAAGATGGCCTTCAGGTGTCGGTATTGCCACTACGAGTTCTTGGTTATTCCCATCTGCATAGAAAATTCTCTATAAATGTTCATGGATCTTATGAAAAAGATCTCCGAGACATACATCAATCACTTTGTCGTAGTCTTCATCGATGAATTACTAATCTACTCGACTATTGATTAAGAGCATGATTACCATTTCGGGTAGTTCTGGACACATTCTGGGTGCACCGGCATTATGGTAAGATTTCAGAGTACCAGTTTTGGATCAAAGTGGTTCAATTTTACGGTCACATCATCTCAGAGGCTGGATTTGTAGTCGATCCATCAATGATTGTGGCGATACATTCATTGGAGCCACCCAGGAGTGAGATGGAGGTACATAGTTTCCAGGGTTTGGATGGATATTACCAGAGGTTCATCCCAGACCTCTCCAATGTTGCAGCACCACAATCTGCCTTGAGGAAGTAGGGGAAACCCTTTGAGTTGTTGGAGAGATTCAAATAGTGCTTTCAAGAGTTGAGGAAGAGGCTGAATAGTGGCTCCATCTTGAGGGTTCCATAGGAAGACATAGGGTACATAGTCTAAAGAGACGCATCAGGGACCAGACTTGGGTGTGACTTGATGCAGGAGTGACTGATGATTGCATATGGTTCACGGTAGCTAAGACAACACGAGCAGAACTACGCTACCCCTGACCCGGAGTTAGTATTAGTGGTATTTTCCTTGAAGATGTGGCGACACTATATGATGGGCGAACGTTTTACCATGTACTCTGTTCACAAGAGCCTCAGGTATATCTTCTCTCAGAAGGACATGATGATGAGACAACAACGATGGCTTGAGTTCCTCTAGGACTGTGACATCAAGATAGTTTATACTTCTGGAAAGGGGAATGTTGTTGGAGATGCACTCAGTAGGAGAAATGGTATATAGCTTTTAGGCGAACCAACGGAGTAGCTGGATGCATTGCAGATATCCATTGTGGATAGAGATGGAGAAGCATTCCTACAGTCACTTTCAGTCACTCCCCCACTTCATTCGTGAGTTAGAGAGGCACAACATGAGGATGCTGACTGTGAGACATGAGGTGCTCAGATATCCACATGTCAGGCTCCTAGTGGATTTTCTAAAGGTGGTGAGCATTTCATCCTCTTCATAGGATGTACTATGGTACCGGTGTCACATTAGGAGGAATTGTTTAGGGAGTTCCACAAATCCACTTTAACGGTATATCCAAGAGTGGTGATGATGTATCAGGACCCTAGACGACAGTACTGGTGGCCAGGTATGAAGAAGGATGTAGCGGAGTCTATCTTTAGATGCCTCAATTTTCAGCAAGTGAAGGCGGGTCACTAAGATCCAGCAGGCTTGGTCGAACCATTAGAGGTCCCAGAGTTTATGTAGTATTGGATGTCCATAGACTTCGTGACGTGTCTTCCACGTACATCCAGGGGTTACGACTCGATTTGGGTGATCATTGACTGACTCACCATGTTGGACCACTTCCTACCGATCAGAGAGTAGGGTTCAGAAGAGAGATTGGGATGCGTCTATGTGCAGGAGATGGTGCAGGTACATGAAGTACCTTCATATATTGTATCCAATTGTGATGCACGCTTTACTTCCCAAATAAGGAATGTGTTGCATGAGGCATTCGGGACACAGCTTCGTCTGAGAACCACCTTCGATCCTCAGATAGATTGTCAGACCAAACGGTCAAATTAGACCCTCGAGGAAATGCAACATGCCTGCTTCCAGGAATTCAGTCATAGTTGGGAGGATCACTTACCTTTGGTTGAGTTTGAAAACAAAAACAGCTACCACTCCACTATTGGGATTACACCTTTCGAGGTGTTGTACGAGCGACCTTGAAGATCACCCTTGTGTTGGACTGACCCTGGTGAGTCAGCACTGGTGGGACCAGATCTGGTGTGCGCTACTATAGAGAAGGTTCATATCATCCAGCAGTAGATTAAGACTGCACATAGTAGGATGAAATCGTATGATGACAAGAGACAGAGACCTCTTGAGTTTGAGGATGGCAGTCATGTCTTTCTATGGGCCTTACCTTGATGAGGTCTACAGATATTTGGCTGAGGCAACAAGTTGTCATCGAAATTAATTGGACCCATCTAGGTCCTATACAGAGTAGGAGAGGTTTTTTATTGACTGGATATTGTACCTCACTTTCACGGGGTGCATGACGTCTTCCATGCATCTCGGGTGTGGAGATACGTGCATGACCCTTCAAACATCATCGACCATGGATAGCTGGACGTCGATGATGGGGTGACTTTCATAGAGGTTCCATTGGAGATTGAGAATCAATAGGAGAGGGTCCTACATGGACAGTTGATACCTCTGGTGTGTGTACTCTGGCAGCATGAGAACCTCCAGGAGAGCACATGGTAGTGGGAGGATCAGATGTGTGCTCAGTACCCACAATTTTTTTCCATAGTTGATGTTGTAGCTTATGGGGATGTATTGCCCGGAGGGGGGGGGGAGAATGTAAAGACTCTGAAATTCTGTGGAAATTTTCTTCTTAAATAAATGGATGTTTTACGAGTCTATGAAAATTGACGGCGCAAGATTTTGAGGCCCGGTGTGCCTGAAATAAATTTATGATGTTTTTTCGGGTACGTTTATTAAACGTAAAAGTATGATATTATAAATTTTGATGTGGTGCTCAGAATTTAAATATGAGGGCACCGTTGAACTCACACCACCAGTATTCGCTTAAGGAGACTTTCACATTGACAACAGTGAGTCGAGTTTAAATGTTATATTTTGGGTTTTCATGGAAAATTATAAAATAAAGTCTGTGTCACTTTATTTTATTTGAGCTGCCAAGTGAGTGTTGGGTGGTTAAAACCTCCTCTTGGATATTGGCGGTGGGGCCACCACACCTTAACCTACCATGAATGGTTATGGTGGTGGGGTCCACCCAAACTCAACCTCCCATGTGAGGATAAATGAGTTGGGGACCACTCGGGCTCTTAAACCCTTAAACTCCCAATTAAAGTGGAGAAAACTCTTAAGCTTCCGATTAATTGAGGGGAGCCTCTTCACCACCCCTAGCATTTAAATTTTCCAATCCTCTACAATTAAGGGGGAGCCTACATAGTTAATTACTCCTTTTTGAATTTGTTCCAATTCCCCAATTAATACATGCCAAAACACATGAAATAATGAGGAGGACCCTTTTAATTTAATTCCACCATTTGAATTGGTGCCAATGAAATAATAGAATAAGTAATCTATTATTTTTCACAATGAATTCACATGGTTGATTGAAGGGAAAAATCTCAATGAGGAACCTCATCCTCCAATGAAGAACTCTTGCCAACGAAGAACAAGGAACACTAGCGATGGTCCATCTTTGTCTTCTTCCGCGACATTATCAACCATCGACGACCGACGATCAAAGGTAGGAGGATTAAATTTATTTGGGTTCCTTGTTCTTCCCTCTTTTTTTGATAATGAAGGTTGTTGAGCTTCGTTCTTAGGAACTATTTTCTATCACCATAAACATGGAGGATACATGCCAACCTAACATGGCCCAACATCCTCCATTGATTTTTCCTTCTTGTGGCATTCTTCGGCATGGCGATGTAACAATGATGAGGCGACGAAGGCGGCGAAGACAAAGGCCATGCTACCCATGGCCTCTGCAAACCACCCTGTCCCCACGGCGCACCGGTGCCTCGGCCCCCTCACGGCGCCGTGGCCGAACCGGCCTGGTCGTGCCCTCCGAGCCGAGCCGCACCGGGCCGCACCCTCGTGACACTCTATGCAAAACTGGCCCCGAGCTCGGGCCGAACCTCCCTCGCGGCCTGCTGGGCGGGCCCCAACGGGCCGGGCCGAACCTAACAGGCTAGCCCGCTCAATGGGTCGGGCCAAACCCAACATGTTTGACCAAGTGACCCAGACCGGGTCATCTCAGATGAGGTTGGCCATGTCGGTCTGACCGGCTCAGACTGTACAGGGGCCCACCATGACCCTTTACATTCTTTTTTCCATATCTTTCACACCAGACGTCCATATGACAAACTGTCAGTGACATTGGTAATCTAGGAGCATGACGGTCCCATGAGTATATCAGATTAGTGTTTGGGGGTAATGTTGAGATATTGTCAGGTTGGATCGTACACGAATCCAATAGGGTCCCCGTGACTAAAAAGCTAATAACTCACAGACCGAGCGTCCGATTGACACATCGTCAATTGCATTGAGACCTCCATGATGAGGCATACCTTTGAGATACTTCTACGTGGGACTTAGTGTCAATTAAAGTATAAACCTACAGATTGTGGAGTAGATCCTCTTGAAGATGAACAATCATAGCATAGAGACCTAGTAGTTGGCTGAGACCTAACGACTGCTGATCGATTCGACTCGCATTGACTCGACTAGCCATGTGGGGAGAAACTTGGTGTCGTGGAAGACCCTTGGTGGGGAGCGCCTCTATGTGACACAGTAGAACCATGGTACTCAACACGTGGAGTACCTCAACAGGCTATGATGTGGAGCGTCTCTGTGTGATGTGGTGGACCCACGATGGGTTGTGCCTCTGTGTGACGCGGTAGACCCACAGTACTTGACACGTGGAGTACCTTAGTATGCTACGAGGGGGAGTGTCTCTATGTGTTGTGGCACACCCATGGTGGGGAGTGCCTCTTTGTGAGGTGGAAGATCCACGGTACTCGACTCGATATAGGAGGACTACACAATCATCCAATGTTCCGACAGCGTGAATGGGGATTTTACTTGATACTACGCCTAGAATAAAATCCTGGTTTGAGATGAGAAATTAACTTTTTTGTTTACCTCATGTTAAGATGGATTGCTAGATAACATAGGTATTTGTATAGGCATATACATAAGTGAGGTTATCTGTTGATTTAATACTTTGTGGATTATCCTTTTTGAATATTTTTGATACCTTGAGGGTCTCGGGATCCCTACTAAGTATCATAATAATCACCCCTGCAAGGGATATGCACGCACCTCATTGTGTTAGTGATAGACGAAAAAAAACACTGACTGAGGATCAAAGTAACAATGTTGGACAGTACACGGAGGTGGTCCTTACGATGAGTCGGTACACAAAGGATACTAACAGGTGTGGAGTGCTGAGGAGTCCATCTGTACCCACCCATCAGTTAAGAAACTTGGAGGATGACCCGGTAGCTTCTTTACATTTCTCCAGTTGTACTTACATTTCAGTTGTACTTCTACTTACCTGTTGGACTTATATTTCCGACACTTTAATTTTCAGCACTCCTTTTTGTATATAGTTTTTACTTAGTATTTTCTTCCAGTTTTACTCTGATTTTGTGTGATTACAATTCATAATGGCAATGCCTTCCCAACATAGGGATTTATGCCTTGGGTGCTAGTCACAAGCCCCTGGCCTATGGAAGGAGGGCTTGGGGTAGTCACGAAATGGGACCTGGGGGATGGGTCATGACATAAATGATACATTATTCCTAAATTAATTTTTTTAATACATCTCATATCATCTTAATTTTGATATATGAAAAAACTATGTTTGATAGATAATATGATACGTCATGTCGAGCATAAAAAGGAAACTGAAAATTATTATTTAAATGTTTCGATTATTTAAAATCTATTATAATGGAATGCATCAACATGATAAACTGAATAATGAAATACTAGTTTACAGATGTACATATATTGATTCGTTTGGTAATTAATTAATTAAAAATGAAATTAATTCCCATTCGAAAATAAAATGAAATCTATTTATGAGAAATGGATTAAATGTACACAAGTGTCCTTTATTCCAACAAAATAACAAAATCCAACATCTTGGATTATGATAATAATATATAATTAATATATTCAATACAATTTTTAAAATTCTTCCTATGTGTTTTCTATACATGGTATAAAATAATTCAAATTTTATGCATAAAAAGATATTTTTTGATTCCTTTTGATTGTGCAACTGTTTTTGATCTAAATATTGAAACATTTATAATTATTTTTTATGTAAACATCTGTGTTTTGAAGATTAATTTCAAAATAATTTTATTGTGTTTTTTTAAATTTTCAGATAAATTTTATTTTTCTTAAATATTGAATTGGAATACATTAAAATTGAAAATTAATTTTCAAATAAATTATATGAAAATAAATAATACATAGGTAATTGTTATTAAAAAAATTTAGATCAATTATACATTAATTTATCAATTTATGTTCATTAGAATAATAATCACATTTAATATGGATATAAAAAAATTTCATACAATTGAAAATTTTCAGTTTAAAATGTAACTTTCCAGTCCCGTTTATGGGATAAATTTTTAATTAACATTTTTTAATAACTTGTTTTTAATTTTTAGAAATCGATTATATATTTGGAATTACATGTTTCGCATTTAATAACTAATCTCTTTTTATTTTTGAACAAAATAAATAGTAAACATTAATATTTTTGTCTCCATTGGTATTGGTATGTCACGAAATTTAGGTTATAAATAATTATGATTTAGATTATAAAATTCCCCTAACACTAGAAATTATTTAATTTTCAGTTTTATTGTCAAATTAATAATTGTTGGGATGATTTTAATACCTATTAGAGCCACTTAGATTAAATTAATCCCTATATAATGTATTATTTTAAGAAGAATTCAATCTTATCATGCTAATGTTTTTAATAAGTAATTTTTTTATTATTTGTTCATCTATAAAATATCATTTCTCCAAAATATTATTGGGAAATATAATCTAATTTTTATCATCAGGTATTTTTTTATAAAATTATATTGAAGAAATAATTACCTTAAATTAATACACAATGCTGATGCATTATTTATTTTGTTAATAATGATTTTTAAAAAATTTTATTTAAAATATTTAAATAATTATATTTTTATAAAATTAATGTTATTAACAATTTTTATAGATGAACATAAAAATTTGGCAATTTAATAAAATATTTTTAAATTACATGATTTATTTGGATATTTATAAATGTTAATGTAGTGAATAGTGACAAAATTGACATTAATGATAAATTAAAATAAATAATATTTTATTAAATGAATTTTAATTTATAAAAATCCTAATTTTTATACTAATTTTTATTATGAAATAAAATATCATCAATGATCCATTTTTTGGCCTTTTTTCCATTTTATATTGTATATGTTAACACTAAAATAGTAAAATTCAATATTTTCATGGTAAGAGTTAAATCGATTATATTTGGGTCGATGTCAACCATTAAGGTTATAAATTTATTCAAAAAATAACTAAATTTTAATGAATGATTTAATTTAGAAATAAAAATACTTTTTTATAATTTAATATGTTTGGGACCATTTTTAATTAAATCTTATAGTATTATAATTTAATATCTTGTAAACATTCAAGAGTTCCTCTCCCCTCTATTACAAAATTCCATCTCTTATTAAAATTTATTCAAAATTAACTACATTTACGGTTCAAAAATTCTCTAAAAAATACCTCTTATAGAATATAAACCTTAATTCTATTGGTCTTATATTTTTCCAAGAACAACACTTTGTGGTCTTATATTGTTAAGAAAAGAATATTTCCATAGGAAGATGCTTCCTTTTTAATCTGGTGATTACATTTTATTTATTATTATAATTACATAAAATATCATTCAAAAATGATTATATATTAAATCCAATTTCTTAAATATTATGATATTTTATTATTTTAGTGTAATGAACAAAATCTATCTCCACATCCGTTGAATTTTAGAAGAATTATTCATTCGTCTGTACGACATACTACCAAAAAACCAACTGATATAAATATTTTCCCATAACAATATCTCTAGAATAGTTATAATGATAGAATTAATATTAATTTATGACATTCACTATGTATTCATCAATATTAAAATATAATATTTTATATACATTCTTACCCTTAAATTCACAAAATAATTTTAATGTCATTCATGTGTTCGTTTGAATTATCACTTATATGAAGTGATGTGATTCGTTATTCCTCACTACATAAAATGTATGATATATATAAGTAAATATAAATAATTAAGATGATAGTAATTATATTATAATTACAAAATAATATCTTCATTCCATAATTATTGTTGTATTATTAAAACATTACTCTTGTGTTCGTATGGTCTACCATCTCAATTATTGCAGTGTGGTTTATTTTTAATATCCACCAAAAATGGTTAGATTTATCATTAATATTATTATAATAAAATGATAATTATTTCAGGAATATTATTATGTCTATGGATTAACAATGACCACATTGTTTATTAACTACATAGAAATATCTTTATGGACACATGTATCGAATATAATCAAAACCTATGACGTGAAAAAAATAATTATGTAATTATTATAACATGGTAATAAGGAATAATAAAAATTAAATATGACTTAGATACCAAAAATAATTAAATTTATTTTATTATTCAAGAAGATAATGATTGTATTTGACATATGAAACGTGGGGTAATATATTTAAAAAATACTCATTTAATGTAACACTATCAACTATTTTTAAATTTTTTTAAAATGAATACTTTGTGACGTATATAAAATGAATGGATTTTACCGATTTCTTGACACATTAATTTTTTTAATCATATGTTAAAATCTTATAATTTTAATCTAAGATAATATATTTTCATTTATGAGTCACATCTTTTTAAAAATGAAATATTCTTTCAAAATGGATAATATTTTTCCTTTATAATTTTTCGTTTATGCATGTTTTATGTTTTAATATTATGTTATGGTTATTGGGAATTATTTATTAGGATGGTGGGTTACATTGTAATACATGGGTGGCTAACACCATAATTGATCTCAAATTTATTTTGTAATAGGATAGGGTAAAGAAATTATGTTTATCTTAAGATAATATATGAATACACTGTTGTGGTCATTACAAATCTTACTAAGATGGTTACTCCCACTATATCCATTAGAGACATAGAATCATTAAGAGGTTAAATATATGTTATTTTCTTATGAAATTTTTTCCAAGAGTTACCTTTTATGTTTATTATTTCTATGGGTTTAATTTTTTTATATAAAAATAAAGTGAGTATGTTTTTCATGTGAAAATTATCTCTTTTAATTAACTCAAGAAACAAGAAATGTGTATTTATGTTTTTAATTGGAATAATTATTTTCATTAATTATTCCCCATAATATAATTTTTGTTCTCATCCAATGTTTTTTAAAAAATTATATTTTTTATGTGGAAAAATAGGAAAGGATGGGATTAAGACACATTTCTGAACATTTTTTCATAACGAAAAAACATGATTTATTTTAATGACTTTTTTGTGAAAAAATTAGATACTAATTACAAGTTTCCATGTGAAATTTATGGTTTTAATAAATATGATTTTTCCTAACTATATAAAACTTTAATAATTAATGTTTTTTGGAAATAATAAAATTCTATTCTAGTCTAATGTTACTATATTATGACATGTTTAATGCAGGTCTGTACCGTTGGAATCAGAAAATATTTTAGAAGACATTGGATATTAGTATTATTTATTAAATTTTATGGATATCATAATGGGTTTATAATTTTCATGTTTAACAAATTATATGGTTCATAGAATTTAATTTTTGCGATTTATGTTATGATATTTTATGCGGACTAATTTTATTTTTAGAGACAATAATTTGATGAGGTAATTATGGGTCATTACATTTTGGGATAGAAAATGAATGTTGTGAGATAATGTTGGTGGATAATACATGTTACGGTTCCTTTTGAGTATTTTTTCATTTTTTATAATTTTCTAAATATTTTATACATTTTGGAACATGATAACCTGCAGACCATATGAGAACCTTTCTCGTTGAGCAACGCCCTGAGAGTTGACCCCATAATGGAAGGGTGATAAGGGTCTATCACCAACAAGTAGCCAACATGTTATCCCAATTAGAATGAAATTGTTTTTATATTTAATCTGTTTTGAAAATAAATGTTATTCTCATTTTGGGAACATATGATTTATTGAATAAATAAAAGATGGAATATAACAAGTTTTAATGATTAGGTAATTAATGTAACATTGGAAGTAGAACACTAATTTGAGAAAATATAGGATTATAGAAAATATTATTCAATGAAATTTCATATTAGGAATAAATGGTGAATTTTATTTTGGATGAAAATATATAGTTTTATTGCGGATTTACGGAAATTGAATATTTTTATAGAAATGGGTGGAATTTATTTAATAATACGTAATTTAGGTAAATAAATTTTGGAAATGATCCATTAATTTGGATTAATGTTATTCAGGAGACTATGTGATAAAATTCGTGTAATTTATTTGTGTAAATATTAGTATAAATTAATATTAAGGGAGTGTAGTTATTTTTTGAATTATCTTTTTTCAAATTTTTGTGTTATTGTTTAATTTTTGAGATTGAAATATTATTTCATCATATAATGGTATATAATTTTTAGATAATTGTTTTATATTGTACAAAATTATGTTTTTTTGTTAAGGTTTAATTATATTTAAAATTTATAGTTAATCTTTATATAAATATGTCATACTATATAATGTTTTTTTTGTGATTTATGAATGAAAAATTCATCATTAATTGTAATTATTTGGAGAAAAATATGATTTTGTGGAGGAATTTTATTAATGGACAAAATTATAGTTTCAAATAAGTATGTTTTCTTGATATCATAGCCTAAGCAGTAAATTTATTCCTCAACTCTTTGAAATGTATCTGGATATGATAAAAATTTGATTTACTTTTATTACTAAGAAATCAATTATCTTGTAACTCATTAATTATTAATGGTTTTTTGATTTTTCCCATTATCATGACCATGTTATATATGACTCTCCATAATAAATTGATAGTATTTTTTCACATACATTTCATTGTTTCCCTACATGGAACCCTAGTATATATTATTATAAGTTACCTTAAAACATTCCTTTTATTATTTTCAAGTTGATGTTTTATTGACCCATTTTCAAATGTGATATTTATATAAAGGTATTTTGATTATTCAATCGTTGGTTTCCATAACTGATTTCTAATTTAGAGGAATAAATTTTTTAATGGGGGGATAAAGGTAAGTCCTAGGATTTTGAGAAAGAAACTGTATGTTTGATAGGTGAAAAATACACTAAATTGTGTTTAAAAGAAAAACTAGATATGATTATTTAAATGACACCATTATAATCAAGTGGTAAGAATTGGCGGTATTAATATAATTAATAAATCAAGAAAACATGGTTTTCAAATATATATACATAGAAATTATTTAAATGCTCACAAGAGTGTTTTAAAACTATAAAATAAAAAAGTAAACCCTTTTTGGTTATATTAATTATATATATATATATAATATTCAATATAATGTTTAACATTCATCCTATGTGGTTTCTAAACATGATATAATATAAATCCAAATTTTTACATAAAAACAATATTTATAGTTATTTTGATGGAACACATGTTTTTAAACCAAATATTGAAAACATTATAAATTTTATTTAGAAAGACATATATTTCCAAATTTTAATGTAAAAATACTCATATGGGATTTGTTTTTCATTTTTTTGATATGTTTTATTTTTTGATTAACAGTGAAATATACTTCCTTATAATTAAAAAGCGTCTTTTCATCAATTTAATATATAATTTTTATCAAGATGAAAAAAATGTTTTTACATAAAATTTGATAAGTAATAAATATATTTCTCCAACATATTATATTTAAATTATATTCATAATGAATTTTGATATGAAAACAATTCAAACATTTTAATATTTTTACATAAAAAACTCATTTTCTAATCCTATATACGGAATGAATTTTAAAACAATCATACCCTCTTATGTGTTTTGAATTTTTCAAAATGGAATAAATATTATTAATTATATGGTCTATATTTATTAAAATACCATTTTATTTTTATATAATATGAATAGAAATCATTTTTATTGTTTTACTTTGGTTAGGGGTAAATTCGGTAAATAAGTGTAAAAATAATTATGATAAGGATAAGAAAAATAACCTAAAATTTTCTTTTTTATATTTAATTATTAAATGTATACCTAAATCATCCTTGGTTATAATTTATGACATCTTGTGGCCACTTGGATAAATATAATCCCCTTATAGTATTTTATTTTAAGAAAATTCAATCCTCTCCCTCTAATTTTTTCCATAAGTTTTACATTCTTAATATGTGGTCATCCAAAAGGTATATTTTCCCATAAATTTTATTTTGGAGATATAATGTGTTTTTTTAAAAATAAAATATATTTTTAATTTATAGAGAATAAATAATTACCTAAAATTCGTACACAATATTGATGTAGTCATTGTTATCTTTATTGTGATAAAATATTAATAGTAATAAAAATATTTAAATAAATGTAATATTATATAGTTAATGTGGTAAAATAATTTTTTAGATGACCTTGAAAAGTCAAAAATTTAATAAAATAGGTTTTTTGGATTTATAATATCAATTATTATATTTTTAATAGTTATAATAATGAATAGTGTAATAATTGAAATTAATCATATTTTAAAATAAATAATATTTTAGTAAATGATATTAAATAAATAAAAAAATTAATTTGTCCATAGTATTGGTATAATGAATAAAATTCCATCCCTGGATTATTTATGGATTTTTTTTTTCATTTTATTATATTTATTTAAACACTAAAAGAGTAAAAATCCATGTTGACATAGTATGAGTTAAAATGAATAAATAAGGGTTAACAACAAATGTTAACAATAGAAATTTAGTCAAAACTTATCGTATTTTTATTGTATAATATTATTTCCACCCATAATAACCTTATATTCTAAATTAATATGTTCTATCACTTAGATTTATATTAATTTATATTAATTTAATAATTTTATAATATCCAATAGTGCCCCACCCCTCTCTTATAATATAAAATGTCATCTTCTAATTTAATCACACATAAATACATTTTTGTAGGATAATATCTAAAAATATAATTTCATATAATCCATCTAAACAATATATTGGGGTTTGTTATGGAATAACACCTGCATTATTGGTCTTTGGGTTCTATGAAAAAGATATTTACAAAATAAGAGGTGTTATTTATAAGGAAGAATTTAAATTTTATTTATTCATCAAATTATTTAAAATCACAAAAAACCATGATAAAATAATAAATTACGAATCCTTTATATATGAAGATGTATTTATGTCTGTAAACTTATGGATATATATCCCCACTTTTATCTAGAAGGGATATAATTATATGTTCACGATGAAGGCAGACTACCACCTCCTGAACTGATATAATTCATTTGTCATCACTATCTAACAAAACTAATTATAATGATGGAATATAAATTTATATATTTTATTAATGACAAATGTATCAATTTTAAAATATAATATAACATTTACATTATTATCATTGCATGCACGTAAAAATGCTACCATCGTTCATGTGTACATGTGAATTATCACATACACAAAGCGATTTGATTCACTTTTCATCTCAGAATGACATGGATGATATAAATAATTATATGTAAATGATCAGTATTACTATTATTATTATATTATAACCATTATAAAATTTTTATATAATACTTACCTTCTTTTTATAATGATCGTTGAAAAATGAAAATGTAACTCATGTATACTTACAGCAAACCATTTTAATCATTATAACATAGATCATTGTTCATATAATTATGAAATATATGTATATAAAACTATAATTTAATTTTAAAAATGATAATTATGTCTTGGGTATTATTCATTATAGGATGTACCAATTAACTCATTGACTATACAAATCATTCCAAATACATTCACGCATGTCTTATAAACCATTGCTCTATATTCTATTATAATGGTCATATTTTTCTTATATTCATTATTAAAGAAACTTTTAATGTTATTTTGACCTAGGGGAAAATACTTTATGCATTTATAAATTGATTTATTTAAGATGAAATTGATAACAGTCATTTTTTACCTCTTCAATAATAAATATATTTCAAAGTGTTCTCAAAACATTTGTCAAATGTTATACATATATAATACTAAAAAAATTAAAATATTTATCATTGAGATGAATTAATTTAGAACATAACATAGTTCTAATACACACTATAAATTTTTCTTTAATCCTCCAACAAATAAAGCAGTTTCATATTGAACTTGATTCTTACCAATAACTGTCTATCCAATGTCTATCAGTTTTAATGAGCTGGTGTTACAAATTTTCATAAATCCTCTATCCAATCTATTAGTTTGTTTATTTTATTTAAAAAACCAATCATTTTATATAAACACCCATCATTCATGGCCCAACGGTTTTCAAATTTACAATATTTAAATGAAACTTCTATAATATAATCTAGTTTCATGACCAATATTTTTTATATTCTAATCCTTAGATATATATTCAGTTATAATGTAATAAATTAAACACATACATAATATTTATTCTATTTTTTGATAAAATATCCTTGATACCTATTGAAATCATTCATTGTTTTTTTCATTTTATGTTGTTCCACAATCCCTTGGTATTTCTTCTACGTGGTCAACAATTCGTAGAGTCTCCATCTAAGAGTACTACGAACTCTCTCCCTACTCAACTAGGTAGTGGTATATTATTATATTAGTTTTATAAAATGTTTCAAAATATAACAACAAACTATTAGTATCCATAAATTTTTCAATTTGGAAAAATAAATTGATGCTAGAAGAATTATTTTCATATACTTATTTCATTCCATAAATGTGTAGATCATAAATGGAATATTTATAGGATTTTTCATGAGATATTTTTTATTGATTTAGAATCATTTTATGAATTTCATTCCCTTTATATTTGATCATTGTTTAAATTTTATTCAATACATTTATAAATTTCATATTCAAATATTTAAATTAATAGATCCATAGAAGTACATTCCTTTTTCAGTAGAGTATCTGAATAAATTCAATTTTCATGTCATACGTATTATTTAGAATATTGAATTATGGTATGTTGTTGGATCTCATATTTTCCAATTTAAAATTTTCTTTCTGGTAACTTTTTGATTTTATATAATACTAATTAATCTAAAAGAAATACGTTTTCAGTTTTCTTAATTTTATTATCCATAACAATAATGAATAATGTCACATATTTAATTAATTTTCCCCTTTTCAATATCATCATTCAAAATCATAATTTAATTTAATAAAAAATAATGTTAATCCCATCATTACATTTGTTTTTCCTAAATCCCTTTTTGTTTTCTGATATCATTCCTCATCCATTTTATTTTATTCTGACACCTTTTGATTTACTGTCTCATAGTATATTAATTGAAAACATCTCCTTAATCCATTATATACCAATATTGTATTGTGTCTCATCTTATTAATGGTTAATATAATCATCCTATTATTCATATATTTCAATTTTATAGACACCCCCATATTCTTCATCATCCACTCCAGTTTATTAATCAGAAGATATGTCTTCATCCAGTGATAGATATTTTGTCTTGATAGAAATATGTGAAAACTTATTCCTTCCATTTACCATAAATTTAAAAAGATATATCTTTTTTATGTTTTCTTAATAACATAACTAATACCATTTTACCCAAAACTGAAATTACGTGAAGTAAGGTGTATACCTCCCAAACATTTACCACATTTTTGAAATCATACCTCTATACATTCATCTTCCACCTCTTATGACATTTCTTAATATGATGGAATGATTGGATGAAAAATTTTATATGTTTTCGTATTAATTCACTATGAAATTATTCTTTACTATTTTTGTAATATTTAATGATTAAAAAGAATTTCCATTTTCATTTCTTCATTTTCATACAATTTCATGTAATATTTATAATTTATATTAAATAAAATTTCTATAATGTTCATGAATAGTTATTTCATAATGACATATGTATTAATGAGATGACATCATTCTAGAAATTTTTTCACAAAAATTATCATTACATCTCATATCATAGTTTAATATTTATTTCTCAAAACTATGTAATCTTATATCAATCATATTGATGTAGTTCAGGAATCATCAACAATTTCATCTTCTATTATTCCATCATCCAAAAAATATTATAAAAAAATAATAGTTTTTATTTATTTTTATTTTTATTATCATAAACAATATCAATAGGGATTCATCAATACAGAATTTTTAGTTTTGAATCAAATAACATTCTTCAGACGCATTTATGATATATTGAATAATTGAGAATTATTATAATTTCAAACATTTTTAGGTTCCCTTTTATATGTGAGAGGCCACAAAATGGTTTAATATGGAACAATGAATCCATATTGAATGGAATAAAGAAAAACTGTCCTATGAGAGGATCATAGGAACGATTTCCCTCCTTCCGAACATGAATAAAAATACATCAATTGATGGAAACCTATTCAATATAAAATGTTGTGTGGTAATATTCATGGATCTTAAGAGAAATAAAATAGTGTTTACCTAATTTGATACCAATTTTTTGGAACTAAAGAACAAAAAATTAAATTTAATTTGGATTGAATATGTTTCCCATTTATATTTTATGAAATAATATTTTTAAACCATATTTACTTTCTATTATTCCCTAAGTTACATGAAATACTGATTTATAATTAATTATGGTATAATTATAATATATCAAGAATACTATAATAACATATACCATAAGAATATATATATGAATGAGAATATCCATATTTTAAAATATAAGTAATTTTTTCGATAAAAAATACTTATTTTATATCATTTTCATAAATTGGTTAAGGTCTTTATATGATTTAAAAATACATTATTCAGAAAACAATTATCATTATTTCTTTTTATGAAAAAAAAATTAAATTAATTTTTTCCACTTTCGAAAATTATATTTTAAATAATTAAATTCATTTTTGGATTCAAAATTTTTACTATAACTAATTTTTCGTTTTTTTAATTTTTAAATAAATATACTTTTTAAATGGATAGTGAAATGTCTAATTGATTATAAAAATATATTTTTAACGCATTAACTAGTTTCATTTTTAATTAATATAGTTTTAAAAGTAAAATTATTTTAGTAATATCTAAATTAATCTAGTTTAGTTCATTAGAATAAATTTCTTATTAAGATTTGAAATTAAAACATTATATACTTATGAAAATATTGTTATTGGAAAATTATTTATGTATCGCTTCAATTATTTTAATTATAAATTTAATTATTCATCTGTTTATGAATTAAATGATGAAAATTGGATTCCATACTTCTATTAAAAATAATGCATATTATACAATATGTTTTACTTAATATTATTCAAAATTAATAGTTAATGATATATAAATTAATTAATGTGGTAATGGTTATAATGTGTTTAATGTGGGATAAACTAAATTTATAAGGGTTAAAATGACCTAAAAAACATGTAAACCATGATTTTTAGGCATATATCAACTATATTTCTTTTCATTTCTGATATTTATCCATTTTAAGCCTTTGGTAAAAGTAAAATATCGTCATTAATTTTTCTTTTAAATAATTCCTATTGTGACATATCCTCCGGAAATTAAACGGAAACCCATCTCTCATCTTCATTAAACTTCCATTGAATTTTTATGTGTCCAATTTAATGAATAAAATATTAATTAATTTCATTCATACATCATATGTTTATAATTTTGATTCATAAACCCTTCTATGAATCCTTTTGGAATAAACATAAAGAGGTTGTCTGAAAAAGTGTTGTAGTTCATAAAAGAGAATTTTTTTAATTTTTTATTTAATCCTCATAAAATCATCATTAAATATAATTGAAAAGTAATTATCTACCATATTCTAAGATGTTATTATTTTGATTTAATATCAAATAGCCATATCCTCTTCTATCAAGAGGGAAACCAAACCGTCCATCATTTGTAAGATATACTACCACCATAAAAACTAATATAATTTATTTTCCATCACTATGAAAAATGGATAGATTTATTTATGGATTAAACATATGAATAAAGAATTTATGAAATAATTATACTACTATAATTAAAAATTCAAATATACCTTCCTAATTTTCGATCTGATTGAAAACTAAAACATTGCTCGTGTATATCTCTGGATGACTACCTCTATTAAGTGATGTGCCACATTTTTCATTTTTTATTATCCTAGATGATAATGTGGTGATATTTAAATAGTAAACAATATATATATATAAAATAGAAGAATTTTAAAATTATACCTAATATTTAGTTTTCTATCATTCCACCTATCCTGAAAAATGAAAAAATATTTGTGTCTGTGTATGACCTACTGTCGCCCTGAATGGGGTAATTTATCTTATATATCCATATTTCATGGATTACTATAAATAAAATATAATGAATATATTTTAGATTTAATAATTTTTAAAATTATTCATATTATTTAAACTTTATAAATTTAAAAAGAAAAAAATATTCAAACAAAACATAAATGAAAAAAGATGTTATTTCTCAAAAACTGCTTTTAATAATGAAAATGTTAGTACAGAGGGAATAAATGGTCATAAAAACAATTTATGGTATTATAATTATAATTATGGTTCATGAATGGATTTTTAATAATCTTATACTTATTATAAATGAGGATTGAATTTATATGAAATTGTTTGAGAGATGAGGTAAAGGATTTCTATATAACCTTAATTTCAATAGGAAACATCCCATATTCAAAAATTGTTTCATTTACTTGGAAAATATTAGTCCCCTGAATAACATTGATCGATCCATTTATGAAATTTATTATAATGTATATATTAAAATATGTTTCCCACTTTCATCAAGATTAATATTCAATCATTACAAATGTGTTAACAATTTTATGTTACAATTTCATTTTTTATCGAGACTGTTTACGATTTTGATTATAATGATGAAATATTATGATATATCTCTAGAAAACACATGTAATTTATTATAATATATCTATCAATATAGAATACATGTATCCCATTAGTTTTTTATCATTATTTACTCATGAAACAGAATGAATTTTTTCCAAAAAATTTACATTACTTCTCCCTTCATTCAAAAATTCCTTTTCTTCCATGTCCATGTTTTCTAAAAATATTGAAGATTTTTTTAAAATTTAACAATAATATCTTATTGAAAATTTTATCTATGATTGAAATTTTAAAAAATTTGTTAAAATGATTCTTATTTATGTTTATCATACATGTTGACTTCTACCTTTTGCTGAAAATTTGATGAAAATAACCATTATAATATATAACACAAGAATGGTATTTATTGAGTTTAGGACCTCTATATGATTTAATGATTCCTAAAAAATTATAAAAGGACAATTTAAAATATAAATTCCAATTTAATATTTGGTAAATTTTATATTTTAAAAATTTTCTTTCACAATGGAAAAATTATTTTCCGACAGGGATGTTCTAAGTGATATCTAAAAATAATTTTCCATCTATGATGACATCATTTAATGATTCATATGATTTTATAGAGATATAATCCAATGATACAATACATAATATTTCTGTAGATGATTTAGGATTATGATTAGAATTTTTTATGACACCTATTTCTTTCCCACAATTTAATATATCATGAAATAATAATAAAACTCAAATCGTTTTCATATGTTGCAAAATCAAGAATTTTTTTTTGATATTGTGGGATAACATTATATTGATTATGCGATGGATGGGACCTATATATCACTTGGGTTAATTTGGTAATTATTTATGTTCTATAGGTCAAATTGTATAATAGAGATTATGGAACGAATGAAATAGGATAAACAATAGGTTATCAAAATCCCTAAAAAGAGGGTACATGGGAGGTTATGCAAAGACTAAAGGTTATCTGAACACTGAAGTAGATACATGGGTGGTTTTGTGAAGAATAACATATTATTAACGGATTTTTGGATAGTCTTGACAAAAAAATTTCTATTCTTATGTGTATTTATCAAATATATGAGTTATTACATTGTTATATTCTCAATAAATACATAATTACATTCATTTATTATTCACATCATATAAAGTACCATAAATAATTCTATAAATCAACAATATTATCTATTATATTTAGTGGATGGTTTCCAAATGATATTCTCATTTTTTTCGTACTCATATAATAATTTTATGTTGATATCTCCCTTGATTACCCTTACTAATAACATACAATCACCATTTATTTTTTCCCTTTTGATAAGTCAGGAAGAAAAGAATAATGTATGTTATTTATATGAAAGTAATAGTTATTAATTACATTGAGGACGATGATTCAGTTCATTAATGAACTGGTTCTATAAAGTTACATGTTTTTAAAGGTGCTAGACCTAAAAAATAATTCATGGATCATTTTGTTATGATATGAATATTTATCTACTAAAAGTAATATCTATGATCAGAAACTATTGCTGAATGTAGTTCATATCGGATAACGGTATAGATATACTTGGGTTGTGGTGGATTTCCATGGTGGTAAAGGATCCCTATAATCCATAATCTGACCTGGGTTCAAATCGAGTTGGGCGTGAATATCTGAAGGTAGGTGATGATGTTGGAATGATGTGGGGGTATTGATAGGGTTCATGTAATGTAGGAATGATGTTACACTAGGTCTTCAACCTATTTTGTGCACATTTGATCCATGTAATTGGATTTATTCCCACATGGACTTTGGGACATGTAATAATTAAATAAATTTTGATTGGTTGGCTATCCCTTGTGGGGGGTATTTTATTCCTTTTAGACCTTTGTGTATGGTGTTTGTATATATAATGTAAGTGTACTATCAAGTACATAATAAATATTGTTATCCTATGGGACCATGGATGATAAATCATTACTATGGACTATTAAGATAAATAATGTATATGGAAATATCCATGAATTTGGGTGAAGGCTATAGTGAGGCATTTCACAGAAATTTCAAGCTTCTATAGAAACAACAAGTGAATATGCATCTAGAACCATTTTAACAAGATGTAATAAATCAAAAAAGGTGTATTGGGTATTGAAATAAGGAACCGATAATAAACATAAAACATCTACAGATGTATTCAAGAATTTACATTCATTCACATTAAAGATCTTTTCAGGTTTATAGTTTGAATGAATAACTCTATAACTCAAAAAAACATACTATAAAAAATGGACAAATATTATTATTCATTTTAACAATAATATAAAACAATTAAAATAAAGACATCTTATTTTCACATAAAAACTCTACGAGAACAAACATGACTTTTTCAATTCCCTTACTGATCCTTAATCCTTTTGAATTCATTAAAAAAAATTGGTTTTGGAAAAACATAGTACGGTATATAATATTATCGGAAAATGTTAGTTTCTTAAAAACATGATAACTATTATAATATTTACCATTATCGTCAACGTAAATTTAGAACATTAAATAAAACATTTTCACATTAAAAAACACACATCATTCTAAAACAAAATCATTAAGACCCGTATAATGCAATTAAAAATCCTTTAGCAGGCATAAAGTACTATATTCACTAATCCCTTTCAAACCAATTTAATTTGAAATAAAAATACATCTGACTTCCAAACATGACACTCATACAAATGTAATTACCATACATTCGACTTCCATACCCAATAAATTGGAGGGATATCATGGAACCACCCACCCATTATGATCTAACAGGATCCCCTGATGTTATCGGGGACACACCATATATATGACGTAATCGGCTTACCCAGTTTTATCGGTTCCACACCACATGTAACCTGAAATGGGATCACCCTATGAAATCTTGGCCACCCAACATATATGTTGTAACAGACTCATATGACACTACCTAGGCCAACCCAAAAATAACTTATAATGGGATCAAATGATTAATAAAATTTTCAAGCAGCATTTCATTTATTAAATAAATTATTCAAAAATACATTTGAAAAACTATTTCTAACCCCATATAAATACACTTTCTAATAAAACAACCCTTAAATTTTGAGAACTGTTATGTCTGTGATTTTACATTAATTATTATTTTTTAAATATTATATAGAATTATTTGTAGACCAAGCATGGAGAAGACATGTCTTTCTGAGGCACAGTGAGCCCAGAGTGGTGGTTTGAAATGTTTTCAGTAAATTGAGTCAATGTGTGTGCGTGGTTCTGGAAGTCTCCAAACTGATGTGAAATTTAATAATCTAACGGCACTATTGCATCCAAGATGATGAAATTACCTATGAACGAGCCTAACTTTGATTGGCACTGGTCAAGTGAAAAAGTTAATTTTAGTGTGTTTTAAGTAAAATAAAATAAAATAAAATAAATTGAAATGTTTATTTTATTTTATTTGTAAATTTTCGCTACAGCACAATGATGGGGTAACTTTTTGGATAATTATTTACACAACATAATCACTCTAAAAATGAAATGATAACTCATTAATTCCATAGCATAACAAAAATGGATTAGTGTGATGGAACGCTGAAAAACCTTCCCCCTTTAATGGGTTAATCAATTGTTGTTTGTTGGTCAAAGATTGAGATAATCGTTGGAGAATTATTGGAGATTTGGAGAGAACTCTCAATGACAAAAAATTCTGAATCAAAAGTGAGAATCACTATACGAATGGAGTGGAATGATCTTGGATACAACAGTAGTGTGATCCCTTTTTCACCGATCGATCTCTCCTCGAGGTAGGGGTTATGTTTTATGTTGTTTTTCTTCCCAGTTATTTAATTCAACGACGAATTTGGATCAACACACAAACTGGTTGATCTAGGCATTTTCATTCATTCAAGATGGCTTCATCAAGTTTATTCCAAAGGAATATATAATTACCTAGAGTATGAATTTAATTTACCCCATATAAACATTATAAAAGGTGCAGATTAATGCTGTGACGAATGAAAATGGAGGGTTTTTCCTCTTATGGTAATTGGATTTCATTTTCCCTCTTCCCTGCATTTTTTTGTGTACTCCATGGGGATACGTATGGGGAATCATTGTGCCCCCATTCCATCGCACAAATGTCCTAATATGGAGATCATACATCATTAAGACCCATCAAATGTGCAAAGATGAATGAATCAGATGAAATGGAATTGTTCATGAGTTCTCATTATTCGACCGTTCTATATGTGGGTGAATTAGAACATGTTTGTGGGGCCGAAAGAAGGACCAAAACTGATGGAAATGGCTTCGTGATGTTGGGGAGACCTAACCCCTTGAGCTTCATGTTATCACAATACTGTTTTGAAGATCGGAGCATCATGGTAGGGTCACCAACGAAGAACATCGATTATGTAAATTTTAAATGAACACGGTGTATATATTGAAGAAAAAGTCATGTGGGACTGACGTAGTGGAGGATAGGTTTCTACAATCCATGACGTGATTAAAATAATGTGTTATCCAAATAACATAGTGTGTGGGTCCTTACATGGGACCCGTCCAATATCTCAGACAATACACAAACACAGGGTGGAGTACACGGTTGTGCGCTCCACCACATGGCCAGACTAGGTCATATGTATGGGTTACCCTGTGTACCGATTATACAGGATGACATAAATGTGTTGAGGCCACGTACGAGGATATAAACGTGCACATAAAGCGGACCCCATTAATTTGGACATAGTGTTTGGTCTTCCCTACAAGTTGTGTACTAACCTTTCTATTTGGCATGTTTCCCCTAAATCGAGTCGTGACACACATGTAGTACACGGAGTGGAGAGACAAGGCGTGTGACCCCATGTACACGCTATGTGTATCCTAAAAAAATGGCATGATCTCATTGTCATCCTTTCCATGGAACATTTTCCTTTTGGTTAGTTCCCCCTTTTCACATTCCCCTAAAGGTCAGATATTGTCTCCATCTGTAAGAGTATCATCCATTCAGTTGGACTTCCAAGATAGAGTCAGGTATCCCACTGAGAGGCCTGATGCGAGATCCTCTATCCATTATTGACCATAGTTAATGTTAGGTATCGACGTGACCAATCTTACATGATTCCAATACTTATCCTTGAAAATGAATCCAAACGAGTTGTTATATCCTCTAATGCCCTAACAATGATCATCATCTATGTATCATGATCTTTTCCTAAACAACAATGTGTTCTCCCAGAATAAGTGTATCTACCTCCCATGGATTTTTCCAAAGAATATTAATTCTCAAATGGACATCGTCATAGCTATTAAAATCATCGAGTGAGTTCTCCTAGATGAGTGCTTTGTAGATTATTTTAACTAAACCCATATCATGGGTATGATTCCGTGTGACTAGTCTCTAGACTATGAGTCAGGGTTTTGAGTATATTTTGATGTGTTTATCTTGGAATATTTTTAGTATAAATATACATTTTATAGATGAATGTACCTATACATTGGATATTTCATTTTTTTGCGGTCCTCTATTGAGGATGGAAATAATCACCCCTGCACGGGATTATCCCACACATGTCGTGTCTTGTGTAGATGATCAAACTTTTGATGGAGTGCAGGGTGGACTAGGATATGAACAAGATTTTTGAGTTCCCTATAGGCTGAGGTGTTCCTATAACTATTAGTTGTAATCCCAATACTTCTTTGCGTTTAGAGGATAGGCATTATATATTGCAGACTCTCTTTTTTGGTGGACATGTATTCTGGACCTGTTTTATGTTCCCAAAATTACTTTCGTTGTACGCAGTAGGTTGGGTTTAGTTGTATGCATGCATTTTATTCTATTTTGGTATTTACATTTCATCATTTGTGGGCTTGGAGAAGTGTGAGTGTGTACATGTACATAGGAAATTCCTACCATGTTGGTTATATTCCAACTTGTTGCTCGTCACAATCCCCTAGCCTATTGGAGGTGAGCATACGGTTTCATGACACGGACCCCAATGGGGTGGGTTGTGAAAAAGTGGTATCATAGGTGGTCGGTTCATAATTATGACTGAGAGTCTATGAGATTTTGTGTGGGGAAATATTGTTATGTGTTATGAGATTCTATTTCAAGACAGAGACACTAGTGTTGGTGTAGGCGGCCGATGTATCCATATACCAGGACTCTGATAACCATATTTTCAACTTGGTTAATGAAAACACTAGTTTAAAGGATGTAAAATAATGGTACATGCATCATATAAGAATTGGTTTTCTTTTCCATGACCTTTGTGTCAGCTGTACAGATATACTCGTTGAGCATGGTAAATATTGTTTCCTTATAGGATGCCTATACAACACATATCCTCTATGATTCAGAAGTATTATCTTAACGATGACCACCCCCAGTGATGAGGTTTCATGTCATGGGTCGGTTCCCTAGCCGTTACCTCTAGGTGGTTCACCTATGATAACACTACCAGCGGAGAAACTAGTAGTACCTACAGTTCTGACAGATGAGGGTCATAGGCTGAGCATGATCTATGATTTGTAGAGTCAGTGACACCATAGGTTTCTAGGTCAGCCTGACCATCAGGCATCTGAGGACTGGCCTGAGGCACTAACTAGACTTTTCTGTCTAGTGAGGAGACCAAAAGACCATATTTTTATCCTAGGAGCATTCATTCTTTAGAGTTCAGTGAGAAAATGGTGGATTCTTACCACACAGACTCACGGGGAGGAGACTCTATCATGGAAATATATTGAGTGACAGTTTAATGAGGATTCATATCCAGTTATGCTAAGATCAGTGCATATCCAGGACCTTCTTCAGCTCTAGAAGTGTAGTTTGATAGTGTATGACTATTCATCGAGGTTCACCAACCTCTCCAGGTACTCGATGGATCTAGTCAGATATCAGTAAATTATAGATAGAACATTCGAGTGAGGTCTACGATTAGACATTTGAGATAGAGTCGTGACTCTATGCATTTCAACTAACACATGACTGCTCGAGCGGTCCTTGGTGATCGAGTGATTCATGGATGAACAGAGGCAGCTGAGGGTAGTCGGTAGCAGGAAGATAGGTGCAAAGACCTCAGCAGCAGAGATCTGACATCATGAATATGGTTCTGGATGTAGAAGTCAACATAGGAGGACCCAAGATAGGGGATCGGTATCCCATGGATCTCAGGCTGGATACAATCATCCAAGGGATATGCGAAGAAACTCGTACGACGGTAGGGGACATATCTCTAGAGTCTATACAAACAATTGAGATGCTGATAATGAAGCTGTCGATGGACCACCAAGGACAAGGCAGTGAGTAGATAAGGCATACATAACAGGTGGAAGACATGGTAGAGGATAGGGGAATGTTTCAGGTGGTGGCAGACAATTTGATCAACTCCCACCACTACCCCAAGAGGTCCTCACTAGGATAAGGAAGATGGGGGATAGTGGTGAGGACATGAGCATGTGGTTGTGGAATATGACCCTGGGACTCCAGGGATTATCCAAGATAGGTTCATATCTTTTCCCCCATAGCTTTTCTACTTATTGACATAGAATCTAGTCATTCTTCCCTCACCACATGTCCTGTGCGAAACCTTGAGATTACGAAAGAGCTATTTTCTCGACCCTTACACACGGAGAAACAAAGTGGAAGATATTCAATGATCACACATCTTTGAAGATAGTGTGATCTTTACAATGGAGGTGAGTGTTTTTGTTGGAACAACTTTGTGGCAGTGTTGGGGCCATACGAAGTCATTATCAGTTTGGAGTTTCTATCTTCAGTCCAAGACCATGTTGACTTCCTTAGGTGAAGAGTGTGGTGTGTCCACAACGATGAGATGAAGTTTCCCATTTCCGATGGAATGGAGACCCAAGCAGTACAAGATGAGCTCACACATATGAGGGTACAACCAATCACTAATGATTTTTCTAGCCATTCCCTCTTAGTAGTATATGTTGTGAGAATTCAATTCATATATGTAGTGGCAGAGTATGAGGACGTCATTCCAGAAGATGTTCTAGGACTACTTCCTCACTAGGAGATTGACTTCTGCATTGATTTACATCCTGGGATGGCACCAATTTCATCAAAAGTATATCGGATGACTCCTGCATATCTTTGCGAGCTGAGGGTGTAGTTGGAGGATTTTTAGGTAAAGAGTTTCATAAGACCAAGTGTTTCACCATAGGATGCACCAATTTTGTTTGAAAAGAAGGTGGATGGGAGTTTGTGGTTTTTCATGGATTACTAACACCTAAACTAGGTGATGGTGATGACATAGTATCCATAACATAGGATTGACAATCTCTTCAATCATTTTAGAGGGGAACAATGGTTCTTGATGGTTGAACGTCGATTGTGTTACAAAAAGTTATGAGCACAAGATGATGACATACCGAATACAACTCTAAGATGATGATAAGGTCACTATGTTTACATGGTGACACCTTTTAGAATGAATAATGCTCCTGTACTGTTCATGTTAATTATGAACCAGATCATCTAGCCAAATTTAGAATGGATCAAGGTGGTATTTATCTAAGAAGTCATTGTGTACTTGGTGTCATTGAAGGAGAATTCGAGACACATGCAGATGGTTCTAGACATTCTCTAAGATTGCCAAATTTATGGGATGCTCTCAAAGTGTCAGTTTTGGATTCAGGCGGACCACTTTCTAGGACATGTCATCACAACATATAGAGTGGTTGTTGAACCATCCATGGAGGAGGTAGTGTTAGAATAAGATCCACCTCAGAGCATAATGGTGGTGCGGAGCTCCCATTCGTTGGCAGAGTATTACTGGAGATTCATTCATGATTACTCCTGAATATCAGCACTGATGACATCCTTTAACTGGAACAGGCAAGCATTCGTCTGGGTGGGGATGTGCCAGAAAAATTTCCAGTAGCTGAAGAAGATTTTGAAGAGCACACCAATCATGATATTTCCATAATGGGGTGTTGAGTATGTAGTTTTCTATGATGTATCAGGGACCGGGCTCACTTTTGTTTTGATGACAATACAAGAGGTAATTTCTTATGGTTTGCGCAAGCTTATTCCAGATAAGAATAACTATGCGACCCATGATCTCATGTTAGATGTGGTAGGATTCATAATGAAGATGTTGAGAAACAACCTTATGGGAGAGCAGTTTATCGTCTACATTGACAACAATATACTCAAATATATCTTACCAAAGAAGGATATAAATCTCAGATTGAGGCGATTTCTATAGTTTCCCTAGGGCTATGATTTTAAGATCATCAATTTTCCTAGGATGGGTAACAATGTGGTAGATTATCTTATCAGGAGATCGACCTCACATATGTTGTGTGAGGTAATTAAGGAATTAGCTTCATTACAGTTATCCTCTAGGGATAGATATGATGCAGCATAAATTTAGTTGATAGACGTCACACATCCACTCTTCCAATGAGTTAGGGAGGAATAGCTTGGGGATGCGATTGTGAGACTTTAAGTGCTCATATATCAACATGACATGATCTTGATGGTTATTCGCAAGGTCGGTAGCTCATTATTCCTTTTAGAGGATGCACAAATGTGCCATTGGTGTTGCACGAGGAGGATCTAAGAGAGTCTCACACATCCCCCTTGGTTGTACATCCTGGAGTGGAGAAAATGAACCAGGACCTCTGGCATCAGTTATGGTGGACACGTATGAAGAAGGATGTAGCAGATTTCATTTCTCGACACCTTACAAGCCAGCAGGTGAAGGATTTGCACTGGGTTCTAGTAGGGTTAGCTCAACCCATGGAAGTGACTATGTGGAAGTGGAAGGGGATATCAATGGGCATTATGATGCCCTTACCACAAATTTACATGGGACATGATTCCATCTTGGTTATCGTAGACCAAATCATCAAGTCAGCCCACTTCCTAGCTCTTAGGAAGTAGAGTTTCAATGAGATATTGGGATGCCTCTACATGTAGGAGATAGTTTGTCTTCATGGGATCCCTTCAACAATAGTCTCCTATCGTAGTCTTTGTTTCACATATCAGTTATGGGAGGGACTACAGGAGGCATTTTAGGCTCATCTATGCGGGACCACGACCTTCCATTCCCAAACCGATGGTTAGATGGAGAGGACTATTCAGTATATGGAGGATATTTTTTGGAAATTTATGTTGGACATTTGACATAGTTGGAGATACCACATACCACTGGTGGAGTTTTCATAAATAAAAGATACCACTCTACCATTGGCATGGCACCGTTCGAGGCCATATATGGGTGACACTTCCTATCACTACATTGTTGGACCGACCCCTGAGAGTCAAAACTCATGAGTCTAGAGTTGGTGTGTGATACAACCAAAAAGGTGCACATCTTCTATTTGTATATGATGATTTCAAAAATATTGTTAATGTCTTATGTTGGAAAGTGATAGAGAACTGTGGAGTTCGAGGAGGGAGACCATGTCTTACTTCAGGTCTCAACTCGATGGGGGTTGTAGAGATTTTTCAAAGTAAAAAATTGTCCCAAAGGATCATCGCCCTTTCTTAGATCTGCAGAGAGTTGACGAGGTGACCAGGCACTTTTCTCTACCACCATTGTTTCCCTGAGTACATGATGTATTCCACATGTCACAGCTGTGTAGGTACGTGCATGAGCCATCGCATGTCATCAACTGGGTTGAGTTGGAAAATGAGGATAGATCGTCCTTTGCTGAGTACCCAGTATAGGTCGAGGATTAGTAGCAGATGATCCTTCTTAGAAGATCAATTACCAAAGTGCATTTCTAGTGGAAGCACATGATCCTTCAGGAGATAACATGGGAGCAGGAGGCTCAAATTCTTGTCCAATACCCACGTCTATTTGAGTGGACATTGTTTTGGATTTTTAGGGATGAAAATTCTCAATTTGGGGAGAATTTTATGTCTCTGATTTCAATGTATTAATTTTTTAAATGTTATATAGAATTATTTCAAGACCAAATACAGAGGCTAAACATCATTCTGAGGCCCGGTGATCCCAGAATGGTGGTTTGAACTACTTTTAGTTAAGTGAGTAGGCATGTGTGTGTGGTTGTGGCAGTTTCTAAATGGTTTCCCCGATTAAAAATTTTAGGGAAATGTTGGGTCCCAGATAATGAATTTACCTAATAATGGGCCTTACCTCGACCGGTGTGGGTCGAGGGAAAATGTTAATATTCAGATGTTTTAGGAAAAATAAAATAAAATAAAATAAATAAATTTTTATTTTTATTTTATTATATTTGTAAATATTCACCTCAACCCAAGGACAAGGTAATTGTATCGATTATTAATGAAACAACATAATAACTGTTAAATAGAAACACTGAATCATTAATGATGCATCATAATGATAGCGACTTAGCATGGAAGAATGATGAAACAAATTCCCTCCTTTTAATGGGTTAATCGGATTTAGGTCATTTGCAGAATATTGAGACAAACCCTTGAGAATTCACATAGATTTGGAGAGAACTATCGAAATTGAGAAAATCTTAGTAAAAGGTGTGAATCACTATGCCAACAAAATTTAAGGATCTCGGTGATGATGGTAGCATGTTACATTAATTAGAGATCAATCACTCCTTGAGGTTGGTGTTATTTATTATGTTATTTTTCATCACCGTTCATTAATTCAATGATGAATGTGGATCAACTGAAAAACTGGTTGGTCAACCCATTTTCATTCTTGTGGGAGGCCTTCATCTGGTCTGTTCCTAGGGAATTTATTTTTCAATGTTTTATGATATTAAATATACCTTTTAATCCTTATAATAATGAAAAATTAATGTTTTGATGAACTATGGTGGAGGTTCATTCCTTGTTTGTTTATTTGATTTCTTTCTCCCTCTCCCCTGAACTATTCTTGTTATTCATAGGGATACAAACATGGAATATTTACATGCCTATTCCTCGACATAACTATCCCAAACTAGAGATCCTACATCGTGATAACCTGGAGGAGGTGTGGCGATGATAACGGTGGAAGAATCAATATTGTTCGGGAGGTCAAGATCTTCGAGCGTTCCATGTGTGGGTAAATTAAAATATTTTGTTGGGGATGGTTGGTGGATTTAATCCAACTAAATAAGATTATTAATATCAGGGACACCTAAAACATTGAGTTACATGCCGAATTGACTGCCGGATCGAAGAACGTAGCATCACGGGATGTGTGCCGGTAAAAAATAATGATTCTATAAATTTCCAAAGAAAACAACATGTATCCCTAAGAACACACCATTTGGGACTAACTCAACAGTGGATAGAGTTCCACGATACATAAAGGGATGACACGACTTGTTCACTAAAGGACATAGAGTGTGGGTTCTTTATGTGGGACTCAGTCTTAATCTAAGACGATACAAGGACACATGGTTGAGTACACAGCCATGTACTCCACCACAGGGTGAGACCAAGCTGGATGCATGGGTTACCCGATGAATTGATTCCACAGGAAGATATAAATAGGTTGATGTAGCCTATAGGAACACATTCGCGCACACAGATCAGACCCCAGTTACTCGGACATGGATTGGTGTCCCCTACATGTTTTTTAATGTTCATTCTACCCGGCATGTTCACTCTGACACGTGCCATTACACATGGGCAGTACTCAGAGTCGTGGTACATAGTGTTTGACCACTTCTACACACCGTGTATATCCTAAAAATGTGGAATAATCTCTATGTCCACTATTACTTGAACATGTTTCCTATTGGTTTGTTCCCATTTTTCAAATTCCCCAAAAGGTCAGGTATCATTTACATTTATAGGAGTATGATTACTTCAACGGGACTTTCCAAGATATAGTTTGGAATCCCTATGAGAGGCCAAGAGCGAGATCATCTATACATTATTGACAATAGGTAGAGTCAGGTATTAGTATGACTAATCCTATATGACACTGATCCTCTACCTAGCAGGTGAATCAGGATGAGTTGTGGTATCCACCAAGTCCGTGATAGTGATCCACATTTGTGAATCGCGTTCTTTTCCCACTCAGGAGTATGTTCTCCTAGAATGTGTGTATCTATATCTAATGGTGATTCCCAATGTATTGAACTTCTCCAATGAACATCATCAGATATATAAGACTCATTGAGTGAGTACTCCCAGATGACTGCTTCGTGAAATCATTGAAATAAACCCCCAGCATGGTTATGCGGTCAAGTGAATTTTCTCTAGACTATGGGCAGGGGTTTCGAGTATATCTGGTTGTGTTTCTATATGTATATATTCAATTGACTTATACCATGATGATAATATTTTAATTTTAATTTTTGAATTGATTTTTGGTTTTCGGGGTCCTCTAATATGTATTGTTATACTCACTCATTTCCGGGATTTTCCCTCATGGGTTGTGTGTGGCACAAACAAGTGAACATTGGATAGATTCAAGGGCAAAAAAAGACTTGATGAGATTTTTGAGTTCCTTACAGGATGAGGTTCTCATACAGATTCAATCTGTAGTCATGTTACAAATTTGTGCTTACAAGATGGATGTTATAGTTTGTAGACTCTTGTTTTTGGTGGGATTGTATTCTGGCCAAGTATTACATTCCTCAATTTACTTTTGTTGTACTCTATTTGTCGGGTTTAGTTGTATGCATGCATTTTATTTCATTATGGTTTTAAAATTTCTGCATATGTTGTCCTGGAAATGTGTGGTTGTGTATCAGTACTTTGGTAATGCCTCCACTGTTAGTTATATTCAAAATCGGTGTTCTTCACCAGCCTCTAGCCTATTGGAGGTAGGCTTGGGGAGTCAGGGCACAGTCCCCACTTGGACGGGTCATAACAAGAGCCCATTTTCAATACTAAAAAAAATTCATTGAAAAAGAAACATTCAATAATGGAATGCCAAAACCCATAAGGATAGATTTTCATTTAAGGAAATATGAAATCATTTAATGGATTCCAAATATTTAATAATGTTCACAGTAGTTGAATAATCATGGTCCTCATATATGTTAAGAGTAAAATATTCTTTTTTATTATTTGTCAAAAATATCCACACAAAAAATTAAATGATATTCAAATTTTGAAATAATTGAATAAAATTCAATATATACATATAAATTCATTTCTCATAATTTTATATAAATGAATAAATAAAATAATAATAAGAATATGGATGAAAAGATTTCAGAATTAAATATTGGAACATTTAAAAATATATTTTTAAATCAGAGTGTTCCACATCATATTGAAATAGTTGAATCTTAATAATAATTAATAAAATTACACATAAAAATAAAATAACATGGTAATAAATAATATTCATGATATACATGTCAATATGGCTTCTTACAAACACTATAAAATTATAAAGGTGTATAAAATCAATATATGCCTCAATGAATGGATATTGAGATGAATTCCCTTCCCCAAAGTCTAACAATTCATTTGGGTATTTTTCTTCCTGAATAAGAAACATAAGTTAGTTATTTCCATTCTTAAAAAACCATTTCAATCAAATAATTGCTTTTATTTAACTTATTATAATATTGAACACAACTACTTAAACAATTTAGTTTATGTCTGGTGTTCATACCATATTCGGTTTATGTGTAAAAAAATAAGGATGGTTCACTACGTTCAAGTTGGTACTTATTGAAAATTAAATATATTAGTAACCATTCCATAATTATCTTAATTATACATATTCTTCATCTAATTTAAATAGCATCTCATCACATGAAGGATGTGTTATTCTAAAAATTCATGAACAAAATTATACCTTTTTCTGTTTGTGAAACTTTGTTATAGTAAATGTTATATTATATTTGGGTAAAGGTATTTATTCAATTAATATCATATAAATTTCATTTGATTAAAATATTTTAAATCAAACCCATATTTAATAAATTATATGTATATTTTTTAATGAATGAAATAACTTGGAGAAGAAGGTACTCCACACTTTCACAAACGATTTTATCATACTCCCAAAAAATTGAAATCATAATGTTATGTGTTATATAAAAATCATATAAGACGAAATAAATAATATATATATATATAATTAAAATAGTAGTTCCATCATTATTCCCAACCTTTAGATATGGTAACAGAAAAATAAATGACATCTGTTTGCGAGGAAGTAGTCCACTGTACACCGGATCGATGATTGCATTACCACTTTGGTGGAAGTGTATATATGTGTATGATAAAACCATAAAATAACAAAACTTCATTATATTGAGGATATTGAGAATATTATATAATTATTATATAATTTTTTTTATAAATAAAGTAAATAAAAGATTTCATTATAGAATGTTACCTCTTATTTGGGCGTCTCCTTTTGGTTTAAAGTGAAGGGATTCCATGGTGTATTGTTACCAAAATTAAGGATAATAATTTGAAAATGGGGATATTGGAATGATTTTTGGTGAGGGGTTGGATGCCGAAAATTTTCATGAGTTGTGAGAATAAATGAGGATGGACAGTGCCTTTTTGTAGTGGAAGGGGAGTGGCATTCATGTACATATATAAATGTAAACACTATATAGAGGTCCCACTTAAATCATGTGCCAACAATAATGAAAAAATTAGATCTTATTTAGGAATTGTTCGAATAATTCCACAAAAACTAGTTTTGGACAAGTTATAAGTTCTAATAGACTCTTAACAACAATGTTTATCAAATAACAAACACATATTTATAGTAAGAGCTATAATTGATTTTAATTTATTTCACTATTTTTTCTCAAAAACATATTTATCCTTATTATATATTATAAATTATTATTAATCCAACTATGGAATCCATTTTCCCCAAATATTATCATATAAGTGCAATAAATTAATCTAAAATTAATCCCATAGACGAGATGAGAAATTTGGTTTTTATGTTGAGAAATTTAATAGTATTCTATGATTTTATATCAAAATTAAATATTCAAATTATCCCAATGACCTAATGTTTTTCAATTTTTGTAAATCATAACAAATAATACTTTAAAAAATTCAAAATATAATTTTAATAAATAAATAAATTAGACAAATAAATTGTATTCAACTAATATTCAATACTATTTACAATTCATCAAAATATTAAACTCCTTAGAAAAAAAAATTTCACCAAAAGTAAATCCTGATAGTAATACATCTAAAAGGAAATTAATTTTTTAAAATTATATTGTTTAAATAAGCAGAATATTATCTTAAAATAGGTGTTCCTTTAAAAGGACACAAAATATCCTTTTAAAAGTAGTCATATTTTTATGATTAAAATTGTATTTATTCTTATATCAAGATTATAAAAAATACTACATTAATATAAAAAATGATTAATTATATAACATTAAATAGTCTACTATATCATTCAATAATAGTGGTTAATTTAATTTTTTATGTTAATACAACATTCATATCATAAAAATTGTTTTTCATTTAAACATATTCATTATATTCAATTTGTATTTATTTTAGTTTATAATGAATTGTTAACTAGTTAACTAATTTTATAAACATGTGTAAACTAAAATTTAATAATTTATTTAATATCATTCATTCCCATCATTCCAATGTCTAGGAGATAACTATTATTAAAATATTAATAGTATATTGTTGTTCAGTAATACTCGAGTTGGTGTATAACATGAATCATCAAATAAAATTTATGTTTCATACAATGAAAGATACACATGTTGTTTCATGAAACACAAAATAAAATATGTACTACATGAAACATAATCTATTAATGTATTTAATTTGAATTTTATTAAGATATTTTATATAATATTTGGTTGTTAAATCTTACCCTCCTTAAAATGTATTTAACAAATTAAATTATTATTATTTATGAAATGATTGAAATTTATTGAATTATATTATTGAAACACACATCATAAAATGTTTTAATAAAACATTATCTTAAAAGGGGAAATTTAGACCCATAATGGAAATTGGATGTTATCAATAACTTGGATTCCATATAGGGAAAACATTGGTGTCAAATCAAAAGATGGATTTGGAAGGGAAATGTAATTATACTGTATAAATACAAAGTGGTAGAAAACATAGTCAATAATAATTCAAGGAAGAAAAAACCACAAGACAAAATAGGATTAAAAATTAATTAATATTATAACAAAATAGTTATATGATAAAATTTTAGTTCATGATCATTTTCTTATAGTGTAATAATTCCTTCACTTTTTATAAAAATAGAATTAAGAAATATATTTCCTTGTGAGATAGATTTTATCCTTTAATCTGTTTCCCCTATAGTCACATAATTTTTCATTGGACACTCATTAGAATAATATTCCTACTCATTATATCTAATTCATATTACTATTGGCTCGATATAATTTATCTCACTCATATATTTTTAGACATTTCTTTTTGTAGTCATTAACCTTATGAATAAAAATATAGTATTAGTAACACATTAAATATCCTATCATACATTCTAAATAATATATTTTACCACACATGGTACATGTTTTTGGATTACCTACAAAATGATTTGTTTTTTCTTCCTCATTCCCATCCACAAAGACCATATCATACTTTTATCAAATCATGGATTATAAGTAAGAGTAAACTTTATTTCAATATTACCAGCACAATAGACAACTTTATCATAACTATTAATTTCTTGAGAGGTAAAATGTCTTATTATACAGTGTTTCAATAATATGTACAAATATTTTAATTTTACAATCAATATATCAAATAAAATCTGTAAAAAACCTAGATAATCATGAAATGTTTTCTCCGAATTGAAAAAAATAAAATTTCTTACTTCTGCTTTAATTCCATGAATTATTTCTACATATAATTCTAAACAACATTATTGAAATATTTCTGAAAGAAAATATCCTTATATTTTTCACCTCCCATGGAGTTAATATCATGTTTCTGTATAGTATTCTTAACTAGAGACCACCATCGAACTAGTTCACCCACAAAATGATAGATGAAAATATTTTACATTTTAGGTTCCAAATGTCCCATTACATCAAATATATTATCTATGTAATTGACCCATCATTCATCTATCATTAGGACAGATGATCCATTCAATCACGGTGCTTGTTTCCACATGTAATTCTCTACTATAAACTTTTTCATTCATTGATAATTTGGTTCTTCTCTTATAGGGACACCACCACTATTTATAACATGTGTCAACTATTCCATTGAAATAAAAAACAAGTCTCTTCCATTTACTATCATCTCAGTATGTTGATTTGGGAGTAAATTTTCCTCTTTATTCCTTTATACTATATCTTATTTTTTTATGTGGAAAACCATTCTAAATGAACCTACATTAGATTAATCAACCTGTAAATCTCAAATTTCTATGTCATTTAAACTTATTAATAACACAAAACATTCTTATGAAATTATATTAATACTATCATATCCACTGAGTCTGTCTAAACCCTTGATTTTTTACAAACTATTAGATTCATGCATTAGACATTGCATTATATTGAGTTTATTCAAGGATATACATTTATTAACATTGAGTATCATTTCAGCTTTAGAGTTGTAGATAATTTTTCCATAACTCATACTAATAAATCATAAAATATAATGTATCAACTATTTGTATCCAGTTTCCCAGAATATAAAAATATAAAAATAAATCATGGAATAATTTCATTAAAAATCGTCCTGACATACAACATGTCCTTTTTCTTTTCATGTACTCATCATAAATCCTTGTGATAACATTTTAAAAACATGAGATTAAAATAAAATATCAGCTAGGATTATAAAAATAAATGTAACCGTTATTTAAGTAAAAATATGAATACACATATGTTTTTTAAATTTATTTTACATGATCTTCAAGAATATGAAATAAAATAATTTCACTAGAAAAAAACACACGATTTTCACTATGAAAAATAATTAATAAACATATAATTCAATTAAAATTGATTTATGTTACCTAGAGAATTATATTCATAAAACCCTTAACCAAATGTTTCAATTGTAATAACCATATGGTTGACTTCAAAAACTCTCACTCTTACAAATGGTATAACCATATAGTAGACTTCTTTACCCAATGTGTTGGAGGGATACAACAGACCAACCCATCATTTAAGATATAGTATGCACATCTAAAGATATCTTCTCCACCACATGTAAAAAGATTAATTGGTTGACCATATTTTTTCTAGTCCACTCCATGTATAAAAAGTAACGGAATCACCCATCACCATCTGGGCCTCCCAATATATATGTAGTAATGTGGTCAACCAACACTATCAGGGCTAGCACCCACAAAATTTGTACTGGGTTCACATGTATCATAAATTTACCATGTAACATAACATTATTAAAAAATCATCATATATAAATTTTAAAAACACATTCTAAACCCATTTTAAATTATGTTTGGAGAAAAATAACCTTTTCTATACGGAACACATTTTCAATACAAAAACACTATATCTCGTGAAAACCAATTTCAAAATCAAAGTTCTCAAAAATATATAGTTTTATTTTCATTAAAAGAATCATAAAATATTTCAAAGGAATTAGGATTTAATACAATGTCCAAGATAGTGGAAAATTCATTTTTATCTTGTACATTAAGAATAGAACATTCCTTCTAATGAAATATCATAAATTCCCGCATAAATCATTTAAAAATATTCCATTTATGATGATATTTAAATAAAAACAAAAAATAAATAATACGTCCCTATTAATACTTTTTTATAAATGTGTTAGTTATATAAAATCAAGAATACGTAGGATAAAACTTTTAAATTATGTCTAATATAAATTGAAAATATATTTTTATATCAAAGTGTCCCATAAAACTTCAAAATATTTGAATCATATAACTCAATACAGAATATAATTAAATAAAATACAAAATACAATGACAATAGAGAATATTAATGATATAAAAGTCTACAAGGCTGTATATGAATCTTATAATATAATAATGGTCTATAATGTAAAGACCTAGAAATTTCAAGGGAAATTTTATTCTTAAATACTTTGCAATTTCACGAGTCTGTGGCTTCTGACGGAACTTAATTCTGAAGCCCAGTGTGTCCGGAATCAATTTCTGTAGTTTAGCTCAGGTACGTTCAGTAAACGAATGTGGGGGATATTCTATCTTTTGAACCAGTGCTCGGAATTGAAATCCAAGTACACCGATGAATTCAGAGGGCTGATATTTTCTTAAGGAGACCTTCACAGGAGTTGCATTTTATGCGGGTCGAAAGTTAATAATTGGGGAATTATATTAAAATAAATAAAATTAGTGTGTACAATTTTATTTATATATGAGGTAGTTATATCCTACAAAGGGGAGTAAAGGGTGGGACCCACAACCACCTAAATACCCATGTTTGGATTTTTGAGAGGGGGGCCCACATGTACCCCAACCGTTCATTTTCCCATAAACTCCGTAAACCCCCTTCATTAAATTGGAAAGACCCCTTTAATTTCCAATCCCTCCACCTCCCTCACTCCATTAATTCATGACAACCCCTTTAATTTATGAGGACCTTTCCTCTCCCTATCCCTCTCATTAACTCTTGACAATATACCTCAATTAATTAATGGAACCTCTTCATTTAATTAATTAAGTGTTTGACTGATTGAATTTTAAATCTCATGTGTTAATAAAATAATAGGGGTAGCTTATTATTTTATTTTGGGGGAGCTTTCATTGTGTGAAGGGAGAGAGATCTTGAGAGAATAGTTTTCTTCTCCGGCGAATAATGGTGTTTTCTTCAACGAAGAACGCCGGTTCCACAAAGAACGATGATGCAACATCCTTTCTCTTCTCTACGACAAGTGAGGAGACGTCGCTTCCTCCTCGGACGCACTCCGACGAAGTCTACGAATCCACACCCTACGACGCCGTCTTCCGCAATGCCTGACGTACGACATCAATTATCGAGGTAGAAGATTATGTTCATTTTTAATGGATTAAAATTGTTCCCTGTTTGTCATTGAACATCTTGTTTGTCTGACCAATTGCTATCTCTTTACACAGAGGGTGCATGCCGATCAAACACGACCCGAAGACCCCCATTTGATCTTGTATATTATTTTTTTGGAATTGGCAACCGAAGGTAGAGGAAGAAAGGCGCTGTCGTGATGATAATGCAGAAAGAACTATGACCCAATTCGTGGGTCTCTTCCGCGGAATAACAGGTAGGCCCATCGGACGGCCGGGTGAAGGAATCCGAGGCACCAGGAGGGCACCATGATGGAGAAGCGGTCGGCCCGTCGGCAGGCTGGGCGGAGCAAAACTGCGGCGCCAGTAGGGCGCCGCGCTGGAGAACCCGCGGCTCGCCCGAGTGGGACGTTTGCGCCAGAAGGCTAGTTGGCCAAGACGTTTGGTTTGGGAGGGTGGCACCGCTTGGCGCCACAGGTTCGGACAGCCAGGGGGGCCGCGCCACCTCGGACCGCTCGGCCAGCCGGCCGCGCCAGCCAGGCCGCAAGCCCTGCCAGGCCGCGCCCAGCTGAGCCACGCTGGGTCGGGCCGGGCCGGGCCGCGCCCATCAGGATGGGCCACGTGAACCTTCGGGCCAGTCCGACACCCCTACGAGGATGGAACCACAAAAACTGGGTGGCCCAACCCGCCGGGCCATGGGACTAACATGTCACCACCGTTATTCACTTAAACATGAATAACATAAAGACCACACGTCAGATCGGAGCGCCATCTACGGAAATGGGACCCTATCGACAAGGCGTTACTTTTTCAATACTCTAAGTGAGTTTTGGAAAACATTGGTAAATGACCATGTTTTGAATGATCATATTTCCAGCTAGGCCCCTGGAATGAAAAGGTCAATATCTCTCAGACCAGGCGTCTGTTTGACACGCCGTCTGACACATTTAGTTCCTTTTGACGAGATGGAACTTCGGGATACATTAACTCTGGACTTCTTGACAGTTGATGTATCGGCCCCCATTACTCGTGGAGTGGACCCTCCCAGAATCGAGTACAATGTGTGTGGGAAGCATAGAGCTGGCTGGGACTACGACGACTACCATTCTGGGATCCTCCGTGGGTTCGACGACGAAGGAGACTATACGTGGGTCCTAAATGGGTTCGACAGTGAGGACGATTGTACTAGGATCCTCCAGGGGTTCGACAGCAATGATGAATGTACTCGGATCCTACGTGGGTTTGGCAGCGATGGTTACTGTACTTGGATCCTACGTTGGTTCGGCAACGACGACTTCTGTACTTGGATCCTACGTGGGTTCCGCAGAGGAGATGATTCAGAGGCTACATCTAATCATATCCACCCCTCTTTATACATTGTATACATGTGTGAGCTGTGTCTTGTCTTTAAATCATTATCATTTATGTGATTGACTTTTTTCCTATGTGGACAGGATTGTGCTTGGGCTCGGATGTTGGAGCCGAACTGAGATTGATGACGTAGGTATATGTATGGGAATATACCTGAGTAGAGTTTGTTGATACTTCGTGTGTGTATCATTCATTTGGGGTTTATCCTTCGTGGATTTTTGGATACCTTAAAGGGTCTCGGATTCCCTATTGAGTATCGTTATACTCACCCATGCACGGGCAATTCCCACACTACATTATGTTGGTTATAGATGAAAGACAACACTGATCGTGGTGGTGGTTTGTGGAGCTGTATGGTATCTGGAGGTGGACCACCTGGTGGGATGTACACGGAGTAAATGGATTGACCCAAGGAACCGACGAGACAATTTGTACCCACCCATCAGGTGGGATTTCCGGAGGACGACTCAGTGTTTGCAGCATTACTTTAATGATATTTTACTTTTTTCTCAGTTATACTGTACTTACAGTTGGGTTTGTATATTGGCCCATTTTCTTTCCAGAACATACATTTGTACTAAGTTTTACTTAGTGCATACTTCACATGCATAAAATATTGTGTTTGTTTACTTTTATAAAGGAAATTCCTTCCCTTTTACCGGAATTTACGCCATTGGTGCTAGTTGCCAGCCCCTGGCCTATGGAAGGCGGACTTGGGGTTGTCAAGACCCGGTCCCCGGGGATGGGTCATGAAAAATTGGTATCAGAGGAGTCCGTTCTACCTTAGAACTGATGAATCTGATAATTTCTTCTCTGTGAAGCAATAGTGTTAAGAGTATTGAGTGTGGTTATCAGTCCAGGGAGTCCAGTGTTGGTGCGGTGGCCGACGTATCCATACACCAGGACCCTGACTTCTGATTTCTGACTCAGTGAACGAAAACATTGAATGCATGTGTGTTGAAGAATTTTTCTTTGTGATTACTTTGTGTCAGCTCATGAGGTATAATATTTGATAGTGGCACACCTTTTTCTTTTTAGGATGGCCCCACGAAGGTAGCCAGCTAGGGTTCCTAGTTACATGCGAGATGGCAGCCCACTGAGCGACGAGGGCTCGGTGCAGGGCCCCATTACAGCGGAGGAACCAGTGGTACCACTACCTGCCGTGCCATCGATACCACCAGCACCAGCAGTAGAGAGTTCACACCACGTGAGTGAGTTTCACGAGTTTCAGCTACAGAAGCTGCCAAGTTTCAACAGAGAGATGGACCCTCAGGCAGCCGTGGATTGGTTGTAGGATATCGTCAGAGTCTTCAGATTGGTAGGGACACCAACCGACCTTATGGTGATCCTTTCCGTGAGTCTACTGCACGCAAAAACAGGTATATGGTGGGGTCTGATGCTCCAGGTGCACAATGAGGCATCTCTATTTTGGACGGACTTTGAGAGCCTCTTCTTCTCGGAGTTTGTTCTAGCCACCCTTTGTGTTGTGCGCATCCAGGAGTTACTTCATCTACGGCCAGGAAGCATGACTGTAGCCCAATACTCGATGAGATTTACCGACCTATCACGCTACTCCACGTACATGGTATTTGACCCATTGTTTTAGGCCCGGACCTTTGAACAGGGACTGAGGAATGAGATCAGGGCTTCGATGGTCTCCCTCAGCATTTCAACATAGGCATGAGTACTGGAGCGAGACCTTCTTGAGGAGAGCATTTTTTTTTCTGAGCCAACGCTAGCAGCGAGACCCACCACAGGGCGACACGTAGCGGAGTCTTCTGCAGCCACCAGTATACATATGTCATAGAGGTCCAAGCGGACCAGGCCATCAGGTGGTCAACCTCAGGATACAGGTTTAGATGTTCGGGGCACACGCATAAGAGCCAGTCATACGAGAGGCAGGCAATGCTAAGGATGCGGCGGGCAGGGCCACATGGCTCATGACTTCCCGAACTTCCATGTAGAGGAGCAATAGACAGTAGAGGGACTTCCTATGTAGGGGCAGAGGTTCGACCGTGGTGGTCTGTAGGGAGAATGAGGATGAGGCAGAGGAGCTGGCCGAGTAGTAGGTGGTGGACAACACTTTGAGGCTCTACCACTACCACCACCACAAGGAGGACCACCCTGACCAGAGGGACCAGGCAGACAGGAGTAGGCTCAACTCCAGGTAGTCGAGGCCTACGACCACGGTGCACCAGAGATGATTCGAAGTACTATCTGTGTCTAATCCACCCTTGCTACAATTCTTATAGACACAGGAGCGAGTCATTCTATTATTTCCACTGTCCTTGTTCAGAGCTTGGAGATTCCTGCAGAGCCGTTGGCTCGATCCTCACAGCTAGAGACTCCTATGGAAGAAGACTCGACGATTATGCACTGGTGCCAGCATTGTGAAATTACTCTAGGAGGCGAGAGCTTCAGATGGGATCTTCTTGTAGTGACATCGATGCCTTACGACGTCATCTTGGGTATGGACTGTCTATCTATAGTCCATACCCAGATCGACTATATTAGGCGCAAAGTGTGGTGTGTCTGCACAGATGGAAGTAGGTTCACCTTCACCGGCGAGAAGGGAGCCTTTGCAGCACATGATGGAATTACACAAAGGAGATGGCATCTGATCACACATTAGTTGGCTAGTCTCATCCTAGGATCAGTTGATGTGTGGAGTCCAAGTTTTCCTGTTTTTCATGATCAGTATACATGCGTTTTTACTGACGATGTTCCAGGACTACCTCCTAGTAGAGAGGTAGACGTCTACATAGACCTGTACCTCAGGACATCACTGATATCTAATACAGCGTACTGGATGGCTCCCACTGAGCTTCGTGAGCTACGGGTACAACTGATGGACTTGCGGGGAAAGAGATTCATCTGACCTTGAGTTTCACCCTGGGCTTCTCCGATTTTGTTCTCCAAGAAGGTGGATGGGATCTTACGACTGTATGTCTACTACCATCGCCTGAATCAGGTGACCGTGAAGAACAAGTATCCACTCCCAAGGATTGAATACCTCTTTGATCAGCTCAAGGGAGAACGATGGTTCTCGAAGATAGACCTTAGGTTAGGCTATCATCAACTCTGAGTTTGAGAAGAGGATGTGCAGAAGACAGCCTTCAGGTGTCGGTATGGCCACTAAGAGTTCTTGGTTATTCATTTCGGCATAACCAACCCACTAGTAGTGTTCACGAGTCTCATGAACAGGATCTTCTAGCCTTTCCTCGATCGTTTCATCGTATTCTTCATCGAAGACATACTAATTTACTTGACTAATGAGTATGAGAATGCCTATAACTTGCGGGTTTTACTTCACACACTCCAAGAGAACCATCTTTATATTATGTTCAGGAAGTCCCAGTTCTGGATTCGATAGGTTCACTTCTTGGGGAACGTCATCTTGGAGGCGAGAGTTGTTGTGGACCCTGTGAAGATCGAGGTAGTACTTTCTTGGAAGCCACCTAGGAGCATGACAGAGGTGCGAAGTTTCCTAGGTCTGGCTGGGTACTATCAGAGATTTGTGCCAGACATCTCAAGAGTTGCAGCACTGCATTCAGCACTGACGAAGAATGTTAAACCCATCGTGTGGTCAGATAGATGCCAGTAGAGCTTCCAGAAGCTGAGACAGAGATTGACCAGTGCGCCCATATTGAGGCTAATAGAGGAGGGTGTTGGGTACGTGGTTTACTACGATGCATCAGGAACCGGACTCGGGTGGGTCCTGATGCATGAGCATGTAGTGATCACCTATGGTTCATGGTAGTTGAGGCAGCACGAGCAGAACTATGCTACCCATGACCTGGAGTTAGCAGTAGTGGTCTTCACCCTAAAGATGTTGCGGCACTATCTGATGGGCGAGTGCATTACAATCTACTCTGACCACCAGAGTCTCAGGTACATTTTCTCGCAGAAGGACCTGAACCTGAGACAATGACTATGGCTCGAGTTCTTCCATGACTATGACTTTGAGATAGTCTATACCCTTGGGAAGTGGAATATACTAGCTGATGCTCTCAATTGGAGATTGGGCTTTCAGCAACTTGGAGACGTGACAAAGAAGTTAGCCACTTTGCAGATATCCTTCTTGGATATAGATGGGGAAACTTTTCTACAGTCCCTCAAATTTACTCTACCACTACTTCAGTGGGTTAGTGAGGCACAACGTGGGGAAGTTTACTGTGAGATTTGATGTGCTCAGATTTCCACAGGGTAGGCTATTGATGGATTTTCTAAAGAAGGAGAGCACGTCATCCTCTTCAAGGGACATACCATGGTACCAGTTGCACTGTAGGAGGATGTGCTTAGCGATTTTTACACTTCCCCTCTATCGGTACATCTAGTAGTGGAGAAGATGTACCAGGACCTCAGATGACAACACTAGTGGCAGGGTATGAAGAAGGTCGTAGCAGAGTTCATTTCATGATGCCTCACTTTCCAGCAAGTGAAGGCAGAGCACCAGGAACCGGTAGGTTTGGTACAACCCTTGAAGGTTCCAGAGTGGATGTGGGACAGAATATCCATGGATTTCATGACGGGGCTCCCACATAAATCCAGAGGAAAATGACAATATCTGGGTGATTGTCGACCAACTCATGAAGTCCGCCCCCCTCCATCTGATAAGAGAGAAGGGATCATTAGAGAGTTTGGTATGCCTCTATGTTCAGGGGATCATATATCTTCTTGGTGTGGAATCATCTATCGTATCCGATCGAGACATCCGCTATACTTCCTAGCTTTGGAAGGGGATGCAGGAGGCATTTGGGATGAAACTATGCCTGAGCACCACCTTTCATCCTCATACGGACAGCCAGATGGAAAGGACAATTCAGACACTCGAGGAAATTCTCAGTGCATGTGTCCATGACTTTGGTTGTAGTTGGGAGGATCACCTACCCTTGGTGGAATTTTCATACAAAAACTGCTACCACTCCACCATCGGGATGACACCATAATAGGCACTGTATGGTCAACCTTGAAGACCGCCTCTGTGCTGGACTGACCCTTGGGAGTTAGCTCTTGAAGGACTAGAGATGGTTCAGGCTACGATGGAGAAGGTACAGATCCTCCAGAAGTGGATGAGGACTGCATAGAGCAGACAGAAGTCTTATGCTGATAAGAGACAGAGACCACTGGAGATCGAGTATGGAGACCATGTTTTCTTATGGGTCTCACCTCGACGTGGATTACGGAGATTTGGATGGGGAGGAAAGTTATCTCTGCACTTCATCGGACTATTCAATGTCCTTAGCAGGGTTGGTGAGGTGGCTTACCACCTGGCCCTTCCATCTCAGTTTCACTGAGCGCATGACTTCTTCCACGTATCCCACCTTAGGAGATACGTGCACTACCTGACCCACATCATTGATCATGGGGATCTAGAAATCGATGACGGGGCGAAATTCATGGAGGTCCCGGTGGAGATCGACGATCGACTAGAGTGGGTCCTTTGTGGGTGGTCGATTCCTCTAGTGTGCATTCATTTGCAACACAAGAACCTCCAAGAGAGAACATGGGAGCAGGAGGCTCAGATGCGTGCTCAGTACCCTCATTTGTTTCCCTATTTCATGTTGTAGCTTTACGGGGGCATAAATCCATATGGTGGGAGTAATGAATAGACCTGGAAATTTAATGGAAATTTTTTTTCTTAAATATTTAGGCATTTTAAGAGTCTGTGGCTCATGAAGGTACTTAATTCCGAGCCCGGTGTGCCCGAAATCAATTTCGGAAGTTTATCGTGGGTACATTCATAAAACGAACAATCATGTTTTTCTATCTTTTGAACCCGTGCTCGGAATTGAAACCTGAGGACACTGATGAATTCACAGTTCAAATATTCTCTTAAGGGGACCTTCACCGCAGTTGCGTTTCAGGTGGGTCGAACGATAGAAATTGGGGAATTAGATTAAAATAATTAAAATTGGTGTGTACAATTTTATTTATATCTGAGCTAGTTATATCCTACAAAGGGGAGTTAAGGGTGGGACCCCCAACCACTTAACTACCCAAGTGTGGATGTCTGATAGGTGGGGCCCACAGGTGCCCCAACCATTCATTTTCCCCTTAACTCCTTAATCCCCTTTCATTAAATTGGCAACAACCTTTTAATTTCCAAACTCTCCACCTCCCTCACTCCATTAATTCATGACAACCCCATTAATTTATGAGGACCTTTCCTCTCCCTCTCACTCTCTTTAGTTCATGCCAACATACCTTAATTAATGAATGGAACCTATTTATTTAATTAATTACGTATTTGAATGTTTTTATTTTAAATGTCTTGTGTTTATAAAATAATAAGATTAGGTTATTATTTTATTTTGGGGAAACATTCATTGTGTGAAGGGAGAGATTTCTTGAGATAATAGTTTTCTTCTCCGACAAAGAGCGATGTTTTCTTAAATGAAGAAAACCGGTTCCACGAAGAATGACAATGCACCCTCCTTTCTCTTCTCCGTGACAAGTGAGGAGACGTCGATTCCTCCTTGGACACACACCGAAGACATATAAAAATCCTCACCTTGTGATGCCATCTTCCACGACGCCCGACACACGCCATCAATTATTGAGGTAGGGGATTAAGTTCAATTTTAACGGATTAAAATTGTGTCTCATTTAAAGTTGAACAACTTGTTTGTCAGACCTATTTCTATCGCTTTACGCGGACGGTGCGGGCGAAACAAACATGGCCCGAAGACCCTCCGTTTGATCTTGTATATTATTATTTTTGGAATCGGCAACTGAAGGCGGAGGAAGCACAGAGTCGTCGCGCCTTGACAGAAACACGGCGGACGACGCCGTCGCACTGACTATTCAGAATGAACCACAACACTATTTTCGGGCATCTTATATGGAATAACTGGTCGGCCCATAGGCCGGCCAGGTGAAGGAAGCGGCGGCTCCATGAGGGTTTCGCGTTGGAGATGCGACCGGCCCGTCGGCCAGCCGGGCAGAGCCGAACCGTGGCGCCAAGAGGGCGCCACACTGGAGAACCCGCAGCCCGCCCCAGCGAGCCTCTTATGCCATAAGGCCGGTTGGCATAGATGGCAGGTTTGGGAGGGAGGTGCCACTGGTTCGGATAGCTGGGGGTCGCGCCCCCTCGGACTGCTTGGCCAGCTGGCAGAGCCAGTAGGGCTACGCCCACTCGAGCCGCACCGCGCCGGGCCGGGCCGGGCCACGCTCTCTTCGGTCCGGGCTGCACAAACCATCGGGCCAGTCCTACACCCCTAGTGGGACGGACACACACAAACTGGGTGACCCGACCCACCATCCCTCGGGGCTTAATGGGCCGGGCCCGTTATTCACATAAACGTGAATAACGTAAAGACCGCACGTCCGATCGACGCACCATCTGTGGCACTAGAACCCTATCGACAAGGCGGTCCCATTTCGATTCTCTAAGTGAGTTTATGAAAACTTTTGTAAATGGTAAGGTTTGGAATGATCATATTTCTAACCGGGCCCCTGGAACGAAAAAGCCAATATCTCTTGGACCGGGTGTCCATTTGATGAGTCGTCTGACACGTTGAGTTCCTTTGACGAGATGGAACTTCGGGATACATCAACTCTAGAATTCGTGACGGTTGATGTATCGACCCCCCATATTCATGGAGTGGACCCTCCCAGAATCGAGTAAACTGTGTGTGGGAACACTACAACTGGTTGCGACTGTGACCACGACAATGTTGGGATCCTCTGTGGGATCGATGACGAAGGTGACTGTACATGGATCCTATGTGGGTTCGACAGTGAGGAAGACTGTACTTGTATCCTCTGTCTGTTCGTCAGTGATGAAAACTGTACTTGGATCCTATGTGGATTCGGCAGCAATGGTTACTGTACTTGGATCCTACGTGGTTTCAGGTGATGACATCTGTACTTGGATCCTAAGTGGGTTCAGGAGAGGAGATGATTTAGAGGCTACATCTCATCATCACCACCCATCTTCGTATGTTGTATACATGTTTGAGCTGAGTCTTGTATTTCAATCATTATCATTGATGTGATTGACTTCATTCCTGTGTAGAATGGATTGTTCTTGGGCTCGGATGTTGGAGTCGAACTGAGATTGATGAATTAGGTATATGTATGGGCATATACCTCAGTAGAGTTGGTTGATACTTCGTGTTTGTATATTTCCTTTGTGTTTTATCCTTCATGGATTTTGGGAGACCCTCGGGGGTCTCGGGGTCCCTACTGAGTATCATTATACTCACCCCTGCACGGGCAATGACCGCATGGCATTGTGTTGGTTGTAGATGACGGACAACACAGATTGTAGTTTTGGCTTGTGGATTTTGACGGTATCTGGAGGTGGACCTACTGGCGGGACATACATGAAACAGACATAAGGACCCTAGGTACCAATGAGACTATCTGTACCCACCCTTCAGGTGGGTTTTTCGGAGGATGAATCATTGGTTGCTGCTTTACTTTACAGTTGTTGTAATTTCTTTCTCAGTTATACAGTACTAACAGTTGGGTTTGTATGCTGGCCCATTTACTATCCAGTACTTACTTTTTTACTCAGTTTTACATAGTGCTTACTTCACTTGAGAACTTAGTTGTGTTTGTTTACTTTTATAATGGTAATTCCTCCCCCATTATCGGGATTTATGCCTTTGGTGCTAGTCTCCAGCCCCTGGGATTTGGAAGGAGGGCTTGGGGTGGTCACAGCACGGGCCCCGACGAAGGGTCGTGACATATAAGATCATAATAAGTCTCAATGAAAGTAGAATGATGTGATGTCCCTTATATTGAGTCCAACATTCGATTTATTTACTAATCCTCCTAAATATAAAACTTATGTTAATTATTGACCTGGTTAATTACATTTTCAAGTATATCATTATTCTTCTTTCACAAATTATAACATTTTACACAACTAATTAAACAGTTATGTCTACATTAAGTGTTTGGACCATATTCGGTATATGTGACAAAATGACTGAGGATAGTTTCCTAGCGTCAAGGATTTCATTATATAAACATCTCAATAATAATAAGAATGGCATAATTATCATATTTAGACATATAAATATTGTTATGTAAATGGAATGACACAACTTCTAGGACAAGGTATTACACATGTCCGTGAACATCATTATCACCTTTTCAATGTGTGAAAATTTATAAAGGAAAATAATATAATATATATCATGATAGGAAATTATGTGACAAAAATAATTTAAATTTCATGTATGTCATATATTTTTAATAAAAAATATCATAAATAAATTTCAATTATAATCATTGGATTCATATATGTACAATTGAAAAAAATTATTCTTTAAAACCAATTGAAAATATAATTTATCTATATAAATAAATTATAGGGAAAATGGTGATTAAATATAATATAGTATTATTCAATTTACATCAAAATATGAAACCTCTAAGATAAATACAAAAATTTAAACTAAGTAAATTTTGAATTAACACATTTAAAAATAATCTTTCTTTTCACTGATAAAAGTTATAAAAGTTCAAAAATTTTGTTTTTAAATTGGGGCACCATTACATGGTGTTTGAAATGCTTATTAATAATATTATGTTTTCATTGATTTAAATTATTTTTATTCTTATATATATCATTTAATAATTATTGGATTAATTTAATGTCAACATATATAATATATGACTTATAAATTTCATTATTTTGTTTCACTAATAAAGTCTAATTTTTTTTAAGACTAAACAACATTCTAATTATAAATCTTTTTTCATTAATAGAGATCCTTGGTATTAATAGTCATTTTTATCTGGTAACTAATGAAAATTTTTACAAACATATGAAGTCTATAATTCCAATATTTAATAAATTTTATGACTTATAAATTTCATTATTAATAGTCATTTTTATCTGGTAACTAATCGTCAATGTTTTTTGAAACATGGGATAGTCATTTTGTTGTGTGTGATGAGTGATAATCTATGTGTTTCATGAAACAAAATATATTAATTAATTATAATTAATTTAAAAGAATATATTTTATAAAATCATAGGTTGTAACATTTTACATGATAATTACTCAGTGCAGGACAATGGGACTTCATTAATGGATTAAGACTCTATGGAGGTATATTTTAGTAATTAAAAAAAGTTTATGAAAAATAATTATAGATATGAAAAATCACAATGAATGACCTTGTTTAAGCCAATGCAGGCATAGATTTTAATCAAGGAATCAGGATTTTGATATCTAATGAATGATTGATTATTCTTATTACTTTTGATAAAAAAACACTATCGTCACACATAAATACTTGGTTTTAGAATGTGGTTTGAGATAGAATTATGAGTTTGAGGTGGTAATGGGTGTGATAATTTAATTAAGTACCCTATTTTATTTCAGTTATATGATTTTTTTATACTAGTATAACTATAAATGAATTTTAATTCCTATCATCAATGATTTGTTGTAGAATTAGTATACCAAATCACTAATTATTTGATGATCAATTATCATGTTTACGATTATTATTTGAATATAATTGTTCATAATATTCTTGTTAAAATAATTTCTATTCTTCATTTGGATGATTTTGAAGTTATATTTAGTGTGGAAATAATTTCAATATATATATAACACATCAATTGTTGAGTAATGGATGTTAAATTTGATAATCCAAATCAAACAATGATCATATATCAGTGTGATTACATATATGAAAATCAAATGAGAATCTCATTCATTTTAGGGCTCATTATTCCCATTAAAAATGGATTTTTATCTTATATGGTAGGGAGAAACTCAACATCAATGATATATGTATTGTGTGAGAGTTTTTGATGTGATTCTGGAAGGGTTTCTATTTTATCCACCGAATCATGGATTTTAGTTTTCAATAGAAAACATAAATGGAGCTACACATATTAAAAAAAATCAATATATAATGTCCTCTACTGAGTTTTCATTTTTGAACCTGAATCTCTAAGAGAATCATGAAAATTGAATCATTCATCCATGTGTGTCACCAGGGGGTGAAATGATTCTTTTTATAAATATGTAAGATGATTGAAGTGACTCTAAATTATTTTTTGGGAACTGACAAATATCCCAATCAAGTATATGTTTCTACTAAACTATATTGATGAATTGTTTTAGGAACTTCATGGAGTAAAATAAATTTTCATTATTTATCTTCATTTGAGATATCATCAATTGAGGGTTGATAAAGATGATATTTGTAAGATGCAATTAAATATTAGCTATTGAAATGATGAATATATATTTTTTTAATTTGGACTTAATAATTTTTCTGACACCATCATGTATTTAATATATAGTATCTTTATATATTAAATTTTATTTTTTCTAGTTGTATTTATTATAGATATCGTTATATATTCAAGGATCAACCAACATTGTGATGATATTGTGATAATTGTTCCCAAGACCCAACAAAAATGAGAACCTATAATAAAAATTTAAAAAGTGTGAATTGTTTCTAAAAAAGTGTCTTGCTTCCATTATATAATATCAATTAATTATATATTTATTGATATAAAAAATAAATATTTTATTGTAGGTCATCCCAAAACATAATAAGACATAGTGATATGATGTTTTCATGGGTTGGATGAAAATTATCTATGTTTTTTAGAGAATTTCTCATGATTATATAATCCAACAACAATGTTAACATGGAAAGGATCCTTAGTCATTTAGATATATTAATTTTTTGATAATTTCATGTTACTAATGAAATGGTTATTCTATGCTCCGAACAACACATTACACTATAGTAGAAAAGGGTTCATAATCAATATTAATGCATCTTTTAAGGGACTAAGAATTATTATTATGAATTTTGATATAGTGAAGCTTATGTCTCATGAAAATAATATTTTCATGATCAAAATTACACGAATCCTAATTTTTATTCAGATACGGTAATTTTTCCATTGATGATATATAAGAATTACCTTTAAAAATAATTATTTTTTATATATATTGATCATTAATGATTATAGTATATATTCACATTGGAGAAGAGGAATATATTCACGAGTACATGGATGGAGATGATTTATTATTAGGAATACTCAATTAAAAACCTTTTTGGGAATAAAAATAACATTGATGATGGTTTGAGTCAATAATATCATGCTAATTTATCTATAGTGAGGGTCAGAAAAGATATAAAATTTTATATTTTTAAAGGATGAATATGAAAATATATAATTATGGGAATAAATATTATCACTCTAAAATTAGTCCTTAACCATTTATACATGTGATGATTAAAGTGGAAATGATGTAAGATCTTGAGATGAAAAATAATGTTACAAATGTGCTTTCTTTTGACATTAATTAATATGTAATGATAAGTTTTTGAAACAATGTTTTTTCCATCCAAACCAAATTTAAGTAAAGATCTATTAGTGGAATCTTATTGTTCTTTATTTCATATACCACAGGGACGTAAAAATATATATAGATATTTGAAAGAGTGTTCATGATAGTATGTAATAAATGGAGATATTTTATGGGGTTTATCTCAATTTTTGATATATCAACATGTTTAAATTGAAAGAAAATTTTATAATGGGATAATGAAAACAAACATTATCTATACAATAGAGAATACCCATTCATCGACATGTCATCACCAAAAATTTTTACCTTAAATTCTCTACACCACAATTTCTAAGACCTCTCCTTACTATTCTCCTTCCACCTATCTTGATATCGGAAATTATTTTTTACTCACCTCTGATAACCCCAAACCCATCCCTTACGGTACATCAAATTTCTCTATCCTACTTGTATACCTCTAATACCTCTATCCTCCACCTCCCCTCCTCTCAATATCATACTCTAAAACACTCTCTCCAACTCCAAATCCACAACTCCCCCCTCTACCTATGACTTCCCACTCCGCCTCTCGCTCCACTCTCCGCCTCCCTATTCACCCCCAACTCCTAAACTATACTCTCCATCTCTGTGTACCTCTCCTTATCCCTCTTAAGTGATTTCGAATTTTTGTTTCTTTTATAATGTTGGTATGCATGTTCTTAGTGTTCGGTGAATCTTATTTTCAATTGCATGGTCATGTAACTGAATGTCGATTCCATGACATATCCAATCTAGAGGAAGATAATGATCTCCAATAAGATGGGGTTAGATTCATCCAGATCAGTTTTTTCCCGAATATTTTCATTTTTCCTCAGAACATTATCACTCTCTTTCATTCCATTTCATTAGTTTACTTTTATCTTGCTTCAATATAACCCCTCATTCTGTCCCTCGAAACCCTAGTTCTTCTCTTAATCATGCTTCACTTACCGATGATTTAATCTCCTCTTATTGAACCTCCCGATGATTTCATCTCCTCTCTATACTATTTACATTTACCTCTTCCGACACACTAAACATTCTAATCAATACCTCTTTTGATGATTTCTTATTTCTATGGTTTTATTTTGGTTGTAAAAATCCAAGAAACTGTTGTTATGTTATCTAAAAATATGGTCTCATCCATACCCTAAAAGGTTCAATTTCATTTTTTCTTATTTAATTTCTCTGTCTATAAAACTTAACTTTTTCAGTCTCATCTCTTCCTAAATATTACTTCTTCCTATGCATTTCCACATTAATCCACAATGAAAGGTTTCCAGAGGTGGCATTAAATTAATTCAAGGGTATTGTCATGAATAAATTTACACTGGAAATCAATATAGATAATGGATTTAAGGGTTTTAAACAAATTCCTAAATATCAGGGTAAAATAATCGGACACATGATATCACCCTTTTCTTAATTGGAATTGGTTTTTATTTTGAATTTTTAATGATATTAAAGGGGATATGGGCCATTAATTTTTTTAATGGTTTCAATTGTTATTGATTATCTTTTTGAGTTTAAATTTTTCATAGTTTCAGTTTCTAGAAAGTAGAGAGCATTATTTCTATGTGTATAATTCGCACGCAGTCGCCATATAAGTTGTTGATGGCTTCCCTGCTAATGTTTTTGGTAAAATATTTTATTATTATATATGTTAGTGAGTATAATAAGAAATAAATAGTTGATTACTTCATTTTATGTTTGATTTTGATATGTTTTTCATACGGTCTTACTCATTATGTCTCAATTTTGGATATTTGGAGTTAATGTTTATTGTGTTGTATGTTTGTTTGTACAAAAAATTATGCATTCATTTTTGAATAGTTATTTAATAATAAAATTTATGTTAATCAAATTATTAAATAATATTAATGATTAGGCATATGAAAAAACATTCAACAAATCAAATTTATACTCACTTTATCAGTGATATTTCATTTATAGTGTCATGATCTCCAGGTGTGCAAGATCTCATTCAAGTCCAACATATGTTTTGGTGTGATTGTTTAATCCTATATATAGTGATTATTTTCTTCATCATAACTAATTAATTTGAAAACACCATAAAAATGTATACAAAAAAATTCATTATATTTTTTTTCATGTATTTAGAAAATATGATGTAATTTTTTTTCTCAGGATCTAATTGAAATATTTCCATGAGACTCATTTATAATATACCTCGGTAGATGAGGTGAAGGGAACATCTACTTTATATCAATATCTTGAGCTTTTCTCCCCATGTGAACTCGAAAATGAATCTTTTATGGTTTTATAGGTCAATAATATATCTCTGCTAGCACGTAAGATGGTTTGAACTATGGCTGCAACACCTGGGATGTTCTGATACTGCTATTAATAATTTTTTTTCATGACATATATTTTTGTTAATATAAATATATTTTTTAATTAATATATACAGTAGATGTGTCCTTTACATAATGACATATTAATTTTTTTTGCAGTGATTCTGTAGTTATATAATGAATGATATCTATATCAATATCAGATATATTCTCATCTGATTCCATGATCTATAAAGGATAGGAAAAATAATTATTGAAATTTTGAGGTGAGTATAATTATTTTTGATGGATCGTGGTTATATGTTTACTCACTGACATCTCTTTCATAAATTTTAATGGGTTTTGAAATATAAATTCATTTAGTAACCCCTTATTGATTTTCATGGTATATTGGAATCAAGTCCTGGATGGGACCTTATAGACATTTTATTTAAATATTTCACACACTTCATATCTAATTGCTAGTGGTGTGAGAAGGAATTCTATAGTGAGTAAAAATTCATTACAGGGGTATTTGATGGTAATATAATTTTATTAAATATATTCTCCTACCTATTCCTCCTGAAAAGGTTTTCTTTTTAATGAATATAGATTGGTATTGATGTGGAATCAAAACAGTGGCAGATAAATAATAACATCATTTCATTTCCCTGTGTTACCTTTGTATGAAAAACCTTGGTCATAAATATGTGATTTATATTATATTCAAGTTATGAAGACTTTTACCTATCATCCTACAAAATTTGTTTCCAATTATCAGATCATCTGTTTATGTGAGGACCTTTTATACATCACTACATATTGTTTATGTCACTATTATCGGTTCTTCACCCACTTTCGAAACTAAAATTGTAGTTTTATGGTGTTTGTAGTGAATTAATAGGTGTTTATAATGAATTATATCATAATTTTTGAATTGGATACTCAAAATATTTTTTATTTATATTTTAACAGTGAAAACATTCATTGATTAATGATATATTTCACTACATGATATGGTCGATAAACTAATCATATAAACAGGATAATACACACAATAAATAATTTTTTATTATTTGACCATGTTTATTACATAATGATACATTATCATCAATCATTTCCATTAAATTCATGGATATTTATATGCAGTCACTATCATATTCCAACATTATAAATGAAAACGATATTTCTAAATTCTCTTTAAAACTAGGAAAATTCCGTTATTCATGGAGATTAGAAATTATTAAACTTCAATGTAAAATAATTAGAAAAATAAATTTTGGAAGCATCACCCCTATCTAGAATTCTTAATTATTCATACCCCCTTACCCTACAAAATATTAATTTTTTATAGAATGTCAGTAATGGATCATCTAGTCATTTAATTTTTTATAATATAATTTTTTAATAAGACCCCTGATCATTAATTGTGCACTTTCTATATTTTCATAATACTTATTTCATTCCATTCCTTATGAATGTATTTAATTTTTTTCACAAAATAGGTTTTATCAATGACTCAATTTTTCACTTGATTTACATATTAGATTCCAATTATATATATTAAAGGTTGTTGATTTTTTATTTTATTTATAAAAATACCAACACAACTGATATATGCTTTGTAATATGTATGAATATATAACTGTTTACATTATGTCAATATAATACAACTTGAAATAAAAAAAATCAATTTTTTAATGTTATATGAAGGATTATGATAAATTGGGATACCATCCAATGTAATATACTTTTTGGCAAGAAGGGGTTCTATTATCTATTGAAATAACAGATTACAAAATTTGTTACTATAATCATTAATCTTGAAAAAAATTCTTCTAACATACTGTTTGTCTTAGATAATGAAATTAAATTCAAGAATTATGAAAAATAATTCAAACCTAACAATGTAATATAGTTTTAATATTATGGAATCATATATATAACAAATATACATTTTTGTATTTTTAATAAATATTTTGTAGGAGCATAAAATTATTTGAAGTTGTTATCATGGTACTACTGATGTTGTTTCAATAAAATCAACCTTGCTACTTTCGTCTACCCAGGTACAGAAAAATTCTTTTAATGGATTGATATTTTTAGGGAAGCATTTAAATTGAAAAAATATAATTATAATTCAATATATATAATTATAATATAGTACTATTAGTTTTTTTGTTCCAACTATAACTTCTTAGTACCGAACACATATTCAAAAATCATATAATGATCAACCCGTTCCATAATTGTTAGAAATTATAATAAATAAATGTACATATAATAAATTCATGAATAACAAGCGTAATATTATGTTAAACATACATCAATAATAATTTCTGGTTGGTTTGACACATGTAATCATCTATTCAGCATACTTTATATGATAATTTTTTGATAGTCATTATTCATCTAGACAAAATACTTATACAGAACTGTTCGTCTCAGACACTGAAATTAATATAAAAAATTATGACAACACATTCAAACACAACCAGGTACTATAGAGTTAGAATTAATGAATAACCAATATAAATAACCAACATTTTAATATAAATTTAATTCTTATTATAAAGGATCACAAAACAAGTGGATCTTGTAAACATAGCACAACTGATTTTGTTTCTATAAAATCAACCACGGAAGTTCCATCTACTCATATAAAAAACTTTTCTCTTAATTGACTTATATTTTTAATGAAAAATTTTATCAGTTAAATAATAATTTTAATCCTATATATATGTACATAATATACTAAAATTATTTTATTGGTTTCATCTATAAATTCTTGGTAAAGAAAAATAGATTCAACTAACATATATTTCCAAACCAGTTCCATAGTAGTCGTCATTTTTCATAAAATAGACCTTACATCTAATATATGAATGAATATAATGATTGATATTCTATTATGCATACATGAACTAATTTTTATGTTTTATATTACCCATGTTGAATTCTGTATAGAAATAAATAATCATTTTACATCTCAAAAGGTCTATTTTTTTATGTTTTGTTAGTCCATGTATATTTTGACTACAAATAATTGTGTGGACTCATAGTATCATGTCCAAAAAATTAGGGGAATGGTTTAATACAACATAATAGAAGCTTATAACATAATAATATCATGGAACGTTAATTGAAATTTATATCATTACAAAGGATGGTCCATTGATATATTTGTATCTATTGTGATCTACCATTAGAAGATTTAGAAGTTGACAATTCATTACAAAGATAAAATGAGATTGGATGACTATATAAAATTAAGTGACATAAAATTACTTTTAAACATATTAAAATATTACCATAAAAATTAATAATTCATGCAATGAGAATCCCTATGTTGATTTGGATATTTCTATAATACATATTTTTTTTTAAATTGTTGTATACTAACAGATGAAGGTGATCAAATGTGGTAATATATATATGTGATACAAAACACAATGTCATTATGGTAGCGGATACCCCCAAATATTATTCTATTGAGTTTTTATATAATTCGTTTTAAACACAATTTTCTTTATTATGTAATCAGTTTTAATGAGATGAAAATGTATACATCATTATTGAATTAATTTTACCATGAAAAATTCATGATTATTCATATCCATTGGAAGTAGGAATTTTTTTAATTGTTTTATTTCATTAAAGGGGTTTCAAACTTGTGATTAGTGGATTCAATTTTATTTGTTTTTACAATTATATTTTTTTAAACATATAAAAAGGATAATTGGAAAATTTTATTTTTGTTCTTGACATAGTTCTGATGAAGTAACACTATGAAAATTAATCAAATCAGCCAACTAAATTTCAGGTCACCAAACCCAACAGTATCCCCTAAACAAGCCCATATGTCACTCAAACGTACGGAGAAAAACTGCAAATAATTCCCAACATGCCCTTTTAATTTTAAACTTCCCTCAACCTACAAGGTCTACACCAAACTTTACATTCAATGTCGAACAACTTCTAAAATATTCCTAGGTCCAATTATAACATGAAATTTATAGTATATATATATTTTCAATTGCTTTGACTAATTATAATATATTACTATTAAATAATCATCTTTTGACAATTTTGTAGTAGTATAAGTGGAAGATAACTGAAATATTCCTCACTAAATTTATAGTTACCGTGCTATTGGGGGTCGTTACATTGTAGGGTTCAAATGGATTGAAACATAAGATATTTCTTCCATGGATTGGTATTTTGGTTGAGTTGGTTTGACCTTTCCTTCAAATTTACTTAGTGCTGCTATTGTGTCTTGTGGCTACTGTCATGGCATTTCACTACTGCTTGAATTAACACTAATTTGGTTACCTTTAATATTTTCCTAGTTGTGATCAAAACGATGTTGATTGAAATTAGTTTCAGCCTCAAATAAATTAATGGTTAGGATTTTTGGGTTTTCATAAACATTGTGGTCGAAACTATTTTCATGGTGTTGTTATTTTTCAAGGATAAATGATGATGAATGCTGTTCTTTTATGTAAAAATATTTTATAAAAAATGTAATCTACATGTGTAACTTGTTATTATATTTTTATATGTGATGTTTTAGTTAGATTTTTATTTTAATGTTGGTTCTCTTGTAATGTTTCCCACTTCACTATAAAGTTCCATTAAAAAAATTCATAAAGCACATTTTGAGTGAAAAAATGTTTAGTGAAACCATGAAAAATTTAAAATTCTTTTTATTTTGGCATTTAATTTTTTCTTTTGTGATAACATTATATTTTAATTCTACAAATTAAATATGGTATTATTTTGTTTAAAAATTTTTTATATGTAGAAAAGTTTCTTTCACATTTTGGAAGATGGTAGTTCTTACAATGTGATTGAATTTTAAGATGGCATCATATAACCTCATGTTACATTCAATGATTGGTTGATTTATACAAATAAAAAAAATTATTACATAACCTATATATATATTGAATTACCAAAGTTCCTTTGAATTTAATATTCATTCATGTATTTCAATTATCCATGCTAAAAATATTTGTTTATTCTTTATATATTCTCCCAGTTGTTTTCAATTGTTTTTAATAAAATTGTATCTACTATCATAATGACATCTTCTTATTTTGTACAATATGCTAGAAATATTTGTACACTCTGTGTACATCCCTTATATATCTAAACTATTTATAATGACTTTAAGGACATGTGTCTCCATATATATCTTCTTCATATATGTAATATTCCAAAAAACTAACCAATATAAATTATTTTTAACCCTTATGTTTCATTCTATTTCTATATTGAATTTGTCTAATGTTTTTAATAATTGAAAACTATGTGCACTTTTTAGTGAATTAGTAATTAAAATGATCACACCATGAAAATTCAAGAATTTGGTACTAGTTAACAATAATATAATGGAAATGGGAAAAATCACCTTGGAATTTTTTATCAATATCCCCAACAAATATAAAGGGAACAATGTTATAGGGTTTTTAGTCAATCAACATACCAATCCATAGACCTTGATCACTATCAAAGAACAGTTAACTCTTGTTTATATTTTTATAATATTCATAAAGGATTATTTATGATTTCATGGACTAGTACATTCTATTAGGTCAGATATAATCAAATGATTTCCTTGATGTTTTAGCCAAGCATTTAGTATGCCATGGATACCATGTTGATTTTCAACACTGAATATCATCCATAGAAAAATGGTCAATTTGAGAGAACCATTAAGATGGAAAGGAATAAGCTGAGTTTTTTTTATATGGATTTAAAAGGTGGTTTGGATCATCACCTTCCTCTTGTATCCTTTTCATAAAATAATTTATTTAGTCAGTAATTTATATGGATCATCATGATGACCTATATGGAATGATGTGTAAACCCCCAACATGATGTGATGATTTTATAGAATGAAATATATTATAATATTATATTACTAATGAAATGTTATAGAAGGGTAAATACATTTAAATGTATATCAGGGTATGTCAGGGTCGATATAAAAGTTATTCATAGAGTCATTAGAGTGATCTATCTTTTTATGTTTTTCAGAAGTTTTTCTGACAAATTTCCTCAGGAAAGAAGGTTATGATATTTATGAATAATGGAAATATATGACATAATAATATTTTCCCTCTTGATATTATTGATAGATTATGAATGGTTTTTTATCACATGTCACTTCAAATAAACCTCTAATGTCTATGATGTTTTCTATATTTCTCATTCGAGTAAGTACATAACTAATCACCAAAAAAAGAGAATTAATTTCACACAATAAATAAATTTCCTAGTAAGAATAGCCTATAGTGATTATTAATTATACCAATAATGTAATGTGAAAATATTCCACTCATTGGGTTATGGTTTATTGGAGACTCCACCAACATGATAATGATATGTGGGAGCCTGAGGATATGATAAAGCTGATTTATCCACATTTGTTTTTATTAGTGTAATGCAATTTCTAGGATGAAATTCATTATATGGGGGTTATTATTTTAAACCATAATATTCTATAAGATATATTTTTTCATATAAATATAATTTATTCAATATATAGATTTATATAATACACTGGGTTTTAACAATAAATGACATAGTTTTATTATTTAAACAACACTATTTTAACATAGTAGATAAACATGGTGGTATGCATATAAAGAACCCCATATTGAGAAATAATAATTAATACTTTATATAAATAATATATACTGATAAATAAAAACATATTTTTTTAAAAAACTTTTATTATTTATAGAAAAGACTTTTTCGCTTAAAAATTTCATGTATATATTTATTAATAAAAAAATATTAAATTTAATTTTTTCCACATTTATAAAATGTTCTATAAAAATTGAACTTATTTTTTATAATAAACCTATCAAAATTAATATAGGTTATCTTTTTATTGTTTTAATGTTTTAATTAGTATTTAAAATTCAGGATTCTTATTAAAAAAATTATTTTCATTTAAATACATTACATGTCCAATATTGTTTTGTGATAATATTTCAATTGAAATTATTTATATTATATCATTATCCATTCAATTTATGTCTAGGGAAAATTTTTTATGTTGATGTTCAACATCAATATTTTCATTACATACGAAATCTTCTTTATTAGAAAGTATTTATTCATTGTGTTGGTGGGATTGATTGTAAATTAAATATTTCCAATTTAATGATTTTAATTTTTAAAACTGGATTGAATATTTACTAAAATAATAATTAATATTATATAATATTCTGAGCATAAAGTTTTCCCTTAGTGAATAGTAAAATAAATAAAAAATAATTATTGTGGTTGTAGTTATAAATTGTTTTCACAAGGTGTTAAAATAAAATGGTTAGTGTTAAAATGGACAAAAAACATTTGATATTACTATTTTATGGGAATATATCTACCTTATATCATATAAAGAGTGATTATGATCCATATTTGATTTTTTTTCATGTGCAAAAAGTCCATATAACCATTTCATTTTGATAATTCCATATCAGTCCTTTCTCTAACATATAAAATATAACCAAATCGCAAATCCACTTAACACTCTCAAAGAATTTTATTCTACCCATCCCAGACCATATATTTTCCATATATTAATCCCACCATCATAGTAACCTTTTTTTATTAACTTTTATAATGAATTATTTTGGTGAAAAACTACAGGGTTTTTTCGACAAAGATTTATCATTATAAACCGATAATTTTAATATTATATGTCCACCATCCATAAAATAATATTTACATATAATGATATAATTTAAATTGTATTTAAAATAATATTCAATATTTTTATGTTAATTTCATAGAGAGTATCGATATACAATCCCATAAAATGTGAAATGAAACTATCAATCAGGTGTACACCAAATTATTGGCCCGCAAACCGATATAATTTTTTTCTTCACCGTCTCTCACAAAATGATATAATTATTAATTAAAAAAATTTATAAGATGTTAATGAAATAATTATAACCCTGTAATTACAATATCTCATCTAAATTTTTCCTCCAATTCCTTTTAAAACGATAATGTTGCTCAAGTGTACGTGTGACTACTGCCTCCATAGAGTGTTGTGACACATTTTTTTTATTTTTTGACATTGTTAGTAATGAGGGAATATTTAATTAAATAAATATAAATATATATAATAAGATATAAACATTTTTACTAATGTTTAATTAATATTTACCTTTCATTTCATTCATATGTTAAGAAAATGGATGCAATGTTCTTGCATACATATAGTCTACCATATGTATGAATAGTGTGATTCATTTTATATATCCAAACATTATGGATTAATATATAATTAAAAAATAATATATATGATATTTATATCATGGTTGAAATATTTTATATTATTTAACCATGATAAATTTAAATGAACCAAAAGCTTAATGCCAAAACAAACCTGAAAATCAAAACTGTTATTACATAACTAGTGATTTTAATATGAAAATTATTCAGAAACAGGAAATAAAAGTCATAAGTAAACTATATAGGGTATGATATATATTATTTTGGTTCTATAATAAATTTATTATAAACATTTATTTGTTATATTGTATCTTTGAAGATGTACCGTAGAATTAAATATTTATTAGAATGGATTTTCATCTCTATTTTATATTCATGGAAAACATGCCATATTCACCATAATGTTATTTTTTGTGCTGAATATTATACACATGAAAGGCATTAATGATTTGTAGTACGAAACTATTGGCATTTAAAAATCAATCAATTTTATATCACACTTGTGGATTAAAAATGAAACTTTACCAATGTGGTAAAGGTTTGTTATAATAGCATTTTTTATCAGGTTATTTTATTATTATGATTCTGATGTTGAAATATTATTATCGATCTCTCAAAGAACTCATGTGTTTAAATTTAATCTAATTATTTCTCTAGAATAAATTATTTTATTTAAATTTAGTCCATTTAATTTCTCAAAATAAGGAAGAATTTTTGTTAAAAATCATTTTTATTTACCCATTATTATAAAAATAATAATACATCTATCTCCATGTTTTTTAAAAGTATATAAAAAATATATTATATTTATTCAATGATTTTTTGTAAAAAAAATTACCCATGTTTTACATTTTTAAAAAATGGATTAAAATTTATCTTCCTTAATATTCCAAATAAAGATATTTTGATTTTTTATCAAAAATGTTAAATGAATCATCATTTTAACATGTATGTCATGAATGATATATCCCAAATCCATCAATTCATTATGATTTAATGTTCCCATTAATAGTTTTAAAGGATATTCTAAAATAATATATTTTCTCTAATATTTTGTGGAATCTTATATTTTAAATATCAATTTTCAAATTGGAGAGGATATTTTCCACTTGAAATATTAAAAGTAATATTTCTTAATCATTTAATATATATGAAAAAAGGTTTGGATTTGACATAATATTTTATGGTGATTTAATTTAATGACACCATAATAATTGGTTCTATACATTATTTTTGAATATGATGACAAATTTTTGTTAAATCAGTTTAATTCTCATGGGTAATACTGAGATTAAATGTTTAGGAATCTTATTTACTTTATAAAGGCTATGATCTGTTAATTTTTGTATGATCTTATTTAACAAAAATATATATATTGTGTGATTTGTAGCTCCCATAATTCCCTTAAATTAATTGTGATGTGATTATTGTTATTTTAGATCAAATGGTACATGGGAGGATATCCCATTCAAGGAATAGGTTTTACATGAGGATGTACCAATCCTAAAAATGGGACATTGGAGGTTTTCTCATTATTAGAAAATATAGTACATGAAAAGATATCCCAATCATATTGGAGTTTAAGAGGAATTCTATCCCAACCCTAAAGGAAGTTCCCAGGTGGTTACCATAGAAAAACATGTTATGAATTAATTGGGGGATTGCATTGACATAATATTTTCCATGATTATGAGTATAACATAAATCTATGTCTAATTATAGTATTAAATTCCCATGGATTATGTATTTTCAATCCTTTATTCTTCATGTCTTATGAAATTGGATGAATTATTCCTTGACTCATGTTCATGATCGATTATCCATAAGGTCATGCATATAATGATTATTTTCTTGTTTTGATACCCATATACTCATGTTATGTATATATAATAAATTTATATTATTAATGATCATCTGAGCTCACCATTTCATTTTTTACATTAAGAATGTTAAGAAGAATGGAATTATGTATGATAAGTCTAATAAGGTACTAATTTCAATTAACTTATCCGGGGAGATGTAGGTCACATATGAACTAGTTCATTACATGTCCATGATTCCAAAAATGCAAGGGATAAATTATTCTAGAAGGTATCATTACATTTTGTAATGATTATTCACAAACAATGAATCGATATCTATGTATGAAAATATTGGATCACAATAGAATCGATGTGCCGAGTTTCCAGACCCAATTAAATCATTTATTCATATTCATCACAAATATACAAATAATCTCACCCATGAAAATTATTATATGAAATTGAATTTTGTTAATAGGTTCACCTCATTTTTAGGATGACTACATACCCAATGACTCTTTGTTATTATCACAGACACACTTCCCTAATATTATTATCCCATAGAAAACAAGAAAATCTATGGACATGGAATCATTACAATTACTGGCCTCAAATAGTTACATCCTCACATAAATAGAAAGGAATGTTACTCATTATTTAATGATTTCTAATAATGCTTTAATCCTACACAAATACTCATCATATGACCTTCTTCTTCCACAATTCATAGCTTTTTTTTCATGAAATGTTCACAAAACATGGTAAATCATACAATTATCCATCAATATTTTCTTTCTATTTTTTTCATTTAAATTATTATTAACATTAAAATATGAAATCATGGTATTTTATAATCATTGAAATTCATCCTTAGGAAATATCATCTATTCAAACACATTCATCAATGTTTTCATTTCCTTTTTTATTGTATTTTTATTATGGCATCCTTAATAAGTTGATTATTGATAAACCACACAGTAATTAATATCATTATAATATCATTTCAATTAATCTTGTAAAATTTAATTATTTCTAAAATAAAATGATTATACACAATGATTTATACACTCTGATGATGGATATTATTTTTAGATAGTGGAACTAAACTAAGAATCATATCCTCTTACTTCATATGTACTTCTTCAATAAAAAAATTAATCCTGATGAATGAATGATACTATTATTTAATACCTGAAGAGAATATCAAAAATTTCATATCTTATTATTATCAATTTCATGTACCATAAAATATGAAAATATGTTTTTGAATTAAAATATCATTCACATACCATAACAAATTTTTCTTTCCCACAAAAATGAAATACCGATCTCAAATTTCATAACATTGAAAACATCATACTAGAGAAATAATATTACAAGTGAATTTATTAACTCATGTGATAAGTATATTTTCATGTAGGATAAATATAATACTAGCTTAAATGACATATAACTGGATAAAATATCATCGGTTCTTATAGAAATATCATATCTGCCAATAAATATCATATAAATATCATGTCATCCCCATTTAAACCGACTCAATTTTAATGAATGTCTGAATTCTATAATGCGTAACAGATATGTATTACTTTTAATAGTAATTTATTACATTTACAAGACTTGTTTTTATTAATTTTTACCAATATAAAATATCTCATGCATAATAAAATATTATTACATGATGTTAATGATTCTTACACATATGAATAATTACGTTTTCAACTTCTATTATCTATTTTAATATTGATATATATACATCATCATGAACATAACAATATTTACTCATCTTTATGTTATGTAAACCTATCAAAACTCATCCTAAAACATATTATCTATTCAATTTTCCTTGAAATATATTATAGATTGTTAATTTAAGATCAATAACTATCAATTTAATTCAAGAATAACCCAATAGACCATCGTATGTAAAAAATTATAAATAATAAATACAATATCACAACCAAATGATAAATGGAATAATCTTCACACTACCAATAAAAAACCCATTTACTCTAGATAAAATTCATAATTATTCCGTTCTTCAGAATACAAAAATGTCTTCTAAATTAATAGAATTGTATTTTAATATCAATTATAGTAATCATTACAAAAAAATTTCACAAAATCATTAAGTTTAATATATTATCACTATAATATTATAGTTTTCTAGTCATTCCCAGATTAGATGTCCCATCAAAATCATCAGATAATGATACCATCAATTTATCAAAAAAATAACCCTAAAAATTATTATATATCCTATTGGTCATTATATTGAAAAATTTTATATTAAATTACTAACTAAACTGAAATAATTAAAATCAATTTTAGTTTAATTTAATTTTCATCAGTTTCATCAAAAATCAATAAAATCATAAAAACATATTTAAACATTACAAAAAATATAAAATTTCATTTTCATCTTAAGAAAAAAATGATACTGAACACAAGATAATACTAAAATCAATTAATTTTTTATATACAAAAATGATCCTAACAAAATTCATAAGTTACCTAGAAAATTAAAAATAGAATAAAATTATTTAAAAAAATTAATTTGTTTTAAAAGTCAATTCATTAAATCATTGTCTTCTATGGTAACATACTATATTTTGAACTAATTAAAAATCAATTTCATCACATAACATCAATTTAATTGAGAAAAATATGCTCATATTAAATCATTTTATATTTAAACATTGGTTATTTATATCATGTGTTTAAATTTTAAATATAATAACATTTGTTATTCAAACCAGCTAATCAATATTGTTTAAAAAATTTAAATTCCAAAATATATTTTTATATAATATGTATTTCACCTAATTACAATATGTCATCATGCTCAATGGTAAATTATTTTTAGCCCAATATTTCAAATAAAACATTCTCTAATGTGATCATTTTAATATATTATGATTGATTATTTTTTTGTTATTTATATTTAATAACATGTAATTATATTTTTGATATAACAAATCATTTCCTAATTGGTAATCCATCATTAAAAATTAATAATCATTAAATATTCAGAAATTTTTTTATAATGACATATATTATCTGAAAAATAATAAATTTAATATTTTAAATAAACATATATAATAGTAATTCAATATACCATAATTTTAAAAATTAATTTCATATAATTAATTAATAAAGAAATTATCATAGTTAATTTTAAACAAGATTCAGTATTTCAAATAATTTTAAAAGAATTAACATATATTATATTAGGTCATATTCTAAGATTAAATATAACATAAGACATTCCTATAAAAACTCCAATATTTAAATTTTACGGGTTCACTATTAAAATAAGTATAATGTATCAAAAAAATGTAAACAAACTATCATAAAATATATTAAAACTATATAAAATTTACATCTATTTAATTTGTGATAATATCATTAAAATGTAGTATTTTAATTATCATTAATAAATTATCAGTCACTATAACCATCTTCCTATAAGGTTTCACATAATCTCAAACTTCACTTTGGTAAAAAAAAGATTAAAGTATAATCAGTATATGAAAATTAACCTACTAAGTAAAAATATGAGAAAAACTAATTCTATGAAATCTTAAAAGCTAATCATATCCTCAAAAATGAAATTGATAATAAAACCAGAATCGATGAATACTTGTGTACCTAAATAATATTATGAACCAGTAATAACTCTTCTATTTCTTAGGAATTTTCATTAAATTATTTTTGAACATCACTAGACACTTTTTCCCTTATCAGAGGCAAAGCTCATAGGTAATTGTAACCAATCCAACCCAATGCAACTCATTACTACTCAGAAGTCCAAAATAAATGAAACTCTAACACTTATAAAGAATTTTTTAGTCCAAAACCAAATGAAACCCTCCTAAGATATTGGTGAGATCGAGAGTTACTAATGAAGCCTACATCCAATATGACATGGGATTGAAATATAAATAAATATCATTAAAATTAATATGGTTGTGGAATTTAATAAAGTAATACGAAGAAAACAATAACCAATTAATAAAAAAATAGGTATTAGAAAATACGTATGAAAAAATTATATATTATATAAAATTAATTTTATAGATATCTACATCATATCCATGGTAAACATAATAAAATAGTTTCTAAAGGAAAAAATAATTCCTCTAACATCAATAAAATACATTTATCACAAGATATTAAGGTCATGAATAATATCTAATAGTTCCATTGAAATATGAAATAAGAATATATAGAATTTTGGGTAAACATATAAAAAATCTGCAGTATCCTCCCTTAGAACTCGTATGCCAAATTGGAATATTAATATAAATGAGTCTATAAAAAAAATTAATCATACATGATATATCATATTTGATAAATTCTATGAACTTTTATTGACACAATACTTATATCGAAAATTTTTATTATACACTTATGATACAAATTTAGTGAAATATAAAAAGTGGGGAACACCCACAGACTTCCCTACTAGTCTAGTCACCCTCATAAAAATGCTACAGATATCCTAGTACTCTAATACATTATAATATCCATATAACACATCAAAACACAAATAAAACCTCATTATATGGTAATCACATCTTACCACATCCCAAACAGGAAATATAATTTTACCAAGTACATAGGCATAAGTGTGACTTGGTGGGGGAGATGTTGGTCATCTATATCCATAATATGCAATATTATATTGATTAATCCTATAGAAAAATATTTTCAATAACATGTTAGAACCTCAAACTAGATTTATTGTGAATAAGATGGTGAATGTAACATCATTACTTTCACTACACTCCCCATTGGAAAAACCTCTTCGGTTTGATGGGGAGATGTGAGTGACCCCCAAAACGCGTCTTCAATGTGTAATTTATTTGATTCAACCATTGAGGATTTAAAAAAACTAAAGGAGTTAACTACATATATACTGGTATCAAAATATAATATAATAGCTAAAAGAATATATTATAAATAAATCAGAATTCAAAATTTTTTAAAATTACATTTATACCAATTTTATTCAAATTAGAATACCAAAATAAAATCCATAGCTACTGACTCCAAAAAATACTACAAAACTCAAACAAGTAATTCATTGTCGAGTCATCAATTCCCTCCCCCAATCCAAAAAATATTATCAACTTTTTTGATAGAATACATGTATACTTATCTTTAGACACCCCAACACCAAATTAAAAATTTAGAAAATAATTCCAATAACTCATATAATAAATATTAGAAGAAATTCACACCAATATGACGGACAATACCTCTAAACATCTCCAAATATATCTCACCCAATATTGTATAAAAATAATTTTAATATTTTTATCAATTAATACACACCATGATTATTCCATGTAAGCATATCTCGATGAGATTTTCATGCGCACACCATAACAAAAAATTTGTTATTGTTTTTGTCTCCTTCAGCGTCATTGCATAACCCAATATTTCTCGTATCCTAACCATAAATTTTAAACCACATACATTATGAATTATTGCATAATCCCCACCATATACCACCAAAATTTCACACCACAACTATGCATCACAACCTTATAATAATATTGTAATTTGAACATGATTTACATCAACCTCATGTATTATCCATACATTAACATCAGAAACGATGTATCATTATCACAACATAATTAATAACATATCAATTATGATAAATAATACAACCTTATTAAAATAAAACCCATAAAAATATACATATAATGATCCATAAAATACCATATTGTTTATAGAATAGGGATAAATAAATAGGGGTAATTTAGCCACATGTTCCCATAGGAAATGAGAGGTTGGGGAAAACACCCAGAATCCAAAACCATATCGATGTAACTAAGATTATATATCTCTTGTGATATTGTAAATTTAATAAAAATAAAATGGAATATTATAATATTCACATGAATTCCAAACATAGGGGTTTTAGTCATGAAAAAACACATATATCTATTTGAAACACCTCACTATACCTATATAAGATTTAAAACCACAACTATAACTATAATAAAACCATCCACATATATTCATAAATACAAACTATAAAAACATTCATAATTTCACATTTTCTTACATTAAAAATTAGATAGAATATATACTATTTACTATTATTCTTTTTATCATTACAAAATTCATATAATATGAATGCAATCCCCTCCATTATCTATTCCTTTTTTCATTAACCAAATTTATGCTATACATTAACATATTTTAATTTTCAATCATTCTAGTCATTATCATTAATTATTAATGAGTCAAATCCTACTATATCCCATTTTATACTAATAAATAATTATTTATTTCAATAATACCAACCATTCTTCATTCTATCAAGAGACAATGACAGAAATATAAAATAACCTTAACAATAAGTGGATAACTATCTTAAATAATGTTAACAAATTCTATAACCAAAATAATAATTTATTTATAAATTACTTTCTATTCCACCACAACCATAATAAAAAATATCTAATCCTAGAATACAATATTTATTCCAAAATATAACAATGGAAATGAAAAAATGTAATTGAACATTAAAAAAAAAGAAGTACCCCATATACAATATCCTATAAGGGATACCTAATAGTAAATATCATTGATAAATGTCCCTAAATAATTCAATGGTATTGTATTAATATTTCATTTTTATACATAAAAATAACCATTATAGAATTTTACATGGCTAATTTTTACCAACATTAATTAAGGAACCCATTAGGAAAAAAATTCAATCATCCCATAATAATAAAATATGTACATCATAGATTCAATATAAATCCATCCAAAGAAATATAAAAACCCTTCAATATATAAGAAAAAAACATATGATTTCAAAAAACACTGGAATCACCCATTCCATTCATATTAAATTAATACACATCATTATATTTTTGATTATTCTATAATATTCCACTATTGAAATGAAAAATTCATGATTAATCCGAATTATTCAATAAATTAAAAAACTAACGGTTTTTAGTTTATTAACATAACCAAATTATTTACAACCATTAAATGCGAAGATAATAAATCTATAACAACAATCCTCTCAATAGACGAGGACCAACCATGGAATCACTGGTGGACCATTCACCATAAATTCCACAAAACAACAACACCAAAACTGAATCAACACAATTATCACAACATCCCCTAGAAAAATCAACACAATGAGAACCCGGGTGGATTCAATAGGAATGAATATTATTGACTATAGAAAAATTAATAGAGGGAGAAAGTTGTATATGGTTGCACATATGGTATCATTTAGTTTGAAAAAGAATAATAATTTAGGTAAAGTCTGAATCAGGCTGGAATTTATAATCAACTACTAAAAATATTGAATCATAGTGTGATCACGAGTCATCATTATATGATGTGGCTATTGTTAGTGCACCTATAAAATAAAATCATGATATTCCTTATCGATCCATGATTCCCTTGATAAAATCTAAATTAACTATATGGAATCAATGATTCCCATAATGAAATAATGGTGATCATTTTTTGTTTCTCAATTTTCTTCTAACCATTTCACAATCCCAAACAACCTAACATCGGACCCAATGAATCCCAAAACATACCGCAACATAATGGAAGGAACAATGAATCAATATGAAAATGATAAACATATCTAACAATTTTATATCCTAGAAATTCATTATATAGTGTGTATAACCACAATATAGTCTTGTTGCATGTGATTAACAAGGATATCATTCATGATTAACCCCATGTAGCTCAATTTACATAAAACATATATGGGATAAAAAAATATATCATGACAACAATTCCAGAATGATTTAACTCAGGGTATGACCTTTATCATATAATATTAACTTAATAGGCCAAAAAATAAATAACGATGATAAATCCCCCACAAGAAAAACCCAATTCACTTTTCACTAAGACATACCTTACTCTCCTTTTCCCTAGAAATTCTCCCAAAAATACTATGATGAAAAATACATCACAACTAATACAGAAATATATAATAAACCGAATTTTTCACAATAAAATATTAAAATAAATAACACATACAACTGTTGAAAAACTACCTCACCTTGTTATCTCATCATGATAGAATAAATGGATAAACATCACAAAATAATATTTCCCGCTAAAATTTCTACTACAACTCTTAGTCATCCCCATGAAAAAAATATCAAGAACTCAAATACCTGAAAGATTTAATTTACATATTTGATAATTTTTAAATCATTACATCAGATACCTATTAAAATATTATCACTATCATTATTCAAAACCAAAAAAAAATAAGAAAAATACCATCCACAAAAACTAATAACCTAGAGGAGATATATTAATTATAGAAATTAACACATTATTGGATCGTAAATAAGTTTATCAATGAAAAATAATCATTGAAAACATCCCAAAATCAACAGCCAAATAATAATGGAATGAATATTTTTGATTCATCTTGGGACATATATATGACTCACTTACCCATGTACACACCTACAAGAGACCATGACTCAATAAAATGAAAACCATGAGAATAATGAGAACACACAACTCCAAGAATTGAACAATCATCTCTATGATCAATGAATTATCATTCATGTCTAACCCACCCATATTAATGAAATAAGAGTAAACATTTATATATTTGTGATTATTCCACAAGAAGAAGACATCATCGATCCAATGCAAATGTTATTCTACAACACCAACATGAATTAACCCATTAAATGACCTTAATAACTAATGGGAAATCGTAATCAAGTAATAAAACACCAGTTTCCAATAATGTAGGGAATCCATCAATAAAATATGTTTTGAAATTTTAAAATAAAGGGGCCTCCTCCATATTTCTACATATAAATTTTAATTTTTTTGTCAACACCTATTCTTCACTTAATTCAATATCACCTTCTTAATTATACAGTCTATAAGATCTAATCTCATGACTGAGAACTCTCAGAACAATATATAATATAATGGAGAAGTATACGCCATACTATAGAATTACACGAACAAGTAATTTCCAATGTAATAGTTATGCATATTATTTGGTGAAAAATAAACAAGTGGTGGGTGATTCACCCAGGATCCCCTAAAAAATAGAAAATATGTAAAAAAACATTCCATATTTATTTTGAATTATCCAACCTTTATGGATATAACTATTATAATAGAATGATTTGATAAGGAATCATTGGTTTCTAATAGCATGTGGACTCTCTCTATTGAAAATCGAGGTAAATTAATGATCAAGAAAAGAATATAAATATCCTTGATAATACGGGATTCAAAAACACATCCACATACCACCATGATGAATATTATAAGACCCTAGATTCCATAATTACCGTGATTCATAATGATTTATTTAATAAGTCCTCATCCTCCAAAATAGAATTACATTCAAGATGACCATGTTTAAAACATGTGAGAAAATACATAGATGTGACTAATTAATTTTATCGATGTATATCTAATGGATGAAAAAAACCCCATGGTTTATGATTCTCATCTTCAATATGATGGAGGATCAAAGATCTCAACATGAAATCTTACATTAACTAATATATCTTTATTTAATAAGATAGTATTTTCATAGAATGATACATCATGAATGTAGTAGAATATATAGTTTATTTAGATATGTCAATATTAGAATATATCGTCTTTCATTTCTATTAATACACAAAATTTCTCCCAATATAAAATTGAAGGTTAAATATTCATTGACCATACATTTAGGGACCCAAAAAATTATTTGATCATTCCTAACATATCTATTATTATCTATAAACTAAGAATGCTATATTTTTTATCAAATAGATTACTATTCGTATATCTCATAAAATAATATTTTACTATTGACTCCCACCTCCTCATGTTGAACGTATAATAGCTTCTCTATTATCTCCATTCAATTTTAGATATCTAACAAACTTCTTCATGTGACATCCTACATTTTTCATCAGCAATCATAATATATTTATTCATTGTTTAAGAGATATCAATATCATATTTTTGTAAAAAATTCATCCATATATAACTATGTAAATTCCAATCCTATATAGGGAATATCTATCTATATATATATCATATGATATACGAGAAATATATAGAATTCACATATAAGAAAATTTCATCACATCATCAAATAGAATAACATACATGAAAACAAAATATAGTGGGTGACTTAGTTATGATCAGGATAACCTAACTGTTTATAACAATATGAGATCACTATTTTTTTTTTTAAAATAATACTAATTAAAATGATAAGATTCATTAAAGAAAAATTATCATGACCTTTTCCACTATGAACTGATGAAAATGAGTACTGATCAACTTATCAGTGAGGTAGTTAAATTAAACCTAACAGTAATCAGTCCACAAGAAGGTTTAATTCATCACGGTCAGTAGTATTTTTGGGATCAACATTTGAGATAAATTGAATATGGTACCCAAATAATATCCAATGAGTCCAATGAAACAATGAAACTCCACAACATTCATGGAGAATTGTAATTAAAAACCACATATATCATCAATGGGTTGATAGTCAGTCACTACTGAGACACCACGAGGTTAAGAAAAAGATCCTTATTAATCTGAAACATATACTTAGATAGTTTTAAATAATGTTATTGGTGATAAAGGGATGTAAATTATTCCTTAAATACATTGAAAAATAATCCGATAAGATCTTGTATAATGTTTATTCATGTAAGAGGATGACCATGAACTAAAATTGGATCTCTATAAATATAGAGTTCATGTGTTTTGGAAAAAAATTTGTGTAATTTGTGGAAAAAAATGAAATATCATTGATCTCACATTACATATAATGTACCAAAAAATAAATCGGTATTTCTCCTATATTTATCATAGTCTAATGATATCCATGACCTAGATTGATCTATGAATAATAATTGGATCCCCACAAAAGATCAATGAAATCACATATCCATAGGATATCATAATGGATACAGAAAATAATCGAGTATAACTGCCATTTAATGACCAAAAATATATATTAAAACATGTACCTAATATTAATTAAATCATATATATTTATTTGTAGTTTGAAGAGATCCATCAATGATGTATTTCACCTTATAATTAGCTCAAAATTTCATCCGACATAAAACAAACTACGCATCTCTCACACTAGAATAGTTAAATCTTAGGGAATTGATATCCACTCATCATTGAAACATAAGGAATGAGATGATTAATTTGTAATAATGGAATTTGAAGTTCTAGAATCGAGCATTTTGATAAAATTGTAGGAACCTAAATACATGAAACCTCAAAAAATATCTGGTGTAACAAGCACTACGATCTTGATAACTCACAAGTGACCATTCCCTGCTCCTATTACTTAATACACCTTTTGAGAACCATCTCCAATAATAAACATAGACCCATGCTCATTAAGATAAGGGGTTTCAAATGGATATCCTCGACATGTTAAATCTCCTGTTGATTGATTGAATATATTCTTACCCTAATACTGACATGATTTTGTGAAGAAACTCTTATTGCGGATGAATCAAAATATGGATTCCTACACAGATATAGACACAAAGACTGTTTTACAATTATACTTGAAAATGTCCATTACCCCCAAAGGAAAATTACAGTATTATGAATATCTAGATATAGTCTCAATAACTATAATCTCTATTGAAACATTACTTGGAATGCTAATTCATACTCCTCACCTATTATAACCTCACCTCTCCTATCATCTGCAATTGATTAACTAAAATATTAACCTCTATAAAATCTAAAAATATCATTTTGAGAAGTTCTCTACTACATTTTTATTATACCTACCACCTATATCATAGATAAAATGTTGAGATAAATATAAATCATAAATGGTGAAATATAATAATAGAAAAAAGGATTTAGTGCGACCTAAAAATTCCATTCTATCATTTCCCTACCCAAAAAAGATCATGAGATAAGAGAGGAAGATCATTAAACCAAACCCCAACCTATTTCATTAATATACTCTTCATATGAAGGTAAATAATCTATTACTATATTATTTATTTCAATATCAAATTTAGAAGCTCTACATGAAACTAAAAAAAGATACAGTCTCATGATACTATCGATTTGTCATGGTCCCCATGGAATTAAAATCACCATGATCATGAAACAACTCTCATCCAATAGAAATCTAATTGAACACCATTCTATTTTCATGAACAAATCATTCATATGTTAATAAATAACTCCTCATACCATAGATTCTACACATGATAAGTGAAACTATCCATATACATATCACCAAATTAACAGTATAACCCATAATATTTTCTACTTGATACTCATCCTACTTTATTGGTTAAAAAATTTTAGGGTGAACTAGAAATTCATGTTACAAATTTTTGTTCTAAATCTTGATTTTTATGAATATAAATCTTATATAATATATTTTAAAAAAATATTAAGTCTATGTAAATGGAATTCGTTATAGAATTATTATAAAAATTAATTTTCTTCTTCCAAAAATTATCCCAATTCATAAAAAACACTAATAAAGAATTATGCATGAAATACTACAAGGAATCTAAAATGTATTTTTAAAACCTTTATGTTCGATAAGGAAATAGTTTTTTCATCAAATATTAGGAGATCCAAATAAAACATTTCTTTCAAACAATGTTATTAAGACGTCACATATTTTCCTATTCATAATACATTTCAACCCAATATCTATGAATAATCACTTTTCCTAAACTAGATTATCCATACAAATTATTTCCATAAGTAAAACAACACTATATCACAACACAGACATATTTGGAACCCCATAGGGTCCTATACTAAGGATCAGTGTCACCCCTGTTGCTATCCTCTAACTGGTCAAAGGATGGAGACAAGAACCAGTGTTATGAGACACAAAATTGTTATACAATACCCTAATAAATCCCTGGAATATTGATAAACAACCAATAAAAAAAATATATAATTAAATAAAAATATATATATAAGTCATGTCAATTTCATTCATTATAATGATATAGAAAATAAAATACCAAAAAAAAACTCCATAGGTAATGACTCTAACTTCATATATAAGCCTCAAATTAGTAATATCATGCTCCATAACCGACACTCAATGTCAAACATGAAAAAAAGTATTAATATATAAAGGGTGACCATACATGTGTAATGAACAATTTCCACTATAACACTACTCATTTATGAATAAAAAAGTAATATTAATGTCTTTTTAAACAAATACCAAACTGTAATGTCCCAGTTCCAGAAGATGCCTAGAGGTGCCCGATACCCAGTTAGTCACATGGCCTCAGGAAAATTTCCATGAACGCTAGAGGTTACCGACTAGCAGTGAGGGTCTTAGGTGTGATAGTGGGGAAATTGTGCCCTCATTGGCAGAGTAACACAACAGAAGTCAATAAAAAGGCAATATCATAAGTAGTAATAATCAATGAAAAAGTAATCTGCGGTAGACTGGAAAATAATAAAATGGATCACACGTACATATGAATGATGCATGATATATATATCTAGGAAATCATCCAAACAAAAAACAATGCTGGAATACAAAACAACACTAAAACAAAGTACAAAAGAAAACAGATAAACAACTCCTTAGCCTCACAAGCATAAGATTGGTCCCATGCTCTCCAGCTCCACAGTAATCAAGTACCTACAGTATAAGGGCGCTTGCCATTATCCATACCTGAAAAAATATTATATGATTGGGCCCAAAAGCATGGCCCAAACAGGGTGTCAGACTAAATCCCAGTAGGAAACCACCACATGATCTGTTCCTAACAGTCAGTGAATATATATCAGATAACAAGTGAAAGGAAGTAGTAACAAGGAATTACTTAGTAGTAAACAATTAATATTTTCAATTTATTATGTTCCATATATCAATAATAACTAATCAAAGTAGGTAACCCTATGAGTAGTACTCTCATCCTAACCATATTGGTTCATCCAAAAAAGGATGGATATTCGCAAGGCTCTTTGAGGAAGCACTCATCGTCAATTCCCCCTATAGTCATGTGTGATTCAAAGACTCTATGAAGAAACACTCATAGTCAATTCCCCTTATAGTCTTTCAGTGGTATCTACAGGCGCCCTGAGGAAGAACTCAATGTCAATTCCTCTAGTGGCCTCGTAATGTATCTGTAGACCATGTGAGGGAGCACATAATTTCAATCCCCCCTATGGTCTCGTAGTGTGATAATTATTGTGGCCACTCGAGGAAATCCCTCACCCTCAATTTCCCTTATGCCCCCCTTGAACATGTTCCCGCAACCCTGTGTAATAAAAACATGGAAAAACGATGACCAACTTCCAAATTGAACCCCTAAGACAACTTTTCTAACAAACTAAAAAATATCAGCATGTCAGGTATGATAGAACATTCCATCCTATAGTGCTAGGCATGAAAAAAAACAGAAACCTATGCCACAAAACTAGACCAATGGTAAAAATGAGCAACGGGGGAAAACTTCCAAGGAATAGAAATTTACCCCATTCATATGAAATCAACCACTACTTAAGAATACAAGAATAAAATAAAATTAACAAGGCTCACCATAATTACACAAAACCCCATTCAAAGGCATTGGAAATGTTTTCATATATAACTCAAAGACATTCAATAGTATGGCACAAACCACCTACCTTAGAATCAGGTGATCACTATATGTGAACCTCAAGACTTTAATCGACCAATAACATGGTATATCTTTAAAAACACCTAAAACATTCAACCCATGATATGTCACGAGAGATAAGGAATCATAAAAAGGTGTTCAAGAAGAAGGGAGAACTCACCGATGCAATTACAGCGCAACCAACAGAGTTCGATTCAGAGAACGGTTGCTCAATCGAGGGCTCGACGAAGATCCGTGTCATACGAATGGTCTCGGATGAACTAGGTCGATAAGAAGATGGTTTTTTCCCTCAGACGTAACCCATGTACATTTAATGAAAAAAAAAGAAATTATATGGTGTGTTCTTCAGATGTACAGAACGTGTACCTGCCTTCACCAGCCCCCGCATTAGGCGGTCTCCAGGTCACCACACACGGATGTGTGAATGGTTGTGACACGAATACCACCCGGCTACCAGTAGTAACTGAGTACATGGTGTGTACTTATAAAATACATGGTGTGTACTTAAGGAAATTTCCATAAAAATCTTCTTTACCTTGTAAAACACCAAAAAATGGAAAACATGCCTAAAAAGAATATCCTTGTTCTTACAAACTTCCACCCTTAAAGAAATTAGTACTCTAATTTGTCGAGCAAGGCGATGTAGAAGAAGAATTCCCAAAAAAGTCTGACCACTTGGATCGTACATCAGTTTCCCTCTCCCAAGTTTAGTTCTATACTCTCTTGTGTATCCATAGCACCCATACTAGATGAAAAGACAGTCCACGGAGAACCTTCATACTACGATCAACAATTCGGATTGCATACTCTTCAAATGAGGTGTACACCTCTAACAAAACCTATTCTCGATGAAGAACATGAGAGGGGCCTGATAATTTACATCGAAGCTGAGAAATGTAAAAGAAGTCGTACATAGCTCGGTACCTCGGAGGTAACTGCAACCGATAGGCAACTGGCTCGAATCTCCGCAAATCTCAAACGGCCCAACATTCCTCAGTGAAAGCTTAACCTATCTCCTAATACTCTTGTGACCCAACATCGGTGTGACAAATAGGAAATCCTAATCCCCAACCTCGAACTCCAGAGGTCAACTCCACTGATCAACTTAAGACATCTATCGAGACTATGAAGTAGCCATCCTCTTTCGAATCAACTCTATCTGCTCTTTCGTCTCCTGGACTTGATGAGGTCCCAGCATAGCGGCTTCGCCTACCTCCAGAAAACATTAGGGTGATAAGAATGACCTACTATACAAATCCTAATAAGGTGACATATGAATATGTTATTGAAAACTATTATTGTAATAAAAATCCACAAGAGTTATGTGCTTCTCCCAAGAACCTCCAAAATCCAGGATGTATGCTCGAAGCATGTCCTCAAGCACCTGAATCGTACTCTCTGACCTGCCATCTATCTGGAGATGGTAGGCTATACTCAAAAGTACCTATCTCCCAATGCCTTTTGTAGACCCAACCAGACCTGATAAGTAAAACGTGCATCCCTTTATGAAATAATGGAGTGTGGAACTCCATGTAAACGTACAATCTCATAGATGTAAAACTATCCCAACTCATCAACACTGAAGGTCTCATTGATCAAAAATATATGATCAACATTCATGAGTATGTCAATGATAACCCTCACAAAATCATTCCATCAAGGCGACTTTGGTAAACCTATCATGAAATCCACGACGACATCATTCCACTTCTAATCGGGAATGGGTAACTGCTGGAAAAGAAGTGTGGGTCGCTGTTTCTCTGCCTCCACCTGCTAAAAGGTGAAACACCTCATGAAGAACCTAGTAACAGATATCTTCATACGTTTCCACCAATATTGACAGTGTAGATCATGATATGTCTTGGGGATAGTAGGATTAACTGCCCAAACTAAGGAATAAAAGTCTCGCATCAGCTAATCACGTATGTCTGCTGACACCCATACGCACCCCTAAAAATGCAAGATCTCATCATCGCCTAATGTAAATCCAGGAATTGGGTACGCTCTTTGTAGACCTTCCAATAGGACTAGGGCTTCAGAATCTGATATATGCCTCCTTCGCACTCGATCAAGAAGAGTAGAGGTAATTGTTATAGAAGATAGAAACATCTTCCCTTGTCTATCGTGCACCTCCAAATGCATTTCAGTGAATAGTTCCATTAACTGCCTCTCACTACTGGCCTATTGAACTTCTTGTATATGAGTATTCCTGCTCAACACATTAGCCACTATGTTGCCATTCCCAAGTGTGTAGTCATGCTCAATGTAAAAGGACAGAAGGCACTCAACCCACCTTAGCTGTCTCAAATTCAGATCACGATGAATGAAGATATACTTGAGAATTTTCTAGTCCGTGAAAACAAAAAAAAATGCTCTCCCAAAAGATAATGTCTCCAACAGCGTAAGGCAAGAACAACTGCCGCCATATCTAGATCGTGCATTGGGTTATTCCTCTCATGTGGCCTCAAATGCCAAGACCCTTACTCAATGACACCTTTTACCTATACAAGCACTACTCATAGCTTAATACTTGATGCATCATAATAAATAGTGTAACTCTTCCCGGCTCTGTAAATACTAGTATCGGTGATGATGTCAACAATTTTTTTAGCTCCCTAATGGCTGACTCACAGGAAACTGACTACAATAACATTACACCTTTCTTTTTCAGGCCCTTCAGTGGTGCTGCAAATCATGAGATGTCCTGTATTAAGTGCCTTTAGTATCCAACTAACCATAGAAAAATTTTTACCCCAAAGACATTATTTGGATGCTCCCAAGAAACAACAGCTTTCACTTCCTCTAGGTCTGCTGATAATTTTGTCTTGTAGATAACATGACCCAAGAAGTGAATCTGATCTATCCGAAAGTGTAATTTTGAGATATTATCATATAACTGATGCTCTCTTAGTGTAATAAACATGATATCATGATGGGTATCATGGTCGTGTTGACTGTGAGAGTACAACAAGATATCTTCCATGAAGACAACTAAGAAATATTCCAAGTATGGATGGAACACTCGGTTCATTAGTTCCATGAAAACTCCAGGTGAATTCATGAGAATGAACATCATAAAGACATACTCGTATGGACCATACCTGCTACGGAAGGCTATGAGATGTATATCAGATTGTCTAATGCATAATTGATGATAACCGGATCTCAAGTCAATCTTCGAGAACACTCGGGATCCTCAAAGATGATCAAAGAGATCATCAATCCTTAGTAAGGGATCAGTTCTTTTTAGTAAATAGGTTTATCTTCTAATAATCAACACAAAGCCTGAGGGTACCGTCTGCCTTCTTTGAAAACATGATAAGAAAACTCCATAGAGATGTACTAGGTCAGATGAAACCCTTTGAACACAACTCCTCCAACTATTTCTTGAGCTCCTGTAACTCTGGAGTAGCCATTATATATAGAGGAATGGAAACCGGTGCCTCTCCTGGAACAAGTTCAATAGAAAAGTTCTCCTCTTACTCCTGAGGAAATCCTGAAAAGTCCTCTATAATGACATCTATGAAATGATACACCACTAGAGGAATGTATAACTATGAGGTCCCTTGGTCATCATGATATAGACTAGTAGTCTAGCTTTAACTCATCCCATCCCATGATGATTGGGTCATTCTTTTCTCACCTGGAAAACCCCTTCACCCTTATGAAGAAACGATCTAACTTCTAGTGATGTGAAACTAAACCAATGATGATAATAGTCGATGACTGACTGGAAGGGATCTAACCAGTCCATTCTATGAATGAAAACATAGCTTGTCATCTCTAGGAGATAATGGTCCCATATGAATTGACACCCACCAACTTTTAGAGGGAACTCCTTAAACTATTTCACAGTAGCCATTCTAGTCCACAACGAAGTGTTTAGAGTCAATATATTAGTAGAAGAAAAGATGTTGATCCCAAGGCTCTCCCCAACAACAATTGATATAAATCCATGGGAATTCCCAATATCGAAAAAAGCCAATGATAAAACTGAGGCTACTAAGATCGTGCCTCGAACTATAGAGGGTAAGGGATCCTGCTCCTACTGGGAGTGCTCCGCTACAAATGTATGACTTGTAGTGAGGCATTGTAACCCTGCCTAACCACTTTGAGTTGATCCCCCTACATTTTCTAAAATCCAGGAGACTGGCTACCATGACCATGACCTCCTCCCCAGCTCGAACGGCTGGGAGAACTCCAGTTCCCAAACTGTTGAGAAACTGGTGGTGATGTTCCTGAATGAGGAGTCATAGAATAACCTATATCCCCAGCTGCTGGTGAGAAGATCTGATATAATCACTGAAGGAGACCCATCTTTCCGCATGATCGGCCCTCCACATGGTCACTCGGGAAATGTGGCCTCATATGACCGACCTTACCACCCTGGTAGCATACCACCTGGCTACCAGAAGGTACATCTTGCCTAATTGGATCTCCATGTGTAGTCTCCCTGTGGCACTTCCTGCTATTAGCTGGCAAAGCACTAACTCTGGATGCTGAACCGGCCTGGCCCACAACTCCAGAATCCCTTAGATTACATTCAGTGATTGGCTCCTGGTTGACTATAGAAGATATCTAAGTCAACCGGAAAATATCAACATGATCCCGAATGTCCTACTTGAGGCCATCCTCAAACATCGATGCTAGAAACAACCCATATCCCCCTATAAAGGGTGTAGAGTACTGGAGCTTGGTGAAGAAATAGGAATAATTGATAACATAAGGAGTACCCTACACTGGACACCTAAACTCTCGATATTGATCGACTATCAAAGACTCCAGATAAATGTTAAAGTATAAGATACACTGGAACTCCTCCCAAGCCATATCTGGATGGCTTCTCACTTGTGATATCACATAAAATAATTTTTTGGAGGAATCTGAAAGTATGTATGCAGCAAGCTTCACCCACCTCTCTCAAGGTATCTCCAGGTGCTCGTAGATCTTCAGCATGGCCTTTAGCCATGACTCTACTGCCTAAGGTCCTCCATCCACTAAGAATGTTGGAGTATGACGTTGCTGATAGACCTACATCAATTATTCCATATATTGGGCAGGAGGCGGTGCTCCCTAAAAGTTTTGAATCATCCTCATAATGCCCTCTCGGAACTGTGCATCAATACCAATGTCAGGTATAACGACTGGTGCAAAGACTGGAATGACTGGAGGATCTGCTGGAAGACCCTGATCATCCATGTCCGATGTCTGATCACCACCTTTTAACTGATTTACAATCAGAGGACATCTCAATGGAATGACTCTGCAATGTCAAATGCAATGCTTATATAATTATTATCAAGGACAGAAAACTATAATTGCAAGAAGGTAACATGAGAAATAAATCACTCATGTTTAACAAAACACGGATACACAGCGTGTATGTCCACTACACGGTGTGTAATTGAATCCTCTTCCCCTTCCCTAGTTCCCTTACTCTGCTATGCCACACAGTTCTCCTTTTACAAGACTACACGATCTGTTTTGTCTAGACAAGGAATGTACTGGACAAGATTCACCAAACCATGTGGTTAATGACACGACCGGATGCATGGATCACACTACACGACGTGCTCTAAATAGACAAAATGTGTACTAAGAAGGTTTTTCCAAATCGTGTTGTTTGTTACATGTTTGGGTACTGGGGTTACACTACATGGCATGTTCCAAACAGACTCGTTGTGTATTAGAAATTACTCAACTAACCCATGTAGTTAGTCATACGGCTGGTTATACAACTCTACAACACGGCATGTACATCTGGTAAACGATGTATTCTACCAGAGATTTCCCAACCTTGTGTATCTGCCGACACAGTATGTGACACAGTTAAAGACTATATGGCATGTAAATACAGTACATGGTGTGTACTTAATAAAAATAGTTTCTTCCTGAACAGAATAACACATGGCTTATATTCATCATTACAGCCGTGTATTCTAGGTTTTTCTAGACAGTAACCCTTAAAAACCTCTACGGTACACAAAAAAAACCCTGAAACGAACATTAAAGATCCAAATTCCAATCTGTGAGGGCCCATACACCCCGTGAATCAAATCATGGAATCTTATACATGTCATATACAAGGAAAATAAGGAAATGATCGACTAAAGTCTGGACAATGAGGGACTATAACACCTCAAGAACCAATGTTTGGCATTCATTAAAACAAAACCTTACTCAATAAATGCTCTAAAAAACCAGGTGATCATTCAAGGAATATATCACAATAGAATGCACATCTGGCACACCATCTATCACAACAACATGCAATCCTAAATGCACCCTATATGGCTCGGTAGGAATGCTTGAAATGTGATCTCTAGCAAGTTCCTATATGACGCATGAGATAGAATACCATCATCTAATCAGGTTGAACCAAAAATAAAACCGTAATAACAATGACAATAACATAACAATAAATGTGAGTCCTCCAATAGTGAAAATCAAATCAACCGTAAAATAGAAAATCCCGAAAAATTGCAATGCGAGGTAAATTGGATTTTCCCTGTACAGGGTTTAGCTACTCCCTTGAACAATTTATTACCTAGAACCGAGTCCATCCTATCCCTGACTATAGGATCCAAAAAATTAGTCAAGGAGAAAAGACCACTCGAATACAAATGTTTAACATCCCAGTTCCGGATTCCACCCAGACATGCCCCCTGCCCAGTTGGTCACACGGCCTCATGCACATTTCCCCAAATGCCATAGGCTACCAACTAGCAGCGAGGGCCTTGGGTGTGATAGTGGGGAAACTATGCCCTCATTGGCAGAGTAACAAAAAAGAAGTAACCAAAAGGTCTATAGTCGATGTAGTAACAATCCATGCAAAGTAAACAATGAAAGACTGGAAAATAAAAAACAGGAGCACACATACATTTGAATGATGCATGATACATATGTCTAGGAAAGCATCCAAACAAATCACAATGATGGAATAAAAAATAGTACTAAAAAAAAGTACAAAAGAAAAAAAATAAACAGATCCTCTGCATCGTAAGTCTAATCTTGGTCCCATGCTCTTCATCTCCACATAAATCTAGTACATGAAGTAGAAGGGCGATTTCCTGTATCCATACTTCCAACAATATAATATGTTTGGGCCCAAAATCATGGACCAAACACGGTGTGAGACTATTTCCCAGTAGGCAAAAACTACAATATCAATGCCTAATAGTCAGTGAATATATTATAGGTAACAAATAAAAGGAAGTAGTGACAAGGAAGTACTTAGTAGTAAACAATCCACACCTTTAATGCATTCACTCTCATAAATCAACAATAGCTAATCAAATAAGGTAACCCTCTTTGTAGTACTCTCAGCCTAACACCTAGGTTTCAAAAAAAACAAGGATATATATTCCAAATACTATCTGAGGAATCACTCACCATCAATTCCCCCTATAGTCATGTGTAATTCAAAGACTCTTTGATTAAGCACTCACAATCAATTCCCCCTATAGTCTCTCAGCGGTAACTACATGCAATCTGAGGAAGCACTCAACATAAATTCTTCATGTGTCCTCATAACATATCTATAGACCCTCTAACAGAGAACTCAACGACAATATCCCTATGGTATCACAATATGATAATTAAAATAAACACTCTAAAAAATCCCTTTACATCAATTTCCCCTATCATCCCACTACAAAAGGTTCCTGTAGCCCCGTGTAAAACAAACATGTAGAAACGATAAAAAACTACCAAAGTGAACCCCTAGGACTACAGGTAAAGAAAACTAAAGTATATATGAATGTCAGATAAGATAAAACAATCCATCCTAAAATACTAGGCTTGGAAAACAAATAATAGCCAAAAAGACAGAACTAGACCAACAATCAAAACGAGCAACGTGGAAAAAAAAATCCAAGGCATAAAAATTAACCCCATTAATATGAAATCAAACTATACTCTAGAATAAAAGAATATTAGAAAATTAACAAGGGTAAGAATGTAATTATGAAAAATCCCGTTCAAAGGAATTTGGAAGGTTTTCCCATATAACTCAAATATGTTCAACCGAAAGGCACAAACCACCTCACTTGGAATCAGGAGATCGCTATAAGTGTACTTCAAGACTAGAATCACCGAAAAACATCGTAGATATACAATAATCCTAATATGATCAAAAGAAAATATATCATTAGAGAAATGGAATCATAAGATGGTGTACAAGAAGAAGAGTGAACTCACCGATGTGATTCCAATATGACCGACAGAGTCCGATTCGGAGAACGGCTGCTCGATCGAGGGCTCAGTGAAGATCTACGTCTTACGGATACTCTCGGATGAACTAGGTCGAGAAGAAGATGATTTTGTCTATAACACATGATCCCAAAATGCTTAATAAAAAAATAAATTACATGAAATGTACATTAGAAGTACACATCATGTACTTGCCGTCTCTGGCCCCCGTAATAGGCAGTATCCAGGTTAGCACACACAGCTGTGTGCATGGCCGTGACACGACCAGCACCCCACTACATGTGGTAACCAAGTACACAACATGCAATTATAATGTACATGGCGTGTACTTAAGAAATTTCCAAAAAACTACTATTTTTCCTCAAAAACACCAAAAAAAGGAAAAGTTACTTTAACAGAAGATTCAGGTTCTTACACAAAATAACTCACACCAATACCAGGTGTAAATTCTCCCAACCTCATAAATTCATCATGACCCAATATTTCATCTATGTATAGTAATAATATTTTAAAATAATATATATCAAAATGGTACCACACAAAAAAATCCACATTTTATTTTCCCTATTGAACCCATCAACAAACGTATTGGTTTGTTCAAACCTTCTACAACATTATCATCAAAAAATATATCCCATATTACAACTTAATGAAATAAAATAAAAATTCCAAATCATTATCATAAACCATACTCCAATATTTAAAACAACATATCCACACTGAAATCAGAAATCGTAGCCATATTATAGAAGGGTAACATGAACATTATTGAAATCTATCTGATTCCCTCTTGCTACTAAGCACATCACCCACCATGTATTATAGTCAAAATTGAATAATTGATTCAACTATTTTATTATATAGAAAATCATTATGAAATTTTAAAATATATAAATATACCTACCATGAAAAACCATTTCCTATAGTATTCCAAAATGATAGGGAAAAGTTGAGGAAGTATCCAGTTACCCATTCCCTCAAAAACCTAGATATTGGGGAAAAACCCAAAAAAATATATTTGGGATTAAATAATGATAAATAAATATACTAGTGTTGTGTAATAAATAATATTAAAAAAATAAGATATAATTTTCACACACATTCCCAACATATGGGTTCATAGTCAAAAAATACCAAAATAACATGCGTCAGGAACCTTATTATAACCATGATTAACTATGAAATTACACCATAACTATAACACAAAAAAAAACATCTATAAAAATATAAAAAGCATTGAAATATTTATAATTTCGCATTTCAACACATCATTAATGGTACTCTTGATTTATTATTTACAAGATTCATTACAGTTACTATGCATTTCTTTTAATTCAATATTGTTTACATCCACAACCCATTTTATTATTGATTAATCACATTTAATCTAGCCTTTTACAATTATTAACATTAACTATGATGTCAATTATCATTTATTATTGATTATTTTTCATCCGATAATATTCATGTTATAAACTATCACCCATTTAAAACTTTTGTAATTCTAATTGTGTTGTATCGCACTAGGAAATTATAATGATTGACCATAATAACCAAACCCATCATAAATTAAGCTAACTAAAATACATTATTATAGATGTCACACTAAAAATAAAATCATTTCCATTCAACATGACTATACATTTAATTATTAAGAAAATAATATTATATCAATCCCCCACAATCATATCAATTCCACAATATGTAAATGAAATGAGCCTTAATAACTATCCATTACCCCTTATATCATATAATGAACGATATATATATATATATATGATATCCAATATGGAAAATATTGAACACTTCTTTTGTGTTATATTTATTAGCAATAAGATTCATTCCACTATTTTTTAGTATAGATTCTTTTATGGTTTTTTTCGAACACAATATTGATAGTGAGAACGATTTAGAAAAGTACCAAAGAAAACAAAGATGTGAGTTGCATCCATTAAAACTATGTCAATGGATGACTATAATTTTAAAACAGTTATGGAAGTACTCAATTTTCATCAATGATTTTAAGGAAATTATTTTTTACTAATGTATTCTAGAGTTGATTGAGAGGACAAGGAAGCTTATTAAAAGTTCATTTTAAGAACCATTTAACGAATATTTGAGGTTATTGAGATCCTTTTTTATTGGTGATTGTTCGATATTATGTCACATTATTGATTTTAAAGGGAAATATATTTAATTCCATCATATATAATATAATATGGTGAAGATATTATTTACCTAAAAATATACTTGGATGATTTTAAGGAGAAGAAGATTTTGGGTGAGGTAGTGCGGTATTGTTGATGTACTCCCTTGATTCCTTATATTCTGTTGGATCATATAAATTAATCATATTCTTAATAATTTTTATTTGAATTTATTTTATATTATTTCTAAGAATTTGAGATGAATTAAGGAATTCTATATAAGTATAATGAATATTTTCTTTATTGCTATGAGAAATAAGAAAATCACTATATATATAATTATCTTCCTATGTTGAGATTTTTATGAAAGAGACTAAAGGAATAAATACATAAGGGTTGGATGGAGAATAGTTAAGGGTATTGAAATGTTATATTGTGAGTTTTAAAAAAAATTAAATCTTCACTAAATACATAAGGATTCCCTAGTACATATGTAAATGCACAGAACTCATACATAATGGTAGAAACCCTATATGTAATAATATACATATTTCTATATTTGATATGTAACGGTTAATTAGATATTTACAAGAATGTGTATGAGTTTATAATTGAATAAATACGGGTAATATTCCAAAATAAAAGAGTCCATATGAGATACAAATATTGAATTTTTCTATGGTCTATGATTAAAAGTCACCTGGGAGACATTTAATGGTGTACTAGATTCCCCAATTAATATAAAACATTCATTCATGAAATTAATTGTGATTATTAGAAATTAATGGTATTTGAAATCATAAATTTATATAAGGATAATTTATATAAATAATTAAATTTTATTATGTTTCATCCAATATTCATTGAATAAAAAAGCATGGTTGCATACAGGTATCATGATAATTCTTTATTTTGTTGGTGATAACATATAAACTGTAATAAATGAATAAATCACACCAAAATAAGTGATTTCATTATGAAAACATGACTATGTAAATAGAATACATTATTCTGAGAACATTATGCACAGCATAACAGATTCAAATCAATGATATGTGGAATTAATGTTCCAATTTTCGGGTTTTTAGGGATAATTTTCCATGATAATTAAAATATTCAAGGATAATGGAAAATATATGATTAGTGGGATATTTATGTTTAAATAATTTAATATTTTTGTATATTATTCTAATCCTATGTATATATATATATTTAACTTATAAATATTATGGAGGACATCAAGGGTTGAGGAACCATGCGTTCTCTTTAGATTTATGATTCTAATATTGTTATCATTTGTAAGAATAATGATATCATGCATTTCATAAAAATTTATATATTAAAATTTATGGAAATTAAATCATCTGTCTGGGAAATTTTGATTTTCTATAATGTATATAACTAGATGGAGAATGAAAGATATTAACCCATTTGGTCCATGAAAATCCTTATCAATTATTGAAGGATAGTGAGAACCAAAACCACTTTGAATGATTATCTATGTGCATCGAAGAAAAACAATATTGATAGATACGATCTCATGTATCATCATTTGGTGACATAATAGTTCAATGATGGCTATATTTTTAATATTAAGTTATTATATCTCTATATTGTAAGGATATTAATAATATATATAGTGAAATATCTAAATATTGTTGTATAAAAGTGAAAAGTGGGCTAGTTTCAGAGTCTAAAAATAAAAATTATTTTTGATGAACGTCTCTAACCAATTAGGTACTAGAAAAAATATTTCATGGATATAAAATTGAATGAGCCTCAACATTATAAAAAGAAAATGGGTATGAGTGTTCTGAAAAACACCACCATATAATTTGTATATTGTTATCCAAATTAGAGGTAAATTTTTTTATTATAACGACATCAATAATTTTTATATTTTTGGATGTAATTGAATTTATGAAAAAAATGAGTAAAATAAAATTTCTAGTGTGTCTTATTTAATGAATAGGTATAGAGGTAGAAGGGACAAAAATTTATTATTGAAGAAAAAATAATTCAAAAAAGTGAGACCCCCTAGTTTGATGCCCCGATAATAGAGGAATCATAAAATAATATAAAATCATTGTTTTACCTATTCTTCTATTGTCAACCAATTTAATGATTTAGATATATTGAGTGTCATTACCTAGGAAAATTTTACGTCATACTTGAAGAATTAATATATATTTATGACCCAAATTCATTCTCTTCCAAGACACAAAATAATATACTTATGAACAAGTTTAAAAATAATAATATGTAACACATCCAATTACAATAGGATGAAGTTTGAAATTCCATATACTGTAAAAAATAAAAAATTAAACCAACCACGAATATAGAGTATTTATTATAGAAATACATTTTTTAATAGATAGAATATAATTTTACATAATATTATGTCTTGAATTATAATGATGAAAAGGAAAATAAAATCTCATATCATAATTTTGATCAAAATTTTCCTTATAATAGTGGAGATGATTATTTCTAAAAATAATTGAATGATTAATCCTAAATTATTTTAAGATATATCTCTTATTTAATGAACCTGCCAATAGTATCCAAAAGTTAGTGGTTCGATTATTACATTGTAATAAATTATAATGAATCACGCCCCAAAGGTTTGAATAGTTTAGTAGTCAGGGGTAACTTGATAAATACATGAATCTCACAATACAATTGAAAACATAAAATACAAAATTGTAATATCAACGAGTTTTTAATTATTTCATCTACTATAACCCTCCATGTCAATGAAAATAAATATATTGGAATCATAGTGAATGAAACATAGTAAGTATGTGAGATTAAATACATAGTAAGGGTATTAATATAATAGATTCTATGAATAATTATATCATAATAAATAATTAAATTTAAATAAATGTAATAATTGAAATTTAATAAATAACATGAGAATAATATGGAAAAATTAATCATGTTATTATATATAAAAAATTACATGATCCTAAAAAAATCCATGTATATTATAATTAATCAAATAATCACATGGACATTAGGGAATAATCAAATTTTAAGCTTATCCATAATTTCTGACATCATAACAACACTGTTAAGTCCTCGTTCGAATGAACTATAAAAAAATAGGTAATGATCCATCTAAAAAACCAACGAAGTTTATCCTATTAGAAAAAACCAGGGATCGAGGAGTTATATCAGGCCTCGACCATCACTTAATTTTCCCAATTCTATACACATATAAAAATATTGAAATATATTCATCATAAACATTAATTTTTTTGAAACAAATGCACAAAATGTTAATAATTAACCCAATAAATAATCATAATCATAAAAAATCATGGTTAATGTGGTCAATGGTAATAAAACTGTACATCCCTAATCTAATATTTCATAATAATATAGAGAAATTATAATATTTCTATTAGTTCAACATATCCCATTGGTGTCAAAATTATAATAATGGGTTTCTATCCGTTATTAGTATATATAACATAAAAATTCATTAAAACAATCATGAGGAAAATTGAAAATTTACATTGAAAATATTTTTCAAATGATAGATTACTCAATATTAAAAAAATATCTTTATCAATATATATAATTTTAAAAATTCAATAGGAAATTAAAAACATTTAATTGATATGATATGAAAAAATACCTAAAATGTTGTACACATTAAAATAAGGATTCCCTTAATTGTTTTCAGAAAAGTCCAAAAATCAACATTTAGAAATTTACGTGAATATTCCATTAAACACATTTTGTAAATATTTGGACATGGTTAAAAATTTCATTAAAATTTCATTTTTTTATTTCCCCAAAGATTTTAGTAAACAATTTTATAGGACATGGTTTTGGATGAAAAATAGTTTTGACCATAAAATACAAATAAATGGGGATTTTCATAACAACAATTTCATAATTATTTAGTGTACCAAATAGAGGAATATAGATCCATTACATGAAAAAAATGAATGAAAATAGGGGAATAAAATTCATGAATTTATTGAGTGATATATCATAATATTTCTTCGTGGAAAATTTAAAAATAAACAATCCCGATAAACAATGCAATAGAAAAATTTACCATTACCATTTTGGTAACATTTAAATTATAAGCCCCATGAATGAAATAACATAAATAAAAACATGTTATAATATACATATAAAGGTATATATGACATAAAATGTTAATGGTGACGTGTATACAACATTCAAAATGACTAATTGGTTAATATGGTATATGTCTCATTGATATAAAATTGAGACGATATACCCATACATTAGATACAACATCGATTATACATGACCAAACATTTAATATATTAAATATAAGTTTATTATATATATATTAAAGAACAATATTGATATATATTATATAATCTAGTATGTACATATTGTCTTTTTACCACCCATTTATTAATATTTATTTACTAGAAATACTATTTTTGTTGATATTGGATTCAATTTTTGTGAATGTTTTGGTTCGGTAATTTTTTTCATTTTACATTGGTCAAGAATCTGTCATATCGATAATAGAAACCCTGATATAAATATAATATGTATTCATTATTTATGTATATATATTAATCTATAAAAGTTATGTAGAGAAAAGTATTACATAAATTATAGAGACATTAAGCATTATATAAACATAACGATGTTTCCATATTTCATAATTGATGTATTTAATTGAAAATTTATAATAATTAACCATTATAAAATCATTATTATGTCAATATATAATTTTTATTTATAAAAAACATTATTATTACCATCCATGTAAATATTAAATGAAAATATTTTCACAACCCTATGGAAAGGTGATTATCCGCATATATACATGAGAGATTTTTTTGTTAAAATTTTTAATGGGTAAAAAGTGGGTTGTGATATTATAATTCCATTAGTATTATTATTTAATAAATATATGATATATTAACTATGATTATAATCTCATCCTTCCATGTAATGTGTAAGGGAGAATCAAAGAACATTGCTTCTTGCGTAGGTAGTCTGCTACACACACTAGCAACGATATCATATCACCCATAGAATGGATCATAAAAAGGTATTTGTGATATAATAATTAAAAATGAATATTATTTTCATCAATATATTATAAATACGTTTAATCCATAACTATATCTTTCCTTTAATTGTTTATAATGAAAATGAATTATATGAGTTTTAGGGGTGGATTTCCGTCATATTCGTGATCTACTATTTCATTTCACATGTGATAAAAGTGAATAATGATATTGGTTATTACATTAATATTTAACCATATCATTATATAAGAAATTTTGGTGATACTATTGTATCATAGTAGAATATTATTTTATATAGGATTGAGATGAAATAAAACAAATATGCACGTTTAAATTTTTGGACCTCTTCTATAGAGAGCCTCTTCAGGATAACTCCAAAAGAATCATAAGAATGATTAGTAATCATAATAAGAACGCTAAGATAATTTTATTAATTAGGGATGGTATTTGGATAATTATTTTTAAACCATTGGTTTTTGAAAGTGTGAATAAGGGAGGAGAGTTGGTGTCATTTTATATGTAAGGGAGAGGATTCCCAGATAATTTTTTAAATGATAATGTGTTATAAACATTTTTGAATGAAAAAGCATAAAAAATGGAAAATTGTAGACATATAAAGGTTATAAGATGTAAATATACAAATAATATTGGTTTTGGAAATTCGTTATGTTATTTTAACCCTTATAATCTTAGTTTATCCCCTATAAACCCATTCTTACCTTAAATGCGATAATTAATTTTCATAGTTTTTAGTTTTAATTAATGTCAAAAAATAATGTAAAACTTAATTAATATTAGAAATTATTAACATTAAAATTGTGGAATCCATTTTCAAAAATTTAATTCAATTATGTGGTAGAAATACAATTCAAATTAAACCCTAATAGATGAAAAAACACGATTTCAAAAGAAGAGTAATTATTATAATAAATGTAGTTATATCGTAATTAATTATAAAATTGATTCTAGTAACCTAATTTACAAAACATGTAACATTATTGAACAAATTATTCATTAAAATAAATTTCTAATATAATTTATCTTTATTAATAATTAAAATCAAAATGCAATTTTAATTAAAAATATGCATTTTTATCTATTCATTAAAATGAATTATCATTTAATAAAATTATAAAAAATGCACCAAAATTTAAATTTTTATTATATATTAAAAAATGAATTTTATTTTTTTCATATAAATTTTCCAAATTTGGTAAATATTATTTTTAAATTATATGTGAAAAGAAAAACTAATCTGCCTTTTAGAAGAAGATTTTTCTTGAAAACATTTATTTTCCATTAAAATGATTATTTTTGATTTAAAGGAAATATAGTAACAATAATTATTATTTTATACTTCAGAAAAATGAAGAATATTCAAAACATATTTATCCCATTTCATACCTAATAACATAATGGCACGATTATATATTTCATGTTTAAAAAAATATTTTAAAATATTACCATTTTTGTTTGAAACATTATCTTATGCACATCCCTTAATTTTAAAATGTTTTAATTTATTTAAGAATAATTTAATAATAAATTATTAAGGTGTTACATTCAACCCCTAATAAAGAAATAATTTACATTCAATTTATCATTTATCATTGTTATAAGTGGGTTTTCATTCTAAGATAACATTGTTTTAAACTCCCTTTGTAGAAAAGTTTAATATATCATCCTCTTATAAGAGAGAAAGGGAAGAAAAGATTTTATATTGTGTAAAATATTACTAATTTTACACATTTGATAAAGCATTTTGGAATTAAATGTATGAAAATTGAAATCAAGCATAAATAATTATATAGACCTTTTGAGACCATAGATCATAAGAATGTGAATGATAAATAAAAGGTCAACAACAATTAATCCTAAAATATGTTATGTGGTAAAAGAACCTTTGTCTCGATATATAAGAAGGTAATATGAATATTTTTTTTTACTAATATCATTTTCCATATTTTTTGAAATTATTTTACAGCTTATGAATAAAAGTAAATAGACATAGATGATATATTTATTTTTCATAATCAAAATTTAAACATTTGGTGATCATTTGATCAAATTCCACATTATCTATTTTTCAAAAAATTAATGTCCAAAATGAATATTTTGTATACAATGAAATAAAATTATTTGTTAACATATATTAAGATCTTTAATGTTTGAATTGTATTTCCACCTATCACTGAATATTTCAAAATACCAATATATTTGGCCCATGTTATCCAATAATACATTAATCTCTAATACCTCATTAGTATATCACAATGTTAATTAAAATCCATTTCATAATTATTTTAATAGAGAAGTGATAATTTAAAAATACTGACATGTTGAAAAACATCAGGTATTATTGTGTTAGGCGCAACACCCTTGTAACCCTTTATTTTCGTGTTCAAGCCCTGTTACCTCACCTGATGAAACATGTTGCCACTTGTCATGAAGGATGAATATTTTCAAAAATTATATTACTTTAATTTGTATAATGTTCCTAAAGTTAAATCACTCATAACTGACTAAACATTCCAAATAATGAAATACATAAAAGATACCAATAGAATTAATCTTATACCCACAAAATTTAATTATATTCTTACTGAAATAAAATTTTAACTAAAACAAATACTAAACCAATTAGTTTTATTTCTGTAAATGTTTCCAAAGATATCATAAATCATGGTAATCCTAAATAAACATAAACATAATAAGGCAGTGTTTAAAAAATTGATCTTTTTATAAAACATAAAATCATAAATCCATGGTGATATCCTTAACTGTTATGTTATCAAAGATATATATGCGTGAAAAATTAACCACAGTCCATAGATGTTTTATGGTAAATATAACTAAAGAACCATTTCTATAAAAGAATATATAATTTAAATATTAATTATGTGTAAATATATATTCCTCCCCTTAATATGAACATAGGTCCTTCCATGGATAATTTTTTCAAAATTAAAAGGAGAAATGACTCAAATATTACCTGGGTTCCCCACATTTATTAGAAAAAACATTAAATGGAACCCAAGGTTGAAATTTATTTCCTTAAATTATAATATTTTAATTTCTCTAAAAATTAAATACTTTATTCCCTAATTTTACACTCATACAATATTTTTGACATTCATTTGAGAGACTTTTATGGTCATCTCGTATAATATTTATGACATGAATTAAACATAGACATCATTATTTAATGGTCAACAAAACTCTCGATATTAGTGAAATCAACAATTTTATTCTTTTGTGAGTCTAAGAGTTAGCTATGTTATATGTTTTTAATCATTTTTCGTGATAACTTATTCATAAAAATCATTATATGATTCAAACCAATAATAATCCTATTTGGTTTTCCATAATTAGAAAACATCCAATAATATTAAATGATGACATTATTCCTTCATGTTCCATCTATTGAATAAACCACAATTATAGTGTGATTTAAAATAATCTTAGTGGGAAGATTATATATTTATTAATAGGATGTCTAAAAATTAGAAACTTATTTTCTATGTAATACACCTTAGTATTAATGAAAATAATTTATTTTCAAAATCAATTCAAATCCATAAAAATGGGTTGTTAAGAAAATCTAAATTATCTAGAACATATCCCCATAGAGTGTCAAACCAGCTACATAGTAATGTTAAATATGATGTACTTAGTAATACTAGATTCAATCCTGATGCTCCTTTATTATAGTTATTACACCTTGGTAAATCTATTCTAGAACCACTCCCACGTATAGTATCTAAAGAGGGATGCATTTCTAGGAAAATCGACAAAATATATTCTTTTAAAATTAATTCGAATGATTTTCTAATCTTATCCTGCAATTAAATCATAGGCTTATGATTTTTAATATTTTATTCCTCAATATAGTTACCAAGGATTCTACTAAACCAACGCTCATAACAAATATCAATATCCTCAACATAGAATTCCTTTTTCGGTAGTTATATAATTACAATAGCATAAGATACTACGAATCTATTCCCAAAGGATTGAATTTTTTAATATTCTGGGTAAACTACCTGTGTACTTGATTATCACATTAATATTGAAAAAATACCAAAATTCATATATTTTGAGTTGAATACTATGTCCACTAGCATAAAAACATATAAAATATAATACACGTCAAGGAATCCTAGGGAAAAAACAGAAAAGACAACTGATCTCAAATGCCCAGTAAGGGTATGGGTAAAACATACCTAACCAATAAATGAATAATAGTAAATATAGAAAGGTAAATTACACCAAAAATCATTTCAATTAATCAATAAATTTATAATAATATGGAAATATTAAATAATGATCAAGTTATACCATATACATAATATAAGGGGTCCCTTAAACATTTAAATGACCATTCAAACTAATCAAATAATCACACAGATATTAGTGGATAATACCAAATTTGTTGAATGGATCACACTAAAAGTCATAAAAATATTTTCAAGGCCACAATCCGAGATATAATATATAAATTCTTAAAGCCTCGTCCAAAACCCCATGATTTCTTACCTCAAGGGACCAACAGATGTATCGAGGGGCTATAGTGTACCTATTCTATCATATAATAAGTCCAATGCATTCCATATATTAATAGTGTGAAACATATTTTATATAAAAATTCTAAGTAGAAACTAAAAAAATAATGATAATAATTATCCCAATGAATAAATGTAACCATATAATATTTAACGAAATATAATAAATCGTAATATGATTTTACATTCCTGAAAAAAAGATCATAAAAAATCCAGAGGGATTATTTTATGGAAAAAAAATCCATTTTGTATTATATTCTGAAAAAATGGTTGGTGCTGATTATGAATTGAAATACTATAACAAATCAAAAGAAACATTCTTAAGGAAAATTACCATTTAACCTAGAAAATATTTTTTATCTAAATGATATAAAATATTTGGATTTTTTTTTAAAACATCCTTTAAAAATTTCAAAGGATGATAGAAACCACCGATCAGTAATTATTTTGTAAAATTCATTACATTTTATACATATTGAAAAAATGATTCCTTTCATAGTTTTAACAAAAATAAAATTTGTCTAGTTTAAAAAACGACATAAATATTAAAATAAAAATAATTTTTAAAAAGTCATGAATGAAAAAAATACACTAATTAATAATTTTTGAGGGAGATTAAAAATATTTGAGAACATTTTAAGAATAAAAAATTGAAGATAAATTATTTCCTACCGAAGAGATAAAAAAACTCGGAATTTATTAAAAAAAATTATCCCAATAATTTTAATTACCCAATAGAGGAAAATTTTACAATTAATTGAACATTTTTTGAATATTAATTATATAATAGAAATCATTAGTTTATTTAGTTATTGATCATAATAGTATATCATGATATATTTAATCATAAAAAATCATCCTAAATGATGAGATTTTAAAATAAATACATACCACATTAGTTGCATTAGAATCATATAATGAATGAAGGGATTAATATAAAATGAAATATTATATTATATTAATATAGTGGAATTCATGATATAAGAAATCAATGTGATAACATACACACCACATAAATGAACTATGTATTCAATAAGGAATACATCTCAACGAAGTAAGAGTTAGATGAGAAACCCATACCACATGTTCTAATATATTCTCTGGTGTCCAAACATCTTTTATAAACAATTTAGTTTTGTTATCAGTATATTAAAATAATATAATAATATATATCATTGCTTATATTATTTAATTATGTGCTTTTATTACCCACATATTAATTGTTCTTTGTTAAAATCACTATTTGGGGTGATAGTTTCTTCGTTTTCATGTATGTTTTGGTTGGTTAATTTATGTCCTTCTTATTTGAGATTTGATATATCTTATCAAGAATATAAATAATGATATAAAAATAGTATATTCTAATTATATATATATATAGAAATCTGTAAAATTTATTTATAGAAAATGGATTACAGTGTTCATTGAGATAATAGGTTGTGTGTATGCTTAAATGATGTTTACATTTCATTTGATGATTGGAATGAATGTAAAAATAATATTAATTAAAATTTATATAATTATTACTATTTAATATATGTAATTTAAATTAATCAAATAGATCCTTTATATAATTCATGTAAAATATGAAAAACATTTCACATCTTTATGTGGAGGTTGTAGTCCCCATTTACGCACAACCAAAATTATTATTTTGAGAAATTATTTAAATTTAAGAAGTTGGATGTGATTTATATTTACAGAACTATGGACATGTCATAAAGATAAAAATATATTAATTAACAATATCCTTACTACATTCTACGTGAAGAACATGTGAAAATAAAATAATATCGCTTCACAATGTCGTAGTATATCGTACACAAGGTCATTATCGTATGTCACAATGAATAGAAGAAAAGAAGTTATATGTTATATAATTATTAATAAATTATAAAACTTTCATAAAAATAATATTTTTATGTTAAATCCATAATTTTATACATCCTTTTATGTTGGACATGGAAAATTAATTGTATCAGTTCACATGCTGATAGACCTCCACACACATGATCAATAGATTTGTTCTACATTAGATGGAGGTGGAGAAGGATTTGGGTTACTAATACAACATAATAACATATATTTATATTATATATATATTTTTATTAAATTATCATATTTCAATATTATTTCAGTGAGGTGGGATTGGAAATAATAAGAAAATAAACATTTTATATTTTTACAACATTTTGGGAGAGCCTTTTTAGGTTTGTTCCCAAATCCTTCATTGGGTGGAAACTGTATCAAACTAAAGCATCTAGAATTTGGGGATGGAATTAAGGAATTTATTTTAGTATGTATTTTCAAATACAATATGTTTTTCTATTTGAGGATTGGATGATAGGGGGTGGCTATTTATAAGTGGGGGAGAAGATGCACATGGAATTTTTGGAAATATAATGTCATACCAACATTATTTCCATGATAAAAGCCTCCAAAATTGTAAAATAATGAATATTATATGAAATATGGTATATATATTGATAAATTTGGTTTTGGACACGTTCTATACCATTTGTAAACCCAATATGTTTAGTTTATCCACTGGAAAACCTATTTTTACCTTACATTGGTAAATATTTTTTAGTATTTTCACTATTACTCGCCTTGAAAAATTAATTTCACGTTATTTTATATTATAAATTATTCTAATTCAAAATATTTAATTAATAATTATTTATGCAATGCATTTATTTTTCCCAATTTGATTTAAAATTAAAGTCATAGTTGAATAAAAAAATCGGTTTTCCAATAAAATTAATTCAGAATATTAACAGTTTTCATATCAAAATTATATATGAAATTTATTCCAATAACCTCAATCAATAACATTTTAAATTTTTAATCTAATTTTACATCAAAACTAATTAATAAATTATTTAAATATGTAAATAATTTATATTTAAATGACATTTTAATTAAATAACATAAATTTTTATACGCATCAAAACAACATTAGACATAAATTTGTTTCAATAATTAACTAAAAAATAATTTTTATATGTTGATTTAAAAAATTAATACTATACTTTGTAATACATTTTATAAATGTGGTAAAAATTAGTTTTGAAATAATTGTTTATCGTGGGACTTAGCTAACTTTTAGAACAATATATAGCTCTTCGAGAAACATTTACTTTTCCTCAAATTGATTATTATATTATTCTAATAAATAGATGAATATGTAGTTTTATTTTATAAATGTGTAAAGAATATAATATTCATAATTTTATTATTTTTATTCATAATCCCCAAATTGATGGAATTTCTAAAATATTCATTTTTACAAAATAATAAAATTATAGAGGATCAAATTTCTTTTAAAACTAGTGTTTCTTGAAACAGAAGTTATTTAAAAGATTAAATCTATTTAAATAGAAATATATATTAATGTCTCAGAGTGTTACACATTATAATTTTCTTGATGTAATTTCTACTTCCTCTAATTTCTATTTAAAATACATGAAGTTTAATATCACCATACATGAAGTAGATTATAAGATGATGGATAAACCACTCACATAAAAATCATTGATGATAATAAATCTCAGCATGAAAAAAATATACAGGTGTAAAAAAATTAAATACCCTGATAATAAAATATATAGAATTATGAAATTTTGGTTATATGTCATCTTATAGCCAATTGATACCAGAAAAATTCATGATGAAAATTTCAAGGAATTATAGAAATAAAAAATTCATTCATTGATATTATAAATCAATAGTTATATGTTAATGTAATGAAGATACTAAAGAATTATAATTCCTTCAATGAGAATAATCATGATTTTGAGAGAAATAATCAATATAATCAAAATGTGTGTGTACAAAAAATAAATTTTGTAACACCATAAAATTTTTTGAAATATTTTTTTATAATTAATTTAAACATCTCAATATTTTGAGTTACATGTATCACATAATTTATCTTATGTTACTTGCAACATAATGCTTATGTTTCATTAAAAACAATGCTGAGTTTAAAAGAAATATTAATTATTATCAAAATACAAATATTTTATATTATCACTTATAATTTTTAATGTCATATAAGAATATAATCAATTAAATTATGAAAATATATTGTTTACAAAATTAAAAATAATGATATTTTTTGTGACCAGGTAATTATAAATCAAAATAAAACATTTTCAAAATAAATGAAATCATTTTTCTAAAAACCCATTATTATTCATATAAATGAATTTTACAAAAATAAATTAAATGAATAAATTTTGAAGATTTATATTATTTTAATGTAAATATTTTATATTAAATAAAAATTTTAACATTCATATTTTTCATTTTCTATACAAGGGATAATAATTAATATAATTTATCAATTAAAACCATATCTTTTGAAAAATTGGACCTTCACATTTCGGGTACATATATTAAAAATATATTTTGAAAAATTATAAATTTAATTTTAAAAAAATAACTTTATTTTTTAATCATAATATATATATCATGGTAGGTTTACATTTAAAAATTATTCTAAGATGTTTTATTTTATGATGTATAGTAAAAAATATTGACTTTTAAATTAAAACTACATTTTCATTTAATTTAGCTATAATAATAAATTATATTTTAAATTTATTTTAATGTAATAATTGTTCATTTATAAATTAATTAATTCATTTAATATCATTGTAATAATTTATTAATGAATATTTTATAAAATATCATTGTATTCTTTTGAACATTTTATCTATAAAGAAAACCTACTTTCTCATCGCGTTTGCAGGATTATTTTTTAATTTAATTTTATCATTTTTTAATGGAAATTTAAAAAATGGATTCGATTTTTTTAATAATAATTATTTTTATTATCTAATATGGTGAATGTATTTTTTGTGTAAAATTTATAATAAATACACTAAAAATAATTTATTTTGGTTAATATGAAAATAAGGTTACCATGATGTCACAATAAATTGGTAATGAATCAAATGACCAATAAAATTGTCAAAAATTAATTTTCTTATAATTTTTTAGAAAATAAACCTATATTGTTCTATAATGGCCCATTTTTTATAGTTTGTACATGTGAAAACTATCAGAGCATATGTTTCTTTTTATTAATACCATTGTGGTCCTCTCCATCAATTATTAAAAGAATCCCACTATCTTCTCTTTTTCAGAACAAAAAACCGACTTATTTAAGCCAATAAATTCAAAAATAAATTCCCAAAATAACCCGTCTCATTCTATAGGGAATAGTTTTTATATAAATCCAATCCAGTATGGCTTTGGGTGAAATACAAAGGTGGATACTCGATGAATATGCAACATTCAGGAACATGCATTTTTTGATATATTTCATTATCCACATCCTTAAATTATAATTATAACCTGATGATTTAATAACCTTATTATCTAAAATATAACTATATTTTGTTATTTTAATGTCATAACATATAATTATAACCATATACATCAAATTGTTTACGAAATCATCGTTTGTTTGTACAAGAAACTATCACCTCACAGACTAATATCAATAGTTTTTCCATTACCATCTATCAAAAGTTATGTATTATGATGGATATAATGAACATATAATATAATTATAACATAATTATGAATCCAGAGACATTATATAATATTTAAATCTTTTTAAATTCTATTGTGTATAAGATAATGTTGCTTCTGTGTACAACAGACTACCACCTCACGAAGCGATGTGATTATTTTATCATAAAATATTTACATGGAAGATAATACAGATAAGTTAAATTAATATTAATTAAAATAATATAATATTAATTTAAAATTTATCATTATTAGAGGTTTATATTTCATTTTATTTATTAAATATTCTCACACTCAATGTTGTTAACATTGATCATTTACTTGTGGACGACCACCTTCATAATGCGATATGACTCTTGTTTCATCACTAAATTGTATGGATGATATGTAAATTAATATAAAATGATATTTATTATATAATTAACATTAGTTAATTATATTATATTAATTACATCATTTTCATAATTATTGTTGAAAATGGAAATGTTACTCAGGCGTACATATGATCTACAATCTCCGTTATGGTAACATAATATATTCCACAAAACCAACCTTCCTTATTTGAAATAAAATTAAATTTTATATATTAATATAATAATTATTTAATTATTATTTTTCAGAATATTATGGAACTATGTTAAAGATAATTGGATAAAAAAAAACAACACATATAAGAATAATATAGCGGTTGTCACACAAAACATGAATTTAACAATAATTTGTTAAAAAATTTATAATAAAAGGACATATGAAAATAAAATATTGTTTGATATATAAAATTATGGTTATATAATATATTTATAATAAAAATATGTTATTTATAAATTTTTTTCAATGACTTTGATATAGTTTAATACTTACGATAAAAAATTTATAGTCTATCTTTTATTTTGTGGAGAATTATGAAAATTCCCAACTCATTTGTTCTGTGAGGTGTATATAATAACAATTTTTTATTTTTTTATTAATAATATTTTTTCATTGTATATATTGTTTAATTGTATATAATTATTTCATGGGTATTATGATTCCAAGGATTACTAATGCAATAAGGGATTTTTATCTCAACTTGCCTTAATTGAGACACATGTTATGTTAGGCACCTATATTCTTCCATGAGATGTATAAGAATCCCCTTTAAAATGTAATTTCATGAATTTTTAACTTAATGATAACTTAAATCTGATTTTATTTTATTGAATCTTGGGTAATATGATTCTATGCTATGAAATTGTTCATGAATCAACATTACAATCTCATTATTTATCAGGATTACTTATAATTATGTTTATAATGATAAAATATTATGATTCTTCTATGAATAATAAAAAAATAATTTTCCTCTATTTATTCACGATGTTAATAAGTAATATTAAAATGTATTCACTCTTTTATAATAAAAATAATTGAGAGTTGTATTTAGGAAAATATGGATTTATTTCCTCTTTGGGTAGAAATCTGTTTTCTTCCAAAACCATGAATTATAAAAATATATGAAAATGTTTTTAACATATTATATTAACAAGAAATTAATACCCATTAAATAATTTTTCAAATATTTTTATAACATTGTTTTATTATTGTTTCCATAAAATTCCCATTGGATTTTAACGAAATGTGAATGGAATCATATTTAATGTTTACAAAAGGAATGATACATCATATTTCCATGAAAATTATTTTCCTTTAACTTTAATTTATAATTTTAAATATTATTTTCAATGAATAATATTTTCAAATTTTTTATTTTGTAAAAATATATTTTCCAATAAAATATATAATCCTCAAGGAACGTCCAATGTGATTTATCCTTCTAAATATTTATCCATTTAAGATGATAGAGTTTGATTTGACTTATGTTTTACTATGTATATGAACATGAATACTATTATTACTCTACATATAAATTACTTATGATGAATTTGTTTTATGAAACATTAATCTCTTCAATAAGTTATACCATGATAAATAGTTATGAAATCTATTTGCTTTTAAACAGGTAATGATTTGATGAAATGGTGCATTGATAATATAAATCATATCTTTTCCATGGGTTGTGATATGGTGGAATTTTCAATGAAAACCATTTCATTTTTTGTATCATGATGGTTTTAATATTTTATGATATTTTGTCACACTAACATATAATTTTTACTATATGATGGTGTTTATATTTTAACCAAGGATGGGTGGGACATATATCCCCCACCAATGTAGTGGGTAATGATAGATAACTCGTGTGTTAGTTTGTTATACATGAATCAGATTTTATGATCTTTATTTTATACATGAACCTTGTTACATGTCCATAATAATAAATATTAACCTGATTAAAAGTCCATAATTTTGTTCATGAACATGATTACATGTTTACATTGTTATGGATTAACCTACCTTCTGTGTCAATAATGTTATGCATCAATCTGGTTTCTAGTCCACACGTTTTTTTGATGAAATTTTAAGTAATTGGTATTTATTTAGTGATTTATTTATTGTTTTTAACATTATTATTGTACCTATATCTATTTTTACATGTTCATAATGTCCTAATATGATTTTTATGCCACAAATCTGAGAATTATTTCAACATTTTTCTTGTATGGATCGTGTTCTTTGATTCCCTTTTTATTCATGTCTTATAAACTACCAATAATTAATCAATGACTCATTATTATGATGATTTTTTTGGGAACATTTTTCAAGTGTTATGATCATGTTCTCTTACCCCTGTGATCATGTTATGATTTCATATTTCCCTTTTTACATAAAGGGATCATCTTCATTGATCAATTATTAGTATTCTTTTCACCATGATATGATTAATGGTTTTAAATAGATGTAATAAACGGGAAGATATTTATGGGTTTAATTGAATAGATTTCATGAATTAAATATATAGTTTTCAATGTTTCAAAAGGTAATAAACTGTTATAGTCCTTAAGAAAGTGTTTATGTAATGAATTTAAATTTAATATAAAGGGATGTAATATCCATATATGATACTACTTGGTTTATATAGATGGTATCATATGAATGGTTTAGTTAGAAATTGTAAAATAGAATGATAAATATTTTTTTACATCCCCAGGTATATATCCAATGACATGTCCATGGATGTATCTAAGGATATGTGCAACAATTAGTCATAGTATAGTAAAATATTATTGAATGATGTTAAAGGATAAAATAAGTGGTTTCCATGAAATTAAATCCTTATATGGATACTACAAGTGTGGTTGGTTATATAATAGATGTTTTTTGTGGTAATAAAATTGAAAATGCTACATTTAGATGGACTCAATTATCACTTAGTGCATGATAATGAGTCTTATTTCAGACCTATTTGACACAATCGAGTGATATTCTTTAGAAATTTAAAATATCACTATAAACCGCCAATATTGATCAAAATTAATGATTAATATTAATTAAATTATATAAAAATAAGGTTTCATACATTAAAAATGACTCATGATTTTAACATCAGAAATGTTATTTTTAGTAATTATGTGGTTCCCTTAGATGACTCATGTTTCTCACACTTTGATTTTTATTTTAGATGATAGAGGGATCCTGAAGGGATGATCTTGACATTAAATATGATGGAAAACTTTTGGATTTGAGTAAAATGGGATGATTAATGTAGTGATAGATTTTATGATTATTCCTAATTGGTCATCATGGAATATGATAAAATACATACACCTTATATAACACTTTGGTTCACAAAATAGGATAATGATAATGTTCATTGATATTTTGGGTAGTGTAGAACAAAGATGATATATAATTATGACTCCAATATGTCTTGAATGTTGGAAGAAGTAACCATGTGAGTGTATTAGAGGAACACTGATTTTTTATTGTGTACAAGATGGAAACAATTAATTTAATATCCATGGAAAAAAGAAACGATAATTCAATTCAATGGATTTGAATATTGTTATACCTAGTATATTATCAATGGTTGAGTTCCTTAAAGGATTAATTTAAGAAAATTATGAAAATATATGTCATAGGGTAGAACCTAATGAAGGAAATAAGAATGGTTTTATAATTAATGGATTTTTCAAATGAATATAATCACCTAGATTTTTAGAATTACGTTTTCGATGATAACATCACACAATACATCTCCTAAGAAACACTTGAATATTATTTTCAAATATTTACATATGATATTTTCAGGTAATATTACTTTTCTCTCACTCATTGGTGATTATGATAATTGAGAAAAAAATTTCAGGAATTTCTGACATTATTTCACTCTTTTGTTGGAAAAAAATTTTCTTCAATATAAATGTTTTTTATTTTTTTTAAATGAATTTTTATTCTTCTATTAATTTTAAATAAAACATTAACAAATTATTACCTATTTAAAAATACATTTTTTTGGAATGTTAATTTTTTTCCAAACAATGCTAATTTATTTTTTAACATATCTCTTAAACGAATATTTGTTTTAATCAGTACACCATGATCTTAAAATCCAATCATAAAGACCATTATTTTAAATAAATAATAATTTATATTATTTTAATTTTTTTTAAGAAACTGAATTTCCAATATTTTTATCTTTTAATAAGTTTTTTTTCAATGAATAGTAATATTACACATTAAACACTCAAAGTGACATATCAGTCAAAATAATATTCCTTTTATGATGACATAATATTGTTTAACTTGTGTTTTACAAGGTATACAAACAAAGGAAACCCTTATTATTCTTTCTCTAACTAGTTTTTGGTGAAAAGATATTTATTAATTATGTTTCTATTCTATTGGATATACCATGAAAAAAAATATTATTAAACTCATTACTTTACCCATGCTGTATGTTTTATAAAATTATGAAATAATTACAAAACCCATATAATTTTCATAGGTTATTCAATGATTGAATATTTTTTGTAACACTTTTATTTCATGGTTTTATATTTGATTCTTTATTTGTTATCTAATGCTAAATTTTGAATTGTTTTCATTATGGGAGTGTTTTTACATCACAACCCAATATTAATGGGGCCAATATCACCATGTAATGGATTTTGTTAAAATGAATAAATAATGAATAAAAATGTTATCCATGAATTTTATTTCATGTTCTCAATGATATGAATGAACCTTATTACATGATCACAATGTTTTCAATGAATTGGATTATAAGTTCACAATTTTATGCCTTAACCGATTACATGTTCACAATGTCCTGAATGTAACTCTATTATATACAATATAATGTTATTAATTGACCTAGTATCATGTCCATAGGATATTGAGAGGACCATATTTCCTGTTACTGACAAAATGTCTGAACCTGAATCTATTTATACATGTTCAAAATGATAAAATATTTTTTGTATTCCACTCATCTATGTGTTTTTAAAATATTATTATCTCATGGATCAATATAATTGATTCTATTAAGATTCATGTCTTATGAAATTCCAATCATTATTCCTTATATCAAGATCATGATCTTTAGAATATAGTGTATGGATTTTAAATGTTATGATCATGTTCTCATACACCTTTTATCATGTTATGCATATATATATATATCCCTTTTTACTATTATTTACAATTCATGAATATATTTTCTTAAGTTACATTTTTCCAGGTTATAATGAATGTTTTTATGTATGATTAATAAATAGTAGTATTTTTATTGTTGAAATTAAAGATATTTTATGAATTAAATAAAATTTACTCCATGTTTCCATAAGAACTAAACTATAATGGCATTCCTCTTTTTGTTAGTGTGTGGTATTTAATAACTTTCTAAACAGATGTAATATCCACGTATGATAAGCCTGGGCTGCTTAAATTTTTGTGAGGGATGTAAAAATTATCCTCAACATGATCTGTCTTGACCATGTTGTCTAATTATAAAATCTCGAATTAACTCAACCAAAGTCATAACAACCGGATATGAAAATATTTTTTCCCACAAAAATTTAATGTGATGATTTATTGCATAAAATACATCTATCTGGGGTATACAGTAATGGAAATAATTATTTAATAAATAAATTTATGGAGAAAAGAAAATTATTCCGTTCTTCCCATTTTATTTCTTTTGTTTTTATATATATAATGAATATTTGAAAAAAAATCTAAGCAATGATGGGAGATATGAATATTGCGAAATAGAAAAATGAGAACTGGAGGATGTGAACATGTATAGAAGGGTAATTTAATTAAATAAATAAAAATATGGAGTTAAAATAACTTAATAATATGAATGTATTCTTGTTAGTTCGATTATTTCATTGGACATGATATTAAGAGTGTTTTTCTGATATTGATATTGTGAATGATTTGGGTACAAAGATCAAGTATTATGGATTAATCTATGAATCCTTTGTTGAAAAATTAATATTATATATGTATAGATAAATAATATTTAATGTAATGTATATAAAAGAAATATAATAATTGATTTATTATAAATATATTTAGAGATCAATTAAATATATATGGTTCTTGTATTTAATGTGGTCACAAAAAGAATAAAGTTTGTTAAAACCAACAAATCATGTGTTATAAACAATACATATCGATAGTACATATAAAATGGGATATAAATAATTCAAGATATCTGATGAGCCTATCCTTCTATAGAATCTATGTAAGTGTGATGAAAAATATATTCCTTGGAATCGTATATAGAATCCCTCAATAAAATGAATTTGATGATTATATTATTGATTATGGGGTCATTTCTTGAAAATTTAAAAAATGATTTAATTGATATATTTAAAGAAAATTAAAAGTAAAAATCTCTCCATGATAATGATAAAATAATGGTTTAGTAATAATCAATCCTTACGAAAATTTTCAAAGCTGAAAGCTGGCTAAACATATTTCAAAGTACTGATTAATCAAGTGTCATCAAATGAAGAGATATAAATTAATATGAATATAGAAAAAATATATAATTATGGATTAATATATGTTATGAAAAATAATATTCCACAGAAATTAAATTTATATAAAAGTATTTTGACCATAGAATCTAATTATACAATTTCCCAAAAAAATAGAGAAGCTCATATAAAGGGTTCTAAAAAAATTATTGTGAAATAAATAATTTCCATTATTGAAAATAGAATCATCACCTTGTTTCACAATGTATAGTTAAAGAGTGATAAATTTTATTCTAATATATAACACCCCATCATAGAACACATATCTGAGTTAGTAGATTATGCAGGCTCAAGTGGATCTCACCATATTTCATAATCCTCACACTAGTGGTGAGGGCCTCATCATTTAAAATGAGAGAATATTCTATAAAATAGAGTTTTTAAATAAAGAGAAAATAGATAAAACATCCACATCATATAATTATAGTATATATAATTAATTGAAACATATTTATATAATACATCACTTGCAACATACAAACACGTCTTCAAAAAACCTACACTGATCCATTATATGAACAATCCAAAATAAAAAGAAAACAATTGACCAAAATATACATAATGACCCTAATTCAATTACATAGTCACAGTACACTCATGGGCTCTAGATAACCTTTGTCTACTCTAAATTAATCCACTATTGGACTATATTGAGAACCACAAAATAGGAATAGGGCATGTATTCACTCCACAATACATATCAATGATGTCATAAATACATGTCATTATGATATCACTATATTCACCTATAATAAGATATAATATAAATGAATAAATGCAACAATTAATAAATAAATGATTAATACATACATATAGGATGTCATATTCTTTCCAATCCACCATGACTCCATATGAATGTGGACATCCTGTTCTAACTGAGATACCATTAAAAATGATCATAACTCTATTGGATCCATTTCAGACATTAATCATTGCCTTACTCCACCACACCTATAACCCAACTCATACCTGAACACTCTATGTAGGTGTATGACGTATTTTTGTCCCATAACCTAAATGGATAGGGAATGTCTTATGTACAATCTTTACCCAATACCACATTTCTCTATGTAGGGTCAATCATCCACATCCCATTTCATACCATTAACCACGCCTCTAACTTATGGAATTCTATTATCATGGACCAATCCTAATAAATGTACGGTCCACTAAAATGACCCAATCATAATAATGGAAACCCCCAAAATAGGATCCTGAAGAATCTATCACACTAAGAAAGACTTGTTGTCACTATCTCACTCACAGTAGGCCTACATGTTAGGATCGATTTTCCTCACTATGTATAGTTATAATATTAATCCCATGGTCAAACATAGAAATGTAATTGAAAATTTGGATAATTTCACATCAATCAACTCACAATCTCAACTCCTAGAAGCTTGTCACTCTATCATACCCCAACACCTAAAATCATAACTCATCTCACCCATAATTGAATCTATTGGGTCCGCTTTAAATATCACAGTATCTTCTCAATGATATCATCTCACACCCATTATCCGTCAGAGGTAACTCTATTTGAAGGATCCCATGAATTAGACCATCATGGTCCAGTCTTACCTCATCACTCTTAGTCCCAATGCCTATGAATTTTTCTATGATTTCCATCCAAAAACCACTTGTAAACACAAAGCTCTGTTTGATATATAAATTTAATCCAACACCAGCTTCACATATCAATGAATTATTGAATGAATTATTGGCTATCTAATTAGTAGAAAACCTCTCCACGACACATTAATAGACCCCTATGGACTTTTACTAATTACAATGCTTACTGTGTTTTCAACCCACCCACTAGATGGTGCCCATTACCATGCTTCAGACACACATCTATCAAACTATCCCCACTATTTTTAATGCTCTCAAGCCCACCTAATATGTAATAGGAAGACCATTCTTGTCTAGTTATATCACTAATATGACCATGATACATACCCAATTATACGCTTCATCTCAATTTTTTACCAATTTCAACAGTGTCATTTTTCATTTTCAAAACCACTGATGTTCTAAATAAAACCTATCGCAGTTCGAGGGGGCCCAATTCCACCCTCTAACATTTTCCTAGGAACTATAAATCTATATTTCTCTAATTTAAATCATGAAATACATATTTTATTATAAATACCTGATTATTCAGGCATGTGAAGTTTTATTAAAATGACATATTTCCTCTATATTAGTGTCATGATCCTCAATGAGTTTCATATAACCTCTTCCCATATCATCAAAATTGTTGAGATCATACATCACAATGTATTACATAAATAATTAATTCTAAAAAATAACATTAATTATATTATCTATAGTAAATTGGTAGATTCATATAAAATATTACTATGAACTTTCATCAGCATGAAATTGCAATAAATTTTGTGTGATTATCCTCTCCAGGACACCTATAGAAATTCCAAATTAAATCTCTATCATAAATTCCCAAACCCATCATAATTATGGTAAATAAGCATAAAAAACCTATCTTTATTTTTCTAAAATAATATAAAAATATAGGGAAAAATATATGGCGAGATGAGGAGAAACATACATAAAACGGCCATCAGATCGCACCGAAAATCATCAAGTAACATGCCGATCAAATGGGTGGATTTTGGTTAGGCATTTAGAATTTCCCATTACATGTTACCCCTATTTCATAAATCAAATGGTAGGGGTATATAGTAAATTAAAAATATATCTAGTGAAAAATTTTTGAGTGGAATTTATACTATGTTTATAGTGGTGATATAGAAGAATCCCTCACATGGGGAGGACATATTGTTCCCCCCCCCCCCCCCCCGAGGATGTGGTGTAGAATCCAGCCCACTACCCTAATTATGTAGTGGACCGGGGATCCACGTCACAACCCACCATAGGGTAATCCTAGTCCACTACCAGAATATCTCTCTATATATTCATAGTCAGTACATACATGAATATTAAAAAACTATTGTGGAATACTTAAAACATTATACAAACTCACACACAAATACCGAATTAGTTTTGTGCCATTGAAATCTTGGAATCAAATAAATTGATACAAATGTTAGAAAATTATCTCCCACTAGGATTCCCAAAACTAAAACACCTTTTATACATATCATAAATGAAATATATATTCATATAGTAGTGAAAGAATCATTAAAAGTGCTGAGCTCAGATAATCAGTAAGGCTAAATATGGGAGATATGTAAACATAATCATGAGGATAAGGGTATGAAAACGTGATCCTGTTATTATAAGATTATAATATACATAGGAATGATCATAAAAATGAATAATGTATTAATAATACGTAGTTCATAAGATATTAATCATAAGGAAAACAAGATAATACACATATCATAGGAATAAGACATGATGTTTGTGGCATAACATAAATATAAAAATCAGATATCATGGGGACCTTCCAAGAACTTCACAACGTGTTAATCATCAGGTAAAAACTCATGTACCAACTTAAGGATTGTGATTCCTTCCTCTATACCCTTTTTTTGGTCTTGGGATGTCCACTGATGTACACTCTTGTTTTGGCCTTATGATTCTCTCTTGTTTCTAGCTTGAGATTCCCTCCCATGTACCCTCTTATTTCAAGCATGGGTTTCCCTCTTGTGTACCCTCTTGGTATCTTAAAACATTTATCATTTTGTAGTACATTTAAGTGAGATATTTATCCCACCCCTTACATAACAAAACCATTCATACATGTTCTACAAGATAATAAAAATTACACTATATCCCAACCCATAAATATGATTTTATTTATTAAAAATCATATCATAACACTTTAAATTGTAAAGGTATCATAACATTACAACATATCATTAATTATGGAAAATATATAGGTTTCATTTCATAAATTCATAACCCATGAAATGAGACGTCCTTAAATATAATTTATCCTCTGGAAGAATAATGTGTAATGCCACAACACCAGTTACCCAATGTCGGTCCATTATTACAAAACATTTCAATGATCACAAGACAGATCAAATCTCAAAAGACAGATTAGTTTAGTATCTTTAGAAACAGTAGATATAATAATAAGTCTTACATTACATCCTAAAAATGAAAACTACAACAAAATAGTCTCCATAGACCACACTCATATCCCCACATACTATCCCTGCAATTCATTAATAAATTACATCTTCACATCCTGGGAAAATAAAACATAGAAAGGGGTGAGCTCAGATTCCCAGTAAGGAAAACAATATTGCAGAAACATTCATAAATAAGCATAAACATTTAAGGAAATGTATAACTAAAAAAAATCCTTTTAAACTTGAACTTCAGAATAATATGGAAAAGATAAAATATAATAATTCCATTTACTTATTCACATGGACATTCCACTAACCGAATAATCACATGAAATATAAATAACCACTTTCTTAATGACGGAATGCCTAATACCAGACTATCATAACCACATAGCCAAGGCCTCGTGCTAAGACTACAAATAAGATTTTGTCAAGGCCTCATTCCAAGACACTATTTTGTCTCATGAGACCTACCGATGCATCGAGGAGCTATAGAGGGCTCCACCCATCACATATTAAGTCCAATGAATTTCTCATATGAACAGGTTAAACATAACTTAATCATTCCTATTATAACATTCATACGAAATGTCAATAATTTTTCCATAAACCATGAATGGTTTAAAAATAACACATCCACGGTCAAACATACCATAAATCCTTCAGAAAAATATGGATGTTTTGTACCATAATGAATCAACTTCAAATATGCTTAAATTCCATCAAAGGTTGTTGACTTAGATGAAATCAAATTATTTGAGATACATATATCTTTTTTTGAAATCATTTAAAAGTCACAAACTTATGATGAAAAACTATATTATGAAAATATTCTTCTAATATTGTAAGGGAAGCTTTGAATATTTTATAACGATGGATAATAGCCACACCCACCATATAAGTTAAAAAAAGACATTCTTACCTTAATTCTGTCGAAAAGGTTAAAAAGGAACTTATTTGGAAAACGACGAAAAGATTCTATTATAAAACTCTTATAAAAAGTCAAACAAGGGTATAAATTACTTTAACCCATATTCTGTAAAATTGAAAGAATTTTTTGAAATACATTTTTAAGAAACATGTATGTGGATGATAAAGAGGTCCCAGCAGATAATTACGTATAAACAACCTCGGATAATGAAGAGATTGTGAAATAAACCCTTACCTTGTAATTTTCCTTGGTCGAGGGTTGGTTAAACTCCTGTATAATTGTGAAATAATTGTTATTAAATTATAAAATAATCATATACAATAATATGACATCATATATGATCTTTTAATATTTCTTTGTCGATAATATCTTAGTATTATCATTCTTTCGGGTGTTAAATTACTCATTTTCATTTATATGTTTTGTTACATAAGACATGTTAGTTATGGATAGGTTCTATCTTATTCATATCCAGAATGATATCAAGTCCATAAACATTATTTTTAATCATCCAATAAAATTTAGTCTTTAATCGATATGATGGGTAATGAATCTCATCGCTTTTGTGGATACGGTAATCTGTACGTACGCACGAGCGACAATATCACTATTTGGATATTAAAATAATATATAATTGGATGGTATATCATATAGACATAGTAATTATTATGCTATATTTATTATTTACATGATCTATACATCATTATTATACCCATCTAAATAATAATATATTTAATAACAATTACACCACAACGTGGTGATGGTAGGTCGTACGTACGCACGTATGGTGACATGTTATTCAAGAGATGGATAGAATAATGAATTTTTTTGTTCCGTAATTATAATAACGTCATATTATATAGAAGATATAGTAGTTATTATTTTAGAATGGAAATAACAAGGAATGAATAAGTTGAAGAAGAAAGGAACTTTAAAGAGGGTGGTGAAGACGTTACCTCTTTTTCGGGTTCTTCCTTTTGATTTGATCAAATGGTCTCCATAGGTTGGATTTCTGATCAAAATAAGTCCTATAGGATGAAGTGAGGGATGTTGGGAGAATATGTTTTCAGAGGATGGCCGAGACAAATGTCTTTTAAGGTTTGAATTAATGAGAAGTGGGAGTGCCCTTTTATAAGAGGGGTGAGAGGCTCTTTAATAAAAACATAAAGTATTATTTTCTAATAAAATAAGATTCGGTTTCTAGAGGATCCAAAGTGGATTATTAAAAGTATATGGTAGGTATGGGTTGAAATATATTCAACCAATATAGTTTAGACAGGTTTGGGTCATTATATTAACCTTATCTGTTAGTTTTAACTCGTAGATAAATAGTTTGACACTTACCACGTCACTTTGTATTTTTATATTATATAGTTCCTAAACTCACTCTATACATCCAAGAGACCCAAAAGTGGACCATTAATGATACAAAAAAAATTATATAAGTGCTTTGGCTGAAACATAGATTTTTAGGAATAGAATATAAATTAATAAATTAATATTTGTTTTAAAAACTCATTTATGTCAATTAGGTTCAAACTCAATAATTGATTTTTTTTAAAGACATAAAAACATTATTAATTCGAACCAAATTCATTTAATCAATCCTAACATGTCATATTAATCAATAAAATTCGTGTATGTCATCAAAACATCCAAATTATTTTTATTTAAACATTTATAATACCACTTATTTGATTATTTCATTAACAAGGAAAATACTGCATTAGTATTGTGTCATATATATTTTTACCTTTTCAATGTCTAAAAATTATAAATAAAATACCATTATTTCGAAATGATTGTTATCTTTATAATGAATATTTATAATAGAAAATATAACATATATTACCCTATGTAAAAATTTTATTGCTAAAAGATATAAGCTTATGTCATTTTTGTATTTACTTTAACTTAGTTAATATAAAGTGTCCCTATCACCTACAAGTGGCTCCATGGGGTCCCAAAATAGACCCAAAGATGCCCAAGGTCGGGCATGTATTCAGAAATAATGTTAGGACATATTTTAGGGTAATTTATTATTATTATAATATTTTGTTTAACCTTATTTACTAGATTTACCCTTTAACCATGGTAAATAAAATATTTAACGAAGTAATTATTTAAAATGTCTAAAAATAAAAGATAACTATTTAAAAAATGTGGAAATCCTGATTCAAAATATTGAATCCATTTATCCTTATTCCAAACATATAAGTGGAAGAAATTAATTTAAAATTAATTCTCATTGTCAAAACAAAACGCGTGTTTTTAAGATATAATAACTATCAAAAGATTGACACTTGTTAATGTCCGGTTTAATTGTGAAATTATGTCCAATGACCAACATGGTATTAAATGGTAAATATATATTCTAAATATACTTTATAACCACTCAAATTAATAATTTATCACTATTAATTATTTTTATTTAAAAAGTTATTTTTAATTAAAATTTAGTAATTTTAACTATTCATTAAAATATAAAAGTTATCTGAAAAGTACCAAAATTTCACCCTAGGATAAATTCAATATTTCAATTCCAAAAATGAAGTCCGTTTTGAGAGATAGAATTTATAAAATTTCAAAAATTAGTAATTACTATTCATAACAGCTAGTTTGGTTGGTTGTGGTGTGTGTTAGAACTCGATGTTGTGTACAACACACGCTACTGTATTATTCAAAGAGAAGCGTACCATGGAAGATTGGGGTGTTACATTCTCCCCTCCTTCAAATAATTTATTTCGTGAAATTTGTTATAATATTACTGAGTAGAAAGACATGGGTGATTTTTCATCATTTGTTTATCGGGTTCCCACGCTGCCTCTTCCATCTTATGGTTTCACCATAGAAATTTTACCAGACAAGTCATCCGGTTTCTCAGCACTTGTTCTCTTGTACCAAGAATCATGATGGGATCTTCGCAATAAGATAGATCGAGTTCTAGTTTTAATTTCTCATAGGTGAGTACATGTGTTGGGTCAGTCTTGTATTTTTCCAATAGTGATATATGGAACACATCGTGAACTTTGGGGAGACTTGGTGGCATTTCCAAACGGTAAGCTATAGCCCCAATTCATTCAAGAATTTCACAGGGCCCGATGTACCTAGGACTCAATTTACCCCTCTTACCAAAATGTATAACTCCCTTCCATAGAGATATCATCACGAAAACATGATCTCCTACTTGGAATTCAAAATCCTTCCTTCGGTTGTCAGCATATCTCTTCTGCCTACTTTGAGCTTCTTTGATGTGGTTTTGGATTACCTTCACCTTTTCCATCGTTTCCTCCACCAATTCCGGGCCTACAAGTTTTCATTCACCAACGTCATCCCAACAGGTTGGTGTGCTGCATCTCTTTCTATATAATGCTTCATATGGTGCCATCTGAATACTTGAATGAAAGCTATTATTATAAGAATATTCTACCAGAGGTAAATATTCATCCCACATACCCTAAAAGTCATGTGAGCATGATCTCAACATATTTTATAAGGTTTGAATAGTCCGTTCTGATTTTCCATCTGCTTGAGGGTGGTAGGATGTTCTCAAATGATGTTCAGTATCTAGGGATTTCTGAATACTTATCCAGAATCATGATGTAAAACGGGGATCACGATTAGAAAAAATCGATAGGGGTATTACATGAAGTCTCACAACTTCATTAATATATATTCTTGCTATATGTTCAAGTGGTACATCTTCTCTTATAGCATGAAAATGTGCTGACTTGGTAATATGATCAACAGTGACCCATATTGCATCATTCCTTCTAGGAGTCTTTGGTAGTCCCATGACAAAGTCCATCGTAATATTATCCCACTTCCACTAAGGTATGGGAAGAGGTTGCAATACTCCACCAGGTTGCTGCCTTCTAGCTTTCACTTGCCGATAAACCATACATCTTGACACAAAATCCGCAATCTCAATCATCATGTTTTCCCACCAAAAATGTTCCTTCAAATATCTATAGATTTTTGTGCTCCTAGGGTGTATTGAAAAATTGGAACTATGAGCATCATCCAACAATTCTCTTTTTAGATCAGGTATATCGCGAACACAATGTCTCTCCCAAAACATCAAAATTCCATCTTCAAACACAAAGTCCCTCAATTTCCCATCATTTTCAGCTTTAATCATCCTTTGTAACTCTTCATCACCGGTCTAAGAACTCTTTATCATTTCTAGTTAAGATGGATTGGAAACCATTTGAAAAGAATATATGTTTCACATTCCATGGTGATTCCCATAGCCATCTTTACTAGATCAATGTATATAGGATCCTTTTCAACTCTCATCTTGTTCAAAACTCCATGATCCTTTATACTCAAACGGTTTGCCACCTATTTTTCCTTCTTGGGGTGGTAGTGTATCGTGTAATCATAATTCTTGAGTAGTTCAAGACATCTCCTTTGCCTCATGTTGTGTTCTTTCTGTGAGAAAATATACTTGATACACTTGTGATCAGTATAAATCTCACATTTCTCACCATAGAGATAATGTCTCCATATCATCAAAGAAAATATTACAATAGCTAACTCAAGATAGTGAGTAGGATAGTTTTTCCCATGAATTTTTAGTGGTCGTGATGCATAGGCAATAACCATATCATTCTGCATAACGACTCAACAAAGTCCGTTCATTGATGCATCACTGTAAATAAAGAACCCATCATTCCCTGATGGTAGAGTCAATATACTAGAATTTACTAATATTCTTTACAGTTTTCAAAACAGTCTTTACACTATTTTTTCTAGAAAAATTTATCCCCTTTACATTTGAGCTTCATTATTGGGTTAACTAATCGGGAGAAATTATGGATGAAACGTCGATAATAACCTGCAAAACCAATAAAATTGCATACCTCAGTTATACACGTCGGTGCTGGCCATTCTTGGATTGACTTGTTCTTAGAAGGATCATGGAAATTCCATCCTTAGAGATAATATGGGCACGAAAAGAAATCTAATGACGCCATAATTCACACTTTCTAAAATTCCCATATAATTCATGTCTTTTAAGAGTCTTCAGGATAATTCACAAGTGATTTTCATGATCTTAATAGATTTTGGGATATACCAAGATATCATCAATAAATACAACCATAAAATCATCGAGATATTCCTTGAAAACTCTATTCATTATATCCTTGAATATAGAGGGTTCATTAGTCAATCCAAAAGGCATTACTGTAAACTCGTAATGCCCTTACCTTGTTCGAAATGCTGTCTTCAGAATGTATTCCTTCTTCACACACAACTGGTGGTATCCAGATCGAAGGTCAATCTTTTAAAAGTATTGATCTCCATGTAGTTGGTCAAATAAATCATCTATGTGAGGTAGAAGATACTTGGTATTTATTGTTATTGCATTGATCTCCCTGTAGCCAATGCACAACCTCATAGATCCATCATTATTATTAATAAAAAGGACAGGGGCTCCCCATGGAGAAAAACTAGAGAAAATAAATCCCTTATTAATCAATTCCTCTATTTGTTTCTTTAGTTCAACTAATTCCACAGTGGACATTCTTTAAGGGGTCTTCGATATAGGCCTTGATCCTGGAATTAAATCAATGGAAAACTCATCTTCTAGTTCTGGAAGATGTCTAGGTAAATCTTCCAGAAACACATCTACATATTCGTTCTCAATAGGTACATCCTCTATTTGAACATTCCATTCCTCACCCACAATTATTTCATTCTCTTCCTCCCCGATAATAGAATTTGGTTGAGCCCATGGGGGTGGATCGAGATAAGAATTAGGTGGTGACGATTCTGCTCTAATGATAAGGTGTTCCTTATCATCATCATAAGAAATCTTAACCTCCTTCTTCTTACAAAAAATCTTCGCATCGTGGTCTGAAAGCCAATCCATACCGAGGATTATATAAAATTTAGTCATGGGTATGATGATTAGATAAGCAGATAAAGAACATTTATATGCACTATTTGGAACTGATCCATAGAACTTTGTAGAAATGATACTTCCCTTCAGGGTTTTGACTGACAACTCCCTTGTTAAATAAAATTGGATATATCTACTTTTCATAGAAAACTGGGATTATATGAAACAATGCGATGATCAAGAATCAAATAAATCATATTCTAAACTTGAGGAAACCATTAAATTACCTGCCACCACGTCTTTCGAAGAATCTACCTCTGTAGTAGTGATAGCATAAGATTGGGCTTGATCCATTTTCCTTTTTTGAGGCATGTTCCCCAAATGCTTAGGACATTCATTTTCATAATGTCCCATCTCTCTAAAATTATAGCATTCAACCTTGTGAACAACTCTCTGTCCCTTGAAATCATGATCTTGGTGGCCTTTTTCACCACACTTGTAACAGACTCCCATTATTTTTAGGAGAGTACTGGGGTGTTTCATCCCACATTTACTATAGGATGGATTATCAAATTTTCCCTTCTTCCCCTAATTTTCATTTCCAGATTGATCAGTAGATCTCTTCTTCTCTTGCATTGCTTTAAAGTTATAATACTTAGAGAATTCCTTTTCTGTCTTGATAGCACACTAGAAAATATCTTCGTACGATGAGAAGGTTTTTGAGACTAATGCTCGACATAGAAATGGTTTTAATCCATCAATGAAATGATCAATATTACTTCTTGGGTTATTTATATAATCTGTAGCATTCCTCGCTAACCTTGTAATGTTAGCCTCACACTTTGTGACATTCTCATCCTCTTTTTTTCCTCAGACTCAGAAATTGCCTTTCCATATCTACTCGATGGTCTCGAGGAAAGTATTTTTCTAAGAACATATCTTTAAACTCCCTCTATTCCATATCTGATACTTCATCATATTCCTTCGTGTTTTGTATCAATGACCACCATTGATCAACATCTCCAGTGAGGAGATAAACTGCCATGACAACTTTTCCCTTTCACTACTCCCAAAGGCATGTAATATTTTCTCTAAATAATTTATCCATTTCTCAGCTACTATGGGTTTTTACTCCCAATGAATGTTGGTAGTTGTTGCCTCATGAAGCGATCTAACATTGATCCTCCACGTTTTTTATCAGGGTGCTCCATACGGGTAAGGTTATTAATCATAACCTGAGTGAGTTGTCCCAGTATGGTGATTATATTTTCAACACCAGTTGTATCACTAGCTCCACTATAATTATCTTGAGTAGGAGGTAAATCCATACATGGAGTGCGTGCATTGATACAGTTTCCATTCCTTCCACTAGGCACCATTTCTAAACAATCTCATAAACTAGATTAGTTTATGAATAGAAATAAATAATTCCAAACTTGCAAAACACTTAACATAGATTTGACAGTTTATGGATATAATCCATAATCATAAAAATGTTTTCATTGAGGAATTATATTCTCATAAACCCTTCATAATGGTCTGTAAAGAAAATGAGAATAATCATTAGCATATCACATGGGAGTGCCGTAACCAAGAGTGCAGCAAGGCCCATTTTCGTGAACCAGTTCCCATTCGAGTCTAACTCAAAGCGGTGTTTTCGGGTTCTACACCTAGGTACATCTGTGCCAGAGCCGCCTCCGCCTACTCATATCCAAACAAGGATGTATTTCTAGGAAAACCAACAAAATCACTACAATACCAAAATTTTAGGAAGTTCTTCTATACTAATCCTCAAAGCCTATCTTAGGGTTATGTGCTCCAATCATAGTTTATCTAAATCTAGCGTCCAATTTTTGAACTAAACATCCTCTAATACCAACTGTAACACCCCAACCCCAATTACCCAGAGTCGGTGCATTATTATATAACATTGTCATGATCACAAGGAAGATCAAATCTCGAAAGATCGATTAGTTTAGTAGCATCGGAAACACTAGATATATTCATAAGTCTTAAATTACATCATATAATTGAAAACTAAAACAACATTGTATCTATAGACCACACTCATATTCCCACATACTATCCCTGCATGTCTTTCATAAATTACTTCATCACATCCTGGGAAAATAAAACATAGAAAGGGGTGAGTTTAGATGCCTAGTAAGTATAACAATATAGAGGAAACTTTCATAAATAAGCATAAACATTTAAGGCAATTTATAACTATAACAAAATACTTTTAAACTTTAACATCAGAATAATATGGAAAATATAAAATGAAATAATTCAATTTACTTATTCACATGGATATTACACTAACCGAATAATCACATGCAATATCAATAACCACATTAATAATGACAGAATGCATAATGCCAGAATATCATAACCACGTAGCCAAGGCCTCGTGCCAAGACAACATATAAGATTTTTTTCAAGGCCTCGTGCCAAGACACTAGTTTGTCTCAGGAGACCTAACTATGCATCGAGAGGCTATTGCGGGCTCCACCAGTCACTTATTATGTCCAATGTATTCCTCATATGAACAGGTTAAACATAACATAAACATTCGTATTAAAACTAGCATACGAAATGTCAATACATTATCCACAAACCGTGAATGGTATAAAAATAACACATCCACAGTCAAACATACCAAAAAACCATCAATACAATATATTAGTTTTGTATCATAATGAATCAACTTCAAATAAGCTTAAAATCCATAAAAAGATGTTGATATAGATGAAATCAAAACTATTTGAGAGAAATATCTCTTTTGTTGATATCATTTAAAAGTCACAAAATTATAAAGAAAACCATTATTTATAAATTATTCTTATAATCTTGTAAGGGATGATTTGAAGATTTTATAATGGCGAAAAATAGCTGCACCCGCCGTATAACTTAAAAAAAGGCATTCTTACCTTAATTCTGTCGAAAAGGTTAAAAAGGACATTGTTTGGAAAATGACAGAAAGATTCTTTTATAAACCTCTTATAAAAAATAATTCAAGGGTATAAATGAAATTAACACATATTCGATAAAATAGAAAGAATTTTTTGAAATAAATTTTTAAGAAACATTGATGTGGATGATAAAGAGGCCCCGTTAGATAATTACGTATAAACAACCTCAAATAATGAAGAGATTGTGAAATAAACCCTTACCTTGTACTTTTCCTTGGTCGAGGGTTTGTTAACCTCATGTATGATGGTGAAATAATTGTTATTAAATTATAAAATAATCATATACATTAATATGATATCATATATGATCTTTTAATATTCATTTGTCGATAATATCTTAGTATTATCTTTGTTTTGGGTGTTAACTAACTCGTTTTATTTTATATGTTTTGTTACATAAGCCATGTATGTAATGGATATGTTGTATATTATCATATCCAAAAAGAAATCAAGTCCTTAAAAATTATTTTTAATCATCCAATAAAATTTATTCTTGAATGGATATGATGGGGAATGAATCTCATCACGTTCGTGGAAACGGTAATCCGTACGTACGCACGAACGACGATATCATTCTTTTGATATTAAAATAATATATAATTGTATGGTTTATCATATAGACGGAATTATTATGATTTTATATTTATTATTTACATTATTTATAGATCATTATTATACCCATCTAATTAATAATATATTGAATAACAATTACACCACAACATGGAGACGGAAGGCCGTACGTACGCACGTATGGTGACATGTCATTCAAGTGATGGATAGAATAATGAATTTTTTTTTTCCATAATTATAATAACATAAAAGTATATAGAAGATACTGTAGTTATTATTTTAGAATGTAAATCAAAAGTAATGAAGAAGCTGAAGAAGAAAGAAACATTAAAGAGGGTGGTGAAGACGTTACCTCTTCTTTGGGTTCTTCCTTATGATTTGATAAAATGGGCTCCTTAGGTTGTGTTTTTGATAAAACTAAGGCCTCTAGGATGAATTGAGGGAAGTGGGAAGGATATTTGGGCAGAGTTTGGTCGTGCCAAATGGCTTTGAAAGTGTGAATTAATGAGAAGGTGGAGTGCCTTTTTATAAGAGGGATGATGTGATCTTTACAAAAAACATAAAGTATTAATTTATAATACACTCATATTCAGTTTCTAATGGATCCAAAGTTGATTATTCAAATTATATGGTGGGGATGGGTCGAAATCCTTTCAACCAATATATTTTAGATAGGTTTGGGTCATTATATTAACCTTATATTTTACTTTTAACTCTTAGTTAATTAGTTTGACACTTACCATGTCACTTTGTATTTTTATATTATATAGTTCATACTCTCACTATATACAACCAAAATTCCCCAAAGTGGTCCATTAATGATACAAAAATAATGATATAAGTATTTTGGCCGAACCATATTTTTTTAGAAATAGAACATAAATTAATAATATAATATTTGTTTTTAAAACTCATTTATGTCAATTTTGACACTACTCAATAATTTATTTATTTAAAGACATAACAACATTATTAATTAGAATCATATTCATTTAAGAAATCCTAACATGTAATATTAACTAATAAAAATCTTGTATGTCAATAAAATCTTCAAATTATATTTATTTTAACATTTATAATACCAATTTTTTGATTCTTTCACTAATAATGAAAATACTACATCATTTTTATTTCATATATTTTTTTTACTTTTTAAATGTCTAAAAATTATAAATAAAATACCATTAAGTAGGAAATATTTCTATCTTTCTAATTAATTTTTATAATTGGAAATATAACATATAAAACTGTATGTAAGAATTGTTTTTCTAAAAGATATAAGCTTTTGTCATTTTTGTATTTACATTAACTTAATTAATATAATATGTTCCTATCAGCTACATGTGGCTCCAAGGGGTCCCAAAATCGACCCAAAGATGCCCATGGTAAGACATGTATCCACCAATAATGTTAGGACCCGTTTTAGGGTAATTTATTTTCATTATAATATTATTTTTTAACCATATTTTCTGGAATTTCCGTTTAACCATGGTAAATAAAATATTTACCGAAATAATTATTTAAAATTTATAAAAATAAAATTTACCTATTTACACAATTTTAAATCCTGATTCCAAATATGGAATGAATTTTTCCAAATTCAAAACACTAAAGTGGCAGAAATTAATTTATAATTATTTCTCGCTGTCAAAACAAAAATCGTGTTTTTATGATATAATAAATATAAAAAAATTGACACTTATTTATATCTGGTTTAATTGCGAAATTATGTCCAATGAACAACACAGTATTAAATGGTAAAAATATATTCTAAATATACTTTACAACCACTAAAATTCATAATTTATCACTATTAATTATTTTGGTTAAAAATGTTCTTTTTAATTAAAATTTAGTAATTTTTACTATTCATCAAAATAAAAAAGTTATTTGAAAAGTACAAAAATTTCACCCTAGGAAAAATTAGATATTCCGAATCCAAAAATAAATTCCATTCTGAGAGATAAAATTTATAAAATTTCAAAAATTAGGTATTACTATTCATAACGGCTAGTTTGATTGGTTGTGGTGTGTGATAGAACTCGAAGTTACATACAACACACGCTACTATATTATTCAAAGAGAAGCCTACCGTGGAATCTTGGGGTGTTACAGAATCGATGTCAAAAAAATCAAGACATAAGTAATTTAAAAATAATTTTTAATTGAATTCAGTGATCAATTCCTAGAAAAGAATAATCTACCACATTGTATTTAATTTTAAATGTAGAAGGATTTTGAAATATCACATGCAAAATTTGTAAATAAATAATGACTTTATTTGAAAATAAATTTAATATAACCCTTTCAAAAATCCTTTTCTTATAAAGAAATATTTAACATTTCATTTAAAACATTTTAGAAGAAAATATTCATTATTCTTAGGATATGATTTTTAAAACATTTAACCATTTGATATCCATATAATTTTACAATAATTTGAAAACTTATAAATAATGCATGTTTTTTTGAAAAAACCCTTTCCTTGAAAACATATAAAATAAAAATCCCAAAATTTTAATAACCCTTTTATTTCAAAAAACATTGAAATCAAATAAAAAATCATGATCCCTTTTGGAAAACAGTTTCTTTGAATATACATTAAATAATTTTAAATATGTCATGAAAATGGTCCTAAAACCATTTCATTGAAGATACTTTAAAAAAATATAGAATAATATTTTAATATAATTTTAAATGATAAAATATTTTATTAAAACCTTTTTATTTAATAGAATATTAATGCAACTATGATACCCCAAAATTAAAAGTAAGAACCATGTGTTCGATAGCATGTATGACACATGACACCAAGAATATGAGGTAATATAATATCTTGGTACAATATATTATATATAATATTTAAAATATAATATATATATATATTTTAATTCATTAAACGTTGAGTTTTGGTGTGTTATACACATGAGTTGCCATTATTAATTTTTTTTCGTGATACACATAATAGGTTTTTATAAAAAAACGCAGATTATTAAAATATAATGATTTATAAACAAGAAAATAAATCAGTAGTAATAAAAATTAACAAATAACTTATGAAAATTGTGGTTTATAAAAATATATAATTAGATAATTTGTTACAAATTATTTAAAAATTAATATAAGAATAAATTGAATATAAAGTGAATATTTTTAAAAAACATTTTTTGCTAAAAAGTTATTTTAAACTAAAAGATTAAAATAAATAGTTACTGGTACTAGTGAAAAATATATATTATTGTTATAGTAATATATTTTTCATATTCATTCATTAGGATAGATAGACATAAGATATGAACCAACTCTATTTTACACAGAAAACCCTATATTTTAATAAATGAATTTTTTTTGCCTTTTAATGGACAACCCATTTTAATTAATAAAAATGAAAAATTAATAAAATTAAAATTTTAAAATAAAAGTTATCATTTCTGTATAAACATAATAAATATTTTATGGTGAATTTTTGATATTTTTCTGAACCATTTAATTTTCTAATGAAAAATATAAAATAATGAAATTTAGTTCAAACTGCTTTTTAATTTAATTTAATTATAACGTAAAATTATGGTTTAGACTAGTTTTAATGTCTATTTAGACAATATTTTTATAAATTAATACTATTTATGTAATTTTAATCAATTCGACTAAGAAATTCATTATAAAATCATAGATAACATTCAGATATTTTTATTATAAAAACCTGCATTGTCATCCTGCCTGCGAAATTTAATTGAATTCATTTTTTTTACACTTTTATGTTTTGAATATGAAAAAATGGACTCTATTTTAAGGATAATAATAAATTATAATGTCTAATTGGATAATATTTTTTTCACCAATATAATTAGTGAATGTATTTAAAATTAATTCAAATTATTAAGGCCAAATTGAACTTCATAAATGACTAAACCATTAACTTAGGGGCCCAAATGACCTAATTTTTTTTAAAAAAACTATTTAATAGTCCTAATTTTGTCATTTTTTTAATTATGTATTTGGGTTTGTTTTTATAACTTTTTTAGCTAAGATCATGTGTAAACCTAACATGTTTCCAAAAATTTCATGTTAGCCATTTACCTTCGATATAAAAGGCCACCACCTCTCTCATTTCTTCACCCATCTAAAATCACATAGGTTTTCAGAATATTATAACATATATCATCCAAAAATCCCTCCCCTTGACCTTCATGAATTAATTTTGAAATAAATACATCCAAATAAGCCTTTTGGTTCAAAACAATTGTAGTTACCTGATTAAGGGGTAATGTCATCTCTTTTTTTTAAATTTTATTTCCATTATAGACCACTAACAAAATAGTTTTATTCAATTATAATGTAGTATAAATAGAATCCTAAATAAAATAGGTTGTTTTTATTTGTTTGTTTCTACCTAAACATATACACAAATGCATCTAATGGATTATAAACATATTGATTCTATGTACAGCAAACCACTGGCTCACGATACGATAATTGTTCATTTATCAATTATTGCCTCTCATGGTTTCCATTAGGATAAAAAATATGTTTATACAGGATTTATATTATATATATTATGTATTAATACTTAGTTTTTCCTTCTTTACATATATCATTAATACTTTCCATCTTACATTAATATGAAAACATTGTTTGGGGAAGTATGGACTAACTCCCCTTTGAGGCGATGTAATTCATTATCCCTAAACATGGAACATATAAATGAGGATTTTAATAAAACATTTGTGACATAAAAACCTATAAAAGGTACTAATTATATAATTATTTTTATATAAATATTATATATATATATATATATATATCATTTTCTATATTACCCTTTCACACACATAAAAATTGATAATGTTTTTCATGAATGTGGGGATTATAGCCTCTTTGACATGATGTGATTCACTTTACATCAGAAAAAATATACATATAAATTAACTTAATTAATTAACATGTTATTTATGAAATAATGATCATTTAGTAAATTTATGGTTTTACATGCCTTCTTTCCATAACGATCATTTTAATGTGAGAATGTTAACCATTCGTGCATACGACCTATCGTCTCCATCATTTTAATGTTATTTCATTTTTAATAATAATATTTAATGATTGGTGTTAAAAGTAAAATTAATGTTTATATATGATAATTATTTCATTATTATTATTTTTAAAATTTTATTTAGGGATCCCTTTCACCATAATTTACCTACCATAATCATTTTTTACACATAAACTGAATTATGTCAAACCGCCGGAAGTAAACATAAATATTTATATATTTGTATAAAATATAATAGAAATTAAATAGAAGTAACGATAAACATGAAAAATGTTTTAAATAATGTGTAAAAGTAACATAAGATTGTTATAAATGATGTTAAAAGACATTCACCACAATGGAAACTCCAGGCAAGGGATTATCATCTCACCTTTTAAATCTATGAGATAATTATAATGTTCAACCCATTCATATTTTTTGGGATGTAACAACTACCACTTTTTACATTTTCTATCATGAATTAATTTATCATTATTTTACTTATGGATTTAATTTAATATTATTCATTAAATCATTTTATTATTTAAAATGTTTAAATGTGGTATGGGACAATTTGGATCATTTAAAGATTACATTCCTCAACAATAACATTAATGATCATTCAATGGGATTTCCATTTCAATAAATTATTTTACAATTATTCAATAAACCCTTTCATTATCCTATACTCCTAGAACTAATGACCTTTTTCATGTATTAGTACCTTTTTCAACACTTTGGTAATCAATGTGTTTAAAAAATGTTTTTAAAGAAAGTTGACTTCATTTATCTCTTTAGTCGGAGATGCTTTTTTCTTCTAAAATCCATGATTTATTAAAATGATTTAAAAAATTCTTTTAAAATGATTTGGTAAATATATTTTTAACATTTTTTTCAATTAAAAATTATTTAAATGGAATATTGTTATCTTTGAACAAACACACAATTTTTCAATCCTTTTTACAGTGAAAAAGATATATCCTTTTACCTCATATGACATTTGTGGAATTACTCATAGTCATTTTATTAAAGCTTCCTTTTAAATTATAAATGGATAATGTTATAATGATTTTTTTGAAACTGGATTTTAAATAAAAAAATTTTAATAATTTTTAAAACAAAATGTTATTTTCCTCAAGAATGTTTTTTATATTTTTATAATATATGCATTCATAACAAAACAACATCAATTTATTTTACTCTAGTGGGGATATTTTTTATTGATACATTCGTTAATAATGCTATGGTTGGATTATGATTCATTTGGAAAATTATATTATTCACATTCACTTCCTTGATTTAATAGTTATTCCCTAAGAAATTTTCTATATCCTATCATCATTGAACAAAGAATTTTCCTAAATTATTTATTTGTTTTAATAGAGGTTTTACAATTTTCTAAACAATAACTTATTTTAAATATGGTATCAAATTTTTTTTAATTTTATTATTTTCTTAAATATTGATAATTCAATATTATTTATTCAACGTAGATATTTTATAAGGTATATAATTTATTTTTATTTTTATATAAGAGGAATGATTTGGGCTGCAAATGACTTGTGGTTCTCATAAGACATATAAATACAAGAGCCCTTTATGGGTTCTAATGAGTCATTTAAGATGCCCAAATGGGTTTCAAAACTAAATTTAAAACATCTTATGAAAGGTAATGATGATATATTTTTTCATGCACCTTATTCATGACGTCTATTAAGAATTAATTTCCATCATTGAGTTTTAGTTATTATTCATCCAATAGATTTTGTGTGGACATATCAATAGAAACATTTCATTTCATTTCATTGACTAAATGGATTCTGTTTAATTTTATTACATTCATATATTTATTTTTCCTTATCTAGTTTTTTCAATTTCATGTGTTTTTACTTATTACCATTCTATTTTTTTATGTTGTTATGTTCCAAAAATTGATTATATGGCTTTCCTCTTTAGTTATAAACATTTTTTAGTATTATGCTAATTGATTCATTGTTTATTCTACTATAAATTACCCTTAATGATAATTTGAGCTCACCCTTATTTTGTTTCTTTCCCCGTGAATCCAAGAAGTTTATTATGAATGATATCGAAGGATTTACTATTTTGAATATATTTTTCCTCAATGTTGTTTATTTTAAAAGGATAAAAAATTATTTAGTAATTAGTGCATACATTTGTAATACAATACCCATTTATGTATCTATTTTACCAGGACAACTAAACTCTCATTCCATCGATATTTGATTCCATGTAATCAGGACAATTTAATTAATAGAAGACACCTACTCGATGCTATTTGGGGACCAGTCACTATAGTTAGTTTTTGAGGAATTTTAGTAGAACCTTGAGAACTCTATTTAGAAAAACTTATGTCGTTGAACATAATCTTATTGTAGAAATTGAAAATAATTGAGGAATAATATCCTTTAATTTTTTAAGTTAGATTTTTTTTGGGTATTCATAGCAATATATCCTTGTCTGGATACTACTCATGGACATGGTTTTGAAACTGATGTACATAGGACTAATAACTCTATCATGGTGTTAATATTTAGAGTAGGGTTAACATGTTACATGATGATATACCTTACTGCACGCCCAGTTTTACACTCTTAGGGATACACTTAGGACAATTCAAAATCTATTTAAAAATTATTTTCGAGGATTTAAATAGATAATGAAAATGACTATTCTAGGTTAACCCTTGGTTGTTTTTGGTTTTATAAAATGGTGTCATGATTTAGATATATTATACATAATTATACGCTTTTCTTTCAATGACTATAGTTTTCAAGATACTATTTCAATATCTGGACAATGGATGAAACCCAAAGGTTTCAAGTTAACATATAACATAAAGGATATTGTGGTGAAAATGAGAAACAAAATGATGTGTTCATATGAGTGAAGTATATTTTGTTTATTCCAAATCAGTTTCCAATAAATATTTTAAACAATATTTGAATTTAATAACTCCAAAACACACCAATGAAAAGAAGAATTCTAGTTTCTATGAACTTGAGTGGTGGAGACCATAATGAAAAGAATGATAGATTTATGAAATGTCTGATTTGTTGATGGGGAACTCGTGAAAATGTCTGAATTGAACAAGGAAATTAATTATTTGTGGGAAATATGGACATAATGAAAATGACTGATGAGGGAAAATGAGGAGTATGATAGAAGGATATGGAACTCATCCAATGAAATCTATTATAATTAATTGTTGAAAGTGTGGAGATCCTAGACATTACCTGAATCGATGTCTTCCTCTATTGGATATAATATTGATTATGGAAGGATCTATGTGTAAATTAGTGGTTGAAGTATTTATGTGTTAGGGTTATATTGAAAACAAATGTTAAAAGCTATTTAATGACTAACCTTATTTCAAGTATATCCATCATATTTATTTTGGATGTTATTTTAATTTGGATATAGAGAATGAAAACCTATATACCGGGTGACATAAAATAAAATACATCAATGTTCTGGGTATTGTACCAATCATCAAAGGAGGATATGGGTTTCATTCCAACCACGGGCCTACACAATGTTATTCTTAATTAGACATTATTTTTAGTTATATAATTTGAAGAATAAATGTTAGTGACAAACCATCTGTATCACTTTTAAGGATTAAATATTAATCTAATAGGAATATTATTTGATTAAATACATGGATATGAATAGTTATACATGTCATTATATTTTATTCCTTTTGAACTTTTAAATGTTTCTTTTAGTTTTTCACAAAAAATAATCATTATTGGTAATAAATTTCTCATAATAAACGAATGAATTACAATTTGATTAAAGTAAAATGAAAGGTTAGTATTTTAACAATATATTAAAGTCGCACTAGTATGAATATTTCTTTAAATTCAAGATTAGTTAAAGATTTACCCAACATTAGGAAAATTTAATATAAATAAAATTTTATTGTAATACCATTATTTATGTCAATCCTATGGTCTCCAAAATATTCAATTTTTTATGGACTTGAGGTCCAGAAAATTATATCGACAATTATCATGTTTTTGATTAATTACCTCATTCACGCCCAATAAATATTTTGGACATTCCTCCATGTATGTATCTCAGCATGCAACTGATGTTCTTCTATATAGAGACATAGATAAATGGTTATCCATATCACCATTGTACCTTAAACTCTCTCTTTAATTGAGGATGACATACGATTCCTTATAATGATTTGGTATTTCAAACATCTTATATATTAATAAATATTCACCATGATCATGTTTATATTGTGAGGATGAGATTTAAATAATGTGGTGATAATGTCACACCCAAAAAATACACACTATGAAAATTGTATTCAATAGAGTGTATGAAAGGAGACACTATGTGTGTGAAGTAATATAATATCCAGATACATTATAATGTTGTTATCAATTTTAAATAGACTCTATATATATGAATAAATTCAGTACTGAGTTAAAATCCATTACATGCATGAGATACCTTCATCAAGGGGTTGTGTTACATGTTAGACTCTGTTATATCCAAAAATAATATATCAGTAAAATAAATTGAGAAATAAATTAGATATTTAGTTAGTAGTTATAAATATTAATAACTAAATTATGATTTTTGTGGGTGATACAAATATATAATGAATTAATTTTATACTAACTAATTATAAATGAATATACGAAGCAACTGAATATAAAATGAATATTTATATATATAATTATTTTTATGCTTAAAAAGTTATTTTATGAAATTGGATTAAATTAATTAGTGTCTGATACTAATTTAATATATATTTTATATATTCAATCAAATATTTTTTATATTCTACCATTACCTTTGGTAGACATAAGACAAGAAAAAACTCTATTTTAAAGATAAAACCCAATATTTTTATATGAGAAATTTACCACATTTGGATAGAGAAGCCATTTAAAATATTACTTTTTACACATTAATTAATTTAATATGTAGTAAATAAAATTAAGCATTTATATAGAAACATAATATTTAATTTATGGTGAATTATTAATATTTTTAGAAACATTTCAATTTTTACTGAATAGTTAAAAATACTGAATTTTAGTTCAAAACATAATTTCCATCTAATGAAATTTTATGATAATTTATATTCTAGATTTGTATTATATTATAATAAGATAATATTTTTCTCAAAATAATATATTTTTTTCATTTTCATCAATTACAATTTGAAATTGATTAAAAATACATTGCAAACATTCAGACTTTTTTTTAAAAACATGCATTGTCGTCCCTCAAGTGAGAGTAAATTTAAATCAATTCGTTCCAGTTATATAATATGAATTTGGAAAGATTTATTAAATATTTATAATATTAACACATTATAATATCTAATATTATCAACAAATATTTATCAGATTTTTTAGTGAATGTAATTGAAATTAATTAGAATTAATGAAACAAAATTATAATCAATAAAGGACTAAACCCATTTCATTGGGTCCCAAATAAACTAGAAACTTTTACAAATCAATATTTAGGGTAATAATTCCTCTCTAAACCTTCCATTATATCTCCACATCAGTTTTTTATGGCTTATTTTGGTAATAAATTATTTTCACATAGCAGGTTTCTAAATATTCCATGTGAGTGATTTTCCTACCCTATTATTGGACACCTCATCTCCCTATTTCTCACACCTCTCAAACCTATTTGTATTGGCCAATATCTAAAGATATAGCCTCCCAAAATCATCCTAATTGAACTTGTATCCTCCCTTCATGCAAAAATACATCAAAAGAAATTTTTTGTTCCAACCTAAATTAGTAACCTGATTAAGAGGTAACATTTTGTCTCGTGTTTTTTAGTTTTTTTTTTCTATTATACCCCCTATAATAACATTATTTTATTATTATATAACAAAAATTTATCCTTAATACATAATGATGTTTTTATCTAAATGGGTTAACCTATAATTACAAACACTTCCCCCTAATGGGTATCAACAAAAATGTTTATGTGAATGGTAAACTACAACCTCATGGAACGATGATTGTTTATTTTTGTTTTACCTCCTTCCATTTGGAAATTCTAAATGAAATTTTTGTGTATATTATATATATATGACATTTATTATGTATATATACTTCATAAATCCTTTTAGTACACTTACTTTCAATAATTACTAATTTTAAGTTAATACGATACCATTATTTGAAGAAGGGTGGACTACCACCCCTCGATGCGATTTGAATCATTAACACTAAAAAATGATCATATAATGGAATGGTTTATTGAAGAAAAATTCAATAATAATATTATAAGATATTAATGAAGTAATTAAAATTCTCTAAATATACAATATATACATATATATCATTTTCATTGTTACCCTATCACACACATAAAAAGAAAAAATGTCATTCGTGGATGTTTGGTCTACCACCTCCTCGACATGATGTGGATAATTTTATAGCACAATAAATATATATATATATATATATATGTGTGTATTTATGATTAAATATAACAATATTTAGGCTATAATGATCATTATTTAATTATATGGTGTATCTTAACTTTATTTCTTAACGATCATTGTAAAATGTGAATGTTACTCATGCATATGTATGACCTACCATCTCCATGATTACAACTTCGGTTCATTAATCACAACAATATTTAATGAATTGTCTGAAATTTATAATTTATTTACAAATACGTTAATTATTCCATTATTATTATTTTTCAAATTTTATGTATTAATCACTTTTACTATAGTTGGTCTAACATAGTCATTTTTAACACACCATATAAATTTATTCAAAACACCCGATATAAACATAATTGTTTACGTAGTGGTATAAATAAAAGTAAATATGAAATTAAATTAATAATAAACATGAAATAAGTTATAAATAATGTATTAAATTAATATGATTTTAATATATACTATGTTATAGGTTGTTCACATGAAAGGCATCTCAAGTTAAGATATTCTCATCTCACTTTTTATATATGTGAGATAAATGTCATGTTCACAAGTTATATCTGTTTTGTGTTGTATCTTCTGCTAGTGTTTTTATATTATATCAATAATTAATTTATCTTCATGTAATTTAAGTATTTAATTTAATCCTTTTCCTTAATGATGTTTATGAATTAAAATGTTTCAATGTTTTATAGGACACATTGGAATGATTACTGATTATTTACCTCAATAGTAATTTGAATGATCATTAAATGGTATTTCCATTAGAAGAAATTATATATTAATTTTTCAATAAACCATTTAATTTTACTCTATTCCGATAATTTATGACTTTTTCCATGTAATGGAACCATTTTTCCATGGTTTGGTACTCAAGGGTTTTGAAATGTTTTGAAGAAAATATGACAACATGTCACTTTTTACTTGGAGATCCTATATTTTTTTCTAAAAACAATGTTTTATAAAAATGTATTAAAATATTAATCTAAAATTTATTTAATTAAATTTATACCCATTTTAATTTACCTATGTTTTGAATGGAATATCCTTTCCAATTTACTAACAATGAATTTTTTTAAAATTTTTACAATGAAAAAGGAATTTTCATTTACCTCATATGGCATGTATGGATTTACAAGCCATCATTTCATTGCTGATTCCTCTTAATTTCTAAAATGTTACTTTTAAAATAAAATTCATCAAAATTTTATTTTCAATGAAATTTTTATTCAAAAGGTTTTTTAAAACAAAAGGACATTTTCCTCAGAAATGTTTTTATGTTATTTTTAATATATTTCCATTCATCAATATGAAAATAAAATTATTTTACTTAACATGTTATATGTTGTATTGATACAATCCTAACTATTCCTATTGATGGTTTACGATTTATTTGGAAAAGGATAATATTCACATTCTTATACTAGATTTATTTTTTAGTCCCATTGAAATATTTAATCTCATATGATCATTGAACATTTGATTTCAAAAAGTAATCTGTTTAATTTATCATGGAAATTACTATTTTATAAACCATATACCATTTTACTTATGGTGTCTACTTGGATAATTAAATTATTATTTGTGTAAATATTGATAATTATTTATTATTTATTTAATATGTATATATGATTAGCCATATTATTTGATTTTATTATTCAATATAATTATTTTTTGGATTCTAAATGATGGGTGGAGCCTTGACATTATATATCACATCTATGAATCAATAGTTTATAATGATTCAAATATGTCGCACTACTTGGTTTCTACACTAAATATAAATTGTCTTGAGAAATGTCTTGAAAGTATAGATTGTCATTTTCCATAGACATGAAATTCATTAAGAAAAAATTTCCCTATTTTTTTAGTTAATAATCATCCATGATATTTTAAATCGATAAATCTTTGGATAAATTTTATTTCAGCTCATTGATAAAATTTCATGTGTTTAAGTTTTGTACAATTCCATATTTATTTTTTCCTTATATAATTATTTGATCAGCATGTGTTTCTAGTTATTACCTTTCCATATTTGTTATGTCGTTCCTCCTCAATATATTGTTTATATTAATTATATTTATAGGTATTTACAATGTCATTACTATTATTCTAATTTATTATTTATTACATCCATTATACATTACCCCTACAAATCATTCGGTCTCACCCTTATTAGTTTTATTCCTTAGGAATCCGAGAAGAATACTGAAAAATATATCCAGTGATTATTAGTTTGAATAAATATATCCATGAAATTGATTATTTAGAAATGAGAATACAAATATTTAGTAATTAGTGAATTCATTTGTAATACAAGACTCATTTATGTATCTTCTTTACAAGGACCACTACACTCTTATTCCTTTGAGCTGTTATTCCTTATAATCATTCAAATTTAATTAGCATCATACACTGACACCAGGATATCTTCGGTTGGATCACTACAACAATGAATTTCCATAATATTAGGGAAAAATTTAATTTAAAAAATAATATTGATATAACTAAAATTAAGCTTCATGGTAATGATAGTTATGATGTCTGGTAAATCTGTTCAGGTTGAACATTTGTTTTACATAGTAAAATGATTAAAAAAGTATCTTGAATGGAAAATGTCAATAAGATTAAATTAAAAAAACATATATATAATGTAAATTAAGAGTTGAAATGTATTTTAATATCATATGATAATGTAATAAAATTTTAGGAAACTTTTCTTTTTTGACAAGACGGTTTAAAGGAAACCATATTTCTGAGTGAAGAGAGAGGTACATGCAAACATTCTGAATAAAACATAATTTATCATATTATATTCCCAAGAGAGTAAAACTAGTACCAATACATGATTATATTATGAATATATATATCATAATAAAATTCATCATATCTCTTAGTATATTTATAATAATAATTTATCATTTAATGCATAATCATAAAAAAATTTGATAAATGATGAGATTTTTTCTATAAACTCTTACAACTTGGTAACTTTGTACTATACTCCCCATGTATGAAAATAAAATTTCATGAAGTATAAAATTTCATGAATAAAATTATATTTAAGACAAAACATGAAAATGATATTATATATATCTCATATAAAAGTACAGGTTCATAACATGACATGTGTCTCATAGATGAACAATTGAGACAAAATTAATTTTTCAATTTGATAACATTTTAATCATAATAAACCTGGAAAAAATCCAAAAATTAGATTTTAAAATAATCATAAATCTAATTATGAGTGTAATATAATAATTTTATGGGAATTATAAACCTCACAAAAAAGTAACCGGTGGTGAATATGGAATGTGTCTTTGGAAAATAAAATGTTAGATTAAAATCCCATAACTTGGGTCTTGACTCACATCATACTCATAGAGAATTCTTATATAATAAATATAAGTTTATTATAAATATATAACATAACAATATTATAATATATAATAACATATATGTCTTTATTATGAATTTATATTACATTTTGGTTAACGATTCTTTGTAAAGGTTTCACTTCAAGTAACATTCTCATCGTTTTTTCTTTTGTATTAATTTGTAATATCATAGGCCCTTAATCATATATAATGATTTAAAAAAAATATAATAGATGATACAAATAGAATTTATTTTCATTAAATTAGTATTATGATAATCTATATAATACAAAATTATGAAATTGAATACATCTTTTATGTGGAAGTTAGGTCATACGTATGCATGAAAACTATTATCGTTTTTATTTGTAATATTGAAAGAAGAAACCTAAATGAAATATTTTTTATATATAACCATTTATTTAAAATTATTATTTAATAAATTTCATATACATTTCTACAAAACTATGTTAAACACATTCCATTTATTTTTTGAATGAATCAAATTGCTTTGAGGGGGTTGTAGTTCACATGTCTAAAACAAAATTATCGTATTTTTAAAAAAGGAATCGTAATGATATATTCAATAATAAAATTATATCATATGAAAGAAATAATCATTGTAATATAATATATATATATATACACTATTTATACATAATTATAACAACCATGGTAGGTAGTAAAGGATGAGACAACAATCAATGTTTTTTGAGGCGTTAGATCGCCATAAAAAACAATTTGTTCGTTACATATTAGATGCAATGTGTGTACATGAAGGTTGAATTTGTTTTTAAAAAAATATTAATATTGAAGATAATTTTTATTTTTTATAATCATGGAATAAGTTGAATTTTGGAGGTGTAAAAATAAAATAATATAAAGGAGTTTGAGGGTGGATGTTACCTCCTCTTGGGTTAACTACTTTTGGATTTCATCAAATGGCTTCCATGGATTAATTTATTCTAAAACGGATACATCACAGAGTAATGGTGGGATTTTGGAAAATGTATGGGGTAGATATAATGAGATCCTAAATTATTTTAGTGTTTTGAAGATGGGGGAAATTTGGTGGCCTTTCTTAAGGGATGGTCATGAATCACATTATATTTTTGAAAAAAGATAGGTGTAGATACTTTTGTAACTAAAAAAGATATTAAAAAACTAAAACACAATTATACAAGGTTTATGGTTGATTCTAGGCCATCAAATAGGGTTTTTACACGTTTATAGGTCCTCAGGGGACCTTAAGATTAACGTTAAGTCATTTGTTATGCTTACTTTTTCCATAATCATTGTAATTTATTTCAATTAATTTCACAAATCAATTTTTTCCAAAACCTTAGTAGAAATTATTTGAAATTACTATCACATAAGTGGCATAAAATAAATTAAATCAAATCATGTTGACAGGATGAAACTGCAAGTTTTTTTCAAGTTAAAATGTTTTTAAGAATGGTAATTTTTTATTCACAATTTCATAGTAAAATAAATTCAAATTACATAAATTGGATTAATTGGGAATAAATTATTAAATTAAACATTGAGACATATTTAAAATGTAATTTTACTCTATAATTAAATTATACGAAAAAGATGTTTTGAATTAAAATTCATTATTTTAAATATACATAATAAAATTAAACATTACAGAAAAATAAAAAAAAATTGTCATAAAGTAATTTTTATGTCCCCCACTTCAAATATTATGTTTATTTTTAACTATAAGATTTATAAAATTGTCAAAAATAAGATTTAATATTGGTTATCCACTGAATGATTGTAAATGTGCATTAATAAAAATATTTTATTTTATGTGTAAAATTGTGTATTTTTTCATACACATTAAAAATTAATTGGATGAATATAAAATTTATTTAATTTAATTAAAAACATATAAATTAAATCAATATAACTTACTAACTGTAATAAAATCAATTTATTAGGATAACAATGCTTTTTGAGCATAATAATAAAATTTTCATTTTTATTGATTTTGTATTTTTTTATGTTCTTTAACTCTTTTCATAACTTGTATTTTAATGGATATGTTATATCATATAATATTTTATAATATTTTAATAATATATTATAATTTGGTAAAACGTAGTATTTCATACTATACAAGTCATCAGGGAATGTCAGTCTTGTGTCTCTCATAAGAAAACCATGGTGTTTTATTTAGGGAATATTAAACATTATATTTTTTCTCGTGCATGATTAAATTCATGTTGCATATCAAAATCAGAACATATTGCTATAATTTATACTATATAAAATGTTTCATTAATGAAAAATAACTAAAATATTAAATTAGATTCAAATAAAATTCACAAAATCTCATGGTGTTACATTCTACGCCCATTTAAATTAATATCTCCATCTAAATCATCATTATTTTTATTGGTTTAATACTTGAAATAAACATTGAAAAAACCCAAAACGTAATAATAATTTATAAAAATTAGATTAAAAAACAATGAAAAAAATAAGTGTTACCAAATGTAAATCATGTCTAGATGACCACATAGGAGAACATAGGTGGGAAGGGAAAGCATGAAATTAGAGGGAAAGTGTGAATGTTTATAGGTATTTAAAGAGATCATAAATCAAACACAAGCTTATGATAAATGAAAATTTAATGGGAAATTATCCGTAAATCTATATCTATTTAAAATCCCATTATTTAAATAAAAAAGTTGGTATTAGGAAAAAAATTTATTTCTAGATCATTTTCATAAAGGTGATGATCTTTATTGAAAAATTTACATCTCATATTTCAGGTGAACATCAACAGTTCCAATTTCTTGATCCACATGACCTCTTTCACCAAAAACAATGGTGAATTTTTCATTCTTGAAGTACTAAATGATCATTGGATCCATGATTTCCCCCAACAATTTTTCATGAGTTATCATAATGAATTTTTGTTTTTCAATTTATCTTATATGTATATATCCACATGTGGGGATATTATACATTAATCTCAAAAATATCATCCAAATTATAACTAAATATTCTCATAAAAGGTTAAACTTACTACTCCTTTAAAAGAATAAAATCCAATAATTTTATAAATATTGTTTTCAAATCATCTTAACTGTGATCCCCCATAGCACAATTTATGTATTTCTTTTCACATTATTATCATGTGAATACCCAAATCCTATGTCCTATTAAAACTAGTTAATATACTTAATTACCTTATATCATTTTCGAAAAAATTCACAATCCCTTTTTCAAATGACTATTGGATATATTAAATAAATATAATATGTTGAAAATATAATCAATAATATCGTGTACCACCTTTTTAACAAATCCATTATATATTATATGTCAAAAATGTTATCCAATTTACATTATCCGAATCAATCATCTATTTATCCAATCTAAACATAATTTTTCCTATATAATGAACACATTAAGGTTTATCTTCCAATAATCAAAATACCACCTTTATATTAACACAATTTTCTATAAATTACTCAATATTCAAAAAATATTTTTCATTTAATAATGAAAAATTTTACTAAAAATACTTGTATATTTCACAATTCATATAACACAATCGTTTAATTCCAAAAAATAAATACTTCCTTCATCTATAATTATTATAAATCCATTAAATCAGGATTAATGAAATTATTCCTTAATAACTATTTCTTATAATAAAAATGTTGAATTATGTTACAGGGTTCCTCAAACTCAATTAGATAATGATTATTAGGATTAATGAAAATGATACTGGTAGAACATCACAGTCCTTTGACATGTTGTTTACAGTCTCATTATTTTCAAAAGTATAACTAATAGTCATTACACATTCATGCTACTCTTTATAAGAATTAAAATTGGAAAATTTATTTTCATAATTAAGATATTTTCCACATCGAAAACATTTAATGTAATCAATGATCCTTTTAGTTAATTCTATTGACTAAAACTATAAATCGTAGTGTGAGAAACACTTATCACAGTGGAAAACCACATATTCATGAAATAAATAATTACTTATATGATATATAAATAATGAAACCTTCTTTAATGTATGAAACCCATGGTTTATCCTTGGATATTCATATAAGACATAGTTTTTTATGATTTTTGATGGTTCATGAAGAGTATTTTAACTCCCAAGAAATATACCATGAGTTTTTCAATCCAAGTGTGCAGAATGGACTGTTTTCATGTAACATGTTATATCGAGTACTGCCCGAAACAACTTATGGACATTTTTAAACATCAATATATCTTTTCTAGATACACATATGGTTTATTATGTAGACATTGATGAATTAATTGGAAACCAATAACTCAATACATAAAAAAAATAGAAGACATTTTCATATAATTTTCCAAATACTTAGACTTATCCATAGACATGAAATTAGAGTTTTTACAAAGGTTATATCATCTTATCTTCAAAAGGATAACTGAAAAATTAGTCTGATACTAGGTATAACAATATAGTCATAACATAAATAGTCATTATGAAACTTTTAAATAATTGGTAAAACATTTCAAAAACAGAAGCCCAAATAGTGAATTATTTTAGTTTTATTAGAAACATGGAAGCATAAACATTGGTACATAAGAGACCTATATTATCACCCACTAGGTTCTTCATGACTGGAACTACTTTTACATCTATCATATATGAAATATATCTTTATAAAATGGTCAAGGAAACATAAAAAGGGGTTGATCAAAGATTCTCATTATGTGTAAAAAATGGATAACTATAAAAATATTAATGATCATAAGTGTATGAGAATGTGGTCATTATATTATAATATCATAATATAAATGTCAAAAATCTTAAACATTAACCATGGCATAAATAAAAGAAGTTAATAATACATGATTAATTGGAGAAACAAGAGAATAAACATATCATTGTAATAATACATGAAATTTGTGGAATGCAATTAAACATAAAAAGCATATGTTATGTCAACTTACCAAGAACTTCACAACATGTTAGTCATGGGTGAAAAACTCGTGTACCTACATTGGGATTTGGATTCCCAATTATGAGCCCACTTTTTTTGGACTTCGAATGTCCACTACTGTACCAACTTATTTCATCATTTATATTCCATCTCGTGTTCCCTCTTGAGATCATAAAACATTTATTGATACCCAATGCATCCTAAGGTTACACAGGTCACACCCACAAAAAAATTAAATAAATCATTCATGTTCCATAAGATAATGAAACATTATTCATATCCTGAACCATGAAAATAGATGTCCTTAATAAACATAATATCAAAACCCATGAAATGAGATGGTTATAAAAAAATTATAACATATCATTACCTATTTTAATGATATAGGTTTCCATTCTACAAATCATTACAAGTGAGACAGAATGGGTTTCAAAATAATATAACATGTTGAAGAAGAACGAGTGTCACATAGACCAAAACACAAACCATTCATTAAAAAATATGAATTTTATTCATAGATCATATCCCAGTAATTCATAAACAATCAAAAGGTATTCCTTCATAGAGTATGAAGGAATTAGAAAGAACACATAGAATATTTCTCATGGAAGATAGCCTTTCTTTTATTCTTTTCATAAAATAATTTCCAAAATCATATTCTTATAATGAATTATTTAATGATTCAGTTAAGAAATTTGTTGTGGTAAATATCATTAATTATTTAATATAATATTTTTAAAGCATTAATAGACTTCAAACCCAATTTCGTTGACAATATATTTAAATATAAGAAATCAGGCTTCAAATTATTTTGAAATTTATTTTTCCATCAAAAAATATAAAATAACCATCAAAACATTTTCAAAACATTTTAAATTGAATAAAATTTGAATATTTATTATAATTATTGAAGTCGTTTTTAGAACCATTTAATTATTAAATACATTAAAAATATTCAAATAAATAATTTTTTTGGGAAAACTATTACATTTAAAATACTTTGAAAACATATTAAGTATGCTTTGAAAAATATTAAAAAAATTGAAATATTTTTTTATTGAAATTTTGTTAGAAAGAATTTAATTAATATTAGGTGAAAATTTTATTTTAAATAAATTAAATTTTAAAATTTAAAAGGAAGACTCAGGGTAATTATGGTTGTGATGGTCAGTAAATCTATACATGCCAAACATTCCTTTTTCATCGTAGAATGTTTAAAAAAATGTCTCGATCAGAAAATGAAAAGAATATTTATTTAAATAAATCATTTTATGGTCTGAAATGGGAGAAAATGTTTTTTAAAGGTAAATGATGAATATTATAGTATTTTGTGAAAATTTAATTTTCGGAAAAAATGGTTTGATATATCAAATATGTCTGACTGTAGAGATATGTGAAGTTATACATTCTTAAAAACACATTCTTGATCATTTTTTTAACAATGAGTGGAAAAAATTGTAATCATACATGAATATATCATGAATATACAAAGAATATTAAATTTATTATATCTATTGTGATATGGGTCCAATATTCCATCAATTAATTTATAGTCATAAATAATATCAATAAACGATAAGATTGTTCCAATAATCTCTCACCGCATGATATCTTTGAATTATACTATCCATGTAATAAAATGAACTTACATGAATCATAAAATATGACTAATATAATTTAATTATTGATTAATCATTTAAAATTTATTTTATACACGTCATTTAAAAATATAGGTGCATAACATGGCCCAGGACTAAAAAAATGGAAAATTGAGAAAAAATTTCTTTATTGATTTTGTTTCTTATAAAGAATAAATACCATTAAAGGATGTTCATAAATGGATATAAAAACTAAGAATAAGATTTAGTATACAATTCATTGAATAAATTAATTATAGTTATATACCCCACACAACATAAATGAGTGGTGAATAAGGCATGTATCACAATAAAATGAAAAGTGAGATGAAATTCCCTTTCCATGTATCTTCAATCTCTTTGTGCTCATAAAAAAATAATGTATGATTAGTTTATGTATTTAAAAAATGAATAATATCAATATTATTTTATCGTTTTCCATATATGTTTTTATTATGAAATTATATTACCATCTTGTTAACAATTCAATGTTAGGGTTTCACTTTAGGTAATATTAGTTTTTTTTCACCAGTGTCTTAATTTGTTATATAATTGGCCCTTTTATATATAATGAAATTATGAATTTAATAAATGATATAAATATCGTTAATATTAATTATTTTATTATTATAATAATTAATATAATGGTGAATTTTGAAATGGAATGAAATGTTCATGGAGATTGTAGGCCATACGTAAGCAAGATTGATATTTAAATTTTTATTAATATTATTGAAAGTAAAAAAGTAAATGATATATATGAATATATAATATAATTAAATTATCATTAATATTTCATATATTTCATATAATTTTCCTAAACCATTCCTTAATATATTCAATATAGTGTGGGAATGAATCATATCTCTTCAAGAGGGTGGTAGTCCATACTTCCTCAAATAAAATTATCGTATTTATGAAAAATGGAAAGTAGAAATATATGAGTTGTAAAAAATACAAAAATATCAAATAAATAATGATTATCATTTATATAATATATAAACAAGACTTTCATCATAATTTGTACCATTGGAGGTTGTAAATAAGGGAAATAATCATCGTTTTGAGTGGTGGTGGATCATCATACACTCAAATAGTATATTTTATACAAATTAGATTGATGTGTGTGTATGTGTAGTTTAAACCATAGAATAAAAATATATAAGTATATCTATGATAATAAATATTATAATAATGGAAGAAGGATATTTTAGGTGCTGGTGAATGATGATATGATAAAGGATCTTGAGGTATGATGTCACATCTTCTTTAGGTAACTCCATTAGGATTTCACCAATGGGAATACTTGGATAGATTTCTACATAAAGGTAGGATTAATGGATGAAATTTGGGATGAATTAAATTTTAATGGGAGGATATTGGAAGATAACATGTGGTTTTAGAGGAATGAGGTATGGGGTGATATGAGGTCCTTTTATAGGGGAGTGAAAGGACTCACTTGTCAATTTTTAAAACAAGTTCCCTATACCCTTGTATTTACCTCAATATGGAATCCCAAATAATGAAATATGAATAATGTAATGGTAATGGACACTTAATTTCCAGCCAATTTGTGTTGGAAAACATTATTAGTCATTTGGAACATTAATTTTAATGATTAGTCCTTTGTTAAGATTAATTTTTCCTTAGTCATTGTAAATAATTTCATTTACCACCAGCAAAATTTTTGTTAAAAAACAATGTTTACAAAAATAGATATTATAAATGATGATGATTATAAATATAAAATCAATTTTTTTTAAATTCCAGTAATACAAGAGGCATAATTTATTTTAAATATCATATCGATGATGGGAAAACAATGCATGTTTTTTTAATGTAAAAACCTACATATATTTTCTTAATTTTTACAACTAATTTCAATTTGAAATTTATTAAAATTACTAAAATTGGATTAATTGAATAAAATATTATCTCAATAAAAATGTAATCAAATTTAAAATATAATTTATCTGTATAAATAAATATGATGAAAATTACATTTTGAATCAAAATTTAATATTTTTCACTATTTATTAAAAAATGAAACTTCACATAAAATACCAAAAATTAACGTTGAGATAATAACAATGTATATAATAAAAATATTAATTTCATTTATATATATAAGACTTTTAATGGTGCCAAAATTTGGATTTAAAATGCATTCTCTATTAAAATGATGTAAAATTTACTTAATAAAAATATTATATTTTATGTGTCAAATTTGGTTTTGTATATATATTAAGACTATAAAATTTATTTTATGAATATAAAAAATAATTAATTTATTATATTATATATATATATATATATTAATTTATCATCACATACTAATTGAAATTAATTTTAATTATTAGGATAATATAGCTTTGTGAGCATCAAATAATAATAATTTCATTTATATTCAATCAATTTTCATATTCATTTTAATTTAATTTTTAACAAATGAATTGATTATATATTATTTCAACATTATATTTTAATAATATATTTAAAAATTTTCATAACTATAAATTTAAGGACTATGCTATATATTATTATGTTAAATAGTATTTTAATATTAGTTTTTTATTCGGTACAACTCAATTATGCGTGTTACCCAAGCTATCAAAGAAAGTAAGGCATGTGTACATTATATTCTATCCTCAGTGTTCCATTTAGGGAAAGAAAAAATAATTTTTCTATGTTTTTCAATATTAAAATCATGTTGTCTATCACTCAATCCAATCTTAGTTCTATAATATTGAGTACATTTTTTATTACATGAAATGAAAATTATAAAAAAGATTAACTTAATTTGAAAAATATATTTTGGTTCTACCTTTCTTTATGTAATATTTTTACACCTATATCATCCAAAAATCATATGAATATCCACTCAAAGAACAACCATATTGTGTCCTTCTCTACTCTTTTGTAGCCTCAAGACCATATTCCACCACATGGAACCTCCCTATAATGCACCATAGTGAATTAATTCTTCTAAATTTTTCACTTCATGGACACAGACTTCATTTCTCTACCGCTAACATGATCCCATAAGAAACTATATGCACATGATTCACTATTCAATATCATATCAGTAAGATGGTCAAACAATCTTATTCACAACATGAGTCAAATTTCATGTTATGAAAAATACACCAGATGAAAACATTAATCATCCTACAAAATATAATGATTTTAAAATATAAAAGTTATTAAAATATAATCCTTATCATACATGGTAATCAATGACTGTACTCCAACCATCATGCTTAATATACCACAGTCTCAAGATTTCTATGAGACTAATGTGTTATATTCAAGAACACCATCCACACTTCCTATATTCCACTCGATACATAATAAAACACTATTTATTAAATTTTTTGAAACCCACTCTACATCAATTCGATACAATGAATAATTTTGATACACTAAATGTAACATTAACATTTATCTTTGGGCTTATCTATCTATTTTGTGGGTTTTGAGGATTTTATGAGTTGAGATTCATAGAATTTGTGATTTAGGGTGAACAAAACATGCACAAGGATTTCTTTTCATGGTTATTGTTTACCATGTGATAACCATATGATATGTATCTCTATATTAATGTTGAATATTCCATATTTTAATCTAATATTTTAAAATAATTTGGTTCTATATGAATATTATTTTTATTTGCAGGACTTGGTCTAGAATTTATCCTAAGGTTTGAGAATGGTTCTTCAGACCATGTGTCTTTAACTAAAAAATAGTGAATCTTTATTTTCAATAGATAACTTTCACTAAATTTTTTGTTCAATGATTGTCAAATTGTGTGTCCTGCGTAGTTGTTTAGATTGAAACCTCATAAAATTGAAAATTAACCTGAATCCCCTGATCTTTATTAACACTTTTTTTTCATAAATAATCATTATCCCAAAATATCCCCTCCATTTAGACACATAGGACACCACCATTTCTCTTTGGTAATATGTGGCCATTGGTGTATATCCCTTAAAATTACGTGTGTTTTCTATTTTTTTTTTCCACTCCACGTAATAGATCAACATTTAATATCTTATTTTCTCCATCTCATGATAAATTATTCATTTAATTACTCTAAGATATATGGTTTATATGTTGAATATATGGAATTCTACATTAAACAAGGATTTTGTGGACTATATCTATTGATTTACTATCACTTGTTTTAGAGAAACGATGGTATTAATTATTATTGAGTTAGTTTTACTTATACAATAGTCTTTCGCATTTAATTCCATATGTCTTATATATCCAGTAGTTTTTATTTGAAATAATTATAAATATAAATTCATTAATGTTTTATGTAATCATTGATGGATATGATATTTAATTATCAAATGGTTTGTTTAATTTATATTATTTTCAAACAAACGACATTTAAAATGAATTTCTTATGTTGTTATTCTAAATTATAAATGAATTTTAATTTAATGATAATTTGTGGAATAACATTTAATTTTTTTGAAAATGGTGTAGTGAAATGAAATCGATTTTCCTTATAAAATCATTATAAAAAGTGACATTGCTTCTTTAATGGAAATATAATGAGATTTCACAATGGGACAACATTCAATTTTGGGGAGACAGACATATATGAGACAAAGTGGAGTTATCTATCAGAAGGGGTGATGACTATAATTCTATGGATTTTAGTGGATATCTATTCCATGGAATGTAGTGTCGTGAATATTAATTGTTAGTTATACCAGAAAATCATCTTCCTCATATGAGTATGGTATACACCTAAGCTGTGATTGTATAGGGGTGTTGAGTGGAAACATTGGAATTGTTTTTGTTTATATCAACATTTTTGTACATGATATGGATATTTATTGTTGAAACCAATTTACATCATCTACATACACCTCCTAGAAAAATTCTATATCATATTTCATTTTGTATTGATATAGTGAATTGTTTTAAAATGAAATCTTATAGCTTATTTAATTATGGTAGATGATATCTACATGGAAAGATTTATTAAATCAATATTAAAAAATAAATAATGTGTTCATGTGGATATATGTTATATAAATTCTTTGTCATATCCTATTGAGGTTTAGTGATCACATCATATATATACCATTTATCCTTTGAACCCTTGGCCTTTCATGATAACAAAATTGGGATAGGAATAATACAGTGGATGGTTCTTCAATATTGTGTATCATTATAGTGGGTTTAGATGGTGGTGAAATGTGGTAACATGATTATGGACCAATGGGTTCTATCAATATTTTTGTTGATGACCTATAAATGTATTCATTTAGACCCTGTTGTTATGTTATTAGATGATAAATTTTACAGTTTGATTATTTTGACATGTGATGCATCCTAGATATCTATTATGAAACTCTATTTGATTCCTTCTTATCATATGTCACGTTATGGTGAATTAATTCCCATGGTTATTCTACTGATATCAACTACTTGTTGATAGCCTATGGTGATTACAAATGCACTACCGCCCTTATGGTATGTAAATTTGGGTGATTTTATCAGTTGAACAATGTTGAAATGTTATAATTTGGAATCAAAGAGTCATGTTATATTAGAATTATATAGTCATCGATGTGTATTACATAATTTTATCTACGATTTTATGATTTATTTGATATTGAAATGTCGAGACATAAGATGTATTGTGGAATTATGCTTGGTAGAATAATATTCGCAACAAAAATCGAGATACCCTGGGGTGGTTGTGATTTTCTAGCATCATTATTGAATATTTTACTATATTTTCATTAGTATAATACATTAAATTTATATCAAAGGAATAAAACTATATTTTAAATGGTTTTAAATCTCTTTTTATGGTTTATGAATCCTTCATTAATAATAACTTCAAATGATAGTCTGTTAGATGTGGAGTTAAACTCCTATGTTAATCCTTTGGTTAATTTGGAATTGTTGTAAATTATGTCAAAACATATATTCCACATGTAATTTAAAATATGTAGAACAATAATAGGTAGATTTCAACGTATTAATATTCTTAATATATCATCTAATCATTATTTAAGGTGACTAGTGACCCTATGATTTACAATAGTGGGTTGAGAGGACAAAAAAACTATTTCACTTCATAGAAACTCTGAAATACTCCATGGTTAGTTTATTAACCTAAATTATTTAGGGAATGAGAAGTAGTGGATGGAGATTATTGTGTACTCCATGTTTAAAAAATATATCACCAATATCACTTAAAAAAACTCTTAAATCAACTATTTCACTCCATGACACTATGAGTGATAAAGTCATGGCATATCATTTATTTGGAATACAATCATTGATTTTCATTGATATTTATACTTGATTTTCCAATTTAGTGCACCTATATCCAGATCATAATTCGAATGAATATCATATTTTGATGATGTTTTAGATGGGTTGAGGGACAATATACAGTCTATACAGATTGTTATGTCGATATGCACCTTATATGATGTTGTGTATGTGTGAGACATGGATGAGGAATATATATAGGAAGAAAAATTATTTCAAAAGCAAAGATAGGAATGTTTGTATACCAAGAACATTTTATGGAAGGAATCTGGAGTATAATGCCTTGCATTGAGGTGGTGGTTGGAGTTCAAAATAGATATTTTGTAAGAGTCGCATTGTCTATAAAATGTGTGGAATAATGGGGTATAAAAAATATTATTGAATGGTATCACTTTGGTTGATTATTGTTTATGGATGATAGAGTTATATTCAAAGATTTTTATTGGGAAACACATGATAATAGAAATTTATTCAATTTTATTATTCCATAATTGTTTATTTATGATATAGGAAAAGCGGTGGGATCTCAAATACAATTATATTGGTAGATCTGTGGTTTACAAGAAAGGCTATCATGAAGTTGGAAATTTGTATGTAGTGGAGTATACATAGAGGATTTATAGGGAAGACTAGCTACACTGAGAGGAGTTGAATTTATTTTATATTTTATAGTAATGAATTTCATTCTAAATGGTGAAACTCACTCCAATATCTCATCCAAGATTATAAATGTGTTGATATTACAATGAGAGATCATGTCTTTCATGAAGAATCTTTCCACTCCTTTTAGAATTAATATAGAGTACTGTTTTGAATTTATTGAATATTCATTGTCCATTTGTATCCAAGAAATCATATCAGACATTTTTCATCATTATCATGAAATCATTTATCATATAATTGTTATAGATTAGATAATTATATATAAATCCTAGATTCAATTTTATCTTCATTGGGTCTAGTTTCATTATTTTAATAGAGTCACCCATGTCTTTCTATATTATGGGTATCCTAGATTGAGTGAGATGGTATAATTATTCCATGTATTGATGTGATATCATTCAAGTTATGATATGTGATTCTTGATTCTATTCATCAATGAAAATTTTTCCCACATCTTGTGGTGTTCAGTATGTTTACATATGTTTTTAGATCTTTGTAGGATGAGGCCATCCCTATTTCTACATACCATATAGAACCCATTGAATTGAAATAATTAAAGTCTCAGTTTTTGTATTGTGGGTTTAATGGAATTATTATTTATAGTATCTCATAATGGGAATTACCATTACTCTTTATAAGTATGGTGCGAAGGAATCTCCAACATTGTGAGGATGACCAGATAAACATCCTCGTGAAAGTTAATACCATATATCATTACTAAAGATTTGATAATGATTATAGTATTTAATGGGAGGATGATGGTTTTCAAGTACAAATACATTTTTGGGGTACCAACAACTGAGGCTTCAAGAGATATATATTAATGTTCCATCTTTCAAGAGTTGGAATCAAAATTAAGAGTAAATGATTATTTTTTTAATGTTAATAATACACATATAGTGATTATTGATTTGATAAATCAAATTTTCTATAATATCATGAACTCCGTAATTTATTCCTCTATGAATGATTTCCATATTTATTCTAGATCAGAATATGATCATGCTAATCATTTGAATGATATCATTGGAATTTTGAGAGAGAATCATCTATATGAGATGTTATCAGTTTTTGTAATATAATCATTAGTAGAAATTTTAGGGAGAATTAATTATTTATAATGGATATTTTTTGGATATATTGAATATTATGGTGTTCCTATTTCCAATGCATCCCATAAATGTGTTTGAAATCCGATCAAAAGTGCCTTTCCAAAGAGATAATGATCAAAAGATTAAAACATTTTTATATAAAAATTAAATATAAAATTTATTATAATGATAAAAATTTAATTAATTCATATATAATTAAATTGATTTTACATTTTAAACATTAATAATATTATATTTAATTTTTAAATTCATTAAATGAAAACACAAATTTTATTAAAAAAATTGGTAATTTTAAATATTCACTAAAATTTTAGCCATTAGAAATATAATAAATAATTCACTCCATTAATATTTTGACATTTTGATTTCAAAATTAAAATAAATTTCTTAAAATAAATTTTTTATGATAGGTGATAATTAATTTTAAAATTATTGTAAAAAGGGCGACAAAACTATTTTGTAAAAAAATTACAGTTTTCAAGAATATATATCGATTTATACATACCTCGTATAGATAAATCATAGATGTTTAATGTTAAAACTTTTATTGAATATATATAATACCAATATATATAATTAATTAACCAAAACTGCTTTATTTAATTTTCAATGATAAAATTAATTCTTGAGAAAAAATGGATTTCGTTAAAAATATTCTTTTATTATCAAATGATTTTTTTTCATTTATAAATATTTGGTAAACAAATAGATGTAATATTATATTGTGGTAAAATATAAAATTTCCTAATTTAGTTAATCATATTCATCCACCCCATTCAAATTCCAACGTGATAACTATCACGTTAAATAAAAATATTTTAACAGTATTCCATGTTTAATTTAAAATTGTTGTTTTATTTAATACAAGATAAAAGTAGTGTTGTGTGTAAAGAAATGTAAATTTTTTTTTTCTCTTAATTAAGATTATTAATAAATGAAAAATAACATAAATGGTAAAAATATATATTTATAAAATACTAAGGTGTCATAATGATGTTTCAGTTTAGGAACATTTGTAATCTATCCACATGATACAAGATTTTTCTAAAAATATGTGAGTTATGTGACTAAAATGTTAAGATGTTTCATTATTATGTATTTTAATGATTCAATTAAATAAAAACCTCATACCTCATGCTTATTATTTTTATCCCATTATTATGATATGGCGTTGTTGAGTATTCTTATATATATACTATTGGTTCATTTCACTTAATCTTCTCTTGAGAGTCCTATACATATTATGATATTCGGCAACCTATTAAATTGATGTATATTTGCCTGTGGTTACTTTTACTAAAGAGAATCTCATATATTTGAGTAGGATTATCTGGAAGGATTTAATTAATTTTTATATTTTATTATCTATAATTTATATTGGATTATAATTTTCGTACTATACAGAAAACATTGAATCTGGGATTATACCAATATTATATCATTTTTCATTAAATTATATAACATTAATGTATGAAATATTAAGTCTCAGTAATTTGTATTAGAGAATAGTTTTGTTAATTTGGGACATAGAATTAAAAAATTATTGTGAAATACATAGTGATAAGTATACTTATATGAAATTATTCGTTATTTAGATAAATTATAAGATTCATAGGATTATAAATAATAAAATCCCTATTTGGATAAAATTTATGGATGTGGAAATTCAATAGTAAAAACTATGGACAATAACCACAAAAATATATATTATGTATTAACATGATCATGCCAAGGTTAATGAAAAAATTTCATTCATACACACTTGTTTTCACATTCCATGTATATATTCATTGGTTAATCTCTATCTTTACACAATCTATTATAAAGGATATATAATTATAGTAATTAATCTCCTTAATGTAAGAAAAGAAAAAATGTACTTAGTTATAGAATAATATTTTTATTAAAAATATAATCATTTGTATTCTATATGAATTAAAGATATCAATTTTTTGTGAAAGTGAATAAATAATGAATTCTTTTTTTGCTTATTTTATCCTCAAACCATATATATTTTAGAAAAGCGATTGATCCTAGAGAATCCAAACTAACAATAAATGTGAGGAACAATGAAATTTCCCAAAAAGAATTTAAAATTAAATTTGAGGTAGAATTCAAAACATTATTTCCATTATCACCCAATTTTCTCAAGATATAAAAGATTAATAAAAACAAATGAAACAACCACCTTCATCCAATATGAATATACTACATAATGATTACATTTTTTAGTAACAACAACATACATTATATAGATCATATCATTAACGTTTCATGATACAATGTGTTAACTCAATAGAAAAGGACATTTATATGATATATTATTTTGATAATGATAATGTTACAATTAATTTCTATCAATTTAACAAACGGGATAATAAATGTTTGGTGTTGATAATGAATACCAAGATGAAGGAAGAAATGATAAAAATATAGTGAAATGACATAATTATTTTTTTATTAATATTCATTTCCATCAATCTCTTCAATTAATGATGGAGAGTTATTCTCAAAAAATTATAAAAAGAACGTGTAATTTATCATGTTATACATGGTCAATTTAATAAGGCGTATGAGATAAGACTGGGTTTTTTATCCATGACATAAAGATATAACATTTGTTTTTAGGCCTAAAACCAAACAATCAAAATGCTATAATCAACCTAGAAATTGACAGTTTCAAATAACTACATATATTTTCTTGAAAATTTGTACTAGATATTAGATAGTGGTCCCAATATTATGAACTTAAGAAGTTAATGGTGGCTTTTTAAATGTTAAGAACAAATTTAATTCCATTATCAAAGATTTGAAAACCCAAACAATGAATTTTGATGTTATTTAATTATTCCATTAAACATGAATTTGGATGTAATGACACGTATTAATTCACCCCAAATGGTATAATTATTCAATTATTTGGTGTAACTTAACTATTTATGTTATTTCACTAAATCGTGGGTCGTTGAGTGTATTTAGAGTTATAAACCCTCAAATTAATCGGTAAAAATATAATCATTATTCAATAACTACATAGAAGTTGGGAAATAAAAATGATTTAATAAATATTAAACACCCTATTCACTCAACAATAGACTGATTTTTATTCCATTCAAGTTCAATTAATTCCCTTAAATCAAGCATGTTTTCTTGAACTGTGGAATTGCAAACCTGATACATTAAAGTATATATATCTATAAAAAAACCGAGTTAAGTGATTAATAAAAACCGTGTTTTGGGATATTACCCTATTAGAAATGTGATAATATTTTTATATTTAATATCATAATAATTTCATTTTTGGAATTAGAAAATATAATGGGCATGGAATGGTTCTTGCTAATAGAGAGTATATTAGCTACCAGGAAAAGGAGATCAATTTTTAAATCATGAACCTACCAATGCTCCAACACAAGTTCAAGAAATATCAGAATATGATATAGAAAATACCAAAATTGTGAATTTATTTTTACCCATTGAGGATTTGTACCAATCACAAATGGTTATGTTGAATTAAAGTACTAACGGTGATGAAATAACCCATATTTAAATATATACCAATTAATTTCCCAAAGGGTTACTCTGCCTACCCCAAAATTGTGTGGTACATATCTCAGTATATTTCATACAAGGATCCACTTTAATCTTTATAATCCCCTATATGATGTCCCTAATAAAAATTTAATTGTAATGGTGTAGTAGGATGTGCCCATAAAAAAATATTCCATACAACATATTGCATAAGTTTAGGGTGTGTTGACAATCATTTTCCTGAACAATTATACACCAATGTGGGTATGAATAAATAATTAAGGGATACATAATATCACTATAAATAACGTAAATCAGTTTCCAGTGATTGTTTAATATTTCAAATAAACTATGTGAAGATCAATACTTCACAAAGATGGATATTCATTTTGGATATCATCAACTGATAATATAGATGGAATATATTTTTAATGATGTATTCCATACAAGGGATGTCACTGTAGGTTCATAGTGATTCCATTTATACTTACTAATGCATTTGAAATATTCAAAAAAATTATGAATTGAGTGTTTGTAGTCTATCTAGGATTTTTTTGATGACCTTATCAACCATGATCTCATTTTCTCCATGAGAAAAAAGAAACAAAAAATTTATCTAAGAAACATGTTCGTGAAATTATGAATGTATAAAATGTATAATAAGTTAAAAATTATTTTCTTATTGATGAATTAAGTTACATTATTAGGTCATGTGATCACATGTGAGTGAATTTATTGGTCCCCATTAAAGGTAGTATGTATTGTGAAATTGACCATACCCACATGTTTCATAGAAATACATAGTTTTCATAGAATATATGAGAACTAAAAAAAATTTGTTAAAAATTTATCCTAACATTCATGACAACTATCTATGTTATTAATGAAATAGGTAATGTAGGATTGTATGTAAGTGTGAAGAAATACCTAAGGATCTCATGAATAGGAGAGTAATTGAAACTCTACACACACAAATATCATGTAGATAATAATATTTGATATATGGGGATCATTATAAATTATTTTTGTGTTCTGTAATCATAAATAATGATAATGTGAGTGAATATACCTCATTATAGTTAATTATTATTTATCCAAATTACCCAGTAGGTTATTTTTAGTTAGTAGAAACGATCTTTTCCCTGAGGATTTTGTGTCACTTCATCTATGGTGAGAAGTGTGACATATATATATATATGTATTATAATAGTTTAATGTATATATTGTCATAGACTCAGATAATCATGAGTTAATGAATATGATTATTATTTTTCAATTACTAGGATTTATCTATTTACTATAACCATAGAATGGAAAATAATGTGAGTGATACTGTTAGAAAAAAATAATTTTTTACAATTTCAATGGTGGAGATTGACAAATACCCTAAAATCATCTATATGAAATGGATAGCTTTGAAAATCCTAATTGTTTGGAATACATCATATATTTTACCAATTGAAATTGCAACAAACTATGCATGATATGACTTTTTAGTCACATAGGGATATCTGGATCCTAAAATAATGTTGGATTCATCAATGTTGGGGAAGATTCAGGAAATACACATTAATGAATACGGTTTCATCTAGTTTGAATCTATAATTTTTTTAACCTAAATTGCTAGATATAAAGAATGAATTTTTTGATAATTGACATTAACTATTACTCTTTATCCATCTATGAAGTATGAAAATTTACCATGATCATCGAGAGAACTTCTAGGGAGGACAATAAGGAGAACTATATCATTGAGTACACCTCATAATTCATGGTATAGAATCTTGTTAAATGTGTCTGAATTAACTCCCAAGGTTTTAGGGAACCAATTCACATAACCCAGTAGAAATTGATGAATATCACCACATAATTTTTCACTGGTAATCCAATGTTTTCAATGGGAATAAAAGATCTTGGGTTTTGGTGGATTGACTCAACATGAATACCCAATTCATCCCTATTCATGAAGATTAATATATTTAATAACATGATATGATATACATAAATATATTGGTTAGGTGACATGTTGAAATTTTTAATTATCATCTAATATTGTGTTTTATGTGTTACTTCAAAATTATTGGTAAATCATTAACATATTATGAATACTAAATTGGATTTTAGTATGACATATCACACTGAAACTGATGTATAATATAAGAGAATCATTTTGAACCATTAGGAAATTATGAGAGCATCATAAGTAGAATTTATTTTTTGATGAGATCAATATATACATTTAGTTGAGTTATAAAATAATAATAGAATATAATATAGTATTCAAATGGTTCCATTTATAGATCTGTATAATAATGGATGTAGATTTAATTATTGTTAAGAAAATGTGGGTAATGAAATCTACGTTGACAAAATCATGGGAAATAAATGATATAAAAAGGATCAATCCATCCAACCTTATATAAAATCTTGTCATAGTTGGTAGAATAGGTATAATGACACCATTTGAAGAGACAAGGATTTCAATGATAGTGATAATATTTTCCCTTCAAATGTCATTATAGATGATATTCACATGGTTTTGAGATAAATAAAATATTAATCATAAGTAAATTGTCCCAATTGATATATATTACCAGATATATGTATCTTATTGATTAAAACATCCTCCAAATTTGGATCATGTTAATGATGTGTTTCGTGTATCTCATTAAATGAAGTACATACACAATACCCCACACATAGTGGATTTTATGGTGTTCAAGTTAGTGCATGACCTATATTATGAAGTGAATCCTGGTTTGATCATGGATATTTGTTAAAAGGTTATATCAAACAAGGCAATTAACCATGTCAAAGTGTTGTTGTAGAATAATAAATTTGAAGAGGAGGCATTGGAATATTATGAAACAACGAAACTGAAGTACCCCTGTATAATCCCAAATATGAATATGAGTTTAATTATCATGTATGATATTTTTAATGGAGGATTAATTAAATGAAGATGATATTATAAATGATATATGATTCCAAAATAATATTTTTTAGATTTTACATAATTATACACATACTTCACATAGAGAAACTAATAAAACTTTATTTCATTACGGATATTTATTAATTTAGTGAAAAACTATACACACGAAATGTATAAGCACATTAGCGGGAAAATTTATGCAATGAAATAATTTTAATATGTAATTTTTTTTATAATTCCAATATTCTGGAATGGTCACCCCAAAAAAATAGTGGAAAAGAAATAAAATTTTACGAAAATAATAAACATCATAGAAAATGAAAATATATAACCATGAGAAAAATTATTGGGGATATTGCATTTATTCATAAATATTTATTTATAAGAGGTATTGTGATTATCAGAATAGTAATGTGAACATTGAAATAGTAACCCTCCCATTTTAAATTTTAACCAGATAATTCGAAAAAGAAACCTAGACACAAGAATAATATTATTTATACTAAATAATAAAATATAATATAAATTATATAAAACTTTTTTAATTGAAAAAAATCATAGTATTAAATTTGTATAAAATAATTTTTAATATTAAAACCAAAAATAAAAATTTAACACAATTTCAATTACCTATATTTTAATTAATTTTATAAATAATCATAGTTTATATACTAAAATTTAGGATTACCTATGATGGAATGGTATTTTGATGAAATGAATGTAATTTTTGGAATTATAATATCAAAATTTTCTAAGAGTGATTTATTTGTAGTCTCTATCATAATTCAAATTTTTGGTTAATAGAAAAACTATTGTTTTTTTACAACTAGTGTGTTTTAAATTACGACATTCATAATTTTATAATCACCTGTACAAATATAGAAATTTAGGCTCAAATATGTTTTTTAATAAATTATATAACCAATGATATTAAAATTCCAAAAAATGTATTTTCCAATATCTAAGGTCTAATGTATTCCATTAAAATATTTTTATTCATTATTCAACATTTCATTTTGATTAAACATATAAAATTGTATTATTATGTTTTTTAAATTTTAAAGATAATGTTTTATAATGGAAATTTATTTCATAATGTAAGAAATAATATTATGAATTTTTAAAATGAATATAATGTTTTATTTATTATTATAACTGACACGTACCTCTCTCATCATGTATAAATAACCTCTCATCCATCCCTTTTCACACCTCATCCGCCCTCAACATCCAAATAAAAATATATGGAAAAATCCTCTATATTAATACAATTATCATAAATAGGGTTGTTTTTAATAAAATAAATCCATTATTTCAAGAATAAATTCATCATAAAAAGTGAATTACTTTACGAAATATTTAATCTCTTTTTTACTCACATAATTTTCATTTTCTTATTTTACATCATCCTATTATTTAAAAAAATAAAGGTTTCATAAAAAATTAAATAGTTTTTTAACATCATATTGATAATGATATTATAATATATTTTTTTAAATTTTAATACAATATCATAATGTATATATCACATATTTTCTTTAGAAGATGACTTTTTAAGTGATGTTTGACTAATAATTAGGGAATTTAAAATTCATTTATTATCAATGACCATATTTATAATTAAAATAATTTTCATATTAATATATAAATGTATAAATAGTTCCATATTCCATATTATTTGAATCTATCAAATTTTTCCCTCGCTCTTATAATGATGATCCCAGATAGTTGATATAATGGTTTTTATTATGCTCACAAATGTATAATTGATTTGTATCCTTTATTCCACCCTTGAAATTACACCATTCTTGGAAATTATATCATCTTGTTATTTAATTTATATCCACATGTGATACAAGTTCTATGGATAATGTGTGAGGTTTTAGGATTATAAATAATAAGGAATTAAATAATTTTCTTCTTTTATTATGTAAATGTTATTAATAATACCATTTAACCAATGATTAAAAATCATTTGATATTGGATTGTATAACTATTTTGTTTTATTTCTAAAATTTATGTTATTTTCTTATTATAAAATTGGGGTCACATTAAATATAAATCCATGTATCTAATGACCCACATGTCCCACACCATGGTCTTATCTAATACCACACTTGAATGATCTCATAGTAAGCTACACAAAGGAAACACACTCTTGTATACATAAACTCATCTCATGTTACATGTACCTTTAAAAACAAGAACACATTTCTCAAACCACAATCTAGAAGGTGTTCCATTACAAGAGTGAAATTATGTCTATATCATCCTTCTCACAATTTTTAACCCTATCATTCCTAATTGACATTCACTAAAACTTCATCACCACTCATATGCCAGAACAATCCTTGACCTAATGTCATGTCAATTAACACTCTTTAACAATGGAAACATAGTTATCAGGAGATTTTTATGCTAATATATTTATATATAAAACTCTCATAACTTGAGTATGATAGAATACACCTTAACCATTTCTCTATGTAACTCCCAATTAGTTTATCCTCTACATGAACATTATAAATATGAATACAAAGTACCACATGTATAATTAGGTGTATTATCCTCTATAAAAATGATCACCAATTATAAAATATAGTTACAATCCTAGAATATCTCCCCACCATCAATGAAAATCATTTCTAGTATGTCATACACCTTTCAAACACAAAACGGTATAAATAATTTGTTATAAACAAATATAATTAGTTATAAAATTTAATAAAAATGGAACATTAATTGGAAATAATATTAGGTATATATATCACACTAAAACATGATAGAAAAGAGTGTGGTAGACCACTGAGGATCTACAGTAGAAAAGTTAAATTAACCCCCCATTATTCTATCATGATTATACTATGTTATAGTGTAATTAAAATGAAACCCTAACCATATTCATCTGCCATCCAAGGGATATTAAGGATACCATAAAAGAATGAAATAGTTGAAGGAAGATACATATAAACACCATATAATGTTTCTAAAAAATATCCCCAATAAAGGGGGTCAAGGGGAATGATAGGGGTACGAACAATATGAGAGAATATATTGGCGTCCACCACGCTCCATAAATAAAATGTGTGGCCAAAAAATAATTTACATGTCAATCCCTTCTTAAAAAAATATGTAGAGAGATTTTCTATAGTTTATTCATTTATGGAATTCCATAGCATGCCACCTCGGGAATACATATCATGAAACCCATGTGTTTCTAGAATCACAGTCACACCATATTACTAGATACTACATAGAATTTTGATCCATGTCACAACAATAGGGATGCAATGTGGGATCTCAAATGGTTGTGTTGAGTCATGGAATAAAATTTTATTTCACAATATATCCCACAAACACATATACACAGTATAATATAGTAATAAAATATTATTACCCACTCTAAAAAATTGTGGAATCCTCATAAATGGGCCACCATGTCTATGTGTGATATGATACCCCCTAGAATATGGCTCCAGATAAAATGAAAATTTTTGGGGAACCTTATTAATTTCTAATAATCATATCCAATACCATAAAGAAGAATATTGGCCACATTTCCCATGTAGAAACATCTCTGGGATATGGCCAAAAGTTCAAATTATTAATCAATGTCCCAGTTCATCAAACTGAACATTAAACAAATAAATAATTTAATGCTAATATAAATCATATTGTCCCAAAAATCATCGGGGAGTTATACCATATAAATTTTGTTTATAAATTATAAGAATGTAATTAGATGTGATATGTGATTAATATAAGGAGATTAAAAATTGAGGATTTTAGAAAAAACATTTCTTGATTTGACAAAATCCAAAATCATAAAAATGATTACAAATTTGGTAAAATAAAGCTTGTTTAATGAAGACATATATCGTAATTAAGTGGATTTGTATTGTATCCATTGTGTGGGAATTTATTTATATTTTTTTATATTACATTATATATAAATATTTTATTTTGTAATTTTATCTAAAATATATTAATGAAATGTTCTGTTTTCATATTTACCCAAAAATTCATTCAATAATTTTTTTTAATTTTATTTTGTAAACTATGAAGCATTAAAAGAAAACAAATGTAAAATATTTTTGTGAAAGGTAAGGATTGTTTTATGATACTAAGAAAACTATTTTCAATAAATGTTTCTAATATAATATTTACATTAGAGGATAATTTAATATAAAATCAGAATGATAATATGTTTAATAATTTGAGTAGTCTAAAAAAGTATTTGAACAACCATTGAGAAAATAATTTAGAGGTGGTATGATATTCTAGTTTGGTGATCAATGTTTTTTTACCAATTAGTACCTAATATATTTTTCACCGATATTGGATCACATATACCTATATTGGAATAACTGATGGTACATATTATTCTGTGAATTTTCAAAACTCTTTCTCATGATTTATTATATTTATTATCAATAAGGGCGTCGCGGAAAATTAAAAAAATACAATGACCTTAATTTAATTTTTGACTATTGAAAAAGAATCTAGAGGGTGTATTTATTATTACAACATAGTTTTTAAAATAAATATATATGACAAAATGTGGAAAAGTAGGTTTTTATGATATTACATGGCTAACCAAAAATATTAATCGAAATTATTTATTGAAATTACCAAGAAAAAAAGGATGTTTGTTGTTTACATTCAATATATGACAAAGGAATATTTTTCATTGGTTACACATTTATATCCATTCATAAATGGAAATAGTATAATAATTTTTTTAATTTCTACCATGTTTATATAGAGATTTATTTTCTACTAAATTAATATGGTTGAGTGTATTAGGATGTGAGGTAACATATTAGGTGTAGAATTGATTTATTTAGTGAAACATTTAAAAATTCTGTATGATGAACCTTATATTCGAGAGTGTGCATTAAAAAATATACCAAGCTCATAAAGGAAAATAATCCCATGAAAAATTGAAATAAATTTAATATATTAGATATATTTTATACATTCTATATAGTGAAATGCACTTGACACTGGGTTACCCTAAGTTACATGCAGGAGAACTTATTTTGAATGCATTCATTAGAGGCAAGAACGTGTTTTATTGAATAAAGATATATTATTAAATATAATCAGATATTATCTCGAAATTAAATTATTAGTAATGAAAAGGGGTAACTAGTATATAAAAAATTATGGTTTACTGAAATTGAAAATAAATTATTTGTTTATAAATTAATTAGAAATGATTACAAAAACTGATTGAAAATAATAGAAAATATTATTATTTTCACAAGTATTTATTACCCTAAAAGCTTTAATTAATAAAATTTAGTTTTTGATATTAATCTAGTATAAATATCTTATATTTAATATAATATTTTTTATGTTCATCAAATAGATTATATAAGCACAAGATAATAAATAAATAAATATTAAACAAAATAACATATATTTTTTGAAAGGTAATTTTACTACATTTCAGTGGGGAAGCAATTTTAAAACTTTATTTTGAAACATAAATTGAATCAACATGTCAAAATAGATTTCATATTTTAAATATATTAATAATTATTTTATTCTTGTGAATATTTTATATTTTTTTAAACATGTCATTTTCAAATGAAATGGTATAAATAATGCATTTTAGTTCAAAAATCATTTAGATTTAATTTATTTATAATGATATATTATGTTTTAAAATATTTTTAATGTTTAATTAGATAATATTTTTATAAATTAATCAATTTTTATTTATTATAATAAATTTAACTTTAAAATATATTGTAAAATAGAGAGCACTTTTTGAAGAATCTAATTTAAAAACACATGATGGTGTACCACTTACGGTAGTACTTTTTAATTAATTTATAACTAATTTATTATTGGAATTTGGAAAAATGAATAAATATTTGGAATATAAATAAATTTTATTCTCTAATAAGGGAAACATATTTTATTACAAAAAATATTTGTGAATGTAATTAAAATTAATTACAATTATTACGAAAAAAATATTCTTAATAAAGGGTTGAGCCTTTTTCATAATATTACAAATCCTATACAATTTTCCAATCCAAGTTATATGGTAATATCTATTCCAAAGATAAAATATTATTGTGTTTTCCTGGTTTGGTATGACTCTTTTTTGTGTAAGAACATGTGTACACCAATGTTGTTCCAAAAAATTCCGAGTGAGTCCTTTTCCTTGCCTATAAAAGGCCACCACAACTCTCCATTCCTCACACCTTTAAAACCAATTTGGATCATCATATATCATACCAAATAGCTTACCAATATCCCTCCCCTCTACCTATATTCCTCCCATTGGGCATAATACCTCTTGTGGAAGTCGTTCAGTATAAACCAAAATAAGCCATCCAATTAAGAGGTAACGTCTTCTCTCATTCGTTTTAATTTCATTTCCATTCTACACTACCTAAACTCCTAATATTGAATTGTTGAATACTAATAGTATCATAAATATAATAGGATAAATTTAATCAAATATTTTTTCCAACACTAACACACACATTCATCTAATGTGTACCAAACATACTATTTCTACGTACGGTGACCTACTAATTGGTCATTATGATGGGTGCTCTGTTAATATATGTTATATATTACATTTATAATTTATTTGTTATTCTATAATTTTTATTTATTACATAACTTTCTTATTTCCATCTTTTGTAAATATGATAATTTCTATTGAGGAAGTGTGGACTACTACCCTCTCAAAGCGATATGACTTGGTCAAGCCATAAATAGAACATATAAAGGATGGTTATTATAAAAATATGAATCATATATATAATATTTATTATACTAAATTTATAATATATATATATATATATTATACTAAAATTATAATATATATATATATATATATATCTTTTAGTTTTCAATTTTTTTAATACATCAACGAAATGGAATTATCGTTAATGAGAACGTATCGTCTACCATATACTTGAACACTGCACTTAATTTCTAATATCCAAATATTATTTACTACAAAAAATACGTACATATTAATTATATATGATAATTATCTCCTTGGTAACATTATTTAGGGGATTAAACAAAGATCTAACTAATTATAAGAACACATTACAAGTTAAAACATACTCGAGAAAACTAGTCAATGATCATCGAAAATAGTAAAATTAATGCATGCGAATGACATACAAGTAGTGAGATATTATATGTTGTTAATATATGGTATTATAAAATATATTATTATTATATTATAATAATTAAAATATATTAATCCACTATACAGGAGGCTAATTGCCACAAAAAAAGATTATATAGGTATTTCATCCTAATTTACATTCCATTGAGAATAATTTTTTAATAAACACTAATTCTAAATTATTTTTAGTGTATATACTACTCAATAGTATTTTATTTCTCAAATCGAATTATTCCAATGATGTTTTATATTTCATTTAATTAAATTGGAATTATGATTTAAATGTATCAATGTGGTATCAGACACATTTGAATATTTAAACATTATTTTCCTCGAGAATGTTTTAAAGTCAACAAACCTTGTGGTTACTTATCCTCCATTAGGTAATTTTTTATAAGAACATATTATTTGTAAATATTTGATAAGGGACAATATTTATTTCATATATGATGAATTATTTTGATGAGTACAACATGGTTGGGGCCTGTTTATAGATATCGCATGGATGCATCAGTGGTCTCATGGGGAGAATTAATTAGAAAAAAGGTTAATGTGTCTCTTTACTGTAAATGTATCATGTTCCTGGTAATCATGATGTATGATAATTAATAATTTCCTTTAAATTAGTTTCAGTGATTATTCATCCATGAATTTTTTTTGACATGCCTAAGGAATTGATTCATTTTCTATTTATTGATTAATGTCATTAATTTCAGTTTCATACCATTCCATATTCATTATCTCTTATCTATTTTTTTAATTGAATGTGTGTTTAGTTATTTACCATTTCACATTGATTGATTTATTATTTCTTCCATTGTTCGTACCCTTAATAAGAATTTCAGATCACCCATATTATGTTTCATTCCCATTATATTATAAAGAGATCATTGAATAAGAAACTCAGCGATGCGATTTATTTCAGTTTACAGTGTAGCATATTTTATTTTGTTTTCAGAATATATTATGGATAAAATGAAGTTAATCTTGATTCCTAGGACTATTGTGCAAATTGGTTCATTAGTATTTGATTCATTTTAATCATTCCATTTTGAAAAAGTAATGCACTAGCTCCGAGATTATGGGGTTTGAGCTTTATAGTTGGAATTACATGAATTTTAGAAATAACATTGGGAACTATATTTAGAAAAAATAGGATATATAGAATAACCCTTACATTGAAATGGAGGATATCTATACCAGGGAATCTGGTAATTTTTCCAAGGTATAGATTATGTTGGTTTTCCTTCATATATAGCCTTATCAGGATACTATATGTGCACGAGGTTCTAGAATATATCTACCTTATAGTAATAACTCATACAGGGTGTTCCACGATTTACTCAGGGTAACCCGGTACATGAGAATAGGCCATACTTCACACATTGTTTTACAGTCCCTAGAGATATTCATAGGACAATTGATATTTTAGTTTCCAACAATTATAAAGGATTTATGATTAAATATTCCCTAAATTAGCCAAAGATTATGATTCTAGGATTCATGATGCATAAATTTATGTTATGTGATATACCACATTTAGAGTTATAATAATTCCATAATTTTAGTAGCTAAGCTACAATATTCAATTATTTAGAAATGGAACCTAGAGAGACGAATATAATCAATACACATGGAAAATATAGAGGTTTCCATGCTGAAAAAGTTAATAAATCTGGTATTAGAACTGAGTAGTTATAGATATATTAGGGAAACAAATTCAGGTTGTGGAAAATACCCATACATGAATGAAAAAACCTATTCTACATAGAGAATATCCTATGTCGTATCTTTGTATTATGAATAATCCACCATCATTTAGTGTTAAAACCAATACAATTGTTTATGTGCAATAGAATAAGTCTTTGTAGAATATATTTATAGCCTTGGAATATAGTAAAAAGGAACGGGATACAATTTCTCTCTAATGTCTCCATTATGATGTTGATAATTGTTGGTATCTAGTGAAGAATAAAAAGGAGGAATAAGAAATTGAAATAATGTATTGGGAAATCTTAAGAATACATTATTTTATGAATACTTACCTAGTGATAAAAAATTGAGATAAAGAGGGAGTTCCTCAGTTTAATGAAAACAGAGGAAGAATGTGTTGTAGATTATAAAGAAACCATTACCAAGATAGCAAGGTATTCTATAGATTTCATATGCAACATGGAATGTAATTTTGAACATTTCATTGATGGAATTAAGGAAAATAACTTAAAGGAATTGGTTTCTTATAATTTTTCATTATTCAATGAAATGGTATCATGTGATATCATTATAGATAATAAATTCACAATGTCCTATGGATTCAAAGGAATAGAAAAGAAGAATAGGTCTTTTAAACACCCCGAAAAATGTAATGGATAATAGAATATTAAGGGGATGAAGGATTTTCCAACTTGTAAAAATGGTGGAATGAATTACCATGGAAGAAGCTTAAATAGATTTGGAGTTTGTTATAAGTGTGTAGAAAGAGGTCACTAGGAAAATACAACTATTCAATGTTACAACTGTTTCGAGATTCGACACAACTTAAATTAATTCCCCAAATATAAATGAAATATACCTTAGAATAAGGTAAGGTATCATGTTCAAAGATATACTATTGGAACATCCGAAGTAAAAATATTAATGTACTTCTATATTTGGACATCTAAAATATGTTCTGAATGTATTTTTAATGATGATTTCATCATATGATTTATGAAATTTTTAATGATTGTACTCTACTAATTTTTATTTAAGGATTTTAAATCATATTCTGAATTTTTCCATGAAAAAATATATCACAGGATGTAAATATTTTCATAAACCACATGAAAGAGGATATGAAAACACTTAATATGTTCCAAATGTTGAGATAATGACGATGAAATGAATGATCTGCAAAGTGTTGACAAGATTAGAAATAATTAATTAATTTTGAAAAAAATTTCTATTTTTTAATTGATAGATATTTCAACATTTATGGATTTAGTGGATAAATCCAATATCATTTGTCTTAAATAAAGAATAAGGTATAAATCGTTTTTTTAAAAGGTTTTATGGTGGTACGTGTAATTACCTTATTTCAAGAGGAAACATGTAAATTTTGTCCACGTGTATTGTAATAACCCAGTTCTTATTTTTGAGGTACAAGCTTCTTCTTTTTCCTTTTCCTTATGTGTTTTTGATAAAATATTGAAAATGGGGAAAAAACCTAATTTTTGGAACTACACACCGTGTACTTTTCCACACGCCATGTACTTTTGGCCGTGTGGGATGGGTACATGGGGCATGTAGCCATGTTGGTGAAGAGGGGTGTAGGAACCCACTACACATCGTGTAGTGGTCCTTTACACGCTGTGTAGTCAGTCGGCAGGCCTAAAAATTAAGGAAGTGGAGTAGCCGCCAGTTGGGCGACAGTACACACTGTGCACTCGGAAGTACAGGTCGTGTACTAATGTCAACGGATGAACAGTGTGGCGGTGCCACCAGAGGAATAGTTAAATGAAGGAAGTACATGCCGTGTACTTAGAAGTACACTCCGTGTACTTTATTTTTTCAGCTTAAAACAGGAAGTAGCCTCCTCATTTGGCAGAGGAGGCATTTGAGCCATATTGGAGCCAAAGGAGGTGGCCGAACCGTTGATGATCCACCGAGTGTTCTTCTAGAATCAGTTTCCTCCTCGGACAATCCCATTGGAACCGCACAGGTAACGGCTTCCATCTCCTTGGAAACTTCTAACCAATTTTCTCCTAACCCGAGTTATTTGGGTTTGAACATTTTGTCTTCTTCGTCAGATCTACGCCGTTCTAGGGCGTTTCGGGAACCGACGTTCGTGTTTAACGCTCGTTGGCATATAAGGTAGGTGGCTTGCTGTAAATTTCCAACTGTCGTGCATTTTTTGTCCGTTTTGGTGCCACAAACCCATGTTGGGGTGTTGTGTGGCTGAGTTCTTTGCTATATTTAATTCTGATAACTTTATAGGTGATTAAATTGTGATAATAAAATGCAGGTTGGGATCATTGCTTGGATCTGGAACCACCCCGAGAGTGTGTTCCACTGTTTAGCTGTTTGGCCAGGGTACCCGAGGGCATGCCTTTAATGTAGTAATTATAGAATTGCCTTGAGAGGAATTGCTTGTTTACTACATTTTTATATGTTGGGCATGGACCAGTTACTCGTTATGTCTGAGGGAGTTGTTGTGATTATCCTATGGGCACTACAATATTTGGCCTATGGGCAGTAGTAATTTCGGCATGATGGCATCTTCTTCCTTGCCTATGGGCAGCTGACTTTGTGCCTGTGGCTGACACTACCTACGCCTGAGGGAAAAATCTGCTATATCTGATGGCATATTCTTGTGTTGAATACTCATTACCTGAGGGTAGGGATTTACGTTCCTGATCACATTAGATGGTTATTTATAATATTCACTGTGGTGGTATTTTAAATTAAATGAAATAAATGGATAATAGAATGTCAATATAAGTGGTAATTAGTTACTTTTGAGTACTGCTTACTTTATTGCATTTTACTACTGCTCACTATTGTTGCATGCTTACATGCAGTTGGGCATGTGCCTTTGGTGGGTGCCTACTGAGATATATTTCCCACACCCTGTTTGGGTCACGCTTTTTGTCCAAAAGAGATTACAATTCTACAGTTGTAGATAGGGGAAAGATTCCCTATACAGGTACTTGACTGTTGCTGAGGAGTAAGAGGGCACGGGACCGAGCCTAGGCTCGCGATGCCGCTTCCAGCTATTTTGCTTTGTTTTTCTATACTCTTCTTTTTGTTGTACTGCATTGATGTATAACATGTTCTGGCTGTTTTCTTAGAACATGAGACATGTAGCACCACCATTTATATACTGTTGATTATTATAGTTGTGTATGGTTTAATGCTTACGCTGTTTGTTGTATGTGTTATTTCAATTCCGCTGTGCTACACACTGATAAAGGATGGCATAGTTTCCCCACTATCAGACCTGGGCCATCACAGCTAGTCGGTAGCCTCTGGCTTCTGGGGAAATGTGATTGAGGTCTTGTGGCGAACTGGGTTCGGGGCACCTGTTGCGTAGCACCCGGGTCCGGGATGTTACAAAGTGGTATCAGAGGGAGTTATTTTTTTTGACTTACTATTTGGAGCCGTAGTCAAGGATATGATGAATGATTGTTTGTAATAAGTTGTCTCGGGCATAGCTAACCGGTGTACAAGGAAAAATCAGTCTACCTCATATTTTTGCAATTTTATTGATATTGCAATTTACAGTTGATTTGTTTTCACCGTTGGGTGACGCACTTGAGATTTTTCTACTATATTCTATCTGGGGGTTCTATTTAGTTGCAACCTGATGAGATCAGGGTATTCCATCTCATGCATCATATAGGCACATGCTAGAAATCACATGACATGCATAGCTTCCATGCAATGTAGGTGCATTAGAAATTGCATGTTGTTTTGATAGTTGTTGTGCTAATAAAGCATGCTATTGTGATACCTTCTTGATAAATACCTTCTTTGTGATATGGTAATTTTTTTGAGCCTGTTTATAGAATGAACTCCAAACATTGGTCTCTGGGAAGTATACACCCTCATTGACCGGAATTTGGTGTCTTATTTATGGGTTATTTTATTATAACATAGATAAGATGTCAAAAATCGATTCGTGGGGAGTATGGGCCCTCAGGGATCAGAATTTGACACTAAGGTGTTGGTTTTTAGTATTTTATGGGTTACAGGGAAGTTTATGTGGAATACTATCTGGAAACCCAGTCTACACGCCGTGTAGTATCTTTATGCACACCGTGTATGACCTTCCATTTGGGAAGAAAAATGATCTATTTGAGTAAATTACATGTAGTCTCTTCCCGTGTCACAAACTGTGTGGGTGGTGACACGGGGTAGGGAATGGCTTGGGTAAAACACGCCGTGTTGCTTTTGTACACACCGTGTAGTGTGACCAGGAGTCCGGCCGTATAACTAACAACACGGGTTGGTGAACTCCTGTATAGAACACGTCGTGTCAATGATAAACACGTCGTGTCAATGATAAACACGTTGTGTTGTGTGACCTAGGGAATCATCCATGTAACTATCATCATGGGCCGGTGTAACCTCTCCTTGAACATGCCATGTACCTGTGGGACACACCGTGTAGTCTTGTTCGAGGACAGACTTTGTGGTTTTGCCATGTGGCTGGGAAACAGGGTGGTGTACACGCTGTGTGCGGGTGTAACACGCCATGTAGTTGTAAGCCGAGTAGTCATCTGTGTCACAGACGACACTGGTAGATGGGAAATTTCACCATACACGCCATCTAGATGTTATACACGCAATGTAGATGTTTTTTAACGGGAGTCATGTGGGTTTGCCATGTAGAAGGACCCAGGTAGGGGAAAGGATGTCAAGTACACGCCATGTAGTCCACATACATACCTTGTATTTTGAGTTTACAAATTTTGAAATTCCTTCTTCCTCATGTTCCTTTGTGGTTCCATTATTTCAGTCTTAATAATCATGAATCTGAGGTGTTCTTTTGACCCTATTGTGTCATGTCACCGAGACGACCACGAGTTGTTCTCCAGGAGAGTGGCGACGATTATACTCCGGAGATGGTGGGCTATGGGCTACCTGTTGACCCTCTAGTAGAGCCAGATGCGATGCCAGCTACTATACCAGACATAGGCGCGGAGGAGCAGTTCCATGAAGGCTTTATGCGGTTCATGCATACCTTTTAGGGAGCACTGTAGGCTGCCACATCTATGGTCGTGCTGACACGTATCCTTCAGCAGCATCATCCGACTACCTTTTCAAGGGATGGCAGACCACAGGCTGCGGTGTCTTGTTTGGGGTCGATGCAGACTATTTTCGAGAATCTTGAGATGCCTCCAGGGCGGTGGGTCAAGCTCGTGACATATATGCTGCGTGATTCCGCCAAGAGGTGGTAGTATGTTACCACCCAGTTAGAGCATCACAGAGACGTGGCATGGGATGATTTTCAGGCAGTCTTCTATGACTTCTTCTTTCCCGATATGCTGAGGGTAGAAAGAGATCGAGAGTTCATGAATCTGCAGTAGGGCGGTATGTCGGTGATGGACTATTCTGCTCCCATCACCGAGATCCAGCGTTTTTCACCTGTGCTGGTGGGGGATGAGACGTTGAGAGCCAGATGTTTTGAGGATGGTCTTCGACATGTCATCCGAGTGCTGGTTAATTTTTTCAGGTGTCGTACTGTACACATGATTGTGAACCAGGCATTGATTACAGAGAGGAACCTTTGGGAATCGAGTGGTGTGGGCCAGGGCGGTTCAGCACAAGTTACTGGTACTATTTCTGTTGGCAAGAGGAAGAGACATATAGACTTATCTTAGGTCAGAAGTACCAGTCAGAAGAATGCTTCAGGTGGCCAGGTTATGTGCTACCAGTGTGGTAGAGAGGGGCACAAGAGGCCACAATGTCCACAAGACCCCGTGGAGTGTCGATCATGAGGTAAGTTGTGTCTTCTGTAGCGCTTTTGTATGGTGTTTCCCCCAGTGGCTAGTCAGAGGGGTTCTGTGCAGACTCCATGTGCGGGAGTAAGACTAGTGGATTCTTACCAGTTGGGGAACTGGAAGACGTCAAGGTGTGTAGGCAGAGATGGTGGTTGTGGCCATGTTAGCTAGACACCAGGATCTAAGAGGCAGTAGGGCGGGACAGCTCAGGGTAGTCAGGCTGTGTCGTAGGACTACGGTACTGGGCATGCATATGCAGTGCAACATACCTAGCAGGAGTAGGATCCCTAACCTTCTACAGTCAGTGGTACTATTTTAGTAGCTTCTATCTTAACTTCAGTACTTTTTGATACGGGTGGTAAACATTGTTTCATATCTTTACCCGTTGTGGAGAGCCTTGGGTTCTATGTTTCTTCTTCTTCTGATATCATGACGCTAGACACTCTGTTGGGGACTAGAAAGGCTGGTGTGCGTCAGTGCAAGGAGTTCCCACTTGAGGTTGGAGGGTGTCACTTTCCTTGGGACTTCTAAGTCTTGGAGATGACAGCTTATGAAATCATTTAGGGAATAGACTGGTTGGTTCCCTTTCAAGCCATTGTAGACTGCTATCGTCGCAGGGTGAGTTTCATGTCACCAGAGGGAAAATTGATTATATAAAAATGTGAGTGGGATGTTCAGGAGAGTCGATCTGGACCAGAGCATCACGGGCTAGGTGGTGTCACGGCCCAGATTGCGAGCTTGTATCTGGATGACCAGGGGACTTGTCTGACAGATTTCCCTCCAGTGGATGATCCTTTTAGGGATGTCTTCCTAGATGACTTTTTGGGTCTACCACTAGTGTGAGGGGTGGATTTCTCTATCAAGATTTTCCCAGGGGTATCACCGGTGTCCATTCCTCCTTATAGGATGGCTACAGCTGAGCTGCATGAGCTCAAGAGGCAGTTAGAGGAGTTGAAGGCAAAGGGCTTTATCTAACCCAGTACTTCTCCTTGGGATTCTCCGGTCCTTTTTCCAAAGAAGGCAGATGGTACCCTTAGACATTGCGTGGATTATCAGATGCTGAACTAGTTGACGGTTATGAACCGATATCCCTTGTCGAGGATAGATTATCTGTTTGATCAACTTCCTGGAGAACGCATGTTCTCGAAGATTTACTTGAGATCAAGATATCATTAGTTGCGCGTGAGACCATCAGAGATACCGCTTATGGCTTTCAAGACCAGCTATGGTCTATATGAGTACTTTGATATAACGTTTGGAATGACGAACGAACCAATAGTTTTCATGGCTCTGATGAGTCCTATTTTCCATCCATATGTAGATTCATTTGTGGTAGTATTCATGGACGACATCTTGGTGTACTCTCGCACTCGACACGACCATGCCACCCCTCTTGGGATTGTACTGTGTACACTGAGATAACATCACCAATATGCTAAGCTCTCAAATTTCCACTTTTGGATGAACCAGATTCACTTCCGGGGTCACATTATCTCAGAGGCAGGAGTTGCAGTAGACCCAGAGAAGGTGAGAGCAGTAGTTTCCTAGGAGCAGACTAAGAACGTGTTTGAGATACGAAGTTTCTGGGTACTGTTTGGTTATTAGAGACGCTTCATACATGGCTTCTCCTGCTTAGCAGCACCATTGGCGGGTCTGACTAAGAAGGGGGTGAAGTTCGTTTGGTCAGAAGCTTGTGAGGCAGCATTTTAGGACCTGAAGGGAAGGTTGACATCAGCACCGATCCTGATACTCCCAGAGCATGGGAAGAGATATACAGTTTACTGTGATGCATCAGGGATTGGGTTGGGAGTAGTTTTGATGCAAGGAGACCGAGTTGTTGAGTACGGGTCTTAGTAGTTGGGGCCACAGGAAAGGAATTACCCGACGCTTGATCTCGAGTTGGCTATAGTTGTGCATGCGTTGCGATTTTGGATAAATTATCTATTTTGAGATAATTTTGTGGCTTTCGCTAACCACAAAAGTCTTAAGAATATATTTACTCATCATGACCTAAATCTGAGTCAAAGAACGTGGGTTTTGTATCTACAGTCCTTCGATTTGGAGCTTTCCTATACACCTCGTAAAAGTAACGCAATAGCTGATGCACTGAGTAGGAAGAATCAGAGATACCGATTTTTTTGTACTGCATTGATGTATAACAAGTTCTTGATGTTTTTTTAGAATATGATACATGTAGCATAACCATTTCTAAAATGTTGATTATTTCAGTAGTGTATGGTTTTCTGCTTCCACTGTTTGTTGTATGTTTTATTTCAATTCCGCTACGCTACACTTTGACAAATGAGGGCATAGTTTCCCCACTATCAGACATGGGCCCTCGCTGCTAGTCAGCAGCCTCTGGCGTTTGGGGAAATTCACATGAGGTTTTGTGGCGAACCGGGTTCGGGGCACCTGTTTCGTGGCACCTGGGTCCGGGACGTTACATGTTTGGAATTTGATGATTTAATGATTAATCATTTTGATAAACGGATAATGGTACATTCATTTTTTTGTAAATTTAGTTATTCTTCTTCATAAAGTAATTGATAATATTCTGTTGGAATGGTTAACAATTTCAAAAAAAATTAGGATGATCATTAGATAAGATTTTTTAGGTATATGTTTTACTTCACCATATGATGCATCATGTTCTAAAATTTCTAGTAGAAATAGTTCAGGTCATAATAAATGGAATAGAATATGTCTATAGAAACATATATTTATTTATATTATTATATATTGAAATAATTCTTTAACTATAAAAATAAAATGGGTTTAACGTAACAATATTGTCATATTATGATCATTTTTTATGAAATAAATGACATTTATTCGCACTTTTTCTTTATGGTTTTATTTTAAAAAACATTCATCTGAATATGTTATATAGAATTCTCCCTCTGTACATGATTTTTATAATTTTTCTTCCATATCCATGATTCCATTTTCCACCGATGTTTTCCTATTAGAGAACCTAGTTATATGAAAATTGTAATTTCCTTCCTATCTTATTTAGAATATGTGAAATTGAAATTTTTTGGTATGTGGTTCTTTCGAAATTAGTTTATTTTCTATCCCTCTATCACTGAGATCATTTTTTAATTATGAGGACACAATTTATTTATGTTTGGTAGAATGTTACACCACAAAATTCTAATGTATGATCATTATATTTGATAGTGTGCATGACACGTGAGACCAAGCATATAAGATAAAATAATATAATGATACATTAAAATATGTTTGAAATTATAAATATTTTTTATATTTTTTATATTTTTTTAATTCACTCAACACTGAGTTATATTTTGTCACACGAATATGGTACTTTCTATGAAATATTATATTACATGCAAGACCATGTTTTAGAGAATAACTATATAGTATTTAATATAATAAGATATACCCTAAAAATTAAATTACTACTTAGTAATAAGGGTAAATAATTTATGAAAATATATGGTTTACAATAATTTATAATGAATTCATTGGAAATAAATTAATTATAAATGATCATGAAATCTAATAGAATATAAAAGAAAATATTATTATATTCATAATGATTTTTTACCCTACTAGATTTAATTAATAATTATTACTGGGTGATTTTAATTTAATATATATATATTATATATTCAATCTAAATCTTTCAGGTCTATCCAATAGATTTAATAAGTATAAGATAAGAACAAACTAAATATTACTCATAAAAACCTAGATTTTTATTAAAGTAATTTTACCTCATTTTAATAAAGAACACATTTTAAATATGAATTTTGATACTTTATTTGATTTAATATATTAAAATTATCTTCATATATAAAATATAAACATAATAAATAGTTAATGGTGATTTTTTAATATTTTTTAGAAATATATTATTTTAATTAATAGTTAAAAATATAACATTCTAGTTCAGAAAAGACTTTTCAACTAATTTATTTATTAGATAATATATAGTTTTATTTTATTTTAAGGGTTTTTTTGATAATATTTATATCAATTAATCGAATTTAGGTTAATATAATCAATTTTACAATGAAATTGTTTATAAAAACATATAAATCCTTTCGTAGTTTTCACATTAAAACTTCATGTGGTTGTCCTGTTTATGGACTTCATTTTTGAATTCGTAATATCGAAATTATCTTAGGGTTAATTTTTGTATTTTTCTGAAAACAATCAATTATTTGATGAATAGTGAAAAACACTACGCTATTGGATAAAACCAACTTTTTATTTAAATAATTCTATAATTCATTTAATTTTGTATTATGTTAAATTAGATACATAATACCTATATATGTTCAATGTAATTCATTGGATTCTTTTAATAATATGCTTACATATATAATACTCTTACTGATATTTTTATCATATTTTACCCACTTCCTTGGAGCATTTGCAAATTTGAATGAAACATAATTTTACCAGTAATGTGAGTAGAATTTAAAAAATCCAAGAGACACAGTTAATATCAGTCAGTAAAATGCGGTTCAATAATATGAAAATAATTTTGGGTGAATAGTAACCTGGGACTTTTATTTACCATGATTAAAAGAAAATATTGTAATTAAGGTTAATAATTATATCATAATTACCCTAAAAATTACATAGTTTTATTGGATATGTGTAATTTGACAAAAAAACACCTTAGGAATAAAATACGACCCCCTTTGGTCTACTTGGATTATATTAGGACATTTATAATTATTTTATTTAAAGAGGAGTTAAAAGAGTTAAATTAAATGTTTAATAACTAAACCATTTTTTATATAGGGTTACACAGAATATAAATTCAACTATTTAATTTCATTAGAAAGATAAAAATATTTCTTAAATAATGGTATTTTATTTATAATTTTTAGATATTAAATAATTTAATTTATTTATCACAAAATGAGGATAGAGTTATAACCTTATAAAAGAATGATTAAAATAATTGATATTATAAGTATCAAAATAAATTTATTTTTATACTTTGGATGAGTTTCACTATTTTTCATGGTTAATATGACAATATATTGTGGATTAAATAATTCTTGATTGATGTAATCATGATGTTATGATTTTCAAAAAAATAAAATACTAAATAGTGTCAAAATTGGCATAATTGAGTTTTTAAAACAAATAAAATATTATTAATGGATATAATATTCTTAAAAATAAATGGCTAAGAAGAAGGACATGCATAAGGTTATATATATTAATAATAAACTACTTGTGGATATCTTGGAAGTTTATAGTATGTTTATTTACTATATAATATTAAAATTCAATGAGACATGTTAAATGACAAACTATTTAACTAACAGTAAACTCTAATAGATAAGGATAATATGGTGACCTAATCCTATCTAAATTCTATTAGATGAGTGTTTTTAGACCCATACCTACATTAGCCCTTATATAAATCATTTTGTATCCATTAGAAACCAAAAATGATTTTATTATTAAATAATATTTCAATGTTTTCCTAAGGTGACCCTCCCCTCTCATATAAAAGGTCACTTCCCCTTCTCTTAATTTCACACCTCCAAAGAATTTTTTATTGGCCAAAACCCTGCCCAAATATCCTTCCAACCATCCACTTTTCATCCTAGAGGCCTTAATTTGGTCATAATACCATCCTACGGATCCCTTTTGGTCAAATAAAAAAGAAGAACCTGAAGAAGAGGTAAATATTTTTTCACCTCTTTCATGTTCTTTTCATCTTCCACTTCCTCTTTCTTTGTTGCTTCCTTTCTAAAATAACAAATTGACTATATTATATATACTTTGATGTTATTATAAATTTGGTACAAACACATTCATTATTCTATCCGTCCAATAAATGACAAAGTAACAATACATGCGTACGTACGACTTATCTTATCCACGTCAGGGTGTAGTTGGTTATTCAAAAACTTCATTATTTAGTATGGTATAATAATGAATAAAAAAAATTTAATAATAGATATAACATGTTTATTATTCTTTATATTTAATTTACAGTCCAATTATATACGATTTCACCCTCAATATAATGATATTTTCGCTCATTCTTAAGTACAGATTACCGTCTCCACAAACACGATGAAATTCATTCCCCATCGCAATCATTCAAGAATAATTTTTTTTATGATTAAAAATAATGTTTATGAACACATTATCATTCTGTATATTAATTAAATACATCCTATCCATAACAAACATGGCTTACGTAAACAACTATATAATGGGAAACAAATTAGTTAACAACTGAAATGTTGATACTACTGAAATATTATTAACACAACAATATTAGAGGATCATATATGATATCATATATATATATATAGTTCTCGTATAATTTAATAAAAGTGATTTAACTATTATACAGGAGGATAAAATACCGTTGTCCACATAAATGTAAAAGGTAAGGTTTAATTTCACAATCTCTTTATTATCCAAGGTTGTTTTTTCATAACTATTTACTAGTACCTCCTTATCATCCACATTCATTATTTCTATAATATTTAATTCAACATTTTTTTACTATTTACTATAATATGGGTTAAAGTCATTTATACCCTTGTTTTACTTTTTATAAAATGGGTTGAAATGAATCTTTCTGTCGTTTTCCAAACAAGGTACTTTATGACCTTTTCGACTAAATTAAGGTAAGAATTTCTTTTTAAACATATATTTGGGTGTGGTTGTTTTCCATTATTATATCATCTGTGAGGCTTCATATAAAATTATTTTCAAAATAAATGTTTTATTTAATAATTATATTACATTTAAATGAGTTCAAAAGAGAAAGAGATATTTCTTTAAAAATGTTTTGACTTCATCTATGTCAACATCCATTGATGGATGTTATGCTTGTTTGAAGTTGATTTATTATGATACAAAACATCCATATTGTATTGAATGTTATGTGATATTTTTGACTATGGTTGTGTTATTTTTACACCATTTATGGATTATGGATAATTTATTTACATTTTGTATGTTAGTTTTAATATGAATGATTATTTTATGTTTAATCCTTTTTATATGAGGAATGCACTAGACATGGTTAGTGACTGGTGGAGCCCGCTATAGCTCCTCGATGCACTATTGGTCTTATGAGACAAACTAGGGTCTTGGAACAAGGCCATGAAAAAATCATTTTTTTAGTCTTGTCACAAGGCCTTGACTATGTGGTTTTGAAGTCTGGAATTATACATTCCATCATAATGAAAGTGTCTATCGATATTACATGTGATTATTCGATTAATAGAATATCCATGTGAATAAGTAAATGGATTTTTTTTATTTTTTTATTTCCATATTATGGTAAAGCATATGATTAAATGGCTTTTTAGTGTTATAAATTTCTTTAAATGTATATGCTTATTTATTAACGATTTTACTATATTGTTATCCTTACTGAGAATATGAGCTCACCCATTTCTATGTTTTATTTTTCCTAGGAAGTGAAGATGTATTTTATGGTTGTCCTGCATGGATAGGCTATGCATATAAGTGTGTTCAAAAGGGGACAAAATATGGTTGATGTTTTTATTTAATGATGTAATGTAAAACTTATTAATTTATCTTATACTTCTAATGCTACAAAACTAATCAGTCATTCAGGATTTGATCCCTTGTGATCATGCCAATGTTATCTAATAATGAATAGACTCTTGGTAACTAGGGTTGGGGTGTTAAATTTGGTATCATTGGATGTTTAGTACAAATCATGGAAGCTAGCTTTTTAAAAACTGTGATTAGACAAAATTACCCTAAGATATATTTTTAGGATTAGTATAGATGAACATCCTAGAATTTTGATATTGTAGAGATTGTTTTGAGTTTTCAAAGCAATACATACCAGTCTGGATATGAGCAGGTAGAGGCGGATCAAGCACAAATTCACCTAAGGGTGAAACATGAAAACACTACTTTGAGCTAGGCTCGAATAGGAACTGCTGCACGAAAACGAGCCTCAGTTCAGTATTCGTTACGACACTCTTGGGGGATAAATAGAAGATAATTCCCACTTTCATTAAAACACATAATGAAGTGTTTATGAGTATATAATTCTTGACGGAAAAAATATTATTATTATGGATTATTACTATAGACTGTTCAATTTATGCTAAGTGTTTTACATGTTTGGAATTATTTATTGTGATTCATAAACAAATCTTGTGTATTCCATTATTTAAAAATCAGACCTAGTGGAAGGAATGGAAACTATATCAATTCATGTAATCCATGTGGGGATTTACCTCCTACTCTAGATAATTATAGTGGTTTTGGTGATGCAACTGGTGCTGATTAGTTTATCACAATACTTGACAACTCAATGAGGTTGTGAATAATAACCTTTCCCTTATGGACCACCCTAATCCAAAATGTGGAGGATCAGTGTTAGACCGCTTCATGAGGATACAAACACCAACAGTCTATGGGAGTACAAATCCCTTAGTATATGAGAAATGGATAAATTCCATAGAGAAAAAATATTTCATGCTTTGGGGAGTATTGAAAAGGAAAAAGTTGTCATGGTAGTTTATTCCCACAAAAGAGATGCATATCAATGGTGGTCATTAATCCAAAACACAAAGAAATATGAATAAGTATAAAACATTTAATGGAGGGAGTTTAAAGAGAATTTCATATAAAAATACTTTCTACGTGACCATCAATCGTATATGGAAAGAAAATTTCTTAGTTTGAGGAAAAAGGAGGATGAGAATGTCACAAAGTATGAGGCTAACATTACAAGGTTAGCAAGGCATGTACCATATTATATACATAACCCAAGGAGTAATATTTATCAATTCATTGACAGGTTAAAACCACTTCATCTTTGAGAATTCATCTCAGAATCTTTCTCATTGTACGAAGATATTGTCTCATGTGCTATCAAGACAGAAATGGAATTCTCAAAGTCTTATGATTTTGAAGAAAATAAAAAGAAAAATAAATATGCTAAACACTCCGGAAATGAAAATAAATGGAAGAAGGGAAAAGTTGAATATATAACCTGTGCTAAATATGGGAAGACACACCACAATACTTTCTTGAAGGGAGTTAGAGTCTTCTACAAGTGTGGTGAAAAAGGCTATCAAGCTCGTGATTGCAAGGGGAAGAAAAAGCTTGTCATGGATGAATGCAATAATTATAGAGAAAAGGGGCATTAGGAAAATGACTGTCTTAAGCACCAAGGGAACATACTTTAAAAAAGGGAAAGGGAGAAAGGCCAAGCTTATGCGATCACTACTGTTGAGGTTGAAGCTCTGAATGATGTGTTTTTTGGTAATTTAATGGTTTCCTAAAGTTTATCCAATGCTTTATTTCTTCATGGATAATCACATTGCATCATATCTTTCCAGTTTTCTATGAAAATTATATATTTCTAATTTTATTTAACAATGAAGTTGTCAGTAAAAACTCCTAATTGATGTATCATTGAAAAAATGTTTTGTGAATCAGTTCCCATTATGGAATATAAATGTTCTTTATCTACTGATCTCATCATCATACCCATGATTCAATAGGATATAATCCTTGGTATGGATTTGATTTTGAAATATGATGCCACCATTTGTTGTAAGAAGAAGGAGGTTACAATTCTCATTGATGATAAAGAGTACCTTATATTTAGAGCAGAAGCGTCACCACCTAATTCTTATCTGGATCTGCCCCCAATAGCTCTACTAAATTCAATTATTGGGGAGGAAATTAATTAAATAACTATGGGTGAGGAAAGGAATGTTCACATAGAGTATTTACCTATTGTTCAAGAATATGTTCATGTGTTTCCATAATATTTACCTGGACATCCTCCAGAACGATAAATTGAGTTTTACATTGATTAAAATCCTAATTCAAGGCCCATATCGATGACCCCTTATAGAATGACCCCTGTGAAATTAGTGGAACTAATGAAACGATTGAAGGAATTGAGTAATAAGGGATTTATTCGACCTTGTGTTTCTCCATGGGGAGCCCCTATTCTTTTTGGTAAGAAGAATGATGGATCAATGAAGTTGTTCATTGACTACAGGTAGATCAATGATAAAAAAATAAAGAATAACTATCACCTACCTCACAATGATGGTTTATTCAACCAACTTCAGGGAGATAAATATTTTTCAAAGATTGACCTTTGATTTGGCTATCATCAGTTGTGTGTGAAGTAGGAAGACATTCCTAAAATATCATTTCAACCAAGGTACACGCATTAAAAGTTTATAGTAATGCATTTTGGATTGACTAATTCACCCTCTTAATTCATGGATCTAATTAATAGTTCTTTCAAGGAATATCATGATGTATTTTTAGTGGTATTTATTGATGATATTTTGGTATACACAAAATTATACGAATATCATGAAAATCACGTGGAAATTATCCTAGGAACTCTTAGAATAAATGAATTATATTGGAAATTTTGAATGTTTGAATTCTGTCTTTAAGAGATTTTTTTTCTTGGCTATATTATCTCTAAGGATGGAATCTCTATTGATCCTTCAAATACCAAGGCAAGTCATGAATGGCTAGCACCGAAATGTATAATCAAGGTACAAAATTTTATTGGTTTATCATGTAACTATTGATTTTTCATCCAGAATTTTTCCCAATTGGCTAACCCATTAACCAATATCACAGGTAAAGGGGTTAATTTGGTTTGGGAAAAAGATTTTGAAGAATGTTTGGAAGAACTGAAGAGAAGATTAGTCAATGACCATATTATGACTCTACCATCAGGGAACGATGAGTTTTTTATTTATAGTGGTTCTTTAAAGAAAGGACATGGTTGTGTCCGTATGAAGAATGATAGAGTTATTTCCTATGCATAACAAAAACTAAAATTTCAAGAACAAAACTATCCCACTCAAGATCTTGAATTAGCTGCTGTAAGATTTTCTCTAATGATATGGAGGCACTATCTCTATGTAGAAAAATGTGAGATTTATACAGATCTGAAGAGTTTGAAGTGTATTTCTCACAAAATGAACTCAACATGACACAAATGTGGTGGATTGAACTACTCAAGGATTATGATCACACTATACACTACCACCCGGGGAAGGAAAATAAGGTGTTAGATGCATTGAGAAGAAAGTATCCTGGAGTTTTGAAAAAGATGAGAGTTGAAAAGTATATGATAAACATGGATCCTGTAAAGAAGGATATGGGAATAACCATGGAAGGTGAAACATCAATACTTTTTCAAATGGTTTCCATACAATATTTATTAAAAAAGATAAAGAGTTCTCAAACATAAAATGAGAAGTTTTAAAAGATGATTAAATCTGTGAATGATGGGAGATTGAGTGACTTCATATATAAAGATGGGATTTTATAATTTGGGAAGATACTTTGTGTTCCCGATATACCAGATCATAAAAGGGAATTTTTTGATGATTTTCAAAGCTTTAATTGAAAAAAAATTTAATATTTACTATACTATCGGTTGAAGTCATTTATACCCATGTTTGAATTTTTATAAAATTCTTTGAAAGGAATATTTCCGTCATTTTACAGACAAGGTATTTATGACCTTTTCGACCAAATTAAGGTAAGGGTGACTTTTTTAACTTATTCGGCGGCTGTGGCTATTTTTTGCTATTATATCATCTTAGAAGCTTCCCATACAATCTTATAAGAATATTTTCAAAAAAATGTTTTCTTTTTTAATTATATCACTTTTAAATTATTTCAAAATAGAATGATATATTTCTCTAAAAAAGTTTTGATTTCAACTTAGTCAACATCCTTTGAAGGATTTTATGCATGTTTGAATTTGATTTATTATGATACAAAACATCCATATTGTGTGGAATGTTATGTGATAAGTCTGACCATGGTAGTGTTATTTTTACACCATTCATGGTTTATGGGTAATTTATTAACATTTTGAATGTTAGTTTTAATACAAATTTTTCTGTTATGTTTAAAAATTTTCATATGAGGAATGAATTCGACATAGAAATTGATGGGTGGAGCCTGCTGTAGCTCCGTAATGCATCAGTAGGACTCATGAGACAAACTAGTGTCTTGGAAGAAGGCCTTGATAAAATATTATTTATAGTCTTGGAACAAGGCCTTGACTATGTGGTTCTGAAGTCTGGCATTATGCATTCCATCATTATAAAAGTGGCTATTTATATTTAATGTGATTATTCGACTAGTATAATATCCATGTGAATATGTAAATTGAATTATTTGAGTTTATCATTGCCATATTATGCTGATGTTTATGTTTAAAAGGCGTTTGTTTTTGTCTTATATATTTCCTTAATGGTTTATGCATATTATTTATGAAATTTTCTACTATATTGTTATCCCTACTGAGCATCTTAGCACACCCCATTCTATGTTTAATTTTTCCAAGGATGTGAGAAGTATTTTATGGTTGACCTGTTGGGATAGGCTAAGGATATAAGTGTGTTCAAAAGGGGGAAAATGTTGTTGATTACTTTATTTCTTGATGTAATGTAAAAGTTATGAATTTATCTAGTAATTCCATGGCTACTAAACTAATCAGTAACTTGGGACAAGATCCCTTGTGATCATTCCAATGTTATGAAATAATGCATCGAATCTGGGTAACTAGGCTCATGGCATTACATGGATCAAAAATATTATTGACTGTAATTATAATTTTTTACAATTAAGAAGTAAAAATTAATCTTTATGAAGGACTAAACCATTAACATTGGGGCCCAAATGACCAATCCTTTTTTAAATAACCCTTTGTATGGAAATATATATTCCACATACCTTCATTTTTTTGTTTTTTTATGCATATTTTTTTTGTAATAACACGTGTACACCAAACATGTTTTCAAAAATTCCATGTGAGTCATTTCCTTCCATATAAAAGGCCACCACCTCTCCCCATCATCACACATCTCAAACCTAATCGGATGGATAAAAATGTACCAAAATAGATTCCAAAAATCCATATCTTGTATATAGAATCCCATGTTTTTTTATAAATCCTTCCAAGGATTGTTTTTTATATTAAAAAAGATGTTTCCCAATTAAGAGATAACTTCTTCTACTAATATTTTAATTTTATTATCCACTATCTACACCCTATACTATACATATATTATGATTAAATAAAAAAACCTACATAATAAATGGATTTTTATGTTTTTATATTATTATTTCAGCCGACACATTCACACACCTCTATTTAATGGGTAATAAAAATATTTTTTTTGCGTACGTTAAACTACATTCTCACAGAATGATGATTGTTCATTCTCCGCATAACACCAATAAATATAGAAATTATGATGGTAAATATATTCATATATGTTATATTTTATATTTATAATTTATTTATGATTATTTAGTTTTTATTTATAAAAACTATTTATTCATTCTATCTTGTATAAATATGATAATTTTGTTTGAGGAAGTGCGGACCACCGCCCCCACAAAGCGATATTACTTGTTCATTCCATACATGGAACGTGAAATATAATGTTTTTATAATAATATTTAACATATATAATATATATATGAAACTGGAATTATAATATACATATGTATCTTTTATTCATTCTATTTAGGATACATAATTTGATGATTGATTGAAGGATCAATCATGATGATTTTACGTAGTCTATCACTTAATGGAATGATAATTTAGGTGCTTCAAAAATATTTAATTTCAATAAAATATATGATAATAAAAATTTATTCAAATCTATCATTAAAAACATATGTCTGTAAAATCTATAATCAATTTTATGAAGAGTATGTTCCCCAATTATGTGGAAAAAGATAGAGAATTTAATTTCAATAAAATTGTGGAATATTTGACAAATACAAGTGATTATTTTGTAAACGAAGACCATGATATGATTTAAATATTTTTTTTTTCATATTCCTAATTTGTTTATCAGAATTAACGTTGAAAAAATAATTTGAATATACTCAATAACTTGTTATAGAAAAAATTATTTTATAAAATTACCGATGAAAACAATTTGAAGTTGGTATCAAATTTTGGTATGATTATAGACAACATTGTTGTCTAAATAGTCCTCCCCTATTTCATACACCATGATGGGATCAAATTAACACATAGAATAGAAATTATTACCTGATAGATTTCATTTAAATTCTACCATACTATTTCAATATTAATTTTTTCTATTACTAGTAATTTTGAGTGATAATTAAAAAAGAATAAAACATGGTGACATGAAATTTCATTTTTATTATAGATAGTAAAATTAAATCGGAGGTACTGTTGAATACACAAGCTATTGAGTATTCTTTTTTCAAAAATAATGATTTCAATATGCATATACAATATAATCTGGAAATGAATTTTGAGTATCCTATTATTATAGTGAGAATTTTTGGGTGTTGAACTAATGAAATCATCGATGTCTGTTAATATTATTATTCATAAGAAAAATAAATATCATCCAATATATATTCATGGAAATATATGTTAATTTTGAAAATTTTTAATTTAAAATTATTTTTCATATAATATTTCATAGAGAAACATTTTCTAAAAATGATCCAAAAATTATATTGAGATTATGAGGAGGCTACTTAATGGTTTATGTGCTGAAATGGTTTTATAAGATTTTATGGAGTTGATTTCCATAGTGTATAGTGATTATTGGATATTATTTAATGGAATGAACCTTTTGAACCATTTATTTTATTGAAATATGACATATTATGTGTCTAGGGGTAGTACGCGACTCTTTTAAGACGTGTGAGTCATTCCAATAGTGAATCATTTCAAACATTTTCAAAATTTCGTGTTTTCCAACTGTGGATCAACCTTGTGGTACATTACCCTAGAGTTAGATCATCATAGAGGAATCTCTTCCTGATAGTAGCATATCCTGGAGGTGAATCATCTCGTGTTAACTCACGAGTGGTTACTTTTTGGTAGTGACTCATCTTGTGGTGAATCACAGATGGTGACTCATTTGATAGTGACTCAAATTTGGTGACTCACTATGGGATAGTCAACTAGCGATGAATCCTCTATAAGTGACTCATTTGGAGGAATCTCATCCTGGTGTCAATGATGACTCATTTCTACAATTTTCCAAATTTCAATTATTTTTTATTTTTTTTCAGTTCGTCCCTTTTTTCTTGTATTTGGATGGAAAATGAGTTTAATAACATATTTCTGATTTTGAAAGCTGTTTCAATTATGACCAATCATATGATTAATTTTCAAAATGTCTATGATCATTCTAATTGAATAAAAGATAGGGTTTTAATGAAATCTACCTTAAATGTCCAACTAACCCATTTCAATCCCGATAGTTTAGGATATAGTACTTCTAAGGACGATATCTTCCCATGATCAGTTAATTATTCATTTTATTGATACCTGAGGTCCCTAAATTATTTATCGATGGAGTCCTAGAATTAGGTGTTTTAGTTGGTCTGAGAACCCCTATTTAGTAGTTTCCTCTAATATGCTTGAACTATTTCAATGAAACATGTATACAAAAATATACTACCTCTATGAGGTATGATTTCGTTCATATTTATTGATTGTGTACCAATGCAAGATGGTTATATAAATGATTATTCTTGTGGAGAAATTTTATTCTGGGTTATAAAAGATAATAGTATTATTTTATAATAAATAAAATTGTGTAGGGTAATGTGATGTTTGATCATACATTTTGATTTTTATTTACTAATTTTATGAATTATATGTGCTGATTTAACCATTAAAAATCATGTTCTATGGTTGTAATGACCCAAAAATTCTCATTATCTTGAGAACACAATGAATTATTTCTAGGACTTACGCCAAAACTCAAAGATTCCAAAAGTTAGAAAAAAATACCAATGGGGATCAATTGAAATTGGTGGAAATTTAGGCTTTATGTAATATACCAGAAACCAAAAAAACGTACACAAACAACCACTATATGATGCATGATAAAAACCATACAACTCAACCATCATCTTTATAAACAAACCACAATAATGTATGATATTTTGGAATCCAAAAAAAACATGGTAAATAGAAGAAGATGAACAAAATACTCCAAGATGACCACAAGACTATATTCTCCACAGATACATGCTCCAAATCACCATAAACCATAAGAATCTCGAGGTAGTGCTAAATGTGTGTGATGCATTACTTTTGTTCATGTCTAGAAAGATAACGTCTACAAAATAACCAATGGTATAATGAAGGGGTGAGTATAAACTCAATATGTTTTCCCCAATGTCTTCCCTACTCATTCTACTTCGATATAATGGTTATCAACATTTATATAAAATAGTATATGTAATAAAATTTCCCAAAATTATTTATAAGTAAATACATAAAAAGATTCAAATCTAATTGTAACCAAAATTAAACAAGTTAAATTTTCAACCAACATTACTGAAAGTCAAACTTAAAAAAAATTAACAAACAAGTATTTAAAATCTATTTCTCAATATCAATTTTCCATTCCAAATCAATGGTTCCCTACCCACACACCCATGCATGCTTCGTTTTATTGTTCCATTCTCATGTGCAGTCTATCATGCAATAACCTTGGGTCCCAATGTCACATTACCCCAATCCAAGTTCATGCACCTTATACCCTGATGGTTCATGTCCCGGATTCAGGGTCATGTCAAACATGAACTCACACAACCCATATATGCCAAAAAAAATCATATAACCCATTTCAAATTTTTTTTAATAAAATATTATTTATATTGAAAACCATTAAAAAATAATTTCAAATAATCCATTAAATTTCATTAAAACCATTAACATTATTGATAACCCTTTCATCAAATATTTTTTTATAATTACAAAAAAATCATGTTTCAAAACATCTTTTTAAAATCATGAATATAATACTTTATTCACAAGCACCAATTTTCCAGATTTCCTCAACCATCACCGAAAATGGTTTCAATCAATCATATGGCAGAATATTCAAAATAAAATCCACAAAAATAAATCAATTTGAAACCATTCCATTTATTTATACTGTTAGGAGTCACGATAAAACCATAATACCTCAATCATTTTGAAGAAAACTGAATACAGATAAAGAACACTAATGAAACCAGGTCAATTCTCTATTCAACCACCCTATATATCTACTCATATCAACAATGAGATCAAATTTAAAGAAATTTGGTATCCCCAATCTTAGATATACCCATTATGGGTATATATATGTGAATATAATAAAAGATGATAAGTAGATCAATGTAGATCTAATGGAATGTGACATGATCAGTGAAGAATGATGACATTCCACAACAATCTTGCATCAAATAACCAAATGAATCATGTATATTTCCTCCAGACTGAAGGGAGAAAATTTTTTGGCCATTGAAAAATAAAATCCTTAGTTTGAGGCAGTTTTTTGAAAAAAATCAGTGGATTAATGTGAATGCCAACATGGATCCACTTTTTTAGGAGGTGGCTTTTTACATGAACACAATTTAGTCACATGGTTAGAGAAACTATGTGCTAAATTTTTTTATATACATCCTTAATAACAACTACACATGGACTCCTAACACTATCCCCTAACCATTTTCCAAAATTTCTAAACCTACTGCCTCAAACCTGCTACTACGCATAGTTTCTCTTAGGATTTGTGCACAATTTGGATAACCCATGCGCAGCCTGGGTGCCATTATTTTATCCCCCAAAAAATATTGAATGTACAGTAAACTCTCCCATACATTACTCATAAACATTATATACAAGAAAACTAAAATTAACGGGTTATATATTAGAAAACATGGGTACTACACTCTCTCCACAATTTGTCTTTCCAACCTAGAAAAGTAGATAACTGTCCTTTCCCTAAAAAAGTTATGACCATTACTCTTTCAATTCCCTCTCACATTCACATGTCTCTTCCAAAATCTAACCATGTTTGCATATAACCCACTCTAGACCATTTCTTATTCCCTATAAGGCTCTCCCTTTTAAATAAACAATCTAAACTAGGATATGTACCAACGAAGAAACCAACTGAATGTCGCTGTGATCCGATCTGAACACATGGTCAGGATCAGGCTGATAATTTTTCTAACTAAGATATGTGGAAAACATGATGTGCTATGCTAAACCGTGGTGGAAATGAAAACTGATATGCCTCCTCTATGACCTGTTCTATTATCTCAGAAGGGCTAATGTATCGAGTAGATGACATTCCATGCTTCTGAAAAAGAAGATGTCCAAGCCTTGGAGAGATCCTCAAGAACACATGTTCACTCACCATGAATGAAAAAAAACATCATTGTTGATGTACATATGATTTTTAATTTCTATGGTATATCTTCCTTCATTTCTAGATCAATGGAATCAACTGCATTGTTTCATGGACAAGGCTCAACCCAACTAGTTAAGTCTCGCAAGCTTCCACCGAACAATGTAGAGAATGACAAGGACTCTCATACATGCTTCAAATGAATAAATATGTATTGAGTCCAGATAGATGTTATTATAAAAGAACACCCTTAAGAGTATATGATCTTCTAATGTGCCAAAAAAAATCCATTTCCTATGCCTGAAACATATCTTCCAATTTCTATATAATTTATTTAGATTTCGCATTCATTTGAGGATTATACATCATATGCATATTCAACCGCATGCTAAAGGATTTATTTAAGGATTTATAGAAATGAGATGTGAACCTTAGATCATGCTCTGAGACTATTGAAATAGGTAGTGCATGTTTCATTACAACCACGTCGATATAAATGTATGGATATATCCAACACCATATGAGTTTCGATAATAGAAATGAAATGGGTTAACATAGTGAGATGATCCACCATCACCCTTATTACATCATGTTTCTAGACAGTTCATCAGAGAATTAACAAAGTCCAAGACTATCTACCCTCATTTACAGATTAGGATAGGAAAATAATACAACATACCAACAATTAATTTATTTTCAACATTAACATGCTGATTAGTTTAGAACATTGAAACTAACTTATCTAGTTTTTATTTCATATCATTCCCCCAAAACTGTGGTTTCAACTCCTTGATCATATTTTGTGTATCCAGTTCTATATCCCATTTGTAATGGTGGTGTGCTTGAAGAATTTGTTCCCGAAAAACCTTAGATACAACCATCCAATATTGGAACCAAATTACTGAACTCCCATCATGTTTCCAGCCCACTATGGTCTCCTCACCATTGAGTGATGAACTCATAACCAGGAAATCACCATTAGATATTTGTGCGTCATTGACCAACATTAAAAAATAATGAACCATTGATATTGAAAATATAAGTAAAATATCCCCTTGGTCTTCACATTCCACATTCATGTCGGCTATGACAGACATTGACTACCACTAATCTAATGCTTCATTCGAAAAATAGGCATACAATATTCTACTCAATGCATCTTCCATCGAATTACCTTTTCCTGGTGTATATGTCATGTCAAAATCGTTCATTTGAAGATACTCCATCCACCTATATTTCCTCATATTTAAATTATATTTTCATAAAATGTTTTTCAAGATCTAATGATCTATAAACATTGTAAATTTATTACAAATGCGATAGTGACACCAAGTCTTCAAGGTATATATAATCTCAACTACCTCCAAATAGAATGATGGGTAATTATTCATAGGAACTCTCAATATCCTGGAACCATAATCAAACACATGATCTCCTTGCATAATAACACATCCCATCTCAGATCCAAAAGCATCATAATACACAATGTACACATGTCCTGATTCAATAAAAATAAATATAGGTATTGTTGTAAGATGATCTTTTAGTTATGAAATGACAAGTGTCATTCTATAGTCCCTTATAATGGGGAATTATTCTTTGTCATGGATGTTATTGGTGAATCTAGAAATCATAAGAGACACGCAAAACATCAGTACTAACAAGCTAGACCATGAAGAGTTTGTATCTCAATGAAATTATATAGTTTTTCCCAAGAGATAAAATATTCTATCTTTTAGAAATCAACAAAAACCAAATTTTTAGAAATTAAATGGTTGAGAATGAATACCTATTGTATCTAAAAATACAAATTTTACAATTTTTCATAGAAACAACGATCTCTCATGATATCCAACCCTATCACCAATTGTTTCTCATGTTCATCACTTGTCTTTAAATACACCAATATGTCTCAAAAATCACGACATTAATGAATCTGTATATTGTTGAAATATCTCATTCATCAATGCCCTAAATACTATTGGATCATTCTTACTAACAAACAGTATGAATACATATTCACATCTGCCATATCTACTTCTGAAATAGGTCTTCAAAATATCCTCCTTCCGAATACAAAATTAGTGATATCCCAATTCAAAGTATCTTTTTGATAAAAACTGAGATCCCAATAATTGATCAAACACATCATTACTATGTTGATGTGGATACCAATTCTTTATCATAACATATTTATGATTACGATAATTAACAAACAAACTTAGATTTATATATTTATTCATCATGATCAAGACATGTGTTTCCAATGAAGACATGGTTGGATGAATGAATCCATTCCTTTATAGCTCTTAAAACATCACCTTTAATACCCTTATATCTTATAGTGAAACCCTTTAATATGGAAGGGAAATAAAATTGGTTCCTAGTAGTACATCAATCATAAACTACACATCCCTTATTGATGGTACAACTGAGAACATTTTCAGAAAGACATCTAGAAATTGATCCACATCTATAGGAAAATCACTATCCTAGATCTATTCCATAAATTCCAAATTCAACTCTACCAACTAGGAAGATATCGTTCCAACTACTAGTGAAATCAAGCTTGTTGCAGGTGCCTTTAAAACTCTTTCCCCTTTAAAGATATTCTCAATTCCATCCTCAAACATGAATGGAATTTTCCTTAATTAATAGTCGTTGGGAGCCTTCAATGTTTTAAACAAATCCATACCTTGGATTATATCATACATCCATCTCCAACACTGAGAAGGACCATTTCTTCTCAGATCAAATTCATCAACATATATTGAACATTATTTACACAGGAAAGATATATATTCTTTTACCATGATAGAAGTTTGAGGCTTAATCCTAGAAGAAATAATATCACATTTTTAAAATATAAAATCAAAACACTACAAGAAATGAAGGAATGTGATGCACCAATATCAAATAACACTTGAAAAATAGTAGACATCAATAAATCATACCTATCACTGAAGAAGGTCTAGAATAATCATATACAATGTCCTACTCATCTCTATAAAAATGCTTCATTTTAGTACTATTATCATTGTTTCTATGATGTGATTTCCAATGATGAGGAGTCATGGTGTTCCTAGAATAACCATTGATAGACATGTTCTACTTATGAGACAGATTCTGATAGCCTCATCTTTTCATGTCATATGATGCTTGTAACATCTGAGAAGTGTCTCGAGAACCATAACACATAGCACTGTGAAAATATTGTTGAAGATGCCCCATTTTATTATAGTTATGGAATGAAATATTATTCCTGGTACACTCTCACTTCATGTGATCAAATAACACACAATTGAAACAACCCACTTGTCAGATGGGTCGTGGATGAAGGTTCATTGATCCTACCATCTGATTTTGGTCTCGTTCCCTCCTTGTAAAATATTCTCCCACTTATGATTGCATTTAACAATCAAGTTACCACCATTTTACATAGGTGTCATCATACATCCTCTTCCCATAGATCATAATATATATTTCTCCGACATTATCACTATTTTCACCAACACTTAATAATCTATAATATATATCACCACAATCATGGATTGAATCAGCTGCCTTAGCCCTAATTCAAAGATGTGTGGCATCAAGGATGCACTCTATGATGTTTCTGGTTCAATGTGAACTAAGTGCAAGAATTGTGAAACATACTCCACGATAGAGTCATTTTCCTACTTCATTCTGAGGATTTTAGTTGTTCACTAATTCTGAAATTATTATGGATACAATTTTTTATTAATCAATTCATCCAAATTCTACCAACTAACGTATAGATCATGGTTATCTTGCAACACTATATCTCACCACTAGAATGAATGATCCTTGAGAATAATCATTTACATCATAGAATTGAACTCTTCCAGTGAGGAAATGAAATCATATATATAATTCATCTTATTCAGCCATGCATAATCCTTTTTGGGTTCGATGTCATCATAAAATATGGGAGGATTTTGGTTCAGGAACAGGATGAAATGATCTACTTGAGTGGGCTCATCCCTCTAGATCTCGATGTCTATATCCTGAAATTATTTGATGATACATTGAACAATCTGTGGTTCACATGTGGCTCATGTGCAACAACATTCTCCACAATATCGTCCAATTGGTTTTTATGATCACTAATGGGTTCAATTTTCTAAACAAACAATAATCATTCTATGTTACGCTATATTTAAACTGATCACTTAGAACTTCAAATTCTATCTCCTCTACTATCAGAAAATTGCTTCCCAAAATCAGTATTTTCAACATTCAACCATTTTTGATAAATAAATTAATATTTTTGAAAAACTAACTATTTTTATTATGCACGATCCCTTCTTTTTCAATGTATTTCATTTGAAAATAATTTCCATATTTATCAAAAATTTACACATTTTCATGAAATCATAAATAATTACTGTAAATGAAATATGAAATCTTAATGGGATGTAATTCATTTAAAATTCATGCTATGATTTTCTTATTTGGGTAAACCCTTGAAAAGGAGATTTCCAACTTCCAATAAGTGTCTCCAAAACACTTATGTACCCAACAACATGGTAAATTGAAGTTGAGCATAAAAAAACTATCTACATCATATTATACTCTAAAATGAATGTAACAAAAATACTAATCCTTTATAAGATCATAGCACAAGGAATAAATAATAACTAATTTCATCTCCAATATCAAGAAACTGAAGACCACTTGTTAGGGAGGGACCGAATAAGCTAATAACATTATTAATGACCGATTTATTATCTTTGGCTAGAAATCACAATGAATCATTAATAGGACTTAAGAAACATCCCCAAGAATACAAAATCTAGAAATAAAATTTGAAGGGTTTCAAGTTCATGTGGGGGATGACTTACCTTATACAAAATAAAACACTAACCAAATACCCATACAAAAATAACCACTCTATGACGAATGATGAAAAGAAGATAACCCAACCGTTATCTTAATAGAAAAACCATACCAATGTATGGTATAGTGGAAGGAAAAAACAATAGGGTAAAAAGTGAAAAAACAATTAAATACTCCTTGATGATCATAAGACACCATGATCCCTCTATCCATGCACCAACATCACTAAACATCCCTTGTATCAGGAGGTGATTTTAAATACTAGTGATAATGTACCCTCGTTCAAGACATGAAAGATAGCATCAACAAAATCACCAATGTAAAAAATTATGGGTGAGTATAAACCTCAGTATCTTTTCACCAATTAATTCCCTAATCACACTACTATGATAGAAAGGTTGGAATCATTTATATTAGAATGTTTATATAAAAAAATTTCCAAAATACATTATAAATAAATATAAAAAAGAACCAAAAACATATGTAGCCATGAGTAAAAAAGTCATATATTCAACAAATTTTCCTAAAAGTGAAACTTTTAGAAATTATTACATACCTGGTTATGAAAACTGTTACTCAAAAATCATTTTTTGCATACCCATTCAAGGGTTCACAACACACACACCCATGTATTCTTCATTTGAAAGTTCCATACTCATGAGTGGTCTCCCATCTAGTCACCTTATGTACCAATGAACCATTCCCTAGATAAAATGTCACACATATTTTACCCTAATGTACACTTCCAATATTTATGGGAATTCCGAACATAAACTCACACAACCTGTATATTCCAAAACCAACAAAATAATCTAAATCAAACAATTTCAATAAAACAACTCATTTATTGAAAACCATTAGAAAACCATTTCTAATCCATAATTACATTTAAATAAAACCATTAACGTCATTGATAAACCTTTCATCAAATCCATTTTTCATAACTGCAGCAAAATTCTATTTCAAAACAACATTTTATATTTACGACTAAAACACTTTTTTCACAAGCACTAATATTCCAAATTTCCAAAACCAAAACCAAAATATTTTTCAATGAATCATAAGGCATAAAATTCACAATAAAATCCACATAAATTAATCAATTTGACCCCATTACATTTATTTATACCTAGAGGAGCCGATAGAGAATCAACATACCATAACTGTTTTGATGAAAACTGAAAACAAACAATGAATGATCACGAAACTGGGTCGATTCCCCATTAAACCACATTATATATCTTCTCCTGTCAATAGGGAAACCATGTATAAACGTATTTGTTATCCCCAATCTTATATCTATGCTTCAAAGTTGCTGATATGATAATCTGGTAAATGAGGAGAAGTATATCTAAGAATATCTATGGAAACATGACTAAAATAGTGAAGGACGATGACATACCTCAATATTACATCTTCGATTCACCATGGGAAGCCTTCATAATTACTCTAGAATGATGGGAGAACCTTATTTAGCCTTAAGATAAGAAAAAACATGATTTACATTCTGTTTGGGAAAAATGAGTTAATTAATAGTAAGGCCAACCTCGATCCTATTTTTACAGTGGTGGTTTTTAACCCGTTCATAGATTAGCCACATGTTTAGACAAACAGTGAACATTCAATGTGTTGCAAAAAACCTCAAGAACATCCTCACCAGACCTCCAAACATGGTCTCTCTAACTATGTTCCAATAGGTATGATGATAAAACAATTAAACTGATGATTGTAATTCATCAAAACATTCTTTTCCACTGGTACCCTTCCTTTTGGATTGAATGCTCAATTTATCACATTGTTCCATAAAGTGTATAGTGTTTCATAAATTCATCTTTTTAGGATCAATACGTAATGTAATACACTATAAAAAATAATAACTAATCTTTTTTCAAATAGACTTTCTTTTATTATAAATAAATTTGTCTGTTGGAACTAATTTTGATTTTTCAAAGGTAGGAATATTCAAGATTGTATTTCTCTTGCCCTTAAATGAACTATCTCCATAAATAAATCTAGCTAGGGCAATAATATATCCATGAAAAATGAAATTTGAAAGGATTTTGTTTCAATGGATTGTAGTTTTATTTTTAGGTTTCATCAATGCATTGTTTTTAACAACTCCTTTATCAGTATAATAATGACTCTATTAAATTCATTCTTCATTTCCATCCATATTAATGGATCTGCAATTTGTTATTTTAAATGTACAAAAGGTTCTAGAAAATGTGACCGCCTCTCTGGTCTTCTATTCTACATTTTTAATGATTACTTATGAAGATTTTTTATGCTCTTTGATCATCAAAACATGAATAATATTATCTATGCTTCTAAGAATCTGAATGTTCCCATATATCTATTATATGCATATTATATCATCCTTTTTTACATAGAGATAAATGGAATGTCCAAAATCTCAAATGTTACATCTCAAACTATGAATGAGTGTCTATTAAAACCATTAGTCGGAGAAAATCTATTACCTTTTGGAATAAAATGATTTGTTCTAATTTAATTGTCAATATTATTGATGAATTAGGTATTGAAGAAGGATTATTAGCTTTCACCTATAATGGTGTTCCTAGTTTTTGGGTCATACCATAATCTATTCTCTATTCTAAAACTATTTATCTAATCCTTTACCAACAATCCTTGTGGAATGTAAAATCCCTTTTTATGGCTTGTAAGATATGTCTAGTAAAATATAAGATTATTTCTAAAAAGCTATATTCATTGATGAATAATAAATGTCCCACTTCCATCTTAAAATATTTATTCATTAAAATAATTTTTATTGCAGGATCACACATGAAAGTAAACATGTGTCTATTCTTTATATTACCAATTCAAAACTATTGGATAATGGTTCTCTCGGCATTAAAAACCTAAAAAAATTTAATGATCCATTACAAGCCTGGATCACATGGATCTTACATCATAATAACTCTATTTCCATTTATATCACCCCCAGATTTCTAAAACAATTTTTATTTCATTATTTTTATTATTTTTATTTTATTTCATAAATCATGGACAGAGTGTTGGCCAGGCCCGATTGAAATTTTACGTTTTGCTAATAAATGAATATTTTGGTCTTGGCAGCGTCCAACACACAATATTGGAATGGTCGAAGCTGCACGACTTTGACTGGGTCACTGTGTGACCTTTCTTGGTTCCTCGCACGACCTCTATGATGTTCAGGACAAATAAATGATATAAAATTAATAAATGAGATGAATATAGAATTTATCACCAAATTAAATGATAATAATAGAATGATTAAGGGTTTTTTTAATAATAACATCAACAAAAATAATAATAACAATAGTAATAATAATAATAATAGTAATAATAAAAATATCATTAAGATTATTATTATTAATACTATCCTTTTTTCCATGGTTTTAATTAATTAATTACTATTATTATAAATATTATTATTATGGTTTCTGTTTTATTAAGTTATCATAAACATTATTATTAATATGATTCTAATAATTGGCATTATTTATTAATTGGATTTCATTTTTGTCTTTTATTTTTTATATTTTTTTCTTTTCATTTTCTAGGGTTTCATTTTTTTCGGTCCCCCTTTCCCCTTCTCCACATCGCTCTATATCCCACCTTTCCTCCCTCTTCCCATCGCGACCTATCGAACCCCCTGCTAGCTCCACTCTACTCTAGTCTATGAGGCCGCCACCCTAGCCGGCGACTCCTTCCAGCACTCATCGCCTTTCCAGCTTCCACCATCACACCATCACGCGACCTCCGCTTCTCCCTGGTAACTCTACGCCGCACCCCTCTACTCGGCTGAGAGCCCTCATGGAAGTCCTCTTGCGCGACACCTCAGCCTTGTCGAGGCTACTTCGAGTGCAATCCTAGTTGTGACCCCCACCCCCACATGCAGTGCGCAACCCGGTGGTGTGACACACCCTGGGCCGAGTTTTCTTCTGATGTGACCCCCCCATATGTCAAGGCTCCTTGTCGGCGTGACCACCACTATCGGACACCTATTTCTCCTTCCCTATGTTTTTTTATCATTTTAATGTTAGGTGTTGTGGTTCACCAATGTGTTGGGATGTGTTTAGGTGTTTTAATTATGGTTCATTTGGGTTTAATATTATTAATAAGGATTCTATGTTGTTTTGTTGAGGTGTGGTTGATTATTCACACAATACTCAGGGGTTTCCACCTCTAGAGGTAGGTGGATTCATTCCATACCATCATTAGATGATTTAAATTTCTCCTCAACTAAATTATAAATCATTCTTATGATAAATTTTGTGATTATAATTTCACTTTGGATGTATTTCTGATGTTCATATTTGAGGAAATTTAATTGTTTTTAAGAAAATTCGAATGTATTTCATGCGCATTGTGTTGTTTAAATCTTTAGACGTGTTTTAGTTAATTGTATAAGCTGCTAAATTTTGTTTTCAAGAACTCTTGACATGTGAGTGGGATTAAATTGTGTTTCTTTTAAAGAAAAACTATTTTGACATGTTGTTTTTTATTATGATCCTTAACTATGTTTTAGGGGTGTTAATGGGGTTTTAGTAGGGTTGAGATTTGCAATTGATTTTCAAATGGTTCTGGCATCTAAAATCGGTGTGTTTTAAACATAAGACTTGTGGTATTCGTCTGTGTTGTTTTATTAATTGAGAAATTGTTTATTTAAGTGGAATTTGAGATGTAAATCACTGTTTGGAAGTATTTTGGGGTTTATTAGTAGGTGAGAAATGTGTTTTCATGTTCATTGAGGTGTATGTATATTTAAATGGGGGTTTTCAAAGGTAAATTTGTCATTTTGGGTGTGTTTCTATTTTGTGCACACTTGAAATTGAATTGCAAACATTATGATTGATGGAAAAAATGTTTTGATATTGTTACCTTTGGTATTTGGTTTTAAAGTGACGTCATTATATGGTATAACATGTTTTTTTAATGTTTTATGGTATTATATTGAAATGATTTAACAGATAATTTAAATGATTTATTTCTGCATTGAGATGGAATGAAAGTAGTATTTGGGAAAAGATGAATATGTGTTTTTATATAAAGTATCCTGTTTATTTAAAATGAGACCTTTTTGTGTAACCTCAATTTTTGTCGCTTGGGGGTGTTTTAAAAGTGGTGAAAATGGTTCAGTTAATTTTGTAGTTGGTGCAAAACTAGTTTTAGGACAATTTATTAAGAAAGTGGTTTGAATGCCTCTCATATTCATAACCCGATGTGTTTATTTGTGTCGGACCATGTTTTATTATTTAAATAATTCAATCTATGTAGTGACAATTTTTTATGTTCTTCATTGAGAATTGATAAATGGGGATTTTTAAAATTTTTACATGATGAAAAATATATTTTGGAATGCTATTTTTGTGTCTGTGAGTTTTTGAAATGTTGTTTAGGTATGCCAATTGTGAATTTTCTGTGTAATTTCATGTGTGATCTATAATATGAGATGGAAATATACTATGTGAATGTGAAACTTGATTGGGAACAAGTGAAAACCTCGGGTATCTAGGTGGGAGGATGAGAACTAGTGCTCTAGTTATCCGGAGTTGTATCATCCCTATTTCACTTAGCTGGATTAACGATTACAACACTAACTAAAACTATGAATTACTGAGGGTCGGGGTCTTCTATGCCTCTTTTTTTGAGGGTTGTGGTCTTCTATGCCATTTTTTCTGTGGTTTGTGGATTCTATGACACGTTTCACAGAGACACAGTGTTCTAGGGTCCTTATCGAGCTAGATAAACCTTAGGGGATTTACCTGCGGTGCATTACTATTCATGACATGGTGCCTTCTGTTGGCATACAGAGGACCATTTTATTATGTCAATGTTCTTTATAAATTTCCTATACCAATTTAATGTAGTATTTGTGAAATGTTTTCCCTTCCAGTTCTCTTTTCTTTTTTTCCTTTTAGCCTTTAAATGCTTTCCTCAAAAGTGTTTTAAAAGTACGGTTTTAAATAGGCATGTTAAATTATCTTTTTTATGTTTTGGCAAGACCCATTTTTATCAGGTGGTGTCATACTGGTCATTTTTCTCACACCCTACATACACCTTTGGGTTAATGTAGATATTTTCCATTGTGTATTCAAGGTTGGGGCATCGTTCATAGTGATCGTGGTTTTGGATGATGTTGGTCTTCACGTGCATGTTGCTATTGGTTTCATGGGGATGTGTATTCTCGTGTCGCTTGAGGTTGGTATTGGAGTATCATTTCCCTATCTTTGTTGTTTATATTGGGTTCTCAGTTGAGTTGTATTAGTAAACATTTTTACTGTTTAAAGGCATGTTTGGTTGTCCGTTTTCTATTACAGTTGTATTTATCTTGTTTTTTTCTATCACTTTATCCAGGTAAATCTCTCCCATATGTAATTTTGATACCCAGGCACTTGTTCCAACCCATGGGGATCAGGAACTCCCTTCAGTCCATGTTGCGGACAGGGTCGGGCACCGGGTCAGATGGCGATCCGACCTTGTTCGTGGCAAAATGGTATCAGAGGCGTTTTACTCTCTTGGGTCGTGTTATTTTGATATTGAGTCATGCTATACTGGATTTAAGGTTATCGAGACTTTACGTCTTGGTTACGAGTAAGGTGCATGGCCAGCACACCTCATGGCGGGACTCGAGTTACCTAAGTAAGTTGAGGTTTTTGTGAGTCGATGATCATTATGAACAATATTGTTCAGGGGAAATGAATGGGGAGTAGGGTCAGTGGTCCTAGTAATTTCGCAGGGTATGGAAAGCCATGTGGAGCCAGGGATGTTGTCCTAAAACACTCTCTGTGTCGGTGGCGTGTTTGGCATATCGTTTCCAACCATATGTCTCAGTCACCTGTAGACACTAGTTTTCTCATGCATTGTATCTTGACTCTTCTTCTAGATTCATGGAAATATCGTTTTTATGTTAAAATGATTTTGTCTTGGAAAATGTTTTTAAATGAAGTGATTTATAAAAAATGATGTCTGAGGTTTGAAAAGTGTGGGTTGATTTTTTTGGTTTTGAAAGATGGAATGTTCTGGTTTTGATCCTTGTTGTTCTCTTGGACAACCACATGCATGAGTGTATGTAGAATGTGAAATGGTCGATTGCCCAAGAGAATTAATTCTAGGATGGAAATGATTTGGGTGCCGGTGTGGCATAGGAACATTCATGTGTGTGGCCCATGGGACACCATTTGTGTTTGTGAAACTCACTAGATTTTCTTATTTTCAAAAATATTTTCAAAATAAAATATATTGATTTAGTTACCTGTGATTATGTGGTGTGTCCTTTTGTTTTGGAAATTTTGGATCTTAGGCATTCCGATCTAGGAATCCTTTTTGATGGATTTTTGTTATGAATTTAAATTCTTATTGGTAAGTTGGAGTGAAATTGTGTGGTTAATGGTTTCTTTTAAAAAGTGATTTGGGAAGCCCTTGTAGTGGATTTCCATGAAAATTTTGTGTTTTATTGAAGTATGTCTTATCCATTGGACTAGTTTTATTGGGACTATGGTCCACTTTCTTGACTAGTGCATGCCCCCATAAATCATTAACATGCGATTGAAGTGTGGCTATGGGTGATTCATCATTGGCAGACCCTCTAGTTGATTAATGTAAGGACTCTTCCTTTTTACTGATAATTCTAAGTATTTCCCTTTATCCTTCGGTTAAGCGGATCCTTTCGTAGCATAATGACAGATGCGAGGGGAGTTTAAGGGAGTATTGATCTATTTGAGTTTTCTAACTCGTTAGGTATGAAGATTTACACTGTCATGTTTGAAGAATCACCATGGAAATGGTGAAAGAAATTCCAAAGTGGATGGGTGAAGGTGGTTCTTAGATATCGGTGCTAACTGACATCTTTAATGGCTTATTATGCTTTCATCTTCCAAAAGTGTCATATTTGTTGATGTTTTCCAATGTGAGTTCTCATGGAAGAAAAAGGGTGGATTTAATAGAATCCATCAGGAATCCCGGTTTTAATATGCTTGTGACCTCCTCTTGAGTAGTTCAAATTATTTTTCTATTAAAAAGGGAGTGGTTGTCATGTGTCTTTCCCTTCATATGATTCTTGGTTAAGATGAATATTTGAAGCATGTGAACCATCTAATCCCCTATTTGGTGGATATACAGCGAGTGAGTAGTTGGACATCATGGTGTGTTGTGGTTGTCGGGTTTGTCTCATGTGCGGTGCGGTTTCATGTGTCACCAAAAATGAGAATCTCAATTTGGGAGTCTTCAATACCTGACTATGAGGCAAGAGATGCTACAAACATCAGGTCTCCAGCCATAGGCCTCAGAGTGAAGCTGGCGCATGGTCAGGAAGCCGGGAGGGTATGAGACCCCGACATTATTTTTGACATCAGTACTGAGAGTAAAGGCAGGTTGAATTGTTTTTTGTGGTTATTTCATTCTTAACCACCATTTGGGTGAGTAAGGATTCTGCGACAATGTGGAGGCATGGCCGTCTTAATACCTTCATGTCCTGGGGATTGTGTCCAACCAGATGTAATCTCTTTTAGCATTCCTCATGGGGTCTGTTTGGGAAAATTGGTTTCAAAGTTGAATGTTTGTCATCCAGAAATGATGCGATATTGGTTTTTCTTCGGATGTGGTTTTGATGCCAGATGGTTGGTCCCCCCCCCCCTTGCCATTTTGGCGGGGTGTTGGGTCCGTGCCTAGAAGCCTCTGAATTCTTGTTTTTATAGGTGCCAACGGTTTTCAGACACATTGGGGGCCTCATTTCAAATCCCTAAAAATAAACCGGTATTACCATATTCATGTGGTGGGGAGTTCGTTCGGACCTCCCCATGATGATTTTACAACCTCATCTTGAGCGTTGATAAATTTTTTACTGTGGGGAGCCCCTTCTGGCATTCTTATATTGTCCTTTTAGTTCTGTTACTAGGGATTATTTGGTGATAGGTGATAAGAGTGCTCCTTGGACATGGTTGGTCTTGTTTGATTGTTCTAGTCAAATGGAGTGGTTTGCATTTAATGGTGATTAAGGTGTTTCAGTTTGTAAAGTTAGATTCCGTAGCTAAAATAGTTCCTATCCTTGATCTATCAACTGGAGGTGTTCTAGATCTTTGAGGCGGGTGATGCATAGCAAAATGTCATTTACAAGTTTCTTATGGTTGTCATATATTTCGCTTTGTCTATGCATGGTGTGCTCGCCTCATTTTACCTATTTTTCTTTGGGATCCTCTTTGATCCTTAAGGGGGTTTCGCTTTCTACATTGGGGTTCAATCTTAGTTGTGGCTTTCCGGTGACGGAAAGCACTGTGGTGGGGAGAATTATCACACACGGATTTCAAAAAAAAATTATATTTATAAATTATTTTGGAAATATTGGTCGGAGTGTTGTCCAATACCGATTGGAATTTTTCTTTTTGCTGAAAAATGAATATTTTGGGCTTGGCGGCATCCAACGCACGAGCGGGGAATGGTTGAAGCCACGTGGCATTGACTGGGTCGCCGCCCGACCTTGCCCAATTCCTCACACATACTCCATGATGTTTAGGTCAAATAAATGATGTAAAATTAATAAATAAAGTGAAGAAAGAATTTTCCACAAAATTAAATGAGAAGAATAAAATGAATTAGGGTTTTCTAATAATAATAACAACAACAATAATAATAACCATAGTAATAATAATAATAATAGTAATAATAACAATAACATTATTATTCTTATTATTATTATTATTCTTTCTATCATGGTTTCAATTAAGTCATTAGTAATATTTTTAAAATTATTATTACGGTTGCTGTTTTTTATGATATAATAAACATTATTATAATTATGATTATAATAATTAGCATTAGTTTTATTGGGATTTTCTTTTTTTATATTCTTCATTTCTATTTGTTTAATTTTTTTCGTTTCATTTTCTCAGGTTTCAATTATTTTTTGGGCCATCTTTCCCCCTTCTTCCCATCACAGCACACCCCCATTCCCCCCTCTTCCTATCGTGACCTAGCGCACCCCCTTCTAGCACTTCTCTTCTCCAGTCCGGCATTCCTCCAACCTTGTTGGCGACTCCCTCCAGTGCTCATCGCCGCCCTAGCTCGTACCATCGCACTACCGCACGACCTCCCTTTCTCCCCGAAAACTCGACGCCGCACCCCTGCACCCAGTTGAGAGCCCTCCTGCCAGTCCTCCGGTGCGAAACCTCAGCCAAGTCGAGGCATCTCCTAGTGCTATCCCAGTTTTTCACCCCCACCTGCAGTGCACAAACCTGTGGCGTGACAGACCCCAAGCTGAGCACCCTTCTAATGTGACCCCCCTTCCATGAAGGCTCCTTGTCATCACGACCACAACTGGTAGACACCTCATTCTCCATCCATAGATTTTTTTATCATTTTTATGATTGGGTTTGTGGTTCATCAGCAGGTAGTGTTGTGTTTAAGGGTTTTATTTTTGGATCATTTGGGTTGAATACTCTTGATTAGGATTTTATGATGGTTGCATGAGGTGCGCTTGAAGATTCGCACCAAACTCATTGGCTTTCTCTTCCCGAGGTAGGTGGGTCCATGACATATTTTCATTAGATGATTTAAATTTCTCCATAATTAAATTTTAATTTTTTCTAATGATAAATTCTGTGATGCGGATTTTATTTTGGACGTTCTTCGTTGTGAATATTTGATGAATTTGAATTGTTTTTAAGTAAATACCATTTTATATTATGTGCGTTGTGTTTTTGAAATCATTTGACGTGTTTTTTTAATTATTTATGGTGTTAAAATTGTGTTTTCATGAATGTGTGAGGTGCGCATGTGATTAAATTGAATTTTTTAAAGAGAAATTTTTTTGACGTGTTGATTTTTATTATGAACCTAAAGTATGTTCTAGGGGTATGAAGGTGGTTTTAGAAGGGCTGAGATGTGAAATTGATTTTGAAATGGTTCTGGCATCTAAAATTTGTGTTTTTTAATGTGAGGCCTTGTGGTATGCATGTGTGTTGTTCTATTAATTGAGAAATTGTTTATTTAAGAGGTGTTTAAGAAGAAAAACATGCTTGGGAAGGTTATTGGGGTTGATTGGTCAGTGATAAATGGGGTTTCATGTTCTTTGAGGTGTGTGTATATTTAAATGGGGGTTTTCAAAGGTAAATGAATCATTTTGGGTGAGTTTTCTTGTTGTTCGCACTTGAAATTTAATTTCAAAATGTTCATAGATTGGAAAACATGTTTTGATTTTTCTACCATGAATATTTAGTTTTAATGTGACATCTCTATATAGGATAATGTGGTTTTTGGTGTAATGTATTCATGGATTAAGTTGAAATGTCTTAATAAATAGTTTAAATGATATATTACTTCATTAAGATTGCGTGAAGGTAGTATTTGGGAAAATTTGAATATGTTTTTGTATTTAATATAGCATGTTTATATAAAATGAGACGGTTTTGGTTTTAACCCACATGGAGTCACTTAGTGGTGTTTTATATGTGGTGCCAATGGTTCAGTTAATTTTTTAGTTGGTGGAAACTTGTTTTGAGGACAATTTATTAAGCATATTGTTTGAATGACTCTCATATTTGTAATCGGGTGTGTTTATTTGTGTCGACCCTTGTCGTATTATTTAAATAATGATTTCTATGTAGTGCGAATGGTTTATGTTCTTCTTTGAGTGTTTCCGAATAATGATTTTATAAATTATTCGGTAACAAAAAATATATTTTGGAAAGGTATTTTGGTGTGTGTGAGTTTTTGAAATGTTGTTTGGGTATGAAAATGGTGACTTTTGTCTATAATGTCTTGTTTGGTCTCTGATATGGGAATGAAATATACTATGTGATTGAGAAACTTGATTGAGCTTAAGGGAAAACCATGGGTATCTAGGTTGGAGAACTAGAACTAGTGTGCTAGTGATCCGGAGTGGTGTCGTCATTGTTTCTCTTTGCTAGACTAATGATTCCAACACTAACTAATCATATGAATTACTGAGGGTTGTTGTCTTCTAAGCGACGTTTTTTTGTGGGTCGTGGCCTTCTTATCCATGTTTTTGGAGGGTTGGGGTTTCTAAGCCATGATTCACTGAGACATGAGGTTCTAGGGTCCCACTCGAGCTTGATAAACCATTGGGGATTTACCAGCAGTGCTTTATAATTAATGATGTGGTGCCTTCTGTTGGCATAAAGAGGACCACTTTAGTATGTGCATGTTCTATAAGAAATTATTATTTCATTTTAAATTATTATGTGTTAAATGGTTTCTCTTACAGTGCTTATTTCTATTTTTTTGCTTATAGACTTTAAATGATTTCCTCAAAAGTGTTTTAAAAGTATGTTTTTAGATAATCATGTTAAATTATCTTTTTGATATTGTGGCATCGAACCTTTTTATCAGGTGGTATCCTACTATTAATTTTTCTCACACCCTACATACACCATTGGGTTTATTTAGATCCTGTCCTTTTTGTTTTCTAGGTTGGGGATTCTTTCTTAGTTATTGTGGTTTTTGATGTTGTTGGTCTTCGCATTCTGGATGATGTTGGTAGCATGGGGATGAAGATTCTCATGTTGCATGAGGAGGGTATTGGATTTTTAGTTCACCATCTTTGTTGTTAATTTTGGATTCTCAGTTGGGGTGTATTCTTAAACCTGTTTATAGTTCAAAGGCTTGTTTGGTTGTCTATTTTGAGTTCCAGTTTTTTTAATCTAGGTAGTTGTTTTTCTTTCCCTTTTTCTAGGAATATCATCCCAACGTGTTATTTTGATACCAATTCCCTCATGACATCTTGTGGGGATCGGGAATGCCCTTCGGGCCATGTTGTAGACCGGGTTGGACGTCAGGTCATTTGGGGACTCGACCATGTTCATGACAAAATGGTATCAGAGGCAGTTTACTCTCTTTGGGTTGGGTTCTTTTGGGATAGAGTCCTAGTAGACTGAAGTTACAGTTATCGGGGCATGACGTCCTGGCTACGTGTAAGGTGCCTGGCCAGCACAACTCGTGGGGGGGACTCATGTTACCAAAATAAGTTGAGGTTTGTCTAAGTCGTTGATCATTGTGAATAATCTTGTTTAGGATAAATGAATGGGTAGTAGGGACAGTGTTCTAGTGATCTCGCAGGGTTTGGAAAGCCATTGGAGCCACGGAATTTGTCCTAGAATACTCTCTGTTCTGGTGGCGTGATTGGCGTATGGCTGCCAACTATATGTCTCTGTCATCAACGGACACTAGTTTCCTCTTGCAACATCTCTTGTCTCTTTGATTTGGATGCATGTATATCTGGTTTTTATGTTAAAATGATTTGGTCTAGGAAAATGTTTTTAAATGTATCAATTTAAAAATAAAATGATGTGTGTGGTTTGAGAAGTGTGGGATGAATGTTTTGGTTTTGAAAAATGGAATGGCCTAGTTTTGATCTCTGGTGTTCTACTGGACAACCCCATGCATGAGTGTATATGTAATTTGAAATGGTCGTTGGAACAAGTGAACTAATTCTTGGATAGAAATGAGGTAGGTTCCGGTGTGGCATCCGAACATGCAAGTGCGGGGCCTAGGGGACACGATCAGTGTTGGTCCAACTCACTAGATTTGCTTATTTTCAAAATGATTGTAAAAAAATATATGTTGTTTTAGTAACCTGAGATTATGTGGTGTATACATGTGTTTTTTAACTGTTGGATCTTAGGTATTCTGAGCCGGGAATCCTTTTTGACAGATTTTTGTCTTGAGTTTAAATTTTTATTGGAATGTTGGTGTGAATGTGTATAATTAATGGTTTCTTTTGAAAAGTTATTTGGGAATCCCTTGTAGTGGTTTTCCCGGCACATTTGGTGTACACTTGCAGTATTTCTTGGCCATTGGACTTGTTTGATTGGGTATATGTTCCTCTTTCATGACTAGTGCATTCCCACATAATGAATTAACATGCGATTGAAGTGCGTCCATGTGTAATTTGTCATTGTCCGACCATCGAGATGATTAAAGTATGGACTCCTCATTTTTAGAGACAGTGCTATGTCTATCATCTTTTATTTCGGTTAAGTGGATCCTCTCGTAGCAGAATGAAATTTGGGAGGGGATTTGATGGGAGTTTTGATCTTTTTGAGTTGGCTGACTTGTTGGGTATGAAGTTTGACACTGTCGTGTTTAAAGGTTTTCCCTGGATATGGTTAAAGGAATTACAATGGGGAAGGGTGAAAGCAGTTCAAAGTTATCGGAGTTTATCGATGTCTTAAAAGGCTTACGGTCCTTTCATCAGCCGCAAGGGTCTTGATTGGTGGCGTCTCGCAGGATGAGTTCTCTTTGATGAGAATGGGTGTATTTATTATAATCCTTCGAGAATCTCAATTTTCATAAAGGTGTGTCCTCTTCTTGAGTAGTTTTAATTACTTCTCTTTTCAAAAGGGAGTTGTTTTCATGCATCTTTTCCTTATTAAGATTCTTGGTTTAGATGAAGAGTTGATTCATGTGTTCCATCAAAGCCCCTAATTTGGTGGATATATCGCAAGTGATTAGTTGAACGTCATGGTGTGTTGTGTTTTTCAGTGTTGTCTCAGTTGCAATGTGGTTGAGTGTGTCACCAAATAGGAGAAGCTCTGTTTGGAAGTCTTCAATACCAGATTTCTAGGAAGGAGATTCTTCAAACATCAAGGCTCCTACCAAAAACCATAGAGTGAAAATGGTGCGTGGTCAAGAACACGAAACTGTATGAGACCCCGACTTTATTTCTGTCAGTGGTACTCAATGTAAAGGAAATTTGAATTGTTTTTTGTTGTTATTCTGATTTGAATAGTCTGTTTGGGTGCGTAAGTTTTCTGCAACTATGAGGATGTGTGGTCGTCTTGTTTCCTTCAAAACCTGGGGGTTGCGTCCCACCGGATGTAATCACATTTATCGTTCCTCATGTGGTGGTTTTGGAAAAAATGGCGTTAAAGATGAATGGTGATCATTCGGGGATGTTGAGATATTGTTATGTCTTCAGTTGTGGTTTTTATGCCCAATGGTTGGGCCCGCCCAACCCACCCTTATATTGTGGTGTTGGGTCAGTGCCGGGAAGCCTCTGAGTTCTTGTGTTTTTTTGGTGCCAACAGTTTTGAGATCCATTAGGGGCCTCACTGAAACTCCCCAGAAATAAACTGATATTATCCAATTCATATGATTGGGTGTCTGTTCGGACCTCCCCAAGTCGGGTTTGTCATCTCATCTTGAGCATTGGAAAATTTTTATATGGTGGGGAGCCCCTTTAAGCATTCTTATATTGACCTTTTAGTTCAGTTCCAAGAGATTATTTGGTGAGAGTAGATATGATTCCTCCATGGATGTGGTTGGACTTGTTTATTAGTTCATGTAAAATGATGTGGTTTTCATTTAATGGTTCTTGAGCTATTATAGATTGTGAAGTTTGTATCCATAGGTGCAAGAGTTCCTTTTCTTGATCAATCAACTGGTGGTGTTTTAGCTCTTTTAGAGGGGGGGGGGGTGTTGTAACATCCCCAAATGCTAAATGGTTAAATGAAAAATTAACAGACTCATGTCAACTTGGTGAACCATCATTTTCAATAGCCTACCTGATTAGAAGTCCACAGTAAATCGTGCGTGGCTTGGTGTACCGATCAGGAGAGGTGACCGTTTGGGACGTTTCGCAGGGTGTGTGTGAGTAAGGATAAAAACCACTAGAAATTACATGTGTCAGCCTGTGGGGAAAATCATTAGTTAGATGACCCATTCGGGCATCTGGGTGGGCCCGAGGGTGGGGATCATGTGACTTTGGGGAAACTGGTGGTACCTGGTGGCCCATGCCCCATCGACCATGTTAAGGAGCGGTGTCTGTGTTGTCACTAGGAACCAGTTGTGACAATTTAATTTCTTAAAAACATGTTTTTGGAAAAAGTTAAGAATGTAAATTTTATTTATATGAGTTCTTCCATCTATCCAACCATTAAGAATGATTTATCCATCATCATTCATATATGTAGATGGATGGTTAGAAGAGATTCTCCCATTAATTTTGGCTTGAAAACTTGATTGGTACTCCTTCAATCACTATGGTTCCCGAAATCAATATCCTGACCACACTAATTGGTTTATTAATATTGTTTTAAAATCTCAATGATTAAATTTTCCTTAAAATACTAGTCCCGTATTTCAAATCAAACCCTTTTCCAACACTAATTATTTTTTAATTTTTTATCTTTCACATAATGGAATCTAGGATTTAAAAATGTTCTACAACCATTAATTTATTAATTCTATTAGTGCTCTTTTTCTGGCTTGACTACATTCCAAAATTATGGTTACAACATTTAAGGCTCACTCTTGTTTGACAAATTTTTCATAATAGGGTCCTAATGACATTTCTATTCAATATTTCATGAATCAATAATTCTCTAAATTTCACATTTTTAAACATAATAGAGAATAGATTAACCACTTATTTCATTCATGCGACAATTATTCTACTCTGTGTAATTATGAAATTGATCTTTTTGAGTGAAGATTATTACATAATGACACAATCAACACTTAACATCACCATTGTGTAGATATATTAGCCTCTCAAAAAATAAAAATACAATTCTTAACTATTGTTACTGAGAATCTTCATGTGATCTAGTATAATAGAAATTCTATTAGTCATAAAATATCATTATCTAGTTTAAATTAAGGTCATAAGAGAATCCTCATTAGCATTAAAAATGCTTCTTTTATTTATTCAGTGAATTTCCTAAACATTGTGAATGACTATGGGATTATGTGACAACATCGGGTTAATTATATTTATCATCATCATATAAATACATTCAAAGTGTTCATGGAAGCTATTCCCCCAAGCTAGATCAACTTTAATGTTTATGGTTCCTCTAAAAGAATCCTAGGCCTCTTGGGTTGTGATAAAATTTTAAAAAATCACTTTGTGAGGATTCATGGGTGTTTCTATGGATGTTCTGGTGTATCTACATCTATCGAAGTAGAAATAATGAGTTTAATCAATTATTTATCTTTCATGGTGAAACATGGAAGGAATGGTATAAGTATTGAATGTGATTCAACTACTGTTGTGAATGCTCTATGGAATGGAATAGTGCACCTATCACTTCCTCTTACAACCCATTGGATGCAATATCTTTAATCTATTATTGATATCATCTATATTTTTAGTCATGAATTTATTGATGAAAACAAGATTGACTGTGTTCTTTCTAATATGGGAGTCAATCGTGACATTACCTAGGTAGATGATCACCCCATTGATTTAATTCTTTTTTATGATAATAATTAAAAAAATCCAATATTTTAGAATCATGTAATCATTTTTATCTTAAAAAGAAACTTGATCTTTATTAATTGAACTACGAACCACTGTAACTCATATGAAATGAATAAATAAAGGGTTACATTCAAGAAACTAAAGGTACTACCTTGGTGTAATTTTCTTTCACTATATCTTGTGAAAAATGGAATATAAGTTGTGTGGTTTATGAAAAAAAAAACACGTAATTAGTTAATCCCATATAGTATGTTAATTAAATGAATGCCTCATGTTTAAACAGATCCTATTATAACACTGTTAACTAAAAATATGGAGTTTAATGAGATTTACCTTACTAAATAAGAATGTACATTGTGTTAGGGTGTCTGGTATAAAATATTTGGGGGTCGTGAATGAAATATAGTTGTGTACAATGGATATGATGGTTTTGTAGTGGTGTTTGGGGGTTGTGGATTAATATGGTTTTGGACATGGTTTTTGTGATGTTTCTTGTGTTTCTTTCTTTTTCATTAGGTGCATCGTTGGTAGTGAGGTTGAAATGAATAATGATTGTGAACTAAATTATTATAATATTATCATTTAAACACCATGTTTAATACAATAGATTAGTAAAGTAAAATATTGAAAATTTTATACTATCAAATAAATACTGAAAATAAATGGTGGGCTGTGATATGATGGTATGGTGGTATACTTTTTTTGGAGGAAACAAATTGTGGAAACTATGAGTAGGTTGGTGTTTTGATTGCAAACCCATAGGTCCGGAATCTTTTCCATTCAATATATATATATAAACACTTTATGTTCCCGTTCATTCCATACGAACCTCATCCTTGTCAAGCACTATGTGTCGACAGCTACATAGTCATGTCAGAGGATGTTTCTCCCAACATCTTGATTGGATGATGGATGGTTGTCCACATGATCTTCCCTTATCCCTCTTCCAGTTGATAGTTATCCAATTAACTTTGGGTGAAATTTGATATGGTGTCACAGCTGTCTATGGTATGATTTATTATGTGTTGTCTTAAATGTCATCCGGAGGATATTTTTTGTGATATCCTATGTATCTTCATTATGAGACCTATTATGATGACCCACGTGTGTGAAAGTGTGGTGTGATGTGTTGTTATGACCCAACTATGTGCAGGAGATATGTGATTTGTTATGGTAGTCTCTGTTAATTCGTGAAGGATATGATATGACATGATTCAGATGTCATAGGAAGGCCCAAATGATTACAGTTGGGGTCTAATAGTGGAAAATAAGGGGGAAGTCCTGTAGGGTACCCGATCAATGTTGTGATTTATAATATATTATATTACATGGATGCATTCATTATTATACGGTCCATGTAGAGGTTGAAGTTATGGTTAGTATATATGTTATTTTCTAATTGGTTCTAATATTTTCTCATGATGCATTAGTATTCTCCTTCCACATTTTTATGAGAGGCTTTTGTTTTCCTTTAGAGAATATCTGTATTCCCAATGAATGTATATAAAAACTATTTTCTGGTTTACTGAAGGATGTTGTGTACTATGATTTTAATTTTTTATTAGAGCTTTTGGATTGTTTCTTTGTCACATACATTGCTTATATTCCTTTAATATTACATTTGGATACATTTAATTGTATTAATTTTGATGTTTACATGCATTGTGGGATGGTTTGGATTTATTTTATTATATTTTTTTATTTGATTGTGGATGATTAATCATATATCCTAATATTGTCTTCATAGAGAGGCTAATGCCTCCAATATAGAGATATTTTTATACACTCAGTGCTAGTCCTAAACTCAGGGCCTATTATAGCTAGGATTTAGGGATCATTATCTCTCTCTCTTCATTTTTGTATCTTAGGAGTATGTTTATCATGTCAAAATGGAATTAGTTTTGATGGTTGAGATATATAGTGGATTTTAGATTGGGGAACATTGAGGAGTGAATGGGGAGGTAGGGAAATTGTGTCAGATGATTTTAGTGTATTTTTTGGGATAAACTGTTTATTTTTTGGACACCCTTATGAAACATGTAACCTCGTAATAGATTTCACATTGTCATGATAATATATTTTTTTTAAAACCATGGATAGTTGTATTTTAGTTTCCATATTAGTTAATATTTCTTGTGTTTCATTCCATTCTTATTTTTTCATCAGCATGTTTTATGAAACTATTTTAAAACAATGTTTTAACATTTATGTTTTGAATATTCAAAAATGTATATTTTAGTTATTGATTATTCCATTGAATATTGAAATCATGAAAACAATAAAATTCTCTTTATTTGTCATGATTGTAGTTCTATAGTATTCATGTTACAATTATGTTGTATGTTTGTGGTACAGTATAAATTCTTTCGACATTTATTTCCAAATATTGAAAATTTATAAGCATTATTAGGGGAAATTTTTTGACACTGTAAAGTATTTAAATTATTAATATTATTATTGTATGACTAATAATAACGTTAAAATATAGAAATAACATTACCTCACATGTTATGTCATGAGTATATTTTTATTGTAAGCGTGTCTAATGTTGATATCATTTTGGTGGAAACTATTGAAATAATATTATGATATATTTGAGAATGTAGAATGTGAATATGTTACATTCAAATTTGTAAATAGAATCATGTTATCCTTGTTTCAGTATATAAGTGTTATTTCAAGTCCAATGAAATAATTAAAAAAGTTTTAGTCTAAGCATGATAAATCATGAAATATAGTGACATTACCTATGTAGTTTTTAATTCAATAGATAGAAGGAATGCATTATTTTGATGATTTCATATGAATTTTGGGTATATAGTTCTATATTTGAGAATCATAAAGCATGAATTATAATAAAAAACAGCTGAATTATTTAATTTCATGATCAGAATGAATTTTTTGTTTTGAATATTCTAATATTGTTTTTGTGAGTAATGGAATGATTCAATTGAAAATAAGAACCTAGAATGTGTGAATTTTCAAATTATGAATTAAGTTTATTTCCTTAACAAAAATTTGAACCTATAATATATTCATTAATCATACTAAAAATTATTTGTGATATAATATGTGTGAATTTTTTTTCATTACCTTTGAATAATGTTAGATCCATTTAAATGAAAGGCATGTAGTTTCACTAGAAATAATCTATAAATGTTGAGTGATTAATTTTTTGGTTTCATTTTTATTATTTCATATATGTGTTGATATTTCATAATGAAAATAGGAGTTATTTGAAACCATCATTATGTTATTATTAATGTAGATTATGAGACACATGATATGCCATATTTCTTAAAACCACGATGTACAGAAAGTGTAATATCTTATATCAGGTAAACTAACAGATTCCCAATGGAAAATTTTAACTTTTTTGAAAGTACACATTAAAGATAATTAGATTAAGTAATATAATCCCATAGATAAGTATGGAAGATGTTGTATGTTTCTACTATTTGTTAGGGTTCTAATAGTGATTCCTTTTATGAAATTGGATTTAAATATTAATGCATATGATGATGGGGAAACCCAATCCTTAATTAAGATATGTTATACTTTGACAGGATTGAAACTATGTGGGTTAGTAAGTGGTGCCCAATGCGAATAATATCATGACATGGGAAATGCGAGTCCTTGATTTTTTGGTTTGGGTATTTGTGTGTGATGAAAATGTTGATATTTAGTTTGGGTTATGTAAGGAATATTGTGGTAAATATTATAATGTGAAAAAATTTGGTATCATGTGGATGTTCAGGTGGTGCGGTGAAGCAGTTTCATAGAATTTATAGTGAAATGTTACATTGGATTATAAGATTGGCCAATGGTTCTTTTCTGCAGTTGTGGTGATATATGGTATAAGTGAAGTGTGGTTGTTGTAGTGTGATGTATATTATTGCGTTATGATGTTATTATGTTTAGGGAATCCCTCACCTCTTATAGAATGTTTAATGAAATAAATATGGTAATAATATAAATTGTTCATTTTTTAAATCATGAACTTAATAAATTTGTTCTTTCCTCCAATGCCTCAATAATTTTATAATATAGATAATGTGAATGTTTAAATACTATATTTTATTATTTTTGTTGTGTTTGATTTTTTTTGATGACATGTTTTAGGACCTCAAACATATGAATGGAAGGAAACTATTTCACACATCCAGACACATTGTATTATGACACATTTTAAAACCAAGCATGTGAGTCTTTGCTACCTAATTTAGATAATATCATGGGGTATTTGAAAAGTTAATTTGATTTTTTTGCATGAGGAAACTCTGTAAATATTAATGTGAGTTTTTTTAAATGATTTGAAAAACATTTTTTATTAATATACTCATAGTGAATAATTATTCTTTAAAACATTCTAAATTTTACAACTAGATAAAATGTATTATTATGGACTTTTATTTTATTTTGTTTACATTTCATGTCATGAGCCAAATTTGAGTCACATAACAAATGATTTTAAAAGACAGGGTGTATGTGATCAAAACCCATAATACTGACTAAAAAAACCCATGTTTAATAAAAAAAATATGATTTGAAATGTGGTCATGAAAAAAACATTGGTGAAATGAAAATAATGTGAATTTTTTTTATGATTTCATATGGATTGATTTGAAATTAGTTTTATTGTTTATCAAAATTAATATTTTATATTTATTATAGAGGTAAAAGGTATGTAATTTTGAAATAAATAATTTAAATGAAATGAAAATATTTGGTGGATGAAATATTTCATAAAATAATGAGTTATTTTATTTTAAATAAAATATGATTTTGGAAGGAAATTACTTGTTTAACAATATGAATGGTTAACTGAGTTTAAAAGAATGTTTTGTTTATAATTGATTGGAATGAAATCGTTGATTTTTTATGAACATATGTGTGGCCTGGTTCTGTTTGAGTGGTATCACCCTATGATATTTTTTAACATATTAGGTATATTTTCAAATATTTTCTCTTATGGTAGATTTGTACCCAATATATCAAAAAAAATAGATCTACCTCAATTGATGGTTTTTTAGACAACCCTTATATGTCATTATAGTTTTGTTTTGATTCTTGGGGATGATATATTCCACTAGTTTGAATGCAGGGGAGGCACAGTGGCTTGGAAGAGAGTAATTGGAAATGCAAGACACAGATGTGTTCTCTGTACCATCAGTTATTTTGAGTTTTCCGTTCTCTTTCATTCAATATGATTTTAAATTTAAATCCTTTTGTATAATGATATATTTTTCCCCTAGATGTTATTTGTGTGGTTTAGATGTGTGATAAATTGTTCACATAAGAAAATGGGTACGTGATACTTAATTGTTAGGCATTTATAACTAGGCGATTAAACCTATGAGGGTGAGTTAGTGTCACCTTGAGTAGATAGTATTATGACATAGTGGAAAACATTCCCTGATTCATAATTTCAAGATAGTGTAGTTTTTTATCTGATTAATGGTTGTTTGAATAGTCATTTTTTATTTTTTGTTTCATGATTATGATAATGTGTAACATGATTTTTATGATTTGGTTTGGAAGTGATTCAACAATAACGAGAAGTTTGAGAGGTATCTCGAGGGATGCTTGTTCAAAAACATAATATCTTTTCTTCTAGGTTGGTTATAAATTCAATAGGAAGATAATAGTGTGAGATGTATCTGATGTCACATCCTGAAGCTTACAACCCGTTAATTTCCCAAAATCTGATGCTTGAGGATTCAGGGGGTAGTCTGGGGTGTTTCAGAGATATGTGAGTTATTGGAACTGTGATTCATTTCAACAGTCTTCCAAATTTCAATTTTTCCAATGATCGCACATCTTGAAAAATTCTCAATAGGGTTGTATATCATACAAGTTTTAGCTCATCCTAATTGTAGATTAACATGGCAGTGAATCATTTGGCGTTGACTCACTAGTATTTACTTACTGGCATGGACTCATCTGGAGGTCTCCCATTGGCAGTGAGTCATTTTTGGTGACTCCAATGTTGTGATTCATTGGTGGTTAATCACAGGTCATGACTCTCTCATGGTGTCCCAATGGTGGTCACTCATCTAGTGGTGACTCGTTTAATAGTGATTCATCCTGGTGGTGGACGTGATTCAGTTGAAAAGTTTTACAAATTTCTAGAATTCTCTAGTTTTTCCTTTTTTTTTCTTTTTATGTATATGTTGATGAAATATGTGTTTCATAAAAATATTAATTATTTTTAAGATGTTTTAAATGAAAAAAATAATATCTATATTTTTCTTAATGTCTAGTATCCTTTTAAAAGTAAAAAATCACATATTTAATGAACACTACATTAAAATGTCAACTAAACTATTTTAATCGCAGTTTTTTTGGATTTAGTATTAATTTGGGAGAGATATACCTTACATTATCCCACTTTTCATTCTATTGATAAAGGAGTTTCTAAAATCCATCAACCTTGGATTCCTATAATGAGATTCAGTCATTGTCCTGAGTTCCCCCTGTAGTTGTTTCATTCAATATGGACCCCACATTTTGGGGCAAGAAGTCCGTGAAAAATGATGCATTCTTCCATATAAGATTTCATTCAGGTTTCTTAATTGTCTGTCAATATAGGTTGTATAAAAATGATTATCCATATTGAGTTAGTTGATTCTGAATTATAAAAGATAGTATAATTAATCTAAAATAATTACAAAGACTCAGGTGAACATGATGCTTGATCTTATAGTTTAATTATTAATTATTATTATAATGAAAATTTTGGTCTACGATTTCCATTGGAAATCATGTTCCTTAGTGTTACATGCATTCATCTATATCAAATAAAAGAATGAATGCATGTTTTTTGGATTATGAAAAATCATAACATGTAATTGAGTAATTATTTGTAGTTGGTTTATAACAGTTAATTCCATGGGATCATTTGGTTTCAATGATTTTAAGCTTATCTAAATATGTGAAAATGAATGAGCAGCCCATTTCAATGTCTAAAATTAGTTTGTGTTTTGATTTGGGCAATTACATGTGTGGGGGATGAGAAAAATGATATCGTTGGGAAGTGAGGATCTGTTGGTTGTGTGGATGTGCAACAAGGTTGTGTTTGAAGATGGTATTGGAAATTGATGTTTGGATGTTTAAATGGACTTCTTTTTTTTTATTATTTTTCATTAATTTCCAAGTTGTTATGTAGGATGAAATGAATAACGATCATGGACTGGAATTATTACATGATAATGATTAGAATTATATATTAAACGGAATGTAGTAGTAATGAATAATCTTGAAAATGGTTTAATATTAACTGAATCCCAAAAATGAACTGTGGCTTGGGTTTTTATTGTATGGTGTTTTCCATTTAAAGGTGGAAGAAAATATGGGAATTCATATGTATATTGGGGTTTTGTTTGTATCCTTATCTGTTGGGATTGTGTGACTCTATATATATATTTATATATGTATAAACATTGTATGTTCATGTAATTTCTGTATTCACCCCACCCACTTCAAGCACTATGTGTTCACACCCACATAGACATGTTGAAGGGTGTATTTCCAAACTTCTTGGGGGGAGGATGGATAATTGGTAACACTCTCTTAACTTCCCCCTCTTCTAAGCAATAGTCCCCATTGTGTCTTTGAGCGAGTTGTGATATGGTGTCCAAGGTGACTTAGAGAGAATTTGTGGTGTGATTTCCTAAGTGCCTTCTGGATGAGATCTATTTTTTATAATATGTTTTGTTGGAATGAGATGTTTTGTGGTGGCTTCAGTGTGTGAAATAAGAATGTGAGGTTTTATGATGGACCATTTCTGTGTGAGTGGGATGTAATGTGTTGTAGTGGACCATTTCTGTACGGGTGGGATATGATGTGATGTGATTTAGAATTGTTGGGAGTACCATGATCCATTCCATTAGTTTGTGAGAGAATCTAATCAACGGGATTGTGGTGTGTCGTATGGTATAATTGATGTGATTAATAATAAATTATATTACTTGTATGTGTTATTTGTTGACCGAGCCTTAGAGATGTTGGTTTTATGGTTAGTTAACTTGATTGGTGTTGTTTGGTTATATTTTATATCATGTGATAATTTGACTCATCCTTCCACTTGTGCATGATAGACGTTGTTATCCTATTGAATATACAGGTATGCTCAAACTATGTATATAATAATTGCTTTCATTTTTCCATGAGGAAATTATAGACTGCACTGGTAATTTCTAGTTCAGAACATTGGAGATGTTGTTGTGTCATTGACTTAGCTTATACAATTTTACAATTTATTTTTGAGACATTTATATGTATGAGTTTTGATTTATACATGCATTATGAGATGGGTTGTCTTCTTTTTGTGGATTTTATTGTGGTTGATTAATCAAACATCCTCATTTTTTTCTTATAGATGGAAATTCCTCCCATATTGTGTCATTTTTATACCCTCAATGATAGTCTCCCACCCATGGCCTATTGAAGGGGAGACATGGGGGGTCATTATCTATCTCCCCATATTGTGAAATATTTTGAGGTATGGGGTTGTGACATAATATATCTCCATGTAAAATTAGATTGTTATAGAAATGAAATTATAAATTAAGAAATAAAAAATGGATAATGATGATATTATATGATTAATATACTATCATGATATATAAGAATGAATTATTTTTTATTGGGGTAGTGTAATATTATTAAAGTGATCTATGGATTTGTTATACACAGTAAGAGATTTGGGTTGATTCATATGATATTTGAAGTTGATTTAATGATATTCCAAAGTAATTTTAATTGTTTGATATGTATTTAATAATTTTAAATAAAGCAGGTAAATTTTATATTTGTATGTTATGAGAGAAAAATAATACATGAAATATTATAGTATTTTATTTTTTTTTATATTTATGAATAAATTCAAATGGATTGAATACATAAGGGTATTAAGATGAATACGTAAGATTACATTGAATATATATTTTAAAATTTTCAATATATTGATTATGGTTTAAATATGGGTTCTTTTTCCAGTACATGTCGAAAGGCACACAATTGGTATTTAAGGGTAAACAACGTATATGTAATTGTTTATATATTTATCTAATTGAGACATAAGGGTTCATTAAATGTTTCACAAAATACAAAAGAGTAAAATATATAATATTTAAGTACCATAATGAAATAATTATAAGTAATTATGATTTATTTATTGATAATTTTGAAAATTGTGATACATAAGAATGTATTTAATATTATATTTTTTTAGGTACTCATTTAATAGCGGATTCATATGTTAATCAAGAATTCTAAAAATTAATCGAGTCTTGTGATATTAAATTATGAAATGAGAAATTCAAAATAAGAATTAAAGTATAAGATCTTATGTATTCTATACATAAATTAAACCTAATGATCAATCATTTGTATAGATAAACATTATTATTAGCAAGAAGAAAACTGGAGAATAGTGATGAATATGGAAGTCAAACTATGACATGAGATTCCACGATCCAACCATGTATAAATCAAAAAAATATTATTTCATGGGAAGTAACATTACACTATAGTAGTTTCATTAAATATTGTAATGGAATGAATTTAATTTTATATAATTTTTACGGTGAATATTTTTTGATTGATTTGGGAGAACACAATAAAGGAAAGTCCTAGATTGATTAGAATTCATAGATGAATGATTTAAAAAAATATTTTTCAACTATATGACATTATTTAAAAAATTTATCATATAATTTCATGGAGAACATCATATAGTGTATAACCATGAAATATATTGTGAATATATAATTGAATATTGAGGTTTTGAATAAAATTATGATTCTAGACATATTATATGAATTTCAATATCCTATCATATTGAAATTAATTTATACGGTTGAGAAAATATAAAGGGATATAAAAATTAAAAATGAATACAATCATAGTTAAAACATATAATGATTGTGAAAATATTGTTTAGATTATGATATAAGGGGATAAACGATGAAATTGTGAAAGTTCAACCCTGTTCATTGAGGAATATAGGAGAGATAAAGCTAGAGGGATAGAGAGAAGGAAATGTATTTGATTATATTAAATCTATTTAAAGATCATACTTGTATAATAACAATACATTAAGATGGCCATAATAATATATCTCTATATGAAATGGAAAAATGGATACCCAAAGACATTCATGAGAATTGTATTATATATATCATGTATCAACATTGTGATTATTGCATGTTGAGGAATAAGATAATATCTACATTGTATATGTGAGACATGAGTTGATAGATCAAGTCAGAAAATTAAAGGATTAATCAAAATCATGTGCTCCAAGAAGAAGACATATTTAGTGACATTTTTTAATAAAAATGCATGATGGTTCATAAATGTATCCTAGTTAGTGTTACGAAATAAATTCATGAATATACCCTATATTGAGCTTCTTCTGGACCACAAAATTGGATTTTGTGGGGGGGGGGGGGGGTTAACAACCACCATAATTCCATTATTTTTTATTAATATTAAAGGAGAACCCATTATGGAATTCATAAATTTATTATGGTCTTTATTTATACGAAATAATTAAATTCATGAATATTGAAGTAGTATAATGAAAAAGAGAGTGAGATAAATTATAAAAGCCCATTATTTGTTGGCATATTTTTACCTTTAAAAAATATTTCCTACATTTAATAGAATTCATTGATCTGAAAAATGATCAAATGATATGATTTCCCTATTATAAGATATTTCAAAATTCATTATGATATAATTATATAAAACATAATTAGAAACATTAATTAATTATAGAAATTAGAAATATTAATATTTATATAATAATGTAAATGTTAAATTTTAAAATATTAAAATTTTATTTAAAATATAAATAAAAAAACATTAAAATTTTATTTTTTTAAAATTAATGTCAATTTGTAATTCATCATATCAAAATAAATATAATTTCAAATATAAATGTTTTTTGTAAACTGTCAATTTTTAGGTGGATTATAAGAACTTATGATCTTTCAAATATTCTAACATTATTGACGTCATTACTATATAACCAAGAAAAAATATAAATAAATTTTCTCTACCAAATATGTGTTTATGAAGTGAAACATATCATTCAAAACTATACTGTCAAATTTGGAAACCCATGATTGGAATCTTACAAACTATATTATAATTAATTTTAACAGAAAAATGATTTTTTATATTTCTTTTACTGAAGTATCCATAAATATTTTTTTAGGGATTACATTCAATGAATTAAATCTCTTAATTTTTTATCCATAATTTAGTAAATATAATGAAGCTCAATTTGGTAAATTAATTTTGTTTAAATTCAATTGTAATCATAAATGATTCGTTTCTAAATACTATTTATCATTGTGTTTTAAATTTGTATATTAAATGTAATTTCTACAAACATTATAATCTTAATATAAAAACAATATTTCAAAAATTTTATTTTAATTTATGAATATAATATATAAACTCATATGGTTACCGAAAAAATAAGTTTCCATTGAAATAATTATGTTGTCTGGTTAAAAGAAAAAATTGTTTAAAAGGATTGATCAAAGGGATAAGTCTTATAATATAATGAAAAACTAATTTATCTAATTTTATGAGTTTATATTTACATACTATCACTTTATAATATAACTTTTGTTTTGTTTTTTCATATCCCTGGGAGATTAAGATTACAGTACTTTAAATTTATGGGTATTTACAAGGCTGCAGCTCCAATGATAAATAAATGCGATCCTACGATACAATCATATTCACACATTTACCACTATGTAATTATCAATATATTCCTAAATCACATCTATTCTTTTTTACCTATTTCTTATAAGTCCATTCCTCACCAAAACACAAATAGTTGATTGCATAATGTGTAATCTGAATAATATTATCTAAGGAGAATGTATAAGTGTTAACCAAATTAATTCATGTATATATATTCATCTACCTCAGTAAAATATTTTATAAAAATATTAATATAATTAAATCAATATCTATATAATTCAAAAATATAATTATTCTAATGAGAAATTTATTTTCAACCTCCATTAAATCTAATGGAAAATGAAAATATCACTTGTGTATATATAAGACATACCACCTATAAGAATCATTGAATTTTTTATAACAGCATCATATTTGTGGTTATATAGATATATTTAAATAATTTATATGATATTTATGATATAAAAAGTAATCAATATGTTTTTTTATTTTTTACCATTTTTCATTCCATCCATTTAATGTTGTAAATATCTAATGTATGTATGTGTATAATACCTCCTATATGAAGTGATTTATTTCAATTGAAATCTCCTAATAAAAAAGATTATTACATAACTAATTAAAATTAATAATTATTATATTTATGATAGGATTATTATTTTTTGTTTTCTAAAAGAGTAAGTATTGTCCAAAGAAATAAATTTCTTATCAAAAAAAATTTGGTGAATTTATAAAATTAGACCACCAAATAATGATTTTAATGAAGAATTATTATTAATGATATAATATTTTATAAATAATGCAGTGTTAGCTCAGCTGGTATAAAAATATAGTTTATGTATTGTTATAGACTATCAAATGATAAATTAGAGGATACATCTTATTATTTCATATGATAAATCAAAATTCCAAATTATATACATAATGTTTTCTAGGATTAATAGAAGATTCATAATTTTAAATATCTTAGGAATTAATTTCATTAGGCTATGATTGATCACATTGTGTATTGATTATAGATACTAAAAATAATATTTATTTCTATTTTTACTCCTTGGACAGAACAACGTGTAAATGTGTTAATAATAAAGTTTTCATCCAATGAAACCTTTATCCTCATGTGATAGATAATAGAACGATAAATGTATTGGAAACCATGTTTTTAAGACTACCTAACTCTCTGAATATATTATTGGATACATGAATCTTGTTTAACATACAAAGTTACAAATTAAGGGACAAAAATAAATTGATCCTTTCACACTGAAATATCCACCATTCATCATTGAGTACTCTATTCCAATTATATTAAACCATTTAATCAATTCAATAGAAATTAAAATTTTATTCTTTCTAGTAGTTATACTTTGGAATCATTGTTTTGTTTTTGCGTTAATTCTATCGTGAGATAAGAAATGGTGGAAACATATCCGGAATATGGGATAAGAGGTCGAAATTAACACTATAATTATGAACTGTTCAAAAATTTATTTTTCAATAAGTGTTTTCCTAATATACATCCTTCTAAAATAGATATGTAATTTCTTAAAATAAATAATTGATAATTGATACATTATTACCAATGATAATAATTTCTCTATACATGAATGTTATAATTTCGGTTTTATCATTTACCATGATAGAAAAATTGATTGATTTATCACCTTGTGCTTTTGGTCATGTTGAAATTCAAAAGTGTTCTTAATTTTATTGATTAGTGCGTGGTACATACTTTAAAATGAGTCTCAAAATTTAAATTTTTGTTCTTTAACACGTAGATGTGTTTTTTTAATCACGGTTTAATTCTTGAGTGTTTTACCTTGTGTTCTATCGAGTGTTTTAAGCCTATGTCCCTAAAACTTAACAACTGAGAAGGTTGACAATGGCACATGTATTATATAAAACTATGAGGCCCTCATTGAAAAACCATGTGGTCATTCTATAGAGAAAGAGGGTGTCACACAATTTTTTTATAACTATGTGAAATTTTCCACATTGCCACGCGGCTTTTTCAGGATTCATTATAGACGAGAATGTAATGGTTTCTGCATAATTTCCCAAAATGTAGTGATGAACCATGATATCCTCTTCTTGGTCAGTGGAACATGCAAAATTGGAAAATGTATTGTTTAATTGGGAAGCCAAACCATGAACAAAAGTTAATGGCATGAAATTATTCTTTTACCCTCTTTTCATATATTCTCTAGATCATTATCCTTTATTCTCCCATGCATTAATCCTCTCTCCTCTACCTGGCCTCCTTTTTGACCTAGTCATATGCTAAGATCTATATCCTCCCATAAATTATGTACGTGAGCATCATTAGCCTCATTTTATTCATATTGGGAATATGTTTTATAATTTATAACAATACACCATTAATCTCTCACTTGATGTAGTATTCGTGGTGGGAGCTAATTCAACCTATTTTGGGGGGTTTTATTAGTGCATCAATTTCTCTCAAACTACATCGAATCAATCCTTGTTGTTGGATGTTTCGATTATATTAAGAATTTTTAGGTGCTCAATAGATCATCCATGATGTTTTAGGAGTTTTTATAAATTGAATTGTTGATCTGTGTTCCGGTATATTCGTTAGAACCACTAAAATGTGGATCCTAACTGTAGAACCTAAAGCTCTAAATATTGTACCATATTAAAATTATTTAAACATGGGAAATGGTCTTGGACCATGACTTGTAAACCATCCATATTATTATGATCAAAAAGGGTTTATTAATAAACTATTTCATAATGAAATCCCTTTATGAGGCTCATTAAATTATAAAATATAATGGGTTAATTAATTAGAATGTGGAAAAAGATATAAATCCCTATGTTACATAGTTGGTAAATAATATTCTATTATGTTAAGGTCAAAATCATTTGGAGTTCCCTAATTTATTTTATAAATAATGCATGGGATCATGAACTATCTCTTTTGAATACTTTCAGGATGTTATCATCCATATAGAGACCAAATATCCGTATAACTTTTAGAAAATGATTACATCTCCTTAATAAGAAAAACATCTACTTAAAATAATGAAAAGTTTTGTTATGGGAACACATTATGTATTTATTAAAATTGAAATGGTAAATTCGTGTAGTCCATGTTAAATATAGATGATTGGTAAATGAAATATTCAACGCATGGCCTCTTTATAATTTAAATTTATCATAAATGAATTTATTATTTACACCTTATGTGATAATTGTGTCCCTTTTTACAAATCGCCATGTTTTGTCTTATTGGTTGTTGATAATTTATTCTCTAGGAGCAGAAATTGATATTTATTTTATGGTCTCACCATGTGGGATACATACCCCATATGTGAAATATATTTTCATAGGAGAGACCCTATTGACATGCTGTGTTGAAACATGGTTACACTAATACATGAGTAATTAGGTCCTTTCAAATATACCTAGGATAGGATCAAAGGGGACATAATTTCAATTATTTTAAGAGTGATACATTGTGTTCGATTGATGGATCTTCATGGGTATACTGCTTCAAATTTGATAACTGTTATTCTCATGGTGTCAAACTTTGGTTTCTTTATGAGGTTCACCTTGAATGGACCCAGAATAACTATTAATTGATTATATGAAATGCCGCTTAAAATTAAATTCAAATGATAATTATTTAAATTTAATGGTGGATCCACTTTTAAAAATCATATTATTGGGATTGTATATTTCATTCTTCTTAGTAATGATTAACCATTACTACAATATATGTCAACTATATAGGGTAAAATTAGATAGATACATCCCTCCCTGGGTAGATGTTGATATGGTCGACCAGGTGTCCCTGAAGAATCTATGTTTGACTTATAATTTTTATCTATTTATTTTCCATATTTTTTATGTCTCCAAATATTCAGTATATATATTCATAGTCTATATTATACTCGAGACAAAATGTCTAGTGGCCTTATTATTATATCTTACTCCCATATAAAGACACAATTGCATTGGGAAAATCTCTTAGATCATCATGTTTATAGGTCTTAGGATTATTTCTTGTGTTTTCCATAGTACAAGGGGTCATATGAGCATGAAATAAATTTGGTTACTAGATTCTCATGGTGACTATCCTTAGGAATTGTTTTAATTTTATTTTACCATGTATTATATTGTGTCACCCCTCATATTATATTATCATTTTTTACCTTTTCACATCATCTGGAAATTCCATTCACTAATTTATTTTATGATTCCCACTTTTAAGAAATTATTATGTTATATTTCACAAAAAATATTAACAATTTAGTATACTCCCTTTTCTATGATTTATCTATCATATCCAATACCATTGTGATAATTTAATAATGTGGCTAAATTTTCCCCACCATACCACCATTAAACCCTCACTACAAATCAAAACCCTTTTGGGCTTGAGGATACATTCATGAGGCCACATGATGGTCGATCTGGATGGTGGTATCACAGACATTTGGTTCGGAATGTAAAAAACTGGTAAGAAAGGTTTTTTCCTTTTCTTTTCATTACTATTTTGGGCTAGTAGATAAGAAACATGAAATGTATTGGCTCTTAAAAAAATTGATTCATCTGTGTATGATCAACATACACATGTTGGAAAAGTCCATGTTGATAGGGATGAGATTTTTTCCCTCACATTTCACAATTCTATATGATAATGAATTCACCTTTAGTGATAAGAGTACATTACACTGCATACTGATTTATAGGATTTATGATTTTTACTGTTATCCTGGTACGAAAATGATATAAAATTTCATGAATCCTTATATGATCATTAGAGGTAAAATTCCATTCATATGTTATAGAATTTAAGGTACATTAAACTTGTGATATAAGCATTCTATTTTTATTGTCATTCTAGATATATTCCATGTTAGGTATTTTATTATCAAAATTACTTTTATACATGATTATGTAATTTATTAACATCCAGGTTAGTATAACATGATGGGTTATTTATATATTACATTTCCTGTAAAACTTGTTTTAGTAATTTATTTATCATTAATTTATTATATACCATAATTGGGTGTTTTCCCTACAAATGTAGTTGCTTACAATTTCAATTTGTCATGAAAATCTTCTTATAGGTATATATCCACGTATTTCTACTAGTAAAGGCATAAATGGTGAAATTATAAATATTAAATTGGTTTTTAAAATTATAGTATCAACCAAAAAGGATGTTCCCCCCATAGATTGATGCTAGCACGTTAATTAACAAACCATGAGATGTTTGAATCATGAACCATTGACATCACGTGAAAAACATACTATTGTGGGTTAATTCATAGCCAATTTTCAATCTATAATTTTTATAGATTCATTATAATATGGTAAAAGGTAACCCATATAACAGAACCATCAAACACAAACATGATATTTCATGAGACTAGTTTACAAATTTTAAGGATGATAAATATTCACAAAAAAGTTAATTGGTTGATTATAAACCTTATCCATTGATTTTCCCCAGTATATCATCCTTGGATTTTTATGCTATGTGATAAAACCCACTATATGTGTATTGAATTTTAATACGTAACATGTTTCAGGTTTCATTATAATGAACCAAAAATCACTTAATAGCAACCCTCAGAGGAAGCCATTTAGTGTTATTCCCTCTCATTTTACCCCATGGGTGTATGATTATGATATATATAATGATAATCATTTATTGTGTCTATAGATCCTTATAAAGATCACATATGGAATTATGGTTGAATCCTATGTGACTATATCCCTTTATTAAATTAAATTCCATAATATATACTTGAGTGTTAATATTCATGAAGATTATATTAATTGAAATGACAATTTATATCTAATGGGGGTTTTGAAAAATAAAATTTAATTAACTAATCTGAATTGGGATAACCCTACTGTTAGTGAAATAGATTAATGAAAACCAATGTGATAATATATTAAGCATGATAGCTAGTCATTAAAATAAATAATGCTTAAAAGGGAATTTTTTTAAACATGCCAGTGTGCCATGTGGTCATAGATAAATAATGAACAAATTAACTTTTCCCTATGATTGGTATTAGGTGTTCATTAAATCATAATATCTGAAATGACAATAAAACTAATTTTAATTAGTGTAATGAATACAAATGAATCCTTAAATGGATACCATAGTTTCAACCATAATATATGGGTAGCATAAATGTTTTGATGAGATTTCCATATAATGGGAACATGAAAATTTCCTACATTTCACCCCTCTATTAATACCATGAACATAAACGATAGTCCCATAACCCTAGTAACCAATTTGGCATGAGACCACTTGTATGGTCAATGATTTACGTATTGCAATGGGGATATAATAAGGTAGGTAGCTACATTATAAAATGTATAAACTTGTAGAATTATTTTGTATCATTAGATGGGTTCTTTTATTATGGATCCATATGTTTTGAGTCGTATTCCATTGTTTCTAAATAGACACATCATCTAATATAGTGTTTTTTTGGAACCCCAACACTTGATATGGATGTGAGAATCTTGTAATTCTACGTTTTAGTGGTTTATACTAACCTAGGTAATGGTAAGCTTCTTTACGGTCCTTGTGACCCCCATTTATCATTTTTAAATGATGGATTACTTGTTGTGACATCATCCAAGTATGTTTTCTTTTTAGGAAATACAACAATGGGATAAATAATTTATTTGTGCCATCAAATGTTGGATCGTATAGACTAGATAAGCATATAGAGAGTATCATGTATGTTCATTTTTTCATGTGGAACTTCAATGTGGTATTTGATTATACATGTAATTATCATTGAGTTGATAAACATGTACAATAAACCTTTGAAATTCAGTGGTAATCATTAAACCCAACTGATTTTAAACTTCAATTTCCAATAATCTATGGAGTAGAGTGACATATGTGTTAAAATGAATCCCAGATCAATGTAATGCTCAAGATTACAATAAAAAATATGATCAAGTACTTTAGCATATTGGTCATTTTTGTAACCCAATGATATGGTGAGTCTAGAAAGAACACGGGAGGTCATTCATAGTTTTATCTGAATAAAATCTTAAACATGTGCACATTTCAATGGAAATTCAATCCCTTATTTACTTAATTAAAGATAAATCATTCTATCCACCTCTATGACCAATGAATTGTGGTAAATAGGGCATGTTTTAAGGTGTGGGATTTTATCTTCAATAAATCAAGGGACATAAACAATGCTATTGTAGGCTGTGGTGTATCAAACAAGTTAATAAATGTCCCTCCATTCAGAAGGAACAGATCTATAGAGGACCGCATGGATTTGGTTATTACATCATATAAACACCATTGGGGGATGGAATATTTGGAAATGATGGAAGCACGATGACTTATGGTTGGATGAGTGCACAAAATTTGAAAAAACTATAATTTGCGGTAGGACTTTCGTTTTTATTCATGAAAGACCATGAAATTTTTCTAGAGGAAAAGGAATCATGGTCATGTTGTATCAATTTGTCTATAGAAGAAGATGATGTATTCCAAGGGAGGACAGCTTGAGAGGTTTGATTAAACTTTATTTGGGTTTTGATAATTTGTGTATAAATCCATGATAGACACATCAAATTTATTGTGAAAAGTGTGTCTTAGGTTTTCTTTGAATGTATTCATATAATCATGTTGTATTAAAGTTTTTGTAACAATATTGTACCTTATATTGACATAATATGAGTATTCTATGATATTATTGGTTATACACTTCTTGAAAATTTTAAAATCTATTTGATGTGATGAGTGAACTCCATTATATTTATTCTACCATGGAATGGTTGTTGTAGAGGAATGGTTAGAATAGAATGATATATGAATTTTTGAGTTGGAATTCCTTATACAGCGTCACCAAATATAGTTACTTACTTTTTATTTTTGAGTTAGATAGATTTGATTTTTACTCAATCAGTGTTGTTGATGGGTGGATGTTAGATTTGTACTAATGACTCCCCTGTAAATGGTTGATTATGGTTTTCCTATAAGGAGAAACTTGGACTCCAGTTGACGATTGTGAGGCTACCCTAGACTTTTTTTAGGATTGTATAGTATGTTTGAAAGGGTAATTATCCCATGTTTTTTGGATCATGTAAACATATTTTTCATTCTAGGGTGATATAACATTAATGGGTGTTTTTTCTAGAGATGTCACCAGAAGCCAGTCATAGGCTTCAGTGATTGTTCTCATACCACAACTTGTTGTTCATTAATTTAAATTTTTATGTTATTGAATTTTAAATATATAAAAATTCATGAAGATTGGATTGAGGATCATCAACTATATACTATTCAACATTACCTATCTATATATATCTTATTAAATACAGTTGCTGATAGACAGATCATGGCATGTTTTTAGGGAATGCTAATTGAAGTGTACATCAGCTGAGGACATTATAAAAATATAACCTGAATAATTAAATTATTTAAATATGGATTTGATCGTTCATTCCAGATTAGAATCATAATTTCATCATCATTGGACTGCTACATGCATGCCGAAAGAGAAAATTCTGATGGTGTATATATCATGACTCAGAATTGGAATTTAGGGATAAACTCCATAGATGGAGTTCCATAATATAGGTAGTTAAGAGACGGAAGCATGACCACATATCATGTTTTAAGTAAATGGGAATTCTCCTCCTCAATTTTTTATATTTATGTATGAGTGTTCTCATGAGTGTTTATGGATTATGTACATTTTTCATAAGAATATAATTGGTGTGTTTTAGGAATTTAGAAACCTATTGAACATTCCTATACAAAATATCCTGAAAAAATTAGTTAATGTTTTTTTTTCATTGTTCCCCTAATATTATTTGGGAAGAGAAGTCATAATGTTGGGATATTGTAAGGCCTAGTGTTTTTGGAATAGATTAAATTCCAATGGATCTTGAATTTTAATATTAGGTGTATTATTTGTCATTGAAATGTATTCTAGAAAAGTATATATGTGTGTTTAAAAAAATGATTTGTTGTTTGAAGGATTTTTTTATGTATAGAGAGTTGTATATAGTGTTCAATTTATTTTTGGATGCAGAAAACTAGGAATAGTTATAACCGAAAAAGCTGAGAATAGCCCATGAGTTTCCTGAATCCAGAAATCCTTCATTGAGAAAAATTCTTCCAATAAAGAGGGGATAAGGATTTCAATCAATATTATATCATTTCATGATCAATGAAACAGATACATAATGTTTTTATGCCTCCTTATATAGAGATATTTACTTTTTTTCAAATTTTTACGAAATTTGTGAATACGAATCATGGGATACCCTTCTCATGCAGTGGCACTTTCATGGTTGGAATAAAACTTGACCAATAGTGTGACCAAACTATGAGTATCATTAAATTGAGTGAAATTATCATTTTGGACATATTTTATTATATTTTCATCATACTATTTTATTTTCCGTCTGATTAAAACTCTCTCCTTCACTCAAACTCCCATTTATCCTTCTCCTAGGCTAGGGTCTATCACCTCTATTTGGTGTTAGAATCGAGGGTCGTCAATCTCATTGAAAGTGTATCAGTATGATCATAGTTCCATTATCTCCCTTATTTTTTTATCTTGATATCTTATGAGTAATCATGGTGGTTTTCAATTCTTCTTACTTCATGGTTTCTCATCAATTTCGTCAATTTCAATAGAACCATACTAAACCAGGCCTCAATGTTAGATGTGTGTATCATTCTAAAAAGATGGTAGGAGGTCCAATGATATTGGATCAGAGTATTAGTGTTCTAAAAATTTATTAATTATTATATGAACCATAGTTTATTTTCAATTCCTCTTAAATTTCAAGTGTCACTATATATAAAAATTCATTAATTATAATATATTTTTATATTATTTAATTATTTTTAATGGTGTTGGAACATGAGTAATAACCAAAGCTTATGGGTGTGATCATAGAATGAATTTATTATTCAATTTTTTTCTCCTAAAACACCTCGACGAGCAGTTCTATATTCTAAAAATATAATTAGAGGATTAATTATATTGATGAAGGATGAATTAACTCACAAGGTTATTCCTTAGACATGAAACTATACTCAATGTGTTTGTGTAAAAGATGCTATGGATTTCACTTAATGATTTTATATGGGGTTAATGTTATAATTAACTATTAACATATAATGGATTTCATGGTTTTATATTTCATGGGATGAAAACATAGAATTTGTATGTTTAAGAAATTTATTAAAGTAATTAATAAGGGAAAAGGCTATTAAAAACAATTAAATTTTATGTTCATGGAAAAATTTGATCATTTTTTAATGAAAATAGTAAATGGTTGTGACCCTCATTATATCAACATGATTGGTAAATAAAAAGGTTTTACATATGGCGTATTTAGTATTTAAATTATTAGTGAATGAATGTATTGTTTACTCCATCAATAATACTTGATTTCCTTTTTATATAATGCCTAAGAGATGACCTTAGCCTTATGTGACTTCATTTAATAGAATTGATACCAAATATATCATTGGTGGGATCACCATGGTGGTTACAAACCTCCATAGGAGTGTCACTCGTTCCCATGGGATTACTTGTGGTTGTTCATTTTGGAACGATGTTTAACCATGACATGAGCGATACTAGGACCCCTTTGTGACATACTCGGGATAGGATCATAGGTTTGTTGTTTTCCAATATTCCAAGAGTCAAACTATGGATTCGTTTTCTGGATTACTATGGATGGACACCATAGGATTTGGGTAATTGTTATTCATTTTGTGTGATACTTGAGTTCTTCTACGAGGTTCTACTTAGAAGGTTCCTTTATTTATTTTTATTTATTACAACTTATGCCTCATTGAATTATGTGATAATTGATAATTAATAAACAAGAACGGAGAATCATCTTTGATGAATAACATTCATGGGCTCATCCCATTATTTTGACATAGTTATGATGATATTTTATTATATTATACCCATTATATATAAGTTCACCATATATAAATACATCTTCTCATAGGATGAATAAAAAATCGATGTAAAATATTTTCTTAGGAACCAGATCTTGACACATTATGATTCTTGGTTTACTCTCCCTGTTTATTTTTATGCATATAACATGAAACAACTTATAATCTCAAAATATACAATTCAGTAGACACATTTTTTGGGGTCCTATAGTGTATATCGCACACCCATGTTGAGTCACTATTGTTATGGGTCACCCAAGATGATCATCTTGTTCATTTGTCATTGGATTATTGATTTTAGTCCACATTGAACATGGTAGATTAAAAGAACAATACTAAGCTACTAATTATGATGTTTAGGGATATCACCCATTGGGATTTTTATTCCTTTTCATTTTTCCTTGTATTGTTTATTATTACCTCACAGGCTGTATTCTCCTACATTATTTTTTATCATAATTTCTATATGCATGAATAGATATATATGGAAATGGACACTTTTATATAATTGTTATATTTTCCACCACTACTCTCGTTATACATTTATATTTCATCAATTTCATTATGATTTATCAATCATATTTTACAGTTTTGGGATAATATGATCATGAGGGTATAGTCTCCCAACCATATTACTATTAGACCGTTATTGTACGTTGGTAGTGTGTGGAATATGGGGAAGCATGCATCAGTCTATGGTGTATATAGACAAGATACTAGTTTCATAATCAGTTGGGTGAGGATATTATAATATAATTTTCTATTATAAAAATCCATGTATCCAAAAGGAAATGTAAATAAAAACCATTAATTCTTATGATGAAAAAAATTGAGGTGCTCTCTCTGTAGAATTGGAGAATACAGACTCTCAATGTTCTAATAGCAATTAGGATATGAAGAGAAAAATATTATTTTTAGGAAATTAAAACAAAAACCCATGGAGGTATGAATTTTTTTTTCATTAATTAGAAAAATATTAAAATTATACCAAGGGAAATGTTCATTAAGAAACGTGTAACTGCCTCATGAATATAAGAGAAAGTCTTCAGAATAATAATTTTAAAGATAAGTTAATTGATAATACATTAAACTAAATATGTATAAATATCATATGAATTTTACACCCATCTTGAAATTATATATTTTCAAGAAGTATTAGCATTAAGAGAATTAACTAATGAATCCAATGGTTAATGAGGAAAATAAAGATAAAAAACTATTGACAAAGGACAAATGCTATTACTTCTACTTTCAAAGTTGTTGAGGTGGGTCATTAGAAGAATGTGGTGAAAGGTGCAATTATCATGCAATATATATAATTTTAAATTTTTTCTTTTATTCATATTGAATACATACATTTATATCTGATAAACATTTCATGGGTACCACGTTACAACCCCAATGGTTATGTATTGATTTTTCAGTGAAACTAGATAATGGTATGATGACAACATGACTTGTTTATACTGTCAACTCAATAAACAATTGTGGGAATGTTCATCCTATAAATATTTTCATTATCTTAAATGTAATCATCGACCTAATTTTGGAAACAACTTATATATATATATATATATTTCATATTAATCTTCGAGGACGGAAAGTCATATTTGATATTCTGGATCGACCGTTTGTTATTTATTGGTGAGATAATGAAAATTAAATTTCTATCAAAATAACATAACAATATGGATCGTACAAAATATTCAATATAGTTATTTATCATATATCAATTGGTAGATAATAATTATTGATTTAATGTATGTTTTTTAGGAACATGTTATTGTTTTTATTTAATAGATTCCTTGTTTTCCTATTTAACATGATAATCGAGTTTCAAACAAAACTCATACCTAGTTCTACACTTATTTTAATGAATAATTATTTATTGGAATCTACTATATTATAGGAATTTAAATAGAATCTCTAGGGGAACTAATAAGAGGTATTCATATTCCATAGTGTGTCACCATGGTGGGAACATGTTAATTTTGTATTGAAGAAATATGTTTTAGTACAATGTTAAATTATATATACAGACAAAAATGATAAATATAATTCATGATTATATTACACTTCATATTTATTACTTTTTTGATATTATTCATGGAAGTATATAAATTTCAATGGTTAATATTTGATCAGGATATCATCATTTTAGGGCCCAAAGTGATGATATTCCGAGGACAACCTTCTGTATATGGTGTGGATACTATAAATTTATATTGATTCTATCATTAATGGCCAATTATACCACTATAATTATATTTATAATAAATATTTTAATTATATATGTCATTGTGCCTTTTTATTAAAAAATTTTCATTAAATTTTACAAACCGAAGATATTTAATGTCCAGTGTCATAGAAATTAGGACCTAAATACAAGAAAACATTAAAAAATAATATAATAAACTATTAAAACATCATCATAGGTTCATCATAGGTAAATGTATTGTATATAATAACCTAGAGAAATACATCAAGGGAAAGGGTGAGAATAAGTCCTAATAACGAAAACAAGAGAAATAGTTTCCTTTTGACCTAGAGTGATATCAATAAGAACATGAGGAATATCGTAAAGGAATGGTAATGTGACCTATCAAAGAAATAAAAACACGAATAATAACCTGAAATTTTTTTAAAAAATTTTAATTTTTACATTCTTGAACATATCACCATGTTATATCCTTGAGGGGTCAAAATCAATACCAAAGTTCTTCACCAAGGTGTCGTAAAACATTTCATCTCTACAGATACCATTATATACCAATGTATTAGATAACTATTGTGGAGAAACCTTAATATGTTTTAATTTTAATGTGATTCACATTTATCATAATCCTATATTTCATAAATCACCCAAATTTAATAAAAGTAATGGATTTCATATCATAATTGCGATGCTTTAAAAATGGTCTTAAAAACAACTTCATTACGTCATTTATAACCCATGGAAATGGAACAAAGATTTTATTAATGAAAATAAAAAATAAAATATATCAATTTTGGTTCTTGATGATGACCCCAAGAAATGAAATTTGTTTCGGTATTCTCATAATTAAAATAAGTGAATTTCATGAGAAAAAGAGAGAGATTTTTGAGATGAAAATTAAGCGGCCTAATCACTATATAACATGGTTTTAGAAAACAATAAAAAATATGGGGTAAGGGTATACCATTACTAAATGAATAATTATAAATTATATAGAATTAATAAAATATAAATAAGATCATGGAGTGGTTATTTGAATGGGTTACCACATGAAAGGAAAACATTAAAAAAAGAGAACATGTGATCTCTTTTAGGAAAAATCGGTAGCCTAACAACCTCACATAAAAGACCAGAAACATTGGTTTAGGAGAGTTGAATGAGTCTCTCATCAATTAGAAATAAAATGTAGTGTACAATTATATAGAATAACATAACACTTCATAATAAAATGGATACTAGAAGACATAACATAAAGGGAGTCAGGAATAAAAGAGGAGGGTGAATGTTTTCCAAACCTTATAGAGTGACATAAAAAACTCAATGGTTGGGACATTGGAGGATTGAGGGTACCATGAGAGTACTACTTGTGAGATCAAAATACCAGATATTCATTGATTATTAATTTTTAATGAATGGAATAAAGGAATGACTTGGTATTTATATCAAAAGTGATGGAATATTTTATTAATTTCCAAGGGACACCAAATTAGTGGTATTTGCAAAACCATGGGATTTCCCATGGTATTTGACCATGTCATTAGCCTCTTGGGACACCACATAACATATATTAATGCACAAAAGATGACCAGAGGTTTTACATCATGATTATGTCATTAATGATGTCATTAAACACATCAAAACTCAAAATTGTCTTTTTACTATTCAACGAAAAACAAAACATATTATAAAAAATCTAATAAATACACCCAAACATAATATCGATTCTCAGAATTCAAAAATAAACTCCATTTTATGAAAATAATTTCTTAATTATGATATATTTAATTTATATTTAAAAACACTATTTACCTGAAAAAATACTTATACATAACTAATAATTTCTAGAATAGTTATTTATCAGTGCTATTATATCACATTACCTATCATTATGCCTAAATTATATTTATAATTTCTTAAGTGATGTTACTATTCCATTGGTAATATTATGATTCAAGAGGGTAAAATTATTATTCCAAAGGGTAAAGTTACTATTAACAGAACTAAATTTTTGAATCTTATTGAACCTCTTTTTTCACCCTGATTACTACCAGGTATGATAGATTTTTGGATATCATTTCACAAAAAATTTTAATATTAATAAAATATTTTTTACTTTTCATCAAAAAACATGAGTCGAAAAAAACTATTCATTAAATGATGACTATTCATAATATAATATTCATCAAATAAAAAATTCTTCTAAAACTTATGAAAATTTCTTCCATGGTTAATTTTTACATTTGAAATATAAATATGATGTTTATTTTACCATAATAATTTTTTTATGTATAGAAAATCTACAAATAGTGAAATTTTTTCTTTTAAACACAATTTATCAAATTTTTCTAAATTAAACATATACATTAATAAATATTCTATTGCTAAAATAGGAATAATGATATAATAGTTTTATTTATTCCAAGGGATACAAAAAGATACTAAGGCCTCATTATAAAACCCCTTATAATGCCCGTATAGAACCTAAGAGTAATGTATTATATTGTGATTAAATCTTGAGGAGGCCTGGACAACATTACATGAGTGGTTATTTCTATCATCATGAACTTCTCCCCGTAGGAAATTCCATTCATGATTTTTTTATTGGAGCTCATCGTGGGCTTGGTCCAGAGGAAATCCTAGTGACACAACCTCCTTCTCAAGATCCGACAGATGGTCTTCGTATAGCCCGACTGTACTGGATGAGGTCATCAACTCCTCTTTCTATATTAATTAACCATGATCAATTGTATTTATAAACAACAATAATCACATTAGGAGTTTAGTTTCAACTATCATATTGATAGATGATCCAATTATAGTCGAAACCAATTTGCATTATTTCAATTATACTGATTTTATTACATAAATGGTATATTTTTGTTGTGTATAAAAAAATTATACACAAATTTAGGAAAGAATTATTATTAAAATTTTTGGGTCATTACATTCTTCCCCATTGAGAAATTTTGTCCCTGAAATTTAATCTCATACCCTCAGAAGAGAAATTGTGTGGGTGCTTCTGTCTCAAAGTCTCCTTTGGTTCCCAAGGGTTTTCTTCACATTTTTGGTTCCTTTACAACACCCTAACAAGGTGGGCATTCTTGTTTCCTAGAACCTTGTACCTATGATCGAATATCTCCACATAATGATCCAAAAAAGAGTGGTCTTGTTCTAGTTGAACGTCCTCTAGATTTTGAACATGTAAAGGGTCAGGTATGTACTTCATCAGGGGAGAAATGTGGAAGACATGATGAACATGTGCTAGATGTGGTGGAATTGCAAACTAATAGGCCACTGGTCTTATGAAATCAATGATTTCATAGGGGCCAATGTACCTAGGGATGAGCTTCCATTTTTTCCCAATCCTCATGACTCTCTTCTAAGGTGAAATGTTAAAAAATACTTTTTCACCAACATCAAACTCCAAGTACCATTGATGATAGTCAGCATAACTCTTTTTTCTAAAATTTATCAGCCTAAATGATATGATGGATTGAATTGACCTTTTCTTTCATCTCCTAAACAAGATCAGGCCCAAGACTATTTCTCTCACAAGTTTCATCCCATCAAGTAGAAGTTCTGTATCACTTAACATATAGAGCATCATATGGTTCAAATTGAATGCTTCAGCAGAAGCTATTGGTGTAAGATAACTCAACTAATGGGAGATGTCGATCTCATCCACCTTTAAATTCCATTGAGCATGTTCTCAGTATGTACATGAGTTTTTGAATAGTGATTTCAGATTGGACATCAGTTTGGGGGTGATAGGACATTCTGAAATTTAATTCAGTACTTAAATAATGTTTAATACTTCACCAGAATTTTGATTTTAACCTTGGATCACGATCAAATACAATAGAAAGTGTAACTCCATGATGACTTATCACTTCCTTCATAAAAATCATGGTAATTTGATCAAGAGAGAAATATTACCAAATGGAGATAAAATTTGTAGCCTTGGTGAGATGTTCCACAATAACCCATATCACATTGTTTTCTTTGGAAGTTCTCAGAAGACCAATTATGAAGTCTATAATGTTATTTTCCTACTCCATTCTTGTATGGGCATTGGTTGTAAAACCCCTTTAGTAGGTTGTTTCTCTTAATTGATTGTCTGATGTACTAGGTACCTTTTAGAGTTTTCAACAACATCCCTTTTCATATTACCCTACCAGTATTAATCATTAGGTCTTTATACAATTTTTTACATCTATGATGTATACAGAATGTAGATCTATATGATTCATCCATCAGATCCTTCTTTATTTTTTGAATAGATCGAACACATAGTCTTGTATGATATTTTAGTACAACTTTTGTGTCAATACTGAACTCAGGAAACTTCCCATACTTCACATCCATAGACTTCTTCGGTAACAAAGGATATTTGTTCTGAGCATTCTTGATTTACTCCAGTAATCACAATTGAGAAATCATTTGGAATAGGTTTGATCATTTCGATTCCCATATAAATCCCATGTCCAGTATTACTAGGTCATTGATAAAATTATCTCATTGAATCGTCATCAAGGACAGAACATTTGGATCATTCTTACTTAATGCATCAGCGACATTGTTAACTCTTCAGGGACGATAATGAATTGAACAATCATAATCTTTAAGAAGTCCCAACCATCTCTTCTAAATCATGCTCAATTTCTTCTGTTTGAAAATATACATCAAACATTGATGGTCTGTGTATATATAATATTTCTCCCCTTAAAGTTAGCATCTCCATATATTTCTAGAAGAAACAACAATATCCAGATTAAGATAATGTGTATGATTGTTCTTCTCACGAGTCTTCAACTGTCGAGATGCATAATCAATGAAATTGTAATATTTCCTGAGGACGGACCCAAGCTCATTCATAGATGTATCACTAGAAATAATGAATCCGTATGCACTAGAGGGAAAAGTTATCACTGGTGCAGTAACTAATCTCTTATTCAGCTCATGGAAACATTCCTCACTCTACTTTATCTATGTGAACATGACCCCTTTTTGAGTTAACATGGTTAATAGATTAGAATGCTATCAAATGTTTTTCAGAAACATCCTTTATTGTCCTACGCATCCAAGGAAACTAGGAATCTCAATTATTTTTATAGGTTCAGGCAACTCCTCTAAAACAATTTTTTAGGGTCAATTGTGATTCATTCATTGGTTACAATGTTCCCTATGAAAGAAAATTATTGTAACCAAAATTCACATGTACTAAAATATCTAAAATTCCTCTCCTTCTGTAGTGTTCAAAAATTAACCATTATATGATCCTCATTCTCTTCATGATTTTTTGATATATATCATAATATCATCAATAAAAACTACCACAATGTTATCAAGGTATTATTTAAACACTCTATTAATCAAATCCCTAAAAATAGTTGGGGAATTAGACATTCTGAAGGGCATAACAACAATATCATAATGCCCATATCATGATCGGAAGGCAGGTTTTTGTATATCATCTTTCTTCACCCTCAATAAAAGATAACCAGATCAAAGATCAATCTAAAAGAAGAATTGAGCCCCATTATTTTGGTCAAATAATTCATCAATTCAGGGAAGAGAGTATTTTTCCTTAAATGTGATCGCGTTAAGTTCACTATAATTAATGCATACATTCATTGATCCATCATTCTTCATCCCAAAGTGAACATGTGCTCTCCAATGAGACACACTCAGTCTGATAAACCCGTTTTCCAAAAGATCTTGGATTTGTTTCATTAATTCCTTCAACTCCATTTTTTCCATCCCATACGCGGTCTTTGATATTTGATGAGATATAGGTACTACTTAATTGGAGAACTCTACCTCTCTTTCTGTGGGTTATCCGAGTAACTATTCATGAAATTCTTCAATTTATTCTTAGACAATGGGGACATTTTATATTCTTATACTATCATTTCCTTATTATTTTACACTTGTAAACTTCATATAGGATGATATAAGTCGTTCTTCTAGACATTTATTAGGAATCGATATCTTTTCTTGGAAGATAACTATAGTTTATCCACCCTAGACCTATGATATTTCTTTGATTCTGCATTTCATCATAGAATTATACATTGAGAGCCAGTCCATCCCTAGAAAAATGTCAAATTCAAAAATAAGAAAGACTAATAGATTTGGGATAATATTGTCATCACTAACATAAGTACTATAGAATCTAAATACTTATGATTATTGGGTAATTAAACTAGGAGTCTTGATAGATATCTATACCTTTAGAAATCTAGGGGTTGATTCTAAATTATTGGAAATCAAAGAGGAAATAATGGAATGCGTAGAAAAAGAATAAAACAAATTACTTTATATATTTCAGAGAACTAAAAGTGTACCTATCACCACATCATTCGGAGCTTCAACATCACCTGTCATTATAGAAAATAACATCCATGTTCCCTTGGCCTTTGTTGAGTCTGCTGGTGGCTCCACTCTACATCCCTAGAATTTGGAAAATGATTTGAAAAGTTCCCTATAGTTTCACACATATATCAATGGAAATCATGTATGGACTGCACCATGTTTCCATTTTCATTAGTTTTTTGGAGTTCAGGCTTCAACTCACTATGATAATTCAACAAAATATATCCATATCTTCAACACTAGTAGGACATCCCACTCCCTAGAATGTTATTACCCTATTGATTCTTCCTATATTTATTACACGTGGGGCATGGCACATTCCTTCCTCTGCTACCCTGATCAATTCTCCTCCCTAAACCTGGTTCCATTGATCTCTTCTAGACAATGGATCTATGAGACCACTGCATCTCACCAAACTATAGTTCGAAATAAATTACACTCTGTACAATATCGTTATAGTTTTAATAGTCTTGATTTTATAAATTCTTCCATAGATGAAGTCTCAGTAAACCAAATAATCTATCAACCTTCCCATTATAATCCCTAACAATGAATTAGGTGTAATGGGAAGTTCATGTGAAATTTATCTCATAGTTTTAAAAAAAATCATTCTCCTTCTGCTTCATCTTGAGAAACACCATCTATATTGTTGTTCTCATAGAAAGATAGAAATACATATTTTAGAAGATACCACTAAGGTCATCTCAATCCATAGCTTCATCCTCTATTCTTGGCCTCATGTTTTTAATAAATTCACACCAATGTTCATCTTCTTCTTCTAAGAGGTAAACAGCCTTATTTACTTTCTCTTCATTCGTAGAGAAGAGCATATAAGATATCTTCTCAATATAGCTTATCAATTTTTCCGAAATCATTGGATCGGTAGATCGCATTCTAGTTTTTGGTTGTTGACATATAAAGGACTCAACATAATGCAGTATCTTCCATGGTGAGATCAGTCTCTAATATTGATTTATGTTATATTCATTAACTAAAAGCTGTTTTTCATCATTCTCATGAAAGTTTCCATTCCAACTTCCATCATAGGGCCATCAGCGCATGGTCCATTGTGGTCACCATTTTTTACAGTTCATCCTATTTCCCATTATTTTCTAAATGAATAATACATAAGTGAAAAACATATTTCATTTATGAATATTTTAACTATAAATAATTATTATGTCTTAAACCATTACTCTTAAACATTGTATTCAATAAAAACAATTTCATTTGACTATAAATCCTTCATAATGATTCATTAATACATGTGACTGACAATGCATATCCCAAGGAAGTCTCAAAATCGGATTTCATCAAGGACCATTGACATATACTAGGATACCTTGGGTCAAGCCTCAAACTCATTGATTGAGTTTTCGCTCCTAGGTACACCTCCGCTAGAGCCACTTCAACTTGTTCACATCCCGGTGAGGATTTATTTTTTCGAAAAACTATTACTTATTATTCCACCAAAATTCATAGAAGTTTTCCTATATTTAAACATTTCTATAGGTATATTCCTAAAAATATCATAGATTAATTTTCCAAAATTACTGAACAATCTGTTGATACTAAGTATGGAGTCCCACATTTTTATGACATAACTTTTCATTAGATTTTACAAACAGATGATATTTAAAGTCTAGTGTCATGGAAAATAAGAACAAAATCCATAAAAACGCTAAAAATTATTCTAAAGAAATTATAAATCTTCATTATAAGTTCATCCTATGTTAAAAACGGCTTCTCATAACCTAGAGACACAAACAAAAGGAAAGGGTGCGCAAAAGCCCCTATAAGTAAAACAAGAATAAAAAATTACATGTGATCTTGAGAGATATCAAAAAGAACATGAGGAATATTGTAAAGCAATTATATAGCAAAATATCACAGAAAAAAAACATTAATAATAACTTGAAATTTTTTCTATAACATTATATTTATACATTCATTAACATGTCCCCAAGGTTAATCCCCGAGGTTTCATAAAAATTACCTTGGTTATTCACCAAAGTATCATAAAATCATTCATCCCTAGGGATTAAATTCTTTAAATAATGCATTGGAGGGATATCAGGGAGAACCCTTAATATGTATTTATTTTCATGTGATCCACATAGAACATAATAACACATTTTATTAATATCCCAATGTGAATAAATGTAATGTGTTTCAAATCAAAATCGTGACATTTTACAATGTTATTAAAAAGAATATCATTATGTCATTTATTACCCATGGAAAGGGAATAAAGGATATATGCATGTCAATTCCAGAATCAAATATATCAATTTTTTGTTTTAATTAATACCCCATGTAATGAAATAGGTTTCATTATTCTTATAAATAATATAAGAGAATTTATTGATAAAAAAATATATTTTGAGTCGAATATTCTATACTATAACACCTATATAACATCTTTTTAGAAAACAATAAAAAGAGCGGGGAAAATGGTCACCCATCTATAAATGAATAATTTTATAGTATAGGGAAATAATAAAATAATATTAGTATTGGGATGTGTATAATTGAATGAAATACCAAATGAAATAGAAAAATTGAAAAAAAAAACAAGATGATACTATTTCTTTTATGAAAACTCGGCTGCCTATCGACATCACAAAAAAAATTAGAACAATTATTTGATGAGAGCGAAAAAGGTATTTCATAAATTTGAAATTATATTTATATTAATAAAATTATATAATAAAATACCCAAATAAAAGAAAATTTATACTAGAAGACATAACATAAAGGAAGTCATGACTAAAAAAAGAGGGTGAAAGGTTCCCTTACCATGAACAGTGAATTAAAAAATCGATGGTTGGGTCCTTGGGGGATTGAAGGCACCTTGGGAGGACTTTTTGGGAGGTAAAAAGACCAATGATTAGTTAAGGAGTAATTTTGAAATAATTTAATGAAATAATGAGTCGGTATTTATAGAAAATGTGATGGAATATTTTATTAATTTCCAAGGGACACATAATTAATGGTATTTACAAAACAATGGGACTTCACATGGTATTTGAACATGGTATTCGCCACATGGGACACCTCATATCATATATTACTTTTAAAATTTCAGCCGAAATTATTACACCATGATTTCATCATTTATGATGTCATTAAACACAGTGAAATTCACAACTATAAATTTACTATTCACCAAAAACAAAACATTTTACAAAACTCTCATAATCACACCCTAATCAAATATGAATTATAAAAATTCAAAAATGAAATGATTTGTGTGAAAATAAATTCATAATTCTGTGATTTTTTATTTTTACATAAAAAAACTATTTACCTAAATCAAATAAAAATATATAACTATTAATTTTTAAAAAATTATTTATTAATGATATTATAACACATTACCAATCAAGAAGCCTAAATTATATTTATACTTTCTTAACTGAGGGTACTGTAACATTTGTAACATTACTATTCATGATGGTAAAATTACTATTCCAAAGGGTATGTTACTATTCTAAAAAATATTTATTTGATCTTATTGAACCACATTTTTCACCCTCATTACAATCATATATGTGTGGTTTTATAAGATCATCTAATAGAAGAAGTAATTTAATTATAAAATATTTTTTACAATTCAAAAAAAACTATTCATCAAATACTATTGATAAAAAAGATTATTCACAAAAGATTATTCAATATATTGGAACTTCATAGAAAACTTCTTAAAATCCAGCCTGGGTTCATTTTGACTTATAAAATTCAAAAATGATGTTTATTTTTCCATAATAAATATCTTTGTAAGAAAAATCTGTTTAAAGTAAAATTATTACATCTAAAGTCAATTTTTCAAATATTCCTAATTTAATCATGTAATTTATAAAGAAATGATATTCATAAAATATCAATGATTTAAAAAAAATTCTACTTATTCTAAGGAATTAAAAATTTCACTAAGTCCTTATTGAATAACCCCTTATAATGGTTGCATAGGACATAATAGTTAGGTGTGCTATTGTGATAGAATCTTGGGGCGGATCGGACAACATTGCTTGTGTGGTGATTTATATCACCTTGGACTTCTTCCGTAGGAGATTATTTTCAGTCATCGTATATTGATGATCAACATGGGCTTGGTCTAGGGGAATGCTTAGGGACACACGTCCTTCCCAAGCGTCGATATATGGGCTTCGTACAGCATGAGTATACTGGATGAATCCATCAACTCCTATTTCTATATTAATTAAACTTGATCACTTTTATTTATAAACAATAATCATAATCTTAAGAGTTTAGTTTCAAATGGTCCTATATACCAACATTAGTATAACAATAGAAACCCAATGGTCTTATATTAATTATACTCCTTAAATTAATTATGTGATATAGTTTTATTGACTATAAAATAAAATAATACACAAATATAGGAAACAAATATTAATCAATAGTGTGGGTTGTTACATCATATTTAAATTTTTTATTTTAATTTAGTCTTTATTGATGATATTCTCATATATTATAAATGTATAGAAGAGAATAAAAATCAGGTATGTCTGTTATTGTAAGGAATTATAAAAGAGAAGCTGTTTTTGAAATTTTCGATGGGTTAACTCAGGAAATAGAAAGTAACATTACTGGGTAACATTATTTCATGAGATGATATATCAATGTATCACTAAAACATAAATATTATTGGGAAATTTTCTATACCAACCAATGTGGATGATACATTTACTTCTACAAGAAAATATTTATAATATAAATGCATTGTGAGAAATATTTCTTGCATATGAACTCCAATATCAATATTTTCAAGGAATTGATCCATGTTCCCTTGGATAAATAAATGTGAAGAAAGACTCAAGAAATATCAGAGAGGGTTGATCGGTGCACTTATGTGATCATTAACCTAAAGTGGAGAAGGGTTTGTAATATAGGGTGATTCAAAATAGAATGGGAATAAATTGTTCCTTGTGAAGAATGGAGTGTTACTGGCACATGCTTCATGGATGTAAATGGATAATGTGAAAATTTATATGATTCTCAATTTTGAACAATCAATGGTAATATTTTAGTTCAAAATTTTGATGAATACCATTTATGATTATTTTTGTGATATATATATATATTAATAATAAAAAATAGGAAGTATATATTAACAAAAAAGGATGTGAATTTACCAAAACATTTGATGTTTTATGTTATTAAATATTATTACTACTCAATACATTACATCCATGGTAAGGGGAACCATGTGACTTGTAATCTGAGTTAGAAGGACTATACATGTTTATCCATGATGCTGATGTACTGAGATAAATTTTTTTGGTTTTTAGAGGACATACATCAAATTTATTGGGGGTGGGTGAGGAATATTATCCTTCATATATTTATTCCCAACTATTCATCCATGTGATGATTAAAACGGTCTTGATGGGGTATTTCAAACTATTATAGTATTGAAGAAATATTCTAAATCTCAATTCAAAACATGATTCTATGATAATATTAATAAACACAATATGTGTATCATGAACACTAGAATCGAATATAGATATTTTTATTGGAGAAAATACCTCATCATTCTCAGTCCTTCATCCTACTACAAAGAGGTATTAGGATCTAAAATACAATTTTTGGAGGGAAATTATGAAATGGTAGACTGCGATGTTTTCTATCTTGACACATATAATGTTATCTTTTTAAACCAGAAATATTGAATTCTAGGGGTATGATGTAAATAATACACTTACCAGAATGAAAGTGGGAAAAAACATAATGTATTTCATCATATTATTACATAATAAATATATTGAAAATAATTCTTGTTTTGTTGTAGTTATTATACATAATAATTCAAAAAAATTCACTTCAATCTGGATAATATTTCTCTCATAATTATTTTGGAGAATACAAATTAAGTAAATTATAAGTTATCATAGAGTACCCCTCTTAATCAATTCTGATTTATATCTAAGATTATTCATTTATATTCTAGAATAAAAATTAGAATGAATTGATTATTAATTTTAAATTAGTAACATTGTATTTACCTCAATTAGATGGTCATTTTGAGAGGAACAATCATAATATTGAGAATATATAAAGATCACCCACTAAGTATTTTAACGGTTCTTGGGGAAACACCATCTAATGGTAATATATCATTATAGTAATAGTTTTACATGATAATTACATAGATTATTATGATGAAACTTATGGAAACAATGGAAAAACATCATTATGATGGGATGAATTTGGTGAAAGGATGTTTTGAAAACAAAGTGATCTGATGTTATTTTATAGAAAGTATTAGAAATTTATAAATACACTAGTGAATCTTAATGTCAATATAAATGAAATCATAACAATCAATGGATATATCATGAGTTTTAATTTTATGAGAAGTTATTTCATCAGATTTATTCTTGATAACAAGTTATGATATTTAAATATAAGGTGTTGGTGTGCCTTAGATATATCAGCCTCTATGATATTCTTGGTCACATCGAGATATTAGATTATAGTTTTGTATCTCTAGTGATCTTCTTTCTTGTTTATGAAGTGTTCTATCTATCACATCTGAGGATATATATAATTTTATTTTACATCCAACCACATAAGGGGTAGTATGCCAAGATCATGATATTTTGAACTATGTAGGATTTCTAGACACTTTGGATTGAATAGATATTGTTCATTACCACAAGACCACTCAACTGGTAAATGTTTTATAGCAGAAAAGTAGTTTTGGGTTATATATATTTTCATTTAATGAAGAAATATAGAATAATTATCCTCATTTGTTTTCATCTTTTTATAGAAATTCAAAGCTAAAATTCATATATGTACGTAAAAATTAACTCCCAAATATTTTAGAACATATTTTCCCCAAAAATAAACACACATTGTTTGATAGCTTAAGATTCATATATCATTATAATACAACGATTAATAGTTCATTATAACAAAATTGAAATAAATTATAATAGAATTAAATAAATAAAATTTATTAAAATCATTTACGTAATTATAAAAAGAACTTATTTAATTAATAAGAGAAAAAATTATTTTTTTGGGTAAAAATTTAATTTTTAATGATATATTTAAAAGATAAATCTATTAATTCTATATTAATAAATTGAAAAAAATCAATTATCAATATTACATATAAAATTTAGTTCTATTAAAATATTCATATATTTATAATATTATATATTCATAGGCGAACCGTAAAAAATTTCAAATACCATAACTTCTTTAACATTATTGTTAGATAATCATGACATAAAATATATGAAACCTGTTTATCGACCAAATATTATGTTGTGTATTATTATTCAGCATTTAAAAATATTATATGAATTTTATAATTCGTTCTTCATGTTTTTTAGAATATAATGTTTTTATTACTACGAATATAATTTCTATTTAATTTATAGTAATGGAGTATTTAAAATGATTCATTTGTTTTATTGATGAAAATGAAAAAACAAATTTTTTCCAGAACCCAATAATTTTCAATAAAATGAATTTTAAACAACATTTTGTAGTGAATTTACATTAATTCATAATAAGAATATTTCTTAAACACTATTTTTATTCCATTTTTCTAGATATATTATAGGTATTTCATGGTACCAATAAAAATTTAATCTATTAATATATACCATATTTGGAATAATAATTTCTAATTTTGGTAATCAAGAATATTTATTTTGTAGTTTAAAAAATAAGTTACCACAGTAAGAAAAACAATTCAATGTAAAGGACTAAAAATGTTAAATGGTGTTAAAATAATGGATATGTATTCTAATATAAAAAACATTTTTTTATTCGTTGGGTTAATTTTTCCATCCCTATGCCATATCATCAAAATAAATCTTATTTGGGTTGTAATTACCAAGAGAGATTATTAATAATATTTTTTCATAGTTTAGTCAATTAAATTTTCGTTAGATATGTGGTTATGTAGGTTGGTAAAGTGATCCTTTTATAATGGAAAGGGGTCGATATTTGGAAAGTACCCATAACATTATGCTAAAGATGTGTCACTTATGAAGGCATGTGGGAAAAATGTAGAAAATATTATATCCAAAGTTAGTCTTGGTCGATCCACCTCTCAATCACTAATATTTAGGATTTTTTACTCGTTTTATTTATTTATCCCTTTTACCATTTTTAATGTTATGTTTTTAATTAATTTTTACCAAAGTAATTTTTTTTTGAAAAAATATACATTTTTACATAATTTATAACTTTTGATTACTTATAGTAAATTCATATTAATAAATTAAATTTTAAAATTTTATAAAAAATAAATCTTAGCTAATAAATACCCAATGAACTTAAAACAATTTTAGAGTGAAATATAACATAATATCTAAATTATAAAATATTATTTTTTAAAATTAATATATAATATTGTTAAATATATTTTTGTACTTATAAAATAAATAGTTGGTTATTAAAATTGTTTAATAAATTTTCAAATCTGTCTTATATCAGAATGCTTTAATTAATTTCATTATATTTGTTAAAATAGTATTATTTACTATTCACCGAAAAATTTCACACATTCCAAGAATTCCCAAAAAATCATCCTAAGATAATATCATAATTCAGAATATAAAAAAATTTCCCATGATATAAAGAATAAAATATATTTTAAAAATTTAAAATTTTATATGCAATCATAAAAAAATGATTTTCTATATTGATTGACTGAGGAATATACAGTAAATTGTTTTGTACTATTTAAGAATTATTATAGAGAATCAAGTGAAAATTTCTCCCACACACACATAAGTAGTTCTATGAGATATATTAAATATATGGGTGGTCATAAAAAATGGGGTTAATTTATTATCATGTCATCCTTGTATTCCCATATCAATTCACCTATCATATGATTCATCTAATGTTCATCCACCAACATTGTGATCCCACTAGGAAACACATTCTCTCTTGTGTTGATAATTTTTTACCATATCATCATTATATGAATATTTAGGCTCAAATTATATTTTCATAGTGATAAGTGCATTTTTTTGGAGTTAATATATTTCCTTATTATTTTTTCTTTCCCTTAGGTTTTCAAAATCACATACATAATTTTTAATGAAATTTATATTTCTCTATTGAACAATTTTAAAGGAAAAATTACATTCTATAAAAAAAATTTAACCATAAATTTTGATTCAATTAATTTATCTAATGTTTTCTTAAACCATGTTTAACAAAATTTCTGTAAGTCAAAAAATAAAATCCTTACCAATCCCAAATCCTTACAGTTTCTCAAAATTTGATTCCCACAAAATTGTGAATCAAATTTATCTAATAAATAGACTCTAATATCTCTTGAAATAAGACTCTGTATTCATCAGAATTTATATTATGATTTCTTCTGAAATCAAACTCTAATTTCTCTTGAAATAAGACTATTATTTCTCCTAAAATAATACTCTTAATTTATATGAAATTATGCTCCAATTTATTATAAAAGCACAATCCTATTTCATCTAAAATCATACTCTGGTTTCTTCTAAAATCTATATTTTTTTCCTCTGAATCACACTCATATTTCATTTAAAATCATAATTTGATTTATTCTAACATTATATTTTTATTACCTAAAAAACAAGAATCAAATTTTCTTTTACTTTATGTTTCGATTTTCAATGTTTCTAGAATCCCTTATTCTTTATCTTAAGAATCAGATTTAATTATTTTCTTATAGTAACCAAATTTCTATAATGTCATATTCCATTTTATCAGATCCTAAATGTTCTATTGTTTTTTAGAGTTTTGTAATGTTACTCATAATTTGTTATATAAAATAATTTTGTCGAATCAATTTTACATAATCATTTTCTAATTTCCACATGTATAGGTCCCTCCAAAATTTAAGGAAAAATATGACCATTGGAGGTGGAAGTCAACTATTTTATTCTATGACTATAAATACCAATCCATTTTAATGATTCCAATTATAGAGTTTTCATAGATAGTATTTTATCTCAATGTTTATGGGATTGTCTATGAGATATCCACTCAAATAATACCTTACGAGAAGGCTGTGAGAATCTTGTTCATCCATGAATAACTTTTTCAAACTTCCTAGTATGAATTCGATTATTGATGTTCAATCTAGGGATTTTCATGATAGAAAGATAGAGTTGTATATCAACTTATAGACTGATTACATATAGGGATTGTAAGACAGATATTGATCATTATATAATGGGCTTACCGTTGTGTGTGTAAGACAAACATTCCTAAAAGTATAAATCAAGGTACCTTTATCAATGTTTCTTTCATTCACATCTCTTTGCGTTAAAATATTTCTTATACTTGTCCAGTTTGGTTACATGTTTTAATTCCCCTGATTTGTGTTGATGTGAGAAAGTGTAACTTTCAAACACATTATTAATCATGTATACATTGAAATACTTTTACTTATATATAGGTATCATTTCTCAACATTTTGTTCTTAACTTTATATGTCCATGTTTTTTATAAATATTTTCCTACTAAAAATTTGGTTTATTAACTTTTACATCTACTTTTATTTGAAAGCATCCTTTTTATTTAATTATAGAATGATACGAATGAATGTTGAATCAATAGAAAACCTAAATCAAACAAAACCCCCATTTTTTTATAGAAATGTCTATGAATAACAGATATATAGGATAAATACTTTCATTATCAATACCAGTGTGGATAAAAATGTTATGTTTATGAGAGACTACATGATTAAAAATGAGAAGATCAGACAATTCACCAATCAAGAAAAAAAAGAGTATCAATTTAATTTTAAAGTATTTAAAACATTATTATTTTTCAAGACTAGAAATATAAATAGCCATATTTGATATTTTTAAGATGATAATAGAATCTGGATGAAAATATAAGTAAAAATTTTTGGTACGTCAATGTTTATTTAAACTAGAAGAGCTATACACAGAGTTGAATATAATGGATTAATGTTTTTTTATGGAGAACATGTATTCAATGTACAATAAATTTATTTTTAATATTAATAAAAACATTCATTATATATTTGAGAAATGTATTGATGATTATATTCTTGTGGATAAGATAACATATATCATTCCCAATGATTGGGAATAAAAAATTAAAACAATTGATTAGAATAGACAAGTTTCAAACATCACCCTTAATGAGTTATTTAGGAATATTCTACAACATGAGACTAGAATGAAGAGAGATATAGAGATAAATGAGAAATAGAATGGTAATGGAAGTGTTTCTTTCCCAACTACATCAAATAATACAAAAACTAAGACTCTGAAAAGATTTACAAGATAAAAATACAATAATGATAATGTTATATCTGATTCATGTTAATGGAATGAAATACATTTCTATTCTGAAACCCATAGTTGAAGAAGAAGATGAATGGGTGGAGGAGGATGATAATGATGATTTCATTAGAATGGTTGAAGAATATCAAGAGAAGGATATCCCTTCTGACATATTTTCTATAAGAACATTCCATGATGAATCCACCACGATTATTTTATAAGGACAATAGATTCCCAAAAACGATAATGCAGGAATGAGGGAAAAATTCCCTTTAGTTAATAAAATCTATAATGACAATATTTTTTAAAAATATTATGATAACATGGATGGAAAAAAATTGCTGATAATAGTGATGATAATGAAGCTGATATTGATGATGATAAAGTTTTTCATTTTTCCGCAAGTGATCATGAAACTCATAGTGTTGAAAAGAAAATATCTATGTTTGAGAAAGGAAATAATGTTGTTATTGATTACCCAAAAAATTTATAGGATATGTGATGAAATATGTTTTTGGAACATCAATGAGGAATGATGATGATCAAGAAAATGATCCCCCACCAAAAAAAAATCTATCTCTGGGTCTTCATCTTCCGATGGAAATTAATTTGTGGTATAGACCTTGAAGAATATTGTGAATTAATTTCCATTAATATCAAGGATTTATTCTAGATTTCACCTGATTCCAGAAGTAGTCAATTAGATTTCCAATTCAATAATAATTCTTATTGAAATTTTCATCAAGATTGAAGAAAATTTGAATACATTTATTATAATTTATAATACCTATTGAAAATCTTATAATGAGATACCAACATTTTCTATGTTATCCATATACCATCTTAAATTTTTTGATTATTTCACTGATTAAGTCAAAGAAACATTTGACTAGTCTGATGAAAGAATAAATAATATTTCAACATGTTTTTTAGGGAAAATGAAGCAAGAGCAAGCTATCTATCAATAGAAAGATGAAGATATTAATGGGAAACTAAATTTAGTTTCTCTCAATCTAGAAAGTGAAGTAGAAATATATAAAGAGATTTATCAAATAAACATTGATTAGGAAGAAGTTATAAACTATAAAGGAGATAATATTATGTCTCAATAATATAGAATAAAATATCTTGAAATGAAAAATTGGGACTAGTAATACTTCATAAAGATGCTTGAGGATGATCATAAAGAGTTGATGAAGCAGAAAGATACCTTGAAAAAGCTAATTCAAAAGGAGAAAAATAAGGATGAGTAATATTTTTAATCCCAATATTTTGTTGTAATAAAATTTTATATCTTAATGATATTTGAGATCCATCCATTGTTTCAACTTGTTGGTTTTGAAATCTTTTAGGTAAATTTTTTTTCCCTCCATTCATATTTTTCAAATTCACAAGGGGGTGGGGGGAAAGAATGATAAAAAAAATATTGAGTTAAAGGAATAAAATATCTAACTACAGAAAATATTTCATATAGAATAAATTATTATGTAATGATTTGTTATTTCTCTAAGAAAGAAATGAATACGTTCCCTAGTGATTTCATAACATGAGGGGGAGTTAGTAATATTAACTATGAGCCATAAAATAAAAAAGGAAAGTAGTATTTCTTTTAACAAAATAAAACCTCAGTAAAATCTATTATTTTATTAAAATATTTTGGCAATTTCAAAAAATGGGGCTATTATTAAGTCAATAAGATTCCTTATGAATTTTCAATCGGTAAATTTTTTAATATCACAATCACATATTCATAAGAAAAATTATCATTCTATAAGATACATTTCTTAAGGAAAAATTACATTATATAAAAACTTTTTTAACCTTCCCTATGATATCAAATTCTATATATAATATTTTCATAATGAATTTTTTACCATCCATCCATATGTCAAAAAATATGATCCTTATAAAACCTATAACCTCATAGTTTCTTAGAATTCGATTTCCTATAACTTTGAATCTGATTTCTCATGAAGTTAAGATCTGATTTATCCCGAATTCATTCTTAGAATTAATCAGAATTAATACTCTGATTTCTTTTGATATTAGTTTATGATTTTTTGGGAAAACATACTTCGATTTATCTTGAAATCAGACTACAAAATCATCAAAATTTAAACTCATATTTCTTTAGAAATCAGACTCCAAATTCATCTGAAATAAGACTACGATTTCTTCTGATATAATACACCAATTTCATCCGAAACCAGACTCTGATTTCATCTAAATTCAGACTCTAATTTCCTCTAAAATAAAAATACCATTTCCTCTAAAATCAGATTATTATTTCTTCTAAAATCATATTCTGATTTCCTTATAAATTTAAATCTGAATCTCCTTTATTTTATAATTTGATCGTCAATTTTTCTAGACGCCATTATACATTATCTTAATATTCTGATTAAAAATTTTCTAGTAGTTACCATATTCGAATAATGTAACGTTTTATTTTATTGTAAAATAAATGATCTAATGTTTCATAATGTATAGAAATGTTTATCATATTTGTTTATATAAAATGATATCATCCAATCAGTTTTTACATAACTATTTTCTATGTTACCTACAAAAAGGTGCCTCTGAAATTTAAGGAAACGTAGGACCATTTTAAGAAGAAGTAGAATGTTAGAATCCATGCCTATAAATACACATCCATTTTAATTAGTTTAGTTCTAGAAATTTTGTAGAGAGGTGTTGATATCTGGAATGAAGTAATACTCTACGAGAGCACTTCTCAAATATTCCTTTCGTTAATTTATTGAATATCATGTTCAGCCGTGAGTAACATGTTCAACCTACCTAGTGAAAATCAGATCATTTATATTCAATCGAGGGATTCTGGGGATAGGAAGACAGAGGTGTTGATAACCATAGGAATCCAAATCATGCAAGGATAATAATACAGATATCGATCTTCTTATCGATTTCTTACCCTATTAGGGGTATGACCGAAATTCATGAAAATATAAATCATGGGAAATTTATCCAAGTAAGTTGGATACCCTTCTATTTGTGTAAAAATATTTCTTATACATTTCATTTTTTGATAAAAATCATAATTTCGCTGCATTGTGTTAATTTTGGAAAGTGTTACTTTCTTAATCATTTTTATTCTTGTAGACTCAAATACAAATACGATTCTATAATCATTAATGTGGAATGATTCCATATGTGAAATAGTCTAATGATTCATTATCAGATCCATTTTATAATATCCTAAAAAAGTTAGTTTATAAGTTAATTACTAAAGTTGGTTTCTGAATCTAGATTTTTTTAAAATTATTAAACACAGGTTTTTATTTGGATAAAAATGAATTATTTTAATGAAACATTTCACCCCCTCTCTAATTAAGCTTTCTAAATCTACATTTCAATCCTACTTGTGTTGGGTCTGGTATGTACATCCTCTACAATGGAACATTGATGATGTCTTTCTTTTTAGAGATATTTGGTGGAATATGAGGAAAGTAGTCCATAGATCCAATTATCTATAAAATATCCAAAGGTAATGTGTTCATAAGACATAGTTTACCCTTATTATATATCCTTACAACTCGATTACATAGATATACATTTAGGAAAACATGATCCCCCACTTGAAAATCAGAATACATTATCATATAATCTACACATCTCTTATGTCTATTTTGATAAATCTTAATATTATTTAAAATAGTTCTAACCATATCCATTTTCCCTATGATGTGTTATTGGTATACTAGATTACTCGCTCCCCCCCTCATCCATACATGTTGGAATGTGACATCATTCTCTATAAAAATATTCTTATGTATCCATATAAATACTAAAATTGATGTAATTATTACATAATAATTATGTGAAATATATATTTTTATACTACGTACCATGAATATCATGTAAGAATAGAATTATTAGGTTTTACAATATTTGGATATTACTTTTAAAATCCCATTATATTGAGGATGATAGATACTTCTCAAATGTATCATTATGATTAGAGCCTCCAAAATTCTCCCAAGATATATTGATTTGAAAAAGGGTCATGATTATATATATTTTTAATATGTTCTCCATCATGTCTGGATAAATTAATTCCTGATTTGTTTTCCTCATCATATCTCATTGATTTCTTGTTTGGGTTATTATTTAGGAATTACTGTGTCCTTCTCAACCATAACAAACCCAACAACATTCCCCAGTTACTATTTTCATTATTGGTCTCAATCATTCTTCCTCATTGTTCCCATTCTTGTCATCGCCTTCACAAATGGATTTTTCTATTATTAGCGCTATCATTGTCACTATCACCACTATCGACATTGATCTACCAACCATTCCCATTTATTATTACCTTATGATACATTGTAAGTGGATATCATAGAAATCATATATAACAATAAAGGATATTTTTATGATGGAAATTGTAAATGGGTTGTGTGATTCACATATAGTTTTGGGGAATCTTTCATTCAATCATTACCATCCTCACAACTTAATATAGAGAGATATCTTCTATTATATAATATATAAATGATGTTTCGATCAAAATATTTTTTCTCTTCAATAAGGAAATCATCCCATTAATTTATATAATTTTCTTATCATCTTTCCAAACATGTTTTTATTGCAAACTATAACCAATTATCCAATTACCTACTTAATATGTAGTTTAATGGTATTTATAATAATCATATGAGTTTCAACAAAAATAATATGGAAAAAATATGGTTTCTGACATGTTATCATTATTTTGAATAACCAAGGCCTCCGTGTATATTTTTCATGGCTTCATATCTCAATGTTATTTTTTTGTGATATAAGAGTGAAAATTCCCCCATATTTCACTACTATGGACAACAATACATTTCACACAATCCAATTTTTTTTAAATTAATCTTATATTTACAGGTATATTTATTTATAGACATTTGATAATATTAAATAATTTAAAATTTAATGTATTATTTTTGACGAATTTTTTTTGAATGATATAGATTATCAACTTATATTATTTGAATTTGTGGTAGTTTCTAAAATTTTATTGTTATTTTTATGAAAGTGATAAAAATCCAAACTCATATTTTTTAGAATTATATTTTTGAAATTTAATTTTGATGAATACATAATTAAAAATTTAGTTTTGTAATTTTTAAATATATGGTGACATGAATTATACGTGGGGAAAAATATTTTTTAACAACATCAATTAATAGGTTATATTTTTTTGTAACAAATAATTATTTTAGTTTTTTCTAAATAGATGAAAGAATGAGTTTCTATTTGTAAATAAATATGTATATATATAAACTACCATATGATTTATTTTTTTAAATGTTTATCTATATTAATAAAAAAATAAATACATCATGTAGGACATATAAGAGTTTATAATGTATGTTATTTAGTGTATTTGTTTTAAAATAGAGTATTTATTATTTAATAACAATTGAAATATCTTATTCAGGATTAAATACGGAATAAAAAAATCTATAGATAATGGCTTTAGATTGGTTTTTGACATAATTAAAGATAGTATATGATTCTTATTATGTTATATTTGTGACCACATGGGCTATATAGAATGTTGATAAATTAATATTTATTTTACATGCTATAATGAAAATATTTAAGTGGTTATCATTTTCTATTTGATTATGGAATTTGATGTTTATAATACCATATTTGTTAAAGTTTTTATATTTGTATTGAATATATTTTTTCAGTTAAAATGGCTCATAATATATATATATTCATATTTATATTTATATGAAACATATATTCATCAAATTGTTTTATTTTAATAATAAAAAAATATGGATTTAAATATATTTATATTTTAAGATGAACCAATACACATTTTTAAATAATTTTTTAAATATGGAACTATATGAATTATTATTAAATGATTCATGATTTCAATATTCACATTATATTTGTAGGTAATGGGAAAATTTTATGCCATTTATTTAATAAGTATGAATTTATATATTTTAATACATTTTTTTGGCTTATTTAGAAAATGTTTTCTATTTAATTATCTAATAACTAGTTCGGATGATTAATTTTTTGGAAATTATTTTATTAATTATAATATTTAATTAATTGGTTTCCTATATTTTGATACATATTTCCAAATAATAATTTCATGGAATATTTATGGAATAGTATTTACATTATTTTTAATATACCACTCAATTTATGATTTCAATATTTTCTTATAGTTAATACATCTGTTGATGTGATAAAATTAAATTTTATCATATGTTATTACATGATGGGTATTATTTGAGAGCTAGGAATGGTATGTTGGAAGGTGAATTATTATAAACATGTAAGTTATTCATTAATGGATATGGTAAGGGTGACGTGATATTTGTGTTATTTTTTAGTCATTATTATGGGCTATTTGATATTCGATTTAACTATGTTATTTTGGCACCCGATTTGTGGTTCATTCTTAGGGGACCTAATTATATTAATATTTATACATATTGAAAATTCCCATCCTATGAAATAAGGATATGTTATACACAGTTCATGATTTGGATGAAATATGCACATTCCATTGTTATCCCAAAGGGATAGCCTTAGATGATGGGAATTTCATTTTACTAGTGATGTATTTATAAAGCTCTTACATTTGAGATAATGTTGACAGAAATGGAATAGTAGTAAATATTTGAGTCAGTGCAGATTAGTGGGCATGATTTTATGTTCTCATTATAGTGTTAGGGACCTTTTATCATTTTGGAATGAGATTTTATATTTTAAATTAAGTATTGGTAATTTAAAATATTTTATTGAGAAAATTGTCATCCTCACAATCTTCATCTCCCAACATGTTATTATATCAATTTTATTGATTGAGACTCATCCAAAATATCTTCTATGTTTCCAGAAATACTCTGAGCAGTAGTCATTAAAAATGATGATGGGTACTGAGAATAGGATGAGTACTTCTCAAATTAGTTTAAGAAATATTGGTGAATGTACATAAAATATTGGTAATGGGACTCATTAAATAGAATTCATTAATAAATTTTCTAGATATAATTGTGTTGTGTATGTTAGTGGTCAATTAAATTAAACATTTACTGGATTTAGAGGATAACAACTACTATAATAAAGAATTAAATTTTTTTAAATTCAATTAACCATTTCCATAAAAATTGATTAATTCTAAAAATTTGAAAAAATAGTATGAATATGGAGTTAAGTAGTTCACCAACATTGAAATAGAGCTTTTACATGATCCTTATCAAATACTTGTTTCTTGTTTATATTGTTTTTATCAAAGAAAAATTATTATTTTTGTATTCTATGGAAAATATTGTCTTCTGCACATGATGATGTCAGAAATTCTAGGGAATAATAGACTATTCATGTTGAAACTGAATATTTATTTGGGGATAAAAATATTTTATTAAAATAGTACAAAAATTACTTTGGAATATAGTGTTGAATATAATTATCAGGGAATTATGTATGGAAATAAAATTTGAGGTTGTTTCAAATTAATGTGGCCATCCTATTGATGCTAACATGTCATTAATCATTAGTTATGTTGCGGTCACAATGAGAATCTATGAGCTTATTAATATTGATTTGGGGCTCTACATCCAACCTGTAATGAATGAAATTCTTTGAAATGATATATTGGAATGTCATGATAATCATTCTATATTTTACCAAAACATTATATAATAAAACATTGATTTAATTTTAATTATTCATTGTAGAGTTCCTTTATTTTTGAAAAATTCTATAAGAAATTGTTCTCAATGGCCTATGGAAAAGACTATAGAGGCTTCTATACTGTTTTTACTATCATTCAACTTAAGGATTATAAGGGGAATGTAAGGCCCCACCAACTACTTTGTTATACAACTAGTATAATCTAGGAAGAATAAAATGATTTAATTAATTATCTTGATGAGAAAAATTTTCTGGTTCATTATATTAAATAATATATTATTTTTTAGTTATTTTATTGTCCAGTGAGATTCAAAATTACAAATTAATGAAAAAATTAATTGTGAAAATAAATAATTTCCATCCAACCGAATTTACCACCATCACAAGGAAAGGATGGGGAACACATCAAAAGGGAATAAATTGTAATGTATTTAAAATCAAAATTTTTATTTTTATTTGATATGATAAATATATATTAATTTTTTTATATTTGTATTTAAGAATAATTATCCTAGAACACTTCAATCCCATGTCATGTTATAGCGGTGGAGGCTCACATAAAAAACGTTGGTAGACCAAATTATTAAAAAAACAATGTGTGGGAAACAAGTTTATGTGTGACATAATAATATTTTTTTTTAATTTATAATATTATTTCAGACAACATAATTATTAATTTCAAATTTTTATAATTATTTATATAAAAGGATCGAACGCAACTGTACTAGAAGAAAAACTACTATTACTATCATTTAAGAAACAAGAATAATATGTGTGTTTTAGAGGATTGGTTATGGAGTGTCTCCTCAAAAATATTTTAATAAGATAAAATCACATAAAGAAACATATTATATTGTAAAACGATTACAGAAAAAATAGACTCACTGCATGATATTATAGTCTCTTCTAGTTTTCCAGAATGATTTATGTTGTAGGATTAATGAAAACTGTTGATGGAACAAATGTCAACACATGAATTAAATGAACCAAGTATAATTGAGTCTAGTCATTCCCCTAAACCACATTTCATAACTGATGTAATAATTTTTTTCTTTATTCGTCTTCTTAAATTTGAATTCAATAACTCTGATAACATTTATATTACTAATATTCTCTATGGTGAAACTGCTTTTTTTGTATCAGTCAACACCCATGACGACCTTTTTGATAGGGGCATGGTTTATAATATCCTATAAGACAAGATACACCATAAATACCTCTAAAATTTCAAATGAGTGTGGGGATTTAGGTAATTCATGATATGATTGTTGATTTTTATCTTCAAATGGATGATCAAGATGTTACAATAGTCAATAGTGCAATTGGAACATTCATTGAATGGTCATATAATATTATAAATATATATACGGTGTTTATTTAAAAAAATTAAAAAGACAAACATGTAACAATTAATGAAATAAGGTCTGAATTGGGGTATGATATTATAGATAGATAAAGAAATAGGGAAACAAGAGTTTAGATCAAGAAAATATATTAAATAAACCATGAAATCAAAATGGCCTTCCAGGAATACATTCTCCCCACTAGTTCCAGAGAATCATATATTATAATTAAAACATTATGTATTCAAAAATTTAAAGATAAAAATATAGCTTTCATTTTTTATGAAAAATAGATGTATGGAACTATCATGAAACATGTAATTAGTCTGGGGAGTATAAATGAGATTTTCAAGATTGAATGGCTGGTATTCTAAGTCTTGAATTCAAACAGAATGTATATTATTGTAACACAATTGTCCAAAACAGTGATTTAATATTTATTATTAATGTTAATAACTAATCATATTCTCTACAAGTATTTGTGTTACAAATATATAATGTGAAAAAAATTTGAAACATGATTTGGATTCATTAATCCATTTATCATTTGTATGGAAAAACATATATAGAATAAGAATGATACTGAGATGAATATAGATGGGATACTCAATGAAATTGAGAAAATAAATAAAAGGATTCAATCAATTTTTTTCCAAAAATTTAGAAGTAAAAATCTTCAATATTATCACATAAAATATATATACTTTTTTTTTATTTTCATTGTTTTTTAGGTTTCACTAGATATTGATATTAGTCAATCATGATTCCCAAATATTTATTTTTTGTATCCAATGTGGGTATATACAACAAACCAACCCCACAATATTTGTATTATTAATTTCTAATACATTGTAATAAAAATTTTATTGATAATCATAAAATTTAATTTTGATGACTTTGTTTTAACAGGAATGTTATTAGGATTGAGAGATCGTTAATTATTAGTTAAATCCTTGAATAAATTTCGTGTATTAACAAAAAAACCAATGGATTACAAAAAATTGATGAATATTAATATATATATATATATAACTACAAAATCATATTTAAATATAATTTTCTTATTTTTTAAAAATAATTTTTAGGGTCCTAAGGAAGATAGTGGCACCAAATATGGATATTATGTTAACAAATTTATAAGGGAGGTCATATATCAAGAAAAGGCCAGTATCCTAGATTAAGTAATTTATAATGGTAAATAAATGTTTATTAAAAAAAGTTCTTAATATTTTTCCTCTATTTTCAGAGTACAACAAATATATTCGACAACCTTCATTGTCCAAATTAAAAGAAAAGTTTTTTTAGATATGTCAGATGCATACCTGCTATCAAAATGTTTTCCAAAAAAACATTTATGTGATTTACTACTATTTTTATTATATATTATCATGTATGACATTATAAATATTTTCAAAATGTGAATCATTAGAGTTAGAATAATTATATATTATTACTGATATATTTCTCAATAAGAAGTATAAGGTTAGAAAAAAATTTATTTAGATGTTTTTTTATTGAAAACAGTAATATTATAGTGAAATTATTGATGTGTAGGAGGAGGATATAGTGGTGGTGAAGGTAGAGGTAGAGGAGGTGTTGAAGGTGTTGAATGTTTCTGAGTCAGATATCTAGACGGACGAGGAGACAATGAAATAGGTTATAATAAATATAATTTTTGGAAAATTTATATAGATGTGGATCATAAAGAGGATATATTTCTGAAAAATTATTGAAAATTTTGAACAATACATGTCACATAAAATATGATCCATATTGAAATTTTTTGTTATAGACTATTTTAAAAAAAATGACCACATCTTTTACCGATTTTATATAAGAATTTATGTGGTGGATTTTTTTTAGAAAAAAACAACAACATCTTATTTTCTCAAACTAATTATCGTAGGATATAATTTATATTATAATAGTCAAGATAATATATCATATTACTTATGTGTGATAGAATCCCCTCACTAATAAAAAATTGAACAACAAAAATATGTTTATATTCATTATCAAGCCTTCTATACACTATAACTAACTGGTTTTTATTGTTTATAAAATTGTCAAATGCGAGTCATAAAAAATTCAAGTCATAAAATAGCTATATAATCCATCTCATTTATATGATTATATATATATATATATAATTGACAACTGAATCCAGAAATTGTGTTGGAGAACTATTAGAGGACAACTGGCATTGAGATATAATGGACATCAAATATGGTTGGTGTCAAATGAAGTATGAAATAATATGAAAAAAAATAAATTATAAAGAAAACACAAAAAATGAAAAACCCACATCAAATGAAACCATGAAGCATTGAAAATCCATATAAACACCCCTTTGAAAAAGAAGATAGTAGCTTTATCCAAAACCTCTAAAATTTAATGAAAAAAAAATTCATCAACTAAATAATGAATTTTTTGAAAATTAAATGCAGTAATTTAACTTCGGAGGGTAGTGGAATTATTTGTTATGTTCGAACAAAAATTAGTAACAAGATATAAAAAAATCATGTGAAATACATACATGTAACATTCAAGAAGCATATAAACATTCATTATGTAAACTGATCCACATTAAAATTCTCATTAATTAAAATCTATTCATAATTATCAATGAAAAATTCTTAATAATAAGTCTATACATATCTTTTATAAAAAATTAATTGTAATTTTATATTAGTAGTTATTATCAATAATAATATTGAAATATATATTATACTCTAGAGAAAAATATTGGATGATTTTTTGATATAATATAGTTTTTCCTTCATTAGGATTCCATGATGGGATATTCTTATGGTCAATATGTTCAAAAGTAGTTAAAATATATAATGACATTAGTGTCTTCTAAATATACATAATAAGTGATACTGAATTTTTCTCCATAAACAAAGGTGAATAGATTTTCATGGATTTTATACTCTCTATACTGGCTAAAGGGAAAAAATATTTGTTATTATATTCTATCAAAACTCATATGAAAATATTTATTTTAGTTGAATCATGGAATACAAAAAGGTTTACACAAATTGTTAATGGATTCAATAAATAAATGTATCTTTCAACAAGGATGATATAGACTTGTACAATGATCTTTCACACCACATGAATGATTCAATCATTAGAATTACATTTTATTTTGATTCTAAAATGAAATCAACATTTTGTGTTATAAAACTATAATATTATTAGGTGAAATAGTCTATTTGAATACACTATAAAATAATAATGATATGTTGCAATTAATCATACATCAATGAAATTTACAGTGTACATGGTTTGACTCAAAATGTGTGGTATCTGTATAAAATTCACATTTTATTAATGTATATGTCTATATTTTTGTTTAATCTTTATTTTTTATTATATTAAAAATATAGTATTTGTACAGTTATAGTGGTGTGTTATTTTAATCAATTTTTTGTGTGTTTGTTAATGATTCTAACGGTCATGAGTTACTCCACATCGAGGTTAAAAATAAGAGAAGAATAATAAGGAAATAGGTCCAGAATGTATGAAACCATCATGAAAAGGTGAGTTAATACCAATTATATAGATAATTTTTTAACAATTTTAACATATTTTTATGCTAATTTCCTTATAATTTTTTCATAAAAGTGTTTTTACATATGTTTTATGAAGTCATATTTTTCTTCACTTATCTGAAACAAGCTAGAAATGAGAGAAAATGGTTTTTTTGAAGAACCATCCTAGGAAATATGGGCTTTCACCTTCTATATAAATAGAAAATTTATATCTTTCCTAGCTTGATACAGATATTTGATAGAAAATAACACGTCACATACTAAATAATCTGCACCTCAATTAGACACATAATGTCACCGGTATGACTCGCTGATACAAGACATGTTCAATATGACTCAATGTTTCTGTTGTCAATTTATAATTGACATTTCTATTCAAACAGTATCACTTAATGATATCCAATAAATCATTATATTATTTCCATTATAATTTATTAAATTTATTCATAATTCAATATTTACATTTATGAATAAAGATAAAGAAAAAATGACACACAATTTGACTTGTAAAACTCGAAGTGCACGATTCCTGTTTAAAATGACATTTTATTAAAAAAATAAAATTGATGTTATTAAAACTGAGAAATTGCCTTATTATTTTATTATACTATAAAAAAGAAACTATATGTCATTTAGGATGAGAATGAATGATATCCACGTTAATCTAAGCTATATTGTCACCAGTATGACTCTAAGTATGTGTTTTTATTTTAAATTGTTAATAATTTCAGTAAAAAAGAGAACTAACATACTCAACACAGAGAAAGGAATTTGGATTGTTTTATACATTATAATAACTATATAAAATTCATTTTTATTTCTATTAATTACCCATACCTCTATCTAATAGATGACGATTCTAGAATAATTCAATTTTTTTATTATCAGTTTAAAATTGATATTTTAGATCAAAAAGATTCACTCACTAAAAACATAGAAAAAATGCTCAAATTGTTTTTATAAATTAGATAAAATGTTTTACATATTATAATTTACTTTCATATCCATTATCATGTCATATGGAGACATTATATTACCGGTATGACTCAATGTTCATTTTTTCATTTTAAAATGACATTTTACAAAAAAACACAGGTAACATACTCCAACAAAAAACCATATTTGAATTGTTTTGAGACTTTAGGGAAATGATCAAAAATTCATTTGTGACATGTAGGAATTATCCTCAGAAAAACTAGAATCATGGTGACTAATATGACACTAAGTGTAACTTTTTTTATGGGACATTTAATTTTTTAAAAAATAAAACTAAAATTCTCAAAATTGTGAAAAAATTTTGAATGTTTTGATATTGAAAGAAGATTATAAATATTAAAACATTAGGGTACAAAATAGATAACACTCATTCTGATATAAGATTTCCCTGAAATGACTCAACTCTGCCATTATTACATTAAAATCATCATTTAATTTTAAATTGTTTAACTAACTCAAAACAAAGAAATCATGATTAGATTTACATTATATTTTAGGAAAATTATTAATATGTCCTTTATGATATGTAATAGATTATCTCACATCAATTTTATTAATGACGTGGACTTTATGTATATATTTTCATGCTTCTAGTTTGAAATGAAATTTTTGTAAAAAAGAAAATGTGTCATACTCAAAATCAAGAAAAATATTTCATAATTCTTTCAAACATAAGAAAAATGTCAAATATGTCGTGTGTGACCTATATTAATCAACCACACCGCAATCCAAAACATGGTGTTTATTTTACGAGTCAAGGAGTATCATGTTATATCAAATTGACATTAACTTTAGAAAAAAACACAACTATCATAATCAAAACCAACAAAAATCTTTATTGTGGTTTTGATACATTAGGAAAATGATCTATTAGTTATTTAGGACATATAGGGATTAACAAAAACTTAATCTAGAACACAATGATACAACATGACTCAAAGTGTCTATTATCTTTTTAAAATTATCATTTATTTTCATAAATATTTTTTATATAAAATAGAGATCATGAACTCATATTTTTTTAATAATTTAGTTAAATGATTCATAATTTATTTTTAAATTTTAGTAATTTTTTCACATAAAACCAATACGCAATGTGATAGGTATGAATCAATGTCCAAGTTCCAAATTTGAAATGAATGTTCAGAAAAAGACAAAATTTATGTTAATAAAACTCAGAAAAGAGATCTAGATTGTTTAAATATATTAGTATAACCATCTATATCTCATTTTGGACATGTAAGTATGAATTGAACTTCAATCTGACAAATAGAGTGACTGATGCGACTCATAGTGAATCTTTTCAATATAAACATGTTATTTTGGCTTAAAATTAACATCACATCAAAAAAAAACAGGATCCTATATTATGTTCTCATAATTCAATATATAATTAATTAATTAATTTCTATATAATTTTTATCTTTTTCATATTCAAATAATTTAAATAGAGATAATGCTTGAAGATGAACGTGAAATGGTGTGATGCACAATAATCAACCACAAATCATCATGATAAAAGGTGTTTATGATATTATTTAATGTTCATCATAAAATTTAAAACCTAGGTTTAATGTTTTTTTATTTTTACTGACATAATGATTTTTTCCTGTAATGGAGTGTAATTATTCTCAAGAACAAGTGGATTGTTCTCTTATATAGGCGAGTAATTTTTCTCTATAAAAGTAGATTATTATTTTACCTCTATTATAAATTTCATTTCATTTAAATTATTATTTGTAGATTTTTTTACATTATGTATTTGTTTCTAGAACTGTTGTGTGTTTTTATTGAACATTATTGTATGCCCTATGTCTGGTGCATTAGTAAAAAATGAACTGATTAATGAACCCTTTATCTGGGAATTTTTTTATTGGTAACAGACACCATTATCATCTCATTTCTAGTTTTGATTAAATACATAGGAATTTAATAATCCTATTTTATTAAGTCCCTTTTTAACACTGATAATGTCAAATTATTGAACCATTAAAGGACTATTTTTTATTAGTGATACTCACGAAGTGAGGTGATTCATTTTTCACTAACGCTTTACATAGAATGCAATAAGTGACAATATATTGAATATATGTGCTGTAAAAGACATAATAATGATATTAATGACATATTTATCATTATGAAAATATATTATATCATTTTTATTATTACATTTTTAGTCAATGAAAAATGATAACGTCGTTTTTGAATTTGTGGACTATCACCTTCTCAAATAGATGTGACACTATCGTCCTCTCCAAACCACATGGATGATTTATCTAATTATATTTAAATAAGTAATATTTAATATATCATATAATGATCATTATATAATGATATAATGTTACAAGATAACTTTTCATGAAGTCTTTCAAAAATTAAAATGTTAATCATGTGTTTGTACAACAAATCGTCTCTAGGATTGTTACACAAATATGGTATCAAAACACCCCACATGATTGGTCTTAATATTTTAATATATGATTAAATATGATATATTTTTCATTTTTATAATTATGCACACTCTTTATAGGATTTATTCTTTGAATTTAGTCACCAACCAAAGCCATTTTTAACAAATAAGTTGAATGTGGAAAAAACATACAGTAGAACCATAATTGATTATGCAATCATTTAGAAAAATTTCCTAAATGAAAAAAATTAATATTAAACATGATAAAAATCATTATGATTGTAAATAATTAATATATGTTAAATATTTAGGATGATAAGGAATTATCTTTACAAATCATACTCGAGGTAAGGGTTACCTCATCTCATTTTTAATTCTGAGAGATATATGCAATTTTTAACACTTATTATTATTCTAAATAGCATATAATTCCCATGAATTTTTTTTGTTTATTAATTATTGGAATATTATTTGGATTTAAAAATCCTCAGGGGTTATCTCTTTCGTGGGGTATTGATCAAAATATTACCAAAGTGGTATGGGATTTGTAGTCTCTCTTTTATATCTAGGTGACATTTTAAAATTCACCACATGTATATTTTGTGTTGTGTGTATACTATCATTTTGAAATGTTGAATCATGAATCCAATTACTTCAATTATATTTAATGTTTTATTTTATTTTATTATTTATTACGGATTGTGATTCAAAATATTTCTAATGTAAAAATACTTGGGATCTCAAATTACCTTCTTGGAGATGGAAGACTTTTCATATATTATGACACATATAAACATACCCTTTGACAAGAAATATCATTAATTTCATTATTCTAATTATTATATATGCATATTCCTTTAATTTTATCATTTTTTTGGGTCTTTCGATTGTATGTTACTAAATTCATAAGTGTCTTATGTCACAATATAATTCTCTATTATGATTTTTTATGATTAATTCTCCAGTATTGAGATTTTATATTATAAATATCCAGAACTAAAAAATTTATATTATCATCTATTTTTTCATGATATTTTAAAAAAATATTAAATTTTTTTACATTTTGGAACTTAAATTAATTTATAAAATTTTTATAAGAAAAATATTCATTATTTCTCTATTTTGTTGAAAACACTTTTTCATAATAATCCATGGTTTCTAGAAGTGTTTTGAAATTTATTTTAGGATTATTAAAATAATTTATTAAATAAATTTTCACCCAAATTCTATGTATTATGAAATTTTATTAATGAAATGCTCATATTTTTTCCTTCAATGTCTATTTGGAGTTTACCAAAAATGTTAAAATAATCTTTTTTAGGTGTTGCATGAATTAATTTTCAGCCAACATGACCGATCAAAATTATTAGAACAAATTTTAATTTTTTCAAAAACTATTTTTAAATAAATTTATTTTAAATTTGATTTTTAAAAAATTAATTTTAAAATTTTATTTTTCAAATGAAATGGATATTTTCATCATGATTTGTTAAACATATTTTTATGATATTTATATTCGTCACCAACATCAAACATTTATTCTTACTCTAATTTGTATAAATTGTTATTTTCTAGAAGGATTAATTTTGTTTCACAGAGATTTTTAGTGAACACATTTGTTTTCCAGGAGTAACCATGGATCGTATAAATGTATATTTGACATTTTTCTTATCCATATGTTATCCCTAATTCAACGTGATTGTTATCGAACTAGATTATTTTCTATAGATCAGTCGTGCTGAAAATATATTTTCAAGCGATCGATTTCTTTTTAATGTGTTGTAATGTAATAAAAGGAATAATGAATATTTTGAGTTTTATGATGAATTATATTTTTAATTGATTCATGTTGTTGTTCTTGGACATTATATATGATAGGTTAACACCGATAACATTATATAATGTAATAATATATTATATGTTGTGTGAACATATATAGAACCATGTAAGGTTATAACAATATATATAATGGATGCGTTTAGATAGTGTATAGTGATCCCATTATACATTATATAATGGGTTCTCCAAGATAGAGATGGTGATACTGATATATATTATATGATGGGTGAACCCATATAACATTGGTTGAGCAAATAAATGCATATAGGTTGGGTGTTCCCAAATGGTTCACATTGATGCCATTATAACATATACAATTGGTGATCCAAGATAGTACTATCTTATCCCATTCTAGTATATACGATGTGTGCACCTATATAACACCTGGTGAGCCCATTATATCTTTGATGATGTGTTCACCTAGATAGTTCATTAATTCATTTGGTAAATATTATATTCTCCAGATAATTCTTTTTGAATTTTATCATATAGTTATTCAATTTGTAAGGGTTCTATGTGTTAGGAACCATGTCATTCTAAATTCAAATTTTTAGAATAAGTTTAAATGTAATATTTCATATTTTATTAAGTGGTAAATTGAAATTTCCACTATAATAAGATCTCATATGGTCATTATGACTACTCTATTGGTCTCAGAATATGGTGTTTACCATAAGATATGTTTTTTTGTGGAATTCTAAGTTGATAAATATTTAGTGGAGTACTTCATATTTAATATTTAATTAAATAATCATTTATTTATTCAAAGATTTTTTTCTAAATGATTACTATTGAAAAATAATGTTTTCGTGGAACCTTCTATAAAACTCGTAATACCCCAAGCTTCGACAGTACATTTCCCTTTGAATAATGCAGTAGCATGCATTGTACGCAACTTGGAGTATTAACACACCAAGACCAATGAAACTAGCCATTGTGAGTAGTAATAACCACTTTTGGAAATTTTATAAATTTTTTTTTTCAAAATTTACATCATTTTTGAATTCGGAATATCTATATTATCTTATGGTGAATTTTTCGAATTTTTATGAAAACATTCAATTTTTTATGAATAGTGAAAAACACTATCTTATTGGTTAAAACAATTTTTTATTTAAATAGTTTTTTGTTTTATTTTAATTTATTTTAGGTAATAATAAGATACATAATACATATATAAGTTCAATTTTATTCATTGGAGTCATTTTATAATAATAAAATATGTATAAAAAGATTATTGAACTTTTTACTGTCTTTCACCCACCTGATAAGAGTATTTGAAAATTTGCATAAAAATTAATTTTACCACATTAGGGAGTATTATTTCAAAAATCCAAGATTCATAGTTGATATCAGTATGTAAAATTTGGTTCGATAAGATGAAAATAGTTTTTGGTGAAGATTCACCTTTGACGTTATTTACCACAGTTAAAAGTAAATAAGGTAATTAGAGGTAAAAATGATATTATAATTACCCTAACACATTTCCTAATTCAATTGAATAAGTGTAATTAGACAAAAATATACAATAGGAATAAAATATTACCTCCTTTGGATCAAATTGATTATATTAATAGATTTATTGTTTTTTTAATGAAGAGTTAAAAGAGTTAAATTCATTGATTAATAACTAAATAAGTTTAAATTTAGGGTTATACATAAAATAAATTAGACTATAAATATTACATAGAATGATAAAAAGATTTCCTACCTAATTTTATTTTATTTATAAGGTTTAGATTGTAAATATTATAATTTATTTATGAGATAATAATGAAGTAGTAGTCACCTTATTAATCAAATATTTAAATAATTAATATTATAAATATCCAAAAAATGTAATTTGAGAAATTTTATGAATTCCACAAATTTTATAGGTTACTATGACATGTTACGGTTGATTAAATAAAATTTTTTCGAAATAATCATGTTGTTATGATTTAAAAAATAATAATAAATATTGTCACAGTTGACATAATTGAGTTTTTAAAACAAATACTATATTATTAATTGATATAATGTTCCTAAAAATATGAGGTCCGTTCAAAGGAATTAGATTGGGTTATATATATTAATCATTTGACAAATGGAAATTTCGTGGCTTGTTTCAATATGTTTATTAAACATATAATAGAAATATACAAAGAGACATCGTAAATGACAAACTATTTAACTAAGAGTTAAATATAAAAGATAAGGTTAATATGGTGACATAATCTTGTCTAAAACATATTTGTTGAGAGGGTTTTGAAACATAACCACGTTATCCTCCAAATAAATCATTTTTTTCATTAGAAAACGAAAATTATTTTAATAAAAAATAATATTTCAAGATTCACTTAACGTGACCATCGCCTCTCTTATAAAAGGTTATTTCCCCTTCTCAAAAAATCACACGTCCAAATTCATTTGGCTAGGCCAACCCCTAAGCAATTATCCTCCCAGCATTCCTCCCTTCACCCTAGAGGCCTTTATTTTGTCACAAATCCAACCTATGGAACCATTTTGATCAACTCAAAAGGAAACACCCAAAGATGGGGTAATACTTTCACCTCCCACTTTGATGTTCTTTTCTTCTTCTGCATCCTCATTCATTGATGTTTCCATTCTAAATTAATAAATCTCGTATCTCATATATATAGTTATGTTTTTATAAAAATTGTACAACCATATTAATTATTCTATCTATCATATGAATTACAATGTCATAATACGTGCGTACATATGGCTTAACCTCTCCACGTCGTGGTGTAGTTTGTTATTTAAACACTTCATTATTTTGTTGGGTATAAAAATAAATATAACTAATGTAAATAATAAATATTACATGTTAATGATTCTGTATATATTTTATAAAATCCAATTCCATATGATTTCATCATCAATATAATGATATTGTCACTCGTACGTACGTAAGAATTACTATCTCCATGCAGGTGATGAGATCCAATCCCCATCGTGATCATTCAATAATAATTTTAATTTCATGATTAAAAATAATTTTTATGAACATAATATCATTATATATATGAATCAAATACATACTATCCATGACAAACATAGCTTACGTAACCAATAATATAATGTAAAATGAATTACGTAAAACCCAAAATGATGATACTACTGAAATATTATTAAAAAGAAATATTAAATGGTCATATATGATATCATATTTATATATATAGTTATTTTATAAATTTATTAAAATTATTTAACTATTAAACATGAGGTTAACATACCCTCGAACAAGTAAAAGTATAAAGTAAGAGTTAATTTTAGTATCTCCTTATTATACATGGTTGTTTTTACACAAGTATCTACTGGGAAATATTCATCATCCACCTTCGTGGTTTCATAAAAATGTATTTGAAAACATTTTAAATATTTACTAGAAAATCGGTAAAATTAATTTATACCCTTATTTAACTATATATTTTTTTAAAGGACTATTTCTATCATTTTTCAAACTAGGTACTTTATGACCTTCTCGTCAAAATGAAGGTAAGAATGTTTTTCATCTTATACGGCGGGGCGGCTATTTTCTGCCGTTATAACATCATTGAAGCTTCCTTTACAAGATTTTATGAATATTTTAAAAATAAATATTTTATTTTATAATTATATGAATTCTAAATGATTTCAATATAGAAATAGATATTTCTCTAATTTTTTATGATTTCATCTATATCAACATCCTTTTGATGGATTTTATGCTTGAATGAAGTTGATTTATTCTGATACAAATCATCCATAAATTATTGAAGTTTTTGTGCCATGTTTGACAATAGATGTGATATTTTTATACCATTCATGGTTTATGGATAAAGTATGTACATTACGTATTTTAGTTTTAATACAATTTTTTATGTTATGTTTAATATTTTTCTTAGGACGAAGGAATTGGACTTAGTAAGTGATGTGTGGATCCTGCTATACCACCTCAATGCATCAGTAGATTCATGAGACAAACTAGTGTCTTCGAACAATGCCTTGAAAAAATATTATTTGTAGTATTTGCACAAGGCATGGACTATGTGGTTATGATGTCTCACATTATGCATTCCTTAGTTATGAAATTGGATATTCAAATTGCATGTGATTATTCGACTAGAAGAATATCCATGTGAATAAGTAAATGAAATTTTTTGATTTTATTTTTTCTATGATATATTGATGTTTATGTTTTAATGTCTTTTTTATTATTATACATTGACTGAAATGTTTACGCTTATTTATTAATGTTTCCACCATATTTTTTTCCTTACTAAGCATCTGAGCTCACACCTTTCTATGTTTTATTTTTCCTAGGATGTGAAGAAGTATTTAATGGTTGACCTATAGGGATAGGATAAAGATACAAGTGTATTCAAATTGGACAAGATGTTGTTGATTTATTTATTTAATGATGTAATGTAAAACTTATGAATGTATCTTTCACTTCTAAGGCTACTAAACTGATCGGTCTTTCAAGACATGATTGCTTGTATCATGCCAATGTTAGGTAATAATTCACCTACTATGGGTAACTAGGGTTAGGGAATTATAGTTGGTATCAGAGGAAGTATAGTATAATCCTTGGATGCTAGAATTAGGAAAATTCTGATTAGATAACATTACCCTAAGATTTACATTGAGGATTAAAATAGTAGAACATCCTAGAATTTTGTTAATGTAGTGATTTTGAGTGTTTTCCAAGAAATATTTACTTTTATAGATATGATCCGATAGAGGTGGATCTGGAACAGATCTACCTATGGATAATACCCGAAAACATTTCTTTGAGCTAGACTAGAACGGGAACTGGTGCACGACAATGGGTCTTGCTACACTCTTGGTTAGGACACTCTCGAGGGATATTCTTAGGATAATTATAATTTTCATTACAAACAATTATGAAGGGTTTATGATTATATACATCCTCAATGAAAACGTTTTAATGATAATGGATTATATCCATAAACATTTCAATTTATGTTAACTATTTTACAAGTATGGAATTATGTATTTAGATTCGTAAACTATTATAGTGTATTCTATTGTTTAGAAATGGTTCCAAGTGGATGAAATGGAAACTGTATCAATGCACGTAATACATATAAGGATTTCCCTCATAATAAAGATAATTATAGTGGAGCTGGTGAATCAAATGGTGGTGATAAGCTTATGACCATACTTGGATAACTCACTCAGGTTATGAATTAAAACCTTACCCGTATGAAGCCCCCTGGTCAACAACACTGAGTATCAATGTTAGACCGCTTCATGAAGAAACAACCACCATCATTCAGTGGGAGTAAAAATCCATTAGTAGATGAGAAACAGACCAATTCCTTAGATAAAATATTTCTTTCTTTAGTGGGTAGTGAAACAGTAAAAGTTTCCATGGCAGTTTATCGCCTCATGGGAGATGTAGATCAATGGTGGTCATTAATAAAATACAAAATGTAAGATGAAGAAGATTAAAACATGGAGTGGATGGTGTTAATATATATTTTCTAAGAAAAATACATTCCACGTGACCATCGTGTGGATTAGGAAAGAATATTTTTGAGTCTGAGGTAAAAGGGGGATAAGAATGACACAAAGTATGAGGCCAACATTACAAGGTTAGCAAGGCATGAATCATGTTATATATGTAAACCAATAAGTAAGATTGATCAATTATTTTATGGGTTTAAACCATTTCTCCATCGAGGATTAGTATCACAATCCTTCTCATTGTATGAAGATATTTTCTCATGTGCTATTAAGACAGAAATGGAATTCTATAAGTCATGAAACTTTAAAGAAAAGCACGTGAAAAAGAGAACTACTTAGCACTCTAGAAATGAAAATAAAGGGAAGAAGGGAAAATTTGAATATCCATCCTACATTAAATGTGGTAAGAAAAACCCTGGTACTTGCCTGAAGGGAATGTGATTCTATTACAAGTGGGGTAATGAAGGACACAAAGCTTGTGATTTCAAGTGGAGTAAAAAGGCTTTCAATGTTGAATAATATAATTTTACAAAAAAAGATCATTATGAAAATGAACATCCTAAGAGACAAGAGAACATACCTCATAAAAGGCCAACGGTGCAAGGCCAAGCATACGAAATAACTAATGTTGAGGTTGAAGCTCAGAAAGATATGGTGGAAGGTAATTTAATGCTTTCCTCATGTTTAGTGAATTCATTATTTGAATTTGGATGATCGAATTGTTTCATATCTTCCGAATTTTCTAAGAAAATTAAATATTTTCAATTGGACTGAATAAGATTTTTGTTAATAAAAACACCTAAGGGATGTATCATCACAATAATGTTTTGTGAGAAGTTCCCATTTGGGAATATAAATGTCTTTTATCCACTGATCTCATCGTCATAAACATGATTGAATTTGATATAATCCTCGGTATGGATTGGATTTCATAACATGATGCGAAAATTTATAATAAGATGAAGGAGGTTACAATTTTTTATTATGATAAGGAGTACATTATCTTTAGAGTAGAAATGTCACCATATGATTCTTCTCCAATTCCACCCCCAGTAGCTCTAATAAATTTAATTATTGTTGGGGAAGATATTAAAATAACTATGGGTGAGGAAAAGAATGATCAAATAGAGGATGTACCGATTGTGCAAGAATATATTGATCTATTTCCTGAGGATTTAACTGGACATCCTCCATAGTGAGAAAATGAGTTTTCCATTGATTTAATTCATGGTTCAAGGCCTATATCGAAGACCCCTAATATAATATCCACTGTGAAATTAGTGGAACTAAATAAAAAACTAGAGGAATTGAGTAATAAGGATTTTATTCACCCTATTTTTTTCCATGGGGAGCCCCTATTCATTTTTTTAACAAGAATGATGAATCGTTGAGGTTGTTCATTGATTACACAGAGATCAATTCTGTAGCAATAATGATCATTTATCCCCTACCACACATTGATGATTTATTTGACCAACTTCATTGATATCAATATTTTTCAAATATTGACCTTTGATCTGGATTTCATCAGTTGTGTTTGAAGTAGGAAGACATTCCGAAAATACTGTTTTGAACTAGGTATGTGCATTACGAGTCTACAGTAATGCCTTTTGGATTGACTAATGCTCCCTCTGTTTTCTTGGATCTAATGAATAGAGTTTTCATGTAATATCTTGATGACTTTTTAGTGGTATTTGTTGATGATATTTTTGTATACTCAAAATGCTACAAAGATAATGAAAATCACATGCTCATTATCCACAAGACTCTAAGGAGAATTGAATTATATGGGAAATTAACAGGTGTAAATTATCGATTCAGGAGATTTCTTTTCATGGAAATATTTTCTCTAAGGATCGAATCACTGTTAATCCATCGAATACCAAGGAAATAAATGAATGTCAAACACTGATGAGTATAAAGGAGGGATGCAATTTTATTGGTTTAGAAGGTTATTATCATTAGTTTGTCCCAAAGATTTCCCGATTGGCTAAACGATTAATCAGGCTAATATGTAGAGGTGTTAAATTTGTTTGGCGAAAAGAGTGTGGAGAATTTTTTGAAGAACTGATGTGAAAATTAGTTAATGCTCATAACTTGACACTACAATTGGGAAATGATGGGTTTTTTGTAGTGATGCATCAATGATAGGACATGGTTGTGTCCTTATGCAGAATGATATAGTTATTTCCTATGCATCACGACAGCTAATAATTAATGAGCAAAACAATCCTACTCAATATCATGAGTTAGAAGCTGTTAACATTTCTCTGAATATGTGGAGACACTTCCTCTATGGTGAAAAATGTGACATTTATACTGATCACAAGAGTTTGAAATATATTTTCCCAAATAATGAACTCAACATGAGGAAAAGGTGATGGCTTTAACTACTAAAGGATTATGATTTCACTATACACTACCACCTGGGAAAATCATATAATTGAGATGATGCTTTGAACAGAAAGGATCATGGATTTTTGAACAAGATGAGAGTTGAAAGGGATCATATTTTTATGGAACTAGTAAATATGGATATGGGAATATCCATGGAAGGTGAAACATTAATACTTCTTCAAATGGATTCCAAACTATCTTTACTAGAAAGGATAAAGAGTTCTTAAACTAATGATTATGAGTTTAAACTGTGAATGATGGGAGATTGAGTGACTTCTTAGATGAAGATTGAATTTTGAAATTTGGGAAGTGAGTTTGTGTTCCTAACATAGCTGATCAAACACGGGAGTCTGTGGATGATTCCCATAGCTCTATTTTCTCAACACACCTTAGGATCCCCAAAATGTATTTAGATATGAAGGAACAATTTTGGCGGGACAACATGAAGATGGATATTTCTGATTTTGTGTCATGATGTATAGTTTTTAAACATGTGAAAGATGGAAGGAAATATCTAGGAGGAGTTATGAAACCTCTTCCCATTCCTGAGTTGAAATGGGATAATATTACGATGTAATTATTCATGGGGCTTGCAAAGGCTTATAGAAGAAATGATGAAATATGGGTCATAGTTGATCATCTTACCATTTCAACACATTTCTTTCTATAAGATAGGATTTACCAATTGAATGTATGGAAAGAATATATATTAATGATGTTTTAAGACTCCATGGTGTACACCTACTGATAGTTTCTGATTGTGATCCCCATTTTACATCAAGATTTTGGAAATGTCTTCAGAACGCTCTAGATACTGAACTTAGTTTGAGCACTGCCTACCACCCTCAAACTGATGGACAATTAGAACAGACTATTCAAACCCTACATGACATGTTGATATCTTTCGCACATGAATTTCAAGGTATGTTGGATCAAAATTTACCTATGGTAGAATTTTCCTATAACAATTGCTTCCATTATTGTATTCATATGGAAACATATGAAGCATTATATGGAAAGAGATGTCGCACACCAACTTGTTGGAATGATGTTGGTGAATGAAAACTCATAGGCCCAGAACATGTTGAGGAAATGATGGAAAAAATAAAAGTTATCCATACCCACATCAAAGCATCTCATAGTAGGAAGAAGTGCTACATCGGTAACAGAATGAATGATTTGGAATTTTAGGTAGGAGAAAATATTTTCTTGAAGGTATCTCCATGGAAGGGAGTTATAAGATTCGGTTAGAAGGGTAAGTTATGTCCCATGCACATCAGACCTTTCAAAAATTTTGAATGAATTGGGGTTGTAGCTTATCTTTTGGAAATACATCCAAGTCCCTCAAAAGTTTATGATGTGTTCCATGTATCACTATATAGAAAATACATGCCTGAACAAACATATGTAACCACCTATGAGGAAATTGAACTTGAACCCAGTCTGTCATATTTTGATGTGCCTATCAAAATTCTTGATACCAAAGAACAAGTGTTGAGAAACCCGGTTACTCATCTGGTAAAAGTTCTACGGAGAAACCCTAAGTTGGAATATGCAACTTGGGAACCCAAGGAATATATGATTAAGAACATCCAAAATCTTTTTATGCAGAAATATTCTAGAAATTTCAATGATGAAATTATTATATGGAGTGGATAATGTAACACCCTATGCTTTCATGCTACATTTCCATTTGAATAATGCAGTTTCTTACGTTGTAATCAACTTGGATTTTTAACACACCATGACTAATGAAACTAGCCATTATGAATTATAATACCAACTTATTGAAATTTTAAAAATTTTCTTATTCAAAATGGACTTCATTTTTTAATTCGGAATATCCAAATAAACATAGGTTGCATTTTTGGCATTTTCTAGAAACTTTAAATTCTTGATGATTAGTGGAAAACTCTGTGTTATTGTTTAAAATGAACATCTTATTTAAATAATTATTTATTTTATTTAAATTTATTTTAGGTAAAATTATATTCATAATAACTATATATGTTCAATTTAATTCATTGGAGACATTTTATAATATGCTTAGATATATAAATATTTTATTGATCTTTTTACCATCTTTTACCCACCTCCTAGGAGAATTTAAAATTTTGAATAAAACCTAATTTTTCTACTTCTGTGAGTAGAATTTCAATACTCAAAGAGATATGGTTTATATAATTAAGTAATATTTTGTTCAATAATATGAAAATATTTTATGGCAAATCGTAACTTTTGACATTTATTTACAATGGTTAAAAGTAAATACGGTAATTAAGGTTAAAATAGATATTATAATTACCCTAAAAATGTCCTAATTATATTGGACAAATGAAATTAGAAATAAAACAACCTTAGGATTAATATATTATCCCTTTTGGTCCACCTGTATTAGATTAAGACATTTATTATTATTTTATTTAAAGATGAGTTAAAAGAGTTAAATTCTACGTTTAATAATTAAATAATTTTTTATATAGGGTTATAAATAAGATAAATTCAAATATAAATATTCATTAAAATGATAAAAAATTTAATACATAATGGTATTTTATTTATAATTTTGATTCATTAAATAATTTAATTTATTTATGTCACAATGATGATGTTGTAAATACCTTATAAATGAATGATTAAAATAATTGATATTATAAATATCCAAATAAATGTAATTTGAGATTTTTGAGGAATTCCACTAATTTTATAGGTAAATAATACATTTTAGGGTTTATTAAATTATTTGTTTTTTGGAGAAATATTACTATTATTATTTTCACAAAAACCAAATAATAAATATTGTCAAAATTGACATAATTGAGTTTTTTAAAATAAATTCTATATTATTAATTGATAATATATTCCTAAAAATATACGGATTAGAAAAAGAACTTAGATAATGTTATATATACTAATAATGACCCACTTAGGGTTCTCAGGTCTTGTTATAGTAAGATTATTTAATATATAATACAAAAATACAAAGAGACAAGGTAAATGACAAACTGTTTAACTAAGATTCAAATAGAAAAGATAAGGTTAATATGGGGACCTAAACCTATCTAAGACCAAATGGATGAGATATTTTAGACCCAAACCCACCTTATACTGTATATAAATAATTTTTGGTCCATTAGAAACCGAAAATTATATTATTATAAAATAATATTTCATGATTTTCCAAAAGTGACCCTCACCTCTCTTATAAAATTGTACTTCCCCTTCTCTCAAAATCACTCCACAAAATCCATTTGGATCTCCCAACCCCTACCAAAATATCCTCCCAACTATTATACCTTCATCCTGGAGTCCTTCCATTGGTCAGAAATCCAACTAATGGTTCCCTTTTGATCAAGTCAAAAGGAATCACCCGAAGAAGAGGTAATAATTTCACCACCCTCATTCATGTTATTTTCTTCTTCCACATAAACATTCATTTTTGTTTCCATTCTAAAATAATAACTCCAAAATCTTCTATATAAATTGATTTTATTATAAAAATTGTAAAACCATATTCATTATTATATCAATCATATGAATGACAAAGTCAACAAACATTTGTGTGTACGACTTACCGTCTTCACATTGTGGTGTAGTTTGTTATTCAAACACCTCATTATTTGGATTGGTATAATAATGAGTATAACTGATTGAATTAATAGATATAACATTATAGTTATTCTTTATATATGATATATCATCCAATTACAAATGATTTCACCATCAATATAATGATATTGTCTCTCGTGCATACGTATGGATTACCATCTCCATGAATACAAAGTGATTCATTCCCCATCATATTGATAAATGAATAATTTTCATTTCATGAATTAAAATAATTTTTACGAACATAATATCATTCAGTATATAAATCAAATAAATTCTATCCATAAAACACATTGCTTCTATAACCATGCATATAAAGGAAAACAAATCTGTTAACACCTGTAACGACGATACTACTGAAATATTATTAACAATGAAATATTAGAGGGTCATATATTTTTTCAGATTTATGGGTATAGATCTTTTATATTTTAATAACAATTATTTAATTATTATAAATGCGTTTAACATACCATAGACCATAGAAAAGTACAATGTAAGGGTTAATTTCACAATCCCATTATTATCCAACGTTGTCTTCATGTAAGTATCAACTGAGACGTCTTTATCATCCACATTCGGGTTTACTGAAAAAAGTATTTCAAAAAAATTTAACCATTTACTATAAAATGGTTTAATTCCATTTATACCCTTATTTGACCTTATATGTTTTGAAAAGAATCATTCTATCATTTTCCAAACAATGTACCTTATGACATTTTCAACAAAATGAAGGCAAGAATGTTTTTTTAACTTATATGATGGGTGCGTCTATTATATACTGTTATAACATCATCAACTCTTCCCTTAAAAGATTATATGAATATTTTAAAAATAATTGTTTTCTTTTATAATTATATTACTTTTAAATTATTTTCAAATTGAAAGATATATTTCATTAAAACTGATTTTGATTTCATCTAAGTCATCATACTTTTGATGGATTTTATTCAAGTTTATAGTTGATTTTTTATGATACCAATCTTCTGTATTGTATTAAATGTTTTCTGATATGTTTTATTGTAGATTTTTTATTTTTAATCCATTCATGTTTTGTTGATAAAGTATTCACATTTTGTATGCTTGTTTTAATACTAATGTTTATGTTATGTTTAAATCATTTTAATTTGAGGAATGCATTGTACTTAGTAAGTGACGGGTGTTTCCCACTATAGCTCCTTGATGCATCGGTAGGTCTCATGAGACATACTAGTGTCTTTGAAAAATATTTTGACAAAATCATATTGTAATTCTTTGCACGAGGCCTTGACTATGTGGTTATGATGTCCGGAATTATGCATTCCATCATTATGAAATTGGATTTTGATATTGTATGTGATTATTTGAATAGTAGAATATCTATGTGAATAAGTAAATTGAATTATTTTATTTTATCATTTCCATATTATGTTGAAGTTTATGTTTAAAAGTCTTTTGTTTTAGTATTATACAATTCCATAAATGTTTATACCTTTTTATGATAGTTTCCACTATGTTTTTATCCTTACGGAGCATCTGAGCTCACCCCTTCCCATGTTTTTTTACCCTGGATGTGAAGAAGTATTTACGTGTTGAATTGCAGAGATATTCTAAAGATATTAGTGTATTATAAGGGGAAAATTTTGTTGATGTTTTTATTTCATAATGTAATGTAAAACTTATGAATGTATCTATTACTTCCATTGCTACTAAACTGATTAGTCTTTCAGGACCTGATTACTTGTATCATGAAAATGTTATGTAATAATACACTGACTCTGGGTAAATGAGGTTGGGGAATTAAAAAATTGAGTCCATAAAAACTATTTTTTTATTAAAATCATAAAATATTCCCATTCCTTAGGGCAGGGATTGACCCATTTATCTTTTTTCATCGTCTTTTTTTAATTTCTTTGTTTATTTTATTTCTCGATTGTTTCTAATGAATTACCTACTAGGATATAATTTTTTACAACCATGATATAAATGGAGTGGGAGATAGTAAATGATATGGAGAGGTAGGGTGGTACGACAATGGGACTTTGGATGAGCATAATCATCAGGTGAAGGTCGTCAACCATGGAAACAGGTGAATCATGGGAGAATTCCACCTAAAGATAGGTTTATTTTTATTTATCCCCAAAATCATAATTTATATACCATTTTAAAGCTTTAAATCCATTTTATAATTTTATTGTACCCTTTTATAGTCAATATGAATTTTTCAGTGTAAAAAACAACGGATTTTGGTTATTTCAATGGGTTTTGCCTTCATAAATCTTGATCACCTGGCATATAGTTCAAGGAAATCATGAACTATGTTAATCCTATTGATGGAATATAATATTAATAGATTCACAGACCATGTATGTGTTATAAATGACATTTATTATGATTCATAAGTGTATTAGAAAACCTGACAATACATACCTTGTTGGGGAACATGGCCATGTCGAATACATGGCCAGACCCTATGTCGATTTCACGCCATGAAGAGAAACACAACATGGCTATATAAATGGAAATCCCATTTGATGTACTTGTAAAGGTACCCTTTGTAGTTTACACACTGTATTCACGATGTACATGATATGTACGGGGGATTTGATATGCCCTTGTCTGATGAGGTACATACCTAAGTGGGGGTTTTGGAGAACACATCCTGTATTTGGTATACACAACATGTACTACACCTTTATCATCTATTTTATAGTGTTTGTATGTTTATTCCTAGTGGTCATAATTCAACATGAAAATAGTACATTTTGTGTATCCTTCAATGTAGGTCAAAAATAAGGAACCCTTGGTGTGATTTTTAAACTCCATGGTGTTTTTTGGGGAATTTTATTTAATTGAATGGTGAACCCTCTAGTAATAGAATCCATTTGTATCATAATAGTGATAAATTGATCATGGTTGGGCCATGAACCAACTTCCATGAAAAAATATTGTTTAAATATCCCTTAATATCATCTCCATTGAATGTTGTTTCACTCTGGTGGAGGAGGCTATGAGGTTAGTTATTCCTATGGATCCACTATAGGATGCCTGTACATATGATTTAACCATTGGGATCTTATCTGTGATTCCTCTATTTTATTAATATTTAATGGATCTACTGTATGATGATTCAATTTTTACTTACTAACTTGAGGTACCCTTGTATGATTCCCCCTATTACCATTACTTATGAGGATCCTGAGTTGGATGCCTCTATCGTGTTATGATAAGAGGGATCTAGTGGGTTCCTCAATTGTTGTCAAACCATCATCCAGTATGTCGTGATTGGGTAGAGGTGGTATAGGGATTCACCATAGAACACATGAATAAATTTTAAACTCATGGGATTGTTCTAGTCATGTTAGGTTTAGGCATTCGATCACCCTTACTATTACATTTTTACTTTCACTTGTTTACTATGGATCAATGATGATAGGAAGTGGTGACTCCTAGTTTTTGGTTGATGATCTTGATGTGATGAAACAATTATCTTCTGGATGCCTAGATTATTTTCCTATGATCCATCTTCAAACCCTTTTTTAAATTATTGCAGTTTCATAGATGTTATTCTTGATACCGGTCTATCGAGAATACATGTTGGACTGTAATTTTTTCAGGGATGCCTAGAGGTACTTCCTTTCATCCAGCATTGGATCCTTATATGATAGGATTCCATGGAAATCCTTACCCCAAGGATCTAACACAATATAATTCTTGAATCATTTATACTACTTGGATTCAACATACTATATATAACTTTAGTGATAGTTTTATTCCCATATAGGAATTTCTTGAAAGGACACATAATATGAATGAATTTTTAATTACATTAGGCGATACATGGGTTTCTATATAGTAGTTCTTAGAATAGACTCATATGATAGATGAATTTATATAAATAAAGTGTGATACATGGATTCCCCTTTACGAATTCCTTTTACATACCTGTATGTAGGATGAATTTATATATTCATACAGTGATACTTTCATTCCCATGAAAGAATTCATTAGATAAACTCATAATAGGGATCCCTTTATATACTTGATTGATTATTATTCACTTCTTCAATGATTCCTACAATGCTCCATAGAATTTAGTGGATGAATTTTTACTACATCACAAAGAGTTACTTCCGAGTATAGTTTTTTTGAGTCATTTATATATGAATTGATGTTAATCATGTACAAGGATTCCAAGATAATTCCTTATATATCACATATGGGTGATCCCGTTAGGGATTATAACTGTTTCATTTTCATGATTTCAGATGTACTAGGACCTGGGAAGCATACATATGATTGGATTATATGTGAAATTTTTATTATGAAATCTAGATCAATGCCACATTTAATAGATTATACATTAGTATATATTATGTTTTTTTATTATGATTGGTGGTAGGTAAGGGTGAACCATGGTTTAGGACCTTTATCCTATATGGTGATGTATCATTCATAGTGACATTTCTATAGATGGTCTTTGAATGTGGTCTTGATTGAGATTATAGACCCAACGATTAACATAAGGGTACATGTTTTGGGGTTTTATTCTTTTAATCCATGATCGTATAATAATTTATATGGAAAATGAATGTATGTATATATATATTTGGATATATATATATACATACATGGATATAATTACACACATCAGATGGTGTTGTCTCTATATGATATTATTCATAGGACTAAGGATCAGTTTTGGACTTGAATATAATATTTATATCATTTGTTTTATTTTTAACAGTTGTCTAATCTTGGATGAGAATATTTCATTTGAATTCACACATGATAGAATATTTATAGGTTCATCATTGCGGGTGGAATAATGAGATTAATTATAAAAAATGTGTTAAACCTTGGTGTGTGTCCATACCTTATGTTTTAATTTTAGGTTGATCGCAGATTCATGATTGTTAGAAATAAGGACCATTGTAACATGATCCAGAAGAGTCACTTGTGTGGATTCTTATGATCAAGGTAGTGTATCCTGGTAGTGTCTAGATAATATGTTTTTGATATGTCTTAATGTTATTAGTAGATTCTTATACATTTATTTTAATTTCTTTTGGGTACTCTTCCATGTATGGTCAACTCTATTGGTAACCAGTGATGTATATTTGAATGGTTGTATAGAATTTATTTAATTTCATGTATTATTAATGAATTTTCTATTTCAGTTTATTTACTCTATATTAAATATTTTATTCACCATTTGGGTATATATTGTTATATCAATTGTTTGTACTTTAATATAATGGAATAGTCTCTCCAGAGTCAAAAACAAGGCCTTCACTACTAGTCGGCATCCTTTACTGTATGGAGAGGTTCTATTGTGTCCACAGAGCCAAATGGATTAGAACACTAGTATAGTGGCATCCAGGTTGGGATGTCACAAAATGGCATCATGTATTTTCAATTCATCATGGTTTACTTTTTGGGATATGGTAGAATGGAGTGTTAGGAAGGTATTGGAACATGTGATGTATATCAATCTAGGTAATCATGAATTATTTTCTTAATATAATGTCCTAGATTATAGGGAGTTGGAATTATTTATATTATCGACGTTGTTATATATATATATATCTATGATTTCCACATTGATTGATTCTCTGATTTTGTGGATGTTATAATTTATTTTTTATTTTCAGATCATCCCCATTAGGAAGGGGCCATTGGTAGATTTTGACTCTTGGATGACAAATGTATGAGATGTCTCATGCATCATATTTGGAATGTAGAATTTCAAAATGTTATAAGATTGATAGTGTGTCTATTTATGGATGATTGAGGAGAATTTTTTAACGTCTCAAAAAAATATAAATTTTTATCCAATATATTTTCATAGGTTAATTCTACTCAATTGAGACAATTTTTATAAATATATATATCATTCTAATGGTATTTAATGTATATATACATTGAGAAGTCTGATGGTAAGGCTGCTGACTCAATTCTCCTACACAAGATGTGTAGTGACACTAGCAGGTCAATATGGAACCTGGTTAAAAAAAATTGGACCCCATATAGGGTGTTTTCATCAAGTCTATTTATATATTCTTTCATTAATAATTTACAAAATTGTTTCATACATATCTTGGAATCAAATTTTTATTTACCAAACTCTGTTTCTTGTAATCTGGTGAGGTAGGTGAGTATGATGCTTATTATAGATATGATTTTTTAATGAAATTGGACCCCAATGTGATATTAAAATATATGGATTTCAAGTTAGTTTCATTATTATCACTTCTGAATTGGTATAATTACCTCCATGTAGAAGTACCTTGTGATGATTCTTGGTCATTGGTTTGATCTTCGGGGAAAGGTTTTTAGACATTGTGATATAGTTGTGATACTTGAAAAGTATGGATTGTTGGGAGTCTATGTGGTCCTTCATTTATATTTAGAACCGTGTAGGCTGATGTTAATTTTTATCAATGGAGACCCATATGAGAGGTTATCCTAGTTTAGTGGAGTCCTTTTTAAGCCATGATCTTGTTTATAAACTCATTTTGAGATTGATACATTGTAGGTGATTGAGTTTTTTATGATATAGTATTTTTAATGCCTTCACTATTTGATGAACCCCCTAAGGTGATATGGTATCAGGAGTGTATTTGATGGGATATATTGTTCATTATCATGGACCTATTGAATAGTATTTTTACTATATGTAATATATTAGTGTGTAGATAGATTCTTGTGATTGGAATGATTCTGAGGGATGAGAGGTCATGGAGTAGATTGTGCTACAACTGAGATTTTGAAGAAGAGTTGCAAGGGAGCTTCTAGATTAATTTGGAAGAACTGCTAGGTATAACGATCATCTTATACAAATGTTGGATGACTCATGGGTGTATAAGTCGACTCATAAAGGTGAATGTCATTTGTGTATCATACAATTTCGGTGTAAATGAGTGAGTGGCCATGTGGGAAATGTGTATCAATTTTTTCATTAATTTCAATGGAATAAATTCTTTTGAGTTAGAATAAATGAATAATTTCCCTCCACTATATGTTTTACACCCCAAGATTTTATGTTTTATACACATTAGATTTATAAACATCGATAGGTTTTGTTGCATGCAACAACACGCTTAAAACCATGATATACTATTTAAAATGTTACCCACATTACCATGACATTAAATTTATAGGAATGAATAGTATTTAAAAAAAAGATGAAATATAAAAATTATACGTTCAATAAAAAATTCTGAAATTCATCCAAATTATTTTTCTTTGAATATGATAAGAATTAATCCTATTTTATTTATAAAAGTCTTCATTTTTTTAATTGTAGTTTTTTCACATTTTAATTGCTCAATTATTTTAAAACTTAAATTTCACATTTTTATAAATTCTTTTTAAAAAATTAAAAATAATTTAACATATTAATAACAATATTATATTACAGTGAAATTTTGGTATATTTTTTTTAAAAAATATTTACAGTGAATAGTGAAAATATTGATTTTTATAAAAAAATCATTTCTTTTATATTAAAAGATTATTTATGAATTTAACATGATATCAATTAAAATTAAATACTTCATATTCCTAAATAATATAAATTATTTCATCATAATACCATATTTTTGAATAAATATACTTTTGGTAAAAAAATGCATTTTTAGGAAAAATGTTTTTAGTTGTGTTTTATGTGTTTAATGTTAAATTAAATTTTGAAAAAATAAATGTTTGTAATTTTTATAAATGGATTCCATAGTGTGATTTATAATTCCCAAATTTAGTAAATATGACTCTTTTATTTTTAACCAATATGAATATTTACATTTGTAATTCTTTTTTATAACGGATGAGGGTAAATTGGGTAATTTAGGATAAAAATAAAATGATAAAAAGAAAATTAACAACAAAATACCCAAATATTATTAGATGTTTTATATTCTACCCATGAAACATAATTTTTGAATTTTAGTTCATTAACAGTCATTTTCCCCTGAAGATGGCATTGATTTTATTAAAATTAATAAAAATCATAAAATTTCACATTACTATTTTGAATCACTATATTATTTTTATATAGAGTCATTAAAAATCTATATTCAACAATAGATTCGAGATATATATATATATATAGTTTTTCTAAATGTCATGGTATTTTATTTGGAATTTTCAATGAAGGCATAATTGCCATAAAAAATTATACATTGACATTTCAATATTTATTTTATTAATGAAATAATCAGTTAAATGAGGATTTTAATTAAAATTCAATTCACCGATTTTTTGAATTATTTTAATAAAATGAATTCTAGTTTTGAAATCTAAATTTTATAAAATGGTTATTATAGTATTTTAGAATTTCTAAAATATTTTAATTTTTGGGGAATACTGAAATATGGTAATTTATGGAATTTAACATTGTAATAAAATACAAGAATTATTGATTAATAGATGAAATTTGGATGAGGCAAGTACCCATTGGTTCTAAATCACAATATAAGGCCCCGACCTTAAACATTACATAATATTTAATTAAATGAATAATTCACATAGTGGATCTTTTCAGGTTTAGAGTTTTAGAGAATTAGATCATAACTATTACATCTCAAAAGATCACACAGTAGACACTTCTACAAAGTCAATTTTTTTTTCAAAATATAGACTCTAAAAAAGAGTCATGTCTAGTTCCATGTTTAAGACAACATGAATTTTCCTCGATCCCATCCTTGACCCTATTCCATATTATGTCCTGTGAAAAAAATTCAAAAAAAAACTTGGGATGAGAATAAAAAAGCTCAGTAAAGGTTACACAAAGAAGGAAAACTGTTAGTTTTTCAAAACAACAAGTAAACCATGAATACCTTATCAAAGTAATAAGTTTCAACTTTATGAAGTAGTAAATAATCTTCACTGAATAAAATATCATTACTTACCCTTTTGTAACCAAAATATTACCATAAAACCCATATAAAGAACACATAACATATAAAGGTAACTTGGGACATAAACATATTTAAATGGAATAACCATACAGTCGACTTCCACACATATCACTTAATGGAATATCCGTACGGCTGACTTCCATAACCAATGCATTGGAGGTTATAATGTAAGCACCCGTCCTGGTATTCACGGCACCACCCGTCATATGGTTATTACGTAACCACCCGTCAAATGTCTAAGTACCGTTATAAAATCATAACACATAAAACAACTATAAAGGAAAGAAAACATTTCCACATTTTAAGCACAACATATCACTTAAATATATTGACATAAAAATCCATTATAAAAACCATTTTCAATAACAAAATAGGTAAAAGTGTATAAGGTATTTATTTACTTTCAATAAATATAACGACTTGTTGAGGAAGACAATGATCAAATAATACTAGCGGTGGTGGAATGGTCATTGTCACCGACTATGTTAAAAAGAATCATACTTTTTGTCGTTTAGTAAAATTCTTCGTATAGATAAAATTACTTTTGAATAAAAGTAGTAGTCAAAGGGGTTTATACACCGTATAAAAAAAGTTGTGTATAAAACAAAATATGCCTCAATGAAAGGATATCGAGACGAAGTCCTTTAGAATGTCGGTATCCTTAGATTTAGGATAAATCAATTACATGATTATGTATAAAAAATATGAATACACCAAATATAAGTGGATATTATGTATAAAATAATCAGAGGTCATTCACATATAATCTTGGAAAAACAAAACCACTAACAAAGAAATTTAACTCAATGAAATGAGATTGAGTTATGATTTCCGAGAAAAGTTCTTCTAAATGACGTAAGAATTTATCAATGAGATGATTAGTTGTAGAAATTGTATATCCACACAATGGATTGTTGAAATTACAATATAGATATTCCAGACTTAACATTGGAATAATAAAATCAATAAGTATAGGTTTAACCTATAGAAATGAAAGTGGGTTAAGAAGTTCCCTTATAGAATTTCGACAGCCTAACGACGTCACTTTAAAATTCATAAAATGAGTTTATGAGAGAGAAAATGGTATCTCATTACTTGGACATAAAATTTACATCAATAAGGATATATAAGAACATATCCCAACATAATACTATGTGAATTAAAAGACATAACAAAAGAATTCATTTAAAAAGAGGAGGGTGAAAGGTTCCTTTACCGACTTGGGTAACATTCAAAACGTACATCCCATGGAAGAAAGGTCATACAATGAAGATGTAAATACCCAGAATTGAAATTATACAACACAAAGAGTATAATAATGGGCATTACATACACCACTCAAAGGAAATTGTGGCAAACATAGAATAAATGTCATGGGTATAAAAGTGAGATGAAAAATATCTTACGAGAACTCGGCAGCCTAACGACGCCACTTAAAACTTCCAAAAATGGATTTTCGAGATCAAATTGGGTCTCTCATAATATGAACATAAAAATTGCAGTATGAGGAATATAAAATAACATACCCATAATAAATATGATCTTAAAATAAAAGAAATAAAAGAGATTACTTAAAATGAAAGAGAGAGGTAGGATCCCATACCTCATGTCAGACTTGCCTTGTTCGTTTCATTATATTCCTGAATAATAAACATTGGTTAATTTATAATTTCTTAAGGACCTCCTTTAAATATTATTATTCATTTCATATCCCATATTATAGTGTTATAATAATTGGTTAATAATGTGTGTTCATATCAAATGTTCTTTTCGATGTTCGGTACATGAGTACAAATTGAACTTGTTCGAAAAGAATTTTCCATGTAGTTATAAGTACATAATCTCCAGAAAAATATTAATTATTTAAATATCATATATATCCAGTATATATTCATTTTATACTATTAAATAACATTTGGAGATAATAAAAATGAGATGCACCGTTCATGGAGATGGTAGGCTGTACGTACACATGAACGCTACTTTCATTTTTTTGACATATTAATGGAATTAAAACTAAATGAGAGATATATATTTTATAATTATAGAATGATATACATAATTTAGACATAATATATGACATATATATCCATTAAATATATGTACTTATAATATTACATAATATTTTGAGATAAGAAATGAAATGTACCGTTCTTGGAGACGGTAAGTCGTACTTACGCATGAACGCTACTTTCATTTCTTTGGCACATTAATGGAATTAAAAATACATGAAAGATATGTATATATTATAATTACAGTATAATATATATATGATATTTATATCACATATGTTCATCAATTTTATTTTTTATACATTCCATGTATTGTATGAATGAGTCACATCACTTGAGGGGGCGGTAGTACACACTTCCTCATATGAAATTATCGCATTTCCACAACATGGAAAGCATAAAGGTATGTTTTAAATATTAAATACAGAAGCATATGGAAAAAATAAATACCATATACATCATATATAAAATACAATGACATCATAATGGTCACCATGAAAGGTGTTCAGATAATATAGAACAATCATTGTTTCGTGAGGTAGTAATTCACCATCCACAGAAACAGAATGTTCTTTAACCATTAGAAAGAGGTGTGTGTTAGTATAGCTCAAATAAACCTTATAAAAACATCCTAGTATATTTAGGATAACTTTTTTGTTACAAAGTAAATAAACAAAAAGAGTTTAGGGGGATGGAGAAGGAAAATAAAACAAAAGAACACAAGTGAAAACATTACCATTAAATCGGGTAACTCTTTTTGATTTGAGCTCAAAGGCTTCCTTGGAAAGGATTCTTCCAAATGTGAGTCTTCTAAGAGTAAGATAGTTATGTGGACAGACAAAATGAGCAGAGTTTTTCCAATCCAAGGGCTTGAGAGGTGCTGGTAAGGAGGTAGAGGTGGGGGCCATTTATAAGAGGAGAGGAGGGGAACTCTTGGAATGTTATAAAAGGATATTTTATTATAAAATGAGTTTCGGTTTTTAAAGGTCCCACAATTATATATTTCGAGGATTAGGTGATAATAGTTCTAAATCCACCCATCCAATATGTTTCTGACAAGTGTAGGTCTTAAACATTACATTATCTTTTCATTTTATTTAAATCGTTAAATAATTAGGTAATCACTGCATCATCATGGTGTCATAAATAATTAAATTTATTTAATGTCTAAAAATTATAAAAAAAACTATCATGATGTAGGAAATATTTTTAGCTTTCTAATTAATATTTATAGTAAAAATATGACTTGTATAACCCCATGTAAAAATTATTATAGTAAAACAACACATGTTTGTGACATTTTAATTTTAACTTTAAATAAAAAGGTATTAATGTCATTTTCCTACCAAAGTGGCTCCATGGGGTCCCCTTGTTGACCCATGGATTGTATTGGTCGGCCATGACTCATCAAATAATGGTAGGACATGTGTCTAGGTCATTTCATATTATTGAAACATTATTTTTACCTAAAATTACACTAATTACCTCTAATCGAGATTAAAAACATAAAAGTTACTATTCACCAAAAAAATTATTTTAATCCCATTGAACCACATTTTACTTCTTAATGAAAACCATGTATTTCAGATTTTTTAAAATAAAATCACAGAAGTGGCAAAGTATCATTTAAACAAAAAAATCATTTTCTTTAACTACAACTTAGTGGTTTCACTATTTATAAAAAATTACAGTTTTTCAGAAAAATACCAAAATTTAACCCTAAGCTATATTTGATATTCTGAATTCAAAAATGATGTCTATTTTAAAAAATTCAAAACATATAAGTTTCATTAATTAATTTAATAATTAATTCCCACTGTCAAAACAAATAGCATGTTTTTAAAAAACAATATATATTAAAAGATTGACACTAGTTTAAGTCCAATTTCAAAGTGAAATTAATTCTGAAGACCACCATTGGATTAAATGGTAAAAATATATTATAACTACAATTAAACCAAATTAAAAATATAATCTATCCATATAAATAATTTATATTAAAATGATGTTTTGGATTAAAATACAACATTTTTCACTATTTATTAAAAAAATTAACTTTATCAGAAAAATATAAAAAATTTATACAAAGTAAATTTTGATACCCCGATTCTAAAAAAGAATTTTATTTTGTCAAATATAACATAAAAAAATATCAATAAGTGGATTTAAAAAGTGTTCTCCATCACAAGGTGGTTAATCGACCTTTTAATGAATCTTAGAATATTTATGCTTAAAATTGGATTCATTCGCATTTTAAGCCTCTAACATTAATTGGATAAAAGTAAAAATATTTGACAAACATATATAATCATTTTTTCGTTAGTTCTGTTCATTCCCGCCATTACAATGGCTAGGAGTTAACTACTATTTAAATTAATATTATTTTATTATTAGAGTGCAATGTAAGATTCCCAAGAAACTCTTTGTTGCGTATTGGGTATGCCATCGAGCATAGCATCCCCTTTAATGTAAAATTAATATTTTATTCAAAAATATTAATAAATATGAAAATGTAATATTCATTATTTAACTGGGATGTTACACACAAGCACTGGTTTTTTTATTTTTTCTATGGAATGTACACTACTTATAGTCTTGATCAGATATAATAAAATAATTAATATAATTATAAAAAAACATCCATCTTCTACACTATAAATACAACTCATCACCACCCCTTCTCCATACACTTCGTTAGGAATTATTCTTGATTATATTCTTACCAATTCATCTCCAAAACCACTTCCCCATTTTCTAGTCTTTCTAATCTCACAAAAAGGCCCTTTTCAAATAATTTATGGAGGATATCAATGTGATAACACTCAAGAGGTTAATACATCCCTCTTTCTCTTTTAAATTATAATTTTGTATTATCCATTACTCACATATCCAATAAAATGTTGAATGGTAAATCTAATAAAATAACATATAATAGAATAGTTTTTTTAAAATTTAATATTTATCATTGTGTATTATCTCGGCTCCAATTATTCTAATAATGAAAACATCACCATTGAGGTGTCGATTCACCGCCTTCCGGGACGATGGGTTTTGGTTTTTCTTTACTACATTCATGTATGTTCATAACAAAAATTTTATAAATAAGACACATTATATCATGTTTATTAAATTTTAATTAAAATTATATAACAAGTAAATAATCATATTATTAAATAATGTTATACTATGTTGTGATGGTTGTAAAAACCCCCAAAATAAATTTAATCTTTTAATTAATTTTTTATTTAATGATTCATTTCCATATCATATAACCATAGGATTCATGAGATCACATCAAATTATGGATGTTAATTAGTAATTTATAATTTCACTTCATAATAAGTTACTCCCATTTTAAAATCACTCCCATATTTAAACACAAGGAAATAAACATTAAAACATTAAAAAACACACTGAGAAGAAAAATAAAATATTATGACAAATATAAATGATCATAAATGAAACTAATAAAATATTTATAAATCTATTTTTTTATGTGGTCCCGAATTATGTAATTAATTAATTGTATTTGATTATCATGGGAATAATTTAAAATGGAGAAATGCTTTTCGATATAATGCAAGTGTTTTCTTATATGAAAATAATTTCTTTGAGATATTCCATATTAACCACTTATTTATTATTCATGGTGTATTAATATTTACCATTTATATATAATAAAATTAAACCATTTTCTTCATTGAATTCATTGTTTCATTTAATAATAAATACTCTTATGGGGAATATAGTTCAACTGATTATGAAGTGTTACTAGAATTATTAACCCAAGTTCAATTCTGTAAGTTAAACATATACACCATTGAATAAGTAATTATACAATTACGTGTCAAATGAATATTTATTATCATATATTTAAATTAATTTTTATTTATATTTATATATTATCAATTCATTTCACTAACACATTCATAAATGATATGATATTTGTAATGGAATTTCATTTCAAAATTTTCTTTTAAGTGTTTATTTTCCAAAATATATTAATGTGTGTTTTTAAAAACTAGTAATGGAATGATAGGATTCTCTTAATATCATAAAATAATAGTTATTTTGTATTTTATTACAATGTACCTTGTATAATTTTAATTAAAATGTTTTCATTTATAATTTCACATCATTTAACTAAATAATTTTAAGCCAATGTTTTATTTCTCTAACGAATTTCACAATGATTTAATTATAGTATTTTCATCTATGTAAACTACCATTATTTGATATTATTATTAGTTTAGGATGATCTATTATGATACCATCTGACATGTTTTATTTAATTGTTAATAATCTATTTGGCTTCAGATGTTCAATTTTGATACAATTCTTCATATTACACTGCATGTATTATGATTATATTACATGTTTAGGGACTATTATTTCATATGTGTGTTTCAATGTGGATATATATATATATTGACTATGTTTCACCCCTTTAAAATAAGGAAAACATTGGACTTAGTAAATGTTGTGTGGGGAATGTTATCACAACTCGATGAATCTCTAGGTCTCATAGGACAAACAAGGGTAGATTTTAACTAACGACTTACACATTTATGTTGAAAACTATGTTGAATATTTTATGGTTTGTTTTAGACATCCCAAATTATAAATCAGCTCATTATGAGATTAGTTATTAAAAAACATGGATATTATTATACTAAAATAATATCAATATTTGTGTTTCATTCTTGTGTTATTATTTATATAAAATTATTTGATAAGATTGTATTCCATTCATATTTTTCTGAATATTATTCATTCATGTAATTTTTTTATATATTCACCATTACATATCATTTATTTTTACAGATGATTGATTTCTCTGTATGAGAAACCTTATTGATCATATGAGGACACCCTTTCATATGTTAAATTTTTCTCCATGATGCCAAGATGAATATTATGATGGATATTAAGGGATAATATTGTATAATAATGGTGTTATCAAATTATTCAAAAGGGTCTATTTTATATTTTAATTTTTAATGTATGATTAATTTATTTATTCTGGATTCCAAAACTACTAAACAAATTGGTTATTTAGGATTCAAATCATGTGTCTATTCAAATGAAATAATATATGCCACCTGCTCCAGGATAATTGAATGGGGATCATAACTATTTGTATTAGTTAATGTTTAGTAGAAATATTGGAATCTATATTTAGAAAATATTATATAATAAAATGTTACCCTATTATATTACTGGATGATAAATAATGAAGAAAATTACAAAGAAAAATTGATTATTATTATGATATTTGATATGCATGAAATATAAACTTTTTATAATGTATTTCACTAGTTTTGATATTATAGAAAAAATAAATGACCAAATAGAGTGTATGTAATAATTTATTAATTTTTCCTAGTATATTTAATGAGAATATAATATATGATATTAATGGAAAAAGTAAGAAGTATCCAATATTTTATGGCCATATTAAAATGTTTTAATTGAAACAAGTCTCCCAAACATTCTCATCATTTGAGGATATAATATGAATTTATAACTAGAAAATGAAATAATTATCTAAGTACTATGGATACATAGGGAAAAATAACAAGATATATATGAGAAATTTATGGATAATGTAATTAATTGAAAAATTATTTTACCATATTTCATTATTTTGGAAAGTGACACCCGGTTACATGGATAAAATAAATATAAGTCTACTATATGTGTGGCGAGAAATTCCACCATTTTTGTTATTGAAATGGTAGGAAGAATGAATAGAATAGAAAATTCATCATCCTTAAGGATATGAGACACTATGAAATCAAGTTTCCAAATATTTTAAGGTATATATTAAAAAAGAGGCTAGTTGATCATGTTAAAGATTATGGTACCACCCCAGAAGGAGATGAATGATTAACATACATATGTTTGGATTCATGAATTTTATTATTTGATTATTGTATCAATAATTATATAGTTAATTTAATAATGATATATATAATAACAATATTGTAGAACTTCTTATTTAAGGAATTGGACGTGTGTGAAGGTTATCAGTGGTAATCAAGAGTGGTTATTCAATTGTTTGTTAGACCTCATGAGAAAAAATTAATTGGGAATGATAACCCTAAATAGGATCATTATGGTGATAAAATAATAAATATATGTTTATGGGATCGTATGGGTGACTATGAAAGTTGTTAGTGATATGATGGAATATGTTACGATAGAGTGATTAGATGTTGGAATTCAAAGAAATATACTCAACAACCTTGTATTTTTCTCTTGGAATCATGAATGTTTTTAAAATGGGTTAAATTATGTTATGGTATTAATGTATTAAGTATGAGACATTAAGAGCTACATTATTTTGAAAAATTGTATTTTATGGAAATTTTGTAAATTTAGTGACCACTCATATAAATGTTTGGTCATTCAATTTGGACAGACATAATTTGGATGGTTCATTAGGCTAACTACTTCTGGAATAGATTAAATATATTATTAATTAACATTAATTTATGATTTGAAATATTTGTTATCTTGTGATAACCATTTTTTTTAAATAAAAATTTAAAGTATTAAGGATAGAATTGAAAATTATAGGATTAGAAACAAGATTTATTCCAAAAATATTGAATATCAATCTACAGATTTAAGAACATATGTGGATATAGATTGAAGCATAACCAAAAGAAGAAATTATGAAATAGAAACGAAGAAATAAAGTTTATATTATCATGTTATTCTAAAGATTTTAAATTAAACCCTCAACTCTAGGAAACTGATTTGGTAACCAAAATAATATCCATTGTTATTCATTACGAAGAGATCATTGGTCTTTTAACCAATCAAAATTTTATTCTTTTGTATTGGTACAATTTATATTGTCCATGTTTTCTATTAAATTCCTCAGGACCCAAACCCTATCAGGGATCGAACCACAAATACCCAATGCCCAGCTCTATAGGCCAAGGGCAGGCGACTAGCATTGTAGGCACAAAAAACTCGGGGATTCCATTGCCTAAGGACCTGTACACACACACATAGCCAACTCAATGAAAAAGTGCAGAGAAAAATTAAAGCAAGGTACCACACTTCTATAAAAAGTGAACCATATAAAAATGCATCGACCTCTAATAGTAGAAGTACGAGAAAAGTAAATATGGAAGGGAAAGGGAAAAAATACACACCAAACTAGAAAAGTGCCACAACCCGGAAATATGTGAAAAATGTAAAATAGCTGGAAGATTACCACTCCATAATCCCAATATATTACCACGACATGCAGTCCATGTACCATGTATCCCGAAGCTCCTCTGATGTCACGATCAACCTGTCTGTCGTCTTCAAAGGCATGCCAAATTCGGGAAAATCCCAAGCTGGGGTGAGTATAAGAATAATCACCAGGATTCCCTGAAGGATTGAGGGAGCAACAAGAGATTTATTGAAGAGGAGAGCAGTAAGAGATAATAAGGTACAATAAGAGTAAACAAAAAGAGTACAACTCCACCCAATAATAGATATGAGCGCTCAAAGAAACCCAACTGAGAGAGTAAGGGGATCTTAATCTCACAGCTCACACAAGGTATATGCCCATACGTATACCCATGGAAACCAGATATACTTGTAACTCAGACATGTAGTCTAGAGACAAGTTACAAATCCAAAAACCCACACTAGGGATCCACTTAGAAGATTCCACAAAGCACTCATCCGTGAGAACTCACTGCATGAGTCTGACAGCTCTGATAATGTCCATCTAAAAAGTATCATTCATCATAAATGTCACGAGACATAGACGCACACATTATTGGAGAACACACTCTTGAGTGGGGAGAGATCACGATAAATATATACAGTCATTATGGGATAACACACTCCTATGTGGGGAAAGATCATGATACACATATGATGATCAATGTTAGGGCCTTGGTGGATACCACGACTCATCAGGATTCACCTAATAGGTAGAGGATCCATGCCCAGTAGAGTTGGTCAAGTCGATGACTGACTCTACCAAGGGTCAAGAATGGATAGAGGATCTCGCTCCGGGCCTCTCGGAGGGATGCCTAACTTTATCACAAAAAGACTTGCTGAATGGATCATAATTCTGTCGAAGGAAACAATACATGACATTTAGGGTAATGAGAAAAAGGGGCACTAACCCAAACGAAACAAGTCAATGATATGGTGGACAAAAATATCAAGACATTTATAGAAAAGTACTTGGCATATAGAAAGGTTACATGCCATGTCCTATGACCCAGGGTACTACCCATGTACAATGACACCTGTCACATGGTTGGTCGTGAAAAAAAACTACATGGCGTGTAAATAGATAAAACTCCATGACTATGTATCTGGGGTCCGCCCCATGTATGCTGGCCATGTTCCTATACACGACCACAACCCCTGTATGCCAACCCATGTAATCGGTACATAGGTTGACCCATGAAACCGGCCGGGTTTTTCCATGTGGTGGAGTACCGACTCCAAAGACTGGAAAACTATCTTATAGGAAATTGAACACGCACTCATGAGGTGGGGTAGTTCGTCTCTACTAGAGTAGAGGACTAAGGAATACCCGCACATTTACTCATAAAGGCAGTAGCTATCCTACCTATCACTAAATGAAATGACATGTTTCTACTCCCCTGGTTATCAGTTATAACTCAACCACCACAAAGTTCCACAGAGGAAAAACCTGAAGGACCGCCTTGTCATAAGGGTTCCAAAATGACAGACGGTCCATCAATCGGAATCCCAGTCTGTATGTTATATACATTTTAGTGATGAGGGCCCGGTTGGATTCATGTTCGATCAAACCCGGTGGTTCTTAAAATGACACCAGATAATCAAACGGGTCACACCGTTTTAATACATATGGGAAAACAATCAATATGGACTACCCATTTCTCCAAAACGAATATCCAGTGAAAAAGTTTCATTTCACTGCAAAAATGGAGAACCAGACCTCATGGGGCCCATTCCTCGACCTCAAATTAAAATATCTAAAATTGGTCGTTAAACATCTGTCTTTATTTTAGGGTTGCAACGTCACAGACAGTTCATCATTCCGACACTGTGTGAGGGAGATATGTCGAATACAAGATCCTGTAATAATAATCACATTATTATTATTGGGTGTTTCATGTACCAGATCCATAAAACAGAATTTAATATCCAACATTAGACTTAAGCCGACTGTATTAAAGGCAAGGTCATGTCGCCACTGATGTCAAGTCAATCTAACATTGCACGCATGAGTTATAGCGGGAAAAATATTTAATAATAATATTAAATCTATTAATTCACGAGCATTTCGGGAATCAGATCCAAAAATCCAAAAAAGTCATCCAATCATGGACTCAAAATTTCCGTCTCGATGTCTGGGTTGCACTGCTGTTGATAGTTCGTGAATCCAAGATCACATGATGATGTTGTAGACAAAAAGTAGTTTTATTAACAAAATTAATAATAACAATATTTTATTATTATTATTAATTACTTATTTATTTACATTTGTAACTCCAAAATAAATCATGATTTCGACTCCATTATTCGCTGGAATGCATCACAAAATCCCTCATTTATCATTTATTTCAGTTTAAAATTTTTTCCTACTATTATCTTATAATTCCTCCCTCTATCCATTCTCAGTTATTCTTCCACGATTTTCTCACACACCAACAGAAGTGCCGCCTCCCCTTGCCTATAATCCATGCCCAACACTCCCCATCTATTCTTTGATTATATTATTTTTTTCAATCTTTTTATTTTTTATTCTTTCAAATTCATTCTCTATCTAATCTCCTCTTACACGGTTTTTATTACTGGAACCCTAATCGCATGGTGTCCCGCATGGCCAGACCGCAGCCACCACCTCCGTCTACCCACGTCAGCGCACCTCAATCTTGCCGATTCACATATCCCCCGTCCACTCGCCACACAGAAGCCGTACCGTGAAGACATGCTGGAATCTCACTGTTACGTTTCCCATTCTGTGATCAGCTTCATCTTCGTTTTAACCGCGAAAATATTGATGAGCGTTGATTCATGATCCTCGGGTCGATATCACCACATTCATATGTCGCGCTCAGTGAAACATCAATGTTTTGACGCTCTTAATTATTTGGCATGAAAGAATGAGTGAAGAACGTGCAAAGAACGAAATAAAATATGTGTCATGGACTATGTTCAGAATGATGGCCAAGATTGTTTGGCCATCATCTTTAAGAATCAAGAACACAAGTAATTGGTAAATAAATATTTATCACACTTCAAGATTTTCAATCTCAAGATATATGAGAAGAAATAATTTATTCAATCCATTGTTTTTTTGATCCGCATATTAATTTATTTAATTCAAGTTCATCGTGAAAATTCAATCGAGTAAGGAATTAACAAAGATAAATCCCACCTTAGGTTTGGATCGATCATTGGATAAAATCGCATTCATCAAGATCCGTTCGGTGTTGATGAGGATCAGAATTGTACCACGATAAGAATAAGATGTTGTGTTCGTCGCTCTTCAGTTTGCTTTGATCCGAGGCTTCGTTATTATTCGTTCGTCGTTCATCAACAAGGAGAGGAGGAGAGGAGTGGAAGGTAAGGTTTACCATCGTTGGCTAAAATGAATTTTGAGGCCAAACCCCTCTAAAAAAAGAATTTATAATCTATCTCTTGGTTAAAATAAATAATGAAAATAATTAAACAAACAATTATTTAGTTATTTAATTATTCTCCTATGATGGCACATATGCCAAACACCCGACGTGTACAATGGTTATAACTTTAATAGGGTAAAACATACGTTCCAAGATCATCAGTGGCCTCATATCTTTTATATGTGTCCCTATTCGAGTGATTTTCAGGTTTGAGATATTAAATGATTAAATTAATTATTTAACGTATCCATTTAATACATTACCAATGAGCGAGGGGTCCTAACATCTAGTGCCGACATATTTTATGTCGCGGTATGGGGAAACAATACATTCCAGACCCAACTGTGGTCTCGGATTTACCATCCAATTAACTGTTTAAGAGATATCCTATTTTCTTAAGTTAATCATGCATGCATAATATAAAAACAATTAACATAATTATAAAATTAATTTCAGGCACACCGGGGCTTGGAATTGTACGTCATCTCAGCACCCATGTTTGGAAATATTCATAAAAATATTTCAATGTTTTATTAGGCCAAAATACGGGTATCTACAAAATTACAATATAACATGATAGTTATAGTTTTTTTCAATGCCCATGTTTTCAATTCTGATAAATTTTATCAATTTGAATTCATTTTTTTGTTCTGACCATCACGTCTACCTTTCCACCTTTAGAAGAGGATGTTTTATTAATACATTTAATGAAATGGGATTTACTTATGGGTATTTAAAAAATAAGAATAAATTAGTACCAAATTATTTTCTAATGATTTAGGAAAAAATTACATTAATTATTGTTTAATGTAAAACCTAAATTTTTTATGGTAGGTCCATTTTAAATTTAACGTCATTGATAGCTTGTGTTTCACACAACACTGAGTATAAAACAACGATATACTATTTAAAATGTGACCATTATAAACATTATATAAATTGAAAAAAATGATTCATAATAACAAAATTATTGAATATATAAATATTAAATTCACTAAAAAAAATTTACATTGAAATTTGTTTATTTGCATACGTTTTGAATAAATCTAATTTTCTGCATAAAAATCTATATATTTGTAATTGCAGTTTTAAAGAAATCAAATTAGAAAGTTCATTTAAAATAAAATATCAACCCTTTGATAAAATCTATTGGAACAAATGAAAATTATTTTTAAAAGTGTAAGGTCTAAATTAGTATTGGGTGAAACTTTGGAATATTTCTGAAAATATTTACTTTCTAGTGAATAGTTACAAATACCATTTTTTACCAAACTATCAATTTCATTATTTTAAAATTATACATATCTTTTTAATATGATCATAATGTATCATATAAAATATTTATTCATAAATTATGTAATATATATTATTATTAGACATAATTTTTGTATAAATTAGGTTTTTTTATAAATAAACCATTTTCAAGTAAACTATTTTTACATTCATTTTGTCGTATTAATTTTCAATTAAATTCAACCAATTAATGATTATAATTTTGAAAATTATTTTTCATTTTTCAAATTAGAAGGCCCATCTTTAATAAATATTTATCATTTATTTTTTACTAATATGAATAGTAAATTTGTTATTTTTTATTACCCATGATAAGGTTAAATTAGATAATTTTTGTTAAAAATAAATTGTCATGAACTATAAAATTACACTAAAAAATTCTCAAATATTATTTTATGATTTATTTTATTAACTTAAAACATATGGATATAATTTTAGTTATTTAATGGATTCATTTTCAAGAAAATGTCATTGATATTATTTAAATTAATGAAAATACCAAAATGTCACATTCCAGTTTTTCATAACAATGTTATTTATAATATGGTGTTACTAAATACATATCTTCTACTATATATATTATTTTTAAAGATAAAATATTTATCTACATCATGGTATTTAATTTTAAAATTTAATGATTAAATAATTTCCTTAAATAATTATACAACATTGTTGTTGTAATTATTTTATTAATGATACAACAAAAAAATGATGATTTTTATAAAAAAATAAATTTAACATATTTATAAGATTATTTTCTGAAATTTGAGAAATTTCTTTATATATACATGTCAACAAACAGTTATCATCAATTTTTTAATTTACCTGATATAGAGGATTTTTGGGGAAAAGTGAAATATGGAAATTTATGGTATTTAGAATTATATGTTAACAGAAAAATTATTGAGTCATGAATGATGTATGGATGGGGTAATCCTCTATTTTATTGTAAAATATGCTGCATCAAACTCTATTTATTGATTATAGTAAACACTATTAATAATCTTGAGCGAAAATAGTAAACTAATGAATAAATTAATCAAAAAAAAACAATTCTCTCCTCCACTTTAAATACCACTCGCCCCCACCCCTTCTCCCCACACAATCATTGACATAGATATTACTTAAATTATGCCCAATTACCCTCCCAAACCTCTTCCCACCTTTCTGGTCTTTCTAGTCACCCAAAAGGCAATTTCTATGTTCCTTATAGATGTTCTCAAGGAGACAACCCTAAAGTGGGAAACACCTCACTCTTGGGATTTTTTTCTACTATATTATTATCCATCATTCACCTCCAGTATTTGATGTGTAATGTTTTATATAGTATCATAAATATACAATAATTATTTTATATTAATGTAATATACATTATCGTGTCTCTTCACAGCTTATTTTATTCTACAAATGAAGAAATTGTCTCTGGGGTATTGACTCCCAATATTCATGGATGATGAGTTTTAATTATTAATTACAACCTTTATAGAAAGTAATTAGAAAATTTTTATAGTAAATAAGATTTTAATTCTTGAATTAAAACTTATTTAATGTTCTAAAACTAATATGTAAATGATTTATTAAATAAAATTACACTAACTCATGATGGTAAAAAAACCTATAAAAGTTGTTAAATTATTCTAATTAACATTTTGTCTAATTAATAATACTAATACCATAAAAAATGGATATATAAGACATTATAAACTACTATAATTTCCTTAATACTATGTGATTCCACTTCTGATGTTGTTAGTCACATTTAAAAGAAAATCCTTTATTTATATTGAAGGGAACCAACCACAATACTATGAAACAAACGCAATTAGAATAAAAAAATTATACATTATAGTCCATTTCAATTATCATAAAGGAACTTAATAAAATTTTAATTTAACATATATACGTATATTTTTTCCTGAATTAAGTAATTATTTAATCCAATTTGATTATTCATGATTATAAGAAGATGTGATGAACACTTTTGGACATTTGGTACGGGTTTCCACATATCACTTTTATTTCTCTGAAATAAGAATTATTAAAAAGTTATTCCATGTTCATTTTGTGTGAATACCTCCATTTCATATAACGAATCATTGATGTATTTTTCTTCACTTAATTAAATAATTTTTTTTGATAATTGTAACCTTAATGGAGCACATAGTTCAACAAATTATATTGTCATAAAATAAATTTAACCCAATTTAAATTTTTGGGTTATAAATATACTCCCCTGATAATGTCAGGATATGATTATCTGTAAAATTAATTTTTATTATCATAATATGTGTTTAAATTTAATTATTTATAACTATATATGATCAAGTCATTTGACAAATAAACACATTAATGATATGCTATTTGTATAGTACATTATATTAAAATTTTATTTTAAATTTTTCTTTATAAAATTTAAATGAAATGTTTTCATGAAAAATATATCATCATGAATGGGTTTTCCTAATTTCACAATAACATAATATTTGGATATTCCAATACCAAATTACATGGATATATACATTGAAAACGGGTTTTTTTAATTTTGGCTCGTGCCTTACAAATTAATGTATAATTGTCATATAATTCCATTATGGTATGTTTTAGATGTCCCGAATTTCTCATTTCATCATTATGAGATTATTTATTGGAAATTCAGGTGATTATTTTACTAGTGAAATATCCATGGTTTTTTATTCCCTTTTTTTAATTTATAATTAATAATTCGATCAAATTTTATTCATATTATATTTTTTCATGATTATGTTTTAATGGTATGTGTTTTCAGTTATTCACCATACATTATTATCTATATTTATTTATGATAGCATATATGTATGCTTACCCTTACATAGCATTTGATATCACACATTTATTAAGTTTTAATTTCCTATAGGATACCAAGATGATAATTATGATTGGCATAAAGGGATAATCTTTGAGAATAATATTTTCCTCAAAGGATTCACTAGGATTTATTTTATATTTTAGTTCGTAATGTAAGACTCATTTACAAAATCTGGGTTCAAAATATTCTAAACTAATCAGTCATTTGTGTCTCAAATCATGTATTTATGATAATGAAATAATGAAATGAACCCTCATTAGAATAACGTTGTTGGGTTCTTTAAAGTATGGGAGACATCAACAATAAATTGGGTGTCTTGATATGGTTGACATTTGCCTCGATCTGGACACACATTGTTAGTGAATTTAGTTTCACGAGTTTCTAAAATGTAGTATAACCTTGTGATGTTGGAATAGATCAAAGACAACTATAAATGCATGTATATGGGATTTTATTATTCACGTGGTTACGTTTTAACTTTCCCGACCATTAAATCATCTTTAGTATATTGAAAGAGTTTAGTCTCTACACAAAAAATACATTGTTTTAAATATAATTTTTTGATCACCGATAGAACTAGATGATGTTTCAATTGAGGAGATATATTTGACAATCCATAAGGTGAGGTGTTAACCGTTAGAAATTTAAGGGTGGTTACAGTCATTTTCATTTTTAATTCATAATTTTTAGTGATTTTGTGATTTCAATGATTATCTTTTGATATGCCTATAAGGGCCTTCCTATTGTGGGGGGTACCATATCAGTAATAGTTAATATTGTTATATGATGGAAGAGTTGTTTATGTTCTAAAAATATTTATAAAAAATTCATGAATGTGTAGTTTTGTAGATTATTAGGTTGAGGGTATGGATTCTATTTTTTCCTCCAAGGTTTCTCATGGGGGATAATGTTTATGGTTGGGAGATTATAAGGACATATGTTTTTGAATAATGGAATTTTATGAATATTTATTTTTCATTAAAATGATTTTAAATTACAAAATGGAAATTTACCCTAGTATATGGTCTCAAAATATATTTTTTTCACCACTCATGTTGTCCTAGAATATTGTTTTTACCCTACAACATGATTTTGTAGGAATTATAGGCCATCCAAATTTAAGAGAAATAATTAGTAATTAATATTTAATTAAATAAATAGTAATTGTTTCTCCTGACTACATTCATACATATCTTCCGAATAAAGATATATATTTAGATTTAACCATCTTCATTGAGTCTAGAATGGTGTGTTTTTCTGACGTGGGGCATAAACTCGGGCTGGGCATTGGGGTCGAGTCGGGCCCCACAACCAATTTAGACTGCTTTTTTCTTTTTCATATTTTTTCTTCTCTTATCATTAATTCCTTACTAAATTATCACACAAATGATTTAGGAATATCCTTCTCCAAAACCTATATAGAATTGTAATGAGAGTGGAATAAAGTATGTCATAGGAATAGTTTTACAGATGTAGATCATAGGGAGATCTGAATCATAATTTTATAGTTATGGTGCATGGAAACAAGTGATTCTCTAGCAGATTAAATCGAAAAATTGTTATTTTTATGTCTTTCTGAAAATCCACATTGATTTACCCTTTTTAGATTAAAATTCTATTTAGTATTAAATAGAACGACTTCATAGAAGATCATTCAATATGGTGGTGAAAATAGGGGTTTCAAGATACGTCAGGGGTTTCCCATTCCGAAATCCCAATCACATGGGGTGTAGTTCAGGGGGAGAAATAAATGTGTTCTTCTTGTATTGGGAATATGATCATTTTAGAAGTACACATCATGTAGGGGGTTTATACGCTATGTACATGGACTCAACCGTGTATCTGAGTACCTGTCATGAACCCCTCCCGCCAAAGATGCCCCTCCTGAGCTGGCAATGATGAAAGGGAGATAATGACCCCCGAGTCCCGCCTCAACTAGGCCCCGAGGTGGCGACTAGCACCAAGGGAATGCGTTTTCACAAATATGGGAGGCATTACCCTTTTTTATTATTTAGGATCGGGAGACAGGACAAGTCAACCACCCTAAAGGAAAAGAAACAAGTGTATATAAATAAACCCAAACCAAGCCCACATGCATGTTTAATCAGTTTATAACAAGGTACAATTACAAGAAAGATCAAAGTACAATACCAAAAGAAAAAAAAGGTACAAAAATAGCAACAACTCCCACTATCCGACATGTAGGGTCCCGCACGGCCCTGGTAGTCCTCCTGGAAACCTGAAAGTAAACGAATGGTGAGCATAAAATTATACTCAGTAGGGAAACATAAACTCTCGTGCCCAAGTGGCGAGACATCCTAATGTCCCGTGAGAACAACAGAAGAAACCTACCAAGGAATTCTATCCACCCAACCTCACCAACCACACTCTTTAAAACACAAGCACAACAGGTAGTAGTATATAATAAACAAGAGTATTGGGTACCCCACACCATTTCCCTTTTGTTAGATGCTCTTCCTAACGACAAATGTCCTGACCCTACCACACTCTCCCCGCCCGAACACACCTGGGTCTCACAACCATGTATCTCGCCCGCACACACCTGGGCCTCACAACCACGTATCCCGCCCGCACACACCTGGGCCTCATCCTGAAGATTCTTTGGAAACAGTAGAACCTTCCCGAAGAGTCTTGGGCTAAAACCACCCCAATCGAAACCTAGTCAATGATTTATAGGTGTAAGGTCGCCTCAAGCCATCACAGCCTAGGGGAGAAGGTGCATGAAGGAGCTAGTAACTAAGGGAAAACAACCTCTCCCATAAAATGAGAGTGTTCGGTACTAAGTGCTCAACACGGGTGGGGTGCGATAAAAACACAAAAGATACAAATATATATATATATATATATATATATATATACCAACCGCAAAACCCAATATATGGCTTCTAAAAAGAGAAACTGAGCATGTGCCTCGGCACTGCTACTACAAAGCATGCATACAACAAACAAACCCAACACCCTTTAGGTTTTCACATTTCAGTAGAAATAGTTATTTAGTTCCTTAACTACTGGGCAACTATCCACAACTAACCACACCAATCATTCGTAAAACATATCCCTGCCATCCACAAAACAAGTTAGGAAAAACATAAACATCATAACAAAGTCCCTCTTATCAACCAACCAACCCCATTGATTATTATTTCTGTTTCATTACCACACCCCACCATTCATTAACTCTTCCTCTTTTATTTATTAATCACAACCCATAACCCATTCACATTAAAACCCAACCCTACATCCCGCTGCCAACCAACATAACAACAACCGCATCGAAACCTGTACATCAATATCCCTTTAATACCATTTGTTGCAGCCCCACTGTCAGGTACCAACATAACATTCACACCAACCCACAACCAAGTCAACCGTAGCCCCGCTACTCACCCAATCCACAACAACCCACAAAAACACCTCCAACACATTCCATGTAACCAAGGCAACACCCACATGTTCATTATTCCATTTTGTTTAACCAGGGTGATCACACAAGGGTTCCAGATTTTCATTTAATCAGCCAACATTACGTGATTATCCAATTTCCACATTCCACAAGATTCCATCCAAAAGAAAATACAGAAGGATAGGGAAAATTTTAATTGATTAAGAAAAGGCCCCCAACGACCATGATTTTCAGTAGGTAGAAGATCATTCAATTCAAAAATATAATATCACAGGATATAAAAAGTAAAGTAACATCAATCACTAACTTCCCAACCCCATTCGTTAACCAGTTATTATATTTATTTAATGGTTCAATTGTTTCTCATGAAAACAAAAGGATACCGGCCCCCCATGATACACAAATTAGAGAGACAATGGTGAGATCCCTACCTTAACAGGTTCCTATGTCATTCTATGAACACGAACACCATGATCACAAGGATTCTCCCCCGATGACTGCACCCACCAAAGACGTCATGGAACCACCGAATCAACAACACAAGAATCTTCCTCAACACGGAGACCACACACTATATCATGGAAAGAAAACGGGATAAGTAGGATCGGAAATATAATACAAGAACACAGGTTTAACATACCATTTTAGAGTCGTTAATCAAAGACCGTCATTCCCGTCAATTATCAACAGTCTCCTCGGTCGGAAACTGCGGAGGGGAAGTCGAAGAAGAGGGAACACAACAGGGTTTACGGTGTTCTCCTTGCCGACATGATCCCGCAACCACTAACGGATCGACAATCGGAGTCCGGATGGAGAAGTTAGATGAGGAAGACTTCTCGATCATCCAAGAGAGTCGTCGTGCGAAGAACAAGTGATTGGTCTGGAAATAATCCGCGAACCTTTCTTATATAGGCAACAAATAGGTAAAATAGTATGCATCATGTATTAATGAATACACAGTGTGACCATACACCCATTACGCATTTTGACTGGTCAACACACGACATGTCACGCGGTTTCCACGCGTTTTAATAATAATGACAATTCTATTAATATTTGGTGTATCGTTGACCTGAGTCATAAGTCATGAAAAGGTATTCATCATTGGACGTAAAATGACTGTCTTAAATACAGGATTACACTACCATTGATGGTTCGTCATTCCGACACCTTATGAAGAACTTACAGACTTTTTAAGTTTTGATAACCCAAAATAATAATACTATTATTTTATTATTATTATTATAAGTTAATATTTAGATCAAAAGGGCTTGTGGGGTGAATCTCTCCTCTTACTCCATGCGCACTATCTTATATAATTATTGTATTACTATTATAATATATTAAATCTACATTATATAAAATATATGATATATTAAATCAAATTATATAAAAAATATACGATTTATACAAGGGAATGGGGGAATTCACGCCTCCCCCTCCCCATGTCATGCGCCTCCCCATTAATTTCTTATAATTTATTAAATAAAACCACATTCCTTTTAATAGTATTATTATAATTATTATACGATCAATATTATTAATTTCATATTTCAATTTTGGGAGAACCTATGCACAACCATTCCATGAGACTCAAAACCATTTCATTTAATTGAATTAAAAGACCAAACCAAATTAATATAACTTACATATTAAACCCCATTTTAATACATTTAATTTTATTATCCTCTCGCACATAGTTTTACACCATTATTGTTATTTATTTTTCTTAAATAAAAAAAACATTTCATCAACTTATTTTATTAACTCACTGACGTTATTGTTTTTAATAACAAAAAGATTTATGCTCATCTCATTGACCATGTTAAACCACCCTGTTGGATATCTGAATCAGACCATGCCACGTCAATGTCGCGTAACATCCGTAAATTTAATTATTTTATTTCTAATTATTTTTATTTCACACTGATTAAATTGAAACCACTTTTATTAAATTAAAACCATTCAATTTAATGAACCCAATATAACGAACTCACCTTTAATTTTATGAACGCAACACCATGCTTCCACTTTCATCTTCATTTAATTGTTTGCAATAAATACCATGACTCATTTCATCAATTTCTCATTATTATTAATATTATGAATAATATTAATATCACAACACCCATTATTATTATTCAAATTTAATTTCAACAATTACTCAATTTATAACAAAATGCATGTTTCATTTATCAACGTCTAATGGATCACACACCATCCCACTTCACATCATTAATAATAATAACACCCATTAAATCATTTTATCATGATTATTCTTTTTAGTATAATTAATCACACAATTTATGTCATAATCATTATTATTTAACATATTTTTACGTTATCATCAGTATTAAAATTATCATTATAACGTGTGTCATGTTGGCCACATAAATTTCAACAAGGGAATGGACCAGAGGGGTCCGGTCCATTACATCAGATACCTCTCAAAACATTCTCATCCTGGAGAATTAATAATTAACCCAGAAAAAAAAATAATGGATCCGATCAACCACTCTACAAGATACCTCTCAGGGCTCTTGTCATAACAAGAAACAATTGACAACCCTGATTATATGAGTTAGGAATTCCCTCTCCTATGTCGAGATATTATCCGCTTTAGGCGACACTGACTCGCCTGCACGGGTTTAATCACATCCTCATTAATGCGTCTCGATTAAGGACTGGGATTTCACACTTCTATATATTTGGATTTTCCAACTTACACAGCCCCCAACACTGTACAACCCACACACTGCCCAGACACATGGCTTGGGGAATTACTTCTACCATGTCGAGATATTATCCGCTTTAGGCGGCACTGACTCACCTGCACGGGTTTAATCACATCCATATTAATGCGTCTCGATTAGGGATTATGTCTTCCCCATCCCACATTATAGGGCTCTTCACGTACATTTAAAGAAAAGCAGGAAACAACATAGCATTAAAAACTCACAAAAACAAGGTCCAGGCCCAAAGAATGAGAAAAACAGTTCCATCAATGGAGTGTAATGCTCCCAAAAAAACATAAAGGATATCATTCAAGACAACCCAAACACATCTCTATCGATCCCCGATCCTTTTAGAGATGCTACCTCCGATGCATGCAACTATCTGCGCCCAGCTCCTCTGCCTCTCTGTTGACGTCTGCCTCCTCGACCATGTCCCGATTGGGATCCTTGAGGAACACCTTGTGGCTGGCCACCACCTGCTCCATCTCCCCTCAGTGGGACTAGAGCCTGTTGCTGCAGGAAGGGTCTCTCCTGTGACTGGTGCTGCTGAGGCGGGTGCTAAACTTGTCCATATCCACCGTATAGAGCTTTGGTCGGGCACCGACTCTGAATGTGCCGGAAACCTCCACAAGAAAAAAACATTGGTCCTGGGCTAGTGAAAAAGGGACGAGGACCTGAAGATCTGAACTGGAACAGCTGGGGCCTGATCCCTACTGGCCGGAAACTTGAAGGTCCCGTCGCAGGAGACCTGTTGCTGACTTCCCTCCTCTTCGATGAACATGGTTGGATCCCCTCACTTAGTGCACCTCCCTGCGAGTGATCCTTTCTACCACCTATGCCTTCTTCTGTACTGCCATGTACGTCGGAAGGGTGAACGGGGTGACAACATACTTGAGTGAAGGACGAAGCGCCTCCTCCAAACGTCTCGCCCGAGACTCCTCATCCAGAAAGAGATCCGAAGCAAAGCGCAGGAGATCCTTGAACATGATCCCTAGCTCTCGCACTCACATACTCCCCTGCTGAATGGAGTGTAACTCCTGCTGCTTCTACACCTTGATCATGGAAGAAAGGAATTCCTCTCGGAATTCCTTCTCAAAGTCAGCCCATGGATCCTTACCTCTATCCTCTCTCCGAGGTACAGTGTCCACCACTGTCGCGCCACACCTCTCAGCTAACTGACTTCTAGGGGAACCCAGTACTCCCTCGGAGCACAGATCAAGGTAACAGAGATCCCTAGCTCTTCAAGCCACCCCTCCATCTCCATATCTGACGTACTAACCTCGTACTTCTTGTGGGTCTGCCGCTGGAAAGAATGGAGAGTCTTCTGCCACTGGCTATCTTCCTCCTCTCGGTCAATCCTCAACTGATCGACCGCCTAGATCTACTGGGCCTCGGCCGTCTGATCCACTCGGGGATGACGTCCAGGTGCCATAGCTGTACGGTAAACATGGTTTTCTTAAGCCCAAGTATTAAGGAAATTTCTCAAGGTTTTATTTTATCACATTATTTCAATTTCTTTCCCAGAACACACAAATCTAGTAAAACACAATCATGATGATTCATGTTCCTTCCCTAGGGTCCCTACCCTGAAATCAATGTGGTCTGACATGGTTGATCGGTAGGCTCATAGTCCTTGCATCGGACCACAGGGGGTCCTAAAATCCTGTGTCCTAGCTGGTCTTCCCTGGCCTATGTCACGCACCAAGATTAACTAACATTGTTGCCCTACCATCCCATGCAATCCTCGCTATTCCTAACTCCAGACTCCGTCCTATCTCTCAACCATCACCTCTGATACCATTCTGTCACGACCCCCTCAAACCAAAGATTCCCCTACTGAGCTGGCAATAGTGAAAGGGAGATAATGACCCCGAGTCCTGCCTCCAGTAGGCCCCGGGGTGGCTACTAGAACCAAGGGTATGATTTTTCACAAATATCGGAGGCATTACCCTTTTTTATATTATTTAGGATCGGGAAATAGGAAAAGTCAACCACCCAAAAGTAAAAGAAAAAAGTGTATATAAATAAACCCAAACCAAGCCCACATGAATTTTTAAATAGTTTATAACAAGTTACAAGTACAAGAAAGCACAATGTACAATACCAAAAGAAAAAAAAGGTTCAAAAATAGCAACAAATCCAACTGTCCGACTAGTAGGGTCCCGCACGGCCCTGGTAATCCTCCTGGAAACCTGAAAGTAAACGTAGGGTAAGAATACAAGTATACTCAGTAGGGAAACCTAAAGCTCTCATGCACAAGTGAGGAGACATTCTAATGTCCCGTGAGAACAACAAGAGAAGCCTAGAAAGGAATTATATCCACCCAACCTCACCAGCCACACTCTTTAAAACACAAGCACAACAGGTAGTAGTATATAAGGAACAAGAGTATTGGGTACCCCACACCATTTCCCTTTATTTAGCTGCTCTTCCTAATGACGAATGTCCTGACGCTGCCACACTCTCCTCGCCCGCACACACCAAGTCCTCACAACCACATATCCCGCACGCACACACATTGGCCTCACAACCCTGTATCCCACCCGCACACACCTGGGCCTCACAACCACATATCCCACCTGCACACACATGGTCCTCATCCCAAAGATTCTTGGGAAACAGTAGAACCTGCCCAAAGAGTCTTGGGCTAAAACCACCCCAATCGAAACCTACCCGGAGAGTCTTAGGTGTAAGGTCGCCTCAAGCCATCACAGCCTAGGGGAGAAGGAGCAGGAAGGATCTAGTAACTAAGGGATAAACACCTCCTCCCATAAAATGGGAGTGTTCGGTACTAAGTTCTCAACATGGGTGGGGTTCAATAAAAACAAAAAGTTACAGATATATATATATATACCAACCTCACAGCCCAATCTATGGATTCTAAAAAGAGAAACTGAGCACGTGCCTCGTCACTGCTACTACAAAGCGTGCATACAATAAACAAGCCCAACCCCATTTAGGTTTTCACATTTCAGTAGAAATATTTATTTAGTTCCTTAACTACTAGGAAACTATTCACAACTAACCACACCAGTCATTCGTAAAACATATCATTGACATCCGCAAAACAAGTTAGGAAAAACATAAGCAGCACAACAAAGTCCCTCTTATCAACTAACCAACCCCATTGATTATTATTTCTGTTTCATTACCACAACCCACCATTCATTAACTCTTCCACTTTTATTTATTAATCACAACCCATAACCCGTTCACATTAAAACCCAACCCTACAGCCCCACTGCCAATCTCCATAACCACAACCGCACCGAAACCCGTACATCAATATCCTTTTAATACCATTTATTGCAGCCCCACTGTCCATTACCAACACAACATTCACACCAACCCGCAACCAAGTCAACCACAGCCCCGCTGCTCTCGCGATCCACAACAACCCACAAAAACACCCCAAACACATGCCACGTAACCAAGACAACACCCACATGTTCATTATTCTATTTTGTTTAACCGGGGTGATCACCCAAGGGTTCCAGATTTTAATTTAATCAGCCAACTTTATGTGATTATCCAATTTCATCATTCCATAAACTTCCATCCATAAGAAAATACAAAATGAGAGGGAAACATTTAATTGCGTAAGAAAAGTCCCCCAACGACCATGATTTTCAGTATGTAGAAGCTCATTCAATTCGCAAATATAATATCACTGGATATAAAAAGTAAAGTAAAAACAATCACTAACTTCCCAACCCCATTCTTTAACAAGTTATTATCTTTATTTAATGGTTCAACTATTTCTCAAGAAAACAAAAGGATACCCACCCCGCATGATACACAAATTAGAGATACAGAGGTGAGATCCCTACCTTAACAGGTTCATATGTCCTTCTACGAACACGACCACCACAATCACAAGGCTTCTCCCCGAATGACTGCACCCACCAAGGATGTCGCGACACCACTGAATCAATAACACAAGAAACTTCCTCAACACAGAGACCACACTCTATAGCATGGAAAGAAAACGGGTGATGTAGGATCGGAAATAGAATACAAGAACATATGTTTAACATACCTTTTTAGAGTCGTTCGTCAAAGACCGTCGTTCCCGTCATTTATCAACAGTCTCCTTGGTTGGAAACTGTGGAGGGGAAGTCAAAGAAGAGGAAAAAGAACAGGTTTTACGGTGTTATCCTTGCCGACACGATCCAGCAGCCACTGACGGATCGACAATCGGAGTCCGGATGGAGAAGTTAGAGGAGGAAGACTTCTTGATCATCCAAGAGCGTCGTCGTGTGAAGAAGAAGCGATTGGTCTGGAAATAATCCGCAACCCTTTCTTATATAGGCAAAGAATAGGTAAAATAGTATGAAACGTGTATTAATGAATACACGGTGTGACTGTACACCTGTTACGTGTTTTGACTAGTCAAGACATGACATGTCACGCGGTTTCCACGCATTTTAATAATAATGATAATTCTATTAATATTTGGTGTTTCGTTGACCTGAGTCATAAGTCATGAAAAGGTATTCATCATTGGTCGTAAAATGACTGTCTCAATTACAGGATTACAATGTCGTTGACGGTTCTTCATTCCGACACCATATGAAGAAGTTACAGACTTTTTAAGTGTTGATCACCCAAAATAATAATACTATTATTTTATTATTATTATTATAAGTTAATATTTAGATCAAAAGGTCTTGTGGGGTGAATCTCTCCTCTTACTCCATGCGCACTCCCTTATATGATCATTGTATTACTATTATAATATATTAAATCAACATTATATAAAATATATGATATATTATATCAAATTATATAAAAAAATATACGATTTATACAAGGGAAAGGGGGGCATTCACGCCTCCCCCTACCCATGTCATGCACCTCCCCATTAATTTATTATAATTTATTAAATAAAACCACTTTCCTTTTAATTGTATTATTATAATTATTATACGATCAATATTATTATTTTCATATTTCAATTTTGGGAGAACCTATGCACAACCATTCCATGCGACTCAAAACCATTTCATTTAATTGAATTAAAAGACAAAACAAAATTAATATAACTTACATATTCATCCCCATTTTAATACATTTAATTTTATTATCCTCTCGCACATAGTTTTACACCATCACTGTTATTTATCGTTCTTAAATAAAAATAACATTTCATCAGCTTATTTTATTAACTCACTGACATTATTGTTTTTAATAACAAAAAGATTTACGCTCGTCGCATTGACCACATTAAACCACCCCGTTGGGTATCTGAATCCGACCATGCCACGTCAATGTCACGTAACATCCGTCAATTTAATTATTTTAATTCTATTTATTTTTATTTCACACTGATTAAATTGAAACCACTTTTATTAAATTAAAACCATTCAATTTAACAAACCCAATATAACGTACTCACCTTTAATTTTATTAATGCACCACCATGCTTCCACTTGAATCTTCATTTAATTGTTTGTAATAAATACCATGACTCATTTCAACAATTTCTCATTATTATTAACATTATGAATAATATTAATAACACAACACCCATTATTATTATTCAAATTTAATTTCATCAATCACTCAATTTATAACAAACTGCATGTTTCATTTATCAACTTCTAATGGATCACACACCTTACCTCTTCAAATCATTAATAATAATAACTCCCATTAAATCATTTTATCATGATTATTCATTTTAGTTTAATTAATCACACAATTTATGTCATCATCATTATTATTTAACATATTTTTACGTTATCATCAGTATTAAAATTATCATTATAACATGCATCATGTTGACCACATTGATTTCAACAAAGGAATGGACTGGAGGGGTCGGGTCCATTACAGTACCCATGACATGTACCCATGTAGGGGAACATTTCCATGTAGAGTACACAACTTCATCCCATGTGGGTTGCACACCATATAGAAATAAATTTCCAGGATCTATACATGGATAATCTATTTTTGTTACACCAGAAAGTATACCCTGTAGTGTAAATGCAATGTACACAATAAAACATCATGTACATGGGAATTGACTAACCAATTCCAGGTGAGGTATATGACTTGGTGGTGATTCAGGAGAGCACACCATGTACTGGGTATGCATTACATGTAATACACCTTTGTCAACTATTTTAGGGGTTTCTGTATCATTAAAACCTATAGATTTACTTGGACATGTGAATATTTCATTTGGAGTAAATTTACAAATATCTCATAATGGTGATACCTGTTGGAAGATTTGTAGAAACCAAGGTGGAATTTCTGGTGTTTTATTGAACATATATGTTCTTAATATGGTAATCGAATCAGGTTGTCTCTAGAATGTGATACCATGATCTAAGATGGGACACGATCCATCTCCCACGCCCAATAGTTATGTGAATTTTTCCCATGAGGACATATCTCTTTCTAGATGTTCCCTTATAGAAATAGAGTTCATGTTGTTGGTTGTTCCCATCTACCGCCGGTAGAAGTACTCTACATACCTTTCATCCTAGAACATCATTTGTGGGATTGAATTATCATATTACAATTCTGAGCCTCCCATGTAGTATTCTCATATTTTCTCGCTAAATCATAAATCCCATGTAGAATTTCTCCTTCTACCATCAATAGTGAGGATTCAAAGTAGGATTCAAGTATTCTGTAATGATATGTGGGACCTCACTTGTGCCTTTCTATTTGACTAATGGTGATCTAGTATTCCAATTATTGGTATAGAAGTTCGAAGGAGTCAACTTATAACTTGTTTTGAACTTATTATCCCAAAGGGATGTGGTATTAGTTGTGGGTTTAGGATTTCATACACTCTTGGTCATTTATTTATATAGTCATTTATTTACAACTGACGTAGTGATGTTAGTGAGAGGTTATTCCTAGTTTTTAGTGTTGATCATAATGTAATGTGATGTCTATCCGTGAGAATTTTCAATGGATTTTCTTGGTATCTGGTCATTGAGATTTATTGAAATTAATGGTGTCCCATATATATATATCATATGATCCAAAAATAAATCCTATGAGCATGACTATTATATTTTTATGGATACCCATAGTAACTTCTTGCAGTACAGAATTTGTTCATTAAATGATCAAATGCCTTGGACATTGTTACTCCATAGATCTGACCCACTAGGATTCCATGGATATTTGTACTACTTGGATCCATATTACTATATACACCTTGAGTGAAAATTGGATACAAGGATAGAATTACAGGATAGATAAATATATGTAAACCATGAGTGATACTTGGATTCCAATGTAGGAATTCCTTGGATTGATTTACCAGCACAATGAATTTATATATTCTTTGACTGATACATGAATTAAAATGATGGAATGATATGGATGAAATCACAGGAAGGATGAATTTATATATATTGAGTTATACAAGTGTTTTCATTTAGTAATTACTTGGAAATACTAGTAGGATTGATCATTTTATATAATCTATGGATGATTATACTCTTGTCGAGTGACACAAAGGATATATCCTGGGATTCAGTGGATGCAACATTACTATATATCCTAGAGGAACTTCTAAAGATGGGGCAACTGAGAAGTTTATATATTTAATAATGCTGATCATGTAAATGAATCAAGAGTTCCTTCCATAAAAATTTCTTGATGGTGATCCACATGGGGATTATCTAAGTCACATTTTTTTGATTTTATATGGATCCATACCATGTAATCACACATTTGATGGATTACATGATGAATGACTAGTATGATATCCAGATCAATGATGCTTTTTCTGGACTATATATCAGTCTATGATATCCTAATTTATTTTTATTATAGATTGTTATGGGAGAATACATGATTAGGTCATGTATCCCCCTGTTAGGATTTAGTTTCATTCGAGAAATTTCTAACATTGGCCAAATTGGGTATTTTATATAGGGATTTTTGACTCAAAGATTGAAACAAAGATAAATATTTTAGTTTTTTATTCATTAATTACATCCTCATAAAAGTATTTATTTGAGAACAAGATTATATATATATATATGTGGGGATATTTATAAACACATACATACACATACTCATGTAGGATGGAACCGTGTTTAGATGATTGTGGATTGGAACCCATGAATCAGTTGAGGAAATGTTTTTATTCTTTATACATATTTTTTAATCATTTTTAATTTTCCTGGAAAAGATAATAATATTTAATGACCATAAACTAATGAATTTATATTTATAGGTTCATCATTGGAGTGGCTTATTGAGATTGTTTCTCACCCCTATACATGCACTTTGATGTGCATGAGGACCTAATTTCTTCATTTCAGATTGAGAATATATTCATAGTGGATAAGAATACATCCAATTGTTTCATGGTAATGTATAACTATTCATGTGGATTATTATTATCATGATTTTCTAGCACACTAATTTCAGGAGACCGGGTATGTAGTCTCGCTCAAGCTAAATAGTAGAGTGATTTTCTTTCATTTAATTTCATTTATGTAATTCTGTATATATAGTCGGGCTAGTGGGTGGCCATTATTGTATTTATGTCATGGATATTAGAGATTTTATATATTTTCATATATTACACTTCATGTTATATTTTATATTATTTATTTATTCAATACTCTATTTAGATACATTTTGGATGATATCTTCTTACTTTTTCAATGTTTACTATGAATTGGGGGTATTGTCTCTTCTCGGACAGACCCTAGGCCTTCACTACTAGTCAGAAGGCACTACTGTAAAAAGGATAATTAATGGGGCCTCGTAAATAACTTTATTGGATGAACTATTTAGTAGAATAACATTCATGTTGAGAAATTGTATGTATTCAATGATGATGATGTTACAAGATACCAAAAAGGTTTACCTATGATTAATATTGGTTTATAGCGTTTTCTTTGATAAATATTTTCATCACATGGATCTTGATTTTTTATTATGTGGAATAATATTTTTATTAAATCATAATTACATGTTACATATATAATGATTAATGCAATGATGGTTATGAGTTCTTTCATGATACTCCCATTAACATTGATTACATCATTATTCCCATATGTTCTTATTGTGTTCATTATTGAAATTCACATGTTAAAGAAAATGTTTTCCCTTACGGATCATTTAATATCTCCCTAAATATGTTTCCCTTCACCCATGTTATCATTTTATTGAATTGAAGTAATTAAAAAATTAACTTATTTCATATGTATGATGATGTTGAATTAATCTGAAATAATATTGGTTGGATTATTTGAGAGTAATGATAATTTAATTATGAGGATATTGATTATATAAGATTTTTTAATAATTATCTATTACCATAGACATTAAATGTACTTTTTAATATATATCATCTCAGTTTTCATTTTAAAAATCAACGGATTGGGTTTTATAAATCAGGACACCTTTTATTGTATCAAATCCGAGAATGTAATGTTATTGATTTCAGAAATGGATCTCAGAGTGTATGTTCTTGGGATATTATAGTTTGTATCAAAGGTTATATTAGAAATATTTAGTGATAGTGATATTTTAATGTGTGTTTATAATATGACTTATGGATACCATCATAGTTCTATAAGATTAATAATTAAGTCATTTTCAATGACATAGACACCACATTGATATAATAATGTGATTAATCACATTTTATGAGACATTTTATTTGATTTGGGTATATCTAAATATATGTATTAACATTATGTATGCATTTAATTTTTATTAAACAAATAATTTGATGTATTGATAACCCTTATTTTTATAGGATATTCGATATAGAGGTAATTATGGGAGAAAATGTTTTATGGTATAGAAAACCATGGCATTGAAGAGTGATTTAGTGACTAAGTTATTAATGTTATTTCAATATAAGGTATCTATATTTTATTGCATGTAGGATAAAAATAATTATATAATTTTTCAAGGTTAAAAAACAATTTATCGTTAATGTTATTGAGGTTATTTTGGATATAGGGTTATTCATCAATGGAATGATGTTGTTTAACCTTTGGGTTTTACCATTGGATTTTGAAGATTAATGTAACATATAATGTTCCCTTCATTTTTTGAATTATCATTGCATTTTATAACTATTTTGGGTTTTCTGTAAATATAGTTTGAATATATTTATTATCGGTTTTTTGAATATGATATCCATTATGTGTTGATTTTAGTTATCTATCTATGAAATATTCATCTTGGATACTCATCATTTAGAGAAAATGATGAAATTTGGATCTAAATTCACAAAATGATAAAATTATAATATGCATTTATGTAAAGTTGATTATTCAATAGTTTATATGGGAAAATAATTCCTTAACTTTTGAAAAATGAATCATTAAATAAAAAAATTATTTTGTTATATTCATATTTGAGGAATCAGATTGCCTTTTATGTCCTCATACCGTTTTAGTTTTTAGGTCCTTAACATTATATTGATCATTATTTTTTTTCAAGGTTCCCTATGATTGTTAGTAGTTGTTTTACAATACACATTTGTTCTATGTCTAAGTTTCCACTTCTCAACTTTTCCCTTCTAAATGGAAACCACGTTATGTTGTATAAAAGATGAGCTTTTTACATTCTTTTCTCTCTAAATAGAAGGTTGTTTTATTGATCCTTTATATGATTAAGGTTCCAAATAATGTATTTAAAAATTTCAAAACATCAATTACTAATATAAAGTTCATATTATTAGAATGAAAGTTATTAGTGGAGGGATGATGTAACACCTCAATATTTTAAATGTTGAAAATTATGTTTGATATTATATAAGACACACAACAGAATGACTATAAGACAATGAGATATACCAAAAATTATGACATATTTAGAATTTAAGAAACTTAATCACTTTATTTTTTTTGTGGATCATGATGCCCCAAATATTTTATTCTCAATATCATGAAAGACAAAAAACAATGATATTATAAGACATGCAAAATGAAGAACTGTTATAACATATCCATTAAATATGAAGGTATGATTAATGTTATATAATTTTTGATATATATATATATATATATCCAATTCTATATACATTTTAAAAATCTTCTTATTATAAAATGAATAATTTTTTGGGATGTAATTTTATTGTTCAAAATTAGTTTTTCGTCAAAATGGATTTTATTAAATTTTGTAATGAAATATTTGAAATAATTTTTTTTAATTATTAAAAAATTTAGTAGATAAAATTAATTTATTTTTTGAAATGATATTATAAAAATTTACATAGGGTGAATTTTGGATATTTATTTGAAAAATATTTATTTTAGTTAATAGTTAAAAATAATGGTTTATATAAAAAATTTCAATTATTTTCTATAAAGTAATTATTTTAAATGGAAAATTATTATTTAAATATTATTTAATGTATCATATGTGTTATTGATTAATATTTAATCTACATGATTACCATTTAGTCATCATTATTTAGAAATATTGTAAATGGTTTTTTTTGTTTTAGAAATTAGATAGTTCTAAAAAGTGTTTCAAAGTACACAATGATCCTCCATTGTAATTATGTAATTTAAAACCTAATATTGAATGATGAAAATTAAGTAAATAAAAAATATATAAATATATATAAATTTTAATTCATATAATTATTATAATTACTCATAGTTTTAATATTAAATCATATTTGTTTTCGGGAAAATGCTCTTCAAGAAAACCAACGTTTTCATTGTGTTTTTAGGTTTTTCATTAGAATTAATTTATCCACATATATGAATGTAGTTTTTTAAAATTAATTAAATATTTATTATAATAATATATAATATAATCTAATAATGTGAAATTAATTTTTAACCACAATTATTAGTCAAATTGGTAAAAATTAATTACATTGAATATTGCTAAAACAGGGGTTTACACAGTACATGCACTTCTGTTAAAATTGGTTTATCAATAACATGTGTTATTTACATAATAAATATAATCTAATATTTAGGATATTTTTGTATAAATTATTTCATATGTATCATTTAATTTTATCCTTATTAGATAAATTACATTGGTAAATTAAAAGAATCAAGTTGCTGCTATAAAAACATAAAAGATTACTTTGGGTAATCATAATGACTATGAAATAACAAGAAAAATGTAATTTGTTTTTTATGTTGGAGGTCGTTAACGAAAAAATAAACCCTAACCTCCATTTATGAAAATATATCGACCACATGAGGTGAGTGTGACCTCCCATTATTGGAAAAATTTGGTTATTTAGAAAAAAGACACGCCAACAAATTTATAAAAGGAAACCCCCTCTTCTATCTTCTACACACATTAACCAATTATTCATTCATAAAATCAATACCCAAATACATTATAAAATTTCAATATACACATATTATAGGAGTTATTTTTGACATAAATCCAACCTATGAAGGATTTTGGTTCCTACATAAGGAGGATCCTCATAGAAGAGGTAACGTTCATCAATTAGCTTTTTTATTTCATTTCATCCACCACATCCCTGAATTATTATGAAACCATGATGATAAAAAACATAATTATATTAAATAATAACAAAATTATCTTAATTTAATGACCTAAAACCATCTACACTTCTATCAAATGGGTTATGACGTAATAATCTATGTGTATGGTGGACTACTGCCTCATGAACTGATGTCATACATTTTCCCATTTCCACAACTTGAGATAGGGAATGGTGATGGATAAAAATTATGTATATGATATTTAAATAATAATAACACATATTGAGTGATAATAATAGATATTTCATTTTTACTCTCCATTCTATAAGAGATATTATAGCATCACAGATGTGTAAAGTGGACTACCGCCACATGATGTGAGGTGCTTCATTTTTCATTAACGCTTTACATGTATGGTAATAAGAGTAAATATAATGAATAAATGTGGAATAAATTAAATCATTATGATATTAAATACAAATTTATCATTAATAAAATATATATAAACATTTTTTTTTCATTTTCACTGAATAATGATAAATCGTTCGTGTACATGTGGACTACTACCTTCACAATGCAGTGTGACTCTTTTTTCTTAACCGAAACAAATTTTTGTTCTATATAATCATATTTACTGATGTAATATTGTATATATGATATTATTTTAATTATTTAATGTTAAATTTATACATACGTCCATTCCATTATTATTGTTAAAAAATAGTAATGTTACTCATGCGTATGTAAGACCTACCACCTCCATGATGGTAACATAATACATTTCTAAATACTATATTCATGATTAGTACTAAAAATAATAATTTTTTTATAAATTTGATAAAAATTTCAATAATATTATTATTACATAGATATTAATATAGTGACATCTTTGACAGAAAAAACAATCCAATGTCATTTTTGACACATTCGCTGGATATGGTCCAAACATTTGACGTAAATCTAATTGGTTATATAATAAATTTTAACATCGTGATAAGTAAAATCAATCTAATAACAAACATGAGAATTTATTTTAATTAATTCAGTAATTAATATAATTTATCTATTAGTATGATAATGAACATGTGTGATGAATAAAAATTGGGGTAAGGGGTTTCACAACTAACATTTACTTCGATGAGATATATTCTATATTTACCAATTATATTTTTTTGTAGTGTATATAATTTAAATGAATATCATTAATTGATAATTTATAAATTTTAATGGAATTTTAAATAAATATGATATTCTCAGTATCATGGGATCGTGATCTAGATATTACAAAATTCCCAATGGATTTCAAGTCTCATTTATTTCTGGGAGATAAATGAAAATTCATAGATCATTAATTTTTTATGGAATTTATAAATTCTATTCGACATGTTATTTCATGAACCCAATTCTTTATACAATCTGATTTCTACCTCTAAATTTGTCATAACCCCCTCCCCAAAATGTGTAACTCTCTTGTGCTGAAAATGGGAGAAGGGGGATAATGATCCCTATTTCCCGCCTCCAAAAGGCCTTAGGATGGTGACTAGAACCGAGTGTATAGTAAATACAATGATGGGATTCAATACCCTCCAAGAGAACATTTTTTAAAGATAGGGATAAGATATACACCAACCAACTCTTACTCAGACAATTTTATTAAATAATATTTATGTACACATATATAATGTCATTAAAAACTACTAAAACTGGAAGGGAAAAATTGCGTGTACAAAAAGATTTTAAATCAACAGTGACCACAAATCCCAAACAGCTCCAAAAAACCCCAAGGTAGAAGTAACAAGTCTGATCACCAACATTCTACAACTGACTTAAAAACAGTTTATAAAACATAGGGTGAGTATGAAATTGTACTTAGTATGATCCTCACATGATCCTCTCATTAAAAATTAAAGAAAGAATGCTAAAGCACACTGAAGAAAAATTGAAACTAACACATCACCTAAACAAGTATACAATGTTCCCAGGCACACCATGTCTACTCACACCATGTATAAAATATAATTTATATGATATAATAACGAAATCAAGGTTACCCCGCTACCACTTCCATAATGGTTTTTTGATTTTATCCAATGTTTCAAGTCATGAGCATCTCACTCCAAAAAGGATCACCATTAGAAAAATAGGTTAGAACCACAACATATATCTCATGAAAAAATTCTTTCCTATACGATCATGGGTGAAGCACCGCACCATCCACACAACTAGATTTAACCAAGTATTTTTTTTGGATCCACTACAACCGTATAATAAGAATCATACATCGGGTATTATACATAAATTCATTATAACCTCTACAATGAGTACATATCCTGAAGGCATCATATCATATGCATGTTATACTGATTTTTTTCCATAGTGAACTATAACATAAATATAGGTATGTGAATTACCAAATGAAATTATATTCCTTTACACACATATATGGGGTAATGTTAACCATTGTACATACTTGAAAAAGTAACTACCAAGAGAAAAGATCTTAGCCAAAGGGTATAGTCATCCCTCCATCCTCCAAATGGGATGTTAGTGAAAACACCCCTAGGGCTTGGAATCCTTGGCATGTTAGTTTCCCTTACTGATAGGGTGGAGTAGAATATAGAAACACAAAATGTACATGATATACTATAGTTCACAAGCACATTTTAGGAAAAAACTAGTCTTAGATTCCATTAAATCTAACATCTATGAGACCGATGGCTAATACTAATAAGACAAAATATCCAATATGAAAACAACCATATAAAGACATATATTAAATTAATTAACCACTTTTAGTCTATTTCATTTTATTCTAATTAAATCATGAGGAATTAATTTACCATTATCCATTTCCACATTTCATTCCAGTATCATTAAAATAAATATACATGCCCTCCAAAAATAACCAAACCAAGCCTATGGATACTCGGAAACAAAACATCAACATATAATCCAGGAAGCTCTAATGCCCAGGGCTAAAACTCATTTATTCATTTATTAAATAAACATTCTCATTTTCCATATTCCAATGAATTAAAGGAAAGTATTCTAATATACCAAATGTATGGGGATCAATAAGGTGAGAGGATGAGATACATGTTGAGTCTTTTCGAAAAAGAGTAGGAGTGTAGAGTCATCCATATTAAAGAAGATAAACATTAAAATCTTGTGTCATACTTCATGAATTATCGCTTCTTTTGAAATGAGGGTAGGCAAGGCCATAATCCTCAAGAAGTGAGGAAAGTAATGTATATAATCAGAGAAAAAATACAAAATAATATAAATTCACATAACTGGGTAATCCCAACTTCAATACATTTTATCATCCCTAGCGTCCTCCCTAACACGAACATGCATAAATTGATGCATCATTTCACTCAAGGAATTAGCTTCTGCATTAACCCCTGGGACTCTCTACCACTAAAACCACATGTATCGTATCTAGAGAACATCGTATGAACCAGGAACAAACATAGAATTGGGATATTGACCCTAATGAAATAAAATAATCCTTCACACCTAATGAGCTCTCTGAGATCCAAATCATATACACTACGCTTAAAATGAAATCGGGAAACACTATCATTACGAGTCGTTGATAATATAAATTTTTTTTGTAATTCCATTACGAATTAACAGATTCATTATTCATAGGTTCAAACTACAGTAATCCTATGAAATAAAATCTAACAAAATTATTTCAACAAATAATTTAACATAAATTTTTTTATAAACAATAATTTGCATGATTTAGGTAAATCATCAAATTCAACTAAATATTCTCATTTACATCAATTTGATTAGCATAAAATTACAACAACAACAACAACCCGATTCATTAGACATACCACTTAATATTTTAGAAAATTTATTATCAATTAATTATATCTACACATTTTCTATGAATATATATTAATATAGAAATACTAAATCAATAATGTCATAGATTCTAGAATGTCCAGATAATCATGTGGAAAACCGTTATCATCGTATAGAGAAAAAACATACGTTCAATATAAATTTATGTAATCCAGTTCAAATAATTATTAGATCAATTCCACAGAGATCAAATTGATAAACAATGATAACTCTATGATTTCATGTAAATAAATAAAGAATCATTGAAACCACTACCTCAAAATTTTGTTGAAATTATTTGAAGAATAACATATCATTACAACAGATCCTAGTCACCTCTCCCACAATAACTACATCCACCCAAGGATGCCACGACACAACCACACCAACCCAAAACCATGAATACTCCATTAGAAACATATAAAACCATCCTCCATATCATTTCAATTGGATGTGAGGGGACAAAATCTCAAGGATCCATAAAAACTGAGGTACAACCTACCATTGTAACGCCCCAACCCCAGTTACCCAGAGTTAGTGCATTATTGCGTAACATTGGCATGATCACAAAAGATCATGTCTCGAAAGACCGATTAGTTTAGTAGCCCTAGAAACACTAGATTCATTCATAAAAGTTACATTACATCATAAAGTGAAAAACTACAATAACATAGTCTCCATTTTCCATACTCATATACCCTTCAGACTATCCATGCAGGTTATGCTTAAAATACTTCTTCACATCCTGGAAAAATTAAAACATTGAAAGGGGTGAGATCAGATGCTCAGTAAGGATAACAATATAGTGGAAGCTTTCATAAATAAACATAAACATTTAAGGCAATGTATAACTAAACAAAAGCCTTATAAACATGAACTTAAACATAATATGGAAAAAGTAAAATGAAATAATTCCATTTACTTATTCATATAGATTTTATACTGGTCGAATAATCACATTAAATATCAATAACCCCTTTCATAATGATGGAATGAATAATTCCAGACTATCATAACCACGTAGCCAAGGCCTCGTGCCAAGACTACAAATAAGATTTTGTCAAGGCCTCGTGCCAAGACACTAGTTTGTCTCATGAGACCTACCGATGCATCGAGGAGCTATAGCGGGCTCCACCCATAAATTATTAATTCCAATGCATTTCTCATATGAAAAATGGTATATAAACACTTAGGAATACCATTTTTAAAAATATCATTTGAAAATAATTGCGGCATCAAAATACCAGTTCAATATTTAGAATATAATTACATTTAAAATTGCTCAAATATACTCTAGTGTTTTTCTAAAGACATTATGCAAGATTCTGAAAACAAAATACCTAATTATGAGACTGCTCGACTAATTACAGGCCACGATGGTTCTACCCCCAATCCCTTCCTATCTACCACACTCGAGAGTCGGGTTTTCTGAAAACATTTTTAAGCTTGCATTAAATACTTATACATTTTCACTGGGTTTTCATATATTAAAAATCTTAACCAACATTTGATATATACCATTTCCAATACCAAAATAATAGAAAAATTAAACTTGGTGTTTATTTTTCATTTAAAAAAATTTATGGTTTGTAGAGGAAGCTGAACCCCAAATAATGGTCACGACGGCGGAGAATTTGTTGTCACTGCATATGTAAGACAAAAACATTACATTTGTCGTTTAGTAAAACACTTTGTAAAAGATAATCCTTTTGAATAAAATTCAAAGTCAAAGGGGTTTATACACCATATAAATGAATTTTGGGTATAAAACAAAAAATGCCTCAATGAAATGAGATTGAGAAGAAGTACTTAAAAAGATAATTTTTGAAATAAAATAGATCTATTATGTGTATTCACTATATGTACACATAAATAATTTACAAATAAAATATAGGACATAATAATATCTTCACATATTTTGAAAGTAGGAGATTAACCCAACGAATGGAAATTGGGTAAAGAAGTTCCCTTACCTCGTGTCTGACTTGACTCGGTCGTTATATAATCTCTTGAATAATAAACTAGAGTTAATTTATAATTTCATAAGAACCTTTTCAAGTTTATTATTCCTTTTATATCACTTACTACCATGTTATGAACATTATGTAATTATTTATGTTAATAACGTTCATTTTGTCGATCTTTGGTACTTGATTCAAAAATAAACTTCTTAAAATTACAAGTTGTTGATGTGGTAAAATATTCATTATATCCATAATTATATTCATGATTTAGATATCATATACATCATATGTATCTACTATATACACGCATTTATAATATTTCATAACATTTAGATGTAAGAAATGTATTGCACCGTTCATGGAGACGGTAAGCCGTACGTACGCATGAACGCTACTTTAATTTATATTTCATATTTAATGGACTGAAATTATAATTATATAAAGTTATACTATAATTACAGTATAATATAATTTATAATACCATTTAATCCATCCTTTATACATCCCACATATGGCATTAAAGATTCAAATCACTTTGAGAGGGCGGTAGTCCACACTTCCTAAAATAAAAATATCGTGTTTACCCATAATGGAAACCATAAAGGTATTCCATAAATGAAAAATAAAGAAGAATAAGTAAAACATAAACTTATTATATATCATATATAAATAGAGTGACATATTAATGGCCACCTTTGAAGGTGTTATATGAGTGTTGAACAATCATCGTTTCGTGAGGCATAAATTCTCCATCCACAGAAACTGTATGTTCCTTAACCATTAGATGTAAGTGTGTGTAAGTGTAGATAGAATAATTCTTATAACATCATCCTAGTATATTTATGATACTGGTGTTTTTAAAAAATAAATTAATAAAAAGAGTTTATGGGGATGGAGAAGAAAAATAAAACAAAACAACGTAAGAGAAGACATTACCTTTAAATAGGGTAACTCTTTTTGATTTGAGCCAAAGGCTTCCTTGGGAAGGATTCTGCCCAAAGTGTGGCTTCTATGAGTAAGAGAGGGAAGTTGAGAGAGTATTTGGGCAGATTTTGTCCGAGCCAAATGGATTGGAAGGTGTGAATAAGGTGGTAGTGGTGGGGGCCTTTTATAAGAGGAGAGGAGGGGCACTCATGGAAAGTAATGAAAGATTACTTTATTATATAATCAGTTTAGAATTTTAAAGGTCCCAAACTTATATATTTCTAGGATAAGGTGATAGGGGTTAGAAATATACTCATCCAATAGGCTTTGTACAAGTGAAATTCTTATATTTTACATTATCCATCCATTTTATTAAAATCGTTAATTAATGAGGTAATCACTACATCATCGTGGTTTCATAAATAATTTAATTTATTTAATGTCTAAAAATTATAAAAAAACTATCATTATGTAGGAAATTGTTTTATCTTTCTAATTAATATTTATAGTCAAATATATAACTTGTATAACCCCATTTAAATATTGTTTTAGTAAAACAACTCATGTTTGTTACATTTTTATTTTAACATTAAATAAAAAGTTTTTAATGTCACTTTCCTACCAATGTGGCTCCATGGGGTCCCCAAGTTGACCCATGGATTTTCATGGTCGGCCATGACTCATAAAATAGGGCTAGGACAAGTGTAAAGGTATTTTCATATTTTTATAATATCATTTTACCCTTAAATATCACTAATTACCTTTAATCGCGATTAATTAAACTTAAAAGTTACTATTCACCAAAAAATTATTTTAATCCCATTGAACCACATTTTACTTCCTAATGACAACCATGTATGTTGATATTTTTGAAAATAAAATCACAGAAGTGGTAATTTTTTATTTAAACGAAAAATCAGTTTTTTAACTACCACTTAGTTGTTTAACTATTCATCAAAAATGGAAGTTTTTTAGAATAATGCAAAAATTTCACCCTAAGATAAAATTGATATTCTGAATTAAAAAATTATGCTTATTTTACAAAATTCCAAACATATAAGTTTCATTAATTAATTTTATTATTAATTCCCATTGTCACAACAAATAGCGTGTTTTTAAGAAACAATATATATCAAAAGATTGACAATTGTTTATGTCCAATTTCAATGTGAAATTAATTCTAATGAACAAAAATGGATAAAATGGTAAAAATATATTCTAATTATTCATTAAAACCACTCAATAGTATAATTTATCACAATATATTATTTTGATTAAAAAATTTGTTTTTAAGTATTTTTCACAATTAAAAAAAATTGAAGTTCTCAAAAAAAAACCAAAAATTCAAAATAAGATAATTTCGATATTCCTAATCCACAAATAAAGTCCATTTTGAAATATAAAATATATATAATTTCAAAAAGTGGGTATTACTATTCATAATGGCTATTTTGATTGGTTGTAGTGCGTTAGAATCTCGAACATGCGTACAATGCAAGCTATTGCATTATTGAAGGGGAAGCGTATCGTGGAAGCTCGGGGTGTTACATTATAACATCCTTCAATAAATTGCACCATCACAATATGAATTTGTTATTCAAAAATAAAACGTTGAAATTAGAAAATACCTTTGTGGAAAACCCACATCGGAAATAGGGTTAATAAAAATATAATATTAAATGAAAGAAATGGAAGTACAAAGGTCACCCCCGATAGCCCATACTTGGATTATATGAAAATATGGATATGGAGGAAAAAAATCCATCAAGGTCTGATGGAGAGTTGTAGAAAACAGGATTAGGAGAAGGTTAACCATAAGAAAATTACAAACTTGTGATTGGTTAAACGATCATTCAACCCCCAGTTGGAAAAGTTAACCGAAAACGTTTTTGTTTTAAGTTTCCTTTCATAATGTTGAGGAATTTATTTTAGAGATTTAATAAGAATGTAAGGAAATATACTTACTTGTCATGTAGACATTCATTCTTTAATAAATTTTTTACCACAAACCCATCTTTCACTCTAAATTGTAACAGAACTCAAAAATATTCTATTTATCCTAATTGTATGAGGTTCCAAATATTACCACATACCATTTAGATTAGGAAAACTATTCTTTAATAACCAGGGACTTCCTGTAGGCTAGTAGTAGGTAATAAAGGCCTGTCGAACTATGGTTATGGGTTTGATTCTTGTAGCTTTTTCCAACGCGACGGGTTATCCCCCAACCTGCAGGTTATCCTTTTCCTAAAAGTATAGTATTATAATATTCCAAAAGTAATCTTCATAAATGTTTTAACCTTAAACAATACTATCCAAAGTTCAATTTAATTCATTCCAACCTATATAGTTATCCAAAATACCTTTGTCCAGACTTTCTCTAAAAGGTCTCTAAATTCCAAAATCAATTGTAACATCCGATTCCCCAAACAAAGTAAAGTGATTCTTATTGTCACATACTAAAAATATGATTACCTTCATCATATTAAATCTTTAATGAAAACAACAAGTACTGCAGTACAATCCTTATATATATCACATTATTCTTATAAACATAATATAATCCATGAGTCCAAAAGCACCAAAACATTAATTATTCCACTTCAACTGTAGTAAAAGCATAAGATTGTCCTTGATCCCTTGGCCTTTTCTGAGGTAAGTTTCCCTGACGCTTTGGGCATTCATTTTCATAATTCCCAATTTACCAACAATTGTAGCATTCAACAGTGATAGCCTCTTTCTTTCCCTTGCAATCACGAGCCTAGTGACCTTTTCTCCACATTTATAACAAACTCCAATTACTTTTAGGCAATTACCAGATTGATTCTTCCCACAATTATCGTATAATGGAAAATCCTTCTTTCCATTTTTCCCTTTATCTGTATCTTGCTCCACCATTCTCTTCTTCTCTTGCTTTACTTTATTGTCATAGGATTTAGATAATTCTTTTTCTGTCTTGATAGCACATGAGAAAATATATTCGTACGACGAGAAGGTTTGTGAGACTAATGCTCGATGGAGAAACGGTTTTAACCCATCAATGAAACGATCGATCTTACTTCTTGGGTTACATATATAATCTACAGCATGCCTCGCTAACCTTGTAAAGATAGCCTCATACATTGCGAAATTCTCATCCTCCTTCTGTGTTAGACTCAGAAATTGCAATTCCATATCTGCTCGATGGTTATGAGGAAATTATTTTCTATGAAAATTTCCTTAAACTCCCTCCATTCCATACATGATACTTCTTTTTCTTCCATTGTGTTTTGAATCAGGGACCACCATTGATCGGCATCTCCAGTGAGGCGGTAGACTGCCATGATAACCTTCTCCCTTTCACTACTCCCCAAGGCATGTAATATTTTCTCTAAGGATTTTATCCATTGATCAGCTACTAATGGCATTGTACCGCCATTAATTGTTGGAGATTGTTGCCTCGTGAAGCGTTCTAACATTGATCCTCCACGTTAAGGATCAGGGTGCTCCATACGAGTAAGGTTATTATTCATAACTTGGGTGAGTTATCCCAGTATGGTGATAAGTTGATCAGAACCAGTTGTATCACCTGCTCCACTATAATTATCTTGAGAAGGAGGGAAATCCCTACATGGAGTGCGTGCATTGATACGGTTTCCATTCCTCCCACTAGGCGCCATTTCTAAACAATTTCATAAACTAGATTAATTTATGAATTAAAATACATAATTCCATACTTGTAAAACACTTAAAATAAATTTAACTATTTATGGATATAATCCATAATCATAAAAATGTTTTCATTGAGGAATTATGTACTCATAATCCCTTCATAATGGTTTGTAATGAAAATGAAAATTATCCTAAGCATATCCCCCGGGAGTGTCATAACCAAGAGTGTAGCAAGGCCCGTTGTCGTGCACCAGTTCCCGTTCGAGTATAGCTCAAAGCAGTGTTTTCAGGTTTTACCCCTAGGTACATCTGAGCCAGAGCCGCCTCTACCTGCTCGTATCCAAACATGGATGTATTTCTCGGAAAACTCACAAAATCTCTATAATACCAAAATTCTAGGAAGTTCTTCTATACTAATCCTCAAAGTCTATCTTCGGGCTATGTGTTGTAATCCGAGTTTATCTAAATCTAGCTTCCAAGGTTAGTATTAAACTGCCTCTGATACCAACTATAACACCCCGACCCTAGTTACGTAGAGTCGGTGCATTATTGCGTAACATTGGAATGTTCACAAAAGATCACGTCTCGAAAGACCGATTAGTTTAGTAGACTTGGAAACACTAGATACATTCATAAATGATACATTACATCATAAAGTGAAAAACTACAATAACATAGTCTCCATTTTCCACACTCATATCCCCTTCAGACTATCCCTGCAGGTCATCCCTAAAATACTTCTTCACATCCTAGAAAAATTAAAACATTGAATGGGGTGAGCTCAGATGGTCAGTAAGGATAACAATATAGCGGAAGCTTTCATAAATAAACATAAACATTTAAGGCAATGTATACCTAAAGAAAAGCCTTTTAAACATGAACATAAACATAATATGGAAAAAGTAAAATGAAATAATTCCATTTACTTATTCAAATTGATATTATACTGGTTGAATAATCAAATGCAATATAAATTACCACTTTCATAATGATGGAATTCATAATTCCAGACTATCATAACCACGTAGCCAAGGCCTCGTGCCAAAACTAAAAATAAGATTTTGTCAAGGCCTCATGCCAAGACACTAGTTTGTCTCATGAGACCTAATGATGCATCAAGGAGCTATAGCGGGATCCACTTGTCACTTATTAAATCCAATGCATTTCTCATATGCAAAATGGTATATAAACATTTTGGAATACCATTTTTAAAAATAGCGGTTGAAATTAATTACGGAATAAAAATACTAGTTCATTATTTAGAAGATACTTAGATTTAAAATTGCTCAAATGTACTCCACTGTTTTTCTAAAAAAAATTATGCAAGCTTCTGAAAAAAACAGTAACTAATAATGAGACTGCTCAATTAATTTCAAGCCATGATGGGTCCACCCCCAATCCCTTCCTGTCTACCACACTCGAGGGTCGGGTTTTCTGAAAACATTTTTAATCTTGCATTAAATACTTATACATTTTCACTGGGTTTTCATATATTAAAACTCCTAAACAACATTTGATACATACCATTTCCAATACCAAAATAAACGAAAATTAAAACTCGGTATTTATTTTTCATTTAAAAAAATGTTATGGCTTGTAGAGATAGCCGAAACACAAATAATGGTCACGGCGGCGGAGAAGTCGTTGTCACCATATACGTAAGACAAAGGCATTCCTTTTGATGTTTAGTAAAACGCTTTGTAAAAATTATTCCTTTTGAATAAAAGTAAAATTCAAAGGGTTTTATACACTGTATAAAAGAAAGTTGTGTATAAAACAAAATATGCCTCAATGAATGGAGATTGAGAAGAAGTCCTTACAAAGATCATTTTTAAAATAAAATAGATCTATTATGTGTATACCCTATAAGTACACATAAATAAAGTACAAAAAAAAAAGATAGGACATGATAATATCATGACATAATTTGAAAGAAGGAGATTAACCCAAAGAATGGAAGTTGGGTTAAGAAGTTCCATTACCTCATATCCGACTTGACTCGATCTTTCTTTAATCTCCTGAATAATAAACTAGAGTTAATTTATAATTGCTTAAGAACATTTTTCAAGTTTATTATTCCTTTTATCTCACTTATTACCATGTTATGAACATTATGTAATTATTTATGTTAATAACGGTCGTTTTGTCGATCTTTGGTACTTGAGTCAAAAATAAACTTCATAAAATTACAAGTTGTTCATGTTGTAAAATATCCATTATATCCATAATTATATTAATGATCTAGATACCATATACATCATATATATCCAGTATATACATTCATTTATAATAATACATAACATTTAGAAGTAAGAAATGAAATGCACCATTCATGGAGATGGTAAGCCGTACGTACGCATGAAAGATACTTTCAATTGTATTTCGTATTTAATGGAATGAAATTATAATTATATAAATTTATAATATAATTCCAGTATAATATAATTTATAATACCATTTACTCCATCCTTTATACATCCCACATATGTCATTAACGATTCAAATCACTTTGAGGTGGCGGTAGTCCACACATCCTAAAATGAAAATATCGTGTTTACCCATAATGGAAACCATAAAGCTATGCCATAAATGATAAATACAGAAGCTTAATTAAAACATAAACATATTATATATCATATATAAATATAGTGACATCTTAATGGCCACCTTTTAAGTTGTTATATGAGTGTTGAACAATCATCGTTTCGTGAGGCCGAAATTCGCCATCCACAAAAACAGTATGTTCATTAACCATTAGATGTAAGTTTGTGTAAGTGTAGCTCTAATAAATTTTATAAAAACATCCTAGTATATTTTGGTTACTGGTTTTTTACAAAAGAAATGAATAAAAAGAGTTTATGGGGTTGGAGAAGCAAAATAAAACAAAACAACGTAAGAGAAGACATTACCTTTAAATCGGGTAACTCTTTTTGATTTGAGCCAAAGGCTTCCTTGGGAAGACTTCTGCCCAAATTGAGGCTTCTAGGAGTAAGATAGGAAAGATTAGAGGTTATTTGGGCAGATATTGGCTGAGAAAAATGGATTGGAATGTGTGAATAAGGTGGTACTGGTGGGGGCCTTTTATAAGAGGAGAGGAGGGGCACTCTTGGAAAGTAATGAAATGTAACTTTTTTATATAATGAGTTTCAGATTTTAAAGGTCCCAAACTTATATATTTCTAGGATAAGGGGATAAGAGTTATAAATATACTCATCCAATAGACTTTGGGCAAGTTTAATCCTTAGATTGTACATTATCATTCCATTTTATTAAAATCGTAAATTAATGAGGTAATTGTTGCATCATCATGGTGTCCTAAATAATTTAATTTATTTAATGTCTAAAAATTATTAAAACAAATTTAATGATGTAGGAATTTTTTTTAGATTTATAATTTATATTTGTAGACAAACATATGACTTGTATAACACCATTTAAAAATTGTTTTAGTAAAACAACTCATGTTTGTGACATTTTTATTTTAACATTAAAGAAAAAGTTTTTAATATCATTTTCCTACCAAACTGGCTCCATGGGGTCCCCAAGTTGACCCATGGATTGTCTTTGTAGGCCATGACTCATCCAATAGGGGTAGGAAAAGTGTAAAGGTATTTTCATATTTTTAAAATATCATTTTTACCATAAATTTCACTAATTACTTTTAATTGCCATTATTTACACATAAAAGTTACTATTCACCAAAAAATTATTTTAATCCCATTGAACCACATTTTACTTCCTAATGACAACCATGTATGTCTAATTTTTGAAAATAAAATCATAGAAGTGGTAATGTTTCATTTAAACGAAAAATCAGTTCTATAACTACTACATAGTGGTTTTACTATTCATCAAAAATTGAAGTTTTTCAGAACAATGCCAAAATTTCACCCTAAGCTATAATTGATATTCCAAATTCAGAAATGATGTCTATTTTAAATAATTACAAACATATAAGTTTCATTAGTTAATTTTATAATTAATTCTAGCTTTCACAACAAATAGCTTGTTTTTAAGAAACAATATATTTCAAAAGATTGACAATTGATTATATCATATTTCAAAGTGAAATTAATTCTAATGAACACCATTGGATAAAATGGTAAAAATATATTCTAATTATACATTAAAACCACTCAATAGTAAAATTTATCACTATAAATTATTTTTATTAAAAAAGTTGTTTTTAAGTATCTTTCACAATTCATAAAAAATTTGAAGTTCTCAGAAAAATACCAAAAATTCAAAATAGTATAATTTCGATATTCTGAATCCACAAATGAAGTCCATTTAGAAATATAAAATATATATAATTTCAAAAAGGCGGTATTACTATTCATAATGGCTATTTTGATTGGTTGTGGTGCATTCGAATCTCAAACTTGCGTACAATGCAAGCTATTGCATTATTAAAAGAGAAGTGTATCGTGGAAGCTCGGGGTGTTACAACATTGTATTGAACAATGATCGAAGATGGATGCCCGTGATCAATCCCTATCAACGAAATATCTAAAATTCCAAGGAGGGGAGTTCAAGGTTTCTTGGGATGAGAGTGCGGGGAGTAGAAGCCATTGGTTTCTGAAAACCTGAGGGTCTTAAGTGTCTTAAAAACATAGATTGTTGGAGAATTTCACAATGTTTAATTCCATTTCATGTTAGGTAAAGACTCGAGGTTGATTTCTACCGGAAAACATGTCATCTCAACATTTTATTTTATTTTCGAACCAATAATCATTTCACGCCATGAATCCCCCATTAATTCTATGAAACAACCCATGAAATATGATTTTATATCATTTGAGTTAGTTGAATGATGTTTAATCACCTATTCCCAGTTCTTTGTTAATCGAACTCCTACAAAAAACATCTGAGCCACATATGAGAACTTCAATCATTAGAAACCTACAGGGTGTTGATCGATGCAGATCTGGACCATTAAATATGATACCATTCAAAAAAAATCTAATCTTCAATAATCCAAAACTAACCTACAGAGAAAACCGAAAGGGGTCATCCAAACAGCCACCCCGTCAGATACCTCTTAATGTTGTCTCCACTACTGGAGCTCAACGACTTTAAAAATGAACAACATGAAAAAATGTGACAACCAAATCAATCTCCTAAAAAATATCCTTAGGGAGATACCTTTGGAAAGAGTTAAATCCATAGAAAAAATAGGATAATTTCATCTCGTAAATAGAATAGTTCTTCAATCCCCAAAAGAACATAGTTACAAGGAATGTGCTAAACATCACAAAACACAGGGTACTGAGCACATATATGCAATTTAAATTCCCATGTACTCACCTCCACACAACATTCACACCAATAGAAATGAACTAAGGGTATATAATTTCCATGTAATTTCATATCCTTGTAGTATTCTATCTCTACAGGATGTTCCTCCATGGCTGCATCATCATCTATAGTACCCTAGGTCACTATTAGGGTGGGTGAATCAAGGGGTCATCATTTTCTCCATTTTATTGGATGTTTTTCCAATGTTGGTTGGAAAATAATTAAACCTATATGATGGATGTTCCCTCGTAAGCTGGAACTATACACAGGACACTCTTCTTTGTGAACTAGAGCTGTAAGATATTGAATCAGGGGGTACATAAGAAATTTTATTTACTAACCAAAACGGTACATGGTTTTTCTTCTTTGTGAACTAGAAATTTTTTCACATATACTTCATCGTGAACCAAAATAGTAAACAGTTCTTCTTCTTTGTGAACTATAATGGTACACATTTCTTCTTCCTCACGATCCAAAACCGTACGTGGGAGACTCTTCACAGACATACAACGGTTCACGGATCATCTACATCCATTATCGATGTGACAATTTGTGAAACTATGTTCCTTAGAATATGATCTATCAAATGGATTGGTAGTATTAGATCATTCTCGGATCAGTGGATCCATTTTTATAATTATAGATGAAATATTTTCTACATCTGAAATCCTTGAGATATTTCACAATGATCATAGTTTTGAACTCTTCAAACCATGTTCTTGAGATAAGCCTATATTATCGGATGTTTCCTTTTTATCCATGTGGCCCCACCTTTTAATTGTTATCCTTTCATTCATGTGTTTATGAATGCATCCAAACAATTTCCCGAATGCTATGAGCATCTTGACATCACCTCGAATATCAGTTATCTTCGGCCACATTTGAGAGTCATTATTTTGTGGAATGCATTAAAATTTTATTCATTGCAAGGATTCATTACATTCGGAAAATCATTATGCATGATGACTGAGAATAAATGGATGATGGAAGCGAGATGATGTAGTCTCATCATCATCTCAGGTGGAATGTGTCATCGGAATCCCTTAGTCAGTTCAGAGTTTGAAAATAATGATGTGGTCTATCTATGACCATCTGATCAACTCATATTAGTCATGGACGATGACGATTAGATCAAAAATCAAGGGATGATGCATGTCGCCCAGGTCATTCACATAATTATATGGACAAATTATATTTGTTTTCTCATTAAAATATTTTCCCCGCATTGAAATTGAGATGCAAAAAAGTTGTAGTTTTTTAATCAATGTGTGGGGGATTATCTCTAGATGACTCCTCTCCCCCATCTGGTTCCACCCCACTCGAGTTCCCCTTTGGCATGCTATTAGCACCCACTATGCCTCCTCAGGTGCACACCTATAACTAACTAGACATACCATATGGGCTTATACAGGACCCCCATGCCCCACTTGCAGACTGGCCTTGAGAGATTCCCTTTGTGAACGGTTGAAACTCAGGTCCCACATGCACAGGAGGTTTGAGGTCATTTTCTGGCATTGTATGGTGGCCCATATATTTGGTAAAGGCATAGAACAAATGTACATTGTTAAAAAAATGTATAACCAATATTATATCCATAAAAAATACAAAAAACCCATCCCTATTCTCTTTTTCTTTTTGATGGTGTAAATATGTATCACTTTAGTTAAAGGAACATAGGAAAAACTCAACAATCATATGATTTCAACTCTCCATTTCACTTGGTAGAGTTCCTTTCATTTTGATGATCATCATTGACAACCACTGACACCCATTGACAGTAAAGAAATCTTCATGCAAAAGGTTATCCCAACAATATCATCATCGATCTCACCCCAATCGATGACATTGGAGTCATTATGAAGCTAATTATTGAGATGTGTACCATGTAAAACAACTAGTATCTATCTCATTTAAGGGGAATGTGATACCTGATACATGATGATTCCAAAATAATCCAACAAACCGAAAGGCCAAAAATCCTAGGGAGAAAGGTTAATCCCTTGAGAAATCCATATCTTCCAATGATATGGAGTCACCATTAGAATCAATTGATACCCAATAAAAAACATCAGTGGTCTCCTCCTATGATCAACAATGAAAGTTTGATGATCATGTGTTTCCTTCATCTGCTTATGATTCACCAGAACCATATTTTTTATACTCTTTTCCAGTTCAGTCCTAATAATTACTAACTCTCCTACCCAACACATTACAATAGAGAATGAAAATGTAGGACATAAAAGGATTCAAATTATGTTGTACCAATGGTTGAGTGAAAAATATTAGTGTAAGAAAACACTACTAAAGGTAGTTTCCTCAATCAAGAACCTCAAAAATCTAGGAAACGATAGTGGAAAATGACTTCAAGAGTCTGGATGCTTCATCCTATTGGACTGTCCATCTATGGATGAAAAAATGTGTAAGGCATTGCTGAGAACCAAAAGAATACTTGTGGCCTCTACACACCCTTGTGGTAACATGAGGTTGTTGATCATAAATTATCTTTCTCGGGGATCTATAGATTCTAACGACATGTTCTACATATTTACTCAACAAAACATCGACTAAGATCGACGCATTTATCACAATAATGTGTGATGATTTTGTCAAATGATATAATAATACCCATATATATTCCTAGCCTCCCTAAGGTTGATTGATACTGGTAAAAACATCCATTGAGATTTCCTCCCACTACTACTGAGGATCATCAAAAAGTGGATAAAACCACCATGAATTGTTTAGCATACACCACCTTCTGGTAGACCAAACATAGACACACAAACTCTGCAAATAGATGCTTCAACCAAGGCCACCAAAAATGACTCCAAAAAGATGTGTACATCATTGTCATTCCAGGTTGTACCATTAAGGGTGAACAATAGAACTCTCTATGATCCATCTCACGTGACAACTAATGAATAAAAATCCTTCTCTAAAACCTAAATCAAGGTTGTTCATCCTTTATGTGACAATCAAGGGCCTCTTCACAAACAACTTGTTCATTCTAGACCTCCACTGTTTTCCATTGTAAAAATATTGCATTATTCTTATAGTGAGAATATCCATCTCGATCATCTATTAGAGATATATGATCTTCTATGAAGTAAAATTCAGTCTCTCATAGATAGGAATCTCTCACAAAACGATGAAGCTATGGATTATCCACTATTGACTGAGACACAAATTCACCCTCCTCCATAACTCGGGAAATATATAGGAAGGTCACTGATCCAAATATTTCATCACTAAGAATGCCTTGGCAATAAACTAAAACATTTTTACAAAAAAAAATTCTATAGAGTATAGACTATCTCTAAGTCAAATTCCTATAGAAGCACCAACCAATTTCATACTATCATGTATAAGAATAAATGGGTGAAGATGAACAGAAGACTCCAATGGTCTGAATAGTCCATGAAATGCTTTTCTAGATGATTGTGTCTCCAAATCCTTAGGGTGAACACCACCACTTATTAGTAGAGGTTATGCGAATAATTGTACTTCTTTTGGGGTCTCCACTACCCAGACTCTTAAGTGATAACAACCTAATGGCAAATCATTATGGATCTAAGACATGATTTTTATGCATCAAAGAAATCTACAAACTCTATTATGTCCTCTGGAAGTCTCAACACTAGAGAACTCATCAGCCTCTTTCTCAACTCCTGAAAGGCCCTATATGATTATCAGACCAGGTTAACAACTACCCTATCAGAATCAGAGTGGTCATAACGGATGATATTATTGAGAAGTTTTCAATATAACTCATTTTGTACAAGTCCATGCCTACAAATCTCCAATCCAATCAAATGTTTTTGGTTTTATCCCATATAAAAACTACTTTGATCATTGCTAGATCCACAACTCAACATTGTTCAGAAAAGAAATTCCCCTGGATGTGAAACTCATGTATCCACAAATGGAACATCTAGTATTGCTTATAGATATAGAGATCTTGATGAAAATCTATACCCAAACTCCATTGACTTTTCCACTCCACATATGATGCAATGTAGATAAGTATGTCATCAATGAAGAAAACAACAAACCAGTTCATGTACGGTTAGAAGAACTGGCTCATCAATTCTATAAACATGGAGGGGTTATTTTTTACACCAAATAGAATCACTATGAACAAATAAGGTCCACAGAACATTGCAATGACAACACTGGGATATTAGTTTCATGATCCCTCAACTAGTTGTAGAATCACCCGAAATCAGTCTTAAAGAATCATTTTGTGCCTCACAGTTGGTCAAATAGGTCATTAGTCCCCAAAAAGGGGAAATTATTCATTATTTCATACTTGATCAGGTGATTATAATCCACACAAATTCATTTTCTCCAATCTAACATTTTCCTGAATATGACTTGAGTTTTATTAGGGGACACCCATTGTTTAATAAAACCATTATCATAAAGATCCTCTAACTATATTAGTCACTCCCATAGCTCATTATGTTCCATCTGATATTATACAGAAGATATCATGGTAGTCCCTTATTACAAGGAATAGAAAAAACTATACCTACATCCTTAGAGGTTGTCTCATGACATCATTGTGAAAAATTTACTTATAATCGTCCCCAACTGAAGATACCCAGATGAATAAAAGCTAATGGAACCAAGGGATACACTCCCCAACTAATGGGTGATAGGATATAACCTCCTTCTCATAGTATCCACATGTCCTTATAGGATATATCTCTCACCCTAAATATAGAATCACATCCCATCATTGTATAGGGATATGATTTTTCAGTGGTGATGATCAATCAAGGCTCCAACTCTGGAGACGCCTCTAGAGAGGCGGTTCAAGCTCGCCACCTACATGATCTGAGACTCCACCACGAGATGGTGGGACATGATCTCACAGGTGGGTCAGAAGTAGGCTATAACTTGGGAGGAGTTCCAACGCATGTTTTACGACTACTTTTATCCGAAGACCCGGAGGGATGATCGAGCCCGGGAGTTCATCAGCTTAGAGTAGGGTACTCTATCTGTCATGGAGTATTCCTCTCATTTCACTATTCTGTAGCATTTTACACCCCTTAGGGATGAGAGTGGGGTTTTCTTGGTAGGGAAGTTTGAGGATGGAATTAGGAGGGAGATTCACTCACAGGTGAACATCTTCCAGCTAACTTCCATTACTTCCATCGTCAACCAGGCACTGATTGCGGAGCGCAATCCGAGAGACTCTGGAGCTGCAAGTCAGGGTGGTTTTGCTTCCAGAGCTATATTTCCTTCAGATGAGAGCAAGAAGCATCGTAGGGAGCCTACGCGTGGTGATTCGAGGAAGCAAGACGCATCATCAGGCAGCCAGGTGACATGCTACCAGTGTGGCCGGACAGGGAACACGAGGCCACAGTGCCAGAGAGACCCTGTGGAGTGCCGATCATGCGGCAAGTTGGGTCACCTTCAGCATTGCATCCAGGTTTTCCCACAATCAGCAGGTGACCGAGGTTCTTCCATGACTCCTCGTTCAGGAGTGGCCCCACCAGTCTCTCACCAGTCAGGGAACTGTTGTACTTCCGGCCGTTCGGGGCGAGGTGGAGGTCGAGGACGTGGCATTCAACCACCAATCCCTCAGCACCAATAGGGAGGTTCAACTCAAAGTGGTCAGTTAGGGGCGTAGGGCCGTGGTGCAGGCCATTCTTTCAACATGGAGCAGACTTATCATGAGCAGGATCCCAACCCTTAAACTGTTCGGGGTACAATTTTAGTAGCCTTAGTTTTATATTTATCGATTTTCGATACTGGTGCTACACATGGTTTTATCTCTGTTTCCATTGTGGATATCCTTGGACACTACATCATTTCTTCTGCCGACTCGTAGACACTAGACACACCATTGGGAATGAGGACATCTAGTGTACATTAGTGTAGAGAGTTCCCTCTCGAGGTTACAGGGTATCACTTTTTATAGGATCCCTATGTCCTAGATATAACAGGCTATGATGTCATCCTCGTCATGTACTGGTTGATTCCCTTCCGGGCAGTCGTCGACTGCTATCGCCACATAGTCAGTTTCATCTCACCAAAAGGTGAATCCACGCTTCAAAGAGGCGAATGGGACGTTCGGGTGAGTCGGGCGAGACTCGAGCATCTTGGGCTAGGAGGGGTGACAACCCAGATTTCTAGTCTTTATCTGGATGACCAGGGGACTCCACAGTTGGACTTTCCTCCAGTGTTGGATCACTTCAGGGAAGTCTTTCTAGAGGACTTTTCAGGTTTTCCTACAGAGCGTGAGGTGGACTTTTCTATTGAGCTCGTTCCAGGAGCAGCACCAGTGCCCAATCCTCCCTATAGGATGGCCACAACAGAGTTGTAGGAGCTCAAGAAGAAGTTTGAGGACCTACAGGTTAAGGGTTTCATTTTACCCAGTACTTCTCGTTGGGGTTCGCCTGTTCTGTTTGTGAAGAAGGAAGATAGTACCATTCATCTTTGTGTGGATTATCGGAAGCTGAACCAGTTGATGGTCAAGAACCGATATCCTTTGTCGCGGATTGATGACCTTTCTGATCAGCTTCGAGGGGCCCGGGTTTTCTCAAAGATTGATTTGTGGCCCGGTTATCATCAGTTATGCGTTAGACCATAAGATATACCTCTGACAGCCTTCAAGAGTAGGTACGATCTTTATGAGTATACAGGCATGTTGTTCGGTCTCACGAACACACCTGCAGTTTTCATGGTGCTGATGAACCGAGTGTTCCATCCTTACATGGACTCCTTCGTCGTGGTCTTTCTGGAAGATATATCGGCATACTCTCACACTCGACACGACCATGACACCCATCTTGAGATTGTTCTGAGTACACTGAGAGAGCATCAGCTTTATGCTAAACTCTCGAAGTGCCACTTCTGGATGGATCAGATTCACTTCTTGGGTCACGTCATCTTAGAGACAAGAGTATCTGTGGACCCAGAGAAAGTGAGAGCTGTAGTTTCCTGGGAGTAGCCGAAGAACGTTTTTGAGGTACAGAGCTTCCTAGGGATGGCTGGTTACTACAGACGCTTCATTCAGGACTTTTCCCATTTAGAATCACCTTTGACAGGTCTGATCAATAAGGAGGCGATGTTCTTATTGTCGTATTCGTATGAGTCATCCTTTCAGGAGATGAAAGGGAGGTTGACATCAGCACCAATACTAATCTTGCCAGATCCAGGAAAGAGCTACACTGTTTACTGTGATGCATCGGGTATCGGCCTGGGAGCCGTGCTTATGCAAGAATATGGAGTCGTTGCGTATGGGTCATGGTAGATGAGGCCACATGAGAGGAACTACCCTACGCACAATCTGCAGATGGCATCTGTTGTTCATGCTTTGTGCTGTAGGAGACACTATCTTCTGAGAGAGCACTTTGTGGTCTACACTGACCACAAGAGTCTCAAGTATATCATCACTCAGAGTGATCTGAATCTCAGGCAATGCAGGTGTCTTGAGTATCTACAGTCTTTTGACTTTGAGATTTCCTATACTCCGGGAAAGGGCAACTCCGTGGAAGATGCGTTGAGCCAGAGAACTCAGATTCAGGCAGTTTAGGAGGTCAGTACTGAGTGGCAGCTGATGGCACTATTTTTTGAGATGCATCTAGAGGTGCACGGCATATGGGGACATACATTTATATCTTCTGTAGCTGTAACCTCCACGCTACTTGATCGGGTACAGATGAGGCAACTCTCAGACTCAGAAGGCATAGTCCTGCGGGAGAGTGTGTCAGGAGAGGACCCTCTTCCTGGATGGAAAGTGGGCGAGGATGAGATCTTTCATTTCCAAGGATGTGTATGGGTGCCTGCAGACATATGCAAGGAGCTAATGCGGGATTTCCATTCCTCAGTTTGGGAAGTTCATCCTGGAGTCACCAAGATGTATTGGGATCTTCATTACTAGTACTGGTGGCCAGGTATGAAGAAGGATGTAGCTGGTTTTTTCATGAGATGTTCTACTTGTCATCTGGTGAAAGTAGTGCATCAGTGACCAATAGGTCTCTTAGAGCAGTTACTCATTCCGGAGAAGAAGTGGAATGATGTTGCGATGGACGTCGTGACTGGGTTGCCGAGATCACCTCGAGGGAACGATGCTGTTTGGGTTGTCGTCGACAGGCTTACGAAGGTTGCTCACTTCTTTCTTATCAAGTAGACCTTTAGTGTCAATGATCTGGGACAACTTTACATCAGGGAGATTGTGCATCTGCATGGAGTTCTGTGCTCTATTGTTTCAGACAGAGATGTGCGCTTTACCTCTTGGTTCTCGCAGGGACTTCAGAAGGCCTTGGGTACACAGGTACTTTTGAGTACAACATACCATCCCCAGACTGATGTCCAGTCCGAGTGGACGATCCAGGTGTATGAGGATATGCTCCGAGATTGCATCCTTGTCTTTGGCGGTCCTTGGGATATGCATATTCCTCTGGTGGAGTTAGCCTACAACCACAGTTTCCAGGCGACCATCCTGATGGAACCATACGAGGCTTTGTACGGTAGGACATACTGATCACCCTTGTGCTAGCTGGAGGCAGGAGAGGCAGCTTTCGTGGGACCTCGCCTTGTTCAGGAGACTTCAGAGCAGAGAGAGCTTATTCAGAAGAGGATGGCTATAGCGCAGTCTCGTCAGAAATCATATGCAGATCAGCGGAGACGACCTCTAGAGTTCGAGGTCGGTGATCGGGTTTTCCTACGTCTCGCACCAAGGTTAGGACACAAGAGGATTCCGAGATAGGGTAATCTTTCACCATGGTACGTCGTGCCGTATGATGTTTTGGAGAGAGTGGGGCCAGTTGCCTATTAGTTGTAGCTACCTCGGAGGTATTGGGCCATGCATGATGTCTTCCATGTCTCTCAGCTCAGACGTTACTTTTCAGACCCGTCTCATGTCTTTCAGCCTGAGGAAAGTCGAGCTTGAAGAAAATGCATCGTTCGAGGAGCATCCTATCCGTATTGTCGATCGTAGTACAAAGGTTTTCTATGGGTGGTCTGTTCCTCTAGTACGAGTGCTATGGAAGCACGGGCGGGTACAGGACGAGACCTGGGAGAGGGAGGCCGATGTACGATCGCAGTGGCCAGAGATGTTCGGGGATCCTTCTTCTCCACCTTGTTAGGGAAATTCGGGTATGAATTTCTTTAAGGGGGGAAGTTTGTAAGAACCTGGACCTTCGTTCAGGTATGTTTTTTTTCCATTTTCTGGAGTTATAAGAAAAATGGTTTTTCTGGAAATTTTCAAAGTACACGCCGTGTACTTTCTGATTATATGCCTTGTACTCTGTTCCAGCTCGAAGTCGTCTGCTGGCCGTGTCCGGGCCACACACACTATGTGTAGGGCTGAGGTGGAGGCCGGTTATTACGGAATATGGAAAATTCAATGTACACGCCATGTACTCTAAAATTACTCACCATGTACTTTTTTTTCATTAAATGGACCGGGGTCGCGCCTAAACCCCATATACATCTTCTTCTCCAGTTTTCGACCGTCCGAGAGCATCCGTAAGGCCGGATCTTTGACGAAGTCTTGCCTCGTTGTCCGTTCTCCGATTCGAGAATGGTCAATTGCGTTGGAATCGCATCGGTGAGTCTTCCTTATGCTTGAGCCTTGTTTCTTGATTCCTCGTTTTTTCATGTTATTGTGGGATGATCCTTTTGTGCGTTTTCTCATATCTAGGTCGTTCTAAGGGAAATCTGTCTTCAGGGTTCACGTATATCGATCTCCTAGGATCGAGGTAGGTGGTTTGTGCCTTTCTGTAGAATGTATTTGAGTATTTTGTGTAAATTCCACCAATACCCTTGAATGGGGTATTGCGGGTTTCCTGTTTTGTCCTTGTTTCTTGACTTCTTTGCTTGATTGCATTAGTAGACGTTATTGCTTGTGATTAGAGTAATTTGTTTGTGCTCAGATTGCTTTTCCATGCTTGTTATGCCTGTTTGGCATTTTCCAGTTCCCATGACTAGTCGTAGGATAGTGGAACTATTGTTTTATTTTACTGTTGAGCATTAGTTGATAGCAAAGTAGTTCTTGAGGTTTACTTGGATGATACACATGTGCTGATCATGTTTAGAAACTCACGACTGTGAGAACCTAGAGTAGCATACCAAAGGGATAATTGACGGAAGGGCTTCTCCAGAGTGTCTTTTAAATGACGATTCAAGACCAAGTGGAGTATTTAAGGAAGGGCTTATATAGAGATCCTTTTAATTAAGACGCAGGATATAGGGGGAATTGACGTTGAGTGCTTTCCCAGAGAGCCATTAGCACGATACGAGACTATAGGGGGAATTGATGGTGAGTGCTTCCCCAGAGAGTATGCTTAATTACGAAGCTGATCTAGAGGGGTGAGACTGTGTGTGCCTCTGAGAGGGTTGCTTGTACATAGAGGTTGAACCATAGGGGCAAGACTGTGGGAGCTACCCAGAGGGTTACCTGTTTTCTTCTTGTTGTTGACTGCTATACTTCTTAGAACTGTGGATTGTAGTTGTTTGTACTTTTCCGTTTACTGCTTCTTGTTTTATTACTGCCATGTATTCATTGACTATTAGGAACAAATATTTGGGTGATTGCCTACGGGGATTGTATCTCACACCCTGTTTGGGCCATGCTTTTGGGCCCAAGAAGACTATGTTGCTGCAGGTATAGACAAGGGAAAGCGCTCATCTACATCAGGATCTTGACTGCACCAGGAGCTAGGGAGCATGGGACCGAGCCTTGGCTTGCGATGTTGAGGAGCTTTCTTTGTTTTTCTTTTGCACTTGGTTTCAGTTGTATTCCAGAAACTTGTTGTGTTTGCTGTTTTCTATAGATACATGTACCTGCTAAATTATTATCATTATTTTTATTTATCTGCATTGCTTCCGCTGTTTGGTTTCTATTGTTATGCATGTTGTTTACTACTTCCGTTGTTTATTGTTGTTTCTTACCTTGTATACCTTAATTAATGATGGCATAGTTTCCCCACCGACTGACCAAGGCCCTCGCTGCTAGTCGGCGGCCTTTGGCGTTTGGGGAAACACGCTTGAGGTCATCTGGCAAACCAGGTACAAGGCACCAATGGAGGGGCTCCGGACTTGGGACGTTACATGTATCATAATAAATCAACATCATATAATCTTACAATCCATCAATGGATATTGACATAGATGAAATCAAATCTTCTTTTAGGAAAATATCACATTTTATCTTGAAATCATTAAAAAGTAAAGTAATTATAAAAGAAAACATTTATTTTGAAAATTTTATTGTAAGCTTGTAAGGGAATATTCAAAGGTGTAATAACGGTGGAGAATAATATCACCCACCGTATAAGTTAAAAAATACATTCTTACATTAATTTTGTCGAACAGGTCATAAAGTACCCTATTTGGAAAATGAAAGAAAGATTCCATTAAAACATATAAGGTAAAATAAGGGTATAAATGAATTTAACACATAGTCTAGTAAATGGTAAAAATGTTTTGAAATACATTTTTATGAAACATGGATGTGGATGTTAAAGAGGTCCCGGTAGATACCTACGTAAAAACAACCTCAGATAAAAAAGAGATTGTGAAATTAACCATTACCTTGTACTTTTCCAAGGTCAAGGGTATGTCAACCACCTTTATAATTATGAAATAATTTTTCTAAAATTATACAAGAACTATATACATTAATATGATATCATATATGATCTTCTCATATTTCTTTGTTAATGATATTTTAATAGTATCATCGTTTCGGGTGTAAATTGATTCATTTTCCAATATATGATTGGTTACGTAAGCCATGTTTGGAATGGGGAGGATTTATTTTATTCATATATATAATTATATTGTGTTCATGAACATTATTTATAAACTTAATATGGAAATTATTCTTGAATTATTACGATGGGGAATGAATCTCATCGCGTTCGTGGAGACGGTAATCTGTGCGTATGCACGAGAGAAAGTATCATTCTGTTGATATTAAAATCACATATAATTGGATTGTATATAATATATACAGAATAATTTTCATGTTATACTTATTATTTACATAAATTATACTCCTTATTATACCCATCCAAATTATTAAGTGTTTGATTTACAAACTACACAACGACCTGGAGACAGTAATCCGTATGTATGCATGTATGGTGACTTTGTCATTAATCAGAGGGATAGAATAATGAATATGGTTGTACCATTTTTATAATAACATCACATGATATATAAGATACTACAGTAATAATTTTAGATTGGAATATACAAAGAAAGATGAAGTGGAAGAAGAAAAGAACTTGAAAGAGGTGATGAAATATTGACCTATTCTTGGGGTTCTTCATTTTTATTTGATAAAAAGGGCAGCTTAAATTAGCTCTTTGACTGATGGAAGGCCTCTAGGATGAAGGTATGACAGTTGATAGGATATTTGTGTAGTTTTTGGTTGAGTAATGTTACTTTTTAGGTGTGAATTTGAGATAATGGGATGTTCGTTTTTATAAGAGGGGCGAGGGGCACCTTCATAAAAGATTGAAATATTATTTTATAAAAAAATCATTTTAGGTTTCTAATGGTTCCAAAATGAATTATGTAAAGGATAAGGTGAGGATGGTTCGATAACCTCTCATAAAATAGGTTTTATACATGTTTAGGTCCTCATATTAACCATATCATTTAGATTTAACTCTTAGTTAAATAGTTTGACATTTACCATGTCTCTTTGTATTTTTATATTATATGATTAGTAAACATACAATAAACTTCCAAGATATCCTCACGTGGTTTATTAATGACAAAAATAATATTATTATCGTATTCTTTCCAAAACTTATATTTTTAAAATTATTATATCAACCAATAATATACTATTTTTCTTAAAAACTCAATTATGTCAATTTTGAAATTATTTAAAAAATGATTTTTGTTAATGGCATAAACAAATTATTTCTTAGGAATAAATTCATATGTTCAATAATAAAATGTCATATTAACCTATAAAATTAGTTTAATTCATCAAAAGTCTCAAAAAGAATTTATTTGGATATTTATAATATCAATTATTTTAATATTTCATTATTACGGTAATTAATACATCATCATTGTATCACAAATTAATTAAATTATTTAATGTTTAAAAATTATAAATAAACTATCATTATGTTTGAAATAATTTTATATTTATAATAAATATTTATAGTCGAATTTATATTATTTATAAACCTATATTAAAAATGGTTTAGTTTTTAATTGTTGTTTTTAACTATTTGAACTCTTTTTAAAAAAATAATAATAAATGTTCTAATCGAACCCAAGTGGACCTAAAGGATCATATCTTATTACTAATGTTTTTTTGGATGAATTAAACATATCCAGTAGAATCATGAATTGTGTTAGGGTAATTATGGTATCATTTTTACGCTTAATTACCATATTTACTTTTAACCGTGGTAAATAAAAGTAAAAAGTTACTATTAACCAAAAATTATTTTCATTTTATGGAAACAAATTTTACATAACAATATTAACATTGTTTCATGTGTTTTTAAAATTCTATTTATAGATGTAGTAAAATTAAACTTATACAAATTTTCAAATGCTCTTAGGAGGTGGGAAAAAGGCGGTAAAATGTTTGATAAAATTCTATATATCTACACTTATTATAAAATGACACAAATAAATTATTTTGAACAAATATATATATTGTGTATCTATTTTGACCTAAAATAAATTAAAATAAAATAAATAATTATTTACAATACAATTCTGTTTTAACCAATATCGTAGTGTTTTTCACTTTTCATAAAAAATTGATTGTTTTAAGAAAAATACCAAAAAATCACCCTAAGATAATTTCGATATTCCAAATAAAAAAACAAGTCTATTTTGGATGATAAAATTTATAAAATTTCAATATGTGGGTATTATTATTCATAACGGCGAGTTTGATTGGTCGTAGTGTGTTAGAATCTCGAAGTTGCGCACAATACAAGCTATTTCTTTCTACCCAGGGAAATATACAATGGATGTTTGGGGTGTTACAAATGGTCTCTCATATATGGCTTAAAAATATTAAATGATTATGGTAGAGTGGTAGTTTTTTGTAGTAGAAAAATCTACTTGAGGTAGGTGATCCTACGAGATCCATCCAATCATTAAAATTCTATATTAAAGCATATCATCAACCACCTCTATAATAGGATCTTTCTTCCAATTGGCATGGGGGTAAATTGTTCCACTCATATTCAAATGGGACATGAATTATCCTACAGGCATATCCAACAATATGACGTAAAACTCACATCATTATTGGAGATAATCATCGACAGTACCACCTGAGGTATGGAGATCTCTCATATGTATAACTTCCCCAAATTCACCATAGTACAATGCCCCATTATATAAAGGAATCACACAAACCTCGTGAGTCATTGATCTATAAAATAGATGGAATCAGGTATCTTTGAGGTGTGAAGAATCCATGTGATTAATTCCATGGAAATTTCATCCCATTTCCACATCACTATCTCAGGTGGACTCAACAAACCCACCAGAACATGGTGGTCTTCCAACACTTGAAAATAATTGAGGCACCGAGATATTAACTCATCAAATCATCCTCTCATTTTAGTCAACAAAAAAATCACTAAAGATCATTGTATATCTTCCCTACATGGGGATGTAAATCTATGGGAGAAATGTGAAACTCCCACATCAACTCACCCCACAACATGGATGGAACCGATGTTTTCCATTGTAAAAATATTCCATTATTCTTATAGTCAGAATATCCATCTCGATAATCTATTAGAGATATATGATCTTGTAAGACTTAAAATTCAGTCTCTCATAGATAGGACTCTCTGAAAAAATGATGAAGCTAAGGATTATCCACTATTTACTAAAACACAAATTCACCCTCCTCCATAACTCGGGAAATATATAGGAAGGTCATTGATCCAAATATTTCATCACTAAGAATGCCTTTGACAATAAACTAAAACATTTTTACAAAAAAATTATTCTATAGAGTATATACTATCTCTAAGTCAAATTCCTATAAATGTACCAACCAATTTCATACTCTCATGTATAGGAATAAATGGTTGAAGATGTACAGAAGACTCCAGTGGTCTGAATAGACCATGAAATGATTTTCTAGATGATAGTGTCTCCAAATCCTCAGTTGAAGACCACCACTTATTAGTAGAGGTTATGCGAATAATTGTTCTTCTTTTGGGGTCTCCACTACCCAGACTCTTAAGTGATAACAACCTAATGGTAAATCATTATGGATCTAAGACATGCTTTTTATGCATCACAGAAATCTACAAACTCTATTATTTCCTCTGGTAGTCTCAACACTAGATAACTCATCAGCCTCTTTCTCAACTCCTGAAAGGCCCTATATCATTATCAGACCTGGTTAACAACTACCCTATCAGAATCAGAGTGGTAAAAAGGGATGATATTATTGAGAAGTTTTCAATATAACTCATTTTGTACCAGTCCATGCCTACAAATCTCCAATCCACTCAAATTGTTTTGGTTGGATCCCATGTAAAAACTACTTTGATCATTGCTAGATCCAAAACTCAACATTGTTCAGAAAAGAAATTCCCCTGGATGTGAAACTCATGTATCCACAAATGGAACATCTAGTGTTGCTTATAGATATAGAGATCTCGATGAAAATCTATACCCAACCTCCATTGACTTTTCCACTCCACATATGATTCAATGTAGATAAGTATGTCATCAATGAAGAAAATAACAAACCGGTTCATGTACGTTTAGAAGACCAGGCTCATCAATTCTATAAACATGGAGGGGTTATTTTTTACATCAAATAGAATCACTATGAACACATAAGGTCCACAGAACATTGCAATGCCAACACTGGGATATTAGTTTCATGATCCCTCAACTAGTTGTAGAATCACCTGAGATCAGTCTTAGAGAATCATTTTGTGCCTCATAGTTGGTCAAATGGGTCATTAGTCCCCAAAAAGGGGAAATTATTGTTTATTGCATCCTTGTTCAGGTGATTAAAATCCACACAAATTCATTTTCTCTAATCTAACATTTTCCTGAATAGGACTTGAGTTTTATTAGGGGACACCCATAGTTTAATAAAACCATTATCATAAAGATCCTCTAACTATATTAGTCACTCCAAGAGCTCATTATGTTCCATATAATATAATACAGAAGATATCATGGTAGTCCATTATTACAAGGAATAGAAAAAACTATACCTACAACCTTAGAGGTTGTCTCATGACATCATTGTGAAAATTTTACTTATAATTGTTCCCAACTGAAGATACCCAGATGAATAAAAGCTAATGGAACCAAGGGATACACTCCCCAACTAATGGGTGATATGATACAACCTCCTTCTCATAGTATACACATGTCCTTAGAGGATATATCTCTCACCCTAAATAGAGAATCGCATCCCATCATTGTATAGGGATATGAATTTTCAGTGGTGATGATCAATCAAGGCTCGAACTCTGGAAATCCAATCCCTAACCAGTATGATATCATTGGTTTCTATTGTGATGACAAAAATTACTTTGATGAAACTCTCTCCTCCATGAGATATCTCATATTAAATATTAATGAATGATAGAGAAGAATAATTCCCTATAGGAACCTTAGGATGAAGCAGTTGTGCTAGAATCTCAAATGTGATCTTTAGCTCTTACACTATGAGTCAAAAGAAGAAGGAATTAAAAGAAGATATGTCTACTAATTTTGAGGATGCATTATAATAAACGTAGATCATACCTTCAATCCTATAATTCATTGTCTAATCATAGACATCCATGGCCTACAACTCTATATATCCCCATCCACCTGCTCCAGGAGCATGACATGGTCTACTTGGTGGTGGTGGAGGAAGGATATCATTGATTTCTTCCACAACCCATAGATCCTGCAACCCCTCTTCCATATTCACCTACCTAGGGACCACCCTCTCCGTGACTATTATATCCCTAATTGTAACCCATCATCTTCACTAGTGGTCTACCATCCTTCGTTTTTGTATGCTCATCACATCTGGTCATGTAATCTTATTCAATGTAACCTCACATATAATACATAAAAAAATTCCTCTCCTTGCAGTTCGATGCTGCTCTACGATACCTTTATGCCGCATGACCACGTGCATGATCCTACCTGGAATTGGTTCTCCAACGTCATGATCCTAGAGCCCAATATATTCTAGATATTATAGATGAATCAACCATGTTACACCCACTTCTAGTTATTTTAATTTGGAATAACTCTTACAAAAAATATCTCTATCAGAAGTGGTTGTTCTAGCACCCAAATTTTTTTGGGTATGTTTAATTTCTTAACTCTATCATTAATTTGTCTACAGATTCTCTGAACAAAAAAAATTTCTTTGATGTAGCCATCCCAGATAATGTTAAGGGAGTAGTGTGTATGTTTTTTGAACCATTCCTCATACCCATCACCCATCATCTCTTCCCAATTGAAAGCTCTATAATCTACATAATATGGACTGAGTATAAGTAGATGGGGTAGTACACCCCATGGAATAGTCGATGGATGTCATCCCACACGAGTGCCAAATCAATATTCAACTAAATATATTGGATCCCCTAATACTAAAATACTTCATGGGAAGGGTTGGTTGTGAGTTCCAAAAGATGATTTATCCGGGATTGAACATGCATGATTACACAACCAACTAACTCATGAAAATCCTGTAATACCTAAGGATCTGGCACCTTATAGAACCTCAATGGTCTCTGATGCTAGAACTCATGGAGTGAGATAAACTTGTGCGAAGCATTATCATGATCAACTTGGATGACATGATATTCAGAAGGTGGAGGTTTTTCTCCCATCCCACCTATATGAAGGGGTATGTGGGATAGATGGTGAACTGGGGCATCGTCACTCGTAAGGTCATCATCACAAACCAGTGCAGATATCCTCTTTGTCAATCATTGGTTAGGATTCCTGAAAGTTATCAATTATTACTACCCATATATATATATATTAGTTGACATAGGAATGACTATCAAAGACACAATCCGATATTATGAATGTAGCATTAATCCCTACAATAAATTTCTCAGCATGTAGAATGGACAAGTTGGATGTCTGTTCCTAGTGAATGACTAAATAATCCTCTAAAACATCACAAAATTCCATGGCTTGAGATCTGATCACATGAATATTTGACACTATTTCATTAATCCCAACCAATCATCTTCAATGTGAAACTATCTAAACAACATTACTTAGAATAACCATTCCCTTATACATATCTATCACGACATGACCAACTACTCGGCTTAATGAAAAACTACCCCAATCTAGCATCAATATTCTAGAGGGTGGAATAAAATGATATATAATTTACCACTATAATTTTAACCATGCATGAATGAACCTCTAGATATTATATAAGAATTGTATTATATACATAAAATTAAAGGATAATAATACATTCCAAACCATAATTGTTTCCCAAAATAAAATAAAATTGCAAAAGTAAACAACTGAGATATCCCAGTTCCTAAATCAAAATCTATGACAATAATAAATGATCTAGGCACCAGGAATAACTAGGAACCATTGATGTCATAGTTGACCTCTCCATCATCTGAATAAGACAAAACATGTGCGAGAAAATTCCTTTCATGGATGATTATATGTATACAAAATAGGACACCCCGAATGATGAATCGGGAGTATTAAGAGAAGGCAATGAATAGTCGAACAACATATTGAACATGGTAATATGAAATAGTATATCTCATCCCAACACAAAAGTTAATGTAAGCTTATACAGATTTAGGGGGATGACCATGTTGAGTATATTAACTACCCATCATCTCCTCACCACAAATTGATGGAGTGTATGATCATCCATCCAAGGGAGTCTAAACAAGAAAAGAATGTGAACAACCCAACCTGTGTTTGACTCTCTTGAAAAGAGAGCATACAAATCTATGGTGTGAATCTATGAGAAATAACATATATATAGGCTTAGTCAAGTAATACTGAAGGAGATACTATGGGGATATCCCTCTCATAGATCAACCCAAGAACTATTGTATCCAAACGTTCCAGAGTTAATCAATGATGCCTGACATCTCATGTGTCTTCACTAAACACACATGTCTAGGAAACACATTCATCGCACCTCGATACTATCCACATAGGGATTATATTACTTTCCCATATAGTTTTAGGTCATATCACATGAACACGTCTTAGTGGGGAATGTATTCCACTTCCACATGAGACGAAGGATATGTCAAAAAAAGTATTTTCACTATTCCACATAGTCAAGGGGAAAAAAATGTTGATAGGGGATCCATGACATAGTAAAACAAGGGAGTTACACTATGGTATTAACTATGGAACTCCACTACCCATACCTACTAAAGGGTAATTATTGGAAGAATTCGTCATCTGGAAAGTCCATGGTCAAGTCCTACATGAGGGTAATTCCCAAATGTAACCATCATCGGGGTACACCACATCAAATCCATACTAGTGGCAAATTCATCAAAACGTAATTTGGGAAATCTACTACACAACCCTTATTGAAGATACCACTTGTGTCGTCGTGGAACTCAACAACACAGCCATGCTATAGGGAAACAAAGAAAGATTATCAGGGAAATCCATCTCCAACCCCACTTGAGGGTAACACCAAGAAAGGTCGTTGGTATTCAAATATAATAAATTTCATCTTCAAGAATCACCTATGATGGTTCCAAGACCAAAAAAATTCACATTATATCCTGAAACACACAATTGTGTGATCCAAAAAGTTCTATGTAAAAAATAATCATGATATGCTACTTGTATGCCAAAATCCACATTCAAATTAAAGGGGTACAGAAAAAGGAAGTCATCTCAGAAGTTTTAAAATGGTTCACAACATGTGGGGGGACCCACACAACTTTTGGTCCCACTATATAGTTCATTTGAGTCCCATAGAGGCACATGGATTTATCCCTTGAAGTGGAACACACCATGGTGGTGGATGACATGTCGTGTCCTTACTAATGAAGACTGAGACAATGTCATGTGGTTATGTCTATGTGCTTGGAAACAATATCTATGTACATAAAGACATGGTTTTTTGGTCCAAAAGAGATTCCACTAGTGTGGTCAACCCATGTCTATGCACTCCATCCAAGAATCCCCATGAGTGTGACCTATCTCATGGGTTGGGAAACAGGAGTTGAGTACATGGAGAGTTATGTAGGGTAAAATGTTGTGTGGACCTTAATTTCTCTGAAAACCTAGACCTACCACTATGGGGTTTATACAGTGTGTGTTCTTCAAACTACATGTCACGTAGTGGTGAATTTCCAAAATATCTTAGATCATATCGTTTGCTTAAAATCTACACCAACATCAAATGATTCAAACATGAATCTGATTGAAATAATTTGATCCCATAGGATCTTACCCTTGTCAGTTGTCATTCATTGAAATTCATTCATAGGATGTTGATGAGGGTTTCTCCATATGTTCCAAACACTATTTGATCTCCATTCATCTTGATCATTATGATTTTATATGTCATCAATCATTATTGACTCATAAATAATATAGTTCTATGTTATGTTCATTAAACAATTCATATTTCATATATTAGACATGAGTCTAGTGGTCCCATCTAGCTTGGTACCACCCCTTAATGTCGATCCAAGACCAAATGTGTCCAACCAGTGTCGAACATGAATAATTTAATTGTAAAATCACTAAAAACCAATTTTGAAATTTTATTGGACAACTGTTCATTTCCAAAGATCAAGAATGGGAATCTGGGGTCAGATGAACAATTCAAAAATAAATTAAACTTCAATATTTGTGTACATGTAATGGTTCATCAAGGAATATATCTAAAAAATATGAATGAAATATTAAAAAAATTTAATCTAGTGTCATGAAACACCAAATGTCAGTCCTACATATATTTTTGGATTAATCACTACTAATGTATGTGCTCTCACAACAACTGAAAAGAGTTGTTTCATTTTCAGTATCCATAATCTATCTGGATCAATAGATTATTCATCGTTTAACAAGATCTGGAAATGAAAAAGGAAGAGAGATCCCATCAGTGATAACAATGTCATTAGGAAAATCCTAGATAAGTCTCTATGATAGTGAATATATAGACAATTATACATGGTCAATTTAATTTAATTAATTATAGTAATAATTAATTAATTCGCAGATCATACCACAAAAAAGAGGGGGGTCTAAACATCTTGTGCCATCTAATTTTATGTCGTAGATTGGGTAAACACCACTTTTTGGACACAAATGTGTTCTCAAATGATTTTTGTTGTCAATAATTTGGTAGTTCAGTTGTTTTCCTTGATGTATTGAGGGCACACAATTTAAATACATTTAGTATTAGTATGAAAATAATTATGTGCACAACAGACCTCAGAATCTCACACCATATCATCTCCTATCTTTATAAATATATATAAATATATTTCAATGTCTTACTAGGAGAAAAATATTTCTCTTCATCATTACCTCCTTAATAAATTCTTTGAAAAGATAAACAAGGAAAACATATGTGGATACTAATACTACACATGGCTCTCATTCTCACATAAACTCACTTGCACATTTTTGTGTTGCCATAAAAATTGAACCAATGAAATGGTCCTTACACATAGGATTATATCCTTCCAATAGAAGATCGCCATCAAATTATCCCTAAAGGTGGTTGAATCTTCGATGTCCAGCTCACCCTAGTTGATGATGTGCATATGTTCATGACTATATCTCCCCACCAACAACACACGGATGATGTCAAGTGATCTTTTCATTTATGTATGTTGGTCATGGTGATAAGAAAACCTTCCAAACATATGCACACTATCTAATGAACCTATAATCATTAGGTATAGATTGGATCCCAAAAAAACTAAAACATTTTTCGATATTGGGATACTCATAAGAATATGTGGCCTCCTTATTTAAACTACAAGGTCCTACAATGGTGATCTTTATAGGATTTATATCTACTCTATTCCATCTTAATCTACTAATATAGGACCTAGACCTTCTATATAATAACCAACACTATCTTTGGGACCATAAGTGATTAAAGAAATAAATAAATCCAACATATGGTTGACCATTAGGTTCTCCAATATAGTGCCTCAAATGCTTCCATGCCAATGGTAGATTGGTATCTATTGTTGTATGAAATATCTACAAAACTAAGGTTATCCTCATAGATCTATCCTAAGTCTATCATGAAATGCCTTATCATATCCTCTATCACTTGGATATCATGCTCTATCTTCCCATCAGTTTAGAGGTGAAAGGTTGTAGTCATCCAAAATTGCCTCCTGAATGCCTCTTATAGGATCCTCCACAATTGTTGAAAATACAGAAATTCATGATTAGAGACAATCATTTATGGAATACCATGGAATATAATGAACTCTCATCTAAAAAAATATCACATTATCTCCACCAATCTATGACCCCTAATGAAAGGGATGTGCACTTACATCATGAGTTGGTCAGAAATCACCCATATGGCATCATTGATCTTGGTTGGGCCTGGAAAACCTATGAATAAGTCCATAGATACACCATCACATTTCAACTTTGGGATATCAAGGGGAAATGTCAATCCCACTGGAACCTAGTGCACTACCATCACCCACAAACATGTGATACGTAGATAGACGAACTCAAATAATCATTGTCAATTTGGGTCCTCCAAAACTACCGTTGAATATTTCTATACATCCTCTTTACAATGGGATGTACATCTAGGGAGGAAGTGTGAAACTCCAACATCACATCCTAGTGCAATGTGATATGAACCGTTTCTCTCCCCATGAACAAGATGTCATGATTCCCTCAATAATAATATTGACATGGCATGTTTCTTATGTATATCAAATCATGTACGGACTTAGTGTATATGTTACTATAATGGAACTCTCTATTGTGCTCAATGAAGTGATGAATTCAACAACATTGATGGAATGAAAAATGCACCCTCTTGATCCACAAGAGTCAACTGTGGGGAACCTAACTGATTTGAAGAATCCAACACTATGAAATTCTATAACTTTTTAAAAAGGCAATATACTATAATGTATCACTTCCTTGAAGTGTATATTATCTTGAATCCATAGTAATACAAGATCTCTAACTGGCACCACTATCTATGGTTTGGGTCTATCTAGGTTAAGACATACCTGATACTCTAGTGGTCAATGTAAAAAAAAATATCTCTAACAGAAGGTAGTGTCTCCACATCCACAGAGAGAATATTTCTTATTCGAGCTTGATGTCATGATATGTGTAGTTCTTCTCATGGAGTATCAAGTACTAGGACATGAATTGGATAACTGCCTATTGCAGCATTATTAGGAAATTGAGCCCAAATCATGTGGCATCATAATAAAATATGAAATAAAAACCTTCTTATGGTACTCATAACAATGTAGAACTCTTTATACTCCACCTTAACTCCCAAAATGCCCACTTTAACGACATAGACCCGATAAACGGATTCTCATTCCATGTTACAACGGTCAAAGTGGCTCTGATTCTGGTGAATTCTTCCATTGACATCATGTATTAAACATCCATACCAAAGATTCTAGGCACCTATAAAAAAATATTAGGTGGATACTATGTAGGAAAAATATTTATCATCACTACGACCATGTATAATCCTTGTTCAGAAATGACATTCCGTAGAAGTGAACTTCATTTTTGCTTAATTGGAACTTTGAGAGTATCCCCTAGAACTGGTTATCTCAATGAAAATCAAGGATCATCCTCAAATTCTAGGAATTATCCTCCCCTTATGTAGAGTTGATGATTATGTCATTGATTAGGACTACAAAAAATTATTCAATGTATAGTTAGAGGACATGGTTCATCAAATCCATAAATATGGTGAGGCATTTTTCACACCAAAGTGAATCACAAGGAACTCATAATTTCAGTATCGACATCGAAATTCCCGTCCTAAAATATCATCATTGTGAACCCTCAAATCATTATGTCCATGTGTAATATTGATAATCTATAACCATATATTTCCTTGAAACAAGTCAAATAGGTCATGAACCCTTTACAATGGGAACTTGTACATTATTGTGGGATGGTTCATGTGATGATAATCCATGCAAATCCATAATATTTTATCAACCATTTCCACAAACATGGCTACAACAACCCATGGTTCCACACCAGTTATGATAAAAAAAATTATCATAGAGGTCCTCTTAAAATAATAGTAGCTCTTAAAGATTGGTCGGTTCCATCAAATAAACCCTAAAATATATTAGGTCAGTCCTTGGATGCAAGCCAACGCAAAACTCTATCTCCCGCCTTGGTGGTAGTCCTAGAACATCTTTAAGAAAAATGTTCATAAATAATAGATGCCTAGAGATCCTATATCACCAAGGGCTACACTGACCAACTGATTGGTGAAAGGATTTAAATTATTTATCATAGCATCTACATGTCCTACCATGTGATTTATCTATTGTGAAAAGGAGATTCACATCTTAGAACTGTGTAGGAATATGAACAATCTGAGTGTGATAGTTAATCTAGGATCGAAACATAGAACGCATAATCTGAATGAATATGATATCATAGGGTTCTAGTATGATGACAAAAAGGTCCCATGATTACCTCTCTCTTCTATGCGATAGCTCACAGTTCCTACAGATAAAAGATAAAGAAGAATAGTTACCCGTATGAACCTCAAGACAAAGTTGTTGTGATGGAATCTCAACTAGGACTTATAGCAATACCATTAGGAGTCGATAGATAATGGAATGATTTCATATTGAGTCTATAAATACCTAGGGATGTGTAAAATAATCATAGATCATTCCTAGAATCATCTTATTTGCATTGGGATGGTAGTAATCCAAGGAAAGTTGTTTTCCATTGTTCCTACCTTCATCTCCCTAAGAATTATGTGGTCCTCAAAATTGTGTTGGTGGAAGAATATAATATCTTAATCCAACACCAATATCTTCTCTAGCTCAATTTACTACTTCACCGCCATAGGGACCACTATATCCCCCACCTAGGAGATCCCTGATCTCAGCACTGCCTTTGATAGTGTGGTACATCATCTCTCTTCATGTTCTATTACGAACATCAAGTTAGGCAATCTTTTTCCATGTGATCCCACTCGTCATAAGTCATATAGTTCCCCACATCGGGCCTCCCTAGAATTATGTGATACCATGATCCCATATGACCGTTTCTATAATCCTACTACAGAAAGGGTATCCTATTCTGTGAAACTGCACCCCAGTTTCTCCAAAATGACTCAAAGGCCTCATCTATATAGCACACACTTCTATATACAACTATCTTCCCTTCCTATAAAATAATTCCATATGTAACATGTTTTCATTTCAGCACCCCGATATAGGTGGGGATACACAAGGGTAATCACTTGATATAGTCCCTCTGCAGAGTCAATTTTCAAACCTACATTGTAGGAGGTACCCATCCCATATCTTTTTATGTGAGTACAAAATATATTCTACAAACCTCAATGCATACTCATCCACTCTCCTACATCCATGATGTAGCTCCAGAAGCTCTTATATCCAGACCGATCGTAAGTAGAATAGGATGAATTCCTCATAGAAATGTTTCAATAAGTATTCCCATGAGAGTGTTGATTTCTAATGCCTCTTCTTGAGCAGGATCCACCAATTCCCTTCTGATCCATGGAAATCAATGGATTCCATGACTAACACCTAATATATTGAGGTCATAACAGACCTATCAATAGGGTCTACCAACTATTGAAAATATTATACTGTATGAGGATCCAACATTCCATGAAACATCATCTGTCTGTGATGCTGTAACTGTCAAAATATGTTATTTCTATAAACATCTTCATCCTTCTAAACTAATTTGATATTCTAATCAATAGGTGGATTTTCCACTACCTTTACTCTTAGAGGATGAGGTCATTAGATGGACCCTGAACTGAGGGCCTATCGCTTATAGGGTTGTATTCTTGAACCAGAGTTAGTATCCCACATGTATTTTTTCATGGAGGCATTCTAAAAGTTATCATGAGAGTTAAAGTATGATTTTTACGTCACAAGGCACTAGACACGATGATTAAATGAACAACCTGTCATGAATTCACCACCAATAGAGAGATATTACGATCTTTTAACCAAGATAGTCTAAACATGGAAATCAAGTGGAATTCCCAGTGTTTCTTCCCCATTCCTGGAAGTAGATCATCCAAATCTATGGTGTGAATATACAATTAAGAATATATATATATATATATATATACTTATAGTCAGAGACTCCAAAATAATATGGTAAGGGATCTCCATCTCATAGCTTAGTGTAAGATGATGATTACCCAACTGTTCAAAAATTCCATCAAGGATTCTCATTAGATCATGAGTCTTCCATAATGACAAAAATATACGGAACTAAATCACCACACATCGAAACAATTGAATTTGGGTTGTACAAAACACCTACGCGGTTTTAGGTCGTTTCATAAGAATGTGTCTTGATGGGGAAAGCTTTACTCTTCCTTCTGAGTACATTCATACTATAAACCAGGTCTTTTCACTATGTCATAGTGTTGAGGGGTGAAAATTATAGATAGAGGATACATACCCTGGGAACATAGTGGGGATCCCCTAGGGTATTCCCTATGTAACTCCACTGTCTAACCCTATTAGAGGGTAACACTTAGGAATTTTATTGAGGAACTCCACTACCTAGACTTGCTAGAGGGTTACACACAGAATGAGCATTCACTGGGGAACTCCATTTCCTAACTCTATTGGAGGTTAACACTCAGATGAAACTATCATCGAGGTACTCAACATCCCATTCCTTCTTTTGGGTAATCCCAAGAAGAAATAATTAGGGATCTCCACTACCTATCCCTACAGGAGTGTACATCCTATATCATCAAGGAAGTCCACTTCCTAAAACTGCTGGAGGGAAACATTGAAATATCATCTAGGAACTCCACTGACTGGCCATACTAGAGGGTAACACCTGAAACAATATATGGTAATCTAATTTGATTACCATAATCATTGTGTTTCAACTAATATGTTTTTGATAATGTAAAAGTTCACATCATATCTCAAAATTCAATACCAAGGGAACTATCACATTCAATTTTGATAACATATTGGGATTGGCCACTCATACTCTAAAATAAACATTAGAACAAAAGATATAGGAAAAAATTAATTATGCTTGGAAGATGTCAATTGGAATATACCATGTGAGGGGGCCCACATGACATGTTTTGCCACACAATAGCATTGTTGTCTCCCTGAATAGCACATGACATTATCCCATGTATGAAAACACACCATTAAAGTGAACTACATGACACATCCTAACTAACTGGGTCCACAGTTGTGTCCTATTGTCGTGACTGTGTACTCGGACCATGTGTCTTTGTAATTGGGTACACACCATGTTAGTTCACACAGGATGACACCTATGATGTCCACCTCTATCCATATACTCCTTTACAGAATTCCCACCCACGTGCCTAATCACACCGGTTTTCTTATTGTGGGTTGGTATTCATAATTCAATGTATGTTTAATTTATTTTTATTATCAATTTATCTAAATACCGTATGTGATCCAACCCTTTAAATATTCTCCAACCACCAGACAATCCTCATTTAATATATCCAAAAAACATTAGATTTTACCTGATCTTGTTCTCATCTAGTATCATTTGATAGAAATAAGACACCAGAAGTTGATGAGAGGTTTCCATCCATTTTTCAACTTTTATCACCTCCATTCATAATGATATTAATTATTTAACATAGGATCGATCATCCTCTCTATGCAGTGATCCTAAATCTATGATCGATTAATCATAACATTGATGTTTCAATGATTCACTATGAATACTGGTGTTAGATCAAGCATATTATCTAAAAGAATTGTTGATCAAGGACCCATGAGGTCCATACAATAGGGAACATGAATAATTTAGGTAGAAGAGAAAAATTAAATAATGATCAAATTTCATTGGAAAATATTTCCTTGCCAAAGATCAGGAACATGCATACAAGGTTAGATGAAAAATTCAGAACGAATTTAAAATTCAATATCTGGGAAAATGATAATGGTGTTCAAGGAATAAATTGATTAATGAAGAATGATTTATTCAAAAATTTAATCTAATGTAATGAAACATAGAAATACGATTCATACCACAATTTTTGGATCAATAACTATTGAAAAATGCATTCATACAATGATTTGAAGAAGCTACTCCATTCATTTTTTTTCTGATCTATCACATTCTAGATATTATTCATCATTCATTGGGATCCACCAATTGAGAAGGATGAGATTTTTCATCAGTGATATCAATGTTATGAGGCCATCCCTGGATAAGTATCCATGAATGAAAATTTATAGACTTTTGATCATGGTAAAAATAATTTAATTAATTAATTTTTAAATAAATATTTCAAAGACCATTCTTTAAATGAGAGAGGGATCCAAACATCCCCCCATCGACTATTTTTTTACGATCCTTGGGTAAACACCATTTTCTAGACACATTTGTTTCTAAAATTTCCTATCATTAAAGACTTTTAATATCAATATAATTTTCATTTAATTTCTTGTGCCGGTAATATAAAATAACTTCAATATTTTTATAAATTTAATTTTTTTCACACTAGGCATCTAAATCGCACATTCTCTCAGCACCTAGATCTGGAAATATATATAGAAATATTTCAAAGACTTATAAAAAAATGGGTCTCTCTATTTTTGAGATTTATTATCACTCTTGAAATATAGTTCATTTATATTATTTTAATATGTAAATATCATTTCATATTACAAATTATGTTAGGATATTTTATCAATTTAGGGAGAATTTTGAACTACCACTAAAAAATAATTACTATATATGTGTCTTAATACCCAATAATGAGTTATATAGGGATAAAATATATGGTTTTAAACATAATATTAATGATATAATAATATTATTGGAATTTTCTCATTTATATTCTAAAGAGATTCTTATTTTTCACCAAATAATAATGTTGTATTTTCTGTTGAACTCGTACAATGTTATAAAATATTAATAAGAAGTCCATGTAGAATATATCTGACTGAATAAGAATAAATAATGATGAAACCACAATGGAATATTGAAATTGATTTCAAAAACCCTTCAACTTCAACATATGTTATACATGTTATATTTATTAAGAAGATGATGTGGGTCTAGGTTTTTTCATTGGTAGTGGTCATATAAAGAGAATAAAAATAAGTAAAAAGCATAATCTAATTCATATTAATGGATTGTTTGATTAACTTAATAAGTATAAATGCATCACCATGGTGGTTATTTATGATACAAATCTAATAACAAGGGTTCCATGTGTCCCTAAACAATCATCAAACAAATCATATAATATTTGTACACTAAAAATTGATTATGATTACATATATAATATAAAATAACAAGGTCATCTTCATATCATTTGTTAATAGTGTCTTCATATATTATACTGTTAGAGATATTGGGGTGTTTTATTTATGATATGTTAATATATTCAATGTGAATTTATGATTTTTATGAGCATTAATATAAAGTGATAATATATTCATGAAAGAATATATTATATGATAAATTCTGAAATTATGAATTTACCATATAAAAATTATCATTCATTATTCATATCGTCAAAATCTATAGTATATCCATCGATAATTCCATGAGAACGGTGATTATATAATAAACCTATTCATAAAATTTAATTTTGATGTATAGTTTTCTATGAATAGATGGATTATATCAATGTTTTCTTAATTTTTTTCTTTATTTTCAAATCCCATATCCACAGATGATGGGAATGGAGTATTGTTTCATTGGATAAAAAATTTTAATCTAATTCATGGTATACGAGAAATGGGAATTAAATATTCATGTACTCAAAATACACATGAGTGGATATGGTATTGTGATATATTGAGATACATACCAGATAGTACTAGATCACACTATCATAAAATATAAAATTTTCTAGATTATTTGAAATAAAAATTAATGGATTTTGTAAAAATTACACAATGTATGATATGGAGTTTGAATCATTAATATATTAATCCATTTTAAGTAGTCACTATATCTATAGAATGAAACATGACATATATATTGAGCAGATGTGTATAAATTATATAACCACATATATAGAGTTAAACACGTTCCATTGGAGATAGAAAAAGTTCATGAAGGATTTTTATTTCTCAATAATTTACCATATATGGATGTAATAATGGGTTTATAATAGTATGTGTAGAAATAATTAAGTTACCTTATCTATTATGTGCATGAAATAAAATATAATATTCCAAAATATAGAAATTGTGTATGATAAAATAATAGTTTATGAATAAAATCCTAACATTGAAAAAATAATTCCCATAATTCAACAATGTGAATATCAAGGAGGAACAAAAATAATATAAAGATCCATAAGAGATGTTGTGATAAATTCATGAGTATTACATCGAAAATTATGGAGTTTATTGATTTGTAACAATGTTATTTTTCGTATATATGATGTGGTTTATGAATAAGTTATTAGATGATGCCAATTTATCAGCATTCTCCATTCACCCAAGAAGTAAAAAAATTTGATATTATTATGAACTTCTTCTCGGACGATATAAATTTAATCATTTTTTTTATTATAAGTCTTATATAATGGTAAAACATGAAGTAAATCCCATATTTTAGAAGTCCAAATTGATAATTCAAGAATTACCCATAACCATGTTTTTAATGGATAATGAATCTGTGGATTTTTTATAAGTTCATAGTATAAAATTAATTTAAATAATATAATTTGAGATAATATAGATTCAATTACAATGTATGTGCACTTTTTTGAATCAAAATAGATATTATCACTTCACTATGATATTAAGATTCAAATACAAGATTGGGTTTGGATGAATGTACTACTTCTTTACATTGAATATGCTCAAGATCTATTGTTCGATTCAATTTACAATGAGGATATTCATTATTTATTTTATATAAATATAAACATTTCCCATACATATCATCCAAAAATTAATTTAAATTTTGAAATATACATTTTTAAGATATATTAATATATTTCTCCTTTGATTTATAAGTTGGATAAAATCCATATCTTCCCTTATAGAGTTATCGTATGATAATTATTTACAATAATGATACCATATTACGATATATAAGGATATATATGACAAAGAGATGTATATATTAGAAAATATGTGATTAATGAGTAATTATTATGCTTTTTTAATAAAATCATTCTCATGAAAAAATGTAAAATATATAAACCATTCAGAATTGTTATTTTTAAACTCATTGTATTCCAAACATCTATAATGATACTCAGAGAATAGGCCATGATATTGTAGTGGAAGAATATATATTCCATTAAATATTATCATTGAAAAGGGTTATGATATTATATGGGAAGGTAAAATTTAGAACTAGTTACCTCATCCCCTTCGATGATTTTTATCAGATTAGGAATATAGATTAATTATTGGAACATCCATTATAACTCTCCCATTTTAATTTCATGCTTCATGTATCAATTTTATATAAATATGCACTTTATCTACCAAATTTAGTGAACTAAAATATTATATTAATGATACATGATCTCCCATATGTGGATACACTCATAATGATCTCGGATTGTATGGATAACATACTAAAAAGTAGTACCACAATCCATGTCATGTCCTCTGGTGAAATCATTTGTTTCAGGAAGTGATGTGGGAAATAAATAATGAAATGATATAAAAATAACCACTTCTATTTTCAACATAATAATGAAATTTCATGAATATAATTTTTTTGGTTGTGTAACCCTATATACAATTTTTCATGATATTTTTAAATTTCATCAAGAACATATTAGAAAAATAATAACAAACTAAAATTAGAGATTATTTATTTTAATAATTTATAATATCACAATATCAGAAATTATATTACAATAATGATTAATGGAACATAAATATTATTAATATAATAGTAATAAATAAATATTCAAATAAAATGATAGAAACCTGTAATTATTTATCTTTTCTATCTCCCATGAAGACAAGAGAACCAAATATATCAATAAGAAAAATGAAAATTAAAATCAATATTAAAATACATATTGATGAATGAAATAAGTTGAGTAATTTTTTAAAATTATATAAGGAAATATAAATGATTCTAATTTGACCATTATCGAACCATATAGAATTTATTTTCATTGGGAATATATAATCATTAAGAAAATTGAATCATTTTTGTTAATGTATTAGTTTTCTTAGAAGTGATATATGGGATAATTTTTTTTGAACATTATATGAATGAGTAATGTATTTCACTTAAATTAAGTATGAAGTTTCACATTTATTATGATATCCAAATTTGGATACAATAATGTTAAGTAATCATATTGTCATATTAATATAAAAAAGGATAAGAAGTCGAATCAAAGAGTATATATATTCTTTTTAAAACTCATTTGAAAATACTTGGGAATGACAATCAATGAATTGGGGTTTAACTTAACACCAACTTGAAAAAAATTGGTATAAATTGTTTGAAATATTACATGGGAGAAGTTCGATCTATCTGAAATTACTACAAGATCCACACAAAAAAAATTATCCCCCCTATTGTCCATCATTCAATGTAATACAATGATGGATTGCATAATGAAGATGAGGGTTATTATATATAAATTTGTATGATAAAAAAATAGTCATTAATTTGATATTAATAAGAAATTAATGTATTTTATTAGTATTATAATATATATTGGTATATATTGTCTGTTTTTATTAAATTTAAATGACATAATGAATAATTTTAATATTTTTTATTTTTTATATATTTTGAAAATATAAATTATAATTATTGAAAATTATTCATAATTAGTAACAAGGAAGTGAAAAATAAATTATGTTTAGAAAGATATTTTCCAAATATTTTATGCATTCCTCATTTAATTTTTAATTACTAATTATGTCAATTTTCAGAATGGACTTCAAGAAATTGATTTCAAATTTGAAATCATCATTTAATAATTGAGTAATATTTTCAATTTAATTTGTTTGTATTGAAAATAAATTATCAACGTTAAAACTAAGTTGTCACAAAAATGGGTGAAATGAAGTAAATGGAAATGATGATGTGTAATGTCATAAAATTTCTAAAAAATTACCTGTAAAATGTGTGTATAAAGTAAATTTATGACAATTTCTCAACATTTTTATATTATTTAGTCACATTATTTATAAAATAAAAAATATTACAAGTTAAAGATTCTATATTTGAAATAATTTCACTCAGAAAAATATATAAATTGAATCAACCAAAACACATTAAATAACAATTATTTTTTGGTTCTAATACCTCAATAGTATGTATAGTTTTCTATGTAATTTTTCATATAAATTAGTATTACGTAAAAATTTATATTAGTTTATTATGTTTTTATAGGTTTCACACTTTTTGAGGATTTAGAGGAGTTATGTATTGTGCAAGGACAATTAAGGTCAAATATGGCATATAATTTTCTTGTCCATTTTATATTTCACATTTGAAGGAAGAAATTAACACCTAAATGGCAGTTGTGGATATGGAAATTTTAGATTAAAATTTCATAACACTATAAAATATCATTTATGTCATATTTATCAAGGAATGGCCAATTCAGAGGATGAGAAAATTATTGTAAAAAATGAAATACTAAGTTAATTATGATCATGGCTACCAAAATGTCATCAAGAGTGATATCATGTACATATAATGATTTTTTAATTTGAAACATATTCTACAATAGAGTGTTTGACGGATTCTTCCTAAGAAATAGACCCAGTACAATAAATTTATGTTTTTCAAATGGTATGTTGGAGCATATACTGTAGCAAAATTATTTGGAGAACATTATGGAAAACTAATTGATTTTGTATATAATATTACAATTTTTTTTTCAAAAAAGAAAGATATTTGCAAAATGAGAATTTTCAGGACTTCTAGTACATGATGAAACATATATCTTTTATTAAAATTTTATAGAGAAACATAACTAAAATGATATTTTTATGTGACACAAAAGCATTTATCCTTTAAAATATATGGAAACATTTGTGGTGATTCTGAAATGGGATTTCAAAATGAAAATCTTGTAGTGTATTGGTAGTTTTAAAGTCTTTCAATTCTCTATGATTAAAATTTATACATATTTTAAATTTCATATATGCCTACCTTTCTTGAAACAATATGACATATTTTATAGAGATTTGTGATATCCGGTAATGTCTTGAATAATATATTTATATATATTGAGATGGAATTAAAATGAGAAATATTTAGAGATAAAATGAATTTTTTTTGTTGAATTTGCTTATATGTGGATTTATATTATATAAATTTTGGTTCACAAATCAGTAAGATGATAACTAGATAAATATAATTCTAGGTGGTAATAATTCTTGAGGATTTAGTTTGTTTTAGTATTCTACAAACCATTGTCACATAAAATAAGAATCAAAAGAGTTGTTCATGTTAAAATATGAGATGATAGTCATGTTGGGATTTTTTTATAACGAAGGTTAATTTAATGGTTGGATTTTTATATTTTTAAAAGTGATTATTTGTTGACTTATCATGAAATCATTAAATTAAATCTACTAATTTTTTAAATGAATGATTAGAGGTTATTGATTTACTGGTTTCTTTTTAATTCTAGAAATTTTTCTTCAAATAATTTTGGATACTATAATTAGATAATATATTATCTGTGCAAAATGATATGTATCACTACATTCCTAAACCAATAAAAAATGTGATCATAATTATAATTTTATCTTGTAATTAGAGTGTCAATTCAATGATCATCTTTTTTATCAAATTAATTAATAATGATATTATTATAATTTAATTAAAAAATTTTAATTTGAGTAATCTCATGAACCTGAAATTTAAAAAAATTATTATTCTCTATTTAGATGTTGTTATTCTATATTACTCTATTATAATTTAAATATTATATTTCATTCAACATGTATTTAAAACCAGAGATTCATGATTATGATCACACATCCTTATAGGAACAATATATTTCATAACATGTACTATTGGCTTGTAGATTTAGTTTTATGAAATAAAAAATAAATAAATTCAAATCGTGAGTATCACTTGCAGTTAAAAAAATATAACAATTGGTAATGGATATTGATATATTGTGAGGGGACCTTAATACCATGACAGACAATATTTATGATTTATGTGTATTAATTCATTACACAAATAATACAATGGTGTTTAAATTTTTTAGTTGATGGTAGAACAAATAATGACTAGGGATACCTATAAAGATACCCTATTTTCATTTATTACGATGAATTTCAGAAATGATTGAATGGAAAAAAATCTAGTCCAAATAAAAAATATATAATGAGAATGTATAAAATTCTCATAAATAATGGATTCTGAGGTAATTTAAATCAAAAGAACTCCCATGAATGATATTATTATAGACTCAATTGAATTAATGAATGTATTATTGGGACTTCCATCATAGAATTTTTGGAGACTAAGTGTAGTCAATTGAAAATAAATTCTATAGAATAATATTTTGTATGCACCCATAGAATAATAGTGTTCAAAATCATATCATAATTATATTCACTCAAATCACAAAAAAATATTGAAAAAAATTAATATACTGTCACTATAAAATAATAAATATAAACCAGAACTGAATTAAAATTAAATAAAGAAAGACCACTTTTGTTTTTGTGATTAAAAATGAAATTATTATATACCTTGTAGAAACACATCAAGATTTCATTTCTCAAGATGATGATTAATACAACAAATCAACATTCAATGTAGACCAATATATCAAGTAATCTCAAATTCCATCATTAATGGTGGAACCACCATTTTATATAAACTAAGTTCTTGTCTATCATCAAATTTCACCGACCTCTATGAAATGTGGAATCCATTAATTCAACTATTTACACTACCATTCTCATATAAAAATATTCATTGTAACTTCCCCATTTAGTAAAATAGAAATAATCCAATAATAAATTTAAAATAGCAAATTTTTTAAAACTAAAATATGAATATTTGTAATGTATCTGCAATATTCATAGTACATATAAAGAAACGTTTTTTAAGAAAAATAATCATTTTAGAACCACACCTTTAAGAAATGAAGAATCAAAAAACACTACTTCCATGTATTTATTTACCTGAAGATATTCCAGAAATACACTTCCTAGTTGACTAACATTGAAAACTAATGTAAAATTTATACAAACCAAAAAATCACCCAATTGATTACTACTTTATTGAAAATCAACACACTAATATAATTATAGAAAAAAATACTTCATCATATACTATATTCAATCTTATATAATAAGATTTATCTCCTGATCACCCATGTATCTATGATTCTTGATATATCGTCAATTATTCTCAAACAATATACACCAAGAACATGTCTAGTGGATTTTGTTTTCAATTAATACTTATAGACTCTACTTCTCAATCATCAAGTAACTTCTATATGAAATAGTAGTTCTTATAAATGTGTTTAGATCAAAAATTAATCCTCAAATTTAGAGATAAATATATTTTACTCAAATTATCGTATTAGAGAAACCCTCTTCCCTAGAGGCATGTGATTTGAGAAATAAATGGCTCAACAACACCAGCTACTTGAGAGCTTCATCATATTCTCAAACCCTACGTCTGTTGTAGAAAATAAAATTAGAGGTAATACCCTAGACATTGAAATAATCATAGTTCTACCAAATGAAAAACGTATCATGTTATTCTCTTTGGAGATTAAAAATATCCCCAATGCCTGAATTTTATTGCTCGTGTAAATAATTATCATCATTAAAACAAAGACATGTACCTTACATTATTTTGAGACACTTATGAAAACAATTTACTACTTACCAATGTTCTTTCACTATATTTTCCATGAACTAGTTGACCAATCATGCATCATTAGAAATATATTGATGATTTAAAAAATATAATTAATCATTCAACTGATTAATGGTGTATACAAAACATCAATCGTGTAATGCACATTTTAAAATATTCATCAAGAATATTATTTTCCTATGTTTGATGTGAACTGTGAGAGGTGTTGATACTATATTACACCCATTCATTCTAAATCCCTCTACTATCATTGAAATGTAATTTTTTTCGAATAAAATGAATCACCTAGTTATCATACCGCATTCAATAATTACTACCATGATATTATTTTCATTAATAAAATATCTAATTTCAAAATATACTAAAAACTAACCCTTTAACATTTTATTGTGCTTAAAATTTAGTACCTCTAATAGTATATCATCTATATACCATATTAACACAAATAATAACATTCAATTTTACATCTATTTGTAACATCAATGATTATGATTAATTTATTTTAAACCTCTCATCTCTATGACATAATCAAACATCAACCCCAACTCCATAATTTTAAATTGAATCTTTAAGGACTTTAATTTAGTTTTCATATCTGTTTCTAATTATGTATCTCCATGATATAAAATAATTTCTTGATATGAATTATTTCCTCTAAATAAATATAAATAAATTTTTTTGCATCTTTTGTTAAAAGGGAAAATATTTTTTAAAAAAACCATATAGTGTTTTTGGGATTCAATTTTTTATTTATAATTATCTCTTTTTCATACTTATCAGAACCAATTCATAGAGGAAAAATTTTCTATTTCGTAAAAAAAATATAACAATTTTTTAAAAATACTAAAATGGTCCATGAGAACAAGTGATGTTATAAAGATAATAGAAAATAATTAATGGAAATATCACCATATAGAATCTAGGTTCCACCAAAATGAATTCAAACACTACTGTATGTCACAAATCCTTCCCAAAGCATCCATAATTCACGAATCAAGTAATATCCATAAAATTAATTGATCTCATTTATATTTATTTGCATTTCATATTTTAGGAGTCTTCTCAGAGCTCTAAATGAACCAAAAAAGTAAATACTCTTCATTTTAGGTTATAGACATCCATTTAGTATCTCCCATGTAAGATTATACATTTCCAATTTAATTAATATAAATAATAAAATAAATACACTTAATACCTTTGTGATGCCATTATTCCTTTAATTAAATTCCATTTGTGTTTTAAGGAATAAATTCTTTTCGACCCATTATAATGTGTCATTTCTATAAATAAATTATTTCATATCATCCCATGAAATAGTTATAGTTTCAAGGGGTTGTAATTTTAGTCCTCATATAAATCGTTCTAAACAACATCATTTCCCTTGATGAAGAAACCCTTCCAACATGAAGTGACTTCTTGGGGAGGATTATAGCCACCTATTTTGGGAAATTTTATTTACATAGAATCACATAAAAAACCACACCATCCAAATTAAATAATTAGGAGATAGATAGAAAGATAATCTAAATTAATTGGAGAGACACTCATGGAATCTATAAAAATACATCGATTTTGGGGAAGTATCATAAATAATGTAAATTTTATTGAAATTTATGATGAAATGTACTCAATTTTGATCCCATAATGAATATACATTGAGAAGAACCTCCTCTATGTAGTTAATTCATGAAGAAACTCTAAAACAAATTAATAGAACATTCTTTACCATTTGTACATCACAAAGCATCATCATATACAGACCCCTTGCAAGGAACACTCACATGATACCATTTGTGGGATACTCACACAACACATACAATATGATCATTTTCAATGTGGGTAGATTAAGAGTTACACATTACACTATACCAAATTCTTATGACCCAAAAATAATTTTTATCTCCAATAAATATATGGAAAATAAATTAAAGGATGATAAAAAATAATCATATTGCATTATATAAATCTATAATGATCTGAACGATGGATATAAAAATCAAAGTGGATTTTGAAATATGTCTTTTTGAAGAACTGAATTCTTTTATGAAGACATATATTCAATGAAATGTCTTTATAAGACATCCTATGTAAAACTCCCCACCCTATATCATTCATATAAATTTATTTCAGGAAATACGAAATCCCTACAACATGAAAATAAATTTGATATCCATATTCATCAACATTATATAAAAATATACAAATGTAAAATACCCCATAGAATTATTTTCATTAACATCATGTAAACTTCATGGAATGACCCGTCATTTTTCATCCACTCATTCGGGTTTAATTACCATATGAATTTGATAATGAAGTCTTCTATGATGTGAATGTGATTTCATTATCCCATGTTTCTTACACTGATAAATCATCATGTGGTCTCAGATATATATGTATATCATTCCATATCAATTATTAGAATTCCTCTAATCTTGGAATTATACTATGTGTGTGCCCCAATTTTATATCTTATTATAGTATTTGGTGCAGATGCACATATCAACCCTCTGTTTTCACACCATTCACGACCTTGACATCCATACCCACTAATGTTAAACTATATAGCCACTTTATTATTCACATGGAATAAAATAACATGAAATCAAAATAAAATAACGATAAATGAACAATTGTACAGTCCTATAACATTACCATAAATTGTACGTCCTAAACTAAATCGTTATTAATAATAAATTTATTGTATTATCATCTCTTTGGGTCAAGTCCAATATCATTTTTCTTCCATTTTCCTCCATATAATATCACTTATGTACTTCTCATTAAAATCCATATTCTCAATATCTGGAATATCCTTCTCTCGAGGTACATATTCCTAGGGGGTTATTCTCATGAGAATATATTCCCAGTGAAATCATGCATCTGCTTATAGGATTATATTACTACTAGGTAATCAATACACTATTCTCACATCAAAAATTTTACTTATAAGAACCCATAATGCCATATTCATACTAATCAACCAAACCCATTCACATTTCAAAATAATCCAATTAATGTTAAAAAATGAACTTCTGAAACATATGACCCACACCAACCATTCATAAGAATCTTTATCCTCGCCATCGTTACCACATGATGTTAGGAAGTATGAATATGACATCCTTACATAACCATAAAATGTAGGACATGCCTTATTTAGTTGAACCACACTACATGGGTGATGATTCATTATTGAGGGATACATGGGAAGTATTTTCCATGGGAATAATAATGACACTTAGAACATCTTCCATTTACCATGATGAAGATAATCACATGACATCCCAATTGTTGTATTTCAACAATATAAATGTTAAAACAACATCACTATATATTATAAAATATATATAGAACCTATGATACATACTGATGGTTCTATTAATATATATCATTGAACACATATTGTAGTTCCCATCGATGCATGTTTTAGCTAACAACCCTCAGAATGTGGTCCTGTATCGGTGTCTATGCCAATACATCATTTATTGTGCGGTGTGTTAGATATTATGATCATAAGTAGTGTTATATAAATATTTTTACCATAAATATATCTATAAAACATTAATATATATGGTTATTTCTTCCCCCAAATATGATCTAATATTTTAACATTATCATTTTTCACCTATCATAATATTGATCAGTATATCTACCATAGAAATATTTTAGTATGTTTATAATAATTAAGGACTAATAAATATTATTAGATAATGATTAAAAATTCACTAAATTTAATCCTATGACAACCTATAAAACAAAATTTATGCAAAATAAATATCCATATTAATATTAAATATCCACTCCATATTCCATATTACTTGGGGATGGTATGTTTTACTAACCCCCAATTAAGTATTAATAGAGATATGATATCATTTCAAGAATCATTATGTAAAATTGATGTCTCTAATAGAAATGATATTTGTATATACTACACAGATCATAACAATATCATAAACTTGAAACATTATATAGTACTAATGAATTTTTTTGGACATGATAGATTTCAACCTACATTTTGTCACAATTAAATACTCTTTAAATTGAATCACTCATCAATTTTGATACATTGAAATATATGTAGAATTAATTATATATTTTTCTATGCCTTTTAAAAGAATTTTTTAGTTAATTTAATCATAATTAGATATGAAATACAAATAATGGATAAAAAAGAATTATGTTTTTGGAAGAATATGAACGTACTAAAAACATGTAAAATGAATAAAACATATTTTTAATTATATCCATAATGAGATCATTTTTCCAATTGTGCTCAAATATCATCATTGGATATCTTGGGGAATTCACCGACAAAAGGGGTGGATGAAAAGCCTAGTAAGGTAACACAAAAGGTATTAAATAATAACATATGAGTTAGAAAGAATACATGATTACATAAATAGAATAGATAACAAAAATATATATGGAATCCTATCAAATAGAATATAGAATCATGGGAAATAGGGAAATGATAGAAATATAAAACCTGTAATAATCAAGAGTCATGGGAAACATCCATAAATATATCTCATCAAACACAATTTCCCATAATGGATTAGGTTTACTCCCTAATCCCATACCTGACATTTCATGAGAATATAAATTTAACCAATGAATTAGATAACTATATGGGTTCACCCATCATGACATGTTCACGCATATGTATTTCACATTAATATTCATACATAAGGAATAAATATAAGGGTTAACCATGTTAAAAAAGAATCGTAATCAGGTCCTAATGCATAACCAATGGGTGTATCATAATTTCATACATGAATGAATGGATTAAATAATTTTTGTAATATCGTAATTGCCAGAATAGATCATGAATACCAATGTCTAACTGAATTGAAAACATGAAGAATAATGTTTAGTTTTTTCTGAAAAAGTGTCGCATTAGTGAAGTTCTTATAGATAAAAATAATGTGTCTTTAAGGAGGATAATGGTAAAATTGTTTGAATATGAAAAAAAAGAAAAAAAATTGTTTTTCAAGATAAAATGTGATATTTTAGAAAATATGGGTAGCTTAAAACATTTTATGTTATTTACTTAAAAAGGGGTAATAAATCAATACATTATATTTTATTAGTGTTTATTATCGATAGGAATGGAGAAGGTATACTTTTAGAACTTGTAATTTCTGATACGAGAAAGATGAATTGAAATAGATACATATGTTTTTTTCATGTAAAAATAATATATGTGATTAATATAAGAATATATAAGAAAACAATTTTGGTAAGGAGTGATAAAGTGTAACCCAATGGAAATATGGAGGTTCGGTGATATCTCATACCTTATGTCTTAAAACAGTTTTCTTATACATAATTCCATGCATAACATAATTATATTATATTATATATTATTTAATAACCTCATACACAATAAGTTTATTTATTATATTTTATTATGTTCATTTAATTCCATTTATATGAGTTATATGGTTCAACATAATAATTCTTGGAGTGTTCGTTTCATGGTATTATGGTCGGTTCAATTGTATATAATTTTTGATGTTCTTATCTAATGGAATTAAAAATGAAAATCTGAATTCAAATTTTATTTAGGATCCAACATAATTTTATATAGTTCATTGTATAATTTAATTTACTAACATGAGGATGCTTTTTTTGATTTCACATCAATGATAAAATATTGGATTACTTTGGTAGATTCTTGACCATCTTTAACTAGTTTATTTTTCATTAATACGATGTTTATATGTTATTTATAGAATATTGAATAAATAATAATATAATTATTAAAATCATAGATAACCTTATTAATAGTTTTTTATAATCTTTGATGTTGGTGATGGAAGAAACTAATTATCCATAGTGAAAAATAATTTCCATAATTTGGATAATGTTTTACTTTATTTGAATAATATTAGATGACATAATAGATGTATAGATTATATTATAATTTAAATATAAAATTATATTATTTAAAAAAAATATGAGTTATTATTTCATGATAGATGAATTATTTGAGGATATGGTATAAGAAGAAATGAAATTAAAATAGGACGTTTATGAAATTTACATATTGAATATCACATCCATGAAAGATCATATAAGGAACTTGTAATTGAAATTATAGGGATCCAATAACCTATATAATTTATTTAGGTCAATTTAGAAGAGAATTTTGTATAATATTTTCAATTTAAAAGGCTCAATGTAGTGAATTTAAGTAGATATTGTGGTGTTCTTTTATAATTTAAGTGAGTGGAACTTTTTGATTACCTCAAAATATTAAAATATATGAAGACTATTATAGAGCCAAAATATTTCAAACTACTTCTAAACATACATGGTATTTAATTTTCGACAATATAATACTTCATTTTTTCGTATTTAGCATTTTTATTTTTTCAAAATAAATTAATAAAATATTTTATTCATGAAATATAATTATCATAAAATTTGATACAATTTATTACTATGACATTAAAAACATAAAATTGTTTGAAAATAATGAAATTTCTATATCCTAGAAATTTCATTTTCATCTAGGTAATTTGGTTATTATCTTAAATATCTAAAATTATATAAATTTTAATATTTTTAATACCATTTAATAGATTTCAACATTAGTCTAATTATTAATGCATCACAATATTGTAATAATTTTATTTATTTAAATCATCCCAAAAAATTAAAAATAAATTACGATGTTATATATAAATTTCTTATAATTTAATTTAATAATTTTTTAATATATAGATTCTATATTACTGCATATTAAAAATGTCATTATTGTTAAAAACCAAAGGGTGAAAATTTTAACACTCTTTAAAATAAAATACTATAACTTAACTAATATCAACTATATGGATCCAAAAGGTACTAAATATGACCCAAATATGAATATTGTAAAAAATTACTCATCTACTATTATTTAGACAAAATATTTTTTCACTTAATGGTTTTTTAATTTTAATTAAAATCATTTTATTAATATTTTATTCTACTTTCACAAGCATTGTGTCAAAATTACATAAGCATTAAAGTAACTTATTTCATATATAAAAATTAAAAAAATTTAATATCATAAAAAGAAAATACTTATGCTCAATATATTAATTTATATTAGTTAATTATAAAAATTTAATCATATTCATTTTATAAAAACACATTTAATTTGATAATTGGTCTTTTTTTGCCACTGACAAGAATTGGAGAAGAATTTGGACATATTCATATTATATGGGTGAAAAATATTTAAATATCAATAATATTGACATTTTTTTATCAATATTTAAAAATAATGTCGTTAAAATATATTGATACCATTAATTAATGTCTTTAAGGCCCCAAATTAGTCTTTTTATCTCTTTGGATGGTAATGTGTCAGCACTGAAAATTATTTTTTATATTCATCAGGATATAACATACAATTCATATATATGATATTTTTTTATTATATTTTCATTATATTATCATACAATATTCTATATATAATATTAAAAAAAATTATATCAATAAAATAGTTTGAATATATTAAAAACATACAATATTTTAAAATATGTATCATAATACATTTAATCAAACATTTTAATTTTATAGAAATTTCATAAAAATGTCACATATAATAATTTTGGTTTTTTTATTTCAAAAATGAATATCATTATATAAAACACATTTTAAAAAAGTGTAAAAAATTATTTATAAATATTTTCTCAATAAATTCAATAAATGTTACTTTTTTTATTAAACCTTATATTTGAATAATAAAATGACTTCACAAAAAATTAATTGTTTATTCACTATTGATTAATTAACATATTTCAAAATATGGAAATTCTTATTCAAACCATCTAATTTTTTATAGGAAAAAATGTCAATTATAATATGTTAATATTATATTGTGGTCTGTTTTATCTCGGTGTTCCCTGTAATAGATGCTACAAAAGAAATCATACTATTTAAAGAGAAATATATCATAAATATTTTCTGGTGATACATTCTTTCCCCATTATGAAATCTTACCCTCAAAATTTTTATTTAAATACTAAGGTAAAAAACATGAGGATACCATTCCTTCATCCCTTCTTCTAGTTTCCATGTCACATCTACATATTTGTGGTGACTCTATATTATATTATCTATGTGATTTTTCTTATATATTTGAACACTATATCTATATTCCATGATCATCAGATATTTCTCCTCATAATAATGATTATTTTCAATTTTACCTCTTATGAATTTAGTACATGAAAGGTATAGAGTATGTCCTTCCTATGGATGGATACATAAAATACATAAATTATTTTAGACATTGTCGTTGGATGTTCTAGTTGACATGCCACAGCTAAAATGCCTTCAAAAATTTCAAAGTGATGGATGTAGATGTGTTTGGACCCCAAACCCAGTTTTCCCGATATGGTGTCTTATTTTCATACACTGGCATATAAAGAAAGAAGATTTATTCCAATGGACAGTATAGATTGGAAATTTTGGAAACTAATTACATATATTAAATATAAATTATAAATTATAAATAAATAAACATTGAAACTCCATTGATAACACCCCTTCTATTCATTCGTAATATACCTCTCGGAGTCCTGGTGTAAACGATACATATAAATGGGGTAAGATTAGAATATAAATAAGGGATAGAAATACAGAAGAAGTTATAACATATTCAATTAGGTTTGACGAATATATAATAAGACATTCCATGAAAACATAATCATGAGAATAATGTGGAAGGAATAAAAGCTACAAATATTACCACATAAATAATCACATGAGACTTCATCATGGATATTATAAAAGTATAATATTCACCAGATTTATCAATTACTAATATCATAATGAGGTAAATCATATTCCAAAAATCATAATCATATCATCGAGGCCTCAACCATGAATTTTGTAACTAAATGATAAATAAATGATCCCAAATCCTTTTCTATTTTGTCTCATGTGACATATCGATGAATCAAGTGGCTATAACAGGACCCACCCATCACTTTATTACTACAATGCATTCCACTTATGTGAAATAAAATTATATATTTAAATTAATGAGTCCTATAACTATTTTAACTATCATAGATGAAATTAATCTAATAAAATCATTGGGAAAATGTTGAGAAATATAATCTTCAAATATCCCAAAGTATCTCATACCACCTAGAATAATTTATAAAATAATCCCAATTATAAATTAAATTAGTCATTGAATGTAATTATAATAATATAATTCGAGATATATTATATAAAATGGAATTATATACACTAAAAACAAGGAAAAATTGTTGAATAAGATATATATCTCATAGAAGTAAAAGTTGGACAAGAAAAAACCATTTTTACATTAGAAAGAAGAGTTGTTCTAGAAAACACATTGTATTTGTAAGAAAATTATATTATAGAAATTTATATCCATGAAAATTAATTTTATGGATGTTGGATTTAGATTTTAAACCTAAATTATGCTGGAATGAAGTGAAATCATATGAAATGAGTTTTTATGAAACTTAAGAAATAATTTAATTTTGGGTAGATTAAGGAAACTATTAAATAGATTATAATATAGAATGAACATTTAGTTTCAATAAAATTATTAATTCACCATGCTATATTGTCCTGTTAAATGATATATTTTAAAATAAATCATCAATTTAAATAGATGTTTTTTAGAAATCGAATATAGGTAAGAATCTGTGAAGTTCCCTTGAATAGGGCTTGTTGATGAAAAATAATTGTGATGATAACCATTTTAAAACATGTATATCACCATAAAAGAATTATGTTATGAACTAGATATATGATTTTGGAACATAAATATAGAATTTATAAGAAATATACAAAAATAGTGAATAATTATATTTGAGTAAATATGGGGAAGGAGTAACCCAAAAGAAAAAATGGTGGTATGGGTTGAATCCATTACAACATTGTAATCAATTCAATCATACCCCAAAATTAATTATCAATAAATAATAAATTTAATACCATGTAGAATAATTTATTAATTATATGACACATTAATGGGTTATATAAATACACCACAATAAAATTAGTGTTGAGTAGTGCATATTTCATGGAAATGAATGTGGGTTTAAAAACCCTTACCTTATGTTTGAATGTCTTCTTCACTTTTCCATAATATCATGGATAATAAAATAAAATACATTAATTGATATTTTAGAACCTTATATACATGTATATTAATTATTATAAATTATTTCTGTTTATTTATGACCTTTTTGATGAGTTATATGATAGAATTTTATTTTTCTTGTGCATTTGTTTTCTTGATTTTCACAATCAGTATACATGTATATGTGTATAGACTCCCAGGTGTATTTTTTATAATTTTAAAAAATTGAATTAATTGAAAATTAATGAATATAAATATTTTTAAATGGTAATATATATAATTTTATTATATGTTACGAGGATTAATCATTTGAAAATATATTTTGTGATTATAATTTGTATTATTACAGTTGTTATCAATCATATGAAGCACGTTTTGTTTTATCATTTTGTATAATGATAATATGTTATATCCAGTACATAATTATGGTTTTAATGCATATATTAGAGTGTTTTTTTACCAAAAATTTGGTTTAATTTCATTCCTTTAATTATAAATTAATGATCAATAATTATTGTACCTATAGGTTGAATATTCGGACATATCTTATAGTGATTTCATTTTATAAAAGATATAAAGAATGGAGTATGAGTAAGTATATTCCATTAAAAAGATATAATCCCATTAAATTGTGAAAAAATATTTTTCATTATTATTTGGATAGAGGAGGTGAGGAAATAATAATAAATGGAATGAACATAAAAGGAAGTGGATTTTACCACTTGAATACTCTTCTATGAAATCCGCTTTAAGAAGATTGGTTTTGGTCATTTTTGAAGACCAATAGATCTATGACGTTGGGGTGTGATTATGGAATACGAATTGAGTATTATTTTGATATTATTAAAGGAATTGAGGTGTGAGGATATGCATGGGTGAGAGGTTATATATATAGTAGGGGAGAGTCGTGATTTGTCATTTTTTTATTAATTATTTTATTATTTTTATCTAGTAATGAAATATTATTAATTCAAGTGACTAAATACAGTAAATATTGTTTGCGAGATTTAAATAAGGGTGCCATCATCATCCATAAATCATCAATGACTCCGTAATTCATCTATTTATCATTTATCTAAAATTATTGTATTTTAATATTCACAAAAGATTCATATATTTTATAAAATTATAAAAAAAATCATACCTACCAAATTTTTTAGGTATATAATTCATAAATTATCACGTTTTAAGAAAAAAATTCAAATTTTGATAAATTTAATTTTTACCTATATTAATCGTTTACTAAAAAAATAAAGTTATAGAAAAATAAAACTGATTTTATGAAACTCTGAAAAATTAACTAATTTTCTATTAAAATATAATAGAATCATCAGACAACAAAATATTGATTTATGAGAACATTTTATGAAAATTTATTTTCTTTTAAATAATTTTATTAATTATAAAATTTCAATTAAATATCTATGATTTTAAAAAATACCAACATTAAATTATTAATTATTAAAATAGTCAGTTACATTTCCTACATTATAAATATATTATTCCGTCAAATATTAGTTGAATAAATTTTATTTAAAGAATCATTGGTAATGATACTATTCATTTGGGTGATTTACTTATCATAAGGGTCATATAACTATTAATAATGGTTAGATTACTATTCCCAAGGGTCAAGTTACCATTCACTATTAAATTATATTGATCCTATTAGACATAATATATCATAATTATTACAATAGGGTATGTCAATTTTTAGAAATACAATTCATGGAAGTAGAAAAATGATGTTTAAAACACATTCTCCATTATAAAGTTGTAAAAATTATTATATAAAAATGTATTCTAAAATGTGTACAATTTATCAGATTATTTTAAAAATAATTTGATATAATATATAAATTTCATAATACTATTCAATCCTCAAATTTAATTTCTAGGTTATAAAGTCCATTTAAAAATTATGATATTTAATTTTTTTATCATTATTCAATTCAGTGATGTGTTTTGTGAAACCTATAATGTTGAATAAATTTAATTTAATAAGTGTCGTACCATAAAATATGAGGGTGTTATATTCTTACCTCTTTCAATAAATTGCATCCTCGCATTTGGAAATTTCACATTGAATGTTAAAGGTCAGTAATTTGGAATTTCATGGTGCTAAAACCACATCGAATATAGTGTTAATAAAATATCCTCTTAAAAGTGGAAGTAGTGGTAAGTAAGATAGTGACAAATAAATTAAGCATTTTATTTGGATAATATTAGTGGGATGTAAAAATCAAGAAATTAAAGAGAAATACAACAATAATGTTCTATTGGAGAATTATTGAGATCATGTTCATTAGAATGTTAATCATAACAATACCATATACTATTCTTATGAAAAGTTCATTGATATCATTAAAAAAATTCGATAATTGTACAGAATTTTATTATGAATCTTTTTTTATAGATGATGAAATATTTTACTCTATATGTAAATAAATATACATTTCTATTTTATAATCACAATCATATCATTTATTAGTTCCCCAAACTATCTAAATTTCATCTCTAAGAACAATTTGTGTCATTTGGGGCAGTAAAAAATTAACCACAAAATACTCATAAAATGTTCAACATTAATCATTCCATAAATGGTTACACTTTTCATAACAATCCTGATCCAACACTTTAGAAACAAGGTCACAGAATTACCATAACGAGCTTATTAATCAACATGAAGCGACTCTTAATAAAAATAATCAAATATATGGGTGCATTCTCCAAGTATCTCTTGAGCATAATATTAACATAAATTCCCATAAATACCTATTGAATACATTTATTATTCCTTATTCCTTATATAAAACATATGATGTATGATATATTCCTTAAATCCAAAAAAGTTGTAGAATCTACCAATGATAGCATAAACCATTTTTTAAACAATCCATTATTTAGATCAATGATAGTAAGTGCAATACAGTTTTTGTATTCCCAATCAATAATATCTTTATTCTAAATCAATATCACAGTATTAAAAAAATATAAAGGATTTTCTTTCCCTCAACCATATTCTTTCCAAATATATTAACATGCTACTCATTCACTTTTCCATGGTACTATCATACATTACTAAATAAAAATTGAAAAATTAATCTCATAAAATCCTTATATATCTCATTCTTTTTATAACCAATGAATTACTTATAAAAATCTCAAATGAGATAATTTTTGAATAAAAAAAATTCATATTAATCACAACTCGTTATAATTTGGGGTAGCATAGGCCTGACCCTGATCCCCAATCCACTTTTAAATTTTATTCATTTAATGGTCGATAATTTTATTTTCATTGTGTACTATCTCCATGTATCTTTAGTATTTTACATTGAAAACATTTTACTATACATGATATCACATGAATGGTGGAATTTATATCTACACTTGAATAAAAATCCGAATCCATTTAATATAAGACCATTGTGTTTCACTATAAATTTTTCCTATGGGGTAAAATACTTCGTTCCCTTCTTCTCTTTATCTATGATTTTCCAAATTGTCTTATACCTCTCTTTCTTCATCCCTAATCCATAAAATATAGAACACTCTTTATCCTTCATCTTATAACATGATATTATCTCCACATATGATGAAAATGTTTGAGAGACTAGTTCTCTTAGATGGATTGGATTAATCTCATCAAAAAATGATCATTCATACACATTGGATTTTTTGCATTGATGTGGTTCCCATTCATTCAGGTATGTTAAATTACTAAATAATTCCAAACACTAGATTAGATCATAAACTTATTATATATAATTTATAATTAAAATACAATTGAAATACTTATCATTAGTTGATAAATTTATGAATAGCTAATATCATAATGATAAATGTGGTTTCTTTGGGGACATGTTTACTTTTAAATCCATTATAATGGTTTGTAATGAAAATGGGAATTATCTTAATCCTATTCCTCTAGAGTGTCAAACAAAGTGCCTAGTGTGACTTATTGTTGTGAACCGGATTACCCTGAGTCATGCCCAATACACCATGTCGATGTGGTTACCCATATGTACATTTGTGTGTGTGAACCATGTTTTGATCACTCTTCTATGTTGGTGTAAATTAATTACACCTTGATCATCCATTGTACTCTATTTGATTTAATAAATTTCTTGAACATAAATTGGGCCACCAATTCATATCTCTGTTTGTGTTAAAATAATCCATTCATAATATTCCAATCGGAGTCCTAGAGAAAAAGAAACATATAGAAGGGGTGGGAATATGTACTGAGTATGCGGTAGAAATATAGTGGAAGAAATAAAATAATGGATAAGTCATGATGAATAAATAATAACACATTCTATTAAATCATAACCACGATCAGAATACTGAAAGAATAAAGGCTAAAAATTAATTCCATATAAATAATCACATGAAATATTATCATTGATTTATTACTAGTTGAATAATCACATGATTTATCAATTATTAATATCAAAATGAGTGAATTCAATGTCCGACATCATGAAAATATCTCCAAGGACATGGCCTAGTCTTCTAAAAATAAATGGTTAAGGCCTTATCCAAAATCCATTTTTATTTTGTCTCATTAAACTTACTGATCCATCGAAGGGCTATAGTGGCCACCCTCCCATCATTTTATATGTCCAATGAATTCCTAATATTCATAATAAAATGATATATTTAAATCAATATGTCCCACACAACATGGAATTATAAAATATGAAATTAATATAATAAAATAATTGATAAATTTTTTATGAAAATAATCTTCAAACATTCTAATGTGTACCATACCACATTGTAACACATATAACACAATAAATTTTTAACATTAATTGACCCATGTAATAAAATTATAATAATATAAATCATGAAATAATTTATTAAAAGGAATTATATGTACCAAACACATGAAAATATTGGGGAAAAGGAACATATCTCAAAGAAGTAAATATGAGACGACAAAACCCTTTCATACTTTGTAAAGAATGGTTATTTTGTAAAATATTTTTTATTTTTCATAAAATGAAATTTTAAAAATATATATCTCAGAAAATAAATGGTAGGGGAATTGAAATTTATCTTTGATGAATAAATTATCTTCCACTAAAGTATAATCATGTAAAAAAAGTTTTTAAGAATCATTAGAAATAAAAAAATTTATTGTAGATTAAGAAAAATATTAAATAGAATTTAAAACATAACGAAATTATTTTTTATTAAAAAATAACAAAAAAATATTTACTCATATCTAAAAGAGTTATTTTATAAAAATAATAGTGTGTAAAAATGGATTTGTGTGTGCCTTTTGAAATAGCTATGAAATTGTAAAGTTCCCCTGATTTGGGATTCTTTATCGAGAATAACTGAGAAGGGAACCATTTTAAAACATGTATAAACCCATATTAAAAGGATTATCTGATCTGGATAAATTATTTTTGAACATATAGAAGTAATTTAAATGATATATACTATAATAAGGAAACATTAAATTTGAGTTAATATTGAGAAAGATAAACCCGAAAGAAAGACATGGGATCTTATTGTATCCCTTACCACTATGTTGTCAATTGAATCATATGACACAAAACTAAAATTAATAAATTAATAAATTTAATAAAATTATAATATATATAAATTTTTATGATATATCAATGGGACATATACATACACCGCAAATAAAAATTGGTTGTGAGTCAGGCATATCTCATATAAATGAATGTTTTTTTGAGAAAAAACATACCTTATGTCTGAATATGTTCTTCACTTCACCATAATTTACTAGATAATAAAATTTAATCCAATAATAAATTAAATCAAAAATTTTTATAAATTTTTTTTATTATAAAAAATTTTATGTTAATTTGTGGCATTTTTGTTGAGATAAGTGATACAATTTTACTTCTTGAGAGCTTACAAGTCCTTGGATTTCATGATTGGTATACATATATATGATTATAGATGTTCATGTGGAATACATATAATTCTCCCGAATTGAATTTATATGATATTAAAAAACATAATAAATTGTAAATTTTTATATATATCAATTAGTTATATTGTATGATTATTAATCCTCAGATAAGACATTTAGCAATAATCATTTTCATTATTACTATGATTATTGACCATAACAAACTCATTTTGATTTCATATTCAGTATTATGAAATTATGTTACTTATTGAACATAATAGTATGTGTAATAAATATATTATTATCAGGATTAAACCAAAAAATCATTTCATTACTAGACAAAAAAGATAAATAGAAGAAAAAAATCTGTCGTCCATGAAGGTCATAATTCGGCACCACTCAGATAATGATTTTGTTTTTAAAATAAAACGAAGATAGAGTTGATTTTCTGTAAGTATTTTAAATTAGAAATATATCATTAAATATTAATGAAGATACTGGAGTTATAATGTTCTATTGGACAGAGGAGGTGACAGGAGAGTAAAAAAACGAAAGAACATGAATTGCAGAGGATTTAACCTCTTGAATGCTCATCCTTGTGCACCATCTTAAGGGGAATGATTTTTCACTTTTGGTAAGAAAAAGTGGTCCAAGACGTGTGGGAGAGACTAAAGAATAGGATTTGGGAATAATTTTGGCAAAAAATTTGTCTTAGATGAGTGAGGAGATTAGGGGTGGTGGTGGTATTTATAGTGGATGAGGAGGAGATTTCTCTTTTTTTTATTCATTTTTTTTATTTTTCTCACTGAATGTAATGGTGGTGACTATATTGACTAAATAAAATAATAAGTGCTTGTTATTTATAACAATAGGTTTCAACATAATCCATACATCATCTTTGACTCTATAATTCATATATTTATCATTTAACCTAAATTATTGTATTATACATTTCCTCAAGAAATTCATATATTTTTAAAAATCTCAAAAATTCACCCTAACCATTATCTGAAATGTAGAATTCAAATATGAACCCCCTTAAATGAAAATAATTTTCTAATTATGATAATATTAATTATTAATTATATTAATCATTAACTTGAAAAATAATTTGTTTTTCAAATTACTAAGGATTCTATAACAAGTGGACAAATTAACTAAGGTCTCATTAAAATATAATACAATTATAAGGTAACATAATATTGATTTATTTTTATATTTTAATAAATTTTATTAACATCTAAATCATTTTATAATTTATAAAATTGTAATTAAATTTTTATGAATTGTAAAAATACCAACACAAAATTATATACTTTTAAATTATTCATATACATAATATATGTCATAATAATATCAAACTTTCATTAGTAAGATGACTCAATTATGTTTATTCATAAATGGGTTATTCTAATATTCGTTTTGATGATTTACTAATCATAATGATCATATGGTTATTTGTAAGGGTATCATTGCAATTCCCAATATTCATGTTACCATTCAACATGAATTTAATTCCATCCATTCAAAAAATATATATCATACTGATCGCAAACATGTGTGTCCATTATTTGAAAATAAATTCATAAAAACAAAAAAATTATTTCTAAAACTTGTTTCAAATTATAATTTTGTAAATATTATTTAAAAATATAAATCCATTAATATGTAATTTGAATTCAATCTTTTAAAAAAAATTAAATAATTTATATATTTCCCTATATTATTCATTCCTAGAAATTTAATTTCTAGATTATAATGTTAAAATTAAAAGAATTATATTTAATTTTTTATCATTGTAAATTTATGTTTAGGGTTTTTTGAAACCTAAGATATTGAAGAAATTAAATTTAAGAAGTGTCATTACATAAAACAATGTGGTGTTAAAACGTGGGAACAACCATTCCCTTCTTCCCAAATCTCATGAATCTATTCTATGTAGATTTGTTGAAAAATATGTTATCTCCATCCTCAAAATCAAACTAACATAGAAAATTACTTGTATAAATATTTTGTCAACATAGGGAATCTTTAATGAGTTTAGTAATGGTTATCTCCTTTTCTACCCTTTAATCGACTATTTTAGGTCCCAAAAGCAATGTTCACTGAATCTATCCAATCTAGTCGGTGTTCTACATCTCTTCCCATAGAAGGCATCATATGAATCCATTTGGATTCTTATGTGGAAACAATCATTGTATGAGAACTCGACCAATAAAATATTTTGATACCATATTCCTTTAAAGTCCATTGGTCATTCTCTAAACATATCTTCAAGTTTCTAAATGGTTAGATCATAATGGACATCAGTTTGAGGGTGATCAACAATACTGATGATTAGTTCAATGTTTCTAACATGTTGGATACATTTTCAGAACATGGAGGTGAATCTCATATTTTGATCATATAAAATCAATAACGGTACTCCATATGGTCTCACCACAACTTCAATGTATATCCATGCATGTTTTTTACGGACAAGTCCTATTGAATTTCACTAAAGTGATACATTATTATAAGACATTCTAAAACCACCGAAATAACATTATTTCATTAATATGTCTACAAAATTCCATTACATAATTTAATGGTGATGTTATCCCACTTCAATAAAGTTATATGTAATGGTTCCTAACCCCTAAAACGTTTTTCATTCATCAATATCATGCTAAAATGTCAGGCACATTGATCTATATCCAACGATCACCTTCATCTTATTATCTTACCAACAATACTCTAAGAGTTCCTAATAAATCATTTTGTTCAGTATGTGGATGAATACGGAAAACCTATGTGAATCATTAAGAATATTTATCATTATCTTTTGATTTTTGGGAAAACATTATTTTGACCCTAATCTTAAGACTCCATCCCGATCTATTTTATTCTGTGAGGATTTCGAATTCCTGTGAGATACCTCCATCGAATAAATTTTCACACCATTTCTTTCATAATTCCATCAGATTGATCATATGGGATGGTTGAGAAATCATTTGAGAAAGGATGGATGGTTTTCAATTTTTTATGATTCTAATGACCCTTCATTATATGTATCATAATATCGGATCCATATAAATTGTTATCTATGAAAAAGTTGTAGGATCTGTCATATATAGAGAATCATCCAATTTATTTTCCTTACCCGGATGGTATTGGATTGAGAATTCATAATCATAGATGATATTGATCCATATTCATTATTTCATGTTAAGATTCCTCAATGTGACTATATATTTGAAGCTCTTGTGAGTATAATATATCTCAAATTTCTTTGCATGAAGATAATTTGTTTGGATCTTCAACATGAAAATCACATCTAAAAAATCCAAATCAGGTGTGGGATTGTTTTTCTCAAGAAATTATATCAATCTCGATCAATAATATATCATTTTTTATTTTTCATTAGTACTTATCCTATTACATCCATATATGAATCACTATATACCATGATGAGTTCTCCAGTTTTTGGTAATATAAGTAATGATGCTATGATAAACCTCATGATAAACTCATTGAAGCTACAATCATATACACTAGCCTAGAAAACTATTACACTCATCCCAATAATCTTGTATAGTGTGTTTTGAAATCATGATAAAACCATCAAAAATCATTATTAATACCCAATAAGACCAATGAATCTAAAAATTTATATTATAGTTGTTTGTCTAAGACACTCCTCAATTTTCATTATCTTAGAAGGCTCTATAGATATCCCTTTACTGGTCATAAGGCACCCGATGAATTATATTTCATAAATATAGAACTAATATTTATTATAATTTTCATATATATATTACCCTATTCATAATCTTTATCATAATATTCACATTAACCTCATGCTCCCCCTTAGCATGGACTATATTTAAATATATCCTATAAAGAAAACAATAAATTTTTCTTGGTAATATCAAAATTATTTATTAATTAAATCATTTAATATAGCTGGATAATTAGTGATTAGATGTGAATAACTATGGAATCATAGATTCCATACCTCATTCAAAATCCAATCTTTTGAATTTCTTCCATCCACAACATTAAATGGGGATATCCTGAAAGAAGGTCAATTATGGAGAATAAATTCTCCCACACAATTTATTGAACAAATCATTTATTAATGGTAGGGGATACTTGTTCAATATCATAATTTTTTATGAACTCATGATAATCAAATCAACGGAGCATTGATCCATACTTATTCATGAAAATGACGTTCGATGCACACCATGGTGAATCCATAGGGTATAGGAAACTATTTTACAAATTTTTTTGTAACTGCTATGCCAATTCATCCAACTAAATTTTTCATATCATGTATGTAGTCATTGATATAGATTGTGATCAAGTAATATGTTCACTTTAGAACTCAACCAATCCATGAAGAGGATGAATGTGAAATTCTTCAAGGAACACATCGGTGTAGTCCCTCAAAATCATCATGTCTTCAACTATAATCATAAACTTTCTCTCCATAATTTTATCTATATATTATTTCTCATATGGAAATATTCTCCTTACATGAGTTGATGATTCTAAAAGAGATTCATCCTTCTCCTTAAAATTGCATAGACTTTTGGGATTCCTCAGTATATAAAGAGTGATCTCCCATTCGCAAAACAAGATGTTGTCTTTCTATAATGATATCCAGTCCATGACCAATAGAGAATAAAACACCACAAAAGGAAGTATGAAAAGATATAATGGGAGGTTCAATAAACACTAGTTTATTGGGGAGGAGTTATATACTTTTGATACAATTATTTCACAATTTTCTATTCTTATAGATAACTCAACTTATATATTTTGAGGTGGTGTTTGAATAGTAATGATAACATTGAATTTTATGATAGAATGAACATAATTGGAAAAAATAGTATGTTCCTGATTTCTGAATAAAGGAATAACATTTCTATCACCACAACATTATTGGGTTCCACCTCTCTATCTGTGTTATCATATTCTGATTATTGTTGTCATGCATGTTATTGTTGTTTTTTTTCATCACAACACTTGTATTAGAAACATTTCAGGATTAAAACCAATATTCATTGAGGATAAAACATTGTATTACATATTGTGAATCAATATAGACCTTCCTTCATTATTCAATGTTATAACAATTTTTTATATCCCTTCATAAATGATTATACTGATTCCCCTCCCATCTAAATTTGAAGGACCTCGTGTTTCCCATTGAAAAGTTCATAGAAAAAATCATCCCACATTTTTTGAATATGGTAAGTTCTAATTTCATTCCTCCAAGAAATTTAAATGTGAATCCCCTACTATTAAACTAAATCTTCAGCTTTTTTATCTTTTATCCCACAGGAAAACAATGAGTCCCCAATTTCTATCTCAATATTAAGGGCATAATGGAAAATTATATCTTCGATTTTAAATTATCAAATAACCCAATATTTTCATAGGATCAGTATTATTACAAAATTGATGTTACCCTCCTTTTTTTTGTGTTCCCAACAATTTTAGAGTCATATCATGTATGACATAGAATGTTTTTCTCATACTCTATGTCAAAATTATATTCTTTTAGATTTTGTCGATGGGACTACCTCTCCAACATAAGATAGATTTTTTATGGAAATGTTATTAAAAATTGGTTTTCAGTCCTTCCCAATCCATGGAACCAATATAGTATTTATAATTCATGTTTTTATTCAGGGTCCACCACTGATATATTTCCACATCAATATAGTAGATATCTAGAATGGATTTATCTTCTTCTTAGAACTTGAGGATAGATAATATATTCTAAAAGGAGGTAATCCTTTTTTCTAATATGATGGAATTAGATGATCAACTAAATAACTAAGGAATTATTATTATCTATTATTAAAATGAAATATTATCTTTATTAGGACAATTAGCTGTTCCATGCGATTCAATTTATTATTCATCACATGGTATAACTGATATGGTACTATCATGGATGTTTTGAGATCCTGCTTCCAGCAGTATTGAAATCTCATTATGGGAATTGTCACTTTTCCTATGACATTGGTTGTTACCATGGATTCTACTTTTAAAATTAATTATCCATAAAGGTAAAATTTATATTGGATTTAATACTTAGCTAACGAGAATATAAATATGAAACTATAAAAATAAAATAATAAACAAGTAAATGAAAAGTTCACCGAATCATTTGATTCTATAAGATTTAATATATGTTACCTAGTGGGATATAATAGTCCATATGTTAATTACTAATGATATGTTTTCATAATACACGAATATAACTAGACCCTTCCTCTAATGTAAACCATATTAACCCAGCCCTTTTACACATATTATTTCATGATTTTAACGATAATTTTCCATGAGATACAAACCAATCATCATAAATTCTAGTGTCTTTGGAAGAATATGAACCTAATTATAAACCATGTTACAATAAAAATTGTTTTATTAATCCCTGTGATGATCACCTATTTTAATTTATGATCCTATATCTACATAGGATAACCTGGGAAATACATAGAAAAATTGGGTGAGCTGAAAAACCAAGTAAGTGAATAAAAAAAGGATTAATGCATATCACATGAGTTAAAAAGAATTATATGATAAAATAAAAGACATGGATCACAAATAAGTATGTGGAAACATATCATATAGAACAAATAATCATGAAAATATTGGAAATTTGAAGAAACATATAACATGACATGAAGCATATTCTAGGATAACTACCATGACTATATCATATGTTGGGAATCAACCCATAATTGGTTAGGATTAATATCTAATCCCAAACATGACTAGATACAATAATAAGACATTACCCAATGCATTGGTCTTCTATCTGGGAATACCCATCATAACATTTTCCTTCAAAGGTGTACAATTTAAAAAATTGAACATAAGGATTAAACATAAGGGTTACCATTATAATAAATGGGAATCATAATCAATACATAAGAAATGAACAAATATTGTATCCTAATGATATAGAATAAATAAGGGATTAAATAATTCTGGGAAAATAATGAAGATAATAATATATCATGAAAGATGATTCCAAATGGAATTTATACCCTGAATTGTTTTGTTTATGTATGATTAGAAATGTTCAAAATTAGTGTAGTTTTTTGGGTAATGAATATAGAGTCTTCAATGGATATAAATATATTGTTGTTTAAATAAAACAAAAATAAAAATAAAAATGTTATTCATTATAAAATTTGTGATTCTAGAAAATATCGGAATTTTATAACATTTAATTATGTGTACCTGATAAGGGGTAAGAAAAAAATAAGTTCCCATCAATTAGGATTCATTATCGAGAGGAATTGAGATGGTATCCTTTAGAAAATGTAATTCCACATAAATAAAATGTTATTTACAATACAAAAATATTTCTGTTACATAAACACATAATGTAGGATAATTTTATTTATATATTTATATATTTATTTTTGTAAAATAAGGAGAAAGTGTCACACATAAAAAATATGGATGTTCCGAAGTATCCCTAAACTTTTGTGAAAAATAATACGGCACTTTTACTTAATGTCATGTATAATTATATTAGATTAATTAATTTGTTAACTAATAACCTCTAAATCATTCATTTTATTTAATTTAATTTTTATAAGTTCATTGATGGACATTTTTATGAGTTATAAGTTTCATGTTCATCGTTCATGGTGTGATCATTTGTCAGGAACCATCTTGGGTACCCCTGTAACAAAATAATTGGGCTTGTCCTTACATAAATTGAAGGGAATTCCTGATCCGCAAAAGTTTGAGACTAGCAGCTGGCATCATACAATTTTCATGTGGGAATTAATGATCCCCAAAATATAGTAGAAGAAAAAGAAACAAGACATTACACATAGCAAATGAAGCTCAACTGGGAGTAATTTAAGAAAATACAATAAAAAATTAAAGCCCAATGTTCATGTATAGACGTACTAAAAATAGTGGAAAACACCTCATGTACCTAAGGACATATGTCACCATGTACAAAGATCAATAGATGGATCCACCCCATGTGATCCTTTCCCATTTCTCAAACCCAGATGGAGATAATCTACAAACATATGAATGTACAAGTAAGGTGTGAGTATGAAAGAGAAATAGCATCTCACCATGTATTCCATAATAGTATCCATATATAGATTTACGAAAAATAATGATTCTTTTTTTAAAAAATAATAAGGTGTTCCATTTTAAATAATATTTAAAAAAAATCTATATAATACAGTGATGGAAAATACTTTAATAAATTTCTATAAAAATTATGGACTATAAATAAAATAATAGTATAAATAAAAATTTATACAAAACTATTTATATAAAAATAGAGTGAACATAACATAATTTTATAACATTGGATTCAATTTATATAACAATTATAAATAACATTAGAGCAACATGGTCATATTCCAAATAAGTATGATTGTATTTCTATCATTATGACTCTACACTCTCTATATTATCACAGCAATATGTGTATACACACATCCCCATGTCACTACTGAGAGGAAATTATTCACCTTCCCATCATGGATGTGATTCACTTCATAAAAGTTTCAGAATGTTGTAATCGTATATATAGTGTCCAGATAACTCGCCAACTAACTATTGATTTTATACTCTCTTACACAATCAATGATAGGAAATTAATTTAATGAATAATTAAAATAAAATAAAATAACCTTCTCTGATTTTGATATTACAATTTTCCTTTTAAATCCAAAATGATATATAATCAAAATCATGCCTCTTTCAGAAGATAAATCCACTATGTTTCTATCGAATCTTCATTAGCCATTTTCAGGATATTGATATCCATCCAAAACGAATTCCATAAATTTTACAACTAATTTTCATAATTATATTCAATAATTTAATTTAAAATATTTCCATCAAATCGAAAATTATAATTAAACATTTTAAATTAACCAATTTCGATAAAATCACTCAAATTCACTGGAATTGGGGGTTTTCCAATTTTTCATTCCAACCAATTTTAAATAATCCAATTCACTATAATTGGTTTTTATTAATAAAATTGAAATATATATTGATTAACTGAATTTATATCATAAATTGGACTATATCACAAAAATTCTATGTTAATAAATTTTGAAAAAAAGACATGATTTCCTAACCATTTTCCTGAAAAACCATAGTCTAAATGACACAAGGTAATATGAAAATAGGTTTAGAATACCTCTATGCACAAAGATGAGGATATATATATAGCACAACAGGATATAAATTCATCAATTTCATGATGAACTATTAAAATTCCTATGGAGGATAAAATGATAAACACAAATAATGAGAGAGAACACCCACCACCGAATCACACTATAAGCACTCCGATGATAGAAATAGAAACGATATGATCCTGAAGGGTAGGAAGGAACCATGATTTCATGGATAAGGAATTTGGTTGAGGGAGATGAAACTATAGAGGATCCTATAAGAACATTTGAAAAACACTATATATTTCAAAACCACAGTCGGGGTATTACACAACATGTAACACAATTCCCCATCGTGAAACCCTTAAATTTCATAATTTCTGAAAAAATCACACCCTCGAATTAAAAATTAATTCTCTAAAATAAAAAATGGATCAATAAATCATTCACGATGTGTAAAATAACTTTATTATATGTGTTCTTCATAGTGTGAATCATTTCAATACTTCCATCTTGATAATAGTACACTACATGTAACTCTCCAGCAACATGCAAGAATAATTAGTTAAATCAGAAATTACAAAAAATTCAATAACATAACCATTCTAGGTATCCTACCAATTCATTATCATCCCTAACTCTTCAACATAATGTGGAGACAATGAAATGGTAAAATTCGTACTTCCTATATTAGTAACGGGATGTTACATCCTCTACTCCCTAAAAACATTATGTCCCAAGATAACCTATGAAGAAGCATTTATTCCAAAATGTTGATGAAACTACTCTATCATTAGTTCCATTAATTCCCACATATAATCATTTTAATTACCATGATTACATAGAACATGAACCAATGGTGTCTACCTCCCATGATGTACCTTGTTCTTGGAATCAACTACCCCGAGTGGCCGTTTAGTCAAAGGTAACTCAAGTTCAATCTCAAGTAAACTTCGTATCAAAACATGACGTGGATTAGTTAGATACATTCATAGCTCTAATATGTATTATATTTCATGTATTAATGTCAACATATGTGGTTTTTATTAATGCAATGAATCCTTACCCACCAGTTCAAAAACCTCAAAGGGTCTCACAATATGAAGGGCAAGATTCTCTCACCTCCCATGTTGTCAATGACCCAACCAGGGGGAAACATTCATTAACATCGAGTCACTAACTAATAACAATGATGGTCAATGGAATAAAACATCATATGACTTATATAGGGTCTATAGTTTCAATATTCTCTGATGGATTAACTGTCTCCTTGAATTTGTCTCATGTACAAAACTTGCTCCAACAACGGAACATTAACAAACAACTGACCAACACATCAATGATTTATATGTTTTTTCATACAAGGAACCAAAAGTTTCCATTATAATCATGTATTATTAAATATTATTATAAAAAAACTCATCAATCCCCAAATGATCATCCCATACCACATTAAATTCATGAACAAAATCAAGAAGTATATTTTCTTGAATATGTATAACTCTATATTTCATTCCATCAAACTATAGATGGTAGTTTATTCTCAGTTGGGACCTAGATCATGGGGCCTCCTAATGTCCTCTCCATAACTGAAAAGTAAAATGAGAGACTCTATTGGAATCAATAGTAGTTGGGAATACATGAAAATGGATAGTGTCTTTTACATAGATATTTTTCAACTCCTCAACTATGGTTGTAACTCAAATGGGTATAATGTGAGCTGACTTTGTTAGCTTGTCTATCATAACACATATCACATTATTATTTATATGGGTACGTGGCAACCCAGCCACAATGTCCTTGGATCTCTCATCCCACATTCATATAGGGACTATAAGTGGCTAATGTAAACCAAAAGGTTTCTTATGCTTGTCCATCACCTGCTGGAACATGTACCATCGCGTGAAAAACTCTGTAATTCTTCATCTAAAACCTAGACAATAGAACTATCATCACATTTCAAGGAACAAATAATATTTTATTGGGATCAAATTTTATGGGATATTATTACAATCCCCCATTACCACATTATTTACTGCTAATGGCCCATCATAGAGATTTTAATTACATAGAACACGCTTATTAGAGAACAATTAGAGGGAAACTATATCCCAACCATAAAAAGACTGGTTAATTATATAAAATTAATAATCATGATCATTTTACTGTATAATAAACTTGAGAAGAGATGGAGTGTACTAAATATTGGTTATTTAAGCACCTTCACCACTATTCTGAACTCCAATATGCTACTCGGAAAAAATGAGCCATCAAATTCCACTCTTACGGGGATTCATTTACTACCTTGTAAAGAATTTTCCTACACAATGCATCAATAATGAAATTAACTTTCCCTATGGTATATTTGATTTCATTGAAAATTTACTTAAGATACCCCACCCAATACCTCTAGTTGAGATTCAAATATTTTTTAGAGAAGATATTAACCTAGATTTTGTGTTTTGAATACATAGTAATCCTATATCTGGGAAGGTGGTTCCACCAACTCTTAAGAGCATGAATCATATACAAATGTTCAAGTTCACGGGTATGATAATTATTCTAATGTGGAATAAAATCATGATATCTATAAGCAACTACCCAGTCACCCTGCATAGGAATACAACCCAAGCCTGTACTTGATGAATAAAAAACACCACATATCCATGCCTAGCCTCTAGAATATTCAATACTATAATAGTAGTCCAAAGAAATGTTTTTTCAGGAGAATAACTCTTAAAATTATCATCACAATTAGACTTTAACCCATTTGAAGTTAGACCAGTAATCAGAAAATCCCTCATTTATAATTCCATCATGAATATACCATAATATCAACCTATGAACATGAAGATCTTCATCATGAAGACATTTCATGGTTTTTCCCATGTCATAAAATCCATCACCATTTTATATTAGACTATTATACAATTTTAAAATACCATGTGTCCAATGAATTTCACTTCCAGAATATATAATTCTCACTTTGAATTATTGGTATAAAGATTGTGATTTATTAGCGGACATAAAACTATTATCAAATGATGCACAAGATCCTCCTCATATTTATAGTAAATGAGGATATCATCAATGAATACTACCAATAATTTATCCAAATACTTATTGAATATCATGTCTATCAAAGACATGAAATCTATAAGAGCATTTTTTTAGAAAAAAGGGAATACTAGGTTACTGATAATGGATGTACCTTCTACTAACAACATTTTCCTGAATGTAATATTTTTTTATATTTAATTGATGGTGACGATATCAAAGGTTGATCTTTGAAAAACACATACCCGCGTTCAACTGATCAGAAAGATCATCAATAAAAGGTTACATTTACATGTTTGATATTGTATCTAGATTGAACATTATGTAATCAATGCATAATTTAAGAGAACCATCCACATTTTTAATGAGTAGAATTAGGGCCTCACAAGGTCACACACCCGGAGATATGAACCAATACTCTAAAAGATCATACAACTAGGAAATCTACTCATTAAATTTTGATACTTCCATGTGGTAGAGGAAATTGAAAATAGTTGAGTAAAATCCATTAACTCATTTGAAAACACAACCTCCATTACAAGTGAATAACTTGATATGTCTGAGAGAAATGCATTGCAAAACACAATAATGAATGGAGGGTGATTCCCACTCATTAAATTATACTCCAACACAAAATAATACACTTATATCAATTTCCCTAAATCTAGATAACAATGTATAACTCTGCTTGACCTTGGGTACCACTCTCCTTGAAAGACAAGAGGCACACCTCTGGGTGATGTAATGTTGACCTGTTGAAGATAATAATAAATCCATGGTTTATGGGAAAGAAAGAAATCCATCCAGAATATGTCTTCCACGTATTTTATGTCGATTTTAGGATAACTACAATAAAGGATGATGTCTGATAGAGAAAATACAAAAGCAGGACTAAGGATACCCTCCTCTCTCTTTGTACTATGGGCTGTAGTAATATACATTTCCCATGTTAAAATATTCGTAGGGCTTTTAAGAAGATTAATTATATGTGTTGAAATAAATGTGTGAGATGATTTATCATCAAATAGAGAATACATTAATTACAATGCTATAGTAATGGTACCATTCACAGTTTTTATACTCATATATAATTCCTCGGGATACTCTTCCACTACATAATGTAGATTCATTCCAGATGCATTCGATGGAAACCTTTTATATGTGAAACATCTAATATACCTTCAATGTTAGGCGGAACAAATTATACTATCCCACTATGCGGAGTAGAATATTTACGAATGAATCTCTGTAAGTATCATAATAGTCATCATGAGCTATAAATATTCGGTGCCTTAGTGAAAGCCCATCTAGAATGTCAGGGATTTCCACACTGGTAAAAAAATCAAAGGAATTCCTCATGGAACAATAGGTTGCCTAGAATGAATCTTCCATCATGAAATTCTTCAAAAATCATCTCACATTTGTTTTCCCATGAAAGAACTAACAATACCATTGGGATAATAAGAAACATTCTATAACAATGACTTTCTATCCAGTTCCATCTCGACCATTATCACCCAATACCGAATGTGGTTATAAGATGGATTCATTAGCACGAAATCATTGGAATGAATATCATCACTAAGTCCCAACTCGAACCATAAATATTTCATCATCTGTTTAAATAAAATATCATGTAAAAAAGGTATCAAATTAGATAAATGATTTTAATATTCATTCTCAATTATTTCTGACTGTTCAAGATTGAAGAACTCTACAACCATTGCCAACACCATTGAATTTGGATAGAAATGATTAGTGAAAATAACCATAGTGTCTTTCAATGATAGTACCTAATGTTCCTTTATCATCCCCATCATGTCCCACTATCTCCACCTTAGACATTTCATTATGAAGGTGTCACATTTCACCCTAATCTCGTCTGTTGTCTCTATGAACTCAAACAAACATTCTATCGATCCCAAACACACCTCAGCATGTTGAGGATTAGTGGATCCAATGAAAACAATTGTCTTATGGGGAGGTAACACTTGATAATAATTTCATAGAACATCCCCCGGAGGATCCACATCAACATTATGAATGAGAATAGGGATTTTCTTCCAACCCCTGAACATGGGTTGTGCGCGCATGCACCTGAACTAGATTTGGTTCCACTGGAGGATTGAATCTATAAGGATTTGCATTAGACAATTTCCAGGTCTGATTTAGGAATATTTTTAGAGAAATGATGCTACATAACATCAACATACAACATTTAAGACATTAGTAAATTATCTAATAGATCCAAGGGGCAAATTAATCCCCACAAAAATTAAAAACATGAGTGGGATTCAAGTATATACAATTAAAAATAGAGAAATGACTAGAAGTAATCCACATGATGACTTTACCTAGCCACCGATGGTGACTTATAGTTAATTGCGGAAAAATATTTCTAGAAACACAATCACAACTATCTCTGATGTCCTGATAATATTTCAGAAATGCATACTGACTTCAAGAAAAATTCTCAACAATATCTTCTGATAACAATTTTTCATGAACTAGACATGGTTTCCTTGTAAACCACTAACTAAAGTAGTCCTAACATAGCCCAAAGGGCATTCTTGATCACCAAAGGTTTGTGACTAGAACCTTGAAACATAAAACATGTGTGTTGGAATGAATATTCCAAAAAACATAGTTGATGTAAATGAATAAAATAGTATGCATAATAAAGGAAGATCCATTATGAGTAATGTCCTATAATATAACGATTCATTGAATTCCAATGTATTACTACCCAATTACAAAAAATAGAGGAAGAAGAAACCCATGTCTTAAAGGAAATATGACACTATGTCCAAATATAAATAGCTGGATCCCCCTCCAAGTGAACATTTCCACTTGCTCAAACATAGAAGGAGATAATCTACAAACACATTAAGGAACAAGTCAATTGGGTGCTAAAAATCCATATAGGGTCTCAAAAAAGATTCTAAAATAGTTTCCAAATATGTATTAAAAAATTAATTAGTTTAATTTTAAAAGAAAATATTTTTGGTATATTAAATCACATTTAGACATATCATGCTATATAGTTCAAATGATAAAATGTACTTTAATAATGGGAAGTACAAATAATGGGATATTTATAAAATAATTCCCTAAATTAAAATAGTATTTAGAACAATTTTTATAAATTCATAAGGAATGTAAATTTTCATTACAAAATTGACATACATTTATATCTCAGATATATATATCAAGAGAGAAACATGGTATTATACCAAATAGGTATAATAATATATACATATATTGGTCTCCAAACTCTCTAAGTTACCTCGTCAATATTTTTATACACATGTCTTCCTGACATTGGCCATAAGTATCTCATCACCCTCCCATTAGGGATGTGACCTGCTTCAAGTATGTTTTATGTCTTCGTAATAGCACAAAGTGTGTCCAAATAACACACTAACTACCTATGTCATGCATCCGCTATTACATAAAAAATGATGGAAAATGTATTTTAATACTAATTTAAAAAATAATAAATACCATTGACCCATTAAAAAATTCTAATTTTCTATATAAAACAAATATTGATTTTAATAAAAAAAACAACCCTCTTTCTGTGGATAAAACCATTGGGTTTCTATCAAAACGCCATATTCCATTTTCATAAGTATTAAATCCACTGAAAACCAATTACATCTATTTTAAATTTCATTTTCATAATTAAATTCAACAATTTAACTAAAAAATTTCAATCAACTCAATAATTTAAATTACAAAAAATGAATTAACCAATTTCCATAAATGTACCACAATTCAATGAAATTGTGGGTTTCCCCAATTTTCTTTCCAAAACCAATTCAAATAAAATAATTATCTAGACATAGGGTTTATCGAACCAAATGAAATAAATTTGGAGAAATTGAATTTAAATAAAAAATTTAACTATATCATAAAATTTAATATTTATTCTATTTGGATATATGATATGTAATTAAAAACATTTTATCGGAAGAACATCACTTGACTTATCTCCGGTCCGTGAGAAAAAAGATAAAATAGACCTCAAAGAACAAACATAAGGTGAGAACTATCACAGTGAGAAAAAGAAGCATAAATTAATGGATGATCTATTAAAATCAATAAGGTGGGGAAAAAGATCAATTGGAATACTGAGAGAAAACTCCCACTCGAAAATCACATATCATGAACCATAATGATCAAACACCAAATTTGAGGATCCAGAGTGGTTGTGAGGCTCTAATGTTGCCTGGATAAGGCCATTGGTTAATGGAGATGAATCTGGAAAGGATCCAAATTAAACATACCATCCTCACTTCATTTTTAAAACCCTCATTCGAGGTATTATAAGATTTTTAATACCAAAACATGTCGTGAAACCTTTAAAATTTATAAACGCAGAGAAAATCATGTCCCCAAAATCAAACCTGACTCCCCAATTTAAAAACTGACCTATAAATCATACAATGTCTGAAATGGAACATGATTACATGTATCATTCAAATTGTTAATCCTTTCATGACATGCATCCTCGTAATATTACACAATTTCTAACCTTGTTACCCGACTTGTAACCCTCCAAAAACATAAAGAATCGATTGGTTAAAGATGATAATCCAACAAATTGTTAACATCAAAATTATAGGAATCCTCCCAATTTATTTTCAACCCTTCCTAGTCAACAGAATGGAAAAACCATGTAATGGTTGAACATGTACCATTCCGATCAATAATGAGATGTTATATCATTTCATGGTTTTATATTCATTTCACGTGTGTATAATTATAGACGTTATTATAAAATTTAATTAAAATTCTATATATGAATTGAAACGATTTTAATGAAAATACAATATTTTAAATATATCCAAATATAAAATTTCATCTAAAATGAGTATGATTCATTTGATAAAACATTAATGGTTAATGTTAGTGTATATTGGTAGTTTTTTCAACCATTAGAAACTAGTTTAGTTTTATTTAATATAATTTTTATATGTTAGTTCAACAACATGGAAGAAGTTATAATATTCGTATTAATGTCCTAGTTAACCAAAATAACAATATATGGAAGGCCTTTATGGAGATAATGAAAAATAAAAACTCATTATCCAAGGATAAAATCAATTGTTATTATTGGAACATTGGTTTACTTTATTTTCATAAGAGGAGACGTGAGAATGGATGGATAGATGATATTCCATTACAAATATAAAATTTTATTATATACATGATACTGAAGTTAATTTTCATTGATGTATAAATTCTTTAAGAATAAGGCAGAAGAAGAAAATATATTAATAGAGGTGGATTAAGAATGTTAACTCTTGGAAATCGCATCTTTAAAGAACCCATTAAGGAAATTATAATTGGCCATTCATTAAGATGGACACCAGTAAATTTTCTATAAGTGTATAAGAGAGCATGGTAGAATATGGTCTAGATATAATTCACTTGTTGGTTATTTTAAATGGAGGAAGGGGCACTCTTTTATAATTTCTCTGACTTGCACCTTAGGAACTGCACAAAATATTAAAATATAATAAGATATTCTTAATCCAAAAGATTACAAATAGCCTAATTATATAATGTGTATAAAATTTTAGACTACATAATATCCCCTTTTTCATTAGTTAATATTTTTATGATTTTTTAAAATAAAATACAATATTCATGAAATAACATTATTATCAAATTTTATAATATTCATTAATATGAAATTAATAATATAAAAATGAGATAAATTTCCAAAAATATATTTTATTATATCTTTGAATTTTCATTATTATCTAGAGAATTTGTGGATCATATTAAATATGTCAAAGTATATTTATTTCTATATTTTTAATATCATTCATTTGATATTTCAATATATTTAATAATTATTGTATCATTGGGGTGTAATACATTATGGTATTTATTTGTTCCATAAAAATTTAAAATAAATTAACATTATGAATATAATTATCATACATTTCTAATGAATAATTATGATCTAATATAGATTTTGGATGAAAACATATTAATAAGGTGATACTTTTTAAAATCCATTGTGTGAAATGTTTGCATTTTTTTAAATAAAATATTATAAGGGACCTAATATCCAATAAGTGCATCAAAAAGGGCATAAGTTCAACTTAAGTATATTTATGGTATAAAATTAACCATTCATTTTTATTTATTAAAAATTTGGGGTCAATTAATGGTTCAAATAATTTAAATTAAATTTATTTTAATAATTTTTCTTCTATTTACAAAATACTTACATTATCCTTTCATAAGAAATAATGTTAATTATTTCATATATAAAAATTAAAAATAAATTAACATCATGGAAAAATAATTAGGCTGATGATAATTGTTTATATTATGTTATTTTTTATATTTACTCATATACAATTTATGACAACATATTCAATTTGTTAATATAACATTTCTAGTCATTCATATTCATTACACATTAATTTTATAATATTTATGTTATATAAGAATAAAATGAGAAAATATCAATATATATCATAACATATGATTGATATTTTAAAATACTATCGTAAAAAGGCGTAAAAGATCATAATTATTATTTAAGAGGTACAAATGTTTTATTTTTCCATGATGCACATGTATTGCATCGACAATGAAAATTATTTTTAAATTTATCATTAAAAATAATTTATTATTTATATGTTATGAATAATTATTGAATCATATTTTAATTATATTATAGTAAGATGTTATATACAATAGATTAAAAAAATTATATCATTTTTATGTTTTTATGACATCACAAAATAATCTGTAATTTAAAAATAGTATTTCATTACTATTCAAAAGAATTATCTTTTTTCAAAAATTAAAAAAAAAATTACTATATAATAATTTTTTGGGTGATTTAAAAAATGTATTTAATATTATCAAATAAGCAGTATACTAGTTTCAGGAAGAAATTATAACTATTTTCCCATAGAAAGTAATAAAATTAACATTTGGATTAAAACATATATTTGAATAGTTAAATGACTTTAAAAACATTATATTTTTTATATTCATAGAATTAATAACTATATTTAGTAATATTGTTATTCATATTCATCACCTCTAATTATGATATAATTTTTTATCAATCATTATAATATTTTTATAATATATAACAGTTTGGTTGACCTCAATATTTCACAAAACACAAGATACAGAAGAAAGAAAATAATTTAAAGAGAAATATTTCATAAAAATATCATGTTGTTACAAATAACCAATGTCATAAAACAAATTTTTTATAAAATGTGATAGTTTAAACATCACCATAATATTTTTTGAATATTTTTTATCTTTAAATATTTTTATATCTCTGATGTATTGTGTTACGGGAATCACAGAGTTTATATGAAATATTTTATACTGGTAATATATAACTATTAAATATAAATGATATGTCCTAGACATTATAATATCATGTATAATGTGGAAGAAATAAATATTGGGAAACATTCATTACACGTGTATAAAATGAATTCATTTTCTATCTATTAATGAAAAATTAATAAAATAATCCTTTAAATGAAATGAAATGGTACTCTAAAAACTATTCATATGATCTATATACGTTTATATAATTATAAGTATAATTACTCACTATTGTTTAATGATTTTAATTATATGAATATTTTATAAATTCATTCAAATATTTAAATATTCAACTAATATTTTTATTAATAATGAGTTAATTATAAATACATTTCTATACATAAAAGTAAAATTCTATTGAAAAAAAATAATTGTGTTTTTTATATAATTAAAAATTAATTTCACTAAATTATTGGAATTGAATTTGGTTAAATTAGGAATATTCTATTAAATAGTAGGTTCATGTTTTGTAAATATACCACTTCATTTTTTTGTCCAAATGATTGGAAACTATGTAGAAATTTACACCTAGGTACGGGGTAAATTTTGGGATTTTATGTCAGAACTAAGTCATAATTAAATAATCATTCATCATAATTATTATGGGATATTTAAATTATACCCATGTCACCCTAGGATCTACTAAATATTTTTAATGGAAACTTATTCATGAATATGTCCTATAAAATATTTAATGAAAATAATGTAACAATGTATCCCTCTGTAAGTTTAAAAAAAAAAATTATCCATGATTGGATAAATGAAAACTATGAAAAAATATAATTTTCAATTATATAACTAATTATATTTATTTATTTTTTATATATTATAAATAATTTTGGTTAATTATAATTACCTAAAATGACTCTACAACACCGAAGAAGCATTTCATTAACTAGAATAAAAATAAAATAAATGACAGTAAAAACCATAAAAGTAATATTATTTTAGGGAGTTATAATTTTAGAAGAGATCAAAACATAAATATAGAAAATTATTGATTTTTATAATGCTTATATTTTTATTAATTTGTTTTTTATTAACATTTAATTAAAATTAAGTGAATAGTTTCAAAATTAGCAATAAAAATATTTCAATAAAATAAAAATATATTATATTAATTATATATAAAAAATAATAATTAAAGAGGATAATATGTAGAAATTATTATTTTATGTTTAATACCATTTCCATTTAGGAGTGAAATTCACCATATATGTAAAATTATAACACAATGATTATGAATAATTTTTTACTATGGTTAAGGATAAAATAGGTAAACTAAGGGGTTAAACAAAATTATTATTTTAAAACACTACATTTACCTATACCAATTTTATTGGATGATGTAATTCCATCTCGATAATATATTATCTTTAAATCAATATCCATTTTGGCGTAATTTGGTCATGATAATGAATTTATTATATTTTAATCATTAAAGAAATTTCAAAAGTGCCCTTCCCTTAAACAATCAATGTTCACTCATCAATTCCATTCTTCACAATAAAATGATACTTATATCATGATAATACCCATACAAAATCCATTATATATTTCTATATTCATAATATAGAGGTGTCAGACCTTCTAAAATTCCTACCCTATGGTCCTTAATAGGATATGTAAAGGAGTTGTTTTAAAGTTATTCAATAATTAATAACTCGAAAATAGTAAATATAATTATATATTGTTATTATTATGAAATAACAATTATTTTATCATCATTTGAATCAAATTGGGTGTGAATTTAGGAATCATTCTAATGTACGGATTACCATCTCTGTGTTACGATACTATTCAGTATTCATTACCAAATTTTATGGTTGATTATTTTATTGGTTTTAATATTTATATAAGTTATTTGAAGACCAAATCATTATTCCTAAATAAAAATAATATATATAAATTCTTACCTTCCACCACATTGGAAAAATATTACGCCGGTGTGTGCGTATGTGACGATGACAACCTCCACAAGCGATATGATTCATTTTTCATCTCCAAATTACATGAATAGTAATAATGATATATTTTTTGTATAGGTTTGAAATATATATTATTTTAATGAATCTATAATGGGTCATTATTGTTTACTTATCATTCTTTCCATCCATCTAAAAATTAAAACAACGTTCTTGTATACAAACGACCTACCATTATAATGAATAGTATAATTAATTTTACTAACACTGAATTTATAGATGACTCTATAATTTTTGTACAATGAATATATGTGATGTAATAAGTATTTAACTCATTCTATTTGAGATGTATAAGTATTTTTTATTACAATATATTTGGTTAATAATCATTTAATGAAATTTGATCTAATGGATTGGGATTCGATCTCACTTTCATTTCGTTGAGACAGATGTAATATATTCAAATTTTTTCTTTTTTTTGGATTACATACATTACAGGAATGTATTTTATGATGATTTTTTATTTTATTATTTATTTAAATATCCATAAAATTTTATTTCATTCATATGTCTTACGATTCAATTATTACAATGAGGTAAGGGATTTATGATTGAATTCTATTTTAATAGGGATTGGTTATTCATGAATTTATATCAAGAAAATTATATTTTCCATGATAGATAAATCCATTGTATATTTATAATTATATTTTTATTTCTATATAATACTTGTTTTCATTTAATTTTCCCCACATTATGTACTCATGTGGCCGAATGAATTTTCTTAATTGACAAAGACTATGTTTTAATATTTGGTTATGAATTCATTCCATCATTGATCATGTTTTCTAAAATTATTTCAACAATGTTTTTAGTTTTATCCTACTATTGATTATAGTAATTTTTTACCCAAGTTTAATATTTTAATATTTTCATGTATCATTCTTGTAATTTTATGAGTGAGTTACCTTTTAACCTTTTACAAAAAAATATGAAAGGAACGTTTTTTGCATATAAGATTGAATAGAATTTGAACTCATTATGATAGCTCAATGCATTGAATCATGCTTTACATGTTTATATTGATATATTAAAATAAAATGTGTATATAATAGTTTTATTTTTATTATATTTTAATGAATTTATTTACAAATTGAAATGATATATTTCAAATTAATGTTTTTAATGATATTTGTTTATAGAGATAATCAATCATGGGTGTTAGATATGTTATATTGAGGATATAATCGAATAGTACAATGCTTATTCTTTAATATTCTGGATTATTTTAATGATAATGAGATTTTTATGAAACCAATTTTTTCCATGGAATATTATTTTCTGGTTTCATGAAATATTTTTGAAAACTAGATTCATTGAAAGGGTTATCGTATAATGGTATAATGCTTTTTTTTATGATCTTCTGTAACATATAAATATAGTATTCATTATGTGATGGGTGGTAAAGAAATTTTATATTTCGTTAAGTAATTCAATAATGGTTTATATCTCATTAGATTACCATAGGAAATTGTTCTATATTCTAGACTCATTATAGTAAATGATTCAATATACATGATACATTATCTGAAACAAGTTGATGTGTTTTATCACCTATGTGAAAAAGGTGTTGGGGCCAAATATATTATGATTTTATGGTCTCAGTAGTTAACAATTTCATAATAATTGTTTTATACCAATGAATGTCCCACACTTTTGTGTCAAGAATTTGGTCTCATGATTTCTTTATGATTTATTCTATAACATATGTATCATATAATTTGAAAATAAAAGGATTTATTCTATGACTCGGGTTTATGAAATTTGACAGATTGTGTATGAACATTATATGTTATAGTCATGATCTCATTCCCTTTTTCAAAATTTCATTATTTTATTTGATCATTGATTTATATCTCCCATTATTATCCTTAAAAATCCTAAAATATCATTAATTATTTTGTTCCATTTCATAAGGTTATGATGTATGATTATAAGTAGTTTGTGTGTATAAATATTTCTATATGGGGGGTATTTTTGGTAGATGATGAAGATATTTCATGATATATGAATATTATATAACTAGTATCCAAACACATTAAAACATTATTGTCCACAATCACATGTTTATGAAAATCATTCAATAATTATCAAAAAAATTTAAATATTGTTTTGTGAAATGTTTGGGTCACTATAAGTTGTATTAGAGAATGTTTTTTTCAATTATTATAGATTTTATTTTTAAAACATTTTTGTTAACCCAAGGGATATGTATTTATATTAGATAATATCAAAATGTTTTTTTTTTGTAATGAACATTTAAAACCAAGGTAAAACATATGATCTCATATATTGAAAAGATGGTCTCATGTTTGGGAAATCCTATGAATTATATTTCTTTATTATATGATAGCTCCATCCAATAATTATAGTTTGATTATTCGAATTTGGTTTGGGATTTTAGTCAGTTGATGGAACCCGAAGGGAATCAGGTAAATGTTGAATGAAATAGAGAATTTAATTATTTTCCTTTTGAGATAACAAATTTTATGGGTGGTTAAATAAAGAGTATCATTGCATTTCTTAGAAAAAATTCTCATGATATGAATTGCATTGAACATCCAAAGGTTATAATGGAGAACAATTTTCTGTTGAGTCCATCATGGGGAAACTAAAATAATCTCTTATTGTTTTTACTAACCAATTTGTATCTAAAAAATGTATATTTATGAATAAAAGTATATTTTTTGTTCTATAATGTTCAGATAATAAAAAATAAATTTTTTAAATCTATCATTTGGAAATAAAAGTATATTTATAGTGAACTATAATAATGAATTTGACGTAATAGTAAAAAATTTAATCTACGGAGTGGGGTGAATTTAATAGATTACTTCACAATATGTAAATACCCCATATTCCCCATAATAAAATGGGGAAAATAATTGTTTATCATAAGAAGATGGATAATGAATCTATCAGTTCTTATGAAGAAAATTTTTTAAGACATTAATTGTTTTATTATTATAATAATATTCTTCAAAAATTCAATGTGTATCGATTCCTCAATGGATTAAAACCAATTATTTAAATGATTTTATCCATATGATAATATAGTACCTATAAGAATATGATTTTTTTCTATCATGGAGGTGACTGTAGCTAGAGATTCCCATTATCCCCATGGTTTTGATAAAAAAAGAAGAATAATCCTCATGAAAAATTGATTAAATAACCAGATAGAATAATATTTCATCCATATACAAGACAAAAAAACATCGAGGAAGCATCATTTGAATTACTTGAATGGTACAAGTGAGTGTTTTAAAAGTATATTGGTGGGTAATAATGACCGTCATTGTTTAAGGGAAATGAATAGGCAAGTTAATAAAATTTATGGAATAAATATTAAATCTAATTCATGAGACACACTATAATTCTTCAACTAAAAAGTATATTGTAATTATGTAAAGTTGTTCAATAATCTTAAGGACTGTATGATTAGTTTCAAAAATATATTAATCCCAAAAAAAATAGGAAATACCATGTGATCATGAGTACATATGTCGGTAATAATAATTTTATGATAAAACGTAATTTTATTATCCAATATAAAATAAATAATGTATTATTTGGTTATGTCTCTACCAACTATTTTTTATCATATAAATTTGGAAATGATATATAATTACTAACTCTATAATTGTATATTTATAAATAAATTCGTCTTTTAATATTAATAATCTCATATATCATGTCAATAGGTCACCAAAAATAGAAATTTATTAGAATGTGCTTCTTAAAAATCCAATGATTCTATATTTAATTTAATTTTATATTATTAATGGATTGGATTGGATTTCATGAGATAGACCACATATCAATTTATATAGAATGGATGTCACTTATTTATTCCCAATTAAGTAATTCTCATTTTTTAAGATTCATTATTAATATAGTCTTTGGATGGGAAGGGAATAAATTATTTTGTCCATGATTCCTATTCAGAATGAATTTCTATTTCATATTACTTGGGATAAAATAAAAAATATTTATATTTTTATTGAACAAGATTTTTTTGATGAATTTCTATATGAATTTCATGTTCATTCACCAAATATCGTTGTTTTATTCGTAATATACACCATACATGGTTCTAAAATGATTTAAATGACTACATATAGGATTGATCCAATTGATATACATGAATGTATGTAATAAATCGATGGGAATATTAATATGTGGTTCATTTTTCCAAGAGAATCACCATGACTTGAACCTGTTCATTTTTAAAAAATAATTATCATTGAATCATACTCTTCACTAATTATTGAGATCTCAGAAAAATTAATATAGAAACAAGTACCTTTTACCCTAAATTGAAGAAATTATTGATCATATATTTTTATATTAGTACATCTCTATGATTTAACTTCATTATTGATAACTTAAATTGTTGGTCATCAATGATTACATGCACAAGATGGAATTCAATACAATTCGTGGACACTATGAATTTAAATTCATTATATTTGGAACATCAAATTTCTATGATATCAGCATTGATTTAATGAAAAATGAATTAGTATATTAACATGATGGTTTCATGGAAGCCTCTGTAGAGGATATTCTTATATATTCTATGTGCAAGGATGAATATAAATATTAGTTGACAATTATCCTAGAGTCCCTTATGAAAGAGACTTTTAAAAAAAAATTACCACGTGTGAATTTTGGAATGGGAAGGTTTCATTCTTTATTAATATAATATATCGTGATGATATATTAATAGATCCTTCAACGAGTGAAGTGGTTGAATGTTGGACCAGACCAACCATTATCACTAACATCCAAATTATTCTTGGCTTTTTCCTGATATTATTGTCATATTTTGGATAATTTCTCACATCTATTTTATCTAAAAACCATGTTAACGCGAATTTTAGTAATGTACCTCTAGACAAATGACTATAAGGAAATCATAAAGAAAAATAAGACAAGATTGTTCATAGTACCTATTATAACACTACCATACAGTGAAGAAGGGTCTGTAATGTATAATGATACATAAAATAATGGTTTATGGTTGATTTATAAAATGAAATGTCATGGTTATAGATTATTTGTAATGAAAATTTATGTTTCATGAGAGAAATTTCCAAACTCATGATTTGGAGATATCTACAGTAATTTTATAATTAATGATATAGAGGAATTTTCAGTATGGAGAGAGGTTTGATATATATATATATATACAATAATTGTTTAAATTTTATATAGATATAAAGAGTTTAGCATGCACTATAATATTTACATAGTGTAGATTAAACATTAATACTATTTAATAAATTACCACCATGTGAAATAGAACACAGTGTTTAATGATTTGAGTCAAAAGGGTCATAATAAATAATCATTTATGAGGACAATTTACGATCCAATATTTCAATTTTTACAAAGGATGGATCTGTAAACCATGTTGGAAGGGGGAGAAATCAATCTATATCAAATATTTTATCAATAATATATACATGAAAATATTAAATTGGTGTAGAAGAATGATGTAGAGATTAAAAATTAGGAAAAAAGAATTAAAAATTTCAACAATGATTTTGATTGAATGATAAGGTTTAGTAACCTTGTATGAGTTCCTTCCATACTATATTTGAAGAAATAGCTCTTAGAGTAAGTGAATAGTTATTCATTATCAATTCTCTTGTATATATAATTATGTTTTGATATAAAAAAGAGTATTTCTGGTTTGATGACATGAGGAGAGATATTTCAGAGTTTGTATCTTAGTTATTATAATGTCAAAAAGTTAATACTGATATAAGAATGATTACATGTTTTTTTAACCATTTCCCCCTCCAAGATGAAAATATTAAAAGAACCCCATGGTTTTTATCATATAACTCCCCAATACATGTAAATATCATAATACTCATGGAGGTTTAGTTGATAACCATACTAATATTTCACATTTCATTACCATGAGAGAATATTTCACTTATGATCACCATTAAACGTTATACATTATATAAGTGGTAAGATTACATGGTTTACCAAATTAAATATCATCTAATTGAGATATAATTTTAATTTAAATACTATGGATAAGTAATCAATAGGATCTATATATTGTGTTTAGCTTATCTATGGAATATCATACATTGACTGATGGTTAGTATGGGAAAACAATCCAAACCCAATAGAAATGTTGAGATAATTCTCCTTGGAATTAAAAAGTGTTTTGGATTGGTGTAATTTTCATACAATCATTTCTACATTAAATTATTCATATTCCTCCCACTGAACCCCTATATTGAAATATGTGTAGAAATAAAATGTGTTTGGGTGAAGTTTGATAATAAATTTTATTGGGGAAAAACTAGTGAAATGGTAGAGGAGGAAAGAGGTATTCCACAACACAGAAAGGTGAAAATGTTGAAATAAGATCATACTAATAATCAATAATGAAACGTTGAGATAGATATTTGTGAAAATTTATTACTAATAATATATCATTGGAAGGGTGTTATGATGTTTGGAAATAAATGAATGTCTGTCACCAAATATATTGGTCACTTATAAATTATTGATCATTTAATGATGGTACCACATCATCTGGTTCTTTTACTAAATCTCTCTCATGTTCATTATATGTTACATGTATCTCTCCAGAGGAAGTACATACTGAATCCATTAAATGTATTTTTGATAATTGATATGATCAATTCTCACAACCTCTATATCACAACATACATACTCTATAAGGCAGTTGATGTAAATTGATATTGAATATTATACAGCATGTAAAGATAGTAAATATTGATACATTTCAATAATCAATGGATCAATAGGGAACTTCTAACTGAAGATGGTATTGAATCCCTTTTAATCCAGGTCCATGTTCTAATATGATTGTACCATATAATCCAACCCATATATAATATGATAGTTGATCCTGAATTTCACACACATTAAATTTACAATAATTTGGGTTTCTATGAAGTTTATTATATGATCAATATTGTAGAGAAAATCCTCTTCCTCATGGAGTTCATTAATATACAAACAATACAAGGTCTTCTCACATAATATTTTCCATAAACAATCTCTATATCCTCCATCTTCAAGAAATACCTCATCCACTTTGTACTGTACTCATGGTAGATTTTGTTCCATATACTGAAGTTCCCTAATGATAGCCACTATAAGATAATCATCTATAGGTTGATTTCATTGAGTATCACTTATTACTGCACCCTCATTTAGAACCAATGAAAAATATATTTATTTCATATTTCTACATTAAAAAAATATAAGGAAATGATCATACAACATTATAATATTATTTTTTACCAGATAATGAAAATTAGATACTGATATTGTTGAGAAAAAATCCATCAATAGATAGACATGTCCCACTATCCATTGGAATCATGTTTATCTTCATAGAAAGAGTTATCTTGGAACTCACTAGAACACACCTCTCAAGTCCTGAAAATAGGATCTATTATCCACTAACATCCTATGACTGAGAATAATCTTTTTTTGATACCATATTGTAATGACCTATCTTGGATAACCCATGATATTAGTACTCAAACATAATCTCCAAAAATCGAAAGGGTGTTCCAAATCCCCAATGGATTTGGGCTAGCACTAGAGCATCAAATTATAACCAAGGGGGAATATTTTGACCATTATAAACCAAAATTCATGGAATATATTCAATGGGATGAAATAAAAATATAAAACTATAAGAATCATATACAATAATCAGAGTGAAAAATCAATAATGACACAACTCGAAAGCCAAAAAAACCATGGAACATGTCTATGAGAACTATAATTTCATCCCCAAAAAACCACAATTTCATGTGACTTATGGGAAATAAACCACCATTTTACTTCTAACAACCCAAGACTTTGTGAAATAGTTTCCCAAATATATTTATTAATTATATTTTTTTCATTATATGAAATTCCAGTTTTTTATTCCATCGAATGTAATATTGACTTTGGATTGTGTTACACACAACATTATGTTTTTCTAGTATTACACATGAAAATGTGAGTCTTTCATTAAATGAACCATAGGATAATATTGTGTTCCAAAAGACATTATGTTCTAAAAAAACAATGATATATTATTAATATTCTCATTTAAACGGGGTCCTTATAACCTAGTCATTAAATTTAGAGATATTAATAGTAATAACTAATTTTAAAATATTAATTATAATGGAACAATATAATGAAAACTAAAATAATTTAAGTAATGTATTTATATTTTTTAAAAAAATTATTCTATAAAAAAATATTTTTATAATTTTTTATTAATATTAATAATATAAATTTTTAAAACTTTCCGAAAATGAATTTATTTAAATAATATTATTCTTTAAAATATTACTTTCATAATTAGTGTATGGATATTTTTTGGGATTAATATGAAAATTTTTTGGATGAACAAAAAAATAATAAAAATCAATTGAAAAAAATAAATTTAATTACAATGAAATATAATTTTTTTCATTGATGTGGGATTTATGGAATTATTTGGTCACTAATAAATCAAAAAATCTAACTTTTAACATTGCAATCAATTTCATGTTGAATTAAAATATAATAAAATATCAAAATTTTCAATATATAATCATTAAAAGTACAATTTATTTCCATATAATCCCTCTTTGGGTAGTAATCCATCAAAGAACATATTTTGTTAGAAACCTAATAGAGCTACCTAAAGAAGAGGTAATATTCATTAATAATATTTTTTAAAAATTTATTTCTTGAACTCCTATAATAATTCATTTTAATTTTTTATATAACAAACTATTTATACCCCATTTACTAAGTTGTTGTTATGTTCAATTAATTATTGAAAAGAATCTCCATATCTATAAAATTGGTTATGAAATCAGTATTTATGTTTACGGTGGACTACAACCTCGTAAACTATTTCATTCATTTTTTGATTACCACCTCTAATGGTTGGAAATGATTAAGAATTTTTTATTTATATATGATATTTCAGATATTATTACTCTGTATGAATTTAATATCATACCAAGCATAATGATTTATATTTTTTGGGAAAATGATAAAGTCACTCCTATTTACCATAGAATACCGTCATATGTAGCGATATGATTCATTCACGCATTACATTAAATGTATTAAAGAAGGGTTTAATAAAAATATGTCATATATATGGTATAAATTTTAATGATGAATTATAATATATATATATATCAATTAAATTTCATACATTCAATCTTTCAATAATATAAAAACAACGTCCATACTTATGTATAAGATACCGTCTCCGTTAATGGTGTATTTAATATTATATTTCTAAATTATATGGATTAATATAAATACATATATAATGAAAAATTATTATATTTATATCACGATTAAAAAAATTTATAATTTTAAATCATTGTCAATGTATGTGGACTAAAATTATAAAAAAAACAATATATATGAAAAAAGTTGTTAATACCTAAAACATAAATTTAAATTGGAATTTTTAATAAAAATTGAATAATAGGATATAATTAAATCTAAAATTTTATTATATTTTTAATTAGGTTTCATTAATATATTTATTAAAAACTTATATTAATTATATAAGAGATTATAATGTGTATGGAGGATGTTGAGACGTAATGTAGAATTTTTTGTCTCACTTTTTAGTTCTGAGATAAACATGCAACGTTGACAACCTATTTCATTTATTTTCTTTCTACAAAAACCATGATTTTATTTTAATATACATATATTAGGAATTATTGGTATTTAAATATCTATTTTGGTATCTCTCTTCTATATGGTTTATGTTTAAATCATTATGAAAGAGGTAAAGCATTTTTGTCAGAGTTTTCCATCATTGAGATATATATTTTGACTATATTCTATTATGAGGATTATAAAAATCCCTTTTTGGAATGTCATGTATCTAATTTATTTATTCTAATTATATTTTTCATTAAATTTGATATAATTATTTTTTTGTACTTGCAATTCAACATTACCAATGTTGAGAGGATTTAACTTTAAAGTCTCAATGTTTATAGGGGTTGTTTACAATTATTATTCCAATGATGAAATCAATTGACTAATATATAAAGAAACACATTAAATTTATTATCGTACGGTTAAAAATGATATTTTAATGAAAAATACCATTTTATCGCTACTATGTTCTAAAAATAATTGGGAATGATTTTAATGAAAATCACAGATTATTTCCTTATGCGTTCATAAAGTTGTTTTATCTAAACAACATGTTTTATAAATATTTGTATAAAAATGTTTTACTATTCTCAAATTATTATTATAATAAATTATTTCTATTTTATAAAATTTTTAAAATTTTTTTTAATATTCATTTCATTTTTCAAATTAATTATTCTTTGGATTTAACTGAAAATGTTAAAGGAATCATTATTTTAATGTGAATGTTATGAAATAAACTTCCCACAATCATGACCAATAATTCCATTGAATAATGAAATATAATTTTAGGAATATTTTCCAAAAAAATGAATTTTAAAAAAATACTTGTTTTAATATGTGATTTTCATGGAAAATATCACTCCCTCAAGAAACATTCAATGTGATTTTTGTTTCAAAATAATTTCCCATATTGGATGACATTCATTAAGGTATCATATGTTTTTGTGGTGATAGGAATGAAAGATACCATTCTTATTATTCATTAAAATTGTTTAGAATTATAAGATATTTATGAATCAAATTTCAATTCCCTGGGTTATACTAAGAAAAAATTCTTATGAAAACCATTTATTTTTCATGAGTTTAACAATGATGAAATGATGAAATTATTATATATCCCTTATCATTACCATGGTTTATTCTATGATGAATTGTTTTATGAAAGGAACATGTTTTTAAGGTTTTGATGTCATTAATGTTTTATAATCATATGGAACAATTATATATAATATTAATTATATTATCATTGTTACATTTAAAAATAATTTAGTGGGGCCTATATATGCCTCCAATGTTTTGGGTAAACCTATGTATATGTTCACAATGTCATGAGCGAACCACATTTCATGTTTAGAGTGTCATAAATGTACCTTAATAGATTTTCAAAATGTTATTTTCAGACATTATAACTTTTTCAATGTGTTATTCATGGTATTTTTCATTCATGTTTATAACATTATTAGTGGAACTAGTTTCATGTATATAATGTAATTTGAGGGCCTAATTTCATGTCCTTAATTTAATTAAGGATCCTATTTCAATTTATAAATGATTACACTATTATAATTCTATGTTGTTGGAATAATTCAATGTATTATGCCAAAAAAATTCTATCATGTCTCATGTAATATTATTTTCTTATGATTCCAATATTATGAACAATAAATATATATCCATGACTTGATATTATGATCTCCAATATGAAATGTATGTTTTATAAATTTAATTATCATGTTCTCAAACACTTATTGTCATATTATTCTCACTTATGTCCTTCAATTACCCTTATTGGGAATCTAAGATCACCCATACCTATATTTATTTTCCATAGGTTTTTAAAAATGGGTTTTAAGTTGGAGTACGAAATAGGAATAACATTACAAGATACATTAATGATATTTCATGAATTTAGATGATTGTGTTCCATGATTCCTAATGTTGTAAACAATTTGGGTTATTAAGTGTGTATTTATATAATTTAATTAATAATCATCCGAAAAGATGTAAAATCCATTTATTATCATCCTAGTTAGCTATATTTGTAATGTGAGGTCAAGATTAGTTAACCACTGGAAACTAGTATTAAAAACATTAAAGATATCCCTAGGAATATATATAAGAGTATTTCTAGGTACTTCCTTTAGAATAATTCAATGTATGAGTTAATTTATAGGGATATGTCTGTGAAGTTTTGAAAATGATAGATTAAGTGATTTCCAAGATATTACATCATTGTGTGTATAATGCAAATAGTTCTGGCTCTGTAACTTAAATAAACATGGATAATAACTAAGAAAGGGGAATATTTATGTAGACATGATCATCACCTGGTGTATGAAAATAGGCCTTATTGCATGCATATTTTGACAGACATAATGTATATTCATTGAATATTAAAAAACCACTTTATGAATTATCATGAATGATTTTAATAGAAAATTACCATTAATACAATAGATTAATCGTAAGGTGTATTATATATAGAAGAAGGTATCCTAATTTAGAAATATATAAGTGATCTATCAAGATTATATTGTTCCAAATAATGTACACCCAACATCAATCAGGGGTTATTATGATTCATTAGTTGTGGATAAATTGGTGAGTACAACTGATAAGATATATTCCATTATTTATTGTTTATTTCATGAAAAGTAAACTTTTATTTCTTCCATCTAGATGTTTAGGATATCTTATAGTGGAAACATATTAATCATATTATGAAATGAGAATAAATTAACTCCATCGTGTTGAATGATTTTAAAATTTTATTTTTTGATAATTACATTTATTTTATTATAATTATAGAAATGACAATGAATTTCTTGGGATGAAGTAGATTGATTGTGAATCTGTTAGTTCCTACGAAGAAAATGTTACTCTAAATTCAAGGAACTCTTAATGATTTTATCACTTAGTATAAATTGAAGGTTTATCAATTATATAGTGGATTAAAACCTATTCCCTATAGTATTTTATCCACATAGTATATCAAATGCTATATAATATTTTTTTTATAACTAAAATAAGAAATAGAAATTTAAAAGCAACTTGGTTCTGGTGGTAGTAAAAGCAATATTGAGTTCCATGGAAATTCCAATGAAATTCCCAATGGGGGAAGAAAATGTTTCAAACTCATACATTCCAAAACTACATACATGAGCACATATTTGAGTTCTTGAAAGGAAAAATAAGGTGTTTTAAGTGTGAGAATCCTTAACATCAAACATAAAAATGAATTAGTTGTTTGAAGAGGATATTAAAGGAAATTAATGGTTGGAGATCTCAATATAATGCCTCACACATTGTATTGTGTTACATTTTCAAGGAATTAGGGAATTATGTGGATCAATCCCACAAAATATGGTCTAATGTTGATAATAAGAATGAACAACCAATGATGAATAATGATAGAGATATATATTATGAAATCACATTGATTGAAGTGAATCCTGATAAAATTGGAAAAATAATCATACACTCCTTATGTGGTTATTTCATGTTTCATGTTTTAAAAATGAGACTGAATAAAATATTATTTCTTATATTTTTGTAAAATTTCATGCAATTATCTCCTATTAGAATAATTATTAAATAAAAAAGTACGATTTTCTATTTTATCATTGCATGGTTGATCACAAGATTCTAGTAGAATTTTTTTTAAAAATAAGACCGATTTTATGGACTAATGGATGAATAATCTCATGGAAGAATTTATGTATGCAATTATTATTTATTTAATTGTTATAGACACCATTATGTGTTTATGATTTGTAAATTTCACATAAGTGAAATTTCATTTGAACCATGTTTTGATGTTCCATGTGATGAAATTTTATCAATATTTAGGATATTTTATGGTACATTTTTATGATATTCTACAAATTTATTTTTTATATAGTGGAAAAGTTATTTGGGGAAGAATTCCAGTACACATTGTGGAAATAGGATCAAAGGAATTGGTATCCTTTACCATTTACATGATCTTTAATGTCGATTTAATGATGGGATATTTGATCCAGTAACATTTTTATTGAAAAACTATTATATTATGGAATAGTTTTCATCGAATCAATGTGAAAAAATATACATCAACGAAGAGGTAAAGGCGCAAGGAGTTCAGCATTAAATAGTACTTTATTCTAATATCATGATTACATCAATTTTTTGTAGTATTTATCATTATGTTCATATATACTTGAGATTCATAACTATGTATCACACTTCAATAGATGGAATGTTTTTAGGAATAAATCAAATGCTAGAGGTTATATTATGAACTTTTTCAATGTATTTCAATGATATAGGGATAAAAACCTTCGTCATGTAAATATTTCATGAACTAAGATCTATATATAGAGCATTCAGATGGATACTTATGAATCCCTTTATAGAGAGAAGTGTAGAACTCCAGTTCACTAGAATGATGCTGCAGAAAGAAAGCCATCAGGGCATGTGCATGACAATGAAATGGAAGAGATGGTTAGATACACTCAACATCTTATAAGATCTATATAATGTTAATGTAAATTGTTTTCCAATAATCATTAATCAAATATAAAATTTAATGTTTTAATAATTCCATTCTAAAAAATTCTTCATGAAACAATGATGGGAATTTTAATCCATAGTATATCAGTCGAATTAAAATATTTGATCTTATTGGTTTAGTATGTTTTCTTTTATCACTTCCAATGATCCGCTCTCTTGTTCATGATGTGATCCATGTATCAATATGTGGTATGTGTAATCCTAAACCATCCCATGTATTTAAATCTATGGTTTTATCTCTATAGCATGATATTTACTATGAAAAAACCAGTAGATATTATGGATCAGATAGAGAAATATATTTGAAACAAGACTAATAACGTGGTTAGTGTTTTGTGATGAAGCCACAAACATGAAGAGTCTTTTTGGGAACTTTAAAGAGAAATGTGTATGAATTAAACACATTTATAGGTACAAATTTGATTATTTCCAAGGGATAAATTTATTTTGATGGGGTTAGAATAAACACCATGATATTTTTCAAAAACAAATTCAAATAAATTTAATCATTATATATTTTTCATTATGTTGAATATATATTTTAGATTAAATTAAACAAAAAATAAGTTTTGATTGCATAATATGTAAAAATATGTTTTCTTTTATTACATGTAACTTCTTTTAAATATCATGTTTCACATAACCCAAGGTCAGCATGCGTTACACACAACACTATTATTTAGCAAAACATTGATATAATATCGACATAGATATTCAATCATTCTCATTATAACAGTAGAATTGTTGGTATATATTGAATATTAGAATTTAAAAACTATTAATATCTATCAATAAGATATAAATTTTATGATAATGGGAACAATTTGTCCTATAGTGTACACGACACATAAGAAAAACTTCTCCAAAATCATACATTGTACACATTGCTCAGTTATACAAAAAAATAATACAATAATATTTTTATTATTTTAAATGGATGATAATTTCTTGAGGTTTTATTGATTAAAATGAATATAACTGACTAAAATATGACTAAATATTTTTTACATGTTTTTCCATTTTTCCAGTATATATTAGAGGCTTAGAATGAAAATAAATCCATTTTCTACGCCTAAAATACTCTAATATTTTTAAAAGTCCGATTTTCCAACTTTTGATGCAAACAATGTTTTATATCAATTTTATAACATTTATATGTAATATTTTAAAAAATAAAATTATTCATTAGAAGTTGGAAATCATAATTTAATTTGAATGATATAGGTTATTTTACTAATAAAATTCATTATTAATGAATTGTGAAAATACTATATTTAAATTCCATATTACCATTTTGTCAAATTTATTTATAAACATATATGGCCATTTTAATTTATTTTAAAGTTTAATTGGGGGGTTTTCCTTTTAATCCATATTTTTTTTTCTTTTTAATTAGTTTCACTATGAAATAGAAAATAAATCCATGTCAATCTTTTGATAGTTTTTACTACATAAAAACCATCTTTCTGGTTCTGGCAATGGGATTTAATTTTAAATTATTTTATGAAAATTATGTGTTTTGAATTTTGGAAAATAGATTCCATATTATTAATAAAAAGATAAAAATTGCGTAAATAGGTATATTTTATTTTCATTCATTATGAACAGTTTCCTTACTAATTATTATTTTGACCATGGTAAAAGAGTTTATCTGGTAAATATTGGTAAAAAATAATATTGTAATAATTAAAATACCCTAAAACAGTTCATAATACTATTAGATGAGATATGTCTATCCATGATCATCCTTGGGGGTCGATTATTGGACCCCATGGAGCCACTTGGATGTGTTAATGATCTTCTATAATTGAAAATTTAATCAAACGGTAAATATAACATAAACATGAATCTCATAAATAAAACAATTTAAATAGGGTTTATATAAATGATATATTTGACCAAAAATATTAATTAGAAAAATAAATATATTTCCTAAATCATGGTAATGAAAAAACAAGGATACATGGTAAGATTTAATGTTTTTAACTAAGTGTTAATATTAAAATGTAAGGTTATGTTTGTGACCTAAACATCTATTCAAACTATTTTTTGAGTGGATTTAGACCCATTATTATCTTATCCTCAAAATAAATTAATTTGGAACTATTATAATTCAGAAATAAATTATAATAAAATTATATTTCAAGACTTTCCTAACGTTCCCTCTACCCTTTTATAAAAATCCACCACCTCTACCCACAAACTCACACCTCTCAAGCCCCTTGTCAAGACCAACTTCTACTCAAATAAGGTCCAAAAATCCCAAATATTCTAATTCAAGCCTCAATTTTTCTAGAATGAATTCAATAAATCATATTGGTTCAAATCCTAGAATCCATAATTTGGATAGAGGTAAATTAAATAAATCATTTTGGCTCAAATAAAAATGTGTTACCCGAATTAGAGGTAATGTCCTCTCCCAAAATTCATTATGTTATTTTACTTATCCACCCTCTATGATGTTTTTATTCCATTATTTACTACAAAACAAGTATCCAAAATATACTAGGATGTTTTTATGCTATTGGTATTACCTACACTTACATACACCTCCATCTAATGGATATATAACATACTGTATCTGTGTATGGTGAACAACTGCCTCACGAAATGATGTTTGTTCAATTATCTAAACACAAATCTCGTGAAGGAAATTATTATTTAATTTTATTTATATATGATATATATATATATATATAATTTTGTATATTTTTCTGTAATTTTTTTAAAACATACCTTATGCTTTCCACAATGTGTAAATATGACAATTTTATTTGAGGAAGAGTGGACTACTACCACATAAATGGGATATGACTCCTTCATGACATAGATGGAACATTTAAACGATGGATTTAATGAAATTAGGTAACTTATATAACATAGAATTTCTATTATAATTATAATATACCTATGTATCATTTAATTTTTTTTTCCATTAATATTTTTTAATATGACAACGAAATGAAAGTAGCGTTCATGCATACGTACGACCTACCATCTCCATAAATGGTGCATTTAATTTGTTATATACAACTGTAATGTTATATTATAGATACTGATATAATTTATATATATGATATTTATATCATGAATAATATTTAATAGATAATGTACATATGAACATGTTAATAACTTTCAGTAAACTATATTCATTTTTTACTCGAATACCGAACATCGACAAAATGTCTGATATGAAGTCAAACAATTAACTAATTTCTAAAAAATGGTAATAAGTGATATAAAATGAATAATAAACATAAAAAATTTACTAAATTAAATAGAAATTAACATTATATTTTTATTATAGAAATTTAAAAACAAACAAGACATGTCAGACATAAGGTAATGAACTTCATCTAAATCTCATTTCATTGAGGAATTTCTTGATAATATGCACCTTTATTCATTTATAGGATGTATATTAAGTCACAGTGAAATTTAATATCCATATATTATCTATAATAATATTATTTATTAAATCAAGGAGATTATTATTGAAAAGTTCAATGTTTTATTAGACACATTGAACATTTAATGATTTAATTATCAACTCATTTTCATCATGATATTAATTTACATATTTATTTATGTCCGTATAAATGGAATATAGATAATATTTTATATATATCCTGAATTTCATTCAATTATTTTGAATATAATCCTTTCATATGGAGTGTTTTACTTTCATTACGAAAGGAAAAAAGTGAATGGTCTTTTAAACATATACAACGACAATGACTTCTTCGCCGCCATATCTGTTATTTGATATATGTCTTCCTCTATAAACCTTAATGTATAATGAAATGAAATTTATTCCACTATTACATTATTTGGGTATTATGGTATTTAAAATGGGTTCATAAATGATTTTTTATACATAAATGTTTTTCATATGGGATTAGAAGATTTTTTCAAATGGTTTTTCGATAAACATTTTTAGAAAATTGTACGTGATCATTATTTGAAAAGGTTGTCCCAATATTGATTAAATGGAGGTTTGGTCCCCATTATAGCTCACAGTTGAGCATGATATAGCTTATATGAAGTTTTTATCCCCATTAAAGATCACTAATGAGCCTAATATAACATATACGAAGGGTGATCCCCGTTATAGATCTCTAATTTGGAAGTTAACCATATGTTTATTCCAATTTTAATATTATTGAATGTGTATTATGTATATAATTCTCTAATTATCCTAAATTAGTTTTAATTTTTTTTACTTATTTTACTATTATTTCATTAAATAAGAAGTAAAAGTGTTATTCATGTGAAAATGTTTCGTTTCATCTCCACAAAGAACAATGAATGGGTTATCAAGTTTAAACAATACTAATGGTTTCTCTTTATTTTTATGTCACTTAATGTTATATTTATGCTCATCACATGTATTTTATTGATTTTTCTTAGGGTATAAGGAATTTTAATAGAAAAGAATAATTTATTTATATTTTTATCAAGAAAATAATTCTTTTATGTATGGGGTTTTTTGTTCTTAAAAACAAATTAGATGGGGTAGAGGTGTATAAATAATAATATATGAGATCTTATATAAGAGTTATGGCATGATTCTCTAAAACGGTTAACCAAAAAATATCCTAAATGTGAATACTTCAAATAATTCAAGATTATGCAATGATTGAGGGTGGGTCCTTATAGTTGATTTCAGAAAATTGATTAGACATATATGGAGATTACGATGTTTTATTAAGGGATAATAATACCATTGAGGGTTCATAATTTTATGTTGGATTATATTTTCAGTGTCCCAAAAACCATTTTTAGTCATAGTGATATTTAATATTATGATTAAAAATAGTATTTTTGAATACATTCATCTTTGATAAAATTTGGATAATTAATTTTTGCGATGAAAAATTTGAGGTATGAGATAACCATTGAGTTTAAAATATGTTATAGTTATTTTGGAGGATTTTATTTTATTTATTGTAATTTTATATAATTATATTATTTTTGGAAAAGGACAATATGGACACCATGTGACTACCAATCACATTAGACAAGGATCGGAGAATCAGTCCAAGAACCGAAGTGTGACTATGATTTATCCCATACAACTAGACTACGTGAATCCCTTGGATAATATGACTTATAATTTTTAGTTAAATGATTTCATGAATGGAGAATAAGTTTATTTTGGGAATATTTGTTTTATCAAATGGATATCCTTATTAAATTAAAATCATTTGGGTTTTAAGTGATAAATGTAATTTTCGATGGTATTCTCTATTTTGGGAATGCAATACGCCTTTGGAAAATAGAATAATATGTTATTTCATTTAATGAGTAATGTTTGAATTTTATTGGAAGACTCTAGGTTTTTATTGTGGATATATTGTGGTTTGAGTTATTTATTTAAATTATTAACCTATAATGGATAATATGGGATTAGGTTAATTACTTTAAAATATGAGACTTTAAGTGTAGTTGATGTTATTTAGAGATAAATTTTATAATATATCGTATAAGTATATCTTATCAAATTGATCTGAATTTTGGGTTATAAACTAATTTTTGTTTATTTCGATGAATTTCCATGTAATTTATTTTTTAAGGGTATATGTTGAACTTTTGGTTTTATAGTTTAATATTGGAGATTTAAAGTTTTTTATTCATCCAATGGTTTTTGAATTTTTCATAATTATATTACATTGTACTTACTGTTTGATTTTTAGTTAATGTCTAAAGATAGGAGAAATACATAGTTGACAATTTTTTGTATTATGTGACTCTATAGAAGTTGATAATAGTGATTTAGGCATGAAAATTTAATCATAATTTTTCATCATTTGGATAAAAATATTTTTTTGGTGTGTACTTATATTAATGAATGATAATCTACTGCACATGTCAGTCTGTTTCATTATGTTCTTCATGTAGGAAGTAAATGTATTCCAAAAATATATTAAAAGAACACTAAAATAAAAAATATATCTGATTTCTTTACATAAAATCAAATCAAAAACCATTAACCAATCACATATTTATGGTCTTTTCATTGTTAAATTTCTCTTCAGCATGTTTTCTATCACACTCATTCAAAACATGATTGTGAGTTTTCACATCCTTATCAACGTTTTCCTATGTGGAACCCTAGTTAAAATTTTCTTAGGTGACCTTTGTACATAACAATAATTATTTTATAGTGGATGTTCTATTTACTCTTTTTCCAATATGGTATTTTCAATTATGTTACGATGCCAATATTTAAAATTGCATGGATACACTTTCCAAAATAGTTGAAGGATTTAACATCCCTAGTATTTATAGAATAATACATTTTAATAGATATTAATAATTATGTATATGATATTAATTTTATGTTAAAAGAGAAGAATTTACCAATATTGTACTCAACCCATAACAATGGTTTCTCCAAAATTATACATTGCACACAATGTTGAGTTATACTAAAAATTAAAACAATAATATGATAATTATTTAAAATGGTAGTTAACGCCTAGTTTTAGTATTGGAGGGAATGAAAAAAACTAGCTATTATATTATTATACAAGTTTTTTAAATTTTCTTACGTTTATCTCATAAATATTTGGGTTTTAAATTGATAATGAATCCATTTTTAAGAATAAAATACTCTATTATTTTTAAAAGGTTGTTTTACCATATTTTGATGGAGAATTTTTTTAAATATATTTTTTCACTTTTATATGTTATATATGACAATTTAAGCTTCATATTTAGAAATAGGAAATCAAAATTCAATTTGGAGGAATTTTTTTTATAAAATTCATTTTTAATGAAAAGTTAGTAATTCCGGATTTTAATTAAAAACATCGTTTTCTTATAATTTGTTTATATAGATATATTATCTTTTTAATTGGTTATAAAGTTTAATTAGATTATTTTTTTATCATTTAATATTAATTTTGTCATTGTATGTAATTTAACACAGAAATTGGAAATAAACACAAATAAATATTTTGATTGTTTTGACTTCTTGAAAACTATCTTTACAGTTTTGAAAACGGGAATTAATTGTAAATTAATTTATGCCAAATAAGTGTTTAGAATTTGGATCAATGGATTCAATAATTCTAATTAAAATTTCCATATTTTGTAAAACATTTCACTGTATTTTTTGACATTTTGCATTGTAACTTCACGGTTTATTTTTTTACCATGGTTAATGGGTAAATCGGGAAAATATAGATAAAAGTAATATTATAACAATATTAAATTGTCATAACATATATAAAAATCCTATTAGATGAGATATATGAGACCATGACAAACCATAGGTATATTTTAGGATCCCACAGATCCACTTGAGGGTGAAAATGATCTTTTATAATATTTAATTCAATGAAAAGTGAAATATAACATAAACATGTATATTCTTTCTAGATCAATTTTAATTTCATTATGGTAAATGATATTTTTAACTATAAATAGTCATTATAAATAAAAAATTACTACCACTATCATGGTATTTTATTTATAATTTTTATACCATAAATAGATATAAATATTTTTGATATAATGATGAACAATGGTTACTATATGAATGATAGAATAAAATAAATGATATTATAAAAATTAAAATAAATTTTATTTATTCATTTTCATACCATAAAAAAAATTAATATGAATTTGACATATTATGGATGAGTTAATCCCTTTTGTTATAGGGAATGATATTTTTATTACTTTAAAGAAATATCAAGTTGTAAATAGTGACAAAATTGATATAAATGAGTTTAAAAAGAAATAGTATTTAATTAAATGATATAATAGTCTACAAGTATATGATTCTTCTAAATGAATAATTTTATGTTTAAATATTCATTAAAAATAAACATATAGTTCTCTTATAATTTTATAGTAACTATTGTAACAATATATTACGAAATTACAAGAAGATGTTGTAAGAGTTAATGTTATTAACTAGGGGTTAAAGCTAAAATATAAGGTTATGTATGTAACCTAAACTTATCAAAAACCAATTGGTTGAGAGGATTTAGACCCATCCTTATATTAAACAATACATTTATCACATTATAACAATTATAACTATATAATCTATTTATAATAAAATAATATTTCAAGATATTCATAAAGTTCCTCTCCTCCCTCTAATTAATAACTACCACTTCAACCAAGTTACTCACACCACTAAAGCCCATGGATCGTACATATTATACTAAAATAATGAAAAAACATTCCCCATTTACTCATAAAATTCTTAATTTGATTATAATGTAATTCAGGAAAACCTTTTGGCTTAAATCCAAAGGAGTAACCCTCTTTAGAAGAAACATCTTCTCTCATAATTCATTCATTTATTTTCCTTTTACAACCCCAACATTCCATTTATACCATTATTTTGAAACACCTATATTATCCTAAAAATAATAGGAATATTTATTCTAAGGGTTTGACCTATAGTTACACTCACCCCCTTATAATGGATATAGAACATAATATTTCTGTGTACGACGATCTACATCCTCATAAAATGATGATTGTTCAATTTTATACTACAAACTATCATGGTGCCTATTATAATGGAAAAATATTTATGTATTATATATATGTTATTTTCTCCTTGATTCTATAATTTTTATTTATATAATTCCTTTATGATTTCCAAAATGTGTAAATATGATAATTTCATTTTAGTAAGTGTGTATTACTACCCCCACAAAGTGATATGACTCATCCATTCCATTAATGTAACGTATAAATGATGGAGTTAATGAAATTGTGTTATATATATAACATAGATATTATACTCAAATTATAATATACCCATTCATCATTTATTTTATATTCTTTTAATATTATTTTACTATGAATAGTAAATGAAAAATACAATCATGGGTACATATGGCCAACCATCTCCATGAACGGTGCATTTAATTTTTTTTCATCAAATGTTATAGAATATTATAAATACATATATACTATATATATATATGATATTTAAATAATGAATTATATTCTAGAGATTACGTACTTGTGACGAGATATATAATTTGCATCAAAACATGTTCATTTTTTTCCAAAATACTGAACATTGTCAAAACATATGGAATGAACTCAAAAAATTATGTAATTCCTATAACCTAGTAATATGTTGTATAAATTGAATAATAAATATTAAAAAGGTTATACAGATTGGATAAATTAACACCCACTTTATTATTTTGTAAATTAAAAAACCAACGGGGCAAGTCAGACACAATGTAAGTCACTTCGTCTTAGAATCCTTTCATTGAGTACTTTCTGGATAGTATTCTCCTTTATTCAATTATGAGGTTTATATAGAGCAATTATCACATTTCCTATACATATTTTATCTATAAAACTATTGTTTTTTTAAATCATGGACATTTTTATCTATATTTTTAAAGTGGTATGGGACACCTTGAAGATTTAATGAATTAATTAGAAAATCATTTTCATCATGATACAAAATTACATATTTATTAATACAGATATAAAACAAATACACAAAAATATTATGTCTATCTAGAATTTGATTAAAAATTTTCAAATGGAATATATTTATACAGAGCATTTTTCTTTCATTACAATACAACAAATGAAATGTTTTTAACGTATAAGGGGACAATAAATTCATCACTGTCGTAATAATTATTTGATATTTGAAATCATCTATATTCCCTAATGTACATTAAAATGAAAATAAATCTTTTATTAATTTATTTTGGTATCCGGGTATTTAAAATGTGTTCTTAATTGAAAATTTTATTCTATATGGAAATGTTTATTATATTGGATTAGATGAGATTTTAAATAGGGTTCAATATGAACATGTTTTTGAAATGGTAAATTTGAATTATATGAAATAGGTGAGCCTGATAAAGCTTATACCAAGGATTGAGCAACATTATATCTCAAGGTTGAGCCCGATATAGCTTATACAAATGGTTGAACCCCATTATACCTCACGGTTGATCCCAATATAGCTTATACAAATGGTGATCCCCATTATAGATCCACAATTTTGATGTCAATCATATGGTTATTCCAATTGGATAACATATAAAAGGGTATTATGTATATAATATTGTAAGTGGACAAACGAGTTATAATTTCAAGCTATATGTTTTAGTGTTTTTCGTTGAGGAAAAGTATGAGGGGTTTTCATGTGAAAATGTTTTCCATCATCCGATCAATGAACATTGAATGGGTTATCAGGTATTAATTATACTAATGGTTTTTCTTTATTCATATATCCCTTTCAAAGGATATTATTTTGTTTCCTAAATTATTAAAATTTCTTAGGGTCATCAAAAGGAAGAATTCAAGATGATTTTTATCAATAAATGAATTCATGTTTTTTAAGGATATTTATTGTGTGAAAAGTAAAGTGGATTGATTATAAGTGTATACTTTTAGATATTTTAGATGTAATGTAATAGATATGGCATAATTCTATAAAACTTTAAACCTGAATAGATCATCAATGTGAATTATTGACATAACTCAAGATTTTGTAATGTTTAAGGATGCGTACTTATAATAAACTTTACAATAAATTTACTGATATGAACACAAATGATTAATTTTACAAAATTATTTATGGTTTTTTATATAATTAAAAAAATGTAATAAAATATACGTGTTTTCGTAATGTCACTATATGTTTCAATAATTATTTCTTATAAAAATATTATTACTATGAATTTTTGTTGATTGTAATATAATTAAATTTTTACACATTCACAAAATAAACATGACGAAATAAGAAATATTTTTGATTTCATAATATTAAAATTTTTATAGGTTGGATTTTTTTTATTTTTTTAATGTCTCTTTTTTTGATAAATAATGAAAAATAATAATCATTAATTGGAAAGATTTTTTTTGTTAATTTCATTATAATGTTGAATTAATGTTTATGAGTTATTATATCACATATACATTAATTAATTAAATTTATTTCATTGGAATCAATTTAATATTAATGTTTTATTTAATAACTACTTAAATGTTGGACCATATTATTTTTAAAACCCCACTTTATCATCCCATTTGTATGAGAAATTTTAAATAAATTTTTTTCTTTTATTTGATTTCAATTTTCAAAAATGTATTCTATATTCCGATTCATAATAATTTATATTATATAATAGGGTTGACATATTTTTTTATTAAAATGATCATTAAAACTATTAATAATTATTTATAATTGTTTTGAAAAAATAGGTTGGTCAAAGGTCAAACAAAAATAATAAGGGATCAAATTACAAAAAACATGCATAAAATCTATTTTGTTTGAAAATTTAGACCTTATAATTTATAAGGTTAAAAATGGAACCATTTGGGAACCATATTTCATGATACTAATCTGTGTACACATTTTCATTTCCAAATATTACTTGCGTGAGTCTTACCTCACTTATAAAATTCTACCACCTATACTCTCTTAATCACACCATAAAATAAACTTTTATCTTCCATTACCTTCCAATATCTGTTACCAACATCCCACCACTCATTTTATTTGACTTATATTTGATATAATCTCAATCGTCAATGATATTTTTTACAAACCTAAAATGGATACCTGAAGAAGCTGTAATGTTCGTCAATGAGTGTTTAAGTTGTATTTATTCACATAGTTCCATAAATTATTATTATAACCTGATGATAAAATAATATTATTATATAACATATACTTTTTTATTTTATGTTTATGACCTGAAATTGTCTTCACTTCCATCAAATGGGGTACAAAAGCGCCGTTAATGTGTACAATGGAATAATTCATCCTAAACTAATGCCATTAGTTTTTCCATTACCAGCCCAATCATTTGAACCTAATTATAAATTTATTACTTATATATGATATTTTTAAAGTTATTATTCTTATTCAATTATTATATCATACATAATTTCATTCATAACATTTTTGGAATTCAATGACTTCACTCGTGTGTACGACCGACTACCGCCTCGCGAAGCGATAAAACATGATAACTATTTACTTTGAATAAATTATGGATGGCATTAATAAACACATGATTTATATATTTAATTAAAAAAAATCAATATTTATAATATATATATATAATTTAAATTTCATTCAATCAATCTAATAAGAAAATGGAAACAACATTCAAGCATGTGTATTCCCTACTTTCTCCATGAATATCGTATTTCATTTTCAGTCACAAAATTTTGTGGAGTAACATAAATACATATATGAGAATTATATATGAAAATTATTTCATGGTTAATATACTATGGATTATTAAATAATGATAAATAAAATTCGACCAAATGAATAAAAAATCAAAACATATTTGAAAACCAACATGGTTATTCCAAAAAACAAGACATTAACATGGAATTATAAATAAACAGGTAGTAAAAGGAAAAAAGAAAACCATATATTGTATGATATTTATAAATTTGATCATTAATATATTTATAATGAAATTATATTTATTATATATTTGGATTGAAGAAGTAAAAATAATGTTGATACTTATAGTAAGGGGTTTGCATCTAAATTTTTTTACTTCTTAAGTCGCATGCCTTGTTCAACGCCTATTTATTTTATATTGTTTATATATGCCCAATAAATGTATTTTATCATTCTCTAACTGATAATTATTTTTTTCACAAATAAATTTTCAGATGTCTCTTTCATATTGTTTAGAGATACAATATTACAAAATCGGAAAGGGATTTTAATATAAATTTTCCTTAATTGAGACACATTTTATTACATACATTTATATTCATTATATAGGAGTATATAAATGTCATTTTGTAGTTAATATCATGAATTGGTTTATCATTAAGATATTTGGAGTTTCATTTAATTTTATTATTTAATTAGGGTTATAATTCATCTTTTCCATTGTGGTAATGACATTACATGACAATTTCCTTCTTTATCAAGAATGTTTAGGATTATGTTTCTGATCATGATATTTTATCATCCAACTCTCAAGAAACTCGTTAATATTATTTCCATATGGTTATTCAGGATATTTTCAATTAAAATTTAAAAATTTAATCCTCGAATATTTAAGTAATGAGAATTTTTCTTTAAAAATTTGAATTAATTTCTCTATTCTCTATGAAATAAGATTTAATTAAAACCCTATGAAATAAAACAATTTGTTCATTATTTGTTTCCAGATGATCCTATTTGTTCTATAAGAAATTTTTACACTTTTTTAAACTTCTTTTACTAAATTATATGAACGAAAATAACAAGAAATCCTAAAAACAATTTCCATTTGGGTTTTTACAAAACATGTGGATGAAGTTATTATTTTAATGTATATAATATGGAAAAACCATATTTTTGGCATGAATTTATTTTTTCATGATTATATTATAATTTATCAAGGTTATTTATATATAAATTTATTTTCAAAGGGTTTAATTACATAAAATTTTATTTTCAATTATTTATATTTGTCAATAAATGTTCCATGTGATTCATCTATAAAAATAATAGTTTATCTAAGATGAAATCCTTCGGTGTAACATATAATTTAACGTAGCTATAAAAAAGGATACCACTATTATTCTTCAATGAACTGTTTATGATTAAAATATTTTTATGAAACTGGTTTCACTCAATAGGTTATACCATGAAAATATATATTTTAAACCTATTTTGTTTTCAACGGGTTATGATTCGATGAAATGATCAAATGACTATAAAACTCCTAAATTTTATATTGTTGATTCTATTATGAAATACCTTCTCATACCCATTTATTTTCATGTGTTTTGATATGATGATTCTTTATGATCTTGTGGAATAGTTAGTTATATTATTCATTATATGATAGTGCTTATATTTGGACCAAATACTGGTGGGACCTACATCTCTCTCTAATTTATTGGGTAAAGAGTGATAACTCATTGGTAAATATTTAATATGTGAACATTATTATATGTTCATAGTGTTATGCATGAACATGATTACATGTCTAAAATGTAATTCATGAACATTATTGAATGTTCATTATTTTATCCATGAACCTAATTACATGTACTCATTTTTATGCATGGACTTGTCTTTCATTTCCATAATGTTATTATTGTACCTAGTTTAATGTCCATAATTTATGCGAGTGCCTGATATCATTACATAACATAATGAGTGAACCTTTTTTTATTTATTCATATTCACAGTCAAATAATATAATGTGTATTCCAAAATTATATGTCTTATTCTAATTTTGTTCTTTCATGGCATAGGTTCATTGATTTACTTATGATGTAGGTCTTATATGAAGTATAGGAACAAATCACGAGTGAACATCCTGACAATAAAATTGATGAGGCCCCATACAATACCTTCTATATAAGTACCTGATCCTTCCTATTCACTTCATTTAAAAAATTAAATTAAAAGGTCTTAAATTTCCAAAACAATTTCAAACAACCATTTATATATTTCTTTTCAATCGCCATTTCACAATATATATCACATGAAATTGATAACACCTTCACTCTTACCAAAAAAATCTAAACCCAATTTTTTAACACAAACCTAGTTATACATACAAATCATTAATGGTAATTTATTTATAAATTATAATTAATATAATTCATTAAATATAATTCATATTTCATTAGTTAGATCAAGAACAACTTATCTCACAATTGGGTGGCACACATCAATTAGTTGAATCAACACTCTATAAGGAACACAAAACAACAAACTGAGGCCATAAATGAATTAGGACATCATACTAAAACCACATAATATATATCCTCTATATAAAATTTCCAAAATGAGATAGAAGGTAAGAAAAAAATCATCATCCTATGATCATAAGATTACATAACTGTATCATAATTATGCTGAAACATTCAACAGAAAAGAAAAATGATATATGTCACTTACATAAAGAGAATAATTATAAACAATGCCAATTTCTGGTGCTGAAGAAGATAATATATAGGTGTAAGAGATAACCATAATATACTATAAGATTATAGGGTTTTACATATAGCTAAAAAACATAATGATAGGAGAGTCCCATGATATCTAGGATTAATCTAAATAGGAATGACTGAATTAAATCTGAAATCATTTATTTATTGTGTAAATATTCTTTGAATCAAAGGCATTTGAATTTTTTCACACTTTTTATATTATCCTGAGTGATAAACATGAAATATTAATGTTTTTAATAGTTTATAATAATTTTATTCCCTAAATCATATTCATGGTTTGAGGCCATTATAGAACATACTTTGTAAATTATGTATTGATGGTGTAGATTCCATTTACATGTAAAAAACATGTTCTCAAGGAAATTATGAAAACTACTCCTAATCCCAATGATACCATTAGATTAGCTATTAAAAACAAGAATAGAATACCTTTTATAGAGGATGTAACAAAACTGAGGCATTACCAAAGGTCATAATTCCTAATAGTCATAATTCCCAATGGTCATAAATCCCAACATCAAAAATACCCAAAGGTTAAATGGTTTTCTACTTCATAAAAATAAATCAAATTTTATTCATTAATTTATTAATTTATCTTTTATAAAGTTTCAATAAATTTTATTTTCATAATGAATAGTTCAATAATAACATTCAATTTAGGTTTTAACATGTTTTATATATGTGATAATAATAAAATATGGAGATGGTCCAATTTTTTCCATTATAGTTATATAATATTTTCCTTTTATTTTCACGTTGTTATATTATTCATTATACTAGTTTTAATTATTGAAATTAGTATAAGTTTCTCAATATAAAAAATAAGTTGTTTTTTCAAGTTTTATATTATTCTAAATATATAAATATAATATTGATTTCTAATTAAATGTGTAATTTAATATATATATATTTCACGGTCATGGAAAAATATAATTATCTAAAATAGACTACCAAACAGAATAAATAACATTAACATATTAGATATTTACATAGGGAAAAATATAATTATAATGGTATTAGAAAAATTAGATGAAGATTAGAGAATAATATTATCTAACAGTAGATTAAATACATAGATGACTTTTAGTGGGAGGTTTTCAGAACCACATAATCTAATGAGGATATCATTAAAGGGTTTTATACTCTCAATATAAAATGTGTCATATGGCCCACTAACACACAGATATATATATATATATATATATATATCCCATTTTTTAGTTCTTCGAAGAATATAAAACTTCTTCGTATTCAACTAAACTCATTTCATATTAGTGTTTTTGATATTATCTTTATCGTGATAATGTACATATAAAAATTAGCATATTTCGATAATACAACTCTCTAAAGAATAATTGAAAAATATCTTCAGATAAAAGAAGATTTTAATAAAAATTATAGAAAAAATGATATATGTATTTTATATGCCAATTCATTCCAAATAATATTGTAATATTTTCTCATCTGATGGAAGAGAAAATAATTACAAACCTATATGTTCCTACTATAATAGAATAAAATGGACTCTTAAATCCATGATAAATACTTTCACCTAACACAAAATATATCATTGTAGTCTAGAGTGCCATCATAGAATGCAATATCAAATTATCTATTAGTCACATCAATATAGAATAATTAGATATTTACGTAATCAATTAATAAATAATTTGTGAAAAAAATATAAAGGCAATTCCTTGGATATTATATAGACCTACCAAGAAATTAAATCCCTTAGATCTATTCTAAGGAAAAAGAGTTTTCATGAGTTTTTATTTTTCATTCATAAAATTAGTTCATAACATAGAATTTGAGAAAATATCTACTAAAATGTGATATTACATCCATTGGATATATGCTCCTCCAACATAAATTACTCATAAAAACCACCAAGTCCTTATCATGTTAGCAATCACTGCATAATAATGGAATAATTTTGGTATATTCATAATTATTATTTTATATAAGCCTTTCTAATACATTAGATGTATAGAAGACGAGTATTACCATGAAAAGAATCAAAAATAATTCCTAAATTTAAACATTTTAAATATCTAAATATCAAGAAATTGTCTCTAAATGTGATCACATATTTAAAATTATATAGAATGAATTTTCGAGTAATATCCCCTATCACAATGTAACTATCATCCAAATAAGTTATACATAGGACGTATGCATTTGAATATAATCTCATAAAAAATTACTCTTCATCATATTTGGGGTATGGTCCTCTTTTTGAAACTTCATAACATGATAAAATCAGTTTTATCATCATTATAGGAAAATTTACAATTTCTACATGTTTGACGCATACACCAAATATATGAGATTTCATTTTTTTAAATTATAGATAATTTTTATTTGTTGTTAGTTTCAACTCCAAATTATAAATATCTCTATAAAATTTATTTTGGGAAACTGTCCAAATAATTTTTTTATCTAGTCCTGTTTATATTAAATATCATAAACCCACATATGTGATGATCTATCGGAGAAATAAGACACACAAAATAATTTTTCTTACATTAGTAGTGCCATGAATATATTTTTTTCATTTAAAAATATTCTTAATAAACATATATTTCAAGTTCCCATCTAAAAAATAATGTATTTTGTTATTTGAAAATTTATATTTAGTTATGTTATCTAAACTAGTCCAATGTGGTTTGTTTTATAAATGTTCAAATGTGATTCAATGTTATGCTCGCTAGAAGATGATCCATATGGGATATTTTTAATTCCCCTCATCCGTACTAAATAAGAAATATTTTTTAAAAAATAATTCAACAATTCAAAATGTGAATCCTTAATAAGAACATTTCCCATACCAATCAAATACTACATCAGGGAATCTCTCTATCTTACATAGATTTCAAAAAATGAAATTTATCATCATTAATATTTATTTATATATATAATTTAGAATTAAAATTTATAAATCAATAATCATTATGTCATTTGAATTATAATATCACGCAAATTATTAAAAACAAATCCATGTGATGCACCATCATTATATCAAGAAATCTTCCTTAATTATTTACTATTATATCCAATTATTAAAAAAGTCATGGTATAAATAGGAAAAAAATTATCACAAATATTATTTTTATTCAGATATGTCTATGACTTAATGTTCAATAAAATTTATTATAATATATATTATTATGGTTTTGTTGACTGTCTTGGACATATTAATCTCAGGCCCTACTTGACTTCCCTTGATTAATCCATTCTCGTACACAATATATTAATTACTCACCCTAAGTACTTGAAACCTAAGACCAAAATTGGAATACCCACATGTTTGAGATATTTTCCCTAATCTTTAAACACTTCAAAAAGTGTTCATGGATAAAATAATTTGGGATTAATATTACCCATATGAATAATATATAAGAAATAATTTTACATTATAACCCATTGATAAAAAACAATATGATATACAACATATAACATTAATGCTATGACTTAAATAATTCAACTCCAAAATAAAACAACATTAAAATTATAATTATAGTATGTGACTAAAAATGATGTTTATAAACTCATATTTTTTTCTCTCTATAGGTGTCCAAGACTCACCACTAATGAATAATTAAATAATCCTTTTCCCTTTCATCAAATCCATATATATCTACATATCCATTGAAATTAAAATTTAAGGGAATATTTAAAAATTGAATGATTTCATGAAGAATATATAATAAAACCATGTATGAGTAACCCAAAATTAAATTTAAAATTAAATGTTTATAAATGAATTAAATAAATAATTTATTTATGAATTTTTTAAAAATAACCACTAATTCTATATTGAAATAATGAAATAAGTAAAAATTAAAGAACATGTACTTTAACCATAATAGGAAAATAATCATGTCAAAACCTTGATTCTATACGGAAGTCATATAACATATCATAAAATTTGTTTAGTTGATTGTTATCTATAGGTTAATATTCCTAAACAATATAATTGTTGTTTTTTATAACCTATCCCTTTTGCCTAAGGATACATAGTTTTCAACACCATTGGATTTTATATAACCCAATCCTTATGCATGAGGATTAAATGTATTGACCCCATATATATATGTATAATAACAATAATTATAAAATAGTATTCATCACTTTTTTAGATGAAAAATATTATAATCAAAATTATTCATATAGATAAGATATAATCATGTGTTCATGAATAAAATATATATATCATGTTACCCAATTATTCCAAAACACACAATATCTATAGAAATAATATATTGGAAAAACATCCAATTTATTAGTTTATAATTAAAATTAAGAACATATTCCCACATATGAATTCGTAAACTAAATTTTACATCAAAACCATTCAATAATAATTCATAAAAACCAATAAATCTGATAAATTATAAAAAATTTATGAAAAAAATATTTCCAGAAAAAAATATTTTAATGTAAAATATATATAATTTATTCAAATAATTAATCATTCCCTATTCATTAATTATTTGGAACAAAATAAAAAAATAATTTTTTTTTCTGAAAGTCATTAATAAATTTTATCATGACTATCTTAATATAGTAAGATTTTAGATCTCCCATCATATATTGTATTTCATTATAATCATTATATAGCCTAAATTTGATTTTACATGTATGATAAAGAATAAATATTTTTCATAGAGAATCTATAATAGATAATAATTGGTTAACCAGATGAAACTTCTCTATAATAGGATAAATTATTCACAATACATGCAAAACTAGGATGGTTATGTGAAATTACATTAAGAAATGTATTATTTGAAACATTTACCTTGTGAATTTTATTATTTAAGTGCATCATATCTATATATTAGAATAAACCGTGTGAAAATTATGATAATCATCTGTAACTATTTGATTATATGTATTTAAATAATATTTGGACAGATGAGAATTATATACTATTTAGTAAAACCCACTTACAGTTTTGGAATGGGAAGTAGTTGATATCATAAATTCGTCCTCCAAACAACCAATACAAGGATCTATAAAGAGGTGTTTTATGATATGAAAATATTTTCAATGAAAATGAATATTTTCTATAAAATGTATGAAAAAATCATATTATATATATCAACGTTTCAACCACATCTCTAATTTTCCAAAACAAAATTCATTATCCACTCCACAACCATAAATTATTTCTCAGGACTTTTATATTTCAATTGATATCGTATAATGAATATGTGTGTCTTTTTAATAAAAAGGACCCCTTAATAAAATATCATCGACTCATTTAAAATAAATTTATTATGAAACAACTAGTGAAATTTGATTCAAACCTCTAATTCCACAAAGAAAAAAACAATTCTCTTTCTATCACTTCTATAATTATATAAAATATAAATTCCCATGTCTTATCCCAAATAATCATTTTTGTAACTATTCATATAATTTATATAAATTCAAATTTATTGCTACTAAAAAATTATTCAAATCATAATGAAAAAAATAAATTTAATGAATTGTGTGATTAAAAATCATGTAATCATGTATTAATATAAATCTCTTTTAACACATAAAAAAATATGAATATTTAAACCAATAAAACCATATTCATTGAGATGTCAAAAAATTAATATTCTATATTCATAACTACATTTCCTTAACTTGAATTATAAATCCCACATATTCCAATAACTCCAAAAAATCATGTAATTTCTAATGTAACATTTCCCTATTATTTAATAAAAAATTAATTTTACTCAAAACAACAATTAGTTTTTTTAATGAATTGTATCCATAATCCACCTTATCAATTGATCCAAATCAATACAGTATTTGAAATTCGTATTTAGGGTAAACTATGAACCAATTAATGATTCCTTAATATATGAAAACTCATGAAATTATTATATCACAGAATTTATTTTCATTCCACAATAATGAAAATATTTTAATAGATTTAAAATTGTTTTAATTTGGGACACATTTGTGTATATTTATTAATATGTGATCATTGGGCCAAATATATCATTTCCATAAAATTAATTAGGTTGATATTTTCATCTAATGAGATTACTCTAGAATGTCTATATTGAAACACATCCTAATATGTTATGAACATGGGGTAGAGATTCCAAATTATATATATTTTAATGGTCTGGGTAGAGAGTCATTACATTTTTTTTAGTTTTATATAATTAAAGATCATTCAAATTCATAATTTATAATTTAATACCACATAATTCAGGACTATTGAATCCATATTCATAATCCATGACATATTTTATGCTTTAGGGATCATCCTTCAATTCATTGACATTTATATTCAACTATAAATAGTTATGACAAAAACTATTCACCAATCTTATTAAAAATGCTATTCCATCTCATTTTTATTTATGTTCCCTACATATATATGATTTAGTGATATATATTATATATATAATTCATATTTTCACACATACACTATATATGAACACACAATTTTCTTATTTCATCACTTCCATATGAATTTGAGAAGATTGGTATGTATTATATATCATAGAGAAAAATATTTGGGAAAATATTTTATTGATAAAATATAAGTTTTTATAAAAAATAATATGTTTTTTGGATAATCCTGAAGGTTATATATCATTTTGGATCTAGGATTTTTTAAATGTGTGTGGTAATGTGTAATCATTTGTAACCATTCAAAATATAAGTGTGTAATGTTTTGGAGATATAATTTTTTGGAGGAATTTAAATAATAAAAAATATATTATCCTTTCTAGGGATCACACTTTACAGAGTGAGTCAACAATAAAATTTCATTTCTATCAATATTTTCACAAAAAAAGCCTCAAGAAATAAAATAGGTGGAACATTCAATCTGTCCTAAAAATATAAAATCATAATTATAAGATCAATAACATTCAAAATTCCACATTCAACCCCAAAATATTCATGTTTAAGATTTCTTTGTAAGAACACGGTTTTTTCTGTGATAGACTATTAAATATTTCTGATGATATTCTAGAGCAGCACCTTCAGACGGCATGGGATTTCGAGCCTCGGAGTGGCCGGAATTAAATTTTCAGTGTGTTCAAATTGGAAACGCCAAATAAATTTGATAAATCCTAAACGGAGTTTCGGATCACAGATCTGAGTGTATGAATGGGTCTGGAATGGGGTGTTCACCCTAGGAACGACATAAAACATGTTGACGCGGGACGTTTGGACCCCTCGCTCGCTATCGGAACGTTAAATGGATAATTAAATTAATTAATTTATTTGTTTAATGTTTAAACACAAGTATCTCTTAAACGGTGGCTTAGATTGGAAAACTGAGTGCACCGTTGAGTTCGGAATGTGTCGTTTACCCTAGGAGGGGTGTATGTTTTGTGGGTGCTAGCCATCAGGGAAAATGGCCCCAGGGGTGTTTTCATAATTTGGCGGCATTGGGCATTGAGTTTAATAACATTTGAACGGGGTCTCAGATTAAAATTCTGAGATCGCCATTGTGCTCGGCAGGTGGTGTTTACCCTAGTGGAGGCTTAACCTCGACCCTGTTGAGAGTTTCGAATGCGGGCAAATTTTGAGGTTTTAAATTAATTAAGAATTTAATTAATTAATTTTCTTTAAATAAGCCCTCACCACACCCCTCTCCCTTGTTACCCCTCTGGTGGAAGGCAGCAAACAAAGGAGCATTATCATTCTCTATCTCCTCTCCTCTCCAAGGTGGTGCATGGCCGGTGGATCGTCGCGAAGCGACGAGCTTAGTCCCAAGAGGTAGGATTTGTCGTTTTCATTTTCTTTTCCCGCATCTACTTTGAGCTCGAATTTTTGTATCGAACCTCTGTCAAATTATCGAGAAAATCCCATGAATGCCTATTAGATTTTATGCTATTTCCATCGCAATTTTCGGATTTGAATTCCAAGTTCGGAGGATCTCTCAAATTTCAGGTGATGTTCACGGGTATTTGGGTTTTTCCGGCGGGTTCGAGCGGCCGAGCACGGTGGCCGGGAGAGCAGTGTGGTGCGGTGGCGGGGATCATCCTCGGTCTGCTGAGGGCGTCAGCGTGAGGGCGAGCGGGCGATGCCGGCAGAGGCGCCTGCGGGCGAGTTGGGGCGTGCGGTGTCGTCCGGGACTCGCGACGGTGAGCAGAGGACGGCGTGAGGCAGAGTGGCGGCCAGCGAGGGAGCGCGACAGGCGGCCGCGACACCAGCGAGCGGAGACCAGGACCGACCAGCCCTTGCTGGTCGACGCGCCTGAGAGAAGACCGGGGTCTACGGACACTAGATGGCCGACCGGGACCTGCCTTTTGTGGGTCCTTTTGGGAGAAGGAGAAGAGCAGCCAAACGTCCGGTCTGATTTTAGAAAAAAATAATACAAATAATATTATTAATATGGTTATAATAATAATAATAATAATATATTATAATTATTATTATAATATTATTTATGCGTTAATAAATCATAAAACGGGAGTCAGTTTCATGAGCCGTATATGGCAGTGGAACTGTATCGACGATATGGACTTTTTGAGATGGTCTCAAGAATTTTTAATTCCCGAGACAAGGGGCTCGGGTCGCGACACAATGTTAAGTTGTTTGATGTTTTTTCGAGGGATCTTGTTTTGGACGGCACAGATGCGTCTGACATCCGCTTTAAGAACCGTCAGTGGCATTGTGATCCTAGTACAAAGTCAAAGCATTCTAGGGTAGTTTCAGGTGCTGAGGCCGAAGTTGAGGCGTGGGCCCCATGACCTGTCTTTCGAGCTGTGTGCAGCGTTTCACGACTTTTTCATCGGACATCCGTTTGGGGCGTTCGAGCAGTCGTTTTTGGGTGTTCTTCCGTGGGAATTTCAATGGTCCAATCCTCCCGCTCTAATTCCTCATGATGGTATGGGCCCCGTGAGGTCCGTTTCGGGAGTTGACGGTGGTTTTCAGCATTATCCCTGGGTGTCCATTTTGGGAAAGTGATTAGTCGAACTTGTGTACTTTTTAGAGAGGATCGCAACGGTACGATCCGTTCATTTTGTTGTAGGACTGGGATGCAGGTCCCACGTAGCACCGCTCATGTGTGGTGCACCGGAATGCATCTTTTTCTCCGGATATCTATTGCGCTCAAGTGAACAGTATTTTTGACATGTTTTTCTGAGTGGATCGAAATGGTGCGATGCACCTGACTATTTTCATGGACGAGGCTCGGGACCACAGGACGTCGTTCGGGCGTAAGGCGGTGTTGGCGACTTTAACGTCGGATACCCGTTTGGGGCGAGTAAGTAGCCGATCTTGCATGTTTTTTCGTGAGGATTACAATGGTGTAATCTGTTCAGGTGAGTAGAGCCTCTTACAAGATCTTATTAAATGAGGACCTATGAATGGTGCCCCGGTGGCAGTTCTTCTACCGTGTTTGTAGCGGACCTTTGGCTTGTGATCGCGTGCAATCCTGGGAGAGTGAGGTTGGTGTCTAAAGAGATGTGGTTGGCTGTGCCTCAGCTGTTGAGGTGGCAGGTTGGAGTTTTTATGTTATGCCTTCGCGTTGATGCTGGGTTTCGGGTGCACGTTAGCCTTTGGGCTGGAGACGTGGTATACTCTGGGAGTATACAGGAGCGCTGGGAGGTACATGTGGATGTTGGTACCAGAGAATGTTTGTGCTCTTTTTCGGGGTTACTGGGGACCACACGTCGTGTGGGCCCCAGGAGCATGATGTGTTATGCTTTACGTACTTTTGACATCCCGCGACATAGAGGGTTCCTCGGTTCTCGCCTTTTGACCACCAAGGTTGAGTTTTCCCCAGGTCCTTTCTTGATGGTTTTGGCTGGCAGAGATGGTTTGGTTCCTCTATTTCTTCAGCTATAAGGGGTTTTAGTACCTTTCCCCTTTCATCGGACTGCGACACCATTTGTGACTATGGGTGTTCGTACAACGTGAGTATTTTTCCACCTTTCTAGGATGAGTTGTCTCGGTCCACATCGAAAGAGACTCAACAGATTGGAGTGGGATCACCTTGTGAGGCCTGGGGAGATTCTCCCATCACTCCGTGTTCCTTGGTAGAGTTCTTGTATATTCAGTGTGACCAACACTTTACGCGGGCACCGATCCTCTACACAGGAGGTTGTTTCCGGTATGGATGAGGTTGTTTCCAGTAGGGCTGAGGTTGTTTCTAGTAGGGGTGAGGTAGTTACCAGTAGGGCTGAGGTTGTTTTGAGCAGGGATCACTAGTCGGTTACCATCTAGCAGGGATGACCAGTATAATGGTGGTCACCAAGCAGTACCATCTAGTAGGGATGGCCAGAGCAGTTCTGGGTTTACCTCTAGTGGGGCTGGGCAGTGGTCCCAGATGACGTGCTTACCTCCAGCTGGGCTGGGCAGTGGTTCCCGATGCCGGGCTTACCTCCAGTTGGGCTGGGCAATGGTCACCAATGTCGGGTTACCTCCAGCTGGGATGGGCAGTGGTCTCATCGCCGACTTTAGCCGGGTTTCCCTCCATTGGATTACCATGTTACGGGACTCGACAGTGTGGCACCCATCGACTCTTGCCGGGTCTCCCTATAGTGGGAAACCATCGACTTCCAGGGACTGTACACCGGGACTGGGCAGGGGGTCTCCTGTCGACTTTGAGGAGACCGCTCTACTGCGGGGCAGTGACGAGTTGTGGTTTGACATTCCCTCAGAACACTCAAGTACGAGGAGCTTTTCCCCCACCGAGACACATCCTTGTGACGCGACCTAAAACCGTTCCGGCTAGTCACTACAGCTAAAAGTGGATAGTGTCGGGGTGCGGTGGTTTGAGCCCCTTGACTTGTAGTTCTGGCAGACATGCGAGATGCTGGGCATCGATGGTGTTAACTTCTGGGACTGTTGGCGACTCACTTTTTTTTGGCTGAGCTCCCAGATGGATATCCTCTTACGGTCATGTTTGGACTTCTTGATTGAGCATATGGACTTGTATATACTTTGTTCCAGTACCCACTTCATGGGCTTGGTTACTATCAATCCAGGAGAGGCAAAGACACACGGGGTATGCCACGTGCTTTCCGTGTCCAGCTTCTCATGGTTGGACGAGTCTACTCTCCTGCTATAGGTAGCGAAGACTCAATGGGAATTTCATCTTCTCACTTTTTCCATCTCCTTATGTCTGTACAAGACTACCTTCTTTCCACTTGTTGGGTGGAGCTGGACTCTTTAATGTACTCTTTACTGCACTCTCGGTTTTACTCTAATACTTTTCTTGTTCGATCTAGTGCTCACCCATTGGTACCTCCTTTGTTTCTCCCTTGAGCCTTTGGGGTATCCTACTGAGTATTTTTTTACTCACCTCTACTTGGGCTTTTCCCTCACTTGGTGTTCCCTTGCAGACGGTGGGCGGGTTGGTCGTGACTTCAGTGGATCATAGGGGTTCAGGAGCATGGACCGCATGCGGTGGTCGGAGTCAGGTTCCAGGTGGGGGACTCTCCCAACTATTTTACTTTTGTCTACCTATTGTCGGGTTGTGGCACTTTTCTGGTTGGGCGCGTGTTTTTTCCCTTTTCATTTCAGGATACTTTCAGCACTTTCTCTGTAATTTTAGAGGTTGATGCAATTTTTGGTTTATTTATAGTTGTTGTCCTTTTACATTAATTGTCTTTTATTTTACTCTTCACTTTTTCATTGAGTGTGCTGCATGTGTGTGTACAGGTACTTAGGCAATGGCCTCCCTGAGTTGTTGTGCCTTCGGCACTGGTCGCCAGCCCCTGGCCTATGGAGCCGGGCTTCGGGTAGTAGCGGCTCGAGCCGGACAGGGTCGGGTCGTGAAAAAGTGGTATCAGAGGTGGTTCATTCATTGGTACACTGTTCGGATGTCTGTAAAATAAAGGGAATTGGTTGGGATTTAGGGAAACAATGTAAACGTGTCTCGAGAGAGGCTCTCAGGCCACGGAGTCCAGTGATGGTGCGGCGACCGACATATCCATTCACCAGGACCTTGATAACACACTTATAAACTCGACATGCTGAGACACTTGTTTCAGGGAAACATTGGTTTGTGCATCACATAGGATTGAGTCTTTGACTATCCTTCTTGAGTCAGCTCCCCATCATTGTTGTTATTGGTATATTCATATATGCTCATTTGAACGCGGCACTCCTTGATAATATTCAGGATTCCACCACGAAAATAGCCTGCCAGGATACCAGCTTTGGTTAGTGATGACTACCCTGTGAGCTACGAGGCCATAATCTGGGACCCATCATGTGTGCCCCTTTCTCCGGGTGGGTCGGTAGCAGCACCCCCACATGTTGAGTAGCAGACAGCTCCTTCAGATCGGGCTGATCTTGTGGGCAGGTTGAGAGCGCTACGTGAGTTCTAGCGGTAGAGACCACTGAGGTTTAGTGGTGATCCAGACCCTCAGGCAGCATAGTTTTGGATCGAGGCAGTGGTTCACCTTTTCAGGCATGTGCAGACGCTGACAGATCAGAGAGTGGCTTTGGCAGCTAACCTTTTTCGTGGAGCAGCTTGGTGTTGGTGGAGTCTGGCGACTTAGTTTCTTGACGATTCTTCGCTTTCATGGGGAGACATTCTATTGTTGTTTTGTGAGGAGTTTTTTCCCTCCTGATTGTGCTCTGTTCGGATTCAGGAGCTCCTTCAGTTTCAGTAGGGAGGGATGACGGTGGCTGAGTACACGGCTAGATTCGCAGACCGTGCACGCTTTTTCCCGGACTTGGTCCATGACGACAACATCCAAGCACGGAAGTTTGAGTAGGGTCTCAGCCGAGAGATTCGTGTAGTTATAGTACCCTTGAGGATTTCGACATATGTCGGGGCTCTAGAGAAGGCGCTGGTGACAAGGAGCTTCATGTCACGTCCTGGAGTTGGTGGTGGCAGCAGGCACGTTGGAGTCGAGACGTTTACCGTAGCTAGTGGGCATCGGCAATAAGAACCTCGACACAGGTGGCTTCCTGACAACCAGACTCAGGGGAGTGGTCGGACACCGCAGTGGTGCCAGAGGGCACCAGTGCAGCCCAGTGAGAGTCGGTGCTATGCTTGTGATGGGTGAGGTCACCTAGCATGGGACTGCCCGACCAGGCATTCAAAGAGCTTCGGGCAGGTAGTAGGTGCAACACCACAAAAGAGGAAGCGTCGTGATCAGAGTAGTACCTAGAGAGGTGGTGCAAGAAGAGGAGCAGGAGGAGCTGGTAGTGGGGGACAGCTTTACGAGGTCTTCCCATCACCACTAGGTGGTCCACGTCAGGCTCTGGGAGCTAACAGTTGGGACCACAGACAGCCGCGAACTTTGGATGTCTAGGATCCTGTAGAGAATGAGGTGATAAGAGGTATGCTCTAGAACTCATTTAAATTTTGTAGAAGAATTGTTAGACTCTGTATGTGAACTTATTTTTCTCCCTGCTCCATGCTTGGGTTGTTGCCACGGTGGAACGGGGCATCGGTGTAACCCTGTGTTGGTAAGGAAAATCGTGTGGGACCATTTTTCTCTTGACTATGGTGTTGACTCCTTCGCTTCCGAGCGTGTAAGAGGATCTTGATTGTGGGACATCGACTGTGGAACCATGTGTGACCAGATATCCTTGGGTATTTCACCATATGGATATAATGAAAGAGGGAATCACTTGGACTTGTTCCAGGTGAAGGCGGTGATTGTAGTCACGGCGTGTGATGCATAGGTTCGATCAGGGAGGTGAGCTACCCCCAAGAGCCTTCTGGCCGGGTGAGACTGTGTAATGGGATGGCGAGGGTCCCTACCGCCTTTCCCTAACCCAATGGTCTATTTTGGGTGCATGACTTTCCCACGTGACTCACCCAAGAATAGGTGTGCATGCTCCTATGTACGACATCGTTGAGGGTAGACCTCACACAAACAGATCAAATTCTTTGGTCTGTGAGCAGCGACACAGAACTGTTCAAGAGTTCTTCTGGGTACGGAAGAGACATGTGTGGGCTTAGCACCCTAATTTGTTCCCAGGTTTTTCTATTCGGGGACGAAAATCATGACGGAGGTAATAATGTAAGAACCCAGTTTTTTCTGGGAAATACTTTGGAATATGCTTGATGATTTTCCAGAGCAGCGGCTTCAGACGGCTTGCGATTCTAACCCCGGAGTGGCCAGAATTAAATTTTTAGTGCGTTCACACTGGAAATGAAAAATAAATGGGATAACTCCTAAACGGTGTTCCGAATCAGATATCCAAGTTTACGGATGGGTCCGAAATCGGGTGTTTACCCTACGAATGACATAAAACATGTTGGCGCGGGACGTTTGGACCCCTCTCTTGCTATTAGAACATTCAATGGATAATTAAATTAAATAATTTATTTGTTTACTGTTGAGATGCAAGTTTCTCTTAAATGGTGGCTCCGTTTGGAAAATCGAGGGCACGGTTGAGCTCAGAGTGTTCCGTTTACCCTAGGAGGGGTATATGATTTGCGGTTGCGAGTCATTAGTGAAAAATGACCACAGGTGCGTTTTCGTAATTTGGCTGCCTCGGGTGTTGAGTTTATTATATTTTGAACGGGGTCTCAGAGTAAAATTCAGTGACAGCCGTTGTGCTCGGGAGGTTGTTTTTTCCAAAGGGGAGTATTAACCTCAACCTCATCGAGAGTTTCGGATGTGGGCAAATTTTGAGGTTTTAAATTAATTAATAATTTAAATAATTAATTTTCATTAAAAAAGCCCTCACCCCACCCCTCTCCCTTGTTCACCCTCTGGAAGAAGGAAACAACCAAAGGAGAGTTCTCCATCTCCATCTCCTCTCCTCTCCAAGGTGGTGCACAGCCGGCAGATCGTCGCGAAGCGACGGGCTTTTTCCCACGCGGTAGGATTTGTCGTTTTCATTTTCTTTTCCCACATCTAATTTGAGCTCAAATTTTTTATCGATCCTCTGTCGAATTATTGGGAAAATCAAATAAATACCTAGTAGATTTTATGCTCTTTCCATCACAAATTTAGGATTTGAATACCAAGTTTAGAGGATCTCTCAAATGTCCAGCAAAATTCGAGGGTATTTGGGGTTTTCAGGTGGGTTCGAGCGGCCGAGAGTGGTGGCCGGGTGAGCAGCGAGGCGCAACGGTGGGGTTCGTCCTTGGTCTGCTGAGGGCGTCGGTGCGAGGGTGAGCGGGCGAGGCCTGCGGAGGCACCTGCGGGCGAGTTGGGGTGTGCGGTGTCGGCCGGGACTCGTGACGGCTAGCGGAGGACAGCATGATGCGGAGCGGCGGCCAGCAAGGGAGCACTGCAAGCTGCCGCGGTGCCAGCGGGTGGAGACTAGGACCGACCGGCCCTTGCCGGTTGGTGCACCTGAGAGAAGACTGGGGTCTACAAACCTCGGCCGGCCGACCAGGACTGGAATTTTGCGGGTCTTGTTGGTAGAAGGAGAAGACCAGCCGAACGGCCGGTCTAGTTTTAGAATAATAATAATAATAATAATAATATTATTATTATTAAGGTTATAATAATAATAATAATATTTAATTATTATTATTATAAAATGATTTATACGTTACAAAATCATAAACCGGGATTCGGTTTTGTGAGCCGTCTACAGAAGTGGAACCGTATCGATGAGACGGACATTTTGAGATGGTCTCGGGAATTTTTAATTCCCGAGACAAGGGGCTCGGTGCGTGACACGACGTTAAGTGGTTTGATGTTTTTCTGAGGGATCTTGTTTTGGACTTTGCGGACGCGTCCAACATCTGATTTAAGCGCCATCAATGGCGTTGGGACCCTGGCACCGAGGCAGATCTTTCCAGGGTGGTTTCAAAGATTGAGGCCGAAGTTGAGGTGTGGGCCCCACAGCCCGTCTTTTGAGCAGCATGCAGCGTTTCTTGACTTTTTCATCGGACGTCTGTTCGGGGCATGCGAGTAGTTGTTTTGGGGTGTTCCTCTGAGGGCATTGCAATGCTGCAATCCGCCTTCTCTAATTCCACACAATGGTGCGAGCCCCACGAGGGTCGTTTTAGGAGTTTACTGTGGTTTTCAGTATTATCACCGGGTGTCCATTTTGGGAAAGTTATTAGTCAAAATTGTGTACTTTTTAAAGAGGATTGCTAGGGTACGATCCATTCATTGTGTTGCAGGACGGGGATGTGGGTCCCACGTAGCACCGCTCGTGTGCAGTGTGTCGGAATACATCTTTTTCTCCGGATATCTATTCTGCTCAAGTGAGAAGCCTTTTTGACGTGTTTTCCCGAGGGGATCACAATGGTGCGATGTGTCCGACTTTATTTGGGGCCGAGGCTCGAGACCACGGGACATCGTTCGGTCGTAAGGCGGTGTTGGCGACTTTTACATTGGATACCCATTTGGGGTGAGTAAGTAGACGATCTCGCGTGTTTTTCTGCGAGGATTACAACGGTGTAATCGGTTCAGGCGAGCGAAGCCTCTTACATGATCATATTAAATGTGGACATATGAAAGGTTCCCTGGTGGCGGCTCTTCGACCGTGTTTGTAGCAGACCTTTGGCGTGTGATCATGTGCACTCCTAGGAGATTGAGGTTGGTGTCTAAAGTGATGTGGTTGGCTGTACCTCAGGTGTTGAGGTGGAAGGTTGGATTTGTTACATTACTCCTTCGCATTGACGTTGGGTGGAAGGTTCACATTAGACTTTGGGCTGGAGACGTGGTATACTCTGGGAGTATAGGGGAGAACTGGGTGGTACATGTGGATGTTGGTACCTGAGAATGTTTGTGTTCTTTGTCGGGGTTAACATGGGACCACATGTTGTGTGGGCCGCAGGTGCATGACGTGTTCTAATTTACATACTTTAGAACTCTCGCGACGTAGTGGGTTCCTCGGTTTTCGACTTTTGACCAGTAGGTTTGAGTTTTCCCCTGGTCCTCTTCTCGATGGTTTTGGCCGACAGAGATGGTTTAGTTCCTCGGTTTCTTCAGTTGTAAGGGGTTTTAGTATTGTTCCCCTTTCAGAAGTCTACGGAACCGTTTGTGACTATGGGTGATTGTACAACGTGGGTGTTTTCCCACTTTCTAGGATGAGTTGTCTCAGTCCACATCGATAGAGACTTAGTGGATTGGAGTGGGATCGCCTTGTGAGGCCTAGGGAGATTCTCTCTTCATTCTGTGTTCCTTGTTAGAGTTCCTGTGGATTAGGTGTGACCAACACTTTACGTGGGCACCGATCCTCTACCCAGGAGGTTGTTTCCAGCAGGGCTGAAGTTGTTTCCAATAGAGCTGAGGTTTTTTCCAATAGGGCTGAGTTTTTTACCCACAGGACTGAGTTTATTTCGAGCAGGGCTCTCCAATGAGTTACCATCCAACCGGAATGGCCAGTACAGATGTGGTCACCGAGTAGTACCATCTAGCAGGGATGGCCAGAGCAGTTCCGGGTTTACCTCCAATAGGGCTGGGCAGTGGTCCCCGATGTCGGGCTTACCTCGAGCTGGGCTAGGTAGTGGTCCCCGATGTCGGGCTTACCTCCAGCTCGGCTGGGTAGTGGTCCCTGATGCCGGGTTACCTCCATCTGGGTTGGGAAGTGGTCCCTTCTCCGACATTATCAAGGTCTCCCTCCAGGGGATTACCCTGTTACGGTATTGGGCAGTGTGGAACATGTTGACTCTTGTCGGGCCTCCCTGTAGTGGGAACCCATCGACTTCCAGGGACCCTCCAGCAGGGCTGGGCAGGGGGTTTCCTGTCGACTTTGAGGAGACCTATCGACTACAGGGCAGTGACGAGTTTTGGTTTGATGTTCCCTCCGAACTCTCAAGTACGAGGATCTTTTCCCCCACCGAGACACGTCCTTGTGACGCGACCTAACACTGTGCGGGCGAGTCAGTGCCACCCAAATTAGATAGTGTCAAGTTTCGGTAGTTTGATCCCCCTGACTTGTAGTTCGGGGCAGACGTGTGGGATGCTGGGAATCGATGGTGTTTACTTCTGGGACTATTGGTGACTCACATTTCTTGGACTGAGCTAGGAGATGGAGATCCCCTTATGGTCTTGTTTGGGTTTCTTGATTGATCATATGGACTTGTATATACATTGTTCCATCACCCAATTCTTAGGCTAGGTTACTCTCCCTCCAAGAGATGCAAAGACATGCGGGGTATGCCATGTGCTTTCAGTGTCTGGCTTCTCGTGGTTGGATGATTCTACTCTCCTTATATAGGTAGAGAAGACTCGACAGGAAGTTCATCTTTTCTCCATTTACAGCTCCTTGTGTCTGGATGAGTCTACCTTCTTTTCTCTTTTTGGGTTGAGCTAGAACCTTTACTGTAATCTTTACTGCACTCTTGGTTGTACTCCATTACGTTTCCTATTCTATCTACTGATCACCCTTAAGAAACTCCTTTGTTTCTCCCTCGAGTCTTCAGTGTATCCTACTATGTATTTCTATACTCACCCCTACTTGGGCTTTGCCCACACTTGGTGTGCCCTTGAAGATGACAGATAGGATGGTCGTGACATCAGTGGAGCTTATGAGTTTAGGAGCGTGGACCACATGCGGTGGTCGGAGTCGGGTTCCAGGTGGGTGACTCTCCCAACTGTTTTACTATTGTTTACTTGTTGTCAGGTGGTGGCATTTATCTGGTTTGGTGCATGGTTTTCCCCTTTTCTTTTCAGGTTACTTTCAACTCTTTCTTTGTTAATTTATAGGTCGATGCACTTTGTGGTTTATTTATAAAAGTTCCCCTTTTTCTTTACATTACATTTCTTTTACTCTTCAATTTTTCATTCAGTGTGCAGCGTGTGTGTGTACATTTACTTAGGAAAAGGCCTCCATGAGTTTTTGTGCCTTCGAAAATTGTCACCAGCCCCTGGCGTATGGAGGCAGGCTTGGGGTAATTGCGGCTCGAGCCCGGGAAGGGTCGGGTCGTGACATTTATCAATAGGGATTAAATCCCTATCTCTAATTATACTTTTTAGCATATTAATTTACCAAATCCAATGATTAATATTTAAGATTATCGTAATTTAATTCCATAATTAATTTCAGCCTTCCTATTCTATTTTTTCAAAGTTATCAATTTTTATTTTTTTCTCAATGTTACAAAAAGAACATTCACTTGTAATATTTTCTTAATTAATCTATAAAAAATTCATGAAATATGTTTAACTAATGAAATTAATTTTAATTTTGAAAAATTTTAATCATGGTTTTTTATCAATATATGGTTATATGATCCTCAAAATAATCCTGATGAAAATTCAGTGATGTTTCATTGATTAGTTTCATGTTTTAATGAACTAGATCTAAAATTAGTGTTTTGGGATTTTTGACCTCAAATGTAATTGACATTATTTTTTCATTATCATGTACATTAATATATTAATTTAATATTTATGATTCCATTATTTCATAATATCTCTTAAATGATATCATTACTCATCAGATAATATTAAAAATAAAAATCATAAGGCTCTATAGAGTAATATTTTTTTAACTAGAATAAGACATTTGTATCTTCTATAATTTCACACATTATTTATAGAATATTATTTTATTCATATGGATTTATTAGTGAATTTATTTAATTAGATATTTATCCATTTCAAAAATATGAATTACATTGTAAAATAGTGAAAACTTATAGGGTCTAAGGACTAAATTTGTAATTTTATGATTAATTTCAAATATCAAGGTAAAATAGATATTATATAAGATATAATGAGATCCATTTATTCATTAGTGTTTATATGACATATTTTTTGGGAAACAAATTTCCATAAAAATTATAACTCAAATTATGTATGGTTATGTTCTAGTGTTGATTCCTATAGAAACTGAATATTTACATCATATATGTATTTTTTCCTTTAATTATTTTCTTATCATTTTAACATAATTTTAAAATTATAAGGATGGTGTGTGACGTATATTGGGTTTTAACTATCATCATAAAATATAGAATGATTCAAATCATTTCAAATTACATTATTTCTGGGGATTATGGTTATTTAGTGAAAATATATTTAGTAATTTAAATTAATATTATTTACTATCACTTTGGTGAATATGTATATTTAATTAGAATGAATGTTTGAAATAATTTTTATTGTGGATTAAATTACAATGTGATGGATACGTAATAGAGTTTATAGTATATATTATCTTATGAACTCATAAATCCTAAGATAATGCAATGAGTGTTGAGAGATAATGACACCTATGTCCCACCTCCTGTAGGACCCAGGTTGGCGAGTATGACCTAAGGTGTACTACTCTCAAAAGTTGGGATGCATTATCCTTTAGAAGAAAACAAGACTAGAATATATGATATATTATCCACTATAACTCTGTGATTTATATATACATATATATATGTGGAAAAAACCCATCATTTAATGAAGGTATAAATAAAACTAAGAGAAATAAAAAAAAAGTCTCCAATGTAAATACCAAAATGAAATGAAAATATGGTGACACAACAACTATCCGATGGCTCAAGCTATAGACACCCAACACGGTCCACATGTTCCTCCTAGATACCTGAAAAATTATTTATATATGTAGGGTGAGTATACATGTATAATCATTAGAAAACCAATATCTCTCATGCACACAAGAAAGAATAATAGATATTCCCCTGTGAGAAAATAGTAAAACCAAAAGCTACCTATCAAGGTATGTTAACCGTCCCAACTACATTAATGAATGATCCCTATGTAAAGATGTTCATGAAATATAACATATAGTAAAGAAAATGGATGAATGGATAACCAAAACCACTTTCCTAGTGATTTTCCACTCTCACAACTAAATTTCAGATTTCCCTGCACTGCCACATCTTCTGAATATTCCAAATCACATCCTACCCACACACACCTGATTATCACAACACATACTACCCTCATAGGAATAGGCCTCACAAAACATCCCACCCACACACACCTATGCCTCACAACACATCATTCCCACACACACCTCAACCTCAAAACACATCCCGCACGCACCCACCTGGGCCTCATAACACAACACATCTCACCCCGAAGACACATGGGAAAGAACATGACAACTCATGTCAAAGTCACTTAGGACACCACGTCACAACTCATCCTAAATAGACATGTGATACCACACTCTTCATCTAATTTACTAATAGACATTCTTCCATTATAGTCTGTGAAATATCTTATCTGACACAAAGTGGGAGCATGGAAGATTGGTTGTCTAGCCAACCATCCACCCATAGGGATGTTGGGAAAGACACCCCGACATGACTATGTGGTTGTTTGGTACATAGTTATCAACATGGGTGGGGTTCATAAAGATATCAAAATAATGTAAAAGTGTATATATATAGTATCAAACACTCACGAAAAAAATATGGGACCACAAAATACCAACCAACTCAAACACATTCACTTTTACTGCCACCTTTAAATGCATAACATCCCACAACAAGACAAAAACTCCATTTCACATTTCCATCAAATTCCATTTAAACCCCTTAGTATTTTCATAATATATCATCAACCAAATTTGTTCACAAAAATACAATTTAATTATTCATGAATAATGTCTATCTCATTAACCAAACCATACCACATCATTTCAAACATTATAATAAAATTATTTATTCCATTACTACACATGAATCTAATAAAAAGAAACCACACATTAAGAACCATATTGAAATAGCCCAAAAACCATGTCAACAAACATGTTCCACCATAACGCCACTATGAAATCGTAACAAACAATTTAATTGAATCCCTACTATATAAAATGTTAATCAAATCCCCAATAAATCAATCCCTCAACAAGATATTCCATTACATGGTGAGGTTTATGTATCAAGTATAAGTTCATCCATAACAACACCCAATTCAACACAAATTAGACAATAATTCCTATAAAAAAATTATATACAAACACATTTTCAGACATATTTTCGAATTAAACAATGCATACATTATTTAATTTTACTTTTTTAATTTAGGGTTTTATCATGCAATGAAAAAGATCATAGGGAATTAATTTCATTAACCTAATATTCATGGATAACCAATATCATATTATATGATTTCAAAATCCAAACAACATATATTACATAGTTCACATCATTGTAATAACAATTTGGGACCACCAACAACCACAATTTTCAGTTGGTAGTTAGCCCTTATAAAGAAAAATATAAGGATTATCAATAACACAATAAGATCATCTGTCACGTTACCTAGCCACCTTATTACTGATTTTAAACCAATATGAATATCTTTGTTAATATGGAATCAACAATCTCCCCACACTGATCATTTCTATCCCCATATTACATGATAAAAAACTAGGAAGGTTGATGGAAATCCAAAATGGAAGAAAAGATGATCGACATTTCCTTGTTCAACCAAAACAGGGTCGTGCGTATAAGAGGTAATTCTCTAGGGAATCAAAAACAACTTTTTTCCGCTTAGTCACTATATTCCTATATTGGAGAGGGATTTGGTAAATACCTTATCATGATAATTGATGGTGAAATAAATGGATGTTATCCTAGATTTAGGAAGATCTTATTTGAGTCATGGGATTATATACAGTTATTGATTTTCTATTAAAGGCTGATTTGACCAAGACCATGTGTTTTGACAATTTCAGAGCCTATGATCTTTTACGGAATTAAATATTCGATTTATGGATGTTTAATAAATCATTAATCCTTTTAAATGTCTAACTATTGTCATTTTACTTCATATAAGGACATAAAATTGAAATGATTGATGAATTGGAAACACATATCATGAGTCTCCACTGGATGAATCACACCTAGTAAGTCACTACCGGCGAGACACCGCCAGAGAGTCACCGCTAGTGATTCACTTCCATATGAGTCACCTCCAAATCAGTCACTATAAGCGAGTCATAAGTAGAGATTCACCAATAGATATTTAATTTCCAGGATGAGGTATCCGCAGAATGACTCACTACAAAGATGACCAACCATTAGGATGAGTCATCGCATGGATGAGATACTGCTAGAACAATCCAAAGACAAAAAGAGATGCCTCTAAGATGAGCTACCATCAGGATGAGTCACCCCTATGATGAGCTAAATCTATTATGAGTCACCACCATTATGAGCCACCACCTAGATGAGTCATCACCAGACGATCCCTCACTAGAAAGTGCGACCTCTAGAAAAATAGAAATTGTGAAAATGTTTTGAAATGAGTTACCATAGCTTCTTTGGAAAGCAAAAAAAACTGATTTCCAACAACATAATGAGATAGATGGTATCAATCATTACATCAGATAACTATCAAACCAAATTTCTATTTTTAATCAAAAATAAAATTATAAAAATGAGAGGGAGGGTTAGCAAAACCATTCCTTGAAAGAAATCTCAATGATACCATCATACCTCAATTGCTACCACCATCCTTAAACACAAATCAAAACAACCACAAACATCCTATAAAAACTCATCTTAATGAAAAAAAACTATTTCCCACCTCCTATCAAAAACAAAAAAACTAATGCACAACCTATAAACCACACCATCTCGAACACATGAATTTGGGAATTCCATCAACCATGTCATGATATTATCCACTCTGTGTGGCATTGGCTCGCCCGTAAGGATTTAATAACATCAAAGATAATGTGCATCAATTATGAATCATGTCCTCCCATATTCATATGTTTGAAATTTTTCACACATTACACATCACACCACTCACATCACAAACCTATGAAAACAACAAATTTTTAAAAACATGGATCGAATATTACATTACATGTAATAAAAGTTAAATGAAAAATCTTAAACATATTTGGGTGAAAAAAACACATTTAAATTTATCTTTCTCTGTACTCTTCCCATGGCCATCATTACTCCACAATTCAAGAACCTTTGAAATGGTATGTCCTCACATAGACTTCTCCTTATTATCTTGGATATCTACTGGTCATTCGACAAACGTTGTGTCATCCTAAATATTCAACTCCCCCCAATTGTGTTCATGGGAGTCCTCATAATGATAATGACGAAGTAGAGAGATGCTAAAGACATTGTGGATCCTATCGAGACATGGTTTCATTTCCTACTGATATTCCACACCACAAGTTGGACCCAACACCTTAGGGGGCCAAACAATCTTGGGAGACAGCTTACTCCCTCTTCCAAACCTCTACTTCCCACATCAAGAAGATGCATTGAAAAATAGATAGTCCCAAATATTGAACTCCAAGGTACTCCTCAATCTATCGTTATAATGATTATTTCAGTCCTGTTCTTGCTTTCATTCTCTCACGAACAAGCTGAACATTCACTATCGTTATCTGCACAACAACGAGACCATGAATAGTAGTATCCTTAAGATCTATTCATCAAAAAGAATAATGAAGTGGTCCCCCATACTATACATCAAATGGGTATATAAAAATGGCAATATGATACCTATTATTATATTAATACTCTATTAATTTATGCTTGTGTACCCATGTTCCTCCTATGTCCATGGAACATGCCTACAAAATATCATCCAATGTCTGGATAATATGTTCTATTTTCCCATCTATCTGAATGTAGAATGTAGTGATGAGGCTTAAATGAATCGAAAATGCATTGTTCAATCCCCTCCAGACATGTTAGTTATGACATGAGTCCCAATAATAGATAATGTTCCTTAGAACTCCATGAAATTTCACCACTCCATCCATGCTCAACTTAGCCAAGGTGTCCATTGTACTAGACTCTTTAGTCTCTAAGAAGTGTTCGAATTTATTCAACTTATCCACTCTCACACATATTTCAAAAAAAAACATCCCTGAGTTATGGGTAACCCTATGATAAAATACATTATGATGTAATCTAATTTTCATGTGTGAATATTCAAGGGGTCCCATAACCCACCATGAACATGATGTTCAACATTTACATGCAGGAAAACAAAAAATGTTTCCACAGGCACTACCACTACCCATTTCAAGCCAGGCCACCAAAAATTCATCTATATGCCATATTACCTCTTGTAAACACCAAGGTGTAATGAAAAGTGTATGATGTGACACCGGTTAGGAATACATCATGAATTAAAATGGGAACAAAAAAACATAAACGTATGTACATTTGGTATTGTAAATTCTACCACCATCTTTTTAGAGCAACACTATAGTCAAAATGGTCACACAACAACTCAACATCTAAGTCTCACGAGAGAGACTCTTCCATATAAAGCATCAATCAAGACTACACCATCATCTCAACCACTCTGGAATTTATGTTCATGGCCTCTATATCCTCCATCACTCTATGAGAATCTACAGACTCCATAACAATACAATTCCATTAATTCCTAGTAAAATATTCAACCACAACACTCTCCTACCCTACGTTTTAAGTGATATGAAAATAAAAATCCATAAGAAAATCCATCCACATCTAATTTTAAAATTTGAAGCCTTGTTGGGAAAAGATAATCCTCAAGATATTGCGGTCTGTAATGAACAAAAATTGCTCCGTAATGATGTAATTTTTTCACCACATCAGTAAAAAAACATCCAACAGTTGATTCACATAATTGGTAGTGTAGTTATTCACATGGAGACGTATATTCCTATGCCAATAAGATATTACATCTAGGTGCATTATATCACATCCTAATCATAAATAGGATTCATCCCAAAACACCTCAAACATCACTCATTACTCCTTAAAATGAATAACTCACTAACTAAAAAAAATCTCCTTCAGGTAACTGAATGCTACATGGAACTACTCACATCACAAAAAATCATTGATGTTCAATGTCAAATATTTCAATGGGGATATAAAATTGGACAAATCTTGTATGAATATATGATAACAGTCAATGATACCATGGAAACTGTGATCCTCTACCATGTTGTTAGGACTTATCCAAAAAAAAATCTCCATAACCATCAAAATGCATACATCCACACTAAAATTTGACACCACATGCCCAATGAAATTCACCATCATGCCCAAAAAATGTACATAGAAAACATTCCATATATCTGGTGGTGATGAAGAACATTAATGACTATTATGTGATTATCCACATGATCCTATTATGACTACTTGTAGTTCAATATATTGTTGATTAATATGATTACGAACTGATGTGGGTTCTCACAGAACATGGAGTTCATAGGCCCCATGAACACGACATGTGTGTTTGTATCACCGAATGATAAGACTACAAACATGAATTGCACATACATCTATCTGAAGGAAGACATCGATATATATTCCACATTCACCCTCAACTAGTGGTATTCAAACTGTAGATCGATCTTAGAGAACTAACCCATCCATATCAAATGGTCAAAAATATCCTCTATCCTCCGAATAAGGAAATATTTTATTACTATTGTATAACAAAATCACTGGTAGTATATACACTACCATAGACCACCATCCACATTATTGTTGATAAACAATCGAACACCCTAGGGAGAAACAATAGGCCAGATAAAACCCTTCTTCATTGGATGATCAATTTGGATCCACAACTCTCGTAACTCAGTAGGTTTTATTCGACAATGATCCATTAAAATCAGAGAAGTTCTAGGTTGAATGTCTATCCCGAACCCAATGTCACGTTGTGGTGGTAGAATCAAAAAAACCTTAGGGAAAACATATAAGTACTCCCTAATAACCCTATGCGATTCCACGATCCTTTAATTTGTTGATTCCACCGAGAACACAACCAAAAAGGAATGAAGGGTCTCTACATGCCCAATGCCCACCTGACATCTCCACTAACAAATTAAAACCACACAATTTCCATCCATGTCTGAGAAGAAAACTATCATTTGGAAGTAGTCATCAACATCGAATAATGAATACAACTAGGTAATGCCAAAAATAAAATATTATTCCTACATATATAACAAGAAATGATTCCCACAGGATTGATTCAGCCCCATCATCAGTCACCTCCCCTACAAACACTATAAAAGCTTGTCAGGGATCTTACTAGATTACACAATACCATGGTCATGGTAATAAACTCTATATATAGTCCTATATCATATGATATAAAGGGTGAAACAAATGAGGGTGAAAATCATAAATCAACCAAGGCCAAAACAAGATTACTAAACAAATTGACCATAATGTGGATGATCTCTGGACCCTCTAGAACCACTGCCTCAACTTAGTAAAACAGACCACTCCAATCTCATCTACCTCTCTCCTAACAACCACCTCCACAATGAAGCTCAGGTAACAGTTCTTGAACATTAGGAATATCCTGAGGTCAGCCACTTCCTTCTTAACATCCCCTTACCATAGAAATAACCTGATACCCTTATTGTAGAAACAACCTCACTGAAAATTGTTGATGGGGATGGTGTTGTATTTTTTCACCTCCACCAAACTGTGCTCGAGTAACCACTAAGAACTAGCTCTTGAAATGTCCATATATTCCTAAAAGAATCCACAAAAGAACAAATCTCTCATTTAATGGATAGAAAACACTAGCACCATAAGTCCATAATGGAATCTATTGAGGTTAACACCATGCTAGTGGAAACATCAATGGTCTGGTTGCCTGAGACCTACAATAGATAAATTATCCTCATGATGAACCCTATTGGTTCCCATTATATTCAAACCATCCTCCTGATTTCATCCTCTTGAAAACATATTCCTTCTCATAATCCTCTATATATGTTGGAAATGATAAAAGTGTTACCGCATACTAGATTTAAGGATGAATCACCTCTACAAGACTCTCGCACGAGACTAGTCATATGTAAAAAGATCTAAAAAACATTTAGATGGTTATTGAACTTGATTCACAAATAACACATCTCCATTTTAAATATAATGATTATCTAGCCTCTTTAATTCTTTCATGGTCAACAAAATTAACTATTCATAAAACATATTTTGGACGATTACCCAAAAATAGCTTCCTCATTCGGATCTCCCGGATAAATAATCAACAACTGAAGTGTTTCTCCACTCATTTGGATGCCTACCAAAGGGACCCGGTACACCATCGGGGATGATGCTAAATGAAAATTAAATCTCCAACCCCTCAAATTAGCTCTTTTTCTCCATGTATAAAACACTGTACTCGTACATTCCCAAAGGCTTCCACAAGAAATTGTGAAACTTCGTATTATAATGAACATTCTCTACAATCAGATCATCCCAAAAAGGATAAATTTATTTGGCCTACTGAAACTCCACTACCTAAGATATATGCGGATGATGAAATAGAGCCATAATTTAATGGATGATATCAACATCCTATGATCGATTAGTGTGGAATTATATTAATATTATTAAATTAACACTATCCAATTTTTGGATTCATAATGAAACCCAATTGAAAAATGAAAAAAGTCATCATGATGCATTTACCTGTCCTAGGTGTTGACCCTGTAAGCAGTGTAACTGGACATAGTAATTTAGTAGGCTTAGAGTCCTTTCATCAGATCATTAAGGGTCCCTAAATTCCCATTTTCCCAGCCAGTGTCCCTGGCATATGTTTCACTTCCAGTTGAAATGCCAATATTTCCAAATGTCCCTAGGAAATCTTCATAGTGCTTAACACCAATCTCCATCTTTTCTCTCAAACATTCCCTCTGATACCATTCTATTATGACCCACTCTTTCCAATGATACTGAAATGAGGGGTTAGAGATAATGACCCCATGTCCCGCGTCTAGTAGGCACCAGGTTGGATACAGGAACCAAAGGTGTAAAAATCCCAAAATATGTGAGTTGTTCCTTTTTTAAGAAAACTACATAAGGAAATAATATGGATCACCAACAATAACTCCAAGTCATATAGATATAATGAATAACAAAAACAATCATGAAATTCATGTATAAATATATTGGATACCAAAATCATAATGTCTCTAAAGTAAATATCCAAATGAAAAGAACAATCGACGACACAACAACTATCCCAATGCCTAATTTAGTAACACCCAACCCAAATTATTTTTTTCACTAGCCCCTCCCCTATAAGAACCCGGACCTTCCATTCAGGTATGTTTTTTCATTTTTCTAGGGTTTTCGAGAAAAGAGGAGTTTCTAAAAAATTTTGAAGTACACACCGTGTACTTTATAAGTAAACGCTGTGTAATTAGATGTCACACAAGGCTGTGTGATGTCCGTGCCCAGGCCACACACACGGCCATTTGGGATGATGTGGAGGCCGCTTAATGCGGAGTACGAAAAATCCTAGTACACGCTGTGTACTCCAAAAGTACACGCTGTGTACATTCTATTTTTCATTAAATGGACTGGGATCACTTCTGATGATCAGAAACGTTTTCTTCTAGGTCTTGTTTGGCTGAAAGAAGTTGTACAGCCATAGAACATCTCTGAGCCATCGAGCCTTCACCTGTTCTCTAAATCATCCGCCATTAATTGCGTTGCAACTGCAGGAGTAAAAACTTCCTTCTTGTAGATAATCGTTGTCCAATTACTCCTCTTTTTCATGTTATCGTGGGTTGATTATTTTGTACATTTTCATAGATCTATGACGTTCTAAGGAGATTCAAGCCTTGTGGTCCATGTATATCGATCTCTTAGCATCAAATTAGGTGGTTTGTGCTTTTCTGTTCATAGTCATTGAGTTTTATGAGAAAATTCCACCAATACCCATGAACCGGTTATTGCGTGTTTACTTTTTTCCCCCTGTTGTTTTCCTTTCTTGCTTGTATGCTTGTGTAGAGGTAATTTGGCTATGTATAAGGATAATTGTAATGCTTGGATGTTTTTCCCATGGATTGTTCTTTTTACAAACTTTTTCTTCTTGGTCGGCCTATTGGCCGTTATACCTATTTTCCATTCCATGGGACCATAGAATTGAGTGTTTTCCCCTGACATGATGGAGATGTTGTAGACTCGTTAGCCAAGTAGCTCTGTAGGTTTAAATTGGTCTTATATCATTATTATGCACTGACTATAATGGGACAGTGAGAACATGGTGCTATAGAATATAAGGGGATATATAGAGGGATCTTCCTCAGAGAGTCTTGGACATTATAAAATATAGGGGGTATACCGAGTGAGCTTCCAAGGGAGTCTTTGATATTATATACTATAGGAGGATAGAACGAGTGATCTTCCTCAGAGAGTCTTCAGCTTTATAGACTATAAGGGGATAGACTGAGTGAGCTTCCTCAGAGAGTCTTTGTTTGTTTGAATACCATTAATCCACTCAGGGCAATTGGAGGAATTGACTGACTGTGCTTCCTCAGAGATTCTGTGATCGACCTGAGGCTATAGGATGAATTGATCGAGTGAGCTTCCTCGGAGAGTCTCTTGAACATAGGGATACAAGGGGAATTGACCGAGTGATCTTCCTAAGAGAGTCCCTGACTACCTTAGACTATAAGGGTAATTGACTGAGTGTTCTTTCTCAGAGAGTCTATAATCTCATACGACCAAAACAAAATGGTTTAGTCTGAGTGTACTGCTAGAGGGTTGTTGTTAATTCTTGGATAAGACCAGAGGAGATGGCTGTGAGTACTTACAAGAAGGTTTCCTGTTTGGGGTTAGCTATTTGCTTCACTACTTCTTGTTGATCTATGGATTGTTTATTGCTTTGTATTATCCTGTTACTACCTGCTATTTACTGCTTCCTGTATTATTACCTTCCATATACTCACAGACTGTTAGGCACAGATTTTCAGGTGGTTTCCTACTGAGATTTAGTCTCACAAACTATCTGGGTCTTGATTTTGGGCCCAAACAGATTATATTGTTGCATTATAGACAAGGGAAAGCACCCTCCTAATTTAGGTACTTGATTGCATTAGAGCTGGAGAGCATGGGACCATGCCGAGACATGAAATGATGAGGAGTTGTTTTTATGTTTTCTTTTGTACTTTGGTTTAGTACTGTTTTTAGCATTGTGACTTGTTTGGATGATTTCCTATACATATATGTATCAAGAAACATTTATATATGTGTGTGTGTGTACTCCTACTGTTTATTATATTTAGTCTTTCATTGTTCACTTGTCTATGGACTGTTTGATGCTACCTCTATTGTTATTGTCTTCTCTTCTACTGTGTACTCTGCCAATGAGGGTATAGTTTTTCCAATATCACACCCAATGCCCTCACTGCTAGTTGGCAGCCTCTGGAATTCGGGGAAATGCGCTTGAGGCCATGTGACCAACTGGGTATGGAGCGCCTCTGGGTGGCTTCCAGAACCAGGGCGTTACAATGTGGTATCAGAGGGGATTATTTTCTCATGAATTACAATTTGGATCCTATATCTAGGGATAGGACAGAATATGTACTCGTTAATAAGTTGTGATAGGGAGTAGCTAATCTCAGTACAAGGAAAATCCAACCTACCTCGTTTATTGAAATTTCTTCAGGTTCTGCAATTTTACAGTTGTTTGGATTTCAGGATTGGGTGATTTAAATTCTTTGGGTTTTTACCATTATTGTTATTATAGTTATATTTCTGTCGCAACATGATGTGATGAGGGTATTCCATCTCATGAATCATATATCCACTTGTTAGAAATAACATGTCATGCATTCTTTCCATGCCATCTAGGATACATTAGCAATTCCATGTCTTTGTGATAGACTTTGTGTAGATTATGAATTCTTTTGTGATAGATGCTTTGATAGATTCTCTGTTGTTTGATATAGAATTTGTTTGTATAATAATTTTAATAGATGGACTCCAAACATTGGCTCTTGTGGTGTTATTGGACCTCATGGGTAGGAATTTGGTGGATCATTTATCGATTTCCTTGTTATAACTTGTATAAGATGAAAAACATAGATTCACGGGGAGTATGGGCCCTCACAGATCAGAATTTGGCACCATAACAATTGTTTTCTGTGTTTTCTGGGCTATGGAGTAGTTTCTGAGCTACATCCTAGAAAAACCCAGAATGCACAGCATGTGGTTTAATAATATATGTCGTGTAGTTTTTAAATCGTGTCACTAACTGTGTGGGAAAACATGGGGTTGTGAAAAATCTCCAGGAACACGCCGTGTACGGTAAGTGCACGCTGTGTTGTAGTGACTGTGTGTATACCCGTGTGGCCAACCACACGAATGGATGAAACTTTGGATTTACATGCCATGTTTTTTTATCACACAATGTTCCATGTAACTGAAGTACCTGGTCGTGTCACGAACAACACGGGTGGGGGAAAACCTTCAAGAACCTGTTGTGTTCTTAGTGATAACACCATGTAGAGTGAACCGTGTCACTGGCCGTGTAACTAACAATACAGGTCATTGAATCCTTGTCTTGTGGACGACGTGTCCACCATGAACATGTCGTGTGGTCTAGGATTAAGAGGACCATGTGTTTTAGTCGTGTAAGGAGACTCGGGTAGGGGATAGAGTTCAGGTACACACTATGTGTGGGACAACACGCCGTGTGGTTGGGGAGTTACACGACTAGTTGTGGAAGAAGTACATGCCAATGTGAATGGATTAAAAGGACACTCCGTGTAGTTTTTATACACGCCATGTAGTCATGTTTTGTAATACATGAAATTTCCTTTCATTTGTTACCCTCTTATTCTCTTTTATTCTTAGTCTTTGATAATCCTGATCTAGGGTGTGCTTTTGACCTTACATAATTATGCTATAGAGACGTCCTCCGGTTGTACGACATCTACCAGATGGTGATCAGACATCAGAAAAGGCGAATTAGGGACCTCATGTAGATCCTCATACTGTGCCATCCTTGGAACCAATATTTATACTAGTTGCAGGCACCGATGCGAAGTTTAGGAAAGATTTTCTAAGGATGATGTAGACCTTCTAGGAAGAGCCGCCTCCTGCCCCATCGATGGCAGAGTTGACACTGGTTTTCCAGCAAGAGAATCCTTCTACTTTATCATGGGATAGAGGACCTCATGATGTAAATTCATGGATAGAGGCCACACTGACAATTTTCTAACATCTAGAGATGCCTCTAGAGAATAGGGTGAAGATCGCTACCTATATGCTTTGAGACACTAACAAGAGTTGGTGGGAGGTGATATCATAGTTAGGATGATAGTAGATTATGACTTCGGATGAGTATTGGCATCTCATCTATGACTAATTCTACGCGGAGTTCATGAGGGCCGATCGAGCCTGGGTGTTTATGAGTCTGGAGCAGGGTACTCTTTCTTTTATGGAGCATGCCTCTCACTTTACTGAGCTGTAGCGTTTCATTCCTATTCTAGGAGGAGATGAGTTTTTACTTGCGTGGAAGTTCGAGGATGGTCTAAGGCAAGACATCCACTTGCATGTGAATATCATGATGTTGACTTCTATATCCTCTATCTTCAACCAAGCACTGATCACTGAGTGAAATCTGATGGAATCTGGAGCAGTGAGGCAGGGAGGTTAGACATCCAAAGTCAGTGTTCCTCTAACTGATAGCAGGAAGCACCGTAGAGAGTCTGCTCGAGGATATCATAGAAGGTGGAATGTATCTTAGAACAACCAAGTAGTATGCTACCAATGCGGGAAGGGCAGGATACTTGGCCTCAGTGCCAGAGAGACCTGATGGAGTGCCGATCTTGTGGCATGATGAGCCATCATCAGTGTTTCTAACAGTTCTTCTCTCCTACAGCTGGTTGTAGGGGTTCTTCTATGACACCATGTATAGGAAATGCATCTATAGTTTTTCACCAGTCTGGGAACTGGATTTTTTCCAGCCGTTCGGTCCAAGGTGGAGGTCGCAACCATGGTGGTCAGTCACCAGGTTACCAGCGAAAGCAGAGTGGATTTGCTCATAGTGGTCAGGTAGGGTCACAGGGCCACGATACATGCCAGAATTTTGAAGTGTAGTAGACCAATTAGTAGTAGGATCCCGCCCCTTCTATAGTTCAAGGCATGATATTAGTAGCATCAGTTTTATCATCAGCTATTTTGGATACTGGTGTTATGCATAGTTTTATCCCTGTTGCTATTGTGGAGATCCTAGGGCTATGCATCTTCTTCTCTGCTGATACTTTGATTCTAGACACACAGTTGAGGACTAGAGCAGTTAGTGTACATCAGTGCAGAGAGTTCCCTCTTGAGGTTGTAGGGGGTCGCTTCTTATGGGACCTCTATGTCCTAGAGATGACAAGATATGATGTCAACCTCAGAATGGACTATGTAGTTCCCTTCTAGGCATTTGTTCATTGTTATCACTACAGGGTGAGTTTCGTATCACCTGAGTGTGGATCCTTTCATAATATAGGCGAATGGGATGTCAGAGTGAGGAGAGAGGGCCCAGAGTGTCATGGGATAGGAGGAGATACAACCCAGATTGATAATCTATATATGGATGACCAGGGGATATCACAGTTAGACATTCCTCCAGTGGTGGATCATTTCATAGATGTCTTTCCAGAAGAATTTTCATGTTTTCCTCTAGAGCCTGAGGTAGACTTCTCGATTGATCTCGTTCCAGGAGTGGCACCTATGTCCATTCCTCCTTATAGGATGGATACACCAGAGTTGCAGGAGCTCAAAAAGTAGTTGTAGGAGTTGCAGGAAAAGTGTTTTATCCAACCCAGTACTTCTCTTTTGGGTTCACATGTTCTGTTTGTGAAGAAGGAAGGAATTACCCATAGGCTTTGTGTGTACTATTGAAAGTTAAACCAGTTGACGGTCAATAGCTCATATCCCTTACCGATGATTGATGATCTCTTAATTCGTCATCGAGGAGACCTAGTGTTATCAAATATTGATTTTAGATCTTGTTATCATCTGTTTCGCATTAGAATATCTGATATACCTCTTATAGCCTTTAGGATCATGTATGGTCTATATGAGTATATGGTTATGCCGTTTGGCCTCACGAACGCCCATGTAGTGTTCTTGGTACTGATGAACTGAGTTGTCCATCCTTACATGGATTCCTCTGTGGTGGTTTTCGTGGACGACATCTAGGATTACACTCACACTCTACATGACCATGCCACCCTTATTGAGATCATTTTGAGTACACTAAGAGAGCATCAGTTATATGCTGTGATCTCAAAATACCAATTTTAAATGTACCAGATTCACTTATTGGGTCATGTTATCTCATAGACAACAGTATCAGTAGACCCAGAGAATGTGATGGAAGTAGTTTCTTGGGAGCAGATAAATAAGATCTGTGAGATTCAGAGTTTTCTAGGGCCGAATATATACTATAGACGTTTCATAGCTGAATTTTCATGCTTAGCCGCACTGCTGATAGGTCTGACCAAGAAAGGGGAGAAGTTCTTATGGTCATATTCTTGTGATTCAGCCTTTAAAAAGCTGAATGGGAGGATGAATTCAGCACTGATATTAGTCTTTCCAGATTCAGGAAAGTACCACACTGTTTAATGTGATTATTCAGGTATTGGGTTAGGATTTGTGCTTATGTATGTCGATGGAGTCGTTGCTTATGGATCTCAGCAGTTAAGGCCACATGAGAGGAATTACCTAATGCATGATCTGGAGTTGACAGCTATTGTTCATGCTCTACTCTTTTGGAGACATTAACTTCTGGGATTGCACTTTTTGGTGTTTACCGACCAAAATAGTGTCAAGTAAATCTTCACTCAGCATGATCTGAATTTGATACAGTGAAGGATTATTGAGTACCATCAGACTTTTGAATTTGAGCTTGCCTACACTCCTGATAAAGTTAATGTTGTGGCTGATGCTCTGAGTAGGGGGACTCAGATGTAGGCAGTTCAGGGGGCCAACGGTGAGTGGCAGCTTATGGCTATGTTCTCCGAGATTCACTTGGCGGTGCATGATAGATTGGGGTAGAATTTTCTATCATATGTAGCTGTTATCAATGATATTCATGATCGGGTATGGATAAGTCCGCTATCAGTTTCGTAAGGCCTAGTCCTACGGGAAAGAGTTTAAGGAAAGGAACCTATTCATGGATGGAAAATAGGAGAGGTTGAAATCCAGTAATTCTTGGGATGCCTATGGGTGCCAGTAGACATACGTGAGGAGATGATGCAGGACTTGTATTCATCACCTTGGGTAATTGATCCTGGAATCACCAAGATGTATCATGATGTTAATCGCCATTATTGGTGGCCAGATATGAAGAGGGTCATTTCTGGTTTCGTCATGTGGTGTTTAACTTGTCAGTAGGTGACGATAGAGCATCAGCGACCAGCAGGGCTTCTACAGCAGTTACCCATTCCCGAGTGGAAGTGGAAGGACATCGTGATGGAATTCGTGACCGGTTTTCCAAGGTCACCTTGAGGGAATGACATATTAAGGGTATTCATTGACCGACTCATTAAGGTTTCAAACATATTTTCGATCATGGAGACCTCTAGTGTTGATGATTTGGGGTATTTTTACATACAAGAGATTGTATGTCTGCATGGAATTCTGCACACCATTGTTTCAGATAGGGGAGCGTGTTTTACTAATCTTTTCCGGCAGGGACATTAGAAGGCCTTGGGTAATCAGATAGTTTTGAGTACAGAGTACCATCCCCAGACAGATGGCCAATTCGAACGTACAATTTAGGTGATTGAGGATATTATCCGAGCATGTATCTTGGACTTTGGAGGTTCTTGGGAGAATCATATACCTCTTGTTGAGTTTGCCTATAGCAATAGTTTTCAGGTGACTATTCATATGGAAACATTCAAGGAATTCTACGGTAGGCCATGCCGATTATCTTTATACTGGATGCAGGCGGGATAGGTAGCTTTGTTGGGACCTCGTCTTGTTCAGGAGACCTCAGAGTAGATAGAGTTGATTTGGTAGAGGATGGCTACATCAGAGTCTTGAAAGAAGTCTTATGATGGTCAGTGGAGATGACCTCTAGAGTTTGAGGTTGGAGATCAGGTTTTCCTGTGTGTCACACCGAGTTTGGGACACAAGAGGATTTAGAGACAGGGTAATCTTTCACCGCAGTACGTCGGGCCATTTGTGGTGTTGGAGATATTTGGTCCGGTTGTCTATTAGTTTAAGTTAGCTCAGAGGTACTGGGCTATGCATGAAGTCTTCCATGCTTCTCAACTCCGATGTTATTTTTCAGACCCATATCATGTCTTCCAACCTGAGGAGGTTGACCTCAAACTGGATGCGTCATTTGAGGAGCATCCTATCTAGATTTTTGATTGCATAATGATGGTTCTCTGTGGCCAGTCTGTTCCTCTAGTATGGGTGCTATGGAAGCGTAGGCTAGTACATGATGAGTCTTGGGAGAAAGAGGCTGATGTATGATCTTAGTGGCCGGAGCTATTTGGGGATTCGTCTTCTATGCCTCGCTAGGGAAATTCAGGAAGAAGTTTCCTTAAGGGGGAAAGTTTTTATGAAACCATATCTTCCTTTCAGGTATGTTTTTCCTTTTTCTATAGAATTTTGAAAAAAAATAAGTTTCTGGAAATTTTTGAAGTATGCACCATGTACATTATAAGTAGACACCGTGTACTTTGATGCCGCATGAGGCCATGTGATATCCATGTCTGGGCCACACACATGGTCATGTTTGGTGATGTGGAGGCCTCTTAATGAAGAGTATGAAAAATCATAGTACATGTCGTGTAATCGAAAATTACATGCTGTGTACTTTCTTTTTTTCTAATTAAACGGATCGGGCTCACGTATGACTGCCATAAACATCTTCTTTTACGTCTCATTCGATTGAGAGAAGTCGTACAATTGTAGAACGTCTTCGAGCCATCGATCCCCCATCTGTTCTACAAATTGACCATCGTCGATTATGTTGGAACAACAGTGGTATGCATATCCTTCTTCTAGATTATCATTTTCCAATTACTTCACATTTGCATGTAATCGTGGGTTGGACGTTTTGTGAGTTTTAGTAGACCTATGACGTTCTAAAGAGATTCAAGCCTTGTGGTTCAAGTATATCGATCTCCCAGCGTCAAGGTTGGTGTTTTGTGCCTTTATGTTCAAATCCATTGAGTTTTATGCGCAAATTCCACTAATACCCATGAACGGGGTATTGTGTGTTTACTATTTTTCCCCTTCTGTTTTCCTTCCTTGCTTGTATGCAACTGTAGAGGTAATTTGGATATGTATATGGATAATTTTTATGCTTGGATGTTATGCCCGTGCCTTGTTCTATTTATGACCTTTTGGTCTTGTTCATCCTACTGGAAGTTATACCTATTTTCCATGCCTTATGACTGTAGGAAGGAGTGTTGTCCCCTAATATGCTAGAGATTTTTAGACTGCTTAGCCATGTAGATCTGTAGGTTTACTTTGGCCTTATAGCATTATTATCCAATGACTAGCACATGACCGTGAGAACCTGGTGCTACATACTACAAGGGGATAGACCGAGTGAACTTCCTCAGAGAGTATTGGAAATTTTAGACTATAAGGGATAGACCGAGTGAGCTTCTCAGGGAGTCTTGGATATTATAGACTACAAGAGCATAGACCGGGTGAGCTTCCTTAGAGAGTCTTCAGCTTTATAGACTGTATGGGGATGGACAGAGTGAACTTCATCAGAGAGTCTTTGTTTGTTTCAATTCCCTTAAACCACTCCAGGATAAAGGATGAATTTTCCGAGTAAGAATCCTAAGAGAGTCTGTGATAGACCTGATGATATAAGAAGAATTGATCGAGTGAGCTTCCTCATAGAGTCTCTAGACCGTGGTGAAATAAGGGGAATTCCACACGTGATCTTCCTCAGAGAGTCCCTGACTACCTTATTCTATAAGGGAAATTGACTGAGTGTGCTTCCATAGAGAGTCTATAATTTTCAATGACTAAACCAAAGGGGTTAGTATGAGTGTAATTCCAGAGGGTTGTCGGTACTTCTCATATAGGACCCGAGGGGATGGTTGTGAGTACATCCCAGAGGGTTTCTTTTTTGTGGTTAGCTGTTTGTTTCACTACTTCTTGTTAATCTGTGGATTTTTTACTGCTGTGTATTATCTTATTACTGCCTATTGTTTACTGCTTACTATACTATTACTTTCCATATAATCACTGACTATTAGGCACAGATATTCATGTTGTTGCCTAATAGGATTTAGTCTCACACCCTGTTTGGGTTATGCTTTTGGTCCCAAACAGATTATATTGTTGTAGCTATATAAAAGGGAAATCTCTCTTCTACATCAGCTGCTTGATTGCATTGGAGCTGGAGAGCATGGGACCAAGCTGAGGCCTGCAATCCTAAGGAGTTGTTTTTTTTGTTTTTTTTGTACATTGGTTTAGTAATTTTTTCAGAATTGTGACTTTTTTGGCTGCTTTCATACACATATATGTATCATGCATCATTTATAAATATACTTGTGTGTATTCCTGTTGTTTATAAAATTTAGTGTTCTGCTATTCACTTGTGTATGGATTTTTTTCAGTTTCTGCTATTATTGTTGTCTTCTCTTCCGCTGTGTACTCTCCTAATGAGGGCATAGTTTCCCCACTATCACACCCAAGGCCCTTGATTCTAGTAGATAGCCTCCATCATTTGGGGAAATGCGCTTGAGAACATGTGACCAACCGGGTATGGAGCGCCTCTGGGTGGCTTCCGGAACCAGGGCGTTACATCCCCCCAAAGATACCTCAGTGGGGGGAGTGAGATAATGACCCTTGGGTCCCATGTCTAGTAGGACATCAGTGAGATACTAGCACTAAGTTTGTATGAATCTCACAGGATTAGAAGGAATTACCATTTATAATGAAACATTATCTAGAGATAATATGGATTGTATACTAAAACTCCATGAAATATATATATATATATATAAGGAACACAAAAAACTATCTCGCATTTCCTATATAATTAGAAAAGATACAAAAACAATAATGTATACTTTATAAATACCCAAAAGGAAATATAATGTAGCGAAAACAAAAATTACCCAAGGACCAAGCTCATAATTCCCAACAGAGTCCACATAATCTACATAGAATCATAAAAATATTAATATTTACATACGGTGAGTATATATGTTTACTAATTAAGAAAAAAAGTCCCTCATGTACATGTGATAGAAGTATACTAATGCCCCTATAGGAAAAATAATAACCAAACCAGACCTATCAAGGTATATTAATAGTCAAAACCTCGCCAAGGTATGCACACAAAGTAATGAATGTCCAATAATATAAAATATTGTATCTCATATCCATCATAGGGCTCCCTGGACCAATTTCCTAATGATTATCTAGTATCACACCCCAATGGTTGACGTCATAGTGCTCCCACCTCTTCTAAATATACTATATCACATCCCACAAACACACACTTAGTCCTTAGAGTACATCCCAGTGACACACACATGGGCCTCACAACACATCCCATGTGGATACACGTGGGATTGATAACACATCTCATGTGCACAAAGTAGGGACTCACAACACATCCCTCCTTTCCACACCTGCTCCTCACAACACATCCCACTCACGCACACCTGGGCATTAAAATAAATCACATCTCATCTCAAAAACACCTAGGAATGTATTTCCAAACTCATTCCTAAGAAACCTAGGACACCTCATCACAACTCGCCCAAATAACTACTGGGATAACACCACCACAAAATAAAGTAGTAATAGTCCTCCATGCCTCACAACCTGTGAAATACCTACCTCACTAGGAAGTGGTAGAATGGATGAGAGGATGGCGAGCCATCCATCACCACCACGTGGATTTTGGGAAAGCCCTCCCCAGATGAATATGCTGGTTTTGGCACGATGATCTCAATGTGGGTGGGGTGCGTAAACTAATCAGAATAATATATATATATATTGAGTATCAAACACTCAGGCACAACCTATTGGTTCACATGTAGACTAACTAAGTTAAAACACATTCATTTTCAATGCCACATCAAAATGAAACATCCCACAACAATCCACAAACCCAAATGAACATTTCAAACAAATTCCATTTAATAATATAATTAATTTAATTATATAAAATCCTCCAAAATTATTCACATATTGAATAATTTTCAAAATCATTAATAATTTACATTACATTAACAACTCAAACTCATATCATTTCAAACATTATTGAGCAATTATTTCTTAGATAACTACCCTGGATTCTAGTACAACCCATCCATATAGTAAGAAACATATAGAAACAACCCATCAGTCGTGTCCAAAACAACCATTCACCATAACCCAACTACCCAATCATAAAAACAAACAGAATTCCATCCTAGTTGGATAAAAAATCTCAGCCACTCAACAATCAATAAATCTATCTACTTGATATTCCATTTTATCGTGATGTTTTTGTATCATTAATATGTTAATTTATAACAAAACCCAAGATAACCCATAACACATACACAAGACTTCACACATCTTACAACACAAACTATATTAGGATATATTTTCAGATTTAGTATGGAATCCCTTATTTAATTTCACTATATTGATACAAGTTGTTGTCCTAGAAGACAAAATATACCAGTTCATCGATTTTATTAACCAAATATATGTGGTCAGACAATTTCAAATTAAGTGATTTCAAAATCCACCCAACATAAATTCCCTAGTTCACATCATCATAATAACAAATATGGATCACCAATGACCACAATATTTAGTGTGTAGTTAGCCCATACAAAAAAATATCAACAATATCAAGAACACAGTATGACAAAAATCATACCTCGAAGAAATCTCTATCTACACTACCTTGTTGTACCAAAATAATGGCGCACAAGTAATAAGAAATTCTCCCTAGAATAACGAATAAACTATCACATACTGGAAAAATGATTCCTTTGGGGAGAGGGAATTAGTGTGTCTGGTATTAAGTGATACCCAAAAGGAAATAATTGATTATATCACAACATTCGTAAGATCATCTCTAAGTCATGGGATTAGATACTGTTTTTGATCTTCCACTAAAGGAAGATCTAACCAAGACCATGGTGATTGACCATTTTAATGTATTTGATATCTTAGGGAATTAAAGATATGAGTTATGGACATTTAATTGGACTGAAGATATTTTAAATGTGGAATTAAACATATTTGACAACAAAGGAATATGTAAAATGGAGAAAACATGATGAACTAGAATCTTTGATCAAGAGTCACCACCAGGAAAGTCACGGTAGCGTGTCATTACCATAAGAGTGCTCTTATGAGATTAATTGCTAGCGATTCACTAATAGATGAGTCACTTATAGATGTTTCACTTCTAGAAGAGTCACCTCCAGTGAGTAACCACCAAACAAGTCACCACAATGATGAGTTACCACCAGAATGAGTAACCACTTTGATGAGATACTTCCAGAATGAGTCATCGCCGGGATGAGCTACCACTAGGATGAGATACTACTAGGATGATTCACCACCAAGATGAGATAAAACATGGATGATTATCTCTTAGAATGAGCTACCACCATGATGAGACACCATCAGATGAGTCGCTGCTAGCATGTCACCTCCAGTGAGTCACCACAAGAACGAGCTACCACTGGAAAACATAAAATTTTGAGTAGTGTTGAAATGATTCACCTTTAATTCCTTTGACACAAAAAAATATTATTTCCCCCAATGTAATGGACTAGAGATCAAATTCCATTAAATATAACATTCAATATTACTTAATTTTAATGATCACTTTTTTATTCTATCAATTAAAATGATTCATGACTTTTTTGCACTTATTATTTTCTTCAAAATATTAAAAAAAATTCAAATACATTATAGGAATTTTCTTGTAAAGAATAAAAATTCATTATTTTATTATTATTTAAGAATTATTTTTATTATTTATTTTAGTATAGAATTGTTGAATCAATAATTATATATGAGAAAAAGATGGAAAATTCACAAAAAAAAAATAATTCTTGAATAAACATAATAATATTTTTATATGATGATGATCGTGTATCCCATGCCCGGATTGTGACATTCCAATGATAATGAATCTCTCATGCTCTATATGTGTTATTATAAAAACGTGCTTTAATATAAAATTATCTATTTAAGTTTAAGGGTATTGAAATTCCCAATATGTATTTTATATTGAAATTTTAAATTTGCATAGTTATTGGATTATTATAATATTCATTTTATATTAATACATATAATGATATGATTAAAAAAATTATTTCATTAAATTTACCACCATTTACTATCATAATACATTATATATAAATGATAAAAAAATTATTATACAATGTCATACTCTATGAGAAAATATTGTAGACTAAGTGGAAAGATCATAGATAATCCATTTTGTGTTGATTCAATTAAATGTGCGGATTTTAGCTTCCCAGTATATTATACATCATGTTCGTATAGATTATTATTGTTTTTATTGGTGAAAAATAACTATATATATTAGTTTCACCTTTATTATAAAAAATATAAAATTATACTAATAATAATTTCACCCATTTATGATCCAGATTATAAATTCAAATGTAAAAATTGAAAATAGTTTACAAAGTCAATATGTACATGAGGTAAATTAATAGCTCAAAATAATTAATGTATTGTTCATAAATGTTTTAAATAAATTATTCCATGGTTAAAATTAATTAATATTAAATAAATCAACTAAACATTAATATTTTTAAATGAAATCCTATGAATATTATCTCTAAAAAGTATTGGGTGATTAAAATCTATAAATATGGTCTCATGGGATACTAATGATCTGGAAATATATATTTTATTCATGAATAATATACCATTATTTTACATTAAATATATTATAAATACCTAAATTAAATATTTATTTAAACATTCCCAAAAAGGGTTTGATTGTTATAATCATATTTAGTAACCATTAATTTTTTTAAGAAATACTATTTCTTTATAATGATAAATTTCATTACAATTTGTATCCCACTATCCAAAAATTGAAACCCCACAAAAACTAATTATTTCCTATATATATTAAAATATAATATAATTTTACAAAACTAAAATCATTAATTATAAAAAACATCTTAATTTAGTAAAAACTGATCATACATTTATGATTGTAGATTTTATTATGGAATTTTTAAATGAGTTATTAATTGTAAAAAAATTCAAAAAATAATATTTTATTGTAATATTTTTCCAAATAATAAGTATCACGAAATAATGAATCTATAGAAATATTCAAATATGTGCATAAATCAATGTTAATAATATTTATCATCTCATTTATTAGATAACAAATTTTAGATTAAAAAGTCAAACTGGACAAGAATATAATGTCATGGTTAAGGGTGGAATTATCAAAAATTTTAAAATATTACTAATTTGGAAACACATAATATTTATAATAATTATATATCATCCAATCTAGTAAATTATTATTTTAATTTACCAAATTTATTATTTTTTAAATTATATATATATATTTAATGATTCGTTTCAGAATTTTTAAATTTAATTTATTTAACTATTTGTTGTTACCAATATTCTATTTTATAGTATAAAGAATTTTTATTAAAAAAATACTATGATTTTTATATAATAATGTGTCTCTACCACATTCTGATATTCAAAAATGTTGATATTTTCATGAACCATATTGGTTCATTATTAAATTAGATAGCTGACCTGGCATGTGGAATACCTCATAAAAAATTTATGATCAATGCTGTTCGAGATAAGCTCCCCAACATGTTAAAAACCCATATGAAATTATTTTCTCACTAATAAATCAAACGATCAATAGATGGGGTATATAAAATAAATAAAATATTCTAATTAAATTTCATACAGAGATTGAAATATAATACAATAAAATAAACTATACATTTCAAAACAAGTAATCTTGAATATTTTAAAAAATTGGTGATCCATATTCACATGATATGTCTGAAAATACAAAAAATGTGATCAAAGAACACCCACACCCTGATATAATGGATACCCACCACCACCAGGATGTACCATTCCATTACATGTGTCAGATAAAACCTGATTTTCATGCACCCAAATATTGATGTATGATGTGATAAAAAAAGACCATTGGTATCCCATTGAGTGTTTCATAAGTTCTCATTAATGAATTAACCATTTTTTATCAGTTATAGAAAATAAATAAATTAAATTTCATTTTTCATTATTTTAAATAGAAAATTGAAATAAATTTGTTCCTAATAGTATTGTAAACATTTCTAGATAATCTACATTACAAATCATTTATGTTAACCATTTTAAAATGAATCAACAGTGAAACGGAATCCTAGGAAAAAAATGTTTAATGAATGATTAGATCTTCACACCTTAGTGATGAACTGATGATATGACCATGATTACCAATAATAATCGAACTGGAGAAATTATAAAATCATAAAAAGTTATCCACCTTCTCACAATATAGTTCATATATAGATGTATCTTAAATCCATGAATTGTAGCCTCAATCCATTCAATCAGGGTCACCTTATTCAATACCGTTCCTAAGAACCCTAGGTTCCCATGTGTCAAAACCCACATATAGAGTATTGAAATTTCATAAAAATCACACATTTGATGTATTTAAATATCCTATTTTAAATCACTCATGATAATCTTAATTATCAATAATCTATCATCACACGTACACAACAAAACATAATATTGAAAAAAAATTTATTTTCAATTAAAATTGGAAAACAACATTTTCAAATATTCCAAAATATCAAATTTTAATAATCATAAATATTTCCATTTAATAATATAGAAATGAAAATTTGAATTGAGAATTCATGAATAGTTTGTAAAAAAGTTTTTCCATGATAAAACCTTCCTAAAAATAAGAATTTTTGGAAACTAAATAGGTTACAAAATCCAATGAGAAATGAAGATTTTAAATTGATATAGTATACCCTAAATATGACAACACAATTTTAATTACAAACTTAAACATGATTTATTACATAAACTATTCACTTGATACAACAATGGAAGATCGAAATGTCTAGTGTATTTGGGGATTAGGGTCATTAAATTACATCTTAAAACATGAAATACAACAACATTATTGAAAACTTCCTTTACATGACCACTACATTCTCTCGTACATAGCATTGCATGGGATAAACTGGGGACATGCGTAAGAAAAGGGTGAGATATAATGCCCAGTAAGGGAATAAAAATGGAATACATGAGGAGTACAATACATGTTAGATAATAGGCATATCAATAGATCACAAGAGAAACATGGACATAAAGGCATGATAAATCATGATAATTATAACATGGAAATGTGGCAACAACACTTCACATGGAATTAGCATGATCCAAGGCCCATTGCACATGGAGCATTGGTAAATCCTCATTGCACATGAAGCATGAGTAAACCCACATTGAAATTGAATTATAATGAGTCAACCCTAATTTCACATGGATTATCATAATACAATACTTTACCCAATGCATTGGAGCGCTATAAGGGCACACCCTTCATAAACATTTCCTTTAATGCATAAGTGTGCCACATGGATCATAAAACATGGATTCATAAAACATAGTAATTTATTCAACTATAAAGGAATGTGGAATTAATACATGAAATATTACAATCAATAAGTAAATGTGCATAAAGGTGAATACCCTTGATGGAGGAAAGGGATTGGCATTCACTACACAATGGCATTGGCATAGAAAATCAGCGCAATTTCGGCAGCGTAACGACAAGAAATAAGAATTCATAAAAATGGTAAATGAGGGAGAAATTGGTGTCTCATCAAATTTAAATAAAATGGACAGTAAGGGGGTCATATAGATACATTTCCCAACAATTTTAATGGATTTTATATTCATGATACAAAAGTATTTCTTGAATGTAAATGAGTAGAGGGAAGTTCCTTTTGGAATTTCAGCATAGTAACAGGTGTACATGGGAGGCATTTAATGAGAAAGAAAAGGGTATCCCATCATTATAATAATAATTGGGCAGTATGGGGGATGTACGAAACAATACCCCATCATTTATAATTGAAATTAAAAGGGCATAACAGTATTAAGAAAATTGGTCAAAAATGTGAAAGGAAGACAAACTATTACATTGAAGGGTGCTTCCAAAGGCTTGAGAGAGGCTTGAGAAAGGATTATTGGGAGCTTGGCGCACCTTGGAGGATTATAGAGAGAGTGGGGAAGAGGTTGGATGAACTGAAAAGTCATTGAGTTAGGAAGAAGTGGGATCTTGGGTGAGTTTATATAGGAAAGGTGAGTGAATTCATTATTATTTAGGTTTGGGACCCCTTACATTAAACTAATCCAAACCACAAATCAGCTCTTGTTTTTTGCCCATGGTTTTCAGAAAAAGGTAGAGGAAAACAATATTTTATAAGTCCATAGTCCTAAATTCTTGAAATAATGGGGTTGCTTATGTGGAGGTGTGTCACACTCCCATGGAAAACAATTTAAAAAGCCAAGGTGTTTAATAAGTCTTGAAGGGTCCATTAATGTTTTGAAAAGTAAGTCAAACAAACCCAAAATAATATAATGATAATGGTAAAACATATATTGGACGATCATAAAGCTTATAGTATTTTATTACATCAATATTGGGTCATTATGATGTTATAAAACACATTATATATTTAAACGATATTTAATTTTTAACCAAAATTTTGACTGTCTCGGAAAAATATGAAAAATTCACCAGTGGATAATTTCAACATATGGATTCCAGAAATAACATTTATTTTATCTAAATAATTTTCTAAATATGTTAATTTTCACTTTTAAAATAAAAACCGACATATATCGAAAATTCACATGGTTTGACAAAAATGGCTTTCAAACCTTCAAAAAATTTCAATTGCATTCCTAAAATTATATGATCATTTATATATAATAAAATTAATTTAATAATAATAATAATATTTTATTAAAATATTATTTAATTCAAAAATCCCTTAATTTAATAAAATAGATTTATTTATTAAATAAAAACTAAACACACAATTTGTACGTAAAAACTATTTACAATGTATCAATAATGACAAGAATTTATATTCATTATTATATACAAAAATAATGTACATGAACATAGTCCTACTGATTTGTTACATAACCCCTTAAAACAGCCGCATAAGACCTAAGGGTAGGGTGTGCGATGGTGACAGACTCTTGGGGTGGTATGGAAAACATTGTTAGAATGGTAATTTCTATCAACTTCCACTTTTCCCATAAACGGTCCTATTCGAGCATGACATGATGAAGCTCATCTTGGGCTTGATCAAGATCGAAGCCCACAGACACCACCTCTTTTCCGAGCTCCAACAAATGGGCTTCTTATGGAGAAATTCTACTGGATGAGGACATCACTTACTTTGTCTGAGAAAATTGGGTTTGTTAAAGCCCTATATTTATACTAATAATGCCACTATTCAACAGCGATAAAAGCAATGGTCAAAAATTTTAACATAAAATCAAATAAGCTGACATTTTATATAAAAATTTTCCATAAAGTGACATTTAATTAGATCAAGAGGGATTTCCATTAATGAAACTTTGGGTCGTTACAATATTCCCCCCTTAAGAAATTTATTCCTCGAAATTTTCTTTTCCCACACAAAAACAGATGTGGGAAACATAGCTTCATCATTTCCTCAAATTTCCAAGTTTCTTCATCAAACTTGTGGTTTCTCCACAACACCTTGACGAGTGGAATTGTCTTATTTCATAAACCTTTTTCTCTACGTTCAATGATCTTCACTGGTTTCCCCTCATAAGAAATATCATCCTCAAACTGTACAACCTTAGATGAGAGTCCATGTGAAGGGTCCAGTATGTACATCCTTAAGAGGGATACATTAATGAAATCAAGTACTTTGGAAATGGTAGGTTGAAGTGCTAGTCAATTGGCCACATACCCGAAATGATCAAGAATCTCGATGGGGCCGATGTACCTTGGACTTAACTTCCATTTCTTTCCAATCCTCATGACCTTATTCAATGATGATATGCATAGTAAAACCATGTCTCCAACTTTAAACTCAAGGTCTCGTAGATGGTCATCTTCATAACTCTTTTTTCGACTCTAGGATGCCTTCATAAGCTACTGAATGGTTTTCACCTTCTCCACCATTTCTTCGACCATTTCTGGTCCATGAAGCTTACGTTCACCGACCTCATCCCAACATGCCAGTGTTCTACACCTTTTCCCATATAGGGATTCATAAGGTGCCATTTGGATGCTCAAGTGGAAACTGTTATTATAAGATAACTCAACCATATAAATATGTTGATCTCATCCTCCTATAAAGTCCATCGATCATGCTCTCAATATGTCCTCATGTGTTTGGATAGTCCTCTCGGATTGGACATCAGTTTGAGGATGATAGGCCGTACTGAAGTTCATTTTAGTATCCAGATCATATTGAAGACTCTTCCAAAACATAGAGGTGAATCTTGGATCTCGGTTAGACACAATAGATAGTGGTACTCCATGTAGTCTTACCACTTCCCTGATATATATCAGTGCCAGTTGATCCAATGCGAAATCCTCCTGAAAAGAAATGAAGTGTGCAGTTGGTGTAAGAAAATCCACCACAACCTAGATTGCATTGCTTCCATTAGATGTCCACATAAGTCCAGTGACAATGTCCATGGTGATGTTCTCCCATTTCCATTCAGGTATGGGTAATGGTTGCATCATCCCATTAGACTTCTGCCTCCTTGCCTTCACATACTAGCACACCAGGAACTATGATGTATATTTTGTGATCTCCTTCTTCATATTATCCCACCAAAATTTTTCTCGGAGATCTTGATACATCATTGTTCTCTCTGGGTGAATAGAGAAATTTTAACTATGTGCATAATCCAAAAGTTCTTTCTTCTGCTCCAGAATTGATGGAACACATAGTCTTTTCCCAAATCTCACAATTCCTTCTTAATTAACATTAAAAACCAAGGATTTCCCTTTTTCGATATCTTCCACTTTTTCCTGAATTCCCACGTCATCCTTTTGAGCATCCTTTACCCTTTCCAAAAGAGACGGTTCATTAATCATTTGTGAAAGGATTCATGATGTTCCATTTTTTATGATTCCCATGTCCATATTCATAAAGTCTAAGATGATTGGATCCTTCTCAATTATCATCATTAATAGAATTTTTGGGTCCTTTCTACTTAGGGCATCTGGAACTTTGTTTTCTTTCCCTGGGTGGTAATGTATTGAACAATCATAATCCTTGATGAGCTCCATCCATCTTCTCTGGCACATATTAATCTCTCTATCTGTGAATATATATTTAATAATCATGTGGTCAGTATACATCTCGCATTTTTTCACATAGAGATAATGCCGCAATATTTTCAAGGAAACGATCACCACTGCCAACTTCAAATCAAGTGTTGGATAGTTTCTCTCATGGATTTTCAACTACCTTGACGAATAGGATAGCACTTTATCATTATGAATCTGCACACAGCCTAAGCCCTTCTTCGAAGCATCACTGAAAACCATAAAAGGTTCCCCACTTGTGGGTAAAATGAGCATGGGCGCGGTGATAATCCTCTTTTTCAACTCCTTGAAGCTTACTTCGCATTCATCACTCCATGAAAAATTTACTCCCTTTAGAGTTATCATGGTAAGAGGGTTGGAAAATCGTTAAAGATTTGTCACAAATCATCGATAAATCCAGTTAACCCCAAGAAGCTACGGATATCCGTTATCGATGTTGGCCTCGGCCATCCCTCAATTGCATCTGTTTTGGAGGGATCCAACGAAATCCCATTTCTTGTGATGATATGGACCAAGAATGATACCTCCTTCAACCAGAACTCACACATTCTGTACTTTGCATAGAATTTCTCTTTGCACAAAGTCTCTAGTACAGTTCTTAAATTCTCCTCATGATCCTCCTTGGTTTTGGATTATATTAGAATATCATCAATAATGAATACCACAATTTTGTCGAGGTAATATCTACTGACACTATTCATCATGACCATGAAGATCTCTGGAGCATCAGCGAGTCTTAAAGGCATTACTTTTAATTCATAGTGCATGTATCTTGTACGAAAAGCAGTCTTGGGGACATCTTCCTTCTTCACCCTTAATTGATAATATCCCGACCGCAAATCTAACATAGATATGAATTGTGCTCCATGCAGCTGATCAAACAAGTCATCGATCCATGTAATAGGATACTTGTTCTTTATTGTGATTTTGTTATGTTCATGATAATCAATGCAAAGCCGCATTGACCCATCCTTCTTCATGACAAAGTGGACTAGTGCACCCCATGGCGAATCACTTGGGCATATAAACCCTTTATCCAGATTCTCCTGTAGTTATTTCTTCATCTATTCAAGCTCTACGATATCCATTCTATATGGAGTCTTGGATATTGGTAGCACGCCTGGTATAAATTCAATTGAGAATTCAACATCTCTTCTAGGAGGAAGACCAGTCAGTTCCTTGGGAAACACTTTAGTGAATTCCCTCACAATGAGAATTTTTCAAGTATTGTTTCTTCCATGGACTCAATCATCTGAGCCACATACATGTGCTCATAGGGTAGTAATATCCATGCTTGAGATGATGGAGCTAAAGGAGATTCATCTTCCTCCTTACAATTTTAAATAACCAGGGGTCGATTCTCAATATGGAGTGTGATTTCCCTCACCCGACAATTTATTTTGGATCTATATAAGGAAAGCCAATACATTCCAATAATTGCATCAAATTCCACCATAGGGAGTATGAAGAGGTTCTCAGGGAAATTCAATCCTCATATTATAAAATGGGTGGATTAATATTCATGGGATTCAATGATTTCCCCATTTTCCGTAATCACCGACATCTTCATATCCATGATTTGTGGTGGTGGTGGGATTGTTCAAATAAACATTTTAGATATAAAAGAATGCGTAAAACCTGAATCAAAAAGTACGTTTGCTATTCTTGAATGTATAACTAGCATACCAGTAACCACATCATTGTCGGGGTTCACTTCAGCAGAAGTGATGGAAAAATCTCTTCCTTGCTGCCTTGGAGGTTGTTTGTTGCCTCTGAAGACCTTTGGATTAGGTCACTGATTTTCTAGATGCCCCAATTCTTTGTAGTTGTAGAAATTAACAACGCATTGAGGTTCGAACGGAGCATTACTCTCCTCTGTTGTAGTTTTGGGTCTTTCTTGCTGACAGTTAACAGCTAGGTTCTCTTCTCTTTCACACTTAAAGCATTTCCACGTCACCTTGAGGAAATTTCCAGGGTGCATCTTTCCGCACTTTTGGCAAGTGGGGTGCTAGATCTTCTTAGCACAATTGGATTTATCCATGGGACCACCATCATTGAAGTCCACCTTACGCTTCTTGTCCCCATGATACCCCATTGATTCCCCAATCTCCATTTCGACCTTGAGGGCACATAAGACAATTTCCTCATAGCTATCGAAGTCACGGATCACTAACGCATTCCACAGGCTAGGCTTCATCGCACCGAAGAAGCAGTCAACCTTGCATTCTGGGGTAACGACAAAGCCAGAAGTGTATCGTGCAAGCCTTGTGATGTTTGGCTCATATGCTCCAACAGATTCTTCTTCCTTTTTCTTGATGGAAAGGAAGTCCCTTTCCATCTTAAGCTGGAGGGTGCGCGGAAAATATTTATCGAAATAAATCTTCCGTAAATCCTTCCATTCCAATACCCCGATCTCCTCCTCAGGCTTCATATTTTTTATCAACATCCATCATTGATCAGCTTCACCCTCTATATGATCAGCCACCAGGAGAACCTTCTATTGTTCATAGCAATGAAGGATGGAGAAGATATTTTCAATGGAGTAGATCCATTGTTCAGTGATCGTGGGATCTGATGATCCACTAAAACTATGAGGCATTTATCTCATAATGCTCTTGATAGTGACTTGTTCCTTCTTAGGGGGGTTTGGAAGTTCCTCTTGACCTGTGTTTCTATTCAAATCTTGAGTTAGCTGAGAGAGAAGCTTGACCAAGTGCGCGATTCCCGCTCCCATTGTATTGGTCATCTCATTAGTATACTCATCACACTGATATTCACATTGGTTGTTTGACCGAGTCCTCCTATTACTGTCCATTGGCTGGAATAAAAGGAAATTTAGGGGGTAACACATAAAGGGTAATACAAACAAAAAAGTTAATGACTTATAAAAAAACATTTATTTCCATAACTCATGTTTCTATAGGCTTCAATCTAGGCTTTTCATGGTCTATTTTCTAACATATATTCTTAGGTGCATTTTATTAATTCCAATAATAAGGGTTCATACTATGCTTTTGAAGTTATCAAAACATATCCCCCAAGACTGTCGTAACCAAGAGTGTAGCATGGCCCATTGTTGTGCACCAGTTCCAGTTCGAGTCTAGCTGAAAGCGGTGTTTTCGGGTTTTACCCCTAGGATACAGCTATGCCAGAGCCGCCTCTACCAGCTCGTATCCATACAGGGATGTATTTGTTTGATAAACCACTTACTCAGTACTTACCAATACATAGGGATGTTATTATTATACTTAGTCCAGTCTCAATGTCTTTACTGGGGTTTTCTAATCGTAATTCAAAAAATAACTAAACCTATCCTCTAATACCAACTATGACAATCGTGTTTTTATTACAAATATATACATGATTTATTACAAAAACTATTTACCTGATACAACAATAGATGATTGAGAGGTCTAGTGTCTTTGGGGCTTAGGATCATTACATGACAACTTAAAACATAAAATACGACATCTTTATTGAAAACGTCCTTTACATGACCACTACATTCCCTCGTACATAGCACTGCATGGGATAACCTGGGGACATGCATAAGAAAAGGGTGAGCTATAAAGCCCAATAAGGGAATAAACATGGAATACATGAGTAGTACAATACATGTTAGAAAATAGTCGTATCAATTGATAACAAGTAAAAACATGGACACAAAGGCAAGATAAAGCATGATAATCATAACATGGAAATGTGGCAACAACACTTAACATTGAATTAGCATGAGCCAATGCCCATTGCACAAAGAGCATGAGTAAATCCTCATTTCACATGAATCATGAGAAAACCCTAATTGCACATGAATTATCATGAGTCAACACTCATTGAACATGAAGTATCATGATAGTATACTTTACCCAATGCATTAGAGCACTATAAGGGTGCACCCTTCTTAAACATTTCATTTCATTCATAAGTGTGCCACATGGATCATAAAACATGGATTCATAAAACATAATCATTTATTGCAAGATAATGGAATATGTAATTAATACATGAAACTTTATAATCAATAAGTAAATGTTCATAAAGGTGAATACCCTTGATCGAGAAAATGGCTTCGTATTCACTACACAATGGAATTGGCTTAGAAAATAGGTGCAATTTCGGTAGCGTAACGATGTTACATAAGAATTCATAAAAATGGTTAATGAGGGAGAAAGGGGTGTCTCATCATATTTACATGAAATAGACAGTATGGGGGGTCATAAAGATACATTTCCCAACAATTGTAGTGGAATTTATATTCATGATACAAAAGTATTGCTTGAATGTAAATGAGGAGAGAAAAGTTCCTTTCGGAATTTCGGCGTAGTAACGGGTGTACATGGGAGGTATTTAATGAGAGGGAAATGGGTCTTCCATCATTCAAAAAATAAGTGGGCAGTATGGGGCGGTTCTAAACTATACCCCTGCATTTATAATTTAAATTTAAAGGGAATAACAATATTAAGAAAATTTGATAAAAATGTGAAAGGAAGAAAACCCTAACATGGAAGTGTGCTTTCAAATGCTTCAGAGAGGCATGAGAGAGCCTTCTTGGAAGCTTGTGGCACCGTGGGAGGCCTCTAGAGAGAGTAGGACAATGGTTGGATGAACTTCAAAGTCTTTGACAGAGGAGTAAGTGGGAGCCTGGGTGGGTTTATATAGGAAAGGTTGGTGAATTCTTTATTATTTAGGTTTGGGACCCCTTACATTAAACTAATCCAAACCACAAATCATCTCATGGTTTCTGCACATGGTTTTTGGAAAATGGAAGAGGAAGATAATATTTTATAAGGCCATAGTACGAACATCTTAAAATAATGGGGTTGCTTATGTGGAGGTGAGTTACACTCCAATAGAAAACATTTTAAAAAGAAAAGGTGTTCAATATGTCTTGAAGGGTCCATTAATGTTTTGAAAATTAAGTCAAACAAACCCAAAATCACATTATTTTAATGGTAAAACATATATTGTCCGAACAGAAAGCTTATTTTATTTAATTACATCACTATTGGTTCATTATGTTATCATAAAACACATTATATATTTAAATGGTATTTAAATTTTAACCAAAAATTTTACTATCTCATAAAATTATGAAAAATGCACCGTTGGATAATTTTGACATCCTGATTGCAGAAATAAAATTTATTTTATCGAAATAATTATATAAATATGTTAATTTTCACTTTTAAAATAAAAATAGGCATTTATCTAAAATTCATGGGGTTTTGAAAAAAATGGCTTTCAAACATTAATAAAAATTACAATTGCATTCATAAAATTATATGATCCTTTGTATATAATAAAATTAATTTGATACTAATAATATTTTATTAAAATATTATTTAATTCAAAAATCCATTAACTTAATAAAATATATTTCTTAATTATATAATATCTATGAACACTATTTTAAATTTTAAAACTATTTACAATCTATCAATAATGACAAGAAAGTATATTCATTATTATATACAAAAAAATTTCAATGAACGTAGTACTAGTGATTTTTTACATAACCCCTTAAAACATATACATAAGACCTATGGGTAAGGTGTGTGATGGTGACTGACTCTTGGGGTGGCTTAGATAACATCGATCGAGTGGTAATTTCTATAAACTTCCATTTTTTCCATAGACGGTCGCGTTTGAGCTTCACATGATAAAGCTCAGCTTGGGCATGGTCAAGATCGAAGCCCAAAGACGCCACCTCTTTTCCGAGCTCTGACAAATGGGCTTCGTATGGAGCAATTCTACTGGATGTGGGCATCGATTCCTTTGTCTGAGTAAATTGGGTTTGTTAATGAACTATATTTATAGTATTCATGTGATCACTGTTCAACAACTATAAAATCAACGGTCGCAATTCTTAACCATAAAACCAATGAAGTGGACATTTTATATAAACATTTTACATAAATAGATCAATAGGGATATAAGAAGAAACTTTCCATGAAAGATTCCCTTAAATGAGGGAAAACATATAAGGTATATTTATAATTTTTCATATTTTCCATGAAACATCTATTAGAAACCTAATTATATCATTATACTCCATTATATGACGAAAAAGATATAAGTTATATTTGAAATCTGTCATATTTTCCATGAAAAACATATTAAAAACCTAATTATATCATTAAACAACCCATTGATATAATAATAATTTCCCAAATATATGTTCCTATATAAGAGAAAGATACGATATTTAAAAGGAAGATCTAAGATAAAGGATAATGAGATCTTACATTGATTTTATTATATCTAATCCCCTATGATCAGTAAGAATTACTACCCAAAAGGATTAAGGCCTTGAAAATCGCAATTAGGACTTTGAATTATTAATATAATAGGATGTATGAGATTGAATTGTTTTAAGGACATTTTTTTGTGTATAAAATAAAGAATATTATTATTAATTATTTCTCATCATGTCGTTGTGTCCCATTGTTTGGAAATTTGTTATAAAATGAAGCCCCTTGTTATATACACAATAGAAGATAGATGATTTAGTGACAATTTTTTTCGAACCATGCACCATATAATTGAAATTCCACATTCCAAATGATATACATAAAACATCACATCCTAACAATTCCATGTGGTTTTTCATAAACATGTGTAATCATTGTACATGCTAATTAAACTAAAAATCTTCCAAAAAAATAACTAGAAATTGTTTGATAATGGTTCAAAATATCAGATTGTCCAAAAAAAGGAATTTATATAACTGAAGGGAAAATTCATATTTTAATGATAATATTTTTGAAAAAAATAAGAAATGTATATTTTATTTGTAAACCCCAAATATTTTATTTTAAAATCAATTTTTTTTTTCTAAATACTGTTATTTAAAATAATAAAATTATTTATAATTAATTACATTTTAATTTTTTAATATCAAAATTGATATTGATGTAGAAATATTATCATTATAATAAATATTTTTAAAATTAAAAAAATATTATGCATTCAATTATTTTTATTTTTGTACATAAACTTCCTAATTGTGATTGAATCATTTTAACTATAATTTAAAAGGGGAATAAACCAACAATATTATTTTTGGAATATTTTTTAGCAATAGGTAATCGATTTTAAATAAATATTTTATAACATAATAACATTTATTGGAATGTATAAAATCATGATAAAAAATATATCTACATTATCTTCAAATAAAAATTTATAAAAATTAATGTTACAATATTCAATATATACCTAATTTTTTTGTAAAATATTATGTTCTTACAAATTTATTAAAATTTATAAAAAAATTAGGGGATGAATAAAATATAATTGTGTTAAATATATATGTAATTTTTGATAAATACTTAGTAATAAAAATCATACTGAATGTATTATAATTTCATTAAATAAGAATGTGGGGTGTAGGAAGGATAAAAATTGTAGATTTGTTTATTTTTGTAATTATTTCACAAATATTTTTTGAATACATGTTTATAGAGGGATGATTGGAATGTATTTATGTATATATTACGAGCCCCTATTATAACTAACATTCCATGGGTTGAAAATCATTCAATTACTCTTTTACTCTATATTTTAGCCAATTATTCCATGTATTTTTATTAGCCCATAATATGTTGGTGGAAAAACCGAAAAAATAATTGTCAATTATTTTACAAGACTCAATAATCAATTTGAGATAGTTTCACTAAACAACCATCATTTTCATGTCAACATAGATTGTAATATTCTCCTTTTCCATTCACAAATGTTCTGTGAACGATTAGATGTTTTTACATTTTCTATTTCCTCACATGCAATGTTTCCAATACAATCATTCCACCCATTATACAAATACATATCAATCTCTATAGCACCCCTACCACCTCTAATAATTCCAAAATCACATATTTCTGGTAAAAGCCTTCACACAACTAAAGCTATAATATATCATCCAATTTAATTTTCTATCCAAAAATAACCATGAGGAAATGAAATGATAATATATAAGTCCATTAAAATAATTCCCAATATAATATATATTTACATAAAAGGATAGTGTTGGAACCCCCAACCATTATTTTACAAGAAAATGAAATATCCAATTTATGTTTTACTTCTGTGGTAATCATTTGTTAGCTTAGGTTTCTTGAATAAACATTCTATTTTATATGTTCTGTCTAAATTACCTAAAAAACATAATTGATGATGTATATTAATAAATTTTTTATTTATAATAGTTTATCTATTTATTCATTTTCTATAAAAATTACCATATTTATATGAAAAATTATCCATAATAACAACCCACTATTTATGTGGCGATAGAGAAAAATAATACAAATTAACCATGTATTAGTCTCCCTAACATCAGGATTTTGGGTCGTACTGGAGAAAATAATTGGGTACATATTATATAGTAAATTTTGAATTAATCAAACAAATAACATAAAATATGAATAGAATTAACTTATAAAACACTTCATTATAGATCAACCATCATTCCACAAAATTCATTTTCATTTAATGGAAACTATAAATCATACACCATTTATTATCTTCTCTTTGTTATAGTAGGATAAAAAATAACTCCAGAGAAACATCGTAAAAATATATTTGTATTCCCCCATGATTTTTTGGATCTATTGACATCCAACCAATTTTTAATAAATCCCTTCAAACATGACCTAATACAAACATAGGGAGAATCAATACAAACTATCTCATTTATTTTATCCAAATTTTAATCTCAAAATATAATTATCAAATGAAACACATCATGATAATTTTTGTCAGGGCTTCAATTAATATCATTTATACAAATCTACTTGTAAATACACATCATTCATTATATGTCACAATGACTTTAAATGAGAGGACTTATTATGTTTTTTAGAGTTGTAAGCCATAAAAAAATAGTTTCATTAAAACCATGCAAAATTTATCAACTTGTTACAACCCCATAACACATTATAAATTACATATAATGTTTTTCAATTGCTCCATGAAATATACCATAATGAAATTTCAACACAACCAGTGACTGTTATAACAAACATGAAATTTTTTAATGATCCCATATCATCTGCATGAAATATATGATCATATATACATACTTATAATTCAGATAAATAAATGATTTAATGGATGGGACATTATTTATAATGTCTATATTCTATACAATATAGATTATATATGCATAACATTAATCGTAATTTATCACTAATTATAAGTAATAATAATTATGCTTAATTTATTTCAAATTTATATATACATGATTCAAATAATATCATCATAATCATTCATATTTTATTTATACTAATCCCAAATAATAAACCTTCAATCATCATTTATTAATTATTATATAACTTCATTTAAAATCATATTTCAATATTTTTTGTAAATCATTTTATTCCCATCAATAAGGAATAAATCATTATTAGAAATTATCTTGATCCCATAAAATTGGAATTTAAAATTTTCGTAAATACTTTCATATATTTGTTTCAATCATTTAAAATTTATAATTTATAATTTTGAATAATAATTTTTATATTTCAAATGATAAAAATTATTTTGAAATTGAATAGGATGAAATAACATATAAAACATATTCAATAATGGTATTGTTTAATCTATATTATCTCATTCTACTATATTCTTTTTGTTTTTTAGAGGATATAATTATTGTTTAAACATAAACAGTTTAGTAAATTAATTCATCTCAACCACTTTTTCATTTTTTTTCTAAAAAATTAAATTATATTGAAATAAGTTAATGTGTTCCATAAGAGTACATAAAAATATTACCAACATGTGTAACACATATAATGTAATCATGTATTTATCCTATAATGAAAAAAATCACACCATGTGACCATAATATTTAATCCACTAATTCAGTGATGTTTATCCCATTTATTCATTTATGATAAAATTTTGGATATAATATATTTATGATTAGGAAATTATGAATAAAATAATTTATTTACAAAGGGTTTGTTATTGGGTTTCTAATGAACCTAGAAACTATAAAAAAAATTATATCAATAAACTAAATATGAAATAATTCCCTAATGAAATATGAGATTTTATGGAAATTTTACTTTTCATACATAAGGGTATAATATCTCATATAAAAAACTAAAAAATATACACCCCCAATTAATACCATCCCACACACCTCCACCCATTATGTTTATGATGCATCCCAAAAATGTTTTTGGTTTTAACTCATTGTTAATAGGATTCAAAAAACCTCTTAAAATTTATTATTATATATTCAATATTTATCGATGTGATTTATGTGATGTTTTACATACACATCCCATCAAACAATATAGTAGATAGTGGAGTTCATAAATAAAACAAGAGATTAGGAATTTTATTAAAATAACCCTTGGGGTTCACAACATAATTTTATAGTTAGTATCCCCTACTTCCATAAATGATAATATTAGTGTATATATCAAATAAAATAATGTATCTCCTCCAACTAGTAAACCTTAAACTAAACCTTGAATGGGTTAAAAACCCCCATTAATATAATAATTTTATTCATTCACCAACTTTTTTTACATATATATTCAAAAATAAATATTATTTAATAATATATCAAATAAATAAAATAATTCAATAAAAAAATATTTATGTAAATAAATTAAAATAAAATACATTAAAAAATAATTTGAATCATGCCATTATGAAACCCTTATCCAAGGGCAGACAACCAACTCTAAAATATGATGCTCTGTAAAAAAATATGGAAACATCTAAAATATTTTTATAAAAACTATCCCCCTTTGTAAAATACAATAGATGTACCCAATGAAATATATCAAACTCCCAATGTGTAATTTATGAATCTTAGAAATATATAATCATTCAAAAATGTTCTTTCGCATAACTGTCATTAAATAATTATTAAATAACAATCATTAAAAAACATAATGACCCTCTAAAAAATATAATCTTTATATCAATAGTCAATATGATTAACCCTTATAAGGATCAATTATAATCCAAAAATATCAATAATAAAAACTAACATATAGTATAAATTAAAAAAAATTACTATTCAATTTACTATAAAAATAACCAAAATATCAACTCAAAAAAGTAAAAAAAATGTATAGATTATAATTACACTTGTTACTATAGTGAAATATAGGAATCCCATTTCACGATGTTCTCCTTTATAAAACCATTTATCCACCACACATGAAGAAATTAAATTACAATTCCATATAGAAAATTTTACCTTTCCTCCATTAATATAACCAAGATGCTCCTTATATGTTTTATCCTCCTATAATTATGATGTTTACTATTTTTTTCACATGGTATTAATTGTAGATATAATTCCATAACTGAGGTATATAATATAAGTATCATACATTCTATAATGGAAAAACAATTCAATATAATATTAATTAAACCGAACCTTTTTTGATGTTTATTATTTTATTATATTTCACACTAAATATAACATGAAATATTATTAATATTTAATATATATTACCTAATATAATACGGATTAAAATAGCCCAGAATTTTACAATAATGATAAAATTGAAAACTAATGGAAATGAAATGGTGTGCTCTATTGGATCCACAAAAAAAATCATATCATGAAAAATATTAAGATAAAAATAATCTTTTGGAATATAATTTACACTATCAACATAATTGTAAATCCATTGGAAATAATTTATTCAACGATGATTAATGATAGAGTATGTATAGAGTATACTGGGAAACGATACCATTGGGATATAACTTTTACCTGATTGTTGGAATATATGACTATCAATCAATATTACCATTAGTCAATGTTATCATTGGGTATTTTGATAAATTATAAAAATGATACTATTATAATTAGTGTTTATAAAGGGTAATGTTAATGGAAATTCGATGTAGAAAGAAGAAATGGTGTCCTCAACCAGTGGACTCGATGTTTTTAATGTCCATTTTCAGAAAAGTTGGAGGGGGTGGAATCAAAAAGGTTCTCCATTTACCAAGACAATGTATAAATTAAACAATTAAGGATGGAATTATTTCACATATGAGGTGTTTTCATGTTCTTGTGTATCACCACTGGGTTAATGATAGCTGAGACACGTGATGAAACTACCACCATCACAAACCTCACTATTAACATGTATGACATTAATAAGGTGTTATGTATCTATATCTCAGTATAATAAAACTTTAGTTTATATTTTATGAAATTATATAGTTATTAATTCAATCCCTTTTTCCTTATTATTTTATTTAAATTTCTAATCGTTAATATTGGATAAATTTGATAGCAAGATTTTTGGGCATAAATCAAAGATAATCCTAAATTCAGAAAATATATACTCCTTTATTATAAATACATTAAAAAAAGAATAAATTTTCTTAAAATACAGTTTTATTTAAGTATTAAATTAATATAAATTATATTATAATTTTTTATTATAAGAAAAATATTATGTGAATATTAATTTCAACATAGTGGAAGAAATTTTATTTAAAAAAATATAATGATGTATCATTTAATATTTAAATTTATTTGGTTTAGGGAATTATTTTTGTATAATAAAAAACATGTATTAAATTTTCATTTTTAAATTAAATTATAGTGACAATTTGTAAGTTTTTTATGATACATTATTTTTTATTGACTTGAGGAATACAGTGTTGTGTTTATCGTATGTTTTTTGACTTTATATTTATGTAATAATGAATGAATATTTATATAAAAGTTTCTACGTCAATAAATTTGTTATTTTATTAATGTTGAGTATTTTAATGAAGTTTTACAAATTTTAAAACCATGAAATATCATTCCAATGTCTAAAATAGAATTTTTGATTTAATAATATTATTTTTTAAACAATTTAATTTTCCATGTCCAAGAAATTATTAAAAAATCATTTCAAGTTGAATGGATTAAAATAAAAATATGAATATCTTCAATTTAAAAAATAATAACCTAATACCAAGTTGAGGTAAATAGTTTTAATTCTACAAAACCTATAATTCATGGACCAATATAAATAAATAATTTATCAATACCGAAAATTTCATGATAAATAACCACAATTCCCTAATTTACACACCAATAAAAATACTTTATCCATGATGTTATATTAATTTTATATCATAATGAGTCCATCCACGGTGTCTCTAAGGTATTAAGGATCCATCCCCATGTTCTAGGATGAATGTCTTATTGGTATTGGAATTCATTTTTTCCTATTTTAATTCAACTACCTCTTGTGTGGTCTATTTTCATAGAGTTGAATTACATTGAATTCATACTATTTTTCATAATCCCATTATTCTTAATATATTTTTTATAAATAATATACAATTTTCTCTCCCATTATACCCATCTCTTACTCTATGGTTTATACCATCATTCTGTCGAATTCATTTATTGAATTTAACAATTTTATAGGATATATTTTTATTTTATGAATAACCAACAATTTTACTTATAAATGGTATTCCATATACATGTAAACATAATTTATCGACTGGGGGGGGGATTTTTGAAACCCATTTGACCATTTCATTAGATTTAATTATTTAATATGAAACAAATTCATTATTCCCCTCAGCTTATCAATGAATTTATTAATTATGATTCTTGTGGCTCACATGAATTTTTAAATATGAAGAGTTTTCATTTATTGAAAAAAAATTAATTGGTAAACGAATTAATCTCTTGGAATGAAATGTTTCATGACAATATAATAAAAAAACTTGGACGTTATTTTTTATGACACCTTAGTAATAAATCATGGTGATGAGATTACGAATATATCTTTTTTTAAATTTCAGACATATTTCCATGTTTTGTATCATTTTATTATTATTATTAAATCTTTTTATTCCTAATATATTATATATAAGGAGGTTTTAGATATCAATTACATTTTTTATCCCATACTATGATTTATTCTCACCCTTTTATATTGATATATTCCCCCTACAGTTTACTTCTAGTAAAGATACGTATTATTGAGTAACGAACTACTTTTTATAGAAGATTAAATTTTTATAATTATTATATTTTTCTTATATAATTATTATATTATTTTCCATGTTTACAAGACACTAATTCTCAAAATAGCATTCGATTTAATCAATGAAATATTCTTTTTTTCAATTATGTTAAAAACAATGTTTTAAAAAGGTGGGATTCCATTGATTTTTTTAAAAAAAGCATGGTTTATTTTTTTTCAAAAATATGAAATACCCCTAGTTTATTTTATTTTTTATGTGAATGAATTATGTTTGATAGATTGAGTTATACAAAACTCATTGTTTTAATGAACAATAATATACTATTTAAATTTAATTATTTAATGTGATGGATGTATCCTACCCATTATAGTTGTGGGTATCAATAATATACACTAAATGATTTAAAAAAATTTACACATATAAAAAATGAATTCATTAATGTTCAATTTTATAGAAATAATGATATATAAATAATTTGAATGTTAAGGGAATGTTTTTTATAAACCATTTTTTATTGGACACTTTGGATTTCTATATAAATAAATTAAATTTATTGATATTGGAGACTACACTAAATAAAATGAATATATTATATATTTGGTAATCAAATTATCATTCATTTAATATTTTTCATAGGAAAGGGTTATGAATAAACCATTTTTTGTTCGTAAAAATTATATTTTAATAAACAATAGTACTATCATGTTTTAGGGGTTTATAACTAATATATTGTTTCTACTTTATAATATAAAAGATAATATATGAAATTATTTAATGAAATAAAAATTTGAAAATATTATTTCATTTAATTTTAGTTAATTTTATGAAAATAATAATATTTTATGGACACATATAATACTAATTTTTATTTAAATTTCCATTTCATTTAATGATTCTAAAAAGTTCCATTTTATTAATAAAATATTTTAATTTTAATTTAATTTTACCTATGTTTTTTAAAGTAAAAACTAGGAAATTATTATTAATTATATTATAAATGTTTATATATATATATATATATATTATAGAAAAAAAAATTCATTGGAATTTTTTTTTCATTGCATATGTGGGTTTAGTTTTTAATTAAATTATTCAACTTATGGGAATTAAATTTTGTAAAATTTATTATATATTTAAACACACATTAATTAATATTAGTAAATAAGTTAAACCAAAATTAGGAACATTGAAAATAGTAATGACAATAAAACAATAATTACCATGGCTATGTTTCATACTTAGTTATTAATGTTACATGTACGTGTGTTGAAATTAACTTTCCAAACGTTTTGGATTTTATTTTTTATAAATTATTTATTATTTAAAAATTGTGGTTACCAATTATTTAGTAAATACAATTTATTTTTAGTACCCAAGGATAAATTATCTACATAAATATATAAAAATTATTATTACTATCGAGAAAACTAAAATTATAAATGTTAGTAAACATAAAGGGTAAGGAATAACCTTTTAAAAAAATTTGTTTTAGATGTTTTCTTAAAAATATGATTCCAATAACCATAATTTATTATAATTTAGGAACATTTTATGAGTTTCACTTCTCATTATTAACATGTTCTGGGTATTTAGAAAAATATCGAAAATTCACAATTATTAAAGGGTACCTCCACCCCTCACAATATCACACATATCATGCCATTTAGACAAAACAAACCAAAAAATGATCCCACAAATCCTTGTAAACATTCAATAGATTCTTCCCAACCTAAAAGACCAACCTTGGGTACTTAATATGATATCCAATGTAGGTAGTTAAATGATAAGTTAATTATCTTCACTAATTTATTTTTATTTACTACTTATCTTACCAACGTCATTTCTGAATTAAAATTTTCAATATTATGAAATCATTGTCTACTATAAAAAATATTTTATTAAGATTATGAAATAAACTATGTTTGTGTCTTCTTTAAACTTCTGGTGAAGAAAACCATTGATCATGTGTATGACAGACTATAACCTCACAGACCAATATATATTGTTTTCCATCACTACCAATCTTGGCAAGGGATAATGATAATGATAATTATTATATGTGATATTTATGATATTTTTATACTAATTGAATTATAATAAAACATATACCATGTTACCTTATAATCTATTGGAAAACAATATCACTGCTAGTGTGAATATTTATATTATCACCTCCACGAAGCAATTTTTTTTTTCAATTTTATTTTGACAAGTATCGTAAAATGGATAGACATAATAAATATATATGATATCAAAGAAATAAATGATATCCTAAAAAGGCAATATATTTTAAAATTTTTTGTGTTACATCCAATAAGGAATTTGAAACACCATTCATGTGTACATAAGAACTATGTCTCCATGAATAGTGTAATTCATTTTATCTCTATAACATTTTTTGATGACTATAAATAGTTGTATTATGAATTTATATGATATTTATATCTTGGAGTAAATTATAGATCTAATTTAAAAATGTTCAATGTAAAATTTCATAGAATTCCAAACCAAATCATACTTGAAATGTGAAACAATTATTACCCAAAACATGAATTTAAAAAGTAGTTATTAATAAACATGTACTAAAAGGTTATATGTAAATCATATATGGTAGTATATATGATTATGGATCTATAATAGATATATAATACATATATAATGGTTATATATTCAGTTATAACTTGTGTCAACAAATTCAAGACATGAGGTATGAAATTTATTGTCTCTCTTAGATTTCTAGAAGAGCTATTCGTTATTCCCCTATCATTTAATTTGTGTACTGTTTATAAAAATCTGGAATTTATTTTATGATAGTTATTATAAATTATTTGGATTTAAATTTCACAATTATGTTTGATATCTCATGGGGTACCTAATATAGAAGATAACAATATGTTATGGGTTTAATGTCATAATCTTATTGTCTAATGGGATCATTAATGATTATGATTAAATTCATTAAATATCACGACATATATCTCCATAAATTCATGAAATTATATACCCTTAGGATATTTATATAAATAAATTTTCATTCTTTTTTTCTTCGATTAACATACTAATGGTTCCAAACTAATTTTTTTATGAAAAACAGTTTTTATTTTTTTCTTTTTTTTGGAATTTTGTTTCTTCCACATCCATGCCTTCAAAAAAGTTTTTAGATAATAATATTAATCAAATTTTTGTTTAATGATATTTATAATCCAATTTTATTTTTTACAAAATGGTTTAAATTTATTACGCATTTTATTTCCCAAAAAATTAATTTTTAAAATTTTTACCGAAGGTGAGAGTGTAATATACGTTTTAATGTTTGCAAAATTAATTGTATTTTATAGTATTATTAACACTAAATTTATTAAATATTAATTTAAAATATTTGAAATGAATTTTTCAAAAAAATGTTAGCTTGAATATTTTTTATTTCTTCAATTTAATTTAGTATTTTCATATTGGAGAGCTTATTTTCCCCAATAAATGTTCAATGTGATATTTCAAAATATTTTTATATTTGATGTGACAAAATTTATTTTTACTTAATGATTAATTGGGATATTTTCCAATCATAAAACTTTTATTAATTCTCTATATGTTTTATATTTATTATATCATGATATATCAAGTTACTCAATGATGAAAATAAGAAATACATATTGAACCCATTACATTCCTATTTTTTATAATATGATTTAATGTTTATAAAAACAATTTATTTTCATGGGTTATATTATTATTTATGTTTTATTATCATGTAAAACAAATATATTTATATTATATGATTTTTGGGATCATGATCTCACTTTAGTGAATTCAGTAAAATGGATGACTCATGAGTTATTTATCTTATCTCTAAACCGGATTCATTGATTAGATTGTTATTGAAAGACCTAGAATTATGTCCATAATGTTTTGTGTGATCCTGATATCATGTTCAAAATGTTATGCATGGACCTGATTTCTGGTCTATATGGTGATTAGTGGACTTCCATTCTTGTCCATATGGTTATTCAAGGTACAGGTTTCAAGACTATAATATTATCATATTCCCCTACATCATGTACCTAACTAAAAGAGTGAACCAATTATTAATTATAAATGTCCAATGTTTTATAAGATTACATTTTTTCACATTAATAATTCTATGATTATTCTATCATGGTCTATTTTCATGGAATTCATTTTTGATTTATTTCTTATGAACATCCAAGAATGGTTCAATGATTTATGATGTTGGTTTATGTTTTGTTTGGAGTAATTAATGATTCTGAATGTTAGGTTCATGTTCTCATTCACTTCAATGAATATTATTTTTATCTTACTACTGATATCCCGCATTCTTATTTTTACAATGGATTTGAGCTCACCCTTTATTATATATTCATTCCCTAGTTTATGAATAATTATTTTATGTATGGTAATACTATGGAGGAAACCTATTGGGGAAATATTTTTGGGAGGTTTTTATGATATTCCATGAAATAGTATTATTATGTATCTATTATTCAACGAATGTTAACCATTGTAGCCAACATGATTGTAACATCCCAGGTAAATAATGAATAAAACATTTTCGTATTTATTAATATTTACGAATTAAATATTAATTTTACTTTAAAGGGGTTGCTAGGTTCGATAGTGTACCTGATACGCAACGATGAGTTCCTTTGAAAACTTACGTTGCACACTAGTAATATAATAATATTATTTTAAATGGTAGTTAACATGTAGCCATTGTATTGGCGGGAATGGATAGAAATAACTAAAATATGATTATATATGTTTTCTAAATGTTTTTACATTTATCCAATAAAAGATAAAGGCTTAAAATATAGAAAGAATTCAATTTTAGGCATTTATACCCTAATTTTCACTAAAGGTTCACTTATCACCTTTTGATGGTGAACCGTCATTAAATATAGATTTGATCAATCTTATAAATTCTATTGGACCAAATATAACTCTTCTTTATAATCGGGACATCAAAATTTACTTTGTGTAAATTTTTGGTATCTTTCCGATAAAGTTCATTTTTTAATGAATAGTGTATAATGTTGTATTTTAATTCTAAACCACTTTTTAATCTAATTTATTAAGATGATTAGATAATATTTTTAATTGGTTTTTAAGTGAAATTAGAATATATTTTTACCATTTAATCCAATATTGGTCGTTGGAATTAATTTCACTTTGAAATCGGACTTAAACTAGTGTCAATCTTTTGATGCTTATTGTTTCATAAAAACACGCTATTTGTCATGACAGCAGGAATTAATTATTTAATTAATTAATGTGACTTATATGATTTTAATTGTGTAAAATAGACTTCATTTTTTAATTCGGAATATCAAATATATCTTAGGGTGAATTTTTGGTATTTTTCAAAAAAACTTCAATTTTTGATGAATAGTGAAACAACTAAGTGGTACTTATAAAAACTGATTATTCGTTTAAATGAAATATTACCAATTATGTGTTTTTAATTACAAAATTCTGACATACATGGTTGTCATTAAGAAGTAAAATGTGGTTCAATGAGAATAAAATAATTTTTTGGTGAATAGTAACTATTCAGTTCTTAATCGCGATTAGAGGTAATTACTGTAGTTTAATGTAAGAATAATGTTGTAATAAAATAAAATGACCTAGACACATGTCCTACCCTCATTGGATGTGTCATGGCAGACCAAGACAATCCATGGGTCGACTTGGGGACCACATGGAGCCACTTTGGTTGGAAAATGACATAAATACCTTTTATTTAATGTTAAAGTAAAAAATGACACAAACTTGAAATGTTTTACTAAAACAATTTTTAAATGAGGTTATACAAGTCATATTTTTGACTATAAATAGTCATTTGAAATATAAAAATATTTCCTAAATCATAGTAATTTTTTTATAATTTTTAGACATTAAATAAATTAAATTATTTATAACATCATGATGATGCAACGATGACCTCATTATTTAACGAATTAAATAAAATGGAAAGATAATGTAAAATCTAAGCCCTACACATGTCCAAAACCTATTGGGTGAGTGGATTTCGAACCCTCATCACCTTATACTAGAAATACTTCAATGTGGGGCCTTTAAAATCCGAAACTCTTTTGAAAATAAACTAACATTTTGTAACTTTACAAGAGTGCCCCTCCTCTCCTCTTATAAAAGGCCCGCACCTCTACCACCTTACCCACAATCCCAAAGCCTTTGTCTCAGCCAACCACTGCCCATTTTGTCTCTCTAATTCCCTCTATTACTCCTTGAAGCCTCACTTTGGGCATAAGTCTTCCCAAGGAAGCCTTTGATCTCAAACCAAAGGGAGTTACCCGATTTAACGGAAATGTCTTCTTTTGAGTCCTTTTGTTTTATTTTGCTTCTACAACCCCCTAAAATCTTTTTATTATTTTATTTTGTAACAACTACAGTATCCTAAATATAATAGGATGTTTTTACAAGAAGGATTAGAGATACACTTACACACACCTACATCTAATGGTTAAAGAACATACTGTTTCCGTGGATGGAAAATTTCTGCCTCCCGAAACGATGATTGTTCAACATTCTTCTAACACCTTCAAAGGTGGCCATTAAGATGACACTATATTTATATATGATATATAATATGTTTATGTTTTCCTTAAGCTTCTGTATTTTTCATTTTGAGCATACCTTTATGCTTTCGATTATGGGTAAACACGATATCTTCATTTAAGGAAGTGCGGACTACCGCCCCTTCAAAATGATTTGATTCGTTAATGCCATATGTGGGAAGTATAAAGGATGGATTTAAATTTATTATATATGATTTTATAATATAATTATAATATACCTCTATATAATTATTATTTCTTTCCATTAAAGTATCAGATAGAAATGAAAGTAGCGTTCATGCGTACGTACAGCTTACCATCTCCATGAATGGTGAATTTCATTTCTTATTCTCAAATGTAATGTACTATTATAAGTACATGTATATAATGGATATATATGATGAATGATACATATAAATGATGAATATAATTCTGGAATTAAAATATACATACCTCTCATTTAGTTTTAATTCCATTAATATGAAAAAGAAATAAAAGTAGCATTCATGCGTACATACGGCTTACCGTTTCCATGAACGGTGTGTTTCATTTCTTACCTCTAAATGACTATGTAATATTATAAATACATTTATATGCTAGATATATATGATATATATGATATCCAAATCAGGAATTTCATTCTGTATATAAAGAACCTATGACCACACGAACAACATGTAATTGTAAGACGTCCACTTTCGACTTAAGAACCAAATATCGACAAAACAAACATTATTAACTTGAATGGTTACATAATGTTTATAACATTGAAATAAGTGATATAAAAGTAATAATTAACTTGAAAACGTTTCTTAAGAAAATAGAAATTAACTCATGTTTATTATTCAAGACGTTAAAGAACGATCGAGTCAAGTCGGACCCGAGGTAGGGGACTTCGTCTCAATCTCCTTTCATTGAGGCATATTTCGTTTTATAAAAAACATTATTTTATACAGTGTATAAACCCCTTTGACTTTCATTTTATACAAAGGGAATCTTTTTCTACGAATCGTTTTACTAAATGACAAAAAGAAATGTTTCTTTTAACGTACGCGGTGACAACGACCTTTTCCGCCACCATGAGTATTATTTGGTCTTTGGCTTCCTGAACAAGCCGTAATGTTTTTTAAAATTAAATAAATACCATATACTCTTTTATGTATTTTGGTATTGAAAATGGTTTTTATAATGGATTTGTTATGTCAATATATTTATGTGATATATTGTGATCAAACTGTAGAAATGTTTTCTTTCCATTATTTTTGTTTTATGTCTTATGATTTTTGTAATGGTACTTGGAAATTTGATGGGTGGTTACGTGATAAACCATATGACGGATGGAGCCGTGAATACCAGGATTGGTGGTTACGTTATAACCTCCAATGCATTAGGTATGGAAGTCGGCCGTATGGCTATTCCATTAAGTATGTATGGAAGTTGGCCGTATGGCTATTCCATTAAGTGATATGTGTGGAAATCGACTGTATGGTTATTCCACTTAAGTATGTTTATGTCCCAAGTTACCTTTATATGTTATGTGTTATTTATATGGGTTTTATGGTAATCCTTTGGTTACAAAAGGGTAAGTAATGATATTTTATTTAGTGAAGAGTTTTTACTGCTTCATGAAGGTGATGGTATTACTTTGATAAAGTATATATGGTTTACGTGATGTTTGAAAAACTAACAGTTTTCATTCTCTGTGTATCCCTTACTGAGCTTTTTATGATCACCCCAAGTTTTTATTAAATTTTTTTTCACAGGACTTAATGTGGAATAGGGTCAAGGACGGGATCATGGGAATGTCATGCTATATAAAACATGGAACTAGACATGTCTCTTTTTAAGAAATTTTTTTTATTTTTTGGAAACATAGTAGAAGTGTATACTTTGTAATATTTTGAGATGTAATAGTTATGTCCTAATTCTCTAATACTATACAGCTAAAAATATCCTCAATGTGAATTATTCATTTAATTCAATATTAAGTAAGGTTTATGGCCGGGGCCTTATAATTGGTATCACAGGTCGGTTTAGACAACTTTAGGAGTTAGAAAAGTGTAAAATTATAAGTTAATTTATGGTATGATTGAAATGATATAGCAGTTAAAGATTACCATGTTTCTTCGCCTAAGATATTTCTATGTTAAGAATGGTTTTCCATAGAGGAAACATGTCAAATATGTTAGGAAGTCATACATAGGTAAATGACCTTCTAAATAAGCAACCTGAGATGGTCAGAATCAGAATTGAAGAGTTTGTTGTGGTCATGGCTCAGTTGAATCAGGTAGTAAATGGTGGTTGTGTTTATTGATGATATTTTTGTGTTTTCTAAAAGTAAAGAGGAGCATGAAATTCATTTAAGGGTTATCTTGAAAACCTTAAAAGAAAAGAAACTATATGGAAAATTCAGCAAGTGTGAGTTTTGGTTACAACAAATTTTTTCCCTGGGTCACATTGATTCAAAAGATGGCATAACTGTTGATCCTGCTAAAACAAAAGTTCTTGAAGAATGGCCAAGTCCTACAAATGTAACCGAGATCCGTAGATTTCTTGGTTTGGCAGGTTACTACGGAAGGTTTGTTGAAAATTTTTCACGGTTATCTAGTCCAATGACTAAGCTAACTCGTAAGGGTGTTAAGTTCATCTGGAAAAAAGAATGTGATGATTGTTTTCAAGAGTTGAAGAGATGATTGGTGAATGGTCCAGTTTTGGCACATCCTTCCAGGAATGGTGAGTTTGATATATACAGTGATGCTTCGTTGAAGGGAATTGGTTGTGTCCTTATGTAGAATGATCAGGTATTTGCTTATGCTTCACGTCAGTTGAAAACTAATGAGGTAAATTACCCTACACAAGATTTGGAATTATCTGCTGTTGTTTTTGCTTTAAAAATTTTGAGGCATCATTTGTATGGAGTAAAGTGTGAAATATATACTGATCACAAATGTTTAAAGTATATATTCACTCAGAAAGAATTGAACATGATACAGAGGAGATTGCTTGAATTAATCAAGGATTATGATTGTACAATTCACTACCATCCAGGAAAAGCAAAAAAAAGTGGCTGATGCTTTGAGTCGAAAAAGTAATGCTTCATTAACCATTCTACGTTTGGAACGAGATCCTTTGGTTTTTGATTTAATGAAATTTTGAATAGATGTTGTTGGATTAGGAAGTTCTTCTATTTTGTTTCAGGTATCAGTGAGATCATCCCTATCAGACAGAATCAAGAAAGCACAGAAGCAAGACAGTTAGTTGCAGAAAAAGGTAGAGCTGGTTCAGAAATGTAAGTTGCTTTAATTCAACATTCATAGTGATAGATTTTTGTGGTTTGGGAAAAGATTATGTGTTCCCTGTAATTCACAATTGAAGAATGAGTTGTTATGTGAGGCTCATAGTTCCCCGTTTTCAGTTCATCCTGACAGTACTAAGATGTACAGAGATCTGCGTGAGTATTACTGGTGGGATGGAATGAAATGAGATATTGCTGATTTTACTGGGAAGTGTTTGACTTGTCAACAGGTTAAAGTAAAGTGGCAGTTACCGAAAGGGATGCTTCAGCCTCTACCAATGCCAGAGTGGAAATGGGAGAATATATCCATGGAATTTGTTGTGGGATTACCGAAGACATCTCGAGGTAATAATGCAATCTGGGTTATTGTTGATGGATTTAGTAAATCTGCTCATTTCCTTCCTATACGAGATAATTTTTCCCTAGATCAACTTTCCCGTTTGTATCTTAAAAAGATAGTCAGGTTACATGGATTTCCTCTCTCCATTGTATCTGACCATGATCCTAGGTTTACCTCTATTTTTTTAAAGGCCTTTAGTAGTCGTTGGGTACTGAATTAAATTTTAGAACAGATTTTCATCCTTAATCAGATGGCCAGTCAGAACGAACAATTCAGACCTTGGAGGATATGCTACGAGCTTGTTCGATGGATTATCAGGGAAGTTGGGACCAACATCTTTCTTTGGTTGAGTTTTCATATAACAACAGTTTTCATTCCAGTATACAGATGACACCATTTGAGGCATTATATGGGAAGCGGTGTCGAACTCCATCATTTTGGGATGAAGTGGGTGAAAGGAAGCTGATGGGACCCGAATTGATAGAAGAGATGGTAGAAAATGTTCAGTTGATTCAGAAACACATGAGAACAGCTCAGAGCAGGCAGAAGATTTATGCGGATAACCGTAGGAAGGATATATCTTTCTAGGTAGGTGATCATGTTTTTCTTAAGGTTTCTCCATGGAAAAGTGTGATGCGATTTGGTAAGAAAGGAAAGCTGAGTCCAAGGTTCATTGGAAAACATGAAATTTTGGAGAGAGTTGGATCAGCTGCATAAAGAGTGGAATTACCTCCGAGTTTATCTCAGGTACACAATGTTTTTCATGTTTCGATGTTGAGGAAGTATATGCTAGATTCATCTCATGTTTTGAGCCCAGAGGTAGTTCAGTTGGAAGATATTCTCTCTTATGAAGAACAACCAGTCTAGATTCTTGACCGAACAGAGAAAGTGTTGCGAAATAAGGTAATCAACCAGGTAAAGGTTTTGTGGAAAAACCATATGGTTGAAGAGGGAACGTGGGAATCTGAAAATTCTATGAGGGATAAATACCCCCAGTTATTTTGATAAGTGAATATAATTGCGAGGACACAATTCCCAAAAAGGGGGAAGGATGTAACATCCCAGTTAAATAATGAATAAAACATTTTCGTATTTATTAATATTTACGAATTAAATATTAATTTTACTTTAAAGGGGTTTCTATGTTCGATAGAGTACCTGATACGCAACGATGAGTTCCTTTGAAAACTTACGTTGCACACTAGTAATATAATAATATTATTTTAAATAGTAGTTAACATGTAGTCGTTGTATTGGCGGGAATGGATAGAAATAACTAAAATATGATTATATATGTTTTTTAAATGTTTTTACTTTTATCCAATAAAAGATAAAGGTTTAAAATACGGAAAGAATTCAATTTTAGGCATTTATACCCTAATTTTCACTAAAGGTTCACTTACCACCTTTTGATGGAAAGACGTCATTAAATATAGTTTTTATCAATCTTATAAATTCTATTTGACCAAATATAACTCTTCTTTAGAATCGGGACATCAAAATTTACATTGTGTAAATTTTTGGTATCTTTCCGATAAAGTTCATTTTTTAATGAATAGTGTAAAATGTTGTATTTTAATTCAAAACCTCTTTTTAATCTAATTTATTAAGATGATTAGATAATCTTTTGAATTGGTTTTTAAGTTCAATTAGAATATATTTATACCATTTAATCCAATAGTTGTCTTTGGAATTAATTTCACTTGAAATCGGACTTAAACAAGTGTCAATCTTTTGATACTTATTGTTTCATAAAAACACGCTATTTGTCATGACAGTGGGAATTAATTATTAAATTAATAAATGTGACTTATATTTTTGTAATTTTGTAAAATAGAATTCATTTTTGAATTCGGAATATCAAATATAGATTAGGGTGAATTTTTGGTATTTTTCTGAGAAACATCAATTTTTGATGAATATTGAAACCACTAAGTGGTACTTATAAAAACTGATTTTTCGTTTAAATGAAATTGTACCACTTCTGTGTTTTGAATTTAAAAAATCTTAACTACATGGTTGTCATTATGAAGTAAAATGATGTTCAATGAGATTAAAATAATTTTTGGTGAATAGTAACTCTTAAGTTCTTAATCGCGATTAGAGGTAATTAGTGTAGTTTAAGGTAAGAATAATGTTTTAATAAAATAAAATGACCTAGACACATGTACTACCCTCATTGGATGTGTCATGGACGACCAAGAAAATCCATGGGTCAACTTGGGGACCCCATGGAGCTACTTTGGTTGGAAATGACATAAATACCATTTATTTAATGTTAAAGTAAAAAATGACTCAAACATGAAATATTGTACTAAAAAAAATTTACATGGAGTTATACAGGTTCTATTTTTGAATATAAATAGTCATTGGAAATATAAAATTATTTCCTACATCATAGTAATTTTTTTTATAATTTTTAGACATTAAATAAATTAAATTATTTATGACATCATGATGATGCAGCGATGACCTCATTATTTAACGATTTAAATAAAATGGAAAGATAATGTAAAGTCTAACTCCTACACATGTCCAAAACCTATTGTATGAGTGGATTTCGAACCCTCATCACCTTATCCTCGAAATACATCAATGTGGGACCTTTAAAATCAGAAACGCTTCTGAAAAAAAAGTAACATTTTGTAACTTTACAAGAGTGCCCCTCCTCTCCTCTTATAAAAGGCACCCACCTCTACCACCTTACCCACACTCTCAAAGCCTTTGGCTCGGCCAACCTCTACCCATTTTTTCTCTCCACTTACCTCTCTTACTCCTTGAAGCCTCACCTTGGGAATATGTCTTCCCAAAGAATCCTTTGAGCTCAAACTAAAGGGAGTTACCCGATTTTAAGGTAATGTCTTCTTTTGAGTCCTTTTGTATTATTTTTCTTCTAAAACCCTCTAAAATCTTTTTATTCTTTTCTTTTGTAACAGCTCCAGTATCCTCAATATACTAGGATGTTTTTATATGAAGGATTTTAGATACACTTACACACACCTACATCTAATGGTTAAAGAACATACTGTTTCTGTGGATGGCGACTTTCGGCCTCCCGAAACGATGATGGTTCAACATTCTTTTAACACATTAAAAGGTGGACATTAAGATGACACGTATTTATATATGATATATAATATTTTTATGTTTTACTTAAGCTTCTGTATTTTTCATTTTGGTCATACCTTTATGGTTTCCATTATGGGTAAACGCGATATCTTTATTTAAGGAAGTGCGGACTACCGCCCCCTCAAAGTGATTTGATTCGTTAATGTCATATGTGGGAAGTATAAAGGATTAATTTAAAGTTATTATATATGATGTTATACTGGAATTATAATATACCTCTATATCATTGTTATTTATTTCCATTAAAATATGAGATAGAAATAAAAGTAGCGTTCATGCGTACGTACGGCTTACCGTCTCCATGAACGGTGCATTTCATTTCTTATCCCAAAATGTAATGTACTATTATAAGTACATGTATATAATGGATATATATGATTAATGATACATCTAAATGATGAATATAATTCTGGAATTAAAATATAAATACCTCTCATTTAGTTTTAATTCCATTAATATGAAAAAGAAATGAAAGTAGTGTTCATTCGTACGTACGGCTTACCGTCTCCATGAATGGTGCATTTCATTTCTTAACTCTAAATTATTATGTAATATTATAAATACATTTATATGATGGATATATATGATATATATGATATCCAAATCAGGAATGTCATTATGGATATAAAGAACCTTTGACCACACGAACAAAATGTAATTGTATGAAGTCCACTTTCGACTTAAGAACCAAATATCGACAAAACAAACATTATTAACATTAATGGTTACATAATGTTTATAACATGGAAATAAGTGATATAAAAGGAATAATTAACTTGAAATGGTTCTTAAGAAAATAAAAATTAACTCATGTTTATTATTCAGGACGTTAAAGAACAATCGAGTCAAGTCGGACCCGAGGTAAGGGACTTCGTCTCAATCTCCTTTCATTGAGGCATATTTCGTTTTATACACAACTTCCTTTTATACGGTGTATAAACCCCTTTGACTTTTACTTTTATACAAAATGAATCTTTTTCTAGGAAGCGTTTTACTGAACGACAAAAAGTAATGTTTCTTTTAACGTACACGGTGACAACGACCTTTTCCGCCACCGCGAGTATTATTTGGTGTTTGGGTTCCTGAACAAGCCGTAATGTTTTTAAAAAAAAATAAATACCATATACTCTTTTATGTATTTTGGTATTGAAAATGGTTTTAATAATGGATTTGTTATGAAAATATATTTATGTGATATATTGTGACCAAACTGTAGAAATGTTTTTTTCCATTATATTTGTTTTATGTATTATGATTTTTATAATGGTACTTAGACATTTTACGGGTGGTTACGTGATAAACCATATGACGGGTGGAGCCGTGAATACCAGGACGTGTGGTTACATTATAACCTCCAATGCATTGGGTATGGAAATCGGCCGTATGGATATTCCATTAAGTATGTATGGAAGTTGGCCGTTGGCTATTCCATTAAGTGATATGTGTGGAAGTCGACCGTATGGTTATTCCACATATGTATGTTTATATCCCAAGTTACCATTATATGTTATGTGTTCATTATATGGGTTTTATGGTAATCCTTTGGTTACAAAAGGGTAAGTAATGATATTTTATTCAGTGAAAAGTTTGTACTGCTTCATGAAGGTGAAGGTATTACTTTGATAAAGTATACATGGTTTACGTGATGTTTGAAAAACTAATAGTTTCCATTCTTTGTGTATCCCTTACTGAGCTTTTTATGCTCACCCCATGTTTTTTTGAAATGTTTTTCACAGGACTTAATGTGGAATAGGTTCAAGGATGGGATCATGGGAAAGTCATGCTATATAAATCATGGAACTAGACATGTCTCTTTTTAAGAGTTTTTTTTATTTTATGGAAACATAGTATAAGTGTCTACTTTGAAATATTTTTAGATGTAATAGTTATGTCCTAATTCTCTAAGACTCTAAACCTGAAAAGATCCTCAATGTGAATTATTCATTTAATTCAATATTAAGTAAGGTTTAAAGTCGGTGCCTTATAGTGATTTTATTTATTAAATGTATTGAATATTCATCTACAAACATTTAATATTTATATATGGAAGGAAAGGGTCATTATATTTGGTTTCAAATAATATATATAATCTATTTTTTAACATTATGGTATGAAAATTGTACAGATAACCTGGGATACATGTCTATGTATAGGAAAATAGACTAATTTATTTAAGGAATATATTTTTCTATTTTCCAGGAAATAACATCCTAGTATCAAGAATATGAATGTATGTGGATCTTTAATTGATTTAAATTGGTCTAATAAATCCAAAATGGTGCATTGGTCTTGACTCGATTAAATCTATGTGCACAAAAATTGACCTTCCAACACACATGTTTTGAAACTCCCAATGGGTATTCATACGTTAATAGAAGTTTAGTTTATTTTCCATATGTTTATTTATATATATAATAATAATAGATGAGAAATGATAAACCTATTGTGTCATAGATAAAAAATAGATTTTAATGATTTAGATATCGTATAAAATATTTTTCCTGATTTTCAAATTTCCCACTATGACTGGTGTTGATCGAAACATGATTTTTGGTTTCATTCAATGTTTGGAACCCTAATTAATCATGATAATGTTGACTGTGATGATCTATAAAATGGTTTCCCACCATTGAATCCAAATTCCATGGGATATTCAATGAAGAACATTAACTCTATGCCTACACAAATTTCTTAATATATAATTAATGATGAAATTCTAAATGATCAGTGGGGGGTACAATTTTTTGTTGAATCCTTCATGAGGAAACATCCACTTTCATTTTGTGGGTCAACTGATCCACCAATTTTCTAGAAATCGATTATTACTATTGAAATAATAATTTACATTCTCCATTATTCTGAATCTAAAAATAAAATTTTGTTAAGTCATCATTTGATATTCAAATCTGATCAATGGTTCACTCTTATTAATAATACGATGAAATAATAACAAATATACTCCATTGAGTTGGACTATTTTAATAGAGTATTTTCCAATAAATAAATTACACATATTCTTTATATAAAATTTACAAGTAATTACTCAGTCCTAAGAATATGGATTATGAGTTTTATAGAACCAATGATAAAAAATTGACAAGACATGTTAAGTACTCATCCAGTATTATCATCCAATCTAAAATTAAAAATTATTGATTCATTAGTGGGTTCAAGAAATCATCAAAGGGAGTTATCTATAAGGGACATTAGATGTTATGAATAAATAATTCTATTTGAAATCCTAGTTTATGTGGTCAATATAAACACCGATGTTCCAATAGATATGAAATGGATAACATGGTTTCAATGAAACTCCAACGATACCTCTATAATAGGGAATAAAAAGATTCAACAAACTACCTCTAAAAACAATGTGCAGGAGCACATAAATGAATTCCTTATAGAACAAATAAGTTATTTCATGTATGGGTTTCCTAGATATCAAGAAAAATAATTTATAAGTAATGTAAAGTGTCTGGTTAATGAAATAAATGGACATAGATTCCAAATAATGAACCAAACATGCTCAACTATTTAAAATGAAAAATGTTTTTCAATTATATGAATAAATTTCCTAAAAATGGATAATTTGGAAATTAATCCACAAAAAACATTTAATACATTGTAAAAAGGTAAATATTATGAAATTAAAATAGTTTTAGTGAAACATGATAATTAGGATACACCTATCATGCAACCTAATGTTGGGAATTTTATGATAGAATATGAATGAATGAACACTATGAAAATATTATTATTTCGAATATAGTGAAATTTGATTTGGAATATGATTTTATTTCCACTATAAATATATATTAACAAATACGAAAATAAAATTTAATATTATGAAACAACTTATGGTTAAATATCAGTTCAAGGTATATTAGTATGTTACGAACGAGAGACAAATGTTACAGACATCATCCTTATCATAATGGAAATGAGAACTAATCACCATGGATTTCTTTATTGGACTCCCTAAAACATCTTATGGGGACAATGCTATATGTTTTATAGACAATCTCCTTTTCAGGTCAGAATAATTCAATTGAAAATTATTTTTTACTATTTTCTAGGATACTTGGTTATAAATTTGGTAAGTGTTATGAATTAATATATTACCAATATCTAAAAAGGTTTATTCTGATATGAGGGATAACTCAATGTTATTGATAATACATCCTCAATATCTAGATTTAGATTTTACTTTTAGAACAACATGTTATGCATAAATAAAGGATAATTATATGAAGACCATTCAAACTCCGGATGGCATTTTTAGAGCACCATCAATGGATTTAAATAGTGCTTGGGATCAACTAAAACCTTTTCATGAGTTTACATACAATATTATATTTCACTCAAAAATTAATATTTCTCCTTTCAGATCCCACAATTGAAATATGTGTATAACTCCAATGTGATTGTATGATGTTTGAGAAATAATGTTATTGGTACATGAGAAGGATGAAGAAATAGTGGAGAAAGTAAAATCTATTCAATTACTTGAGAATTTATGAATTATTATTTTCAAATAAATTCAATTTAATAGATGTATTTCATTACACACAACACCGAGTATAACTGAACCATGATATACTATTAAAATATTATTATTTAATGTGATAGTTTTCACCTAACTATTGGATTGGCGGGATTGAATATGAATAACTAAATGATCAAAATATATGGTTTACACAAATATAAAAAGATTAAATTAGTTGTGAATTGAATATTAATAATTAAATTAAAATATATTAAAATTAAATGAATTTTTTTTGTCATTCAAATAATTTGTTTCATACTCATGGTATAATAATTAACCTATTTTATTTTTTAAAAACTATATTTTCCTGAAAATTTGTTCAATTTCATTTTGTGATATCATTATTTAAATTTAAATTTTATAATTATTAAAATTATATTTGAAAAAAATAAATGAATTTGGGAAATCAACAATTAATAATTAATTTATTTTTATTTTTTGTATCATTCAGAAAAATTTTAATTTTTTAATAATAATGAAAAATAATATTTTTTTATTGAAAACTGGATTTCCATTTAATTAATTCAAAAATATCCATATTCTTTTAAAATAGATAAAAAGTTAAATATGTTTAATAAAATTATTAATATTCCAATTTTGTTTATTATAGAACATTTTTTGACAAATATTTATGTATAAAATGTGAATACGTTAGAAAAATATTTCTTTAAAAAACTCTATTTTCATACATCTAGGAGTTTAATGTAGAATTATAGTCTATATACTCAATTAATTTATGTTGCTAAAATTTATTCCATATTTTTAATCATTATAATTTATATTCTTTTATATTTTCAACTTAAAAATTATTTTAAGTGTTACATGTGCATGAGATAAAATTATATTTATGCACACACATAGGATTTTTATTAGATAACTTGTATTTATTGTTTATAATAATCATTCCAAAAGTATCTAAAAATGAAAAATTATTTATATCAATAATGTATAACTTATACAGTTAATATAAAAAAAATATAGTTACCATGGTGAAAACTAAAATAATAAAAGTATGAAAACACACAGGGTAATGAATATCATGTTTAAAACATAAGTTTTATTGTTCTGCAGATATGTGGCAAGACCATATGTAATATCCCAGGAAAATAATGAATATAAAATGTTCATATATATTAATATTTGTGAATAAAATGATAATATTACTTTAAAGGAGATTCTATGTTCGATGGCATAACCAATATGAAACAACTAGTTTCATTGAAATCTTACGCTGCAAACAAATAATATAATACAATTATTTTAAATGGTAGTTAACGCCTAGACATTGTAAAGGCGGGAATGAATATTACCCACTAAAAAATTATTCTATATGTTTGATAAATATTTTTACATTAATCCAATAAATGTTAGAGGCTTAAATGCGAATGAATCCAATTTTAAGCATAACTATTCTAATAATCTTTCAAAGGTTGATTAACTGCCTTTTGATGGCGATCCATTTTTAGATCCCCTTTTTTACAATTTAATATTTAATATTTGACAAAATAAAATCCTTCTTTTGAATCGGGACATCAAAATTTACATTGTTTAAATTTTTGTTATTTTTCCCATAAAGTTCATTTTTTATGAATACTAAAAATGTTGTATTTTAATTAAAATACTCCTTTTAATCTAATATGTTTATACGGAAATATTATCTTTTTAATTGTTTTATAGTGTAATTTGAATATATTTTTACCATTTAATTCAATGTTGGTCATTGAAATTAATTTCAATTTGAAATTGGACATAAACAAATGTCAATCTTTTGATAGATATTATTTCATAAAAACACACTATTTGTTTTGACTGTGGGATTTAATTTTAAAATTAATAAATTAATCTTCTATGTAATTAATTTGGTAAAATGGACATCATTTATGAATATAAAAATTTACTTTGGATATTGTTTTTGTTATTTTTCTGAAAAATGTTCATTTTTAATGAATAGTGAGAAATACTGCATTTTACTTCAAAACTACTTTTTTATCAAATTTAATTATATAGATAGAATGTCATTTTAATTGATTTTAAAGTTTAATTGAATTATTTTTTATCACTTAATAAAATTTTGTTCATTGGAAGTAATTTCCCTTTTCAATTGGATGTAAAAAAACTAGTCAAACTTTTGATAAATTTTACTTCTTAAAAAACTCGTCTTTGGTTTTGACAACAACAATTATTTTCAAAATAATTACTGAAATTTCTGTGTTTGGAATTTGTTAAAATGGATTCAATATTTGGAATCAGAAGGTCCAAATTATGTAATTAGAACTCTGTTGTTTTGGGACATTATGAATAGTAAGGACGACAATTATCTATAATTATCATTATTAATTAGTAATCAGGTAGTTAAGGGTAATAAAATAAAATCATAATAATAATATATGACCCCAAAATGTGTCCAAATACACATGGATGTTTCATGGACTACCATGCGATGCCTTGTTCCTACTTAGGGACTCCATGGAATCAATTTTGTGTGATAGTGACCTTTTATCATATTATTTTTAAAGAAAGGAAAATATAGCCAAAATATGTAACGCCTATGTAAAACAATTTTAATTTTGATTACATAAATAATCTCTTATAATATAAATATTAAATGGAAATATAAATAATATTTCATACATCATGGTATTTTTTTATAATTTTTATGCATTAAATAAATAAATTTATTTATGACACCATGGTGATGTAGTGATTACCTCCTTAATTAACAATTTAAATAAAATGAAAAGATAATGGAAAATATTAGACGTAAACTTGTCGAAAACCTGTTGGATGGGTGGATATATAACCCTAATCACCTTATCCTTAAAATATATCATTTTGGGGCCTTTAAAATTCAAAAACCATTTTATAATAATGTAACATTTCAAGACATTCCAAAATTGACCCTCATTCCTCTTATAAATAACCCCCACCTGTACCCCCATACCACACCTCTCAAGCCCTTGGCTCATCCTAAATCAGCATATATTATCTCTCCATATCCCTCTATCATTTTTAGAAGCCTCACATTGGGAAAAATTCTTTCCAAGGATTCCATTGGCTCAAATCAAAGAGTTACCCGATTTAGATGTAATGTCTTCTCTCAAGATTCTTTCTTTTATTTTCCTTCTTCACCCACCACTATATTATTATTATTTTTTCCCATAATATCAACAGTATCCAAAATATACTTGGATTTTTTTTAAGATTAGTATTCTACCAACACTTACACTAACCTCTGTCTAATTGTTAAAAAACATATTGTTTCCGTGGCTGGCGAATTACTGCCTCCCGAAAAGATGATAATTCACTCTTCTCCTAACACCTCTCATGGTGGCCATTATGATGGAAATATATTTATATATTATATATATTATATTTATGTACTCTATATAATTCTATATTTTATATTTAAAACATACCTTTATGATTTTCATGTTGTGCAAATGCTATAATTTAATATGAGGAAGTGCAGACAACCACCCCCTCAAGTGATATGAATTGTTCATGCCAAACATGAAATTTATAAATAATGTAATTTATGAAATTATGTTTCATATATAACATATATATATTATACTATAATTATAATATACCTATGTATCATTATGTTTTCATTCCTTTAATTTATGAAATAGTAATTAAAGTAGCATTCATGAGTACGTACGGCTTACTGTCTCAATGAACGGTGCATTTCATTTCATATCTTCAAATGTAATGTAATATTATAATTACATATATATATATATATAATGGATATATATGATAAATATTACTTATAAATGATTAATATCATTCTGTATTTAATGAACATTGGTCCAAATGAACATCATGTAATTATAAGAAGTCCATTTTTTTACACAAGTTACGAACATCGACAAAATGCCCATTATGAACTCAAAAAATTGAATAATTTTTATAGAAAGTTAATAAGTGATATAAAATTAATAATAAACATGGAAAATATTTTTTAGAAAGTATAAATAAATGTAAGATTATCATTCAGGAAGAACAATGAACATACAATCTTGTCAAGTCGGACACGAGGTAAGGGGATTTCTTATCTCACATTTAATTCCGTGAGATTTCCATTGTTCGACACTTATTTGTTGCATGGGTTGTATTGTGTAATAAAATTTCATATATATTATGATGGTTATATTTATATTCATGGTATGATGTGATTACTTTGGTTTTTATTATCATTTGGTCATACGACTCGATTGATTACAACGAGGTAATGTGTCTTTTCTAATTTTTTATTCCCGTGAGATTCATGCTACATTTGCCACTAATTTTTTGTGGTGTATGTACAGCCCATGATTGTATTATTTGTTTAATATACTATAATTTATGGTTATTTACATCTTCATTGTATGTCCCTTCTCTCATGGGGGGTACGTTCTGAAAGTTAGCCAAATCGGTAAGGGAACCTTTCACCCTCCTCTTTTTAAAAGACATATTTTTGTTAGGTATTTTAATTTACATTTTCATATATTGGGATATGTTCTTATACATCTTTATTTCTGTAAATTGTATTTCCATGTGATGAGATACCCTTTTTATCTCTCATAAACTCATTTTCTAAATATTAATGTGATGTCGTTAGGCTGTCGAATTTCTGTAAGGGAAATCCATAACCCAATTTCAATTCTTTGGGTTAAACCTCTACTTCTTGATTATGTCATGATATTAATATGTGTGTATGACCTATGATTGTTTTAAAATTAATATCCACTTATATCTAGTGTATTTATATTTGATATACATAATTATGTAATTGATTTTTTCATGATCTATGGATACCGTCTTTGTACGGGACTTCATCTCAAACTCCTTCCATTGAGGCATCTCTTGATTTCTACACAACGTTATTTTATATTGTGTATAAAACCCTTTTGAATTTTAAAATATTTCATAAGGAATATTTTTACACAAATCCTTTTAATAAATGATAAAAGGAATGTTTTTGTCTTACTTATGTGATGACAATGACTTCTCTACCACCATGACCATTATTTGAGTTCCGGCTTCCTCTATATGCCATAACTTTTTTAAATGAAAATTAAATACCATGTTTTAATTTTCATTTATTTTGGTATTTAAAATGGTTTTGATAATGTTTTGATTCCATCATTCTGTTGTATTGATATCTTGTGATATAAATGTGGAAATGTTATGTTTCCTTTATTCATGTTTTCAATAATACGATTAGGTTTATGGTTTTTGGGAATTGTTTATGAAGTTGGGTGGTTCCATGATAAACTAATGGAGGGCGAGCCTGATATTACTCTCCAAATAATTTCGTAATGCGAAGGAGTTAAACACTAAGGTTCTCTGAAGAGATTTAGGAAATATACTATGATGTGTATTCCAAAGGTAACCATGAGGGTTACTTTGTATGTAAGAATGTTATGAATACCTCAAGATGCCTTTATTTATAATTATTTCTATGTGTATTTCAAAAATCTTATGATTTCATGAGGTATGTTAAAATTATTATGTTATGTATATATTGATTAACTAATGTTTTCTTTCCTTGTTTTCTAACCCATACTGAGCTTTTTATGCTCATCCCATGTTTTTGAAATGTTTTCCACAGGACTTAAAGATGAATAGGGTCAAGGATGGGATCAATGAAAGACATGCTATCTAAAACATGGAACTAGACATGTTTATTTTTAAGAGTTTTTATTTTATGAAAAAAATGGAAACTGAGTAGAAGTGTCTACATTGTAATCTTTTCAGATGTAATAGTTACGTCCTAATTCTCTAAAACTCTAAACCTGAAAAGATCCTCGATGTGAATTATTCATTTAATTCATGATTATGTAATGTTTTATGGATGTGTCCTTATAGTTGGTATCAATGTTCAGTTTAGATAACTTTAGTGGTTAGGGTATTTTTTAAGCACAACTGACATTGCCATAATGGTTATGAATTTAGAAAGAGTCATCGTTATTTTTATAAAGTGAATAAGTTTAAGATAACATGAATACGTATATCTTAGTATTTTACCTCATAATAAGATATTATATGATGATTTTACTAATATACTCAGAATATTCTTTTTGTTTTTAGTAAATTGCTGGATCTAGTAGGCACCAATGTAACAGTGGATGTGAAGAAAACTGTGATAGTTTTCTGAACGAGCAGTTGAATGATATTGGAGCTGCAATGATAACTCTTGTGGTTATTCTCAACCAATTATCTAGAGTCATTGTTGACCACCTTAACCTTATTGATTTCTATATGTCATCATATATGCGAGAAACTAATCCCTACGGAAGTTCAGGTAATAATCATAAAAGTATGTATGTTCAAAAACCTATGTGTCAAAGATGTGGAAAGAAACACATAGGAAAATGTTTCAAAGAGACATAAAGATGCTATAGATGTGGAAATTAAGTTCATAAAGAAAGAACCTGCCATGGAAAAGGATGCATCTAGTTGACTCTCGGAAAGGAAAATAAGTACTTCATGAAAGATCAATTGAATGTTTTAAATGTGGTGTGCATGGTCATTATGCAAACACATGTCCTACAAAGATGTTTCGGAAATGGGATCACCAGGATCATACAAATATATGTTTACCAATATCTAATGCCATTCCAATTGAGGATAAATAAACTGACAATGTCCAATAAAAGTTATAGATTATTTCTTAACATATGTTTTCATATTATTTAAATCTTAGGATATGATTCCTGATTTTGTTTGTAGGAATGAAGAATTTCAGAATAAGATGGAAAGTAATGGTTAATGGATTAAGAAGAATGTTCAATGAGTAATGAGAAACACATATGGGATTCAAGAGTTGTGGTATATTTCAGGATGGTAAAATTCTTAAAAGTATTAAGTCATATTTGATGATGGGATTACATTAGAAGACTTTTTATAGTGTGTGTAACCCTGATGTTTGATATATGAAAATTTTATTCAAGGAATAATCATATTTTCTTTTGATTATATATTTATAAATAACCATTTGGGTTTATATAATCCTTTAATTTGAGGAAATTATAGGTTAATAAATTTTGGGATGCAAAATGAAAGTTATTAGATAACCTTCATGGTTAAATTATGTTATGGTTATTTTTGATGAATTTATCTCTTTCTGGGAATGTTATAAAATTATATAGTTTTTTAAAAAGGACAACACAAGGATCGTGTGACAACATGTCATGTCGGACAAAGCTGTAGGAATCGAACCCACATCCAAAGTGTGATTGGTATTTATCACCTACCACTGGACTACGTGAAGTCCCTGGTTAGTATGACTAATTATTTTTAGTTAGATGATCTTATGAATCAGGAATAAGTTTATTTTGGATTATCAATGGAAATGATTAACTTATCAAGTAGGATATGTGATTAGGATAATTACTTTTCAATATGAGACATTAACAGTAATTGATGTTATTTGGAGATAAATGTTAAAATTTACCTTGGAAAACCATGCGATTAAATCCTCACGATATTTGGGTTTCAATCTTAGTTTCGATTACTTACAGTATTTTATGGATAGCTATTTATTGAATGTCTTTGTTGAACTTTGGGTATTGATGGACAAGTTTTGGAGATTAAGAGTATCTTTTTTAAAGGATTATCATTTTTGTGTATTATATGATCTCGTAATAACCATTTTGGTTTTATTTGATGTCTAAATACAATGGAAATATATAATTCTCCTTTTTTGGATTGTGTGATTCTCTAGAAGATGATTCTTGTGCTTTTTATGTGGACAAGTCTTTTTGAATGCTCATAGTTTGGAGAAAATATTAGTTTTGGAGGAAACTTATTAAAGGATGAAACTCCACTTGAAGGTATGTATATTTCCTTATGTTTTTATTCTATTTTGTAAATGAATTCCTCAAAATTATGAAAATGAATGTTAAAAAAACTTTGTTGGTTTACGTTTCCTACTGGGTAATGAGAGACAGTTTACACACATCATAAGTTTTTCATTTTCTTGTGGTAAACTTTCTCCTAATCATGTTTTCTATCACTCCCCATCGTAACATCAACCATTTTTTTCTCTTCCGTATCCACGGTTTCTAATATGCAATCATAGTTTGGGTTAACTCGGGTGACCATTTTACTTCTTTATCTTTCTTTTAATGTGACAATTTTTTTACTCCTTTTCTGGTGTGGGGCGTTCAATAATGTTTTCGAGCCGAATTTTAAAATTGCGAGGACGTGATTCCCAAAAGGGGGGAAGGATGTAACATCCCGGGTAAATAATGAATATGAAATGAACATATATATATATATAATATTTGTGGATTTAATGTTAATATTACTTTAAAAGAGATTCTACGTTCAGTGGTGTACCCAATATGCAACAATGAGTTTCTTTGAAATCTAACTTTGCACACTAATAATATAATAATATAATTTTAAATGGTAGTTAATGCCTAGACATTGTAATGACAGGAATGAACATAACTAACTACCAAATTATTATATATGTTTGATAAATATTTTTACATTTATCCAATAAATGTTATAGGATTAAAATGCGAATTAATTCAATTTTATGCATAAATATTCTAATATTATTTAAATGGTTGATTAACCGCCTTTTGATGGAGAACCTTTTTTAAATCCACTTTTTGAAAATTTTATATTTTATATTTCACAAAATAAAATCTTTATTGAAAATCAGGGCATCAAAATTTACTTTGTGTAAATTTTTGTTATTTTTCCAATAATGTTCATTTTTTATGAATATTGAAACATGCTGTATTTTAATTCTAATCCTCCTTTTAATCTAATTTATTCATATTGATATATTGTCTTCTTCATTGGTTTTAAAGTGTAATTATAATATATTTTTTTCCATTTAATTCAATGGTGGTCATTGGAATTAATTTTATGTTGAAATTGAACATAAACAATTGTCAATATTTTGATAGATATTGTTTCTTAAAAACAAGCTATTTTTTATACAACATGAAATAATTATAAAATTAATTAATGAAACTTATATTTTATGAATTTAGTAAAATTGAAATCATTTTTTAATATCAATATTTAATTTATATAAATGTTTTGTATTTTTCTGACAAATGATCATTTTTAATGAACAGTGAAAAATACAGCATTTTACTTCAAAAATTTTGTTTCATCTAATTAAATTATATAGTTAGATTTTCCTTTTAATTGGTTTTGAAGTGTAATTGAATTATATTTTTATCAATTAATTTAATTTTTTTCATTGGATGTAATTTTACTTTTCAATTTGATGTAAAAACATGTCAATCTTTTGAAACATTTTACATCTTAAAAAACCCGCCATTGTTTTTGACAACAGAAATTATTTTTAAATTAATTACTGAAATTTATGTATTTATAAGTTGTTATAATGGATTCCATATTTGGAATCATATGGTCCAAATTATGTAATTAAGAGTCTTTTGTTTTTGGACGGTATGAATCATAATGATGGAAATTACCTTTAATTATCATGATTAATTAGTAATCAGGTAGTTATGGGTAACAAAAAAATATCATAATAATATAAAATGACCCCAAAATGTGTCCAAATTCCCTATTCTGGGTCATGGACGACCATGGGATGCCTTTTTCCAACATAGGGACACCATGGAAACACTTTTGTGTGATAGTGACCTTTTATCATATTATTTTTAAATAAAGGAAAATATAACCAAACTATGTAACACCTAAGTAAAAAAAATTAATTTTGTTTACATAAATGACATTTTATAATATAAATATTCACTGGAATTATAAAAATCATTCATAAATCATGGTATTTTTTTATATTTTTTTGACATTAAATAATTAAATTTATTTATGACACCATGAGGATGTAATGATTACCTCATTAATGAACGATTTAAATAAAATAAAAGGACAAGGTAAAATGTAAGACATACACTTATCAAAAACCTATTGTATGGGTGGATTTAAAACCTTTATCACCTTATCCTAAAAATATATCATTGTGGGACCTTTAAAATCCGAAAATCATTTTATAATAAAGTAAAATTTCAAGACTTTCCAAAACTAAGCCTCCTCCCTCTTATAAAAGGAACCTAACTCTACCCCCTTACACAAAACTCTAAATCCCTTTTCTCATCCAAAATATGATCATATTATCTCTCCACATCCCTCTCTCACTCCTAGAAGCCTCACTTTGGGCTGATGTCATTCCAAGGATGCCTTTAGCTCAAATCAAAAAGAGTTACCCTATTTATAGGTAATGTCTTCTCTCGAGTTTCTTTCTTTTTTTTCCTTCTTCACTCACCACTATCTTTTTATTATATGATACCATAAAATCACTCGTATCCTTAATATACTAGGATGTTTTTATGATAATTATTCTACGTACAATTACACACACCACCATCAAATGGTTAATGAACCTACTGTCTCTATGGATGGTGAATTACTACCTCACGAAATGATGAATGTTCAATCTTCTCCTACAACCTCTCATGGTGGACATTATGATGGAACTATATTTATATATGATATATATTATATTTATGTCCTCTATATGCTTCTGTTTTTTAATTTAAAACAAACCTTTAAGATTTTCATGTTGTGGAAATGCGATAATTTCATAGGAGGAAGTGTGGACAACCGCCCCCTCAAGTGATGTGACTCATTCGTTCCAAACATGGAATTTATAAAGAATGTAATTTATAAAATTATGTAACATATATAAAAAATATATATTATAATGTAATTATAATATACCTATGTATCATTATGTTTTCATTCCATTAACGTATGAAATAGAAATGAATGTAGCGTTAATGTGTACGTACAGCTTACCGTCTCCATGAACAGTGCATTTCATTTCTTATCTTCAAATGTTGTGTAAAATTATAAGTACATATATATAATGGATATATATGATATATATTAGACATATATGATGAATATAATTCTGGATTTAATGAACTTTGGACCACATGGACATCATGTAATTATAAGAAGTCCAATTTTTGACTCAAGTTACAAACATCGACAAAATATCGATTATGAACTAAAAAATTTAAATAATTGTTATAGAAAGGTAATAAGATATATAAAAGGAATAATTAAATTGAAAAATATTCATATGAAATTAGAAAATAATTTAATTTGATCATTTAGGAAGAACAAGGAACAGACAAGCTAGTCAAGTCTGACACGAGGTAATGGGATTTCTTGTCACACTTTTAATTCCATGAGATTTCCATTGTTCGCCACATATTTGTAGCATGTGGTGCATTGTGTACTTACATTTCATATATATTATCATTATTCTATTTATATTAATGGTATTATGGGATTCATTTGGTGTTTATTTTCTTTTGGTCATACGACTCGATTGATTTCAACGAGGTAAGGGGTCTTTATCACAATTTTTATTCCCTTGAGATTCATGCTACATTTGACACTATTTCCTTTTGTGTGGTGTATGTACTTCCGATGATTGTATTCTTTGTGTAATATACTTAAATTTACTATTATTTAAATCTTCATTGTATGACCCTCCTTTCATGGGTTGTACGTTCTGAAAGTTACCAAAATCGTTAAGGGAACCTTTCACCCTCCCATTTTTAAATGGCTTATTTTTTTTAAGGTATTTTCATTTACATCCTATTATGTTGGGATATGTTCTTATATATAATTATTGATATAAATTATATTTCCATGTGATGAGATATTATTTTTACCTCTCAGTAACTCGTTTTTTGAATTTTAAATTGGCGTCGTTAGGCTGTCGAATTTCTATTAAGGAACTTCTTAACCCAATTTAAATTCATTGGGTTAAACCTATAGTTCTTGATTATGTCATGAAATGAATATGTGTGGATGACCTCTAATTGTGTTACACTTAATATCCACTTATATTGACTGTATTTATATATTTTACACATAATTATCTAATTGATTTATCCTTAATGTAAGGATAACATCTTTCTATGGGACTTCGTCTCAATCTCCTTTCATTGAGGCATCTCTGGATTTCTACACAACATTATTTTATACGGTGTATAAAACCCTTTGGAAATTTAATTTCATTCAAATTGAATCTCTTTACATGAAAAATTTTACTAAACATAAAAAGGAATGTTTTTGTCTTACGTATGCGGTGACAACGACATCTCCATTGCCTTGACCATTATTTGAGTTTCAGCTTCCTCTATAAGACATAACTTTTTATTAAATAATAAATAAATTCCATGTTTTAATTTTCTTTTATTTTTGTTTTGATAATGGTTTTGAAAATGATTGTATTTTATCAATGTGTTATATTGATATCTTGTGATTGAAATGTGGAAATGTTATGTTTCCTTTATGTATGATTTATGTGTTACGATTATGTTAAGGGTCTTCGGAATTATTTATGAAGTAGGGTGGTTCCATGAAAAACTAAGGGTGGGTGAGACAGATATAGCTCTCCAATGCATTGGGTATCGTGAAGGAGTTAAATGCTAAGGTTTATATGAAGAGATTTGGGGAATATATTGCAATGGGTATTCCAAACATAACCATGACGGTTACTCCCTACGTAAGAATGTTATGAATGCCTCAAGTTACCTTTATGTCTTATGATTTCTAAGTTTATTTCACAAATCTTATGATTTCATGAGGTCTGTTAAAATGATTATGTTATTTATATATTGATGAACTAATGTTTTCATTCCATGTTTTATAATCCTTAGTGATCTTTTTAAGCTCATCTCATATTTTTGAAATGTTTTCCATAGGACTTAAAGATGAATAGGGTCAAGGTTGGGATCATGGAAAGACATGTTATCTTAAACATCGAAGTAGATATGATTCTTTTTAAGAGTTTTTATTTTATGAAAACAATGGAAACTGATTAGAAGTATCTACTTTGTAATCTTTAGAGATATAACAGTTATGTCCTAATTCTCTAAAACTCTAAACATGAAAATATCCTCAATGTGAATTAAACATTTAAATCATGATTATATAATTTTTTAAGGATGGGGACTTATACCATATACCCCCTAAACATAATTCGTTATCATTTTCCTAGAAGAATAATTGAGAGTGACTTCATGTTATTGAATAGTATTTAATATTAAAAAAATTCACTCCACAATTAAAAAAGGGAACTTGTTTTCCTCACTAATTTACATGTCATACGACATTTTTCCTGAAATATGTTTCAAACTCCCTCCCCATTATCAAAATACTAATTTTATAACTTAAACAATAGGGTCCTTAAAAAGAGAATCAAATTCGGTTGTTCTACGCGAAGGTAATGATGTTGACTAACTACATTTTTTACTACTCCTCTCACAACCTTCATTCATTCATTAATTAGAACACCCTATAATTTCAAAGTATGTTATTTTCTTTAATGTAATTCAATAGCATGCGCTACACGCAACACCGAGTTCAAGCATACCACGACTTACCAAACTAACCGTTCAAAAACATTTATGAATAATATTAACTAAATTTTGAAATTTATATTCTTTATATAATTTTATAATAAAAATTATGTTATTATTATACATAATATAAGAACAAATTCATTTTTTCAGATAAAAGAAGAATTTTTCAATAAAATTGATATATTACCACCTTTGAATTGAAAAACCTTTTTAAAACCAATTTTTGACACTTTTATATATTAAATATAATGAAATAAAAATATTCTTTAGAATCGGGATATAATAATTTATTTTGGATAATTTTTTGGTACTTTTCAAATTACATTTTTATTTTGATGAATACTGAAAACTACTAAATTTTAATTGAAAACAAATTTTTTAATGGACATAATTTATAGTGTTAAATTATGAATTTCAATGGTTTTGAAGAATAATTAGATTATATTTTAATTATTTAATAAAATGTAGGTGATTATAAGTAATTTCACATTTAAATTTGATATAAAGGCATGTCAATCTTTTGATAGTTTTTACATTTTAAAAACCCTCTTTTTGGTTTTGACAATGGGAAATAATTTTAAATTAATTAAGGAAACTTATATGATTTAAATTTGTAAAATAGAATTCATTTTTGAAATCAGAATATCAAAATTATCATAGTGTATTTTTTTTGTATTTTTCTAAAAACATTAAATTTTTTATGAATAAAAAAACATTATGTTATAGTTTAAAACTGAATTTTTTTTTAAATAATTATTCATTTTATTTAAATTTATTTTAGGTCGAAATATGTGTATAATACCTATATAATTTCGGTGTAATTAATTGGTGTAATTTTATAATAAAATTAGATGTATAAAATTTTATTGAACTTTTTACCGTCTTTTAACCACCACTTTGGAGCATTTACAAATTTACATAAAACATAATTTTACAGATTATATGAGTTTAATTTCCAAACTCCAAGAGAAACTATTGATATTAGTAAGTAAAATGTGGTTCAATAAGATGAAAATAATTTTTTAGGAAAAGAGACTGCTTTACTTATATTTACCACGATTAAAAGTAAATGGGGTTATTATGGGTAAAAATGATATTATTATTACCCTAACACATTTCCTAAATCTATTAGATAAGTTTAATTAGACGAAAAAAACCTTAGGAATAAAATATGATCCTTTTGGTCGACTTGGATTAGATTAGGACATTTATTAATATTTTATTTAATGAAGAGTTAAAATAATTAAAATCAATGTTAATTAACTAAAACATTTTTAAAATAGGGTTATACATAAGTTAAATTTGACTATAAATATTCATTAGAAATATAAAATGATTTAATACATAATGGTATTTTATTTATATTTTTTATACATTAAATAATTTAATTTATTTATTACACAATGAGGATGCAGTAATTACATAATTAATGAAATATTAAAACAATTGATATTATAAATATCCAAATAAATGTAATTGGACATTTTTGATGAATTCCATCAATTTTATTGGTTAATATGACTTGTAAGGGTTGGTTATATGAATTTTCATTGAAGTAATAATGCTGTTATAAATTTAGAAAATACAAAATACCAAATAGTGTCAAAATAGACCTAAAAACATTTTTAAAACAAATATTATATTATTAATTGATATTCTATTTCTAAACATTTAAGGTTAGGCCAATGGTATTATATAATACCATATATGTCATTAATGAATAAATTTAGTTTCTCTTGGATGTTTATAGTATGTTTACAAATCATATAATATAAAAATACAAAGAGACCTGGTAAATGTAAAACTATTTAACTAAGAGTTAAATCTAAATGATAATGTTAATATAGTTACCCAAACCTGTCTAAAACCTATTTTCTGAGTGGTTTTTTCCTCATACCCACATTATACATTAAATAATTAATTTTGGAAGCATTAGAAACCAAAAATTATTTTATTATAAAATAATATTTCTATTTTTTTCCTAAGGTGCTCGTCACCCCTCTTAAAAACAGACACTTCCCCTTCTATATAATTCACACCATAAACTCCATTTGTCTCGCCCATCACCTACCCATATACTCTCTCAACTATCCTCCTTTATCCTGGAGGAATTCCATCATTCAGAAAGCCAACCTATGGAGCCCCTTTGATCAAATTAAAAGGAAGAACCCGTAGAAGAGGTAAATATTTCATCACCGCTTTTAAGTTACATTTTCATCAACTTTCTATTTCTTTTTTGTTTCCATTATAAAATAATAACTCCAGTAACATCTATATACTATGATGTTATTTTAAATATGTTACAAGCTAATTCAAAATTCTATTCATCCGTTGAATGACATGTCACCATACGTGCGTATATACAACATACCATTTCCACGTTGTGGTGTAATTGTTATTCAATAAATTATTATTAGGATGGGTATAATAATTTTGTGTAATTTATGTAAATAAAAAATATAACACGATAATTATAATTTATATATGATATACAATCCAATTATATATTATTTTAAAATCAAAAGATTGATATTGTTGCTCGTGTGTACGTACAGATTACCCTCTCCGCGAACGTGTTGAGATTCATTCCCCATCTAATCCATTCAAGACTAATTTCCATAAGATGATTAAAAATAATGTTTAATGACTTAATATAATTCTTAATATGAGTAATATACATCCTATCCATAACAATCATTACTTACCTGTCAAAGCATATAAAGGAAAACAAATTAGTTTACACCTAAAACGACGATAATACCAAAATATTATTAACAAAACAATATTGAAAGATCATATATGATATCATATTAATTTATATGATTTTTTTATAATTTAATAACAATTATTTAACCATTATACATGAGGTTATCCTAACTAGACCATGGAAAAGTACACGGTATGGGGTTTCTTATCTCACTTTTAATTCTGTGAGATTTCCATTGTTCACCACCTATTTATTGGATGGTGTGTATTTTTTACTGACATTTGATATATATTATCATGATTCTATTTATATACATGATATTTTGTGATTAATATGGTGGTTATTAACTTTTTATCATACGAATCGATTGATTACAATTAAGTAATGGTTTTCCATCTCACTTTTTATTCCCGTGAGATTCAATCTATATTGGCCACTATTTCCTTTTGTGTGGAATATGTATTTTTTATGATTGTATTAATGATATAATATACTTTAATTTTTTGGTATTTACATTTTCATTTAATGATCCATATTTCATGTGTTTTATGCTTCATAAGTTACCAAATCGGTAAGGGAATCTCAAATTTCAATTTCCACCAAGTGGTCATTACATATACTTCATTAATTATTTTACTCCATGATTATATGTGGAATCACTATTTATTATTTATGTAGTAATTTTGACTCCCCTTTGTGTGGATAAATTTTGATACACATAATCACTCCTTTGTTAATTTCTTATGTCATTGATATAAACTTGATCTTAACTAAATTTCCCTTCATTGAGTTAAACATCCATGTCATTGGTGTTGTTTTTACATGAATATGTGTGAATTTCCTCTCATTGATTTATACTGAATATCTAAAAATATTTAGTGTATTTATATTTTTCCCACATAATTATGTCATTGATTTATCCATTTACTAAGGATACTTTCTTTATAAGAGATTTCATCTCAATTTACATTCCATTGAGAATTCATTGTTGTTATGGACCAATCGATTTTAATATGGTGTATATAATATCCATTGAAAATGTATATGATGAATTGATTTATTATCATGATATTATAATGTTTTTATTACCTCAATTATTTGTATTCAAGATTCTCTCATTTGGTTTGGAACTCTAACTAAAATATCATTTTAAATGTTTAAAAATTTATTCTTATAAATCATTCTCAATAATTTCCATGTTTAAAAAATGGTTTTAAGGATTTATTTTTATGGGGATTGATGTTTGAAAATTAAAATTTATTTTTAAATGTTTCAAAGTGGTGTGGGAAACATTGATTCAAAAATATACTTTTAAACAGATTCTTGAAAAATTGTGTGACATTTAAATTATTTCAAGAAAAAGGGGGATATTTCTCTCAAATAGTTTTTATGATTATTTGCATGTATGTTAATATCCTTAATTATTCTTGAATTAGGTTAATATGTCACAATAAAATATTCTATATTGTATTTAATGATTTCTACTTGACTGTGGATATGCTATTTTTATAACATTCCTGGTTTGTGGATAAAGTATTGACATTTTGTATGCTAGTTTTAATACGAATGTTCATGTTGTGTCTCAAATGTTTCTTATGAGGAATGCATAGGAATTAGTAAGAGATATTGGAGCCCGCTATATCTCCTCGATGCATTGGTAGATCTCTCGAGACAAACTAGTGTCTTGGCACATGGCCTTGACAAAATCTTATTTTTAATATGGGAACAAGGCCTTGAATACGTGGTTATGAATGTCTGGAATTATGCATTCCATCATTATAAATGTGGCTATTGATATTTCATGTGATTATTTGACTAGTAGAATATCCATGTGAATAAAAAAATGGAATTATTTGAATTTGTCTTTTCCATATTTTGCTGAAGACCAGTTTAAAAGGCATTTGTTTTAGTCTTATACATTGCCTTCAATGTTTAAACTTTTTTATGAAAGATTCCACTATATTATTATCCTTATTGAGTATCTATATAAGGCCCCATCCTTAAACATTACTTAATCTTGAGTTACTTCAAGAATACACGTTGAGGATCTTTTTATGTTTAGAGTTTTATAGAATTAGATTATAAAACATGCATTACATTCCACATTTAAACAAAGTGGTTACATAAAAGAGAGTACTCATTTTTCCCATCAATGGAAACATATTTAAAATAAAACATGGATTCTTTCTTGACACATCATTGAAACTATCATCACATCATGTACCATTCCCTTGACCTGTGAAAAAAATTTCAAAAACATGGGATGAGCATAAAAATTCTCAATAAGGGATATAAAAATAAGGAAAGGAAACATGAATACGTGAGTAAATATGTATCAATGAAATCATACTTTACTCATATAACATAAGCACATTAACATTCCTCATCCAAATCATGAATAAATCATAGAAATCATAAGACATAAAGGTAACTTTAGGAATTCATAACATTCTTACGTAGGGAGTAACCCTCTTGGTTACGTTTGGAATACCCATCACAGTATATTACCTAATTCTCTTCGAAGAAAACTCAACGTTTAACCCCTTCGCGTTACCCAATGCATTGGAGAGCTATATCGGGCTCACCCACCCTTAGATTATCATGGAACCACCCATGTTCATAATAATACCCAAGAACCATAACATATTCGTATCACATAAAACATTCATAAAAAACATAACATTTACACATTTCAATCACAAGATATCAATAAAACACATTGATATAATAAAAAAATTATGAAAACCATTTTCAATACCAAAATAAAATAAAAGTAAAACATGGTATTTATTTTTCATTTTAAAAATAGTATGGCTTGTAGAGGAAGTTGAAACTCAAATAATGGTCACGGCGGTAGAGAAGTCGTTGTCGCCGCATACATATGACAAAAACATTCCCTTTTTTCGTTTAGTAAAATGATTCGTATAAAAATATTCCTTTTGGATAAGCATAAAAGTCAAAGGGGTTTATACACCGTATAAATGAAAGTTGTGTATAAAACATAATATGCCTCAATGAAAGGAGATTGAGACGAAGTCCCATACCTCAGATCCGACTTGACTCGATCGTTATTTAATGTCCTGAATAATAATCATAAGTTAATTTCTAATTTCATAAGAACTATTTTCAATTTCATTATTACTTTTATATCACTTATTACCATGTCATGAACACTATGTAATTATTTAAGTTAATAACGGTCGTTTTAACGATCATTGGTACTTGAGTCAAAAATATGCTCTTTATAATTACAGGTTCTTCACGTATCCATTATATATAGAGTTATAATCATGATTTATATACCATATATATCATATATATCCATTATATACATGCATTTACAATATTACATAACATTTAGAGGTATGAAATGAAATGGACCGTTCATGGAGAAGGTAAGTCGCACGTACGCATGAACGCTACTTCCATTTCTATTTCATATTTAATGGAATTAAAACATAATGATACATAATATTATTATAATTCAAGTATTGTATCATATATAATATCATTAAATATATCCTTTATACGTACCACATATGGTATTGACGAATCAAATCACTTTGAGGGGGCGGTAGTCCGCACTTCCTAAAATGAAGATATCACGATTCCCCATAATGGAAACCATAAAGGTATGCCATAAATGAAAATTTCAGAATATTAAGTAATAAATAAACATATTAGAGAACATATATAAATATAGTGACATATTCATGGCCACCTTTGAAGGTTTTAAAATAATATTGAACAATCATCGTTTCGTGAGGCAGAAATTCGCCACCCACGGAAATAGTATGTTCTTTAACCATTACATATAGGTGTGTGTAAGTGTAGCTCGAATCCTTCTTATAAAAAAATTCTAGTATATGGAAAAAAATTGTGTTGTTACAAAAGAAATGAATAAAAATAGTTTAGTGGGTTGGAGAAGCAAAATAAAACATAAGAACACAAGATAAAACACTACCTTTAAAACGGGTAACTTATTTTGATTTGAGCTCAAAGGCTTTATTGGAAAGACTTCTTCCCAAAGTGAGGCTTCAAGTAGAAATAGAGGGATGTGGAGAGTCAAAATGGGTAGGGGTTGGCTGAGCCAATGTCTTGAGGAGTGTGGGTAAGCTGGTAGATGTGGGGTCCTTTTATAAGAGGAGAGGAGGGGCACTCTTGGAATGCTATAAAAGGTTACTTTATTTTCAAATGAGTTTCGGATTTGAAAGGTCCCACATTGTTGAATTTCTAGGATAAGGTGATAAGGGTTTGAAATAAACTCATCCAATAGTTATCTTACAGGTTTAAATCATAGATTTTACATTATCTTTTCATTTTATTTAAATCATTTATTAATGAGGTAATCGATGCATCCTCATGATGTCAGAATTAATTTAATTTATTTAATGTCTAAAATTATAAAAATAAATATCATGATGTAGGAAATATTTTTAGCTTTCTAATGACTATTTATAGTCCAAAAGATCATTTATTTAGACAAAATTAAAAATGATTTACTCAGGTGATACATTCTTTGTTATATTTAACTTTCTTTAAAAAATAAAAAGATAAAAAGTAACTTTCACAGAAAAGTGATTCCATGGGGTCCCCAATATTGGTGCAAGGCATCCCATGGTCATCCATGAGACAACCAGTATAATTAGGACACTTTTTGGTGTCTTTTTCTTTTTATGATATTATGTTATTATCCTAAACTACCCGATTACTCATTAATGAAGATAATTAATGATAATTTCCGTCGTTACTATTTATAATGTCCAAAAATAAAAGAGTCTTAATTACAAAATATGGACCTTCTGATTCCAAATATGGAATCCATTTTACCAAATTCCAAATATATAAATTGAAATACTTAATTTAAAAATAATTCTCGTTGTCAAAACAAATAGCGGGTTTTTTTGAAACAATATCTATGAAAAGTTTGGCACTTGTTTATGCCCAATTACAAAGTGAAATTAATCCCACTGAACACCATTGGATTACATGGTAAAAATATATTATATTTACACTTTAAAACAATTTAAAAAGATAATATAACCATATAATTAAATTATATGAAAATCAGTTTTGATGTATAATGTATTATTTTTCACTATTCATTAAAAAATGAACATTGTCAGAAAAATACCAAAAAATTATCCACTGAAAATTTAAATGTCCCAATCATAAATAATAAGTCTATTTTGAATAATAGATCTTATAAAATTGTCAAAAGTTTTATTTAAAAATGGTCTTCCATCAAAAGGCAATAAAACAATCTTTTAAGAATATTAGTGTATTTCATGCTTAAGATTGGATTTATTCTCATTTTAAGAATCTAAAACACTATATAATTCATAAATAGACATAGATAAAAATATATATTATTCATTACTTTCTTGGGATGTTACATCCTTACCCCCTTTAGAAAATTTCGTCCCCACAATTTATTTACTTATCGAATAAGTTGGGGTATTTAGCCCTCATTGCATTTTCAGATTTCTATGATGCGACTTCAATCATGTGGTTTTTTCATAAAACCATTACCTGGTGAATTACCTTATTTTGTAACACTTTCTCCATCTGGTCAAGGATCTAGACTGGTTGTTCCTCATATGATAGGTTCTCTTCCAGCTGAACTACCTCTGGACTCGAAACATGAGATGGATCTGGCATGTACTTCCTTAACATTGAAACATGAAAAAATTCTGTACCTGAGATAAACTCAGAGGTAATGCCACTCGTTAAGAAACTGATCCAACTCTCTTCAGAATTTCATATGGTCCAATGAACCTTGGACCCAGCTTTCATTTCTTACCAAATCGCATCACACTTTTCAATGGTGAAACATTTAGAAAAACATGATCACCTGCCTCAAAAGATAGATCATTCCTCTGGTTATCCGCATAACTCTTATACTTGCTCTGAGCAGTTCTCATGTGTCTCTGAATCAACTAAACTTTTGCTACAATCTCTTATTCCAATTCTGGTCCCATCAACTTCCTTTCACCCACTCCATCCCAGAAATCTGGAGTTCGACACTACTTCCCATATAATTCCTCAAATAGTGTCATCTGTATACTAGAATGAAAACTGTTATTATAAGAAAACTCAACCAAAGAAATATGTTGGTCCCAACATCCCTGATAATCCATCGAACAAGCACGTACCATATCCTCCAATGTCTGAATTGTTCATTCTGACTTCCCATATAATTGAGGATAAAAAGCTGTACTAAAATTTAATTCAGTACCCAATGACTTCTGAAGGCCTTTCCAAAAGTTAGAAGTTAACCTGGAATCACGGTCAGATACAATAGAGAGAGGAACTCCATGTAACCTGAATATCTCTTCAAGATACAAATGGGAAAGTTGATCTAGGGAAAACTTATCTCATATGGAAAGGAAATGAGCAGATTTAGTCAAGCGAACAACAATAACCCAGATTGCATTATTACCTCAAGGTGTCTTCGACAATCCCACAACAAAGTCCATGTATATATTCTCCCATTTCCACTCTGGCACTAGTAAAGGCTGAAGCATCCCTTTTGGTAACTGCCGCTCTTCTTTATCCTGTTGAGAAGTCAAACACTTCACAGTAAAAAACAAAAGGAAATCCTGCACCAAAAACTTCTATTCCAATGTTCATCAAATCCATAACCAAAGGATCACGTTCAAAACACATCATTACTAATGAAGCATTACTTCTTCGACTCAAAGCATCAGCCACTATATTTTCTTTTCCCGGATGGTGATTAATTGTACAATCATAATCCTTGATTAATTCTAGCCATCTCCTCTGTCTCATGTTCAATTCTTTCTGAGTGAATATTTACATTAAACTTTTGTGATCGGTATATATTTCACACTTTACTCCACAAAAATGATGCCTCCAAATTTTTAAAGAGAAAACAACTCCATCTAATTCCAAATCATGTGTAGGGTAATTTACCTCATGAGTTTTCAACTATCATGAAGCATAAACAATTACCTGATCGTTCTGCATTAGGAAGAAACCATGTCCGTTCAATGAAGCATCATTGTAGCTAACAAACTCACCATTCATGGATGGTAGTGCCAAAACTGGATCATTCACCAATCTTCTTTTCAGTTCCTGAAAACAATCATCACATTATTTTGTCCAGATAAACATAACACCCTTCCGAGTTATCTTAGTCATTGGACTAGATAACCATGAAAAATTTCTAAAAAACCTTCAGTAATAGCCTGCCAAACCAAGGAATCTACGAATATCAGTTACATTTGTGGGTCATTCCCATTCTTCCACAACCTTTGTTTTTACAGGATCAACAGTTATACCATCTTTAGAAACAATGTGACCATGGAACGAAATTTGTTGTAACCAAAACTCACACTTGATGAATTTCACAAACAATTTCTTTTCTTTTAAGTTTTGAAAAATAACCCTTAAATGTCTTTCATGATCCTATTTACTTTTAGAAAACATCAAAATATCATCAATGAAAACCACCACAAACATATCCAAGAACTCATGGAAAATTATATTCATTAAGTCCGTGAATATAGTAGGTGCATTGGCTGGCCCAAAAGGCATTACTACAAATTCATAATGTCCATATCTTGTACGAAACGCGGTCTTCGGAATATCTACTTCCTTTACCTTCAACTGATGGTACCCCGATCTCAAGTTAATCATTGAAAAATACTGAGCTCCTTGGAGCTGATAAAAAAATCATCGATATAAGGAAAAGGATATTTGTTCTTAATAGTTATGTAATTCAATGCTCTATAATCAATGAAATGTATCATAGAACCATCATTCTTTTTAACAAATAAAACAGGATCACCCCGTGGTGATATTCTAGGTCAAATGAATCCTTTCTCTAATAAATCTTGCAATTGGGCCTTCAACTCTAAAAGTTCAATTTGAGCCATTTGATATGGGGGTTTTGAAATTGGATTATCATCAGGAACTAAGTCAACAGTAAATTCAACTTCCCGATCTGGTATTATTCTAGGAAACTCATCACGAAAAACATCAAGATACTCATTTACCACTGGCACATCATTAATCTGAACAGTTCCTTTGTTTTCAACGATGTGTGCAAGGTAACATTCATTTTTATCTTTTACAAGTTTCTCAACCTCTTGATAAGTTATCAACAGTAAGGGTTCATTCTTGTACACAAACTGAAAATCATTCTAAAAAGAAACTTCTTTAGCTCTATAGTCAATCTTAGCAAGGTAAATAGAGAGCTAATCTATACCTATGATAACATAAAACTCTACTAGAGGTAAAACAATAAGGTTTTCAAGTAGGTCCTTTCCACAGATAAGGATAAGAAGATTCTTATAAATTCTTTTTGCCTCAACATTTCCCCAGGTGTTTTTACCAATAGTTCAGGAGTCATTTCTTGAGATGGAATTTACATTTTACTAGAAATGTTTTCAGAGATGAAAGAATGTGTAGACCCCAAATCAAACAACACACTGGCATAATTTGAAAAAAAACAAAGTATCTGATACAACTTCATTTTATGGCCCGACATCAACTGAAGTAGTTGCAAAGGATATAACCACCCCTTTCTACTTGTAGTCTGACTGCTTCCCATCACATGAGCTCTTTGTCGGACACTCGTTTGCATAGTGACCCATCTCATTGCACATAAAACATTTCACTAACTGTAAATGAAATTTGGTCTTACCATCACCCTGATATCTTTCAGTGCAGTCACGAGCCTTATGTCCCATCTTACCACATCGGTAGAACTTTCTAAAATTTAGAAGACATTCCCCAACATGCCTTTTACCACATTTATCACTAACTGGAAACTTAGTTTTCTTATCGTCAGAAATTTTTGAATAATTCATTCCTTTCTATTTCCACCTCGGTCTCTTCTTCTGCTGGTTGTTATAGAACACTTGATAATTGGAAAATCCATTTCCACCTTCTCAGAACATCGAACAATATTTTCATAAGTTTTGAACTCACGATAAGCCAATGCCTTTCGATATTTTGGCTTTAATCCTAAGTAAAAATGATTGATTTTACTATGAAGGTCTCTGATAAAATTTGGAGAATACCTTGCCAATCGAGTGAACCTCTCTTCATAGGCAGCCACTGAGACTTCCTCTTACCTCAATTCCAAGAATTGTTTTTCCATCCTATGTCGAACAGCCTTAGGAAAATACTTCTCAGGAAACATACCTTTGAATTCATCCCAGTTGAGAGCATCAATCTCATCAGCGTCCCTGATAATTTTAACAATCAACTACCACTGATCTACTTCACCATCCAAACGGTAAATAACAAGACTAACCTTTTGATTGTCTGAACAACCCATGACATCGAATATCTTCTCTAGTACCTTAATCCACCCTTCAGCTAGCACAGGGTCAGATGATCCTCTGAATGATGGGTGATGTTGCCTCAGGAAATGTTCCACCACTGACATGTTCCTCTGCGGTTGATCTGGTTGATCTCATGCATTGATACCACCACCATTTATCGCTTCAGTCAACTACGCCATTACTGCAACAAACTGTTTAGTTCCAATTCCGGCCATCTTAGGATGCTGATTCGGAAGGTTATTTCCTTCTGTATGCTTTCCTAGAACTACTTCCCTATTTCCTCTGCGAAAAACCATTCTGAACAAACATGTCCTAGATAAATCAACATGGTAATCTTCAAATTATATATCATTTCAATTTGACCATAAAAAAATATTTTTGGATAATCATTTAATAGAATTATAACCCCTAAAGTTCTCTAAACCGACTTCTGACACCAACTATAAGGCCCCAGTCTTAAACATTACTTATTCTTGAGTTACTTCAAGAATACACGTTGAGGATCTTTTCAGATTTATAGTTTTAGATAATTAGATCATAAAACATGCATTACATTCTAAATTTAAACAAAGTGGTTACATAAAAGTTAGTACTCATTTTTCCCAACAATCGAAACATATTTAAAATAAAACATGGATTCATTCTTGACACATCATTGACATTATCATCACATCATGTACCTTTCCCTTGACCTGTGAAAAACATTTCAAAAACCTGGGATGAGCATAAAAATCTCAGTAAGGGATATAAAAATATGGAAAGGAAACATGAGTACATGAGTAAATAAGAATCAATGATATCATACATTACTCATAAAACATAATCACTTTAACATACCTCATCCAAATCATTAATAAATCATATAAATCAGAAGACATAAAGGTAACTTGAGGCATTCATAACATTATTGCGTAGGGAGTAACCCTCTTGGTTATGTTTGGAATACCCATCACAGTATATTCCCTAAATCTCTTCAGAAAAACCTCAACATTTAACCCCTTCGGGTTACCCAATGCATTGGAGAGCTATGTCAAGCTCACTCACCCTTAGTTTATCACAGAACCAACCGTCTTCATAATAATGCCCAAGAACCATTACATAATCGTATCACATAAAACATGCATAAAGGAAAAATAACATTCCCACATTTCAGTCACAAGATATCAATACAAAAAATTGATAAAATAAAAACATTATGAAAACCATTTTCAATACCAATATTAACGAAAAGTAAAACATGGTATTTATTTTTCATTTAAAAAAAGTATGGCTTGTAGAGGAAGTCGAAACTCAAATAATGGTCACATCGGCGGCGAAGTCGTTGTCGCCGCATACGTACGAAAAAAACATTCCCTTTTGTCATTTAGTAAAATGCTTCGTATAAAAAGATTCCTTTTGGTTAAATTTAAATGTCAAAGGGTATTATTAACCGTATAAAAGAAAGTTGTGTATAAAACATAATATGCCTCAATGAAAGGAGATTGAGATGAAGTCCCAAACCTCGGGTCCGACTTGACTCGATCGTTCATTAATGTCCTGAATAATAAACTTGAGTTAATTTATAATTTCTTAAATAACCTTTTTCAAGATCATTATTCCTTTTATATCACTTATTACCATGTCATGAACACTATGTAATTATTTAAGTTAATAAAGGTTGTTTTAACGATCATTGGTACTTGAGTCAAAAATATTCTCTTTATAATTACAAGTTGTTCGTGTATCCATTATATCCAGAGTTATACTCATGATGTATATATCATGTATACCATATATATCCAGTATATACATGCATTAACAATATTACATAACATTTAGAGGTAAGAAATGAAAGGCATCGTTCATGGAGACGGTAAGGCGTACGTACGCATGAACGCTACTTCCATTTCTATTTCATATTTAATGGAATTAAAAAACAATGATAAATAATAGTTTTACAATTCCAGTATTGTATCATATATAATATCAATCTATCTATCCTTTATACGTATCAAATATGGTATTAACGTATCAAATAACTTTGAGGGGGTGGTAGTCTGCCCTTCCTAAAATGAAGATATCGCGTTTAACCATAATGGAAACCATAAATGTATGTCATAAATTAAAAATACATAAGCTTAAGTAAAAAATAAGCCTATAATATATCATATATAAATATAGTGACATCTTCATGGCCACCTTTGAATGTGTTAAAAAAATATTGAACAATCATCGTTTCGTGAGGCACAAATTCTCCACCCACGGAAACATTATGTTCTTTTACCATTAGATGTAGGTGTGTGTAAGTGTAGCTTGAATAAATCTTATTACAACATCCTAGTATATTGTCTATACTGGTGTTGTTACAAAATAAATGAATAAAAAGAGTTTAGGGGGTTGGAGATGCAAAATAAAACATAAGAACACAAGGGAAAACACTACCTTTAAAATGTGTAAATCTTTTTGATTTGAGATCAAAGGATTCCTTGGGAAGACTTATTCCCAATGTGAGGCTTCAAAGAGTAATATATGGATGTGAAGAGTCAAAATGAGCAGTGGTTGGCCGGGAAAAAGGCTTGAGGAGTGTGGGTAAGGTGGTAGAACTGGGGGCCTTTTATAAGAGAAGAGGAGGGGTACTCTTGGAAAGTTATAAAAGGTTACATTATTTTCAATTGGGTTTAGGATTTTAAAGGTCCCACATTGATGTATTTCGAGGATAACGTGATAAGGGTTCTAAATACACTCATCCAATAGGTATCTGACAAGTGTAAGTCTTATATTTTACTTTATCTTTACATTTTATTTAAATCGATTATTAATGAGGTAATCGATGCATCCTCATGATGACATAAATAATTTAATTTATATAATGTATAAAATTTATAAAACAAATATAATGATGTAGGAAATACTTTAATATTTCTAATGACTATTTATAGTCCAATGGATCATTTATGTAGACAAAATTAAAAATGTTTTACTCAGGTGATACATTCATTGTTATATTTAACTTTCTTTAAAAAATAAAAAGTTAAAAAGTAACTTTCACACAAAAGTGATTCCATGGGGTCCCAAAGATTGGAACAAGGCATCACATGGTCGGCCATGAGACAAAAATTATAATTAGGACACATTTTTGTGTCTTTGTATTATTACGATATTATTTTATTATGCTTAACTACCCGATTACTCATTAATCAAGATAATTAATGATAATTATCATCGTTACAATTCATAATGTCCAAAAACAAAAGTGTCTTAATTACATAATTGGGACCTTATGAATACAAATATGGAATCCATTTTACCAAATTCCAAACATATAAATTTCAATACTTAAATTAATAATAATTTTCATTGTCAAAACAAATAGCGGGTTTTTTTTAAACAATATCTATGAAACGTTTGGCACTTTTTTATGCCCAATTACAATGTGAAATTATTCCCAATGACCACCATTGGATTACATGGTAAAAATATATTCTATTTACACATTAAAACCGAATAAAAAGATAATCTAACCATATAATTAAAATAGATGAAAAAACAGTTTTGATATAAAATGCAGTATTTTTCACTATTCCTTAAAAAATGAACATTGTCGGAAAAATACCAAAAAATTATCAATTGTAAATTTAAATGTCCCAATCATAAATAATAAGTTTATTTTGAAAAATATATCTTATAAAATTGTCAAAAGTTTAATTTAAAAATTATTTTCCATCAAAAGGCAGTAAAAAAATATTTTAAGAATATTAGTGTATTTCATACTTAAGGTTGGATTTATTCTCATTTTAAGCCTCTAAATCACTATCTAATTCATAAATAGACATATATTATAATATATATTATTCATTACTTGCTTTGGATGTAGAAATCTGAGCTCACCCCTTTCTATGTTTTATTTTTCCCAGGATACGAAGAAGTATATTATGACTGACCTGCAGCGATAGTATATGGGATCTCAGTGTTGTCAATGGAAACAATTTTTTTTGTAGTTTTCCATTTTATTATGTAATGTAAACCTTATAAATGTATCTATTATTTCCAAGGATACTAAACTAATCGGTATTTCGAGATTTGATCTTTTGGGATCATGCTAATGATACATAATAATGCAATGACTCTGGGCTTTTGGGGTCGGGGCGTTACAGTTGGTATCAGAGAAATTTTAATACAATCTTTGGAAAGTTGGTTTAGATAAAATCAGATTAGAGAACATATCCCTAAGATAGATTTTATGCATTAGTATAGAATAACTTCATAGAATTTTGTTATTATAGAGATTTTTTTCAGTTTTCGATGAAATTCATCGTTGTCTAGATATGATCAGGTAGAGGCGGCTTAGGCACAGATGTACCTAGGGTTAAAACCCAAAAACACAGCTTTGTGCTAGACTCGAATAGGAACTGGTGCATTACAAGAATCCTTGCTGAACTCCTGGTTATGACACAATTGGGGGGTATTATTAGGATAATTCACACTTTCTTTACAAAAGGATTTGAAGGATTTTAATATAAGATGAGTGTAAATAATTTTCATTAATACTAAGGTGTTTTTTATAGGAAATAAGGAGTTATGATATTATCTATATGATATTATGACTCACACTATGTTTTCTCGTGTTTTCCAATGGCTGGATTCCAAGGAAGATATAGTAATAGTGAACATGATGTAAAAGGTGGGCATGGTGGAGTAAATGTGCAATGAAATGGAATGTTCATAGGTGTAAATTATATCCTGTTCATGAAAAATCAGCTTTCCAAAAATATAATCAACTACATATATTGTTGAACCCTCTAGGAATCTACTTTCTTTACTATATTTTGATAATCCCAATTATGCTTTATTATATGTTGATAAAATCAATATTGCTTATTTATAGTTTGATGATTCTTATTGTCGATAAATACTTATATAGTATTTGTGTACTTCAGACACATATTCATATGTTATGATAATTATATTATTATCAAAGAATTTGGTTAAGAAATGATCTGTTATTTTATGTTTAGTATTAGACTTTCAGTTACTGGATGTATGTATACTCTGACTTAACTCATTCTGCCAATAGAATGCTTAAACAGAATAGAGCTACCAATACAGAATAGAGCTACCAATACAGTTATGTCTACCGCTATGTGAGAGCTACCAGAACAGATTAGTCACCGTTACACAAGTATACTGATACATCAAAGTCTACCGATACATCAAGGATGCTACCGAAAGGGACTTACCGCTACTGATACAGACATGTCTACCGCTACTGATACAAGACAAGTCTACAGCTACCGATACAAGAATGCCTACCACTACTGATGAAGTAAAGCTTACCGCTACCAAATTCTACCGACTGACATGAAGTCTACCGATATAAGGGTTACTGATGAAAAGAGCTACCGTTACACAAGAAGCTATCGATACTCAAACATACCGATACACAAGGCTACCGATATCCAAAGCTATTGTTCTAGAGACAGAACCAGATGCTGCTTTAATTTATTTATCATTATTTAATCTAACCAACGGTCATATCAGATATATTTTAATACACTGACATTTATTTAATGTGTGTTGTTGGATGTCAGGGAACCGTACCTCGTACCTGCAAAAAGGAAATCACTTCTGTTGTCGGAGTTCATGCTTTAAATAAGAGATTCTCTTGCTGCTGAAAGGTGTGGTTGGAAAAACAAATAAGAGTGTGAAAAAAAAGTTGTTGAAATGTGTGCATAAAAATAGACGACAGAACTTACACGATGAGCTCATATATTCCTGAATTCCTATGAAGAGCCAAGAACGAAAAAGAGAACATCAAGACAAGAACATCATCGAATACTTTCTCCTATGTCTCTACACCTGGAAGTCAAGGAAGCAAACGACACTCTGTATTCCAGAAAAAAACCATAAGAGGACTCAGATCCAATTCTGATCAATCCAAAGGAGTCCAGAGTTACACTGCAATCATTAGAGCCATTCTAAACTCTACATCTTTTCCTCTATGATTTATTATTTACTTTTTGAGCATTGTGTGTCATCTGCTGTATTTTTACACACACACAGTCTCCTGATCTTTAACTGGAGGATCTGTAAATCCTCACTCAAACACTTACATCTTTTATTTCCCACTGGGATAGTGGTAGAGTTCGTGCGTGACCTGGACAGCTAGTTTGTTGTTCTGTTTGTTTTCCCATGAATAAAAGTGGTAGAGGTCTTAGACCTGGACAATTTTATACTCTTGAAATACCCAATCTAGGGTGTGGATCACTTTTATATAATTTTTTGAGAGGACTAAGTCTCAGCTTGGGACTGAACCTCTTGGTTATATCTGTTGTGCGTATTTCTTTTCAAAGTTATGTTTATTCCGCTGCAAACTACTTTAAACCCAAAAACTGTTTTAAACTATATTTTATAGTTAAACTCACAAGTGTTTATATTAGTTGTAAATCAGTAAGTTATTTTCAAACATTAATTAACTCCTTTGATTTGATTAACTAGGAAATAATCAATCCCTTGAGAACCTAACAGAACCTTTACTTTGATATAATTTAAATACAGCTTAATTCTGTGTTTTATTTGGGGGAATTTGGTAAATGAATTTTAAACAGAAATTTTAATTGGAAATCAATTCACCCCCTCTTGAGTGTCCACTCCAACCTACATTTGGTATCAAATTAATTAAAATATTTTATGAAGTACTCTGTTTTTAAACTGTGATTTTAGTTTTATTTTAAAGTTCGTAAAATTTCTGTTATTTCTAAATTTTTATCTCTTTAAAATTTTTATTTTAACCTAGTTATCATGGATAACAGATTTGATGGTGTTGCTACTAATAGACCACCATTTTTCAATGGAATAAACTATGATTAATGGAATATTAAGATGAAAATTCATTTAGAAAGCATGGGTTTTGATATTTGGACTGCCATAGAATCAGAATATAAAATTCCTACAACTGTTAGATCTACTTGGAATGAAGCTAATAAGACAAACTAAAATAATAATTGCAAATATATGAAGGCTCTGTATTGTTCTTTAAGAGATGAGGAATTTAATAGAATACTTGCTTGTAAGACTGCACATGAAATTTGGGATACCTTAAGTGTTTATCACGAGGGAACAACTAACGTTAAGGAAATGAGATTGATCACCTATATGATTAAATATGATAATTTTAAGATGAAGCCTGAAGAACCCATTTCTGATATGTATCGCAGGTTTAACGAAATTGTCAACAAATGATCTCACTAGGAAAGGATGTTCCATCAAATGAGAAGATCATGAGAACTTTGAGATGCCTACCTGAAAGTTGGAGGGGGACTTCTGTTTCAATTATAGAAACTTGTGATATTGGTGAACAACCAGTTAAGGAACTTATTGGTAAGTTGATGATGTATGAAGAAATGCTTAAAGTAAACAAAGAAGAAGAATATGAACCAAAAATGAAGTCAGTTTCCTTCAAGACATCTACTTCAAAGAATAAGGAGAAACATCAAGCTGTAAGTGATAGCTCAAGCTGTGAAGAAAGTGAAAGTGCATCTGACAGTGATGCAGAAATTCCTCACATAGCCAGAAGATTTAAGAAGTTCAATAGGAAAAAAAGTTTTCCAGAAAATCAAATTACAAAGGTATGTATGACAAAAAGAGACACTAGAAAAAGAACTGGAAGAAATCTGAAAAATCTGATGAAGTTGTCTGCTATGAGTGTAAGAGAAAGGGGCATATAAAAGCAGATTGTCCTGAACTGAAATACAAGAAGAAATATGAGTATAAGAATAATAAGTATAAGAAAGAAATGAATGCTACTTAGAGTGAATTTGAAGATAGCTCCAGTGAATCTGAAACTTATGAAGCTGAAATCAGAAATAACACAAACATGTGTTTTATGACAAACACCTCTACGATAACATCTGAAACTCCTGCTTTAAATTCTTATTATTCGGGAGATGATTCAGATTCTGAAAATATTCCAAAATCTGAACTATTTGAAAACTTTGATATGTTGGAAGAAACCTGTAATGATATGAAAGTCAAATAGAAAGGATTAACGAAACAATATACTTTAATTATTAATCATAAATCTGATCTTGACATAGAAATGGAAAAGAATGCTTGATTACTTAAAGAAAACACTGATCTGAAATTGTCAAATGAGTAACATAGGAAGGATTTAGAAAAATTCACAAATGGAAAAGACACTCTTACTAAAATTCTAGGTAAGAAGATTGAACCTAGATATAATACTGGCATTGGATACCAACCTGGACAATGAAAAATAACCAAAAATTGATTTATTCCTAAATCTGGATAGAATACTGCTAGTTCTAGTTCTGGACATTTATATGCTTCAACTAGTTATATTCATTGTTACAGATCTAATAATGTTTATATTTGAAAATCTGTTGATTCTACCAATTTTATGAGACCCACAAGACAAATTTGGGTACCTAGAGTTATAATGGCTAACCTGTCTGGACCCAAGAAAATCTGGGTACCAAAATCATTTCGTATCTAAATCAGTTTTGTAGGGAACCTGCTTGAAGAGCTCCTGTAGAAACATACTAAGATAATATATTTTTAAATACATTAAATTTTGAAGCACCTAGACACAAAATAACTATCCTACATTATAATTGAGATAAATATTCATATTTGATAATATCAAACAAAACAAAATAAAATATTCATATTTTAATGGTAACTCATCATTATTACCAAGTATTATCTCCATCTAAAATAATGTTATTCAATATAGTAATCTTATAGTCCATGATACTAAATTTTTTTAAAGTATTTATTGTTGGTGAAAATGACCCCCCACATCATCTTACCATTTCACAAATATATGGAACAGAATAAAGCTAATATGTAATGGTGGACCATGTTGTTTTATTTAATAAAATAATAAAAATCAAATATTTTCCAAATAAGTGTTTCTCATAAATATATTGATGAACATCTTCATGGTAATACTAATGAAATATGAGACTCTTCCTTTGGTGATTCTACGAAAACATGATTATGGAAAAATAACTTAAATTTTCCAAATTCAGAATATGGGTTTTGAATAATAATTATAATATATCCCCCAAATCCGCCATTGTGAAAGGTTAACCTATAATATAAGAAACATTTTAAATTATCTAATTTGAAACTATATTATTCCTAATATCATGAATATAAATTTAGCTTCAAAGTAGAAAAATCATCCTCAATGTATGTAAAAAGAATGACTGGGGTTATATTATATATTTTCATTGATTATAAGATACCTTTTTGGTTTACCTAGCTAATGACCCTTCCTAAATCCTAATTCACTGTTACATTACTAAAAATCAATATATTCACATTTCCTTACACTAAATATAATCAAAATAAAAATAATTTGATATAATTATATCCTGAAAAAATCCTGTAATGACCCTAAATATGACAACCATGCTTTTATTACAAACTTAAACATGATTTATTACATAAAATATTCACTTGATACAACATAGAAGATCGAGAGGTCTAGTGTCGTTGGGGCTTAAGATCATTACATAAGATCTTAAAACATGAAATATAGCATTTTTATGGAAAACATCCTTTACATGGGCACTACATTCCCTAATACATAGCATAGAATGGGATAACCTGGGGACATGCATAAGAAAAGGGTGAGCTATAAAGATTGTAAGAGAATAAACATGGAATACATGAGGAGTACAATACATGTTAGACAATAAGTGTAACGTCCCAGTTCTGGGTTCCACTCAACAGGTGACCCGAACTCGGTTCGCCACGTGACCTAAAGCTCTTTTTCTGAAACGCCAGAGGCTACCGTGTAGCAGCAAGGGCCCAGGTCTGATAGTGGGGAATCTATGCCCTCATTTTTCAAAGTGTAGCACAGTGGAATAAGAAATAAAACATACAACAGTGGAAGTAATAAACCATGCACAGTTTAATTGAACAACTGCAGTGAAAGTCAACCAATAGTATATGGATAATGATGTAACAACATGTCTCATGTTCTAAGAAAATAGCCAGATCATGTTACACAGTAGTGAAATACAACCCAGTAATGAGTACAGCTAAACAAACAAAATAGCTGCCATCATCGCAATCCTAAGCTTGGTCCCATGCTCCCCTAATCCTCAGCTTCAATCAAGTACCTGTATAGGGACTCTTGCCCCTATCCACACCTACCACAATATAATCTGTTTGAGCCGAAAAGCATGACCCAAACAAGTTGTGAGAAATAAATCCCAGTAGGCACCCACCAAAGGCCCATCCTCAATTGTGTGTAAATCATGCAACAATAGTGTGCACTAGTAAAATTCAATAGAGTAAGCAGTACTAAAAAGTAACTAACTTCACCAATTATATTGCAATTTTAATATCCATTTAACCATTTTAGTTAAAACATCACCATAGTGAATATTCTAGGTAAACAGCTAATGTCATCGGACACGTAAACCCCTACCCTCAGTTAAAGAGTATCCAACACAAGAATCTGCCCACAGGCATATGGATATTTCCCTCGGTTGTAGGAAGTGTCTCCCACAGGAACTGAATCAACTGCACACTGGCACGGAAGATGTTTCCCTCTGGGTAGGATATCAACTGTCCTCGGGCTAAGCAAAACAATTCCCACGGGATAAGTAAAACACTTCCCTCAGGCACAGGTAAAGGGGACATTACCAACATGTAAATAAACATTCACATTCAATTCCTCTCATGGAAAAAGTAATGCATAATATAAACATGGAATACCCTCAGGTATCCTGGCCAAATGGCTAAACAGAGGAACGCACCCCCGGGGTGGTCCTGGATCCAAGCACTGATCATAAAAAACAGTTTTACAACATTATTTAATCACCAATACAATTCTATTTATTTAACATAGCCACGAACTTAGCCACAGGAAATCCCATCTATGGTTTTGTAGCTCAAAAACGCACAAAATGAACAATAGTTGGAAATAAACACCAAGCCACCTACCTTAAACACCCCCAAACGATATACACGAACGACGCCTTTTGAAACTTCCACGAACTCCATAGTCCTAAGGTAAAATAATTCTATCATAAACTCAAATAAATCCCATTAGAGGAAGAATTGGTAAGAAACACACAAGGAGATGGGAGGGCATACCTGTGCGGTTCCAACGAGATCGTCTGAGGCAGAAATGGATTCCTGACGTGCGCTTGGCAGATCTCGAAAGGTTCGGTTGTCCTCTCCCGATCTGTCGTTCGGTTCTAAGCCTTCCCTGTGAACAGGGGAGGCTACTGCCCATTTTAAGCAAAAAAAACAAAGTACATGGCATGTACTTCCAATTACATGGTGTTTACTTCCCATTTTTAAACTGTTCCCCTGGAGGATTCCTGCCAGCGTGACACTGTTCTCTTTTCGACAGGACCACACAACATGTCCTCATGAGTACACGGCATGTGCTGCCCCATAGCTGGCCACCGCCTTACTATTCGCCTGCCGAATGACTACACAACGTATAAAGGACCACTACATGGCGTGTAGTCAGTTCCTACACCCTTCATCGCTGACATGGGTACACGCCCCGTGTACTCATCCCACATGGCCAAAAGTACACAATGTGTGGAAAAGTACACGACGTGTACTTCCAAAATTGGCGATTTCCCCCATTTTCCTTATTTTCTCAAAAACACTTAAGGAAAAGAGAAATGAAGAAACTCATTCCTCAATGATAAGAACCGGGTTCTAACAATAGGAATATCAATAGAGCACAAGATAAACATGGACATAAAGGCATGATAAATCATGATAATCATAACTTGGAAATGTGGCAACAACACTTAACATGGAATTAGCATGAGCCAAGGCCCATTGCACATAAAGCAGAAGTAAATCCTCATAGCACATGTAGCACGATTAAACCCTCGTTGAACTTGAATTATCATGAGTCAACACTCATTGCACATGACGTATCATGATATTATACATTACCCAATGCATTGGAATGCTATATGGGAACACCCTTATTAAACATTCCTTTTCATGAATATGCGTTCCACATGGATCATAAAACATGGATTCATAAAACATAATCATTTATTCCATGAAAAAGGAATGTGGAATGAAACTTTATAATCAATAATTAAATGTGCATTAAGGTGAATACCCTTGATGGAGAAATGTGCATGGTATTCACTACACAATGGCATTGGCTTAGAAAATTGGTGCAATTTCGGCAGCGTAACAGCGTGATATAAGAATTCATAAAAATGGTTGATGAGAGAGAAAGGGTTGTCTTATCATATCTACATGAAATAGAAAGTAAAGGGGTCATATAAATACATGTCCCAACAATTTTAAGGGAATTTAGATTCATGATAAAAAAGTATTTCTTCAATTTCAATGAGGAGAGAGAAGTTCCTTTCGGATTTTCGGCATTGTAACGGGTGTACATGGGAGGCATTTAATGAGAGAGAAAGGTGTCTCTAATCATTAAAAAAATAAGAGGGAAGTATAGAGGAGGTGTGAACCCATATCTCAGAATTTATAATTGAAATTAAAAGGGCATAAAAATATTATGAAAATTAGACAAAAATGTGAAAGACAGAAAAATCCTTACATGGAAGTGTGCTTCCAAAGGCTTGAGAGAGGTTTGAGAGAGGCTTCATGGGAGATTGGGGAACCGTGGGAGGATTCTAGAGAGAGTTGGTCAGAGGATGGACAGAGTCCAAAGGCTTTGAGTGTAACAACCCAATGTTTCATTAATGGAAAATCCCTCTTGATCCAGTTAAATGTTTCTTTATGAAAAATGTTTTTATAAGATGTCAACTTCTTTAGTTTTACGTTAAGATTTGTGACCATTACTTTTATAGACGTTGAATAGTGATCATCTGAGTAGTATAAATATAAGGCTTTAGTGACCCCATTTCTACTCAGACAAAGGAAACGATGGCCTCATCAAGTAGAATTGCCCCTTACGAAGACCATTTGTCGGAGCTCTGAAAAGATGTGGTGTCTTTGGGCTTCACCCTTGACCAAGCCCAAGCTGAGCTTCATTATGTCAAGCTTAAACGGGACTGTCTACGGAAAAGTGGAAGTTGATAGAGATTACCACTCGAGCGATGTTATCCGAGCCACCCCAAGAGTCTGTCACCATTGCACACCTTACCCTTAGGACATATGCGGCTATTTTAAGGGGTTATGTAACAAATAAGTAGCACCATGTTCATGTACATTATTTTTTTATATAATAATGAATATAATTTCTAGTAATTTTTTATACATTGTAATTAGTTTTTAAAGTACAAATGGTGTTTTTAGTTATTATTTAATTAAGAATTATATTTTATTAAATTAAAGTATTTTTGAATTAAATAATATTTTATTAAAATATTATTATTAATATTAAATTAATTTTTATGAAATATAAATGATCTTATAATTTTATGAATGCAATTAAATTTTTTATTAAGGTTTGAAAACTATTTTTGTCAAAACCCGTGATTTTTTTATAAATGTCGGTTTTTATTTTAAAAGTGAAAATTCACATATTTAGAAAATTATTTAGATAAAATAAATATTATTTTTGGAATCAGGACATCGAAATTATCCAACGGTGAATTTTTCATAATTTTCTGAGATAGTCAAATTTTTGGGTAAAAATTAAATACCATTTAAATATATAATGTGTTTTATGAAATCATATTGACCCAAGGGTGATGTAATAAAATAAAATAATCTTTATGTTCGGCCAATATGTGTTTCATCATTAAAATAATGAGGTTTTGGGTTTGTTTGACTTACTTTTCAAAGCATTAATGGAGCCCTCAAGACTTATTCAACACTTTGCCTTTTTAAATTAATTTCGATGGGAGTGTGACTCTCCTCCACATAAGAAACCCTAATTTTTTATTAAGTTCGGACCTTGGCCTTGAAAAATATTGTTTTCCTCTTTCCTTTTCCAGAAACCATGGGCAAATACCATGGGATGGTTTGTGGTTTGGATTATTTTAATATAAGGGGTCCCAAACCTAAATAATAAACAATTCCCTCACCTTTTCTTTATAAACCCACCCAAGCTCCCACTTCCTCCTCACTCAAAGACCTTGGAGTTCGTCCAACCTCTGCCCTACTATCTCTATAATCCTCTCAAGGTGCCCCAAGCTCCCAAGAAGCCTCTCACAAGCCTCTCTCTAGCCTTTGGAAGAACACTGCCATGTAAGGGTTTTTTTCTTCCTTTCTCATTTTTGTCAATTTTCTTTAAGTTGTATTGCCCTTTTAATTTCAATTATGAATATTGGGGTATGGTTTCAAACCTCCCCCATACTTCCCTCTTATTGTTTGAATGATGGGATACCCCTTTCTATCTAATTAAATGCCTCCCATGTACACCCGTTACTATGCCGAAATTCCGAAAGGAACTTTTTTCTAATTTTTTATATTCAAGCAATACTTTTGTATCATGAATCAAAATTACTTATCAATTGTTGGGACATGTATCTATATGACCTCCTTACTGTACATCACATGTAAATATGATGATGAACCCATTTCTCTCTCATCAACCATTTTTATGAATTTTTATGTCATGTCGTTACGCTGCCGAAATCACACCGATTTTCTAAGCCAATATCATTTTGTAGTGAATACCATGCACAATTCTCCATCAAGGGTATTCACCTTTATACACATTTACTTATTGATTATAAAGTTTCATGTATTAATTCCACATTCCTTTATCGTGTAACAAATGATTATGTTTTATGAATCCATGTTTTATGATCTATGTGGCACACTTATGCATGAAATGAAGTGTTTAAGAAGGGTGCGCCCTTATAGCGCTCCAATGCATTGGGTAAAGTATATTATCATGATAAGTCATGTGAAATGAGTGTTGAATCATGATAATGAAAGTGAAATGAGGGTTTACTCATGTTTCAAGTGCAATGAGGGTTTACTCATGCTCCATGTGCAATGAGCCTTGGCTCATGCTAATTCAATGTTAAGTGTTGTTGCCACATTTCCATGTTATGATTATCATGATTTATCATGCCTTTATGTTAATGTTTCTCTTATGCTCTATTGATATGCCCATTGCCTAACATGTATTGTACTCCTCATTTTATTCCATGTGTACTCCCTTACTGGGCTTTATAGCTCACCCTTTTCTTATGTATGTCCTCAGGTTATCTCATGCAATGCTAAGTACGAAGGAATGTAGTGGTCATGTAAAGGAAGTTTTCAATAAAGATGTTGTATTTAAAGTTTTAAGTTTTTATGTAATGATCCTGAGCCCAAAAGACACTAAACCTCTCGATCTTCTTTGTTGTATCAAGTGATGTTTTATGTAATAAATCATGTTTATGTTGTAATAAAAAGCAGGGTTTTCATATTTGGTATCAGAGGATAGGATTAGTTATTTTTGGGATTAGGAAACCCTAGTAAATCCTTAGATACATGAATAAGTATAATAAAAAAATTCCTAAGTATTGGTAAATACTAAGTAAGTGGTTTATCAAACAAATACATCCCTGTCTGGATACGAGCAGGTAGAGGCGGCTCTGGAACAGATGTATCCTAGGGGTAAAACCTGAAAACACCGCTTTGAGCTAGACTCGAATGGGAACTGGTGCACGATAACGGGCCTTGATGCACTCTTGGTTACAACACTCCCGGGGGATATGTTTTGATAAATTCCCAATCTTAGTACGAACCCTTATTAAGGGAAAAATTCCCCTAAGAATATATGTTAGAAGGAAGATCATGAAAAGCCTGGATTGAATCCTATAGACTCATGTGTTAAAGAGATTAATGTTTATTTATATGTCATCAACTTTTGTCTTTGGATTACCCTTTATGTGTTACCCCTAACTTTCCTTTTATTCCAGCCAATGGACGGTAATAGGAGAACTCGGGATAACAACCATTGTGAAGATCAGTGTGATGATTGTAATATGAGATGCCCAATCCAATGGGAGCGGGAATCGAGAACTTTGTCACGCTTCTCTCTCAGCTAACTCTTGTTTTGAATAGAAACACGGGTCAAGAAGAATGTTCAACCCCCCCTAAGAAAGAACAAGTCGCTATCGAGAGATTCATGAGACAAAGGCCTCCTACTTTTAGTGGATCATATGATCCCACGATCGCTGAGCAATGGATCAACTCCATTGAAAAGATCTTCTCTATCCTTAAATGTTATGAACAAGAGAAGGTTCTCCTGGCGGCTTATCGTATGGAGGGTGAAGATGATCAATGGTGGACGTTGATCAAAAATATGAAGCCTGAAGAGGATATCGAGGCTTTGGAATGGAATGAATTCAAGAAGATTTTTTTCGATAAATATTTTCCGTGCACCCTCCGTCTTAAGATGGAAAGGTACTTCCTTTCCCTCAAGCAGAATGATGAAGAATCTATGGGAGCGTATGAGGCAAACTTCACCAAGGCTTGCACGATACGCTTCCGGCTTTGTCGTTACACCCGAATGCAAGGTTGACCACTTCTTTGGTGGGATGAATCCTAGCTTGCGGAAAGCATTAGCGATCCATGACTTCGACAGCTATGAGGAAATTGTCCGATGTGCCCTCAAGGGTGAAAAGGAGATCGGAGAATCACAGGGGTATCATGGGGACAATAAGGGTAAGGTGGACTTCAATGATGGTGGTTCGGTGGATAAATCCAACGGCGCTAAGATGTTCTAGCACCCCACTTTCCAAAAGTACGGAAAGAAGAACCCTGGAAATTGCCTTAGGGGGACGAGAAAATGCTTCAGGTGTGGAAGAGAAGGGCACCTAGCTGTTAACTATCAGCAAGAAGGACCCGTGGCTAAGACAGAGGAGAGGAACGCTCTGTTCGAACCTCAAGACATTGTTCAATGCTACAAATTCAAATAACCGGGTCATTTTGCAAATTAGTGCCCTAATCCAAGGGTTATCGGAGGCAACTCGCAACCTCCAAGACAACAAGGAAGAACTTTTTCCATCACTTCTACCGAAGTGAACTCCAACAACGAAGTGGTGACAGGTACACTAGTTATTCATTCAAGAATAGCGAACATACTTTTTGGTTTAGGTTCTACACATTATTTTATATATCAAAAGTTTAGTAGAACAATCCATGCACCACCACAAATCATGGAAGTAAAGATGTCGGTGAGTACGAAAAATGGGGCAATCTTTGCATCCCAGGAGTATAAGTACTCCACTGTTATAATCTATGGATTGAATTTCCCGGAAAACCTCATCATACTCCCTTTGGTGTAATTTGATGCAATTCTTTGCATCGATTGGATTTCTTTATATAGAGCCAACATAAATTGTCGGGAGATGGAAATCACACTCCATATGGAGAATCGACCCCCGATTCTATACAATTGTCAGGAGGAAGAAGAATCTCATTTAGCTCCATCATCTCATGCATGGATATTACTGCCTTATGAGCACGCATATCTGGCTCAGATGATTGAGTCCAAGGAAGAAACCACCCTTGAAGAAATGCCTATTGTGAGGGAATTCGAGGAAGTGTTTCCTGAGGATCTTCCTCGTCTTCCTCCATGAAGAGATGTTGAGTTCTCAATTGAACATGTACCTGGGGAGCTACAAATATCCAAGACTCCATATAGAATGACTATTGTTGAGCTTGAAGAGTTGAAGAAAAAACTACAGGTGAATCTGGATAAAGGGTTTATACTCCCTAGTGCTTCACCATGGGGTGCACTAGTCCTCTTCGTCAAGAAGAAGGATGGGTCAATGCGGCTTTGCATCCATTATTGTGAACTTAACAAAATCACGATAAAGAACAAGTATCCTATCCCATGAATCGATGACTTTTTTGATCAGTTGCGTGGAGCACAATACTTCTCCAAGGTGGACTTGCGGTCGGGATATTATCAAGTAAGGGTGAAAAAAGAAGATATCCCCAAGACTGCTTTTTGTACAAGGTACAGGAACTATGAATTCATAGTAATGCCTTTCAGACTCACCAATGCTCTAGAAATATTCATGGACTTGATGAATAGAGTCTTTAGAGATTACCTAGACAAATTTTTGGTAGTCTTTATAGATGATATTCTAATATACTCCAAAACCAAGGAGGACCATGAGGAGAATTTAAGAACTGTACTGGAGACTTTGCGCAAGGAGAAGCTCTATGCCATGTACAGAAAGTGTGAGTTCTGGTTGAAGGAGGTCTTATTCTTGGGCCATATCATCACAAGCAATGGGATATCTATGGACCCCTCCAAAATAGATGCAATTGATGGATGGTCGAGGCCAACATCGGTAACTGATATCCGTAGCTTCTTGGGGTTAGCTGGACATTATCGACGATTTGTGAGAAATTTCTCACGATTTTCCAACCCTCTTACCAAGCTAACTCGAAAGGGAGTAAAGTTTTCTTGGAGTTATGAATGCGAAGAAAGCTTCAAGGAGTTGAAAAGGAGGCTTATCACTGCACTTGTGCCCACTTTACCCACAGGTGGGGAGAATTTTATGGTATTCATTGATGCTTCGAAGAAGGGCTTAGGATGTGTGCTGATGCAGAATGATAAAGTGATATCCTATGCCTCAAGGTAGTTGAAAATCAATGAGCGAAACTATCCAAAGCATGATCTGGAGTTGGCGGTGGTGATCTTTGCCTTGAACATCTGGCGGCATTATCTCTATGGAGAGAAATCTGAGATATATACTGACCACAAGAGTCATAAATATATATTCACACAGAAAGAGATTAATATGTGCCAGAGAAGATGGATAGAGTTCATCAAGGATTATGACTGTTCCATATATTAACACCCTGGGAAAGCGAACAAGGTGGAAGATGCCATAAGTAGAAAGGATCCAGTGATTCTATCAATGATGAGAATTGAGAAGGATCCAATCTTATTAGACTTAATGAAGATGGATGTGGGAATCATAAAGAATGGAACATCATCAATCCTTTCACAAATTATTGCTCAACCATATCTTTTGGAAAGGTTAATGGATGCTCAAAAGGATGATGCTAGAATCCAAGAAAAAGTGGAAGCTATCAAAAAGGGAAAATACTCAGAGTTTAATGTTAATGAAGATTTAATTGTTCGATTTGGTAAAAGAATATGTGTTCTATCAAGTTCGGAGATGAAGAAGGAACTTTTGGATGATGCACATAGTTCAAATTTCTCTATTCACCCAGGGAGCACAACGATGTATCGAGATCTCCGAGAAAACATTTGGTGGGATAATATGAAGAAGGAGATCGCTGAATATACATCAAAGTGTCTGGTGTGTCATTAAGTGAAGGAAGAGAGGTAGAAGTCTAAGGGGATGATGCAACCATTTCCCATACCAGAATGGAAATGGGAGACCATCACCATGGACATTGTCACTGGACTTCTAAGGAGATCCAAAGGCAACAATGCAATCTGGGTTATTGTGGATCGTCTTACAATGACTGCACACTTCATTGTTTTTCAAGAGGATTTATCTTTAGATCAACCGGCACTGATATATATCAGGGATGTGGTACGGTTGCATGGAGTACCACTATCTATTGTTTCTGACCGAGATCCAAGATTCACCTCTATGTTTTGGAAGAGTCTTCAACAAGCTCTGAATACTGAACTGAACTTCAGTACGGCCTATCATCCTCAAACTGATATCCAATCCGAGCGGACTATCCAAACACTTGACGATATGTTGAGAGCGTGCTCAATGGACTTTAAATGAGGATGGTATCAACATCTTCCTCTAGTTGAGTCCTCTTATAATAATAGTTTCCACTCGAGCATCCAAATGGAACCATATGAATCCCTATATGGGAAAAGGTGTAGAACACCGACATGTTGGGATGATGTCGGTGAACGTAAGCTGATTGGACCAGAAATGGTCGACGAAATGGTGGAGAAGGTGAAAACCATTCAGTAGCATATCAAGGCAGCCCAAAGTCGACAGAAGAGTTATGCAGATAATCTTCGACGAGACCTTGAGTTTAAAGTTAGAGACATGGTGTTTTTACACATATCTCTGTGGAAGGAGGTCATGAGGTTTGGAATGAAAGGGAAGTTATGTCCAAGGTACAATGGCCCCTTCGAGATTCTTGATCGTTTTGGGGTTGTGGCCTATCGACTAGCACTTCCACCTACTATGGACAAGGTGCATGATGTCTTTCATGTATCACTCTTAAAGAAGTACATACCGGACCCTTCACATGTACTCTCTTCTGCGGTGGTATAACAGGAAGATGATCTTTCTTATGAGGAAAAACAAGTGAAGATCTTAGATCGTAGAGAAAAAGTTCTACGAAATAAGACAATGCCCCTCGTCACGGTGTTGTGGATAAACCACAAGTTTAAAGAAACAACTTGGGAGTCGGAGGATATGATGAAGCTGAGTTACCCAGATTTGTTTTAGTGTGGGGAAAGGAAAATTTCGAGGGCTATATTTCTTAAGGGGGGAATATTGAAACGATCCAAAGTTTCATTAATGGAAAATCCCTCTTGATCTAGTTAAATGTTTCTTTATGAATTTTTTTTATAATATGTCAGCTTTTTTAGTTTTACATTAATATTTGTGACCATTACTTTTATAGCCGTTGAATAGTGATCATCTGAGTAGTACAAATATAAGGCTCTAATGAACCCATTTCTACTAAGAGAAAGGAAGCGATGGCCTCATCCAGTAGAATTTCCCCTTACGAAGCCCATTTGTCAATGCTCGGAAAAGAGGTGGCGTATTTTGGCTTTTCCCTTGACCAAGCCCATGCTGAGCTTCATTATGTCAAGCTTGAACGAGACCATCTACGGGAAAAGTGGAAGTTAATAGAGATTACCACTCGAGCAATGTTATCCAAGCCGCCCCAAGAGTCTGTCACCATCGCACACCTTACCCTTAGGTCTTATGTGGCTATTTTGAGGGGTTATGTAACAAATAAGTAGCACCATGTTCATGTACATTATTTTTGTATATAATAATGAATATAATTTCTAGTCATTTTTGATACATTGTAATTAGTTTTTAAAGTACAAATGGTGTTTTTAGTTATTATTTAATTAAGAATTATATTTTATTAAATTAAAGTATTTTTTAATTAAATAATATTTTAATAAAATATTATTATTAATATTAAATTAATTTTTATCAAATAATGAACTTATAATTTTATGAATGCAATTAAAATTATTATTAAGGTTTGAAAGCCATTTGTGTCAATACCCGTGAATTTTTTATAAATGTCGGTTTTTATTTTAAAAGTGACAATTCAAATATTTAGAAAATTATTTAGATAAAATAAATATTATTTTTGGAATCAGGATGTCGAAATTATCCAACGGTGAATTTTTCATAATTTTCTGAGATAGTCAAATTTTTGGGTAAAAATTAAATACCATTTAAATATATAATGTGTTTTATGACATCATAATGACCCAATGGTGATGTAATAAAATATCATAATCCTTATGTTCGGCCAATATGTGTTTTATAATTAAAATAATGAGGTTTTGGGTTTTTTTGACTTACTTTTCAAAGCATTAATGAAGCCCTCAAGACTTATTCAACACTTTGCCTTTTTAAATTAATTTCCATGGGAGTGTGACACACCTCTACATAAGCAACCCTAATTTTTTAATAGGTTCGGACCTTGGCCTTGTAAAATATTGTTTTCCTCATTCCTTTTCCAGAAACCATGGGCAAATACCATGGGATGGTTTGTGGTTTGGATTATTTTAATATAAGGGGTCCCAAACCTAAATAATAAACAATTCCCTCACCTTTCCTATATAAACCCACCCAAGCTCCCACTTCCTCCTAACTCAAAGCCCTTGGAGTTCGTCCAAACTCTTCCCTACTCTATCTATAATCCTCTCAAGGTGCCCCAAGCTCCCAAGAAGCCTCTCACAAGCCTCTCTCTAGCCTTTGGAACCACACTTCCACGTAATGGTTTTTTTCTTCCTTTCTCATTTTTGTCAATTTTCTTTAAGTTGTATTTCCCATTTAATTTCAATTATGAATGTTGGGGTATGATTTCACACCTCCCCCATACTTCCATCTAATTGTTTGAATGATGGGAGACCCCATTCTCTCTCATCAAATGCCTCCCATGTACACCCGTTACTATGCCGAAATTTCGAAAGGAACTTTTTTCTCCTCTTTTATATTCAAGCAATACTTTTGTATCATGAAGCTAAATTCCTTTTCAATTGATGTGACATGTATCTATATGACCTCCTTACTGTCCATTAAATTTAAATATTATGAGGAACCCCTTTCTCTCTCATAAACTATTTTTATGAATTCTTATGTCACGCCGTTACGCTGCCGAAATCACACCGATTTTCTAAGCCAATATCATTGTGTAGTGAATACCATGCCCATTTCTCCATCAAGGGTATTCACCTCTATGAACATTCACTTATTGATTATAAAGTTTCATGTATGAATTCCACATTCCATTATCGTGGAATAAATGATTATATTTTATGAATCCATGTTTTATGATACATATTGCACACTTATGCATGAAATGAAATGTTTAAGAAGGGTGAGCGCTTATAGAGCTCCAATGCGTTGGGTAAAGTATAGTATCATGATTTGTCATGTGAAATGAGTGTTAACTCATGCTAATTCAATTGAAACGAGGGTTTACTCGTGATTCAAGTGCAATGAGGGTTTACTCGTGCTCCATTTGCAATGAGCCTTGGCTCATGCTAATTCAATGTTAAGTGTTGTTGCCACATTTCCATGTAATGATTATCATGCTTTATCATGCCTTTATGTTCATGTTTCTCTTATGCTCTATTGATATGCCCATTTCCTAACATGTATTGTACTCCTCATTTTATTCCATTTTTACTACCTTAATGGGCTTTATAGCTCACCCTTTTCTTATGCATGTCCTTAGGTTATCCAATGCAATGCTAAGTACGAAGGAATGTTGTGGTCATGTAAAGGAAGTTTTCAATAAAGATGTTGTATTTCAAGTTTTAAGTTTTTATGTAATGATCCTAATCCCCAAAGACAATAAACCTCTCTATCTTCTTTGATGTATCAAGTGAAGTTTTATATAATAAATCATTTTTAAGTTGTAATAAAAAGCAGGGTTGTCATATTGAGTGAGGAGGAAGTTGGAACTTGGGTGGGTTTATATAGGAAATTTGAGTGAATTCTTTATTATTTAGGTTTGGGACCCCTTACATTAAACAAATCCAAACCACAATTAAGCTAATGGTTTTTGCACATGGTTTTTGGAAAAGGATAGAGGAAAAAAATATTTTATAAGGCCAAAGTCCGAACTTCTTAAAATAATAAGGTTTCTTATGTGGAGGTGACTCACACACCCATGGAAAATAATTTAAAAAGACAATATGTTTAATAAGTCTTTGGGGGTCCATTAATGCTTTGTAAAATAAGTCAAAAAAACCCAAAATTTCTTTATTTTAATTTTAAAACATATATTGTCTGAACATAAAGCTTATAGTATATTATTACATCACTATTGTGTCATTATGATGTCATAAAACAGTATATATTTAAACGGTATTTAATTTTTACCCCAAAATTTGACTGTCTCAGAAAATTATGAAAAATTCACCGTTGGATAATTTTGACGTCCTGATTCTAGAAATAACATTTATTTAATCTTAATAAATTTATAAATATGTTAATACTCACATTTAAAATAAAAACCGTCATTTATGGAAAATTCACGGGTTTTGACCAAAATGGCATTCAAACCATAATAAAAATTACAATTGCAATCCTAAAATTATAAGATCATTTATATTTAATAAAAATTAATTTAATAATAATAACAATATTTTATTAAAATATTATTTAATTCAAAATTACATTAATTCATCAAAATAGATTTCTTAGCTGAATGTTAATAAATGAAATTACTATTTGTGCTTAAAATAACTATTTTCAAAGTGTCAATAATGAAAAAAGGTATATTCAGTATTATATACAAAACATAATATACATAAAAATAGTACTAGAGATTTGTTACATAACCCCTTAAAACAGCCGCATAAGTCCTAAGGTGAAGGTGTGCGATGGTGACAGACCCTTGGGGTGGCTCGGATAACATCACTCGGGTGGTAATCACTATCAACTTCCAATTTTCTCATAGACCGTCTCATTTGATCTTGACATGATGAAGTTATGCTTGGGCTTGGTCAAGATCGAAACCAATGGACACTGCCTCTTTTCCGAGCTCTGAAAAATGGTTATCGTATGGAGCAATTGAAATGGAAGAAGTCATCACTTCGTTTGTCTGAGTAAATTGGATTTGTTAAAGCCCTATATTTATACTAATCATGTGATCACTGTTCAACGGATATATTAGAAATGGTCATAAAACCAAAGAATTTGACATTTTATATAAAAATTTTACATAAAGAGACATTTAATTAGATCAAGTGGGACTTCCATTAATTAAACATTGGGTCATTACAATAATCCCCCGTTAAGAAGTATCTCCCTTGAAATATCATTTCCCACACTAAAACAAATGTGGGTAACTCAGCTTCATCATTTCCTCTGATTCCCATGTTTCTTCTTCAATCTTGTGGTTTCTCCACAACATTGTGATGAGGGGCATTGTCTTATTTCGTTGAACTTTTTCTCTATGATCTAAGATCTTCACTAGTTGCTCCTCATAAGAAAGATCATCCTCCAACTATACCACCTCAGAAGAGAGTACATGTGAAGGGTCCGATATGTACTTATTTAAGAGGGATACATGAAAGACATCATGTACATTGGCCATGGTAGGTGGATGTGATAGTCGATAGGCCACAGCCCTGGCACAATCATGAATATTGAAGGGGACGATGTAACTTGGACTTAACTTACCTTTATTTCCAAACCTCATGACCTTCATTCATGGAGATATGTGTAGAAAAACCATTTCTCCATCATTAAAATCAAGGAATCGTCGATGATTATCAACATAAGTCTTCCGTCGACTCTGGGCTGCCTTGATATGCTGTTGAATGGTTTTGACCTTCTCCAACATTTCATCGACCATTTCCGGTCAAACTAGCTTATGTTCACCGACCACATCCTAACACGCCTGTGTTCTGCATGTTTTCCATTAAAGGGATTTATATGGTGGCATTTTGATGCTCGAGTGGAAACTATTAATATAAGAGAACTAAACTAGAGGAAGATGTTGATCCCATCCTTCTTTAAAGTCCATTGATCATGCTCCCACCATGTCCTCAAGTGGTTGGATAGTCCACACAGATTGGCCATCCGTTTGAGGATTATAGGTCATACTGAAGTTCATTTCAGTATCCAGAGCAAGTTGAAGACTCTTCCAAAACATAGAGGTGAATCATGGATCTCGGTCAGACACAATAGATTGTGGTACTCCATGCAGACTTACCACTTCTCTGATATATATTAGTGCCAGTTGATCCAATAATAAATCCTCCCTAATAGAAATGATGTGTTTAGTCTTTGTAAGACGATCCACCACATCCCAGATTGCATTGTTTCCTTTAGATTTCCTCTGGAGTCCAGTGACAAAGTCCATGGTGATGTTATCCCATTTCAATTCTGGTATGGGAAATGGTTGCATCATCGCCTTAGACTTCTGCATCTTTGCTTTCACTAGGCGGCACACTAGGCACTTTGATGTATATACAACGATCTCCTTCTTCATATTATTCCACCAAAAGTTTTCTCAGAGATTTCGATACATATTTGTGCTCCCTGTGCGAACATAAAAATTTGAACTATATACATCATCCAAAAGTTCCTTCTTCCGCTCCAAACTTGATGTAACACATAGTCTATTTCGATATTGCACAATTCCTTCTTCATTAACATTAAACTCCGAGGATTTCCCTTTTTCGATAGCTTCAACATTTCCCTGAATTCCCACATCATCCTTTTGAGCATCCTTTATCCATTCCAAAATAGATGGTTGAGCAATAATTGGGGAAATGATTGATGATGTTCCCTTCTTTATGATTCCCATGTCCATCTTCATCAATTATAATATGATTGGATCCTTCTCAATTCTCATTATTGATAGAATCTCGGGGTCCTTTCTACGTAGGGCATCTGCCAGCTTGTTCGCTTTCCCAGGGTGGTAATGTATTGAACAGTCATAATTCTTGATGAGCTCTATCCATAATCTCTGGCCCATATTAATCTCTTTCTGTGTGAATATATATTTAATACTCTTGTGGTCAGTATATATCACACATTTATCCCAATAGAGAAAATTACGCCAGATTTTCAAGGCAAAGATCACTGCCGCCAACTCCAGATCATGCGTTGGATAGTTTCGCTCATGGATTTTCAACATCCTTGAGGAATAGGATATCACATTATCATTCTGCATCAGCACAAATCCTATTCCCTTCTTCTACACATCACTAAATACCACAAAAGTTTCCCCACTTGTGGGTAAAGTGAGAACGGACGCAATGATAAGCCACCTTTTCATGTTCTTGAAACATTCTTCATATTCATCACTCAAAGAAATCTTTACTCCCTTTCGAGTTAGATTGGTAAGAGGGTTGGTCAATCGTGAGAAATTTCTCACAAATCGTCGATAATATCCGGATAACCCCAAGAAGGTGCAGATATCTGTAACCGATTTTGGCCTCAGCCATCCCTCAATTGAATTTTTTTTGAGGGACCCACAGATATCCCATTGCTTGTGATGATATGGCCCAAGAATGAAAACTCCTTCTACCAGAACTCACACTTGCAGTACTTTTCATAGGGCTTCTCCTTGCGTAACGTCTGTAGTACAGTTCTTAAATGCTCCTCATGATCCTCCTTGGTTTTGGAGTATATTATAATATCATCTATAAAGACTACAACAAATTTGTCGAGCTAATCTCTAAAGACTCTATTCATCAAGTCCATGAAGATTTCAGGAGCATTAGTGAGTCTGAAAGGCATTACTATGAATTCACAGTGCTCGTTTCTTGTACGAAAACCAGTCTTGGGGATATCTTCCATCTTCAACATTACAAGATAATATCCCGACTGCATGTCCACCTTGGATAAGCATTATGCTCCACACAGATGACTGAAGAAGTAATAAATTCAAGGGAGAGAATACTTGTTCTTTATCGCGATTTAGTAGAGATCACGATAATCGATGCAATGGCGCATTGACCCATCCTTCTTGACACAACGGACTGGTGCAACCCATGGTGAAGCACTTGGGCGTATAAATCCTTTATCTAGATTCTCTTGTAGTTGTTTCATCAGCTCTTCAAGCTCCACAACAGCCATTCTATATGGAGTCTTGGATATTGGTAGAGCCCCTGGTATATGTTCTATTGAGAATTCAACATCTATTCGAGGAGGAAGACCAGACAGTTCCTCGGTAAACACTTTAGTGAATTCCCTCACAATAGGCATTTCTTCAAGGATTGTTTCTTCCTTGGACTCAATCATCTCAGCTAGATACATGTGCTCATAGGGTAGCAATATCCATGATTGTGATGATGGAGCTAAAGAAGATTCATCTTCCTCCTTACACTTGTAAATAATTGGGGGTCGATTCTCCATATTGATTGTGATTTCCCTCTCCCGACAATTTATGTTGTCTCTATATAAGGAGAGACAATCCATGCCAAAAATTGTATCAAATTACACTAGAGGGAGTATGATGAGGATTGTCGGTAAATTCAATCCACAGATTATAAAAGGGGAGAACTTATATTCATGGGATGTAATGATTGCCCCATTTTCCGTACTCATCGACATCTTCACATCCATGATTTGTGGTGGTGTTGGGATTGTTCTACTATAAATTTGTGATGTAAATCAATGCGTAGAACCTGAATCAAATAGTATGTTCACTATTCTAGAATGAATAAATAGCATACCTGTCACCACTTCGTTATCGGGGTTCACTTCAGTAGAAGTGATAGAAAAAGATCTTCCTTGCTACCTTGGAGGTTGTTGGTTGCCTTTGAAAACCATTTTATTAAGGCACTGATTTTCCAAATGCCCCGGTTCTTTGCAGTTGTAGCAATGAACAATGCGTTGTTGTTTGAACGGAGCGTTCCTCTCCTCTGTTGCAACTGCGGGTCTTTCTTGCAGACAGTTAACATCTAGGTGCCCTTCTCATCCACACCTAATGCATTTCCTCATCCCCTTGATAAAATTTCCAGGGTGCTTCTTTCCACACTTTTGGAAAGTGGGGTGCTGGATCTTCTTAGAACCGTTGGATTTATCCATCAGACCGCCAGCATTGACGTACACCTTACACTTCTTAATCCCATGATACCCATGTGATTCCCTGATCACCATTTTTACCTTGAGGGAAAATCAGAAAATTTCCTCAAAGCTGTCAAAGTCACGGATCCCTAATTCTTTCTGTAGGCTAAGCATCAGCCCACGAAATAAGTGGTCAACTTCTTATTCGTGGGTAACGACAAAGCTGGAAGCATATTGTGAAATCCTTGTGATGTTAGCCTCATAGGATCCAATAGATTATTGGTCTTTTTTGCTTGAGGGAAATGAATTCCCTTTCCATCTTAAGCCGGAGGGTGAGCGGAAAATATTTATCAACAAAACATCTTCCAGAAATCCTTCCATTCCAACGCCTTGATATCCTCCTAAGGATTTGTATTTTTTATCAACGTCCACCATTGATCAGCTTCACCCTCCATATGATAAGCCACAAGGAGAACCTTCTCTTTTTCATAACAATGATGAATGTGGAAAATATTTTCAATGGAGTTGATCCATTTTTCAACAATCGAGGGATCGTATGATCCACTAAATGTAGGAGGCCTTTGTCTCATGAAGCTCTCGATAGCGACTTGTTCTTTATTTGGGGGGGGGGTTGAACATTCCTCTTGAATCGTGTTTATTTTCAAATCATGAGTTATGTGAGAGAGATGCGTGAAAAAGTTCATGAGTCTCGCTCCCATTGGATTGGAAATCTAATTAGTACAGTCATCACACTGATCTTCACATCGGTTGTTAGCCCAATTCCTCCTATTACTGACCATTGGCTGGAAGAAAAGGAATTTTTGGGGTAATACAAAAAGGGTAAACCAAAGGAAAAATTTGATGACTTATAAATTAAATTTTATTTCCTTAACTTATGAATCTATAGGCTTCAATTTAAGCTTTTCGTGATCTACTTCCAAACATATATTCTTAGGGGTTTTTTTATTCCCTTAATATGGGTTCATACTAAGCATGTGAATTTAACAAATCATATCCCCCAGGAGTGTCATAACTAAGAGTGAAGCAAGGCTCCATATCGTGCAGCAGTTCCCGTTCGAGTCTAGCTCAAAGAGGTGTTTTCATGTTTTACCCCTAGGATACGTCTGTGCCAGAGCCACCTTTACCTGCTCGTATCAAGACATGGATTTATTTGCTTGATAACCCACTTACTCAATACTCACCAAAACTTAAGGACGTTTTTATTGTACATAGTCATGTATCATAGGCTTTACTTGGGTTTTCTAATCCAAATCTAAAAAATAACTAAACCTATCCTCTGATACTAACTATGACAACCCTTAATTTATTACAAACCTAAACATGATTTATTAAATAAACAATTCATTCTATACAACATGGAATATCGTGAGTTCTAGTGTCTTTGGGGCTTAGGATCATTACATAACAAATTAAAACATGAAATACTACATCTTTATTGAAAATTTCATTTACATGACCACTACATTCCCTCATACATAGCATTGCATGGGATAACCTAAGGACATTCATAAGAAAATGTTGAGCTATAGAGCCCAGGAAGGGAATAAAAATGGAATAAATGGGGATTGAAATATATGTTAGACAATAGGAATATCAATACATCACAAGAGAAACATGGCAATAAATTCATGATAAAGCATGATAATCATAACATGGAAGTGTGGCAACAACAATTAACATGGAATTAGCATGGGCCAAGGCCCAGTGCACATGAAGCATGAGTAAATACTCATTTCACAGGAAGCACACGTAAATCCTCATTGCACTTGAATTAGCATGAGTCAACACTCAGTTCACATGACGTATCATGATATTATACATTACCCAATTCATTGGAGCCCTATAAGGGTGCACCCTTCTTAAACATTTCATTTCATGAGTAAGTGTGCCACATGGATCAGAAAACTTGGATTCATAAAACATAATCATTTATTACATGACAAAGGAATGTGTAATGAATATTTATAATCAATAAGTAAATGTGCATGAAGGTGAATACCTCTGATCGAGAACTGAGCATGGAATTCACTACCCAAGGTCATTGGAATAGAAAATTGGTGCAATTTCAGCAACGTAACATCGTGATATAAGAATTCATAAAAATGGTTGAAGAGAGATAATGTGGTGTCTCATCATATCTACATGAATTGGATAGTAATGGGGTCATATAGATATATTTCCCAACAATTTTAATGGAATTTATATTCCAGATACAAAAGTATTGCTTGAATGTAAATGAGGAGAGAGAAGTTCCTTTCGGAATGTAGGCATAGTAACGGGTGAACATGGGAGGAATTTAATGAGAGAGAAATGGGTCTCCCATCATTCAAAAAATAAGAGGGCAGTATGGGGGAGGTTTGAAACCATATCCTAGAATTTATAATTGAAATTAAAAGGGAATAACAATATTAGGAAAATTGGACAAAAAATTGAAAGGATGAAAAACCCTAACTTTGATGTGTGCTTCCAAAGGCTTGAGAGAGGCTTGAGAGAGGATTCTTGGAAGCATGGGGCACCATGGGAGGACTCTAGAGATAGTAGGCCAAGGGATGGAAGAACTCCAAATGCTTTGAGTGACGAGGGAGTTGGAGCTTGGGTGGGTTTATATTGGAAAGGTGATTGAATTCTTTATTATTTAGGTTTGGGACCCCTTACATTAAACTAATTTATACCACAAAACAGATCATGGTTTTTGCCCATTTTTTTTGGAAAAAAGAAAAGGAAAACAATATTTTATATGGAGAAAGTCCAAACTTCTTAAAAATAATGGGATTGCTTATGTGGTGGTGAGTCACACTCCCATGGAAAATAATTTAAAAAGACATGATGTTTAATAAGTTTTGAGGGGTCCATTAATGCTTTTTAAAATAAGTCAAAAAAAAAACCAAAATCACATTATTTTATTGTTAAACCATATATTAGCCGAACATAAAGCTTATAGTATGTTATTACATCACAATTGGGTCATATGATGTCATAAAACACATTATATATTTAAACGGTATTTAATTTTTACCCAATAATTTTATTGTCTCAGAAAATTATGAAAAACTCACCATTGGATAATTTTGACGTCATGATTCCAGAAATAAAATTTATTTTATATAAATAATCTTCTAAATATATTAATTTTAACATTTAAAAAACCCGACATTTATCGAAAATTCACGGGTTTTGATAAAAATGGCTTTCGAACCTTAATAAAAATTACAATTGCATTCATAAAATTATTAGATCATTTATATTTATAAAAATAAATTTAATAATAATAATAATGTTATATTTTAATATTATTTAATTAAAAAATCCATTTAATCATAAAAAAATATTTCTTAGCTGAATATTAACTAAAAAATACTATTTGTGCTTAAAAAAACTATTTACAAATTGTCAATAATGACAAGAAGGTATATTCATTATTATATAAAAAATAATATACAAGAACATACTACTTACGATTTGATATTTAACCCCTAAAAACAGCCGCATAAGACCAAAGTGTAAGGTGTGTGATGGTGACAGACTCTTGGGGTGGCTCGGATAACATCGCTCGAGTGGTAATCTCTATCAACTTCCACTGTTCCTATAGACGGTCCCATTCGAGCATGACATGATGAAGCTTAGTTTGGGCTTGTTCAAGTGAGAAACCCAAGGACACCACATCTTTTCTGAGCTCCAACAAATGGGCTTTGAATATAACAATTCTACAGGATTAGGCCATGACTTATTTTGTCTGAGTAAATTGGATTTGTTAAAGCCCTATAATTATACAAATAATGTGATCACTGTTCAACAGATATATTACCAATATTCATAAAACCAAAGTTGTTGACATTTTGTATAATCATTTTACACAAAGAGGCATTTAATTAGATCAAGTGGGATTTCCATTAATGAAACATTAGGTCGTTACACTACACTATGATGGGGATAAAATAAATTATAACCACACAATACCACCTTCAATATTTTATGGATTAATTAGATATGTTGGGTTTACAAATCATGAATTACTCTATAAATATAACATGTTGAAACCTAAAAAAATTAATAAATTGCTATTTGGTTGGATATTATTAATTGTTTATTTAACATAATATATATTGGTCCTCCACACTAAACTGGTATAATCCACATCTATGTTTTTATAATATGGTTTCATTGATCTCATGTCGAATAATGAATTAGATGAACCAGGTTTTCCTCTTCATTGGCATACCCACACTCATCAATCATGTTCTAGATATAACTCCCCTGTATATTCTATATATTATCAAAGTCCCAAAAATTGTTATATTTTACTTTGATATTTTGTTCAATGAATTTGTATAGCATTCCATATTTTGGGGTCATTTCCACAAGTTCAGTTTGATCTTCTTGTTGAACCATTATACGTAGAGGGTCGTATTGTAAAGAAACTCACAACATCCATATAAGGCATGTAAGCCTAAATTACATGGAATACTATCCCATGTCATTATTTATGGGATTTTTATTCTGATAATAGATATATTAGAGTAGATAAGTGTACTTCTCATGAACGATATATTATCTACCCTATTTAGTAGAGTATAAAAGGCTCTATTCACATCTTTGGGGATAATTCACACAGAATAATTTCGGGATGGTAAATTTGGTTTTTTTTTCAAGGTAATTTAATATGACACCCTTATTCATATCCTAGTTTTTTAACCCAATTCATCATGCTTAAAATGGAAATAGTGATCCATTATTTCAATAAAATTATTCCTGACACAAAAAAAAGGATTATTAGTATTATATTTTCCTCATTGATGTGTGTGACGATTTATTATTTATAACAGACAAACAGGGACCAACTAAACAAGACAACAATTATGATTTGACAAATGATTAAGTACAACAAAAATAATGAAACATGTATCATGTAAAACTTACAACATAAATTATAAAAAAGCTCCATATTATGAGAAAATGAAAATATCCATGATACATGAAAAACCATGCCAAAATGGATAAATATGAAATGTAAAACATGACTATAAAAACAAATCTCTAGGTGACCCACCATCACCTCTGGAGTATCATTCAATGGTGATAATGAAATTAGTAAAAATCATCATTCTTCATAATTCACTTCCTTTTACCTATGTCCAAGAAAACATCTATAATTACCCAATGGAAAAAAAATGGTTGTGAGCACAAACCCCCGATGGATATCTCCAATGAATCTATTAAAGATATAATATCACGAATGCATTATCTATAGATTTAAAAAATCTATTTTACACTAAATTTACTTTAGATAAAACCATATCTCAAAAATATTTGGGATTACATGAAATCTTAATATATTCATTAAATAATTATATATATAAGTAAGAATAAAAATAGGAAATCATAGGTAAATATAAACTATGCATACAATGTAAGGTAATCATGTGAGCTAAAAACCATAAAAAAGTATGTGATAAATCAATAATAAATGAAAAATCATATCATTTGTGTAAAAATATATGTTTACATATACTATACATGAAAATATATCACAAATTCTTTAATATTTTGGATCCAACCAATATAATATCTACTAGAATTACACACATTAAAGTGAAAAAACCCTTAAGTGGCTCACACACAAAACGAGGGACATGTAAATTTCCTGATGCACCCAATATTACCCAATGTTCTATTTTTTTAATGGTTAATAAAAACCATGGTCAAATATAATCAATCATTTTACTATCAAGAACAATATTCATTTAGAATATTAATATATTTTGAAATCCAAAAAACACAATTGAAGTATTTCATCAAAATCATTGTTTATATAAATATATTTTAAAAGGAGTCCCACATAAAAATAATGATTTATTCCAATAAAACAATAATGATCAAAATTAATGAAATTTTATTTGAACCACCAATGGAATTTATATGAAAAAAATTAAATTTAAAAACAAATGTCATTTTATATAGACATATACCTCTAAAGAATAAGAATCATTTTTTCATTTGAAAATGTATATTGAGACAAGAAAATCGGCCTCCAAGAGATAATGTTTGGGGATTAAATAAGAACTTATGAGATAAATGAAAAACTGATCAAAATATTATCATAAATTGTAGTGAAACAATATATTATGAACTATGGAAATGAAGTAATAGAAATCCCACATAAAAGAGAGAAGTAGTGAAACAATATTGGAGATTTAACACTAAAAATACTGACTCTAAAGGATATAAATCACCCAAAATCACCATGGTAGAACCTAGGTTCTTAGGTGGAGGCCAACATGTAATGGCCCAGATCCAAATGGATCAACTCATTTCATGTTTTCGAAGATCAAAGTGCTCTGAGGTGGCTCCAAATATGTTTAGAGGAGTTCGGTTATGTTATATCGAGGATGTGTGGATTACATGTTGTGTAACTTCATTACTCAGCATGACATCCAAATTCATAGGATGATTCATGGTGTTAAAGGTGGATTCACATTGTGAAATGTTTGGGGGTTTGAAAAATAAAATAAATCACTGAGTTGACGTGTTATTCGGATGAACTCAACATAGAGGAATTACAATACATAAAAGTGAATTACATTTCATGACATACACCAATACCGTATGTTTTAAATTTTTTCCATACACTCTATTTTTACAAAACCTCTGGGTAAATTGGATATCCCTTGACCCTAGGTGAACCGACGTCCTATCCTTTAGTGTTTTGGGGATTCCTTCTTCTCAAAATGACATCTAGCACCTTCCTTCAATCCATTGAAACCCATTTTTTTATATAAGGTATGATTTACCTCCATTCATGAGGATTCTTATTTTAGTTTCCTTACCTTCATCAATTCCATGTGATGTAGTGGGATATCCATGTTTCAAATAGTGTTTTCATGGTTGTTGGTTGGTGTGGTTGTGTCGTGACGTGACTGGGTGGATGAAGTTGGTGTGGGAGAGGTGATCGTAATCCATTGTTTTGATCTTTTCATATGTGAAGAACATCAATGACCATTTGAGGATGGGGATAGGATGAATTTATTTGGATTTATACGAAATTGTAGTTTTAACTTTATTTATCCCCTTGGACTATAATTAAATTTAATTAATAAATTTACGAACCAGATTTAGGAAACTGGTCTCGACTACGTAGTGATGTTGTTGTTTTATATCATGATAACATGATTCATCTTAATTTTCTAGAGTGTGTCATATATATTCCTAGATATATTTATATTTTTTATTCTCAAAATTAATTAAAAAAATAAATAAATCTGGAAATGATTGGTAATTAATTGAATAAAAATGAAGATGAATGTTTAAAGAATCTAGTTTTTTTGGTTTTAATTTAATAATAGTAAAATTGATGTTTATGAGCATGTTTAATGGAATATGTTAGTGAAACTAAAATATGTTGATGTTTGTTTATAAAATAGTTAAAGGAATATTAAATTATTTATTTTATTAATTAGGTTATATCTTGTGATATCTTGTTTTTAGGTTTCCCATAATAAGATCCTATAAGTAATGAATCATTTACATTATGATGGAATGGGAACCCATTGTGTGATAAATTTAGTACCTTTTAGGGGGTGAGTTGGCCAATTACTTGTATATGCTGAGTTCCTATTCCTTGATTCCATGTGTTCTCATTGTGTGTGAATAATTAATTCCATTCATTGGGGCCGAGAGGCCATTTCTATGTTTTTTATGCTTCATCTGATGGGATCTTGATATGGGACTTGTGGTTTTTGGGGAAAGGGGCCCAGATGTGACATGATCCTTGGACGGCTGAGCCCGGGGGATATTATGGTATGTGGGTGTCAAGAAGCCCAAGCGGTTGTGGCAGAAATTTATTCCTAGTGTAAATAGATACATAATTTTATTTGTGTTGGTGTTAGCGAGGACATCAGGGATGATGGAACAAGTTTATTATAGGCTTACCCATTGATGTGAAATTGGTTTTTGTTGAATCTATTATTTTTTATCTTCATTGATTCCCCCACATCTTGAGGTATATCTTCTTCCTTACCATCTATCCAAAAGAGGTGATGATTTGTGGGTTTGGAAACATCCTTTTTGTGTTTAGCGTCTCAAGGATGAAAGGTTCTACAATCCTAATATAGGTGTAGAAGACTCAATGGGTAGCTCATCTACTCACCATTTTATGTCACTTTCCTTTTGTATGTACGATTATAATCATAAAATTACTAGAATTATGGAAAATGGAAAATAATTTAAATAAATGAATAATGGATGTTTAACATGTGGGGTTCGAGCTTTGTTGGATTCAATAGTGAGGTTATAATTTTGATGAACTATGGACTCTATTTTGTTATGCCTAGATTTTATGGGTCATTGTTGGAATGATAATTAAATTTAATGTGGGTTTGATGATATTAAATTAATGGTTAAGTAATTAACTAATGTATTGTGATTCGGATAAAAAGTGATAATTTAACTTAATGTTGACCATTAAATGGTTTTGTTCTTATGGGATATCTAGACTAAGTAGAGGAAGGTGAAAGTCTGGGAGACATTATCTGCAAATGATTATAAGAATATATTGATCCAATAGTGTTTTTTTGAGATATATTATATCCTATAAATTTTATTTCATGATACTTTACTCTAAACTATCGTTTAGGGAAACTAGCCCCATAGGGATGCTGATCCCTAGTGGTGTTTTCCCCAATATCTCGGGGGGAGGATTGATGGCTGACTATCCCCTTTGGTCATGCCATCTTCTCTTTGTAGATAGATCTTTTTAGAATGAAATATGGTTATTTATTCCTATATGTGACTATCAAGGGATGTAATGTCTTGTGTTTATTCACACAAATATATTCTAGATATTGTTTCTTATAGACTATAAAAGGTGAAATGGGAATTAGCTATAGTGAAAAACAGATCCTTACTCGGTGTATGGTCTATGATGACTTGAGAATTAATAATAAATGTATGATATTTGTTATATGAGGTATGGGGTCTCTAGAAAATTCCTCGTTACATGTGGTTATGTTGATGTGGTGGTAATGTTGCACAAGGTGCTTTTTGTGGCGCTTCTCTGAGGTGACTTCGAGATAGCCTTTTGGAGGGATATTCACATGACATGCGATGTTGGGGAAAAGTGGAAAATTGGTGGGGAAGTGGTTGAGGGGTACCTGTGATATTATTTTTAATATTATATTCACTTGTATGAGATACATGGTGTAAGTATCCATGCTGATTCTAGGAACATAGAATACATTTTTTATGTGATGAGTTAGTTTCACTTATTGTTCACTATACTTTACCATGTTTTCATTAATTCTTCATGAGAGCCTCTAGAGTGGATCCTACTGAGTATACATTTATACTCACCAAAAATTACATAATTTATTTTTCTAGTTTCATTGATTATGATGGAGATGAGGTTGGTTACTACTTGCTTGGGAGGGGGGGTTCAAGAGCTGTTAGGGATTCATGGACACTGTCGTTCTACAATATTTTAGTGCTTGCGGTTTCCCTTTTTAGTTGTTGTATTTATTTCATTAAATTAGAGATTTTTACATTGGAATTATATTATATTGAATCCAGAAGAAGAGATTGTTGGGGTCTGTATTATCTATATCTTTTGCACATTTTTTCTTAGAGGGCAATTCCTTCCATCGGTGGGTTTACTATTCCCTCAGTGTAAGTCACTATCCCCGGGCCTTCTTGAGGTAGGACTCAGGGTTCAATATCTATATTCTCATGTTTTTGACCTAGGATAGATACAGTTTGTAGGGATGAGATCAAGACGAAGTTGTTTTAGAGGTCTGGTTGAGGGATTGGATGTAGTTTGGAGTTAGGCATATGAGAGTTTGCCTGGGTTGGAAGGGAAAATGTGTCATTCAATTCCAATAGGTGTTGTATATACTGGAGACCTAACGAGACACATGTATTTAGGGATCCCTATGATCTGATGCATAGACCAATACTTTTACAGTGACTACTAAATGAAGTGATACTAGTTTTAGGGTAAACACCTTGTAAAGGATCATGAATTACACATCATTGTACAAGTGATTAAATGGGTACACCATGGGATATATTAACCTGAAATGAATAAACAAAAAAATTAATTAATGTTAATGTCTTCCGTATACATGGTTTACCATCAATAAATGTTATTTCATTTGTGTTATGGATCCCGGTTAACATCCTTGTCAGGTTTACATAGAAGATGTTTTGTAGGTTGCGCTAATAGATCTTCATAGAGTACTGGTTGAAGATAATGTCTCTTGGGGGATGAAACTATTAGTGATTTAGTTCTAGAGTATGAATTACTATGAAGGCTCCATTTCAAATGCTATCATGAATGACTTGTTGGAGGAGGTTTAGTTGGATTTCAGTTTAATCCACACTCATATGGAGCAATGGGTATAGTTGTTTGTGACGAGTCTATGTGGGGAATAAAGGTAGTGGTGGTTCATGTTCCTCTAGGATTGTGTGGTATCTACAGTCTAATGGGGGACGTTTTGAGATCATTTTAGATATGAGTTTTTTTCATCCACTATGAAGGCGGTAAGATTCCTGGAGATTCATAAAAATTGGGAAGGGATATTCTTTATCGGAGAGTTTGGGATTCATTTTATGAACATTCAATGATATTCTGTGAACTTGTTTTCGGAAGAGGAGTCCAGGGTGAGGCATTTCGACAAGTCTTGTGTTCTATATATCCAACACTAGTTTGCCCTGTTTATGATGAAGAAAACTCTAGAGGTTCTTTTGAGGGAGGAGTTCCTCAATAGAATGTTAGTCAGAACCATATAATTATGAGAAGGGAGTCATTACGATTCCTCCTAATACAAAGCTATGGTTTCGGGTTCCCAGTTTTTCGGGAATAATAGTTTCTGACCATTCGGTAGTAGGTCACAACCCAATATATCTCATTTCTCCATGGTATGGGACTCTCAGTCCCATAATAAGGTATTATATGCTTATTTTTCATATAGAGGTCAAGGACATCCAAAGAGATAGTGGTAAAAATTTATGAGCAGTCAATATATTCTAGGTGTTCAATTTCAGGATCATCCACTGATTCACATCCATCCAAGGTAGTATTAGTAGGTAACATTAGTTTTGGATTGGAAAGGATTAGATAGGACAGGCAGAGAATAGCCATGGGATTCTCCATGTCCTCAGAGAGCAGACTGAGTTCCTAGAGGTGGTCATTAGTAGGGTCAGAGAGGTCATGGATTCTATCATGGTCAGATTCATATGTTAGCATTTCCAGTGTGAGATGAGTCATACATTGTTTGAGGTAACATTTTTAGTTTCTCTATAATTGCTTTCATGCCCGGTTTGATTCCAGAGTGACACACTACTTCATAATATATAACATTTCTATGATTTGGGAGATGAGGTGGAGAAGTTTCCAGTTCCCTTGGTGTGGACTGTTCTAGTTGGAGGTTGAGCTGACATGTTTGACATATGTTGTGACTATTATTTTGTGTAGGGGAAGCATGAATCTAGGGTATATTTTTTTCATTGATTCCACCATATTATTTCAACCTCTAAATGGATTAGTTGTATTTGGTGATGGATTTTGATGATTTATTCAGACACAGGTGGTGTTCCATGATGTCGATGGAGATATAATTGTGTTTTTTGGTGTGTGAGACCCTTATATGGGTCAGAGGTATGTTCTGTCCTTACCATCCATGACGACTAAGATGATTATGAGTACTCCAAATATTTCAAATTTGTAAATTCTCATGGTCATATAAGAGTACCATGATGTCCTTCCAGAATAGGTTGTAGTGGTACCCCCTCGACGATAGATCAAGATTGCGATTCAACTACAGCTAGGTGTGTCTTCAATCTCGATGTATCTGTATAGGATAGAGCCTTCTAGGTTGTATGAGATATGAATATAGATCAATGGTCTATTGTTTTGTGCTTTAATTCAGCCAAAATAATCACTGTATGGTGCACTTATTTTTTCATGATGACGGTTGATGGTCATTTGTAGTTGTGTACTAAAAATCATTGCTTGAACCACATGTGATTGAATAACCACTATCGTCTTCTGTGGATTGATGATTTATTCAATCAACTGAAGGGTTAAGGTGGGTTCATAATGATCAATTAATGGTCAAGATATTTTCATATATAAGTTTATGATGAGTATATTCCGAAGACTGCTTTCATTTTCCATTATGGGCATTACTAGTTCGTTTTCATGCTCTTTTGTGTGAAAAATGATCCAGCTATGATTGTGGGGTTAATGAAGGTTTTTATCTATGAGTTCCTGGATAATTTCCTTATGGTTTTCATCATAGACATCCTTGTGTACTCAATGCATGAATATTACAATGTAGATCATTTACATGCCATTTTGGGAGTGCTTCATCAAAAACATCTTTTATGTAGTTGTCCATGTGTGAATTTTGGGATCGATATGTCTGTTTCATAGGGATGTTGTATCCTAATAGGGTGTAGCTATGGATCCATCCAATATATAAGTATTTGGGTATTTGGAATCCCCCAAGATAGAAGAAAAAGTGAGAAGTTACCTTGATATGAGAAGATATTATAAGAGGTCTATAAGAAACTTTTCCTAGGTTTTGAAACATTTAATAGTATTGACCATGAAGGATTAGGCATTTGTATAGACTGATCAATGTCAGGAAGAATTTGACTATCTAAAGGGGATGTTGTTTAGTTCTCTGGGTTTTTTTTTCAACCGGACAAATGTATTCAGTTTGAGATTTCCTATGATGGGTCATCTCTGGGGTTATGTTGTGTTTTGATGTAGAAGAGAAAAATAGTTTATTAATAGTTTTGGAAATTACTTCCACATGAGTGTAACTATTCCACCCTCAATCGTGATTTGGCCAAAGTGATTTTTCTATGATTTTGGGGAGACATTTAATCATCGGCACTAATTTTGCAGTCTTCAATGATCATATGTTCCTCAATAATGTTTTTTCTCCCAGTGTGACTTGAACTTGGTATAATGATAGTAGATGTAGTTCTTAGAGGACTACAACATTGATGTTTCATATACACCAAGAAAGAGTAATGTTGTAGCTAAATCTATACGCATGAATTCGTGTAATAATGAAATGTGTATATCAGGTGATTTCTAGAGTGTAATGGAAGAACATTCATCATTATATAATAATATGGTAGATGTTAGGGGAAGAGGATATCTTTTTCAGATTATGGTTTATTTATATCTAGAGCAATGGGTTCTATATTCCCAATTAGTGGATCTTCAGATTGAGGTCTGGAGATACCGAGTTGTTTTGTCATGAGGCCCATGAAGGTTGGTCTGATGATGAACAACACCGGGTGTTGTTACAATGTAGGATTTTCATTCCTTTTGTGAGGTGTGATATAGTTCATAGAGAGTTCAAATGTTTTCCCTTTGCAGCACATCCCAACATAAAGAAGTTATACCGAGCATTGAGGATTGAATTTTGGTGGCCTGGGTTGAAGTGTGCAATTGAATAGTTTTAGTATTCATTTTTAGATTTCCATAAGGGGGAAGGTTGAGCACCATGTTATTGATGGTTTTCTCGAACCATTATATATTTCTTAGTAGATATGGGAAGAAATATTGACTGACTAATTTACCAGTGTACCTTAAGATTAAGGAGGTTGTGGAACAATTTGTGAAGTATTGGATTATTTGAAAAAATCATCCCACTTCATAGAAATTATGGAGTCAAGATAATTAGAGGTATTGTAGTGGAAATAACTAGAGGAGGTTGAGAGATTCCACAGAGTCCTAAGGATGATCATTTATGATAGGGAACCTTCTTTTACCTCCAGCGTGTGGAGAGGGATCTACATGCTTTTGGTTCTCACCTTTTTCATATCCATCCTTTCATCCACAAATGGATGTTTAGAAAAAACGGACCATCCAAACAATTGAAGAACTATTTATGTCTTGAGTTTTGGATTTTATAGGTTCCTGGATGAGGCACTTATCCTTGGTTGAGAGGTCTTACAACAATAGTTTCCTCTCCAAATTTTGTATGGCATCATTTTTAGCTTCATTTTTCTGACCATTCAGAACTCCATTATGCATGACTAGGGTTAGAGAGTCAGAAATTCACTGGATGGAATAGGTACAGAGAACCAGATATGGGGTTCAGGTGATCATAAGAAGTTGATGTTAGCACAATATAGTTAGAATTTTTATTATGGTCATAGGAGGAGTCCCCTGGAGGTTGATGTTGGGGATCACGTGGTTTTGAGGTGACCCCCATCGTGGGAAACAATGGTTTGGTCATGAGAAAAATAATTATACCTAGTCTGTTGGACCTTTATATGTGTTTCCTCCTGATGAAGCCATGTAATATTAGGTAGCACTCCCCCCATACATGTTCTAGATACATTATGTTTTTCAGGTCTCACAACTCCCTTGTTATCTTTATGATGACTCTCACTTCATCGATTGGGGAGAGATCTATAATAACGATGATGCAACATTTCGATACCACATTGTAGTGATCCAGGACCACTAATACAAGGTCTTTCCTGGGAGTGATATTCTCTAGATTCGTGTCTTATGGTAGCATAGTGGTGTGGAGGAGAGTTCCTGGGAATTTCGTTTGTTGATACGTTCTCAGTTCCATGAGTTGTTTGATGTTTAGATGTTCTCTAGTTATCATGTTCATTTTTTTGTTGTATACCATTCTATTATTATATTTTGTTCTCTTATTTCTCTCTTTTTATAGGTATCTCCCCTGGGAGAGTGTTTAGGAACTATTTATTTCTGTGGAATGGTTTTTTGTTTGTTCATATAGGGTGGTGGTAAGCTCTATTGGTGGGGAGATCCATAAGAGGTATCTCATGAGTGGTTATTCTGACGAACCCTATTTGGTTTCCACTATAGGTTGGTTTTGGATTATTGAGGATGAAAATGTTTTGAGATGAATTAGATGTAAGGTCTTGGATCCACATGGATGAACTCCTTGTGACTTATCAATGATCGATGCACTCAAAAGTGGCTCAAAAGAAGTTTGGAGGAGTTAGTTTGGTAATAACTGGGTAGATGGGATTACACATCGTGTAACTTCATTACATGAAATGACATATTATTTTACAGGTTTTTTTATTATGTGAAAGGGGTATTATTAGCTATAAATGTTTTAGGGTTGAAAAATTAAAATAAAGCATTGAGTGGACAAGTTTTCCAGTAGATCTCAACCTTGAGGCGTTAAATGATGTGAAAGGTAATTATAGGTCCTATAATGCCCTGACACTATATGATATATATGTTTTCCAGCTACTCATTTTTTGTTAAACATATGGAAGAAGTGTCTCTCCCTTAACCCCAAGTGACCTGATGACCCTCCTTTAATTATTTGGATATTCCTTCATCAACGAACGATCTGTAGCTCCCTCCAACAATTTTTAGCATTCCATCATAAATATAAGGTATTACTAACCTCCGTTCTTGAGGTTTCACTGATATTTTCCATCATTTTTCCCATTACCATGGGATTTCACATGGTCTCCTTATTTCTAATAGATATTTCTATGTAGTTGGTTGGTGTGGTTTTGTTACTGCATCCTCGAGTGGATGTAGTTTTTGCATGAGTGGTGACCGTGATACAAAACATTGATATGTTCTTGTGTAAAGAACATAAACCACCATTTGAGGAATGGGATTCTATGATTAACTATTTATTTATTTGAAATTTTATAGTTATCATGATTTAGAGCCTCAAATATTGGTGAAATTGAGCTAATAATTATATGAACCAGATTATAGAAATTGGTAGTAATCGCTTAGCAGTGTTATTGTATTATACCATTAGAATGGTTTGGATCATGTTATCAAGATAATGGGATATCTATGGGTTTATTAACTTGTAATTTCATTCATGATGGAAATTGATAATGAATGTAAAGAATAATTTGATTAATAATTCATTTTCTAAATTATATAGAGGCGTGTTTAACGAATCTGGTTATTATAGTTGTAATATTAAGATAATAAAATTGACGAATGGGAACCTGTTTAATGTAATTAGTTAATAAAGAAAAATAATATTGATATTTTTTTGTTATAAAAAGATAAATTCTTGTTAAATTAATTGTTTAACTAATTTTTTGAGAGCTTATGTTAGCTTGTTTCTTATGTTTCCCATAGTTGGAAAAAATTAATAATGAATTGGTTTATTAAATATGGAAGAAGAACATGTTGTGTGATAAATTTAATTAAATTTGGGCTAGAGTTTCTTGATTTCTTGTAAAGACTGAGTGCATATGCATTGGATCCATGATATCTCATTGTGTGTCATGGTAGAAAGCATTTCTTTAGAGTCGAGAGCTTGTTTCCTTGTTTGTTCTTGTAACTGGTGATGAGAAATGGATACGAGAATTATGGTTATGGGGGAAGGTAGGCCCGAATGTGTAGCAATCTAGGGATAGTATATCTAGGAAGGATGTTGTGGTATGTGGTGGAGGGGAGGCATAGTGGTTATGATACCAGTTGATTCCTATATTGGTAAAATGAATATGATTATGCATGTAGGTGTCAGGGAGGACACCGGGGATGATGGAACAAGTTGAATATAGGCTTACCCGTTGATGTGAAAGTGGTTTCTCTTGAACATGTTGTTTGTTAATCTATTATAGATTCCCCACTTATTGAGCTATATGGTCTTTCATACCCTCTTTCTAAAATATGTTAGGACACATGGGGTATGCCATGTGATTTCTATGTTTAGCTTCCCTATGATAGATTGGTCTACACAACTGGTATAAGTGGAAAAGACTCAATGGGTAGCTCATCTACTCATTGTCTTGAGCTGCATAAATTTGGTATCATAACTTGTGTTATTAGAATACATAAAATAACTGTAAATAGTAATTTTTTAATATTCATAAATAAATTCATTTTATTCTATTGGGTTTCAACTTTTTAGGATGCAATTTTGTGGTTGTACTTATATGGAACTGTGGAGTCAGTTTTTTTATTACTAATGGGCACGGGTCCTAATTGGAAGGATAATTAAATTTTATGTGTATTTGGTTACGGATAAATAATGGTCAATGAATTAATAAATATAATGTGAAACCAATAAAATGTATAATATAACTTAATTTATCCATTTAAAAGGTTTTGTTCTTTGAGGATATATAGTCTTATCTGGGGTTCCTGGATTCTGAGTGATGTTAGCAGCAGATGAATCCATGACTAGGTTTTACCCATAGTGTTGTTCTTTGCTATATTATATCATATACATTCAGTGTTTTGATATGATAATCTGATGTGTCAGTTAGGGAAACTGACACCCGTGGGATTCTGGGCTATAGAAGGGGTGTTTTCCCCATATTCCCAGTGGGAGGATGGATGGATGACTATCCCTTTTGGCCCCACTCTCTTCTTTTTATAGATAATTTTTTGAGTTTTCAAGGTGGATAATTTTCACCCTTTATGTGTGTAGAGGGATATCATGGACTGTGGTCATTCACACACATATATTCTGGATATAGTTTTCTATGGACTACAATACGTGTAACGTGTATAGGTTGTGATGGCTATAGGATCCTTAACCAATATATGGGTTGTTAGGGCTTTTGATTTAATAGATAATGTATGATACATGATATATGATTTGTGGTGGAACCTAGAAACTACTATTTTACTTCTGGTTATGTGGCTATGGGGGTTTTGTTGCACAAGGTGCATGTTGTGGTGCTTCATATAAGTGTATGTAGTCTGGGATTTTGGGACAGAATTGCTTAGGACATGTGACGTTAGGGAAAAGCATAAAACCAGTGGAGAACTGGTAGTTGGTTACCCTTGATATTCAGTATCATATAACATTATACTGTATATGATACTTGGTGAGAGTAGTCATGGTGAGGATGGGAACTTATTTTATCTATTTAGGTTAGGAGTTAGTCTCAATTGTTGGTCACTGTGCATTAGAATTATTTCATTACATTTTCATGATTTCAGTAATTTTGAATGAGAATCTCAGGGGAGATTACAAATGTGTATTCTATTATACTCTCCCAACATTTTATAAACTGGTTCAGGTCCTTTGGAGTAGGTTGGGGATCAGGCTAGTTTCTACTATCATGGGTGTTTTGTAGGAGTTTTTCGGGCATTATGGTCTCGACCATTTTGCATTATTTTTTTTAATTTTAGTTTCCCTTTCATTTTTTTAGTTCCTTCAAGGAATAATATTTGCGTACATGGGTTTGTTTTATATTGAAATATGAGAGGGAGTTGGTTGGCTCATGTCTTATCTCTCTCTTTAGCATGTATTTGGTTAGATGGTTATGCCTAATATTGCTATGTTTAAAATAACTTCGGTTCTAGTCACCAAATTGGGGCCTACATGAGATGGGACTTGGGGTAATTATCTATCCTCTCCCAATTTCGGCTTATGGGGTATTATTTTTGGGGAGGGTTCATGACACTATATGTTACATAGATTAATAATAATCAATTTTAATGAAAAAAAATGATGGGCTTGACTGATTCATGTAGTGAATCCTGGATTCAGTGCATTAATGACAGTAGTAGCGTATATTCATACAAATAATCACCTCAGTTGAAACAATCTGAGTCAATGTTTTCAAAACATGATAAAGTTTCACGACGTTAAATTTATCATGATTTGAACCAGACTCACGACATATATTTGATAACAGATTTATTTCATGTAATAAGATCATGATGTGAATGTTTCTACAAAGCTATGAATAGATCCGATTATATAGAAAACACCCAAAAAATTTAAAAGACCACTAAATAAAAAAAAACAAATTGTTAATATAATATGTGACTTAAATATTTTTATCCACATATATTACAGTTCTCCATAAATGATAATATTTAAATACCCATAATGTCCCCAAGATCCAGAACTCAAAAACAAGATAAGAACAAGGATACCTCATCAATAATTCCCACCCCTCATATGTCATGGTTTACACATCAGCACTACCATAGTAGATGGACTGAAGGAATAGTTTTACCATGCAGTTCCATTTCTCAGATATCCATATTTTGAAATTGTTTTTCCACAACAGTTGTGTAAGACTCCTGAAAAAATATTCCCATTAAATCACTTTTGAAGGATCTAGATGACACTACGTCATATAGTAAACATGAAACCTTTCAAGAATAGAATTCAAATTAGATGGTATGTATAAGAAATATTCATCCTTTAAAATTCTTCCAATGATCACATGGTGGGAAAAATCATGGTTCCAACATACAATACATACCTAACTGATGGTGTTCCATGATAAGTGAGGCAATGAGAATCCTTGATATCCATCCTCAGACATTAATGGCTCCTAATCATGGTCCACATAAAATATTTGAATACACTATAGCACAAAAAATCTATTTCAGGTAAACTAAAACATTTTTGTTATTTCCATAACAAGTTACATAACAACCAAGTACATCTCTTCTAACTCATCCCAACCCAAGTGATATCAATATTGCCTGAAATGAAATTCATCAAAAGGTTTCATATCAATTTATCCTTAATAGTTATTGTTATATGAGATCTCTACTAGATAAAGATGATATTCCCAAAAACCACCATTGTAAAACACACATTCATGGATAATTTATTCAATTCCCCTGAGAGGTATCTCATTCTATATATTAATATACATATGACATTTAATGCTTAATTTGTATAAGGAAAACATTATATATTGAAATCCTTTGTAAAACCATGATTTGTATCCTAAGTCTCGATAATAAATAATCATAGAGGGATCCAGATGTCATCTAGAAACCTCTGGGATATTCAAGTTTCTCAATTATTGTTCCTTCATCTTCGATTTTAATGGGATGAAATGTGATGATTTAATTTGTCATCACATGATCAACCATATCACATCATTCCAAATACGAGTCCATCAAAAACTAGTGATGAAATCCCAATAAATGTCATCTAATTTCCATTTCTAATTGGGTACATGCTATAATTATGGAGAAGGTCTCTATTTCTCCATCATTATTCTATCCCATGTAGGAAACCACGACATGATATTGAAAGATGACTTTATCTTCCCCTATCCACCATACGATTGTCTCATGTCATTATACATCATTGTAGTCCGAGGGTTCTTTGATGAACAAGAATGGTGTCCACTTCCCATCAATTCCTACATCATAGAAATCAATAAAGGTAGTCTAATTGGGCATCACAATGTTCCACTAGGAGACTAAGACTACTCAATTGAAGTTTCCTTATGTTTCATGATTTCACTATAGTTCTAGTACTCAATGTCAGGTACCAGCTTAATCTAATCATGCTCATCAAATCGTGAGTTAATCTCTCCTAAAGCTACACACATATACTATGTATCTTCATCTATTTAAAATCTCATATTACCATATAAAATCATTAGAGGCCCCTCATTCTCAACACCATTGACATCTTGAGTATGTAATATCCTGATAAATTCATTGGAATCCCCCATCACTTTTTTAAATTATACGAATTAAAAAAATGAAATTCCTAAAGATATTCAACCAGGTTTCTCTATCACATTTTATGATCACTATGACTGAAAATATATTACATGATTTTATTTTATAAATATAGCATAAACCACTTCCTAAAGAGATAATTATTGAGTTCATGTATAATTAGTACCATCTCATTGTTTTGGGAATGTTAGGTTTTATAATGATGGTGTAATTAGAAGGATCCATAGTCCACCACATATTTCAAACACAACAAGAAACACCCCAAAACCAAAAAAATATTATAACAGAAAAAATCCAAACGAAAACCCAATTCCAGAAGAATTAGTACAAGAGTTGTAGTCAACCACACCTCTAATTCATAAACATATTCATAACTGTTCTGATTCCACTCAAAAATTACACCATTATGGGTAAAACCGATAATGGGTTTTCAATTCTTGGAGAATCCTAGAATGAACAACCTATAATAACCATCCAATCCCTTGAACCTTTGGATTTGAAACACATTTTGGGGCTACACATAAGACATATCTGCCTGTATATTTTCATGATCCTCTAAGATACACTTCCATGATAAAATATACCCCCCAAAAATCAATTCTAGATCCAAAACACACATTCTGAAATATTATAGTAAATAAAATGTTCATTCAATGATATAACAGTACTAAAAATAAGACATGTAATAAAGAGAAAATAAAAAAAAATCAACACAAAAATAGTGTTGAAAATCATATCATGATTAAATACTTGGGATTTTATCAGTATGAGGAAAGTGAATATAAATGGAAATTATATATGAAATTTAATATAGTGTTGGTAAAGATAAAATTTATCATTACTAGAAAATTAACTGATAAGTAGATCATTTTAATATCACTAAAAAATGATCTATTTATAATCTAATTTAATAGTACTGTTAAATAAATATTTAATCATCTTATTTAGTATCACTGATAAAGTGTCCCGTTACTAGCTCTCTTAATATATTTGATAAAAGGGAATACTGATACAATGTGCTATTAAAATTACTTCACACTATAATAGCTAATACATCAAAAAAAAACAACCTATATAAATAGAAAAACTGTGGATGATATAAATATTACAAAAAAAAATATAAAAAAATTGAAGAAAATGTATAAAAATTTGGGAAGGAAAACTGAAATATTATAGATAATTAAAATGTTGTTTTGTATAATAACATTTGTAATTGAAAATTATTATTGACAATGAAAGACATGATTGATCCATTACCTTTGGCCCCTAGACCACAATAGTTCTATTGTAAAGATCCCTCGCCATTTTAGTAAAAATAATGCACATATATATATATTAAAATAATTCCTATTTTAATAAATTTATAAATAAATAAAATAAATAAAAATGTGAATATTTTAAACTGCGAAAATATAAATTGGGATATACTAAACACACCATGTATCAGATTAATTTCATTTTATTCACACACGAAAATACATTAATTATTTTATTGAAATGATTGTACTCTTGAGTTTTCTGTCATATGTGGTGGTAAAATACTCACTATGAAAGCAATAAAATTCAATTTGAATTTCATTTTTAGAAAAATACATCTACTCTCACACCATTTATTATCCATCTTATAACATTATCTCTATGAAAAATGTATAAATATGTATAAGATAAAAATTATAAGAAATTAAATTTTGTAATAGTTTATAGAATGACGACAAAAAAATCTAACCTATTTTCCTAATTTATTACAATGTGATGAATGATTTAAACTAAAATGGTACTTAAATATTTATTACATGTATTTGAAATATTACAAACCATATAATTTGTTGGATTAAAATTCAGATAATTTATACATTTTAAAAATTATTTATGGATCATTTTTATAATTTCTAAATATAATTTTAGATCATTTTCTTTATTTTTTGTAATGACTTGTGTTTTAAACTAAATTCAAGCCTTTATATTGAAACATGCACTGGGGGTCATATCAGCCATATCGTGTGTCATATTTATATGTGGTCAATTATTAAAAATTAGAAAATAATTAATGATTGTTTTTAAATGTTGGAAAACAATTTGTAGTCACTTGATCAGTTATGGATATTTTCTGTGTGCTTTAAACCTAAATGGATATTTGGTATTGTAAACACACCCATTGATTCATGTTGACTACATCATGTTCCATATTTCTTGAGATCAATTCCTCCAAATGTAAAATGTAAAATGTATATTGTTGTGAATATTTGAAAATAATCCAAGCTCATTTTCTTTTTCATAGCTCTTGGATGTGTGGTATAAACTAAAATGGAACTTCTATATTGGAAACACACACATAGAGTTATATCTACAAAATTATGTGTTAGATTGATGTTAGAATAATTCCTTAAGGTGAAAAACGATTTATATGCTATATTCCAATAGTGTGAAAACAATTCAATCTCGTTTTATCTATTTTGGATATTTGATGTTTGTTTTAAACTAAAATAGCACTTGAATAATGAAAACATGCACATTGGGTCATATCAACCAAATCAGGTGTCATGTTGATGTGACATCAATACCTACACCAGAAAATTTATTTTTCGGCCATTTTCCAAAATTATTAAAACACTAATTGCTTATTTTCTCAGTTTTTATCTAATTTAGTTTTGCATTTAAATAAAATGATACTATCATATTAATAACAAAAAGTACGAGTCATACAAACCACATCTGGTTTAATATTTATCTGTGGTCAATTCGTATTGATCACAATTGAATTGTGTTATATATTAGTTATTTTTTTAAATAATCCGAACATATTTTCTTAGATTTGTTTATGTGATGCATTTTAAAATAAAATGAATTTTTATAAGAAAAATGTGAAATTCATGTCATATTGACCACATCGTGTTTCTTATTTTAATGAGGTCAATTCCTAGACCTCAAAAAATAATTATTTATTATTTTCCTAATTTTTGAAAACAAACTGATTTCGTTTTCTAGGTTTGGAGAAAATAGCTTTCATTTTTAACTAAAAGGACACTTTTATATTGAAAACACATATATAGATTCATAAGGACCACATCGAAGGTAATATTTATGTGTGGTTAGTTCTAAAATTACTTGAAAGTATTTTGAATAGTTATACTAATGTTTAAAAACAACATAATATTTTTTTCTTTTGGATTTATGATGAACATTTTAATCTAAACTGGCAATTTTATATAGAAAACACACTTGTTGAGTCTTACTGAACATATTTGGTGTTAGAATAACATGTGTTTGCGTCCATCACATTATAAATGTATATTGAATCTTTCAACTATTTAAAAAAACAATTCGAACTTTATTCCTCAGTTTTAAATAATTTAGTGGAATTTTAAACAAAAAAAATACTCATATAAAAAATATTCACTTCTTTTCACATTGACAACATCACGTGTCCGACTGCCATGATGTTATTAGTAAATATAAATATATATTGTGAATAAATTTTCTAATTTTTGGAAATAATTTGTACTTGTTTATCTTTTTTCTCAACCAAATATATTTTTTAAACTAAATTTATTGTTATATATTGAAAACATGCAATTTGAATCATACTATCCACATAATCTATTAAATTGACATTTGGTTGATTCATAGAAATCAAATAATATTTCTGTATCACTATCCTAATTTAGAAAAATACATGGCCTTTTTTTTCTTTTGTTTATGTTACATGTGTTTTAAACTGAAATAACATTTTTAAATTGAAAACATGAACTTTATGTCAAACCGACCACATCGGGAGTTACATTGACATGTGATCAATTCTTATAGGATGAAAATAAATTATGGATATATTTCCTAATGTTTGAATATAACTTGATATTGTTTTCTATGTTTTGGATATGTGATACAATTTAAACCAAAAGACAGTTTTATACAGAAAACATGAACATCGGTTCATATCTACAATATCATATTTCAAATTGGAATGTATTAAATTCCTTTATATGAAAAATGAATTATAGATATTTCGTCTAAATTATTAAAAATAGTCAACCTCATTTCCACAATTTTGGTTAATTTACATGTGTTTTATACTAAAATGACACATTTCAATTGAAAACACACACATTGAGTCATATCGATCACATCATGTGTTAGATTTATATGAAGAGGATTCATAAAAATAAAAATGTTAAATCAACCAGTTTCCTAATTTTTTAAAACAATATGTGGTAATTTTGACAGCTTTGGTTGGTTTATGTTTGACAAAATAATATTTTCATTTAAATTTTGGGCATTAATATTGAATTTTTATGTATTTTAATAAATAATTCCCATGAAATTCAAATTTTTACATATATATTGGAAAATTAAAATATTGATGTAAAAAGGATTTTCTAATGGTCGAAAACCCATTTATGTTAGTTCATGGTGTTAAATCCCAAAAATACATGGGAAAGAAGGTATTGGTATGATAGGGTGATGCAAATTCACGGTGGGGCCCAATAACCCACCATCCTAAATCAATTCCCAATGGAATGGAAGCTATGAAATTTGATCAATCAACTATCCATATTCCAATTTCAATGTGGGATGACCAGAATAGCAAGTACTATTCAATTTTTATTGATACTACATCATCCCACCCTAAAATCACATGCCTCAGATCAAATATTTCTCACTATAGCCACTACTCATCACCATCATTCATGACCATTTTCCACCATTACAACATTTTATAACTCCATATATTTTTCTAGATATGCTTATTCATGAGTTGTTGGCCAATAATAAGGCTCAGTATCTCTTTGGTATACCATAGGAGTTACAGATGACCACCATGATATCATTTTGGAGCGGAAAGATACGTTCAAGCTAAATAGAAATCCATTGATGAACTAGGAAGGATGGAGGGGTTGAGGTTGTTTTATTTCACCAATCAATCCCCCCGTAACCATAACCATTACATTCACACCATGAATAATAGAGCATGTCACATTTTTATAATAAAAAAGAACATTATACTAGTGTTCTAATGCTACAGGTGATCTACCATCATTCCATTGGTTGATGTGATACAACATTGGGGTAGTGGTAAATATGATATACCATTTCAGAAATGGTATATGTGATCTACTGATGTTCCAAATATATATAAAATGATTCCCATTGTAACCAACTACCACTAGAAAATGAAATCCAACCTCTATTATCATTATAACCACCATGGATGACCGCCGTCAAAACTTTATCTCATTATATATCATCAAATATAATCCCTTTATAACCACTAATTTTACTTTAAACTCTATATGATCACCATAAATCTCTTTCCATTGTTGCCTGACACCCCTTCTTTCTAATAAAACGTTTCATGATGGCCGATGCATGACAACAACATGAACATTAAACAATGATTAATCAAACCTATACACAATCATTCATGCCACATAAAAAATTAAAATATCTCTATAACCACTCTAATTTCTTTATTTTAGAGGTAGAATAATTCTCCCATGGGATCTACCATGGAAACTCCACTTCATCTCTCTATGAATGAATGAATACAACATCAAAGTGGACCTTCCACTACCACATCCACCAAACCACTTTTAAACCTCATTAAACAACCATTTATCCCATTCACATGAGTAGAAGGATGCATCTATAATAACTATGACAAGAAAAAGGTTGAGGCTATGGATAATACCACTATTCTGTTCCAATGAAGAATAGAGAAGATGTAGGGATGTTTTATGTTGTTTACTACCAACAAATGATCTAATTTACCATTAGTGAAATGGTGAATGTGAAATGGTGGATGTCCAATGGAAGATTTCATATATTAGATATGTTATAGTGTTTATAAAATGGTGGTTGTGATCAACCGTTGTGACATATGTATAATTGCAATGTTTTATTCTACTTCTGGCTCTAATGAATTACAACATTTCCCTTAAATTTTGAAATACACAATAATAAATAAGATTAAATGACTAATATATTAAAATATATATATATTCATATGAATTTTAATATATATTAACATATGGCTATGTGAGATAAAATATTAACCACCCTCTCTAAATACAAGGGCGACACATAAATAGAAGTTGGTCGGAGGATCTAGATAGAATAACCAATTTTACTACAAGACATTCTATATTTATATATTTTATTTCACTTTTAATTAAATTATGTCTCATGTCCATTTTAACTACATATTTTATTCAATTATGATGTGTATTACCATTTTATGGATGGGTGATTGGTTGGTGAAATCATGTGAATCATGGGTCCACATTGTTTATCAAATTTTTCTATCTCTTTATATTTGTTAAATGGTATTAAATTCATGATTTTGGTATTTTAATGGGTTATTATTGAGTTTTATTTGATATATGAGTCATTTAAATTTCCTTGATTTATAACATTGTTCTCTTTCATCTTAATTTTTTGTCACAATTATGATGTGTTATAGGGTCACGTAGAGAAGTTTTTGTGGAATATTAAACCAATTTTAATGAAATAGTGGAACAATTTAGACATATTAGACACTAAAATACCTAATTCAGTATTTCCTATGTAATCCATTAGAGAACCACTATTATTTTAACACATTAGTGGATAATAGTCCCACCAATGAAAATTTGTGGATTAATTTCATTTTTTATCATTCATAGACAAGGGTGAAAAACAACAAATGATCATTAATACATTCATTAAACCAATTAATATTTATAGAGTATTCTATTTTAATGGATCTTGATTTCATTACATAGATGAATCCAAACCTAATCCCAATTATATTTATCTAATATGATATTAATGATTTATTTTTGACTTCATATTCATTTTAATCCTTATATTTTATTTACCATTCATAATCTTGGAAATATTTCTAAAACACCACCCATAAGAAGTAACTTTTTAACTACTACTACTAAACCATCAGGGGATAATAATTAAATTTTCCCAGACCACATGATTATTATGTGTCAAAATTTGGAGAAATTTATATGGATAAGATTATAAATCAAACCAATAACATGCATGACAATGACCATGAATGATTAACTATTCGATATATATCCCGATATGGAGAGGAATTTTATGACATTGTTCTGACTAATAATATATAAAACCTCATTGAAGAAATAAAATTAGAAGGCTCATGTGATAAATCAAGAGGTAACTCCGAGCAAAAATACATGGAAATTAACCCACGCAAAACCCTAATGGACCTTTGTGGCCGATAATTATCTAACTGAAATAATCAATTCTTATCAATGATTATAAAATAGTTTTTGAACTATGAGTCAATATGATTCATGTATTACCCATGTTCCTTGGGAATTTGCCTCATGAATCGATGGGGGATTGTAGACTTCTTCCTCGCGACAACAGATTTCTTACCATGAGGTTAGGTTGATAAAATGACAATAACCAATGGTGTTTTCCCATATAAACCCATTTATACTATTTTTATAGGATTTGCGAATTACTTAACATTCACTTCACCCACATAAATATTTAATGGGATGGTTGGTGCACTGTTATGATTCATTTTATATCATTACCATGCCGAATGTAAATAAGAATTCCCAAAAACTAATAATAGTGTATGGAAAAAGATACATGACAATATGGAGATCGTTCTTTCATAATTTATTTTTACTAATTCCTGCATGTTTCTAAAACACTATTTAAAATATAAATTCTAGCAGTGATTTGAAACTATAAATTTCATGCCCATATGTGAATCCTTGTCTTAATTGATTTATATAGGAGTCATAAGTTTATTTGTAATCCTATCATTCCTTATTTTAGATTTCAATATAAATAAAATTGTATGAATAAAACTTAAAATTGGATTATTAATTTAGTCTTGGATATTAAAATAAGGAATAATGGTTTGAGGGATTTCATTGATTTTTATAAATGAAATTTCTCTATAACGTTTCTTGATTTGAATTTATAAATTTCATTAATATGAGTTATTATTATTATTTATTCCATTAGTGATTGTCCCCAATCATATATCTCATTACCAAGACAATTTGTAGAAAAAATATTTTTTATTATATCAAGATCATATTTCTTGATTGATCTTGGGAAATGACACATAGGAGAACAATCTATTGAATATGTCAAAGATTTGTTGATAGAAAGACTTCATTAAAATTATTATTGAAATATTATTGAAAATAACTTATTTTTAAAACCACCTAATACGTCAATCCATGTATTCCCATAGAGACATTGTATTACCATGTTTTGGATGATCCATTTATAAACACATTTTTTTCCATTGTTACCCACTTATAAGTATTTTCATCATATTTTAATGTTGATGTTTGGGTGTGAAGATATTCGTGGTAAGAGAGATAATATAAATTGTATGGGATATGTTTGGGGGTAATATCATAGTTATTAGTTGATTTTTATTGATTCAATTTTTATTCTATAATGTTTTCCTTCTTAAAAAATATGAAAGTGAAATCAAAAGAAATTATCTGTTTTAACAAGTGATAATGAGATATCCCAACTAGAAAAACTCATATTTTTATAATATGTTGGTATATATAGGGTTTGAAATAAATTATATGATATACATTCATAAAAGTGAAAAATGACAGAATGTTTTTAAAAGGGAATATTCTAGTACGATAAAATCCATCCTTACATTTTATTTTGGAAATAACAATACCTTGGTTTTGGGGAAAATGTGATTTAATATTTGAATTGTATAATACTACAAAAAATTAAATTTTTTCATGAAATTTACACTATATATAATATTATTCATTTTTCATTAAATTTATAATCATCAATTCAAGCGAACCTTATTCCTAAGAGTCATTTGAAACATAATGGAAAATGGATTATCTTTTTTTTGTGAATTATTTCATTATAAGGAAAAGAAATTATTTCATTTTCATTCCTATAAATGTTGAAATTTTCAAATGATACAAGCATTAATATAAATTAAATAATATCATGACAGAATATAGAAAAGATTCAAGAGAGGTAGATCCATAATTACAATGTTTAAAATAAGTTTATGAAATTGAATCTACAGAAAAAGAAGTTCAATAAATTTCAAAAGGGATAAATTAAAATGATTGAACTTATTTTCTCATTGAAAATTGGTAAATTTTATTTATATTTTTTGGGGAAATTTAATGTTTGATTTGTTATTGATAAAAATTTTACATCAAGGAATAATGGTATCATTAGATCCCTATGTATTCTATTTTCAGATTTTATACATGAGGAAAATATTTTTTTATGGTTGGGGGTACATGATAGAATTATATTTTCATGAGAATTGTATTAATTTATTAGAGTATGGTGAAGGATTTTAATGATGAATTCCCATGAATTTTATAATTTTACAAAAATATGTGAAGTTTCAAATAAATGGTTATAATGTATCTAAAGTGAAAGAAAAGGTATTTTGTTTTTGAATTTTTCAATGTGACATTATAAGACATATAATTTTTAATAATTTTATGGAAGAGATTTATATATTCTCTATGTTTAATGGTCCAATTTGGGTTATCCATGAACTAGTGGAATCCCTCCACATACCTAGCCTACAGGTGGCTAGCCAGTCAAGACACCTTCATAAGGGCCAAATCATGTTGAGAGGGATACAAAGCGGATCGGGTCTATGTAGTGGCCCATTGTGGGGAACCATTAGGGATACCAATTGGTACATATCTTGTGCACTCATGTGCGTGATGGTGAAGCACATGTAGCTTCAAGAGGAATGCCTCGTCGGGACAGGGTTGTCCATGATTGTGGTGGGGGTCCTCCAACCCCCTTAAACATTACTACCACATAGAAGACGTGATCTAATATTTAATACATCAACCATACACATTCTAATGTTACTATAAGACATCCATTATAGTGGGTACTATTAATTTTAAGCGATGTGATGCCATCCAACATTAAACTTGTTTTCACCTCTTGAATATTTCTCCATGTATCCTACATCACTCTCCACCACCATTCCCAGCTACTAACCACGGTTGTGATACTATATAACTCTATATCTTCAAAAAAATGCTCGATCATGAGCCATTTTCCCCCTACCAAGGCCAATAGTAGAAAAAATCTACATTTGGTGGCATTAAATAAATGGAATGGTGGATGTAAAATATTGGATGTTTAGTGGTCGATATAATTTATTATATATGATTTTTCATTCATCCAACTATGTATAAGATCTATGATTTTGATCAAGGTTTATTCCCAATAGTAGATTCTGCTACCATCGTGATGAGAAGACATCCACGTACTAAAATTTGGTAACACCCCCAAATTGAACAAATTCAGGAAAAATTAAAAGTAATAATTATATTGAAATGACTATGAATATATAGAATGATATATCTATGGTATATGAAAAGTATACCTGGATCAATAAATAGAATGATGTTATTCCACTAATATATTTTTAGTGGTTCATGAGAGAACAACCAATTCTACTGTAGGATACACTATTGTAGTGCTTATATTTAGTTTTTACTTGTATGATTTTTTCATCCTGTTATTCCTCTGTTGTTCCTTCAATATGGAAGTGTAGAACATTTTTATGGTTGGTATAAGGGGAGTTGACCTCTTCTGACGCTTTAGACCTTTTTTTTAACAAATTCTTCTATCTCTTTTTATTTTTGAAGCAGTTTTCAATTCACGATTTTTTATTTTTAATGGGATATGATACTATTTTTATTTATGATATGAATATTATAAATTTATATGATAATGAAAATTTTCCACATCTTTTTGGGGTTTGTTAACACTAATTGTGTGATATATGGTCAAGTGGATAAGAGTTTGGTGATTCTGAAACACTTGGGGAAGAAATATTGGACTATCAAGGAAAATTATGACACTCATTACATAATTTCGTTTTTCTTATTTAATCCAAAGGATACCCACTTATTCTATCACCCTTTGGAAAGGGAATAGTCAAACCATTGATATTATATTATTATTTTCATCATACATAACATCAATCATGAGTGAAAAAATAAAAAATGATTGGTAACCTATTCATTTAACCAATTAATAAGGAAAATATTTCAATTTTACAGGGATATAATTGCATTATATAAGGGAAGGCATGTCTAACCCCATTCACTTTTCTCAAACACGGTCCTCATAAAAATATTTTTATTGGATTCAATGTCATTGAAATACTGAATTTTAATTACCTTTCACACTTGGGATAACATGATTAAAAACACTAATACTAAGATAATACAGTGGTTACTTCTACCACTACGCCCTTATGGGGAAAATAACTATTTTTTACACACACCATGATTAGTGTGTGTCAAAACAAAGCACTTTTTATAGTGATTAAGTGTCAAATAAACCCTGTAATGTTCATGAAGATGACATCCAACAAGGAACTACTTTATCCTTACCATTAGATAGAGTGTAATTTACTAACTATGATTTGAAATCAAAATCTTGAGCACCAATTTTGAAAAATGAAATTATAAGACTCACATGAAAAATGAAGTGTTCACTCTTATCCGATTGACATGGAAAATAACCAATAAAAAACAGATTGATCTATTTTCCACACAACATTTTGACTAGAACATTCTGCTAATGATTAATGTGTAAAAAAACTATTTTAAACTATGAGTCTATATGATTCATTTATTACTAATCTTCATTTGGAATATACCTCAATAATGGTGAGGTGATATCGTAATTCTAAATAAAATCTACTAATTTCATCCCCATAGGTTATGTCGATCCAAAACATTATCAATTTCATTTTTAGGAGGAAAAATGAGGTTCAATATTACACTAAGCTTTTTGATTTAATTTCCACTCACATAACCACTTTTCAGAATTAATGGGATAGCTCATGGACTGTAATGAGATGTTTGATTGGACTACCATGAAGGAAGTCAACAGGGAGCCCCAAAACTATGAAATTGGTAGATCAAAATCTACATGAGAGTTGGAGGATAATTTTTATGTCATTATGTTTCTAAATTTTTACATGTTTTTGAGACATTATTTAAAAATATTAATTTCAATAGTTATGTTAACCAGGATGTTTTATGCCCATACCTAGATCCATTCCATACATAACATATCTAGGATCCATGAGGTTTATATGAATCTGGTGATTCCATGTTTTATATTTAATCATTAATGAAATTGAATGTATAAATTGTACAACTGAATTATTGAGAGTAGCATGGATATTAAAATGAGAACTTTTGATTTGAGATCATTTTTGATTCATGAAAATGTAATTTTCCTATCATTTTTAAGATATGTTTTCAAAACTTCAAGTAAATATTTTTGTAATTAGTAGTCATTCCGTGATAGATATTCAAAAATCATATTTAAAATTACTAAAAGGATTTCATTTCCATATATCCAATAATATATTTTATGTATATTTCATGATTGATCATGGGACATGTAACTTGTTGAAACATTGTTTGTAACTTTTCAATGCATTTACTGTTTAAAACCCCAATTTTTATGATTGAAGTATTTCAATAGATAATCTCAGATCCTAGAGACCATGTAATAAAAAAATACATATAATCCAGTAGACACTATGGATTCCCTTTTCATAGATGAACTATGTTTCATTCTATTTTTATCAATTCCTACCCACCTATTAATATATCAATATATTTTAGAGTAGATGTGTGGTGGTGATGGGAGTCTTAGTAAAATGGATATTATAAATTATAAAGGAAATGCGTGGGTGGTGTTATCATGGGGATTGGGAAAGAGTTATTGATTCATTCATTAGGCATTATAGTGTTTCCTTCATAAAAAAATAAAAAAATAAAAAACGGTTTGCGACATTAGAGTTTCAAAAAATCTGATTACAATCCCTATGATTTTTAGCATATGTGGTTCATTGTGGCCTTGAGATACATTCTAAGAATAAAACTAATAGATATTGAAAATAAAGGTGAAAAAATAAAAAACAAATTGGGACAATTCATGAATGGAAAATCATTCATTATGATTTATTTTTATCATAACATTGAAATGAGTTTGGGGGGAAATTGGAGTTACTAAATTTAAGGGGATAATTACATTGATCATTCATTTTTTATCATGCACTTTAAATTAGAGATAAGGTTCCTCCATGAACCTTATTTATCAAAACATCAGTTCCTACCACTCTTAATCCTTAGATACAATAAAACATAATTGAAAAACCCCCAATGATTCTCTATGAGGTTTTTCATTTACAAGGTAATGAATGTAGTACATTTGAAATCATATATATTTTAACTAATTACCCTATATGATAACAATTGTTATTGAATTAATATTAATAATGAAAATAATAAATATTACTGTTAAGTAGATTAGTAATTGAATTGTTAAATATGTCATAAATAGAGGGACTAGAATGGATGAATGCAGAATTTCCACCAATTTCAAAAGGAATAATGTAAGACTACTGAATTGACTATTTCATTGATAAGAAACAAATTATATTGATATTATATGCAGTGATTGAATATTTTATTAATCATTAATAATATTTTTAATTTAATGGAAAAATTGTATCATTGAACCCCACTGAATTATATGTTTTCAATTTACGATTGAGGAATATAATATTTTTTATGTGGGGAGAATTTTGACACTGATATTCTTATGAAAATAGTAATAATTTTTTATATGTTTTTGGATTATATTAATTAATAATTACCATCAATTTTATTTTTTTCCTACTATATTGAAATTATAAAATATCCAATTAATATCATTCTAAAATGAATGAACAAGATTGATATTGAATTTTGGAATCTGGTTTTATATGATATTTAAGGTTAACTAATGTCTCTGAAATGTATTTTATAGGTTAAATAAATAGGCCTATCTAGGATAACCCACGAACTACTAGATGAACTCCACATAGATTTCCTACAACTCATCAGCTAGCTAGGACACCAAAAAAGGGATTTCTCATGCCTAGACCACAACATGGGGGATCATTCCAAAAAAATGTCCCTTGAAGATGATCCAATGGGGATTTTTGGTGGGATGAGTCCCATGTTTTCTAGAAGGTGCTGGGAAGTCCTATAGGGATTTTGTCGGAAGGCCTCTCTAAGATGTGGAAGTCCATGGAAGCTAAAGGGGTCAACCAACCCCTACCCGACTTCACTACCCAGTCGATGTCATTCTCTAACATTTAAACAATCTTCCATCCATGTTCCAATTTTGATTTGGTATAGTCAACATAGTTTTTACTGATCATTTTTATTGATAGGACATATTCCCCCCATATAATCACAAATCCCTAATCCAAATTTTACATCCAAAACACAAACCACTCTCACCACCATTCTCAACAAAAATCCACCCCTCAAAATTAGAAAACATCATCTCTGCTGCCAAATAATCATGTGGTTGATATGTTGACCTATCTCAGGGCCATGTATTACCATAAGGGACCTCTGGAGATACAAAAAACCAGGACGAGCTCCTTTCAAATGATATAAATCCATGAACGTGAAAGCGATATCCCTTTATGATATATGAATTCCAAAAGGGTTGAGGATGCAATATTTCTCCAACCAAGCAAGATGGAACCAACATGAATTATTTCATACTATGCATAAAAGAAAATGACATGTAGACACTGTAGAAAGGACATGCTATCTATGTGCTAAATTTTTTGGTGATATAATATTGTTCCATCCATATATGGGATATAACATTAGGTCAGTGGTAGATGGAATCTATCATTTAGTGTAGTGGTAAATTAAATCTACCGATATTGCATTGGTATATCTGGAGGGCACCACTATCACTGACTGCCCTTAACATGGAGTTACGACCCAATGATAAAAGGGACAACCATAGCTTCCCTTATAGAATCCTTGAGATCATTCCATTTCTTCATGATATATCCAATACGTCCAAATAATAATCTATGAGACTCTATCCAATCAACATGAAGATAATGTTGAAGATAATTGATGACCATTATTGCTACCATAGGGCATGATAAAGGCAGCATAACCACTTCCCTATGCACGTTCATCACAAATTCCACGTCAAGAATCCAAAAAACTGAATTCCCCATGGATAATGAAAGGATACCTTCAACCACTATACAGGTCATAGGATTGAATTTTGACCAATGACTACTGTGGGATCTAACCTGGAAGCTCTTATTGAGCTCTCTCTGAACAATAGAAACCCACTATCGAAGGAAATTCACAACTACAATGCCCAAAAATATACTTTCACACATTATATAACACCAAGGAATCCCATGCATGTGAGAAGGAAAATGATTCCATGATATCTATTCCAGGAAGGAGGTCAAGGCAAAGGATAAACCAACAATTCATGAATGATGTTGGTGGAGAAGTTGATTATATTTTTTATGTTTGTTTTTTCTGACATTAGATATGATCTAACAGTGGTACAATAGTGGATATGAAATCATGGATGTTTAAGAGTGTATGTCTAAAGTAATAATCCAGTGGTATATGTGATCTACCATTGAGCCAATGGTGGATGATATCTACTATTGTGATTGTGGTAGATGACTAATGTTATATTCTTCTTCCTCCACTATGGAATTACATCCCTGTGAAATTTTTTTGGAAACACTAAATAATTAATCATTTTCAATAGGGAATATATTTAATGGGATATTTTGGAACAACTATGAAGAAATAAAAAGATACATCCATGATAGATAAAAACATTACATTCCTGAAAACATTCGATGATTCTATACCTATTGAAGATAACATGAGTATCCGGAGAGGAAAACTTATGATACTACTAGATATATTATTTTTAATGATTTTATTTATCATTATTATTATTATGAATTACATAACATTTAACTCCAGTTTTTATACTACTATAGAGGTTTAGAAATGTTCTATAGTTGGGCGAAGGGGATATGACATAATGTGATTCCTTATTCTTAGTTTTTTATCAAAATATTCACTCTTTTATTTTATTAAATTGCATTAAATTAATAATCCCATAATTTTAATGAGATACAATTGTATATTTATGTCAAATAAAAATATTTAAAATTTACATTATAAAGAAAATTATTCTCCCTCTTCATTGGTTTTCATTATAGTTATTCAGTTATCTATGGTCATGTAGAGAATTATTTTCGGATTACTAATCATATGGGGATGAAATTGTGGACTAATTTAGACACATGGGAAACATGATTCATGATTTGATATTACCTGGGTAGTGAAAAAGAGCCCAAAGGTTAATTCCACACATTAGAAAGAGAATAGCCCAACCAAGGAAATTTTTTAAATTATTTTACTTATCTGTCAACTATAATTATGGGTAAAAAAGAAAAAAAAATTGTGAATAAATTAATTAGTCTAATAAATAAATATAGAGGATTCAATTATAAAGAACAATGATATCATTAAATAAAATACACAAGACTAAACCCAATCAATTTTGACTAATATGTTCTTCAAAACCCTTGTTTGTTTTGGATTCGTAGACAATGAAAACAAACTTATTTATTTACCTTTCAAAATTGTGAATTTTTTTTAAAAAAATGACTCTACACAGATGACAGTGGTAACTAATAATATAACAACCTTTGGGGGAAAATAATTTTCTTTTTCACACCCCATGATTATTGTGTGGAAATAAGAGTTTTAGACTAAAATTAAACTTTTTTAATGAAAACATGAAATATAAGTTATACAGATAGCATCAGGTGTTTTATTGACATATGGTTGATTCCTATAGGTTAAAAAGTATTTACGGACCATTTTTATAATCCTTCAAAACAATCCATTCTCATTTTTTTGATTTTGGAAAAGTGATGTGTGATTAAAACGAAAATTATCCTTTAATATTAAAAAACCACACATCCCATAACACCTACCACATTGGGTGTTGGGTTGATAAAAGGTTGATTACTAAATGTAAAAAGAATTATTCATCATTATCTGACTTTTTCTAAAAAATCATCTATATTTTTCTCACTTTTAGAGGTGTGACATGGGTTATAAAATAAAATAAAACCTATTTATTGAAATTATGCACATAAGTTCTTCATAACTTCATCGGTGTCATATTTAAATAGGGTAAATTACTGCACATCAAAAATGAAATATAGATCTATTTTATAAATTATCAAAACAATATTTATTTTTTATCATGATACATTTTTTTCAAATAAATTTTTAAATTTAATAAAATATTTTTTCATATAATAATCAAATGGAAGTTGAGTAAAAAAGTATAAGAATTTATGTGTAAATTAACTAAAAATGTTATAGGAAGTCACATGTTCATTATAACTATACAAATTATGAAAAAATATATTTGATCTATTAATTTATAAAATAAATATATTTTATCCATCATACATATCCATGAGAGACATATGAAAAATAATATATAATAATTATGATACTAATGATTCAAATCCAATTTGACATCATGTTACCACATTCTATATTTTCTTGTATTGTTTTTAAATTTTGTGCTTCTTGGTACTCCTGAGTATGGAGATAATTTTATAGGTATATTGAACAAATTTTTTGGGATGTATTTTTATATGAATTAATTGATTTTGTTTATAAATGTTTTAACATATTAATGGAATTCACCCTATTATTATAGAATTCCCATGGTTGTTTGAGTTTTCTTGAAAGAATATAGAGTTCTTATTATCTACATTGAGATTAATCACCCAGTAATGTGATTACACATTATATATTATTCCCCATGAATAAGTCATGATCATTGTACATAGTATATATGGTTACATTTCGGGTAAGGATATGAAACCATTTATTGGTGAGAAAAGGGGTTTAAAAATTGTGATGATTATTAAATATACATGGCCACCATGGAATATAATATGTGTAATGGGATTATGAGCCATGTAATCATCAAGAGTTGGGATTTTAGGTTGCAACATGGATGATTTAAATTTTTGTTTCTGTACCCCTCTTCCCCAATGACCTATTAGCACTCTCTGAGGTTTTTTGGAACATCCTCCCCTTTCAAATTGATTCATTCAACATTTTATGCGTATGGTTTTGTGAGATATCTCATTAGCTGAGTAATGGAAGTTAAATTGTATTGTTTTATCACAATTTTTAACCCTTGGTGTTGATTCTTCATGATTCCTAATAGATATATTTCACATTCTCCGTAAAGGGGCCATTATTTTTGCTTTTCTGGTGTAGTGAGTGTGTATTCTTGAAGTATGTCATGAAAATTCCTCTTTGATTAACAATTTTGCTAAAAATTTTCAATTAATCAAATTTTATATTGATTCTATGGATTCTTTTTTAATTTTTGTTTTTCCCCATGTGAGTGGATTCCATTTTGGGCATGCGGGATCTAAGTCTTGAGGTAGGTTATTATGTCTCTAGTCTATATATTGGAACTGCATTGCTTTAGCTTTTATAAATTGTTTTATAAATAAAATAGACATTTTGAATAATTTATTTGTGTTTCTATGAAAATGGTTTTTTAAATATGGTGTTCCCCTAGTATTTTTAAAAGGAAAAGTGAATTCAATAACTTGTGATATCGATTATAATGTGGAATTCAAATAATGGTTAGATTAAATGGTATTGATGAAATGTTTTGGAGAATTGTAAATGTGTGAATACTAGGGTACATTGGTATAAAGAGTAGTAATGGGAATCATCCACGGTAGTAGTGTTTGCTCATGGGGTTCTCATATACTCCCTAGTCCAATTGTACTAGAGATATATTTGACCTATTATGAGGATTTATTTTTTGGTTTTTACTATACATTCTATAATAGAGTAATATGATTATAAGATTGATGTAAACATGATTTTCTATGACAGATATGATTGTATAATCTATCCTAGCCTACTGATGTCCTTGGTGTGATGTAACCTATACATTGGCCAATATTGGATATTTTGGATTATACAATTCTGGTTGTGATACAATTGAATGTGTATGATATGTGACAAGTTTGTTGTTTTGTTTTTATATATCTACATTCATATAAGGATATAATATTCATTGATAATGATATACCTGTTTTATTGGGAAATATTGAAAAGGATAGAATTAAAAAAATTTCCCATGATTTTGGTATAAAAAATATAAAATTTATATCATTATTTATATTTTCATAAATTAAATCATTAATGATTATTTGTAGAAAGACTTGTTATGATAAATCATGGTAGGATCGTACTAGGATTGTTTTCTCAGACCCTGCACTACAATTTAATAGTACGCAGTCCATGTTATGTCTTTTGAGGTAGTTAAAGGAAAGGCACCATTGTAGTGCATTGAGGATTTACAGCATTAGGGATTGGTTAGTTAGTGATTAGTTAGGGGGAGTTTTCCAAATCAATCACATGGATTATGAGTTAGGGTTTTGTCATTATTTTCATTTTTACTTTTCTTATGGGGTTTTTTTTCTACTATATCATTTATATCAGGTCAATTGTTTTCTATTTATAATGACAGATACACACAAACACACATATATTCATGGTGTCATAATCTATTTCACATTATATATATGTATATTTATTTTATATAGATCATGATTAGGGAGTCATTCCAAATTTTGTTTTTGTTCAGGTGCTAGTCGATACAACGTGGGTATCAATAACACCCTTAGGGAATTTTGAAATTTGGGTTTGGTACCCTTCGAGAGGGTATCCAAGACGTTTTTTTCACAAATTAATTTCAGAGCTGGCCTTTCCTCAAAATTCATTTTCTCGGTACATTTGGTATAATGGAGAATGCATTTTCAGGAATTGAGTGGTAGACTATGGTGAGTGCCTGACCATATCTTGTCATGATGAGACTCACGTTACTATGGGATGTTGGGATTCATGTATCTTGTTTTGATTTCATAGTATTAATCATTGATTTTTAATTATGTTAGGGTCTGAACTAAAATTAATCTATTATATGTCCATTTAATCTATTTCAGTTGGATGTTTTCCTCCTCTGATAAATTTTATAGACATTTCTATGGAGGGAGACGTTGATACATGTCAAACTAATCCTCATATAAATCATAATTTAATATAGGTTATCATGACGGTTGTTCATGATATCAACTACAATGTACTAAAATTCCAAAACACTATAATTGACCTGCATTAATTAGATATTTAACGTAAAAGATACACCTAATATTAGCTAGGTGAAGTTTGAAATGTTCCATCTTGAGGGTCCTAGAAAGGCATGATGGCATCCCATAGGATAGGAAGATAGACATGTGGGATTATTCATGAATGGTTATGAGACACTATCCCTCAAGAAATTTTTCATAGACTCACTTATGATGGATAATTCCCTGCATTTCAGCTTATTTTCTCATGGATAATTCTTGGTGATGGTGTACAAAAGTAGGTTTGAGAAGCTAATTCGTTCTGCACCATTGATTTTAAATAATGAACAATAGATGGCTTAAAATTACCTATAGGGTATGTGACAGTATATCAAATCACAATTATTTTTTATTAAACAATCATCCGAAGTGGAAATAGTAGATATGGATATAATACAAGATATGAGTATGGTGTCTAATATCTTAATATTTTATCTCTTATCTTCCACCTATTGAAATCATTCATGGTGATCCATGGAAAAATAGATAGTGAAAAGTTAATAATTGGAGTTGTGGAGGTGTTTCATATTATTAGGACATCTATGAGCATCTTTTTGTAGATATAGGTGTGCCTATGAATTGGGTGCAGTGTGTAAAGTTCATACATAGACCACATTGTTTTCTGTTACCTACAAGTAACATAAATAGTATTGGATATTATTGTCATCTGTTTCATTTATATAATGATATGTATACATTTCGATATGGAAGGGATTAGGAGATCTAATGGTTACTAAGAAATTGAAATATGATTCAAATTCTAAATCTATGTAGCCATTGTCCTCATGAGTTCATCACCATCACATCATTAAATTGATTCTAATGGTGGTAGTTGTAGGTACACTGATACTGAGAGGTACCATCTTTGTTGCATCTTTAATAGTGATTACAATATTATATATCGGTGATTCACACTCACTGATATTTTTTTGATAGTCATAAACATACGAATTTTCTAATGTCTTTAATAATAGAGTTAGATAATGCAATTGGGAATAGGAAATAGTTGGGGTTTTATTCCCGATGTTCTCTATCGATAACTAATATAGAGATTGTCGTATATTTCCTCATTCACTGTCTAGATATTTTTGATGTCATCATCCGGATAGATTTTCATTCTTCTCATCACAATGAGATTGATTTTTATCATCATGATGTTTCTTTTGTTGTGGTTGATGGTGATCATGGGTGATTAATAGAGAGTTTTACATGATGTATGGACATCCACAACCTTCCAAAATAGTGATTCAGATATTGTTGTTGGCTTTCACAGTATATCCAAATAATGATTCCTTTATTGTTGTATAATTATAATATTGATTTATAATTTCAGGATTTTTTCAAATATTATTTTTATAGGATTCAATGGGATAGGGAAGTTGAGTTTATGATTAACCAGGTTTTAGGTACGAAGCTGATTTCAATACCATCTTATCATATGCAAATAGTGAAGCTAATTGAGATCAATATTCATTTAGATGATCAGATAGAAAAGGGTTTTTTCACCATACTATTTTACATTGGATATCCCCAGTCCTCTTTAATAAGAAGGTTGAGGTATCACAATAATTTTTTGTGGATAATCAGAATTTGGACTTTGTAATTGTTAAGAAAAAGTGTTATTTTTCTTGTGTGGATGATTTTTTAATCTACTAAAGTGGGAAAGTAGTTTTTGAAGATCTATCATCGAGGGGTTTATCATCGACTATTATTTTGAGAATCTTATATACCGTAGATAGATTTCAGGACATGGTATAGACATTAAAAATATCTTGTTATTTCATTTGGTTTAAATTATTGTCGTGTAGTTTTTTTTGGATATGACAAATCAGATATTCCATCTGAATCCCAGAATCAATTTTTTTGTTCTTGAATGATATTTTGGTTTATTAAATATCTGAGCATGAGCAAGATAACCATTTTTGATTTGTTTTAGAAATCGTTAGAACTGACCATTATTACTTAAGGATTTAAAAATTTTATTTATGGATTCAAGAAGAGAAATAATTAGAGAACATGATTTCACTACATGAATTATTAGTAGAACTTATGTTGTTGAAGGATTCATTTTCATGTGAAAATGCACATAATGTCTTCTTGATTTTGAGATTCCATGTTCTTTTTGGATACTATCGATGGTTTTCCAGGGGTTTTGAAATGTTCTAACCACTATTTAATTCTCTTACGAAGAATGTTGTGAAATGAATATGGGATTAAAACTCTCAATGATCTTCCGATAAGAGGAAATGAATTTTAAAATCTCATTCAATTCTGATCTTACCATATCCTAAAATTGAGTGTGGAGTTTTATGTGATTATTACTACTGTGGAGTGTGTTGTGTGCTCTTTCAGGATGATCATGTAGAAAATTAAAACTATTTTAAACTTTTTACACATGAGATGAATTACCTTAATCCTGATTTAGACATTCCTATAGTTATTCATGTTCATAAATATGGGAGCATTATCTCTTTTGGGAGAGGTTCCTAATATATTTTGACCATACAATATTGAGATATATATTTTATAAGAATGATTTGAATCTCATTCAGAGAATGTGGGTGGAAAAGGTTATAAATTTTACATCTATATAAACAATACCCTTGGAAGGAGGTTTTCATTTTAGATGATCTTCTTTGGATAGTTCCCTTACAGGCTATTTTGGAATCCAAGGAAGAGTGGATGGTTATGGGGATATTTAGAGCTTTCATCTGGATACACAGGAATATGTTTTAGTGACTTGGGATTATGTATATTAATAATCATATTTATAGGTATCTATTTATTAGATTTATTAGTAATATGATGAATTTATTGGAATTTTAGATTCCCATTAGGTTGTAGATACATTTTATTGTGGATATCTCCAATTATGAGGTATTTTCAATTGTGGGGATCATGGTTTTTTTCAAACATCATCATGGGTCATTCATCTCACAACTAAAAAGAGGTCTTTTGATATTAGATGATGATTCTACTAGCCGAGTATGATGTCTCACATTTCTGATTATGCTTCCCACTAGTAAACATGTCAATAGATAAGTTTAGGTCCTTTAAACATTTTAATTTTACATCAGCCTATTCTAGTTCAATTTTGAAAAAGGGAACATGGATCCATTTATTTTGATGTTTTATTACAATGGAATCTCCAATGGATAAATTCTATCATTCTAGTGATAAATAATTTGACAATTTATTCTCACATTATTCAAATATGGAAAACAACAAATGTTTCTAATTCTAGTAAGCAATATGTGTATGATATTTTGATGTTATATGGGGTTCCTTATTCCATTTATTAAATAGGGACATTATATTAACATTGAGGTTTTTTCGGAGTCTCCATGGGGTAATTGTAACTCATATATGGTTGAGTAAAACATACCATCCTAGAATAGATTTCTAGAATGATCATTCTATTTCGGTCTTGTATGATTTTCTATACACATGTGTCTTGGATTTTATGGGATCATGAGATAGACTTATGGGAATAGTTTAGTTTTCTTATCACAATATTTATCATTCATTAATCTTAATGGATCCATTCATGTCTTTGAATTTCCTCCCATGTAGATCACCTCCTTTTTCAGAATAGATGGGTAATGACACTTCAGTAACATGGAGTTTGGTTCCGGAGAAGATTGTGAGTATTTAGGATGTACGTCAGTATGTAGTTACAAATTATTATTGATAGAAATATAATGGGGATCAGCAGTGTCCTCCTTTTGATATTTCCTTAGGTGAAAAATTTTCCTTGAAATTTTCTCCTTGTTTGGGTTTTAGTTATCATTTAAACCAGGGAAATATAACTCCAAGATATGTTGGATCAATTGAGATCACTATATAGCTAGGTCCTCATAATTATTTGTCATTATTGAAAATTCTGTGGAAAGATATTTATGATGTTTTCTATATATGTCAACTCATGACATACCATTCTGATCCCTCTCACATTCTGAGTAGGGATGATATTGAGTTAGATCCGAATGTTTCTATTGTTGAAAAGAAAGTAGAGATCATTGGATCTTAATTTAAATCCTTACAGGTCAAGTCATTTTTAGATTGTTATGGAGAAATTGGTCAAATTATCACAAGACTTATGAGATTCTTTCCTTGATGAGGGAGGAGTGCCCTCACCACACAATCTGACATTATTCTTCTATATAACCTCCAATGGATGTAAAGTCTTATTATGTGGAGTTTATTACATCCCATTACTAATATAATGCAATTTCATTCTCATTCATATTTTCATTTCTAATTTGGTGGATCTTGGTACTCCCATACATGGAGTTCAGTTTCTGTAGAAAAGTAATAAATGTTTAGTGATGTCTATTTATTTTAATTAATGTATTCTGGGTATAATTGATTTAAATTTATAATGGGGTTCTCCCCAAGTTCAGATAATTCCTAATGAGATTTGGTTTTTTGTTTAATAATTTTGTGTTTTTGTTTTATGACGGCTGATGAAATGGTGTGTTTCTTTATTACAAGTTGTGTATTATTCATTGGTAAGAATCGATGATCATTGTATGCAACATGAACAATTACACAATTTGTAAGGAATTAACCCCATATAATAGTTAAAATTGGGGATTTAATAAAAATGTGATGGGTTATTTAGCATATATAGACCCCATGGATTTCAAGACACCTAAAAGAATTAAATATCTTGTAATAATCATGAGATTTAATTTTTTGGTGATGCATGGATGATTTATATTTCATTCATCTTCATCCCTCTTGGATCTTAATCTAGAAGAACACTACTATTATTTTTTGAACCACTTCCCCATATTGAGCGATTCATTCAACATTTCATAATCAAGGTTGTGTGTGGTGTATCTCCATTTGAGTAATCTTTTCTACATTTTCATTTCCATTGTTCATGGATATTTCATTATATTGAATCATCAATTCTATTGACCTATGGTGTTAATTCTTCCCGATTCACTCTAGATCCATTGTGGGATCATCATACAGGGGTCGTTCATTTATTTGATATGGTGTAGTAGTTGTTTACTCTTTATTTTTTACATGATATTTCTTATTTTTTATAAATTTTTTAAATTGAATCATTTCTATGATTTATTTATTGATTCTAGGGATTGTGTTTCCATCACAATGTTCTTTCTAGTTGGTGTTTCCTGTTCCACGCATGTGAGACCAATTTTTTGAGGTAGGTTGTTTCTTCTGTAGTCTATGTTGGTGAGTTTCATTTTTCCATCATTGATTAATTATTATATAAATTAAATCGCATGATTGAATGATTGATTTTTTTGTGTGATTTGAAATCAGTGTTTGATAAATATGGTTTCTCATGGGGTTTTTAAATGAAATGGTGTTTTCAAGGGATTATTAAATGTTTATATGAAATGGTTATCAATAATTTTGTGATAAAAATGGATTAATGATGTTTTTTTAAATATAGAGCATTGGAAACCATGAGTTTTTACTTAGAAGGGGTAGCAGTATGCTTATCCACTATTGTGGGTAATCCCATTGGGTGTTCCCATACTCCATAGCCCAATTTTTTAGAGGATAGATAGACCTATTAAGGGGTTCAAATTCTAGGGTATTGATATGCAACTAGAATCGATGGATATGTCAACATTATTAATGAATTCCTGATTATAAATGATATGTATGAGTGTCCTTCTTATCATAACTTAGTGTGATATTTGGCATGATGTTACATGATCTTTGGCTGATTTCGAAAATTTTACATTGAAAAATTTAGGTTTTACTTCAATGGGTTAGATATAATATGATATATATGATTTGATTTATTTTGATATATCTTCATTGATATTAGTATTTGAAATTAAATGAAAAATGATATACCTATTTATTCTAAAATGTGGAAAATGTGGAATTTAAATTATCTTTTCGTGATTTTGATATAAAACTATTAAACTGTAAATCATTCCTTATCATTTAATATAGTAGAGAAATCATGGATTATTGTACCGGTACATGTTATTGAAATTCTATTTGGGATACTTCTCATCATGTTATATCACACCATATACACCTCTTTGGTGGTGCATAGACCATTTTATTTAATTTGATGTATGGAATGTCAAGGCACTTTAGTGTGGTGTTGAGGTTTTCTATCAGTTTGGTTTCAATTACTGGGGAGTATTCACACACTATCACAAGGAGAAGTAGTTCCATTTCCTTGGATGTTAGTGTTGTAATTTTTTATTGGATAATATTTTTCTATGATTTTAGTTCTACCACGTTTATTGATATTTATCTATTAAAACATATTTATTTTTCTTATTCTGTTTCATTATGTATACGTTTATATGTCATAGTTTTTATTTAGTTTGGTAGAACTATCCAATCTCATTGATTTTTTATGCTTGGGTGCGGCTCTCCTGCCCCGTGGGAATGAGATAGCTCTTTGGGTATGTGGAAATCTAGGCTGGGTTTTTCTTTGAGAGTGTGTTTAGGTTGATTTAATCACATTTCAATTGTATCTCTAAGGTTATAAACAAAAATATATCACACACATCCTATAAAATAACCTAAATTTGATGTCAAACCACTTTCTGACACCGAGTATGCTTCCAACCAATCTATAAATTAATATATATCATCATTTGTGTACATAGACTATTTAAAATACTCATATAAATTAGTAAATGTAAATAAATTGAATAAGAAATAATTTTTTATGAAAATGTAAGTACCTTTATAAATTATATTTTTAGGGATTCTATTCATTTTATGTTATATGATATCTTTCTTAAATTATAAAACATAAAAAAATAAATAAAGGAATTTATCTTGCTTTAGGAACACTAAAACGTTTATCAAAATATGTAAATTACTGTCAAATATATTTTGATAGTTAAATCATGATATATATTTATATATATATAATTATCTAAATATAATTAAATTTTATGTAATTTTTAGGTTTCTACATTTTTGGTCACATACATCATTCCATGATTCAGCATATATTTAATGGTCTCCCTATTATAAAAATTCTCTTGTTAAAACAAACACAAAAATATATTATTTTCTATTTATATATAGATTTTTGATTTTAGTTGATTGAAAATTCAAGAAAAATATTACTTGTGGTCTTTTTTTCGGGAAATCCATCCATTGGATCCAAATAATAAATATTTGGTGTGTCTAAATTTATTGATATCAGTATCAAATGCTTCTTAAAAAAACAAAAAAAAAATAAGTAATAGAAATAATAAATACATATTTTATATGATTTGGTTTTATAGCTTTACCCCTACATTTTAAGAATCAGAAAGATTATGTATTCAATTATGTGTTTCTAAAATTTCTCTTTTTCCCTCTTTTTTGTTATCAATTTATATAAATCCAATTTAATTTTCTATTAAAATGATATTGGGATTATAGAATCCAATCTGTTCCTTATTGGGTTATCACATTATAAAGGAGTTATATAAACTCAAATAGAAAAAATGATTATTTTCTATCCTTAATTAAAATATTATATAAATGTTTGGAAATACATATTATGAAAATTATTCTTATATATTTATTCACAACTAAAACTCATATCCATTCAATTGTAAGAATCACATTTATACTACTGAGACAGACTCTATCAATAATGGTAGATTAAAATATTTCTACATCATATAGAATGTAGGAAACATCTCCATCTTTAAATGTGGGGTCTATATGATGTTGTAATGGAAATATATGTTACAGGGGAACTTGAGTTGAGATGGTACGACATATAGGTAATTTTTTTTTCTTGGAAGATTCACAAGTTTTTAGTGATCAAGAAATAAATTTTCCCATGGGTTTCCATTGGTAATATCATACCTTACTTCAAACATTTTTTCATCAACAATTAATGATTTTTAATTAGAAACAATGTGTCTTGTACATACCTCTTGTATCATTATTTTATTAGATTACCATGAAAAAATGTTACAATAGAATTTTAGATCATTGAAATACCTATATCATCAACTAAAATAGGAAAAATTATACTCAATTGTTGATCTAGATCAATACCCACACTAATGTGGTATTTTAAGTGTTTATTTTTTTATAGAATGTCTCTTGTGATATTACACACCATAGACCTCACAATAAGGATTTCATTGGGACATTATAAATGGAAATAAAATACAACATTTCAATTTCTAATTTTGGTAATGTGAATTTATCATAAGTTTCATGATTCACATCTAAATGAAATATTAATGAAAATATTTATTATTAGGGTTATGTTTTGTAGTTTAGGGGAATTACTAGCATCACGTCTACTGGGGTCATTTTTTTGTTCATGTGCTTGTCTTTTTTCCACTGTTGGTTCACTTTGATCCTTCTACATAAACTGGTATTCTAAACTAGACAGAAGATTAATATATTGAAAATAATTTATTTGTGCCTGTAACTAGTTAATCATACTTTATGTATATTCATTCGGTATTTCATTCATAAAATATATATCAGGATACACTCCAAAACATACACCTCTAATGTAAACATGTTGATCATGCCACTTCAAAGATACTGATAGTATTTTTCCTTCAAGTACAGTTCCTACTGATGCTTATGACTACACATTTTGAAAAATAAGATCAGTAGTATTTATTTTTATAAAATATAATTATAAAGAATATAAAATACTATTAAAAAATATTTTAATAGGTTTCACATACTACATTTGTGTTTTAATAAATTATTTACCAATGTTATTTATGTGGGCATCCTTCCATGGAACATGATATGTGATGGAAGTGGATTGATATTTTTATTCATCAATCTCCATATTAATGAAGTAGCATATGTTTTTTCATATAAAGAATCAAATATTTTTTACTTATATATCATTCCATTTCTTTATCTATTGATTTGTATACAATAATTGCATTGTGATAGAGGTATATTGGTTTTAAGGCATGATTTTATCATCATAACTCCATAGTAATTTCATAAATAAATAATTTTAAATAAAAATGTATAAATTTAATGTTTTAAAATAATAAATTATCGACTATAATGGACATGAAATTATTTCTAATCAGAAAAATAGATGAAATAGTTCCATTTTTTCTGTATTATAATGTGTCCATATGTATCTAATGGGCGGGCTTTACATTCCCCTCAGTATCGATAAGATGAAACTAGGTTAGAAGAGTCTGAAACACACAAGGTATTTTTCTAATGGCCATTATGACATATTTAATATGGAAATAGTCTAATATAAATTAACATTGTATCAAAAAATAAAATTTAAATAAATGATACATTATATAATATTTCTTTCAAACAGAGAAGGTATGTCTTAAAATTAACTTAATATCTTCCCAAATGGTTTCCTTTGTCATAATATGGATATGGATCTATGACTCTATATAAATCAACACAATCTTCCTTGTTTTGTCCCCAACATAACAAATGATATTTTACTTCTTGGGATTAATAGATTCATTTGGTTATTTCAATAATACCTCATGTTTATACCCTTACATAATTCCTTAAAAAATTTAGTCAACACATTGATGAGACTTCATTCTTGTTGTTTTAAACTACATAGTAATTATTACATAATAATTCTATAGTTTTATCATTTTCTCCATGTTCTTCCCCATGATTAGCAACATCATAAAGTGAAGAAATTACATTTTACATGAGTAGTGAAATCGTTAATTTATATTACATAAATAGTGTGGATGAAAAATAATATTATTAAAAAAGGAATAGTATATTAAATATACTATAATGTATTCATTTGACTCTATTTATATTCTTTAATAGTTGAATGGTTTTGAATCCTCTATCAAGAATATAAATCCCCTATTTTTGGTCCCCTCTAACATACATGACATTGTCTACATTAGGGCCTCTATAAAATGCATGCAATCTACCAATAAAAGGGTCATCCTTGATTATATTTCCATCTCACCCAATAAATGATTTAGTCACTATTAGGGAAATTGAATATTCTTATTTCTTGGATCTAAGAAATTAATACATTCATTTCATGCTAATCCATTATAGAGGAAAATTCATTTTCCCCTTCCACACTAAAATTCACCATTATGAAGCCCACTTCATCAACATTAACTATATCCTTATTATAAACCCATTTTTATTGTGAAATAAACAGATGAAATGTTGTATAATCAAAATATTATATCTATTTGAGGATAAGAAAATATGACATATTTGTATAAATTGTATTTTTATCATTGGAACCAAATATTTGCATCATGTCCCCTACAAATATAACTCCACTATTTTCCATCGTACTATTTCCTTTATTATATTCTGTATATAATGTATAATAATTAATGTATATAATAGTATATGAAAAAAAATTCTCCTTTTCATAGTCTTCTATGTTGTTTAGAAATTGTATTCCTAATTTGCGATAATTCATTATATTTTTTATCTCAAAACCATCTTATAAATAGTGAACTATATATATTTGATATACACACTTCATCACATGTTGTATTCAAATTTCAAAGAGTTTTCTTATGGGATTAAATGTTTAGATCAAAATCATCTCAATTGTGTAAAATTTGTAGTCGATATTTCTCCCACTCTATAACAATAAATGTAAAAAATTTTCTTACAAAACACTATTTACCATTAAGGTGTCATCTATGACATGTAATTGATAGACTGAGGCTATCAAAATATGATAGGTAATCGGTAAAAAATTCCATAGCAACTTCAACAATATATCATTCTATAATAAAAAATTTAAATGGGAATGAATAATGATATACCCAATCAAAATATTCATATAACATTTAATGTGTTACAAACATTTTAAAGGATTGGAACCCACAATTGAATGTCTCTATCTAGGTTTTCCATTATGCTGACCATTATATGAATGAATTATTATGGTAATAAAATCAATAATTCAAATTATATTACTAAAACGTCCTTACTAATGAAGATAAACTTTTTTGGGTCTATAACCTTATTGTATATGTCTTTGAAGAAGAAGTAGGGTCAGTTGAATGTATGTCGTAAATATTTTGGTAGAATACATTGTAATGTGATGGGAATTAAATACTTTATTAAAACATTGGATTCATGTGATTTTTTTATAGTATCATCAAATTTTGCTGCGTCACAAAAAATATATTATTGGATGAATATCCACCTAGGCCTTTTACAATATTATTGAAAAACAAATTTCAATGTTTTATAATATGGGTAGAGTTTAAGAAACCAGATGAATAAAATTAAAACCCTTACCCTTCACAAGATACAATGCTTACCTTATCCCCTTATAAATAATGTACAATATATCATTGATTACATCATTTTTCATCTTGGATAATTTATTAATGATCCCATTATTGGTAGGTTTTACCCCATGTATGGGTTTTAAAGGCCATGAAGACTGACACTGAACTATTTTGGGCAGTAATTTTATCCCTACTCTCACACTGGGGAGGTATTTTAGATTAGGGGTGATTTTACCTATCTTAAAACATGATTTTTATGTGTATTCGATGATAGTAGTGAGTATGGTGTTTGGTGGGTGATCTGATAGGCTATGCGACACAACATATGTGGAACTCACATGGGGAGGCCACTGTTGAAAATAATACACCATGTATGGCATTAATCATGTATTATATGAAATGATGGAACCTCAATTACATAAAGTAGTGGGGATGCAACTAACAGCAGGAGTGCATGATACGATGATGTTGAGGAAACCAATGGGGCGGTCATGCCAGATCGGAGAGGTTGAAAGTTATGTTATAGGAAGGTCATGCATGGGTCACTAGTGGAGGATGGGAAGCTCAACTAGTCTACAAGAATGTGGAAGGTGGGTGATATCGACACTAGTTGGTGTTGAGGGAGGCGTGAAGGTGGGTCCTTCTAAATACGCTTCTACAAGGATGATGAATATGGGAAGAATCATATATGTGTGATAACCTATGGTGTGTCGAACATCATCTATTCCAGGTGAGGTCTCCCAAATATAGAGACCCTAGGTGGCCATCAGGGATGGTGTTTTCTAGAATAGGAGGTACCCAAAAATATTTGGGGTGGAGAATGGTCGGCATGCATGTTAGGTTGGTCTACCAGTGTTAGGGGGTTGTTGTAGCTACTTGTCTGGAATCCCAGGGATTGAAATGGAACGTTTCTCTTAGGTTTCTCAAGAAGACTCATCCCAAAAGAAATATTTTTTTACATTCCAAATAATGAGCATCATTTTTTATTTACTCATAAAATTTTATAACTTGTAAAATGTGGTAAAACCACAACGAACACGTTTTCCACCAATGACAAGCCTCCAAAAATTGTTTCTAGTTTAAAATTCTAATGCCTATATAATATGCATTAAAAAATAATATTTTGTAATTGAATTCCTATATTGAGTTTAAATTATGCCACCTGTCATTATTTTTCTGGTGATTGGAATCCGGCCTAATGCTAGCCAAATTTGAGTGATGATTAAAATTTTAATTGGAACATGATACATGTAAATATTAATAAGTAAGAATATCATGTTAATCAATTTTAATCCCTGATGAAAACATATTTTAGTCCACAAAATTTACTCATATAGTCATAACGTGGCCCAATGAAGGCATATCAAAATGTGTTCAGATATGTTCGTGCCAAAACATATCCCTTTACTTTGATTTTACATAATTTTTTTTATTTGGAGAATAAAATTTACAATATCACAATAATAAAAATTTTGTTACCAGGGTGCATATCAGAGTCCAATGAGTCTGAGATTTACTATATTCATCACCACAAGGATGGACCATGTCTTTTCTGGTTATCTGATCCATGATAGAGTTTTTGGGATCTCAGATGAATTTAATAATCACAAAAATAAAAACATAATTATTACTTTATTATAATTGAAGATAGTTTAAAATCATATTGTCACCAGTGACCATTTCATGAATGATTCAAATATGAACATGTATAGATCATCAAAAAAATTTCTAAGAATTCATTCCATATTTTTATCCAATCTTTCGGTGCTGGAGTAGAGTTTTGATGAATCCTTTGGTGTCATGAAGGTCACCTCAGTCGCATGTCTATGTTATGTCAATGTCATCACTGTATCAATCACAAAGAGAGATACATCATTTTTGAAGAAAGTTGGAGGGATGTGAGGATCTCATACCAATGAAATTAATGACACATGTATTGAGTTCCTTTATCTTTTAAATATACTTGTAGCATAAAATATGTATAAAGGGTTCCCTAACCCCATGATATAAAACACCCTCTAACAAAGAAATAAAAAATGTGTTACGAAAAACTAAATACATGCTAAATATTGTTTATATTTTATCAAATAATTTTAATATAAAATATATTTTACATGATAAAACTGAATCCATTATCTGTACTCATAATTCCTACTATTTTTAAATGATCAATGAATATTAAAATATTATTCATTCATATAATATATTCTATGTTTTCATTCAATACCACATGAATTATTATAATAAATAAATTCAACATAATTATTATGTAATGAAATAATTTTTTTTTTTATTTTTCATCAATAATCATTTACATGTAATAATATCATCCCTATGGTGGGTCCCATCATTTTGTATATAGTTATTGACAAGAATAGGGGAAATTCGTGGCAATTTTATTGTGTACGATCCTCAAGACCATGATCTAAATTATAGTGAAATGTATTCCTTGACCACTAGTGGAGTCTAAAAACCCATCAAGACCCCTAAAGGGATAATTAAATATCACATTATTGAAAACTATCCTACATACACACCTAGTGTAACATAATAACTTTTTATTTGGATACCTCTTAAACCTGGATGCACACTTATGTCATAATCCTTTATTTCTTTATTATTTGTTGATATAATCATAAAAAATTAGACCTGGTTACCTTAGAAAAGTATTTATAAAGGTACCACTATCCTGACCATCAATGAAAAAGATATTACTTCCTCATCTAAGGATAAAAAATTTCAATGTTGACAATTCAAGCAATTATATAACACCAATGATGCTCCCGACACAAGATATGTCACCACCATTGTAACAGCCCGAGATTTTATGAAAAATATTCATTTTAATTTTATTAATGTCTTGTGTTGTACGCTACACCAAAAGGAGCTTGCACAACACGCATCCTTGACTTGCCTTGCATTACACGCAATCGCGACCTTCCTCGATAGCGTGTGTAGTATGTAATACTGAGTTTCACTAAACAACGATATGCTATTAAAATATTATTAAAACTAGCTGTTATGAATAGTAATAACCACATTTTAAAATTTTAGAAATTTTAGCTCTCAAAATGGACTTTATTTTTGGATTCGGAGTATCGAATTTAGCCTAAGGTGAAATTTTGGTGATTTTCGGATTACTTTCATATTTTGATGAATAGTGAAAATTACTAAATTTTAGTTAAAAACAACTTTTTCAATCGAAATAATTAATAGTGATAAATTATTAATTTGAGTGGTTTTAAAGTATATTTAGAATATATTTTTACAATTTAATACAATTTTGGTCATTGGATGTAATTTCACATTTAAACTAGACATAAACAAGTGTCAATATTTTGATAGATATTGTTTCTTAAAAACACGCTATTTGTTTTAACAGCGGGATTTAATTATAAAATTAATTAATGCAACTTTTATGTTATGAATTTGGTAAAATAGACTTCATTTTTGAATTCGGAATATGAAATATAGCTTAGGATGAAATTTTGGCATTGTTCTGAAAAACATCAATTTATGATGAATAGTGAAACTACTAAGTGGTAGTTAAAAAACTGAATTTTTCATAAAACTTAATTTTACCGCTTCTGTGAATGGAATTTCAAAAATCCGAGAAACACGGTTGATGTCAGTAAGTAAAATGTGGTTCAATGAGATGAAAATAATTTTTGGTGAATAGTAACTTTTTACTTTTATTTACCACGGTTAAAAGTAAATAGGGTAATTAAGGGTAAAAATGATATTATTATTACCCTAACACATGTCCTAATTCTATTGGACAAGTTTAATTCGACCAAAAACAAGCTTAGGAATAAAATATGACCATTTAGGCCCACTTGGATTAGATTATGACATTTATTATTATTTAATTCAAAGAAGAGTTAAAAGAGTCAAAATCAAAGTTTATTTACTAAAACATTTTTAATATAGGGTTGTACATAAGATAAATTAGATTGTAAATATTCATTAGAAAGATAAAACTATTTCCTACATAATGGTATTTTATTTGTAATTTTTAGATATCAAATAAGTTAATTTATTTATGACACAAAGATGATGGAGTAATTATCTTATTAAGGAAATATTGACATAATTGATGTTATAAACCCAAAACTAAATATAATTTGAGACTTTTTATGAATTCCACTAATTTTCTAGGCTACTATGATATATTAGTGTTGATTTAATCAACTTGGTTCGAACATATAATTCTGTTATGACTTTCACAAAAATCATGTATCAAATAGTGTCAAAATTGACACAAAATAGTTTTTAAATCAAATATTATATTATTAATTGTTATTTTATTCCTAAAAATATAATGTTCGGCCAAATTACTTAGATAAGGATATATGTATTAATAATATACAATTTGGGGTTCGTTTGGCATGTTATAGTAAGTTTAATAACCATATAGTGTAAGAAAACAAAAAGACACGGTAAAAGTTAAATTATTTAACTTAGAGTTAAATCTAATTGATAAGGTTAAAATAATAACCTAAACTTGTCTAAAGCCTATTGGTTGATAGGATTTCGATCCATCCCCACTTTAGCTTCGAAATAAGACCCTTTGGAACCATTATAAACCGATTTTGACTTTAATATAAAATAATATTTTGAGATATTCCTAAGGTGCCCCTCTCCTCCCTTATAAAAGGACACCTCCTCCCTCTCCTCCTCACACCAATTTGAGCACTCATGCTCGGCCAAACCCTGACAAAATATCTTCTCCACTTCCCTAGAAACATCCTATAAGTTCTGGTCTTCCTCAAAGACCAATTTTAGTGCCCTAAGAGGAGGTCTCAAATAGGCACTTCAAAGAAGAGGTAATTACCGTTACCAATTCTTTCATCTTTATTTCTTCTTCTACTTCTTCTTCTTAGGTTGTTTCATTATGAAGTAATAACATCAGTATCACTCATATACTGATATGTTATTATAAGTATTAAACAACTCTATTTCACCATCTATCCATCCTACACAAAAAGAAATCACCGCGCGTGCATACGTACGGAATACCGTCTCCACGCCGTGGTGTAATCTATTTTCCACCACCACCTTACATGGATGGGTATAATGGTGTAAAGAATAACTATACAAAGTTATTACACCATCATATTGATTCTGATATATTGTATAATCCACTCCAATTCAATTCAATATTTATAGAAATGATATCATCGCTCGTGCGTACGTACGGACTACCGTCTCCACGACGCGATGAGATTCATTCTCCATGTTAACCATTTAAGAATGATTATAAAGTATATATAAGAAATAATAATGAAATATATGATATTATAAAGCTACTGGATTTATGTATATATATACATATGTATGTCATCTACTTACTTCCATTTCAAGACAATAAGGAAAGGAAAACAGCGTTCATGCGTACGTACGGACTACCGTCTCCATGAACGGTGTTTTTCATTTTATTTATCTACCTATTATATATATATATATACTGAATATATATGATATATAAATCATATTTTATATTCTGGAAGTAATTAAATCATGATATAAGTAATAATGATGTCAAGAACAACAAGTCAAAACACCTATGATAAATGAAACGATTTTACCCAAAACGCTTCTTTAACATGGAATTTACAAAAGAACGGGTAATATAATGTCATAAGTGAACCATATATGATATCATAACAATGAATATCATTCTGTAATAAGTCAATAACATGATTTAAATCATTATACAGGAGGTTCGGACACTTACAAAGCAAGTCGGACCTAAGGTAAGGGAAATATCACAATCTCATCCGAGATTGTTTATTCGTAAGTATTTACTGGGGTGTATTTTATCATCCACATCCATGTTTCATCAATATGTAATATTATTTCCATCCACCTACAATTGTTTAAATCCATTTTTACCCTTCGGTGAGTTTTTAGTAATATCTATGAAAGGAATCTTTTGTCGTACGAGGTACTTTTTGACTTTTCCGACAAAAGTACGAATAATGTTTTTTTTACTTATACAGCATGAATGGATTTTTAAAACATTATTTCCAAGAAACTTCATTTACAAGTTTTCAAGTTTATTTTTAATCAACTTCTTTTATTTTAAAGTCGTATGACATTTTATGAAAGGAAAAATGTTTTTGAAGAAGAAAGGATATTTTCCTCAAGAATGGAGTTCAAGTATTTTATCAAAATTATTTTCCATCTAAGATAATAAAATGGTTCTGTTTTTATCCCTATTATTACATGGATTTGATTATGTTGTGATGGAAATATTTTTATGAATTCCTTTATCTTATATGAATTGTTTTATGATGTCATTTTGTTTAAGAATCCCATTTTTATTACATGGGTTATGCAATGATGTATGATTTATGATTTTGTGGCACACATAAGAAAGGATTCATTATGAGATGGGTGGGACCTATATCTCCCTCCAATGCATTGGGTAAATATTTTATATCTCATGAGATAGACATGGCTGGAATGGTAGGTTATACCGGTTCAGTGAAACAGGACTGAAACGAGGGTTACTCGATTCAGAAAGGGACTTTGTCCACTAAGATAGTCTTGGCAATGAGTCTTGACTAACAAGAAATGATTCTCTATGATTATGTGTGTATGCCACAAGGTTTCATGTTTTATGTTATGATTATTGGGATTACATTTCACTACTATGATTTATCCCATGTTATGAAATTATGCTGTCTTTTGCAGGTTAAGATTTCCAAAAGTTATGTTCTTGTGAATATGATGTGATTGATTTTCTTTTGTTTACCCTTACTGAGCATTTGAGCTCACCCTTTTATGTTTTCTTTTCCCCAGGATATAAAGAAAGGTTTTAGGTAAAAAAAAGGGGAAGATATTTATGTGAGATATTGAAGATCTTTCACCACGATTAGAAGATTACGTTCCGAGTTTCCAAAGACACTAAACTATTACGATCCTTGTGTGTGTGTTTTTGTTATGTACTAAGTATTCCGCAAAAGTAATGTAATGTCCATGTATGATAAGCTTCGGGTCTCTACAGTTGGTATCAGAGGAAAGGTTTAGTCAACCTTTGGAAACTAGGATGCGAAAACGTTAGTGAGATCCCTAGAGATATTTTTAAGGTATGTCTAGGGATGTCTCTATGGTTAAGTATACGTATAGATTATAGTCCTAGAATTGTGCTAACGATCTTAGAATTAAACCTAAGATGTTAGATATTGAAGGTACTCCCCCTTTATTATGTTGTTTTCCCAAGCATGATTTTTGCCTCTCACACTATTCTTTTTGGGTTTTAGACAATGGCTGGAACCCGAAGGAACAGTGTTGATCAATGCAATGGACAATGCAATGGTTGTCCTCCTGAACAAACAAATGTTATGGGAGATGGAGTGAAAAATCTTATTGCTATACTTACACAAGCTATGAATCATTCTGGACTTCCAAATGAGCAGAGAAGGGAACAATATTCTATTGAGTCCTTCATGAGGCAACGCCCACCTTCTTTCAGTGGGTCTTCTGATCCACTTGTGGCTGAACAATGGATCAGTACTACTGAAAAGATATTTTCAGTTCTTCAATGTTCTGAACATGATAAAGTCATCTTAGCAGTATATCATTTGGAAGGTGAAGCTGATCAATGGTGGAATCTTATCAAGAATACGAGGCCAAGAGATGAAATTGAGTCCATGGAATGGGACGAGTTCAAGAACTTGTTTTTCAGTAAGTGCTTCCCTCGTATTCTTCGAACAAAGATGGAGAAAGAGTTTCTTGAACTGAAGCAAAGGGACGATGAATCTGTTGGTACCTATGAAGCAAATTTTACAAGACTTGCAAGGTACGCTTCTGGTATTATCATCCAACCTGAAAGTAAAGTTGATCGATTTTTCAGTGGCTTAAAACCAAGTCTTCGAAGGGCATTAGCTATAAGAGACTTCAGTAGCTATGAAGAAATTGTGCGTTGTGCTATCAAGGTAGAAATGGAAGTTGGTGTTACATATCAATCTCATGGTTTTGACAAGAAACGAAAGATGGAGGTCAAGGATAAATCTCATAATAATGGTGAAAAGAAGATGAATGTTTCCGTATGCACAAAGTGTGGAAAGAATCATGGTGGAGATTGTCTTAAAGGGACTAGAAAATGTTTTAAGTGTGGAAAAGAAGGTCATCAAGCAGCTGAGTGTCGAAGTAATGGAAAAAGGGTTTCTAATGATGTGAATAAAGCAAACACTTTAGAGAATGCACCACCAACACTTCAATGCTTCAAGTGCAATGAAATGGGGCATTATGCTAATAAATGCCCTAATCCAAGGGTTAGTGATGATCGACATGAGCAACCGCTTAAGGCAAAGGACAAAGGGAAGTCACATGCGATCACCATTGGCGATGTTGAATATAATAACGATGTGGTGGAATGATTAAGTGTTTATGTAATGGGATTCCAAAATAATGTCGTATCATGGATTATTGGAATATTTATGTATTGGTCTAATGTGGTATTCAAAGTGATTAAGATATTACGCGCATAATGAAGGGAAAACGAGAAAACGAAATGTTTAACAGTATTCATGAGCTCATGATTGATATAAGGACTAAGTGATATCATGGTTTGAGTATATAGAATTTTGAGGATTTTGGTATGTGGAACGTGTTAACTTTTAACTGCATTCATGTTTTCACTAAGGTTCAATGGGTATTCAAGAGAATACATGATTAAGGACTTTGAATGTTTGGAATGTGACCAACAAAACATATCTTATGATATATGGGGTTCAACGATGGTATTAAATCTCTGGTAATCGTTTTCACTATGAGAGTGGACTCCAGTATTATGGATAAGCCTAAATATTGGAATGGATTATTGTTTGTTTTTCGATATTATCGATGGGATGTTATAGTAATATAGTTTTAGAAAAAGGACAATCTGCAGGACGGGCGACAGCCCATCGCTTCGGACAAGGCTGTGGGAATCGAACCCACAACTGAAGTGCGACTGGCCTTTATCGCCTACCACTGGCCTACAGGAAGTCCCTGTTTAGTAGAAACTAGTTTTATTTTATTAAGTGGTATGATATATGAAGTATAAGTTCATTTTTGGAACCATATACGATTAATCTCACTATAAGATGGACTTATAACTTTTGCTAACCCTTTGTTTGAAATAGATGGAATGACCCATCCTTCTATCACATGATCTGCTAATGCTTCACGAATAACAAATTCAAATTCATTTCATTATGATATGAAGTGGAAATTGTTCAATTCACGAACAACAGTGAGATTGTAACAAAATCATGTAAGTATTTCTTTTAATTCATCAACTTTAGGGAAATGATCTTGAAAACCAAAAATGTTGTCCTAGTGATCTTATATCTAATTAATCAGATGGTACCTTAGATCGTCACAAATTTATGGATTTGTGATTGTTGGCTTTTCCATAGCCATGTTCTCTACCACTATCCATCAGAACATGATGGTTAGATTTCTCTTCCATATCCATATTTTCACCTATGTGGAAACCCAGTGATTAGTTTATTTGGGTAACCGTTACGTTTCATACTTTTGTTTTTAAAGATTGGTTTTGGTATTCCTTTTTACGATGTGGGTTTCTATTAAAGAAACGTTCGAATAGTAAACCATTTATAACCCCGGCGAATTTCGAGGGCGAAATTCATTTTAAGGGGGGTAGAATGTAATAGCCCGAGATTTTATGAAAAATATTCTTTTTAATTTTATTAATGTCTTGTGTTGTAAGCTACACCAAAAGGAGCTTGCACAACACACATCCTTGACTTGCCTTGCATTACACGCAATCGCGACCTTCCTCGATAGCGTGTGTAGTATGTAATACTGAGTTTCACTAAACAACGATATGCTATTAAAATATTATTAAAACTAGCTGTTATGAATAGTAATAACCACATTTTAAAATTTTAGAAATTTTAGCTCTCAAAATGGACTTTATTTTTGGATTCGGAGTATCGAATTTAGCCTAAGGTGAAATTTTGGTGATTTTCGGATTACTTTCATATTTTGATGAATAGTGAAAATTACTAAATTTTAGTTAAAAACAACTTTTTCAATCGAAATAATTAATAGTGATAAATTATTAATTTGAGTGGTTTTAAAGTATATTTAGAATATATTTTTACAATTTAATACAATTTTGGTCATTGGATGTAATTTCACATTTAAACTAGACATAAACAAGTGTCAATATTTTGATAGATATTGTTTCTTAAAAACACACTATTTGTTTTAACAGCGGGATTTAATTATAAAATTAATTAATGCAACTTTTATGTTATGAATTTGGTAAAATAGACTTCATTTTTGAATTCGGAATATGAAATATAGCTTAGGATGAAATTTTGGCATTGTTCTGAAAAACATCAATTTTTGATGAATAGTGAAACTACTAAGTGGTAGTTAAAAAACTGAATTTTTCATAAAACTTAATTTTACCGCTTCTGTGAATGGAATTTCAAAAATCCGAGAGACACGGTTGATGTCAGTAAGTAAAATGTGCTTCAATGAGATGAAAATAATTTTTGGTGAATAGTAACTTTTTACTTTTATTTACCACGGTTAAAAGTAAATAGGGTAATTAAGGGTAAAAATGATATTATTATTACCCTAACACATGTCCTAATTCTATTGGACAAATTTAATTCGACCAAAAACAAGCTTAGGAATAAAATATGACCATTTAGGCCCACTTGTATTAGATTAGGACATTTATTATTATTTAATTCAAAGAAGAGTTAAAAGAGTCAAAATCAAAGTTTATTTACTAAAACATTTTTAATATAGGGTTGTACATAAGATAAATTCGATTGTAAATATTCATTAGAAAGATAAAACGATTTCCTACATGATGGTATTTTATTTGTAATTTTTAGACGTCAAATAAGTTAATTTATTTATGACACAAAGATGATGCAGTAATTATCTTATTAATGAAATATTGACATAATTGATGTTATAAACACCAAACTAAATATAATTTGAGACTTTTTATGAATTCCACTGATTTTCTAGGTTACTATGATATATTAGTGTTGATTTAATCAACTTGGTTCGAACATATAATTCTGTTATGACTTTCACAAAAATCATGTATCAAATAGTGTCAAAATTGACACAAAATAGTTTTTAAATCAAATATTATATTATTAATTGTTATTTTATTCCTAAAAACCTAAGGATCGGCCAAATTACTTAGATAAGGATATATGTATTAATAATATACAATTTGGGGTCGTTTGGCATGTTATAGTAAGTTTATTAACCATATTGTGTAAGAAAACAAAAAGACACGGTAAAAGTTAAATTATTTAACTTAGAGTTAAATCTAATTGATAAGGTTAAAATAATAACCTAAACTTGTCTAAATCCTATTTTTTGATAGGATTTCGATCTATCCCCACATTAGCTTCGAAATAAGACCATTTGGAACCATTATAAACCTATTTTGACTTTAATATAAAATAATATTTTGAGATATTCCTAAGGTGCCTCTCTCCTCCCTTATAAAAGGACACCTCCTCCCTCTCCTCCTCACACCAATTTTAGCACTCAAGCTCGGCCAACCCCTGACAAAATCTCTTCTCCACTTCCCTAGAAACATCCTAGAGGTTCTGGTCTTCCTCAAAGACCAATTTTAGTGCCCTAAGTGGAGGTCTCAAAGAGGCACTTCAAAGAAGAGGTAATTACCGTTACCAATTCTTTCATCTTTATTTCTTCTTCCACTTCTTCTTCTTAGGTTGTTTCATTATGAAGTAATAACATCAGTATCACTCATATAATGATATGTTATTATAAGTATGAAACAACCCTATTTCACCATCTATCCATCCTACGGAAAAAGAAATCACCGCGCGTGCGTACGTACGGAATACCGTCTCCACGCCGTGGTGTAATCTATTTTCCACCACCACCTTACATGGATGGGTATAATGGTGTAAAGAATAACTATACAATGTTATTACAACATCATATTGATTATGATATATTTTATAGTCCACTACAATTCAATTCAATATTTATCGAAATGATATCATCGCTCGTGCGTACGTACGGACTACCGTCTCCACGACGCGATGAGATTCATTCTCCATGTTAACCATTTAAGAATGATTATAAAGTATATATAAGAAATAATAATGAAATATATGAAATTGTAAAGCTACTGGATTTATGTATATATATACATATGTATGTCATCTACTTACTTCCATTTCAAGACAATAAGGAAAGGAAAACAGCGTTCATGCGTACGTACGGACTACCGTCTCCATGAACGGTGTTTTTCATTTTATTTATCTACCTATTTTATATATATATATATACTGAATATATATGATATATAAATCATATTTTATATTCTGGAAGTAAGTAAATCATGATATAAGTAATAATGATGTCAAGAACAACAAGTCAAAACACCTACGATAAATGAAACGATTTTACCCAAAACGCTTCTTTAACATGGAATTTACAAAAGAACGGGTAATATAATGTCATAAGTGAACCATATATGATATCATAACAATGAATATGATTCTTTAATAAGTCAATAACATGATTTAAATCATTATACAGGAGGTTCGGACACTTACAAAGCAAGTCGGACCTAAGGTAAGGGAAATATCACAATCTCATCCGAGATTGTTTATTCGTAAGTATTTACTGGGGTGTATTTTATCATCCACATCCATGTTTCATCAATATGTATTATTATTTCCATCCACCTACAATTGTTTAAATCCATTTTTACCCTTCGGTGAGTTTTTAGTAATATCTATGAAAGGAATCTTTTGTCGTACGAGGTACTTTTTGACTTTTCCGACAAAAGTACGAAGAATGTTTTTTTTAACTTGTACGGCATGAATGGATTTTTAAAACATTATTTCCAAGAAACTTCATTTACAAGTTTTCAAGTTTATTTTTAATCAGCTTCTTTTATTTTAAAGTCGTATGACATTTTATGAAAGGAAAAATGTTTTTGAAGAAGAAAGGATATTTTCCTCAAGAATGGAGTTCAAGTATTTTATCAAAATTATTTTCCATCTAAGATAATAAAAGGGTTCTTTTTTATCCCTATTATTACATGGATTTGATTATGTTGTGATGGAAATATTTTTATGAATTCCTTTATCTTATATGAATTGTTTTATGATGTCATGTTGTTTAAGAATCCCATTTTTATTACATGGGTTATGCAATGATGTATGATTTATGATTTTGTGGCACACATAAGAAAGGATTCATTATGAGATGGGTGGGACCTATATCTCCCTCCAATGCATTGGGTAAAGATTTTATATCTCATGAGATAGACATGGCTGGAATGGTAGGTTATACCGGTTCAGTGAAACAGGACTGAAACGAGGGTTACTCGATTCAGAAAGGGACTTTGTCCACTAAGATAGTCTTGGCAATGAGTCTTGACTAACAAGAAATGATTCTCTATGATTATGTGTGTATGCCACAAAGTTTCATGTTTTAAGTTATGATTATTGGGATTACATTTCACTACTATGATTTATCCCATGCTATGAAATTATGCTCTCTTTTGCAGGTTAAGATTTCCAAAAGTTATGTTCTTATGAATATGATGTGATTGATTTTCTTTTGATTACCCTTACTGAGCATTTGAGCTCACCCTTTGATGTTTTCTTTTCCCCAGGATATAAAGAAAGGTTTTAGGTAAAAAAAGGGGAAGATCTTTATAGGAGATATTGAAGATCTTTCACCACGATTAGAAGATTACGTTCCGAGTTTCCAAAGACACTAAACTATTACGATCCTTGTGTGTGTGTTTTTGTTATGTACTAAGTATTCCGCAAAAGTAATGTAATGTCCATGTACGATAAGCTTCGGGTCTCTACAACCATTTCATTATCTTGGTTATTTCTAAGAATAATAGTATATAATCGAAGGAAACTCATTTAAAATTATCCTAATTTAGGATATCAATACACATGTATGTAGATAGGATCATGCTCTATCAACCATAACTTGTAGTTCTCCGACTCGAAGTTATGTCCTCATGATCTCAAATACCCTTTATCAGCAATTTCAATCTTCCCAAGAAGAAGTATCAATTATTATGACCCCAATCAACTAATAGTCAAAAATAAACTATTTCTAGTTACATGATGTATGTTGGCCATAATAAACTATTAATGAATAATTTCATAGTATCTCAAGGTTCTTATTATATTATGGGATGTGATAAAAAAAATTTTTTGATACTATTATATGGAAGTTACCATATAAATATTTTATCCATAAATTTCTACAATATAATTTTATGTGTGAATCATGCATAACTGGATGTATCCATAATATGGCAATCAGAATGTACTGATATAGATGGTACTCCACTTTTACAAAAATTATAATATTTTTCCAATGATTCCAAACAAACCCATTTCTTCTGACTACTCATATTCCATACTCAAATTTTTCATTCCTTAACAAACAAGTAAAAATAATTTTATGAAGTACATTTACTATTATCGTTACCTTGTAGTTTTCATGTTCTATATTTGACCTAATATTAAAATCATCATAGATAAACCATAATTCTGACGGTTCCATTTTTAGACAAAGGTTAATATTTCCTAAGGCCCAGAGAGTTTAAATACCACATTGTTTATATGAATGACTTCCACCATTAGTTTTTCTAGAAAAATTAATATTTGGAATCAACTGGTGGAGTCATAAATTTTTATATTCATAATATATTACAAATATTCATGTAATACCAAACTCTTAGATGATTTTTAGACACCACAAACAACAATCACTCCCAAACATAAATAATTCATCCTTATGTTAAATGAACATATCAAAAAAACTTTTGGTAATACATTAACTTATATCTACTCGAATCGATTGTATTGTCAAATAGATGTTGGATAATTCTCACTACTGAGAATGGAATATCCTTTTTTGAACATCCTAGAGAACACACGTTATAGTTTTTAATATTTATTTTTTAATAGATATAATGTATCTCAACACACATATATGATAGGAATATTTTATTGAATATGAAAAAATTAGTATATAAAAATTACTCACAATGATGAATATACTTAATGAAGAAATGACTACATGCTTCTCTGAATAACATTGTTTCATTGAAAATTCATTACAATTATATGGATTATATAACCTCTTATATGATGACCAAACTGATTTCATTGAGTGATATTGAAAATGTTCCTTTGTCACTACAATTTTTATTGTACATCATTCATTTTCATTCAATTTTTTTACCATAGTAAATAATTATATTACAATCTTTATGTTCATATTTACATGGTGAACATTACCCAAAAGTTAATGATGTTTTTTATCCATACTATTTATTTTTTTAATCATACAAAAAACTGGTTTCTAAGAAGAAAAATAATTCAAAAATTAGATATTCTGAATATTCATCTTCCATAATTCATATTAAAACTTATCTTATGTAATCATCACCCATTAAAATCTTGATAATCATTATCCTCATTGGATTCTTAGAGATCAGTAAATAGGTGTAATCATCCATGCCATGATTTCTTATCCATTAATCACATCAGATATTGATGATATCACTATAAAAAGCATAATACATGTCATAAATGAGTCTTCAACAATAATTTTTATCACCCTCTCTTCCGGAGGTTGAATAGAAAGTGTTCCGGATTCCATCACCTTGAATTTATCATAATATCATAATTTCCCCATGTGATGATACAACTCATGGAAATTAATTCCAATAGGGAAATATAATTTACTTAATATTATTAAAAATGTGTCTATGGAATTAGAAGTCATTAAAAAATAAAAATCTAGAAGATTATTTCTTTTATATTAACTATTGATTATGAATTTTTGTTAAATATAATCATCAAACATCTCCCACTATTTTATAAAACTCTAGTAGTCTTCACTATAAGACTTAGAATATATCATCACTTGAGAATTATAGTATCAAAGATCCCTGAAATCTCTCAACACAGTATACAATCAATGTATACTCCACTTCCTGATGATATCAAGGTATGATTTAAGCTGGCCAATTATATTGAATCTTGACCCCCTAGTCTGATGAGTGAAGTCCCAGCTTCTATAATCATAAACACGATTTACTCAATTGATTCATCTAATGTTTAAAAAATATATATTTGGAAACACTATTGATTCCAAATATAGTTAAATCAACTCATCACACTAATAATAAATCTTTATCATCATGAGGAACAAATTGTTTTTATGAAATATTACCAAAAATGGAATTAATAAATAATATTTCATTAATGTATTTTGAATATTTTCAAAGAATGTCACTCTTTTATTTTTTTTATTTTCATACAATGTATCAATTATCACAACTTAACATGAATTAATAGAGGACATTCAACGCATATTTAAGAAATTTTCTATTTATTATTTTACGTGTTCTTATAATAATCCTGAAAATGTAGACAATAATAAACAATTAAGAATTGAAATAAATTACTCTAATAGTCTTGAAATTTTAATATTTGTTGATATGAATAATCTAATTGGATCAATTATTACATTGGTGTATCATTCCTCAGTCATGTTCTAACTCATGATGAAGCTCACCCCAAGTCTAGTGTTTTCACTTCACATCTAGTAGACACCCTAATAAATGTGACATAATAAGCTTGTAAGATGGGGATTTAAAATTTTCATACCTATAGTAATGAAATGATGTCTTATCTAATGATTTAGTTCCTATAATAGGTCTAATTATATATTTTAAATATTTTAAAAAATAAAAATTAAATAAAAGTGTACATCATTTGATTCAACGGAACCATTTAATACATATCTTTAATAATGATTGTTTTATAAATGATCCATAAAAGATCCCTTTAGATCAATTATACATTATACAAGAATACATGTTAATTCAAATCATTTAATTTTTTTTTCTATATTGGATCTCTAAAAATTCCATTGATGTTATGATGATCACCTCAATCATGTCCCTTTGATCTATGAAGACATTTGTTGATCACTTATTTAGATACGGCCTTTATATCTCTAGGAGATGGGTGGAGATGGAATATCTTATTTCCAATTTATATAGTATTCATGGAATTAGTATCTCTCATATAATAATATACTGGGACTTAAAATACTTGGAAAGGGTTCCCCAACCCATGTATACCCATGGCACACTAGAAAAGTGATAGATGACTAATTATGTAGAACTGACTACATCATAATCATGATTTATATTTCATCAAAAATATATAATATATAATAAATATATTATCTGATAAAATTGATTCATTAACATGACTTGTAATACCCACAAAATTTAAAAAATAAAAAATATTAAAATAATATATATTTGTATAATATTTTTCAATGTATTGCTATAATACATTGGGAAATATTTGAAGAAATAAAATCAAAAAAATTAAAATATAACTAAATAATAATGAATTAATTTATTCAATATTGATTGATAATAAATAGACACATCATGCCCCCCATGGTGGGACCCAATATGTCGAATACACATATTCATTATAATATGGAAGACTCGTTAATACATTATTATGTGTGCACCTCTAGTACCTTATAATAATAGAAGTGAATAATATGATAAGAAAAGGAGATGAGTCTAGAAATACATACTTAATGTTATGGAGATAAAAGAATGTCAAAACAATGATAACATTTCCTTTGAATATTCACTGTTCAATATAATCTCTTTGATTTAATATGTCTCAAAAAGTAGGATGCACCCTGATGATATATACTATTATTTAATTATTTATTACTGATTTAACAGGGAATACATACCTCCATCTTCATAGTAAAAAATTTAATAATGTTATCAACATATTGATCAACTAGTGAGATTCTATCAATTACATAACATTGAAGAGACATGTTCAATCTTAACAATTGAACTAATGTCATACCACCAATGTCGCACCAATTAAAATATACATCACCACAAATTAACATGATTTATTTACCCATGCTTCAATTTTGATGTTCTAATTGTATACATTGAAAATAATATCAGGTTAGGAGACTAATACTCATGTTCCATGATTTTAACAACAAATGACACCTACAACATATAGTGTTCCCATAAGAAGAAATTTACTCATGATTTGACCCACATTAGACCACAATGGGAAAACATCATGAGAAGTCACAATTCATAGTACCCCCCCTACACCTAATAGTTTAATAGCATATATGTATAGTCAAAATGTTATATCTAGACCATATGATATTTTTTAATATTAATTGCACAGTTTTTGAAACATCTCATTATATTCGTGGAACTTCAATATCATTTTGATTTGAAATATAATATAGGTAAATTATGATTCAAATAGGTGAAACATAAATATCTAAAATATAATATTATGTTTACATCATGTATGATTCACTATATACATTGTATGGTAATTAAAATGTAAATTTTAGTTCGGTCAAGGGAACCAGTAATTTAAATAATCCAATATTAGATTGTTATCTATACATTTAGGGAATATAAAAAAGTCTTATTATAATGGGATTACATTAATCACATTCACTGAGAATGAAATATATAGGTGGACCTTCTAAAATTTAAGGATGACCTAAATATTCCTTTTATTTTGTACCATGATCATTCTAACCTACAATATATTTTAATACCATTATGATCATCTATTCACTTAAACTAGACCATAACATTCCTCTTTAATTCAAATTAAGGAATTTTATCTTGAGTAATTTATTTTAGATTTTGATCAAAATAAAAAAACAATAAAAAAACTGTTAATATATAGTTATATAGCTACTTATTATATTTATATAAACATTAATTTTGTTTTAAAAAGTACCTTAATCTCAAAAATATATATAAAAAATCATTGATAGATCTATCCAATATTATCATGATCCATTACTATCATCAATGTTGAATAAAAATTGTCACCATTTAATCGATGAAATCAAATCAATCTATAAAACTATAATGAATATATACAAAATTAATTTTGTATATAGTTGTTATTTTTACATAAGCATATTGAGTTGGCTCCTCCACGGGAACCCCCAATCTCACTAATGTGAAAAAGGAATAATTATAATTCCATGTATCAAATCTATATGATAAATATTTTTATAAATATTTTCGGAATTGCATATCAACAAAAACTATAATGTTCTCCATATTAATTCAATATTTAATTCATTTTGTTGTGAAAATTGGCTGATCCATGAATTGTTCATTGGGTTGTTCAAACTAGAACTGGGGTTGGGGAGTCTAATGTATATAAGGGTGTTTTGTGGATATATCATTACAATTTGGTATACCAATGATTGTTTTTCACTTGAATATCATGTGAAATTATCGATGTGGGAAATAATTTGATTTAATTCATATGGGTTTCCCATATAATTTTTTAATATGTTTTTAGGGTAATTATGGTCTTTCAAGAGATAGTTGGGGTTAATAAAACTTTAAAAATAGTTTGGCCAAAACATATAGCTATGTTCGTCCAAAATGGTAATAGAGGACATATATGGCGCATATATTATAGTAAAAAAATAACTATTTAACTAGTTTTCTATTTGGGAATCATAAAAAATATGGGAATGTTAGAGGTCGAAAAATTATTAATTGAGGATTCTCCTTAACACAATTTCAATCTTGGTATTTTGTGTGTATTTTTTTCTATTCAATCAATAAAAACTAATATAAATTAGTAATAATAAAAATAATAGTCACAATAACAACAATCCAAAAATGGAAAATATAAGAATAAATAAATCCTATAATCAAGAAAAAATAGAAAGGAAAAAATTTAGATGTTATTATTGATAAATTTTTTATAATCATCATATTAATATATATATATATTATAATTATGGTAATAATATAAAACATAAATGAATAAATAATTAACCTATGTTTGATAGAAGGTAAAAAAAATTCCCTCTCTAAAAATGTGATATGATAAAATCATTTTTATGAAAAAAATTAAAATTTGTATCACACTACATTGAATTATACATGAAATGTTAAGATGCATCATATTAATATATAGGATAAAAATTATTTAAATTCGTCCTAGAGATTAATCAAAATTTAATCATTCAAAATATTAAAATAATCAATACACCCTTTAATTTATTCTTCCATTGGAATCACCACTCCACAAGATTAGTATATATATATAGTCACATTATCACCTACATCCTTGAACAATCAAATATAGCTCTCTACATATAGACATTATAATAAAGAACAATCATTATTTTCCTTTACCCATCCTTAAATTGGTGTGATCCAAAAATTGAATTTATGCATTATATAATATAAAATTCCTATTAATATTATTCATAATTTAAACTAGATGAATTGATTGAATTCTCAATATTTGGTTCAGAGAATATTTTACTCCCAAATGATAACCATATATTTATAAATGGGTTTTTATAGATAGTTAATTTCATTCAAACATGAGGCAGTATATAATCCACTAATTTAAATAATAAATTATTCAATAGGTTCATATTTGATATTTTTTAATGGAATGTTTGTATTCCATGGTCTTATGAAAATTACAAAAGAAATAATTATACCCACAATCATTAGAATATAAAATATATCCAGAATAAATATCTAATTTACTATATAAAATGATAGTGAATGAATATAAGATCCAAACATTCCTTATCCTCCATTTATAGTTAGAAACAAGATAAATGTTTTACACTAAAAATTTTCTAGTATTATTCCAAGGGAGGTAAAAAATAATAAATAGTCTATAAAAATAAATTATTGTTAGAACAAATAATGGATTAATTTTTTTTACTAATAATGGAAATAAATGAAATAATATTTTTGAACTAATAATAAATATTAATATTTAAAAACCAATTCTGCACAGGAAACAAAATCAATAAATAATTGGAATCAGGAAATGTATATAATAAATAATCTATTTTAATTTAATACTATTTCAACCAAGAAAACAATAAATATAATATTAAATGAAAACATAAACATTAAAAGTAAAACAACAGAATTGTTTAAATTTAAAAATTTAGAGATCCAGGACACTACCCGAACCCCATGGACCCCTACTACTTATGTGATAATAACAACGTGACACCCGAATAACTCATTTTACATGATTGGGGATTTTGGCTATTAACATGATATCAAACATAATATACTGGGCCTTAACATGTTAAAAAGAATAATACAATTGATTCAATAACATATATTAATCAGTAATTCATATAAAATAAGAAAACCACATTATAACAACATCATATAAGAGAAAAATCCATTAAAAATAACACAAACACATTCTATATTAATAATTTAAAATACTAGTTTATAATATCATCGATTACCAAAGATGCATTAAAATTGAAAAGAAATCTAAAAAATGAATCGATGTACACACATTTTTATCATCTTCTACAATAAAGTGTACATATACTCAAATACGGACCCTTTAGAACATGATCCACAGGCTCTGTTGAATCAATGTCGACCTAAAACATTTCAAAATCTACAAATTCATAAAAATTGTGGCTATAAATACTATGTTTAGTTGAGTATAAAAATAAATTGGCGGATACCACGAAATGGAAATGGATGACATAAATAGTGTTATTTTTCATAACCAATGATCATTTGGATGAATATAGAAGTATGGAGAAACAACCCAAATATGAATTAAATTTATAATCCTGAATATATAGGGGAATCCCAAAACTATATTCCAAACAACAAAAGGGATAAAATATTATTTGTAACTTAAGACACCCTGTATATATTATAACCCATTATTTTTTATGATGGATATCCCAATGTTTATCATATTTTGAAGAAACTGATAAGGTTTGATTTATCGTGGGGTTCATTACACATGAAACACAAAAAATTCTATACTACCAAACCATATATACATATAATTTAAAAACAATTAATATGTAGCTTCATCACCTCATATATGTTGGTAATTTCATTGATTTATTTTCGACCCCAATGGTGGAACCACACCTCTACAAAAGAAAAATAGTAGTATGGATTGAGGGTGAACATGCTCAATTTTACACCCCATATTGGGGGGTGGGTACAAACATTATCTATCATATATGGATTCTATTTTTTATAGATATTGAAAATAACTACATCATTATTTGTTTTTATTTTTAATGGAAATGGGAATTTTTAGTCCCAGTGTTCGAGGTGTTTTGAGAATAAAGAATTGGATATCGAATGATAAATATACAATATTAGGTGTTTTAATATATTTTAGTTTGATTTATTGTTAGGGATACTCAAATGAATGTTGGTGGAGTTGGATTAAAATTTTTGTTGAAATTTTAACAATTATAATAGTAGAACATCAAGACATAGGGACCACAATATGACATGTGCCTACATGTGACAATCATACTACAAACAAATAACTAATCCATAAAAACAACTTAATGGATTCACATGACATTATAGACTATGTGAGATAAATAGTATGTGGTGATCATGGTTTGACGTTTTTTACCTCCCTCATAATGTCTGTTTTGTTTTGAATAATGTTGTAACGCAATGAGAAAACTTTCGGGGTATGATGTGTGGGATGGGTAGGGGATTTTCAGCCTCAAACGATATCACTTGAGGATATGAAGTGGGGTTCTTGGTTTCATGTTGTGTAAAATAGGTTCATAGCATAACAAACACATTCCAAGGGGATTTAAACCATATCCTGTTGAGTCACTACATAGTGGGCCACCAAACCAATTTTTTTCAAATGGTTCATACTCATCGCATTATGGTTTGTCCCATTTGCTTAAGGATAAATGGTTATATTATTATGGCCATATTAGTAGGAACATCCATTCCATAATCCAAATTATCATCACATTTAATTACTATGTGTTCATTGCCTCATTCGACATCACCGTAAAACATTATTATTTATGGTTTCCTTTGATTTGGTGATGTTATGTGATATGGTTTTGATGAATATTCCAACAAGGAATTGTGGGATCTATTGGAAATATGGGAATTTTGTATATTATGGATATAGGAAACTGAATCTTGAATATAATACATTGTTTTTGTCAATTTTAGTTTATTTATATAATACGAAATATTTTAGTATGTATTTTAGTTAAATAATATTAAAATATAATATAATCTTGTGTAATTTGATAATTTCGTTTCAATTTATATTATCGGGAGTGTACAAGGGTCCATCGACAAGTTTTTATTCATAGTTCTTATTTTATTAGATTTATCTATGACTTTCTTCAAGTTAATTCATAGTGGCTGAAGTTTTTAATCAATTATGAATTATTATAAATCATCTTACTAATTTTATGGAATGAGATTAGATCTAAGAATATTTGAACATCATAGAACTATAAATGAAGCAATGATTAGGGGTTAATTCTAGTATCCGGGTAAGTGGCCGAATAACACATAACCATATATTTTTTATTACTAATTTAGCTTACTTGTATTTCTGTTTAGGTTTTCATAAATTGGGAGGGGGCCAAGAGTGCCCTAGTGGTGAGTTTGGTGGCGTTGAGTATCCTATTTTCATAATGAGTGTAATAAAAAATGTTTTATAATCTAGAAATATATTTAATTATTTAATACTTTTCTAGGAGAATATGAATAAATTTGTTTTGCAAAGATCCAGGTATATTCTTCAAATTAAATATGAGTGTTTGAGTATCTAAGGATAATAATTGTCAAGGATATTACAATATCAGTGGTGGTTGTAGGATCTTTGGTGATGGGTGAGATATTTAAGCATCTCAAGTATTACTAAAAGAAAAGACTTATGGGTGGATGTGAGATTATATTAGGTGTGAGCCTCATATGTCATCCAAGATTGATCTTGTTTTATGTGCAGTATTCCCTTTAGGTGAAAATATTAGAAATAACCTAGGGAGATTATTTATAGGATCCTCTGAATAGGTTGTTCAAATCATTTGAATAGAATAGATATTAATTTCCAACGATGTCTTTATTGTGGATAAAATGCAATGGTCCTTGATTCATGGGTTATGGAAGTTGATGTAGGAATTTAAATATGAATATAAAAATCCCTTTAAAGCCATTTCCAAACTATGTTTTTGAGTTGTGGGTCACTATACAGTGATAAATAAATGTTTCTGTTAGTATATAGTGATATTAATTCATTTTAAAATATTACATCATTTATTAATTGGAGAGATTGGATCATTTTTTCTAATTGATAATAATAGGGCTAGGATGGGTGGGCCATGATGAGTTGAAAAGAAAAACCCTTGCATTGTGGGGAACTGGTGATTTCTTAGTTATGTGGTCTACCATAAGTGAGTATATTGAGATTGAGTTTTGATAAAATTTACATCCCTATGTGAGATTGTAGATGTAGTGTTTTTGATAGAAGGTACACTAATTTATAGGTTAGTGGTCCAGACATAGTATTAGGCCCTATATAGATAGAGGGGGTAGAAACTAAGGTATTGATTGAGGATTTCCACGAGTGATAGGGAAAAAATCATGGGGTTTCCATATATCCCTTCAATAAGTATTTGGGTATAGGTCTGCACTTGGTGGGATGTGGTTCAGGGGTAGTAAAAGACAGTTCTGTGAGTTATCGTGAAATGTTTTAACCTTGTTATATAACCCTTCCATGGGAAAAAGGGTATGGATAGAGGCTATTAAATTATGTATTTACTTCTTCCTGCTATAAAATATATATGTATTGTCATCTATCATGGTGTCTTGATTGGAACATTATTACCCCATGGGTATTATTGTATCTCACAATTCATAATATTTATTTTCCTTAGGTGGATGCATTTATATGATGAAATATTTTTGGCGTACTCGGAATAAACCTTATTTGTTTTAATTTTTACTCCTTGCATGTGATGATTGGTTCATATATAGACCATATATCTTGTATATAGGTTTGATCAGAGTTTGAATAATTTGAAAGTGTTAGAGAAAAGTGAAAATAGTTGAAAATGGTATAAGATGAGGCTCAGGGTTATAGTTGACCATATTTGTATTTTTTATTGTTTATTTTATTTATGCAATCATTTTATAGGGAGACAAATTCTTTTGTATGGATGTACATGAGATTTAATAATTTTTAATTTCATTTGTTCGTGATTATTATGTATATTTTTTAGGATAAAATTCCAAAATCGTATGCTGTTATCACATGTTGTGAGGGATATATTTTTATTCATATATATTTTATAATGTGATATATATATATATATATATATTTCCCTCCCGAATATTCTCAATAGCCTCCCACCAATAGTAAATAGAATTAACGTTATGGGAAGGTGTACCTAATATCACGTAGTGACTAAATATAGTGTATTGTTTTGGAATTTTTAGTAGGGGAATTATAGAAAATTGGAGTATACCATTCCCAATACACATCTGGTGAACCCATGAGATTGTATATAGGTACGTATCTAAACCCTATGTTTCAAATGTCACTCCTCAATATATATTTTTATGTGTATATACTCTATCTACGCAGCCACTATAATTTTCTATCATCTCTTAGTATCTATATTGGGGGAACCAAGCCTTAAGAAGGAAAGCATGTTATTCTAGAGCCTATTGACCACTATGGAACCCTAAAAATATCATAAAGATTATGAATGGATGAATGGGGTTACCTAATATATAAGGGATACAAAAATTCTCAACTACATAAGTGATTTTCAGACAAAAATAATTTTTCAGAAGACATATTCACAAGAACCATTCATCTACTAGTGGGGATTACAATCATGTGTCTACTCCCAACATATCTCCCAATCCTAATTATCATCTCAGTTATGCTATGGATCTCCACATACCAAAATGATTTTCAATACTAACCATAATAAATTTGATTCATACTCTATCATGATATTCATTAAAAATGTATATAAGGGGATATTCATTTAAGATAGGCTAAAAACAATGTTAGAATTAAACAAAAACATCAAGAAATATATATTAGAAAACATGTACATATAATGGACATGGACTATGTGACTCAGTTGGAGGTTAATGATGTATTTCAATTCAAAATATATCTAAATAAATATGATTTGAAATGTACATCATCTAATATAGAATATGAGACATGATAGTGGGACAAACATGTAAAACAACAACCACCACAACTAAAAATACCCTTTATTATCCTTCGCTTTATCAGCTCTTGGAAAAAACACATATATATTTTCCCATTATCAAATACTAAAAACGGAATTGATAATGGGTACATTATATCAACTATAAAAAAGTGCAGATAAATGCTACCCTTTTAGCACTTTTTTAGCGCTGGAAAAGGAACCCTTCATCACCCCTTTAGTATTAGAGCTGATAAAGGGTACTCATTGTCCACACATTACTTTTTGTGGTAAAAATGTTCCTAATTAAATTGAATTTATTAAACAAATAAAAATTCACAAATTGTAAATAAAAAATACTAAAAAATTTAATAAATTAATAATTATTGATAAAAATGATTAAATTAATATATATATATATATATTAGGAATTTTAATAAATAGTGTATATTAAGTTTATTGAAATTGGAATCGAATTAAATGAAGTAATTAAACAAATATAAATTAAAATTTAGTGAATTAAGAAAAATGTTAATTATTTTACTAGTTAAATAATTATTTAAAAAATAAATAAATATTATATAAAATTAAACATATTACACATATTAATAAATAGTATATATTAAATAAGGATATATAAAATGAATAAAATTTCGTAATTAAACAAAAATTATAAAATTAATAAACTACAAAATTATAATATAGATTATTACTAAAAAAATTATTAATAAAAGTGACTAAATTTCATATAAATCAATATTAATTTTAAAAAATAATAAATAATATAAATCTAATATAAATAAAAAAATGAATAATGAAATTTACATCAAGAAAATAAGGATGAGTTTTGTAGAGTTATGTATTGAAGAAGTAATGGATTCTAGGGTTCTTCAAAATTGATTACTCACTTTCTAGGATCAAAGCTTCTTAAAGGTGGGATGGCATCGTCATCTCACACTATTGGGATGGTTTCACTTCAGAATTGTAGTGTTTTTAAATGTTCTTTTGGTCCAGATATGTGTTGTGAGGCTACTTTAACCAGTGTTTTTGTTCAATATTTTTTTCATGCTGTTATTTTTTATTCATCCATGGTTGATGCACTAAATAAAATTCTATTTCATCATACATTATCTAGTGGTGATTCACCAAATTGTGGTTTATTCCGAGTTGTGATAAGTAATGCTTCATCTAACCTGATTTATGCTTCTTCAACTAATGGTGATGCATTGATTGTTGTGCTGAATCGATGTCCAGATCAATTTGGTTCTAGGGGTGATGCTTTGAATTTTGTTGATGGTTTTGGGAATTATCGTCTAGCTTCATCAATGGGTGTTTAGTTGAGTCATGTTGCTAGTTTCCCAGATCTGAATTTACAGTTTGTAGCTTAATTTAGGGATGTTTCTTTATCTTATGCTTATACTAAGCTATGAATTTCTGTGAGGCATGATGAATGGTTTTCCTATGTTCTTGTTTTGACAAAGTGTTCATTTTCACATTTCATTGATAATTTGGATGAATTTTCAGAAATATTGGTCATGGGAATGAACTCTTTAATATTGATTCATGTCCTTCCCAAGGAAAATAAAGACATGGTGCCTTGAGGACATTTTTGGTTGCATGTCCTCTCTTTGGGGGTTGTTGAACTGTAGTTGTGTTACCCTAGGTCGAGGATTTTTTTATAGTCTTTTTTATTCTAAGAATATTATTGCTCATGAATGGTCCTTTGGTGCTCTTTTTCTAAAGCCCAATACATTGATTTTCCCTAAATTGACTCTGTATATTGATCTATAAAAGGTTAAAAACTAATTTTCACAAGTATGGGTGAGATTATATGTTGTGAATTTGATTCCTAGGCATCATAAAATTTTAGACGACATTAATATGAAGATTGGTGTTCCCATTCATTTGGATGAGGAAACAGAACATGTCATATATTTTTACGTTGGAAGAATGTTGGGGGAGATTAAACTTTTCTCATCTCTTATTGAGAATGTGACCCTAACTACCCCCTCTAATTAAATAAATATAACATTGAGTTAAGAAAAATGTCCAGAATTTTATCATTCATGTTGTTCTATTGGTATCTGTAATGATAGACATAGGAAAAAGACTAGTTAGAATGTGGTCTCGAAGGATAAGCACAAAATTCCCCCCTCAAATCCCTTGGATAAAAGTGACCACATGTATCAACATCTTTGCGAAGCGGCCTTTCAACCTTCTGATGTTGTTGATGAGTAGTTTGATTGGTTGATGGTTCTTGTGGGTATTTATGGAGATCAAATTGTATCCCTGTTGAATTTATGGACACTAAATATATACAACCTTGGGTGGTGGACTTCTCCCACAACATTTCTCAAGATTCACATGATCTAAAGCTAGTTGGAGATGATAAGGAGGGATAGACTACGTGCAAGAAAAATTGTGGGCTAAGGGTGCTGTTGAAGTTCCTAATTTTTTTTATGAGAACTCCTCATCACAAAAATAAAATAACAAAATGGATATTGATGTTTTATTAGATTTTAAGGATCTCAATGACTGAAAAGGGATGACCTAGTAGCCCATTAGCATCAAACCATGACAGGGAAATGAGGTCATCTTCAAAAATAATTGGGGTCGTGGACATGGAAGAGAATAATAGGTTGCGCGATGTTGGCCTAAGATCACTCTAGATTAGAACATGCTTAGGGAAAATTAATATGTTTGCTTCATTAAAAATAATTCAAAATCTGAATGGGAATATTCTGATGATATCTGGGATCATGATTTGGGGGATGATTCTCAATATCACATTTTGTTGTTTTTTGGATGAGGGATTCCCTTTATATAACCTTATCCTCTATCTTTCTCATGTCCTATATTTAATATTCAATAAATTTGGTAGGACCAGGTTCGCCCGGCTCCTAGACCTTTTATGATAGAAAATGACAATAACTTAACAATTAAATACATATTAATTTCCTATATATTTTTAATCGCTATTATAAAGGGTTATTCATTAATACATTTAATATAGAAATGTATCATGAATACATTTTTCTATATATATGTGCATATATATCAGTGTATTTAATATTTCCTAATATATTATTTACATAGTCCAAAATGTTTATTCTTACAGTAAATAACAAATATATTTATGTAAAAATGGATTATAATTATAAATTCTTTATTAATTAAAAATACTAAATAATTGTTCCAACTAATGGAAATAATTTAATGTATTTTGATTTATGAATTTAAAATATATCAAATGAGTGTTAAATTGACTTCTCATAAATATATATTTTAATATATTTTAATATACAATGCACAAAAAAATATTCAATCAATTAATGAAATCTTATATAGAGACACATACTCCAAATATTTATATAATTTTTCCAAATTTTAGAATTCGTTTTTTAATTTGATAATAACATGATATATTTAACATATTCTGTTTTAGACGGTCAACATTATTTACTTATTTCAAATATTATTAAAATTTGGTAACATTAATTCATTTTTAATATTTTTAATTTTTTAGTGTTAATTTTTTTGTAATTTCATTATTTTCTGTTATATATTTATATATATTTATGATTTATGATTTATTATTTTAAATTTGCATTCAAATTTAATTCTATTATATATCATCATTTTTATTATCATTACTATGTAATTAATAAATATTATCCTTTTTTCAATTAAATATAAAGTGTACTCATTTTTACTATTCAATTTCACACATTTTATCATCGATGCATTTAAGATTATATATTCAACAATAATGATAAAAATTTATTTATATGTAAAACGTTATAATCAAATATTTTTATAAATTTATATTTACTATATATAACATTATACTTTTATATTTTTAAATAAATAGATATTATTCTGTTATAAAGTTTTATATATTTATAAATAAATAATTATATATATTTAAATAATTATAAAATTATAAAACAAAATTTAAACAATGAATATATTTACTATATTTATATTTATATTATTATTTATTTATTCAATTAATATATAATTATTTAAATATATATAATGAAATAAATCAATAAATATTATTGTTATTAAAGTACTCATATATTTATAAATAAATAATTATATTTTTAAATAGTTATAAATTTATAATTTATATTTTTAAATAATTAAAATATTTAGTTTATCTATAAATATTTATTAAATATATATTTATTTATATTAATATATATAATGATATAAAAATATTTATAAATAATAAATATATATATATTTAACTAATGAAAATATTTACTATATTTGTAATTTAATTTTTGTATTTTTAATTTATATGTATATAATTATATTAATATATTTAATTTTGTAAATATATTTATAATTATATAGTTGTTATAAAATTATCTAAATAATGGCTATATTTTCTATATTTTTTAATATTTATAATATATATATAATTATATAATTATATATAATTATACAAATATCAATATAATTATAAATAAATAATTTTTAATACTTTTAAAATATATTTTTTTATAAAAATATTTATACATTTATGTTTACTATATTTATATAAATATGGAAATATAGTTATACATAAAAATTATTTTTTATAAATTATTTATAAAATTAAAAAAACAATATATTTAAATAAATATAAAATTATAATAAATTCATATATAAATTTATTTACATATTATTTTATTTATATTTGTTATTATAAATACTTTACCAGTGAAAACATTTTAGCATTGATAATGATGGAGATTCAATAGTGGAAAATAATCAATGATAAAAATATATTTATTAGCTTTAATCCTTTATCACTCATAATGATTTATTTTAATAGTGCCAAAAGAAATTGATAGAGATATATTTTTTCATTGTTTATAAATTTTTCACTGATTAAAGATATCTTTGTTAGTTGTTTTTTGAAACACTGATAAAGGCCTCGCCGATCTATTTCAATTAGCCTTTACCATGACAGATTCAGTCACGATTCATAGGATTTCACCAAACTCCCCTACTTCTGGCACTCCTCTATATTCTCTTAGATAAATCATGACATGAATCCATGGTTTTTTTCACCTCCATCACTCTTATTGATTGATTTTTTGGGATTTTTAGTTTTCATTACTGTGTTTTCCTCATCCATAAATAATCCCACTTCTCCTCTCCCAAATCTCCAGTCATGATTGGTCACTCTCATTCTTCGTCATTATTTTCTTTTTATTGCCACCTTTACTCAAGGAACATTCTATTATTATCACTATCATTTTCATTATCGTGACCTTCATCTCCATCTTCCCAATTTTCAACATCTTCTACCATATCTACCCATTAATATTTCGCAATGGTTTCTAATCATAGCTCTAGTTTATTTCATATATTTAACGTCTTTCTATTTGATATTTTTGGGGATTGTGGATTTATTGTTTGACTAACTGATGAATGGGTGTTATAAGTCATATTGATTTATTTCATTATGGGTGTAAAAGGTTTGTTTTGTATGTGTTGTCATTGAATAAATGATTATTTAATTATTTTCTTGTTAAGTATGGTATATTTTATTTTTATGCAATGCATAAATTGTGTTATAAAGGTGGATTGAATTTTTGAAAAGTGGTTGTCTTGAAAATCATATAATGTTTTATCAAGAAATTTATTGTTTGTTTAATTTACATATTTATATTTTTACGACATGTAAGGAACATTTATTTTAAAAATGTGTGTTTGTATAATTAATGAATGTTGGATACAAGTATTTTTAATGAGTGTTCAAATGGATAATGGATTATGAATTTTGAATATAGAGTATTGATAACATATATTTAACTGATCATCCTAGTAATGTTATATTTTTATTGAACGTGTAATTCCAACATTAGGGAAGTTAGATTATAATGAATTATAAAAAACATATGACTAATATATATATTTATATTATAGTTATCCACATTTATTTTCCATTATATTGTCTAATTTTTTATATAACTACTTTGGGAATTTTTCATCTTAACACTCATCAGGTACTATAACTAAATCATCAAAAATCATCATTATTTACCAAATTTTAATTTATGCATCATCTCAAGTAACAGAGAATAGTAATATTGATCATTCATAGATAATATGATAAGGAGAAGAATATTTTAATTTATATTGAATATAAATAAAAATTGGAGTCAATTTATCTCCCTATCTAATCATGTTCACAAAATATATCACTTTTTATTTAATACATAAAGTGACATTTTCATTTCCAATACGATTTATGAAATCTTATCCTTTTTTTGGATATTTTGTTCTATTAAAACTATTTTCAACAGTAATACATTATTCTTAATTTTATTTTTTTATTTCATATGTTTTTATATTTAGAGATTAATAATTACAAAATAATATAATGAAAAATAATTATATTTGATGTTTTTTTGGTCCACCTTTTAAAATCATTATCATGATTTATTTTTTGGATTTTTTAATTGGTTATTATTAAAGTAGTATTAGGTGAATCCTTTATTTGAAATTTTTTTCCATTATTTTAATTATGAAATATTTTACATTTATTTGTTTTTATTTTAATTTATAAAGGTAAATATGAATTTTTTTAAAATTTATATTCAGTACCTTAAATTTATTAATGGTGAAAATTAATCATTGATATATTAGAATACAATGAACAATTGATGAATATTAGGAACATGATTGATGATTTTATTTAATTTTAAATATATAATTTTCCAAAATGACCTTCTTTTCTATATTTGGATGAAATATTTATAATTTGACAACACTAAAAATTATAGAAATTAATTATCTTTTTAATTTTTATTTTGTTTAAAATTTTACAGTCCTTGGTTATGGACTGGTGAAATTGGGTGTAATTAATGATCTATAAGTGGTTATGATTAGGAGGTTGATAACATTGTTAAAATTGAAAAACTACATTTGATATTAATTTAGTAGTAATTTAGAATATACCAATGTTCACAATGATTTGTAGAGATACTAAAAACCCATTGTATGTTTGTTGTATAAAATTTATATTTTCCATAATGATTTTATCTATAAGAAACATGAAAATTTATTAGATAATTGATTAAGTAGTTTGTTATATCATATCTCACTCCCATGAAAGATAGAATCTTGGAGTATTCAAGGGATGAATACGTATATATTTTAAATATAGAAAAATATGAAAAATAGATTGATATTGGTCCCATTTTTTTAATTACACATAATGAATCTAGACTAGAAACCTCATCTTGAACAATGTGAGGCATACAATATTGGTATTTTCAATTTATTGGACAAACATATGACTGTTACATTCATTTGTATATCATAAATATATATAATTATTATAGAATTTGTACGAATGAACTTATATAAATGAATGAATGAAAATAATTAAATAATAGAAGTCCAAAAATTAATTTTATAAAAAAATTAAACAACTAAACATGTCTAACAAACAATATATAATAAACCAAGAATTAAAATATAAAATAAATAACACACTTGATGTGGTTTCCATATCTCCACTTCCAATATCATGGAAAAAATCCAGTCCTCCTCTTGATAAATTATTACCGAAATGCTTAGTTTTCCCCATCTATGTGCCCTGTCATTGCTCTATCATAATTATTAATCATTAGATATCATCCCCTGATCATATAAACTCCAATAATACTGTACAAACTAAAAAATTCATATAAATTCAGGGTTGGTTCCTTTCAAAACAAAAAAAATCCAAAATAGTTCTCTCACCAAGGTTATTAGAACTCCACCAATTTGAATCACACTAAGATAAATTCAAATGTATACCAAGAAAGATATCACACCAAAACACTATCTAAAACCTCACAATATTTTGTAAAATAATTTTTAATTACAATAATATTTGTAAAACCTCATTGATGTTTATTCTTGAATATATTTATAGGAATTATAAGTAATTGATTTGTGGATTATTGTGTGATATTTTATGATTTTTTTTCATAAATGAATAATCCCATGATTTAATTTTTATATCATCACAAGGGAACCTTAGTATATAGGTAGGTAGTCCAGGACAATAATGTTAGGATCTAAATTGATTACTTAATATTATCACCCTAATTAGCTTCATCTCCTAAATAGTTATTTTTTCATTTTTTTAATGAGATTCATCTATAATATCATCTATAATTTTTGATATACTATGGGAATTAGTCATCACAAAATATCACTACTAACCATTATTTTAACACCCCAAGATTTTGTAAATTAATTTTTAAAAATTATGTTATTTTTTAAAATTTAACCTAAACATTGAAAAACGATTAGTTTCTATTAAAACACTGCATTTGGATTATGTTTACTGCACATAACATAAATTTTAACTTTCTCTATACAGAAAATAGATGTTATCTTTCATTTCCCACAATAATGAATTGCCTCAAGGACTTGCATACCCTAGTTGACTGAGTATTACCAAAAATATATATAATTAGAATTTGGTAATTTAATATAATAACATACAACCTAGAATAGTGGATAAAATATGTAATATGAAAATAAGATGAATTCTTGGTCTGAATAAATATAATATTAATTTATATGTTACTAATTAATTAGAAATGTAAATACAAGGAGAAATTGAATATAAATGAATTTTTTTAAAATTTTCATACTCCCAAAGAAGTTTTATCTTAAAAAATTATAGAAATTAAAATGAGTAAGTTATATTATATATATATATAATAAAATATTATTTATCATCATCCAATCGATTTGATATATATTAGATAGGAACAAAGCTAATGTTATGCTTATAATGAAATATTTTTATAAGGGTAGTTTTATCGTATTTTAATGAGTAACCCATTCTAAATACAGTTTTTGTAACTATAATAGATTAAATATGTATAAATAAACATCATAATAGGAGGAAACACATAAATTTATGGTTGGTTACTTTGTTGGTTTTTTTTCTATATGGTTTAAGGTTTTAAGGAATAGTTATAAATACTGGATTTTAATTCATAACTAGGTTTTATAATAATTTATTTGTGAAGTATAAATATATTTTAAATTGGTTTTAGATTTATAATAGATAATATTTTTATCAGTAAATCCGATTCTGTATATTACCATAAATTTTATTTTCATATTTAATATAGAAATATAAGAAATTATTCCCCTTTTTTATATTAAAACACCACAATATCAACATGGTTATGACATTAAATTTAAATTAATTTATGCCACTAATGTTTTTTGAATTTGAAAAAATTTATTACATATTTGTAATAGGCCTAATTTATAATTTATAATTAGTTCAATATTTCATTTGACCAGAAATATTAGTGAATTAATTAAAATTATTTATTATGATTAAGGATAAATTAAGCAAAATAAGGAACTATACCATACAAATATCATCCTAGAAAACCTATACACATGTCCAAAATACAATGACGGTATATTTTACGACCATATAATCCCTTGGATATATTTTAAGTCATTATTTATTAATTTTACATAAAAAATTTTGATGAGATTTATTTTTTTAATATTACAAGTCTATCACACCTCCTCCATTATAAAAATTATCTTCTCCTACCAATTAGACATACATATCAAGCCACATCAGTGCAACCAATATCAAAAAAAATTTCTCCCCAATACCCTAGATTCCTCTTTAATTCCTCCCTTGGGGAAAAATCATTCCAAGGAGGCAGTGTATTGAAAACCAAAAGGAGTAGCCCGATTAAGATGTAACACGTTCCCTCAAAATAATTTCAATAATTTTCATTCTGCATTCAATAAAATAAATTTATTCTATGATCCTATAAAAAATTTATTCATTATATAATATGATGTTTTTTACTTAGGATAAAAAAAAATTACACACAATAAAATCAAATGGGTAATGAACGTATTGTATACGTATATGAAAAACTACCGTCTCACTAAATAATGACTGTTCATTTTCCCATTACCACATCTCGTAGTGGAAACAGCGAAGGGAAATATATTTATATATGTCAGATATAATATTTTTTGTGTCTTTAATCAAATGTAATTCATTTACAACACATATTTTTATACATTCTAATTTTTGTTATTAAAATAATTTCGTTTGAGGAAGTGCGGACTACTGCCCACTCAAAGTGATATATTTCGGTAATACACTACTTGGAATGAATTAATGATGGGTTTGGTCATTATATAAGATATATATAATAAAAAAAATCTAATTTAATGGTGATATATATACAAATGTATAAATATACATATTTTACCTCCATTCATTCATGAGGATAGTGAAAACCGAAATAATGGTCCTGTGTAGAAATGACATATCTTTTCCATGAAAGATGCATTTCACTTCATACATTTATATTGTATAGATTATTATTATAGAAATATAAATTTTATAAATTTTATTTAAATAATTTTTAAATTTTGGTTTTCATGATATAAATATTATGTCATACTATAAATAAAACTAAGACAGAAGTGAAAAACAATGTAGATATTACCTATTGTGAACCCATAACATAGAATTTGTAACAGGTGGGTAAAAAAATAAAAAGTAAAAAAAAATATGGTATTATATGTAATAATATTTTTCATTGATAGATTTGTAATAAAAAATATATTTATTATTCATGAGTTTTGAATAATTACGATGAGAGTCAAGAATCATGGTAGGGAAATTTCATCTCACTCATTATTTTAATGAGATAAATTCCTTATTTACTGCTCACTTATTTGGTGTAGTGTTTATACTAATCATGATTGTATAAAATTAATATTATACATAAATATTTTGTTATTACCAAAACCAATTTATGATCCTCATAACATGGGTTTTACGTTTCAAAAGATACCCAATTAAAAAATTAATTTAGTCACAATTTTACTTCTTTGGGACACATGCCATGCTATACACCTACATTTTTATATGAGGTTTATACACTATCTTTGACATGTTTTAACCTGATTTTCCTTCTATTAATGATATATTTAAGCAACATTTAAATTCACATTTCTTCATGAGGTGTGTGATTAAATTTTTCTATATAGTAAAAATTAATTAAAAAACAACACCATTTATCGTGATTGATTATAATCACATTTAAAATAAACAAATATTATGAACAATATTTATAGAAAATTCATTAATTTTATTCTCTTCAAGTTACTCCCCAATTCCTGAAGTAGTAGTATAATTATTTCACTCTATGTTACTTAAGACAATTAATTTTTTATGAACATACAACCATACATCTATCTTCATTCAAAATTCCATGATTCCTTCAAAAACATGGTTTATAAAAAGGATTCCATGAATATTATAATGTACTCCTAAAACCATTAAAATATATTTTTACCCTTGTTTGAACATTAAAAAAATGGTTTTTTGAAAAAAATGAAACTTCTTGACATTTTCTAGTTGAGGCATCCTATTAATCCCTTTTCCATGAAAAATGAATATTCTTTTTATCTCATAAGGAATAAATGGATTTAACCACAAAAATTTCATTGGTGTTTCTATTACATTTTTAAATAAAACTTAATGGACATTTTGAATGAAATTGTTTTCGAATTGTTTTTATGATTAACTATAGTTTTTCAAAGCATAAAGTCTTTGAAAATATTTTCAATGCTTCCATTATATGTGCTCATGTTTATTTTAGATGAAAATTGTTTTAAAAATTTTTTATGTTTCAAAAAAAATTAATGAAGAAACTCATTTTCATCAAGAAATATTTTAATAGTTATTCTAAAATTATATCACAAATAAGATGAAATTAATTGGTGTTACTCATTCCATTATTGGAAAATGATTCAATGATACAATTCATATTCATTCTCTAAATAGATTATATTTTTATGGAATGATGTTTATAAAACTTGTTTCTATTTAATGGTATTTTTTGAAACATTATCATTTTCAATAGTTATGTTTCATCAAATGTTTATGAAACCTATATATTTTTCCATAGGTTTAGATGTGATTGAATTTTTATGATGCCCATTTCATTTAGGGGGTTATGGTATTATTTTTATGATATTGGGTCACATGTATGTATTCTTTCACTATGAGATGGATGAGACCCATATCTCCATCTAATGTATTGGGTAAATAATTATATCTCATGAGAAAGACATGGATAAAAAGAGGAGTGAACTCAGTTTAGTATCATAGGGATGGAATAAGGAGTGAACTCTGTTCACTAATATAGGGCTAGAACGGGGTGTGAAACTGTTTATTAAATGACTTTTCCCACAAATATGGCTTTAGCTACAATTACATGAATACTATAGAAATCGTATATATGATTTTTTTGTTTTCACAATGGATTATTTAATTCCAATTGTACACTTTAATATATTATGTTCATTATTTACTAATGATTCTTGCCTATTGAAATGTCTTTCATTATTCCATGATTCCCATTTATGACCTTATAAATGAAGGGTGTGCTATTCAGTTGTTTTGATCATGTTCTCATACTACTGTTCTCATGTTTATGCTTACATGTAATCCTTTTTTCCATTAATGATCATATGAGATCACACCTTTTTGAGTTTCTTCCCCAAGGATAAAAATATATGTGTTATGTTTGATGTGTATAGTAAATTTTATAGTCATGATGAACCTCATGTTATATATTGTTGCTAACATATGTACTAGTGGTCATGTTTCCATGTTTCCAAAGGAACTAAAATAATACAGTCTTTTGGTGAATTTTTTTGTAATGTTTTATGTATTCCACAAAAGTGATGTGACGTTAAATTATTTCAATACCATTTTCATATAATTGGTATCGAAGTGAATCATTAGTTAGTCCTTGGTAGCTATAATGAGGAAACCATGGTGAGAACCATAAGAATATGTCTAAGGATAATTGTAAGGATAAGGAATAATATAAGAAAATACTCTATAATTTTGATAAAGTATTGGGTGAATGGTTTCCTATAAATAAATCCCAATATATATACTAAATGTTTATGTGGATCAAGTATAGTTGTACCATAGAGTGACAACTCTGAAAAGATGATTCGGGACTGACATGGGGTAATCTGGTACATGACAACAGGCATTGGTGAACACCTAGTTTGACACTCTAAAGAGATATGACATGGTAATAAAAAAACATTTAAGGATCAATTTTGAAGGATTTAAAAATATGTTTTCAATGAATAACCAAGGATAAACCATAGGTGATGTATATTAAGGGTGGTGCCATAACATATGCCTCTCATAAGTGAACTTTCTAGATTATGTGATTCCTAGCTATGATAATACTTTCCGACTAAATTATTCCTGGATTTAGTCAATTGAAGGAAATAAAAAGAGACTGTATTAACATTGAGTAGAATTGAAAATATTTTTATGAGTTTTCAAATTAAATGGTAAAATTATTAAAGGATATTTTAACAATGTGCAATCATTTTCCAAGGGAAATGATCAATAATGTATACCATAAAGAACTCCCTCACTCACCAAGGAAGAGAAGAAATGATTTTGTTATGAATTTTGGTAATGGAGACCCTAGAGGAAGAAAATCTAGTTCCTTTATGTCAATAATATGGAAAGAATCACCTAAGTGAATTTCATTGAGAAACAAGAAGGTGTATTGTCTATGGTAAATAAGTACACAAATCAAGTAAATACAGAGGGAAATTGAAGTTTCTAACTAACAATATTGGTGAGAATAATGAAATTCCCAAGGAATCCCTATAGGTAAAATGATTTGTGTGTGGATTGAATTGTAATTATGAAAGTATATGTCCAAATGGGAAAGCACCTGAAGAGATTCTTCTTGGTTGTATGAGTAATGGATTTATTGTTGTGAATGATGAGACAATATATGATATGTGAAGTGAAATATGAATTAAATAAAATGATGAGGTTGACTTTTTATGGAATATGGATGAATTGGAATAATCTATGTTTTTATGTACATCAAATATAAAATTATCTTATATGAGTAAGGATATAGACAATGATATTTTTTTCTATGTATTAAAAAGTTTATGTTGAATGATTCTAATGGAATAGAAATGTTATTTAATAACAAGGTGATATTTTGACTATGTGATGATTACCCATAATATGTGATGATAATTTTGTTTGGATAATGATATGTTGGAGAATAGAATTAAATTAGTTGGTATTAATTACCATAGAACTAATAAATGATATGTTTAAAAAATATTTTGTGTTATCATGGATGAAGTTTACAGCTTTTTGGAATTGAGAAATATATCCTGTAAAATTTTGTATAAGTATGAATACATGTTTTAAAAAAGTTTTTTATGGTATATTAGGTCATTACCATGTTTCATGAAAATAAATGATGATTGTTTTCACAATTTTTTTAATGTGATTTCCAAGCGAAATATTTGGATATATGGCAGATTAATTATACGCTGATTTATTGGCCTTATTTTTACTATTTTGGAATTTTATCATACGAAAGGATTGTAATGTAATCCATTCGTAAAAAGTTTAAGTTAAACTTCATATTAACTATTTATGTATTAAGGTTTTATTAAAAAACCTAGATAAAATGTTATTTAGTGCTTAACCATATTTCATTGATTTAAAACATTTTGATTTTATAAAATTATATTTTTGTTGTTTTAGAAAAGGAAATAATTTATGTTAGGTGACAAAAAATAAAGCCCAGTAAGGCCACTATTTTTGAACCCATGACATAAGGATGACAAGGGGTTTATGCGTACCTATAGACTACGTGATGTCCTGGTAAATGCATAATTATTTTTGATGGATAAATATTAATGATGAATCCATAGTATTATTTGTTATGTTAAATAATATTTATTTATTATAGATGAATATAACTCGATTTCAAGTTATTTATAGACTATAAGATCAATTATAAGTGTAGTTTACTGTTTTATTCTTCATGGATAATTTTTTTCATTCATTCCTTGATGAAATGGATGCATTATAAATTGATCCATGAAAAAAATATATGATTTTTGGTTTATAGAAACATATCAATAATTACCCAATGTTCTCAAAGTGATTATATTTTTCACAATACCTTAAATGTTGTTGAACCAATGTCCTTCGAAGTCATCACTGATTTATGACTTTGAGGACCTAAAAGTTTCATTTATAATTCATTTTTTTGTGATTTATGTCCTCAATAAATCCCTATAAATATTTATCCTTTTCCTCTATGTCCAATATTCACACCCACCTATGGTCTCTTATGTGGAAACCTAGTTATATTTTTCATTGGGTAGCTTTTTAGATTCTAATATTAAATTTTAAGGGATCTTTTGGTATTCATTTTTCTGATGTGAGATTATATAAATGAATCCTTAATGTTTCAAACCATTAATATCACCTAAGAATTTCATGGAGAAAATTAATTTTAAGAGGGTAGAATTTAATATACATAGATTTTGTGAATTAATATTTTTTGAATTAATTTAACATTAATTTTCATTTCAATCAACAATAAAAATATATTTTTTCAAATTACAGAACTACGTTTTATTATATGAACTACACAAAACATAAATTATAGCAATCACTAAGTGAAACACCACGTTTATCTTTCATTACAAGCAATAATGAAAATTCTTGATGTCTTATGTAACATGAATGATCGAGGATTACCAAGTAACAATATATTAATAAATTTTGATTATAAAATATAAAAAGATATAATCTTTTCATGAGGTTATGAATATTATTAACTAACATATGAAGAATAAATGTTTTAAACAAATATTAGATTAATTTATCTGTAAACAGTTTATTATTAAAGAAAAATTTCCAACAATTGAATATAAATGATATGATTTTATTTTTATACTCTATATGGGGTTTTTTATAAATAAATATAATTAATTAAAATTATTAAGTTATGTTATTTTAATATATATTTTATATATATAATAAAATATTACTGATATTATTCCTATAGACTTGATTGATATATTATTAGAACCAAGGAAATTTTTGTTTTTAATATCAAATATTTTTATAAAGGTTCTTTTACTATATAAAAATTAAGAACCAAGTATAAATCCATTTTTTACATTTATAAATTTAATATGTCAAAATAAAGATTATATTATTATGAGAAACATAAAAATTCGGTTAGGATACATTTTTTTAATTTTTTTCCATGGTTATATTTTGTTAATGAATAGTTAAAAACATGATTTTAATTCAAACTTGCCTTCTCATCCAGTTCAAATATATTGTTAAATTTTATTTTAAATTAGTTTTAAAAATTAACTAGATAATATTTTTATTACCCAATCCAATTTAGGCCATATGAATCAATTTAATTTTTAAAATGACTTTAAAAACATATCAAACATTTCATAATTTTTACATTAAAACCCAGCATTCTCGACCTAACAGTGGGAATGAATTTTAAATAATTTCATCCACTTCTTTGATTAGAATTTAAAAAAATGGATGTTATGTTTGGAATAAGATTAATTTATAATTCCTAATATGGTCGTCTTATTTTTTGACAACATTTTTTTTCTAAATTAATAAAATTTAATTACAATGAATAAGGTAAAATTAAGCTTAATAAGGGACTAAACCACAACATTAAGACCCAAAATATCCTATACACTTTTACAAAATCTATTAGAAGGAAATATTTAGACCGTATCCACCCATAGATCAGCATTAGACCATTATTTATGTATGGGACTAATGTTTTACTAGTAAATATAGATTCATGCTACACTAAGCCATTAAGAAACAAACACATTGTTATAGGATATAGTCATAACGTAGATGCGAAACATATATTTTCTTCATCTGTGATTTGAAATTTAATAAACTGACAAACAAGGTTGATAGTAGGAATATATTTAGAGTCTGATAGGATTTACATATATTTTTGGTGAATAGGTACTTATCCTTATGAATATAAACGTACCGATACAAAAAGTAATGTACCGTTTAGGAAAAGGACCTATGTCGGGTATATATAAATAATATTCAGGCACCTTATAAATGTAAGTGAATATTTTAGAAATTCATAATTATGTGAGGATATTTTTGCGATTTTTAAATATTTAATTACAATTTTAAATTTATAAATTTATTTAAAATAAAATTAAATTTCATAAAATGTATTCTTGAATAAATATATTTTTTCAATAATATATGATGATAATTTTATGAGACCTCAATTAAGTTTTTAATTTATTATAAGATTGGATATAAATTTAAAATATGTATTTTTCATGTAAAAAATGATTTTATTTAAATATAAATGTTATCTTATTTAGAAAATTATTATCATAAAATTGATTTCATAATTTAATTCTACATGTGACAGAAAATTTTGTGGAATTTTTTGGGATTTTTCTTAAATACATGAATTATTAGTGAATTGTGAAATTATAAAATGCATGAAATATGTTGTATAAATGAATTTCAACATGATAATTCAGTCATGGACGATATAAATGGAAATTGGTGTGAAATAAAATGTACCTATTACTATTTTTGTTCCCTATAATTAATCATCATTTAATTTCATGTGAAAAAAATAATGAATATGATTATCACAAATAAATCCTCTCTTCAACAATATAAACCACCCCAAACTCCCTCTTCAAATCACCCATAGAAGACTCTATGATTTTCATTGTTCTAACCAAATACTCTTCTATAATCATTCCCCATGTATAGTTACTCTTGGTCTTGCCAAAAGACTAAGACTCCTTCCATTAAGAAGGTTATCTAGGATGAGTACTAAAGAGGTAAAATCTTCTTCTTTTTTCCATTTAATTTTTTATGTCCCTTATTGTATTATTTTAACCTCACATCCAACTTCAAAATTATCATTCTATCTCCATTATAAACTAACTATGAAATCTTATCATGTTAATTTAATATATATAATCTATATCCTAACTCTACCACTTTTATTTTAAAAACAAAATCATCATTCGGGAGGTGATGATTTACATTCTTTGTAAATGAAGATGTTTAAATCTTAAATTAATTATTCAAGGATGGCCATGAAAAAAATATTATGGTTCAAATAGATTATAAAATATTTATTATATCTAATTTAATGATTCTATAACTATCATTTATAAAATATATATACAATAGGGTAAAACTAGTTCACTGTGATCGAAAAACTACCGTAGAAATATAAACCATTATAACTAAATGTTTTAACTAATGAATAATTATCGTACTATATCAAAAAATAATTTTCATAACCATTTTTACTATTTATCTTAAAAAATTATCATTAAAATTCAAATCTAGTGAATTATACCCATTCCACATGAACTTCTATTATCATATACAATTATACCAATCATGATAACTAATGAAGCGAACATTCCCAAGAGATAAATTTGTATATTATAACTCATAAAAAACAATTAATGAACATAATTACAATATATAAAATATAAAACATGTAAATAATGTTTTTAATAAAATAATAAGTTTATTTAATTTAATTATCCATGATGTTAGGAACATGTACATAACCGATTCGGACACAAGGTAAAGGATTTCTACCCAAACCTCCATTTTCTATCAGGAAATTAATTATCTCACTCAATCCATATTAAATTATTAATTATTCCTATATACTCCAAATAAATTATATTTCAATGTTTTATATATTTTTACTAATAAGAATCAATAGTTATTTTATGTAGAGTTAAATTTTTTATGATGATCTTTGTCAATTCGTCCTTATAAACAAGCCGAATTCAAGGGAACTACTAAAATTCTTACCTATTTTCATGTCCAATATATAATATATTTTAAGACACAATTATTTTTACAAATCACTAATTTCATCATGAAAAAACTAATCTTTTTTCTTTTCTGGTCTTCTGATATTATTTTTCCAAAATAACATGTTTTTCTATGTAAAAGTGTATTTCTCTAAAAAAATTCCTCTATGATTTTATTTGAGTATTTTTGTATATTTTAACTCAAATGATGAGTTTTATGTCTTATTGAGGTTAATAACATTTTATTATCATCAATCATATTGTATTTATGTTTTTACGATCAATTTGACTGTAGACTCTCTATTTTGATATCATTCACCATACAACAGATACTTTTTTGTGTTTATGTGTACATAATGGGGAGTTTTATTACGTATTCTCATGTTGATTATGTTTATATCCTTTCATATGATGAATTAATTTAACTTATGAAGTCACATTTGGGCCTGATATAGCCCCTTAGTGCATTGGTAGGTCTCATGAATCAAAACAGACTTGGGTCCACACGAAGGCCTAACCATTGTATTTTCAGACGTCTTGGATAAGGACTTGACAATATGTTTCAGATGCCCAACATTATTAATTCCTTAATTATTTTATTTGTAATTGGCAAACCATGTGATTATTTGAACACTAAAATATCAATGGATATGTCTTATTCTCTCTTGCTCATTTATATGGCCTTATTTAGTCGGAATTAATTCATTCCATATTATGATGAAGTATTTTTTTTAAAGGAATGGGTTTGAAGTGGCTCACCATGAGTAGTGTTTTTTTTATGATAACATACACTCTATTATGTACCATTACTATGAATCTGAGCTCACCCCTTTCATATTTTTAATTTTTCATAGGTTTCAATGATTAATATTAAGAATGGATTTGGGGATAATTTAGGAGGCATAAGGATTTCGTATTTTATATTTAATTTCATGTTGTAATATTGACCTAATGTTCGTATCATATTTTCCAAAATGGCTAAACTATTCATTTCTTCGGTATATGAAATTCATGTAATAAATTATATTTTATAATATAAGGAATTGACTTTAGGCTACAGGGTTCTGGTCTATACAATTGGTATCAGATGAGTTTTAGTAGAAAACATATAATCTAGATTTAGGAAATGTAGATTAGTGATAAATCCTACGATAATCTTTGAGGATAAACATACAAGAACATCCTATAATTGTGGGATGGAAAATATTATGTGGTTCTTCCTAGAAAATACATCCCTATTTAGATATTACATATGGTAGTGGTTCTATTACATATGTACCTTGGAGTAACAGCTCTAACATAGTGTTTTGGTCATGACCTAAGGTAACCTATTACACGACATGATGCCTTAATACGGACCTTGTTCGACACTCCCGAGGGATATACATAGGATTATTCATATATCATTTAAATTCTATTATTAAGTATCTAGATGTAAATAATTCCTCAATGAACCCATTTTTATTATTATTGGATTAGCAATGAATTAGTTTTCAATTTATGGTTTTTATATTTCTATTTGATATTATGATATATGATTCATAAAATAATCTAGGGAATGAAATCATTTAGAAATGGCGCCTAGTGGAAGGAATGAAAGTTGCATTAACATGTGTATACCATTTAGGGATTTCCCAAATTATAATATAATGATGTTGTGTTTTCGAGATGATACTAGAGATTAGAAACTTATAACTATACTGCTACAACTCATTCATGTTATGAACAATAACCATACAATTATGTAGAACTTGAAACCACAACAAGGAAGATAAATGTTATATAACATTATTTTAAAAAAAACCAGTGTCATGAACCAAAGTTGGTTGCGATCAAAACTGGCACTATACCCACCATGTGGTAAGGCCTGAAGGGCATTCTTGATCCCCACAAGCTGGAACAAGTTCCTAGGTATCATAAACTGAAAATTTGGAATGACTCACATGAGATTCTAAAAATAAAATAACAAATGAATCCAATAAAATGAATATAGATTTTTCAAAAAAAATCATCCTTTACAAAATATACAAATTGCATTACAAAATTTAAAATAATGTTGAAAGACCATTATAAAGGAAAAAAACTAAAAATGATAGTCCATTATCCTCCTCTTGGAAAGAGGCACTGCACTCAAGCCATATCCACAACACTTCATCATGATGGACCGCTAAAAACTCGAATCATTGGTACAAATGTTGTACCCAATCCTACAAGAACAAAATATGAAAGTCTAGTTATACCCAAAGGTGTATGTATGATGTGAGCCAAAGCCTAGTAGGATACAACAAATAATAGATTCCATGTGACAATCATTCAACGACCAAAAGGATGCATGTTTTTAGAATCATGGAATGCTTGTAACAATTTCTAAAATATGGAACATTAAATAAAAATAATTTCAAGTGGGATATTTAAAAAACTCAAAAATTATAAATAAATTAAATAATATAATGAATTTTTCCTCCAACCATACCATATACCGAGGGTACGCATAAATCATCCCATGAGAACATGCAGAAGAAAATAATCGCTATGCACTAGCTCGTTGTGGGTCCCAGGTACCTCATATCTCGGTGAATGAACCATCACAAATCCATATTCACGTTAACGAGGCACTAATAGAGAACATACCCAAAACCTTGTGGTCCCCCATAATCATAATTATAGTTTAGTTAGTGTGGTAAGAATAAAACTTGTTTCGTGAAGCTAAGGCCAAACCCCACGAGATCAATAGCATACTAGCACACGTCCACCCACTAAGATACCCAGTGTCTCTCTTTTGCTCAGATAAGTTCAACAAGCCAGGTAATATAATATTAACATGAAAATACCACTTCCACATGACACATTCACCAAACAGCCCACATGTATATCATAAAAGTCACATCATCCCCCTTTTCATTCCAATTGATATTAAAATCAAACATAAACCAAAATAGCCAACAAAACATTTCACATTTCTCTAACCCTTTAATAAATCCACTAAACATTATTGAAAGACTATTCCATGATAGTCGAATTCACATAACATTCCACACACATAAAAAAAATATATATGTTTGGTAAACAAAATCGTTTTTTCACATCACACCCACACAAAACAACCCACAAACATGTTTCGCACCCACATACCAATTTCATAAATCACCATGGAAAATTGAAAAACATTATCAAAACATTTGGCATCCCATATATCCACTCTATCTTTAAAAAACACATTTTAATAACATTCACCTAACAAAACAGTTCAAAAACATCCATTGTAATCTTTGTGTAACTCAATGAATCATTTACAATTTTTATAAAAACTACCAATGGTGTATAAATTTTTATTATAAAACCCATTTCAAACACCACTTTCAAGGACAAAATCCTACCAAGACCCTACCAAAGAAGAATATAAATCCCTTGAAACATCTATTTAACTATTCTAATGTTCTATAAAATTACATCAAACAATACCAAAAAACATACACATGAAAAACACACATTTTCATAGAACACATTCAAGGATTGAATACGGTTTCACACATAAAACCCATTCAAAACACCCTTTTGAGGCCCACATTTCAAAATAATTAAGAACCCAGAATTTTCAGCCCATTTAAACACTAATAAATCCCTTTCATATGTTATAAAATACACCAAAATATTACCACATGAGTCACACATGAAAAGCACGGAATTTCAAACTAAAATGAAACAATAAAATTATTTTCTTAACAAAATCTATCAAAAATAGTTTCTGTGCCACACACAACATATGAGGAACATGAAAATTACATATATCAATCATTCTAACTCATCATGGAATGACAACTCATGTAGTCACCACCCTTTTTTGTCGAAACCATCAAAACCCAGTGTGAAAAATCTACCGCACCACCACCACACCACAAGGTGGTGGATACCAACCCAAAACCACTGGATTTAACCAAAAAAAACCATTGGTTATATGCTATGTTTTATCGATAGCTACTGTACATATTAGAACATCATGACTGGAAGAAATAAACTCTATGGAATGGGAAGAAATCAAAGATAGGAATACTTTCTTTCACGGTCGGGATGTTTTCCCCATCAAATATCCCTTCAATGTTGAGTTAAAAGGGAGGGTGACTACCCATGGAGGTTGCCCATGGAGGTAGGGAAAGAAATGGGAAATAATAGGGTGGATTTGTGTTTATTCCAGAAGTGAAATGTATAAAATTCAAATTATTTTTAATGACATGGTCACCCTTGCATGATTTGGCTGAACGATTTAGTGAAATATGTTGCCAAACCTTGTGGTCTATTTGGGCCACCCAAAACCATGTGATTATCCTTTAATTATAGGGTGGTCTAATGGGGAATCAAATGGGTAAATATAGGTCTAGGTTATGGGAAAAAGGCAAAATGAAAACCACCTTATCACACCATGACTAATCCAACTCAAGGGTACAAACAACCGCAACAACTTACCCAAGAAGAGGTTTCACTGGACTTGTCAATAATCCAACTACAAAAAACCACAACCTCACACCATCCCATTGAATAATGTGGAGACAAATTAACATACAATAACCCCAAGACCAAAGGCAGAGATCTAGATCACCAGAGACCCCAAAATTCCTAATCTGGAACACCTAAAAACGTAGTGAAAGCTACAAACCAAAACTGAACTAAGAAAAACCCATGGAATTGAAGATATAGGTGTGAAAATTTCCCACCATAAATATTTCCACCCCCAAAAATCCACATCATGGAAAAAATAAAAAACCAAACCAAAATGATAAACCATGATATACGTCCTTTCCATGTTTCTCCCCCAATGGCCAAAATAATTCCCGTGATAAATTAATGAAGGAATACATTCACACAAAAACATACATAACTTTCATAAAATGATCAAGAAAATTAATATTTTATCACAAAAGAAAACTCTTCAAACACTATCCAAACATGATTCTTGAAATTTACCATAACGAACAACAACCATGAACAAGGTTACACTTACCTTAATTTAACCAAATCATTGTGCGTTCTACAATCCGAACACTTAACCATGAAAGATGTAGGTAGTTAGATTGCTCTGAACAAGACTATATATCACCAACCTCATACCAAGGACCAATCCAAGCCACAAAGTATGTGGAGACACAAATGGGCACCCCATAGTAAGAGACGACTTGAATTTTCCTCAGACAGGATCGGGACACAAAGAGGGGGAGGCCCCAAAAAACTCCCCGGTACAAGGGGTATACTTTCCATTTGAAATTTACTAAGGAACATAAATTAGAATCATAATAGAATTTCCTACCATAATAACCAACCATCTTAGTTGACCAGTATGGGATGTCATAGGAAGAACCCAAATTTATGATGATTAGACGACCACATGGTTAATCCACACAGTTTTTGAAACTGTGTGAAAACCATGTAGAAACTACTACATTCATGGTTTTATAGGGAATGGTTACTACACTACATGCACAAACCATTAACTCAATCTGTGTAGCCAAATTTCAATCCTTTCTTTAAAAACCCTTTGAACTACCCTAGGATTTTCCCAGACTGTGCACCAACTTCTCTCTATGATCTATGGCTGGATCTCAAATATTTTAAGCATCTTCAGCCATGAAGTTAGTCTTTGGAAACCGCCGAACATAAAATTTTCTTCCAGTGTTACAATCCTTTACACCGCAAAACCCGATGGGATTACCAAGGAAAAACACACTCGAAAACTCACTTTACCGTAACCCAAAATGTAACTGAAACAACGGCTTAGATAATGCGCACACATAACACCTTCTTTCTTCGAGAGAGAAACATAAGAGGGGAATTAAAATTTTACACCTTCATCTGAAATAGATGATTTTTTTATTTTTTTTACATGGGATACATACTCCCAGCAAAATAGAGAATCTTAGAGGATTGGACGACATTCACCTTTTCTGTAAAATGAGAACATAAAATCATAAGGTGTGACCGAACAAGACCATTTAAACTGATACAAACAATACAAGGAAAGGGATCTTATGCCTTGTCCCAAAATACACACGATTCCAGAAATTGACCATACTATCTAATAATGACATGATTTCTTATGCTCGTGATTTAACATGAAATCCTTCTTTGAATATACTATGAAGTACCCAGAGGCCCTCATAGACACCATACAGATACTAATCCATAATAACAACCCTATACCACTTCCACCTTCAATGAATCAGGTCACTTAAAAATGTATGGTATCTTTCAACCTACCATGCGCACAATTCCTCTACAAAAGGATATGAAAAACCAAGAAATGAAATCGGTGTAGACACAATCTACAAATCCTGAGAAAAATATTCCTTATACGGATCAACTGGAATATTTTCCAACATAGGAACAATATGGGATGCACTTTAGTCATGCATGAATCATTAATGGGGGAGTACCTTATCCCAAGAGATAACCCATAGACCCCACCAAGATTGTCCAATTTTAAAAACATTCACGAAACCAAAACCAAACATATGATGGTAACACCCATAAAATATTCCCAAAAGTTTCCCAGAAGAACCCACTAAAAAGTCCTTCTACCCATCTTTCCTACCAAAAAAAACCCCAAACAGGGTTCAAACATAAGGGGTTATTGGACTCAAAACAACCAACAACATAATCATATTCCTAACCAATTAATACACATCCACCCAAAACAGTCATCAAGACAACATGTTTTCCTTTAAAAAAATTTCATTTAAAACTAACAGTTCAACGATTAGTGTATCCACCAATGGTAACCCATGGGCCATACACAAGCATGATTCCATGCCACACTTGGAAACCTCCACGTATCCATCCAAAACTCATCCAGTCATGCCATTATCCATCAAACATCCCATATAACACCATGCATGAGATCACTCATGGAGATACAAATGGTTAAAATAAAAATTCATCCCACTTTTCTAATCCAAATAGATCAATCAACACATCCTTTTTCTTAAGAATGCTACCCCGGAGATCAAAATACCAAATAATATCTTAAAAAATCATAATGAGATAATCATTTTAAATAATAACTTACTTTAATGTCATACATATTAATTTCAATTTATCTCTGGCCATTTCCAAATGCTCCTGGTTTTATGAAAACTCCCTTTCAACAACTCTCGTTCTATTGAAAACTCATATCTTCTTATTTAAAATAAGTTTAAATTGATTCATTAAAATTTCAAAAGATCACCAATCATTAATTGAAAAATAAAAATTAATTTATGTTCATTAATTTCAAAACATTTTATCACATAAAATAAACTTTCATTAGTTTATAGAACTCTATTAGAAACAGTATTTAAAAACCAACATTAACGTAGTTCTGACTTTCAAAAGAGGTGTAAACCCACAATCTTCCTTTTCAAAAAAATCGTGGAATTTTAGTTACACGATTCCAAAAATCAAACCCTACCCTCTTTAATAGAAATTAATTTCTCAGAATCATTACTCCATTAAAAACGATATCATTTATTTTATTAAAACTGATCTTCCAATATTTCAAAACTAAATGACACGATAATGTTCAAGTGAGTCTAGTTTCATTAGGTTACATAGGCATATGTTTGGAGGACATATGAAAATCACATCACCATATCAGAGAGGTTATAGGTATTTATCCCCGGCTTCACATGGCTTTCAAGACCCTATCAGTTCACTGAGACCATTAACCCAACTCTCTTTTGATTTCCCCTAATCATCATCAAACTAAAAAATCTAGAGGACTTAGATAAATCCCGACTTCCCCTAGTGACTCAAATATCTTCATGAGGTGTACTGGCTAGGAACACTACCCATGACTAGAACGTCATGTCCCAACACTCATAACTCAAGACTATCACAATTCTTCCCCAAATAACATGACCAAAAAAGTGAACCTAAAACACCATTGATACAATTTTTTCACGATCTGACTCTGGTCACCTCCAGAACTGGCACCATACCTATCCCAAGGGAAATCCCAACGTGTTTTTCAGATCCCCATGTGTAATCACAAGTGCCCGAGTATCATAAAATGGAAATTGGGAATGATTTACATTGGTTTATATTCATTGACCAACAAAAGAATCCAAAAATGTGAATATGGATTTTCCAAACCAAATTATATTTTATAAAATTTATGAATTGAATTACAAAATTTTTAACAATGATAAAAGACTATTATAAAAGTACAAAAAATAAAATTATATCACAATAAACAACCCATGGAAAGATGTGTCAGCCTCAATCTATCTCCACAACACTTCATCATGAAGAAGCACTATAATCCCGAAAAATTGGCACAAAAACTTTACACAATCTTATGAAAACAAAATAAACTATTCTAGTTACACACAGAGGTATATGTAGGGCGTGATACAAAGCCATGTAAGATACTACAACTAAGATATTTTATTAGATAAACATTCAAATTAAGAAATCATTCATGTTTTCATAAACAGGGAATACTAGTAAAAATTACTAAAACATGCAACATTAAATAAAAATAGTTTTCAAGTGGGCTATTTTAAAGCGTCAAAAAATTTAAATAAATTAACAATGATACTGAATTTTCCATCCCAACATACCATTTTTAGATGGTAAACATAAATCATCCAATGAGAACATGCAATGAGAAATAAACCCTAGGCACTAGCTTTCGGGTGTCCAAGGTAACTCATATCTTAGTGAATGCAACCCTCACAAATATCCTTTCTCGTGCACATGCCACTAGTATTGAACATATACATAACCTTGTGGCCCCCATCATAATAATAATAGTTTATTTAGTGTTTTATGTGTCAAACATGCAATGTAAAACTGAGGACAAACCCCACGAGATCACTAGAATACTAGTACATGTCCACCCACCTAGATACATGAGTTTCCTTTTTGTGCTCAAACATGTTCAAAAATACATGATATATAATTTGAAACAGAAAATACCACTTCCACATCACACATTCACCAAACATATCACATGTACATAAAAATTGTCACATCATCCCTCCTTTCATTAAAATTGATTTTAAAACCAAACACACACCAAAATAGCCCACAACACTATTCACATATCATTAACACTTCAACAAATCCTTTAGAAAATATTATAAATCCATTCCATGATAGTTAAATTGATAGAATATACCACAAAGATAACAGATAATACATCTTATACAAACAAAATCAAATTTTCACACCACACTCACACCAAACAGCCAACAAACATGTTTCACACCCACATCGCAATTTCTTAAATCACTTCAAAAAATTTCAAAATATTATCAATAAATTTGACATAACAACTAACTACTTTATATTACAATAAAAAAATTAAGAACTTACACCCACAAAAAAAGTACATAAATATCCTTTAAACACTTTTTGTAACTCATTGAATCATTTACATTTTCATAAAACCACCCCAATGGGTATAAACATTTTTTATATACAAACCTATTTCAAAACCTTGTTTAAATGAAAAAATCACACCAAGACCCTACCGAAGAAGAATTTACAGACCTTTTGACATTTATTAAATAATTATCTAGGGCTATAAAATTACCTCCAATAATACTACAAAAGATACACATGAAAAACACACATTTTCATAAAACAATTTCAAGGAGTGATACAAGGTTTCACGCATAACACCCATTCAAATACCCCATTTTTTGGACCACATGACCTGAAAAAATTTACAAAACAGAATTTTCATCCAATTTCATCACTAATAAATAAATTTCATATGTTATAATAGAACCCAATTATTACCCCTAGAGTCAAACATGAAAACCACCCAATTTGAAACTAAAACGCAACTATAAATTGAAACGCTTAACAAAATCCCTCAGAAATAGTTTTCATACCAGAAACAACATATGTGGAACATGAAAAATAATTAAATAAAGCATTTTAACTCATTAATGAATGTATACACATGGAATCACCTACCTTTTTTTGAAACGCACAAAAGGTGGTGTGAAACATCAACCACACCACCGCTGTTCTAAAAGGGGTGAACAACAACCCTAAACCACATGATTTCCCAAAAATACCCCTGGTTAAACCATAGGTATGATCCTTATCAACTAGACACATTATAACTTCATGAAATGGTGAATGAATCCCTATGGAAGGTAATAATTCAATGAGAGGAAGACATGTATGCATGGTTTTGATGTTTTCCCCATCAAATCTCCCTTAAATATTGAGTTCTATGGGAGGGTGACAGGACATGGAGTCTATCTATGTAGTTAAGGAACTAAATGGGGAAGAATCAGTAGATTTATGATTATTTAAAAAGCTCAATGTTGGAAATTAGAAATGATTTTAATGACCTAGACACCCATGCAATGATTGGAATCACGGGTTAGTAAACTATGCAGTCAAACCATGCGTCTTGTTCTCTCCATAAAAAAACATTCCATTCACCATTAATTTCTGGGGGGTCGAAATGGGAAAAAAATTAGGAAATATATGCCAAGGATAGGGGAAAATAATTCCCAAAATAAACCCAAATTTTTAGTCCAAGTCTCATCGAACTCCATGGTACAAACCACCTCAACAACATACCCCACAAGAGGTGTCACTAGTAGTGTAACTAATCTTACTAAAAAACAATAAAACCTCCCACCATACCATTGAAAAAATTGAAGTCAAATTATCATTGAATAACCACATGTCCCAAGTCAAATATCAAGAACTCAAGAGACCACAAAATTCCAAACCAGGAGCACTCAGAAACCAATGGAAGGTTGTGTTGAAAAACAAATCAATAAACAAAGCAAGGAATTGAAAATAAAAGTTGGACAAAATCAATCATTTAATGGGTATATAAACATATTTGTAGTAGAAAAGTATATATATTATATAGATAAGATATTTCACTCTAAGAGAAGAAACTAAATGAAGAAGTTTATCATCATAGTTTATCATTTTTAGGCGATGATGATCAATAGTGGTCATAATTCAAAACAAAAATATGGGGAAGAGATTGAAAATATTAAATTGAGGGATATTTAGGAATTATTCAGAGAATAATATTTTCCTAATGAACATTGAGTGTAGATGTAAAGGATGGTTATGAATATGAGGGAAAAAGTGGATGATAATGTTGCAAAGTATGAATCTAACATCACAATGATAAAAAGGCATGTTATATAATACATATATAATTCATGGAGATTTATTGATTGATTATTTAATGGTTCAACACCATTCCTATTAACGGAACTATTTTCGCAAACATTTTCTTCATATGAAAATATTGTCCCATCTGTATTAAATAAAGATAAAAAATTCACTATGTATAATGACTTTAAATGAATAAAATTGAATAAGAGGGTTGCAGAGCAATGAATGGATAAAGGGATGTATAAAAAGTGTATTTTTACAAAATGTGATACCTGTGGAAAGAAACACCATGAAGCCTCCTCAAAATTAATTGGTGTCTGTTACAAATTTGGAGAAAGAGTCCACTGATATATATATTTAAAGTAAATTAAAGAATCTATCATAGTTCAATTATACAATTGTAATGAGATCGGAAATTATTCTAATGATTCTCTAAATCATCAATGAAACATTCCCCAAGGAAAGTCCATGAGAACAAGGGCAATATTATATGATAACAACTACTGAAGTTGAAGGCCCTATGAATGTATGTGAAATTACTATATTTTTTTCCTCCAACAAGTACAATGAATTATTTTATTTTAGATAATTTCATTCTATTATATCTTCTCAGTTAACATTAAAATTTAGATATTTACAATTCCACATAATAATGGAGTTTCTCTAAAAACCCATTAGGGAAGTACCATTGCAAAAAAGATGTGTCAAGAAGTTCCCATTATTTTATATAAATATTTTCTCTACTGATTTTATTTTCATAGCTACAGTCAATGTTGACATAATCCGTGGCATATATTACCTGTCAAATAATGATGCAAAAATCAGTTTCATGAAGAAGGAAATTGTCATTTGTTAGGAAGGTATAAAATCTATTATAATTTTAGAAGAAACATCAGGATATTATTTTTATCTTAATCCACCACCTATAGCTCTACTAAATGAAATTAATGGGGATGATGAAGACTCAATGAATATTGCAGAAGAACGATATATTCAGATTGAGGATATACATATTGTGAAGGAATACATTGATATATATGAAGATGATTTATGTAGACATCCTTAAGAGTGTGAAATTAAATTTTTTATTGATTTAATTACTGTAGAAACGCCTATATGAATACTTTTTATAGAATGGCCATAGCGGTGTTAGTATAAATGAATAAACAACAAGATAAATTGATTGATAAATGATTTATCCACCCTAGTGTTTATCCCTAGGGATTCATTATTCTCATTGTCCATAAAAAAGTTGGATCCATGAGGATATGCATTGACTATAGTTAAATCAATACTATTAAAATTGTAATGACATTGTTTTGGTATTTATTGAAGATATCTTGGTATTATAAAAAACTATTAAAATCTTAAAATGACTTGTGTATTATTCAGAAGACTCTTAGATGAAATGAAATATATGAGAAAATACAGCAAGAGTGAATATTGGAATTAGTTAGTTTATTTTATTATCTATATTGTCTCTTTGAATGGAATATTTGTTTATCCAATAGAGACAAAGGCTTCAAAGGAATTTTCAACTCCAGCAAACATAACTATGGTATGTAGTTTTATGGGTTTTTAGGTGATTATTGATGTTTCATTTAGATGATCTCCTATTTAGACAACCCATTAACCAATATTACTTATAAATGTTTTCAGTTTTTTATAGAAAAAATATTGTGAACAATGACATGAATAATTGAAGAGGATATTACTGAATTATCTGATCTTGACACTACTATGAGGAAATACTGTATTTTTTATCAATAGAGATTCCTGAAAGAAAGGACATGTCTAGGTCCTTTTGCAAAGGGATAAAGTTATTTCCTATATATCAAGGAAGTTAAAATTTAATTAATAAAACTATCTAACTCATGATATTGAGTTAGTGGTTGTAATCATTGTTTTGATGATATTTATCCACTACCTCAATAGAGAATGGTTTGAGATATATATAGATCAAATGAGATTAAAATTAATCTCCTCATAGAAATAACTCAACATGAGGAAAAGGAGATGTCTTGAGAATCATAAAGATTATGATTATTCCATACACTACAAACTAGTGAAGGGAAATAAGGTATATGATTCAATAAGGATGAAGTATCATGGAGTTTCAAACAAAATAAGGATTTAAAGAGATCTTGTTTTCTTAGATCTATTAAAAATGGATATGTTAATTATCAAATATGGTGAAAAATTATTCCATTTTTCAATTGGTTACGTAACCATCTTTATTGGAATGGATTAAAACTTCTTACTCTGATGATCGGAATATTCACAAAAAAATTAATGGAATGAATGAGGGTTTGATGGATAACTTCATTTGTGAATATGTAATTTTATAATTTGGGATGAGGCTACATGTTCCCACTATACCCTAGATTAAAAGAGAGTTATTGGATGATTCATATAGCTCTAATATCACTCACACGTTATTAGAACTAAAATGTATTGGGATTTTATGTAATATTTATGGTTAGACAACATGATGCAGGAAATTTCTGATTATGTATCAATATGTTTAGTCTATAAAGAAGTGAAGGTTGGAAGAAAAAATCCTAGAGGAGGCATGAATCCTCTACCTATTACTACATGGAAATATAATGACATCACCATGGACTTTGTCACTATATTACACAAAACTCCAAGAAATTATTATGCAATATAGGTAATTGAGGATTTACATATGAAGACTATATATTTCCCTAATACATGGAGGATTTTCATCTAGAGGACCTTGAATGAAACTATATCAATTATGTTTGCAGAATTCATGGAGCACCTCTATCAATTTTTTCTGATTGTGATTCTTAATTCACATCGACATTCATGAAATTTCTTCAACTTTTTTGTATAATGAGATTTGATTGAGAACAGATTATCATTCTTAAACTGACAGGAAATTATGAAGGATTCTCCAAACGTTAGAAGACATTTTGAGATCGTGACAACATGAATTTCAAAGAATTATGTATAAATATTTACATTTGGTAGTGTTATCCTACAATAATATTTCCCATTCATGTATTCAAATGGCACCATATAATGAATTTTATGGAGAGAGATGTCATACACCAACGTGTCGGGATGCAGATAGTGAAGGGAAGATTATAGGCCTAAAGCTAGTGGAGGAAACAATGTTGAAGGTAAGGACTATTAGAACCCATATAAAAGTTTCTCAAAGTAGACAAAAATGATAAATGATCATAATTTATTGAAGGATTTGGAATTTCTTGTGGGAGATCAGGTTTTCAAAAACATGTCTCCATGGAATGGTGTCATTGGATTTATTATGAAATTAAACTGATCCATAGGTACATGGGAACATTTGAAACTATAAAAGAATTAGAGTTGTGGAATATAGTTTTGGAATTCCACCCAACCTTTCTATTGTTCAAAATATGTTCCATGTCTCATTGTTGAGAATGTACATGCCAGACCTAAAAAATGTAACAACATCTGAAGGTATAGAATTTGAACGTAAATTATCTTACTGTGAATGGCATATCCAGTTTCAGGACACTAAAGAATAAGTGTTGTGGAATTAGATAATTCTGCAGGTAAAGGTACATGGAAACATCATAAAATTGAAGAGGCCACATGGAAACTCGATGAACATATTATGGAGACCTACCAAAATATTTTTATGATGTAACAGTATAGAAATTGTGAGGATTTTGGGAAAAACGAAACACCACATAGTTTGACAATTAAATATCAAATTACTGAAAAATTGATGTTTTCATAAACAAAAACTTTTTTATATGCGACAGTTATAACATAGCTGCTAATAATAAATTTTCTACTTTTATATAGTGATTTTTGAGAAACTAGCATACACAGTTGCAATCAGTAAGATATTTAGAGTCTAATAGGATCAAATTATATTTTTGGTGAATAATAATTTATCCTTATGAGCAGTAACTTACCCTTATGTAGTGTAATGTACCATTATTAATAGGAACTATACCAAAGTATGTATATGTAAAATATATTAACTATATAAATGAGATTGAATATTATAAAAAATAATAATTAAGTGTTGACATTTTTATGAATAATAAATATTTAATACCCATTTTAAATATATAAATTTATTTAAAATATTCTTCATTTTCCTAAAATTTATTTCACAAATTATATTTTATTTCTCAAATTATTTTATGATAATTTTATGATACTTTAGTTATTTATTGAAAGTATTTTAAAATTAGTTTGAAATATAATATATGTATTATACATGTAAATAATTATTTTGTGTAAAAATTAAATTTATACTATTTAGAAAATAAATATGATTATATGGAGTTCATTTTATGATTATACACATCATTAAATGGTTAGGGTGAATTTTTTAGGAATATTGAAATTTGATTATTTACAAAATATGATAAATAAATTAAATTTGGCATCATTATTCTGTAATGGATGATATAAATGGACATTGGATTGAACTAACATGAACCTATTTCTATTTTTTGTCACTATAATTAAACATTATTCCTTTTATTGTATAAAATAATTAACTAATGAAAATGATATTCAAAAATCATTCCTCTCCTCTATTAAAAAACCACTTCTCACCGCTTCATATATTCAATCATCTAAGAGTTTATTCATCTCTAATTTTTTTCCAAAATACACATCCATTTTCACTTCACACTACTAGGATCACTTGTAATTTTCAAAATAAAATAACCACTTCCCTTACGGAGGAGTACTTAATAGGTAAAATTGTCTTCCTTTATCATCTTAATTTTATTTATGTTCCTTAAATTATTATTATATCCACAAATACTCTGACCAAATTATCATGTTAACTCCATTATCATCAATATAATACAACTATATCATTTTAATTAATGATCCATCATCAATATACTTTCTTCATTAATTTCATTTAAAAATGAAATCATCGTCTGAGAGGTGTCGATGCACAACCATTGTGGATGAAGATTTTATATTAATTCATTTCATCTTCATTTATGGAATTGAATCCATTTTTATTGTGCAAAAAGATTCTAAAAATTTTATTATTACTTATGTAATGATTCTAGATCCATAATTTATACGTGATATTAAATAATTGGACACAGCTAGTTCATTTTGATAAAAAACAACAGTAAAAATCATTATGATTAACAATAAATGTTTTATCTAATGATTCATTGATTAGTAACTGAAAGTGGATAATATTAATTATTATTATCTTAATATTAATGTGTTTAAAGTTCATAAATATCAATTTTATTCCAATTCAGAAATTGAACTTCATTTCTCATCATTGTGCAATTCATGCTTAAAGTGTCAATTTGGGCCCACTTAATAATTTGATTGTGGAAATTACAATATTCATCTTTTAAATTTTTATATTGGTATATGATTCATCACTTTATTTGGAACATTTTTTCTTTTAGGTCTGATGGATGAATCAAAAGTGAAGATGGAGATTTTTGCACCTGAAGGCAGAAACTTGTTGGAAAAAGCATAATGGGCCTAAGGCCCATCAAACAAATGTGGGGCCCACAAACCAAGCCCAATGAAGCTCAAATTTATACAGTAGAAAGATAAAAAATCTGAGGATCAGTTTTTTCAACTGTTTCCGGAGCTAATTTTGATGTTTTCATGATGATAAAGGGTTCGGAAGTTGAGATTTAAATGGTGGACCCGACATTAATGCACAGAAATCCATCCCACCATTTCGACCATAACATCCAAAAGGTTGAGCCAAAGTTACTGAAATTTTTAAATATCATAGAGTACATATGGAAGAAGATATTTCACTCCTACAACTACTCCATATTCGGCATTCTTCAATTACAAATTCACACATCAATATGGTGGAAGAATCTAGACAGTTTTCCGGGTCAACTTCGAAACATCACTTTCCTATTGATTATTTACCCTAATTTTGACTCTATTAATATTTAGGGGGTGATTTGATTGTGGGGGGATGATATAAGGCTCCTAATATGCCTATATAAGGAGCTAATGGTGAAGGTAATAGGGGTGGATAATTTTCTTATCATCTTTTGTTGCTTGTTTCATTGTAAGGTTATGCTTCCAAATTTCCTTTGTAATGTTTTCCATTTTCATGTAAGTTTATTTTTTGGATCATTATGTTCTTAATCAACTTCTTTCTCTTAAATATTTTCCATTTAATTTATTAAACCTTTATTATCACAATGAACAGTGATATCTCTGTGTTGTTGTGAATTAGTTCACACATAGGTGTGAATTTCATTCACACACACGAAGGAGTGCTCGTTATTTCCGCGTTTTTAATTTCTTCAATCCAATTCATGTTAGCAATCTTCCGACCACCATTGAAAGTATATGATAAATGGAGGGATAAACCTTCAATTTGTTGATCTTAGAAGGATGCAAAGTCATCATTGAATGTTATTTTATGAACGAATTTTTGTTAATTGGATAATTAATTTAAGACATACATTTTTCAGTTATTTCTACTCTTCATATTTACTATGTTTGAGCAAACAAAATTAAATTAATAAATGACCATATACCTCGAAGAGGTCATGAATTTGGTTCTCTAAGTGTATAGAGGATAATTAATTGTGTTTAGAAAGCACCAAACCAGAAAATGATGAAGGTAGTGTTATTTTTGAGGAATGGATTCATCAAGAATTAATAAAACCAAAATTGTCTAAAGAAGTAAACTTCATTCAATCCACACCGAGCATAATCTTAAGATCAACCCATTTTCTTTGAATTTAATTCACTTAGGTTTCTTGGTTTTTTTAAACCATACAAAATCAAATCCAAAGTTGGCTATTTCATAGCCCATCCTTCACCAAATCATAGCCTCTCAAGTTTACATCTGCGGTCCCTGTGGATTCAACCCCTATATGTACTACATCGACCGCTTTTACCAGTAGGGTAAATTTCGGCGCAACCAAATTTTGGCGCCATTTCCGGGGACCAAGTAAGTTACCTTAGAACATCTTTCTATTCTCCCACATTTTTCTTTTCTCATCCCTATTTCTCTTCTCTTTTCCCCTTTCTATTTTTTTTACTCCCAAAAATCACGATTCCAAATTTCCAAATGATTCCAATGGAGTATAATAAACAATATCCCTTCCCAAACTCAGGATGGAATCAGTTTTAAAATCCACATTGGGAATCACCAACATTTTTTAATCAACCTTTGAATGAATACCCCACACCCGATAACTTGAACAAAATTTATAATGATGATTGTTTGAAAGATCAACTTCCATGCCTATCATGAATGATTGAAAATATAAATAATGAGGTTTTCCATGATGTAAAAACATATATCAACCCTAATCTTAAAAAAATTCATGAACAATTGTGTGAAAAAATGGAAAAAATAAATTCAGAGGTATCATGTTTTAGACTAGAACTACAAAGCATTAAAACTTGTGTGGACCCCATTATAACTAAAACCATCCCTCCCTCAATATTGATAGAATAATCTTGTACACAAAAACCTCTCATCCCTTTATTGAAGAACCAACCATAGGATTTTGGATAAATAGAGAGGATAGAGGAGTTTTTGAAGGGTCTTTAAATCAGGAGGAAATTTATTTTTTGGATTCAAAAGAGAAAAATTTGACATCTTGGATTGAGTTTCCTTAATATTACTGCATTTATAAATTTTCAGAAGCACCAATCATTGAAACAATAGGAGAAATCACAAAAATTGAGTCTATACCCATTCCTGACATTAAACTGGACAATTTTCAGGAGGAATCACAATTTCAAAATGAACCGTTTAATTCTAAATTTTTTGCAGAAGAAATTTATTTGTCAAATTTACAATATTTTTTAGGAAAATTCAATCAACCCAACCTCAAAATTATTAACCTTTCATCCCCACTTAACTATCCCTTTATAGGGTAAAAACAAGACCTTTCAGTTTTCATTCATCCATCTCAGGAAACCAATAATGTAGGAATGATCCTTGGTGTCTTAGGAAATACTATAGATGCAACTCGATCAACCATTTCATAAATTCCTTGGATTTTACCAATTATTGTAGAAAATAAGATTTTACACAAAAAAAATTCAAAAAAATAATCAATCTCCATCTTATTGAAGTGGAAAAAGATGGGTTAATTAAAATTTCAAAAGATGGAATTGGATAAGTTGGGGGGTACAAGTTGGGCTAACGACATTAAACAAAAGCGCTGCATGGGAGGAAACCCATGGTTTTCATGTTTCCATCATTTTTGGAATCGTATTTATTTTTCAAATAGGATTAAAAAATAATTTGGTTATTTTAAAAATATAATAAATTACCATAGACTGTTGACATGTTCTTCTTTTATGAGAAAGGATGGGTATGAATGGGGAGCACCGTATTCATCTGTGTCACGCGGTGTGATCTCTGAGTAATACCTTACCCGGAAATTTAAAAGAAGACAATGTATCATCAGTTTATTTTATTTATGTTTTTGTATGTTAAAAAAAATTAGACTCTTGACCTGTTCTTCTTTTATTATTATGGATGGGTATGAAAGTGGAGCACCATATTCATCCATGTCACGCGGTGTGATCCCTGAGTAATACCTTACCCAAAAATTCAAAATAAGACAATGTATCATTAGTTTGATTTAAAAAAAACATGAAAAACCATAAAAATGATGATACTTGGAATTAAATAAATCATTGTGTTGTTTTCTTTGGATGAATTGTCCTTCTTTTTAAGGTTCAGGGACTATTTTGGGTGATACATGTTCAATCAAGGAGGTGCCTACATCCCCCAAGAGATCAAATGAGTAATCTGGAGAATCATGAAACTCAACTTCAAAAACCAAGTGAATTTGTTCCATGTTTATCATTCTCAATTTCAGATTTGAACTCATCTCTTATCCCCTTCTAACTTCTCTTTTCTTTAAACACTGGGGACCATGTTATTCTATGTTGGGGGGAGATAAAAAATTATTATTTTTATTTTGTGAATAAAAACATGCATGAAAATAAAAATTCCATTAACCTTAAACATGATAACACACATTCCAACTCTAAAATTGGATATCAAATAAATTTTTCATTCCTTGAATCTTATATTAATTCAAGTTTAAGTTCATGAGCATAGTTTTTGGAATGTGCAGTTGTCCGATGTGATTTTTCAATGTTTACATTTTTGTCCTATTAAAAAAATTCCACAATGCACTTATACTGGATCGTGGGTGTAAATTTGAGTTCCTGGGTCCCTTTCTTTATAGAATAGGGATTTAGGGTCACATTTAGTTTAATTTTAATATCCAAAAAAATATTTGACCACATAGAGCAATGTTTTGTCTAAATGTGTGGTGTCCGACACTTGGGGATCGTGACTCCATAGTTGTCTTTCCAAGAGTTAGTCTTTTCATATCTATTGTGGTTAAAAAAAATTATCAAAAAAATCAAAATAAAAATGGATACTCGTATTAAGGTTTAATGTGAGTCCCACCTAGCACTTCCATTTCCCCCCTGAACAATAAAATGTGCCTCATATCTTTTGTGATGCACAACACTTTATCATGCTTAATTGAAATTGGATGAAATGTGGTGATGAATTTGAAAAAAGGAATCGGCTTCAGCTTGGGATATCCTTATGGACCTAGCTTGTTTTAAATGATTTTGATGGGTTTCGTAATTTTTTTGGTATTAGATATTTGGGTGAGCAATGTGTATTAAAATGTTTTTGGAAAAGGGAATTGAATTTCATATTTGTAATATATTTTGCTCGGGACTAGAAAAACTCAAGTTGGGGGGTATGAATCATCACTGAATGTGGATAATATTCATTGGTAATATCTTAATATTAATGTTTTTAAAAGTTCATAAACATCAGTTTTAGTCCAATTCAGAAATTGAACTTAATTTCCCATCATTGTGCAATTCATACTTGAAGTATCAATTTGGGCCCACTATATAATTTTCTTGTGAAAATTACAATTTTCATTATTTTAATTTTAACTTTTCGTATATGATTAATCACTTTATTGGAAACATTTTTTCTTTGAGGTCTGATGGATGAATCACAAGTGAAGATGGAGATTGTATCATCAGAAGGGAGAAACATTCTGGAAAAAGAATAATGGGCCTAAGGCACATCAAACAAATGTGGGTCCCACAAACCAAGCCTAATGATGCTAACATTTATACATTAGAATGATAAAAATATGACTATCATTTTATTCAAATGTGGAAAGAGATAATTATGATTTTTTCATGATGATAAGGGGATCTAAAGTTGAGATTTAAATGGTGGACCCAACATTAATGCACAGAAATCCGTCCCACAATTTCGACCATAACATCCAAACAGCTCAGCCAAATCTCCTGAAATGTTTACCTCTCATAGAGGATAGATAGAGGAAGATAGTTCTCTTATAAAACCCCACTGGATTCAGCCTTCTTCAATTACAAAATCTAACATCAATATGGTGGGCTTATTTGGACAGTTTTCTGGGTCAACTTCGAAACGTCAATTTCCTTTTGATTATTCACCCTCCTGTTGACTATATTAATTTTTGGTGGGTGAATTGAATTTGGGGGGAGAATATAAGGCTCCTAATATTCCTATATAAAGAGCTAGTGGTGAAGTGAATAGGGGTGGATAATTTTCATGTCATCTTTTGTTGCTTGTTTCATTGTAAGTTTATGCTTCCAAATTTCCTTTGTAATGTTTTCCATTTCCATGTAAGTTTGTTTTTTGTATCTTTATGTCCTTAATAATCTTCTTTCTCTTCTATATTTTCCATTTAATTTTTTAAAACTTTGTTATCACAAAGCATAGTGATATCTCTGTGTTGTTGTGAATTAGTTCACAGATAGGTGTGAATTTCATTCACCCACACAGAGGAGTGCTCGTTATTTCCATAGTTTTAATTTCTTCAATCCAATTATTATTAGCCATCTTCCGACCACCATTGAGAGTATACCATCAATGGAGTGATAACCCTTTAATGGGTTGATCTTATTAGGATGGAAAGGATAGACTGAATTTTTTTTATGAACAAAATGTTGTTAATTGGATAATTAATTTAAGACATCCATTCTTCAGTTATTTCTACTATTCATCATTACTGTGTTTGAGCAAACTAAATTCAATTACTAAATGACCATATATATCGGAGAGATCATGAATTTGGTTCTCTATGTGTATATAGGATTAGTAATTGTGTTTAGTAAGCACCAAATCATAAAATTATAAAGGTAGTGTTATTTTTGAAGAATGGATTCATCAAGAATTAATAAAACCAAAATTGTCTAAAAGAGTAAAATTCATTCAATCCACCCTGAGCATAATCCTAAGATCAACCCATTTTCTTTGAATTGAATTCACTTAGGATTCATAGTGTTCTTTAAACCATCCAAAATCAAAACCAATTTTGGATACTTCATAGCCCATCCTTCACCAAATCATAGCGTCTCAAGGTTACTTCTTCTGTCCCTGTGGATTCGACCCCTACATTTACTAAATCGACCTCTTTTACCAGTAGGGTAAATTTGGGCGCAACCATTCATACTCATACTATATAACAAAATGATATGTATTACCATTTATATTGATGTATGTTCATAAATACCCTATAAATTCATATATGGAGAATTATACTAATTACAAGTGAACTTCCATTATCATATAAAATTATACAGATCATGATAATTAAGGAAACAAAATCTCTTCAGTGATAAATTTGTATCTTTTAACACATCAAAAGAACATAAATGAAGAGAATAAATTTATCATAAGCAAAACCATGTAATTAAGGTTCTTAATAAAATAATTAATGGATTTAATTTGATTATCTGTGATGTTGATATCATGTTTAGAACACATTCAGACACAAGGTAAGAGTTTTCCAACCGAACCACAATTTTATTTTGGGTTACTCTTTCTGTGACATAATCCCAGTTAAAATTTTAATTATTCAAATTTACTAGTCATAAATTATTTATTAATGTTCTATTTATGATTATATATTATAACTCATCTTTATTTTATGGGGAGATAATGTTTTTATAAAGATATTTCTCAATTCATCCAAACAAACAAGATAGATTAAAGGGAACAACTCAATTTATTAATTATTTACAAGTGCACTCTATAATATGTATTAATTTAAAATTATTATTATAAGACTAATCATTCCATTATTTTAATACTACATTATTTAATTTCTTGTTGTCTATAATACTTTTTCTGAAAGAACTCATATTTTCAAAGTAAAAGTGAATTTCTCTCAAAAATGCTTCAATGATTTTATTATAGATTTTTTTTATTTCAACTCCTGCACATAATTTTATGTCTTATTGGGGTTAATATATTATTTTTATCTTCTAAAATATTTTATTAAATGTATTATGATAATTTTTACTATGGATGTGCTATCTTGATTACATTCACCATACTACTCATAATGGTTATTGTTTATGTTTGTAGATTGCGGAATGATATTTCCTATGTTCACGTTTATAATATATTTATTATGGGGATTTTATTGGACATAAAAAGTGATATATATCCCTAATATAGCACCTTGGTGCATCTGTAGGACATATGAGACAAAATATAATTGGGTCTTGACTAAGGCCTTACCCTAGTATTTTTAGATGTCTTTGTTGAGGACTTGATAATATGTTTCAGATGTCCAACATTATGAATTACTTCATCCTGATATTAGTAACTGATTAACCATGTGATTATTTAACAAGTATTATATAAATTATTATTTATAATAACTTATGATCATTTATATGGTTGTATTTGATACATTATGATCAAGTATATTTTAAAAGGCACATGATTTTAGTTGTTCTCTATTCCTAGTGTTTATTTTTATGAAAACATTCACTATATTACACACCCTTAAAGAGAATATATGTTCTCCCATTTATAATGATTTATTTTCTTTAGTTTGTGAAGATTTATATTTTCAATTACTTTCATGCATAATCTAAGAGTCATTTGGATTTACTATTATGTATTTCATTTCAAGTTGTAATATTTAACTTATGTTTGTATCTTTTTTTCCATAACTACTAAAATATTCATTCATTTGAGGTACCACATTCATGTAGTAATAATAATGTATGAAAAAAGGCACCAGATATGGGCTATTGGGTTGGGTTCATTAATATTAATTCTCATGAAATAATGTAAATGTGTGTTGGGATCCATTCATTTAAAATACTAAAATAGTGACACTCCTCCACCATTATGAATGGCCTCATCTCATCCCACTTCCTCACAACTCTCAAGACAATTTATAATGACCAAACTCAGCCAAAATAGCTTCTCAAAACCCTAAATTCCCCCTTGATATATTCATTCGGTATAATGACTTCCAATGAAGCTCTTTGTTGAAAACCAAAAGGAGTTACTAGATTAAGAGTTACCAACCTCCCTCAAACTCATGTATTTTATTTTCATTCTCTAGTACATAAAATATTTGTATTCCATGATTGTATATCAGAAAAATTATTCTAAAAAAACTAGGATTTTTAATTCTATGGATTTTAATTAAACTTTCACATAGATCAATCCAACTGATAATGAACATATTGTTTATGTGTACGGTGGACTACTGTCTCACTAAATGATTATTTTTTATTTTTTTACTACTCCCTATCATAGAGAAATGATTGTGGAAAATATATTTTTATATTTTATATATAATATTTATTATGTATTTTATGTTATGTAGTTCATTTAAAACACCTATATTTATACTTTCTATTTTTTTTCATTTGATAATTTTGTTTGAGGAAGTGCAGACTGTCACCCCTCAATGTGATGTAATTTGTTCATACACTACATGGAATGTATTAAGGATGATAATAGTAAATATATAATATTTATAATATATATTAATGGAATTTTTATAATGATATATTTATATATATATAATTTATATTCATTCCTTCAAGAGAACAATTAAAAAGAAAATAACTTTCATGTGTACGCATTGACTACCATCTCCATGAACCATGTATTATATTTCATGATTTTATATTATAAATATTATTATAATACAAATATAGTGAAAATAAATTATATTTAAATCATGTTTTAAATTTTGGAAATCGTGATATAAATATATGTTCCAAATATATAAACAATTAAAAGACATAAAAAAAGCAAAGTGGATTTTACCCGTAGTGAAACCATAACAAATAATTGTGATCATGAAGGTAATATAAAGACATAATAAAACCATATATGGAAATATATGTAGATATTTGGTTCTTTTATTTATTTATAATAAAACTTATATTTCTTATAAATATTTTTTGAATGAGTAAAGTGAGATTCAAGACACAATGTAAAAGAATTTCATCTCACTTGTTATTTTTCTGAGATAAAAGCCTTATTAACTTCTCAAATATTTTATGATGTGTATATAAATCCCATTAATGTGTTTCATGCGTCTTATACACAAATATATTGTTATTTATATTTTTTTTTTATATTTCATTCAGGGGGGTTATGTGTAAAAACATACAAAATATGTAATTTATTTTAGTCTCAATTTTCAATCATTAAAACACATGCCATGTTATATGCATATATTTCTATATGAACTTTATACACTGGAATTGAAAAGTTATAACATTTATATCCTTCTTCTTTTGATATTTTAGACCTCTATGTAATTAAATCATACAACATAGGGATTATGACTCAATGATACCATGTGGAATGAATTTATTAAAAAACAATATCATGGCATATCGAGTATGATTATAATCATGTTTCAATTAATGAAATATTATGATCCATTATTCCAGAACACAACTGAATTTTATTATACATTGGTTAGTATTGATATATTAATGTATTAGTATGATTTTAATTCAATTTGTTACTTAAGAAAATTAATAATTTTTCCAACATAATATGACTATACCTCTCTCTTTGGTCAAAAATCAATGATTCCTTCCAAAAAAAGTTCTCTAAAAGGTTTTACAATTATGTTATAATATTACCATAAAAACATTAAAAATAATTATTACCCTTGTTTTACCTTTTCCGCAAATTTTGTGCTCGAAAATGGAATATTCTGGTCGTTTTATAATCAAGGAATGTTTCTAAACTTTTTACCATGCAAAGGGAATATTCTTTTTACCACATACAACATGTATAGATTTAACCACCTTAATTTAGTTGATGTTTCTATTACATGATTAAAAGTATAATTTTTTTGAAGTTTCTTTTAAAATCTATTTTCAAATAAATGTTTTGAAAATCGGTTACATTCTAATATCATATTTTTGAAGGTAAAATGGGTTTCAAATGGTTTTCTAGCTCCATAATAATTTTCTAAGGAATAAATTATTTTAAATTATTTTAAATTATTATTTTTTTATTTTTTACATTTATTTTCAACGAAATTATTTTTCTAACTATTTATTAGTAATAATATTTCATAGAATAAGGATATTTTCCTCAAGAAATGTTATTAAAAAATATTTCAAAATTATTCCGCATCTTACATGACATTCAAAGGTGTTACTCATTATTTTTGGTTAAATGACTCAATATTATATTCATATTAATTCTCTAAATTGATTATGTCATGAATGAATGATTTTTATGAACATCATTTCTATTTCACAAGTTATATTGTTTTGAAACATGCTTCTTTTCACTGTTTATGATTATGATGAAATGATTATGAAACATGTATTCTTTCCCATAGGTTATGATATGATTATATATTTATTATTCCTAGTTAATTTTATGGGTTATAATATGATTGTTTATAATATTGTGGAACATGTACAAATGATTTCACTGTGTGATTTGTGGGACCTATATCTCCGTCTATTTCATTGGGTAATGATTTATTTCTCATGAGATAGGCATTGATAGAATGAGGAGTGAACTCAAGTCAGTATTACAAAGATCAAATGAAGAGTGAACTTAGTTCAGTAATACAAGGAAGGAATGGTGTGTAAAATGGTCTCTTTAAATGGATCATTTCACTATGATGGCCTCAGTAGTGATTCTTTGACTACTATGGAATTCAGATACATTCTAATGTGTTTTCCAAAATTAAATGTTTTATTACTATGTTATGATTTAATGGAATATTTTATTTATTTAATTATGATTCATCTATTATGAACTATCATGTTTTATTCCATGATTCATGTAATGATATTTGACTTGAAGGGTGTGATCTTTAAATGTTTAGATCAAATCCTCATACTCTTTTGATCATGTTTATGCTTACATGTCTCCCTTGTTTTCACTTATTGAGCATCAGTAATTACCCCTTTTTGTGTTTCCTTCCATTGGTTATTAATATATATGTTATGTATTTTGTTCCTTAGAATGGTTCAAGTCAAGAAGTACCTTCTATGATATAATGCACCTCACTTGTGTACTAGTGCTCATGTTTCTAATTTCCAAAGGCATTAAAGAACAACATTATTGGGTTGTCTGTTTTTGTAATGTTTTATGTACTCTGAAGAAGTGATGTAATGTTTATTTATGTTCAAGATTGGGTTGTTATTGGTATGGGATGACTAATATATAGAGTAGTTTATGAAACATAGTTGTATGTCTAGAAGAGATTTGTGATGATTCTCATGAAAAAAATGAAATAATAACTATTTGGGAGATGTAGATAATGAGGATGACAGTTTTCTATGACTTTATACATTGTATGAATTTAGAGGATAACACCCACCATAGTAGAGTAGATCATTTCACCAATTCAATTGCCCATTTCTTTCATAGCATATTGATTTTATTTTAAAAAATCAACTATTGGGATGCCCTTATTATAGGTATCTATAACATTCACCTTTGATAATGAACACCATACATGTATTTATTTATATATTAAATAAAATGAATATTTTATTAAGATCATATGATGGATATGAATAAAAAAATGAATCCACAATAATATTTATCCAATGGATTGTTAATATGGAGGTAAATAGTTTATCTAGTATTTATTAGATCATGCATACGACCATTCTGAAAAAACATTTTATCTGTATATAGATATTTTATTCCAGAACCATTGGTTTTTTAGTGTTGTAAGAATATTTAGTTATCCGCATAATTGAATAGAGTTATAAATGATGAAGGAAAAATGGTAAAAAACTAAAATTACACACAAATTACGTTGAAATATGTTTTATGGATCATTTGATATGAATAATAGTGATAATGATGATGGTGATTTAATTGAGGAAATGACAATGGTAGTTGAAGATGAAATTCATGATTGCCTAATGTTTTTTGAGAATATAAAGTGTTTTTCTAGGAGGTAATTGTATATTGGTTGTACTAAAAAAACATCATTTTCATCTCTATTGCTGTTACATAAAATAAAATATGGAATTAGATACAGGGTCATCATCTTTAGAAAGCTACTTGGACTCCGGAGTATTATTCTTCCAAAATAATATGAACATCTATGATAAACATATGACTCTAATAAAATTATACGTTTAATGGGAATCATCAAAAATATATACAAGATTATCGAAATGATTTCATATTGTTTTAAAGAGACCATGAATCACTCCTAAAATTCATTAATATTGCAATTGATCAATAAAATAAAAATTAATCAAGTCATTCAAAATATGTATGGTAATTTACTATCATTCCATTGTTTAGAATACAATATCGATGTTAGGAAACCACAATACATTTTAAATTGTATACAGATAATAGAATTGTAGATGAGAACCTATGTCATCTAATATATTCTCCATAGTGGAAGAAATTTGTAACTGATTACACTAAATTTGTAAAGGAGAAAAACAACATTTTCTTCTTTTATCTAAAAACGGAATAAATCTTTTGGGGGTTCAGATTAGTACACATAGTACATGGATCATTAATATCGGTAAATTATAACTTTTACTTATTTTTATGTTTGATGTGATAATTCATTATATTGATTCTTCTCATATATGGATCAAATAAACTCAGTATTGATATTGATTTCTATTTTTCTCCATTTATCGTTGAATTGAAATTGAAGTGGGATTCATTTGTTACAATGTTTGAAACTCATGGAAGTTAATAATTAACATTGAGGGAACTCTTGTACGAGACGATAAATGTGTTTACATTTTAAAATTTTTATTTTTGCATATAGAATTAATTTAATATTGGGGAATCTCAATTTTAATGAATGAACACACTCATTTTGGGTGACAAATTCTTTCAATAATGTCTTTAAGACATTAAAAAAAAATTTAACGACAACATAAATAATGATCCTTGAGGAAAACATTCAATTGAAATACCAATAAAGGTACAACACAATATCCACTAATTAGTTCTCAAATAATCTGTAATGTAAATGATATTTACATTTTTTTATAAAAACATATTTGAGAAAACATAAATAATCAGTTTTAAAGAAGAGAGAAATTTTCATGTAATTTCCTTATTAGAATTTTTTGTACGTCAAACATTTTCTTGAGGTTATTAATATAAAATAAATTCATTTTATTATGTCATTATCATGTTATTAAATGTTCTAGAAAAAAAATTGATTGCATCCAGGATACATTGGACAGGATTTATATGGGGATAAATGAATATTTGGAACCAATGAATGGTAAAGGGTGTAATTTTCTTCCTCCAATAGCTTTCACTCTATCCAAATAGGAAACCATGGAATTTTTCCTTTTTAATGGTGTAAAAGTTTAATAGATATATTCTTAAAATATCAAGAATGTGGTTTCACTGACAAGTTTAATGTTATATTGACTAAAATCTCCTGATTTTCTTATTTTTATAAAATATTGGAATTTTTTATTTTGGTTTCATTCATTCTAAAAATTTAGGACATGAATTAACCCAAATAAACTTATTTTTCAAATGAATAAGAAATAATTTTATTGACCAGATGATGTTTACAATCAAGAATATGTTGATTTTAGACATATTATTTGAATTGGAGATGTTCTCCACACCATAGTTATTTGATATAATGGTCCACCTGATGGTTTTCATTCATAGAGAGGTTTAACTTTGTGGTCCTATCCATTACAAATGGATGAACCCCTTTTAATAATATATGATGACTTTAAAATGGTATGACAAAAATCAATTTCAATTGGAATGTTTTGTTTCGGAATGATATATTGTTAAAAATATATATTTAATTCATTATTTATTTCCTCTATGACGTTGAAATCATCATTCTCTTGGATTCTTGTCATTGAAGAAGCATTATAGGAGATGGGATTTTTAAATGAGAAGTTGTTATAATTTCTATCACAAATAAGGAGTAAGATTAGCATTACATTATACATAATAGTGATGATTTTGATCAATACATTGAATCCCATAAATCAATTTACATATATATTAAAACATCAATGAAAGAAAGGTGGATATGAAATACATATAATCAATAGTTTATAGGATGGTTCTGAGATATATTTGTAAAGGAGTTATCAAAAAATCTAAATATAATTACTAAAGGAATTTAATGGCTAGCTAGGGGACTGAATAAAAATGTTATATCATAGAGTGGGAATTTAATCAATAGTTATAAATTCTATAGAAATTAATAATAGGACTTCAGTATGAAAAAAATAGTGGAGATATGCTTGTTGTGGAATCGATGCACATAATTGTTTCTGAGAATAGAAATCCAAATTTTACAAATATATCAGATTTTGGAATTATCAAATAGATATACCTGTTGGATAATTCATAAGTTCAAGTGTTGATTTTTTTTCAATAGGCTTGACAATAAGAGTGTTTTTAATTTTTCTGAAATTGTCTTCGTGATGGTAAATTTCATTATCGTGTGGAAAAAATATGTGTCATTTTTAATGGCCTTATAAGAAGTGATTGTATTTTGTGTCTCAGATACAAAATAAAGAACTGGTCTATTATCCTAGTTGTGATGAAATTAAATTTATGGATTAGTGAATATTCAGTATAGGATGAAACCAACATTGGAGATAATTTTCACTTCATGCTGGTCAATATTTATAAAATATCATTTAAATTAGAGGGGATCATAAGTATAGGAATTTTATTATCGATGTAAGATCAAAATACTAAAATAGCATTAAAAAATATTGAAATTTATATGAGAATGATATTGGTTTTTATGATACTAGGTTTCTCCTGAATATATTATCTTTTATCTAATGCATTAACATATTCTATATTGTTATGTTTTGCAACTCATGTAGACAATGGAATTTTTAGATGTTGATATTACCAAACATGATGAAGAACAAATCATTGCTGCTCGGAATGAATACTTATTAATGTATTAAATGTGTGTTGATGAAAAAATTAATGAATCACCACTATTGTATTGATAAATATTATCATGTAAATAAGTAGGTGTATGAATGTTTTGTTTGGTTGGAATCATTGTAGGAAACCAGTTAACCCCAACAAGTCAATTTTCATTAGTTATTACTGGTTCCTTGTGATGATGAATATTCTAATTGATATTGATTCATGGAACCACATCCAATATGTAATAAATGAATCAAATTTGGAATATTTAAAGGTAATGTTACAATATGCATTCTATATTTTAATGAAATAATATATGTTGAATCATTGACTTTGTTTTCAATATTCCTTATTGAGATCATTTATTGTAGTTCATTTATGTATAAAAATTATCTTATTAGCCACTATAAATGTCTATATATGTTGTTGTACACTTATTACCATGTAATGTATTAGGGATGATGAGTGGAATGTGAATCCCGCCTCACCAATTATTTTTTGACAGCTTATAAAATAGAAAAAAAATGTTGTGATTTCATCCATCGTCGGGATAAAAAATCATTACTAGTGCATTAAAATTGATAAAATATTATTTGAAATTATTTATTTCATCCAATTTGATTCAAAATTGATAATTTTTTAAGAATAAAACGATTTTCAAAAATAAATAGCATGTGTCAAAACCAATATACCGTTATCACAAAGAAATAATGGGGTACACATCACAAGATAATAAATTGTTCTATATTTGAAATAAACAATAAGAGTTATATGTGATATAAAACAACATAACTTCTTTTTTTATGTAGGTAGATGATTCAAAATATGAATCCCATTTCAACCATATTCATCTTCTATTGATAGAGTCTGACATTAATAATGACAGGAAACTAGTGGATAAAAACACAAAAGTTGTGTATGGATCATATGTATGTCTGAAGTAATTTTAATTTATTATTATTTATAATAGTATTATATAATAATAATATCCACTTACAGTCAATTTTTTATTATATTTTTTACACACATGAATTATTAGTGAACATACCATAAACAAACTACCTTAAAAGGATTTGAAGTGTTTGAAAAAAATTGGTCATGTTTGAGGAGTAGGTTCTAGAGTGTCTCCGTGAACTTATTTCGAGCTTATAAAACCACATGAATATACATATATAATAATGAAAATATTTATAAAAAATATATATTATTTTGATGATATTATAGTCTTGATTGGCTTAGAATATTAATGTATGAGACTTGATAAAATTTATTTGTATTTGGAATAAAGATCCTCACATGATGGAAAAAATGAACCAGCTATATTTATGATAAATCATTCGCCTCAACAACATACCATACATGAGGTTATCAATATGGTCATTACTATTTCTCCTAAACTTGAATCAAACTACGTCTATTATAATTATATTAAAAAAATTCATAGGGTATAGTTTTATGTGATTTCAATAAGTCAAACCCACACACCAAGTTGTGGTGATGGGTATCATTTATAATACCCTTGGAGATGTGATAAAATATAAATAAATTAAAAAAATATCACCTCTGAGTGGGTATTATGGTAGATAATGAAAAAAAATACTATTTTTCATCTTATACCTGATTATTTGGATATTACTGCTACTGCCAATTATTTTTTTCATTATTAAAATCCGGTTTGTGGGTTCTCGGTACCCCACTACATGATTTCAATATAACCACTTTCACCCTTACACAATAAAATCATATCCACTGTGACCAAGAAACCAAGAACTAGGGCACAAGAACATCATAAATGCTGGCCAAACCTTAGAAAGGATTACCTTGAATGCCCTACGGCGCGACCATCGACACCGCCCCAAATCCTTTTGTTGGAAAACACCGGAGGAATTCACCCATCCTACAAGAGAAATCAAATGGACAAGAGTCCATCCACATAGGACGTCAAAGAATCAAGACTGAAGTTGACCAAATCCGGATGCCTAAAGCACCCTCATCCGCAGATAACCCAGAAAAGTGTTGCCATCGAAAAACAACAAACCAGAACAGAAGCAACAACACCGAACAAAGTCATTAAAACCTAATGAAACATCATCATCGAAGTTAAATAGATGCATTAAAAAGTAGCTTAAGTTTCCCAGTGTCGGCCTCCCTAAACAAGTTCCATGAGATGGATGTTACCTGGATGTTTGGGGATCCCATCATCAGCTTTTCCAACTCTGAGGCCAGCTGGTCCCAAGATTGAATTTACTCCTCAACACTAACCTTCCCTTGATTAAATCCCCCAACAAGTATTAGGTCCTCTTTATAAATCCAATCATATTGCTCCTCATTAGAATCCATCTTTAAGGGCCTCCCTGTCATTTTTGCAACCTCCTCCTCAGAAGCATTAAGAAACAACACCTGTTCTACCACCTCATCCTTAGTGCTTAACAATAAAACTAGGTTTTGATCACCCACGTCCTCAGATCGTTGATGGCTCTCATACACCCAGTCTTCCTTCTTGCTGTTGAGCTTCCTAGCTGACCGAGTTTCCAAAGGAGGTGGTAGTGATGAGTAATCATTCTTATTCCTACTCCTCCTAATACCCTTATATTTCATTGGACTTGATGATTCACCATCAAAATGACTGGGTCTATCAATGCAGACATTCCAGTAACCCCCAACTGCATCAGATTTGTTATCAGAATCAGAACTCAAACCAACCTCGGCAATCCCCTCAATCCTATTACTCAAACGAATAGGGGAATCGTTCCAGATTCCCTTCCCTGAGAAGGTTATCCGCATCTATTTCATCCCCCTGAGTCCCCTGCCGCATGTCTCCAATGGATGTATCAGACACCACCACCAAAGAAGTTCCCTGCCTCCCCTTCTGTAGATCCCCACTCCCCTGTCCAAGAGCCTCAACGTTGAAGAACTCCATGCTGACCTCCACCTGCGTCTTGGATAGCCTCATTCTGCAAAAGCCATCAGAAAATAACAGGTTACTCTGCTACCATACAACCTTCTTCATAGGCGACTGAGGTTGGGTTGACCGGATAGACCCAGCTTCCATAGACAATTCATAATTCCCTGTGAAATAATCAGGTTTCTTTCCCTCCCGTTGCAGACTGCTGTCACACACTCCCCTGCCCAACCAGGAATTCAAAATAGCTGGAATCTATTCCTCCTACTCCTGCATCCCAGACCTTTCACCACCACCATCACCTTTCTAAGAGACAAATCGAAACCCCCTACGACAATGGTTCAGAGAGTGACCCTAACATTTTCACCCAAAACAGAAATCTGTCCAAGTCTCATAAACAACATGTTGTTTTCAGCGATACTCCTCCCCTACCATAATCCAGACATACTCAAACGATATCCAATAAACATCCATTTCATCGCAGATACACGGATTCATATGATGGAAAAGGGCCTCAATGCGACTTTCTGAGCACAGATACCTGCCAATCATGTTCCCTAGAATACACAAAACAGCAGAATTTTGAAACGAAAGGGGATTATTGGGAAATCATACCCATGTTTCCATAATGGGAGTATCCTGCTTCATATTTAAATCAAAGGACTATCGAAGCTAGAAGAATCTGAAACCGTTGAAGCTGCGTGATGCACTTGACCAAGCATTGTTGAGGTCCGCTACTGAGCTGAAATGGATCATAATCTTCCGATTATCCAAATGACCGACAGTAACCCTATCAAGTAGCTTCCATGTTCTGAAAATGTGAATGTCGAACGAGTCCACTGACATACGACGTCGATAAAACCTAGAAATCAATGTGTGATTCAACAAATCTGAGGATTCTGAAAACATTGTCACTGCTAACTGGAGATCAGGGCAACCATCAAAAAGTTCTGGAACTTTCAGACCAAGTGAGCTTCGATGGAAAGGAGGAAGCAACTCAGGATTCGAAAAGGGGGTAAATATGGTAGTCACACCATTAGAAGACGATGAGGGTCCCTCCCCCATCAGTGGGGGAGGGACCGACATGAGGGCCGCCTCCGTCACGGAGAAGAGAAACGGCTCCGCCGTCATGGAGAAGAGCAAGAATTCCACCCTCTATTTAAAATTGGTTGGACATATGGATATTAAAATTATCAATGATTCTATTGAAACTTCTGGAGAATGACAGTAAAATATTATAATGAAATACGTTGCATTTATATAAAAAAAATTAAATTTTATAACCTTTAAATGTTGATGAAAAAGGTCAATGTGAGGTATGATATTAAATATGAAAAAATGATGTGGAAATTTATGGTTAGATCAAGATAATGTAGTTAATATATCATGAAATAAAATGGACCTTCTTGGAGTACCTTGTAATGCACTGACCCCTGTTACCCAGAGTCGGTGCATTATTACATATCATCGGCATGGTCACAAAAGATCAAGTCTCAAAATACTGATTAGTTTAGTAGCCTTGGAAACACTAGATACATGCATACAGTTTAAATACAATCATAAATTGAAAAATACTACAACAACATCTTGTCTTCATATACCCTCATACTATCACTATAAGTCATTCATAAATTACTTTTTCAAACCCTAGGAAAAATAAAACATTGAAATGGGTGAGCTCTAATGCTCTGTAAGGATAACAATATAGCGGAAACTTTCATAAATGAGCATAAACATTTAAATAAATGTATAACTAAAACAAAAGACATTTAAACTTGATATTAAAAATAATATATAAAAGGTAAAATGATATAATTCCATTTACTTATTCACATTGATATTCTACTAGTCGAATAATCACATACAATATCAATAACCACTTTCATAATGATGGTATGCATATTTCCAGACTATCATTACCACATAGTCAAGGCCTCGTGCCAAGACTACAAATAAGATTTTTTCAAAGCCTTGTGCCAAGAAAAAAGTTTGTCTCATGAGACCTACCGATGCATCGAGGAGTTATAGCGGGCTCCACCCATCACTTATTAAGTCCAAAGAATTCCTCATATAAACAGGTTTAAACAAAACATAAACATTCGTATTAAAAGCATCATACGAAATGTAAATACATTCTCCATAAAGCATGAATGGTATAAAAATAACACATCCACAGTCAAACATATCACAAAAACTTCAATACAATATATAAGTTTTGTATCATAACAAATCAACATTAAATAAGCATAAAATACATCAAAGGATGTTGACATAGATGAAATCAAAACTATTTGATAGAAATATCTCTTTTTTCAAATCATTTAAAAGTCACATAATTATAAAATAAAACATTTAATTTGAAAAATATTCTTATAATCTTGTAAGGGAAGCTTTGACGATTTATAACGGCGTAAAATAGCCACATCCACCATATAAGTTAAAAATACAATCTTACATTAATTCTGTCGAAAAGGTCTAAAAGGTCCATGTTTGGAAAACGACGGAGGGATTCCTTCATAAAATTCTAATATAAAGTCAAACACGGGTATAAATGACTTTATCCCATTTTCTGTAAAATATTATGAATGTTTTGAAATATATTTATAAGAAACATCGATGTGGGTGATAAATATTTCCTAGAAGATAAATACGTATAAACAACCTCGAATAATGAAGAGATTGTGAAATAAACCCTTACCTTGTACTTTTCCTTGGCTGATGGGAGGTTAACCTCCTATATAATGGTTAAATAATTGTTATTAAATGATACAAGAATCATATATATTAATATGATATCATATATGATCTTTTAACTTTGCTTTGTTAATAAAATCGTAGTTTTATCGTCATTTCGAGTGTTAAGTTACTCATTTTCTTTTATATGTTTTGTTACATAAGACGTGTTTGTTATGAATTGGTTTTATCATATTCATATCCTGAACTATATAAAGTCTTTAAAAATTATTTTTTACCCTCAAAAGAAAATTATTTGTGAATGGATACGATGAGGAATGATTCTCATCGCATTCGTGGAGACGGTAGTCAGTACATACGCACGAGCGACAATATCATTATTTTGATATTAAAATAATATATAATTGGATAGTATATCATATTTAAAGAATCAATATTATTTTATATTTATTATTTACATGAATTATACATCAATATTATACCCAAATAAATATTAATATATTGAATAACAATTACACCACAATGTGGAGACTGTAGGCCATACGTGCGCACGTATGGTGACATGTCATTCAAGGGATGGATAGAATAATGAATTTGTTTGTTAAATATTTATAATAAAAACATATTATATAGATGATACTGGAGTTATTATTTTAGAATGGAAATAACAAAGAATGATGAAGTTGAAGAAGAAAGGAAGTTTATAGAGGGTGGTGAAGACGTTACCTCTTCTTTGGGATCTTCCTTTTGATTTGATCAAAAGGGCTCTGTAGGTTGGATTTATGATCAAACTAATGACTCTAAATTGAATTGAGGGAAGTTGGGATTCTATTAGGGCAGAGTTTGGCCGATCTAAATGGCTTTGAAGGTTGAATTAATGAGAAGGGGGAGTGCCCTTTTATAAGAAGGGTGAGGGGATCCTTTGGAAAATCAAGAAATATTATTTTATAATAAATCCATATTCGGTTTTTAATGGCTCCAAAGTAGATTATTTAAATGTTATGGTGGAGATAGGTCGAAAAAAAAACTCATCCAATAGATTTTAGATAGGTTAGGGTCACATTATTAACCTTATCTTTTAGTTTTAACTCTTAGTTAATTATTTTGTCACCTACCATGTCACTTTGTCTTTTTATATTATATAGTAAATAAACATACTATATAAATCCAAACGACCCCAAAGTGGACCATTAATGATACACCAATCATGATATATGTCCTTTGGCCAATGCTTTGATTTTTATGAATTAAATATCAATTAATAATATAATATTCGTTATAAAAACTCTTTTATGTCAATTTTGACACTATTGGGTATTTTGTTTTTGATAAATTCATAACAGCATTATTACTTCGAACCTAATTCATTTAATCAATCCTAACATGTCATATTAACTTATGAAATTCTTGGAATTCATTAAAAGGCACAAATTATATTTATTTGGGTATTTATAATATCAATTATTTTGGTATTTCACTGATAAGGTAATTACTGCATCATCATTGTGTCATTAATAAATTAACTTATTTATTGTCTAAAAATTATAAATAAAATATAATTATGTAGGAAATATTTTTATATTTCTAATTAATATTTATAATCAATTTTATTTTATGTATAACTCTATATTAAAAATGTTTTTGTGAATAAACTTTGATTTTAACTCTTTCAACTCTTCTTTGAATTAAATAATAATAAATGTCCTAATCTAATCCAAGTGGGCCTAAATGATAATATTTTATTCCTAAGGTTTTTTTGGTCTTGATAAACTTTTCCAATAGAATTAGGACATGTGTTAGGGTAATATTAATATCATATTTACCCTGAATTACACTGTTTACTTTTTGCCGTGGTAATAAAAGTATAAAGTTATTATTCACCAAAAATATTTATTATCTTATTAAACCGCATTTTTCTCCTTGATATTAACCATGTATCTTGGATTTTAGTAATTCCACTCACAGAAATGGTAAAATTATGTTTTATGTAAATTTCCAAATTCTCCTAGGAATTGGGTAAAAGACGATTAAAAGTTCAATAAAATTTTTATATATCTAAAATTATTCTAAAATAACTTCAATGAATTACATTAAACATATAAAAATATTATGTATCTATTTTGACCTTAATTAAATTTAAATAAAATAAATAATTATCTAAATAAAAATTCGTTTTTAAATAATAACTCAGTGTTTTTTCAATATTCATCAAAAATTGAAAGTGTTGAGTAAAATACCAAAAATTCACCCTAGGCTAATTTCGATATACTGAATCCAAATATGAAGTCCATATTGAAAGATAACATTTATAAAATTTCAAAGAGTGGGTATTACTATTCATAACAGCTAATTTGATTGGTCGCAGTGTGTTAGAACTCGAAGTTGCGTACAACACACGCTACTGTATTATTCAAAAAAAAGCGTACCATGGAAGCATGAGGTGTTACATTCTCCCCTCCTTTAAATAATTTCGTCCTCGAAATTTCTATAATATTATTGCATAAAATGACTCGGGTGGTTCTTCGTCATATGTTCATCGGGTTCCCACTTCGCCTCTTCCATTTTATGGTTTCTCCATAGAAAATTTACCAGATGAGTCATCCGGTTTCTCAGCACTTGTTCTCTCGTATCAAGAATCGTGACAGCCTCTTCACAAGAAGAGAGGTTGGGTTCCATTTCTAATTCCTTATATGTGATTACATGTGTTGGGTCAGGTGTATATTTTCTCAATAGTGATACGTGGAATACATCATGAACTTTGGAGATATTTGGCGGCATTGTCAAATGGTATGCTACAACCCCAATTAGTCCTAGAATATCGAAAGGCCAGATATACCTAGGACTCAATTTAACTTTCTTACCGAAAAGTATAACTTCCTTCCATGGAGATACCTTCAAGAAAACATGATCTCCTACCTGAAATTCCAAATCCTTCTTTCAGTTATCGGCATGGCTCTTCTTCCTACTTTGAGCTTCTTTGATGTGGTTTTGGATTACCTTTACCTTTTCCATCGTTTCCTCCACCAGTTCTTGGCCAACAAGTTTTCTTTCACCAATGTCATCCCAACAGGTTGGTGTGCGACATCTCCTTCTGTATAACACTTTATATGGTTCCATCCAAATACATGAATAGAAGAAATTGTTATATGAAAATTCTACCAGAGGTAAATATTTATCCCACTTACACTGAATGTTAGGTGATCATGATCTCAACATGTTTTCTAAGTTTTGAATATTTCATTTTGATTATCCATCAGTTTGAGGGTGGTAGGCAGTGCACAAATGAAGTTCAGTATCCAAGGCCTTCTGAAGACTCTTCCAGAATCTTGAATCACAATGGGTAGAATGATCAGAAACAATCGATAGGGGTACTCCATGAAGTCTCAAAAATTCATTAATATATATCCTTGTTAGACTTTCAGGTGTTAAATCCTCCGTTATAGCAAAAAAAGTGCTATCATGGTAAGACGATCAACAATGCCCCATATTGAATCATTCCTTCTAGGATTCCTTGGTCATCCCATGACAATGTCCATCGTGATATTATGCCATTTCCTCTCAGGTATAGGAAGAGGATGCATGACTCCTCCAGGTTGTTGCCTTCCAGCTTTCACTTGTTGAGAAACCATACATCTTTACACAAAATCAGCAATCTCCCTCTTCATGTTGTCCCACCAAAAAATGTTCCTTCATATCTCTATACATATTGGTGCTCCCAGGGTGTATAGATAAATTGGAACTATGAGCATCATCCAACAATTTTCTTTTTAGATGAGGTATATTTGGAACACAAAGTCTCTTCCCAAACATCAAAATTCCAACTTCAAACACAATGTCACTCAATTTCCCATCATTCACAGCTTTAATCTTCCTTTGTAACTATTCATTAATGGTCTGAGAACTCTTTATCCTTTCTAGTAAAGATGGTTTGGCAACCATTTGAAAAGGAATTGATGTTTCACCTTCAATGGTGATTCGCATATCCATCTTCACTAGATCCATGAAAATAGGATCCCTTTCTATTCTCATTACGTTCAAAACTCTAAGATCCTTTCTACTCAAAGCATCCGCCGCCTTCTTTGCCTTCCCCGGGTGGTATTGTATCGTTCAATCATAATTATTGAGTAGTTCAATCCATCTCCTTTGACACATGTTGAGTTCTTTCTGTGAAAAAATATACTTCAAAATCATGTGATCAGTATAAATCTCACATTTCTCACCATAGCGATAATGTCTCCATATCTTCAAAGAAAAGATTACAGCATCTATGTCAAGGTCATGAGTAGGATAGTTTTTCTCATGAATTTTCAGATGTCGTGAAGCATAAGCAATAACTATATCATTTTGCATAAGGACACAACCAAGTCCTTTCATTGATGCATCAGTATAAATAATAAACCATTCATTCATTAATGGTAGAGTCAATATAGGATCATTAACTAATCTTCTCTTTAGTTCATCAAAACATTCTTCACACTCTTTTGACTAGAAAAATTTATCCCCTTTACGTGTGAGCTTCATTAATGGGTTAGCCAATCGAGAAAAATTCTGGATGAAACGTTGATAATAACCTGCCAAACCAATAAAACTACGTACCTCAGTTATACTCATTGGTGCTTTCCATTCTTGGACTGCCTTTGTCTTATAAGGAACAATGGAAATTCCATCCTTGGATACAGTATGGACAAAAAAATAAATCTCTTGAATCCATAATTCACACTAGCTAAACTTCCCATATAATTCATGTCTTCTTAGAGTCATCAATATAATGCGCATGTTATTTTCATGATCTTTGTAGATTTTGGATTATACCAAGATATCATCAATAAATACCACTAAAAAGTCATCAAGATATTCCTTGAAAACTCTATTCATTAGATCCATGAATATAGAGGGTGTATTAGTCATCCCAAAATGAATTACTGTAAACTCGTAATGCAGGTACCTTGTTTGAAATGCTGTCTTTGGAATGTCTTCATTCATCACACACAACTGTTGGTATCCAAATCGAAGGTCAATCTTTAAAAACTAGTGAGATCTATATAGTTTCTCAAATAAATCATCAATGCGAGGTAGGGGATACTTGTTCTTTATTGTTATAGCATTGATCTCCCTATAGTCGATACATAACCTCATAGATCCATCTTTCTTTTTAACAAAAAGAACAGGGGCTCCCCATGGAGAAACACTGGGGAAAATAAATCCCTTATTACTCAATTACTATAGTTTTTTCAATAGTTCAACTAATTCCAATGTGGCCATTCTATAATGGGTCTTCAATATAGGCCTTGATCTAGGAATTAAATCAATGGAAAACTCATTTTCTCGTTCTGGAGGATTTCCATGTAAATCTTATGGAAAAACATCTACATATTCTTTCATAATAAGTACATCCTCTAATTGAACATTCCTTTCCTCGCCCACAGTCATTTCATTCTCTTCCACCCCAATAATTTAATTTAGTTGAGCTACTGGGGGTGGATCTAGATAAGAATTGGGTGGTCACAATTCTACTCTAAAGATAAGGTGTTCTTTATCATCATCATCAAAAAGCGTAACAACCTTCTTCTTACATTAAATATTCACATCATAGTATGAAATTCAATCCATACTGAGGATTATATCAAACTCAATCATAGGTATGACAATGAGATCAGTGGATAAAGAACATTTATGTGCTCTAATGGGGACTTATTCCCAAAACATAGTTGCAATGATAATTTCCTTTGGAGTTCTAACTAACAACACCTTTGGCAAATCAAATTGGAAATATCTAATTTTCACAGAAAACTAAGAAGATATGAAACAATGCGATTATAAAAAATAAAATAAATCATTTTATAAACATGAGGAAACCATTAAATTACCTGCCACCGCGTCTTTTGGAGCTTCTACCTCAACAGTAGTGATAGCATAAGCTTGGCCTTGATCCCTTGGCCTTCTCTACAGTAAGTTCCCCTAATGCATAGGACATTAATTTGCATCATGTCCCATCTCACTGAAATTGTATCACTAGTCATTGGTAGCTTCCTTCTTCCCTTTGTAATCACAAGCATGGTGGCCTTTTTAACCACACTTGTAACAGACACACATTCCCTTCATGCAAGTACCAGGGTGTTTCTTCCCACATTTACTACAGGATTGATATTCAACTTTTCCCTTCATCCCCTTATTTCCATTTCCAGATTCATCAGCAGATCTCTTCTTCTCTTGCTTTGCTTTATAGTCATAAGACATAGAGAATTCATGTTCAGTCTTGATTGCACATGATACAATGTCTTCGTACGACAAGAAGGATTGTGAGACTAATGCTCAATAATAAAATGGTTTTAACCCATCAAAGAAACGATCAATATTACCTCTTCGGTTATGTATATAATCTCCAGCATACCTTTCTAACCTAGTAATGTTATCCTCATAATTTGTTACATTCTCATTATCATTTTGCCTCAGAATCAGAAATTTCCTTTCCATATCAGCTTGATGGTCATGAGGAAGGTATTTTTTTTAAGAAAAGCACTTTGAACTCCCTCAATTCCATATTTGATACTTCATCATATTTCTTCGTGTTTTGAATCAATGACCATTGTTGATCTGCATCTCCAGTGAGGGGTAAAATTCCATGAAAACTAGTTCCCTTTCACTACTACCCACGTCATGGAATATTTTCTCTGGGGAACTAATCAATTGTTCAGCTACTAATGGATGTGTAATACCATTGAATGTTTGTGGTTTCTAACTCGTGAATTGATCTAACATTGATCCTCTACGCTGCGGATATGGGTGCTCCATACGGTTAATGTTATTATTCATAACCTGAGTGAGTTGTCCTAGTATGGTGATTAGCTGATCAGCACCAGTTGCATCACAAGCTCCACTATAATTATTTTGAGCAGGAGGTAAATCCCTACATGGAGAGCGTGCAATGATATGGTTTCCATTCCTTCCTCTAAGAGCCGTTTCTAAACAATGGCATAAACTAGATCAGTTTATGAATCAATATACATAATTCCATTCTTATAAAACACTTAACATAAAATGAACAGTTTATGGCTATAATACATTATCATAAAAATGTTTTCTTTGAGGAAGTATGTACTCATAAACCCTTCATAATGGTTCGTAGGAAAATTTGAATTATCCTAAGAATATCCCCCGAGAGTGTCGTAACCATTATTGCAGCAAGGCCCTTTGTCGTGCACCAATTCTAGTTCGAGTCTTGATTAAAGTGGTGTTTTTGGGTTTTAACCCTAGGTACATCTGTGCCAGAGCCACCTATACCTACTCATATCCAGACAGGGATGTATTTCTAGGAGAACTCACAAAATCTCTACAATACCAAAATTCTAGAATGTTCTTCTACACTAATACTCAAAGATCATCTTAGGTCTACGTGCCCTAATCAGAGTTTATCTAAATCTAGATTCAAAGGGTTGTACTAAGCTTCCTCTGATTCCACCTGTAACGACCCAACCCCTATTACCCAGAGTCAGTGCATTATTACAAAACATTGGCATGATCACAAAAGACCAAGTCTCGAAAGACCGATTAGTTTAGTATCCTTGGAAACACTAGATACATTAATAAAGTTTATATTACAACATAAAGTGAAAACTACTACAACAATATCTTGTCTTCATATCCCCTCATAAAATCCCTATAGGTCATTCATAAATTACTTCTTCACATCTTGCGAAAAATAAAACATTGAATGGTCTGAGCTCAAATGCTCAGTAAGGATAAAAATATAGCGGAATCTTTTATAAATATGAATAAACATTTAGGTCAATGTATAACTAAAACAAAAACCTTTTAAACATTAAATTCAGCATAATAAGGAAAAGATAAAATGAAATAATTTCATTTTATTATTCACATGGATATTCTACTAGTCGAATAATCACATGCAATATCATTAACCACCTTCATATTGAGGGAATGCATAATGCCAGACTATCATAACCACATTGTCAAGTCCTCGATCCAAGGATACAAGTAAGATTTTGTAAAGTCCTTGTGCCAAGACACTAATTTGTCTCATTAGACCTACCGATGCATCGAGGAGCTGTAGTGGGATCCACCCATCACTTAATAAGTCCAATGCATTCCTCATATGAACAGGTTTAAACATAACAGAAACATTCGTATTAAAAATAGCATACGAAATGTCAATACTTTCTCCATAAACAATGTATGGTGTAAAAATAACACATCCATAGTCAAACATATCACAAAAAATTCAATAAAAAATTGATGTTTTGTATCATAACAAATCAACTTCAAATAAGCTTAAAATCCATCAAAGGATGTTGACATAAATGAAATCAAAACTATTTGAGAAAAATAACTTTTTTTAAAATCATTTAAAAGTCACATAATTATAAAATGAAACATTTACATTGAAAATATTCTTATAAGCTTGTAAGGGATGCTTTGATGATTTCTAACAAAGTAAAATAGCCTCACACAACGTATAAGTTAAAAAACATTCTTACCTTAATTCTGTTGAAAAGGATAAAAATGACCTTGTTTGGAAAACAACAGAAATATTCCTTTATAAAATTATTATAAAAATTCAAACAAGGGTAGAAATTAAATTATCCAATTTTCTATAAAATATTAAGAATATTTTGGAATAAATTTTTAACAAACATCGATTTGGATGATAAAGAGGTCCCAGTAGATAATTACGTATAAACAACCTCGAATAATGTAGAGATTGTGAAATAAACATTTACCTTGTACTTTTCCTTTGTTGATGGTAGGTTAAACTCCTGTATAATGGGGAAATAATTGTCATTAAATTATACAAGAATCATATATATTAATATGATATCATATATGATCTTTTAACATTTCATTGTTAATAAAATCTTTGTATTATCGTCGTTTTGGGTGTTAACTTACTCATTTTCATTTATCTGTTTTGTTACATAAGTTGTGTTTTTTATGGATAGTTTGTATCATATTCATATACAGAATGATATTAAGTCTTTAAACATTATTTTTTACCATCTGAAGAAAATTATTCTTCAATGGATACGATGGGGAATGAATCTCATCACGTTCGTAGAGACGGTAGTCTGTTCGTACGCACGAGCGACAATATCATTCTTTTGATATTAAAATAATATATAATTGGATATTATATCATATAGATAGAATAATTATCATGTTATATTTATTATTTACATGAATTATACATCATTATTATACCCATCTAAATAATAATATATTGAATAACAATTACACCACATTGTGGAGACGGTAGGTCGTACATACGCACGTATGGTGACAGGTCATTCAAGGGATGGATTGAATAATGAATTTGTTTGTTCCATATTTATAATAACATCACAGTATATAGAAGATACTGGAGTTATAATTTTATAAAGAAAATAAAAATGAATGAAGAAGTTGAAGAAAAAAGGAACTTTAAAGAGGGTGGTGAAGATGTTACCTCTTTTTCGGTTTCTTCCTTTTTATTTGATCAAAATTGCTCCATAGGATGGCTTTATGTTCAAAATAAGGCCTCTAGGTTGAAGTGAGAGAAGTTGGGAGGATATTTGGGTTGATTATGGCCGATCCAAATGGCTTTTAAGGTGTAAATTAATGAGAAGGGGGAGTGCCCTTTTATAAGAGGGGTGAGGGGATCCTTTGGTAAAGCTAGAAATATTATTTTATAATAAATCCATATTCGGTTTATAATGGATCTAAAGTAAATTATTTAAATTTTAAGGTTGGGATAGGTATATAAAAAACTCAAAAAATATATTTTAGACAGGTTTGGGACATATTATTATCATTATCATTTAGTTTTAACTCTTGGTTAATTAGTTTGACACTTACCATGTCACTTTGTATTTTTAAATTATATAGTTAATAAACTTAATATATACATCAAAGAGACCCCAAAGTGGTCCATTAATGATACACCAATCATTATATAAGTCATTTGTCCAAACCGTTTATTTTTAGGAATTAAATATCAATTAATAATATAATATTTGTTTTAAAAACTCTTTTATGTCAATTTTGACACTATTGGGTATTTTGTTTTTGATAAATTCATAACAGCATTATTACTTCAAAAATAATTCATTTAAACAACTCCAACCTTTCATATTAACCTATGAAAATATTTTAATTCATTAAAAACCTCAAATTATTTTTATTTGTGTATTTATAAAATCAATTATTTTAATATTTCAATAATAAGGTAATTACTGTATCATAATTGTGTCATAAATAAATTAAATTATTTAATGTCTAAAAATTATTAATAAACTATAATTATCTAGAAAATATTTCTATCTTTCTAATGAATATTTATAATCGAATTTATCTTATGTATAACCCTATATTAAAAATGTTTTAGTAATTAAACTTTGATTTTAACTCTTTTAACTCTTCTTTGAATTAAATAATAATAAATGTACTAATCTAATCAAAGTGGGCCTAAATGATAATATTTTTTTCCTAAGGTTGTTTTTTGTCGAGATAAACTTGTCCAATAGAATTAGGACATGTTTTAGGGTAATATTAATATCATTTTTACCCTTAATTAACGTATTTTATTTTTACCTTGGTAAATAAAAGTAAAAAGTTAATATTCACCAAAAATTATTTTTATCTTATTGAACCACATTTTACACCTTGATATTAAAAATTCCACTCACAGAAACAGTCAAATTAATCTTTATGTAAATTTCCAAATTTTCCTAGGAGTTGGGTAAAAGATGGGGAAAAGTTCAATAAAATTTTTATATATCTAAAATTATTTTAAACTAAATACAATGGATTACATTAAACATATAAAGGTATTATGTATCTATTTTGAGATTAATTAAATTTAAATAAAATTAATAATTATTTAAATAATAATTTGTTTTTAAATATTAACTCAGTGTTTTTTCACTATTCATCCAAAAATTAATGTTTTCAAAAAATAAAAAAAATTCACCCTAGGCTAATTTTGATATTCAGAATCCAAATATACAGTCCATTTTTAAAGATAAAATGTTTAAAATTTCAAAAAGTGGGTATTACTATTCATAACGGCTATGTTGATTGGTCGTGGTGTGTTAGAACTCGAAGTTGCGTACAACACACGCTACTGTATTATTCAAAGAGAAGCATACCATGGAAGATTGGTGTGTTACATACCTTCTCTCCACTAGTTCTAGAGAAACATTTACTATCATAAAAACATCATGTGCAAAAAAATTAATAAAGATAATGTTTCTTGAATTCTATATGAAGAATAAATATATGGATCATTCATGATAGACGTATTTGTTATTGAATGTGTAAATGTTATTCTCATGTATAAATTAATGTGAGTATCAATATTAAATACATATCTAAGCTATATTTTCATAATATGTCTATCCAAATAGTGTGAAAAATTTTCATTAAAGTTAGTAAATATTTATATTATGTACATGAGTTTACATTACTATTTTATAAATTAAAAACCATGCAATACTTGATTTGGAATCATTAATCTGTATATAATTTCTATAGACAGTTAACATTTTTAGACTGAGAAAAATGAGAATAAAAAAGATGTGGTATATGATGTGTTTGAGAAAAAAATAACAAACAAAAAACCTTTTCTGAATCCAAAAGTGAAGAGGTAAAACACTAGAAAATAATCACATAAAATATATATTTTTCATTATTTATTACATTTTTTAAATCACTAGATGCTGATCAAATTCAATCCAGATAACCCAAATAATTTTTTTTTCATCCAATGCATGGAAATAAAACAAACTGACCACACATGATGTTTTTTTGTGAATCTATAATACACTATGTTCAATATTTTATATATAAAATTTAATTATAAATTACAGTCTATTTTTTATAAATAATATTGTTATGATAGGGAGGATGATAAATACAAGCTAATTCATGACAAAATGTTTGTGAGTGAAAATGAAAATCCTATGGATTTCATAAAAAGAAATCGAATAATAGCATATATAAAATTATTTAACTTAATAACCTATTTCCAAATAATTTACTCATTTTTTTCAAAGTATCTATGTTTTTTAATGAATTATAATGTCAATTAATATATATATTAGGTTTGAAATTTTTTGAGAGAGATCATAAACTATTAATATAATAGAATAACCAAATACGTAATTTCAAATGGTAAATGCAATTTCATTATAAAATATTTCATAATTGTGGTCTATATTTTATATCTTCTTCAATGATTATCGACAAACATCATACTCAAGGGAAGAATTAAATTTTCAAGTGATGCTTTGGTGTTGTACATGGTGTCATTATGCTTTATTAAATCAAATTTAAGTGGTTTTGTGCAATTTTACTAATCTAGTATGATCCTGATTAATTGAAATATATTTGGGGTGTGAATTATTAGTGTTTATATGTTTATAAATTAATTTTTATTTTTTTTCCATGTAGAATTATAAAGGTGGAAAAAATTATTTGAAAATCATTTGTATGAAAACAATAAATATTTTGGGAAATAGTGGAGGATAAGGTCAAGGCCAAGGCATAATAGAATGTGGAGTTAGTGTCAGAGACCAAGGAGGAGGTATGGATAGTGGTTGATCCCAAGGGTGGTGAGGAGATGTTGTTGTTGCATGGAATAATAAAATTGTGTGGAAATGGATTAGAATGGGTTTCAAAAAAGGTTTTGTCTGAGATAAATTTTTTAACAGTGAACAACAGCACTTTTCATATAATATATGTCCCATTATAAATGTGTTTCATGTTTCCTTTTGTAAAAATATTTTCACCACCTGTTTATGTGATTTTGTACATTAATTAATGTGGATAAAATTTTTTGATAAAAAAAACAATGTCCATAGATTTCTTTCAAACTGGTTATCATTGGTTACATTATCTTTTAGATCATTTTTTTTACTATCAAATATTAATAATCTTTGAAATAAACCCATCATATAGAAAAAAAAGAAAGAAATATGATAAACCTATGTATTTTCAATCCCAAGGATTATCTATACTAAAAAGTATGGGTATTATTAGTGGATCTAATATTACCTGGAGAGTAAAAAAACTCATATCGAATCATCAAACAAGTATATAATCCAGCTCAAATTTTCAATAATTATTTTTCAACCACTGAATATACTAGGTGTATTGGTGACCTATTGGGGGACAACCAACATTGTGAGATGCTTTTCATCATGGATGGTTGTTGTCAAAGTAATCATTGAATCAAATGAAAAAATATTCTCTATGAAAAATTCCCCATAAATTAAAAAACCACATAATTGAAATAATAATGAACTAAAAATCCAAATTAAAGACAACTTGAAAAAAAATCCAATAGCTTCATCCTAACCCTTTAAAAAAATTAAAAAAATTCATATTTTTTTTTGAAATGAACAATATATTTGTTTTATATTTTTGGGTGGTGGAATTATATGATTTACTATATTATCAATTTGACACATGATTTAATATCACATTTTTTTGTGGAACCCATACATGAATCATGTCTTGTCTACATTATTTTTATGTATTGACTAAAACTAATTCATATAAATTAATATGATGTTAAATTAATTCATCCAACCATTATATCACAGAAAATCTCACAATCATTACATTATTAGAGATTAATAACCTTTACATAATGTAAATATATGTACTTGTCCATTTTCTCACCATCAGTTCGTCAATAATATACATGTACAAATTCATTATGTAAAATGATCTATGTTCACAAGATCATTAATAAAAAAACACATCATCAAATTCAATAATGAAATACATTTTAATATGGATATTATAATTATTATAATCCAACAATGATGATGTTATGTTCATGATTATAATCACCCATAATATAGAATGGGATATACTAATCTATAAAAAATATGGGAAGAAATAATTGATGCACTATATATTATTTTCATTTGGATACTATATTGTGATATATCAATGTTTAATAAAATTAAAATAAGTTAACAATTTATAATGGAGTTTAATGTCTTATTCAAATATGTAATGTTTCAAAATGATGTTTTTCTATAAATGATGGAAAATGGTTTATAAGGATATTTTTTCTCTATTTGATAGTGAAGGGGATATATTTATTTTAATATGTTCTCTAAAAACAAAAATGCAAATATTTATTTTAGTTCAATAAATGAACTATAATAGGATTACACAATTGGTGAGTGTTTTTTAGGAATGAATAAAGGTATACACGGATGATTAATGTAATATAAGAACATATAATGTGTCATGATAGTTGGTAAATCCATTTAAGAAGGAAAATTTTCTCATTTGAATTTTACACTAGCCCATGTGGATAAGGATTTTTATAATATTTTTTTTGTAATTTGTGAATGTTATGTTATTTTATATAGTTTAAATATATCCTTCTTTTAGGATTTAAATTATAAAATATTTTCTTTTGGAGTCATGTCTGATAGAATCGATTCTATTTATTTTAGTTTCTTATGATAAAGAACAATTATTTTATAGTTTAATGATATATAACTAGAAAAATTTACCTTTTAGTTTATTTTACCCTAATTTTATTTAGAATTGTTGTCAATTTCAATCTAATTTTTATACAATATTTATTTTTTAAAATTTTACAGAGATAATGAATAAATTAATTTATTAATAAAGCTAATCCACATATTTAATGTGATCGTGAAAAAGAGAATCCATGTTCCTTTATTTTTAATTTTTTCAAGACTTCATATATTATTTTTTTGTTAATTTCTTTATCATTATTTATCTAGTCATTATTTTTTTCACATATATTAGGTGAAGTCATATTCTTCCATCAAATAAATGTAGAATTCCATAAAATAGGGAACATGTAGCTTTTACGTAGGTCATTCATAGATAAGTGGGGTTTCTTACACCATCCAAATGAAGAATTTAATTGTTTTCATGCTTAATGCAGAAGTTTAAAATAAAAAACACATATAAAAAACTCAATAAGCAACAATTTAATCTCAAATAAAGTGTGTACAATCTGACTCAAACTATATTTTTCTAGATTATAATTTATAGTTTATTCCAATGAACACATCACCAATTCTCATTCACAAGATTACCAATGTCGATGATATCAACCTAAAATAATTGTCCATATAAGTATTGTAGGGTTATATATATTTTTTAATTTAGTTTTTTTTATTATTATTCTCCTAAGATATTTTTTGACTCAAAATGAATAATTTAAATCGATTTGGGGTGATTTGTTCAAATATTTTGATGCGTGAGAGATATTTTACTTATAGGGTGAAAATAGGATAATGAAAACGAGTCAATGATTTAAGAATTTATACAACTATAAAAAAATGGTAATTCGTAAACTTATTTGACAAACATATATGAAATTTATCTATCAAATTTAATTTAATATCATTATCATTTTTATCTATTATTTATTTACTTATTAAATTATTATTTTTGTAGCCGCACTTTTCTTCAAACTATATTAAACATGCTATAAAATAGAGAACTCGTTCCTTTACGATGAAATAGGAAACCTTGTGTTTCCTTAAAGGCGATGTGTTTTAGGGATAATGGATTTTATCTTCTATAAGAATAGAACATTTTATTCCTTTTACTTTTTTAGATCATGGATTTAAAAACGGATATAGCATACTCAATCATCCACTTCTCAATAAAATAAAAATTATAGTCGATACGACTAAGATTATAAGTTTTTGGTTTAGAATTTAAATTTTAGTTCAAAACATACACTAGATTCTCAAATCCAGAATGACACATTAATATTGTTTTTATTATTTAGGAAATCAAACATTAATTTAATTTTATGGAGTTGGTTTTAGGCTCACCTCAATCTGATGAATGGTGTGCCCTGTATGACTCCAATAGAGTATTTTTAAAAACATTGACATTAATTTCATATAAAAAGACAAGTGACATACTAAAAAAAGAGAAAACTCCCTCATAATGTTTTGATATATTTATAGAATGATTCATGATTTAGTTTTGATCTGTATGAATTAGTATCACATCAAACCAATACATGGTGTTATTGTTCTTACTCCATGTTTCTATTTCTAGATTAAAATGATATTTTAGAAAAAAGAAAAGAGATTTTATCAAAACAAAGAAAACATATATGAATTGAATTCATAATTTAGGAAAATGATCCAACACTAATTTGGGATGTGTATGAACTAGACACAACTTTGTCTGATGCGTGATCAGATCAGTATCACTCCAAATGAAAATATTTATTTAAAATTAACAATAATTTAATCAAAAATAAAATTGACTCTCTCAAAACATTGAAAAAACATTATGATTATTTAGATACCTTAGTAAATAGATCCATAATTTATTTTTCACATGTATGAATCATTAAAATATCTGTATGAAACTTGATGTAAGTATTATGACAAATGGTGTCCATTATTAGTTTAAAATTAACATTTTAGGTCGAAAACTAACACTCAATTAAAACTAAGAAATTACTCATATTTTCTTGATAATTTATTATAATTATTAATAAATATATTTTTATGTGTATGATATTCTCAAGTAAAACAAATAATGATATGATCATTATGACTCAATGTGGGTGTTTCTTGTATGAAATGATATTTTTTTAAAAGGCAGTATTGACATACTTAAAACTGAGAAGTCAAAATAATAATATTTTTAAGCTTTAAAAAATGACTTATTTTTCACTTAGTTTGTGTTGGATGTATTTAAACCTCCATCTGATCCACAATGTGACCAATATCACTCTAAGTGATTCATTTTACTTAAAACTGATGTTAAAATAGTAATAAAGGCAATGAAAAACTCCTAATTAATAAAATTCAATTATTTATTTTGATAAATTATGAAAAATACCCAAAACTCATTAATGATGTGTTTGAATCATCATCACCTCAATATTATACATGATATGACCAATATGTCTCGAAATGTTCATTACCATTTTTAAATTGACATTTTAGGTAAAAAAGTGTCACTAACTGTGAATTTAAAAACCATGTTTGGACTGTCTTGATAATTTCTATTAATAGTTGATATGTTATTTTTCAATTTTAGGAATTAGTATCATGTCAAACCGACACACTATTTGAACAGTATGAATCAACATGTGTGTTTCCAATTTAAAATGACATTTTAGTAAAAAAGAAATCAGAAATATTAAAAATAGAGGAAACACATTCATAATGTATTTAAACATAATTAAAAATATAAATATTTAATTTATTATATTTATGAATATTCCACAACTCACTCAGATCCATGGTGTGACCGATATCACACAATGTGTGTCTTTTTATTTAAAACTAACATTAATGTTAGTAAAAAAATTTCTGACATTCTCAAAAACCCGGAAAATGAATTTTAATTTTGTTATTATTTATTAAAATTATCTATATGTAATATATGAAATTAATTAGTCATCCCATCAGTCTAAAATATATGACCTTCCTGATATGACTCAATGTATATTTTATTAGAATAGAAATACAATTATTGTAAAAATTTATCACAAAATAAATACTTTTACAATGAAATCAATATTTCTAGATAATTTTTAAAAAACTATTTACATTTCATGTTTGAGGTGTAGGAATCATTACCACATCAAAATGACACATTATGTTATATGTTTGACTCATTTGCGTGTTTCTAGTTTAAAATTTCATTTTAGTATAAATCACATGTTACATACCCAAAACTGAGAAAACACATTCAAATTAATTTGATAATTTAGTAAAATAAACAATAACCCAATTTTGATGTTCATGAATCATTTGAAACAAAATCTTACACACGATGTGACTGGTATGACTCACATTGGGTTTTTTCTTGAAATTGAAATTAATTGCTATTAGAAAATAAAAATGAGATACTAAAAAATAATGAAAAAGAATTTGGACTTCTTTGATACATTTGGAAAATTATTTTGATGTCCTTTTTTAATTTTAGGATTATCCTCAAGTCAATATTGTAAATGATGTGTTTAGTATGAATCAAACGGCCGATTATCATTTTAAAATTGACAATGTAGTTCAAAATGTTTTACACAATGAAAACTAATAAAACATTCTCAGATTTTCATGATAATTTATGAAAATGATTCATAATATATTAATTATGTGTATGATTCAATTTAATGAAAATACAATATGTGATGTGACTAGTATGAATCAAAGTGTTTTTCACTAACTTAAACTGACATTTTAGAAAAAAGAACAACTAATGTACAAAAAATGGAGACAAAAAATTTATTACTTTTTTAATTTAGTAAAATGATAAACATGTTATTTGATGCATTTAAGAGTCATCCTAACCAAAATATTATGTTTGTTTTGATTGGTATGATTCAATATGCATCTTTTTATTTAAAATTGATATTATGTTTACTATAAAGGTGTTCTAACCTACTAAAAACCAAAAACACAAATTAATATTGTCTTTATACTTTATAAATATTATCTATATGTCATTTTAATGTGTATGAAACATCTAAAACATAATCCGATAAACTATGTGTTCAATATTGTTCAAAGTGTTTGTTATCTAATTAAATATGACATTTTATTTCAGAAATTGCAACCCATTGAAAATAGAGAAATTACATATGGATTTTATTGATTATTTTATGGAATTATTTATAATTTAATTATTAATTTTAGGATTTGGTGTCATGTAAAAATGCGAATTTTTGAGACAAGTATGACTCAATGTACATGTTTTCAAATTAAATTGTAATTTTAATAAAAAAAATACAAGTGACATACTCTAAATGGAGAAAAAAAATTATTATTTTTATAATTTGTAAATGGATCCATAAGTCATTTAGGATAGATATGAATCATTCTAAACTTAATAAACTGCATTGTGTCCCTCGTATGAAAAAAACGAGTCTTTTTTACTTAAATTGACATTAATTTTTAATAAAAAATGACAACTGATAATGTAAAAAACCATTAATAAATAGTAATATTAATTTTATAATTATGGTAGATGATTCATAATAATGTTTTGGGTGTTGTAATTATTTTCATCATAATATGATACACAATCTTCCTTGTATGAGTCACATTGGTTGTTATCAATTTAAAATATTCATTTTAGTTCATAATGATTCATTGACTGAAAACCAAGAAAACTTGATTAGATTTTCTTTTTAATTTTGGACATAAATTTATAAGTCGTTTTAATGATTAATAATTTTTTTCACACACATATGATACACAATATGACTGGTATGATTTGAAGTGTGTGATTGTTGTTTAAAATAAAATTTTAATATGTAATATAGGTAACATACTCAAAACTTATAAAACACATTCATATTTTTTTGAAATATTTGGAAGTGTATTCAAATGTCAATTAGGATGTGTATAAATTTTATAAATGAGAAGATGATTATTGATGTGATCAGTATGACTCCAAATCCATCTTATATTTTTAGTAAAAAAGATAGATAACATACTAAAACCTAAGAAAACACATTCATATTTTTTTGATACGTTAGGACAATGATAAACATGTAATTTTCAATTTGTAAGAATCATTCGAACATTAATCTTATTAATGTTTTCTCTAGAATAAAACAATGATTCTTTTATCTATTTAATATCATCATTTTAGTTCCAAAATTGATAATAAATGAAAACTATTGAAAAAATATCATACTGTCTTGCTGATTTAAGAAAATAATTCATTAGTAATTTTTTCTATATAGGGATTATAGTCATATCAAACTGACCCAAAATGTGAACAATATGACTCAATGTGTGTGTTTCAGATTTTAAATAAAAAATAGTAAAAAATAGAAGTGATGTTCTCAAAACTCAAAAATCACATTCAGATTGATTTGATACATTAGGAAAATTATCCATATTTCATTTTAGACATTTATTAATTATCCTAAACAAATACTAATGAACAGTTAGTCTTCAAGGACTCAAGGTGTATCTTTTTTTTTGATATTGATATAAAATATAATGAAAAGAATACTGACATTTTCAAAACCAAGAAAACAGATTCCTAATTTTTTTTAAAAAAATTGTAAAATAATCCAGAAGTCATTTTTGACATGTAAGAATTAATTTCACCTCAATCTGATTAATGATGTTCCCAATAAGACAAAAAAAAATTCATTATCATTAAAAAGTTTCCTTTTAAATTTAAAAAAGATTCACTCAATGAAACTCAATAAAAAACATGTATTATCTTGATAACATATGAAAATAATTTATGTGTTATTTTTCTGTGTAGGAATTAGTCTCACATAAAAATGACACATGATGAGACTCGTATGACTCAATGTTCATGGTTCTTGTTTAAGATTTCATTTTAGTAAATAAAATAATGATGTATGAAAAACTGAGAAAAAAATTATAATTTATTTAATATTTTCTAAAAATAATCTAAAAATGACATGGAATGCATTGAAATTATACCTTCCACAACCCCATGCACAGTGTGACCAGTATGACTCTATGGGATTATTTACAAAATACAAGGGTTTCTTGAGTTTGAAACACCCATAAGATTTCCAAAAATGATGAAACAAGACTAGGTAGTTTTCTCATTATTCTGTCTCTAATTACTTAATTAATATTTTATCAGTTTTATCTTATAAGTATTAAGTTAATTTTCATAGATACACTGCTTCCAGAAAAAAATGTAGTGATGTGTGAGAATCGACGACAACTCAATCTAATACCCAATGATCCTAGTATGTATTTATGTTTATATTACAATTAGATGATTATATTTAATTAATTACATTGTATTATTACTAACATATGAATGGTTTTCTTATATAATAGCATTGTTTTCTCAAGCATGGAAGGTGTGTTCGGAAATAACATGAGTCAATGTTAGGGTAAAATGTCAAAGGAACAATAATTATTCGTAATGTGTCAAATAATTTTTAATTACACATATAATTGTATAAAACCAAGTTTTAATGTTATAAAAATATTGTTTTTTAATTGATTTTTGTTTTAAATATTATTTCATTTAAATAATGTATTTGTTATATATTTTGTAATTTTCTGGTGTTGTTTTTCGTGTTATAGTGTGAAATTACATTACATAATAGTATTACCCTTCATCAGCACTACTAAATGGGATAATAAATGATTCTATTATCATCACTTCTAAAAGTTATGATAAAGTGGAAATTTTCAAAACATCTAAAATCACTCAAAAAGGAACCCCTTTTCAATACATTTTGTAGCATTGATAAAGGGACCCATTATCAATATTGTATAAAATCACATATAAAGGTGTTCATTTATCATCACATCAAAAAGTTATTATAAAGACGCCCATTATCAAAGCATTTATATATTTAATAAAATATTAGGTCTTTTAATTATGATCATGTAATAACTTCCTTTTTAGATTTTATAAAGTAACATTCATGAACTTTTAAAGGAATGTTTTGTAATAGTGAGGTCGAGCTAAGCCATCCATCGTAAATGGAAATACCAAATGGTGTTCATGACATGTAAATCATATCAATCACTCATGAATGTACTATAGTAAAACTCATTACACTTAATCATTTTCTAAATACATTCAATAATAAATCTATACAAATTGTGTAGAGAAAGATGGTAAGATAATCTATAGAGAAAAACCCTAAGTCATGTTGTCTAAAACTACATGGAATTTTCAATTGGCTATATGTTATATGGTTCCCAAGGAATGAACTTGAAATGCACCACATCACATATTAATTATGGTAATAAATCATTTAATTTGTTTCAAAATACCTAATACATAGGTAAAATTTGGTGGAGGGGAATTTATAAATTTATATACTAGTTCATAAGCCCATTTACAAAACATGACATCAATCATCAAACCATACACAGTTAGATATTTAATAGAAATCCATAAAACCTAGTTATATTAAAGTGATATAGGACATGTATTTAAAAGATGAAATGTATCATGATATATAATTATTTTAATAGAAACCCCTAAATCAAATATAATACACCTGATCTATAATCGTTCACATAACTATTTGTTATATATCTTTTTATTGACACATAGAATCTAAAAGAACAAAATTCAGTAGCGTTATAGAATGATTAGTTGACATATAATAAAAAATACTTCCTAAATCTAAAATTTTCAACATTGAATCGAGATTATCTCTCTAGGTAATTATATTCCATATTTGTTTGTACCCGGTCTATGGTACCAAACATCTCCATATATATGATCTAGCACTATCAAAACCACTTTTGTGTCCCTTCCATGGAAACTCATATCTGGACATGTGATTATTTATCTAGTTTATATGACCCAAAAAAGTATTAAACCTTGAAATACATTAGTTTATAGCACAAAAGGCAATTAATAATAACTACTCTATGAGAAAAAATCGCAATTCAATGAAAAATATCAATGATAGTATTTCTATACGAAACAACAGTTTTTACATATTAACATTAAAATGAAAATTTTAATATAAAAGATTCAAATATTATTATAAAAATAAAAAAGACTAGAATCTCACCCAGTATCTAGAAAAAGATAATCAAAATTTTTCAACATCAAAATTTTCATTATAAAATATTGATGATGTTATTCATTAAAGGAAATTTACAATTTTATAACATTTTATTCGTTAATGATTCAAATACAAAAAATGATTTTACTCATAACAATTGAAAATAAAAAGTCACAATATTCTCCACTGTATTAAATGATTCATCCATAAAAAAACAACTTTGTGAACCAAAAATGAAAATATAACAATAAAACATAACAAGAAGGGATAATGTACCTACTCACATGCGATAACATCATAGAGGAACCATAATTAATTATGTATCTAAAAATTCATTTTCAATGTATCATCCTCTTCAAAATTCAATAACTATTTAAATTAATCCATATTAAATCAATTACTCATTCTCACCACAATGAGTTAACTCGATTCATGATATTGATTAAATAGATTTAATCATAACATTAACCTTTACCAAAACTAAATTTCATTTCTATCCTTATCCCACTCAACTCTATGGAAATAATTTAAAGTAAAACCCATAAAATTCAACGATGGGATGGTTTTTTAATAAATTTATTTTCTATGGGAAGTGGCGTGGTCCAAAAAAAATTTAATGATAAACCAAAAATAAGTTATATACAAAAAAATATCTCCTTATCTAACACTACCATTTGATTCCCCAACAATAACAATACCTCTCACTAAATAGCCATGAGGATGTAATACCTTATTGTAACTATAATAAACCATTCCTATCGATAAATAAAATATTTCATCAAATCAATAAAATGGAATAAAGTATGTATCAATTATATATTATCAGTAGCCTTCATATTGGGATCATTCTAGCTTGGTGATCCTCAGCTCGTTTCCTATTACCAAAGATGACATTTTTATGTAATTATAAGTCAATCGTGAAAGAAAATAATAAGAATATTTATTATTATATTAACCCTAAGACTTATATGTTATTATATATAATAACAATTCCTTTCATCAATACCCATGGGGGATTTCCATGAAATACGTTAATGTCCCTGATCTAATGGAATTGAAATCTTTGTTAAAACATTTATGTCTCAAGAATACTCAACTCGAACCTATGGAACTATATAACACAATTAATCTCACAATATTACATAAATAATTATATGGAAAAAGTAAATATACTTTATGGATCCTTGAATATAAAATATTAAAATATATTTAGTCGGTCCTAGGATTACAAAAACTAAACTCACACTTCCACCCTTCAGAGCATTAAATCTCAAGTTTTGGACATTAAAAATATCATAATAAATTATTGGAGTATATAATATCCTGATTTCATAATACAATAAGAACACATGGAAAATTCTCTGTGAAATATTGATATCACATAGAGGATATATTCCAATTACTATATTTCTATATAGACAAATATTCACTTATTTAAAGGATAGTGTTACTAGGTATTCAAGGAGAAAAAAATCTCTATAAGTCCAAACTCATTCTTCAATGTTTTATTCTCATTTGGACTATACTATTTGGACCAATACTAATTAAGGTTCCACGTATAACATTGAAAAATGTCTTTCAATTTCCCAGGCTTATTGTAGAGATCCTTTCACATGTATCCTTCCATTTGAAAATGCATGATAGGAGTATAGGTTGTCCCTTACCTTAATATATTAAAATAATTACAATTTTAATTATTCTATACGAAATACTCTTTTCTTCCATGAAAGTGGAGTAAATAAAGGATAATAATAATTAAATCTATCAAATAACTTCATATATGTCATGACAAAACTTGGATTGTGAACCACGATTACACTCAATGGCTCTCAGGTCATTAAATCTCAATGAAATGAACATCCTTATTTTAGAATATTTCTCATTCAGAGTTTACTATACATTTATATATTTAAATTTTGATAATTTATTAACCATTTATATTCATTATACTCAAACCAGAATGCATATGGTGATTTACCCAATTAAATCCATCAAAAGCTATAATAGATATTATTGAAGTTAATACAATAAGTTTCTTATAATCACAATAGGGAATTATTCTAAATTTAAAAATAATCACAAGGAAATCTTAATCTCAATATTGACATAATAAAAAAATATTTACAATATCCTCCTCATATACTATAGTAAATTAAATTACAAACCAATTTATATTTAAAAAAATCATTCATAGCCAAACACTTTTTTTTGGTGGATGAAACTGGAGATACCCAAAGGTAGCATACAACATGATTAATCCAATTTTCAAAAAGGATCCCATAGCACTACCTGAAACTCCCACAGATCTCCTAGGGAATTATAATATGTGGTAAATAATATCATTGGGATTCATGAATATAATTATATATGGAATCAAACCCTTATCCTTGGGAAAACATTATAACATTTTTCATGAATCATCCATTCACTCCCCAAAAAATGTATGAGTGAACGATTAAAATAACGAAAGGGAAACAATCCATGTTTTTTAAATTGTTTGATAGTTAATGGTAAATTAAAAATGATTTGACATGATCCTCCTTCCTAGTTCCCACCCTCTTTTGAGTTAAATCCTGAAACATGTTTTCAATAATATAGCACCCAAGGATAATCCAAATCCACCAAGGATAAAACATTGGATAACTACTATATTACATGGATAACATCATGTGGTATTATATTATAATTTTTTAAATACAAAGAATTCATTACTTATGATTACTAAATTTCACAGATTATACAGAAAAGTGAATGGGTTTCAACTGTTATGGGTGTCTCTAGTGTGGAATAGTTAAACTAACGACTCTACTAGGATCTCTAACACTCAAACTATTAATTTAGTGTTAAATAGTGCATTATAGTATTCTACACTATGAGTTATAGTGTAGAGATAGAAAAAAATACATCTATCCATATGTATTATAAATCAATTACAATCATAAAATTTATAACCATACTATTTGTCATGGCCATTAGATTCGTGATCTCATTGAGTTCAACCTAGGGGTAGTATTGATTAGTGTGGATTGGCAGGTCATCCAAATCCAACTCATCTAGATACAAGACTAAATAATCTCCCAAATCACTATCATAAGCATGGTAATATTTATATATATATTAGTCTCAATTCTCATTAACATAGATTAATGATATCCTATATGTGTTATTATACCTCATAAACACACACCACAATCAACATTGATACAAAATATTTTTCTCAAATTATGTAATTGAAATCTGACCAGATTATTGTGTAATCATAATGTTTTCTTATAGGTTTGATATCAAACAGTTTCCCACTATTACATGAAATGTAACTATTGAATCACTCTTTCACCAGTGTGTGTTTTTACCAAATGAGGTACATAGATCATTGTCTCCATAAAATCATCTAAAAATTGAGGATTAGGATTTTCTCAAATCGTAAAACAAAAAAAGTAATAAATCATATAATTTTTACACATATTATAATATTTAAAATATTAATTAGTTTGACATGCCTACTGATATATATGTAAGGGTCATACCCTCTACCAAACATGGGAAAAATCATCCATCTGCACTTGAGATGATGATGCAAACTAATCTGATTCTAGAATTGACATTATATTACCCACTAGATCATGGACTGAAGGTAAATCCCCATATATGAATACATCATACTACTAAATATGTTTCCAATATGGTTATATTGTTGGTTTCCACCCTATTGATTATAGGATTTACCAGTGTCATACAATTTAAATATGTCTGAGCTAACATAATAATGAAATCAAAGATAAGAAGACTATTAGGATTCATGTTTTGGGTCCAAATTTCATTAATCATAAAAATAATTCCATTTAATAAGAATTATAATAAAAAGTGATCAAAGCCCTGTCATATGGATAATTCACACTCTATAAAAATATTGGGTTCCATGGCCTAGTAACTAAATTAAATTTCTCCATTAATTTAATTTTCATACATTTAAAACCAATCCTCAAATATTACTATCTATGAACTGTACTCCATGGACAGACCCACTCATATTACAATATTTTATAACCTAATCCATTCGGATGCCACTTTTTCTAGGGATAAAATGAATTTTCTTCCCCATGATGATCTATCATAAGTTAGGTGCTAGAAAATATCCAGATAAAAGCCTAAAAAACATGGGGTGGATTGTTTATTTATTCTATAAACATATGATAAAATCAAATATATATAATACCAACACCTTTATAAGATATATAAATAAATGATCAATAAAATATTAATATAAAATACTCTAAATATCTAGAATATTAACAAAATTATTGGCTCCATTAATGAAAATATATTAAATATCTCATTATCTCAGAGTTCGTGAGATATTCAATAAATCAAACACCTGCTCAAGAAAAACAAAGTTGCTACAGAAAATAATAGAACCCTTTGCTTTCAGTTCCCAACAAACTCAGTCAGGAACCCCTATAAAATATATCCACATATAATATAGTCACCTCTAATCTACTATTCATAAACACAAACAAAACACAGATGTGAATGAATTTCATGATCGACTGAGTAAAAGAAAGACTAGTGGGAAACCCATAATTAATTAAGGATGATGATAAATAGAATCTCATATGATACCTAAGTATTGATGGAAGAATGAAGAAAACCCTATATAAGAATATATATAATCATTATAATTATAAAACCCTAATATATTAGGGTGTCCCAGTAATCTTAGCACAACCCCCTGGGGATCCAACCTCATAAATAAAAAGAGATTCAATGAATAATATAGGTCCTATAAAAAAAATAAAAAACCCGATTATATATCATATCACAATGGAAACCCAGAACGCTCCATATATCAGGGGTCCCCAACAACACGAAACAAAATTCCCCCTGACTCCAAAACCACCACTCCAAATCAACTACTAAATGTAATATAATGGCTCCCCTCCTTGTTAAATTATGTGAGCTAGTTGGGGAATTTTTAACCCCTATAAATGAACCATAACTCCTAAAATGATGAAAATAGAACCAATTTAAGCAATACTAACATGATGGATTATGTTCTAACCCCACATGTAATAGGGTAGTATCACATACATTTTTTATATAAGGTACCCTCACATTATGGAAGTTGGTAGAGTATTATATGTGATACACATGTGGGGGGATTTTATGTCATAAATTTTTCTCCTGGTATGTACCCTAACTATAACAAGATGAATCATGTAACATAATTTTTCTGGTTATTTTAATATAATATTAAAAAAAATATAGGCTATAATACATTGGATAGTATAGATTAGTTTAATGGTGAGAGTAGATAATATTTTCAACATTACATGGGAAATTAATAATGATAATATGAACACCATTAAGTCTTCATTGTAATTTTGATTAACCTAAGGTCATCCACTATAGGATTTTTGTTTTCATTGGTAAGTGAGAATCTATATAATGGGGTGATCTCAAATTCACAGAAACTAATTGTGTAAAAAATTGTACAAGTCACAAAAGTGACATAAAAATATTGATATAATAATTAATCGATTCGAGACATAATAAATGACAAAATGATAATAATACTTACTTATATGAGATAAATGTTCCAATAAAAAATCACCTGAATAATAATAATAAAATAATATGTGTGACATTCATAATCACGGACACTATAATTATAAGATCAAACAATTGACTAAGACATTATTCATAAATATATAAGGAAACACTAAATATGAAATATAGATTTCCATTAGAGACCTAATGATGTATCATTGGGATCTATATTTCTTAGTCCCATCAGGCACACAATACATTTGATTTATAAATCATATGAATAGTGTATATAAAAAATATAGTACATAATCTTATTCGAGGACACTACTATATAATAATTGTTAGAATATCAATAATTATTTCCATATAAATATGTATATATATAATATCAATATTTCCCCATTGATTTTATTTATATTAATATCATGGGTAATATCTTATAATCAACAAAGAAAATACACGATATTCATAATGAAATGGAATATACCCTTATCAAATGAATAATAATAATGTCATAGTGTAAGGTAATCGCTTGGTAAATGCATATGAATAAGAAATTATTATAGAATACTATATATTTCATTCATTGGAGACCAATGAAATGATAGAAAAATAACCTCCAAAATTTATAAATATGTGACACATATACAAGATACTCAATAGGGATATAAAATTTTTTTATGGAAAGGCTTCGAGGACGCTATGGAATTATGTATATTGATCCTCATCCATAATATTTTTTAATCCACTTAGGGAAAGATTGAGGCTTCATTAGGTTTGGGAACAAAACTCGTGTACCTATTTAGTGCTTGGGATAAACTCCCATGTACCATCTTTTTGGATTGGTCTAACCACTCCTTTATTATATTTCAGGAAATATATATCCTACTATATACCTATTGAGATAATATAACATTAATCATTAGCCATTGAATTATAGGTATATATATTTCTCACACATCACATAATCCATACAGGTGTGTTCCACATGATCATAAATCATTTATAATATCCAAAAAAATGGAATGAAATCAGTTTCATAAAACATTCATCACTACGAACCCATGAAAAAAAAGGTTTCATAAAAATATCATTATAGAAAAACCTATGGTAACGAAATGTGTTTTATAAATATTTGTTAAATATAAACATAAACCATATAGATAAAGACTAATAATAATTTCATTGGATCATATTCATATTAAATCATAATTAAAATCATATAATATAATCTTAGATTGGAAATGAGTTTAAAGATGAACTAGAATCATATATAGAGAAAAATATCCATTCATTCAAAAGAAATATTTTAAAATAAAAATTAATAAAAAAATTTGAAATCCATTTCATTTAAAATATAAATTGATGCTACTATACGTCAGTGCTCATCTGGTTAACTCCATCCGGAATATGCCACATGATAAATATATTTTCTAGAACCCTCTGATCTCATGCTAAAAGACTACCTCAGAGGGTTGATGTTTGTTGGGGGGAATGAGAGGAGGGGTGTGGTTCATGACATGGGTGGTAGTGTTGTGCTGGCAATCACAACCTTTTATGGGAATTGATCCTCACATCAGGTAGAGGCCAAATCACTACTTACATATCTATCTCTTTGAAAACAGATGAATATTGGGATCACTCATGCTAAGAATAAATCAATCATTCTTCATAACTATCTGAATGGTAATGTTCATATACAATGGTCAATATCCTACATGGCTAGGGAATACAATAAACTCTTCTAAAATGTTAGGGTGACCCACACATGGCGTGAGGGGAAAAACATTTTGAATCATCAAGCGTCCATAGCGAGCATGGACACCGACACCACTTGCCTCTATTTGATTAATTTAATGAAACTTGATGGTGTTAATTTGATTTGATGATATTATCTTGAATTACATTACATTATGACACCCTAGTCATGTGTGCTCTGGTTTCTTGTCACTTATTTTTTTGTCTCCGTTTTTCATTCCTTTGATTTATTCTAGAATAAAATTTTGATGTTAGATGGTCAAAGAATGTAATATTAAATTTAAATAATGTTCATTACAATGGGAAACTCCATTCATCCCAAACATGTTAAAATAAAGATTCCTTACAGATATTTTGTAAATTCCCTACAATGTTTTTTGGAAAATGACATTACTACTTATTTTTAAAAAATTTGTACAATTCAGAACTTGAGTGATAATTTCATTAATAAATCAATTTTATAATGTCAAGAAATATTTGAAAACACTTATAGATAAAATTTATTACAAATAAATTATTTATTTTCTAAAAAAATTTATAAAGTTAGTTTTCCTTTTTTTATTTGGAATTGGGAGTACAAAAATTATATGAAAATTATGTTAAAACATGTAATAAAATGAAATAAACAATTCAGATAAAAATCCATATGTTTTTTTGTGATCTCATTCATAATATTTAATCATCAAATGATTAATCATAAAAAATACAGGTGAGTGATGATATCATAACATCAATCCCTTTCAAATTTGGTATCATTTCAATCATAATCCCAAATAATAATAACATGAAATTAAACAATATATATCATTAAAATAATGATATTAATTCTATAATATTTCAAATGGAATTGATATACACAATAAAATGATCATTATGGTGAATATTTCTTAGGTTATACAAAACAATAAAAGATACTCTATATACCCCTTACCATAAATCTCAACATCCTTAGTATAAGTTAGAACATTTGGAATAGTAAATATAATCTCATTTTAAATATATAATAGAACAATAAGTGTATATATATAATACTATATATTGTTTAATTATGAAATTTTATTAACAATTTATAATTAATTATCATGAAAATTACATTTTCTGTAAAAACATCTTAATTTTTCATATTTGTTTTGATATATTATTTTCACTACATATAATATTATAATGGTTCCATAATATCAGCATTTGAAAAAACCAGATGGAGTGGAATTATATCATATGAACTGTCGGTATAAATCATGGATTTTCAAGAAAAAACTAATATTCACCAACTTCTACAACTCTAAGGACTCTATAAAAGAGTATTTCATCTACCAAATACAAAACATGTTCAAGTATGACCCATGCATGAGTGAGTGTAACAATACCAAGAAGGGAACCATGAAATCATCAATCATAAAGCATCATGATTAGTAAACTCATCAAACAAAGCAACGTCTAAATTATATGATACATAAAAATGATCAAATATGAGCTTGATGTACTCATAATAATTTATGATCCACAAAAGGACTCAACCACTACCATTAGAAAATCCACAATGATCTTTCATGATAATTCTCATCAAAGAGATCTTACTCCATGAGCCCTTCTACCACTAATGTAACTAAACTGAGAGATATCACTCACTGGGTTTCAATTAGTTGATGTAGAAACCATTTAATCCCAAGCTACCTGTTTTTCCATGAGAAAAGACACACCAAATCCCAGAGGGTATGCTGAACATGATTGAAATGAATCCATACATGATAAGGTAACTATCGCATACACCACTTTTCATTTGAATTATTTAGAGGGGTCAACCTCTATGATGAGAATGATATGATTCCATAAACCCCTATAAAAATTAACCAAGGGAACACACTCACTTGATATTGGTATATGGAATCACACAAAAGCTCAATGAAAATAATGGTTGGGAAGAAAAGGGACTCTAAAATATATTCATGGAGTACATGAGGTTTCCCTAGTGGTACATGGAGTGTCTAACATATCATGATACAACCTATATCTCATTCTCACATGGAAAAACAATTTCCCCAATACACATCTTATATATAGAGTATACAATGTGTACCTATCACAGTGGAACTATCCATGTCATTATACCAATTCCAATGTACACCCAACCATGCCTAGATAAATTTTTTCGTCCTAGTTCATATCACTTCATATGTACATTGGCCTCTCCTTGAACATCCCATGCGAACTACATGTGGGGAAACACTAGAAAATGACCAGGTACTCCCACTACACAATAATACTTCTTTCACATCGTACACCACGTGTGATTAGTCTCACATGATGTGTAACACACCATTGCTATCTGGGTGTGTAACCCTTATACACAACACACTTGTTAGATGTGGGACACAAAGAATGTGACACATGTAACGTTTTGAGTGATACTTATTTATGAGTGAAAAAATTGTTCCATAGAGAATGTTCCCCATGGCATGTATCTCTAAATTATATGTCAGGAAACAATGGATATTATTGAACCATCAAACCCTTCTCTGGATTACTATATATACTACCACATCCGTTTTGAAGATGGAAATCAGGGATATGGGGTCATCCGACCAACTCCATCACTAATCCCAAGGATTTGGGGTTTGAAACCACCATGTAAATTACCACATGTGTTGTCTATATCCTCATAATCAAGTTTGGATGAATAGAAAACATTGATCTATTCTGATCCACCACCTATCACACTTGTTTCATCATCTCTACACAATCACTTCCTCTATCACAATCTGTACCCATGTATCGATCTGTTGCACTGAAGAATGTTAATGCAACATTTGAATACTCAATATTTATCAAAATGAAGTCCAAATAATTTCCCATGATGAATGTGGGTTGAAAAATGATTGAAAACCAAAAATAAAAAAATTTGAGTAATAAAACTCGTCCTTTTAATGTTTATTGAACCAATATGTTGTCCATGAATTTAATTACACACGGTAGAAGAAATAACATGGACAAATAAATCAACCATAAATATAATAAATTATCATTGAGTAAGTTTGATGGAATTTATCTGTGTTCGGTGGGGATAATAGAAAGATATTAAATCATAAAATTTAAATTTCCTACCTCGAATTTAGATCATTCACTAACAATGAATTTTAATTTTTTTGTCAATGGTTAGATCCATGAAATATAGGGGAATAAAGAACCTCGATATTGTTCTAATTTGATGTTATCCACCAAGAAATATCACCTCGAACAGTCATGTAGATCTCTAGGGCTAATAATCCAACGTCAATATCTCCATATAACCATATATGTTTACAGAAAAATTGTGTAATATGTTATTATTAAAAAATAAATAAATAAATGATTTTTATTATTTAAGATCAAGACATATTTTATCCAAACACATGAAACTGACAATGATTATATCATGCATATGTTAAATCACATACTATGAAAACAAATGTGGCCCCAAATTTATAACCTAAACATTTGTCAAAATGTTTTTAAAATTTTTTAATAAAAATATATGAGTGTGATATTAATATATTTAATATATTTAAAATATCAATTTCTTACTCACAGAGCCTCAAAATGTTGTCTCATCTCATCACTTGACTCCGCAAATATTCCTAGAAATATTTTATAGGCATAAATGCAAAAAAATCATTTATTGTTTTTAGATTTAAATTTTGAATAGTGATTTTGATTGAGATTATATCTCTAATATTTAGTCTAATGTTTAGTGTTCTTCATCGGAAGAACATAAAATCGGACCAAGAATCAGGGTTAAGCATGGATCCCTTTTTCAATACCTTTCATTTTTCATCCTTTTTTTTCTTTTTTCTTTTTCTGTGCATCCCCATTGGATTGACTCATAAACCCCCCACCATTGGGCTTCTCCAATCATGTGTTATAGAGATAATCAGAGGGAGATATTATGAGGGTAAAATGGAGGAACTTTCATAGATATAAGGTGGAGATATACCTTTTTGTGGCAGTTGTAGGTCTCAAAAAACGGGAAATGAATTGGTATATTCCCCCCAAATCTTTGATGTAAGGATTTTTCTATAAATTCTAGTATATTTACCATTTCCAAGTGTTAAATCTCTATTATCACTAATCAGCACCCCTTTTTAGTTGATATATTCATTTTTATATAAAAATAGGGGTTTCTAGTGATTTAAGTGGTTCGAAATCATAAATCACGATCATGAGGCAGTAGTTTAAGAACAATTGTTATGTGTTCTCACAATTTGAGTAAGAACACCTTTTTATGTACATTCCATGTATTGGTAGACACGTCATGTTCTGGTACTCATCTATGTATCCATGTAATCTTCCATAAATACAATTTTTGGGCCCATTGTTTTTTGTAGTACATAGCTAGACCACATATTGCAGGAATTATGTAAATATGTACACTTCTAGTTATAATACCCGTCTAGATACCCCATGGAGTGTACACCACCACACCCCATGTGGGTCACAAACCATGTAGAATATCATAGCCATGATATATACATGGTTCGGCCATGTTAGGTAAATGGGATGGTACCCCGTGAAGCGTACAAACTTGTATAGGAATCCCACTCCTTGTAATTGGGTTTTACATACCATGTATGTAAGATGTTCATTACCATGTGGATATTTGGGGGTAGATGTATTATAACAGGGTATATATTTCATGTAGTCCTCCATTGCTACACCGTTGAGTGTTTTTTGTATCATTATGACTGAAATACATAATTGGGCGCATGGATTGTCAATTTTTAGTATATATCCTTGTAGATAATTATAATGAAACCCTTTAGCTGATTTGGGAATTCCAAGGTGAGTTTCATTATTTTTTATAAATGAAGTTATTCATACATAATAAATTGAATCTAGAAATCTATTGAGAATGAGACCCTTTAATCAATGATGAGAAATTAGATATCCCTCTTGACTGATTATTTTTTCAACGAGGCCATGATATTAGTTATTTACAAGGATCTTGTGTAGGATTCCTCTATATGAAATTTTTTCCATTGGTTCCAATGTGAGATACCCTCACTTACATGATGATCTAGTGAATCTGATATTTGATCGATCTATATATTTATTCCTTCCAAAGATTGATTTTTGGATAAATCTTCTAATTTGTTGTATTTTTTCATCCCATGTAGGATTCCTCTTCTTATGTACCATTCCAAGGATCCCGTGATAGATACCTCTCCATACCTACATGTACGGTTCCCACGTAGGATCCCTCCTCTTACCTTCAGTAATGTGGACCTTGAGTAGGAATATTTTTCTTATGAAATGTCTCCATGGAAAACAATTTGTTTGTAGGCACACAAGTTTTCCCTTGTAACACTATGGAACATTTCTAAATATACTTTTGAATCCATGCACTGAGATGATGTGCGATTTCAGGACCCATATTTGAAATATTAATTTTTATAAAAATATTAAATATGTATTATATTTTTTGAGCATTGTTTTTCAAATAATATGTTATAATTATTAAATTTAATCTATAATCAGAAATCCAAGACCATAGTTGACACTAGAACATTATTTTTACTCTAGATGCGACCTAAAGTTGGTCAATGTGGGGAATTAGTATAAAATAGTTGTTGGTGGCAGAGTCCGTGAATTTATTGAATCAATTATTTATTTTAAAAATATATCAAAGACAATATAATATATAAATGACCCATATTATTAATTTTTCATGGTTTAGTTTCTCTCATTGGAGAATTGAGAGCCTCTTCCTCCATCAATTGGTGAATCATGATCTGACAATGACGAGACACCATATCAATGTAGATTGATACACAGTGAATAAATAAAATCTCTAAATCCTTTAAGTGAATACTCATTGAAATATAATGATCTGATATCCATATATGAATTTTTATTTTTGGGATTTAATCTCCTTTTACTAATTTAATAAACATGATCTTTCTTGTTCAACTAATCTTTGACAATTTGGAACCCTTTACATGATCCTAGGCGTTGAAATTAATTTATTTAATTCGATTTTATCAACCCTAAACCCAAATTATCTATTTATTTTAAAAAAAATTATGTAAAATGTTAATTTCACCTATTATTTCTTATAAATTTCATCCTACATTCTTCGCATTAGTCATTGTTGGAACAAAAATTCATGACTCGACATTTTTGGGTTGGACGGATCCTAATCTCACCCCAAATTCACAATGGTTTCATGTATGTTGAATGGAATGAAGAATCAAAGCCATATTTAGAAAAATCATTATTTTAGGAGATCAATATTTTGATAAAATGTAAACTAAAGGAGGTGATTCTTTTTTTTACATGTCTGGTTTATACGAGGGAAAAAAACCAAATGGAAATTTGATTTCTAGAAACTCGATGGCTAAAAACAATGAGCGATGATAGGATTCAATGATTTATAGCGAATAAGAGGTTTGATTCAATGTGGAAAATTAGGAATTGGATACTTAGGTGGTGATATGAGTTTTTGTAAAATCATCACTCCACATCGTTTATTCTGAAGAACACTTGATGTGTAGTTCCTTAGATGTGTCTGATTGAAATTGGTGTGATTATATGTTTTACACGCCCTATGGGACCCACTCAGGTAATGTGACCTTCTGATTGTGACCCAGTGTGTACTCGGGGAGTACACATATATTGGAATGATAAGGAACACACCGTGGGTTGAAGTACATAGACATGAGATGGATACACAAACAGATAAAGGGATCATGGGCATGACCCTGAGTGGATAAAACACTCCATGTAGTCCTTATACATGCTAGGAATATCTATATGAGAAGTTATCCCTCTATCATGGGGGGTCATTACTAGGAAATGAGGTAGGAACACACACCATGTGGGTCCCCTTAAAAATAATATACCCTTTCATTCTTGATGAGGAAGAATCAATATCATGTGTTTATAATGTTTGAAATTGGATTTTTACCTATGAGTATCTTATCTAGAGTTTTTTCCATTGAATAATTCATTTGTGTACTCTGTAGTGTATTTTGGATAATGGTGGGAGTTCTTCCTGAGTGGAAAGATTTTATAGGTGGTGCTCGATAGTTATAGTGATCGTTTTGGATCACCATGGGATATAGAGTTCCACTGTCCAACTATTTTGGACATGGTTTACCAATATATCCTTGGAGTGGAACCCCCTATATGGGTTGGGAATCTCTCCCCTAGATATCAATGGATTAGAACCCACCCCATGGAAAAGAAACTGGTCTTCTATATGTTATGTGAGTGGAACTATGCTTTGGAATCAACATATGGGTTCTAGAATATTATAGTGTAACACTTTATCAAGGTTGGGCTTGGGTCCTCTACTGACCATTTGAGTCCCACCCTCTGACTAGGCTATGTGTGGTTCCACTACCGATTACTTGAGTGGAACCATCCTACATAGTTAGGGTATGGGTTCTCATTCATCAGTGTTGAACCCTCATGATTGGAAGGATATGGGTCCTCTATCATCTATTTAGTGTTACCCTCCTATTGAAATAGTTAATGTTCCCTATACTCTAGGATTGTGGCCCTCAACTTTGTAGCATATTTTCAATGTGTGGCTTCAGATGGATTCTTTTTTTCTTCTTGGATGATGTGTGAGATGTTGGGCATCAATGAAAATCTTTGGAACTATTGGAAAAATTTCTTGGGGTGGGATATGATATAAATATCCCAATATATATTGTTTGGTATTCATTTGATTGATAATTTATATATCTTTATCCATGTTCTTGGATTATGTTTAATCATTATCTTTGGGTCGAGCTATGTGTTTTTCTATTCTTATGTTTTCTCATATGACTCCTTCTTAATATCTAGAGGAAATCTACTGGGATTTTACATACTCACCCTACATGGTCGTTTCCTATATGTGTCATGTCTTATAGATATAGTTGATAGTTCATTAGTGACTATAGAGGAGATGAAGTATATCTGGTCCATTTGACCGTGTACAGTGGTTAGATCCTAAAATTAGTAGATGGGATCTCTCTGTACTTTTACAATCACGTTTTTTCTAGTTGGGACATCATTCTGGTTGGGTGTGTAATTTACAACTTCACATTTTTTTCATTATCATACTCTTCCACATCATAGGGTGTTTCATTCATGGTTTTTATTTTAGATTTTTCATATTTTTATTTTTTTCATATTCACATTTGAATTGATATTGTTGGTTGTGTGAATATAGATATGTTAGGAAAATTTCTCTAGTAATAGTTATCTCTTTCAATTATTAACACCAGCCACTGGCCTGTGGATGTGGGCTTGGGGTAGTCACAACTATTTGATAAATATTTTGGGTCATGGAAAATTATAATGAAAGGTTGTTCCATTATTTGGATTGTGTTTTTTGTAATCCTCAAATCAGGATTTGGTTTGGATTTAAGGAAATATTGTAAATGTGTCTCGAGCACAACTACTATGTCAAGGAATCCAGCATTCGTGCAATGGCTGACGTATCCATTAACTAGGAAATTTACTACCAACTTATAAACTCATCATACTGAGACATTTTTTATAGCAATCAATGGTAAATGAATCATATTTCATTGAGATTTTGACTTCCCTTATGGTGTCATCTATTCATTATATATATATATATATTCTCATCAGAAAGTGGTACATGTTGATTTAATTTTCAGTATTCCTGAATGACAATCGTAATCTAGGTTACTAGTTTTTGATCATGAGGCTGGTCAAATGTGTGATGATGCCTCAATTCTGCATCCATGCAATGGGATCCTTCCACTATTTGGATAGACACCAGCACCTCTCCAGTTAAGTAGCATATGATTCCAAAATGGCTTTTGAAAGAAGAGCATAGGCTAAGCACACAATTGAGTAATAGTGAACAAGGATGTTGAAATTCAATATAATTACAAATCCCCATGCAGTGGAAGATTTACTAGAATTAATGTATCATGTTTACAAGAACATCTGGAAATCAATGTTGTTTCATTATATGCTAGATCTTCCTATAGAGTACCTTGGCACTGTTGGGTTCTTCTTATCGAGATCCATTATGTGTGGACACTCCAATTTACAAACATCAAAAATCTATTTCCTAACGATTAATACCGCTACTTAATGTGATCAATTAAAATTAAGGATCGTACGATGCTTTAGTATGGAGGGATTATATTGGTTGGGGACATAGAAAGGTTCACAACAAATACACGGCATTCCCTTAACATGGTTCATTATAACTAGTTCCATAAATGAAATATTTTGGGGGGAATCTTCATAGATATCAATAATAGTATGGTTTCCTTGTGAATTCCCACACATTATGTGGTGTTAGAGTAAGCTATAATGATTGATATATTCCTATTATAGAGGCTCTAAGTGGATGGAGTTGGAAATGGGCATCAAAGGGCTGGGACATAAACCACATCGTAGGATCTCGACATGTGAGACCTTACTGAATCAGGTTTTGGCACTTTGTTATAGATATTAAATTGGACTAGTGTATCTTGGAGAGGGGTGGTTCTATTCGTTGTAGGGGATAGGTCTTGTGGCATGTGAGTGGCTAACCAGATGTGATGGGGAGTAAAGAAATATATATAACAGACTTCCATGAAAAAGATAACACTATGACCTGTGTTCTCCCAGAAGAGGGGGGTGTGGCCCCCAGGATGAATATATTACATAGGAGTACATGGGGGTTTGGGAGGATGATATATGGGTAGTGTATGATGCTATGATATTCTTCAATCCCCACCAATTGGAAGCACACATGAGGCATAGTGAGCTAGTGCATGGGTCACAGACAACTTCAGTCTATAGAGGCATGTGACCCAATGTTATAATATATGATTAGAGTTATGATCAAGGGTTATTCTAAAATTTCCTTAGTATTAATATACATACGTGTGACTAATCCCTTCATCTATCTACGTCAGGTAAGACAAACACAACTCCCATTTGAGATACATTCCCTATATCACTGGCTTGATGATCTTACAGGAAATCTGTCTTCTGTATCATTAATAATGGGGTACTGTGAGATATCACTTGGTGCAGAGTAGTTCACATGGGACATTTCAATCATTTAATTGGAACCCTATGATAGTATACTATGTATGTATTGGTTGTTCATGGTCTAGTCCCATATTGATTGTCAGTATGGATGAGTAAGATGGCATTGCACTGATGGTATGTGATTAAAAATTGTGGGAGAGGGAGATCTCATGGAATGATGATATGTTTCTATAAGGAGTATGAAGACCATAACCCATTAGATATAAATTTAATCCCCTGGTGTAATAGGCTCTTCAATAATCTGTATTCCTACCATTTTGGAGGATATATTGCCGGTATTCCTTGAAAACATTTTGGGACTACCAATGAAGAAGGAGATATGGTTTATAATCCACTTGTATCCCGAGACCACTATGATATCTTCTACGTCATATCATATGGATCCTACTGAGCACTAGAAAGTGTCGTTGCAATTGGGGGACCCCCAAGGTAATAATTTTATCATTCCTACTATTTACAACAAATAATCTCCAGTGATGTTTGTAAAAAAGGTGGATATTTGATTATGAATATTCGTGGATTCTAATTTCCATAACTATATCATGATAATGAAAAAGTACCCCATTTTATGGATTGATAACCTCTTTGACCAGTTTCAAGGGATGAGTTTGTTCTCCATAACAGACCTCCGGTTTGGCTACAACCAATTGAGAGTTTTCAAGGATAATATTATAATGTTGGAATTCCAATTTCACTGAGGAAAATCTGATTTCCTTTTGATTACCTTTAGAGTGATAAATTAAACCACCATGTTTATAGATTTATAGAATACAATCTTCCATCCACACACAAACTGGTATGTGGTTTTTTATTGAGTACATACTCATATACTCTATGATAGAAGAAGAGGATGAAGAGAACCTGATGAGTGTCATATGTTTTATTTGGTATAACTATCTATATGATAATCTCTTAATGTTCTAGTGCATGATTCATGAGTTTCAATTTAAGGTAAATTTCATATTTGAGAATGGATTAGTTACAGACATGAAAAATATCTTGGTATTGATTTCATGTGATATACCTAAGAGAATTTTAGTGGGGCGAAGTTTTAATGGACTGAAGGTGTATTGCAAGATATTTTTTATAGTAATATCTAGGATTGTGTCACCTTTGACTACCATAATGATGAATGTGTTTCTTTATTTCAAGACTGAACTATTATGTAAGGACCTTTAGGTGTTGAGGTTGTTTTTGAAAAGTTCTCTTATTTTGAAACTACCAGATGAGAGAATGGAGTAGATAGTGTATTGTGATGCCTTTGGATGTAGGATCAACTATGTATTGATGTAGTGGTAGGTAGTTATCACATATGTGTTGATATAGCTGAGACCCCAGGAGTAAAACTACCCGATTTATGACCTTGAACATAAAAATGGGGTCATTACTCTGAGGATATGGAGGTAGAAACTATTAGAAGAGTGCTTTGTAGTTTAAAAAGATCAATATAGTGCCAGGTACATTTTACACTTAGATAATTGGACCGACGATATTGTCTCTGGTAAGAGTTTCTGTATGAATATGAATTTGGAATAATTTATACTCCGTTGTGGGAAACATTGTAACATATTACCTTAGGTGGAATTCATAGGCTCATTTTTGGAAGGATGCATCTGGGTAGTTGGAATCCGTGTAGTTTTCATTGGTTCAGCAGGAGTGTGTAGCTTTTCAGTAGTCAATGGTGTTGACCCCTTAACTTCTCAAGCATGTGAGAGACTCTAAGATGGGAGACATCAACTGTGAGGTCATTAATGACCAGATATCCTTAGTAGATTGATTCTATGGAAGTTAGAAAGTATGGAATCACATCATCCTATTCTAGAGATGAATTATAGTCCCATTAAATATGTGGATGAAGGTGATATTATATTTTCAATCACCTCCGTTGGTTGTACATACCTATGTGGGAAATATATTCAGTAACATTTATTGTCAATTTTTGTGATATGGGATGTGAAGTATTCTGGCTAAGATCATTTTTCGGTGAAAAACATGTCTACTGGTGAAGGCTATGCACTGTGTTCCAAAAGATTTTTTTGTAGCCCCTTGAAATATTAGAGTGTAAATGTGATGGAATATATATGTACTGCATGACATGGATTCAACAGATAGTGAAGGGAAATTATGCCATACGGGTGATAGTTTACCGACTCAAAATTTTGGCACACATAATTTTTATAATGGAAAATAATTTAGTGGGGATTTTTGGGAACATTTAAGTATTGGAAGATAATTTTATTCAATAGGGGCCATTGAAAACTGTCTTAAAACATGATTTGATGGTCATTTGAGTGTATTGGGGAGGCCAGCATGAGACATTTGGGATCCTCATGAGGATGAGTACATCTTATCACACCCAAATTGATGGGAATAACGAGATAAATATGTAGGTGGTGGAGGATATGTTGAGTTATTGGATTTTAATTGTTTTTTAGAGTAGGAAGGATCAATTTCCATTTGTAGTGATTGCAGAAAATAATATCTATAACTCTAATAACATCATTACAACTTTAGAAGCCAACAATGAGAGACCATGAAGTTAACCCTTGGGTTGGTAAGTGTTATGTGTGGAATCTCATGATGGTCTATAGATGGTATGGGTGATGATGGGGATGGTATATGTCTACCATTATTGGATTATTTCATCCCATAGCTGGCATAAATCATACACAGATGAATGTCTTAGACACATGTATTTTAAGCAGGGAGACCATGTTTTCATGATATTCACCACACAATGTGAATTGTGAATGAATTTCTGAGGAGTAAATCTTTCCTCATGGTTTATAAGGACATTTTATATCCCACATAGTGATGGAGATGGTTATTACCAACTCTCCCTACCCCCACAGTTGGATTGGGTGCATTCCATATAAGATGTGTCATTATTGAGGAGATACAACTGTGACACCACAAATATTATCGACATGGGTGATCTAGAAATCATGGATGGAGGATATTTTATGGAGCACCCAGTGTTGACTAAGGGTTGATAGAAGAGGACACTACATGGTTGAGACATCCCCTTAGTTCTTGTGCGGTGGACACACATGATAATGTATAATGTTCCTTGGAGAGGGAGGCCAAGATACATGTCCTATATCCCAAGATTTATTCTTATTATTTTCATATCTATAATGAAAATATTGATGTAAGGAATTTTTTATAGGAATTTTTCCATTATATATATTTGTAATATTTATTCATATATTTTTGCATCGAGGTGCATATATGATGTGGGATCCAAGGTCACAATGTGGAGAAAATTATTTTCTAAAATATTTTTTATATATTTTATATTCCATATGCACTGTTTCTTAATGAAAATGTGATAAATCATAAATGGAATCACATATCAGATATTGGATACCACATTAAATTCTAAAATGAAATTTTTACCTTAGGAGTCGCCTAAAATAGGTCATTGTGGTGTTTTTGGATAAAATTATCATTTGTCGTACGTTCAGTGGATTAATAAATTGATTAAATTAATTATTGAATTAAGAAAACATAAATGGATTCCTCTATAAATATACCATTATAATATCTTCATCTCGTTTAGGTACCTATTTCTATGATAAATTATAAATCCTTCTATCTCTTTCTGTTGTATAATCAAGATCTGACGATGATGAGACTCTAAATCGAGGATGATTGATTTGAAATGAATGAAATGACATAACTCATTCATTTAAGAGTGTGTTATTCCATGATGAATGATCCAATTTAAATAGTGGAATCTTCATTTGTGGATATTTCAAGATATGACTAAATTAATTTGAATGGTCTTTCTTGATTCATCGATCTACGTCAATTTGGATCCCATTTCATTCGCCCATGTAATAAAATTAATTTATTTATTATGTTTTCTGACGTCGGTACCCCAACTCAATATACTTTGGCCAATAAATCCTAGAAAACTATTGTGGAACCTATGTTTTATTATTTATTTCACTATTATCACTTCCTATTGGTCATCATCATGCTACGTGGTCACTAATTGACATTACCAAGTGGTACTGAGCCCAAACAGACATCCATATTCTTGTTGGTCTCATGTGTGATTAAGGGATCATTGAATCATGTTTTGATTAGAGATAATTGAATTTTAAGGATATTGATTTTATGATTCGAATCAAAACCTTACAAGGCGTGAAAAGGTTTATACATGTGGTGTGTACAAGAAGGGATGATCAAAATAGGGATTTGATTTAGAGTCATTAGATGGATATAATTGAAGAAAAAATTCTAGATCAACTAACATCATGTGAAGAATAGGCATAATTAATATTGTAAATGATATATATGTATGTTTGATCACATATCTATGTTTCTAGAAAAATAACAATGACATTCCATGTAGACTTAAGAAAACGCAACATGTGGGTCATTTTTTGCGTCAACTAGGGTTTCATGAGATTATATGTATCAAATGCCTTGTGGGACGCCCCCATTCCCTGAGACCTTTTGCTATAGACCTAAAATCTATTCTAAGAGATCATTGGAACATGCATGGCTAGACAAATTCATTGTTCTGAAGTACAAAAACATGGGGAGGATACATGGACACATCAATGGAGCCCAGGAAAGACCCAAAGTGGCATAGAAATGCAATGTCAACCTTTTACCCACTGTGTATATCTACATGGGATGTGATATGTGTATTTTTAGGGCATTTTCAAGGAGATGTTTTAGAATGACACACCATATAGGTCCCCTTAAATTCCTAGAAACATTTCGTCCCATTCAAGGAAAACTCATTCTCTTGTATATACTTCATTTTGACATTGATGTTTTTCCTATGTGTATACTATCTGTGGTGTTTGTTGTCTTGGGTGGAACGATATGATGACCTCACTATAATGATTAATTATATTATGCAATACAATAAGTATGATTCTTTTTTCAGAAATGTTCAACAATAATGCTGATCATATTGGATAAACAGATGATTTAGAGTGGCACCCTCTAGCTGGGATATCCATGATTCCTCTACATATAGTTAGAGTGGAATTTTCAAGCTAGGATAGACATGGTTCCCCTACCAATATATAAATTTTAACCCTACTAATATGAAGGTAATGTTCCTCTATCAATCATATAAATTGAACCCTCCTATGGTGTTAGGGTATGGGTAAGTGACTGTTAGTGTGGCTCCCACCAGCTGTGAAGGGCATTGGTCTTCAATAGAATATTATATTGGGACCATCCAATAGGGTTTGGAATAGTACTTCTATTAATTTCATGAGTGAAAACTCCTGATGAATCTAGTGAGGGGTCTTCAACCATTAGATTGGAACCCTCATTCTTGGTAGGATATGGGTCCTCTATCAACTATTATGTGGAAACCTCCTGTTGTACAAGGGAATAGTTCCTATATATTGATACACCACCACTTGAGTGTATGACATAGTGAAGAACATGTCATGATATGGTTTTTTCTGGAATAAGTTTCATGAGCTTTCGGGAATAAATTATGGACTTCTGGAATTATTGGCACTCTTTCTTGGGTAGGTATGTCAGATAGAGATCAAATACCCTCAAATTTGGGTTTGTTGGATAAAGAATGCATATATCTATATTTTTGTTGTTGAATTCCATTTACACCAGTGATTTGGGACGATCTATATATTTGGATTTCCTATCATGTCTCTTATTTCACACCCTAAGGATTTCATAGTTTTATCACTAGATATAAATATACTCACACCTATATGGGCTTTTACTGCACGTGACTTGTCTTATGAAGATGGCTGATTTCTCTATAGTGACAATAGAGTATCTTATGGATATCTAGAGCATTGAACCATTTATTCTGGTTGGAGGTTGGATAATAGGATCTATGCTCTCTCATTACTTATTCATTATTATTGTTTCAAGTTGGGACATATTTTTATTTGGATGTGTATTTTTTCCCTTTATTTTTACATTTACAAAATCATACTCTTGAATACTCTAGAGGGGTTTAATGCTTTTTTATTATTGTTTTTTCATATTTTTCATATTTTTCTATACAATAATTCATTGATATGTTCAAGATTGTGCGTACAATTACATTAGTCAAAGGCCTCCCATTTTTTTATACATTTCCATTCTGGTTTCTAGCCATGGTGTATAGAGTCATGCTTAGGGTAGTTTCATATTGATCCCCATTTGGTCGAGTCATGGCATATGATGCCTCTCCAATTTTGTGATGTTAGAATCCCAATGGGTGTATTTTGTGTTTGATTGAACATGAGCTAGTATGGTGGGGGTTTGGTTAGTGATGATAGAGGGTATCCTGGTAGAAACAGTTTCGAACATATAAGGAAGTGTGGTTCTGGATGTAATTGATTGTTTAGGCATTCGTCCACCCTTTATCATTATTTATTCTTTCACATGGTTATTGTGGATACTGTTATGATAAATCACTTTGCATACATACTTGTGGTCAATGTTCCAAATACAATATGAGATACAATTATTAGGTTTCTAATATGTTATTCTTAGGGTCTGACTTCTAAGACTCATGATCTGATATTATTATTGGGGTACCTATATATACCTTCAAAGACCCGCTTTTGATCCCAATCTATTAAATACTATTTTATCATGATACATAGATCTAATTCATAGGATCTAGATATTGAGCCATTATATTATTGGATTTCCAGAAATGATTCTTAGGATCTAACTGTTTAGTCTGTATTTAATTTAATTTCCAAACGTACTACATAGAATATATATTTTGAGCCTTAATTTAAAGGTGTATCTAGATGTACTTACTAGGATACAACTTTTGAAAATAATTGATTAAATTTAACTATTACTGTTAATTGACATCCCATTTTCATGTTTTGATTCCTCCTTGATTGTGGACACAGATATAGGTTCCTATGAGTGTTTTAGAACCCTAATATAATAGGCCTATGTAGGAATGGATGTTCCTATAAAATTCCATAGGATTCCTAAGGTTTATAGGTGGGAACATTTCCCTCGAGAAGTGCATGTTTATGATAACCCTATGGATGTCCGTGATCTCCTCATATAATCCCTCAGATACTCCCTAGGATCAATGAAAACTCCATTATAGAATCACCCAAGAATGATTTCAGGTGAGTATTGTGAGATAGTTCCATAATGAATCAATGTTTTTATACCGGGTTAAGAGAATGTTCCTTAAATATTGCATAAGGGTCATCCAAATATATGATTATTCGAGTCTTAGTGTCATGAATACATATGTACTATTACCAAGGAACCATACAACATACAAGATTAAATGTCATTGTATATTATTGAATCTTTCTTCATACCACATTTTTGGGATGTCTAGTAGATACACTAAATCCATTATCTTAGTTATCATAGGTGAGTATGGGTGAACCTAAGGATAGAAAATGTATTCCCCTGTGGTGAAAATTATTACTTAAATAATTTTATGATGCAATCCAAAGTTGTTATTTTCAGTTTGTTCAATGGGCTAGAGGATCGACTGATTGACACCAAAATTTATTGGTATGATATCCAACTGAATAGACTTTTTACTAAACATTGAGATGATCACTATTATTGAACCGAGGATAGACTCTAGTTGATTATGTTATTTTTCCACATACACATGTATAGATATAATTATTTATATATATTTATCGGAATATATATATATGAATATACATATACATGTGAAAAAATTTCCACGTTTATTGGGATCACAGACCAAGGGATCAACTATAGTGTAACATGATTAATTTGATTTATCATTTTAGTTGTGTCTCATATAGGATGATCATGTTGAATGATCATTTAATTAGGAAAATATATTTATAGGTTCATTATCATTGTGTATTAATAATACTATTTCTCAGCCTTTTATATGAATCTCATTTTGTATGAATAACTTATTTATTATTTGTAGGATGATAATTGATTGTGCAATGTATATAGTTGGGGTTGTGTGTTGTATGATTTAGGTGATCCAATAATGTGTATTCTTATGACTGAGTTGAGATAGCTGGGTAGTGTCATGTGGATTGGGTATGTTCTCTTGGATGGAGATATTTTTAGATACTTGTACCTATATATTAGTTTCTTTAATATACTACTATATGTGTGGTCAACCCACTCGGTGACCGGTGTTGTGTATAGGATACAGTAGTTCTAGATTTTATCGTATTTCATTTATTATTATATAATTTTATATTCTATTTTTTATAATTCTTCTCCACTCTCATTATATAATATTTCGAGGATATCATGATATCTTTTACATGTTACTCTTATTAGAGGGTACAGTCTCCCCAATTTACCACCTTTAAGCATTTGAATTTTGTCAAAAACCTATGGAATATTGGAATGTGCACTTGGTTTCCAATGGAAAACCAATTTGGGGAACCTATTTAGTGAAAACTGAGTAACGATAATAAAAATTGGAATAATAGGTATTCATTGCCTATCAATTTCCTATTTTTTATTTGGGAAAGATTAGTATTTTGGATATTTTGGAACCTATAATGGGTATAGAAATGTTTTTTTGGGAAAAAATATACTATTGAGATTTCCTAGAGTCTTAGAATATGGGATTTCTTTTTGGATTTATGAATTCATATTTATATATAATTTTCCCATTGAGAAGTGCACAAAATATGTGGATGTTATGATTTATTATTTATTTTGGATCTTTTCCTATTAACATGAGGTCATTATTTGATTATCCTAGCTAGTAGAGGTGAGGGGAGTCTCATGAATCAGATTTGGCACATAGGATTTAGATGTTTTTGGACCGATAGTGTGTGATTTTACTGATGATTGAGGTCGATTGTTTAATGGGTATAAAAACCTAAAAAAACCAGTGTAAATTATTGTTGGATTTCAAATCAATTAGGCCAATATGAAAATATATTTCATGTTCATGGAAATTCCTGTAGGTGTATCTTGATTCATATGATGATGACGTAGATGACTCAATCATCATGCATGTTAGTTGAGGTGACCCTAGAATTTTTATAATTCATTTTTCCCATGTGTTGAACCCCTTACTGGGGTTTTTACTTATTTTCAGTTATTTAATGTGTCAGTTACAACATATAGTAATTTTTATTTTATTTATTGGAATATAATTTTACTCAAATAACCATTTTTTCTAGTAATATTTTCAGATAACATTGGATTATGTTGATAGACACCTAAAACTTTATATTGAACTAGGCCTAGTGGGGGTACTTCCACATGAGTATGCATGGTGATGTTCAATTCAGTATCTCTTATATTATTTTAGTTTGAATTATACATATTAATTCATTATTAGGATTTTGGAGAGTGTCGATACCTTATATGAAATGTTAATAGTTTTGACCATCATAGTTTGGTGTTATATTATCCTCCAATGGATAGATTTGACTATTGGAAAAAATTATTAGTCCTTCTGACCTAGTAGTGAGACATGATCAGTAGGGTTATGTGAGAGTTCTAGAGGCCCGTAGTAATGAATTATACCATTGGAGGTTATCATATTTCATTTTGGTCAGGGAAATATTTCGAGATATTTTTTAATATGATTATATATTCAATTTTTGGAAGTTATATTGGTTGTATGATCCATCTAATACTAATGAAAAATATTTTATCGTATTTTTGTACATAGATCAGTTGATTCATTTTTATTTTCTCTAAGAACTAGGGGTGTTTTGGTATCAATACTTCTTTTATGGGATGGAATGTATAGATACCTGGTACTATTGACTACTATTTCTATAATTTCATATTTAGATAGAGTGTGGGTAGATTATCATGATTGGAAATTCATGATATAAATCATGGAATGAGTAAGGTCATTAGTTATTATGTGGATATCTATGGGAGCTTTTACCTCATTATGACTACCGTGTTGTGTAACCCAATAATCATATCTTTTTAATGGGAGGAACATTAGTGTGTGATTGAGGCGGTGATGGTACGCATCCATTATGAATGATAAATTTCAATCCTTAATTGGTGTGTGGTCACCTGGGATCTATGAAAAAATGGTTTAAAATTCATTTTCTGCGCATTGTTTAATATATTTTAATGTTAAATGAAGATTGTCACTCTGTGGTAAAGGAAAACACATAAATAAATCATCTTTGGTGAGGTAGTAGACCCATGTTAATACATGGTTAATGGGATGTAAATCCTATTTTATGTGAGTTTGTCTTAAGAATTTTATACAAACCTTTTTATGGAATTATATTTTACTCCTTGATAGATATGATAATCCTCTATCTATAAATCATCTTGAATATGCTGGGTGCGTGTATGATTTATAGAAATATTACCTTTGTTTTAGATATCGTTTCATATTTGTTGATGATATATTTTGAGGATGTACATGAGGAGTAGTATTTTTTTGAAACATATAATCTGATGTGATTCACTGCAAGTTTGGTTGTGGGGACCCTTCTTCAGTTGAAATTTGGAATTTTACATGGTTTTTGAGCTCAGAGTATTGTTATAATATGCCAATAAGGGAATTTTTTAGGAAGGAAGTCCTATAATAGTTACATTTGAATGTATTCTATTTAAAAGAGTTGTGAATGCTCTGAGAATACTCATTTTATTTTTATTATTTCATGTTTAGTAAGATGTTCGGGTAGGGAACATGACTTCATATTGCCACAAAGGTTGGTTAGGTAGGAGAATGTTTTGGGTGGGGAGGTTGAAATGATCCATGATTTTAAGGAAATTTATTTTTAATGGAATTGTGATGTTTTTTCTTTTAGATGATTCTATGTTGTAAAATGGTTATATTTCACCTAAAACAATCCCACCTAAAATTTTTATAACCGCATATTTTTTTCTAGAATAATTTGTTTACCCAAAAACATGGGTCTGCTCTAATTTAGAACCATTTGAAATTATGTCGAATAATTATTAATATATAAATATTATGAAATATTAATTTATTCACACATTTTCATGTAGAGATATATTTTGAAATGAAGATCATATTGTCGTTTGGTCACCTCCATTGAGTCTAGGATGTTTTGTTTTTCTAGGGAATGATGTAAGCTTAGTTTGAGTATCAGGTTTGGGGATTATCCCCATATTATTTTTATTTTTCATTTTCATCCACTTATAATTCCATCTTATTTTATTCTCCATCCCTTTTCCTTCACATATAATCCCCCCCTTAGGATTCTTCCATTGCGCGGTTGAGAGAGAAAGAGTATGAGGCCCAAGTGTTAAACATTACATAATCTTGAGATTTGTCAATAATTAACATTGAGGATCTTTTCAGGTTTATATTTATAGAGGATTCGATAGTGAAAATTACATTACATTTAAAAAATTACAAATTATACACTTCTACTCAGTTTTCATTTTATACATAAACTAAAAACCCTTTAAAAAAAGAAACATATCTAGTTTCATGTTTTAGACCACATTACTTTTCCATGATCCCATCTATGACCATATTAATATTTCTGTCATAGGAAGAGCAATTAAAAACATGGATTGAGCATAAAAATAACAATATGGGTTATAAAATAATGAATAAAAACATTAGTCCATAAAAACATACAAAACATAAGCACTATAACAGACATCTTGATATCATAATATTTATGAATAACACACAGAAATGATAAATCATAAAGGTATGTTATGGCATACAATACAAACATACACTATGGATTTCATAGCTACGTAGGGAGTTACGTTTGGAATACCCATCATAGTATATTCTCTAAATGTCCTAGGATAAACATTAACGTTTATCTCTGTCACATTACCCAATGTGTTGGAGAGATATCTCGGGCTAACCCACCCAAGGTTTATCATTGAACCACCCGTATAATTAAAAATTTCCCAAGAACCATAACATAATCATAACACATAAAACAAGAAGTAATGAGAGATAACATTTCCACATTGCAATCTCAAGATATCATTTCAAGATATTGACATAATCAGCTTATTTAAAAAATTCAAAAAGTAACGTTTTGAATCAAAGGGTCCCATACCACTTTGAAACATTTGAAAGGATTTTAAACTCTAAAACACTAATGTCCAAATAAATAAATCCTTAAAACCATTTATAAAACATGTACCTGACATAAAAGAATTTTGAAAATTAAATCTTTAAACAATTTAAATCATTTAAATCAATGTCTTAGTTAAAAAATCATTTACCGCTTGAGAAATTTTTTATTATAAAAATTAAACAATAACATAAAAGAAAGCAATAAATATCATGGTAATATATAAATTCATGATATAATACGTCAAAAGGGTTCTATATATATCTTATTGGATAATAAAGGTGCAAAATATCATGATATTCCACAATGAAAGGGGATTGAGACGTAGTCCCTTACAAAGATTGTATCATTAGTTTAATGAAAAATCAATGAAATAATTATGTGTGAAAAATATAAATACACCCAATATAATGTTTCAAACAATAAAGGGTCATTAAAACATATTTATAGAAAGTCATAATCAAGAAGTAGATGTTTAACCCAATGAATTAAAATTTGGTAAAGAAGTTCTTTTGCCAATTTGGTAACATACGAAACATACAGCACATGAAAAAAGGGTCATACAAGGAAGATGTAAGAACCCATAAATAAAATTATATTTCACAAATAATAAAATATTGGGTAGTATATAAACCACATAAAAGTAAATAGTGGAAAATATAGAATTAATTTTACAGGAATAAAAAGATTGATGAAAACCCCTTACCTCATGTCCAAAATGACTTGATAGTTCCTTGTTCTTCCATAATAATAAAAATAATTTAATATATAGTTTCATAAGAAAAATTTTCAAGTTTATTATTCCATTTATATAACTTATTACGTTACTATAACAATTATTAAATATTCGAGTTTGTATCAGGCATTTTGTCGATGTTCATAACGTGAGTAAAAAAATGAACTTGTTAGAATTACAAATTGCTCATTTGGTCAAAAGTACATTATATCTAGAATTACATTCTTGATTTAGATATAATATATATAATATATATCCCTTATATATTTATTTAGAACTGTCCATAACATTTGGACATAATAAATGAAATGTACCATTCATGTAGATGGTAAGTCGTACAAATGCATGAACGCTACTTTAATTTCATTTTCATTTATAATGTAATGGAAATAAGAAGATAAATTGCAATATTATAATTCAGGTATTATATATAAGTTATATGTGTTACAGAATTTAATAAATGAAATTCATTATATGTTCCATGTCATGCATGAACGAGTCATATCACTTTGAGGGGATGGTAGTGTGCATTTCCTCAAATGAAATTATCGTATTTATGTGTTATAGAAAGCATAAATGTATGATGTAAATGAAAAATACATAAGTATAGAGAAAATATAAATATAATATATATCACATATAAATATATTTCCATCATAATGGCCCCCTAAATAGGTGGTTGTAGATATTTGGAAAATCATCGTTTCGCAAGGCGGTAGATGGCCATCTCCAGAAAGAGTATGTTCATATCCATTAGATTGAGGAGTGTGGAAGTGTAGTTTTAATCATTCTAATAATTACATCCTATTATATTTATGATACTAGTTTTCATATAAAATGTAGGAATAAAAATATTTTAGGGATTTTGAGAAGTAAAAGAAAAGAAAGGATCATAATGGAAAACGTTACCTTTAAATCAGTTAACTCCATTGGGTTTGAGCCAAAATGATTTCATTAGGAACCTTCTGCCTAATGTAAGGCTTCTAGGTTAAATAGAGGGATGTTGGGAGCTTATTAGGTCAGAGTTTGGTCGAGACAAGGGGCTTCAGAGATTTCAGTAATGTGTTAGAGGTGATGGCTTTTTATAATGGTGAAGTGGGGCTCTTTACGAATGATTGAAAATATTATTTTATTATAGATTTATTTTCAGTTTCAAAATATCCTAAAACCTATTTCATTCAATGATAGGGCGAATATATGTCCAAATTAAATAATCCAATAATAATTTTATATGTTTGGTATTTTTTTATATTTTTATAACTCATTTATTTAAATGAATTATTAATAAGGTAATCACTGGATCATCATTGTGTCCCCAATAGTATTATTTATTTGATGTATATAAATTATAAATAAAATACCATGATGTCTGAAATTATTTTATCATTCAAATGAATATTTATAGTCGATGAGATAACTTATATAAACCCATATGAAAATTGATTTACTAAAAGATATATGTCAAGGTAATTTTTTCCTTTACATTATATTAATTAATATAAATTGCCATTACCATTCTAATGTTGCTTCATGAGGTGCCAAAATCGACCAAGGGATTCCCATGGTCTAATATGTTTCTTCCAATAATATTATTACACGTGTTAAGTTAATTTAATGTTATTATAATAATATTTTTTACCCTTATTTACCAGATTTACCTTTAAACCATGGGAAATAAAATATTTTCGAAAGTAATATTCATAATGTTTAAAAATAAAAGTTACTTATTCCCACTATTGGGACCTCATTATTCCAAATAAGGAATAAATTTTTCCAAATTCAAAGCACTGAAGTGGAATAAATTAATTTAAAATTAATTTCTGTTTTCAAAACAAAAAAAAGTGTTTTTAATGAAATAATATCTATCAAAATATTGACACTTGTTTATGTTCACTTTTAGAGTAAAATTGCTTCTAATGACCGAAATTAGATTAAATCATAAAAATATAATAAATTTACACTTTTAAACCAACTAAAAGATAATTAAAACTAAATATATATATTATATTAAATGGCTGTTTTGAATTAAAATGCGTTATTTTTAACAATTCATTAAAAAATTAACATTATTAGAAAAATACCAAAAATTTAATAAAAAGTAAATTTTGATGTCCTGATTCAAATGAATAATAATATTTTTTAAAGAAGAACATAAGAAGTGGAAAAATATATTTAAAATGTCTTCACCATCAAAAGGAAGTAAGTTGACCCATTAAATAATTTTAGATTAGTTATGCTTAAAATATGATTCATTACCATTTTAATCCTCTAACATTAATGGGATAAATGTAAGAACATTTATCAAACATGTGAAATCACATTTTAATAAGTTATGTTCAATCTCTTCAATATAACGACTAGGCCTTAACTATCATTTATAATAATATTATATTATTATTTTTTAGTATGACTCAGCCTTATGTGCCACATGAGGTTTTCGGAGAAACCAATTGTTGCGTGTCGGGTATGCCAACAAACATAGAATCCATTTAAAGTAAAATTTATATTTAATTAACAAATTTAAATAAATATGATAATGTTATATTCATTAATTACATGGGTTGTTACATCCTTCCACTGTATTGTGAATTGTGTCCTTGCAATTTTAAAATTTGTCACAAAAAACATTAAAAGTATTACTTCTGAAATGATTCAATAAAACTATTACTTTAAAAGAACAAAAGATAAATAAAATAGTCTCTTGAGATAACACATGAAAAGATGACATGTAGGAAAAAAATATATATGGAAGAGAATATAACCATCATGTTGTGATAGTGTGTGATAGAAAACATGATCAGGAAAATGTTACCCCTGAAAAACCACAAATTTTTGATACGTTAACCGGACATTGGTTTCCCTATAGGAATAGTAAACAGACAACATTGTTGTTTAATGATTCATTTTATAAAGTTTCATTATTTATTTATGATATTTACTATGTACATAAGGTAATATACTTACATTTCATGTAGTGTTTCGTCCTTTAATAATTTTCTACCAAAAACTCATATTTTCTCCAAACGATGAGTATTCAAGATGACTTGGTCACACCAAAAGTTCTAGAATAAACTTCTAGAGAATAAAATAATAGAAAAAATATAAAATATATATTTCCCTTGTCTTTAGACATTAAGAAATACCAAAACTGTTTGAACATGATCAGATAATCCCAAAAAAGGAATATCTTTAAAAAAATACTACTCTTAATCTCAAAAATTAAACAAACAATACCAAAAGTTCAACAAAGACAATCCAATAAAAAAATTTCCTTAATATTCTCCAAATTGAACAAAACTATGATTTTAACCAAAATCTCAAAAGTATTTTATTATGTAGTCATCCATTGTAAATCATAAAATTTATCGCCAAATAACATTTTCTACTCTTAAAGTATCAAACTGATGTGTAATTAACCAAATCACATATTCTCTAAGATAATTTAATCATTTACGTAAATAACCCAATTCTCCATATATCAATAAAAAAACATATAATCTTCAAAAAAAATATTCCACCACGACGCATCAATTTAAATCTTAATGTTTTCTATTTTCCTTAGGCATCTAGTTTCCCAAAAAGAGAAAATATCTTCCAAAATAACCTTTATCACCTAATACCCAAATCATTTTACTTTACTAAGGATAACAATTTGATAAAACATAAGATCCCAAATCAACATATTGTAGAACAAAAAAATCATCAGACTAAAAATAATAATTCATACAATCTAGGGATGTTACATCATGGAGTGGTAGCCGATAAGTCCCAATCACAATTTGTTTATGGTTTCGATTCCCATAGCTTCGTCCGACACGATGGGTTGTCATACTGTTTTTGTGTTGTCCATTTTCAAAAAATATAAAATTATATTACATTCCCAAAAATTATATAAAATCCTATAAATATTACAATAACATGATTTAACCTAAATTTTTGTCTGATGCCTCTCATTTTCATCCCAACTGATAATGAACTCAATATGATATTTCAGGTTGCCTTATATATATTTAAAATTTATTGACCTTCATAAAATAACATTATTCCCCTAGAATGAACAACATACCTAGATAATTATGTCCACATATTTTCGTCGTCATCATGTTCATGTACATAGATGGTCCATTCACTACAACTTTGATTAAGAGGTACATAAAATCATCTTCTTCCATTATCAAAATATACCTTGTACAACATGGTTCATATGGGTGATCAAAATAATGGTTTTAGAAAAACAATTATGACATTTAATTTCAAAACATCGGATAAAATATTATTTTAATAAAACATTCAGATAGATTTTGAGATGAATCATTAAATTATTGGTCCTTTTAAAATACCATCAGTAGGTTCTAAAAGAATATAATTAAATTGAAAATATAAATAGGTTTCGCTAGGGTCTCCTTCTTCAGCACCATTTTCAAAAGCATAATACGCTTGAAAATAATGTGATACGGTAAAATATTTGAAAATGACATAATAATATTTTCCTTTCTTGAAATTATAAGAATATTATGAAAATAGTATTTGATTAAATACACACCATGATCCATGATGATATCGAGGTATAGTGGTTATGTTTGATATTTCAAACAACTTCTTTCAAGTGAGTTTTTTTCTATAAAACGTTTAACAAAATTATGAACAAGACTTTTCAAAAATTATTTCAAGATTATCATCAGGAAAAGATAGGAATGTTGTTTGAGATACTCTACATTCCATATTTAACTAACATCCCTTGATATAAAAAACATACAAAATAAGGATTTAACTTATATAATAGACATAGAGACTAACCATGTTCCTAATAAAAACTCATAATCATTAAATTTTCCTAAACTGACCTCTAATACCAACTATATGGACCCAGCCTTAAACAATACATAATCTTTAGTTATTTAAAAAATTAACAATTAGGATCTTTTCAAGTTTATATTTTTAAATAATTAGGCCATAACTATTACATTTCAGTTCAAAAATTACATATTTAACACTTCCACTCAGTTTCCATTTTTTTAATAAAATAAAAACTCTTAAAAATAAACAAGTCTAGTTCCATGTTTAGACATCATGACTTTTCCTTGATCCCATCATTTACCATATTAATCTTTATGTCCCGAAAATAATATTTCAAAACATTCTATGAGCATAAAAATCTCATTAAGCATGATAAAATAAAAAAGGAAAACATTATTCCATCAATACATAAAAAACATATTCTCTATAACATACCTCATAAAATAAGAATATTTATGAACAACAAACAAAAATCATAATTCATAAATATTTATATTGGAATATATAAAATTCTTACATTGTAACATTCAAATTTACAAAGAGATTTTCATTTGTTATATCCATCACAATATATTCTCTAACTCTCTTAGTATTAACATTAATGTTTATCTCTGTCACGCTACCCAATGAATTAGAGAGCTATTTCGGGCTCACCTGCCCTAAGATTATAACGGATCCTTCCATAAGTGAAAACAATTCCAATTATCCATAACATAATCATAACACATAAAACAAGCATAAAAAATTATAACACTTCCACATTGCATTCATAGGATATCATTTCAAGATATTGACATGATTAGTTCATTTAAAACATTCAAAAAGAAGAGTTTTGAATCAAAATGTCCCATGAATATTTGAAACCTTTGAATGGATTTTAAACATTAAAACACACATTTACATATAAATAAAACATTAAAATAATTTCTACGACATTAACATGATGGAAAAGGATTTAGAAAATTAAATCATTAAAACATTTAAAACAATGTTTTAGTTATAGAATCCACTATGGATTGAGAAAATGTTGGATAAAAATAATTAAATAATAACATCAATGAAAAAATAAATATTAGGTGTATATAGAAATTCATGATATAAAATTACAAAATTGTTGTATATACAACTTATAGGAAAATAAAGGTTCACAATATCAAGATATATCTTAATGAAATGAGATTGAGGTGTAGTCCCTTACGAAGATTGTATATTTAGATTAAGGATAAATCAATGAAATGTTATGTGATAAAAATATAAATACACCAAATATATGTGGATATTATGTGCAAAACAATAAAAGTTAATTTTATCGTATTTATTTCATGACATAATCATGAAGTAGAAGTTTAACCCAATGAATTGAAATTTTCTTATGAAGTTCCCTTACCAATTTGGTAACTTATGAAACACACACCCCATAAAATAAGGATAAAAATGAAGGTGTTAATACCCATAAATTAATATATATTACAAAAATAATAAATTCATGTTCAGTAAATACACAACCCAAAAGGAAATAGTATAAAATACTCCATAAATCTCACAAAAATAAAAAGTGAGATGAAAACCCCTTACCTTGTGACCACGTGACTAATTTGTTCTTTGTTTGTCCTGAATAATATATATAATTTAATTTATAATTTAATTATAACATTTTCATGTTTATTATTAATTTTATATCACTTTTTACCATAATATAAATAATATTAATTATTTGAGATCGTATAAGACATTTTCTCGATGATCAGAATTCGAGTAATAAATGAAATTGTTATAAATACAAACTGCCCATGTGGTCAAAAGTACATTATATCTAGTATTATATTCATTATTTAGATATCCAATATTTCATATATATCCATTAATATGTATTTAAAATATTCAATAAAATTGGTACATAATAAATGAAATGTACATTTCAAGGAGACAGTAAGCCATACGTACGCATGAACACTACTTAAATTGTTTTCTTTTTTAATGGAATGAAAAGAAAATGATACATATGTATATTATAATTAAATTATAATATATATGTTACATATGTTACATATGTTAATAAATTACATCCTTTATACATTACATGTATAGCATGAACAAGTCATATCACTTTGATTGGGCAGTAGTCCACACTTCTTAAAATGAAATTATCGTATTTACGCGTTATGGAAAGAATAAAGGTACACAATAAATAAAATATACAGAAGTATATATAATATATAAATATAATATATATCACATATAATTATAGTTCCATCATTATGGCCCTCATGAGAGGCGATTGGAGATATTTGAATAATCATCGTTTCGTGTGGCGGTAGTTCATCCACCCCAGAAACAGTATGTTCGTATCCATTATATGGAGGTGTGTGGAAGTGTAGATTGAATAATTATCCTAAAAAATACCTATAATAATTAATATACTGGATTTTTTATAAAATAAAGTATTAAAAAGAGTATAGAGGGATGGAGAGGTAATATAATGAAAACAACATAAGAGAAGATGTTACCATTAAATCGTTTAACTCCCTTTGGTTGGAACCAAAAATATTTCTTAAAGTGAATTCTGACGAAGTTAAATCTTATAGGTGAAATATAGGAATATTAGGATCTTATTTGGGTAGATTATGGACGAGCCATGGGGCATGAGTGATGTGATTAATGCGTTAGAAATGATGGATTTTTATAAGGGGGACGAGGGGCACTTTAGGAAGGTTTGAAATTATTATTTTATTATGAAATGATTTTTTGGTTTAAAAATGTCCAAAAATATTTATTTAGAAGATAAGGTGAATATAAGTCGAAATAGAAATCATCTAATAATAATTGTGTAGGTTTTGGATTTTATTTTTAATTTCATAATCTCATTTATTTAAATAATTTATTAATAACTTAATCACTACATCATCATTTTATCATAAATAGTTTTATTTCTCTAATGTCTAGAAATTATAAATTAACCACCATGTTGTAGAAAATATTTTTATATTTCCAATGAAGATTTATATCTGATGATATAACATATACAACTCAATTAAAAATTTATTTACTGAAATATATATGTTAATGAAATTTTTTTCTTTCCTTTAAATTAATTAAAATAAAGTGTCATTATCACTCCTAAGTAGCCACATGGGGTCCCCAAATCGACCCAAGGATGACCATGGTCAGAAATTTATCAGAAAATAGGATTAGGACTTGTGTTAAGGTAATTTAATATTATATTAATATTATTTGTTTACCCTTATTTACCAGATTTACCTTTTAACAATGATAAATAATATATTTACTGAAGTAAATATTCATAATTTCTAAAAATAAAATTTATCTATTCACACAATTTGGACCTCATCATTCAAAATAAGGAATCCAATTTTCCCGATTCCAAATATATAATTGGCATAAATTAATTTAAAATTAATTCTCGTTGTCCAAACAAGAAGCATGTTTTATGAAAACCCTGCTTTTATTACAACTTAAACATGATTTAATACATAAAACTTCACATGATAAAACAAATAAGATCGAGGGGTTTAGTGTCCTTGGGGCTTAGGATCATTACATAAAACTTAAAACTTGAAATACAACATCTTTATTGAAAAATTCCTTTAAATGACCACTACATTCCCTCATACTTAGCATTGCATGGGATAACCTGAGGACATGCATAAGAAAAGGGTGAGCTATAAAGCCCAGTAAGGGAGTACACATAGAATAACATGAGGAGTAAAATACACGTTAGACAATAGGCATATCAACGGGGCATAAATGAAACATGAACATAAAGGCATGATAAAGCTTGATAATCATAACATGGAAATGAGGCAACAACACATAACATTGAATTAGCATGAGCCAAGGCTCATTGCACATGGAGCATGAGTAAACCATCATTTCACATGAATAACGAGTAAACCCTCATTGCACTAGACGTATCACAATAATATACTTTACCCAATTCATTGGAGTGCTATAAGGGTGCACCCTTCATAACCATTTAATTTCATGCATAAGTGTGATAAATGGATCATAAAACATGGATTCATAAATCATATTAATTTATTCCACGATAAAGTAATGTGGAATTAATATATGAAACTTTATAATAAACAAGTAAATGTGCATAAAGTTGAATACCCTTGACGGAGAAATGGGAATGGTATTCACTATAAAATGACACTGGCTTAGGAAATCGGTGCGATTTCGGCAGCGTAACAGTGTGACATAAGAATTCCTATAAAGGATGATGAGAGAGAAAGGGGTTCCTCATCATATTTAAATGTAATGGACATTAAGTAGGTCATATAGATACATGTCCCAACAATTGAAATGGAATTTAGATTCATGATACAAAAGTATTGCTTGAATGTAAAAGAAGAGAGAGAAGTTCCTTTCGGAATTTCGGCATAGTAACGGGTGTACATGGGAGGCATTTAATGAGAGAGAAAGGGGTCTCCCATCATTAAAAAAATAATAGGACAGTATGGGGGAGGTGTGAAACCATACCCCAACATTCATAATTGAAATTAAAAGTGAAAAACAACTTAAAGAAAATTGAAAAAAAATGAGAAAGGAAGAAAAAACCCTTACTTGGAAGTGTGCTTCCAAAGGCTAGAGAGTGGCTTCTGAGAGGCTTCTTGGGAGCTTGGGGAACCTTGGGAGGATTATAGAAATAATAGGGCAGTGGTTGGACGAACTCCAAAGGATTTTAGTGAGGAAGAAGTGGGATCATTGGTGGGTTTATATAGAAAAGGTGAGAGAATTCCTTATTATTTAGGTTTGGGACCCGTTATATTAATCTAATCCAAACCACAAACCATCCCATGGTTTTTGCCCATGGTTTCTGGAAAAGGAAAGAGGAAAACTATATTTTACAAGGCCAAGGTCCTAACTTATTAAAATAATAAGGTAGCTCATGTGGAGGTGAGTCACACTCCCATGGAAATTAATTTAAAAAGGAAAAGTGTTGAATAAGTCTTTAGGGGTTAATTAATGCATTGAAAAGTAAGTCAAACAAACCCAAAACCTCATTATTTTAATGATAAAACATATATTTGCCTAACATAAGGATTATGGTATTTTATTACATCACCATTTTGTCATTATGATGTCATAAAACACATTATATATTTAAATGGTATTTAATTTTTACCCAAAAATTTGACTATCTTGGAAAATTATGAAAAATTCACTGTTGGATAATTTCGACGTCCTGATTCCAGAAATGATAATTATTTTATCTAAAGAATTTCTAAATATTTGAATTTTCACTTTTAAAATAAAAAATGACATTTATCAAAAATTCACTAGTTTTGACAGAAATGGCTTTCAAATCTTAATAAAAATTTTAATTGCATTCATTAAATTATAACATCATTTATATTTAATAAAAATTAATTTAATAATATTATCATTGTTTTATTAAATTATTATTTAATTCAAAAATCCCTTAATTTAATAAAATCGATTTCTTAATTAAATAATAACTAAAAACACCATTTGTACATTAAAAACTATTTACAATATATCATAAATGACTACAAATTATATTCATTATTATATAAAAAAAAATAATGTACATGAAAATTGTACTAATTATATGTTACATAATCCCTTAAAATAGCCGCATAAGACCTAAGGGTAAGGTGTGTGATGGTGACAGACTCTTGGGGAGGCTCGAATAACATCGCTCGAGTGGTAATCTCTATCAACTTCCACTTTTCCCATAGATGATCACGTTCGAGCTTGACATAAAGAAGCTCAGCTTGGGCATGGTCAAGGGCGAAGCCCAAAGACACCACCTCTTTTCCAAGCTTCGACAAATGGGCTTCGTATGGGGGAATTCTACTGGATGAGGCCATCACTTCCTTTGTCTGAGTAAAAATTGGGTTCGTTAAATCCTTATATTTATACTAATCATGTGATCATTGTTCAACGGCTATATTAACAACGGTCACAATTCTTAACATAAAACCAAAGAAGTTGACATCTTATAAAAACATATTTTTATAAAGAGACATTTAACTGGATCAAGAGGGATTTTCCATTAATGAAACTTTGGGTCATTACAATATTCCCCACTTAAGAAATTTCGCCCTATAAATATTCCTTTTCCCACACTAAAACAAATTTGGGTAACTCAGCTTCATCATATCCTCCAACTCCCAAGTCGATTATTCAAACTTGTGGTTTCTCCACAACACCTTGACGAGGGGCATTGTCTTATTTCGTAGAATGTTTTCTCTACGATCTATGATATTCATTGGTTTCTCCTCATAAGAAAGATCATATTACAATTGTACCACCTCGGAAGAGAGTACATGTGAAGGGTCTGGTATGTACTTCCTTAAGAGGGATACATGAAAGACATCATTCACCTTGGCCACAGTATGTGGAAGTGCTAGTTGATAGGCCCCAACCCCAACATGATCAAGAATCTCGAAGGGGCCAATGTACCTTGGACTTAACATCCCTTTCTTTCCCAACCTCATGACCTTCTTCCATGGATATATGCGTAGGAACACCATGTCTCTAACTTTAAATTCAAGGTCTCATAGACGATTATCTGCATAACTCTTCTATCGACTCTAGGCTGCCTTGATATGCTGCTGAATGGTTTTCACCTTATCCACCATTTTTTTCGACCATTTATGGTCCAAGCAGCTTATGTTCACTGACCTCATCCCAACGTGTCAGTGTTCTGCACCTTTTCCCATACAGGGATTCATATGGTAACATTTGGATGCTCGAGTGGAAACTATTATTATAAGAGAACTCAACTAGAGGAAGATGTTGATCTCATCCTCCTTTAAAGTCCATTGAGCACGCTCTCAACATATCCTCAAGTGTTTGGATAGTCCGCTCAGATTGGCCATCATTTTGAGGATGATAGGCCGTACTAATGTTAAGTTTAGTATTCAGAGCATGTTGAAGACTCTTCCAAACAATAGAGGTAAATCTTGGATCTCGGTCAGATACAATAGATAGTGGTACTCCATGAAACCTTACCACTTCCCTGATATATATTCGTGCCAGTTGATCAAATGTGAAATCCTCTCGAATAGCAATGAAGTGTGTAGTCTTTGTAAGATGATCCACAACAACCCAGATTGCATTGTTGCCTTTGGATATCCTTGGATGTCTAGTGACAACATCCATGGTGATGTTCTCCCATTTCCATTCTAGTATGGGCAATGGTTGCATCATCCCCTTAGACTTCTGCCTCTCTGCCTTCACTTACTAACACACCAGGCACTTTGATGTATATTCAGTGATCACCTTCTTCATATTATCCCACCAAAGGTTTTCTCGGAGATCTCGATACATCTTTGTGTTCCCTGGGTGAATAGAGAAATTTGAACTATGTGCATCATCCAAAAGTTCCTTCTTCAGCTCCAGACTTTATGGAACACATAGTCTTTTCCCAAACTGCACAATTCCTTCTTCATTAACATTAAACTCCGAGGATTTTTGCTTTTTGATAGTTTCCACTTTTTCTTGAATTCCCACATAATCCATTTGAGCATCTTTTAACCTTTCCAAAAGAGATGGTTGAGAAATCATTTTGGAAAGGATTGATGATGTTCCCTTATTTATGATTCCCACATCCATATTCATCAAGTCTAAGAAGATTGGATCCTTCTCAATTCTCATCATTGATAGAATCGCAGGATCCTTTCTACTTAGGGCATCTGCCACCTTGTTCACTTTCCCAGGGTGGTAATGTATTGAACAGTCATAATCCTTGATGAGCTCTATCCATCTTCTCTGGCGCATATTAACCTCTTTCTGTGTTAATATATATTTAAGACTCTTGTGGTCAGTATATATCTCGCATTTCTCTCCATAGAGATAATGCCACTATATTTTCAAGGAAAAGATCACAGTCGCCAAATCTAGATCATGTGTTGGATAGTTTCTCTCATTGATTTTCAACTGCCTTGAGGCATAAGATATCACTTTATCATTCTGCATCAGCACACAGCCTAAGCCCTTCTTTGAAGCATCACTGAATACCACAAAAGCTCCCCACTTGTGGGTAAAGTGAGCACAGGTGCAGTGATAAGCCTCTTTTTCAACGCCTTGAAGCTTTTTTCGCATTCATCACTCCAAGAAAACTTTACTCCATTTAAAGTTATCTTGGTTAGAGGTTTGGACAATCGTGAGAAATTTCTCACAAATCGTCGATAATATCCAGCTAACCTCAAGAAGCTACGGATATCGGTTACCGATGTTGGCCTCGGCCATCCCTCAATTGCATATCTTTTGGAGGGATCCACAAATATCCCATTTCTTGTGATGATATGACCCAAGAATGAGACCTCCTTCAACAAGAACTCACACATTATGTACATTTCATAGAGCTTCTCCTTGCGCAAAGTCTCTAGTACAGTTCTTAAATTCTCCCCATGATCCTCCTTGGTTTTGGAGTATATTAGAATATCATCTATAAAGACTACCACAAATTTGTCAAGATATTCTTTAAATACTCTATTCATCAAGTCCATGAATATTGTTGGAGCATTGGTGAGTCCAAAAGGAATTACTATGAATTCATAGTGCCCGTACCTTGTACGAAAAGCAGTCTTGGGGATATCTTCCTTCTTCACCCTTACATGATAATATCCCGACCGCAAGTCCACCATAGAGAAGTATTGTGCTCCACGCAACTGATTGAACAAGTCATCAATTCGTGGGAGTGGATACTTGTTCTTTATCGTGATTTTTATGTTCACGATAATCGATGAAAAGCCGCATTGACCCATCCTTCTTCTTGACGAAGAGGACTGGTGCACCCCATGTTGAAGCACTTGGGCGTATAAACCCTTAATCTAGATTCTCCTGTAGTTGTTTCTTCATCTCTTCATGCTCAACAACAGCCATTCTATATGGAGTCTTGGATATTGGTAGCACCCCTGGTATAAGTTCAATTGATAACTCAACATCTCTTCTTGGAGGAAGACCATGCAGTTCCTCGGGAAACACTTCAACGAATTCCCTCACAATAGGGATTTCTTCAAGGATGGTTTCTTCTTTTGACTCAATCATCTGAGCCAGATACGCGTGCTCATAGGGCAGTAATGTCCATGCTTGAGATGATGGAGCTAAAGGAGATTCATCTTCCTCCTAACACTTGTAAAGAATCAGGGGTCGATTCTCCATATGGAGTGTGATTTCCCTCTCCTGACAATTTATGTTGGCTCTATATAAGGAAATCCAATACATTCCAAGAATTCCATCAAATTCCACCAAAGGGAGTATGATGAGGATCTCCGGGAAATTCAATCCATAGATTATAATAGGGGAGGACTTATATTCCTGGGATGAAATGATTGCCCCATTTTCCGTACTCACCGACATCTTTACTTCCATGATTTGTGGTGGTGTTGGGATTGTTCTACTATAATTTAGAGATATAAAAGAATTCTTAGAACCTGAATCAAAAAGCATGTTCACTATTCTTGAATGAATAACTAGTGTACATGTCACCACTTAGTTTTTAGCGTTCACTTCGGCAGAAGTGATTGCAAAATCTGTTCATTGTTGTCTTGGAGGTTGTTGGTTGCCTCCGATAACCCTTGGATTAGGGCACTGATTTTAAAAATGACCCAGTTCTTTGCATTTATAGAATTGAACAACACGTTGAGGTATGAACAGAGTTTTCCTCTCCTCTGTCGCAGTCACGGGTCCTTCTTGCCGACAGTTAATATCTAGGTTCCCTTCTCTTCCACACCTGAAGCATTTTCTCGTCCCCTTAAGGCAATTTCCAGGGTGCTTCTTTCCGCACTTTTGGCAAGTGGGTTGCTGGAACTTCTTAGCGCCAATGGATTTATCCATCAGACCACCAGAATTGAAGTCCACCTTATGCTTCTTGTCCCCATGATACCCCTGGGATTCCCCGATCTCCATTTCGACCTTGAGGGCAAATCGGACTATTTCATCATAGTTGATGAAGTCACGGATCGCTAATTCTTTCCGAAAGTTAGGATTCAGCCCACCAAAGAAGCAGTCAACCTTGCATTTGTGGGTAACGACAAAGACGGAAGCATATCGGGCAAGCCTTGTGAAGTTTTCCTCGTACGCTCCAACAGATTCTTCAAATTTTTTCATAAGGGAAAGGAAGTCCCTTTCCATCTTAAGCCGGAGGGTGCGTGGAAAATATTTATCGAAAAACATCTTCTGGAATTCCTTCCATTACAAAGCCTCGATCTCCTCCTCAGGCTTCGTATTTTTGATCAATTTCCACCATTGATCAGCTTCACCTTCCATATGATAAGCAGCTAGTAGAAGCTTCTCTTGTTCAGAACATTGAAGGATGGAGAAGATATTTTCAATGGAGTTGATCCATTGTTCAGCGATCGTGGGATCAGATGATCCACTAAATGTAGGAGGCCTTTGTCTCATGAAGCTCTCGATAGCGACTTGTTCATTCTTAGGGGGGGTTGAACGTACCTCTTGACCCATGTTTCTATTCAAAACTTGAGATAGCTAAGAGAGAAGCGTGACAAAGTTCGCGATTCCCGCTCCCATTGGATTGGGTATCTCATTATTACAATCATCACACTGATCTTCACAACGGTTGTTAGCTTGAGTCCTCCTATTACTGGCCATTTGCTGGAATAAAAGGAAAGTTAGGGGTAACACATAAAGGGTAATCCAAAGACAAAAGTTGATGTCTTATAAATAAATTTTAATTTCATTAACTCATGAGTCTATAGGATTCAATCAAGGCTTTTCATGATCTACTATCTAATATATATTCGTAGGGGCATTTTTCCCATGATAAGGGTTCATACCAAGATTGTGAATTTATCAAATCATATCCCCTGGGAGTGTCGTAACCAAGAGTGCCGCAAGACCCATTGTCATGCACCAGTTCCCGTTCGAGTCTAGCTTAAATCGGTGTTTTCGGGTTTTAACCCTATGATACATCTGTTCCAGAGCCACCTCTACCTACTCGTATTCAGATAGGGATGTATTTGTTTGATAAACCACTTACATAGTATTTAACAAATATTAGCAATGTTTTTTATTATACTTAGTCTTGTATCTAAGGCTTTACTAGGGTTTTCCTAATCCCAAAAATAACTAAACCTATCCACTGATACCAACTATAACATCCATGGTTTTATTACAACTTAAAACATGATTTAATACATAAAACATCACTTGATAAAACAAAGAAGATCGAGAGGATTAGTGTCTTTGGGGATTAGGATTGTTTCATAAAACATAAAATGTGAAATACAACATCTTTAATGAAAACTTGCTTTACATGACCACTACATTCCCTCGAACTTAGCTTTGCATGGGATAACCTGAGGACATGCATAAGAAAAGGGTGAGCTATAAATCCCAGTAAGGGAGTACACATGGAATAACATGAGGAGTACAATACATGTTAGAAAATAGGCATATCAATAGAGCATAAATGAAACATGAACATCAAGGCATGATAAAGCCTGATAATCATATCATGGAAATGTGGCAACAACACTTAACATTGAATTAGCATGAGCCAAGGCTCATTGCACATGGAGCATGAGTAAACCCTTATTGCACATGAAGCACGAGTAAACCCTCATTGAACTTGAATTAGCATGAGTCCACACTCATTGAACTTGATGTATCATGATACTATACTTTACCCAATGCATTGGAGCGCTATAAGGGCACACCCTTCTTAAACATTTCATTTCACGCATAAGTGTGCCACATGGATCATAAATCATGGATTCATAAAACATAATAATTTATTCCACGATAATGGAATCTGGTATTAATACATGAAACTTTATAATCAATAAGTAAATGGGTATAAAGGTGAATACTCTTAATGGAGAAATGAGCATGGTATTCACTACACAATGAAATTGGCTTAGAAAATCGGTGCGATTTCGACAGCGTAACGGCGTGACATAAGAATTCATAAAAAAGGCTGATGAGAGAGAAATGGGTTCCTCATAATATTTAAATGTAATAGATAGTAAGGAGGTCATATAGATACATGTCCCAACAATTGAAATGGAATTTAGATTCATGATACAAAAGTATTTCTTGAATGTAAAAGAAGAGAGATAAGTTCCTTTCGGAATTTCGGCATAGTTAAGGGTGTACATGGGAGGCATTTAATGAGAGAGAAATGGTTCTCCCATCATTCAAACAATAAAAGGGAAGTATGGTGGAGGTACGAAACCATACCCCAACATTCATAATTGAAATTAAAATGGAAAAACAACTTAAAGAAAATTGAAAAAAATGAGAAAAGAAGAAAAAACCCTTATTTGGAAGGGTGCTTCCAAAGGCTAGAGAGAGGCTTGTGAGAGGCTTCTTGGGAGATTGGGGAACCTTGGGAGGATTATATAGAGAATATCTCAGAGGTTTGATGAACTCCAAAGGATTTTAGTTAGGAGGAAGTGGGAGCTTGGGTGGGTTTATATAGGAAAGGTGAGAGAATTCTTTATTATTTAGGTTTGGGACCCCTTATATTAAACTAATCCAAACCACAAACAATCCCATGGTTTTTTCTCATGGTTTTTATAAAAGGAAAGAGTAAAACTATATTTCACAAGGACAAGGTCCGAACTTATTAAAATAATAAGGTTTCTTATGTGGAGGTGAGTCACACTCCCATGGAAATTAATTTAAAAAGGAAAAGTGTTGAATAAGTCTTGAGGGGTTCATTAATGATTTGAAAAGTAAGTCAAACAAACCAGAAACCTCATTATTTTAATTATAAAACATATATTGGCCGAACATAAGGATTATGGTATTTTATTACATCACCATTGGGTCATTATGATGTCATAAAACACGTTATATATTTAAATGGTATTTAATTTTTACCCAAAATTTTACTGTCTTAGAAAATTATGAAAATTTCACCATTGGATAATTTCGACGTCCTGATTCCAGAAATGACATTTATTTTATCTAAAAAAATTATAAATATTTGATTTTTTACTTTTAAAATAAAAACCAACATTTATCGAAAATTCACGAGTTTTGACAGAAATGGCTTTCAAACCTTAATAAAAATTTTAATTGAATTCATAAAATTATAAGATCATTTATATTTAATAAAAATTAATTTAATAATATTGTTATTATTTTATTAAAATATTATTTAATTCAAAAATCCCTTAATTTAATAATACAGATTTCTTAATTAAATAATAACTAAAAACACCATTTGTACTTTAAAAACTATTTACAATGTATCAAAAATGACTAGAAATTATATTCTTTATTATATACAAAAAAAATAATGTACATGAACATAGTACTACTTATTTGTTACATAACCCCTTAAAATAGCCGCATAAGACCTAAGGGTAAGGTTTGCGATGGTGACAGACTCTTGGGGCGGCTCAGATAACATCACTCGAGTGGTAATCTCTATCAACTTCCACTTTTCCCGTAGATGATCACATTTGAGCTTGACATAAAGAAGCTCAGCTTGGTCTTGGTCAAGGGCGAAGCCCAAAGACGCCACCTCTTTTCTGAGCTCTGGCAAATGGGCTTTGTATGGGGGAATTCTACTGGATGAGGCCATCACTTCCTTTGTCTGAGTAAAAATTGGGCTCTTTAAAGCCTTATATTTATACTAATCATGTGATCATTGTTCAACGGCTATATTAACAATGGTCACAATTATTAACATAAAACAAAAGAATTTGAAATCTTATAAATATATTTTTTTATAAAGAGAAATTTAACTAGATCAAGTGGGATTGTCCATTAATGAAACTTTGGGTCATTACATGTTTTTAAGAAATAATATCTTTCAAAATATTGACACTTTATTATGTTCAATTTAATAGTTAAATTACTTTCAATGACCAAAATCGTATTAAATGGTAAAAATATAATCCAATTACACTTTAAAACAATATAGAATAATATTATCTCTATATAAACAAATTAGATTAAAAGGATGTTTTGAAATAAATTGCAGTATTATTCACTATTCATTTAAAAAATGAACATCATCAGAAAAATTACAAAATTTAGTATGAAATAAATTTTCATGTACCGATTCTATATAAGTATATAATATTTTCAAATATAACATAAAAAGTGAAAAAAACTAGATTTAAAATAGGTTATCCATCAAAAGGCGATAAATTGACTCTTTAACGATTAATTGAGTATTTATGATTAAAATTGGATTCATTTGCATTTTATGTTTCTAAAATTAATTTGATAAATGTAAAAACATTTAACAAACATTTGAAATCATATTTTAGTTAGTTATATTCATTCTCGCTAATAAAATGGCTCGACATTAACTATTATTTAAAATAATATTTTATTATTATTTTTTAGTTTGACTCAGCCTTATGGGCAATATGAAATTTTTGGAGAAACCCATTGTTGTGTGTCAGGTATGCCATCAAACATAGAATCCCCTTTAAAGTAATATTAATATTAAATTCACAAATATTAATAAATATAAAGATATCATATTCCTTTGTTACCTAGGATCTTACAATGAGAATGGTAGATATTAAGTGTGGGAGAGGGATATGTAAGGTGGTACAACCAAGAACCTTGGTATGACTCAAAATGTCATGGAACAACTATTGATCATAGAAATAAGCTTAGACGTGGATAATTAATCTCAAATGTAAGGTGTTTTACTGATTTTTTATAAATCCACATTGATTTTCCATTTTCATGTTTTAAACCCCTATAATCTATGAATATGACACATAATGCGTTTATTGATACATTGTTTTGATAAAATTTGGGATTCTGGTGATTTGATGGGATTCACAATTAGAAATCCAAATCACACAACGTGTGGTTTTGGAACCCCTGCTATCTGTTCTCCCCATTGAGGGATGATGAATATTTTCATGTACACTTCTTGTATGGGGTACAAAGACCATATATAATTACTCTTATATATAACCAAGAAATAGGCCAAAACCCCCATGTAGGTTCACATAGTCATTTAGAGTACATAACCATGCCTCTAGTTCGTGGCATGAGATATTGAAGTACACGAATATCAGAAAAAACAATACCATGTAACCCATGTATGATACATAACAATACCTAATGTTGGTTTCATTCCTAGTATTAGTACACTCCCATGTTATTAACATGTCTATGAAATATAAGGTATAATGAAGGAACATCATGTAGGTTACACACTATATAAATTTCTCACATTGAGTTTACATGGGGTTGTTCACACCGTTTCTAGATAATGTATATGCCTATGTGGAACATTGAGGGTAAATTCCATATACCTCGCTATAAAAACCATGTACAGCTCACGTTCTATGATATTTAGGGTTATTTTATCATACACACAGGATTCAAAATTGGACACATGAGTAATCCAATTTTTGTATCATTCTATTTATACCACAATAGTGAAGACCTTTTTTTATTTTAGTATTCATTGAATGTGTTTTACTCTTTTTTATGAAATGGATATGTTCATCATTTTGTAATTGAATCCAACTATCTCTAGAGAATGAGACCCTTTCATTTTAGATGATTCTTGAGCTATATCTATTAACCAATGATTATGATGCTTTCCTATTAAGTATTTCTCCCTAGAGATATGTTATTGTTTCCTATGTGATAGTGATATTACTTATTTATGAGGATCCCCTATAGGATTATTCTTCTTGAACTATATTGTAAGAACCCAGTTTTTTAATATAAAAGACTTTGGAATATTCTTGATGTTATTCTAGTGTAGCGCCTTCAGACGACATGCGATTCTGAGCCCTGGTGTGGCCGGAATTAAATTTTCAGTGCGTTCACACTGAGCGCGCCAAATAAATGGGATAACTTCTAAACGGTGCTTCGGATCTAAAATCTGAGTGTATGGATGGATCCTAAATGGTGGTTTTACCCTATGAACGACTTAAAATGAGTTGGCGCAGGATGTTCTGACCCTCTCCCATTGAAATAACATTAAACAGAAAAATTAATTTATTTATTTATTCATTTAATGTTTAAACATAGGTATATTTTAAACGGTGGCTCAGATTGGAAACCAAGGGCACTATTGAGTCCAAAAATTTCTGTTTACCCTAGTAGGGGTATATGTTTCGTGGCCGTGGGCCTTCTGGGAAAAATGGCCCCAGGGGATTTTTGTAATTTGGCAGCCTTGGGCGTCAAGTTTTAATAACATTGAAAGGGAAGCTCGTAATCAATTATCGCGACCATAGTTGTGATTGGGAGGTGGTATGTTTCCTAGGGGAGGCTTAACCTCGACCCTACTGAGGGTTTGGGTTCAGGCCGACGGGCAGGTGGTTAAGCGTGTTTTCTATTTAAACACTTAACCCCCATCACTCTTCCCTCTTTTCCTTCTTCCCAATCGCAAGGAACTCCTAACCAAGAAGGTGGAACTCCTCCTCTCTAGCGAGTCGCGAAAACTCCGGTGAGGCGCGACAGCTCCGGTAGATCATCGAGAATCTTCGGGATACGCCCCTACAAGTAGGCGATGTTCTTTTTTTTTTTGAGTTTTAAATCCTGATCCCCTCATTGAATCCCAATTATAGCATCTAATTGTTGGTTTTTCTTCATGAAAATCCCATAATCATGTTGTATAATTCCTGAGCTATCTGATGCACTTTTCAGATTTGAAATCCGAGTTTGGAGGATGACGGAGTCATCCGTTGATGATTGCGGGTTTTGGGTTCTCCGGCGGGTTTGAGCGGCCGAGCGAGGTGGCTTCGGCAGCGGCGGGTCGGCGTTGGTGAGCACTGTGGCCGGGTGGGCATCCAGGCGTGGACGATGGGGCTCCCAGGACGAGGCGTCAGTGGTTGGATGAGGAGGAGCGCCTCGTGCGAGCTAGGGGCAACGACGGCTCGCGGTCGAGCGGAGGAGCTCCCGGAGGCCGGGGTGTTGGCATCAGGCAGAGCCGGCGGAACGAGGACCTCGGTGCGGCGGCCGCTATTGGTCGCGGTCGGCAGGTGGATGCCCGAGGCGTTCAGTGCCTCGGGCACGCGGAGGGAGCAAGGACTCACTGATTGCAGGTCCTGCTGCTCGACGCAGAAGACCGGCCATACGGCCCGTCTGCTTGGAGAAAAACCGGACTCGCTCAGGTCCAGTGCATAGGGGTGGGCCGCGGGCAGCGGGCCGCAGAGTTTCGGGCCGAACCAGCGGCTGGGCTGCGGGCCGACGGCTTGGTCCGTGTCGGGCGAGGTGAACTGGCCCGGTTAGGCCCCTTGCATTCGGGGGGCTGTATCTTTTAAACGGCGTATCCGTTTGACGTACCGTCTACGACTGCGGAATCGTATCGACAAGACTCTATTTTTAAGATGAGTCCCATGGTTTTTATGTTCCATTCCAAAAGGAGAGTGATCTGAAACATGTACTGTTTATAATATTAAATTATTATTAAAATTGTGACGGACGTCGCTCGCGAGCCGAACGTCTGTTTGATGTGCCGTCAGAGGCGTAGTGGCCCCGGAGTGGAGACCATCCTACCGAGTTGGATTATAACCTTTGTGGGATGGTTTTGTTGCTCGGGGGGACGAAATGAAAAATATGAGTAATTAATTAATTAATTAATTAATTAATTGTTTCGTCAGACTTAAATCATGATTAGGATGTCTGATAGACGCTCCGTCAGTGGCAGCGTGATCCCAGTCCTCGTGCAGACATTTTGGGGAGCTTTCTGAAGCGTTCGGGTTGGAGACGAGGTGTCGACCGCTAGGGGCCGAGTTCGCATGTTTTACGGTGAAACGCCACTTTTTCACCCGACATCTGTTTGGGGTGTTTGAGTACTCGATTTTGAGTATTTTTCCGAGTAGATTGCAACAACGCAATCCAACTACCTAAATTCGGGCCCGATGTGTGGGCCCCATGGGGTCCCATTTGCGTATAACGAGGGGAGTTCTAGCTTCTGCATTCGGAATCCATTTTAGGCTCTGTTAATGGCGTTGTGACCATAGCATTGAGGCGAAATTGGCCGCAGTGGTATTAGGCGTTGAAGCCGGAGTCGAGGCTTAGGCCCCCCAAGCTATCTTTTAAGCTGTGAACAACGTGTTGTGACTTTTTCATCATCCGTCTTTTTAGGGTGAATGAATAGTCAATCTATTGTGTATTTCTGGGAGTATCATGATAGCGCTATTCGCCAGACCTTTTTCGGGATCGTGGTGTGGGTCCCACCCGGGTTGGCGACTATGAATAGTATCTTTTTCACCGGGTGTCCATTTTGGGCAATTGAGTAGTCAATACCATGTGTTTTTTTCAAGGGGATCGTAGTGGTGTGATCTGTTTGTTCAGTTTCGGGATCATGGTGTGGTCCACAGACGGGATGGCTTTGGTGAATATTACTATATTCACCGGTTGACCGTTTCAGGCGAGTAATTAGTCTATCCTGCATATTTTTCCATGAGGATTACAACTGTGTAACCTATTCAAGAGAGTGGAGCCTCGTACATGATCTTATGAAATTTTGAAATGTGAAAGGGCATTAGTCGGAGGCTTCTTCGGGCGTACTCTGACCTATGCACGGTAGTGGTGCTAGTGACACCCAATGGTGGCGGGTTTTGAACCACTACAAGGTGAATTGTTCCAAAGTTGGGTGGTTGCACAATACCCACACCAGGTTTGTTTGGCCGATGTTGTACCATCCAGTAGATATGGCCAGAGCTGTTCCGGGTTTACCCTCCAGTGGGGTTGGGCAGTGGTTTACTCATCGAATTCTTCGGGTTTACCCTCCAGCAGGGCTTGGAAGTGGGTTTCTCATTGACTTCTCAGTGTTTACCCTCTAGCAACGACTATGCAGTGGGTCACCCGATGACTTTTGAGGTTCTACCCTCCAGCAGGGCTGGGTAGTGGGTCGCCTGTCGTCTTATTCTAGGTCTACCCTCCAGTGGGGCTGGGCAGTGGGCCGCCTATCAAAGTATTCCAGGACTACCATCTAGTAGGGTTGTGCAGTGGGTTGCCTATCATCGTCATAGGGTTTACCTTCCATTAGGGCTGGGCAGTGGTTCACCTGATGACCGCTTATGGTCTACCCTCCAGCAGAGACTGGGCAGTGGGTCACCCGTCAACCTCTTAAGGTTTTCCCTCCAGTAGGGCGGGGCAGTGGGTCGCCTGATGATGTATTACGATTTACCCTCCAGCAGGGCAGGGTAGTGGGACACCTGTTGTCATTCCAGACTTAGTACTTTATACTAGGATAGTCTGTGGTTTTTCTCCGTGATTACTAGAGTGGGACCCTTGGTTGTACGGGTCAGTGATGGAATGACCTTGACTTTGAGAAGACCTCTCCACTACGGGGAAATGACGAGGTGTGGTTTGACATTCCCCAGAACACTCATGTATGAGGGGATATTTCTCCACCAAGACGTGTCCTTGTGACGCGACTGAAAACCGTGTGGGCGAGTCAATGCCACCCAAAGCAGATAGTATCGAGGTGCATTGATTTGAGCCCGTTGAATTGCAGTTCGGGATAGATGTGCGGGATATTGGGCATCTATACTATTTACTTATGGGACTATTGACGAATAATTTTCTTGGGCTGAGCTACGGGATGAAGATTCCCTTACGGGCTTGTTTGGGTTTCTTGATAGAGCACATGAATATGTATATATCTTGTTCCAGTACCCTCTTCTTGGGTTGTGGTTACTCTCCTTCCAGGGGAGGTGAAGACGCACTGTGTATGCCACGTGATTTCTGTGTCTAGCTTCTCATGGTTAGATGAGTCTACTATCCTACTATAGGTAGAAAAGACTCGACGAGAATTTCATCTTCTCACTGTTTCCAGCTCCTTTTTTTTTGGACGACTCTAACTCCTTTCTCTTGTTGGGTTGAGCATGACTCTCTATTGTTACTCATTTTCACTCTCGGTTGTACTCCTTTATTTTTAGTTGGTTCGATATACTTCTCACCCTTTAGTACCTCCTTTTTTTCTCCCTCGAGCCTTCTAGGTATCCTACTGAGTATTTTTATACTCACCCATGATTGGGCTTTGCCCGCACTTGGTGTGCCCTTGCAGATGACAGATAAGTTGGTCGTGATGCCAGAGGATCTTGGGAGTTTAGGAGCTTGGACCGTGTGTGGTGGTTGTTGACGGGTTCCATGAGTGGGACCCTCCTAGTTGTCTACTTTTGTTTTACCTATTGTCGGGTTGTGGCACTTTTCTGGTTCGACGCATATTTTTTCCCTTCTCCTTTCATTTACCTTCATCTCATGGTTTGTGCTATTTAGAGGTCGATGCACATTTGTGTTTTTTTATATATCTATTGGTACATTACTTTTTTTTACTCTACACTTCTGCATTGAGTGGGTTGTGTGTGTGTGTGTATAGGTACTTAGGAAGAGGCCTCCCCGAGTTATTGTGCCTTCGGAACTGGTCTCCATCCCCTAGCCTATGGAGGCGGCCTTGGGGTAATTGCATCTTCAGCCTGGGTAGGGACGGGTCGTGACAAGGTGGTATTAGAGGGGGGTTCGTTCCATGGGGCGTTTTTCAGATGTCCCTAAAAAGAAATTGGTTGGGATTTGTGGAAACAGTGTTAATGTGTCTCGAGAGTGGCTCTCAGGCCAGGGAGTCTAGTGATGGTGCGGCGGTCGACGTATCCATTCACAAGGCCCTTGATAACTCGCTTGTCGACTCGGCATGCTGAGACACTTGATGCAGGGAAAATTGGTTTGTGCATCACATAGGATTGAGTCTTTGACTATCCTCCTTGAGTCAGCTCCCCATTTTTGATATTGTTATATACATTATGCACATCTGATCGCGACACCCCTTGATAACATTCATGATGTCTCCACAAAGACAGCTAGCCAGGATACCAGCTTTGGTTCATGATGATGACCCTGTGAGCAACGAGGCCTTAGTCCAGGTCCCATCATGCGAGCCCCTTTCTCCGAGTGGGCTGGTAGCAGCACCCCCACCTGTTGAGCAGCAGACAGCTCGAGCAGAGCAGACTGAGCTTGATTGCAGGTTGAGCGCACTCCATGACTTCCAGTGACAGAGACCACTAAGTTTTGGTGGAGAGTCAGACCCTCAGGAAGTAGAGGGTTGGATAGAGAAAGTGGTTCATCTCTTCAGGCTTGTGCAGAAGCTGGTAGATCTTATGGTGTCTTTGGTCACCAAACATTTCTGTGGAGTAGCTTGGAATTGGTGGAGTCTGGTGACTCGGGTTCTTGACGAGTCGTCACTTTCATGGGGTGACATTCAGTTGTTGTTTTGTGAGGAGTTTTTCCCCTCCAGCTTACACTCTGTTCGGATTGAGGATCTCCTGTAGTTTCAGCCGAGAGGGATGACAGTGGACGAGTATGTGGCTAGTTTCGTAGACCGTGCATGCTTTTACCCGGACTTGGTCCATGACGACAACATCCGAGTGTGAATGTTTGAGAAGGGTCTTCGTTGAGAGATTCATGCTGTCATAGTACCCTTGGGCATTTCCACATATGTCGGGGTCCTATAGTAGGTGCTGGTGACAGAGAGATTCCTATCACGTTATAGAGTTAGTGGTGGCAGCAGGCACGTTGGAGTCGATACATTTGCTGTAGCTAGCGTGCGTCGGCAAGAAGAACCTCGACGCAGGTGGTTTTTGACAAACAGACTCAGGGGTGTGGTCATAAACCACAGTGGCGACGGAGGGCACTAATGCAGCCTGAAGAGAGTCGGTGCTCTGCTTGCGATGGGCGAGGTCACCTGGCATGAGATTGCCCGACCATGCATGCTGAGAATGTCAGGCAGGCAGCAGGTGAACCACCACGACGGAGGCTGTTCCTGGATCGGAGTAGTACCCAGAGAGGTGGTTCTAGCAGAAGATTGGGAGGAGCTAGAAGTGGAGGATGACCTTATGAGGTCCTCCCATCACCACTAGGTGGTCCACGTCAAGCTCCAGGAGCTGACAGTTGGGACCATGGACAGCCACGAGCTTTGGATGTCTACGATCCTATAGAGTATGAGGTGATAAGAGTTACACTCTATAGCTCTTCTAGTTTTTGCAGTCGAATTGTTCAAATCACTGTGTGAAATGATTTTCTCCCTACTCCTTGTTTGATTTGTTACCAGGGTAGCATGGGGCGTCGGTGTAACCCTGTGTTGGTAAGTTAAAAGGTGTGGGAGATTTTTCTATAGTCGATGGTGTCGACTCCTTCGCCATTTGAGTGTGTAAGAGAGCCTTGGTTGTGGGACATATACTGTGAAACCTTGAGTGACCATATATCCTTGGGTGTTTCACCATGTGGATATTCTAAAGGATGGAATCACTAGGCCTTGTTCTAGGTATGGGGGGTTATTCCAGTCATGGCGTGCGACGTAGGGGTTTGGTTGGGGAGGTGAGCTACCCCCAAGGTCCATCAGATCTTTTGAGAGAGTGCGGAGGGATGGCGAGGTTCCATACCACCTTTCCCTAACCCAAAAGGCTGGTTTGGGTGCACGGTGTCTCCCACGTGGCTCACCTGAGAAGATGTGTTCCTACCCTAATGCACGTCATCGGCAAGGGAAAACCTCACGTGAAGAGATAAAACCCTTTGGTCTGTGTGCGGTGGTGTAGATCTGTGCAAGATTACTTCTGGGTATGGGAGATCCAGGTGTGGGTGACGTACCATGAGTTGTTCCCTCATTTTTCTTTTTGGTGATGAAAATCTTGAAGGGCGGAATGATGTATGAACCCAGTTTTTGGATATAAAAGTCTTTGGAATATTCTTGATGTTATTCCAGAGAAGTACCTTCAGACGGCATGCGATTCCGACCCCTGGTGTGGCTGGAATTAAATTATCAGTGTGCTCACACTTACCATGCCAAATAAATGGTATAATTCCTAAACATTGCTTCAGATCCAAAAACTGAGTGTACGGATGGATCCGAAATGGGGTTTTTACCCTTTGAACGACTGAAAATGAGTTAGCGCGGGCCATTCAGACCCCTCCCCGTTGACGGAACATTAAAGGAATTAATTAATTCATTCATTCATTCATTTAATGGTTAAAATTATGTATCTCATAAATCGTTGCTCGGAATGAAAAAACGAGGGCACCATTGATTTCAGAATGTGTCTTTTACCCTAGATGGGGTATATGTTTTGCGGGCGCGGGCCTTCTGTGAAAAATGGCCCCATGGGCATTTTCGTAATTTGGAAGCCTCAAGAGTTAATTTTTAATAACGTTAAAATGGAAGCTCAGAATCAAATTTCTAGACAACTGTTGTGCTCAGGAGGTGGTGTTTTCCCTAGGGGAGGCTTAACCTCGACCCTGCTGAGGGATCGGGTTCGGGCGGACGGGTGGGTAGTTAAGCGTGTTTTCTATTTAAACATTTAACCCCCTCCCTCTTCACCCCTTGTCCTTCTTCCCTAGCGCATGGAGCTCCCAACAATGAACGAGGAACTCCTCCTCTCCGGCAAGGCACGAAAGCTCCGGTAAGGCATGGCAGCTCTGGCGGATCGTCGAGAAGCTTCATGCAACGCCCCTGCAAGTAGGGTGTGTTCTTTAACTGAGTTTTAAATCCCAAACCCCACTTTGAATCCCAATTATAGCGTTGAATTATCGGTTTTTCTTTGAGAAAATCCCATAATCGTGTAGTATAATTCCTGAGCTATCTGACACACTTTTCAGATTTGAAATCCGAGTTCGGAGGAGGATGGAGTTGTCCGCCGAAGATTACAGGTTTTGGGTTCTCCGGCGGGTTTGAGCGGCTGGCCGAGGTGGCTTCGAATGTCGCAGGTCGGCACTGGTGAGCAGCCAGGCGTGTACGGCGGGACTCCCAGGGTGAGGCGACGTCGAAGTTCGGCTGAGGTGGAGCATCGTGGGTGAGCTGGGGGGGGGGGGCGACGTCGGCTCGCAGTCGAGCGGAGGTGCGCCAGGCGGTCGGGGCGCTGGAATCAGGAGGAGCCGGCAGAGCGGGGACCTCAGAGCAGCGAACGCAGCTGGTCGCGGTTGGCAGGCGGAGTCATGAGTCGGTCATCGCCTCGGGCGCGCAGATGGAGCATGGAGCCACCGAATGTGGGTCCTGTTGCCTGACTTGGAAGACCAGCCAGATGACTAGTCCGTGTGGAGAAAAACCAGACCCACTCAGGTCTGGTGCAGAGGGGTGGCCGCGGCGGTTCGAGCCTGACCCGCAGCTGGGCTGCGGGCCGGCGGCTCGGTCCGGGCACGCTGGGGTGAACCGTCCTGGTTAGGCACCCTTGCATTTGGGGTGTCGTATCATTTAAACGGCGTGTCCATTTGACGCGCCGTCTGCGGCTGCATAATCGTATCAGTAAGGCGCTCTTTTTAAGATGATTCCCGAGGTTTTAAGTTTCCATTCGCAATGTTGAGTGATCCGAAACGCATTATGTTAACAATAATAAATTATTATTAATGTTAGGATGGACGTGGCTCGCGATCCGGATGTCCGTTTCATGTGCCATAAGAGGCGCGATGGCCCTACAGCTGAGACGGCCCTTCCGAGTTGGTTCAGATCCTTTTCAGGTTGGTTTCGTTGCTCTGTGGCGCAAAACGCGAAATGTGAGTAATTAATTGTTGCGTCAGACTTAACTCCTGTTTGGGATGTCTGATTGACGCGCCATCAGTGGTAGCGTGATCCCAGTCCCCGTGCGGACTTTTTGAGGAGATTTACGAAGCGTTCGAGTTAGAGACGAGGTACGAACCCCACGGGGCTGAGTTCGCACGTTTTACTGTGAAACACCACTTTTCCACACGACATCTGTTTTTGGGTGTTTGAGTACTCACTTTTGAGTTTTTTTTCAAGGGGATTGCAACAGCACAATCTGTCCGCCTAAATTCGGGGCCGAGGTGTGGGCCCCACGGGGTCCCGTTTGCGTATAACACGGGGAGTTGCAGCTTATGCATTCGGAATCTGTTTTAGGCACTGTCAACAACATTGTGACCCTGGCACTGAGGCAATATTGACCGGGGTGGTTTTGGGCGTTGAATCCAGAGTTGAGGCATGGGCCCCACGGCCCGTCTTTTAAGCTTTGAACAGCATGCTGTGACTTATTCATCGGCCGTCCATTCGGGGTGAATGAATAGTTGATCAAATGTGTTTTTCCTAGAGCATCATGATATCGCAGTTCACCCGACCTTTTTCAGGATCGTGGTGTGGGTCCCACAAGGGATGTTGATGGTGAATAGTACCTTTTTCACCGGGTGTCCATTTTGGGTTATTGAGTAGTCAATCCCGTGTTTTTTTCCTAGGGGATCATAGTGGTGTGATCCGTTTGTTTAGTTTCGGGATCAGGGTTTGGTCCCCACACGTGCTGGCTATGGTGAATAGTACTATATTCACCGGTTGACCGTTTCGGGCTGGTAAGTAGTCTATCTCACGTGTTTTTCAATGAGGATTACAACGGTGTAACCTATTCAGGTGAGCAGAGCCTCTTACGTGATCTTATCAAATGTGGATATATGAATGGGCGTTAGTCAAAGGCTTCTTTGGGTGTACTCCGAACCTATGCACGGTAGTGGTGTAGTGACACCCAATGGTGTCGGGTGCTGAACCTCTACTAGGTGAATTTTTCCAGTGTTGGATGGTTTCGCGATACCAACTCCGTGTTCGGTTGGCCAATGTTTTACCATCCAGTGGATATGTCCCGAGCAGTTCCGGGTTTACCCTCCAGCGGGGATGGGCAGTGGGTTACTCATCGACTTCTTCGGTTTTACCCTCTAGCAGGGTTGGGCAGTTGGTTTCTCATTGACTTCTCAGGGTTTACCCTCTAGCAGAGACAAGGCAGTGGGTCACCCGACGACTTTTGAGGGTCTACCCTCCAGCAGGGCTGGGCAGTGGGTCGTCGGTCGTCTTATTCTAGGTCTACCCTCCAGCGGGGCTGGGCAGTGGGTCGCATGTCGACATATTCCAGGTCTACCCTCCATCAAGGATGGGAAGTGGGTCACCTATCGACCTCTTATGGTTTACCCTCTAGCAGGGCTGGGCAGTGGGTCACCCGATGACTTCTTAGGGTCTACCCTCCAGTAGAGACTGTACAGTGGGTCACCCATCGACCTCTTAAGGATTACCCTCCAACTGGGATGGGAAGTGGGTTTCCTGATGATGTATTACGATTTACCCTCTAGTAGGTCTACACGGTGGGAAACCTGTTGGATTTCAGAATCAGTCCTTTCTACTAGGCTAGTCTGTGGCTTTTCTCCGTGATTACCAGAGAAGGAACCTTGGTTGTACGGTTCAGTGATGGAACGACCTTGACAATGAGCAGAACTCTCGACTGCGGGGCAGTTATCAGCTGTGGTTTGACATTCCTCGAAACACTCAAGTACGAGGGGTGCTTTCCCCACTGAGACACGTCCTTGTGACGCAACATAAAACCATTCAGGCAAGTCAGTGCCGCCCAAAGCGGATAGTATCGTGGTGCGGTGATTTAAGCCCCTTGACTTGCAGTTCGGGACAGACGTGCGGGATTCTGGGCATTGACGGTGTTTACTTATGGGACTGTTGGTGACTCATTTTCTTGGGCTGAGCTACGGGATGGAAATCCCATTATGAGATTGTTCGGGTTTCTTGACAGAGCACATGAATATGTATATACCTTGTTCTGGTACCCTCTTATTGGGTTGTGGTTACTCTCTTTCCAGGGGAGGTAAAGACGTGCGGGGTATGCCATGTGCTTTCCATGTCTAGCTTCTCGTGGTTGGACTAGTCTACTCTCATACTATAGGTAGGGAAGACTCGACGAGAAGTTCATCTTCTCACCGTTTCCAGCTCCTTGTGTCCAGATGATTCTACCTCCTTTCTCTTGTTGGGTTGAGCAGGACTATCTACTGTTACACTTTTTCACTCTTGGTTGTACTCCATTACTTTTCCTTGTATCGATCTACTGCTCACCCTTCGGTACCTCCTTTGTTGCTCCCTCGAGCCTTCGGGGTATCCTACAGAGTATTTTTATACTCACCCCTTCTTGGACTTTGCCCACACTTGGTGTGCCCTTGAAGACGGTGGATAGGTCGGTCGTGATTCCAGAGGAGCTCGGTAGTTCAAGAGCTTGGACAACGTGCAGTGGTTGTAGTCGGGTTCCAGTAGTGGGACCCTCCCAACTGTTTACTTTTGTTTTACTTGTTTCCGGGTTGTGGCACATTTCTGTTTGGGCGCATGTTTTTCCCCTTTTCCTTTCAGTTACCTTCAGCTCTTGGTTTGTTCTGTTTAGAGGTCGATTCACATTTGTGTTTTTTTATATATCAATTGGTACTTGAAATTTCTTTTTACATGGCACTTCTGCATTGAGTGGGCTGCGTGTGTGTGTATTGGTACTTAGGAAAAGGCCACCCTGAGTTATTGTGCCTTCGGCGCTGGTCGCCAGGCCCTGGCCTATGGAGGCGGGTTTGGTGTAAGTGCGGCTCGAGCCCAGGTAGGGACGGGTCGTGACATATATTACCAAGGGTCCCTAGTGGGATTCCGTTATATACATGTAGGTCTAGGGAATGCCATGTTGTATCCATATGACTATTTATAATTTCCAAGGATCCCATGTAGAATGCATCTACCTATATGAGTTGTTTTTATGGATTCCATTTAGGATGTATCTTCCTATGTACAATAATGAGGATCTTATATAGGTTCACATTATTTATGTACTAGAAATTATCCCTTGTAGGATCCCTTATTTTAAATTCATTACTGTATATCCATTGTAGGATACCTTTTATCATATATAGTTATTGAGGATCCCAAGTATGATTCTTCTTCAATATTTTGATTTGATTGACACATTTAGTGTCTCTCATTGTTTTACTAGCCCTAATCTAGTGTGTTGGGGGATTGGTTTGTGATAGTAGAGGGTGTCACCTTTGAAATAATTCCAAACATATAATCTACTAAGGTTGTGGTAGTATCATTGGGTTTATGAATTCTACCAACCAAAATATTCATTTATGCAATCACATCGTTCCTATTTTGAAACCATGATGGCTAGGGGATCATCATGGTTTTTGTTTAATGTCATTGACATGATTGGTGTTATTATTATTTGGATTCTTAGATAAGCATCATGGGGACTGGCTTCTGAGAATTTTAATTAAATATTATAATTGGAGTTTGTATACATTATTCCTTGGACCTAGATTATGATCCCGTTATATTTAATATTATATTATTATGATTCAATGTTGTACATACTAGGATCTCATTGTTGAGCCTCAAAATCAGGGGATTTCTATATTTACTTAATGGGATACAACTCATAATCCTTACTGTATTGGGATTTCTAGACATACTAACTAGAATTTTTCTTCATGGATATAATTTATTAGGATATCTATATATACATAATATGGAATGTCAAATGAGATTACATTATATAATGTTACTTTTAATATTAATGTATATCCTATTTTTCATTTGGATTCCTAGTTTGGGATACATAGGAAGGTTTCTGATTCTGTAAACTAAACCCTCCAATTCTGGCTCACTCATGAAATTTCGGGTCTTCTAGAATTATATGGGATTCCATATGATACTGGGTGTGCACATTTCACCAAAGTAGAAGGATGCTAATGAGCACCACGAAGATGGTCTTGGTCTCCTCACCTGATTCCTAGGATACAACATGGGATCTGCAGATGAACCATTATAGTTTATCCAATATGTGTTTGCAGAATAGGATGTTGATCTAGTTAACAAATTATTGCATGTCGTTATACTAGATTAGGATAATATTCGTTATGTATCGCCTAATGGTCAACCCCATTTAAATCTATCTAGTTTTTAGTGTCAATGATTTCCTATTTACTAGAATCTATGAATATAAAATTTGACTAGATTACCCATGGATTGAGTACTAAAGAATCAATCATAGTTCTATATTGGTATGATATCTAGTTAATACCATGAATTATTCATCTATGTTATAATTGGTGAGTAAAAATTAACCTATGGGGTAGGACATGTTTCACCCTATGGTGAAAAAACATCCTCATAGACATTTGGAATGCTGTAAAAAGAAAGTTTTGTCTAATGAGATCATAGAACCATGTATTGAATCAATGATACACAGAACTATGTGTAAAAAATCCCAAATTAATACCATTTTATATGATGTCCAGAGGAGCGGGATTACAGACCCAATGATCAACTTCTATTGATCAGGTTAATTTTTACCTCACTCTGGTATATATATTAATAAATAAATTTATATTAATGGGAATATAATGATGTACACATATTAATATACATATTCATGATGAAAAATTTATCAAATGATTTGGATAATGATCCCATAGATAGAGTATGGTTTCACTTGATTTATTTTATTTATCATTTCATTTATGGGTTATCTAGGATAGTCATTCTATATGATCTTTAACATATGAAAACAAACTTTTAATTTCATAATTAATGTTTCCTAGTGAGATTGTATCTCAACCCTATACCTATACCTTACTGTGTTGTGGACCTTATCTATTATTTTTTAGGTTTATTATATATTTCATGATGGATAGAATTGGGGCCGAGTGTCTTATGATCGAGTGGAGATGCTCATTTGGATTATTATGATTGGATTGGGGAAACACATAATTTTATGGTGACAAGGTTAGTGGGATTGTTTCGAAATATTTTTATATACATATACATTTATTTTCATTTATTCAATGTAATCATATATGTATTGTCAGCCCAGTGGGTGACTAGGGGTGTATGTATGACATGACTATTTGGGATATAATATAATATAATTTATTACTACAAAATGATTCTAATTAAGTTTACTTAGATCTTTCTCATTCGGAATGATAAATTCATGAATGATATCTAGTTATTTCTACAATGGTAACTCTAATATGAGGGTATATACTGCCCATAATAAAACATTTATACCCTCACTACTTGTTGACAACAAATGGCATATAGGATTCTATGGATGAGAACTTTTGGGGAACTATCTTGGGGAACCAGTTTAGTGGAACTGGTGTCAGGACATTAAACATCATTATCTCAGGACATATATAACCTTAACTAGTTGATTGGAGGGTGATTTATAACATCAAAAATCATTATCCCAATATAAGTGTTGAGTATTAAATCAATCACCCGTCATATAATAAAATGAAATGAAAAAAATGAGTTTCATATCCTTTCAAAATAGTCATGCATAACGTGATATCAAAATAAGATCAGCTCATACAAAAAATTCAATCACCAAAAATGAGTATTTTAGGAAGAAAATTTGATGGTGATTCATAAATCATGTTTACATAGAAATAATATATTTAAGATTTATTGAGGGAAATACAATTGAAAGGTAAAATATTCTTTTAAAAACATTTTGTTACTTATTTATAAATAGAAGAAGTTATTAGTCATGGTCAAAAATATCATTTTGATCAATTAAAATGAATAATTTTTTAAATAATTTTTTGAAATAAATTTAATAAATTGATACATATATATAAAATAAATTTACCCAATGTAAATACCCGGTTGAAGATTAAATAATAATCATTAACGTATAAATAATTTTAAAAATTAAAAAATACATTTTTTAATAGAGGGATCTTAATAAGTGTGATAAATAAGTAATTTGAAAAGATGTAAAGAGAAATTTTAATATCAAAAAAAATAAATGATATTTGGATTCAAATATAAAAAATGTGGTCATTTTTCGGAATCCTATACATGTTTAAGGAAAATAAAGGGATCATTTGGAGAGTATGGGAATTATTCTAACATCATTATCTTTTATGAAGAAAAAAACCCATAAATGAAGATAATTATAATTTGGAAATATAATTACAAAAAAAAGGAGTAGTTGAATTATAATATAATCATAGTATAAAATAAAATATACTAATAAAAAAATATATAATGATTAATAATTATGAGTCTTGAAAATTAGTTGAGTCATGAAAATCTTTTAGCTTTACTCTCGAAAACCTCACAAGTGATTTAGTATCTTTTATAATAAACATTAAAAACATAATAAGGTTTCCTAAAACCATATTTAAATTTATAGCCTTTTATATTCTTCAATTATACTCAATATATACACCTATATTTGTATGTAAATATTTTTTTTCATTATCAGATGTTTGTAATTTTGATTATTTCCATTTTTTCATTATAGAGATATAGAAATAAATTATTTGATAATTAAAAAATTATTCAATATTTTTTTAACAACAATGTTTCTATTATTGATGAATCCCAATTTTCATTCAATTTAAGCCATCACTATGGTTTCTGAAAAAAGAATACATGAGAATCATGTTTCAGGTAATTTGTCGAAATGAGAGGGTTACATTATAATGAATGTTTATCAATGTGATTTCATTAATAATATTATATAGGAAATATATTAAATATTAATATCATACATGTTCATAAAAATAAATGTTTTTAATTATACAATTAATATGGTAATAAAAAGTTAAACACATCACCCCATAGTGGTGGTAGTCTTCACATACACAGAGAATACATTTTCAATATAAAAAGAACAAGTTAATGATTTAAAATGGATAATCTCATAAGAATAACAAAAATTATATAAATATTTTATTAATTCATTAAAAAATCTTTTATTAAAACTCCATGGACTCTCTATTATTCATTAGCACTATGGTTTCAATGTAAAAATGAATTATTATTTAGAATATATAACACATAAAATCACATCGTAATAATACCTTGATGTCAATCTCTAACCACATATGAGCTTATCCCATGGGAATGAAAGATATAAACACATCATTCATTATATAAAATATATTAGAGAACTTGAATATTCTGTATAATCAAACCAACCCATACTCAACTTATTACAATCCACCATATAACTAAAAAATAGAAAAGTTATATTCTAGGAGTATAAAATATTAATTAACTAAATTTAAATATTCTTAAAATAATCCACCATGATGCATTGTAATTTCATGGACTAGTGTTTTTATAATCATTTGGAGTCATTCCATATCCTTTATCCTTTACACTTCACCATACATTATAAAGTTGGTATACTCTGGACCATGAGAAAATTATTTATATAGATGAATTTATATTTTACCATGAAACTAAAAGGATTAATGATGAACTAAAAAACCATTTAATATTAATCATAATTGTTTTACCACTACATAAATATAAATATGACAACATAAAATTTGATAGATTCAGTTCCTAGTAACCCCTTTCATTCAAATTCATTTAATAAATTTGTTATCAAAATTAATGAACAATTAGATTACTGGTATATATTACAAATGGGAAACAAATATTTTATTACATCACAAAAAAACATGTACAAAATTGACAATTGGGAGAAATTGACAACATGACCAAGAAACCCAAATCTTTGTACCCATATTAGATCACCATGTTTCATGTTGCACACCACACTTTTAAAAATACTAGAAATAGTACTGAGAGACACCACAAAACTATTATTTATTTATTTTACCATTGAGAAAATGAATAAATATACATTATTGATGATTTATATTTTATTCAAAAAAAACATTTTAAAATCCATTTTATTGATCAATTGTAATATGATACATTTTATGTTAGTTCTTCTATACCTGAAATGGAAACCAATGAACTAGCTAGCCCTATATCCCTATGGAATGAAAAATTCATCTAGTAATGATTGTTAGAACATCACCAGTTCCCCCCTATGGACATGACTCCAAGTATACAACTTCAGTTAACATAGTTCCATTACACATTGACGCATTATGGAAAATGTTCCTTACAAGACACTATGACATTTGTGTAGGGATGTGTTAAAATTTTCTCAATAGGATTTACTATGTGCCTCCAATTTAATCATTTAATTGAAAATATTAAACCAATTCCCTTTGAAAAAATACAATTATTGCTCAATAATTATTTAATTATATATATATATAACTTGGGAATGAAAAACAAAGAAACCATATTTTTATACATTATAATTTCATTATATGTTATTACATTATTTAAATTTTCATAATTAAATATATAATGAGAAACAATTCTGTAAAATATTAAACTATTTATACTCTATCACAACTATTTTCATTTTCAACATTAAACAAATCATCACACATTCATTTTTTTTAAATTAATATCTACACAATTCAGGTAAATTTGAATCTCTTGTCTCCCTCAATGCACATTCCATTAAACTATATTACCAAAAATATATTTATATCAAAATTTATTATTAATTTTAATCATCAAAATGTTAAAATATTTCATAAATTCAATAATAATTTCATAAAATCATATATTTCCCAATCAAAACATCATTATTTGGAAAAAAAATACTATTCATTATTTTTATTAGAAAATAACGATTTTATATTTTCATAAAGAAAGAAAAACAAATTAACAAAAAAATAACAAAAAAATTATATACCAAAATAAAACAAAAAAAATAAGGAATTTGAAAAGAACATAAATCATATGATATATATTTTTTTCTAAAAAATGTATCATATAGAATCTACCTAACGTAGATATCATTCTAATAATTAAACATAACCTCTCGATTTGATGATTGTAATGTGGAAACCCCATTAACCCAATCATAACATTTATTTATGAAATATATATTTAATACGATATTATGAAACTTTATAATGAAGATATATTTTTATGGATTGAGAACATGAGGAACATCCCAATGATGAAATAACACACCATATAGTAAAATGTAATGATCACGATGTGAAACCCATGTGTCATTATTGTTCATGATTTTTTTAATTGTAGTATATAATTAAATACATGATATTCCTTGGGAGATTTTTATATTTTTACATGATTATTTGGGATGATTATCATTATTCCATGGAATATGAATAGTTGAGAGATACTATATTGTAGTAGAGTAATATATGAAATAATTGGATAAAGGTTTTACTAAATTTGTTGGGATAAAATGCATGTGTATTATGTTTAACTAGATGAAACATTGTAGTTACCACAATGTTTACGAAATATGTGTCCTACGCTTATTATATTGTGAATTTTAAAAAAATAGATACTTATATTCCTCATCTTCTAATTAAAGGGGGTTCGACTCCTTATCATCTATATTCTGTTTGGATAATTCGAGGAACACATCCTATCTAATCCTCTCATCCTTGTTGGTTTCTATTTTTTATTTTCATCATGTATGACATTGATTATCTATGTTAATCCACACTATGTATCTTATCCTCCCTTGAAAATCCATATTTTACATTGTTATTTTAGTTAGTAATTCTTCCATGAATCCTAGTTGTCCAATTGGATGATTTAGGGCTATATGTAAATAATATCTTAGGAATTTTTATATCTATGAAATATATACATCATACTAATCATTTTAAGGTTTAAACTATCATTGGAGGCCTCTTCCACCCATAATAATGTAGGTGTTTAAATTATATTTCTTTCTATGTAAATTTATAGGATCTTGATTGTCATAATATTTTTTTAAAAAAGTACGACTACATGTTATGATTTAATAGTAATATAAATGGATTCTTATTAAATATCATTTGGGAATAGTGGATTAATTCATATGTATTTATTATTTTACTTTTGAATTATACCTTTTCATGTTCCAATAATATTAAATATTATATTATTAGTTTTTTGTTTTTTTTCAGGAAAACTAGGCCTTAGGCATTTGTCTGATACTTTTAGTGAGTGTTTACGGATTTTGACATAATTGTTTTTGTTTAAAAAGTTCATGTGTTATTTTTTGTATTCAAATTATTGTATTTATTTTTTAAAGTAATTGTTAAAGGAAATGGAATAACATTATAGTTTTTGTATAGATGCATCGTTGAAACATTTAAAACTAAATAGATTCATTACTTATGGGACCCCAATTATTTCATTTATGATTGTTTCACCAATGTCATTATTTTATATGATGAACATAAAAGGGGAACAATATTTTATATGATATATTATTATATGGGAGGTTTAAGACATTATTTTTGTTTTATATTTGAATATTCCTTTATTTCATTCTCACCTCTATGTTTGATTGGTCAGGGTAACTTTGAAACTATAAGGCCTCGGCCTTAAACCATTCTTATATTGAATTAAATGAATAATTCCCATTGAGGATCTTATTAGGTTTATAGTTTTATATAATTAGATCCTAACTATTACATCTCAAAAGATTACAAAGTAGACACTTCTACTAAGTTTCCATAAAATAAAAAATCTTAAAAAGAAACATGTCTAGTTCCATGTTTTTGATAGCATGACTTTCCCTTGATCCCATCCACAACCCCATTCCACATTAAGTCCTATGAAAAACATTTTAAAAAAACCAGGGGTGATCATAAAAAGCTCAGTAAGGGATACAAAAAAATGAAAACTGTGAGTTTTTCAAAAAACAAGTAAACCATGTATACATTATCAAAGTAATACCTTCACCTTTAAGAATTAGTAAAAACTCTTCACTGAATAAAAGATCATTACTTACCCTTTTGTAACCAAAATATTACCATAAAGCCCATATAAATAACACATAACATATAAAGGTAACTTGGGACATAAACATATTTAAGTGGAATAACCATACGGTCGACTTCGACACATATCACTTAATGGAATAGCCATACGGCCGACTTCCATACCCAATGCATTGGAGGTTATAACGTAACCACCTGTCCTGGTATTCACAGCACCACCCTTCATATGGTTTATCATGTAACCACCCGTCAAATTTCCAAGTACCATTATAAAATCATAAGACATAAAACAAATATAATGGAAAGAAAACATTTCCACACTTTTATCACAATATATCACTAAAATATATTGACATAAAAAATTAATTATAAAAACCATTTTCAATACCAAAATACATAAAAGAGTATATGGTATTTATTTCATTTTAAAAACATTACGACTTGTTGAGGAATCCAAAGACCAAATAATAGTCGCGGCGGCGGAAAAGGACATTGTCACCGCATACGTTAAAAGAAACATTCTTTTTTTGTCTTTTAGTATAACAATTCGAATAAAAAGATTTCTCTTGTATAAAATTAAAAGTAAAAGGGGTTTATACAGCGTATAAAATAATGTTGTGTATAAAACAAAATATGACTCAATGAAAGGAGATTGAGACGAAGTCCCTTACCTCTGGTCTAACTTGACTCGATCATTCTTTAATGTCTTGAATAATAAACTAGTGTTAATTTCTACTTTCTTAAGAACATTTTTCAAGCTTACTATTCCTTTTATATCAATTATTTCCATTTTATAAGCATTATGTAATCATTTAAGTTATTAATGTTTGTTTGGTCGATATTTGTTTCTTAAGTCGAAAGTGGACTTCTTACAATTACATGTTGTTCATGTGGTCAATGATTTATTATATCCATAATCATATTCATGATTTGGATATCATATATATCATATATATCCATCATATACATTTATTTATAATATTAAATAATCATTTAGAGGTATGAAATGAAATGCACCGTTCATGGAGACGATAAGTTGTACGTACGCATGAACGCTACGTTCATTTCTATGTCATATTAATGAAATTAAAACTAAATGAGAGGTATGTATATTTTAATTCCAGAATTATATTCATCATTATGATGTAACATACATCATATATATCCATTTTATATATGTACTTATAATAGTACATTACATTTGGGGGTAAGAAATGAAATGTACCATTCATGGAGACGGTAAACCGTACGTACACATGAACGCTACTTTCATTTCTATCTCATACTTTAATGGAGTGAAATCATAATTATATAAAGGTATATTATAATTCTAATATAATATCATATATAATATCATTAAATCCATCCTTTATACTTCCCACATATGTCATTTACGAATCAAATCACTTTGAGGGGCGGTAGTCCACACTTCCTAAAATGAAGATACCGCGTTTACCCATAATGGAAACCATAAAGGTATGAAATAAATGAAAAACACAGAAGCTTAAGAAAAACATAAACATAATATATATCATATATAAATATAGTGACATATTAATGGCCACATCTGAAGGTGTTATATGAGTGTTGAACAATCATCGTTTCGTGAGGCCAAAATTCACCATCCACAGAAATAGTATGTTCTTTAACCATTGGATGTAGGTGTGTGTAAGTGTAGCTCGAATGATTTTTATAACAAAAACCTAGTATATTGAAGATAATGGAGTTTTTACAAAATAAATGAATAAAAATAGTTTATGGGGTTGGAGATGCAAAATAAAACAAAAGGACTCAAGTGAAGACATTACCTTAAAATCGGGTAACTCCCTTTGGTTTGAGCTCAAAGGCTTCCTTGGGAAGACTTCTGTCCAAAGTGAGGCTTTTAAGAGTTATAAAGGGATGTGGAGAGACAAAATGGGCTGGGTTTGGCCGAGCCAAAGGCTTTGCAAGTGTAGGTAAGGAGGTAGAGGTGGGGGCCTTTTATAAGAGGAGAGGAGGGGCACTCTTGGAATGTAAAGTATTGTTTCTTTATATTAAAAAGCATTTCAGATTTAAAAGGTCCCAAATTGACATAATTTGAGGATAAGGTGATAAGGGTTCGAAATATACCCATTCAATAGGTTTTTTACAAGTTTAGGTCTTATATTTTACATTATCTTTTCTTTTTATTTAAATCTTTAAATAATGAGGTAATCGATGCATCATCATGATGTCATAAATTATTTAATTTATTTAATGTCTAATTTTTTTTTGAAAAATACCATGATGTACGAAAACTTTTTAGATTTCTATTGAATATTTATAGTCAACAATATGACTTGTAAAACCCCACATAAAATTTGTTTTAGTAAAACAGCTCATGTTTGTGACATTTTTTTCTTTAACATTAAATAAAAAGATATTAATGTCATTTTCCTAACAAAGTGGCTCCATGGGGTCCCCAAGCTGACCCATGGATTTTATTGGTCGGCCATGACACATAAAATAAGGGTAGGATATGTTTCAAGTTCATTTCATATTATTAAAACATTATTTCTACCTTAAACTACACTAATTACCTCTATTTGTGATTAAAAAAAATTAAAAGTTACTATTCACCAAAAAATTATTTTAATCCCATTGAACCACATTTTAATTCATAATTACAACCAAGTATGTAGGATTTTTTAAATTCAAATCACATAATTGGTAATGTTTCATTTAAACAAAAAATCAGTTTTTTTAACTACCACTTAGTGGTTTCACTATTCATAAAAAATTGATGTTTTTCAGAAAAGTACCAAAAATTCACCCTATGCTATATATGATATTCCGAATTCCAAATTGATTTCTATTTTACACAATTTAAAACATATATGTTGCATTAATTAATTTAATAATTAATTCTCATTATCAGTGCAAATAGCGTGTTTTTATGAAATAATAAGTATCAAAAGATTGACACTAGTTTAAGTCCAATTTCAAATTGAAATTAATGCCAACATCCACAATTGGATTAAATGGTAAAAATATATTCTAATTGTACTTTAAAAACAATTAAAAATATAATCAAATCATATAAATAAATATTATTAAAAGAGGTTTTGAATTAAAATACAACATTTTTCACTATTCATTAAAAAGTACTCTTTATCGGAAAAATACCAAAAATTTACACAAAGTAAATTTTGATAACCTGATTCTAAATATGAGTTTTATTTGGTCCAAAAGAATTTATAATAGTGAAAAAAACTATATTTAATGAAGATTCACCATCAATAGGTGATAAGTGATCCTTTAGTGAAAATTAGGGTATATATGCCTAAAATTGATTTCTTTCCGTATTTTAAGCCTTTATATTTTATTGGATAAATGTAAAAACATTTAAAAAACATATATATTCATATTTTAGTTATTTCTATCCAATCCGTCCAATACAACGGCTATGAGTTAAATACCATTTAAAATAATATTATCTTATTACATGTGTGAAACGATAGATTTCAATGAAACTCTTTGTTGTGTATCGGGTACGCTATCGAACATAGCAACCCCTTAAAAGAAAAATTAATATTTAATTCTCAAATATTATTACATATGAAAATGCTTTATTCTTTATTTACCTGGGATGTTACATCCTTCCCCCCTTTTGGTAATTGCATCCTCACAATTTTATTCACTTATCAAAATAAGTGGGGGTATTTATCCCTCATAGCATTTTTCATATTCCCATGTTGCCTATTCAACCATATGATTTTTCCACAAAACCATTACCTGGTGAATTAACTTATTTCGCAATGCTTTCTCTCTTCAGTTAGGAATCTAGACTAGCTTTTCTTCATAAGAGAGATTCTCTTCCAACTGAACTACCTCTGGCCTCAAAACATGAGATGAATCTGGCATATACATTCTCAACATCGAAACATGAAAAAAAATTTGTACCTGAAATAAACTTGGAGGTAAATCCACTCGGTAAGCAACTGATCTAACACTCTCTAGAATTTCATATGGTTCAATGAACCTTGGACTCAGATTTCCTTTCTTACCAAATCGCATCACACTTTTCCACGGTGAAACTTTGAGAAAAACATGATCACCTACCTTGAAAGATAGATCCTTCCTCCGGTTATCCGCATAACTTTTCTGGCTGTTCTGAGCTGTTCTCATGTGTTTTTGAATCAAATGAACTTTTTCAGCCATCTGTTCTACCAATTCTGGTCCCATCAGCTTCCTTTCACCCACTTCATCCCAAAAATCTAGTGTTCGACACTGCTTCCCATATAATGTATCAAATGGTTCCATCTGTATACTGGAGTGAAAACTGTTATTATATAAAATTCAACCGAAGAAAAATGTTGGTCCCTACTGCCCTGATAATCCATTGAACAAGTACGTAACATATCCTCCAAATTCTGTATTGTTCGTTCTGACTGCCATCTAACTGCAGATGAAAAGTTGTACTAAAATTTATTTCAGTACCCAATGACTTCTGAAGGCCTTTCCAAAAGTTAGAAGTAAACATGGGATCACGATTAGATACAATGGAGAGGGGAACTCCATGAAACTTGAATATATCTTTAAGATACAATCGATAAAGTTGATCTAGGGAAAATTATCTCATATAGCAAGGAAATGAGCATATTTAGTCAAGCGATCAACAATAACCCAGATTTAATTTTTACCTCGAGCTGTCTTCGGAAATCCCACAACGAAGTCCATGGATATATTCTCCCATTTCCACTATGGCACTGGTAAAGGCTGAAGCATCCCTTTCAGTAACTGCTGCCCTACTTTAACCTGCTGACAAGTCAAACACTTCACAATAAAATCAGCAATATCTCTTTTCATTCCATCCCACCAGTAACACTCCCGAATATCTCTGTACATCTTAGTACTGCCAGGATGAAATGAAAACGTAGAACTATGAGCTTCACGTAACAACTCTGTCTTCAACTGTGAATCACAAGGCAGACACAATCTCTTCCCAAACCTCCAAACACAATCATTATCAATGTTGAATTCAATAATCTCACCCTTCTGAACTAGCTCTACCTCTTTCTGCAACTCACTGTCTTCCCTCTGTGCTTGCTTAATTCTGTCTGATAGAGAAGATTTCACTGATACCTGAAACAAAACAGAAGAACTTCCTGCACAAACAACTTCCATGCTAAAGTTCATCATATCAAAAACCAAAGGATCTCGTTCCAAACATAGCATGGTTAATGAAGCATTAATTTTTCGACTCAAAGCATCGGCCTCTTTATTTTCTTTTCCGGGATGGTAATGAATTGTACAATAATAATCCTTGATTAATTCAATCCATCTCCTCTTTCTCATGTTCAATTCATTTTGAGTGACTATATACTTTAAACTCTTGTGATCGGTATATATTTCACACTTTACTCCATACAAATGATGCCTCCAAATTCATAGAGAAAAAACAACAGCAGCTAATTCCAAATCATGTGTAGGGTAATTTACCTCATGAGTTTTCAACTGACGTGAAGCATATGAAATTACCTAATCATTCTGCATAAAGACACAACCAAGTCTCTTCAACAAAGAATCACTATATATAACAAACTCACCATTCCTAGAATGAAGTGCCAAAATTGGAGCATTCACCAATCATCTTTTCAACTCCTTCGGTAGTAACCTGAGTCAACTGAGCCATCACTGCAACAAACTGTTTAGTTCTGATTCTAACCAACAAAAGATACTGATTTGAAAGGAAATTTCCCTCTGTATGCCTTCCCAGAAAATCTTTTCTGTTTCCTCTATGAAAAACCATTCTTAACAAACATGTCTCAGATGAAGCAACATTTTAATCTTAAAATGATATATCATTTCAAAAAAATATTTTTGGATAATCATTTAATATAAATCTAGCTCCTAAAGTTATCTAAACCGACCTATGATACCAACTATAAGGCCCCTGCCTTAAACCATACATAATATTGAATTAAATTAATAATTCCCATTAATGATCTTTTTAGGTTTAGAGTTTTAGATAATTAGATCCTAACTATTACATCTCAAAAGATTAAAATGTTGACACTTCTACTAAGTTTCCATAAAATAAAAACTCTTAAAAAGAAACATGTCTAGTTCCATGTTTTAGATAGCATGACTTTCCCGTGATCCCATCCTTGACCCTATTCCACATTAATTCCTATGAAAAACATTTCAAAAAAACATGGGGTGAGCATAAAAAGATCAGTAAGGGATACACAAAGAATGAAAACTGTGAGTTTTTCAAACAACAAGTAAACCATGTATACTTTATCAAAGTAATACCTTCAGCTTTATGAAGTAGTAAAAACTCTTCACTAAATAAAAGATCATTACATGCCCTTTTGTAACCAAAATATTGCCCTAAAACCCATATAAAGAACACATAACATATAAAGGTAGCTTGGGACATATACATACATAAGTGGAATAACCATACGGTCGACTCCCACACATATCACTTAATGGAATACCCATACGACCGACTCCCATACCCAATGCATTGGAGGTTATAACGTATACACCTGTCCTGGTATTCACGGAACCACCCGTCATATGGTTTATCACGTAACCACCCATCAAATGTCCAAGTACCATTATAAAATCCTAAGACATAAAACAAATATAATGGAAAGAAAACATTTCCACACTTTGATCACAATATATCACTTAAATATATTGACATAACAAATCCATTATGAAACCCATTTTCAATACCAAAATACATAAAAGAGTATATGGTATATATTTCATTTTAGAAACATTACGGCTTGTTGAGGAAGCCAAAGACCAAATAATACTCGCGGCGGCGGAAAAGGTCATTGTCGCCGCATACGTTAAAAGAAAAATTCTTTTTTGTCATTTAGTAAAACTCTTCGTATAAAAAGATTCCTTTTGAATAAAATTAAAATTCAAAGGGGCTTATACACCTTTTAAAATAAAGTTGTGTATAAAACAAAATATGCCTCAATGAAAGGAGATTGAGACGAAGTCCCTTACCTCGGGTCCGACTTGATTCGATCGTTCTTTAACGTACTGGATAATAAACTATTGTTAATTTCTACATGCTTAAGAACATTTTTCAAGATACCTATTTCATTTATATCAATTATTTCCATGTTATAATCATTATGTAATCATTTATGTTAATAATGTTTGTTTTGTTGATATTTGGTTCTTAAGTCGAAAGTGGACTTCTTACAATTACATGTTGTTCGTGTGGTCAAAGGTTCATTATATCCAGAATGATATTCATGATTTGGATATCATATATATCATATATATCCATCATATACATGTATTTATAATATTACATAATCATTTATAGGTAATAAATGAAATGCACCGTTCATGGAGACGGTAAGCTGTACGTACGCATGAACACTACTTTTATTTCTATGTTTTATTAATGGAATTAAAACTAAATGAGAGGTATGAATATATTAATTCCAAAATTATATTCATCATTTAGATATAACATACATCATATATATCCATTATATATATGTACTTATAATAGTACATTACATTTGGGGGTAAGAAATGAAATGTACCGTTCATGTAGATGGTAAGTCGTACGTACGCATGGACACTACTTTCATTTCTATCTCATACATTAATGGAGTGAAATCATAATTATATAAAGGTATATTATAATTCCAGTAAAATATCATATATAATATCATTAAATCCATCCTTTATACGTCCCACATATGTCATTAATGAGTCAAATCACTTTGAGGGGGCGGTAGTCTGTAGTTCCTAAAAGGAAGATATCGCGTTTACCCATAATGGAAACCCTAAAGGTATGATAGAAATGAAAAATACAGAAGATTAAGGAAAACATAAACATATTATATATCATATATAAATATATTGACATCTTAATGGCCACCTTTGAAGGTGTTATATGAGTGTTGAAACAAAAGGACTCAAGTGAAGACATTACTTTAAAATCGGGTAACTCCCTTTGGTTTGAGCTCAAAGGATTCCTTAGGCTGACTTCTGCCCAAATTGAGGCTTCTAAGAGTTAGATTGGGATGTGGAGAGACAAAATGGGCAGGGTTTGGCCGAGAAAAATTCTTTGGAAGTGTGGGTAAGGAGGTAGAGGTGAGGGCCTTTTATAAGAGGAGAGGAGGGGCACTCTTGGAAAGTAAAGAAATGATACATTATATTAAAAGGGGTTTCAGATTTAAAAGGGCCCACATTGTTATAATGTGAGTATAAGGTAATAATGGTCTAACTATACCCATCCAATATTTTTTTGACAAGTGTAGGTCTTAGATTTTACATTATTTGTTCATTTTTTTTAAATCGTTAAATAATGAGGTAATCGATGAATCATCATGATGTCATAAATAATTTAATTAATTTAATGTCTAAAAATTATAAAAATATATCATGATGTATTAAATAGTTTTATATTTCTAATGAATATTTATAGTCAAAAATATGACTTGTATAACCCCACTTAAAAATTGTTTTAGTAAAACAACTCATGTTTGTGACATTTTTACTTTAACACTAAATAAAAAGATATTAATGTCATTTTCCTACCAAAGTAGCTCCATGGGGTCCCCAAGTTTACCCATGGATTTTATTGGTCGGCCGTGACACATACAATAAGGGTATGACATGTGTTGAGTTCATTTCATATTATTAAAACATTATTTTTACCTTAAACTACACTAATTACCTTTAATCGCGATTAAAAACATAAAAGTTACTATTCACCAAAAAATTATTTTAATTTCATTGAACCACATTTTAATTCTTTATGAAAACCATGTAATTAGTATTTTTGAAATTTAAATCTCAGAATTGGTCATGTTTCATTTAAACGAAAAATCAGTTTCTTTAACTACCACTTAGTGGTTTCACTATTCATCAAAAATTGATGTTTTTTAGAAAATTATCAAAAATTCACCCTAAGCTAAATTTGATATTACAAATTCAAAAATGATGTATATTTTAAAAAATTCAAAACATATAAGTTTCATTAATTAATTTAATAATTAATTCCCACTGTCATAGAAAATAGCGTGTTTTTATAAAACAATAAGTATTAAATGATTGAAACTAGTTTAAGTCCAATTTCAAAGTGAAATTAATTCCAACAACCACAATTGGATTAAATGGTAAAAATATATTCTAATTGTACTTTAAAACCAATTAATATTATAATATAATCATATAAATAAATTAGATTAAAAAGAGTTTTTGAATTAAAACACAACATTTTTCACTATTCATTAAAAAAGTATTCTTTATTGGAAAAGTACCAAAAATTTACACAAATTAAATTTTGATGTCCCAATTCTAAAGAAGAGTTTTATTTCGTCCAAAACAATTTATAAGAGTGACCAAAACTATATTTAATGACGATTCACCATCAAAAGGCGATAAGTGAACCTTTATTGAAAATTAGGGTATATATGTCTAAAATTGAATTCTTTCCGTATTTTATGCCTTTATCTTTTATTGGATAAATGTAAAAAATATTTAAAAAACATATATAATCATATTTTTGTTATTTCTATCCATTCCCCCCAATACAACGACAATGTATTAACTACCATTTAAAATAATATTATTTTATTACTAGTGTGCAACATAAGATTTCAATGAAACTCTTTGTTCTGTATCGGGTACTATATCGAACATTGAAACCCCATTAAAGAAAAATTAATATTTAATTCTTAAATATTAATACATATGAAAATTCTTTATTCTTTATTTACCTGGGATGTTACATCCTTCCCCCCTTTTGGAAATTGCGTCCTCTCAATTTTATTCACTTATCAAATTAAGTGGGGGTATTTATCCCTCATAGCATTTTCAGATTCCCACATTGCCTCTTCAACCATATGATTTCTCCACAAAAACATTACTTGGTGAATTACCTTATTTCGCAACACTTTCTCTCTTCAGTCAAGAATCTCAACTGGTTGTTCTTTATAAGAGAGATTCTCTTCCAACTGAACTACCTCTGGGCTCAAAACATGAGTTGAATCTGGCATATACTTTCTCAACATCGAAACATGAAAACATTGTGTACCTGAGATAAACTCTGAGGTAAAGCCACTCAGTAAGAAACTGATCCAACTTTCTCCAGAATTTCATATGGTCCAATGAACCTTGGACTCAACTTCCCTTTCTTACAAAATCGCATCACACTTTTCCATGGTGAAACTTTGAGAAAAAACTTGATCACCTACTTCAAAAGATAGATCCTTCCTCCGGTTATCCGAATAACTTTTCTGTCTGCTCTGAGCTGTTCTCATGTGTTTCTGAATCAACTGCACTTTTTCTGCCATCTCTTCTACCAATTATGGTCCCATCAGCTTCCTTTCACCCACTTCATCCCAAAATTTTGGAGTTCGACACCACTTCCCATATAATGCCCCAATCGGTTCCATCTTTATACTGGAATGAAAACTGTTATTATATGAAAATTAATCCATAGAAAGATGTTGGTCCCAACATCCCTGATAATCCATCGAACAAGCACATAACATATCCTCCAATGTCTGTATTTTTCGTTCTGACTGCCCATCTGACTGCGGATGAAAAGCTGTAATAAAATTTAATTCAGTACCCAACGACTTTTGAAGGCTGTTATAAAACATAGAAGTAAACCTGTGATAATGATCAGAAACAATGGAGAGGGTAACCCCATGCAACTTGAATATCTCTTTAAGATACAGTCGAGAATGTTGATCTAGGGAAAAAGTATCTCGTATAGAAAGGAAATAAGCATATTTAGTCAAGCAATCAATAATAACCATATTGCATTATTACCTCGAGGTGTCTTCGGCAATCCCACAACGAAGTCCATGGATATATTCTCCCATTTCCACTCTGGCAGTGGTAAAGTATGAAGCATCCATTTCGGTAACTGCCGCTCAACTTTAACCTGGTGACAAGTCAAACACTTCACAGTAAAATCAGCAATATCTCTTTTCATTCCATCCCACCGGTAACACTCCCGTAGATCTCTGTACATCTTGGTACTACCAGGATGAACTAAAAACGGAGAACTATGAGCTTCACATAACAAATCTCTCTTCAACTGTGAATCACAAAGCACATAAAATCTCTTCCCAAACCTCAAAACACAATCATTATCAATGTTGAATTCAAGAAACTTACCCATCTGAACCAGCTCTACCATTTTTTGCAACTCACTATCTTCCCTCTGTGCTTGCTTAATTCTGTCTGATAGAGAAGATTTCACTGATACCTGAAACAAAACAGAAGAACTTTCTGCACAAAAAACTTCCATGCCAAATTTTATCAAATCAGAAACCAAATGATCTCGTTCCAAACGTGGCGTAGTTAATGAAGCATTACTTTTTCAACTCAAAGCATCAGCCGCTTTATTTTCTTTTCCCAGATGGTAATGAATTTTACAATCATAATCCTTGATTAATTATATCCATCTCCTCTATCTCATGATCAATTATTTCTGAGTAAATATATACTTTAAACTCTTGTGATCAGTATATATTTCACACTTTACTCCATACAAATGATTCCTCCAAATTCTTAGAGCCAAAAGAACAACAGATAATTCCAAATCATGTGTAGTGTAATTTACCTCATGAGTTTTCAACTGATGTGAAACATATGCAATTACCTGATCATTCTTCATAAAGACACAACTAGGTCCCTTTAACGAAGCATCACTGTATATAACAAACACACCATTCTTAGAAGGAAGTGCCAAAACTAGAGAATTCACCAATCTTCTTTTCAACTCCTTCGGTAGTAACCTGATTCAACTGATCCATCACTACAAAAAACAGTTTAGTTCTGACTCTGACCATCTCAAGATACTAATTTGAAAGGTCATTTCCCTATGTATGCCTTCCCAGAAAATCTGTTATGTTTCCTCTATGAAAAACCATTCTTAACAAACATGTCTAAGATGAAGCAACATGGTAATATTCAAATTCTATATCATTTCAATAAAATATTTTTGCATAATCATTTAAGATAATTCTAACTCCTAAAGTTATCTAAAACGACCTTTGATACCAACTATATGGCCCCAAACCTAAACCATACATAATATTGAATTAAATTAATAATTCCCAGTGAGGATCATTTTAGGTTTATATTTTTAAATAATTATATCCTAAGTATTACATCTCAAAAGATTACAAAGTAAACACTTCTACAATGTTTCCATAAAATAAAAACACTTAAAAAGAAACATGTCTAGTTACATGTTTTAGATAGCATGACTTTCCCTTGATCCCATCCTTGACCCTATTCCACATTAAGTCATGTGAAAAACAATTCAAAAAAACATGGGGTGAGCATAAAATGCTCAGTAAGGGATACACAAAGAATGAAATCTATGAGTTTTTAAAACTATAAGTAAACCATGTATACTTTATCAAAGTAATTCCTTCTCCTTTATGAAGTAGTAAAAAATATTCACTGAATAAATGATCATTAAATACCCTTTTGTAACCAAAATATTACCATAAAACCCATATAAAGAACACATAACATATAAAGGTAACTTCGGACATAAACATACATAAGTGGAATAACCATACGGTCGACTTACACACATATATCTTAATGGAATAGCCATACGGCCGACATCCATACCCAATGCATTATAGGTTATAACTTAACCACCCATCCTCGTATTCACGGCACCACCCGTCATATGGTTTATCACATAACCACCCGTCAAATGTCCAAGTAGCATTATAAAATCATAAGACATAAAACAAATATAATGGAAGGAAAACATTTCCACACTTTGATCAAAATATATCACTTAAATATATTGACATAACAAATCCATTATAAAAACTATTTTAATTACCAAAATACATAAAAGAGTTTATGGTATTTATTTCATTTTAAAAACATTACAGTTTTTTGAGGAATCCAAAGACCAAATAATACTCGCGGCGGCGGAAAAGGCCATTGTCACCGGGTACGTTAAAAGAAACATTCTTTTTTGTCGTTTAGTAAAATGCTTCGTATAAAAAGATTCATTTTTAATAAAATTAAAATTCAAAGGTGTTTATACACCGTATAAAATAATGTTGTGTATAAACCAAAATATGCGTCAATGAAAGGAGATAGAGACGAACTACCTTACCTCGGGTCCGACTTGACTCGATCGTTCTTTAACGTCCTGAATAATAAACTATTGTTAATTTCTACTTTCTTAAGAACATTTATCAAGATTACTATTCCTTTTGTATCAATTATTTCCATGTTATATGCATTATGTAATCATTTATGTTAATAATGTTTGTTTTTTCGATATTTGGTTCTTAAGTCGAAAGTGGACTTCTTACAATTACATGTTGTTCGTGTGGTCAAAGGTTCATTATATCCAGAATGATATTCATGAATTGGATATCATATATATCATATATATCCATCATATACATGTATTTATAATATTACATAATCATTTATAGGTAAGAAATGAAATGCACCGTTCATGGAGACGGTAAGCTATACGCACGCATGAATGCTACTTTCATTTCTATTTCATATTAATGGAATCAAAACTGAATGAGAGGTATGTATATTTTAATTCTAGAATTATATTCATCATTTAGATGTAACATACATAATATATATCCATTATATATATGTACATATAATATTACATTACATTTGGGGGTAAGAAATGAAATGTACCGTTCATGGAGACGGTAAGCCATACATACGCATGAACGCTACTTTCATTTCTATCTCATACTTTAATGGAGTAAAATCATAATGATATAAAGGTATATTATAATTCTAGTACAATATCATATATAATATCATTAAATCCATCCTTTATACATCCCACATATGGCATTAACGAATCAAATCACTTTGAGGGGGCGGTAGTCCGCACTTCCTAAAATGAAGATATTGCGTTTACCCATAATGGAAACCATAAAGGTATAACATAAATGAAAAATACAGAACCTTAAGGAAAACATAAAAATATTATATATCATATATAAATATAGTGACATCTTAATGTCCACCTTTGAAGGTGTTATATGAGTGTTGAATAATCATCGTTCCGTGAGGCAGAAATTCACCATCCACAGAAATAGTATGTTCTATAACCATTGGATGTAGGTTTGTGTAATTGTAGCTCGAATTCTTCATATAACAAAATCCTAGTATACTGAAGATACAGTAGTTGTTAAAAAATAAATGAATAAAAAGAGTTTAGGGGGTTGGAGAAGCAAAATAAAACAAAATAACTTAAGTGAAGACATTAACTTAAAATCGGGAAACTCCCTTTGGTTGGTGCTCAAAAGATTCATTGGGAAGACTTCTGCCCAATTTGAGGCTTCTAAGAGTTATATAGGGATGTGGAGAGACAAAATGGGTAGGGTTTGGCCGAGATAAAGGCTTTGGATGTGTTGGTAAGGTGCTAGAGGTGGGGGCCTTTTATAAGAGGAGAGGAGGGGCACTATTGGAAAGTAAAGAAATGTTACTTTATTTTAAAATGAGTTTCAGATTTAAAAGGTCCCAAATTGATATAATGTGAGGATAAGGTGATAAAGTTTAGAAATATACCCATCCAATATATTTTTGACAAGTGTAGGTCTTAGAGTTTACAATATCGTTTCATTTTATTTAAATCATTAAATAATGAGGTAATCGATGCATCATCATGATGTCATAAATAATTTAATTTATATAATGACTAAAAATTTTAAACAAAATATCATGATGTAGGAAATCTTTTTATATTTCTAATTAATATTTATAGTAAAAAATGTGTCTTGTATAACCCCACATAAAAATTGTTTTAGTAAAACAACTCATGTTTGTGACATTTTTACTTTAACATTAAATAAAAAGATATTAATGTCATTTTCCTACCAATGTGGCTCCATGGGGTCCCCAAGTAGACCCATGGATTTTCTTGGTCGTCCATGACACATCAAATAAGGTTAGGATATGTTTCAAGTTCATTTCATATTATTAAAACATTATTTTTACCTTAAACTTCACTAATTACCTCTAATCGCGATTAAAAACATAACAGTTACTATTCACCAAAAAATTATTTTAATCCCATTGAACCAAATTTTACATCATAATTACAACCATGTATGTAGGATTTTAGAAATTCAATTCAGAGAAGTGGTAAAGTTTCATTTAAATGAAAAATCAGTTTCTTTAACTACCACTTAGTGGTTTCACAATTAATCAAAAATTGAAGTTTTTCATAAAATTACCAAAAATTCACCCTAATATATATTTGATATTCTGAATTCAAAAATGATGCCTATTTTACAAAATTCAAAACATATAAGTTGAATTAATTAATTTAAAAATTAATTCCCGCTGTCAGAGCAAATAACGTGTTTTTATGAAACAATAAGTATCAAAAGATTGACACTAGTTTAAGTCCAATTTCAAAGTGAAATTAATTCCAACAACCACAATTGGATTAAATGGTAAAAATATATTCTAATTGTACTTTAAAACCAATTCAAAAGATAATCAAATCAATTAAATAAATTAGATTAAAAAGATGTTTTGAATTAAAATACAACATTTTTCACAATTAATTAAAAAGTGATCTTTATCGGGAAAATACCAAAAATTTACACAAAGTAAATTTTGATGTACCGATTCTAAAGAAGAGTTTTATTTTGTCGAAAAGAATGTATAATAGTGACCAAAACTATATTTAAGGATGATTCGCCATCAAAAGGCGATAAGTGAACCTTTAGTGAAAATTAGGGTGTATATGCCTAAAATTGAATTCTTTCCGTATTTTAAGCCTTTATCTTTTATTGGATAAATGTAAAAACATTTAAAAAACATATATAATCCTATTTTAGTTATTTCTATCCATTCCCACCAATAAAACAACTATGTGTTAACTACCATTTAAAATAATATTATTTTATTACTAGTGTGCAATGTAAGATTTCAATGAAAATCTTTGTTGCGTATCGGGTACGCTATCAAACATAGCAACCCCTTTAAAGAAAATTTAATATTTAATTCGTAAATATTAATACATGTGAAAATTCATTAATCCTTATTTACCTGGGATGTTACAGAAACAAGGTAGGATATATCTATTTTTCTACACTAGATCAGTGAAAAGTTGAAACAGTGTCCCCTCTTGTGTTAAATAAGAAAATATGGGTTGTTCCAAAAGGATTATAGTTTGTGATAGTGGGACGGAAAGTGGGTTAGTTGAGATTGAAAATATGGATGATAAATGGAACCATATATTGAGTAATGTAATATATCATATATCTTCATGATATAGGGTGTGCCCCATTATGTATACAATTCTGATGAGTGGTTGTATTATAGGGGATTATTTCTTCGCGTTTGTTTATATCCCCATATATGTGTTCATTTTTGGGTCCACTTGTTATTGATTTGTTTTCATGATCTACACATGGGTTCCCATTAGTTTTTTCTCATCTACATCATGGTTTTCTTTGACTCCCAAATTTTTTTCAAGGATTTTTTTGGAAAATATATTTATATGTTTTGGTAAATGATTATATGTTTTGTTGTTGTGGATTTAAATTATTTTCTATAGACGAATGTGTGTTTATTTTTTTAGAAAATCTAAGGGGTATTATTTTTACTGTGTTGACAAACTAATTTTCCAAATAGGAAATGACTATTTATTAATGGATATATGAATCTAGTATGATTTCACTCAAGAATTTTGAAATTAAAAAAATTATGTTATTGTTTTATTATAAATTAGAATTTATGAACTTTTTAACAAAAGGAATTTAATATATTTCTCTGGGAAATCCTAATGGGAATGTCATCTGACACCTTGCATACACATCCTTTGTGTGTGTGTGTGTGTGCCGCTCTCATGTTATTTTAATGGTCTAGAATTTATTATCATGTTTTAATTATTTTATTTGGAGTCTTGTGTAGATTTTGTTTTTGGTGAGAAACTATTGGTTTCCCAGATATTTTTTTTATTATTTTAATATTTTACAGTAATGGTACATTGATCTATCGACCATTTATTTATATGATTCTGTTATTCCATTTTGTTACATTTAAGGTATTTTTTCGGATCCATTGGGGTTAATAATATAAAATATTTAAATTATGATTCAAATTTTTATTTATTTTATCCACGTTCATTATGTTTGTGTAAACTTACAATGTATGGATAGTCCATGTCTATCATTCAGTGAAGGATTACATATTTTTAATATCATATTGGGGAGAAATAATTCCAATATTACTGTTCATATAATCCTAGTCACTAGTTGTGGGCCCATTTGGATCGGTAATTACATTTAATCTATTTGGAATATGGAGAAGAAAGACATGTTCGGTCATCATGGGTTTGATCATACACATTATATTAATATCATGTTGATGGAATATAGCCTCCAGTGAGGGGAATATCCCCCCATTACATTCGATATGACTCTATATAATTATAAGTGAATGAATTTTAGAATAAGAAGTTGGTAAAAATAAATAATATATATTTTAATTTCCTTCATGCCATTTTCTATGGAAATAAGGTATATATTTTAAATCACATGTTCTATCATATAATAGCATCTCTATGGATTGATTATCCATAGTTAAACTATGCTATATTTTTTAAATTTTTTTAACAACATACTTTGAAAAAACATTGATGGAATTTTGTACTCAATGACCTATGATCACATTATATAATTCTCCCAAGGCCACAAGTATGAGATTAGATACTTCTAAAAAGAAAGGTGTTCAATAAGAGTATTTCACCTATGAAATAAAATTCACAAATTTTTCATCATTAATTACCCTTCTATAAACTATGAAACTCCATGTTATTATTATTTTATGAAAAAAATAATGTTATATGTACATTTACGTAATAAAATTGTATGATATGTTTCAACCCAGTAGATAATATATGAAATAAGAAAATAAAAATTAAATTATTAAATTATTAAATTATTATTTTTAAATTCAATACTAAAATTTAAAATATCAATGTAAAAAATAAGAAGTTGTGATGTCCTCTATCATGTGGATGAAAAAACACTGATAAAAAACCTCAGTCCATGATCAATGAAATATGATTCCTCAACCTTCATGCCATTATAAAATATTTCTCCCAGTTTCATCCATGACACAAGTGGTCTAAGACGAACACCATCATAAGACATGCAATTCAATTTTAGTGAGGAAAACAACCAATTGTAAAACAGTAACCAAATATCATATTCCTAATCATAATGATCATTAATACATATTCAATATAATGGTCCAAAAAATCAGACAAAAATCATGGATGTGTATGAAGTAATATGAGAATCAATTTTCTCATTTGACCATTAGAACCACCACGCCATGATATTCAAACACATATTTAGAAACAACATCAATTATTCATCATCATCATTGATTACCAAGAGAAACCATCCCTTATCAAGTATGAACCACATGAAAATGATCATTCGATGCCACTAGAAATTGATATTATGAAATAATCTAATCAAATATAATATCCAATGTAAATCATTTCCCTATGCTCGTTACAAAAACAATATTCTTCTACGAAGCTAAAAAATTAAAAAACATCCACACTTGGGGCCATAAAATCCCAATGTGGAAGGTAAAATAACATAGGCTTCATGTCATTGAACATTATAGAAATAATAACAAAAAAATTTAAATCCAATGTTTAAAACCACCACATTAGAAATAATGGGGTCTGGTTCTATATTTTAAGTAGTCTGAGTTTTGATTTATCGATTATAGTTCCCCAAATATAAACATAACAATATAATATTACACTGATAGAATGAGAACCCTAAACCTAGCCTAATGAGGTATCTGAACAACCACATCTCCATCACCATATCATTTTATCAATGGATCAATTCAAGTTATACTATGGATGGGGTCTAAAATGATGTGATATAAAGGAAGAGTATAAGAGTGGTGGATAATAGAAACAATGATAAATGAAGCTACCCCGAACTAAAGATTCTGATGACTAAGACACAAAATTTGGAGAAATGCACTATTGATGAAAATTACACAAGAGGGGAATGGAGAATAAAACAATGATGTGTAAACTTCACTCAGAGGCGATGATAGGAAAACTTTATAGGGAAATGATAGAAATCATGAAGATTTTAGAGGATAATGGATGCATACCAGTGAAACATTCTTCATGTAATGAGTGAATATGACCCTTTACTATATTTATAATTTCCATCATATTATCTTCAATAAGTATCCATGTCAGCTATAATATCAATATTAATAAATTTAATTGAAAAATATAATTATATATTAAACAATGTGAAATATAAATAAAAAATTCAGTAAATATTAAGATCATTTAAAATAGTTATAAGTCCCATGTAAAACATAATATATAAAAATTTCATAATCAAATATCTATTTCAACATGAATGAAAATTGTCAAAAAATTTCAAATTTATTTCCGCTAATATTTCTCATATAACTACTTTTCCATATATTATATGCCAAATAAATTATTGTTCATTAAATAGTTAAAAATTTTAAAATAGATTTGAATTTAACCATGTGAATTAATTTTACAAAAAACACTCATGATTACATCCAAATAAATAAATAAACCCCAAATAATTAATTTTAAATTTATCGTCCACATTTAAATTTTCTTCAAAAAAATATACATATAAATTTCCATTGTGATAATATAATAACCAATATCACAGGTGTTCTTCCAACTACCATTTTTATCTCATATCATCTGTTATTCAATAACATTTCAACTAATAGAATTAAATTCCACATAATATTTATTCTCATGTCACTTAACAATGGTTATTAGTTTTTAATAATGGTTCTTATATTTTACAATACTAAAAGACTAATGAAATATTAAATTATTTTGTTTTTATTGATTCATCACGCATTTTTATATGTGATTCACATCAAGCATTTTAGTATTCTTCATTGGTAACCCAAAATGATAAGATACATTTCAGATAGCTAAATGATTTCATAAGGGTCTATATATCAAGGTTTTAATTTTTCATTTTTTATGTGTCATTAATAAACCCTCCAAGGTGTTCCAAATAAAAATACCAGCCCATTGACTCAAAATTAAAATTCTCAATATTGGTGATCCACATAGTATAGATACTATGTTATTCCATCGTTAAGATCATTAGGATTAAATGAATATGAACAAAATTCTCATTAAAAACCGATGTACAAAGAGATTTCACATGAATGTCTTGAACCCACATAGTAATAATTGATAATCCCTTATATAGGTATCTTGAAAATTAACAATTTGAATCAATGTTTGAAAAAACATTATCTGAAAATTCATTCAAAATAATATAATATTTATATGATTTCCCAACTCATTACACATAAGTTCATTGAATATCTTCCAATATCTATATGGTTCATTATGAATAGGTATGTGTATGAGTATGGGGTTATATTCTCTTTACATAGTGAGTTCACTAAAAATTCTACAATTATTTATAAAAACATTATCGGAATCGTGGTTCCCAATCTAAAACAATGGATAAAGGAAACCCATGAATGTTCTCTATATACAATATATATAACATACCAATGTATAAAACTATGAATATATCCTAAATTGTTAATAAGTGTGATACTTTTAAAAGTTATCCCCTGATCACTCATATAGTATACTTAATATTTTTAGAACATAGAAAGACAAAAAATTAAATCCATTGAAATATTATCCCATGACTATATTTTTCCAAATACCATTTCTTACATTCCAGATATATTTAATGCTCATCCTTAACACCGTAATAGTTCAAACACCCTGATACATGCATTATTATATTTTTTAATCCCCTCCCACATGATTTTACATAATTTTTATTTGTACATATGTGTTATTCTATGGTGAACCACCCATCTAGTTATTTAATATTCTCTCATAACCATTATTCTTAAAATCACTAAATTAACCATATTATCCATGAAATGAAATATCGAATACATTATTAAAGGTCCTAACCCGATAGTCTCCCATCCATTTAATCTATCACATATTTGTTATTAATTATTAGTTTTTAACCACTATATCACTTGACTCAAATGCACAAAAGTAAAATCCATATGATATAATTCAATATGGCTTCTCCCCTTGGAGCCATAAGATACATATTCAATATCAAGAACATAAAAATTAATTTTTGATTAAATTAATTTACAAAATGATTAATTCTACTCATTGATAAATAAATTTATCTACCCTTTAAATGTATATAATAAATTTCAAAATATTTTTTTAACTTACTCAACCCACGTTTTTGTAGACAAAATTTAATCTAATTGAGAGAAAATATACGACCAACTATTATCATGATAGTACATTGTGATTCTTTATCTAATTTGGGAGACCGATTTGGGTTGTATACAACTTTGAGATATGGTTAAATCATTTTTGGTGACATATACTCTTATTTATACTTTTTTTACCATTTTTATTTACCTCTTTCAACTTTTATGGTGGATTACTCATTTTTTTCTTTCCTATTGCATTCAATATTTCGTGCAACACACCAATGAAATTGGAACATCATATTTTTATGATAATAAACTCTCAACATGAGGACTATAATCATCAGTGTGATTTATAATTGAAAAATTTCACACTACCTACATGAATTTATATATATTATAGGATAATAGGGGGTATCATTGAACTCGTATTTCATTATAGACACTAGAATGTGCATGGTTCTTCCAAAAATCTCCCATCATACACTTACATAGTTATAATTCTATGGTAATAGTTTACAATAGAGTATTGTAATAGAAAATAGTTTTATATTAATATATAAATTTTGAGATGTTTTTTATTAGATTTTTTTATTCAAAAAATTATTTACTTACTTTTACCACATCATGAATATATGTCGTATTATTTTGCATGAAAAAATGATTTACACAACTCTTTATTCTTCATATATTCAATGTTGAAGGTCTAATTTCCCCAATTATTTCAAAAGATAAGTTATTCTTCTTTCCTTAAGAATATGAAATATGTACATATCCAATTCTTCTTCTTCTCTTACAGTGTTATCAATTTTATTCTTCGTTATATGAAAATATATAATTGAATATTTCTATTCCTTATTTTTCCCTCTTAATATTTCCTTACTATTATTCAGTTCCCATTAATATTGAAAATGTTATATTTCACATTTTTGTTTTCATAATGACTTAGTTATTCTTTAAGAGATTAGTTGTTTAAGATCTCATATAGACCAATATAATAAAAGCCCATATATATTTAAATAATATATATGATTACTATAAAATTATTTTTATAATGAATTATTAACCAATACAATTAGAAAAAATACTTACACTTAAATTTGAATTTAAAATTCAAATAAAATCAACCATCTTTCTTGAAAACCACTTCAACTTCTCCCACATTATTTTGATTCTTTAGATCAATGAATACCTCTAATTTTCCTTTTATGAGGATTAATGTTATTTTAGATTCATTATGAGAGGATCCTCATGGAACAAGAAATCCATTTCATTATATAAAGTCAAACATAGGGGGTACTTCTTCAAACCTTGTCTTCTTCCCCAATCACCATTACAAGTTTCATATTATTTGAAGAAGATATCACTGATCACGGCATTCAATAAAATGTATTGGAACCATATTGATCAAACTATTTTAGAACAAATGTAATACAATTATAAATGAGTCAAATGGTTTGGTGTATATATGACTAGTTATTTTATATTTTTTATTTTTTATTTAACCATAGGTTTCTCTATGGTTTTGGATACCCTTTTCTGAATTCCAGACATTTCCAACTTCAATTGATCAATTCCTCAAAAATAATTTGAAAAAATAATTATTAATAATTTATATAAAATCTTGATCATGATGGAAGTACCATTATGGAATCAATGGAATTCACTATGATTAAGAACATATCAAATATATTCCATCCAATTGAAAAAACAAAATTCAGTTGAAACACAATCTAAAACTTCAATAAAATGTGGTATAAAAAGTCTTTATATCATAGTCAAATCTTCCAATTCAAATCAACAATACATCTATATATATATAATTTTCCAGATTAAAATTTCTAATATGTGAATAAATTTACCAAAAATGGATAATGTAATTCCCAATTTGAATGATTCTGTAAAAAATTTCACACGATGAAAATTCACTAAATCACTAGGATTTTTCTCCATTAAAAACAATCACCGCCCTACAAAAGAGGAACAGACATGGTAAATTACCTTATAAAATTCCAATGTATGGATATGTCCATTAATTTTATTCTTATTAAAACCAATATTTCCATTTTCTATATTCTCTTTTGATGCACAGAAGAATCTTCATTGTTAGATAACTTTTAGTTCTACTATTTAAATTCTTATAATTTTCAACATCAGGAAATCATTTCAAAACCATTGTATTAACATTACATTAATAAAATAAATATTATTTATGATTGAACATTATTGATTTATATAAAATAAAAGAAAACATATCAATCATATCCACATCATACATCACCCAACAGGTATGGATATACATCATCGAGATTTAATATCAATGTAGATAACTCTTCTATGGAAGTCAAATATGATTTTATTTTATTCCATTAACATAAATAAAATTTCACATAAATTCAATGGAAAAAACATATAACATTCACATTTTTCATATATTATATGTAAATAAACATCACAAACCCACTCTTATGATGGGCTTCCTAGTCATAAAGAACTCAATATAATGTAATAAAATACATGGGAACGTATTCTTCTTATACATTATTGGGTTCTTCAACTATGAATCTAATCACACTTATTCTTCATAGATATTATTTATTGCTTCTTCAATATATCATCATCAATCATCATTAAAAATTTATATACACTAACAATTATTAAATAAAACACGACACACACAATGTGAGGTCAATAATCTCCACTTTGAATTTGTTTAAAATTCCATCAATTAATATATCAATATATAATTTCCCATTCTCTATTTTTCTCTACCCATTTATCAATAATAATTTATTTCACATTATCTCCATGTTATTTAAAATAAATTAAAAAAATTCCGAAAACTATTCTATCATTTAAATGTAAATAACTATTAATAAATTATCCCCCTCTAATTCTTTGTGAGACATGCATGTTTTAAAAAACTATAGGGTTTGACATAGAATTTTTTTCCATTAACAATATAATTTGATACTAACTAAAATGAGATACTCATTTCCATTCTATAAAAAATTTCATAAATTTTAGACTATGATAATTGATAATACCACTTGAGATACCAAATGTGATACAAATTTCCTAGGAAATATTCAACCTATATTTTTTACTCACCTAAATAGAGTTGACAATGAAATTTAACTACAACGTAACATTTTTTTATTTCATAAAAAATATAAATCTATGTTATATTAATTTAATTGATTTAAAACTGTCTCTCCTCTTTATGTTAGAATCTTATTTTAATTTTCATGGATGATATAATAAAAAAAATATTTTCATTGATATTTTATAAAGAACATTATAGAATATTTAAATTTTTATGAAATTATAAATTCATGAATCTTATTAATCATTTTTTATTTCCACTATTTAAAAAATAAACTCCATAAAATCATCATAATGGTATATCTCTAAATAATAATGATTTTATATGTGTAGAAATAAATAAAAACTATTACTTCATACAGATATAAAGATATTAAAACATTTACACCTTAACAGCATATGATTACTTTCATCATAGTTTCTTTAGAATGCCATCTGAGAGATCAATTTCTAACGCGGACTTATTACCATTATTTTAAAAAAATTATATTATATCCCCTCTATAAATTTTCCACCTGAGAAGAATATTTACATTTAAATACCTATAATATAACTATAAATAAAACACATAAAAATAATGTAATAATATAGAACACATTTCTTCTCAAAGTTCATTGAAAGGTTGAGAGAATTTTATCAACCATGTAGCTCCATTATATGAAAATCAACATATAATTCTTAAATAATATAAGGATTTTGGGAAAATGTATATCTAGATACACAAAATGCATTTTTAGTAGAGGTATTTTGGTGTTGGTTTTGTAAATCAGTCGTACAAAATAATGATTATTTAGGGGAATTTTTTTTATAAACCCCAACTAAATTTTATAAACCTTTTAAAAACTATCATTCCTCCAAAACCCAACTTCTTCACCAATTATCACTCTTCCTTGATCACCCCTACCCTGAGCCCCCACCATTGTGGTTCCCCCCTCATGTACTACTCTATTTTCCCCCCATCATCGGGGTTAGTCATCATTGGTTCCCAGTTCCACTAGAGTCCCATATGCCCGATCAGTCCTCCATGGTTCATCCTCCAATAACCTTATCACATTCTCCCTTCACCATACAATGGTTGGTGGAAGCTTTTCTTGTGTTCCAAAAACAAATATTAGGTTTATATCACATTACAAACACTTCCATTGATCATTTTATTTTTTCAATCAAATTGTTTTCTCCATGTGGTGTTTTCATTAGAGATTCTTGATGAGCATGGTGGAATCAGACAATTAAAATTGGGATTCTATTCAACCATATAAATGGACATCCTGGGGTAGTGTACATTGATGGTGTCTTCTAATTTCATTATGGAATGATGTTAATTTGAGTTTTCTATGGGTTTTCTGTATTTTAGATTTAATTTAGTTATGGTGTTCATGTGGTCTCTAGGATATTTTCCATAGGATGTGGTTACAATTACTCTATCAGTAGGATTAATTTTGATGTATAGTTAATCAAAATTTTCTCACATCCATATTAGATTTAGTTATGGGTTTATATCTGTTTCTATTAATCCATTATTTACAATTTATAATTCATACATTCCTTGTAATTTAATGAAAAATTATCACATATTAAAGGCTTTTTGATTATGATAGTTCTTTTTTCCATCTAGGATACAAAATATTGATCATTTGATGAACTCAAGGTACATGATCCACTAGATAATTATGTTTTTAAAAATAAATATTCTAATAATTATGTGATATATCAAATCACATTTAAACTTCTTTTTAATTGTTATGATGATTAGTTGTTTTATACACCACTTTTACTTTAAGCAGTAGATTGTTGTTATTGAGGATGTTTATCATTATTATGTATTCATAATTAATTCAGATCACATAAATATTATTCATATAAACATACTAAATCCTAGATTTGTCTTGTTATTAATTTTCATTATTTTTTAACATGATTCATTTGATGTCATTTTGAGTTTTTTAACAACAATTTCAATCTTCTAGATTTTTCCAGTGTATATAACTTCCCATTAATCAATTCATTTTCCTAAGATTTCATAATAATTTCTTTTATATAATCCTATACCTAAATGGAGAATATTTCATCCATATTTTTTTATTACTATCATTTAAATCTTATTTGACCTGATTTCATGTTAATACATTTTGTGACTATAAATTTTCCATCTTAAATAATTCTTCTACCAAGTGAGTGATATTCTCCGTATTTATCTGAAATATACACAAAAATGTGATTATTATTTTTTTAGTTTTAAATAAAATATTTTAAATCAATGATTGAGTAATCTTGATAATCATAAATCTTGTGACCTCACCCACTTATAGTATTATCTTATATAGTAAAATTTTGCAAGATATATCAGTTACACATTTTTTCATGAATAATGATGTATTCATCATCTTTAATATATCCATTATATTTTAGTCCTCAGTGTCTATGAGGATAATGTATCCTAATAAGAAATACATACATATTATCTTAAACTAAAAATCACGATGAATCCATAAATATAACCCACAGCCAAAAATATTAAATAATGAGACGATTGAGATTCCAAAGAGAGGTTTAAATTGAAAATATAATAATAATTGTAAGAATCAATGTGGAATTTTTCATACATTGAGAAGGGTTGAATAATATTGAGTTGAATTTTTAAAAAATAAAATATCCTCAATTATTTTTTAACCATTACTGATAATATGAATTATTATATATTTTAACATATTAATCACATTGGTTTAAAATATGTGTTTTTTACATATCCCTGTTTTCATAATGTAACAGTTATATTATTTGACTCCACCCTTAATATGTTCCACATTTTATCATATATATAATGTTTGAATCTTATTATTAGATGGTGATATACTTATATTAATTTTTTTTATTTCTATATAAGCATGTACATGTGTGACAAGATAATATTATATGTATTTTATCAAATCATTTGATTTATGTGATTAGAAAAATTAATGGGAAACCTTGGGTATCATAGTGGGAGTTCATGGTAAAAGTGATATTATAGCTTTAAATCAATCTACTCATACTTGTGGTTATGATTTCAATATAAATTTTAGCATTAACTTATCAACCACTTATGTTTTATTTGATGTCTTTCATTATCATAGCTATGAATATTTTGTTTGTCATTATTGTTCATCTATGATATTTTTTTCTTTTTTTATTCATAAATTTGTTGAAATATTTTTTTAGAGTTAATTTTATTTTATTAAATGATTGGAATGCCAAAGAGGAAGCGTTTAACTTATATTTGACAAATCTCAGTTGATGTTACCTCAACCACACTAATAGATGTTGAACAATTAGTCTCCTTCCTTACAATATTTGATACTCCCTCATTCATTCCCCTTTACTATCTCTCACACCATTCATTCCTCCATCTTCTGGTGAACCCTTCTTCAGTGTCCCATCACCTTATAAGTAAATAAATCTCCATTCAATAGCTTCAGCAGTGATAGAGTAGTTCCCCACTACTGTTTCATTATGATAATATGGGAGGGTTGTAGATATTGTTCAAATTTTAATGTGAACAAACTTATTGAATTATTTGTTTACTAATAACTATTTTTGTCATAAAATATGTATGTAATGTTACTATATAGTGATATATTAATAGTTTAGATTTTTTAATATTAATGTATTGAATATTGTTTTCCAATTTAGTTGATACGGGTTCCCTTTGGATGATATCTTAATATTACATGGCCTGATTTTAGGCCCGTTGGTAGCAGAGATAGTTACACTTCTGATTACCTATGCTAATTGAGGTAATGGGCCTCAATATTAGAAAAATGAGTGATTTAATTCACTAATAATGGTAATTTTAATTCAATATGGTGTAATTTAATTTCATTATGTTACAAAATTTAATTATTTTAAAAATTAATCTCTCTATATAGATATTATTCCACTTTCTTATTGCTGATCATATAGAATGACTGTAGAAATTTAAATGTTTGGGTATGAAATGGAAGTATTATAAAAATAGATTATGGAATGAATTAAATGATAATTAATTGAGCAGTCAACATCATTATGATCAGGTACCTCAAGTGGTTCCTAGTGTGAAATGGATGGGTTTTGTTGACAAACATCATCATGAGAATAATGTGGGTTTGAAATATATATTATTAAACTTACCTTAGTATATATATTTCAAAAATAATTTTAAATGGATAGGGAATTTCAAACATAACAGTTAAATTACATGTTATTTATTTCACCATATTTCATGAAAAAAATATTCAAGTCAATATAAAAAAATCAACCCCTATATTGCAAGGTCAAAAATATTTTCCCAAAACTGATTGAATCCAGTAATATTTTCATTAGATTAAATATTTAAAATATAACATTATCAATTTCATTTATTATTTTATTGATTAATATTTTTATAATGAAGTCAAATAATATATTGAACCATGTCTTTTGTACAAAAATGTGGATGGATGTTCATAAAAAATCGGTTGGGAGTTATGTTAATGTGCCTTGGAAATATGTTAGTGTATGAATACCATTTTTATTTTAATATCATATGATACAATTTCACTATGTTAACATATATTCCATTTATATTTAATTATATTTTATTTATTGGTAAAAATAAAATAACTATGGAATTACAATCTCATATAGTCCCCTATCTCCAATGATAATCTAGAGGGTTATGTTCGTTGGATGGAGAATATTATTCAAGTGTACAGGATTAGTTTAGGAATAGTACCATGTGAGGTCTTTTCCAGGCCACTAGGGATTGAAATAGTATCTACTCATGGTTGTAGTTACTCTATTATTTTAGATTCTTAGAGATGTTTTTTTTCAATTAAATGCACAATTTAAGAATATCGGGCTCTTAAAATGATACAAGATGAAAAGATGATCACACTATAGATTGAATTAATTGAATTAGACTAGAAGATGAATTTATATGTCCCCAATGATATTGCATCGTTGGATGGTAGTGAGAAGGTAATTCACACTACTTCAAAATGATTTAGTACTGACACATTTATTTGATTTATGTTTGAATTTAATAATACAATGTTGTTTAATTTTCTACATCATATTAATTCATGTTCCAATAGTAGGAAGTGCATATGGAGATGGAGAGAGTGTATATCATTGTTCACCAGGTAGTGATTTGGGAGGAATTTGGATTAAGAGTTGATTTATAATCAGTTACCTTTTAAAAACATGTGGTTCTACAATAATTTATTTCAAAGACATGTAGATTATATCATTACAACTAAAATGGATTACTTTAATAACATGTTTGGGTTGTGTAAAATTTATTGGGATTCTGCTTGTAAGTTCACTATTATCATCGTTGATGTCTTCCCAGGATGTCTTAAGAATTTATAAGCACTTGAATTTATTCCTTGATTACATGATATAATTTATTCCAAATCTAGTCTATTAATTTTTTCATTATAGAAATAAATTTAGTTTACCTTCATGATAATATGTTTTTATAGTTGAGTGTGGTTAACATGGATACTATTTTAATCATATATTTTCTTTACTATATCTAGAATATTGTTACCTTCTGATAAATATCTTGTTAGTTGATATAGTTATTAACATTTTATTAATCATGTATACTATTTATTTTTTAGAATTGTTGTTTCATTGATAGTTAGTATATGTATTTCTTGGGTACTATATTTTTTTATTATATAATTCAATATTATGAAAAAAAGTTACTATCATATATATTGATTAATTTGGATGCAATTGAAACACATGGAATCTATATATTTCTTTTGGGATCAAATTTCCCTGACACATTATAACCATTACCCAATTCCCTAATATTGGTTTGAATAATTCTCATATTTCCTATGATTGATTTGCATAAATAAAATGGGTCACTATGACATTGAATTAATTGCATGAATATATTCAAATGATTGTGTAAATATCAGTACATGTTTGTTTTTTTAATGTTTTTCCTATTTCCTCCCATATGTGTTGTCCTTAGATTATCATCTCTAATTCTGAGTGGAGGATCAATACAAGTAATACATGTATGGATCTCCTTGATATAGATGTTTATCTCTTATATCTAGTATTTATCATTGAATTTCCTTGGTATTGACCCACTATTAAATATTTTATTCTAATTTCCAAAACTGATTTATTATATACGAAATGAATTTTTTTTGGTTGTTCTGGGGATATAGATTCCAAAAAATGTGTTTTTAAAAGTGATATATAGTGGCAGTTTGAAATAAATCTATATATTAAAAATTATTGTCTTATGAAAGATTAAAATACCTATATTTAATGTCTATATTTATTTAGTAGTGGTTATTTTTTTCCCCATTACAACCCCTATTGATTGTTTTGATTATATATCTATTGTTTAAACCACCACAATATTCTCAACATTTTTTGGCAACATAACCCACCCTAAATCTAAAACAACCCATTGCCAACCAAATATTCTATGGTTATTCATAGAAATAACCACTAAATGGATGGAACCAATGCCAGTTTAATTTTGATACCATCAGTTTCAGAGGTTTTTGGAAATCATCATAGATCATTTTGGTGGTGGTTTAAACGGCAACCAAATTATATAAAATGATGCAATTAAAATATTTTTGGTTCTGTAATATATTTTTTATTCATTTTGTGATATTTATGCTTTTATATCTATTAAATCATTCATCCTATAAGAAAATTATTTATATTTTGTGAAAATGGTTGATCATCCTTTTTTATTATGTCTATGGCCTTTAGAACTTCAATGTTGTTTTTCATGAGAACATGGATTTTTTTATTGATATCCCCTATTGAAATTGAATATCATCCTATGGATTTTCATTATTTTCATTACTAATTTCTTTTTTTCTTCCTCTATAATCTTTTCTATATCGAAATTAACTAGAAAATTTTCTGAGTAATCTTTGGGTATATTAGTTTTTAATGGATTATCTATATAGAATATTTGGAGTTATTTTCAAAACATTGGTCTTCTTAGATGATTCTATCCTCTATACCATCTTTTATACATCACAAAAGTTTGAAACACCATCCTTATATATATTTTTATGGAATTATTATGAATTTAAACATACTTGAACTTCCCTACTAAGGAAGTATATTATTTATACCCTAACTGTTGTGGTACTGTTTTCTAATGTAATTTTCATACATACTAACATGTACATAAACTGTTTATATTAGCACACTAGTTGAAAACAACAAATATTTCATCAATTTTAGAATATTATTTTGAGTTATATAGTTTCATAATTACCTATAAATTTTGTTTCATCACAAGTCTACATGCCCTTGAAATTTGATTCCATTAATACTTTTAAATTAATGTATTTGACTAAAAACCAACGCATAGTATAAATACCAATTTCACCACCATCATTTACCTAAAAAATTATTAGGTAATTCTTCACTACATATGATCACAATTTGAAATCAGGATGTTTTTATGGTTTCTTAATCACTACTTATGAAAACTCAACACATGACCTCTAATGGGTTTTTTATATTCACATAATTAAGATATGCTTCATCTTGGGTGAATTGTTATATCATTTAATGAATTCCACTATGCCTTCATAATATTTCCTCATCAATAAAATATCTTATTTATTCATACTGAATAGTTTTTATATTAATTTTTCTTTCTATTTAATCATATTGGGTTTAATTGCTATTTTTAAATTCATAAAATCAGGGTTTCTTTTCTGAAAAAATTTCAATAAAATGATATTTTCATAAAATTATTTAAATTACATATAAATATATTGGATTTTATTATTCCACTCTTTTCCAAACCAGGATAACATTTCTTATATAATAAAGTTTATCACTTCATTAGGTCCAAAGTATTTGTATATAATTAGTGTGAATAAAAATATCTCTTCTAAAATTATCAAAATTTTATATAACTCATGCTTATTCTATTTTCATTCTTCTGGTTGATATTAAACAATTACACAAAAAATTGACAGTTTTCATATGAAGTCAACAAAAATATAATTTATTAAACTAATATTGAAATATATTAAATTATGATCACTCTTATATGTTTATTATTCTTTTGGATAGTTTTCAAATGAACATTCACATACCATAAGATCACTTGAATTACTTCATTTATTATATATTGGTAAACTATACATCTCAACAGTTATTGATCAAGAACAATCCATCTAAAATAATTTTAGATTTATATTTTTTAGTATTATTTCATAGATGATATAAACATAGTTCTTTTTTAAATAAAAGGGAAATCTTCTTCAATCATATTTCTATTTCATTCTGTTATTCAACATAGTCTTGGTATATACTTCACATTAGTGAGAAATATATGATTCTTATTTAAAACTACACTTCATTGTTAACATAGAAAGACACTCAAATAATTAAATAAAATATATTCAAAATAATTATTCCATTTAATGGTGAACCAGGATCAAATACCAAACATGTGGACAATTTAAGGAAATATTCGTAATTGAGAGGGACTGAATTAGGGTTGGTGGTGTTTAATCAAATTTATACATTTTAAGCCTTTGATTTTTTTCCTTAGTCAATTTTTATTGATAATAGATATATTGTTCTATTATATTAATTAATATCTTGTTTTCAACACACCTAAACACATACTCACCAGAGGAACATCATATTTTTTCTAGTATTAAATATAATAATAGAGTTAAAATCATTCCTATGATTTGAAATTTACCTAGATCACACTACTCAATAGATTTAGATTATTGTTTTAGAAGGGCTAGGTTTATCCTTTAACGGACAATTCACTACATTCTCAAAAGTGTGAATGGTGATTATAACACTCATTTGGAATCATTATTATTCATAATAAATACCTCCTGATAGTCTACACATGTTTTGCGCAGAAAACATAACTATTTTCACCATCTTATAACTAATTAAACCTATTGATGCCTTGATTGGTCTTTTGCTCCATATTCTCTTACATTTTATATAACATGAATATACATAGCCATATTATTCATGTAGAGAATTATTTACCCAAATAATTTATCTCTTCATAGTATTAGTCATGAGGGATTCATTTCTTTCTTAATAAAAATACTTTTTTTGTGAAAATATAAAATGAACAACCTTTCACATCCTCTTATTCACTTGTGCTAGTAGAATAATTATTCTCATATTAACATAAACATGAAATAAAAAAAATCATCTTTATAACATCCTTATCATTGTATATTCTTTTTGAGTTCACAAAAAATATTTATAGTAGATATCCTTCAATTTTTTTGGGGCTTCAGCACATATTTTTTCTTTTGGAGACTAACAATGTCAGATATCCATCCAACCCTAATTTCAAATGAATTTTTAAATTATTAATAATGTTAATCTTTCACACACATTTTTTAATAAGGCATGATATCTTATTAATATCACACAACAATAGTATCTTCTCATTTGAATAATAATTTCAATTTCAAATTCAAACAACAATATTTCATTAATTTGACATAATATTATACAAGTTTTGTTTTGGCCTTTTGATCAAAAAAACATTTTAAATACCATTAATGAGGATTAATATGATTATGAATATGTATGAGAGGCTCTTAATTGAACAAAATAACCACCACACTAGATCCACAAAATTACAGAAGAATATCATCACACAAAATCTTCTTGTCTCATCACCATGTCATGTTGTGTGTCATTTCATCTAGTTCACATTCCATGACCTCAATCATGATGCGTGTGGCCCTATTTTGGCCCAGTTATTATAAAAAAAATACAAAACACTTCTCAAGACTTCCAAATCATTTTATTTTACATTAGAGATAGGATTCATAATTTTTTTGTACTTCACACCATGGGATTCCAAATGGCTTGTAGATCCTATGCTCTGAATTCCATTCATTTCCTCCTTCTATAAATTGTTTTGATGGATGTTTTTTATCATAAAATAATTTGAGAAACTGTACTATTAAATGTTCTCATTCGTTTTATATTCCTTGGATGTAACTATGATCAAATCTATGAAATTATGAATATCTCCATTTCGCAAAGGTAATCATTTTTATTCAAATACCCATTAAATATTCATAACAGTGTGTTACTCCCTAATTTCATTTCCAAATCATCAATTATTACATTAATCGACATTATTTATCTATATATCATGTTCACAATTTTTTTTATAATATATAATATAGAAAATATAAAACTAAATTTGAAAAAAATTAATTATTCTTTACCAATTTTCATCTTATTCCAAGATCTCTGCATCAGTATAACTACTCTCTGGGGTAGTGGCAAGAATCAAAATTGAACAAAACAGGAATTACCAAAATAAAATGATTTAAAAAATTCTTTATAGTGATTATATCTCCCTATTTTACCCTCACTGAAAAAACTACACATATTTTCATACATTGTGATGGAATGGTGAAGAATATTCTTCTTCAAAAAACATTCCGAACCACTATTTGTGTTCGAAAATTAGGTCAATATATTAAAAAAATTAAAAAAATATGAATTAAAATTAAGCTAATGTGAAACATTGTATTACATGTATTTGATCATGATTTATGTATTAATAATAAATGTAAACACACCAATCATATCCAACTAATAGATTATCCAACACCTATGGATGCATCCAAGGAATTAATTCTTCATAGATAAATACGAATCATCATGATAACACCTATATAGAACTCGAATCCACCAAAAAATTTCCCTTCATCATAAATAAATCATATAGAAAAATATTTGGAACCAAATAATATTTTCTTCGATTATAATATATTATATTATAATAAAACATATAAAAACACATTCATGATGTGTCTTCTAATCAGCATATACTCAATATGAATTTAGAAAATACATTTGAACTTATTCTTCTACCACAATTTTGCTTCATAAACTAAAATTCAATGAATAAATATTATTTTTATATCATCATTACCTATATTTCGAAATATTATCATTAAACATCAATAAATCATCATATTAATTGAAATCTATAAAAAATAAGTCATGCACAATGCATGATCAATGGACACTATGAATTTTATGCATGAACAACGTATTATTTCATCATGTCATGTGTTGTGTAATTTTTATAACATGGTCATAATTATCGTGATCTATACACCACCACATTTCCCCTTATTGGATCAAAAATCCAAATCTTTCCCAATATACATCAAAATACATATATCATCTATTTAATATTTTTTGGGGGACAAACACTATAAAATCCCTTGATTGAGCACTCTCTTGCATAGCCAAATAATGTTAGTTATGAAACCTTGAGCACACCTCTCATATTACCCAGGTTGCTGACTTGTAGTGGGGTGTGATGAGTATAGTGGGAGGACTATACACCCTAGTACGTAGTAAAAATACAATATAAATAAAAATTATAAATAATATTAGAGTAGCTAAAAATAGTTAAAATAGAACAACATCCAACTATGAATTAAAAGGATGAAATAATAAACTAAATAATAGTTTACCATGTAACAATTGGATAGAATATTAATGAATGTCAAACTAACAGTAATAAATATAGAATAACCAAATAAGAAAAATACACTAAAAATACCTGATCCCCAACCCCCAAGTCATTTTTTCTCCAAATTCTAGTCTATAAATCATGAAAAAATCATCCTCGAAGTTCAATTCCCTTATCAAAACCAACATCCATGTATTTGTCTCAAGTACCAATTGCTGAAAAAAATATGGTGTGAGTAAATCTTAGTAGGACAACACCACCCAATATAATAAATCCATTCTGGTAAATAATTTCATATTATAATGTGAAAAATATGTGAACTATTTAGTAAGAATAATTTATTATAATAAACAATAAGCTATTACACCATGCGACAATATCACTAAGCATGTTTCACAAAATTGAAAACTATGACTTAAAGTTGTTTCATAATCAAAAATTATATCTAATTCCCAATTATAATAACATCCTCATTAGCAATAATATCCCTCTATATATGATTCTCATCATCTTCAATAGAGCCTTCTATATAATATTTCCAGCATCCTAGTCATAGCCCACTATTTTATCATTTCGCCATGAAATTGGGACAAACCCCCTTTATGAGAAATATGACACGAAATTTTTAAAAGGTTTCTATATAATAAATACATAATGAAATTGAAACAAACAGTCCATATATGAATTCAAACATTTAACTAGGCCAGTCCCACTATATAAGAATTATTGCACGAAATAGAACTCATGTCACAAAAATAGAGTGATCAAAATATCAAATAAAAAGCATCAAAGGTTAATTATGTAAATTACCATTCACTTTAATTTCTCATTAATTTTTGTATAAAATTAAACCATTATTTTTGAAAACAAAATCTATTACCAAAGTGAATCTATATCATGCAATAATCTGAGGACACATTTCATGCTAGGAAAACAATTCACCATTAGCCAAATCGTTACTGTTCAAGGGACTTATCACCCAATGGGTTGACACTAGCCATGTCACAACACTGCTAAATCCAATGGGATCTATAGAATAATTCAATCATTTATTTATCATTATTCTCCCTTTAATTAATTAATACAAACTTTGAGTCAGTTTGATTTCAATATTTTACACACCTAATAATTAAATAGATCTTATGTCTAGGTTTTAGATCTTATACGTTTATCTAGTTGTCAATCAAAACATCCAAAAAGGTAACACCAGAAAATGAAGAAGGCCAAAAAATAAAAACATGAATCCAATCACACATTTTCAAGATCAAAAACTAATTCCATAGTTATAAAAGGAGTTTCTACCACTACAATCGCAGAATAAAATAATTTAGTGGAAAATTAATGAGAAAAACTCAATACATATTTATTGAGTGAACATGTTTTTTAAAAGGGTTGCCGACACCCAATAATTTCCCAAAAATCACATAGGAATTGACATAGGGGAGTTCTAATAGATAAACAAATATGGAATACACATGATATAGATTATAAAAATTTTCCTTAAAAAGTAAATGGTGTGTAAATTTGAGACAATAAATGTAATTTTTTATTGACGATTTACATAAAAAATTCCCATTTCATCTGATGTATTCGACCATTCATGAACATTACACATTGTGTAATGGATCCACATTATGTATTTCATTCTTGTCCTGAATGAATTTCACAGCTTCTTTTGGGAGAAATTTATATGTTGTGTAATGAGATTATATGTAATATAAATGTAATATAGGAAGATATAATCTTGACATATGTAGATGATCCCAAACCACATCTATAGCATTCTAAAATCCATAGAACCCTCTTAAGGACATTTTTATTGTTTTTAAACAGACTCCATTATTACAAAAAAATACATCCCTGAATACTATGTCATTTCCACTAGTATGATCACTCCATAAAAAATACTATCTCATCCTATGAGGTTTAAATAATATAAAAACTTCCAAAAATAGGTTTAATGGACACTCAAATAGTGAAATACTTGGAAAAATAAGGGATCATACCACCTCTCCACTTTATAATAAATTTTCATTGAGATTTTCTAAGAATAACTATGCAATCTTAAGAACAAGTTTGTCCATTGTGCCTGCATATCAAACTCTTTATCCAAGGTATCCTCTTGAACAAATCCATGAAACCACTAAACTCAAATAATTGGCATAGTCTTAACCTGTTGATACTTATCAATGATACACACGAACCATGTGATATTCTCATTAAGTAAATATCTACATAATGAATTAAATCCTCAATGACTACCACATGCGAAGGGTCAGTAAGATGTCTATAATGCTATGATATATCAAACTTGTTTTACAAGGCACTATAGAATTGGGGAAGGTATAATCTACATGACACAAGACCAACCATTTCACCTATGTAAAACGATCTCATAAAGCTAGGTGAATTATTTCCAGGATCCTTGATATGAGATTTTCCCAATCTAGGGGACACCCAATGGAAAACACAATGAAAAATCCCAATCTATAGAGGTTGTTTCCAATTTTGATCATATGAATTCATCAATCTCATTGTTGTCATCAAAGACATCTTAATAAATTGAACATTCATATATATCTTTTTTCTTGAGACTATGTACAAAAAGAGATGACTATCTAACAACCATCATACAAGGAGTTAAATTTCACAGCCTTCCATTCATATCCCTGGAAGTATAGATTTGGTTCACTGTTAGGAAGCATTTTTTGGATATTCTATGCATTCTATTTTTTCTACCATGGAAAACGAAAATCCAAAAAATATCCCAATAAAATATCCTCTAAAATCTATGTTTTCCCCTTGGATCGGACATCAGTCATAATATGATAGGTTGTACTCCAACGTACCTGCAATTCTAGATCATTCAGATGACCTTGTGAAAACCATGATGTGAAATGATGATCCCTATAAAAATGATACTCCTCAGAGAATAATGAAAACAAACCATTACCCAAACATAACGACAACCCAAATCATCAATAGAAAATGACTTCTTCATTGAAAAATGGGGGATTCAATAATTAGTCAATATTGGATCACATATGGTGAATAATTCATACGATATTTCATGCATAATCTAGTCACAAAATCCATAGTGACGTCATCCCATTTCCATTCGTAAATGGGAAGAGGATACAATATCTTTTTAGGCCTACATTATTCCTGAAAACTAGTACTATATATAGATATCACCATAGAAATTTTCCAATCATGGTTGTACCACCCATATAGAATCATGAAGCACTCTCATTAGGTCCTCACTCAAGTGCATAGGAACCCAAACCATGCCATGGAAAAGAAGAAAATTTCAACATCCAAGAGACCATCCAAATGGTGTATCCAAAACATATAATATGTCTCTCAGAACTAATCCCTTAATATTAGATAAATGATGTATATTTATCCAGTCCATAAGCCCATGTATAGCAGATTTGGTACTAATTTCAATTCATCCCTAAGACATTGTGAACATATAGATGCTTGTCTACAAATAATGTCATTATATACAACTCATTTAAAGGTACATTAACATCCTTTTCCCCTTATAGATTAATCAATTGACAATTAAGTTTTCTTTTTATTATTTATAATTCATTTAAAAGTCAAAACACTAAAAATAATCAACCAAACACCTCATTTGATTGTTCATGTCTTTTATGAAATGATTTACCTAAGGCTATTACTGTTTTTAATAATATAAACATCTATCCCAAATGATAGTGTCTACATTATCTCAAATAAGGAATCGACGCATCCAAATCATGATCATGAGTAGGATAATTCCACTCATGCTCTTATAGCTATCAAGAGAAATAGGCAACAAATAAATCGTCCAATATTAGATCAACTTTGAGTTCAAATCTATATGAGTCCTAATACATGTTATATTCATTTCCTATTATAGGTAATGTGAGGATAGGTGATGAGGTGAGCCTTATCTCAAGATCCTTAAATTTCTCTTTAATATTAATCCATAAAAAAACATCATCCCTTCCATTCTCATCAAGGACATCAATGTATCAAGATGATAAAATTCATAGTTGAATTTCTAATAATATCTAATTATACCCAAATAACTATAAATATTTAATATATTCGTGGGTTGATCTAAATAAAACATAGATGGATCGTTCTGGGTCCAGTAACACTCCATCCTCTGAGATGACATGAAGTAATAAGTACAAATTATCAATATAGAAACTACATTTAGTTAGATTAGGATAATGATGGTGCTCTCTAATTGAACTCAAGATGGGGTCAAGATGTTGGTCATGATCATCTTCTAAATGGAAGTATGGTAAATTTTATCTAAAAAATACACACACACAAAATAGTTATATAAATGGATGAATGATACAATTCATCAAGTCCATAAATGTTGTCAGTGTGTTTGTTAAACCAAATGACATCACAGAGAAGACATGCAATCCTGACCTAATCCTAAAAGTAGTATAAAGTATGTATTAGGGCCTCACCCTAAACTCATAGTATCCAAATATCAAATATATATTAGAGAAAATATTATCACCTCCCATCTAATATAATATATCATCGATATGTTGAAGGGGATATCAGTTCTTAACCATTATTTAGTTCAATATCTAATAATTCACACACAAGATCATAGTCCCATCAACATTCATGGATAATATAATAGTACAACCAAATGGTGTTATACTATAACATAAAAATATTTAGATACTAGATCTTCTTACTGAATAATAAACTCTTGAATATCTTATGGTTCCATCTAATAAAGATGGATATAGATACCAAATCTTCGCCCATCACGAGCTCGATTACGAACTTAATCTCCCATTTGGATTGTATGATTAAAAAATTAGCTAATATTTCCAAAACAAATCTACCACAATAAGAATGTGATTATTCAAAATCCCAAAATAGTCATTAAAAATAAAATATGTCTATGATATGATACAATCCAATTTGAATTGAAATGGTCATGCATTACCTTATTGAATATCACATTCACCCACATGAAAATAGCTACCTATTTTCAGATATAGGGAACTAAAATATCATATGGTAATCGTTGATGTGATCATGAAATAAAACTATCCAATCCATAACAATAATAAAATCGAATCCTATCATTTAAGCAATATAAAATTACCTTAAAAATTATAACCATAGATTTTTAAAGAACATGAATTGAAACATTTGATATCCACTACTCCAAGTGGGGTCTCGATAGACATAAACCTGTAAAATAATTCCATAATCAAGACTAAATCATTTTCAAAAATATAAGTTAAAATGGAATCTGATTCCATTGTATATTAAAAAACATAAACAAGGGTAGAAGATAATATAATCATAACTCTAAAAATATAAGTTCATGTATCAACACTCATAATTGTAGAATCCATTTAATGAATAAAACATTCCCATCTTTTCTAAGATTCATTCTGACTCTACTGGGATATTCCCTTATCCTAGTAATGAGGATTCGGCATTACGATACAATATACCCTACCTCAACCTAAACATCCAATGCAACTCATACTACCAGTATGCTAATGATTAGTCATGTCCTTCAAAGAATATGGTACATGTCTCGATCAACTACCATTATTATACTACTGTCATCAAATATAAACCCAAAATAGGTTTTCCATCCTACTTCCTGAAATGTACTCTAAAGCATGGTATATACATTGTTGGGGCATGGGGCCATACTTTACATAATGATGGAACTACAATAGAACCTGAACATGAGATTGATTCTAGCTTCCCTATCTTCTTTTCCTTTTATCCATAATATTAACTATCATAATAGTGTTTCATTACCCCAAAATAAGACCTCCTATATTTTCATGCATAAATGGAATGGATTCTTATCATGGCCTCTATATGTTTCCATTCAATTATCAATGACTGATTCATCACATATGAAAAGCTTATCTAGAAAAATATATATACCTAAGACCTATTATCATAGACAATACCATATTAAAAATCCCCACCCTGGTGATCACATCAGCTACAAAATATGGTGACATTCATTGTAAGACATTGAAATTTCCAACACAATTCATCATTATCAATACCTCATTCATTAGGTGTATGAACATTTGATACCTCTCATACATCAACATATCTGGATAGATGTAAATCATAAACTTCACGTTGACATAATTTCATGATAACTCAACATGATTCCCATAATTATTTAGAATGTCCCACTAAATAATGGATGGTTCATGGAGAATGTATCCATCAATCACACACTTTTATTTTTTGGGTGTATCTATGTTTGTAAAGATTATCATGACTGAATCAATATAAAACATAGCTTCTGGGTGGCCTCCATACCAATTGATCATAGGTATATATTATAACATAAAATCTATTTTTTACTGATACATCAATGTCACGGTATAAATATTCTCTAATTTCATGTATTTCATGACCCTTGGGATTATATCAATAAACCAATAATCCATATAATCCTTATAAGATATAGAAACCATTGATTTAACTAATTTAGGAGAATTCTAATTTCTACTCTCAAAATGATCCACATGAAGGCGATGTGGATGCATTTATATATAATAAAAACACACTCATTAGAACACTGCAAGAAAACATGGTCAACAACATCAGGTGACAACAATAGAGGATCACTATCCCATGCTCTTTCTAAACATGTCTTACAAGTGTTTTATAATGACTTAATAGTTATGTAATCTTACTTTATCAATTAAGCCACATTTCCCATTTCATGGAGTATGTAGGTAAGTTAATTCTATATGAAATAAATATGTCCATATTAGGAACAATTCATGTAAATTTACATACCTTTACACCTATCAAGAAGCATGTATACTAATCTCGTGAAATACTTGGACAAAAGTAGAAATGTGACTAAAAATAACATCACATAATATGATAATTAAATAAGGAGAAATAATATCACATATAACAAGAAATTTTCTCAAATAGAAATCTCATCCAAGGGTACTTGTCATTCTCCCCATACATGGGTCAGCTACTATAATGCCCCAGATTTATATTTTATATAATCTTGGTTTTGGTCTATAATTCTTATTTAATATACATTGAGGATCTTTTCAGGTTTATAGTTTTATAGAATTAGGCCATAACTATTACATAAAAACTAAAATTTATACCAATTGAATACAACTAATAAAATATCCGTTTCTTTCACAATATAAATGTTTTAATAAAACGATTTATTTCTTGATAAAATTATTCTGTACTTGTTCTTCCATCGTTATCATCCTTATTACCCTTTGGAAATAATTTCAAAAACATTGGATGAGCATAAAAATCAATGTAAGGAATATAAAATAAAGAATAAACCCATTTTTCCTTGAATATTGTATTCCCTTGATACCATTTTCACAAAATAGTACTTTTCATCCATAAAACATAAGAACTTTAACATACTCAATGAAATCATAATATTATTGAAAACATGTATAAATCATAAATCATAAATGTATCTTATGGCATCCATATAATACTTAAATTTCAGTTTTCACAGCTATATAGGAACAAAACTTCACGGTTATGTTAAGAATACCTATCATAGTAAATTACCTAAATATCTTAGGAGTGTCCTTACATTTAGCTCCATCTCAATACCCAATGCATTGGAAAGCTATCAGAGGCTCACCCGCCCTTAGTTAATCATGGAAATACCCATATACATTTAAAGTTTCCAAGAACCATAACATTATCTGGACACATAGACCATTATTATGGAAAAATAACATTTCCATATTGATATTATAATATATCATTTCTAGATTCAATAAATTCATTCTCAAAAACAATTTCAATATAAAAATACCAAAAAAGGTATTAGGGTTTTTACATTTCTTTTAAAAACATTATATCTTATAGAGGAAGAAAAATACAAAAATAAAGGTTACGGTGGTGGAAAGGTTGTTATCACCGCATAAGATAAAAAACATTCATTTTATCATTTAGTAAAACCATTGGTATAAAAGAAATTCTTTTTCAAAACTGTTGAATGAAAAAGATAGTCAACTGGTTTGATTATACACTGTATAAAATATGGTGGTGTTTAAGAACAACATATGCCTCAATGATAGAATAATGAGACAATGTCCCAAAAAATAATGTATCATTAGATTAAGGATAAATGATTGAAATAATTGTTTGTAGAAGAAATAAATACACCTGATATGTTTTGATTTTCATTTTAAAACAATTAGAATTTATTCACACATGTTCTTTTAAAAATAGAACCAATGACATGGATATTTAACTCAATGAATTGATATTGAGTTATGATTTCCCATACCGTGAGTCTGACTTGTGTTATACATTATTTATTTTTAGGAATAACAAAATAAGAATAATTTATAATTATTTGATAAAAAATATCATGTTTATTATTTCTTTTATATCACTTATTACTATGGTATAAAAATTAACTAATTACTTGCATTCATATTTGATGTTTTGTAGATATTTGGTTCTTGAGTCGAAAATGAACATGGTTCTGATATGACTAGTCCATGTGGTCATAAGTACATCACATCAAGAGTTGTATTCATGATATTATTTTCACTTTTATATATTAATCATAATTTGTAATTCAATCCATTAATTATATTTATGATAATTGATCAAGATTATATTAATGGAGAGGGTAGGTCTTACATAGGCATGAATAACAATTTCATTTTTCATCGATCATTTTAAAAATAATGTAAATTTTATTCTATATTTACCTAATGAAAATAATAATATTATCATAATAATAATAATTTAAATATACACACACACACACACATACATATATATATCATACAAGTGATGTGGTGAATAAAAATGATTCGCATCACTTCACGGAGGTGATAACTCACTTGTATGCATGAACGACGTAATTGCTTTTATGTGCTTGGAAGGGAAGAACATAATTGAAATATTAATCATTTGAAATGATAAATATGTTTTGAAAATAAAATATGTTTATTTATTCCATCTTTACAATCTCTCTTGATATATGGTAATGGAAAATGAACTAAATCGGTTCATGGGGGAGATAATTGATATTTATGTACAACCAATTAATTCCATTCACATTTGATGGAAGTGGATAAAAATTAATGGGGTTATATGAAATTAATAAAATCTAATTGTATTTATAATACCATATTTATAATTTTTTTTGGATGAGGAATATTTAAATTATTTCGAAAAAGATATAAAACAAATCTCTTAAAAAAATAGCTCTTCTTCGATTGATCACATTTCGAGAACATCGTAACACCTATAAGAAGGGTGTTATTCTTAGAATAAGGTACCCAGATTGTGGGGAAGGATTATAGGAAGAGTCTTGGTTATACATTGGATGAATAAAAAGGGATTGTATGTGGGACTATTAGAGAATAGATGGTTCAATTTAATATGAGTGGGGAGGTGAAACCTTGAAATCTCATAACTTGATAAATTAAATAAATTATATTTTTAATTAAAAATTCTCAAAATTGAGTTACCTCTTAGATATAATGATTGTAGTTCCAAATAAGCTAATAAAATATTTTTTATACAAGTATGGATTTTATTTTAAACATTCTCTTTTCTGTTTACCATTTATTATTCTCATTTAATTTTTAATGTAGTAACAACAACTTAATTATTAAGGGGCTATCAATTTTACTTATATGTGTAAATTTTTAATAATTGTACACCTAATAGACTTTTTGATCTTTAGTACTAACATTTGGAATTTAAAATATTTTTATTTATTTTAAATAATTTAATAAATTAATAATTTTATAAAAAATTGAATTTTGTAAGTTCTTCTACAATTAATTTTATTAAATTTAAATAAAATCTATAAAAAACTATAACCTTTAACCATAAAATTTAACGGTATTATGAGTTGACAAATGAACCTAAAAAAATCTTGGATGATATAAATAAGATAAAAATATTATTTATTTAAATATTTATAATATCATTTATTTCATTCCTTCATTAATATAGAAATCGCAGCATCATCATTGTGTCATAATTAAAATTAATTATTAAATGTATAAGAAATTATAAATAAACTATCATGATGTAGTAAATATTTTAATATTTCAAATTAATATTTATATTCTACAATATCACTTATGTAAACCCATATTTAACTTGTTTTAGTAAGAATATATATGATAATAATATATTTTCCTTTACATTAAATTAAAAGTTATAATTTTCACAGTCACACCCGTGTTGATTTAAAATGCCAAATTTTCATCTAAAGGGTTTTATTGGTCAACCACATCAAATCCAATAGGATTACGATAGGTTCTTTTGGTAGTCCTATATTTTTAAAGTGTTATTTTTATATTTTTTTTACCTGATTTACACTTTAATCGCGGTGAATAAAAAAAATTACTAAAGTAACTATATAGAATTTCCAAAAAATCTAGACTATTAACATAATTTGGACCATATGATTAAAATTTGAATTCTATTTTTCTAAATTCCAGATACAAAAGTTGTTGTAATTAATTTAAAAATTATCATTATTTTCAAAACGAGAAAAAAGTTTTTATAAATTAAAAAACTATTAAAATATTGTAGTGTGTTTATATCAAATTTCAAAATGAAATTAGTTCTAATCACCAAAAATGAAAAAAATTATAAAAAATATTTTTATTATAATTTAAAATCATATATATAGGTAATCTATCCTATGTAAATAACATAGAAAAAAATGTGTTTAATTAAAATAAATTAATTTTCAATATTTATTAAATTTTGAATTTTATCCAAAAAATATCATACTTTAACCCAATGTAAATTTTGATGTCCCTATTCCAAATTAGATTATTCATTTGTTATATAAAACTTTTAAAATTTCCATAAAATAGATTCAATATGCTTTCTACAACAAAAGGTGGTAAAAATTTCCTTTTTGTAAAATACATCATTTATGTATAAAATTGATATTGATATTATATATTGTTTATAAAACATATAATATCATTTATAAAGATAAAATTGAGTAAATATTTCATTAATATAATACAAAGAGTGTTATATGATTTTAGAAACACAACCATTCACATTTAAATAGGTTTTCATTAAAACACATCCTTTATATTCAGTTGGTTTTTTTATTTCAAATATATATGGTAAAAAAGGAATCTTTTTTAATCATGTGTAATTTTTTCTTCATAATTCATGTAGTACCATTCATTCCATCCTTCCAATAGCTTGGTTATAACAATAACATTTAAATAATGATGTTAAGATTGTTTAATCTTAATGTAGTGTATCATGTATGGTATTGAACATAGTGTTTCTTTCGTAAAACTCATGACGCTTCATCCTCCCCATTTAATTAATTACATACTCAAAATTTTAATATTGGTTCGGTATCTAGGGTATGAATTTTCGAAATACCTTTATTACAATCCCACATCAGACAAAGGGTTAATAAAACTACAACTTTAATAGATTGAAAGAGACATACAAAGATCACCCGAAGTAACACATAATAGGATTCAATGTTGTAAAATATGGACATGGAAATAATAATATGATTCATGTTCTGATGGAGTGTTTTAGAAAACATGACCAGGATAAATTAAAATATAAGAAAACCACAATTGTCTAATGGGTTAAATGGTATTTTTTTGCAGTAGGCAAAGTAAATATAAAATGTTATTGTACTAAGATCCTTTTCATAATGATGAGGACTTTATTTACCATTTTGAATAATATAATAAATAATCCTATATACATATCTTGTATTATTTCATCCATTAATAAATTTCTACCACAAAATCATCTTTTCGACAAATGATGAGTATTCAAGTTGACTTTATCATACCTGAAGCAATTGAATCAAATTATAGAGAATAAAATTATCTAGAAAAGATTGAATATCTATTCATCCTATAATGAAATATTAACAAAATCTAAAAGGGTTAGGATAAAATTAGAAAATTCCACAAAATTAATATACCATTTTACAAAGAAAAAACAATTTATAGTATCAAAAATTCAACAGTAATATCGAATGTTCAAAAATGACATTTTTATAAATAATTGTCCTTAAAAATACTAAAAAATATTCCAAACAATGATCGAAACCCAAAATTCATAAGGATTTGATCACGTTTTCATCAAAGATAAATTGTAATATTTATCTCCAAAAAACATCAAAGACTCTTAATCTTTCATACAAAAAATTAATTAACGTAATCATATTTTCTCCAATATAGGTTAATCGCTTCCATAAATGACATAAATCAGCATTAGTCGAATATAAAAACCAAGATTATTCTAAAATAAAATTCAAACAATAAAACTCAAATAAAATCCCATATTATTATATTTTACACATTCATTTAGGTTTCCCAAAATAGAAAAATTCATCTAAAATAACATTTATCACTCAATCCCATACAAAATTTCCAATACCAAGGATATACATTTGATAAAAAATAAGTAAGAAAATTGTACTATTTTTATTCCATTAACTTATTGAATTAAAAAAATTGAGGTCATACTAACTAGAGAGTTAACATAGGTTAGTGGTAGGTGGTGCACCCTTTTTTTGTTGTGTGTTCGATTCTCACGACCTTACCAGACAAGACAGGTTATCACCAATCCTATAGGTTGTTCTTTTTCTAAAACTATTTATTTCATTAAAAATTTCCAACATGAGATAAAATCATAAAAAATATCAAAACCATGTTTTTTATATAATGTTTCTCTTACGACTCTATTTTTATTCCCAAATCATAATGACCCTAATGTTTTAATCCACGAAGTATATTATATTTTTATACATATTCTTTATTTCAAAATATAAATTATTTATTAAAAATATTATAAAAATAAATAACATTGTACCTAGATCTGGGTTTCTATCGGGTTTCGGTATCGTTTTATTCACATAGATAGTAGGTCTATGTATCACAAAAATTATTTATAGATTCTTCAAAATCACTTACATCCTTTTTCCAAATACACCTTATTGAACATGGTTTTTATGGATGTTCATAGAGAAATAGTTTTGGAAAATAATCAATTATGACATATAATTTCATAACATCATAAAAGACATACTTTTTATAAAATTGTATTTCCATGTTTGATTTGAAACATTAATTTACTGGTCATTTTAAAATATAATAAGAATGTGATAAATTAAAATATTTAAATGAAAAATATAAATACGTTTCACAAGGGTCTCTTTCATCATAATCATTTATCAAAATCTAGTGATAAAGAAAAATATCGAAAAATTTCGTGATAATATATAAAATTTTCAAAAATATGATAATATTTTAAAAATAATATTTGATTAAAAAGTACACTATATCCCTAATGGAATTGAGGTGTAGTGGTGATGGTACATATCTCAAATTTGTTTTTGCTATTGAGTAGTTTTTTATATATGGTTTAGAACCATCCCAACATGACTTTGAGATTATTAATGCAAGCATGTCATTGGAAATATATTGGAATGTTGTTTGTTATCATCCTTTATCCATTTGTAACTGACATTTCATGATCTAGAAAAGTTATAGAACAAGAATTTAACCAAAAGAATATATATCTAATGTTACCATATGTTTAACCAAAACTCTTAATACCTAATTTTGTCTGAACCTTCCCATCGATACCATTTATAAGTCCCTTGACATAAACATTACCTAATAATGAGTTACGTGAATAATTAGGAATTAATAGACAATGGGGGTCTTTTTAGTTGTATAGTTTTATAGTAGGAAATAACTATTACATTAAACTCAAATTTATACATGGTGTACATAACTAAAATATTATCCATTTATTCCATTGATTAAAACATTTTAAAAATAAATAATATTTCTTTTCATGATAAAATTCATCATGTCTTATTCCTTTCTCATACTGATTCTTTTGATCCTATAGAAATTCATTGAAAAACATGAGATTTTCATAATAATGTTCAGTATGGAATATAAATTAAATAATAAAACAGTTACTCTATGAATATTTTAGAACAATGAAAACATTTTCACAAAATCATTCATTTCAATCTTAAAAGAGAAGATCCTTAACATTATCCATGAAATCATAATAATCCAGAGAAACCAAAATAAATCATAAATCATAATGTTATCTTTTGGCATCCATATCATAAATACATTTTAGATTTCACAATGACATAGGGAGTAAATTTCATAGTTACGTTTGTAATACCCATCCTAGTATATTCCATTAATATATTTGGAGAAACATTAACATTTACCTCCGACTCATTACCCAGTGAATTGAGAGCTATCATGGTTTCACAAACCATCAGTTTATCATGGAACCACCTTTATACATAAGTAGACCCCAAGAACCATAACATAATATAATAAATAGAGAGTGAATAAAGTGAAAATAACATTTCATAATTCAATCATAATATACCATTTCATGTTATAATCAACTCATTCTCAAAACCAAAATTTCAAAAAATGTAATATTATTTTAAATTTTCATTTAAAAACATTACGACTTATAATGGAATCCAAATAACAAATAATGGTCATAGTGGTGGAAAGGACATTGTCACCATATATGATATAAATTTTTATTTAGTAAAATGATTCATATAGAAAATATTCTTTTTGAAAATTGTTGAATTAAATTAAAACAAAATGGTGTTTTTATACACCATATAAAACAATGTGATGTTTAACATCAAAATATGCCTTATTGAGAATATGTCCCTTATATTTATCATAAAATATGATTAAAGAAAAATTAATTAAATAATTATGTGTGAAAAATATAAATACGCCCAATATAATTGGATATTCAATATAAAAATATCACCGTCCATTCAAAAATTTTCATGAAAAAACAATTCTAATTACATGTATATTTAACTCGATGAATGGAGTATGAGTTATAATTTCCCTTAAGTTGAGTATGAATTTTCTCGTAAGATGATTATTTAAGGAAAAGTAAACTTATGTTAACTTATACTTTCTTGATTACATTTTTTATGTTTATTATTTTCTTTTATATAACTTATTACAAGGTTATATATGTTATATAATTATTTATGTTCATATTGGATGTTTTATAAATATACGGTACTTGAGTCAAAAGGAACATGGTTATGATGGAACTAGTCAATATGGTCATAAGTACATCAGCTCTAGAATATTACTCATGAAAAAATCAATACTATTATACATTAATCATACAATTTTAATCAATTCATTAATTATGGTTATGAAAAATGAACAACATTATATTCCTAGAGAAGGTAGGTTGTACTTAGGCATGCGTATCATTTTCATTTTTTATTTATCATTATGGAAATAAGGTTATTAATATTTTATCCTTACATAATTATCATAATATTATTATCATAATAATAGTCATTTATATATAATTATATATATTCTAAAATTTATATAATGAATAAAAACGTTTCACATCGCTTGGGGGGTGATAGTTCACAAGTATATGGGAATAACATTATTGTTTTTATTTAGATTAATGGTAAGAACATAATTGAAATTTTATTCTGTTAAAATTATAAATATTTCTATAATATCACTTATGAATATTTATTCCATCATTATAACTGATCCTGATATGAAGTAAAGGAAAACAAACCAAATCATCTCGTAAAAGTGATAATTCACACTTAGAAATGAATTATTAATTTCATTTCCATTTTTAATGAAGTAGAGTTGTGTTTAGGGTTTGATATTTACATAATAAAATACCAGAATATTGATAATAATGGAGTTATTATTTAATCTTGTATGAATATGATTTAATTTAATTGGAAGAAGAAATTAAATAAAAACTCTTCAAAATGATACTTCTTCTTCAGTTGACCACCTTTGAAGAACACCATAACACCAATAGGATGGTTATCCTGCATTAACTAAGGCCTCAAGAATGTGGGTAGGAATTATAGGAAGCGTTTTTTTGTCATATATTGGCTGATCCAAAAGTATTTGTATGTGTGAGTATTAGATAATAGAGGGAACAATTTAATAGAAGAGGGGAGGGCCACCCATGGAAAATCTTAAATTAATAAATTTATATAAATTAAATTTTTAATTAAAAAGGATCATACATGAGATATTTATATGATAATATGATGATAGACTAAAATCCTATCATCTTATAATTTTTAGACGTGATTTTAATTTATTTTAACCCTTATCTTTCCAGTTTTCCCTCCATTTTTTTCTTTTAATTTCAATTCTGGTAACAATATTTTAATTATTATGGGGCTACTGAATTTACATATATGGGATAAATTTGAAAAACAATGAACCCTTGATGATATTTTAGACCTTAATTAATCCATTTTTTTATTTTATGATATTTTTAAGTTTTTACATAATTTAATAAATTACTATTTTTATAAAACATCATTTGTCTCAATTTTTACACAATTTATTTTGTTCAATTTTAATAATATTTATAATACATATAACATCGAACCAAAACATTGAATAGACTTATAAAATATCATATCCACCTACCAATATATTTTTTGATATAAATTATGTAAAATATTATTTAATTTAATATTTATCATATCATTTATTTGATTACTTCATTAATAAAGAAATCAGATAATCATCATTATGTCATTATTAAATTATATTATTTAATTTAAAATAATTATAATTAAAATACCATGATGTAGTGAATATTTTTATATTTTTAATTACTAATTATAGTATATAATATCTCTTATATAATCATATATTACTTTTTTTAGTAAGAAAATATAGGTCTATAACATAATTTTCATTACTTGAAATTAAATGCTATAAGTGTCATAATCACACACAATTGGCTTCCAAAAGCCTTATTTTCTTCCCAAGGTTTTTCTTGGTTGGATATATCTCATCACATATGATTAATAGAAGTTTCATTGTATTTTTATGTTATAATATTATTATTTTTATCATTATATATCTAATTTACCCTTTAACAATTGTAAATAAAAATAATTACAAATGTTACTATTACTAATGTCAAAAAATAAAAGGGAATGATTTACATAATTTGGTCCATCAGATTAAAAATTCAAATCATATAAGTTGAACTAATTAATTTAAAATTGATCCCAGTAGTCAAAATGAGAAAATATGTTTTTAATAATTAAAAAACCATCAAAAGATTGACATGAATTTATATCTAATTTCAATGTGAAATTACCTCCAATGACCAAAATTGGATTAAATTATAATCAATTAATATGATATTACTCCAAATCCAGTTAAATAGATAATATAAAAAACTAATAAACTTGAATGAAAATGATGTATTATATAAAAATGCAATATTTTCAATAATCATTAAAATTAGAATTTTATTAGGAAAATACCAATATTTCAACCGAATTAATTTTGATGTACCTATTCCAAAGAAAGTGATTATTTCATGAAAATGATCATATAAAACTTTCAAAAACTATATTTAATATGGTTTCCCCAGAAAAACGTGGTAAAAATGCATTTGTATTTAGAATACAAATTTTATACATAAAATTTATTTTGTCCTAATATCTTGTCTAAAAAAATATGGTACATATTTTAAACATAAAAATTAGTTATATTTCTAAAATATAATCATTATATTGTGATATTATTTTATAAACATAATTATTCTCATTTAAATAGGTTTTCCTAAAAACATATCCTTTACATTAAATTAGATTTTATTTCTATTTATTATAAACATTGTAACCAATGAATAATTATATAAACCTTCGTAAACCATATTTTCATAATTAATTTAATAATTTTCATTCCTACCATTCTAACTGATAGATTATGATTAAATCATTTATATAATTCTACATAGTTGTTCATTTAGGCTCGATGTAGAGTATCATATATGATAATTATCATTTTGTTTCTTTCAAAAAAATCGGGATATTACAGCTAATCCCACAAAAAAGAAAATTAGAAAAACCTGAAACATCATAGTACCATTGTACATATCCAAAAAATAAAATCATCATAGAATAAAAACATGTTCCTCTAAAACAACATTGTAAGGTCCCCCCAGTCTGACACTCTCTCACATGGAAAATTAGAGTTTTTAGAGGACCACAAGAACACATCCCCGTACACCAAATAGATTTCAATAGTAATAGGGGTGTGATGAGTATTTTCATGAGACTATACACCCATGTACAAAGACATAAAACAACATAAAGAAATATAAATAAACATTAGATTAATGGAAAATAATAGAAATAATAAAACCCCCAACTATGAAGTAAATGGAGGAACCAATGAACCTTGAAATAGGGTACAATGTTCTTCAATGATGTAATGTATCTAAATTTAAAATGATATTAAGGGAAAAAAAGATGATATAAATAAACACAAAATTCCCCGTTCATTAACCCCTTGTTGGTCCCATCACCAAACATCCACCCATCTAGTAACAAACCATCTGTTATAATGTTCTTTTCCCTTGTCCAAACATAATTCGATGTTATATAATCTCGTACCCAATGATAGACTAAATAGGGTCTTAGTAAATCCTAAATGGTCGACACAACAATATCTAGAAATTAATTTGATAAAAAACTACATAGAATAAATTTATGAATATGTGTATTAAATAATAAAATTAATATAATACAATAATAAATATACTTATACACCATGATATAATATTTTTGATCATGTAAAAAAACCATGAACACCCTAACCAAAAGCCATTGAATAATCCTTTGACTAGGAAAATTTCTTTATATAAGTATTTCAGCACCACCGGGCATAGAAGAATATATAATCATTTAAAAAACGTAGACATAGAACTATATTTAATAATTTTAAAATCCCATTATTAAACCTATAAATAATTAATTCATCATGAAACAGGGACAAGCCCACTATATAATCATTATTGCATGAAACAAGACCAAGCCTACTATATAAACATTACTTTGTAAAGATGAAATATGCCTTCTATTTAAAAATTACATCATAAAACACAACACAATTCAAAACAACCCACATATTACAATGTCATATCATCAGAATCAATAGTTATTTGTCCAAATTATCTTTTTCCCATTAATTTTATATACATTTTTTATTTTATATTATCACTTGTACATTTAAGGAAAAAATATTTGTTACCAAATTGGTTTTAAATATTGAATCACCTATGGTATCATGTCATTATAAATAATAATTGATCCATTAAAATATTCATTTTTACTCAAGGGTCTGCTCAACCAATTTCTAGAAACCATCTATGTCACAACACCATTGAATCCAACGTGTTCATAGGAAAAATCCATTCCCTGATTTATCATTATTCCACATTTAATTAGTTTATATTCATGTTCAGTTTGTTTAATTAAAATATAAAACATATATAATAAATATAAAACCTTAAGGGCAGGTCATAGAGAACCTTCAATTATATAGTGATCCAATAATGATTTTAAAATGTACTTACAACAATATTTTATGGTGTGGATCATTGTAATAAGAATTGGTTAACACATGATCAAGATCATCAATATATTCTATAGAACTCCAAAGAATTTATATAAACAAAATTACGGTACAATATATGAGGGTAAAAAGCCTAGAAAGACTAGATCATTAACACTATTCTATCATTTTTTACATTGATCAAGATCATCGTAGAATTTATATAAACAAAATTTACATTTTTTAACACATGATCAAGATCATCGTAGGATCTCTATCACTATTCTATCATTTTTAACATTTCATATTTTCCATTGAAATTCCATTATCATCAAATATATAATTCTTAAGTTATTGATTATGTACCCATGATATCTTTCTATCCTAAAAAAAATTAATATCTTATATAAATTCATGTTATTTTCCCAAGATATTTCTACTTATAAAATATATATATACATAAAAATAAATTTTAAAAATTAACAATAATAATTAATGAACATCATGAAGCCAATATTGATATTCGGACAATGGTAAATTCATATATAACATATTTATTAAAACACTTATATATCATCATATATCTTATTTTGAAGTTGAAATAAATCAAAATATCATCTTGAAATACCTCAAAAAATTAGCCAATGTATTTTTGAAATATTAGACTCAATATATACATAAGAACTGATAGATATTACTAACCCAAAATGATATTATAAAAATATTTAATCTATGAACATTCTCCTAAAATCAATATTTGTTGTATATTCACTCTTCAAATTTCAATAATGTAATGCCTACTATGATTTAATCATGAAAACCCACATATTTAATTAAAAATATTAAAAAACTATAATATATTAGGTATATATATTCATCAATATTTATTATTCTAGATTAAATTAGATAGTAAAAGTGTGTTATTCTATATTACTCTTTATAACATATAATAAATGTTTCATAAGTTGAATTTTTTTCAAATAGATCATTTACCTATTAATTCATTAAATTTAGTCATCATATTCTGAATATATAGTGAGATAATATGATATGAAGGTGATGATATTTAACATGTTCCTTAAAAAATTTTAATCAAGAATTCAACATCTCACTATGGTTGTTGTCCATAAAAAATTATTAGGGAATACAACCATTAAATATTTCACTACCATAGTCTTCTAAGGCATATCTTTTTTTCTCTATTGATCAAAGAATCCTCCATGTGAGTTTAATAGATAACATTTCATGGTTATTGGAATAATTCCCTTCATCATTAACATAATGGTCCTAATCTACCTCAAATGAGTCAACACATCCACAAATATTGGTTGATGAGAATATATAAATATATAAGACAATACATGAAATAAAAATCATTATCCAAACCCTAAAAATTTTAATATCATTTTTGATCATCACAATCACCATAAAGTATCTACTTATATCCGAAATGGTAATTATAATTGTATAAAAAACATTTCAATCCATGATCTAACCTCTCTCCACAAGGTATCAAAATTTGAATGAGTATGTAATTAATTAAATAATAAAATTTAATTAATATATTACTCTAGTAGATATTTATAAATTAAATGAACATAGATCAAACATAAATAATATTTCTGTGTTATTAATAAAAAATATACCACCATCTCTCACTTTAAATTCAACCAACTCATATGGAATATACTCTATATGGAAACCCTATGCAATATTATTATACAAAGAACCATTTTGAAGGTAACCACATATCGTCAATAGAGACCCAACTACTTCTTTCTTTTGTTTCATTATATTCATCCTCAATATTTTTTTATATTATAAGTTACACTTCTTAGTTCCCTAAATAACATCAATATGAAACCATTTTTCTTATAAATTTAACACTCATTATAGTCATTTGGAAATTCTCTTACAAATCTATCATGATACCACACTAATAACACATAAGATTCACCATACTGTAAGAAAAAAAAATTATTTTAAATTTCTTATAACTATCACAATTATGGTAATTTTTTTACATTCATTTTACGACAATGGATAAATAATTTTATTCACTTGGTTATGGAAGAAAGGATAGATAACACAAATATTTATTCATATCTAAAAATGAAATTTTCTCATCATATACCACTACCACATCTGATGATATTCCTTAAAATGTTATATTGAATCTAATATCTAGTAGGTGAAATATTTTGTATCTTCTTGAAATATGTTTTTTTTCATAATAAATATTGAAAATAAAGTATAACAGCTATAAAAAATGATGTATCTACATTAGAACAATTATATTTACCTGCTTCAACTCCATTAAATCCCATTCCCACTTAAATATTATATATTTCATTTCAAACATTTATTTAAACATTTCTTTTAATTCCTATTACATAAGATTCTTCAGTAATTTCACCTCCATAACCATCTCATAGCACTAACGAGCTACTTACTCAAGAATATACGTGAAAAATTAATCCTTTCAAAGTCTACATTATGATAAAAATTATGATTTAGTTTATTTTTTAAAACCAATCATATTCCTTATACGCATCACCATCCATCTTGATTATAAGATGACATATCTTTTAGAATATTAAATCATTATTCCCTTCTTTTGACTACACAAGATTCTTTATACCACTATGATCCAAAAAAATTGGACTATAATGATCACAATAATTTTTCATAATTCTGCATTTTACGTCCCTTACTAATTATAGGTTGTAGAAAAATTTATCAATTCTATCTCAGGATTAATTTATCACTGTGTATAAATTTACACAGTATTTAAAAATGAGTGGATAACTGATGTGATCTTCTAAAATCCCATAAATATTTATTATACTAGTTTTTACACTATTGACATAGAATTTTTTTCTATACCTAAATTGATCCATTAAAATTATTATGATTCACTCCTTTTAAATTCATGCAATGGAATAACAAATAACATTATCCAAATTCGCTTTAAAAATAAATAATTTTTACAAAATAACGTGATATAATTAAAAAAATCTATAAAATAGAGTATTATTAGAAAAATATAATTCACATCATTATTAAACAGTTACTTAAAAAATAGGATGTAAAAAACACAATAACCAAGGAATCCCATTGTGGTAACATCTATCCATATAGAACAGAATCCTATAAGAGATTCTTTGAGGAATTTTAATGTTTGAACACCATAGAAACTAATGTTCATTTTTATTTAGATTATTTATTCCTTTTCATCTATACCTAATTATTTTTTTAAAAATAATCCTCTTTCATGTTTGAATTATCATGAATTATCTATAAACAACACCTGAAAACCATTTTCTCACAACCCAATTTATATCATCGATCTCGAGGTTGAAATTAGACAATCAAATGGAATCTATCCCAAACCCCAATCATAAAACTCATGTAATTATTATAATGAGATACCATATAGTCAATGGTTATTGATTCCTATTAGATATAATAAATAATATATCAGTAAATAAAGGTGATTGTTTACATAAAAACATTTAAAAATAAAATTTATAATGAAATAATGAAATAATTTCCAATTAATAAAAAAATAATAAAAGAGCTGAACAATAGATATCCCTCAAAGATACATAATCTTCTAAAAACACTATAATAAAAATTGTTATATCCCACCCTAAAAAAGTCTCATATAATTAATCGTCAAAGAACATATGATACATCTCTTTTTTTCTATTATTATAAATAATGTTGACAAGCACTCCGAGATGAGAGTGTATAAGAGAGTAACACGATAATCAGTATGATTTCCAAAATCATGATTTTGAATTATAAATCATGGTTTTTTCTATAACATATATATGATATAATTTAGGAAAAATGAAGCAGTTATTTTTTAACTATTATACATTTTTAAGTGAATCATACGATATTTAAATCATTATTATCTACTAAATAATATTTATAGACATATAAAATACAATTATATTATCAAATTAAACAAAATATCATTATTATATGTATTTTCTATCATAATAATGTTTTATAATTTATTTTCATCCATAATATATCCCAACTATTGTTATACACCTCCAATGAATCATCATCCACCAAGGTGTATATGTAACATCTTTACACATTGTCATGGTTGTGTTCAACCCATTCATCCACAAAAAAATCACCTTTAAACCAATATTCCAAAAAACCCACTTCCATTCTAAAATTATTTTCCATTTAAATATTAAAAAAATCCTATATGTTATTTAAAAATAACAACCAATTTAACATAATACCAAAAATTGAAAATAATTACATGCACTATTATGAAACCAAATTATTCTAGTTGTCATTACAAAATGAAAATTTTTTATATATGAGAAATCTAAAAAAATCATTATTTTATCAAATCAATTTCTAATAAATTTCCCTAATTAATATGTTTTTTAAAATTAATAATTTCTAAACAACATTGATAATAATAAATAGAATCAATAAAAAATTATGTAATAGATAGATCAAAACAACCATATATGCTTTCCTTAAAATTAAACACAAGATATCGATCTAATGATGTTTACTAGATAATCCATCAAGACCTATAATCAAAATCCATCATGAATATATTTTTTAAATCTAATAGTTTTTACATCTAACTCAAATTAATTATCATGTTGTGAAAAAATTCCTAATGGACTTGTAATAATGTAAAATTACTTCTGTTAGAATGAAGTTACCCATATGGTACTCTTGGGATCAAAGAACACAAACTCCAATGACTGGAACAACTCTTACATCTTTAGAAATGGATCTATGTATCTTAGTAACATTGAGTTTTTTAATATTTATTTCTCAATGGAAATAATATAGATAATGGAATAATCTATATGTAAAATATCCTAAATTCCCCTTTCATTCATTTCAAAGAGAAAGAGTCCAAAATATTAGTCTTATGCTCTATGGATGTGTTATCTTTATTTATCATGTGTTTTAATATTATAATATAATTTATTAAAATACATTAAAATAAATTGATAATTCATCTTAATCACATTAGTTTGATCACATCTCATATCATTTAAGAATCCCACTACCACATACAAAGGAATATAGGGTTTGATAATTAATAATTGGAAACAAATCACCTATATTAAAAGAAAACATTAACATATAGAAAGATTGGCTATAGCCATGGTCCAAAGTTGAGGGTATAGGTGTCAAAAACATGGATATAGGGGTCAAAACAATAGGTATAAGATATATACATGGTTTTAGCGATTTAAGGAACATATTATCATGGATAAAGGTATATGAAATAAACATAGGACTTTTGACTTCATTCACTGTTTTCCACTGTGGAAACCGGACTATTACCATGATTTTTCAAGTCATGAAAAAAGATACATTATATTTATATCGAGGTAGTTAGGTTATAGCCAAAGTTGTCCAATGTGGAAATAGAGATATTAACACAGTTTCCAACTGTGGTTATAGCCCATGTAACCATGGATATAGCCCAAAAATAATATATTCCCACCTGAATTCAATCCTTTTACCTCAGCTATAAGCACCATCCTCCTAACAGCTACACCACGAAAAGCATATAGTATATATTTATATGTTTCTTCATATAAATTATAAAAAATATATGCATATAGAAGATTTTGAGTTGAGGGGGAAATGCGGGAGATCTCTCGAGAGGCGATTCCTCGACGATTTCTACTCGGTGATTGATGGTTGCGTGGTTGGATTGCTATTTTGATCCTAAGGATGTCTTCGTTCCTCCCTCGAAGGTGGTCGCTCCGAGTGATGCTATTGATTTGGCGGCGGAGGATTGTCTGCTAAACCCTAGGCGGAAGGATGATGGCTTGGCTTCCCGAAACAGGTTTTTCTCTGAATCCCTATCTGATTCAGCCTCTCTAAATAAGAGGATCACCAAGAATGGATCGATTGCTTTTGTTGAAGCTAATCCGAAAGTTCTTGAGTATCGACTTGAGGAATGTAGGTTCTCACTGCTCGCTAGATTGTCGAGAACTCGTAGCGAAGCTCCTGTGAGGGTTGATGAAGTGCGCAATTGCTTGGCCAGAAGTTGGGGGTTCTCGGATTGGCGTCTGATTTCCATCGGAAGAGGTATGTTTCATGTCTTTTTTCATTCGAAGGAATTGCTGAATATAGCATGGAGCTTTGGACCTATTTCTTTGAAGCCTGGGTGTATAATGGTACAGTAGTGGGATCCTTTATCGCATCCCCATGCCACTAAGAACTCTTCCACTCAAACATGGGTCCGCATTAGGGGTTTAAACTGGTTTTTTTTGGCATCCTTCAGTCTTATGGGAAGTTGCCTCAGCCATTGGGAGTCCAATTAAGGTGGATAAGGAGACTGAACACCCTAGATTTGGCCATTTTGCTAGGGTTTTGGTAGAAATTGTTCTAGCACAGGTCCTGATTGACAATGTTTTCCTTGTTTCTGGGGAGTTTAAGCTGGAACTTGCTTTTCAATATGAGTGGTTGCCTATCTTCTGTAAATCGTGTCTTTGTATTGGTCATACTTCTATGCAATGTCGTAGGAATTTGAAGTGTACACTTTGTAAGACGGTGGGTCATACCTCTGAGCAGTGCAAAACGATTTCGGCGGTGCAGGCTGGTTCTAAGTTGGTTTCTAGAGTAAAGGAGCCTCCAAAGGTAGGCCCTGCCTCATTTGCTGAGGCTGTCCAGTTTGGTTTGGGTAAGCAGTCTGTTGGCCAGCCGGCTACTGCTGATGACCGATCAGTGGATAAGGCATTAGAACCATCTGTTGTTGGAATTACCAGGGGTGATGCTTGCAGGTCATGGGCTGATATTGCTGAAGAGGAGGAAGGGTTTCAACTAGTGCATACGGATGCTGCTACAATGGTTACTGAAGTTCAGCAGGAGGCTGCGGTTGATGCCCAGCAGGGTGAACATATGCTTGTTGAGGAAGAGGACGAGGTCCAATCGGAGCATGAGGTTGCTGTTCAGGATTATGTCAATGCTGAGTTTGATCGTACTATAGTGGCTTCGGCTTGTATGAAGGGTAAGATGAAGATCTTTGATGAAGATGGGTTTCAATTGGTGACGTCGAAGATGTTGAGGGCTGATCCAGCCCAGGTAACTACTGTTGGAGCGCGGCTGGATGGTGTTGTGATGGTGGATAGTGGTACTGTAGGAGAGGATGTGGTCCAGCAGGTTAACCATTATGATTTATTATTGAAGGGTGATGCTGATATTGGGACAGAGGATATTCTGGAGAGTTCAAATCTACATGTTACTGATATGGAGGCTACTCCAAAGGATACTTTGAGTGCTGAGCCGAAATCTCCAAAGCCAGTACTTAATTTCTTTTCTATGTTGGAGTCGATTAATACTCCGGAGTTTGATATGATTAATTTGGAGGGGCTTAAGAAGGCAGGATGTAGCAATAATCGAGATAGCACTTGGATACCTGCTGCTGATAAGGGGATGGAGATCCCAGTGGTAGTGGAATCCACTGCTTATAATACTGCTTGCTCTTCTTCTGAGATGCAGGTGGTCCAGGATACACAGGTGGTTCGGCCGGTGCATGAAGAGTATCATGCTGCTACGGATCACAAGGAAGACACTTGCACTGATGTTGGCCTGCATGGGGAAGCTTCCCCTATGGAAAATACTGAGGAACTGACTATGGAAATGGAAGCTGGACAGCAATGTGGGCGTGGTCGCCTCCCGGCCAGTCGGGGGGGATCTAGGGGTCGAGGTCGTCATCAAAAAAGGTGACCTTCTGTTTGCTCTGTTTGTTCTTGTTGGCGTGGTCTGTTGGACTGTAGCTTTTCCCCCTGTTTGTTTTCTGCATCTTTTATTTTTCTTTGAATAACTTTTGGGGTCATGGGTCTTATGCCCATGATCGAGCCTTCTTGGTATATGCATATAGAATGTCAATTGTGGTTATAACCATTACTTCTCTTTTTTCATGGGTTTATTTTCTTGCCACGCAAGAGTGGGAGACTTATAAAAATGATTTTAGGAAACCATGGCTAAGGAAAAAGTAAACTAGAATCTATAATCATGATTGAGATATTTTGGGAAATTTCCCTAAATTATAGATTTTATTTGACACAAACCCTGGAAATTCCCTTTAAAAAATTATATCCATATTTTTACACATACTGTGGCAATAGCCCTTGAAAAAAACACTATAGTAATGGTTTTACACAAATCGTGGCCATGTCCCTGGGAACAATTACTCTATAGACACAGTTTTTCAAAATCTATTGATATAGCCCATGGATAAAGTCTCTATACCCCTGTTTTATAAAAGCCCTGGCTATAGGTCTTGGAGAAAAATATCAAATAACCACAGTTTTCTTGATCCTTGGATATATCCTTCGATGATATTCCATATATCAATGATTTTATATAAAACTATGGATATACACATAGTATAAATACCTATAGTGACTGTTTTGGAAATCCAAATCTACAATTTCATGTATATAGACTAGTTTTCCTATCGTGAATCCATATATTTTACATAATTATTTATCTATTTGTTACCATCTATGATTATGGAGTCAAAATCCCCTATAAATATATCACACATACCAATTTATTTTCATTTTTACAATATAATTGGAAACTCAACCTTAAATATTAATCACTTTATTATGACATGATAAATTTCTATCCGAACATGTCGATCAGAATTTACACATTTAATAATCCCAAATATAATCGCTTAAAATAACATAATTGTGACACTATGGGAATCAAAATTTTAAATCGAAGGGTAAATATTCATATTGATACATATATCATGAATTTATAACCAAATACATAAATTATTTGTTTATTGTCTATGTGAGCTCAGTATATATTACATTATCATATAATACATATGAAATAAAATTTAATGAAATACATCCACAATTTAAATATAAAACTGATTCCAATCTAATTAACACATTTGATCACCTAGGGAAATCATAAAACCTAATGGATTAGTGGTCTGAAATAGCCATAAAGATATAAAACATTAACTACATGATCTATAGGAGTCTAAAATATATCAGAATCAAATAATAAAAATGACCATAAGATAAATAATATTATTATTTGAATGATATGATGAAATCATAATAAGATATCGTTAAGAATGATATCATAATCATAAATCCTAACAAAATGTTTTATAAATTTTTTTCCTAAATTTAAAACATAAAAAATGGTGTAATTATATGAAATCGTAAGAAACATTTATTAAATCCATATTAAATAAATTAAAATTTTTTAAATTTATATTCCCTTCTAAATTAATAAATTTCTTATTTAGTAATTTAGTTTTAGAAAAAAAAATGCACTATATTTCATTCTATTATTTTGGACCATTATATAAAATAAATTTCTTTTTTCATTCCTGATTAAAAGAACATTATGAATTATAACCACTGAAATTAGAATCAAATCATAACATATGTTATGATTTATATATATTAATGTCAATATAAATTCTAGTTGGCATAGATGAAATAAATAATGGACTAGACCAGTGGGATAATACCCTATAAATCCAAGTTGTTAGATATTCTGTTTAAGGAAGAATCACTAGTATTTTTCCATATCTAATCCCATGATGAGATTCAAAAACTGAAAGAAATGTGAAATAATCTAAGAGAGAAATAAAATCTTATCAATATAATTACCCAACTGATGTATTCTGAACAACCATCAGAAAGAACCGACATTTCACTCCATACACATATCATGTTTTCTTTGCTAAAACAGTCGGTATATATCTATACCATATTATAATTATTTAAATATATTATTTTTATTAAATAATGATTACATTTATCCATTTTCTATTATTATTTTCTATATATATGTGTCAATATATATGAGTTTAATAAAAAATATAATATAAATAAAATTAATTTATATTATTTGAAAATAATACGTTTCAATTATAGTAATAAATTTTATAATTTCAGGATACATTGATATAAATATTTTAATCTTGAAATATTATTATTGGATAATATTTATCTAAATATTTACAAGAATTAAATTTAATGAAGTGTAATATAATTCTTATAGGGTCAAACTATGATTATTATTTTAAGAAAAAATATTTTCCACTAAATAATCATTTCAATTAAAAATTATAAATTCTCATAGATAAAATGTTATTTAGGTAAAATTAATTTTATTTTTTATGTCATTACATTAATTATTTTATTGGGAAATTATTCATAATTTTCTTCAAATAATAAAATATTTTAATAACTATTAAATGAGATATTAATATATGGTATATATTATGATATTGGGATAGCCAAAAGCTGTATAACCAATATATAAAGGCCATCCATGACTAAAAATAGATTTTTTCTTTATGATATTGTATTTTGTTTATTATTTTAATAATTTTATAGAACATAAATAAATCCTCTAGAACCTATGTTAATTTTTTATATAATTATCTTACTTATTTACAAGAAACACATACACATCATCAAATATATTATTTTATGTAGTTTGGTTCATATGAAAATTATATATTGAAAAACACTCCTCTTTGATATAATTAATATGATGGTATTTCATTTTGAATATTGGATATTAACAATAAATTCCCCACTATGTTGCTTTAAATACCCAACCACATCTAATTCTACTACACTAAAAACCTACTGTATATGCATTTCCTCCACCTCTACCTCCCTAAATATCATAAAAAGTAATCAAATTATCATTATATTCTCTTAATTGTAATTTTGATGCCAGCTCTCAATGTAATAAATTTTATCCTCCTTTTTTCTATATATGTAAATTCATTATACTATGTCCATAAATTTACAACTATTCATGTAGTAATTTAGTTTTACAAATAAATTTACTATATTAATAATTATAAATTTACAATAGACCACATTTTACTCTCATATAAACAATCTATGAACCATAATTTACACTAGTTATGCTAAAGAAATTATCCCATAGTTTTCCATGATTTTTTTACCATGAATACCCATCCCCATATAAAATATTGGGTATTCTCCTAGATATAAAAATCCTCCTTTAATAGGAAATTCCATGTATATAACACCCACACACCCTAATCATAGGATTATAATTGAATATATATGTTATTAGGATGTATAATATATGTGGATCTCAAATGAATGTACATGATGTCAGTATTAAGTGTGGACCTAGAAATATATATTCCTCTAAGATATTGGATAATGATTTTAACTCAGGGTATACCATGTATAGAACCATGGAATTTATCCTAAGTACAATCTTTTTTTTATTACAAAGTTGTTAGACTTGACTTTTTCTTTTTATGTTGTGTTTTATGTTTTTGGATCATTTATATGTTATGTTGATTTTATCACCTTTTATCAAGATTTTATGTTCATGTTTTCTATTTTCATAATTTTTTGTAACATTGATATAAAACCAGACTAACATGTAATAAATTCTTAGTGCTTTTATTTTTTTAATTCCTCGTTGTGATTTATAGCTCTCTCATATATTATATATTTACAAAGATTAGCCTATGATATTTTAGAAGATCAATGAAATTAAAAGGTAATTTTATGGAGTATTAAATTAATATTTTCCAACCACTATAGCATGTTATTTTTATATTTATCTAATTACACAATTAACCATACACTCTTGATATATTGTGATTATTTTTTGTGTATCATAATATAATAAATCCTTAATTCAAGAGCATAAATGATATGTAATGTCGTAGTTGGTATCACAAGGAGATAATGTTTTTTGTTAATGATTACAAAACTAACAAAAAACAAAATGGATAAGAATAAATATAGTAAATAATCATTAATTATTTGTAAAATATAGAGTAGGTGATTTTAATGAAACAAAACTGATTCACAAGTACTATGAATGGATGTGGTTATATCATAGTTATACTCAGTTTTAATAATCCTAAAAAGGGAAAATTGGGTATTAACACGATCGTCACATTGTTCATTAAAAATTGGAATTATTTTGCACCTAGACAGAATCTCTTAGGTGCAATGATTTTATAATTTTATGATATCTTAAAAAAAATTTATGTGAATAAAAATTCCTAGGATATGTTATGTTATGAAATAGACCACTGATAACATATATTAAAACATATTAATTCATATGATAAGGAATATATTTGATACATGGTAATCCATTTAAATTTAATTATTTTATATTATGGGTATAATTATTTCAAAATTACCATCCCTAAATTATTAGTTATTTTATTCAAAGGCGGAAAATACGAGGAACTCAGTTAATAGCCAATGTAAAGGGAAATGTGATGGCTATCCAAATGATATTCCCAACATTATTGGATCAGTATTTCCCAAATTCTCAGTTGAAATTTCCCAATTAACCCATGTTTTGTATAAAAACATGAATCATGAGTTTAAAACACATCCCTAAAGAAATAAGAAGTTACAATTGATACAATTATATGAAAAGTGATATGACATTCAGTGGATCATTCACTCCATAAATTGTTCAAAAATGGATAAATTCCATTTAAAATATATTATATTTCCTTTAATTTTTTATGAATTAAAATTTCATAATGTATTTTTATCGCATGGAGGGATAAGCGTATCAATGGTTTTCATTGATTAGAAATTGGATTCTGAAAGAAGATATCAAAATAAAAGTGTAGAAATAATTGATGAAAATATTTTTTGATTCATATATTTGTAACATATTATAAAACAAAATGGACAGGTAAATCTATGGCTAAAAGGTAAGTAAAATGAATCCATTGTGGCATATGAGGTATATTTATAGAACTTCATTATACTCCTACAACATTTTCATTCTCCTTTAAGGATATTTTGACAACTTAATTAGTGGTGTTATGGAGAATATAAGAAAAATCATTGGTGATTAAAGAATTTTACTACTAGAGAAGAAATTTCTGATAATCTTTCATGGGATAAAAATTGATCTGATAATCTCAAGGTTCAAAAGGGTCTCATGATAGGAAGTATTGAATGTTGTGTAATTATATTATAGTTATAGAGGAATATCATTGTGGTAAAAAATTATAACATCAAACATATCGAATGTATTTGAATTAGAATCAAAGAAAATTCATAACTAGGACATGGAAATGATTTATATTTGGGCAGGAGTGGCTCCAAGATAGTGAATGATGATGAGAGAAACCCACAAATGTGATTGATATAATTAATTCTTAATTCAACCATCATCATAATATTTGATGTTTCATCTGTAGGAATTGACTAATTATGTAAAATAATGTATTACAACATCTATTTTAAAGATATATGTTGATAAAAACATCCAAGGACTAGTGATAAAGGGAGAGAATTTGTAATTTAAATTAATATGGTGGATCTAGAGATTGAATTTGTAACTTGTTTGATATTTATTCAATCTAGGATTTAGTATTTACTATTTGATTCTATTTATATGAATTCTCTCATATCACACATGTTTAGTATAACTATTCAAACACCACATCAAATCCTACATTTCATGTTTTAAAAAAATAAATTCATTAAATAATTACATTGTAATTATATAAATTCTCCCCTATCAATATTTTATATATAAACATCCAAGAAAACTTGTGATATTACCTTTCTCAAAATTTTATGTTATTCTAAGAATGGGTTCACATTCCTTGTATAAATCAAAAAATATAATGATGGATTAAATCAACCTCTATATCACAAATAATTCACTAATTTTTTATAACTGTATGATAATGTTGGATCTCCATTGGATTCATTATCTCAATCATAGATATTAATTTCTTATGAATATATTTATTTAGATTGATTGATTGAGACCATGTAAAATTTCATCCATGATGACATTCCCAACATAAGGTAATATGTTTATTTTTAACCCACACACTTACAGGGTGTTCCTCTAAACACATTGGTTTATTTATCAATAAAACGTTTATCTAGATCTTTTATAATATATAAGACTCCTTATAAAATTTATAATGTAAATATTAATAGACAAAGAAGGAACTATAGTGGGATTCAAATAAAGGGTTTATATACCCAAAATACTTCACCATGGGGAGAATTAGTCCTTTTATCAAGAATAAAAGTGGGTTAATGAACATCAGTATTGATTATCATGAGATCAATATGCTCTCGTTAATGAAAATTTATGATCTTCCATGGATAGATGACTTGTTAGATTTTCTATGTGGATCCCAATACTTCTCTATGGTGGATATTTATGAGGAATATTATCTAGTAATGATGAAGATGTAGGATATCCAAATGGATTTTTATATTTGGTACACAAACATTGATTTCATTGTGATTCTATTTAGATTCACTAATGATCATGTTATCTTCAATAACATAATGTATATTTTATTTAGGAATCACATTCACAAATTGTGGTTAAATTTAACTTATGATATTCTTCTCTACTCTAAAATAAAATGGAAAATATGATGATCATTTGAAAATTAAACTAAATAACTTTTGAAAGAAATGTTTTATAACATGTATAGAAAATATGATATTGTAATGAAAAAATAACATCTACGGGTAATGATATCGCTAAAAAAGATATAAATATATATATATCCATTGAAGATAGTGATGGTTTAAAGATTAATCATTTCAATAGCTCTACGGAGATACATAGCATAAATGGATTATATTTATTCTATCATTTACTTGTGTCAAAATTCTCCAGATTTTTAAGACCAATAACCAAGCATACCAGCAAGGTAGTAATTTTTTATAGACAGTAGAATATAAAGAGTTAATCAAATGTATATTACTAAACATATCACTATACATGTGCTTATTTTTCCTACTATAGGTGAATTATTTGTGATCTATAGTGATGAATCAAAAAAAATTAGTGGGATGTGTAATCTTGAATTATGGAATAGTGATAGCATGTTCCTGCCTTCAATTAATGATTCGTGAGTTGAACAACCTAACAATTGACCAATAATTGGTTATAGAAATCTTTTCATTGAATATTTGGTTACATTATATTTATAAATTCAAATGTTTTTTATACACAGATCATAATATCCTAAAATATATATTCATAGAAAAATATCATAACATATTACAATAATGGTTGTTAATGTTAATCAATTTGTATTATGGGTCAGTCCATTAATATCCAAATAGGTCAAACAGTGTTGTAGATTCTATATGTATAAATGATCCTAAAACCATACCCATTATGATGATTAAAAAGGATCATGTATTATTTTATGTATAAATAATGAAAATATGATTCCTTATCAGTAATTCATCTTGCCTATTTAAAATAAATTCTTAATAATCAATTCATTATAAGATCACGGTAGTTTAAAATCATGATGTGGATCTATAGTGAAATGAGGATAATTTTATGGAGAATAACATTCATAAATAATATGGTATAAGGTATGGAACCCATTTATGTGTCACACCAAAACCAAAGATGAAGGGGGAATTTCTGGATAATGTGAAAAGTTCATCAATCTTTATTTATCCCAAATTAACTAAGATTTATAGATATATGAATAAAATATTCTCATGGGGTAACATGAAGAGGTATATTGAAGACATTTTATCTCATATCATGGTATGGCAAGATGTCATGGATGAATGAAAAAAGTAGTAGGGGATTAGAAAACACTACAAGTAGTATTATGGAACTGAAAAATGTAATCATTGAGTTTTTAGGAAACCCCAAGTTAACATATGGTTATTTAATCATTTTGTTTACATTATATCACTCTAAAATATAAATGCATTTCATTTAAATAGCTGGTAAGAATCTATGGAGTTCCACACTCTATTTATTATAATTAATATTTAAAGATAACGTTGAGGTTATGGAGAATATTTCATCAATTGTTGGATATAAAGATATGTTTCAGTACTACTTATTTGCCTCAGATGTATGTTCAATCTGAGTGAATCATCCAATCACTTGTAAAGACACATAAATTCTTTGGAAATTTTTTTCTTAAATAAATGGGAATTTTACGATTCTGTAGTTTCTGACGATGCCTGATTCCAAATCCCGGTGAGCCCGGAATCAATTTCTGAATTTTTTGGGTAGGTTAAGTAAACGTACCTAGGAGATTTTATAACTTTTGATCCAGTGCTCGGAATATAAATCATATGACACTGTTGAACTCACAACATCAGTGATAGCATAGTGAGACCTTCACTGTAGTTTTGTTCTAATGAGAGTGTAAGTTAGTTTTTGGGGGTATTAAATAAGTTAAATAAAAATAAGAGTTAGCTTATTTTTATATAATGGTAGTTAAAATCTCCAAGTGGAGGTTAGCGGTGGGTCCCACATGCACATAACCTCCTTTTGGAGGATACTATTTGTTGGGGCCTACACATGCTTCAATCCACCTAAACCCCAATTTATGTTGGATGATACCCTTAAAATTCCAATGAGTTAATGAATCCATTCCTCTCTTCATTTAATTGCAACTTTCCCCTTCCCTCATAAGTGTGCCAAACCAAAAATTAATTAATGGAATTAATTAATCAATTTTAAATCATTTGAATTCTTTTTCCAACAATTAAATAATGGGTTTCATAACCCATTATTTTTGTTGGAAGCTCTTTTGGTGGATGTTTTGGGGAGAGGAGGAAGAACATGGAAGAATGCTTCCTCTGTCAATGAAGATCCTTCGGTCGAGTGACGAAGCCGTCACCCATGAAGAACAAAAACGACTTCATCTTCGACTCGTCTTCTCCGAACTCTTCCTCTTCCGAATTTGATGAAAATACACCGCCTTCTAATGACTTCTTCAACGATTATCGTCAAGCGTGGTAGGGGGATTTGAGTTATTTTATATACAAGTATATACCTCTGTTATTCATCATTCAAATTTCTGGATTATTGTATTCCAAATGTTATCGCTATAATGAAGAGGGATCGGATGGCATGAAAATGGACTAACCCTCCCCCTTTGGTTGTTATTGTTGTTGAAGATATAAGCGGACCGTGAAGAAGTCGTCGGCGCAAGGCCACCGGGTCGCCAAAAGGGCATGGCACTACCGTGCCGCGCAGGGAATCGAGCAGCGGCCAGGAGGCCCGTAGCGGTGCCAGAGGGGTGGGGTACCGTCGCACTGCGCCAGAAGTTAGGGTCCATGACTAGGAGGGGTGAGACTATCGACGAATTCATGTGGCTAAGTCATGCAATGCGGAGGCTAGAAGAGGGTCACGACCGAGGCGGGCCACGACGGAGGGGCGCGGGGACATCGTGCCGCACTGGGGATGTGGAGAGGCTGGCTGCTTGGGCTAGCCGAGAGAAGCAGGACCCCATCGGGTCCCATATGATCAGGACCAGTGCCAACTAGTTCCGATTCCGTTCTACCCAAACAGTTCAACCGTTCGGGTGCCTGGGGGTGCGCGCCTCCCCCTGGGCGCGGCTAGGACAGGTCGCTGGGCTGACTTCGGTCGGGCTGCCCTCGGCCGAGCCTCCCCCTCGGGGTAGGCCACTTCCTCAGATAGGGACGGACCTGTGGACCAGGTCAAAAACCCATACAGACGGGGTCGGGCCCGGTCGGTCTGACTAGGTCGGACAGGACCCGAACCTATTTTCCCAATTTACATCTTTTCACCCCTATATTGGGCTACAGGTGACCGATCGACGAACCGTCTATGGAGACAGAATTATTAGAGAAAGAAGTTTTTTTAGGAATATCTTACATGAGGTTTAGACATAGTTGGGGTATGGTTGGGTTCGTTAGAACCAAAAAACCAACTGGGTCCCTCGAAAGGAAATGCCAATAACTCACAGACTGGGCGTCTGAATGACGCTTCGTCTATCGTGTTGGGTTCCTTTTGATGAGAAGGAACTACATGATACATCAACTGAAGACATTATGGTATTTGATGTGTCGACACTTTACTCATGGAGTGGACCCCCTCAGGATCGAACGTGTTGTGTGCATGAACCTTATGACTTGCTGTGAATGAGATAATATGATCCTACGTGGACCAACTACTGGACTAGGATCCTTAGTGGGTTTGATAGCGACGATACTAGATCAAGATCCACTATGGTTTAGAGAGTGATGTGACTGGACCTGTATCCTCCGTGGGTTCCACAGCGATGACACTAGACTTGGATCCCCTGTGGGTTCGACAGTGACATGAATGGAGCAGGATCCACCGTGGGTTCGACAGTGATGAGAGTGGACATGGATCCTATGTGGGATCGATAGTGACGAGAATGGACCTGGATACTCCGTGTGTTTGAAAGCGATGAGACTGGACCTGGATACTACGTGGGTTCGACAGTAATGACTTTTCAACCGAGATCCCACATAATATCGACATCTTCGACAGACTGATGTTTTAGGTTTCTACGAATATCTACCATTCGACAGTGAAAGATGATTCAGTGGCTACAACTAATCATCTCTTAAACTTTTTTAAGCTTTTTATACTTGATGTGAGCTAAGTCATTTCCTTCGTGTTTACCTCATGTATGAGTAGTGTAATCTTGATGACTTAGGTATATCTATGGGCATATACCTTAGTAAGGGTGGATGTTTCTTCATGGATTTTTTTCCGTGGATGTTTTGTGGTGAAGACCACATGGCTTTCTTCGATGTGCTGTAAATATGGGGTACACCTTGTGTTGTACTTTCATTATGGAGTGTTTCAATAATTGTGGAATGGAGTGTGGTTGGGCCCAAGAGTTGGAGCCGTATTGTGATTGGTAACTAGGGTGTATGTGTCGGAATATACCTTAGAATGGATGATTGATACTTTTTGATTGGATCTTTCTACTATGGTTTATCATTAGTGGTTTTTGGGTGACCATCGGGGGTCTCAGGATCCCCTACTGAGTATTGTTATACACACCAATGCACGGGCATCACCCGCACCTTGTTTTGTTCTGTGTAGATGATGGTCAACAGTGATCGAGGCTGAGGGTGATGGATGGGAGGCTGCTTAGATCTTGACTAGACGGGATATACCTCAGGAATGAGTTGATCAAGATCTGTACATACCCTTCATGTAGGATTCCCCGGTAGATGATCCAGGAGCTGTTTTTCTTTTTTTACATGTACCTATACTTGTTATTTTGTTGGGTTTGTATACTGGCCCACTTACATTCAGCACACCATTATTTTCTATATTAGTAATTGTTTCTTCTACTTCTTGTATTCAGACTGAATTTGATAGAGGTTTGAAGGAAATGCCTTCCCATTTTATTTGGGATTCCCCTTTGGTGCTAGTCGATAGCCCCTGGCCTATTGAAGGTGGGCTTGGTGTAGTCACGACACGGGCCCCAAGGACATGTCGTGACAAATTAGTATTAGAGGAGTAAGTTCTGCTATAGAACATGGACACTAATTCTTTAAACATCAATAGTGTTAAGTGTTTTGGGTGTGGTTATCAGTTTTGGGAAACCAGTTTTGGTGTGGTGTACAACGTATCCATACACTCGGACTCTGACTTCTAATTTCCGACTCAGTGCAGGAAATCACCGATAACGTGTGTGTTTCTTTTGAAATTTTTTTTTGTGATTACTTTGAGTCAGATCACTAGGTATACTTTTCTTCAGGGGAACCTATTTCTTTTTAGGATGAATTCACATAGTCAGTCAGTGTGGGTTCCGAGTGGAGAGCATGATGGTAGCCCACTGAGCGACGAGGCCTCGGTGCAGGGCCGCATCACAGTGGAGGCACTGGCGGTACCCTTAACCACTGGTCTACCATTTCTACCAGACCCTGTAGCAGAGGGTAAGAACCACTTGGGTAAGTTTCATGGCTTCCTATGATAGAGTCCACTGAGGTTTCTAGGTGACATAGATTTTCAGATGATTGGGTTCTGGATGGAGTTTGTATCACGAGTTTTCCACACAGTTGGGACATCCGCTGACATGATGGTGCACCTAGATGTTAGTCTCTTTCAGCGAGTAGCTGAGAGGTGGTGGAGCCTAATGATTCTGTTTTACGATGAGGCGAACCTCACCAAGGGGATCTTCAAGGTTCTTTTCAGGGAAGAGTTTGTACTAGCGACTCTACGCACTGTGTGTGCTCAGGAGCTATTGTACTTGCCGCATGGCATTACAATAGTTTCTGAGTCATCGTTATAAGGCAGTAGGAAGATGACACTGGGGCACAAGTGGGTTACATCTACTATTAGATGACCCCATAATGTGGAAACAGGGGTACAGGGCACCCAAGGATGAGGGAGCTTTGAACGGAGAAGGGTATGTTTCTCCAACAGGGAACGAGGTCATAGAGCATGTGTCAGTCCGACTCCCCACATGGTCGATCATCATTCGTTATAGGAGCCACGAAGACAGAGGGAGCAGCAGGACCTTGAGAATCACTCGATTGGTGGATGAGGCAGTGGAGCAAGTCCTTCAGTGGATGGTGGTCAGAGTCATCGAGCACTACTACCACCACCCCTACACAGTTCACCTCGAGCTCTGGGAGCAGGTGGATAAGAGAAGGACCAGCTCCAGGCATAGAGGCCTTTGTTCATGATGTTTCTAGATTCGTTGATTTCATTGTTTGTGGTTTATTTGTGTCTTTATACTTTGAGATTTTTTAATAAAATACACATGTCCTTGTGACGTTTGCTTTCCTACCTTTTTGTGTGGTTGATACTGAGAGGTAACCGTTAAAACCATTGACCTGACCCATACATTCGAGATTCCTACCGGAGGAGACCTATTTACCACACACTGATGCCGACAGTGTGACTCAACCCTTGGAGGCGAGAGTAATGTTTGGATATCTTGGTAGTAGTGTCGAGGCCTTACGAAATCACCCATGGAATGAAATAGTACTGATCATGAAAAGATTGACTGTATTAGGCAAAGGACATGGATCACTCGGGGGATGAGACTATATTTCTCCTTTCCAAAAAGGATAAATCATAGAAGCTCTTGCATGATTTAGATGAAAAAGGGTGTACTAGAGTTCATTATAGTTGGATAGTCTAACCCATAGTTTGTTGAGGGAACAATTTACGGTCTACTGTAATCTCAATTGTCTCATGTGTGTCTTCTTGTAGAAGACATGAACCTGAGACTATGGCGTTGGCTTGAGTTACTCCAGGACAATGACATAGAGATCGTCTATACTCCTTGTAAGGGGAACATTGTAGTAGATGCTCTCAGTAAGAGATCAGGGATTCAGGTTCTTGGAGAGGCGACGGAGCAGCTTGCCGTGTTGCAGATAACCATTATGGATAGGGAAGGAGTAGCCTATCTAAATCTCCCATTGTCACTCCTCCACTTCTTCAACGAGTTAGGGAGGTGCCAAAAGAGGATGTTGACTGAGAGACGTGACATGCACAGATATCCACAGGGCAGGCACCTGATGGATTTTCTGGAGGTGGGGAGCATGTCATCCTCTTTAGAGGACGTACCATGGTACCAGTCGCACTTCTTGAGGAAGTGTTGAGAGAGTTCCACAGTTCCCCTCTTGCGGTACATCATGGAGATCCGAATATGTATTCGGACCTTTGATGACAGCACTGGTGGCCGGGTATGAAGAAGGCAGTAGTAGAGTTAGTCTCATGATGCATCACTTGTAAACAAGTGAAGGCAGAACACCAGGTACTAGCAGCGATGATACATCCCATAGTGGTCCTATAGTGGATGTGGGATGGTATATCCATGGACTTCGTGACAGGTCTTCTATGTACATCCAAGAGTCCCAATTTGATATGGGTGATCATAGACCAACTCACCATGTCGGCCCACTTCCTACCGATCGAAGAGCAGGTCTCAGTAGAGAACATGTGACGCCTCTATGTGTAGGAGAATGTGTGTTTATATGGAGAACCTTCTTCTATTGTGTCCGACCATGACACACGGTTTACTTCTTGGCTATGGAAGGAGTTGTAGGAGGCTTTAGGGACATAGAAATGTCTGAGCACCACCTTCCATCCTTAGACTGATGGTCCGACCGAGCAGACCATCCAGACCCTCGAGGACATGCTCTAGGTATGTGTCCTTGACTTCAGACGCTACTGGGGGGACCACATACCTTATGGGGATTTTTCCTACAACAACAGCTATCACCCCACCATTGGTACAACACCTTTTGAGGACTTGTATGGTCGACCTTGTAGATCACCACTGTGCGGGCTAGACCTTGGGGATTCAGCACTAGTGGGACCGGAGATGGTACATGCTACCACGGAGAAGGAGCAGATCATTCAGGAGTGGATGAAGACTACACAGAGCAGGTAGAAGCCCTATGATGATAATAGACAGAGGCCACTGGAGTTCGAGGATGGTGACCATGTCCTCCTACGGGTCTCATCTCGATGAGGTCTATAGAGATTTGGCTGAGGCGACAAGTTATCTCAGCGATTCATCGGACCTTTTCACGTCCTTAGCAGAGTAGGCGAGGTAGCTTATTACTAAGCTCTTCCACCTTAGTTGCACCGGGTGTGTGATGTCTTCCACGTATCATAGTTGAGGAGATAGGTTCATGAACCTTCCCACATCATCGACCATGGTGAGATGGACATCGATGACGGGGTGACATTAACACAGGTTCCAGTGGAGATTGAGTATCGATAGGAGAAGGTCCTTTGTGGATGGTCAATAACTCCGGTGCACGTTCTCTTGCAGCACGGGAACCTTCAGAAGATCACATGGGAGCGGGAAGCTCAGATGCGAGCACAGTATCCCCATTTATTCCCTTAGTTTCAGTTATAGCTTATGGGGACGTAAATCCCTGAGGTGGGGAGAATGTAAAGACACGGAAATTCTATGGAAATTTTTTTCATAAATAAAAAGAAATTTTACGAGTCCACAGTTTCTGACGGCGCTTGATTCTGAGGCCCGGTGTGCTCGTAATAATTTTCTGATTGTTGGTTCTGGTACGTTCAGTAAATGTACATATGGGATTTTATAACTTTTGAATCGGTGCTCGGAATTGAAATCTAAGGGCACTGTTGAACTCACAACGTTGGTGAAACAAATGAGTTTTCTTATCCAATGGTTACTTATTGAGAATATATATTTTTCCCTAATTCACATAAATTTAATGATATCTTATATGAAATTACCAACTTACAATAAAACAGACCTTATTTCTCACTTCAGTCAAAAAATAATTTTCCTCTATATCCATGTTTTATAAAAATGTTATTGAAAAAAATATAATATTTTAATATTAAGTTTAAATCTCATTTTTTATTCTGATTTTTATGATTAAGATTTTAGTAATGGATTATTATAATATAACTACAATGAAACAAATATATCTCATATGGATATTTATGGGCAATAAATATTTTTATTTCATTCCACTCTAAATACTAAGACAACCCAAGGACCCTATCCACTACATATGAGACCATTTCCTCTCGGTAACATAGTTGTCATATAAATCTAAACATCTCTAGTGCTTCCAATAAACTAACAATTATATAGGAAACAATACAATACTCATCAACAAGATTAAGTGTCTCTTAGTCCTCATCCACTATACCTCAACATATGAATACTGAAAGGACACTTTCTCACCCTATCATATATTGAAATTTAGATTCATATAACAAGATCCACCATCATCAAATATAGTTAACAACAGTACTGAGCTCCACTAAGACACTATTTATATCTTCCAAAACTCATTTGAGTATGTAACTCCACTCAATATACATCATTACATCACACATCATACATATTATTTATAATCAATTATAATTAAATGTAAATTTTATTCTAATATGTCATAATTTTTAGAATGATCACCAAACACCAAAGTCAATCCAGAACATTGTCTAACTGTACCTCAAGGGTCCATCAGAAACCCTCATCAATATGAAATATGAAATACATATAATTTTAAATATAGAGAAAATTTAATTTATATCAACTCTACTATAATCCTTATATTAAAATAGCGAAGTCTTGGGACTCCATCACAGTAGCATACAAAAGTGAAAAAAATTTCTTAATATTCCCTCTATAAAAACAACAATAAATACCCATCACCCTCAGTTGAGTCCACCATGATATTTTAGAATTCAAACCATACAAATAAATCAAAATAATGGAATTAATTGAGATGTAAATGAATGTAAATGAAAGGAATAAAATGTAAAATATTACATTGAATCATTATTATAAATCACTCAGATTCTACCTCAGTAAAATCATATAAAATAATATGTATTGTATGAGAAATTCATCCATGGAATGTCCTATCTCGTCCCCCTTATCAGATAAATTATGACATCCATGGAATGGAAAAAGTTGAACCCCCCCCCCACATAAAATGATACCATGTTTAACCAAAATAAGAAATGTTGGGTTATCCTTGCTAACTAGAGGGACACTAACTGAAGAGTGAGACTATAAGGGACCCTAGGATGTAGGATAACAAATCATAGAGAAACATATCTTATTAGTTTACCAAGGACACTAGGTCAACTACCGACTAGCTTGTGGATACATAATCCATGGGGAAAATTCGACCCATCAACATATATATCATGAAGAATTGATGTCATCACAATGCTTCAAAAAACATACGATAACATATATTCATGATGTATAAGTACTCTTCTTAAAAAATGTATTAGTTCATGAAATGGTTCATCCACATAATGGAATGATAAAAAATTTACATGCATTTCAAAAACTATGAGATAATGATTGTAACAAAATCCCTATTATAATGCTTTACATCCTTGAGAAGTTTTGAAAGTACTCATACAATGTCTTCCAATATTCTATTTTTTTATTTCCCAAATAATGAAACACATTATACCCCCAAAGTAAATATATATCTATATCATGAACCTTGATATCCAACACATTATTCTCTATAAGATGAGACACGTATTTGTTTCTCAAACTATGAAAAATATCATTCTCACCAAACACATCTCTCTCAACACACCTTGTTATCATATAATGGGACACACTACCACAAAACTGGGCAAGACCGGCGCCACCCCTTTATCAGTGCTTGTTTATTAGCGCTAATAAAGTGGGGCCTTTATCAGCGCTTTTTTTAAAAGCGATGATAAAGGGTCAACTTCAAAAAAAATTTAAAAAAATATTAATATAAAAATATAGTTATATAGTTTTATTGATATAAATATAATATATAATTTTTAAATATATTTTAGATAAATATAAATTTACATTTACATTTAATATACTTTATATATAAGATATTCCATGAAAATGGATTCATAAGAAATTAAAAAAATATTTTTAATTAATAATTTGATAATTATTATGGAGTAATAGTCATTTATTAAAAATTAGAAGAATAAAAAAATTAAAAAAATATCCAAAATATGTTGAAAACGCAACTCAATATTTAGACGACCATAACTTTTGATCTGGGTGTCCGTTTGAGCTCTACCACATATCAAATCAAATCCTATGATGAGCTCTACGTCGCTGGGACCCAGGGGACACCGAGCAAGCATTTTTCGAGGCCAAAAGAGGCCCAGAAGTCCTCCAAAACTAACTTTTTAGTTAGGGTACCCATATTTTTTAAAATTTTGTGGAATTCAGCATCGGTTATGGGGGTATTATTGGATGATTTGGTGGGGACAGAATTTATTCCATGGAATTACATTCCTATTGATATTATGTCTTTGAAATTTAATCGTTTTTTATAATGCACTGCTATTTACAATAAAATATATAACTATATGTACATATTTTTTATATATTAACACCTAAAAAATAAATTTTTTGAATAAATAATTATTCATATTTACATATAAAATATACTAGCTTTATCTAAATAATAACTAATATCCATTTTATTTAAAATACCAATATATCAATATTTATATAACTACTATATTTTAATATAACTATATATATATTAATATAACTATATATATAAATTAATATAACTATATATATTAATATAAATATATATTACTATACGCTTAAATATAATGATATATATATAAATAAATAGATATATCATGAATAAGAGAAAAAATCAATATAGGGTAGTGGCAAAGGCTTTAGGTGCGAATGGGGGAGGTCTCGAGATCAAATCTGGGTGGAGGCAAGGGCACACGCGCAAGGGTTATTTAAAGGGCTAGCGATGATAATTGGAGAAGGCATTGTGTCCGGGCACTGGATGTGCGAGAAAGCGCTGATAAAGGGGGGCTCAAGCACGGTAAAAATCCCCCCCCCATGAGATTGGTAGTATTGTTTTTATTTTTTTAAATTTTTTTTTATCAGCACTATAAACAAGCGCTGATAAAAGGGGTTTTATCAGCACTTTTTGGAGCACTGATAAAGGGGACCCCCCTTTATCTTCACCGGCATTATCAGCGCTTTTTCATGCGCTGTTAATGGACATTTTTATCCCTAATAAAATCCATATTTGTAGTAGTGACTTATTATATCTAATGGTGATCCCCAATACATGGTTTTCTTCATGATGTTCAATTACAAGTCAGAGTTCTCCCATACATTGGAATCATCTATAAAAATGCATCTTCAAAAGTCCTCAAACTAGAAAAAAACATCTAAAAACAGTTCTGATGTTTTTCATATTTCACTTCAAACAATTAAAATGTAAAAATACCAATTGTTCATCCTTCAATCATCCTTTCCTCTAAAAGTTTAGGACATTCGTCCAACTCACCACAATGTTCATGATCATAATCTCTCAACTCCCAATACCATCCCACGATTACTTAATAATCACACACACACACACAAGGGTTTGAACCTGAAACTCAGTGTGACCCATTATTTGATCAACATTAACATTCTCCCGCTACCATGCTCTCAACACATGAATTGGCACAACTCAAATAATACTATCCCTCTAGTTGTATAAAATTTCATCGAGAATAATGTTGACGAACTGAATTACATTAAAATGAATCTGAATTCTTATTCAAATGATAATTTAGAAACCATGTCATATCATATATACCACACTTTGACCCCATAATTTCTACTCAATTGTTCACTAATCAGTATTATACTTCCTCCATAATCCATATGACATGATTCTTGTTTAACATATAAAAATACAACTATACCCTCATAGGGTTATTTAAATCATCACCTATCTAATCCAAAAATAAATCTCCATGAAGAATTTCTCCCCAAAAATCACCTCACACAGTGAGTGGGTATAGTCATCCCATCCATACATTAGTGTCAAAATTTATATATATTTCCACCATTCCCAAAATATTAGTAATTTTAATATAGTCACCATAAATATTCATCATAAATTATGGCTACACCATCCAATTTTCTAGTGGTTATCTCTCCACCATATGATATCCATTAAACTATTTCACAAATGCTAATCCCAATAGGTTCCAACACTATGTGGGTATTTCAATCATGAAAACCAAAGAGCTTCACCATGGTTCAACCTAGGATCAGTTGTTCTAGTACACCCAATCAACTACCAAAAATTCCTCTCACTATATGTAAATCATGTATCATTCACCATTTATTAATTGAAATCATGCTTGTCTGAATCTGATGAACACATTGGTGACCTCACTCTAAGAGTGACCAAAAACAAAAACTAATACCTTTCTACCTTCATTGTTTTTTTAGAGTTTTCAACAACCTGAACAATTCATAATGAACAAAAACAAGGTATAATAACTTATTTGATATACAACTAAGAACCAATAATACCCTTTGTGATCCTTCCTTCATATACATAGACTTTTCACCAAATTACATGCCATTTCTCAAATACCTCCATCAAAATTATGTTGACCAACTAAGAACCATCTCTAATGTCCCATCTCAAGAACCTACTTTGTCTTCAACAAACCCAATGGTTGGTCACTCTCGTGACAGTTGGTAACAAACCCCAACTCATACTATAATGAGTCACATATCATAAAAAATTTATTCACAATCTTATTCCACTATCCATACAACTCAAATGATAGTTTCATCAAACTAGAGTCCCCTTCAGTAAACATTTTCAGAATTTAACTCTCCCTATTTCCAAGATTCACCACTAAATTCCAACAATATTAGTGTTCATTAAAATAATTTATGATTCCACCCATTCTATATTACACCTTTGATCGATCACCTTGGATCCTCACTAATCATCCTATGAAAATCACATCATTTGATCAACGAGACTACAATAGTTTTTTCATCACCATGAGTCCAGACATCAATTTTAAAATATCCCATGCATGATACAACATGATCACATGGTATATTGTTCATTCATTGATCCAAACCCCATTATGGGTCTTTACATCCTCCTGGAAAACATTAATGTCCATTCCTAACTATTTGGGAATCTATTGATGTAACACCCCAAGATTTCATAGTGCGTTATTCCTTCAAAATAATTCAATAACTTACACTACACGCAACACCGAGTTCAAGCGCACCACGACCTACCAAACTAGCAGTTAAAAAGCGGTTATATATAGTATTAACTGAATTTTGATCTTGATATAATCTTTATAATTTTATAATCCATAGTTTGAGTTTCTTAGAAATAATGTAAGAACAATTTCATTTTTATCAGATAAAAGAAGTATTTTTCAAAAACCCACATTTACCAACTTTTAATGGTGCACCCTTTTTAAATATAATATTTGAAACTAATATATATTAAATTTTACTAAATGAATTTTTTCTTTAGAACGGGGACATCTAAATTTACATTGTGTAAATTTTTGGAATTTTTCTGATAATGTTCATTTTTTATTTAATAGTGAAAAGTATTGTATTTTAATTCTAAAGTTCCTTTTAATATTATTTATTTATATGGATAGAGTATCTTTTTAATTGGTTTTAATGTTTAATTATAATATATTTTTACCATTTAACCAAATTTTGGTTTATTGGAATTAATTTCACTTTAAAATTGGACATAAACAAGAATCAATCTTTTGATAGTCATAGTTTCATAAAAGCACGTTATTTGTTTTAACAACAGGAATTAATTTTAAATTAATTAATTCCTATTCTATGGTTTTAATTTGTTAAAATAGACATCATTTTTGAATTCATAATTTCAAAATTATCTTAGGATGAATTTTTGGTATTTTTCTGAAAACATTCAATTTTTGATGAATAGTGAAAAACAATGGGTTATTATTAAAAACTGAATTTTTATTTAAATAAATACTTATTTTATTTAAATTTATTTTCGGTAAAAATATATAAATAATATCTATATATTTTCAATTAAATTCATCGAAGTCATTTTGTAATAAAATTAGATATACAAGATTTTATTGAACATTTCACCGTCTTTTACCCATCTCCTAGGCGAATTTGTGAATTTACATAAAACATAATTTTACCAATTTTGTTAGTGGAACTTCAAAAATCCAAGAGACTTGGTTAATATCAATGAGTAAAATTTGGTTCAATAAGATAAAAATAATTTTTGGTGAATATTAATTTTTTACTTTTATTTACCAAGGTTAAAAGTAAATATGGTAATTAAGGGTAAAAATGATATTAATATTACCCTATCACATTTACTAATTCTATTGGACAAGTGTATCTAGACCAAAAACAACCTTAGGAATAAAATATTTTCATTTAGGTCCACTTGGATTAGATTAGGACATTTATTATTATTTAATTCAGAGATGAGTTAAAAAAGATAAAATCAATGTTTAATTACGAAAACATTTTTAATATAGTGTTATACATAAGATAAATTGGATTGTAAATATTCATTAGAAATATAAAAATATTTCATATATAATTGTATTTTATTTATAATTTTTATAAATTAAATAATTTAATTTATTTATGACACAATGATGATGCAGTAATTACCTCATTACTGAAGTATAAAAATAATTTATATTATAAATACCCAAATAAATTTAATTTTAAACTTTTAATGAATTACCCGAATTAGATTTGTTAATATGATATGTTAGGATTGATTAAATAAATTTTTTTAGAATTAATAATGTTTTTATGACTTTAACAAAAATCAATTATTAAATAGTGACGAAATTGACATAAAAGAGTTTTTAAAACAAATATTATATTATTAATTGATATTATATTCCTAAAAATATAAGGTTCGGCCAAAATAATTAAATCATGATATATGTATCATTAATGGACCACTTGGTGGTCGCTTGGATGTATATAGTGTGTTTATTAACTATATAATATAAAAATACAAAGCGACATGGTAAATGTCAAACTAATTAACTAAGAGTTTAAACTAAAAGATAAGGTTAATATAATGACTCAAACCTGTCCAAAATCAAATGGTTGAAAGGATTTCGACCCATACCGACCATATAATTTAAATAATCCAGTTTGGTGCAATTATAAACTGAATATTAATTTATTATAAAATAATACTTTAAGTTTATCCTAAAGAGCCCCTCCTCCCCCTTATAAAAGGACACCACTTCTAACCAATTACTCACTCCTCTGAAGCCTTTTGGCTCGACCAACCTATGCCCAATTAAGCTCCCGATATCCCTATCCTCCTCCTAGAAGCCTTAACTTAGGCAGAAGGCACATCAAGAGTCTTTTTTAGTTTAAACCAAAGAGAGTTACCCAAATTAAAGATAACGATTTTTCTAAGCTCCTTTTTTTATATTACTTCTCCAACCCCTAAAATCGTCATATTATTTTCTTCTATTAAAAACCCAGTATCCTAAATATACTAGTATGTTGTTATGACATGTATTCGAACTACACTTACACACACCTCCATCTAATGTGTGAATAACATAATGTTTCTGTGGATGGCAACCAAACGCCTCACGAAACAATGATTGTTCAATTATCTCCTACCACCTATCATGGTTGCCATTATAGTGGAACTATAATTAAATATGATATTAATGATATTTATTTTATATATAAGCTTTAGAAATTCCATTTCATAGCATACCATTATTCATTTCATGGTGTATATATATACGATAATTTCATTTGAGAAAGTACAGACTACTGCCCCCTCAAAGTGATTTGACTTGTTCATTCCATATATAGAACGTATAAAGGAAGGTGTTAATGAAGTAAAGTAACACATATAAGATAATTTATTATACTGGAATAATAATATTCCTATGTATCATTTGGTTTTGATTCCTTTTAAATGAAAAATTAAATGCATTTAGCATTCGTGCGTACGTACGGACTACCATCTCCACGAATGCGATGGGATTCATTCCCCATCGTATCCATTCATGTTTAATTATAATTTGATGATTAAAAATAATGTTTAATGACTTGATATAATTCTGGATATGAATAAGATACATCCTATCCATAACAAACATGTCTTATGTAACAAAACATATAAAAGAAAACGAGTAAGTTAACACTCGAAACGACGATAATACTAAAATATTTTTAACAAGGAAATATTAAAAGATCATGTATGATATTATATTTATGTATATAATTCATGTATAATTTAATAACAATTATTTAAATATTATATAGGAGGTTAACCTACCCTCGACCAGAGGAAAAGTACAAGGTAAGGGGTTTTCATCTCACTCCTTATTCCCGTGACATTCATGACATATTTCCACTATTATGTTTTGTGTATTGTATGTACATCCCATAATTATATTCATTGTGTAATACACTTTAATTTATGTGTATTTAAATATTTTTTGTATGATACTTCTTTCATGGGTAGTATACTTTTGTAAGATACCAAATTGGTAATGGTTAATTTCACAATCTCTTTATTATCCGAGGTTGTTTTTGCATAAGTATCTACTGGGACATATTTATTATCCATGACCATGTTTTATGAAAGAGTTTTCAAAGGGATTATTTTAAGGGACTTTTTATTAAAACATCATTTCAAATGTTTTAAATATTTATCCTTCTAAATCATTCTCATTAATGTCTAGGTCTTCAAAATGGTTTTTAAGGATTTATTTATATGGACATGAATGTTTTTAAAATTTTAATTCCATTCAAAAGTTTAAAAGTGGTACGGGACACATTGATTCAAAAATATATTTAAATGAATTCTTTTCCAAATTGCGTGACTTTAATATTTTGTCATGAAAAATGGGTATTTCACTCAAAGAGTTTTACAAATCATTTTCATCAACGTCAAAATCCTTTAATGGATTTTAAACTTGTTTTGAACTTGATTTATCATGATAAAAAATTTCCATATTGTATTGAAGTTTTTGTGATCTGTTTGACTATGGATGTGTTATTTTTATACCATTAATGGTTTATGGAGAACGTATTGACATTTAGTATGATATTTTTAATATGAATGTTTATGTTATGTTTAAACTTTTTTATATGAGGAATACATTGGACTTAATAAGTGAAGGTTGGAGCCCGATATAGCTCCTAGATGCATCGGTAGGTCTCATGAGACAAACTAGTATCTTGGCACAAGGCCTTGACAAAATCTTATTTGTAGTCTTGGCACGAGGCCTTGGATACGTTGTTATGATAGTCTGAAATTATGCATTCCATCATTATGACAATGGTTATTGATATTTCATGTGATTATTTGTTTATTAGAATATCCATGTGAATAAGTAAATGGAATTATTTCATTTTATCATTGCCATATAATTCTGAAGTTCAATTTTAAAAGGATTTAGTTTTAGTTTTACATTGCCTTAAATGTTTATTCTTATTTATGAATGTTTCCGCTATATTGTTATCCTTACTGGGCATCTGAGCTCACCCCTTTCTATGTTTTATTTTTCCCAAGATGTGAAAAAGTATTTTATGAACGACCTGCAGGGATAGTGTGAGTGGATATGATAACAATATGTTATTGAAGTTTTTACCTTTATGATTTAATGTAAAATTTATGAATAAATCTACTATTTCCAACGCTACTAAACTAATCGGTCATTCAAGAAATGATCTTTTGTTATCATGACAATGTTATTAATAATGCACCGACTTTGGGTAACTAGGCTCGGGATGTTACAGTTGGTATCAAAGGAATTTTAGTACAAACCATGGAAGCTGGATTTAGATAAACTCTGATTAGAGCACATAGACCTAAGATTGATATTGAGGATTAGTGTAGAAGAACGTCCTTGAATTTTGGTATTGTAGAGATTTTGTGGGTTTTCCGAGCAATACATCCCTGTTAGGATACGAGCAGGTAGAGGCGGCTCGGGAACAGATGTACCTAGGTGAAAACCCAAAAACACTGCTTTGAGCTAGACTCGAACGGGAACTGGTGCACGAAAATGGGCCTTGATGCACTCATGGTTACGACACTCCCGGGGGGATATGATTAGGATAATTCTCAATTTCATTACAAACCATTATGAAGGTTTTATGAGTATATACTTATCAATGAAAAAAAATTTATGATTATGGATTATATCCATAAACTGTTCAATTTATGTTAGGTATTTTACAAGTTGGGAATTATTGTAATTCATAAAATGACCTAGTTTACGCTATTGTATAGAAATGGCGCCCAGTAGAAGGAATGTGAACTCTAGAAATATGAATGATCCAAAGAGTGAAAAGGATCACATCTTTCATAGTATTAATCCAACATTTAGAAGGGAAATATTCTCCCATGTATTCTCAACATATGAAGAAACAATATCATGTGTTAATAAAATAAGTAATGAATTTTTTGAGTCCTATGGAATTGAAGGAAATCAAGAGAAGAAAATGATGGAAGAGAGGAATATGGATAAAGGGAATATGGAAAAGAAGAATTTTCCCATATGTGCTAACTGTGGGAAGAAAATACCTAGAACATTACTGAAGGGAATGTGATTTTTTTATAAGTGGGGATAAAAATGACACCAAGTATGTGACTGTAAGGGTAAGAAAATGTTTTCAAATGTACAATGATTCATCTCCAAGGAGTTGGGACACTATGCGAACCAATGTTCAAATCATCAGAGTATGCCCCAAATGATACTATTGGATAATAATAATGTCATGATACTACCACAGATGTGGAGGAATGATTATAGTTCTTATGTTGTTATTAAAGAATTATGTCATTTATGTGTTGTATCACCAATGTACTGGTTAATATAATTATGGAGTATAAAATGATTGTACTATAGTAATATTTCATAAAGGACATGAGATTGTGTGGAACCAAGAAAAGTGACTCAATAGCAGGTTAAATTTTTGGAAAATATATGGTTGAGAGAATGATAAACCATAATATGGTTCCGATACCGAGGTAGTGATTTCAGAATAATACATGGTTGATTTGGATTAATTATATTGGATATTCTTGACTACCTTGAAACTGATTAATGATTTGTATATTCCATAATTGTTGGAGTTTAAAAAATTTTTGTATAGAAGGAGTATATCCATTATTCTATAAGGAATGAGGGACCATGAATGTAATCAATAAGGTTTTATGGTCATTTAGGAAGTTTCAGTTTTTTAAGAGAATACATGATGAAGGAGTTCACATGTTATTACACGGAAAAAAAGATCTTCGTTGTGTTTACCTTCTTTATAAATTTTGGTTTGTGAGTTTGGACTGAGGTATTTTGGATAATTCTAGTTTGGGATTATTTTTGGATTTCCATTAAAGGACATCCCGGAGGTCAGGCAACGACCAATAGCGTCCAGCAAGGCCGCGAGACTTGAACCCACAACCGAAGGGCGACAAGGGTGTATCACCTACCACTGGCCCACATAATGTCCTTAATTAAATAATGTAGTTTTTTAAAGTTGTATTAGATAAATTATAAATTCAGTTTTTTGGAACCCCAAATGAATAGGATAAATAGAATATATTTTATGATCTATTATCTTTTAAAGTGAAAGATGAGTTTGTGGTAGAAATTAGTTAAAGGATGGAAATCTACTTGTAAATTATATATTTCTATCATCTCTTATTTTATGAAGAAATTAATTCTAATAATTTATTTAATGGATATTAAAACCTAAAATGTGTTATCCTTATACCTTATGTTTTTTTTGAACCGATGGTATTTTAAATCATCATAAATTGATGAATTTAAGGACCTTAATTTTACACTTGTTTGTGATTGATGACCTCAATCAATACCTAAAAATATTTTCGTTTTTCCACTATTTATATATCTCTAGATTCCACCAATGTTCTCTTAATCAAGATAATAATTTGGTGGTGACCCTTTCATTTCTCTTTTCCTCTTATTAAGACTAAATTTTATTAACCCAATTTATGATGTGGGTTTTCCCAGAAAGATATTTTCTATTTTCAACCATTTATATTTGAAGAACAATTTCAGATTGTGAGGACGCAATTTATTAGAGGGGAGAGTGTAACACCCCAAGATTTCATAGTGCATTATTCATTCAAAATAATTGAATAACTTGCACTACACGCAACACCAAGTTCAAGCGCACCACGACCTACAAAACTAGCCGTTCAAAAGCGGTTATGAATAGTATTAACTGAATTTTGAACATTATATAATCCTTATAATTCTAGAATCCATATTATGAGTTTCTTAGACATAATTTATGAACAAATACATTTTTTTCAGATAAAAGTAGTATTTTTCAAAAATGCACTTTTACCAACATTTAATGGTGATCACTTTTTAAATCAAATATTTGAAACTTATATATATTTAATTTGACTAAATAAATTTATTCTTTATAATGGGGAAATCTAAATTTACATTGTGTAAATTTTTGGAATTTTTCTGATAATGTTTATTTTTTTAATGAATTGTGAAAAATATTGTATTTTAATTCTAAAGTGCCTTTTAATATTATTTATTTATATGTTTATATAATCTTTTTAATTTATTTTAAAGTTTAATTATAATATATTTTTACAATTTGATCCAATTTTGTTTATTGGAATTATTTTCACATTAAAATTGGACATAAACCAGAATCAATCTTTTCATAGTTATTGTTTCTTAAAAACACGCTATTTGATTTAATAACGGGAATTAATTATAAATTAATTAATGTCACTGATATGTTTTGAATTTTTTAAAATAGAATTAATTTTTGAATTCGGAATATCAAAATTTTATTAGGATGAATTTTTGGAATTTTTTTGTAAACATTCAATTTTTTATGAATAGTGAAAAACACTGAGTTATTATTTAAAACTGAATTTTTCATTAAATAATTATTTATTTTATTTAAATTGTTTTTTGGTCAAAATATATAAATAATATCTATATATGTTCAATTAAATTCATTGGAGTCATTTTTTAGTAAAATTAGATATACAAAATATTATTGAACTTTTCACCGTCTTTACCCACCTCCTCGGAGAATTTGCAAATTCACATAAAACATAATTTTAAAACTTCTGTGAGTGGAATTTCAAAAATTCAAGAGAAATGGTTAATATCAAGGAGTGAAATGTGGTTAAATAGGATAAAAATAATTTTCGGTCAATACTATCTTTTTGTTTTTATTTACAACGGTTAAAACTAAATAGGGTAATTTAGGGTTAAAATGATATTAATATTACCCTAACACAAGTCCTAATTCTCTTGGACAAGTTTATCTCGATTAAAAGAAACCATAGGAATAAAATATTATCATTTATGTCCACTTTGATTAGATTAGGACATTTATTATTATTTAATTCAATGAAAAGTTAAAAGAGTTAAAATCAATGTTTAATTACAAAAACATTTTTATATAGGGTTATAAAAAAGATACATTATATTGTAAATATTCAATAGAAATATAAAAATATTTCCTACATAATGGTATTTTATTTATAATTTTTATACATTAAATATTTTAATTTATTTATGACACAATGATGATGTGGTAATTACCTTATTAGTTAAGTATTAAAATAATTGATATTATAAATACCTACATAAATATAATATGAGACTTTTAATGAATTAAACGAATTTTATTTGTTAATATGACATGTTAAGATTGATTAAATTAATTGTTTTGGAAATAATAAATTTTTATGACTTTAAAAAATATATATTTTTAAATAATGTCAAAATTGACATAAAAGAGTTTTTAAAACAAATATTATATTATTAATTGATATTATATTCCTAAAAATATAAGGTTCGTCCATAGGACTTATATCATGATAGGTGTATCATTAATGGATCACTTGGGGGTCTTTTGGATTTATATAGTAAGTTTATTAACTATATAATAAAAAAATACAAAGTGACATGGTAAATGTCAAACAAATCAACTAAGAGTTTAAACTAAAAGATAAGGTTAATATAATGTCTCAATCCTATCTAAAATATATTGGTTGAAAGGAATTCGACCCATCCCCACCCTAGACATTAAATAATCTAGTTTGGAGCCATTATAAACCGAATATTAATTTATTTTAAAATAATACATTATGTTTTTCCTAAGGTGCCCCTCCTCCCGCTTATAAAAGAACACCACTTCTAACCAATTCCTCACACCTCTAAAAACTTTTTTCTCATCCAAACTCTGCCCAATTATGCTCCCAATATCCATCTCCTCCCCCTAGAAGCCTTACCTTAGGCTGAATTCACTTCAAGAGTCCTTTTTGGTTCAGACAAATGGGAGTTACCCAAATTAATGGTAACCATTTCTCTGAGCTTCTTTTCTCTTTTTTAATTCTCCAGCCCCTAAAATCTTCTTATTAATTTCTTCTGCAACAAAAATAGTATCCTAAATATACTAGGATATTTTTATGAGAAGTATTCAAACTACACTTACACACAACTCCATTTAATGGGTGAAGAACATAATGTTTCTGTGGATGGAAACCAAACGCCTCACGAAACGATGATTGTTCAATTGTCTCCTACAACCTCTCATGGTGGCCATTATGGTGGAACTATAATTAAATATAATATTAATTATATTTATTATATATATAAGCTTCTGTAAATCAATTTCATATCATACCATTATTCATTTCATGTTGTATATATATATGATAATTTCATTTGAGGAAGTGCGGACTGCCGCCCCCTCAAAGTGATATGACACATTCATACCATACATGAAACATATAAATAATGGTGTTAATGAAGTTATGTAACACATATTAGATATTATATTATACTGGAATAATAATATACCTATGTATCATTAGGTTTTGATTCCTTTTAAATGAAAAATGAAATGGAAGTAGCGTTCGTGCGTACGTACGGACTGTCGTCTCCACGAACGCGATGAGATTCATTCCTCATCGTATTCATCCAAGTTTAATTCTCATTTTATGATTAAAAGTAATTTTTAATGACTTGATATCTTTCTGGATATGAATAATATACAACCTATCCATAACAAACATGTCTTATGTAACAAAACATATAAAAGAAAGTGAGTAAGTTAAAACTCGAAACGACGATAATACTAAAATATTATTAACAAAGCTATATTAAAAGATAATATATGATATCATATGTATGTATATCATTCTTGTATAATTTAATAAAAATGATTTAACTATTATAAAAGAGTTTAACCTACCCTCAATCAAAGAAAAGTATAAGGTAATGGGTTTTCATCTCACTCCTTATTCCCATGACATTCATGCCATATTGCCACTATTACCTTTTGTGTGGGTTATGTACTGACCAAAATTGTATTATTTGTGTAATACATATTAATTTATGTATATTTACATATTCATTGTATGATACCTCTTTCATTGGATGTATGTTTCATAAGTTACAAAATTTTTAAGGGTTAATTTCACAATCTCTTTATTATCCGAAGTTGTTTTTACGTATGTATCTACTGGGACATATTTATTGTCCATGTCCATGTTTTATGAAAGAGTTTTCAAAACGATTCATTTAAAGAAAATTTTTAATAAAAAAACATTTAAAATGTTTAAATATTTATTCTTCTATATCTTTCTCATTAATGTCCATGTCTTCAAAATGGTTTTTAAGGATCTATTTTTATGGACATGAATGTTTTTGAAATTTTAATTCCTATAAAAAGTTTCAATGTTGTATGGGACACTTTGATTTAAAAATTTCATTAAATGACTTATTTTCTAAATTGTGTGACTTTTAAATGTTTTCATTAAAAAGTGGTATTTCTCCCGAAGAGTTTTACAAATCATTTTCAGCAACGTCAAAATCCTTTAATGGATTTTAATCATGTTTTGATGTTGATTTATCACGATACAAAGCTTCCACATTTTTTTGAATTTTTTGTGATATGATTGACTCTGGATGTGTTATTTTTATACAATTCATGTTTTATGGAGAAAGTATTGACATTTCGTATGCTAGTTTTAATACGAATGTTTATGTTATGTTTATACATGGTCATATGAGGAATGCATTGGACATAATAAGTGACAGGTGGAGCCCGCTATAGCCTATCAATGCATCAGTAGGTCTCATGAGACAAAATAGTATCTTGGAACGAGGCCTTGACAAAATCCTATTTGAAGTTTTGGTACGAGGCCTTGGCTACATGGTTATAATAGTCTAGCATTATGCATTTCATCATTATGAAAGTGGTTATTGATATTGCTTGTGATTATTTGATATGTAGAATATTAATGTGAATAAGAAAACGGCATTATTTCATTTTATATTTTCCTTATTATGCTGATGTTCAAGTTTAAAAGGATTTTGTTTTATTTATACAATTACATAAATGTTTATTCTTATTTATGAAAGATTCCTCTATATTGTTATCCTTACTGGGCATCTGAGCTCACCCCTTTCTATGTTTTATTTTTCCAGGATATGAAGAAGTATTTTATTAATGACCTACAGGGATCGTATGAGGGGATATGAAGAAAATATTTTCTTGTAGTTTTTCACTTTATGATGTAATGTAAACTTTATGAATATATCTAGTGTTTCCAAGGCTACTAAACTAATCGGTCATTCGAGACATGATCTATTGTGATCATGCCAATGTTTTGTAATAATGCACCGAATGTGGGTAACTGGGGTTGGGTCATTACAATTGCCTATAAGTAACGTATTAGGTTATATGGTAGAGTGAAAAAAATCCTCCATGATCCCATTACTAGTATACATGTATCCTAATATGAAGGGACTATATCCAACTATCAGATATATTTTCCACTAGGATCCACCTGACCTAATTTTAGAATAGAATTAATAAAATCACAAATAGATTGGTACATGTTATGTCTGACCTACATACCCAGTATGATTCATGGACACTGACCTATCCTAAATGGTCCAAAAGAAACACCACAAATATCAAATCTCGAAAAATGAATCATATTCAACAAAAAATTAACTCACAACAGTGTAAATTAAGAACAAAAATCTCATCACCCATGAAACCATGACCTCACTTCAAAAAGGTGTTCACAGCTCTCATGTAGGAGGTCCATCACATGTTTTAATGAATTTTTAGTCATACTGTATTGTAACTACCAAAATAATAAATTAGAATTATCCTATGATACTACTTTAGGATTCCCCAACTAGATCACTAGGTCTAGATTGTGTGACACATGACCTCAAACACCCCCCCCCCATACACCGGAGGTTTCTAACTTGAAGTAATGGTCTAGAATAATAGTAGGATATTGATCCCTAATATCAAATCCTAAAATGGTTGTAGAAATAATGAATGAAATTTAATCTGAAATAATCATCATTTTATGACAAAATCACTAAAAATAATGTTATATCAAATGATGATTTCATTCAATATACAAATATACCATCAGTAACCCACATGGATGACCACACATAATAATAAGTAATATATAATACAAGGTTATTCTCCTAATACCCAAAGACTCATCATAATCCATATTTCTTCAAACCTGTAAAGAAAAACAAGACCAATCCACTGTATAACCATGATATGTCCTAAAAAATATAAGTTATGTGTGTGTTGAGATACATTTTTTAGTGTGACTATAAACACAATTGGGTTTCACAATGAACTGCTAAATATACATCATCATTTTTATATTAATTCCTAATGAATGGAAATATATAAGTAAAGATTATTTTTTAAATATCAAGTGGTAACCAGGCCCCCACGATACTTTCTTTGTTTCATACCGATGTCGGGTTGTCGAGTTCAAACTGGGCCGCCCTCGTAAAAAATAAGAATTGATTTTCCTCATTATATAATTAATATATATTAAATCCTCACATACCAGATCATACCATAATTATAATATTATCACATATTTTATTAGGAAGTAAGGTCAGCATTTCTCTCAGATGATAAAAAAATATTCAATATAATTATATGTCATCCCACAAGGTTGTCAAAACCATAACTCTATCTGAGGTATGTCCATAAGTTCATCTTACCCCTATTTTTGTTGGGTCATACCAAAAGTCCAACCAAACTTCTGGTTGGGTCACAATTCCATCACATCAATAGCTATACTATGTCCATCAGCATGTCCGATCAAAACATGGTTCATGGGAAATGGCTGTGAAACCTCTCCGTCAATATGGTTTGTAAAAAGGACAATCAATCCGTTAGTAGTTCTGTGAGGTCATTTAACCCCTAGATATACTTGGTCAATTTATAAGTCCATCATACTAGATCCTATATCTTAGGTTAGGCCCCAAGGATGTAATTACCCTATGTTATCTCTAAGTTCCACATTCATCACTATCATCATCATATTAGAATATGATTCCCCATTAGGGTAAACTAATCCTTGATTCTATTCTTGTCCCAATAATTCTTGATAAAAACCCATCACATTATACGAATTAAAACATATTAATGAAAATAAGTGAAGTTCAAAATATAAAGCATAAATAATATGTCTCAAAGGCCACACATACACACTAGAGGAAAAATATATGAAACATAAATCTTATAATCCACCCATTCACACCCAACCATACCACATCACACAATTGTACTCATAGTAATGCATGAACACTCATTCACAACAAGATACAAAAACTAATACAATGGGACTAAAGGGATTGGAATTTCATTGGTGACACCATAGCCCAATGTCCCACATCAACCTCAGCCATAGATGGTGGGTCCCAATCCTACCCAAAATCATCTTCTCATTCCAATTCCACTTGCATAATCACTTATTTCTAAACACATTCCCATTACTAAAGATAGGGTATAATCTACCATCTCTCTTGGGATACTATGTAGCACAAATCCATACCTATCTAAACAACTCTAAGGGAAACACATAGGCTATTTTTGTAACTAATTCAACATCATGGAACCACCCAAGGAATCTCTCCCTCACATTCAGAACCACTTCCCATGTGTGGAATTATATTAAAATGAATATGAACATCACATGTTCATTCATGAATGTATCCCAGGTATGGAGAACAATTATATCCTCACCATATTCCTTAAGGGTTACTCAGTACCCATCATCTATTCCTGAGACCATATGGAATGCACCAATTTGTAATTCCATGGCTAAATTAACAGGTCAAACTTGTGTTCAAAACTGCCCCATTCACACCCTACCCTTATTCCGGATGAGTTCAACTAGAGGTGAGGTCCATGAATAAACGTGGTGAAAATATTTCATTGAATCAAATTATAAAATAAAAATTCTATCAATGAAACATAGGTAATCTATAATAATAATTAAATAATGAAAAAACAACTATATACAGTGTTTTTAAAAAATATTTTTTCATATATTTTTAAAAAATAAAATTTTCCACCAACTAGGATGATGAAACAAACAAATAAGTTGTAATGAAAAATATAATTATGATCTCCCCAAAATGGAATCGTTATCCCAAACCCAATCTCCACATACAAATCATGCTTTGAAATCTATTGAAGGGTGCGGGAATAAGAATATTAGGTTCTAAAAAATAACCATTATTATATTCAATAATATGTAAGTTTGTTCTTAAAAAGATGTAATATACAAAAAAATATGATCATAGAGATATCAACTTAAAACTAGGACACCACAATAGCTGATGAGAGGCACATGACTATCTAAGTTGTGGATTCAAACTAGCTCCCCTAATAACAAATAATATGTGCATTGGATCTATGTTATAAGGGATATCAAACATTATATTAACTATTAAATTGGAACCCAAGGATGGAATTATCACCTATCAAATCATTCTCCAAATACCTCTTATGTTACAAATAAAAATTCATGTCCAATCAATATTCAAGTCACACCATATGGTCATCAAACCCCTGTATTGGTCTCAAGTCAAGTCGAATTTTCATTTGAGCTAGTTTTATACTATGCCAGTACATAAGTTGAATAAATCATTTGGCCATCCAATAATGTTCTCAAACCCTTATATTTATTATATTAGGCCACATTTCCAATAAATCCTTATGTCAGGAAACAAGGTCATCACACCACTAATATTATGAGGTGAAACTAAATGGTTCCCCCACCCCATCCCCCCTCTCGTTCTATTCAATAACACCATCAAACCCATTCCATATATCTTGGTAAAATATTAAACGTTATTTAACATCTTTATTGCATTGAACAGATCTATTGGGATAACTATGACATGTTGATCAAATTTCTATTTTGAAATATGTAAAACCTCTATATGCTAATAATTCCCATACAATAGAAAAAATAATATAATTTCACAATATATCAGATAACACACAGGTCACATAGAACACACACCCTCGTATAAAAAACATATCAATATTAGAACACATGGTCCACCTACACAGATACAAGCTATAGTGAAAAGTTCTTTTTTTACATAAATATTTAATCCTATTAGTTTAATATTTAGTCCAAAACATAACTAGACATTCTAAAAACTTATAGGTTTAATTTATTTATAAACATGGACACATAATAAACATTTCCATAAGAGGTCCAAATTATCTCACACTAAGATACTTTTAAAAATAACCATTTTAAAACAAGTATTACTTACAAAAAGTGTTCATAACCATGTGAAATGAAACATAACAGTGGGTTACCTCAAATAATTAGTATGTATAAATAATGGAGATATCAATTATTACATAGACATATCAATAGTGTTAGGGTATGAAAACATGATATTTTCATTTTAAAACTGTACAATAAATTTCAATGATCATATTATTTATTCATTAAATAATTCATAGATGCATATAATTCAAGATTCATAAATTAATTAATGAACATAATAGATTAGATTAATGAACTGACATAAAATAGATGTTTTTTTAATACAAATAAATGTATAAAATCATTTCCATATTTGAGGGCTACTAAAAAATATTATCATGGTTGATTTGGATCACTATATATTCCTTTAATTCTATAGTCAAGCATTACACCAAATAATATCAATATGGATAATGTACCTTACTGAACTAGGATCACTCTTCATTCTAGTACTTATTATATCATGAGAAATACATTATTACCTAATTCATCAGATTGATATATAATTTTGGGACCACTATTTATATACTCATAACGAATCATATGTGATCTACAATATCATATATCATTCATCATATATCATTTTTTATCGAAATGATATATGATTCATTTTCATTTCCTGATTTCATTATTGAAAACCCAATGGAAAATAAATTAGTTTCATAAAAATTTCATTATCTTAATAAAAACGTATCCATATAAAGAATTCAAATGACATCCGTCAATTATATCCCCGGTATAGATTATGTAAAATCAATTTATTTTATCACAAATAATTTTTTTTGAAAGAACCATGAAATATTTCAAGAGTATTATACCTTCTTAAGTTCTCCATATCATATTTAAAATTTAGAGATTTAAAAAATTTTACGGGAAATAATTACTTTTAATGAACCGTGGTAACATGTAATGGATGCCTGAAATTGTTGAGTTCTCATGACAACAAGACATTTGGATCTGTTGTGTGTTTTAAAAATCGATTGCAATCACATTATCAATAAAATTCAAAATAGATCATTCGGAAAATGAAAAAGATATCATTTTAAATAATTATTTAGAAAAAAAATCATGGGTAAAAATGAATTTAAATAATGATAATATAATGTTAAAAATATTGTTAAAAAATTTTATAAAAAGCAATGTTATGGAATAAAAATTATTTTTTTTCTAACTTGAGAAAAAAGTATGCATTCATTAAAAATATTCATTCAATAGATGGATTACCTAAATAGTAAAAAATGTGTTCAAAAAATGTGTTCTAAAAAAATAAATATAGTATGTGTATATTTATTGGATTCATGGGAGATAGGTCATAAAAGTTCATCATTTAAAACATAATAAAAAATAATATTGATAAACAAGTAAATTATAATATAACTGCCTTACCACATTGGTCATATCTGAATAAAAACCCAACTAAAGATAAAATACTATATTGATAGGTATATATCCAAAAACTTCAATTGGATCATTATATAATAAACATGGGTGAATTATATACACCACATAATTGAAACAAGTAGTGAATATGGAATGTGTCTTATAAAAATAAAATTCCAACGAAAATTCCCTACTACTTTGTTAACATATCATTCATTACCCCATTAAAGTACTAATTCAAAATAATCTATAAGAATCCTGATATTAATATCATTAATGATATAAAATTTCAAAAGTTTCTTCATTAACTCCTAATAAAACTATATAGGTGTATAACATTACATATATCCCACAAAAGACAATTCAAGATTACAAAACAATACCCCAATCATGAATTTCATCGAATATTCCTTAAACTCCATTATAAAATATAGGAATTTATTATAAATATATAAAATAATATTTTAGATACTTATAATATAATACATTATCCGCATGTAATGTTTCAAAACCCATTTTTTAAAAATTAATTTCTGAAATCAAAATTTCAAGGTGCTAACTGTTTCATTTTTCATGAGAATTTCAATTTGGTATTTTTGGTCCATCTAACATGATCAGGGTTCAATGACTTCATAAATTTTATTCATTATTTAAAAAATATATATATATATATAACCATAAAATTTTGTTATAAAAAAATTAATTACATTGTTCATGGAGAGGGTATGTCATAAAAATGCACACAAGATGTTTTCACTTTTCCAAAGAGTGAATTAAAGAAAGGTAACTACTAATCCACCATTATATAATCCTTATTAATTCATATATATTAATTAAATCAATAAATATAATTAAAAATTTAAATTTTATTTTAATACATATCACATTACTTCTTGGATGTGGTAGTCCACATGTATTTAGAAGTGTCATTATCATTTCATGAAGAGTAGAAGGTAAGAAGATAGATATGATTCTATAATTATATAAGATTTATTTGTCATATTTATAATATAAAATAATTAAATATTTATTACTAACCATCCATGAAAATTGGTTTCAATAATTTTATTATTCCCCAATGTGGTAACGATATGTTGAATGTACGCAAGAGAAAAGCATCCACTTTATTTAAGATGAAAATAATGTATATATTGGTTATTACATAATCAGAATAATTTTTTTAAAAAATTTGATATATTGAATTATTTATTATTGAATGGATTTGATGGATAATATGTGTTTAGAGGAGATAAAATAAAAAATTATATCGAAATCTCTCTATTATGAGTAATATATCTTCATTGAGAAATGTTTTTTGGATTACACATTAATCATTGATGGGATTATCATTTGGAAAGTAGAGAATCTATATAATATGTTTAATAATTATAAAGAGTTATTTTTTTTGGAATTTTATATTATTTAAGGCTAAAAAACAAATATGATGATATGTAAATATGCACTCTTTTATAATTGATGGGAGGGGCACCCTAGGAAATACAGAAAGTACTAAATTAATATTAATGATTTTTTAGAGTCAAGTGACTCCAAATTTACATATTTAAAAGAAAGGATGAGGATAATTTGAAATTTTTTCGTCCATTAAAATTTAAAAATTTTAATTTTATTTACTTCCCCTTCTAATTAATTTTAACAACACATGTTAACCATTTTGACAACTACCGAATTGTCAAAGTATTTTACAATTCAAGTGTCACGAATGATACCATAATTTGACAAGTGAACCCTAAATAGTCCATGGTTGATATTTTAATCTGTATAAAATTATATTGTATAAGGATTGGATTTATTTTAATATTATATCCTATAATGAATTTATTTTAATATAAAATATCATTAATTCCGATTTTGAAATTGCCAGAAATATTATAATATAATAGCCATCAATTTCACATAATGTTGTTCCAAAATGACATTATTTATAATAAAATGAATATTTGGTATTAATATAATAATTAATTTTTTTAAAAAAAATTTATATATCTTTTAAAACCATATCTTTTTCTTAAAACCCTAGGTTAGAAAATTTTCAAATTAACCATTGTTATGATTTTTAAAAGATCAATGGTTTATAATTATTGATATTATTAAAAAATTTATTAATAAATGTACAATGGATTGTATTTTAGAATAATATTTTATTTAAATTTTCATATTTCATAGAAAAAAGATTTTTATATAATTTAATGAATTATATTTAATATAAAATAAAAATAATATCATTTTAAGAACTACTCAATAATTCAACTTCTAAAATAATATCATGGTAACTTAATTTGAATATAACACTTGAAAAAATACGTAAAATATTTTACTTATCTACAAAATTAATATCACATATTAATTCATCCAAATTTAATTAATTTAATTATTTTTATAATCATTTATAATATTTTAGTCAATTAATTGAATAAATATTATATTGTTATTTCATACGAATTCAACAAAATTATTTTATAAAAAATAATTACAAATAAATTATTATGAGAATAATATAATTAATATGTCTTGAAAATATTAAAAATGACCATATTCTCTACTTATTAACCTATAAAAGAAATTTAGTCATTCAATTCTAGAGAGTGATATTTTATATTTATTGTTAATTATAATTATTATAATGGTAATAATGAAAATTAAAACGACACAAAGTGTCCACGTATTCATGAAAAGGATGTAAAAGGCTAAACTAAAATTATAAAATATTATGAAGTAATTTTTTCGAGAAATTTTTAAGCATTATCAGAATATGTTATTTTAGTATTACCACTTTTAATCATACTAATGTGAAATATATTAACCAGGAATTCTATTCATAATTACCAACAATAATATCATTCTATTTAAAAATTTGGAAGCACTTAATTTTAAATATCGAACATATTTTTCATTATTTTATTCAGAAAATTTGTAGAATTTAATTTAAAATTAAAACTATAATACATGAAGAAAAATAGTATTCTAAAACAATATTTTCTCATTTATAAAATATTTTTATACCAAAATATTGTATATAATTAATTACATTGACACTAATTGGATTAATAATTATTTAAACAATATAATTTTAATTTTAAATTATTTTTTAAAAAATATTGAACATTTTAATTTCATTAAATGAAACGATATATTTCAATAAAAATTAGTATTACTCATCATTAAAAGAATAATAAAACATTTTAGAAAATATTCAAAAATTGACTTGGTGAAAATTTTGACCAAATGATTCCAAAATTGAACATCATTTTTCAATTATTATTTTCTAAAATAATAATATATTAATTATAATTTCCAGGAAAAAATTAAATAATAATAATTTTTAAAGAAAGTACATTTTGAATGCATAAAATTACTTGACTAAAAACATAGTTCACATTTCATAAGAATTAATCAATAAATTTTCATTGAGTATGTCAAATATAAATATATTTCATAATATATTTACTAATATGAGTATTCCTCAATTCAATTTCAAGTTCAAATTTATAAAATAATATTTTCAAAGTTTATCACAATTCACAAAAATTTCATTATTTCATTTTAATAAAGATATGAAGATTGTTATTCATTCAATTTATATTTTTGGGGAGTTATATTATCCCAATTTGAAAAAATTATACCCCCAAAATTTTATCTCATTCATAAATGAATCAATATTTTAAAATATTATTATTCAATACCAAAAACATATAGATGTATATTTAAACATTTTAAAAACGTTGTGTGGGAAACCATTGGATAACCTAAAATAGAGAATAATCATATTACCATATAAGTATTACATTATTAGGAATTAACATTTATAAAAAAAGGATAAAACTAGTTTCTATGTATCAATAGAGTTTGATAGAGGACATAGTCCAAATAAAGTTAATGAAAAAAATCCAAAAATACAAGATCATTGAAAAGACAATTGATTTATTGGAATTGATGTTAAAAGTAAAAGGTAAATTATTTGTGGATCCTTTTACTAATGTTGAGTGATTAATTTTATATTCTGATAGAGAATATGGGAAAATATATTTACATAATTTATTTCCATTTCATGACCAAAATTTAATATTTTATGTACTTAAAATATTTTCCAATTGATTTACTATTACAAGAAATGAGTATTAGAGATGATTTTTTTATTCATTATCAACTAGAATTAAATTTTAATTGATTTTATGATTTACAAAATGACGATAATAAATTTATTCTCTAACTAGTTATCATCAAAACAAAAAATAAATAACAAAATATATCCAATATGAATATATAATAATGTGATTAAATAATAATTGAATCTCTACATCCTGAATAATAACACCCAATGATCAACTTAATTCATTCTAAAAATAGTTATCCTTAATAACTCTCCAGAAATTATCTTACCAAATTCAATACCAAAAAACACAAAATATTTGATTACACCTATTTTTTCAATTTCATATATATCACTTTTGTATACAACCTGAAGTATCTAATAATATTTTATAACAAACAAGTGAATATCAGGAATATATATTCTTTTTAAACAAACTGTTCGTTTCCCAATATAATCTGAATAACCAAAAAACCACAAAGAATACATAAATTCTTCTGCAAGATAAGTCTATTTAATATATTCCAATAATAAAAAAATGAAATATACAAAATTAAATATGAGTAAAATCAAATTTCTATTAATTCACTAACCAATTCAAAGTCCCCAAATAGTATCCCATTTACATTATCAATTTTGATCATCAATTTTTCTCAACTACAAATTATTATATTATCATCAGACACATATTACATGTCATCTTTCACATAATCATGTGATATTTAAATAATAAACCTCACCACTAAATCAATTTTAATGGTTATTAGTCTAATTAAATTTATATTTTAAATTCCAAAAGGAAATACAATAGTGGAAAATCCATATATGAATCATTATTATTATAAAAAAATATCATTAAAAAAATTATGAAAATTATTAATTGAATCCTAGTATATACATTTTTAATCCATACACATTAAATATTTTTGTAACATAGGAACTTCCTTGACCTAGTAGTTAATCCTAGTATTAGGGCCTTATCTCAGATAATTCCCATGGTACCCACACATAAGACATTTATTTACTCAGTATTTTGCTGCACTACGAACTTTTTTTCTACAAATTAACCATATTACCATTCTACATTGAAAATCCAATGGGTTATCTATCCCAAATAATTGGGTTTACTATAATTTAACATAACTTCCCCTATTTTCATTTACATATGAAATATCAAAAAAAGTCAATCATCCTATCATTTTAAACATTTAGAAACTCAACGAGGATTACATTTTCAATCATATTTCATGATATATCATTCAACATATTCATATGGTTCATACTTCCAATTAATATTTCATTAAATTTCTCTTCATTAAGATCATTTAATTATCTATCAAATTCATAATTTACAAGAATATTCATTGTTCCAAAAAATATCAAAAAAAATAATCGTAGTGTGAGAAATAATAATCAGAGTGACGGATCATCAAAATTCATTTAGAAAATCTTTAGTTCATGAAACCTTCCTAACAAACTATGGCACCTTAGGTTTAACCTAGTTCATAACTTAATAACATATATTCAAATCCTTTACAAAGGATCATAATTAAAATGTGTATTAATCAAAGAATATAACACTAATGATTACAAAAAGGCACAAAATAAGAGAATATTCATCATGAAACAATATGATGGTTGAGGTATACTTGACCAACTCTATTCTTGTTTATAAACCTGGGATTTATCTTCTCCAAACCCATGCCCACATCTAGTATCTATCCAGATATGTGTTTTTATGAAACGAACATAATCTATGTCTTACCAAAAATATTATATGTAATCATACACTTATTATTATCCACATGGTTGTCAATAATGTTTTTGAATAATAATATATTAATATTTACTAATATATTATTTGATATTATTTCATGAGACTCATCATTTTCAAGCATAAATATTATATCTTATTTGATAAATATTCACTACATATCATTATGATCAACTCCATAACTATATTGTTTTATTGTATTTGGAAACATAGACCCATAAGAAAAACTTTTTATTAAGAGATATACCTAATCTCCCACTGTATTCATCATAATTTTCATGCTTATTTGACATTTCAAAAATAAATCCTCTCTTCATAACCATTGGAAAAATGGTGATCCCATATGCTCAGTAAGGGTAAGCATTTGAGATATCATGTATATCCTGAACATATATTTATTTTTAGGGTATGATAAAATGATCTTGTTATTTTATAATTCATACACAATATCTTATTTATCAAAATATTGAGTCATTTTATAAAATATGATTGTTCATAAAACAAGATTCATAATGTAATAAAAAATAATTATCCATGAGATCATAGAATTAGAATGAAATAAGTGTTTTTTCAATACACATTTGCATAGAAAATCATTTCCTTCATCATGGGGTATTTCCAAGACAACAATAGTGGATTTAGTTCACAACCAAAACCATCATATCAATATTCTGGGTTCTCCCCAATGCCATTATAAATGATAGATTTCCTTACTGAAATAGGATCATTCCTCCTTCCAACACATATAATATCATTGGATATCCATCATTACCAAATGATTTTTAGGGATGAATAATAATACTCCCACCCATCACATTATATTAATACAATATTATATTTACTATAATATCATAAATCATTCTCCATATATCATAACCCATGGAAAGAAAATGTGATTTATATACATTTCAGCATATCATCATATCATAAAAAGTGAAAAATAAATGTTTTTTATAAACCTCTCATCCTCATAATCATATTCCATTAAATGAAATAATATGTATATTTTCCTATTATTATATTCAGTTCATATTATATATAACAATAGTGGGTGTTATCTTAAATAAAATACTTCCATAAAATATCAATGGAACGTCTCTTGAGAAAAATAACCTTTTAATTTTTAAATCACTCATTAAAATATATAAATATAAAAATTATAATGAAAAACATTTTCATTTAAAATAAAATTTTAAAACTATAGATTTACTTTTTAAATCATTGTGCAATCATGAAGGTGTGGAATTTTGTTCATGTTTTGAAAATCAAAATAATGATTTGTTTCCAAATTTTGGTTATGATAAAAAAGTAATAGATTTATAAATCAAAAATAATATTCCATTGGATTTATTTTAAAATTAATACATGATAAAAATGAAGATATTAAATCATAAAAACGTTTAAAATGATTCAAAATATTTTTAAAAAAAAATTCACAAACACAAGAAATGATCTATTACATAAGACTGAAATAATGTCAAATTTACAAAAAAAATATTATTTTGGTATGTTAAGTACATAAATAGGGAAAAATGAAATGATTACATTTAGTCTATAGAAATAATAATAAGATGAATAATTAATATGATCAATGGTTGATAGGCTATAATGTCTTGTTGTTGGAATCATAACTGTCACGACCCGACCCTACCCGGGCTCGAGCCGCAACTAACCCAAGCCCACCACCACAGGCCAAGGGCTGGCGGCCAGCGTCAAAGGCTCAACAACTCGGGGAGGCCTTTGCCTAAGTACATGTACACACACATGCATCTCACTCAATGGAAAGGTGCAGAGTAAAAGGGAAAGTAATGTAAAAGGGAAACTGCAATATATATATAAACCAAAAAAGTGCATCGACCTCTAACAGTACAAAGAAAGTGTTAAATGTAAACTGAAAAGAAAAGGCGAAAAACATGCACCCAACCAGAAAAGTGCCACAAATCGACAACAGGTGAACAACAAGTAAACACCTGGGAGATTCCCACACCTAGAATCTGACTACAACCACTGCACGCGGTCCAAGTTCCCGAACTCTCAAACTCTACTGAAGTCATGACCAACCTGTCTGTCGTCTTCAAGGGCACACCATGTGTGGGAAAAGCCCAAGCAAGGGTGAGTATAAAAATACTCAGTAGGACACCCCGAAGTCTCGAGGGAGCAACAAAGGAGGTACCAAAGGGTGAGAAGTAGATTGAACAGGAATAGTAAATGAGTACAAAAAGGAGCGCAATAGAGTACAGTAGAGAGTCCAGCTCAACCAAAAAAGAGAAAGAAGGTATACTCGTCCAGACAAAAGGAGCTGGAAATGGTGAGAAGATGAACATCCCATCGAGTCTTCACTACCTATAGCATGAGAGTAGACTCATCCAACCACGAGAATCTATACATGGAAAGCACGTGGCATACCCCGTGCATCATCGCCTCTCCTGAAAAAAGAGTAACCAGAACCACTATGTGGGTACTATAACAGGGTATATCTATATCCTTATGCTCAAACAAGAATCCCAAACAAGGTCGTAAGGGGATCTCCATCCCGTAGCTCAACCCAAGAAAGTGAGTAGCTAACAGTCCTAGAAGTAAACACCATCGATGCCCAGCATCCCACACGTCTTCCCCGAACTGCAAGTCAAGGGGCTCAAATCACCACACCTTGACACTATCAACTTTGGGCAGCACTGACACACCCGCACAGTTTTAAGTCGCGTCGCAAGGATGGCTCTCAGTGGGGAAAGTGCCCCTTGCACTTGAGAGTTCTAGGAAAAGTCAAACCACCCCACATCACTGACTTGCAGTCGAGAGTTATTCTCAAAGCCAAAGATATCATATTACTGACCCGTACAAATGAGGGTCCTGATCCGGTAGACATGGAGTAAAGACACAGACTAGCCTAGTAGAAAGGAATGAGTCTGAAATGTAAACGGGTGACCCGCTACCCTGCCCTGCTGAAGGTTAAACCCTAACACATAATCATGCGACCCACTGCTCCAACCTGAGGGAGGGTAAACCCTAATACATCATCGGGAGACCCACTGCCCTACCCCGTGGGAGGGTAAACCTGGAATAAGTCGATAGGGGACCCACTGCCCACCCATGCTGGAGGGTAGACCAGGAATATGTTGACAGGCGACCCACTGCCCAGCCTTGCTGGAGTGTAGACCTGGAACAAGAAGACGGGAGACACACTGCCGATCCCTGCTTGAGGGTAGACCCTAAGAGGTCTTCAGGTGACCCAATGCATAGTTTATGCTGGAAGGAGGACCCTAAGTGTGTCGGGTGACCCACTGCCCAGTCTCGGCTTGAGGGTAAACCCTAGAGGTCAGTGAGGAACCCACTGCCCAGTCTCTACTGGAGGGTAAACCCGGAACTCCTCGGGCCATCCCTATTGGATGGTACTGCACCGGCCAACAGAACCCAGAGTGGGAATCGTGAAACCAACCAACTCCAGAACAAAACCAGGAGAAACCACTCAACCCTGCTGATCTAAACCATCATGAATAGTAGGACCCTCTATGTTATGAGAGGTCAAAGGTACGCAAGGTATAACACGACATTCCCATCGGGACCACATGACGTGTGGCCCCAAGCCAACTCCAACCAAGCACACAAACATTCTCAGGTACAAACAACCACATATACCTCCCAGTGTTCTTGCATACTGTCAGAGTTTTCCACATCTCCAACCCAAAGTCTATCATGCACAAGGCCCCCACCTTCAATAAGACGACGTAATCATATAAACTCCAACTTTCCACCTCAACGACTGAGGCATGGTCAACCACAACTCTTCAAGCATTACTTCACTCACAAGGGAGTGCACTTGATCTCACACCAATGGTTTCTTCCGAACACAGCAAGAAGAACCACAACCGGAGCACCTTTCATATTTCCTCATTTATTAAAATCATGTTTGAGGCTCCGCTTACGTGAATGGATTTCACTATTTTAATCCTCATGAAAAAACACGCGATATTGACTACTTACTTGCCCGAAACGGTCAACTGGTGGAAAAGGTACAATTTACCATAACCAACCTGTGTGGAGCCCACCCTAAGATCCCGAAACTGAACAAACGTAGCACACCACTTCAATCCCCTCGAAAAAACACTTGGGATTGACTACTCAATTGCCCAAAATGGACACTAGGTGAAAAAGGTAGTATTCTCCATAGTCAGGTCAGGTGGGACCCAAACCACATCCTCGAAAAAGGTTGGGCGAACTGCGCCACTGCAATGCACTCAGAAAAACACTTCAGATCGACTATACATTTGAGTGGAACGGATATACGGAGGAAAAGATACGTTCCGGCTTACCACGCACGAGCGGTACCATGCGGAACTCACACCCCGGTTTCGAAGCGCTACCAACAGATCTCACCGTTGAGATCCTCTAAAAAAATTACACATGGTAGACTATTCACATGTCCAAAATGGTCACTCGGTGATAGAGATGGAAAATCACCGTCAACACCCAAACGGCCCTCGTGGGGATCTCACCATCATGCCTAATCAAATCAGACATATTGCACAATTTCAATACCCTCGGAAAACATCCAGAATCGAATGCTTGCACTCCCCAAATGGACGCCCGATGAGAAAGTCGCTAAACGCTGCTCGCAGCTCAAAAGACAGGCCACGGAGCCCACACCTCAACTCCAGCATTAATTCCCAAAACCACCCTGTAATGATTTACCTCAGCGCCAGGGTCTCAACGCCACTGACGGTGCTCAAAACGGACGTCAGACGCGTCCGCACCGTCCAGAACAATATCCCTCTGAAAAAACGTCAATTCGCTTAATGACGTGTCGTGCCTCTGAGGCCCCTCGTTTCAGGAATTAAAAATTCCTGCAACCATCTCAAAATGTTCCCCTCGAGGCAAGGTCCATGTTTCCGCTGATGGCACGCCAAACAGACGCTTGTTGCTCAAGATACGAGCGTCCGAAGTTGGAGGGGAGAAACCCCTTGGGCCGGATCGGCCCGGTCCGGCCGGTCCGCCCTGCTGGGCCGGCACGCACCGGCCTGCCCGCTGAGCCCATGGACCAACCGATTCACGCGGCCCACCGTCACTCGATAGGCCAGAGTGGTCGGTCTGTAGCCCCACGGGGAGACCTTCGTTTTGTGGGTCTCTGTCCGCCGAGGTCGCGCCGCGACCCCAGTCGCCACCTCGACCCGGCGGGCTCGGCCCGCTGTGCCGCTTGAGCTGCCCGTTCCGCCGCGCTAAGGCGTCGCCGCCGCCTTCCGCTATCAAGCCCGCCTCCTGCCCTGTCGAGGTGCCTGCTCGCGCCGACTGCCCGACAGATGAGTCGCTCGCACCGACCGCCCTGCAAGGGACCCCCGCTGCCTGGAGCCACAGCGCACCGCCGCCTGGACCTCACCGGACTTCTAGAATACACCCAAAACTCCTGAAATTTCCTTAAACTTTTCCGAACCGCTGTGGTCTCCTCCATACTCGGATTTCAATTCATAAAGGTGATATGGAAAGAAAAAAATGTATACTACAGGACCATGCAATTTGTTCGAAGATAAAACATCAAATCGATACAAAAATTGGGATTCAATGATGGGTTAGGGATTTAAAACTCAAACAAACACTGCCTACATCTTGGGCATTGGCCGATACTCTGTCGTTGACCCATCGGAGTGGCCTCACCTCTCCGGAGGGGGGGAGGAGAGGGAAGAACGTTTCCAGGGGAGGGGGAAATGAGGGAGAATAGAAGGGGGGGGGGTTTGGTTAATTAAATAAATAAATTAACATAAACACCCTCTCGCGGCCCCATACCCGAACTCCCAACGGGGTTGGGATTAATCCTCCCCTAAGTTAAAAACCATGCTCTGAGCACAACAATAGTCTGGTAATTTTAATCTGAGGCCCCGTTAAAAAGTTATAAAAGCAACGCCACGAGCAGCTAAATTACGAAAACACCCCTAGGGCCATTTATCACAGACGGCCCGCGCCCGTGAAGATTACACCCCTCCTAGGGCAAACAGCAAGTTCGGATTCAACGGTGCCCGTCGGTTTCCCCTTATGAGCCACCATTTAAGAGATACTTGAGTTAAGCTGTTAAATGAATAAATTAATTACTTAATTTATCTGTTCCTCGCTCTGATAGCGAGGGAGGGGACCAAATATCCCGTGCTGACAAATTTTTTTTCGTTTCTAGGGTCAAAACCCCATTCTGAACCCATCTGTTAATTCAGATCTCAAATTTGAAGCTCCGTTTTGGAGTTATCCCATTTATTTGACGTGTCCAATGTGGATGCACTGAAAATTTAATTCCGGCCACTCTAGGGCTCGGAATAGCACGTCGTCTGAAGGCGCTGCTCTGGAATAACATCAAAAATATTCTATAGTCTTTCACAGCAAAAAATGGGTTCCTACAATAACAATTAAAAATACTAATAAAAAATGTTATTTTAACTAATGTCTCACACCACATTGGTAATATTTTAATAAAAACACCATGAAATACTAAATCATATGTTGGAATAAACATCCGCATGTTTTTTTAATTAATTATCATCATAAATTTCAACCAGGTGTAGTATATAAAACACATAAAAGAAAAAATTGTTGAATAAGGCATGTGTCTCATAGATATCAATGGGAGACGAAAAGACATTATCGTTTCGAAACCAATTGAATTGAAAATTATATTAATTTTATGAATTTTTATGATATTAATAAATTCCTTTTTTAGAAATTATCAGTAATGTCATATTTGGAAATACATGAAATATTTTAAGATAATAATTTTTTGACTTTTGTGAAATTTTTCTTAAGTGGAATGGATTATGAGATAATGAATATATTATCTAAATATAACATTCCAATCAAGAAATTTTGGTTTATATATCAATTTAATCCTTATGATTTGGTTTAACCCTTTGTTATCGAATTTTATCTTTAACCATGTTAATGTAATTTTCAATATTTATGTTTTATAATTTTTATTTTAAGGAAAATGTGGTTAATAAATAAGAAGATGTTGATATTTTCAATAATTTTTTTTATAATATCCTCCATAGATATTTAATGAATTGAAAATAATTTTAAAAAATATATTTAACATAAAAACTATTAATATCATTTTAATAAATATTTCCATAATTTTAATTAAAAAAATATCGTAATGGGATTGAAATAAAAACCTTTTAAACTTATATAATTTGTTGTATATATCACCTTGACCCTAGAAGATCGAAGTTGGTGCCCTAATTTATTAAATTTGAATAGATACAAGGATGATGTATCTCGAATGATTAAATAGTTTAGTTATTTTAGAAACAATATGGATATAGTAGTTCAATATTATAACCCAAACCTAAAAAATCACTTAATAACATCCAAAGATAATAACATGATCTCTTAGATTAACCCTACAATTCATTCAGAGTTTAATCATCCTCATAACCATGAAGCATAAAACAAAAGAAATGGGTGATCCCAGATGATCAATAATGGTAAGAAATATAGTGGAATATATCATATACTTCATCATTATATATGATGAATAACTACAAACACATGCCTTTAAAAATGATCTTGAAGAAATTATGGAAGAAATATTATATGACTAAATAATTCCATATTGATCAATATACATGGGTATTCTATTAGATAAATGTCCTCATGAACTTTTAATTACAATTTTTAAAATGAGGGAATGCCTAATTTGGGACATCATAACCATAATGTCAAGGCCTTGTTTGAAGACCATAACTATCAATTTTTTAAAGGCCTCCGGCGAAGATCATAGTTTTTTCTCAGGAGACCTATGAGGGCACCAAGGGGATATAATAGGTCCCACCTAACACATATTAAGTCCTCTACCATACTCTTATGAACATGGATGAATATAAACAATATACACATTCATATTTAAAATAACACATGATATTTAAATATCAATCCCCAATCATTAATTATAAACAGTCACCATTCGGAGTAATATGGTGAATGAATTCAAGATAACCAATCCACAGTCAAAATAATCATAAAAAATTCTATAAAAAAGTTGGATGATATCATAGGAGATAATACTAATTGATTTAAAAGATTCAATAATGGACTATGACATAAGAAAATATACATTTTAATGATACCATTGAAAATCTTTGAGGGAATAATCCTTAAACATTCCAATGTGTCTCGTACCACCATGAGATATTATAATCATAATCCCATAAAATATTATGGGAATAACAACACTCTTTATATGTCATTCCAAATAGAAGTACATACACAACAATTATGAAATAAGTGGTGAATAAGGCATATATCTCAAAAAAGATGAAGTGAGATGAGAAACAAAATCCTTTTTTACATTAGAAAGGAGAGTTCCTTTGGAAAATCATTTCTATTTGTTCTAAAATCAGATTATAAATATTGATATCCCATTAAATAATAGATATTTTAATTGAAATTACATTACATAAATAAATAAAGTCATATTTATGTGAAATAATATAGAAATATTATTTAAATTTTCAATAGAAATATAACATTTTAGTGTGGATTAAGGAAGATATTAATGGATTTTATAGAGAAAAGGAATGTTTGCTTTAATAAAATAATAAATGATCCAAAATATATTTTTCATGTTAAAATTTCTTATTTTATATTAATAAATATGGATGAAAACAAATTTTTGATTGATCCTTAAAATCGGTATGAATTTGAGAAGATCCTTTAATCAGACGTGCATTTCGTAATTTTTTTAAGATTCATTTAAAACTTCTAACTCCCTATTAAAAAGAATGACTATTATTGCCCAAAATAAATAGATAATTCAAAAAAAATTATGAGGGTTATAAATAAATAAATAGGAATTTTTTTTAAGTATATATTGAATAAAAGTAACCAGAATAAAAATGGTTGTTCGGGTGTACAATACATAAAACATTGTAATCAATTGAATCGTACGACCCAAAATTAATAATTATCAAATGATACATTATATATCATTAAAATAAAGTTATTAATGATATAAAACATCAATGTTATGTAAACATAAACTATACACAAGTAGTGGTAGTAAATACATAATATCTCTCAAAAATGGATGTGAGATTAAGAAACCATTATAAACATTTTGGTATCGAAATGATGTTATAATGATGGATTGATGAGTGGTAATGGGGTTTCATGTAATTTACACTTCAAATGGGATGTATGGTTGAGGTTTGAAAACATACTCCATATTTTGGAATTGAAAATAAATGGATACAACCATCAGGGTATTCTTTAATAACAGTGAGAGAGAGGTTCCCATACCTTAAATCTGTGGATGATTATCTCTTGATCTTAATGGCCTGAATAACCAAATTCGGGTAATTAATTAAAATTTTCAGAACCCGTTATACATTTATATGTTTCATTATGACTTTATAAAGTTCATTCATTGTCATTTATATGGGATAATGGGTTCAATTTTGTTGTTCATGAGTGCTCATTTTCATAATATTCATGATCTGATCACTTATAAAACAGTATGTCACTTCATATAATAATGGATTTGAAGTCCCAAAATGATTTTATATATTATTATGAACATTAATAAGATTCAATTTTTCTAAAATTAATTTTTTTTATTTGGAGGGAATGAGAGCCAATATGTAAAACAATAATTGTAAAAAATTGGATTAATTTCACGAGATCGCTCACTATTACCATGATTTGCATTATTATATTACATCATGATTGAAAAAGGATTCACGAAAATTAAATAAGATAAAATAAATATATAACAGTTCGATTCAACCATACAAATGGTTTCATGTCCAGATTGGAAGATGGTAAATCCAAATGAAATCCTTGTCATCGTTGAATATGATAAATCAACTCATCTCAAACGATGTTTCATTTTTAGAATAAATCAGGTGGAAAGGAGAGATAATGATGAATTATATCATTATAATATCAAAATTACAGTACATGTATGCTACTAGAATTTAATTACATTTTTATGATTATTTATTAGAAAGGAAAATAGAATAAAGTAAAATAATAATGAAGGAAAATAAAAGAGGAATTTTACCTTTTGAATTAAATGACCATTAGAGCCTCTTAAGGGAATAAGATTTGGCCTTTTTATGAGACCATGGGATGATGATCATGGGGTAGAAGCATGGGAGGAGATTTGGGTATACATTTGATAAGGCACAAGGATTTATAAGAGGATAAAGAATTGGGTGGAAGATGTGGTTTTTGTCACGACCCGTCCTCGGGGCCCGTGCCGTGACTACCCCAAGCCCGCCTTCCATAGGCCAGGGGCTGGCTACTAGCACCAAGGCGTAAAATCCCAGTAAACAGGGAAGGCATTGCCTTTATAAGTAACAACCACACAGAGTCAGCAAGCGGAAAGTAAAGTGCAGAAAGTAAAGGGGCCGGAAATACAAGCCCAACTGTAAAGTACAACTGAAAAGTAAAGTACAGCAACTGAAGAAAAGACGGCGGCCTCGTGTCGTCCACTGGCAATCCCACCTGAAGGGTGGGTAAAGATATCCTCCAGGCTCCTCGGGTCCCACGTCCGCTCCGAGCACGTTCCGCCCAGTGGTCCACCTCCAGGTACCGTCCTTCTCCACGCCCCAACCGTGATCAGCGCTGTCCGTCGTCTGCAACCAACACAACAAGGTGCGGGCATAGCCCGTGCAGGGTGAGTACAAGCTACTCAGTAAGGACCCCGAGACCCCCGAAGGTCTCCCGAAATCCACAAAGGATATAGCACAAAAGAAAGATGCAATCACGAAGTAACATCTGACTTGACTTAGGTATATGCCCATACATATACCTAAGTCCCCATTTCTAGCTCTGCTCACGAGCTCGAGAACAACTCAATCCACAAAGGAAAGCAAGACTCAAATCCACAAGGAGAGTAAACAGTAAATCCACAAAGGATAGTTCAACACAATCCACAAAGGAGAGTAAACAGTAAATCCACTTAGGATAGTTCAACACAATCCACATAGGAGAGTAACATAAGATTCAGCTCAACCAGGTATACTTTTTCAGATGACGTCAAAGATGATCACTGATCCATCTAAGTCGTCGGACCCACGAAGGATCGATAGGTACTAACCCCCGCAAAAGACCCACACAGGATCGGGCTCACACAGAACCTGTAGGCAGTGGCTCACACAGAACCGGTAGTAAGGACCCACACAGGATCGGGCTCACACAGAACCTGTAGGCAGAGGCTCACACAGAACCGGTAGCACTGATCCACGCCGATCGCTGAGTGCAGTAGTCGATGCAGTCCACGGAGGATCTCTGCTCTGCCGTCGCCGCAGTCCACGAAGGATCTCTGCTCTGCCGTCGTCGCAGTCCACGGAGGATCTCTGCTCTGCCGTCGTCGCAGTCCACGGAGGATCTCTGCTCTGTCGTCGCCGCAGTCCACGAAGGATCTCTGCTCTGCCGTCGTTGCAGTCCACAGAGGATCTCTGCTCTGCCGTCGCCGCAGTCCACGGAGGATCTCTGCTCTGCCGTCGTCGCAGTCCACGGAGGATCTCTGCTCTGTCGTCGAAGTCACAGCCAGCGCTAGGGTTCCCGCACAAAGCGAGCTCGTTTAGGAGGGTCCGCTCCACGAGCCGAGAGGCTGATACATCAACTGACACGTAGTCCGAAGTTGATGTATCCAAAAGTTCCGTATCGACAACAGGATCTCAACGCAACAGACGGCGCGTCAATCGGACGCCCGGTCTGAGAGTTATTGGCATTTTCGTCCCAGGGGCCCGGTTGGTTTTTAGGGCAAAACCGACCCGACCGTACTCTGCCTGTATCCGATCCTCGGGCGGAGTATGCCAAAAGTTCCGTCTCACTTAGAGGAAACTACCACAGCTGACGGTACGTCGTTCGGACGTTCGTAGCTCAAGTTATGAGCGTTTCTGCTCCGAGGGCCCGGTTGGTTTCGTGTACGAACCAACCCGGCCGAACCCAAAGTCTTCCGAAACCTTGAGTATAATATACCGAAACGACCGTCTCGATCCAAGGATCGCGTAGCCGCTGACGGTTCGTCAATCGGAGGTCCCAGGCCCAAGATATGGGCGAAAGACCGAAGAGGGCCCGAAACGGGGGTTCTGGGCCCGGGGCGACCCGGCCCGAACCCCCCCTGGGGTCGGCCCGACCCGGGTCGGCCCGACCCGGCCCGGCCCAGCTAGTCCGGGTCCGGTCCGGCCTGGGCGCGGCCCGGCCGACCGGACCGGCCGGCTCGGCCGGCGCGGCTTGGCCAGCCGCGCGGTTGGAAGGCCGCGGGCGTAGCCCGCGGTCGAGGGAGCCGCGGCCCGCATGCGGGCCGCGTGGGTGGTCAGCGGACGCGGCGCATTGCCGCATCCCGACCGGGTGGACCGGACCCGCGGACCGCGGGTCCGCTGGTTCGCCGCCGCCGCGGCCGAGCCGCGGCGGATTCCTCCGGCGGCGCGCCGAGCGCCGCCGCCCCCGGTCGCCGGCGCCGCCGCGCCGGCGACCCGCGCCGCCGCCTCCTTCCGCGGGCCGCCGGAGATGCTCCGGTGGCCCGATTTGCCTCCCGTCTGCGCCGATGCCCCGCCCGGATGCCGACCTTCACTGCGGAAACAACGGATCGCCCCTGCCACGCGGTTTGTCGTCGTCTGCCATATCCGCACAACAAAAGAGATCGGCGGAGGGTTGCCGGGTCTTGTTCGTTAGACCCGCACCCTCCGCGTTAATCATAAACAACGGGAGAAAAGAAAAAGATGATCAACACATGATCCAACAATTTTATTTAAAGATAAATTTGTTCGTTTAAAACCGGCTTTTTAAATTTTCAAGAACGTTCACGAGAAAATTTAAAAAGGGGTAACTTTTCCCAAAATAAATCCCTACCTCGAAGTCGTCGTCGGACGAGAGGTCGTCGCGGAAAGAGGGGATCGTTGCGGAAAAGACGTTCGTCGCACCGCGGGAAAAACGTCGCACCGACGATCTCCGGATCTGGAACAAACGGATTTAATTTATTAAATCCGTTGTCATTGAAAATTAAAAAAAAGAGAATTAAGGTTCGATTCTCACCTTAGTTGCCGAACGAGGATCGGCCGCGGAAGAAGAGCGTCGCCGAAGAACGTCGCGGGTAAAGCTCGTCGACGTCGCAGATCTCGGTGTGCGTCGTCGAATTCCGGTCGCCAGCGTTCTTCGCGTTCTTCGCGTTCTTCGCGGGGAGATGAAGGAACGAAGATTCTCTCAAATCCTTTCCAAGGATTTTTAGGTTGGTCTTATTTTATAAACATGCCAACACACGAACTGGTTAAGAAACGATCCATCAATTCGAAAGAAACGACCCAATTAATTCACGAAAGAAACAGCCCATTTAATTCACGAAATAAACCGCCCAATTAAATGGTCTGTTAAGAATTAAAGAAAATGCGTCGGTTGACTTTTCAGTTACTTTGACGGGTTTTCGCGGGTGCGTTACTTAGCGAAAGAAACGGCGGGGCTCGTGCGGACCCCACAGCACAAATATCCTACCAAGGGGGGTAGGATATTTCCGGATAGCATCCTATCCAGTTCAACTCAGTTCAAGCCGCCCTTAAGTGGCTTCAAGTGGCTTCCAAGCAGCTTAAGTGAAATAAAATAAAGTTGTCGCACAAACTTTATTTTATTTCCGACTTAAAGCCGCAAAATTTAAAAACCACGTCTGAGCAAACGCAACTCCGGAAGAGGTGTTTCTAAGAAAATACCGGCGCTGCGATTTCATCGGTGCCCTCAGAATTTGATTCTGGGCACCGGTTCAAAAGATAGAAAAACCCGCTCGTCCGTTCACTGAACGTACCCGAGCCAAACTTCGGAAAATGATTCCGGGCACACCGGGCCTCGGAATCAGGTGCCGTCTGAAGCTGCGCTCTTGTAAAATTCCAAAGAAAATTAAGAAAAAAATTTCCTTGAAATTTGCGGGTCTTTACATTACTCCCACCTCAGGGCTTTACGTCCCCGTAAAGATACATCAAAACTAGGGGAACAAATGGGGGTACTGAGCACGCATCTGAGCCTCCCGCTCTCAAGTGCTCTCCTGGAGGTTCCCGTGCTGCCATCTGACGCGCACAAGAGGAATCGACCGCCCACGTAGGACCCGCTCCTGTCGATCCTCGATCTCCACTGGGACCTCCGCAAAAGTCGCCCCATCGTCCACGTCCAGCTCCCCAAAGTCGATGATGTGCGTCGGGTCGTGCACGTATCTCCTCAGCTGAGACACGTGAAAGACGTCGTGCACCCGGTGCAACTGAGGTGGTAGAGCCAGGCGATAAGCCACCTCTCCTATCCTGCTGAGGACCTGGAAAGGCCCGATGAAGCGTGGAGACAACTTGCCGCCTCGGCCAAATCTCCGTAAACCACGTCGAGGTGAGACACGCAAAAAGACGTGGTCGCCATCCTCGAACTCCAGTGGCCTCCGCCTCCTGTCAGCATATGACTTCTGCCGGCTCTGAGCTGTCCACATCCTCTCCTGGATGATCTGGACCTTCTCTGTCGTGGCTCGGACCATCTCTGGTCCCACGAGTGCTGACTCCCCAGGGTCTGTCCAGCACAACGGTGATCTGCAGGGTCTGCCGTACAATGCCTCGTATGGTGCCATCCCGATGGTGGAGTGGTAGCTGTTGTTGTACGCGAACTCCACCAAGGGTAGGTGGTCCTCCCAGCTGCGACCAAAGTCGAGAACACATGCACGGAGCATGTCCTCGAGTGTCTGTATGGTCCTCTCCGTCTGACCATCTGTCTGAGGGTGGAAGGCTGTGCTCAGATGGAGCCGCGTCCCGAACGCCTCCTGCAACCCCTTCCAAAGCCGGGAAGTGAAACGAGCATCTCGATCGGAGACGATAGACGATGGCACACCATGAAGCCGTACGATCTCCTGGACGTAAAGACGTTCCAAGCTCTCCACTGAGCCCTGCTCTCTGATGGGTAAGAAGTGTGCCGACTTGGTAAGTCGGTCGACAATCACCCAAATGGAGTCGTGACCTCTGGAAGTGCGTGGAAGTCCAGTCACGAAGTCCATAGATATGCCATCCCACTTCCACTCCGGGACCTCCAAGGGCTGTACCAAGCCTGCTGGTACCTGATGCTCTGCCTTCACCTGCTGGCAGGTGAGGCATCGTGAAACGAACTCTGCCACAGCTTTCTTCATGCCCGGCCACCAGTGCTGTCGTCTGAGATCCTGGTACATCTTCGCCACTCCGGGATGTACCGCCAAGGGAGAAGTGTGAAACTCTCTCAGCACCTCCTCTCGTAAAGCAACTGATACGAAGGTACGCCCTCTGAAAAAGGATGTCGTGCTCTGCTCCAAGGGAGAAACCATCAGGCGCCTGACCTGAGGATATCAGTGCACGCCGGGTCTCACAGTCAGCGTCCCCACGTTGAGCCTCTCTGACCCGCTGTAGAAGTGGAGGAGAGACTGTGAGAGACTGAAGAAAGGTTGCTCCGTCTCTATCCACGAAGGATATCTGCAAGGAGGCTAGCTACTCCGTCGCCTCCTCAAGTAGCTGAATGTCCGTCCTCCTGCTGAGGGCATCGGCTACCACGTTCCCCTTCCCAGGAGTATAGACTATCTCAAAGTCATAGTCCTGGAGGAACTCAAGCCATCTCCGCTGTCTCAGGTTCAGGTCCTTCTGAGAGAAGATATACCTGAGACTCTGGTGGTCAGAAAAGACAGTGAAGCGCTCGCCCATCAGATAGTGCCGCCAAGTCATCAGAGCGAAGACCACTGCTGCTAACTCCAGGTCATGAGTGGCGTAGTTCTGCTCATGCGGGCTCAACTGACGTGATCCGTAGGCAATCACGGCCCGCTCCTGCATCAGGACGCACCCGAGTCCAGTCCCTGATGCGTCGCAGTAAACTACGTATCCAACTCCCTCCTCAGGCAACCTCAAGATAGGTGCGCTGGTCAATCTCTGTCTCAGCTCCTGGAAGCTCTGCTGACATCTGTCTGACCACACAAAGGGTTTCCCCTTCTTCGTCAAGGCTGAGAGTGGTGCCGCAACTCTGGAGAAGTCTGGCACGAATCTCCGATAGTATCCCGCTAGGCCCAAGAAGCTCCGCACCTCTGTCATGCTCCTGGGTGGCTCCCAAGCTAGCACTGCCTCGATCATCGCGGGATCCACTGCAACTCCCGCCTCAGAAATGACGTGCCCCAAGAAATGGACCTCACGTAACCAGAACTGGCATTTTGAGAGCTTTCCATAAAGCTGCTGCTCTCGGAGTGTGTCTAGCACTACTCGCAGGTGGTAGGCATGCTCCTCCTCAGTCGTCGAGTATACCAAAATGTCGTCAATGAAGAGAACGACAAATCGGTCGAGGTATGGCTGGAAGATCCTGTTCATGAGGCTCATGAACACTGCTGGAGCATTGGTTACGCCGAATGGCATAACCAAGAACTCATAATGGCCATACCGACACCTGAAGGCCGTCTTCTGTACGTCCTCGTCTCGAACTCTGAGCTGATGATAGCCTGACCGGAGGTCTATCTTCGAGAACCACCGCGCTCCCTTGAGCTGATCGAAGAGGTCACCAATCCGTGGCAGCGGATACTTGTTCCTCACTGTCACCTGGTTCAGGCGACGATAGTCGACACACAGTCGCAAGCTCTCGTCCGCCTTCTTGGCGAACAAAATCGGGGAAGCCCAGGGTGAAACACTGGGTCGGATAAACCCCTTGCTCTGCATGTCGTCCAACTGTACCCGCAGCTCTCGAAGCTCAGCGGGGGCCATCCGATATGCTGGAGTAGATATCGGGGCTGTCCCGGGGTACAAGTCGATGTAAAAGTCTACCTCTCTACGAGGAGGTAGCACTGGAACGTCGTGGGGAAAGACGTCCACGTACTGGTCCACTACTGCAGGAAAAGCCGGACTCCGCACGTCCACTGCTCCTAGGATGAGGCTAGCCAACTGATGAGGGATGGGCTGCACTCTCCTCCGCGGAAGTCCATCCTGTGCTGCAAAGGTTCCCTTCTCGCCGGTGAAGGTAAACATGCTCCCGTCGGTGCGAACACATCGCACCTTGCGCCTAAAACAGTCGATCTGGGCATGACCCGTGGATAGCCAATCCATGCCCAAGATGACGTCGTAAGGCCTCGACGCCGCTACAAGGAGATCCCAGCCGAAGCTCTCGCCTCCTAGAGTAAGCTCACACTGCCGGCACCAGTGCGTAATCGTCGAGTCTGCTCCCGTAGGAGTCTCTAGCCGTAAGGATCGAGCCAACGGCTCAGTCGGAATCTCCGAGCTCCGAACAAGGGCACCACAGTCAGAACAGTATACCTGGTGAGCTGGCACAAGTAATCACAAAGAAAACTTGAGACTTTCGTAAAGCAGATCAGTATACCCGGTGAGCTGACACAAGTAATCACAAAGAAAACTTGAAACACACACGCAATCAATGTTTTCATGCATTAAGTCGGAAATCAGGAGTCAGGGTCCTGGTGTACGGATACGTCGGCCGCCGCACCAACACTGGGCTCCCTGAACTGATAACCACACTCAATACACTAAACACTATTGCTTCATATAGAAAGAAAGGACGATCAGAGTCTGCAGTAGAACCGACCACCTCTGATACCAATTTGTCACGACCCGTCCTCGGGGCCCGTGCCGTGACTACCCCAAGCCCGCCTTCCATAGGCCAGGGGCTGGCGACTAGCACCAAGGCGTAAAATCCCAGTAAACAGGGAAGGCATTGCCTTTATAAGTAACAACCACACAGAGTCAGCAAGCGGAAAGTAAAGTGCAGAAAGTAAAGGGGCCGGAAATACAAGCCCAACTGTAAAGTACAACTGAAAAGTAAAGTACAGCAACTGAAGAAAAGACGGCGGCCTCGTGTCGTCCACTGACAATCCCACCTGAAGGGTGGGTACAGATATCCTCCAGGCTCCTCGGGTCCCACGTCCGCTCCGAGCACGTTCCGCCCAGTGGTCCACCTCCAGGTACCGTCCTGCTCCACGCCCCAACCGTGATCAGCGCTGTCCGTCGTCTGCAACCAACACAACAAGGTGCGGGCATAGCCCGTGCAGGGGTGAGTACAAGCTACTCAGTAAGGACCCCGAGACCCCCGAAGGTCTCCCGAAATCCACAAAGGATATAGCACAAAAGAAAGATGCAATCACGAAGTAACATCTGACTTGACTTAGGTATATGCCCATACATATACCTAAGTCCCCATTTCTAGCTCTGCTCACGAGCTCGAGAACAACTCAATCCACAAAGGAAAGCAAGACTCAAATCCACAAGGAGAGTAAACAGTAAATCCACAAAGGATAGTTCAACACAATCCACAAAGGAGAGTAAACAGTAAATCCACTTAGGATAGTTCAACACAATCCACATAGGAGAGTAACATAAGATTCAGCTCAACCAGGTATACTTTTTCAGATGACGTCAAAGATGATCACTGATCCATCTAAGTCGTCGGACCCACGAAGGATCGATAGGTACTAACCCCCGCAAAAGACCCACACAGGATCGGGCTCACACAGAACCTGTAGGCAGTGGCTCACACAGAACCGGTAGTAAGGACCCACACAGGATCGGGCTCACACAGAACCTGTAGGCAGAGGCTCACACAGAACCGGTAGCACTGATCCACGCAGGATCGCTGAGTGCAGTAGTCGACGCAGTCCACGGAGGATCTCTGCTCTGTCGTCGCCGCAGTCCACGAAGGATCTCTGCTCTGCCGTCGTCGCAGTCCACTGAGGATCTCAGCTCTGCCGTCGTCGCAGTCCACGGAGGATCTCTGCTCTGTCGTCGCCGCAGTCCACGAAGGATCTCTGCTCTGCCGTCGTTGCAGTCCACGGAGGATCTCTGCTCTGCCGTCGCCGCAGTCCACGGAGGATCTCTGCTCTGCCGTCGTCGCAGTCCACGGAGGATCTATGCTCTGTCGTCGAAGTCACAGCCAGCGCTAGGGTTCCCGCACAAAGCGAGCTCGTTTAGGAGGGTCCGCTCCACGAGCCGAGAGGCTGATACATCAACTGACACGTAGTCCGAAGTTGATGTATCCAAAAGATCCGTATCGACAACAGGATCTCAACGCAACAGACGGCGCGTCAATCGGACGCCCGGTCTGAGAGTTATTGGCATTTTCGTTCCAGGGGCCCGGTTGGTTTTTAGGGCAAAACCGACCCGACCGTACTCCGCCTGTATCCGATCCTCGGGCGGAGTATGCCAAAAGTTCCGTCTCACTTAGAGGAAACTACCACAGCTGACGGTACGTCGTTCGGACGTCCGTAGCTCAAGTTATGAGCGTTTCTGCTCCGAGGGCCCGGTTGGTTTCGTGTACGAACCAACCCGGCCGAACCCAAAGTCTTCCGAAACCTTGAGTATAATATACCGAAACGACCGTCTCGATCCAAGGATCGCGTAGCCGCTGACGGTTCGTCAATCGGAGGTCCCAGGCCCAAGATATGGGCGAAAGACCGAAGAGGGCCCGAAACGGGGGTTCTGGGCCCGGGGCGACCCGGCCCGAACCCCCCCTGGGGTCGGCCCGACCCGGCCCGGCCCAGCTAGGCCGGGTCCGGTCCGGCCGGGGCGCGGCCCGGCCGACCGGACCGGCCGGCTCGGCCGGCGCGGCTTGGCCAGCCGCGCGGTTGGAAGGCCGCGGGCGTAGCCCGCGGTCGAGGGAGCCGCGGCCCGCATGCGGGCCGCGCGGGTGGTCAGCGGACGCGGCGCATTGCCGCGTCCCGACCGGGTGGACCGGACCCGCGGACCGCGGGTCCGCTGGTTCGCCGCCGCCGCGGCCGAGCCGCGGCGGATTCCTCCGGCGGCGCGCCGAGCGCCGCCGCCCCCGGTCGCCGGCGCCGCCGCGCCGGCGACCCGCGCCGCCGCCTCCTTCCGCGGGCCGCCGGAGATGCTCCGGTGGCCCGATTTGCCTCCCGTCTGCGCCGATGCCCCTCCCGGATGCCGACCTTCACTGTGGAAACAACGGATCGCCCCTGCCGCGCGGTTTGTCGTCGTCTGCCATATCCGCACAACAAAAGAGATCGGCGGAGGGTTGCCGGGTCTTGTTCGTTAGACCCGCACCCTCCGCGTTAATCATAAACAACGGGAGAAAAGAAAAAGATGATCAACACATGATCCAACAATTTTATTTAAAGATAAAATTGTTCGTTTAAAACCGTCTTTTTAAATTTTCAAGAACGTTCACGAGAAAATTTAAAAAGGGGTAACTTTTCCAAAAATAAATCCCTACCTCGAAGTCGTCGTCGGACGAGAGGTCGTCGCGGAAAGAGGGGATCGTCGCGGAAAAGACGTTCGTCGCACCGCGGGAAAAACGTCGCGCCGACGATCTCCGGATCTGGAACAAACGGATTTAATTTATTAAATCCGTTGTCATTGAAAATTAAAAAAAAGAGAATTAAGGTTCGATTCTCACCTTAGTTGCCGAACGAGGATCGGCCGCGGAAGAAGAGCGTCGCCGAAGAACGTCGCGGGTAAAGCTCGTCGACGTCGCAGATCTCGGTGTGCGTCGTCGAATTCCGGTCGCCGGCGTTCTTCGCGTTCTTCGCGTTCTTCGCGTTCTTCGCGGGGAGATGAAGGAACGAAGATTCTCTCAAATCCTTTCCAAGGATTTTTAGGTTGGTCTTATTTTATAAACATGCCAACACACGAACTGGTTAAGAAACGATCCATCAATTCGAAAGAAACGACCCAATTAATTCACGAAAGAAACAGCCCATTTAATTCACGAAATAAACCGCCCAATTAAATGGTCTGTTAAGAATTAAAGAAAACGCGTCGGTTGACTTTTCAGTTACTTTGACGGGTTTTCGCGGGTGCGTTACTTAGCGAAAGAAACGGCGGGGCTCGTGCGGACCCCACAGCACAAATATACTACCAAGGGGGGTAGGATATTTCCGGATAGCATCCTATCCAGTTCAACTCAGTTCAAGCCGCCCTAAAGTGGCTTCAAGTGGCTTCCAAGCAGCTTAAGTGAAATAAAATAAAGTTGTCGCACAAACTTTATTTTATTTCCGACTTAAAGCCGCAAAATTTAAAAACCACGTCTGAGCAAACGCAACTCCGGAAGAGGTGTTTCTAAGAAAATACCGGCGCTGCGATTTCATCGGTGCCCTCAGAATTTGATTCCGGGCACCGGTTCAAAAGATAGAAAAACCCGCTCGTCCGTTCACTGAACGTACCCGAGCCAAACTTCGGAAAATGATTCCGGGCACACCGGGCCTCGGAATCAGGTGCCGTCTGAAGCTGCGCTCTTGTAAAATTCCAAAGAAAATTAAGAAAAAAATTTCCTTGAAATTTGCGGGTCTTTACAGTTTTAATAGTGGAGGGGAGGATGGTTTTCTTAATATTTTAATCATTAGTTTATTAGTTTTTCACAAGACAATAAATTGTGATGCTTCCATGAAAAAAAATGTTAATACATGCATCTATGTTTAAACCATATCTACTTACATCGTCATGACATCATCAATTACTCCATAAATAAATTATTTAGAATTTATTTTAAATTATCAAATTTTACTATTCAACAAAAAAAGCATGTATTTCAGAAAAAACCCAAATACTCGCCCTAACAATTTTTAGAGATTTAGAATCCAAAAATGAATAAAATTTTTCAAAAGTAATTTTCTAAATATGATTAATTTAATTTTTAATTAAAATCACTATTTACTTGAATAATATAGTTTTTCAAACATTTATTTACTTATTCCAAATCATAGGTACATCATACTTTCACATAAATCATATATATATATATACTATCATATGTTATATTACTTATCATAAGGATGGTTCATTATTCATAAGGGTAACAATTCTATTCATAAGGGTTTGTTACTATTCACCAAAAATTTAGTCGGTCATATCAAACTCTAAATAATATATTGATTGAAACTATTATGTCATATTTCGAAAATTAAAATCATTATGGTGGTAAACCTAGGATTGTTGTATATGTTATAAAAATGTGATTTTTTATAGAGACACAATGTTTCATGCATTCAATATTGAATTTTTTTCAAAATCATGGGGAGTTACATTATCCCCTCCTTACAAAATTTCCATCCTCCAGATTTGATATGTCACATTGAATGTTATTGGTTGTTAATTGAAAAGTTCATCGTCAAAAAACCTATATAAAAAATAATGTTAATAAAATATCCTCCTTGGAATGGTTATGGAAAATAGGTGGTTAGAATAATAATAATAATAATAATAATAATAATAATTAATAAACAAATAAATAAATGTATCAAAAAATTATCCATTCGAATAGAGGGACATTGATTGGAATTGAAAACCTGGGCATTGAATAAAAACCAAACTACTGATTTCTAAAGGTAGAAAACAGGTTTAGATGAATATAAATTAGCACAAAACCATAAACAATAGTTATGAAAATTTTAATTAATGTTATCTAATATTATGATAACAATACAGCATTTAAGGAAATTTTTATTGAGTTGAGGGATTATTTGCCTATATAGTTCTATAAATATAAGTTTATATTTCATAAAAAAGATCTTATCCTTTGATTGTTCCTTGAAATACCAATACATCATCTCTTAGCATAAGGTGTATTTTGTATGGTCATTAACCACTAAAACCGCATATAATGATCAATTTAAACCCTTTCATAAATGGTTTAAAATTAAAAAAGATCAAGATAAAATACATTAGAATCATTCCAATTGTATTTAGTACTATCCAATTTACATAATATGTATATATCATCTCACTATTATGAAATTTACATCTCATCATTATGAACATAATAAGTTTTTTCTATCCATCAATAATATATTTTCCAAAAGTATGACCTACATCTATGTCAATTTTCATTACTAACATTAATCATACAACCTCAAAAACATAATGAAAAAGTATTATAGTACAATCCTCATATATTTCGCAATTCTTATAACCAGTTGAATGTGGATAAAATATTCACAATACATGATTCTTTACTAGTTATTATAATCATTCCACTTCATAAGTGGTAGTATCATAACTTAATCTTTATCCAGTAATATCATTTTGGGTATATTCCATTGATTCTTGGGAAAATGATTCAAATACTGTCCCATCTCCTTACAGTTATAGAATTATACATTTAAAACATCATTATTGCCCTTGAAATCATGAACTTGGGGTCCCTTTTCAGCATAATTATAACAAACACTCATTCCCATCATGAATTTATAAGTGTGATTCGTCCCACAATTATCACATGTTAGAAAACACTTTTATCCCTACATCCCTTTATACATGTTTTTCATTACCATCCTCTTCATCATTTTCATCCCTTCAAATCCACATGAATAATTGAATTCCTTAAACACCTTTTCAAAATTTGATACCATTAGTTCATATGATTAGGATACTTGGGAGAATATATTACATTGAAATGATGGCATTAGACCATTACAGATATGATCCATATTAATCTTTGAATCATGTGAATTGGTGAGGTTCTCATTCTTTATTATAGGTACCAATTCAATTCAATTTAATTTAATAAATTAGGTAATAAATTTATTAACTCTCTATATTTCTAAACATGGTATAACACATAACACAAATTTTTGCAACATAAATCCTAGAACCATATACATTGTTTACATTGGGGGCATAAGTCCTTCAAAATTGGTTGTAATAAGAATACAAATTTACAAAATCATATCACATTGGAGTGTCAAACCAAAGTGATTCAAGGCCCATTTTTGTACACTAGTTCCCATTCGATTCTGCTCAAATCAGTGTTTTCAGGTTATACACAGGAATACATCTGTGTTAGAGCCACCTCTATTTGTTCATATCCAGAAATGGATGTATTTTATGCAAAACCACATAATATATTCCATAAAACATTTATAGGATATCTTTTTATTCTTATTACCAATGTCTCTCATAGGGTTTTTTCACTATTCTACTTTTTCAATATCTAGTTTCCATGTTTTCTACTAAACTTGCACTTATATCTACTATAATGCCCCGACTCCAGCAGATTGGAGCCGGTACATTATTTTATTACATTGGTATATTTACAAGGAATATTCATCCAGAATGACCGATCAGTGTAGTAGTTTTAGAAACAAGATACATACAAGAGTTCAAAATTACAACTCGAAACTGAAAAATAACATAATAACGTCTACCTAAATTATCATGATCTCTTAGATTATCACTATAATTAATTCAAATTATATTAATACTCATAAAATGGAAGTATAAAACATAAAAAAAGGGGAGAGCTAAAATGATCAGTGATTTTATGAAATACAATGGAAGATATCCTAAACATAGACATTAGGGATGGTGAATAACTAAAAACACATTCCATTAAAAATGAACAAGAACACATTCTGGATTGAATAAGTGACGAATAAATAATCTCAAATTAAAGAATAAAAATGGTTATTATACTAGTATAATAACTACAAGATCATTCAATTACAAGTTTGATAATGAGGTAATAAATAATGTAGGAAATTATAACCATATCATCAAGGCCTCATGCCAAGACCATTATTATCAAATTTTTCAAGGCCTCGTGCCAATACCTTAGTTTGTCTCCTGAGACATATAGATGTACCGAGGGGATATAGAATGAACCACATGACACTTACTAGGTCCAATGAATTCTCATTATGCGGTGGGATGATCATAAACAACACACACATTCATATTGAAACTATCATATGAAATGTAAATAACATTCCCAAATCATTAATCATATAAACTTACCATTTTGAGTAATATGGTGATTGGTTTCATGATAGCACATCCATCGTCAAAATAATCCTAAAAAAATAAATAAAACATGTTGGTTGATATAATAGGAGATAATCCACATTTAATAAAAATATTCAACCAAGTACATCTTTATATATAAAGATTATTTTAAATGAGACCATTGAAAAATCCTTGAGTAAATATTCCTTAAACATTCCAACATGTCACATTCCACCTTGAGACATGAAAGTAATAATACTTTATAATATAATTAGAATACAAATAATCTTAATATGATTTACCAAATGGATTAACACACCATAAGCAAAAAATAGGTGGTCAACAAGTAATATATCTCATAAAATTTGATTTCATATGAGAAAAATTCTTTTTTTCTTTAGAAAGAATAGTTCTTTCTAAAAAAAATTGTGTTTGTCATCAAATCAGGTCTTAAACAGGGATATACGATAAAATAAAATTTATCATAATTGAAATTACATTTTTGGCTAATATAAAGTCTTATTGATGTGAAATAATTTAAAAGTGTTTTTAAATAATCTTTACAAATAAAACATTTTAGTGTGGTTTAAGGAAGATAAAGCAGTTTTTAAAAGTGAAAAGGCATGTTTGATTTAATATTAACATAAATGAACAAAAACACTTTTTCATGTTAAAGTTTGTTATTTTAGAATGATAAATATGCATTATTGTAGATTACCAATTGAACATCAAAATACGAAGTAATTTGATATTTTCCATGAATCAAACTTGTATTTGATAACTATTTTTGAAGGGTTATTTTTAAAAATATAACTCCTCATAAAATTAAGACAGATTATGATTGGTACAGATATATATGACTTTCACACAAGAATTAATAAGGGGTATCTATGAATAAATAATATTTTCAATGGGGTAATTATATATTAATGTTAACCCGAATGAATATGTAGGTTTGGTATTAAAATACTTATATAATTTTAATCAATTGAATCCAAGGACTAAAAATTAATAAACATCAAATGATATATTGGATATCTCTAAAATAAAAATATTAATAATATGAAAAATTAATGTTCAGTATACATTCACCATACAAAAGTAGTATTAGTGAATATTGAATATCACTCAAAAAAAATGTGAGAGGAAGAAGCCATTACAAATAATTTTCCATGGAAATGAGTGTTCTTGTTAGAGATTAATTAGAGGTAATGGTGTTTAAAGACATTTAAAATCATAATGGTTGTTTGGTAGAGGTCAAAAAAACATACCCCATCATTATGAATTAAAAATAAATGGACCCAACATTCGGAGATTCTTGATTAAAAGTGAGAGAGAGGTTCACTTACCTTAAATCGGAGGGTAATATTGGCTTGAACTTAACGACCTGAATAACCAAATTAGACAAATTAATTAATATATAATAAACCCTTCAAATATTTATTTGTTTTATTATGTCTTTATTTTGTTCATTAATGACCTTTTATAAGGGTTAGTGATTCAATTTCAATGTTCGAAAATGCTCGTTTTCATAATATTCATGATCATCACACTTATAAAAGAGTATGGTATTTCATATAATATTGGAGTTAAAGTCCAAGATTGATTTAATATGTTACTAATAAAATTTAAGACAATTACATGGGTATAAAATTCATTGGGTTTTTGGGGTGATGGAAAATCATTATATAAAATAGTAATGATAAATGTTATGATTAATTTGTAAAAAAATTTCATAGTTACCTTATTTTGTATTATTATTTTACATCCTGAGTGCATAAGGATTCTGGGTCATTACATAAGAAAAATATAATATTTATAATATTTTGGTTCAACCATAAAATTTTTTTGATGACCAGAGTTGAAGAGGGTAAATCAAATTGAAAGAATCACCACCCTTGAATATGATAAATCAACACATCTCAGAATATGTTTCATTTTTTATCATAAATCATGGGTACATGAGTGATGAAGATTAATTATCCCATTATAATGACTAAATTATAGTTCATTTTTGTTACTATAATTTTTATTCCATTATGATGAGGATAGGTTATGAAATAATAGAGAAAAAAAGAATATGAAAATGAATGAAATGAAAAGAAAAATTTTACTTCTTGGATTAACTGTCCTTGAGTGCCTCTTAAGGGTAGAGGATTTGGTCTTTTTATTAAACTAGTAGATTCTGGTCATGGGGAACATGCTTGGGATGGTATTTTCATAGTCTTTGTAGAATTCACATGGATTGAGATGAGTTAATAGAATATGGTGGAAGAGGTGGTATTTATAGTGGTGGGGAAGAGGGTTTTCATAATATTTTAATCATTAGTTTATTATTATTCCGTAAGATAAGAAATAGTGATGACTACATGAAAGAAAATGGTAATATGTTCATGTGAGTTCGAACCAATGTTGACTACATTATCAACACATCATTAATGACTCAATAAACCACTTATTAGGCATTTATTGTGAATTATCATATTTTACTATTCCCTAAAAATTCATATATTTCATAAAAATCCCAAAAAATAACCCTGACTAATTTAAAACATGTAGAATAAAAAAATGAAATCCATTTTTCAAAGAAAATATTTCTAAATATGAATAATTTATTTTTTTTAATAGAAATCATAATTTACTAGAAAATACAGTTTTTAAAACATTTATTTACTTATTCGAAAACATAGGTACATCATAATTTCACTTAATTCTAAAATATATACTATCATAAGTGAGGTAATTATTCATTGTTGTATGTAACTATTCATGAGGCTATGTTACTATTCACTAAAAATTAATTTGTCATATCAGACTCTAAATAACAATTTGATTATAACTGTTTCTATATGATTTTCGAAATTCCAATCATAGGGGTAGGAAAATTATGATTACTAGCTAGCTTATAACAAATTGGTGTTTTGTAGAGGCTGACTATTTTATTTATTCAATATTAAATTTATTTTAAACATCCTATGGTGTTATGCTGTATTTATATAAAAAATTATTTAATGAATATAATTCAATCAAATTATATTATTTTAATATATTAAACACCATTTATTATATTATTCTATTAATTTTTGAAATATTGTGTCAGAATTACATAATCATTTAAAGTAATTATTCAATCACCAAAAATTAAAAATAATTACCATGTAAAAAATATAATTTATCTATAATATAAAAATGTGTTCCCACCAACATCTTCAATTACCATTATGTAAGATGTTTAAAATGATTATATTATAGGCATTGAAATTTGGTATTTATTATTTTCTTAAAAAATATGAATATCATATTCCATGAAAAATGTCCAATAGTGTCCATATGTATGATAATTGTTTGTAAATGGCTGAAATAAACTAATAAAAAAAGATATAGGATCATTTCTAGGATATTTTAATGCCTTCTACCACAATTCCGACCTAATATTACTAGTTTTACACAAATTGAGGTAATAAATATTTACGATGTGTACTATTAGTTATGACCAAAAATAGACGAGAAATATTTAAAAAATTGTAAACTCATAGTTTCAAATATGGAATATATTATTAATTATTCAATTCAAGAACGGTGGTATAATTATATTTAAATTTGATCCTACAAAACCAACAACAAGTAATTGTTTATAAAATGTTTTCTAATGAATAAAATACTTTTATAAAAAAATAATGTATAAATTCTATTAAATTATCCTTTTATGGATTATTAATAATATAAATTCATTAATTTTACTTTTGAACACAATTTAAATTAAATATATCTTATTCAGTTATTTAACTAAAATGAATCTTTTGAATTAAAATATTTTATTTTTACTATCCGTGGAAAATCATCCTTTTGAAAAAATTGTCAAAAATTCATAGTAAGATAATTTTTACAAGATGAATAAATTAATAATTTTATTGTGTAATATATAACTTCTAAATTATTAAAAAGCAGTTATAATTTTCATGCTCAAAATGAAATAAATAACATTTTTGAATGAAACTATTTTTTGAATCATAAAATCACTTTACTAAAAATGGAGTCCTAATTTACAACGAATTTATCAATAAATTGTTATTTAGTTAGAATACTATACTAGTATCTCATAATGAGGTTACACATATTCATAGGAACAGATTCATTGGCTACATCACATTCAAATAATAATCCTTTTATAACATGTCTTCTTTTTCATAATCTATGTATTGAGTGGTAATAAAAAAATTACCTGCTTATTGTAATTTTAAACTAAATATTATAGGATTTAAATAATTATTGCATATCAATAAATGGTCCTAATGGCTACGGAAAGACACTCATCGAAAAAAAATCCATACATATTAATACATATTCCCCTGAAAAAAGTTACATCCTATTACAACACTAATTCTTGAAGGCCCAAATCTACCCTAGCCCTATAAGGAAATCAAGTTTATTATCCAAAACCCCCGTTGAAATTATAAGTACCCTACTGGTTATTCCTTATCTTATTTTGTATACCCATGATAGGGTCTAATCTCATGTGTCTCTAGAGTGAGAATATGTCACTCTACCAGATACCTCTTATTTAAACCTCAATGTAACCATGGGAAACATTTAGGCTTTTTTTAAACCCCTCTCGAATCTCCATACATCCCAATTTTTGTCTCCATATTATCAAGCACCATTTCTAATTGTAAACATAATGTTCAATGGAATCCAAACATCCCATGTTCTTCAGAGAACTTATCCCAGTACTAGGAAAAAATGATATCCCAAATGGCATTCTTTATGGTATATTATAAATAAAATTCTATTTATTAACCCATGTAAAATCCAAACACCCATTTACACCCATTAATAAATAGGAAATTGTTTTTCCTGGATAGGTGTCACAATCTACAAATGGAGTTATAAATATTACAATGCACTATCAAGACTATTTCATTTCAGTCAAATATTCATTAGAGTCTATTCAACCGCCTAATATCATGATTTACATCATATATCATAAATAATTTGTTATGATCAATTATAATTAATTATAAAATTTAATCTAATACCTCATAATTTTTCAAAATATCACTATGCAGAATTATCAAACTTGAAAACAAACCAACGAACCTCTAAGGTTAATTGTAACACCCTCACAATCATCCTACATTAAACCCATATCCCTATAAATTTTAATACACATAAATTTCATCAAATTTATTTAGAATCCATAGAAAAAAATAAAGCAGTGTCTTACCCCATTTAAAACTATAATGACCCATCCTTTTACATTTTATATTATTATGACTGAGAATAAAAATATAATTATTTCATTACTAATGATAATTTTGTTTTATATGTTTACTTAATTTTTTCATAACTATTATATTACAATTATATATATAAAAAGTGGACACTTCTACCCAGAATGCATTTTTTCACAAAAAATACTTTTAAATAGAACCATGTTTTCCTTTCATGATAAATCTTTAAAAATTTTATCTCGACCTCATCATTTACTTAAAAAAATAAATATGTCATTGTATAAATTCCATCTAAAACATCTTCTGCACACAAAAATATAATTAAGGGATGAAAAAGAAAAATATAAACCCATTATACTATTTTAATACCATGAGACCATAAAAAGGATTACCTCTAAAATAAATAAACATTAAGCTCAAATAATCATCTACATAGTCATGTAATCAACTTAGCTACAAAAATATATTTATAAGAGACATTATATGAAAAAATTTATTATTTAAAAAATCATAATCATACTATTTTCATATAAAACAAGAGATCCCATGAAATTCTTTTTCGTAAAAATTTTTTTTTGCCCCGATAAGGAAAAAAAAAAGAATTAAAAAGATATTTATAAAATATTTGGAAATGAAATAATTTCAAATAAATCTCATTTATAATAATAGAAATGTAATTTAGGTACCAACAAACTATATTATCACATAACCCTTACAAATCCCTAAAAATAACAGTAATAATTTGAATAACCATATAGTGAAAAAAATATAATTATGTGGATATAAAAATAAATAACCTATTAATTTGAGTGAAATCCTGGAACACTAACAATATATATTCTATCAAGATCATCCCTGACCAATAATAGGTCAAAAACCTTGATAACCAATATCCAAGGGCCAGATATTCTATAAAACCCTAGTAAAAAACATTTAAACACATGTTCAAATAAAATTTGAATATCAGAATACCATTTCTCTTAAAAAACAATTTTAAATACCATGATACCCATTGAAAGGAAATAGGTTTTTCATTTAAAGAAAACGTGATTTATATTAAATAAAAAAATAATTAAATAACGGTTATATAGGTGGTAAATATCCATTTTTTGTATACGTTATATTAAATAATTCCTTTTACTTAATTAAAAACATTCAATATAAATATTCCGTTTGAAAATATATGAATGATATTAAAAGGAAATATAAAATATATTTTCATTAGATTAATTTAATATAAAAACATTCATAAAATAATTTTGAAAATATGTTAATCAAAGAAAAACATTTCAAGGGAACCATAAAATGTATTTTTGAATGAAATATTAAATAAAAAAACATGCAAATGATTCATAATTTCTAAATATTTTTAATGAAACTAAAATATGGAAAAAATATTCTTCAAAATCAACTTATGAATAAATAATAATTTTCACAAAACATTTAGAATTACATGGTCAAGGAAGAGAATGATGTTGAAAAAAATTCATTATTATATTTTAAATAAGGTCTTAAGTTCAATTGCCTTATACATTAAGACAAACTCATCCGAAATATAATTTATCTTACTTAATAGAAATTTTTTTTAATCTATTTACTATATTATTATCATTATTAATGTCTATTATTTATTTTAATTTATTTGACTCAATTTTATATTGAAGTACTTAATCATCAATTTTAATGTTGGTTGATTTGATTGTATTTGGATGATAAGTCTAAAATGACGTTAGTTAGTTGAAATTGGTAAAATATGTAATTATTCCATAATATCTAAAATAATAATAATGACATAATAATAACTTTTTTAAATCAATTATAAATTTAAATATATCCATGAATGTTATTTTTGAAAAAATAACTATGTTATAATCATTTAGATGGTAGGTCATACATACACATATGTAATGTATCGATTTATCCATGATCAATATTTATCGAAGATAAGTATTATTTCATCATTAAATAATTTTAATTATATCATAAATTGCATATTATTTCCATAAACATAATTTTATATATCATCCAAGTGATGTCGATATAACAAATGAATCACATCACTTCCTAGAGATGGAAATCCATATGTATGCATAAACGATGTTACCGCTTATCATTGAATGTAATTGCAATAATTTAAATAGTCTATAATATTTTTATAATGATAAATATTTAATTATTATATAAATATATACATTATATCCATAATTATAACCCTATGTGAGATGTTGTGATGGAAAAAGAATTATATCTATTCGTGACACAATAGTCCATCGTACACATGAACGATAGATTCATTTCACATTAATCGAGGTTAGAGATGGATTTGTGTTATTTATTTAATGTAATAACTCCACATTATATATATAACACTGATTTCACTACCATATAGGTTTTAAAAAATATTTTTAGGAGTTCAAATATGAAATTAAATAAAAACACTAGGTTATGAATGATATATATTCTTTGGACAACCTCTTAATGTTTTTATCAGCATATTCTCTAGGTCATTTTAATGATTAAAATAAAGCCTCTATGAAGTAGGGATCTATTTCAAAAAGTTTTTTTAGTATTTATTTATTAAACTAAAAGTATTTTTTATTTTAACAAATGATATTAATATTATCCCTTTTATTAGAGTGAGGATAGGCATTTTGGAACATAAAAAATTACTAAATGCATAAAAATACATTTTGAGGCCCAAATGGATACAAATTTATAATATTAATATATATTATGATTATTATTTAAAATTTTCATCTCTAATAACATTTATAATTTTTTCACACTTTTACCCTTACATTTTTTCTTTATCTCCTTATGGATCCCATTAACTGTTATAGTAATACTAATTATTTTTACTCATAGGGGTTTATATAGTTTCTTAAATGGTAAAAAATTTCATAAATGGTCCATGGTTTTTATTTTTAAATATATTTGAGTAATATTTCCTATATATGTTTTTTTTAATTTTAAATAACTTATTAATGTATTATTTTCAAAAAATATGAATATTATCAATTTCTGTGTTATTCATCTTCCTTGAATTTATAATATCAACAGAGAAATAAAATTAGTATAAACTATTTTAATAAAACTCTATATATATATATATATATATTATTAATGGATCAAATTAATTATTTAAAATTATAATACATTTAATATTACTAATTTCATTTTTTTATTTCACGATTTATCTAATAATTAATTATACAAAATTTCCTTGTAATTTAAGGTAATTAGTTCTTTAATAAACAAATTATTATCATGTTGAGAAAATATCTATTAGTTATAAAAATAATATTTATATTCAATCATATCATATTCTTATAAGCACGTTAAAAAAATTATCTTTATTATTAAAATAGTGTGTCATTTGTAATTTTTATTTCTAGAAAATATTACTAAGGGAATAATAACATCCATATGAATAATATGAAATATAAATATATATGGAATGGTAATGTAAGAAATAATGTCATCCAATACAATTAATTCTGTTTTTATTGTCATTTTAAAGTACTTTTCATTTTATTTTTAACCCCTGATTGCACAATTTAATGTTTATCGTGAAAAACAATACAATGATTTCATCTAATTATAGAGAATAATATAATAAAATTATTTATTAAATTTGGAAACTTTTTTTGAAAATGCATTACCCATTTTTTATAAAAGAAAATCACATAATTGGAATAATTAAAATTGAAATCAAATAAAAAAATAGGATGAACTATTATTTTAACTCATTTTATGTACAATTTTTTATTAAAAAATCCAAAAATAAAATTCAATTAAAATATATAATTTGATTATTTAAAATCTAAATTTAAAAATTATAGATAAAAAATAATCCAAAATGACATTTTAATTTTAAATAATTTAAAAAATTTGCATCTTTTAATAAAAACCAGTATTTTTTTACTATTAACAAGAAAAATAAAGCTTTTCATAAAATTATCAATACATAAATATATTATATTATTAAAAATATGATTCCAAAATTATATTAATTTTATAAGTTATATTTTAAAAATTTTCCAAAAAATATTTATTATAAAGTCACAAAAAATTCATTAATACAATTTTATTAAGAAAATATAATTGTTAACAATTGACAGTACTAAAAATTGTATTATTATTTCCTATGATATAATAAATATTTTTTAATAATTTAACAAAATTATATATATTTAATAATTTTTTAATCCAATTTAAACCCTCCAATTTAATGGCTTCGGTATAATGGTCATATTTTAAAATTAAAATATCATGGTTTATTTAAATTCAGTGTTTCATATTATGTTTGTTATCGAATGTAATATTTATTTTAAAATATGTGAATATTTTATTCTCCACCCACTTATTATGTAGTTTCTTATAGATATTAAATTCAACTATAAAATCTATGTTTTTTCATATAAAAATACTCATTGTAATACCGCATTGTAATAGGGGTTAATAAAATGTCCTTTTGAAACAGGGAAATAGAATTATGAAATCCATCTAGAATAACAAATAACTTGTATCCAAGTAGAAATAAATTTAATGTATGTGAAAATATAGATATGGAAGAAAATATTAATGTCTATATATTGATGGAGAGTGAAAGAGATCATTGATAAAATAATGTGAATGATCAAAATAATGTAAATTTCCATTAAACCGTAAACTAAAGAGTTGTTCAAGAGAATACCAATTCATAAAAAATGATGGTAATATGATAAATTTTTTGATTTAATATCTCGTTATTATTATTATTTTATTTCCATTACCATCTATACCTAAATAATAAATAATCATACATAAAAAATGTATTATTTCATCCATTAATCATTTTCCATCAAAATTTTATCTTTTTCTCCGAACAGTGAGTCATCCAGATAAATTTTTTATTTATAATCGATTCACTAAATGAAAATATTATTCGATAATACATTTCTAATAAATTATAATATTATATCTCAAAAATATTTATATATTATATATATGTGGAATATTTATCACAAGGAAAGATAATTCCCAAAAGAAATAAACAATTATATGAATAATGATTATATTAATCCCTAATAGTTAATTGTTATAAACAATGGTCAATATAAATCACTATATAATTAATTAAATACACAATTATTCAATATATCCCTTACCAAGTTTGAGACCCAAAAATTAGAATGATTTGATAACATATTCATACAATATTTGTGTCTAAAAATGTCAATCTCTCTTAATGTCTCATACCCAAAATGAAAATACTGAAATCATATAATCTCTAAAATATGAAAACATTTTTAACCGTAAAGTTACATTAAAATTATATATTCATCCATCACATAATTCAACATTAATTATTCAAATAAATTCCCATTAAATTTTATTTAACATAATCATATAATGTGTCCCAAAATATATTGATCTTCATCCAAAAAATATTTTCCACCAAATAACATTTCTGACCCCTAATTTTCTATATGATATAAACTATATTACAAATATAAAATAAATATTTATTTTTAATTTTATAATAACTATGAAATAATATGTTCTAGTGTATGGTGGTGAACCGTAATCACCCTTAGATTATGGGTTCAAGTCATGAGGCCTTTCTATATGTGATGGGATGTATCCTGGTCTGTGGGATGCCCATTTTCAAAATTTATACTACCATAATTACTATAATTTACCCAAAAATATTATAAAAATCATAAAAATCATCATTAATAAAATATCATCAAATAAACCCTAAGGGATATAAATAACTTTAATCCTAAATCATTATTATTAAAAGAGCACTGGTCATCAAATAACATTTTGACATGAAAAACTTACGGGTTAAATATAATTCAAACATCTCCCCAAACTCAAAAAATTCCTCAAATAAATTTCCTATCAAATAAAACCACAAAAACGTATTTCGTATACTTTGAACATGTGAATAAATACAAATCTATAATTAAATCATCACACTTTAATCCATTGATGTATACAACTTAACATTTCTACATTCTTTATAATCCATTAACCCAGATTTTCCTTATTATTCATGAAAACTTCCATCCTAAAAATATCAATATAAATCATGAATATAGAATAATCAATATGAAAACTTAATACACAATATAATCCATAACATTCTTATGTCATATGTAGTTTCCTTATCTTCAACATCAATGTAAATTTTTATTTCTATAGATTTATTTATAGGGTCCTACTTATCCCTATCTGGATATTTCCTCCTAAGACATTTATTATCATAATAATAATACTGTCCATATTTAAAATATTCAATTAGCGACATGGTTTGATCTTTATTCAACTACAATGTGTCAAATGAACATTTCCTATTTTATTGGTAGATTGTTTCTTTATACCCACATTTTCTACATAAAAACACATTGTAATCCTTTTAATATATATTGATATGTTTTATTTTTCATGACACATAGGTCTTTGAATATTAGTACCTTTTGCGTCATTTTCACATTAATTTCTAGGGATATTCTCTAGGTTCATCTTGTTATTCATAATTAGTTATACCTAGTTACTAATTACCAAAAAAGATACATCTACACCACACATTTTGTAATGTTAATCATTCATAAAATATTAACATTTTTCTTCACTTCCATTTTTTCATGGTTTTTCATAGATCAAATCATTTTTTATAACCAAATTTTTATTTTGATCATATTAATAAAATCTATTTAATATAACATTTGTAGAGGATTAAAACTAAGACATCATCAACCATGTTTTGTTTTAACTCTTTAATATTTTTCCAAACGATAAATAATTTACCGTAATATATTATTATTCTTGGTTATAGAATACATTTCACTTATTTTCATATAAAATCCTGACCTCTAAAGTTATATAAAATTTTTTCTAAAACAAACTATATGGACCAAGACATTTGCATTATATATTATATTGACTAACACTAGAATTAATATTAAATCAATCCCCAGAATATTTTAGATATATCACTGTTAATAATTATTTCAGAAATCTTATACAATAACCCGATATATTAAAAAGTGGATTATTTTATTCAATATCCATTTTTCCTGAATTATTGCAAAAAAGAAACATGTTTTCTTTCAATGAAAAATAATAAAAAAATTTGATCTTGACCACATCCTGGTCCTTACCCATCCTTATAACCATATACAAAATAATTTCCAAAATGGGTGATAATAAAAAACTAATAAAGTGATGTAAATATAATAAATAAACTTGTTAGTCTATATTAAAATTATGATATAGAAAAATGCTTTTTCCATTAAAATATATTAAATTTGAGCTCAAATAATCATGTAATAATTCAAGAAATCATCACTAATACTGAAATATTTTCATTAAAACAATATAAAGAAAACATTAATAAAGTAAAAATCATAATAGTAAGTGTTTAATAGAAAACCTAATATCACATCAAAATGATTTCTGAAAAAACATAAATTTTACCCCAAAAGTGCATATACATTACCTTAAATCATATTTATCTAAAATTTTTAAATAAAATAATTTCTAGAAAAACTCAATACTAATCATAGAATATTCATGTAAGATCTATGGTAGATCATTATTAATTAACCCTTATATAACCCTTAAAATTTCCGTCTAATTTAAAACAATATATAGACAACATCATATATAATTATCTTGAAAACATAATCATTACCCAATGCACTTTATCACTATATGAGAGAAACCATCATATAAGCTATATTAGGACCACCTCAGAGCTATAATGGGTATAAACCCTTCAAAAACAATTTCTATGAAAATATTAGGGAATAAATCTCTTGAAAAACAATTTTTAGTTCATATTCAGTGAAATTTTAGATATCAATGTTCCGTTTTTCTCTAAAAATAATTTTTATTAAAAAATATATGGAAATTATATTTTTTTTTATTTGAATAAATAATTATATATTGTAAAGTAATCCAATTTTAAAATAGTGGTTACAATGTTGAATGAAGTCTTCATCTCTATGTACATTAGAAAAGAACAATAATTTTGTCTTTTTTAAGGAATGTCAAAACATTCCCTAAATAGATTACTAATGGAATACTATGAAAGAAATAGAAAATAAAGACAAAATACCCTTTTTAAATTTTTATATAAATATAAAAATCTATAAAATAACATTGAATGTATGTACAAGGAATAAAAATATTTTTAATCTCAACATTGAAATATGATTTTTAAAATAAATTCCCTTACATAATTGTTTTTTGAAAACAATTATTTAAAAAAAATGAAAGTAAAATTTGTTCAAAAATAATCAATATAATCCATTTAACCATAACATAAAATTATTCTAAAAAATTTGTAGAACATGCACATGGAAGAGAAATATGTTGAAAATAAGTCATTATAACATAAAAAATGTGGTTTTATGTTAAAGTTTTTCTTACAATGAGTCTGACATGTCCCATATTTTTTATCTTCCTAAATAAAATAACATATGATAAATTTTTTACTTGATTATTAAATTTCTTTATGTTAATTATTAATTTTCTTATAATTAATAAAGTGGTATATACAATTAATTTATCATTTATTTTTATGTAGGCTATTTTGATGATATTTAGTTCATAAGTCCAACATGACTTTCGAAGGATGACCATGGTCAAAGATATCATTATCACATTATATCTAGAAGAATAACCCTAGAATAGTTATGAAGTTTATTCAATATTATAATGTTTATATCAATTCATTAAATATGGTTATGAAAAATAACTTCATCAAATTGTTGGAGATAGTATGTCTTTCACATGCATCGTTAACATTTTCATTTTTCCATGATAATTATGGAAAGATGGTATGTATTATTTTATCTATAAATAAATATAGTTATATCCTAAATTAAATATTATATATTTAAAAATAAATATATATTGAGAACTTGTGATGTGGTGATGAAAAACTAATTACATCACTTTGGGGATATTGTTGTCCACATATACGCATTAATGATGATATTATTTATTAGGGACTTTAAATTTAATAAATTAACCTCTATTTTTTAGAATTTCAAATAATTAATTAATATCACACATATATAGATATATAAAAAATCCACAGTTTTTGCGAGCTATTAGAGCTGGTCATTAAAAATGAATTTCATTTGTTCGCGGGATAGTAGTCCACCGTACAGAAGAATGATGTATTCCATTGAAATTTCAATGATGTTGAAGAAGGGTATAGAGTATTTCATTATAATAATATCACTTTAGTATATTGGGGATAATTATTTTATTATATTATCATGGTCAATGAAATATTTTTTTTGTGGGGAAGAAGAATAAAATATAAATACTCAATCAAGAATGATACCACTTCCGGATAAAACCTCATAAGGAGTAGAATAAATCCTTTCTAGGTTGCTTTTATTATAAAAATTAATACAGTAAGATTATAGGAATGATATATGTAAGTTATATTGGTTGGTATTGGATGAACCAAATTGCCTTTTGGATGTGAATAAATGAGAAGAATAGGTTTTCATTTATATGATAGTAGAGGGGTACTCATGGGTTATCATTTAATATTACATTTATATAAAATAATTTTTATTTCCATATAGCACCATATTTGTAATATGAATATATAAGACTATGAGAAGCCTATATAATCTTATTTAATATAATTTTTACTTGTTTTTATTACATTTTTATCCTTATATATTTTTTAATCTTACTTTAACCATATTGATTATTTTGGTGATATTAGTGATTTTACTCTTAGGGGGTAAATATTGTTATTATAAATTGAAATCTAAACCATAAATGAACCATGGATTCTATTTTCATCCCTATAACATTAAATAGAAAATTATAGTATTTTTAAGAATATTAAATTATTTAATAAAATATAATTTTAATAAAATATCAAAAATGTCTATTTTTTATATATGAATTTAAATAAACATTAATAAAATAATTACAACAAAATAAATTTTAATGATATATTTTAATAAATAATTAAATTATATAATTATCTCTAAAATTAATTATTAACATTAATTCTTATATATTATATTACTTTTAATATTTCTAATATCATTTATTTATGTATTACTTTAATTGAATAATTATCAAGATAGAATTCTGTAAGAATTTAATGTTATTATATACATAAAAATGAAATTTAAATTACCATGATGTACATAATTCATTTTATTACAAAATAAAATTTTTAATCAAAAATATATTTTTTATCTCATTTTAAAAATCATATATTATTTAAAAATAAGAGTGTTCCCCTTTTATATTCCTTTACATAACATATTTTAAGGGTCATTGTCATATTAGAATGGAAGATGCCCATATAAATTAATCTTGGATGTATAATGATGAAATGGACTCCGAAAATAAATATAATTAAATGTTTTATTATGTTGTTCAATTCCATATAATATTACTTTTAAATTTTATTCACACAAATTACAATTTATCATATTAACAAAATTATTTTTATTACTATTCATAATGACTACTAATAAAAGATATGTGTGCAATAAATTTTTATTAAATGATTCTAAATATGGAATCCAATTTCAGAAATTAAAATTATAGAAAATGTTGTCTTTAATTTGAAATTAGATCATCAAAACACGAGGACATTAATCTCTCAAATAAATACAAATCTAGTATTTAAAATTTTATACGAATAAAATGTATTATATTAATTTCGAAAACCATAATTGTATATTTTAAAATCAAAATAATCTAACTAATATTTTAAAACGATTCCAAAATATAATTTGATATTATGAATACATTAAATGATTATAAAGCTTTCAACAAAAATAAGTATTTTCACTATTCATTGAAAAATAAAAATTTTCAGAACAATCTCAGAAATTCAACATAAAATAACATTTAAATGATTATTTAAAAATTTGGTTATATTTTTATAATAAAATTTCTAAAATTTATGGAAATTAATAATAATACTTTCTAACATGATGAATTAAAAAAACATTATGATAATGTATTATTGAATAAAAAATTGATGTTACAAAAAATATCATGACTTCTTATAAAAAATTAATCAATAATTTTTCATTGAATTTAAACTTTATATATATTTCAAAAATTAGACAATCATAATCATACCATCTAATTAAATGTTTAGGTTATAATAAAAAAATTTTAAATAATAATATTTCATTATACATTTGATCTCGATGTAGTGTTTCCTATTAACATTCGATCACAGTAACTCTAAAAAAATTTACAATTTGACAGAAACTATTTCTAATAATGTGAAGATTGTGTTATGGGATTTACGCTCTGAAAAGAACATGAATTCCCCATCATTCTCAGTCAATTCCACCATTCCCCCCAAGTAATAAACACTATATCCCTAAAAATTATTAATGGTATTAAGAGGTTGGAGACGTTAGGTTCAATAATGAATGGAAAATAATGATTTTACAATGAATCATCATCAAAATGCACAAAAATTCCCCCTAGTCAAAGCAGATCAATAAGAAAAAAATTTAGTGTATCACTGGTCAATGATTTTCCTTTTTTGAGCCCCATACATAGCTAAATACCAAGATATATGAGACAAAAAATGTTGAAAATAATTCAAAAAAATGAACCCATACATAACACATCAACTCACCACTCGGAGTCACCAATAAAGAGGCATCCCAATAAATAGTCATTCAACATAGAATGGCTCATAGGATACTAATATAGTGACCCTATAATTTTATATATCGATATTACATCATTTTAATGATACACAACATAAAAAAATTACACTATAAGGATCCAAAGGATTAATTTCTTGGTAAAATTATAATCATAATTAACATTTATATAATATTAAAATATATATTTAATTATTTCCTTATTCTATAGCTTCTTAGTGGCATTCACAATTTCCATAGTACATGTATTCACATGAGGATATAAATCATTGAATTGGGTGTGGTAAAATCATGGTAAGAGAAATAATAATAGACATGAATCATGAGTGTTCATAAACATTATCATTCTCATAATTTTGAGGTGAAACATCAGAAAATGTCCTGGAATGTGGAAGTTTTTAAAAAGGAAGCATCATTTCTTAGTGTTAAAATAACTCACAAATTTTTGAAAAATGGTGTAATAATGTTCACGTATATTGTAGTTATCTTAATTAGATACACCACATTACCCAATTCATTGACGAGCTATGTAATTCTGAGTGCAGCAGTCACATCATAAAATTCTCATGTGCCATATAATTTCGGGTACAACCATCACATCATTCCATTAATATAATCATGCATGCCATATAGAATGTATATCAATTTTGGATATAATATAAACAATGGAAGGAAATGGGTTTCATTTTTCCATATCTTACATTCCTAAAAATTGGGGTTAACCACTAAAATAGTGAAGAACAAAATAATAATCATCAATCATTATGTATGAAGAAATAATCTCATGAGAAGTAAAAGATGTATTTTTTGAAAGAAGAGTTGTTTTAGAAAAAAAATTAATTTATTCTAAATATATATTTGAAAAATCAGTATACATAAATTTAAAGGGAATTATTATGAAATTATATTTAAGGAACATTAATAGAAGATTAATAATAAAAATGTATTTATTGATGGAAACCCCAAAGGAAGAGAGATTGGTTCGAGAATCTCCATACCATATGTCTGAATGATTTATTCCTTTTAATATCCGTAATAATGAAATTAAATTCATTATGTAAAAAATAATGAAATTTTTGATGATTAATTTTATTCAATATATTTTTATTAATTCCATTTATGGGATTTATATGGGTTATTGAGTTCAATTTCATCATTCGAGAGTATTTGTTTTCTTATATTTCTTATTCAATTCACTTTTTTTCATGAATAGAAGCTCATGTAAAATGGAAATAAACAACCATAATTTTATTAAAATCCATTTAATGAAGTTAAAATAGAATAAATGATATGATATATCATTTTATAGTAAATTCTTAGGATGAAACATTTAAAAAAATTCCATGATAATAGTTTAAGGTAAATTTTGGCAGTTTTCGATCCCAATGAAATTATTCTGTTTTATCATATAGTGTTATGTTCAAATGTTAGTAAAAAACATAAAAAGAGTCAAAAAAATAAATTATAAAAAAATTTCACCCATTATATTTATTTAATCACCATCGATGAAGGTTGTAAATGAAAATTAAAAAGCATCGTCCAAGTAGTGGTAAATGGACACACCATAGAAGAAATTTTCATGTTACGAATAAAAGAAACAAGAAGAGGCTTGAAGTTGAAATATTCAATTAAAATAATAAAATATTAATATTTAAAATATAATGGATTTATCATTACTATATTAAAGGAGTTTGTTATGAGACGATAAAAAATTAAATTGAAATAAAAATAAAATTAAAAGAATGATGGTTTTACCTTTGGAATTTCTCCTCCATGAGAACATCCTTTATGAAAAGGCTTTTGTCTTTCGATAAGATACAAAGATAATAGAATTGTTGTAGGGTATTTGGAATATTATTGGTTATAACATGGATAACTCTCAAGGATTTTAAGGTTTGAGGAGAAGATGTAGTGAGTGGTGGTATTTATAAAGGATGAGAGGGGTGTTTCTTGTTATTGTTTTTAATTACTTATCTTATTTGACTCAAAAATATTAATATTTTGATATTTTTCCATAAATTTGATAAAATACATAAGGATAGTTATATATTTTCGTCTTACATGATCCTTATATCACTTATCACTCAGTAATATTTTTATTTAGTTTTTATGTTAAATTATCGTATTTTACTATTCACAACAAATTCATGTATTTTATAAAAATCCAAAAAAATAACGATACCCATTTAATGACATGTAAAATTAAAAAATGATATAAATTTTTTAAAAAATAATTTTATAAATATGATTTTTTTAATTTCTTTTTAAAATCGTTATTTAATAAAAGATATTAGATTTTAAAATGATTACTGATCTTATCACACATTGAAAAATTAATTAAGGTCACATAATATTATATTATAATAATTAGACAACAAAATGTAGATTTATGATTATATTTAATGAAAATTAATTTTTTTTAAATAGTTATATTTATTAGAAAATTTTAATTAGTTATTTATGACATATAAAATAACAATACTTAATTTATCGATTTTAAAACATTTATTTACTTATTCCATCAAATAAATATACATTATTTTAATTAATGGGATATATAAATGATATTTATATGTACAAGGTGATGTTATTATTCCATTGCCACGATTACAATTCCTAAGGTTCATATAACTATTCCGAAGGATATGTTAATATATCATTGATATTGGTTCATTATCTTCTAAAAATACTACTTTTTCCTTCATTATTCATTTAAATTTTTTTATTGTGTTCTCAATGTGATTCTATGTGGTTTATACTATATGAAATAATTATAAGAGGGGAATTTAATTTTTAAAATTTGGGGTTGTTACATTATTCCCCCTAGGAAATTTTACCCTAATAAATATTTTTAACATTATAATGTAAAACTATGTGACCACACTTCACCTTGATAACTTCCTCCAGCTTCCATATGGACTATTTATACTTTTGGATTTACCAATATTCATTAACTAGGTATATAGTATTCTTTCTTAGAACAATATCTCTATAGTCCATGATCATTACTAGATGCTCCTCATAAAAGATATCATTTTCTAAAAACACCTCCTCTTGATTTAGTACATGTGAGTGATGTGGTATGTAATTCCTCTAGAGGGACATGTGGAATACATCTTGTATATGAGATATTTTAAGTGGAATTGACAGTCATTGGGTTCAATCTCGTATGAGATTATGAATCTTGAAGGGTAAGATGTACCTAGGAATCAAATTTCCTTTCTTCCAAAACCTTGTGATCCTATTACATGGAGATATGCATAGTTATTACATGTCTCAATCATTAAACTCCATTTTACATAAATTATTGTATGCATATCATTTCTATCAATCATTTGATTCCAAGTTGTGATACTAAATGGTTTTCATCTTTTCAGAAATTTCATTGACCATTTCTAGTCATATCATATTGCGTTCACTGGCTTCATCCCAACATGTTGGTGTTATTCATCCTTTCCCTTAAAGGAAATCAAATATATTAATTTGGATCCCTAAGTGGAAACATTTTTTATATAATATTAACCATTGGTATATGTTTTTCTCATCCCCCCTTTAAGTCCATATATCATTCCCTCCAAATGTATTTGAGTGTCTGAATAGTTCATTCAGATTTGAAATTAGTTTTAGGATGATAATATGTACTATAGTTCAGCCTAGTACTTAGATCATGTTGGTGAAATTAATAGAATATATTGGTGAATATATAATCTTGATAAAATATATTTTACAATAGTTCCCTATGCAACCATACAACTTATCTGATGTGTATCCATGTAGTATAATCCACTTATAGAATATATAGACTTGTGATAATTTGAGTTATCATTGTGAGACGGTCCATAAAAACCCTTGTAGAATTGTTTACTCTTAATGTCATTCGACGTCCGATGACAATGTCTATGGATATTTTTTCCCATTTAAATTTTTATGGGAAATTGTCATGACCCACTCCCACCAAAGATGCCCCTCCTGAGCTGACAATGGTTAATGGGAGACAATGACCCCCGAGTCCCACCTCCAGTAGGCCTCGGGGTGGCGACTAGCACCATGGGTATGAGTTTTCCCAAATATGGGTGGCATTACCCTTTTTATTATTTAGGATTGGGAAATAGGACATGTCAACCTCTAAAAAGGAAAAAAGAACAAGTGTATATAAATAAACCCAAACCAATCCCACATGCATGTTTAAATAATTATAACAAAGTACAAGTACAAGAAAGGTCGTAGTACAATACCAGAAGAAAACAAGAGAAAAACAACTACAACAACTCCAACTGTCCGACTAGTAGGGTCCCGTATGGCCCTGGTAGTCCTCCTAGAAACCTGAATGTAAATGTAGGGTGAGCATACAAGTATACTCAGTAGGGAAACCTAAAGCTCTCGTGCACAAGTGGGGAGACATCATAATGTCCCCTGAGAACAGTAGAAGAAACCTAGCATGGAAATCTATCCACCCAATCTCACCAGCCACACTCACCAAAAACACAGACACAATAGGTAGTAGTAAATAAGAACAAGAGTATTGGGTACCCTGTACTATTTCCCTTTAGTTAGATGCTCTTCCTAACGATGGACGTCCTGACGCTGCCACACACTCCCTGCCCGCACACACCTGGGCCTCACCACCACGTATCCCGCCCGCACACACCTGGGCCTCACAACCACGTATCCCGCCTCCACACACCTGGGCCTCACAACCACGTATCCCGCCCGCACCCACCTGGGACTCAAAACCACGTATCCCGCCCCCACACACCTGGGCGCCATCCCGAAGATTCATGGGAAAATGTAGAACCTGCCCGAAGAGTCTTGGGCTAATGCCACCCCAATCGAAACCTACCCGAAGAGTCTTACGTGTAAGGTTGCCTCAAGCCATCACAGCCTAGGGGAGAAGGAGTATGAAAGAGCTAGTAACTAAGGGAAACACACACTCTCCCATGAAATGGGAGTGTTCGGCACTAAGTTCTCAACATGGGTGGGGTGCGATAAAACACAAAAGATACAGATATACATATATACCAAGCACACAACCCAACCTATGGCTTCTAAACAGAGAAACTGAGCATGTGCCTCGATATTGCTACTACGAAGCATGCATACAACAAACAAACCCAACCCCAGTTAGGTTTTCAAGTTTCAGCAGAATTAGTTCATTTAGTTCCTTAACTACTGGGAAACTATCCACAACCAACCACATCGATCGTTCATAAAATATATCCCTGCCATCCACAAATCATGTTAGGAAAAACACAATCAATACAACCAAGTCCTTTTTATCAACCAACCAACCCATTGATTATTAATTCGGTTTCATTACCACACCACACCATTGATTAAATCTTCCACATTTATTTATTATTCACAACCAAAAGTACGTTCACATTCAACCCATCCCTGCAGCCCCGCTGCCAACCACCATAACCACAACCGCGCTGAAACCCATACATCAATATCCTGTTAATACCATTTATCACATCCGTGCTGCCCGTCACCAACATAGCATTCACACCAACCCACAATCAAGTCAACCGCAGCCCCACTACTCACCCGATCAACAACAACCCACAAAACACCCCCATCACATTCCATGCATCCATGACAACCCCACATGTTCATTATTCTGTTTTTGTTTAACCGGGGTGATCAAACAAGGGTTCCAGATTTTAAACATCCAGCATTACGTGATTAACTAATTTCCACATTCCACAAATTTCAATCCACATAACGGTCTAGAAAGATAGGGAAACATTTAATTGTGCAAGAAAAGGCCCCCAAAGACCATGATTTTCAGTAGGTATAAACTCATTCAATTCACAATATAATATCACGGGATATAGAGTAACAAAAATCAATAACTTCCCAACCCCGTTCTATAACTAGTTATTATCTTCATTTAATGGTTCAAATGTTCCTCATGAAAACAAGATGATACCCACCCCGCATGATGCAAAAATTATAGAGACGATGGTAAGATCCCTACCTCAATAGGTTCTGATCACAGAGCTCCCCCGGATCAACTTTAGAAGAAGTCTGTCGGCGTCCGTCACTTCTGTCGGGTCCCGGAAAAACCTCATCGGGTGGATTTCAGAAAGTAAAGGCTGAAGGAAAGAAAAATTACCCAGGCTCAGATGTTCCGCTTCGTCGTTATGATCCCGTGGCCACTGAAGGATCGTAAATCGGAGCTCGGACGAAGAAGTTACGGAAGAAAGAGCCTTCGAGTCTCAATGCGGCTTCCAACACGGCTCTGCAGCAGCTGACTGGTCAACACACAATTTGAGGGTAACACATACGTGTGGAAAGGCTACATGGCATGTATTTTAGACACACGGTGTGTACTCATTTATTGTGCATGGAAAGGACACAGCTCCAACACGGTACATGACCGTTGAATGGTAACGCATACGCGGGGAAGGACTATATGGCGTGTAGAACTGGACACACGACGTTCACCCATTATTTCACACAGCAAGGACGCGGCCTATAACACAGGGTATACCCAGAAAGGTGGTACACGGCATGTAGTTACACTACATGTCATGTAATCATTTACTTCACACGGAGAGGACATGACCTGCAACACGGGGTATACTCGAAAAGGGGGTACACGGCGTGAACTCAAATTACATGGCATGTGGTTTCAAAATTCATGGAAGGTGTGGGAAAAGTCTATTTTACCCTCCATAACACTTCTTGACCATCTTTTTGACAAAGGAATGGGCCGGAGAGGTCTAGGACATTACATTAGATACCTCTTAAAACATTCTCGTCCCCAGGAATTCAAAAACTAGCCCAGAGGAAACCCAACAAGATACCTCTTAGGGTTCTCGTTATAACAGGAACCCAACCAACAACCCTAATCACATGTGTTAGGAATTCCTTCTCATATGTCGATATATTATACACTTTAGGCAGCACTGACTCACCTGCACGGGTTCAATCGCATCCTCATTAATTTGTCTCGATTAAGAATTTGGTCTTCCCACATTCATACATTTGGATTTTTTCAACTCGCACTACCCCCAAAACCACACAACCAAGACACTGCCCGAACACGTGGGTTTGGAAAATTCCTTCTCCTATGTCGAGATATTATCTATTTTATGTGTAACTAACTCTCCTACACGGGTTCAATCGCATCCGCATTAATGTGTCTCAATTAATGGTCAGGTTTTTCCTTTTCCCACACACCCGGAAAGGTTACACATTACCAGGGAACAAGGAAACAAATTTCTCACAACTGACAAACCAAGCATTCCATATATCAACGGTACAGAGTACAACATCAACACAGAGCTCAGAAGAACAGGGGAAAACACAAGTCAAAACAAATCCAGGTACTGAGCGTGCATCTGGGTCTCCCGCTGGAATGAACGGAGAGTCTTCTGCCACTGGCTATCTTCCTCCTCTCGGTCAATCCTCAGCTAATAGACCGCCTAAATCTGCTGGGCCTCGGTCATCTGACCCACCCAGGGATGACGTCCAGGTGCCATAGATGTACGGTAAACAAGGATCTCCTAAGCCCAAGTAGTAAGGAAAACTCAATGTTTTATTTTATCATTTTATTTAATTTCCTTCCCAGAACACCCAAATCAAGTAAAAAACAATCATGATGATGCATGTACCTTACCTAGGGTCTCTACCTTGCAATCAATGTGGTCTCACATGGTCGTTCGGTAGGCTCATAGTCCTTTCATCGGATCATGGGGGCCCTAAAATCCCACTTCCTAGCCGGTCTTCCTTGGCCTATGTCACGCACCCGGATTAACTAACACTATTGCCCTACCATCCCATGAAATCCTCACTATGCCTAACTCTAGACTCCATCCTATCTCTCAACCTGGCTATGATACCATTCTGTCCTGACCCCCTCCCACCAATGATGCCCCTCCTGAGCTGGCAATGGTGAAAGGGAGATAATGACCCCCGAGTCCCGCCTCCAGTAGGCCCCGGGGTGGTGACTAGCACCAAGGGTATGAGTTTTTACAAATATGGGAGGCATTACCCTTTTTATTATTTAGGATCGGGAAATTGGAAAAGTCAACCACCAAAAAGGAAAAAGAACAAGTGCATATATATAAACCGAAACAATGCCCACATGCATGTTTAAATAATTATAACAAGGTACAAGTACAAGAAGGATCATAGTACAATACCAAAAGAAGACAAGAGAAAAGCAACTGCAACAAATCCAACCGTCCAACTAGTAGGGTCCCGCACGGCCCTGTTAGTCCTCCTGGAAACCTGAAAGTAAATTTAGGGTGAGCATACAAGTTTACTCAGTAGGGAAACCTAAAGCTCTCGTGCAAAAGTGGGGAGACATCCTAATGCCCCATGAGAACAACAGAAGAATCCAAGCATGGAAATCTATCCACCCAATCTCACCAGCCACACTCACCAAAAACACAATCATAACATGTAGTAGTATATAAGAACAATAGTATTGGGTACACCGCACCATTTCCCTTAAGTTAGCTGCTCTTTCTAATGACGAACTTCCTCACACTGCCACACTCTCCCCGCCCACACACACCTGGGCCTCACCACCACGTATCCTGCCCGCACACACCTGGGCCTCACAACCACGTATCCCCCCCGCACACACCTGGGCCTCACAACCAGGTATCCTTCCTGCACACACCTGGGCCTCACAACCACGTATCCCGCCCGCACACACCTGGGCCTCATCCCAAATATTCTTGGGAAACAGTAGAACCTGCCCAAAGAGTCTTGGGCTAAAGCCACCCCAATCGAAACCTACCCGAAGAGTCTTAGGTGTAAGGTCACCTCAATCCATCACAGCATAGGGGAGAAGGATCAGGATGGAGCTAGTAACTAAGGGAAAGACACCCTCTCCCATGAAATGGGAGTTTTCGGAACTATGTGCTCAACATGGGTGGGGTGCGATAAAACACAAAAGATACAGATATACATATATACCAACCACACAGCCAAACCTATGGCTTCTAAACAGAAAAACTGAGCATGTGCCTCGGCACTGCTACTACGAAGCATGCATACAACAAAAAACCCCAAACCCATTTAGGTTTTCACATTTCAGCAGAATTAGTTCATTTAGTTCCTTAACTACTGGGGTACTATCCATAACCAACCCCATAGATCGTTCATAAAACATATCCTTGCCATCCAAAAATGAGGGTAGGAAAAACACAGGCAACACAACCAAGTCCTTCTTATTTATCAACCGTCCCATTGATTATTAATTCTGTTTCATTACCACACCCCACCATTAATTAACTTTTCCGCATTTATTTATTATTCACAACCCAAAGTCCGTTCACATTCAACCCATCCCCGCAGCCCACCTGCCAACCACCATTACCACAACCATGCCAAAACCCGTACATCAATATCCCTTTAATACCATTTATCACAGTCGCACTGCCCGTCACCAACATAGCATTCACACCAACCCACAACCAAGTCAACCACAACCCTGCTTCTCACCAGATCCACAACAACCCACAAAACATCCCCATCACATGCCACGAATCCAAGACAACACCCACATGTTCATTATTCCATTTTTTTTAACCGGGGTGATCACACAAGGGTTCCAGATTTTAAATAACCAAGTTTATGTGATTAACCAATTTCCACATTCCATAATGTTTCATCCAAAAAAATGGTCTAGAAAGATAGGGAAACATTTAATTGTGCAAGAAAAGGCCCCCAACGACCGTGATTTTCAGTAGGTAGAAACTCTTTCAATTCACAAAATAATATCACATGATATAATGTAACAGTAATAACAAACATCCCAACCATGTTCTTTAAACAGTTATTATCTTCATTTAATGGTTCAACTATTCCTAATGAAAAAAAGATGATACCCACCCCACATGATGCACAAATTAGAGAGACAAAGGTAAGATCCCTACCTCAACAGGTTCTGATCACAAAGCTCCCCCGGATCAACTTTAGAAGAAGTTTATCGGCGTCCGTCACTTCTGTCGGGTCCCGGAAAAACCTCCTCGAGTGGATGTCGGAAAGGAAAGGCAGATGGAAAGACAACAGACCTAGGCTCGGAAGTTCCGCTTCGTTGTTACGATCTTGTGGCCACTGATGGATCATAAATCAGAGCTCAGACGAAGAAGTTATGCAAGAAAGAGCCTGCGAGTCTCTTGGGAGAGCTCTGCTCAGAGTAAAGGGGAGGAGAGGAGTGAATTGAAAGGAGTATGGGACCCCTCCTTTTATAGGAAAGAAAAAGAAAAGTACACAGCGTGTACTTTATGGTAAACGGTGTGTACTCGGTTATTTTACACGGTCTCCATGTGGCTTCCAACACGGCTCCGCGGCAGCTAACTGACCAACACACGGTTTGAGGGTAACGCATACGTTGGGAAAGACTACACGACGTGTAGTTTAGACACACAGTGTGTACTCATTTATTGCACACAAAAAGGACACGACTCCAACATGGTACACGACCATTGACTGGTAAAGCGTACGCGGGGAAGGACTACACGGCGTGTAGAACTGGACACACAGCGTGCACCCATTATTTCACAAAGCAAGGACGCGGCATTCAACACGGGGTATACCCAGCATGGTGGTACACGATGTGTCGTTACACTACATGGTGTGTACACATTTACTTCACACCGAGAGGACATGACCTGCAACATGGGGTATACCCGAAAAGGGGGTACACAGCGTGTACTCAAACTACACGGGGTGTAGATTCAAAATTATGGAAAGTGTGGGAAAAGTCCATCTTATCCTCCAGAACACTTATTGACCTTTTATTGACAAAGGAATGGGTCGTAGAGGTCCAGGACATTATAGAAATGGTTGCATTCACCCATTATACTTTTGTGTTTCAGACATCTCTGTCTAATATACGGAGAATTTTTATGTATATTCATCAATATCCAACATCATTTTTTCCATCCACTATTTCTCTTGATGATCTCGATACATATTTGTGCACCCTTTGTGAATGGATATGGTTTAACAATATGTGTCACTCAGATGATGATTCTTCATCTTTGGATCATATGGTACACATATTCGTGACCTAAATCATACAAATCCTCCATTTTGAATTTATAAATTTGGGTACTTCTCTTTTCTAACAGCTTCCACATTCAACTATATTTCCATATCATTTCATTGATCATACAATTTTTTCTTTATGAATGTTGTATCTATAATAATGTGAGAAACGATTGTGGATTTCAATTCCATAATAATTCACATGTCCATACTAATAAAATATAAATATATTATATCGTTATTAATTATCATCATTGAAACTGTTTCAAGATCCTTTCTACATAGAGAATCTATAACATTATTCACATTTCCATTATGGTAGTCGATTGTGTAATAGTAAATATTGATGAGCTCTAACCATCTTCATTGTGTCATATTAGGTTCTTTCTATGTGAATATATCATTGAGTCTCTTAAAAACAGTATATATTTCATAATTCTCCCTTATAGATAATGATGAAATATTTTCAATGTGAAGATATCATCTACCAAAACCAGATAATGCTTGTGATATTTTATCTCATGAATTTTTAACATCCTTGATTCATAGGCTATGAATTTATCATTTTTCATCTGAAACATCCATGTACATTTTTTGAAGATTCACTATATACCACAAATAGTTTCCCACTTTTTGAAATTGTGACTAGGAGCGTGGTGATGGGCCTCCTTTTAACTCTATGAATAAATCCTCACATTCACTATACGATAAACTCCTTTCTACCACTTGATACATCTTGGTTAGTGGGTTTAAAAATTGTGATATGTTCTTCAGAAATCACAAGTATTACCCATCTAGAAAAAGGAATCTATGGATGTCTGTTACAAGGGATGGGTTACACCACTCTTTAATTTCTATTGACCTAGAAGGGTCTACAAATATTTCTTTTTTTGGTGGAAACATTCCCTAATAATGAAACATTCTCTACCAAAAACTCACATTTACAATAAATTGAATTATGTTTCTCCCTTATCAATGTCTTTATCATGGTATTAAAATTATCCTCATATTCTTCCTTTATCTTGGAGTATATCATAATATCATCTATTAATACAACCAAAAATTTGTGGAGGTACTATATAAAGAAAATATTCTATAAATCCTTGCAAATATTTTTATCATTAGTGGGTCCTAAAGGCATCACTATAAATGCATGGTGTCTATAACTCACTAAAAATGTAATATTGGGAATATATTCCATCACCACTCAAATTAGTGATATCTGGACCGAAGATCCACCTTGGGGAAATACTTGGCCCAATGTAGTTGATCCAATAAGTAATCAATTTGTGGATGGGGTACATGTTACTTATTAGACTGTTGATGAGATCACAATAATCACTTCACAGGAATTTTTATCTATCCTTCATCTGGAAAATGGGGATTGTCGAACCCCATGGTTAAGTACTCAGACCTATAAAACCCTTGTCCAGATTCTATTGTATCTTCTTCTTCAATTCCCCCATCTCGAAGGTCACCATTCTATTAGGTGTCATAAATATTGGATGAGACCTTGGAATATGTTAAATTGAGAACTAAAACAATTGGTTAGGCAGATGTCTAGAAATTTTTTGTGGAGCACATAAGTATAGTTTCTGAAAATTGGAAAGTCTTCGAGAATGATTCAATCGCTTTTCCCAATAAATTTTTCTAGAGATGTTGGCTCATATGTTAATAATATCTACACATGATATGATGTTTTTGAAGTAGATTCAGGATCTACATTACACATTTATAGAATTTGAGGATGCTTCAGGATGTGAAGAATGATATCTCTTTCAATAAATTTTATTCTGGATTTGTATAAAGATCTCCAATCCATGCCCAGTATTATATAAAACCTCACAAAAAATAGGGCATGATTTACTGGGAAGATCAGTCCACAAACATTAACTAGGGATGTGTTATATTCTTCGGATGAAATAATTTCCCATTTTTATTCCCACAGATAACTCAACCTCCTTATTTAGAGTTGCGGATTGAGTAGTTATAAAAAAACATCATGATATTAATAAAGTCATGGAACTAGAATAAAATTATATGTTTTCTATACTCTAATGAATAACTAGTTTACTTATCACTACATCATTTTTGTGCTCCACATTAGTAATAATGACAAAATAAGACTTACCAACCTTCTTTGTATTTTGTGGTTGATGATGTCGATTTCCCTAAATGAATCAAGGATTAATTTACTAGGTTGAATAGTTTTCTATCTCCCATCAATTAAAGAATTTAACCATATGTTGTGCTCTCCATTACTCAACCTCATTTTTCACCATCCTCGTGTCTCATAGAAATTCAGGATATTTTTTTCCTTCCCTTCCACACATATAGAAAATCACTATCCCATGGATTCAATTCCCATGATTATTATAATGACATTTTTGTATATATAGATTGATGAGTTTACTATCAAATTTTTTTATTAGATCCTCCATATTTTATTTCTTATCTCCAAACACATGGTACAATTCACAAAACTCAATATCCACTTTAATATCACATCAAACAAATTCTTCATACCTCCCAAATTGTAAAATTTCTAGATTCATTCAAAGATATTGTTTTAAATAACTAATTAATCTAACAATATTTTTATTATCATTGAAAAAAACCTGAATAGTACTTTTCACATGTCATGACATTTTATTCATAAGCTAAGATAGATTATTCTACCTATTTAATCAGCTCTATGAATTATATATCCTTCTTTGTATAAATATGTTGAAGGAAATAATATTTAATAAACATTATTTTAAAAACTTCCCAGTCCATATTTTTATTTTCTTCCATCATCTCTGTGTTCTTAATCAACTCCCACCATTGGTTGGAATCACCTATTAAATGCTAATTTACTAGAGACACCTTCTCCAATTTAAAATGGAATATAATCCAAATATATTTTCCCATTTTTTTAGTCCACTATTCTATGATAAGTGGATATGAAGATGAAATAAATATTAGTTTTTCTTGATGTATAAAAGAATAGATAGGAATTTTCTCCCACGTAGGGGAAGGATGATATTCCACATTATTCAGGTTATTTTTTATATACTAAGATAGATGGGTAGGATTCACCCTGAAATTTTGAACTCCACCTCCTATGGAATTTGGGGATTTGTTTGGGAAATCACTATATTGTTCCTCAAATGTGTTTTTTCCCTGGTTTACCATGGTTCCCACTATTTTCTATAATAGAAAATGTTATAACAAAACATAAGTCAAAAATTCATGAATTAATAATATATTCATTTTCAAAAATATGTCTAAAGGCTTATCATTTGGGATGCACATGTTTAACATTTTCTAAAACAGATATTATTGGGTGGTTACATATACAACATCTCATACTAAGGGTTTTCACTTAGGTTCTCTAATTCCATTTCCCAAATTAACTATGTCATTTTCTGATACCAATTATATTCAACCTACCTTTTCTTATAATGATTTTAAATCATTTGAATGATAAAGATCATAAAATAATTGCAATAAATGATGAAAAGATTTAGTGTCATGGGAAAATTAGGACCATACATAATATTCACAGAAAAAAACTATTTAATTCATTTTTCTCTATTTTCTTATTGGCCTCATCATTCATCATAGTAAGAGTAATCACCTGAGGATATATATCAATGAATGGGGTGCGATAAATTTCTATTAAGAGGATGAATAAGTGGCAGTAATCATTGGTGATCATAAACAATATCATCCTAAAAATTATGAGTGCAAACATTATTCAAATGAATTGGATGTGGGAATACATAAAAACAAAATATCATGTATCAGTGGTCAAATAACACACATATTTGTAAACAAATCTAGCATCACATTCAGACATTTATCACTTTTTCTCATGAGATACCTCACATTTCCCAATTTATTATATGGAAATACAATAAAGGTCTCACCCATCATGTCATTAAATTTTCATGTGTTATATAATTTCATGTGAACCCATCACATCATAACATTTACATAATCATACATGCAATAGAGAAAATATAACAATATTGGACGTAATATAACCCAGGGAATGGAGAGTGTTTTATTTTAGTAATACATAAATTTAGAACGTTGGGGATCTCAAATGAAAAATATTATAACATAATAAGAAGAATCAATATTTAGGGAAGAAGAAAAAATCCCATGAGTTGTAAAAGATATATTTTTAGAATGAAGTGTTTATTTTGAAAAAATAATTTCATTTGATATAAAATTAAATTAGAAACATGAAAATTCTGAAAATAATATTGATGGATAATGAAAATATATTTAAAGAACATTATTGGGATAACAATACCGAAGATGGAGTGAAAGAGGGAAACCCCAAAGGAAGAGAGTTGGGTTTGACAATCCCATTACCTTATGCCTGAATTATTTATCCACTGTAATATCATAAATAATCAAATAATATTAATTACATGGAAAATAAAGAACATATTATTATTTAATTTGATTCATTTTAGTTTTATTTTGGTCATTTATTTTCTTTCCCATGAGTTATAGAGTTTAATTTCACCATTTGGGAGTGTTCGTTTTCCTGGTTTTCATGATCAGTTCTATTGAATAGATGAAAGGATTTTCATGTTAAATGGGAATGAATATCTAGTATTGTTATTATATATTATCAATGAAAATACATAAGTTTAAATGTTATTATCAATCATTCGGATATATGGTATGAGGTTGGACCATGGGATAAAGGACAATGATAATCGCTCATGTTTAATTTCGGTTATTTTTGAACACAACGAACTCATATTATTTTATCATTTAGTATTATCTATACATTTTCATCCCAGAACCTAAAAAGGGATATATAATACATCTTAAAATTTATATCAACAATTATAATGGTATTATTACTATCCTTGACGATGGTATAGGAAAATGAAATTGCACCTTACAAGGTGGTGGTAAATCGACACAACAAGGTTTATATTTTCATGTTTAAAAAATATAGGCAATGGTGGACGATTTAATAAGAATCATTCCATTACCATAATAAAATTATAATATATAAAAGATATTTTAGTTATCTTCCCTCTTGTATATGTTTTGGTGAGGACACAATAAGAAGATATATTATATTCAAAAGATATTAAATGAAAAAATAGTGTTTTATCTATTAAATTTCTCCTCCTTGAAAACCCTCCACATAAAAATTGGATTGGATATTTCAAGATACCAAGATCACCAGGATTTGAGGATGGTATTAGGAATAGTACTATTTATAACTTGGAAAATGATGAAATCATGGAAGGTGTGAGGTGTATAGTTGAGGATATGTGTGTTTCTTATTATTTTATACATTAGTTTATTATTTTGGATCAAAAACATAAATAGTTATAAACATATCTATAAATATATAAAAATATTCAAGTTTATTTCTATATTTTTCTCTAACCTTATCCTTACAAGATATATGAATAAAAAATTTATTTATTAAATTTTATTGTAAATTATCGTATATTACAATTCACTAAAAATTCATGTATTTTAGAAAAATACAATAAACTAAAACTAACAATTTTCTAGTTGTTGAATTCAAATATGAAATCCATTTTCTAAAAATAATTATATAGAAAAAAATTATATTTTATTTGATATCATTATTTACTCAAAAAAATTTATATTTTAAAATTATCTATAATTTTAAAAAATTTAAAATATATATAATGGTTTTATAAAATTATATTATAATCCAATGAAAAAAATCATATTTCATGAATCAATTTTAGGAAAATAAATTTTCTTTTAAATAATTATATTAATTTTTAAATTAGGATTAATTATTTGTGAATAAAAATAGTACAGAAACAATAATTATCATTTTAAAATTATTTATTTACTTAAGGCATGAAATAAATATTTAATATTTTAATTCATAAGATATATAAATTTTATTTATACTTTCATAGTTGAGATTACTATTATATTGTCCAATTAACATTTCATAATGGTCACATTACAATTCTAAAGGGCGAGATCGTATTTCATTGATATGGGTTCCTTAAAATCTATAAATACCTCTAATTTAATTAATTCTTCATTTATAATTATTATCATTGTGTTCTAAAAGTTATTTTATGTGCTTTATAATATATTAAATAATTATAATAAGGGAATTTCCAATGGTAAAACTTTGGATCATTAAAACATTCTAATCGGTTATCCAAGTAATTCTCCTCCTTCAGTGGGTAGCTTATTTGGTTGTTCATAGAAATTATAGCCACTATTAAACTTAATGCCTTATTTTTAATTCATAAAAACACTTTGGGTCTTCCTCAGTCATCAAAACAGATCCAAAACCCTATAGATATTATCTATAAGGCTTCTCTCTCCCATAAAAGGCCTAATTTCCCAAAATGATCCATCCACTAAATATAATTATCAGTCATCCATTTGAATTTCCAACCCATAATGACACTGGTGATTACTAGATTAAAAACTAGATTTAGAATAGAATCAATAATGTTAGTCACGTTAACTCTTAATTTCCTCACATCATATTATATGTCATAAACTTCTACATTGTATGGTACCATTGTGAATTTTATCAATAAAAATATCTTCTTATATTTATTGAATTATTTTTTGTACACTAGATTTGATAAAAAAATATCTTCTAGTTATCTTATTATTATTTTGTATTGATAAGGCTCATATTCATTAGAGTACTATTTGGTACTTTTCATCTATATGATTTTTATTCCCTATCTTTTTCTCCTATAATATAATTTTTATCACATAATATATTTTTTATATTAAAAATATATGATATAATCTAATAAATATTGGTCTCATGTTATGTTAATATTTTCTTCAATAGCGTCATATAAGTGTTCACCCAAGATAAAAAATATTTCTTTTTCCTCAACAGGTTGACTCCACTAAAATTAATTGAATACTGATTATCTTTTTTTAACGTATATTAAATTCATTTAATCTCATCCAAATAAATCTAAATTTAATTCAACCAAAATATGGGATTATATATATCAAAATAATTCAACAAAATCCATCTAAATTAGACATTATATATATGTGATAAAAATACACTATACATGTTTTTGTATTATAGTTCATTCCATTATTTAATTATATTATGATATTACTATATAAGCATAAAAATTTATTTTAATTATCATGATTGAACTAAAATTAATATTCCTATTAAAAAAATTTAATTTCATCAATAAAATATTCCATCATGAATCCAAATCCCATTTGTGATGTATAATACACTGAATATAAATTTCATCATTACAAAATTTTAGTTCTATGAATTTCATAACCATGGATCACGAATATTGATTTTCAAATATCAATATTTTAAAATCCCATAAAAATGGTACAGTGATATCATTATTACGTTCGTATTAAATCACCATAAAATCCAGAACTGAATCCTGGATTAACATAACATCATTATATTTTGATAAGCATTAATAGCTACAAAATTATATGATTTAATTTATTTATGAAAAACAACATATATATTAACTAAAATCATCAATAATCTCTGATTTATGAGAATCAATCAACTTAAATTGTTTTATAGACGTTTTCCTTCATCACATTTTCAATTTATATCTAATACATATCATTTACTAATAGTAAAATATTTTTATGGCTCAAACATAAGAATATAGAATTTTAAAATTATATACTATGACTCTTATCATATCTTACATGTCACCATCTTACACAATATTTTCATCATTGATGTTCCACTTTGTCACAAAATTATATCTTATATATCACTCCTAAAAGGAAATAACATACTACATATTATTTAAAATACGGTATTTATCCACTTCATGCATATTATGTATGTATGCATGATAATTCACATTTTGGTTATTTAGTTATGATATATAAAAAAGTATTAGATTTTAATAAAATATCATAAAATAGAATTTCGTCACAAAAATTCTTCCCCATTTTAGTGAACATCGTATATACCAAACACATAAGATACACATTAAAACTTCACGATTTATTAAAAAAACCCCATCTCGTCATGCTGATTCAAACATTTGTATATATTTTTAGCTATATAAAATCCTCCCTTTTTTATTTCAATAAAATCACATTATTCATCATATTTATAGTTTCTGCATAAAATTTATATAGAAATATATTCTAAAATAGAAACCTACTAATCTAGATTACACATATATAGGTAAAAATAATCTTCAAATTCTTTGGGATCTTAAATCATGACCTAGTATCATCACACATTTTTTTCCCTTACACAATAATATTTATAATCCAAACAACAATATCTAAATTATTCCATTTTTGTTCTTAAATATTTGACATTGTATCTTTTTTTAATACCCTATATGATTAATGGTACAATAAATATATATTATTCTCCTTGAAGTTTAATTCACCTCATCATTGATATAAATACCAATTTCTAAGTGTAGGGTAAAATGAATCTCATAATTTCAAATTCCATAATTTAGGAAAATAATCATCTCCCCTTTTATTCATATTAATTGTTCTCTAACATATTGAGGGAGTTAATCAAATTTCCATAAGGGAAGGGGAAACAAATTTTTTCTTACTAATGTGACATTAATTAATAAAATATAAATCTATATTGTCTATTATCATTTTAGAAAACATGGCTGATCAATTTATAAAACAAAGAATTCAATATATAATTCAAATTGTTATAAAATATTAAATTTACCTTCCAAAGTATGTTTAGATAGAATTTACAATAAATTAATAAGATCCAGTCCCCTTCAACATACACATAAATTACATTTAGGTGAACTAATTTCTTACACGCTTTTAGACATATTTTTGGTTAAAAAATTCACTGCCTTAATAACTAGATTATAACAACCCAAAAAAATAGAGTGGGAAAATTTATAATCAAATTTCAATATAAACCATTTCCATAGGATTTATATACATAAATGTTAATATAAAAAATAATATTTTCATACCATCACCATTTCTAATATCTCCCTAATTTATTTATCTTCAATGGACTTAATCATGGTTGTTTTTCATTGATATAGGCTCTGTTAATTTCTGATACTAGTTGAATCATGATAGAAATTGAGATATTGAAAATTATTTTTCCCTTTGAGATAAATTGATATCATTTAAATTATTACATGATGGATAAATATTATATTTTTTTGTCCTAATATATTTCCTATATGTCTGATTTATTTATTTTTCAAATTCAATTCCCTATACTAGAATTATAATCACACAAGAATATGAATTGGTGAGTCATCATCAACTAATTAATTCGATAATCATGGATAATACATTGTTATCATCCCCACAAATATTTTATTGAAAATTTTATAATTTTTATTATTCATAATTCATTCTCCACCCATGATTTTCAAAGTCTATAAATTTGGTTAGTATGTATTTCATGTTTCAATTATTCAAACCCCTCTGATAAAAATGTTGCAGTAAAATTAGGAATAAAAGTACATTCAATATAATTTTATTGAATTCTTCCCTTATCTAATACCGACTAGGCTATCCAAATTATTAAACCTTCCATTATCACATGGTTAACCAGCCAATTTTCTGTAGACACCTTTGTTGTATTTTTTTTATCAATGAAATTCACTTGTACTTTTCATTTGTTCTTCAATGTACCCTTTTTGTCCATGTAAAATACAGATTTATTTAAAATATATATGGATAAAATATTTTTACCTCCTACACACTTCATTAACAGTGTTAGAGGTACACATGTTAGGAAACCATTCTGGTTCATTATCAGTGATGTCTTATATCAAACCAAATTTATTATTACTATATTTGATTGAATACCTTTTAGATTTCATATTACTAATATTAAATATAATATTATAGAGAATTTATAATTGTCTGTGATGGGTGATTTCCTAAAAAATATGCTCATATGTTCTTTGTTTATATATCATTTCTATTATTATGAATTCATTCACATGGATTATTTTCTCAATTTTAGTCTTCTTCTTACTCCTTAAGATAAGATATATCTTCTTTTATGACATGAAAAAATTTTATACTAAATTATTATTTTCACTTTATAATATATGTGATGTAGTTTTTATGCATTCCAATTTTCTTTTTCCTTTTGACCACCATTGGAACAATAATAAAATATGTTATCAAGAGGTACAAATATATTATTATTTGATAGATATCCTCATTTGAATGAAGTATAATTTTATAAAAAGGTATTAATATAATTTCAATAATTATTACCTCATAATTTAGGACTTCTATTACTTTAATACCCAAATATGTTGTGCTAAATCACAGTTTCCTTATTACCAAATATCTAATATCACTGAAAGATTCCATTAGAATTTCAACATTTTCAATTATTTTTATTTTATTTGTATTTAAATGCATGTTATTTTCTGGTACATATAACAATAAATTGATCCATTTTGGGAGATGATTTTTTGGACATGCCTATATCAACCTTTCAGGTGATGTTTGATCTGCTGGAAATTTTACCCATTCAAAAATGTCTAGTTTTTTTAATTTAGTCCTATATTAGACAATGAAAATATATAGGTGAAAATAGAATTATCTATAGTGCAATTAACCATCATCCATGATGTTTTTGTGGGATAATAAATATATTATTCAAAAATATTATTGGTACAAATACAAGTCGATTATCGGATAAGACTTATTTTATAAAAATGTATCTTGGAAATTATTATTTTAGTTTAATGTGAGTATACAATATGGTTTATTTATAAATTTATAATATTTATATACAAAACATTACATCATGGACTAGTGATGTGCTTATGTTCTTCATGTGATTTCTCCCGTTCGTTAAACTCCCTTTCGACTATCATCTTCAAATAAATATCCATCTTACCTTCCTCTAGTATAGAATAATCAAGTATTTATTCTTTTCATACCCATCTAGATGAGAATACATAACATTGATTGAAACGTTTCTTAATTAATCCAATGAATGTATAACATTTGTAAATAAATTATAAAAGAAAAATTTCAAAAAAAAATTAAAATTGTTCAATTTTTTATTAACTAGGTAAAAATATGTATTTTCAATATAATATTTATTTTAACATGGAAATAACATTCATTGTGAGTGTGTTATATATTCCAACAATTTTAACATGTGTATCATTCATATAATAATATTCCACTATATATATGTTTTCCGCCATTTTTTTATTTTATAAATACAATCATATTTTTGAAATACTCAATTTGACCATTCATCAAATAATATTTATATTAAGAAAATAAATTCTTGATTAATTAGTCAAATAAATAATTACAGTATCATAATATTAATTAATTAGGGGAATAATTTATAATATATTTTTGAATACAAAATCGAATATAACTACCTCTAGGTGTAATCAATCATGATTCTCATTTGAATATCACTTCACCTTATTTTCCTCTCTCATATTTATATTTTTCCTTTTATGCTCCAAATCCAACATATTAACAAAAGAATAAATAGGAACATAATTTGGAATCAGAGGCCCATTCGAACATATCTTAAAAATACACGATATGAATATTTTAAAAACACATACTGGTCTAAAAATATATCCAACCATAGAAAACATAATTAAAACTAATACCCATTTATATTCATAGAACTAGGTGTTGTCAATTTAGAGGAGGAATATGAATTTGGTGTGACAATGATTTAACAAATACCAATAAAAATAGTAATTTTTTCCACCATTGGTGATAGGGCTTCTATATATTGTTAATATTGGTGGATTTTTTTAACTCTAAAAACAACATGCATATGTAATATCTAATGTTATGTAAATATAATCACATGTAATTTTATATGGTTGTCCAAAATTAAGGAAACGAAATCACTGTTGAGTTTGAATCCCACTGAGACACAAAAAATCTATATTAGTGTTTAAATGATTTAATGTTCCTTATAGTGGTAAATAATTTTCAGGAGGTTATCATCAACTCCCCTAATTCAGGTTTCATCCACATCATATATGTTATCTCCCAGAACCTTCTTCATTCTCCTAATTGGAATGGTGTTGTTCTTTACACCGAAAACATCATTCTCAATAGTATTCATTCGGAACACTTTTTAATATGACCAATAATATATCATGGGATGTATTTATATGAAATGATTATATATTATCCCTCAAATAGATTCATCGAGTTTTTATAATTAATATGCCCAAAATATGAAACTCAATCTCTTTTAATTGAATTTATCCAATATAATGTTCAGAATATGATAATTAGATATTCTCACACTTCATCTCATGTGATTTTTAATTATCAAGTAGCTCATTAATCTAAACAAATTTACACTAAGATTGGGAATAAAATTTTGAGTGTCAACCTATCTTGATCACTTCATCCTATTCATTATTCTCATTTATATTCCTCATTTATAATAATGGGTATCAAAATATCTGGTTTTAGTACCAGTATATTCATTAACACATTCAATTTTCCTTAAGGTATTGAATCTATTAAAAATAAAAAGGTAAAATTATTAGTTTTCCTAGATAAGAAAAAGGTTCTTCTTCATTAGAGAATTATTAACCTCTCTTCTTTATAAAGAGTTCATTTCTCTAACTCATTCTCACTTTTTATAATTGTTATCAAAGAATATTTTTTTATATGTATAAATATAAAAAATTCTCAAATTAATATTTATTATATGTTATATAAATATTTACATTATTAGTACAACTTGGGTTTTCCCCAAAAATTAAAAATATTAAATATTCCTCAACTACAGGTCTCCTATGATATTCCAAGAATATCAATTCTCTAATTTTATTTATTATTTTAAAATCATATCATACCAGTACAGTAAATAAGAATTTAATTTAATAAAAATATTAAGAATAAAATTACAAAAATATTCCATAAAAATATATAATTGAAGATCCCACAAAAAATTATTAAAATTATACAAAAGATATACTTTTTCAAATTTTATCATTTTATTATAATGCGATAGTATCATATACTGGTATATGATTCAAATATTATATTATTTCTAATAATTAATATTAGTATAATTATGTTCTTTAAAATCATGATGATCATCTTCAGAATAATTCATCTCGATTCCCATGTAACTTTTTATTTTGTTTAACCCATTTAATCTCAGTTCTTAAATATGTTATTTTAACATGAAAAAATATATAAATCATTGATTTTAGAATCTCCATATTTTACACTTCCAAATGAATGGAAAAATTATCTCATAATTCAATTATTTTTTAATATTTATTAAATCATTTCTTCAATCATGATTTCAAAATTAATAATGAATCATTGATCTTTAATAATACCATCAAAATCCTCTAATATAAATTTGCAATGATAAATATCTCATGAATCATCATGAATGATCATATATATCGTATTTATGAGAATACGACATATTATTTATGCGTAAATGTTCCCTTGTTTCACATTATCAATTTTTATCCAAGAAATATCATGTTTTAATAGTGTAATCCTTTAATATATCATACATAATGTGATAGACTTTTACAATTTCCAACCTCATCTTTTAGATCATACATTCATTGTCTTACATGGATTTCATATAATAATTTTATACACTATCACAGAGAAGAATTTAAAAAATATCATCAAAAAATGTATAATATATTATGAATGATAATAAAAATATTGTATTTTTTCAATGAATTAATTTTAGGTATGTACATAAAATATTTCAATTTAATTTTTTAGTTTCTTGGTCAGTAAAAATTTTATATTTCATAAAACGACCGTAAATTTGGAATTACATTATGAAAATTCTACCTTATTTCAAATAACGTACTATGTATAAAGCACATCAGTTGATTTTTTAACATAACATATAAAAAAACATTTATTCAAATAAACTCTAAAAAATTTAAATCATCTCAGGGAATTATAAAAAACATCCAATCAACATCAAACTCTTACAATGAATCTTTTAAACATAATAAATGTTTCAATTAACAAGATTCTAATTTAAAAATAATAAAATAATACAAACATGCATCAAGGATATTTACAATATAATGTCATTACCTTTTAAACTAAAATAATTTACAAATCACTTTTGTATAGATCATTAAATTGAATATAATTTATGTCATATATTCTATGCAAGGTTTCTGAGTACATCATCAATCTTTTAATATTTCATTTAATTATAGATTAATAATATTTCAAAAAATAAATCTTCCCCTCATGATTATAAAAAATATTTTATACAGTTATATCTTCTAAAAATTACTATCTATTACATTTCTATAAAAAACATATATATAGTCATAATATTTACAACTATGACTTAAAATCATTTTTCCCATGTATTCCATGATATCACCCTCTAAATTTTATTTACCAATCAATGTATGTGAAAACTATTTATCTTCTTTTATATCTTATATCATCACCAAACTTCATCAAACATTTAATTTCATGTAGAAAATTATACTAATAAAAAATAAAACATTTTTTCCACTAACCCATTTCAGTTCCATTTTTTCTATCATAATTAGCTTCATGTAATTCATATTGATCATTTGGAAACGATTCATTTGTAACACCGTAATTTCATTGGTACCTCATTAATTATCAAATTGCATATTATAATGATTCTACATTACCCATTAGTGTTATGTTAATTGATTTATATCATTCTGTAGTACTGAAATTCAATATATAAATACATTTCAAAAATTAGTTCAAAATTAACAATAATTTCATTACATGTATTTTTAAATGAATAAAATAAAATTGTTTTTTAAAATTTAGTAATTTTTGGTACGTGATTATATAACTATTCTATAATTATAAACATGATATTATTTCATTGTATAAGTTATAAAAAACCGTAAATCAATTTTTGATATAATTTATTAAATCTATCATAGAAAAAATCAACAATCACAAAGGTTGTATAAATCTCTATGATTGAATAATGTTTTAAAAGTATTTTAATAAAATATAAAAACGGTAATTTATTTTAGTTGTATATAAATAATTTAGTAGAATTATTCTATTATTTTAATATTTCTTGATGTATTATCATCATTATTTAATTATTTAAAATTAGATTTTAAATGAAAACAGATCAGTTTGCAAACTTGTATTTCACCAATGTAACATCTTTTGAAAAATTGTTTCATTATATGGAAGGAGTTATATTTCCTTTATAAATTTTGATATATTAATACCCTTGGAATAAAATAATGAAGAAAATATGTTGGGGTTATAGACGATTTTTTTAATAAAAATAATAAAATTTAATAATGGAATGAGACTGGTGGGAACCCAATTCATTCTCTTCTAGTCACCTCTTATGGATTGATAAAAAGAATTTATAAGAGGATAATTTTGATGTACTATGGCCACATAAACATGTTCATATATGTTTATTTAGGTTCTTGTGTAGTGATTATGTGTTGGAAATTAAATTTTATTTGATAATAAAGGGATTGATATGGGGTGTTTATATTGGAATTCTGGACGTGTATCTTTGAAATGCTTATTCATAAATTTATTATTTTAAATCAATAATATGAATAATGATTATTATTATGTTTTTAATTATTATTTTTAAAACAAAATGGGGGGTTTTTGACTTTTTAACACTTCTAAAAATGAATTCTTTCTTGGAAATATTCAATTTAATGTAATGAATATACATATATAATAAAATAAAACTTATGTTTGAAAATTTTATTTATATGTTCAACAATCAATTATATTATATTTTAATGAATTATATTAAACATTGAATTTATTTTTATTAATATTAAATGATTTATAAATTTTTATGACTTGATTACATCATGATATTTTCATTAAATATATTGTTATATTAAAAATATTTTTTTTATTTTTTCACTAATAAATCATTTTTTTGGAAATACCTAACATTAAGCACATTATCATTACAAAATTATGATTCCAAAAATGATACCTATTTTAAAAAATTCAAATTTTTATTAAGGGAAATTTATTTCTTAAATATATATTAATGAAAAAGTTTTTCTGGACAAACATTATGAGTTATGATTACAATATTCTCTCAATGATCATTTTAATTATCTAATGAATTCCTAATTAAAATATATTTACAATTTTATGATAAAAAGACAAAATATATACTATAAATTAATTTTAGACCTAAAAAGTATACATATTTCAAGTATTAATTCAGTATAGAACTATTTATATTACCATTTAAGAAGAAATATTTTGTGTATCAGAACATGTACAATGATTATGATAATAATAATTTACTAATTATTATCTAAACCAATTATGGTGAAAATATATATATCCATTTATTTATTATAAAATGATACCTATAAAATTTCACATGACATTATAAAATTAATTTAAATGGTTATATCTTAATATTATATCATTATAAATTCATCTTCATTGCCATATTTTTAATATTATTCCAATACAATCATTATTATTAAAAATTCCATATGATAATTACAATATAAGTAGGATTAATTTAGTTTATAAATAAAACTATAACTATATAAATTTCCATAAAAAAATTAAAATATATTTTATAAATCCACTACGCAAAATATTTATTAATTATAAATATAGAATAAGATACATGATTTAAAGGTACATATTAACAAAGTTTTTGAAATAAAACATTTATAATGGTATCATTGTATTTAAAATAATATATATATATATGTATGTATTACATATATAAGTAATAATATCAATCCTTTACAATTTTAAAAAATTATTTTATAATTATTTAATTAATTTTAATTACTACTTCTTATTTAAAATATATATAATGAAATTATACGTTCATATCATCAAGAAAAAGAAATAAATTATTTTTCAAAACATATTTAAATGAATTTTTTTTGAAAATATTCATTGAATATCTATGATAGTGAACTTCAAAGATTATAAAATTTAATTCTAACAATATAACTCCTTTGTAAAAAAATAATAAATGATTTAACTAATTATTGAAGTCCATATCACTAAAAACTACATTTTCCATTTTCATTATCCATTTTAATGATTTATTATAATTCAATATAAATTTATAAAAAATATTAACTCCATGTGATTATACTATATATATATATAACCTAGTACTATAGAGCTAATGGTTATCAATCTATGGAATTATAAAAATACTTTTCAGGATCCTAATTCCTAAAATTAACCAAGCTAGGATTTGTTACAAATTAAGATAACGTTATACCAACAGATCTCAATTTATTTCTAAACATAAATACTTTGACAAATATAATAAAATTACAAGAAAATCCAAAAAACCAAGTGTCTGTAACTTTTGTAACTACGTATATATTAATCCATAATCCCATACAACATAATGAGCTAATTTTTTGAAATCCATTTATAATCTGATAAAAAAATATTTAATGCATATTACATCCTTTGAAAATGGGTATAAAAGAATATAATAATATAAAATGATCATTAATGATTAAAATGATAAAAATAAGATTTGGATGAATTATCCATAGATCATAAGAAACTAATAATATAACCATGATAAAATTTTAATTATTAATGGAATTAAATCATGAAATATATATAAGTTATCATAACACATTATTCTATAAATGTTAGGTATGGTATGAAAAATAAAATCAAATGATAATGGAGTCTAATCATATATCAAACTGAAGGATGTGAAATCAAGTGATAATAATCATAAACCATAGTTTGTAAAATATGAATATGTAACATATATAATAATAATAATCATAAAAAATTATATATTTCACTGCCATGAAATCATAACATAGTTTTCTAGGATAATGAATCATGCACCATAACATTGTGTGTGTGGATCACTACCTATGAACAATTACATTTTTTGATAAGATCACTTCCCATGCATTATACAAACTATCACATGATAAATATGTTTTCCCCAATGAATTCGAGGGAAATATAAATCCATTATCACCATCATAAAAATTTTAATGACCATCCTTTATTATCTAAACAATCCAAATTATGATTTATATAATACATCAGTCGCACCCTTAATTGGTAGAGGTTGGGGTAAATTGAAAGATACAAATAAAAAATTAATGGGAGATTTTTTCTCTACATATATGTTGTAACTGAGAATAACATATAACATATAGTCCATTTAGAAGTTCATAAGGATCTTTGGGGACTTAATTTTAGGGAAACACAAAATGAAATACTCACCTATGGAATACCCACTCATCAAGTACTTGCTCGATGCATAGTGATATAACAACATGATCATTTATGTATATTATATTAAGTGAAAGAGAATAAATATAAACCATTAATAGATTGGGACTATACAATGACACACGTTATATATATGTTGGGAACTATGACTGGCATATGTGTCCAAAAGAATTGCTCCAAGTGACCCTGATCTCAAGATAAACAATAGGGATTCACCTATTTATCATAATCTATATGTCCCCAAAACACTCAAAATAACTCAATCGTAACTCCATGAAACATTTATTGAACCCACCATATCTTTAAAATTTTTATCCCTCATATGTCGTAATTTCCTTATTAGTTAACAAAAAATAGGGTGTATTTGTATCAATGAGGGAACATGTGATGGATGAGAGTACTAAATACCCCATGGAAGTCACCACCTAACCACATAAAGTCTTTAATAATTTCATTTTTTCATTAAATTAATCATGGGATTGTTCATATAAAGTACAAAAGATCATCCTACTAAATAAAATATCAAATTGTGTTTCCATTATAAACATGTATTCATGTTATTAAAATAAAAAAATGGAGTTAATTTTCAATCTCAATTTGACAAACCTTCATCGAACAATGTTCATAATCATAGAAGACAATTTTTCCACCATATGGGTCTGATAGTTGTGGATTTCCAATAACATTAATGCTTTATATGATATATTTTATACATATATATTTCGCTCTCTATGAGTTAGTATATATATATATATATATATATATATATATATATCTATCTCTCTCTCTCTCTCTCTGTGTGTGTGTGTATTGGCAAACATTATCCATGATCACTGAACACTTCTCATAGGAAGGTACCGTATGTAAAAATATAACACTATAACCATAGGAGGTCAATCATATTATTATCCAATTGAATACACACACACACACACACACATAGATATATATATATATCCATACCAATATAAATATGTATGACCCCTAAAATATAGAATGTCTCTCTCCTCTTACAGATGAAATATAAAATGATTGTAAAAGTGCCCAAGGTGTCTAATAATCACTTTTACCAATGTTGGGACATATAAAACAAGTATTAATACATGTATATCCTATATATAGTAACACTAGGCAACAAACATGTAATATAATAAAAATAATTCCTCTTCCACAATTATAAGGTTAGTATTAATTTCATCATGTATGACACATGGTTCACAAACCCATAATATTTCAGTTGTACATTATGTTGATGTACCCATTCACTAAGAGGATCAAAATAAACATTTGTTGAAACCAATGTATGTTGTAATAACAATAAAATATTTAGTTTCATTTAACATTTATTAATAAGAACGGATTGAAAATTCATACTAGTGAGAAAGTCTAAACTATTCAAAACATATATGGTATACATTAAACATTTAAGAAAAAATTTCATATATCTAACCCAATATAAATCATGAGTTCATCAAATCTAAAAGGAATGATCATAATCCATAATCAATATAATTGATGGAATAATTAAAAATCATCGAGGAATAACCAATTATTTTTTTTAAAAAAGAAACAAAATATATTGTTTTGGGAAACCCAAATTGGTTATCGAAAACATTAACTCATTCTCTAATAACAGATATAATATTATATTATATAAGAATTATATGAATCAACTAACATAATCCTATGTAAATGTTATGTCCATCACAACCCATCCCCAGTGGCTCGTTCCATGACTACCAAATGTCCGCCTTCCATAGTCTAGGGGCTGGTGACTTGCATCGAAAAGGAATATCCCAGAAATGTATGGTATTGGATTTAAACCTATACACACACATACAGGGAATACCACACAATGTAAACCACAATGTAAATAAACTAGTACATCAAAAAAAGTACTAGCACTGAGAGTAAAAGCTCTAAACTGAATGTAAAGGGGACAGAATACAAGCCCATCTGATAAGAAAGTACATCAAAAGAAGTAAAAGATCTGGAGTTTTTCCACCTAGGATCCAACTATAATGATATGTATAGCTCATTATTAGATGTCATTGTAGCACACCACATCTATCGATCCACCTTCGAGAACTATCTAGCCATATCTCTCCATTTTCCCAACCAAATTTGATCATCATCTAAAAAGGTCACAATAGGTGCAGGCGAAACCCATGAAGGGTTAACTATTAAAATACGTAGTAGGGAACTCGAGGCCAACATAGGTCTCACATAAATCCATAAAGGATTAATACCATAAATTAAGATCTCAATGATAAGCACGAATAAAATGACACAGCTCACAACACATATAACATAATAAGAAAGTATAGACGATTCGTCGAAAAGATAGATCGTATTATTCTATTGAGAGGATCTATTATTGACCTGGGAAGGGTATCTCTACTACTGATACATGAAGGGGTGTTCTTATATAAATCCACGATATGTTTCTCTACATCTGCTCCATGAAGGGTCCCTCTACTATTGATCCATGTAGGGCCTCTCTCATGTTGATACACGAAGGATCTCTCTTATTCTAATCCATGAAGGTTCCCTCTTATGTTGATCTATGAAGGGTGTATATTATAATGATCCACGAAGGGTATCTCTTGTGATGATCCAAGAAGGGTCCGTCTTATACTGATCCATGATGGGTATCTTTTTATTCTCCACGTCATAGCTAGCCACTAGATTGCGGCACATAACATGCTTGATTTCCATAGTATCTAATATTTATGCCATCAGTCACACCTCAACCCCAATAAAGTCACACATAGAGTAACCCAATGGAACGCCTCATCGTTAGGGTCCCAACGGCACTGACGATAAGTCGAATGGACACCTGGTCTATAAGATATTAATATTTTGGAAAAAAGGACACAATGGGTTTCTAGTCCAATCCCCCCATTCCATAATCCAACCTCTTCCAAAACTCATGATGAGTGTCACAAATGGAAAAACCCGTCGCAAGGGTTCTTGTATTGCAGATGGAGTTCCCATCAGACACCCAGTTTGAGAGATATCATTGTTTTTATAAACATGGGCATGTTACTTTTGAGCCCGGACTCACTCGGTTAGTCGGACAAAACCAATCACAACTTAGGGACCTACATAACCTGTCATGTCTGTATGGCCCATTGGGCCTTAATGGACATGACCACAGCTGGTTTTAGGTCCAACCCACTGGGTCACCCAGTGACCCAAATTTATCCAGCCATGCCCGCTCTAAAAGGCTAGTATATTTTTGTCACCTGAGCCGCATAGCGGCCTATACAGCCTTGCTTTATCTCACCCGCTCATTCTACTAAAAATAGACCGGATAAAGGAATAGACTGGGATGTCTAGCCAGCCCAGTCTGACTGCACCATCTCAGCCCGAACCAACTCGGCCAGTCTGATACAGCCCATAGTAGTTCATCTAGTACGGTTGGGGGTGCACGCGACCATTCTACATGGGTTCCCCCTTCGGTCAAATGTGACCCGAGGACGCATCCATCTCCTCCACACGGTGCCTGGTGAATATACATCTCCAATGCCCTGCGGCAGCTGTTAGGTCACGACCTCCTGCATCTCCACTATGGGGTGCACCGAGCTCGTCGCTCCCTCATATTGTCGGCCCATGCTAGTGGCCCTTGTCGCACCTCTGTTGCATGCTAGAGGTTCATCTGTAGTCCACCAATGTTTCTCATGTGGTTTGTTTCATGAGCATTCTACTCTAATGGAATCGTGGGGATGTCAGCTTTACTACGATTGATTAAAATATGCCTTTACACTAGATTGGAATTTCCTCCATGAATGACGCACAAGAACACACAAGACACTAGGTATTAGGTCTTGTTCATGTCAGCACACAACCTATGCATTAAAAGTGAATAATCAAAGGTTGGTTTTGGGATTTCAACACATGAATCTTCCCCACCATTCAAGTCCCTGAATTTAACAGCCCTCCCACAAGAACCCATGATCCCCAGATCAACATTCTCATTGGTCGATCCACGTTCATTTTTTTAAATGATAAATCGGAAAATAAATGCATTCACTATGAAATAATAACCCTAACATGGCATTATGATTTGTTTCTAACGTGGGATGATTCCTCGAACTATCATTGATCCTCGCTCCATTATTGTCCTTTGTCGTTCGTCTTTTCTCAAATCCATCCCACCAGCATTCATCAATAGCATTTTTATTAGAGGAAGTGGGATATAGTGGTTCTATGTTTGTTATGAGAGAAAATTCCACCAACTTATTTCCCCAATGTGGTGTTAAAAATAAAACATGTCGCATTGTTTCTACACATTGTGATGTTGCATAATAACACTGTTTGATTTATGAAATAGGGTATTTGTTACACTTTCTAAAAAATATGACATTATGAGTTCCCATTAATGTTCCCCATAGTCTCATCTTCATCATACCGTAGTTCACCACTTTCTACTCAATTATGAGAAAGATTGTAAAAAAACTTTTTAATGTTATTTTATTATTCTGATGAAATTTATGAAAATTAACTTTTCCATATGACCCTTGATGATCGATGTTCAGTCCTTCCTAAGAGAATCCCAGTGTTTTGATTTCAACGGTGCCCTATAATTTTTTATTCAAGTACTATTTAAGAAATTAGGAAACCCTAATTGCACGTTTACTAATAGTACATAAAAAATGATCTAAATTTAATTCCATTATCATTCGTCCTCAAGAATCACAATTTGTTAAAGCATGTGGTCTCAAAATAATTCCATATAATATAAAAAAAATTATGTAGAAATTACAAGACATTAAATTCTACCCTACATAGGGATTTATGTCCTTGAATGCCAAAACAAAGGAAAATCAGACAAATGAGGGTAGTAACCACGAATCTAAGCTTCCCACTACCTTCATTCCCCCTATAGGATTCTGTGATCCCTGACCACATACTATATATATATATAATCTAAAAATGAACCTATCATATCATTCCTCTATCTCCATCAGGAACATCCCAAACATCACCCCATCATTAATGTCTAGCTTTCCCCAATCAATGATGTGAGATGTATCATGAACATAACTCCTATGCTATGACGTGTGGTAAAAATCATGCACCCGGTGCATCTGAGGGGTTAGAGGTAAGAATTATGCCACCTCACCAACTCTGTTAAGAATCTTGAAACATTTGATTAACCTTGGAGATAACATTCCACCCCCATCCAAATCTCTTTAATCCCCATCAAGGTGAGACCCGAAGGAAAACATGGTCTCCCTCTTTGAACACCAATTCACTTCATCTACTTTAGGTATAAGGCTTCTGTCTACTATGTGATATCCTCATCACCTCTTCGATGATCTTCACCTTCTTAGTGGTAGCCCGTACTATCTCTGGACCCATGAGTGCTGACTCCCCTGGGACATTCTAGCATACAGGTGATCTTCAAGGATACCTATACAAGGCCTCAAATGGTGTCATGATAATGGTGGAGTGGTAGATATTTTTTTATGTAAACTCTACTAGTATAAGGTGGTACTCCCAATTGCGACCTAAATCTAGGTCCTAGGCATGAAGCATGTCCTCCAAGGTTTGTATGGTCCTCTCCATCGGACCATTGGTCTAGTGGTGAAAAGTTGTGCCCAAGAACATCTGAGTTTAGAAATCCTCCTGTAACCCCATCCACAACTAGGATGTAAAGCTTGCATCATGGCCTAATAAGATAGTTGACGGCACCCAGTGAATCTATATTATCTCTTGGATGTAGAGGTGTCTCATTCCCTCAACTGATCCCTACTCACAGATTGCTATGATGTGGGCCGACATGGTGAGTCGGTCAACAATCACCAAGATAGAATCATGGCCCCTATACGTGCACGGTAACCCCATCACGAAGTCCTTGTAAATGCCATTCAACTTCTATTCTGACAGCTCAAGTGGTTGTACATATCCAGCAGGGACCTGATGCTCTATTATCACATATTGATAAGTGAGGCTTCATTAAATAAACAATGCCACCTCTTCCATCATCCTTCGCCAACAATACAGATGTTAGAGGTCTCAATACCTCTTCACCACGCCAGGATGTACCGCCCATTGGGATGTATGGAACTCCATCAATTCCTCCTCATATAACGTCACTGTTGCCACAGTGATCCTCTGAAAAAGATGACGTGATCCCCACCAATAAAAAAACCATCAGTTGCCTGTCCTAACGATATCTAATGACATCAGGCCATGCAGTCAACATTCCCATGTTGTGCATCCCTAAACGAATGTATGATTGGAGTAGAGACAATAATTTACTGATGGGAAGATGGTCCATCACTATCCATTATGGATATCTACATCGCAGAAAGATTCTTCGTCACTTTGCTCAGTAGATGAAAACTAGATCCCCTATATATCGCATAATCCACCACATTCACCTTCCAAATAGTATAGACTATATCAATGTAATAGTACTAGAGATACATCATCCATCTCCATTGTCTCAAGATCAGGTCCTTATATTAGAATATATGCCTATGACTCTTGCCATTGGAGTGGATGGTAATCTATTCCCCCATTATGTAGTCTTGCCACACATTCCAGGCAAAGACCACTACCAGAAACTACATGTCACGTGTCACATAGTTCTACACATGTTTCCCCAACTTCTGTGAGTTGTAGGAGATCACTACTAGCTCATGCATAACTAAAAAACACATTCAATTCCCTGATAAGTCACAAAATACTACATACCAAACTCCAACATTTGTTAGTATCGAGATAGGGATACTCATCAGTATCCTCATCAGCTCTTGGAAACTAGGATGGAACATCTCTAATTATAGGAAGGGTTGTCCCTTCATTTTCAATGACTAAAAAGGGATAGTACTCTAGAAAAGTCATATACAAACCTTCGGTATCACCTAGCCAGCCCCATGAAACATTGCACCTCAATCACACTCATGACTGTCTATAAAGAATGAACTACCTCAATCATTTCTAGATACACCACAACACTATCGTCCCAGATGACATGTCTTAGAATGTGGACTTCTTGATTCAAGAACTGGATCTTTGAGAGAACAACGTAATGTTGGTTCTGTCAGAGTGTATCATGGACTATCGATAGGAGTGTAGCATTCTCCTCCTCTAACAATAAGTACACCAAGTGTCAATAGTATAGACTACCATGTAGAGATTTAGGTCTGTAGGGAAGATCCAGTTCAAGAGTTCCATGAACATCTTTAGGGAAATGACCATGCCAAAAGACATCACCAAAAACATAGATTGGTCATACCGAAATCTAATTGTTGTCTTCGTTACATCCTAATCCCATACCTGAATATGATGATAACCTAATATGAGGTCGATCTTTGAGAAACACCTTTCTCCCTTCAGCGTATCAAAGAGTTCATCAATCCTCAACAGTGGATACATGTTTCTCACAGTCACCTAGTTCAAGAACCGAAAGAACATGCATAGTTTCAAGCTCATGCAGGCCTTCATAGAAAACAACACTGGAAATTCTCAGAGAGAAACACTGGGTCTTACAAACCCCATCCTCTACAAGTCATCCAACTACACTCTTAACTCTTTGATCTCTGTAGGAGCCATCTGGTATGAATGTCTAGATATCGATATCGTTCTGGGGAAAAGCTCGAGGAAAAAGTCAACCTTTATGTGGGGAGGTAGTCCTAGAACATCCTAAGGAATGACATCCTCGGACACTTGCACCACTATAAGAAATCTCAAACTCCTCTCATCGACCGTGAAGAGGGTGAGGCTAGACAACTGGTGGGTGATCTACTTTACCCACCTTCGAGAAAGTCCATCCAATGCTGTAAATGTTCCCTTCTTATCAGTTAAGGAAAACCTGGTCACATATTTATAGACACAATGGGCATTATGCCTAAAATAGTCAATCTGAGCATGGAATGTATGTAACAAATCCGTACAAACTATGATTTCATTAGTCCTCAATGATGATACTTGAAGATCTCAGCCGAAGGTATTTTCTCTTGTAGTAAGCTCCCACCATTGAAACTAGTGTATAATCATAGAATCCTCTCCCATAAGAGTCTCTAATCATAATTATTGATCGAATGGATTCATCGGAATCTTTGGTCCTTGAACGTGGTACGGGGTAAGGAAAAAGATACTGACACCATCATTTATAAGAACTATAACAAAGGTGGAGGATACATAAATTGTAACATTTATCATATCTGGATCACCATGGTAATTGGCCTCCATCGCTTAAGGCTGGCCTCACCCCTATCCACATTCTCCCAGATCTCGTGGTGGACCACCTAAGGATGTTAGATATAGCACCTCAAACCATCATCCACCGCCTACTACTCGTCATGCTCCTCTGTAACATTCACTATCCTATTGATATCCTCTCTAGGACCTCTGATTCTACCTTGACAGTCCCTCGACCATCTTCTGATCTTTTATACAGAGGATTGGGTAGTCACAATCCATGCGTCCTTTACTGATGCATGAGTAAAAAACTCTTGCCCTCCACTAAATTTTTCTACCTCATGTTCTCTGCACCACCGACCATGTGTCATGTGGTCATCCATCAGAAGGATTGGCTCATTGGGGCCTTTATGTCTTCTAAATATGCCTTGTATAGATAACTCGGCCAACTTCCCATCCCGTGGTGGCTATCACAATCTGTTCCTGCTTGGTTATGAAGCTCTCCACCAGTAGATCTTTCTCTTGCACTCTAACCTGTGTCGGGATCCTGAGCGAAATCATCGACACCCTAATCTTCCATTGGAGTCCCTCTTCAATGGTCTGGGCCCTGAAGAATGGGTCATGTTCCATGTCGGTGGAGTAGCCGGAGAGTTTAGAAAACCTCACTGAGTACTGGGCCACAGTCAGGCTACCATGATGTAAGTTAAGTAAATCTTGATTATGCACTAAGTGTAGTGTTGTTCTTTGAAATCATCCCCAACGAATCATTCTAAGTACAACATGGAATGGGATGCCTCCTAATGTGTATTGATAATCAAGCTCCATTATCTCCCTACCATGCCCTGGAAAAGGCTAGCGGCTCGGACTACATCTAATCTATAGGTGTCTCTACTAGGAGAAAACTGTATAACATCCGTCAGCCAATCCTTAGCCGCTTGAGGATCATTAACAACTAAAAACCTCAGAGGTCTCTATGTTTGGAACACGTTTAGCATGCTCAGTCTGTGTGCACTTTCCACTGGTGGTGATAGTAACAATATTTGTTTTATGGTTGGTTGTTCTATTGGAACACCACCAGAAGGTTCTATCGTTGTAAGTGGTTTTTGCTATGGAACCTCATCACTTGGTGTGACATCATCATGATCCCTCACTGGAATCCCAGATTGCTGTCTTCATGGCGGAATGTAGTTGTGAAACATATGTACCTCAATGACTAGTTTATACCTGGGGAGCTGACTCAAATGAGATCATGGGAGAAAAATCACTTCTAAAAAATATGAAACTAGATTTTTTGTGTAGTGAGTCTGAAAAACAAAGTTTATTGTCCTTTTATATGGATACATCGGCCACTGCACCAACACTAGATTCCTTGTCTGAAAAGGTGAACTCCAAAAAAAAAACTTTATTTCCTCATAAAAAATAAGGACTCTTATTTCATTGGGTAGAACCGACTTCCCTTTGATAAAACCTTTTCATGACCAGACCCTCGGGGAACGTTCCCTAACTAACCCAAGCCCACCTTCTATATTCTAGTGGATAGTGACTAGCACTGGAAAGGAATATCACTAAAAGGGAAGGCATTACATTTAAACCTGTGCACATAGAGATGGGGAATAACAGACAATTAAAACCACAATTGAAACAATGTTTTACAACCACCACCAAGTACCAATATTTTATGTAAAAGGTGTAAAGTGTGAATAAATGGGTCAGAATACAAGACCAATAGAGTGGAAAGTATAGAAGTAGAAGTACAAGCTCTAGAGGTCTTCTGCTAAGGTTCGCACAAGAAGCATATGTACAACTCACTTTTGGATGTCAATGCAACACACAACATCTTTTTATCCACCTCAGAGCATCGTCTAGCCTTGACTCCTCAATGTACCAGTCAATGTTGTATGTCCTATGCACAAGACACAATAGGTGTGGGTGAATCTTGTGCATTGTTGAGTATAACAATAATTAGTAGGGACCCTTAGACAATCTTAGGTCTCACAGAAATCCACAAAAGAAAAATACCACAAAGAGAGATGTCAATGTAAAGCACTAAGAAAAAGACACTACTCACACTAGATATAACATAAGTATAGATGTAAAGGTTAATATTTATAAAGCTAGATCATCTTATTTGGTTTATATTCTCTACTTATGATCTAAAAAGTGTATCTCTACTGTTGATCCATATTAGGTCGCTCTGCTACTGATCCATGACAGGTCGCTCCCTTGATAATCCACAACTGGTTGTGCTACTAATGATCCACGGAGAGACTATATCATGTTGATCCATGAATATTTACTCTTATGATGATCTAGGAAGGTTCTCTCTTATATTTATCCATGATGGGTCACTCAAAGTTTCATCTATGATGGGTCAATATTCATTTGTCACGTCATAGTTAGCCCTTGGATTCTCACAATTAGCACACTTCACTTTTGGTGGATATTCTCCTTGATCCATCGGTCATACCTCACCTCCATGAATTCACACATTTAGTAACATAATGTATTGTCTCTTCGTAAGGGTCCCAATGTAATAGATGATGCGTTGAACGGATGCCCATGTTATAAGATATGAACATTTTTGTAAAAATGGTCCAGTTGGATTTGAGTCTCATCCAACCCAACCATACCCCAACCTCTTCCAAAACTCACATAGAGCATCTCAAAAGAAACTATTCATCACAAGAGTCCCTGTTTTGTAGATAGCGCATCAATCATATGCTTCATTTGAGAGATATTATCGTTGTTTTAAACAAGGGCCGGTTGCGTCTAGGCTCGGTCCGACTCTATTCGACCAACCCAAAAACCCCCACCTAGGGACCCATATGAAATTTATGTCCTTATAGACCCATTGGGCCTCATTGGACCTGACCTCAGGTGGTTGTGGGTCCAATATTCTGGTTCACCCCATAACTCGATTTTATCTTGCCCGCCCGCTCTGTCGGACAGGTCTGTTTTTCCCACCTAGGCCGCATAGTGACCTATGTGGCCCAACATTAACTCTTCAGCCTGGTCTGCTAAAATAAATCAGCTAAAGTAACTCACTAGACCACTCGAGTGGCCCCATCCAACTAGCCTGGCTCAGCCCTATCTAAAGGGAAGGCCTACATTGGCCAGTCCAATATAGCTCAAACCAGTTCGAGCAGTCCGGTTGGGAGCACACGCGACCAGTGAACCCAGCCGCCCCCATCATCAAATGCATCCTACTCATCCATGTGGTGCCATGGGGAACTGTGTCTCTAGTGAAACTCTGTGACCTCCTACTGCTTTGTTGTGCTGGGAACTGGGTGTGCATGTGGTTCTTGTTAGGGCCAATGGAGTTGTTTCGGTGTTCTGTTTCTTGACTCTTCTGCACTTATGAGATCGTAGGGCTTCCACATTTAATGATATGTCTTTGAACTCACCTTGACACCAATTTGAAAACTCTTCCACAAATTATGCACAAGAACACACATGGTGGAGTGTCTTGGGCCTTGTTCGTGTCGGCCCACACACTCTACATTAGATATGTATAATTAATGGGCATTTTTGGATTTAAACACATAAATCTACCCCACCATTCCTATCCCCAAATTTAACCCTCCAGAAAGAACACATGATCCATGTATAAACCTTTTTTTGTGTTGATCAACGTTCATTGTCTAGTAATGAAGAATGGGGAAGGAAAATAATTCACAAAGAAATAATAACCCAAATATGGTATGAGGAGATGTAGGTGGTGAGGGAGGAATACTCGAGTTGTCGTCACTCCTCACTCTATCAGTGTTCATCACCATTCATCATCTCTAAAATATATCCCACTGGTGTTCATCGATAGAATTCGACGATGGAGGGAGAGGGTTAGAGTGGTTCAATGTTTTTCATTGGACAATATTCCACCAACTTATTTCCCCAACATGTTATTAAAAATAAAATAGATCGTGGAATTTCTGTTAGGATCTAACGTTGCATTTTTACTCTTTCACAGAGACATGAAATTATGATTTCCTTTGATGTGCCCTAGCCACACCTTGTCACCGCATAACGTCGTCATCGTCTTCTACTCAATAGTAAGAAAATAAATAAAATATATTTTTATGTTATTTTATTATTGTTATGAAAATTCTGAAAATTATATTTCTATCTGACCCTTTACAGTCATTGTACTGTCATTCATAGGCGAATCCAGGTGTTTGGAGTTACACAATGCCCTCAAATTTTCGATCCAAGAATAGGTCAATTGTTAGAAAAACCGAATCACTAATTTAATGAACATACTTAAAAGAATATAAAAATTTTGTTCTGGGTTCACCGAGCCTTGGAATCAAATGTCATCCAAGAACGGGGTCTCAAAATAATTCCATATAATAATAAAAAAATTATATTGGAATTTCAGGAAATGAAATTTCATAATTCAATAATTATTTAACATCATCATTAATAAGAGATAAAAACAATAGAGAGTATAAATTTTTTTATCATGCTTCCAAAATTAGAAAACATGAACTTTTCATGATAGATTGACGATTTTCCATGAGGACAATGATGATTGGATCTATCTAATAAAAAAATAAGGATTGATCAAATGAAAATAAATATCAATGAGAAACCCTAGAAGATGCATGAAGATGACATACAATAGAATGTAGTATAAAAATATTTCAATTTAAAATAATAATGGAGATCTCACCTTGGCATTTCCAAGGATTGGCTATCTTGGAATCCTAATGAAATACCTCAATCAAGATCAATGATTTGATTGAATGAGATAGAAAGAAATAAATGAAGCTTTAATGATTCCGAAAAATATAAAATGAGGTATGATTTTTAAATATTAGGACATATAGGGGTTAATTAATTGGAAAAAAATCATTTTCCCCAAAATTAAAAAAAAATCCATTGAACTATGAAGTGAGTCAAACAAGACTACTAGGTATCCAGTGGCCCAAGATTTGATGCTAAAAAATAATTGATATCATTAGGTACCTGGTTCCAAGACTGTAACAGCCCGAGATTTTATGAAAAATATTCTTTTTAATTTTATTAATGTCTTGTGTTGTATGCTACACCAAAAAGAGCTTGCACAACACGCATCCTTGACTTGCCTTGCATTACACGCAATCGCGACCTTCCTCGATAGCGTTTGTAGTATGTAATACAGAGTTTCACTAAACAACGATATGCTATTAAAATATTATTAAAACTAGCTGTTATGAATAGTAATAACCACCTTTTAAAATTTTAGAAATTTTAGCTCTCAAAATGGACTTTATTTTTGGATTCAGAGTATCGAATTTAGCCTAAGGTGAAATTTTGGTGATTTTCGGATAACTTTCATATTTTGATGAATAGTGAAAATTACTAAATTTTAGTTAAAAACTACTTTTTCAATCGAAATAATTAATAGTGATAAATTATTAATTTGAGTGGTTTTAAAGTATATTTAGAATATATTTTTACAATTTAATACAATGTTGGTCATTGGATGTAATTTCACATTTAAACTAGACATAAACAAGTGTCAATCTTTTGATAGATATTGTTTCTTAAAAACACGCTATTTGTTTTAACAGCGGGATTTAATTATAAAATTAATTAATGCAACTTTTATGTTATGAATTTGGTAAAATAGACTTCATTTTTGAATTCGGAATATGAAATATAGCTTAGGATGAAATTTTGGCATTGTTCTGAAAAACATCAATTTTTGATGAATAGTGAAACTACTAAGTGGTAGTTAAAAAACTGAATTTTTCATAAAACTTAATTTTACCGCTTCTGTGAATGGAATTTCAAAAATCCAAGAGACACGGTTGATGTCAGTAAGTAAAATGTGGTTCAATGAGATGAAAATAATTTTTGGTGAATAGTAACTTTTTACTTTTATTTACCACGGTTAAAAGTAAATAGGGTAATTAAGGGTAAAAATGATATTATTATTACCCTAACACATGTCCTAATTCTATTGGACAAGTGTAATTCGACCAAAAACAATCTTAGGAATAAAATATGACCATTTAGGCCCGCTTGGATTAGATTAGGACATTTATTATTATTTAATTCAAAGAAGAGTTAAAAGAGTCAAAATCAATGTTTATTTACTAAAACATTTTTAATATAGGGTTGTACATGAGAAAAATTCGATTTTAAATATTCATTAGAAAGCTAAAACGATTTCCGACATGATGGTATTTTATTTGTAATTTTTAGACATCAAATAAGTTAATTTATTTATGACACAAAGATGATGCAGTAATTATCTTATTAATGAAATATTGACATAATTGATGTTATAAACACAAAACTAAATATAATTTGAGACATTTTAGGAATTCCACTAATTTTCTAGGTTACTATGATATATTAGTGTTGATTTAATCAACTTGGTTCGAACATATAATTCTGTTATGACTTTCACAAAAATCATGTATCAAATAGTGTCAAAATTGACACAAAATAGTTTTTAAATCAAATATTATATTATTAATTGTTATTTTATTCCTAAAAATCTAAGGTTCGGCCAAATTACTTAGCTAAAGATATATGTATTAATAATATACAATTTGGGGTTCTTTTGGCATGTTATAGTATTTTTATTAACCATATAGTGTAAGAAACAAAAAGACACGGTAAAAGTTAAATTATTTAACTTAGAGTTAAATCTAATTGATAAGGTTAAAATAATAACCTAAACTTGTCTAAATCCTATTGGATGATATGATTGCGATCCATCCCCACTTTAGCTTCGAAATAAGACCCTTTGGAACCATTATAAACCGATTTTGACTTTAATATAAAATAATATTTTGAGATATTCCTAAGGTGCCCCTCTCCTCCCTTATAAAAGGACACCTCCTCCCTCTCCTCCTCACACCAATTTGAGCACTCAAGCTCGGCCAAACCCTGCCAAAATCTCTTCTCCACTTCCCTAGCAACATCCTAGAGGTTCTGGTATTCCTCAAAGACCAATTTTAGTGCCCTAAGAGGAGGTCTCAAAGAGGCACTTCAAAGAAGAGGTAATTACCGTTACCAATTCTTTCATCTTTATTTCTTCTTCCACTTCTTCTTCTTAGGTTGTTTCATTGTGAAGTAATAACATCAGTATCAATCATATACTGATATGTTATTATAAGTATGAAACAACCCTATTTCACCATCTATCCATCCTACGGAAAAAGAAATCACCGCGCGTGCGTACGTACGGAATACCGTCTCCACGCCGTGGTGTAATCTATTTTCCACCACCACCTTACATGGATGGGTATAATGGTGTAAAGAATAACTATACAAAGTTATTAAAACATCATATTGATTCTGATATATTGTATAATCCACTCCAATTCAATTCAATATTTATAGAAATGATATCATCGCTCGTGCGTACGTACGGACTACCGTCTCCACGACGCGATGAGATTCATTCTCCATGTTAACCATTTAAGAATGATTATAAAGTATATATAAGAAATAATAATGAAATATATGACATTATAAAGCTACTGGATTTATGTATATATATACATATATATGTCATCTACTTACTTCCATTTCAAGACAATAAGGAAAGGAAAATAGCGTTCATGCGTACGTACGGACTACCGTCTCCATGAACGGTGTTTTTCATTTTATTTATCTACCTATTATATATATATATATATACTGAATATATATGATATATAAATCATATTTTATATTCTGGAAGTAAGTAAATCATGATATAAGTAATAATGATGTCAAGAACAACAAGTCAAAACACCTACGATAAATGAAACGATTTTACCCAAAACGCTTCTTTAACATGGAATTTACAAAAGAAAGGGTAATATAATGTCATAAGTGAACCATATATGATATCATAACAATGAATATGATTCTGTAATAAGTCAATAACATGATTTAAATCATTATACAGGAGGTTCGGACACTTACAAAGCAAGTCGGACCTAAGGTAAGGGAAATATCACAATCTCATCCGAGATTGTTTATTCGTAAGTATTTACTGGGGTGTATTTTATCATCCACATCCATGTTTCATCAATATGTAATATTATTTCCATCCACCTACAATTTTTTAAATCCATTTTTACCCTTCGGTGAGTTTTTAGTAATATCTATGAAAGGAATCTTTTGTCGTACGAGGTACTTTTTGACTTTTCCGACAAAAGTACGAAGAATGTTTTTTTTAACTTATACGGCATGAATGGATTTTTAAAACATTATTTCCAAGAAACTTCATTTACAAGTTTTCAAGTTTATTTTTAATCAACTTCTTTTATTTTAAAGTCGTATGACATTTTATGAAAGGAAAAATGTTTTTGAAGAAGAAAGGATATTTTCCTCAAGAATGGAGTTCAAGTATTTTATCAAAATTATTTTCCATCTAAGATAATAAAAGGGTTCTGTTTTTATCCCTATTATTAAATGGATTTGATTATGTTGTGATGGAAATATTTTTATGAGTTCCTTTATCTTATATGAATTGTTTTATGATGTCATGTTGTTTAAGAATCCCATTTTTATTACATGGGTTATGCAATGATGTATGATTTATGATTTTGTGGCACACATAAGAAAGGATTCATTATGAGATGGGTGGGACCTATATCTCCCTCCAATGCATTGGGTAAAGATTTTATATCTCATGAGATAGACATGGCTGGAATGGTAGGTTATACCGGTTCAGTGAAGCAGGACTGAAACGAGGGTTACTTGATTCAGAAAGGGACTTTGTCCACTAAGATAGTCTTGGCAATGAGTCTTGACTAACAAGAAATGATTCTCTATGATTATGTGTGTATGCCACAAAGTTTCATGTTTTAAGTTATGATTATTGGGATTACATTTCACTACTATGATTTATCCCATGTTATGAAATTATGCTCTCTTTTGCAGGTTAAGATTTCCTAAAGTTATGTTCTTATGAATATGATGTGATTGATTTTCTTTTGTTTACCCTTACTGAGCATTTGAGCTCACCCTTTTATGTTTTATTTTCCCCAGGATATAAAGAAAGGTTTTAGGTAAAAAAAGGGGAAGATCTTTATGGGAGATATTGAAGATCTTTCACCATGATTAGAAGATTACGTTCCGAGTTTCCAAAGACACTAAACTATTACGATCCTTGTGTGTGTGTTTTTGTTATGTACTAAGTATTCCGCAAAAGTAATGTAATGTCCATGTACGATAAGCTTCGGGTCTCTACAAAATACACAAGAAATATGGTTCAACTTTCTCAATAAATTGAGTATTAGGAACATTAACAAAGGAATAAAATCCATGTGAAACCTCAAAATTTTAACTAGATATATATATATATATTATTTAATTCCTAGATTTCAATGTGATCATAACAAATAGTTTGTGTGATATTCATGGTACATCTCACCATATACATCCAATCATAAACCATAACCTCCTCCGTATCCTAGAATATAGAAAGGTGTTTCTCTATAACCTTATAATGATATGAAATACATTTACAATGAGTCCTTACTTCTGTAATATGTCATTCTATCTAACTCAACATTGGTACACAAACAATATTCACTAATCCAATCCTATGATTTTAATTTCTACCACCACTCTTCCATGAGATCCAGTAGAAATATTTCACAAAATGGTCCACCATCCTACAATGATGACATGCATGAGGTGGATATGAAAACATATACACCATATTTCCACCATATACACACTAGAAGAACTCTAATTAGAACATTCCATATGAATCTTGAGAATTTAACCAAGTTGATTTCCCTTTATTTCATTACACTTAATCTTATTCCCAATAAATTAACATTTCCCTCCACTACACTAAAATATGAAGGGTAATACATTAATCATGATGGAAACGTATTCCAATATATTATTTCCTGATAATTATAACAAGGATATTTTTATGAATATTAAAAAATATACCTAATAAAAATTCCAACAATTTAAATTTTTTCTTGTAACTTCATTACATGAACCTTTTAAGGGTTAATATTTTAAAATGTATAAATAAAACTGCCTTACCGAATCGATGACATACTCAAGAGCCCACAAGACCTCCAATGGGACTACAAGAACCTAAAACAACCGTAAAACATAATAAATTAATTAAATAAACTATAAAATTCCAAATCAGACAATGGAATAATCAAATCCTAAAATAATGTGCTCAATAATGGTGCTGAAACAATAAGAAACAATGTACATTAAAATCCCAACACACATCCTTTTTAATACATTGCCTTTGGAGTAGCTATAAAACCCGTTGTTTTTATAGACCAATTTTTTTTGTTAAGTTTACTTTTTCATTTACATATTTCAATGAAATATGTCAAATATTCCTTTCACATGAAACTAACCTGGCATACATTCCATCCAACACCGACTTGGCATACGACGCATGCAACACAAAGTGGCATACGATAAACGCAACACTCTATTTCTGGGAAATATATATATTTTTACTTTTAATTATTTTAAAAAAATAATTATAATATTTTGGATTAAATTATTATTTTTAATAGTGAGAACTACTTTTCAAATATTGTTTATAATAGTAAAGTACTTTTTATGTTTTAAAACATCATTTTATTGAAGGAACTGCTTCTAAAAATTAAATTAATTTTAGAAACATTTAAAATTTGGATTTGATAAACTAAAATTTATTTTAGAATTCAGAACATCAATGTTATATTATTGTTAATTTTTGGGATTTTTTGAGAAACGTCATTTTTTGATAAATAGTGAAAAATACTGATTTTTATTTAAAAACGCCATTTTATCTAAATAATTATTATGGGTAAATGATATTATAAATATGTTTGAAGGTAAAATAATATGAATATTAAATCTATTAATAAAATTTATTTCATTAGTATAAATTACATTATGAAATTGAATATAAATGCATAATAAACGTTTCAGTATTTTTCTACATTAAAACCTCATTATTTCGTCCTGTAAGCGGGATTAACACTAATAATAATTTTTTCACATCTATGATTGGAATTTTTGAAATATTAAATAAAATATTTTATTATGTATAATGTTTTGACTTTATTTATACCATGTAAAATATTTACCAAAATTATTAGTAAAAGTGATTTAAATCAATCACAATAATTAAGGCCAATCTAAACTTAAATAGGGACTAAACCTTAAAAATAATATCCCAAATGAACTAGAAACTTTTTAAACACCCATTTTATGTATATATTTCATCAATTAATATTCTATTCTTGATTTTTATAGTTTTGGTAATAATTTTTTTTGGTAAGACCATGTGCACACCCAATTTGTTTCTAAAAATTCCATTTGAGTCCATTTGATTCCCTATAAAAGGACACCACCTCTACCCATTCCTCACACCTCTAAATCATATTATATTCAGTAAATCCCATACAAAAATGAACCCCAAAAATACTTCGTTAGTCTTTGATCCCTCACTTTGGTCAGAAACCCAATCAAGGATACCTTTTGGCACAAACAAAAAGGAGTTACCTGATTTAGAGGTAACGTCTTCATTCAAGCTCCTTTCCTTTATTTACCTTCTCTTACCCATCCAATCAGTTTATATAATTATTGGGAGAAAAAATTATCCTAAATATACTATTATGATTTTAGGAAAATGGTATGACTTACACAATCAAACACCTCTATCTAATGGATGTTTAAGGGACATTTTCTATGTATATCAAACTACTGCCTCATGAAACGAAGGTTGTCATTTCTTCTTTACCACCAGTGAAGGTAGCCATTATGATGGAAAATATATTTAAATATATAATATAATATATTTATAATGTATATAATCTTAGTTATTACTTTTTCAACCCACATATTTTTTCAATTCATTAGGTGTTAATATGAAAATATCGTTTGAGTTAGTGTGGACTACCACCCCCTCAAAGCGATGTGATTCATTTACACAACACATTGAATGTATTAAAGATGGGTTTAATGAACATATATGATATATATAATACATTAATTCTAATGGAATAATTATATATATATACATATATATATATATATACATATTTCATTTACAGACTTTCTTTCAATATGTTAATAAAAATCGAAACATCATTAATACGTATGAACGACATACCGTCTCCATGAACCATGTATTAAATTTAAAATATTCATTCTGAAATAAATTTTTATCATATAAATATATTTTATATTCCAAATATTTTTATCATGTCATCCATTCTGGAATCAGGATATGAGTATAAAGACCAATGCTATAACAAATTAAGACACATGCGAGGAACAAATCAAATGATTACCCGATGATAAACATTTACCTTTGATCATTAACATGAGGGTAATTTAAGGTCCTAAAAAATATATGGTATTATGTATAATAATATTATTTTGTGAAATATTTATAATAAACTTATATTTATTATATAGGAAGATTGTATGAGTATGGAGACAGTCAAGACACATGGTAAGGTGAATTTCATCTCACTTTTAATTTCTGCTGGATTCATGTTAAATTCCCCACTCATTCCATTTGTGTGGTTTATGTACTTACCATGATTTAATTATATGAATCATATACCAAAATTTATCTTTATTCACATAAACATTCTATGATCCTTCATTCAAGGGGTTTCACATTCAAATGTTACCAAATTTTTAAAATAGTTTTGTCTCAATTTGCCTTCATTTAGAATCACAGTTTTGAGACAAAAAAACGCATTTTTGAGGTGTATAAACATCCATTGTAAATTTCATATCATAAATCTCCTTATTTTCATTATATATTATGATTTATTTAATTTTATTTATCTTAAATGGAGATTGTGGTCCCTATTAACCATGTTATAAGAGTTTATTGAGAAAATCTTATCATTTTTTGAGATTGTTTATGTATGTGATACCATTGTGGAAATACCTCAAGATTATTCTTGAGTTTCCTTATCCTATATTTATTCAATATATAATCATTTTTAGTACCATTTTTCCATTCTCTGATACTTATGATTATTTTTTTGGTGAAATATGACCGTCCCACTCTTCGGTCGAAAATTTATTGTTTTGAAAAAACTTGTTTTCAAAAATGATTTAAAAAATGAATCCCTATGATATTTGAATATAATTATCAATGAAAAAATATTTTAAAAATGTTTTATTATTTTAAAATCTTCCACTATTGGATTTCAATGATATTTTCAAATAAAATGGTTTCCAAAAATGTTTTTGTTATAAATATAATTTTTCAAAGAAGAACTGTTATTTTCCTCAAGAAATGTTTTTAAAGGAACTTCAAAAATTATTTCCCACATAAGATAACATACCTTGGTGTTTCTCATTAATTTATGGGTAAATTATTGAATTTATCATTAATATTCTTTCTCATAATGGATTATGTTCTAATGGCTTGATGTTTATGAAGCTCATTTCACTTTCATGGGATATATGCTTTTGACACCCGCATCCTTTCATGCGATAGGTTTATGATGAAATGATTATGAATCATCTCTCTTTCGACATGTAATGATATGTATACATGCTTATGAAACCTATTTCATTTCATGGGTTATGATATGATCATTTATGATCTCGTGGAAGATGTATGTATGATTTAATTATGTGATGGGTGGGACTAATATCACTCTCCAATGCATTGGATAAAGATTTATATCTCATGAGATTGATAGGGCTGGAATGAGGGTCTACTCAGTTCAGTAATACTGGGTTGGAATGAGGGTTGACTCATTTCAGTAATGCGAGGCTGGAATGAGGGTTTACTCAGTTCTGCATTATAGGGTTGGAATGGGGGTTCACCCAGTTCAATAAAGGACATTGTCCACTACTATGGTATTGGAATTAAGGACTCGGGTAATATGGAAATTAGTATATTCTTAGGTGTTCCAAAATTCTATATATTACTCCTACGTTATGATCTCATGGATTATTTCCTTTACTTCCTTTTAATTCACGTATAATGAACATCCAATCTTTATTCCATGATTCGTGTATATGATCTTTGATATGTAGGGTATGATCTTCTATTTTCATGGTCATGTTATAATACCCTTATTTTCATGTTTATTCATACATTTCTCCCTTTTATACCCTTACTTAGCATTTTATCTCACCCCTTTTTATGTGTCCTTCCACAGGCTATGAAGATATATATTATGATTGAAATGTCTAAGAAGGGTGCTAGTTGCTGCGAACCTAGTGGGAGATGATGTAGCTCACATATGTAATAGTGGTATGTCTCCATGATTCCAAATTCAATATACTAACTACAGTCTTTGGAAATATATTTTTATAATGATTATGTATTTCACATATGTAATAAAATTTTAATTTTTGCAAAGTGAATGTTGATATAGTTGGTTTTAGAGAAAAGTTATAGTTATTCTTTGGAAACTAGGATAAGAAAACCATAGTAATAACCCTAATGAAATATCTACGGATAAGTCTAAGGACCACGAAAAGTATAAGAAAATATCATGGAATTTAGGTGAAGGATAAAGTGAGTGGTTTCCAAGAAATACATCCATTTCTAGATACTACAAATGGAGGGGGCTCTATCGAAGATGTACCTAGAGGAATCAACACTGAAAAGAAGTTTTGGGTTTTATTCAAGGTAATCATGTACACAAAAACAAGCCTTACTAGACACAAAGTTCGACACTCCCAGGGGATATGATTTTGGAAATTCACAAACTCTTCATTAACCATTATTAAGTATTTATACCTAATTCAACTATGAATAACCTAGGATAAACCAATAGTGTCATATATTAAAGAAAATGTCTAAAGTTAGATATCCTACACGTTTTTTTCATGATTATGTGGTTCCCCATTATGAAAACTATTTCTTACTCTATTCTTTTGGTTTTAGTTAATGGATGGAACCTGAAGGAACCACGTTAATGGAAATTCTTATGGGCAATGCAATGATTTTACACCGGAGCAACTGAATGCTATGGGAGATAGAATAAGAAACCTCTTTCTTATGCTCATATATATTTCTGAATATGTTTATTAAGGTGGAAATATAAATGAGAAATGGATGGAAAATCATTCCATTGAGTCTTTCATTGGGCAACATTCACCTTCTTTCAGAGGGTCTCATGCTCTACTTGTTACTAAAAAATGGATTAGTACCACTAAAAATATATTGTATATTCATTTGTGTTCAAAGTATGAGAGTCATTATGGATGTTTTTTTCTTTGAAGGTGAAGAAGAACAATGGATGACTCTAACCAATAATATAATTATACATGAATAGATTAAATTCATGGTTTAGAATGAGTTTAGGAACTTATTTTCAAAAAATAATTTTCCTTAATTCTTCATACCATGATGGAGACAGAGTTCTGTAAGTTGAATCAATGGGATGATGAGTCTGTTTGTACTTATAAGTCTAATTTTACAAGACTTCCAAGTTATTCTTATAGAATTATCATCCAACAAGAAAGTAGAGTTGAGAGGTTCTTTGGTGGTTTTACACCACATCCGATAAGGGAATTGTACATTTGAGACTTTAGTATCTACGAAGAGATTGTGTGTTGTGAAATAAAAGATGAAATGGAGGTGGTATTTACCTATCAATCTAATGGTTTTGAAAAGAATAATAATATTGAGTTAAAATAAATCTCTAAGAACCATGGAGAAATGAATATGAACTTCCCATTATGCTCTAAGTATGGGAAGAAGCATGGAGGAAATTTCCATAGAGGGTCGAATAAAAGTTTTAAGTGTGTAAGGGAAGGCCATTAGAAAACTGATTTTTGATGTGATGGGAAGATGTTTGATAAAAATTATAATGGAGAAAAATCAGTATAGAATTCACCGCCCACTGTTTTGTGATGCAAGTGTAAGGTGAATTGGCATTATGCTAACCATTTATTAATCCCAAGGGATGGTGATGATTATCGACGTCAAAAACCTCTTAAGACAAGGGATATAGGGAAATATCATAAAATCACTATATCTGATTAGGTGTTTGATAAGGTCATGATGAAATGTACACATACGATCAACTCTAGAACAGCTAATGTCATTTTTGATTCATGATCATCCCACTATTTTGTATCTTCTGAATTTTATAAGGGTGTTATGATTCCACAACAACAATTTGAGGTGGAATTACCAATTCAAGACCTTAATGGTACAATGATTTCTTCTCATTTTTATGATTCCACTTCGGTTGATGTTTTTGGGAATGTGCTTCCCGTAAATAATTTAATTATTCTTTTGGTCAAATTTGAAGTCATATTATGAATGGATTGTATTTCTCCACATAAATCCATCATTAATTGTCAAGGAAGGGAAGTTACATTTGATTTTCCAAAAAATATTATGATCATCTATATATGTGATGAAAATTTTGAACTTCTTATGGATATTACATCTATTGTATAGGTTTTAATTCCCATTCAAAAGGGTTTTTATGTCAATTGGTTATGGAGAATATCGGCATTGATGATATGCCTATTGTTCAGTATTTTTTGGATGTATTTATAGATGATTTTCCTAGTCTTCAATGGAAACATGATGTTGAGTTTTCAATAGAACATATTCTTGGTTCCACACAAAATTAAAAGACTCTTTATAGAATTTCCCTGATGGAGTTGTAGTCATTGTAGACAAAAATCCAAGAAACCCATAATAAAGGATTAATTCATCCAAGTGTGTCACCATATGGTGTGCATGTTATTTTTCTAAAGAATAAATATTGATCATATTTACTCTCAATTGATCATCATGAGTTGAACAAGATCACAATAAAGAATAAGTATCATCTTCATTGTATTTATGACTTGTTAGATCAACTGCACGAAGCTCAACACTTCCTAGATTGACCTTCATTCTAGATATCATGAATTGATGTTCAAGAAGGAGGATATAACCAAGATGTCATTTTTTACAAGGTATAGTCACTATAAATATATAGTGACGTTTTATAGTCTCAAAATATCCTCTATTATTCCATGTATTTAATTAATAGAGTCTTTATAGATTACCTTCACCGGTTTGTTGTAGTCCTTATAGATGATAATATTATCTATTAAAAGTGAATGGAAGAGCATTAATATCATATTATAATAGTACTTATAACCCTATGGAAGTATAAGATATATGAAAATTACACATAATTTTAATTTTACCACAAAAGGATTCTTTTTGGGGTCACATAATCTCAATGTATGGTATAATAGTAGATCCATCAAGGATGGAGGATATTGAAATCTAACCAAGACCAAACACAGTGACTAAGATATGTATTTCTCTTGGTTTATATGGATATTATAAATGGTTTGAAGATAATTTATAATGAATATCTTATCTAATGAACAAGTTAACATGGAAGGGTGTTAAATTCCTCTAGAAAGTTGAATGTGAGGAAATTTTCAATGAACTGAAGAGAAGGTTGGTCAGTGCACCTATGGATACATCACCCTATAGTAGAGAAGGGTTTGTGATCTATAACAATGAATCCACAATGATATTGGGGTGTGTTATTATGGAAGAATAACATGGTTATATCCTATTCCTCAATACAGTTGATGATTCATGATAAAATTTATGCAACTCGTGATTTAGATTTACCAGTTGTAATAATTGAATTAATGATATAGAAGAAAAATCTTTATGGTGAAAAATGTGATTTATATACTAATCATAAAATTCTGAAATATGTATTCACATAGAAGGATTTGAACATGATCAAGAGAATATGGATGTATTTGATAAAAGATTGGGACTGCTCAATACATTACCACCCTGGGAAAGAGAATAAGGTGGTGGATGCTTTGATTGGGAAGGATCATGTTAGCTTATCCCTAATGAGAATCACAAAAGATCCAATATTTATATATTTGAAAAGTATAGATCTAGAAATTCAGACCGAAGGTGGAAATCATATCATTCTCAAATTATTAATTAACCCTCTATCCAAGTGAATTTTAAGGAGGAATATAAGAATAATGTAGAGCTTAAAAATAATTTTAGCAATGTTCTTTAATTTAACATTGATATAGATGGAATGATAAGGGTCCGGAATTGTGGATGGGTTCCTTGAATACTAGATTTTATGATGTTTTTAAATGAATCTCATTTTTTTCATTATTAATTCGTCTCGGAAGTATGAAGATGTATAGGGACTTGAAGCAATTCTTATAGTGGGATGGCATTAAGAGAGATATCATCGAGTTTGTATCTTGGTGTTTGGTATGCCAGAAAGTTAAGGCATAAAGACAAAAGTCTAAAGTTATATTGCATCCCTTACCCTTACCAGAATGGAAATGTGAGAACATCACTGTGGATTTTTTTGTTGGACTACCCAAAACCTCTATAGTGTTTAATTATATATGGGTGTTAGCTGATTTCCTTACTATGTCTGCACACTTTGTTTCTTTCAGAGAATATTTCTCTATTGATCATATTTCCTGATTATACATTAAGAAACTGGTAATATTGCATGGATTAACACATTCTATTTTATCACATCAGGATATGACATGAACCTCTACATTCTAGTGAAGTCTTCAAATATCACATGATATAAAATTGGGTTCTAGTAGTACATATCATCCTCAAACAGATGGTAATTTTAGAAGAACAATTCCAACCCAAGAGGATATGTTGATATCTTGTTCTATTGATTTCAAAGGAATTTGGGATCAACACCTTCCTCCACTTGAGTTTTAATACAACAATATCATTCACTAAAGCATTCATATGGCACCATACGAATCCCAATAAGGGGGTATATATAGAGCTCCAATGTGCTAGTATAATGGTTGAGAAAAAATCTATTAGGGTATGAGATCATGAGAGAAATGTTTGAGAAGGTTAGAACCATTCAGAAGCATATAAAGGTTTCTCAAATCTAGAATAAAATTTATATTGATAACTATCATTCTGATCTATGTTTTGAATTTTGTGAAATTTTGTTTTTATGATTCTCACTCTGAAAGAATGTTATGAGACTCAAGAAGAAGGGGAAACAAATACCTAGGGATATCATCCCCTTTGATATTCTGGATTCAATCGGGACAGTATCCTATCACTTGACACTTCCTCTTAATCTCTCTAAAGCCCATGATGTATTTGATGTATTGATCATGAGGAAGTAATTACCTGAACCTTCACATGTACTGCACTTAGAGGCCATACATTTGGGGCAATATATTTCTTATAAGGAGAAACCTATTGAAATTCTGGACTAATCATAAAATGTTCTACAAAACATGAACACTCACCTGGTCAATGTTTTGTGGATAATTCACTACTGATAGGAAGCAACATGGGTACTTGAGTATATGATGAAGCACAAGCATCCTCAATTGTTTTTACATGAGTGAAAAATTTGAAGGGAATTTTTTATTTTTAGGGGTGGATAATGTAACACCTTGAGTTCTTAAGGACATATTTTTTTGAATAAATTTATATTCTCATTTATATTTTTCGATTCACTATTTCAGATATTCCTTTCACATGGAACTGACATGGAATATATTCTACACCTCACAGACTTGGCATATGATGCAGGAAACAAAAAGTTGGTGTATAATACACAAAACACTGAGTTTCAAAGAAATATATATTTTTATTGTTTTAATTATTTAAATAAGAAAATTATAACCTAGTAGTTAAACTTATTATATGAATAGTAATAACTACTTTACAAATATTGTTTATAATTGTAATGTCCTTTTTATGTTTAAAAACATCATTTTCTCAAATGGCTTATTATAATAATGAAAGAAATTTTAGACATATTTATTAATTTAATTTGAAAAAATAAACATCAGTTTGGAATTCCAAATCTTGAAAATATCTTTGGTTGCATTTTTTGGATTTTTCTGAGAAACATCATTTTTATGAATAGTGAAAAATACAACTTTTCAGTTAAAAAATGACTTTCTTATAATTAATTATTAATGCTAAATGATATTATAAATATTTTTTTATGTAATATTATATGAGTATTAAATCCATTAATACAATTTAATTCGGTATAATCATTACCACTTTGAAATTGAATACAAAATCATAACAACCATTTGAGTATTTTTCTACTTTAAAAACATTTTATTTCATCCAATCTACAGGACTACCACTAATATTAATATTTCCGATTGTATGAGTAGAATTTAAAAAGTCCAACATAAAACATATAATTAATTCTAATTTTATATTCTAATAATACCAAGTTAATGTTTGATCAAAATGATTAGTAAAAGTGATTAAAATTAAACACAATAATTAAGGCCAAATTAAGATTAATTAGGGACGAAAGCATAAAATTAAGGGCTCAAATGACCTAGAAACTTGTCTCACACACATTTTATTTCAATATTTCGGCCATAGATCTTAAATTATTAAATTTTTTATTTTTATTAGTACTTTTTTAGGTACAACCATGTGCACACCAATTTTGATTCTAAAAACATAATGTGGGCCCTTTCCCTTCCCTATAAAAGGCCACCACCTCTACCCATTCCTCACACCTATCAAGTATCTTTTTTTCATCCAATATCTAACATAATTTTATCCCAAAAATCCACTCTTATACTATAAATCCTCCATTTTGGAAGAAACCTATTTAGGGAAACCTTTTGGCATAGACCAAAAGGGGTTAGTTGATTATGAGGTAACATCTTCGTTCAAGATTCTTTCCTTTATTTTCCAACTCTAACACCTATACTCACTCTTTTACATTATATTGGAAAAAATAGTATCCTCTTTATATTATGATGTTTTTATGAAATTATTCTAACCAACACATAAACACACCTCCATCTAATGGATGTTGAACATACTATTTCTGTGCACGGTGAACTACTCTCTCACAAAATGATGCTTTATCATTTTTTGTTACCGCTAATAATGGTGGAAATTATGAGGGAAAATATATTTCTATATGTAATATATTATATTTATTATTTACTTTAGATTCTTTATTTTTTTTAATAAAAATCATTTTACCTCCCTTTTGGTGTTAATATGCTAATTTCGTTTGAGGATGTGTGGACTACCGCCCCCTCAAAGTGATGTGATTCTTTCCCAGACCACATTGAATGTATTAAGGATGAGTTTAATGAAATTATGTGATATATATGATATATTAATTCTAAATGAAAAATTATATATATATATCATTTACATTCATTCTTTCAATATGAAAATAAAAAAAGAAACAGTGTTCATGCATAAAAATGGCTTATAGTCTCCATTCACATTGGTTTCAATTTGTTACATAATTATGAAAAAAATTATTAAAATATAAATATATTGTATATACCTTATATTTATATCATTTTATATATTCTGGAATAATTATTTTTGTATAAGGACCAACTCCCTACCTAATTAACACCCATGAGAAAAACAATGTGAATGATTACCCGATGTGAATATTTAACATATGATCATTAAAAAGAGGTTAATATATGGTCATAATAAAACTATAAATGGTATTATTTATAATAATATTATTCTATAAAATATTTATATCAAACCTATATTTATTATAAAGTACACTTGTACCAATAAGAAGAGAATCAATACAAAAGGTAATGGTAATTTTTTCACGACTCGTCCCTGTGGGGACCAAGATGCAACTCCCCAAGCCCGCCTCCAATAGGCCAGGGGATGGTGACTAGCACCGGGTAGGAATTCTACTATCATGGAAGGAATTTCCTATAAACCTGGAAAAATGCACACACATCTCCAAGCCCACAAAGATGAAATGTAAAAAATACTAAAAAGAAAAGATGCATGCATACACTAAAACCCAACCACAGAGTACGACAGGGAAGTAAAGTACAGTAAAGAAAAAACCTGGGCCAAAAGTATAATCCCACCGAAAGAAAGTCTTAAATACGTCCATACTGTAGGAAGAAGATACTGGGGCTGCAACCCGTCGCTGAAGGATCACTCCTCGGACTGTCTGATCTCACTCAGCACCGTCCGGTCCTGGTCTGCCTAGAATCCTGTCAAAGGCTCACTCGTCTGCACAAGACATGACACGTGCGGGCAAAGCTCGTGCAGGGGTGAGTATAACAATACCCAGTAGGACACCCCGAAAACCACAAAGGAAATACAACAAAAGAATGTACAGTCATCTCTACACGGTTTATGTCTACGGAACATATAACAAGAATATCCAGATATACTCACACATAGGCGACTCTCGCGAAACCACAACTAAGATCCAGCTCGACGATTCCACTAAGCATACCATCAGGAGAACACAGTCCTAGGTTTCAAGAGAGAGATACGAAGTACTCATTACGAGAGAACACACTCCACACGTACCTTGGGAACATGATGCTCAGATGAGGATCAAAAGCCAAGACATGGTGTGATTCTGACAACTCAGTCTGAGCTAATCCGCTATGTAGAAGATCGGCGCCTGGGTAGAGTTGGTCATGTCGATACCAAGAACTCTACATAGGGTTCTAGGAATGAATAGAGGATCCGGCTCTAAGTCTCATAGAGGGGATTCCAACAACTCTATTTAGGAAGTTCTGCTGAAGGGATCATACTCTTGTATAAAGGAATTGATACCAGAACCTTTAGGGAATTACCAAGTGTACGAACCCTAAGAACTAGTCCAAGTCACAGAAGGCAAGTAGCTCAAGCTTTGAAGAAAAATTATTACACGGTGTGCAGTATGATTACACGCCGTGTACCTTGACCTCGGGTACTACCCGTGTAAATGGACCGTGTCGTTCGTTTAGGCCGTGCAAAACCAAACAACACAGTGTGTAGAAAAGTACACGTCGTGATCTCTGACATCGGGTACTGCCCGTGTAAACGGACCGTGTCCCCCAGATTGCCAGATAGAAAGAAACAACACAGCATGTAGATGAAAACCCACATCATGTTTGAGTGTCTGGGCTCGCTCCGTGTATGCTGGCCATGTGCCCACACACTGTCTCTGCTCGTGTCTGTGTCGCCTGCCCGTGTACCAGTACACATGGTACCCCGTGTATCTGGCCGGGTCTGGCCATGGAGGGGTATACATGGTGTGTCTGTGGTCGTGTACCCTGCTCGTGTCTGAGTACTCTGCCCATGTCCTTGTACTCCCAGAGTACACGCTGGGTAACCCTACTAACGAACACACGTCGTGTAGCCATACTACACGGTGTGTAGTCGGGAAATTTCTAGAATTATTGCCTTCCTCCGCCCACCTCGGGTGAACCTCCGGATCTCGATTCTCATGTCTGTTCTCCGCGAAACTCCAGATGGAGGGTCACCTCATCCCCGGGAAGACGAATCCGTGGGTTTCGGCCCTTCAATCGGCTCCAATATCCGATTTCGGCCATCCGAGCAGAAATCGTCCGAAGAAAGATTTCTTCTAATCCGCTTCGATCCGTCCGCCGAAACTGTTTTCACACCTCTCCAAGACTGTTGCGATGTTGATCCTTCAATTTGGGATCGTTTCATCACATAATGGATGTGCAACGATCCGTTTTTCATCGCCCTACGAAAAACGTAAAGCACCCTCATGAAGAACCCAAGAATTTGGGGAAGAACAAACAAAAAATCAAGAGGGATGAACCAAGATCTATGTTCGTGTTGATCTTGGTTCATCACCATTAGAAGGTTGAATGAAACCAAAAAATTTACAAGAATAAAATCCCCAAAAATCCCCACAAAAGCCCATCCCTCAAGAACGATCGATCTGCGCGCTAATCTGTTCGTGGATTATTCCGCGTTCATCGAGGAAATAAAAAAACGGGGAAGAATTAATGTCACAACAACTGCCTACCTGGATTCACTGCATTTTGCGGGGAAGATCCGGTCACCGCGTCGTCATCACCGAAATCCGTCAAGAACGTCGACGTCGCCGCGTTGGGGGTTTCTTCCAGATCCACTAGGGCCGCCAAGGGTTTTCAGGGTTATGGGGTTGTAACCTTGGACCCTGGTGCAAGCCTCTTTTTAAAGAGGATAATGATATATGATTTTAAAAGATCTTATTGCATGAATAAAATATTTTTGTTAAATATTTTATTACTGTTGCGTCCAAAAACCAGATTTCACCACCAAACTACGCTAGCTAATGTTAGGCCTCACCTAAGGTAAAATCGTTGTTCTGAATGCAACGATGCCATCAGATTTATGATCTGAGCACCTGTTCGGGAGTTATTACACTTTTTTTGGAAAACTACATGCACGCATAATTTAATTATTAAATTAAATTCAATCATTTGTTTCAGTATCACCGGGCCTCAGAACTGCACGCCGACTAAGAGTCTAGTCTCGAAATAATTCCCTTATAATATTACACGGAAAAATCTGGGACATTAAATCAAACCCACCTTAGGGCTTTTACTTCCCCGAAAAGCCAAAAAAAGGGCTACTCAAAAATATGTGGGTACTACACGCGAATATGAGCCTCCCGCTCCCACGTGCTCTCCTGGAGATTCCCATGCTGCCACAGGACATGCACCAAGGAAATAGCTCTTCCACGAAGGATCTTCTCCTGCCGATCCTCGATATCCACTGGGTACTCAAAAATGGTCGCTCCATCGTCGATGTCCAGGTCACCCCAGTCGATGAAGTGCGATGGATCATGCACGTACCTTCGTAGCTGCGACACATGGAAGACGTTGTGTACCCAGTCCATCTGAGGAGGTAGAGCCAAGTGATACGCCACCTCACCAACCCTACTCAGAATCTTAAAATGGCCAATGAACCTCGGATATAGCTTGATGCCTCAGCCAAATCTCCACAATCTCCATTGAGGTGAGACCCGAAGGAACACATGGTCTCCTTCCTCGAACTCCAAAGGCCTCCGCATCTGGTCGGCATAATACTTTTTCTGAATCTGTGCAGTCTTCATCCACTTCTGGATGACCTGCACCTTCTCTGTAGTAGTTCTCACCATTTCTAGGCCCATGAGTGCAGATTCTCCTGGGTCAGTCCAGCAAAGTGGTGACCTGCAAGGTTGCCCGTATAGAGCCTCGAATGGTGGCATACCAATAGTGGAATGATAACTATTGTTATAAGAAAATTTCACCAGTGGTAGGTGATCCTCCCAGCTACGACTGAAGTCATGAATTCAAGCTCGTGGCATATCCTCCAGGACCTGGATGGTCCACTCTGTCTGACCATCAGTCTAGGGATGAAACATTATGCTCAAGCGTAACTGAGTCCCAATAGCATCTTGCAATCCCTTCCACAACCGGGATGTTAAACGAGCATCATGATCTGAGACTATTGTGTATGGTACTCCATGAAGCCGAATTATCTCTTGCACGTAGATGCGTCCCAAGCTCTCTACTGAACTCTTCTCCTGTATGGCTAAGAATTGGGCCGACTTGCTGAGTCAATCAAAGATCACCTAGATGGCATTGTGTCCCCTGGACGTACATGGTAAACACGTCAAGAAGTCCCTAGATATTCCGTCCCACTTCCACTCTGGTAGCTCAAGGGGCTATGTCAAACCTGCTGGAACCTGGTGCTCAGCCATTACTTGCCGACAAGTAAGGCACCGAGAAACAAACTCTGTCATACTCTTCCTCATTCCTGGTCACCAGAACTGACGTCAAAGGTCCTGGTACATCTTTTCCACACCTGGATGCACCGCCAAAGGGGATGTATGGAACTCCCTTAGAACCTCCCCCCACAACATCACTAGTACTACCGTACATTCTTTGAAAAGGACAGCATGCTCTCCACCTTCTGAATATCCATCAGCTGCATCACCTGTGGATATCTGAAAACATAGAGTCTCACAGCTAGCATCCTCGTGTTGTGCTTCCCTGACTCGTTGTAAGAGTGGAGGGGTAACAACCATCGACTGAAGGTATGCTCCCTCATCTCCATCTACAAAGGAAAACTGCAAAGAGGCCAACTGCCTTGACGCCTCATCCAGCAACAGTGAACTGGATTTCCCACTGAGAGCATCTGGCACCACGTTCCCCTTCCCAGGAGTATAAACGTTCTCAAAGTCATAATACTGGAGGAACTCAAGACATTGCCTCTGTCTCAAATTCAGATCCTTCTGAGAAAAGATATATCTGAGACTCTTCTGGTCAGATTAGATGGTAAACCGCTCGCCCATCAGGTAGTGCTTCCACATCATCAATGCGATGACTACCACTGCCAACTCATGATCATGGGTCACGCAGTTCTGCTCGTGTGGTCTCAACTAACGTGAGCCATAGGCAATCACCGCTTGCCTCTGTATCAGGACACATCCAAGCCCAGTTCCTGATGTTTCACAGAACACTCCGTACTCGACACCCTCCTCCAGTAATCTCAAGATTTGGGTGATTGTCATACTCTGTCTCAACTGCTGGAATGCCTGCTGGCATTTCATGGTCCACACGAAAGGTGGTCCCTTTCGGGTCAATGCTGTCATGGGTGCTGCAATCCTAGAGAAATCATGGATGAATCTCCCATAGTATCATGCCAACCCAAAGAAACTTCGCACCTACGTCATGCTTCGGGGTGGCTCCCATGCTAGCACTACCTCCACCTTTGCTGGGTCCACTGCTACACCATCCGCTGAGATAACGTGCCTAAGAAAGTGGACCTCCTATAACCAGAACTGACACTTCACATGTTTCCCAAACAACTGGTGCTCTCGAAGTGTGTCCAGAACCATCCTTAGGTGTCTCGTGTGCTCCTCCTCGGACGCAGAGTAAACAAGGATATCATCGATGAAGACCACTACAAACTGGTCTAGATAGGGCTGAATGATCTGGTTTATGAGTCCCATGAACATTGTAGGGGCGTTCGTCACGCAGAAGGGCATCACCAAGTACTCATAGTGACCGTAGAGACATCTGAAAGTTTTTTTCGGTATATCCTCCTCCCGTACTCGCAACTGGTGATAGCCTGATCGTAGATCAACCTTTGAGATCCATTGTGTCCCTATCAACTGGTCGAAGAGGTCATCGATCCTTGGTAGAGTATACCGATTTTTCATGGTCACCTGATTCAAGCACCGGTAATCCACACATAGCCTCAAGCTCCCGTTTTCCTTCTTGGAAAATAGCACTGGGGCCGCCCAGGGTGAAACACTGGGTCTCACAAAGCCCTTCTTCAGCAAGTTGTCCTACTGCATCCTCAGCTCACGAAGCTCTGCATGAGCAATCCGATAAGCCTATGCTGATATCGGGGTCATCCCGGGTTGCAACTCAATTCAGAAATCTATCTCACGATGGGGAGGTAGCCTGAGGACATCCTCCGGAAAGACATCCTCATACACATCCACCACTGCTGGAAATTGGAAACTCATAACATCTGCCATGCCAAAGGCTAGGCTATCCATTTGGTGTGAAATCGGTTGTGCCCTACTATGCCCGAGTCCATCCTGCACTGCCTGGGTCTCTCTTTCACCGAAAAAATTGAACCTCTTTCCATCATTGCGGACACACCGCACCCTTCGCCTAAAACAATCAATCTAGGCATGAACTATGGATAACCATTCCATGACAAGAATGACATCTTAAGGCCTCAACACTATCACCAAGTGGTTCAAACCAAAACTCTCACCTACAAGGTTCAGGTCACACTGCCTACAAAGGTGTGTGATCTCTGAATCTTCTCCAGTTGGTGTCTCTAAGTGTAATGGTCGAGTCAATGGCTCAACTGGAATCTCAGGGTCTCGAAAAAGATAAGCAGCCAGAAATGAATGACTAGAACCAATTTCTAACAATACGGCATCCAAAGTAGAAAAGACACAGATAGTACCTTTTTTCATTCTGGGAGTACCTGGGCCATCAGCCTCTACCACCTACTGCTGCCCCTGCCTCTGTCCACCAGCTCCCTGAGCCTGGGGTGGACCTCCTGGGGGTGGTGGTGGTAAAGGGTCGAAATGCCGACCACCTCTAGCTGCTCTCCCAGCTCCTCTGCCACGTCCACCGCCTCGCGGATATGCCTGCTCCACACGTTGCCTCTACCTCGGTGTTCTATCCACTGCTCCCGTGTCAGTAGCACGGCGGGTCGGACAATCTTGAGCGAGATGTCCCCTACCGTCACATGAGTAACATCGCCTCTCTTGAGGCTAGATGGAAGTGCCCAGTGAACCCTGTACAGATGATCCCCTATCCTAAGATCTCCTATAGAAACGTCTCCCACGCCTGGGTCCCGGACATCGGCTCCCTGCCGCTGAGGTCTCGGCTCCAGCTCACCCACTACTGACCATTGTCGGTTGTCCCTGCTCGTCCAGGAAGCTCTCCACCACTAAATCCCGCTTGATCACCCCAGAAAAAGTAGGAATGCTCATAGGGATGATGCTAGCCCAGATATCTCTGCACAAGCCCCACTCAAAAGTCCGAGCTCTGAACTACAGATCTTTGACCATATCCATCGAGTACCGCAAGAGGTCGGTAAACCTCGATGAATAGTTAGCCACCGTCATGGTTCCCTGCTAGAGCTGAAGAAGCTCCTGTATAAGTACTTCTCTCAAGGTAACCGTTGAAAACTCATCTCTGAAGAGATGCTCAAACTCTTACCATGCAAGATTCACCTCTTCGTGAGTCTGGATGACCAAACTCCATCATCTCCCTCCCGAGCCCTGCAGAAGGCTTGCTGCCAGGATCACCATCAGGTCTGCTGTTGTCCTGACTAAGCGGAAGACCCTGGTCACTGTATCAATCCAGTCCTCTACTGCCTGAGGGTCTGGACCACCTTGAAACCTGAGGGGTATCTTTCCCTGAAACTCGTGGTGGGCGCTCAGCCTGCGTTCCTCCTCCACTGGTACAGCAGGCGCTAAACACTGCCTCACAGGTGGTGGAATAACTGGCACGCCACCTGGTGGTAGAAATAGGGGATCTGGTCCCTGTATCGAAGCTTTATCACTGAGGGGGTCATCCTCATGATCGAGCTGCTAGATCTTAGTGGGTGCACGTCGCAGGGGCATCATGTTTAAGAAACAAAATGTATCACAGTCAGTGAGTATATCTGGAGAGTTGACTCAAGAAGGACATGGAAACCACAACCCATTCCTATATGTTTCATGTACCATTATTTTTTCCCATGCAACTAGTTTTTCATGTTCCGAGTTGAAATGCATGATATCAGAGCCATGGTGTATGGATACGTCAGCCGCCGCACCAACACTGGGGTCCCTGGCCTATGAGCCGAACTCGAATCACTTAACACTATTTCCCCAAACCAACTCACAGACTCTTGGTCCAAAGGTAGATCCGACCACCTCTGATACCACTCTATTAGGACCCGTCCACATAGGGCCCAGGACGCAACTCCCTATGCCCGCCACCAATAGGCCATGGGATGGTGACTAGCACCGGGTAGGCATGCTACTAACATGGGAGGCATTACCTATAAACCTGTACACACACACACATATCTCCAATCCCACAAAGCTAAAAATTAAAAACTACTAAAAAGAAAAGATGCATGCATACACTAAAACCCAACCACAGATTATGACAGGGAAGTAATTTACAGTAATGTAAAACCCTGGGCCAAAAGTACAAGCCCACGAAAAGAAAGTCTGCAATAAGTCCGACCTATAGGAAGAAGGTACTGGGACTGCAACCCGTCGTCAAAGGAACGCAACTTGGCCTGTCTGATCTCACTGAGCACCGTCCGGTCCTGGTACGCCTAGAATCATGTCAAAGGATCGCTCGTCTGCACAAGACACGACACGTGCGGGCAAAGCCCGTGCAGGAGTGAGTATAACAATACCCAGTAGGACACCTCGAAAACCACAAAGGAAATACAACAAATGTAGGTACAGTCATCTCTACAAAGTATATGTCTACAAAACATATAACAAGAATATCCAGATATACTCATACACATGAGACCATCGCAAAACCACCACTAAGATCCAGCTCGACAATTCTACTAAGAATACCATTGGGAGAACACACTCCTATGTCTGAAGAGAGAGTTATGAAGTACTCGTTCCGGGAGAACACACTCCATAAGTACCTTGGGAACAAGATTCCCAGTTGAGGATCATAGCCAAGACATGAGGTGATTACGACAACTCAGTCTGAGCTAATCCTCTATGCAATGGATCGGTGCCTGAGTAAAGTTGTTCACGTTGATACCAAGAACTCTACCTAGGGTTCTAGGAATGAATAGAGGATCTGGATCTATGTATCACAGTGGGGATTCCAATAACACTATTCAGGAAGTTCTGCTGAAGGGATCATTCTCCTGTATAAAGGAATTGATACCATAACCTTTAGGGAATTACCAAGGGTACGAACCCTAATAACTAGTCTGAGTCACAGAAGGCAAGTAGATAAATCTTTAAAGAAACATTATTACACGACGTCTAGTATGATTACACACCATGTGCCTTGACCCCGGGTACTACCTGTCTAAACGGCCCGTGTCGTTCGTTCAAGCCGTGCAAAACCAAAATACACGGCGTGTAGAAAAGTACATGCCATGCCCTTTGATACCGGGTACTGCCCATGAAAATGGGTCGTGTCCCTCGGCTTGCCGGACAGAAAACAACTACACGACGTGTAGATGAAAACACATTCCATGTTCGAGCAACTAGGATCACTCTGTGTACGCTGGACATGTGCCCGCACACGGTCTATGCCCGTGTCCGTGTCACCTGCCCGTGTACCAGTACACGAGGTACCCCGTGTATCTGGCCGGGTCTGGCTAGGGAGGGGTATACACGGCGTGTCCGTGGCCGTGTACACTGCCAGTGTCCGAGTACTCTTCCCATGTCCGTGTACTCCCGGAGTACACGCCAGGTAACCCTACCGATGAACACACGCTGTGTAGCCATACTACATGCCATGTAGTTGGGAAATTTCCAGAATCGCTGCCTTCCTCCGCGAGCCTCGGGAGAACCTTCGGTTCTCGATACTCATGTATGTTTGCCATGAAACTCCAGAAGCAGGGCCGCCTCGTCCTTGTGAAGCCGAATCCGTGGGTTTCGGGCCTTCAATCGGCTCCAAAATCTGATTCCAGCCATCCGAGCGGAAATCTTCCGAAGAACAATTTCATCTGATCCGCTTCGATCCGTCCGCTGAAACCGTCATCGCACCTCTGCAAGACTACTGCGGTGTTTATCCTTCAATTTGGGATCGTTGTGTCGCATAACGGACGTGCAACGATCCATTTTTCATCACCACATGAAGAACACACAGAACTCTCATCAATAATGTAAGAATATAAGGAAGAAAACACAGCAAATCGAGAGGGACAAACCTCGATCGATGTTTGTGTCGATATTGGTTCGTCACCATTAGAAGGTTGAACGAAACCAAACAATTTACAAGAATCAAATCCCCAAAAATCCATGCTAAATCCCATCCCACAAGAATGATCGATCCGCGGGCTAATATGTTCATGGATTAGTCCGCGTTCGTCGAGGAAATCAAAAACGGGGAAGAATTAAAATCACAACAACATCCTAGCTGGATTCGCTTCATTTGCCTCCAAAGATCTGCTCTCCGCTTCATCGTTGCCGAAATCCATCAAGAACATCGTCGCCGCCACGTTGGGGGTTTCCTCCAGAACCACCAGGGCTTCCAAGGGTTTTTAGGGTTATGGGGTTATAAATCTGGACCCTAGTGCAAGCCACTTTTTAAATAGGATAATGATATAATATTTTAAATGATCTTATTGCAGGAATAAAATATTTTTGTTAAATATTTTATTACTCTTGCGTCCAAAAACCAGATCTCACCACCAACCTACGCCGACCGAGGTTATGCCTCGCCTAAGGTAAAATCGATATTCTGAATGCAATGGTGCCCTCATATTTCTGATCCGAGCACTCATTCTGGAGTTATTCCACTTTTTCAGTAAAACTGCATGTGCGTATAATTTAATTATTAAATTAAATTCAAACATTTCTTCCGGGATCACTGGGCCTCGGAACTGCATTCCACCTTAGAGTCTGGTCTTGAAATAATTCCCACATAATATTACTTGGAAAAATCTGGGACATTACAAATTTCATCTCACTTTTAATTTTAGTGAGATTCATGTTATATTCACCACTCCTTAATTTTGTGTGGTGTATGTACTTCGCATGATTCAAGTATATTTATATTATAATAAAATTTATAGGTATTAACATATCCATTATATGATCCTTTTTTCACGGGCTTTAATATTCAAAAGTTACCAAATCGGTGAAACATTTTAGTCTCAATTTTCCATCTTTGAGACTCATGTTTTTTGCACCTAAACTCTTATTTGAGGTTTATATACTTTCATTGTACATGTTATATCATGAATCTCTTTAATTTAATGAAATATTAAACTTTTTTTAATTTCATTTTTCTTACATAGAGGGTCTGATCATGTGTAACCATGTCATAAGAGTTTTTTGAGACAATCATATCGTTTTTCATGGTTATTTTTTGTTTATGCTTACTTTGATGATATATCACAATATTATTCTTGAGTTTCATTCTCCTATATGTATTTAAGGTTTAATCATTTTTTAGTACCATATGTATACTCTTGGGTGCATAAGAAAATTTGTTTAGTGAAATATGACCACCACTCTCTTCGTTTTGAAATCTATTGTAATCAAAAAAATGTTTTCCAAAAGAAATTCAAAAATATTTAGAAACAATCCTAGAAGAACATTTTCAAGGAACAAGGATTTAAAAATTTGTTTTGTTTTTTTCAAATCATCCAATATATTTTTTTCAAAACTATTTTAATAGACAATGGATTTCAAAAGGTTATATGTTATAAAAATAATTTTTCAAATAAGATAGGATATTTTCCTCAGGAAATGTTTTTACAAGACATTTCGCAATTATTTCCCATCTTTGATAACATAAATTATAGTCTCAAAAAACATTATGGGGAAATTATTCAATTTTTCAATTCATATTATTTCTCAAAATGGATTATTTTTTGATGGCATGATGATTATGAATACCTTTTATATTTTATGGGTTATATGATTTGTGCACCCGCTTCTTTTCAAGGATTCTGTTTATTATGAAATTATTATGAAACCTATATCTTTCCATATTTTATAATATGATTACATTTTAATGATACCAATTTAATTTCAGGTGTTATGATATTTTCATTTATGATCTTGTGTCACATATATGAATGATTTCATTATGTGATGGGTTGACCTATATCTCCCTCAAATTCATTGGGTAAAGATCTATATCTCATGAGATAGATAGGGTTAGAACGAGGGTTTAATAGGTTTAGAAATATAAGGATAGAATGAGGGTTTACTCAATTACTTAATATAGGGTTGTAATGAGGGTTAACATAGTTCAGTAATATAAGGTTAGAATGGGGATTCACCCGGTTTAGTAAAGGACTTCTTCCAATATAATGGTCTTTGAATTGATGTCGTTGATACTATGGAAATAATTATATGCTTATTTGTGGCCATAATTCTATGTCTTACTCCTATGTTTTTCATTCATGTATTATGTCCTTTACTTCCTTTTGATTCATTTCTTATGAACATCCTAACTTTTTTCCAGGATTGTGTATATGATCTTTGATATACAGGGTATGATCTTCTATTATCCGGATCATGTTATCATACCCTTATTCTCATGTTTATGCATACATGTCTCCCTTATTTACCCTTATTATGCTTTTGAGAAAATCCCTTTTTATGTTTCCTTCACCAATTTATGAAGATATGTTTTATTTTTGACGTGTCTAAGAAGGGTTTATGTCACGGAGAACCTAGTGAGAGATAATGTACCTCACATATGCACTATTTTTATATTTCCATTTTCCAAAGACACTATACAAACTACAGTGTTTTGGAGTCTATTTGTATTCAGATTAAGTACTCTAAATTTGTTTTGAAATGTTAATGTTTGAAAAGTGAGGTTAGCTATAGGAGTGGCAGTGACTATTTGGGGTAGAGAGGGGCTAGTGCCTCAGGCTCAGGCTTAGGGAGATAACGAGAGATGGGGGTCATTGGTGAGGTGGATAAGGGGGGGTCAGTAGTGAGGGGGATAAAAGGTGATAGTGAGTGCTAGAGAGAGGCTGGTAGTGAGTAGGACAAGGGGATCAAACGAAAAGGGGAGAGCAGGATCAAATCCATGGGTGGAAGGGGATATAGTGGTGAGGGTGAGAGTGGGTCTGGCGGAGAGGGGGAGAATGTGACACAACTGCGAGGGTGATAGAGGGTTTTGTGGTTGAGAAGGGGGTTGATATGAGGGTATCATGGGGTCGGGTAGAGGGGGTATGGGGGTGTTTATCTTGGAGGTTGGGATGGGGGAGGGGTATATGTGTCGGCGTCTGAAAATATGATTTATCAATGGTTTTTAAAGAACCAACACTATAATTTGAAGGAAAAATAGTGATGGTTTAAGAAACTGCTACTAACAAACCACTAGAAATAACATGTTTCATTGTAGTGGGAAATGTAATACTAGTGATGTCATTGAACTTACATGAGTTTATTTCAATACCTATTTATTTGAAAAAGATTCCAATAATCATTCCCAATGTAACCTAGAATGAACACTTCAAGAGGATCATAATATCATGGATGAAGTTTGGAATACTAATCACTTTCTCAAGAACCTTGATATGGACCAAAATTTTGTGGTATTTGACTAGATGATCACCCACATAGAAATGCACTATTGTTTTTAGGGAAGACTTGATTATTTGATTCATAGCTCATTGGTATATTTCTCCATCATCCTTTAATCTTAAGATAATCACATGGTAAGGAAATTTCCACATGGTTTCCTAAAGGTAGTGTCTTCTTAATCATTGGTAGCCATCTAGATTTGATTATACTCAATATACTCTTCCATGATGGATAGGGATTGAAATCAAGTGGTTTCCTAAAATAATAACTTTATGATTGGGAATGAGATTTCAAACTTTAGGAAATGGAAGTTGAGGTCCCCAAAGTCGACGGATACGTTTCTCATTATATTCCTCTTCCTAACATGAATGATTTCAAAAATCCACTAGCAGTGTTGAACATCCCTAAAAAGGTGGCCTTTATAATCTTAAAACGTTATCCTTGACAATTACACTAGAGAAGTGATGAATTTTATTTGGTTATTTTATAAATACATAGTGGTCAATGGGTAATCCAATATTGTTGATGGAGACCTAAGGTTCGATCACTAACATCTCCATGCAGTTATCTGCCAATAAACTGTATTTATGATTTAGGTATGAAATGTTATTTTGTTTCTCAACTAGAGACTTGACAACAGTTATCAATGATATCCTCAAATATTCTACAATTACAAGGTTCACATAATCTATATCCTCAATGATGGTGAATATACCGTCTTTATAGTTTGGAATATCCCCATATTAGACCTCTTTAAATGAGACATGAGCACCAGAGGGAGGATATTAATCCTTGCCTATGGAGAATGCATTTTGGAATCATCCACCAATTTATTTGAAATATAATATATAGAAGATTCAGTTCCATATAGATCTATTGGTACCATTTAAATAAATGAAAATAATTAAATTCCATTTGGCCTTCACTAATGGGTTCTACCCTTGATATCAAATAAAAGATAATTTTCCATCCTCCAATGATTCAATCTTGCACTCTGATATATACAGTGCAAGAACTAGTCCATGAACAGTGGTTGTAGGTTCTATTACATGATATAATTTTAATTTTAAATCATTAAATGATCCATTAATTTATAGAAATAGGAGGTGATCTATGTATACTCGTTTTTCATGGGTATAATGAAATTCTTCCCAATTTTTGGGGTTTTGTCTTCCATATATTTGATCTGAATGAAGGAAGAACTTCTCAAATCAACCCTCTAAACCTCTGGGGAATGTGTAATGTCATTAGATGTTTTGACATAGATATTATCTTCAATATGGTGTTTATTTGAATATCACTAGGAATTAATAACATTACGTTATTGGAATTCACGTGATTCAAAGGGGAATCATTACTTTAGATTACCCCCAACAAATGATTAATAGAGAACTTGACTTGTTGGTTATATGATGAATGGATCAATCTATGCAGGTGGATCAAAGGCATTCCTAGTAATGAGTTCAATGTTGTGGCCTTCAAACAAACATGAATATTTTATTTGATAAATATTGAAAAACTATTTCTTTAGGTGAATATTTTATAATAGACTCTACATGGTATTTTCATTACTATTTATTTCTTTATTACTGGGAGACAAATCGGGATTTTTTATACCAATATATACTTTTTTGATTCAACATGTGATCGAACCCAAATACAGTGTCCAAGAGGCACTAAAAAACATCTGCACCATTTATATTTCCTAATATGTAGAGTATGAGAACATTCCTTGGGATTATTATTCCCTCTTGTTCCATTAATATTGAAATGATTCCCTAGTAATCATCATGTTCATTTTATTTTACATGTTCTACTTTTGAAGTTTCTACAACAATTTAAAACTAATGTTGTCCCTAGAGGGCCCAAATATGGGATGGATGAAGTGACATTTATAGGATAATAAGGTAATGGAATGAGAACTAAGTTATAATTCAAGTGAGGTGTTTATCCATGTCATACATTGTGAAAGTAAAATGTTCATTCCCCCAACCATCCACTCCATGAATAGAATCATAAATACTATAGCTAGATTTTTTAAGGGTTATTAGTTATAATCTCCACTTTGTTATGATGGTTGTCTTGTTTTGGATGATCTTTGGAGGGTTATGTCCATACCATAGTATCAACCAATAAGATATTTTATAGAGCTTCTCTATAAAATTCTTCTACAGATGGTTATTCTTATTGATACTGGAGAAAATTTTATCTTCTTGTATCAATAGAATAAACAAAATTTTTAGGGATTCCAATTCAAACACTATGATTTTTAAAAGTTACTTTTACCTTTCCATGAGATTTTATGTTTGATGTTTCTATTAGGGATGATAATAATTCTTTATATAAAATATCTGCACATAATTCCACCAACCTTGTGGCATTGAGAGTGGAATAATCATTATGTTCACTATAATAGTCCTCTATGAACGAATGATACATGGAACTTCCTCCCAATGTAGAATTAATTAATTATCTATGATTTAAAAATGGATTCAAAATTGAAAGTGAATCATTATTTTGTAATCGCTACTTGAGCTTGATATTCAAAAAAAATAAATGGTTATGAATCTGGTGGTGAAATTGGAGATTATGTTTTAACCATAGTAGGTTCTGACAAATTGATCAGTACATGAATCATCTCATGGGATTGTGTTATTTACTTTTGAGATAAAAAATTATCAATATTTAGACCCCAAGATAATATACATATTTATATTCACTTATGAATTCATCATTATTGGGGGTTGAAAATATTCAAACTACATGAATTTATGGGTTTACCATTTTATTATGCAATGATCTACCATGTCATAGATCCATTAATTAAAGATAAATCATTTTTAGTGGCTTCTCTGATGAACTTCTTCTATGGTAAATAGTTTAGAAATTTCATCATGTCAAACTCTTACTACTTCTGGTCCATTCTGTGTTGGAGAAAATTCATCTACAATGAAAAAATTAAGGGTACTAGGTCCTACTCAACCATGAGGGAGTAGACAAATTTCATTCCTATTAGGAATGGGATTTATGGTTCTTTCCACCAAAAGGGTCCCTGGAATATATTCACTGAGAGACGTTGTTATTGATAGGGTCATATCTGAGGGTCCACCTATAGACAAATTGGTTATGTACTAGAACTATGTGTAATAGAATCTAGTTCTCCAATATAAGTCTTTTGATCCATAATATAAGGATATAATGGGTGAGAATTTTTCATGTTTTACTACATGGATTCCCTGAGATACAAATATCTCTAATAAACTCTTGAAAAATAAATAGTTACTTCAAAGAGATGAGGGTTAATTAACTCTCATTTTGAATGTTCACTATACAGATCCCAAACAAGAATTATTTAACAGTATGGATTTTAGTGGATTATTTAATCTCCATCTACAATCAAATGAAGTTTGTGACACATTTTATATCCCATTTCATTCACATAGTGAGATAAGTGATGATTGTTCTATGTTGACTCGAGATAAAATTAAATATAAATTTTTTATAATGATTCTCATATATATTAATGTATATTGGTGATATATGGAGTCACCAAGAAAATGAATGATATTACAATGTTTTGAAAAATAACCTGAGCTTTTTTTCCACATTCTTCTTTTCATTTCTATGAAATGGGATTCATTAAGAGTGAATGTGGGAAAGGTGTTCCTTACATTCAATTGTGAATTTGAAGAATGAAAATAATAGGTTCCCAAAATCAGGTGGTGGGGGAATATGATCCACCCACTTAGGATAAATATTCCTTTCAGGCTGCACCATGGATCATTGTGTCTATAAGACACTGAAGTCAGAAGTCAGACCATTGATCATAGTATCATGGGGAGATATAGAAGGAAACTTCACCATGACATGTTTCATGGTAAATCATGTAGAGAGAAAATGGTCAAATGTATAAAAATAATGTTGATCCATTAGAGAATAAACCACTAGGAATATAAGACTGCATCTTTGATAAACTAAGCCACTCTCTTAGACCCTAGTTTGGTGGATATTCCAATATTATTGGGTCTTGGTTGATTAACAGAGCATAATTGGTCATTGACATATAATTTGGAATGTGAGGTGTTATCTTGGAAATATTCCCTATCTAGTATATGGAAACTAAGGAGTTATGTAATGAGACACTTTTAAAACTCATTCTCTTTTATAATAATATTAATTCTATAATTTTCATCGTTTCTCTACATGGTCTTATAACCATTGGAATATTCATAAATTATTTTACCATTTTATTGGTTCTAATGGAAGACTAAGGGTGCCTCCATATAAATTTAATGGCCTCTGGACGATCTCTATTATATAATATGAACACCAATCATTAGATTCACATGGGACTATTGATTTAACTTTTAAAATCACACACTTTTGTGTCTCATCATCAGCCTCACACATATTTCTAGAAGGGGGGTTAATTGGGTCGATGCTCACTCTGGTAGTGGAATGTGAGGGAGAGATGTTTCATCATCAAGCTGGACAAATGAAGTGAAATATTATCATCATATAATAGGAATAACCATTATGGTATCAATATTGTCCCATCCTCTAATATGTACATGGGAATATACTTTTCCATGATCAAATGCAGCTCTGTGAGACATTCAATGGTGCTCTATTGGAGGGTTTTCTTGTACCCATATGAATTAGGGTGTTGGGAAACATGATGTGTAGAAATATAAACCTTTATTAAATTGTTTTAAACTACCTAATGGTGGTTAGAGCTTCCTCATTTGGATATATAATATCTCTTATTGTAGTGCAATATGACCAATATATTCTATTGGAGGTATGTTGTGTGATTTTATGAGATAATCACTAAGATGACTATGTAGAAGATTGAATGTGTCAAGTGAATATTTGGAGAAAAATTGTGTCCAGGATTAACCACATACTATCTTCAGCATGGTTTTGATTAGGAGGGTATTCCTTCAATTAATAACCCCAATATTCTACTTAGGAGGTAAAGGAAATTTTTGGAATAATAGATAAATACATTATTTATTGTCAGTATGTAGATGGTATTGGAATAATATGAGCAATCCTTCTTTAGGAATCATCCTACTCAAATGGTTTAGGATTCATCACCATGTCCATATAGGATGGGGGTTAGTGGCCTATAATCAGAGAGGGAATTCATCAAGCACCTACATCTCAACATGATATCATTCTATGTTAGTGGGTTCCAATCGTGAACACAATGTTTACCCCATCACTAGAGTAGTGTTAGAGTGGAGGGACCCTAATAGTTTAAGGGAGGGATGAATGGTAATATCTTGAAAGGAATACAAGATATCTTCCATATAGAGGAATTTCGAGATGGAATTGGGAACCATGAAAACCTCAACCATGGGAATAGAAATCCTATGCTGATAGGTACCTGCCCAAACCACTAGTGGTTGAGGCATGAAAAATTATCCAAAGTGATTATATATTTATGAATCTGGGATATCATGGGTGTCTATGTGTTGAATCCCCAACACTACCTCTGATTCTAACATGGTAGTTATATACATGGTATCCTCTAAGAATTATTGGGGGTGCTACCATGGATGTTATGATTTCTTCCACAAGAATGAAATTTTTGACCGTTGGCATCCCTTCTTCCTTGTGAAGGGATTTCAGGGTGGTGTAAACATCAATCAATTGGAGGAATCAGGTTTCTTTTTGTGGTTTCTTGGTGAGGACCTCTAGTAAATTCATATTCAACATTAGAATGACCTCTATTACAGGTGTTGATGAGAAATGTTCCAGGAAGAGATGGCCAAGAATTCCTAGTGGATTGTGGGAATTTAAATCCCAGTCTTGAAATAACATCTCCCTACACTGTGGTGAGAATATAATGGGTTGTTTTTTTGGTTAAAGAGGCCAAAAGAGTAGTATAGTTGATTCTCCATTGGGTATGGTTGGAAAGAAACCCTTGTATGGCCAACATACATCCTAGTTCATGTCAGGTCGATCCAGGATATGATCAATATTCTCACCTATCAATGGAACCACCCAGCAATATTTGTCATATTGAGTTGTTGGATCCTACCTCGGTGACTCTTAAATATAAAAAGTGGTTTACATAGCTTGAATATCCCTTACCTACTCAATTTTAAGAAGAGTGTTCATAGTGTATGATCAGGAATGTCTCGATACATTACTGGTAGTCGTAAGGGGTGATTTCCCCCTGTATTCTACATGGAGGAAATAGAGTTAGTGTGGTTCCACAACTTCGATGTACTAATAATCTAGGACTCGAGTGGGAATGACTCTCTCCAACTAGTATATGTGGATAATTTTTTTGAAAACCCTTTTTTGAAGATTCTATAACATAGTGATAGTGTGAGGGTCCTAGTAACCTTGAGACAAATAGGCATCACGACTTGATCATATGATTGTGGGATTCTTAAATAGTTTAATCTCCTACCCAAAAACCTGTTGTTGGATTCTAGGGAGAACTTTTCAGAATTTATAGTTTCAATAATGTTAAAATCAAAATTTTTGTTCATCCATGAGTCGATGTATGATGACATCGATGATTAATAAGAACGATGTTGTATATGTCTCAAGATAGAGACAACCCAATGTTTCTCATCCTCTCATTTTCCTAAGAGAAAGGGTTCACATTGGGTCCACCATTTTACTTTTAAAAAATTTCTTTTAGGACCTATTTTCCATATAGGGTGCATCTTAGGTCTAGTATGATATTTTTGGTCCTACATTCCTTATTTTTAATGGAGGGGTCCTTAATCGATAGGGTTAATGTTGTTGGATACATGATTAGAATGGGATGATGGTATATAGAGCCTTATTAAAAAGTATTACTCTATAGAATTTGTTTCCCAATCAAGGTATCAATTAATGATTTAATAAATTATCATAAATCCCATTCTCGTTGCAACTTTCAACTGGGATCTAATTAATTATATCACCACATACTATAATAGGGTGAAATAAATATTCTGGATAAAATGGATATTTTATATTCATAGATATCCTTTGATACATTCAGAATAAATAAATATATTCCTCATGACGAATTATCATTGCATACTATGTTAACCACACATAGAGTCTTAGTTTCAAAATGCAAGGCATCCAATGTTCATCACATGAAGAAATGTATGTTGATATCAAAAGGTATCATATGATCATTTTCATGTGAAACCTGGAAACATTACTAAATGAAAATTAGGATCACTGCATGATACATGTTTTGATAATTGTATAGTGAAACTCATGCTCATCCCCTTTGGTTTCCTTCTCTTATCTCCAAAGGAATGCTATGATCATTATATAAAGTAAGAATATTTCGACCATAACGTAATGAGAGAAAGAAGAGATCCCAAACCCATCATAATGGTTTCTTCTAATAAATATATAATCAATCTCAATCTCATAACATGATGCCGATTAATTGGCTCATCACCTAATTACGGGGTGGGGAGATCTTGTTCTCATCACATTGTTTTCTATGTCTCTTTACTTAAGACGGGATAAGTTCATCACCAGAGGCATGGTTTTGTATAAATTAGGTGGGGTTTCAAATATTATATTAACATAAAAGAGGGTTTCATTTTGAATGTTATTTAGAGATAATACTATATACACTAATCATATTTTGGTCAGTCACTAGTACAATACCAAATGGGGATAGTCACTCAAAAAATCATAATGTATTCTTTGGTCATAGGATTTAATTCATGTATGTTTTCTCCCATATACACTCATCACATATGAGTCGGTAATATTTTTGATGTTTGGGGTGGATTGTCCAACATATGATCACATGATAAGTGTTCATTGTAGTTTCAATATCTTGTGGGGGTAGTTCCACATACACTCATCAGACATGCATGGGTTAGAAGTTTAACGTCATATGGGGATGGTCCAACATATGCTTATGACAAATGGATTAGTCATAGTTTATCATCATGTGAGGATGATAAAGACTAGTAAGGACTCTATGATTCCATGGTGAGAGGATCATTATACTCTATAAGGATGATCAGGTTTTTGAAATACTACCTCCCTATTGGAGGGGAATTAGAGGGTGTTTTTATAATGATGGTTGGGTCATCATGAGCTCACGACCTGAGGAATCTCATTTCATAGGTGAAACGATGTTATTGGGAAGTGGGGAATGAACCTAATATAGGCATTTTGAGTATCATATTTTATATTGGAATCAAAAACCATGTTTTTCAAGTATAATTTTTTAGATCATGTAATAGGACCACACTATGAATTTAAACATCATTTAGTAAGGGCTCATATGTAATCATGTAACTAGAATCTAGTGGTGGTGTCGGGATAATTCATTCATATGATTTGAGGATGTAATTATCCGATGTTCACCACATGAGGAATATCATTCTCATCACTTGAGGAATATTAGGATTAATTCTAAAGTTATCCTATAACATCCCATGATTTTAGAATTTATTTGATTTAAATAGTATATTTGATAGAGTGTTTTATATGAAATACTATGCTTACTAAATCGTGACATGATATTGAAATATTATGTTTTACATATGACCACTATAACATATCCATTAATTTCAGAGGTATCAATAGAAAAAACCCAAATTATGAAACAAATATAGAAATTTTTCCACAATAAATGAATCAAAAATTATACAATGAATATCAATTGCATTTAAATGGAGAAATTTTTTTTAAGTGTGAGGGATTTTTTGAAATGAGATGTCTCATTTATAGAATAAAAGAAATATTATAGATTTGTGATATATTCCTTTGTACTGTAATTTCATTGAAAGAAAGAAAAATTTTTATCAAGTATTCCATTAAGCCTATTCTGATCAGGACCAGTTAACCCTTTATTTTTAAGCCCATATTAGAAATAATTTAACTCATGAAACACATGAATGATGATATAACTCATGGTAGAGAGAGTATATTTGTATTGATCTATCTGGTAATTAACTTCCTTAATATGTGTATAGTTTCATTACTAATACCATTCACAATAGGGATGGGGTCACATTCAATCCACATGTTCCACCAACATCATAGCATTATCATTTCAATCGTATTGGTTATAATGATAATTTATATTTCAAGAGATGCAGTGACTCCACTTTGACTTTATAGGTATACCATGGTATTTCTATTCTGTTTTATAGATATTAAACCATATATATATGGTCCTGGATAACATATTAACACTCCAACAATTTTACATTTGATCTATCCAAGAAATGGAGGAATCTACATAACTCTAAATGTTTTATAAGGAGAATGGTAATTACATGTATTGAAAAACTATTCAACAACTTGACATCATTAATAGAATTTTTATTCTTCATACTGATGTTTTTTCACACTTTTCATTGATACTGTATTTCGATCCATAACCTATTGAAGAATAAAGGTATCATTCTCTTCAATTAGCTCATTTCATCTATTATACAACACATGAATTGCATTATGTTTTTCTATAATAAAAAATTATGAAGCTTCTACAAATTATATTTCATTAAAAATATTGATATATGATCTTGTATAGTTGTATTAAAATGGATATATACATAAATAAAATCAATAACAATATTCCACAGTGATAAATATATGATGTATTTTAGAAATAGATGGTTGATTTAATCCCTTTTATGATTTTGTTGGACACATCTTGAGCATAAAAAAATGCATATTGATTATAGATAATCATCATTATGGTTCTTGGATAAGTTATGTAGAACCTTATCACCATATCATTGAAATTTGATTCTTCTTTATACAATTTAAGACTGGTAATACATTTTTAATATTTCATATTTTAGAAAAAAAATTACAATTTTTTCACTCCCCTCACTTATAAAAGCGACCCTCTTAACCTCTCTTCATTACATCACTTTTACATTCTATTATAGTAAATTCCTTCCCAATTCTCTCCCAACATCCCTACACATATCATGGAGGAAGTTTCTCACCAAATGTTCAAACCTGAATGGATTAAGGAGTAATCAAATAGATATTTTTTATAGCACCCCAGGATTTTAAAATAACACTATGTTTAATTTTTTTTGTGATATGCAACATCATGTCTAAACAACCCACCATAAAATATTAAAATGTTATTAATTAATTATCACATTTTTATTTAATGGGGCGACATGAATATTATTAACAAAATATAAAATTACCTAAAGTATATAATCAATAAAAATACATTTATTAATTCTTGATAAATAATTACTCAGTTTTCATTAATATTATTTTATTCTTTATAAATATTTTTTTGTCAAAAATTATTTTTATTAATCTTTGGGAGAAATTATTTTAAGAATTTATTGAGATTCCAAAAATTTTATTTTCTAAATATATTATCATTTTTGAAATCATTTTATCATAATTATCAGAGAATGTATTTTTTAGATTCTTCTAAAAAGACTGATTTTTATGTAAATAGAAGAAAATATTAAAATTTATTGAAAATTGTATTTTTTATTTCCAAAATTTACAAGAAATTTTTTATAAGATATTTCAAAAAAAATTCATACTATATTATTAATGATTAAATTTTGTTTATTTTAATAAATTTTAGCATTTAATTCGGTATAAAAACATTTTTATACATAATTGGGTATTTTTCTGAAAAACTCGTTCTTATGGGTGAAATGTTTTTTTATCTTAATAAATTTAATTAACCACTAATATTTTTTTAAATAAGTTTATATAGTATATATTTAATTTATTTTTTTAACATTCATTTAATATTTTTCTATGAATTTTAAAAGAATAAACAAATTTTGAAGGTAGAAAATGTATTTTTTAAAAATTAGTTTGATCACGTTTTTGCACTTTTTTTAAATTAATTTATGAAACATAAAGGTGTTGAAATTAAAAAAATGTATCGAATACTTCGAATATTGAGGTTTAAATTTGGTAAATAGTCCCTTTATAACTTTTATATTTGTGAATACTAACCCTGGTAAAATTGATCATCTTAGTAAAGGGTACATTAGGTTAATCTGGGATAAAACTAGTTGATATGTTCATGAATTTTCATAAAATTTATTATTATAAGAAGGTAATATGACCCTTATTAAATAATTATTGAACTCTAATTTTTAATTGATACTTTTCTATTGAAATAACCTATATAATATTGAAATCAATGAAAGTTAAAAAATGTCACTCTCAATGTTTTAAATATCTCTTATGTGGTCACATAAAGAAAAAAAGTCGTGAAGGAATATAAAATGTTAATTTCTTCAAAATGATAGTATATTATTGGTGGATATTTTTTCTAATTTTTAGAAGTTATATATGTACCATTAATTCTTAATAAACACAGATGTGATATTTCATCGATTAAGGGGAAAATAAAATAAATGATTTAAAAAATATTAAAAGTCATATACTTTGATTTTTTTATAGTGTTCTATGATTTATATAGACTATAAAGAAATATTAATATCATTCGAATTTATTATATTCAATTTCTAACTCTGTCTTTATGTCATTTAATTAAATTTGACCTAATAGTTTCAAAATTAACTATAATGATATATTATGAAAATAATATTTTTTTAAACTATTTAATTTTTTTTAAAATAGTGATATATGAAGAGGATGTTATATATTATAAAATTTTTTCCCTTATCCTTTTTTAATTCAATATTTTTCTTATAAGTAAAATTATAACCCTTGAAAAGAGATAAAGTCATTATTATAGTTAAAGTTAAATACCTAATTGTTATATTTTATTCTCTTATGGAATTATAATTGTATCATCTCCCCCACTTATAAAAGGACACTCCTTATTTATCATATTTACACCTTATTGATCAATTTATCTTAAAAAAAACCAATAAATTTATCTTAAAAAATACCTAAAAATATTATAGAAGTTATTTTCTTCCCAAATGACCATACCTATGTTCCTTAAGAGCTTATCAAATGAGTTCTTCCAAATAAGAGGCAATCGTCTTAACTAATCAATTTCTTCTTTTACTTCTTATTTTAACTCCTCTAAATATAGGGAATTTATAATAAAATGATAAAATAATTATCTTAAATATTCTTAAATAATATCATTATTATTAACCCATTATTACCCACCCTCTCTCCCATCAAATGAGATGTGAAAGTATCATTAGTGCCTATGAAGGACTTACCACCCCCATATAGTGATATAATTCATTTTTCATCACCATATGTTATGGATGGGAATTATGATGGTTATAAGTTTTATATATCATATATTTTATATCAATATAATTATTTATTGATAATATCATATCTGTTTGACTACCTGATGAAATATTGGTAAATGATAACATTGCTCATATATATGTGTGGATGGCCACCATTACGAAATGAAGTGATTCATTTTTTTGTTATATTTTACATAAATGGTTATAATAATGTATTTTATGGATATATATGATTTATATTATATAATAATTAATATTTAATGGTGATTAATTTTAAACATTTCTTTATTTCCATCCTTTGATAAATTAAAATTGAGTTCATCCATACATATGACATATCGTCTCCGTGAATACTACAATTCATTTTTCAATATATACCTTTTAAGGATTTCTATAAATATATATATAATAAATATATAGGATAATAATCTAGTTATTAACCATTAGTAGAAAATATAATTTTGATCAAAGTACAATTACTTAATATACCATACAAAACATACATGAAAAATGAATCATTTATAACCCAAAATAGTGATTCTAACAATTATTTTTTAATAAACAGGTGATAAAAGATAATAATTAATACATGGTATTATGTATATTTATAAGGATATATAATATATTTATAATAATTATTAATTAGTTCAGGATATATAACAATTATTTTTGACCTAAGGTAATGGTTTATTTTATGATATCATCATTTTTTTGGGATTGTGTATGGATAAGTGTCTTTTGGGGGAATTATTTGATATTTCTATATCAAAACAAATATATTTAATTATCCTTCATTTATTTCTATAAACTAAAATTTTTCATTTAAATATATCTCTCTTTATATACTCAAAATCCTAAAATAATTATTTTAAAGAAATCTGACAACTTTTCCATCTTTTGTACATCAAATTTTTTTCCATGTCCGTGTTTTATAAAAACACATTCAAGAATCTTTTTAATATTATCCAATGATTTTTTAAACTAATTTCTACACATTTTTGACTTAATAAAGAAAGGTTTAAATTCAATATTTTTGACAATTTTTGGATGAGGTACATTTTGGACATTTTAAAAAAGTGTGAAAAGAACGTTTTTTAACTCATATAGAATGAAAGGAACTGTTTCTATCATGATCAATCATTTCATTGAATATTCCTCTAAAAATTTTTAATTTCCTTTTGAAAAAAAAAATTTTAATTCATAATTCGGAAAAAAAATTATAGATTTCAAATACTTGTTTTCAATGTGAAATAAGAGTTCTTTCCTTAAGAAATACTCCCATGATCTTTTGGAGGAATTTCTATCAATGTCATCATCCTTTATTAAATCTTATCATTTACTAAGGTTATACTATTATGATACCATCTACCATATTTCTATAGTTGTTATAATATCAATTTTACTATGGATGTGCTATTTTGATACCATTATCCATATTACTCTTGATGGATTATCATTATGTTTTTTGATTGTAAGAAGTACTATATTTTGTTTAGTAGTGTTTCAATATAAATTTTTATAATTTTTATATTTCACCAATTTCATATGAGTAATAAATTAGACTTATTAAATGAAAGGTGGGGACTATAATTATATAGTATCTATATGTATTAGTAGGTCACATGAGACAAACCAGATTTTATTTTTATTGAGGCCTTACCCGATTAGTTTTGATGTCTCATCATTAGGCCTTAATTTTACATTTAAAATGACTTTGAATGAGGCCCAAAAAGAATGTTTTAATTTTCTTAAATTATGAATATGATCATTATGAAAAAATATATTGATGACCATGTGATTATAGGAATAGTTTTTATATCCATTGATATGTTTTTATGTCAGGTGATTATTTATATATAATTATTCGATTATCATTTATTTCATCTCATGTTGTTCGTGAAATATTTGGATTCTAATATATATATACCCTAAAGGAGCATATATTCTCACCACATTGCTATGTTTATTATCCAATGGATATGAATAAATTATTTATGATTAATATGATAGGATATTAAAAGGGGGACAATGGTGTTCTCCAATAAATAATATGTTTAATTTTATGATTTCAAATTTAATTTCATATTCATGTATCTATATTGTTTTCCATGAAAATTAAACTATTTAATAATCGTGAATGTGATTTATTGTATCAATTAAATATGTAATAATGTGTTCACTTAATTTAGGATATTGGGTTCAGTTTTATTACAATTTTTTCAATGTAATCTTAATAGAAACAATGGGAACTAGGCTTAGTAAATTATTTATTTGGTAACATAACCCAATGAAAAACATTGCTAATATTACCAATTAAACTAAGATTATGATTTTGAGATTAGTAAAAATAAATTTTTAATTTTTATTAATTGTTTCACTAGTTCTTAACTTAAAAGTTATTATTCGTAATTTTATAATCTTATATAGTGTATTCCATTATTTCTAAGTGGCATCTAGAGGAAGGAATAGAAAATATATCAATAAATGTAATCCATGTAAGCATTCCCCCTAACTAATATAATTTATATAGAGATGGGGATTTAGATGGAAATGAATAAAGTATAACTATATTGGGGAATTTGACTCACCTTATGAGAAATAACCATTCCTATATACAGAATTCTTTTGATCCATAATGTCATGTAACAATGTCATAATACTTTATACATCAACAATCTCCATAATTCAATGGAACTATAAATCCTTTTGTAACTGATAAATGGATAATTTCATAAGAGATGATATTTTATGATTTGTAATGTGATGAACGTAGAAAGTTGTAATTGAATTGTATCATCTTTCAAGGGAAGAATATTAATTGTGTTAATTTCAAAATACGATAGATGAATAGGAAATAATGATCTTAGAATTTGTGATTTTAAGACATTATCTATGAAAAAAATTCCCAAATGAGGAGATACGACAACATAATTACTATTTCTAAGGAAAAATTAATAGGAAAATGATTCAAATGATAATGAAAACATTATAAGGGTTTCAAGGTATAGAATATATTTTTTAAATATTCAAAATAGTAATATTAACATTTGCATTGTTTGAATTCATCCAGTAACTAAAAAAACTAGTCACCCAAAATTTATCATTATAAGGGGACGTAGTATAATGTTATATCATGAAATGGAAATAATTATACAATTATTATATCCTTAAATTAAATCATAAGGAGAAAAGGGTGGCAGAGAAAAAAAATGAGATATGGGGAACAAGGGAATGAATGATTTTCATAGATATTATTATTGTTGAAAGAAACACCCTGAGACATTGTTAAAGGTAATGTGACTTTTCATAATGTTTGGAAATAAGGTAAATTAGTATAGTGAATAAAATTTAAGGAAATAAACCTCTACTGTTCATTGTTTCATTTGTAATAAGATGAGGTACTACACAATGGAATTCCCCAAGTGTTAAGGAAATGTACATTCGAAGAGGAAAAAGGAGAATGGTCAATATTACTCTATTACTACAACAGATGTGTAAAAACTAATGTTATTTTGTATTTAGATTCAATAATTATATTTAAATATATTTTTTAACGGTATTTTTTTAAGACTCGTGAAAAATACTTTTTTGTACTATAAATGTTTTTATTTAAGGAATTAAATGCATATGTTGAATAGTTCTAGTAGCCAATAAAACATTATTAGTGGTAAGGTGATATATATATAGATAACTCCTGAATATGGGGAAAACAATCATAAATATGGTCCTAATATTGTTTTAATAATGAGTAGTAAAGATTAATAATTGATAGACAGAAAAATAGTTAATTGGGTGGTATTTGTGACCTTGAAAATGGTTACTGTTTTGATAATAGAAAATATAATGTTTAATTTTAAATCTTTTTTAGATTTATGGGTAATATGGAAATTGGATAAACTTAATAGTGATTCAGGTTATTATTATTAAATTCTTTATAATATGACAATATTAACTAATTCATATTGTCAAGGGATAAATATTTTACCAAATTTTTGGTTTTTTAATATGGTTAAAGATATTTCAGATGATTATTATGGTTAACTACTTACGAAACCGATTTATTTGAATATTCGAAATTATTTTTCGAGGTTAATGTATGATTTTTCAAATTGGATACCTTGTGAAAACCAATTTTTTTGGTAAATATTTATAGGAAAATGTAATTACTAACAGAACATATGATTCATTAAATGTTAATCATGTATGTAAAAATACATCTCGAATATCCATTTCTAGATTTAGATGAGGTGGAAATTTATTGAAGAATAACCAATGGGGTAGTGTTTCCATATGATAGGGAAATAAATAATTTAGGTTTATTTTCCCAAGTACTTTATCTAGATAATAAAATAATCCATAAACTTTAGGAAAATGACATTGAAATAAAAACATTTTCCATTTAATTCTATTTCCTTGAAATAAATGGTATATTAACCTGTCATAGATTTATGGTTTTGAAAGTGTTAAATTTTTAATGACCATGTTCTGTATCACTCTCTATTAAACCTTGGGGATCATATTTCTCTTTTATGTCCGTATTTTCACTTCCCAGCGATGTTATACTTATTTGAATCCATTTTTCTGATCTCAATTCTTAACATTGGATATTTCTAAGGGGGTGTAATATGAACCCTATAAGGACCAAAAATTGAACATCACATAATCTAGTGTCTTCAGAATATAAATCACTTTTTATATATCTCAAATATATTTTTGGTTTATATTTTTATATAATTTGGTCATAAAACTTACATATCAATTCCATATTTCGCAATGTAGAAACATCTCACCCATTTCCATTTTCCAAAAATATAAAAATTTTCCAAAAAAACATGTTTATTATTATGATAAATATAAATGGAATTAAAATAGAATCATTATTTTCCCTTTCCCAAAATAGACCGGGTTAAAATAATTTTATGAACAAGGAATAAATGAGAAAATCTCAGTATGGTACATAAAAAAGAAGAAATATATTATTATAGTGAAAAAATTGGAAAAAAAATAAAAATATTTCATAAAAACATTCCTTTTTTACCAAGAGTGATGAACCATATTTTTTAAAATAATTCATTATATTATGTTTTGAAATCATTTACTTTCCATGATTCCTCATTAGTAGTCATATAAAATTCAAGTAGATTCCTTGGGGAATCATCTTCATGGATCATTATAGAACCCTTATAAGAACCCATATAATTAGATTAACAATATGGACTACAAACAAAATCTAGGAAGGAACTAATTCAGTTCCCAATGCATTAGTGATCTATCTTTGTTTAACTATTTTATAAGATATATCAGGTTCACCCATGATATATAATAGGGAAAAAATATTCATATAAGTTATATCAAGCACACATGTGATCCATAATGGGGATCAACCATTCATAAACAAGTTACGTGGACTATATAATGAATATAACACTTAAAAACACTTTTAAACACATGTGTAAACATGTTAATATAACTAAATACCCTTTCCTCTTAAAAAAATTTTCAATAACAAAATACCCTTAAAAACTAAATAGTGGTATTTTTTATTGAAAAAAACATTAAATTTTCTATTGGAAACTAAATTTTAAATAATAATTATAAAGGTAGTAAAATTTATTATCATCATATACGTTAAAATAGAACATTTATGTTATCCTGTTAAGAGAATGTTTTGTATTATGTAAAAATTCCTTTTGAAAAAAATTTGAAGAAATATAAATAAAATTCCTATTATAGTTATTTTACATCCACAGAAATACTTTCATAAAATAATTTTAAAAACAAGGACATGGGAAGTAAATATTTTGATATAAAATCATTATAATATTGAAAATTAGCTTTTATGTTAAAGTGTACCTTACCTTGAGTTTGACTCATAACGTATGTTCTTAATCATCCTAGATAAAAAACTTAGGTTAATTTATTTACTTGATTAAAAACCATTTTTTTGTTTATTATTCAATTTATTTTATTTAATACCTTGTTATATATAATTACTTAATAATTTAATTTTATGTCAGACTTTTTTATGATATTTGGTTAGTATGTTATAAATGACATCAATATGTTTACTATGGTAAATGTAAACATTATCTAATATACTCTAGAATAAAAATTACAATATAATTATTAGATATATTCATCAATTATAGTTTAAATTACACTATTAAATACGGTAATAAAAAATAAACAATGATGCAGTCCTGTAAATGGTATGTTGTTTGAACATGTGAGTAATTATTCCATTTTTCAATAATCATAATAGAAATAATGTAACTATTATTATATCATTCTGAAATTATAATAATATAATAAGTATCATATTTTTAAACTATACACAAATATATATATATATATATATATATATATCAACAATGTGTTTTGGTGATGAAAAAAGCACATCGCTTCATGAAGGTGGCAGTCCCCATGTATGCATGAATGACATTATAATTTTTCAGTTAATGGGAAAAAATGAAAATATAAGATATATTATCATTTAATAAGGATAATTTTATCGTTAATATCATATATAAAAATTAATTTCATCATTATAACCATCCATGATAGGCTGTGATGGAATACTAATAACATTAGTCTATGAGGTAGTAGTCTTTTATACACATGAATTATATATTCCTTCAGATTGGATGTTGGATGGGGATTAATATAGGTTATTTCATTACCTTAAGAATAGATCATTATATCTATGATATTTATTTTCTCATCTAAACATTGTTAACGAATATTATATGTAGGTGGAATAAAAACAAAAACAAAAACTCTTGGTTCACAATAAAAACTCTTCTACATACAAACTCTTAATGAATACACTAAAATATTTCTTAAGATTGTTTTATAAGTAAAAGAACTGAACAATTTGGTGGGGGTGTATGTAAGGGATTTTTTAGGTATTTAAGTAACCAAAGGGTTCATTAAATGTGATGTAAATAAAAGATCAGCTTCTCCTTTATAAGAGATAGGGGAGAATTTTTTAAATTTCATGAAGTAATTAATCATCATTTAATTTAAAAATAGAATAAAACATATAATATTAAATTATAAAATGATCATGTGTCAAAATAATTTCAAAATTTTAAATTTTTATATTTTTTTGAAGTTTGTTTTACCGTAATATTTTGATTTTATCCCCCTTGAACCCTCTTAACACATACAATGAAACAAAATTTTTTTACAATATGAGGGTTATGATATTTACAATAAATGGATAAGCATCTAATAATTGAGCCATAATTAAAAGTATAAAGAATCTCCCTTTCAATTTGTGGAAGGTAATGTAACACCACATGTTTTTGAGAATTATTTTTCGAATAAATTTATTTTATTTTATTTCAAGTGTTTCACACTACACAATGTCATACATATTTTATAGACTACATAAAGATAAGATTTCACTACATACAACATCCACATTTCTTGCATTATATAAAACCATGAGTTTCTTCCAAATAGTATCTTATTTTCATAAATATTTAAATTGAATAGTTATAACATAAGATTTAAAATTATTAATATGAATTTTAATAGCTAATTTTTATAATTTTTTTATATAGATAAATCTAGCAGATGATAAGACATAAAATTTTTAGTCAAGTCTATTTGTTTCAAAATACAATTTTCTTAAAATAATATCATTTTATGTCTTTATGTGAACAATAATAAAATTTATTTTAGTTAATTTTAGAAAATTAATTTGGTAAAATAAACTTAATTTCTGAATTCATAATGTCAAATTTATCTTAGGGTGAAGTTTTTGATTTTTTTAGAAACATCAGTTTTGGATGAATAGTGAAAAATACTTAATTTTAATTCAAAAAATATTTTTATTATAATATAATTACATAGATTAATTATATTTTAATATTTTTTTTAAGTCATAATATATCAATAATAAATATATTGATCCAATTTAGTACATTGAAATTATTTTTATTTTAAATTTTGATATAAAAGCTAAATGGTCTTTTGGACATTCTCGCTTCAAAAACAAGATTTCTCACCACATCTGTGGAATTATCTTTGAACATAAATTTTACACTAATATGAATAGAATTTTAAAAAATTGACATATATACTTTTAATCAGTAAAATATTAATATTATAATAATATCGACTGAATTTCTGACAAAAAAGATTAGTTAAAGTCATTATAATTAATTAAAGTGATAATGGTAAAATTATGTAAAGAAATGAACTAATGCTTAAAAATAAAGACCAAAATTATGTATCTACTTGTCCAAGACCAATTGTTTTTCTATATATCATTCATAAACTTCCATTCTTGTTTTCATCTGTTTTTATAACTTTTATTAGGTACAATTTTGGGTACCCATAACTTGTTTTCCATAGTACCAAGTGTGCCCCCTCACTAGCCTTTAAAAGGCCGCAACCTATTTAATTTATTAAAAAATATCAATCCACTGAACATATTACAATATATACCTGATTCACTTCCATACATCCCTTTATTCCTCCCTAAATCCTACTTTTGGGTAGAAATACAACCAAGTAACCCCATTGGTGCAAACCAAATAAAAAATTACCCAGAGAAGAGGTGTATTTTATGAGTATGAGGAGTGTAAAGTCCAAAGGGAATAGGATTCCTATTATCACAAAAATTTAGGTTATAGTTACACCTTATTCACCACTCATCTTTTTTCTTTGTGGTGAATATACTTCTAATTTAAATATTTAATGATTTTTTTACTTATGTTTATGGCTATTTTTGTAGGTATTTGATGATCTCTATTTTATGGGGATTCTATTTCAAGGGTTACCAAATATGTAAAGTAGTTTTTTCTCTATTTTACATTTTTAGAGACATTCAATTTACATTAAAAACTATGTTTTAAAAATTATAAATGGTGAACTTTTGAGCTCATTTTCAAGGAAAGTGATTTAATTTTTCTTATGGTTTTCAAGATTCCATTATTAGTATCCCAATTATTTTCAATGTAATGGTTCTCAAAAAAGCTTTCATATTTCCATTTCCTTGAATTTTTTTTCCAAAACATTTTCAATCATTCATCTCAAAGAAATGGTTTTCAAAAAAAAACATTCTTCCTTTTCAAAGTAATAGTTTTCGGAATGTTTTCAAGTCCACTTTATATGTTTTAATGAAAATTTACATTTAAAAGGTTTTCAAGTTTCCATTTTATGTATTGGAAAGAAAAATATATACAAAAGGAATTATTTTCTAAAATAATTTTTTTAAATAAGAAGGGGTATTTTCTTCATGAAATATTTTTAAAAGGATATTTCCAAATTATTTTCAATCTATGATGGCATCCGATTGTGTGGCCCATTCCATTATATGAAAGGATCCAATTGTTCCCTTATTATTCTATCTCCAAATGGTTTAAAATTGGATTGTATGATGTTGATGAAACCTGTTCCTCTTCAATGGGTATTATTCTTAGAAAAACTACATATATTCACATGTTATGTTTTTATGAAATGATAATGAAACCTAAATTTTTTCACATGTTAATTTATGATTACATGTTTATGACACAAATTTAAATTCATGGGTTATTATAGGATGTTTATGAAATCGATATCTTTTTATGGTTCATAGAATAATTAATATTTTATTATCACGTGTCATATGTATGACTGATTTTATTTTAATATGGGTGGGAGATAAATCTCCCTCCAATGAATTAAAAAATCATTTATATCACATGAGATAATGATGGGAATTAAGTCATCTGGCTTGATCCACTGTGGGAATTTGGTGAAACCTGATCCCTTATAAGGAAATGACTTTGAATGGTGATGGTGGTGGGTCTCTACCAGTAGGTATAGTAACCATGAATATGGATGATGGAAAACTCTGATCAACTATGTGAATATGGGGAAACCGAGTCCGCTATGGGATTATGGGGAAATCTAATATCTTACATGGAAAGGATTGTGACTCGGTATGATGGTGTGTCCCTCCTAGTAGTTGTAATCCCCATGAAGTTCCCTAATAAGCCCTATCAATTCATCTTGACTTTTAAGGAATGATATTACATGTTTATGTGTATTCCAAAATTCCATTCCTTATTCATATATAATTATTTCTTAGCTTAGGTTATTGTTTCACTTATGATTTACATCTTATTAACTGCCAATCATTAATCCATTAATCCATTTTATGATCATTGATATGAAAGGTATGATACTCTTATTGTATAATCAACATTCTAATACCCTTATTCTCATAGGTATTCAGGGTGTATTCTCCCTTTCTAAGCGGTGATGCATGTCACCACTGTTCCTCCCCCATTGGCAGGGGAGGGTAATTTCCCTGCCGATTTGGACCTCCATCCACTTTTCATCTCATTCTACTTTCCCAAATTCTTCTCTCCATTTCCCGAATTTGCAATTTTCCCTAAGTTCTTGGATCTTCTTGGGGGTCTCCATCCACTCAAACATTCAATTTTTGAATTTTACGATGCTTTAGATCTCCATAACCAGTCCTTGGTCGAAATATTCAGATTGAAGAGTCCATCAGTTGACTTCATCAACTATTTTGTATTTTCCTCTTTGGTACTCCATGTTAGAGAGACAATCGGTCTCATCGACAAGCAGTACATCACGATTCATTTTTCAACTTCAAAAGATCAGATCTCTGCATGGTATCGAGTTCCTCATTCTTATGACGGCTACCACTTTCATCTGATAAGATGGTCCTTGGATCTGCATATGAAGTAGGATGCTCCGATGGTGGCTCTATGGGTATGTATACTGAAACACCCTCTCCCCAATAAGAACCCTTCTATTAATCGCTTTCTTGGGAACTTGGTGGAAGATATCCATATTCGGACATGAGAACCAATGTGGTCTTTCATCCATTATCTCCACGCATATGTGTCGAATTAGATGTCTCTAAACCACCAGCCGTATCTATTTGGATCTCAATTGGTGAGGAGTTTCAGTGGAAGCAATTTGTTGTGTTTGGGTCCTGGACGCAATTCTGCTCACATTACCTTCATCATAGACATCAGTCTTCTTCTTTCCACCGAGGAAGAAATACTATTCAAGGGAGGGGTCCAATGGGACTATCCTGGGTTTCCCTTCGGGTTCTGATGATGGTCGATGACATAGTCATGTCCCTGTTGGTTCTGCCCCCCTGGAGAGGTGGTGGCTCCTCAGACAGCTTCAATGGACCCTCATTTGAATCCAAACATTTCAAAGGATTTTAATCGCCTAAAAAGGGATTTGGGCATTACCTGTTCCTCTTTTGTTCTTTATGATGAGGGTTCTAGAACTAGCATGAATGCAGGTATTGTCGAGGATGGAGTTGGACAAGTGAAGAGGGAGGTGTACTTGGATGTTGGCAAGGATATAGTTAACGACATGCAGTTGGCTTCAATCAATGCAGTGTGGGTGAATGAGGAAGTTAGAGCGGAGATAACCATGAGTGAGAATCCCCTTAGTATGATCTTAGGAGATCCTTATTTTTAATACATGGGGCGTGGCTTCAAAAAACCATGTGGATATGATGTTCCTAGGTAGTCCTTGTATATCAAACCTTCCTACGCTGAGAAGGTTAAATCTGGAGGGAGTTTTAATAATCCTCATAACTGGTTTGCAGTTCTAGGTGAAGTTGAGGGCCATGATCTTGGGGATGGAAATGTGATAGAGGTTTCCCTTGGTGGAGATCCATTTACGGGAGAGGAGGCTAACAAAGTGGTTTTGGAGTCAGCTTCAGAATCCCCTGCTGAATCAATGGAAGTGGGCATTGTAGAGGATTTTTTTAGAGCATCTTTATTGAAGGGAAAGAACACCATTATGGATTAAAAAGGCTTTATCAAATATACCCTGAGGCCACAAAAATTGAAAGTCTACTATAACATAACAATCCCTCTCGTAACCCGGTCTTCTAGTATAGTCAAACATTATTCGAAGGTGTGAAAAGGTGCTTACAAGCATGTGTGGGTCGCCACCTCTATGGAGTCTGGATCTCAGGTTGGGGGAGATCCAGAGCTGGTTACATGTTGGGGTGATGACACCCCACATGCAGTTGAGGCCACGTCTTCTCAAGGGGAGTCAGAAGAGCATACTAAGGGCCAGCTAGGGTACGGGCATCCTAACATTGAGGAGGTGCACTGGGAGAAGGCTTCACATCCTCTAGGGTAGCAGCGTGAGGTAGGCTTCCATGCTGACCCGCATCAGATACCATCAGTGCTGCATCAGATGGACCTTCTTTCGTGCTCGGATGTAGAAATAGCGGTCCAAGTTCTAGATACTAAATCATCAAAGGAAGTTATCAAAAAAATTATGTGAATATTGCTTCGTGTTGAAAATACAAAGGGGAAAAGGTAAATGTATTGATAAGCATAAACGTATATTGAAGAGAGGATTCAACATGGGAATGATCGACATGGATGAATACATTCAATCTTGGTATATCTTGACTAAATGTTATGAAGAGATCCTAAAAGGACGATCTGGAGTCCCTGGTATATTCTATTACCTAGATACTATTTAGGGAGATTGATTCCAATCAGCACAATATTTTATTCAACAAAAATTTAGTTAATTTTGGTGGTAAAATTGTTGTGTTATTAGGGTTCTCACGTTCCCCCATAAAGTTATTTTTAAAAATAAAAATTCCATTTTGGATGGAATACTATTATTCTCATGTTCGTGATTACATATAACCTAATTTTACCCTTACTGAGCATATTATCTCACCTCATTTTATGTTTCCTTCCCATTGATATAAAGATATGTATTTTTTATGATGTTGATAAGAAGTGATCTATTCATGAAGAAACAAGTGGGAGAAAATTTTTCTCACTTATGTACCAGTCTCTAAGTTTCTATATTTACGAACAAACTAGACTAATAATGTATTTGGGATACTTTTTGTGTTATGTATTAGGTATTATGAAAATTTGATGTAATGATAACATATGAAAATCAAGGGCTTCTATAGTTTCTATAAGAGAAAAGGTTTAGTTGGCCTTTGTAATCTTGTATGAGAAAACCATAGTTGGAACCCTAAATATATGCCAAAGTATTTTTCTAAATATAAGGAAATGTATATTAAAATGTGGTAGATTTTTGTTAAGTGATAGAGATATTGGTTTCCTAGACATACATCTATTTCTAGATACTAAAAGTTACATGGTTCTAGAATGTATGTACCTAGGATTATGAACTCTGACAAGGTGTGATGTGCCCGACTCGAGCTTAAACTGATGCATGACCATGGGCCATACTGCACACATGGCATGAAACTCTCCATGTATATGATTAGCGAATTCAAATTCCCTTCAGGAATAAATTTAAATGATTTGAAAATAATTTGGATATGAATAAACTAAGATAAAAATAAGGATACAATTATTGAGGAAGGTTTAGTAATTTTGAAATATCATAAGTGGGTTTTCATGATTATATGGTTCTTCACTATTTCAACTATTTCACACTCTATTTTTTTTTCTTCAATGGATGGAACCCAAATAAACCACCGTAATGGTGATTGTAAAGGGTTATGAAAATATTTTTCTCATGAAAATATGAATTCTATAGGTGCTGGAATGAAAAACCATATTATTATTCTCACACAGCTTTCTTTATCTATTAATCATGTTGTACATACAAACAAGAAAAGGAGGGAACAAATACATGTTTAGTCCTTCATGATGTAATTTCCACCTTCTTTCAGCAGGTATTTGAATCCATGTATTGTTGAACACTTGATCAGTAACACAGAAATAGTTATTCTATGTTTTCCGGTGTTCTAATCATGGTAAGGTCATTGTAGCTATTTAATTGTTAGAAGGGGAAGTAAAAATGTTGTTGAATCAAATAAATAATTTGAGAAATCAAGATGAAATTAAATTTATGGATTTGGGACAAGATCAAGAACTTATTATTCACTAACTACATTCCTCATATTCTTCATACGATGATGTAAAAGGAGCTCATTGAGATGAATCAAATGGATGATGAATATGTTCATACCTATGAGGACAATTTCGTATGACATGCAAGGTAAACTTATGGAATGAGAATCCAGTACAAAATTAAAGTTGATAGGTTCTTACACTAGATTTATGAAAAGCCTAGTAAGGGCCATGACCTAAATAAACTTGAGTAGCTACAAAGAAATTTTCCATTGGGAAGTCAATGTTGAAATAGTGGTTGGTGTAAAATATCAATCTCATGGTTTTAACAAGTAAATTAATAGTGAGTTCAAATAAAAGTCTAAAAATCATTAAGAAATGAATATTATCCTCCCTTTATGCTCTATGCATGGAAAGAATAATAGAAGGAGTCATCTTATGGGGTCTAATAATTTTTTTAAATGTGGTAGGGAAGACCATTATGTAATTTATTTTTGTACTAATGGGAAGAAGTTGACCCAAGATATAGAGAGAGTAGTTGTTACATAGAATGAACCTCCCACACGTCAGTTCCTTAAGTGTAAGGGGGATGGAAATTATACTAACTAGTTCCCAAACCTATGGGTTGATGGTGAATATTGATATCAGTATCCGCTTAAACTAAGGGATAAGGGGAAATCTCAAGATATTAATATTTTTAACAAAGGGTGTGATAATGACGTGGTGAAAGGTACACATATCACCCACTCTAGAACTTTTAATGCCTTATTTGATTATGGATTTACCCACACATTCATATCTAAAGAATATGTTAAGGGTATTAAAATTCCACCCAAATGATTATATGTGGAGTCATATTTGAAAATCACTAGTAGTTTTATTATTTCATCTGTAGTCAATTATTCTTAAATGGTAGACCTTTGTTGGAATGAGGTTTCTGAAAATCATGTCATTATTCCATTGTTTGAATTTTCTATCATTTTAGGCATGGATTTGACTTCTCCACATAAATACCACTCCAGTTATTGTGGAAGGTTAGTTCTGTTTGATATTTCAATCCAACCTACGATCATATATCCATGTGACAATATGTATGAGCTTTCTATGGAGATTGCATCAAATGTATGTGTCTTAATTCCCATTTGGAATTCTTTTATTCCTCAAATGGTTGTGGAGAAATACGAAATTGATAATATTTTTATTGTTTAGGAATTTTTGGATGTTTTCCCAGAATACATTCCAAGACATACACCAAAACCTGAAGTTTATTTCTTGTAAAACTCATACCTAGTTGCATATAAATTCCAAAGACTCCCTATTGAATGGCCCTTTTGAGTTGTAGGACTTGATGATGAAACTCTATGAAAACCATGAATGGGGATTAATTCAACCATGTGTGTCACTTTAGGGTGCACCTATCCACATTATTAAAATTAAAGATGGATTGATGTGATTATGAATTGATTATAAAGAGTCCAACAAGATTATTATAAATAACATGTATCGTCTTCATCATATTGATGAATTGTTTGATCAACTACGCAGTGGTCAATATGTTTCAATGAGTCACCTTCATTCTTGATATCTTCAGTTGATGAGGATATACCAAATATGGAATTCCATAAAATGTATTGACACTATGAATATATAATGATGCCTTTTGGTCATACAAATTACCCTATTATCATCATGTATTTTATAAATATTCTTAAGAGATTACCTCAATAATTTTTTGGTAGATGATATTGATGATATTATTATATATTAAAATAAAAATGAAGATAATTTATCCCACTTTAGAATTGTACTAAAGACCCTTAGGAAGCATAAATTTCATGATAATTTACTAAAAATAAATTTTCCAAAAATAATTATCATTTTTCGATCACGTAATATCAATAGTTCATATAGAAGTGGATCTATCAATGATAGAGGTTGTTGAATGTTGGCCTAGACAAACCATGGGGATAAAGACCCTTATTATTCTTTGTTTCATTGGATATTATTGATGTTTTATTGCTAATTTATCATTCCTATCTAATCCTCTAGTCATTTTATCTCAAAATCATTCCAAGTTCCTCTCGAGAGATTAATGTATGGAAAAATTTCAAGGAGCTGAAGAGAAGGCATGTTTGTTCACCGGTGCTTAAATTACCCTCAACTGGAAAAGGGTTTGTAATCTATAGTGATTCGACCAAAAGGTATTGGGATGTGTTCTCATTCAAAATAACCATGTTATCTCTTATGCCTCACTGGTGTAAAATATTCAAGAACAAATTTTTCCAAATCATGATTTTGAGTTAGCCGTTGTAGTTTTTGTATTTAAATTATAGATCCATTCTCTTTATGGGGAAAACTGTGATATATATACCGATCAAAAAATTCTGAAATATATATTCACAAATAAGAAGTTGAAAATGTTCTAGATAATATGGTTAGAGATTATAAATGATTACAAATTCTCAATACATTACCAACAAAGGAATGTGAACTTGGTGGATGCTGCATTGAGTCAAAAGGATCTATCTAGATTATCCATGATGAGGATTGAAAAAGATCCTATATTTCAATATTTGAAAATGATTGATCTAGAAATTTTAATGCAAGGGGATAAATATTATATTCCTCAGTTGATTGTTTATCCCTCAATCCATGTGAAGATCAATGAATGGATGATGGATGATGTAGAGCTACAAAAGAAGGTAAGATATGTTCTAGATTATAACCTTGATCAAGGTAAAATGATAAGACTCTAGAATCATGTATGTGTTCCTTCCATACCAGATTTGATGATGGTTGTGTTGGATCGAGATCATAATACTTCATTCTCTATTCATCATTGAATTATGAAGATGTATATAGACTTGAGGGAATAATTTTGGTGGGTTGGAATGAAGAGGGGTATCATTGGGTTCGTATCTCGGTGCTTTGAATGCTAGCAACATAAGGCTAAATGAAAAAAAAAATCAGTGGATTTTTCATCCATCACTAATACTAGACATGAAATGGGGGAACATCACTATGGATTTTTTAATTGGAATCTAAAAAACATCTTGTTTATCACCTTACTAACTCATCACACTTCAGTCCTATTAGGTTGTACTTATCTCTAGTAAATATTTCTAGAATATACATAAGTAAGTAGTAAGGATTCATGGATTACCCCATTATTTTCTATCTGATCCAAATATGATGTTTTCCTAAAATTTATGGAGAATCCTTCAATAAACACTTGATACAAAATTGAGTTTCAACATAGCATATCACCCAAAACGGGATGGTCTTTCTAAAATAACAATTAAAACCCTAGAGGATGTGTTGAAATATTATTTGTTGGGTTTAAAAGGTGGATTGGATCAAAAACATTCCTCTAGATGTGTTTTGTTACAACATTGTCTTTCACTCAAGAATTCAAATAGATCCTTTTTAATCCCTATATGTATAGAAATGTGGAGTTCCAACTTGTGGCGATTAAGGAGGAGAAATAAATATATTGGGACATGAGATAATAGAATAATTGGTAGAGATGGTTAAATCCACGTGGAAATATATCAAGGAAGCACAATGTTGGCATAAATATTTTCTGATAAACTTTATGATGACCTTGATTTTGAAGTTCCATGGAAAGTGAGTCTATGAATATCTCCATAAAATATGGTTAGTATATTTCAAATGAGATGTAAACTAAGAACTAGGTATATCGACCCATTTGAGATTATTGATTGTATAATAATGGTAGCCAATCCCTTGGAACATCCACTAAATATCTCTAATGTCCACATTGTGTTCCATGTATCTCTCTTGAGGATGTACATACCTGACCATCACATGTACATAACTAAGATGTTATACCACTAGAGTAGGATTCTACTTATAAGGTATAACCAGTTGAAATTATGAATCATATAGAGAAAATTATACCAAATAGGACCATTCACCTTGTTAAATATTTGGGAGAAACAACCACTTATTTGAAGCTTTGTGGGAACATTAATATATGATGAGATAGAAGTATCTTCATTTTTATGTATCAGAATGATGTATTTTTAGAGTGAAATTATTTTTATCGAGGGTAGAATGTAACACACTATGTTTTTGTGAACCATTTTTATGAAAAATAAATTCTTTCATATCATGTTTTTTCATGAAAAACTAAGTCATTAATTATTTATATACTACACTAGGATAATCTTGTGTTATATACAACATCGACATGGCTTGGATTACTTGTAACACTATGTTTTGATGAAACATCATCTTGTTTTTATAATTATTTAAACAAAATAGTTATAACATATTCATTAAACATATTAACATGAATAATACTAACTAATTTTCATTATGGTTTTATATAGATAAATCTTATTGATAATAAGAAATTTAATTTTTATTATGTTATTTATATGTTTGAAATTTCTATTTTATTAAAAGAAAATCCTCTTATATCCCTCAAAAATTAATTAATTAATTAATTATAGGGAATTTTATAAATTTATTTTGATAAAATAAACTTCAATTTTGAATTCATGATTTCAAAATTACCTTAGGGTGTATTTTTGAGGATTTTTCTAATAAAATAATTTTTTATGAATAGTGAAAATACTGAATTTTAATTCAAATTTAATTTATTTCTTGTTTATTATATAGATAATTATATTTTATGTCCATTTTAAAGTAATAATATATAAATAATATATCTATTAATCCAAATTAGTTCAGTGAAATAATTGATTATATTGATTTTAGATATAAAAGATTAATGAACTTTTGAACATCCTCACATTAAGAACAGACTTTCTCGCAACATATACGAGATTAGCATTAAAAATAATTTTTCTTCTTCTATGATTTGAATTTTGAAAATCATACCTACAAGTTTGTTACAAATATAATATTTATTTTATAATAATATCAATTTAATTCTTGAACAAAAATATTAGTGAATGAGAATCAATTAATTATAGAAATTAAGGTAAAATCTACTATCTATACTAAAGCGTGTATTTTTCCTTCCATGTGTCTTCACCACAATCAATTTCCTAACTTGTCATCCTCTTTGCATATCTATGATACCTTCGAAACTCTATCCTATCCATGACCTAAATTCCTTATAATTGATCCCTCCTCAAGCCTATTATTCTCCTCCTATAACTCCCTACATCAGCCTCTACCTCTGGCTCGTCTGTATCGGCCTCCACCATCAAATCGGCCTATGTCGCCTCCTCCGCATTGACCTCTGCCTCAACCTCCTCCTCTGTATCTAAATCTGCCTCTCCTACTGAAATCATATTTTGATTTATCACTTTAGGTTGGGTTTTTTATTTATATAAAATTTTATGTCATTTCATTTTTCTGTTCATCCCCTCGTCTCTGTGGCTCTGGTTATCCTCTCATCCCTCATGATTGAATACCTCCATTAAAATACAGTATTTTTTCATAAACAACCTCAAATATTATGTCTATAGGTATTTTCTTATTCCCTCATTCCTCTCATCATCATTCTTTCATCATCGTTGATGTTTTTTATGTGACTTTTACACATCTTTTTTAATATAGAAATCTTCTAGTTATATGTACATTCCATGTTATTATTCCCTTATACTAGAAAACTTGATTTTTAAATAGTAAGGTAGTTTTTTTCTATTATATGACCTTATTTTACCCATTAAATTGTGGTCCTCCATATGGTGGATTCGTTCATTTTTCTTTAAATATTGATCTCTTCACTATAGCTCAGTTCTGAATCAGAAGCATATAAGGTTCCATATTGGATTCATGTTCATGTACCTTCATATATCCTCATAAAATTAATTAATCCCTTTGTTAATCTATTTTTATCCATGTTTTTTAGTATATTTAATTTCTACAACTTATATTTATTATGAATTCCATTAGGTATACAAAGAGGAATATGTAACAGTGGAAGATCATTATTGTACCTCATGTTAGAAAGCTTCTATAACATAACCAATAAAAATATAATGTTTAGTGTTAATTGATTTCAATTGTATAGATCTATAGTTATCACCAAAAATATTTAGGGATTTTAATTGACATTAATCCTCTTAAGAGTTAATATAATTTCAAAAAAAATTGGGTTCTAAATATTGGTATGTGCTGGAATATTTTCATTTGTTTTCGTATGTTAGAATAATTGAATTATTTCATCTAAATTATTGAAACTTTATACACTCAGATAGTTTCAGATGCTGGATGTGGATGCGCACTTTGCTGATTTAATTTTGATCATTATATATAGGTTATGAATGATTTAATTCATTTTTTGACTTATTTAATTAAACGTGTGTCGATGAAGGTTATGGAGGTTCACATAGATGGTTTCCATGGAACCATGGTGATTTAATTCCTTGAATATTCCTACTATTTAATTTTTAATGGAGGTACACTAGTTGGATTCATTGATGAAATTACCTGCATGATGATATTTTTTTAATTATGATACACTCATTACTTGTTTGTTAACTAATATTCCCATGAATGATTTTCAGTTTTTTGGACCATGATTCATCACATTCCTAGATTTCTTGAAACACTAGTAATTCACTTCTTCTGGCTACCATCATGTCCATTCTGATATATTTGTTCACTATTGTATTAATATGGGACTCATCACTATAGTTTATTTCCGAATTTAAAGTTCGGTGCTACTTGATTTCAATTAAACATATTTAAAGTGGTTATTAAATTTTTTTAGGGATGTTGATTGACATCATATATATTTATCATTGTTATAATTTCAGCATATATATTTCATTGGATACTAGAATATTGGTCTATATTCTGAAATAATTTCACTATTTTTTTATACTGGAAGAATTGAATTACTTTTTTCAAAATTCTAGACTCTTTCTGTACTTCAATGGTTTCTGAAGCAGGTTGTGGAGGTGTGGTTTGATGATTTAATCAAGATTCTAAAAATCTATGTTGTGGATGATTTAATTCAATGAGTTGGCTTATTTAATTCAAGGTGTGGAGAAGAAGGTGATTGAAGATCACAAAGACATATTTTGGGCACCATGATGATTAATTTCATTACATATTCCAGCATTATAATTTTCATTGGCGGTACTCTGAGAGGATACATTGTAGAAATTACCAGCATGATATGTTTTTCATTATGATACAGTATTTGTTTGTGAACTGTGATTCCCATGAAATATCTTTTTTACCCCTGTTTCATCATATACATAGTTTATTTAGATCCATGGATTCATCTCCATCATATCCCCTATCCTTTAATATTTTTTTTCATGTTTCATGATTTTGTATTCTTGAAACTCTGTTGATCACTTATTTTATATTTTGGTATTTTGTCAATCTGTTGAAAATTTTGATTTAGTTTTTATCATTTGTCAAATTTTAGATGTTTCATGGGATTTGATCATTTAGCTAAAATTACTGTGTTATATAATTTCTGATCTTTTCCCTTTTCGTATTTTAAATTTATAAGATTAATTCATTTCTACACAGGTTTTCTTATTATATCTTTTCATGAATTTGATTTATGTTTTCAATTGGATGAACATATATTCTGATATTGTTGCTAGTGTAAGCTTATGGTTAGGAATATCATGGTAGAACACGATATTAAGGTAATGTAGCATGACTAAATTTAAACAATTGGGAATTCATTCATTATTTGTGAATAATTTAAATTTTTTCATTATTTTTCTATCAAGAATCATTAAAACATAAAAATTTAATATTCCATTAATTAGATTGATATTTTTTATTAATAATGATATAATTAATTGTTCTTTTAAAGTCATTAATTCAACTCATGTGTAGGTTCTTCTCATGAAATTTTGTTTGGAAATTACTTTTAGCAATGATACATTTAGTTTATCTATTTCATGAAACACGTTTGTTGTCATTTATGTTAATAAAATTCATTTTATTCCATGGATTAAAGAATTAGTAATTTATTCTAATAGGTTTTGTTCAATTTTTCACAATCTATTTCCAATTTCACTTTAATTATGATAAAAAATTTGTATAATGTTTAAAATAATTATTAATTTCATAGTTATTTCATATATTCCCTCACATGTTTCAATTCTAATGAGAATTTATACAAAAAACGGATTCATTAAAAAATCATTGTAGTTAGTATACCTAATGGTATGAAAAATGTGTTCTTCAAACATTAAATTTGTTTTCATAAATCTATAATGTTTTATCTATTGAAATTTATTTCTTTGTTGTGATCATAATATATAAAACTTATATTATACTGTATTCCCACAAACATTCATATTATTATTCCATTCCAATTATATAGTTATTTTGTTTCGGTATTGCATCCTCTATTCATTATGCCTCCCACAACACGTGGAACCTCTACAGAATTCCTCTTCCCGGGTTTCCACATCTCCAAGGATGATTCCATCCCACTTATCATCTCCAAAAATATCCACATCCCAATCCCATTTTCTATATAAATAGTAATTCCCTGATTTCATATCCCCCTATCTGTTTCTGTAGATTACATTTCCTTTTTAGTAGAACCACACTGAATGTGATTCGCCTTCATAAAAATCCTCACCCATGAATCATAACAAAACCATAATTTATCAATGTTCACATCCCATAAAAATCCTTAAAATGAATATATTTTAGGGTTTCATTGGATGACCACCTCTCTCTTCGGCATATTGCTTTGCCTCGGTCTCAGTCTCCACCTCCACCTATACATCCACCTACCATTCCATATGTATCATTCATGTATGTAGTATTATCCATATCCATTATCTATACTAAAAAATTTAAATATATTTCCATGTGTCATCTCCATGATAATTTCCCTAACTTGTATTCCTCCTCTTGAATTCTAACTACTTTACATTTGCTATTCCTCTCCATCCCCTCTTGATACCCCATATTCCTCTCTGTCTTCCCTCTATATATCCTATCTAGCCCCTATATTCCTCTCCCCTACATCCTTGCTTCCCTACATCCCTACATCACCGCATCCTGGGATCCATCTCCTTTCATCTCCCTTCATACAATTGCCTCTATTTTGCCTTCAAATCCAATTTTAACGCTCACAACCCTAGCATGAACTCTACTCCATCACGATCCTCCCTGGAATACCAATTTAATCTCATTGTCGCATATCCCTATAATTCAATCTCTTCCCCTTACTATTCATCAATGGTTTCCTCTCCCCACTCAAGATACCTTCCATTTTCGGTAATCTCTAGTTCATCATTTGGTCATACTTCATAATCATGAGATCCATCAGTTGTGTTCTACAGATGTTGTGGTAATACATTAGTCATATTCAACGTCAATAATTCTCAATGTATCTCATTAGTTTCATGTTTTATGTTATCCTATTAACAATACCTCCTCAATTAAATCAAATAAAAAAATAGTTCTCGATGAATAATCATATGTAAATTTTTAATGGTGATTCTTATTTTTTCATGAGTTGATAAAAAAATTCATTCATCATTTTTTAATAACAATTGTTTTCAATTATGGTTATAATATGTTCAATTGAGGTGATTATAAATATTATCCTCAAAATAATGGATTTTAAATTGGAAGTAAGCACTACCTACCCCCCCCCCCCACAATTGGAAGGTTCCATAACATGCCACCTTTAACCTGGATTTCGTGTACCTCCAATCCTCTTCATTCCTCCCCCAACATCAACTAAAAATATCCTCCTTCAAATATTAATCTACCCTATATCCATAGAATCTTATTTATCACATTTATTAGTGTTTCACATATGCATAATTTCCTTTAATTGTTTTCTTCAATGTAGGTGGTCATAAATTTTACCCTCAAAAACACATATTTAAAATATGAAGGTTTCAATACCTACCCCCTATAGTTGGAGAAGGTAAGAGGGACATCCTATTATTGTGAAATCCTTTCTATCAATGATATAGGTCATGAAATATTTAGAGAATCAATTCATTCCTTATGATTACTTTTAGATGGAATTGAGTTTATTGATGCTATAAAAGAAACAACTGTTTGGGAAATCTGAGAATCATTACACAAGTTATTTTCTCATATATTTTTGTCAAAAAAAATTCTCATAATCACCGTGTATGGAATGAAGCGTGGAAGATTTTTTTATAAGATATGTAATATGTACAATAAAGAATGTTACAAATAGAATGTTCATGTATGTTTACCCCTCATACATGCTTTCATGACAGTAGAATACACCCTATTTTTTAATGTTTATTTTTTTAACATTGCTTATTTTTTAGGATATATTCATTCATTTTATATCCCTAAAAATGTTGAATTTTCCAAATTATATGTTATTTTATTATTAAAACATTTTGTTTGGTCTAATAATAACATTCATTGAAATGGTTCTAGAGTATGTCTTCTATTCTCTTTGATTATCTCTTTTTTCAATAAAAACCATTAGAAATTTATACATGATTATTCCTCTTAGATAAACATGATTTACAAACATCTATAGAAATTTCTAATAGTATTTTTATGGATAATTCCACACATTATACTTTAGTATAATTATTATATCTTAAACAATATTTCATGAAATAAAATATAGAATGGATCTCGATGCATACACATTGGAAAATTTGTATTATGGTTTTTATTTTTCCATGATTTGATAAAAATATGAATGCATTATTTTTTAATGACATATTTATTTCAATTATTATTTTAATATGTTTTAATTCCCCATATTCATAAATCAATTCATATAAGTTTCAAATTACATTAATCTTTTTCTTCATAACTATTATTCCAGTCATATAAATCCCCTAAGAACTGCATATAACTCAGTATTATTATCATTTCCTTGTAAAGATATAGCAACCCACAAATTACTCAGTGAATTATTAATACCACTTATTTATCTCAGACATCTAATTTATCATGTCGGATAGGGTTTCACATATACATACTTTCCATTAAAATTTGTCTTCAATATAGGTGATCATAAATGTTTGCCACAAAAGCATATATTTTCAATAAGAAGCTTTCACTACATACCACCCCCCTAATTGGAGAGGGTAAGTGGGAAAAAATATTATTATGAGATCCTGAATGTCAATGATACATATCATGAATCATTTATAGAAGCATGTAATTACATAGGACTATATTAAGTGGAATTTGAGTTTATTTATGCAATAAAATAAGCATATGTTTGGAAAATTTGAGATTCATTACACATGTAGTTTTCTCAAATCTTCTTGTCACAAAAAATTTCTCATCCTCACCATGTATGGAATGAAACATGAATCCTATTTAAGAATATATGTTTTATGTAAAACAAAGAGGAATAAAAATTGATGGTACATGTATGTTTACACCATATAAATTCATGAATGAAAAAAGAATATTCCCTCATTTTTAGTATTTATTTTGAAACAATGCTGATTTTTTTGGGAAATATTCATTCTGTTTACATATCTAATAATGTTTCCTTTTCAATATTATATAGTATGGAATTATAAAAACATATCCTTATGTATGATAGTACCTCCTTTAAATGGTTCTAAATTATATCATCATTTCCATTTGTTTATCTATTTTTTCAATAATGACATTAAAAATTTATACATGATCATTCCACTCGAACACACGTGATTTAGAAACAATTCTATAAATTTGTAATAGTATGTTTTTTTATTCCACATAAATGATTGTTATTCATCTTTAAAACAATTTTTAACATATTCTACAAACTATAATAATTTCTAATGGTATGATTTTATGTGTTATTCTTTATAAATGTGTGTTATTCCGCTTTGAAACACATATTAATGTATTATACACAAATTTATATCATTCCTATTTAAATTAAATTTTAGTAAACGTACTATAACAGGTATAGTATGTTCTTAAGGAATATCCTTTTTTGATAGTGTTATGATTTAAATAGTTATCATTGATTAGATGATATATAATTTGTCTGATCTATTCTAATTCACCTTGATAATGATACATCTTTCTTGGTTGTAGGATTTCCATAAAATTTTTAATAGTTGTTTTATGTTTTTATTTGATTGTAGTAGTCTCTTTGATTTGATGGTGTTGTTCTGAACAATCAATTGTGAAGCATTTTGGAAAACATGATGTTTCTGTGATTGTTGTAGTTGGGAATTTTTTTATGTCACCAGAATATATTTCGCTGATTCGTTTCCAAATAGGTTTTGATATCATAAAAATATGTTCTAGGTTCAACAAATAAAATTTCATTTTCTTTAAGATGAACCAGTTATAACTTCTAAAATGGAATTGTAATAAATTACAAAAATCATTAGTTTTTCCTTTGAAAATTAATTATTATCATCTACTCTTTCATTTTAAATTTGTAGAATTTGATCCATGATAGGTAATATCTATGTTCACTAGATCTTCCTTAAAATATTTATGATACATTTATTTTTTGAATATGAAATGTTAATAAAGAATGAAATATATTAAGGCCTCATTTATGGATCCCCTTTTTCTACTTTTTCTATTCTGTTATTATGAATGGAATCAATATTCAGATGAATAATTTTAAAATTTTACTTTGGAATTTGTCCCTATTTTTATCTCTGTTTCACCATGGATATTGATATTTCTGTAACATTTATAATGTTTCATGAAGATTTTATGCATCTTAAGAAAGGGGGAGATGTAAGAGACTCTACTAATTGTGGATTGATTCAAAGAAACATTGAAAATTTTCATTGTATTGAAACATTTTTTCAAATCCATGTATCCAAATCCCTGTACGTTCATTGGTATTCTATATGAACATTTTTTCATCATGTCTTTGATACCATAGATTTAGTCTATGATTATCATTACAATAGGGAGTTATTAATTCCACAATAAGAAACATGGTGTTGGAATGGTTATGTGTCTATGATATCATAGTGAATGTGATTTCTCTAGGTCCCATTGGTGAGACCACTAGCACGAGAAAACTATTTTCTAAAGAGATTGTTATGAAATATGAACCAGATGTCCCATTGAATATATTTGGAGAGAAATTGTATACTAACATGGATACATTATACCACACTTCTACCGAAGCTGATGAAATAAAATTTTAGATCTTCATTATAAATCATGGGGTTTATAGAATATAAAGTGTTTATCATGCAAAAAAACATGTTCCATAGATTTTGCATTACATGATTTCTAAGATTCAATTGATTCACATGAATATCGTTCTATGGTTTTATCCACCTTACAATTGTTTGTAGAATTCCATACCTTATATGAAAATTTCAATTGAATTTCTATGAACAATTATTTTATCCAGGTTTTCTAAATTTAAAATCATAAATGGATATATTTTTTGAAATCACATTAAATGGTATTCATATTTTATTAATATATTGATTTAATTTATATACATGTGTGTAAATAAATGAAAATATATAGTATAATATAATGTTTTCACAATCAACCTTCACTCTATTTATATGTGTTAGGATCAACCCATTGATTTCATTTCATATTCCAATTTCCTTCCACTCTACAAAAAAATGAAAAATATTCCATAGATATTCACCCAAATTCATTGATCATGTGTATGAAAAATTGTAATTAAATGATACTTCCATGAAAAATAATGTGTTGGGAACTAGTTTTGCTAAACAATGGACTAAACCTTAAAATTAAGGACCAAAATAACCTAACCACTTGTTGAAGACCCATTGGATGGGCATATTTCATTATTACACCATCTATTATGGAGTTTTCTTCGTTTTTATGACTTTTTAGGTTACAAAGTTGGTACACCTAACGTTTTGTCAAAAATTCCATGTGGGTCAGCTCCCTCCCCTATAAAAGGCCACCACCTCTCACCCTTCTGAAATCCCCTCAAACCACTTATGTTCATCCATTCTCATCCCAATTAACTTTCCCACATCTATACATTCCTACCTAAAAAATTCCTTTTGGATGAAATTAAACGAATGAATCTCTTTGGTTAAATCCAAATGGAATTAACCCCAGAAGATGAGGTTTTTATGAGTATGAAGAGAGTTAAGAAATAAAGTAATAAGATTTATATTCTCACTTTCATTTCTAGGATATTTACACCTTAATCCCCACTCATCTATTTTATTTTTGAATACACATACCATGAATACATTATATGGTTTTTATCCTTAATTTTGTGGTTATTTACATTTCTATTTGATGATAACTCCTCCATGGGGTTTATGTTTCAAGAGTTTCAAAATTTGTAAAGCATTTTTATCTTAATTTCATTCTCCGAGACACGTTCCTTGTACTTCATGAACCATGTTTTCAAAAAAAATATCAAATATGATATTTTATTCTAATTTTCATGTTAAAATGAATTTTAAAAAAATTAAATTTTACAATATTCATTTATAATGTTCCAAATTATTTTCACTGAAATTGTTTTCAAAATTATTTTCAAGCATCCTTTTCAATGAATCAGTTTTCAAAAATGTTCTCAGGCTTCCCTTATAATAAAATGGTTTTCAAAAATGTTTTCAAGCATTAATTTCAATGCAATTTTTTCAGAATGTTTTTATCTTTCCAGTATATATTTTCAAGGAAATTTATTTTTAAATGGTTTTTATGTTTTGATTTTTTTGGAAATAAACTATATTCCAAAAGTTTATGTATTTTAAACGAATTTATTTTAAGAAGAAAGGTTATTTTTTTCATGAAATATTTATAAAAGGTTCTCTAGAGATTATTTTACATCTAATATGCCTCCATTGGTGTTACTAATTACTTTTTGGGAAATGATCCAAAGGTTCTTTTCATATTCTTTCTCTAAATGGTTTATGTTTTAATGGACTGTTGTTTTTTAAACTCATTCCCCTTCCATAAGTTTTATTCTTTTGAAACCTACGTCTATTTACAGGTGATGTTTTGATGAAATAGTTATGAAACCTAACATTTTCAATGGTTAAACTATGATTACATTTTTATGAAACCAATTTCATTTCATGGGTTATGATATGATGTTAATAAAACCTGTCTGTTTTTATGGTACATGATATGATGAAATTTTTATTATCTTATGGAACATGTTTTAATGAATTAATATGATATAGGTGGGAAAAATATCTCAATATTATTCACTTGGCAAAGATTAATATCTCATGAGATAATTAATTGAATCATGTCTTTGGGCTTGTTCTAGTAAGGGATGATATGGAAACCCAGTACCTTACAAGGAATGGACTGTGACTAGAGATGGTGGTGTGTCCTGCCCAGTAGGTGTAGTCACTATAAAGATAGAATATGGGGAAACACAGCCCTCTATTAGAAGATTAGGAAACACAATCCATAATGTAAATATAGAGAAACATATTCCTTTACAAGGAAATGTCTACAACTATGGATGGTGGTGTGTCACTCCTAGTAAGTTTAGTCCAATGAAGTGCTCTGAAAAGTCCTACTAATGAGTCTTGACATACAGGGAATGATATTACATGTTTATCTATTAGCCACAATACCATTTCTTATTCCAAATTTATTCATTCAGGGATTATTATGGTGTTTCTATTTTGATTCATTTCTCATGAACTACTTATATTTATTTTATTATTCATGTCTATAATCATTGATATGTAGGGTATCATCTTCTAAAATAATGATCATGTTCCCATACTCTTATGCTCATGTTCATTCCTAAATATCTCCATTATTTACACTTACTGAGCATCTGAAGTCTCCCGTTTTTATGTTTCCTTCCCCTGGAAATGAAGGTATTTTTTAAGTATGATGTTTCTAAGGGTTCCAGTCCTAATGAACCTATTGGGAGATAATATAGCTCACTTATGTACTACTGTTTATGTTTCCATGTTTCCAATGTAGTAGACTATTATGGTCTTCAGGAGCCAGTTTCTATAATGTGATAATTACTACACATCATTTAAGTAATTTTAATGAATTAAAACAAAAGATCGCTATAGTTAATTTTTTTAGTATTTAAATAAACTAATAAAATTACATTAATGTCAATTTTTGATCTATTCGATTAATTTGACTTATGGAACAAAAATAGGACAATTGAATCTAAAATTAAATGTATCAAAACTTACATAATATTTAATTTATATTTATATATTTTATAAAAAATTTCAATAAAATAATATTACTTTTATCATTTTTAAAATAATTTATTTTATTTTTCTATTAATTCAATAATTACTGCATTAGTGCCACGTTGGTTTTGAAGGTAATTATTTCATCACTAAAAATGTAAAATAAATTACCATGATGAAGTTAGATATTTTATATTTAAATAATATAAATAAATCTAAATTTACTATATTTTATATACTTCATTAAAATACTATATTTATTATAGACAAGAGTTTGACAACTTTGACATTTTATTATATAAAACATTATAAAGTTCATTATAAAATTAAAATAGAATTAAAGGTCAAATATATAAAACTCATATTTTTATGGATGAAATTGAATCATAAAATAAAGTTAATACAAGTTTTGTGGACATTCCTTAGTCATTATCATATTTTTTGACCCCTAATTACCATATTTAACATTACAATAGTAACAGATATTTATTAAGGTTACTATTCGTAATGATGCAAAATAAAAGGGAAACATTTATCTAATTTTGACCCCTCATGATTTAAATTAGTTAATCAATTTTTCGAGAATAAAAACATATAATTTCTATTATTTAATTAAAAATGAAACTAGTTAAACCAGAAAAAAATTTGTTTTTAGAAAAATTCCATTTTAAATATAAAATAATTTTATAACAAACATAAGTATAAAATTCATTTAAATATCATAATATTATTATAATGAATTACAGTTTATTAACTAAATTTTAAAACTAAACCATAATAAATTTTGAGTTTCTAAATAATTGAAATGAAAATGAAATTCTTAATAAAAATATGTATTTTTCACTATGCATATAAAAATTATTCCTTTCATTAAATTATCAAAAATACATCATAAGATAATTTTGACAGGAAGAATTTAGAACTTATAATCATTTTATAAAATAAAATGTCTAATTTCTCAAAAAATAATATTCATTATTTTCTCCCAAAATAAAACAAAACCCAATATCAAAGAAAATGAATTTTTTAACAATAAAATAAATTTTATAAAACATTAAGTTATTATTTAATATACTTAATTGATAACTTAATAGTGAATAAGAACTATATGTATTTCATAACTTTTTTAATATTATTCAGTTCTGCTAATTTTATAGCTGGGTTATAATGGTCACATAATATTTCATTATTCATTTAAGATTATTGTTTTGTATCATGGGCATTATAAAACTTATTATTTCATTCCTAAAATAGTAGGGTATTAAGTACCACCCCCTATAAGAAAATAGTATACTATATTTGGACTTGATCTCAGTAATCATTATTTAATAATTTGAAATAAATTTTTTTAAATCCAATATTATAGAAATGGTTAATAAAAATTCCTCCTAAAAAGAGAAAAGGTAACGTATGAAGGTCATATAAGATAAAACATACTAGGTGAATAAATAGGATAATAGTATAAGTATGTTAAAATACGTACATGGGAAACAATTTTGTCCAGATGATGATGTAGAGTGATGTAGAACATTGTTCTAATGAATTTGATGGATCATCAGAAAGTTCAAAACCAATGAACTACAACCTGATGTGGTGTGAAAAGATCATCCATTCATTTAAAAAGAAGTTAATAGGATTTAATGTTTTTTCCTGATCGTTTTACTCAGGTTTAGTAATTCATTATTCATATATAATAAGAACTTTTGGAAATGTACATACATTTAATGTAAAATTTCATCCTTTAATCAACGTCCAACACAAACTCATCTTTCCCATGCGATAATGAGTATTGTCGATGAATTTTTCATACATGAATAACTAAAATAAACATCTAATGAATCTCATAATACTCAAAATGATAATGAGATATTTTTCGTATCATTATAAATTAACCAAAAACAAAATGGTTGGTAAAAGGTAAGATTATTCCAAAAATTAATAAACCATCAAACAATGAAAAACTAATTTAATAACCAAAACTCAATATTAATACCCAGTGTTCAACATATATAATTTTATAAAAAAAATATCCATAAAATTCCTCAACATATTATATAATAATATTGAAACTCAAAGAAATCAATGCATAATCTTCAGAGATAAATTTAGTATTTACCTCTAAATAACATCAATCACTTTTAACGTATCATAATCTAAAGTTTATTAAATAATCATATAATATCCAAAATATGCTAATAATTTCTATAAATTACTGGAATCACCATAATGACACCATAAAATCATATATGCTTCCAAAATATAATTCAACAAATGTACCTTTAATAAAATCATATAATATTCTATTTATCTTAATCCTATTTTGTTCCCCAAAATTATAGTGATCTTATTTTAAAAAAAACATTAATCATTTAACCATCATATATGTTTCCTATCCCAAAGTAATATATATGATAAAACATATGTTCCTAAAATTTAATTTCCTATAAATAGACCAAAACCACTTATCATATTGATTGAAATGGTTTCAAAAACCATAATGATTATGTCCATGAAAAGTAAATAAATTCTAACTCAAATAAACCTTTTTAAATATTAATATAAGGGTTACAAATAAATAAATTTATATAAATATATTCCATAAATTTTCACCTTTTTACTCTTCACTTTTTGAAAGGTATCGATTCCATCTAATAGGCCTCATTGTTATTATTGGAAAAAGAACCTCTATAGCCCATACTGAAGCACTTGTGAATACAAACCCTTAATGTAGATGATATTATAATTTTTGGTTCAGTTCCAAATGTTAAATATTAAAAATTATATCTGGATTCTTTGATATTGAGAAATATTTTTTATAAGTTCCATCAATAGCTCAACTTCACTGTGAGGAGAAAGACCAAATAATTATTTGGAAACACATCAGTGAATTCCCTTGAAATGTACATGCCATCAAGGATTATATTTTCTTTACTCTCAGTCATTTGAGATAGATAAGCTTTATAATAATGAAATAATATTCATTTTTGTTATAATTATTTTAAATAATATTCTTCCTCCTCAATGAACTTGTATTTAATTGATGGAAAATTTTTTATACATAGGGTGATATCCTTATTTCGCGAATTTATGTTGGATTTATCTAGGGAATGTTTTTACATGCCTATAATAACATGAAAATCTGCTAAAGGGTGAATCACATGGTTTTCTGGGAAATTCAGCCATCAAATTTGGAAAGGGGATTTGTTATATTTTTGGGATGTAACAATTGAACCATTCTTCATCTTCCCAAATATATCAACTTCTATGTTTTTAGGTGTTGAATAATTATTTATGTTAAAATTTTGTCATATGAAGGAATACGTGTAAATTGGATCAAATAGTACATTTTCTATCCTTGAATTAATAACTATCATACATTTCAAAATGTTTTATCAAGATCCACCATATATGTTGTAATGGAATAAGCATACCCTAGCTCTCTGGGCCTTTGAAGTTATTGTATTTAATTATCATTGATAACTCTTGGAAAACATTTTTGATTCGCATAGATACCATATTCTTTATAGTATAATCATTGAAAAGTAGGTTGAGGGTGGACATGGAAATTCCATTCTTCCATCACATTAGTATGTTTCTCCTTTTAATAATCATTGGATAGGTTCCCTTCATTCAAATACCTAAATTATTTCCTTATCCCTCTTAGTAAATTTATTATACTATTCTTCCCACATATTCAAAAAGTGTGTTGATAGACTTTATTATCCCCATTAGAATAGACATTTACACTTCCAGGATCAAAATGTATCATATGCTATCTATCTACTGACTTGTGGTACCCTTAATATTCATTGATCATTATTTATACTTTTTTGGGGAAATCCAAAAATTTCCTTCTATCATTCAAATTCATGAATTTCCTAATCTTTTCAAATACTAATCTCTATCCCACAGAATATGTGGTAATATTTACTTTTTGGGGATATTACAATGATTGATGATTTTAATGAAAGTATTGTGATGTTTTTCTCATAATCCTTGATGGATTCATCATCCTTTTACTAGAGGATAAGAAATAAGTGTCCATTTTAAGTCTATGAATGTGAAAAAAAAATATTTATAAAAAACATTTTCAATAATTATATCTGCACCATCGCTCTAATATCCTCCTCCAGAATAATAATTTTCACTAACATCGATAGTTGAAAATATTCTCCATCTATATTATAAAAATATAAAATTACCTTCTCTCAATCAATGAATTGATGTAAAGTGAGTATATTTTCAAGGGGGTTGATCTGTTTCTAAAAAATTAAGGGACCAAAGGATATAATGAAATTATAAGTCCTTTTTCACCTATATTTATTAATTTAATCATTCTATTTACAAGCAGGATTTTGGTCATTTAATCTGACATAGGTTTTGGTTTAAGACTTGAGTTAATTGAAAATATATTTTCAAACATTTCATGATTTTTGTCCCAATGTTTTCGGAATTTCATTTGGGAATATATCACTTTTCCTATCATATTTTTTGTTGACATAGTCTCTCCTACAACTAGAAATTGACTAAAAATAACGGGAAATTTTAGAATGGTAATTTTTCATATATTAATAAGATAAATGAGAAATTATTAAACTAAAATGAATAACTCATAAGTGCACATATTATTTAACCTATGAATTTATAGTTTTCAATATAAGTTATCCATGATCTATTTCCAAAAATAAAATCGTTGTTTCCATTTTTGTTCTATTAATAATTGTTAGTAAGTATCTTGTGAATTTACCAAATCATGTCCACTAGAATTGTTAACCCAGATGTTCATCATAGATTGTTATCATGCACTAGGTGATGATTGAGTCCATTAAAATGTGCCTTTTAGGGTTATTTCACCTAAGTACATCTATAACATATCCACATCTACTTGAAATTTCCAAATATGGATGTATTTTCTTAGAAACCACTTAATATCTATTTTACCAAAATTTATGGATATTTACCATTTATTAATCTTATCTATAAGTATTTCTAGAGATTTTTTTAATCATAATCCCCAAAATTTACTAGGCTTTTCTATGATAACAAATATGACAACCCATATCAATAATACATCTTAATTCATGATTTATTTGATATATTTTCACTTAATATAACCCTATATTATCATGAGTCCACGTTAATTTAGTAATTTAAGTACACATAACATTTACATGAAACATGTGTGTGAAATCATTATTAAAAACTATGAAACATTTACTTATATTCCTTATATCTTCTTAACCTTCCAGAGATAACATGGGAATATATATAACAAAGTGGTGATCAGTAAATACCAATAACGGAATAAACCAAACATTGAATAAGGTAAATTGTTACCTTTAATCTGAGAGGTGTGTCAAGGTAACACTACAGGTTTTCAAACCATATTTTTTAATAGAGTCTTGATATAACATGATAACTTAACAGAAATATAGAAATTTGGAAACAACATAAAACGTGAAATCATAAGTAAAAATCAAGGATAACTACCAATAGAATATAACATACTATTCTTAGGATCACCTCTAATGAAACATGAACTTAATCTCATAAAATAAATTCATAACCAAATGCAATGAAGGTTTACATAATCTCAGATCTACCTTTCACATTCATATCTTGTATATGCATAAGACCACCACATAGATTACACTACCAAAGGATTTCATTCCTAAATTTTAAAAACATTATTAAAGAGTTCATGTAAAATACATGAAAATCCATAGTTAATTTAGGATTGTTACAACAAGTTGAACACCAATGAGTGGAATTGGATATGGGTATTCACTGCACAATTTTTGGGCATCGAAAATTATAGGATAATTTCATCCAAATAATGGGTGTACAAATTTTTTTTAGAAAGGTTGAATGAGAAATAAAGGGGTCTCACATTTTTTAATGACCCTCCAATTCTCATTGGCTTCAGAGATCAATGGGTCATTACATGGCCTTAAGTGACATCCCCATGGTGCCAAAGGATGCCAATAAATACGGAAGGGTTTCAAAACACATGGGGGATGATTTTCCCTCTAAATGAAAACAACCAACAAACCATGCAAACTAAATAAACATCTTCAAGTGACCACTATATGATGCATGATTTAAACCCAAGATAGTTCAGCCATTTATTTCATAATAAGCCATCCAAAGTGTAACAGTAGAAACCAAAACAAAATCAGAGTAAACAGAAGAAAGACAACTAGCAAGACACAAAGACAACAAAGACTCCTATGCTCCACAAGCTCCATGCTCCAACATCACAAACCAGCCCAAGCATCATGAAGTAGTGCTATAAACAAGGGACACTTTAACTTTTCCAACATCCCTTTATATGACATCTACAAAAGTACCATCGTTCCAAAGCATGCGGTGAGTAATAAATCTCAATAGGTTTTCCCCGATGACTTCCCAACCCATGCTATAGGATAAAACATGTTAGCACATTTATATAAAACAATTTATATAAAACAGTTCCAAAACAGTTCACAATATAACAAGTTTCATATGAAAACCATTTTTCAAACAAAACCATTCTTCTAATAAAAAACAATCTTTTCCAAGAAAAGAAAGAACCAAAGTTTCCAATCAAATTCACAATTCCATTTTGGTATAACCATTCAATTTCACATAACCACGTCATTACCCATGCATGCATCATTGTGACAGTTCCATACTCATGAGTGGTCTATCGTCGATCTACCAAGTCTTCATAAGGTAATTATTACCCATGTGCTATTACACTTTTGGCACTGAGCACAAAGTAATATTTCAACCAAGCCTCGTAATGAAATATGAACAGACACCAAGTATGAAGAAAAACCAGACCATTTCAACCATGCCAAAACCATTTCAATAAAAAAACTCTTTTGTTGAAAATTGTTTCCCTACAGACCATTTTCCATGTCCAGCAAAGAAATATTTTAAAATCATCATTTTAAAATAAAGGAACCAAATCACTTTTCACAAACCATTCTTTCAATTTTCACAATTCCGTCGAAACCCACAAATCATCACTAATGAAGATTGATAAAATGATTTGAACCACAATTTAATAATCAAAACCAAGAAATTAAATCAATTTGAACTAAGCCTTCATGTTCTAAGAAGTAGGAATAGAGAGTGAAGCCACCTACCTCAACAAATTGGGTGAAACCAACCAACGTACAAAGAATGCCAACAAAACTGAGCCGATTCTCCAAAAACCCTCGTTAGATCTCTTCTCCTAACACAAACATGACCAAATCTCGTCATATTTTTTATCCACACCCTTAGATATACCCATAACAGGTGTAGATCTAAGAAAATGATAGAATATGAGAAGTAGATCTAGGTATATCTATGAAACCGATCAAGAACGATCACATACCTTAAGAATTTGGCTTTGATTCGCCAAGATAACCATTAGAATCACCTCCGGAACGTCTGAGAGATGACCTCCAACCTTCAAGGGAGAGTAATCCTGAGTTAGGGCTGCTTACACGATTAAACAAGGAAATTAATGGAAAAGGAGTTCGATCCACAATTTTAGGATCTAACTTTAAGTGACCGCACAGTTTTGCTGCACGGTTAGACAAAACGTGCACCAACCGTGCAGTCTGTACTTCCTTACTATCATTCGTCTCACGGTTAGTCCGCAAGGTTAGTCAAATCATGTGCTAACCGTGTGGTCATCACTGCTTGGAAGGGGCGCTCTGCACGGCCTCCTCACATGGTTTTCCCAAACCGTGCGCACGTCGTGCAGTCTCCTTTGCCCAAAGTGACCCCCGCACGCACGACTTCCGCAAGGATTGTCAAACTGTGTGTAGACCATGTGTCACCACTTTTTCCCCTTTTACACATTCAAAGTCTCCCAAACATTCCCCAGTCATCTACCATATGCTTCATTCACTTAAAAAGCATAAAAGAAGGGTTACTTACCATAAACCGTGGGTACTACATTCTCCCCACCATTGGCCTTTTCGTACTTGGAAAGTAGAAAACCATCGCTTTCTTGAAATAGTTCTAGCCACTGCTCTTTCATTTCGTTCTCACGTTCCCAAGTCTCCTCCTAAATCTGACCATGTTTCCACAAAACCTGCACTAGACCGATGCTTTTTCCATTCAAGACTTTATCCTGCCTATCCACAATCCGCACCGAGATATGTACCAACGATGCATCTGGCTATAGGTCAATGTGATCTTATCTAATCACATGGTCAGGATCAGGCTGATAATTCTTCAATTGAGATACATAGAACACATTATGCACTACACTAAACCGTTGTGGTAATTTCAACCGATATGCCACCTTCCTTTTCATTCCGCTCCACCAAAACTGTTTCTTCAATGCCTTATACATCTTTTTTGTACCTGGATGTACAGACCATCTAGAATGGTGGTAAGCATGAAGGAGTTGATCCTGAGCAGTTAAAGGTACAACTATCTGATCTCAAAACCGTAGAACTGAACTCCCATCCAGCTTTAATCCCTCAATGGTCTCCCCACCATTAAGTTTTGAACTCATTTCAACATAGTCTAGATAGTATGCATGTGCCTCCTTTACTCTCTCCACCAAATCAGGAACATGCATAGCTAAAATGAAAACCGCAACATCACCTCGGTTTTCAAATTCCACATGCATGTCAGTTAAGACTGAAATCAACTACCATTCGTCTGAAGCTTCTTTTTCTAACTGAGCATACGACTTCCTGCTTAATGCATCATCCACCAAATTTTCATTACCCGGTGTATACATCAAGTCGTAGTCGAACATTTGAAGATAATAAATCCATCTACTCTACCTCATATTCAAATATCATTGAGATAAAATGTGTTTCAATCATTTGTGATCTGTAAACACAGTAAATTTCTCACCAAAGAGATAGTGTCTCTATGTTTTTAAAGAATGGACGACTACAGTTAACTAAAAATCATGTGTTGGGTAATTCTTATCATGAACTCTCAACATCCATGAACCATAAGCAACAACATGGTCTCCTTGCCTGAGAACACAACCCAACCCTGTTCCCGAAGCATCACAATACACCGCATACCCCTGTCCTGATTCAGGAAATATTAAGATGGGTGCTGATGTAAGGCAGACATTCAACTCTTGAAAATATATTTGACATTCCCCAGTCCATTGAAATGAATTGTTATTCTTTGTCAATGTTGCCATAGGTGAAGCTAGTGGTGAGAAGTCATGCAAAAGCATCAATAATAACCAGCTAAACTAGGAAAACTACGTATCTCAAACACATTCCTCGGCGGTTTCCAAGAAAGAACAGCTTCTATCTTTTCTGGATCCACTGAAACACCTTTCTCAGATACAACATGGCTTTGAAAGCGTACCTCTTGTATCCAAAAATCGTACTTCGATAATTTGGCATACAAATGATGGTCTCTAAATCTTTCCAAAACTATCGCCAATTGTTTCTCATGCTCAGCCCCTGTTCTTGAATACACCAATATTTCATCAACATACACCACAACAAAAGAATCCAGATATTGCTGAAATATCATATTCATCAAATCCATGAAGACCGCAGGTGAATTCGTTAGACCAAAAGGCATGACTACATATTCATAGTGGCCATATCTGCTTCTGAAGGCTATCTTCGGAATATCCTCCTTCCGAAATCACATCTGGTGATATCCTAACTGTAAGTAAATATTATAAAACCACTGAGCTCCCCTCAATTGGTCAAACAGGTCATCAATGCATAGAGGTGGATATCTATTCTTTATCTTAACTTGGATATGTTTATGATAATCCACATGTAGCCTCAAGGTTCCATCTACTTTCTTTACAAACAAAACTGGTGCTGCCCATGGAGACATGCTTGGCCGAATAAATCCTTTGCTTTCCAGCTCCTCTAACTACACATTCAATTCTTTTAACTCCGTTGGTTCCATCCTATAAGATGGAAGTGAGATTGTACTGATCCCCAGAAGGAGATCAATCGTAAACTCCACTTCTCTTACAGGTGGTAACCCAGGGATGTTTTTAGGAAACACATCTAGAAATTGATGCAAAACAACTAGAAAATTGTTACTTGTTATATCGTCCATTGATTCCAAGTTTAACTCAGCCAACTGGAAAGAGATCATTGTCACTACTGGTGCCAACAAGCCCGTTGCACCTGTCTTCACCACTCTTTCTTCTTTAAAGAGATGTTCGATGCCATCCTCAATCGCGAAAATGATTGTTCTACTATAACAGTCGATGTGAGCCCTGAACATTTTCAACCAATCCATACCCAGGATTATATCATAGACATCCATATACAGCAGATAGAAATCACATTTCATCTCAGCTCCATCAATAGTTATAGAACATTCTTTACCCAAGAAGGCTCTACATTCTCTTTCACCGAGAGGTGTTTGATGTTTTATCACATAGGGCATCATTTCAACTCTTAAGATTAGAAAATCAGCAATATGAGAAGAAAGAAAAGAATTTGATCCACCAGTATCAAACAATTCTTGCATGATGGTAGAATTCAAAAGAATCAGACCTCTCAACGTAGACGGTCCAGACTTGTCATCCAGAATCACCTGTTCCGCTCCGTACAATTGCTTTGTTGCTGCAGTTTGCAACATATTTCCTTATTGAGATTGCCCTACCTTAGGAGTCATGGTATTCATGGAATGACAATAACTTGATATCTTTTGTTGGAAAGACTTATTTTGTTGTCCTCACCCTGTCGATGCATAGGATGCTTGCGACGCCTGGGTAGTGTCGCATGCACCCGACCTCGGAGCACTGCGACAATATCGCTGAAGATGGACCATCTTGTTGCAATTGTGACATGCTTTCAGTGGTGCTATACATTCTCATTTCATGTGATCAATTGCACCACATTGAAATCACTTGGCCTTCATCATGTGTCGTGGAAGAAGATTCACTGATCCAGCCGTTTGATTCTGATTCGCACTCCCACCTTGGAAGTATGTGTCCCTCTTCTGCTTGTTCCCAACAATAGAATTCCCACCTGTTCCCATGGGTATCATCATACTTCATCCTCCCATAACTCATGAGATGTCTCCTGGAGCTGTTTTTGCTCTGTTTATCATCTCTGTATAATCTGTAATACAGAGCACGACTATATTCAAGCAAATCTCTTGTCGCAACCCTGATTCAAAAATTTGTGCCTTCAACGAAGCACTAGCAGCAACCTGTGGTGAAAAGCATACTAAATTCATTAATTTAGCCACATACTCCATGAAAGAGATATTCACCTGCTTCAGGCTGAAAAGGTCCATTGTCCTCAGGATCATGAACATGTGAGGATCGAATTCTTTATTAAACAATACCTCAAATGCCTCCCATCTCTGGCCTTCATCCACCTTAGCCTGCACCAACAGCTCCCACCACTATCATGTAAGATCCTCCATCATATACATTTCTAACTTTACTTTCAGCTCTACTGGTGTGCTGATGAAATCGAAGATACGATTCATCCTGCTTAGCCAAATCTTTGCCTTTTCTGGTTTAGAATCACCCTGAAAGATGGGTTGTTTCTTCTTCAGGAACTGAACAGAATGGTCTACATGCCATGAATCATCCCTCAAATTTCTCGTGTCCACATCCTGAAACACTTGATCTATAATTTGGACTAGATGCTGGTTCACTTGTGGCTCAGGTGCGACCACATTCTCCGCAGCCTCTTCTGTTTGGTTTCTACGACGTCTAATGGGTGCCATTTACTATACAAAAAATGCACACAGTTAGTCTCACTTCCTAGAAACTGAAGGCTTAGAATTTCAATTTCTATCACATCACTATCACAACATTGATTTACAACCATTTCTAAAAAAAAATCTTTTCTTTCTTTTAAAAATCAATAAATTTTCAAAATACGTCAACCATTATCTTTTCAAAATCTTTCATTTGAAAACATGCTTAACATTTCCATAAATCATGATTTTTCATCAAACCATAATCCATTTCTCAAAATGATATATGCAATACTAGTGGGATGTAATTCCTCTACAATGCATGTCATGCTCATCTCATTGGTTAAAGCCATGACAATGAGATTTTATCATTCTAATGGTGTCTCCACACACTTATGTACCCAACTCCCTGGTAACATGAAGTTCAGCATAAAGGGGTTAGCTACGTCCTTTTATGTTATACCTTTCATGTTCCGACAATCCTACTCCTTTCTAAGATTCCAACCAGAGAAATAGACAAGAAGTAATTTCAACTCCAAGACCAAGAAGATCAATGACCACTTGTTAGGCAAGGACCAAACAAGCTGATACAATTTGTACCTCAAAGGAAGGAGTAGACTGATACCATTTGTAATGACCCACAGATTCTCATTGGATTGAGTGTTCAAAGAGTCATTACATGGCCTTAAGCGACACCCCCAAGGTTCCAAAGGATGGCCATAAATTCTGAAGGGTTTCAAAACACATGGGGGATGATTTAACATTTAAATGAAAACAACCAACAAACCATGTAAACTAAATAAACATCTCCAAGAAAACACTATATGATGCATGATTTAAACCCAAGATAGTTCATCCATTTATTTCATAATAAACTAACCAAAGTGCAACATCGTAAACCAAAACAAAATTAGATTATATAGAGGAAAGACAACCGGCAAGACTCAAAGACAAAAAAGACTCCAAGGCTCCACAAGCTCCATGATCCAACATCACGAACCAGCCCAATCATCACGAAGTAGTGCTATAAACATGCGACACTTTACCTATTCCAACATCTTGGTATATGACATCTGCAAAAGTAACATCATGCCGAAGTAGGGGGTGAGTAATGAAACTCAGTAGGTTTTCCCCGATGACTTCCCAACCCATTCCTCTAGGATAAAACATGTTAGCACATTCATATAAAAAAATTTATATAAAACAGTTCCTAAACAGTTCATGATATAACAAGTTTCATATCAAAACCATTTTTCCAACAAATACATTTTTCCAACCAAAAACCATGTTTTTGAATAAAAGAAACAAGAAAAGTTTCCAATCAAATTCACAATTCCCTTTTTTCATAACCATTACATTTCACATAACCACATCATTACCCATGCATGCATCGTTGTGACAGTTCCATACTCATGAGTGGTCTCTTGTCGATCTACCAAGTCATCATAAGGTAATTATTCCCCATGTTCCATTACACTTTTGGAACCTAGCACAAGGTCATATTTCAACCAAGCCTCATAATGTAATATGAACACACACAAAGTTTTCCCAAAAACCATACCATTTCAACCATTCCAAAAGAATTTCAATAAAACAACTCATTTATTGAAAACCTTTTCCAAAAAACCATTTTCCAAGTCCAGCAATTCCATATTTTAAAATCATCATTTTAAAATCATGGAACCAAATCACTTTTCACGAACAATTCTTTCAATTTTTACAATTCCATCAAAACCCACAGAACATCACTAAATAAGATTTAGAACATGCTTTGCACCACAATTTCACGATCAAAATCAAGCAATTAAATCAATTTGAACTAAGCCTTAAAGATCTAAGAAATAGGAATCGAGAGTGAAGCGACCTACCTCAAAAAATTGGGCAAAACCAACCAACGGACGAAGAACACCAACAAAACCGAGCCGATTCTCTAAAAACCCTCCCTAGATATCTTCTCTTAACACCACCAAGACCATATCTTGTCATATTTGGCATCCACAACCTTAGATATACCCATAACGGGTGTAGATCTATGAAAATAAGAGAAGATGAGATGTAGATCTAAGTAGATCTAAGAAACCGATCATGAACGATCACATACCTTAAGAATCTAGCTTCGATTCGCCAAGAGAACCCTTCGAATCGACTCCGGAATTCTTAAGATAAGTCCTCCAACCTTCAAGGGAGAGTAATCCCAAGTTAGGGCCACTTAGGAGCTTAAACAATGCAATTTAAGGAAAAACAAGTTAGATCCACAATTTTTGGATCTAACTTTAAGTGACCGCACGGTTTGTCCGCACGATTAGACAAATCGTGCTCCAACCGTGAGGTATGTACTACCTTGCTGACATTTGTCGCACGGTTAGTCTGCACGATTATTCAAATAATGCACTAACCATGCGGTCGTCACTGCATGGAAGGGGCCCTCCGCACAGCCTCCTCGCACGGTTTTCCCAAACCGTGCGCATGTCGTGCGGTCTCCTCTGCCCAAAGTGACCACTGCATGCACGACTTCCGCACAATTTGGCAAACCATGCGAGGACCATGCGTCACCACGTTTTTCCTTTTTATCCATTTGAAGTCTCCCAAACATTCCCCAATCATCTCCCATATGCGTCATGCACTTAAAAAGCATAAAACAAGGGTTACTTACCTGAAAACGGGGGTACTACACATTACATAAGAATAATAGGGATAATAATATTCATGTGTAAAAACACACCCAAACATGATTAAATGGAAATCAAAAGGGATGATAAAAAAAGGTTTTTGAATAAAGAGAAGAATTAGGGGATCCCGTACCATGAAAGGGAACTTCAAAATGATTTTAATGAGCATCCTATGAGCTTTGGGAACTGAGGGAGGGATATATAGGGTGGATGGAAGAGTAATATCATTATCCCAAAATCATTAGTGAAGAGGAATTGGTGTTTCCGTAGTTTTATATAGAAAGAGAAGGGGAAATTATTTATTAATTTCCAAACATTTTTTGGACACTAAATGATAAAGTAATAAAAAACAAAAATCATCTCATGGATTATTCTAAATAAAATTTTCATACATTAATTTTAATGTGTAAGAACAAAATACTTAAAATAACACCCTTGATGATGTAGAATTGAGTCATGTTTATATAGAATTTATTTTAAAACCATATTATATAATATAGGTTTGGAGTATTCATTAATGGTTCTTAAAATTAAAAAAATGTATATAAAAGCATAATATTTTAAATTGCTAACATAATTTTTGAAATGTATCATTTTTGAAGAAATAATTTCATCACAAAGGAATTTTATGATGTAATAATACAAATCTTATATTAATACCATATTTAATTATGTGCCAAAAAATCAAATACCTCAATAAATTTTGAAAAAAATACTATTGGATTATTTGAATATTATGATTTCAAAAATAATATTCATATTATCAAAATAATTCTCTTAATATCAAAATTTCAACTTTTAAATAAAAAACATCCAATTAAATTAAATATATTCGTCTTTTATGATATAATTATTCATACCCTTATAAAAATTTCATTTAACATCATAAAATTATATTATCATTTATAATTAATAATTTTTTTTGAATAATAATATATTAATAAAATAAAAATTGTTTACAAAATTATTGAATTCATATAAAGGATTTTCTTGATTGAATCTATATATTTCCCAAAAAATATAAATTTTGTTTCACCATTTCAAAATATATTTTTTATCAAAATCGTTTTTTAATAATTCACAATGTAATATTAAAAAGTAAAAAATTCCATCATTATTTCACTAAAAATAAAATATATAAATAATATTATTAGGTTTTAGATAAATATCCCTTTAATGCACCAGTGAATTCGCTATGTGTATATTGTGTGTGGTGATATTTCCATGGGGTGGTTTGGGAAACATGGTTTCAAATTTGATCTCGATGTGCATGAACTTCTCTGATCATCATTTTTTCATATGATTCAATAGTGGAATATAATATTTTGTTTGATCAAGAGAATATACCAGGATATTATCAATATAAAAAGTTCTAATAAATGTGATACATAGGGTATGATCCTTCTTTTTGAGGACATCACTTAATTTTTCTAGGTAAAATAGACCTTATCATAAGACATAATATTATAATATTAATGGTAAATTTACATTGGATACATTATCAGTGGTTATTATGAAAAAAAGTATTCTAAATTTGATACCCTATTAAATTTTACAAAAATAATCAAACAATTAATTTTTTTTCTATAACTTAATTTATTAACAATACATTTACTCATTTAAAAAAAGTAGTTTCATTTATAAATATTCTTGTTATTATACTAATACCTCAATTACATGAAATTAAATCATATTATGATCAATTTTTCAATATTTATCATTTAATTTTCATTGTAGTCATGATAAACATATAAAAACAATTCACATGAGAATATGTAATGATCCACATTTTAAACCCGAATAAAATAAGATGGTTTTAGAACCATTTCAATTACTAAATGGTTTGTTTCTAAAATTGAGACTCGGAATGGAATTATGAGATTGGGTACACTTCAATGTGGTTTTCATATACTTGGGTGAATCTTTGTTATGTTTCTTGGGTGGCTCAATGGGTTTTGGGAACACCAGACCTAGAAAATAAGGATTTTGGAATACTATAGAGGGTGCATGGTTTTTTTGAAAACCATGTGACCCAAAGCAGCAACTATGCGGCTGTGTTTAATGGGACAATGACATTTTTCATGGTATTTCATGGTTTTACAAACCATGCACCTAGTCAGTGTGGTGTGCTCCAGTTTTATAGCAGAGGATCCAGGGTTAACAGACGGTGTTCCAAACTATGTAGCTTAACCATGAAAAACACCCAATTTTTAAAAAATTTAATAATTCTAAATTAAATTAAAACAAAAACCAAAATATAATCCCTCATACCACTCCCCTCTCATTTGATGAAGAACCCCCAAGGGGTATCCCCTATGCCATGCACTCAATCCCCTTTAGGAGCCTCCGCCATTCTTTGATCTCCTCCTAGATTTCACCAAATTTCATGTCCAATCCTTCAAGGTGAGTCTCCTCCTTTTATATCCTTCTAGTTTCTCAGCCAATTTAGGTATGTTCATCATGACCAGAGGTTCGAACGAACCATAGGTAGAGGTTAACATATTTTCTGGCTATTTTATTCGATGTTATGTCATGAAAATCTTCAATCAAGATGTGTTTATTGGTATTCCAACAACCAACATGATAGGCGAGGCAATTCATGAGGTTTTAGTCTATCATCTTTGTTTTGGTGTAAGATTTACATAATCTCATCTATTTTTCACTACCTATTTTCGGACCATAAGGTGTTTTTGAGTCCCAACTGTTTAATATGTAGTGCGTCAAACTCATCTTTATGGTTTCATGTCACTGAGTCAAGGGTGACTCACCTACATGATCATAGGTACGTATATGTCTATATGTAGGTTCCCCCGAAGAGGTATATTCATCTATCACGGTGTATATTTGTGTATGGGGATAGGTGTGCCTATGTATATATATGAAAATACTTATGTAGGTGAGTGGAAACTAGAATATTCACATCTGAAAATATGTGAGGATCCATTTGTGCATGCCCCTAGCCATGAGAGTGTGTGAAAAGGGGCTATGTGTGCTTGAATTTAAGTGAAGGTGTATATACCCAGTGGGAGAGCATCTTCTTATAGTTTGAAAGTTCCATGAGTTGAAGTGGATGTCTTGGTTCCACTATGATGTATAATCCCATCCTTTACCATTTAATTATGAAACCATTTATTTATTAATCGCACATACATTCAATCATAATTAAGTATGGTAGTTGGTTATTCAAGGTATTTCTTTGAAAAAGATAATGAAATATTAAATGTGATTGACTGTTATGGTTATCTTCTCCACATCATTGGGGTTTCTTACACTTTTGTGCAATTTTTAATAAATAGAATACATAGAATTTAACTTATTTAATAAAATGGGTTACTTTCATTTATATATGAAGTGTCCCTTTTCTTTTTGTATTCCAAAGAACCCAAGACTCCCCTTGGTAGTTAGGATTTCTTGGAATTGGAATTAACCAAATGGGTGATTGATTTGATGTTATAACCCTTTCTTTGAACTTAACCCTTGATATTATAAATGGAATGGCCATGTATTAGTCAATTCTTGAAATAATCAATGTGAATTTCCTAAATACAATGGTTTAAATGATATAGTAACATCCTTTGAATGGAGTGACCTTATCACTTGAACCCTTAAATGAATTTTCCATGTCTTGAAAAATGGGATGAGATGACATTGAATAATGAACTTACACTAAATGACATTGTTTAGATAAAAAATTTAGGTATTATTTAAATTTTGTCCTTATATTTGAGGGTTAAATGAAATTCTTCCTTATGAATATAATTGTGTATGGCTATAGGCGTACATGATAATTCATTGCCTCAGGTAATGGAATTGAATTTCATCACTATGTTAATTCTTGAATTGAAATAGTTATGATGGTTATCAATATGTATAAATGAGAATGTATTTTCATATATGTAATTAAAATGGTCCAATGAAATACATCAAAGGTTAATTCCTAATGCATTATATGTTGAATGGTTACACCATACATAGGAAGGGGAGCCATGGGATCGTGAGAGCCCTTGTGGAGAAAGTCTGTATGAGCATCCATGTTTATTTACATGATACCAAGATAGATCATTGAGTTGAGCCTAGGAAAGGACCTTGATCAATACCCTTGGTGATTTATTTCTATGTGTTCTGTCCTAATCCATCAAATGTTGATTTCCAAAGGACTGTGAGAGCCTTGTGTTAGGGGCACACCGTGAGAGCTCACCTAGAATTTGGACGGTGCTGGAATGTCCTAATCCACCCCAACATTATATATTATGTGATGTTCAAGATACTAAGTGTTCTTTGAACTATGTTAGGGGAATACCATGAGATTTACCCTATAATTTTGATGGTGGAGTTATGTCCTATTCCACCCCAACATGAAACTAATTCTTGTTTTCTAAAAGACTAAGGGTTCTTAGTATTGGGTTAGGGGTAGACCATGAGAGCACCCTTAGAATAGGATGGTTCTGGTACATCCCGACCCCTAAAGACATATATAATTCTACTTATATATATATATACTGACACTCTACATATATTTATATACTCATAAAGATTCCATGATCAATATATTATCTCGTCAATGATTCGAAGATCATATAGCTATTAGGTTCCCCTTAGGAACCTAGAAATGTGTTATTTAATTATTCAGTTCTGTCATTATCTCTCTATACTTTCATAGGGTTAAATTTATATTACAATGTATCGATTGTTCTAGACACCAATTGTGCCATCATAATGAGTTTTATATCTCACACCCAACTCATGAATCCATTTCACTTGGGTACTGGAGTAAACCATTCTTTTTTATATGACCTAGGACAATTCATGTGGTTGAATACATGTACCTGGAGTTACTAGAAAAGGACTTAGCTAGTGCTCTGAATGCTTATGGATGATTTCGTAGGACCTTTTAATCATTTCTCTTATTTGAGCCTACTTTTATTTATTATGAAAAGCATTAAGTTTGTTTTATGAATTCAGATATGTAATGTTACCATTTCACACATTCATTTGTTTCAAAAACAATCGTTGGACACTTTTGATCAATTATATATGAAGTTTTATTTTTTAATCTTTGATTCAACTACTTCTTATGAAGTCATATTCTATTTTCTCTTATTTATACTCAGGTAATAACAATTTTCATCTCTAATAAGAGTGTATTTTCTCCCCAATATCACCTCCTGAGACCCTCACTACTAGTTGACAGCCTCTAGTGTTTGGGGAGACACTCATGAGTCCATGTGACCTGCAAGTCTATCTACTAGTTCAATGGTAAGCTAGGTTAGGATGTTACAATGTTGTATGAGAGTTAGGTTTCATTACCTTTGTCTTACTACATTGGGTTGGTATCCAGAAGATTAACAATGTTTCTACACTTGGATAATATTCTTTCTCATTACTGATCACCCAACGTATGGGAAATTACCAAATTTACATGGCTGGGAATTGTTTTATATACTATTCATTGATAAATTTGATATGATTTCACCTATAGTTACTGATCAACTTTTCACTTCTTATGATTTATAAAATTTCTATAATTTTACGCTTGGCATAATTGGGAAAGGATGATGCATTTCATCCATCGTTATGGGAACATAGGAAATTCACATTCCTTGTATATTCCATGGCATATAGTTGAATATGTATGATTCTTATTGATTTGGAATTTTTTACATGATTGTTATTCCTTGTTAGTTGTTTTAATAAAATTCTTAGATTTGTACCTACTTAAGTAATTTTTAATCATGCTTTCATGTTAGTATAACATTCCATGTTGATCTGTTTGTCATTATTTTACTTTCTTTGGAATACATTTCATGTTAATATTCTAGGATTTTTTGTTTATAGACTATTTCAATGTGTTTACAATCTGTTATAACATTCTATATGTGTTTGATATGCAATTCTTTGCATGGGATGAAAATATGTGGGTTCTGAATAAACGAGAACCAGGTTTCGATTACAAGGTTTATGTGCACCCTCTAAACAAGAAATGGTAACACATATATTCAAAACATATTTATCATGATATATATGTATACATTTTAAGGCTGTTGTTAAAAATTAAAGTGTTATTTGTTCAAAATCTAATGTGAAATTATTCGGAATAAAGGGAGACAACATCGAAACTGTAAAGTGTATGGGCACATTACAAGTTTGTAGGTGGCCACCCATATGGTTGGCCCATTTTTTTAGAATGTTAAATTCTTAATTGGTTTTGGGTTTTATTAATGGGATCTACATCTCAATCAGTTGAGTGTATGGGTGCTCCATGAGTTGGGAAATGGAAACCCATGCAGTCGAACACTTTGTATGTGATTATGTTATACTGTGAAACACTTATAAATGCCAGAGTTGTTTATTTTTAAACTAAACTATTTTAGTTAATGCTTATATGTGGAACCTGACCTTAGTTGGCTGTTTGAGTTAATATTTTTTTGGGAAGACCCGTTTGGGTGTTAGAAACATTTATATGTGAAAAGATTGTATTGGGTTGTTTCAAAAGAACCCAGGATGGTAAATTGGACCCCCGTAGGTCACCTTACATTTTAGAATGTAATTTGATAATAAAACGTCCATTCATGATGGGATTTCAAAATATTTATAAATGATTAATGGTGTTGTTTGAAGTGACTTTCCATTTTTTTCCTTGTCCAGTTGGCTTAATCAAGTATTTTTTGTTATGTTTTAAAAAAAATTAGAGTTGATTCATGATTTTAAATATATTTAATTTATCATGTTTTTTAATTGGATCATCATAAAGCCCTTGGAATTAAAACCATATGTTGGTAACATGGTAAAAAGTCATGCATGGGTAGTTTTGAATTTCCCTTTGGGTTTCCTAGGAATGGAAATAGTAGTGATCTTCATAGGTTGTTTTATTTTTCATAATGACATAAACGTCAGGCTCTTGGGCCTATGACTCTAGTTCGATGTGACCAAATTCATGGGTTGATGATGTTCTTCATAAGGTGCTATCTTGTGGAAGGTATCACCCATAAATATTATGTGCCTTGCAAACTCTTGTGTGTTTTAAATGTTTGACATCGTTTGGGAACCATTGTTCCCTGTAGAATTTTTGGATCGTAATGACACCCTTGTCTGAATGGGTGTTCATGCTTTCCTTGACATTTTTATGGGCATGAGCCTCAGGTAGTTATGAATTTCATTTGGTTGGACGTTCATTAGGCTCGGTCAGCTTCTCCTTGGGTCATTTGACTGGTTCCCTTCTCCTTGGGTATTATTCATTGATTTACATGGTACTATCAGGTTTTAAATGAAATAAATAACAGGTTTATTTATGTTAAATCATTTAGTTTTGTTCCTATGAGTATGGTCTTGGTTCATCTGTAGGTTGAGTGACCTAGTAATTAAATCAATAGGTTCGTCCCAATGAACGAGATGAGTTTCTAAAGGCTCGGGGTTTTTGACATGTTGTCATCTTGGTTTTGGTTTAAGCTAGTATTTAATTTTAATTTTAAGATTTCCATGGTTATGGTATCTCAGAGGAGCGCCACACATTATTTTTTTTGTTTTGGTCTAGCACACTTGTGTGCAGCTAGTTATCACCTCCTTCAAATCTAGAACAATCCTATAGTTGGGAGCATCATGTCGAAAATCATATATGTAGCATTCCAAGTAGATGGGACACTACTAAAAAGGCCTATTGGTTATGGTTCATCATGTTTGAATGCCTTTTAGGTAAGTGGGGATTAACTCATGTTGACACGTCAGTAGGTGATGCATAGGGCGCACGGTTGGTTTGAAAACTGTGCAGCCCATAGAAGTAATTGTGCATCCTTGTTTATGGGGATAGATACATTTTCAAAATGGATTCACATGGTTTTTCAATTTATGTGCCTAGCCCATGTGGGGTGCTCCAGTTTTATAGTGGAGGACTTACGGTTAGCACATAGTTTTCCAAACTTTGCAACTTAACCATGCACGACACTCAATTTTTAGATAATTTACTTAATTTAAATTAAATTAAAACTGAGACCTTTAATCTAAACCCTATTTCCTCTCCCCTCACATTAGACACATCACCCAAAAGGGATCTAACCTATAACATGCACTCGACCCCCTCCATGACCCACCTCGGTTATTCGATATCCAACCATATTTCTCCAATTTATTGGATGATCCATCATGTTGAGTCTCTTCCTCTTATCTCCTTCTAGTTTTTAGGCCAATTTTGGTCTTTTCATCATGCCCTGAGGTATAGCCAAACCCTAGGTGGAAGCTCACCCTTCTGACTATTACATTTGATGCTGGTTCTTTCAAATGGTGTAACACCCCGAGATTTTATGAGATATATTATTTTTAATTTCATCTATTATACACTACACCAAGATTAGCTTGTAATATACGCCACACTGTACTAGCTTGCAGTATACGCAACACTATTCTTGGATTGTGTTATACAGAATTTCAAGTTCGTTTGATAACAGTCATTCTACACAACATTGAGTGTATATATATATATATTCAATGTATAAATAAAATATGGTTGGATTCTGTTATACGAAACAATTAAAGAGTCTTTCACTACACGCAACCCTTACTTGGCTTGCATTACACGCAATCGCGCCCTTCCTTGATAGCGTGTGTTGTACGTAGTACCGAGTTTTACTAAACAACGATATATGGTTATAATATTATAATGAACTATCCGTTATGAATATAATCCAATAAGTTTTGAATTTTATAACATTATTGTTCATCTTACACATTTTCTATAAAATGGTAAGAAAACCAAATAAATTTTTTGGGTAAAATAGGTATTTTTCAAAAATTGTAGTTTTGCCACCTATTGATGGTGCACCAACATTAAATCTAGTTTTTGACAAGTTTATAAGTTCAATTTGACAAAATAATTTTTTTTTGAATCAGGACAAAAAAAATTAACTTTGGATAATTTTTTCATATTATTCTGATAACTTTCATATTTTAATGAATAGTAAAAACACGCTAAATTTTAATTACAAACTACTTCTTTCATTGTAATAATTTATATGGTTAAATTATAATATTGAATGGTTTTAAAGTATAAATAGATTATATTTTTACCATTTAATATAATTTATGTCATTAGAATTGATTTTACATTGAATTCATAGGTACAATCATTTCAATCTTTGACAATGTTTTAACTTTTAAAACCCATTTTCTTAGCAACATGATTAAATTTAAATTAATTACTGAAAATTCTGTTTTTTGAATTTTGAAAAATGGATTCTATATTTTGATTAAGTGTGTCCAAATTATGTCAATAGGTTACATTTATTTTTTTGAAATTATGAATCGTAATTGTGGTAATTTTTATTTACTACAGTTAAAGGTAAATCAAGGAAATTAAGGGTCAAAATAAGATTATATAATCACCCAAACACTTTCCAAAATTCTATTTTATGACAAAAAGTAGACCCATATCACCTAAGGGTCATATTAGATTCATTTTATGGACTTTTGTCCATGAAAATAATTTAATTATTATTAAAACCAATGAAAGTGACAATATGTCACTCTCTTAAATATTATAAGTATAATAATTTTAATTTAGTGATAAACTTCATGAATCTTTGAAAATTAATAGTCTACAGAAACATAATAAAATTCTCTACATCGTGTAAATTTATTTATAATTTTTAGGGATTAAATAATTTTCATTAACAGTGTCACAATAGTGATGTTGAAATTATTTTATTGATTGAAATATCAAATAAATGGTTTTAAAAATATTAAAATAAATATTATATGAACAATTTAATGTGCTCCACTACTTTTATACAAAATTATGACATTTTAGTAATCTATTAAATATTTATTTCTAATATATCCTCTGTGTAGATTTTATTTAAAATCAAATAAATGAATAGTGTCAAAATTGACACTATTGTTATTTTATAAAAATAACATATTATAAAATCGTTTAAAAATCACAAAAATATTTTAAAATTATAAATTTCAATTTATATGTTCTAAAATTTCATAATGTATCTAATTATAGATAATTCACAGCACATAAGTAATTATTTATAACAATTTAAAATTTAGAATCTTATGAACACAAATAAAATTTAATAGATTAAATAAGGATAAATCAAGTTGATAATGTTTAAAATAAATTCCCTACTCGTCTAAATTTATTTTTTCGATGAGATTAAAAACCTATATCATCTAATATTATAGTTTGAGTAATTTTTGGATGTTTTTATGTGGGGTTGGAATTTATTATAAATTAATATTTCTTATAACTCCAAAGGTGCCCCTCTCCTCCCTTATAAAAAGGGCACCCCATCCCTCTTCTCTTCACACCATTTTGAGCTTTGAAGCTCGGCCAACCCCTGTCCATTTATCTTATCCACATCTCTAGAAACATTCTGGAGGTTCTGGTCTTCTCAAAAGTCCATCTCTACTTATTTAAGAGGAATCTTAAAGGAGGTGCATCAAAGAAGAGGTAATATTTTCTTCTGATTCTATCATGTTTCTTTCTTCTTCTACTTATTCTTCTTTAGTTGTTTCATTATAAATTAATAGAATCAGTATAAATAATATACTGATATATTATTATAAATATGAAACAACCCTATTTCACTTGCTATCCATCCTACAGAAAATGAAATCACCGCACGTGCGTACGTACGAAATACTGTCTCCATGCCGTGGTGTAATCTATTTTCGACCACCACCTTACTTGGATGGGTATAATGGAGAAAATAAATAACTATATATGATTATTGAAAAGTGATATTGATTCTGATATATTATTCATACACTTCAATAAAATTCCACGATCATGGATATGATATCATTGCTCGTGCGTACGTACGGACTACTGTCTCCACGACGTGATGAGATTCATTCTCCATGTTAACCATTCATAAATTATTATAAATTATATATAATGAATAATAATTAAATATATGACAGAATAATGATACTATATTTATATATATATGTATATGTATGTATGTCATCTACATAATTCCATTCAATTCAATAAGTAAACGAAAACAGCGTTCATGCGTACGTACGGCCTACCGTCTCCATGAACGGTGTATTTCATTCCATTTATCGATCTATCATATATATATATATATATGAATATAATGAATATATATTATATATAAATCATGTTTTTCATTATGTAATTATGTATATCAGGATATAAGTAATAATATCAGGAACAAAAAGTTGAAACACGTACGATAAATGAAACGATTTTACCCAAAACGCTGCTTTAACATGGAATTTACAAATTAATGGGTAATATAAAGTCATAAGTGAACCATATATGATATCATAACAATGAATATTATTCTGTAATAATTCAATGACATTATTTGAATTATTATACAGGAGGTTCGGATACATACAAAGCATATCGGACATAAGGTAATGGATAACTATTCCAATCTTGCTCTTATCCGAGATTGTTTATTCGTAAGTATTTACTGGGGTTTTTGTTATCATCCATGTCCCTAGTTTCTAAATTTTTTTCATGTATGTTTAATGGCATTTTTACCCATTTTTTAATTTTACCACATGTTATGAAGGAATCATTCTTTTGTTTACAACACGAGGAACTTTTTGACTTCTTTGACAAATGTACGAGGAGAATGTTATTTTTAACTTATACGGTGTGAATGAATTTTTAAGGTTTCATAACGCCTCATTTTCATGAATATTCCTCTACAAGATGGCATGATTATTTTTAAAAAAAAAACCCTTTTCTTTTAAAATTTCATGGCATTTTGTGAAAAGAAAATGATTTTGAAGAAGAAAGGATACTTTCCTCAAGAATTCTTTTCATGTGTTTTATCAAAACAATTTTCCATCTAAAATGAAATTATTTAATATGTTTTTATTTCAAGTATAATGTCTCCATTATTTACATGATTTCATCTTCTTATGATGAAATGATATCCATTTCTATTATATGGATTATGTTATGATGGAATGATGTTTAATAATCGGATTCTATTATATGGGTTATGCTATGACGTATGATTTATGATTTTGTGGCACATGAAAGAATGATTTCATTATGAGATGAGTGGGACCAATATCTCCCTCCAATGAATAGGGTAAATATTTATATCTCATGAGATATACATGGCTGGAATGGTATGTTAATCTGTTTTAGTGTTACAGGACTGGAACGAGGAGTGAATTCGATTCAGAAAGGGACTTTGTCCACTAAGATTGTCTTGGCAGCAATGCCTTGGATAATATGGAAATTATATCACGTGCTTAATGTTTTGACACAATCACAAGTTTTATTTTCAAGCTAATTTATCATGATTGATGTTCTATTATGATCTATGCCTTATGTACTTCCATATTTTATGTCATTGCTCAATATTTATATGGTTAAACATTATGTTCATGTTTTTATGTTTCAAATGTATTTGGTTTGTTTTACTTTCTCCATACATTCCCTTACTGAGCATTTGAGCACACCCTTTTTATGTTTTCTTTTCCCCAGGATTTAAAGAAATGTTTTAGGTAAGAAAAAAAGGGGAATATCTTTATAGGAGATGTTGATGATCTTTCACCACGATTAGAAGATTATGTTCTGAGTTTCCAAAGACACTAAACTATTACGGTACTTGAGTGTTAGTTCTTGTTATGTATTATATATTCTGCAAAAGTAATGTATTGTCCATGTACATCATGCTTTGGGTCTCTACAGTTGGTGTCAGAGGAAAAGTTTAGTCAACCATTGGAATCTACGATGAGAGAACTTTAGTGAGATCCCTATACATATTTCTATGGTATCTCTAGGGATGTCTCTAAGGTTTAGTATAACTATTGGTTGCAGTCCTAGAATTATTTTGACGATCAAGAATAACCTAGGGTGAACATAGGGTGTCATGGATTAAAGAATGTGTGATAAGTTATACATCCCATATGTGTATTTTTATGATTATGTGGTTCCTTGTTATTTTAACGGTTTATTACACCATGGTTTCTGGTTATAGTTAATGGCGGGAACCAGAAGAAATTGGTTTGACATAGAATCTGATAGGCAAATTGGTGACTATGAGCAGCGAAATTGCTTAATGCCTAGAGAGAAATATATTATGATTATGCAGAATCAGACATCGTGATATATGATTTACAATATGATGTTTAGTGGTTTTCCCAATTCATCAAATAAGAGGAAGATGTAATTTTATGCATGTTCGCATGTTGATGAGCATAAAGAATGGAAGATTGAGATTTCTAAAGAAGGGAATGAGAACCTTGATGAATACATCAAATTGATGGAAAGATGTTATCTGTGTAGAGAGAATGGTCACAGAGTGACAGACTGTTATGGAGTTCAATGTATTATATTTTGAGAACATGGGTATTACCCAACTCAATGCCCGGACCGAATAGGTTACTTCTAAATCAAGGAAGGACTTATTCCATGACAATCATTGAAGAGGATGTATTGAAGTGTTTATGTATTGGTATTCAAGAATAATGTTTTTGAGGTATTTTTATGATATATTGGAATATCTATGTATTGATCCATTGTGGTTTTCCATAAGAATATGGTATCGGTAACCATGAAAAGTGATTGAAATATTTTTCTAAAGTATATGAAATGCGCATAATGAAGGGATAAGGAGAAAATAATATGTATGATAGTATTCATGAGCTCAAGACTGATATAAGGACAAAGTGATATCATGGTTTGAGTATATAGAAATTTTGGGATTTTAGTATGTGGAAAGAGTTACCTTTTGAAAGCATTCATGTTTTCATTGTGGTTATATAGTAATTCATGTTTCAAAAGAATACATGATTAAGGTATTCACATGTTTAGAATGTGACCAACAAGATATATCTTATGATATATGGGGGATAAATGATGGAATTCACGTGCTTGTTATGTGACATTTCAAGTAATCATTTTCATTATACTATGAGAATGGGCATATGTATTTTGGATAATCCTAAAGATTTCAAATAGATTATGTTGGACATTATATAGTATTTTTTAAGGATAGAACTTTTTTCGATATTATTTTTGGAATGTTATAGTAGTATAGTGATAGAAAAAGGACAACCCGTAGGACGGGCGACAACCCATCGTGTCAGACAAGGCTGTGGGAATCAAACCCACAACCAAAGTGCGGTAGGCCTTAATCACCTACCACTGGCCTACATGAAGTCCCTGGTTAGTAGAAACTAGTTTTATTTTATTAAGTCGTATGATAGATGATGTATAAGCCCATATTTGGAATCATATACGATTAAAATCACTATAGATGGTCTTATGTATATTTGATTACTTTTTCTAACCTTTTGTTTGAGACAGATGGAATGACCCATCATTCTATTTCATGATCTGCTAACACTTCAGGAATGAAAAATTCAACTTAATTTCTTTAAGAGATAAAGTGGAAATTGTTCAAGGCACGAACATCAGTGAGATTATACCGAAATAAAGTAAGTATTTCTTCTAATTCAAATTCTTCAACTTTAGAGAAATGATCTTGAAAACCAAAAATGTTGTCATAGAGCCCTTATATCTGATGAACCAGATGGTACCTTAGATCATCACAAATTTATGGCTTTGTGACTGTTGGCTTTATCATAGCCATGTCCTCTACCACTCCCCATCAGAACATGATGGTTAGATTTTTCTTCCATATCCATATTTCCACCTATGTTCTCCTATGTGGAAACATAGTGATGAGTAAATCTGGGTAACTGTTACATTTCTTACTTTAATTTTTAAAATTATGTTTTATTATTCCTTTTACGATGTGGGTTTTTATGAACAAAACTTTCAAGTAGTAAACGATTTATAACCCCGATGAATTTCGATGGAGAAATTCATTTTAAGGGGGGTAGAATGTAACACACCAAGATTTTTTGAGATATATTATTTTTAATTTCATCTATTATACACTACAACAAGATTACCTTGTACTATATGCATCACTGTATTATCTTGCAGTATACACAACACTATTCTTGGATTGTGTTACACACATTTTCATGTTCGTTTGACAGTAGTCATTCTATGAAACATTGAGTCTATATATATATATATATTAAATGTATAAATAAAATATGGTTGTATTCTATTATATGAAACAATTAAAGAGTCGTTCACATCATGCAACCCTGACTTTTCTTGCATTACACGCAATCGCGACCTTCCTCGAAAGTGTGTGTTGTACGCAGTACCATGTTTCAGTAAACAACGATATATGGTTATAATATTATAATAAACTAGCCGTTATGAATAGTATCAACTAAATTTTTAATTTTATAACATTATTATTTATCTTACACATTTTCTAGAACATGGTATGAGAACAAAAAATGTTTTTTGGGTAAAATAAGTATTTCTAAAAAATTTCAGTTTTGCTGCCTTTTTATGGCGCACCCATGTTAAATCTAGTTTTTAACGGGATTATAAGTTCAATTTGAAAAAATAAAATTATTTTTTTGAATCAGGATATAGAAATTTACTTTGGATAAATTTTTCATATTACTCTGATAACTTTCATATTTTAATGAATAGTAAAAACACTCAATATTTTAATTAAAAACAACTTTTTTCTTTGTAATAATTTATATGCTTAAATTATAATATTGAATGGTTTTAAAATATAAATAGAATATATTTTTACCACTTAATATAATTTATGTCATTATCATTGATTTTACATTGAATTCATAGGTAAAATCATTTCAATCTTTGACAGTGTTTGAACTTTTAAAACCTGTTTTCCTAACAACGGGATTCGTTTTAATTTAATTACTCCAAATTCTGTGTTTTGAATATTTAAAAATTGATTCAATATTTGTATTTAGTGGGTCCAAATTATGTTAATAGGTTACTTTTATTTTTTTGAATTTATGAATAGTAACTACGGTAATTTTTATTTACTACAGTTAAAGGTAAATCGAGTAATTAAGTGTCAAAATATGATTATATAATTACAAAAACACTTTCCAAAATGCTATTTTATGACTAATAGTTGTCCCATATCACCTAAGGTTCATATTAGATTCATTTTATGGACTTTTTTCCATGAAAATAATTTAATTATTATTAAAACCATAGAAAGTGAAAACATGTCACTCTCTTAAATATTATAAGTATAATAATTTTAATTTATTGATAATATTATTTAATCTTCAAACAGGAATAGTCTTCAGAAATATAATAAAATTATCTACATCATGTGAATTTATTTATAATTTTTAGGGATTAAATATTTATCATTAAAGGTGACACAATAGTGATGTTGAAATTATTTTATTGATTGAAATATCAAATAAATGGTTTTAAAAATATTACAATAAAAATTATATAACTATGGCATGTTACTAATCTATTAAATAGTTTGGTTCTAATATATCCTCTGTGTAGATTTTATTTAAATTCAAATAAATAAATAGTGTCAAAATTGACACTATTGTTATTTTATATAAATAACATATTAAATAATAGTTTAAAAATCACAAAAATATTTAAAAATTATAAGTTTAAATTTATATGGTCTAAAATTTCATAAAGTATCTAATTATGGATAATTCACAGCACATAAGTAATTATTTATAACAATTTAAAATTTAAAATCATATTACCACAAATAAAATTTAATATATTAAATAAGGATAATTCATGTTGATAATGTTTAAAATAATTTCCCTACTTGTCTAAATTTTATTGGTTGATGGGATTACAACCCTATCTCATCTAATCTCCGAGTTTGAATCATTTTTGGATGTTTTTAAGTGGGTTTCAAATTTATTATAAATTAATATTTCTTATAACTCCAAAGGTGCCCCTCTCCTCCCTTATAAAAAGGGAACCCCAATCCTCTTCTCTTCACACCCTTTTGAGCCTTGAAGCTCAGCCAACCCCTACTCATTTCTCTTATCCAATTCCCTAGAAACATTCTAGAGGTTATGTTCTTCTCAAAAGACAAACTCTACTTCCTTAAGAGGAATATTAGAGGAGGTGCGTCGAAGAAGAGGTAATCTTTTCTTCTGATTCTCTCAAGTTTCATTCTTATTATACATTTTCTTCATTAGTTGTTTCATTATAAATTAATAACATCAGTATCAATAATATACTGATATATTATTATAAATATGTAAAAACCCTATTTCACCTTCTATCCTTCTACGGAAAATGAAATCACCGCACGTGCGTACGTACGGAATACCATCTCCACGCCGTGGTGTAATCTATTTTCGACCACCACCTTATTTGGATAGGTATAATGGTGAAAATAAATAAATATATATGATTATTGAAAAGTGATATTGATTCTGAAATATTATACATACACTTCAATACAATTCCATGATCATGGGAATGATATCATCGCTCGTGCGTACGTACGGACTACCGTTTCCACGACGCGATGAGATTCATTCTCCATGTTAACCATTAATGAATGATTATAGAGTATATATAATGAATAATAATTAAATATATGACATAATAATGATACTGTATTTATGTATATATATATATATATCTTTCATCTACTTAATTCTATTCAATTCAATAAGTAAATGAAAATAGTGTTCATGTGTACGTACGGCCTACCGTCTCCATGAAGAGTGTATTTCATTCCATTTATCGATCTATCATATAAATATGTATATGCTGAATATATATTCTATATAAATCGTGTTTTAAATTTTGGAAATTAGTAAATCAGGATATAAGTAATAATATCAAGAACAAAAAGTCGAAACACGTACGATAAATGAAACAATTTTACCCAAAACGCTGCTTTAACATGGAATTTACAAAAGGAAGGTTAATATAAAGTCATAAGTGAACCATATATGATATCATAACAATGAATATGATTCTTTAATAAGTCAATGACATTATTTAAATCATTATATAGGAGGTTCAGATACATATGAAGCATATTGGACATAAGGTAAGGGATAACTATTCCAATCTCGCCCTTATCTGAGATTGTTTATTCGTAAGTATTTACTGGGGTTTTTGTTGTCATCCATGTACCTGTTTTCTGAAAAAAAAAATTCATGTATGTTTAATGGCCTTTTTACCCATTTTTGAATTTTACCACATGTTATGAAAGGAATATTACATTTGTTTACTACATGAGGAACTTTTTGACTTTTCTGACAAAAGTACGAGGACAATGTTATTTTAACTTATACGACGTGAATGGATTTTTACGGTTTCATAATGCCTCATTTTCATGAAACTTAGTCTACAAGATTTCATTATTATTTTCAACGAAACCATTCTCTTTTAAAATTTCATGGCATTTTGTGAAAAGAAAATAATTTTGAAGAAGAAAGGATATTTTCCTCATGAATTCATTTCAAGTGTTTAATCAAAACTATTTTCCATCTAAAATTACATTTTTTAATATGTTTATGTTTCAAGTAGAATTTATCCATTATTTACATGGTTTTATTCTTCTTATGATCAAATGATGTCCATATTTATATATGGATTATGTTATGATGGCATGATGTTTTAGAATCCCATTCTATTACAAGGGTTATGGTATGACGTATGATTTATGATTTTGTGGCACACGAAAGAATGATTTCATTTTGAGATGGGTGGGACCAATATCTCCCTCCAATGTATTGGGTAAAGATTTATATCTCATGATATAGGCATGGCTGGAACGGTATGTTAATCCGGTTCAGTGTTACAGGACTTGAACGAGGAGTGAACTCAATTAAGAAAGGGACATTATCCACTAAGATGGTCTTGGCATCAATGCCTTGCCTACTTTGGAAATCATATCATCTTCTTAATGTTTTCCCACAATTAAAAGCTTTATTTACAAGCTATTTTATCATTATTGATGTTCTATTATGATCTATTCCTTACGTACTACCATGTTTTATGTCATTGCTCAAGATTTCGATGTTTAAACATTATGATCATGTTTTTATGTTTCAAATGTATATGGTTTGTTTTATATTCTACTTGCTTTCCCTTACAGAGCATTTGAGATCACCCTTTTTATGTTTTCTTTTCTCCATGATTTAAATAAAGGCTTTAGGTAAGAAAAAAAGGGAAGATATTTATGGAAGATGTTGAAGATCTTTCACCACGATTAGAAGATTGTGTTCCATGTTTCCAAAGAAACTAAACTATTACATTCCTTGAGTGTTGTTTCTTGTTATGTATTAAGTATTCCAAAAAAGTAATGTAATGTCCATGTACGTCAAGATTTGGGTCTCCACAAATGGTATATCGGTATATGTTCATGGGTATTTTAGAAATCACAACCAAAGGCAAGGAAGTTCAGTTTTTTTCAGTCTACATGCTTTGTTTCAAGGTATGATTTACACATTATTCACTATTTTACACTACCAATTTTAGGAACTTATGGTGTTTATTAGTCCTTAGTTTTTAATATGTTTTGTGTTGAACTCTGATTCATGGGTTTGAGTCATCGAGTCATGGGTGACTCGCCTTCCTGTGCATGGGTACATATATGCATATACATAGGTTCCCTCGTTACATGTATATTACTCTATAGTAATGGATATATGATTATGGTTCATTGTGTTACTTTGTATATATATATAAAAATTCAAATGTAGGTTACTGTAAATGGGAATATGAACATATGCATATATGTAAGGATCATCTAGCGCATACTCATGGCCATGTGCATATGTGACTAGGGGAAAGGTTTCCTCGTATCTAGGTGAATGTGTGTATACATAGTTGGGGAGAAGCAACTTTTTGTTTGAAAGTGCCATGAACAAAAGTGGATTTCATGGTTCCAATTTTAGGTAGGATTCCATCCTTTCCCTATTAATTATGAACGAATTAATATATTAATCACATATACATTTATTATTAATTAAGTGTGGTAGTTTTTTATATAAGGATTTATTTGACAATGATAATGAAATATTAAATATAATAGACTCTTATGTTTTTCTTCTCTAATGCATTGAGGTTTCATACACATTTATTCCATGTTTGTTAAGAGGCATACATAGACTTTAACTTATTTAATTAAATGGGTGAAATTACTTTTTATATGAATTGTTCATTGTTTTTTGTATTTCAAATAACCCAAGAGTCCCCATCAGAGTTTGGTTTTCATGGAATTGGAATTTCACATATGGGTGATCAAGTTGATGTCATAAACCTTTCATTGAACAAAACCCTTGACATTATAAATGGAATTTTAATGTCATTGTTCATTTTTGAAATGGTGAATGTGAGTTACTTAAATTGAATAGTTTAAAAGAGATAGAAACATCCTTGAAATGGAGTTCCCTTTGAACTTGAACCCTAAACCAATTTTTCCAAGTCTAGGGAAAATTGTTGTGATCACATTGAATAAGTAACATACACTAAATGATAGTGTCTCTATTAAACGGTTAGGTCATATTGATTTTTATTTACTTATATTAAATGTTTAAATGAAAGGGTTCCCTACAAATGGAATTGTGTATGGATTTAGGAATTAATGAGAAGTATTTGCCTAATGTAATTGAATTGAATGTGATCACTATGTTATTGTTTTAATTGAAACACTTAATATGGATTACCTTAAGTATAAATGTGAATACTTTTTCTTATATTTAATTGAAATGGGATAATGAAATGCAAGAGAGGTTAATTCCTCATGCACAATATGTTTAGTAAAAATGCATTACATAGTAAGGGGATCCAAGGGACCCTGAGATCGCTTGGGGAGGAAGACCGTGTGATCTTCTAGGTTGATTTACATGAGACCGTGAGATATCATGGAGTTGGGCCAAGGGATAGAGAGTGTGTGTTACCATTGGGGATGGATGTCTGTGTGTTATGTCTCGATCCTTCCACCTTCGGTTTCCGAAGGACTGTGAGATTCTTGGGTTTGGGGTAGAACGTGAGAGATCCCATGTAATTTTGATGGTGGTGGCATGTCCCGATCCACCAAAGCTTGTATCTATTACGTAATGTTCAAGAGACTAAGGGTTCTTGGAATTGGGTTAGGGGTAGACCGTGTGAGTTTCGTTGGACTATTAGTGGCGGAGGTACATCTTGATCCACCACAACATGAATCAAATGGTTGTTTTTCTATAGACTAAAGGATCGTATTATTGGGTTAGTGGTAGACCATGAGAGATCCCCTGAAAGTGGATGGTGGTGGTACATCACAATCCACCCAAAACAGATAAACTTCTACATATATATATATATATATATATAATGTTTCCTTGATCAGACTGTTATCCTGGAAATGATCCGAAGGTGGTATAGCAATCAATTGTTCCTTAGGAACCGGGACAATTGTTATTTATTTATTATGTTCTATCATTATCCCTATATACATGCACAAGGATAGAATACGGTAGTTATATCCAACAGATATTTATATCACACACCCTACTCGGGCAGCTATTTCACTGGGGTACCAAATTAGACTTTTCTTGTTTACAGGGCCTTCGAAGTTGATTGTTACTATATTCTTTTACATTGAGTTTGGAGAAAACGACTGATCTAGGGATCATGGTTATTATGGATATTTCCTTAGGACCTTTTATTTCATTCCCTTAATTGATTCCAGTTTTGTTCTACTCTGAATGGCATGGTGTTTTTTTAATACTTTAAGATATTAAATGTTTCAATGTCATGCATTCCTCAGTTGGATAAACTGGTATTTTCCACTTTTTCCAATTGTATGAGAATATGTCTTTTTCTGTCTTTCATTCATCTGTTACTTATGCTATTATTTCCTATGGTCTACTATTTTTACTCTAGTAATAAAATTTTTTATCTTTGATAAGAGTGTATTGTATCCCCACTATCACCTCTCAAGACAATCACTACAAGTCGGCATCCTCGGGTGTACAGAGAGACATGATTGAGGGCATGTGTCCTACCAATCTGACTACTGGCTCAATGATAAGATGGTTCATGACATTACATAATCACCTTCCAGGTAATATAAGACATTCTTCAAGATGATATTTTCCACACCATTCGCAAGATGGGAACATGGTTTCATACCACCAGATTTCATTGATGGATTATTCTTCTTTTCCTACCATCTGGGACATTTCTTGATCCTATATTCATGGGATATATGATCATCAGTAAACTAAATTTCTTCCTTCCCTGCCCATAAAATATCTTCTCATCACTTTTAAATCCATTGGAATCTAATGCCCTTTTCTATATTTTTTCTAGACCTTAGTAGAGCTGATTACCTTTACAATCAAAATCTGGAATAAAATTAGGTGCATATCATGAAAATATAGTGATTTTTTCTTCATATATGCCCAAACAATCATCCCCCATAGGTATCAATGAAAATAATTTTTTTCATACAACGATGAAAAGCATTAATATAATATTTCACAGGAAAAATATTCACAAATTCATGTTACTCCATGGTGTAAATCTATTCTCATTCTCTACAATTCCAAACCATTAACCACTATTGACTAGTTTCACCTTAGAAATACAAGATCGAAAGAGTTAAATTTTTATTATCTAAATTTCCGATGAAATTGAATATATTATCTAGGGATTTAACCCATCCTTAAGGTAGCATAGGCTCAGATGAACCACTAAATTTGAGAGGGTGATATTTTATAAAATTATTCACTTTAAACATGTTCATTTATGGTGAGTGTGGTTTCTATCCTACCTAGAAACCACCTCCATTTATATATTATTTAAACTAACTCATAATTATAAGAAACTAATATGTTCCAATTTTAACCATTATATGTTTCTAATTTGGAATGATATCGTCATCTCGGTTCCTTCATATTCCAGTTTATCTACATACTTTTAAAAATACAATTCTATGTAGAAATAGTTTAGATAATACAACATGGAAATAATAAAATTTTATAACAAAATTAAATAAGAATCCTATAAGGATATTTACAATCATTATCCAAACCTCCAAAATTATTTTAACCATGATCAGATTCAATATATAAGGACACATCCATAAACTATAAATATTCTTATGACTTTAGATAAGAACTCAAATTTTAATTTCGTGGATCTATCTAGGATTAATGTTTTAGATAACTAAGACATAAATTTTACATAAAAACCAATAAATTATATTCTTGAAATTCCCCTTAGAATCAATTATTTTAAAATTGAAAAACTTTTAAAATGAAACATATTTTTTTCATATACAATATTTGAAATTTCTAACATGATTTATTATTTATTCCTACTCATCCTTAACACAATTAAAAACATTTTAAAATGAGGTATGTGTATAAATATATTATTATGTTAAATATTATAGAAATAAATATACTGTTTTTTATTTAAAAACCCATGAGATAATAAATTTGTTTCCATTAACATAATAAACTTTGAATATAAAAATAATTTAGTACTCCTGAATTTATCTTTACTACAAATGTTTTTCCTAAAATAAATTATTATAAAACAAAAAGGAAAAACAACAATAATGAATTATTCAAAGAAAACATTGGAACCGATTAAATCACATTATTAAAAACAGTATTTTTTATAATAAAGGGAATAATACCTCCATTGAAAATATCATTATCTTACTTTTTTGAGATAAAAAAATTCCAATGAAAACTCATAAAAAATATTGAAAAGTCATATATGTTCCATTTTACATGATATTTATAGAATCCTTATAATAACCCTTATAATTTTAATGACAATACATTCAATTTACATCATATTTATCTAAATAACATATTCATTACCCAATGATTTGTAGATATATATCAGTATCACGCTTCATTTTGAGTTGTTTCGGGCTTACCCATCATAATGATCTATATTAGGCTCATCAAACATAATAAACCGTTTTCAAGGAAACTATAATGAATAACATATTTTAATCATATACCTTTTTATCATAAATTCCTTGAAAACATTTTTAAATTATTATTTAAAACACTTTTGACGTTGAAATACTCTTTCTCTTTAAACCCCAATTTGAAAACATAAATACCCAAGATAAAGGAAGAAATATTACAATTTGAAAAAATACATCCAAAAAATTGAATCCAAATAACAAATTATTGGTTTATTAAATAGAAAATCTATTGATTCCAAGTACATTAAAATAGATCAATATTTTTGTCTTTTTTAAATAAAATCAAAACATTCCATATAAAATATGTAAAAAGATTCCATTTGAAAATAAATTATAAGAAAGGTATAAAATTGACATTATAATTAAATTATGTCTATATAAATACATCATCCAAAAAAATTTAATAATATGTATATTGAAGGGAAAGTTTAGAAAATATGTCTTTAAAATATTTAAAATGAGGTTTTTAATGTAAAATGTCACTTAACATAAGTCAAACATTCCACATATGTTCTTGATATTACAAAATGATAAAATTATTTAAATTATTTAATTTCATAAGAACCTTTCCTAGGTTTATCATTCTTTTAATCTTATTTTTTTCCAGGATATAATCAATTTCTTCAGCAATTAACTTCATGTTGGACATTTTAATGATCTTCAGTTCATATATCAAAAATGATATCTTTATGATGATTATTTTCAGTGGTTTCATTAATCCATAATATATAGAATTATAATAATTAAATATTTATCATTTTATACATCAATTAGTCTTTTAAAACTGACCATGGTTGATGGTTAAGAAAAATTAACCGTGTTACAATCATAGAGAGGGTAAGTTGTAAGTACCTAATAGTAATGTTTATATTTTTCAATGATTATGAAGAAAATATTATAAATAATATTTTATATTTATATAATGATAAATATATAATAAAAATATTTTTTTTACTGAAATAGAATTATTTTATCCATCCTTCTAATGCATTAATGAAAAAAAATCACATAATTTTGTTGAGGTGGTAATCCATATGTACACATGAACGATGTTGTGATTTTTTAATGAATGGAATTGTAATAATATAGATGATATATTAATTTTTAAAATTTTAAATTATTTCATAAATATCATACCTAAAATTTAATTATATCAATTTTTTCAGCTATGAGAGGCGTTGATAAAAAAAAATCTAATCAGTTCGCGAGGCATTAGTCTTCCATATGCATGAACGATGGTTTTATTTAAGATTAGATAGAAAAGAAGAATGATATAGGTTATTACATTTACATAATCACATAAAAGTATATTTTAGATACTTATTTTATTATACTTTTATGGTTGGTGAATATTTTTAGGATATTGAAGAACGAATAAAATTAAAATGCATGGTTAAAAATGAAACCTCTTCTTATAAAAACCTCTAAAGGTTGACACAAAAAGTATTCTTAAGATAGTCTTATTATAAAAATAAAAAATATTATACATGTTAAGGGAAGTAAAAAAGGATTATTATATGGATTTTCCAAACAAATGTTTTTATGTGTGACAAAAAGATGATAAGATGAGCCCTTTTACAATTTATTGGTGGGGAACTCTTGGAATTACTTAAAGTATAAAATTAATGTAAATTAATTTTCATTGAAGAAAGGTAAAAAATGAAATAATTAGTATCTATAATGAGTATAGATCTAAATACTAATCTCCCATTAAATTTTTTCATGTTTTTATTAGTTTTTTACAATTATTGTCATCTTTTAATCTCTTTTAGCCCTTTTTAACAACTACTATGATAATAATTTTTTTTACTATTTTGAGGTCGAGATAGTTACTATTAGAAGAAAATTGAATCATAAATACATAATTGTTTTTATTTTCAATAATATATTATTACCTTAGATTATGATATGATTTTTTTTCAATTTATCTCGTTTAATATAACATTATTTATTAAAAAATTTCATTACTTATATTTTTGGGACTATGAATTTAATTTATCTTTGAAAACAGAATTACAATCAAGTAATTAGAATATAAATAAGTTTCACATCAGTAACATTTTATTTATATCATTGACAACCATGCTAAATTATATTTCAATCAAATTATATTACATTTAATATTTTTAAAATCGTTTATTTTATTTTATTTATTTATTCAATAAATATTGTGTCCATGTAGCATAAGCATTTAGCATAATTATTTCACCATTAAAAAGTGATAATAAATTACCTTGATAAAAATTATTTTTAATTAAAATTTCTATTTTTTCAAAATAAATAAAAATTATCATTGTCAATAAATAATCCATATATTAAAATTAATAGAGTGACATTTGTTACTTTACCCATTATTTAAAAATTATAAAGGTCAAATTTACCGTCAAATGGAAAAAAAAGTATATATATCTGACAATTGGATGATTGTACAACAAATAAACTCATATTATGAAATGAATCTAAGTGTTTCGCTCTATTTTTTGTCATTATCATTTTATATTTAACTTTAATTACCTGATTTACCCTTACCATGGTGAAAAAATTCAAATAGGATACTATTCAAAATAAAGAGACGTAAAACCGACATATTTTCCAGATTTTCACATCAATATTCCAAATATATAAAACATTTTTCAATATTAAATTCTCATAAGTAGAAGAATTTAATTTGTCATTACCTTCCTAAAATGTTATGAAAATTAGTTTTCCAGAAAAATTCCTTTTAATTATATGTTTTTTGTTATGAAAAATTAAATAATAAAATTCAATCCATAGACTAAAATTTCGTCATTTTAAATAAAAAATAAATAATTATATTTTGATACTCACCTTAAAATATAATACAATTTTTTAAATAATTTAAATGGAAATAAAATTCATTATTCATCACTATTCATTATAAAGAAATATTTTCCAAAAAGTTCACAAAACCTTAATCCTAAGATAATTTTAGCTTGTTTTATTTAGAATTTTTTTTTTGAAATTTAAAATCTATAACATTAAAATACCTATTTTAAATAAAATAATATAATTAATAAATACAATATTTGGTTAAAAATAATGCTTTATCATTTTTGACTGAAAATTTACCTAATATTATTATAACAATTATTACTCAATAAAATATAATTAATGAATATTAAAAAGAAGAAAAATTAATCATATTGACCCTTACTAGGATGTTACATAAAAAAATTCAACTATTATGACTTATAAGGTTAATTCAAATCCTAGAAAGAATATCTATTATGCCAACAAAATAGGTTCAATGTTTTAGAGGATGAGAGGGATCCTCAAAAAACAGCGTTTAATGCACAACAATCTGGTTACTCATAGAAAATCACATAGAAACAAATAATAAAAACATGTAAGTAAAATAAATTTTTTTTTCAATCTCTAAAATAGTTTGAAATAAAACAGAATCCACCTTTAAAGTAGAGGTATTCAAAGATGGATATTTTTTCCATTATGGAAGAGATTTTTATGAAGTTGTTAACTACAAACCATTAATTGGTGAAAGAGGAAGATATACTGGAGAAGAAATCCAAATGTGAGATCCAATTCCTATGAAACTAAAGAATATAGTTTTTCTACTCTAATCAGCACCACAATTGTAGAAAACCCCAAACTATTGAATGATATCAGCGCTTTTATCTATTAAGAGAAGATTTCATGTGGTTCCATAAAAGGGAGACGATTTCAAAAACAATTATTTTTTAGCTAAAAATGATGATGAAAACAAGAATATATGAGAGTATTCCTTTACCAATATCTAAAAATGGGAATTTGAATGATGGAAGGTGTTGGTTTTTTCATCTTGACCATCCATATTCCTCTACTTAAGGAAGATAAAAGTACCCCTCTCCCTTACTTCTCTAAATGTTGTAACTTGTATGAGGAGGTTTAGGAATCAGGGGGAGATAGAAATCTATAGGGTAGTTTTTTCATAAATGAATATGAAATGATGCTGAAATTAAATATGTAATTTAGTTGGAAATTATTTGAATAAAGTCATTGTTTATGCCTTTTAGTTTTTGTAAGAAGCTACCTAAAATGATTTTTTTTTCTTAGTTAATTTGACAAATAAAGTATATATTTAAATGATATATATTACATGGGGATATTTATTTTAATTAATCTGTCAAACCATGATAAAATTTCCCTAAAATATAGTATTATTATCCTTTCGGTTAGTGGATTCAATCAACTATGCTTTTATAATTAACTGAGGCTAGAGTATGGTTGAATCTTTAGTATACATATTCATATTCAAATATATTGTATCGACAATTTGATATTTCCTTTTAGGAAGGATAATTTATTGAAAAATGAAATCTCCAATCACATGATGGTAAAATCAAGTAGAAAATGGAATTTATTTTACAAAGGTTATCTTTGTAGTCAAATTTTCTAACAAATAGAGACGAATATATTATCAAATTTAACTCCGGTTTTATATATTGTTTTGATAAAAATAAGTGTAATATATTCTGGGATTTCGATTAATAGGTTTCAAAGAAAGTTATTGGTGTATTCTAATACATTAAATCTATTTTTGGAAATTTCATGGTTATTTTAGGCCCTCTCAATTTTATAGACATTTAATATTTATATGGACATCATTAGAAAAATATAATAAATCACTAAATCTTCATTTAATGATCCTAGATGATAGGGTAATAAAATCAAATTATGTTTTTTTGTTAACAAGTAACAAAAAAATATGTTTGTCAATGGTATTTCAATATTTCTTTATTCCTTAAATATTATTTTCTAATAGTGTTTTGGGGCTTTGGATAATAGTATGTGTTGAAAAAATGGGATACAAAGACTCATATGAATTTATGGGACGTAGTGAGTTATATAGATATAATTTTTTCGGTAAGATAAGACACTTGTTTTCTACATTGAATCCTTGATGATTAGACATAGAGATTTTGTAGACATCTCGTGTTCTAAATGGAAATCTATCTCACTAGAGTTATTTTGTAGAGTAATATATTTATAGTTGAATAAATGATTTCAAAATATTGAAAGGATAAAAATTCCATATTTGGAAATTGAACTTGAAAATTTTCATAATTGGAAGTCAATATTCTATTTATATATAGGTATTCGATCTCATTGGAAGATTTATTTACCTCCACTATGGGGGGAAGAGTTGAATGCATTCACCTTTAGATTAAATTCATATAATTAAGAATGGTTCCACCATATTTTTAAATGTGGGAAGATTTGAGAATGATCCCTTTGTATTATATTATCAAGAAGAGGGGAAATGATTTAATCATCCTTTTAAAAAAATTAAAATATGGTGATAGTAAGAAATACCAATTGATTGTGTGGTATTTCCTAAAAAGAATATGAAAAAGTATGTTACCTTTCCTATTAAATTATTGACGTGATACTGTTCTATGTAGTTAGTTATGAGGTTGTTACATGGAGTAGATATTGTACAAGTGATGTTGGTTGGAGAATTTTTTATCATGGTTAAAAATATATTTATATTAGTTAGTGGAAATTAATCTTCCTTTAGTGAGAGATATATTGTGAAAATGATGTTTTAAAACATAGGCCCACCATAGTTTCATTTTCATGCTCTCTCAACCCTATATATATGGGAGGAAGCTTGACCTTATATGGGAACTATTAATTCTATCCATCAATGGTTGAACTATAGATAAGTGTCTACAATAATTTCAATATAACGGGATGTGCATGTTTTTGTGTCTATATCCATACAAGGTGTGCGGTTGTGGGTCATGCAATTTGATGGTGTTGACCAATGCATGGGTGTCTGTGAAGTGTTGAATGGGTTATGATCCCCTGGTGTCTATAAATTTCCCTCGGAGAGCTCATGTTCCAACATATAATGTGGAAAACTTATTAGGAGAAGATCAATGTGGGTATGAATGGTAGAATTAACTATTAAACCACTAAAAAATACTCCTATAATTATTTTCATCAGATTTTATTGATGAAAGTCATATGATAATCTCTGAATATCATCATCAACTTCTCACTAAAGTGTTTTGAACTCGACAATAGATGATTACTACACCATATGAATGAACACCTTACAACAGTTCCATGGAGGTTAATATGTCCACATCCTATCTTTTTCTTATGTAGTGGGGGGTTATGATTTAATAGAAATAAATTACTTAAATATCTATCGGGATATTTCATTGTGTGTGAGACTATACCACATTAAAAACCCACGGAAATGAAGGATACTATATGGTAGAACTAACCATGATGTAGTCCTTGTGATGTTGAGATCCTGCGATTTTTCACACACCACAAAGACACAGTTCTCCCCATAGAAAATGTCTTAAAATTATAATTAATTGGGTATTGCACCATGTAACAAATTCCCACACCTCTAAGGTAATTTGGGTTTATATTTTCGGTTTATTATTTTTAATGGTTTTGAAGATGTAAAAAAATATATACATTATGGAACTGATTTAGTTTTTTGGTTTTAGAGACTTCTTGGTCGTTCTACCATTTATGATGGACTACACTGAAAGGATTTATTGTTTAAATCATGGAGAAACTATATTGTAACATACCGGTTCCCGGAGCAGACTAGAGGTGCCCCGTACCCTGTTGGTCACATGGCCTCAAGCGCACTTCCTCAAATGGAAAAGGCTGCTAACAAGCAGCGAGGGCCTTGGGTGTGATCGTGGGGAAAGAATTCCATCAATGGAAGAGTAATTTAGTAGAAATAAACAAATAAAAATAGAAAAATAAATAATAACATGCAATAAGTAATCAGCGGAATACTAGAAGTAATAATCAACTAGACCACAAACATATAGAAATGAAGCATGCTACATATGTCTAGGAAAAGATCCAAATGAGTTACATTGATGGAATACAATACTTAATAAAATTAAAAAGGAAACAAATAAATTCCAGAAGCATTGCATGCCTCAGCATGGTCTCATGCTCTCTATCTTCACAGTAATCAAGTACCTGAAGTAGATGGGAACTTTCCATTATCTATACCTACAACAATATAATCTCTTTGCACCCAAAATTGTGACCCCAACATGGTGTGATATGAATCCCAATAGGCAACCACCCAGAGATCTATTCCTAATAGTCAGTGATTATATATGGCAGACAATAAAAAAAATGAAGCAACAAACAAGGAAGTATTTAAAAGTAATCAATCCTATAGTTTCAATTATATCCATTTTAATTTATTATTTAAGCATCCAACAATCATAAGTGACCCTCTAGGAAGTACTCATATCCAAACCCTTCTGGTTAAACCAATCAAATACAAGAAACCCTCTAGGAATTAATCACAGTCTAACCCCTCTAGTTTAGTTTCAAAAAAGAATCTCTAAGGAATCACTCATCTTCAATTCCCCTTGAGGTCTCATAACGAGGAACTATAGACACTCTTAGGGAGCACAAAGTCCACCCCCCCTCCCCCCTATGGTCTCGTAACATAAAATTAAACAGACTCTCTTGAGAAGAACATAGTGTCCATTCTCCCAATCTTCTACAACACCAGGTTCCCACAGTCCTGTGTAAATCAATCATTCAAAAATGATATATAGTATCCAAATTAAACCTCATGAAATACATGGATAAACAGTCTACAACATCTCACATCATGTCTGAAAAAATCAGTTCATCCTAATAATACTATGATTGAAAAAAAGCATTCTAATAAGAAATCTTAGACCAAACGGTCCATAACAAACAAGAATGGTAAACCAAATTCATATCATGGCAAGAACTACCCTATTCACAATAAAATAACCTCTACTCTGGAACACAAGGCATAGCAAGTACTAACTGGGATAAAAACCCTAAAAATGCAATACCTGTTCAAGGGTATTGGGAACTTTTTCACATAAAATTCAAAGACAAAATACAGAAAGTCACAAAACACCTACCTCGATGTTGTAAGATTGATATACATGAACCCTGAGCCTTTAATTGCCCTAAAACACCATAGGTCTACAAAAACACTAAAAACGTTCTACCTTGCATAACTCGAGAAAGAGGAGAAATCAGGAAACGGGGATCTAGAAGAAGGAAGATATTACTCTGGCAATTCCAATGTAATTTAAGGCGGTCAATTCAAATAATAGCTGATGGGTCGGGGTCTCAGATATGAATCGCAGTGTACGGTCGCTCCTAGACGAGACGAACAGAGAAGATGGTATTTCTGTTAAAAAGATGCGACCCCTGTGTGTTTAACGAAACAAAAGAAAAAGTACATGACATTTCTTTTAAAATTATGTGGTGTGTATATTACTTTACTTGTCCATGCTTTAGGTGGTCTCTAGGTCACCCCACATGGGTTTTTTCTCATCCGTTACATGGCCAGCACACCGCTACCCGCAACAACCGGGTATACAGAGTGTACATATAGGTACACGATAGGTACTCCTAAAATTTTCAGAAACTCTTATTTTTCTCAAAAACATCTAGAAAATAAAGAAATACCAAAAAAATCATCTTCTTAAAAACATCCCCCTTAATGATATTTCTCCTTCAATATCCCTAGCAAGGCTGCGTAGAGGAAGAAACCTTGAACAGCTCCAGCCACAATGATCATACATCCACCTCCCTCACCCAGGTATCATCCTATACTCATCTGTACTGCCATAGAACTCATACAAGAAGAACATATCAGCCATGGAGAAGCGTTTCACTATGATCGATTTTCTGGATACGTTTCTCCTCGAATGATGCATCCACCTCCAACTCAACCTCCTTGGGTTGAAAGACATGAGATGGAATGGAGAAGTAACGCTGAAACTGAAAAACGTTGAAAATATCATGAATATCCTGGCACCAATGAGGTAATTGTAGCTAACAGGAAACCAGTTTGACTCTTTCCAAAACCTCAAATGGTCCAACATATCTTGACAAAAGAATTCCATGTCTCCTAATAATCTTGTGTCCCATCCTCAGTGTGACACGCAAGAAAAAATGATATCTGACCTCGTACTCTAGAAGTTATTTCCACCAATCAGCATAATAATTCTTTCATGAATGTTCAGTAGCCATCTTCTTCCTAATAAACTCTCTATGTTTTGTGGTCTCTTGGATAGGACGAGGTCCCAGCATAGCTACTTCTCCTGCTTCCAACCATTATAGGGGTGATCGGCGTGGCCTACCATACATAGCATATTAAGGTTCTATCTGAATCGTTTCATGGAAACTATTAAGGTAGGAAACCTCCACAAGAGGTATGTGTTTCTCCCAAGAACCTCCAAAATCTAGGATGTATTCTCAAAGAATGTCCTCCAGCTCCTGAATCTTAAGCTCGCACTTTCCATCTGTCTGGCGATGGTAAGCTATACTCAGATTTTCCTGTGCACCGAAAGTCTTATGTAGTCCCTACCAGACCCGAGATATAAAATGGGAATCACTATCTAAAAAAATGGAGTTCAGAACCCCATATATACATACAATCTCTCAAATTTAGAAACTTCCCAGCTTATCAACACTGAAGGTCTCCTTGATTAGCAGAAAGTGAGAAACCATCAGAATTCTATCAATGAAAATCCAAACTACATCATTCCCTCGAGGAGATCATGGTATACCTATCGCGGATTCCATCATTACATCATTTACCTTGCACTTAGGTATAGGTAACTACTGCAAAAGCCCATCTGGTCCCTGATGCTCTGCCTTCACCTGCATATAGGTGGAACACTTCATGACGAATCCAGCAACATCTCTCTTCTTACCTAGCCACCGTTACTAATGGTGCAGGTTCTTGATACATCTTGGTGAAACCATGATGAACTAAACAAACTGAGGAATGAATGTCTCTCATAAGTTCCTCAGGCATGTTATCTAACACCCATAAGAGTCCATGATAATGCATGATCTCATCCTCACCTACAGCCCATCCAGGAATAGGGTCCTCTCATGACACAGTCTCTCATAGAACTAGTCCATCATCATCTAATATCTACCTCATTCACACTCAATTTATTATAGTTGAGTTAAAAACTATAGAATAAAGTAATTTCTTCCACTTTCTGTCAATCTCCTCTAAATGCATCTCAGAGAACTGAGCCATAAGCGGCCACTCACTACTACCATCTCGAACTACCTTTATCTGAGTCCTCCTGCTCTGTGCATCATCCACCACATTTCCTTTCCCTGGTGTGTAGGAAAGCACAAAATCAAATTACTGAAGGTACTCAACCTACATTCATTGTCTCAAGTTTAGGTCATGGTGAAGGAAAGATATACTTTAGTCTTTTGTGGATGGTGAAAACCACAATATTCTCTCCCAATAGATAATGTCTCTAACAGTGTAAATAATGAAAAAATACATCCAACTCGATATTGTGCATCGGTTAATTCCTCTCATGTGTCCTTAATTGTCGATTCTCTTAGGCAATGACTCCTTCTCCCAGTATAAGCACAACTCCCAACCTGATACCTGATGCCTTACAGTAAATAGTATACCTATTTCCCGGCTCTAGAAATACTAGTATCAGTGGGTATGTTAACCTCCCTTTCATCTCATGAAAGGCTGACTCACTAGAATTTGACCAAAATTACTCACACCCCTCTTATTCAGATCCATTATTGGTGCTGCTAACCGTGAAAAGTCATGTATGAAATGCATATTATAACCATCCATTCCTAGAGAACTATTTATCTCAAATACGTTCTTCGGCTGCTCCTAGGAATCTACTTCTCTCACTTTCTCTAGGACTAATGATACTCTTATCTCTAATATAACATGACCTATGAAGTGAATCTGGTCCTTCCAAAAGTGTAATTTTGAGAGCTTAGCATATAACTGATGCTCTCTCAGTCTACTCAAAATGATCTCAAGATGTGTGGCATCGTCATGACGAGTGTGAGAGTACACCAATAAATCATATATGAAGACTACCACAAATGAATCCAAGTATGGATGGAACACTCGGTTTATTAGTTCCATGAAAACTACAGGCACGTTCGTGAGACCGAATGACATAACCACATATTTTTACATACCATACCTACACTGAAAGTTTGTAAGAAGTCTATCAGATGGTCTAATGTGCAATAGATGATAACTGGATCTCAAGTCAATCTTCAAGAACACCCGGGCTCCACGAAGATGATCAAAGAGATCATCAATCCTCGATAAGGGATATCAATTCTTGACCTTCCACTGGATAAACCTTTGATAATCCAAAAAACATTGGAGGGTACCATATACCTTCTTTGAAAATAGGACTGTTGAACCCCAAGGGGATGTACTGGGTCAGATAAAACCTTTTTCATGTAAGTCCTCCAACTGCTTCTTGAACTCATGTAACTATGGTGTAGCCATCCTATATGGAGGAATGCATACCAGTGCCTCCCCTGGCACGAGCTCAATAAAAAATTCTACCTCTTGCTCTGTAGGAAAACCTACTAAGTCCTCTGTAAAGACATCTCTAAAACAATCAACCACTAGACTAAATTCCATCTGTGATATCCTATGGTCATCCAGATATAGACTAGAAATCAGGGTTGTAACTCCTCCCAAACCATGATGCTCAGGAACCGTACTGCTTTCCTAGACATCCCATTCTCCCTTAGGAAGAAACGATCCACCCTATGGTGATGTGAAACTCACCCTACAATGATAAAAGTCAAAAATCTCATGGAAGGAAACTAACCAGTCCGTATTCAGAATGTCATCATATCCTATCATCTTTAATACATAGAGGAACCAAAAGAATTGGCACACACCAATGTCAATAGGGCACTCCTTGCACTGACGTACACTAGTAGTTCTAGTCCCCAATAGAGTATCTAGAGTTAAGACAATAGTAGAAGTAAATATACAGAGCCCAAGGATCAACACAACATCAACAGATATAAAACTCTGGGAAGAACCTATAACAAAAAGTGTGGATGATAAAACTGAGGGAAGTAGAATTTTACCTCGAACAGTAGAGGGTCAAAGATCATGCTCATGGTGGTTCTGCTCTACTACAAAAGCCTGACCTACATCGCAACCCTATGAACCATGAACAAATACACCATGTGGCTATCGAAATCCCTACGTTGGACTGTTATAGCAATGACCTCCACTTTGGCTTGATCGATTTGAAGAACTCCAGTTCCTAGACTGATGTTAAATTGATTATCCCACTCGGGTACAAGTAGTCAATACAGAACCCCTATCACCAGCAGCTGATGAGAATATCTGACAGAAGCACTGAAGATGCCCCATATTTCCACACGATCGGCACTCCATTGGGTCTCTCGGGAAATATGACCTTGTATGGACACTCTTCCTACACTATTAGAATATCACCTAGCTACTATAAGAAGTATCACACCTACTACGATATACACATGTAGACTCCATGTGGTGCTTCCTCCAGTTAGTCTGAGGGGTACAAACTCTGGCTGTCAAACCGCCCAATTTCATAGCTCCAGAATCCATCAGATTTCTCTATGTGATCAGCACGTGGCTGACATGAGAGGTGATGTAAGTCAACCTAAAGATGTTCACCTAAGATATAATTTCATGACTGAGACCATCCTCAAACTTCTACACAAAGAATAACCCTTCTTCCCTTGGAATGGGTACGAATATTTGTAGCACTTTGAAGTGAGAATAATACTCCCTAATTGAAATAATACCCTACTCCAGACTCATGAACTCTGGGACTCTATCAGTCCTCAAATACTATGGGTAAAATTATTCATAAAAGGAACTCTATGTCCCATCCAAATCCATAACCTACCAGCATCCCACCTGTGAGATCACATCCAACCATCTCCTGGTAGAATCTCGAAGCATATACAAAGAAAGATTCACCATCCTCTATTGTTGCTTATCCAAATTCTAGAAGATTACTAGCATGGCATCTAGCCATGACTCTGCAGCCTAGGTCCTCCATCCCCTACGAATGTGGGTGGATGATGCTGTTGAAAAACCTATGTCAATTCTGCCATATATGTGGCAGGATGTGGTTCACCCCTAAAGGACTGCATGAACCTCATAAAGACCTCTCAGAACTATCTATCAACACCTGAATCTGGGATAATGGATGGTGCCACGACTGGAACTAATGGAGAATTTGCTGGTAGTCCCTAATCAGGAATGTCTTGTGTCTAATCACTGCCCTATAACTGGTGTACTACCAGAGGACATCTCAGTGGAATTACTCTACAAGGTCAAGCACACACCATAGTTATTGATTATCAATGATTGAAACGTAGATGTTTATTAAGGGAACATTAAAATGAAAGCATTCAATATTTCAAAAAAGTGGTTACACGACGTGTATAACTCCTACACGACTTGTTCATTTAAGCATTCACATGGGCATGTACTCCTTCCAACCCTGGTTCTGTAACACTCCATACACATGGTGTGTTCTCCACAGACACAACATGTAATTGAATCGTGTTCTCCTTCCTGATTTCTTCTAAACTATTAACCCACATGATTCTCTTAGATCTAGACTACACAAAGTGTTTGTTCCTAACACGGTGAGTACTAGAATGAACATCACCGACCCATGTTTTTAGTCACATGTATGGTTACAAGGTTGTCCATACATGGTGTGCTTGTTCCAGACACAGCGTGTACTAATTTCCCCTAATCCACAATTGACGTTGGACACATGGCTAGACACAATGTCTAAACACATTGTGTGTACTTCTAGTACATGGAATGTTCCACCAAACATTTCCCAACCCCATGTATAATCCCACATCGTAAGTAGCACAGTTAGGGACTAAATGGCATGTATATATAGTAAATTGAATGTACTTAATAAAAACAGTTCCATCCCTAACAGAAGGATACACGATGTGTATATATCATTACACGCCATTTATTCTCTGTTTTTATGGATAGTAACCCTTAGAAAATACTCCAAAACTGATAAAACCCTGAAACTGACATTAGCGTGCCAAATTCTGATCCATGAGGGCCCATACACCACATGAATCAAATCTTGGAATCTTATACATGTCATATACAAGGAAAAACAATGCAATGATCCTCCTAATTTTTATCCATGAGGGCCCATAATACCTCAAGAACCAAAGTTTGGAAGTCATTAAAACGAAACCTTACATATTCTCAATACCCTGTCAAATAGAAGGTATTATATAATGGCATTTATCACAACAACATGCATATCTACCACACCATCTATCACACCAAAATGCAATAAATAATGCACCATAAATTGAATGGCAAGAATGTATGACATGAGATCTCAAGAAAATGCTTATATGATGCATGAAATTGAATACCATCATCTCATCGGGTTTCAACAGAAATAGAACCTCAATAATATCAACAATAACAGCACAAATCATGTGAATCACCCAATGATGAAATCAAATCAGAGGTAATAATTGTAAAAAATGAAAACTCATAACATATGAGGTTAATTGGATTTTACCTATACATGGGTTAGCTACTCTCGGGGACAAATTATTACCAAGTACCAATTTATTCTTATCCCTAACTATAGGATCCAAATAGTAACTCAAGAAGAAAATAATTCCTCTGATAACACATTGTAACATCCCTGTTCCTGGAGCCGCCTAGAGGTGCCATGTACCAGGTTGGTCACATTGCCTCAAACACATTTCCCCAAATGTTAGAGGCTACCGACTAGTAGTGAGGGAATTAGGTTTTATCATGGGGAAACCATTCCCTCATTGGAACAGTAATGCAAAAGAAATAATCAGATAAAAATAAAGATAGCTGTAATAACATGAAATAAATAATCAGTTGAAGACTGGATGTAATAAACAAATAGATCACACAAATATATATAAATGAAGAATGATACAAATGTCTAGTAAAATAGCCAATCAATTAAAAATGATGGAATACAATACTAAAACAAAGTAAAAAAGGAATCAAATAAACTCTAGAATCATCACAAGCCTCAACATGGTCTCATGCTCTCTAGTTCCACAACAAATCATGTACCTGAAGTAGAAGGGAGCATGCCCTTATCTATAAATGCAGCAATATAATCTATTTGGGCCACAAAAGCATAAACCAAATAAGTTGTGTGATGAATCCTTGTAGGCAACCAACCAAATATCAGTGCCTGGTAGTTAGTGAATATATATAGCAGACAATAAGAAAAATGAAGCTGTAAACAAAGATATACTCAAAAGTAAACAATGATACAATTTCAATTACATCCCTTTTCATTTATTAGTTAAGCAACCCACAATCAAATGTAAACCTTTGGGAAGTACTCACTACCTAACCCCTCTGGTTCATCCAATCAAACATAAGAAACTATCTATGATGTACTCACTGTATAAACCCTCTGGTTCAACTTTAACATAAACTCTCTGAGGAAGCACACACCGTCAGTTCCCCATGTTTCCTTTTATTATTAACTATAGACACTATGGGGATGGACTCAACATCCAATTCCCCCTGTGGTCTTGTAATCAGGGACTACATACCCTTTGAGGGAGCACAATGTTCATCCCCCATATGGTCTCGTAATGTAAAAGTTAACTAACACTCTGGAGAATCCCTTAGTGTCCATTATTCCTAAGGTCTACTACACCATGTTCCCATAGCCTTGTGTATATAAATCATTTAAAAATGATATTTGGAAGAACAAATAAACCTTAGGAACTACTTGGAAAATTAGTATATAGTATCTCAAAACATGTTAGATAAAATCACTCAATCATAACAATACTAGGCATGGAAAACAAAGAATCCTAATAGGAAGAACTAGACCGATTGGTCCATAACAAACAATAATGAGAAAAAAATCCATATTATTGAAAGAAAAACCATATTCAAGATAAAATAACCTTGACTTGGGTACACAAGGCATAGTAGGCATTAACAAGGCTAAAAAACCTTAACACGCAAAACCCTATTCTAGGTTATTGGGAAGTTTTCCCATAATATTCAATGACTAACTACAGAAAAGGAACAAACCACCTACGTCGATAATGTAATATCAATATACATGATCATAAGGAATTAAATTTCCCTAGAACATTGTATATCTACAAAACCACTAAAAATGTCCAACCACAGATAACTCATAAAAGAGGAGAAATCATGAAACAAGGCTCTAGAAGAAGGAAGATATTACCATAGTGACTCCAACCCAATTGACGACATTTGATTCGGAGAATGGATGATGGCTTGGGGGCTCAGAGAAGAATCATGTCATACAGTCTCTCATGGACAAGATGAATGGAGAAGAAGCTATTTCTATGAACGAGATGTGACCCCGGTCTGTTTAATGAAATAATATAAAAATTACATAGTGTGTCTTTTAAAAGTACACATCATGTATATTCCGTTTCATGTCCCCACTATAGGTGATCTCTAGGTAACCCTACATAGCCTTGTGCTTAGCCATTACATGGCCATCATATCTCTACCCGTGACAATCGGGTATAGGGCGTGTACTTATATGTACATGTCGTGTACTCCTGATATTTCCCGAAACTCCTCTTTATTCTAAAAACAAAAACAAAAATGAAAGACATACCTAAAAATAAGATTTGGGTTCTTATATATCCACCCAAATAAATTAGATACTTGGATGTCACAACATCAAAAAGATACACGCTACACCATAGTGTACTTTTGTGAATACAATAGAATATTATGGGAAACATAAAACTAACATAAATGCATTAAAGATGTAGTTTTATTTTTTTGGAGGGTCAAACAATAGTTTTTTTGATTAAATTTATGTAAGTTATGTATTGGGTCATGCTACATGAATCCATACATTTTTAATATCATCCATATAGTTGTGCATTTAAGGTATGGATTTTTAGTGGGATTGTCGAGAATGTGGTTCAGGTAAATAGAGAGTTTTCTCTGGGGATGGTCACATGGAAATTTATATCTTTTAAATGTTATAATAACTAACACAAGAAACAAGTGGATTCATGTTTATTTAAAACTCATAAATTATCAATTAAATGGATTAATTTATATGAATTTATAATATGACTATAATGATGAAAAATAAACATGTAGATAGAATTTGAACCGTTAGACCACAATAAAAAAGCATATAAATATTTTGAAATGGAGCCAAATATGGTGAAAATTGAATATATAATTATCAAAGGGCATTATAATGGAATTATTATTATAAATAGAATGATATTAAATACAACCTCGAATCCATTGAAGAACTTCCCAAACAATAAATAGAGGTGTTTTTTATTTTCCAATGAAGAAGGGAATTCAAGAATCCTTTTTAAATTTAATGATAGTGATTCCATGAAATTTTATGGAATGAAATTATTCACAATATGATGTTCGGAACATATTTTTGAAGGAGAAAATGTTAACTAAAGTCATCCATATTATATCTAGTGTGTCTACAACAATAAGGTTACACTGATCTTTCAATGTGATGCAAATGTTGTTCCTTTGAAGCACTGCGTTTACAAGGGAAGTTATTAGGGAAGTGATCCTTGGTTATTTTTTATCCAATATTAAATATTGTAAGTAGAACGAGCCTTGGTAGGAGTTACCTTACCATACCTGAATGGTTGAAATTATAATATTTTTAGTGCATTGGAACAACTATGATCACATACTCCCTAAACAAAACCACAGTGTTGATCCAATAAAAAGTGTGTGTGTGTCTATGTTAATGTTAATTTATATTCAATTTATGAAAATAAGGAAAAGTGTTTAGGAAATCTCTAGGTATTTGACTAAGGGATGGTCACATCCAAAGGTAATAGGATCAATGTTTCAAAAATGGGAAAACATGCGGAAACTTCATAGTATGATGTCAATATATTTATGGTAGTGTAAATAGAGTGAAAAAATGTATAAATATGAATACTTTTTCATACCATGATTTACCCCCACCCCCCAGGGTCAATCACACTTAAGACCCTTGATGGATAAAAAAAGTCAATGTGTTCTGTCTTTTATTTTATTTTAATTCTTGTTTTCATGTGTTGATTTGGGTGTAAGGTTGACTTAGTGTGGTGATTAGGGTGTCTAAACATCATATCATCAAATTAAATAATCCTAAAGGGGATAAGGTTGCATTGCAGTAACATTTGTACATTGTTCAATATATTTTTCATAGTATCATGTAGATTGTTTCTGGTAGTTTGGAGGGCTTTCTCCCTAATAATTTCTACCTTATTCATCATGTTCTATAAGACGAAAAGTCATGTCCCTTATAGAATCTTATTTTCTCACTTTTTTGTTTTCTTTACTTTTCCCATTCCATTATATTTTATTATGTTCACTAGTGGTTCTTCACCTCTAAGTTGATTCAATATATTTTCCATTTAAATCATATTTAGGAGCACTAACTAGTGCAATGCTACCACCACCACTTCTTCCACCAGCTAACATGAAATAATAGCCATCTAGTTCAACAACTAGGTCTCAAGATAGACCACATCCATTATAGTAGGCCCCATATCCATTATCCTATATCATCATTAATGATGGGATCCTAAATAATGTTAGAATAAATTTATTATCGTGACATATGACTCATCTAAAATGTTGAGTTTTGGATATGATCATTATTGAGTGGATTGTACTATTGGATAAGATAGAGGATCTTTTGGGAAACACATATCTTTATGTAGTTACTTAATTCACCTCTCCCACCATTCATGAATTATTATTAGAGTTTGTAGCCACTTTTGAGTTAGGGGGACAATCATACATGTCGATCCTAGAGACCCTAGGAAATATAGCTAGTTCATCCTTGAAGTTTGACAATTCTCACATACCACGGTACAGTTTAACTAAGGGTGTAGACTTTACCACGATCCCACAAACTATATGACACCCATAGTTTTATTTTTATGTATATAATTTAAATTTGATTAAATATTTTTTTATTCCATGTTTTACAAATTTATTGGTAATTTTTGGAATATTAGAAAATCTACGGTCCCTAGATGTAGCAGGTTGCGCCACATCCAAGGGAAGTCACAATATGACGCCACCCTAGTATTCGGTGTGTTTTTATAGAAGTGACACCATATTGTTATAAGGGAAAGTCATGTTTCATCCCCACCCATGTATTGGGGGTATTTCTAAATAAGGTTAATTTATTAATTATGGTGGAATGTTATGACATAATTAAACCTCGAAAATATATTCAAATTTTGGGAGGTGTATCATGTTGTGATGAGAATAGGTAAAATAATGACAAGGTTTATTAGGACATATGAAAAGAATTTTTTACATTATGTGATTCTAACCCCTAACCCCTCTTTTTTCCTCCCATTTGTGAAACCCATGTTTCCCATACATGGATCTATCTCTTATTCATTGTAATTTGGAGATTTTATATCTCTTTTGGTGGAAATATTCAAGGTAATCCATATTAACTTGGATTCCCTCACCTCACTCTTTTAATTATATTGTTCTACCACTTCATTAAAAATTTATTAATCTAACTAAACATAGTGTCTGAATCTATTTCTAGGGTTTATTTCAAAATTAAATTTATTATATTTTCAACATGTGAGGAAATCATCTTTCTACTTTATGTGTTTTTTTACCAATGTATTGAAATCAAACTAAATTTAAGTTAGGTGTCTCTATATATTAGAATATACATTTATCATACCTTTAGTACATGAATTTAGATTGGTCTTATTTGTTAAATAACATTCAAAGTAATCAATTGAGGAATGATTTACATTCACACATTATTATTTGTATTTTTTGTTACTCCAATAGAGTTTTTCAAACAATTTGATTGGGGTTTCCTTATAAAATTAGTTTCTGTTCACATTAGATGTGTATAAAATGTTTTAATGATGATTTTGGTTCCAAATGGTTTTTAAAAATATGTTCTCAATAAGGATTTATTTTTTATGATGGATCCTTGATTGGTGAGCATTAGATTAATGTATAGTCATGTTGGTTATTTTTTTGATTCGGAATCACATGGGAAATAATGGGTATGTGATAAGTAACTTAGAGGGGTGAAGAATTAGCTTCATTTTTATACTATTCAGAGGGAATTTATAATGGGACTATGAAATAAACTATGATTTTTTTTGTCAATGTAGGCCAGCTAGTATTCTATAAAGTCAGTCCTAATTATCATCGTCTATTTTCTCTTGATCTTATATCCTATGATTCATTTCATATGCATTTTGGAGATATATTATTATTTCATATTCAACTTCTTTGTTGGGATATTATGATGATGATTAAACCTTTTTTATCTTTATTATATGATCTACTTTACTTGTCCATATTTAATTTTGTAACATGGCTTGGGTTTATATGACAAAATGACTTTATAAAATAATTCCACTTCTTGTTCGAGGACTCAAAAATGGTTTTTCTAAAATGGAATTTTAAACTATAAAAAATGGTTTAAATAATTAAATATTTTATATATATTAATGGTGTTATCCTACTAGGATTTTACCTCACACACTATATTTTATGTTGGGTATATGAATACTTCATTATGGTTGATTTAGGTAAAGGGTATGGAGATGTGTCTTTTGGTGTCACTTTCTAACCCATTTATCAATATTCATAGTATCTATTTGGTGGTGATCCTGAATCCCAAGGATATGATTCAATAGATTATTTTTGGATTCTTATATGATGGTTTTTTTGTGTCATCTATAATGACCATGACTCTATTTTGATAAGAATTTTTTTTATTTTGCACTCATTTTATTTATATATAAAGTGGTGGTACCTATTATTTACATTTTGTTATACTCTATTTGGAAGTTATTTATTATCATCATGTTATTATGTATAACCATGGTTATTTGAGGCATTAATACACTATGTTAGATTTATGGTTTGACCCCTTATTATTAATTATTTGATTTGGAGGCTAAAACTATTCCCATTTTAATTGTTTTTATATCCTCATTCTTGTCTCCATCCCATTGTGGTAAAGAATGTTTTTTAGGATTTCTTGAAATCTAGATGAGGTGACAGGTTGGGTATAACAAGTATTGTTCATTACAAAAATGGTATCAGAGTTCCCTCATATTATTAGGAGAGTGTATCAGTTTATATTAGTATAATCATAACATAGGTGGTGGGTTTTGGGAAGTTGTTTTCCATTTTACTTCACGCTAAACCTCAAATTATCATGCATTATCCGATTTTTTTTATTGATTTTATATTTTCTCCTAGGTATTTTATATGTTTTTATGTGGTTCCCTATTTTTACAAGTAATTTTATAGACCATGTTTTTATATCCATATATAATTATCTATTGATTAATTTTTATGTTTAATGTTTAATAGATAATGTTACTTAGAATTGTGCATGTGAATCGTTGAAAAGGAGCTATAGAGAATACACCATATCTAACCATCCCATGGAACCCATTCCAAATGATTATATCATTAAGATAATTTTATATATTGGTAATTATAGTGGGAAATGAATAACCTATGTGGTGGATCACACAATAGAAATTAACAATGTAGAATATACCCTTGTTTTTTGGCATTTAATGTTCTTAGGTATCTGAAGAGTGGATGGAAAATATCGAACATTTCATTTGATTCCTTTGAAACCTTGAAAAAACCAAGTTTAGTTATTCAATTTATAATCTATAAGGACTAAGCTAAATGTGGTGGAATATTATCATGAAATAAAAGAAATAAATAGATCTCACTTGGGCTATGTTAAAGGAGATGTTCAACTAGAAATTATATCTAGATACATTAAGGGTAGAGAACTCGTACAGTAAGGGTATAATTATATTATGTAGTATTGCTCACATATTTTAAAGTTCACCCATCTTTATTCTGAGTGCATAAATAATGACTACTTGATGTCTCAATTAATTGATTTGTTATTTAGATTGGATGTTCACTGAACTATAGTTATATTATTATTTTCAACATGCAATAAGGTTCTTGATAAGAGAATGATGGCTAAGGATACATAACAAGGATGACTGGTATGGATGGTGCCTCTTCTTCTATTGGAGGGTGTCAGAGTTCTACTTTGGTTAATAATATGACCCACAAGAAATCTATATGGGGTAGAAGTGAGAATGTTCCTTAACCATCTAATTTTACTCTTTATACCACCTTCAGGCCAGATTCTAGTGGTTTTATAAAATATTTTGATGTTGGGGAACACTAATATATTTTTTCATGGTAATACAAGGATATGAAATTAGTGTGGGTGATTATGACATCTACAATGTTTTTAGGTCTCATCCATTGTGTGTCAATGTGGGGTCTTCTTGAACTAGAGACTCTTAGGCACATTTCAATGCATATAAGGTAGGGGAATCATGTCCTTGATAAAAATTAAACTATATTCAATCTAGTAAGTCTTATAGTTTTCTTCAATATAGGTACTTATATATGGTGGAGTCTGTGTTTGAGGATTCTCAAGATGGTCAATCTATAATGATATGTCTATTTTTTATTTCATTAATAGTTTTTCATTTTCTTAATTTGACAATGGTGCTTCCCATTATTTTATTTCATCTATGGTGATTCATACTTTTGGATTATCACTTCTATTAATTCCATGTATAATGTATCTCATCATTCCTTTGGTGAAGATGAGGGATAAGAGTTTTATTTTCCCAGAGTGTAGTGTGATCATTTCTAATGATGAGGTTATTTTGGATTTCCTAGTTCACAGAATGAATATTTTTTCCGTATTTTTTACCAGGATTGGATGATGATAGTAAAATTTAATATTTGATACTAACATAAAAGGTTTTTTCGTTATATTGATGTAAATACTCACATCTTTCAGGGTGAGTATAATCCATAATTTGGTATAGAATGTACTTTTATTCAAAATGTTGGATTGATTTCATGTTAGGCCTCTAGGTTGTTCATATATTGTGTTAAAGGGTGTTCAGTTGGTCAACCTTATTTGGTAGTAAACTAATATCCCAAGGGATTACATAAAAATTCCTTTGGATTATTAGACATGTCAGAAGCATAGTTCTATATTTATCTATTCTAAATAATTATTCCTATATCTCAACCATCTTATTGGATAGTTCCCATGAAATTCGAATAATTAACGTTTCATCTAGAAGATATAATGAGAAATAGATTTATTCTCCCAAATGTGTCATCATGTAAATAACTGGTTCTCTTTGAGAAGAAATCATGAAGAAGGTTATGAATTTTTATTGATAACTAGAAGCCATATGGGGCCACTATTTATAAAAAGTTCATGTTTACTTGGATTTGTGATTTGTTTGTTCAACTCGTGGGAGCGATATTGTTTTCAAATATTGACATAATTTCAGGAAACCATTAGTTTAGGGTGAAGGAATAATATATTCCCAAGACATATTTTTTGAACTAGTATGAGAATTTTGATTATATGGTATTGTTTCTTTGGTTTACTAATTCGAAATTTATTTTTAGGTTCATGATGTACCATATAATTCATTAGTTTGTTGCCACATTTCTTGTGGTGTTCGTAGATGATGTCATGGTTTATTCAAATATGTATTAGGAGCATAAGAACCATCAAAACATAATTTTAGGAACATTGAAGTATCATTAGTTATATGGAATGTTTTATAAATTTTATTTTTGGATATGTTATGTGAAATTCTTGGGTTATATGTATCTAAGAATGTCATTTTTAGGGCCTACAGAAGAACCATGTCATGATGTCTTCTGAAATACCCCTAAAAAATTTTAGATTCTAATAATATTATTCATAGATAGACATTACAAGTTTTTCAAATATGATTTCTCTTGGCCAGCATGTCCCTTGATAACATTGACTCAAACGGAAGAAAATTTTTATTGGTAAATGAATTGATAAATATCCTTAAAAGAGTTAAACGACATATTGGCATCGGATCCTATTTCTATACATCCAGAGTCAAATAAGGGATTTTTGGTGTACATTAATGCCTAAGGTATGGATTTGGGGTCTGTATTAATTTAATTAGATCATTTAGTTATGTATATCTCTCTCCAGTTACACCCTCAGAAAAAATAAACATCTGAACCACAACCCTGAATAAGAGGAACATATGTATGATATGAAAATGTGGCACCAATACCATTTTTTGTGAAGGATTCATTAGATACACTGGTCATAAAAGTATAAAGTATATCTTTTCCCAGGGAATGTAAATAATAAACATGGGAAATGGGTAGATTACCTATAATATTTTGACATTAATATATTCTACACACCTATTAAATGGAATTTGGTGGCATATTCATTGATTTGGATAGTTCTTACTAAAGAGGTGAAAGAATCCAAATATGAATAGAATTTCTAAGATGTATTCATTGAAATGTTTCTAGATGTGTAGGAGGATAATTATTAGGTGTTAATATCTTGTATGAAAGTAAATCCATCCTTGGATTATTATATTCATCATAATAAGGAATCATATCCATATTATCCTTAAATTTGATGGATTTTAAATGATGTGGATAACATGGGAGATTGGTCTTGGTCTCTTAATAATGCACGTTGTTTTAGAAATAGGTTAGTGGTTACTTTAACATTACAGTGGTATGTTATGGAAGTGGAAACATTTATAGTTATTTTATTTTTGCAATAGATACCAAGATGTTTTATAAATAGAAGAACTAATATTTGTGGCAAGGGATTATGTGAGTTATTTTTAACTTAGAATCTTAGTGCCTCACCTATCAGAGTAATAATAGTTAGTCAATATAATTTAGTAACATTTTTACAACATATTCTCATTCTCATAATGAAGTGGGATGATATTTCTACATAATTTTTTATTTTATTTTCAAGTTATCATACTCTTATGAATGTGATATGGGTGATTATTGAACAATTAATCAAATAACCCCACTTTATTCCTGAAAACGATTCTATAAAAGTGGAATATCTTGGATTAATGTACATAAAAGAGACTATAAAGCTTTATGGTGCACCTTTGGTGATTATTTCAGATCGAGACTCATGAATTACCTACTGTTTTTAGAAGTTTCATCTAGAATAAATGGGATATCATATAAAATTTACCCAAACCTATCATCCATGGATATATGGTTATATAGAGTGGGATATTCTTATTATTGAAGGTATTATAATAGCATGCATGATATGTTTTAGGGGCTCTTAGTAGAAGAATCCATAATTGTTTTAGTTTTCTTACAATATGTATAATAAAACCCCTGATAAAGAAGGATCTATATTAAGACTAGTTTGTATGACTATGTCAAATCCCACTTTAGTGGTCATAATTGGTGGACAGTTCCATGCTGGGGATAAACATTATCTAGTATAGGATGAAAAACATTCATTTGATTTGATCAATAATAACGATGGATCAATTTGACAAATAAAATATTAGTCCATCCAGTATAGCCATCTATTTAATTTTTTAATTAGTTATTGGGTATTCCATATAGTTTTTACATAATGGGGCCTTCATCATTTTGGAATGAAGTGTATTTTAGTGATGTGATATGTGGGTCCATTTGACATTATTGAGTATATTAGGAAAGTTGTATACTTTCTACATTTCTATCCCATATGTATTTGCATGATTTATTTCACATTTCACTGTTTAATAAGAAACATCTAGACCCATCTCACATAGTTGAGTGAGAAAATTTAGATCTAGATCTTGAGACCATCATTTTTTAGTAGCATGTTAATATTATGGGTCATCCAAACAAAGTTCTGAGGTTAATATTGATTTCAATACTCTTCATTATTTAAAATTATGGTGGATATAACCATAATTCATGGGATCATGATGTCTTCATTTTGGTGTAATAGACATATTTTTCTCTTATGTGGAGAACCATGAATTTTCTAGGGGAATACTCACATGGAGGAGAGAATTTTAACACATGTAATATCATTTTAAAGTAAAAAACTTATTGTTTGTTAATTATTATCTCAATTCCTCGATTTCAATACATTTTTTAATATTTGAATTTTCTGGAAAATTGAAATTCTAGGCTACAAAATTCCAAATCACTATGAATGGTGGCCACATCATGAACCCACCTAGGTAGTTGGGGAGTTTTCCTAGAAGTGGTGTCATGCTGAAATCTCTCCCAAGTAGTTGAGGTGTTTTCTGGAGAATTAGAATTATATTTTGGCAAGGTATTGTTGCAATTTGACATGACCCAAGCTGTATGGTTGATTTTCCTGATAGGTGCATCAGACTATAATTAGGTAAGTCCATATTTCAGCTTGGTTTTTCAAGACATAAAAACAATGAATTTACTATTTTCCCTAATATAAACCCATCTTATCCCTTTTCCTACATCTGTGTGACTTACATATCACAACCACATATATTTTCATTCTTATTTCTCCCATTAAAATATTTCTTGAGTTTATATTTAAATATTAATGGTAGACCTCAACTTATCCTTTATCTCCTTACCTATCTTCTTATATTCCCTTGTTCTCCCACTTACTTCAATATAATTTAATCTAGACGTATGTGGTGTCTAATCCTATGACTATGGATGGTTCTTAAATTTATTTTACTGGGTTTTAAGTCTTATTATGATTCCTTCCATTCATTTCAAGTGTTATTCTACATTAGTGATGACGTTTCACTAAATTTAATGTTTATGTCCATTTATATTTTATATTTCATAGGGTGATTTAATTTCCCTTGGGCTTATTTGTTAAATTTGGTTCAAAATGAAATTTTTAGGAATGAGTTTTGTTCACTATTCATATTCATGAGTTTATATTTCTCAAATCATGGTTTCAAATGGATTTCAATTATTTTATCCTTTAAAACATATTTTAGTGCACGTGAGGTGTTTGATAACATTTTTTAATGAATATTATACCTCCAAAAATGGTTTAAAGATATTTTTTTAAAGTGGATATATTTTTGAATATTTTTTTTAATTTGTGGGCCATTGTTTTGTATGAAGGCTTGTTGATAATGTGGTTGACTAGGTTACAAATGGTAAACCATGGGTTTTTCAGGGTGACCTCTATGGGTTTCACTGTAGATTAGTTGATTTGTTATAAAGGTCTCTTATTCAATGAATCCAAGTGATCCATCACGATTTGGATTATTTTTATTTAGTTCAGATTGGTCATCTAGTGTTCCCCATTGTGATTCCATGTTACCGTCGTCTATTTTTCAAAAAGTTTGTAGCCAATATTGCATGTGTTTTGCATTGTGAGGATATATTTTTGTTTCATATTCTATGTATTTATTTATTTGATAATACTATAATTATAGCTTATTTATCATTGTAATTTAATTTACTGGTCCACATTCATTTTTGGGACATACCTTAGCATTATAAAACAAAAAGATTTTGTAAATTAATTTTAACTTCCTATTATATGAAAACCATTTTTATATATATAATGGTGTTTTTATACTTGAAATAATTGTTTTTATAGTTAAAATATTATCTATATTGATGATGTTATCGGATTATGATTTTTCCTCACCACTTCCATTTGACGTTGGGAATATATAGACCTACTTATGACTGATTCAGGTAATGGTAAATGAGTCAAGTATTATGGTGGTGATTCTTGATACCTTCTCCATTATTCATGGTATGTAATTTGAGGTCATTATAGCTTAAAATAGTTGTCTCATGTGTAGTGTTTGTTGATTCACTAGTGTTGGAATTGGCAATGACTACAGGTTATATGGAGATGTCTCATATAGGGTTCTATCTCATGTAAACTATTTTTTGATTCTCAGTGTTTGTTTATTTAAGTTTATTTATTTATCAACAATACCTGTTATGAATATATGTTGATAATTTTATATGTGTGATGTTTTACACAACTTATTTTGGTTAATAAAGTGATGTTGTTTATTATTTATGTTTCATTATAATCTAATAAAATGTGTTTTATTATTGGAATATGTTTATTTATGTGTATTGATATCAATGGTATGGAGACACCAACCCGTATTTTTCGGTGGATTACATGTTAATTATTAATGGATTCCATGGTTTAAACGGTCCCCATTTGATTAGTTCTGATATCTTGGTTCTCTTCACCAACTCATAGAGATTAAGAACACACTTCTAGCCTTATATTGAGCTAGATTGGGTGATAGATTAGATCGTCCTAGGGGGGTTTATTAAATTCCCTCCCCCTATATCACCCATGGACAACCCTTACTGATATGGTCTTCTCAAATATATGGAAAAATCATGGTAAACCTAACATCTAGTATTCTCCCACATCACAAAATATTTCCCTATTTCTATCCCATGTCATCTCCCTCATCCATCATTGTTTTAGTACTATCATATTTCCATTCCATGAGGATGGGTGAGTCATATAAATGAGAGATATGTATCAACTCCCCTATATTTTTTTGGAATTACTACCCCAACATCCTATTCTTTGTTTCCATGTATTTTCTTTCCAAGTACTAATACTATCACTGTAACAAAAATGATGGATTCAAACCACCCAGTTGGCATACCGATTTTGGATTTCTGATATTTATTCACCTCATAATATCTAGGTGTAATTATTATCTAAATTATCTCATTCATATTCATATAGGTATAGTTCCATAGAGGGAGAACACTCATATCAACTTATAGGATCTCCATGCACGTACAATGGAGGATGAGGACCCTAATTCCCCTATGGAAATTATTGATTTGGTAACACATCCAATTCCATAAATATTATCTTCACCTACATAAACCTATTTCTGTTTTATCCCTCCACCACCCACCAATCAGTCTCTTATATCTGACTCAGGAAGATCCCCACCACCAGTCATCCCCTTACTCAAGTCATTGGTTTTCTTTCTATAATATCACATAGTTCAGTTCATCAAACCATAGGAAAACATATTGGAGAGTATTGAGGAATATTTTTTGTTGCTATAGGTGAGCATTAGTCTTCTTTTCAACTTGGTGGGGAAATTATTTATTCCTCCCTCATCCCCTCTGACTGACCTTTAACCTTCAGTCGCCTGGGGCATATCCTTTACCCCCATAGATGAGGTGTTTTTTATATTTTATAGAATGTGTGAGATAATATTCATTATTAATCATAATGGATCTTCATACGACTAATTTTAAATCATATAGAACTAAATGCAACTTTGATCAATGTACTTCTACTTATGCTAAATCCGGTCGTTACAAACATCACATATATTCGGAATATTATTGGAATATTTACAACACTCTTTATATATATATCTTAGTCTCTATGTGATGCTTATATTACCTAAAATTTAATTTTTCTTTCCATTTTATATCAATTATTTACTAATTATTTATTGGTAAAATCCCTTGTTACTATAACTTGATGGTGTATCATGAGAAATTCTTCTAGATTTTGAGATATGTGCTACCTAGAGAAGTATAATTTTTCATTATCATTTTCATTAATTTCTTATGTAAATTCTTTATTTCTACCTTGGTCTAGCTTTGTAACATGTCATGTTTACTTTCTCTTCTATGGTGATTCTTAATAGGATTCATGAACAATATTATGTGTGTGGAAGTGTACCTTGGAACTACATAGGTAATTTTCCTCAATTCATCCAAAGGTTTAATATTTTCTTTTATGAATAACATGACTTGTAGTTTGGAAATTTTTCTAGTGAAATAATAAATGAAATTAGATTAGGTGAATGAACTTGAAAATTACACATTATTAACATCTAAATCTTTTATTTTCAATAATTTCATTGTAAATTTTGGGAAAATATTTCAAAAATTTAGTGATAGTGATTTGTGACACGGAATATAAATTTAACTAAAATCATTTTAAAAATTAATTATCGTTGTAATTTGATATTATTTTCATATTATTTAGTAATCATTACTTTAGGAATTTGAATCCATGTATGTGGTTAATTCATGATCTTAATTTTATGACCATGTGAGTTTTTCCAATCAAAAATATGCTTTACAATTTCAAATAATTTAATAATAAATCCAAAATAATATTATATATTACATATGAATAATATGAAATATAATAATAAAATTCCTAATAAAAATAATACTTGTAACACAACACTTGAAAACATAAATTAGTTATATAGCTTATAAAAGTGATAAACACCCATTTGGAAGTGATAAAACTTTTGTTTATTTATATATGAGGGAATCAATATTTTGGAGGAATAAATTTTTAGGCTATGGTAGTTAGTCTCTTGGTATGTTAAAAAAATTATAATTATATAATTTAGAATGAATATAATCAAATGCACCTTGGTTGTTCACATTTGGTTGATTAAATCATGGAGATTGTGTATTGAATTTTAACAAATATCAAATAATTTCATTATATACATAATTTATTTTTTGATTAAGACCATTATTTTACTCTAGTGATTTACCAGAGACAATTATTATGGTTTTTTTAGGATATGAAATTTACTACGTGTGGTGGGGTTTGATGTATCTAAATTTTCATAGTATTTTGGTCTGTTCAAATGAGTGAAAGTTAGATAATGTTGAATAAATATTTTTAAGTGATTTAAATGCTTAATTTTATTATTCCTAACACATTTATACGTTTCTATATAATAATTAAATCATTTTTATGGTTTATAAAGTTAAAGTAATCTTCACTGTGTGTAATTAGAAATTATGCATTGTGTACTATTAAAATATACGTGGCATTCCTAGCATTAGTACATGCCATGTTTCCCACTCAAGAAGAACATGTTTTGTGGATAATCATAAACACCATGTATTTCCATTATAGAAGTGGTGAGTGGAGAAAATACTACTACACCCCATGCATGTTAGGTCAACATTCTGTGTAATCTCATCAACTGATTCATGCTACGTAAATTTCCAATAGTTGGAATGGGAAGCTCAGCCGAAGGAGGACAAAACCATAAAATCATAGATGAATAAAGTTCCAATTAGGTTATTTTAATATAAAAATATGTAACGGACAACGATTTTGGAACTTTTTAGGGAGTGGGGAGGTTCTACCAACATGAAAATTCGACCCATGAGGTAATAATTATTTTCCATTTTGTTTTTATTCATTTTTATTTTATTCATTTTTTTATTCATGTTTATCAAAATTCTCCACTTATTCTAGATGGTCCTCTAGTATCCATGGGAATGGGTGAGTTTTTTCTCAACCCTTTCACTATATTCATAGTCATGAGAGGTAGATGACTTATTTTAGGTTTGTAATATGATTATGGTAGCATTGTAAAAAATAGTAGTAGTGTGCTTATTTTTTATTGGGATTTTTTTTATAATATATTTTTTAAAATAAAAAACAAATACACTAGTTTGATGTTATCATAACAAGAATAATAAAATTTGGTAATACCAAAGGAATTATAGAAGTAAAAACCATGACCAATGAGTGATCATGTTTCCACTATTTGCGGGTTTTTATTAAAACACATTTTTGAAGAATGTAATCATTGGAAAAAGGAATAAACAATTCAAGAATTAAACCATTTTTATAGGATGAAAACAATGATATAATTAAATATCCTTGAGAAATTAATTTGAAAATTAATTTGAATCACTTGTGGATTATTTTTATAATAACCATTTTTGAAATTACTACCTTGGAATTCTCTTTTTCGTTTATTCTCTTCATTTTTTCAACTTATTCTGTTATACTTTTTTTTAGTTTTTTGTTTAATATATTTACCTCTCAATCATTTTTTGAATAATAAGTCTAAATTCAAGGACTTATTACTGTGACACTAATTTCCTATGGGATAGACCTTGATACTCCAATACTATAGTAGAGTAAGGTAAAATCAATTTGGTGTGTCTTGTGATGAGAATAATAAATAATCATCTGATAAAATATTATTTTTTAAATTTTTATCCTCATATTCATCGATATTTTCATCTAGGTAAGTATAGAAAAGGAGGATATTTAGGTAATTAACTTCTTAAACTTGTAAAAAATATAAGAACTATTCTTAAGAAATGAAAAATATGTGTTATGTAAAACACTATTTATGGTAACATGATGTGGAATTAGTTCAATAAGTGTATCTAAAAGATTATTATGATAAGAATTTAATAATTAAATCAATGTTATATTAAGGCTTCTTCTGGAAAATAAAATCATTTAGCTATCATCAATGGAAATGTTCCAATAATGTTAATGTATAATGGAAATTTTTAACCCATTTCCTTAAATTATTGGAAGATATTTGATTAGGTAATAGGATATATAGAATTCAGATCTTTATTGACAAATTGAGTGGGTAAAAGATCAATCTAAATGAATAGAAAGTATTTGGAGATTCCAACAATGCTTCTCAGAATTTAGAACCATGGTCATTGAAATCTAAATTTGTCATCAAAAAGGGGATTAATTGTTCTATAGGATGGAATTATATTAAATTGTCATGACCCAACTTCCCCAAGATGAGGGAAGGGGTAGAAAATTGAAAGGGCCTCCTTTCTTCAAGAGTATGGAGTGATAATGACCCCTGAGTCATGACTTCAATAGGCCTTTAAGTGGAGACTAGAACCAAGGGTATTTAACCTCATATAAAATGGAATTCATGACCATTTTTAATGAATACAGGATCAAGAGACAAGATGGTGAAATCCAAAACAACACAAAACATTTATGTAAAAAAACAAAATATATCATATTCTGGATTTAAATGAAAAATGTGTAAAAATACAACAAAAGATCCATATAAAGTACCAAAATAAAGAATCTAAGTAGTAGAACAACAACTATCCTAATGAAAGAGGTGGTAAATTCTTGAATAGACCCCAAAGACCTCCTTGAAACCAGAAATTAGTTTTACGAATGTAGGGTGAGTACACATGTATACCCAGTAAGTAAACTCAAGACACATGTGAAGAAGTGGTGGAACATACTAATGACCCTATTAGAAAATAGTATAACCACAAGGAACCTGCCATGGAGTACTAACTATCCTATCCTCACCAAGGTACACTCCCCAAATACCACATGTCGAGTAAAGTTGTTTAAGCACATCAACATTTAGGTTCCCCACACCACATTCCAACTAGTTAACAGTTGTTCCTAATGGGTAGCATCCTGATGCTAAAACTCTTCCAAAATGCAGTCCCATTACCACAACCTACCTGCACACACCTGGTTCTCAACCACACCATATGTCTCACACACAAAAAGATGGGCCACAAAAACCACTCCTCTCACCAGAAGACACATGGTCCTCATCCCAAAGACACTTGGGAAAACAAACCAGGCCCCAAAACACATGGGCCTTTCAATCATAACAAAATTGCCTAAGGGATCTAGGACTATGGTAATCCTCCATCCATTTGAGCCTTCTTAGATACACTTGAGTAGTAAGAACATAGAATATGGGGAGAGAAATAAAGTTAGTAACCATCCGTCCGTCCGTCCACTTGGATATTGGGAAAGACACCCTCTCCCATGAAATGGGTTGTTCGGCATATGGTTCTCTACAAGGGTGGGGTACATATAGAAACACATGGAACTAAAATATATACATATAAATAAACAAAAACTCATCCCAACCTATATTCCAAAAACATTAACCAGCCCACATATTACAATATTTTATGCTACCCCTATACACACAACCACAGAAGCATCCACTTCCCAAGAACAAACCCAAACCCTTTTTTATTAAACCATTTTCCATTAAATTATTAAGGGTTCAATTTAATTTATTTGACCACTACAAGGGGAAACTACAAATAATAACATCTGCAATATTTATTATGAGGATAAGATTGTAACACCCCAAACTTCCACGATATGCTTCTCTTTGAATAATACAGTTGTGTGTGTTCTACGTAACATCGAGTTCTAACACACCAAAACCAATCGAACAAGATGTTATGAATAGTAATACCCACTTTTTTTAATTTTATAAATTTAATCTTTCAAAATAAATTTCATTTTTGGATTCTGAATATCGAAATTAGCTTATAGTGAATTTTTGGTATTTTTCTAAAAACATTCAATTTTTTATGAATAGTGGAAAACACTGAGTTATAGTTTAAAAATAAATTTTTATTTAAATAAATATTTATTTTCTTTAAATTTATTTTAGGTCAAAATATATACATAATACATATATATGTTAAATGTAATTAATTGGATTATGATTATAATAATTTTAGATATATAAAAATTTTATTGAACTGTTCACCGTCTTTTACCCACCACCTAGGAGAATTTTCAAATTCAAATAAAACATAATTTTACCACTTTTATGAGTTTAAATTCTAAAATCCAAGAGACATGGTTGATATGAGTAAAAAATAATGGTTCAATAAGATAAAAATAAGTTTTGGTGAATAGGAAGTTTTTACTTTTATTTACTACTGTTAAAAGTAAAAAGGGTAATTAAGTGTAAAAATTATATTATTTTTACCCTAACACATGTCCTAATTCTATTGGATAAGAATAATTAGACCACAAAAAACCTTATAAATAAAATATGAACCTCTTTGGTCCACATGGACTATATTAGGACATTTATTATTATTTAATTCATAGAAGAGTTAAAAGTGTTAAATTCAAAGTACAATAAATAAAACATTTTTAATATAGGGTTACACATAAGCTAAATTAGACTATAAATATTCATTATAAAGATAAAAAATTTCCTACATAATGGTATTATATATATATTTTTTAGACATTAAATAATTTAATTTATTTATGACACAATGATGATGCAGTAATTACCTAATTAATGAAAAATTAAAATAATTGATATTATAAATATCCAAATAAATGTAATTTGAGACTTTATATAAATTAAAATAATTTTAGAAGTTAATATGACATTTTAGTGTTGGTTAGATGATTTTTTTCGAAGTAATAATTCTGTTATTAATTTAATAAAATAAAATACCAAATAGTGTCAAAATTGACAAAAAAGAGTTTTTAAAACAAATATTATATTACTAATTGATATTTTACACCTAAAAATCAAAGTATCAACAAAAGGACTTATATAATGATATTTTTATCATTAGTGAACCACTTGGGGTTCTTTTGTATGTATATAGTAAATTTATTTACCAATTAATATATAAATACAAAGAGACATGGTAAATGTCAAACTATTTAACTAAGAGTTAAATCTAAATGATAAATCTAATATAGTGACCCAAACCTATCTTTGACCCATTAGATGAGTGGTATCAGACACATCACCACCTTATAATTTAAATGAATCATTTTTTAGCCATTATAAACCAAAAATTATTTTATTATAAAATAATATTTCAAGATTTTCCTAAGGTGCCCCTCACCCCTCTTATAAAAGGACACTCCCCCTTCTCAATAATTCACACCTTCAAAGTCATTTGGCTTGGCCAAAACCGGCCCAAATACCCTCTCAACTATTATCCCTTTATCCTAGAGGCCTTTAATTAGTCATAAAGACAACCTAAGGAGCACATTTGATCAAATCAAAATGAAAGACCCCAAAGAAGAGGTAAATATCTCACCACCTCTTTCAAGTTCTTTTCTTCTTCCACTTCCTTTTTATTTGTTGTTTCCATTATAAAATAATAACTCCATTGTATTATATATACTGTGATGTTATTATAAATATGGTACTACCAAATTCATTATTCTATCCATCCTTTTAATGAAATGTCACCATACGTGTGTACGTACAGATTACCATCTCCACGTCGTGGTGTAATTGTTATTCAATACATTATTATTTGGATGGGTATAAGAATGATGTTTAATTGATGTAAATAATTAATATAACATGATTATGATTCTGTATCGATTATATACCATAAAATTAAATATTATTTTAATATCAAAATAATGATATTGTCGCTCGTGCCTATGTACGGATTACCGTCTCCACGAACGTGATGTGATTCATTCCCCATCGTATCCATTCAAGACTAATTTTTATTTGATGATTAAAAATGATATTTAAAGACTTGATATCATTCTGTATATTAATATGATACATCCGATCCATAAAAAAATATGACTCACATAAGAAGGAATATAAAGGAAAATGAATATTTTAATGTATATGATTTTTTTATAAAATCATCCCTTACAAGCTTATAAGAATATTTTCAAATATAAATGTTTTCTTTTATAATTACATGACTTTTAAATTATTTCAAAATAGAAAGATCTATTTCTCTAAAAAGGTTTTGATTTCATCTATGTAAACATCCTTTGAATGATTTAAAGTATTTTTGAAGTTGATTTATTATGATATATAAAATTTATATTTTATTGAAGGTTTTGTGATATGTTTGACTATGGATGTGTTATTTCATACCATTCATTTTTTATGGGTAATGTGTTGACATTTCATATTCCAGTTGTAATATGAATATTTATGTTAAGTTTAATACTTTTCATATGAAGAATGCATTGGACTTAGTAAGTGAACGGTGGATCCTACTATAGCTCCTCGATACATAGGTAGGTCTCATGATACAATCTAGTGTCATGGCACAATGCCTTGAAAAAAAATTATATTTGTAGTCTTGGAACAAGGGCTTGACTATGTTGTTATAAATGTTTTGCATTATGAATTCCATCATTATTAAAGTGACTAATGATATTTCATGTGATTATTCGACTAGTAGAATATCCATGTGAGTAAGTAAATGGAATTATTTGATTTATCTTCTCCATATTATGATGATGTTCAATTTTAAAACGCTTTTTTAGTCTTATAAATTGCCTTAAATGTTTATTCTTATTTATGAAAGTTTCTTCTATATTTTTATCCTTACTAAGCATCTGAGCTCACCCCTTTCTATGTTTTATTTTCCTAGGATGCGAAGAAGAATTTTATGACTGACCAGCAGGGATAGTCTAAGGGGATTTGATTATGGTCTATGGAAATAATTTTGTTGTAGTTTTTTATTTTATGATGGAATGAATACATTATGAATGTATCTAGTACTTACAAGGCTACTAAACTAATCTGTCTTTTGAGACATAATCTTTTTTTATCGTTCCAATGTTATGTAATAATGCACCGAATCTGGGTAACTACGTTCAGGGCGTTATAGTTGATATTAGAGAATGTTTAGTACATAAATTAGACTCTATATTTCGATTAACTCTGATTAGAGGACATTACCCTAAGATAGACATTGAGGATTAGTATTGAAGAACTTCCTAGAATTTTGGTATTGTAGAGATTTTGTGAGTTTTCCAAGCTATAAATCCCAATATGGATATGATCATGTAGAGGCGGCTCTGGTAGAGATGTCCCTGGGGGTAAAACCCTAAAACACAACATTGAGCTAGACTCGAACAGGAACTGGTGCACGACAACGGGCCTTGCTGTACTCTTGGTTACGACACTCCCAGGGGAGATGCTTAGGATAATTCTCATTTTCATTGCAATCCATTATGAAGGGTTTATCAATATATACGTCCTCAAAAAAAACATTTTTATGATTTTGGATTATATCCATAAACTGTTCAATTTATGTCAAGTGATTTACATGTTTGGATTTTTGTAATGAAAATCATAAACTAATCTTATTTATGCTATTGTTTAGAAATGACGCCTTTTGAAAGGAATGAAAAGGAATCAATGCATGAACTCCAAGTAAGGAATTCCCTCCTACTCAAGATAATTAAAGTGGAGCCGGTGATGCAACTGGTGCTGATCAGATAACCACCATACTGGGATAACTCACTCAGGTTATGAATAATAAACTTACCTGTATAGAGAACCCTAATGTGCAGCGTAGAGGATAAATGTTAGATCGCTTCATGAGGAATCAACCACCAACATTCAATGGGGGTACAAATACACTAGTATCTAAGAAATGGATTAATTCCTTAGAAAAAATATTTCACGTCGTGGGGAGTACTGAAAGGGAAAATGTTGTCAAGGAAGTTTACCGCCTCACTAGAGATGTTGATCAATGGAGGTCACTAATTATAACATAAAGGAAGATTATTAAGTATCAAATATGGAATGGAGGGAGTTTAATGAAATTTTCATAGAAAAATACTTTCCTTATGACAATTGAGAAAATATGGAAAGATAATTTTTGAGTCTGAGGAAAAAGGAGGATGATAATGTCCCAAAGTATGAAGCTAACTTTACAAGGTTAGAGAAAAATGCTGCAGATTATATACATAACCCAAGAATTAATATTGATCGTTTCTTTGATGGGTTAAATCCATTTCTCCATCGAGCATTAGTCTGACAATCCTTCTCGTCGTACGAAGATATTGTCTCATGTGCTATCAAGATAGAAAAAGAATTATATAAGCCTTACAAATTTAAAGAAAAGAAAGATAAGAAGAGATCTGTTGAACACTCTGGAAATGGAAATATGGGGAAGAGGGAAAATTTGAATATCCATCATGTAGTAAATGTGGGAAGAAACACCCTGGTACTTTCTTGAAGGAAATGGGAGTCTGTTACAAGTGTGGTGCAAAAGGCCACGAAGCTTGTGATTATAGGGGGAAGAAAGTCGTTTGTCGATGTTGAATGGTACAATTTTAGAGAAAGGGGGAATTATGAGAATGAATTTCCTAATGATTAGGGTAACTTACCTAGGAAAAGTCCAAGGGATCAAGGCCATGCTTATGCTATTACTACTGCTGAAGTTGATGCTCCAAAAGAAGTGGTGGCAGGTAATTTAATGGTTTCGTGATGTTTAGAAAATGATTTCTTTGATTATGGATCATCACATTGTTTCATATATTCCCAGTTTTCTAATAAAATTATATATTTCTGACTTGATTTACCAAGGTATTTTTCAGTAATAAATCCTAAGTGAAGTATCATCGCAATAATTATTTTTGAATTACTTCCCATAAGAACATATAAATGTTCTTTATCTGCTGATCTCATCGTCATAACCATGATTGAATTTGATATAATCCTCGGTATGGATTGTCTTGCAGACCATGATGAGAATATTTATTGTAAGAAGAAGGAGGTTACAATTTTTGATGACGATGATAAAGAACACATTATCTTTCGAGCAGAATCATCACTACCTAATTCATATCTAGATACACCCCCATAATCTCAACTAAATTAAATTATTGGGGAGGAATAGAATGAAATAACTATGGGTGAAGAAAGGAATGTTCAAATAGAGGATGCAATTATTGTGAAAGAATATGTTGATGTGTTTCCTGAAGATTTACCTGGACATCCTCCAGAACGATAAATTGAGTTTCCATTGATTTAATTACTAGTTCATGGACCATATTATAAGACACTTATAGAATGGCCACTATGAAATTATTGGAACTAATGAAACAATGGGAGTAATTGAGTAATAATGAATTTATTCACCCTAGTGTTTCTATATGGGGAGCCCATGCCATTTTTGTCAAAAATATAGATAGATCTATGAGATTGTGCATTGACTATAGGGAGATCAATGCTATAACAATAAAGAAAAAGTATCCCCTACCTTGCATTGATGATTTATTTGACCAACTTCATGGAGCTCAATAATTTTCAATGATTGACCTTTGATCTGGATACCATCATATGTGTGTGAAGAAGGAAGACATTCAGAAAACTGCATTTTGAACTAGGTACGAGCATTATGAGTTTGTAGTAATTCCTTTTGGATTGAATAATGAACCCCCAATATTCATGGATCTAATGTGTAGTGTTTTAATATAGTATCTCGATGATTTTATCGTGGTGTTTATTGATGATATCTTGGTATACTCTAAATGCTATGAAGATCATGAAAATCACTTGCGCATTATCCTAAAGACTCTTAGAAGTCATGAATTATATAAGAAGTTTAGCATGTCTGAATTCTGGCATCTGGAGATTTCTTTTCTTGGCCATATTGTCTCTAATGATGGAATCTCTATTGATCCTTCAAAGACCAATGCAATCCAATAATGGTCATTACTGACGAGTATAACTAAGGTACGTAATTTTATTAGTTTCATAGGTTAGTATCGGTGTTTCATCCCAAATTTGTCCTGATTAGCTAACCCATTAACCAAGATCACACGTAAAGGGGTTAAATTTGTCTGTAAAAAAGAGTGTGAAGAATGTTTTGATGTACTAAAGAGAATATTATGAAATACTCCTATATTGACTCTACCATCGGGGAATGATGGGTTTGTTATTTGTAGTGATGCTTCAAAGAATGGACTTGGTTGTGTCGTTATGCATAATGATATGGTTATTTCATATGCATCATGACAACTAAAAATTCAAGAGAAAAACTATCCCACTCATGATCTTGAGTTACCAGCTATAATTTTTCTTTGAATATTTGGAGACACTATCTCTATGGTGAAAAAATGTGAGATATATACCGATCACAATAGTTTGAAATTTATTTTCTCAGAAAAAGAACTCAACATGAGGAAAAGGTGATGGATTGAACTACTCAAGGGTTATGATTTAACTATAAACTACCTCTTGGGGAAGAAAAATAAGGTGGAAGATGGTTTGAGTAGAAAGGATCATGGAGTTCAGAACATGATGAGAGTTGAAAATGACCCTATTTACATGGTTCTAGTAAAGATGGATATGGGAATAACCATGGAAGGTGAAACATCAATGCTTTTTCAAATGGTTTCTAAACCAGCTTTACTAGAAAGGATAAAGAGTTCTTAGACCAGTGATTATGAGTTTCAAAAGCAGATTAATGCAGTGATTGATGGGAGATTGGGTGAATTTGTGTATGAAGATGGAATTTTGAAATTTGGGAAAAGACTTTGTGTACCTGATATACCTGATCTAAAAAGGAAATTATTGGATTATGCTCATAGTTCCAATTTCTCTATAAACCTTGATATCACAATGATTTATATATATTTAAAGGAACATTTTTTGTGGGGTAACATGAAGAGGGAGATTGCTGATTTTGTATCAAGATGTATGGTTTGTCAACAAGTGAATACTGGAAGGCAACAGCCTGGAGGAGTCACGAAATCTCTTCCCATACCTGAGTGGAAATGGGATAATATTACGATGGTCTTTGTCATGGGACTACGAAACAATATTATAAGTAACGATGCAATATGGGTCAGTGTTGATCGTCTTATAAAGTCGGAACATTTTCTTGCTATAAGAGAAGATTTACCAATTGAACGATTATCAAGAATATATATTAATGAAGTTGTAAAACTTCATGGAGTACCCCTATTGATTGTTTCTGATTGTGACCCACATTTTACATCCAGATTCTGGAAAAGTTTTTAGAAAGCCCGGGATAATGAACTTTGTTTGAGCACTGCCTACTGCACCAAACTGATGGCCAGTTAGAAAGGACTATTCTAGACTTAGAAGACATATTGAGATCATTATCACTTGACATTCAAGGTATGTGGGATCAATATTTACCTCTAGTATAATTTTCCTATAATAATAAATTCCATTAAAGTTTTCAGATGGCACCATATGAAGCGCTATATGAAAAGAGATGTCGCACAACAACTTGTTAGGATGATGTTGGTGAAAGAAAACCCGTAGGCCGAGAACATGTAGAGGAAATTATGGAAAAGGAGAAGGTAATCCAAAACCAAATCAAGATAGCTCAATGTGTACTGAATAGCTATGTTGTTAACTAAAGAAAGGATTTGGAATTTCATGTAGGAGATCATGTTTTCTTTAAGGTATCTCTATGTAAGGGTGTTATATGTTTCGGTAATAAGGGTAATTTGAGTCCAAGGTACATCGGACCATTCATAATTTTAGAATGAATTGGGGCTGTAGATTACCATTTTGCAATGCTTCCAAGTCTCTCCAAAGATCAGGATATGTTCCACGTACCACTATTGAGAAAATACATGCCTAACCCAACGGATGTACTCACCTATAAGAAATTAGAACTGGAACCCGATCATTCTTGTTGTGAATATCCTGTCAACATTCTTGATACTTGAGAACAAGTGCTATGAAACCAGATGACTTGTCTGGTAAAAGTTCTATTGAGAAACCATAAGATGGAAGATGCAACGTGGGAACCCGAGGAACATATGCTGAAGAACCACCCAAGTCTTTTTATGCAGTAATACTCTAGATATTTCAAGGATGAAATTATTTGAAGTAAGGGAGGATGTAACACCCCAAGTTTCCACGGTACGCTTCTCTTTGAATAATACAGTAGCATGTGTTGTACGCAACTTTGAGTTCTAACACACCATAACAAATCAAACTAGCCATTCTAAATAGTAATACCCGATTTTGAAATTTTTTAAATTTTATCATTAAAAATGGACTTTATATTTGGATTCAGAATATCAAAATTATCTTACACTGAATTTTTGGTATTTTTCTGAAAAAATTCAATTTTAGATGAATAGTGAAAAACACAGAGTTATAGTTTAAAACCAAATTTTTATTTAAATAATTATTTATTTTATTTTAATATTATTTTAGGTAAATATATATACATAATACATATATAAGTTCAATTTAATTCATTGGAGTCATTTTATAATAATTTTAGATATATAAAAATTTTATTGAACTTTTCATTGTCTTTTACCCACCTCCAAGGAGAATTTTCAAATTCACATAAAACTTAATTTTACAGCTTCTGGGAGTGGAATTTAAAAAATCTGAGAGACACGATTGATATCAGTAAGAAATATTTTGTTCAATAAGATGAAAATAATTTTTGGTGAATAGTAAATTTTTACTTTTATTTACCACGGTAAAAAGTAAATATGGAAATTAGGGATAAAAATGATATTATTTTTACAATAAAACATGTCCTAATTCTATTTGATAAGTATAATTCGACCAAAAAACCTTAGGAATAAAATAGGAACCTCTTTGGTCAACATGGATTAGATTAGGACATTTATTATTATTTAATTCAAAGAAGAGTTAAAAGTGTCAAATTCAAAGTTTAATAACTAAACCATTTCTAATATAGGGTTACACATAAGATAATATTGACTATAAATATTAATTAGAAAGATAAAAATATTTCCTACATAATGGTATTTTATTTATAATTTTTAGACATTAAATAATTTAATTTATTTATGACACAATGATGATGCAGAAATTACCAAATTAAATAAATATTAAAATAATTGATATTATAAATATCTAAATAAAAGTAATTTGAGACTTTTTATGAATTAAATAAATTATATATGTTAATATGACATGTTAATGTTGGTTATATGAACTTTTTTAGAATTAATAATGAGGTTATGAATTTATAAAAAACAAAATACCAAATAGTGTCAAAATTGACATAAAAGAGTTTTAAAAAAAAATATTATATTATTAATTTATATTCTATTCCTAAAAATATATGGTTCTGAAAAATGACTTATATAATGAAAGATGTATCATTAATGAACCACTTTGTGTTCTCTTGGAAGTATATAGTATGTTTATTAACCATATAGTATAAAAATACAAAGGGACATGGTAAATGTAAAACTATTTAACTAAGAGTTAAATCTAAAATATAAAGTTAATATAGTGACCCAAATATATCTAAAACATATTGGTTGAGTATTTTTCAATCCATAACCACTTTAGAAATTAAATAATTCCTTTTTAGCCTTTATAAACTGAAAATTATTTTATTATAAAAAAATATTTCAAGCTCTTCCTAAGGTTCCCCTCACCACTCTTATAAAAGGAAACTCATCCTTCTCTATAATTCACACTGTCAAAGCCATATGGATCAGCCAAATCCTGCCTAAATACCCTCTAAATTTTCCTCCCTTAATCCTAGAGTCATACCTTCAGTCAGAAAGCCATCCTAAGGAGTTTTTTTCATCAAATCAAAAGGAAGAACCCGAAGAAGAGGTAAATATCTCACCACCTCTTTCAAGTTACTTTCTTCTTCCACTTCATATTTCTTTGTAGTTTCCATTATAAAATAATAACTCCAATATCTTCTATATAATATGATGTTATTATAAATATGGTACAACCCAATTCATTATTCTATCCATCCTTTGAATGATACGTTACCATACGTGCGCACGTACATATTACCGTCTCCACGTCGTGGTGTAATTGTTATTCAATACATTATTATTCGGATGGGTATAATAATGATGTGTAATTTATGTAAATAATAAATATTACGTAAATATGATTCTATATATATGATATAACATCCAATTATATATTATTTTAATATCAAAAGAATGATATTCTCCCTCGTGCGTACGTACGAATTACTGTCTCCACGAACGCGATGAGATTCATTCCACATCATATACATCCCAAACTAATTTTCATTTGATGATTAAAAATAATATTTAAATACTTGATATCATTCTGGATATAAACATGGTCCATCCCATCCATAAAAAATATGACCCAAATAACAAATAATATAATGGAAAACAAATCTGTTAACACCCGAAACAATGATAATACTAAGATATTATTAAAAAAGGAATGTTAAAATATCATATATGATATTATATTAATGTATAGGATTCTTGTATAATTTAATAACAATTATTTCAGCATTATACATGAGGATAACCTACCCTTGACCAAGGAAAAGCACAAGGTAAGTATTAATTTCACAATCTCTTTATTATTCGAGGTTGTTTTTACGTAAATATCTACCGGGACCTCTTTATCATCCACGTCCATGTTTCTTAAAAATGTATTTAAAAACATTCTTACTATTTTATAGACTATGGGTTAAAGTAATTTATACCATTGATTTAATTTTTATAATATTATTATAATGGAATATTTTCGTCATTTTCAAAACAAGGTCCTTTATATCCTTTTCGGCAAAATTAAGGTAAGAATGTTTTTTAACTTATACGGAAGGTGTGGCTATTTTCCACCGTTATAGAATCATCAAGGCTCCCCTTATAAGCTTATATGAATATTTTCAAATATAAATGTTTTCAATTATAATTACGTGACATTTAAATGATTTGAAAATATAAATAGATATTTCTCTAAAAAGGTTTTGATTTAATCTATGACAACATCCTTTGATGGATTTTAAGTTTGATTGATGTTTTTTTATTATGATACAAAACTTCAATATTGTATTGAATTTTTTTTTGCGATATGTTTTACTGTGGATGTGTTATATAATACGATTCATGGTTAATGGATAAATTATTGACATTTTGTATGCCAGTTTTAATATGAATGTTAATGTTATGTTTAAACGTTTTCATATGAGAAATGCATTGGACTTAATAAGTGATGGGTGGAGCCCACTATAGCTCCTCGATGCATCGATAGGTCTCATGAGACAACTAGTGTCTTGGAACAAGGCCTTGACAAGAATCTTATTTTTAGTCTTAGAACAAGACATTTACTATGTGGTTATGAAAGTATGGGATTGTGCATTCCATCATTATGAAAGTGGCTATTGATATTGCATGTGATTATTCGACTAGTAGAATATCTATGTGAGTAAGTAAATGGCATTTTCTGATTTTATCATTGACATATTATGCTAAATTTCATGTTTAAATGGAGTTTGTTTTAGTCTTATACATTTCCTTAAATGTTTATGCCTATTTATAAAAGTTTCCACAATATTTTTATCCTTACTAAGAATCTGAGCTCACCTCTTTCTATGATTTATTTTTCCCCGGGTGTGAAGAAGTATTTTATGATTGACCTGTTGGGATAGTCTGAGGGAATATGAGTGTGGTTTATAGAAACAATGTTTTTGTAGTTTTTCATTTCATGATGTAATGTAATCCTTATGAATTTATCTAGTACTTCCAAGGCTACTAAACTAATCGGTCTTTTGAGAATTGATCTTTTGTGATCATGCTGATTTTATGTAATAATGCACCGACTCTGGGTAATTAAGGTCTGGATAATACAAAGATCCTAATAAACTAAACACACGGTGACCAACCCAACTCATTTTTCGATAATGAAAATATTGAAAAAGGGAAGTGGGATCATGGTAATGCATTTACACTTTATCAACTATTCAAATAAACAATATTGAAATACCAATTTTTTGTCCCACTGCACACCCCCTTTATCCTTATACACCCATTCCACCATTGTGAATTTTTATTCTTTAAAGTTGTACCGCAAAATTATTCACTGGAAACCAAACCCCAGAATCCCCACTACCAAAAAAATCACACCTAGCACACCTATTAACATGAATTTATGATACAATCCAAACCTATAGCCCTACATCCTAAACATTTACCTGATGTAGTCCCACTACATCCCCATATTGTAGTCCAACTGCCCAACGTCACTCGATGGTCCCAACACAAAAAAATCCAATCCCACTACTTACGAGTCCATCCATTCCAAAAACAAATATTCTCTCAACACGAGATTCAAACACACAATACATACCTGCCCACACTCAAATCCCGCAACAACTACTGTTAAACCATAGCCCCACTGCACGCACATACCACACCCTTCTCATTGAACCAAATACCCTACCCACCCAAATACCCATAATTGTGCACCCAACAGAAGCACCACACAACCCACGCGAAGTCACAAAACCCAACAGTATGTGGAACACATCACCATATATCAAACATGATTTATTTATAATATGTAAGCATTTTTCTTTAAGTCCACATTGCTAAAAATCGATGATCACAAAAGGGATTTCATTTTGGGGCATCCTATTCATTTATATATGTATACATGATTAAATAGTTTTTATGTTACAACGACTAAATAAAATATCCCAACAAAGACATAATGTCACTAGTGAACAAGAAAAGGCCACCAGTGGACAATATTTTCAAAAGGCATACTGCCACAATAAACCATAAAAGAAAAAAGACAGTAGGTAAAACAAATAGTCAATATCAAAATATCATCAATTCCCTAGCTATTATTTATTTTTCATTTAAGAAATTATTCACCCATTCTGCATATGGAATCTTCAGTAAAACCACCTCGCATGATATATAATTTATGAGAAGTAGATGAATCCCTACATAAAACAACATAAGAACAAAAATCCTCCTTTCACTAAGAATAGGGGATTGCATCAGCAACAAGAAACTCCAAATAAATGAAATAGGAGAGGGATCTTGAATAGGTTCATGACTCGTCTAGAGAGGAAGGCTTTATGTGAACCAAGGGGGAATAGAAGACACAATGGGAAGGGAAGATCATGGAATTAGGATCTAGATCCTATATTAAAGGAGGAATGGTTCCAAAAGTCATTAACATTGGATCATGGTCAATATCACATTTTTTGAGTATCTCAATGTCCCCTTAGTGTTAGGATATTAATGATATACTTAATAACATTTAAAAACACCTTAAAAGTTTCCAAATAAGGCTTTAGACACGATTTATATCAAATAAGACATAAGAGGGGAAAACTGGAAAATCTTGGGAACCTGGAAATTTGTAAAAGGGTGAGACATCATTTGGTGGGACACCGTTTTGGTGTGGCACTGTCACAGTACCACCATTATGGCGCCTCCAATTCAATGTGAAAATGTTAGGGTGAAACTATTACAATGTCTGACCATTAGAGTGCAACTATTTAAACATGTGACCATTACAGCGCCACCATTTCGATATGCCACCATAGTTGTGCCACCATTATGGTGCCACTGTTTTGGGAAAACTCATTTTGTGAAACTATATTTTTTTAAAAATCTCGAAACAGACCACTACTACCCCAAATAATTCAACAAGAACTAAACTTTCTCAAAGGGATGGCCTGGGAAAATTTGGTTCATTACATCAGATACCTCTCAAAATATTCATGTCTCTAATAATTTAAAACAAACTCAAGAAAATAGGGGTCCAAACTACCACCCTTAAGATATCTCTCAATAAAAAACAACCATGCGTTGTTTGAAAATGAGAGTGAAAACCCTGGAATCCTAGGATACCACCTTGGCCTCTATCTCCTAAACCACTGTACTAACGCTAGGGCCTGACTACCCCAAACTACCACACAGACACCAAAGGTAACACTATCCAAACACATGGATTAGAGAACTTCTTCCTCCATATCAAGATGTTATCCACATTTGGTGGCACAGACTCTCCTGAACGGGTTCAATCGCATCCACATTAATCCATATAGATTAGATATTAGATCCTCCCCTCTCCAAATGTCACGAAATTCCACACAAAACAAAGAACCATGAAACAAAAATATATGATAACGAACATAGTCATGAATTGAATCATAAAATTAAGCTCCAAATTAAATCTCAGAAACAAAACATACAACAGTTCTAGGTACTAGTTATGCATATGTGCCTCTCGCTCCCAAATACTCCCCTCAATGCCACCATGCCTCCATAAAACTTGATGCAAAGAAATGGTTAATCCATGAAGCACATTCTCCTCACGATCCTTGATTAATAATGGTGGTTCCATGAATATTGCATTGTCCCTGATATCCAACTCTCCCCTATCAATGGAATGTGATTAATCATGTATATATAGATAGAGTTGAGAGATATGGAAGAAATCATGGATCATTTCCAACCACGGTGGGAATGCCAGCTAGTTTTCCACCTCGCCAACTCATCCGAACACCTCGAATGGTCTAATGAACCTAGGAGAAATATTTCTCCGTCTAACAATCCTATGGTTCCCACATTGGGGGGAAACATTAATGAAAACATCATCCCCAACCTCGAACTCCAAAGTCCCGCTCATATGATCGGTATATGTCTTCATCCAGTCATGTTCCCCCTTAATCCTCTCATAGACATGTTTCACCTACTCTATTGTACTATGCACCATTTCTGGACAAAGAATAGTTGCCTCCCCAAATTCCATTCATCACAAGGGTGAATGAAACGAACTCCAATACAGATCGTTGAATGGAGCCATACCAATGGAAGAGTGATAGATATTATTGTATTAAAACTCTACTAAGGGAAATTTTCCCACCCAAGACCCACTACGGTCTTTAACACATGTCAGTAAGATTTCTTTCAACATATGGACTATCTGTTCTGTCTGTCCATCCATCTAAGGGTGGAACATATTGCTAAGCCATAACTGGGTGCCAAAGGCCTTTTAAAATCCCCTCAAGACTTCTAAGATGAACAATTTATCCCAATTAGAGACTATGGATCTTGGAACTCTAAATATCCATACTACCTCATCCACATAACTTTGTGCAAATGAAATCAACAATGTTAAAATCCTTGATCGCTAGGAAATGAGCTTATTTCATCAACCGATTTATTATTTATAGATAATCACATTGCCACTAATTTTTGGGTATTACTATGATGAAATATATCGATATTTTATTCCACTTCCAATAGGGAATTAATATGTAATGCAAAAGACTATTGGGAACATAGTGCTCAACCTTTACCTACTGACACACTCAGCATCATTACAAAAACATAGCCACTTCCCACTTTTACCAGACCACCAATATTATTCCCTCAAGCCTTAGTATATCTTAAAAAATACTAGATGCACTACTGGGGGTGATCTATGGAACTCATAAAGAATCCATTCATGCATTTACACCAGGACAAATAGCTCCCCGTAGAACATAATCTGATTCTGACTATCCTCTGACCATCCCTCTAGAGCATCACCCAAGATAGTGCGATCATGCATCACATTAGTCTCTATGTCTCCCCCTAAGACTCCACCACCATCCTCACTAAGTAATATTTCTCTAACATCTGAAATAGAGAGCTTCTACCACTATCCACTCTCACATCCATACACGAAGTAATAAAATATTCCATTTCCTTCCATGAATATATGGATTCCCGAACTACCCCATTCCATGAATACTTTATTAAGGAATCAGCCTCCATGTTCCTATTTACTATGGTGTAAGTGATCTTAAATTCATATTCCTAGATAATCTCCATCAACCATCACTGCCACAAGTTCTGGTATCACTAAGAGTAGATATAACTCAATCTCTTGAGATCTATGAAGACCACAAAGAAATACCCAATGAGGTAATGTATCCACAACTACATTATGAAAAATACCAGTAGAAGATCCATATCATGGGTGGAATAGTACATTTCATGTGGACGTAACTTTCTAGACCCATAAGAGATCCCTCCCTACTACTGCATCATAACACAACCCAAACATAAGCTTTAGGAATCAAAGAACACATCTAGCATCACCCCTTACTCTAGAAACATGAGCACTAGAGCACTGACCAACTTCCCCTTCTGGTAGCTGAAATCCTCCTGACACTACTCACTCTACATGAAGGCCTGGTATTTTCTATTCAAAGTTATCAATGGAGCTAAAACACAGGATTTTTTGGGTACAATCCCCTAGTAATATCCCTTTAGAACTATGTTTTTGGAAACTTATACCATGTTCCTGGTTACTACCCAATAAATAATCAACTCGTTTTTTGATGGGTTTGCTTTTATCCCTTGCTGAGGTACCACATGCTTGAGGAAGTGTGCCCCTTGCATCCAGAACATACACTTGGACAACTTCCCATAGAGATGGTGGGTTTGGATGACCTATAAGACATTATTGAGGTTTTCACCATGCTCCTCATATTACTTTGATTAAATAATAATATCAATGATTAACATGATGATGATCATGTTCAGGAACAGGTGGAATACCGAGTTCATGAGCCCCATGAAAATGACTTGTGAATTTGTGACACCAAAATCCATGACCACAAACTCGAAGTGTCCTTACATACACATGAAATCCATCTTGGGGTTGTCACCGCCCTTCAACCTCAACTGGTGTTATACAGACAATATATCAATATTAGAGAACCAACCTTCTCCCCTCAGCTAGTTGAAAAGATCATCTATTCATATAAGGTTGTAATGGTTATTAAACATGGAAAGGTTTAGTCTCCAATAGTCTATGCCCAGCCTCAGACCACCATCCTCCTTCTTTGAAAACAAGACCAGAGCACCCCACAATGACACATAAGGCTGAATTAAACCCTTTTTCATATGGGTTTCTTCCTAAATTCAAAAATCCTGAAACAAAGAAGGTGTTCTTTGAGAGGGAGACCTCATAATCGGAAGGGAACCAAGTTTCATGTCTATTGCAAACTCAACATCACGTTGAGGTTGTAGAGTCAAAACCTATTCGGGGAAATTTTTTGGAACTATCTGACAACCCTTGTAACCTCCACCATCTATGTGCCTATTGATTCTACTAACAGATTGACTAACAAATACAGAAGAGGATCCATGAACCAACTACCCACCTCATAGTTCCCCACACAAAAAGAAACTACATGCTTTCCACCCACACATTAAAACATGACTCTTCTTCGGTAGTATCCAATTACGGTGTGCATAGAAAAAAAACCATTCATTACTAAGGATGACATTGTATGGAATCATCTATATAAGAAGAATATCTCTACTAGACTGATGCATCACCAACATCAGTCAACAACCTCGGTAAACATCGAACAAACTAGTCTGATCTCGAAATAGCAGTTTCAACACCAGGGGCATGGTAAGACTATCTACATCTAGTCATAGATTGTTGTTTATACTGAGTGTAATAAATTTTTTTGAGGCTCCTAAATAAAACAAATTACATGAAAAATGTACTAAACTGATAGATCGTACCTTGAAAAAACTTCGGCTCTGCTGGAACAGTTGCCTCGGTGGCGTGCAACTGCCCACACCCATTTCATCTACTCCATACTTATTGAATGCCTCCCCAATAATTCCCTAGTCGAGGACCCTAAGGATCACCATAAGGTTGTCCTCCTCCAACACCATCTATTCTCGGTGGAGCGGGATCTTGCCACCACTGCTCCTGGAAAGGCCTGACCTATAACTGTTGCTACTATGGTTGGTGGTAAACCTACCCATTATCCACCGTACTGTTCTTGAACTGGGAATTAGTTCTAATTATTTCTCTGTCCATAAGAGACAAATCACCTCGGTCCTAAGACCATGTGTAAAGGGAGAGTACCATGAGATCAGATCTAGAATTGTTGAGGCCTACTTCCTGCAAGCTGAAACGAGGAAGGCCTTGATGCCAAAGACCTGCTTATGATATCCTTCCCCTTCAATGAACTCAGATGGATCCCTTATCATGTTAAAACTCCCAATGATTGGATCATCTACAGTACTATAGCCTTCTTCTAAACATATATGTATATTGGTAGGGTAAAGGGGGTGATGGCATACTGAAGAGGAGGTTAGAGTGCCTCCTCTAGGTGTCTTTCCTGCAACTCCTCATTTGGAAAGAGATCCATAGAAATCATAGGATATCCTATAACATGATCCCCAGTTCTCTCGCTGACATACTCCCCATCATGGGGAAGATCATCCCCCACCTCTTCTCTACCTTCATTATTGTGGAATGAAACTTCTCCTAAAAAGTTTTCTCAAACTTAGCCTATTAGACATAAGTCTCCTTCCTATCCTCTTGGTAAACCTTTCACTACTAACATGGTTCCCCCCACATATGGATCACTACCAGTAAAACCCACTACACCCTCAAAGCACAAATCAAGGTAAAGGTGATTTTCATCCCCTAAAGCAAACCCTCTATCTCTAAGCCTGAAACGATTCCTTCATATATATTTAGGGTATTCTACTAGAAAGCATGGATGGTCTTTTTTACAAAATTCCTCTTCCTTCTCTCGATCGTCCCTCCACTTATTGAAAAATTCAGAGTTCTATCCCTCAAAATCATTTACCACACATGGGAAATGTTCAGGTTTCATATCTGAAATGGGTAAACAAGGGGCTCCTAAACCCAAGTAGTAGGAAATTTTCTTTTAATATTTTTTAAAACATAATTATTCAAATTATTTTCCGAAAACACCTAAGACACACAAGAAAACAAGTCATTATGATGTATATACATTTCATAGGGTATCTACCCAAAAATCTGTGTAGCCTCACTTGGTTGTTAAGTAGGTAAAAAGCCTTTTCATCGGATCACAGGGGGCCCTAAAATCCCTTGTCCTAGCTGGTCATCCCAAGCATATTTTAGCCAAAAATATTTCCGAATACTGTTGGCCTACTATCACATTCAATCCTCATAGTTCCAAACTCCAAAATCCATCCTACCTCTCAACCATCACCTCTAATACTGTTCTATAATAGCCCTCCTTCCTCAAGATGTGGGAAAATGAAAAAAAGTTTCACACCCTCCATTCTTCAAGATGAAGGAGGGATAATGTTACATCCCAGGTAAATAAAGAATAATAATTTTTCATATTTATTAATATTTGAGAAATAAATCTTAATTTTACTTTAATGGGGTTTCTATGTTCGATAGCGTACCTGATACGCAACAACGAGTTTCTTTGAAATCATACGTTGCACACTAGTAATATGATAATATTATTTTAAATGGTAGTTAACACGTAGCCGTTTTATTGGAGGTAATGAATATAAATAACTAAAATATGATTATATAAGTTTTCTAAATGTTTTTACATTTATCCAATAAAAGATAAAGGCTTAAAATAAGAAAATAATTCTATTTTAAGCATATATACTCTAATATTCATTAAAAGGTCGATTTATCGCCTTCTAATGGCGAACCCTCTTTAAATATAGTTTTGGTCACTCTTATAAATTCTATTAGAACAAATAAAATTCTTTTTTAGAATCGGGACATCAAAATTTACTTTGTGTAATTTTTTTTTATTTTTCTGATAAAGTTCATTTCTTAATGAATAGTGAAAAATATTTTATTTTAATTCCAAACCTCTTTTTAATCTCATTTATTTATATGATTATATTATATTTTTAATTGGTTTTAAAGTGAAATTAGAATACATTTTTACCATTTAATTCAATGGTTTCCATTGAATTAATTTCAAATTGAAATTGGACTTAAACAATTGTCAATCTTTTGATAGATATTGTTTCTTAAAAATACGCTATTTGTTTTGACAGTGGGAAATAATTATTAAATTAATTAATTCAACTTATTTGTTTTTAATTTTTTAAAATATACATCATTTTTAATTCATAATATCAAATATATCTTAGTGTGATTTTTTTGTATTTTTCTGAGAAACATCAATTTTTGATGCATAGTGAAACCACTAAGTGGTAGTTGAGAAACTAATTATTTGTTTAAATGAAACTTTACCACTTTTTTGAATTGAATTTCAAAAATCCGACATACATGGTTTTCATTATGATGTAAAATGTGGTTCAATGGGATTAAAATAATTTATTTGGTGAATAGTAACTTTTTTATGTTTTGTTAATCGTGATTAAAGGTAATTAGTGTAATTTAAGGTAATAATAATGTTATAATAATATGAAATTATCTTGACACATGTCCTACCCTTATTGGATGTGTAATGCCAAACCAAAACAATCCATGGGTCAACTTGGGGACCCCATGGAGCCACTTGGGTAAGAAAATGACATTAATAACTTTTTATTTAAAGTTAAAATAAAAATGTCACAAACATGTGTTGTTTTACTAAAACAATTTTTACATGGAGTTATACAAGTCATATTTTTTACTATAAATATTAATTAGAAATATAAAAATATTTCCTAAATAATGATATTTTTTTCATAATTTTTAAACATTAAATAAATTAATTTATTTATGACACCATGATGATGCAGCGATTACCTCATTAATTAACGATTTAAATAAAATGAAAAGATAATGTAAAATATAAGACATACACTTTTCAAAAACCTATTGTATGAGTAGACTTCTAACCCTTATAACCTTATCCTTGAATGATATCCTTTTTGGACCTTTAAAATCTGAAAAAAGAATTTTATAATAAAGTATCAGCTTATAACTTTCCAAGAGTGCCCCTCCTCTTCTCTTATAAAAGGCCCCCACTTCTACCACCTTACCCACACCTGTCAACCCATTGGCTCGGAAAATCTCTTCTCATTTTATATCTCCACATCCCACTCCTCATCCTAGAAGCCTTAACTTAGGCAGGAATCTCTTCAATAAACCCTTTTGGTTCAAACCAAAGGGAGTTACCCGATTTAAAGGTAATGTCTTCTCTTGTGTTCTTGTGTTTTATTTTCCCTCTACACCCTCCTAAACACTTTTTATTCCTTTATTTTGTAACAAAAACAGTATATTAAATATACTTGGATGTTTTTATGAGACGTATTAGAGCTACACTTAAACACACCTTCGTCTAATGGTTAAATAACATGTTGTTTCTGTGGTTAGCGAATTTCTGCCTCACGAAACGATGATTGTTCAATATTCATTTAACACCTTTAATGGGGGCCATTAAGATGTAACTATATTTATATATGATATATATTATGTTTATTTTTTCCTTATGCTTCTGTATTTTTCATTTATGACATACCTTTTTGGTTTCCATTATGGGTAAACACGATAATTTCATTTTAGGAAGTGCGGACTACCGCCCCCTCAAAGTGATTTGATTCGTTAATGCCATATGTGGGACATATAAAGTATGGAGTTAAGGATATTATATATGATATTATACTGGAATTATAATATACCTTTATATCATTATGATTTCACTCCATTAAATACAAAATATATATGAAAGTGGCGTTCATGCGTACGTTTGGCTTACCATCACCATGAACGGTGCATTTCATTTCCTACCTATAAATGTTATGTACTATTATAAATAAATGTATATTCTGGATATATATGATATATATGATATCCAAATCATGAATATCATTCTGGATATAATGAAACTTTGACCACATGAACAACTTGAAATTGTAAGAAGTCCATTTCTGACTTAAGTACCAAATATCGACAAAACGATCATTATTAACATAAATGATTAAATAATGTTTATAAAATGGAAATAAGTGATATAAATGTAATAATAAGCTTGAAAAATGTTCTTAAGAAATTATGCAATGACCCGACCCTAGTTACCCAGAGTCGGTGCATTATTACATAACATTGGCATGATCACAAGAAACATCAAGTCCTGAAACACTGATGAGTTTAGTAGCCTTGGAATAACTAGATACATTAATAAAGTTTACATTACATCATAAACTGAAATCTACAACAATATAGTCTCCATATTCCACACTCTTATCCCCTCATACTATCCCTACAGGCCATTCATAAATTACTTCTTCACATCCTGGGAAAAATAAAACATAGAAAAGGGGTGAGATCAAATGTCCAGTAAGGATAACAATATAGCGGAAAATTTCCTAAATAAGAATAAGCATTTAAGGCAATGTACAACTAAAACAAAATCCCTTTAAACTTAAACTTCAACATAGCATGGAAAAAATAAAATTAAATAATGTCATTTACTTATTCACATGGATACTTTACTAATCGAATAATTACTTGTAATATCAATAACAACTTTCATAATGATGGAATGCATAATGTCATACTATCATAACACATAGACAAGTGCTCGTGCCAAGAATACAAATAATATTTTGTCAAGGCCTTGTTACAAGACACTAGTTTGTCTCATGAGACCTACCGATGCATCGAGGAGCTATAGCAGGCTCCACCCGTCACATATTAATTCCAATGCATTCCCATATGAAAAGGTTTAAACATAAAATAATCATTCGTATTAAAACTGGAATACAAAATGTAAATACTTCATCTATAAACCATAAATGGTATAAAAATAACACATCCACAGTCAAACATATCACAAAACCTTCAATAAAATGTAGTAGTTTTGTATCATAATAAATCAACTTCAAATAAGCATAAAATCCATCAAAGGATGTTGACATAGATGAAATCAAAACACTTTTTAGAGAAATATCACTTTTTATTATGAAATCATTTAAGAGTCATATATTTATAAAATAAAACATTTTCTTTGAAAATATTATTATAAGCTTGTAAGGGAAGCTTCGATAATTTTATAATGGCGGAAAATATCCACACCCACCGTATAAGTTAAAAAAACATTCTTACCTTAATTCTATCGAAAAGGTTAAAAAGCACCTTGTTTGTAAAGCGATGGAAATAATCCTTTATAAACTTCTTATAAAAAGTAAAAAAAGGATATACATGAATTTAACTGATATTCTGTAAAATATTAAGAATGTTTTGAAATACATTTTTAAGAAACACGGATGTGGATGATAAAGAGGTCCCAGTAGATAATTACATATAAACAACCTCGAATAATGAAGAGATTGTGAAATAAACCCTTACCTTGTACTTTTCCTTGGTTGGGGGTAGGTTAAACTCTTGTATAATGGTGAAATAATTGTTATCAAATTATAAATGAATAATATACATTAATATGATATCTTATATAATCTTTTAACATTTCTTTGTTAATAATATCTTAATATTATTGTCATTTCGGGTGTTAACTTACTCATTTTATTTTATATGTTTCGCTATGTAGGACATGTTTGTTATGGATAGGTTGTATCTTATTCATATCCAGAATTATATTAAGTCCTTAAAAATTATTATTAATCTTCAAATTATAATTATACTTGAATGGATACGATGGAGAATGAATTTCATCGCGTTCGTGGAGACGGTAGTCTGTACGTACGCACGAGCGACAATATCATTCTTTTGATATTAAAATAATATCTTATTGGATGGTTTATCATATATACAGAATCATTATCAGGTTATATTTATTATTTACATGAATTAAACATCATTATTATACCCATCCAAATAATAATGTTTTCAATAACAATTACACCACGATGTGGAGACGGTAAGCCGTACGTACGCACGTATGGTGACATGTCATTCAAAGGATAGATAGAATACTGAAATATGCTTGTAAAATGTTTATAATAACTTCAAAGTATATATAATATACTGGATTTATTATTTTATAATGGTAATAACAAATAAAGAAGAAGTGGAAGAAGAAAGGAACTTGAAAATGGGTGGTGAAATCATTACCTCTTATTTGGGTTCTTCCTTTTGATTTGATCAAAAGGGCTCCATAGGATAGATTTATAACTAAATGAAGGCCTATAGGATGAAGTGATGGATGTTGAGAGAGTATTTGGGTAGGGTTTGGCTAAGCCAAAAGGCTTTGAAGGTGTCAATTAAAGAGAAGGGGGAGTGCCCTTTTATAAGAGAGGTGAGGGGCACCTTTGGAAAAGCTAGAAAAATTATTTTCTAATAAATTCATATTCGGTTTCTAATGGCTTAAAAGTGGATAATTTAAATTTTAAGGTGGGGATTGGTCGAAAACCACTCATCCAATAGAATTTATAATGGTTTGGGTCATTATATTGACCTTATCTTTTAGTTTTAACTCTTAGTTAATTAGTTTGACACTTACCATGTCACTTTGTATTTTTATATTATATAGTTAATAAACATACTATATACCATCAAGAGACCCCCAATTGTTCCATTAATTATACACATATCATGATATAAGTCTCTTTTCTGAACCGTAGATTTTTAGGAATTGAATATCAATTAATAATATAATATTTGTTTTAAAAACGCTTTTATGCCAATTTTGACACTATTTGGAAAATTTATTTTTTTGAAAATCATAACAGAATGATTACTTCGAAAACAGTTAATTAAATCATTCATAATATGTAATATTAACCTATAAAATTATTTTAATTCATAAAAAGTCTTAAATTATATTTATTTGGGTATTTATAATATCAATTATTTTAATTTTTCAATAATATGGTGATTATTGCAGCATCATTGTGTCATAAATAAATTAAATTATTTAATGTCTAAAAATTATAAATAAATTATCATTATGTAGGAAATATTTTTATCTTTATAATTAATATTTATAATCAAATATATCTTACGTTTAACGCTATATTAAAAAAGTTTTAGTAAATAAACATTGTTTTTAACTCTTTTAACTCTTCTTTGAATTAAATAATAATAAATGTCCAAATCTAATCCAAGTGTATCTAAATGATAATATTTTATTCCTAAGGTTGTTTTTGGTCGAGATACACTTGTCCAATAGAATTAGGACATGTTTTAGGGTAATATTAATATCATTTTTACTCTTAATTACCCTATTTACTTTTAACCGTGGTAAATAAAAGTAAAAAGTTACTATTCACCAAAAACTATTTTCATCTCATTGAACCAAATTTTACTCCTTGATTATAACCGTGTCTCTAGGATTTTCGAAATTCCACTCATAGAAGCGGTAAAATCAAGTTTCCTGAAAAATTCAGTTTTTTTAACTACCACTTAGTGGTTTCACTATTCATCAAAAAATGAAGTTTTTCAAAAAAATACCAAAAATTCACCCTAGGGTAATTTCAATATTATGAATCCAAAAATGAAGTAAATTTTGACAACTAAAATTTATAAATTTCAAAAAGTGGGTATTACTATTCATAATGGCTAGTTTGATTGGTTGTGCTGTGTTAGAAGTCGATGTTGCGTACAACACACGCTATTGCATTATTCAAAGAGAAGCGTACCGTAGAAGCTTGGGGTGATACATTCTCCCCTCCTTCAAATAATTCTGTCCTCGAAATTTCTAGAATACTACCGCATGTAGAGACTCGGGTGGTTCTTCATCATATGTTCTTCGGGTTCCCACGTAGCCTCTTCAATCATATGGCTTCTCCATAGAACTTTTACCAGACGATTCGTATGGTTTCTCAGCACTTGTTCTCTTGTATCAAGAATCCTGATGGGATCTCCGCAATAAGACAGATCAGGTTCCAGTTCTAATTCCTCATAGGTGAGTACATGCGTTGGGTCAAGCATGTATTTCCTCAAAAGAGATACGTGGAACACATTGTGAACTTTGGAGAGACTTGGTGGCATTGTCAATCGGTAAGCTATAGCCCCAATTTGTTCTAGAAGTTTGAAAGGTTCGATGTACCAAGGAATCAATTTACCTTTCTTACCAAAACGTATGGCTCCCTTCCATGGAGATACCTTCAAGAAAACATGATCACCGACTTGAAATTCCAAATCCTTCCTTCGATTATCGGCATTGCTCTTCTGCATACATTGTGCTGCTTTGATGTGGTTTTGGATTTCCTTAACCTTTTCCATCGTTTACTCCACCAGTTCTAGGCCAACAAGTTTTCTTTCACCAACGTCATCCCAACAGGTTGGTGTGCGACATCTCTTTTCATATAACGCTTCATATGGTGACATCTGAATACTCGAATGGAAGTTATTGTTATATGAAAATTCTACCATAGGTAAATATTGATCCCACATACCCTGAATGTCATGTGATATGGATCTCAACATGTCATCTAAGGTTTGAATAGTTCGTTCTGATTGTCCATCTGTTTGAGGGTGGTAGGCAGTGCTCAAAGGAAGTTCAGTATCTAAGGATTTCTGAAGACTTTTCAAGAATCTTGAAGTAAAAAGGGGATCACGGTCAGAAACAATCGATATGGGTACTCCATGAAGTCTCACAACTTCATTAATATATAGTCTTGTTAGTCGTTCATGTGGTAAATCTTCCCTTATAGTAAGAAAATGTGCTATCTTGGTAAGACTATCAACAATGACCCATATTGCATCATTATTTCTAGGAGTCTTTGGTAGCCCCATGACAAAGTCCATCTTAATATTGTCCCATTTCCACTCCGGTATGGGAAGAGGTTGCATGACTCCTCCAGGCTATTACCATCCAGCTTTCACTTGTTGACAAACCATACATCTTGAGACAAAATCAGCAATCTCCCTCCTCATGGTGTCCCACCAAAAATGTTTCATCAAATCTCTATAAATTGTTGTTCTCCCAGGTTGTATAGAGAAATTGGAACTATGAGCATCATCCAGAAATTCCCTTTTTAGATCAGGTATAACGGGAACACAAATACTATTCCCGAATTTCAATATTCCTACTTCATACACAAATTCTCTCAATCTCCCATCATTCACAGCTTTAATCTTCTATTGAAATTCTTCATCATCTGTCTGAGAACTCTTAATCCTTTCTAGTAATGATGGTTTGGAAACCATTTGAAAAAGCATTGATGTTTCACCTTCCCTGGTTATTCCTATGTCTATCTTTACTAGGTCCATGAAAATTGGATCCCTTTCAATTCTCATATTGTTCAAAACTCCATTATCTTTTCTACTCAAAGCATCTTCCACCTTGTTTTCTTTCCCCAGGTGGTAGTGTATCATGCAATCATAATCCTTGAGTAATTCAAGCCATCTCCTTTTCCTCATGTTGAGTTATTTTTGTGAGAAAATATACTTGAAACTCTTGTGATCAGTATAAATCTCACATTTCTCACCATAGAGATAGTGCCTCCAAATCTTCCAAGAAAAGATCACCACTTCTAACTCGAGATCATGAGTAGGATAGTTTTGTTCATGAATATTCAAATGTCATGATGCATAGGCAATAACCCTATCATTCTGCATTAGGACGCAACCACATCCTTTCTTCGATGCATCACTATAAATAACGAACCCATCATTCCCCGATAGAAGATTCAATATAGTTGAATTGACTAATCTTCTCTTCAGTTCATCGAAACATTATTCACACTATTTTGTCCAAACAAATTTAACCCCTTTACATGTGAGCTTCATTAATGGGTTAGCCAATTGGGCAAAATTCTGGACGAAACGTCGATAATAACCAGCCAAACCAATAAAACTGCATACCTCTGTTATACTCGTAGGTACTGGTCATTCATGGATTGCCTTGGTCTTATAAGGATCAACAGAGATTCCATATTTAGAGACAATATGGCCAAGAAAAGAAATCTCCTGAATCCAGAATTCACACTTGCTAAACTTCCCATATAATTCATGTCTTATCATAGTATTCAAGATAATGCACAAGTGATTTTCATTATCTTTGTAACTTTTGGAGTATACCAAGATAAAATCAATAAATACCACCACAAATTCATTGAGATATTCCTTCAAAAATCTATTCATCAGATCAATGAATATAGAGGTTGTATTAGTCAATCCAAAAGGCGTTACTGTAAACTCGTAATGCCTGTAACTGTTTCGAAATGCTGTCTTCAGAATGTCTTCCTTCTTCACACACAACTGATGGTATCCAGATCAAAGGTCAATCTTTGAAAAGTATTTAACTCCATGCAGTTGGTCAAATAAATCATGAATACGAGTTAGGGGATATGTGTTCTTTATTGTTATAGCATTGATCTCCCTATAGTCGATACATAACATCATAGCTCTATCTTTCTTTTTAACAAATAGAACAGGGGATCCCCATGGAGAAACACTAGGGTGAATAAATCCCTTATTACTCAATTCTTCTAGTTGTTTTTTTAGTTCAACTAATTCTATAGTGGCCATTCTATAAGGGGTATTCGATATAGGCCTTGATCCAGAAATTAAATCAATGGAAAACTCAACTTCTCGTTCTGGAGGATGTCTAGGTAAATCTTCTGTAAACACATCTACATATTCTTTGACAACAGGTACATCCTCTATTTGAGCAATCCTTTCCTCACCCACAATCATTTCATTCTCTTCATCCATAATAATTGAATTAAGTTGAGCTACTGGGGGTGCATCTAGATAAGAACTAGGTGGTGACGATTCATCTCTAAAGATAAGGTCTTCCTTATCATCATCATCAAAAATCGTAACCTCCATATTCTTACAATAAATATCAGTATCATGGTCTGAAAGCCAGTCCATACCGAGAATTATTTCAATTTCAATCATAGTTATGATGATGAGATCAGCAGATAAAGAACATTTATGTGCTCTAATGGGGACTGATTCACAAAACAATGTTGCAATGATACTTCCCTTAGGAGTTATAAATGACAAATCCCTTGTTAAATCAAATTGGAAATATCTAATTTTCTTACCAAACTGGGAAGATATGAAACAATGTGATGATACAGAATCAAATAATGCATTTTCTAAACTTGAGGAAACCATTAAATTACCTTCCACCATGTCTTTCGGAGCTTCTACCTCAGCAGTAGTGATAGCATAAGCTTGGCCTTGATCGCTTGGCCTTTTCTGAGGAAAGTTCCCCTGACACATAAGACATTCATTTGCATAATGTCCCATCTCCCTGCAATTTTAACATTGGACATCAGTAGCTTCCTTCTACCCCTTGCAACCATGAGCTTGGTGGCCTTTTTCACCACACTTGTAACAGACACCCATTCCCTTCATGCAAGTACCAGGGTGTTTCATCCCACATTTACCACAGGATGGATATTCAAAATTTCCCCTCATCCCCTTATTTCTATTCCAAGATTGATCAGCAGATCTCTTCTTCTCTTGATTTTCATTAAAGTCATAAGACTTATAGAATTACTTTTCTGTCTTGATAGCACATAAGATAATGTATTCATATGATGAGAAGGATTGTGAGACTAATTCTTGATGGAGAAATGGTTTTAACCCATCAAAGAAACGATCAATCTTACTTCTTGGGTTACGTATATAATCTCCAGCATACCTTGCTTACCTTGTAAAGTTGGCCTCATACATTGCAACATTCTCATCCTCCTTTTGTCTCAGACTCATAAATTTCCATTCCATATCTGCCCGATGGTCACGAAGAAAGTATTTTACTAGAAACATATCTTTGAACTCCCTCCATTCCATATTTGATACTTCATTATCTTCCATCGTGTTTTGAATCAATGACCACCATTGATCAGCATCTCCAGTGAGGCGATAAACTTCCATGATAACATTTTCCCCTTCACTACTTCCCAAAGCCTGAAATATTTTCTCTAGGGAACTTATCCATTGCTGAGCTACTAATGGATGTTTACTCCCATTGAATGTTGGTGGTTGCTGCCTCATAAAGCGATCTAACATTGATCCTCCAGACTGTGGATCAGGGTGCTCCATACAAGTAAGGTTATTATTCATAACCTGAGTGAGTTGTCCCAGTACGGTGATTAGTTGATCAGCACCAGTTGCATCACCAGCTCCACTATAATTATCTTGAGTAGGAGGGAAATCCCAACCTGGAGTACATGCTTTGATACGGTTTCCATTTCTTCCACTAGGAGCCATTTCTAAACAATGGCATAAACTAGATCAGTTTATGAATCAAAATACATAATTCCATAATTATAAAACACTTAAAATAAATTGAACTATTTATGGATATAATCCATAATCTAATAATGTTTTCTTTTAGGAAATATATACTCATAAACTCTTTATAATGATTTGTAAAGAAAATGAGAGTTAACCTAAGTATATCCCCTGGGAGTGTCGTAACCAAGAGTGCAACAAGGCTCGTTGTCGTGCACCAGTTCCCTTTTGAGTCTATCTAAATGTGATTTTTTCGGGTTTTACCCCTAGGTACATCTGTTCCAGAGCCACCTCTACCTGCTCGTATCCAGACAGGGATGTATTACTCGGAAAACTTGCAAAATCTCTACAATACCAAAATTCTATGAGGTTCTTCTATATTAATCCTCAAAGTCCATCTTAAATCAATGTGCTCTAATCAGATTTTATCTAAATCTAGCTTCCAAGGTCTGTACTAAACTTCCTCTGAAGCCAACTGTAATGCCCCGACCCCAGTTACCCAGAGTCGGTGCATTATTACATAACATTGGCATGATCACAAGTAAGACCAAGTCTCAAAAGACAGATTAGTTTAGTAGCCTTGGAATAACTAGATACATTCATAATGTTTATGTAACACCTGGGACTTTTATGTTATATAAATCATCAAAGGAATCTTTTTCTACACAACACTTTCTTGGCTTGCTTTACACGAAATTGCGACCTTCCTCGATAGTTTGCGTCGTACGCAATACTGAGTTTCACTAAACAACGATATACTATTAAAATATTATTAAAACTAGCCTTTATGAATAGTATTAACCACTTTTTCAAATTTTATAAATTTTACTTTTCAAAATGGACTTCATTTTTGGATTCGGAATATCAAAATTATCCTAGGGTGAAATTTTGTTATTTTTCTGAAAACTTTCAATTTTTGATGAATAGTGAAACCACTAAGTGGTAGTTAAAAAACTGAATTTTTCATAAAACATAATTTTACCGCTTCTGTGAGTGGAATTTAGAAAATCCGAGAGACACGGATAATATCAAGGACTAAAATGTGGTTCAATGAGATGAAAATAATTTTTGGTGAATAATAACTTTTTACTTTTTTTTACCACAGTTAAAAGTAAATAGAGAAATTATGGGTAAAGATGATATTATTATTACCATAAACATGTCCTAATTCTATTGGATAAGTGTAATTTGACCAAAAACAAAATTAGGAATAAAATATGACCATTTATGCCCACTTGGATTAGATTAGGACATTTATTATTAATTTATTTAAAGAAGGGTTAAATAGATAAAATCAAAGTTTAATAAGTAATTAATTTTTAATATGGGGTTATACATAAGATCAATTAGACTATAAATATTAATTATAAAGATAAATAGATTTTCTACATAATGGTATTTTATTTTTAATTTTTAGACATTAAATAATGTAATTTAGTTATGACACAAAGATGATGCAATAATTATCTTATTAATGAAATATTGAAAAAATCAATGTTATAAACACCAAAATAAAAGTAATTTGAGACTTTTTATGAATTACACTACTTTTATAGGTTAATATTACATGTTAGTATTGATTTAATTAACTTGGTTCGAACTAATAATTCTGTTATAATTTCCACAAATATCAATTACTAAATAGTGTCAAAATTGACATAAAATAGTTTTTAAAACAAATATTATATTAGTAATTGTTATTTTATTCCTAAAAATCTAAGGTTCGGCCAAAGGACTTATATAAGGTTATATATATTAATAATAAAAAACTTGGTGTTATTTTGGCTGATTATAGTAAGTTTATTAACCTTATAGTATAAGAACACAAGAAGACACGGTAAAAGTAAACTTATTTAACTTAATGTTAAATCTAAGTGATAAGGTTAAAATAGGAACCTAAACTTGTCTAAATTCTATTTTATGAGAGGATTTAGACCCATACCCACCTTAGATTCGAAATATATCAATTTTGAGCTATTTAAAACCGAACTTGACTTTATAATAAAATAATATTTTTAGTTTTCCCAAACGTGCCCCTCTCCTCCCTTATAAAAGGGCACCTCCTCCCCCTCTTCCTCACACCACTTTGAGCCTTAATGCTCAGCCAACCCCTGAAACTTCCTCCTATCCACTTCCCTAGAGACATCCTATAGGTCCTGGTCTTCTTCAAAAACCAATTTTAATTCCCTAAAAGAAGGTCTCAAAGAAGCACTTCAAAGAAGAGGTAATGTCCGTTACCGATTCTTTCATCTTTATTTCTTCTTCCACTTCTTCTTCTTTAGTTGTTTCATTATGAAGTAATAACATAAGTGTCACTCATATAATGATATGTTATTATAAGTATGAAACAACCCTATTTCACCATCTATCCATCCTACGGAAAAAGAAATCACCTCGCGTGCATACGTACGTAATACCGTCTCCACGCCGTGGTGTAATCTATTTTCCACCACCACCTTACTTGGATGGGTATAATGGTCTACATAATGACAATATATGACTATTATAAAGTGATACTGATTCTTAAATAGTATACATACACTCCAATACAATTCCACGATCATAGTAACGATATCATCACTCGTGTGTACGTACGGAATACCGTCTCCACGATGTGATGCGACTCGTTCTACATGATCTTCATTTAATAATGATTATATAAATGAATTGAATGAATTAATATGATATATATTACACTAATACCATTCTGGAAATGAGGTATCTATAACCTAAATATAAGAATAAGAATTTATTCGACAAAACACGCATAAGAACAAATAGTTATAAACACCCGAATAACAAGTAGAAATGTAATACTACTACTAAGAAGCTACGAAAATGACCATATATGATATCATAAAAATATTTATGATTCTGGAATAAGTCAATAACATTATTTAAATCATTATACAGGAGTTTCGGACACTTACGAAGCAAAACGGACCTAATGTAAGGGAAATATCACAATCTCATTTTTATTTGATATTGTTTATACTTTGGTATTTACTGGGGTGTATTTTATCATCCATATCCATGTTTCCTCAATATGTAATATTATTTCCATCCACCTAAAATTGTATAAATCCATTTTTACCCTTTGGTGAGTTTATAGTAAAATATATGAAAGGAATCTTTTTTCATTTTTTGTATGAGGTACTTTTTGAATTTTCCGACAAAAGTACGAGAAGAATGTTTTTTAACTTATACGGCATTAAGGGATTTTTTAAACCTTATTTCCAAGAAGATTCCTTTACAAGTTTTCAAGTTTATTTTTAATCAACTTACTTTAAAATTGTATGACATGTTAAGAAAGGAAAATGTTTTTGAAGTAGAAAGGATATTTTCCTCAAGAATGGAGTTCAAGTGTTTTATCAAAATTATTTTCCATCTAAGATAATATAGGGTTATGTTTATATCCCTATTGTTACATTGATATTATTATGTTGTGATGGATATATTTTTATGAATTCCTTTATCTTATAGGAATTGTTTTATGATGTCATGATTTTAAGATTCCCATTTTTATTACATGGGTTATGCTATGATTTATGGTTTATGATTTTGTGGCACACATAAGAATGGTATCATTATGAGATGGGTGGGACCTATATCTCCCTCCAATGCATTGGGTAAAGATTTTATATCTCATGATATAGACATGGCTGGAACGGTAGGTTATACCGGTTCAGTGAAACAGGACTGAAACGAGGGTGACTCGGTTCAGAAATGGACTTTGACCACTAAGATAGTCTTGGAAATGAGTCTTGACTAATAAGATATGATTCTCTATGATTATGTGTGTATTCCACAAAGTTTCATGTTTTAAGTTATGATTATTGTGATTACATTTCACTGACATGATTTATCCCATGTTATGAAATTATGATCTCTTTTGCAGGATAAGATTTCCAAAAGTTATGTGCTTATGTATATGATGTGATTGATATTTCTTTTGTTTACCCTTACTGAGCATTTGAGCTCACCCTTTTGTATGTTTTCTTTCCCCAGGTCAGGAAGAAGGTTATTAAGTAAGATATGCCAAAAGGGACTATAGATATGATGAAATAAATGGGAGACAGTGTAGACGCTTTATGAACCAGTTGTTTATGTTTCCCAGTTTCTAAACACACTATACCTATACGGTTCTTTCGTGGTTTTGTTATATGTTGTAATATGTATGCTTCAATTTTGAAGTATTAAAAATGTATGTAATGTATGGTTCGTTGTAGTTGGTATCAGAGGAAAGTTATAGTCAACCTTTTGAAACTAGGATGTGAAAGCCTTAGTAAGAACCCTAAGGATAAGTCTAAGAATAGAACACAATATTAGTGTTTTAGAAATGGCCATGAATAACCTAGGATAAGACCTTAAGTGTGAAATTTTATTCTTTATTATGTGGTTTTACTATTATAATTAGTGTTTCTCACACTATTCTTCTTGGTTTTAGTCAATGGCTAGAACCCGAAGGAACCGTGTTAATGCGGAATGTGACGGGCAATGCAATGATTGTCCCCTTGAGCAACCAAACGTTATGGGAGATGGAATGAAAAATCTTGTAGCCATGCTCACACAACTTTCTCAAGCTATGAATCATGCAGGACTTCCAAACGAGCAAAGGAAGGAGCAACATTCTTTTGAATCCTTCATGAGGCAGCGTCCACCTTCTTTCAGTGGGTCTACTGATCCATTTGTTGATGAACAATGGATTAGTACTACTGAAAAGATATTTTCTGTTCTTCAATGTTCTGAACATGATAAACTCATCCTAGCAGTGTATCGTTTGGAAGGAGATGCTGATCAATGGGGGAATCTTATTAAGAATACAAGGAAAAGGGATGAAATTGAGTCCATGGAATGGGACGAGTTCAAGAACTTATTTTTCAATAAGTACTTCCCTCATATTCTCTGAAAAAAGATGGAGAAAGAGTTTCTTGAACTGAAGCAAAAGGATGATGAATCTGTTGGTACCTATGAAGCAAATTTTAAAAGACATGCAAGGTATGCTTCTAGTATTATTATCCAACCTGATAGTAAGATCGATCAATTCTTTAGTGGCTTAAAACCAAGTCTTCGAAGGGCGTTATCCATAAGGGAGTTCAATAGCTACGCAAAAATCTTTCGATGTGCTCTCAAAGTCGAGATGGAGATTGGAGTAACCCATTAGTCATATGGGTCTGATAAGAAGAGGAAAATGGAATTCAAATGAAAAATCTAAAGAGCACACTGAAAAGAAGATGAGCTCTCCCTTATGCTCAAAGTGTGGAAAGAAACATGGAGGGAGTTGTCTTAAAGGGACAAGTAAATGTCTCAAATGTGGAAAGGAAGGTCATCGGGCATTTGAATGCCGCGATGATGGGAAGAATATGCCTAATGATGCAAACAAAGGAAGGGATACATAGAATGAACCTACTACACTTCAATGTTTCAAGTGCAAGGAGATGGGACATTATGCCAATAAATGACCTAATCCAAGGGTTGATGATGATGGTCGACGTCAACAAACACTTAAGGCTAAAGGCAAAGGAAAGTCACATGAAATTTCTATCAGTGATGTGGAGTACGATAACGATGTGGTGAAAGGTACACTTACCATCCACTCTAAAGTAGCAAATGTTTTATTTGATTCTGGATCCACCCACTCTTTTATTTCTGAAGAATTTTCTAAGGGTATCACCGTATTACATCAACAATTAGATGTTGAGTTAGTTATGACAACACCTAATGGCACAACAGTCGTATCAAATGTTTATAATTATTCTCCGATCGAAGTTTGTGGGAAAGTGCTTCCTGCAAATCTTGTGATCCTTCCTATAGTGGAATTTGATGTGATTCTTGGCATGGATTGGATTTCTTTATATGGAGCTCATATCAATTGCCAAAGAAGGGAACTCACATTTCATATTCCAGATCAATCTATGATCGTCTATCAATGCAAGGATGAACATAACCTTCCAGTGAAAATTTATTCCATCTTATGGGTCTTGATTCCACTAAATGAAGGTTATTTATCTCAAATGTTTGGTGAGAAACTCATGATTAAGAATATTCCCATTGTACGGAAGTTTGATGATGTCTTTCCGGAGGAATTACCGGGACTTCCACCAAATCGGGAAGTTGAGTTCTCAATAGAACTCGTACCGAGTGCTTTGCCTATTTTAAAGACACCTTATAGAATGGCCCCAATTGAGTTGCATGAATTGAAGAAGCAACTACAAGAGAATCTTGATAAGGGATTCATACGCCCCAGTGCGTCACCTTGGGGAGCACCTGTTCTATTTGTTAAGAAGAAGGATGGATCAATGAGACTCTGCATTGATTATCGAGAACTTAACAAGATCACTATAAAGAACAAATATCCTCTCCCACGCATTGATGAATTATTTGACCAACTACGAGGAGCTCAATACTTTTCCAAGATTGATCTTCGTTCAGGGAATCATCAATTTAGGGTTAAAAGGGAGGATATACCAAAGATGACTTTCCGTATAAGGTATGGACACTATGAATTTATAGTGATGCCATTTGGTCTTACTAATTCCCCTGCTATCTTCATGGATCTGATGAATAGAGTCTTTAGATACTATCTTGATCAATTTCTGGTAGTCTTTGTAGATGATATTCTTGTCTATTCAAAGAGCAAGGACTAACATGAAGATCACTTGAGAATTATATTGAAGACCCTGAGAAAGGAGAAGCTTTATGATAAATTTACCAAGTGTGAATTTTGGCTTCAAAAAGTTTCATTTTTGGGTCACATAATCTCAAAAGAGGGGATTTCTGTAGATCCAGCAAAAATAGAGGTTATCGAAAGATGGTCGAGACCAACAACAGTAACTGAGATTTGATGTTTTCTCGGTTTGGCTGGATATTATCGACATCTTGTGAAAGATTTTTCACGATTATCTAATCCACTCACCAAGTTGACTCGGAAAGGAGTTAAGTTTGTCTGGATGGAAGAATGTGAAGAGAATTTCAAGGAGTTGAAAAGAAGGTTATCCAGTGCACCTGTGCTCACACTGCCTTGTAGTGGAGAATGGTTTGTGATCTATAGTGATGCATCCAAGAAGGGATTGGGGTGTGTTCTTATGCAAAATGATATGGTGATAGCTTATGCCTCACGACAGTTGAAAATCCATGAGCAAAATTACCCAACACGTGATGTGACGTTAGCTGCGGTAATCTTTGCATTAAAGATTTGGAGGCATTACCTTTATGGTGAGAGGTGTGATATTTATAATTATCATAAAAGTTTAAAGTATATTTTCACACAAAAGGATCTGAATATGCATCAAAGAAGATGGTTGGAGCTGATTAAGGATTAAGACTGCTCAATCCATTACCACCCTAGGAAAGAAAACAAGGTGACAGATGCATTAAGTCGACAAGACCATGCTAGTTTATCCATGATGAGGATCACAAAAGATCCAATATTTATGGATTTACAAAGGATGGATCTTGGAATTATAATGGAAGGGGTAAAATCTTATCTTTCTCAAATGAATGTTCAACCATCTATACATGTGAAGATTAAAGAGGCACAGAAAGAAGATGTCGAGTTACAAAAGAAGGTGAGAAATGTTCCGGAATTCAACCTTGATTGTGATGGGATAATAAAGTTCAGGAATTGGGTTTGTGTTCCTCCCATCCCCGAATTAAAGAAGGAGCTGCTGGATGAGGCTCATTGTTCTTCATTCTCTATTCATCCTGGAAGCACGAAGATGTATAGGGACCTGAAAGAGTACTTCGGGTGGGATTTCAGGAAAAGAGATGTTGCTAAATTTGTCTCTCGATGCTTGGTTTGTCAACAAGTTAAAGCCGAGAGACAGAAGTCTAAGGGGATGTAACAACCATTAACTATACCCGAATGGAAATGGGAAAACAATCACTATGGACTTTGTCACAGAACTTCCTAAAACATCCAAAGGCAATAATTCTATATGGGTCATAGTTGATCGTCTTACAAAGTCTGCACACTTCATTTCTATTAGAGAGGATTTCTCTCTGGATCAGCTTTCCAGGATATATGTAAAAGAAGTGGTAAGATTGCATGGAGTACCACTTTCTATTATATCCGATCGGGATCCGAGATTTATCTCGAAGTTCTGGAGAAGTCTTCAGCATACTCTGGATACAGAGTTGAGTTTCAGCACTGCTTATCATCCTCAGACAGACGGTCAGTCTGAGAGAACAATTCAAACCCTAGAAGATATGTTGAGAGCTTGCTCTATAGATTTCAAAGGTTGTTGGGATCAACACCTACCTTTGGTGAAATTTTCTTAAAATAATAGCTTTCACTCCAGTATTCAGATGGCTCCTTATGAAGCTCTCTATGGAATGAAATGCAGGACTCCAACTTGCTGGGATGAATTTGGGGAAAGAAAGCTATTAGGACCTGATCTTGTTGATGAAATGGCAGAAAAGGTCAGATCTATTCAACAACACATAAGAGCAGCTCAGAGTCGACAGAAAAGTTATGCCGACAACCGAAGAAAAGACCTAGAGTTTGAAGTAGGTGATAAAGTGTTCTTACGAATATCTCCCTGGAAGAGGGTTATGAGGTTTGGATAGAATGAGAAGTTGAACCCTAGATATATCGGTCCTTCCCAAATACTGAATCGTGTTGGGAAGGTAGCTTACCGATTGGCGCTTCCACCGAATCTCTCTCAAGTTCACGATGTGTTCCATGTATCTCTCCTGAGAAAGTACATATCTGATCCTTCACATGTACTCAGCTCAGAAGTTGTACCGCTGGAGCAAGATCTTTCTTATGAAGAACAACCGATAGAGATTCTGAATCATAGCGAAAAAGTCCTACGAAACAAGACCACTCAATTGGTGAAAGTTTTATGGAGGAACCACCAATTAGATGAAGCTACATGGGAGCCTGTGGATATGATGAGGGAGAGGTATCCTCATCTGTTTGTTTAAAAGTGACGAATTTCGAGGGAGAAATTCATTTTAAGGGGGGTAGAATGTAACACCCGAGACTTTTATGTTTTATAAATCATAAAAGGAATTTTTTTCTACACAACACTTGCTTAGCATGCTTTACACGAAATCGTGACCTTCCTCGATAGCTTGCGTCGTACGCAATATCGAGTTTCACTAAACAACGATATGCTATTAAAATATTATTAAAATTAGCCGTTATGAATAGTAATAACCACTTTTTGAAATTTTATAAATTTTATTTTTCAAAATGGAATTCATTTTTGGATTCGGAATATCGAAATTCGCCTAGGGTGAAATTTTGGTATTTTTATGAAAACTTTCAATTTTTGATGAATAGTGAAACCACTAAGTGATAGTTAAAAAACTGAATTTTTCATAAAACATAATTTTACTGCACTGTGAGTGGAATTTCGAAAATCCGAGAGACACGGTTAATATCAAGGACTAAAATGTGGTTCAATGAGATGAAAATAATTTTTGGTGAATAGTAACTTTTTACTTTTTTTACCACGGTTAAAAGTAAATAGGGCAATTAAGGGTAAAGATGATATTATTATTACCCTAACACATGTCCTAATTCTATTGGATACGTGTAATTCGACTAAAAAAAACTTAGGAATAAAATATGACCATTTGGGCCCACATGGATTAGATTAGGACATTTATTATTAATTTATTTAATGAAGGGTTAAAATAGATAAAATCAAAGTTTAATAAGTAAATAATTTTTAATATGGGGTTATACATAAGATAAATTCGACTATGAATATTCATTATAATGATAAAATTATTTTATACATAATGGTATTTTATTTTTAATTTGTAGACATTAAATAATTTAATTTATTTATGACACAAATATGATGCAATAATTATCTTATTAATGAAATATTGACATAATCAATGTTATAAACACCAAAATAAATGTAATTTGAGATTTTTATAAATTCCACTAATTTTATAGGTTAATATGACATGTTATTATTGATTTAATTAACTTTGTTCGAACTAATAATTCTGTTATGATTTCCACAAAAATCAATTACTAAATAGTGTCAAAATTGACATAAAATTGTTTCTAAAACAAATATTATATTAGTAATTGTTATTTTATTCCTAAAAAGCTAAGGATCGGCCAAATTACTTATATAATGTTATATATATTAATAATAAACAACTTGAAGTTAGTTTGGCTGCTTATAGTAGGTTTATTAACCTTATAGTATAAGAACACAAGAAGACACGGTAAAAGTAAACTTATTTAACTTAATATTAAATCTAAATGATAAGTTTACTATTGGAACCTAAACTTTTCTAAATTCTATTGGATGAGACAATTTCGACCCATACCCACCTTATCTTCAAAATATATCAATTTGAAGCTATTTAAAACCGAACTTGACTTTATAATAATATAATATTTTTAGTTTTCCCAAAGGTGCCCCTCTCCTCCCTTATAAAAGGGTACCTCCTCCCCCTCTTCCTCACACCACTTTGAGCCTTCAAGCTCGTCCAACCCCTGCCAATTCCACCTCTACACTTCCCTAGAGACATCCTAGAGGTCCTGGGCTTCTTCAAAGACCAATTTTAGTGCCCTAAAAGAAGGTCTCAAAGAAGCATTTCAAAGAAGAGATAATGTCTGTTACCGATTCTTTCATCTTTATTTATTCTTCCACTTCTTCTTCATTAGTTGTTTCATTATGAAGTAATAACATCAGTATCACTCATATACTGATATGTTATTATAAGTATGAAACAAACCTATTTCACCATCTATCCATCTTACGGAAAAAGAAATCACCGCGCGTGCGTACGTACGGAATATCGTCTCCACGCCGTGGTGTAATCTATTTTCCACCACCACCTTACTTGGATGGGTATAATGGTGTACATAATGACTATATATGACTATTATAAAGTGATAATGATTCTGAAATAGTATACATACACACCAATAAAATTCCACGATCATAGGAATGATATCATCACTCGTGCGTAGGTACGGAATACCGTCTCCACGATGTGATGCGACTCGTTCTACATGATCTTCATTTCATAATGATTATATAAATGAATTGAATGAATGAATATGATATATAATACACTAATTCCATTCTGGAAATGAGGTATCTATAACCTAAATATAAGAATAAGAATTTATTCGACAAAACACGCATAAGAACAAAAAGTTATAAACACCCGAATAACAAGTAGCAATGAAATATTACTACTAAAAAGCTAAGAAAATGACCATATATGATATCATAAAAATAATTATGATTCTGGAATAAGTCAATAACATTATTTAAATCATTATACAAGAGTTTTGGACACGTACGAAGCCAAAATGGCCTAAGGTAAGGGAAATATCACAATCTCATTTTTATCCGAGATTGTTTATACTTTGGTATTTACTGGGGTGTATTTTATCATCCACATAAATGTTTCCTCAATATGTAATATTATTTCCATCCACCTACAATTTTGTAAATCCATTTTAACCCTTTGGTGAGTTTATAGTAAAAGATATGAAAGGAATCATTTGTCGTTTTTCGTACGAGGTACTTTTTGACTTTTCTGACAAAAGTACGAGAAGAATGTTTTTTTAACTTATACGGCATGAATGGATTTTTTAAACATTATTTCCAAGAATCTTCCTTTACAAGTTTTCATGTTTAATTTTAATCAACTTCTTTTAAAATTGTATGACATTTTAAGAAAGGAAAATCTTTTTGATGTAGAAAGGATATTTTCCTCAAGAATGGAGTTCAAGTGTATTATCAAAATTATTTTCCATCTAAGATAATATAGGGTTCTGTTTATATCCATATTATTACATTGATATGATTATGTTGTGATGGATATATTTTTATGATTTCCTTTATCTTATATGAATTGTTTTATGATGTCATGATATTTAAGATTCCCATTTTTATTACATGGGTTATGCTATGATGTATGGTTTATGCTTTTGTGGAACACATAAGAATGGTATCATTATGAGATTGGTGGGACCTATATCTACCTCCAATGCATTGGTTAAAGATTTTATATCTCATGAGATAGACATGGCTGGAATGGTAGGTTATACCAGTTCAGTGAAACAGGACTGAAACGAGGGTGCCTCTGTTCAGAAATGGACTTTGTCCACTAAGATAGTCTTGGAAATGAGTCTTGACTAATAAGATATAATTCTCTATGATAATGTGTGTATGCCACAAAGTTTCATGTTTTAAGTTATGATTATTGTGATTACATTTCACTGCAATGATTTATCCCATGTTATGAAATTATGATCTCTTTTGCGGATAAGATTTCAAAAAGTTATGTTCTTATGTATATGATGTGATTGATATTTCTTTTGTTTACCCTTACTGAGAATTTGAGCTCACCCTTTTGTATGTTTTCTTTCCCCAGGTCAGGAAGACGGATATTAAGTAAGATATGCTAATAGGGACTATAGATATGATGAAAAAAATGAGAGACAGTGTAGACGCTTTATGAACTGGTTGTTTATGTTTCCCAGTTTCTAAAGACACTATACCTATACGGTCCTTTCGTGGTTTTGTTATATGTTGTAATAAGTATGCTTCAATTTTGATGTATTAACAATGTATGTAAATTATGGGTCTTTATAGTTTACATTACATAATAAAATGAAAACTACAACAATATAGTCTCCATAGTCCACACTCTTATCCACTCATACTATCCATGCAGGTCATTCATAAATTACATCTTCACATCCTGGGAAAAATAAAACGTAGAAAAGGGGTGAGCTCAAATGCCCAGTAAGGATAACAATATAGTGGAAAATTACATAAATAAGAATAAACATTTAAGGAAATGTATAACTAAAACAAAAGCCTTTAAAACATGAACTTCAACATAGCATGGAAAAAATAAAATGAAATAATGCCATTTAATTATTCACATTGATATTTTACTAATAGAATAATCACATGCAATATCAATAACCACTTTCATAATGATGGAATGCATAATACCAGACTATCATAACCACATAGCCAAGGCCTCGTGCCAGGACTAAAAATAATATTTTGTCAAGGCCTTGTGCCAAGACACTAGTTTGTCTCATGAGACCTACCGATGCATCGAGTAGCTATAGCGGGCTCCCCCCATAACATATTAAGTCCAATGCATTCCCATATAAATAGGTTTAAACATAACATAAACATTCGTAATAAAACTAGCATACGAAATGTAAATACTTCATCCATAAACCATGAATGGTTTAAAAATAACACATCAATAGTAAAACATATCACAAAACCTTCAATACAATATAAAAGTTTTGTATCATAATAAATCAACTTCATATAAGCGTAAAATCCATCATAGGATGTTGATATAGATGAAATGAAAACTCTTTTTAGAGAAATAACTCTTTTTATTTTGAAATCATTTAAGAGTCATATATTTATAAAATAAAACATTTTCTTTGAAAATATTATTATAATATTGTAAGGGAAGCTTCGATGATTTTATAATGTCGGAAAATAGCCACACCCGCCGTATAAGTTAAAAAACATTCTTACCTTAATTCTTTCGTAAAGGTTAAAAAGGACCTTATTTGGAAAGAGACGGAAAGATTCCTTTATATACTTCTTATAAAAATCCAAACAAGGGTATAGTTTACTTTAACCCATATTCTATAAAATATTAAAAAAAATTGAAATACATTTTTAAGAATCATGGATGTGGATGATAAAGAGGTCCTAGTAGATAATTACATATAAACAACCTCGAATAATGAAGAGATTATGAAATAAACCATTAACATGTACTTTTAATTGTTTGGGGGTAGGTTAACCTCCTATATAATGGTGAAATAATTTTTATTAAATTATACAAGAATAATATACATTAATATGATATCATATACAATCTTTTAACATTTCTTTGTTAATAATATCTTAATATTATTGTCGTTTCGGGTGTTAACTTACTCATTTTATTTTATATGTTTTGCTATGTAAGACATGTTCTTTATGGATAGGTTGTATCTTATTCATATCCATAATTATATTAAGTCCTTAAACATTATTATTAATCTACAAATGATAATTATACTTGAATGGATATGATGGAGAATGAATCTCATCGCGTTCGTGGAGACGGTAGTCAGTACGTACGCACGAGCGACAATATCATTCTTTTGATATTAAAATAATATTTAATTGGATGGTATATCATATATAAAGAATCCTTATCATGTTATATTTTTTATTTGCATGAATTACACATCATTATTATACCCATCCAAATAATAATGTTTTGAATAACAATTACACCACGACGTGTAGACGGTAAGCCGTACGTACGCACGTATGGTGACATGTCATTCAAAGGATGGATAGAATACTGAAATATGGTTGTAAAATGTTTATAATAACATAAAATTATATATAATATACTGGAGTTATTATTTTACAATGGTAATAACAAAGAAAGAAGAAGTGGAAGAAGAAAGGAACTTGGAAAAGGGTGGTGAAATCATTACCTCTTCTTCGGGTTCTTCCTTTTGATTTGATCAAAAGGGATCTTTGGATGGATTGATGACTAAAGGAAGAACTCTAGGATGAATTTATGGTTGTTTAGATAGTATTTTGGCATGGGTTGGCCGAACCAAAAGTCTTTGAAGGTATGAATTAATGAGAAGGGGGAGTGCCCTTTTATAAGAGGGGTGAGGGGCACCTTTGGAAAAGCTAGAAATATTATTTATAATAAATTCAAAATCGGTTTATAATGGCTCCAAAGTGGATTATTTAAAGTTTAATGTGTGGATGGGACGAAAACCACTCAACCAATAGAATTTAGATAGGTTTGATTCATTATATTTTCCTTATCTTTTAGTTTTAACTCTTAGTTAATTAGTTTGACACTTAACATGTCACTTTGTATTTTTATATTATATAGTTAATAATCATACTATATACCACTAAGAGACCTCCCAAGTGGTCCATTAATTATACACCTATCATGATATAAGTCTCTTGGCCGAACCTTATATTTTTAGGAATTGAATATCAATTAATAATATAATATGTTTTAAAAAAACTCTTTTATGTCAATTTTGACACTATTTCGAAAATTGATTATTTTGAAAATTATAACAGAATTATTAATTCTAAAGAAGTTAATTATATCATTACCAACGTGTCATATTAACCTATAAAATTATTTTAATTCATAAAAAGTCTCAAATTATATTTATTTGGGTATTTATAATATCAATTATTTTAATTTTTCACTATTATGGTAATTACTGCATCATCATTGTATCATAAATAAATTAAATTATATAATGTCTAAAAATTATAAATGAAACATAATTATGTATGAAATAATTTTATTTTTCTAATGAATATTTATAATCTAATTTATCTTATGTGTGACCCTATATTAAATTTTTTTTAGTAAATAAACTTTTATTTTAACTCTTTTAACTCTTCATTGAATTAAATAATAATAAATATCATAATCTCATCCAAGTGGACCTAAATGATATTATTCAATTACTAAGGTTGTTTTTGGTCGAGATACACTTTTCCAATACAATTAGGACATGTGTTAGGGTAATATTAATATCATTTTTACCATTAATTACCCAATTTACTATTAACCGTGGTAAATAAATGTAAAAAGATACTAGTCACCAAAAATTATTTTCATCACATTGAACCACATTTTACTTCTTGATATTAACCGTGTCTCTCGTATTTTCTAAATTCCACTCACAGAAGCGGTAAAATTATGTTTTATGAAAAATTCTGTTTTTTTAACTACCACTTAGTGGTTTCACTATTCATAAAAAAATGAGGTTTTTCAGAAAAATACCAAAAATTCACCCTAGGCTAATTTTGATATTCCGAATCCAAAAATGAAGTCCATTTTGAAAAATAAAATTTATAAATTTCAAAAAGTGGGTATTACTATTCATAATGGCTAGTTTGATTGTTTGTGGTGTGTTAGAACTCGATGTTGAGTACAACACAGACTATTTCATTATTCAAAGAGAAGCGTACCGTAGATGCTTGGGGTGATACAAAGTAGAAATTAACTTTAGATTATTATTCAAGAGATTGCAGAGTAATCGAATCACGTCGGACACGAGGTAAGGGACTTCGTCTCAATCTTCTTTCATTGAGGCATATTATTTTTATACATAACATCCTTTTATACGGTGTATAAACCCCTTTGACTTTTACTTTCATTCAAAAGGAATATTTTATATACGAAGTGTTTTAGTGAATGACAAAAGGTATGTTTCTTTTTAACATACAAGGTGACAATGACCTCTCCGCCGCCGTGAGTATTATTTGATCTTTGGCTTCCTCAACAAGTCGTAATATTTTTAAAAGTAAATAAATAACATATACTCTATTATGTATTTTGGTATATAAAATGTTTTTGATAATGTATTTGTTATGACAATATATTTAAGTGATATATTGTGATTTAAATGTGAAAATGATTTCTTTCATTTATAATTGTTTTATGTGTTATGATTTTATAATGGTACATGGACATTTGATGGGTGGTTACATGATAAACCATATGAAGGGTGGTGTCGTGAATACAAGGATGGTCGTTACGTTATAACCCTTAATGCATTGGGTATGGAAGTCAGTCATATGGCTATTCCATTAAGTGATATGTGTGGAAGTCGACCATATGGTTATTCCATTTATGTATGTTTATGTCCCAAGTTACCTTTATATGTTATGTGTTCTTTATATGGGTTTTATGGTAATTTTTTGGTTACAAAAGGGTATGAAATGATATTTTAATCAGTGAAGAGTTTTTACTACTTCATAAAGGTGAAAAGTATTACTTTGATAAAGTATTCATGGTTTACTTGTTGTTTTGAAAAAATAACAGTTTTCTTTCTTTGTGTATCCCTTACTGAGATTTTTATGCTCACCCCAAGTTTTTTAGAAATGTTTTTCATAGGACATAATGCAGAATAGGGTCAAGGATGGTATCAAGGAAACGTCATGCTATCTTAAACATGGAACTAGACATGACTCTTTTTTTAAGAGTTCATGTTTTTTTAAAAATAAACTGTGTAGAAGTGTCCACTGTGCAATCATTTGAGATGTTATAGTTATGATCTAATTCTCTAAAACTTTAAACCTGAAAAGATCCTCAATGTGAATTATTCATTTAATTCAATATTAAGTAATGTTTAAGGTCGAGGCCTTATAGTTGGTATCAATGGTCGGTTTAGACAACTTTACTAGTTATAAAATTGATAAATTATAAATTAATTTATTGAATGATTGTAATGATATAGAATTTAAAGATTACCATGTTTCTTCGCCTAAGATTTTTCTGTGCTCAGAATGGTTTTCCATAGAGGAATCAAGGCAGTTATGTTGGGACGCCATCAGGAGGAAGAAAACCTTCCAAATCAGTAACCTGATATGGTCAGAATCGGAACTGAACAATTTTTTGCAGTGATGGCATAGTTTACTCAGGCTATAAATGGTGGTGGTATCCTTGCACGAGATCAGCCAGATCAACCGTAGAGGAACATGTCAATGGTGGAACATTTCATGAGGCAACATCCCCCATCATTCAGAGTATCATCTGATCTTGTTCTAGCTGAAGGGTGGATTAAATCATTGGAGAAGATTTTTGATGTCATGGGGTGTTCAGAACATCAAAAGGTTAGTCTTGTTGTTTACCGTTTTGAAGGTGAAGTTGATCAGTGGTGGTTGATGATGAAAAATATCAGGGATAGTTATGAGATTTATGATCTTCACTGGGAAGAATTCAAAGGCATGTTTCTTGAGAAATATTTTCCTAAGGTGGTTCATATTGGGATGGAAAAAAATTCCTAGAATTGAGGCAGGAGGATGATTCAGTGGCTGCTTAGGAAGCAAAGTTCACTCGACTGGGAAGGTATGATCCAAATTCCATACGAGATCGTGATAGTAAAATCAACCATTTTTACTCAGGTTTAAAGCCAAAGTATCGATGGTATTTAGCTTCTCATGAGTTCAAAAATTATGAAAAACATGTTCGATGTGCGGAGAAGGTGGAAATGGAGTTTGCCGATAATTAGGTGTTCTTTGACAAACAATAGAATAAGAGGTCCAGTTGGAAAGAAAAGGGGAAGAATTAATCAAAGAAGCAAGGAGGTAAGAAAACCAAATATTCATCCTGTGAGAAGTATGGTAAAATGCATCCTGGAGAATGTTTATCCAAATCTAGAAAGTGTTTTCGATGTGGTATGTTTGCTCATATTTCTCGTAACTATAAGGAAGATGATCAAGCATGCATTGAAAAGCCAGCGGTAGGATGTTTTAAGTGTAATTAAATGGGTCATCATGCAAATGAGTTTCTAACGAAGAACTAAACTGAGGGAAATCAGCCAGACTACAAGCAGAATGGGGCGGGGAAATCCTTTGTAACAACTTCAGCAGAACTTGGGCCATCGAATGAAGTAGTATCAGGTACACTGTTTGTTTGTTCAGATTATGCCAATGTGTTGTTTGATTCAGGGTCTACACATTCTTTCATTTCTGAGAAGTTTTCTAGTAAATTGGGAATTCCATCTCAATATATGAATCCTGAACTTATGGTAAAAACACCTGGAGGAAACGTGGAGACAAAAAGAAATTATAAGAACCTTCATATTCTTGTGTGCAGAAATAATCTACCTAAAAACCTTATTTTTTTGCCTCTAGTAGAGTTTGATTTTATTTTGGGCAAGGATTGGCTTTCTGTTTATCATGCTAAGATTGAAAACAGAGCTAAAGAGGTTTCTTTTCAGAAATATTTTCAGTTTGTGTACAAGAATGAACCCTTGCTTTTGATAACATATCAGGAAGTTGAGAAACTCGTAAAATATGGAAATAAATGTTACCTAGCACATATTGTTGAAAATAAAGGAACTTTTCATATTAATTATGTGCCATTGGTAAATTAGTATCCTGAGGTTTTTCCTAATGAATTTCCTGGTATTATTCAGGATCAGGAAGTTGAATTTACTGTTGACTTATTTCCTGATTCTAGGCCAATTTCAAAACCCCCTTATGGAATGGCTCATGTTGAAATTTTAGAGTTAAATAAGAAATTGCAAGAGTTATTAGATAAAGGTTTCATTCGACCTAGCACATCACTATGGGGTGCTCTTATCATGTTTTTCAAAAGAAAGATGGTTCAATAAGACATTGCATTGAATATAGAGCCTTGAATAATATCACTGTTAGGAACAAGTATCATTTACCTCATATCGATGATTTGTTTGATCTTCTCCAGGGAGCTCAGTATTTTCCGAACATTGACTTGAGGTCGGGGTACCATAAGTTGAAAGTAAAAGAAGAAGACCTTCTAATGACTGTGTTCCATACTAGATATGTCCATTATGAATTTGTAGTTGTGCCTTTTGGTTTAACCAATGCACCTTCTATATTCATGGACATTATGAATAGAATTTTCTATGAGTTCTTGGATAAGTTTGTGGTAGTTTTCATTGATGATATTTTGGTGTTTTCTAAAATTAAATAGGAGCATGGAAGTCATTTAAGGGTTATCTTTCATACCTTAAAAGAAAAGAAAATATATGGAAAATTCAGCAAGTGTGAGTTTTGGTTACAACAAATTTCAATCCTTGGTCAAATTGTTTCAAAAAATGTCATAACTGTTGATCCTACTAAAACAAAAGTTGTTGAAGAATGGCCAAGACCCACAAATGTAACCGAGATTCATAGTTTTCTTGGTTTGGCAGTTTATTACCAAAGGTTTTTTGAAAATTTTTCACAGTTATCTAGTCCAATGACTAAGCTAACTCGGATTGGTGTTAAGTTTATCTAGACAAAAGAAGGTGATGATTGTTTTCAGGTGTTGAAAAGAAGATTGGTGAATGCTCCAGTTTTGGCACTTCCTTCTAGGAATGATGAGTTTTTTATCTATAGTGATGCTTCGTTGAAGGGACTTGGTTGTGTCCTTATGAAGAATGATCAGGTAATTGATTTTGCTTCACGTTAGTTGAAAACTCATGAGGTAAATTACCCTACACATGATTTGGAATTAGTTGTTATTGTTTTTTTTCTAAATATTTGGAGGCATCATTTGTATGGAGTAAAGAGTGAAATATATACTGATCAAAAAAGTTTAAAGTATATATTCACTCAGAAATAATGGAACATGATATAGAGGAGATGGTGAGAATTAATCAAGGATTATGATTGTAAAATTCATTACCATCTGGGAAAAGCAAATAAAGTGGCTGATGCTTTTAGGCGAAGAATTAATGCGTCATTAACCATGCTACGTTTCGGTTTTTTATTTGATGTTCTTTGGCAAAGAAGTTTTTGGTGCAAGAAGTTATTCTATTTTGTTTTAGGTGTCAGCGAGATCATCCCTATCAGGCAGAATTAAGAAACTACAGAGGAAAGACAGTGGGTTGCAGAAAAAGGTAGAGCTGGTTCAGAAGGGTATGTTGCCTGATTTTAACATTGATAATGAGTTTGTTTTGTGGTTTTAGAAGAGATTATGTGTGCCTTGTGATTCAAAGTTGAAGAATGAGTTGTTATGTGAGGCTCATAGTTCCCCGTTTTCCGTTCATCCTGGTAGTACTAATATGTACAGAGATCTGCAGGACTATTACTGGTGGGATTGAATGAAAAGAGATATTGCTGATTTTACTGTGAATTGTTTGACTTGTCAACTGGTTAAAGAAGAGCGATAGTTTCCAAAAGGGATGCTTCGTCCTTTATTGATTCCAGAGTGAAAATGGGAAAATATATCCATGGACTTCGTTGTGGGATTACCAAAGACATCTCGAGAGATAGTCAGGTTGCATGGAGTTCCCCTCTACATTGTATCTTATCATGATCCTAGATTTACTTCTAACTTTTGGAAAGGCCTTCAAAAGTCATTGGGTATTGAATTAAATTTTAGTACAACTTTTCATCCTCAGTCAGATGGGCAGTTAGAACGAACAATTCATACCTTAGAGGATATGCTACGTTCTTGCTCGATGGATTATCGTGGAAGTTGGGACCAACATCTTTTTTGGTTTAATTTTCATATAAAAACAGTTTTCATTACAGCATACATATGGCTCTGTTTGAAGCATTATATGGAAACTGGTGTTGAACTCCAGCTTTTTGGGATGATGTAGGGGAATGGAAGTTGACGGGACCAGAATTGGTGGAAGAGTTGGCAGAAAACGTTCAGCTGATAAAGAAACACATGAGAACATCGCAGAGCAGATAGAAAACTTATGCGGATAACCGGAGGAAGGATATATCTTTTGAGGTAGGTGATCATGTCTTTCTCAATGTTTCACCATGGAAAAGTGTGATGCGATTTTGTAAAAAAGGAAGCTGAGTCCAAGGTTCATTGGACCATATGAAATTCTGGAGAGATTTGGATCAATGGCTTACCGAGTGGCTTTACCTCCGATTTTATCTCAGGTGCATAATGTTTTTCATGTTTCGATGTTGAGAAAGTATATGCAAGATCCATCTCATGTTTTGAGACGAGAAGTAGTTCAGTTGGAGGAGAATCTCTCTTATGAAGAACAACCAGTCCAGATTCTTGACCAAAGAGAGTATGTGTTGCGAAATAAGGTAATTCACCAGGTAAAGTTCTTGTGAAAAAACCATATGGTTGAAGAGGCAATATGGGAATCTAAAAATGCTATGAGAGATAAATACCTCCACGTATTTTGATAAGTAAATAAAATTGCGAGGAAGAAATTACCAAAAGGGTGGAAGGATGTAACATCCCAGGTAAATAAAGAATAATACATTTTCATATTTATTAATATTTGAGAATTAAATCTTAATTTTACTTTAAAGGGGTTTAAATGTTCGATAGCATACCCGATACGCAAGAACGAGTTTCTTTGAAATCTTTCATTGCACACTAGTAAAATAATAATATTATTTTAAATGGTAGTTAACATGTAGCTGTTGTATTGGAGGGAATGAATAGAAATAACTAAAATATGATTATATATGTTTGTTAAATGTTTTTACATTTATCCATTAAAAGATAAAGGCTTAAAATAATTAAAGAATTCAATTTTGAGCATAAATACACTAATATTCACTAAAAGGTTGATTTATCACCTTTTGATGGAGAACCCTCTTTGAAAATAGTTTTGGTAACTCTTATACATTATATTGGACCAAATAAAATTCTTTTTTAGAATCGGGACATCAAAATTTACTTTCTGTACATTTTTGGTATTTTTCCGATAATGTTCATTTCTTAATGAATAGTGAAACATGTTGTATTTTAATTCAAAACCTCTTTTTAATCTAATTTACATATATAATTAGATTATATTTTTAATTGGTTTTAAAGTTAAATTAGAATAAGTTTTTACCATTTAATCCAATGGTGGTCATTGTAATTAATTTCACTTTGAAATTGGACATAAACAAGTGTCAATCTTTTGATAGATATTGTTTCTTAAAAACACACTATTTGTTTTGACTGTGGGAATTAATTATTAAATTAATTAACTAAACTTATAAGTTTTTAATTTTGTAAAATAGACATCATTTTTGAATTCGGAATATCAAATATATCTTAGGGGGATGTTTTTGGTATTTTTCAGAGAAACTTCAATTTTTGATGAATAGTGAAACCACTAAGTGGTAGTTAAAAACTGATTTTTCGTTTAAATGAAACTTTACCACATTTTTTAATTGAATTTAAAAAATCCGACATACATGGTTTTCATTATGATGTAAAATGTGATTCAATAGGATTAAAAAAAAAATTTGGTGAATAGTTACGTTTAAGTTTTGTTAATCGCGATTAAAGGCAATTAGTGTAATTTAAGGTAAAAATAATGTTATAATAATATGAAATTAACATTACACATGTCCTAATCTTATTGGATTTTTCATGGCCGACCAAAACAATCCATGGGTCAACTTGGGGACCCCATGGAGCCACTTGGGTAAGAAAATGACATTAATAACTTTTTATTTAAAGTTAAAATACAAATGTCACAAACATGTATTGTTTTACTAAAACAAATTTTACATGGGGTTATAAAAGTCATATTTTTTACTATAAATATTCATCAGAAATCTATAAAGATTTCCTAAATCATTATATTTTTTTATAATTTTTAGACATTAAATAAATTAAATTATTTATGACACCATCATGATGCAATGATTACCTGATTAATTAATGATTTAAATAAAATGAACAGTTAATGTAAAATCTAAGACATAAACTTGTCAAAAAACTATTGTATGGATATATTTCGAACCCTTATAACCTTATCCTCGAAATATATCCTTTTGTGACCTTTAAAATCTGAAAAATAATTTTATAATAAATTAACATTTTATAACATTCCAAGAGTGCCCCCCCTCTTTTCTTATAAAAGGCCCCCACCTCTACCACCTTACCCACACCTCTCAAGCCATTGGAACGTCCAATATCTTCTCCTTTTATATCTCCAAATCCCTGTACTAATCCTAGAAGCCTTACCATAGGCAGGAAGCTCTTCAATAAACCCATTTGGTTCAAACCAAAGGGAGTTACCCGATTTAAAGGTAATGTCTTATCGTGTGTTCTTATGTTTTATTTTGCTTCTCAAACCCCATAAACTCTCTTTATTCCTTTATTTTGTAACAAAACCGGTGTATTAAATATACTAGGATTTTTTTATGAGAATTATTATAGTCAAAATTACACACACCTTCGTCTAATGGTTAAAAAACATACTGTTTCTGTGGTTGGTGAATTTCGGCCTCACGAAACGATGATTGTTCAATCTTCTTTTAACACCATTAATGGTGGACATTAAGATGTCCCTATATTTTTATATGATATATATTATGTTTATGTTTTCTTTATTCTTCTGTATTTTTCATTTATGGAATACCTTTATGGTTTCTGTTATGGGTAAACACGATAATTTCATTTTGGGAAGTGCGGACCGATGCCCCCTCAAAGTGATTTGATTCGTTAATGCCATATGTGGGACATAGAGAGGATGGAGTTAATGATATTATATATGATATTATAATGGAATTATAATATACCTTTATATCATTATTATTTCACTCCATTAAATATGAAATAGAAATGAAAGTAGCGTTCATGCGTACGTACGACTTACCGTCTCCATGAACGGTGCATTTCATTTATTACCTCTAAATGTTATGTACTATTATAGAAACATGTATGTTCTGGATATATATGATATATATGATATCCAAATCATGAATATCATTCTGTATATAACTATCCTTTGATCACATGAACAACATGTAATTGTAAGAAGTCCATTTTTGACATAAGTACCAAATATGGACAAATCGAACATTATTAACTTAAATGATTACAAAATGTTTATAACATGGAAATAAGTGATATAAAAGGAATAATAAGCTTGAAAAAGGTTCTTAAGAAAGTATAAATTAACTTTAGTTTATTTTTCAGGAGATTAAAGAGCAATCCAGTCATGTCAGACACGAGGTAAGGGACTTTGTCTCAATCTTCTTTCATTGAGGCATATTTTGTTTTATACCCAACTTTCTTTTATACGATGTATAAAACCCTTTGAATTTTAATTTTATTCAAAATGAGTCTTTTATATATGAAGCATTTTTATAAATGAAAGATGGTATGTTTCTTTTTAACGTATGCAGTGACAATGACCTTTCCACCGTTGTGCGTATTATTTCATCTTTGGCTTCCTCAACAAGCTGTAATATTTTTAAAAGTAAATAAATACCATATATTCTTTTACGTATTTTGGTATTGAAAATGGTTTTGATAATGGATTTTTTATGTAAATATATTTATGTGATATATTGTGATTGGAATGTGGAAATGTTTTCTTTCCTTTATAATTGTTTTATGTGTTATGATTTTATAATGGTACTTGGACATTTGACGGGTGGTTACGTGATAAACCATATGATAGGTGGTGCCATGAATACCTGGACTGGTGGTTATGTTATAACCTCCAATTCATTGGGTATGGATGTCGTCCATATGGTTATTACATTAGGTGATATGTGTGGAATTTGACCGTATGGTTATTCCAGTTAAGTATGTTTATGTCCCAAGTTACCTTTATATGTTATGTGTTCTATATATTGGTTTTATGGTAATATATTGCTTACAATAGGGTAATTAATGATCATTTAATCAATGAAGAGCTTTTACTACTTCATGAAGGTGAAAAGTATTACTTTGATAAAGTATTCATGGTTTACTTGTTGTTTTGAAAAAGTAACAGTTTTCCTTCTTTGTGTATCCCTTACTGAGATTTTTATGCTCACCCCAAGTTTTTTTGAAATGTTTTTCAAAGGACATAATGTGGAATATGGTCAAGGATGTGATCAAGGAAAATTCATGTTGTCTTAAACATGTAACTAGACATGAATCTTTTTTTAAGAGTTCATGTTTTGTAAAAACAAAGAAACTTTGTAGAAGTGTCCACTGTGTAATCATTTGAGATGTAATAGTTATGATCTAATTCTCTAAAACTCTGAACCTGAAAAGATCCTCAATGTGAATTATTAATTTAATTCAATATTATGTAATTTTTAACGCCGGGACCTTATAGATAATGACTGCTTGAGTCCCTCCTTCAATAGGCACCAGAGTGGATAATAAAACCAAGTCTATAGAATGTCACAGAAAGTGGAAGGAATTACCCTCTTTAATGTAAACATGATCAGGAGATAAGAATTTAAAATCCCAAAAAATTCCAAACTTTTATATAAATGAATCCAAAATCCGTCCAATGAATGATTTAAATGTAAACTGTGACAAAAGTTCAATAAACTCACCAAAGAAAGTACCATAAAATTAAAACTACACCTCCGCACTACAACTCTCCCAATGTTCATGCTAGTAATGTCTAGAATGCTCTGCAAAATCTCCCTAAAAATATGAAAATATTTTTACGAAATAGGGTGACTATACAAGTATACCCAATTGGAAGACTAAAGCCTCCTATGCACATGTGGGGGAACACACTAATTCCCTAGTGACAAAATATTAGAACCATAAGACACTTACTAAGGAATACTAACCAACCTAGTCCCACCAAGGAAAACTAACAAAATAACACATGTTAAGTAAAATAGTATAATCACATCTACATTGGGGTACCCTACACCACTTTTATATTGGGTAACTACTATTACTAATGTCTATCATCGTGATGACAGCTCACTTATAGAACATAGTTCCACTTCCACAACCCATCTATACAAACCTTTTCCTCAACCACACCACACGTCTCTCACACAAACTTCTTAGACAAAATAACCACTCCTCTCGGCCAAATACACATGGGCCTCACCATGATGAAACAAGGGAAAAAAACAATCCCACAAACACCTGGTCCCATCATTCACAACAATTATGTCCAAAGGATTTTGTAATATGTTAAAACTCAATCCATTATAGCATACCCAAATGTGCATGGTAGGTATGAACCTAGAATAGAGTGCAAGGAAGAACATCAATAACCATTCATTCATCCTCCCACCGAGATGCTTGGAAAAACACCCTCTCCTATGAAATGGATGTGTTCGACAGATGGGGAAAAATAAGGGTGGGGTACGTATTGAAAACACTAGGAACAAAAAGTTATATACATATGGAAAAAACACTTAGCCCAACCAACTGGTCATAAAAACAAACAACAAATCCACAGAAAACCATATTTTTTGCAACCCCTTTATGCACAACCACACAAACAACCACTGCTAAAGAATAAACCCAACCCCTATTTCATTCAACCAATTTCCATTTATTTATTAAGGCTTAAATTTAATTTATTATCGAACTACCCAGGTTAACTACCAAGAACAACATCTACAACTGTTCTCAGAAGTTGAAGATACTGATTAACTAAGCACACAGAGACCAACCCACCTCGTTCTTCGGTACTAAAAAAATTGATCAAGGGAAGAGGGACCAAGTTAAATAATTTCCATTTTAACACCCATTTATAAAAACAAATAGTTAAAAATTGGCCTATAGTCCCACTACACACCCCCTTTTTACCTAGACACTCATTCAACCACTGCTAGATGTCATTCTTCAAAGTTATACCACACAATTATTCCCCAAAAACCCAACCCTGTCATCCCCATGGCACAACAATACAATATAAACATATGATTTTATGAGATAGATTCATTTTAATGTATTGTGTTTTACGCTACACCAAGATTATCTTGTGCTATATGCAACACTGTATTAGCTTGTAGTATGCACAACCGTATTCATGGCTTGTGTTGCACACAATTTCATATTATTATTCATTTCATGCAACACCGAGTATAGATTTTATTCAATATATATATGATCTATGTTTTGATTATGTTATATGAAACACCAAAGGAAGCTTGCAATACACGCAACACTGGCTTGGCTTGCATTACATGTAAGAGCGACCTTCCTCGATAGCTTGTGTGGTACGCAATACCATGATTCACTAAACAATGATATATTATTAAACTTTTATATAATCTAGTTGTTATAAATAATATTAACCAAATTTTTAATTTAATATAACATTATCATTCATATTACACATTATATGAGAACAAAATCAATTTATTGGATAAAAGAAGTATTTTTTTTAAATGTAGTTTTTCCGCCTTTTAATGGAATACCCATATTAAATATAATTTTTACACTTTTATAAGTTATATTAGACAAGTTAAACTTATTCTTTAGAATAGGGACATAATTATTAACTTTGGATAAATTTTTTATATTTTTTTGATAGATATCATATTTAGAAGAATAGTGAAAATACTGTAAATTTTAATTGAAAACAACTTTTTTTATCAAAACAATTTATATGGTTAAAATATATTATTGAATTTTTTTAATGTATAAATAGAATATATTTTAATATTTTAAGAAATTATATGTCATTTTCATTAATATTACATTGAATTCATGTCTAAAAACATTTCAATCTTTTGCAATGTTTTAAACAAAACCCCATTTTTTCTACAATGGGATTAATTTTAAATTAATTAAAAAAACATATATGATTTGAATTTTTAAAAATAGATTCCATATTAGGAATCATAAGGTTAAATTTTTTTGAATATGTACTTTTTTCAGACATTATGAATAACAACTTCAATAATTATTTTATTTACCATGGTTAAAAGGGTAAATATGGAAAATAAGGGCAAAAGGATAATGTTATAATAGTATTAATATACCCTATCCCATGCCCTAATCCTATTTTATGTTCTATTTCCGACCATGGGAATATATGGGTTGATTTTGGGACCCCATGGATTCACATGTATTTGAAAATGATACTTTATAAGAATTAATTTAATGTAAAGATAATTAAAACATAAACATATATCTTTTACTAAATCGATTTTAATATGGGGTTATATAATAGATATCTATGTCTATTACTAGTCATTAAAAAGATAAAACTATTTCATACATTAGGGTATTTTATTTATAATTTTTAGATATTATATAAATATATTTATTTATAACAAAATAATTATGTAGTGATTACCATGTTAATGAAATATTAAAATAAATGAAATTATAAATTTTAAAATAAGTTTAATTTAATATTTTGATACCAAAAACGAATATTATGGATGAAATTGAGATATTTAGGATGAGTTAATTCCTTTAAATCTATGTAATAATTTTTTTATGAATTTTTAAAAATTGCATGTATGAATAGTATCCAAAATTGAAATACTTCGTAACTTAAAACATAAAATACATTATTAAATGATTTTAAATTCCTGAAAATATAATATTATTCCAAATGGATAATATAAGTCCAAATATGTCATAAATAACTTCTTTTGGGTCTTTTGACATGATAATTTCATTACATTAACCCTAATTAAATAACTTAATATCATGGTAAGATTAAAAAGGTCTAAATAAGAGTAAAACCAAAAATATAAGGATAAATAATTATTAAAAACATTTCAAACAATTATTATATGATCATTATTCAACCCAAGAACATCCTATATTATATTTAAATATGTTTGGTCCATTTTAAATCTAAATTAAATTTATAATAAATTAATATTTTGAAACAATCCTTAAGTTACCCTTTCCTCTTTTATAAAAGGGAACCTCCTCCCTCTCCACTCCACTCCATTTTGAGAATTAAATCTTGGCTAACCCCATACCATTTCATTTTTACACTTCCCTAGTTACTTTCATGAGGTTATGGTCTTCTAAAAAGTCCAAATCTAGTTCCCTAAGTGAAAATTTAAAGGAGGCACGTCGAGGAAGAGGTTATCTCATCTACCGATTCTTTCAAATTTTTTATTCATCTCCTTCCTCTTATTTATTTGCTTAATTATAAATTAATAAAATCTATATCATACATATAATTATATGTTATTATAAATATGAAACATCCTTTTTTCACCTTGTATCCATACTATGAAAAAAAATCACAGCGCGTGCGTACGTGCAAATTACTGTCTCCATGCCATGGTGTAATCTATTTTTCACAACCACCTTACATGGATTGGTATCATGGTGGAAATATTAAATATATATGATTATAATAACATGATACTAATTATGAGATATTATACACCATCCACTTTAATACCGTTCAACAACAATGGGAACGATATCGTCGCTCGTGCGTATGTAAAACCTACCGTCTCCATTAACAGTGTATTCTATTTAATTTATCTATATATATTATATTTATTCATATAATAAATATATAATAAATATATAGATAATTTTTTACATTCAATAATATGTAAATAATGATCTGAGTAATCATATGAAGAATAACATGTCCAAACACGAATGATAAATGAAATAATTATTACCCAAAACGTTGCTTTTACATGGAATTAACAAATGAGCGGGTAATATAAAGTAATAAGTGAATTATATATGATATCATAAATATTATTATGGTTCTTTTACAAGTTATCATTATGTTTAAACCCACTATACATGAGTTTCAGACACATATAGAAGAAATTGGATCTAAGGTAAGTGATAATTTTTCAATCTCATTTTTTCCGAGATTGTTTATACGTAAGTATCAACTAAGGTTATATTTATCATCCATTTAAATGATTTATAAAAAAAATCATAAAATATATACTATTATATCATGTATATTTAAATTCATTTTCACTATTTCTTGACTATTTCCACAAGGTATGGAGGAAATATTTTTTTGTTAAACTTATAAGGTATTTTTTTTGACTTTTATAGCAAAAGTACGAGGATAATGTTTTTGTTTCACTTATACAGCATGAATAAATTTTTACTTTTCCAAAACACCTTATTTCCCTGAATATTCTTATACACTATTTAATGTTTATTTTCAACTAAATTATTTTCTTTTAAAACATCATGGATTTTTGAGAAAATAAAATGTTTTTGAAGAAGAAAGTGTATTTTATTCATGAACTAAGATCAAGTGTTTTAACAAAATTATTTTCCACATATGATGACACTCTTAAATAGGGTTATGTTTTTAATATTATTATTACTATTATTTGATTATATAAAAGATGGAATGTTCTTTTTATGGATTATATTGTGATGCACTGATATGTAGAAAACCCCATTTTATTTTTTGGGTTCTGATATGATGAATGATTTTTGTTTTGTGGAACATGTAAGAATGATTTCATTATGAGATGGGTGATACCTATATCTCCCTCCAATGAATTGGGTAAAGATTAATAAATCATGAGAAAGAAATGACTGGAACTATGGGTAAACCAATTATGTAATACATGGCTGGAAAGACAAGTAAATCAGGTTCAGTAATGGACATTGTCCCTTATTATGCCCATGTAAACAATGCCTTGGATACTATAGAAATCATATTATGTACATAATGGCTTTCCAAAATTCAATTTTTTATTCCTAGGAAATTTTATCATGATTAATGTTCTTTTATGATTTATTCCTTACGTACTTCCAAGATTTATTTCATGACCCATGATTTTTAGGTTTAGACATTATGTTCTTGTTTTTATGTTCAAATGTATATGGTTTGTTTTATTTTCTCCATGTTTACCCATATGGATTATTTTCCCTCAACCTTTTTATGTTTATTTTTACCCATGATATAGTGAAAGGTTTTAGGTAGGAAAAATGGGGCACATATTTATTGGAGATGTTTAAGATCATTCACAATGTTAGAAGATTATGTTCCATGTTTCCAAAGACACTAAACTAATACGGTCTTTGGGAATCTTTCGGTGTATTGTATTATTTATTATATAAAAGTAATCAAACTTTCACGTAAATAATTTTTGGGTATCTACGGTTGTTATCAGAGCGATGTTTTAGTTAAGCTTTCAAAACATGGATGTGAAAACATTAGTGAGATCCCAAGAGATATTTCTAGGGTATGTCTAGGGATTTCCCCAAAGTTAATAATATGTTTAGGCTACAGTCCAAGAATTATGTTAAAATTAATAAATAAACTAGAATTAGAAATATTATGTTAGAGATTGGAGGTACTCCCCCTTGACTAAGTTGTTTTCCTATTATTATTTTCTCCTCACACAGTATTCTTTTTTGGTTTTAGACGATGGTTGGAACCCGAAGGAACCATTTTAATGATCAATGAACTGGGTAATGCAATGATTTCGTTCCTGAACAACCAAATGTTTGGGGATATGGAATGAAATATCATATTTCTACACATACACATGCTATAAATCATTCTAGACTCCTAAATGAGCAGATAAGGGAACAACATTCTATTATGTCCTTCATGAGGAAACGTCCACCTTATTTCAGTGGGTCTTCTAATCCAATTGTTTCTGAAAAATGGATTAGTACCACTGAAAATATATTTTCCATCATTCCTTGTTTGGAACCTGCAAGGTCATATTGGATGCTATCTTTTAAAAGGAGAAGAAAATGAGTGGTGGACTCTAATTAAGAATACAAGGCACCAAGATAAAATTGAATCCATGGAATGGGATGATTTCAATAACTTCTTTTTCAATAATTACTTATCTTGTATTATTCAAAAAAAATATAAAAAGGAGTTCCTTGAGCTTAATAATATTGATGTTGAATCTGTTGGTGCATACATGGAGAATTTTTCAAGACAGGCAAGTTATGCTTCTGGATTTATCATCCAACCTAAAATTAATTTTGATCAATTCTTCAGTGACATAAAACTATGTCTTTGAAGGGATTTAGCTATAATAGACTTCATTATCTATGAAGAGATTGTGTGTTGTGCTATCAAGGTAGAACCAGTATTTGGTGTTACATATCCATCTGATGGTTTTTTCATGAAACTAAAATGGAGTTCAAAGGAAAATCTCAAAACAATAGTGAAAAGAAGATGATTGTTTCCTTATGGTTAATGTGTGGAAATAAGCATGGTGGAGATTGTCTTGAAGGGGCTTGAAAATGTTTCAAGTGTGGAAAATAAGGTCATAGATCAGTTGAGTAATGAAGTATTGGAAATAAGGTTTCTAATGATGTGAGTAGGGAAAACACTACAGAGAAGGCACCACCAACACTTCAATGGTATATGTGAAAGGAAATGGGGCAATATGTTAAACAATTCCCTAATCAAATGGTTAATGAAGATCGACAACAAAATCATCTTATGGAAAAAGACTAAGGTAAGTCACATGCGATCACTACTGACGATGTTGAGTGTGACAATGAATTATTGGAATGATTAAATGTTTATGTAATGGAATTTAAAAATAGTGTTGTGGAATCTCTTTTATTGAATTAAGGAATATTATAATATCTATGTATTGGGATATTATGGTTTTCCATAATTATATGGTATCAGTAACCATGAAATGTGATTGAATTATTTTTGGAAAGCAGTTGACATGCACATAATGATGGGATAAAGAGAAAATAATTTGTTTGAAATTAATAATGAGCATGTGACTGATAAAAGGACAAAGTGATATCGTGGTTTGACTATATTGAATTTTTGGTATATATAGTGTGTGGAAAGTGTTATTTCTGATAAGATGCATGTTTTCACTAAGTATCTATGGTTATTTTATTTATTATCATATTTCAAAAGGAAACATGATTAAGGTATTTAGATGTTTGGAATATGACAACAAAGAACTTCAAATAAGATATGGGAGAAAAATGTTAGGTCGATGTAGTTAACCTCCATCTAAAGATCTATATTTTTAGTTTTTGAAAGGATCGTAATGTTATCCATTTATGGATAGAATAATTTATATTCCAGTTGATGTTTTTTTGATATATGTATTATCTCACTATAGGTAGACATATGCATATTTAATAATATGTTCTACCCTTTTTTAGACAGATATAATGACCTATCATTCTATCATATTATCTGTTAATACTTCAAGAATGAAAAATTCATCTTTATTTAATTAAATAAGAGACGAAGTGGAAATTATTCAGGGAATGACCAGCAATGATATTACAATGAAGTCAAATAAGTATATCTCCTTATGAAAAAATTCTTCAACTTTAGTGAAATGATCTTGAAGACCAAAAATGTTATCCTAGTACCCACTTATATGCGGAATCATAAGTTCCCTTAAATCATCATAGATTTATAGCATTATGGTAGTTATCTTTCTCTAAACCTTATTCTCTATCACTATCCATCAGAAAATGATGGTTAGATTTCTCTTACATATCCATGTTTTCACTTCCCAACTATTTTCTACTATGTGGAAACCCAAGGATGTGTTACATTGGGAAACCATTATTTTTCTAACCTTCCTCGACAAAATTATGTTTTAGTATCCCTTTTTACGATGTGGGATTCCGTAAAATAATCATTCAAGCAGTAAACCATTTATAACCACGATCAATTTTGAGGGAAATTTTTATTTTAAGGGAGGCAGAATGTTACACCCTGAGATTTTATGAGATAGATTATTTTTAATTTATTTGATTTCTTGTGTTGTACACTACACAAATATTAGCTTGTGCTATATGAAACACTATATTAGCTTGTAGTATATGCAAAACTATTCATGACTTGTGTGGCACACAATTTCAATTTATTATTCATTTCATGAAACATCCTGTATAGATTTTGTTCAATATATAAATGAAATATGTATTTATTATGTTATAGGAAAAACCAAAGGAATCTTGAACTACACGAAACAAGAACGCGGCTTGTGTTACATGCAAGGGTGACCTTCCTCGATAGCTTGTATGGTACACAATATTGAGTTTCACTAAACTATGATATATTATTAAAATATTAAATAAACTAGATGTTATTAGTATTATTAACCACATTTTTAATTTTATATAACATTATCATTTATCTTACACATGATATGAGAACAAAATCAATTTTTCAGATAAAAGATGTATTTTTCAAAATAATGGAGTTTTACCACCTTTTGATGGCGCGACCATTTTAAATATTGTTTTTGACACATTTACATGCTATGTTTGACAAGATAAACTTCTTATTTGGATGCCGGATATAAGAATTTACTTTGGATAAATTTTGGATATTTTTCAGATAACATTCATATTTTGATGAACAGTGAAGATATGCTAAATTTTAATTAAAAACATCTTTTTTCATGGAAATAATATATATTGTTAAAATATATTATTTAATGGTTTTAAATTATAAATAGAATATATTTTTATATTTTAATACAATTTATGTAATTTTTAGTAATTTTACATAGAATTCATATGTAAAAACATTTCAATATTTTGCAATATTTTAAACAAAAAACAATTTTTTCCATAATAGGGTAAATTATAAATTAATTACTGCCACTTTTATGTTTTGTATTTGGAAAAATGGATTCCATATTTGGAATCAGAATGATAAAATTGTGTAAATATGTACTTTTTTATTTTGAACATTATGAATAGTAATATCAGTGATAATTTTATTTACCATGGTTCAAGGGTAAATCTGGAAAATAAGGGTAAAATGATAATATTATAATAATATTAAAATACTTTAACAGATGATATAATCCTATTGGATGAGATATGTCTAACCATGGGCATATTTGGGTTGTTTTTTGGACCCCATGGATTCACTTGGAATTGGAAATGACACATTATAAGAATTAATTAAAAGTAAAGATAATTATTACAAAAACATATATATTTTACTAAATTGATTTTAATATGGGGTTATATAACATATCTCTATGTCTATTATTATTCATTAAAAAACTAAAATTTTTTCCTAAATCATGGTATTTTATTTATAATTTTTAGACATTATATATATATATATTTATTTATGACACAATTATGATGTAGTTTTTAACTCATCAATGAATGATTCAAATAAATAAATTTATTAATATTAAAATATGTTTAATTGGAATATTTTTATGCCATAAAATATTATTATTGATTACATTGACATATTAAATATTCTTTAATTCCTTTGGTTCGATGTAAAAAGGTTGTTATGAATTTTTAAAAGTCATGTATGAATAGTATCCAAAATTGACATAATTGTGAACTTAAGAGTTTATTAAATGATGTTAAATTCATAAAAATATAAGATTCATAAAATAGGTTATTATAAGTCAAATATGTCATAAATAACCTTTTTTTGGTCTTTTGAAATAATATGGTAATTACATTAAGCTACAATGTTTAAATAACATGATATTATGATAAGATTAAAAACGATAAAATAAGGGTAAAACCAAAAAGGTAAGGGTCAAAAAAATTCAAAACATGACAAAAAAGTGTTAGATTATCGGTATTCTAATAAAAATAATATTATATTATAATTAAATAAGTTTTGGACCATTTTTAATTGAAATTGAATTTATAATAAATTAATATTTTGGAACATTCCTAAAGTCCCCCTCTCCTCTCTTATAAAAGGGAACCTCCTCCCTCTCCTATTAACTCCATTTTGAGCCTTCATGCTCAGACAAACCCTACCCATTTCCCTTATAAACATCCCTAGTTACACTATAGAGTTTAGTTTATTTTAATAAGACTAACTATAGTTCCCTAAGATGAAATTTATAGGAGTCACATCGAGGAAGAGGTAATCTCCTCTAACGATTATTTCAAATTTATTTCATCTTATATGTCCACTAATTTTGTTTTTTAATTATAAATTAATAACATTATTATCACTAATATATTGATATGTTATTATAAAGATGAAAAAAACCCTTTTCACTTTATATCCATCCTATGAAAAATGAAATCCCCACGCGTGAGTACGTACGGATCACCGTCTCCACGCTGTGGTGAAATCTATTTTTCACCACCTCCTTACATGGATGCATATAATGGTGGAAATAAAAACAATATATGATTATTATAACATGATTCTAATTCTGAGATATTATACACCATCCAATTCAGTACCGTTCAACAATTATGGGAATGATATCATCGCTCGTGCGTACGTACGACTTACTGTCTCCACAACGCGATGAGATTAATTCTACATGTTAACCATTAAAGAATGATTATAAAGTATATATAATAAATAATAATGAAATATATGACTTAATAATTCTATTGGATTTATTTATATATATATATATATATTTCATTTACTTTCTTCTATTTTTAATGAAACGAAAACAGCGTTCAAGCGTATGTACGGCCTACCGTCTCAATGAATGGTGTATTCCATTTCATTTGTCTATCTATTATATATATATATAATGAATATATACGATATATATAAATTATTTTTTCATTATGTGAGTAAGTAAATCATGATCTAAGTAGTCATATGATGGATAACAAGTCGAAACACATACGATAAATTAAAGGATTATTACCCAAAACGTTTCCTTAACCTGGAATTGACAAATGAACAGGTAATATAAAGTAATATGTGAATAATATATGATATAATGAATATAATTACGGTTATTCTACAAGTTAATAATATGTTTAAACCCACTATATAGTATTTTCATAAACATACAAAAGAAATCATACCTAAGGTAAGGGATAATTTTGCAATCACATTTTTATCCACAATTTTTTATAAGTTAGTATCTACAAGGGATATATTTATCATCCATGTCAATGTTTTCTAGAAATGTTTTTGTAAATTTTTTACTATTCTTCCATGTATGTTTAAAGTAATTTTTAACCTTTTTTTATTTTTAGCACATGGTATGGAAAGAATTATTCTTTTCTTACCATACGAGGTCCTTTTTTGAATTTTATGACAAAAGTAAGTGGTGAATGTTTTTGTTTAAATTATATGGCATAAATGAATTTTAATGGTTTCACTAATCTTTAATTACATGAAGATTCTTCTTCACTATTTCATGTTTATTTTTAACTAAATTATTTTCATTTAAAATCGTGCAACTTTTTGAGAAAAGAAAATGTTTTTTAAGTAGAAATGATATTTTCCTCAAGAACTATATTAAAATATTTTTCCAAAATTATTTTCTGTCTAAGATGACAGTAATAAATAGAGTTATGTTTGTATACATTTTATTAAAATTATTTTCTTTCATTAATAATGGAATGTTCTTTTTAAGGATAATGTGGTAATGGAATGATCTGTAAGAAACCCATTTTATTTCTCGGGTTATTATATGATAAATTATTTATGTTTGGTGGAAAATGTAAGAATAATTTAATTATTAGATGGGTGGGAACTATATCTCTCTACAATGCTTTGGGAAAAGATTTATATCTAATAATATAGACATGTCTGAAATGGCAGGTAAATCCAGTTTAGTAATACATGGCTGGAATGGAATGTAAACCCGGTTTAGTAATGGAATTTTCCCAATATGATGGTTTTGGAATCAATTACATGACTACTATGGAAATCATATTAGGTGATTAATGGTTTTCCACAATTACATGTTTTATTCCCATCCTATTTTATCATGATTAATGTTCTGTTATGATCTATTCCTTATATAATACCAAAATTTATTTCATGAATCAATATTTTGATGTTTAAAATTTCTATTCGTGTTTTTACATTAAAATCTATATGGTTAGTTTTATTCTCTCCATGTTTACCCTTATTTATCATTTGAGCCCACAAATTTTATGTTTCTTTTTCCCCAGGATATAAATAGAGGTTTTAGGTTGGAAAACAAAAGGGGAACATCTTTATGGGAGGTATTGATAATCATTCACAATGTTAAAAGATTATGTTCCACGTTTCCAAAGGCACTAAACTAATACAACCATTGAGCATCTATTTGTATCTTGAGTTCATTATTCTGAAAAATAAATGTAATATCTGTTTACTTCAAGCCTTGTTATCTACAAAAAACACGTGGAACCCCTATTAACATGATGTTATGACACAAACCAAACCTGTAGCCTCGTTTCTAAATCATTTCCCACATGCAGTCCCACTACAAAAAAATATTGTAGTCCCAGTGCCCAACCCCTCTAGAGGGACACAACACAAAAAAAAAATTAGTCTCACTTCCTAGAGGTCCATCCATTCCACAATATATCAGTCTCTCAACCTGGTATTCCAACACACCACCCCACACACAATGCCCACAAGAACTTCCGATAAACCACAGCCCTGCTGCACACACACACCACACCCTTCACATAGAACCAACTCCCCTTCCCACCCATGTACCCCTAATTTTTCTCCCAAAAGCAGCACCACACAACCCACACAATGTCAATAAACCAATCAGAATTCATCACACATGTCCACCTATCAAACTTGATGTATTTATATTTGTTAAAAATTATTCTTTATGACCTCTTTGATAAACTTGGGTGATCACACAAGGGAATTCATCTTTGGCATCAATTTCATTTAACCAAGTATACATGATTAAACAAATTTCTTATTACATCCATTTAATGATCCATCACAACAAAAATAGAACATCCCTAGTGTGAATGAAAAGAACACCAATGAATAAGATTTATAGAAGGAATATACCCACCAATACCCAAAAAAGAAACAAGATGGTCTGTAAAACAAATTATCAACATCAAACTATCTTCAATTACCTAACCATAATTTATTATTTTATTAAGAAAGTATTCACCTATTCTTCACAAGGAACTATTAGTACACCCACCGCACATGATACACAAGTAAAGAGAAGTAGAATAATCCCTATTTGAAACAATAAGTGACTAAAAATCCTTCGTATTCCAAGAACATTGAGATTTCACGAGTAGCAAGAAACTACTAGAAAATTTAACAGGAGGGGGATCTAGAATTGGTGCATGACTCTTATATATAGTAAGGCTTTATGAACTCCCATAGGGAATTAATAACACACTGGTAAGGGATGATCATTACATTGAAGATCCAGATTCAATATAAAATGAGGAACAGTTTTGAAAGTCATTAACATGGGTTCATGGTCATGATCATGCGGTTTGAGTGTCTCAAAGTCCCCTAAGAATTAGGATTTTATAGATATACGTAATTTCATTTTAAATGACCATAAAAATCCCAAACAAGTCATTAAACTCAGTTTATGTCAAATAAGATGTAAGAGGGGTGAAACTGGAACAACCTCAGAAACTGTAAATTGGAAGAGTGTGAGACACCATTTTCTATGCCACCATTTCAGAGTGGCACCATCATGGTGTCACCATTAATATGCCACCATTTCGGTGTGTGATCCTTATGGTTCCACTACTATTGTCCCACCATTTCATTATGAGATGGTTATAGTGCCACCATTATGGTGAAACCATTTTGGTATGCCACCATAATAGTGCCCCCATTTCGATGAAATTGTTTTGTGAAATCGTTTTTTTAACAAACTCCCAAAACAAACCACTACTATCCCCAAGAATGCCACAATCACTGGATTTCCACAAAATGATAGCTCAGGGATATCAGGGTCATTACAAAAATACTAATATATGTTTGTAAAACTTCTCATAATATCCATGTAAGATATTTTTTTATAAAAATTAATTATTTCATTTTGGTTTGTATTTAATACAAAAGGTATACTTTACATCTTTTTAAATTTTTTAGTTTTCCAAATCAAGTAATGAATTTGTGGTGGTTTTATTTTTTATTCAATGGATAAAGGTAATGATTCTTAAATAGTGATTTTTAAGGTAAGTTATTATATCAATCTTGGACCAATTTAAAAAAAATATGTGTATAAATATATCATTTCAATTATATGATAAGAGAAGTTATTTGTTAGCTTTGGTAAGGATATTTTGGGATGATTGTTACAATAAAAATGGTTTATAATTCATAAAATTATATCCCATGTGTAATTTTATAAACATATATAATACCATATGATATATAGATACAATTTTTAATTTCATATATATTCATATTGAAAGGAAATAAGATTTAAATAATAAGATAAATTAGTTTTTGTATCTTATCATGATATTATAAAGGGTATATTGTGTCTAGTAGGTTAATAGGAGTGTGTTTACACTTTAATAATTTCTAACATTACTTATAAATGATTATACTTGTCAAAACATAACTCTAAAATCATTTTATATCATAATGGATTTAACGATACTCTTGTAAAATAATTTAATAGGAACATTTTATTTCCATAATGAACTCAAATAAATTTTTTAATGGAAAAGGTACAATAAATAATGATGATTTTAAGCTTAGAAAGAGTTCAAAGTAGATATAGAATCTATTAACATCATAATTTGTTTGTTATAAAGTAAATGAGACAAAATATTTTGTCAAGAGGTTGAACAATAGAAATATGATTCCTCAGTTTCACTATTATTAAAAATTATTTTCTTCATAGATGTATCTAACAAAAATGTTTAGTATGAGAGATTTATCATATGTTCACATAGAGGTGTGGTAGGAATTACATGGATATATATTAAGTTAAAAAACCCCAAAATGTGTATAAAAAATAATGATAATTTGAAAATCTATCATATGTGATATATTATAAGGAAACTTTTTTATGGTTTTTTTAAAATTATTAATGGAGACTAATAATAAAAAATTTATCAGGTTAATCAAAAATTTTTCACCACTTTTTAATTTCTCACATTGGCTAATATATATATATATATATATATCATGAAGTAAAATGGTAAATAATACTTAAAATATGTTATCCATTATTGATGTTTTTCATGGAATATAAATATTTTGATGAAATTTTATGGTTATAATGATTTGGATTCTTGGATCAGGATACCAAATAATGCTCATAAGAAAAAAAAAGAGTTTTTCACTGGATGATCAATGATTTTTAACACATAGAGTGTCATTCCTTATGTTATTTCATTACTAGGGGAATGTGGTTCATATTTGGATCTCCAATAGCTAAGGTTAGTTAGATACCTACAATGATAAAATTAATACATTCATATCATTGTTATAGAATCAATGGGGATTATCTAATTCAATGGTTTTTTGGTATGTTGTTTATTTGGTCATTAGTTGGTGCTTAACCAAGAAGTTATTTATCCTCTCGTGTGATGAGTAAGACATATGGGTCATCTCTTTATATATATTAGAGAAGTGTTTTTCCATATACATATATAATACATGTGATTTTCATGTCAATCATGTGAGGATCCTATGATGTGCTCATGCATAATGGTGAATTACATGTGATATATTCATCAACCTCCTTAGTTTATACTCAATGAATTATGAATATATGAGTAGTTTAAAGTTATTAAAATTATCTATGACTTTTTGTTACTTGATGTCAATGAAAAATGGATCATGTGTAAATGAATATTTTTAGTTGAGGTAGCCAGTGCACATAGGTACAGAGATACACTTTTTTGATAATGACCTCTCAAGATCCATTTATAGCTTGAGTTTTTTTGATAATTCACTAGAGGAAACTCTTTTCTTACATTTACGAATTCTTGAATTCACATTTTTTGTCATTACAACAATGTCTCATGAGGTCACATTTTTTGGTTTAACTAAATATGGATTTATTTTAATTCAGATAGATTCTAAAAATATATTTTAGTGTTTATCCAAAGGGAGTTTCATATGGGTATTCTGAAGGAATTAGATATGACTCAATACCTGTTAAAGTTGATTATATATTTCCTATACTGTTTAGGGATATTTCTAAATGTATTTTGGTTATGGTTTCACAATTTATTATATATGATACAATGTGATGTGATGTGACAAAAAAATCTATAATGAAATAGGGAATGTGTGATATTGTTGGGGATATACCCTAAATCGTAGTATGTTGGTGACACATATCAGTCTATAAAATAATGTATGATATTGGGAAATCATATGATATAATATTTTTTTTCATTGAAACTCAAAATGTCATCAATGGGAAAATCATTTAATTTTATATATACATATCATAGTGAATGGGTGTGATGGGAATCATATTATAACATTCACACAAAAATCCTATTCTATTCAAGGAATACGAATGTTAATGGTTGAAAATTTAGAAACATCCACATATGTCTATCATTACAAAATTCTTCATAAGTTTAAATTTTTTGGAGGTTTGTGCATTCATATTATGAATTCATAAATTGACGAATGAAATTTACCCATGTATTTTAATTCATGAGTGAATTCATAGATGTCATGGAAAACCCTTAAGGGATTTCAAACTAGGACTCTTCCATCGAGATGGTGGGAAATTAAACGTCCCAATACTTGTCCAAATTGTTCTAATATCAAATATCTCTGATTGACTCTCTTAACTACATGATATATTCTATACAATCATGTTATTGAGGAGGGTCATTCCAATATAATGGGTGATTCTGCATAACCCATGGATACACCATGTATATAGGATTCTTATTATTGTTCTTTACTGGTCTGTATCAACCATAGAAATTGAATATCAAGATGTAGAAGCTCTTTGGCTAAATTTACACAGTAGCTATTTTTTTAGTTAATGTGTTATTTAGGATTTTTAGATTGGTAATCATGGGATAAAGTGTTTCTATTTATTTCTACAACACTAGTTGAGTGTTAATCTATACTTAAAAATACACCACCCACATTTTGGTGTTTAATGAATTTGTTTGTATAACAAAACGAACCATATACCTATCAATTATACCCAAACTAGTATTTCATATACCTAATGTGCATTATCCATCACCCTAGGTAAACACAAGTTCCAAAGGGTTTCACACATATTATATGGGAATGATTTACCATTCAAAAGTAATAAATAATAATGAATTATACAAAAACCTAATAAAAATCAAAATCCATGTAAAAAAACTAAATATATGGAATATATAACTATACTACGACCAAAAGTGGAGAATAATACATTGTGTAAACATAAAAAAAGGACATGTCTTACTCCATATGAAACATGGCCCCTCATATCCTATAAATTTCATTACTCCCTTATTATACCAATTTTTAAATACTAATAATATGAAAATTTATCCCACATTAAATATAAATACATGAAATTGAAATGGATATATTGAAATCAGAGTGTGTGTGTAGGGTGTGATATGAGGAACAATATTACAACACCCATAATATATATAACTAATTTTACAATACATTACCAAAATGATATATTGATATATAATTATAAACAAAATTGATTATTTTTGGGGGAAAAACAACATTTTATCCCAAATGGACACATAATATACCTATGGATCATTCTCGATTATCCTAGGACGATAAAAATGACGAAGGGTGTCACATATATTTAATGGGAATGGTGTTCCCTACACCATTAATAAAAAGTAATGAATCAAAAAATAAGACATTATAAAAATAAACATCCACATAAAATCATAAAATACATAACATATATATCAATATGGTGACCAAAACTACACAATAATTCAATTTTTAAATTTATTAAAAAAAGGTTCCATCTAATATCACTTAAAACATGACCCCTCATCTGACATCACCTCCAGTGCTCCATACCCAAGACAATGGTCCACTCTAAAGAACAAGATAAATGATCACAAATAAATGGTGAATCTAAGAAGACACATGGGATGTATACATACAGTATTGTGTATATAGGGTGAAAGAAAAATCCCAGTAGACTAACACCGTGAATCTCTACAACTCCTTTTACAAGTCATTCCCAAAATGATAGTTTGAATTACATTTGGAATGAAATATTTTTATATTTTTATTTACCTTTGAAAACAAAATCTAATGTGTTTTACAGAATCATAACATGACCATTGAATCTAAATAAACCCTATATATATTGTTGATCTATCATCATGACTCAACATTCTATGAAGAATATAATCATAAACAAGTAAAACATTATATAAATGATCCTCATCTCTCATATTCTTTATGGAGTATTCTTGATCATGACCATATATATAGAGATAATGGACTCTCTTCACCATGGGAATAACACAATCCAATAAGATCCTCCTAGGATATGAATGTTACCCTGAGCACCAAAGGTGTTCAAACAAGATTTTATAAAATAGATTATTGGTCAATATGGAGGAATAGATTTCTTTAGAAATGGCATTATATTGTCCTACACATTAACATACTATCACATAATCCCAATAGAAGGATAATATCCTTTTTATAGTCTCCTATTATACAATAAAGGGATTCAAAGATCGACTAACAACATTTTTCAGTCTTCATATAGTATGATAAAATATACATGATGGGGTTCTATAATAGGTTGAATATTTTAAACTATTATTATAAATCTATGTAGAAATAAATGAATCATCCAAACTATCCATTTCTAAATTAAATAGTTTTGGTGGATGTTCCAATATCCATACACATGATATCGCAAATTACTAGTCTATCATTCGTTATGATAGACACTAATTGTATTATTGTGATAAATTAATTTTTTAGGTCTTATCGCATAATATGACTTAGAGAAAATCATATAATTTGATATCCCTATTTATGTTAATTTCTAATAGTCTCCAACTTGAACAAAAATCTCATAATAACATTATAAAAACATCCAATGTTTTTATGAATTAATCCAAAATAATTTGGATACAATTTATATAACTTCCTTCATTTTGGAACAAACACTTCGTCAAAAATGTAATCCATATCCTACAACCTCACTATATGTGTAATGATATGTGATTTTGGATAATTTACAATAAATAGTATGTTATACAACTTGTTTTACACTCTACACCCAATATAAATACCCCATATCATTTTAAGAATAAATTATCAACAAAGATATAATAAACTACAATATAATAAACTAGTAATATTTTTTCCTTTAGAAGGTAAATAATTTTTATTATTCAATATTAAAAACGTTATTTTCAATAAAAGTATGTTTATTTATTTTATATATTTTTGTTTAAAAATTTATAATTAAGAATTTCATGAATTAGAATTTATAAACTGAAATTCTTTTTTTTAATTCACTACAAAATGGTATCTCAAGATGTACTTTTTATAATTCTCTAACTAGTCGATTTTTAATTTAATTGTTAAAAATACAATTTTTTCAAATGCGGTAAATTTTATCACATTATGAATATATGTGCAAGGGTAAAATATTATAAAATATTTTAATTCATTAAAGATATATTTAAAATATAAATTATTAATTTTAAAATGTTATTTTGAACTTATAAATTCTATTTTTAATATGTTAGGACTTAAGAGAAATTTTGTTTGAATTTAAAAAAAATTCATTTCTTTCTTTCAATTAATCAATTTTCGTGTGAAATTATATTTTGGATTGATTTTAAATCCAAATAAATTTTATTCTTTTATAATAAATGAATAAATATCATGGAAATCAGTAACAATCAAAAAATTTCCTTATAAATAAATTTAAATTAAAAAATATATTTTATTAAAAAATACATGTGTCATTTCTATTTAATTTGAAACAATATTTTTTCATATTTGAGAAATTAGTTATTTTAAATAGATAAAATATTCATAATGTACATGAAACATATTGGTAACAAGTCTCTAATTATATTATTAGTAATAATTTAATTTACATTCATAATATTTAATTAAGTTTGATAATCGTTTAAATGAATAATATATGGGGGATTATATTTTACTAAATTAACAATTTATTTAGTTCTTATAGAAATGAATTTTTTAGTTTTTAAAGTCATACATACATGTCTTAACAACCTTCAACCACCTAACTATCCTAACGTTCATTCGTTAAACTATTACCCCTTACATTACATTATATTTTAGGGAAATATATATTCCCTTCACATGAAAAAGGGACCTCTTACACCCACTATTTACACACCCATCCATTCAAATTACTTGTTTAAACTCATCCAATTTCTTTCTCCTACAACGCTCTCTCAAAATCCTAATCATTTTTTCATAATTGTTTTTTCTTAATCCCTTAATTTCAGAAGATAATGCAAAGGAAAATCAATGTTCTAAACATGACTATTACTATCCTCTTAGTCATTTTGTTTAATTTTCCCATTTCATAATCTTCCATAAATTTCTTAATATAAATAATTTATTAGTTTATAATTTCTAAGAATTATATGAAATACTAATATAAATGTTCATTGGATTGTAAATGTGTAAATGATATTGAAATCATATATGTGTATAATGTCTAGTGTTTTATGCTATTTAATTTTAGTGCCAGATATAGGATCATTGATTTGGGGGAACTACTATTGGTATCAAAGTAGTATACATATAAATTTAGAGATTAGGATCTTGTTTGTTTAGGATGATTTATTATATATGAATGAAATCAAGGGTTTAAGTGTTAATAATGATCACAGTTTCAATGGTATAGATAAAACTTTTTGTAAGAAGTTTTGAATATTTAATATTGTTTTTGGATTATTATGACAACAACTTTGGGAAAATCCTAGATAAAACTTTATATATATAAGAACCACCAAAATTTTTTGTAATGAAGAGATTTTGGGGTTTTCTAATAAATTGAATACATGTAAGGCTACTGGAAAGTGGTCATGGTTTTGGTTAAGATTTATCTGGTTATAAACACCCTAAATATAGTTAGTCAGGTGTATCTTAGTCATCATTCTAGTTCATGGTGAATGTGTGCTAATGGAACACATGTTCAGAAACTCCTGAGGGATATGCTAGGCTTAATTCACATTCTCTTTATAAACCATTATGAAGGGTTTATAAATATTATTTTATGGAAGTTAATGATATTAGATAATTAAATAGTAAAAGGAACATGGATATCATAGATTTAAGCTAAATACTCATTAGTTAGGGTATGAACATATCTTATGAGTTATTTCTTCTAAGATTGTATTTTTTCTTTTGAACATTTACTTATTTATGTATTCACATCCCGAAAATTTATTTTAAGGTATTTTATAAGGAAAAAATGTATTTAGCAAACAATTGATTCATATAAATATGCATTGATTTTATGGCCCTCAATCTATTAAGAAAGGAATTGGGGATAAAAATATTTTTATTCATCCAAATAATCAATCAAAAATATGGTTAATAGTGTAAAAATAGTTGAAGATAAAAACACATCAAATAAGAGAAGGATATAGTCTCGTTAGAACAGAGGTGATGATGTTGATAAGGGAAAAAATATATATTTTTATTTATGTCACAAATGTGTGAAAAAACACCAGGTAATGTCCCAATGGAATTAATAAGTGTTTTATGTGTGGAAAATGAGTATATTAATCACATTGATACTGAAGAAAAATGAATCATTCATTTAACTCAGTGGGGGAAGAAGATTTCTATTATTTTTTTACATAAGATATTTATCATGAAATTTCATTTTAAATTTTATCATAATTAATGTCTATCATTTTTTAAGGTATTTTTAAAATTTATGTGAACACAATTTATTAAAAAGGGTGGAATGTAACGACCTGAGATTTTGGATTCATTAAAATACATATTGTTATCTAAAACGTATGCACTTACTACACCAAATTTAAAACAAAAGTAAAATAAAAATAAATTAATAATAAATCCATTCTAAAAATTAATATAGTAAATAATTAATATTTTTTACATTTTTTAAGAAAAAAAATTAATATTTGTTAATAGTGAAAATGATATTTTCAATGTTAGTTGTTTTAATTATATTATATATTTTATTTTTAAAAGAATAATTTTAAAATTTTATAGTATAAATTTGAAAAATTAATCTTCTTTTTTTATTTCCTCATAATAAAATTATCTTAGTATAAAATTTAGTTACTTTTTTAAAATAATTGATTTTTAGTTAAATAGTGAAAAATATATTTTTTCCAATATGTTAAATTTATCCCTTTATAATTATATGTGAAAGTCCTATAATTCTATAAAGTATTTTAATTTTTAAATTTATATTTAATAGTGAAATTATGAAATAAAAAATATTGTATTGATCTTATAAATTCTATTTTTAATATCTTAGTAATTAAGAAACATTTTATTTGAATTTACAAACAGTTATCATTTTTTTCGATTAAATTAAAAATATTTAAAGTGAAATTCAGTTTTGGATTGATTTTACAGACAAATAAATATTATTTATTTTATTATAAATATATGACTGTCATTAAATTTAGTAACCATGAAAAATTTATCTTAAACATAAATTTCTTTTTTAAAAACACTATTTAATTTAAAAAAATATTTGTTACAAGTGTTTAATTTAAAATAATATTTTCTCTTATTTTTTAAATTAATTAGGTCAAATGGATCCCAAATTTGGAATCATAATGTATAATTTTAGAAATAATTCTTAACTTATATCTTCATTAATTATATTATTGACATGATGAAGATTTAATTAAGTGTAATATGTGTTTAAATGACTAATCTATGCGGGATCAAATTTTCAAAAATTAACATAACCATTACACCATATATGAATCATTTAGTTAGGTTTCAAATTATTTCATATAAATCATAAAAACCTTCCTTAAAAACAAAACTAACTCTCATTTCATTCCCTTCTTACCCCTTACTTAACATTCTTTTTTGATGCAAAGGTCTCCTCCCTTCACTTATAAAAGGGACAAAATAAACAAATTCATTACAGTCCTAAACATTTGAATTATATACTGAGACTCTTATCATATGTTTATATTAGAACACTCACCCATAAAATTTTACATTTGTTATTATTTAGTCTACCCAGTCCTTTCATTTGAATTTTTAATTCTATTGAAAATCAATGTTCCCAACATGTGTATTACTCCCCTCATGTTATTTATTTTTAACATTTCATTTCCTAATCTTCCATAAATTTTTAAATATAATTATTTAAATATCATCAAATTAAATAATTTTTTTTGTATTAATATATCATCAATTATTCATTCATTTTGAAACATCGTCTATGAAAACAAATGCGTTGTTCAATAATATGTTTAAACTAGTGCCTTTTTGTCATGATATGGTTCAATTATTATCACATTCTACTGTAGTGTGTATCAAGGATTGGTTTGATGGAAAATTATGTTTTTATGTAACTTATACAATTCTAAAACGATCACATTTTACATTTACCTAAATTATGTTCATTTTATAAGGAATTAGATCATTAATTATGTGTATTTTCGGACTATAGCCTCAACGAAATATATATCTTATATCACTTACCCACCTAATACCAATAAATCTAAAAGTGAAATTTTTAAATAATATGAATATTTTAGAATAATTATAATTCTTAAGTGTTGAATTTTTGTATACTGTCACTCCATCTATTTATAACGTATTTGGTTTGTAAATCATTTTTATGTGTCAACTACTACCTCCATGAACGATGAATTTAATTTTTCAACACCAACCATCTTTAATTGTGATAATAGTGGATTTCATGAAGATATATAATATATATTATATGAAAAATATTATGTAAATATTTTATTTCAAATTAATATAGTAACACATATTAGACACATAGGAATCAATAAGAAACTAAATTTGAGGATCTCCCATACAAGATAAATGAAACATGTGACAAAAGTGACAGGAAGAAATGCTGTAAAATTTGGGCACCTTACAGTATAGAGCTTATGAAACCATAGTATCTTCATCTAATATTCTCAATAAAGAGCATAAAAGTGGAAAACAAAAGCATACCACCTCTATAGGTATCCATTGGATGATATGAATCATCAAATAATCAGGTGTTATTTATCCTTCCTTCATAGGCTACTGTTCTTATAGTGAAAAGAAGATGAATAAATAGTGAAATGGGTAAGGGAGTACCATCCATAAAAAAGGATATTATTCCACCAGACCCACATCAATGACCTAAAAATTCATTATAAAGACTTAATGGAAACCCTCAGGCTGTTGAATTTACTCATGAGTGTATAATTATGGAATAAATGATTTAGAAAATAAATTCATTCGTTATATGCATATTATACCACCTAACTCTATCATCTTATGAAGTAGTTCCATGAATGATATTATACATGGGAGTAAAACAAAATTATAAAAGTTATTATTTTTCTAAAATTTCATATTTCATAAAATATTGTACCCCTATATTCTGGAAAATAAAAATTTAACTCCAATATATATATCCTATATATATAAGTCGTTATTAAATACCTCCATCAATATCCAACATTAATTAAATCCAAAATAAATTTGTTCTATTAATCCTTAAATAGTACCATGTATAATAACTTGTGAAACTATATATAAAACACATTTGTTGGATATCATCCATTGACTTTTGGAAATCTATCATTAACATCACCCTGTATCACATTATATGAAATAACACGTGAGAACTCATCTAAAATACATTCAGATTAACTCTAAAACTCTTTTTATATAATATCTATGATTCGAACTCAATCCACATTATGTCAACCACCAAGAATTAACCCATGGGAATCTATATCATTGAAAACAAATAAAAATATTTGGATCAATATATGTAAGCATAGAGTGGGATATATAAGGGAATCAATGCTTGTAAATCTATAAATGGATCTGGAGTGATCTTCATAAAAGACAAGTATATATACACATATGGTCAGCATATGTTTCATATTAAAACATTCATTCAAATATTTTACCTTTATCCTAGAAAACAGGTGACCATAGAAAACATAGAGTGGGAAACAAATATAGTCATCTCATTTTTTCATTACTCTCTATGTGTACACAAATATGATAGATGGAATCATCACAACTCATTAATCTTGATAGATATTAACATCAAATGTACCTTATAACGATATATATATATAATCTATATTTTTGGAAAAACACTATCGAAATCTATCTCAATCATGGTCATAAATTTTATACATGTCAAATAAGATGATAAATCCCATCATTTTTAAACTGAAACAGATGACATGATTAGAAACATACCCAACCACCCATATATTAGCCAATTCAATATATAGACTTTCATAAATTGGGTATAAATGTATAAAGTATCTCAAGGAAGGTATCATTCAAACCTCTTGTTGTGGGGACTCAAATATTATTCCTTAACAATTAGTATACCAAAGACATATCGATAACACTTCATGTGGTATCCTTAAAAAAGTTCATATAGTGCACCAAAACAATCATCTTCTTTATTTTGTGTCTCACCATCATATTTTTTATCTCTATATATGAATCATACTCATAATGTAACTAACATTTTTTCACAGCCTATAATATTCCATAATGAACATTGGTTGGGGATTAACTCAAATACATACTTTTAGAGGTCAATTATCTTTAAAATTTACAAAAGGTATATCAAAATATGCATTTGTGTAGAAAAAATGAAATAATGATAATATAATTTTTTTCATTTATTTTGATATATTTTAATATTTTTATTCTATTTATTAATGATTAAAAAACCAAACATAAAAATTGGTTTAAAATATATCATAAAATACCTGATCATCCTTACATTTAGTACACTTTCTAGTTTTTGTTAACACATTACATCATATGTAGTCCATTTATTATATCTATTTCACTATTTGATAAAACCCTACCACAAAACTCTTTAGTTAAAAACAAATATTATTGAATAAATTTTGAATAATGATGTGACTTAGGATTCATATTAATAGTTTTTCAACATCTTGACCCTATTAAAACATATTTACATTACGACATTAAATGTTTTGACATCCACTCCTTTTGTATACTTAAAATGCTTTCTAAGATCATCATCATTATTATTAGAACCCTATTTCATTGATAATTATCTATGATATAATGTAACTAAAAAAATTTATTTTCTAATACATACTAACTCACTTAGGATATTCATTCAAATTCACTTTAACCTTATACATGTATAATATTTTATTTGTTAACATTTAAGTTATATAATTCCAAATAAACTTCCACTAGTGTCTTAGAAACTATATTATCCATAGAATACTTTCTAAGAAACAAAAATCATTTTTTGTTAGGATATAAAATTTATTTCCCTTTAGAGAGAATATTAAACAAATAAACTATTTTCCTCCATTTCATATAAGTTATTCAATGTTTTCGTAACAATTCCATTTTAAAAAATATAGTATCAAAATATATCCCTTATTGGTTGTTGGAAAAATTACAGAAAATTTTAAGAAATATATAGATACCGACTATATATTAGATAAACACTTTTATCCATATATCACTCTTCAAACATGTTATAGAAATTTATGAATCACAAACTATATGTATACAATTAATAGTGTCATGTAGTTAATAAGTACTCTTTGTTATTGAAAATTTTATCTTATCATATAAGAGAAATGAGATAATTATATGCATATTTTACATTTATTCATTTGAGATTGATTAAATCCATTATATTCCAATCTTTTATTTAGTAATTATTTACTGTATCTCATGAATATAAACTATAATCTCAACCAATTATTACATTTCTTTTTTCAACGATTTTTAGAATATACGTCAGATATCACATACCATTCAAAATAAAATAATAAATTGTTAGAGAATCCAAAAATGAAATTGAAATTCCATGGGGTTTCTTAACCTCCTTAAAATATTTGTGGGATGATTCATTCATATTTAATAATTATTCCTCCATCTTAACAACCATATCTTCCAATGACCATGATAGGTTTCTTGAAGAAATATTATTTAAAATTTAAAATAACTTTTCTTATTGAGGTTTGATCATTTATCCACTTTTACATACCAGACTGTTTTAGAATATAAATATCATATATCCAGTTCTTTTATTCTTATTGCTTTGAAAATAATGGGTAAATATTCTATAAATTTAACCATGTTGTTGAAACACTTCTATAGATGCACATAAGAAAAATTACCTGAGTAGAACAAGATATTTTTTTTCACTCTTAAAAATATATTATATAGTTGAAAAACTCATTTTTCCTATTACATGAAAAAAAATTAAATAACTAAACATTAATTCATTTCTCATTTTAACCTTCTATATATTTACAAAACATTTAAATAATTAGTCAGATTTTATATATTAGTCAGAATAACAGAACTAATTTCTATAATCATTATTTTTTTAAGAAAACCTTTAATTTCAAAAAATAATCTATTATATTCAGTAATATTGAATATGATTTTACATACCCAATCATAGTGAGTTCATGTGACTTAAATCCATGATGTATCCAATCATACTGAGTACCTGAGTGGGGACTAAGATTTGTTTTTTCATTTTTCATCCAATTTATTTTAAACCATAATTGAATCACTCTATGCCTCCATAATATTCTAGATTATCTAAGGATGAATCTATTATGATACATGGAATTAGTTTTAAGAAAATTTCTTCAATTACCCATTTTCTTTAGAAATTTTATTATATTACAACTCTTATGAGTAATATATATTATGATTCTCCTATTCCGAGATTAATTAAATATTTTATCTTCATGATGAAAAAGATGATGATATTATTTATAATAAAAACATTTATTAGTTTATTATCATGTTTTATTAACCATTTAATAAATAATTTTATTAAATTGTCTCCCATAAAAATATTGACACATTTTAAAAATGAGTGTGTCGAATGGTGAGATAATATCTATATTTAACTTTGTAATTAGCCATCTATGGTTTTCCTATAATAACATAATTATATATTTAAGAAAAATTTTCAATAAAATTATATATAAATCATAAATAGATGAGGGAAAAAACTATTTTCCAATCAACCATATAGATAAACTCAACTTCATTCCTAGAGTATCTTTCCCAAAATAATCTCCATTATGCTTAATCTAAAGATAGTGTCAATAAAAGATTAACAAATTATAAACTAGGGAAATCCTTTTATTGAAAAACCTACCCATATATGATATACTATCACCAATTACCTTAATTCCATGACTATATAATCCAAGGGAATCTTTTTGTGGATGAACATACATGATTGGGTTGTACAGGTTCTACAAAATACTACTTTTTATAGAATATCACATCCAATATTTAAATTAGATTTAAATCTCACCATATTCCATAATTATATTACCTTTATATATACATTATTTTAATAATTTATATTATAATCCAATTCCCACTTCCTAATCTATATGTTCAAACCATATTGATTTATAACTCTTTACACAACCTTGATGTTTTTTTTACATTCTCAAAAATAAATGTCAAACATATACATACATATCTTGATTCCTCATATTTAAAATTAATTGGAACACATAATCTAAAGTTATATAGCTATCCACATGAATAGTCCTGTTGTTATAGATATCCATACTCATTCATCATCAATAAAAATCCATAATCATTCAGGTATATAGGTATCCCAACCCCAAGTCCCTCTATATATGCATACGTTAATCAACATGGAATAAAATTCATCATAACTCGAAAACGTAAAATACATCAACTATATTCAACACATGAATTAAAATTCATAACGGTAGTTAAAAACTTAATACATGGTAGATGAAAACCTCATTCACTTATAAAAACTTTCCTAGAATGCAAAAAATGTCTATCTCAATGGAGTTTAATAACTAAACTAAAACAAATAAAACATTCAAATTTCTTAAAAAAACATACTAAATATGAAATTATTATGGAACATACATTAAAATAAATGATCAATTCAAATATTTAAACATGAGATAGGAATTTTTGAACATGCAAATTAAAAACCCTTTTATAATATCATCTTTAACCATGTAGATATTCCATCATTTTGAATATATAACCTTTATATTCTATTCAGTATGACATATTTCATATTTATCATAATATGGAATTTCAATTTTTGAATATATGATATATTATAAATAATAAAAAATTTATAATTCAATTTCTATTCCATAAAAAGTTAAAATAATCTAGATATCATATACTTATTCTTTAATTAAACATTGATCCTATCAATAATTAAAACATTTATAAGGTGGATAAGATATTATCAAAATATTTCCCCCTTTTATTTTGAACAATTCAAAATAATTAATTATGAACAATTCATAATTTAAATATAGACACTCTATATTTAGGCCTTATTTCATAATTTATAGCCATTAATAAATTATTTGCTAAGATTTCTAAATAATAAACTTTACTTCGTGATCGTAGGTTGTGGAATATAATTTCTTTAATAGTTTTTTCAACAATTAAAATTTACTATTTGGAAAATATGTTTCTTAAAAAATTCTATAAATAATTATAAAAACAATATAATTAATTAACAAATTATACTTTTATAAATTAAAATATACAAAAATACCTTTTATAATTATTTATAAATAATTGTTAAACTATTAAAAGAATCAGTTATTTTTTAAAAAGTTAAAATGTATTTTGTTTACACATACATAAAATATTGATTCTGCATAACGGTATAGTCCTTATACCCTTACACAAGCCCTCGGAATTCCCTTCCATAATGGTAAGTCACTACATACAATTTCATGGAATAAGAATAATGCATTATGAAAATTTTGTAATATGATTACCTTTATGCACCTCATTTACAAAACGGTATAGAAGATATTACCTTTATGTAAATTCTTCATTCAAGGTTTTATACATATTTACATTAACATATCCTTCTACTACCATTTCATAAGGTTACTACCTTTACACAAATCATTTTTATATTGGTAACAAAGATAATACCCTTACATAGTCCATTTTAATAAGGTTATGAACTTTATGAAAACATCAACAGGTAATGGTAAACTAGTGGGTTAACATTACATAATCATTTATACATAAGGGTAATATTTGGTGACCCTTATGTAGACTAATCTTTAAAATGGTATGGTGATATGGCCCTTACATAGACCACTATATATAAGGGTAAAGCATTGGTTAACTTTATGGAACCTAGTTGTGAAAGGGTAAAACATATTTTCTAGATATTAATAAATCCTAAAAAAAGATACTTTTTTCAATTCTTCTTCCATTTAATATTATATATCACAAATCAAAATCATGGGTCCCTCTGATATAACTTTTGTGATTCAATCGAATATAACAACACTTATTAGACATAGTGGAAGCAATAAAAAACCAAATCTGATGATCTACCATGAAAGATGAATTAATCATGTTATAAAATTTAAATAAACAAATAATTTTAACATGGAAAAACATAAAATTAAGAGAATATTATCCTTTATATCTTTATCTAATAGTCTTTATAAACTTCACCAATTTGGAAAAAAAGTATCCCACCTCTTTAGTAATCCAAAGATTGATCCGAATCGTCCAATATTCAGATATGATTTATTCATCCACCATGGTCTTCAAGAGCCTCTAATGTAAAGTAGAATAATAAAGAGAGAAATGGGTGAAAGAGTATTGGCATTGCATGATATTCTGAATCGACAACACCAACTATCATTACAAGATAAGACTTTATAAATCCATAAGTACAACCATTGAACTGTATCATTTAGTTATTCTTTCATAAAACATGATTGAATGATTTCAAAAATACATGGATTCATTTTATGAATGTTATACCTCCTCACTATTTTAACTTAAGTAATTGTTTAATGAACTGTATAATACATGGGAGAAACAAAAAATAATAACAATTATCATTTTCTGTAATCACATCTTTAAGAAAATAATACAACCGTATGTTCCGGAAAATAAAATTTCACATGAAATAAATTTAATATATATATATATATATATGTCTAATTCTTTAAGGAATGTCTCTACTAATATTAACATTATTTAATAGAACATTATTACTCATTTTATCATTACCACGTGCTTTTGATTTGGTTAGTTTTCTATGTAATTAATCGACGATGTCATATTTATCTAATGAATTTTGCGGATTTATATATTTATAAATAAAATGTAATAATAAGGTATTAAATATGTTTTACAGGCTCTAGAGTAATAAAATTAATATCAAAACATGCTACTAATATATCAAATCTAGTCGTTAAAGACTGCTGAAACAAGTTTGTCCCCAGAATCATCTTTAAGATTCATTTTTAAAACTCTCGTCGGATGAAAGTGAAAAATTATAAATATTAATGGGATATATATTATAAAATATCATAGTAAATCTTTAAATGATTAACTTGGCATCAAAGATCAAGGATCAATATTAACATTACAAAGCATGTGCAAGGAAATAAAAAGTGTTAACCCCCGATGTTAAAAATAATCTATAATGAAACAATATATTAACAGTAAATAAATATAAATGAATTATATAAAAGGGTTATATATATTAATAATGTTATTGTATAGATTCTTAATATATTTATGGTTTTTTATTAGATGTTTATGTGTAATCCACTAAGCGGTGAAATTATGTAAGATACTATTGTCTCAAACTCCATTCGTTAAGATGCCATTTACATAATATACAAATTTAATTTTATATTGTGTATATTCTACCCAATTTTTATGTTATAATGGTAAATATTTTATTCATGGATTTTTTTCATTTAAATACCATTATCCTTCAAGGGTTTTGGTTAAAAAGTTACATAGCTCTCGACTCATATGCAATTTCCATCAGTCGGGAATTTTCATCTTATCATTGATCTTAAAATTACCCTTTTCCTACCAATTACTTATAAATATATTTTATTTCATTTATTATTGAAGAAATTATGTCATTTTCTTAAAATTTTCTCTTTGTGGGATCATATTCCCTTTTAAAATGCATTACTAAAAGGAATGATCTCCAACCTAAGCATATATCACTTTTTCATTCAAATCCATGTTTTTTGTAATGAATATATTTTTTATAATGTGGTAACTGCCATTCATAATACTATTTATATATTATCTATGAAATATTTTATTATATTATTTAAGATAATGATTTCAATAAAAAAATATGAATAGAACTTTTAAAATTTTTACATGATATGTTTTCAAAAATGATTTATTCTAAACTTACATTTTATAATACCTTCTTCCAAAATTTTTTTACGGTTATATTCAACTACATTGGATTTCATTTAAAATGTTTTAAAATAAAATAATCCTCACTTATTCTACATGGTTAATTTTTTTTCTATAATTTATAACTTTTAAATTCTTCCATGTGAACATATATTTCTTCCACCTCTTAAAGAGACTTCCTCTATACAAATTCAAGTACTCAAAAAAAAATTATTATTCTCACTATTTAATAAAATCGTTCTTCTAAAATTATTTCAATGGAAAATTTAAATTCTTATTTTCATATAAATTTTCCAAATGTTTCTAAGATTATTCTTGATCTATGTTGTGTTCTTGATCTATTGTATTCTTCAAATCATTCCATTTACCATATTTAACAGCATGTCTTATTAATTTACCTTTCAAAAATATCAAATGATCCATTAAAACAATTTCCATGCAGAATCATCCACTTCTATTTTCATTATTTTATTTCACATAATTTTGAATTAAATGGCATGTATTCCTTTAAATTGATTTTATGGTGTTCACCTTGATTCCTAATACATCTATTCATTGGGAAAATTATTGTCTAAATTTTATATCCTTTTTCTATGTTGTGTAAATTCCATATAATTAATCATGTTTACTGTGTGGTATTTACGTAGAAATTTTCCTAATTTCAATAGATACCCATTTTTTGTTATAATATATATTAACCAATTTATTTAAATGGGTTCATTTTAATACAATGATTGAATTTTTTGTGGAACATATATATAGACAAGTTATGTGATAGTTAGGCCCAATATTATATAGCCCACCTGTAACACCCCAAGATTCTACGGTATGCTTCTCTTTGAATAATGTGATAGCATGTGTTGTACGCAACACTGAGTTCTAACACACCATAACTAATCAAATTATCTGTTATGAATAGTAATACCTACTTTTTGAAATTATATATATTTTATATTTCAAAATGGACTTCATTTTTGGATTTGGAATATTGAATTTATCCTAAGGTGAAATTTTGGTACTTTTCGGATAACTTTAATATTTTGATGAATAGTGAAAATTACTAAATTTTAATTAAAAACAACTTTTATAATCGAAATATTTTATATTTATAAATTATGAATTTGAGTGGTTTTAATGTATATTTAGAATATATTTTTACCATTTAATACAATTTTGTTCATTGGACTTAATTTCACAATTAAACCGAACATAAACAAGTATCAATCTTTTTACAGTTATTATATCTTAAAAACACGCTTTTTGTTTTGACAGAGGGAATTAATTTCAAATTAATTTCTGCCACTTCTGTGTTTTGAATTAGGAAAAATGGATTCCATATTTGGAATCAGGATTTTCAAATTATGTAAATATATAACTTTTATTTTTAGACATTTTGAATAATTAATTCGGTAAATATTTTATTTACCATGGTTAAAGGGTAAATCCGATAAATAAGGGTTAAAAATAATATTATAATAATAAAAAATTACCCTAAAACGTGTCATAAACTTATTGGTTGATTAACTTTCGACCATAGGCATCTTTGGGTCGATTTTGGGACCCCATGGTGCCACTTGTAAGTGATAGGGACACTTTATTTTAATTAAGTTAAAATGAATACAAAAATGACACAAGCATATATATTTTAGAAAAACAATTTTTACATAGGGTTATATATGTTGGATTTTCAACTATAAATATTCATTAGAAATATAAAACGATTTTCTATATAATGGTATTTTATTTATAATTTTTAGACATTAAATAAGTTAATTTATATATGACAGAATGGTGATGCAGTAATTAACATAATAGTGGAAAATTAAAATAATTGATATTATAAATACCCAAATAAATATAATTTGAGACTTTTATTGAATTAAACTAATTTTCTAGGATAATATGACATATTAGGATTTATTTAATTTACTTTTTCGAAGTAATCATTCTGTTATAAGTTTCACAAAAATCAACTATTGAATAGTGTCAAAATTGACATAAAAGAGTTTTTAAAACAAATATTATATTATTAATTGTTATTAAATTCCTAAAAATCTAAGGCTCGGTCAAAAGACTTATATTATGATATTTGTATCATTAATGGACCACTTGGGGGTCTCTTGGATGTATATAGTATGTTTATTAACGATATAATATAAACATACAAAGTGACATGGTAAATGTGAAACTAATTAACTAAGAGTTAAAACTAAAAGATAAGGTTAATATATAACCCAAAACTGTCTAAATTCTATTGGTTGAATGGTTTTCGACCTATACCCACCTTAAACTTTGAATAATAGTCTTTGGAGCCATTAGAAACCGAATATGAATTTATTATATATTAATATTTCTAGCTTTTCCAAAGGTGCCCCTCACCCCTCTTATAAAAGGGCACTCCCCCTTCTCATTTCTTCACACCTTCAAAGCCTTTTGGATCGGAAAAACTCTGCCCAAATACTCTCTCAACTTCCCTCACTACAACCTAGAGGCCTTATTTTGATCATAAATCCATCCTAGGGAGCCCTTTGGATCAAATCAAAAGGAAGAACCCGAAGAAGAGGTAATGTTTTCACCACCCTTTTTCAAATTCATTTCTTCTTCCACTTCTTCTTTCTTTGTTATTACCATTATAAAATAATAAATCCAGTATATTATATATAATGAGATGTTATTATAAATATGGTACAGCCATATTCAGTATTCTATCCACCCTTTGAATAACATGTCACCGTACGTGCGTACGTACGGCTTACCGTCTCCACGTCGTGGTGTAACTGTTATTCAATATATTATTATTTGGATGGGTATAATAATGATGTGTAACTCATGTAAATAATAAATATAACATGATAATGATTCTATATATATAATATACTATCCAATCATATATTATTTTAATATCAAAAGAATGATATTGTCGCTCGTGCGTACGTACGGACTACCATCTCCACGAACAAGATGAGATTCATTCTCTATCGTATCCATTCAAGTATAATTATCATTTTATGATTTAAAAATGATGTTTAAGTACTTGATATCATTATGGATATGAATAATATACAACCTATCCATGACAACCACGGCTTACGTAACAAAACATATAAAAGAAAACGAGTAAGTTAACACCCGAAACAACGATAATTCTAAGATATTTTTAACAAAGCAATGTTAAAAGATCATATATGATATCATATGAATGTATATGATTCTTGTATAATTTAATAACAATTATTTAACCATTATACAGGAGGTTAACCTACCCCCAGCCAAGGAAAATTACAAGGTAAGGGTTTATTTCACAATCTCTTCATTATCTGAGGTTGCTTATACGTAATAATCTACTGGGATCTCTTTATCATCCACATCCATGTTTCATAAAAATGTATTTCAAAACATTTTTACTATTTACAAGAATATGGTTTAAAGTCATTTATACCCTTTTTTGACTTTATATAAGTCGTTTATAAAGGAATCCTTCCGTCGTTTTCCAAACAATGTGCTTTTTAAACTTTTCGGCAGAATTAAGGTAAGAATGTTTTTTTAACTTATACGGAGGGTGCGGTTATTTTCTGCCATTATAAAATCGTTGAAGCTTCCCATAAAAGATTATAATAACATTTTCAAAGTAAATGTTTTATTTTATAATTATGTTACTTTTAAATGATTTCAAAATGAATATTTTAAGAATTTTTGAAAGGTACTCTTTATCAAGATCATAATTTTAAATGTTTTAAAGATTTATCTTTCTAAATATTTTTAAATTAATGTACATGTTTTCAAAATTATTTTAAGGATTTATTTATATGGACATGAAGGTTTTTAAATGATATTTCTTTTCAAATGATTCAACATGGTATGGGACACTTTGATTCAAAAATCTTTTTAAATTACTTCCTTTATAAATGTGTGACTTTTCAATGATTTCGAGAAAAGAGATATTTCTCTCAAATAATTTGGATTTCATCTCTATCAACATCCTTTCATGGATTTTAAGCTTATTTGAAGTTTATTTATTATGATACAAAACATCTATATTGTATTGAAGGTTCTGTGATATGTTTGACTGTGGATGTTCTATTTTTATACCATTCGTGGTTTATGGTGAAAATATTGACATTTCGTATGCTAGTTTTAATACGAATGTTTATGTTATGTTTAAACCTTTCCATATGATAATTCATTGGACTTAATATGTGACGGGTGGAGCCTGTTATAGCTCTTCGATGAATCGGTAGGTCTCATGAGACAAACTAGTGTCTTGGCACAAGGCCTTGGAAAAATCTTATTTGTAGTCTTGGCACGAGGCCTTGGCTATGTGGTTATGATAGTCTGGAATTATGCATTCCATCATTATGAAAGTGGTAATTGATATTTCATGTGATTATTCTATTAGTAGAATATCCATGTGAATAAGTAAATGGAATTATTTCATTTTATTTTTTCCATACTATGTTGAAATTCACGTTTAAAAGGCTTTTGTTTTAAGTTATACATTGCCTTAAATGTTAATTCTTATTTATGAAAGTTTCTGCTATATTGTTATCCTTACTGGGCATTTTAGCTCACCCCTTTTATATGTTTTATTTTTCCCAGGATTTGAAGATGTAATTTATGAATGACCTGTAGGGATAGTATGTGGGGATTTGTGTGTGGGATATGGAGACTATGTTGTTGTAGTAGTTTTTCACTTTATGATGTAATGTAAAACTTTATGAATATATCTATTGTTTCCAAGGCTACTAAACCAATCGGTCTTTCGATATTTGATCTTTCTTGTGATCATGCCAATGTTTTGTAATAATGCACCGACTCAAGGTAACTGGGGTAGGGGCGTTACAGTTGGTATCAGAGGAAATTTAGTACAAACCTTGGAAGCTAGATCTAGATAAACTCTGATTAGAGCACGTAGACCTAAGATGACCATTGAGGATTAGTATAGAATAACTTCCTAGAATTTTTGTATTGTAGAGATTTTGTGAGTTTTCTAAGCCATACATCCCTGTCTGGATACGAGTAGGTAGAGGCGGCTCTGGCACAGATGTACCTAGGGGTAAATCCCGAAAACACCGCTTTGAGATAGACTCGAACGGGAACTGGTGCATGACAATGGGCCTTGCTGCACTCTTGTTTACGACACTCCCGGGAGATATGCTTAGGATAACTCTCATTTTCTTTAAAAATAATTATTGAGGGTTTATGAGTATATACTTCCTCAAATAAAACATTCTTATGATTATGGATTATATCCATAAATAGTTCAATTTATGTTAAGTGTTTTATAAGTATGGGATTTTGTATTTTGATTCATAAAATGATCTAGTTTATGCCATTGTTTAGAAATGGTGCCTAGTAGAAGAAATGGAAACCGTATCAATGCACGTACTCCATGTAGGTATTTCCCTCCTTCTCAAGTTAATTATAGTGGAGCTGGTGATACAACTGTTGCCGATCAGCTAATCACCATACTGGGAAAAGTCACTCAGGTTATGAATAATAACCTTACCGTATGAAGCACCCTGATCCACAGCGTGGAGGATCAATGTTAGATCGATTCATGAGGCAACAAACACCAACATTCAATGGGAGTACAAATCTCTTTGTAGCTGAGCAATGGATAAATTCCCTAGAGAAAATATTTCAGGCTTTGGGGAGTAGTGAATGGGAAAAAGTTATCATGGCAGTTTACCACCTCACTAGAGATGATGATCAATGGTGGTCATTGATTGAAAACACGAAGGAAGATGATGAAGTATCAAATATGGAATTGAGGGAGTTCAAAGATCTATTTTTAGAATAATACTTTCCTCGCGACCATCGAGCAGATATGGAAAGGAAATTTCTGAGTCTGAGACAGAAGGAGAATGAGAATGTCTCAAAGTATGATGGTAACTTTAAAGGGTTAGAAAGGTATTCTGGAGATTATATACATAACCCATGAAGTAAGATTGATCATTTATTTGATGGGTTAAAACCTTTTCTCCGTCGAGCATTAGTCTCACAATCCTTTTCATCGTACGAAGACATTGTCCCATGTGCTATCAAGACCAAAAAGGAATTCTCTAAGTCTTATGACTTTAAAGAAAATCAATAGAAGAACAGACCTCCTAATCAATCTGGGAATGGAAATAATGGGAATAAGGGAAAGGTTGAATATCCATCTTGTGGTAAATGTGGTATGAAACCCCCCGGTACTTGCTTGAAGGGAACAAGAGTCTATTACAAGTGTGGTGAAAAAGGCCACCATGCTCATGATTGCAAGGGGAAGAAGGAAGCTACCAATGTTCAGTGCTAAAATTGCAGGGAGATGGGGCATTATGCAAATTAATGTCCTAAGCGTTAGGAGAACTTACCTCAGAAAAGGACAAGGGATCAAGGCCAATCTTATGCTATCACTACTACTAAGGTAGAAGCTACGAAAGACGTGGTGGCAGGTAATTTAATGGTTTCCTCAAGTTTAGAAAATGCATTATTTGATTCTGGATCATCAAATTGTATCATAGCTTCCCAGTTTTCTAAGAAAATTAGATACTTCCAATTTAATTTAACATGGGAGTTGTCAGTTAAAACTCTAAAGGGAAGTATAAGTGCAACAATGTTTTGTGAATCAGTCCCCATTAGAGCACATAAATGTTCTTTATCTGCTGATCTCATCGTCATACCTATGATTGAGTTTGATATAATCCTCGGTATGGACTGGCTTTCCGACTATGATGCGAAGATTTATTTTAAGAAGAAATAGGTTACAATTATTGATGATCATGATAAAGAACAGCTTATCTTTAGAGAAGAATCGTCACCACCTAATTCTTATCTAGATCCACCCCCAGTAGCTCAACTAAATTCAATAATTTGGGAGGAAGAGAATGAAATAACTGTGGGTGAGGAAATGAATGTTCAAATAGAGGATGTACCTGTTGTGAAAGAATTTGTAGATGTATTTCCAGAAGATTTACCTGGACATCCTCCAGAATGAAAAGTTGAGTTTTCCATTGATTTAATTCCTGGATCAAGGCCTATATCGAAGACCCCATATAGAATGGCCACTGTAGAATTATTTGAACTAAAGAAACAACTAGAGGAATTGAGTAATAAAGGATTTATTCACCCTAGTGTTTCTCCATGGGGATCCCCTGTTCTTTTTGTTAAAAAGAATGATGGTTCTATGAGGTTATGTATTGACTACAGGGAGATGAATGATATAACGATAAATAACAAGTATCCCCTACCACGCATTGATGTTTTATTTGACCAACTACATGGATCTCAATACATTTCAAAGATTGACCTTCGATCTGGATATCATCAATTGTGTGTGAAGAAGGAAGACATTCCGAAGACAGCATTTCGAACCAGGTACGGGCATTACGAGTTTACTGTAATGCCTTTTGGATTGACTAATGTACCCTCTGTATTCATGGATCTGATGAATAGAGTTTTCAAGGAGTATCTCTATGAATTTGTGGTGGTGTTTATTGATGATATCTTGTTATACTCCAAAATCTACGAAGATCATGAAAATCACTTGCGCATTATCTTGAAAACTCTGAGAAGGCATGAATTATATGGGAAGTTTAGCAAGTGTGAATTCTGGCTTCCGGAGATTTCTTTTCATGGCCATATTGTCTCTAAAGATGGAATCTCTATTGATCCTTCTAAGAACAAGGCAATCCAAGAATGTTCAGCACCTACGAGTATAACTGAGGTATGTAGTTTTATTGGTTTGGCATGTTATTATCGACGTTTTGTCCAGAATTTTTCCCGATTGGCTAACCCATTAACGAAGCTCACACGTAAAGGGGTTAAATTTGTTTGGAAAAAAAGTGTGAAGAATGTTTCTAAGAACTGAAGAGAAGATTATTCAATGCTCCTATATTGAATCTACCATCGGGGAATGATGGGTTCGTTATTTATAGTGATGCATCGAAGAAAGGACTTGGTTGTGTCCTTATGTAGAATGATAGAGTTATTGCCTCTGCATCACGACAGTTGAAAATTCATGAACAAAACTATCCTACTCATGATCTCAAGTTAGCAGCTGTGATCTTTGATTTGATGATATGGAGGCACTACCTCTATGGTGAAAAATGTAAAATTTATACTGATCACAAGAGTTTGAAGTATATTTTCTCACAAAAAGAACTCAACATGAGGATAAGGAGATGGCTTGAATTACTCAAGGATTATGATTGCACGATACACTACCACTCGGGGAAGGCAAACAAGGTGGCAGATGCTTTGAGCAGAAAAGATCATGGAGTTTTGAACAATATGAGAACTGAAAGGGATCCAATTTTCATGGATCTAGTGAAGATGGACATGGGAATAACCAGGTAAGGAGAAACATCAATTCTTTTTCAAATGGTTTCCAAACCATCTTTACTAGAAAGGATTAAGAGTTCTTAGACCGATGATGAATAATTTCAAAAGAAGATTAAAGCTGTAAATATTGGGAGACTGAGAGACTTTGTGTATAAAGATGGAATTTTTAAATTCGAGAAGAGACTTTGTGTTCCCGATATACCTGATCTAAAAAGGGAATTGATGGATGATTCTCATAGTTCCAATTTCTCTATACACCCTAGGAGCACCAAAATGTATAGAGATTTGAAGGAACATTTTTGGTGGGACAATATGAAGAGGGAGATTGCTGATTTTGTGTCAAGATGTATGGTTTGTCAACAAGTGAAAGCTAGAAGGCAACACCCTGGAGGAGTCATGAAACCTCTTCCCATACCGGAGTGGAAATGGGACAATATTATGATGGACTTTGTCATGGGGCTACCAAAGAATCCTAGAAGGAACGATGCAATATGGGTTATTGTTGATCGTCTTACCAAGCCAGCACATTTCCTTGCTATAAGAGAAGATCTACCACTGGAACGTCCAGCAAGACTATATATTAATGAAGTTGTGAGACTTCATGGAGTACCCCTATCGATTGTTTCTGATCATGATCCCCGTTTTACTTCAATATTCTGGAAGAGTCTTCATAAATCCCTGGATACTAAACTTCATTTGTGCACTACCTACCACCCTCAGATAGACGGACAATCAGAACAGACTATTCAAACCTTATAAGACATGTTGAGATCCTGCTCACTTGACTTTCAGGGTATGTGGGATCAGTATTTACCTCTGGTAGAATTTTCCTATAACAATAGCTTCCATTCGAGTATTCAGATGGCAACATATGAAGCGTTATACGGAAAGAGATGTCGCACACCAACCTGTTGGGATGACGTTGGTGAAAGAAAACTTGTAGGCCCATAACTAGTGGAGGAAACGATGGAAAAGTGAAGGTAATCCAAAATCACATCAAAGCAGCTCAAAGTAGGCAAAAGAGCTATGCTGATAATTGAATGAATGATTTAGAATTTCAAGCCGTTGATCATGTTTTCCTAAAGGTATCTCCATGGAAGGTAGTCATACGTTTTGGTATGAAAGGTAAATTGAGTCCTAGGTACATCGGACCTTTCGAAATTTTAGAACGAATTGGGGTTGTAGCTTACCGATTGGCAATGCCGCCAAGTCTCTCCAAAGTTCACGATGTGTTCCACGTATCTCTGTTGAGGAAATACATGCCTGACCCAACGCATGTACTCACCTATGAAGAATTAGAACTGGAACCTGATCTGTCTTATTGTGAAGATCCCATCAGGATTCTTGATACGAGATAACAAGTACTAAGAAACCGGACGACTCGTCTGGTAAAAGTGTTGTGGAGAAACCACAAGATGGAAGAGGCAATGTGGGAACCCGAGGAACTTATGATGAAGAACCACCAGAGTCTTTTCATGTGATAAGTATTCTAGAAATTTTGAGGATGAAATTATTTGAAGTAGGGGAGAATGTAACACCCCAAGCTTCTACGGCACGCTTCTCTTTGAATAATGTGATAGCGTGTGTTGTACGCAACACCGAGTTCTAACACACCATAACTAATCAAACTAGCCATTATGAATAGTAATACCTACTTTTTGAAATTATATATATTTTCTATTACATAATGGACTTCATTTTTGGATTCGGAATATCAAATTTAGCCTAAGGTGAAATTTTGGTACTTTTCGGATAACTTTAATATTTTGATGAATAGTGAAAATTACTAAATTTTAATTAAAAACAACTCATTTAATCGAAATAATTTATATTGATAAATTATGAATTTGAGTGGTTTAAAAGTATATTTAGAATATATTTTTACCATTTAATACAATGTTGGTCATTGGATATAATTTCACAATTAAACCGAACATAAACAAGTATCAATCTTTTGACATTTACTATATCTTAAAAACACGCCTTTTGTTTTGACAGCGGGAATTAATTTTAAATTAATTTCTTCCACTTATTTGTTTTGAATTTTGAAAAATGGATTCCATATTTGGAATCAGGATGTTCAAATTATGTTAATAGGTAACTTTTATTTTTAAACATTTTGAATAATTACTTCGGTAAATATTTTATTTACCATGGTTAAAGGGTAAATTGGTAAATAATGGTTAAAAATAATATTATAATAAAAAAAATACCCTAAAACGTGTCCTAACCTTATTGGTTGATAAAAGTTAGACCATAGGCATCTTTGGGTCTATTTTGGGACCCCATGGTGCCACTTTTAAGTGATAGGGACACTTTATTTTAATTAAGTTAAAATGAATACAAAAATGAGACAAGCATATATCTTTTAGAAAAACAATTTTTACATAGAGTTATATATATTGGATTTTCTACTATAAATTTTCATTAGAAAGCTAAAACGAGTTTCTACATAATGTTATTTTATTTATAATTTTTAGACATTAAATAAGTTAATTTATATATGATACAATGGTGATGCAGTAATTACCTTAATAGTGACAAATTAAAATAATTGATATTATAAATACACAAATAAATATAATTTCATACTTTTAATGAATTACACTAATTTTATAGGATAATATGACATATTAGTATTTAATTAATTAAATTTTTTGAAGTAATAATTCTGTTATAAGTTTCACAAAAATCAATTATTGAATATTGTCAAAATTGACATAAAAGAATTTTTAAAACAAATATTATATTATTAATTGATATTAAATTCCTAAAAATCTAAGGTTCGGAAAAGAGACTTATATCATGATAGTTGTATTATCAATGGACCACTTGGGGGTAGCTTGGATGTAAATAGTATGTTTATTAACTATATAATATAAAAATACAAAGTGACATGGTAAATGTCAAACTAATTAACTAAGAGTTAAAACTAAAAGATAAGGTTAATATAGTAACCCAAACCTGTCTAAATTCTATTGGTTGAATGTTTTTCGACCTATACCCACCATAACCTTTGAATAATCATCCTTGGATCCATTAGAAACCGAATATGATTTTATTATAAATTAATATTTCTAGCTTTTCCAAAGGTGCCACTCACCCCTCTTATAAAAGGGCACTCCCCCTTCTCATTTCTTCAAACCATAAAAGCCTTTTGGTTCGGCCAAAATCTGCCCAAATACTCTTTCAAATTCCCTCAATACAACCTAGATGACTTATTTTGATTAGAAATCCAACCTAAGGATCCCTTTGGATCAAATCAAAAGGAAGAACCCGAAGAAGAGGTAATGTTTTCACCACCCTTTTTCAAATTCATTTCTTTTTCCACTTCTTCTTTCTTTGTTGTTACCATTCTAAAATAGTAACTCCAGTATCTTATATATACTGTGATGTTATTATAAATATGGCCCAACCATATTCAGTATTCTATCCACCCTTTGAATAACATGTCACCATACGTGCGTACGTACGGCTTACCGTCTCCACGTCGTGGTGTAATTGTTATTCAATATATTATTATTTGGATGGGTATAATAATGATGTGTAACTCATGTAAATAATAAATATAACATGATAATTATTCTTTGTATATGATATAATATCCAATTATATATTATTTTAATATCAAAATAAAGATATTTTCGCTCGTGCGTACGTACGGACTACCCTATCCACGAACGCGAAGAGATTCATTCTCTATCGTATCCATTCAAGTATAATTATCATTTTATGATTTAAAAATAATGTTTAAGGACTTGATATCATTCTGGAAATGAATAATATACAACCAATCCATGACAACCACGGCTTACGTAACAAAACATATAAAATAAAACGAGTAATTTAACACCCGAAACAACGGTAATTCTAAGATATTATTAAAAAAGCAATGTTAAAACATCATATATGATAACATATGAATGTATATGATTCTTTTATAATTTAATAACAATTATTTCACCATTATACAGGAGTTTAACCTACCCCCAACCAAGGAAAAGTATAAGGTAAGGGTTTATTTCACAATCTCTTCATTATCTGAGGTTGTTTATACGTAATAATCTACTAGGATCTCTTTATCATCCACATCCATGTTTCTTAAAATTTATTTCAAAATTTTTTTACTATTTACTATAATATGGGTTAAATTCATTTATATCCTTGTTTGACTTTTAATAAGTGGTTTATAAAGGAATCTTTCTGTCATTTTCCAAACAAGGTGCGTTTTAACCTTTTCGGCCAAATTAAGGTAAGAATGTTATTTTTAACTTATACGGCGGGTGCGGTTATTTTCTGCCATTATAAAATCGTCGAAGCTTCACTTACAATCTTATAAGAACATTTTCAAAGTAAATGTTTTATATTATAATTATGTGAATTTTAAATTATTTCAAAATGAATATTTTAAGAATTTTTGAAAGGTACTCTTTATCAAGGTCATAATTTTAAGTGTTTTAAAGATTTATCTTTCTAAAGATTTTTAATTAATGTCCATGTTTTCAAAATGATTTTAAGGATTTATTTATATGGACTTGAAGGTTTTGAAATGATATTTCTTTTCAAAAGTTTCAAAGTTGTATGGGACACTTTGATTCAAAAATCTCTTTAAATTACTTCATTTATAAATGTGTGTCTTTTCAATGATTTTTAGAAAAGAGATATTTCTCTCAAATAGTTTGGATTTCATCTATGTCAACATCCTTTGATGGATTTTAAGCTTATTTGAAGTTGATTTCTTATGATACAAAAAAACTATATTGTATTGAAGGTTTTGTGATATGTTTGACTATGGATGTGCTATTTTTATACCATTCATGGTTTATGGTGAAAATATTGACATTTCGTATGCTAGTTTTAATACGAATGTTTATGTTATGTTTAAACCTTTTCATATGGGAATGCATTGGACTTAATTTGTGACGGGTGGAGCCCGCTATAGCTCCTCGATGCATCGGTAGGTCTCATGAGACAAACTAGTGTCTTGGCACAAGGCCTTGGAAAAATCTTATTTGTAGTCTTGGCACGAGGCCTTGGATATGTGGTTATGATAGTCTGGAATTATGCATTCCATCATTATGAAAGTGGTAATTGATATTGCATGTGATTATTTAATTAGTAGAATATCCATGTGAATAAGTAAATGACATTATTTCATTTTATTTTTTCCATACTATGTTGAAATTCAAGTTTAAAAGGCTTTTGTTTAAAGTTATACATTGCCTTAAATGATTATTCTTATTTATGAATGTTTCCGCTATATTTTTATCCTTACTGGGAATTTGATCTCACCCCTTTTCTATGTTTTATTTTTCCCAAGACTTGAAGAATTAATTTATGAATGACCTGCAGGGATAGTATGTGGGGATATGTGTGTGGGATATGGAGACTATGTTGTTGTAGTAGATTTTCAATTTATGATGTAATGTAAAACTTTATGAATATATCTAGTGTTTCCAAGGCTACTAAACCAATCAGTCTTTCAAGATTTGAACTTTCTTGTGATCATTCCAATGTTATGTAATAATGCACCGACTCAAGGTAACTGGGGTCGGGGCGTTACACCACCAATGTATCGGGTAATTTTTTCATCTCATGATATGTTAAGGTGAAAGGGATATGAGCCTAACCAAATATGGTGTTTCATGAGATATCTTAGACAATTATTTTATGCTAATGAAGCATGGATACTTGACTTATTCTTATGATGTTATGTCTTTGATGTCACCACACTCTTATGGTACCATGCTCTTATTTTATGATAATTTTGTAATCTATGTACATAAGATATCATCTCTTAATTACATTATTCTATTCTTATGGTCATACTCATTATGATATCTTGTTAGGAATCATGTATCTCATGTTATAATTTATTATTATGTTTACACTTACTGAGAATTTGATATCACCCCTCAATGTTTTTTCTATTTCCGCTAGATATGAAAAAAAGTATTAATAATGTTAAAATTTTAAGGTTATATTGTATTAAGAATTTATGGCAAATATTGGAGAATAATTATACAATATTTTCCTTCTTATATAGTGTTAAAATATACATTTTATGGGATGAATTAAGATTTATTAGTAATTTATTTTTCCTAATTCACTAAAACAATAAACTCAATTCCCTTAAAGTATATATTTTTTATTGATATTGTAATCATAGTTTTGTATCAAAGACAGTGTTGTAAAATATATTTTAATGGTGCTAGAACTTGGATTTTAGGTTTGGGGATGCTCTAATGTAAACCTACAAGACTTTCTGTTATTGGAAACAAATATAAAATCATATTTTCATATATTTATGTAATGATAATTCTCTAACAAATAATCAATAATACATAAGCTAAAATGTTTTTGGGGGTGTTCTAAATCAAACATACTCATATCCCCATATGTAAAAGTCAACCATATGATTTATCATATAATTCATATGTATTCTTGTATAATACAATTTTTCTTGTCAACGAGTGACCACTATAAAAACAACATTTCAATCAAGTGTAGTCCAGCACATAGATTTGTGATTATCTAAAATAGATAGCCTAATGTTAATTAATATGATATATTTCATTCATTAAAGTGGTAGAGAAAATCACATGAGACATACAAAATAATGGCATGGATTTTATTATAATAATTAAATCAATCCCCTATAAATATTTACATTCTATACAGGTCAAAAAATACCATCTTGGTTGAGCATCAACTGAAATCACAGCCAACCACCCACTAATTTTATAATACATAAGGCTTTGTGAGAAAGTTATAATAGTATGAATCTTCCCATGATAAGTATCTCTCCAACCTTAGTTAATTAGAATTCATAATAGGAATAAACCTGTAAGTATATTAATGATCATAAGAAATTTCAAGTTATATGATTTTAATTTCATTCCAAATACTATGTCTTAAACTATTACCTCATGATTATAATTTTTTATTATATATAAATCATTTTATTTATTATATGATTTTATTCATAATAATATTAACATATCATCACAACCTGTAATATAACTTGATGATCATCGATTATAGATATGTAAAAGGTATACTTTGACGGCATAATTATCATTTCACTTCAAAAAATATAGAAAGCCAATGAGAATAAATAATAAAATGTAAATTTTCTTTTGTATGACCTACATAAATTTCTGTTATTAAATTAATTTTAATAATTTTAACAAACCCATAGATAAGAACATGTCTAAAATTTTATAAATGATACACTACCAAACCAGCATTATGATTATTACACTTTTAGAGTTCTATTAAAAAAATTAAATATCTATGTAATTTTTTCCACATCTTTATGTGCCCATCTTGAATATAATTCTTCCACTAAAATTTTATTGGGAAACATCAATTATGTAATTTAATCAGAATAACAGAGAGGCATAAAAAATATATTCTTAATGTTAAATTAATAAAATATATTCAAACTCTTTATCATTACCATATCAAAGGTTATGATGTCATTAACTTCTGTTGTCTATGTAGAACCCTCTCCACGTTTATCTTTTTCATCATTGTAACCCTTCCCATCAAATATTTTCCTAGAAATAAATTCTAAACTAATGTAACTATTTATATTATTATATAACCAATAAACCATAAAAAAATATTGTATTATAAAATATTTACTTTATTATAACAACTAAATATAACTCATTACATTCCACATTACAAACATACCATAAACATATTAGGAAATTAAGTGAAATTAAATTAAATTTTTTTTGACAACCATAGTCATTTATTGGTTAATTATAATCTGGTCAATGTCCAAACATTCTCCCACTAAAATATTATACAATATATTCACTTCATAATATCTTTCTAAGATGAAAAAACTCATTTATGTTAGGCTGTAACACTTATTTCCTTAAATAGAGATATTTACAAAATAAACAATTTAACACAAATCCTATATACTATTACTTGTGTATGGAGACTCTTTTTTAAAATAATATTATTCAATAAAATATACCACTAATGTTGTTGAAATCTCTATTCCACATATTTTAACAAACATTTTTAAAAGAACATTTTTCATAGATAAAACATTTTTACCCTTATCTCTATTTAAAAACATTTTTTAGAATCAAATAAGTCATAAAATGTGTGTATTGAGTCCATTATCTCGTAGTATTCATAAAAAAATTAACAAACAAATTCTCTTATAATATAAGACAAAGGAGATAACTTTAATCATTGTTTACTAAGATACATAAATGCTTGATATATTCCATTACATTAAAATATTTGTTGTGATAATTATTTGGTTCATCAATTGAATGAAAACTACAAGCTCTATTAATTATAACATAACTATCATTTAATCTTGTCATTTTACTTTGGCATGAATCACAACTCTAAACTATATCATGGTATTTATATCTTAATGATCAACATAGCATCATAAGAATTATTATTCATCCAAATTCTCCTTCTAGAAATTAATATTCTAAAAGTCCTTATTAACAACAATGAAAATTCTTAAATAAGAACTAGAAAATTAGTTAAATGTTAATATCATCCCTTTTACTCATATTTTTCCATCAAAAATCCTATAAACACGTCTATTTAATTTGGAGAAATATAAAAACACATAAATTTAGGTTTTTTACACTTAAACAAAACTCCTTAGGTTTCCTTTATGTACTCTTTATAAATCTTGTGAAACCCATGTTTATCGGATAGTTACACTTAAATATTCTCTATAAACCCATGTTTAATGGATGTTAACCCTTTTGTATCTTGATACAGATTCAATACTATACCAAATTCTCAATCTACTTTCTGAGAATACTTATATATGTTACATGAAAACTAACTTGTCACTTGAAATTATATAGTAATTATTACATAAATCATTTAGAATCAAAGTGACTATTTAAATCACTATGTATCATTCTTTTTTGATTTTTATGGAAACATAGATAATTTATTATATATGAACATATTAAACTATTTGTGAATTGAAATATCATATGTACACTCCAAAATATCTTAATTATGAAACTTAATATCTTATATATCGTTGTGGGCTATGGTATTTTTTTAATTTTCACTCACTAGTGTAATTTTATATATGGGATACAATATATTACATATCACATTGAATGATTTTCCTTTTATATTATTCATTGTGAGCTTCATAATGTCTTTATTTTACACTTGAAGATAATGTCTATCAAAAAATATCTTATATTCCATATGAAATATTTTACATACCACAACTAACATCAAAATTGTTTTCCATTTCTTATGAATATATTACACCTCATCTTAAGAATCTAACTATCTAAATAATTATCAACACTTCAGCAATTTTTTAATTCTATGTAAAAAATACATATTCCTTTCTATATATTTTATAACTATATAAAATATTATTCTTAGATCAAAAAATCTTCAAACATTTTTAGGGAATCTCAATCCACTTAAAAATATATCCAAATCACAATAGGAAATATCCAAATCGTCCCAAGTAATATCATAATTATTCTAATACTCATAAAGTAAATAAAAAATCCTTATAGTGCTAAAATGTTCATCCACTTTATCCATAACCCCAACTTTTCTAAAAAAACATTTAAGTGGTATATCTATATACACTTCGTCTTCATGCATGACATTCATAAGGATAGATGTTAATAGCTAGCTTATATGAACCATCACAGAGACAAATTATTCAAAAATAATTGCACATCATGGAACATTTAAAATATTGTAATCTAATCTCAATATCATTGAATGAAATTGACTGCCATATTAATTTTTTATGACAAGAATTTATAGTGTATTCATACTATAAGCAGCATCAAACACATCACATCAACTCGTTTTACCAATATTTTCAAAAAAGAAGCCTCCAATATATATTTTTAGCACCTAAAATACTTTTTTCTATAAGGGTAGGGTGGAAGCCCCTTATTATTTATGATTAAATTAGGAAAAACCTATTTTGTCTGGGTAAAGGGGGCCCATTACACAGACTGTAGGTCCACTGAACATTAAATCCCAATACATCATAGAACATGACCCATGTTCTCTTTCTGATACGGTGATACCTTCTATGAGAGTCTTCACCACTCACTGCATGATGTCCCCTCTGATCTATATAGTGTTCACCTCTACACACCGTAATAGATCCCACTGCCTTGAGAGTCCCATGATTCTATATTTTATCCTCCATCTATCATCATGCCACCATATCAGAGTATAACATCACTCAATAAATATGGTGGTCCATTATCTGCCACCTGTCACCAAGACTTCATATCATTGTTGGTCATCGCCATTTAGTAATTATCACCACTATCGAAGATGGGCCGGTCAATTTGATGGCTTTTAGGAGACACTAAAACACCTATAATCAACCTTTTTTTATAATACCCCCAGAACAAACCTCTATCCATGCACTCATCCCCATCAACATGCTATTGATAGAATTTACCCACATTGTGGGTAATTTGTCTTGGCTGGTGTTTGAACCTTAGACCTGTCAGATGTGGAGGTGTACTGAGTACCACTCAACTAAACCCTTAGCCACATAACTTGAATACTTTTCCAAATATGAATAGATATCAAATAATATCTCAATTGGATACATAAAACTCTAAATCTCTTTTTTCCATATGAACAGTGGTAGTAAGTCACATCCAATATCTAATGTGTTTTTTGAATTATACTTAATTACATGTGAATCAACATATAATGACAGCCTTCTTTGGAACTTTAGACATTCTCTTATGAACGTTATTGTGTACCACAAACTCCTTCCAAGATCATCATTTAAATATATATTGTAATCATGGCAATTGACGTCATGTTTATTGATATCACATATAACTCAATACCAAGTGGTTCCATCAACATCTCATTTTTGATTTATTGTCGATAATAATATAGAAAATACTTGTCAATATTTCAATTTTCCATTTAATTATCTCTCCCCATTATTAACAAAAATACATCTTTTGGAACCAAGGTTGTTCGTTGCTAGAAATAGATTTTGGTTTTTGTTTTTTTTTCAATTCACTTTGGGTGGATAATGGAGTTTTTAAGACAACTGATCATACAGTATAGCATGAAAATATTGTTGAAGAGGGTTTTTTCCTAGTTTTTTTTAAAAAATTTGCTAAATGTCTCTAGAATGTGGCTATAATTGGTAAAGATTGTTTTTTGGAATCAATTATTCATAAATATAGAAAGGGAATGGGTTTCACATTTTCTAGGATTCCTGAAGGTGATTATTGTGAGTTCATAATGGGTTGATGGTGTTTTTCATGAATATGAGATGTGGAGAATCACAAAAGAAAGATGATTTGATAGTGATATTTGTGACTATGAAAATATCATTGGAGATTTTCAAAAGAAGGATCTTCATGAAGATTTCATGAATGATATGAGAATTGTATAGGTGGAAGTGGATCATTACGATTGGAAAAATCATTATATTTGAGGCAACACTAAATTATAAACACATAAAAATAATCAAAGAAAATCTTGAATCCCTTGGATTTCACAATGGTTGGGACATATATGAATCTATCTTTCTATGAGATCATGTGCATCATGAAAATACTAGTTAATTCCTGACAGAATCCATTGATTCTATGTAATGGGTTCTTCATGATGATCAGTAATTCCATGATGACTCATTGAGCATCACGAAAGTAGTGTGTTATTCGAAGGTAGTTATCTTTTTCAAGGTTGTAAACTTCACCAAGGAGATCCAAAAACAAAATTTTTTACATCATGATTATATTAATGGTTGTTTCCATGTGAATCAACTCATGTATACAATTCAAGTATATTCTCATTAAAGTTAAGGAAAAATACCTTATTTATAATTTATTGAAGCAAACTTCTTGTCAATAAACTGAGTAAGACTTTACTCAAGGGAGTGAGATAGGGGAATCTATGTAAGAGTTCTAGGGGATGAAATGTGTTATCCCTTGAATCTTATTATGAAGTGTCACTGACACAGAGTGAATGTTTTTGAACTTATGTATTCTAAAACTAGTGATGATTAGAGTATTTAGGTATGACCAGCACATTGTTGGTGTATACTCCTTGAACTATCCCTTAGTGGCAATACAAGGAAACTTATTGTGTTTTATATTTTCAGTTCATTGTTTACATTATGTCACAATACCATTAGACATGTTTAACATGTTCATTCTAATGTGGGAAAATTATCTGTCACTTTAGAAGAAAACTTTTACACCCTGATTCACCGCTACCCTCTCATGATTTTCCTTGGTCATTAAACATTGAATCTTGAGAAGTTTTAGTTTTATTTCACATAAATGGTTGTGTTATCAGTTATTCTACTCTAATTATGAGTTATAGATCCTCAGTGTAGAAAACAATTGTCTAATTTGGTATAAAATTGCCTTAATCAAATTAACATATGATACCAATATAGAATATCCTCCTTAGGGTATATTAAAATATATCTCACATTTATTATCATTGAATTATCCAACATTCTCTATTAACATAAAAATTTATTTTTACCAAGAAATTATTATATGATACAAAAACATACCGTTTCAATGACACATTATATAAAATATTTCCAGAGTTATAGTTTTTATGAAATGTTATATAATAGAGGCTCTCTTAAACTAATTCCCAGAAATAGGGATACTATAAAACCTTATCCATCAAGGATTATGACTTCATAAAATAAGCATTTAGATATAAATTTTTGAGATGACTCCCTGATTGAGTTACCTAATATTTTTCTTAGATTTTACTATATACTCATATCCCTTAGTTCACTCCACCAAAACATGAATCACATTTAATTACTTACATATAATGAATAAACACAATATATATATATATGCTAATATGATTGATTTTTGTGGCTTATTTGTGAGATAAACATGGTTAATATTTTATTCTTGACCATGATATGCCTTTATTTCCATCTCCATTTTTTGGGGAACTCATCATTCTTGTTTTTTATTATTTATGGGAATCTTATTCATTAGGAATGGTGGTTTCTATTCTTATTTCAATTACCACTTTCTATGTAATATAATTCATCACTTTGGTTAATATAGAACACGATAATTTTGGTTCAAGATTTACCATTTTCAAAATCTCATCCTAAAGAGGTTGGATAATTATTCAATCCTTTGAGACATGACCAGATTGATTTCACCTCCCGCACAAATTCTCGAAAATGCATTCCACCAAATCAATTACTTTTCTTCTTCCGAGGATTTATTCTCTTCAATGTATCTTTAACATCCCTCTATCAACACAGATTTACATTCCCTATTTACAATGGTTAATTGTGTATCCTTTTATTTCACAATGGAAGAAAATTATTTTTTTGGTGTAACATTATTTATGACTTCTTAGATTCGATTGATTTAACATTTCTCCCCATCTTCAAGGGAAAGGGTAACTCAGATTATTTATTTTATTCCACTTCCTTAATATTATTGGTCTTATCATATTTTTTTTTCAATACCTCTATGTATGTTTGTGGTAATGTAGAAAACCATGATTCTTTTCAGGAACTCCATTTCCCATGTTTTTATCTTAACTATTGTTATTGAGTTTTAATAATAAAATAGGGTGAAGAAATGTTTTTTGGGAAATTACAACCTAAGTAATTGGTTTCCATGACATGTAATGGTCTCTAGGAAGATTCCATGAAATAGGTTCAGGGTGGGAATGGATTCCTTTATTGTAATTGTATCATTTCATTAATGAAAAAGTTATATTTTTATGAAAAAGAAATTCATTTTTGGGATTTTTTTGATTTAATGTGTTTTAAAATGTGTAATGCGATTACACAACCTAAAAGTATGGACACCTATATGTTTTATGAACATATCATGTGATTAATGTTTTAATTCACCACTCATCCCTACCTCTCTCAACGCACATCTCACCCTATGTGATTTCGGAGACCAGTTCTCCTTCCTCATCAATCATTCGATGATCAATCATCTAGGATGTTGTGGTGAACATCTTCATGTAATCTATAATTTTTTAATTTCATTTTTCTTGTGTATGGTTGTGGTTTTGGCCATGCTTGTTCATTATATTCTTGATCATATAGTTATTTCTATCAATCTAATATAGTTTCATGATTTTTCTTGTCTTTCTAAGGATAATATTTTGGTTTCCAATCACCATAGTCGATGGAATGATGGTTTATAATATTTTGAGTTAGGTGTTTCAATACAGTGGGTTAATTCAATCTATTTATTATCATCCATCATAAATTCCTTAGGTTGGTTTATTTAAATGAATATATTTGTGGTTTCATGTTTTTCTTAAAGGTGATTTTTTTTAAAAGGATGTTCTTTTAAAATATATTTGTTTTGATTCATAAATGAGGTTTTCAAACACAAAAATAATTTAAAATGGATTTAAAAAATTATTTATTAATTATTAGAAAGGGTTGGAAAATCATTTTGAAAATATTATATTTTTTAGAACCTTGGTTGCGTCGAGAAATAGTCATAGGATTCATTTGTGTGTGTGGCACCACTAGTGGTTGTTTTGTTGATATCGATAGAGTATGGAAGGAATGAATATTGGTTATATCTTATTTTTAAATTTGGTTTAGGACTATTATTTATTTAATTTATATTTACACTTAAACAAGATCCAAAATGATAGTGTTCTTGGAAATTTATGCATTTTTATTACATGATGGTTTTTATCGTGGATTGTTGCTCAATGGATTTTATATGAGGTTGTTTCACATGGATTCACATGATGGTATTTCATGGATATGTGTTTACATTATTACCTTAGGATACATGATGTGATTTCTAGTTTAATCACATCTTCTTTTTAAAATTTATATCCATGAGAATATGAAATGATTTTATAAAAACCATATGAAAAACGAATTAAAAATGGGTTTTCATTTATTGAAATGCATTTTAAGATTATGTTTTTTTAAATCTATAACTATTTCATTATTGATATTAGAACATGTATAGACTCTATGGTGGTATCCTATTAGGATTTTTTATCGCAATATAATGATGGATTTTTGTTCTTTTAGTTGTTTTATTTATAAATAAAATAAATGTAATGTCATCTTATTTCATTTTGGTTTATCTTTTTTTTTTGCTACCTTCGATTTGGGAAGGATTAGAGGTGACAGTTGGTCACATGGCGATTTTTTGGTCTTGTCTAATTCATAATTTTCTAGTTTAGAAAATTTTGATTGGTTTGTATAGATCTGGTTGTAAATCGCTTCTTTAGTGTTGTACTCTGGTTGTATGTATTATTTTAGTAATATTCATGAATTGTTTCCATTCTTAATGTTATACCTCAACTAGTGATGGTTAGCCTGGGTGTATGTTTTGGTTGACTGGGGATTGTATGTTACAGTTTTCATTTAGGGGTAAGACTCATCCAAAAGTGTGTAAAAACTCCATGAATTTGGTTATGTGTATTGGGTATATAGGACCGTTTGAAATCAGATAGTAAGTGTATAAAAGGGGCCTATTCAAATCACATTTGTGACCGAACATGAGATTCCATGGGTGGTTATGGACTTTTACCAGGTATGATACTTTTATTTTGAGGTCATTTGAATGAAATGTATTGGATGTTTATTTAAATTTATATATTCCTTGTTATGTAAATTCTTTTACATGTAGAATTAAAAATTTATTTAGTCTCTTATAGTTTTAAATAATTGGTTTGAATTTTAATAGTTGTATTAAGATTTTGATATTTTCTCATGATAAAATTGGTATTTTCTTTTCTTAATAGAAAATGCGTCAAACAAGATCTCTTTAAAATATCAAAGTGGAAGTCAGGTGATAAGATCTATAGGTGAATCATGTAGTAGACCCTTCATTGGAAGAATCTATAGTATGAACTATTCAGAATCTGGGTCAAGTTAGTGTTAAGAACCAAAGGCATTTGATAGATCATGGATCTGAGTTCACAAATAATCATCCACATATATATTGAGGTAATAAAAGAACCTATGAATCTTAGGAGTTCATTGAATGGAATGATATGATCTTTAACATCTTGAAGACTTTTTAATACTATAATCTGGGTTGTTTCACATATATTATTAAGGGACTGGGATGAGATGGTGGGACTCTATTTTCAAGGATAAGTTGTATGAGGAACATACCTAGCTTTATTTTAAGAAAATATTTATTCATCATTTTTACCTAGAGGTATATCATGAAGAAAATAATTGGGTTTTTTAAACTTTGAGGAGGTGGAGAAAACAATTTTGGATTATTCTACCCATTTTTAGGAGTTGGGGAATATGGATATGGGTCTTTTCTCTAATGACTACCAAAATTCTCAGAGTCATGATTTGGGATTACATCTAGATATCTTGTAAATTTTTATTCGCTTGTGCCTTATGGCCTTATAGAGTAAGTTGACAATACATATTTGGCTAAGGTAGACATATCATGATAGAATGTTTGGGGAATAAATTCAGTTAGTGTAGTTGTTATCCAGGGTGTATCTTCGGGCTAGAAGAGGATGCCGAAGGGTGATCGGTTTTATTAAGGTTTGGTTTTAGGGTACTTTTAAGGGAAATAGCCAGTTATTTTGTACCGGTGAGGGAGGTGAGGTCATACCAATACTAACTCTATGGAGGCTCCCAAGACATGTCATATTTGTGATCAATCTAGCCATATGAAACATTTTTGTGACAGTATATCGTAGAGTTCTAGGGAAGTATCCACATTCACAAAGGGTTCACAGGTACATATAGATTCCTCCAAGAGTGGTGGGTCATATCCTTAGTCTAATAGTGATGCTCATGAGGCTTAAAATGTTCAAGGAGGAGTTGAGACTAGATTTATTTATGTATTGATGTTTACAACAAAGGAATCTGAAGCAGGTCTGACTACAGATGGAGGAATGATGTTTATTTTTTCTTATACGATGTGAGATTTATTTTATATAATATCTAATAATTAATTTATATGTTAAATTTATTATATTTATTGGTATTATGTTAAAAAATTATTCTCTAATTTATGGATCTTTCAACACCTTTGGGAAAGTAGTTCGAAAATTATTTTAAATGACCCACATTTTGGGTGATGATAGCCAACATTGAGGTAGAGTGGGACTTCCTAGTGCTTGATCATAACATATGTATTGAATATCATCATTTATTGGGTGATTAGTATTAATTACCTAATATAATATTATCATAATTTGAGTGTGGTCATTCCCTTTCTATGGGGACACTCATGTTTTTCTATGTGAGTGGGACTCTAGATCCGGAATGGCATGGTCTATTATTCCATAGACATGGGGTAATTTTATTCCAATTCTCATAGATGTTTCTTTATGCATTTTCCCCTTTCTCAGGTAGTCTATTATCTCGGGTGGTGTGTATGTACTTAAAGGTATTTCTAGACAATTTTTCTAGTTTATCTTGATAGAGAGAGTTCATGTAACGCCCCAACCCCATTTTCCCAAAGATGGTGCATTATTAAAAAAACATAGGCATGATCACAAGAAAGATCATGTCTCGAAAGACCGGTTAGTTTAGTAGCTTTGGAATAACTAGATACATTCATAAATATTACATTACATCATAAAGTGAAAACTACTACAACAACATCTTTTCTTCATATCCCCTCATACTATCCCTATAGGTCATTCATAAATTACTTCTTCACATCCTGGGAAAAATAAAACATTGAAAGGGGTGAGCTCAGATGCTCGGTAAGGATAATAAATAGCAGAAAAATTCATAAATAAGCATAAAAATTTAAGGCAATGTATAACTAAAACAAAATCCTTTTAAACTTAAAATTCCGCATAATATGGAAAAGATAAAGAGAAATAATTCCATTTAATTATTCACATGGATATTCTACAATTCTAATAATCACAAGAAATATCAATAACCACTTTCATAATGATGGAATACATAATGCCAGACTATCATAACCACATAGTCAAGGCCTCGTTCCAAGACTAAAAATAAGATTTTGTCAAGGCCTTGTGCCAGGACACTAGTTTGTCTCATGAGACCTACCGATGCATCAAGCAGCTATATCAGGCTCCACCCGTCACTTATTAAGTCCACTGCATTCCTCATATGAACAGGTTTAAACATAACATAAACATTCATATTAAAACTTGCATACTAAATGTCAATACTTTCTCCATAAACCTTGATGGTATAAAAATAACACATCCATAGTCAAACATATCACAAAAACATCAATACAATATGGAAGTTTTGTATCATACTAAATCGACTTCCAATAAGCTTAAAATCCATCAATGGATGTTGACATAGATGAAATAAAAACTATTTGAGAGAAATATCTCCTTTTTGAAATCATTTAAAAGTCACATAATTATAAAATAAAGCATTTACTTTGAAAATATTCTTATAAGATTTTAAGGGAAGCTTTGACGATTAATAACGGTGTAAAATATCCGCATCCGCCATATAAGTAAAAAAACATTCTTACCTTAATTCTGTGGAAAAGGATAAAAATGACCTTGTTTGGAAAATTACAGAAAGATTCCTTTATAAACTTCTTATAAAAAGTAAAACAAGGGTATAAATGACATTAACTCATATTCTGTAAAATAGTAAGAATGATTTGAAATACATTTTTAAGAAACATGGATGGGGATGATAAAGAGGTCCCAGCAGATAATTACGTATAAACAAACTCGAATAATGAAGAGATTGTGAAATAAACACTTACCAATTTTGTAACATAAGAAACATACACCCCATGAAAGAGGTAGCATACAATTAATTTGTAAATACACATCAATTAAAGTGTATTACAAAAAGAATACAATTATGTGTAGCACATACACCACAAAAAAGGTAATAGTGGCAATATGGCATGAATATCACTGGAATAAGGAGTGAGATGAAAACCCCTTACCATGTAATTCTCCTTGGTCGAGGGTAGGTTAACCTCCTTTGTAATGGTGAAATAATTATTATTAAATTATACAAGAATCATATACATTAATATGATATCATATATGATCTTTTCACATTCATCTGTTAATAACATCATAGTATTATCGTCATTTTGGGTGTTAATGGATTCATTTTCCTTTGTCTGTTTTTTTACGTAAGCCATGTTTTTTATGGATACGTTGTATCTTATTCATATCCAAAATGATATCAAGTTCCTTAAAATTATTTTTAATCATTAAGTGAGAATTATACTAAAATGGATATGATGGGGAATGAATCTCATCACGTTCGTGGAGACGGTAGTCCGTATGTACGCACAAGCGACAATATAATTCTTTTGATATTAAAATAATATATAATTGGATGATATATCATATAGAAAGAATCATTATCATGTTATATTTATTATTTACATGAATTATACATCATTATTATACCCATCTAAATAATAATATATTGAATAAAAATTACACCACAACGTGGAGACGGTAGGACGTAGGTACGCACGTATGGTGACATGTCCTTCAAGGGATGGATAGAATAATCAATTTTTTTGATCCATAATTATAATAACATCGCATTATATAGAAGATACTGGAGTTATTATTTTAGAATGGAAATAAAAAGTAAAGAAAAGTTGAAGAAGAAAGGAACTTGAAAGAGGGTGGTGAAAATATTACCTCTTCTTCGGGTTCTTCCTTTTGATTTGATCAAAAGGTCTCCTTAGGTTGTCTTTATGATCAAACTAATGCCTCTAGGATGAAGTTAGGAAAGTTTGGTAAATATTTTTGCAGGTTTTGGCCGAACCAAAGGGATTTGAATGTGTAAATAATTGGTTAGAATTGGTGTCTTTTTATAAGGTGGAGGAGGGGAACCTTAGGAAAAGCTAGAAATATTATTTTATAATAAATTAATATTCGGTTTCTAGTGGCTCCAATGTGGATTATTTAAATTTTAAGGAGGGGATAGGTTCAGAACCACTCCAACAATAGATTTTAGACAGGTTTAGGGCATTATATTAACCTTATCGTTTAGTTTTAACTCTTAGTTAATTAGTTTGACACTTACCATGTCACTTTGTATTTTTATATTATATAGTCAATAAACATACTATAAACTACCAAGAGACCCCCAAGTGGTCATTAATGATACACCTATCATAATATAATTCACTTGGATGATACTTAGATTTTTATGAATAGAATATAAATTAGTAATATAATATTTGTTTTAAAAACTCTTTTATGTCAATTTTGACACTATTGGGTATTTTGTTTTTTATAAATTCATAATAGCATTATTACAAAGAAAACAATTTATATAACCAATATTAATATGTCATATTATCCTAGAAAATTAATTTAATTCATAAAAAGTTTCAAATTACATTTATTTGGGTATTTATAATATCAATTATATTAATATTTCATTAATTAGGTAATTACTGCATCACCATTTTGTCATAAATAAATTAAATTATTTAATGTCTAAAAATTATAAATAAAATACCATTATGTAGGAAATCTTTTTTATATTTCTAATGAATATTTATAATCTAATTATCTTATGTATATCCTTATATTAAAAATGTTTTAGTTATTAAACATTGATATTTAACTCTTTTAACTCTTCTTTGAATTAAATAATAATAAATGTCCAAATCTAATCCAAGTGGACCTAAATGGTAATATGTTATTCCTAATGTTGTAATTGGTCGATAAACACTTGTCCAATAGAATCAGGACATGTGTTAGGGTAATATTAATATCATTTTTACCCTTAATTACCCTATTTACTTTTTATCGTGGTAAATAAAAGTAAAAAGTTACTATTCACAAAAAATTATTTTTATCTTATTGAACCACATTTTACTCCTTGATATTAACTGTGTCTCTTGGATTTTCAAAATTCCACTCACAGAAGCGGTAAAATTATGTTTTATGTGAATTTGCAAATTCTCCTAGGAGATGGGTAATAGACGATGAAAAGTTCTATAAAATTTTTATATGTCTAAAATTTTTATAAACTGACTCCAATTAATTTCATTGAACTTATATAGGTATTATGTATCTATTTTTATCTAAAATAAATTTAAATAAAATAAATAATTGTTTAAATAAAAAGTCGGTTTTAACCCATAATTCAGTGTTTTCACTATTCATCAAAAATTCCATGTTTTCAGAAAAATACCAAAAATTCACCCTAGGCTAATTTCTATATTCCAATCCAAAAATGAAGTCTATTTTAAAAGATAAAATTTATAAAATTTCAAAAAGTTGTTATTACTATTCATAACGGCTAGTTTGATTGGTTTTGGTGTGTGTTAGAACTCGAAGTTGCATACAACACACGCTACTATATTATTCAAAGAGAAGCGTACCATGGAAGCTTGTGGTGTTACAATCTCCCCTCCTTCAAATAATTTCATCCTTGAAATTTCTAGAATATTACTGCATAAAATGACTCGGGCTATTTTTCATCATAAGTTCCTTGGGTTCCCACATTGCCTCTTCCATCTTATGGTTTCTCCATAGAACTTTTACCAGACGAGTCGTCCGGTTTCTCATAACTTGTTCTCTCATATCAATAATCCTGATAGGCTCTTAGAAATAATAGGGATCAAGTTCTAGTTCTAATTCCTCATAGGTGAGTGCATGTGTTGGTTCAGGCATTTATTTTCTCAACAGTGATACGTGGAAGACATCGTGAACTTTGGAGGGATTTGGTGGCATTGTCAAACGGTCTGCTACAACCCCAATTCATTCTATAATTTCAAATGTTCCAATGTACCTGGGACTCAATTTACCTTTCTTACCAAAACGTATGAATCCCTTCCATGGATATACAGTCAAGAAAACATGATCTCCTACATGAAATTTCAAATCCTTCCTTAGATTATCGGCAGAGCACTTCTGCCTACTTTGAGCTGCTTTGATGTGGTTTTGGATTACCTTTACCTTTTCCATCATTTCCTCCACTAGTTCCAGGCCAACAAGTTTTCTTTCACCAACACCATCCCAATAGGTTGGTGTGCGACGTCTCTTTCCGTACAATGCTTCATGTGGTGCCATTTGAATACTTGAATAGAAGCTATTGTTATTGGAAAATTCTACCAAAAGTAAATATTGATCCCACATACCCTGAATGTCAAGTGAGAATGATCAAAACATGTCTTCTAAAGTTTGAATAGTTTGTTCTTACTGTCCATCAGTTTGAGGGTGGTAGGCAGTGCTTAAACAAAGTTCAGTATCCAAGGCCTTCTGAAGACTCTTCTATAATCTTGAAGTAAAATGGGGATCACGATCAGAAGAAATCGATAGGGGTACTCCATGAAGTCTCACAACTTCATTAATATATATCCTTGATATTTGTTCAAGTGGTAAATCCTCCCTTATAGCAAGAAAATTTTCTAACTTGGTATGACGATCTACAATGACCCATATTGCATCGTTCCTTCTAGGAGTCTTTGGTAGTCCCATGACAAAGTCCATCGTGATATTATCCCATTTCCACTCAGGTATGGTAAGAGGTTGCATGACTCCTCCAGGTTGTATCCTTCTAGCTTTAACTTGTTGACAAACCATACATCTTGACACAAAATCAGCAATCTCCCTCTTCATGTTGTCCCGCCAAAAATGTTCCTTCAAATCTCTATACCTTTCGGTTCTCCCAGGGTGTATAGAGAAATTGGAACAATGAGCATCATCCAACAATTCTCTTTTTAGATCATGTATATTGGGAACACAAAGTCTCTTCCCAAACTTCAAAATTCCATCTTCATACACAAAGTCACTCAATTTCCCATCATTCACAGCTTTAATCTTCCTTTGTAACTCTTCATCGCCGGTCTGGGAACTCTTTATCCTTTCTAGTAAAGATGTTTTGGCGACCATTTGAAAAAGAATTGATGTTCGACCTTCCATGGTGATTCCCATGTCCATCTTTACTGGATCCATGTATATAGGATCACATTACACTCTCATCATGTTTAAAACTCCATGATCTTTTCTAATCAAAGCATATGCCACCTTATTTGCCTTCCCCGGGTTGTAGTGTATCGTGCAATCATAATCCATGAGTAGTTCAAGCCATCTCCTTTGCCTCGTGTTGAGTTCTTTCTATGAGAAAATATACTTCAAACTCTTGTGATCAGTATAAATCTCACATTTCTCACCACAGAGATAATGTCTCCATATATTCAAACAAAATATTACAACAGCTAACTCAAGATCGTGATTTTGATAGTTTTTCTCATGAATTTTTAGCTGTTGTGATGCATAGGCAATAACCCTATCATTATGCATAAGGACACAACCATGTCCTTTTATTGACGCATCACAATAAATAATGACCCCATCATTCCATGATGGTAGATTCAATATAGGAGCAATGACTAAACTTCTCTTCAGTTCTTCAAAACATTCTTCACACTCTTTTATCTAAAAAATTGTAACCCCATTACATGTGATCTTTGTTAATGGGTTATCCAATCGGGCAAAATTCAGGACGAAATGTTGATAATAACCTGCTAAGCCAATAAAACTGCATACCTCGATTATACTCGTTGGTGCTGGACATTCTTGGATTTCCTTGGTCATAGAAGGATCATCAGATATTCCATCCTTAGAGATAATATGGCCATGAAATTAAATCTCGTGAAGCCAGAATTCACATTTGCTAAACTTCCCGTATAATTCATGTCTTCTCGGAGTCTTCAATATAATGCACAAGTGATTATCATTATCATTATAGATTTTTTATTATACCAAGATATCATCAATAAATACCACTACAAATTCATAAAGATATTCCTTGAAAACTCTGGTCATTAGATCCATGAATACAGAGGGTGCATTAGTCAATCCAAAAGGCGTTACAGTAAACTCGAAATGCTCGTACCTTGTTCAAAATGCTGTCTTCAGAATGTCTTCCTTCTTCACACACAACTGATGATATCCAGATAGAAGGTCAATCTTTGAAAAATATTGAGCTCCATGAATTTGGAAAAATAAATCATCAATTTTAGGTAGGGGATACTTGATCATTATTTTTATAGCATTGATTTCCCTGTAGTTGATACATAACCTCATAGATCCATCCTTATTTTTAACAAAAATAATCGGGGCTCCCCATGGAGAAACACTACGGTGATTAAATCCCTTATTACTCAATTCCTCTAGTTGTTTCTTTATTTCAACTAATTCCACAGTGGCCATTCTATAAGGGGTCCTACTTATAGGCCTTGATCCAGGAATTAAATAAATGGAAAACTCAACTTCTCGTTCTGGGGGATGTCTAGGTAAATCTTCCGGAAACACATCTACATATTCTTTCATAATAGGTACATCCTCTATTTGAACATTCCTTTCCTCGCCCACAGTCATTTCATTCTATTACTCCCCAATAATTGAATTTAGTTGAGCCACTGGGGGTGGATCTAGATAAGAATTAGGTGGTGACGATTCTTCTCTAAAGATAAGGTGTTCCTTATCATCGTCATCAAAAATCATAACCTCCTTCTTCTTACAATAAACCTTCACATCATAGTCCGAAATCCAATCCATTCCAAGGATTATATCAAACTCAATCGTAGGTATGACAATGAGATCAGCAGATAAAGAACATTTATGTGCTCTAATGGGGACTGATTCACAAAACGTTGTTGCAATGATACTTCCCTTAGGAGTTTTAACTGACAACTCCCTTGTTAGATAAAATTGTAAATATATAATTTTATTAGGAAACTGGGATGATATGAAACAATGTGATGATTCAGAATCAAATAAATCATTGGATAAACTTGAGGAAACCATTAAATTACGTGCCACCACATCTTTCGAAGCTTCTACCTCAGCAGTAGTGATAGCATAAGCTTAGCCTTGAACCATTGGCCTTTTCTGAGATAATTTCCCCTGACGCTTAGCACATTCATTTGAATAATGTCCCATATACCTTCAATTGTAGCACTGAACATTGGTATCTTCCTTCTTCCCTTTTCAATCGCGATCTTGGTGGCCTTTTTCACCACACTTTGTACACACACTGATTCCCTTCAAGAAAGTACCAAGGTGATTCTTCCCACATTTACTGTGGGATTGATATTCAACTTTTCCCTTATTCCCATTATTTCCATTTCCAGATTGATCAGCAGATCTCTTCTTCTCTTGCTTTGATTTAAAGTCGTAAGACATAGAGAATTCCTTTTCTGTCTTGATAGCACATGAGAAAATGTCTTCGTACGACGAGAAGGATTGTGAGACTAATGCTGGATAGAGAAATGGTTTTAACCCATAAAAGAAATGATCAATCTTACTTCTTCGGTTACTTATATAATATCCATCATAGCTTTATAACCTTGTAAAGTGAGCCTCATACTTTGTGAAATTCTCATATTCTTTTTGTCTCAGACTCAGAAATTGCCTTTCCATATCTGCTCGATGGTCACGAGGAAAGTATTTTTCTAAGAAATGCTCTTTGAACTCCCTCCATTCCATATTATATACTTCATCATCTTCTTTCATGTTTTGAATCAATGACCACCATTGATCAGCATCTCCAGTGAGGTGATAAACTTCCATGACAACTTTTTCCCTTTCACTGGTCCCTAAAGCATGAAATATTATCACTGGGGAACTTATCCATTGATTAGCTACCAATGGATTTTTACTCCCATTTAATGATGGTGGTTTTTTGCTCATGAAATGATCTAACATTGATCCTCCATGCTGCAGATCAGGGTGCACCATACATGTAATGTTTTTATTCATAACCTGAGTGAGTTGTCCCAGTATGGTGATTAGCTGATCAGCACCAGTTGCATCACCAGCTCCACTATAATTATCTTGAGCAGGAGGGAAATCCCTACATGGAGTTCGTGCATTGATATTGTTTCCATTTCTTCCACTAGGAACCATTTCTATACAATGGCATAAACTAGATCAGTTTATGAATCAAAATACATAATTCCATATTTATAAAACACTAAACATAAATTGAACTATTTATGTATATAATCCATAATCATAAAAACGTTTTCTTTGAGGAAGTATATACTCATAAACCCTCCATAACAGTTCTTAATGAAAATGAGAATTATCCTAAGAATATCCCACGGGAGTTTTGTAACCAAGAGAGCAACAAGGCATGTTGTTGTGCACCAGTTCTCGTTCGAGTGTAGCTCAAAGTGGTGTTTTTGGGGTTTACCCCTAGGTATATATATACTAGAGCCGCCTCTACCTGCTCATATCCAGACAGGGATGTATTTCTCAGAAAACTCCTATAATATCTACAATACCAAAATTCTAGGATGTTATTCTACAATAATCCTCAAAGTTCATCTTAGGTCTACGTCCTCTAATTAGAGTTTATATAAATTTAGATTCCATGGTCTGTACTAAACTTCCTCTGATACAAGCTATAACTCCCCGACACTAGTTTCCATGAGTCAGTGCATTATTACATAACATTGGAATGATCACAAGAAAGATCAAGTCTCGAAAGACCGATTAGTTTAGTAGCTTTGGAATAACTAGATACATTCATAAAGTTTACATTACATCATAAAGTGAAAACTACAATAAAAACATCTTGTCTTCATATCCCCTCATACTATCCCTGATGGTCATTTATAAATTACTTCTTCACATCCTGGGAAAAATAAAACATTGAAAGGGATGAGCTCAGATGCTCAGTAAGGATAACAATATAGCAGAAAAATTCATAAATAAGCATAAACCTTTAAGGCAATGAATAACTAAAACAAAATCCTTTTAAACATGAACTTTAGAATAATATGGAAAAGAAAAAATTAAATAATTTCAATTAATTATTCACATGTATATTCTACTACATGCAATATCAATAACCACTTTCATAATGATGGAATGCATAATGTCAGACTATCATAACCACATAGTCAAGGCCTCATGCGAAGACTACAAATTAGATTTTGTCAGGGCCTTGTTCCAAGACACTAGTTTGTCTCATGAGACCTACTGTTGCATCGAGGAGCTATAGTGGGCTCCACCCGTCACTTATTAAGTCAAATGCATTCCTCATATGAACAGGTTTAAACATAACCAAAACATTCGTATTAAAACTAGCATACGAAATGTCAATACTTTCTCTATAAACAATGAATGGTATAAAAATAACACATCCACAATCAAAAATATCATAAAAACATCAATACAATATGGATGTTTTGTATCATAATAAATCAACTTCAAATAAGGTTAAAATCCATCAAAGGATGTTGACATAGATGAAATCAAAACTATTTGAGAGAAATATCTCCTTTTTGAAATCAGTTAAAAGTCACATAATTTTAAAATAAAACATTTACATTGAAAATATTCTTATAATCTTGTATGGGAAGCTTTGACTATTTATAACGGTGTAAAATAGCCACATCCACCATATAAGTTAAAAAACATTCATAGCTTAATTCTATCAAGAAGGTTAAAAAGGACCTTGTTTGGAAAACGACGAAAAGATTCCTTTAAAAACTTCTTATAAAAAGTCAAACAAGGGTATAAATGACTTTATCCCATATTCTGTAAAATAGTAAGAATGTTTTGAAATACATTTTTATGAAACATGGATGTGGATGATAAAGAGGTCCCAGGAGATAATTAATTATAAACAACCTCGAATAATGAAGAGATTGTGAAATAAACCCTTACCAATTTGGTAACATATGAAAAAAACACACCCCATGAAAGAGGTAACATACAATGAATTTGTAAATACACATAAATTAATGTGTATTACACAAATAATACAATTATGGATAGTACATACACCACACAAAAGGTAATAGTGGCAATATGGCATGAATCTCACTGGAATAAGGAGTGAGATGAAAACCCCTTACCTTGTTCTTTTCCTTCGTCGAGGGTAGGTTAACCTCATTTATAAAGGTGAAATAATAGTTATTAAATTATCAAATAGTTATATACATTAATATGATATCATATATTATCTTTTAACATTGATTTGTTAATAACATCTTAGTATTATCGTCATTTCAAGTGTTAATGGATTTGTTTTCATTTGCATGTTTTGTTACGTAAGACATGTTTGTTATGGATAGGTTATATATTATTCATATCGATAATTATATCAAGTCCTTAAACATTATTTTTAATCATTAAATGAGAATTAGACTCAAATGGGTATGATGGGGAATGAATCTCATCACGTTCGTGGAGATGGTAGTCCGTACGTACGCACGAGCAAAAATATCATTATTTTGATATTAAAATAATATATAATTGGATGGTATATCATATATACCGAATAACTATCATTTTTTATTTATTATTTAAATGAATTATACATCATTGTTATACCCAACAAAATAATAATTTATTGAATAACAATTACACCACAACGTGGAGACGGTAGTCCATACGTACACACGTATGGAGACATGACATTCACGGGATGGATAGAATAATGAATTTGTTTGTTCCATAATTATAATAACATCACAGAATATAGAAGATACTTTAATTATTATTTTAGAATGGAAATAACAGGGAATAAGGAAGTTGATGAAGAAAGGAACTTGAAAGAGGGTGGTGAAAATATTACCTCTTCTTCGGGTTCTTCCTTTGGATTTGTTCAAAAGGGCTCCTTAGGATGGCATTATGATCAAAATAATGCCTGTAGTTTTAAGTGAGGGAATTTGGGAGAATATTTCGGTAGGGTATGGCCAATACAAAAGTCTTTGAAGGTGTGAAGAAATTGTTAGAAGTGGTTCCCTTTTATAAGGGGGAGGAGGGGCACCTTAGGAAAAGCTAGAAATATTATTTTATAATAAATTCATATTCGGATTCTAAATGCTCAAAAGTAGATTATTTAAAAGTTAAGATGGGGATAGGTCAAAAACCACTCAACAAAAAGATTTTAGACATGTTTGGGGCATTATATTAACCTTATCTTTTAGTTTTAACTCTTAGTTAATTAGTTTGACACTTACCATGTTTCTTTGTATTTTTATATTATATAGTCAATAGACTCACTATAAACTTCCAAGAGACCCCCCAAGTGGTCCATTAACGATACACCTATCATAATATAAGTATTTTGGCTTAACCTTATATTTTTTTGAATATAATATAAATTAATAATTTAATATTTGTTCTAAAAACTCTTTTATGTCAATTTTGACAGTATTGGGTATTTTGTTTTTGATAAATTCATAACAACATTATTACTTAGAACAAAATTCATATAACCAATATTAATATGTCATATTAGCATAGAAAATTAATTTAATTCATAAAAATATTCAAATTACATTTATTTGGGTACTTATAATATCAAATATATTAATATTTCAATAATTAGGTTATTACTGCATCACCATTGTGCCATAAATAAATTAAATTATTTAATGTCTAAAAATTATAAATAAAATACCATTATGTAGGAAATATTTTTATCTTTCTAATGAATATTTATAATCTAATTTATCTTATGTATAACCCAATATTAAAAATGATTTAGTTATTAAACATTGATATCTACCTCTTTCAACTGTTTTTTGAATTAAAAAATAATAAATATCGTAATATAATCCAAGTGGACCTAAATGATAATATTTTATTCCTAAGATTGTTTTTTGTTGAGATAAACATGTCCAATAGATTTAGGACATGTGTTAGGGTAATATTAATATCATTTTTACCCTTAATTACCCTATTTACTTTTTACCGTGGTAAATAAAAGTAAACAGTTACTATTCACCAAAAATTATTTTTATCTTATTGAACCACATTTTACTCCTTGATATTAACTGTGTCTCTCGAATTTTCAAAATTCCACTCATAGAAGCGGTAAAATTATGTTTTATGAGAATTTTCAAATTCTCCTAGGAGATGGGTAAAAGACGATGAAAAGTTCAATAAAATTTTTATATGTCTAAAATTATTATAAACTGACTCCAATGAATTACATTGAAATTATATAGGTATTACTTATATATTTTTAAGTAAAATAAATTTAAATAAAATAAATAATTTTAAAAAAATGTCTGTTTTAACTAATAATTCAGTGTTTTTCACTATTCATCATAAATTGAACGTTTTCATAAAAATACCAAAAATTCACCCTAGGCTAATTTCGATATTCCGAATCCAAAAATGAAGTCCATTTTGAAAGATAAAATTTATAAAATTTCAAAAAGTGGGTATTACTATTCATAGCGACTAGTTTGATTGGTTGTGGTGTGTGTTAGAACTCGAAGTTGCGTACAACACACACTACTTTATTATTCAAAGAGAAGCGTGTCGTAGAAGCTTGGGCTGTTTCAGTTCATGTTATCTATTAACCTACTCTATGGTACTATGTCTATATCTATTTCATATTACTGAATAGAACCCGGTAAGATTGTGGAACATAATTTCTATCTTGAGGACCTATAGGATAATGGATTTATTCATCCTAATATATCACCATGGGATAAAACTATTCTCTTTTCAAACATTGGATACATGATATTTAGCAATTATATTAGGTATTAAAGTTGAATTGGTTGACTGTTATGAAAAAATACTCTTTGTCTCGGATTGATTCCATTTTTGACCAGCTTTGAGTGAATCATTCATTTTTTAATATTGAACTTTGGTTAGGCTACCACCATTTGAGATTCTAATAATATAATATACCTAAAATAGTATTTACAAGCTAGTATGGGAATTTCCATTTTTGGTTATGCCATTTGGTCAAACGAATGCTCCAATAGTGTTTATGGATCTAACTAACAAGATATTTCATTGTTTTTTAGATTCTTTTTTTGTTCATGAATGATATATTGGGGAACTCCAAGTGAGAGGTTGAATACATATATCATTTCGATATCTTTCGTAGAACATTTAGTTAACATCATCTACATGGTATGCCTTCCAAATGTGAGTTTTGGATCCTGGATGTGAAATTTCAAGGGAATGTGTTATATGAGAGAGGTGTCTTAGTGGATCCGGAAATGGTGCAGGTGGTTATTTCTTTGGAGAGGTCTCGAAAAGTGTCTTAGATTCAAAAATATTTGGGGTTTTCAAGTTATTATAAAAAAATTCATGACTTCTCTGAGATCATATCTCTGATGACTTCATTAACCCGTAAGGGTGTAGTGTTTAAATTTAATTAAGAACTCTGTAGATTTTTTGATGATATTAATGTGATGTTTAATTCATCACTGTTTTTGATTCTTCTTGAACCAGATTTGGGTTATTATGTTTTCTGTGATTTTTTTTGGTATAGTTTAAGGATGTGACTTAATTAAGGAAAAATAAGGGTAGAATATAGCTCTCTCCATATATTCAATCATCATAAGAACATTCCTACTCATGATCTTGAGTGGGAAACAGTTATGAATTCACTCAAAAATGTTGCAACCCTATATTTTTGATGAGTGGTTTAGAATTTATTCTAATCATAATAGCCTAAAATATATTTTAACTCAGTGGGATATGAACATGAGATACATACATTTTGTGATTTTGATATTATTTCCACTCCTAGGAAAGTACTTGTGGCTATTGATGAGTTGATTGGAAAATTAAAAACACAATCCATGAAGTAATTTATTTAGGAGTGGTCATTGATGAGTTTGTTTGCTCAGATGATCTTGCAATTAGAAGAGGTTGGATCAAATATGTTCTTGGATTTAAGAAAATAAGTATAATCTTTTGATTATTGAGTTCATCTAGAATAAGTTACTAACACTAGTTTCCAATTAATGGGTAAAAATCATTATGGTAGGGATACAAAGGGTGAGTGGTCTTGACCTCCTTGTAGTGATTTTTTCTTCTACAGTAGTTTGGTTGTTTTTTTCAATGTGGCATGACTTACCGAATAGTGGAGACTAGCGTTATTGGTCTATGGACCCAAGGGCTACAAAGATGTATCAAGATATGAGATTTCAATATTGGTGGTATGGGACGAGACTTTCAATTTTTGATTTTTTATTGTGTTTTAAAACTTCTTAGAGAATAATGGTGAAATATTAGAGACCTAATGTATTATTTTTGTAACGTCCCAATTCCAGAAGCCACCGAGAGGCGCCCCATACTCGTTTGGTCACATGGACTCAAGCGCATTTCCCTAAACGCCAGAGGCTACCGAGTATCAGAGAGGGCCTTGGGTGTGATAATGGGGAAACTATGCCCTCATTGTCAGAGTAACACAATGGAAGAGAAAATAAATATACAATAGCGGAAGCAGTAAACATGCAACAACGGTAAACGGTGGAAGAATGAGATCAAGAAACAATTGGATAATAAATATATATCAATGATGTATGATACATATAAGTCTAGGAAAGCTGTCGAACAAGTCACAATGCTGAATATAGTTCTAATCCAAAGTACCAAAGAAAGAAGATAAACTCCTTAGAAGCGCAAGCCATAGCTTGGTCCAATGCTCTCTAGCTCCGCAGCTTATGAAGTACCTTAAGTAGAAGGGAACCTTCCATTATCTATACCTACAACAATATAATCTATTTGGGCCCAAAAACATAGCCCAAACCAGGTCTGAGGCGAAACCCAGTAGGCCTGTGTCTAACAGTCAGTGAATATATGGCAGGTAAAAGTACAGAAAGTAGTAAACAAGAAAGCACTCAACAGTAACAATCCATAGTTTCAGATATCAAGAAACAACTAATCAAAGTAGGTAAATACAAACAGGTAACCCTTTGGGAAGTAATCACAGCCTATCCCCTCTCATCCTACCTAGCAGATACAAGAAACCCTCTAGGAATCACGCACAGTCTCACCCCTCTGGTTCAGCTAATGTGTAGACTCTATGAGGAAGCACTCACCATCAATTCACCCTTTACTCTCTTATCATACTAAAGGTGCACTAGGGAAGAACTTACGTCACATTCCCTATCTGTCCCACATCGAGGAACTACAGACTCTCTGAGGAAGCACTCAATGTCAATTCCACATGTGGTCTCGTATCATACATTATAAGACACTCTGGAAAATCCCTTATAACCATTCTCCCTATGGTCTATTACACTACGTTCTCGTGGCCCTGTGTAAATCAACAAGTATAGCATTGGGTAATGGCGAAAGTATACCTCATGACCTACATGGATAGCATTCTACAGCCTAACAACATATCAGAGAAACAATCATACCATCCTACAATACTAGGCAAGGGAAAGTAAACAATATCCTACAGGTAACTAGACCGAAAGGTCAATACAGACAAAGCATGCATGGGTAATGCATCCAAAACACAATAAATTACCCTAACACAATCAATAACTTATACTCAGGAATACAAGCAATGTAGGCAAACAATATGGATAAAACACTAAATGTGCAATAACCCGTTCATGGGTATTGTGAAAATTTGAACATAAACCTCAAAAACTTTCTACAAAAAGGCACAAACCACCTACCTTGGGGTTAGGAGATTAATACACTTGAACCTCAAATCATGAATCTCCTTATAATGATGTAGATCTAAGAAAACATCTAAAATGTTCAACCCACGATAACTCTAAAAGGTAGAAAAATTATGTAATGAGGTTGCATTAGAAGAGAGAACTCATTGATGCGATTCCAACGCAATCAACGGTGTTCAAAATATAGGACGTACAGAGGCTCAGGGGCTAGTCGAATATCCGCTGCTGCTAGGCACTCTCGGAAAAACGGAACCTAAAAGATGTTCTTTTTGGTGATTAGACCCGACCCCAGTGAGTTTAATAAAAAAATACACGTTGTGTAATTTTGGAGTATAGAGTGTGTACTTACTATTTCCATACCCCTATTTTGGTGGCCTCTATGTCACCCCACACGACCCTGTGTGTGGGAATGACACAACCAGCACACGACCTCCTATGGAAATGAAGTACAAAACGTGTACTCATAATGTAGGCGGAGTGTACTTCAAAAATTTCTTGAAACTCCTCTTTTCACAAAAACTCCAGAAAAAGGAAAAAATACATGAAAAGAAGATCTGGGTTCTTACAAACCTCCCCCCATAAAGAAATTTATCCCTGAATTTCCCTAGCGTGGCATAGAATAAGAAACCCTGAATAACTCTAGCCACTACGGTCATATATCAGCCTACCTCTCCCAAGTCTCATCCTGTACTTTCCCAAGTTTTCATTGAACACGTACCAGAGGAACAAACCGTCCATGGAGAACCTTAGGACTATGATCGAAAATCCGGATAGGATGCTACTCAAAAGATGCATCCACCTCCAACTCGAATTCCTCAGGTCGGAAATCATGATACGGTTCTAAAAAGTAACATCAAAGCTGTGAAACGTGGAAAACATTGTGCATAGACCAGTACCTCTGAGTTAACTACAACTGATAGGCAATAGGTCCAACTCTCTCCAAAACCTCAAACGGCCCGACATACCTTGGATAAAGCTTACCCTTACTCCTAATCCTCTTGTTTCCCAAACTTGATTTGACATGCAAGAAAACATGATCCCCGAACTCGAACTCCAGAGGTTGTCTCAACTGATCAGTATAAGACTTATGGAGAGACCATGCAGTAGCCATTCTTTTCTAAATCAGCTTTATCTGCTCTATGGTCTCTTGGACAAGACGAGGTCCTAGTAAATTTTCCTCTTTTTCCTCCAGCCAACATAAAGGTGATCAGCATGGCCTACCGTACAAAGCCTCATAATGTGTCATCTGAATAGTTTATTGAAAACTATTGTTGTAGGCAAAATCCACAAGAGGTATGTTCTTTTCCCAAGAACCTCCAAATTCCAGAATGCATGCTCAGAGCATATCCACAAGCACCTAAATCATACGCTCGGATTGGCCATCTATCTAGGGGTGGTAATCTATACTAAAAAGTACATGTGTACCCAAAGCCTTTTGAAGCCCCTGCCAGACCCGAGAAGTAAAACATGCATCCCTGTCTGAAACAATGGATTGTGGAACCCCATGCAGATGTACAATCTCTCGGATGTACAACTACCCCAAATCATCAATAATAATGGTCTCCTTGATCAGAAAGAAGTGGGAAACCTTCATGGTCATGTCAATGAAAACCCATACCACATTGTTCCCTCAAGGAGACCTTGGCAGCCCTATCATGAAATCCATTGCAACATCATTCCGCATACACTCGGGAATTGGTAACTTCTGCCAAAGCCTTACTGGTTGTTGATGCTCCACCTTCACCTTATGACAAGTGGAGCACCTAATGATGAACCCAGCAACATCACTCTTCATACCTGGTCACCAATACAGACGGTGTAAATTACTATACATTTTGGTGAGGCCAGGATGAACTGCCCAAACTGAAGAATTAATTTCTCGCAACAGCTCCTCATGTATATCTGCTGGCACCCATATCCGTCCATGGAAATGCGGGATCTCATCCTCATCTACAGTCCATCCAAAAATATGGTCCTCTCCTAACACCCTTTCCCATTAGACTAGGCCTTTATAATCAAATAGCTTCCTTATTCAAACTTGATTAAGAAGGATATAGGTAACAACTATAGAAGACAGAAATGTTTTCCCTTGTCTATCAAGAACCTCCAGATTCATATCTGAGAACAAAGCCATAAGATTCCACTCACTGTTGGCCTCTCGAACTACCTGTATCTGAGTCCTCCTGCTCAATGTATCAGCCACTGTTTTTCCCTTCCCATGCGTATAAAAAAACTCAAAGTCAAAGGACTATAGGTACTCAACCTACCAGAATTGTCTCAAATTCAGATCACGCTGAATGAAGATGTACTTGAGACTCTTGTGGATAGTGAAAACCACAAAGTTCTCTCCCAAAAGATAATGTCTCCAAAAGCGTAATGCATGGACAACATCTACCAACTCCAGATTGTGCGTCAGATAATTCGTCTCATGTGGCCTCAACTACCGAGACCCATACACAATGACTCCATCACCCTATATAAGAAAAGATCCCATCATGATACCTGATGCATCACATTAAATGTTACAGCTATTTCCTATCACTGGAAATACTAGTATCGGTGCTAAAGGCAACCTCCCTTTCAGCTTCTGAAAGGCTGACTCACAAGAATCTCACCATAGGAACTTCACACCCTTCTTAGTCAGACCTGTCAGTGGTGATGCCATGCATAAAAAGTGTTGTATGAAACATCTTTAGTATCCAGCTAGCCCTAGAAAACTCCGCACCTCAAAGACATTCTTCGGCTGCTCCCAGGAAACAATAGCTCTCACTTTCTCTGGGTCTACTGATACTCTTGTCTCTAAGATAACATGGCCAACGAAGTGAATCTGGTCCATCCAAAAGTGTCATTTTGAGACCTTAGTATATAGATGATTCTCTCTCAGTGTACTCAAAATAATCTCAATATGGGTGGCATGGTCGTGTCGACTGTGAGAGTACACCAAGATATCTTCCATGAAGATCACCATGAAGGAGTCCAAGTATGGATGGACCAATCGGTTTATCAGTTCTATGAAAACAGCAGGCGCGTTCGTGAGACCGAATGGGATATCCATATACTCGTATAGACCATACCTGCTCCGAAAGGCAATGAGAGGTATATCAGATGGTCTGATGTGCAAATGATGATAACCGGACCTCAAGTCAATATTCGAGAACATCGGGTCTCCTCGAAATGATCAAAGAGATCATCAATATGAGGCAAGGGATTTTGGTTCTTGACCATCAAATGGTTCAACATCTGATAATCCACACAATGCCTAAGGGTGTCATCTTCCGTCTTCGCAAACAGGATAGGCGAACCCCAAGGAGAAGTACTAGGTTGGATGAAACCCTTTGCCTACAACACCTCCAACTACTTCTTGAGCTTCTGCAACTCTGGTGTAGCCATCCTATAAGGAGGAATGGACACCGGTTCCACTCCTGGCACAAGATCGATAAAAAAAGTATACCTCATGCTCTGGAGGCAAACCTGAAAATTCCTCTAGAAATACATCTCTGAAACGATCCACCACTAGAGTAAAATCTAACTCTGAAGTCCCCTGTTCAATCAGATAATGACTATCAATCTGGGAAATAACGGCTCCTAACCCCTGATGCTCCGGTCCCGCTCTGCTCTCCTGGACATCCCACTCAGTCTTATGTAGAAAGGATACACCCTCTTGTGATATGAAACTCACCCTTTGGAGGTAGCAATCGATGATTGCTTGGAAAGGAACTAGACAATCCATTCCGAGAATGGCATCATATCCTATCATCTCTAGGACATAGAGGTCCCATAATATGTGACACCCACCAACCTCTAGAGGGAACTCCTTGCACTGACATGCACTAGCCATTCTAGTTCCCAACAGACTGTCTAGAATCAAGATATCTGCTGATGAATTGATACAGAACCCTAGGATCTCCACAATAGCAACAGATATATTGTTATGTGTAGCACCAGTATCGAAAAGAGTTGAAGATAAAACCGAGGAAACTAAGATCGTACCTCGAACCATAGAGGGGCCGAGATCCTACTCGTGATTGGTTTGCTCTACTACAATGTTTTAGCCAGCTCCATGGCCATGTGACCCTACCTGACCACCCTGAGCTGATCCACTATACTATCACTGAATGACTGGTGAGTGAACAGCACGGCCAAGACCTCCGTCTCGGCCTGAATAGCCGGAAGAACTCCAGTTCCCAGACTGGTGAGAAACTAGCAGTGCTACTTAAATATGAGGAGATATAAAATAACCCCTATCCCTAGCTTCTAGTGAGACGAACTGATAGAAGCACTGAAGTTGAACCATCTTACCACAACATCGACACTCCACTGGGACTCTCTGGCACTAAGGCTTGGTGTGCCCACTCTTTCTGCACTGGTAGCACACCACCTGACTACCATAAGATGTCTCCTACCTCCTCGGATCACTGCACAACGACTCCCTGTGGCGCTTCTTACTGTCAGTAAGAGGGATGAAAACTCCAGATGTCGAGCCGCCCTAGCTCGTAACTCTGGAATCCCTCAGATTGCACTCCGCAATCAGTGCATGGTTGACGATAGAAGTGATGGCAGTCAACCTGAAGATATTCACCAGGGAGAAGATGTCATGTCTAAGTCCATCCTCGGACTTCCTTGATATGAATAACCCATATCCTCCTAGGAAGGGTGTGAAACGCTGATGCTCGGTGAAGAAAGAGGAATACTCCATAACATAAAGAGTACCCCGCTCCAGACTCATGAACTCCCAGGCTCGGTCAACCCTCAGGGTCTCCAGATAGAAGTAGTCATAGAAGATGCACTGGAACTCCTCCAAGCCAAAACCTGCTGATGACCTGCCTGTGAGATCACATCCCCCATCCTCTTGGTGGAATCTCATAGAATTTATGTGGAAAGATTCACCCTCCTCTCTGGAGGCGTCCTTATATGCTCAAAGATTATCAGCATGGCTTAAAGCCATGACTCTGCAGCCTGAGGTCCTCCTTCCCCTAATAAAGTGGGAGGATGCTACTGCTAGAAGCCCCACGTCAAATTAGCCATCGACGGTGTACGAAGTGGAACTCCCTGAAAGGTTTTCATCATCCTCATGAATCATTCCCTAAACTATGCATCATCACCGATAACAGTTATAACTTCTGGTGCAAAGACTGGAACAATAGGAGGATCTGCTAGAAGTCCCGGATCTGCCATATCCAACATCTGATCACTGCCCTATAACTGGTAGAAAACTGGAGGATGTATTGGTGGCATGACTCTACAAGGTCAAATCATCACATTAGAATAACATTACCAAGGACTTAAAACTAGAGGTATAAGACGGGAACAGGTGGAAGAAAGCATTCAAGTTTTACAATACATGACTACACGACATGTACACTCCCTACACGATGTGTTCCCTGAAGTCATTCACATGGGCATATAATTTTTCCTAGATTGGTCATGTGACACACCAAACACACGGCGTGTTCTCAAACACATGACATGTACTTGAATCCTCTTCCCCTGCCCGAGTCCTTCTACACGGTTAAGCCACACGGGTCTCCTAAGTCAAGACTACATGGAGTGTTCAAGGAAGACACGGTGTGTACTGGACAAGCTTCTCCTGGCCCGTGTTGATAGTGACACGGTCAGACACACGGCTCAAAAAAAACGACGTGATCCTGATAGACATGACGTGTATGCGAAAAGATAACACCGACATGTGTTGTTCGTGACACGGTCAGGTACCTGGGTAAGACTACATGGCGTTTTCAAGGTGGACATAGCATGTATAAGAAGAGACTCCACCGACCTCTATTTTTTACTACATGGTCAGGTTCCTAGGATAATACTACATGGCGTGTTCAATGTGGACACATCATGTTTCCATCAGACTTTTCCCATCCCGTGTCTCTACCCACACGACCTACGACAAGGTCAGAGACTACAGGGTGTGTACATAAAGTACACAATGTGTACTTAAGAAAAACTGTTTCTTCCCAAACAGAAGAACACATGGCATGTACTTAACATTACACGGGGTGTATTTTGTGTTTTTTCGAACAGTAAGCCTCAAAAACTACTCCGGAACCCATAAAACACAAAAAAAAACTCTGGAAGTGCCAAATTCGTATTTGTGAGGGCCCATTCTACCCACGAATCCAATTATGGAATCTCATACAAGTTACAAACAAGAAAACATGGCAATGATCCACCCAATTCTGGTCCACGAGGGCCCATAAGTCCTCAATAACTAAAGTTTGGTGTTCATCCAAACAATACCTTACACACAATTTCCTATCAAACAGCAGGTATTTTTATCACAACATCAATCACAATAGCATGTATATTCTACACAACATATATCACAACAACATGAATTTGTTGATGCATCCTTGATGACATGGTAAGAATGCCTAGAATGTGATTTCTAACAAGTTCCTATATGATGCATGAGATGACATACCCTCATCTCAATGGGTAGCAATAGAAATAGAATCCCAATAACGTCAACAGTTATAACAAAAAACAAGAGAGTCACCCAATGGTGAAATCAAATCAACTGTAAAATTGAAAAACCATAAAATTGCAATAAATGAGGTAGAATTGTTTTTCCCTATCCATGAGTTAGCTACTCCCGGGAACAACTTAATATCAAGGACCTATTCCGTCATATCCCTTACTAATGGCTTTGAATAGTAAGTATAGAGAAAATAATCCTTGTATACCTCACATGGCCTCCATCACATTTACCCAAATGCAAGAGGCTGCCGACTAGCAGTGTTGGCCTTGTGTGTGATAATGGTGAATTTATGCACTCATTGCCAAAGTAACACAACGGAAGAGAAAACTAATATACAATTACAGAATCAGTAAACATCCAACAATGGTAAACAACAAGAAGACTGAGATCAAGAAACAACTGGAGTGTACATATATATAAATGATGCATGATACATATAAGTCTAGGAAAGCATCAAAATAAGTCACAATGCTGAATAAAGTACTAAGACATAGTACAAAAGAAATCTGATAAACTCCTCAGCATCAGAAGCCATATCATGGTCCCATGCTCTCCAGCTCCACAGCATATCAAGTACCTCAAGTAGAAGTGTGATTTACCTTATCTATACCAGCAAAAATATAATCATTTTGGGCCCAAAAACATGGCCCAAATAGGGTTTGAGAAGAAACCTTGTAGGCAACCACCACGAGATCTATGACTAATAGTTAGTGAATATAGGGGAGGTAAAAGCATAGAAAGCAGTAAACAAGAAAGTACTCAATAGTAATAATACAATGTTTCAGATATCAAGAAAAATCTAATCAAAGCAGGTAAACACAAATAGGTAACCCTCTGGGAAGTACTCATAGCATATCCCTTCTAGTCCTACCTAGTAGATACAAGAAACCCTCTGGGAATCACACACAGTATCACCCCTCTGGTTCAGATAATGTATAGACTTTATGAGGAAGCACTGAAAATAAATTCCCCCTATAGTTTTGTATCATACTAAAGACACTCTAGGGAAGAACATACATGAAATTCCATCTAAGGCCCACGTCGAGGAACTACAGACTCTCTAAGGAAGAACTCAACGTCAATTCCCCCTTTGGTCTCACATCATAGATTATAAGACACTCTGGAGAAGCCCTTACGTCCATTCTCCTTATAGTCTATTACTCTGGGATTTCATATCCATGTGTAAATCAGTAAGTATAACATCACATAACGGAAAAAGTATACCCCAAGAACTACTTGGCTATCATTCTACAGCATAAAATCATATCATAGAAACAGTCACACCGTCCTACAATACTAGGAAAGGGAAAGTAAACAGTAGCCTTCAGGTAACTAGACCCAAAGGTCATTACAGGAAAAGCATTCATGGTAAATACATACAAAACACAATAAATTACCATATTCCCAATCTAAAACATTTACTCAGGCATAAAAGACAAGAAGGAAAACAATAGGGCTAAAATGGTAAACATGCAATACCCCGTTCATGGGTATTGGGAAAATTTTCACATAAAACTCAAAGACTTTGTTTAGAAAGGCGCAAACCACCTATCTTGGGGTTAGGAGATCAATATAATTGAACCTCAAAGATTTAATCTGCTTATAACGTCATAGATCTAAGAAAACATCTAAAACATTTAAATCATGATAACTCGGAAATGAAGAGAAACCATGAAAGGAGGTTCCAGCAGAAGAGAGAACCCACTGATGGAATTCCAACGCAATCAATGGTGTTCAAAATGGAGGACGGATGGAGGCTAGGGGTCATCTAAGATCTACAGTTTCTCAGTGCTATCGGATGAACAGAACCGAATGGAAGTTCATTCTGGAGATTAGACGTGACCCCGGTGCGTTCAATGAAAAAACAAAATACACGGCATGTACTTTTGGAGTACACAGTGTGTACATACTATTTTTTTACTACACTTTAGGTGGCCTCCACGTCACCCCACATGACCATGTGTGTGGCTATGACATGGCCAGCACACGGCCTCCTGTGGCAACAAATTACACGGCATGTACTCATATAGTACACGGTGTGTACTTGAAAAATTTCCAAAAACCACTCTTTTCTAAAAAACACCAGAAAAAGGAAAAACATACCTGAAAAGAATATCCGGGTTCTTACAGTTTCATCCCATACCCATTCCAGTATAGATGTAAGATTTTACTTATATGGATTTCATTATTGGTTTTCCATAGAATAATAATGGAAGTGATTTGATTTGGGTGATCACTTATTGACTCAAGAAATAAGTTAATTCCCTTTATACCGAGGAGGGAATGAACGCAGAACACCTTGGGAAATTTTATCTCAAATAAATTTTGATTCTTCATCGATTTCCTTCTATGTTTTAATCTAACAGGGACCTGAGGTTCACATATAGGTTCTGTAAATCTTTACATGAGGTAATTGGTTCCCATATTAGATTTGTAATGTCTTATCATCTATAGATTGATGGATAGATAGAGAGGTATATCTAGGTTCATGAGGATATGATCGTGGCATGTGTGTTATGTTTTGGAGGAACATGGGAAAATAATTTGTCTCTTGTCATGTATTCCTATAAAAATATTTATCACGGACTAATTAAGATGTGTCCCTTTGAGTCTTTATTGTGGTCATATATATCTCCATTGTACTAGGATGAGTTGGGAGAGTTGTCCTTAGATAGGCCAAATATTTTTTTCCTAGATGAAAAAGAGGATATAATTGATCTAGAAGAGATTGATCATGGAATATAATCATCAAAAATATTATGTAAAACATTATTATTAGTCACATTATTTTAGGTTTAGTGATCATGTTTTTCGTAGATTTTCACCTCACATGGGACATCAACCCTTGGGTAAGCTGGGTAAGTTGGAACTATGATTTCTAGTCCCCTTTTAGTTCATTGGATTATTGGAAATAGTGGTCTATCAGTTTCACTTGTTTTCTAGTTTGGCATATATCCATGATTTGTTTCATGTTTCCCAGTTGAGGAGTTATATATTATATCCTTCCCATTTTATTGGATGGGAGGATGTTCATATTAACATTGAACCCGCTATGGTTGAGTATCCAGTACATATTATGGATCTCTAGGGGAAGGTACTATGTAGTAAAAACATTCCCTAGATCTGCTTACTATGGAAGTGCAGACTAGACATACACATGATGTGGGAGTGAGAGTTGTTGATGAAGGAGTAGTGGCCTTCAATTTATTCAAGTCTATGAATATAATTTATTTATAGTGGACGAAAACATTTAGGATGGGGAGATTATAACACCATATGAAACTTTCCTAGTACTCTCTTTCCCATGTGTTATTCTTCATCCTTGGATTTGGGTTTTAGTGAAGAAACTCATAGAATCATTTTCTATATATTGATAACATGCCATGTAATGTGATTGCACACTATATAATGGTCTCTAGGAAGATATCATGAAATATTTTTAGTCCATGAAAGTATTACATGTCGATTAAAGGTTACAATTCATGTAATATACAAAATATGGTTTTTATAAAAATATAGTGTGTTTTCGGTGTATTTGGATTCATCAGATTTCATGAAGTTTAAGGGGATTACACTCTGTGTAAATAACATGGACTATAGGTTTCAGTCACTGTTTGGCTGCTTGTTTTTTAATTCATCATGTAGCCCTCCCTATCTTGACCCAGATCTCACCCAAGTGATTTTAGGTGATTTTGGAGATCTATTCTACTTCTATATAATTTGCTCTATGATCAATCCTCGAGGTTGGTGTGGTACATGCCTCTCAATAATATTTCCTTATTTACTTCATTTCAATTTTCCAAAAAAGTTGTTTTGGGCAAAATTATATTTAAAATATGATAATTTTTATTGTTTTCTATCAATCAATTTTATTTTCTTGAGGTTCCTTTTCTTTTGAAGTCTGATTTCATTATTTCCAATCATCATTTTCAAAGGAAGTTAGGTTTATACTATTTTGAGGTAGATGTTTCTGAAAAATTTGTTAATTAGATGAATATTTTTTCATTATTGATAAATTCATTGGTTTTATTCATTGAATTGAAGTGATTTTTGTTTAGATGATTTTTCCTACAAGGATAAATTATTTTAAATGTTTTTCTTTAAAATGTATATGATTTTATTTGAAAATGGGATTTTCAAACACTAATGTAGTTTGTATTTTATTTGGAAAATACTTTATAAATTATGATCTTGGTTTTTTATATTATTTAGAAAATATTTGAACTTTGGTAACCTTGGATGAATCAAGAAATATACATTCCAAACATTAGTGTGTGTGGAACCACTATTGGTTGTTTTTTTAAATCAAAATACTATGGTAGGGATCAATATCGGTTGGTCCCCTTTTTGATCTAGTTTAAATCTATTTTTTTGTCTAGTGTGAATTTTATCATAGTATATAGCCCAAAAGATATTTTTCTTGGTCATTTTATATTTCTATAACATGATGTTTTTTATCGAGTATTTTTTCTAACATGTTTTTATATAATGTTGTATCATATGGAATCACATGATAGTATTTCTTGGAAATTTGTTTACATTATTTCCTTATGATTGGTGGATATTCTTTAATTTTGATCACTTATAAATTTAATATTTTTTTATTATAGAATATGAAATGATTTTATGAAAACCAAAGGTAAAATTAAATATAATTGGGTTTGTATTTATAATAATTCTCAATAAAATTGTTTAGTTTCAAAATCTGGAACTATTGTGTTCTTGATATTCATCCATGAATAGACTCTATAGTGGTATACTATTAATATATTTTCTCACACATTATATTTTCTATTGGACAGTTGTAAATGTTTTATTGTAGGATACATGTAAAGGGAATGAAATATTTTATCATGAATATTTTTTTTTTGTTTTTTCCCTTGGTTATGGATAGTTTGGGTGCAACAATTGGTTATAAGGAGACTTATTAATCTTGTTTGATTCATACATTTTCTGGTTTATCATGTTTGTTTTGGTATATATGGATCTATTTATATCTCTTTTATTCCATGTTTTACTCTATTTGTATGTCTTTTTTTGATTATATTCAATGATTGTTTCTTTTACATTTATTATACTTCATCTAATGATGGTTGTCTTGGGTTTATGGTTTGTTTGACCAAGGTTGGTCTATTATAGATAATTAGATTATTTCATTTCTTCAAAGTAAATTCAATCCACTCATCCTTTATCCCCCTTTATAAGATTTATTCAAATTCAATTGGATGATATATTACACCAACAATCCATATACTTATTCATGAACTATATAGAACACTAAGATTAGCTATTAAACTATTTTTCATGTCTTGAAAAATAGTTTTTCTAAAACTTAATGTTTTTTATTTTTTTCACTTTTACTTTTAGTTGAGATTCTATTGAGGGGAATCTTATCATACACATTCTTACATATATCATTTATGTATTGGTGGGTTTTCCCAAGAATTTTATTCATCTAATTTTTTTAGATATTGATTTAAAATTTTATTTTTTGCATGAAAATATTATAAGAAGAATCAATATTTTCTTGATTGTGTGGTACCTTCTATTTTTATCATAAAATTTTTATTTTTATTATAATATATATAAATCTTTTTTTCCATGGGATTGGGTTATTATATCGCTATGATCCTATTTTGAAATTATTTTAATTGAAATTATTTTCTCAAAAATCATATCATGAGTCAACTTGTGTCATATCCAAATGCGTTAATTTGTATTCCAACCAAAGAAACATTCTATTGATAATATTTATCTCATGAATGGATGATCTCAAATTTCCCTCAATCTCTCTTATTATTTTAACAATATTTCTTTTATGCAGTAGGTTCTCATATGGCATGGAGATATCAGGCTACTTAATTCTAATAGCTTTGAACCCTAATTGAGTATCCATTATAGTGATGTCCTTTCCTAAAACATGGATTCCTTCTTATATAACTATCTTTCATTCATAATTTTTTTATATTGGGACCAAATAATCCTTTCAAATTATAGAGAATCCATATTCTTGTTCAATATTTTTAAATCCTTGGGTTCAAATTTGTTTACTGAAATTCTTACACACCAAATCAATTTATGTTATTTCCTTCTCCATAATTTCATACTCATCATCTATGAGGGTGATCTAATCTTAATTTTTTTTAAAGATATTCAAAAATGATTCAAATTTTCTTTTTGGAATTTTATTGGGGTGTCAATCAAATAAAAAAATAAATAATTATATCATTTATCATGTAGATCATCAGAAATATTTTCATTCCAACTTCTTCATGGTTCATTAAAGGGATAATATTTTCATGAAGTAATAATTACCATGATTTCAATTGAAATATATAGATCTTAATAAAGATAATTATTTTACAACTTAATACTAGTTTATTTTTCCATCATATAATCAATAGTCATACAAGATATGATATTATCATGATTGAATCATGTGAATATTTTATTTAACTTTACATTTTACAAGAGGAATGTATTCTTCATCTTTGTAATTTATTTATTTTATATATTATTAAATGACCTAGAAGTGATATAGTTATGATTATTTGTTTAAATACCTTTTACAAGTCATCACTTTATTATTACATTAGAATATATCTCAACCCTCAAATAAAATAAAATTTTAGAATTAAACCATAGGGTGAGATGTAAATATGATATCAATTATTATTTCACTAGGATTGGTGAAAATACCCTAAAATAGGGGTGAATAAGTGTGGGTTATTTTTTCTAATTAAATCATTTTCCCCACTTTACCTTGGTAAAAAATTGTTGAATGTATCTTCCTCACTCATATCACATTCGATTTTCATTTAAGTGATTTAAGTACCTAAAAAAGGCATGAATAAAATTGATAATAGGGTATTCCTCCAATGTGTATGACCATTTCCCATGTGTATGGTGGTTTTTATCCCACTCACACATAGGTTCCATTTTATTATCAAGATTAATATTAGGCAAGGGTACGTCAATGAACTGGTTATCCTAGAGCTAACCTAGTTAAATATCTAGTAAGTAACCAAAAATGAGTTCTTAGTCATTATATACATTATATGACACCAAAAAATCCTTCCTCTCTAAATACTAGATTCATAAGGATCCTCCATTAAGTATAATCAGTATTGAATGATTTTTTCTCTAAAATATAGGGTTAATTAGATTTATTTCCTCAATATGGATTAATAATTAATGATTGACTCTTACACAAAAATCATGATTATGTTGTCTATATTCTCCATTCATAATGATATAATGAATCATATGTCAGTCTTCTAACTTTCTTTAGATTGTATAATCTTCAATAGCACAATTCATGTTGATACCTTTCTTATATTTTTCTTTAACATCAATAAATAAGGTATTCATTCATAGTAGTGTTTGTTCCTTCCTATATCCATTAAACATAGAATATCTTCAATCAAAAAACTATCAATTCTCTCTATCTAATTTTAATATCACTTGATATTAAAATGAAGCTCTATTCTGAATAACCAACAATATTCATAATACTGAGTGAAAAATGAAAAACTAAATTTTATTATTTCCAATGTGACCATTTTAACGTAGCCGAGAAATTGGAAGAAAAGAAAAGAAATAATTGAATTAAAAAATCAATATAAATTTTGAAATAAATATGAATTTTTTGGTGATTTATTATAAAACAATCAGATATTTTTTAGTATCTATTTTATTCTTCGAAAAAATATGTTTTAAATAAAAATGATTTTATTATTTTTTATGTGAAAATAATATAGTTAATTTTTATATATTTTAGAATATTTATTTGTTAAAATTGAATTCATTTTTTATATCATCAAATTAAAATTATTCTATGGTAAAATTTGGTTAATTTTCATAAAAAGAGAAATTTTTGCTAAATAGTAAAACACATTTTTTATAACAAGATATAGTATTTTTTAGGACATAATTAGGACATAACTGTTATAAAAAATTTATAAAACATATATAATGACTAAATAATGATATTATATTTTAAATATTACAAAATAATAATTCTTAATATGTGGGTTATAATTTCTTTCATGATAATTATAAAAATCATTGTCTGTGTTGATGTAGTGCCTTTGTGGAGTTGGAAAATTCAAATTTGGTTCCTTATATATACTAATTGTGTGCTAAAAAGTCATTCCATGAATTTTTTATTATTTAATTTTTATAATTTATTTTTTTATGATATTTTTTAATTTTATTGTTTCATAACATTGATCATATCCAAACCCTTATTTAATGTTTACAAAATACAATAACAGACAAATAAACCAAATTGATGAAGTTTTCTACACATGAATAAGAGTAAATATACCTAATGAATGAATATAGAAGATTATATGGAACGAAATTTAATTATTTTTCTAATATTGTCTAATTTTAAATTTCTATTCATTAAATAATTAGCGTTAATACTTATGCAATGCTGATACAGTGCTTCTGCAAGCAAAATAAAAATAAATAAAATGATTTTAATAATAATTATAATAACCATTAAATGAACTAGATGTTTCATTAAATATTTTTGGACAAGTAATTATCTACCATAATATTATTTTTATAATAGTTTTTTACCTTTTTAATCCACCTATATCACTCTAATCCCATTATAATATTTTATTTAAAATAATTTCAAGTTATTCACACGATGGTTTTCAATTAGTATGCCATTTTAATATAATATTTTCCAACATATTTTATAACAATAAATAGTTTTTGAAAACATAAAATATTTATCATAATCATGATAATTCATTTTTCATTTATAAAAAACAAATCAATACCTTAATTTCTTGCATAGTGATGATGAAGTAATTATTAATTTATTAAGAAATCAAATAAATGATATTAAAAATATTAAATTAAATATTATCTGTCATAATTAACCTTATCTGTGAATTATATAGATAAATATGGCATGTATATTATATAATAAAATGTTTTTTTTGAATTTTAATCTTTCATTTGATGTTTTTAAAGTCGTACTTATGAAGAATGTTAAATTAGACAAAAAGTATATTTCATGAATATAACATTGTATTATATTATTTAAAAATAAAAAACTGGAATAAGGATAAATGGGATAAAATTCTGTTGAAATTTTAATCCATGTAATCATTTTAGGAATTTTGGATTTAATTATCCCTATAATAGCCTTATTATGTTTTCATATTATAAGTAATTACAAATTTTCCCCTCACATAAATTATAAATGTGGACTCCTTATTTCATTGAATTCCAAAAACATGATCATTCTGTAAAGACCCATAAATTTCAAGGAATATTTTTTCTTAATTTCTTTGGGATTTTACGAGCACGGATTTTCTAATGGCACCCGATTCCGAGGCTTAGTGTGCCCAAAATCAATTTCTGAAGTTTAGCTCAGGTATGTTTAGTGAACGAACGAGTGGGTTTTTCTAACTTATGAATCAGTACTCGGAATCGAAATCTAAGGGCACCGATAAACCGCAGCACCGGTAATTTCTTAGTAAGACATTTATTGGATTTTCGTTTGCTTAGGAGGAGTTGTTTAAAAATGGATTAAGTGTAAAGTCAAATAAAGTTGTGTCATAATTTTATTTCTCTTTTCTAGGTGGTTTATTCCTAGGTATGGGAGTTGGAGTGGGACCCACTAAAATCCTAACTCCTCTTTATAGGATATTAGTGAGGTGTTTCCCACACGAGCCCCACCCCTTCAAATTCCCTAACTCCTCTAAAACCTCACATAAGTTATGTTAACCCTCATTAATTTGTAACTCTCTCCTCTCTCGAATTTATTCAAGCCAACACAATTAATTAATTAAGTGAGATTTGTGTTTGAATTTTAAAAATTGAAATGCATGGCTTGATGTAATAAAATAAGACATGTCTTATTTTATTTTTGGGGTTAGCTGTTGTGTTGAGAATTGAGAGAGGGAGAGATCTTCTTCTCTTGAGGAACTCCATCTTCTCCGGCGAAGAACATCCCTACTTCGACGAAGAACGTCATCACGTCGTTCCATATTCTCTCCGCGTCAAAGAAAGGGAGTCATCGCTTCCTCCTCAGACGTTCTCTATCGACGTATACAGAGCCTCACCCTGCGACTCTGTTTTACGCGACGCTAGCTTCCCCGAATTTATTTGAGGTAGGGGTTGATTTTATGTTCAAGATTAATTTGACATTCTTCGTTAATTTAATTCTCTACTAGCTATCAATATAATGGGAGGAGGTCGGACCACACAAACACGGCCGATCCACCTCCCATTTTGTTGTTGATCTTCTTCGTGGCTTGAAACGGAGGCGACGCGGTGTCGTTGCACTGCACATGAATGAGAGAACTGCAGCCGGAGCGGGCCGCAACGAAGCAGTGCGGTGTTGTCGCGTCATGCCAGTGAAGCTGAAGGAGGCCGCAACGGTGGGGCACGGCGCCATCGCTCTGTTCCGGAACACCATGGAGGGCCGCGGCTGGGGTGCGCCATGGCGAGGGGGCGTGGCGGGCCGCGGCAGAGGGGCGTGGCGGGCCGTGGCAGAGGTACGCGGCGTGCCATGGCGGAGGGGCATGGCGGGCCGTGGCGGAGGTGCGCGGCGGGCCGCGGCGGAGGGGCGTGATGCCTTCGCGATGCACTGGATGGGAAAGAGCCACGGCGGTTCATCAAGGGGGCGGTCAGACTCAGCCAGCTGTTGGCGCATCAGGAGGCGGGACCTGCGGGGGTCCCTCGGCCGCTCACCAGCCGGCCAAAATGGCCGGCCGTTTCCGAATATCCGGGGGGCTTAACCCATGTTTTTACTAGGGCGGACCCCACTTGAAATGGGGGCCACCATTTCTACAATCAAGGGGGTTGTGCCCCCCCCCCCCCCCCCGCAACCCTCTTGACTGATAGCTGAGCCACCGACCACATGGGTCGGGCCGCCTGCGCTGGGTTGGGCCGCCCGCGCTGGGCCGGGCCGCCGCGCTGGGCCGGACCCCCACGCTGGGTCAGACCGTGACAGTGGGGCCGTTCTGCGTGAACTGGTCCAGGCCGTGCCAGTCAGGCCGGTCCGCGCCCAACTGGGCCACACCCGGACCCGGGTCGGGTGGAACCGGTTCGGACCGACCCGGGGGTATTGGGTCGGGTCGGACCGGGCCCAAACCCCCTGTTTTCGGATAGATCCGTTCAAACGCCCATAAAGTGGGCTACATACCTCCAATCAATGAACTGTCAGTTTCTTTGGGATCCTTGGATTGAGACGGTCGTTTTGGTATATTACACTCAAGGTTTCAGAGAAATTTGGGTACAACAGGGTTGGTTCGAACACGAAACTAACCGGGCCCTTGGAACAGAAATTCTTATAACTTGAGCTCCGGACTTCCGATTGACATTATGTCGACTTTGTTGGATTCCTCATAGTTAGACGGGTCTTTTGAATTACTCCGCTAAAGGTTTGGATGCAACTGGTGTACGGTTGGATTGGTTTTAACTTAAAAACCAACCGTGCCCCTGTGACGAAAAAGCCAAAAAATCTCAGACGGGGCGTCCGAATGATGTTCCATCAATCTCGATGAGTTCCTATTGACGAGACAGAAATTTGTGATACATCATCTCTGTACTTCGTGACATGTGATGTATCGAACCCCTTGGCATGTGGAGTGGACCCTCCCGAAATCGAGCGTGCTGTGTGCGGGAACCCTAGATCTGGCTGCGACTGCGATGTCGATGACGACTGTACTTTGATCCTACGTGGGTTAGGCAGCGAGGAAGACTATACTTGTATCCTATTTGGGTTCAGTAGTGATGAAAACTGTTCTTGGATCCTACGTGGGTTCGACAACGAGGACGACTGTACTTGGATCCTTAGTGGGTTCGGCACCGATGACGACTGTACATGGATCCTACGTGGGTTTGGCAGCGATGGTTACTATGCATGGATCCTAGGTGGGTTCGGCAGCGACGACAACTGTACTTGGATTTTATATGGGTTCAGAAGAGGAGATGATTTAGAGGCTACATCAATCATCTTCACCCCTCTTCATGATTAATATAACTATGTGAGCTGAGTCTTGACTTTCAATCATTATCTTCGATAAGATTGACTTGCTTTACTGTGTGTATTGGGATGTACTTTCCTGTGTGGATTGAGTTATACTTTCCTGTGTGGATTGGGTTGTACTTGAGCTCGTGAGTTGGAGTAGAACTAGAATTGATGACTTATTAATATGTATGGGCATAAACCTAAGTAGAGTCAGTTGATACCTGTATTTGTATCTTTCCATTGTGGTTTATCGTTTGTGGATTTTGGAGACCTTCAAGAGTCTTGGGGTCCCAACTGAGTATCATATACTCACCCATGCACGGGATACACCCGCACTACATTGTATTGGTTGCGGACGATAGACAGCGCTGATCGTGGTTGAGGATTGAGGAGAAGGACTGTACCCGGAGGTGGTCTATCAGGTGGGACGTACACGAAGAGGACGGCTGGACTTGAGGAGCCGACAAGACTGTCTGTACTCACCCTTCATGGGGGCATTCCGGAGGATGGCTTGGTGGTTGCTACTTACTTTTTAGTTGTTTTACTTTCTTTTCAGTTGTACTGTACTTTCATTTGGGCTTGTATACTGGACCTTTTACTTTCCAGCACTTACTTGTGTTTTCAGTTTGCTTAGTGTCTACTTCAGTTTGCGTACTCTGTGGTGTTTGTTTTCTTTTATAATGTCAATTTCTTACCTTTTATCGGGATTTATGCCTTTGTTGCTAGTCTCCAGCCCCTGGCCTATGGGAGGCGGGCTTGGGGTAGTCACGACACGGGCCCCGAGGATGGGTCGTGACATATTGGTATCAGAGGAGTTCGGTTCTATTGAAGAACTCCGGAATCTATTCTCTATTCTACGTGATGCAATTGTGTTAAGAGTATTGAGTGTGGTTATCAGTCTAGGGAGTCCAGTGTTGGTGCAGCGGCCAACGTATCCATACACCAGGACCCTGACTTCTGATTTCCGACTTAGTGCACGAAATCATTGATTGCATGAGTGTTTCAAAGTTTTCTTTGTGATTACTTTGTGTCATGTCACTAGGTATACTGTATTTACCATGGCACACCTTTTTCTTTTCAGGATGGCCCCACGACGGCAGCCAGCTAGGGTCCCGAGATTTTTCCGAGACGGTAGCCCACTGAGTGACGAGGCCTCAGTACAGGGCCCCATTACAGCAGAGGCACTGGCGGTACCTCTACCCACCGATCCACCGATGCCACCAGCCCCAGAAGCTGAGATTGCACGTCACCTTAGTGAACTGCACGGGTTTCATCATTAGAGACTGCCCAGGTTCCGTGGGGAGATGGACCCTCAGGCAGCTGAGGATTGGCTGGAGGCTGTTGTTCGAGTCTTCAGATTAGTAGGGACACCAGCTGACCTCATGGTGATCCTTGCGGCGAGTCTCCTGCACGTGGTAGCAGGTATATGGTCGAGCCTAATGCACCAGGTTCACGACGAGGCATCTCTACTTTGGGCGGACTTCTAGAGCCTCTTCTGCTCAGAGTTTGTTCCAGCCACCCTCCATGCGGTGCGCATCCCGGAGCTACTATAGCTGCGGCAGGGCAGCATGACAGTAACCTAGTACATGGCAATGTTTACTGATCTCTCGCACTTCTCCACGAACATGGTACTAGACCCATTCATCCGGCCCGAGACCTTCGAGGAGGGACTGAGGCATGAGATTAGGGCTTCGATGATCTCCCTCGGCAAACAACGCATGTAGGAGTACTGGAGTGAGCCCTTCTTGTAGAGAGTTTTCTTGCTGAGCCTACACCAGTAGCGAGACCTACCGCAGGGCGGCACATAGTGGAGTCTTGTGCATCAGGGAGTCGACATTATGTCACATGAGTCCATGTGGACCAGACCATCTGGCGGATGTCCTCAGGATACTAGCTCGGAGGTGCGGGGCACACGCTGCAGAGCCAGTCATACGAGAGGCAGACAGTGCTATGCATGCGGTGGGTAGGGCCACATGGCTCATGACTGCCCGACCCGCCATGCATAGAAGCAGCAGATGGTTGAGGGACCACCCAAGAAGAGGTAGAGGTTCAACCATGGCAGACGAGGCATAGGAGATAGCCGAGTGGCAGGTGGTGTATAACGTTTTGAGGCTCTACCACCACCACCACCAGGAGGTCCACCCCGAACACAGGGAGCTGGCGGATAGAGGCAGGCTCAGCTTTAGGCAGTGGAGGCCTATGACCACGACGCACCAGAGATGATTCGAGGTACTATCGGTGTCAACTCCACCCTTGTTGTAGTTCTTATAGACACTGATGCGAGTCATTCTTTCATTGCTTCTACCCTTTTTCGGAGCTCGAAGATTCCGACGGAGCCGTTGGCTCGATCCTTACGACTAGAGACATCTATGGGAGCAGACTTGACGATTACACACTGGTGTCAGTAGTGTGAGCTTACTCTAGGAGGAGATATCTTCGGTTGTGATCTTCTTTTAGCGGTGTCGAGGCCTTACGACATCATCATGGGCATGGATTGGTTATCTATAGTCCATGCTCAGATTGACTGTATTAGGTGCAAGGTGTGGTCTGTCTGCACCTATGGGAGCAGGTTCACCTTCACCGGCAAGAAAGGAGCCTTTTTAGAATAGGATGGACTCACACAGAGGAGAGGGCAGCCGATCACTCATCAGTTTTTTAGACTCATCCTAGGATCAGTTGACGTGCAGAGTCCGAGTTTTCCTGTTGTGGTGGATCAGTATGCGGGCGTTTTTCCTAACGACGTTCCAGGACTACCACCTCATAGAGAGGTATACTTCTACATCGACTTGTACCCCGGGACATCACTGATATCTACTCCAGCATATTGGATGGCTCTCACCGAGCTTTGTGAGCTACAGGTACAACTACAGTACTTGCAAAGCAAGGGATTCATTTGACCCAGTGTTTCACCCCAGGCTTCCCCGATTTTGTTCGCCAAGAAGGAGGATGGGAGCTTGAGACTGTGTGTCGATTACCTTTGCCTTAATCAGGTGACTGTGAAGAATAAGTATCCACTTCTAAGGATTGATGACCACTTCGATCAGCTCAAGGGAGCACGGTGGTTCTTGATGATACACCTCAGGTTAGGCTATCTTCAGCTCAGAGTTCGAGATGAGCATGTGAAGAAGACGGCTTTCAGGTGTCGGTATGGCCACTATGAGTTCATTTTTATGTCGTTCAGCATAACCAACACTCCAACAGTGTTCATGAGTCTCATGAATAGGATGTTCCAGCCTTACCTCGATTGATTTGTCATATTCTTCATCGACGACTTGTTTATTTACTCGACCACTGAGGAGGAGCATGCCTACCACTTGTGGGTTATACTGGGCACACTCTGAGAGAAACAGATTTATGGCAAGCTCTCGAAGTTCCAGTTCTGGATTCGAGAGGTCCACTTCTTGGGGCACGTCATCTCTGAGGGGGGAGTGGCGGTGGATCCTGCGAATATCGAGGCTGTTCTGTATTGGGAGCTACCCAGGAGCGTGATGGAGGTGCAGAGTTTCCTAGGTCTTGCTGGGTACTATCAAAAGTTTGTGCCATACTTATATAGAGTTTCAGCACCACTTTCAGCTTTGACAAAGAAGTGGAAACCCTTCATGTGGTCAGATAGATGTCAACAGAGCTTATATGAGGTGAGACAGAGATTGACAAGTGCGCTCGTCTTGAGGCTACCAGAGGAGGGAGTGTGGTACGTAGTCTACTGTGATGCATCAGGGAGAAGACTTGGGTGTGTCCTGATGCAGGAGACGGTACTGATCGCCTATGGATCACGACAGTTGAGGAAGAACGAGCAGAACTACGCTACCCACGACCTGGAGTTATCATCAGTGGACTTCTCCTTGAAGATGTGACGACACTATCTGATGGGCGAGCACTTTACAGTCTACTCTGACCACCAGAGTCTTAGGTACATCTTCTCGCAGAAGTACCTAAACATGAGACAATGGTGATGGCTTGAGTTCCTCCAAGAAAATGACTTTGAGATAGTCTATACTCCTGGAAAGTGGAACGTAGTAGCCGATGCTCTCAGCAGGAGGACGGGCATCCAGCTACTTGGATAGGCAACAGAGTAGTTAGCTGCTTTACAGATATCCTTAGTGGATAGATATAGGGCAGCATTTCTACAGTCGCCCATAGTCACACCTCCACTTCTTCAGCTGGTCAGAGAGGCACATCATTGGGACGTTGACTGTGAGACTCGGCATGCACATATATCCTCACGACAGGCACCTGATGTATTTTATGTCGGAGGAGAGCACATTGTCCTTTCTAGAGGATGTACCATGGTACCAGCTACATTGTAGGAGGAGCTTATGAGGGTTTTTCATATATCCAATTTGGCGGTACATCTAGGAGTGGCGAAGATGTACCAGGTTCTCAGACAATAGCCCTGGTGGATGGGTATAAAGAAGGCTATTGCAGAGTTCGTTTCTTGATGCCTCACCTGTCAGCAGGTGAAGGTGGAGCACCAGGTACCAGTGGGCTTGGTACAGCCCTTGGTGGTCCTGTAATAGAAGTGGGATGGGATATCTATGGATTTCGTGACTAGAATACCATGTACTTCCAGAGGACATGACTCCATTTGGGTGATCGTAGACCGACTCACCATGTCGTCCCACTTTCTACCTATCAGAAAGAAGGGCTCGGTGGAGAGATTGGGACGCCTCTACGTTCAGGAGATCGTACGGCTTCATGGTGTGACATCATCTATCATCTCCGATAGAGATTCTCTCTTTACTTCCCGACATTGGAAGCGGTTTCAGGAGGCATTCGGGATGCAGCTACGCCTGAGAACCACATTTCACCCTCAGACGGATGGTCAGACGGAGAAGACTATTCAGACTCTCAAGGACATGCTCTGTGCATGTGTCCTTGACTTTGGTCATAGTTGGGAGGATCACCTACCTTTGGTAGAGTTTTCATACAACAACAGCTACCATTCCAACATCAGGATTGAACCATACGAGGCACTGTACGGCCGACCTTGTAGATCACCTCTGTGCTGGACAGGCCCTGGGGAGTCAGCACTTGTGGGACCAGAGATGGTCCAGGCCATGATCGAGAAGGTTCAGGTCATCCAGGAGCAGATGAGGATAGCTCAGAGCTGACATAAGTCTTATGCTAATAGGAGGTGGAGACCACAAGAGTTCGAGGATGGCGACCATGTTTTCTTAATGGTCTCACCTCGGCATGGATTACAGAGATTTGGTCGGGGCAGCATGTTATCTCTACGCTTCATCGGACCATTTCAGGTTATCATCAGGATATGCGAGGTGGCATATCACCTAGTTCTTCCACCTCAACTGCACCAGGTGCACAACTTCTTCCACGTATCTTAGCTGAGGAGATACGTGCATGACCTGACGCATATCATCGACCATGGGGAGATGGACATCGATGACGAGGAGACTTTTTCGGAGGTCCCCGGTGGAGATCGAGGATTGACATGAGCGAGTCCTACATGGGTGGTTGATTCCTCTTGTGCACATAAGGTGGAAGAATTAAAACCTCATGGAGAGCACTTGGATGCGGGAGGCTCATATGCGTGCACAGTACCCTCTTTTTTTCCCCTAGTTTGTGGTGTATCATTACAGGGACATAAAGCCTGGAGGTGAGAGTAATGTAAAGACCCATAAATTTCAAAGAATTTTTTTTCATAAATTCCTTGGGATTTTATGAGCATGCAATTTTTGATAGCACCTGATTCTGAGGCTTGGTGTTCCTGAAATCAATTTTCAAAGTTTAGCTCGGGTACATTCAGTGAATGGACAAGTGGGGTTTTCTATCTTATCAACCAGTGCTCGGAATCGAAATCCGAGGGCACAGATCAAACCGCATCGCCGATAATTGCTTAGTAAGACCTTTATTGGAGTTTTTTTTGTTCGGGAGGAGTTTTTTAAAAATGGATTAAGTGTAATGTTAAATAAAGTTGTGTCACAATTTTATTTCTCTTTTCTAGGTGGTTTATTCCTAGGTATGGGAGTTGGGGTGGGACCCACTAAAATCCTAACACCTCTTGATAGGATATTATTGAGGTGGGGCCCACATGAGCCCCACCCCTTCAAATTCCCTAACTCCTCTAAACCCTCACATAAGTTATGTTAACTCCCATTAATTTGTAACTCTCTCCTCTCTCCTCTTTATTCAAGAAAACACACTTAATTAATTATGTGAAATTTTTGTTTGAATTTTAAAAATTAAAATGCATGGCTTGAAGTAATAAAGTAAGACATGTCCTATTTTATTTTGGGGGTTAGTTGTTGTGTTGAGAATTGAGAGTGGGTAGCTCTTATTCTCTTGAGGAACTTCATCTTCTCTGGTGGAGAACATACTTACTTTGATGAAGAACACCGTCACACCGTTCCATATTCTCTTCGTGTCAAAGAAAGGGAGACATCGCTTCCTCCATGGACATTCTCCATTGACGTATATGGAGCCTCACCCCACGACATCATTTTCCATGACGCTAGCTTCCGCGAATTTCTTTGAAGTAGGGGTTGATTTTACGTTCAAGATTAATTTGATGTTCTTCATAAATTTAATTCGCTACTTCCTATCAATATAACGGGAGGAGGTCGGACCGCACTAACACGACCAATCCACCTCCCCTTCTGTTGTTGATCATCTTCATGGATTGAAACAGAGGTGACGCAGTGTCGTTGCACTGCACGGGAATGAGAGAACAGTGGCAGGAGCGGCCGCGGAGCCATCGCGCCGCTTCGGTGAAGCCGAAGGAGGCCGTGGCCAATAGCAGGCCACGGCGGAGGGGCAAGGCGCCATCGTGCCGCGCCAGACGGGCAAGAGCCGTGGCCTTTGGTCGTGGCGGTTCAGCAAGGGGATGGCCGGACTCAGCCAGCCGCCGGCGCATCAGGAGGCGGGACCCACGGGTGTCCCGCGGAAGCTCACAGGTCGGCCAAAATGGCCTGCTATTTCTGAATAACCAGGGGGCGTAACCCCCAGTTTTACTATAGAGGACCCCAACTGAAAGGGGGGCCGTTGTTTCTCCAATCAAGGGGGGCAACGCCCCCCGTATCCCGCTCGGCCGAGAGCAGAGCCTCCGGCCACGCGGGTCGGGCCACCCGCGCTGGGCCAGGCCGCCCGCGCTGGGCTAGGCCACTACGCTGGGGCGGACCCCCTTCTCGGGCGGTGCCGCACCGGCTGGGCGGGGCCGTGCCGGCTGGGCCGGGCTGCGCCGGCTGGGCCAGGCCTCGCCGGCTGGGTCGGGCCGTGCGGGCTGGGCTATTCTGCGCCGGCTGGACCTGTCCGCACCAACCGGGTCGGGCCGTACCCAACTGGTCCAGACCTGGACCCGGTTCTGGTCAACCCGGTTCGGGCCGCCTAGGGGGTATTGGGCCGGGTCGGACCGGGCCCGAACCCCGTGTTTTCGGACAGATCCGTTCAAACTTCCCTAACTTGGGATACGAACCTCCGATCGATGCACCGTCAGTTGCGTTGGGATCCTTTGATCGAGATGGTCGTTTAATTATATTATACTCAAGGTTTCGAAAAACATTGGGTAACTCTAGGTTGGTTCGAACACAAAACCAACCGGGACCTCTGAGCGGAAACACTTATAACTTGAGCTCCGGACGTCCAATTGGCGTGCCATCAACATTGTTGGATTCCTCTTAGTGAGACGGTTATTTTGGATTACTCCACTCGAGGTTTGGACATAGCTAGAGTATGGTTGGGTTCATTTTAGCTTAAAAACCAACCGGGTCCCTGGGACGAAAAGGCTAATAACTCTTTGACCGGGCATCCGATTGACGCGCCGTCTGTCGCGATGAGTTCCTATTGACGAGACAGAAATTTGTGATACATAAACTCTGAACTTCATGATAGTTGATGTATCCACCCCCTTTTTTCGTGGAGCGGACCCTCCCGGAATCAAGCGTGTTGTGTGTGGGAACCCTAGATCTGGTTGCGACTGCGACGTCGATGACGAATGTACTTAGATCCTACGTGGGTTCGACAGCGAGGACGACTATACTTGGATCCTCTGTGGGTTATGTAGTGATGATGACTGTAATTGGATCCTACGTGGGTTCTGCAGCGAGGACGAATGTACTTGGATCCTCTGTGGGTTCGACAGCGATGATGACTATACTTGGATCCTACGTGAGTTCGGCAGCGATGGTTTCTGTACTTGGATCATACATGGGTTCGGCAGTGACGACATCTGTACTTGGATCCTACGTGGGTTCGGCAGAGGAGATGATTTAGAGGCTACATCAATCATCTCCACACCTCTTCATGATTAGTATACCTGTGTGGAATTGGACGTACATTCCTGTGTGGATTGGGTTATACTTTCCTGTGTGGACTCGGTTGTACTTGAGCTCGTGAGTTGGTGCAGAATAGGAATTGATTACTTAGGAATATGTATAGGCATATACCTAAGTAGAGTCGGTAGATACTTTTATTTTTATCTTTCTATTTTGGTTTATCATTTGTGGTTTTTGGTGACCTTCGGGAGTCTCGAGGTCCCTACTGAGTATCGTATACTCACCCTTGCACGGGCTACACCCAAACTACGTTGTGTTGGTTGTATATGTGGAACAGCTCTGATCGTGGTTGAGGCTTGATGAGCAGGATGGTGCCTGGAGGTGGTCTATCAGGTGGCACGTACACTAAGAGGACAGCTGGACTCGAGGAGCCGAAGAGACTATCTGTACTCATCCTTCATGTGGGAGTTCCGGAGGACAGCTTGGTGGCTGCAGCTTACTTTTTAGTTGTTGTACATTCTTTTCAGTTGTACTGTACTTTCAGTTGGGTTTGTATACTGTCCCTTTTACATTACAACACTTACTTGTGTTTTCAGTTTACTTAGTGTTTACTTCAATTTGCATACTCTGTGGTGTTTGTTTTGTTTTATAATGGTAATTCCATCCCTTTTATTGGGATTTACGCCATTGGTGCTAGTCGCCAGCCCATGGCCTATGGGAGGCGGGCTTGGGGTAGTCACGGCACGGGCCCCGAGAACGGGTCGCGACACTTTCTTGCATAGAAATACTCTCCAAAATTCCTTATCCTCATCCATATCTGAATTCTAGTGTTTCTAATCACAGAAAAAGGATAATTCAATTTTCCTTAAAGAGGTTCTCATGGAGAAAATATTTGATAGAAAATTCCTTCTTCATCTCTTATAAATTCATTCTCACTTATACCTTATTATCACACTAGTTCCAATGATTCATTATAACTCAAGAATCATATATATACTATAGTTGTAATTTTTTTATTATTATATCATCATCAAATATGTTATCTCATAATTTTATTCTTAAAAAAGAAATCATCATCCATGGTATGTCGATTCACCACCTTCATGGACAATAAATTTATGTTTACCGTTACCTCATTCATAGCACATATAGATTCACTTATTATTTTTTAAAATGTATTATGTATATATATTTTATATTTTTTATCATTAGTGAATTAATATACTAATGTAATATTAAACAAAACGAAACTACTTCATGAAGGTTGGAAAAACCTCAAAATAAAAAAAACTTTTATCATTAATGTTTTCTCAAATTAATCTTCTTCTTGTCATAAAGAAAAAAAAATTATGGGACAATTATAAAATCTATATGTGAATTAACAAAATTTATTTCCTCTTACATATTATTATTCTCTGTTTTAATTGAAAATAAACAATAAACCGACCAAGATGAAATGAATCAAATTCATCCAAAACAATAGAACTAACTAAATATTATTAATAATAGAGGGAAAGATGTTATAAGAAGATCATATAAGGTATTATAAATATAAATATAGTCATTCATTAAATTAATAACACTCTTTAAATGATTATACATGTGTTTTGAAAACATTTTATGTCAACCATAAGGTAAGGGACTCTTTAACTTAAACATTATTTTTAAATATTTTAAATATTTATTTATCTAAATATTTATATTTCATTAACATGTTTTAAAAATGGTTTTTATGAATTTATTTATATGGATATGAATGTTTTAAAATGGTAATTTACATATTTCTCTATAAAAATTTCAAAAAGGTATCTTTTTCATGTTTTTCGTAAGGGACATTCTTTTAAGACCTCTTTAATGTATTTTTTACAATGATTAAGAAATAATGTTTTTTAATCATAGAAGGAATGAGTGTATTTTCAAATATTCATGAAGCCTCAATTTTTTTATTCCTCTTCTAAAATATTAAATGGTTATTTTCGATGAAAATATTTTCCTTTGAATCTGTGTAGTATTCCATTGAATTATGTGATTTTTGTTGAGTAATGATTTTATGATGCAAGTATTCATATTTTCTTATTAGGTTATAGTTGTTGGGCATTAATTATAATGAAATATGGATACATTATAAACCAAATATGGGTAGGTTTTTTTATAACTCTAGTTCATTGGGTATATTGTATGTCAGCCAAAATGGTTATTCAAATTGTAACTATAATAGATACAATAAAAGGTAGTTGTGATGGTTACATTGTTAGGTTGGTGTGAGGGTTAAAAATCATATGTTATCCATTAGAGTTGAAATCATAAGTATGTATGGTGATAAAATTACTCCTCAAGTTACATAAATGGTTTGTTTTATACTTTCTATGTTTTATAGAAACCTAATGTTTTCCAAAAATTATATGTTACATTCATGGGTGAGAATTATATATTTCTTATGATTATAATTATTTATGTACTAATGGTTTCTTTCCTTTTTTTAATTCCCTTAATAGGATATTTTTTTCTCATCACATGTTTTAAATGTTTTCTCATAGGGTTAATGGTTGGGTGAGAGAAAATATGAATCCAAGATTCATGTTGTGAATATATTTCATGAAAAAAATCATGGTTTATTCATAAATACATTTTAATCAAAAAATGGATATTATTTTTGTAGTATAAACTTTTTATGCTTATGGGTTGTAATATATGAATTGAGACCTAATTATCAAATATTGTATACCAAGAAGATATTTGGAAATTAATGAAATTTAATTCAAATCTAAATTCACTAGAATATGTAATGGTTATGATCGGGTCCTTGATGTTGGTATCAGAGTAGTTTTTAGATCACTTTATATGTTTTGATGTTATTTGGGAATAAGTTAAATATCCTTTATAACCACATTGTCAATTATCATATGAATAGTTTTTAGGTTTACGGTTATTTTTCTAGATTGGATAAAAACCTAAATCAAAGGAGATATAATGGGTTAGATGGATTAGAGTATTAAAAAAATACCTTATAGATAATTTTTTTTGATAATAAATTTCATGTTTATGTAATGTAATTTTCCACAGATTAAGGATAATTTATCAAGATGGAAGGAAAAGGTTATTGTACAACCTTCTTATCCCACCCGGATCATTTGATCATCAATATTTTTTAATGAAAATTTATAATGATTTTCATATATTCTTGAGTATTAAAATCACCTACAAAAAAATGTTTGAGTTATCCAAATCCTACTCATTTATACATAAACTTTTTGGGTTATGGTATCATTTTAATATGATTTAAATATATCAACTATTCCAAAAATATAAAAAATTGAAATACTAGAAGTGGAAAGAATGTTTAATTTTTGAAAGAATGATTAAATTCCAAAAGAGAAAGGGAACATTAATAAGATACTAAAATATACATTCAAGGAATGAATTATTTTCGTATCCATCATGTATGAAACATGATTTGATTGATATTTATAAATAATTATGACATAATTCATATCATTTACTTTTATGAATTTTTAATTAATAAAATTGTTGACAATCCAAATTTAATGGATTATGAAGAACAATGAATGATTTGGATGTATCCATATAAATGATTCATGATTTATGGAAGATTTAAGGATGTTGAAATTTTTAAAAATTACTATTACCCTTTTTTATTATGGGATAAATTTTGAATACTTTTATTTATTTTTATTTTTATTTAATCTCTATGTTATCATGTGAAAAAAAATTTATTTGAGGGAAACTATTTCACTTTTCTTTTATTGGAATTATTTTTAACATATGAATAAATTTCAGGATTATATAATGTTTTATTTTGAAGTAATTATGTGTTGTTATAAATTGGGAACATATTTTTTATCATAATATTAATTAGTTAGAAATTTCATCTTGGAAAAATACCACTAATATTTTGGGATTCCATGAAAAATAAAGTACGTTGAATTCCATGAGATTTTTTTGGAATAAAGGTTAAATTGTATTTTAGAGGAAAATATTATTTTATAATGGAATTAGAGTAATTGATATTATTTGGTGCTAAATGTTAATACAATCATGGAATTTTATGTGACCAAATACATTATATTTTTGTGCTTTATAATTAGATTATTATATTTTTTAGGAATTTTAGTCATAGTAATTTGTTGAATTATATATGTTGAACATTAGGAATTACTTTTTATTTTTTTAGATTCGATTATTTTGGGAATTCGATTATCTTATCTTAACCATTTATGTTTTGGATAATGCCTAATGATAGGAGTAATGATTTTTTTCCCTTTTATGGATTGAATGATCCATAAAAGTTTCTTATAGTGATTCAAGAATGGAAGATTCATAATCATCATTCAGAAGAAAAAGCTAAGTTTGTGGTAGAAAATTGATTAAAGGATGACACTATACACTTCATGTAAGTATTTATCCTTATGTTCAATATACAGATTTCAATAGAATTTTTAATCTCTTGGAAAAGGGATCTTAAAATAAAATAATTATCAATTTACTTTCCTTACTATTAATTTGACAGCCTTTTACACACCAAAGATTTTTGGTTTTGTGATGGTTAACATCATAACGATCATGTTCTCTATAACTCTCCATTAAATCCCAATAGTTAGTTTCCTATACCATGTCCATGTTTTCATAAATTTAATACTATAATGTGTAATATCATTTGACATTTTGACCTCTATTTCATTACTTTTATTTTTAAGGTTTACTAATACTTTTTTATGTGGGTTTTCATGAAACGTATTTTTATTAGTTGAACCATTGTTACCAATTAAAATATCTAATTGTGGGAATGAAATTTATTAAAAGTGTGGATAATTTTACATCTGGAGATTTTCAATGGAAACACTATGCTCAATAGAATATAAGATATGAAACACTATGTGTAAAACAAAAAACTATATATTTTTTAAAAGGTGATAATTTTAACCTAACCATGAAAAATGAAAAAATTATTTGGAATAAACTATTTATGAAATAATTATAAATTTAAAATTCAATATGAAGGTATTGTTTGTTTTCTTATAACATAATCACTTTATTTTGCATTATTATTTTATCTTTCAATGAATTAAGTTTACTTCAAAATTGATATTATTAAATTTTATATAAAAATAGTATTATTAATTTTTAGAGATTTAGAATATTAGATTAATATAATTAACATCATTTTTTAAATCATAATACCAAAATTAATCTATGGTGATTTTTTTTAATTTTCTTATGATGTCAAATTTTGGGTGAAGAGTAAAAAATACATTTTTTAAAAATACACTATTTTATGTGGCATAGTCCAGACATAATTTTGAAATAACATTTATTAAACATATTTAATGATAAAATTATGATATTATAACATAAATATTGTAAAAAAATAATCAATAACATGTAAATTATAATTTATTTCATAATAAGAATAAAAATATTTTCCTGTGTTTATATAGTGATTCCACAGTATTGAAAAAGTCAAATTTGGTTTCATATAAATACTAATTGATTTTTAAAAATAATTTTCACAGAATTTTTATAATTTATTATTTATAATTTATTTTTTTATATTTTATAATTTTATAGTTGTAAAATATTAATCTTATTCAAATTATTATAAAATGTTAGCGCAAGGAGAGAAAATATAAATTAAGAAAATTAATTATGTTTTCTTAGAATGTATATCTTTAAATATACATGATGAATGAATCTAGAAGATTATATTGAAAATTATTTTTTTGTGACTGTATTTTATTTTAATTTTTTATATATAAAATAATTAATGTAAATTATTATACAATATTGATTAATTTCTTGTGAAAGTAGAATAAAAATCAATAAAATGATTTGAATTAAAATTATAATAACCACTAAAAAACCCAAACTTTTAATACATATTTTTGGATGAGTAATGTTTTTCCATAATTGTATTTTCATTCTAATTTGTGGCCTTTTGGATCCAATTCAATCATTTTAAATCCATTATAATATTGTATTTAAAATAATGTCATGTTGTTCACACTATCATTTCTAATTAGTATAACTTTTTAATATAATGAGTCACAAAATATATTTATTCCATAAATAGTTTTTGGATGTCCAAAATCATTATCTTAATCTTGGTTTTCACTTTTATATTCTTAGGTAACAAATTAATTCCTTAAAGTCTTCCAAAACGTTGAAAACATACTTATTAATTTAATGGAAAAATAGAATAAATGATATAAAAAATATTAACATAAATATAATACAAGATAAATAATATTATCCTTGAATTATATATATATATATGACATGTCTAAGATATTATAAGATATTTGTATCGAATTTTATTCTTTTTTTTTATGTCATTAATTTCAATGCTATAAATAGTGCTAAATTTGAATAAAATTATATTTCCAGAATACAATATATTATTAAATTATTTTAAAAAATAAAATAAGGAAAATGGGAAAATATTTGTTCTAAAATCTAATCCCATTTATATTTTTAGTCCTTTTAGAAGTATTAAACCTATAATAGAGTTATTATATTTTAATATTTTATGTAATTCCAAATTTTCCACTCACCTCAATGGTAAATGGGGACTCCTTTCGCTTAACTCCATCATATTGAGCCTTTTTTTCTCAACCATACTCTTCCAAATTCGCTTATCCTCACACCTATCAACATTATATGGTGTCTTTTCTCAAAAAAAATACCAATTCCATGTTCCTTATGGAGGTTCTCATTGATAAAATATTCGAGAGTTTAATTCCTTCTTCTTCTCTTATAAATTATTTCTCACTAATATCATATAATCACCCCTATCCAAAGTTGAGTGATTAATTTAGTATAATTATAATTTTATTTATTTAATAGTGTACCCATAATAATATATCTTATCTTAACCTTTTATTAATAAAATTGAAATCCTCATCCATGGTATGTCAATTCACCGCCTTCATGGACGATGAGTTTTTATTTACATTTACTACATTCTTGGAAAGATTAAATTAAAATATAATTGTTTAATATGGATTAATTATGTATTTTATATATATTTTATAGTTTTATAATTAAAATATGTTTGTATCATTGAAGAAAAAACTAGTTTAGGAAGGTTTTAAATTCCCCAAATAAACTATACTTATATCCTTAACGTTTTATCAAATGATTCATCCTCATGTTGAAAATATAAATGTGTGTATGGGACTATTTGAGCTTATGAAGGAGTATTAATAAAAAAATTCCACTTATAGAGTATTATTTTTCATTTTACAATATAATATATAATTAAATGACTATGAAACAATGAAACAAACACACGTGAAACCATGAAAATAACAAAATATTATTAGTAAATGTGTCGAATGATGTTGTTAGAAGATAATATAAGTTATCTAATATTTTAATAGAATTTTACAATAAATAAATAAAACTCTTAGAAACATTATATAAGAGGTTTTAACACATTTTATTGAAGTCAAACCTGAGGTAAAGGACTTATTTACTAAACCCTTTTTTTAATGTTTAAAATATTTATTCGTATAAATTTTAAATTTCATGAATATGTTTTGAAAACGGATTTTATGAATTTTTTTAAATAGAAATTAATGTTTTAGAATTTTTGTTTTTAAATTTCTCTCAAATTCATTCAAAATGGGGTTTTTTCAGGTTTTATGTAAGGGACTTTATTTTAAATCCTTGTTAATGTCTTATTTACAAAATTAAATTAAAATGTTTTCTGTCTTATAGTGAATGAACTTATTTTCCAACTTTTAATACTACATAATGTTTTGATGCCTCCTTTACAATATTAAATATTTATTTTTAAAATAAAATATTTTTTGCTTTATGTGTAAAATATTCCATTGAATTAAGCGATGTTTCTTAAGGAATATTTTTAGGATGGAAGTATTCACTTTTTTTATTATGTTCAAGTTGTGGCTAATTATTTATGATGAATGGTTGTTACTTTATAAACCAAATACATGTTCTTATTTTTTGTCCCTCCATTGCATTGGGTATGTTTTATGTTTACCATAATGGTTATTAAATGTGTAACTATGATAGTTACATCATAACCTAGCTATGAGGGTATGATTTTAAGGTATTAGTGGGAGTTAAAATCTTATGTAAGTCACGAGGGTTACAATCATAAGTATGTATGGGAATAAAATGATGTCCCATGTTACTTAAATTGTTTTTTATACTTTCTATGTTATATGAAAACCACATGTTTTCCCAAAGTAATTATATGTTTCTTCTATGTGTGAGAGATATATCCTTCATGTGTTTATAAGTATTCGTAGAAACATGGTTTATTTTTTTCAATTTATGTCCTTTATTGAGGTTTTTGTGCTCATACCAAGTTTAAAAATTTTCCACAATGTTTAATATTGAGTAATAGAAATGAAGACTCTAATCTGCATATTGTGAAGATTTTCCATGAAAGAAGATGATGTTATATTCTTAAATACTTTTAAATTAATAAAAAATGGAAAATATTTTAATATTATTCACTTTGTATGCTTGGGGTTGTTATGTATTAATTATGGCCGATTTATCTAAAACACAAAACCAAATTGATATTTGGGAATGAAATAAAATTAATTCTAATCTAAATTCACTAGAATGTGTATTGGATATGTTTAGGTATTTACATTTAAAATTTATTCTTATCCTCTTATGTTTTTATCTTCTCAACATGAGATCAAAATAAATTCCCAAAATTAAATTATTGAAATTTCAATTAAATAAATGAAATAAGGGTTCTGTAATTTTTATTGCCTCAACTAAACCATGTGATTTTACTCCCACAAACAATTAAATCTCAATTTATTCCATTAACCTACTTCTATTGATCTCCTCCATGATATTTATACATTATATATTCAAAAATAGTTGAATAATAATAAATAATAATATCAATAGCTTCTATATTTGACTTCTCAATATTCCTAGAATTTTCTTACTAACAATCTCCATTTAATATCATAGTATATTATCATCTTAATTGGTCTTGAATAGCATCTTCAAAAAAATCCTGAATTTTTTTATTCATGATCATCACAAAAAATTCTTGATTATTTCTTCATTTGAATTCTTATTCTTGAAATGAAACTTGTGAAACTATATTAAACTTCTAAAACAAATCTTTTTTAATTTCAATAAAATTATTTAACACATAATATAACCATTTTAACTCTTATATATCCTTTTATTCTTCAAAAAACCATTTGATTTCAACTATATAAATATATACACTCTTACTTTTTAGTGGTTTACCATTTCTTATTCTCTAGATTCCAGAATTTTCCAATAAATATTCATTACAATTCTTGTAACACCATTAAATTTTAGATGTTGACCCTTATATATTCTTTTAAAATCCTTAAATAATTTATCTTGGCCCACACATATCATAATGATGACTTAATACTTTTATAAATTAACAATATTAATGTTATTCCATTACATATTATCAATTGACCCTTATGAATCTCTATGAATTATATATTAAATCATACAAGATGAGTGTAGATTCAGAGTGACTATTAAATTTCATTTTGGGTCATTTCTTTTCCATATTTATAGAAATTTATAGAATATCTTATGTACCAATTTATTATATTATACATGAATTGAAATATCCAATGTTTGATTGAAATATCTTACATATAAACCATAATATCTTATAGATCATTATGAACACTGGTACATTTCCAATTTTCACTCACTAGATGAATGTCACACATCATCTATAATATATTATATGTTAGAGTGAATTATCTTCCCCTGCTACATTTCTTTTTGACATTCAGAATATATTCTATATGTACTGTAATATTATATATATAAATGGAAAAATATCTTATATATCATGTGACATATTTTATATAGAACTGTAAACCACTAAGAACAATACTACTTAATGAGGATATCTTATGAATCATCCTGAGAATATAATGTATCTTAATGAGCTTCAACACTTCTCCAATTTCTTGATTCTGAGGTTTATCTTATGTATTACTTTTAACTTATCATAGAATTATATAAATTCTTAAACATCACTCAAAAACATCTTCAATATTTCATAAATAATCCCAAGGAACTATATCTTCTTTCAAATCACTATAAGACACATTTAAATATACTTTAGAAATAAAATAATTTTCTTTAATATCCATAAGGAAATAATGAATACTTAATGTTCTAAAATATTCTTTCACTACCACCAAAACACTAGACACAATACATGCATCATCAGTGTGAGATAACTATATATACAAGTATCTTCTTGCATGGTATTCACAGGGATGGAATTTTACAACAAGACGGAATGAACCTCCATAGATATATATTATTCAATAAGTACTATACCCCATGGAAATACTATTTTCTTTTAATATTCTCATAATGTTAGTGGATGAAAAATCCATCCTTATTAATTCCACATGAAAAGTATATAGAATATATTCATAATATAATTATTGGTATCCTCATAATCATAACCATATTTCCATTATTTTATTGGAAATTAGTCAATAATAAATATTTGAAACAACTAAAATGATATTCTATATATGAATGCTTCTCCAATAATATATCAAATGGTAGAAGCTGACATTAAATACCATTTTTTGATAAAGAGGGGTGGTAACTGATGCTGACACATTAATTTGTTTCTTCAATTATCAGTCATTACTCACAACTTAATATATACTAACACCATGATTTTTTACTTTATCCTTCCCCTCGTTAACATTATTGGGTACTAATATTTGACTACCATTTCCTCATGTTTTGTTTCTTCCAAGGGAACTCACCCATCACTATAAATGGATTTTTCTTTGGGGGAGGAATTCATCGCTTATTATCTTGTGTACTGACATACTCCCACAAACCCATGTGGAACTCACAACTAGTGGACATGGAACATCCCATACCATCTACATGAGGCTTATTCAAAAGTGTTACAAATACTTTGGGAAAACATTGCATATGGTCCCAAAAATATCCCTGTATGTGCATTAATGATGAAACTGAATTCATGACCATGCTCAATGTTCCTACTTTTATAGTGTAAATCCACAACAATTCTTCAGAACATATATATTCTCTAATTTGGGTACTATATACTCATAATTTTTTTCCTCCCTGGAAACCTACCCAATGATTTATCTAGTCATGGACCATTGAGAGTGGGAGGAATCAGTAAATAATATTCCATTTCCCCTTTATGATTTTATAAAATCATCCTTCAACATTTTTTAGACTAAATTATCTCTCTGCTGAATTTATAACACACTTAGGACAATTAAAAAAGGAACACTTGAGGTAAAATGGTCATTTCACCAAATGGGTATTCAAGCCTTTGAAAGATCTAAAATCATCTGATATCATAGATTTCATGAGAATTTCCATTTTGGATATAATGAGAAGGTTTTATCAATGAACTCATGTCAAAATAATAAGACAAAATATCATCCTTACAATGGATGAAATGTTTATACCGTTTCTAATCTAATTGTTTATGTTGTATTTTCTTCATCAAGGAATATATTATCTTTTTACGATGAATGATTATATCCTAAAAATATATAGTTTCCCACACCTCTTCCTAATTTATAATATCTATAAAACCTGTTATTCCCCAACACACAGTGTCTGTTTGATAATTACACTCAAACAAAGTGTTTACACTTCTTAATATTCTTAATATTCTCTTCACTACATAGAAAACATGTCTTCCTCTTTCTTTAAACACACATATATACTTAATCTATTCCATTATTTATCGCTGCACCAAAAAATCTTGAAATACCTTTATTCTGATTTATATTACAAAAAAAATGACACCTCTTCAAGTTCAATTTTTTTTGAAATGTTAAATTCAAAATGCCAACTTAATTCATCTTTTTATTGTCTTCTCACAAATTATACTACTTATTAATCTTTATTTTCAATATGTACAAGTTATCATGGTGTTAATATAAATATTTAATCCGGATAAACTAGTCTTTCATTACTTCTAAAACTATTTCTTTTTTTTTGTTGTAACACTCTACTTCCCAGTGAAAATGTTCCCTTATTTACTCTATGTCCACTTGAAAATAGTTTAATACCAAAAATTATAGTGTGATATATATAACCACCTAAAAAATATTTTAGATCCTAATTAACATCTTGTCACATCATGTTGTTACTCCATCATGCCATCCACACTTCATTCATTACTATGACATGGAATTATAAACACAAGAGGACATTCTAAGAAATTACAAATGTAGTGGCTAGCCTCTTTTCATACATTGATTACATCACAACATGACTGTCATCTTCATGGAATTAACATTATTCTCTAACAACTTGTATCATAGTTTCTCATTGGGATATTTAATCTAAAAAATAATGGCTTCAGCATCATCATTTTCATTTTTTCTACTAAGATTGATCCATATGTTTTAATAATTTTCCAATTTCAGAGCCATCATTGTTAGAGTAACACATACATCTTTCACTTATATACTTATTACATACACAATTTTTAATACTTTTCCTGAACTACACCAAATTGACCTTTATGTATTAGGTAGTATAACCTTCACATAAATGGCATTGTCAATTTTCAAATACAAATCGTATCAATAACAAAAACTTCTAGAATTCTTCCATAACACTCTAAAATTCGTTCAAATTCCTATAAAATTTCTATAATCCTTGAGATTATATTATTTTTTTATATGTTACATTGAACATGAATTTTCTATTCAAAAAAAATCCAACACATTATCATATCCACCCTTTCTATTATCCAATTCTTATTCCCTCTAAAAGATGTAGTGTATAAGAGGACTATAATTTAACTCCAGATCTTAGCGAAATCTCACATGGTAACAATAATCTTCATAAGGTCACAAAAAATCTAGATCTTAACATCACCAAAAATATCTCTTAGTATCAATTATATATGCCTTTATATTTTTGTAAACCATTAATCATATCCACTCATAAAAATAATTATACATAAAAAATAATCATCATGAAATAATTATAATCTTTCATAATAAGACAATGTTTGGGAAATAATAACATTGAATAATAAATTCATGTTTTCAATAAAAGTGACTTACATAAACATATTTATATCAATTTTTACACTTGAAAATCTATTTCCACTTCAAAAAAATATTTTTTGAAGCTTTGAATAAAAAGTTCCTTAGTACATTCTCACAAAACATGTTTGAAAAGATCACATCTTAAACTATAACATCCTAAACCTTGATTCCACTCAGTATTGCCCCGATCATGGTTGGCTACGGGGATTCATTTGTGATTCCCTAAATTCCAGAGGCTTCCAACTAGTAGTGAGGGCCTAGGTGAGTCATTGGGTTGACTATGCCCTAATTACCAGAGTATATCCTAGTAAAAGTCAATAATATTAAATAGCAGAAGTAGATACAATAATCATAATACAAATAAATAGACAAGCATGATATTAATAAATAACAATCTAGAAGTGTTTCATATACATTGATGTATATTATACATGTATATAGAAAACATCCAAAATAAGTACATGGAAGAACAGTACAAGATAGGTGTCCAAAAGAAAAAAACAGTGTCTCATTAGCATTGCAAGCCTCAGCTTGGTCCCATGATCCCATGTTCCAATGAAATAGTAAAAAAAATATGTTATGGTGCATACCCATATCAACACCTATAACCACATAATCAGTTTGGGTCCCTAAGGAGGAACTAACAGGGTTTGAGATAACATCCCAATAGGCAACCACCCAAAAGTATATACAATTAAATGAATCATAATGAAATATTCTAAACATGTTTTTGTAAGTATAAATTTAAGTGTCAATTCCCAATGAATATGTCTACTAGAATAAGTAATACCAAATATCCTCTCAAATCCCCCTTCCATAGGTATCATATCCTAACAACGTCACTACAAGAAATATAAACAAAAAAAATACATTTCCATACATCCATCCACATCCTGTCAACATATCCATGTTGTATAATGAAGCCATATAAAAAACCCACGACCTTTCCATACAACCATAGTCATATAACCCATGTTCATCTCATATAGTTAAGTCACAAAAGAATCCCAAATCCTAGATGTAAAATCAAGTGTAGACCACGGTGGGCTGGATCCATGGTTTATAACCCCAAGGAATCCTCGTCATGTCCCAAGATCATCTTTATGGAAACATGGTGTAGGCACTGTTTGGTGTCCTAGGATTATGTGAACCTACATGTCCTATGTGAGTCTAAGAAATTCAGATCCAAGGGGTAGAAAATCCTAAGGTATCCCAAGGAATATTTACCCAAGGTGAATACTCCACCAAATTTTCCACTACCATGTTCCATATCCATTGAGATCTATCGATTTCATATATAAAATGATCAAATATTGCATACCATTTAACAGATAAAACCATATGAGTCTACCCATTGATATACATCATTAAAATTTAATCAAGTCATAGGGGTATACCAACCCATTTAATTCCAAATAGACATTTAACACATCACATTTCAATACCCAACCATTAATCACAATTAGCCATTCAGAAATATAAAAACAACCAATGAGTATACCCACTCATTTTACAAATTCCATTTTAGAATTTAATCAAGTTTGGAAAGGAATATTATGATAACACATGTCATGGATGAATAACATATCCTAATCTTGTAGAACAACCTCATTTAAGTACAAATGATCTTCCTTAAACTAGGAAAACATGATAACATAGCCCTTGGGTAGCTCATCAATGGTCAAAAACAAAGAAAATACATGGAGGACCGCACAGGTGGCCTCTAATTTGGGAAAAAACCAAGAATGCATCTCAAAAAACCTAAGGTAATCCCTATCATGTCATACATAATCTATTTCAAATTACAATTTGAATTTTAGGCTTGTTCCAAAAAGTACGACGGGTGGAAAAAGGATGAAATCTCTATAATGCAGTAAAAGCTGAATAAATTGTATTGACCACCTACCATAAGCTCGGTAGAAGACTGATCATCTAGTATCATGTTCAGATTCATCTAGGTATGGAAGAATACCAAATAATAGACATTTAATGATAAATAATTTCTTATGATACTAATTAAAAATAGTGTATTCATTTTTCAGAATAATCTTGTATGGCCAAAAAAGAATTTAGATTTTACCAACATGGTTCTAAAAAGGATGATGGAGAAGACAACAGAGTATTAATATGAAAATGAATGAAAATAGAATATTTTTTCCTAAAAGGGGATTCATGTACATTAATAGAATGGGAGGTGTGCTTTTATCTGAAAATAGAGGCTCATACCTCTATTTTTAAAAAACATAGTTAGGTAATTACATAAAATTTATTTGTCATACATGACATGTAATTATTTTTTTTCCATTCATGGTGAAAATCCTTTAAATGTCATGACATATCATGGACATACCATTAGACATCATTAAATAGTATTACATGGTGTTTATCCTAATTACACGTCATGTAATTGGCATGTGGCCAGTACACAACCTTTCTTCCTCTTTTTTCCCAAACATTATCAAGCCACCCCACATCCCAACTGAGGGTCTAATCCCAAAAGAGAAGTAAACAAGAATTTAAAGAGAAAATTAATGATAAATACTTTATAAAAAAACCATAGATATTTCATTAAAACCCCCTTAAAATAATTAATCCATGTATTCCCATCAAAAGGGTGATAAGGTTTCATATGAAAACATCTCCATCCACTGAGAATGTATTTTAACCTACCATTCTCATGTCTCATTCTGTAAATGGTCAGGCTTCCAAAGAACATGTACTAGGGGAACTGGAAGTCCATGGAGAACCTTTGTTATCCTGTCAATGATACAAATTAGAGGCTCCTCAAAGGATGCAGAAACCTGTAGATCAACCTCCTTGGGTTGAAAATAGTTAGATGGTTCTAAATGACAATGGAAAAATTGAGATACATGGAGGACATCGTTTATGGATCATTACCTCTTAGGTAACTAAAATGGATAGGCTATTGACCTGACTCTCTCTAGAATATGAAACAGCCGACATATCATAGTGAAAGCGAAACCTATCTCCTGATCTGTATGTGTCCCATCCTCAGTGAAACACATAAAAATACTTGATCTGCGACCTTGAACTCTATAGGTATTCTAGGGAGATCGACATAAGATATCGTTTGATACTATGTAGCAACCATCTACTTTTGAATCAACAGGACCTACATAGAATTCTTGGCATGATATGTGGTCCCATTAAAGTCTCTCCTTCTTCTAAGCAGCATAGGGGAGGGGGGATCAGCAAGTCCTATAGTATAAAGCCTCATAAGGATCCCACTATATCATATCATGATAATTTTTACTATATATGAACTCAAATATGGTAAATTCCCACTTCTAAGAGACCCCAAACTCTAGAATTCATGCTCTGGTCATGTCCTCTATCCCATGATTCAAATGAGATGAGAAGACATCAGTTTGAGGGTGATATGATATGCTCAGAATCACATGTTTACCTAGCGCACTAGAAAAAATATTCCATAAATGAAATTTAATGTGGGTGTCCCTATCTGAAATGATAGTGTCTGGGACCCTGTGAATTTTTACTATTTCATGGATATAAAACATGGCATGATCATCAACACTAAAGGTCTCCTTGAACGGTAAGAAATGAGAAACCTTCATGATCCTATAAAAAACCACACAACATCATTACCTCAAGGAAAAATTAGCAAACATGTCAGGAAAACCATCACAACATCATCTCACTTCCACTTGAGAATAAGTAACTACTGTAAAATAACTGATGGTCCTTGATGTTCCACATTCACCTATTTAGAGGTGGAAACCCTCATAACAGAACTAGTTACCTCATGCATCATAATCAGCCACCAGTACTGAAAACACAAGTCATGGTACATCTTGGTGACTTTTTGATGCACTGCCCAAGAAGAAACATGAAACTCCTACATGAGCTCGTCGAAAATATCCACTGGAACCAAAATTTTTCCACCAATTCATAGGATCTCATCAATACCTACAGTCTATAAAGGAGGATGTTTCTCACCTTCCACACTCTCCCAAAGAACAAGTCCCTCTGAATCCAGTAGATGCCACATTCTCACTCGATCAATCCTGGTAGAGTTCATAGCTAACGATAATATATATGTTTTCCCAAACTATCATGCACCTCAATATTTGTTTCAATGATCAATGACATAAGTTTGAACTTTCTAATGGTCTATTTCACTACATATATCTGAGTCCTCTTGCTTAGTACATCATCCATAGAGGTTCCTTTAACATGTATATAGGAAATATAAAATTCAAAATACTATAGGTACTCCACCCACCTTCACTACATTAGATTCAAATCACAATGAGTAAATATATACTTGGGGATTTTGTGCTTCTCTTACACCAAAAAATGCTCTCTCGGTAAATACTGTCTACAACAGTGTAAAGAATGAAAAACTGTAGCTAGCTCATGTGTAGTGTTATTCCTCTCATGTGGCCTAATCATCCGAGACCCGTACACCATGAAATTATCCCCCTGCATCACCACTACTCCTTTCATGATACCTGATGTGTCACAATTCATAATGTATCTTCTACCTTACTGTGAATTTATTTGGACTAGTGCAGAATTTAACCTTCCATTCAGCACTAGAATGGTTGTCTCAAAACAATCTGACCATAAGAAATTCTCACCCTTCAAAGTCAATCCCCTCAACTGTGCTACTATGCATGAAATGACCTATTTCAAATGCATGTAGTAACTAGTTATCCCCATGAAACTTCATATTTCAAAAACATTCTTGGGCTTCACCAAGAAAACTACAACTCTCACCTTCTCTGGGTCTACTGATACTCCTTCCTCTGAGATGATGTAAACCATGAAGTGAATTTGATCCATCCAAATTTGTCACATTGTGTTTTTTATCATATAACTAATGTTCCCTCAGTGTATTTGAAATGATATCAATACATATTTCATGGTTGTGTCGATTGTGATAATACACCACGTTATCTTCCACAAAAACCACTACAAAGAATCTATGTAAGTATGGAACACTTATTTCATCAATTCCATGAAACATGATGGAAATTCCACGAGTATGAATGGTATAAATAAATACACATATAGAACAAACTTACTTGGAAATGTGTTATGATTCATATATGTATGTCCAACATGCACCTAGTGATGTCCTAACCTCTAGATGATTTTTTAGAACACTCGGGATCCTCAATGCTGCTCAAATATGTCATCTATATGTGGAAAGGGATATCACGTTTTAAAAATAATCTAGTTTAACATCCTATAATCAACACATATCCTATGTGTTCCATCAACCTTTTTCACAAAGGACCAGTTAACCCTATAGAGAAGTACTTGGTTGGATGATCCCCATCAACTCCAAATCTTTTAGTTATCTCTTAATCTCCAGTAACTCCATCGTAGCCATCCTGTCATGAGGAATGGATACTTGTGAATCTCTTAGAACAATAATTATGGTTAAATATACCTCTCTCTCATGAGGTAAACCATAAAATTCATTCAGGAACATATCCCTCAAACAATCCACAACTAGAGGAAATTTTTTCTGTCACAATCTGTGATCATCCAAGAAAAAAATAGAAATATGGTCTATCATCCCAACCTTCTCATGATACTATGGTCATGATCGGCTCACCTAGACATCTCATTCACCCTTTTGAGTAACCATTTCACCCTCTAGTGATGTGAAGGTCACCCTCTAATGATAACAGAAAATGTATACTAATATGCTACTGACCATTCCATTATGAGAATGACATCAAAGCCTATCATCTCGAGGACATAAACTTCCAGATTAAGTGACACACACCAACCTCAAGGAGGGATTCACCATAATGGCACACATCAACCATTTTTATTCCCAATGGTGTGTCTAGCATCAAAACACACTCATAAGACCACACAAAAAGACCAAGTATTTTCACCACATGTGAAGATGTGAAACTATGAGATGAACGAGTATCATAAAGATAAGATTCAATAGTATAATATTATAATATCATACCTCTCACCATAGATGGTATGGAATCCTACTTTATGGGTAGGATTTATAGAATAGATATGGCATATACCATGGCCTTATGACACAACCTCACTGCTTGGAGTAGGTCCACTCCGAAGTCTAGGCATAACTGGTGTTTTCCTACCTCTACAAAAACCACCATTTCCTCATCCTGATTGGCCAACACTACTCCAACTAACTACCAAACATGGGGCTAAGAAACGATCCCCTGATCCTTACATCAGATTGGACCCCCCCTACCACTCACAACTGTAGAGAAGGTCCAATAAAACCTCTACAAGAGTCCAATCCTACTTCAAACTCATTACTCAACTAGGTCAAGGTTTCACTGATTCTTCATATGACCTCGTCTACCACAAAAGTGATAAAACACCAAGATATAATCACCCACAGCCTTACTAGCACTCATCATGTGTGAATCCTCAAAATGGTGCTTCCTGCCTAAAGATTTAGAACCACTAGGTCATGAAGAAACACTACCATGCTCTATACCCTTAGATTCCCTTTTGATACACTCTATAATCAGTGTATGATTCACAATACTAGATATAGAAGTCAATATTAACAATTTTGCCATAGATATGAAAACATGTTGGACACCCTCCACAAAGCATCTCAATATTGACCCCTCATCAGTAAGGTACATCGGTACAAAATGTTGCAACTCTGTAATGTGTGTTGAGTACTCCATAACTATCATCGTGCCCTCCTCCAAACACAAGAAATCACTATCCCACTCTGTATATATAATATCAGTTTAAAATTAATCATATATGTGGCTCTGCTTATCATTCCAACCCTTATCTTGAAGCCCATCATCCTGGTTGAGAACATCCCAGTAGTTTTTTGTTGCACCATGTACCATATAAGCGGTGACATTGACCCTCCTCTTAGGAGGTGTCTATTGATGCATGAAGATATATAACATGGTCTAAATCCACATTTCAATAACCTATGGGAAACCATACCACAAAAATTATGGACGTTATTGCTAATGGAACACCCATGTTAGCTCAGTTATAGACAATGCAGGCTATGGTGATCCCTAAAAAGTCATCATATAGAAAAATAACCCCTCATGGAATTGTGCCTCAGCACCTGTGGGTAAAATAGACTTTGGTTCCTAATCTTGCTCTAAAGGAGGATAAATTGGTATTCTCTGGCCCACTACCTCTAGATCTGGGTCCTCGACACCCTCATGGCATACCAATGGATGTTGTCTTGGGGGTATGCCTCTATAGTTCCAAACACATGCCTCAACAAGGAATGATATCAAAGTCACAACTCAAATGTGTAAGACAAGTCAAACCCTCATAAAGCCAAGTCAATACCCACATCATACTCCTAAATCTAGGAATATATAAGGAATAGTTACACAACTAGAAACACTACCCCTTGCCAACATGAAATCCAGATCTATGTCAAGTATCGATATAAACAATCCATTTTCTGTTTCCAGTAACATTCATTTATTCAAATATTTAATTGATAGTCCACCAAGTTCCAATTCATGAGGGAATATAACACATCATGAACCATTATTTGATTCCCCTGTAATCCATAAATATCAAATTTAATTTAATAGATGAATTTTAAAGGTGTGTCATTTCCCAGACCGTAAGGGCCCATACACATTATGAATTGAAAGATGATATCATTTCTCTTTCCTATGTACAATGTCTATCAAAATAGTAGGCATAGTTATCACAAAACCTATCACAAAATCATGCGTTAAGTAATGCATCCAAAATGGCATGGAATACTGCATGGTATGTGATTTATATCAAGTTCATATATAATGAATGAGATAGCATACCCCCATCTAACAAGGTTTTAATAGAAATAGAACTCACTACTGCATCAATAATATGGTCATAAATCATATGTAGCACCCAATAGTGAAATAAAAGAAACTACAATAGTTCAAACAAGAACATAGTAATTTAATTCAAGGAAATTTGGCTTTTACTTGTACATGGGTTAGCTATGCTCAAGCACAACTCATTACCAAATTCAATTTCCTTCTTATCCCTAACTATATTCACGATATTTTAAATAAAACTAGAAAATAAATATCTCCAATACCACTATGTAACATTCCAAACACAAATGACACTCAATAATGCCCCGATCTAGGTTTGATACATGGACTCAAGTACATCTACCCAAATTCCAGAGGCTGCCTAGTAGTAGTGAAGGCCTAGCTGAGTCATTGAGGAGAATATTCCCTCACACTTAGAGTATATCACAGTGTAATTCTATCACATATATAGCAGAATTAGATACAATAAGTAGAAATAATATAAATACACAATCATGATATGAATACAAAACAAGAAAAAAGTGTCTCGTAATAATGATGCAGATGATATACGTATCAAGAAAACATCCAAAATAACTACATGGAATAACATTACAATACAAGTATCCATAATAAAAAAACTAAATGTACCGCAACAACATTATAAGCCTGGGATTGGTCCTATGCTCCTCGTATCCAAAGGAACATTCAATAACATGTGTTAGGGTTCTTTCCCTTATGAACACCCACCACCATATATGTTTTTTGGGCCCCCAAGGAGTCCCATATAAGGTGTGAGATAACGTCCCAATAAGTAACCACCCATAATTCTATATAGTTATAAGCAGCATGATAAAATATGACGAACAGGTATAAATAAGAAGAAATGTAAGTATGAATGCCCATGGCATATGTCTACTATAACAATTAATGCCAAACGGCCTCTCAAGGCTCAATGTAACAAGTTTTATCCATTAAAAATGTACCAAAATAATATAAATATACAACATAGACTCACCGTAAAATCATCCACATCATGTTTACATGACCATACTATACATAGAATCCATATCAAACACCCATGGCTTCCCCATACAACCACAGTCATATATTCCACGGCCTTGTCGTATAATGGTGTCTCAAAAGGAACCCATGACCTTTCCTTATACTGATGTGTAGGCCACGAAGGGTGGGATCCATGGTGTAGAAGGCAATGGCATCCTCATCGAGTCCCATGAGCATCACAGTGGAATCTTAGTATAAGAACTTGTTGGGGTCCTTGGAGCATGTGTACCAACATGTTCTACATCAGTCCAACAAATCTAGATCCTACAGGTAGCAAATCCCAAATTATCCCATAGAATCAAGACCTATGGTGAATACTCATCCAAGGTGTCCACAACTACATTTCATATCCTTTGATAGGAATCCATGGAATCTATAAAATCATCGACCATTTCATTCCATTTTACAAATCAAATCATATGATTTTACACACATATATAATCCATTTGTATTTAGTCAATTAACATGGGAATTCCCACCCATTTAATCAAAAATATCCATTTCACACATAACATGGGTATACCCACCCATTAATCACAGTTAGCGATTAAGAATTCTAACAAAACCAATGAGTGTACACACTTATTTAACAAATTGGATTTAATCATTTAGTCATGTTAGGCATGGAATATTATTATATAATAAGTATAGGAGGTAGAAAGTATCCTAATAATGTAATGAAACCTCATTTATGGACAACTTATCTTACATAAACTAGTAAAACTTGATAATACACCCCTTAGGTATTTCATCAATGGTAAAACCCAAAAAAAGACAAGGTGAACCCCATGGGTAGCCTCTAGTTAGGGAATAAAATACCAACACATCACAAATACCCTAACATTATCCCTAATAGTTCATACCTCATCTATATAGACATAACATCTCATTTCCAAGCTCATGCTGAAATTTTTGGTGGGTAGAAAAAACAACAATAGCTCTATAAAGAATCAAAAACTGAAACAAATACTTATCACCTACCTTTTCTCGGTGGAAGTGTGTTCTTTCAATTTCAAGTATTGATTCATCCTAGTTTGGAAGAAACTTAAAGATGGGATGAAGAATGAAAAAATTTGGAATATGATCCAAAAACCAAATAGTGCACCATTTTTTTAAGAATCCAAAATGGATAAAAATGAATTGATATCTTTTCGGCACATTTCCAATCAGACTAGAGGTGAAAGAAATAGAGTCTGAATCTACAATCAGGAAAAATATTATCTTTATTCCTCAAAGGGGATCCCAGTGCATTATGAGAGGGGGTGTTCTTTTGTCTGAATATAAAGGCTTCATCCTCTATTTAAAAAAACAACATCCGGAAATTACAAGACGTTTATTTTTCATTACACGACGTGTAGTGATCATTTTTCCATTCCAGGGGGATAACCATTACACATCATTCTATTCTTTTCCAGACCATTACAATTTTTGAAATTTTATTACATGGTGTGTATCCCAATTACACATCGTGTATCCCAATTAGACATTCTGTAATTGGCCAAAAGGTAGTGCATAACCTTCCTTCCTCTTCATTCCCAAAAATAACCCAATTTTTCCATGCCCCAACATTTGGTCTATGCCAAAAAAGAAAAGTAAATATGTGTTCAACTAGAAAAGGAAAGATCTATACCTCAATAAAAACTCAAGATCTTACATAATCAACCACATTCGAACATTACAACATAACCCTTTCAAAACCACCCTCTAAATATATTCTACCCCTTATTAAAATATATATCCCTCTTTAAGATAGACACATGTTTTAGGATTCTCCCCCTATATTGGTTTTCCCCTCATTGTAAATATGGTAAGGAACAAAAATTAATTTTTTATGATTTACTTCTCATCTTTTGACTAAAAAAATGTCTAACGAACTTGTGAGTGGGGGGATAGTTTTCATCATACTATAGCCTTTGATGAATGAAGTTTGAGATTTTTCCTTCAAACTCCATTGATTAATATTTAACTCCTTCTATAACCAAAAGTCAAATTGATAACCAGAATTCTTCTTAAACTACAATTTCACATTGGTATATCTTATCTTCTTATTCAATTCAATATCTTGTCTTATAGAAGATTCTTTCTTCATAAGTCCCTTTAATTATTTATATTCATAAATTTTATAACACTATTTTCAAGTAGTACCACCTTATTTATCCTTACTTTTATGATCTCTTATACTTAATATAACACCATCAGTAGTATTTTTTGAGTATATAAGTTTTTATACCCTCTTTAGAGTCACCAATCACTATTATATTCTCAATTACTAATTTTTCCTTATTGTGAGGCATCTTTTTGTTCATTACTTCACCAACAAGAAACAAGATACCACATTTTTATTTTACTCTCATAAAAATACATCAATATTTCAAATAATTAAAAACAAATCCATTCTTATGATATAAAAATCATTTTCTTTATAACTACACTGAGATATTCTTAGTAAGTTATATTTCAACTTTCCAATAAATAATGTGTTCTACAATTCCATCCATCTTCTCTAATGATTTTTGCACTAACTCTTTTAACTTTTAGTGACCCAACATTTCCAAATGCCACTATTAAATTCTTTCAATACTTAGAATCCTTTAAAGATTCCAATATCATGTTTTATGGGAGGATTATCCACTATCCAAGATCCAAGGATATTCCTTTTGTCATAATTTTCTCACACATCAACAATAAATGTATTCCCCTTTCCTTTCCCATTATTATTTTAATAATTTTTCATGTTATAATTCATACGTAGTTTTTTAGGTATAATGGTGATACATTTATTTGGAAATTAACCTAGTTAATTAAATATTCTACAAGCTTCATCCAATGGATGGAACTTTTTCTTAGTTCAGAATTTTATGTTTAGTCTCAAATTTTATTCTTTAAAATGGTTTTATCCCCCTTAGTATTTTCCTCCAAAATCATATAAACTCATATAATTATTTAATAATTTACCTAAAAACTCTTTAAAAAATCCCAAAGCCTCCAACGTTATATATATGTTAAAAAAATCCATATATTCCACTAAAAAGCATGTTTTCTAGATGTGCAAATTAGATATTACTTTATCATCAGGTTAATAGTTTTTGATCCTTTTTTAAATCCAAAATTTAGGTAGATTAAAAATAATTTCCTTTTTTATATAATTATTATATTATTTATAAAAGACACCATTTATAATAGTTATTACATTCATGTATCCATTCCCATAATTTCTATATTTCTATAAATCATCTTGTTTCCCCATAAACTGTATTTTCTTCACCTATGAATTTGAATCAACAATTTCAAAAAAACCAATTTTAATATTTTAAAATTGATCTTTTTAGAAAACTTAAATTTAACAATTCCTTAAAACATAATGTCTTCTGAAAATTTTCTCCTCTTATCTTTCTACGAAATCATACAAAAAATATTTAATGTTTAATTTTAATTTTTTTATTCATTTCCAACCAAAATTAATTTATTTTAAAAGTTATATATAATTACCATTTTCTATAAACTTCTCTTCCACTTATAATTTTGATTTATTCTCATAAATAAGAAACTTAATTGATTTTATAAAATCATTTGTCTTCTTTCACTATTTTTTCATCATGTAAGATATCATTATTTACAGATAATTAAAAATCCATTTTCAAGCATTTGTTATAATTTCCTAGAATAACTAAATAAATGGGACACTCATTGAGTTATAATATCATCCTGAATTCCATTTCGGTTTCTTCATCACTTAAATCAGTTATTCTTTCAATATTAGAAAATTTTTCATCATTAACTTTAGTACTCAATACAATTTTGTCATATTGACAAGAAGTACCACCATCCTCTTTATCCTCACTCCTATTAACATCATCAAGTATTGTTAATACGTTTTTTATTCATGAATTTAGAGAAATTATTTCCTTTTCCCATTGAATAATATTTTGATTCCTTTATCTTTTAGAATATTCATGGCCTCTAATCCACATAATCACAAACTTAACCTTCTTCAAATTTTGGTAAATTAACTACAAAATTTCTAATAGATCCACATATAAAAAATTAAGTGAAATATTTCCATGAAACATTAATTTGAATAAAATCACACATGTTGAAATGAATGGAATAGGTTGTTAAGTTTTATTTCAATATTATCATTGTCAACGTATTCTTCTAGATCTTCATAAATTTCATTACTACAATTCTCTTTGTTAAAATTTTTAAATAAAATTTACCGATTAGATTAACTATTATTCATAAAGGCACTTCCCTTTTGTTTTTATTAATAAATTAGTGTTTTATATAGATAAAACAATGTATGTTTACTTGGATCATGTTCTTCATGTACCAAAACCATCATGTCAAACTTATCCAAAACAAATTAGTATCTTCACAACAAACATATAGTCCTCCAACTTCTCTCTAAAAACACTAATAGTTCTCATAACTCCATTAATTCAACTATTATTTCATTATCATTCATCTTGAGATATTCATATATAAATATATAAATTTTCATATTATATTTATTTACTTTTTCATTTCCTTTATAAGTATTTTATAATCTATCCCACATTTATTTTTCTATATTGATCCCATTATCATTGAGAAATTTATTCTTTGAAATAGATAATAAGATTGAATTTTAAGCATGGTTATAATTATCTTATTTCTTACAATATAATTCAATTTTATAGTACATTTATAATGAAGAAAAAATATTTCTTACATCCACCAAAACATACAAATATATTGAAAAAATATATGTTGGAAACCGATCATTACAAATATAATAAGACGACCTATTTAAAGTGGAAATCCCTTTATTGTTCACTAAGTTAATAGTTTGCATAATTATAATAGAATTTTTTTTAAAAATACTTAGCCATATTAGAACATGTTATCAATTATTTAAATATATAGAAACATAAATACCAACTATGTTGAATAACCATAAAGATAATAAACTTCTAACTTTTTGATATTTAATGGAAACATGGATTTCTTTATCACAGCTTGTGATGACACCAGTAACATTATTTGATCATTAATGGATAGTGAGTCAATGAAAAATATTATATTTTCTCTTTTATTATTTCTTATAAAATAATACTATATCACTTATTTGATTGAACTATATCTCTAATGAAATTTTCACATTGTGAGGAAACTTAAACTGATAATGGACAACTAATGTACAAGGCTTACATCTCAAAAAGAGTTGTTAATCCTTAATATGATCCATAATCAGTTGCAGCCATATAGTATACTAGAATAAAAATTGTTGATAAAATTATTAGGTCTTATATATCGACTCATGTTATAATAATAAAAAACATTAGTCTCTCGATACAAGGACAATGGTTTCTTTCTTCACCAATCCTATTAATAATGATGTATTTTCCTCAACAAAGTCAGGATTATACTTTTAGTCTAAATTATTATCTACTAATAGTATATTTTAATCCTTATCTTCTTTAGTATGTAGAATATTTTTGGGCCTCTTTCTTTCTCCACACAAAATTCAATTGTGATTATTATACACAAACCATGTTTTCACTCTTCTTCATCTTCTTTATCTATTTCAATGAAAAAAATATGCACTCTTCTTCCTCTCATTCCATGCACACTACTATGAACACTCTCGTACACTCTCTCTATTAAATAATCATGTAATAAACCTTTCAATATTTTTATTACATAGAATGAAACTCCAATTTTAGTTCAAATTTGAATTTAAAACTAAAATTCATACTACCAACTTCTTTAATCTTCTCCACAAATTCTCCCATATTTTCACACATTTCATTAATTCCTTTTCATATTTCCCTGACATCAAGATATTATTTCATATATTGAAAAATGGTAAAATAGTCCTTAACTAGTTTTAAAAAAATTTCTACCTGTATAGAATGATGAACTTATACATTATTCATGAATTATCTGATCTTGTCCAAGCATTCCCGATTACATATTGTTACCATGAATTTTGATGTGATACACATAACCACCTCAAAAAGTTTTCATTATGATAATCATAGTATTTCCCCACTATGAGACTCCATCCTATGAGACAACTTAATTTATTACTATGAAGTTCCCTTATCAACAAGGTGTTAGTTTCTCTCATAGCATAGTGGTAGATAAAATTCTCTTCTCATCCATTGATTATATCAAGACATGAATATCATCTTCCAAATATGACCCTTATTATCTAAATAATTTTATCGAAGTTTTCTATCATGATATATAATTAATTAATTATGTTCTTCAAAATCATCATTTTAGTAATTCTACACTATGTAACCCTTATATTCAAGTATTTTTATTTTTTATTAGAAAACCTATATAGAGTAAATATTCTGTATTACTCATATATATTGAGTAAATAAATAATTTCACAAAATAATTCAACTTAAAAATAGTGCATCCATTAGAGATTTGTTACATTCACATATTAAACATTGTTTATTTTTTATCCAAATCTACTCAACAATAAAACTTCCAAATTTCGTCCAAGACACTCAGATCTTCTTTCAAACACATCAAAACATCGTTCCCTCATTCATCTAAAATTATAATCTTTATTATATTAGAGTTAAAACAATATTTATATATTGAAAAAAATAAAACAAAAAAATATATACACTCCTTATCTCTTACAATTATTGATGTATCCAATATTTTTCATTAAATCCTCTTGAAAAATAAAATTATGAATCAAACAAAACCTAAAACACACTAACTATAAAGTCATAGTCTAGTGGAAGCATTGGGTATGTCCCACAAAGAGTGGGGAACAAAGAAAAGAATTATGGACCAAAGGCCAGGTCATTCGTATTTCATTCAATTTTATTTAACTAATAAAATGACAAAATTTAAACAAATTGGTTAAAAAAGAAAACAATAACGAAGGGAAATAATTATCCATAGGCTCTTGTGCTAGAACGAAATATTAATAGCACATAAAAAAACAACAATAATCATTTCTTAAATAATAAATCAATTTAAAAGATATTATAAATGATCAATCCATACCAATATACCATATAAACCTAATTATTCATGGATAGATAAATTAAAATACAAATATTTCTTAAGATCAAATGGAAAACGTAGAATAATAATCTAATTCAATGGTTGTGAAATAATTACCTTTATCATATTGGGTTTTTTCTACTTATAAACACATTTGTCCATTTATTTGATAACTGATATAAATATAAATTTAAAAAAAATCCAATTGAATTGAATCATTGTGCTTGTGAATAAATAATTAGAATAATTTGGTGTACAACAATTTCAAGTGATTCTTCTCTCCCTATAGGATTTATCCAATCATTATTAGGTGATCACCAGAGATGAATAAACCCAAAACCATATGAGGGAGAATAAAAGATATGTAATTATAAATATATAAATAAAAGAATCAAAATAAAATAATGAGAATCTGGCATTACATTCAAGAAGAATAATGTAAAGAAGAACGAAAAACCTAACTATGGTGGGTTGGAAACCTAGTAGAAGCCTCATGATGGCTGAACCCCTTATCCTTTAATGGATACTCATTATTTGTTTCTAACCCTTATTTATAAACTAAGAATTCATCATAGAGTTACCCAATTCAAAAATAGATTCAAATGGCCATTTTATATCAAACCTGTAGAGACTATTCAAATAGATACATCAAAATCATGTATCTTGGTCTGCATGTATTATTTCATGGTGTGAAACAAATGTTCATGCACTGAAAATCATGGAATACTCCTTTTATACATTATTTTCTCTCATTTCATGTAAAATATATTACTTATCTTATTATAAAATTTTAAAACACGATTCAAAGCATGAATCTGGTATTTCCATTATTAGATCCCCTATTTATCCTCTTTTCATTAGTTTCTAGCCTTTGGAACATTCTTATGAACATCCTACATAATGGAAAGTCTTCTCCTGGTGCCAAACATAATACTCTTAACTCCTTTTCTATATTGTATTTAGTATCATTTTATGGTGTATGTTTCATAATATACATGTTTTCCTCCAAACTACTCCACATTTTGGTCCATTCATAAGAATGCATAAATCCTTAATATCATGAATGAATCACATATTTAATCAATCATTATTCATCTAAGACTCTTAAAAACACATTAATATATAGATACTATTTAGTTATAATAATAACCTCACACTCAAATATTTCCTCTTCCATGAGAAAAATATCAACATCAAAACACAAAGGGTCCAAACATAAACAAGGGGTTTTTCAAATTATAATTATTATAAAAAAATTTATAACTGAAGATTATAAAATCACAAGACATACCAAATAAAGAATTCAATTATAAATAATTATTTATAATTTTCAATTTAATACATATCCCCTTTTCACATATAGATATCTAACGTTCATCAACACCCATTCCATTTATGATTAACTTTACCATGAATATTTCCTCTTATCACTAATGGAAACAAATCAATAGAGTTTTTCTCATACTTCAAGTACATGACCCTAAGATTAGGGTTGACATTAATCTACTTTCTCCAAACCATAAAGAAAAATATAACAATTCATCATGAGGGATTTTAATTTAGGATTGAATGTTTCTCAGGTTGAGGGTATGTGGGTATTAATGTTGAAAATCAAGTAAGGCATAAGGATGGGGATATAATCTACTATATAATGCATGATATTCCAAATATAAGCTTAATTAAATTCTCCTTACTAAAATATAATGTCATATCACCCATCCACCCCCCCCCCCAAGAGAAATGTAAATGAACATTGATTATGTAATCATAACAACTGAATTCCTCTTTTTTTGATGTCTTTTCTTTGTTTTTTTTTTCAAAATATATACCAATGATAAGTCTCACATCCACCACATAACCAAAAATTCTTTTGGGATCATTTGTTTGGAAGTTTTAATTTTACACCTACCTATGAAACAACCCATTTTCCCCTTTTTTTCAAAAGTAATTATATGAATAAATATCACATCCAAAACCTAACCACATATAATAAAAAGCATTAGTCTGGTAAATTATATATTATAATATCACAAGTGACAACACATTTTTAAAACTTTTTTATAATAATAGGGATAAATAATGAAATATAATGAATGTAAATATTAAGCTTCTCTAAAAACCACATATAAAATCCCTAAAGTATCCTTTGAAGAATCAACATCCCATCTATACCATGAATATCTCCTCTCCCACACTCATTCAGTTGAAAATAACAAAAAAATTCAAAGGGTAGGTTTGGAAAGGAAAATAATGGCTTGTAATGTGGATAAATACAAACAAGGTCCTCCTTGGTTTCTATGGGATATAAATTATAAATTCAATGGTGGGTCTTTAGATAAAGGGTCTTGTTAATAAAATGTCTCAATAATTCCAATTGTGAAATTATTAAGCCATATCATTGACAATTTATCAATTCATGTTCAGTAGGTTTAGATTCTCTATGTTCCACTAAAGATATATATTAATAAAATAATATGAAATATTTAGTTCAGAATCCTATGGGAATTGAGAACATAAAATAATTCAATCGGATCATGGAATATACATCAATAATTTAATTACTAAAGGAAGGTTCCTAAGATTCAACTCCAAGAAAAGGAATCACATTATATATTTTTCTATGAAATTCCAAATTTATGTATGAAAGTGAATCTTTAAATTTCAGATTATATCAATTACATTTATGGGAAGATATTTCAAATTTTTTAATAAGTCAAAATACTTCTCACATGTGTTGATGTCTCTTAGATCAGCAAGTATACGAAAAATAATTCATGCCTTTCTGGTCAAATATAATTAATTAAGTTCATCCAATAATTCAATTCATTCTTTTTCATTTAAAAAATTTAACAGCCCAAGCTTCCACGTTACATTTCCCATTGAATAATGCAATAGCTTGCATCGTACACAACATTGAGATTCTAACACACCGTGACCAATAAATCTAGCCGTTATGAATAGTAATACCAACCTTTTGAAATTTTAAAAAATTTATCTTTCAACATAGACTTCATTTTTGGATTAAAAATATCGAAATTAGCTTATTGTGATTTTTTGGTATTTTTATGAAAACATTCAATTTTTGACGAATAGTGAAAAACACTGCGTTATTGGTTCAAACCGACTTTTTATTTATATAATTATTTATTTTTTTTAAATTTATTTTAAGTAAAAATAGATACATAATACCAATATTTGTTCAATTTAATTCATTAGATTCATTTTTATAATAAAAATTAATATATATAATTTTATAGAAATTTTTACCATCTTTTACCCACCGCCTAGGAGCTTATAAAAATTTGCATAAAACATAATTTTACTGGTTCTGTGAGTTGAATTTCAAAATTATGAGAGAAACATTTAACCTTAGTAAGTAAAATTTGGTTCAATGAGATGAAAATAATTTTTGGTGAATAGTAAGTTTTGACTTTTATTTACCACGGCTAAAATTAAATAGGACAATTAAAGGTAAAAATGATAATATTATTAACCTAAAACATGTCCTAATCCTATTGGATAAGTGTAATTCGACCAAAAACAACATTAAGAATAAAATATGATCCTTTAGGTCCACTAGGATCGGATGAGGACATTTATTGTTATTTAATTCAAAGAAGACTTAAAAGTGTTAAATTCAATGTTTAATAAGTAATCCATTTTTAATATAGGGTTACACATAAGTTAAATTAGACTATAAATATTCATTAGAAATATAAAAATATTTCCTACATAATTTTATTTTATTTATAATTTTTAGAAATTAAATAATTTTATTTATTTGTGACACAATGATGATGCAGTAATTACCTTATTAATGAAATATTAAAAACATTTATATATAAATATCAAAATAAATTTAATTTGAGTATTTTTATATGTTACATTAATTTTATATATTAATATGACATGATATGGTTGATTAAATGAACTTTTTTCGAAGTAAAAATGATATTATGAATTTAATAAAAACAAAATAGAAAATAGTGTCAAAATTGATATAAAAGAGTTTTTAATGAAAATATTATATTATTAATGGATATTTTATTCCTAAAAATATAAGGTATGTCCAAAAGACTTATATAATGATAGGTGTAAGATTAATGAACCACTTAGGGTTATTTTAGAAGTTTATAGTAATTTTATTAACCATATAATATAAAATAAAAAGATACATTGTAAATGTCAAACTATTTAACTTCGAGTTAAATCTAATGATAATATCAATATAGTGACCCAAACCTGTCTAAAGCCTATTGGTTGAGAGTTTTTAGACCCATACTCATATAATCCTTTAAATAAATCATTTTGGGGCCTTTATAAACCGAAAATTATTTTATTATAAAGTAATATTTCAATATTTTCCTAAGGTGCCCCTCACCCCTCTTATAAAAGGGCACTCCCGCTTCTCTCAAATTAACACCTTCAAAGCCATTTTTCTCGGCCAAACCCTACCCAAATATCCTCTCAACTATCCTACCTACATTCTAGAGGCCTTCCTTTGGTCAGAAAGCAACCGATGGAGCTGTTTTGATCAAGTCAAATGGAATAACCCAAAGAAGAGGAGGTTAAACGTACTCTCGACTAAAGGAAGTACAAGGTAAAGGGTTTCTTATCTCATATTTAATTCCATGATATTTCCATTTTTCACCACTTATTTATTTCATGTGTCATATTGTGTACTTAAATTTTATATATATTATTATGATTCTTTTTATATTCATCAAATTCAGTAATTTATTTGGTTGTTATCGACTATTATTCATACGACTTGATTGATTACAATGAGGTAAGGGTTATTTCCTCAATCTCATTATTATCCACGATTGTTCATGTGTAAGTATTTTCTGGGACATACATATCATAGATACCCATATTTTATAAGAAATATTACAAAAGTAATATTTTAAGGTTCTATGGGAGGGTCTATTTATCTAGATCACCATTTTAAATGTTTTTAATGATTTATCTTTCTAAACCCTTTTAATTAATGTCCATGTTTTCAAAAGGATTTTGAGGATTTTTTTATATGGACAAGAATGTTTTGAAATGATAATTCTTTTAAAAAATTTCAATGTGGTATGGGACACTTTTATTCAAAAATCACTTTTAAATGACTATCTTTATAAATTGTGATAATTTTAAACGATTTCATGAAAAAGACGTATTTCTCTTAAAGAATTTTACTAATCATTTTCATCTATGTCGACATCCTTTAATGTATTTTAAACTTGTTTGATGTTGATTTATTATGATACAAATCTTCCACACTGTTTTGAATGTTTTGTGATATGTTTGAAAGTGGATCTGTTATTTTTATAACATTCATTGATTATGGATAAATTATTGACATTTCGTATGCAAGGTTTAATACGAAATTTTCTGTTATATTTCAACCATTTCTTATGATGTATATATTGGAGTAGAATGTTCTGGGTTGGGGACTAGTAAAATTAATCACTCCGAGTTGGGTTCTGGTAACAACAGACCCTCTGGGTTGGAGTCCGGTTAAAAAGACTCTATGGGTTGGAGTCCGGTTACAGAGGCTCTCTGGGATGGAGTCCGGTTACAAATGCTCTTTGAGTTTGGTTCCGGTTATTGTTAGCCCATAGGTCCTGGCATGAGGCCTTGGTAGAGAAATTAAAGTCTGGTACTATAAATTTCTTCATTATGAAATTAGTTATTACATGTGATTATTCGACTAGTAGAATATCCATGTGCATGTTTATACGGTAATGTTAGATTTATTTTTTCCATATTATGTTCAGGTTTATGTTTAGAAGGCTGTTGTTTTATTACACATCCTTCCTTAAATATTTTTAGATTTTTATAAATTACTTTCCCTTACATAGCATTTCAGCTCACCCCTTTCTTATGTTTTTTTCAAGGATATGAAGAAGCTAGTTATGTGTGACTTGTAGGAATAATCTTCGAGGCTTGGATGTTCTTAATTGAATAAATTATTGTTTTTTTTTCTTTTCAAGTCGTAATGTTGAACATCATGTATGTAATCTATTTTCCAAGACTGCTAAACTAATTGGTCCTTCGGGAATTAATTACTTGTAATCATGCTAATGTTATGTAATAATACACCAACTCTGGGTAACAGGGGTCGGGGAATTATAGTTGGTATGAAAAGAAGATTAGCAATAATTTTGGAAACTATATTTAGATAAACTACGATTAGAGAACATTACCCTAAGATAAACATTGAGGATTAGTATAGAATAACTTCCTAAAATGTTGGTTATATAAGGATTTTTTGAGTTTTCCAAGAAAATATATCCATGTCTGTATACATGCATGTGAGGCAACACTAGCACAGATGTACCTAGGGTTAAAACCCAAAAACACCGCTTTGAGCTAAACTCGAACAAAAACTGGTGCACGACAATGGGCCTTGCTGCACTCTAGGTTACGACACTCTTAGGGGATATGCTTAGGATAATTATCATTTTCATTACAAATAATTGTGAAGGATTAACAAGTATATACCTCCTCAAAGAAAATATTTTTATGATTATGGATTATACCCATAAACTGTTCAATTTACATTTGGTATTTTACAAGTTTGGAATTATTCATTGCAATTCATAAACTGGCCTAGTGTATACCATTGTATAGAAATGGCGTCCAATAGAGGGAATGTGAACTCCAGAAATACATAGGATCCAAAGAGTAAGAAGGATCATATCTTCCACAGTATTAAGCCAACATTTAGAAAGGAAATAGTCTCCCATGTATTCTCAATATGTAAAGAAATAGTATCATGTGTTAATAAGATAATTAAATAATTCTCTGAGTCATGTGGATTTGAAGGGAAGCAAGAGAAGAAAATGATGGTAGAGAGAAAGATGAATAAATGGAAGAGGGGAAGGAAGGTTTTCCCCATATGTGGTAAATGTGGAAGGGATCACCTTGGTAAATGCTTGAAGGGAATGGGAGTTTGTCATAAGTGTGGATAAAAAGGACACCAAGTACATGATTGCAAGGGAAAAAAAGTTGATGTCAATGTTGAATGCTACAATTGTAGAGAAATGGGGCATTATGGAAATTAATTTCCAAAGAACCAAGGAAACATACCTCATAAAAGGCCAAGGGAGCAAGGCCAATCTTACGCTGTCATGACTTTTGAGTGTGGAATAATTAATGTATTTGTGTTTTTTGACTCAAGAATTATATTTTGGTTATATAGATAATGTGATATATATATATAAGTATTGTACTGCAGTACTTGTTGTTTTCATTAAGGTTTTAATATGATTAAGGTAATCATATTTTATGTATGTGACAATAAGAGAAAATTTACTTTGGGGAAGTCGAGTTGATTTTGGAATTTAGAGACCTTTTAGAGAGAGTTTGGACAGAGGTATTTTGGATAACTATAAAGGTTGTAATGGATTAAGATGAATTTTGGACAGTATTGTTTAAGGGTAAAACATTTATTAAAATTTTTTTGGAATATTATAATACTATAGATTTAGGAAAAGAAAAACCTATAGGTTAGGTGATAACCAGTCGCTTCCAGCAATGTCGCGATACTTGAACCCGCAATCGAAGGGTGACAAGGATGGATCACCTACCACTGGCCTTCATGATATCCTTGTTTTTATAAAGTAGTTTTTTTAAATAGTCTTAAAAAATATAAAATTCTTTTTTTAACCCTATACGATTAGGATAAAAATAATATTTTTTTATTTCTATTATCTTTTGGAGTGAAATAGGAGTTTGCGGTTGGAATTAGTTGAAGGATGAAATTATACATTTCATGTGTATATATATATATATATTCCTTTTATTCTATGAATAAATTAATTATTAAACATTATGAAAGGGATCTTAAAACAAAAAATGTGTTATCATAATACCCTGTGTTTTGTTGAATAGATGTTATTTTAAATCATCATAGATTGATGTCTTTAAGGCCCTCAATTTTACACGTGTTTGTGATTGATGACATCAATCACTCCCTATAAATATTTACGTTTTCCCTCTAATTATGTGTCTATAATTTCCATGAATTTTATCCTATTCAAAACCGTAATTCGGTGGCAACTTCCTCATTTCCCCTTCCCTCTTATTAAAAATAAATTTTATTAACCCTATTTCCGTTGTGGGTTTTCCACAAAGGTATTTCCTATATTCAAACATTTATTTTCAAAGAAAAATTTCATATTTTGAGGATGCAATTTATTAAATGATGGGATAATGTAACACCCCAAGCTTCCACGGTATGTTTCCCTTTGAATAATGAAATAGCTTGCATCGTATGCAACTTCGAGATTCTAACACACCGCGACCAATCAAACAAGCCGTTATGAATAGTAATACCCACTTTTTGAAATTTTATAAATTTTAACATTAAAATTGGACTTAATTTTTGTATTCAAAATTTAGAAATTAGCTTAGGGTGAATTTTTGGTATTTTTCTGAAAACATTCAGTGATAGACGAATAGTGAAAAACATTGCGTTATTGGTTAAAAATGACTTTTTATTTAAATAATTATTTATTTTATTTTAATTTATTTTAATTCAAAATAGATACATAATAGCAATATTAGTTCAAATTAATTCATTGGAGTAATTTTTATAATAAAATTAGATATAAAAAATTTTATTGATCTTTTTATCGTCTTTTACCCACCTTCTATTAGCTTTTGAAAATTTGCATAAAACATAATTTTACCACTTTTGTGAGTTAAATTTCAAAAATACGAGACACACAGTTAACCTCAATATATAAAATTGTGTTCAATGAGATGAAAATAATTTTTTGGTTAATAGTAACATTTGACTTTTATTTACCACAGTTAAAATTAAATACGGTAATTAAAGGTAAAAATGATATTATTATTAACCTAACACATGTCCTAATCCTATTGGATAAGTGTAATTCGACCAAAAACAACCTTAGGAGTAAAATAGGATCCTTTATGACCACATAGATTATATTAGGGCATTTATTATTATTATTTAGTTCAAAGAAGAGTTAAAAGTGTTAAATTAAATGTTTAATAACAAAACCATTTTTAATATAGGGTTACACATAATATAAATTCGACTATAAATATTCATTATAAATCTAAAAATATTTCATAAATAATGGTATTTTATTAATTATTTTTAGAGATTATATAATTTAATCTATTTATGACACAATGATGACGTAGTAATTACCTTAATAATGAAATATTAAAATAATTGATATTACAATTATCCAATTAAATATAATTTGAAACTTTTTATGAATTCCACTAATTTTCTAGGTTAATATGACATGTTAGGGTTGAATAAATGAAATTTTTTCAAAGTAATAATGCAGTTACGAATTTGAAAAACACTAAATCGAAAATAGTTTCAAAATTGACATAAAAGAGTTTTTAAAGAAAATATTATATTATTAATTTATATTCTAATACTAACAATCTAAGGTTTAGCCAAAAGACTTATATAATGATAGGTGTGTCATTAATGAACCACATGGGGTTATCTTGGTAGTTTATAGTAATTTTATTAACCATATAATATAAAAATAAAAAGAGACATGGTAAATATCAAACTATTTAACTGAGAGTTAAATCTAAAAGATATGGTTAATATAGTGTCCCAAACCTGTCCAAAACCTATTGGCTGAAAGTTTTTCGACCCATAACCACCTTATCCTTTAAATAATATATTTTGGATCCATTAGAAACCGAAAATGATTTTATTATAAAATAATATTTCAATATTTTCCTAAGGTTCCCCTCACCCCTCTTATAAAAGGGCACTCCACCTTCACTCAAATTGACACCATCAAAACCATTTGGCTCGGCCAAACCCTACCCAAATATCCTATCAACTATTCTCCCTTTATCCTATAGGCCTTAGATTGGTCATAAATCAAACCTAATGATTCCTTTTGATCGAGTCAAAACGAAAAAACCAAAGAAGAGGAGGTTAAACGCACTCTCGACTAAATGAAGTACAAGGCAAGGGGTTTCTTATCTCACTTATAATTCCATGAGATTTCCATTTTTAACCACTTATTTATTTCTTGTGGAATATTTTGTAATACCATTTGATATATATTACCATGATTCTCTTTATATTCATGATATTCTATGATTCATTTGGTGCTTATTGATTATTTTTCATACGACTCGATTGATTACAACGAGGTAGGGCTATTTCCTCAATCTCATTATTATCTGAGATTTTTCATGTGTAAGTATCTTCTATGACATACTTATCATAGATACCCATATTTTAAAAAAGTTGTTTCAAAAGGAATCTTTTACAGTTCTATGGAGGGGTATATTTAACTAGATCACCATTTTAAATGTTTCTAAAAATTTATCATTCTAAACCCTTTTAATTAATGTCCATGTTTTCAAAATGATTTCAAGGATTTATTTATATAGAAATGAATGTTTTGAAATGATAATTCTTTTTAAATGATTCGAATTGGTATGGGTCACATTGATTCAAAAATCCATTTTAAATGACTACCTTTATAAATTGTGAGAATTTTAAACGATTTCATGAAAAATGGGTATTTCTTTCAAAGAATTTTACTGATCATTTTCATCTCTATCACCATCATTTAATGGATTTTAAAATTTTTGGAAGTTGATTTATGATGATAATGATCTTCCATATTTTATTGAATTTTTTTGATATGTTTGACTATGGATGTGTTATTTTTATACCATTCATGTTTTATGGATAAATTATTTACATTTTGTATGATAGTTTTAATATTAATGTTTATATTATATTTCAACAATTTATTATGATGAATGTATTGGACTAGTATGTTCCGAGTTGGGGACCAGTAAAAGTAAGCCCTCCGGGTTGGGGTCCGGTTATAGCAGACCCTCTAGTTTGGAGTCCAGTAACAGAGGCTCTCTGGGTTGGAGTCTGGTTACAGAGGCTCTCCAGGATGGAGTCCAGTTATAGAGGCTCTTCGGGTTTGGGTTCAGTTATAGTTATCCTATAGGTCCTGGAACAAGGCATTGGCATAGAAATTAAAGTCCATTACTATCAATTACCTCATTATAAAATTAGTTATTACATGTGATTATTTGACTAGTATAATATCCATTTGAATGTTTATATGGTAATGATTGATTTATTTTTTCCATATTATCTTCAAGTTTATGTTTAATAGGTTTTAGTTTTATTACACATCTTTATGTAAAAGTTTATAGATTTTTCTAAATTACTTGCACTTACTGAGCATCTGAGCTCACCCCTTTCTTATGTTTTATTTTCCCAGGATGTGAAGAAGTTTGGTATGAGTGACTTTCAGGCATAATCAAGGAGGTTTGGACGTTTCGAATGGAATAAATTACTATTGTTTTTCTTTTGAAGTTGTAATGTTGAACTTCATGTATGTAATCTATTTTCCATGATTGCTAAACTGGTCAGTCCTTCAGGACTTGATTCCATCAAATCATTCCAATGTTATCTAATAATGCACTGTATTTGGGTAACTGGGGTCGGGGCATTACAAAAAATATGTTCCAGAATAAAACAAGGGATGTAAAATTATAAAATAGTAAAATACTACTCCCCATTAATTGATGGTTTTGAATGAGTTTATTTTGTTACGTACATTCTTGGTTCAAGAATTAAATATACCTGATGATGTGTATTTCTTATATTTCATTATGTGAATGGATTTCATATTGTGATTTGGTTCTACCACTTCTTTTTATATTTCCCACATCATTCTTCCATGGGCCTGAAAAATAAAAGTAAATAGTGAAATTACATGCCCTATTAAAATTAAAATTATTTGCCTCAAACAATTATAAAAATTGAGCTTGGGGAGATTTATTAAACCGATAAAATAAAATAAATCTAATTCATTGAAATAAAATTTAAAATTCAGGTTGCCTCCATGTACCTCCTCTTTTTTATGGTCATTTAGTTTTACCATTACCTTTGTTAGATAATTGGAAACTTTTATAAACCAAACCATCATGGATTAATCCACTTATACCTAGGTTGTGAATCTAGGGTAGTTCTTCACTTCATCCTCCATTGGTCATTCAAAACTTATACTTTTTCTATTATTCATATTAATGATATAGTTAGTTAAAATACAGAGAAATTAAAATTTGACCACGGTTTTTAGTTCTATTTCTCCATAAGAACATCTTCTATTTAATTAGTTGGTTCACATTCAAGAATTAATCATTAAGTTGGAGACTCTTTTTTCAAATTTTCTTTTGAAAATATTAAGAGGGAGTCATATTCTTCATTGATCTCTATAATACCTATTAGTTCCATACATGTTTGATCAACATCCTCATCCTTCACTTTTTCTTCTACCTTAGATTCTATGTCTTGTACATATTCTACATTCCATGGTTATTATTTCTCATATATTATACATATAAGGGATGCTTGAGGTTCTACTTTTTCATTAAATGTGAGAGGATCAAAACATTGAGAGATCTCATCATTCTCTAAAAATTCTTCTTTATCATCTTAAAACCCATTTAATTAATCTTTTGTTTTGTCAACATCTTGAACTTCCTAAACCAACTCTTCCTCATCATCATCTCCATTTCACTCATTCCCTATATTATAATTTATATTTATATTATTTACAAGGATATTAAAATTTTAAATAATTTGGTAATGATGTGTTGTTAATTATCATTGTTCTTTGAGTTGGGTCACCTAGTCATATATTTGATTAAACAACAATAAAATTTAATGTATTATCAAAAGAATTAGTCTATATTCTATTTTTTCTCATGATATTTATATATGTAATGGTATTATTGAATTTATTCTTCTTGAAGGTAATTGGTTTCAACATCCTTGACTTCTTAGATGTCTTGATCTATTTCTATATCATACAAAAATATTCTTTCATTAAAAACTATGGCATGATATTAATAACAGAATTTAAATTCCAAAGGGTTTTAGATGGATGATTTTTTTATTCTACCTGCTCACTAAGATCAACCTTGTTATAATACATCATTATGTCCATTTATTGAACTTTTTCTGCACCCCATCCAGTCCATTTTTTGATTACCACTCTTGATGATTTTGAAGTAGGTATTTTTATGGTTTTCCATCTTATAACATGATCTTCCTTGGTAGTCATGATGATTGGGGTCTCCTTTATATGTCTTATGGTATAGTTTTCACTTCTGGTGATGCTGTAATTCATCATATTCATAAGAAAATGAAGCATTCCATCTCATTTCATCATGAGACCACCCTCCTAAATTCATTACTACCCATGTGGTCAGATAATAATTAAATTAATTAAACACTAGGGGAAGGGAATAATATTATTTAAACTAATAAAATTACTACTAACCAACATAAACTAAAACAGGTTACATAATAATAATAATAATAATAAATTAATGAACAAAATTTAAAAACTAAATTCAATAAACATAAATTGTGTATGAAAATTTATTGACCTATGAAATCATCCTTGAGTCATTTTTTTCAGTCCTCTACTCCTTAAAAATGAATCCAATGTTATAAGTGTCTAGAATATTTCATTAAATCCTTTGGAAATTGATATTAAAATTTTATAAATACATTAACAACATTGACTACAAAGTTGAAGTATAGTAGAAGCACAGGTTTGATCCCACCAAGAGTGGGGAATGTGACAAATAATTCTTGAACAAATATCATTTCCCCCCAATTTTATTTTAATTTTATTTAAATAACTATATAACCAAAATTAAATTAATAATTTCAATAATTAAATCCACATAGAGGGAAATCAATCTCTAAAGATGATTGTTCTTAAAATAAATCCTAATAGCACTTGAAAATATTAATACTCATTGGTTTTTCAATCATTAAATTATAATGGTGGATTAAATTTTCAATCCATATGAATATACCATATAACCCAAATTCATCATGGGAAAACATAATTTAATTATCTTATGTTTTTGGATCATATTGAAAAATCAGAAGAATAATCCAATTTAGTGGTCTTGAATTAATTTCATTTATCATGTTGGGTTTTGTTAGCAACAAAATGAACTTACTCCATGATTTAATAATATATATAAATATAATGAGTCACAATACAATAAAAATTGAATATAATTATTTTTCATGTGAAGAAATTAATATTACAATTTGGTATTCATCCTTTTTGACTCATTCTTCTCTTCCTTATGGATTTAGCCGATCATCATTGGGTGATCACCAATAATGGATTAACCCAAAACCATATGACAGAGATTAAAATGGAAGGATCAGTAATGAAATAAAATAAAATAAAACAGAATTAAAATAATAAAAATCCAACATTACTTCAATGTAGAAAAATTGAATGTATAAATAAAAACCAACCTACAACACGTCGTATTTCTAGTGGAATCTTCCAGGTGGTCAAACACCAATGCCTAGAATGGATCCTTCGTCATTGTCTATATCCCCTTATTTATTACCTTGTATGTTTTCCTAGGGTTCTCCTCTAGTTAAACCTAACATTAAATTAACTTTCTGAGTTAAACATATAGGTCCCCATAAAATAGATATGTTAATATACTATATCTTGGTCTTCTAAAATATTTTCATGGCGTGAAACAGATGTTCACTCTATGAAAATCCTGAGCTCCCATTTTAGGAATAATTTTGTCTAAACATCCTATACACAATTCACTCCTTTTATAATTTTGTTTTCCTCTTTTAATTAGATTAAATACTTCAAAACGTTATCATGTAAATCCTATGTCATGTAATGTATTATTATGAGAAGAAAATAATCCTCTTGAATCCCCTTTTATCTTGGATTCAACATCAAATTCTGGTGTCCCATCAAACTGTGAAGCATCTTGGTACAAAGTGACTTTATGTTCCTTAATTTCTATGCTTTCCTAAAAACTGCTCCACCTGTTAGTTCGACTATAATAATGCCTAAAAAATAAATATCATTCATGAATCTCATATTCAATAAATAATTACTCAACTAAAATTCATATAAATCACATGAATATTTAAATAAAAATTATATATATCAGTTCTTATTCCTTAGACAAAGACCACTATGCTATAGTATTATTCCCCAAATCCATATCTTTGAAAACCATCCTTTGATAATAGTAATCTCCCAAGGGTCATAACTACTATAGGTCAAAGTATATAGAAAAATAGTTGTTAGTATTAACAAAACTGCCACTGTAAAATGACTCATGTATACTAGAGGATTCTCACCATTGTTAGTAGGTGTATTTATATACTCTCTCACCCCTATGTGGGACACATGACATCTATTCATAGTGCATCCTAGTCCATAGATGGGAGTCTTATTAAACCTTGAAAAAAATATTTTGGGAAAGAACTATATATGGTCCCAAATTCTCTCAATCTGATTGGGTCCACCTATTACATACATCAAATACACAAGATAGTCCCATGGAATCCATCTTTACAAAGACCTGTCTGGTTGGATTATAATGGTCATGAAAAGTGATAATTTGGAATGAATCTAACACCTAATATTTAGAAGTGTATTTAATATCTCACCATATAATCTCAGGTTATCCATTTTACATATATTAATGTTTTCAATGATTTAATATATATTCCTATTCATTCCACCAAAATAATGTGTTCAATCCCAATTAATGTGTGACTCATTACACAACTCATAGTATGTGCTACTCACCTAAAAATAAAATCTAAACATATTTACACATATCAAAATGAATCATATGAATTACTTTCATGAACCATTCATGTAAAGGTTTATAATTATATTAAATTGATAATACACTCATTAATATGTTAGGGGTTTGAGATAGTAAACCCCAATATTTCTAGAACAAGGTGTAATCCTCCAAGATAGTGTGAAGTCTAACCCAAAGTCTCTTTTCCTTGGTTAATTTAATCACATGTGTTATAAATTTCATGGTAACACAAAAATATATTATGTCTAAACTATATTCACTAACTAAATTCAAGCTAATAATATTAATTACAAATCAAATTCATTGTATATGAAAGAAAAATTCATTATCATATCTATAATGTCACTCAATAGATGAATGTATTATAACAAAGAATCAATTTAAATACCATTAAACTAAATCATGAATTAAAATTCATAATATAAAAATTATATATAATAATAAATCAAAAAATATTATTGAAAACATCAATAATTTATAAGATTGAACATTAGATAAACATTTATGAACAATGCATAAATAAAAATAATTATAAGAACTTTATTATTTACTTATTCATTATGGAGATCCCATAATTATTACTATAGATACATTATATTCATTTCTGGATATGAAATCATGCATATTGTTCATATATGTAATCCCCTATAAATATATGACTTTTATTAATTATAAAAAAAGTGCAATCAAATTTATATTATGTAAACAGTTCATATAATCTAAATACCATACATTTAAAACTATTGTAACCTCAATGAAATCAATCATCAAAACTCATTTTTATTTTGTTCAAATAATTTCCCCAATAAATTCATAATTTAAAAAATTCAAACTAGGTAATTTAAAAAATTAATTATTTTTTATTGAAACATTTTTATATTGAAGACTTATTTTTGTAATTTATAAATATTTAATGTATTTCCATATAATTTTCATGTAAACAATTTATATGTAATTAATATGTTATTCTGTATAATTTAAAAAAGTTTTAATAATTAAATATTTCATATCACACACTCTTTAATGTCTCATGGTATTAATATTTCATGCATATAATTTTAATGTGAATTTAATTAATTTTATTAAATAAATAATTTATTTTGGAGATATTTGGAGAGGAGGATAGAATAAAGATAAGGAATAATATTTTGTATAGAATGTATAATTTGGAAAATGGAAACATAAAATGATTTAAAAACAATATGGCCACCACTAACCAAAAATTTGATATCGTGCTAGAAATTGTGTGGTAGATGGTCAATCTCAACCACGGTCGGGTGGGTAGTAAACGATGAAAGGAGTTGTGTGATAATATTTGTAACCATTTCCAATAGAGGAATATAAGATAGCCCAACATAAGATAGCTTAGGGCCTAAAGACCTATATGGGGAAACACTAGTGGTTCTAATTTGGAGAGTTCCTACCTTGTCTCAGTTAATTAATTAGTGGCCCCAACCTATATTTATATGTGGAATGAGAAAATCATTGGGGTATTATTCAGATAAAAATTAAAAACATGTGTAGTGTGTGATACAACATCATTTATGCCTTCATTGTCATTGAGTGACAGGGTTTCTCATATTTAGAGCCAATATCATGTCGCTTATATTCATGTCACACTAGTCCACCATAGAAGTAACATATTATTACTATATTTTAGTTACAAACCTTTATTTTTATATGTTTCTCTTGGTTATATGGTTTATTCTTAGTTCCATCTATCACCTCACAGATATTCTTTTTGTTTCTTGGTTGTTTCCCTATTTTTATGTTTTTATAGGGGTGTGGGAGAGGATTTGAATATTATTTTAGTTGTTGAGAGGTGACTGGGACTTTTAGAATGGGAGTGGGCATGCTACTATTAGAGGAACCCTCAATTTTCATACATTAACATTACATCACTTTTGTGGAATAGTTAATACAATATATAAATAGATTCCCAAATACCCTATTAGTCTAGTGTCCTTTTAAAAACAAGGAAACATAAACACTAGTTCAAAATTTTCTAGATTATTTCCTACGAGGTTCATCAGGAATAGAAACCTCTTTGACAAATAATAATTAATACTTGTCCTCATATCCTAGGGATGGATACATAAAAAGGGGTGAGAATGGATGTTCAGTATGTGTAAACAAAGAAGTTATGAAAGTATAAACATGATAATGAGAGTATGAGAATGTGATCATGACATTATAATATTAAAACCTTCAAATAAAATATCATAAACATGAATCATGGCATAAATATTGGTAGTTAATTAAAGATGAATCATAAGGTAAACAATAGCATATGCCTTGAAATCATAACATATGAATAATTAATGAAACATTTTTCATACAAATAGACATGTAATATAATTACTTATAAGTAAGGATGCATTTCTAATACTTTTCATGTCTCTTCATGAGGACTACACCTATTAGGTGGGACACACTACCATCCCCAATCACAGTTCCTTCATTATAAGAGATCAGTTTCCCCCATCATACCATAGTGTATTGGGTTTCCCCATCTTCCCATACTGAATCGGGTTTCCCCATCATCCATCTTCATGGTGACTACACCAACTGAGCGAGCCACACCACCATCCCTAATCACAGTTCTTTCTTTATAAAGGTTCAGGTTTTCCATCTTCCTAGAGTAGATCAAGCCTATGGACTTGATTTCCATCATTATCTCATGAGATATTAATCTTTACCCAATTCATTGGAGGAAGATATAAATCCCACCCATCTCAAACTAAAATCATTTATACATATTCAATATTCTAATTAAAATTTAATCATATCATGACCCATAAGAAGAGAATGGTTTTATATACATCCTATTATTATCCATGAAATAGAATGGGTTCTATAAACATGTAATCATATCATAACCTATGGAAAAATAATGTTTTCATAATAATTTCATCAAAACATAACCTGTGAAATGAAGAGTGTCTCATAAGAATAAAACACATCGAATTGTAACCAGTTTCACAAACATCATGCCATAAAAATGTATACCATTCAGATAAATAATTTTGATGGAACCTTTGGATCATTTCCATGAAATTCATGAGTAACAGAAATGGATGTCATCTTAGATGGAAAATAATTTGGATAGATCCTTTTAAAAAATCATGAGTAAAATATATTTTCTTATTTAAAAAAATTATTTCAAAACAAATATCCTTTCGAAAACAATTTTTTTCAACATAAAATGGAATCTCTAAAACCTTTTGAAAAACATTTTCATAAAAAAATATGAAATAAAGTTGAAAATATTCTGAAAACCAATACATTGAAAAGGAAGTCCAAATTTATTTTCGAAATCCATTTCTATGTAAAAGATTCCAAAAACATTTTTTAAAACCAATTCTTTGAAAATGAAGCTATAGAAAATTTATAAAAACTATTTATTTGAAACGGAATCTTGATAATAACTTTTAAAACAATTTCTTTTAAATTACTTTAAAAACATATAATGGAATCTTGAAAACCATAAAACATTTTTAAAATCAATCTTCTATAAAAATAAGCATAATATATATTATATTAAAAAACGGTTCTTAAAGTTCATGGTGTCTATCTCAAAGAAGGAGAATTGATACACAACTCGTTTACTGATTTGGAAACACTTCAAGAATAAACTACATGTAAAAGATGTCATCAAATGGGTATATAAATATCCATAGACATAAAGATAACAATCATAGAATATATTCATGGTCATTATATTCACCACACAAAAGAGATATGTGGTGAATAAGGTATAAATTTTATATAAATGAAAGTGACAATAGAAATCCCCTCACCTTATATCTTGACTCTCTTCATACCCATAATAACCTCCTCTTCTTAGGGTAACTCCTTTTGGTTTTCTCCAGAGTGGTTCTGTTGTTGGATGTCATACCAAATGAATGCTTCAATGTGGAAGAGATGGTTGTTGGGAAGTGAATTTTGTAGATATTTTCCTTGCTTAAGTGGATTGAGAAGTGTTATGAAGGGGGAGGGTGGTCTTTTATAGTAGAGGGAGGGGAGACATGGGGTATTTTTTAAAACAAGTTAGGTGAACCCATGTTTTTATATAAAAAAGTAATCAAAACAAACAAAACACAATAATTTATGGTGTATGGCTAAAATATGGCCATCTAATGGGTCTTGGACATGTTTATTGGTCATTTTTTACCATATTTTTAACTTTTACTCAATTTTCAATCTTATTTTTACCTTAGTCATTATAAATAATCTTAATAACGTTCAATAATATTTTTGGTCAAAAAATAAGTTCATCTTGTTATACTATAAATATTATAATAATTACTATTGTGGGTATCCATTTTTTGATATTCCATCCACAGATGTTGAAAAACTAAGTTTAATTGTAATCCCATAGATTTGGTGAAAAATCTGGTCTTTAAAGTGACAATGTTCAAAGACCAGTAATCTTTTATATCAAAATTAAAATTAAAAATGATTTAAATTACCTAAATTGGATTAAAATCAGTATAATTGATCTATTTTGACTTTAAAATATACATAAAATATATTTTAAATATATAAATACATTATATGAAAAATCATTTTTTAATTAAAATTCAGTAATTTTCACTATTCATCCAAAAATGATGATTCTCATAAAAACCCAAAAAATAACCCTAAGATAATTTTGACAATATGGATTGAAAAATGAAGTTATTTTAATAAAATTTAATTTATAACAGCCCTTAAAATTTATTTAATTATTGTTTATATAAGGATATAAAAATAGTTCTTTTAGGAAAATTGTATTTTGAAACCTATAAAGACATTACGAAAAATTGTATGTACTATTATCCGTAATATTTGTCTATATAAAAACATACTAAAAATTTAGTTACTACTATTCATATTAATTTTTTTAATATATATGTTATAACTATCCCATTTAAAAAAAATAACAACCAGATAGTGTCTTGGAGAAACTTGGTGTTGCGTGTATTGCAAGTCAAGACTATGATGCATGTAATGAAAGGATATCTTGGTGTAGCAAATAAAGAAAGTTTTAATTGGTGTATATTGAAGCACATGACATCAGATAAAATTAATTTATTTCAAAAATGTTCACAAAAACATGGGTTGTTGCATTCTTCAACATTAAAATGAATTTCACCCACATAATTCATTTTCTCATACATATAAATGAGGTACATAAGCTTCATCATATCCTCAGTTTCCCGCGATGATTCCTTTAAGTGGTGTTTTGTCCACAAAACATTGACAAGGTGTGGGGTCCTATTTAATGGAACATTCCTTGTAAAATCTATAATTTCAACATGTTGTTCCTTAGAATAAAGATCATTCTCCAGTGGTATAACCTCTGAATTCAGTACATATGAAGGGTCAGGTATGTATTTCGTCAGGAGAGACATATAGAATACATCATGGACTTGAGATATATTTGGAAGAATTTCCAACAAATATGATACTATTATGATAGGATTTGGAATATAAAAGGGGCCTATATACCTAGGACCAAGTTTCCCTTTCATCTTGAACCTCATAACCTTTTTCCATAGAGAAATTCATAGAAACACCATCTCACCAACTTAAAATTCTAGGTCATGCTAAAAAATATCAATATATCATTTCTACCATCTTTATGATCCCTTTATATAATCTTTAATGCCTCTAACCTTCTCTATAATTTCATTGGATATCTCTTTTTACAAAGGCATTCTTTCCCTCAATTCATCCCAGCAAGTTGTATATCAATATTTCTTCACATAGAGTGCTCCATAAGTATTCATCTAAATACTTGAGTGAAATTTTTTGTTGCAAAAAAACTTAACTCGAGGAAGTTTTTGATCCCAACCACCTTTGAAATACAACTAATATTATCTCAACATATCCTATAAGATCTAAATTTTTATTTTATACTACCATCCATCTTAGTATTATAACAAGTTCTAAAACACAATTATATATATAGTACATGCATAAGGATTCTCTAGAAAATTGTGTTAAACCTCAGATCTGGAGAAAATACAGTAGAATAGGCTATTACATGTATCATTTCCACTTTCTTAATATATATCCTATCAATAAAATCTAGTGATAAGTATTCTATGATTGAAATTAATTGTGCATACTTAGTAAGACTATCAACTACCACTCATATATCATTAAACTCATTAGAGGTTTTTTGGAATCTAATGAAAAAATCCAATGTTATTTTATCACATTTATAATCTAGTATGGTTAATGTATGAAATACCCCCTAATACTTATGTCATTCATCCTTAACTTTCTGGCATTCCAAGCACCTAGATACAATCTCAGTGATATGCCTCTTCATGTTAACCCACTAGAAGTAATTCTTCAGGTCATCGTACATCTACATACATCCTGGATGAATAGAGAATAAATTTCAATTAGATTCTGCCAACAATACCTTCCTCAAATCCAGTATGGAAGGAACACATACATAGTTCATAAACCTTGTCATTTCATCTTGATCAAGGTTAATATTTGGAAAATATCTAACCTTGTTTTCTAGCTCTACATCATCTTTCTACACCTCACTCATGTTCACATGGATAGAGGGCTTAACATTCAATTCAAAAAGATAATATTTCTCCCCTTACTTCACAATTTCCACATCCATCCATTGAAAATACATAATTATTGTATCTTTTTAAATCCTCACCATGAATAAGCTAGCATGATCCTTTAGACTCAAAACATCATCTACCTTGTTCACTTTCTCAAGGTGTTAATGTATAGAGTATTCCTAATCGTTTATCATCTCTAACCATATTATCTGGAACATGTTCAACTCATTCTATGTGAATACATATTTAAAACGTTTCTGATTGTTATATATATCACAGTTTTCTCTATAAAGATAATTCTTCTATATCATTAAGGAAAAAATTATCGTTCCTAACTCCAAATCATGATTCAGTTAATTTTGTTCATGATTAATCATATATCATGAGGCATAAGTGATAACCATGTCATTCTGTATAATAACACATCCCAATCCCTTCTGGGGTACATCACTATAGATTACAAACCCTTCAAAACTATTGGGTAATTTAGTAATAGGTGCACTGACTTGCCTTCTATTTAGTTCCTTGAAATTTTCCTCACATTCATCTGTCTTGAGGAATATAGGACCCTTTTCAGTTAACTTGTTTAGGGGATTAGATAGTCATGATAAATTCTAAAAAACCATCAATAATATATAACTTAACAAGGAAAACTATTGATCTCGGTCATCGTGGTTGGTCAAGGAAAAAATTTTATAGCCTCCGACTTAAATAGATCCATTGCAATAGCATCTCTTGAGATTAGGTGACCCAAAAAATTAACCTTTTATAGCAGAAACTCACCATTTGTAAATTGTTAATTAAACTTACACATACTTATGGTCTTTAATACAATTCTAAAGTGGTTTTCATGCCCTTGATTTATCTTTTAATAGAAAATAATATCTTCTATATAAACTACCACAAAATGATCAAGGTAATATCTAAAGACTGTATTCATAAAATACAAGAAGATATCATTGGAAATATTAAGACCAAAAGGCATCACTATATATTCATATATTCCAAATCATTTTTATAATTTAATCGTGGGTGTATCCTATTTATTGACCCAAAGTTGATGATATCTAAAATGCAGGTCAATCTTATAAAATTATAAATTTTTTCACAAGTGATCTTTCAAGTCATCAATATGAGGAAGAGGATACTTTTTCTGGATCATGACGTTTTTCAAATCCATATAATCAATGAAAATTTTCATTGATCTATATTTATTTTTTAAAAAGTGGTTAAGTGCATTCCAAAGTTTCACACATGGATGAATGAATCCTTTATAATATTTTTCTTTTATTTACTTCATCAATTCCTTCAACTGATTTGGGGAAATTCTATAAGGATCATTTGAAATTTTTGTGGAACCATTTTTGAGTTCTTTCAAGAAATCAAATTCAGGTCTTGGTGGAAGGATAGGAAAATATTCCAATAACACATCCAAATATTCTTTAACAATAGGCATGTTATCGATGTCACGTTTCACCCCAATCATTTGACAAAAACATGCCTTCTGAATGGGAATTAAGTCCCCTTAATCGTATGTATTCTCTATATGATGTTCTTACTTCTCATCACAATGATAAAATATCATAGGATGGTTGGAAATATAAAAATTAACTTCCATTTAATGAAAAATAATGTGTGATTTGTGATGTGAAAACATATCCATGCTTAATATGAAATCAAATTCCACCAAAAGAAGAACAACAAGATTTTTAGGAAACACATTCCAACAAACATAAATCGTAGTGGAATCATAGACTATAGATGAAATCATCATACCATTAGGGGTCTTCAATGATAATTCAACATCTGATTGTTTGGGTGGAATCCTAATACCCTTATTATGTTCATTTGATATAAAATAGTGGGATGATCTAGAATAAAACAATACATCCCCAGTTCTAGAGCGGATGGTAAGTGTACCTTTCAACACGTCATTATCACACCCCTTGTCAGAAATAGTTATTGTATGAGATTTCCCCTTGTACCCCATTTTAAGAAGATGGAGGCACTAATAATCAACACCAACCCTTTGGTTTGGGCACTGGTTTGTAAAATTCTCATCATCCTTGCACTTAAATCAATAAACTGGTGGAGTAGTGTTATGTGAAACCTTTACACTATTTTAATCAATGGACAACATTATCCCATAAGTGTGTAAATAAATTGATCGATGGTCTTCCATTTCAAAATTAAAACACCTATTAGACCCCATAAGGCAATTCAATATACGCTTCTATTCACACATATAGAATAGGGGAGGGCTCATCTTCTTTTCATTGTGGATTTTAGTCTTTAGTTTGAACTAAATCTTATTTCTCATGTTGAAACCCTGATATTGACATGTAACTCTAACCACGATTTCAAATTTTATTACAAAATTCGCAATCTCTTCATAGATTCTAAAGTCACATGTGTCCAGTTCTCTTATAACACATAATTTTAATCCACTGAAGAACCAATCAACATTAATTTTGGTTTGGATGATAATTCTAGAAGCATACTTCACAAGTCTTGTGAAATTATCCTCGTTTGTACGGACAGATTCATAATCCTATTTCGTCAACTAAACTTCTTTTTTTATTATTTAATGAAGAAAAATGGTAAATTAATTATTAATTAATAAGTTATGGGACTAATCCTAATTCATGGATTCAATTTCATATTGATTCCTCTTATTCTTGAATAGAGTACAATACTGGTACGCTTCACCTTCTAACTGATAAACATCAAAAATGAATTTCTCATGATATGGACACTATAGACTTGGGAATATCTTTTCTATGTTATTTATCCAGTCTCCAGAAATATGTGGATCTGAATACCTAATAAATTAAGGTGACATTTCCACATGAAGGACTCAATAGAATGTTGTTCCCACCTTTTCTTGTTTGGAAGATCCGTAGGATTCATAGCTTGATAAAGTTGTGTGAGTAGAGAAATGAACATTTTCATTCCATCTCTCATAGCATTCAGATTATCAAGATAAAAATTATTTCATTTCCCATTACAATCCACATTAATGTGGTTCATTCAGGTTCCATCCATTAACTAAAACAAAAAATAATAGAGTAAGAAAATGTAGCCATAGTGAGGAACCAAATAATCCTAAAAAACACTTATAATATTTATAAATTATGACACATTACATAATAAATGACACCCTATGCTTATCCTATATTATTCATAGCCAACATATTTATAATTATTTCTTGATGGTTCATGATGATATTGATAATTCCCAGGGTACATCCATCGAGTGTTTTAAACTTGGCTCACAATAAGACTCGTTGTCATCTACTAGGTTATGCTCGAGTCAGGCCCGACACACCTTGTTTAATTGGTTAATCCTAGATTTATATATTTCAAATTTATTTCCATTTGTAGTATCTATATGGTGATGTATTTCTAGGTAACCTCTAACTCTATCCTTCACCAAAATTCCATAATCTTTTCTATGATATTCGTCATCTTTAGACTTTTCCCTAGGCATGTCCTTAGGGTTCACAGTAAGGTTTTCTCATCCCAATTTCTAATGGTTAAATAAACCATTTATTTGATACTAACTATATAGACCCTCACATTTCATACATTAAAATTACATAACATTAGTGTAATACTTAATACATAACTCAAATAGACACTCAAAGACTGTATTAGTCTTGTTCCTTTGGAAACATGGAAACATAAACACTAGTACATGAGTGAGCTATATTATCTCTCACTATATTCTTCATTGATAGAAAACTTCTTAGATGCCTCAATCAATATACATATCTTCGTATCCGTAGGAAGGAAACATAAAATGTGGTGATCTTAGATACTCTTAAATGGTAAAAAAGGAAAACATGTAAGCATAAACAAGATCATAAGGGAATGAGGATGTGATCCTGACACTAGAATATCGTACCCTACATATCAAATACCCTAAATAGGAATCATGGAATAAATATTTGGAGTGCATAATACATGAATCAAAATGTAAACAACTGTATAATCCTTGAAATATTAACAAAGAAAATAAGTCATGGAATTGTGACATACACATTAACATGTAATATTATTCCCTATTTGTCAAGATGCATTCTTCTGACTTATCAGGGAACTTCATGGGGAAGAAACCTAATAGTAAGGACACACTACCATCCCCATTCACAGTCACCTCCTTATAATTGATTGGGTTTCCACATCTTTCCATAGCAGATCAGGTTTAACCATCTTCAAAATTCATGGTGACTACACCTACTAGGTGGGACACATCACCATCCCCAATAACATATCCTTCCTTATTAGGGATCAGGTTTTTCCACCATCCCATAGTGGATTAAGATCATTGACTTGATTCACATAATTATCTAATTGGATATAAATCATTACCCAATTCATTGGAGGTATATATAGGTCCCACCCATATCATATTAAAATAATTTATACATGTTCAAAAAGATAATAAAACGTTCATCATATCATGAACACTAAAATGATATAGGCACCAAAAACATCATATTATAACCCATTATAAGAAATGGGTTTCATAAACATGTAATCATATCTTAACCTATGGAAAAAGATAGTTTTCATAATCATTTTATCAAAACATAACCTATGAAAAGAAGATGTTTTCATAATCATAAAACCCATAGAAGAGGAATAGGTTTCATAAATATCATACAATCAAAATGTAAACCATTTAGAAAAATAATATGAAAGTAACCTTTTCATAATTACCCAGAAAGGCATGAGTAACACCAATGGATGTCATATTATATAGAAAATAGTTTAAAAAGATCCATATAAAAACTTTTCAAGAAGAAAATATTCTTTATATAAAAATAATATTTTAAAACATAAAGGATTTTGAAAAAAAAATTCCTTCTAAAACATGAAATGGAATCTTGAATACCATATAAAAATAATTTTCCATGATAATATAAAAAATAATCATGAAAACATTATGAAAACCATTTCTTTGAAAAGGAATCATTAATTTTCTTTTGAAAACCATTTCTTTGAAATATAATCTTGAAAATTTTTTGGAAAACCATTTATTTATAAAGGAATTTTGAAAAACAAAATTGAAAAACATTTCATTAAAAAGGAATCTTTAAAACATTATGGGATGAATTTCATTTAAAATACGTATAAAACAAATAAAGGAATCCTGAAAACCATAATTCATTCCTAAAATCATTTTAGCTTCAAAATTAACGTAAAAAGATCATCTTTGAAATTGATTTTGAAAAAATGGTACTTCAATTTCATGGAATGTGCCTCAAATAAGGCAAATGGAGACAAAAATAATATCCCGATTTGGTAACTCTGGAAACATAAACCCCATGAAAGAGATGTCATCAGATGGATATGTAAATACACCTAAACATAAGGATAACTATCATAGAATATATTCATTGGTAGTATATTCACCACACAAAATAGATGAGTGGTTAATAAGGTGTAAAAATTATTGAAACGAAGGTGAGAATATAAATCCCCTTACCATATGTCTTTACTCTCTTCATACTCATATAAACCACCTCTTATTTGGGTAACTCATGTTGGTTTGCAGCAAATGGATTCATTGGTTGTATTTTTCCAAAATGGTGGATTCAATGAGTAAGGGAGGGAATTTGGAATGTGAATTGGGAAGATCATTGCCGAACATAAGTGGCTCGAGAGGTTTGAATAACGGGGATATGTGGTTTCCTTTTATAATAGAGGGAGGGGACACATTTCCATTTTTTGAAAAAGTTAGTTTACCCATGGTTTACATTAAAAAGTCACCAAAAATCTACCAAACGAAATAATGGAATGTGTATAACTGACATATGTCCAACTAATGGGTCTTGTATAAGTGTTTAGGTAATTTTGGCACTTAAGATTATGGTTTAGTCTATTGTTATGATTAATTATACATTAATCACAATAATTAAATTTAATAACTTTCACTAATTTTATTTTCCAAATATAATTTGTTATTATTAGAATATAAATATAATATTAATTAGACCATATTTATTCATTTTTCAAAATTCAATTCACATAGGAAGAAAAAATTATGTTTAATGTTAATCCCATAGATGATACATGAAAGATTTTTTAAAGTGAGAATGTTCAAAAGTTAATTAATATTTTATATATAAATTACATATTAAAAAGTTATAAATGACCTAAATTAGAATAATAGATGTATTATTGATATATATTGAAATTAAAACCAAATTAAAATATAATTTAACTATATAAATAAATTATATTAAAAGGACGTTTTGATTTAAAATTCCTTATATTTTACTATTAATCAAAATTGATTTTTCTAAAAAAAACCCCATAAATTTATCCTAAGATAATTTTGAAATTATTAATTAAAAATAATAATTTTAGTTTATAAAATATTATTTCTCATATTATTTAAAATTAATTTTATTATTATTCGTATAAAGACATAAAAAGTAGTTCTTTTGTGAAAATAATATTTTCAAACCTATAAAGAATTAGATAAATGATTTATGCCTTATTGTCAACAGGATTTATCTATATAAAACCATCATAAAAATTAGTTATTACTACTAATATTACTATTTTTAACACCTATGTTATAATTTTCCTGTTTAAATAATTATAAGAATAAGATGATGTTTCGTAGAAACTAGTAGGTGCAAGTAACACATACCTAGTCAATGTTGTGGGTAAAATAATATTATCCTAGTTTAGCATATAACAAAATTGTTTACTCTATGTATTTTGAAACAACCGACATCAAATAAAATTAATTTATTCGAGAGAAAAATCAAAAAATCAGGGGGAGTTACATATATAGCTTGAATAGATATAGGTGGGCCACCAACTAGATAGTTAGGGCCACCGACCAGCTATTGAGAGACTGTGAAGTGGTCATTCATATTGGAATCCAATAGAACAACTATTAGGACTCAAAAATAATTCTTATTTGACTTCGAGAATATAATTCATTCAATTCAACACCACTGGGTAGCCCATGGAGGCCAACAACTGCCTGGTGATGCCGATGGGGATATGTTTTGGTAGGGTAATATAGTAATGTTGCATTGTTTAATTATTGGTTTCAATATAAAACACATACCTAGATTTTCATTTGACACTAATCTCATTAGAGTATCTCTAGAGTGTATTTCAGCTCTCCCAACCTTGTTTCATCATAAATAGAAGTGTCGATTGATGCATTGGATCTCTTCTACTAGGTGTAATTTTCTTTTGATCATGTAATATTATTTCATAATATCTGTCCCCCTTTTATAGTAATGTATCATCATTTTGATGATGGATCTATATCTGTTCTTGATGAATTTTTATTCTATTATTTTCAATTGATCATTCCTTCCAAAAATTATCCATCAATGGATCATGTGTGGGAATTTTTTATCTTTTTTGAGGTATGTGGTTTTTTAGAAAATATCTCTCTATTGAAACCCTTAATTATTGTTGAATTTTCACTAGATTTACAAATATTTTCGAATTATTGGATTTAGTCTCTTAGTTAATGATTTTAAATGGAATGAGGTTCAAGATGAAAACTTTGACAAATGAATTTTGAAATTAAGTTTGATTTTCAAAAAAATAAAATTCTTATTTGAATTTAATGATTTGAAGCATGACTTGGATCTTATAAAATATCAGGAAATGTTTTATGATTTTAAAAGTGTGATTTGAAATGAAATTCATGATTTTTTATAAAAACTATTTATGTTTGTGTTTGAAATAAAAAGACATGTTTTTGGAAAATAACTTTGGGTCAATTTGAGAGGATTTACTATATGATTTGAAATTGAATAAGTGTATAATATACCATTGTTTTATTGATTGGATTCTTAAATCATATGGAAAACTAGCAGGTTGTGTGGGAGGAACACACTCTAGGAATGTATTTGCAATATCTAGCAATAGATTGATGATAAAAATTCAAACTAAACTATTTTTAGGGTAGGGAGATTTTTTTTGGATTCTCTCATATTACCCCAATGATTGGGATCTAGGGATTTTGTTTACACCAAGATCTATATTTCATTTATATGTAAAAGAACTTATATAGTAATCTAACCCTAAGGGTCTTAATCATGGTTCAATGATTTTAATTGATTATACATTCCAATGTTTTTAAATGATTATTCATGTATTAATTTTTAAAAAGGAATATTCATGGCCATCAGGATAATGATGCTTATATTTTATTTATTTAATGAAAATTTCCTTCGAAAGCTACTTTATATTAACCATTTATTTGATTTGAAAAAATATATATGAACTGTGAAATTTTATCCATGAAATTTTATATTTCGAAATGGAGAAATTTGTATTTATTTTATTATGTATTTCTTATGAAATGATTAGTGATATACTATGGGTTACTATTTCTTACTCACTACCTTTTCACTCATGAATTTGGTGACTTTATTAGGTCTGGTCTAGGGAATGGAAAGGTACCACTTGGTAACAATGAATTTTCTTCATTAAGGGGACTTGAGAGGTGGTGGTAACAAGCATAGCTTATGATCCATTTGTTGAATGATGTTTTTTGTTTTCCTATTTGATCACATTATCTAATTTATTTATTCAACAAACCATTTTGATACTTATATCTATATACTTTTAGTACTTTCTCTCTTTTGGAGTTTTCTTACTGACTGCTACGTGTTTTGTATATGATTATTTTCCATGATGAGTTAATATTTTTTTCAAATAATTCCCTCTTGATTATATTGATTCTTAGGGACTATTGTTCAATATGTGGGGATAAGGAACACCCATTTTCGATGTAGAAACTGATTTGCGAACCATTTCTATCAATAATATTGTTTTCTTCATGACAATGGAAGTTATTGAAGATCTCAATAATAGACATTTTACCCCATTATAAAGTATGGAAAATAAAATAGTCATCAAGATCAATTCTCAACCCCACTACCTCTATGAATATGATGTTTTATTAATGAAGTGAAGTACTGAAACATGAGGATACCATAACAATATACAAGAAAAATTGATGTATGAATCCATTATAAGATGTTTTTATGATATAGGAGATGAGTTCACACCATGAGGTAACAACATAATAATAACATGAGAAGTGTGAGTATAGGTCATGAAATTTATACATCATTTGATATTTAATATTATTCATTTCCTTTGTTAACTCATGAAGGAACTATCCTTATGTGGTGTATCATGTTGTGTTGTAATGTAATATAAAGATCAAGGAGATTCCTGGTCATGAGTTCCTAGGGTTATGTTGCACCATAGTAGAATTAATAGCATGTATACTAGAGTATAATGTGTTTTTTAGTTCCATGGTAGGGATCTATTATGTTGCACCATGCATCTATGGTAGAGATGGAATTCAAGAGTTTGTACTACATGCCAGGCATGCATCAAGACATGGATAGTCTAATGTTTTTTAAAGTATTTTATCTTTTAGGATCTTATATGAATTTGGGATAAATTTAATAAAATTTACCATGGGTATTTATTATTAATTTAAAAAAATATTACAAGACTCTTTGTAAATATTTTGTCGGGAAATAAGGGCTTGTTCAAGTTAAATGTGAGATTAAATTACAATTCTACTTCTAGGAATTGTGGTTGAATAACTGCTACTTTCGGGTTCTATGATTTCTGTTTTATTGTGTTATTAATTTCTTGATTGTGTGAGTTATCTAATTATAATTAATGTATTAAATTGGTTTTTTAGTGAATTACCATTGCATTTTTATTCTATTCTTGGATTATGTATTCAAAATTATATTCTATATCTGTTTCTTTTTCATGGTACATGACCATTGTTAAATTAATTGGAATGTTTTTTAAATGTGGTAAATATCCTCTTTTCTCACCATGAGATTTTTAATTTTTTTATGGTTATTATTAAACATGGTTTCAAGTTTCATACTTTTTAAATTACTCTAATTATATGACCTTGATAAAGGGGTTAATTTTGAGATTGAGAATAAGTACGAAGACCAAGGCCTTGATAAAATATACATTGGAAACAACATTGATATAGAATTTATCATTTCAATTCACCAATATATGAACCCTAATATACTAATATTTTAACGTCTTATCAAATTGTGTGTCCTCTCAACCAGACATCTTCATTCTTGTTCACCTTAATTTTCATATGTTTTTCTCTAAAAGTGTATTTATGGGTTCTACCTCTGTGTAACCAAATACAATATTATTTTAGTTTTCATTTAGGATGAGTAAAATATTATAAAATTATAAAATTATTTAACAATGTGAATTAATGATGCCCGATAAGAAACCATGTTTTTGGTTTAATTTTCGAGGATGGTGTGGTATCAACTTTTTATGACTAGGTTATTTCTCTTCATATATTTTTAGTTTTTATTTTCTCTTTTAAACATGGTTTGTGCGTGCTAGATTTTTAGGAACAATTATTGATTCATGAGTACTCCAATCAATGAAATGTAATGAATTTATCGATTAAAATCCTATGTTGGAATAATTTTTGGGAAAGAAAAATATGGAATAAATGGCTTGACTGGAAAGAGATAAATCAAAATGGGGAGTGTAAAGAAGATATTTGGGTCTACAATCACTGATGGATTATGGATGAACTTGTAGTGCATAGGTATAACCAATAATATTAGTAATTGTGGTATAATCCAATAAATTTTTTAAAAAAAAATTATTCAAATGATTTTAAAATTAATAATGATTCATTATCTATTGGATGAATCTATGAATATACACCTTTTATGTTTTCTATAATTTGGATATAACTTATAATTAAATAATTCCATTAGTGATTTGGTAAGGATATGGTTATTTCATTTTTTATTTAATAGATAAATCCTAATAATATATTCAAAGTATGGTACTACATTCCATAACTACATAGGATTATTTTTCTTCGAGTTTTCGAAAATGATTCTTCCCTCCATCTAAATACATGTACATTTTGGATGATGACATTATTTTCAATCATTTTGACAATGAATTGTTATGTCCTCCATGGTAGAGCATTGAAGATTTGATTAGGAAATGGATTCATCATGGCACTGAAATGTGGTTACCAATTCAAACAACTTATAAGGGTCTTTCTCAGCGTAACATGTTGATAGTGAATGCTTTTATTTGAGGTTAATAGCTGATAAAATTTATCATAAGATAGCTATAAATTATTGGGTAAAATTACAAGAAATAGTTTTCAATGAAAATTAAGAGTAAAAATTCAAAAAAATAATAGATGGGTGGTAATAGAAATAGAGTACATGAAAACAAATATGAGCAGATTAATGGAAATTCACTAACACCAAGGTATGTACATCAAAAAAGTTATCTATAATGATTATAATCACTAAAAAATTCATGGGAGGAGGTAAATACAATTGAATTAACTGTACAATCTAGAAGCACAAGGGTTATAATAAAAAATTAATAACATCTCATTAAAGATAAATAAATATATTTGATGGTAGTTTTTCAACATTCTATTAAAAATACTGGTTCTTCTATAATTGAACAATGAGATTACTCAAAATACCAAAAATATTCAGGGAGAAATATAGATTTACAATTGGGGATATTTTAAATTTATTTTAGATTGTTGAAAATAAAAATGAAACTAGGATAAAAAAAGGTCCCCCTATAAGAGAAGAGTTGAAGACCATCAACTTGTGAAGAATAAAACATTGAAGGATGCTTCATAAAAAATAGGAAAAAATATAAGTTATAAGAAAAATTACAAGTAAAAGGATTAAAAAAAGTAAATAGTGAAAAAGTATAAACTGAAAAGAAGAGAGAGGAACCACTACCCTACAAGTTGACATTACCTTTTTTAGATAGTTAAGGGAATTGTAATATTGAATAACATATAGATAAATTTTTATAAATCATAAATAAACAAAATATTAGCATTTCATTTATAAAAAATATAGATAACATGAAAAAATATGCATAATTAAGAAATAACTACTGTCAAATAAGATTATATTTTATGAAATAAACACAATACTATTAACTATTGATTTATTAGTTGTGGTGTTAAGGAGTATGCATAATAATATATAAGATATAATTATCCTTTTGAAATCCAATTAATATTGGGGAAAATAATTTTAGAAGTATTTGTGTGATCTATGAGTAAGTGTGAACATCATTCCATAATCAATTTTCATGTACCTTGGATTAGATGTGACGAATCCTATAAGAGTTTCTATACAACTAGAATACACAATGATAAAGTATCTATGAGGGTTGATTGAATAAATTTTGGTTAAATTTGATACATTATAATTTCTAATGGACTTCCTCATGTTGGATATGAATGAAGAGAGGAGACTTCTAAACATCGGGTGACCATTAATAGTCGTTTGTAGAGATTTAACTGGGGCTCAAAAGAAATAGTATTACTTGATATTATATGGTGATTAGGTGAAGTTAAACCTTCACTATTCCACGAAAAATTAAATTTAATAGGTTGGGGGTTTCCATGAAATTAAAAAGTTATACCTTAAACATATTTTTTACTGACAACATCATGTCGCAATTTCATTTTTTTATTTATTTTCATGTATTTTAATATAATTTAAGAGTTCATATTAAAATTTATAAAATCTAGAAATTTTGAACTTTTCATGATTATAGATAATGGTTTGAGGTAACCCATGTGACTACCCATTTGTAGGGAGTTTTTCAATCAATTTTATTAAATTCATAGGTTTCCTACATAGGTAGTGATTGATTGGTCCATACCATTTGAAAATAGTTGAAATCATGTGAGGCCTATTATGTGCATGGGAATAGGAGAATAACTAGTGCATGGTTTCTAGAAACTATATGGTATTCTATAGTAGGTTCTATGGTTTTAAAATAGTGGTTTCACATGTTTGGTGCATTATTTAGAAATAATGTGACCAAACTATGAGAGTGTGCATGTGGCTTCTAATGGATCTATCATGGTTTGCTTGGATTTTGGAAAACAATGAGTAAAAACCATTCAATATGTCCAGTTTCTTCCTAACATAAAGTTACAAAATTCTCTCTTTAGTTGATTTAAGGAAAAAACCGTCATCTCTTCCCCCTCTTGTTTGGATAACCATGGGTGTGTGTGGGGAACTCCTCTTCTCCATCTTCTGTAAATTCCTATCTTGTTTGCATCAATTTCAAGAATATTTTGTGTTATTTCCTTTCCTATTATCTTACACACTCCTAACTATATCCCTTTCCTCATGTTTTCTTGTCTTCTACGAACCCTAATCATTATTTGGGTGGATTTTAAGTTCCCATATAGTTTTAATCACAGGGATTTTTTTAGGGTATATATAAAGTGTTTTCATACTCAGTTGTAAATTATACATTGAAGGTCATGAATTAAGATGAGCTCACACATTAATTATGTAGGTGATCTTTTTTTATTTGTTTATATTACAAGTTATTGAACTCATGGATGTTTTTAATTACTTTTATTCCCAAATTATTCCTATATGTATTACCTTTGTATGGTATGGAAGTGTTTTCAAAAAATTTCAACACTTCAAAATTATTTTTTTCATGATAATTGTTTGAAAAAATACTTGATAGTCTCTTATAAAATAATTAATGTGGTTTAAAAGGTTCTTTGGAACTAGGTTCATGTTCTAGGGAAATGTTTTCTGTTTAGAGGGATATATTATAAAAAGGATGGAGTGGAACATTATTTTAGATTACTTGAGAACATTGGGTCTTGAAAGTGTGTTGAAAAAGTTTTAAAAAAAACTAAAATTTGTGATTTCAAAAGTCTTCTTGGCACCAAATAATTTTAAAGGATGTTTCAAAAAATTGTTCAAAAATTGTATAAATTATTTGGAATCCCAAGAACATTTTCAACGGCCTATTTGGAACTTTAATAAAAAGATTTCTTTAGATATTTTGATTTCCTTTTTTATTGATCCCCATGGTTTATATTATGTTTGATATGTATTTTGGACTTTAGGGGGATGTTTAATATTGTTTTATTATTTATTATTATGTATAGAAGTGAAATGGGTTGTTTCATGTGATGGTGTTGGATGTGAGAATAGGTTGATTGATTTTAATTTAAAATTTTAATTTTTGTGACAATCTTGTTGTTTCTTATTACTCGCCTCCTTTTATGAGATAATGATAACCCTAAGTATCTAATAATAAGGTATATATGTGTGTTCCACTTTCATAGTTTATATAGTTTATAAAGTTACCTAGGAAAGTTACACCCTTCATGGAGGTTTATGTTTGTAATAGATGGCCCCCAACGGGTGCATAAATATATGTTCTGATTCAGCATAGGGTTCTCTGGAGTGATGTGTCACAAGTGTACTAACTTTAGTATTTTTAATGTTAGAACCTAGTGACTTTTCCATGAATATTACATCCATGAGAAGATGATTCATGGGATCCAAATACAAATTTCAATTTTGTATCCCCTTCATTTTTGTTTCACATAACCATTTATTGTATGTGGATTTAAATATTTTTCTTCCTTTTATATCTTGGTGTCATTGTGTAATGTCCATGCCCGGATTCCACTAAAACTATTCCTCAATATGATTGGTTACTAGGCCTCATGAATTCCTCCCTATATGATAGAGGTTTCCGACATGTAGTGAGGGATTTTGGTGGGATAGTGGGGAGATTAATCTCTCATGTCATAGTAATATCACGGTGGAAAATTGCTATGGATTAGACATAGTAGTAAACAGACATATTTCGAATTCCATAAGTAAACTAAAATAGAGACATGTTGTAATAATAAATTGGAATGAAATAAAATCCCAAATAGTTATTCATAACATACACCACAGGCCAACCATTGGGCCAAACATATAAACACGGAAATTCAAAAGAAACTGATGTAAAATTAAATGGATCTACTACTAACTTTGATCCAGAAAACATAATCAGTCTCCAAACACATCCAAACTGCAATAGCCCAATCATAATAAACCACTCGAGTAGCTCTTCCTAAACATGCAACTCTAGGCCTCAACTATGTCCACCATGCAACTCATGATCAACCAGAAAAGCTGACATAAGGTCTGCACATAAACCCAATTGAACGTGAAGAGGTGACAAATAGTCTCAGAAGGCCACCCAACAAGAAACCTATAATGTATGCTTCTACAATTTTATAAAAAAATTCATCATAGATGAACCACAACTAAAAATAAATGAAATCCAATAAAATGAAACCAAAGTCAAACCCAGGTTCTGTAATCCCTATCAATTGGTAAAGTGCCACAATGGAAGTCATTATGTATATATGTATACAAGTATAGTCCCATACCTATATAGATATACATAAATATGAATATTAATTTGTATGTGAATTAAAAAACATGAAAATGATTCAACAATTAATCCTTGGGTCTGTAATTTTGATATCCTAGACATCCTGAGTAAGGGAATTGAGTTGGACATCTTGCTACTCAAGCCCTGCATCATTAAGTCAATATCTAGCCCTTAAATCCTAATCAACATGTACCTACTTTGGAAAATAATGTAAATATGTCTATGTAATCTATGTTACCAAAGGGGGATACTCATCCTACATCTATTTTCACTTGTACTCACCACAAATCACTGTAACAAAGGATATCGTATTCCAATGATCATTCCTATATAGAAAGATTCTAGGGAGTACATCTGGACATCCTCTAAATTCCCACTAAGTCAGATTCCATACTACATTTTCTATGTCACTCTAGTCTAATTTTTATTCCCTTGGTCTAGATCCATAGTCATTCATGACATTCAGAACTCAGATAGTATATAAGGGTATAAACCTTAGGGGACATGTAAAGAGAACACATTAGTGAGATTCCATGAAACACCCATCGAGTCATTTGACTGGTTAAGGAGATAATAATAATCATAAAAAGGTCCAAGTAAAGTGTAATCATACCCACAACTCAAGATATATTAACCATCAATGAGTATAATGGGTTCCATACGGATAACTAATTAGGGAGAGCATAATCATCCTGATCATAGGCTATGGAGATTTTACTCATCCCCATCACTCAGGAGAGTTTAATTTTCCATCAGTATGAAGGGTTTCATTACCATATCAAGGGGTTAAGGATCATCCTCATAAATCAAGAGAGCATAATCATCCAATGGTATTAATTTCCTAGGACTCCATGCTCGAATATCATAATCATTATATCAACATCCGGATTTTAGGAAAAACCTCTGGGCAACCCAACAATTTAGTAATAAAAATATATACATTCGGGCTGAACATCCATGCCCCAGATAGTACTGATGGGTTTACAAATATCTATTAGAAATAACATGGTTCGGAATATGGATCCTAATAAAGAATATCTGGGCTTCCCAACAAGAAAGATGTATCCTATCAAGAATGTATGGGTATCCCAAAAGGAATAAGGATGCCTCAGGTCAGGATTAATAGACAACAACTAGGAATAACCTCTTGTTATCATTGATGCATCAACAATAAACATGTGAAAGCAATAACAAAGAGTGAGGGTGGATAAATTCATAATCCCAACACAATAGCCATAGCCCCATGGTCTTGTAATTCCAGCACTAGTTATTAGGTGTCACTTGCAACCATCTCTTCCCAACCAAATGTACTAACTTAGGTTCAGTAAAATATTGGTCATGCATTTGGTCCCTTAATCCATAAACTATGAGGCATCCTACTGTTGATACTTTGGTCCATACATAATCAATGTTATCCTACTCAGGATCCATATCTATAAATTTAAGGTATGAGATCATCATGTGATCCTTAAATGGTAAGAATGATGGAGTCATCCTACTTGAGATCCTCAGCACAACATATAGGCGAATGCATCCTATAGGGGACCCTCTGTAACCGAACGGAGTAGAGGAATACTACATTGGATCCTCATAATGGTATATGGGTAAAGGGATCCATCAAGGGACACCCTGTGTCAATATATAAGCAAAGGAATCTCTTAGGGGTTCCATGGTAATATAAAGAATAAAGGGGAATTCTACACTGGATTCTCTCGGTAAAAACATAAATAGATTAATCCTATAGGGGATCCATGATAACAACCAGTCTCATAGCCTCTTGGGCCAAAAGGGAACATCTCACAAGGGATACATCCTCAAATGAAAGTCGTGAAGGAACTGATAAAAGGAGATTGTTCACAGGTCCTCAAAGATCAGGATCTCCAACTCTGTTGGTTTGAACTCTAAATTGATCATTCTCAATCAAGTCTCTCTTGGGAGATTACTGAATTCAAAATCCATAGGAATCACCACTCCATTAAGGTAGAATCCACAAAATACCCATTATGAGTCATCATACTACTCCACAGGTTTCACTATTGATATCTAAATGGAAAACTACAAAAAATGGACTACTCTTATGTCCAAATCCATTATTAGGGCGTAAAACAAGAAAATACCCTCAAATGGTACCAAATGTGGAGCACACCATGTGTAGAGACCATAAACGATGTGTACCATCAATGCCTTACATGAGCATGTACTTCCACTCGCCTAGGAATGTAAACACCTAAGGTATATGGCATGTAAAAAAGGAAACATGGTATGTACCACACAAAGGATACATGCCCATGTACCTCAACCTGAATGGCCATTTATGTGGCCATATAATGTACCTATACATGGAGTGAAACCTCCATATGGTCTGGTCATGTACTCCACATGCCCATGTACCCCCACATGGGTTCACCATTCTGAGTACTCAACCACACAACAGAGTACCAATACATGGCATGCACACCCATGTACACGACATGTACTCCCAAAACATCATCATCCTCAAATAGAAAGAACACACGGTGTGTCACCATGAACCAAATGTCATGTAACCTGGTTTCCTGAACTAAAAACCATCAGATTTCCCAAAATACTCTTTTTTACTCCCAAAAAATATATCAGGCCACTAGGGGCCATTAGTAAGAAAAATAGGTCATTAAATTTAGATAATGGAAAAATGAGGGGTTACATGTTGATAAATCAGAAATTCAAACATTTTTAAGGAAACTATCGAAGGTCTTCTAAAATCTGCAATCCACAGTTATCACACATCGATCCAGCATGTTGAAGGATTCACAACGGTGCCTCCCTCTCTATTTATATCTCTTTATCTCTCTTCCTCTCTTCCTCCATATCACATTCTCCCTTGGTCGAGTAGATAGGAGGATCTATAAGAGGACCGTATGTGACAATGATAAATGAATAAAAGAAAAAGAAAAAAAAGGGGCCTCGACACCTGACTCAATTTTATGATTTTCCTAGTAAAAACACCACATTCTAGAATAAATGGATAATATGAAATCCAAATGTGATTCCCCATTCAAAACTTATGACAGAACGAACCATCATGAATAAATTAATATTTAATATTTTAAATTGTAATTATTATGTATTCCGCTAAAAATTGAATAGCTCGGATTTCCACAAAAATAATATCCAATGGTAAATATAATATTCTAGGATGAACATAGTGGTTAAAAATATTATCCAAGATCATCATCTATGAGAAAAACAAAAAATTACCCCTTATAATTATTCAATAGAAAAAATTAAAATTTCTGGTCAAAATTGTAATTTAGAATAACATGGGTCCTTACAGACTCCCCGCCAGAAACCTTATCATCCCCAAAAAGCTTGGTGGAAATACTTGATTCCATGCTACAAACTCAAGAATCCGAAAAAAAAAATCTATTTGGGTTGTCTAACAACTAATATCATAGCATCAATGACTATCTCCTACACATACTAAATTTAACTTCGACCGATATGGTACTCCCCACCATATGAATACCCTTATCATCGCCTCAAAACAAAAGTAAATACTCAAAATCTTGGGGAAAATTATGAATTTAAATAGAATATGAGGTTAACTGCCATAAAATGGCCAATGGTTTACTCCCCCCCCCCCCATATGGATACCCTTACATGGATCCTCAAGTCCATCTTTAATAGGTTTCCATCCTCAACATGGTAACAAATTTATAATGAAAAAGGAGGTCGAGGTAGGGCCAATTATCTCCCAGCACACTCTAAAAAAATCCAACATAAAGAATGATCATCTCTATTAATAGTACACTATGATTATAAAAAATGGATGTGTATAACTCCGTTCAAGTCATCCTCGCATCCTATAAAAACCGTACTTGGATTTAGCCCTAGTTAAATCATCATATGGTACTCAATTTACTCCCAAATTCACCTATACTACAGAGGGACATTCATCACAAAACATTTTGGAATGAAACTCCTGGTAATATTTTAAATCATCAGTCCTTGGATCACAGCTAGCCAGTCACTAATTATCAAATGAATGGTTCTACATGCAACCAGTGTGTACCTTATCACATTACTCATACTCTAGTGACTTGTTATCTACAAGGAGAAGATGACCATGCCATATGGAACGTTAGTCTCATTAAGCCTAAAATTCATTATAAAAACTCTTAAAAAATAAATCACCTCACATGTGCCATGGTTTATTCCCTAAAAACCCATCACACTATTTCATTCAGAACATGAGTTTCTACCCGCCCTCTGACTACATTTTCAAAAGAGAATACATTGGATGACTCGTTGAGGAACCCGAACATTCTTTCCCATCAAACCCACTATTGAAAAACAATCACCCTATGTGCTTCACCAAAAAAAGTAATTGGCATGCCAAAAAGAAAAACTGAACCACCTTCCATGAATTGATCTCTAAACGAGCATAAAACTTGGGTCACTTCCAAAAAATGCATCTGAAACCATGGACCAAACTCACAGATAGGATACCCCTAAACAAAATGGACATCAACCTACAGGGGTCTGGGTGAAAACTATGGGCCTCTAGGTCTCCAACCTATCCACATGGAACAAGTCTCACTACCACGAAATAATTTATAACAACCTCTCCACTAATATCAAACCTCTCTACATAAGGTAAACTTCACAATGTTTTATGAGGGTTAAAATAGAAAACATGGTCTACATGGGATTGATCCTCACTGATAATATTTAGAAGGAAATAATCCCATGATATACAGACCCTATGCTTTTAAAAATATCATTACATGATATTAATCATAATTAATCCTCAAATTTCAAGTCATGGATCGTAATGTATAGTGTATTGGATATTAGGTACATAGTTAAACATCATGATTCCAAAATAAGAATATATTTTATTTAATATTAATAAAGAGCTCATAACATCATTTGAGACCTTACATATGCATACGATAACCTAGGTAAATACATGAATAAATGGGTCATCTAAAATGTCTAGTTTGGAAATAAACAATATTTCAAATATTAGCGCATTGGTTAGAAGGCATAACATAATGTTATAAAAAGAATTGGAACATTATTAGACATATAGAATAATAACATATAGAAAATTGAAACATATAACCATATAATCATAGTAATATTACATAAATAAAAAACACGACTTTATCATGAGTCAAGGCACATTTCACATAGTTGAGAATGGGTTAAGACTAACTTCCAATACTGTTTCATATGGAAAGTGAGTCATGGATAACCACCACGATTGTTTCACATGACGTATCATGAGATAGAGTATTACCCAATGAATTGGAGTGATATCTAGGTTCACCCATCATATCATGTTCATTAATATGTTTTCCACATATAGAATCATTCATAATAAATCAATCATAAACATAAGGGTTTCCCATAGAAAGAATTGGGTATCATAATCATGTCAACAAGAATAACATAAGGGAATACCATAACGGTGTACATGGAATAAATGATTTAAAACATACAAGGAAATTAAAATGGAAATAGGAATAAATCATGATATTTTATTTAAAACATTATTGAATACATGTAAAAATTGTTTTTAAAAACATTATAAATAAAAAAATAGTGTGGTTTAAAGAAAGTATTAATGATTCATTAAAATGGAAAAAGGAATAATTGTTTGTATAAAACCAGAAATTAAAAAGATGTATTTTCATAATAAAATGACTAATTTTAGAAAAATAATGGAGGATTAAATAATATTATATAGTGAACTTGAAAATGGGTATGAAATCCGGAAGTTACATAAACCGAGTAAGCTTTGCAAGAAGATTTGAAAAGGGACCATTATTAAAACATACATTACCCCATTAAATAGTGATTATATCCTATGGATATATGATTTAGAAAAATATAAATATAATTTAGAATAAATACATAAAAAATAAAGAATGTTTTCATTAGGAAAATAGAGAGAAACATAACCCCGGGGAAATATAGAGGTTCAGAAAGGATCCCTTACCTTATGTGTGAAATGGTTCTGCATTGGATTTTATTGACCTGGATAATAAAATTATATTCACTCATTTACTAATAAAAATAATTTTATACATTAACTTTTTTCACTATTGTTTTATTGAGATCATTTATCGTCATTTCAATGAGTTATATAGATTAATTTCATCATTTGGGAGTGTTTGTTTTATTGGTTTTCATGATTGGTTCACTTTTATATGAGTATTGAAGTTTAGGTAGAATGTGAAAAAATATCTACAATTTAAATTATTTGTTATAAATGAAAAACACAAGTTTAATTGATATTATATGTTATTTTTATTCCATATATTATGATTAATCATTAGATAACGTGTTAGTGATAATTGTTTGGATTAATTTTAGCAGTTTTTCGATCACAACAAACTCATTGTGTTCTATTATTCAACATCATGTAATTATAATGGTTCCAACACATTACATAAGATATAAAAAATATATTATAATCTTTTTCAACCATAAAATTGGTTTCATTATCAAACTTAAATAATGTAGTATAAATTGAAAATTCATTATCCTTAACTATGATAAATTAACACATCCCAGATTATGTTTACATTTTTAAAACAAAAGGAGAGGGGAAGTAATTGATGATGAATTAATACATAAACCTAATAAAATTACATTATATTTAAGGTATGGTAGTTATCATTTCATTTTTATGTTGGGATGTAGGGATAGAATAAAAACAGAAATAACATGAGAAGAAAATAAAAGAAAAGGAAAGAGGAAGTTGCCTCTAGAATATATCCTCCTTGAGAGACCCCTTAGTTCAATGGCTTTGGTATATTGATGAGGGAAAGAGATCTCGGAAGTGGGGGATAGGTTTGGGATTATATTTGAGCCAAATTACAAAAAATATCAATTCTAGACAGGTGTCAGGAGAAGAGGTGGTGAGAGGTGGTATTTATAGTGGAGGAAAGGGGTGTTTTCTCATTATTTTACTCATTTGTTTATTATTAAAACCAAGAAAAGTAATAGTGAGGATTATTGTTACTAAATAAAATAATTAGTGTATATGAGTTCAAACCAATGGTCACATACATCATCCATGACTCACTCATGAATCAAAAATTATTTTATTTACTCATATTGTAAATTATCATATCTCATTATTGACAAAAAATTCATGTGTTTCAGAAAAATACCAAAAATTCACTATAACTATTTTTGGATGTGTATAATTCAAACATGAACCCTATTTTATGAAAATAAATTTCTAATTAGGATAAATTTAATTTTTCATTAAAATCAACATTTTCTCCAAAAATATAGATTTTACAATTATAACTACTTTTATAATAATTTCAAAAATTAAATAAGGTCTCTTAAAATCATCATAAAATCATAATAAAACAAAATATGAATTTATGACTACATTTTAAGAAAATATATGTTTTCTTTTAAATTACTAAATTAGTCATAAAACAGTAATTAAACATTTATGACTTATAAAAAGACCAACACTTAATTAATCATTTCTTAAACATATTATTAATAATTATATGAAATAATTATATCATAATTTAATTTATAATATTCCTAAATTTTATTTATAATTTCTTAGGTGAGTTGTCTATTCATTTTTTCAGTGTACTATTCATAAGGGTCATTTTACTATTCTTATGGACAAGTTACCATTTTATTAGTACATGTTCCTTGACTTCTAGAAATACCAATTATTTAATTAATTCTTCATATATAATGTTTTAATTACATTCTTAATGTATTTTAATGTGAATTATACTACATAACATAATTATAAGATGTGGACTTTCATTGATAAAACTTTAGTTTGTTACACCGGAGGTCATAATACTAATGAAGAAGAGAGACTGAATTGAAACTCATCATGAATCCACATGCTGTAATACAACATAGAGGCCTAGTTCATAATAAAACTCCTAGTACCTATCAAAATAATACTGAGTGAACCAGCTAGTTAACTAGGACTTGAGAAACAACACCCTACAGGGGCACCACAGAATTGTGTCACATTCCATATTGACCTACTATGGTTAATGCACCTCTCGTGAAAGTGGACTGAGTCATCATCCTCAAAATAATTTCTCAACTTAGATCTACATAACATACCATTAGAATGAAAAATATATGTTTGTATATAGGTTCAATTAAATAGACCCCTGTCATTAGTAAAATCACACACTAGAAGGCCTATATGTTGTGAATCCCACATGCCAAATATGATTCATGAGACACCAATTTCCTTTTTCATCCCAGAATCAAAATCCATCAATTACCTATGGCCAATGGCCAAGATACAGATATCCATAGTAAATCATAACATCCACACAACATGGGTGTCACATAAGGAAAAAACCTATGCAACTGTAACATCGTCGATCAGAACAAAAATCCCAACGTTCGGCAGCTTATACTTCCTACCATAACAAGTGTTATTAAAACACCAGAATAATATCCATCATAGGTTCTGACACATTCCTAATACTCCTATCTACCATATCCAATATTTTAAAGAATATGAAAAAACTCATCTAATATCAATATGTATCATCCCATCCTGGATTCCTTTAAAATTGTTCTATGAGCAATTTTGGTACTTGGCCTCATGTTTGCCTCCCCATATGATAGAGGATGCCAACTAGAAGAGAGGGCCTAGGGTGTAAAGTGGGGAGAATATGAACTCATATCAGAGTAATAAATAGTATAAAATAGATTATTATCATACACAGTAATAAAAAAAGTAGAGTACAGAAGTAGTAAAGAAACAGAAATAAAAACATGCTATAATAATAATTTAAAAACCTGTAATATCTTGAATAGATATACAAAATATACAACACTGGTCACCAACTGGACAACCATACCATCATAGAAATATAAACAAAGTGAAGAAAAATTGTAGGGATCTAATAGTAATTGTGATCCGTACTACGTACCTAGTCTCCAGACACTATCAAATAGTAGAAGCCTGGTCATAAGAACCCACTTAAGTAGCTACGCTCGAACATGTAACTATGGGACACAGCACTATCCACCATGAGACTCATTCTCAAACATAAAATTAGACATAAGGTCCACATGTACACCAGGGTGTAGGTATAGGGATGAGAAATAATCTCATTAGGCCACCCCGATAAGCGACCTAAAAATTATTCTAATACTATTGTAAGGGAAAACAATGTGATCAGCCTAGCTATAACACAACTAAAAAGAAATCAAATCCAATAATGTGGAACAATATTTGATCCTAGGGTCCATAATCCATGTCAACTAATAATGTTTCACCAAAGATATCCATATCTGTATATGTATACATATATAGACCCATACCTATACATATATACACAAATATGAATATTCATTGGTAAGTGAATCAAATAACAAGAAAACCAATCTATAGTTGATCATGGGGTTAATAATCCTGATCACCTAAACATCCTATAAAAGGTAATTGAGATGGATATAGTTCCACTCAATCAATGCATAATTAAGTAAATCTATGAGTTCGTATTCCAAGTCAGCATGTACCTACTTCAGCCAATGATGTAAATATCTCTCAGAAAGTTACATCACCACATGGGGATATGCATCATACATCTGAGCTCACTCGTGCTCACCTCCAATCACTGTAATGAAGGATACCATAAAGAGATGGTGAATCCCATAAAGGAGGATTATAGGGAGTACATATGGAAATCTAGTAAATGTTCAGCAAGTCAGTTCACATACGTCATAGGCCATGTAAATCAAATCCAATGTCTAAGCCCTAGTTCCCAGACTGTAGGTGTTCAAGACAATGGAAAATCAGATACTCTCTCAGGGGCTGAACCATAGGTGACCTATAAAGATAACTCACTATTGAGACACCATGAAACACCCCTTGAGTCTTGTAAATTATTAGGTAGAGCATAATCATCCTGATTGTTGGTTGAGGATAGGATAATCATCCCCACAACAAGGGTGAGAATAATTTTCCATGAGAATAAAGGGTTCCATACCCATAACTGATTATGGAGATGTAATCATCAAGATCATAGGCTAAGGAGAGAATACTCATCCCCACCACTCAAGATATTGTAATCATCAACAAGTATATGTTGGGATATACTCCTACCTATGGGAGGGTAATAAGCCTCATTACTAGAGAGAGAGTAATCATCCATGAGTATTCATTATTAGGGATTCCATGCCCTTATATCATAAATATAGTTTCAACATCCGGATTCTGGGAAAAAAATATGGATATCTTGACAATGTAGTAATATATATATATAGGATCAATATATAAGACCCAAGTATTACCTTTGGGTGTGAAAGTAAATATAATAAATAGCATGAATCAAAATCTAGATCCCCAGTTGTCATGTTTGTGTATCCCAAAAATCAATATGGGTCTTAAGAAAAACATATGAGAATTTGAAAAGAAATAAAGACACCTTGAATTATCCTTAACAACTCCAAACAATAAAGCACCTATGGTAAACATCATTTAAATGGTAAAAAACATGTGAAAGAAATAACAAAGAGTGAGGGTGGTTTAATGCATAAAACCAACACTACAGCCACAGCCCCATGGTCTTACAAGTTTGGAAGAGTTTATAATGTGGAACTTATAACCATATCGACTCAAACCCAACATACTGACTCTAGATTGATCAATCAATGGGAACCCACTAGGTTACTCAAGTCAAACACTAAGTGGTATCCAACTTGGGATCCTCATGTCCATGTATAAGCTAAGACATCCTACTCGGTATCCATTGCTATAACGTTAATGGAGGAATCAAGCATAGGATCCTCAAAAGGTGTGAAAGATGGAGGCATCCTACACTGGATCCTCAAAAAAACACATAGGTAAAGGTGTTCTATAGGGGACCCTATATAATCGTTATAAGTATAGGCACACTAAATGGGATCCATAAAATCATACAAAGGTAAAGGGATCCTTCATGGGACTCCCAGGGTCTGGATATAAGTAAATGTATCCCTCAGGGGATCCTTAGTAATAGAAAGAAGATAGAGGAATCATATATGGGATCCTATAGGTTGAAACATTAATAATGGAATACAATAGAGGATCCTAAATAACATCTAGTCTCATGGCATCTTAGGATAGAAGGGAACACCTCACCAAGTATGCATCCTAAAAGGAAATCCACTAAGGTACTATTCATAATAGACAACACATGGATCATCACAAATCAAAATTGCAAACTAGGTTGGTCTAAACACCCCACTTATCCTTCTCATTCAATTCTCTCTCAGGATATGACTAAAATAAAAATCCATAGGAAGAACCTCTCAAATTATATAGAATCCCCAAAACACCCATTAGGAGTACTCAAAATGGTCCATGAGTTTCACCATCCCGATATATGTGGAAAACTACATAGAGTGGACTACTATTACATTCAAATCCAAAATCGGGAAAAAAACAAGAAAATATTCACAAATGGTGCCAAAGGAGGAGTACACGAAGTGTAGAGACTATACACGGTATTTACCCTCAAATCCATATGCTGGTGTGTACTTCCACTATCCTGGGTGTGTAAAAACCAATGGTACATGGCATTTACAGAGGGAAAATAGTGTTTACCCTACACTAATTACCTATTTGTGTCCCTCAACTGGCTTGGCAATTTACATGGATAGGTCGTGTACTTAAACACAGTTTGAAAATACATGGGGTCTGATCATGTACTCCACATGGCCATGTAACCCTATATGGGTTCGCCTGGCAGGGTACTCATCTATATAGTTGTGTACCAGTACACGGCCTGTACACCCCTGTACATGGTGTGTACTCTTAAAACATTATCTTACTCGAACATGAATAACACAGAGATTGACACCCTGAACAACACATTGATTAACCTGGTTTTCCAGAATCGAAAACCTTCAAATCGCCCGAAACTAGCAGTTTACCCCCCATAAAAAATCAGGAAAATAGGTGATGTTACCAATAATAATAGGGGATGAAATATAGAATACGGATAAACTACAATGTTATAAGGTTAAAACATAAAATGTCCTACAATTAAGCAAAACCCATTGAAGCTTCGCACAAATCTTCCATCCATGGTTGTTGCACGTCGATCTAGTATATTGAGGGATTTGTAATGGTACCTCCCTCACTCTCTATATCACTCTCTTCCACCCTCTACCTTCCTCCCTTAGTTGAGAGACATATGAGGAGACTTAGTAGGGGAGTACATGAGAATAAAGGAAGAATGAAATGACATTAAAAATAAAAGGAAGAAAATAAATATAAAATTAAAAGAAAAGGGGGGGTCTGGTCATCCCAAGCACTCGACTAAATTTTATACATTTCCTAATAAAAACTACTCGTTTTGGAATCAACAGTGGATATGGAATCTCAATCCAAATATCCATTCAAAATTTATCACTAAATGAACTGCACGAATAAATTAATATTTAATTAATTAAATATTAATTATTAATTATAGCACTTATATTAAAATGGCTAAGATTCCCAAAAACCATTAGTTCTTGGGTAAACACCCTATTATAGGACCAATATAATGGTTAGAAAAATTGTCTGAGATCATATTCAAGAGAAATGAAAAAATTACCCCTTATAATCATCTGATAGAAAAAATTTAAATTTCTGCTCAAAATTATTGTCTAGAAAAACATGGGTCCTTACACAATGTATTTATGTAATTTATTTGATATTGTTATTGGTTTAATTTAAAATAGATTTAGAAATGGATTGGGAAGTGTGGTTTCCAATGTAAAGTGATGTTTCTTATAAAAAACAATTTGAGTAATTTTTAAGAAAATTTATGAAATGATTTTTTTGTTTAATAAATGAAATTTTATCTTTTTTATTTTGAAATTAATTTTAAATTATTTTCCTAATTTATTGAGTGGGTTTAAAATTATGTTGTCAGGTTGGATGAGACGCCTTTTTTGTTAAAATGTGTGACCCTTGTTTTTAAAATATTGTTTCAATGAATGATATATGTTTTCCATATGGTTACTTATATGAAGAATAGATTTATAATTTACATTCAAACTAGTATTTATCAAATTTAATGTGAAAGGAATTTTATAGACACTTTGATTAAATATTAGTTGGACTTTTTTAATCTCACCTTTCATATTCACCTATGTCTCTATGTAGATATTATGTTTTATCTTTAGGTGGCTAGTATTTATTTAATACCATAGATGCTCATTGAGTTCATTTTTGGATGTGTTGGGATGTTCTAAGTGGTTACAGGTAACATGGAGGCTTGGTTAGATTTGTTTTACTTACTTTTATGGGGGCTCTTGTATCGGAGTGTTCAGCCTAGTGTATTCTTTCTTTGTTCAACTATATTTTTATTTTAGTGATCTAATTATCTTGTTAAGAAGGTTTATTATCATATTTTACTATGTTTCATTTATATCTTTATTTATTTATACATATTTTATATTCATGGATTCCCATCACCTAAAGAGATCATGTCATATTCTACATAGTTTCCACTATTAGATTATATGTAAATTTGAGGGTGAAATCACTCCCATATGTATGTTCTTGATACCTAGGAACTAATTTGTATCCCTTGTTGATTGGGAACACCCATTGAGCCAACTGGTGGGCCGGGATAGATGATATCTTTATGTTTTCATGGGTCAGTCCTTTACAAATTGTATTATAGGATAGATTTACCAATAGGGTACAACATTCTTAGAACACCCATTTGTTATTTTAGTGTTTCATGGTATAATTGATTTATCATTACCATCAATAATTTGGAGGTTGGTTATGAGTGGATTCATGATTAACACACTTCTCAAAAAATAATTATTTTCCATGGGTAGTGGTGTTTAGATTCTAATTGATTATTATTATTTAATTGAGATTTTAGATTGGTGGTTTAATTAGAATTGTATGAGTTTAATTAGTGTTTTAGTTGGACTATGGGGTGAAAATAAAAAAATGGGTAATGATGTGATGTTAGCTTGCATGGACTAATAAACCAGGTAGTGATAAAATTCTTGATTTTCGATATGGTTTAGGAATTATGGAATAACTTGTTACTGGTCCATCAAAGCATATTCACAAGTCAAGCATGAACTTAAATGTTGTTTTGGATTTATTTTCACACTACCATTAGTTGATACCTTGTGTGGTGGTAAATTAAAAGGATTTGTTTGATACAATTATGTTATTGATTGTATTTTTTTAATTTTTTTTATTTTTTACTTAAAAAATGTTTTGGAAAATGTATTTTTGGGTAAATTGGAGTGATTTAATGAAAAATATTTTTGGATTGAAATTAATTCTTAGGTATTTCTATAAAATGAAATTAATTTTCCTGAAATATTTATTTAAATGGTGGATTTCTAAAGGTAATTCAAAATGTTTTAAAAAATTTTAAAATTGCATATGTTTTTTTAAATAAAAAAGGTAGTTCCATATTTTAAATATAATTTATTGGTTTTGAAATATGAGTAAAAATTTTGAAATTCCATTAGAGAATTTGAATTTTTAAATCAATTAATTTGATTAAAAATGGTTAAGTGTTTTAAAAGAATATAGGTTTTTGTTAAAATTGCTTTGCTTCATTATAGAATTTTACAGTTTTTAATGGAATGGGTTTTGGCTTGTATTTTTTCTTATTTAATGAATTCTTTTGGATTTTACCCATTTCTGTGTGTTGGTACTGGTTATTTAGTTTGAAAAAACGAATCAATTTATTTATGTTTTTTGTCATTTAAAGTATTCTAATGACAAAGGTCTTGATGAAATTTGTAAGGTTTATTTGTCGATTTTAACCATAGGGTGATTCCTCTTGTTTCTTGTTTATATCCCTCTTAGTTTATGGACATTCCAAGACTCTTAAGAGAGTGAATGATTTAATTAACCCATCTCATTATGTTTAGTTGCCTCTTGGATATTTATTCATGGTGGCGGTTTTTTCAATGGTGTTTTCTTGAGATAGTATAGGTAGAGATTCCACAGAGTTCATAAGTATAATTTTGTCCCCTATTTCTTAGTTATTCATAGGAGGTTATAACCAATACCCCATATTATTTGTGTTTTATAGTTTCAAATCCTAGTCATTTTAATCCCCAATGGTTATGATATCTTATCTTTTGTTAGAGGTGGCCATTTGGGTCATGTTTAGTAGTATCTTATGGAGATATGCATGAGGTAATTTTCTATGTGATCCGTATTTTGGGTGAAGGTGTATTTTGGAATTATTTCTCAATGATCTTAGAGTATTTTAGGTTTTTTAGGTAACCATAATTTATTTTATCATTTTGGTTATGTATGGGTTTCATTTGTATGAGTGGTGGTTATTTTGGGATAATAATTTCTCTTTTCATTTATGCAGAGTTTGGGCTTTGTGTTTTGGTAGTCTGACAGATTGAGTAGGAGAATCCATGGGTACGTTATTATTGTAATATGGAAGGGTGCATTTATTCTATTTATCCATGGTTTCTACTGGGATACAATTATATTTTCATAATCACCATGGGTTGGAGTTCATAAATTTTGGCCCTGAATTTCCCTTCTTGTTGTTTCGTGACCCGAGGTGAGAATTAGGTTGTTCTATGTTGAGGAATACTCATTATTGGTTGTATTTATTTAATTTATTTACAATGTAATGTGTTGTTGAACATTTTTTGTGATATATTATATTTCCCATTATAAGTTTTGGTTTATTTATGGATTTTATTAGGTTTCTAGTTAGGGTTTTTTTCATTAGGGGAGTCTTATCCATTACATTAATGGTTAGTAGAAACATGTATGTTTTGTTGAGGTCAATTTTATTTGTCTTTTTATTGATTTTTATACTAATTTCTATGAAATAAATGGGTCGGGATATATATGTTGGTTCTCCTTTTTCTTAGATATGTTAGATTGATGGTTATGATCTATCCTTTTTGCCAGGTTTCACATTGATTCTTGTGAATTATTTTCAAAGATTTGGATGAATTTTTGTTTGAGTGTAATATAATTTAAATTAGGATTCTTATAAACTTTTTACCCAAATTCCATTCCTCCTATTATAGAGTGTGGTGTTTTTAAATATTTATTTATATTACCTTTTTATTGACATTATTAATGCATAAAGTGACATGTTGGGATGAATTATGACACCACCATGTAATTTTTTTTATATTTTTATGGTATTTTACAATACTTGTAGAGTTTGGTTTAAAATTTGAAAAAATATGAAAATTTTCTCCCTTTCAGGTTAAGTTAACACATTTTAAGGAAAACATTCTAACTACCCCTATATTTGGATTTTTTTTGTTCAATTTATTCAATTCATGGATTTTCTACATAGGTAGTGCATGGTTGGATCTAAATCATATATACCAAATATAAATTATGCAAGACATTTTGTGTGTATAAGTACTAGTTCATGTCCTCCACATGATTAGTAGAAATTATGTGATAAGGAAATGAAAATATATATTATTTTAATTTAATGTTTTCTCATAATATTCTAAAACTTTGTAAATTGTGTGACCAAACTATGCGAGTTCATGGGTTCCCTTAAGTGGCCCAAATGGTCGGTTCATGGTTTAGAAAATCATTTTTCCCTAACTTTTTGAGATTCCAATTTCATTAAAACATGAAATTTCTCATTTTCCACTATTTGATTTTATGTTGGGAGATCCTCCCCCCTTACCATCATGTTTAAATAGCCATGGATATGCTTGGGGAGCTCTAATTCTCCTTTCTCCATTGATTTTGAGCATTTTCCACAAATATCTAGCATATTTTGAGGTATTTCCATCACACTTATATTACCATCTCCCCCTATTCTCCATTACTTTATTTCTTACCTTATCATTAGATCCCTAATCATTTGGTGGGTAAATTTTAGGTTTCAAAATAGTTATAATGATGGAGAATTTATATTTGGGAGTTGTAAAGAGTGTTTCCTTGACTGGTCGTTCATTTTCCATTGAATGTGACACATTGTGATGAGTTACCACTTGAATGAGGTAGGTTATTTTATGTCAATCCTTATATATTAATTTTTATGTAATTATTATATGTAATAATTTTATTTTATTTACAAATTAATCCTATATGTATGACTTGGGTGGGGTTTAAAAATGGTTTAAATATGGTTTCAACAATTGAAATGGACTTTTCTCATGCCAAGTGTTGGTTAAAACCCCTAATATTATTCTTTAAGGGAATTAATTTGTTTTAAAAGTTTACTTGAAATAGGATTCATTTTAAAAATAATGATTTAGTGTTTTAAAGGAATTTAAAACAAATTGGCCTAGAATTTATTTTTTTTAGATTGTTGGGACATGATGGTATTTGGTAACTTTTTCAAAAATGGGAATGGGAGGATTAAAATGGGTTCCTAGAATCAAATGGTTTTAAAGAATGTTTCATTAAATAGTTTTGAAGTGGATAAATTATCTTTGTATTACATGTTTGTTTTCAAATATTTTTTTTGGAATTGTGAAACAAATAGATGATTTGTAATTTTGATTTCCCTCATTAATGATCCCCTTAGGTGGAATAATGATACCATAGGTGAATGGTTTTTCTAAGGGACTTTGGATGAATCCAAATGTAATAATAATAATTTTATTTTTGGAAAAACATTGGAATTTAATTATACTATTTCATTAATGATATTTTTATCATTATTTCTATTATTTAAAGGGTTAATAATATAATTTCAATGAAAATACATATCCTTTGAAACCTGTACTTTGGAATTATAACTTATTATGAAAAAGGATTTTATGAGTGGGGGTAGACAATCTCTAATCAATAAATGGTTAAAGGGAAGATAATACCATGTAAATAATATCATTTTTGATAAAGAAGAAGATATTTATAATATATATTTAATTGAAAAGTCTCAAATAAGAAATGATAGAGGGACTTGGGAACCCGTGCTTTGCACTTCAAGCTGCCTCTTTTGGATCTAATCTAAGGACATCAGAGGAGGTACTTTTACTTAGAATAAATCATTAGGAACATATTTATCAAAGTTTTAATGTGTATTTTTTATGTGATATGGTGGAGTAAATTTCATTATATGAGAGGATAAAGGGGTGGAGAAGAGGTCTTTATATAGGAAAGGGGAAGGGTATATTTAAAATTATTGATTTTTTGTTATTTATACACAGGTATATGAATAAGGTTTATTCCAATTACATTTATTATTATTTGATTTTAAAATTCTAGGTTTTTTGACATTTACAATTTTAAAAACCAAAATTCAACTTAGACATTTCACATTAAAAGTAAATAATAAAAAATAATTATTTATTATAATACAACAAAACGTTGGTTTTGAAAGTTGATTTATAGGTTTGATAATTAACTATGTTATATTTAAATGAAATTTTTTACATTCAAAATGCATTTAAATTCATAAAAAGGGATTTATAAATTTTTAATTCATATTTATATTACGATGTGGTCGTAAATGTTATTGTATTTTTAAAAACATAATTTTTTAATTTTCACAAAAAAAACTGTAATTTTTCTCATAATACTACTAAATATAAATATTATGATTATTTAAACATTATGATTCCATATATAATTTCCATTTTATAATATTAATATTCTAATTCATAGGAATTTATCATTTAAATAAATATTTATAAGAAGAGTTTTGGCAAGCCAAACATTATAAATTATGATTTCAATGTTAACCAAATGACTATTTCTATCTTCTAATGATTAAATTATCCAAATAAAATATAAATTTTATGATATCAAGACACTATATATATATATTATAAATTAAATTTTCAAATGAAATTAATAAATATTTCATAGTTTTATGTCAATTTAAAACGTATTTATTATCATTTTATGAGTTAAATTTTACATTATCAAAATACACATATAAAATATTAAAATAATAATTTATGAATTATTATATAAACCAATAAAAACCACCCTTGTATTATTTGAGTGTATAAATTTTATTTTTTAATTTTATAATCAAATAATGCACATATAATGTAATATGACATTATGACATTAATTGGGATAGTTATATATTAATATTAAATCATTATAAAACAAGGGAAATAAAATGTGTATTAACCTATTCCAACAAATTAATTACTATTAAAATTTTAATATGAAAATAAATATATAAATAATATTAATAAGTTTATCATATAAAAAAATATCTGCAAATAAAATATGAACTAATTAAAATTGATATCACAAAACTATATTGCTAAATAATTATTATTCATTAAATTCCATTATGCTACGAGAGTTAAACATACATTTTTAATATTATTTTTTCAATACAATATTAATAATAGAGTCATAAGAATACATTATTAATTTTTTTCGAAAGCATAAAAATAAAATAAATAAATGTCATAATAGCAAGCTTTCTGGATAAGTGATAATGAATTTAATACTATTTAATAAAATTTATGTTCTACTTACTATTTTATAATTAAAAAAATAATTTATCATTTCATATTATTAAAAAAATCATTTTGTGGTTATTATTAATGAAAAAAAGATTATATAAATAATCATTAAAAATTCATATGTTATAATACAAACCAACATCAACCATGGCTAATCATATCCTCTAACATTAATATCCCATCCATATGAATGAAATAATCATAAGTCGTAAAATTAAATTCCTCTAAAATTTATCATGTCATCTGATTCCCTTTATTATCTTGCCAAAAAGTATCTATTCATTAACCAAATAAAAATGTCCTAGAAAATTATCATATTACTATACTAATGACTATAATTAAATAAATTAAATAATATATCTTCCTTAAATAATTAAAATAAAAATAATAGATTTTATAGAAAAATATCTTCTAATAGATATACTAATCACTTTCCATACACAAATATTCTATTAATAAATTCCCTTTTATAGATACCTCATGAGTTTAAACCATCCCGATCTCTTTACCTACTTGATTTCCCAAGACTTGCCTTTAAAACCTTACACTATTACTGTTTTATTTTTATCTATCCAGGGGTAAAAATGTTAAGACTCAATTGGGGTCAGCATAAGAACTAAAGGTTGTTACCTAATTACTAGAGGATAAAAATAGGGTCAAGGGTGTCCATATAACTATTGGGGAATGATATAATATCAAAGAATGTAATATATATATATATATATATATATATATTAATACCAGTATATTTTAAAATTGTGTTATTCAAAATCATTATTGAAACCATTTATTGAAATCATAGTGGAAAAGTAATTCAATAACAAAAATAGAAAATCCCAGGTAGATGACTCACACTAATCCCTCCATGCATGAAATTAGCATATAAGATTATAAAATATACAACATTACATCCCCCGATGAGAAAAAAATCAAATTGTGAATTGTATATAAATAATAAAACCATTAATTTTCCAACATTACAAAAAAACGTATTTATAAACACAGAAATGTATGGGAATGGGTGAGTAACACTTTAACTAAAATAATTATCACAAATCGCTTCCATAAGTTATAATTTTTAATATATTTCAAATCAATTTACCATTTTTGTTTGGAGAAAAAAATGAAATAGTTTATAGTTTGACATTTTATAAAATATTTAATCAAGGAATACTAAATTCAAAGCACTCTTACCAAAGAATACATATTTACAATTATAATAAATCTATATAAGTTATCAAACAGAACATATTACCATAAATTGTGTGATCATTAGAAAAATAATTTTTTTCCAATATACCAACACAAATAATTTATTCCATTAGTGATTATAGTACCCCTATAATCAATATACACCCCCTAAGTGATTTCTTAAGGTATTACAACCCCATGAATTCCTATTCCTAGCCCATGTCACCCATGATTCCCATAAATTTAAAAATATTTACCCAAATAATTCATTTTCATTACAAAATAATTATTAATTTTAAAATTTATAATGAAAAAATATATTATAAATTCCAAAATAATTTAAGATAAAAAAAATAGTTGTAAAGACCCGTAAAATTCAAGGGAAAGTTTTTCTAAATTTTCTTTGGGATTTTACAAGAACGCGGTTTCTGACGGCACTTGATTCCGAGGCCCGGAGTGCCCGGAATCAATTTCCGAAGTTTGGCTCGGGTATGTTCAGTGAACGAACGAGCGGGTTTTTCTAACTTTTGAACCGGTGCTCGGAATCTAATTCTGAGGGCACCGATGGAATCGTAGTGCCAGTTTTTGCTTAGAAACGCCTCTTTCGGAGTTGTGTTTGCTCGGTTGTGCTTTTTAATTTTTGGGGTTTATGTTAAGAAATAAAATATAGTTGTACGACAATTTTATTTCATTTCACATAAAGCCGCTTAAAGACCACTTTAAGCTACTTAAGCTGGGTTGAAGCGGATAGGGTGCAATTCAAAATTTCCTGCCCACTTGGTAGGATATTTGTGAGGTGGGACCCACATGAGCCGCACCGTTTCTTTTCTTCATAAGTAACGCACCCGCACCCCCCTATTAAACGAAGTCAACCGACACATTTCCTTAATTTCTTAACGCCTCTATTTAATTGGGCAGTTACGTTTTACAATTAATTCTTTGAAATTAATTGTGAGGGTTACGTCGTTTGAATTTTGAAATCGTTTGTGAAAAACAATAAAATAAGTCCTTAGCCTCATTTTATTTTGGGGTTGGGAAGCGTTGTGCTGAGTTTTCCTCTCCTCCTCCTCCTTCGCGAAGAACATGAAGAACGCGCCACCACTGACGAAGAATGCTCGTTTTCCTTCCACGGAATTTCACCCCTTCCGCGGCGAGACTCTTCAACGGATCTTCTTCTTCCCCTTCATCGTCAACGGATCGATGAACAAGCTCGGAAGCGGAATCGGGTAGCAAGCGACGACGACTTCGCCTTCCCTTGAGTCGGATGAATGCCGAAGTCCCCCTTCGACGTCGTCATCCCCACGACGCCATACCGCGACAAACCTCGAACGACGACGCCTCCTTCCGATCGGCTTATACCCAAGGTAGGGAATTGTTTATGAAATATTAATGAACCCCATGCTACTTCCTTCTAAATCAATGAACGCGGATCAAATAAACATTAATTTGATTCTCAAAGATTATGTTGCGAGTTGGGTTTTTATTTTTGGTGTTCTATTATCTTTTGAGAAAAGAACGACGAGCACGGACCAACCAATTCCAGTTTGATCCGCAGATCGTTCGTTCATGCGGATTTTTTTTAGGATTATTATTTGATTTGTTCGTGATTATTACCTTGACGATCTTCGTGGATTTTAAAACCAATTGTTATCGAATAACACGAGGGGGCCGGACCGCACAAACACGGCTGACCCTCCTCCTTTTTTTCATGTTGGTTCCTTGTGGATTGAAACGGGAAAGGCGTGGTGTCGTCGCACCATGCGGAATCATGCGACAAGAAAATGCGCGGTGTCATCATGCCACGCCGTGAAAAGAAGAACAAGGACGCGACACTGTCGCGCTGCGTCGAAGAAACCCGAAGACATCAGCGGACGGAGTCGGGCCGCGGTGAAGGGGCGCGACGTCAACGCGCCGCGCCGGAGAACCACGAAGACGACGCATTTTATTTTTGACGTGCAGATTGACGGGCGACGACAAACGAGGCCGCAATGTAATTTTGAGGCCTCCGCAGTGAAGGTCGGGTCCCGGGAGGACCATAGGCGAAGACTGCAAGAGAAACGGACCACCAGAGCGCGTTCGGTGGTCTGCGGAAGGCGGTGGCAGTGCGCCACGCCGGCGCGGTGGCGCCGGTGACCGGAAGGGAGGCGGCCGGCGGTTCGCCGCCGGCCTAAATTAGCGGCGAAGGGCGGGGGAGCTGCGCACCCCGCCCGCGGTGTCCGCCCGGCCGCGCTGGCCGAGCCGCGGCCGGTCGATCGGGCCGGACCGAGCCGACCGGGCCGCGTCGCGCCTGCCGGTCCGGGTCAGGCCCAGCCAGGTCGGACCTGGTTCGGGTCGACCCGAGGGGGGGGGGGGGGGTCGGGCCAGGTCGGCACGGGCCCGGACCCCTCGTTTTCGGACCACTTTCGGTCAAAATCCCGTAACATGAGCTACGGACCTCCAAACGACTCGCCGTCAGTGGCAACGCGATCCTTGATCGACACGGTCGTTTCAGTATATCTCACTCAAGGTTTCAGATTACTTTGGGTTCGGCCGGGTTGGTTCGGATACGAAACCAACCGGGCCCTCGGAGCAGAAACGCTTATATCTTGAGCTCCGGATGTCCGATTGACGTGCCGTTGACTTTGATGGATTCCTCTAAGTGAGACGGATATTTTGGCTCACTCCGCTCGAGGTTTGGATGCCGTCGGAGTGCGGTCGGGTTGGTTCGCTCACGAAACCAACCGGGCCCCTGGAACGAGAAAGCCAATAACTCACAGACCGAGCGTTCGATTGACGCGCCGTCTATCTCGTTGTTTTCCTTTTGTTGAGACGGAACATTTGGCATACTTCGCCCGAGTTTTGGATGCAGTTGAGATACGGCCGGGTTGGATTGTACCTGAAATCCAACCGGGCCCCTGGAACGGAAAACCTGATATCTTTCAGACCGGACGTCGTTTTGAAGAACCGTCAGCGGCGTTGGTGATCACGTTGAGAAACGGTCCCTATGAGAATACCCTATGAGAGTTTGGGGTACAGTAGAGAGACGGCCAGGTTGGTTTGCACACGAAACCAACCGGGCCCCTGGGACGAAAAGGCTAGTAACTCACAGACCGGGCGTCCGATTGACGCGCCGTCTATTGCGTTGAGACCCCTATGATGAGGCGGTCCATTGAGATACTTCTTCGTGGGACTTTGAGATACTTGGAGTATCGACTTGTAGCTCATGGAGCAGACCCTCCCAGAGACAAGCCTGCGAAGTACGGAGACCGTGTAGCCGACTGAGACCTGACGACTGCTTGACCGACTCGACTTGGACTGAGTCGACTAGCCCAGTGGACGGAGCACTACTTGTGAGGTGCAGACCCATGGCGGCCGGAGAACTACATTTGTGACAGTGAAGACCTGCGGTACTCGTCCAGAGAGTACCTCAGCAGGCTACTAGGGGGTGTGCACTACTGTGTTTGGGTGACATACCTCGGCGGGAAGCACTACTGTGTTTGGGTGGCTGACCCGCGGTACTCGACAGGAGGAGTACCTGAGCAGTCTTAGGTTAGTGAGCAGTACCTCGAAGTCGTGACAGGACCACTGTACACTCTAGAGACGGAGCTCTTCAGCAGTTACGGTTTCGATAATGAAAATCCCGGTTTGAGCTGAGACTTTTGACCTTTGTGTTTACCTCATGATTGAGATGGGTCACTTGATAACTTAGGTATATGTATGGGAATATACCTGGGTAGTGGTTATCCGTTGATTTCATGATCCTTGTGTTTCCTCATGATTGAGATGGGTTACTTGATAACTTAGGTATATGTATGGGCATATACCTAAGTAGAGGTTATCTGTTGAGATCTTCTTTGTGGTTATCCTTGTTGGTTTTAGAGAGACCTTGAGGGTCTCGGGGTCCCTACTGAGTATCGTTATACTCACCCCTGCACGGGCTATGCCCGCACCTCGTTGTGTTGGTTGCAGACGACGGGCAGTGCTGACAGAGGCCGAGTGTTCGAGGACTGGATGGTACCCGGAAGTGGACCACATGACGAGTATGTATCGGGAGGAGGACTTCACTGCGAGACGACACACAGAGGTGGTTGACGGGCGAGAGCTTTGAGGAGGCTATCTGTACCTACCCTTCAGGTAGGATCCATGGCGGACGATCCAGGAGCTACGCTATCTGTACCTACCCTTCAGGTAGGATCCGAGGAGGAAGACCCAGGAGCTGCTTCCTTCTTCCAGCTATTGCCTTTTTCTGTTGTACTTTCGTTCATTTGTAGTTGTACTTTATTTTAGGTTTTTATTCTGGCCCATTTACTTTTCAGCACTTCTCTTGTACTTAGTGTTTACTTTTTCCGCTTGCTTACTCGGTGGTTCTTGTTTTATTTTATAAAGGCAATGCCTTCCCAGTTATCAGGATTTACGCCTTTGGTGCTAGTCGCCAGCCCCTGGCCTATGGAAGGCGGGCTTGGGGTAGTCACGGCACGGGCCCCGAGGACGGGTCGTGACAATAGTTCTCTAGCTAAACAACATTATTTGAAAACCCATTATTCAGGGTTTTCATTAGAAATATCCATTTTTCATTTATCATAATCCAAGATTTAATAAGTTTATATAAGTTATTTTTGACAAAATATTACATGAAAATAATAATTTGAAAATCACATAGATCATAATAAATGAAATCCTATATCCCCTTGGAAAATATATAAGTCACCCAACTCTGATTAAGTATCTTAACAATTACCTCAATTTCATGGTATGGTGATTATAATAGGCAAAACAACTAACCCCTATCATAAAAATCCATTGTAAATAAAATATATTAAAACCAAAGAACATGTTATTCAATTTAAAATATATTATAATAGCTTAACCAAATTCATTATGACCTTATGTTGAAGTTTAAAACCCCATAACTCAATGGTATATTGAATATTTGACTCTTATGATCCATGTTTATAATCAGTAGTTGGTTAAATGACTGGAATAAGAATTGAAAAATACATATTTAACTCACTACATTTGAGGTATTGAATAAGAGGGGTAAAATTATAATTTCCTAAAAGTAGCATAAACACTATTCCATTTAGAACTAACCCAAGTAAAATGTTATAAAACCTTCATTATAAAATTTATAAAGGGAATGAATAAGGTTATAATCCTAGATTTTAAGAGTAGTTTTTATATCAATTAAAAAAATTATAATCTAACATCACTTAAGAACATGACTCAAAAATATGTTGGTAATCCATACATATTTTTTCCCTTTAATCTTTTTCTGCCATGATTTCATCACCACCAATATATACATAGAGAATAGTCTTAAGGATGTACTATTCCATCAGAGTCATCTATTTATAAAAATTATTTCCCCAACCACTTATCATAAATTAGAATTATGTAACTCCCTATAATTAGGGATTTAAGATCCCACATTAATTATCTCTAAAAACCTCTCTTTACTCACTATAATATATGTATCTAACCACTAAGTATTCTTTTCATATTCATCTATAACAAAATATTGATGTAAAATTTTTAATTATCCCTCTTGTTATTATAAAATCACCCCATATTAAAAATAAAGAATAAATTTCCATCATCTGTAATCCCCCTGACAAATTATTATGAATTCACTTTCGACCATATTAATTAGAATTCCCAAATTTGATACATCTATTAATATTCCTCTGATAAATCCAATATTGAGTCCCTTTATAACCACGATAAATCAAAACCCCTATTTAAATTTATAATTTCATAATGATCTAATTGTTTATATAGTATAAAAATCAATTACCCTAAAAATCCTTCTGTCAAAACAATATTCTTCCACTAAACATAAATTCGAAATTATTATTTAATTATTTAATATAACATTTGAAATCATGAAATAAATATTTTCATGATTTCATCTTAATTTAAATAAATTCAATATTATCACAATATTAATTAATTAGTCTTATTTTTATTGGATTTTGCAATATAATTATAATGGACACTAGCCCTAATTGGTAATATAATCATCACATGAATCTCATCCACTAAGATATATATGTCATTGGTTGTGACATAATTTTATTCAATGATATCCCTTATCATCAATACAACATTATTTATTTCCTAAATTTTTTTCAGAGAAAAATTCATTTAATATTACCAATATATCAATCCTATTTAATGAAATTATCACCGACAATGTTAATAAGTATCATGTATTATAATATCTAGAAATTATTAATATTTTCATTATTAGTTAGTTTTATTCATATTGTTGATAACCCTCATTTTTATTGTTAAAATATATAAATTAGGGGTTGTTATTACATATACTTATATCAACAATGAGTATTTTTTCACAACTTAATAAATCATTTACCAATATCAAAATCACTATAGCTATATTTATTTCTAAATGATTATTATTTATGATATATGTATATCTTTTTTTAACATTTAATATCTAAGAATGAAATCATGTTTTTAAAAATGGTTATTTTGTTTGGTTTCTCAAAAACCTAATTTATTTTTCTAATCACATGGTAATTTGTAATCATATTATGTATCGTGTTTAATTAAAAATGACCTCACCACTAAAAATATGTATGTAGATCTAAATCAAGGTTTGAATAATATCTTTCCACAAATATGATATCCACGTTTTAACTATTTTATAACATAAATCATATATTTTTATTATCAATGACATCTTTAATAATTTATCTTACCCCAAATTAATTCCATATCACTCTCTCTAATAGAATAGATTATTTCAAATTATTTCTCACAAACCATGTCTCCAAAGGAAACTCTTTAAAGTCATTTATGATAATATATAGAGAAAGTTTCTAAACAATTGTTTTTAACACCATTCCTAAAAATTATTGTCATTCTGTAATTTTAAAACATCAACCAATTAAAATAAAATTACAGAAAAAAGTGTCTCACTAAATTTTAATTAAATTTACAATGATGTCTAATTCTCTTAAATTTTATGTAGATAAATTAATTATATTAAATGAAAATATTTTAAATTTTTTTGAATTTGATTAATGCTAAATATTTTTCAAAAATATGGGAGTCTTGTGACATATAATACATAATTAAATGATTTATAGTTCATCCAAATCTATTTCATGATAAATTTAAATTTTTTATCATTGATAAAATCTATCAATTTATATAATATAATTTATATCCAAATATAATTCAATTTCATAGTCTATATTGAGAGAACCACATTATTATTTTAAACTAGAGTATTCAGATCCCTTATTTGTAAACCCAATTATCTATTTTATTTTTATTTCTAATTACATAATTTACAAATTTTTATTTCCACATATGGAACTATTTTCAACAACCATTATTGAACTATTTTCTCTCTTAACTTATCTTTTTTAATTCATAAAACCAATAATTCTTGTGATAATCAGGATGTGGCACTCATATCTCCTCGCATAGTAAAAAAATTATATCATTTTTTATAGTATGGGCAGTGTTTAACTACGGTTTGATTTTGGTTAGTAATTTTATGAAATTGATAAGAATTAATGTATATATTTTGAATATTATACTAAATTATCTATTTTACTACTATTAAAAAAATTAAAATCTCCTCACATATTTACCATTAAAAATGTATCACATAATATAATCCCCATTACTCGTGTATCAATGGATTATTCATCCAACCAATCTAATTGTGATTGATTTTGTATTCTCTAATTTTTCTATATTCTATTTTTGTAATTACATATTTATTTTCTATTTATTAGAGAATAATGTAACCATATAAGTACAATTTATACAAAACTTCTGAACATTCCACTCAAATCCAAATTATAGTACCACATGCACTATCAATTACTATAATTATTTCCCATGAAATCAAAAAATTAGAAATTCCTCGAAACATAGCATAAAATATAATCAATCATAATAAAAATTACTTTTTTATAAAATTATTATTTTTCATTAAATAATATCCTATGTATAATTATATATATATATTCTTAGGGATTAAATGGAAGGAAATAGTTTTAAGGTAGAATTAATTAGAATATAAGTTCAAGTAAAAAATACTTCTAGAAATTTGACAAAATTCCAGTAGTTTAACTATTTTTTAATAGAATCACCTAATTTCCTAGAAGATAGCTCATGAATCATGACTTCATAATGAAAAATATGTTATTTTAATGAATATATAAATAAGTTTTTAATATCTCTTAGGGTTAGAATACAAACATTGAATAGTCACCCAAGTTCATCGATTTTCATAATATATCAGAGATCACATAAAATACTGAAAATAAAAATCTATATAATCGAAACATATCAGAATTAAGATAAATCTTGTAAATTATACTTTAATAACACCTAAAAAGTTAATTTATGGATAAAAATTACTCTTTTTTAATTTAATTTGAAATTTTCAATAAAAAAGGCATAATAAATTAAACAAAATACTCTAAAAACATTATTAACACACAATGTAAATGATACAAAATATATATAAATATAACATAATAGAATACCACTCTCCCCTTTACATTATTATTTCAATTTTTATAATCTTACATAACTTCAAATTATATATCAATTTCATTGATATCATGATAGTAAAATATATAAATAAATGTTATGTGGATTAAATTCTAGAAATTTTATTCATAATTATTTTTTTGAGAGTTAGATCCTCCCATATTTAATTTTTAATTTCCTCAAGAAATAATTTTAGTATATACTAATTTACTATAAAATAATTCCCCCAAAAGACTCCCTTGACTTGCACTATTATATTTATAAAACCATTAGAAACAGTAAAGCATTTCACTAATCAAAACTGATTTCTTCTTAAAAAATGTACTATATGGGGTTATATAATTTTTCCCATATAATTATATAAATGTCCTTATTCAATATAATATTATAATAAATAATATTTTTTAATTCCTTTTACTACATTGAATTTTAAAAAGAATCTGTTGAAAATTCTTCCAACTCTTTTATTTGGACGTTCTTTTTTTATCAACCACTTATCAAATCCATATTTATTTTATTTAATGAATAGCATCCCATGTGTTTTTTATCTAATAGTTGATATAATATTCTCTCAAAAACTATTACTTAAAAATACATTCATATTTTGGTCTTCCAAAAATTTATTTACACACAAACATCATCTTTCATCATCGAACTCTAATGTTTATTTTATAGATGTATTATCTTCTGAAAAGATAGTTTTCACTAATCTTTTAAATACACCATATCTCCTAATTTACTCTACTAGGAATATGGTTTAAATTTGATAAAGTACTCTATACTTACCCTTTAAACCCCTTAATTAATTTAATTAAAATTTATGTCCTTTGAAAACTAATGATAGATAGGGATGTTTCAAACTCGGAATACACTATGACATGGAAAAATATATAATAAAATGTTAATTATTAGACTTTCATTACTTTTCCTCTATCCATTTTAAAACATAATAAACTATAAAAAAATGTTCAAATAAGAAAAAGATGTATAGAATGGACCAATAAAATCTATAACCCAAAATAAAATATATTATATAAATTCATTTGATATTAAGGATTCTAATGTCTTTTGGAATTTATTATTGTGAATTACCATCTTATATAACTTGTATGATAATCATGTAAGTATTTAAACTTGTTAAGCTAGTATGATATTATTTTATATCCTTCAAAAAAATTCAATAGGATCTAATGTATCCTCCAAAGGATAGTATGTTATAAAAATAAAATATGGGTTTAATTTAAGGTTCTATTTCTCAAATACTATTGATTTGATCATTATATATATTTTTAGAAATATAGGTCATATAAATGAATGTAAATCGGTTTAGATATCATTTTTAAAAATTAATTTCTACTAAATCTATTTGTTAATTTATAGGAGACTAAAAATGTTCACTATATTATCATTGAAAGGATTTTTATTTGATAATATAAAGATTTATTCCCCTAGTAGTAAATCATTTAGTGGTACCTTATCTAGTATTTTTAGCTATGTTGTTTTTTATATATCACGTAATCATCCATATTGTTTTCCAAACCCTTATTTTCCTTCATCATTATAACACATTTTTTATATAGAAAAAATATCTAATAATCCGTGTCTAGGATTATGATACATTTAGATGAAATATTAATGATTCATTGTATGAATAAACTATAACATTAGTTTTAATGTATATGAATAAAATTTCTATATTCAAAAAACAATTGTAAATAGTACTTATCAATAGTTTGATAGTTTACTTGAGTAACATCCAATGTCGATGATGCATATTCAATCCAATGTGACCTTCATACCCCCTTTAGTGAGTGAACTACTCCAAAAATATTTTTAGACGCATCACACATCATATCAAACAGGAGGTCCTAATATGGTTTCTTTATGATAACATTTGTTAATTGACTCCTCTTACATCCTCAAATTAGTATTTACAATAATCATGGAATATAAATTCATAATCATTTTTAATCAACCAACTAAATAGAAATACAATTTTATTATATTAATTTATAAACCTTTTATAAATACCTGAATGGCCCAAAAATGATTTATCATTTCTCTCTAATGTGGGATATGGAAAATATATTATAATATTAATCTAGAATTTATAAAATTAAATTCCATGTTTTGAAATTACTTCTCATAAAATAATGATTTCTACTACATTGATGTGAAATTTTAATTATTCAAAACTAAATTCATTTTTATTAATATTTGAATAAAATGATTCAAATTTGAAATTCATTCTTAATAGAATGTTCGAAAAACATTGAAATCATCCAAAAATTCCTCCACAGAGAGTTATACATAGTTAGAGAATACAAATACCATATAACTATGAATTTTACCAAGGGTATTTTTGAATCTAGATGAATCCCATTTATTTAAAAACATACCAAAAAGTTATATAATGTGGTTTCATTGGTCCTTGGTGAATTTGGAACCTATAAATAGGTTGAGTGACCATCAAAAATGTAATAAATTTTTTGTGCCATATTTTCTTGCATATTTCTTATAAACATAACAATAAACTTATATTTTATAGTATCATGATTTAAATTCCAATAATAAATACACATGGTGATGTGATATTCGAATATATTAGGAATATGACAATTGAAATAATTTCCATAATTGTTGAGGTTAAGATTCATAGGTTTTTTTGCCTTTATAATAACCCATTTTGATTTTATTATTTGGAAAATGATTCTAGTCATTTATATTTTATAAAAGTTTTCGGTAAAATATTCTCAAAATTTTAAGTTCATTATTATCTATGTTTTCTTAATGTATTTTTCATAAATTTTAATAAAAATTACATGCATATGAATTGGTTGACTATGGCATAATATTATATCTAAATTCCATCATAATTTTTTATTTTTTCATTTAAATCATTACAAGTTCTGGTTATTTATTTTCAAATGGAATATTTTTTATGACCATATGTAACCTCTATTCAGTCATCCAAAAAAATATATTATGTTTGAAATAAATTGTTTTAGTTTATTATTTGGTGGATATTCTAAATAAATACACAATATTGGCTGACTAATATATTAAACCTACATTTTCATTATATAATGTGATGTATCAATTTCATTATTGTCTATAAGGATGAAATAATTTTAGGCATAAAAGTATTATATTATATAGCTTTATTCTTTATTGATTTTCCCCAGTATAGACTCAAAACTAACTTCAAAAATAATTTCATTATTCATTAAAAATATTAAAAATAGTAAATTATATCCCACATTCATGATTTAATTTAACACAGTGTTATCCATATTTGAGAAATATTTATTTTAAAGATATAAGAGTACAAAAATAAAATGATTCTTAAGGTGGTGTTTCATTGATCCCAAAATTTCAAAATTTACTATTAATCATTTTCCACTGATCTTTAAATTATTATGTAATGGTATATTAAAATTTATCACATATCTATATTAAAAAGATGAAAATTGAAAATTTTAATTTAATGGGTCGTATTGTGTCATATTCAATTTTGATATAAATTATCCCTTTATGAAAAACTTTTATTTACTTATATGGTTTAAAAAAATTATATTATGATATTATTAGTGAATATGGGTTACATGTTTACTATTATGTATTCAGAACCTTAAATAATATAAGAAAATTTATAGTGTTTTCCTTTATGGTCTAGGTATATATTTGGGAATGGAGCCTTGGTGATATTTTTGGCTTCCATGTCTAGTGTAGGGGTCATATTTACCATTAGAATTAATTACATAAAACAAAGGATTATAACCCCTTAAAAGAGTCTATATGGATGTGTAGTAAATCTAAGGTGGAATATATGGGGATAAAAATATCTATAGGGGAGGCTATATCTGACAGAGCTACAAAATTCACCCATAATAAGCTACTGTCCTTTCCAAAATCCAACCAACTCGGTTGGATGCACTAGCTGGATGGTGGAAAACTTGGTGGTTTTTTTATAAAATGGATAAATTTTATTCCCCCCCCCCATATTATATAAATACATTTCTTGATTTTTATGGCCCCATGTTCCTAGTAACCCCCTCTTTCATAACAATTACTCCCTCTTTTCCTCAATTGTAAAAACCCCTTCAATATTGTCAATTGGAGGTATCTTTGCTTGTGATAAATATCCATTAGTAATTCTATGAGCCTTAATTTCTTAAATCTATGGTTTTTTTAGTGGATTGTTCTCTCTTATACTTTTTAAATATTATTCTCTATTTTTTGGGTGATTTCTAATTTCTCATCTTCTCCAAATTTAGGCCAAAATAGAAGCTGATATTGGATGAGTAAACTCAACATAGATTAAGGTGGTTAGTCCCATAATATAACCCATAGTTTTTATTATTTATTGGTTCATGCATGTTGGTTCTTTCTATCTTTTCATGTGATGAGTTTGGGATTAATTAGTGATTTAAAATTTGGTTTTCCTCGGTTAGTGTTCCCCTATAACATATTTTATTCTTTTTTGACCTAGACATTCCAAAAATATTTATTCCATGATTCAATTTTTCCATTGAGAGAATAATGTTTTGAATCTGATGGATATGAAATGTAATTTTAAAACTATGATTTAAATTTCAAATACAATTGATCATTGGATTGGGATTTTAAAATTGTAAATTTTGTTGTAAAAGGTGATCTTGGTGAGGCTTGTAACATTGGAAAAGGGTCCATGATTTCCAAATTGTCAATTGGTTTAAAGTTATTAAATGGTATTTTAAAATTTTAATTCTTCTAAATTGAAATGGAAATCTTGTTGATTGTTTGATGTAGAATTATTTTATATGTTCTGAGATGTTTTACGTTAATGAAAATTTCCATTGGTTTTAGACTTGTTTTTGTAATGAATATGTCAAACAAATCATATAAATTATGACCATTATGTTGTGTTGATTATTAATATATGAAATATTTGTTTTAAATGTAATGGATTTTTTGGAGAATAAGGGGTTAACATGGCCCCCACATGATACATGTATTTTAAGGCTAACCTAGTGTGAACATGGACCATGGGCGAAGAATGGATTTGATGGCTAACCAGGGAGGAACACGGTCCCTATGGGGTGAAAATATTTACGACTAAATCAAGGTGAACATGGACCCTAGGGGATAATATAATCAGTGATGATTAGATTAACCATGATAAAGAGTGATTGGAATGGTATATCCACTACAACATGCTCATAAATACTCTTGTAATGTCTGAAGCATGTTTGTACTATTCCTATAGTGAACCTGGCCCCCAGATTCACCATTTATTTTTACACATAAGTATTTAGTGTTGAATGGGTTTACTTATTATTTTTTACATTAAGAACTAATGAATAAACTATTGTTCTCTAGTGATTTTTTAGTGACACCATTGGTAGTGGTGTACTAAGTTATACTCACAGCCTACTGGAGCCTCTGTTCATAGGTTAGGGAAGGGTCCCATTTCAAAAGGGTGTATTTGGCATGTTCGGATGGTGTATAGATAATTGAATCTGGTCATTATTAAGAATAGTTGGGTTTCACCATAGATCACATTAATTTTTTCTTTTATCATTTCACATGAACTTTTATTAGGATACCTGTTGAAAAATGAATGACATACATCATTTCTTTATATCACTATCATTATTTGTAATTTTATTGTCACTTTTCTATATATCTTTGTTGGTAATTTAATATGGTTCATATTTGTATAATATTTATATTTTCTTACGTTACTTTGATCAGTGGGTATAGTCTCTCCTCAAATCTTCTTAGACGCTCGTTGATAGTCAATAACCCATGGTATATGAAGAGGTGCACCTAATGTGATGTAATGACCACAAATCCACCGTCGATCAATGATACCATATGGTGAGACCTTAAATTACACTTACTGAAACATCCTCCAAAAAATACATGATATGTTTTTAAATTATTAGATAACTAAACCACAAACATTATTTGATTTGATTCTTTAATCTAAAAAGATAAATAATATATATGAGGAAAAACATATATCATAGATCATATGTTATATTAAATCGTATATAAAGTCAATATCAATGCAGCTCATTTAATAGATAATTATTTATGGTCATGGAACTTGTATGGAATTTGGGGACTAATTAGTGCTAAAGTATTTCTTACTAAGATTACTCTCTAATAGTCAGTAAGTCCCATCAACTTGGAATAAATATTCTTCCTGAAATTTCAATATCATAGTATTTTTTGATTAATTCATGTTATGTATTTTTTTAATCTGATTTCTTGAATGTATTAGGAAAATGTCTTTTCAAGTCCTCAATACTAACATTTTGGTATTGGACCATCTTTTTTGTGTATAGAAACAATATAGAAGGAATAACATCAAGAAATCATTAGTATTTATTATTTATTTATTGATTTTTTTTATTTTTCTAATATACAACTATTTTTTCTATATTTATTGAATGTCTGGTTATATTTTTATTGAATTTATTCTTTGGATTTTTAAATTAATGATGATTGATTAATTATTCTCCATTATTTAATTGAGAATAGTTGGAAACCATATTATAATGCTTCTTATAATTTTTCCCTTTGTTATGGATATTATTCTCACTGGAGAAATCTATAATGGTGGTTCACTATTATAATATATTGTCATACATTTGAGAGTAGAGGGACTCTATTAGATATACACCTTTAGTTTCCACAATCTATTTATTAAGTTTTTATGTTATTTTCCATCTTTTATATTGGAGACATGGATTTATATGAATATTCCTAATTAATTTCTCTAATTAATGATTCATCAAAAAAACATGTATCACTATAAAAAATCTCATGGTAGAATAATAATAACAAGTAAGGTTATTCAATATGTTTATGGGGTAATTCTTACTAATGATAAATTTTCATAGTACTCATATAAAGTCTCCCTTATGGATTTTATTATTTTATAGATCTTATTCCTCTTCAAAGTGTACTGAGAGATTTGAAAAAAAAATTTATGGAAAATTCATTTATGTTCACACCATTATGTAGTATCTCTTGGTTGTGATTATAAAATCATTTTTTGATACTCATTATAAGGATAATAGGAATGATCTATATTTAAATTTGTATCCAACAACTCCACTTGGTTTAAATGTTTTAAAAAATGGAATATCATTAGTTTCAAATTATTATCATTATCAAAATGAAATGAAAATTATGAAGAAGTTGAACATGTTCATATTGGAGTTAAAAATTAGCTTGAAATTTTGGATATAACACCTGAATGTTTTGATAAATGGGGTATATAGAAACAATATCCTTTAACTTATAATCAACATTATAAATTTTATCAACAATTATTTTTAATCCATGTTTAAAATTAGTTATAATTTTAGTCTTACTAGTTTCAATATGATTAATTTTAGGTAATTCAATTTCACATATTCTATGTGTCACATCTTGTCTTTAGGTATGATCTTTTTTTAGCTTTAGATTTTTTATTTTTGGGTTCTTGGTGTGTCGGTTTTCTCCTAGTGGATTAGAAGGGGGTTTTGGTATTTATCAATGAACCATGGGCTAGACCACAGTATTTTTCAATCCAATTTGATCCTAGAGATCACTTGTGTAACACGGGAAGGAAAAACATGTCGATCACATTATATGGTCTTGGGTGTGTGGTACGGGGAGCCACTGTATGCCCCATAACCAATTTGGTCGCTATAATGTCATGGTTTTGAGCTCGGTGAGTCCAAAAAGCTGGATTTTTATAACACATTAGGTTTAGTCCAATTTTTGTGCTTCTATGCATGTCACGATCAAGAAAAACAAGGGTTTGGTAAATTCCCACAATACTGTGGTGTCAATGGTTTCTAAATTTTGATAATGTTTAATAGACCACCTAGTTTTTTAAATGTGGTTATTCAAATTAATGGGGGCGTTTTCACAGTCACACCCCAACCCTGGACACTCCATTTCTCTATTATTTTATAGGTCATGGATCTTTCTGGATGCGGTTCGGGGTTAAGACCCTTGTAATATAATAGTATTTTCAACCATTCGAGTGAATTTTTGGCTTGTGTGCAGTTGGAACACAGCCTGGAAGACCATACAGCCTACTCGGTATCTAAAAATAATAATGATTAAATAAAGAATAAAATTTAAATGAAAAATAAATTAAAAAAATGATAATATGATAAAATTAAATGAATTTTTATTTAGAATAATAATAATAATAATATATTATTATTATTATTATTATTTTTATTATTATTACTAAGTTTTAGTATTCTTATTATTATTATATTAATATTATTACTATTGATATAATATTTTGTTTTGTTTTTCTGGGAAACCATGAGGGGTGGACTCCCCCTTTCCCCTCCTACATGTTGCACCCAACACCCAACCCTGTGTGTGAAATGCCCAAGCACCCCTACTCGATCCCCCTTGTGATGGAGCCCTCCCCTCTACTAGTGGTCATACCTTATCTTTGACTCCCCCTTATGCAACACTACCATCTTCTCCCTTCCCTTCTCAGTGTAACCCGGAAAGCTGACCCCAACCCCATCAGGGGCACTCCTTCTCCAGTGCACTACCCCACCGATGCCACCTCCTCTCTAGCTGACACATCCCACTATGGTGTCCTCCTCCTCTAGTGGATATCCTACCTCTAGTGAGTGTTCTTTGGTTTGGGGTTTCATTTTTGGGTTTATGTTTGGTTGAACCCTAAATCTTGGTTTGATGTGCAACTTGTTTTCTCAGAGTTTTAGGGATATTGAATCTTTTGTGGTGTGTTTTTACCTCTCCCGTTAAATATTCATTGCAATATCACCAAATAGGTAGGTTTTTATATGAAATTTATTTCCAATTCAATCCATATAAATCTTGTGTGTTATAAATTAATTTTTTAAACATAATTCACACCACCCTAAAACTCTTAGTTATATTTCTATGTTGTTTTATTATTGATAAACATTGCTAAATATGTTTTTTCATGTGGTTATTTATAAATGTACTAATGTGTGTATGCACCTAGTATTCTTGATAAATACTAGTTGAGTTTAATAGATGAAATTTGTTGTTTTGTGTGATGTGGTAACTCTTTAGAACATAAAGTGGTTTCTTATGATTTGTAAATTAAATGTGATGGTTTTATTTTTTCTAAAATGAATAATGTCTGATGAAAAATTATCTCCAAAGTGTTTTATTGGTCATGATTTGGGTTCCATTGGATGTGCATTCAAATGAATATGGCACCCCAAGGCATATTTCCATTAAACGATTATCTCCTCTACTCTTTCCTTCAACCTTGTAAAAAGGATTCAGGGTTTTTTTCAAATTAGTGAAATTGTCTTAAAAATAAAATCTTTGAAGGGTATTCCCAAGTGGGAATTCATAGTGAAAATGATGTTTAACATTGTTTCGAAAAAAATATAATTGATTTGGGTAAATTCATTCGGGGTGTGTAAAACATAAATTCATGTTTGGAAATACTCAGTTTAAAAATAGTGTTTTAATTTAACATTTTTTTCATTAAAGTTTCATTGTTTTTTAATTTTATCATTTTTCCTTTTTTTAGATTAATTTTTTAGGGTATTATGATGTTTATGGATTTTGGGTTTTTTTTATTTATTGTTTTTTTGTCCCTGCTTTGTCATTTTGAGTCACTGAGTCTAAGGTGACTCACCTGCATATTCATAGGTATGTTTATATATATATATATATACATGTGTGTGTGTGTTGGTTTCCCATGTTATGTTTATATTCATCCATGGTAGTGAATATACCTGTTTTGGGCAAGGCGTGCTTGTGTATATATATGGAAATTCATATGTAGGTGGGTAGAGATGGGAATATTCATGTAATAATATATGGAAGGATCACCTTTCCCATATTCATGTCCATGTGGGTGTGTGAATAAGGGCTAGGTGTCCTTATATGTATGTGAAAATGAACATGTTTAATGGGGGAGAAACATCTCTTAGTTAGAAGCTTCCAAGGGCTGAATGTTCGGTATGGTTCCACCCTTAGGTATTTTTTCCTATGCATTATCCTTTAAACATAAAGAATAATTGATTTATTGATTTTTCCACCCTTATTTATTGATCATTTAAAATTTATGGATTTTAAACTAAATTATTCATGTGAAATAGATTGATTTCTTATTGTATTTGAATTTCATGAATTTTGTTTTTTTAATACGCATACTAAGTGTTTGATGAAATACCCCATTGACCTTTGTAAATGTTTATTAGATTTAAAATGGTGACTTTGGCTTATTAAATGGGTTTATAAGTGGTTTTTTTGTTTTGAATGTGGTGTGTCATAGTTCTTTTGAAAATGGGCAGGCCGTGAATTGTTGGTTGAGGCTTTTTTGGTACGTTTAAAAAATAAGTTACATTGAAAACCTTATTTGGGATAAACCTATTTCCTTATTGGATATTGATGGGGAGGGTGGTCCATGGATGGGACTTCCCTAATTTGTTTATGGTTGAAGAAAAGGGGGTCCCTTTAGGTGATTCTAGGGTAACTGTTGTATGTGTTACTTGTGTGTGATGCATATATACAAGTTTGGTTTCTTATTCAGTTTTATTTTATCACCCCCTTTTAATCTTACCATGGGAACCTACCATTATGAGAGAATTCTCGGGGAACAATTGCATAACTACTCTAGGTTATTACACTAGATAGTGGACCATCTAAATGGGTTATTTTTTATCATTTGTATGGTATTGGACCCCTCAATCAAGATAGTTAGGGCGACGATTGGGAATTTGGGCATTATGACTTTGTCGGGTAGGGCATGTGATTAGGATGAGCCATATGTATTGTATGTTCTAAATTATTCACAAGATCCTACGTTATACAATGTTTTATGATACTTTTTTATCTATGGATGAAGATTAAGATGCATGTGCAGGATGGTTTCTCATGTTTGATGTTTTTCCATTGCCTGTGTTGAATGTTTGTTGATATTTTTTCCTTGTATAATGTAGCTTCTTTTTAAAAGTGATAAAATGGATTCATGTTTTTATTGAAAAAGGTTTTGAAAATATTTTAATCTTCCTCCCCCCATTTTTTGTGTAAAAATATACACCTTAAAAATTCAATTACCTTTTTCCAGAAAAAAGGATCTAGTTTTTAATTTAAAAGGGAAATTAACAGTGATTTGTTTTAAGAATAAAATATGTGAAGACCTAGTTTTATTCATTGTAGCTAATACCTAAAATTGAAGGATAATTTATTTAAAGTAAATTCATACAGGAATAGATTTTTTGGGCATACCTATTGAGTTTTAATACTCATGCCCATAATTTTATCTTTGTTTTTAGCATCAGGTGATGCTTATTTCTCTGATTCAGTCACCATACTACGATGTAGGATTGTGGTCAATAGTGACCCGTAGGTTCACCTAGAGGTATGTGAAATTGTATTTTATTTCCACTACTAGTTTTATTTTACATTTTTTATGTCTTTATTTATTTTTCTTTCATTTATGGAAAAAAATAATTCTAACCTATTTAATTTTGATTTTTAACACTAGTTGTCAACCCATGGGGATCGGGAACTCCCTGTGGGCCTTGCCGCGGGCCAGCTCTAGTGACTGGTTCACTATCGAACTAGGTTGGTTCATGAAAAAAATGGTATTAGAGTAGGACCTTGATATATTTAGTGAATATTAGTTTGATATTAGGATTTTTGGGGATCAGGAGGTAGGCCATGGGATAGTTCCTAATCACCACCACTCGTGATAAAACCTGAGTTACCAATGGTAGTCATGGATTTGAGTCTTCTGCCTTTGTTTTGGGATTAGGAATGATAACAGATGAAATATGGTATTAGGTCATGTTCTCACATGGAGTAATGACCCATGTGGATTTTGAGTGTACGATTAAAGTACATCCTTGTTGTTGATGATTTCTTGGGGCCTGAATCACTACCATGTCATTGGGTTATGTGTGACTTCAAGATCCTCATTCTGGTGGTTTGGTGTAAGTTATTCTTTGTAGTGGTTTTTTAGTGTACGTGTGTTTTTTTAAATTAAAAGTGATTTCTAAATGAAAATGTTTTCATTAAAATGGCTTCAAATTGGTGAAATTAGTTTTAAAGAAAAAAAGATCTTGTTTGAGAATTTTTTACTAGTTTGGAATTTGTAAAGAAATGTTTTGGTTGCAACCTTGGGTACATCTTATGAACATTTTCACATGTGAGGGTGTGTTTAGATTGTGTTTTTTGGCACACAGGGATAGAAATGGATAAACATATGTGTGAGGGTTCATCGGAGGTCATGGGTGGGTGATTGAGATTAGAAGTTTGGTCTTTTCTTTCTAAATTGATTTTGAAAAGTGGAAATGGTTTTAGAAACATGTTTTTAATTTTGAATTTGGTTTTTTTTTTTGAAATTTGGTTTTTTATTTTCGAAGCATCTTGTAATAGGATGGTTTTGAAAATCAAAATGGAAATGTATTTTTTTTTAAAAGATGAATTTTGGTTTTTTTGGCAAGTCTTCAGTCTGAGGGCCTATTGATTTGGCTTGAGTTGTTTCTTTTGGAAATTATTTGGTTTGATGTTTGTTTCATTTTTTTTTGTGTGTTGTTAGGAACATGATTCCTATAAAGGTCCCTCAATTTTCGAATAATTCATTCCATGTTCATATGTTTTTAGGAATGTTTCATATATTTCTCAGTGTTAAATGTTCGTTAAATACATGTGTATGGATTAAAGAGATAGGGAGTGTCTTCAGGGTGTTTGGAACTCCATAGGCTATCAGGTTTCATGCTGTTTTGGAGTTGTTTGAGATTCTAGTTTTGGACCGATGGATGCGGGTTGTCCCATATTCATTGGATGATTGTGTGACATGAGAAATTTATTAGGCCACATTTATCTGGGGGTTCATACATGAGGAGGTGAATTTAAGGAAGGTGGAAGTGTTGTTGGATGTTCGATAGTGTCAATAATTTGAAAAAAAATTCTTTTACCATTTTAAATAGTAGGTTCTTAGGGGGTAGTCAGTGGTGGTTGGAAATCTAGTACCTATTATTGTTCATAAGGGGTCCCTATATGCAATAAAGTGAAATATGAAGGAACCTATTCTAATGGAGTCTTAATCAATTATTTTAGCGTCTAGTTCTTCGTAATGCTTCCTAGTGTGCCATCAGTATGATGTGTTTGAGAATTTGAAGTCATCTTGTTGCATTCCTCCAAATTCCATCAATTGATGTGGTCGTTTGGGTCATCAAGGGAAGTCTTATAAGAATCATTTTTGGAAGAAGGAGTTGAGACTAAGGGATTATCATAACTGACTATGAGGTATGATATGATTCATCTTTTAGAGCACCATCCTTAGGTATCGGGGTGAAGCTCATACACAACCAGGGTTGAAAGGTGTATATAAGACATTTTTCCTAGTTATTTATATTTCCTCATGGAATATAGTCAATTACGATTTCCTTAATCATTTTCCACTTCCATTGTAAGCTCATAAAGTAATTATAATTTTATGATGGATTTTTTTTGTAGTTACCCAAGAAGTTCTTGTTGTTCAAATGTAGCTTTTGGAGTTGTTCATTTTTCTTATGGAAAATTTTCCCCTCGTATGGGTTGGATTTTCTTTTCATTCTAGTTTTTCTTGTTTGATATGTAACTGTTTGGGAACATTGATGTTTGATGTTTTGTTCGAGTCTAATATTTGGTTCAAATTTCTTTTTGTGGGTTTACCCTGGTGTTGTGAATCTTATTATGTTGGTGGTGTGGTTCCGCTCAAGCTAGAGGAGTTGGATGATTTTCTTGTTAAGAGTTCCCCAACCCTTTTGGTGGTGTTTTAGATTAATGTGGAGAAAAGATTATGATGGTTATCTCATCCTAGAGTCCTAGTTTGTTGGGATCCCTTGTAGTGGGTTTCTTGTTTAAGTCTTGGTAACGTTGTTTGGGTTTTACGGTTCCCATGGATATTAAGTTTTTATGTTAGTAAAAACCCTTCTCATGTTCTCCGCTCAATATTGGGATTTGGTTTCATTTGGAATCATTAATGTGGGACCTATTGTAACACCCCAGGTAAATAAGGAATATGACATTTTCATATTTATCCATATTTGTGAATAAAATATTAATATGACTTTAAAGGGGACGCTATGTTCGATGGCGTACCCAACACGCAACAACGAGTTTCTTGGGAATCTTACGTTGCACTCTAATAATAAAATAATATTATTCTAAATGGTAGTAAACATGTAGCCATTGTAATGGAGGGAATGGATAGAAATAACTAAAATATGATTATATATGTTCTTAAATATTTTTACATTTATACAATAAAAGATAAAGGCTTAAAATACGGAAAGAATTCAATTTTAGGCGTATATGCCCTAGTTTTCACTAAAGGTTCACTTATCACCTTTTGATGGAGAACCGTCATTAAATATAGTTTTCTTCACTCTTAAACATTCTTTTGGACCAAATAAAACTCTTATTAAGAATCGGGACATCAAAATTTACTTTGTGTAAATTTTTGGTATCTTTCCGATAAAGTTCATTTTTTAAATGAATAGTGTAAAATGTTGTATTTTAATTCAAAACCACTTTTTAATCTAATTTATTTATATGATTAGATTATATTTTTAATTGGTTTTAAAGTGAAATTAGAAAATATTTTTACCATTAAATCCAATAGTGGTCGTTGAAATCAATTTCACTTTGAAATCAAACTTAAACTAGTGTCAATCTTTTGATACTTATTGTTTCATAAAACACGCTATTTGTCATGACAGCGGGAATTAATTATTAAATTAATTAATGTGACTTATATGTTTTGAACTTTGTAAAATGGACTTCATTTTTGAATTCAGAATATCGAATATAGCTTAGGGTGAATTTTTTGGATTTTTCTGAAAAACTTCAATTTTTGATGAATAGTGAAACCACTAAGTGGTACTTATAAAAACTGATTTTCCATTTAAATGAAAATTTTCCATCATTGTGTTTTGATTTTCAAAAATCAGACATACATTGTTGTCATTAAGAAGTAAAATGTGGTTCAATGAGATTAAAATAATTTTTTGGTGAACAGTAACTTATTAAGTTTTTAATCGCGATTAGAGGTAATTAGTGTAGTTTAAGGTAAAAATGATATTATAAGAATGTGAAAACACCATGAAACTTGTCCTACACCTATTGGTTGTATCATGGCAGACCAAGACAAGCCATGGGTCAACTTGGGGACCCCATGGAGCCACATTGGTTGGGAAATGACATAAATAACATTTTATTTATTGTAAAAGTAAAATTGACACCAACATGATATGTTTTACTAAAACAATTTTTAAGTGGGGTTATACAAGTCATAATTTTGATTATAAATATTCATTGGAAATATAAAAAGATTTCCTACATCATAGTATTTTTTTTATAATTTTTAGAAATTAAATAAATTAAATTATTTATGACATAATAATGATGCAGCGATGACATCATTATTTGACGATTTAAATAAAATGGAAAGATAATGTAAAATCTATAAACTACACATATCCAAAACTTATTGGATGAGTGTATTTAGAAGCCTTATCACCTTATCCACGAATTATATCAATGTGGGACCTTTTGAAACCGAAACACATTTTCAAATAAAGTAATATTTCTTTACTTTCCAAAAGTGCCCCTCCTCTCCTCTTATAAAAGGCTCCCACCTCTACCTCATTTAACACACTCCTCAAGCCATTGGCTCGGCCAAACCCTGCCCATTTACTCTCTCCACATCCCTCTCCTCATCCTAGAGGATTCCCCTTGGGCAGAATCCTTTCAAAGGAAGCCTTTAGGCTCAAATCAAAAGGAGTTACACTTTTAAAGGTAATTCATTCTCTCGTGTTCATTTGTTTTATTTTGCTTCTCCAACCCCCTAAACTCTTTTTATTTACTTCTTTTGTAACAACACCAGTATCTTCAATATACTAGTATGTTGTTATAAGATTTATTCGAGCTACACTCTCACACAACTACATCAAATGGTTAAAGAACATACGGTTTTCATGGATGGTGAAATTCTGCCTCCCGAAACGATGATTGTTCAATACTCATTTAACACCTCCAAAGGTGGCCATTATGATGTCACTATTTTTATATATGATATATAATATGTTTATGTTTTATTTATGTTTCTGTATTTTTCATTTTTGTCTTACCTTTATGGCTTCCATTATGGGTATACGCGATATCTTCATTTAAGGAAGTGCGGACTACCGCCCCCTCAAAGTGATTTGATTCGTTAAATACCATATGTGGGATGTATAAAGGATGGAAATATGATATTATATATGATATTATACTGGAATTATAATATTCCTTTATATAATTATTATTCCATTCTATAAAATACGAAATAGAAATGAAAGTAGCGTTCATGCGTACGTACGGCTTACCGTCTCCATGAACGGTGCATTTCATTTCTTACCTCTAAATGATTATGTAATGTTATAAATGCATGCATGTACTGGATATATATGACATATATGATATCTAAATCATGAATAAAATTCTGGATATAATAAACATTTGGCCACACGAACAACATGTAATTGTAAGAAGTCCACTTTCGACTTAAGAACCAGATATCGACAAAACAAATATTATTAACATAAATGATTACATAATGTTTATGACATGGTAATAAGTGATATAAAAGGAATAATGAACCTGAAAAAGGATCTTAAGGAATCAGAAATTAACTCAAGTATATTATTCAGGACGTTAAAGAACGATCGAGTCACGTCGGACCCGAGGTAAGGGATCCTACTCCTCTCTTTCTTTTTAAGTACACACTTTTTTGTCATTCTTTTTAAAGCTCATCTTTCTTGTTATTGGGATGATATTTTATATTACACTTACTGTAATTTTTATGTTCATGTAATTAGAGACCCTATTCTCTCTCATCAATCCATTTTGGATGTTTTGAGTGGCGCCGTTAGGCTGCCGAACTTTCATAAGAGATCTAACCTCTCTCTTTCTTTTTACGTACTCTCCTTTATGTCACTTCTTTTAAGATCCTCTTTGTAATGTTGGGGGATGTTCATTTATATTCCTCTTGCTGTACATTTTATTATAATGTGATGAGATACCCCATTTGATCCCATCAATCCATATTCGGATGTTTTATGTGGCGCCGTCAGGCTGCCGAGTTTTTGTAAGGGATTTTTCATCTCACTTTTATTCCCGTGAGATTTATGCTACATTTGCCACAAATTCCATTGAGTGGTGTATGTACTTCCCATTATTCTAATCTTTGTGTAATATAATTTCGTTTATGAGTATTTACATCAATGATCTATTGTCCTTATTTCATGGGGTGTATGTTTTGAAAGATAGCCAAGTCGGTAAGGGGACCTTTCACCCTCCTCTTTTTTAAAAGACTTCTTTTATTGGGTCTTTTAATTTACATATTTTTATGTTGGGATATGTTCTCATACATCCTTATTGATGTAAATTTTATGTCCAAGTGATGAGATACACTTTTTATCTCTCATCAACTCATTTTGATGTGATGCCGTTAGGCTGTCAAGGGAACTTTTTAACCCAATTTCGATTTCTTTGGGTTCAACTTGTAGTCATTGAATATGTCATCCATTGAATATGTGTGATTGACCTTTTACTGTTTTACACTTAATATCAACTTATATTGGGTGTATATATATTTTTCAAACATATTTTTGAGATTTATTTGTCCTTAATTTAAGGATACCTTCTTTATAAGGGATTTCATCACATTTGACATTTCTATTGAGGGTTCATTGTTGTTATGCACCAATTCACTCTTATATGGTGTATATACTGTCCTTTGGAGTATTATATCATTAATACTTTTATTCTCATGATATTATAAAGTTATGACTAAATGTTATTCCTCGATTATTGTATTCAAGTGTCTCTAATTTTGGTAAAACCCCTTTAACCAAAATATCGTTTTAAATGTTTTAATTATTTGTTCTTATTAATATCCATGTTTTCAAAATGGTTTTAAGGATTTATTTATATGGATATTAATGGTTTAAAATGTTAAAAGATTCAAGGTGGTATGGGACACTTTAATTCAAAAATCTCTTTATTAAATGTTTTAAATGGTTTTGGAAATGGTTTCTTTTTGAATGGATTCATTATTTCAATATCCTAAAATGTTATATTGTGATTGAAATGTGGAAATGTTATGTTTCCTTTATTCATGTTTATGTGATACCATTATGTTATGGTTCTTGGGCATTGTTATGAAGAACAGGTGGTTCCGTGATAAACTAAGGGCGGGTGAGCCCGATATAGCTCTCCAATGCATTGGGTAACGCGAAGGAGTGAAACGTTATGGTTTCTCCGAAGAGATTTAGGGAATATACTGTGATGGGTATTCCAAACGTAACCAAGAGGGTTACTCCCTACGTAAGAATGTTATGAATGCCTCAAGTTACCTTTATGTCTTATGTTTTCTATGATTTATTCATGGTTTGATGAGGTATGTTGAAGTGCCTATGTTTTATGGGTAAAGTATGATTTCATTCTCATGTATATATGAACTCATGTTTCCATTCCATATTTTTTATAACCCTTACTGAGCTTTTTATGCTCATCCCAAGTTTTTGAAATGTTTTTCATAGGTCAAGGGAAAGGTACATGCTGTGATGATAGTGTCAAGGATGTGTCAAGAAAGAATCCGTGTTATATTTTAAATATGTTTCCGTTGATGGGAAGAATGAATACTGTCTTTTATGTAACCACTTTGTTTAAATGTGGAATGTAATGCAAGTTTCATGATCTAATTCTCTAAAACTCTAAACCTGAAAAGATCCTCAATGTGTAATCTTGTAATAACTCAAGATTAAGTAAGGTTTAAGGCTGGGGCCTTATAGTTGGTATCAAAGGTCGGTTTAGATAACTTTAGAGGTTAGGGTATTCTTTAAGCATAAGTGACATTACCATAATGGTTAGGATTTCAGAAAGAGTCCTAGTTTTAGATAAAGTGAATGAGTAAGTGTATCTTAGTGTGTACCTTCCTCATTAGTACATGATGATTTTGTTGATATACTCACACTGACATTTCTATTTTTAGTGAATGGATTGATCTAGCAGGCACCAAAGAGACAACAGGTTTGAAGGAAACTGTGGTGGTTCTCTGATTAAGATACTAGATAAAATGGAGGATTCAATGAGGAAACTCGTGGTTGTTCTAAACCGAATATCAAGGAATCATGATCAACCACTTCAACCTTGGTGAGTTCTCTAATGCATCATGTACGAGATGGCCAACTCGATGTGGAAATTCAGGTAATAATTATTAAGGTAACCATTAGGGTTTATATGATACTTAATTTTTAGGTAATTATGGGTTACTCTATGATATGATGGAAAATGAAAGGAATGAGATAAACTTGAGGTTAAAATATGTTATGATTATTATTGAAGATTTTATCTCATTTTGGGGAATGTTTTAAGAATTATATAGTTTTGGAAAAAGGACAACACGCAGACCGTGTGACAACCCGTCGCGTCGGAAAAAGCTGCGGGAATCGAACCCACAACCAAAGTGCGACTGGTATTTATCGCCTACCACTGGACTACGTGAAGTCCCTAGTTAGTTTGACTGATACTTTTTAGTTATATGATTTTATGAATTAAGTGTAAGTTGATTTTGGGTTATGTATGAAAATGATTAACCTATCATAGAGGATATGTGATTAGGTTAATTACTTTTCAATACGAGACTTTAGGAGCAACTGATGTTGTTTGGAGATAAATGTTACGATTTAACTTGGAAGACTATGTGACTAAATCCTTAAAATATTTGGGTTTCAATCTTATATTGGTTTACTTTGAAGAATTTTATGGACAAATTGTTTATCGGATGGTCCTCGTTGAACTTTGGGTTTTGTTGGACAAATTTTGGAGATTAAGAATAGATTTTCTTTTTATAAGGGGTTATCCTTTTCTGGATTATCTGATCTTGTACTAACCTTTTTGGTTTTGGTTTTGGTTAAAGCCTAAATACATGGGATGTATATAGTTCTCTTTTGGGGATTAGGTGATTCTCTAGAAGTTGATTATAGTACTCTTAATGTGAACAAGTCTTCCTAAATACTCGTCTTTTGGAGAAAATACGAGTTTTTGTAAAAGTTGAAAGTCAACATGATAAGTGATTGTGTTTCCTTATGAATAAATTCCTCAATAGAAAGTAACTTAATACAAAAATGTTGTCTATTAACTTTTCCTACTGGGGAACCCAACACCGTTTAACCCATCACAAGTTTGTGATTTTCTTATTGTTAACTTTCTCCTAAACATGTTTTCTATCACTATCCATCAGAACATGACCCTATGTTTTCTCCTCCATGTCCATATTTTAATACTTGGAATCCTAGTATGGGTTAACTCGGGTGACCTCTGTGCTTATCTTTCTTTATTTTAAATAGATTGTTTTACCGACTCTTCTCCCGATGTGGGAATTTCAAGGATGTTACCAAGCCCAATTTTAAAATTGCGAGGATGCAATTCCCAAAAGGGGGGAAGGATGTAACACCCCAGGTAAATAAGGAATATGACATTTTCATATTTATCCATATTTGTCAATAAAATATTAATATGACTTTAAAGGGGACTCTATGCTCGATGGCGTACCCAACACGCAACAACGAGTTTCTTGGGAATCTTACGTTGCACTCTAATAATAAAATAATATTATTCTAAATGGTAGTTAACATGTAGCCGTTGTAATGGCGGGAATGGATAGAAATAACTAAAATATGATTATATATGTTCTTAAATATTTTTACATTTATACAATAAAAGATAAAGGCTTAAAATACGGAAAGAATTCAATTTTAGGCGTATATGCCCTAGTTTTCACTAAAGGTTCACTTATCACCTTTTGATGGAGAAGCGTCATTAAATATAGTTTTGTTCACTCTTAAACATTCTTTTGGACCAAATAAAACTCTTATTAAGAATCGGGACATCAAAATTTACTTTGTGTAAATTTTTGGTATCTTTCTGATAAGGTTCATTTTTTAAATGAATAGTGTAAAATGTTGTATTTTAATTCAAAACCACTTTTTAATATAATTTATTTATATGATTAGATTATATTTTGAATTGGTTTTAAAGTGAAATTAGAAAATATTTTTACCATTAAATCCAATAGTGGTCGTTGGAATCAATTTCACTTAGAAATCTGACTTAAACTAGTGTCAATCTTTTGATACTTATTGTTTCATAAAACACGCTATTTGTCATGACAGCAGGAATTAATTATTAAATTAATTAATGTGACTTATATGTTTTGAACTTTGTAAAACGGACTTCATTTTTGAATTCAGAATATCAAATATAGCTTAGGGTGAATTTTTGGGATTTTTCTGAAAAACTTCAATTTTTGATGAATAGTGAAACCACTAAGTGGTACTTATAAAAACAGATTTTCCGTTTAAATGAAATTTTTCCATCATTGTGTTTTGATTTTCAAAAATCCTACATACATGGTTGTCATTAAGAAGTAAAATTTGGTTCAATGAGATTAAAATAATTTTTTGGTGAATAGTAACTTATTAAGTTTTTAATCGCGATTAGAGGTAATTAGTGTAGTTTAAGGTAGAAATGATATTATAAGAATGTGAAAACACCATGAAACTTGTCCTACACCTATTGGTTGTATCATGGCCGACCAAGACAAGCCATGGGTCAACTTGGGGACCCCATGAAGCCACTTTGGTTGGGAAATGACGTAAATAACATTTTATTTAATGTAAAAGTAAAATTGACACAAACATGATATGTTTTACTAAAACAATTTTTAAGTGGGGTTATAAAAGTCATAATTTTGATTATAAATAGTAATTGGAAATGTAAAAGGATTTCCTACATCATAGTATTTTTTTTATAATTTTTAGACATTAAATAAATTAAATTATTTATGACATAATAATGATGCAGCGATGACATCATTATTTGATGATTTAAATAAAATGGAAAGATAATGTAAAATCTATGATCTACACATGTCCAAAACTTATTGGATGAGTGGATTTCGAAGACTTATCACCTTATCCACGAATTATATCAATGTGGGACCTTTTGAAACCGAAACACAGTTTCAAATAAAGTAATATTTCTTTACTTTCCAAAAGTGCCCCTCCTCTCCTCTTATAAAAGGCCCCCACCTCTACCTCATTTAACACACTCCTCAAGCCTTTGGCTCGGACAACCCCTGCCCATTTACTCTCTCCACATACCTCTCCTCATCCTAGAGGATTCCCTTTGGGCAGAATCCTTTCAAAGGAAGCCTTTAGGCTCAAATCAAAAGGAGTTACACTTTTAAAGGTAATTCATTCTCTCATGTTCATTTGTTTTATTTTGCTTCTCCAACCCCCTAAACTCTTTTTATTTACTTCTTTTGTAACAACACCAGTATCTCCAATATACTAGGATGTTGTTATAAGATTTATTCGAGCTACACTCTCACACAACTACATCAAATGGTTAAAGAACATACGGTTTCTGGAGATGGTGAAATTCTGCCTCCCGAAACGATGATTGTTCAATACTCATTTAACACCTTCAAAGGTGGCCATTATGATGTCACTATTTTTATATATGATATATAATATGTTTATTTTTTATTTATGTTTCTGTATTTTTCATTTTTGTCTTACCTTTATGGCTTCCATATTGGGTATACGCGATATCTTCATTTAAGGAAGTGCGGACTACCGCCCCCTCAAAGTGATTTGATTCGTTAAATACCATATGTGGGATGTATAAAGGATGGAAATATGATATTATATATGATATTATACTGGAATTATAATATACCTTTATATAATTATTATTCCATTCTATAAAATATGAAATAGAAATGAAAGTAGCGTTCATGCGTACGTACGGCTTACCGTCTCCATGAACGGTGCATTTCATTTCTTACCTATAAATGATTATGTAATGTTATAAATGCATGAATGTACTGGATATATATGACATATATGATATCTAAATCATGAATAAAATTCTGGATATAATAAACATTTGGCCACACGAACAACATGTAATTATAAGAAGTCCACTTTCGACCTAAGAACCAGATATCGACAAAACAAATATTATTAACTTAAATGATTACATAATGTTTATGACATGGTAATAAGTGATATAAAAGGAATAATGAACTTGAAAAAGGTTCTTAAGGAAGTAGAAATTAACTCAAGTTTATTATTCAGGACGTTAAATAACGATCGAGTCAAGTCGGACCCGAGGTAAGGGATCCTACTCCTCTCTTTCTTTTTAAGTACACACTTTTATGTCATTCTTTTTAAAGATCATCTTTGTTGTTATTGGGAAGATCTTTTATATTACACTTACTTTAATTTTTATGTTCATGTGATGAGAGACCCTATTCTCTCTCATCAATCCATTTTGGATGTTTTGAGTGGCGCCGTTAGGCTGCCGAACTTTCATAAGAGATCTAACCTCTCTCTTTCTTTTTACGTACTCTCCTTTATGTCACTTCTTTTAAGATCCTCTTTTTAATGTTGGGGGATGTTCCTTTATATTCCTCTTGCTGTACATTTTATTGTAATGTGATGAGATACCACATTTGATCCCATCAATCCATATTCGGAAGTTTTATGTGGCGCCGTTAGGCTGCCGAGTTTTTGTAAGGGATTTTTCATCTCACTTTTATTCCCGTGAGATTTATGCTACATTTTCCACAAATTCCATTGAGTGGTGTATGTACTGCCCATTATTCTACTCTTTGTGTAATATACTTTCGTTTATGAGTATTTACATCAATGATCTATTGTCTTTCTTTCATGGGGTGTATGTTTTGAAAGATACCCAAGTCGGTAAGGGGACCTTTCACCCTCCTCTTTTTTTAAAGACTTATTTTATTGGGTCTTTTAATTTACATATTTTTATGTTGGGATATGTTCTCATACATCCTTATTGATGTAAAGTTTATGTCCAAGTGATGAGATACACTTTTTATCTCTCATCAACTCATTTTGATGTGATGCCGTTAGGCTGTCAACGGAACTTTTTAACCCAATTTCGATTTCTTTGGGTTCAACTTGTAGTCATTGAATATGTCATCCATTGAATATGTGTGATTGACCTTTTATTTTTTTACACTTAATATCCACTTATATTGGGTGTATATATATTTGTCACACATATTTTAGAGATTTATTTGTCCTTAATTTAAGGATACCTTCTTTATAAGGGATTTCATCACATTTGACATTTCTATTGAGGGTTCATTGTTGTTATGCACCAATTCACTCTTATATGGTGTATATACTGTCCTTTGGATTATTATATCATGAATACTTTTATTCTCATGATATTATAAAGTTATGACTAAATGTTATTCCTCGATTATTGTATTCAAGTGTCTCTAATTTTGGTAAAACCCCTTTAACCAAAATATCGTTTTAAATGTTTTAATTATTTGTTCTTATTAATATCCATGTTTTCAAAATCGTTTTAAGGATTTATTTATAAGGATATTAATGGTTTAAAATTTTAAAAGCTTCAAGGTGGTATGGGACACTTTCATTCAAAAATATCTTCATTAAATGTTTTAAATGGTTTTGGAAATGGTTTCTTTTTGAATGGATTCATTATTTCAATATCCTAAAATGTTATATTGTGATTGAAATGTGGAAATGTTATGTTTCCTATATTCATGTTTATGTGATACAATTATGTTATGGTTCTTGGGCATTGTTATGAAGAACGGGTGGTTCCGTGATAAACTATGGGCGGGTGAGCCCGATATAGCTCTCCAATGCATTGGGTAACGCGAAGGAGTGAAACGTTAAGGTTTCTCCGAAGAGATTTAGGGAATATACTGTGATGGGTATTCCAAACGTAACCAAGAGGGTTACTCCCTACGTAGGAATGTTATGAATGCCTCATGTTACCTTTATGTCTTATGTTTTCTATGATTTATTCATGGTTTGATGAGGTATGTTAAAGTGCCTATGTTTTATGGTTAAATTATGATTTCATTCTCATGTATATATGAACTCATGTTTCCTTTCCATACTTTTTATAACCCTTACTGAGCTTTTTATGCTCATCCCAAGTTTTTGAAATGTTTTTCATAGGTCAAGGGAAAGGTACATGATGTGATGATAGTGTCAAGGATGTGTCAAGAAAGAATCCGTGTTATATTTTAAATATGTTTCCGTTGATGGGAAGAATGAATACTGTCTTTTATGTAACCACTTTGTTAAAATGTGGAATGTAATGCAAGTTTCATGATCTAATTCTCTAAAACTCTAAACCTGAAAAGATCCTCAATGTGTAATCTTGTAATAACTCAAGATTATGTAAGGTTTAAGGCTGGGGCCTTATACCTATGGAGAGTAGGGTTATCCTAGGATTCACAGTTACCCTCGGTTTTGACAGGGCATTGACTCGAGTTTTGGTTATCCTTTGGCTTTGTAATTTCTTGGGGAAGAAAGTGTGTATAGTGGTGAGAATAGTAACACCCTTACCCTAGAAACTATTTTCCAATATAATTTTCTTGTCTTGGATATTTTTTGTTGGGGTTCGTGTTAATACCTAGGTAAAATTATAGGATTTTATAACATTCGGGTGAATTTTTTGCCTACATACAGTTGCTACACGACATGTTAGACCATATAGCCTACACTGTGTCTAAAAATAATAAAGATCAAATATAGAATAAAATTTAAATGAAAGATAAAATAAAACAAAAAAAAATAAAATGGCAATGGGATAAAATTAGAAGAATGTTTAATAATAATAACAATATTTTTATTTTTATTATTATGATGATTATTATTATTATTATTAGGTTTTATTATTATTATTATTATTCTTGTTTTTGTTGTTATTAGTATTCTTGTTATTGTTATATTAATATTATTATTATAGATTTATTTTTTTATTTAGTTTTTCTACGGAAACCATAAGGGGGTTGACTCCCCCCTTCTCCCTCCTGCATGCTACTCTCAACCCCCCTCACTTTGTGCACTATGCTCGACCACCCTATCCCTCCACCCCTCTTCCGTCAACCTCCCCACCACCATGGGCCACACCTCCCTCCATCTCCCCCCTTGGACAAAATCTCCCAATTCTCCCTTCCCTACTCTCAGGCAAGCCAGATGGCTGACCCCAATCCAATCAGCATCCCTCCTTCTTTAGTACACAACCCCACCGACGCCACCACCTCTTCGGTCGGCGCTTCCCTCATCGGTGTCCTCCTCCTCTGGTGGCGATCCTTCATCCATTGAGTGTTCATTGGGTTGGGGTTTCCTAATTGGGCTTATGATTTTTCCAGACCCTAAATCTATGGTTGATGTGTGGATTGTTTTCTTGGGGTTTTAGGGCTTACAGATCATTCATGGGGTGTTTTTCCATCCCATGTTGAGGTTTCATTACATTCATACACATCATATAGGTTTTTAAAAGCCATTTATTTCTAATTCAATCCATATGATGCTTGTGTGCTATTAAATAATTTTTTAAAAATGATTTTCACCACTCAAATATTTTTGGTTAGATTTATATGGTGTTATCTTATTGGTAAACATTACTAAAAATGGGTTTTGAAGTGGTTCTTCATAAATGTCCCAATTTTTGTGTGCACCTAGTATGCTTGATAAAATACTTATTGAGTTTAATATGTTTAATTGGTTGGTTTTTGTGTTGTTCCAACTCCTTGGCATTTAAAGTGGTTGCTTATACATTTGAAATTAAAATTTATTGTTTGGTTTGTTCTAAAAAACATGAAGTGTTATGGAAAATGATTTTAAAACAGTTTACTTGGTCACTAGGTGTAACACCCTGATATTTAAATAAAAATGGTATTCTTTCTATTATTATTTTAATAATTCAGTGTTAATTATTTATTATAATGACAGTTTACAAAATAAGTTTTGATTACATATTACTTTTCTAAAAATGAAATTATTTTTTAAATCACTCTATATAAATTGACATATAAATATTATTAAAAAAATTCATGAAGTACTACTATCAATTTAAGATAATTAAAACCTTAATGTAATTTTACATTGTTTTAGGAAATGCAATATTTAGTTTTAAATAACAATAGATGATTAGATTTTATATATTTTAAAAGGTACATTTTTATTTTAAAGAATATTATTATAATTATAATTATTTCTATCAATTTAATATATACATATATATATATTTGAAATTGTATGATTTATGATTAAAAAATTGGAATTGTAATTATAATCAAATAATAATTTTATTTTATAATGATATTGTATATATTATTATCTAATTGAATTAAAAAATGAAATTAAAAAGGGAATCATGGTATAGGTTTCATGAATAGGAGGGTTAAGTCCAGAGGTGAACATGATCTGGTGGCCGAAGTAGGGTTTCATTTTTTTGAGAACAGGCTGAGACAAAGCAAGAATTGCAGTCTGGGAGCAGTTGTGAGGGTTCACAAAGGTCATGCAAGACCAAGCTAAGGAGGGTCGAAGATAATGGTGAAGGTTTGAGTTCAATTGAATTCTTGGATTGAAGTCGGATTCAGTTCCAGTTTCAAAAATATAATTTGAGATCGAGGTGTGATGATGAATTTTGGGTTCGAACTTTGTGTATCTAGTTTATCGTATTTTTTTAGGTAGGTGTCTGATTCATGAATCCTAGGTCATTTTCATTGCGTTAACATACTTATTTGTCCCTTTTACTCAAATTTCTACAACATTTGATGTATATATCCACTTTTGGACATTGATTCTTGAATTTATTCACCCTTATTTAACACTATGTTAATTTTAAATTGATTATCCAACTTTTTGTTCGGCTTAAATAAAAACTAATATTATTATTATTTTGGTTGTCTATCAATATCAAAATATTCATGTTATCATTCAAATATCTGATGTGCAGCATATTCCAAAAATTATTTTACCACATGAAATAAAATATATATTATATTCTCAATCAATTTTGTGCTTTCTTGGGAAGTATCTCTAGAGAACCATTACTTTGAGATAGAGGTCACAATTAGATTATTCAATTTCTGTGTATGGACTATGATAAGAATGATAAATATTTTTCTATTTTATCAATAGTTTTTTTAAAAACCTATATAAGCAGTGTTTCAGTATTCTTTTCATGGGGAGGTTTTCTTTGTTGAGTAGGTTAGAGGGACATATCTTGCTGTTAATATATATCATTTGAGAGATGTAGTGTTTGATGTTTCTAATAGTAGAAAAATGATGCAATGAATTAATAATGGAATTCTTAATTTTTTTTCAATTACTTTTCTTCCAAAATTATAATTCTTCGAGGGAAACTAATTTTGTCATGGGATCTTCAAATCAAAATCAACATGTTTTTTCACTTTGGAAACATTGATAAAATATTGTATGGGATCATTTTATTAATATGATTTTTTTAAAAATATGGAACCATCTTATACATTTTAGTATTCAAATTTTAATTATTTTAAAGATATAAATTTATGTTTGTGTAAGGGGAGCTTGTTCATTTCAAATTCAAATCCCTATTTTGTGGTTTTCAAATTATTTTAGTATTTTTATTCCATGTTTTATACTTCTATGAAGCCCAAATCTATACTTTTTATTCCCAAATTGAATATGTGTGAGTTTTTTTATACATTATATATATATATATGAATATATATAAAATTTAATTTTTATTTTTGATATATATATATATATATATATTGAAGTATTATTTTTCATACACTTCTATTAAACCACCCAAGTATCTAATTATTGGTTTAAGATACATGTATACATTCTTATAAAACATATATATAAAAATAATTTATTTAACATTCAATACCATTAGTTTCTATTTCAAGTTATATGATTACGTATATATATATCTGTGTGTGTGTGTGTACTTTTTAAGGTTTTGTCCCATAAAACATAAGTTCAGATATATATATACATCCATGAAAGGAAAATTTTACTTAGTAAAGAAATGCTACATTGATAATTTTGTTTGCGGTATATAATTATCAATTTATTATGATTAATTTTAATAATATTAAATTATATTTTCACTGTTGGCATTATTTTATACCTTAATTTCATTATTTCATGTATAAAAGAAATTAAACAAACATGAATTTGAAATTTTTAATTATTTTAATCATAATTAATCTTCCATGTGGTTAATAAATTTTATTGTATCATACGATTTGGTCATACAAAGTCAAACATTTAATTTCCAATGAAAATTTGTATTTATATAATTATATATAAAAAAGTGAACATTTTAATTTCATTTATGGTTATATACATTAATATATTTTTAGAACTATAGTAAAACTGTATTTATATATAAATCAACTTAAAAATTATTTTTATAAAAGACGGTACTTGAACGTTGAAAAAATGGTAGAGAATTACAGAGTTTACCCAAACCCTTCATTAGTGGGTAAGCCCAATATATCATTCAATGTTTTGAGTTTCCAACAGAAATTCAAAATATTTTATATAAGTTTTTCTGAAATATCATTGTATTATTATTAATTCAATTTGAGCATATGTATTTTAAAAATATTTAAGTATTTTCAATACATAAATAATTTCAATATTATGTTCCATGGTATTTTAGAAACCATTTTTATGGAATTAAATAAATAAGTTTTGAAAGCATTTCTTAAAGATTATTTTCAAAGAAATATATTTTAAAATATATCTCAATGATTTACAAAAACCCATTATGGGAAAATTAAATTCTCTATCATTATTTAAAAAATATTTTTCATAGGTATCTTAGAAGTTCAAATTCATATTTCATCCCTTTTAATGTTAGCACACGCATAATCCCAATACTCATCTGTTCTATTTTTTGTTTCGTATTTGATTAATATAAGGTGTTGTCTAATCCTCCAGAACCAAGATCAGAAAAGTTCCTCAATTGTGTTTACTGTTGTGTAATTTTTCAATTACATTTATATAAAAAATTTACATTTTATTTTCAACCATTGAGTTTGAAAGAGTGGGCTTGGGCTGTTATAATTGGTATCAAAAGAATGGTTTAGAAAAATTTAGAGATTAGAAGTTGTCTTCTGAGGAAAAAAATCTATGTGTTAAAATTTTCTTAGGATAGTTATGTCCCCTTAGAAATTATTTAATTCTAATGAAGAAAATTCACAATATTCTTAAGTTTGATGAACATATTGTGAGGTCGCAATTTTATTAAGGTGGGACAACTTAACACCCTTATTTTTAATTAAAAAATTTATTTATTCTATTTTTATTTTAATAATTCAATGTTATTTATTTATTATAATGAAAATTTAGAAAAGCAGTTTTGATTACATATTAATTTTCTAAACATAAAATGATGTTTTTATTACTGTATATAAATTGACACATAATTATTTTAAAAACATAAATTTAAGATGCACAACCTTCAATTTAAGATAATTAAAATATTAATGTAATTCTAATTTTTTAGGAAATATAATATTTAGTTTTTAATAATAATACATGACTAAGTGTTATATAGTAAAAAATGTACTTTTTATTTTAAAAATTATTATTATTATTATTTTTAATATTATATATATATATATATATATTTGAAATTTTATGAGTTATTCAGGAACAAAAATGGAATCATAATTATAATAAAAAATTAATTTTTATATTATAATGATATTATATTTATTATTATGAGATTTAATTAGTAAAATTAATATCAAAATAGAATTATTCGATAGGGTTCGTGAATGGGAGGGTTTGTCTAGAGTTGAGCATAATCAGGAGGACGAAGTAGGGTTTCATTTTCATGGGCCAAGGCTGAGACCAAGCAAGCGTCGTAGTCCGAGAGTAGTAGTGGCGGTTCGTTGAGGTTGAGCAAGACCAAGACGAAAGGGGTCAATGATGAAAGATAATTTCTGATTTTAATCGAAGTCTTGGATCAATGATGGACTCAGTTTCTCTTCCAAAGAGAGAAGTCGTGATCGACGTGTGTTTTTGTGGTTAGGGTTCAAGATTTACAGTTCATGTTTATTAAATTTTGTAGGTAGGTGTCTTAATCATTATTCTAGGGTTGTTTTTGATGTATTAAATTACAGATGTGTCATCTTTCCTCAAATTTATTCATCGGTCGATGTATACGTCCTCTTTTGGACATTTATTCTAGAATTTATTCACCCCTATTTAACACTGTATTAATTTAAAATTGGGTTTTCAACCTTTTCATTGGCTTAAATGAATTCTAATATTATTTTTTTCTATTTTCTGTCAATATAGAATTTCTCATGTTATCATCCAAATATCTGATTTGTATCATAATTCAAATATGAATTTACTACTTGTAGTAGAGTATATATATTTTATTCTCAATAAAGTGTGTTCTTGCTCAGGAATCATATCTAGAGAACCATTTCATTGGAGATAGATATCACAATTATATTCTTCAATGTCCTTATATGGATTACGATAAGTATGATAAATATTTTTTTTCAATTTATCAATAGTATTTTGCAACACCTACATAAATATGTGCTTCGTTATTATTTTCATGGGGATTTAGTCATTGTTTAGTTGGGTGGAGGGATGTATATTTAGGTTAATAGAAAATATTTGAATGATGTAGTGTTTGATTTTTCTTCTAACAGCAACATGCTGCAATGAATTAGTAGGGGATTTCTTATATTTATTTTGACAGTTATTTTTCCTCCCAAATTATAATTATTCAAGGGAAATTTATTTCTGCCATGGGTTCTTCAAATCAAAATAAACATGCTTTTCACTTTCAGAAATTTTATAAATTATAGTAAGTTACCATTTTATTAAAACTATTTGAGGTTTATGATATGAAACTCGGTTATATATTTTTGTATTCATCATTTACTTATTTTTAGGATATAATTCTAAGTCTATGTAAGGGGAGTTTCTTTATTTCAAATTATAATCCCTATTTTTGTGGTTTTTTGATTATTTAATTATTTTTATTCAATGTTTTATACATTTATAAATTCCAAATCTATAATTTTAATTCAAAAATTGAATATGTGTGTGTTTTGTTATTGAATGATATATATATATATATATATTCATGTTTATTCTTGATATATATATATATATATATATATTGAAGTGTAATCTTTCATATACTTCGATTAAACCAATAATGTATCTAATTATGGGTGTAAGATAAATGTGTACATGTTAACCACAAATATATATAAAAATAGTTTATTTAATGTTCAAGATGATTGTTTTCTAATTCGAGTTATCTGATTATGTATATATATATATACATAGGTACTTCTTAAAGTTTCATTCCTTAAAACTTAAGTACAAGTAAATATACAACCATGAGAGGATGATTTTACTTTTTAAAGAAATGATAATTTGTTAATTTTGTGTGCGACACATAATTATCTATTTCTAATGATTAGTTTTATTAAGACGAAATTATATGTTCTATATTTCTCTTATTTTATACCTTCATGTCATTATTTCATGAAAAAAGAAATTAAAATAACATGTCTTTGAAACGGTTTCATGGTTTTTCTTAAAATAAGTAATGTGGTTTAAAAAGGAAATCTAATAAAGGTATACCCATTTGGAAATTCTAACTGAAAATTATATTTCATATTATTTAGAAATATGGTTTTTGAATTGCTTTTGGTAAATGCATTTGGGGTGTGAAAAAGATAAAGTCCTATTTGGAACTGCTCCTTTTAAAAATAATTTTTTTCTTTAACATTATTTTTCTTAAATGTTTCGATGGTTTTGGAATCATATCATGGTTCCTCAGTTTGGATTAAATTTTTTAGGATATTATGATGTTTATGGATTCCTATTTTTTTAAATTTTGGTGTATTGGTTACTGCTTTGTGGTTTTGATTCAATGGGTCGAAGGCGACTCGCATATGTATACATAGGTAATTATATATATATATGTGTGTGTGTGTGTGTGTGTGCATGTGTGTCTGTGTGTTTTTAGGTTCCCCCATTATGTTTATATTCATCCATGGTAGTGAATATATAGGTATGGGGCTTGTTGTGCCTATGTATATATATGGGAATGCAAATGTAGGTGAGTGGAGAAGGGTATATGCATATAAGAATATATGTAAGGATCCCCTAGAACATGTTCATATACATGAGAGTGTGTGGATATGGGATTGGTGTACTTATATATATGTAAAGATTCATATGCTCTGTGGGGTAGCTTCATCTCTTAGAAAGCATCAAGGGATGAATGTTTGGTTTGGATTCACCCTGAGATAGGTTTCCGTATGAATTTGATTTTAAATTTATAGAATTATTGATTTCTTTATTTTCTCATACTTATTTAATGCTAATTAATAATGAATGGCTTTAAGAATAAATGACTTTTCTGAAGCAGAGTGATTTCCTTTTGTATTTGAATTATATGAAATTATTTATTTAATGTACAAACTAATTGTTTGATGAAATGAACCTTTGGCCTTTATAAATTTGTCTTATATTTAAAATTGTGACATTGGTTTCTTAAATGGGTATCTTATCTTATTTTTGGTTCTGAAAGTTGTGTTTGTTGGTTCTTTTGAAAATGGTTTGTTTTCAAAGGGTTATTTAGGACTATTTATTACTTCTATAAAATAAGTTACATTGAAAACTCTTTTTGGGATGCACCAATTGGCTTGTTGGATATTTATGGGAAGGTATCGTCCTCGGATGGGACTTCCCTCACGTGTTGATGTTTGAAGTAGAGAGGGGTAAATCCCTTGAGGTGATTCAAGGGTGACTGTTGAGTGTGTTTCTTGTGTGAGATGCTTGTATATCTAGTTGGTTTATTGTTTGGTTTGATTTGCTCTTCCGTTTTTATTCTGAACATGGGAACCTATAATATCCAGTGAATTCTCGGTGAATGAGTGTTGCACCATTCTAGGAAATTTCACTAGCTATTGGCCCATAGATGGGGGTTATTTTTTTATCATTACAACGAGATTAGACCCCTTGGTCTTCCCAGGTAGAGTGATGATCGGGCATTTGGGTGTTATGACATCATCGGGTAAGAAATGCCTTCAGTATGTGTCGCTTGTATAGTATGATCTTGATTATTCACAAGCTCTTAGGTTATCCCATTTATTCTGGTACATTTTTAACTGTGAAAAATGACTGAGATGCTTGTGTTGGTTTGTTACTCATGTGTGATGTTTTTCCATTGGTCATGTTGTATGTTTGTTGAGCTTATTTCTTTTTGTAGTGTATCTTATTGATAAAAGTGATAAGATGGTTTCAAGTGTTTATTGGAAAAGGTTTTTTAAATTTCTTAAACTTCCTTCCTCCCTTTTTAGTGTAAATATCAACTCCATTAAAATACCAATGACAGATTCCTAAAAATGAAATCTGATTCTTAATTGAAAAGTTCAATGGAACATGATTTGTTTTAAGAAGAAAATGTGTGAAAATATTGTTTGATACATTGTATCTCAAACATGAAATTGATTGATCTTTTATATAAAGAAATTTCATCTTGTAATATATTTTTTGGGCACACCTACTGATTTTTAATACTCATACATATAGTTTTATATTTATTTTTATATTCGGGGGCATCTTCTTTCTTGGATTCAGTCATCATAGTCCTACATTGGTTTGAGGTTGGTGGTGACTTGTAGGGTCACCTAGGGGTATGTGCAGCTTTATTTTCTCACTATTTCTACTTTTAATTTTATTTTTTCTCAATTTATTTATTAATTTTTCATTCATTTATAGGGAAAATCGTTCCTACTTATTTAACTTTGATACTTTACACTAGTTTCCAGCCCTTGGGGATAGACAACACCCTTCGGGCCAAGATGCAGGCCGGCTTGGGTGACCTGATTAGGGTTGACCAGGGCTTGGTCATGAAAATCATTAAGAGATGGTTTTGAATTCATTTTTAATAAAATTTCCCTGTATTAAACCCCTCTATTTTCCCCCTTTGTATGGTTTTTCATTCAACAAAATTCCATGGAATGTTTTGGATTTCTTCGACATCTTTAATATTTTTAGTAAAATGATCTTATCTGTCCTGTTTTTCTATTGGAGTTCATACTGTGATGTCTATCTAGAGGTATGTGGATTTTCTTACCCTTTATTAATATTGATATCATTTAATTGGTGATTATGGAATTTAATTTCTTAGTCTATGTCTCTTTCTTATCTCCCTAGATCCCTCATTCTCATATCTTATGGATCGTGTGAAATCATTGGAAATATAATGTTTTTTAGGTGGCTATGTTTTTATAAATTTATTGTTTTATGAAATATACATGATATCTAATTTATAATGGTCATATTATTTTTTAATGGAATGATATACAGTTCTAACATTCTAATTTTGGCTATCTTTTTGAAAATTTATTTTTCACCCTTAGTTTTTTAAATATATATTTTTTCTAAATCACTCTTGATTTGTTACATTGATGATTTAAAAGAATATTTTATTTTTATATAAACTGATTTCAAGGCATGTTTTATCTGGATTAAAAGTTTTTTCAATGCATAGAATGTGATATTTAATTTCCATTAAGTATAGGTGATGAAAATTTATTTCATTGAATTGCTTGGCCTCAGTATTGGCATAGCACATGGGAATCTAGGGTACATAGGATGGAGTAGGTTTGGTGTAGGAATAAAATTAATTATTTGTTTTTTCTATCATATATACATCATTATGATGTTATATAATCAATTTTTAATGTAGAGAGACACATATTGGAGTGGAATCTTACCTAATAGGCTCATTGTCCTAGGGTAATTTGTGCACTAGGGGGCCATTTATCAAAGATATTGTGTGAGGATCCTAGCTAACTTTCTCCAACTATATATTATGAATTTATTTCCATGTTGATAATCTTCAGAAAATTGTTGTCTATTCATGATTTAAATATTTGAAATATTTGAAATTCTTTGTAATTATTTTAATGCTTTAAAAGGAAAATGGTTTCACTAAATGTGTTTTTAAAATTGCTTTACTTTGAAAGGTTTTATGAACTATATAAAAAGTATGAATTTTCGTGGTTTGATATAAATTGTAAAAATTTATTTCATGCCTTTACTTTTTTAAAGTGAATAATTGGTTTATCTTATAAATATAACTTATCAAAAAAAAGTTTCGATCATTCATGGATTGTTTTCTAAAAAACTACACTTATCATTGGGTGTTTGTAGACCAGGTTTTGGTTAGGATGGTATAACTCTGAGTATGATATACTCTGTAATACCAAATGTAGGATCAAATATATACAATGAGATACAAATAAAAGAGGGGGGTGAATTGTATACTTTTAAAAATTCCTTTAGGAAATTTTTCATAACCGAAATTCACAACACCTCAATGTTCTAAAGGCTTGCTTGTTTCTGGAAAAGTGATTCCAGAAATGTAACTAAACAAAAGTTTACACCAAATAAGATTCTACCTTATAGCGTATAGAATTTAACTAAGTATTAGTACAAGTAAGGAAGTATTAGAATGTTATACTTTCCTTAACAATACAATATGCAGTGGAAAAACAAAGTAGTAAAACTAAATGTAACAAACAATAATTCTTTAACCCAAAGAGAAGGCTATCCAACAACCCTGGATAAGAGGTCCCTTGATTTATAATTTCATGAAAGTCTAACTTACCCACACCAGGATAAGCCCTTAATACGAAGAATGGATTCTGTCTGGCTATCCCCGCAAGCCCTCAACTATCAGTTAGTCGACACCTCTATATTCCTCAGCAAGGAAGCCCTCATCTTCATGGTGTTGGAACCACTTTCTTCCAATCCCCGGAAGCCCTTGATTGTAATCAGCAACAATCGGAGTCGCATGAATCAAGTCTGCACAAGGCAAAGTTTGAACAAGCTGTTCAAACATTCTGCATGAAGCTTTGAGAGTTGGTAAGAGCCTCTCTCTCTAGAAATCACTTTAATATCATGTAAGAAACACTGTCAAGGTTATTGTCACATTTTCGAGTGAGCTCTTATTTATAGGTGAAGCTCCGATGGTCAGCTCCCTCCTTCAACGGTCATATTTTTCCTTGAATTTCGGAGGGACATGTACATGTGTCACTCAGAAAATGGTTAGTCAATAACTAAAAGCACGACATCATTTTATATTAGAACAACTATAAGCATAAGTAAAACTGAAGTTCAGAAAGAAAGTAAATAAGAGTTCAGAATTTAACCAAAGATAAAATTTCGAGTCTACTCAGAAAATGAATCCAGAGTCTATAGTAATAAGATATTCGGATTCTATTTTGTAGGAATTCGGAACCTGAATTCTGTAGAAATCCGGAGTCTGAATTTTAAGGAAATTCAGAGTCTATATTTCACAAGAATTCAGAACCAGAACTTAGAAATTTCGGAGTCGAACTTGTAAAATTTTGGAGTCTAATTCATAGAAGTTCGGAGTCGAACTCATAGATATTCGGAGTCAAACTAAAAGAAGCTCGGAGTTGAACTCATATAAATTCGGAATCAAACTCATAGATGTTCGGAGTTGAACTAATAGAAGTTCAAAGTCAAAATAATTGAAGTTCATAGTTGAACTCATATAGGTTCAAAGTCGAACTGATAGAAGTTCGGAGTCGAACAAATATAAGTTAGGAGTCGAACTAATAGGAGTTTGGAGTCGAACTAATAGAAGTTTGTATCCATAATTCGGAGTTGAACTTCATTAGAGTTCGTATCCAGAATTCATATTCTAAAATAGAATTATTCATCTCTAAGTATTATAGGATTCCATGTTTTTGGATATGAATCCTATTTTTATACTTAAGAAAAAAAATATTGATATGATCAATGAAAACTAGGTAGGGGTAAATTATTTTGGAAAGGAAATTTTCCTTATAGAAGTAAAATATTGATTTTCTTAATTATAAGGTGTTTGTGATTTTCAAAACAAGAAGGAATGGAAAATTCATAAGGAAAACCATATTGACTCAACAATCTCTCCCTTTTTGGAAATCATAAATAACCTTTCGAAAAATAATATAAGGACTTAGAAAAAATTATTTAGACATTGAAATTAAAACTTATCTCTCATTGTTCGTAGATGATAGTGAATATAACTAACTCCCCCTTAGGATTAGGAACTCTAAGGATTGAATTCTGGATTTCCAGAATGGAATTTTCATTATCATGAAAATTCGTGATGAAAAACTCCCCCTTATATAATCTCCCCTTACTTAGGGATAGTTCTTCTTTACTTAGAAATTTTTCTGCTACCTTTTAGATTTTTCCTTCTCCCTTTTGAGTTCTTTTTCATTCTCCCCCTTTGTGATTTTCAAAAATAATTTATGGGAATAGAAAAGAAATATGATACCTAAAATATTAGTAAATACATTCAAGGATAACAAGCAACCATGATTCTATTATAATTGGAAGAATTTTTACAAGGAAAATCAAATGCAACAAAAAATTGGATTGAGTCTATTTGTCTTCCTTTTCCTTGGAGATTAACTTCTTTAAGAGGGTTTTCAGCTTCTTCAAGTCATTATGTTCTTCATCAGCTTGCTTTTCTAAGGATTTAATCCTTTCATCTTGAGCCTTCAGAGCCTCTAACTATTCCTTAAGAATTTCATCCTGCTTTACAAGCATTTCTTCGATCTCAATCCAGAGAACTCTTTCCCCTTTCCAACTTTTAGCAATAGAATTAAGCTTCCCATTCAGATCTTTCACTTGTTGACTCCGAGAATTTTTCTCAAGAGTCATATTATCATGAAGATTCTTCATTTCGGAATCCTCGGTGTCAAAATCTTCTTTTACATCATTTTGAAATTGATCAAGCTCTGCCTTGTCATCATAAATTTTTTTGACCATTGAGTGGCTTTGCTGTAAGATTTTCTATGAACATCATAATTGATGAGAAAATTTATATGATCAGACTCAATCTACACACAATTAACCATCACCATGGATAAATATTATGATTTTTGATTTAAGCTGTGTTGAAGCATCTGGCATCTGGAGTCTATGGTGGGAAATATCGTAATTTTATCCTCCAATTTCTTCATATATTCAAAAACAAAGTCATGTCCAAGTGCTGATGACTCCGAATCCGATATCTTCCTAGGGGAATGCTCTTATTCCATTTCAACCAGCATTCTTCTAGACGAACCACCAACAACATTCTTCCTTATGATATCATTTTTTTGGGTGTCCATAAGCACTTTCTTACCCTAATCAACTTTCGGAATGGGTTCTTCATTAGGAGATTATTCCTCACTTTCATATAGTTAATCAATTTTGTCTTCATATGGTTTCTCTTTCTATAATACTTCTTTAAGAAAATACTTCTCATAGCTTTCTTCCTCATATAATTCATTTTCTTTTTCTTCTTCCTTATCATCATCTTTGTTTCCATCTTTCTCATCTCATTTTCTCAGAGTGACATGCTTTGAGGAATCAGCATCAGATGCTTGGAGTGATGGTTTTTCTGATGGGTTTGCCTTCTCTTGATACTCTTCCACTAGTTTAATCAAGCCATATAGATCACCACTTTCTTCTTCTTCCACTTCTTCTTATACTAATTCTACAAAAACTTCTTCCTCTATAACTTCTTTCCCTTTATACTTTTCCGGAGTGAAGAATTTTTTTCCAGGGGTCTCCGTTAATGGCTCAACAAGGAAGGTTTCCAGTAAAGTAATATTCTCAGAGGCTACTTCTATGTCTCTCAAATAGTATTGTACAACTTCAGCTTCAGACATCTTCTTCTTCATCTACTTCTCTTTTTCTAACTTCTCAAGGTATTCATCCATCTTCTCCATTAAGGATTTAGCTTCAGCAGGGTCCAATACGAACTCAGTTTCCCCTTCCTTCCTCTTCTCCTTATCTTCCCTCCATTTAGAAACCACCTCATCTTGATATTCTTTCTGTTTCATTGTCTTGGGAGGTGTGAATTGGGTTTCCTTAGCTTTAGGGATCTTTTCTTTAGCCACCACTTCTTTAAATTTCCTCTTCTTACCAACCTTCGTCACTGGCTCAGCTTTCTCCACATTTTCCATATTGGCTGCTGCCTCTTCCTCTAGCAAATTATAAAAATATCATGTTTCCTAGGAATATGCCATATTCATCCCTTTCAATGTGTCATCACTAACAAGAATAACCTTCCAATTCTGACCCTTGTATTTTCATGCAATCTTGAATGACTCTAAACATCTAAATATCCACTTTGATAGTAAGGCAGGGTATATGATGATTTGGTATCTCAAATTTCCATTCATGATGTTCTTCATTGTCACAAGAACATGCCTCATCAGATTGTTTTTTCTTAGATTCACCAAAAAGTATAAGAAATATATATCACTTTTCTTCAGGGTATCTTTGTCACCATTTCTCGAAACCAAGAAACCTTGTACCTGTAGCTGAAGGATCCTATTATTAGAAGATAGGTGAGAAAACTTGGATGTCTTTACATCATCAATCCCAAGACACTCCAAGGTCTTCACCTTAAAAAAACTACCTTGACAATCAAGAAGTTTTGGCGATCAAAATTCAACTTCCCCATCATATTCCATCCCCACCAAGCTTGTCTCCTTGGTGTAAGTATGTTTTTAGGTCTTCCCATAAAACTTTAAAGAAAACTTTTCTCTTCCCTCTTCCTCGAAGAAGAATGTTGATTCATGGAACTCTATAAGTAACTCTGGATGGACAACATCTTGAACACCTTTCTTTGATATGCATACATCTTCCCAACCACTCAACTTGATATTCTTAGAGATGATTGAATCATACCTAAAAATGTTCAGATGGACCAATCTTTCCTTCTGCACTTGCCATTTTGATATTGGATTCATTGTAGACATTTCTTGGGAAGTGGCTTCTACAGACATTCGGAATCGAGGAGCTCTGAGAGATTCAGAATGGGCTTTAAGAACTAAGGCAGATCTTCGAGACATGAGAGCTTAGAATTCGATGTGGGACAGTATTAGGGGTCCCCTTTATATAGGCGATGGTGGTGTGATTTGAACTTCCAAAATGAATCTAACGGTTAAAAAATCTCTGATCTGATCTGACAGTTTAAATCATACCCACAAGGAAATCTTGAATCAAATCTTTTGAAGTTTTAGATAAAACATTCAAATTTAAGAAGAAATGAATCCGAGAAATTTTATAAGAAAAATAAACTACCAGCAACAAAAAAATGACTACAAAAACTCAAGTAAGGAAGTCATACATTTCGGATTTGTCTTGGAAAATTATTCGTAATGAGTGATATTCTTCTTGAAGAAAATTTTTTTACGAAATATTCACTACGAAAAACTCACTATGGATAACATACTACAAAAATCTTGAGTACGAAAAGTTTTCATTAAGAAAATTCTGAGTACGGAAAATTCCTATTACGAAAATTCTCATTACGAATATTTCCAGTATGAAAACTTCATTACAAAAATTTTGAAATAATCTTTTCTAAAAAATTTTAAAAACTCTCAATGAAATGTACTCCCCCTTTGAAAAATAAGTTTATTACTGTAAGGAGAATAGTTCCAAAAGAAGTTATTGAAGAAATATTACCTCATAGTTATCATTCCTAACTTATATTTAATTTATTCAAATATATCAGAGGCTATAGATTTTTTGAAAATAACAGCAAGTTGATCTTGTGTTCTGATAAATTAGTGAATGATATCTACTTTTTGTGTGTGATCCCTAAGAAAGTGATGCCTAATATCTATGTGCTTTGTATGAGAGTGATGTGTATGGTTTTTACTAAGGGGAATGGCACTTGTTTTATCACACAAAATTTGAATCTTAGTAAAACTCAGGCCATAGTCTGTGAGTGTGTGTTCCATCCACAACACTTGAGCACAACAACTTATAGCTGCTACATATTCAGCTTCAGCAGTGGAGAGTGATATTGAGTGATGCTTCTTCCAAGTCCAAGAAACAAATGAATCTTCAAAGAAATGACAAGTTTCGGATGTAATTTTTATATCCATTCCACATCCTCCAAAGTCACCATCTAAAAAACTCTTTAAAACAAAATCATTTCCATAAGTATAAAATAGTCCTAAATCCGTGGTTCCCTTTAGGTAGTGAAAAATTATTTTCACTTCCTTTAAATGAGATTATTTAGGATTTGGTTGATATCTTTCACATAAGCATACTGAAAACATTAATTCATGTTGACTGGTTTTCAAGTAAAGTATACATCCTATAATACCTCTAAAAGATGTTTGATCCACTAGTTTCCTAGCATGATCAAGATCAAGTGTGTTTGAGGTACCGATTGAAGTAATTATACTCTTAGTGTTGTCATATACATACTTTTTAATAATATATTTAACATACTTATGTTGGGATATGTAGATTCATTCTGGTTTTTGAGAAATTTGAAAACCAATGAAAAATGAAAACTCACCCATCCTACTCATTTCAATCTTAGATTTCATTAGATCCACAAAGGAAACGGTTAGAGATTGTTGAGTTGAACCAAATATAATGTCGTAAACATAAATTTGAACAATCAAACCATTTTTCTTATCCTTATTTATAAAAATGGTTGGATCTTCCTTTCCCTAAACATAGTTATTTTGAAGAAAAAATCATGTAAGTCTATCATACCGTCATCGTGGGGCTTGTTTAAGGCCATACAAAGCTTTGGTAAGTCTCGAGGCATGATTAGGATGTTTTTTATCTTCAAATCCAGGAGGTTGTTCAACAAGAACGTCCTCTTTAACATAAACATTAAGGAAAGCACATTTCACATCCATTTGAAAATGTTTAAAATTGAAGAATTTTGCAAAGGCATGTAAAATACGAATAGATTCAACCCTAGATATTGTAGCATAGGTTTCTTAGTAGTATATTACTTCTTGTTTATGATATCCTTTAGCAACCAATCTAGATTTATTTCTTACGATGATTACATTTTCATCACACTTATTTCGGAAGACCCATTTTACTCCAATAACAGAAGTTTCCGTAGGTCTTTCAACTAAGGTCCAGACTTTATTCCTTTCGAATTCATTTAGTTCATCTTGCATGGCTTTTATCCAATCATCATGACCTAAATATTCATCAGTGCTTTTGGTTTCAATTGGTAATGAAAGGATAGATGTTCTATTTCATTTCATAAGGAACTTATAGTCCTTACAGGTTGATTGACATCACCAGTGATGTTATCACAGGGTTGATTCTTAAGAAACGATTGATTTGGGTTTTGTAAAACATGTTCATCAACATAGGGTAGGAAATATTCTCGGGTAAACATTTCAGAAGCATCTTCTTAAACATTTTCCTTATCAGATGGATTTTATATCAAAGGTTGATAATTAGTTTTTGAAAACACAACTGTAGATGTAGGTTGAGGTTTTTCGAAAACAAAGGGATTGGTTTCATCAAATTTTACAGGTACTGTCTTTTCAACAGTCCAAGTGTTTTTGTTGAAAACTCTATAAGCCTTAGAAGTTATGGAGTATCCTAAGAAAATGCCTCTATCTGATTTTGGTGTGAATTTCTGTAAATTATCTTTAGTGTTCAGAATGAATGCTTTTCATCCAAAAACCTTAATGTTTTAAAGTCTAGGTTTTCTACCATTCCATATCTCATATGGAGTTTTAATAAGAAAAGGTCTAATTAAAACTCAATTTATAGTATAACAAGCAGTACTTACAGCTTCAACCCAAAAATGATTAGCTACAGAATACTCAATCAACATGGTTCTATTTATCTCTTGAAGAATTCTATTTCTTCTTTCAACAATACCAATTTGTTGAGGTGTTCTGGGTGCTGAGAAGTTTTGAGTAATAACTTTTCTACTACAAAAAGTTTCAAAATTAGAATTTTCAAATTATCCTCCATGATCACTGTGAATAGTTTTCAATGGATGGTTTTTTTCATTTTTGACTTGGGCTCTAAAACTTTTGAAATACGAAAAGGCATTAGATTTATTTTCTAGAAAATAGACCCATGTAAACCTAGTATAATCGTCAACCAAAACAAATACATAGTACTTTCCCCCAATGCTTCCTGTTTGGGTTGGACCAAAAAGATCCATATGCACTAGCTATAATGCATTAGTAGTTGGGACTTGAACGATAGATTTAAAACTTGATTTATGTTGCTTTCCATATTGACAAGGGTCACAAACTTTTGAAGAATAAAATCTAAGCTCTGGTAGATCCTTAACTAAACCTTTCTTAGAATGTTTTCATAAGTTCCTAAGGTTAAAGTGTCCTAATCTTCTATGACACAACCAATAATAATATTCTATTTCACTAAGGCAAGGTAAGTCGTGGCTTCTATGTTCTTCTAAGTTCAGTCTGTAAACATTCTCTTTCCTGTTGGCAGAAATAATAAATTCTTCCTTGGAATTGTGTACTAAGCACTTATCATTCCTAAAAATCACAAGGTAGACTTCATCCCATAATTGACTTATATTGATGAGGTTGTGCTTAATACCATTAACAAATAAAACATTTGAAATCAATTTTTTTCCAAGAAGAACAATGTTACCAAAACCAATAATTTCAACCCGAGCATTATCTCCAAAATTTACTTTTCCTCCTTTTGTTTTGATAATCATTTCAAAATAGTTTTTGTTACCAGTCATATTCCAGGATCATCCACTATCCATGTACCATGTGTGGTTGTTGGTACTTTCCCTATTTTCCTGAAAATAAAAAAAAAGTAAGGCTTTAAGAATCCAGACATGCTTGGTTCCAGAAATTTCAGAAAGTAAAATTTTGGGTAACCACATCTTCTTAGAAAAATAAGCTTTATGAGATCCTAATGATTAGGATTTTTAAAGGAACAATTCATCTCCCACTGACCACCACATTGACACTTTGTGCAAAATGGGGCCCTATGAGGAACAAATTAGTTGTTACTAAAAATTGGTTTAGAACAAGTGTAACCAAAACCAGAAGTATTCCTTCGAGGTCGGATTTTTGCATACATTCTATCAAAATTTTCTTTAACAAGGGTAAATTTTGACAAACACTTCCTCAAAGAAAATATTTCGGATTTGAGTTTAATAACTAAGTTCTTGTCTTTAAAAACATTTGATTTTGAACTAGAGTTAAGCTCAAAAAAATCTTCCATAGAAATTATGTTTTTAAGATCTTTAGAAAGTTTATTCTTTTCATAATTTACTTCATCGAGATTTTTTGAAATACTTTAAAAATAATCATTTTTCTTAACAACAACTTTAGAAACATCGGATATTTCCATAGTAAGAATAGTTTTCCTAGAATTTTCATTATCATGATTTTTCATGAGTTTTGAGTTCTCAATCTTAAGTAGTTCATCAAACGTAGAATCTTCTTCATAGTTAGGTAAAATATTTTCTTCACTAGAAGAATATTCTTCATATGAAGAGTTGTAATATTTACTCTCATTAGCATTTAGAGAAACATTGGTCATGGATTCACCATTGTATACATTATCCATAAAGCAATCATTATCAATGGGTAGCCTTGCTATAAGACCATGATTCTTCTATATAGAAGATTCATAATCTGATGATTCATCTGAAGAGTCACCACTACTAGCACTCCAGGTGTCATTAGCTTTCAGGAATTTATTATCTTTAGATTTGTAAAACTTCTTCCTGTTCCTTCTAAAATGCCTCTTTTTTATTTCTTTCTTTTTAAGCAAAGGACAATCTGGTCTTCTGTGTCCAGCTCTCTTACATTCATAGATTGTGACTTCTGAATCTTTCTTATCATTCCATTCCTTCTTTTTATACATGGATTTGAAATTTCTCTGTACAGCTATCTTGTTCATCCTTCGATCAAGATTAGCTAATTCATTTTCTAAGACTTCACTCTCACTAGATTCGGATTGGATAATAACCTTCTTAGACTTGGATCTACTATATCTCTTAGGAGTCTTAGCTTTCATGTGATTTGAAGTTGTAGTAAAAGCAACACTACCATTCCCATTCTTCTTCTTTATGATCTCAGCATCTCTCTTCATTCTAGTCTCATGTTGAAGAAGAGTTCCAAATATTTAATCAAGATACATTTTAGTAACCTTTCTATTTTCATTGATAGTGGTTCTCTTTGATTCCCACTAATTGAGAATTATATATATGATCTTCTCAACAAGGGATTCATCATCTAGACCTTTATCTCCCATAGATTTTAAGGTATTCACAATAGTCATGAATCTCTGTTGCACCTTAAAAATTGGTTCTCCATAAGGAAAATTAAAACCATGATACTCAGCTCTGAGCATGGCTCTTCTAGTCTCAATCACATTAGATGTACCAAAATGTGTAATTTCAAGTTTCCTCCATATACAGTTAGCTGTTTCACCAGATGAAATTTGTCTATATATGTTCCTAGTCATTGAACAAAGAAAAGTATTGTGTACCTTATAGTTGAGTTGGTATTCATGATTTTCTTGATTAGGAAAAGCACTTACTTCCTTGTCAGGGATTTTGTATCCTCTGGTAAGAATAACAATGTTATCTACCCTAGTATTGATAATGAAAGTATTTATAAGATCTCTCCAATATTTGCAATCATTACCATCAAATATTGGTGGTCTAATAGGATTTAGGTTGTCGATAGAACTAAAATTTAAACCTACCATCCTTAATAAAATCTTTGGCACACAAACTTTTTATAAGTATAAGTCTGTAACAAGAGAAAATATTATAAGCAATAAAAATTGTATCTCTAAGAAAAAAGTGAATCCTAACTATGATTCCGACAAAAATATATTTCAAAAAGTATGAATCTGGAAATATGAATCTGAATGTTATATAAAATAAACTTCTGAATTTAATAATGAGATTAATTCATATGGAACCAATCCTCTGATACCAATTGTTAGGATGGTATAAATCTGAGTATGATATACTCTGCAATACCAAATGTAGGATTGAATAAGTACAGTGAGATACAAATACAAGAGGTGGGGTGAATTATATACTTTTAAAAATTCTTTTAGGAAATTTTTCATAACCAAAATTTAGAACACCTCAAAGTTCTAAATGGTATTTGTTTCTGGAAAAGTGATTCCAGAAATGTAACTAAACAAAAGTTTACAAAAACTAAGATTATACCTTAAAGCATGTAGAATCTAACTAAATCATAGTACAAGTAAGTAAGTATAAGAAAGTTATACTTTCCTTAACAATAAAATATGTTGTGTAAAAAAAGTAGTAAAACTACAAGTAACAAAAATAACTCTTTTAACCCAAAGAGAAGGGTATCCAACAAACCTGGATAAGAGGTATCCTGATTTATACTTTCAAGAAATTCTATCTTACCGACACCAGGATAATCCCTCAATATGATGATTGGATTTTTTCTTGTTATCCCCACAATCCCTCAACTATCAGGTAATCGGCACCTCTATCTTCCTCAGAAAGGAAGACCTCAACATCAAGGTGTTGGAACCTATGTCTTCCTATCCTCAGAAGCCCTCGATTGTAATCAGCAATAATTGGAGTTGCACAAAGAATGTCTGACCAAGGAAAATATTGAACAAGTTGTTCAATCTTTCTACATGAAGCTTTGAGAGTGGATAAGAGCCTCTCTCTCTTTAGAAATCACTTCAACATCATGAAAGCACAAATGTCAAAGTTATTTTCAAGTTTTCAAATGAGATCTTATTTATAAGTGAAGCTCCAACAGTCGGCTACCACCTCCAACGGTCATATTTTTCCTTGAATTTTGAAGGGACCTATACACGTGTCACTCAAAAAACAGTTAGTCAATAACTGAAAGCACAAAATCATTTTAAATTAGAACAAGTGTAAGAATAAGTAAAATTGAAGTTTGGAATGAATGTAAATAAGAGTTTGGAATGTAAGATAAGATAAAATTCAGAGTCTAATCATAAAATGAATTCGGAGTCTATAGTACTAAGATATTCAGATTATATTTTGTAGGAATTTAGAACCTGAATTCTGTAGAAATACAGAGTCTGAATTTTAAGGAAATTTAGAGTCTAGATTTTTCTAGAATTCAGATCCAAAACTTACAAAGTTCATAGTCGAACTAGTAACAGTTTGGAGTTGAACTCATAGAAGTTCGGAGTCAAACTCATAGAAGTTCGGAGTCGAACTCATAGAATTTTAGAGTCTAACTAAATGAATTTTGGAGTCGAACTCATATAAGTTCGGAGTTGACCTCATAGAATATCATAGTCAAACTAATAGAAGATCGGAGTCGAACTAATAGAAATTCGGAGTCTAACTCATATAAGTTCAGAGTCAAACTCATAGAAGTTTGTAGTCGAACTAATATAAGTTTGGAGTCGAACTAATAGTAGTTCAGAGTCAAACTATTAGAATTTTGTATCCATAATTCAGAGTTGAACTTCATTAGAGTTTGTATCCAGAATTCGGATCCTAAAACTGAATGCTTCATTTCTAAGTATTATACGATTCCAAGGTTTTGGATATGAATCCAATTTTTATACTTAAGAAAAAAATATTGATATAAACAATGAAAACATGGTAGGGGTAAATTCCTTTGGGAAGGAAATTTTCCTTGTAGAATTAAAATATAGATTTGCTTAAGTATAAGGTTTTTGTGATTTTCAAAACAAGAAGGAATGGAAAAGTCAAATGGAAAACCTTATTGACTCTACAGTTTTACCTGACATGGGTAAAGGAATGATGCATCATATTAGTGGTGGGTTTCTGTTATTGTGGGGTTTGGGAGTTTTTTAGTAACATGGTGGGATGGTGGCCTATATATCACATGAGGATGGGTTTTCATTATTTATGATTACTTTGTTTTACAACTTTTTTTTGCAACCTGTTATTCCTTGTACACATTTTAATCCTACATGAAATATATCTTTTTTGGTAGGGTGGATTTCATTTATATATACCCTAGTTGATTCCCTTGGTTCTACTTTTTTTTTGGAAAAATCCTTCCCAAAGCAAGTTCATGATTCCCACGGACATGTCCCCATCTCAGGAGGATTGATAAAGCCCTTCAGGTCTTATCACATGCTACCTTGAATGTCCAGTACAAGGATAAACCAGATCATTTCATGGAAAATTGTTATCGTATCCATGGTTGATTTTATATAATGAATCTTCTTATCTCATGAAATTTTATTTGATTATAGATATTTATTTTATGACATGATTGGTAGTTTATGAGTGAGTGTTTATCTAGCTCCCATCATAATAATCCTTAATATTGCACTGGATGTTTCAAAGTATGTATCTCATATTTATTTTTGATCCCATCTCAGTACATTTACTATGTTATATTAACTAAAACAGAGATTACACTTTTTTTATAGTATGATTACATTATTTGATGTAATACCGTGCCCCTAAACGACTCCCTTGAGTTTCCTGGGAGTTTTTTGTGGATGATGTTATGTGAGGAAACACATAAGTCCATAAAAATCTTATTTAAGTGGTAGTTAAAGATGTTTTTTCCATGGGCCATAATTTTATTTCTACTTTGGATCATTCTAGAGATATAAAACCGGGAACTAGAGGAGGTAAAGAATGGTCTCAATAATTTATCTTCCAGAAACCACCCTCCTTCTAAGGGAGTAACTTCCCATAGAAACTAGAAAACTAGTTGGGGAATTGAAAATATTTTCCCATTTTTGGGAACACTATATTCTATTTATATAAAATGTGTTACCTTTATTATTGAAGTTCCCGGTATGAGATGGTGGGATGTAGTGGTTTTGGAAAATTTAAATAAAGCTTTGGAAGGGAAATACATCAAGTCCATCTTCTTCCAATATTTATATCCATAATCAATGATGATGGTTAAATCAATGGATTTTTTACCTTTCACCAGGGTGATCTGATTTTGACAATGTATTCAAACTATTTTTCGAAGGTAGTCTATTTTTCTTCTGATGTGGTGTAAAATGATAATAAGAATGTTTATGTATTACAAGTGTTCTTTTGAAACAATATTTTAATTTAATTTTTTCTAATAATAAAAAAAATTATTATATAAGTTTTTAAAGATAAAAACAAAACTAACTACCATAAAATTTATGATCTGCTCTAGAAATAGTAGTACTAATATAGTATATGATAAAGTGAAGAATTCACTCACTTAATCATGAGTATATGTAATTCCATAATCCTAAAATTTAAATTATTCCACCTCTAACATGATCATAAACCCTTGGTTAGACTAAAAAGATTTATATTCCTTCTATAATTAGAAACCCCAAACCCAACATGCTAGAAATCATCCTTACTATGAGGGTGATGATCATGGGATTCATTTATAACGAATAGAATGATCTATAAAAGGAAAACTCAAAGTCAAACCTTATAATATAGGTGAGGTTGATATAGTAGATAATATTCAATAAAAATAAATGAAATTTCAAGAATACGGGTAATCTGTCCTTCAATAGACAAATGATAGACTGTCATGGACACCAGATGAAGAATCGAGATCAATATCAAAGATTGAATTGATGGGGTTGGAAGAGAAATATATTATCTTTTATGATTATAAAAACATTAAAATGATATATAACATCCACATTTAAGGATATATAGGGCTTAATTGATTGTTGAAAACCACATTTTTTCCAAAAAATAAAAAAAATACATTCCAGCAACCTACCTAGTACGTGGTACAAGTATATCTGGTAATTAGTTTCTCTAGAAGTTGTTTCATTTCACAATTTCTTCCATCATGTAAAAAATTCCAACCTATAAAGTAATTGGTCGTGTCTTGCACCTCAAGTCCCCACTTTCTCCATTTGCCTCTCTCATGGATATCATAAATCCATATTAAACCCAAAATTAAATCAAAAACAAAATTAAGGGGAACAAAAATGATATATAAATATAACCAATTCTGGTATTGTTCATTTACACCAACCCACCCTCAACTTCTTTTCCTTGGTAAAAATCAACTCTCCTCATGAGGTAAAATATTTTTCCATTGAGACTTTTTCATATAATAACAATCCAAGGATTCATATAATTTTTCAACTTGTGTCTAGGGTACTCAGAATAAAAGAATAGCTTTTTTGATAGGGTCTTTAAACTATTCTAAATAATAAAAAATGGTTATTTTATAAATTTGGAATTAATATCTAACTCCACATAATTAAACCGAACCAGAAAAGATGGTTTCATTTTATACATACTTAGTCTTGAGATGTGGAAAAAAGTATGCATTCCACTAAACCACGGAAAAAATGCAATATATAATCCAAATGCTTGACATTTTATAGGATCTCAAACTATGCAATAATTTAGGAGTAATGTTTACCTTTATTTATCATCATTTTATGAACCAATCTATGGAGACATAGATACAGACAATATCACTATCTTAAAATTCCAATGGTTATAAAAAATTATGAGTATATGAAATATGGTAACATAAAACCATTGATAACTACTTTGGAATCAAATTTACCCACTCGATAATCTGCTAGACTATTATATGACCAATAAATTATGAATCTCAAATCACTATCCATTATAATGGGGGCTGATTTGTCTTCCCATATGGTTCCATCGAATAGGGTTATCTGAATGTATTCCTAATAACTATTATGTTATTAAAACACTATAATTGGTAAATGAATTTCCCAAGATCCACTAAAAATAAGGATACAGGCATGTGACATTTCATTCAATGTCTAAATGGACCCTTCAAATTAACCATTCCCTGAATACTGATATGTAGTTGTTACCGTCACCTATGATATGATATATTTCTATAACCTTTTCCTAAAATGAGTGGAAAATATCATTTCTTAATAATATAGAATTATATTTTTCACCCATTAAAGTTTCTAGATTTCAATAACAGAAATAATTCTAAATCATCAACTAAGGATGCATCTGGGATTGGTAGAAAATGACCATTCTTAATCTATTGATCGAGAATAACTCATATTGTATCCTTGAACATTGGAGAATGGGATGCACCTATTATAAATTACCAACTAATTTAATCTCATTTTCATACAGGTATAGAATTTTTCTCTAATTTACCTATATGTATTTGACATTTCATCTTGACATGTTCGACTGTTAGACACTAAGAGACCAATCCTAATATCTCCCATTTCATACAAAGATACTTGAAACGTCTCTAAATATATTAATATCTCTATGATATTATAGGGTGTACTTGATATTGATAGCGATGACACTCTCTAACATCCTCGCCCAAAATCTTATGGGAACAACAACTCATCTATAAATATAGAAGAATAAATTAGTATCATGAGACCATCCTTCTACGCTCTCCCCACTATCAGGCCCCTCCCAAATGATGATACAATCTAGATCAGACATCTGAAAATCATTTACCAGTACAAGAAATATTAATTTGATATTGATAGGATGAAAATACATCTTATACTATTCATCATAGACAACCAATTTAAGGTTTAATAGAACTTATATAATTATTAATTCTTCCATATCCCCATGAAACTTCTTAGGGTGTGACTTCTTACACTAGATTTTGGACACAGTATTTAATTTTTCTAGTGCGTAGTGAATCATGAAATAAAAGTAATAAATGTATTTCAGTCATTGATATTTTATTAAGTTAAAATCCCATTGAAAAAATATAAATATGAGGCTCTTTTAGAAGGTATATGATATAAATATATCCTTGAATAGGTAATTCCTCCTGTATTTATTTCCATGTACAAAAACGTAATTCTCTAGATCAATATTAGTGTAATTCCTATTTTTCAATCATTGATTCCTAGAATAATATGATAATATATAATGGTCTTTCTTTAACAATAACTTGAGAGATAGTAAATAATAATCATAGTATACCTCTTCATCTTTACCTAATCTTGGAAAAATTAAGATAGCTACAAGACTAAAATTATTCTTTAATTAATAAAGATTCATCTCATGCTACTTCAACTAAATGAATATTACCCCTTTCCTCATCAGTAAGGAAATTTGAGTACTTAAATTTGAAAATTCCAAAATGAAATTGAAGAGATACCTATAAATCCTGAATAAACGCTGAACCTAGAAAATATTCTTAGGAAATTTCAAATATCTCACCACTCCAACTATTTATTTATTAACATCAAATCATGTTTTTGAAACCATATAGACCTAAAATTTAAATTCTCAAACTAAAATATTTTTTTAATAATTATACTAAAATAAATTTGTAAAACCCACATGAATATTATATCCTTATCTTATATTTAATTATAATACACCATGTTTTCATCCATAAATATTGCAATAAATGATTCTAAATACCTATGGAATACATTGATCCAGAAGGATATAAAAACTTCACGTGTGTTAATCAATAAAAAAATACGTAAATAAATATTCAACATTTCCATACTGACAGTTAAAATTCATTTTGGGAACATCCTCCTACCCCAAAAAAATTTGTTAATATAATGATCTCAATTCAATATTCAAGAATCATTTATTTCATTTAAATAGATAATGTCACGACCCGTCCTCGGGACCCGTGCCGTGACAACCCCAAGCCCACCTTCCATAGGCCAGGGGATAGAGACTAGCACCAAAGGCATAAATCCTGACAAAAAGCGGAAGGCATTGCCTTTATAAAGAAAACAAACACCACATAGTATGCCAGCAGAAGCAAACACTAAGTAACTGAGTACAATAGTTAGTGCATAAAAGTAAGTGGGACAGAATATAAACCCAAACTGAAGTAAAGTACAACTCGAAAGGAAGTACAACAATTGAAAAGTAAATAAGTAGCGCCAAGCCATCCACTGTAATCCCACCTAAAGGGTGGGTACATATAGCCTCCTCAGCTCCTCGGGTCCTACCGTCCGCCCAGTGTATGTCCCGCCTAGTGGTCCTCCTCCAGGTACCGACTCGTTGTAAAATCCACCTCCGGGCACCGACTCGTTCTGAGTTCCTCCCTCGGGAACCATCCATCTCTACAAGCGTCAACCTCGATCTGTGATGTCCGTCGTCTGCAACCAACACAACGTAGTGCGGGCGAAGCCCATGACGGGATGAGTATACGATATTCAGTAGGGACCCCGAGACCCTCAAAGGTCTCCCTGAATCCACAAAGGATAAACCATAAAGATAAGATACAATCACGGATTATCATCAAAAACTACTTAGGTATGTTCCCATACATATACCTAAGTCATCAAATCCAGTTCAACTCCAACTTAAGAGCTCAGGTACAATCACATCCACAGAGGATAGTACAACCCAAACCACACAGGAAAGCACAACCCAATCTACATAGGAAAGCAAGTCAATCATATCGAAGATAATGATTGAAAGTCAAGACTCAGCTCACACAGGTATACTTCTTCATAATATGATAGAGATGATCAGATGTAACCATTGATTCATCTAAGCTTGGACCCACGTAGGATACTAAACTAGCTAAGCTGCCGAACCCACGTAGGGTACTAGTACTGAAGTCATCACCGCCGAACCCACGGAGGATTCCCGTACGATTATCGTCGTCATCGAACCCACGGAGGATTACAGTATGAAAGTCTTCACCATAGAACCCACGTAGGATATCAATATGGTTTTCATCGTCGTTGAACCCACAGAGGATTCTAGTATTAAAGACTTCACCATCGAACCCACGTAGGATTCCAATACGATTGTCATAATCGTCGAACACACAGAGGATTCCAGTACGAAAGTCTTCACTATCAAATCCATAGCTATTGGGGAACTCCTCCTATATCAAGTAGAGTGGGTCTGCCGCTACAACCAAGCGCTTCCCACTAACCTTGGACTGCTATAGTACTCCACCTGTCGAGTACTGTGAGCCTACTACTACAACCAAGCGCTTCCCACAATGGGTATGCCGCTACAACCAAGCGCTCCCCCTCATAGCCTACAGAGGAACTCCTTCTATTGAGTACTGCGGATCTACCGCTACAACCAAGAGTTCCTCAACCATGGGTCTACCTCTACAACCAAGCGCTCCCCACTGGGCTATCGAAACACTCCGAGTCGATCGATCAGCAGTCGTCAAGTCTTAGCCAGCTCTAGGGTTTCTGCACACAGCACACTCATTTCGGGAGGGTCCGCACCACGAGCTAAGATGTTGATACATCAACTATCACGTAGAACAGATTTGATGTATCACAAAGTTCTGTCAGGTCAATAGAAACACAACGTGACAGACGGCGCGTCAATCGGACTCCCGGTCTGAGAGTTATTGGCTTTTTCGTTCCAGGGGCCCGGTTGGTTTTTAAGTCAAAACCAACCCGACCGCACTCCAACTGCATCCAAACCTCGACCAGAGTAAGTCAAAAGGTCTGTCTCACTAAGAGGAATCTAACAATGTTGACAACACATCAATCAGACGCCTGAAGCTCATGTTATAAGCATTTCCGCTCCGAGGGCCTGGTTGAATTCGTGTTCGAACCAACCCGGTCCTACAAAAAGTTCTCTGAATCCTTGAGTGTAGTATACTAAAATGACTGTATCGATCCAAGGATAATATCTCAACTGACGGTTCATCGATCGGAGTTTTGTAGCCCATGATATGGACAAAATACTGGAAATAGTCCGAAAGTGGGGGGTCTGGGCCCGGTCCGACCCGGCCAAACCCCCCTTGGGTCGACCCGACCCCAGTATGGGTCCGGCCCATTGGGGTACATCCCGGCCCGGCTGGCGCGGCCCCACACGGCTGGGCATGGCCCTATCCAGTCCACGCAACTAGGCCCGGCCCATCCGGGTGGCACACAGGCTCGGCCAGCGGCCGAACATGGGGAGACGTGGTCCCCCCTTCCCTTGCACTTCGCGGACGCGGCGGGTGTCACGTCCTCCTCCAGATCCTGCGCAGCTGCGGGATCCTGGTCACTTGCTGCCGCGGCGGTTTCTCCTGGTGGCGTGCCGGGACGCCGCTGCCTCCGGCCACCGGCGCTGCCGGTGAAGTCCACGGGCCACCAGAGCCGCTCCGGCGGTCCGTTCTTTCTCTCGTCTACGCCTGGGGTCGTCCCAGGACCCGTAGATTACTACGACGGCCTAAAATCTCTCAACGGTCATGTTTCATCATCGCCCAACATTCCGCGCATCAAGAACAGAGATTCGGTGGGTTCGGACGTGTTCATTGGTCCGTACCCACCGTGTTAGTGGTTCAAACGACATCCAACAATTAAAACACAAGTTGAGGATATAATCCACATAAATTAAATTAAACTGAACCCCCTACCTCGAATAAGTTTTTGAACGAGGATCATCTCAGGAAAAGACATTGCGGAAGATGACGTCACAAAAGAGGATCGTCGGTGTTGCGGTACACGGCGTCACATCGTCGATCTCCGAGGAACTTGAGTTCTTCGTCGTCTTTCGTCGGAGGCTGGCGTTCTTCGCGTTCTTGAACGAGGAAGAACGTTCTTCAAGACTAGAGTAATTTTTCCCCAAATCCTATCACACAACACATCAACAATAAAAAAATAAGGCTTTGCGTTATTTTATTACTCATGCCATCCCTTTTTGAAATTCAAAATTAAATCACGATTTAATTAACATGCGTTGACCAATTAATGAGGCATCTCATAAACCAAATTAAATTCGAGGTGTGACTTTCCATTTAATTAGGGTGTGGGTGAGTTACAAATAAAATTCATGAGAGGGAGTTCAAAGGGATTTGAAGGGGTGGGGCTCGTGTGGGCCCCACTTCCCTAATATCCGACATAGAGAAGTTTGGATGTAGTGGGTCCCACTCCAACCTTCATGCATAGGTTTAAACTACTTAGAATAGAAACTAAAATTGAAGTACAATATTTTATTTCATTCGTTAGTTAATCCATTTATTTAATAACCTCACCCGAGCAAACACAACTCCAGAAAAAGTGTTCCTAGGCAATTACTGGCACTGCAGTTCCATCGGTGCCCTCCGATTTTGATTCCGAGCCCCGGTTCAAACGTTAAGAAAACCCGCTCGTTCGTTTACTGAACGTACCTGAGCTAAACATCGGAAATTGATTCCAGGCACACCGGGCGTCAGAATCAGGTTCCATCAGAAACTGCGCAACCGTAAAATACCAAAGAAAATTAAGAAAAGATTTCCCTTGAATGTTACGGGTCTTTATAGATAAAACTGGTCATCGATTCAAGGAAATGGTAATCAGTTCATAATAGTTACATGAATAAATTTATTAAAATAATTTGAAATGTATAGACTATCATCATTTTTCTTGGAGATAACAACTACACCACCCCCATGAAAAGTAATATGTCTCTTAAAACCCGTGTTCTCCAACTCCCCACGATAAAATTTCAATTCTCTAAATTTATCCATTGTCATATGACATAATGGATTTGAAGTGGACATAATTACCCAAAATAGATTAATCAGGAAATCCACCTCACATTTAAGAGGATCCATAATTAAATTAATTTTGATACACATTAATAAATAATCCTACCAATGTAAGTAAGGATTTATGTCTATTTTATCAACTTCTTTGAGTACTAGACTTTTCATTTGAGATGAAATATTTCTAACATGCTCCAGATCTATCCCTGATATACTCTCCGACAAATATTATTCTCCAACAAGAGTATATTGGTTTCCAACATGGGAATTAAAATAGACTTTCCACTTATAGTAATTGAAAATGAATCTAAATTTAATTACCTAGCCAATTCCCCAAATATGATCAGTGTTGGTCATCCCACGTGTGTAGAAGTCAAAAATATATCAAAACAATCTTACCATGAGAGGATAGGATAGAAACCTATTTAATTTCTCTATAACATTAGCAATATATTATATATACTCTTAATAACTTAAGAAAATTCCACTAATAATTCCAAATGGGACACCAGATTCTTAGAAATAAAATACTGTGAAAACCAAGTATCAAATAAAGAATAATCCAAGGTAGAAGAGGACAGAATAGTACATCACACTATCAAAGGACCCTCAACATCATTGAATGCTGATTACAAGAATATAAAAACCATGTTAAAGTTATCTTAATGACCTTTTGTCTTAAATACTTTCTCTCATGATCATGTCACAAACTTCCAAATATTTGGTACAAATCTATTAACCTATCTATGTTAATATATAAGAGGTCGAGTTAGTGAAATGGCCTTAACACTAGAAAAAACAATAGAAGTATAACCCTTTTAGGATAATTGGCCCACACTCTCAGATGGTGTAAACCTAGAGTACCATTGGATATGACCATACCTTACACACTGGTGGAACAACATTGAATCAAAAGGATGGGTTATCCTAATGTGTCCTACTCAACTACACTAGAATCATTAAACATGAGAACCTCTAGAATTAGGATAAATATTGATACCCCCTAAATTATCTACGGAGATCCACCTTCAATGAAATCATTATTACATTTCTTCATAACACATGAAGATCCAAAACCTCCATGGAACTATGGAAACAAGTTTTAACTAACATAATCATCATCACCATATCAGAGAAGGTGTACACATTAAATCTCACAAATTAGGTATGTATAAGTTCCTTCATCTCCATTTAAAACCATTGTCCCTTAAAATCATTATCCTCAATCATATAATGAGTCAATATAAGTGTATCATTGTATTTTTTTGTACACTCTATCATAGACATTGATTCAAATCTAACATCTATAAATTCTCAATATTTAACCCATTGAAGAGTTTCATGAAATAATGTTTTAAATAAAAAATCCTAAAAACCATTCCAATCGAGTTATTAATCCTTTTTTTTGTACCAATCATGATATCTTAACATTGATTTCTATCACCTTGAATCAGGAACATAGAATGATTAACATTATGATTTTCTAAAGTATTAGTGCTCTCAAATATGTGAGGAATATGGTGTATACATTACTCTTATTACTAAGGATAGACTTCAACCCCGAGGTTAAGAGGGTTATAGAACTAAAAAATAACATAACATAAATTTTTGGGGGTTCATGTTGTTCAAATACATATCGTGTATCATATTACAGCTATTTCAGGACCTTAAGGTCTTGAGAATCAATAAGCATCCTGATGGGTGGTTCATGTTTATCATCTCCTTCATATGGATCGATTAGGGTCCAACATAGTATCATGATATACATTAATGATGATAACCACATCATTTCCAATTCCAAGAATAAGAAATTCATTATTTATATATTCACATTTCTAATCATTTCTAAATAACCATACCCTCTCTAAAACATCTTTCTGTACCAATGACTTATTATTTGATAATAATATAAAAAATGTAAGTCTAAGAATTTACAATAAAACTAAGATAGTAATTTTTAATAAGAAAGAATTTTAAAAGAAACAAAATATCTTAAATGAGCCATACTACACTACTCATAATTAATATATAAATTAAAAAACCATTTATTTATTAGTGTGGTTTTAGCTAGCATAAAAAATAAAATCATTCCATAAACAAGGGAGTTATGAATAGGTAATCACACAATATGACATATAATTTTATCAGTTCCTACATAAAAAAGTCGACTCATGATATATATAAGACATATAGAGGAAGGAATTACTCAATGAAATTATCAAAATGACACCCAGTCCACCCTTAGTAGCTCATGATTAATCCATAATTATACTATCTAGGTATATTGGTGTGTATCTTTCTGATCATCATTAATCACATTTCTTAACTTCTCTTAACCTCATACCCAGGATCCAATAAGTCTCTCTCAATTCATTTTGTAATGATGTGACTCGAATTATATGAATATACCCTATCTGGATCACCACAGGACCTTAGATTCCTCTATTTAATTACAATGGATGGGATAAGTGTTAAAGGATAAATAAAAAACTGCTTGGATATGGTTTTCCCTATTTATATGGTAGAATATAAAATAAATTATAATGTGGAGTCCGTCTAAAAACTTCTATAACCCTAGGGGACATCGGACTAGGGAAACAAAATTCATGTTTCCACATATGGAATACATACAAATAGGTTATATGTTAATTACATAGTGAAATAACTATATGAACATTAATATATATCATATTCTGCTTTAGTGCATCCATATAAACAAAAAAATGATGTGACTAGACAAAGGAACTCTTTATACATGATGTGTGAGCCAAACATAAAAAAAAGATCCAAAAGGAATGCACCATGAGTTCATGATCTAGTGGGAGAGACATGGGATATCCCTACTGCTCTAACTCCATAGGTCCACTAATAACTCTAAGATATTCCAGTCTAGCTTCTTTCAACATTTTTGGAAGCTACCCATTCTTAATGATTCTCCTAACTAATAATTAGGTTCCTTAACATTACCTAGAACACATAAAACAATACCTAAATGCATCCACAAGTGAAAATGTGAAAATTTTGTGTAAAACATTCCCTATATAAGTCACCACCTAGCCTTAACAGATCATTCGTAAATAAAACTGTGTAATGTTGGAATACATGATAGGAAGATCACGAGTACATGATAATAGTATAAAAAAGAGTACTAGTATCAAAGTATCCATGCCAAACAAGTAACAAATTATATTCAAATAAACAAAGGAGTACATTTAAAATAATTCCATGATTATTTTCATCCACATCATCAAATAAGTCTTTGAGTTAATCTCAAAATTCAACTAAAGTACTAGTCCATTATATGGTTCTAACCATTATGCTTGTCAAATGGATCTCATCCTCTATAAGTGGCAGTGTGTACATGTGTGTGTGTGTGTGTCAATATAGATATATATATATTAATATCTGTAAACATCCACCTTGAGTGAAACTCTCTCCTTATAGTGTGGAACTTCATATACATAATTACATGCCCACATAGGATGTCATTCATCTACTCTTAAAAAGAATAGTGTATATATATATATCCATAACTATATGTGTATACATGATCACTCATCAATACGAGGCCTCTATACTCCTAGGGATGATATATAATATGTTTATAAAATTTCCCATGAGATTGAGAAATCATCAATATTTAGACTAAAACCTACAAAACCATGATCAATTCCAATTTATCCAACATAGAGTAACCCATGGATAAAAACGTGTAATGGGTTCAAAATAAGAACCAAATCATAATGATAGTATTAATTGAAATTACAAGTTTCATTAAATAAGATTATTGTAGCAAAAATACATCCATTATGGATATATTAATCAGGCTTAAGCCTCAAGAGGATCAAAATAAATTCATTTTTTCACTATCGATTTATAAAACATTCATAATATACCAAATTATCCAAAAAACCGAACATTAGGAATGTATTAATAATAATTAAACATGTGATAATATCTCAACCACAAAATCCATAAAAGTTATCCATTACATTTCATTAAGACATCCAAAAAAATAAAGAAATCTACATCATGATTCTTCAACAAAATAAGTCATGTGCATAAGTCGTATTCACTACAAGGGATTCGATATTTGATAATAAACAAGGGATATATAATTAAATATATTCTAATAAGTAAAAAAAAATTATAAATAATATTAGAGAAAAAACTAAACTGGAAAACATCCATTCTACCACATTCCTCTTCAATAGAGTTACTTTCAAATTATTAGAGAAATAAAAGAAGTTATCCACCAAAATTGTATAGATTCAATTCACTATGATTGAATGGAATGTAATTCCACCAATAATTTGATATATAACCCTAGGTTTTACAAAAAAAATCTTTATCTCACTACCATAATTAGAAACCACAAATATGATATTCTTAAAAGTATTCATACAGTGAGGATGATGAACATAAGCATAAACATACACCTGGAGAAGGGTCAATAAAATGAAAAAAAAGGATAGATACTAGAAGATGGGTGAGGTTGAGAGGTAAGATAATTTTCTATAAATAAAGAATAAATTCTAATAATACGTCAGTATCTCCCTATCATGATGGAGGATAGGCTTCTATGGCCACTCTATGAAGAATTTGGTTCTACATCAATGATTGTATTGAAATATGTCGAAGAGAAAAAGAGAAGATCGTAAGATTCCTAAGACAAAAAAGGGGGTTCATATCCCATATTTAGGGTATAATTTTTGGTTAATTGTGGGGTAAAACCCCATTTTCACCAAATTCATTAATAATCAAAAAACCACTTGTAACACCCAAAGATTCAATGGTACGTTTCTCTTGGAATAATGCAATAGCTTGCATAGTACATAACTTCATGTTCTAGCACACCAAAACCAAACAGACTTGCCGTTATGAATAGTAATACCAAGTTTTTGAAATTTTATAAATTTTATTTATCAAAATGGAATTTATTTTTGTATTTGGAATATCAAAATAAGCTTATAGTAAATTTTTTTGTATTTTTCTGGAAACTTTTAATTTTTGATGAATAGTGAAAAACACTACGTTCTGGTTTAAAACCAACATTTTTTATATAATTATTTATTTTATTTAAATTTTTTTTAGGTAAAAATAGATACATAATGCCTATATTATTTCAATGTAATTCATCAGAGTAATTTTATAATAAAATTATATGTATAAAATTTTATTAAACTTTTTAATGTGTTTTACCCGCCTATTAGGCACATCTGCAAATTTGCATAGAACATAATTTTACAGCTTCTATGAATTGAATTTCAAAAATATGAGAGGCACAGTTGAGATAAGTAAGTAAAATTTTGTTCAATAATATGAAAATAATTTTTTGGGAATAGTAACTTTTGAATTCTATTTTCCACAGTTAATTGTAAATAGGGTAATAAAGGTAAAAATGATATTATGATTACCATAACACATATACTAATTCTATTGGATAATTCTATTTCGACCAAAATCAACCTAAGGAATAAAATATGATCCTTTTGGTCCACTTGATTAGATTATGACATTTATTATTATTTTATTTAAATAAGAGTGAAATGTGTTAAATTCAAATTTCAATAACTAAAACATTTTTAATATATGGTTATACATAAGATAAACTCAACTATAATTATTCATTAGAAAGGTAGATAAATTTCTTACATAATGGTATTTTATTTAGAATTTTTACACATTAAATAATGAAATTTATTTATGACACAATGATGATGCAGTAATTACCTTAGTTTTGAAACACTAAAACATTGATATTATAAATATGAATATAATTTTAAATTGAGACTTTTACTGTATTACCCAAATTTTCTATGTTAATATGTCATTTTAGGGAGTAATAAATAAATTTTTTTGAAGTGATAATGTTTTTATGACTTTCTCAAAAATCAAATACTAAATTGTGTCAAAATTGACATAAATGAGTTTTTACAAAAAAATACTATATTATTAATTGATATAATATTCATAAAAATATATGGTTCTGAAAAAGTATGTAGATAAGGTTATCTATATCAATAATGATCCACTTGGGGTTATATTTACTTTTTATGGTATTTTTGTTAACCATTTATTATAATAAAAAAAATACATGGTAAAAGTAAAACTATTTAACTAAGAGTTAAATCTAAAAGATAAGTATAATATGGTGACCTAAACCTATATAAAACCTATTAGTTGAGATTTTTTCAACTAAGACCCACCTTAGCCTCTAAATAATTCCTTTTGGAGACATTATAAACCGAATATGATTGTATAAATAAATAAAACTTCAATCTTTTCCTAAAGTTACCCTTACCTCTCTTATAAAAGGGTGCATCCCCTTCTCTCAAAATCACACCTCCAAAGCCATTTGTCTCAGCCAAACCCTGATCAAATATCCCCCAAACTACCCAAAACTCAACCTAGATGCCTTAATTTGGTCATAATCCAACATAAGGAGCCCTTTTGATCAAATCAAAAGGTAGCACCTGAAGAAGATATAATAATTTAATCACCTGTTTCAATGTACTTTTCTTCTTCCACTTCCTCTTTCATTGTTGTTTCCATACCAAAATAATAACTATAGTAACTTATATATAATGTGATGTTATTATAAATATGGTACAACCATATTAATTATTCTCTACATCTTATAAATGACAAAGTCACCATACGTGCGTATGTACAGCTTACCGTCTCCATGTCGTGGTGTAGTTTGTTATTCCACGCATCATTATTTGGATGGGTATAATAATTAGTATAATTTATGTTGATAATAAATATAACATTTTAATGATTATTTATATATAATATACCATCCAATTACATACAATTTCACCATCAATAGAATGATATTTTCACTCGTACGTACATACAGATTACCATCTTTACGAATGTGATGAGATTCATTCCTCATTGAAACCATTAAAGAATAATTTTCATTTTATGAATAACAATAATGTTTAAGAACTTAATATAATTCTAGATATGAATAAAATATATCCTATCCATATCAAACATGACTTATGTAACAAGACATATAAAATAAAAATGAATCACATAACTCCCGAAACAATGATACTACTGAAATATTATTAACAAAGAAATATTAGATGATCATATATAATATCATATTTTTGTATATGGTTTTTTATAATTTAATAACAATTATTTAACTATTATATAGGATATTAATATACCCTCATGCAAGAAAAAGTAAAATTTATGGGTTAATTCTACAATCACTTCATTATTCGAGGTTGTTTATATGTGTGTCTCTACTAGGACCTCTTTATCATCCACATTACTGTTTCTTAAAAATGTATATCAAAAAAATTATTATTTCCTAGTGTATAGGTGAAATTGATTTAATACCTTGTTTGAAATTTTATAAAATATTTATAAATTAATCTTTCCATCATTTTCTAAACATGGTCCTTTACAACCTTTTCAACAAAATTATGGAAAGAATGTTTTTTAACTTATACGGAGAGTGAGGCTATTTTACACCATTATAACACTGTTGAAGCATCCCTTACAATCTTATAAGAATATTTTCAAAATAAATATTTTCTTTTATTATTTGGTGAATCTTAAATGATTTCAAAATAAAAATAGATTTTTCTCTCGAATAGTTTTGATTTCATCTATGTCAACATCCTTTGATTGATTTTACACTTGTTTGAAGTTGATTTATTATGATAATATATTCTATATTATATTGAAGGTTTTGTGATATTTTTTATTGTGGATGTGTTATTTTTATACCATTCATGGTTTATGGTTAAAGTATTAACATTTCGTATACTAGTTTTAATACAAATATTTATGTTATGTTTCAACCTTTTAATATGAGGAATGCATTGGACTTAATAATTTATGGGTGGAGAATGATATAGCTCCTTGATGCATCGGTAGGTCTCATGAGACAAATTATTGTCCTGGCACCAAGCCTTGAAAAAATCTTATTTGTAGTCTTGACACGAGGCGTTGACTATGTGGTTATGATGTCCAGCATTATACATTCCATCATTAAGAAGTTGGCTATTGATTTAACATGTAATTATTCGAATCGTATAATGTCCATGTGAATAAGTAAATGGAATTATTTGATTTATTTTTTCCATATTATGCAAAAATTTGTGTTTAAAAGGCTTGTGTTTTAGTCTTATACAATGCCATAAATGTTTATGCCTATTTGTGATAGTTTCCTCTATATTTTTATCCTTACCGAGCATCTGAGATCACCCCTTTTATGATTTTTTTCTTCCCAATATTTGAAGAAGTATATTAAAATTAACCTTTAGGAATGGGCTAAGGGATATCAGTGTGTTCAAAGGGGACATAATGTTGTTGTTGTTTTTTTATATCATGATGTAATTTAAAACTGATGTATGTATCTAGTACTTCCAAGGTTACTAAACTGATCTGTCTTTCGGGACATTATTCCTTGTATTATGCCAATGTTGTGTAATAATGCACCCACCTGGGGTAACAAGGTTCAGGGAATTACATTTGGTATCAATAGAATATTAGTACAAACCTTGAAATCTAGATTTATAAAAACTCAAATTAGAGAACATTTCCAAAAGATAAACATTGAGGATTGGTATATAAGAAATTTATAGAATTTTGGTAATGTAGAGATTTTGTGAATTTTCAAAGCAATACATCCCTGTCTAGATATGATCAGGTAGAGGCAGCTCAGGAACAGATGTACCTAGTAGTGAAAACTCTGATAAAGACTTTCAGGCTTGACCCAGGGTATCCTGGCATACAACAAGGGGCCTAGTTGCACTCTTAGTTATGAATGTAACATCCTAAGTAATTAAAGAGTAAACTATTTTCATATCTATGTCTATTTATGATTTATATAGTGTTTTAGAGGCTTAAAATGAGAATAAATCCAATCTTAAGCATAGAATACACTAATATTTTTAAAAGATTGTTTTACTGCCTTTTGATGGAAAACCATTTTAAATAAAACTACTGAAAATTTTATAAGATCTATTTTTCAAAATAAACTTATTCTTTAGAATTAGGACATTGAAATTTACTTTGGATAATGTTTTGTATTTTTCTGACAATGTTCAATTTTTAATGAATAGTGAAAAATACTACATTTTGCTTAAAAATGCTTTTTCATCTAATATAATTATATGGGTTGATTATATTTTTAATTGGTTTTAAAGTGTAATTAGAATATATTTTTACCATTTAATCCAATGGTGGTCATTATAATTAATTTCACTTTGAAATTGGACATAAACAATTCTCAGTCTTTTGATAGGTATTGTTTTTTAAAAACATGCTATTTGTTTTGACAACGGGAATCATTTTTAAATTAAATACTGAAATTTCTGTGTTTTTAATATGGTAATATGAAGTCCATATTGGTAATAAAAAGGTCCAAATTATTTAATTAAGACTCTTTTGTTTTTGGACATTATGAATAGTAATGACGTCAATTATCTTTAATTATCGTGATTAATTAGTAGTCGGTTAGTTAAGGGTAATAAAATAATATCATAATAATATAAAATTACCCCAAACTGTGTCAAAATACTTTTTTTGAGTCATTTCCAACTATGTGATTCATTTTTCCAAACATTGGGACCCCATGGAATCACTTTAGTGTGATAGTGACATTTTATTATATTATTTAATTAAAGGAATGTATAACCAAAGTATGTATCACCTAAGTAAAAATAAATTTGTTTTTTTTTATGTAAATGATCTCTTAGAATATAAATTGTCATTGTAAATCTAAAAATATTTCCTACCTCATGGTATTTTTTTATAATTTTTATACATTAAATAAATAAATTTATTTATGACACCATGATGATGCAGTGTTTAAGTCATTAATTAATGATTTAAATAAAATGAAAGGATAAGGTAAAATCTAATACTGAAACTTGTCAAAAACCTATTGGACGAGTGTATTTCGAACCCTTATCACCTTATCCTCGAAATATATCTCTGTGGGACCTTTAAAATCCAAAACTCATTTTAAAATAAATTAACATTTCATGACATTCCAAGAGTGCCCCTCCTCCCTCTTATAAAAGGCCCCCACCTCTACCCCCTTACCCACACCTCTCAAGAAATTGGATCAACCAAACTCTGCTAATTTTATCTGTCCAAATCCCTCTCTTCATCCAAGAATCATTACCTTAGGCAGAAATCTCTTCAAGAAACCCTTTTGGTTAAAACCAAGCGGTGTTAACCGATTAAAAGGTAATGTCTTCTCTTATGTTCTTTTGTTTTATTTTTATTCTCCAACACACTAAACTCCTTTTATTACTTTATTTTGTAACAAAACCAGTATCTTAAATATACTAGGACGTTTTTATGGGATGGATTTGATTTACACTTACACACACCTCCGTTTAACGGTTAAATAACATAATGTTTCTGTGAGTGGCGAATTACTGCCTCACGAAACGATGATTGTTCGGTATTAATTTTACACATTTCATGGTAGCCATTAAGATGTAAATATATTTATATATGATATATATTATTTTTATTTTGTCAATATTATTTGGTATTTTTCATTTATGGCATTCCTTTATGGTTTCCATAATGGGTAAATGTGTGAATTTCATTTTAGGAAGTGCAGACTACCGCCCCCTCAAAGTGATTTGATTCATTAATTCCATATGTGGGACGTATAAAGAATTGATTTAATGATGTTATATATTATATTATACTATAATTATAATATACCATTATATCATTATGATTTCATTCCATTAAATATGAAATAGAAATGAAAGTAGTGTTTATGCGTACGTACGGCTTACCATCACCATGAATGGTGAATTTCATTTCATACCTCTAAATGTTATGTAATATTATAAATTCATGTATATACTGGATATATATGATATATATGATATCTACATCATGAATATAATTCTGGATATAATGGGTATTTTACAACATGAACAACTTGTAATTATAAGAAGATTATTTTTGACTCAAGTACCAAAGATCGACAAAACGATCATTATTTACTTAAATAATTACATGATGTTAATAACATGGTAATAAGTGGTATAAAAGAAATAATGAACTTGAAAAAGTTTCTTAAGCAAGTATAAATTAACTCTAGTTTATTATTCAGGAGATTAAAGAACGATCAAGTCAAGTCTGACGTGAGGTAAGGGACTTCGTCTCAATCTACTTTCATTGAGGCATATTTTGCTTTATACACAAATTTATTTTATACAGTGTATAAACCCCTTTGACTTTTACTTTTATTCAAAAGGAATATTTTTGTATGAAGCATTTTACTAAACTACAAAAGGAATCTTTTTTCCTACGTATGTGGCGACAACAATTTCTCCACTGCCGTGACCATTAGTTGAGTTTCATATTCCCCTACAATCCATAATTTTTTTTAAATAAAAAATAAAAACCATGTTTTACATTTCTTTTATTTTTGTATTGGAAATGGTTTTGTTAATGTTTTGATTATATCAATGTTTTGTATTGATATTTTTTGATTCAAATGTGGAAATTTTATGTTTCCTTTATGCATGTTTTATGTGATACGATTATGTTATGGATCATGGGAATTGTTTATGAAGACAGTTGGATCTGTGATAAACTAAGGGTAGGAGAGACCAAGATAGCTCTACAATGCATTGGGTAATGCGAAGGTGGTAAATTCTAAGGTTTCTCTAAATATATTTAGGTAATATACTATGATGGATATTCCAAACATAACCATGAGTGTTACTACTTACGAATGTTATGAATTCCTCAAGTTATCTATATGTCTTATGATTTCTATGATTTATTAAAAAAATTATGATTTCATGAGGTATGTTAATGTTCTTCTTTTTTATGAGTAAATTATGATTTCATTGATTCTTCTGTATACATGGAATATGGTTTTCTTTCCGTATTTTTATATCCCTTACTGAGCTTTTTATGATCATCCCATGTTTTTGGAAAGTTTTTCATAGGTCAAGGGAAATGTACATGATGTGATGATAGTGTCCAGGAAGTGTCAAGAAAGAATCCATGTTTTATTTTAAATATGTTTCCTTTGATGGGAAAAGTGAATATTGTTTTTGATGTAACCACCTTGTTTAAATGTGGAATATAATGCATGATTTATGATCTATTTATCTAAAACTCTAAACCTGAAAAGATCCTTAATGTTTATTCTTGAAGTAACTCATGACTAAGAAATTTTTAAGGCTGGAGCCTTATAGTTGGTATCAAAGGTCAGTTTAGATAACTTTAGGAGTTAGAATTCTTTTAAATGATTACCCAAAAATATATTTTTTTCCATTATGGTCAAATTGAAATGATATATCATTTGAAGATTACCATGTTTCTTTATCTAAGACATGTTTGTTCAGAATGGTTTTCCGCAGAGGAAACGGGAAAGTAGTTCTAGGAAGGTATATTGAAGGAAATGACCTTCCAAATCAACATCCTGAGATAGTTGGAATTGGAACTGAACAGTTTGTTGTAGTAAGGGAGAAGTTGAATCAAGAGATAAATGGTGGTGGTATCCATGCATGAGATGAGCTAGATCAACCGTAGAGGAACATGTCAGTGGTGGAACATTTCATGAGGCAACATCCACCATCATTCAGAGGATCATCTGACCCTGTGTTGGCTGAAGGGTGGATTAAAACAATGGAGAAGATTTTCGATGTCATGGGGTGTTCATAAAATCAAAAGGTTAGTCTTTTTTATACCATTTGGAGGGTGAAGTATATCAGTGGTGGTCAATGCTTAGAAATATTAGGGACGCTGATGAGATTGATGATCTTGACTGGGATTAATTCAAAAAAAAATTTCTTGAGAAATATTTTCCTATGGTTGTTCGACTTAGTATGGAAAAACAATTCTTGGAATTGAGGCAAGAGAATGAATTAGTGGATACTTAGGAAGAAAATTTCACTCAATTGGCAAGGTATGCTCCAAATTTTATCTGAGGCCTTGATAGTAAAATGAATCATTTTTCTCAGTATTAAAGACAAAATATCGAAGGGAATTAGCTTCTCGTGAGTTAAAAAGTTATGAAAAGCTTATTTGATGTGATGAGAAGGTGGAAATGGAGTTTTCTGATGATCAAGTGTTCTATGACAACCAATAGAAGAAGAGACCATGGTGGTAGGAGAAAGGGAAGATTCCTGCAAGAATGTCTGATGGTAATAAAACTATGTTTTCAGTTTGTGATAAATGTGGTAAAAAGAATGTTGGGGAATTCCATTTAAATTCTGGAAAGTTCTACCAATGTGGTAAGATGGGAAATATGGCTCATGATTGTAGTGGAAAAGATCAAGGTGAAGTTAAGAAAAAATTTGATTTACAGTTAGTAAAATGTTTTTAGTGCAATGAGATGGGTCATTATGAAAACGAGTGTTCGACAAAGATAGCGAATGATGGGAAGCAGTCAGACTACAAGCAGAAAGGTGTGGTGATATCCATTGCAGTAACTTCAGAAGATGTTGGGCCATCAAATGAAGTGGTATCAGGTACATTGTTTTCTTTTTCAGATTATTCAAATGTGTTGATTGATTCAGGGTCTACACATTCTTTCATCTCGGAAAAATTTTCTAGTAAATTGGGAATTCCATCTCAAGAAATGACTCCTGAACATGTGGTAAAAGCTCCTGGGGGAAATGTTCTGTAAAAAAGAATTTATAATAATCTTTCAATCCTTATCCATGGAAAGAATATACTTGCAAACCTTATTATTTTACCTCTAGTAGAGTTTGATATTATCCTAGGTATGGATTGGATCTCTGTTTACCATGCTAAGATTAACTGTAGAGCTAAAGAAGTTTTTATTCAGAAAGACTTTCAGTTTTTGTACAATAATGTACACTTACTATTGATAACATATCAGGAGGCTGAAAAACATGTTAAAGAGGGAAATTAATTTTACCTTCCACATATTGTTGAGAAAAAAGGAACCATTCAGATTAATGATGTGGCAGTGGTAAATGAGTATCCTGATGTTTTTCTTGATGAGTTGCCTAGAATGATACCAGATCGGGAAGTTGAATTTACTATCGACTTAGTTCCTGATGGTAAGCCAATTTCAAAACCCCCTTATCGAATGGGTCAAATTGAACTTTTTGAGTTGTAGGATCAATTGAAAGATTTATTAGATAAAGGTTTCATTCGACCTAGCACATCACCATGGGGTGCTCCTGTCTTATTTGTTAAAAACAAAGATGGTTATATGAGACTTTTCATTGATTATAGAGCATTGAATAACATCACTGTTAAGAACAAATATCATTTTCCTCATATCTATGATTTGTTTGATCATCTCTAGGGAGCTCAGTATTTTTCAAAGATTGACCTGAGATTGGGGTACCATGAGTTGAAGGTAAAGGAAGCAGATATTCTGAATACTGTGTTTCATTCAAGATATGGCCATTATGAATTTTTAGTAATGCCTTTTGTGTTAACCAATGAACCTGTTTTATTCAAGGACCTTATGAATAGAATTTTCTATGAGTTCTTGGATAAGTTTTTGGTTGTTTTCATTGATGATATTTTGGTGTTTTCTAAAATTAAAGGGGAGTATGAAAGTCATTTAACGGTTATTTTTCAAACCTTAAAAGAAAAGAAATTGAATGGGATATTCAGAAAGTGTGAATTTTGGTTGCAAAAAAATTCTTTCCTTGGTCACATTGTTTCTAAATATGGAATAACTATTGATCCTGCAAAAAAAAAGTTGTTGAAGAATGTACAAGACCCACAAATGTAGCCGAGATTCATTGTTTTCTTGGTTTGGCAGGCTATTGCCAAAGGTTTTTTAAAAATTTGGCACATTTGTCCATCCCATTGACTAAGCTATCTCGAAAGGGTGTTAAGTTCATCTGGACAAAAGAATGTGGTGATTTTTTTCAAGAATTGAAAAGAAGATTGGTGAATGCTCCAATTTTGGCAATACCTTCCAGGAATGGTGAGTTTGTTATCTACAGTGATGCTTCACTAAAAGGACTTGGTTGTGTCATTTTTCATAATGATCAGGTAATTTCTTATGCTTCATGTCAGTTGAAAACTCATCAGATAAATTAACCTACAAATGATTTGGAATTTGCTGTTGTTGTTTTCGCTTTAAAAATTTGGACGCATCATTTGTATGTTGTAAAGTGTGAAATATATACTGATCACAAAATATTAAATTATATATTCACTCAGAAATAATTGAACATGAGACAGAGGAGATGGGTGGAATTAATAAAGGATTATGATTGTACAATTCATTACCATCCGGGAAAAGAAAATAAAGTGGTTGTTTCTTTGAGTTGAAAAAGTTATACTTCATTAACCATGTTACATTTGGAACGAGATCCTTTGGTTAAGGATTTGATGAACATTGGCATAGAATTTGTTGGTTCATAATGTTCTTCTGTTTTGTTTCATGTATTAGTGAAATCTTCTATATCAAACAGAATTAAGAAAACATAGAAGCAAGACAGTGAGTTGCAGAAAAAGATAGAGATAGTTCAGAAGGGTTTGTTATGTGAATTCAACATTGATAATTATTGTGTTTTGTGATTTGGGAAGAGATTGTGTGTGCCTTTTGATTCACAGTTGAAGAGATAGTTTTTATGTGAAGCTCATAGTTCTCTATATTTAGTTCATCCTTGTAGTATTAAGATGTATAGAGATCTTCGGAAGTGTTACTGGTGGAATGGAATGAAAAGAGATATTTCTAATTTTACTGTGAAGTGTTTGACTTGTCAATAGGTTAAAGCAGAGTGGCAGTTACCAAAAGGGATGCTTCAGCCTTTACCAATTCCAGAGTGGAGATGGGAGAATATATCCATGTACTTCGTTGTGGGGTTACCGAAGACACCTCGAGGTAATAATGCAATTTGGGTTATTGTTTATCGCTTGACTAAATCTACCCATTTACTTTATATACAGGATACTTTTTCTCTAAATCAACTTTCTCATTTGTATATTAAAGATATAGTCAGTTTTCGTGGAGTTTCCCTCTCCATTGTATCTGACCGTGATCCCATGTTCACTTCAAACTTTTGGAAAATCCTTCAGAAGCCGTTGGGTACTTAATTAAATTTTAGTACAGCTTTTCATCCTTAATCAGATGGCAGTCTGAACGAACAATTCAGACATTGGAGGATATGGTACATTCTTGTTCGATGGATTATCAGGGAATTTGGGACCTACATCTTTCATTGGTTGAGTTTTCATAAAATAACAGTTTTCATTCCAGTATACAGATGGAACCATTTGAGGCATTATATAGGAAGCAGTGTAGAACTCCAGGTTTTGGGGATGAAGTAGGTGAAAATAAGTTGATGGGACCAGAATTGGTAGAAGATTTGGCAGAAAAAGTTATACTGATACAGAAACACATGAGAACAGCTCATAGCAGGTAGAGAATTTATGCGAACAATAGGAGGAAGGATCTCTCTTTTGAGGTAGGTGATCATGTCTTCGTCAAGGTTTCACCATGGAAAAGTGTGATGTGATTTGTTAAGAAAGGAAAGTAGAGTCCAAGGGTCATTAGACCCTATGAAATTCTGGAGAGAGTTGGATCAGTTTCATACCGAGTGGCTTTACCTGCGAATTTATCTCAGGTACACAATGTTTTTCATGTTTCAATGTTAAGGAAGTACATGCCAGATCCATCTCATGTTTTGAGTCTAGAGGTAGTTCATCTAGAAGAGAATCTATCTTTTGAGGAACAACTGGTCCAGATTCTTGACCATAGGGAGCAACTATTACAGAATAAGGTGATTAATCAAGTAAATGTTTTGTGAAAAAACCACAAGATTGAAGAGGCAACATGGGAATCTGAAAATGCAATGAGGGATAAATACACCCACTTATTCGATAAGTAAATAAATTGCGGGGACACAATTTTTTAAAGGGGGTAAGGATGTAACATTCCATGTAAGTAAAGAGTAATAGATTTTCATATCTATGTCTATTTATGAATTAGATATTCTTTTAGAGGATTAAAATAAGAATAAATCTAATCTTAAGCATATAATACACTAATATTTTTAAAAGATTGTTTTACTTACTTTTGATGGAAAACCATTTTTAAATCCCACTATTGACAATTTTATAAGCTCTATTTGTCAAAATAAACTTATTCTTTATAATTGGGACATTGAAATTTACTTTGGATAAATTTTTGGTATTTTTCTGACAATGTTCATTTTTTAATGAATAGTGAAAAATACTGCATTTTACTTCAAAAACGGCTTTTTCATATAATTTAATTATATGATTAGATTATATTTTTAATTGGTTTTAAAGTATCAATAGAATCTATTTTTACCATTTAATTCAATGGTGGTCATTAGAATTAATTTCAATTTGAAATTTGAGATAAAAAATTGTCAATCTTTTGATATATATTCTGTTTTAAAAACACGCTATTTGTTTTGAAAATGGGAATTACTTTTAAATTAATTACCTCAATGTCTATGTTTGAAATTTGGTAAAATTGAGTCCATATTAAAAATAATAAGGTCCAAACTATGTAATTAAGACTCTTTTGTTTTTGGACATTATGAATAGTAACGACGTAAATTATCTTTAATTATCATGATTAATTAGTAATTGGGTAGTTAAGGGTAGTAAAATAATATCATAATAATATATAATGACCCCAACTTGGGTCTGAATCCATTTTTTGAGTCATGGCCGACCATGGGATGCCTTGTGCCACACTTTGGGATCCCATGAAATCAATTTAGTGTGATAGTGACCTTTTATTATATTATTTTTTTAAAGGAAAGTGTAACCAAAGTATGTATCACCTAATTAAAACAATTTTAGTTTTGTTTATGTAAATAATATCTTATAATATAAATATTCATTGGAAATCTAAAAAAAATTCCCACATCATTGTATTTTTTTATAATTTTTAGACATTAAATAAATAAATTTATTTATGACACCATGATGATGCTGTGATTATGTCATTAATTAACGATTTAAATAAAATGAAAAGATAAGGGAAACTCTAACACTTACACTTGTCAAAAACCTATTTGATGAGTGTATTTAGAACCCTTATCACCTTATGCTCTATAATGTCCCAGTTCCGGAAGCCACCCAGAGGTGCCCCATACTTGGTTCGCCACATGACCCCAAGCACGTTTCCCCAATCTTCTGAGGCTGCTGACTAGCAGTGAGGTCCTTGGTGAGTCGGTGGGGAAACTATGCCCTCATTTGGTAAAGTATACAGTGGAAAACAACTAGACGCAATAGCGGAAACAAATAACTGTATAAAACAACTGAACTGAACAGTAGAAGCAATGTATAATATAGTAATGATGCAACATGGTACATATGTCTATGGAAAGAAGTAAACAAACCACCGTGCTGAAATACAACTAAAACAGAGTGAAAAAGAAAACAAAGTAAACTCCTCAGCATCGCAAGCCATAGCTTGGTCCCCTACTCTCCATCTCCACAGCAAGTCAAGTTCCTAAAGTAGAAGGGCGCTTACCCTTATCTACACATGCAACAATAGAGTCTGTTTGGGCCCAAAAGCATGACCCAAACAAGGTGTGAGACAAAGTCCCAGTAGGCAATAACCCAAGGATTTATTCCTAACAGTCAGTGAATACATGGCAGTAATAAGACAGGAAGGAGTAAATAGGAAAACACAAGCAGCTACAATCCACAGTTATACATATAATGTACACAAGGAATAGCCACTGAAGCAAGCAGAACAAAAAAGGAAACCTCTGGGTAGTTCTCATAGGCTAACCCCTAAAGTTCAACCTACAAGTACTAGCTACCCTCTGGGAAGCACACATAGTTTCACCCCTCTAGTTCAGCTAAAGAATAGACTCCCTAGGGAATCACTCGCCATCAATTCCCCCTATAGTCTCGTTTCGTGCAAAAGGCTCTTTAGGGAAGCACTCAACATCAATTCCCCCTGTGGCCCACGTCGAGGATCTATAGACTCTCTAGGGAAGCCATCAACGTCAATTCCCCCTGTGGTATCGCATCATAATTAAGGACACTCTAGAGAAGCCCTTCCGTCCATTCTCCATATGGCTCACCATATTAGGTTCTCATAGCCCTATGTGAAAAAAAAATGCATAGCGCACATGTATCATCCAAGTAAACCTCAAGAACTACATGGCTGTCATTCTAAGGCACAACAACATAAAAAAGAAACAGTTCCACTATCCTACATCTAGGTGTGGAAACTGGAAAATTCCAAACATGCAGAACAAGCATATAAAACTTCCAGAGTATAGTAAAACTACCATATTCACAGGAAAAAACATCTACTCTAGAAATCAAGAAAGAAGGCAATTAAACATGGGAAAAATAGGAACACGCAATTCCCTATTCAAGGGTATTGGTGGAATTTGCACAAAAAATTCAACTAATTCCTACAGAAAGACAAAAACCACCTACCTCGATCCAAGGAGATCGATATATGTGAAAAACAATGACTGATTCCCCATAGAGGGTCATAGATCTGAGAAAATGTCAAAAACTCTCAACCTATGATAAGATGAGAAGGGGAAAGAATTGGAAAACAAGGCTCAATTAGAACGGAGAATTCACCATTGTGCTTCCAACGCAATCGACAGAGCTCGAATCAGAGAACGGACGGAGAGGTGGGGGCTCATCGAAGATTCGCGGATCCTCGGTTCTCTCGGATAAACAGAACCTAGAAGAAGCAAGTTCTTTCTGTCAGGTGCGACCCCGGTGAATTTAGTAAAAAAAGAAAATTACACGCCGTGTACTTGTTGAGTACAGGGAATGTACTAGGTTTTTTCGTACTCCACCAAAATCAGCCTCCACGTCACCCCTACACACCGTGTGTGTGTCTGTGGCCCTGACACGGCCAACACACGGCATCGAGTGGGGAAAGAGTACATGGCGTGTACTCAGAAAGTACACGGCGTGTACTTCAAAAATTTCCAGAAACTTTACTTTTCAAAAAAACAATAGAAAAAGGGAAAACATACCTGAAACGAAGATTCGGTTTCTTATAAACATCCCCCCTTAAAGAAATTTGTCCCCGAATTTATCTAGAGAGGCGTAGAAGAAGAAACCCCAAATAGATCCATCCACTACGATCGTACATCGAACTCCCTCTCTGAGGTCTCGTCATGTACTCGCTCGTGCTGCCATAGAACCCGTACTAGAGGAACAGACCGCCCGCAGAGAACCTTCGTACTGTGATCGACAATCCAGATAGGATGCTCCTCGAACGACGCATCCGCTTCAAGTTCAACCTGCTCAGGCTGAAAGACATGAGACAGGTCTAAAAAGTAATGTCGGATGTGAGAGAGATGGAAAACATTGTGCATGGCTTGGTACCTCTAAGGTAACTGCAACCGATAGGCAACCGGCCCAACTCTTTCCAATACCTCAAACGGCCCGACGTACCATGATGAAAGCTTACCCTGTATCTGAATCCTCTTTTGTCCCAACCTCGGTGCGACACGCAGGAAAACCTGATCTCCGACCTCGAACTCCAGGGGTCGTCTTCGCTGATCAGCATAAGACTTCTGCCGAGACTGTGTTGTTTCCATCCACTTCCGAATCACCTCTATCTGCTCTGACGTCTCTTGAACAAGACGAGGTTCTAGCAAAGCTGCCTCTCCTGCCTCCAGCCAACATAAGGGTGATTGACATGGCCTACCGTACAAAGCCTCGTATTGTTCCATCTGAATGGTCGCCTGGAAACTGTTGTTGTAGGAAAACTCCACCAGAGGAATATACTTTTCCCAAGAACTTCCAAAGTCTAGGATGAAAGCCCGGAGCATATCCTCAAGAAACTGGATCGTGCACTCGGACTGGACATCTGTCTGGGGATGTTATGCCATACTCAGAAGTACATGTGTATGCAAATCCTTCTGAATCCCCTTCCAGAACCAAGAAGTAAAACGTGCATCCCTGTCTGAAACAATGGAGTGTCACTACTGGAAATTTAAGCTATAGCCACAGATCTATAGCCATGGTTTTATTGATCCATGGCTATTGTATGTTTATAGCCATGGTTTAATTAACACACCATGGCTACTCCTTTTTTTCCCGCATAAGAGTCTGGCTCCCCCCTATACGCAACTTGTCCTCCCTCTACCTCTCCGCTCCCTAATCCTCTCTCGAGCTACTCCCCACCGAACGTCGTTGCAACCTCCTCCCTCGAGCTCCTCCTCACCGAACGCTGCCGCGACCTCCTCCCTGGAGCTCCTCCCCGTCGAACGCCGCTGCGACCTCCTCCCTCGAGCTCTCTGCGACCTCCTCCCTGTCGAACGCCTCCACTCCTCCCCCTATCCACGACCCTCTTCCTCCATCTACCTCTCCATGCCCTCCTCCTCCCTAGACCTCTCCACGCCCTTCTCCACGCCGAACACCTCCTCTATCGACGACTCTTGATTGTTCACTCAGGGAATGTATTTCATTTTTTATTCCTCTAGATCTGGATTCTTTAGTTTTATCTTCCTTTAAAAAATCCTTCAGTTCTTAAACATTGTAGTGTAATTCTTAGAATTTTTTTGTGCATCAATTAGAAAATGCTTGAAGGGATACATACTATTTTGGCTCATTTGTATGCAGAGATCAACTTATCTAGGAAGTATTCAGAGTTTTTTTAGTTCTCTGTAAATGATGAGTACAAAGTTAATAAACCTACTATCTAAGAAACTCAAGTGGATTATTGTTCTTCATGTTTTATTCAAGGCTGTTCTTTACTAAATTATTAGAGGGAGTATCAGTCTATGGGTAAACTCAAGTCTTCGGTTATCACTCAAATTGAGGAGGGATGAATGTGTTCTTGTTCTTTTGTTGGTGATACACTAGATATAAAGATACCTATGTCATATACAAGTGAGGTTATCTAGAGCTAGTGAGGATCTTCCAATCACAAAGACCATGTATCATGGTAAAGTAGAATTCCATGATTGTATTGGAGCAATTAATTTGAAATATGATTAGGAATAGTATTCTCAGGCTTCATCTAACACTTATATTGAGGAGGGATGAGTGTGTTCTGCTTATTTTACTAGTGAGGCATTGGTGGTCATAGTATGAATGGTGCTTGCAGGGGTGGTCAGCCAAACTCATGAATCATCATAGGTGAAACCTAGAGCTTGTGAGGATAATTCAGCCACAAATAGCATGGTTCTCTTAAAGGAATCATTCTATGATAGTTTTGGAGTCGGTAGACTATAATAAGTTACATTTTACCCATACGTAGTTTCTGAAACCTTCTCCTAATAAATCATCAAATAAATTCAATAACAAATTTATCCTTTATAAATAATATCAGCCACTATAAAAATTCTATTTCTCGCAAGAAATCGAAAAATCCAAACTGATCCATAAATCTTCCAAGAATCACCACATTTTTCATGAAAATCATGCAACTCATGACAATCATGAAACTCATATAAACTCTTTTCACTATAATCAATCATCATTCTTGGAACTTATGTATGACTATTATAAGTAAAAGAAAGATACCTCAAGATCCACTTAAGGAAATACCATTATAGCTTCCCTAGAGTGCCCATGAACCATAATAGAGTGCAGATAGAAACTAAAAAATCACTTCTATAGAAAATTATAGAATACACTTTGTAAACAACAATTTTAGAATAAGGAATTCTAGACATAAATTCAACATCAACTTCAGCAGTAGGAGATTTATTCAAGGACAATTTAAAATGTTGTTCAAGCAGGAAATTAACAGGAGTGAGAGATTCCAACATTTACCTATTTATAATGAATGTTAATGAACTTGTTACCTAGAAAAAATGAATCAAAATTGAAGCACCACTTCCATGAGGATTGTTTCAGGCGAGACCAAGATTTATTTAAATGGTGTACTTTCTTTGGTTTGATCTCAGCAGGATAACCATCAAGAGGTATCATATTAATCTTTTCATTGAAATCACCAAGCTATAAATCAGTTTCAAAAATTAACTGCTCTATATGAAAGTCATTATAAGTTGCAAAATCTATCAAAATATGAATGAAATAATGATTAAGAAAAAATGGAAAATAATTCATCGTAATCAATTCCCTCTCTTTGAAGGATTCCCTTGGAAACTAGCCTACATTTTTATTTGATTCACTAGCCCAAATATATATGGAGAGTCTTGAGATTTCATGAATGATTCTAAATATTTCTAGAATAGTACTATTCAACCTCTCTGCTAGGCTATTCTATTGTGGAGTGAGTTTCCCTAGAAGTTATGTCCCTCATAATCCTATCAGACTCACAAAACTGAATGAACTCTATAAAAATATATTCAAGACCATTATCTATTTTTTGGTCTTAATAATCTTTAAAGTGTGATTTTACATTGAATCTATTTAGGTTTAAATGGTTTAGAATGCATTATATTCTTTTTATTATCTAAATCCAAACATTCTTATATATTTTAGTTACGATGATGATGAAATTGGATCCTCCAACAGAAGAACTAGTCCTGAAAATCCCCAAAAAATCTGATTTCATGTATTCAAGTGGGCTGGAAGCATTGAAATAAGACCTATTGAAACTCGCCCTCTTGGATTTTCCTATCACACAATCTCTACAAAATGAAAGATTTATGGTTTTGATTTTACTCAATATCCCTTGGTTGTTGTGTTCTTATAAGACTTTGGAGCTGAAATTCCCTATCTTATATGCTATAGTATATGTGCTTGTATTGTAAACACTACCCAATTTCCATAAATGGGTCTTCCCATTCAAAACTATAACCCATTGTTTAGAGATCCTTTTATGATAATTATTAATCCTTTAGAGTTCTTGAGATTTGGTCTAGAGGTAAATCCATTTTGATCTAGGACCGCTAAGGAGATTATGTTTCATTAAATGATGGGGACCCACTATACATTAAGTAAGGTGACGATGGATTGACTATCTAACTCTATAATAATGGATCATGTTCCCTCAACCTTGCACCGATTACTTTTTATAGATGTACTAGGATTCATTTTGAATATCAATATAATTTGTTTCTTGTAAATTGTTCCTAAAAATGAGGCAATCATGTATAATTTTTCATGTTTAAGCCAAACTCCCTCAGACTGGGGTGTGCTGGGGTAGGGGGAGGGGTGCTGGGGTAGGGGGAGGGGTGTGTACATGGGGGGGGGGTAGGTGGGGGGAAGGGAGAGGGGCAGCGGGGTGTGCAGGTGGGGGGCAGCGGGGTGTGCTGGGGCAGAGGGAGGGGTGTGTGCAGGTTGGGGGGTCAGGTGGGGGCAGGGGGGAAGGGAGAGGGGGAAGGGGTGTGAAGGTGGGGGCAGGGAGGTGTGTTGGGGCAGGGGGAGGGGTGTGTGAAGGTGGGTGGGGGCAGGTGGGGGGCAAGTGGAGGGGGTGTGCAGGTGGGGGCAGGGGGTGAGCAGGTCGGGGCAGGGGGTAGGGAGAGGGGTAAAGGGGTGTGCAGGTGGGGTGTAGGGTGTGTGCTGGGGTAGGGGGGTGTGTGCAGGTGGGGGGCTGGTGGGGGCAGGGGGAGGGGGTGTGCAGGTGGGGGAGAAGGGGAGGGGGCAGGGGGCAGGGGGTGTGCAGGTGGGGGCAGGGGGCAGGGAGAGGGGGCAGGGGGTGTGCAGGTTGGGGGTGGGGGGATGTAGTTATGATTCTTCATGTCTGGCTCGATCATTTTAGAACTCAATTGTTTGTGATTACTTGTGCTATAGATGTCAGATTGGGGTGATCTTTACTAAGTTGGAAAGCTTATACGATTATCTAAAACAATCATAACTGCATAAAAGTCTGACTCGATCATTTTGGAACTCAATTTTTGGCCAAAATTTGTTGTACTTTTGCACTACATAATTATCTTTTATTTGTTTTATTGTTTTAACAGTTTTGATTGTGTTTATTTCAGGTTTTTTGTATAGATATATAAGGAATATGTTGATCAATCAAATTGATGGTTTGGGTGGCCTAAACCACCAGATTCCCCTTAGGATCCTACCGGGCCCCTCTAGGACATGCTAGGAAGTAGGATCTTCTGTTCTTCACACCAGTAACCAGGATACTTCATGTTGGAGGTTAATATCATTCACTACACGTTCTCTTAAAATAAAAAAATACCTGATTTTTTTCATTCTACCATCCACAATTCTTCCACATTTGATCATAGATTTCCATCTAGGTTCGTTTCCATTACTAAAATCCTAATTTTCTCAACCTTATTTAATTCAGCCTTTATGTTCAATGGTTCTTCCTCTTTTCTAATCATAATTTTGTGCCCTACTTTTATTCTGCTTCCACTGTTTTAAATGCAGTTTGTGTAGCTTTTAGAAACTTTATATTCCTTAATAATTTTAATTTAAATATTAGTTTCAGTATATTTTTTCAGATTAATTTTGTTTTAATAACTTAACTATAGTAGTACGATTTTTTTAATTACTTATGCTTTGTATTTGCAATATCATTTTATGTACTTGATTACCCACTTTAATGTTCCACTACCTTGCTATGTAATAACTACTAAACTTTTTTTCATTTTCAGGTGCATAATGGATGCATTTTAATGATTTCATGTCCAAGTACATAATGAATACATTTTCAAGTATTCCTATTTTTTATTAATTCATTCTCAAGTACACATTGAATGCATTTTTATCTGGAGGTATGTTTCTTTCTCATTTCAATGTTGTTTACTGTATGAAATTGAATGTATTATCATTATGTATACTAAATATTCTTATTTCTCCCCCCATTGAGGTTCATGAAGTGAAACTTTTCGCTCTCCTGGGGTCTCTGATTCATTCAGCAACATAGTCCTCTTCTTCCCCATCATGTGATGTGTTCCCTGAAGTGCATTATAATATTCCAGAGCCTCCGGTTTATGGCTCTTACCCTCCTATTGATTCGTATATTTCCATGTTACCAGTTTAGGAACCCAAACTCAAGGTATATTCTATCAAAGATGTCTCTAGAAAATTACATGTGTCCAATTACATGAATTTTAGTACAGTTAATATTAATATTTGGATTTTATGGGACAATAACCATGAAGTGGAATTCATTGATGCTTCCCATCAAAAATTCCAAGCAAGAGTTTCTGTAGATGTTATTAGCTAGATTGTAAGAGGAATTAAAAAACATAATTAATTGTCCTACATTGATTGTAGTGGGTTGTCAAATTCAAACTATAAGGAGTTTAATGAATTATATGGGAGGTAAAAATATCTAGGTTTGGGATTTACATTTATGTTCTCCATATGCATCTCCATCTTTTAAGACAAAAGATACATGGTGATTTCACATTTCACCAAACCTGCCCTTCTAACCCTCTACATTTTATTCCTCTATATGTGTTACATTTACATAACCTTGGTATGATATTGATGGATTTTTTTATCTAACACTTATTAAGTCCATTCTTCTGAGTTTTTACCATTAATTTTTTAATCTTTATATGATTTCATTTCACAGTTTAATATAATCTTAATATTCTTGAATCATCTCACACATTTTGTCAAAAAATACAACACAACCTAAGGGGTGTCAAACTGCGTCACTATCCCCTCATATATTTCATGTTTCCCATCAATAGTGGGGCAACCTACTCCATTATGGAATACTCAACAAATATAGAATAATATTACTCCAACGCTTCTGGTGTGTATGTATTGAATGAAATTGGATTTCATTTGAACAAAAATCATTTATTAACGATCATGTTATTCAGTATTGGGATTTACATATCAATCTGAATATTCTTTGTTCATTTTTGATGATAGAGTTATGTATCCTTTATCATGTATAGTTGACACATTGATCACATATATATAAGAAGTTGTTATATCTCACTCTTGTTCCTATTATTTACTTACATGTGGTTACTTATGATGAGGTCGATTCTACCCACCACCATAGAAGGTAGTGAGTTCAACATTGGATTCAGGTAAGGATTCTTCCATTTTTATTATTTGGATCAATTTTAATTTGAGTTTTTGTGATTTTTGGGTTCCCTATCTTTTTGAAGTGCATTTTGGATCTTGTTGAGGACAGTGAAGCACCACATGACTGGGATATCCTCTCAACCTGCGGGCATGAGGCCTTCTAAAAGTTCATCACAAGGCCTGACTCCTTGGTTCAGTTTGGGCCAGGTTAGGTTTTCTAAGTTATTTTTTATTGGGTTTATTTTTTTTGGTTTATGTCAATTTTAACAGGTCTATTTTGTTTGATTTGGGGCTATTCGGTTCAATTAAATTAATTTTAGATCCAATCAGGTATGTTTCATTAGTTTCATTTTTTGCATGCTCAATTATGCTTTATTGAAGTCAGTTATGATTGGTTTGAGTCAGTTTGGTTACATTATTTTCAGTTTGGTTCAGTTTTATCTTTTTCAAAACCATTTGGTTTTGTTTCACTTTACTTAAATTGGCTTGATGATGTTTGATTTAGTTTTAGTCATATTAGTATGTTTTTTATTAGTGTAGTTAATTTGACTGGAATTTTTTGTATAATACCATAAATAAGCATGTTTTTTGATTTCGCAATTCAATTCCCCCACCTCCTCCTGCTCCCTTCGCTCCTGGTCGGAAGATGCTGCACCCTGGATGTCACTGGACCGGGCCAACACGTCGCGGTCATGCCACGGTCACGCCGAGGTCACGCCGCAGTCACGCCGCGGTAATGTCATGATTTGGCCTTGATCCAGCCACATCCATCCCATACCACCCCACTTCCACCTTCATTTCAGCCTGCTTCCACCAACATTACAGCCCGCAACAGCCCCCACCCCTTCCACCTTCGAATCATCCTACACCATCCCCCCAGCACCTGCAACTATCACCCTTCCACTAGAATTCCATCCTCCTCCTACTCCCTTCGCTCCTGGTCGGAAGATGCTGCCCCGCGGATGTCGCTGGACCGGGCCAACATGTCGCGGTCACGCCGCGGTCACGCCGCGGTCATTCTGCGGTCACACCGCGGTAATGTCATGATTTGGCCTTGCTCCGGCCACATCCAGCCCACACCACCCCCTTTTAACCTTCATTTCATCCCACTCCCACCAAAATTAATGCTCGCAACAGCACCCCCCCCCCCCTGCCACCATCGACTCAGCCCGCACCATCCCTGAGAACCTGCAACCAGCCCCCTTCCACCAGCATTCCATCCTCATCCCGCTCCCTTCGCTCCTGGACGGATGATGTTTCCCCGCGGATGACGCTGGACTGGGCCAACACACCATGGTCACGCCGCGGTCATGTCGCGGTCACGCCGCGATCATGCTGCGGTCACACCGCGGTCACATCACGGTCTTCCATTATGCTATTTCTTGCCTCTACTTTCACATACAATCAAGGCTTGTTTGCATTAATCTAATTTTTTCTCCTTCTTCCATGATAGAAGAACTGATCCTTTTATATTTACCACTTGGATTAGAGTTCTTAGGATTATTACCCAAGGATGTATGATCTGCCTTCCTTAAAAACTTCTTGGGAATAGTGTTTCCAACTTCATTTTTTTAAAATTTTCCAAAGGAAGTTTCCTTCCATTTTTCATCATCAGTGGTCTTCATTATCCATTTGTTTTTAACACATTCCTATATGAGCATGCTCCATTATAAACCTCTATGTTTCACATTTCCTTATGAAGTAGCGACCCTTCATTCTTTGATTCCTTTATGAGGGAAGTAGATTGCAATGGCCTGATGAGGATCCTAATCTGATGAATGTAAGGGATATGAAAGAAATACCTACAAGACCGCCTCTAACCCTAAAAACATCATTATGACAGGTATGGATGAGAATCAGGTATTCAGTTCGATCTCCTTAACTTTTTTGGATTTTTGAATATCAATCACTACTATTTATATTTGGTTGCAGTGGATAGCTGCGTATGGGTTTCACTGTACATGAAATATTACTAAAATTTGAATAAACATTAGGTTTCAAAACACTCCAAAGCCTCTATTTACTCATAAAAAGGGGTTTAAAATTCCAACATAAAGGATTATCATGGCCTCAAGGAGTTCAATTAAAAGAGGGTTATTCTCTTTTTTTCTATTAGGTTTAACAGGTGATTAATTTGTCTTTTATTTATAATTTGCGTTATTAAATCATTCCAATTAGTCATAAAATTTAAATCATTCCAATTAGGAATATAGTTTATCATGCATACACATTTAATGAACTTTCTTTCAATTTTTATTTATGTTATATAGTTTTTTCAATTGGTTTAACAAACTGAATTCATAAAGTTTATTGAATAAACTATATGCAAGATATAGATTTCATACAAATTATTGAATCAACTATATAAAATTTATCCAATAAACTGGATGCCTAAACTAAATAAACAATATAAACTATATACAGTTTAATCAATAAACTAATTGCAGTTTACTAAATAAACTATATAAACTGTATGAAGTTTATTCAATAAACTGAATGCAGTTTATTGAATAAACTGAATGTCATTAAACCATATTAACTATATGTATAAACTGAATACATCTTATTTAATAAACTATGTAAACTGTATGTAGTTTTTTGAATAAGAAATATAATCAACTTGATGTAATAATTGATTTCAAATATGTAAGTTGTCATTGATCAGACTGCCACTGATAATGGTTTTGGGGTGAGCTCTATTTACTCCCGACCCTATACCCGGTATTTATCCCTTGAATATTTTTTATTTTTAATCAATAATTCTTATATTATTTATGTAATATGATCTTAAACAATGAAATATTTATAATCTAAGCATGTTTTCTACTGGGTTATTCCTCTACATGTCTTACATGAGTTTAGATGATATATAAACACACAAATCCTCTATGGAATCTTATAAGTGTGTATATGTAGCTTTAAGAACAAGAATATTTTCCAAATATCTGATCTTTATATGATTATAAAGGGGCAGGGTAGGGGGGATGGGGCTGGGCTGGGCAGGGGGGAGGGGATGAGAGGGGAAGAATTGGGCAGGGGGAGGGGGCTGGTGGGGGATGGGGCTGGGTAGGGGGAGAGGATGAGAGGGGAAGAACTGGGACTGGGGGAGGGGGCTGGTGGGGGATGGGGCTGGGTAGGGGGAGGGGCTATTGGGGGAAGGGGCTGAGCAGGGGGGAGGGGATGAGAGGGGAAGAATTGGGCAGGGGGAGGGGGCTGGTGGGGGATGGGGCTGTGTAGGGGGGAGGGGATGAGAGGGGAAGAACTGGGCAGGGGGAGGGGGCTAGTGGGGGAGGGTTGGTGGGGGATGGGGCTGGGTAGGGGGGAGGGGCTGGTGGGGGATGGGGCTAGGCATCTTCCTACATTTCAAGGAAAATGAAGTCGAAGAAGATAGACTAACTCTCTTTTTAATACCAGTAATGCATATAGATTAATCTACCATTAATTTCATGTTCATAATAACTACCCATTGTATATTTCATATTACACATTCAAAATATTATTTTTATTTAATTTTCTACCCAATTGTTGATTATGTTTTCATTTCTTTGTGCTATGATTTATTAATGGTTGTTTTTATAGAATGAAGCAAAACGTGCTTGGTATGTTACAGTCACCCTCCTGTTGTAAGTGGGTCTATTGCAGGAGTCCACTGGATTGCAACTGAAGAGATCTAATGGATGGATGGGTACTTTTGGTTAAGCTGGTTGGTCATTGCCTTCATTTTTACTCGTTTCTAGAGTTGTGTATTACATCTTTTGTCTTGGTGTGTTACTACTCCTACAATTAGAACTACTTTAGTTAGCTTTTAGATTTTGCAGGTTATGTTTGAAACGACGCTAATTTATGTTATGGTATGATTCAGATGGCTGAATGGTTTGGGGGGCAGGACTGGCAGGGGGAGGGGAATCTGTCCAGGGTCTGGGGGGAATCTATCCAGGGCATGGGGGGAATCTGTCCAGGGGGGAGGGGGATCTGTCCAGGGTCTGGGGGGTGTCCAGGGTCTGGGGGGCTACTGTCCAGGGGGGCCCAGCAGGGGGCTGCTGTTATCCAGGGGGTCCAGCAGGGGGGGTGTTGTCCAAGGGGGGCTATCAGGGGGAGGGGTGTGCAAGGGGTGCAAGAGATGTGTGGTGGGGGTGGCTGCTGTCATGGGGGATGGTTTTTTAGGAAATGGGAAGAGGACTTTGATTATGTTCATGGGTATTGGAAAAGCAAAGGATGTTATCAGAATTGTCATAAATAATGCATGCATTGTCCTCTAGTTCTCGCTTTTTCCAGCTACGATCGCATCGCAGCTGTGCTGGTGTTGTCCAACAGCAAACAAAGGTCTCACAGTTTTCTCTCTCATTGATCGGGTACTCACAAATAGCTTCCAAAGTATTCCATTGACTACGTATTCCTAAGATGTCTATATGGCTTGACAAAAGAAGATATAACATCCTTTCTACCCAAATCATAACTGAAGATCCATCCTTAACTTATATGTTGCAAGCATAAGATTCCCTCACTTCTTGAAATGAGAAAGATATTTATGGGATTGTCTAAATATACAATATAATTGAAATTCTAGTCAAATTTGATCATTAGGTTGTCACCATGATAAGGAATAAAGTGACATTATTAACTGATGTCCACATGGAGATGGAATCAAAAACAAGATTCATGGGCATGTCTTAATTATATAAGAGAAATTTTTGGATTGGTGTTGCCTGATCCAGTTGGGACGAATGCTTGTGGCCCGCAACTGTAGCGACGCGGGGGTGGGGAACCAGAGGAAAACAGGTAGGGGGACTGGCAGGGGGAAGATCCAGATGGAAAATAGGGGGATACATGCATGGTGGGGGTGGTAGGGGGTGGCATGTGGGTGGAAGGTAGGGGACTATCAGGGGCAGGGGGGATTGGCAGGGGTGGCGGGGGAAGGGGGACTGGCAGGGGGACTAGAATGGGGTAGGGGGACTAGCGGGGGACTGGCAGGGGATGGCATGAAGGGACTAGCAGGGGGAAGGGTGACTAGAAGGGGGCAGGGGGGACTGGCAGGGGGTGGTAGGGGGCAGGGGGACTGGCAGGGGGCATGGGAGACTGGCAGGGGGTGGCAGGGGACTAGTAGAGGGCAGGGGGTGGAAGGCGGGCCTGCAGGCCTGCTGTGTTTTTTATTGAACTTTGATCTAAAACCATGGTATCTAACCGTGGAAATAAGGCTTATTTGTGTTTTACCTTCTTCCATGGTTTAAAACCGTGTCTATAAGGCTTTAGCCATGGTTTTAAACCGTGGATATAGGAGTTGGCCTATAGCCACGTCAATATCAGCCCTGATTCATTGAACTGTGGCTATAACCTATAGCCACGGTTTTTAGGCTTATATCCACGGTTTGAAACCGTGGATATAGCCTAAACTTCCAGTACTGTGTGGAACTCCATGCAGAGGCACAATCTCTCGGATGTAATGTTGTCCCAGATCATCGACACTGAAGGTCTCCGTGCTCGGCAAGAAGTAAGAAACCTTCGTGAGCCTGTCGACGACCACCCAAATAGCATCGTTCCCCCGAGGTGACCTCGGCAACCCGGTCATGAATTCCATCGCAACATTGTTCCACATCCACTCTGGAATGGGTAACTATTAAAAAAGCCCTGCTGGTCGCTGATGCTCCACATTTACCTGGTGACAAGTAGATCATTTCATGAAAAAACCCGCAACATCCCTCTTCATACCCTTCCACCAGTACTGGGGATGAAGATCCCGATACATCTTAGTGACGCCAGGATGAACTGCCCAAAAAAAAGAATGAAAATCCCACATCATCTCCTCACGTATATATGCTGGCACCCATCCGTGTCCATGTAAATGAAAGATCTCGTCCTTTCCACAGTCCATCCAGGAAGAGGGTCCTCTCCCGACACACTCTCCTGCAGGACTATGAATTCTGAGTCTGATAGCTGCCTCATCCGTACCTAATCAAGAAGTGTAGAGGTAACAGCTACATAAGATAGGTAATTCTGTCCATGTCTATCATGCACCTCCAAATGCATCTCAGAGAATAGAGCCATAAGCTGCCACTCACTGCTGACCTCCTGAACTGCCTGAACCTGAGTTCTCCTGCTCAACACATCTTCCACTATGTTGCCCTTTCCCGGCATATAGGCAAGCTCGAAATCAAATGACTAAAGATACTCAACCCACCTGTGCTGCCTCAGATTCAGATCACGCTGGGTAAAGATATACTTGAGACTCTTTTTCTCGGTGAAGACCAAAAAGTGCTCTCCCAGCAGATAGTGTCTCTAACAGCATAAGGCATGAACAACAGCTGCCAACTCCAGATCATGCGTCGGGTAGTTCCTCTCCTGTGGCCTCAACGTCCGAGACCCTTATGCAACGACTCCATCTCCCTACATAATCACATCTCCCAGCCAGATACTTGAAGCATAATAGTAAATAGTGTAGCTCTCGCATGGCTCTGGCAAGACTAGTATCAGTCCTGAATTCAACCTCCCTTTCCGCTACTGAAAGGTTGAATCACAAGAATATGACCATAAGGACTTCGCTCCCTTCTTGGTAAGACCTGTCAAGTGTGATGCTAGATGAGAAAAGTCCTGAATAAAGCTTATGTAGTATCCAACCAGCTCTAGGAAGCTCCATACCTCAAAGACATTCTTCAGCTGCTCTAAGGAAACTACAGCTCTCACTTTCTCTGGGTCCACTGATACTCCTGCCTCTAAGACGACGTGTCCCAAGAAGTGAATCTGATCCATCCAGAAGTGGTACTTATAGAGCTTAGTATAAAGCCAATACTCTCTTAGAGTACTTAGAACGATCTCAAGATGAGTGGCACAGTCATGTCGAGTGTGAGAGTACACCAAGATATCGTCCACGAAGTCCACGAAGAAGGAATCCAAGTAAGGATGGAACACTCGGTTAATCAGTGCCATGAAAACTGCAGGCACATTCATGAGAACAAATGGCACGATTGTATACTCGTATAGACCATACCTTCTCCAGAAGGCTGTCAACGGTATATTTGATGGTCTAACACGCAACTGATGATAACCAGACCTCAAGTTGATCTTCGAGAACACCTGATATCCTCGAAGCTAATCAAAGAGGTCATCAATCCTCGGCAAGGGATATCGGTTCTTGACCGTCAACTGGTTCAGCTTCTAATAATCTACACAAAGTCGAAGGGTACTGTCTACCTTCTTCGCAAACAGGACAGGCGAACCCCAACGAGAAGTGCTGGGTTGGATGAAACCCTTTGCCTGGAACTCCTCCAACTACTTCTTGAGCTCCGGCAAAGAGGTGCCAAATTCCAATCTTTGAGGGCCCATAATCCCCATGAATCAAAGCTTGGAATCTCCTACAGTCATATACAAGAGAAAACAGGGTCATGATCCTCCAATTTCCGATTCAAGAGGGCCTAGAACACCTCAAGAATCAAAATTTGGTGTTCATTTAAGAAATGTAGAATACAAACAATCCTCTAACAAGGTGGAATAGATTATATTATGCATCTATCACAATAGCACGAAAAATTTACACAGAGTCTATCACAACAGCATGAAATCTCTAATGCACCCTAGATGGCATGACAAGAATGCATGACATGTGATTTCTACAAGTGCCTATATCATACATGAGATGGAATACCCTCATCTCATCAGGTTGAGACATATATAGAACCACAATAGTCAATAAAATAGCAACATAAAGCGTTTGAATCACCCTAGGTGAAATCATATCAACCGTAAAATCTCAAAACCAGTAAACTGCAATTAATGAGGGAGTATGGCTTTTCCCTGTACACAGGTAAGCTACCTCCGAGCACAGCTTAATACCAAGTACCGAATCCATCCTATCCCTGGCTAAAGGCCCCAAAATGTAAATAAAGAGAAAATAACTCCTCTGATACCACATTGTAACATCCCGGTTCCAGAATCCACCCGGAGGGGTGCCGTACCCGGTTCGCCACATGACCTAAAGCACATTTCCCCAAAGGCCAGAGGCTGCCGACTAGCAGCGAGGGCCTTGGTGAGTCGGTGGGGAAACTATGTCCTAATTTGGAAAAGTATACAGCAGAAAACAACCAGACACAATAGCAGAAACAAATAACAGCATACAACAACTGAACTAAAAATAGGATGCAATGTATAAAATAGTAATGATGCAACATGGTACATATGTCTATGGAAAGTAGTAAAAAACCAACGTGCTGAAATAAAATTGAAACTGAGTGCAAAATAACACAAATTAAACTCCTCAGCATCACAAGCCATTGATTGGTCCCCTGCTCTCCATCTCCACAGCAAGTCAGGTACCTGAAGTAGAAGGGCGCATGACCTTATCTACACCTAAAACAAAATAGTCTATTTGGGATCAAAAGCATGACCCAAACAAGGTGTGAGACAAAGTCCCAGTAGACAATCACCCAAAGATCTATGCCTAATAGTCAGTGAATACATGGAAGTAATAAGACAGGAAGCAGTAAACAAGAAAACACAAGCAGCTACAATCCACAGTTCTACATATAAAGTACACAAGCAACAACCACTGAAGGAAGTAGAAAAAATGGTAACCTCTGGGTAGTTCTCACAACCTAACCCCTAAGGTTCAACCTACAAGTACTAGTTACCCTCTGGGAAGCACACACAGTCTCACCCCTCTGGTTCAGCTAAATAATAGACTCTCTGGGGAAGCACTCACCGTCAATTCCCCATATAGTCTTATATCGTGCTAAAGGCTCTCTGGGGAAGCACCCAACGTCAATTCCCCCTGTGGCCCGCATAGAAGATCTACAGACTCTCTGAGGAAGCACTCAACGTCAATTACTCCTATGGTCTCACATCGTAATTAAGGACACTCTGGAGAAGCCTTTCTTTCCATTCTCCCTATGGACCACCACACTAGGTTCTCACAGTCCTATGTAAAATAAACACGCATAGCGCACATGTATCGTCCATGTAAACCTCAAGAACTACTTGGCTATCATTCTAAGGCTCAACATCATAACAAAGCCATAGTTCCACTATCCTACATCTAGGCATGGAAACTGGAAAACTCCAAATAGGCAGAACAAGCATAGAAAACATCCAGAGTATAGTAAAACTACTATATTCATAGGCGAAAACATCTACTCTAGCAATCAAGCATGATTGAAATTTAATAGGGGAAAAACAAGAACACGCAATACCCCGTTCAAGGTTATTGGTTGAATTTTCACAAAAAATTAAATGACTTCCTACAGAAAGGCACAAACCACCTACCTCGATCCTAGGAGATCAATATATGTGAACCATGACGACTGATTCCCTGTAGAGCATCGTAGATCTGATAAAACGTCAAAAACACTCAACCTACGATAACTTCATAAAGGTAAAGAATTGGAAAACAAGGCTCAAGTAGAACGGAGAACTCACCATTTCACGTCCAACACAATCTATAGGGCTTGAATCATAGAATGGATGGAGAGGTGGGGGATCATCGAAAATTCATGAATCCTCGGCGCTCTCGGACGAAGGGAACCTAGAAGAAGAAAGTTTTGTTCGTCTAGCGTGACCCCGGTGCGTTTAGTGAAAAAACGAAAAGTACACAGTGTGTACTTTTAGAGTACACCGCATGTACTAGGTTTTTCTGTACTCCACCAAAATCGGCCTCCACATCACCCCTACACACCATGTGTGTGGCCCAGACATGGCCAACACACAGCTTCGAGCGGGAAAAGAGTACATGACGTGTACTCAGAAAGTACACGGCTTGTACCTCAAAAATTTCCAGAAACATTAATTTTCCCAAAAACACCAGAAAAAGGGAAAATATACCTAAAACGAAGATCCAGGTTCTTATATCCTCGAAGTATATCTTTTTGGGACCTTTACAATCCGAAACTCATTTTCAAATAATGTAACCTTTCATGACTTTCCAAGAGTGCCCCTCCTCCCTCTTATAAAAGGCCCCCACCTCTTCCCCCTTACCCACTCCTCTCAAGCCATTGGATTAACCAAAATATGCTCATTTTATCTCTCCACATCCCTCTCTTCATCCTAGAATTCTTACCTTAGGAAAAAATCTCTTCAATAAACCCTTTTGGATCAAACCAAGGGGAGTTACCCGATTTAAAGGTAATGTCTTCTCTTATGTTCTTTAGTTTTATTTTGCTTCTCCAACCCAATGAACTCTTTTTATTCCATTATATTGTAAAAAACCAATATCTTAAATATACTAGGATGTTGTTATGAGATGGATTTGATTTAAACTTACACACAACTCCGTATAATGGTTAAAGAACATACTATTTCTGTGAGTGGTGAATTACTAACTCACAAAACGACGATTGTTCAATCTTCTTTTAACACCTTTCATGGTGGCCATTAATATGTCACACTATTTATATATGATATATATTATGTTTATGTTTTCCTTATGATTCTTTATTTTTCATTTATGGTATAACTTTATGGTTTCCATTATGGGTAAACGCGATAATTTCATTTTAGGAAGTGCGGACTACCACCCCCTCAAAATGATTTGATTCGTTAATTCCATATGTGGGACGTATAAAGGATGGAGTTAATGATGTTATATATGATATTATACTGGAATTATAATATACCTTTATATGCTTATGATTTCATTACACTAAATATGAAATATAAATGAATGTCGCATTCAAGCGTATGTACGGCTTACTATCTCCATGAACGGTGCATTTCATTTCTTACCTCTCAATGTTATGTAATATTATAAATGCAAGTATATAATGGATATATATGATATATATGATATCTACATAATTAATATAATTCTGGATATAATAGATATTTTACCACATTAACAACTTGTAATTATAAGAAGTTTATTTGTGACTTAAGTACCAAAGATCGACAAAATGACTGTTATTAACATAAATAATTACATGATGTTCATAACATGGTAATAAGTGATATAAAAGGAATAATTAACTTAAAAAAGTTTCTTAAGAAATTAGAAATTAAATCTAGTTTATTATTCAGGAGATTAAAGAAAGATTGAGTCATGTCGGACACGAGGTAAGGGTCTTCATCTCAATCTCCTTTTATTGAGGCATGTTTTGTTTTATACACAGCATTATTTTATACGGTGTATAAACCCCTTTCACGTTTAATTTTATTCAAAAGTAATATTTTTGTACGAATCATTTTACTAAATGAAAAAAATAATGTTTGGTCTTACATATGCGGCAACAACGACTTCTCCACCGTCGTGACCATTATTTGAGTTTAGGCTTCCTCCACAAGCCATATGTTTTTTTAAATGAAAAATAAATACCATATTTTACATTTATTTTATTTTGGTATTGGAAATGGTTTTCGCAATGTTTTGATTATATCAATGTGTTGTATTGATATCTTGTGATTGAAATATGGAAATGTTATGTTTCCTTTATGGATGTTTTATGTGATACGATTATGTTATGGATCTTGGGAATTGTTTATGAAGACGGGCGGTTCCATGATAAACTAAGTGCAAGTGAGCCCGAGATAGCTCTCCAATTCATTGGGTAATACGAAGAAGTTAAATGCTATGATTTATCCGAAGATATTTTGGGAATATACTGTGATGGGTATTACAAACCTAACCATGAGAGTTACTCCCTATGAATGTAATGAATTCCTCAAGTTACCTTTATGTCTTATGATTTCATTGAGTTATTCATAAATATTATGATTTCATGAGGTTTGTTAAAGTTCTTATGTTTTATGAGTAAAGTATGATTACATTTATTCTTAGGTTTACATGGACTAAGGTTTTCTTTCCGTATTTTTATATCCCTTACTGATCTTTTTATATTCATCCCATGTTTTTGAAATGTTTTTCACAGGACACGGGAAAGGTACATGATGTGATGATAGTGTCGAGGAAGTCTCAAGAAAGAATCCATGTTTTATTTTAAATATGTTTCCTTTAATAGGAAAAGTGAATATTGTCTTTGATGTAACCACCTTGTTTAAATGTGGAATGTAATGCGGGATTTATGATTTAATTCTATAAAACACTAAACCTGAAAATATTCTCAATGTGTATTCTTGAAATAACTCAAGATTAAGTAATGTTTAAGGCTGGGGCCTTATAAAGACACTCCCGGAGGATATTCTTAGGATAAATTAAATTTTCTTTAACAACCATTATGAAGGATTTATGATTAAATACCACCTCAAAGAAATTTTTTTATTATGGATTATATGAATAACCTATTCAATTTATGTTAGGTATTTTACTAGTTCAGAGTTATACATTGTAATTCATAAACTAATCTAGTGTATTCTGTTGTTCAGAAAGGGTTCCAAGTGGATGGAATGGAAACTGTATCATTGCATGTAATCCATTTAATTATTTCCCTCCAATAATATTTATTTATAGTGTAGCTGGTGATACAATCAGTGCTGAACAACTTATTACCATACTGGGACAACTCACTCAGGTTATGAATAATAACCTTACATGTATGGAGTACCTTGATCCACAACGCGGAGGATGAATGTTAGAAAACTTCATAGGGAAACAACCACCAATAGTCAATGGTACTAGAAATCCATTTTTAGTTGAGAAATGGATACGTTCCTTAGAAAAAATATTTATTACTTTGGGGAGTAGCGAAAGTAAAAAAGTTTTCATGGTAGTTTATCACCAAACGGGATATTTAGATCAATGGAGGTTATTAATTCAAAACAAAAAGGAGGATAAAAATGTATCAAATATGGAATGGAGGGAGTTTAATGAGATTTTATTATAAAAATACTTTCCTCGTGACCATCAAGCTGATATGGAAAGATAATTTCTAAGTCTAAGGAAAAAGGATAATGAAAATGTCTCAAAGTATGATGCTAACATTACAAGGTTAGCATGGAATGCAGTAGATTATATACATAACCCAAGGAGTAAGATGGATTGATTCTATGATGGGTTAAAACCATTTCTCCGTCCATAATTAGTCTTAAAATCCTTCTTGTTGTATGAAAATATTTTCTCATTTGCAATCAAGATATAAAAGGAATTATCTAAATCTTACAACTTTAATGAAATGTATGAGAAGAAGAGATCTATAGAACACTCTGGAAATGGAAATAAGGGGATGAAGTGAATAGTTGAATTTCCATTTGGCCATTGATGTGGGTAGAAACACCCCAGTACTTTATTGAAGGGAATGGGAGTCTATTACAAGTTTGGAGAAAAAGGCAACTAAGCTCATGATTGCAAGGGAAAAAACAGGTGGTCAATTTTGAATGCTATAATTGTAGATAAATGGAGCATTATGAAAATGAATTCATTATGATCTAAGGAAACGTACTTTAGAAAATTACAAAAGAGAACGACCAAGATTATGCAATCACTAATACCGAGGTTGAATCTCCAAATGACGTGGTGGCGGGTAATTTAATGGTTTCCTAAAATTTAGCAAATGCATTATTTGATTTTGGATCATTGCATTGTTTCATATGTTCCCATTTTTCTAAAAAAAATTATATATTTTAAATTAGATTTATCAAGGTAATTGTCAGTAAAAACTCCTAAGGAATGTCTCATTGCAACAAATTTTTTTGAATCAGTTCCCATTATGGCTTATAAATGCTCTTTATCTGCTGATCTCATCATCATAGCAATGATTGAATTGGATATAATCCTCGGTATGGATTGGATTTCGGACCATGATGTGAAAATTTATAGTAAGAATAAGGATGTTACAATTTTCTATGATGATAAGGAGTACCTTATCTTTAGAAAATAAATTTCACCATCTATACATATTTAGATCCACCCCCAGTAGCTCTACTAAATTCAATTATTGGGGGGAAGAGAATGAAATAACTATGGGTGAGAAAATGAATTTTTAAATAGAGGATGTACCTATTGTGGAATAATATGGTGATGTGTTTTCATGAGTAATTTCTAGGACATCCTCCAAAATGAGAAATTTTGTTTTCCATTAATTTGATTCCTAGTTCAAGGATCATATCGAATACCCCTTATAGAATGGACATTGTGTAATTAGTGGAACTAAAGAAACAACTATAGAAATTTAGTTATAAAGGATTTAATCTCCCTATTGTTTCTCCGAGGGGATCCACTTTTGATTTTGTTATTAAGAAAGATGGATCTATGAGGTTATTCAATGACTACAAGGAGATCAATGCTATAAAAATAATGAACAAGTATCCCCTACCTCGCATTGATGATTTATTCGATCACATTCATGGATCTGAATATTTTTAAAAGATTGACCATTGATCTGGACATCATCATTTGTGTGTGAAGAAGGAAGAAATTCTTACGACAGTCTTTCGTAATAGGTATGGGAATTTCGAGTTTACAGTAATGCTTTTGGGATTGACTAATTTACCCTCTTCCATTATGGATCTAATGAATAGATATTTCATAGAATATCTTGATGACTTCTTAATGGTATTTATTGATGATATATTAGTTTACTCCAAAATCTATGAAGATCATTAAAATAACTTGTGCACTATTATAAAAACTCTAAGAATAAATTAATTATATTGGATGTTTAGAAAGTGTGAATTCTGGCTTCATGAGATTTATTTTCTTGGCCATATTGTCTCTAAGGATGGAATTTCTGTTGATCCTTTTAAGGCAAGAATAGTGTAAGAATTTCCATCATTAATGAGTATAACTGAGGTACGTAGTTGTATTGGTTTAGTAGGTTATTATCGGTGTTTCATCCATAATTTTTCTTGATTGGCTAACCAATTAACCAAGCTCACATTTAAAGGGGTTAAATTTTTTTGGACGAAAAAGTGTGAAGAATGTTTTGTAGTACTAGAGACAATATTAGTCAATTCACCAATCTTGACTCTACAATCTAGTAATGATGGATTTGTTATTTATAGTGATGCTTCAAAGAAAGGACTTGGTTGTGTCCTTTTGTAGAATAATAGAGTTATTGCCAATGCATCACGATAGATAAAAATTAATGAACAAAACATTCCTAATCATGATCTTGAGTTAGCAGTTATAATATTTTCTTTGAACATATGGAGACACTATTTCTATGTTGAAAAAATGTGAGATATATACCAATAAAAAGAGTTTTATAAATATTTTTTTGCATAAATAACTCAACATGAGGCAAAAACCATGGCTTGAACTACTCAATTATTATGATTTCATTGTACCCTACCACCTAGGGAAGGTAAATAAGGTGGCGGATTCTTTGAGAAGAAAGGATCATGTATTTTTGAACAAAATGAGAGTCGAAAGGGATCCTATGTTTATGGATCTAGTAAAGATTGGTATGGAAATAATAATGGAAGGTGAAACATCAATACTTTTTTCAAATGGTTACCAATCCATCTTTACTAGAAACGAAAAGAAGTTCTAAGACTGAGGATGAGGAGTTTCAAAAGAAAATTAAAGCTGTGAATGATGGTATATTGATTGACTTCGTATATGAATATTGAATTATGATATTTTGTAATAGACTTTGTGTTCCTGACATACCTGATATAAAAATAGAATTTTTGGATGATTCTCATAGCTCAAATTTCTCTATACACCCTGTTAGTAGAAAGATGTATAGATATTTGAAGGAACATTTTTGGTGGGAGAACATGAATAGGGAGATTGATGATTATGTGTTAAGATATACTATTTGTTAATAGGTTAAGGCTGGAAGACAACATCATGGAGGAGTCATGCAACCACTTCCCATACATTAGTGGAAATGGGATAATATTATGATGTACTTTGTCATAAGGCTACCAAAGACTCCTAGAAGGAATGATGCAATATGGGTCATTGTTGATCATCTTACCAAGTCAGCACATTTTCATGCTATAATAGAAGATTTACCACATGAAAGTTTAGAAATACTATATATTAATGAAGTTATAAGACTTCATGGTGTACCCATATCAATTGTTTCTGATCATGATCCTCATTTTACATCAAGATTCTGGAAAAGTGTTCAGAAAGCCCTGGATGCTAAACATCGTTTGAGCACTACCTACCACCCTCAAATGGAAGGACAATCAGAATTTACTATTAAAACCTTAGAATACATGTTTATATTTTGCTCAGCCAACTTTCAAGGTATGTGGGATCAATACTTACCTCTAGTAGAATTTTCCTATAATAATAAATTCCATTAAAGTATTTAGATGGCACCGTATGAAGCATTATATGGAAAGAGATGTCACACACCAACTTGTTGGGATGATTTTTGTGAAAGAAAACTCATTGGGATATAACTTGTTGAGGAAACAATAGAAAAGGTAAAGATTATCCAAATCCACAAAAAAGAAGCTCAACGTAGGCAAAAGAGCTATATTGATAACCGAAGGAATGATTTGGAATTTTGAGTAGGAGATCATGTTTTTTTTGAAGGTATATCTATGGAAGGGTGTTATACATTTCGATAAGAATGGTAAATTTAGTCCCATTTACCTCAAACCTTTTGAAATTCTAGAATGAATTGGAGTTGTATCTTACTGTTTGGAAATTCCTCCATGTCTCTCCAATGTTCCTGAGGTGTTCCACGTATCATTGTTCAGAATATACATGCCTGAACCAATACAAGTACTCAACTATGAAGAAATAGAACTGGAACCCAATCTGCCTTATTGTGAAGATCCTTTCAAGATTCCTGACACCAGAGAACAAGTGCTGAGAAACCAGATGACTCGTCTTGAAAAATTTCTATGGAGAATCCATAAGATGGAAGAGGAAACATGGGAACCCAAGGAACTTATGATGAAGAACCACCTGAATCTCACCTGAATCTTATTATACAGTAGTATTCTAGAAATTTTGAGGATTAAATTCATTAATTGAGGGAAGAATGTAACACTGCAAACTTCCACGATACATTTCTCTTTGAATAATGAAATAGTTTGCTCTGTACGCAACATCATGTTCTAGCACACCACGACCATTCAAACTAGTCATTATGAATAGTAATACCCACAATTTGAAATTTTATAAATTTTATTTATCAAAATGAAATTTATTTTCGAATTCAAAATATCAAAATTTTCTTTGGTTAAATTCTTGGTATTTTTATGAAAACATTCAATTTTTGATGAAGAGTGAAAAACGTTGCGTTATTGTTTAAAACTGGCTTTTTTATTAAATAATTATTTATTTTATTTAAATTTATTTTAAGCCATAATAGATAAATAAAACCTATATTAGTTCAATTTAATTCATTTGAGTCATTTTATAATAAAAGTAGACGTATAAAATTTTATTGAACTTTTTAATGTCTTTTACCCACCTTTTAAGAAAATTTAAAAATTTTCATAAAACATAATTTTACCGCCTCTATTAATTAAGTTAAAAACATCTAAGAAAAATGGTTGACATTTTTAGGTAAAATTTGGTTCAACAGTATTAAAATAATTTTTTGGAAAAGTAATTTTTGAATTTTATTTACAATGGTTAAAAGTAAATAGGGTAATTAAAGGTAAAAATTATATTATAATTAACCTAACACATGTCCTAATTCTATTGGATAAGTGTATTTAGATAATATTAAACCTTAGGAATAAAATATGATCCTTTTGGTCCACTTGTATTAGATTATTACATTTATTATTTTTCAAAAGAAGAGATAAAAGTATTAAATTCAAATTTTAATAACTTGAACATTTTAATATAGGGTTATTCATTATATAAAATCGACTATAAATATTCATTAGAAATATAAAAATATTTCCTAGATAATGGTATTTTATTTATAATTTTTATACATTAAATCATTAAATTTATTTATGACACAATGATGATGTAGTAATTACCTTATTATTGAATGATTAAAATAATTGATATTATAAATTTTAATATAATTGTAAATTGAGAATTTTCATTTATTCCATGAATTTTCATGGCTAACATGTCATGATAGGGTTGATTAAAAAAATTCAAAGTGATAAAGTTTTAATGACTTTCACAAAAACCAAATACTAAATAGTGTCAAAATTGAAAAAAAATTAGTTTTTAAAACAAATACTATATTATTAATTGATATAATAATCCTAAAAATATGAGGTTCGAAAAAAGGACTTAGATAAGATTATATATATCAATAATCAACCACTTTGGTTTATCTTGTTTTTTCTATATTATATTTATTACCCATTTTTTATAATATTACAGGAATACGTGGCGAATGTTAGACTATTTAACTAAGAGTTAAATCTAAAAGATAATGTAAATATATTGAACTAAACCTGTCTAAAACCTATTTGTTTAGAGTATTTCTATCCATCGACACATAATCATCTAAATAAATCCTTTTTAGCCATTATAAACCGAATATTATTGTGTAATAAAATAATATTTCATGTTTTTTCTAAAGTGACCCACACCTCTCTTATAAAAGGGTACGTCCCCTTATCTCAAAATCACACCACCAAATCCATTTGGATCATCAAAACCCTATACAAATATCCTCCCAACTACCCTAACTTCATTTTATAGGCCTTAACTTGATCACAATCCATCTTAAAAATCCCCTTTTATCAAATCAAAAGGAAGAACCTGAAGAAGAGGTAAAAATTTCATCGCCTCTTTCAAAGTTCTTTTCTTCTTCCACTTCCACTTTCATTGTTGTTTCCAAAACAGAATAATAACTCTAGTACCTTATACTGGCTATGATTATATTATAAATATGGTACAACTATATTAATTACTCTATCCATCTAATTAATGATAAAGTCACCATATGTGTGTACGTACAACTTACCGTATCCATGTCGTGGTGTAGTTTGTTATTCAACACTTCATTATTTGGATGGGTATAATAATGAGTATAATTTATGTAAATAAAAAATATAACATGTTAATGATTCTTTATAAGGGATATACCATCCAATTACAGACTATTTCACTGTCAATATAATGATATTGTCGCTCGTGTATACATATGGATTACCGTCTCCACGAACGTTATGAGATTCATTACTCATAGTAACCATTCAAGAATAATTTTCATTTTAAGAATAAAAATATCGATTAAGAAATTAATATCATTCTGGATATGAATTAAATACATCATGTCCATATCAAACAGTACTTACATAACAAAACATATAAAAAACGAATCAGTTAGCACCCAAAACAATGATACTAGGGAAATATTATTAACAAAGAAATATTATAAGATCATATATAATATAATATTTATGTATATGGTTCTTTTATAATTTAATAACAATGATTTACCTATTATACAATAGTTTTACATACCCTCAACCAAGGAAAATGACAAGTTAATGGTTAATTCTACAATCTCTTCATTATCCTTGGTGGTTTATACATAATAATCTACTAGGGCCTCTTTATCATCCACATCTGTATTTCTTAAAAATGTATTTCAAAGCATTTTTACTATTTCCGAGACTCTCAGTTAATGTCATTTATACCCTTTTTACATTTTATAAAACATTTATAAAGTAAACATTCCGTCTTTTTCCAAATAAGGCCCTTTATAACCTTTTCAAGAAAATTAAAGAAATAATATTTTCTTTAACTTATATGGAGAGTGAGGCTATTTTCTGCCATTATAAAACCTTCGAAGCATCCCTTACAATATTATAATAATATTTTCAAAATAAATGTTTTCTTTATTAATTATGTGACTTTTAAATGATTTAAAAATAGAATGAGATATTTATCACATATATTTTTTATATCTATTTCAACAACTTTTGTTGGAATTTACAGTTATTTTAAATTGATTTATTACGATATTGTATTGAAGGTTTTGGGATATTTTTTTATTTGGATGTGTTATTTTTATACCATTCATGGTTTATGGTTAATTTATGTAAATTTTGAATTCTAGTTTAAAAAAAAAATTATGTTATGTTTCAACATTTTATATGAGGAATGCATTGGACTTAGTAAGTGATGGGTGGATCCCGCTATAGCTCCTCAATGCATCGGTAGGTCTCATGAGACAAACCAGTGTCCCGGAACAAGGCCTTGATAAAATCTTATTTGTATTCTTTGCATGAGTCCTTCACTATGTGGTTATGATGTTTGGAATTATGCATTACATCATTATGAAAATGGCTATTGATTTAACATGGGACTATTCGACTAGTATAATATCCATGTGAATAAGTAAATGGCATTATATGATTTATATTTTCCATATTTTGCTGAATTTTATGTTTAAAAGGCTTGTATTTTAGTCTTATATGTTACCTTAAATGTTTGTGCTTATTTTTGATAGTTTACAAAATATTTTTATCCTTATAGAGCATCTATGCTCACCCCATTCTATGTTTTATTTTTTCCCAGGATGCGATGAATTATATTACGATTGACCTGTAGGAATAGGGTAAGGGAAATGAGTGTTTTCAAGGGGACACATTTTTTTTTTGTTTTTTTATTTCATGATGTAATGTAAGACACATGTATGTATCCATGACTTCTAAGGATACTAAACTAATCAGTCATTCAGGACATGATTCCTTGTATCACGCCAATATTATGTAATGATGCACAGACTATAGTTAACAAGGGTCGGGGTGTTACATCACCAACCCAACGGCTACCCAGTATTGGTCCATTGGATACTCGATGGTTCTTTTCACACTGTATCCCCTTTATCATCCTATATTTCCCTCCCAAATGCCTCTAATTCATTTGAAAACAAAAATTCAAAAAAAATATTAAGAGACCCAAAATGGAAATATAAAACTAGCCATGTATAATATTAGTCTTTATAATAAGTGATATATCTATAAAAATATGTGCAACTTGAATACTATCATAAATAAATAAAATTTATATCATGATTAATATATGGAAATAAAGTGTTCATATAAATAAATAATGTATCCATATTAGTAAATATCCTTCAATCAAGTTAATAAATTTTAGTGTATTCACACCATATTGAATAAAGATTATAAAACCAAGTAAATAGTTTTCTTGGTTAATTCAATGATATGGTTATCTTGTTGGGCACCCTCTAATCTGAAGAAGAATGTGAAGGTTATTCACAAATTAAAGACACTAGTAAAAATATGATATTAATGTGTAGTTTATGATATGGAATACAGAGGTGGGATAGATTATTCTCCTCATAGATATTTCATTTCCACTGCACCACATACATAGGATCATGGATAATAAATCATAGGACTATTTTATCATAGTATCTATTTATAAAAAAGATATCATTTGAAAAAAAATGAAATGGTCAAGGTTAATTATATGAAATAGTATTAATATATATTAAAAATTCATCGAATAAATCTAATAAATTTTATAAATTTTACTAAAAAAACATGTCTTAGTTTTTATACAATTTTTAAATAAATAAAGGAAATTTTTTTCCAAGGAATAACATAAATGCATGATGAATTTTATTAATAAAATATTTTTAATATTAATAATAATTATAAATTACCAACGATGGTATAATTTTCTGAAATACACACATGAAACAGACACAACCACAACCTATAGGTGAACCAGGCTAACGCCCCCCCCCCCCAAGGGTATACTAGCTACCATTCACTTGAGGTCCCTAAAGACCCACATGCTTATCCATCAACTAGTAAGAACTCCCCAAATTTAGAGCTATAATACCACATAGTTTCCAACTATAGTTCCCCTACCATAATTATTATTCTAGTTCCAATGATAATGTGATTACAGTACAAAACTAATAGTTGAAGCTATAGTGAACCCAATATAGATTGCTACTATTGTGACCATCTATAGTGTTTATACAATGAATCAACTAATCTTGAATTATTGAGACTATAACCCGGGACTCAAGGATTATAGATATAATGCATTATAACATAGTTAATTTTGAAAAGACATATTTTGAAAATTAATAATGATTAAAATATGTAATATAAAAAAATAACATTTAAGAAATAATTATAATAATAAAGATAAAAATGTATGATACATATTAAAAAGAGTATTTATATTATTTGGTGGCATTGTCCTAAAAAAATAGAAAAATTAACTTTCAAAAAAACATTTTTAAATGCTGATGATAATATTTTTATAAAAACTCTTCATAGTATTGGAATCTTAAAATTCAATAGTGTCAATGTAATGGAAACTTGTAGAGGTAGATAGATTTTTGAAAATTTTATCTTATAAATATTATAGTTATTTATATAAATAAATAAAAGTAAGGGACATATAAACACATCAATATCACCAAAATAAGGTTAGAGTAGTAATCAAAAATAACATTAATAAATAATATTAGATATGGGGAGTGAAAGAGAGATAAATATTGGGTTATTGAGAACATATCACAAAGAATAAAAACAGTAAGAAATAAACCTTATAAATATGGTATGATATGATGTTTGAATATATAAAATAGGTAGGAAGAAAAATAAAACATAAAAATCTACAAAACAAATTATGGTGCGATTTTCATTACATAATAGATAATAAATAGAAGAGATGAATGACTATAGATAAATAATAAATGGAATGAAAGAAAATTTGGATGAGAAACTGCTTACCTAGACTCTCAACTCGCTTAATTTTTCCACTAACTTCTTAGGTAATCAAATTATGTTAAGTATATAATTTTATTAGATCCATTTTCATTTTCATTTAATTATTATAATTCCATTTTTTATCTGTTGTTTTATAATTATATTTAGGTCATTCATATTTCTAATGTTAAACATTTAGTGAAATTTGGTCTATAATAATAAAATTTATTTGGTATCATAGAAATGATCAAAGGTCCTCACCTAGTGCCTTCATAATATCCATAAGTTCTAAGGTACATGTTTTATGTAATTAAATTTGTAAAACTATCAAAATGAAATAATAAATTTTATAAAATGGTACCAAAAAATAAAAAATTACTTCTTAATATTGTTTTAGGCATTTAAATGATTTATAGTTCACATTTAATAAAATTAATATCATGATTGTTTTATCAATAAATAATCATAAATATAATGTTATTTTTATAGAATGTTCATTTTGATTTATGAAATATATTTCTATGAATTTCCATGAAAGTCATACATGGAAATAAAACATCATCATTCATTTTGTAATATCATGATACCACAAGTGAATGATGTTTTTAGGTGAATTATGAAATAATAAAAAATAATAAATATTTTAGTTTCATAAAAAAATTTAATAGAACTATATTATTTATTTATGTTATATTAAATATTTTTTATGTTATTTTAAGGGTTAGGAGGATAATCGAAATGAAAAGACATAGATTCTAAAATCTGTATTCCTCTATAGTAACTGATTATGAAAACAATTTCAATGAGAAGTAATAGTTAATAAATAATCAATAAATGGATGAAGTGAAATTAATACCATGTAAACAAAATAATTTCAGCTAAATAAGAAGAGTTTTATAATATTTATAAGACAAAATATTATCAAATGAGAAAGTAAATGGGGGGGTTTGGGAACCCTTACCTTGATCATTAAGGCTCCCCTTTTGGATTGAATCTAAGGCCTCACGGGAGGGTTTTTTCTAGAAAAAAATACTTAGGAACATGTTTCGTAATGTTTGCATAAGGAATCTGGATGTGATTTGGTGAAGAAAATTTCTCTATATGTGAGGAGAAAGGTGTAGAGAATTGGACTTTATATATGTAAGGGGTGGGTAATATTTAAAAAATATATATATTATTATTTAAGATCAGGAATATGAATAGGGCTTATATATATCACATTTATTAGTCTTTTATTTAAAAAAATATTGATTTTTTAACATTTTCACCCTCAAAAAACCAAAATTCATATTGAAAATATTGTATTCAAAGTAAACAATCAAGAATAGTTTTTTATTATAATATAGTACAACAATAATTTTTCAATATTTATTTACATGTTAGGAAATTAAGGATATTATATTTATATAATCTATTTTACTCATTATAAAAATTATAATTCATGATAATGGTTTTATAAAATTTTAATTCAGATTTATATCTAGGCGATGTTATAAAACTTATGTTATTTTTAAAATTGGTATTTTTCACTATTCAAAGAAATCATCTTTTTCATAAAAATACATAATAATAAAATATGATAATTTTAACATTATGATTCCAAATATGATATCCATTTTATAGTTTTTATATTCAAATTAATTGTATTTTATCTTTTAAATAAATATTTATGAAAATAAATTTGATGTGACAAACTTTATACATTATGATTATATTATTATCTTAGTGACCATTCTACTTTTCTAATGACCATCTTATCAAAAATATATACATTTTCGATAACAACAAACTATATACATATATATATATATATTTATGAAATTAAATTTTCAAATGAAATCAACAAATATTTAATCGTATTACATTAGTATAAAACATATTTCAAAATTTTTAAAGTATTGAAATATGCATATAGAATATGATAATTATAATTATAAAATTATTATGAAAACTAATAATAACCTCTCATAATATTATTTCTGTAGAATAATTTTATTAATCAATGAATTTTGTTTCATATGATACACATATAATTTTATATGACATTATTACATTAATTTCAATAGTTACATGTAACAATTATAACATTCTAAAAACATGTGTAATATTTTGTTTTGAATATGATTAAAAAACAATCATTACTATTAAGATTACTGTATAGAAATAAAATTACCAAAAAATTGTAATATAGTTATAATATAACACTATATATATAAGAATAATTATAATTTCATTAAAATTGAATTTATAAAAAATATTTTTTAATAATGATTATTCATTAAATCCAGTTATAATATAATATTTAAACATACTTATTTATTATAATTTTTCTTGAAATTATAATAATAGAACATAAGAATAAATTATTATTATTATTTGAAATTTCATGTAAATATGAAAAATAAAACTCCTAATTTCCTACTTCTAGGATAAGAGATATATAATTTATTATTATTTGATAAAATTTAATATGTACTTATTGACTAATAAATATTTAAATAAATTATTAGTTTATATTATGAAAATAAAGAAAATAAAATAATTTTTTGAATATAATTTATGGGGAAAATTTTAAAATATATTCATTACAAATCATGGATGTTATAAAAACCCCATGTCAATCATTATAAAGAATATACTCAAACTTGAATATCCCATTACACATTAATAAAATTAATCATATGTTAAAAAATTAAATTCCTCTAATATTTCTCATGTCAACCCATTTAAATTTTTTCTCAGGCCCAAAAATATTGCATAAATAAAATTTTCCATTTTCAGTGGTAATGAATTTAATTAAATAAATTCAATATTATCTGTATGATAATAAATTAGAGTAACACATTAGATTTTTGATCATAAAATCCATCAAGGGAACTATTAATCACTTTTAATTCTCTATAATTATAGTATATCAAATTTTTTATTGGTACCTCATGGGTTTAGACCATTTTGATCTCTTTGCATGCCATATACCGCAATATTTTAATTTAAAACCTTAATATAATTCCATTTTGTAATAACATGCCCTGGGAACCCGAATCCTGAGACTCGAAGAGGATCACAACATGTTCTAAGGCACATTCCCTGATTACCAAAGGTTATAAACTAGTGTTGAGGGGAAATATATAACCATTAGGGAATTATTTATCCACAAAGAGTATAAACTATATATATATAATAAAAATTACTCATTATTATAAAACAAAAAACAATATTTCAAAAAAAACAGTTATTAGAACCATATAGAAAAAAAATGTGGAAAAATAAACCAACATTTGAAACACAATAACCTAGGAAGATGACTAACACAAATCCTTATATTATATAAATCCCCTTCAATGATTCCAGGAAAAAAATCATTACATAATGCCATGATCATAAATTATATGTCGTATTATAGATGAATAAATAAAAATTTCCATTTCCTTTATTGTAATAGAAAACATCCTTACACACACACAAATGTGTGGTTAAGGGATAGAAACACTTTACATAGAATAATTATTGAAAATATCTTCTATGAAATATCATCTATTTTCTATTCAAAACCATATAACCATTTTTGTTTAGGAAAAAAAGAAAATAGATTATAGTTTAATAATTTAAAAAATAATTTATCAAGGGATATTGAATTCTGATAATGCATACTAAAGAATCCATGTTTCCATGTACTAAAAATATCATTATGTTATCAAATAAATCAAATTACCATAAATTATGGAATCCTGATCAAAATAAAATTAAAAGAATATACTGACACCAATAATTTATCCTATCAATGTTCATACAAAAATTGTAATGAATATTAACCCACCCAGATTTTTGGGTAATGTATTCCCACTTCGTACAAGCCTATTTCAAGCCCATTTCCCCCATAATTCTGATGAATTTAAATCATTTTAGTAGGATAATTCATTTTCTTTAAAAAATATTTTTCATTTTATTATTAAAAAAATATAAATATAATATAAGTTAAAACCCAATCGATGATAACACCAAACTTTTCCCAAGTCAAACACTATAATTTGAAAACCCGTTATTCATGATTTTCATTAGAAAACCCACATTTTCTAATTTTCATAATCTTATATATATACATCTAATCATAAATTTTTTGAAAAAAATATTACTTTAAATTAATCATTTGAAAATGACATCAATCATTGGAAGTGGAAACATAATTAACAAATGAAAAAATAGAAGTTGTCTACCTTATAAGCATCCTCTTATAATTCTCCTAAAATTAAGGGTTGGTGATCTTAATAGGGAAAACCACAAACCCCTATCATATAAAACCATTTTAAATCATGTCTATTAAACCCAAAGGACAATATGTTTTATTCAATAGGTATTATCATGACATGAGAACATTTTTCACAAATTTTTTTTGAAGTGGTACCACCCATGCATGAATGGCATGACCTGCATGTGACTCTTAGGTTCAGAGCAGACAACCACTTGTGAGTGGAATAAACCCCACACTAAACGGAACAACACCATGTAACTCGCTACCTTTGATGTTTAGAATAATATGGGTCTAAGGATAATGACCTAAGACTATAAAACCACCATTTTCTTTGTAATGAACACATATAAAATGTAATAAAACCATTATTCTCTCATTTTAAATATGGAAAACATTAGAGGCATCGAGTGTGAGAATATTTTATCCAATAATTAAAAAATTTAAAATATGATATCAATAATGAATATTCCATCAAAATACATTGAAAATATAAACATTATGTTGTCTATTAATATTCTTCTTCCGTTATTTCATCACCACCAATAGAGAGATATAGGGGACTTGAAATGGTAGTATATTGTATAAGAATCATCTAATTATATAACACATTTCTCCAATAACTTATCATGAATTAGTAATTTGAAACTCCCTATAATTAATGAGTTAATATATCCTCCTTGATTATCTATATAAAACCACTCAAATTACTCACCATAGTATTGAGATCCAACCACTACTTATTCTTTTCCAATTTATCCATAATAATCATGTGGTGTCAAATTATTAATCATTCCTCATGAAATTTTAAAATCATGCTCTATTAAACATATTAAATACATTTAATTCAATAATAATTCCCAAAATGATTATGAGGAATTCACATTCCACTATGTAAATTAGAATTTTGATATTTAATAACTTGATTAAAATTCATCTACTAGAACAAACATAGAGACCCCTGATAACCATGTCAAATTAGAAACTCCTATTTAAATTTCCCATGTCATGAGGATGAAATTAATTATACAACATAAAATTTTATTCTCTTTACATTTCTCTTGTCAAAAATAAATTCTCCAAATAACAACACAAAATAATTTATCCTTTAATCCATTAATCTAACATTTCAAAAGCATAAATTATATCTTTTCAGGGTGTTAAATTTAATTAAATAAAATCAGGGTTATATGTTTAATTAATAATTATCTAATATATAATAGAGTTACAATGTCATTTTCTAGGGCACCAGTCATAATTATCAATATCCTATTTACGCCAATTTTATGCAATATGATGGAAATGTCCTTGATTATGAAATAATTGTATTCAATGGTATTCCATAGCATAAACAATGATAGGATTTATTTCCTAAATATTTTGTAGGAAAAAAATTATATCATCTTAGAAATATATCAATTTTATTTAATGAAATCATCACTGATTATGATATACCGGATCATTGATTACAATATCGATACATTCCTTATATTTCCATTATTTATAATTTATATTAATATTTTTGATATCCCTAATTGGTACTGATAAAAAACAAAATTTCATGGGTGTTATGAGATATTCCTATATTACAAATGAATATTCATTAAAAATATAATAAATCCATTTTCAATTTCATAGGGACCAAAATTTTCTTCATTTATCAATAAATCTTATTATATCTCTATATCATAATTTAAGAATCATTCTCTAATAGTAACAACTGCTTATTAAAAATTATTCTTGTGTATGGTTTATAAAAAATTTAATCTATGTTTGTGATCTATTAGTCATTAGTAAAAATGATATATTATTTTTTATGAAATATTATGTCACCTTTAATAATATATAATTTTTCTAAATCAAGGTTTATAACATTGGTTGTCACCACTATAATTTCCTTTTTCACTATTTTATGGATTACAACATTGATTTTTATTATTAGTGACATCTCGAATTCTTCATCATAGTTAACAATAATTTTATGTCACCATTAATAATAGATATAATTATGTCAAAAAATTTCAGTACTAATCATGCATCCAAAGTAAAATCTTTTATCTCATTTATGATATGAGTCATTGACAAATCCTAAAAAAAATATCAGAATTGTTAAAAAAAAATTATTCTGAAACTTTATAACATCATCCTACAAACAAATAGGTATTTAAATATTTATTTAATAGTATTTAAATTAAATTTAAAATGTATACTTATTAAAATAATTTTTAAGTAAATAAATTTATTATATTAATTAAAGATATAATATGATTCTAGGAATGTTATTAACACTAAATATTTTTCAGAAAAATTCAATTAGGTGACATAAATTAAAAGATTAAATATTTTATAATTAAAATTTATCTATTTCCCAATACTTTTCTTTTTTTATTTATTTTAAAAAATAGGTCAATGAATCCAAGAGAATTTATAGACAAATATAATCCATTATCTTAGACAAAAGTGACAGAACCACATTATTACTTTAAAAAATAAATTTCTTATTTCTTATTTATAAACCCAATTCCATAATTTCTATTCTTTTTAATTTACATTGTAAATTTTTATTTTCCCCCATGAACCATTTTTCACCAACCTTCATGGAACTACATTCTCTCTTCTCTTAGGTTTTTTTAAAATCTCAAGATCATGTATTTTTTCCATAATCATGATGTGGTCCTCACATCTCCTCACATAGATAAAATAAGGTGGTTTTATTTTTGAGGGCATGGATAGTGTTTTTATAGGGTTTTAGGTTGGTTAGTAATTGTGTGAAATTATGAAGGATTAATATATATATATATATATATATAATATAATTGTAATTTAAGGGATTTGTAATTCATAAATCAATTAACATATCCACACCCATTTACCAGTAAAAATATATCATGAAATATATACCCCATACTTTTTTATGGCATACTCATTAAGGTATTCTTTAAATATATATATTTTAGATTATTTTGTTTTATATTTTGTTTATTTTTAAAAAATTATAAAATTAATTAAATATAAAATTAATTTTCATCCACAAAGTAATATTTTAGGAATTATTTTATTATCATTCCCAAGATTAATATTAACATTTCAATGTTCTTTATTCAATATATATTTATTTTCAAACCATTATTAAATCTATGATTAATTGTGTAAATCCATGCACTTGGGTGATTGTATAAAGTAAATATTACAACCCTAAGTGATATTACAAACCAATTGAAATATTCATCACAATGGTCTATTTTTCATTAGGGAATCTTGATTCATGCATTTTGTTCTATAATTTTTATTGATTCTATTTTAAAAAATAATGTATAATAATTGTTTCAAATTGATATAGGAATTTGACACTTTACCATTAAATTAGATTAAAGATATATTAACACTATTACCCTCATTTTAATTCCCATGAAACCATGAATAGATTTATATTAATGCTATATTTCAATAAAAACCATCCATAACTACCAAAATCATTGCAATTACGATCGATTATATTTCAAGATAACTTTTAGGGAAGTCCAAATTCATAGATTTCGTGGTAAGAATCTATTTGATAAAACAATGTGTGTGTGTGTGTCTTACTATAATTTGATTTGGACTTGAATATTCATAATAAAATTCAAAATTTTAATTCTTTAATCAATTTTATTCTCTAATGAAAAGTATATTAATATGAATATAACTTATATGAAAAGTGAATATAAATATGGGAAATATATTCTTCTTACCCTTCACTTTATATATGAATATAAAGAACAATATAAATATGTGATGAAAAGGGAATATAATCTAAAATATATATATATAAATATAAAGAAGAATATAAAATTGGGAAATATATTCTTCTTACCATTCACTTTATTATTTATTGTTTTTAATATTACATAGCTTTAAATTATATCATTTTAAATGATACCATGATAGGAAAATACATAATTAAATGTAGTGGAAGTATAAATCCTTGTTGTTTTATTCACAAAAAAATTATCAAGAGTGAGCTCCTCCCCAATTTAATTTGGAATGTATTAAATAAGTCATTTATGTATCTTCCTATTTACATTAATATAATTCCTTTTAATGTATATCATGATTTACACTCTTCCATTTTGAAAAACATTAGTATTAGTAAATTTTTCTTCCTATAAAAAATTATTTTTCCTTAAAAATAATATATGTGGTAGTATAATATCACCCATATTATAATATGATTTCATTTGATCAATATAATTAATTTTTTAGGCTTTCCTCTAGGATCTAATTTCGCATGAGATGTGAATCCTTGAATTTTTAATGGTCTTCTTGGTCATTCATTTTTTCTTTCCAAATCTGGGAAGCCTTCACCAACAAGGGTGATAGTGTTGAATCCTTGATCGAAACAGAATGATGGTATTTCAATCCTTTTATGTATTTATATGTGGATCCTATTTCTTAGTTTTGGTCTCCCTTATAGATTTAAAAAATTCTCTTGAATCTTAATTGAAGCTCCAGCTTCAAGTGGACATCTGTTAATTACATCAATAAATTACTTAGTAGGGAAAATATTATGTTAGAGAGAATATTTCTTCAGGATTTTAATATTTGACACCATGATATTTTTTAAAATATTTATTTCAGATTAATTTAATCTTTTTGATATTTTTTCATTTCAACCAACACTGAAAATAGTTATTTTATTTACATTAAGGAACTATGTTTAGATTATGATATATGTAATTTCAATTTAGTCATTCACTACATGAAATATAAATGTTATATTTATCTATAAGGAACACTTATGAAATATTACATTTTATTAAAGACTTACTTTCCTCGTTGACATGCGTAACACGCAGGACTGAGAGTTATCGAACAGTAATATATTATTAAACAAATGTAATAATATATAACATATCCATTACATTATATTTTTTGAATTTTATTATCTAACTTAAGTAATTATATTTTTTTCACAAAATATAAAATGAATTAATTAGTTATAAATTATTTAGAAATAAATATAAGAAATAATTTTATATAATGGGGGAAATTTTATAGAAAAATATTATTATTCTCACAACATTTTTTTTAATCCTAATAAACTAAATCAGTTACAATTAGAAATAAATTTTAATTTAATATATATTTTATATATCCAAGGAAATATTTTCAATATCCATTCAACATATTTTATAGGAATAAGATATAAATAAACCCAATTTATCAAATAAAAACCAATATTTTTATTAAGGTGGTTTTACCACATTTAATGTATAACCTTTTTTAAATATAAATTTTTAAACTTTCATAGATATTATATGTCAAAATAAACTTCATTATTCAAATATAATAATAAATATCAGTTTAGGGGGAATTTTTGGAATTTTCTGTGAAGTTTTATTTATAAATTAATAGTTAAAAAACCTGAATTTTGATTCAAAAATTTTGATTCATATAATTTTTTTATATAGTTAAACTATATTTTAAGTTGGTTTGATAGTTTAATTAAATTATTTTTTATCAATAAATCCAATTTATGTCATTTGAATCAATTTTACATTGAAATTGACAATAAAACATAGAAAACTTTTGAAGCTTTTTATATTAAAAACATGAATTGTTATCCTGTATATGGGATTATATTTAAATTAATTGCTTCCACTTATGTTTTTAGAATTTGTAAAATGGATTCCATTTTTAGACTAAGAATAATTTATAATTTATAATAAAGGAAACATAGTTTTTTACCAAAAAAATAGTGAAAGTAATTAAAATTAATTACAATGATTATGGTTAAATTAAGATTAATAAGGGACTAAACCATAACCATAAGGCCCAAAAAGTACAATAAACATGTCCAAAATCCATTTTATGTCCATATTTAGACCATATACGCCTTTGTATATAATTTGGACCATTATTGGATCAACTTTAAATAAAGAAATGTGGGTAGGGTTTCCTTTTTCCAAAATATTACGAGAGTTCCACTCCTCAACCATAAAAATTCATCCTATACTCCCACTTCCACACACACCTAAATACACTTAATTATTTCCCAAATCTACTCAAATAACTCCCAAAAATACCTCAATTAATCCATGAATCCTCTCTTTTGGTATAATGTAATCCAAGGATGTCCTTTGGTGAAAACCAAAAGGAGTTACCCAAATAATAAGTAACATTCACCCTCAAACTCATTTACCTTATTTTCTTTATCCACCACTAAACTCTACTTATTACATGATTATAAAATAACAAAATTATAATTTATATAATTATATGTTATTATATAATTTTTTTACCTACACTTGCAATCACTTCCATCTAATGGGTAACGAATATACTGTTTTTGTGTATGAAAAACTACCGCCTCACGAAATGATGATTGTTAATTCTTCCTTTTCCACCTATCATGATGGAAATTAAGATGGAAACTCTATTTTTATTAAATATTTATGATATTTATAATTAAATTAATCTTATTTAATCCTTTTACAACACAAATATTTAGACATTTAATTTGGTGTAAATGTGATATTTTCATTTGAGGAAGTGTGGATGACCACCCCCTCAAAGAGGTGTGATTTGTTCACACACTACATGAAATGTTTAAAGGATGGTTTTTATTAATAATATGTAAAATAAAAAAAATGGATATTAATTACATAATTAACTTTCTAAAAATATAATATATACCATTTTCTTTATTACCCTTTCACACACTTATGAAGTGATAACATCATTTGTGAATGGGTGGACTACATCCACCATGACACAGTGTGATTCCTTTTACATAACAAGAATTATATATATATGTATATATAATTAAATAATATGGTATTTATGATATAATTATCATACTGGGAAGAATAATTTTACATACCTTCTTTCCATAATGATCATTGGTAAATGGGAACGTTACTCATGCGTATATATGACCTACCATCTCCATGATTGTAATATTGATTCATTTTTCACGACCATATTTAATTATTGGTTTTAAAAGAATAATTAATGGATAATTATGATAATTGTTTCATAATAATTATTCTTTATGTGTTTAGGTAATGAACCTATTGACTATATTTGACTAACCAATGTCTTTTTTACACGTTATCTGAATTTGATCAAAACACGCAACATAAACATAATTTTTTAAGTAGCTTTATACAATATGGTAATAAGTAATGTAAAATTAATAATTAGTTTTATTAAGTTTATGAATCAAGTAATTAATTAACATATTTTTATTATTAAATAATATAAATACACATGATACAACTCATACACAAGGTAAGGGAATTAAATCTCAGTTTTTATATCCATGAGATACATGCAATGTTCACCGATCTTTTCTTTTACAAAGTATATATTCTACTCATGAATTTATTAAATGATTATTGTTATTTAATTTATTGGTATTTACATATCCCTTATATGAACATCCATAAATGGGGTTTATGTTCCAAATTTTTTTAAGAGTCTTTTATAAGTTCTCATGAAAAACAGTTTTGAAATTGTTCTCCAGCTTCTTTATAAGTTTCTAGGGAAAAGGTTTTCAAAAAATTTTGAAGCATTATTTCTATTTCATAAAGTTTATTTTAAAATATAATTATTTTGAAAATGTTTTATATTTTATAAATCATTTTTAAAATAATAATAATAGCGTCCCCAATAAATTATTTTAAAATACCATTTAAAATTATTTCCCATCTAGGATAACATCCATTAGTGTAACTCATGACTTTCTAGAGAAATGATTCAATGTTTACATTCATATTATTTTTCTGAATGGATTATTGTTTTATGTAATGGTGTTTATGAATCCGATTTCTCTTTCAATACTTGTATGATTTTGAAACATGATTCTTTTCACGGGATATTCTTATGAAGAAATTGTTATGAAACTTGCCTTCTTCTATAGGTTATGATATGATTACATGTTTTTAATACCCATTTAATTTCATGGGTTATGATATGATTACTTATAATCTTTTAGTACATGTATTTATTATTTTATTATGATATGGTTGTGACCTATATCTCCCTACAATGTATTGGCTAATGATTTATATCTCATGAGATAGACATGGCTGGAATGAGGAGTGAACTCAGTTCAGTATTATTAGGCTAGAATGAGGAGTGATAGTGGTTTAGTATATAGGGCTGGAATGAGGTGCTAAACCGATTCAGTAATGGACTTTTTCCACTAATATTTCCTTGGTAGCAATGCCTCTACTACTATGGATATCATTATATATGCTTATATTTCTACCAAAATTCCATTTTTTTATTCCGATGTTATGATTTCATGGATTATATCCACTATTTACTTATGATTAATGTCTTATGAAATTCTAATATTTATTCCATGATTTCTGTTTATAATCTTTAATATGCGGGGTATGATCTTCTATTTTCAAGATAATGTTCCCGTACCCTTATGCTCAAGATTATGCTTATCTATCTCTCTTGTTTACCCTAACTGAACATCTGAGATAGCACCTTTTTATTTTTCCTTCCACCATGTTTTGAAAATAAATATTATTTTTGACATTTATAAGAAGCATACAAGAGAAGAAGAACCAAGTGGGAGAGTATGTGGAACATTTATATACTATTGTTTATATTTATATGTTTCCAAATCCACTAGATGAGTATGGTCTTTAGGAATCTATTTATATAATGTTTAATGTGTTCTATAAACGTTATTTAAAATCTATGTATGTAAATATTGGGTCATTATAGTTGGTATTAGAGTGAAGGTTTATTTAACCTTTGGAAACTATGGTGAGAAAACATTTTTCATAACTCTAAGGACATGTCTAAGGATAAGTTTAAGGATAAGGAAAGGTATAGGAAAATGTAATATAATTTTGGTAAAGGATAAAGTGATTGGTTTCCTACCAATACATCCTTATCTAGATACTATAAGTGGATTTGGCTCTAGTATAGATGTACCCAGGGGAAAAAACTCTAATAATATGTCTCGGACATGACATGGGGTAATCTGGTACGTGGAAACGGGCCTTGATGCACTCCATGTTTGACACTCTCAGGGGATATGATTTGGGAATTCACAAACTCTTTATGAACCATCATAGAGGATTTAAATATAAGTTGGCTATGAATAACCTAGTATAAAACTAAGGTGTCATAGATTATGTATGGCTTCATAACATAGACATCTTATAAGTTACTTTTCATGATTATGTGGTTCCTAACTATGATAATAATTTCATATTAAATGTTTTCGGGTTTTATCGAATGGATTGAATCAGAAATAATAGGATTAACATTAAGTTTGATAGACAATCTATTGATGAGAAGTAAAAAAGGTATGATCTCTAGAGTGAAGGAACTTATTATCATGAATAATTAGTTTTCAAGGAACCTAATCAACAATGTGTACCGTATCCAACTCTCAGACTCACCATATAAGAGATGAAAGAAGTTACATGAGAGTTAAGGTAGTGGAGATGTTTGAGAAAAGAAGATTTGGTTTCCTTTGTGTTATGAATGTGAAAATAATCATCTATGTGAATGTCCTAAAAGAACATGAAGGTATTTTTACTATGGAAAAAAGGACACAAATTAAGTAACTTCAAATGAATATTTAATGGTCGGACTAACCAACTATACGGGAATATTTTACTACCAAAGTCATCATCCAAGATTATAGGAAATGTGAAAGGAATGTGGTATTATGTAATGGTTATATTGTTGATGATGATGAGACTATAGTGGAAATGTAAAAGGAAAGTGGTATTAAGTAATAGGATTAGGATTCCTTCTTATGACTTATGGATGATGTGTAATAATCAAATCTTATATATATTTGGATTCAATAATTATGTAGTATTAATTGTAAAATATGAAAGTATTGTTATGTTTATGTTTATAACTAAGGATATACAAGATTAGGTTGAATGTTTCTAATGGAAGGAAAAGGATATATTTTTATTAAGGTTACGTAACCCATAATGTTATCACATTGTTGATAAAATTTTGTTTCATTTTGATAAAGAGATGAATGGTTTGGATAAAGTAAATTGGATATCCCTGATCACCCTAGATTTGATTATTAATTGTTTGAAAAGTGGTCTATATCATCAGGGAGGAAGATTAAAACTTACTGAATTTAAGGAATATATCCAGTAACCTTTTGAATAAGGAAGAATGTATTTCTTCCAAAAGTATTTATGGTAATTCAGGTTATTACCATGTTTCAAGATAATACTTCATGAGGGTATTCCCATGTTTGTAATATAAGAACCAAGAGCTACTTTGTGATATATAAGGGATGAATGTAATGATTATTTTGTGACATTCTTTCTAATTTTTTAGATTTTCACCATTCATAAGGGTTATGTGGTTAGCCGTTTATGGTATGTATAAGTTAAAATTTGGATGGAGTTTGTGAGATTAATGTATTATGTCACCACATGAGGATCTATGCATATTTGGTAGCCTTCTCAAACAATTCTGTGTTGATGTTAACTAAAGAGATATTTAAGGACTTATCATTAATCTTATGATCTGTTAGTGCTTCAGGAATGAAAAATTAAACTCCCTTTTTGAAGAAAGAGGTGATGTGGATCAAGTAACAACAAAGGGTGAGTTTTTTTCTAAAATAACCAATGTATATATTTTCATGAAAATTCATTAGATTTAGGAAAACGACCTATAAATAAAATGTTACCCTAACACCTTTGTTTTTTATGGATCAGATGATCCTTTAGGAAAACTCAAGTTTATGGATTTTTTATTTTTTACATTCTTCAGACCTTATTATCTATCACTCTTCATCAGAACATGATGGTGATATTTATCTTCCATGTCCATGTTTTAACTTTTCATCTATAATCTCTTATGTGGGCAGCTAGTAATGAGTTACTTTGGGTAATAGTTATGATTTCATCTTTCTATTTTGAAATGAAGTTTTAGTGTTCATTTTTACAATGTGGGTTTATGTAAAAGGAAATAACAAGTATTAAAAATTTGATACCCCAAAATAATTTTGAGGGTGAAATTAATTTTAATGAGGGTTTAATGTAACACCATTATATTTTTTGAAATATTTTTTTTTGAATTAATCTAGTCTTTTTGGTATTTTTATCATTTCACGCAATACTGAAAATATTTATTTGATATATATTAGAGTACTATTTTTGGACTGTGATATAAAAAATTCCATTATAATCACACACTACACATAATATAAATATCACATTTCTCTATATAGATCACTAATGAAAACATAATTTTCACACAAGACTTTCTTCTCTCGATGACTTGTGTAATAAGAAAGACCACGTTTTTTCGAACAATAATATATTTTTTTAAAAAATAATTAATAATACATAAATTAGATGTAAAATTATCCTTTATAAATAATATTAACTAAATTCTATAAATATGTGGTTTTAAAAAAATATAAAATGAATTAATTTGTTACGAATTATTTATTAATGAATATAAGAACAAATTGAATATTAAGGGGGTACTTTTATAGAGAACTATTATTATACTCACAATGTAGTTTTAATCCTTCTAAATTAAATTAATTAAAATTAAAAAGTAATTTTAATGTAATATATATGTTATATATCCATGGAAATATTTTTTATATTCATACAATAGATTTTATAGGCATAAGAAAAGAATAAACATAATTTAATACATAAACCCCAATTTTTTTATTAAGGTAATTTTACCACCTTTTAATGGAGAACCAATTTTAAATATAAATTTTGGAACTTTTATAAATATTAAATTTAAAAAAAAACTTCATATTTTAAATATAATCAAAAAAAATATTATGGTGAATTTTTGGTATTTTTTGTGAAGTTTTATTTTTTAACGAATAGTTAAAAAACTAAATCTTAAATAAAAAAAATTTCATCTAATTTGATTATATATATTAATTTTATTTTATGTAAGTTTTAAAGATAATTTAAATTAAATTTTTATCAATTAATCTAATTTAGTTCATTGGAATCAATTTCACTTTTAAATTGACTATTAAAACAAAGCCAACTTGTGAATGTTTTTACTTTAAAAACCCACATTGTCGTCTTGTCTACGACATTATATTTAAATTAATTTCTACTAATTATATGTTAATAATTCGGATAATTTAAATAAATATTTTAAATAAGTATAATTTCTAATTTCTAATAAGTTAAAATTATTTTTTGACCACAACTATTATTGACATTAATTAAAATTAATTACAACGATTAGGGTTAAATTAAGCTTAATAAGGGACTAAACCATAACCTTATGGCCCAAAACGACATATAAACTTTTCCAAAATCCATTTTATTTCAATATTTAGATTATATATTCCATTTAATTTACTTTTAACCATTATTGGATTGAATTTCAATAAACAAACGTGGGTGAGGTTTCCATTTTCCAAAATATTACAAGAGTGTCATTCCTCCTCCACTATAAATAGGATTCCACTCCTCCCACTTACATGCACATATAAAGCCACATAAATTAAAAAATATCTATGAAAATAGATTCCCAACATCCCTCATTTCCTACTTTAATCCTCTCTTTGGGAATAGAGAAATCCAAGGATGTCCTTTGGTGAAAACCACAAAGAGTTACCCAAAGAAGATGTAACATCCTTCCTCAAACTCCTTTATATTATTTTCATTCTCCACCCCATAAAATCTCATTATTATGTTATTATATAATAACAACAATATCTTAAATATACATATATTTAATTATACTATTTTTTCCACCTACACTTACACACACTTCCGTATAATGGGTAACGAACATATTGTTCACGTGTATAGTGAACTTCCGTCTGATGAAATGATGATTGTCCATTATTTCTTTACCATCTCACATGGTAGAAGTTATGATTGAAATTATGTTATTATATAATATTTATGATATTTATAATGTATTTATGCTTCTATAATAATTTTAAAACATGTATCTTTATATTTTCTATTTGGTGTAAATACGATAATTTCATTAGAGGAAGTGTCGACTACTGCCCACTCTAAGTGATGTGATTCATTCAACCACTACATGAATTTTATAAATGATGGTTTTAATTAAAAATATGTTTACTAAAAAACATATATATTAAATCGATGATATAATTATATTTCTATAAATATAAAATATACCAGTTTCTTTATTACTCTTTCACACACTTCTAATGTGATAATGTCGTTCGTGGATGTGTGGAATACCACCTCCTCGACACAATGTGATTCATTATACATACCAAGAATTATATATATAAGTATTTATGATTAAATAATATGTTAATTGTCATATAATTATCATTCTAGAAAGTCTAATGTTACTTGTGTTCTTTTCATAACAATCATTGAGAAATTTGAACATTGCTCATGCATACGTACGACATACCGTCTCAATGATTGTAACATTGATTCATTTTTCACAATCATATTTAATGATTGTTTTTAAAATTAAAATGGATGTATATATATGATAATTATTACATAATTATTATTATGTATATTTTTATATAATTACCCCTTAGACTTGAGTCGACCAACCAATGTTGTTTTTAACACATGAACTGAATTTGTTAAAAACACCCAACATAAACATAATTATTTAAGTAGATTTATGAAACATGGTAATAAAGAGATTAAAAATTATAATAAACTTTAAAAAATTTCATAATAATTTAATTAATTAACATAAATTTATTATTCCGGAATATAAATACACACATCACATATCAGACTCAAGGTAAGGTAATTTCATCACAATTTTTATATTGATGACATACATGCCATGTTCACCACTCTTTTATTTTGTGTGGTGTATATACAAATAATGAATGTATTATATTATTCAATTTATTCAATTTATTTTTATTTATATATCCCTTATATTATCTTTCCTTAATGGGGTTTATGTTTCAAATGTTTTTTAAGAGTCTTTATAATTTCCCAATAAAAACAGTTTTGAAATGGTATTTAAACTTATTTATAAGTTTAAAGGGAAAAGGATTTAAAAAAATTAAATCTTTCATTATTAGTTTTCATGTTTATTTTCAAATTTAAAAAAATTAAAAAAATTATGTTTTAGAAATCATTATTCAAATACGAAGAATACATTCCTTAATAATTTTTTTAAAGGATAATTTAAAATTATTTCCCATATAAGTCAAAATTTATTGGTGTTACTCATGACTTTATGGGGAAATGATTCAATGTTTCCATTCATATTATATCTCTCAATGGATTGTGTTTTTATGTAATTATGTTAATGAGACTTATTTCAATTTCATGGGCTATTTTCATTCAAGACATTCTACTTTTCATGGGTTATTTTTATTATGAAATGATTATGAAACCTATATTTTTTCACATCTTATGATATGAGTACATGCTTATAATAGCCATTTCACTTCATAGGTTATGATATGATTTTTTTTGATCTTGTGTAACATGTATGATTGATTTCATTATGAGATGGTTGGGACCTATATCTCCTTTCAATCCATTGGGTAAATATTTATATCGCATGATATAGACATAGTTGGATTGAGGAGTGAACTCAGTTTAGTATTACAGGGCTAGAAATAGGAGTGAAATTGGGTCAGTAATATACGGCTGGAATGGGGAGTGAACCTAATCCAGTAATGGACAATGTCCACTATGATGCCTCAACAACAATGCCTTTACTACTATGGAAATAATTATATATGATTATGTGTCTACCATAATTCCAAGTTTTATTCCTATGTTATAATTTCAAGGATTATGTCATTTATTTACATATGAATCATATCTTATGAATAGCCCATCTTTATTCCATGATTCATGTTTATGATCTTTGATATGTAGGGTATGATCTTCTATTTTCATGATCATGTTCTCATACCCTTATGATCTTGATTATGATTACATATCTCCCTTGTTTACACTTACTATGAATATATGATCACCCATATTTATGTTTCCTTCCCCTAGTTTATGATTATATGTATTATGTTTGATGTTTCTAAGAAGGGTTCTAGTAGAGAATAACCAACTGGGAGATAATGAAGCTGATTTATAAACCAGTTTTAATCATTCCATGATTCTAAAGGCACTATACTAGTACAGTGTTTGGGAATCTATTTATATAATGCTTAAGGTATTCCAAAAAAGTGATGCAATGTTTATGTATTTCAATACTGGGTCATTATAGTAGAAATATTTTGTTAAATTGGTAATCTATGAATATATTCCATGGGATTGCACAGGAGTCCATCCTATGTTAACCATGTAGGTAATCTTATGTTAAGGACCCGTGATATCTTATATATGCTGCATGTGGAAACTTATTCTTATCCTATAAGGTATCCTTGGATAATTTTATAGGGTAAACCTATCTCATTGATAGAGGAAAATCATGTTCATCGTATCAGGTGTCTTATTATTATCACACAAGTTAACTTATTTTATCACCAATGTCCTCCCTAGATTATCTCAAAATGCATCTTTTTCTCATAACAGAGGGTAAGAATCGTAGGTTCATAAAATAAGAAAATAAAAAATAGTTATCATTCTCATCAGATAGGATAATTAGACTTATTACATAAGGCATCTCATTCTAGCCACAAGAGGTAGAATATTAGTACCATCATCCAGGAAGGGGGATAATGAATCCTATGTTCCACACATAGGCTTCTTAGGCTCATTACCTAATGTATCATAGTCTCATAAAATATGATTGGGTTTCAAATGCATTATCTATGGTTCTAAATGCACTGATTAGATAATAGAGGCACATAGGATTAAATTCTACTAAAAAAGGTCCCACATACACTCATAACATATAAGTAAGTCATATGACTAATGTATAGTGGATATTATACTTCATATACTCATCATGTATGGGTTGTTTGTGGGTTTAAGGTCCAATGGGTACGTTCCTGCATACACTCATCAATTTTGGGTCAATCACAGGTTTAATGTCCACTAGGGATGGTCCCATATATTCTCTTCATGTATGGGTTGGTCATAGGTTTAAACTAGAGTGGGGATAGTCCTGAATAACCTCATCCCATATGGTCAGTTCATAGTTTAATATCCTATGAGGAAACTAAATTATGTTGAGGACTCTAGGATGGTATAGAAAGAGTTTTGGTATACTCCCTAAGGATGATCATGCTTTGGTGAAACTACCTCTCATGGTGAGGTGTAATGGTAATATATTTTATGTTTTGTAGATGGTAGGGTTGTATCTAACTCATTTCCCAAGGAATATATTTTTATAATTATGGATTTGGTATTAAACCTCAAAGAGGAATCCTTTATATCATATTTTTTATTGGATTAAATACTCACATAGTTGGAATGTGCAACTTAAGGTCGTGTTACAGGACTAAACCATGCAATTTAATGTCATGCAGTAAGGATGATAATTTCATGAAAGGAGGGAAAACATAATATGGTGTTGGTATTATGGTTTCAGATTCCTAAAAGATAGGATCATATAATTCTAAACATAGGATGCATTCCATTATTTTTACATGGTGAATCCCAACCTCTTCACTCAGCGAATCATATTCCCATCACATAGGGTACGTTGGAGATTAATTTCTTACATTAAAGACATTGGTTGTAGTTTGAAATCTTGTACTGAGGATTTTGGATACTATTTACCAACATTTGGTGATGAATTTGGTTTCAATTTAACACCATTCAATTAGTATGTTGGATGTGGTTTTTCATATTGTGTTGATGAATTTGGTTTTCACAATTGGGATGATGAGAAAATTCAAGGCTTACGCATTTTGTTTCCAAGTCCTAGTTATGATTGGAGGATAGAAAGATGCAGGGATCTAATGCATGATTATTGAGGGGGTAATGGGTGGTCACCTGGATAATTCTTGGGTAGGGGATTACACATATACTACACAGTTTATGTTGGAAGTAAAAAAAATTGTGGATGCTTCTATTTTCAGGAAGCATACAAGTGATATGGACGTTATGGTTTGTGATGTCAGTTGTGCGTATGGATTTAGAATGAATAATACTTGATCGAATTGATTTGGGTCCCATGAGAACGTGAATTTTTCAAAATTATTAAAATTATAAAGATGCATCAAGAAGGGGTCCCCAATGCCAATTTTACTCAACTTTTATGTCTTATGAATTCATGGAGTTTCCTGAACCAAGGGTTCAAGCACAATAATATTCCATTTATGGCCATGGTATTGGTTTTTCCCAAGTTGGGTGCATCCTAAATAAAATAATTACCTGAAGAGTTTTATTTTTGTAAAAGATATGATATTTATCAGTGAAAGTTTAATAAAATCATCTCAAACATAATCTAATATATCTAAAGACCTCTGTGAGGTATTTAAAAAATGTACTTCCTACATGAATGCATGGGGGTCTCTGGTTACACGAATTTGAAAATGAGGGATTTTGGTGTGTTGAGAGTGTGACCCTTTTCCTTATAGAGGTCTATCTATAAAAATATGGTTTGATGCTCAATTTTTTGGAATTTTACCTCAAAGAAGATATTGGGTCTTGTAATTTTCCTATGATCATATAATGGTAGGCATTCATACTGACCTAAAACTGATATCACATAAATAAATGTTATGATAATCTATATAATATTTTATATGGATGATGGTTTGGGTGTGATGGAAATAATGGGCTTTCATGAAACTCCAAAACAAATCTCATGCAACTTGAGTTATGTTATTTTCTAGGGAGTTGTGTGAAAGTTTTTGAAGTTGAATAAATTTTTTTCCTAGAATCATTCAAGTGGCCATTTACTCTTCAGTCCAAATTGGTTGCGTTTCTTGATGAAATGGATGCATATTTTTAGATCCAATAAATGACCTCCCCTGAAATGGAATCCCACTTGGAAGAAGGGCATCGAATTATGAGGAAAACACATTATTCATACCACCTTTCCCTAGTTTTATGCAATTGGTATCATGTACATGATACTAAGATCCAGGATTCACACAACCATGTTTATCCCATTCTAATAAATTGGGGGAGGGGTCCTAGTAAAATCGTGATATTTTAAAAAAATGAAAAATATCTATTTTCATGATACTCAAACTTTTGTGAACTCTATGAGATTCAAATACATCGAATTAATGTAACTATAGTTTATGATATATAAGTTCAGATACAATATTTAATGTTCACCAAACATTTCCAATATATCGGTATGCCTTTTCATGAAGAAGATAGCAATTTTTCTTGGTAGGATAATGTTCTGTGAACCATACTTATGAATTCTTTAAATCAATATAAATGGATAATCTGGAATTTGATACCACAATTCCTAAGATAAAGGAGATGTATAAGAACCATGAGATATCATCATCCATGAGTGTAGAGACCCGTATCTTGACGTACATTGACATTACATTACTTTTGCGGAATACTTAGTACATTACAAAAACACACACACAAGGACCGTAATAGTTTAGTGTCTTTGGAAACTCGGAATAAAATCTTCTAATCGTGGGGAAAGATCTTCAACATCTCCCATAAAGATCTTCCTTTTTTTTTACCTAAAACCTTTCTTTATATCCTGGGGAAAAGAAAACATAAAAGGGTGAGCTCAAATGCTCAGTAAGGGTAAACAAAAGAAATATCAATCACATCATATACTTAAGCACATAACTTTTGGAAATCTTATCCTGCAAAAGAGATCATAATTTCATAACATGGGATAAATCATGGCAGTGAAATGTAATCACAATAATCATAACTTAAAACATGAAACTTTGTGGCATACACACATAATCATAGAGAATCATTTCTTGTTAGTCAAGACTCATTGACAAGACTATCTTAGTGGACAAAGTCCCTTTCTGAATCGAGTAAACCTCGTTTCAGTCCTGTTTCACTGAACCGGTATAACCTACCATTCCAGCCATGTCTATCTCATGAGATATAAAATCTTTACCCAATTCATTGGAGGAACATATAGGTCCCACCCATCTCATAATGATACCATTCTTATGTGTTCCACAAAATCATAAATCATACATCATTTCATAACCCATGTAATAAAAAATGGGATTCTTAAACAACATGACATCATAAAACCATTCATATAAGATAAAGGAATTCATAAACATAATTCCATCACAACATAGTCAAATCAATGTAAAAATATGGATAGAAACAGAACCCTTTATTATCTTAGATGGAAAATAATTTTGATAAAACACTTGAAATGAATTCTTGAGGAAAATATCCTTTCTTCTTCAAAAATATTTTTCCTTTCATAACATGTCATACGAATTTAAAATAAAAGAAGTTGATTAGAAATAAACTTGAAAACTTGTAAAGGAAGATTCTTGGAAATTTTGTTTTAAAAATCCATTCATGCCGTATAAGTTAAAAAAACATTCTTCGTACTTTTGTCGGAAAAGTCAAAAAGTACCTCGTACGAAAAACGACAAAAGATTCCTTTCATACATATTACTAAAAACTCACCAAAGGGTAAAAATGATTTAAACAATTGTAGGTGGATGGAAATAATATTACATATTGATGAAACATGGATGTGGATGATAAAATAAACCCCAGTAAGTACTTACGAATAAACAATCTCGGATAAAAATGAGATTGTGATATTTCCCTTACCTTAGGTCCAATTTGCTTCGTATGTGTCCGAACCTCCTGTATAATGATTTAAATAATGTCATTGACTTATTACATAATCATATTCATTGTTATGATATCATATATGGTTCACTTATGACATTATATTACCCGTTCTTTTGTAAATTCCATGTTAAAGAAGCGTTTTGGGTAAAATCGTTTCATTTATCGTAGGTGTTTTGACTTCTTGTTCTTGACATCATTATTACTTATATCATGATTTAATTACTTCCAGAATATAAAATATGATTTATATATCATATATATTCAGTATATATATATATATAATAGATAGATAAATAAAATGAAAAACACCGTTCATGGAGACGGTAGTCCGTACGTACGCATGAACACTGTTTTTCTTTCCTTATTGTCTTGAAATGGAAGTAAGTAGATGACATACATATGTATATATATACATAAATCCAGTAGATTTATAATGTCATATATTTCATTATTATTTCTTATATATACATTATAATCATCCTTAAATGGTTAACATGGAGAATGAATCTCATCGCGTCGTGGAGACGGTAGTCCGTACGTACGCACGAGCGATGATATCATTTCTATAAATATTGAATTGAATTGGAGTGGATTATACAATATATCAGAATCAATATGATGTTGTAATAACTATTTATAGTTATTCTTTACACCATTATACCCATCCATGTAAGGTGGTGGTGGAAAATAGATTACACCACGGCGTGGAGACGGTATTCCGTACGTACGCACGCGCGGTGATTTCTTTTTCCGTAGGATGGATAGATGGTGAAATAGGGTTGTTTCATACTTATAATAACATATCAGTATATGAGTGATACTGATGTTATTACTTCATAATGAAACAACCTAAGAAGAAGAAGTGGAAGAAGAAATAAATATGAAAGAATTGGTAACGGTAATTACCTCTTCTTTGAAGTGCCTCTTTGAGACCTCCTCTTAGGGCACTAGAATTGGTCTTTGAGGAAGACCAGAACCTCTAGGATGTTTCTAGGGAAGTGGAGAAGATATTTTGTCAGGGGTTGGCCGAGCTTGAGTGCTCAAATTGGTGTGAGGAGGAGGGGGAGGAGGTGTCCTTTTATAGGGGAGGAGAGGGGCACCTTAAGAATATCTCAAAATATTATTTTATATTAAAGTCAAAATCGGTTTATAATGGTTCCAAAGGGTCTTATTTCGAAGCTAAAGTGGGGATGGGTAGAAATCCTATCAACCAATAGAATTTAGACAAGTTTAGGATATTATTTTAACCTTATCAATTAGATTTACCTCTAAGTTAAATAATTTAACTTTTACCATGTCTTTTTGTTTTCTTTCACTATATGGTTAATAAACTTACTATAACATGCCAAACGAACCCCAAATTGTTTATGATTAATATATATATCCTTATCTAAGTCATTTGGCCGAACCTTAGATTTTTAGGAATACAATAACAATTAATAATATAATATTTGATTTAAAAACTATTTTGTGTCAATTTTGACACTATTTGATATATGATTTTTTTGAAAGTCATAACAGAATTAAATGTTAGAACCAAGTTGATTAAATCAACATTAATATATCATAGTAACCTAGAAAATTAGTGGAATTCCTAAAAAATCTCAAATTACATTTATTTTTGTGTTTATAACATCAATTATGTCAATATTTCATTAATAAGATAATTACTGCATCATCATTGTGTCATAAATAAATTAAATTATTTTATGTCTAAAAATTACAAATAAAATACCATCATGTATGAAATCCTTTTATCTTTCTAATGAATTTTTACAATCGAATTTATCGTATGTATAACCCCATATTAAAAATGATTTACTTATTAAACTTTGATTTTAACCATTTTAACCTTTCTTTAAATAAATTAATAATAAATGTCCTAATCTAATCCAAGTGGGCCTAAATGGTCATATTTTATTCCTAAGTTTGTTTTTGGTCGAATTACACTTGTCCAATAGAATTAGGACATGTGTTAGGGTAATAGTAATATCATATTTACCCTTAGTTACCCTATTTACTATTAACCGCGGTAAAAAAAAGTAAAAAGTTACTATTCACCAAAAAATTATTTTCATCTCATTGAACCACATTTTAATCCTTGATATTAACCGTGTCTCTCGGATTTTCGAAATTCCATTCACAGAAGCGGCAAAATTAAGTTTTATGAAAAATTCAGTTTTTTTTTACTACCACTTAGTAGTTTCACTATTCATCAAAAATTGATGTTTTTCAGAACAATGCCAAAATTTCATCCTAAGCTATATTTCATATTCCGAATTCAAAAATGAAATCTATTTTACCAAATTCATAACATAGAAGTTGCATTAATTAATTTTATAATTAAATCCCGCTGTTAAAATAAATAGCGTGTTTTTAGGAAACAATATATATCAAAAGATTGACACTTGATTATGTCTGGTTTAAATGTGAAATTACAACCAATGACCAACATTGTATTAAATTGTAAAAATATATTCTAAATATACTTTAAAAGCACTCAAATTAATAATTTATCACTATTAATTATTTCGATTAAAAAAGTTGTTTTTAATTATAATTTAGTAATTTTTCACTATTCATCAGAATATGAAAGTTATCCGAAAGGTACCAAAATTTCACCTTAGGCTAAATTCAATACTCCGAATCCAAGAATGAAGTTCATTTTGAAAAATAAGATTTACAGAATTTTAAAAAGTGGTTATTACTATTCATAACGACTAGTTTTAATAATATTTTAATAGCACATCGTTGTTTAGTGAAACTCGGTATTGCGTATTACACACGCTATCGAGGAAGGTCGCGATTGCATGTAATGAAAGGAAAGACAAGGATGCGTGTTGTGCAAGCTCCTTTTGGTGTAGCGTACAACACAAGACATTAATAAAATTAAAAAGAATATTTTTTTATAAAATCTTGGGCTGTTACATTTTACCCCCCTTAAAAAGAATTTCGCCCTCGAAATTCGTCGGGGTTATAAATGGTTTACTATTCGAAAGTTTCTTTAATAGAAACCCACATCGTAAAAAGTAATATCAAAACCAATCTTTAAAAACAAAAGTATGAAACGTATCGGTTACCCAAATAAACTAATCATTGGGTTTCCACATAGGTGAAAATATGGATATGGAAGAGAAATCTAACCATCATGTTCTGATGGAGAGTGGTAGAGAACATGGCTATGTAAAAGCCAGTAATCACAAATCCATAGATTTGTGATGACATAAGGTACCATCTGATTCATCAGGTATAAGATCACTAGGACAACATTTTTGGTTTTCAAGATCATTTTCCCCTAAAGTGGAAAATTTGAATTTTAATAAATACTTACTTTATTTTGGTACAATCTCACTGTTGTTCGTGAATTGAACAATTTCCACTTCATATCATAAAGAAATGAAGTTGAATTTGTTATTCGTGAAGCATTAGCAGATCATGTGATAGAAGGATGGGTCATTCCATCTATTTCAAACAAAAGGTTAGCAAAAAATTATATGCATAAGTCGATCTATAGTGAGATTAATCATATATGGTTCCTAAAATGGACTTATACTTCATATATCATACTGCTTAATATAATAAAACTAGTTTCTACTAAACAGGGACTTCCTGTAGGTCAGTGGTAGGCGATAAAGGCCAGTCGCACTTTGGTTGTGGGTTCGATTCCTACAGCCTTGTCCGAAGTGATGGGCTGTCGCCCGTCCTGCAGGTTGTCCTTTTTCTAAAACTATATTACTATAACATCCCATCAATAATATCGAAAAAACTTCTATCCTTAAACAATACTAACTTATGTCCAACATAATCCATTCCAATCTTTAGGCTTATCCATAATACTGCAGTCCACTCTCATAACATAGTGAAAATGATTACTAGAGATTTAATACCATCGTTGATCCCCATATATCATAAGATATGTTTTGTTGGTCACATTCCAAACATTCAAAGTCCTTAATCATGTATTCTCTTGAATACCTTAGTGAAAACATGAATGCAGTTAAAAGTTAACACTTTCCACATACCAAAATCCTCAAAATTCTATATACTCAATCCATGATATCACTTAGTCCTTATATCAATCATGAGCTCATGAATACTATTAAACATTTCATTTTCTCGTCTTCATTATGCGCATATCATCTTATTTCCAAAAATATCTCAAACACTTTGAATACCACATTAATAAATATTGCAATACTCAATGATACAACATTATTTTGGAATCCCATTACATAAACGCTTAATCATTCCACCACATCATTATCATATTCAACATCTCCAATAGTGATCGCATGTGACTTCCCTTTGTCCTTTGCCTTCAGTGGTTGCTCATGTTGATCATCACTAACCCTTGGATTAGGGCAATTATTAGCATAATGCCCCATTTCCTTGCACTTGAAGCATTGAAGTGTTGGTGGTGCGTTCTCTGCAGTGGTTGCTTTATTCACATCATTAGAAACCCTTTTTCCATTACTTAGACACTCAGCTGCTCGATGACCTTCTTTTCCACACTTAAAACATTTTCTAGTTCCTTTAAGACAATCTCCACCATGCTTCTTTCCACACTTTGTGCATAAGGAAACATTCATCTTCTTTTCACCATTATTATGAGATTTCTCCTTGAACTCCATCTTTCGTTTCTTGTCAAAACCATGAGATGGATATGTAACACCAACTTCCATTTCTACCTTGATAGCACAACGCACAATTTCTTCATAGCTACTGAAGTCTCTTATAGCTAATTCCCTTCGAAGACTTGGTTTTAGGCCACTGAAAAATCGATCAACTTTACTTTCAGGTTGGATGATAATGCCAGATGCATACCTTTCAAGTCTTGTAAAATTCGCTTCGTATATACCAACAGATTCATCATCCTTCTTCTTCAGCTCAATAAACTCCTTTTCCATCTTTGTTCGAAGAATACGAGGGAAGTACTTACTGAAAAACAAGTTCTTGAACTCGTCCCATTCCATGGACTCAATTTCATCTCATGGCCTCGTATTCTTGATAAGATTCCACCATTGATCAACATCACCTTCCAAACGATACACTACTAAGATGACTTTATCATGTTCAGAACATTGAAGAACTGAAAATATCTTTTCAGTAGTATTGATCCATTGTTCAGCAACAAGTGGATCGGAAGTCCCACTGAAAGAAGGTGGACGTTGCCTCATGAAGGACTCAATAGAATACTGTTCCCTTCTCTTCTCATTTGGAAGTCCAGAATGATTCATAGCTTGTGTAAGTATAGAAATAAGATTTTGCACTCCATCTCCCATAACATTTGTTTGTTCAGGAGGGCAATCATTGCATTGTCCATTGCATTGATCAACACGGTTCCTTCGGCTTCCAGCCATCGTCTAAAACCCAAAAAGAATAGTGTGAGAGGAAAAAATCATGCTAGGGAAAACAACATAATAAAGGGGGAGTACCTTCAATATCTAACATCTTAGGTTTAATTCTATGATCGTTAGCGTAGTTCTAGTACTATAACTTATACGTCTACTTAACCTTAGGGACATCCCTAGACATACCGTAGAAATATTTCTAGGGATCTCACTAACGTTTTCGCATCCTAGTTTCCAAAGGTTGACTAAACCTTTCCTCTGATACCAACTGTAGAGACCCGTATCTTGACGTACATTGACATTACATTACTTTTGCGGAATACTTAGTACATTACAAAAACACACACACAAGGACCATAATAGTTTAGTGTCTTTGGAAACTCGGAATAAAATCTTCTAATCGTGGGGAAAGATCTTCAACATCTCCCATAAAGATCTTCCTTTTTTTTACCTAAAACCTTTCTTTATATCCTGGGGAAAAGAAAACATAAAAGGGTGAGCTCAAATGCTCAGTAAGGGTAAAAAAAAGAAATATCAATCACATCATATACTTAAGCACATAACTTTTGGAAATTTTATCCTGCAAAAGAGATCATAATTTCATAACATGGGATAAATCATGGCAGTGAAATGTAATCACAATAATCATAACTTAAAACATGAAACTTTGTGGCATACACACATAATCATAGAGAATCATTTCTTGTTAGTCAAGACTCATTGCCAAGACTATCTTAGTGGACAAAGTCCCTTTCTGAATCGAGTAACCCTCATTTCAGTCCTGTTTCACTGAACCGGTATAACCTACCATTCCAGCCATGTCTATCTCATGAGATATAAAATCTTTACCCAATGCATTGGAGGGAGATATAGGTCCCACCCATCTCATAATGATACCATTCTTATGTGTGCCACAAAATCATAAATCATACATCATTTCATAACCCATGTAATAAAAAATGGGATTCTTAAACAACATGACATCATAAAACCATTCATATAAGATAAAGGAATTCATAAACATAATTCCATCACAACATAGTCAAATCAATGTAAAAATATGGATAGAAACAGAACCCTTTATTATCTTAGATGGAAAATAATTTTGATAAAACACTTGAAATGAATTCTTGAGGAAAATATCCTTTCTTCTTCAACAACATTTTTCCTTTCATAACATGTCATAAGAATTTAAAATAAAAGAAGTTGATTAAAAATAAACTTGAAAACTTGTAAAGGAAGATTCTTGGAAATTTTGTTTTAAAAATCCATTCATGCCGTATAAGTTAAAATAACATTCTTCGTACTTTTGTCGGAAAAGTCAAAAAGTACCTCGTACGAAAAACGACAAAAGATTCCTTTCATACATATTACTAAAAACTCACCAAAGGGTAAAAATGATTTAAACAATTGTAGGTGGATGGAAATAATATTACATATTGATGAAACATGGATGTGGATGATAAAATAAACCCCAGTAAGTACTTACGAATAAACAATCTCGGATAAAAATGAGATTGTGATATTTCCCTTACCTTAGGTCCAATTTGCTTCGTATGTGTCCGAACCTCCTGTATAATGATTTAAATAATGTAATTGACTTATTACAGAATCATATTAATTGTTATGATATCATATATGGTTCACTTATGACATTATATTACCCGTTCTTTTGTAAATTCCATGTTAAAGAAGCGTTTTGGGTAAAATCGTTTCATTTATCGTAGGTGTTTTGACTTCTTGTTCTTGACATCATTATTACTTATATCATGATTTACTTACTTCCAGAATATAAAATATGATTTATATATCATATATATTCAGTATATATATATATATATAATAGATAGATAAATAAAATGAAAAACACCGTTCATGGAGACGGTAGTCCGTACGTACGCATGAACGCTGTTTTTCTTTCCTTATTGTCTTGAAATGGAAGTAAGTAGATGACATACATATGTATATATATACATAAATCCAGTAGCTTTATAATGTCATATATTTCATTATTATTTCTTATATATACATTATAATCATCCTTAAATGGTTAACATGGAGAATGAATCTCATCGTGTCGTGGAGACGGTAGTCTGTACGTACGCACGAGCGATGATATCATTTCTATAAATATTGAATTGAATTGGAGTGGATTATACAATATATCAGAATCAATATGATGTTGTAATAACTATGTATAGTTATTCTTTACACCATTATACCCATCCATGTAAGGTGGTGGTGGAAAATAGATTACACCACGGCGTGGAGACGGTATTCCGTACGTACGCACGCGCGGTGATTTCTTTTTCCGTAGGATGGATAGATGGTGAAATAGGGTTGTTTCATACTTATAATAACATATCAGTATATGAGTGATACTGATGTTATTACTTCATAATGAAACAACCTAAGAAGAAGAAGTGGAAGAAGAAATAAAGATGAAAGAATTGGTAACGGTAATTACCTCTTCTTTGAAGTGCCTCTTTGAGACCTTCTCTTAGGGCACTAGAATTGGTCTTTTAGGAAGACCAGAACCTCTAGGATGTTTCTAGGGAAGTGGAGAAGAGATTTTGGCAGGGGTTGGCCGAGCTTGAGTTCTCAAATTGGTGTGAGGAGGAGGGGGAGGAGGTGTCCTTTTATAGGGGAGGAGAGGGGCACCTTAGGAATATCTCAAAATATTATTTTATATTAAAGTCAAAATCGGTTTATAATGGTTCCAAAGGGTCTTATTTCGAAGCTAAAGTGGGGATGGGTCGAAATCCTATCAACAAATAGAATTTAGACAAGTTTAGGATATTATTTTAACCTTATCAATTAGATTTAACTCTAAGTTAAATAATTTAACTTTTACCATGTCTTTTTGTTTTCTTTCACTATATGGTTAATACACTTACTATAACATGCCAAACGAACCCCAAATTGTTTATTATTAATATATATATCCTTATCTATGTCATTTGGCCGAACCTTAGATTTTTAGGAATACAATAACAATTAATAATATAATATTTGATTTAAAAACTATTTTGTGTCAATTTTGACACTATTTGATATATGATTTTTGTGAAAGTCATAACAGAATTAAATGTTCGAACCAAGTTGATTAAATCAACATTAATATATCATAGTAACCTATAAAATTATTGGAATTCATAAAAAATCTCAAATTATATTTATTTTGGTGTTTATAACATCAATTATGTCAATATTTCATTAATAAGATAATTATTGCATCATCGTTGTGTCATAAATAAATTAAATTATTTTATGTCTAAAAATTAAAAATAAAATATAATCATGTAGGAAATCTTTTTACCTTTCTAATGAATATTTACAATCGAATTTATCTTATGTATAACCCCATATTAAAAATGATTTACTTATTAAACTTTGATTTTAACCATTTTAACCTTTCTTTAAATAAATTAATAATAAATGTCCTAATCTAATCCATGTGGGCCTAAATGGTCATATTTTATTCCTAAGTTTGTTTTTGGTCGAATTACACTTGTCCAATAGAATTAGGACATGTGTTAGGGTAATAGTAATATCATATTTACCCTTAGTTACCCTATTTACTATTAACCGCGGTAAAAAAAAGTAAAAAGTTACTATTCACCAAAAAATTATTTTCATCTCATTGAACCACATTTTAGTCCTTGATATTAACCGTTTCTCTCGGATTTTCGAAATTCCATTCACAGAAGTGGAAAAATTATGTTTTATGAAAAATTCAGTTTTTTTTAACTACCACTTAGTAGTTTCACTATTCATCAAAAATTGATGTTTTTCAGAACAATGCCAAAATTTCATCCTAAGCTATATTTCATATTCCGAATTCAAAAATGAAATCTATTTTACCAAATTCATAACATAGAAGTTGCATTAATTGATTTTATAATTAAATCCCGCTGTTAAAATAAATAGCGTGTTTTTTGGAAAAAATATATATCAAAAGATTGACACTTGATTATGTCTGGTTTAAATGTGAAATTACAACCAATGACCAAAATTGTATTAAATTGTAAAAATATATTCTAAATATACTTTAAAACCACTCAAATTAATAATTTATCACTATTAATTATTTCGATTAAAAAAGTTGTTTTTAATTATAATTTAGTAATTTTTCACTATTCATCAGAATATGAAAGTTATCCGAAAGGTACCAAAATTTCACCTTAGGATAAATTCAATACTCCGAATCCAAGAATAAAGTTCATTTTGAAAAATATGATTTACAGAATTTTAAAAAGTGGTTATTACTATTCATAACGGCTAGTTTTAATAATATTTTAATAGCACATCGTTGTTTAGTGAAACTCGGTATTGCGTATTACACACGCTATCGAGGAAGGTCGCGATTGCATGTAATGCAAGGCAAGACAAGGATGCGTGTTGTGCAAGCTCCTTTTGGTGTAGCGTACAAAACAAGACATTAATAAAATTAAAAAGAATATTTTTTTATAAAATCGTGGGCTGTTACAATGAGGGCTCTATCTAAGCTTACAACACTAGTCAACCAGCTGACCTAGGGGAATAGGGAACATCTTCTGATAAAATGATTTTTGTCGTATGGATTCATATTCTGTGACTATTTCACACTTTTGGATTTGGATCTCAACTCTCTGGGAAGTTCTTACATGACCATATGTAAACACCATTGGTGAATCATGTTTTTTGTTGGTCACCATATGAAGGACTACAATCTAAAAAAATCACCATTTGGGACTAGAATATATTAGTTACCATGGATCTTCCAACCACTAATATTTTTCAACCACATTACTCAAGAATAATCCAATACATTATTACAAACAACCATCTAGGGTAGTCAAGTAATTATGACTTATGGTCAGGGGAACATTCAATGAAAAGTTGGAAAGAGAATACTGCTTCTATTATTCATTCATGAAATATGAGGATGATATATGATTAGATAGATTATATTAAGTAGTGTGTACACTTTGATTCCATGTGTGCCACCACCCAGATATCATGTTAGAGTTTCTGAGAATGTTCTAAAGAAACAAAAATACCTTTCATATTCACCATGGATAGATGGAGATCAGTTTGTGGGATCCCTACCATATCAGGGCGATCCATATAGTGGTATTTATATATTAAAAATTCATTATTATAAATTGTGAATAGGTGGAATTGAGGAGAAACTAATTATTGTAACTTCACAATTATATACCTTGATAGAAATGTGGTGACATTACATAGCTCTCCATCTAGATATCCCAGTAAACACTTGTATTAGCCTCTTTTTGAATGTGTCTAAGGGTCACATTATTGAGGAGATAGAATAAGCATACAGTGGTTCAGTAATTATTGTAGCTTAATATTTAATGGATCCTTTTCCAAAATTTTTAGAATGAGCATTGGGATTATAGTGTGAACAATTGGCTCTTAGAGGTCAAGTGCATAGAATTTTTCTTGCACTCCTTGGTGGGTGGTTTTTTCCAATTAGAGAACATAATATGGGAGTGTAGATGTACACTCTCACCATAGATGTGGTATTAGAAGATGGAAACTAAGAAAAAATTTTAATTCTAGTACTATAGAAGTTGTATAGTCTATTGGGGAATTTCATTATGGGATACATTCACATGCAATTGTGAAGTGATTTTTGATTATTATATGGATGGGTCATTGTGAATTTTGGGGGGAACAATTTCTCAATCCCAACTTCCCCAAAAAGTACCACCTTCATATTATCCATCCATAATATTTTTTGGGTTTAACCAAGGTATCCTCATGCAATAAGACTGGGCACCACTATCAGCTCCATGGAAAACTTCAACATCGATACATTCTCCACTCCAACCCAAGAGATCATTCATTACCATAAGGTAATTATTGAGTGGAGGTTTTATTTTCAAACCTTTCTTGGTGGTTTATGGGTTTATCAAAAAAATCACAACACATAATATGAGTTATAAACCCTATATAGTTTCTCTAAATAATTCTAGTCCACCTCAAATACAAACCATTCCTTTTGAGTTATGGAATTTTGAGGGAATTGTAATTTTTATTTTTAGTGGATGGTTCAAATTCATATTGATAATAAAGCAGTAGTAACATATTAATGGGATGATTTTTTCAGATTTATATGTGTTTAGGTTTCTTTAGAAAGACTTATAACCTTTAGCTTTAATTTTAGAAGCTTCTGAAGGATTCTTCCTAGGGTGCATGATTTGGTGTTCACGATTTAGGGGAAACCATATAGAATCCTAAACATGGGGTGCTTTTCAATTAATTTTCTAAAGAGTATAGTTTTCTATTATATTCTATGCATGGTTTAGCGGAATCCATATAAATATAAAATGAAACCATCTAATGTGGATTGTACCAGGTTTGTAGCATATGGTTTTCATAGTGTTATATAGATACAATACAAAATGTTTTAGATATGATACAGACAATTGGGGCACAGTTTGAAAACCCATTAAGCCCAAACATTCAATAGTGATGGTCTTGGATAGTGAAGTACTCATGGTTGGTGAATTGTTTTTTCAATAGTGTAGAAAAACTATGAAGCTCATTAAAAGTTTAAAATTACCATTCTTCCCTCCATATTTCTTAATAAGAAATCACCTTTTCCTTCCTCTCTCTCATGTGACTAGGGGGCCCCTCCCAGTATTACTATTTAAATTCCCATTTTAATTGAGGTTTTCATGTGTTACTTTCTGGAAATTATTTAAAATAATTTCCTTTTGTTTCCCATATTCTTAATCTCTCATGGTTTAATTCAGATTATATTTATCTTTTTTAGGGGTTTGGTTCTGATTCCCCCTAGATCACGGTATAATTGGGAAATAATGATGGTTATTTTTCTTCATGTGGGTAGAGGGTATTCTGAGATTATTTCTACATGCCACCACACATCATTTAGATATAGTAATATTATCATATGGATTTTTCTAGGGTTTTGGGTAAAATTGAATTTAAATATAGATTGAATTATTATCTTATGTTTGGGATTCTGAGCAAGATGATGTTGAAAGTATAAAATGGGGAATTATCTTGTCATTATATGTAGTTTCAGAGTGTCAAGAAAACATGGAGAGTGTTTCTGAAATTATACCTAGTTCAATTAAATTTAAAAATTAATTAATTAATATTTATATTTAATTGTAATTTTTAGTTTAATTAAAATTTTATTATAAATAATTAATGTGGTTTCTTAGTGAGATTTAGCTCCTCTGATATTTGGATGGGGACCAATAGACATGGATAAACCTAATATAGAGCTTTATAATTATGATTAATATGGATTAAATACATGGTTGAGGTAGGTAGTTAATCATTTATTCCCAATGGTGTTATGATTAATTTTATGTAATTTCATATGTTGTCTAACCATCAAGAGTGACTAACCTTGTTTAATAAATAATTTATTTAAAATAAAATTCTTCATAAAACCAATTAACCAAGTTCCATGATTGAACCTTGTGCATTAGCTTGATTTCCTTGGTCACTGATGGTCGCAGGATTAGTGATAAAAGTATTCCCTGAGAGGTTTGTACCATGAGGATTAAAATTTAAATGAAATGAATAAGATGTTGTGTTCCAATTGTTATGTTCTCTTATTGACATTCAGATAGACGTGAGTAATGATTTGAGATAGACATCCAAGGGTTTGTCCATGTGGGAACTATGATATTCCTTACATACTTTGTGATAATTGAGATAAGAAGGGGGTGAGTGTCCCTTCCTTGCTTGTTTATGAGAACTGAAGAGACAATCCTTGGGTATCTTGACCATAGATTGGGTGTATAGACCAACCTATAATGATTAGGGTATTGATAAGGTCTTAATCCTTCTCTATATAGATGTTCTAGTATAGTCTTTCCTAGGTGGATAAGGATTGCCTAGGATGATTAGAGAGTTTTTGAGATAATGTAACTCGTTAAGGGTATTTGTGATTGATGATAGCTAAGGGAACCTAATGGATTCCCCAATTATATATTGACCCTAGAAAGGGTGTTCATCCAATACAGTTTTTCCCTATCATATTTTAGAATATTTCTATGATTATTTATGATGCCAGATGTTGATTCGATATAGGAAACTGAGATCCTATGAGCCTCAGTGGGTGGTGTCAAAAATATTAAATATATTTTATCCACCGTGTAATTTCCCCCTTGAAACATGAAAAAATATTTATTGGAGTATTGGATTGGATTTTTAGGCCGTTTTTTAGTTCATAATGTCATGTTTACCTTGTTCATGACATAAACATTTTCATCATTGAGTATTGGGTTGGAGGCGAGACAGGCAGGGGTGTTAAGAGGATATTGTTTTAATAAAAATTAAAACAATGTCCATCTCCCCCTTCTACCCTTTGGTTCATATGAAGGGGGATGATGCCATGTCTCCCCCTCATCCTCTCCATTAAATTAACAGATGAATCGGGGTGAGGAAGTGCCACCAGATCCCATTTTTTACATTTATCATCTCCATATTGAGAATCACTGTGTCCCAAGCATCATTCTGCAATGGATGCTTCAGCATTTCACCATTGCGGTAGTTAGTTTTTTCTTTTAGTCTCGATCCCCCTATTTATGAATAATTATAAGTATTTAGATCCCTTATAAGTTTTCTATAGACCTTTCATGGGTTTATCATTGTGTTTTGGGGTGAAGAGGGGTGATCCGGTCTATTTTTAGAGAATTCCCGATAGATTTTCCAATGTAAACCAGTCTTACAAGATGCGTGTTCTTCCCATTTGGGAAAGCTGAATTTCTAGGGTCTACACCTTGTGTACCGTGGGATACATGCCTTTTAGGGACCCCTTGTCATTTGGATAGGGGAAATGGATAGGGTATCCATGTAACAGTACGAGGATTTTTAGTATAACACATTCAAAAGTACATGGACAAGGGGTCCAGTACACTGGCTTGGGTAAACCACATGGCTAGGTGGCCTATAAACTAAACATGTGATGTAGTATGGGACAGACGACGTGTAAGGGACATGGTTGGCTGGTCCATGTAAAGGAGAAATATGACCAGCAGTCAATTGAAGTGGGAAACAGAGTATATTATCATTACACGCTATGTACTTCTTCATGGGATGGAAAACTGTGTAGAAAGGACACATGGCCAAGTGTTCATGTAGGCTCACATGTTTTTTGCACCACTTCACACATCATTTAATCCTTGAGGACATTATTGATATCTTTTTCATCTCATATCACATCCTTTGGAGATTAGATTCAAGACCATCAGAATCCTATCCTATGTATTTTTTAACATAAGACATGATAGTTTCCATAGTTTGGGGCTAGGAGGTGCAATGTGAAGGTGTTGTTGTATGGGTCATTTGGGTTAATGATTCCTTGATCGGATGTGTTGAGTGGGTCTTCTTTTTCCTTTTTAGTGATTTTTATACTAGAATGGTTGATTGTGTCTCCCTAGTCTATATTGGTTACATTTTGATTGGTAGGGTTGAGTGGGTCCCCTAGTCCTTTGTCTTTGTGGGTTTTTGGTATCATGTCCTCTTTACTAGACTGTGACCCCTATTCAGATTCTTTGTGTATTTGAGGTGTGGGTGTATCCCCACTTTCTCTAGTGGGTTGTATTGGTCCACATTGATAGTAGACTAAACATATTTCAATCATGTGTCACCCTGAGAGGCCTGGTTTGATCCTCTAGTCCTTTCTTTTTACCCATGTTAGGTTCTTGGAATTAGTGTGACCAATATTTTCCTCAGCATCGATCCTCTACCCAAGATGATGTTCCTGTAGGGGAAGGATCCCCCAATAAACCCTGTGAATAGACTCTCTATCTGTGTATTGATATTTATTTCTTCCTTCTACGATCTTTCATTACATTTTACCAATGTGGAGTTCTTGGAATCGATGTGACCAACTCTACATGAGCATTTATCCTCTACTATGAGATCTATTTGTGCTTGTTGTTCTAGCTAGGGTTTGTAGTGTCCCCCACCAGAACCTAGCTGGGATCCCCCACCTGAGGAGTTGGAGTTGGTTTAGACACTGGGGATACTTCTTCCCTGTATTTTTTCATCGAGCATGCCCTTGTGGATAGGTACAATGAGACTTAGTCAGGTTGTTCTTTTAGTTCATTTTTTCAGATAGAGTGACATATCTCGGTTGAGTGCCATCCGGGATGTTGAGTTTTACTCCTCAACAATGAGATATCGATGCTTCACCCTCTATTTATACTATCCATCAAGGATGTACAGTATTTTGTTGTGTGTTCTCTATGAAAAGATTATACATTCGAGCCTCGAGTATATTCATGTTTCTTACTATGGGGTAGATCCCTCTTATGACCGTTGCGAATGTTGAGTTGGAAAATCTAGTTGGTTATTACAGACATTCTATGGTCAGGACCATGATACATGGAGTCCGAGATGAGTATATCTGGGTATATTATAGGATTCCCTATGGTATGTTTTATTTCTTTGACATGCCATGGATGTTGAGCTGACTAGTCATGTTTAGCTATGTATGGTCTTGAGATGGAGTTTCTCTATCATTTGTATTCACTCTGGTTGGGTCAAGATAACGGATTCTTATCAGTTAGTCCCTTATTAATTTGGTTTTTTGGGCACCTACTGAGTATTCTTATACTATCCCTTGTATAGGCTTTACCCATACATATTTTGTCTTGTACAGACCATGGGTCCTTCGACGAAGTCCTATTAAGACCTAGAGTAGGTAGAGCCTAGTCGCTAGACTAATCGGGGTTTCACTAGAGATTGTCCATGGATCTTAATGGTGGGAGTTTGACAATAATTCCCACCTTCTGACTAGGTTGGATGGTTTTGTATTTTTCTTTTTGTTGGCCCAATTTTTACCCTTTTGTACTCCTATTGTACTCTAGTTTGGATAGATATATTCTTGCATTTTAGTTTTATATTTGTATACATATGCATCTATTGACTATTTCAAGAAGGTGTATGTGGGCTCATACATATATTAACGATAGACTAAGGCCTCATATTTGTGTGATAGACTACATGGTTCTAGTCTCCAGCCCCGGGTATATTGTAGTAGGGGTTGGGGAGTCATGAATTGATCCATATTGGGTTAGGTCATGTATCAAAGGGAGGCTACACATTGGTAATGCAGTCATGATATTGGTTTATGATGCATAGAAATAGTGTTAGGATGATTCAAGTTTAGCTTTCGGGCTAGGGACTCTAATGTTAGTATGAGCGGCCAATGTATCTATTCACTTGGACTCTGATAACCTACCTTTTGACTTGATACATTAGGACACTGGTTGTAGGGATATTGGTTTATGCATCATATAGTATTGGGTTTTAGGTTTTTCTTATCCCTCTTGAGTCAACTCCCTAGATATACTCTTTGACAGTAGTGTGTCCTGAATTTGATTCAGGATGTTTCCACAAATACATCCTTCAAGGTTCCAACAGATGGTCCTGGAGTATGACCTGACGAGTGATGAGGTCACCTTTCATGGGCCTATTCACAAGGAAGGTTATTTTCTAATTGTGAAGATGGTGCGGCTTCCACATGTTTAGAATCATGTTGACCCACCTATGAGGGTTCATATGGATGCAGCCAGTTAGATTGAGCCATGGATGGATATATTGGTGTTGGATTCCAATGCACCGGGTATGCGCATGTACCACGATCTTCAATTGAAGAGTTTTCCTAAAGTCCAGGTTGAGTGGGACCCAATGTTAACACACGTGAAACACAGGAGGAATATTCATTTCCGGAGGCATACCCATGCCCAGACTCATGATCCATGCCCAGGTTTTGGTCAGTAGTGGGAGAGGTGCTGCTTCACTTGTGACGTTTAGGGATATCTTGCAAGATATTGTATGACCCAACATGCTGCTGAGGGAGGGTCATTCAATGAACCATCTTAGAAGAGGAAATAGTTTCAGTGAGATTCATTGAACAATGGATGAGACGTTGGAGATGGAGTGTTAGGAGTCGGTTGTCACCTTAATCTTTTACCACCACTACCACCCCCTGTTGGTCTAGTTCAGTCATAGGGAGCTCATATATAGGGACTAGGGTGGTTACAAGAACTAGAGGGTGTTGACCCAGAGACTCCATATGAATAGAGGTAAGCTCTGTGTCCTTTATACTTTCTACAATATTATTTTTTGACACTTTTCTTGGTACTCTTTCCTTTTTATTGATTTTTTATTTTTATTAGAGAATACTCAGGGTGTTAGTGGAGCTCTGTGTCATTATTGATCTTTATTACTTCAAATTCATGAGAAAGAGGGATCTTTCCCCCACCGAGATGCATTTTTTTAATATGGTGAATATTATGTATGTGATTTAGTGTCTCCCAAATAGTATAGTGTCAAGGTGTGGTAAATGAGTCCCTTATACTTATGTGTTTGGATCATTTTCATGATTTCATTCAGTAGCTGGATGGTTTGGTAATACCAAGTGTCAGTGTCTGGGCAGTCCTTTATTGTCCATTAGTACCCTCATGTGCTCATCATTAGCTTGTATGCGGGGCACTCATGGAGTTTTTGGTGTGGTTCGTCATATCATTGAATTATTATGAAGGATGGAAACATCCCCAAATAAGATTCTTCCTTGATACATGATACAAAAACTGTGCAATAGAGTTAGTGTTGCCCAATGTGTATAGTATCGAGGTGTAGTGGATAAGTTTCTTCGACCTCTGAGTTTGAGGTAAGATTCATGGGTTGGTTGTGGTTTTTAAGGGCTTGTAAGACCCATTGTGTATAATTACAAAATACTATTTGTTCTCTTGGTGTAAAGGATGTTTTTTAAGTTGTTGAGGTTTTTTTGTGAGGTATCTCATGATGGGATATCCAGTGGGCATGTTTGTGATGGATTTTTCATAAGGTGGGGAGTGAATTAACCTTTTAAAGATTGACTTTGGTTCTATTCATGTGGTGAGATGGGGTGTTGTTGTGGCATCATTCCCAGAGTGACATGTTCATGTTGAAATAAACTGTTTGGAGTTGGTTGTGGTCTGTTCGAGCTCATTCGGGGTAGTTTTAGACTAATGAAGGTGGCCCGGGGTGTTCAACGATGAGGTCTTGTGTTCGATTGGATCTAATGGAGGGTTAATATTGTTATCTGAGGTGATAGTCTATCTATGAGGTTCAAACCAATCTTTATTTATTTTGTGGTTTGGTGAGTTGTCATGTTATTAGTCCCTCTAGTAACTCATGTGTAAGTAGTTGTGTGTTTTCCACCTATCAAATCTAAGGAAATATGTGCCACTTGTATCACGATGTTAACTAGGTGGTAGGTAGATGGTGTGTGGTTAAACTTGAAGGTTACCTAAGTGTGTTAATGTTAGAATACCAAGAACCCTTGGTGGTTGTGTGGTTGTCTCGTGGTGTTGTGGTTCTTTTTGGATTGCGTTTGTTACAGCACAAAAACCTATGGTGAGCTCGATGGTATGGGAGTCTTAATGGAGATATTCTGACCTTTCCCATGTTCCGTGGATTTCTATTTTTGGGGAAAAATTCTTAATGTGGAGAGGATGTAGTGACTTGGGTTTTTCCATGTCATATTATGGAATATTTCTAGGAATATTTTCAAATCCAGACACTGAGTCGGTGTAGGAATCTGAGGGCTAGTGGGCCTCGGTGTGGTGATGTTAAAAATATTAAATATATTTTAACACCCCTGTGCAGTTTCTCTAGAAATATGAATAAATCTTCAGTTTAGTATTGAATCCTATTAATGAGGCCTCGTTTGAGTTCATAACAACACATTTACCATCGGTGTGACATAAACAATGTCGACGTTGGCTGTTAGGTCAGATGCAAGTCGGTATGGGGTGCTAAGAATATATTATTTTAATAAAAATTAAAATAAAATCCCTCTCCCCGTTCTCCCCTTTGGTGTGCACACAGTAGGCCAAATTCCCCTCTCCCCTATTCCTCTCCATTCGATCAATGGATGAACCAGGGAGAGGAGGTGCCTTCATATCCCGTTTTTTATGCCAATCGTCACCAGATCCAAAATCAACACATCCTGAGTATTGTTCCTCACTGTATTCTTTGGAATTTCACCCGCAAGGTAGGTGATACTCCTACTTATGAATTTGATGTGGTTTTATATCACTTAGATTCTTTCTAGGGACCCCTCAAGGGTCGGTCTATGTGTTTTAGGGTGAATAGGGGCGATTCAGGCTGTTTTCAGTGAATTTCTAATGAATTTTTCCATCTACATGGAATTTAAACTAGTCCAACACGCTATATATTCCCCCCATGTTGGGAATATGTTGTTATGGGGTCCACAAATTGTGCACCAAGTGATAGACTCCCTTTAGGGATCCCTTTAGTGTGGCTAGGGGAAATGGATAGGGTAGTCATGTAACAATACATGGGCGTGTAGTAGAACAAGGAGAAAGTACATGGACACAAGTTCTAGTACATAGGATCATGTAAAACACATGGTCAGGTGTTCATATCACCCAAACACTCTCTGTAGTATTGGATACATGGGATGTAAGGGATGCAGCTTTCCTGGCCGTGTGAAGGAGAAACACGGTCAGGGGTTGGGTGAAGTAGGACATGGAATATACTATCGTTACACGTCGTGTACATCTATATGGGGTGGAAAACAATATAAAAAGGATACATGGCTCAGTGTTCAGGTGGTATCACACACCATATGGACCCATTATCATGTTGTGTCCTCCTTGAGAATCTTCTTGATATCTTATACCTCTCGTATCTCCCCCATTAGAGCTTGGATTCAGGCTCGTGAGTAGCCTATCCTGGGTAGTTTCCTACGTAGGATGAGTCTGTGGCCACAGTTGGGGCCTAAAATGCTTGGTGTAAAGAAATTTTTATGAGGGTAATTTTGATTAAAGATTCAATGATCAGATGAGTTTAGTGCGTCCCCTTGGTCCTTGTAAGTGATTTTTAGACAAGATGGGTTGAGTGGGTCCCCCTAGTCTTTCATGGTGGAGTTTTGATCAGAATGTTTTAGTGGATCCCCTAGTCAATTCACCTTAACGGTTTTTGGTATCACATCATCTTCATTGGATTTTGTTTCCTCTTTGGCTGATTTTTGAATGTGTAGTGTGGGTGTATGCCCACTTTCTGGAGTGAGTTTTCTCAATCCACTTTGACAAAAAACATAGAAGATTTAGAGCATGTGTCATCTCAAGAGGCCTGATGTGATCCTCATGACCATTCATGTTTCCTTAGTAGGGTTCCTGGATTCAATGAGAGAAATATTTTCTCAGGAATCATTCTCTACCCTGGATATTGTTCCTATTGGTGATGGAGCACCCAGTGAGACCTAGGTGCAAGCACTCCATCTGTGTATCAAGATCTGTTTCTTCTTACTATGATCTAACAGTATGGTTTCCCAATGAGTAGTTCTTAGATTCAGCATGACCAACAGTACATGGGCGTTGATCCTCTATGAGGGGATCTATTTGGGAATGTTGTTCAAGATGGGGTTTGAAGTGTCCCATAGTGGACCCTAGGTGGGATTCCCCACCTAAGCAGTTAGAGTTGATTTAGTCACTAAGGTGACTACTTCGAGGTTATGGGATCCTTTCCTAAAACTGGCAACTCCTTAACTGTACAGTACAATGATGAGGCGTGGTTAGATATACCCTTGGACTCATGAGAAAGAGGGATGCTTTCCCCACCAAGATTCATTCTTTTGACATGACATAAAATTGTGCGGGAAAGTCAATTCCATCCAAAGAGGATAGTATCACGGTGAACTGATTGAGTTACTCTAACTTTTGTGTTCTTGGAAGACACATGAGGTTTTGGGAATCATATATGGATTTACATTGGAAATTTTGGTGACTTATCTTCATGTGATGATTTGTGATATGGGAATCCCCTTACTCCCTTGTTTGGGATTCATTTATTGAGAATATATATATATATATCCTATTTTAGTAACCACTCCTTGGGTTTTGGTTACCCTCCTTCATGTAGGGGATGGATCCCCAAGTGAGCCCTAGGCACCAACCCTCTATCGGTCTATTTAGATATATTTCTTCCTTCTGGGATCTAACATTATGTTTCCACTAGGAAGAGTTCTTAGAATCTGCATGACCAACTCTACAGAGGCATTTATCCTATATTTGGTGATATATTTGTGTACATTGTTCCATCTGGGGTTTGTAGTGTCCCCTTAGCAGACCCTGTGTGGGATCCCCCACATGAGGAGTTGGAGTTTGTTTATTCACTATGGTGACCTCTTCCAGGGATTTTCAATCAATAATTCCCTCATAGATAGCTACCATGAGGTTTTTCCATGTAGTTATTTTAGTTTTTTTCCTGATAGAGTGACATCTCTCCGTTGTGTGCCATCTGGGATGTCAAGGTTTACTCGTCTACTATGAGTTATCAATGCTTTAAACTCTTATTCTGCAAGCCATCAATGATGGCTAGGATATGATTTTGTGTTCTATGAGGTTGGATTCTAACTTCGGACCTTGAGTAGATGAATATTGATTACAATGAGGTTGGTATCTCATTAGACCATTGTGAGTGTTGTGTTGGACATTCGAGTTAGTTTCTATGGATAGTCTATAGTTGGGACCATGATACATGGATTCAGATTTGAGTATATATGGGTATGTTCTATGATTCCCAATGGTTTTTTTCATTTCATTGAAATTACAAGGACATTGACTTTTCCTATCCTGTTTAGTAGAGTATGGTCTCGAGTTAGAGTATCTATCACATTTGGGATCACTCTAGTTGGGTCGGATAACTGATGCATATCAGTTACTCCCTTCTTCATTTGGGTTTTTAGGGAACTTAATGAATTTTATTATAATCACCCCTATATGGTATTCTCCCTAAATTTTGTGTCTTGTGTAGACCTTAGGTCCTTTGATGGAGTCTCAGTAGGACCCGAAGTAGGAAGAGCATAGTAGTTGGACTGATTAGGGATTTCATTGGAGCAAGACCATAGTGCTTACCAGTGGGATTTTGATAGTGATCCACCCTTCTAAGAAGGTTAAACACTTTTTCAATTTTATTTTAGTGGGCCCTATGTTTCCCCTTTTGTACTTCTATACTTTGGTTTGGGATTGATTTATGCATGCATTTTATTTTTCAGTTTCTATATATATGTATCTCTACACTATCTCGTGGAGGTGTTTGTGGGTGCATGAATACATGATTGATATGATATGGCATCCCGTGGGTGTGATAGCCTACTTGGTACTAATCGTCATCCCCTGGCCTATTAGAGGAATGCTTGGGGAGTTTTTACTCGAGCCCTATTGGGTTGGTTTGTGTCAGGGTGTGTGTATTGGGATATTGGTAGAGATGATTGTGGATGTCACCTTAGAACCCTAATCAAAAGTTTGAGCCCATTATGGATGTGATAATGTTATTCCATGAACCAGAGTGGTAGAGGTTAGGTTTGTAGAATGGTATTGGGAATAATTCATACCCATCAAAATATCTACTATGAGATGGTCCAGGTGGGACACAATTCACACTGATATTTATAAGAGTTACATGATATTCCTTGGATGTTCTCTATAGATCTATATATCATAATAGCTACTATGTGAAAATCATTCCCACTAGGTAAATAACCTCATGATTCTAGATGAGATTGGATTTCCTAGGAAACTATTCTTGGAATGAGTAGTTGAGATTAGTTGGGGATTCCTTGTAGTTACTACTTTGATCTGAGATGGATATACTAGTCTTGGAGTTTGATGTGGATCACCCTGTGGGTTTGGAATGCCTCATATGTTTTCCTAGTATTAAAATTTGAATCAGTTTGGAATGATCAGGAATATATTTAGGGATTTTGATATAGAAATATTGTTTAATACTTTGACACAACCCTTTGATTTATAAGAGACATGGTTTGGGATTCCATGGAAATGTTCCATAGAACATGATGGATTATATGTGTTTTAATTCCTTAAACACACTTCTTGAATTCAGTTTATGGTTATTGGACATGATTTCCTATGAATTTTCATATGAATCAGTCATGGGCCTTACATTGGTAGTCATGATAGCATGTAATTCATAGAGACACCATGTAACAATGAAATGTTGGTTTGGTTTAATCTTTAGTGTTATGTAGGACCTAAGGATTGACCATGGTTACTTATTTACACTTCCATGCAGTGATTATTTATATTTTGATCATACCACGTGTGAATACCAAATTTTCTTTTTATGTATAGGACCAAATTGGTGGTTCCTTAATGATTTATACTCACACCCTACTTGGGTAGTCATGGCACATAGATACCCAAGTATATCTCACTGCATATATCTTCAAGTAGGTTAGAGGCCTGAGATATTATGATTGAGTAGGATAGCTCAAGAAGGACTAGAGATTTGGATGAAGTGAGTCTTTGAGATGTATTGGAGCCTCCTATTTTATTTAGTTAATTTATATTATATATGTGATTTTCCCAATGGGTAGTCAGATGTTTAGTATGTATGACTTCTTTCTTCCAGGTTCATTTGGATATTGATGATTGTTGTATTATTTATTATGCTTACTTGGAAGGATGTTTGTTATTGTGGGTGATGTTTGGTTTGTTTTTTATTTTAATGTAACTCTGATATGGGTGTATAGTCTCTCCATAGTATTACCTTAGACCCCCTAGGCTACTTGGAAGTCTCTGGAATATATGGAGGTGTTCTTATGGTTGAGTGGAAACCTAGTCTGGTTGTTGTCGATAGTGAAACAGGAATAGGCTGATATAGAATGGAGTTAGATCCTTTATGTTACTGATGTCATAGAGTTTATTATAGTTTTATGTTTTCTTACTATTTAGGTAGATAGTATATATATGAAATTGAAAATTTTTGGATTATGTAATCGATATCAAATTAGTGTGTCAAGAACACCTTTTGTGGAAGGAAGACCATACTACCAAGGGAATAGGATTTTTTCTTAGTTTTTGGTGTTATGATTGTATTATTTTCACCATGTGTGACTTACTTGGATTTTTAGAGATTCATTATTTATGATTTTATTCCTCTTAACTCAATGAAAAAATTCCAATGTACTTGTATCATGTTCATCATATTGGATTCACATTAGATAGATCTGCTTCATTTGATCGGTATTACTAACGACATAGAGTTAGTTAATTAATGTGACAATTGAAATTTTTGTGATGTTTTACGATATAACTTGGTGGTGGAATTATAATCATTTGAACCATAGTATATATTATTTCTAATCAAATGTTCTATTGACCTATGGAAATATTTTCCTTGATGGAGACTACGTAGTCCCTCATGTAATGGATGTTTAGTGATCCTGGTATGTTTTTACAGACATTAGATGAAACATAGCCCTTTCCCATACTCTCTATTATGGACAAGAAAGGTAGGTTATGAGACCTCAAGTGATTCTCCCCATATTCCAGAGGCTTTTAAATATAAGTGGGGGTGTTATAAATATAGTAGGAAGTCTATCCCCCCCTGGTATAGAGTTACAACATAGAAAAATAATCAAATAATAATAATATCTGAGTAGCAAAGAATAGCTGAAACCATAGATCATACAACTGGAAAGTAATGAACAAAATAATAAATAAAATAATAGTAAAACATATAATGAAAATATTAGACTTATTTAATTTTCAAACAGAAAACAATAAAAAATAAAGAATTGGATAACACAATATAATCTCAAAAAACCCTAGTCTCAACCCCATGTTTGTCCCATCTCCAAACTCATGCCTATCTAGCAAGAAACAAATTAGGCAATAAGGTCTCATTACCTTGTCCAAACCTTCATCCATGTAATCTACATGGGTACTAAATGGAATCGTGAGTAGGTTGTGATTAAAACTTGTTAGGTCAACACTACCATGTATATAAAAAATTTAACGACCCAAACTTTTATTAATGAAAATTCATCATGATCTATTAAAATGACTTATTATGTAAAATGGTTATATAAAACATATGAACATACTTGGTTTTATATTTTTGGATTTTAAAATACAGTTATGAATTGTTATCATTTCAAATATAGTCGTTTAACAGTGATTGCATGATTAGTATAAATATAGGGCTTTAACAAATCCAATTTACTTAGAAAAAGGATGTGATGGCCTCATCCAATAGAATTTCTCCATAAGAAGTCCATTTGTCAAAAATTGTAAAGGTGATAGCATCATTGGGATTCTCTCCTGACCAATCCCAAACCTAGTTTCAACACATTAATCGTGAATGGAACCGCCTACGGGAGAAGTGGAAGTTGATAGAGATTACCACCCAAGCGATGTTATCCGAGCCACCCCAATAGTCTATCACAATCACACACCTTTCCATTAGGTCTTATGTGGGTGTTATAAGGGGTTTTTTAAGAAGACCCTAGCACTAATATTATGTGCTCTATTTTTTGTTTAAATAATATACGTTCATTTTATTATTTTTAAATTATAAATTGTTTTTAAAGCACAAATAGTATTTTTAGTTAAAATTAAATTAAGAAATATTTTTTGAATAATTTAAGGATTTTTGGAATTAAATGATATTTTAATAAAATATTATTAGTACTAAATTACTTTTTATTAAATATAAATTATCATATAATTTTTATGAATATAATTTTAATTTTTATTAAGGTTGAAAAACTATTTTGGTCAGAACCCATGAATTGTAAATAAATTACGATTTTTATTTTAAAAGTGTAAATGAACATATTTAGAAAATTATTTCAATAAAATAAATACTATTTTTGGAATCATGATGTCTAAATTTTCAAATAGTTAATTTTTCTTAATTTTTTGTGACATTTGAATTTTTTGGTAAAAATTAAATATTGTTTAAATATATAATGTGTTTTATGACATCATAATGAACCAATAGTGAATTAATAAAATACTATAAAATTTATGTTCGAATAATATATGTTTTTCCTTTAAAATAATTTTATTTTATATTTGATTTATTAATTTTATGGTTCCTTAGTGGACCATCTAAGACTTATAAAACATTTTCACTTTTAAAATGATTTCCTTGGTAGTGGGACTCACCTTTACATATTCAAGCCTAATATTTTAATAATTTCGGATATTGGCCTTATAAAATAATGTTTTCCAGTCCCCTTTAGAAATAACCATTGGAAAAAAACATGGGTTAGTTTTTGTTTTTTAATTAGTTTATTTTGTGGTGTCCAAAAACCAAAATAATAAAGAATTCTCTTTCTTTTCCAATATAAATCCACCCAATATAACACTTCTCTTAACTAAAAAACCTTGTATCTCATCCCTTCACTTCCCTGCACTCTCTAAAATCTTTACAAGGCTCCCCAATCTCCCATGAAGCCTCTCTCAAGACCCTCCCAAGCCTTAGGGATCACACTTCCATGTAAAGGATTTCTTCCTCTCTAATTTTTGACCAAATTTATTTATGTTGTTATACCCATTTATTTTCAATTAAAATTGTTGTGGTATGATTTTTAACCTCATACATACTTCCCTACTTATTTTATAATGATTATATACCCCTTTCTCTCTCATTAATTCCAACCATGTACACCAGTTTCCATGCCAAAACATCATAAGGGATTTCTCTCTCCTCAGTTTCATTCAAGTAATTATTTGGTATTATGAATCCAAATTACATTACATATATTAGGACATGTATCTATATGATCCCCCCATAATTTACATTTTATGTACATATTATGAGCCACCCCATTTTCTCTTATCAATAATTTTTTAGGAATTCTTATGTCACACTGTTATGCTGCTGAAATCGCACCGCGATTTTCCAAGCCAAAGTCATTGTGTAGTGAATACCATTCCCATTTCCCTATCAAGGTTATTCACCTATAAAGGAATTTACTTATTTATTATATATTTTCATTTGTGAATTCCAAATTCCTTTGACATCAAATAAATGATGATGATTAATAAATCCATGTTATATGATCCATGTAGAACACTTATGTATGAAATGAAATGACTAAGAAGGGTGCACCCTGATAGCGCTCCAATGAATTTGGGTAAAGATTAGTATCATGATACATCAAGTGAAATGAGGGTTTAATCATGCTAATTCAAGTTTAATGAGGGTTTACTCATTATCCATGTACAATGATCCTTGGATCATGCTAAGATCTTGTTAAATTTTGATGTCACATTTCCTTATTATAATAATCATGTTATATCTTCATTTGATGTTCATGTTTCTCTTATACTCTATTGATATGAATATTTCACAACATGTACTGTATTATTCATGTTATTACTTGTTTACTCCCTTACTGGGATTTATATCTCACCATTTTCTTATGCATGTCCTCAGGTTATCCTATGCAATGCTAAGTACAAAGGAATTTGTGTCGTCATGTTATTAAAGTTTTCAATAAAGATGTGTATTTCATGTTTATATATTTTTATGTAATGTTCCTAATCCCCAAATACACTAGAAATCATGATATTATATGTTTTTCCTAGTGAATATTTTATGTGATAAATTATGGTTAACTGTGAAATAAAGCGCAGGGTTGTTATGGTTGACATTAGTGGATTGGTTTAGTTATTTTTGGGATTAGGATTAGAAAACCCAAGTTAAAGCCATAGGGATAAGACTAAGTATAATAAAAACATCCATAAATTTTGGTGAGTATTGATTATGTGGTTTATTAATAAAATACATCACTTTCTGGATACGAGCAGGTAGAGGCGACTCTGGCACTGATGTATCTAGGGGTAAAACCCAAAAACCACTTTGAGCTGAACTCGAATGTGAACAGGTACACGACAACAGGCCTTGATGCACTCTTGGTTATTACACTCCTAGAGGATATTCTATGGTAAAATCATAATCTAAGTATAAACCATTATTAAGGGAATAAAAAAAATCCCCTAAGAATATATATTGGGATGTAGATCGTGGATAACTTAGATTAAAGCCTATAAATTTTTTATTTAATGAAATAAAAGTAATTTATAAGTCATAATTTTTTTTATTTGGATTACTCTTTATGTTTTACCCCTTAACTTCCTTTTATTCAATCCAATAGTTGATAATAGGAGGACTCAGGCTAACAACCAATGTGAAGATGAATGTGATGATTGTTCTAATGGGATGCCCAATCTGATGGGAGTGGGAGTCAAGAACTTTGTCATAATACACTCTCAGTTAAATCATGTTTTTACTAGAATCATTGTTCAAGAGGAATGTTCAAACTCCCCTAAGAAATAACATGTTGAAATCAAGAGATTCATGAGACAAAGTCCCCCTACTTTTAATGGATCATATAATCCCCCAATTGGAAAACAATGAAACAAATCCATTGAAAAGATATTCTCTATCCTTTAATGTTCCGAAAAAGAGATGGTTCTTCTAGTTGCTTATCGTATGGATGGTGAACATTATAAATGGTGGACATTTATGAAAAATAAAAAGCCCGAGGAAGAGATAAAGGTGTTGGAATGGAAGGATTTCATAAAAAAATTACGATAACTGTTTTCCTCGCACCCTCTAACATTAGATGGAAAGGAAATTTCATTCCCTCAAGAAAAAAGATAACTAATCCATCGGAGAATATGAGTAAAACATCATATGGCTTGTAGGATATGATTCCAGCTTTTTCATTTCCCTCGAATGCATGGTTGATTGCTTCTTTGGTGGCTAAAACCTAGCCTACAGAAACCCCTAGTGATCTGTGACTTCGAGAGATATGAAGAAATTTTCTGACATGCCCTCAAAGTTGAAATGCAGATCCGAGAATCTCAGGGGTATCATGGGGATAAGAATCATAATGTGAAAATTAATTCTGGAGGTCCGATGGATAAATCCAACAGTGCGAAGAAAATCCATCACCCCACTTTCCAAAGGCGTGGAAAGAAGCACCTCGTAAATTTCCTGAAGGGGCTATGGAAATGCTTTAAGTGTGGAAGATATGGGAACCAAGCAATTAAATAATGACAAGAAAAATCCAGGGCTGAAATAGAGGAGAGAAACACTCTGTTCGACCCTCACATCATTGTTCATTTCTTCAACTGCAAATAACCAGGTCACTTTTCAAACAAGTTCCCTAAGAAAAGGGTTTTCAAAGGAAACCAACAACCTCTAAGGTAGCAAGGGAGAGCTTTTTCCATCATTACTACCGAAGTGAACCCCAAAAAAATTGGTGACATGTACAGTAGTTATTAATTCAATAATATCCAATTTTCTTTTTGATTGTGGTTATATGCATTCTTTTATATCCTGAATGTTTAGTAGAAAAATCCCAACACCACAAAAAATCATGGAATTTGTGATGTTAGTGAGAATGGAAAATGGGGAAATGATTGCATCAATTGAATATAACTCCTCCTCTGTCATAATTTGTGGATTGAACATCTTTGTTATCCTAATCATACTCCCTCTACTGGAATTTTATGAAATGTGTGTCATGGATTGGATTTCTTTATATAGAGCCAACATAAACTTACGTGAGAGGTAAATCACTCTCCATATAGCGAATCGACCCCCGATTTTGTATAAGTGAAATGAAAAGGATGAATCTTCTTTAACATAATCATATAAAGTGTGGATATTATTGTCCTATGATCACACGTATCATGCTCAGATGATTGATTATAATGATGAATTCATCCTTGAATACATGACTATTGTGAAGGAATTATCTAAAGTGTTTCCTGAGGAATTTTCTGGTCTTCCTCCTAGAAGAGATGTTGAATTCTCGATTAATCTTATACATGAGGATTTGACAATACCCATGACTCTATAATGAATGGTTGTTGTAGAGAATGAGGTGCTGAAGAAACATATATATGAGAATCTGTATAAAGGGTTTATACTCCCAAGTGCTTCATCATGGGGTGCACCAGTCTTCTTCATCAAAAAGAATGATGGGTCAATGCACCTTTTGATTGATTATTGTGAGCTCAAAAAAACATGAAAAATAAAAATTTTCCTCTTCCATAAATTGATGACTTGTTATATCTTCTATTTGGAGCACAAAACCTCTCCAAGGTGGATTTTAGGTAGGGATATTACCATGTAGTGGTGAAGAAGTAGGATATCCCCAAGGATTCTTTTCGTACATTGTACATGCACTATGAATTCATAGTAATGCCTTTTGGACTCACTAATTCTCTAGTAATCTTCATGGACATGACGAATAGATCCTTAATATATTACCTAGAAAAATTAGTGGTTATATTTATAGATTATATTCTAATATACTCCAAAACCAAGTAGGAGCATGAGGAGAATATAATCATTTTACTAGAGACCATGCAAAAAGAGAAGATCTATGAAAAGTACAGTAAGTGTGAGTTATAGAAGAAGGCAGTCTCATTCTTGGGTCATATCATCATAAGTAATGGGATATCTGTGGCTCCCTCTAATATAGCTACAATTAAGGGATGGTCGAAGCCAACATTAGTAACGAATATCTATATCTTCCTATGGTTAGTAGGAAATTATCCCTGAATTGTGAGAAATTTATCATGATTGTCCAACCCTATTATAAAGATAAGGGAAGGGAGTAAAGTTTTCTTAGAGTAATGAATAAAAATATATCTTTACGGAGTTAAAAAGGAGTCTTTTCACTGTACTCGTGCTCACACTACCCATAAGTGGAGAACTTTTTTTGGAATTCACTGATTCTTTGAAGAAGGGCATGGGTTGTGTGTTGATGCAAAATGATAAATTCATTAACTATGCTTCAAGGAAATTTAATGTTCATGAGAAAAACTATCCCACAGATGATAGGGAGTTAGATATAGAAATATTCTCTTTAAAATTTAGGAAACATTACCTCTCTGGGGAGATGTGTGAAATATATACAGATCACAAAATCATCAAGTATAAATTCACATAGAAAGAGTTGAATATGTGCCAATGAAAATGGCTAGATCGGATCAAAGACTTTGACTACTCAATCCATTACCACCCTGGGAAAGTGGGAAAGGTGGAGGATTCTCTATGTAGAATGGACCCAACAATTATATCATTGAAGATAATTGAAAAGGATCAAATATTCTTAGTTTTGATGAATATTGACATGGGAATCATAAAGAATGCAATAGCATCAATCCTTTCACAAATGATTCCTCAACCATATCTTTTGGAAAGGTTAATGGATGATCAAAAGGATTATGTGGGAATTCAGAAGAAAGTGGAAACTATTAGAAAAGGGAAATCCTTAGAGATCAATGTTAATAAAGAAGGAATTTTGAGATTTGGGACAAGACTATGTGTTCCATAAAATCTAGATATAAAGAGTGAACTTTTGGGTGATGCACATTGTTTGAATTCTTCCATTCACCTAGGAAACACAAAGATTTATTGAGATATATTATATCATTATTGGTGGGATTAAATGACGAAAGATATCACTGAGTATACATCAAAGTTCCTGGTATGTCAGCAAGTAAAGGTTGATAGGCAGTAGTCTAAGGGGGTGATGCTACCATTACCCATACCAACATGGAAATAGGATAAAATCATGATGGAATCATTCACCAAACATCTGAATACATCCAAAGTAAACAATGCTATCTGGGTTGTTTTGGATTGTCTTATAAAGACTGCAAACTTTATTAAAATTCAAGTGGATTTATCATTGGATCAACTGGCATGGATATATATCAGAAAAGTTGTAAGGCTGAATGGAGTACCACTATCTATTGTATCTGATTGAGATCCAAGATTCTCCTCTATTTTGTGGAAGAGTCTTCAACAGACTATGAATACTGAGATGAACTTCAGTAGGGCTTATCATCCTCAAACTAATGGCCAATATGATTGTACTATACAAACACTTGAGGACATGTTGAGAGCATGATCAATGGACTTCAAAGGAGGATGGGATCAACATATTACACTTGTTGAGTTCTCTTACAATAACAGTTTCTACTCAATAATCCAAATAGCTCCTTATGAAGCCCTTTATGGGAAGAGGTTCCGAACACTGGAATGTTGGGATGATGTTGGGGAGGGAAAACTTCTCAGACCATAAATGTTCGAAGAAATGGTGGAGAAGTTTAAGACCATCAAACAACACATTGAATCTGCTCAGAGTCGACAAAAGATTTATGCTAATAATCATCGATGAGACCTAGATATTGATGTCAAAGACATGGTATTCCTCTAAATATCATCATGGAAGAGAGTTACGATATTGGGGAAGAAGTTAAATATTATTCTAAGGTACATCGGCCTTTTTGAGATTCATGATCAAATTTGAGAAGTGGCCTATCGACTAGCAATCCCACCAAACCTATCTCAAGTACATGATGTATTCCATGCATCCCTCTTAACAAAGTACATAACAAACCCATCGCATGTACTCAATCCAGAGGTGGTACCATTGGAGAATGAACTCTCCTTTGAATAGAAGTTGGTGAAGATCTTAGATCGTAGGGAAAAATTTATACGAAATCAGACAATGCCCCTCGTTAAGGTGTTGTGGTGAAACCACAAGTTTGAATAGGAAACTTGGGAATCAGAGGAAGTGATGAAGCAGAGTTACCCACATCTATTTTATTGTGAGGAAAGAAAAATTTCGAGGTGAAATTTCCTATGGGGAATATTTTAATGACCCAAACATTTATTAATGAAAATTCCTCATGATCTTTTTAAATGTCTTATTGTGTAAAATGGTTATATGAAACATATGAACATCCTTGGTTTTATGTTTTTGGATTTTAAAACACCATTATGAATATTTCTCATTGCTAATATAGCCATTTTACAGTGATAACAAGATTATTATAAATATAGGGCTTTATCAAATCCAATTTACTCATACAAAAGAAGTGATTGACTCATCCAGTAGAACTGCTGCATACAAAGCCGATTTTTATGACCTCAGAAAGGAGTTAGTGTCACTGGGCATCTCTCTTGACCAAGCCCAAGGTGAGCTTCAACACATTAAGCTTGAAGGGAACTACCTACAGGATAAGTGGAAGTAGATATAGATTGTCACCCGAGCGATGTTATCCGAGCCACCCCAAAAGTATGTCAACATCACACAACTTACCCTTAGGCATTATGTGGGTGTTATATGGGGTTATGTAACAAGACCCATGCACTGTAATTATGTTCTTTATTTTTTTATAAATAATATACATTCATTTCACTATTTTTACTTTTTAAAAGGTTTTTAAAGCAGAAATAGTATTTTTAGTTAATATTCAATTAAGAAATATATTTTGATGAATTAATTTATTTTTGGAATTAAATAATAATTTAATAAAATATTATTATTACTAAATTAATTTTTATTAAATATAAATGATCTTATAATTTTTATGAATATAATTGTAATGTTTATTATGGTTTGAAAACAGTTTTTGACAAAACCCATGAATTTTAAATAAATGTCAATTTTTATTTTAAAAGTAAAAATGATCATATTTATTAAATTATTTAAATTAAATGAATATTATTTTTGGAATCAAGATGTCTAAATTTTTCAGTGGTGAATTTTTCAGAATTTTCTAAGACAGTCAAATATTTGGGTAAAAATTAATTACTATTTAAATATATAATCTGTTTTATGACATCATAATGACCCAATAGTGATGTAATAAAATACTATTAAATTAATTTTTGGCAAATATATGTTTTCAATTTAAAATAATGGGATTTTATATTTTTTTATCAATTTTACGGTGCCTTAGTGGACCCTCTAAGACTTATAAAACATTATTACTTTTAAAATAATTTCCTTGAGAGTGTGACTCACCTCCACATAAGAAAGCCTAATATTTTAAGAACATTGGACATAGGCCTTATAAAATAATTTTTTCCCTTCCACATTTTCATGAACTATGGTAAAACCATTTTTTTGTTTTGGTTTTTGATTATTTTAATGTGTGGTTTCCAAAACCTAAATAATAAAGAATTCCCTCTATTTTTCTATATAAATCCACCCATGTTCCTACATATCTTCAATAAAAACCATTTTATCATGTCCCTAGCCAGCCCTCATCTCTATATAATACTTTAAGGGCACCCCAATATCTCAATAGGCCTCTCTCATGCCCCACCCAAGCTTTTGGGATCCCAATTTCATGTAAGAGATTTCTTCCTCTCTCATTTTTGCCAAAAAAAATTATATTGTTTTAACCATTTATTTTCAATTAAAAATGTTGGGTTATGATTTATTACCTCCCTAATACTTCCCTCCTTGTGTTTTAATGATGATATACCCCTTTTTCTCTCATTAATACCTCCCACATACAACTGTTAACATGCCAAAACCCTATAAGGGATTTCCCTCTCCTCATTTGCATTCAAGAAATTCTTTTGAATTATGAATCAAAATTTCATTAAATATATTGGGACATGTATCTATATGATAACAATAATTTATATTTCATGTAAATATTATGAAACACACCTTTCTCTATCATCAACCAATTTTTATAAATTCTTATGTCACGCCATTATGGTGCTGAAATTGCACCGCGATTTTCTAAGCCAAAGTCATTATGTAGTGAATACCATGCCCATTTCTCTATCAAGGGTATTAAAATTTATACACAATTTCATATTGATTATATATTTTCATGTATGAATTCAAAATTCCATTATCATGTAATAAATGATGATATATAATGAATTTGTGCTATAAGATTCAAGTACCACACTTAGGCATTAAATGAAATTATTAAGAAGGGTGGGCCCTGATAGCACTCCAATGCATTAGGATAAGATTAGTATGAGGATAAATCAAGTGAAATGAGGGTTTACTCATGATATTTCAATTTCAATTAGGGTTTACTAATTCCCCATGTGCAATAAGCATTGTCTTATGATAATATCATGTTAAATGTTGATGTCACATTTCCATGTTATGATAATCATGCTATATCATGACTTTATTTTAATTTTTATCTTATACTCTATTGATATTCATATTGCCAAACATTTATTGTATTCTTCATGTTATTCCATGTTTACTCCCTTACTGGGCTATATAGCTCCCCCTTTTCTTATGCATGTCCTCGGGTTATCCCATACAATGCTAAGTACGAAGGAATTTGTGGTCAAGTAAAAGAAGTTTTCAATAAAGGTGTGTATTTCATGTTTTAATTTTTTATGAAATGTTCCTAATCCCAAAATAATTTAGACCTATCAATATTATATATTGTATCAAGTGAATATTTTATGTAATAAATTATGTTTATGTGTAAAATAAAGAGCAGGGTTGTTAGAAAAAACATGTCTGATAATAAGTGCATGAAATAAAGCGATAAATAGGTGAATTAATTAATAAATTAATAAAATACATAAATCAACCTCCTCTATAACCATGTTATAATGTCTCTAAGCATATAGCACAACCCTAAAAACCATAACTCTAAACCTTGTAATAATCAATAAACTGAGAATATCCCTATTTTTAATCATTTTAACCTTCAGGCATAGCCAAATATATAATCATTTCATCATTGATCAGTAGGCATATCCAGTAATATAATAATTTCATCATATATCACTAGGAATATGTTTCTATATAAGTATTTCATCAGGTATCATAGGGATTATCGTACTATATAATAATTTCAACATGTCTCACTTGGATAATATTTCTATATAGTCATTTCAACCTCCAAGAAAATATTTATATATAACAATATCTGTATGGACCACTCAACAAGTCATAACAGCATGGATATCACAATATCACATCATAATCCTCAACAGTTAATTATGAAAATTACCATTTGTCATTAAATTAATCTATCATTTATACATCAATTTATCAATAACCAATACAATATCCTGTGAGCTATAACTAGAATGATTCTATATCAAGAAATCACTTATATACTCATGTCACCCTAAACACACTTTAAACAATTAGAAAAGTTCTTATTATAATGGGTTCTCTTAGCCAATGTGTAGACTCAATCTAGGTCATAAGAACTAGTGAATATAAAGGAATCCGAACAATATTTCAATCCATTATTTGACAGTAACTAGTGATTAAATTTATTAGAGTGCATGTAATGTTGGGACAATATCAATATTGCATATGCATGACAATTAAATAGACCCCAGGGATAGGTTTATACCCCTACCTTTATATAGTGATTAATAAACACTTTAAACTAGAATATCCAATAAGAATAGAGGTGGGGATGATCATAAGAAAGAATTAGGGATCATATACACTATTATGATGTCAAAAAATGTAGGGAAGACTATAAAATTACCAAGAAATTTTTCTATCGCAGAGAGGGAAGGTTTGGAAAAATATGGGATCTTACAACCTCCACACCATATAATAGCGTGTTTGCAAATTTCTCTAATAATCACTATAGGGTCTTTACAATAAGTCTGGACACAACAATCACAAAATAAACTCCATATTGTAATGCCCCGACCCCAGAAGCTCGAAGCTGGTGCATTACATTAATAAATTGGAATGATTACTAGAAATCAAATCCCGAATGACCGATCAGTATAGTAGTCTTGAAATAATTAGACATGTACATAGAACCTATTTTACATTTTTAATGGAATAAAAATATGATACATCAAAAATATAACAAATTGCATCCTTGAAAACTCAATAAATGGTCTCTTCATCTACGCCTGGGGAAGAAAAAATAAATTAGAGGGGTGAGATAAAATGCTCAGTAAGGTTCAATAAATATATAGGAAGATAACATAAACCAAAACATAATTCATGGTGAATAATTAAAACACATGCCTTTCAAAAAAAACATGAACACATTATAGCAGGAATAAGAGCTGAATAAATAATGCCATAATAAAACACAATCATGGGTATTCTACTAGCTTAATAACCCCATGAACTATCCATAATAATTTCATAATTAGGTAAATTCATATTTCGAACATCATAACCATACCTTAAAGGCCTCTTTCCAAGACCATAAATAACTATTTTTTCAAAGCCTCCTGTCATGACCTAGTTTGTCTCATTAGACCTACCAATGCACCGAGGGGCTAGAGTGGTCCCCACCTAACACATAATAAGTCCAATTAATTCCTCATATTAATGGCGATAATAATACAAAACATACACATTCATATTTAATCCACCATATGAAATGTAAATAACTTTCCTACAACATTCATCATAAACACTAACTATTCTGGGTAAATTGGTGAATGGTTTTAAGATATAACATCCACAGTAAAACTAATAAAAAACCATTAAAATAAATATGTTTGATGATATTGTTTGAGATAAACATAAATGAAGTAAAATATTAAAAAAATTATGTTTACATAGATGAAGATACTTTTAAATGAGACCGTTGAAAAATCCTTGAGGAAATAATCATTAAACATTCCAATGTGTCACATACCACCTTGAAACATTAAAATAATAATCCCTTGGAATATCATTTGAATAAGGATAATATTAATAAGATATAAAAAACTTAAGTCTATACACCACAAGAAATAAATAATTTTTGAACAAGGCATATATCAAAATAAAGTTAAAGAGAGATGAGAAAAATAATTTTTACTTTGGAAAGAAGAGTTTTTTAGACATTCATTTTTTATTTTCCATGAAATCATATTGTAAAAATGTAAATACAAGAAAATAAAAGGTAATTTTCTTGAAACTATATTTGAGGCTTAAATAAAGTCTTATTGATCTTAAATCATTTAAAAATAGTTTTTAAAGAAGCTTTAGAAATATGACATTTTAGGGCGGTTTCAGGAAAATATTAATGGATTTTATTGAACAAAAGCATGTTTTCTTTCATAAAACAAAAATTGAACAAAAATTTATCCCTCATGTTAAAATTTGTGATTTTATAAAGATAAATATCTCATAAAACAGATTATATATTGAACTCCGAAATAGGTAATAATTTGAGAAGTTTATAGAATCAAGCTTGTATTTCTGGGGAAAATTTTTAAAGATCGTTTTAAAACATATAAATACCCATAAGTGGATGTAGGATTATGGTTTTTACATATATATTTAAAATTATCACAAAATATATGAGTAGTTCATATGAATAAATAATAATTTAATTGAGTTAAGTAGATAATATAATAACCTGAATGAAAATGGAGGTTTGGGTGGAAAATACATTAAACATTATATTCAATTGAATCGTATGACCCAAAATTAATAATCACAAAATGATTCATTAAATATGATGAAATAATTTGATTAATTATATGAAACATAAATGGGAAGTATACATACACCATACACAAGCAGTAGTTGTGAATACAGAATATCTCACAAAAATGGAAGTGAGATGAAGATACCCCTTACCTTAAGTCTGATGGTGTTATTCACTTGATATTTGTGTCATGGATAACCAAATTAAATTCATTAATTAATATATTTTATAACCTATTAAACAAGAATTTGATTTATTATAACATTATCAAGTTCGTTCATGGCCTTTTTTGTGGGTTAAGATGTTCAATTTCATTGTTCAGGTCTGTTGGTTTCAGGTTTGGTATACTTAAATACATTAACATAGAATCATGTAAAATGAGGATTTTTTTTCCATAATTGATGTTATTTATTATTATTTAATCTACTGAAGGTTATACTATTGTAAATTTCATTTTTTTTACTTATATTGAAGATGAATCATTATATATATTATTTTATGATTACTGTTTGGGTTAATTAGCGGTTTTTGGACACCACAAACTCATTTTCTTTATAAAAAAACCATATGTAGAAAAATATCATAGAACCATAGATAAGACATAATAAATATTTTATACTCTATTTAAACCATGATAATGGTTTCATGCCCATAATTCCAGACAGTAATAGAAATTGAAAACCCAACATCCTTGAATGTGGTAGATTAGCACATCTTAGGTGGTGTTTTCCTTTTTACAATAAAAGAATGGGAAAGGAGAGATTGTAACACCCCGACCCCAGAAGCCCAGAGTCGGTGCATTATTACGTATCATTGGCATGATCAAAAAAGATAAAGTCTCAAAATAAAGATTAGTTTAGTAGCCCTGGAAGTACTAGATATATTCATAAGGTTTACATTAAATCATAAAATGGAAAACAACAACAACATTGTTTCCATAGAAAACATTGATATCCCATATAATATCCCTAAAGGTCAGTCATAAAATACTTCTTCGCATCCTAGGAAAAATAAAACATAGAAATGGGAGAGCTCAGATGCTCAGTAAGGATAACAATATTGCAGAATATTTCATAAATAAGCATAAACATTTAAGTCAATGTATAAGACTAAAACAAAATCCTTTTAAATTTTAAATTCAACATAATATGGAAAATATAAAATCAAAATAATTCCATTTAAATACTCACGTATATATTCTACTAGTCGAATAATCACATGAAATATCAATAGACACTTTCATAATGATGGAATGCTAAATTCCAGACTTTCATAACCATATAGTCAAGGCCTTGTGCCAATTCTACAAATAAGATTTTGTTAAGGCATTATGCCCAGACACTAGATTGAATCATGAGACCTACATATGCATCGAGGAGCTATAGAGGGCTCCACCCGTCACTTACTAAGAAAAATGTATTCCTCATTTGAAAAGTTTTAAACATAACATAATCATTCATATTAAAACTAGCATTCAAAATGTCAACAATTTATCCATAAATCATGAATGGTATGAAAATAAAACATCCACAGTCAAACAAATCACAAAACCTTCAATAAAATATGGAAGTTTTGTATCATAATAAATCAACTTCAATTAAAATTAAAATCCATCAATGAATGTTGACATAAATGAATTCAAAACCTTTTTAGAGAAATATCTCATTTTATTTTTAAATAATTTAAAAGTCATGTAATTATAAAAGGAAACATTTATTTTTGAAATTAATCTTATAAGGATTTAAGGTAATCTTCGATGATGTCATAATAGTGGAAAATAGCTCCACCCGCCATATAAGATAAAAAAAGACATTCTTACCTTAACTTTGTTGGAAAGGTTATAAAGGACCTTGTTTGGAAAATGACAGAAAGATTCCTTTATAAAAATATTATAATAGTCAAACAAGGGTATAAATGAATTTAACCCATAGTCTATAGAATAGTAATAATGTTCTGAAATACATTTTTAAGAAACATGGATTTGGATAATAAAGAGGTCCTAGTAGATACTTTCATAAAAACAACCTCGGATAATAAAGAGATTGTGAAATTAACCCTTACCTTGTACTTTTCCTCGGTTGAGGGTAGGTTAACCTCCTGTATAATGGTGAAATAATTGATATTAAATTATACAAGAATCATATACATTAATTTGATATTATATATGATCTTTTAACAGTGCTTTGTTAATAATACCTTAGTATTATCGTTGTTTCAGGTGTTAACGGATTCGTTTTTCATTATATTTTTGTTATGTGAGTCATATTTGTTATGGATGGGATGTATCTTATTCATATACAAAATGATATCATGTCTTTAAACATTATTTTTAATCATCTAATGAATATTAGTCTTGAAAGGATAAAATGGGGAATAAATCTCATCGCGTTCGTAGAGACAGTAATCTGTACGTATGCACGAGCGACAATATCATTCTTAATAAAATATATAATTGGATGGTATATCATATATACAGAATCATTATAAAGTTATATTTATTATTTAAATCAATTACACATCATTATTATACCCATCAAAATAATAATGTATTCAATAACAATTACACCACGACGTGGAGAAGGTAATCTATACGTACGCACTTATGGTGACATGTCATTGAAAGGATGGATAGAATAATGAATATGGTTTTACCATATTCATAATAATATCACAGTATATACAATATATTGGAGTTATTATTTTATAATGGAAACAACAAAGAAAGAAGAAGTGGAAGAAGAGAGGAACTTGAAAAAGGTGATGAAATATTTACCTCTTTATGAATAAAAGAGGGCCTCTAGGATTAAGGGAGGATAGTTGAGAGGGTATTTGGGCTGGGTTTTTCTGAGACAAATGGATTTCATGGTGTGAATTAGAGTGAAGGGGGAGTTCCCATTAATAAGAGGGGTGAGGGGCACCTTAGGAAAAGCTGGAAATGTTATTTTATAATAAAATCATTGTCGGTTTATAATGGCTCTAAAATGGATTATTTAAAGAATAAGGTGGGTATGGGTCGAAAACCACTCCACCAATAGGTTTTATACAGGTTTGGGTCACTATATTAACCTTATCATTTTGATTTAACTCTTAGTTAAATAGTTTAACATTTACCATGTCTCTTTGTGCTTTTATATTATATGGTTAATAAGCATACTATATAATTCCAAGAGAACCCCAAGTGGTTAATTAATGATACACCTACCATTATATAAGTGTTCTGAAAAAAATAGATATTTAGGAATATAATATAAATTAATAATATAATATTTGTTTTAAAAACTCTTTTACATAAATTTTGACACTATTTGGTATTTTGTTTTTTCTAAATTCATAACAGCATTATTACTTTGAAAAAAATTCATCTAACAAACTCTATCATGTCATATTAACCTATAAAATTATATGAATTCATAAAAAGTCTCAAATTAAATTTATTTAGATATTTATAATATCAATTATTTTAATATTTCATTAATTAAGTAATTACTGCATCATCATCGTGTCATAAATAAATTAAATTATATAATGTCTAAAAATTATAAATAAAATAAAATTATGTAGGAAATATTTTTTATTTCTAATGAATATATATAGTCTAATTTATCTTTTGTGTAACCCTATATTAAAAATGTTTCAGTTATTCAACTTTGATTTTCACTCTTTTAACTCTTCTTTAAATAAAACAATATTAAGTGTCCTAATCTAATCCAAGTGGACCAAACAGGTTCATATTTTTTTCCTAAGGTTGTTTTTAGTCGAATTATAGTTATCCAATATAATTGGGACATGTGTTAGTGTAATAATAAATTCATTTTTACCCTTAATTACCCTATTTACTTTTAACCATGGTAAATAAAAGTAAAAACTTACTATTCACCAAAAAATATTTTCCACTTATTGAACCACATTTTACTTACTAATATCAACCATGTCTCTTGGATATTTGAAATTGAACTCACAGAAGTGGTAAATTTATGTTTTATGTAATTTTTTAAAAGCTCCTAGGAGGTGGGTAAAAGACGGTAAAAAGTTCAATAAAATTTTTATATTTCTAAACTTATTATAAACTAACTCCAATGAATTAAATTGAAATTATATAGGTATTATTTATCTATTTTGACCTAAAATAACTTTAAATAAAATAAACAATTATTTAAATAAAAATTCGGTTTTGAACTATAACTCAATTTTTTCACTATTCATCAACAATTGAATGTTTTCAGAAAAATACCAAAAATTCACCCTAAGATAATTTCGATATTCCAAATCCTAAAAAGAAGTCCATTTTGAAAGATAAAATTTATAAAATTTAAAAAGGTGGGTATTACTATTCATAATGTCTTGTTTGATTGGTTAGTGTGTGTTAGAACTCGAAGTTGAGTACAACACACGCTATTATTCAAAGAGAAGCATATCGTGGAAGCTTGGGGTGTTACATTCTCCCATCCTTCAAATAATTTCGTCCACGAAATTTCTAGAATATTATTGCATAAAAAGACTCTGGTGGTTCTTCATCATAAGTTCCTCAGGTTCCCATGTTTCCTCTTCCATCTCATGGTTTCTCCGTAGAACTTTTATCAGATGAGTCTTCCGGTTTTTCATCACTTGTTCTCTTGTATCAAGAACCTTGATAGGCTCTTCTCAATAAGATAAATAGGGTTCCAGTTCTAATTCCTCACAGGTGAGTACATGCGTTGGGTCAGGCATGTATTTTCTAAACAGTGATACATGGAATACATAGTAAACTTTATAGAGACTTGGCGGCATTGCCAAATGATAAGATACAACCCCAATTAATTATATAATTTCGAAAGGTCCGATAAACCTGGGACTCAATTTACCCATCTTACTGAAATGTATAACACCCTTACATGGAGATACCTTGAAGAATACTTGATCTCCTACCTGAAATTCCAAATCCTTCCTTCGGTTATCAACATAGATCTTATACCTACTTTGGGCTGCCTTAATGTGGTTTGGGATTACCTTCACCTTTTCCATCATTTCCTCCACAAGTTCTGGCCCTATGAGTTTTCTTTCACATACATCTTTCCAACAGGTTGGTGTACGACATCTCTTTCTGTATAACGCTTCATATGGTGCCATCTGAATACGTGAATGGAGGATATTGTTATAGGAAAATTCTACCAGAGGTAAATATTGATCCCACATACCTTTAAAGTCAATCGATCATGATCTCAACATGTATTATAATGTTTGAATAGTCCGTTATTATTGTCCCTTAGTTTGAGGGTGGTAGGCAGTGCTCAAATGAAGTTTGATATCCAGGGCTTTCTGGATACGTTTCTTGAATATTGATGTAAAATGTGGATCATGATCTGAAAAAATCGATTGGGGCACTCCATGAAGTCTCACTATATAATTCATATATATTCTTGCCAGATGTTCAAGTGGTAAATTTTCTCTTATAGCAATAAAATGTGATAAAATGGAAAGACGATCAACAATGACCCATATTGCATCGTTACTTCTATGAGTATTCAGTAGTCCCATGAAAAATTCCATCATAATATTATCACATTTCCACTCAGGTATGGGAATAGGTTGCAAGACTCTTCTAGGATGTTTCCTTCCAGCTTTCACTTATTGACCAACCATACAACTTGACCCAAAATCAATAATATCCCTCTTCATGTTGTCCCACCAAAATTGTTCCTTGAAATCTCTATACATCTTAGTGATACCATGGTGTATAGAGAAATTGAAACTATATGAATCATCAAACAATTCCCTTTTTAGATCAGGTATATCGAGAACACAAAGTCTCTTCCCATGTTTAAAAATTCCATCTTCATACACAACGTCACTCAATCTACCATCATTCATAGCTTTCATCTTCTTTTTAAATTCTTCATCATCAGTATGAGAACTATTTATCCTTTCTAGTAAATAAGGTTTGGCAACCATTTGAAAATGTATTGATGTTTCACCTTCCATGGTTATTCTCATATCCATATTTACTAGATCCATGTATATTGGATCCTTTTCAAATCTCATTTTGTTTAAAATTCCATGATCCTTTCTACTCAAAGCATCTGCCACCTAATTTGCCTTCCTCGGGTGGTAGTGTATAGTGAAATCATAATCCTTGAGTAGTTCAAGCCATCTACTTTGCCTCATGTTGAGTTCTTTCTATGAGAAAATATAATTCAAACTCTTTTGATCGGTATATATCTCACATTTTTCACCATAGAGATAATGTCTCCATATCTTAAAAGAATAGATTAAAGATGCTAACTCAATACCATGAGTAGGATAGTTTTTCTCATGAATTTTTAGCTATCATGATGTGTAGGTAATAACCCAATCATTCTGTATGAGGACCCAACCCAGTCCTTTCTTTAAAGCATCACTATAAATAACAAACCCATCATTCCCCAGTGGTAGAGTCAATATAGGATCATTGACTAATCATCTCTTCAGTTCTTAAAAAAATTATTCACACTCTTTAGTCCAAATAAATTTAACCCCTTTTCGTGTGTGATTTGTTAATGGGTTAGCCAACTGGGAAAAATTCTAGATGGATCATCGTTAATAACCTGCTAAAAAAATAAAACAACGTACCAAAGTTATACTCGTCGGTGCTGGCCATTCTTGGATTTCCTTGGTCTTAGAAGGATCAAAATAGATTACATCCTTAGAGACAATATGTCCAAGAAAATAAATCTCCTGAAGCTACAATTCACACTTGCAAAACTTTCCATATAATTCATGTCTTCTAAGATACTTCACGATAATGCACAAGTGATTTTCATGATCTTCGTAGCATTTGGAGTATTCCAAGATATCATCAAAAAATACCACTACAAAGTCATCAAGATATTCCTTGAGAACTCTATTCATTAGATCTATGAAGACTAAGGTTTCATTAGTCAATCCAAAAGGCATTAATATAAACTTGTAATGCCCGTACCTGGATTGAAATTAAATTTTCAGAATGTCTTCCTTCTTCACACAAAACTGATGATATCCTGATCGAAGGTCAATCTTTGAAAAGTATTGAGCTCCATGAAGTTGGTCGAATAAATCATCAATGCATGGTAGGGGATATTTGTTCTTTATTATTATAGAATTGATCTCACTGTATTCAATGAAAAACCTCATAGATCCATCATTCTTCTTCACAAAAAAATAGTGGGTCCCCAATAAGAAACACTGGGGTGAATAAAGTCTTCATTAGTTCCTCTAGTTCTTTCTTTAGTTCAATTAATTTCACAGTCACCATTCTATAATGGGTCTTTGATATGGGCCTTGAACCAGGAATTAAATCAATGGAAAACTCAATTTCTCATTCTGGTGGATGTCCAGGTAAATCCTCTGGAAATACATCAACATACTCTTGCATAATAGGTATATCCTCTATTTGAACATTATTTTCCTCACCCAGAGTTATTTCATTCTCTTCCTCCACAATAATTGAATTTAGTTGAGCTACTATGGAAGGATCTATATTAGAATTTGGGGATGACGATTTTTCTCTAAAGATAAGGTGTTCTTTATCATCGTCATCAAAAATAGTAACCTCCTTCTTCTTACAAGAAATTTTTTCATCACGGTCTGAAATCCAATCCATACCAATGATTATATCAAATTCTATCATGGGTATGATTATTATATCAGAAGATAAAGAACAATTAGATTCACTTATGGGACCTGATTCAAAAAACTCTAAAGCAATGATACTTCCCTTAGGAGTTTTGACTAAAAATGCCCATATTAAATCAAATTGGAAATGTTTAATTTTATTAGAAAACTGGTATGATATGAAACAATTCAATGATCCAGAATCAAATAAATCATTAGATAAACTTGAAGAAACCATTAAATTACCTGCCACCACATCTTTCGTAGCTTCAACCTTAGCAGTAGTGATAGCATAAGCTTGGCCTTAATCCTTTGGCCTTTTCTAAGGTAATATACTCTGGCGCTTAGGAAATTCATTGGCATAATTCCCTCATTCTATATAATTATAGCATTCAACATTGATATCCTCTTTCTTCCCCTTTCAATAACGATCTTGGTGCTATTTTTCACCAAACATGTAACAGACTCCAATTCCCTTCAGGCAAGTACCAGGGTGTTTCTCCCCACATTTACTGCAGGATGGATATTCAACTTTTCCCTTCTTCCCCTTATTTCCATTTCTAGAGTGTTCAGTAGATCTCTTCTTCTCTTTCTTTTCTTTAAAGTCGTAAGACTTAGAGAATTATTTTTCAGTCTTGATAGCACATGAGAGAATATCATCATACAACGAGAAGGATTGTGAGACTAATGCACGATAGAGAAATGGTTTTAACCCATCAAAGAAATGTTCAATATTAATTCTTGGGTTACGTATATAATCTTCAGCATGCCTCACTAACCTTGTAAAGTTAGCTTCATACTTTGCGACATTCTCATCCTCCTTTTTCCTCAGACTAAGAAATTGTCTTTCCATATTTGCTCGACGGTCATGAGGAAAGTATTTTTCTAAGAATATTTCTTTAAAATACCTCCATTCCATATTTGATACTTTATCATCTTCCTTTGTGTTTTTAATCAATGACCACCATTGATCAGCATCTCCAGTGAGGCGGTAAACTGCCATGACAACTTTTTCTATTTTGCTACTCCCCAAGGAGTGGAATATTTTCATTAAGGAATTTATCCACTTCTCATCTATTAATGGATTTGTAACCCCATTGAATGTTGGTGGTTTATACCTCATGAAGTGATCTAACATTGACCCTACATGATGTGAATCAGGGTGCTCCATACGGGTAAGGTTATTATTCATAACCTGAGTGAGTTATCCCAATATAGTGATAAGCAGATCTGCACCAGTTATATCACCAGCTCCACTATAATTATCTTGAGAAAGAAGGAAATCCCTACATGGAGTTAATGAATTTATTTGGTTTCCATTCCTTCCACTAGGTTCCATTTTTAAAGAATGGAATACACTAAATTAGTTTATGAATCAGAATACATAAATCCAAACTTGTAAAACACTTAACATAAATTGAATATTATATGGATATAATCCATAATCATAAAAATGTTTTCTTTTAAGAATTATATACTTATAAACCCTTCATAATTATTTGTAATGAAAATGTGAATTATCCTAAGCATATCCCCCGGGAGTGTCGTAACCAAGAGTACATCAAGGCCAGTTATTGTGTACCCGTTTCCGCTCGAGTCTAGCTCAAAGTGGTGTTTCTGGTTTTACCCCTATGTACATATGTTCCAGATCCACCTCCACCTGCTCGTATCCATACAGGTATGTATTTCTTGGAAATCTCACAAAATCTCTATAATACCAAATTATAGGAAGTTCTTCTATACTAATCCTCAAATTCTATCTTAGGGCTATGTGCTCTAATCAGAGTTTACCTAAGTCTAGTTTCCAAGGATTATACTAAACATCCTCTGATACCAACTGTAATGCCATGACCCAGAAGCCTAGAGTCGGTGCATTGTTACATATCATTGGAATGATCACAAAAGATCATGTCTCGAAAGACCGATTAGTTTAATAGCCTTGGAAGTACGAGATACATTCCTAAGGTTAACCTTACATCATAAAATGAAAAATACAACAACATTGTATCCATAGATAAAACTAATATCCCACAGACTATCCATGTACGTCAGTCATAATATACTTCTAAGAATCCTAGGAAAAATAAAACATAGAAAGGGGTGAGCTCAGATTCTCAGTAAGGATAACAATATAGCAGAAACATTCATAAATAATCATAAATATTTAAGGCAATGTATAAGACTAAAACAAAAGCCTTTTAAACTTGATCTTAAGCACAATATGGAAATGATAAAATCAAAATAATTCCATTTACTTACTCACATGGATATTCTACTAGTCGAATAATCACATGCAATATCAATATCCACTTTCATAAGGATGGAAGGCATAATGTCAGACTTTCATAACCACAAAGTCAAGGCCTTGGGCCAAGACTACAAATAAGATTTTGTGAAGTATTTGTTCCAAGACACTATTTTCTCTCATGAGACCTACCGATGCATCGAGGAGCTATAGCAGGCTCCAACCGTCACTTAATAAGTCCAATGCATTCCTCATATGAAAATGTTTAAACATAACATAAACATTCGTATTAAAACTAGCATACGAAATGTCAATAATTTATCAATAAACCATGAATGGTATAAAAATAACACATCCATAGTCAAACATATCACAAAACCTTCAATACATTATGGATGTTTTGTATCATAATAAACCAACTTCAACTAAACTTAAAATCCATCAAGGGATTTTGACATAAATGAATTCAAAACCTTTTTAGAGAAAAACATCTTTCTATTTTGAAATCATTTAAAATTAATGTAATTATAAAATAAAACATTTATTTTTGAAAATATTCTTATAAGATTGTAAGGGAAGCTTTGATGATGTCATAATTTCAGAAAATAGATGCACCCACCATATAAGTTAAAAAAAATTCTTACCTTAACTTTGTTGAAAATGTTATAAAGGACCCTGTTTGGAAAATGATAGAAATATTCCTTTATAAAAATCTTATAGAAGTCAAACAAGGGTCTGATTATTTTAACCTATAGTCTATAAAATTGTAAGAATGTTTTGAAAAGAATTTTTAAGAAACGTGGATGTGGATGATAAAGAGGTCCCAATAGATACGTACGTAAAAACAACCTCAGATAATAATGAGATTGTGAAATTAACCCTAACCTTGTACTTTTACTTGGTAGAGGGTAGTTTAACCTCCTGTATAATGGTGGAATAATTTTTATTAAATTATAAAATAATAATATACATTAATGTGATATCATATGTGATCTTTTAACATTTCTTTGTTAATAATATCTTAGTATTATCGTGGTTTTGGGTGTTAACAGATTCGTTTTATTTCATATTATTTGTTATTTGAGTCATATTTTTTATTGATGGGATGTATCTTATTCATATGCAGAATGATATCAAGTCTTTAAACATTATTTTTAATAATCGAATGAAAACTAGTCTTGAAAGGATGGGATGGGGAATAAATCTAATCGCATTCTTGGAGATGGTAATCTGTACGTACGAACGAGTGACAATATCATTCTTAAAATAATATATAATTTGATGGTATATCTTATATAAATAATCATTAACATGTTAAATTTATTATTTATATCAATTAAACTTCATTATTATACCCATCTAAATAATAATGTATTGAATAATAATTACACCACGACGTGGAGACGGTAATCCGTACGTATGCACGTATGGTGACATGTCATTCAAAGGATGGATAGAATAATGAAAATGGTTATACCATATTCATAATAACAACACATTATATCAAAGATACTGGAGTTATTATTTTAGAATGGAGACAACAAATAAAGAGGAAGTGGAAGAAGAAAGGAACTTGAAAGAGGTGATGAAATATTTACCTCTTCTTCGGGTTCTACCTTTATATTTGATCAAAGGGGCTACCTAAGATGGCTTTATGACTAAATTAGGGCCTCTAGGATGAAGGGGTGACAGTTGAGAGGTTATTTGGGCTGGGGGTGGCCGAGCCAAATGGCTTTGAAGGTGTGAATTAGAGAGAAAGAGGAGTGCCCTTTTATAAGAGATGTGAGGGGCACCTTTAGAGAAGCTAGAAATATTATTATATAATAAAATAATTTTCAGTTTCTAATGGATCCAAAGTGGATTATTTAAAGGATAAGGTGGGTATGGGTTGAAAACCACCCAACCAATAGGTTTTAGACAGTTTTGGGTCATTATATTAACCTTATCTTTTAGATTTAACTCTTAGTTAAATAGTTTGACATTTACCATGTCTCTTTGTATTTTTACATTATATGGTTAATAAACATACTATATACTTCCAAGAGAACCCTATGTGGTTCATTAATGATACACATATCATTATTTAAGTCTTTTGACAGATCCTTAGATTTTTAGGAATAGAATATCAATTAATAATATAATATTTGTTTTATAAATGCTTTTATGTCAATTTTGACACTATTTGGTATTTTGTTCTTGCTAAATTCATAACAGCTTTATTACTTCCAAAACAAATCATCTAACAAACCCTAAAATGTCATATTAACCTATAAAATTAGTGTAATTCATAAAAAGTCTGAAATTTCATTTATTTGGATATTTATAATATCAGTTATTTTAATATTTCATTAATTTGGTAATTACTGCATGATCATTGTGTCAAAAATAAATTACATTATTAAATGTTTAAAAAATATAAATAAAATACCATTATGTAGTAAATCATTTTTACTTTCTAATGAATATTTATAGTCTAATTAACTTATGTGTAACCCTATATTAAAAATGTTTTTGTTATTCAACTTTGATTTTAACTCATTTAACTCTTCTTTAAATAAAATAATAATTAGTGTCCTAATCTAATCCAACGGGACCAAAGTGTTTCATATTTCATTCCTAAGGTTGTTTTTGGTCTAATTATAGTCATCCAATAGAATTAGGACACGTGTTATGGTAATAATAATATCATTTTTACCCTTTATTACCCTATTTACTTTTAACCGTGGTAAATAAAAGTAGAAAGTTACTATTCACCAAAAATTATTTTCGCCTTAATGAACCCAATTTTAATTACTGATACCAACCATGTCTCTTGAATTTTTAAAATTCAACTCCTAGAAGCAGTAAAATTATCTTCTATATTAATTTTCAAGTGCTCCTAGGAGGTGGGTAAAGGACAGTAAAAAGTTCAACAAAAATTTTATATAACTAAAATTATTATAAATTGACTCAAATAAATTACATTGAACTTATATAGGTATTGTGTATCAATTATTAACTAAAATAAATTTAGATAAAATAAATAATTATTTAAATAAAAATTCGGTTTTAAACTATAACTTAGTGTTTTTCCCTATTCATCAAAAATTGAAAGTTTTTAGATAAATACAAAAAATTCACCCTATGATAATTTTGATATTCCGAATCCAAAAATGAAGTCCATTTAGAAAGATAAAATTTTAAAAATTTCAAATGGTGGATATTACCATTCATAATGGCTAGTTTGATTGGTTGTGGTGTGTTAGAACTCAAAGTTGTGTACAACACACACTATTATTCAAAGAGAAGCGTACTGTTAAAGCTTGGGGTGTTACACAGATGATGTAAAATAATTCATTTATCATGAAAATATTTAAGTATGTGTATGATACTGGGGTCATCTAAAAATTTGTTTGAAAGGGGGATATGAAATAAAAATAAAGGAACTCAAAATAAAAGAAAAGTTGAGAAATCCCTTATGAAAATATGGCATCCTAAAGATGTCACTTAAAAATTCATAAAATATATTGATTAGATAAATAGGTTATCTCATCATTATTAGATAATATAGAAATTAATTTGTATATTTAATTACATAGATAAAAATATGAAAATTGAAATTAAATGATAATAACACATTAATTGTGATTGAAAAAAAATATATTTTTAACGAAAATTATATAGTGTAACGGCTATGCAACATGGTTTTAGAAAACATTAAAAAGATAGGGGAAAGGGGACACTCATTCATATAAGAATCATAAAATAGTAGTGTAACAAAATAAAATGGAAATAAGAACATGTTTTGAAAATGTGAAATACATACCACATAAAAAAGTACATGAAATAAAATAAATGAAAAGAGGAAATTACCCCTTGAATCCACCTCCTTGAGAATCTCTTTACGGAAAGGGTTTTTAGTATTTTTAAAAGATCGAGAGCTTCTAAGACGTGGGTAGTTACTAGGGGATGGTATTTGGGAAAAACATTGATGGGCTTCATGGATTATAGGAGTTAGGACAAGAGGAAGTTAGGGGGGGCTTTATTGTGGAGGATAAGAGTGAATTTTGAATAATTTTTTTCATTATATTATTATTTACATAAATACAATCAATAGTGTTTTGTTATTTGACCAAAAATAGTGATAAATTAATTTTATTTAGAACCAACTAGCCTTAAATCACTCTTGATTTCATAAATAGTGTATTTAACTGATAATTTGTTTATACTGTATTTCACAATATTTCATTGTTCATAAAAAAATCGAGTATTTCAGAAAAATCCCAAAAATTCACCCTAACCATTTTTTGACGTGTAGAATTTAAAAATGAAATTAATTTTTGAAATTAATTTTCTATATATTTTTAATTTAATATTCAAATAAAATCATAATTTATTCCAAAAAAATAACTTTAAAACTATAACTCATTATATAACACATTGAGAAATTAATCAAGGTCCCATAAAATTATCTTATAACCATAAGAAAATAATGTAACCATTTATTATTACATTTAATGAAAATTAAATTTCATTTTAAATTATTAAATTAATCATTAAATTGTAATTAAAATATTTTTGACAAACAAAAATACCAACACTTATACTATAATAGTTTTTTCACTTTTAAGATGTCTAATTTTTTTTATAAATTCATGGGTTATGTTTTTTTTGGCCTGATTTTTTTTTATTACTAACCATTACTATTCATAAGGGTATGTTATTATTTATAAGGGTATGTTACTATTGAACAAAAATTAGGTTTGTCTTATCAGACTCTAAATATCTCTCCGAACGCAATGTGTTTGTAATTTTTTTAAATTCAAATCAAAGAGGTGAAAAACCTATGTTTAATTGGCTAGGTTATAACAAAGTCATGTTGTGTAGAGACTCAATGTTTCGTGCATTCTATATTAAATATATTTGTACATTCTTGGGTTGTTACATTATCCCCACCTTACAAAAATTTCATCCTCGAAATTTGAAAGTAAACTTCAAAAGTGAATGGTTGATACTTGAAAATTCCCTTATGAGAAACCCACATCAAGAATATGGTTAAAATACCCTATTAATAATATGAAAGGGAAATGCATCAGTTACTACAAAACGATGCATTATAATTGGACAACATGGTCATTAAATAACAATCAAACCATCATGCAGTGACATTAAACTCTAAAACCCCACACAATGATTGTCTTAAAACATTTTTCAAATTGTGGAAAAAATATAAAATATATGATTCAACACATTATAATTATGGTATCTAATTTTCCAAGATGAACTTATCATTAACCCATAATCAATGAGAATCAGCTCTGAAATTCACATTCCAAACATGTGAATAACTTCTTTATAGATCCTCTTGAAATATGGTAATAACGTGAATTACCATAAAAACCATATTGAAACCATGAATTCCTCTGTATTCTTTAAGTAAGATATAGGTTATTGGATGTATTCCTTAAATCCAAAAGTGCTTTAAAATCCATCAATGATAGAATATACCACTTTTCAACAAGTTAATAATCAGTTCCAAGGTAGTCAGTACTTATCAGAATCAATCATTTAGTCATCATTATCTCAACATCAGATATATATTATGGATTTTCTTTCCCTCAACTGTGTTTTATTCTAAAAACATTAAATTTTTATTGAATCACTTTTCGTTTATACCATTCATCATATGACCTCAAATCCTTAATGAAATATTACTACAGTACAATCCTTATATATCTCATAATTCATATAAACAGTGCTTTATTGACAAAATATTCAAATGACATGATTCCTAACTAGGAATATTAATCATTCTACTACATATGTGGTCGCATCATAACTTGATCATTATCCAAAATCAAAATTTGGGGTATATTCCTTTGTTTATTTGGATATTGATTTAAATGGTGTCTCATCTCCATTCAGTTGAAGCATTGTACATTGGAAAACATTTTCATACCTTCTAAATCATGAACATGGTGTCCTTTTTCACCACACTTATAGAAAACTCACATTCCCTTCAAGAATTTACCATGGTGATTCTTTCAATAGTTATCACATGTAGGAAAACTCTTTTTTTCCTTCTTCCCATTATCCCCATATTTCTTTTCCATCCTCTCATTCTTTTTCTACACTTCTAATCCATAGGACTCAAAAAAATATTTACATCCCTTTTTTACACATGATATTATCTCCTCATATGATGAGGATACATTAGAGAAAATATTCAATTGAAAATATGGCTTAAGACCATTATAGATATTATCCTTCTAACTCTTCACATCACATGCATTGGTGAAGTTCGTATTACTTCATCTAGGGGCCATTTCTAATCAATTCCATATTATATATTAGCTCATAAAATTATTTACTCTCTATAACTCTAAACATGGTATAAAACATAGAAAAAACTTAAGCATCGTAAATCCTAATACCATATTCTTTGGTTACTTTGGGGGATAAACACTTCATAATGGTGGGTAAATAAAATGTTAATTAGCCTAAGCATATCCCATGAGAGTTTCAAACCACTTGTGTAGTAATGCATGTTGTCATGTACCAGGATAGCCCGAGTCAAACCCAAAACTCCTTGTCAGAGTTGTTAATCTAAGGTAAATTTGTGCCAGAACCACATCCACTTATAGTCTTCCGATTTGGTTTTATTTTTTAGAAAGATCCACATAATCTACACCATACCAAAATTCCCAAACATTCTGGTATTTTTATCCGTAAAGTCTATCTTAGGGTTTTGTTAACAAATCTATGTTTTCAAAATATAGTTTCGTTGTTTTCTACTAAACATACCTTGATAACAACTGTAATTCCCTGACACCAAAAGCTCAGAGCCAGGGAATTGTTTTAATACATTTTAAATATTACAAGGAATCAAATCCCAAAGGACTGATCAGTTTAGTAGTCTTGAATAAATAGATACATACATGGAACCCATTTTACAATTTGAAAGGAAATAAAATATGATACATAACAAAAGATAATAAAAGTCACCCTTGAAAACTCAATAAATTTCCTCTTCTTCTTAACCTGGGGAAGGAAAAGAAAATTAAAGGGTTGAGCACAAATTCTCAGTAAGGTTTAAGAAATATGGCGAAAGATAACATAAACATAAGAAGTAGGCTTGGCGAATAACTAAAAAACATTCCTTTAAAAATAAACTTGAACACATTTTGGCAGGAATAAGAGATGAGTAAATAATTCCATAAATAGAAATAATCATGGGTATTGTAATAGTCTAATAAACACATGAATGATACATACTAATTTAATAATGAGGTAAATTCATATGATAGACATCATAACCATAACATCAAGGCCTCATTCCATGACCTAGATTATCTCATGAGACCTATCGATGCACCGAGGGGCTATAGCAGGCCCCACCTGACACTTACTAAGTCTAATTAATTCCTCATATGAATGGGGATAAACATAAACAACATACACATTCATATTTAATCCAACATATGGAATGTAAATAACTTTCCTCAAACATTAATCATAAACACTGACCAATCTGAGTAAATTGGTGAATGGTTTTAAGATATCACTTTCACAATCAAACTAATCACAAACCATTAAATTAAATATTTTATATGATATAATTGGAGATAAACATAAATTAATTACAATATTCAACAAATTATATTGGCATATACGAAGATACTTTTAAATGAGACCATTGAAAAATCCTTGAGAAAATAATCCTTAAACATTCCAAAGTGTCTCATAACACCTTGAAGCATTCAAATAATAATCCATTAGAATATCATGAGAATAATGAGACTCTTTATATGATATACCTAAGGGAATTAAAAACACCTCAATAAAGAAATAAGTGGTCAACAAGGCATATATCTTAATACAGTTAAAGTGAGATGGGAAAAATCAATTTTACATTGGAAAGAAGAGTTATTTTGGACAATCATTTTTATTTGTCCTGAAATCAGATTGTAAACATGTAAATCCTTGAAAATGAAAGGTAATTTCCTTGAAAATATATTTGAAGCTTAAAAAATACTTATTGAGATATAATCATTTAAAAATTATTTTTAAAGAAGCTTTATAAATAATCCATTTTAGTGTTGTTTAAGGAAAATATTAAAGGATTTTAAAGCACAATGGAATGTTTCTTTCATAAAACTAGAAATGAACCAAAATAACCTTCTTATTTTATAATTTTTGATTTCATAAAGATAAATATGGAAAAAAATATATTATATAGTGAACTTCAAAATAGGTATGAATTCGAGAAGTTCATTGAATCGAGCTTGTATTTCAGGAAGAATTTTTGAAAGATCCTTTTAAAACATATAAATACCCATAAGTGAAAGTAGGATTCTAGTTTGTACATATATATTAAAAATTATTACTAAATATATGATGAGTATATATGAATAAATAATAATTTCATTTAGGTAAATAGATAATAAAAGTAACCCGAATGAAAATGGATCTTCGTTGGAAAATACTTAAAACTTTGTAATCAATTGAATCATATGACCCAAAATTAATAATCATAAAACGAAACATTTAATATCATGAAATAAATAGATTCATTATATTAAATATAAATGGGTAGTATACATACACCATATACAAGTAGTAGTAGTGAATAAATAATAACTCACATAAATGGAAGTGAGATGAAGAAACCCCTTACCTTATGTCTGATGGTGTTCTTCACATGATCTTAGTGTCCTGGATAACCAGATTAAATTCATTAATTAATATTAAAATAACCTATTCAAAATTTTATTGATTTATTATAAACTTATTATGTTCATTAATGGCCTTTTTGATGGGTTAAGTGGTTTAATTTCATTGGTTGGGACTGTTTGTTTCATGATCGGTATACTTATATACATGAATGAAGAATCATGTAAAATGAGGATTTTTTTCCAGAATTGAATTTATATGTTATTTTGAACATAATTAATTTTACATGGTTTTAAATTTCATTTGGTTACTTATAGTGAAGATGAATCATTATATAAATTATTTAGTGATTACCATTTGGGTTAATTGGCTGTTTTTTAGAAGCCACAAACTCATTTTCTTTATAAATAAAAACCACATATAGAAAACGATTCCAGAACTGTAGATAAAATATATTAAGTATATTATTGTCATTTTCAACCATTATAATGGTTTCATGACAATGATTGAATATGGTAGTAGAAATTGAAAACTCATCATCCTTGAATGTGGTAGATTAGCACATCTCGGGTGGTGTTTTCATTTTTAGTATAAAATAATGGGAAAGGGGAAATGATGAAAATTTATTCCTTTAACATGAAAACATTACAATAAATGTAATATAATATATTTATCACAAAATTTGGAAGAAATGAGGATAATAAATAAAAATAAAGGAACTCAATGTAAAAGAAAAGTTTAGAAAGCCCTTACGGAAATCTAGCAGCCTAACAACATCAATTAAAAATTAATAAAATATATTGATGGGAGAAAAAGGGTACATCATAATTATTACATAATGTATAAATTAAGGTGGATATGGAATTACATATCCCAAAATTAGACTATTTAAAATAAAATATAATAACATAATAAGATTGCTTTAAAAAGAGAGAGATTTTTAGACGAAAATTCTGCAGCATAACGGCTATGCAACATTGTTTTTGAAAACATTAAAAAGAGTGGGGAAAGGTTTCATACATTAATATAATACTCATAAAGGATTATTGGAATAGAATAGAATGTAAATAAGAACATGGTTTGAAAACATGAAATACATACCACATAAAAGAGAACTTGAAATAAATGAAATGAAAAGAGGAAATTACCTCTTGAATCCACCTCCTTGACAATCTCTTTAAGGGAATGGGTTTCAGTATTTTGAAAATAAAAGGAGCTTCTTGGACGTGGAGAGTTACTAGGGGATGGTATTTGGGTAGAACATTGAGAATATTCAAGGCTTAGACAAGTGAGGAGAAGACGGAGTGAGGGGAATTTTTTAAAATAGAGGAGTGGAGTGAATTTTGAATATTCTATTCATTATTTTATTATTTATATCAATATAACAAATAGTGTATCTTAATGTGACCCTAACAGTGGTATGATCATGTGAGTTAGAACTAAGTGTCCTTACATCACTCATGAAGTCAAAAATAGTTTATTTAACTGATAATTTGTATATATAGTATTTTCCCATATTTCATTATTCTTAAAAAAATCGAGTATTTCAGAAAAATCCCAAAATTTCACCCTACCCATTATTCTACGTGTAGAATTCAAAAATTAAAAATATGTTTGGAAAAAAATTTAAAAAAATTTAATTTCTGTTTAAAAAAATCATAATTTATTCCAAAAAACGACTTTTAAACTATAACTCGTTTTATAAAACATTGGGAAATTAATCAAGGTACCATAAAATTATCTTATAACCATAAGAAAATAAAGTATCAATTTATGATTAAATTTTATGAAAATACATTTCCATTTTAAATTATTATATTAATCATAAAATTGTGATTAAAATATTTATGACATACAAAAATACCAATACTTATACTATGATAGTTTTTTTACTTTTATGATTTCTAAATTGTTTTTAGAAATTCATGGGTGAAGATTATATTTTTTTGGCTAATTTATTATTCATTACTATTAATAATGGTATGTTACTATTCATAAGGGTATGTTACACTTCGCCAAAAACTGAGTTTGTCTGATCAGACTCAAAATATCTTACTGAACGCAACCGTGTATGTCAGTTTTTTTTAATTCAAATCATAGAGGTGGAAAATTATGTTTAGTTAGCTAGGTTATAAAAAAGTCGTGATTTTTAGAGACTCAGTGTTTCATTCATTCCATATTAAATCAATTTTTAAATTATTAGGGTGTTACACAAATCCCTAGTATCCTCCTAAACATGCCCACACGTCCACTACACTCAAACCAAAGGTATAATCCTACCCCACAGACAATTCTCACTACAATTCACAATTTGTATCGGATGCTCCTCAAATGACGCATTATTAAAAATCTCAATATCCTCAATGCCTACCACATGAGAAGGGTCAGGATACTGTCTCTAAAGCTGAAACACATGAAACATGTAGGTCATTGATCTTTAGCACTGTGGAAGGGATAATTAATACACCACTTGACTAACCTTATCAACTATCTCAAATGACCTGAAAACCTGGGCTCTAGATATCCCTATTTCTTGATACGGAATTTCCCTGACCTATATGACACCTGATGGAAAATGGGATGACCAACATAAAACTATATACGTCTCCTCTGATATTCTGTTTAATATTTTTTCCTACTCTATTTAGTTACTAACTCCCTCCTGATCAACTGAACATACTAATATGTCTCATGGATGAGACTAGTCCCAAAAGGTTCTAGATATCATGCCTCCTACCAACAAAGAGGTGAACATGATGACCTTCCATAAAAATCCTCAAAATGTTCTATACGGATCTATTTATAGATGTTTTTATTATATGAAAAATCATTGAGTTCCATATGGTTATCCCATGAACAACCAAAATAAAAACATTCTGGTAACATATCCTCTATAACCTCAATATTCTACTCAAATCGATCATCATTCATAGGATAATTGGTTATACATAAAATAACCTATGATCCAAGAGGCTTATGAATACCCTACAAGAACTATGAACTGAAACAAGTATCTCTACCAGAAATGAATCTCCTAGGATCAATGTGTAACTAAACTATCTCTCAAATATAAATAATACCCAGATCATAAACCATGAAGGTATCCCTAATATGAAAGAATTGTGATACCTTCTTCGGTCAATCTATGATCAACCATACTACATCATTCATACAGGTTGTCATGGGTAATCTTTCTACAAAATCTTTAGTGACATGTTCCCATTTCTACACAGAAATAGGAGGAAGCTTCAACAGCCATGCTGGTCTCTGATTCTTGGCTTTCACCATATGATAGTTGAAACTTCTCTCTAAGAATCCCACTACCTCCATGTGCATTCCTATCCACCATTAAATTCAACAGAGATCATGACACATCTTTATCAAACCATAATGTACCACTGATATAGAAGCAAGAAACTATCTCATCATCTTCTCATGAAATACCATAGGAACCCATACTAAGCAATGGAAAAAAAACAAAATTTTCACAGCCAAGATACCATGTTGATGGTGTTTTCCCACCATATAAACTATCTCTCAAAACTAAGCCCTTGATATTAAATAACTGCTCTGTCTTCATATGGTCTAATGGTACAGATATAATAGATTTCAAAGTCAAAGAAACTCATCTCTAGGACTCATGAACATATAAATTCATGTCTTAAAGGATTTATATCATCGACCACTCATCACAAGACTCCTACTCTTCCTCTATCTACATCATCCTTCTCATGGAATTGAAAATAATGTTAGCCTTTCTAGTTATTTAACCCATCATAATCTGGAAGACTTCATTTACTTTACCCCCGCTTTTAACGAAGGTTCAGGTCCCATTGACAAGATATGTACTTGTGGCTCTTGTGTTTTATTTACACTAAAATCCTTTCTCCCATAAGATAATTTCGACAGCATATCTTGGAATGTACCACCATAGCTAACTCTTTATCATGTGGAGGGTAATTTTTCTCTGGTGGTATCATATTTTTAGATCCATAAGCAACCACTCGATCCTCCTATATTAAAATTTCCCCAATTCCAACACTCTATGCACACCAGTTCATGGCATAATCTTTACCCAATACAGGTAAAGTGATTATAGGTGTTGATGTTAGCATGTCTTTCATATCCTCAAAATAACTCTCATAAGAATCTGACCCAAAAAAACATCACTCCCATCATGTTCATCCATGACCTTGGTGTGGCAATACAGGATAATTCCATGATAAAGTACTTATAATAACAAGCTAAACTCAAAAAATTACGAATCTCAACGAAATTATTTGGATACTCCCAAGATTCCATTGCTTCAAGTATATACGGATTCACTGATACTCCTTCCTCTAAGATGACATGACCCTATAATTTCACTTTATCTATCCATAAAATGTATTTGGTTATATTGGTGTAATGTCGATGCTCTCTTAATGTACTCAAGATGATGCCAAGATGTTTGTCATGATCATGTGCGGACTAGGAGTACACTAATATATCATAAACAAAAACCACCACAAACTATTCTATATAATGGTGAAAGATCTGATTCATAAAATCCATGAATACCTATGGTGCATTTTTCAGACCAAACTGCATCACTAAGATCTTGAAAAAGTTATACCTTCTCCTAAAAGCATCATGAGGTATATCTAGTGGTCTCACCCACAACTGTGGTATCCTGATCTCAAGTCGATCATGGATAAGATCTTATCACCTCTCATCTGATTGAATATATCATTGATAAATTGAAGGATATACCAATTCTTGACCATCATCTAGTTAAATCTTTGATAATCCACATATTATCACAAATTCACCTCAGCTGTCTTGGAGAAAAGACCTAGAGAAACCCACAGAGATGCACTAGTTTGAAGGAATTATTTAGCCTACAGATCTTCCAAATTATCTTTCAACTCCTAAATATATACTACTGTCATTCTATAGGGTGTTATATAAATTATCTCTACTCCCAGCACCAACCCGATCATGATCTCAACCTCTCTCTCACATAGTAAGACATAGAACTCATTAAGAAATACATCTTTAAATTGATCTAATACTAGATGAAAGGAGTATAGCTAAATTATGTTATAGTAGAGGGTTACCTAGACGCACCTAAATTGTAATTTTGGTTTACTATTTAATTTATACAGTGAGATATTCATGATTTACACTTACCATTATAGTGTACACTTTTCTGTTCCCGCTATTTAAATGGTTATTTCTATAGATTTAGTCTCTCATAAAAATTTTATAGTAGATCCCATGATATAATGATAACCTTAAGGTATTATGACAATAATATAAAATATATATCATATGGTTTAGATATATCAGAATGACAGGACATATTATATGTATAAATATCTCCTGATAGGGAATAATAAGCATTGATACTTATTCTCGTGTTGTTTGGACTTGGTGATCTCTACTATGTGACATCATGATAATATACCCATGAATAGGAACACCACATGTTTCCGGTTTCATTGGTTTTTCCGATATACACACAAGTGTAATGGTCTCCTAAATTAATATAATTATAGATGTGTGAAATTTGATCACGTACTGTGATTCATGGAAAAATTCATGATAATGAAATCGTGGTGAGGTTGCTTGTGTTGGGTACGTCATTGGTGGTATGACACTGGTTGAATGGTCAAGGTAGAATTTTTCACTTCCGAATTGAGGAAGTATTATCTCGGGCCTAGAAGACCAAGATAGTATTACCATAATAAATACATAGACAAGGTATTCAGAGGTATGTCTATCCATTTAAATCAATAATTAATAAATCAAGAATGGTAAATGACACAAGTGTGCTTCCAACATTATGAGATATTAAAAGGCAAAGATATTATATTAAATAGTGCATGTTTGTAGGATTTTTGTCATTGCTGTGAATTCTCCTTATCTCTTTTGGGGCCTTGATGGTTTGCTAGAATCCTCTCTTTTTCTATTAATTCTATTCCCCGCTATTAAGAGAAATTCCTAGAGGGTCACACACAATATCACTTTCCGAAATCGTCCATATTCTAGTGAATATGTATATAGGGCATGGTGGACCCCACCATAAGGTCCAAGAGTTTTCCAAGTCATCAATAACTAATGAATAAATAAATTCATTCTTTTTTTGAGTTTAGAATAAGTGGGTTGAATTTATTTATTAAATTAATTAATGATATATTTAGTGAATACAAGAAAAATATTATTTGTAAGAATATTATTTTAATATTCCATTTTCATTTAATATTAGTTGGAATTAAGAGTCGAGTTAAATGACTCAGGTTTATCATGTAATATATATAATATATATTATAGTAATGTAATAAAATATAAATTATATTTATGATGTATTTTAGTTCATCATAATAATTTATGTATTACTTATTTAGTGGAAATTAAATATAAGGGGGTCGGGGAACCCTTTGGGGTATTTAAGAATCCACTATATATTGGAGGAGAGAGGCTATCACATAATGACTATTCACAATGGGTTGTTAAATCCTATCTATCTCTTCTCCCACTTTCTAGAGAGAAAATATCTTAATCCAAGGGATTATATCAAGCTCATCTACTAACATAAAATGAACGTCGATGTAGAGATCATCATGACATTGAAGGTATTGTAAGATCACTGTGATAGAACCCAAAATTTGATGATCGAAGATCCTATGGATTTTTTAATCGTGTTTGGATGATATAAATTGATTATTATTTGGATTCTTTGAGCAATGGTTACCTATGATGAGCGATAGAAGACTGTGCTTCTATTTAAAATAGGTACATATTAAATTTTAATTTATTTGCTCTATTTTATTCATGCAAGATCCTAGGATATTATAGGGTCTATTTACTATATATGACATGTTTCATCACTATGATAATAAAAATATTAGTATATTTGACCCATTGGCTTCGGCTTCATGAACCGGTACCTTCAATTGGAATTAGAATGACTATGTAATTATTTTTTTCCCAAAAATAAAATTTCATTAAATTTAAATAGAGAGTATTAATTTGGTCCTAATAAATATGATCGTAATTAAATTTGATTTTATAAGACCATTTTATTTTCATTTGAAAAAAATATGTAACAAATGTTGTCATATTTTTAGATATTAAAATGGAATATATAAAAATATGAATAAAAATATTTAACTATTTCAATTTTACCCATTTCCTGAAGGCCTGAGGGGGTACGATGTAAGTCAATTTTTATCCGTGGGGGAATAGTGGTTTGAATAGTGTATTTTTGCCACCCTTTAATTATGAAAATTTTTAGGAATTTTTATTTTTATTATATTATTGAAATAAAAAATATATTTTTTTATATTGTGATTCTTGACATGGTGGTGGTAGTCAAAAAACAAACAAGAGGGTGTCTTGTTTTTCTATAAAAAAAATATGGATCATTTTTCTCCAATAAATAGGATAAATATTATTTAAAAAAACAAATGGCATATATTTTTTACTTTAAAAAAAACAAAAGAAATGAAAATGATAGGGGACTTACACTATACAAGGTGGCCCCATCCTATTGAAAAAGGAGACCCCACTCGGTTGTCTCCCACTTGGTGGCACACCAAATACCGATTGAGAACCAGAGGCTTCTCCTCCCTATGAGAACCAAGTGGTCGCCTCCCCGCTCTGAGCTCCACTAGTCAGATCTCATGGGTCACCACCTTGATGTCGCTCCAATCACGCCTCAAAGATGATCCCCTACCACGCCGATGGACAGTATCCTGGCCAACCCATATGGGCACCACCTCTACTAGAGATCCAGCGATTGTGCCTATGTCCACAATGAGAGCCTCTGGCTCCATCTAATGATGTCGATCCATCATGCTCAAGCCCTACTATCCCCTTTCAGATGTTAGCCGCTTCCTCCACCACCACGGTCAGATCCTACCGGATCCCCACCGGGACCTCCTCATTTGACACTGGACTACCACCCCACTCTCGAGTGCAACCCACCTATACCAAAATCATACCTGGTGACATGTCTCCATCGAAGTCCAACTTCACCTCTGAATGGTCCCAGTTCCACAATAGTCATGAATAGGCCATGTACTACCATAATCTCAATTGCATGGTTCTACTTCCCTCCTTGTATAGGCCTACACAGGTCTGGGTGGCTCTGCCCAACCCTCAATGGTTCAAGATAGATCTTTCTAGCCCTCAACACCACCACAATGGATCTTCCTATATGGGAATGGGCCTATGCAATTTCAACCTATCCCACATTGGTCATGTTGGTGTTTTAGAGACACTAAAATTTTTACATAATCAAAATTATTTTAACTAATTATTTTGATTTTATTGTGAAATTTAAAAACTAAAATTTTGATTTTTGGTTTGAAAATAATAATTTTAATATTAATAATAATTAATTTAATTTTTTGGTTTTAAATTTAATTAATTACTTAATATAATTATCAAAATTAAAATTAAATTAATTTTGAGATAAATTTGATTTAAATTATTTTGAATTTAATTAATTCATTTGATTTAATTAAATACCTTCGTAAATTAAATTTATTTCATTTTAGTTTTTTATCACACTTTTACATTTACCCATTGACCATTATTGATCATAAACCATGTACATCTAATTTATTTAATTATTTATTATTAGTGTGTGATGATTATAAATAATTAATTAGTTTTATTAATAGTTTATGCATTCCCTTATTCCTGGTTAATATGTATATAGGTATGCACATCTAATTTATTTGTATGTATTTTGTACTCCCAAGACCACCTCACCTATGTGAAAGTATTCTTGACCTATTAGGAAGAATGAATAGTTTACAGAAAAATCTAAGTTAAGGTGAAATCCAGATGGGAATTTGATACAATATATGGGGATGAGTGGTATCACAAGTCAATTTATGACTCAGGTATGATACTCCTAGTTCAAAGTTGATTCATTGAGTTTATATGGATCAACCATTTATCAATTCTCAAGACCAATTTGGTGTTTTTTGTTTCCTTTAGGAATTTATTTATTATTTTTATTCTTTTTCATGTTTACTATAGCAAAACACATAAGATAAAAAACAAGAAAAAATTCATAAATAAGCATTGGATGTTTTCTACTAATGTTATGTTGTGATAGAGACAAAACATTATGGATAGATTACTAAATATGGATTACATTTTCCGAAAATTATTTAAACCCACATAGAAATATTAATTCTTTGAACACCTTCAATCATTTTATTTTGAAAAAAACTAGGTGTCTGAGGTTCTTGTTGGCCAAAGTTGAGGGTACCTCCTACTTCCAGGAAGTTGTTATTAGAGTGAAGGTTTGACTAAACTAATGTTGGAAAAAAATAATATTCCAATGTTAGATTATTGAAAATTATAGGATAGTGTTTAATAAATCATTTTTAGGATTTTAGAAGTTGGTACTTCACTCAACAGATCAAGGAACTATGAATTGATGTGGTTTGTGAGTCAAACATCTAACTTGAACTCTACGAGTAGTGGAGTAGCCAAAGAATGTATAATATGAGGGGAGCTTCAAGGATAATTTCCACTAGTATAATAAATTGATAGAGTTATGATTCTAGTACATAGGGTTCCTAATATGGGCGACATTTAATGATTTAATAATCAGTAATTTTTAAACTGGTAATGAAGATAAAAGTACTGATCTGCTATATTTTATTTTTCATAAAATGGAAACTAATACCAAATGATATGATGTGATAATATTGGAAAAAGAAAATGTAAAATCTATCACAAGTAACCTAATAGTAGTATAGGTGCTTTCTCATTATACTACACTATAGGAATTCAAGGAGCTGGAGTCCCAAAAGCCTGTTAATCAAGTTCAGGAAGAGTGGGTGAAAAAAATTCTTACAGAATACTCATGTAGGATGGTTATGTCATAATTATTTCATCAACATCTGATGTAATTCATCGATACTACATCAAGAAAAGGATAATATTTCATGTAATCTCATCTTTAGGAATCTTGTGAGGAGAAAGTGAAGCAATATATGAATGAGTGTTGATTACACTGGTTATGTGTAAATTGAAAGGAAGATCACAATCATTCAAAAAACCATTATTATATTATTTTATACTATATACTCATGTCTAATTTCAGATTAGAAAAATGAGAAGTATGAATAAAAATGCTTTGTTTCTTTTGGTTAAGGTTTTTCAAGAAATAATAACATCAATGAAATATTAATCTATTTTTTTATGGAAAATAAGTTGAAAGATGTGGAAAAAGGGCCAATATAAAGAACTATTATAAATAAAAATTCTCATAGTCCTTTAATAAAATGAGTTTGGTTATTAACAATTGGTTATTTTCTTTATATATCATGAAATAAATTAATGGATTTTCATAATTAATGAACTAAATCAAAGATTCAAGTATTTAATTATTCTTCAGATATATTCATCAATTATAAGTAGTATTTCTTTGGTATTGAATAAAATATTCCTATCACATATGTATATTTGAATATAATAACCATGTATGTAAATAAACCTTACTATAAGTAAGTTTTTAATTGAAGAAGATTATAAATGGTGATTCATAAGTCATCATTGAGAAGTACAGAAATTCTATATTTACAAGTGAATTATTCTAGTAGAACTTTTATTGATTATAACTGACAAAGATAATATTTTCATAATAATTAATATGTTATTAAATTATTTAATCCCTAAAAATTAATTAATTTCAGCTTATTTATATCATTTTCTGATTTTTGGTAAGTTTTGAGATTAAATGTCCAAATTGGTCAAATCAGAAAATTTACAGTTTTCTATACCTTCTGTATTTCGGGCATAAATTTTACTCTTGTGAACCTAATTGACTTATTTTTTTCTTTATGTTGTATGTGTATTTTTTCTACATAATTTTTATATGTGACAAGATCCAATTAGAATGTCTACATGCCCAAAAATGTCTATCAATGTGAAACGTTTTTCTGGATGGCAGAATCGATCAGGACTCATTCAAAGAATCATATCTCAGATAACCAACCTCAAAATCCAGTGATTCCATATGGGTTCGAAATCATACTATAATTTTTTGAAGGATAGAAAAATATCACGAATAAATTCATTCATTAAAGTCACCAATGCAATGGTCAAAGAACGGTTGGTGGAATAGTGTTCAGTGGTCAAGAAAAGTCTCTTCTATTTAGGTGTCCATAACATTCTTTCAAAGGCTCCAATTACACTAATATTTTGTGGGAATATGGAAAAATCCATTCCCAACACTCTATAAGTAGGTACCTCTACCTCATTCTGTATATAGAAGGTATAACCGAAACTATCATTCTAGAGGACAGATTCTGGAGGGGGAAATTATGTTCTTTCTTTTCACTCATTTCTTCTTCTAATTTTTGTAATTCCATCATCTTCCTCATCATTATCAAATACCCTTACCATGGTGGGGTTAACATATTAGTTGATTGGGGAGGTATGGTTTTATATTTTTAATGTTTTGAGTTCTTACATTTGATTGAATAAAATCTCTCTCTCTTATGCGAAGTTGTTTTCAAATTCTAATAATAGAATTTATTATCTTATGCGATCATATTCGATTTTATAATCTGTTATTATTTTTTTATTAATGATTATTTTTCTCTTTCCACTAGGTTATGATCTATATTTTATAGAATAATATCTAGGCTTTGTAGTTAAGTAATCGACGATCGTCAGTATGTGTGAGAGTTGTAATGCATATTCAAGATTGTTTGGGATAAACAAGACCCGATTGAAAATTTCCTAAATCAATCGAGGGTATTTGATGCAACACTTTCACAAAAGGAAGGAGAGTAGAAAAAAATAATATATTGTTATGCTTTACTCTCACCAACACCATTTACCAAATAAGTGAGAGGAAGCGATTGTGGAATCTCATTTTTATCAACTTAGCATAAGAGGATTGAATTAATCGGAACAATGATAATATTTCAATTAGAAAACTGACCTCTACCTGATCACCAAATTTATATAACTATTTGAATCACATGATTTTTCAATTTGTTTTCAATCTCTTACTTAATTTCTACATTTATTTTCTTTTCAAAATCAATCATTTTAAAACAAGTACCTCTTAATTATCTAATATTAAAGTGAAAAACTTGATTGTTCAGCGCTCCTCTATGGAGACAACCGAGGTTAACCACTATATTATATTTTAACGTAGTAAATATTTGTTTTTTCCACACCTCACGATAGGATCATGTCAAGAAATGGCTTCGTTTCCAGGGAAGTAGTGCCACAATCTAATAAAAAATATCTGACACTTTTCAAAATTAAAAAAACACATAAAAAATATTTTTCCATAATTTTATCAAATGATTATTTCTTTAATTCATGGAACAATTATCCATAAGAGGAACAAGTATATGAGGCTGGTTATGATATAGTTCAGATGCAAGAACATCAAAAGGACATAGAACAACTAGAGATAAAAGCAAAGCTAGCATTTGAATATGCCTATGCATTGATAGAGAAACCATAACCTAAAAACAAACCTGAGGTGGACAAGAAGGAAGAATTTACTACTGAGCTATGTGTGGGAGATCAAGAACCATTAAAGGAAGTAACCTCCAAAGAAGTTTAATTTAAAGATAAGATGGAGGAGCTTGACTACCTACCTCTATGTAGTGAAATCCAACTCCAAGATGAGCTCTCCACTGAAGAATCAATTGAAGTTGAGCCACTTAAGGGAGATAATATTTTCTTAGAATCTTTTCATTCTGATTTTATTAAATCTTAATTGAGTATTACCTCCCCTTGTTATAAATTTTCAGATTTTTCCAACAATTTTATTGTCTTATTGGATGAGGAAGAAAAAGAAGATACACATCATAAAGAAAATATGGGGCTCCCTGAACTAGATGAACACTTAGTGGAGGGAATTCAAGAGGATACCAAAGAGGTTTTCCATGATGAAATAGATACACATGATGCATAATATGAAATTGAATAATTTTATTTTGATTCTTCATGCTTTAATTTTATTCAAATTGAATTACTTATTGATTCTACCATTGATTATTTTTTTGATACAACATACCTTGAGGAACCGCTGGAGAATGAAGAAGAAGTTATGAAAGTTGAAACCAAGAAATAGGAGGACTCATTATTTATCCTGAACCGACCATACAGGATGCATATCATTTTCATTATAGTTGACTTGGTGTACGGTATCCATAAAGTCCTCAATAAAAAGAAATAAGTTCTAACTGGAAGTAGAATGTGTTGTTGGTTCATCTCAAAGAAACTCAACCCACCGTCGGATTGGGGATAACCAACTAAAACTTCCCATCTGGAGGCAGTCAAAACCCAGGGCCCACATGGGGGATTAAACTAAGATCTATCCTTATATTCTCATTCAATTTCTATTTTCTTTAGTTTCAATAAATTTATTATGTTTTTTTATCTACCTTTGTTTGTATCTTTTTATGTGTGTAACACTTAGGAGCTTAACTCAACATTACACCACCAATAACTCAGGTTGTACCTCTCTTTAACTCTTTCTTGACTATAATGATTCAATTAAAAATATTATTACATGTTAAATAAATTTGAATACATTACGAACATTTCATCATTTAATTGTGGGGTGGGGTACTTTGAAATTTAGTATTTTCAATTATTTGTTTCAAAAAAAAGTTTTGTGTTTTTAAATTTTTGTGTGTTTTTGACGATTTTGAGCTAAAATGATTATCATCACAAATTATGAAACCCACGTAAATGTGTGAAACAATTTATCCAATGAAACTGAGATTAAATTGATGCTGAAAATGACATTGTTTCAGGTTCAAATATATGAATATTTCATGAAAAGTACTCTTTTTTTTAATCTCATGCCACAATTCACTGTCATTAAATTAGAAATCACTTGCCTGTGAGGATTATGAACTTAATTTTCATATTCTTTTCTTTTACCTCACTTCTATATAGAACCATACCATGCTTGATTTAACTTGAATTTGATTTATTCCTGTCAAAACATGAGGGTTTTAGGTACATGTGTTTTAAATGATTGAGGCATTTCATTGGTATTAAATCCCCTATTTCATATGAATCCTTTTTATAATGGACCACCTTATATATTTAATCATTTTATCCCATAAAATCCATGAAAATCCTACTGGGTTAGCCACATCATATGCCAATTTTCCCTAACCAACCTGCTCTTGAAGTGAAATTGCATAATATAGTTGAACTGAAGTGTGGGGGAAGCTGTCTTGTACTGTGATGCCTCATTTGGGGATACTTTGGGTGGAAAAGAAAATGTTAAAGAGAAGAATATACTTATGAAAAAAATCATTTTTTTGGAATTTGTGCCTATCTTGAGCTTTCATGATATGTGATGTTGTGCATTTCTGGAGCTTCCAATGGAGAAAGGAAGTTGTGCCTATCTGAAGCTTTCAAGAAAAACCATGTTTGAGATGAATGATACTTTTTCTGCTGAAATGATGAATAGTGTGAAATTTCACTTATTTTTCATGTTGATGGAGCATATTTTTTTCTATGGGGAGTGAGGAGAATACCATATTTAACTAAAAATTAGAACAATGCAATTTTTCTTCAAAAAGAGCCAGGCCCTCCTAATTCATCCTCGGAATTTTTCAAATCTAAATCCTACCCACCTGAAGCCACATAACAAACCTATAATGTCCTAATGATAAACATATGTCCTTGACTCACATCGGATGGAGATGTAGGAATTTATTAATCCTATGGTGACCCCTACATGAGTATTGGATGAGAAAGACATTGTTGAAAATTGATATTTGTGTGATGAGAAAAAAATGCATGTTAGGTAAATGTTTTGTGTGCATGGGAGAAGAAATGAAGAGGAAATATATTTAATGAACTAAATGAAGAACATGAAATAATAGTTTTTTAGGAGGCATGATACCTTTTTTCATGGAATTAAATTGGTGGATCTCATAGATATGTGTTTTAAATTTACTTTGATTCGATTTTGAGTTTTACTTGTCCAGGAGTCCAACTGATAAGTGTGGGGGAATTGATAAAGATAATATTTTCATAATAATTAATTTTTTTTCAAATTATTTAATCCCTGAAAATTAATTAATTTCATCTTATTTATATCATTTTCTGATTTTAGGTAAGTTTTGAGCTTAAATTTCAAAATTGGTCAAATCTGGAAATTTACAGTTTTCTGAACCATCTGTATTTTGGGCATAACTTTTACTCTTGTGAAAGAAATTGAGTGATTCATTTTTTAGGTCATATATTTCTATTTTCAATATAATTTCCTTATGTTACTAGATAAAATTAGTATGTTGACAAAACACTATTTTATTGAATATTTTATTGATAATAAATGATATAATTTCCTCACATTGTGTTAAATATGTTTAATTAGAAAGTATTTGGGATTAGATCATTCATTTGAATATTTGATGAAAATTCCAGTTTTACCCTTTATAGTTCACTGTAGTATTTCGAAGATAAATATTTTTATATTTATTATTTGAATTTGAAATTTTAAACAGTGTTCCTAAATTAATTATATACAACTTTTATTCAGGACCCTAGAGCTAAAGAGTGAATTTGGTTGTTGAAAATTGGCCATGAAGTCAAATTTGGGTTGGACACCGCAGAATGGAGAAGCTTCTGTATTTCGGCCATAATGTATTCAAATGGGCCTGGATTGAGCCCAAATTTGGAGAGCAGATAGAGGACCCATATCCGCACATTGGATCCTTCTTGAAAACCTGCCAATTCACGCGTTTTGGGGGTGAAATGGGCGGTTAAAGTTGGCATAAAATATTTGTCCGAGATTCCCAATTCACACTTGAAACCACTTTGAACCTAGCCTCCCCACCACTCTATAAATTGGGGTTTTTCTCATTTTGTGGGGTTGATATGTGCATTGGGAATTTGAGGGCAGACGGGAAGTGGATCCACTCCAATTCTCCAACCATTTCAATACGGTTAGCTCTTGAAGCAAGGATCCCTTCGACGAAGCCTTCTTCTTCTCCTTCATGTTGTAATGATTTTGTTTGTGTAATAAACTTCTTTTTCTTCTTTTATTTCTTCTATTTTCTTCTGTTTTGTTTAAATTTATTTTCTTAGTCTTCCTCTTTGGGCTGGAATTCTTGAGTAGAAGCGTTATTGGGTTATACCCATTATAAACCTTTGCACATGCAAAACGCTTCTACAATGATTACGCCACCCGTGGAAGAGTAGTTCTTTTTAGTAATCGATCGACCTATATCCTTCTTCATTAATTTATTTGGAATCAATGAGCTAATTTAATTCACATATTATGATATATTAATTGAGTTTTTAATTTAAATGAAACTAATCAAGCAATTTAATAGTTAACACAAAACACGCGAGGTCGGGAATTGTGTGAACTGTGAGAGCGCAACCTTAACCGGTAATTCAAAACCACACGGGATCAATTTGTAGAGTTCAAATATAATCCCTAAAATCAATTAATCCTCATTTCTAGATTGGTTATATGCCTTAATTTACCACTAACCATAAGCTAATTTTATAACATCAATCAAAGCAGGGTGTTGCGATTGCATGTTCCGAAGTTAGCCTAAGGATAAATTCACTTCATCTTCGTGGTAAAGTTAATTCTCATAGGGTTCAGGATTTAACAAATTAAGGGATTATAATTAAGTGGATATTAATTTAAATGATAATTATTAATAAATTATTGAATAGGTAGAGTTAGATCGATTACTTCTTTTAAATATTGTCTAAAAAACATCTTTTTGTTGTGTCATTTTAATCGAACTTCATTTCAAAACTAAAAATAAAAACAAATACAATCTTCTTCCAGCAAATTTATTCTAGATTCATAAACTATAAACAACCCCAATCCTTTCATGTAGGGTTTTTATTATATTCTATTTTATTGGTTTTAGAATACCTTAAATAAGGTTTTAAATTCACTTCCTCCTTTGAGAGACGACCTTGGTCAGCCACTCTGCTGCACCTAAGAACCCCAAAATCACATTAATAATATGAGGGTGCCCACGACAGTGCTCTATCAAATTGGCACCGTTTCCAAGGAGTAAAGTAATTATTTCAACCAATTAGAGGTATTTATTTTATTTTAAATTTTATTCTCTTCCTCTCTTCTTTCTTCTTTCTTTACCCAATCTGATTTTTCTTCATCTTCATTTATTTTCTTCTTCTTCTTTTTGGACCATCAACTCAAACTTCTCATTTTTATTTTACTATGGTCCACTTTATTTCATTTCATTTTTATTTGATTTATGACACAAACTAATCCCAAAGATCTCTTAGTTCTTGACCCTGAGATTGAATGCAGCCTTAGGGCATGAATCAGACATTCTCAATCTACGGGAAGTTTCAATATTCAACCAGTTGGTGAATTACTCTCTTCTGGAAACACTAAAATTGGAAGCAATTAAAATTAAAACATAAAATAGGAACCAATGGGTGTAAATAATGGAAATGAAGATAATAGAACTATTCGAGAATTAGCTGCACCAGATATTAACTATCAAACAAATTGTATTGCATACCCAAATCTCGAATCGGACTTTGAATTGAAATCTGGATTAATTCACCTTCTTCCAAAGTTTCATGGATTATCTAGTGAGGATCCCAACAAACACCTTAAGGAATTTAATGTGGTTTTCTAAAATTTAAAATTAAGAAATGTTTCTGAAGATCAAATTAAATTAAGAGCATTCCCATTCTCACTTGATGGACCTGCAAAAGATTGGATGTATTATTTTCAACCTGAAGATGTAACATGTTGGAATGATTTGAAACATCTTTTCTTGTAATGATTTTTTCCAGAATCAAGGAAAAAATCCATTCAAAAGGAGATATCCGGGATCAAGCAAGCCCAAGGGGAGTCAATGTATGAGTACTAGGAGAGATTCAAGAAGTTGTGGCAAGCTGCCCACATCACCAAATCAGTGAGCAATTACTCATCCAGTACTTCTATGAAGGACTCACACCTATGTAGAGAAGCATGGTAGATGCTGCGGCTGGAGGAGCAGTGGTGGACAAGACACCAGTAGCTGCACGTGCGTTGATCGACAAGATGGCCCAAAACTCCCAACAATTAGGTGATAGAGGTACACCACATGTTAGGGGAGTACATCAAGTAAGTCATTCTTCTCTTGAAAGTCATTTGATTGATACTAAGTTGGAAGAATTGACCACTATTGTGAGTAAAATTTATTTGGAACAAAATACATCTCTACCCACTCCTTCAAGGCCTTGTGGTATTTGCACTGAGACAAGCCACCCAACTGACTGTTGCCCACAACTCCAAGAAACAGAAGATTGTGCAGTAGTGTTCCCTGGGAGACCATATCAGCAGCAACAACAACAAACATATCCCCAAAAGAAGTTTGATCCAGCATACAACCAAGGGTGGAAAGATCAACCGGACATGATGTATGGCTCTGAACAACAACAAAGGCCACCCTTTCAACAAAACTTCCAACAGCCTCCGCCTTACCAGTAGGGTTTCCAACAACCCCAAAGGAGATTTGAAGCCCAAGCATCAACAAACCAACAATAAGGGAATCCCCCACCAAAGGTATATTCTAATACTAATGATCATTTGAAGAAAATTGTTCTTAATCAACATAATGAGATGAAGAGTCAATGTTCGGAGCTGGGGGAGTTGAAGACTCAAATAAGCCAGATTCCACCACCCTCCATGAACTTATAAGTATGAATTCAGGAAATCTACCTTCCCAACCCACTCCAAATCCAAAGGTGAATGTTAGTTCCATCACATTGACAAGTGGGAAGCAAATGAACGATACATCTATACCTACCATTCCACCAGGATTCACCTCTACTCCAGAGAAGCCGCATTCAATACCAACTGATGAGAAATCCAAGGAGAAAGATAAAGGTAAGAAAAATATTTATGATGTTCCTCCTAAACCCCTTCCTTTTCCAAATAGGGTTTTTCAAACAATGAAGATGGCTGATGAAGCAATGAAAAAGGAGTTATTGGATACATTCAAGCGTGTGGAGATCAACATTCCTCTACATGAAGCCATTAAGCAAATTCCAAGGTATGAGAAATTATTAAAATAACATTGTACCAATCGAAGAGGGCTCAAGTTAAATGAGAGGATCAATCTTGGAAGGAATGTGTCAGCAATCATTACACCAACTCTAGCAATTCCAACAAAGTGCTAGGATCCCGGGACATTCACCATCCCATGTACCATAGGGTAGTTGCACTTCTCTGATGCTCTTTGTGATTTAGGAGCTTCAATAAATGTGATGCCTCACTCTACATTCTCTTCCTTGCAGGTTGGTGAGTTGAAGCCAACAAGAGTAGTGGTGAAATTGTCGAATAGAGCTTTGGCATATACAGCGGGAGTCCTCGAGGATGTACTTGTCCGGGTAAGAGACGTGATCTTTCCAGCAGACTTCTATGTGCTTAACATGGAGGATGATCAGGTAAGTTATCATTCCCCCATTATCTTAGGTAGGCCCTTCCTCAAAACTACAAAAACTATCATAAATGTCAATGAGTGTACACTTTCCATGGAATTTGTAGATGAAGTTGTGATATTTAATGTTATGGATTCCATGAAGTACCCCTCAGAGGACCATTCTGCTTTTTTTATCTCCCATTTTGAACCACCAAGTAAAAACACTATGGAATTGGATTGTCCTGTGCTTAGGGAGATTATGAGTATTGATTGTAGTTTGATTTCTATGAGTACTTATACACCCATTTTTAATGAAAAATACTCTCTAATATTTGATTTTGAAATGGAATCATATTCCAATTTTGATCATGTGAACTCTGATTATGACATGGCTATTGAGTATGCTGATGGATTTGGTGCTTTATTCTCTGATTGTGATGATTTTTATTCTGATACTGATGTTCATTGTGCAGATATGTCTATTGCATCAATTTCTCCATCCATACATCACCCCCTACATTGGAACTCAATCCATTGCCCACAAATCATAAATATGCATACTTGATGAGTGGTGATAGATTACCTGTTATCATTGCTAACAATCTCTCTTTTGAACATGAAGAAAAACTTTTGAATCTATTGAGAGATAACATCAGGGCGATTGGGTGGACCTTGGCTGACATATCAGGTATTAGCCCCTCCATTTTCATGCATAGGATTATCTTGGAGGATGGGGCTAAACTGGTGAGACAGCCACAAAGGAGACTCAATCCCACCCTTCTGGAAGTTGTTAAAAAGAAGTTGAGAAATTGCTCGAGGCTAGTATAATCTTTCCCATTTCAGATTCTCAGTGGGTAAGTCCTATTCAGGTTGTGCCTAAGAAGAGTGGCGTTACTGTTGTTAAAAATGAGAAAGATGAGTTAGTTCAAATGAGGGTACAAAACAGTTGGAGTGTGTGTATTGATTATAGGAAACTAAATCATTCCACTCGCAAAGACCATTTCCCCCTCCCATTTATTGATCAGATGCTTGAGAGACTAGCTGGGAAAACACACTATTGATTCTTGGATGGATTTTCTAGATATTTTCATGTTCCCATTGCAGCAGAGGACCAGGAGAAGATGATATTCACCTGCCCATTCGGTACCTTTTCTTACCGAAGGATGCCATTTGGACTTTGCAATGCCCCGGGTACCTTCTAGAGATGCATGGTGAGTATTTTCTCAGATTTCATTGAGACCTGCATGGAGGTATTTATGGGTGATTTTACAGTTTATGGATCCTCATTTGATGAATGTCTTTCTAGTTTGGGTGATGTGTTGCGTCGTTGTATTGAGAAGAATCTGGTCTTAAATTTTGAAAAATGTCATTTCATGGTCGAAAAGGGAATTGTCTTAGGTCATATAGTCTCACAACGTGGCATTGAAATTGATAAATCTAAGGTAGGCATTATTTAATCCCTCCCATATCCTACATGTGTGCGTGAGATTCGATCATTCCTTGGACATGCTGGATTTTATCGACGCTCCATTAGAGATTTTAGTAAGATCGCTCTACCCTTATCTCGATTGCTTCAAAAAGACATTGACTTCAATTTTGATGATTCATGCAGGGTATCATTTGATGATCTAAAGAAGTGTCTGACCACTCCACCGATCATACATCCCCCGTGGTGGGACCTTCCTTTTGAGCTTATGTGTGATGCCTCCAACTTTGCGGTTGGAGCTGTCTTATCTTAGAGGGTGGAGGGACGTTCACATGTGATCGCCTATTCATTGAGGACACTGGATTCAGCCCAATAAAACTACACTACCACAGAAAAGGAGTTTCTTGCAGTCATATTTTATTTAGATAAATTTCGTTCATATTTATTGGGCTCTAAAGTAGTTGTTTTTTCTAACCATGCACCTTTGAGGTACCTCCTAAAGAAGCCAGATGCAAAGCCCAGGCTGATTTGATGGATACTCCTTCTTCAGGTATTTGATATTGAGATAAAGGACCTGAAGGGTTCATAGAATTTTCTGGCAGACCACATGAGTAGGCTTACTCACACACTAGAGGATGACACCTTAGACCAGGTACCACTTCGGGACACTTTCCCCGATGAGCATCTTTATTCCATCTTAGGTACGCATCCTTGGTATTCAGATTTCGTTAACTACCTTGTTGCCTATGAAATCCCTACAAATTTAAAGAAACATCAAGTCCAGAAATTAAAGAGTGAGTCTAGGTTTTATGTGTGGGATGATCCTTACCTCTGGCGCATGTGTAGTGACCAAGTCATTAGGAGGTGTGTTCCCGATCATGATTTTGAGTCTGTTTTGCATTTTTGTCATACACTTGCTTGTGGTGGACACTTTGGACCCCAACAGACAGCTAGGAAGGTTTTGGACTCTGGATTATATTTTCCTAGCTTGTTCCATGATACCCATGTGTTTTGTAAGTCATGCTCTCGTTGCCAACACACTGGGAACATTTCTAGGAGACATAAGATGCCCCAACAACCCATACTATTCTGTGAGATTTTTGATATATGGGGCATTGATTTTATGGGTCCTTTTCCTAGATCATTTGGATTTTTGTATATTTTGGTTGCTGTGGATTGTGTGAGTAAATGGGTGGAGGCCAAGGCCACCAGGACTGACGATTCTCATGTTGTAGTGGATTTTGTCAAGGCTCAAATTTTCTGCAGGTTTAGAGTACCAAAGGCCATCATCAGTGACCAAGGGACACACTTTTGAAATAGTAATTTTTCTTCCCTCCTTCGGAATTATGGGGTGACACACAAAACATCAACACCATACCACCCCCAAACAAATGGCCAGGCTGAGGTTTTAAATCGTGAGTTGAAACAAATTTTGGAGAAAACTGTGCAGCCAAATAGGAAGGATTTGAGTAAGCACTTGGATGATGCATTGTGGGCTTATAGAACAGCATACAAGACCCCCATTGGTATGTACCCATTTCGGATTGTTTTTGGGAAAGTGTGTCATCTCCTAGTGGAAGTCGAGCATCAGGCATATTGGGCTATAATTAAATGCAACATGGATTTGGCCCAAGATCGAATTCAAAGGAAGTTTCAAATTCAAGAGCTTGAGGAGATTCGACTGTCATCATATGAGAACTCAAGGATCTATAAGGAAAGATCAAAAGCAGCTCATGATGGAATGATCCAACAAAGGGAGTTTAATGTTGGAGAGAAAGTCCTTCTCTACAGTTCACGACTAAAGCTGATGCCTGGTAAGTTGCGTTCCAGATGGTTAGGTCCTTATATTGTGTCTAATGTTTTCCTTATGGTGCAGTGGAGATCACACAAGAGGACACTGGAAAGAGCTTTACAGTCAATGGGAAATGTTTGAAGAGATACATCGAGGGACTTTCTACTGATGCAGTTGATTTTATCACACTGCATGACCCCATCATCACTTGACCACATCAGGCTGTTCCTAACCCTTTCACTTTTATATTATTTTTCCTATTTAAAAATTCTTCATTTCATGTGCATATATCATCTCATGGGTTCACATTGAGTACAATGCAATATTTTAAGTGTGGGGGAGGGAACCTTTTAATTTAGTAATTTAAATTGTTTTCCTATTTAAGAAAACCAAAAAAAAATTGTGTGTTTCTCAAATTTTTGGTGTTTATTTTTCAATTTTATTTGTTTTTTTGAAATTTTTGATCTGAAATGATTCTCATCACAATTTAAAAATGCATATAAATGATTGAAACGATTTATCCCTTTAAACTAAGCTTAAATGAATGTTGAAATGACTTTGATTCAAGTTCAAATATTTAGTAATTTCATGAAAAGTACACTGAATTTTGAATCCCATGCCACATCTCACTGCCTTTATATTTGAAATCACTTTCCTGTGAGGCTTCTAAACCATTATTTTCATATTCTTTACATTCAACTCATTTCTTGAGAGAACAAAACCGTGCTTGATTTAACCATAATTTGATCTATTCCTGTCAAAACATGAGGGTTTTAGGTACTTATGTTTAAAGGATTGAGGCATTTGTTTGGTATTAAAGCCCCTATTTCAAAGAATCCTTTTTTATAATGGCCTACCGTGAATATTTAATCCTTGTATCCCTTAGAAACCATGCACAGCCTGTTAGGATAGCCACATTACAAGCCAATTTTCCCTATCCAACCAACTCTTGAAGTTAAATTTCATAATCTAGTTGAGCTTAAGTGTGGGGGAATCCATCTTGTGTTGTGCCACCACATTCTGTGATACTTTGGGTGGAAAATTAAATTCTGAAGAGATGGGTTTTCTACTGAAGAAATCCATTATATTGAAAGTTGTGCCTTTTCTGGAGCTTTCATGACAAGTGAAGTTGTGCCTTTTCTAGAGCTTCTAATTGAGGTGGAAAGTTGTGCCCATCTGGAGCTTTCAAGAAAATCATGTTTGAGAAGATTGAAATTTTTGAGGTTGAAATGGTGAATGGTGTAAACTTTTCATGAATTTTCATGATTATGGAGATGAATTGACACTATGGGGATTTAGGAGAAGACCATATTTAAGTGAAAATTAGATTAATGCAATTTTGATTCAAAAAGAGTCAAGCCCTCCTTATTCAGCCTCAGAATTTTTCACATCTCAATCCTACCAACCGAAAGCCACAGAACAACCCTGAAAAGTACTCATGATAAACATATGTCCTTGACTCACATCGGGTGGCGATGTAGGAATCTATCAAGCCTATGGTGACCCTTGTATGAGTTTGGATGAGAAAGACATTGAAAAAAAATTGATATTTGAGTGATTAGAGAAAATTCAAGAGAGGTAAGTGTTTTGTGCATGGGAGGATAAATAAAGTGGAAATATATTGAATGATATAAATTAAGAACTTGAAATAATGGTTTTTTATGAGGCATGATATCTTTTTATTCTTGGTGTGAAATTGATTGATCTCAAAGATATGTGTTTTAAAATTGGTTTTGATTTGATATTGATGTTTACTTGATTTGAGGTTTTGTCCAGAATTTCTAAAGGGTAAGTGTGGGGGAGTTGATAAAACACTATTTTATTGAATATTTTATTGATAATAAATGATATAATTTCCTCACATTGTGTTAAATATATTTAATTAGAATGTATTTGGGATTAGATCATTCATTTGAATATTTGATGAAAATTCCAGTTTTACCCTTTATAGTTCACTGTAGTATTTCAATGCTAAATATTTTTATATTTATTATTTAAATATGACATTTTTTAACAGTGTTCCTAACCTAATTATCTACAACTTTTATTCAGGAACCTAGAGCTAAATAGTGCATGTGGTTGTCAAAAATGGGACTTGAAGTCAAAGTTGGTCTGGACTCGCCAGAATGGAGAAGCTTCTGTATTTCGGCCATAACGCCTTTATATGGTCCAGTATTGAGCCCAAATTTGGGGAGGAGATAGAGAACCCATATAATCACATTTTAGCCTGCTGGAATTCTGGCCAATTCACGCGTTGTGGTGGTCAAATGTGCGGTGAAAGTTGGCATAAAATATTTTGACGAGATTCCCCATTCACACTTGAAACCACTTTGAACCTAGCCTCCCCACCACTCTATAAATTGGGGTTTTTCTCAATTGGTGGGGTTGAAAAGTGCATTGTGAAGTTGAGGGAAGAGGAGAAGTGGATGCACACCAATTATCCAACCATTTAAATAAGGGTATCTCTTTAATCAAGGATCCCTTCGACGAAACCTTCTTCTTCTCCTTCATGTTGTAATGATTTTGTTTGTGTAATAAGCTTCTTTGTTCTTATTTAATTTCTTATATTTTCTTCTGTTTTGTTTATATTTCTTCTCTTAATCTTCCTATTTGGGCTGGAATTCTTGAGTAGAAGCTTTATTGGGTTATACCCATTATAAACCTTTGCACATGCAAAACGCTTCTACGATGATTACGCCACCCATGAAAGAGTAGTTCTTTTTAGTAATCGATCGACCTCTATACTTCTTCATTAATTTATTTTGAATCAATTAGATAATGTAATTAAAATATTATGATATATTAATTGATTTTTTAATTTAAATGAAACTAAGAAAGCAATTGAATAGTTAACACAGAACACGCGAGGTCGGGAATTATGTGAACTGTGAGAGCGCAACCTTAACTGGTAATTCAAAACCACACGGGATCAATTTGTAGAGTTAAAATATAATCCCTAAACACAATTAATCCTCATTTCCAGAGTGGTTATGTGCCTTAATTTACCACTGACCATAAGCTAATTTTAGAACATCAATCAAAGCAGGGTGTTGCGATTGCATGTTCCGAAGTTAGCCTAAGGTTAAATCCACTTCATCTTCATGGTAAAGTTAATTCTCGTAGGGTTTGAGATTTAACAAATTAAGGGATCATAATTAAGTGGATATTAATTTAAATGATAATGATTAATAAATGATTGAAGAGGTAGAGTTAGATCGATTACGTCTTTTAAATATTGTCTAAAAAACATCTTTTTGTTGTGTCATTTTAATCGAACATCATTTCAAAACTAAAAATAAAAAAAATACAATCTTATTCCAGCAAAATTCTTCTAGACTCATAAACTATAACCAACCATCATCCTTTCAAGTAGTTTTTTTATTATATTCTATTTTATTTGTTTTAAAATACCTTTAATAAGTTGTTAAATTCACTTCCTCCTTTGAGAGACGACCTTGGTCAACCACTCTGTTGCACATAAGAACCCCAAAATCACATTAATAATTTGAGGGCACCCATGACAGCGCTCTATCAAAAATCTACATGCCCAAAAATTTCTATCAATGTGAAACGTTTTTCTGGATGGCAGAATGGACCATGACTCATTCAATGAATTATATATCGGCCAACAGACATCCAAATGTCGTGATTCTAGATGTGTTCTGAAGATTACTAGAAGGGTCATAGGATTGAAAAATATCAGGAATAAATTCATTCATTAAGGATGCAAATGCAATGGTGAAAGAAGGGTTGGTGGAATAGTGTTCAGCAGCCAAGAAAAGTCTCTTCTATTAAGGTTGACATAAATTCCTTGACACGGCTCTAATTCCTCGGATATTTTGTGGTAAGATGGAAAAATCCATTATCAACATTATATAAGAAGGTACCTCGGCCTCATTCGGTAGAGAGAGGGCAGAACCAAAGCTATAATTCTGGAGGATAGATTCCGGAGGGGAAAATTCTGTTCTTTCTTTTCACTCATTTCCTCTTCATATTTTTGTAATACCTTCATCTTCCTCATCATTCTGAAATACCCTTACCATGGTGGGGTAAACATTTTAGGTGATTGGTGGAGGGAAGGTTTTATATTTGTAATGTTTTTAGTTCTTACATTTTATTGAATAAAATCTCTCTCTCTTCTGTGAAGTTGTTTTCAAATTCTAATAACAGATTTTATTATCTGATGTGATTGTATTCGATTTTATAATCTGTTATTATTTTTTCTTTGATGAATGATCTTTCTTTTTCTCTCCACTAGGTTCTAATATATATTTTATAGAATAATATCAGGGCTTAGTGGTTAATTACTCGACAATAATCATTACGTATGAGAGTCGTAATGCATATTCAAGATTGTTTGGGATAAACAAGACCCGATTGGGAATTGCCTAAATCAATCACGGGTATTTGCTGCAACACTTTCCCAAAAGGAAGGAGAGTAGACCAAAATAATATCTTGTTATGATTTATTCTCACCAACACCATTTAAAAAAGAAGTGAGAGGAAGCGATTGTGGAATCTCATTTTAATCAGCTTAGTAGAAGATGATTTAATTAATCAAAACTATGATAACATTTCAATTAGAAAACTGACCTCTACCTGATCACCCAATTTATATAAATATTTATATCACATTATTTTTCAATTTGATTTCAATCTCTTACTTAATAGCTACCTTTAGTTTCATTTCAAAGTCAATCATTTCAAAACTACCACCTCTTCATTATCTAATATTAATGTGACAAACATGATTGTTGAGTGCTCCTCTCTGGAGACAACCTAGGTTAACCACTATATTATATTTTAACTTAGTAAATATTTGTTTTTTCCACACACCAAGATAGGCACATTTAAATAACCAAAAAAATATTTCACATGGCTTTTATAAATAAGGAGAAATTATTATTGTTCATGAATGAATATTGTTTTAGATGTTTCAAACTCAACCAATATTCAATGATACATTAATCATAGGGAAAACATGATGAGTATAAAATTTAAAACAGATATACCCAATTGTGTCAAGATAATACTTTTTCAAGAGAAACTATGTAGTTATCAAGGGTATACCCAGTATGTTTTTAGAATTTTTTGATTTAAATACCTCTGGTACTATCGATGTACTTTTGAACATAGTTTTGGAAAAGAAAACATTACAAATAATGGTACGCCACCAAGATTTCAGAATTAGTTATGGTAGAGAGCATGAACTATTAAAAGGGTAATAAAATGGTAAATATACATCATAATATTACTTTAAGTGTTTAATAAATAAAAAAGTCATGTTAGGTATATTACTGGTAAAAAGTTATATGATGCTTCAGGCTGGTGTTCTGAAGAATATCTTAACCAAGTATTCATCGATCAATATAATATAGTGTGGAGTTATTCCTAAATGTAAATTAACATATCCACATCATATCTATGATTCTAATAAGGAAAATAAATGATGATAATTGAATGATAATATTGATCAGAAAAATATAGTGTGGAGAAATTCCTAGACCCGCATTTAATTATTTACATTAGAGTCATAATGTAAGGATCATCAATGTTGAGACTCACAACCATTGAAGAAATGTCCATTATTTTCAAGACATGAATTGAAAATAATGGTGTTATCCCATAACCATATGCTGAAAATAATGGAAAATTGATATCATATGAGTTTTGTATGATATCAATCCATTATTTCATAAGAAATTTGGTTTGAATGTAATGAGTTTGTTAGGAGAAAAAAACACGAATCAAGAAAAAAACAATGTTCGTCTAAAGCAAATATGCTATAATTTTCATAAGATATTAAAAAAAACCCTATGATAGAAAATATTTTGTCAATTTATGGACTATATTTTTATAAAACGATCCATATCCCTTTTTTAGATAGTGTGAGAAAGATTGACTTGGATTTAGGAAATGCTAAGAGATGTATAAATAGCTTTCATAGGAATGAGTTCCACTAGAGGTGTGGAAAAATAATGTTCTAGAGACACATACTACATAATAAGGATAGAACCATAGTGATGGTTTTATATTAACCATGTCTAGTAATATATTATTTATTGAGAATAATAATTCCTACAAGTAAGCAGTATATGAAAATTTGCTAAGATATAAAAGATCAATTAAATTTTAATAATGGATTATGTGTATTAAAGACCATAGGCCTATTATTTTGAATAACACAGTGGGTTTTCAAGTGATATTATACATTGATGTTACTAGCATTTACCAATAAGGATCAATTGGTAATAGCAATTTGTTATGCCAAAATCCATTAGAATTTTACATTTCATAGCTAATTTCTCTGATCATTTTTTTGAGCATTGGATGTCAACACTATCAATCATGGAATGTATCTATACAAACCAAATATAAAGTATTGGAAAATAATAGAATTAAAATAAGGTGTTTATGTTACTCAAATCTAGTTTAGGATAAAATTAAGTAACAAGATCACAAAATATTCATTTGGAATTACTTTATTCCATGTGTCTACAAGAGGTTAGTGGTAGTGTCATTTTTTTAAAAGTATAATAAGTTAGGTAACATATGGAAAACAAAAAGTGGTCTTATATTTAGTTAATACCAGGATGAAAGAAACTCTTCAGTGATTAAACTAATGTAGAAACCGAAATTCTAGGTAATACGATCTACCGAGGTAGATCTAATGGTTTCTTATACCTAGTCAATCATATATATACTGACATAGTATTAAAAATATAGTTGGAATAATTCAAGATATAATTGTTACCAGTGTCCCATGGGGTATATCTATCTATGAAGTCATTCATTGAAATAGGAGGATATTAATGTGCTAGTTTGAATTTCGTACAATTCAAAGTGGAATAAATCACATATTCCATGATCTGTATGAGATGTGATATTTCAACCATATGAATTATTTTATAGTAGGAAAATATCATTTATATCTAGGATAATTGCATGGAAATACGTTTTAATTATCCAATAACACTAGAACAAGTACAAGGGATTGGTACCTAGTATGTGGAGATGTAGGGATATTAGTTTTGAGGGGATACAAACATGTCTTCCTTGGATCAATGTCATGTAATATCACATCTAGTCTATATTAATGATAAAGAGAAGATTATTCAAGTGATTGGTATCCATATCTACAAATAATAAGTATGTTATGGAATATAAGAATTCAAAAGAATCAGTGTATGTTAAACGCAACAATTCTTTCTAGTGCTTAGAATGAAACCTTGTATGTAAAGATTAAGCATTATGACATTTTTATTACTAGTACCCTCCAAGATATTAAGTTATGACTGTGGAAAAAGGAATAAAATTAGGGATTACATATATTGGGGGGTTTTTCACAATGAGGTATGGTCATACATAGTACAATAGCCAAGAAACAGAGGCATGAAAGACCTAGAAACTAAAGCCATGACTCAGCATAAATATGGTCTTAACCATGTGAGATATAACAAGGATGGTTATCATGTTGTATTTATTGAATGTTTGAGTGTTGTAATAGTTGGTGTCCAATACCCAACTAAATAGTACTTTAATATTACCATTTCTTGTATATTGTGTGATATTCATGACATAAAATTACCATTATAGTGTAACTTTTTTCATCTACTATTTAAATGGTAATTTCCATGGATTAATTATTATATCGAAAGGTTGTAGTGGATATCAGGCTATAATGATAACCTTGATGTATTAGAAATTAGTTTGAAATATATGCCTTATAGTCTAGATACATCATACTATTTGTACATAGTTGATTTTAGACTATCAATTGTTGGTGATCATAAGCATTGAGACGTCTTCTCTTGAAGTTCACACGTGGTGATCTTTGGTAGGTCATATCCTAAGGAAAACCCCTCTAATAGAAACACCAAATGATTGAGGTATAATTGGTTGTTCATATATATGGAAATGTGTATTGGTCTCCTGAATTCAAATCATTATCAAGGTGTTCCATTTGATCTCATAATTTGACGCAAGTAAAAAACCATGATAATGAAATTGTAGCATGGTATCTTGTGTTGGGTACTTCATTTGGGCTATGACATTGGTTGAATAGTCAAGATAGAATTTTTCACTTCTAAGTTAAGGAATAAATATCTTGGTCTTAGTTGATCAGGATGGTAGTACCCTTATAAATTCTTGGTCATTGTATTTGGAGGTAAGTTAATCTTTTTAGATCAATAAATAATAAATAAATAAAAGATGTTGACACTAGAACACATATTTTTTGAGTTATTTAAATGAAAGGATATTATATTATATAGTTTGTGTTCGTATGTTGGTTGTCATTTATACTACATTTCCTTATATCTTTAGGGGCCTTGATGGGTTGATATACTCCTCTATTCTTCTATGAATATTATTTACGACTATTGAGATAAGGGCCTAGAGGGTCACAGACAAGGAACATTCAATAATCTACCTAATTCCAGTGAATAGGTATATAGGACTTTTTGGGGCCCACCATGGGGTTTGAGAGTTATCCAAGTCATCACTCACTGATGAATAAATAAATTCATTATTATTCGAGTTTATAATAGCTGGGATTAATTTATTTATTAAAATTATTCATGAGTTATTTAGAGAATATTGGAAAAATAATATATGAATTAATATTTTTTAAATATTCTAGGTTCATTTAATTTTAGCTGGAATTACGAGTTGAGTTAAAAGACTCGTGTTTATTGTGGAATATATTTAATATATATTATAAGTATGTGATAAAATATTAATAATATTTATGATGCTTTTTAGATTTTAATAATTATTTCTTTATTATTTGTTTAGAGGATGTTAAATATATAATGTCTTGGGAACCATTTCTGGGTATTCGTGCATCCACATTATATAGGAGTAGAAAGGTTCTCACACAATTTCAATACAGTATGAGTTCTTTAGAGCCTCTATCTATTCCCCCTCACTCTAGAGAGATAATCTCTTAATCCAAGTGATCGAATCCAGATGATCTACATTAATTTAAGGAACGTCGATGGGGTGATCATCGAGATGTCAAAGGCATCATTAGATCACCACACTAGCACGTGAAATTTGATGACATTTGATCCAATAGATTTTTGATGTGTTTTTTGATGTTCTAGAGGGAATAAACATTGGATCCTTTGAGTAATGGTTATCATCAATGAGGGATGGAAAAGTTTCTTTTGATTTGAACAGGGTTAGTGTTCATTTTTAATCGTGGTGCTCTATTTTATTCATGTGATATTCTCAAATTCTATTGGGGATCAGATCACTATAAATGAGTAGTTTCATTTACTCAATGATTGAAATTTTAAAAACTACATCCCACTAGCATCTATCGCATGATTATATTTTATAACATTCCACCATTGTCTATAGAATTACCAAAAATATGTTCTATGGGACAATACAATCTGCATTGAATTTCTCCTTCAGGGCCCTCCTAAATATCCCACTCACTGTATTGAGAAATAGCTACCTCTTATCATGGATAAAAAGGTAAATCACCTCTGATAATAGTCAATATAAGCCTTGTATAGTTTAAGCTAATCTGATACTAAGGATCAAGTAAAAACCTATCATTTCTAACACAAATAGTTCCAACAATAAATGGTAACCACCAATCTCTAGAGAAAACTCCTTGAAAAATTTTATATTCTCTTACCACACTCTCAATAGTGTATAAATGGTCCAAAAAACATCCACGATTTCTACATCCAATCCAAATTCCTTTTCTAGAATAGGTAATAAAAAATAATTTTATGATCATATATCAAAAAAAATTAAAGAAATATTAGATGATACGAGAACCAAACCTCTAACAGTAGAAGGTCCTACATCAACAGTTGTTAGAGTGGTCTACATAGTGATTATCCAGCTATCCCCTCTACATTGGGCTCTAGTATGACTCCCTTGAGCTATTCCATCTACCTCGTATTTTCTTTCCTACACTAGGGTACCACATCCCCTGCCTCAACCTAAATGTCTTATGGAACTCCAGCTACATGTCTACTAAGGAGTATATAAGTCCCTCATAGTCTCCAGTTCCTATCCTGGTCCCCTACCACTAATATTCTATGAGAATTTCCTAATAAACATTTAAAGATGGCCTAGACTACAGTAAGAATGGTACTCCATAGAGGGGTATAAACACTGAGACCTCTGGTTTCTCAACATTCTACACTAATAGAACAATAATGGAACATAGTATTCAGATGGATTCCCCTTTACCTGGTTACACTACCGACTATTTCTTTTGAGAAAACTATCATAGTGGTGCTTCTTTCCACCAAAATAAGTGATCATAGTTTTCCTAGAAAAAATATCCATGCCACTAGTCAAGGCCTCTCTCTGATTCATCTCTATGATGACTGTCTTCATCATCACATCTGAAAGGATACTCATGTGAAAAAATTTCAATTATGACCGATCTCATAGTGAACCCCTTCCTAAAAACACCTCACCCTGGATATCATATCCATAGAAAAATATAGCTCAAAGAACTTCATGTTGGTGAAACTTTCAACATATTCCATCATTAACATGCTCTCATGTGTCAGATTCATGAACTTGTGATCCTTATCATCCCATATTGTATCTAGATTGTATTTGATCAAGAAATTAACGTCAACTTACTTCTAAGATAAATCCTCCTATTAACCTATCTAATCTAGAATCTCCCACCAAATCTTGGAAGGACCACGGAGTATATTTGTAGAAAGATTCACCTTCCAATATATTGGTGTCTCCCAAGTGTTTACAGATCTTAAGGAAGAACTCAATCTTGAACTCAACTGACTAGGGGCCTCCCTTACTACTGAGCATAGGGGGATCCAATAGATGAAACTCCCTCATCATCTCAGGCATCATTAGCATGTTCCAAATAGTCTCCCTTTCTATGGATCATGTCACCTTCAAGAATTTTTCATGAATATAAACATCCATTTGATCCTCAGGATCTATGGGATGCTCTGGCTCACTTCCACTCTCCCGATTCCCAACTTGAATATCATGAAGAAACATTTCCTCTATAAGATAAACACACTCCTTATAACACTAGTCAACAATCAATTTCAACCTCAATAGGTGACAACAATAGAGAACCAAAATGATTTTGGTATCCCTGCTCATGGATTATAAGTGTTTTAGAATGACCTAATAGTTCATTCATTGAATTTATCTAACATAAAAATTATCTCATTTCAAATTTCATATAGGAAATTATATATCAAATGCAAAAAATATTTCCCTATCAAGAAAAATGTGAGTCAATAGGTATCCATATGTTTATATCATGATGCAAGCATACTCATCTCACACCATTCCATTCCATGAGTATAAATCACAAGAAAAAATGACAACACACAATATTTGAGTCACCATAGGTGAAGTAAGATCAACCTTAACATGTGAACATCACAAACAACTATCCCATCCCCAGGCACATAGATTATCTACCATACTTGGGTTAACTACTCCCATGCAGAAGCACATTATGAAGTCCCAACACATCATAATATTTTTATACATTTCCCAAATAGTAAGGAAATATAAAATAAAACCCATACTCAGATAATAATTTGTAACACCCCAAATTCCATCACTTTTTCCTGTGGCCAAAACAAGTTGTTTATGATCCACCAAGCATGGTTTCTCATATAAAAGAGGCCACTAACTAGTAGTGGGGTGTGATGAATATAGTGGAAATTATATACCACCTGTTATAGTGTTACAACACATAGGAATAATGCAAAAATAATAATATCATAGTAATAAAGAACATAGGAAACCATATATCATAAAATTGGAATGTAATGAAGAAACTAATAAATCAAATAATCATAATACATGTAATGATAAGATAAGATGTATCTAAATGTCAAACCAAAAAAAACTAAGTAATCACCTAAAATAATATAATCTCAAAAAAACATGGTCCTGAACCCCAAGTAGGTCATATCTACAAACTCCCACCCATCCAGCAGGCAACAAAATCAGCAACATAGTGCCTTCCCCTTGTCCAAAATTACATCCATGTAATATTCTTGGTTACCAAAAAGTGTCCTGAATAAAGTATGAGTAAAACATAGTAGGTTGACACCTCCATATTAAAAAATGATATGATAATAAGTGCATGCAATAAAGTGATAGAGATATTAATTAATCATTTAATACAATACATAAATAAACCTTCTTCAACACCTTGTTAGAATGTATCGGGGCATGAAGCACAATCATGCCAACCATAATCCTAAACCCTAGACTTATTAAACTGCTGGGTATAGCGCTATATATAATCATTTCATCCACCATTCATATCATTATATATATGCATTTTATCATGGATCACTTTTCATATCCAACTATATAATTATTTCAACATGTATCTCAAGGAATGACCCTCTATATAATCATTTTTGCATGAATCACTAGTCATATCCCACTGTATAAGCAATAATGCATGTATCACTGGTCTAAGACCTCTATATAAAAATGTCAAACTCTAGGAAAATACCTATATATATATAATAATTTCAGAATGGGCCACTAAAAAATTCATATCAGTAGTGATATCACAGCATCACATCATATGCCTCAATGGTTAATTATGAAAATTATCATTTTTATTTTAATTACACATTCATTTATACATTAATTTATCAATATCCAAAACAATATCCCATAATGTAATACTTGAATTATTCTATATCAATCAATCACCTATAATCTCATGACATGCTAAAAATACTTTAAACATTATCCAATTTCGTACAATTTAGGGTACGCTAACCCAACAGGTAGCTTCAAGACAGGTCACAACAACAAGTGAATCCAAAGGAATATAACCAATATTCAAATACATGATTTAAAATTAACCAATGAATAAATTTATTTGAGTGAACATTATTCTAGAATATATGAAATATTTGATAGTCTTGAAAATTAAATAGATCATGGGGTTAGGTTTTGACCCTCTATGATTATATAGTGAATAAGAAATGCTTCCAAGAAAAATCACCAACAATAATGGAGGTGAGTAAGATCACACAAAGGAATCAGGGGTTATATGCATGATTGGGATGTCCAAAAAGGAAGTTAAGACTACGAAATCACCTCTAAATCGTCCTTGGGTTGAGTGGTAAGGACAATAAAAGGATTTGATATTACGTTAAATTCTTTAAATATGGAACCCTAATGGTTTTTTGTGATTCTAGTTTAGAAATATGAAATTGATTCAATTATTTAAAGTGTTAACGACAACCTATATAGTTTTTTCTAATATAACTTCTTAGTGTTTCTCTAATTAACTAAACCATATGACTATGGTTTTCTTAAATTGCCTTGGGATATGCCATTATATATATATTTCTGAGTGTGTGTACTAAAATATGGGTATGTGATCCTCTTGGGGGAAACTACCATATAGAGATCTCTGGTGAGGATCATTCTAAGAATATGATACTTGAGGGGGTGGTACCATAAATGGATTCCTAGTGAGAATAATTGTTTGTGAGTAGGATGATGAGTTAGCATGTGATGTTGTTTTTTATATCTGATAACACTAGTGTTGATGTTTTGGTATGTATATTATTGGGTAATATTTGAGATGGGAGTAGGGGTGTGCCTTGTGAGTTGTGATTTAAGTGAGATATGACATATGGAAAAGGTGGTCCGGCTTAGTTCCTTGAGATCGGGAACATGATATTAATGATTCAATAGTGTGTTTGAGATATCTAGGAGGGTAACCCATGTCAGGGTCTATAATAGGCTTGTGAGTTCCATAAAATACAATAATAATGTGTAAATGATTTAGGTTGAGATCAGTGTATGTGAGGTGTGGCTGCGTATATGGTAAAGGCAAGGATATGCCTTAGTCTATGTGAAAAAATGAAATAGAGGTGATTTTGGTATTAAATTTTGGTTTCAAGGGAAGGATTAGAAGGATACATGTCCCTATGTATTTTCTATATGTTCTAATTGGCACAATGGTATATTGTGGATATATTCTTTTAGAATTTTTATAAATCATGTATGGTGGGTGGTTGCACTATAGACTATGGAATAGGTGAGATTCTCTGCTTGAGGAGGAGTGTTAAGGGTTCTCTAGTTACATAATTGACTTTTCATGGATCATGGTCAGTGTTTTAGGCACATTATACTAGTATTATAGATGTAAAAATCCTAGGATCGTGAGTTAGATTCAATTACTGGGAGGTACATGAGTGTACAAACATTGTGTTTGGATGTGACCGAAGTAGTGTGTGTTGGTTAAATGTTATATAAATTTAATTATAACCTAGTGAGTGGAAATGAGGGTATTAGGATTAGTATATTTTGATGAGACACATACGAATAGGTTACCCTGGGCTTTGGTGATATCAGAAGTCCCTAGGTGGTAGATAGTGTTATTCTGATCAGAAAGGGGTGTTGTTGAATGGTCGACCTAAAGCTATTTTTGACACATATTGTTAGGAAGGTGTGGTTTCAGTGTTCATTGGGGTGATCCTGGAACATGAATAATGAAACGTGTGTGTTTTGGGATCAGTCGAGTGTTGCACTTGAGGAATGATATATTTGAAGACTTATGGTGGGGAGTGAACCATTGGTCATTAGAAGGTGTGTCCCTAGTAATAATTGGAGTTTTTGGTTGATATTGAGGATAATGTTCTTATGATAAGTTAATGAGTTGTGATTAAGGTTTTGTGTTATTTCCTGTCTATGACCATGGCGGTCACTTCAATTCATAATGTAATATAATTGATGGAGTTTGAGTCATAAAATCATTCTTGGTGGGGTTTATAGTTGTGATAGAACCTATCAATGGATGGGTGATAAGGAATTTGGATACTGATGATCTATGAGTCAAATCGATCTCGTCCTACATCAACAATCATATTTGTGATTTAGACATGATATTGGAAAGAGTAATTTCATTGGCATATTCCTTAGGATGATGTTGATGTGATATAAGTGTCAATTATAATGATAGTGTATCAATGTGTAAGATTAGAGCATGGAATTGGATTTGGTTGGTTGAGTATACATCCATTTAATCACATCAAGTGTATATTTTAGACTTCTATACAGGTGAATAATGTGATCTCATGGTACATCCAAGGAGTTGGGAAACCTTTTTTAGTGATGGGATAATGAATTGGTGGGTATGATTGAAAATTCATGTGAAAAGTATGGAAATGGAGTTCAAAATTGATATTTTCATATAATTGGACTTGTTTTTTTTTTGAAACCACATCATATGAATCATATTTGATATGAAACTTGTGTTTTTTGAATCAGATGTGGATTTTCAAGGAATGACGACATATTTGGGCCTTCTATTTGGATAGAGGAGCCATATCTGATTAAATTAAAAATAAGATACGAGGAGCCTTTGTGATGAATTGATTAATAATACCATGTAATATCACACTATAAAGATATGGGTGAGTATTTTATTAGTTTTTTAGTGGGGGTTACAAGTGAGGGATCAGGTGGGGAAGAATAGTGGGCCTCATGTTTAGAGTGGCATATCATAATCTAATTAGTCTTTCCAAGATAGAACATGATGAATTTATCATTAATTGGAATCCTTTGAAAGTCTATATTAACTTCTTAATGGATGATGAGACTTTATGGGGATGATAAGTACTGAGGTGGGGAGGTAGTAAAACACCATTAGTTTCAGTTATGAATTTTCAATTGGGGATTTAAATTTCTAAGTTTAGTGGATATTTTGTTTTGAGAACAATGATTTTGATTGGTAATATCATAGTTTTGACATCTTAAAGGTATGTTTTTTTATTTTATTTTTTAATACCAAGATTATATTTAGTTTTTTTAGAGAGTCTTATAATATTTGGGTTTAATTTCAAAAATATTTGGAGGATTCTTCTTAAGGCCCACAATATAGTGTTCACAGTTTAGGGGAAACCATGAAGCACCTAGAGTGTGGGTCACTTGAAAATTAATTTTATAAAGTGAATATTGTTTTAATGGTTGGATAATGGTTTAGAGGAAATCGTGTTGAACCTAAAATAAATCATGTGAGGTATCATAGACTTGTGTCTTGATGCATGGTTGCAAACAGACTTTTTGAAATGTTAATGATGATTTGTACAGGGTTTTACATGGTGGGATCATGGTTTAGAAAAAATACAGCCCAACCATGTCATATTCATGGACTTGGACATAAAATTTTACATGGTGGGTGTATCGTTTTTCTATACAGTTGTAAAAACATTGTGGCTCATTAAAAGTGATAAATTTACCTTCTTCCTTTCAGATATATTAAGAGATCACCCCGTCTTCCTTTCTACCTACCTCATGCACATCCAATAGGCATATACCCCTCTTCCCCATCAAATACACCTTCAATTTGGGTGTTCTTGAGTCATTTTCTAGTGATTCTTGGAAATTATATCCTTCTATTTTCCTCTATCCTTGATCTCTCTTCGTTTTCAATGAATTTCGAATCCCTAGTTTAGTGTTTTGGTTCTCATTCCACCAAATAATGGTTTAATCGGTCAATAACAATGGGTATTTTACTTTTTGTGGTTATAGGTAATCCTAAGAGGTTATTTTCATGTCACGTCATGCCATTTTGGCGGAGGTGCATCACTATATGGATTTTTCTATGGTTATAGGTTAAAATAAATTAAATTAGTTATTGAATTATTGGAATGTGTCAGGTATTTAGAGAAGTATGATGTTGGGGGCATGCCATAGGGAGTTGTAATGTCATTGGATATTGATTCAATGTGGCAGTATCCCCATTTCATGTTATGTAAATGTTTTCTAATTGAATTAAATTGAAAAATTAATAAAAAAAATTCCAATTTTAGTTTTAATTAATTAATTAATTGAAACTTTTTTATAATTAAATAAATTAGATATTTTTTGTGAGTTCTGCCTTTGGGTGTTTGGATAGGGGTCTCCGAACATGGAAGATCATGGGTGAGATTTTCCAGGAAATGATATAAGGGGAATAAATCCATGGTTGAGGTAGGTGGTTCCTCATAAATGACCTATTTTATTATGCTCTATTTTATTACATGTGATATGTGGTCTCTCTAATGGTAGATAATGAACTTGAAAATAATACATTTTATTAAAAAGGAATTATATCGTTGAATTATGATTTAAGGGATATAGTGGATCCTTGTTCAATAGATTGATTATCTTGGCCACTAATTGACAACGAAATAAAGATACATATATTACTTGATATTTTTAGACCTAGAGGTCTATAATTTAAATAAAATGAACAATATGTAGCTACCCTAGTGTTGTTTTCCTTAGTGGCCTCTAGTTACAGGTGAGAAATGATATGATATAGATTACCATGGGTTTTTCCATGTGGGGACCTTTAAATACCTTCGAATCATTTGGATAGTTGAGATAGGTAGGGTGTGAGTGTCCCTTCCCCACTAGTGTGTGAGCATCAGGTTGAAAAGCCTTTGGTAGCTTGGACATAGGTTGGTTGTGTAGACTAGCCTTGTATGAATTTGGTATTGAGAGGTTCTTGAGCCTTATCTCATTAGAGGGGTCTGTCTGGACTTACCTAGGAGTCTATGGAGGCCTTGGGGTGATCATGATGATGAAAAGGGACATGAAGCTCATTGAGTGATGGGTGTTGAATAGAGAGATATGTTTGAGGTAAGGGGACTCTTGAAGGGTTTTCAAACTTGATGAGACCTAGTATAACTCTTTAGGTTCCCTAAGGATATGTTGACTCTAGAGAGGTTTTTTGTAATAGGAAATGGGTAAATATTATTTTGGGGATAACTTTAGAACCCAATTCAATGGTTTGAGCTGGTTGTGGTTATGAAAATGGTAGGATATACACATGAGGGGTTGACCATGGACTTTCATAAAGATTTTAGATAGATAGAAAATCCATGAAAATGTGTACTATGAGATGGTTTGTATAAGATACACATCCAATGAAGATGTATACAAGATGCATGGGATTCTATGGATGTTCTCCTTAGATCCAGCCTTCATGCTTACTAGTACATGACTTTCTTTCCCAGTAGGGAAATCTCCGAAGTTTTTGTATGATATTAGATTACCTATGCTATAATCTGAGAAATTGAGAGTTAATATTAATTTTTGATACCTTAAATATGATACTTATATCCAAAATGGATACACTAGTTCTAAGGCTAGACATGGGTCTCCCTAAAGATTTAGAATGTTATAGATTTGGCCCTAGGATTAAGATGTGATATGGCTTGGAATGTATGGGAAATGCTCTTAAGATTAAGATAGTCTATGATTTGGAATGACTTCGAAATGGCCTCTAGAGTCATATGATACATAGTTTGGGATGCCTCAGACATGCTTCCCATATCCAAATGGGTTATATGGGTTAGAATTCCTTATACACACTCCTAATAATCAGCTCCTAATTACGATGTCAGATTTCATAAATATTGTTCTAAAGAAATAGACATAAGATTGACCTTGGTAGGGACATTTGTGTTATAATATCAATGACACCCCATCACTTTTTTTATAGGTTTTGGTTGATCTAGGGTGTTATGATGGACTCAAGGATCAACAGTGGCTATTTATTTATGATTTCACACTATGATTATTTGTAGGAAGAAAAATTTCATGTGTACACTATATTTATTATTAATGTAAGGAATCGTGTTAGTGGTTCCCAATTGAATTTTATTGACACCCTACTTGGGTGGTCATCTAACTTGGGTACCCAAGAAGACCACACTATTTTTCATGTCTTATTAGGGAAGATGCCTACGTTAGCATGATAAAATATGATAGATGTGATGGGACTAGATATTTGAATGAGGTGAGGCTCAGAGATATAGTAGTTTCTGTTATTATTATTTTTTTATATTGTCTATGTGTTAGGCCAGGTGAGTAGCCCAATGTTGATTCTGTATTACTTCTTACTTCCTAATTCATTTTGATATTGATGATTTTTGTGTTATTAATGTTTGGTACTTTGATGGATATTTATCTTTTTGGATGATGTTTGGTTTTTTTGTAGTAATTTTTTAATCTAATATGGGTGTATAGTATCCCCATGATATTTACATAGATCCACATTTCTAGTTAGTAACCTTTGGAATATGGGGAGGCATGCCTAAGGTCCGGCGTCAACATGGACTATTTACTATGCATAATAATGAATGGTGGGATGTTACTTCTAGTGCATGATACCACATTTATATACCATGTTTTTTATAAAGAGTAATCTTATATCTATACATAAGATTTGGATCATGCATATCCATAAAGGGTCTATGGAGATCATAATAATTATGGAAGTTTATGCATCGATCAGTACACTCAAAAAGTATGTGGAAAATATGGTGGTAGTGTATCTTGGGGAGGTTATAAAGAAACTAATTTCCTAAGTGGTTCTGTTACAGTAGGATGGAGGGTAGTATTTAATAATGTGGTATTCCATTAGTAGATATCTCCAAATGGTAGGAAGGTTTTAACAATTGGTCCCCACTAATAGAACAAACTAACCACTTAACATGGTCATCAGGTCCTAGCCTACCAGGTAACATCTGTTTCCCCACAGACACATGGTCCCCTACCTAGGACCCACCCATATTCCTCAATGGGTCATCAGACTAAGAAATTTTGTCACATGATAACACATGTTCTTTCCAGTTTGTTTGCCCTCACTCACACACACTTTGGGAAACTTCCTAGAATCTCACCTATCTTGAAAACTACTCACTCTAGGCTAATCCAGTTTAACGATAGAGTTTAAATCAGGTAATCTCCTAAAATGAAAGTTCCACCTTTTTTACATAAGTGATAACAAATTTTTCATTCAACCCTCTATAATTTTAGGGTGTTAAATTTACCCCCACCCCCACCCCCACCTACCCACCCACCCAGAGCACAACGTCCTCATTGTGGACCCTACATATCAACCCAAGTTGTGTCACTGTCCTTAAGGCCGGTTTCCTTCTATGATACAAAGGTAAAAACTGGGGGCCTCTAATATCACTAACACCCCACCATAACATGGTTGTCATATCTTGGACCACTAGGTACCACCATTTTCCCGAGATACACAAGGTCCCCTACTTGGGACCCACCAATGTGCCTAATCAAGTCATCAAACTAATGGATTAACCCATAGTCCCACACATTTTAATTCTAGTATGTTTTATCCTCACTCACACACACTCAGGTAAACTTCCCAGAATTTCGCCCATCCTAATAAATTCTCAATCCATGATAAGAATGCTTAACTGTTGAGTACTAATCAAATAGTCACTGGAAAAGAGAGGTGTTCCTTATTGACAAAAGTTATATCATTTAACCCTCTATAACTCTAGGGTGTTACATCCCCCCCTGAGTGCACAATTTCCTCATTTTGGACCCTACATATCAACTGAAGAAGTTCAACCACACATAAGGTGGGGTTCCTCCTCTGATTCCAATGAAACAGCTTGGCCCCACAGGTAGCACATACACCCCGCCATAACAAGGTCGTCGGGTACTGGCCCTCCAGTTACCACTAGTTTCCCCACAGGTTAACACATTTTCTTTCAAGTGTCTTTTTCTCACGTGCACACACTCTTTGAAACTTCCTAGAATGTCACCCATCTCGATAGCTACTTACTCCAGAAGAAGCATCCTCAATTGTGGAGTTCTAATCAGGTTTAATTTTGAAAAGAATGATGAACCTTGTTGAAATTAGTTTTATATTTTAACCCTCTATCATTATACGGTGTTACATCCCCCCTATATGACAACAACCTCAATATGGACGCTATATCTCAACCCAGGTAGTGACACCGCACATAAGGTTGGGTTCCTCCTCTGATACCAATGTAACAACTGGGCCCCATTGATAACATAGGCACCCCAGCATGACATGGTCGTTGGGTCCTATCCCACCATGTAACACCAGTTTCCCTTTAGAGATTTGGTCCCATACCTTGGACCCACCAATGTGAATGAGAAGATAATTAAACTAATAACTCTAACCACTTGACAAAAAATTGTTTTTCTAGTGTGCTTTGTCCTCACTCAGGAATCATATGACATTGTCACCCATCCTAAACACTACTTTAGGTCCATCGTGCTCTATGGTGGAGTTCTAATCAGGTAGGATAATAAAAATAAATGTGAACCTTGCTGACATGATTCATATCATTTAGTAATTTTACCTTGTATCATTATAGGGTGTTACATTTGGTACCCAGATAATCAAACCGGTCCAGACATAGCCAAAAAGTAATTGTCGATCCCCATAGGTTGGAGATAAGAACCTGTAATCAAATAAGATATTTTTTGGGAATAGTATTTCCACATAAAGAATGATAGAAACAGTTGCAAGTTGGTATGCTCAAAATAAAATCCCAAAGAGAGAACAGTACCAAAATTCATACAGGTAAACAAACCCAAAGTACACCCACAAAGTACATGAAAATAGGGTCACAACCCAAGTCCCAAAGGACACTACTCTCTAAAGAATAATGATCAACAACAAGAACCACCTCCAAGTGGCACCTTACCCATTCACAAACATGAAATTAGGTAATATACAAAAACCTGAAGGCACGGGTAGGGTGTGACATAAAATATCTATGGGGTCTCATGAAGGATTCCATAATAATATTCCACAATTAATTAACTGAATAAATATTTAAATTCTAAATAAATAGGCATGGTAGTTTAAAATTATATTTAAAACAAATCATCCTTTATATTTCAAATGTTGTACATACATTAAACATGTGTCTTAATAAACATTTTATATAAAACATTTTATATAAATTCAAAAGGGATTTGTAAAACTATTTACAAACAATAGAATATATATCAATACATTAACAATGAGCCACATGTTCCTATTCCAAGAGGTATGACAGTTCTTAGTTATGAAATCCCCACACACATGAATAAATGATCACAGTAATATGCATACACACATCCCATGAACACTAGTCAAATAAGACTCATCAAGATCCCATTGGGGATGTGACCTATTGAATATATGTTTTGTTAGAGCTATAAAACATCAAAATTTTGTTGTCCCAAATAACTCACTAACTACGTTGCAATACATTTTATATAACAACAATAAATTTGTGGAATTTTTTTATAAAACTGTTAAAAATATAATTATCCCATTTTTCCCCATTCCAATATGCCAGTTTCATTTAATAAACCAAAATGAATTTTTAATCAAATCATGCCCTTTCCAATATAAACCCACCATGTTTTTATCAAAATAATTTATAAAAAATTCTCAAATAAAAATTCAAAATCAATTTGACAAATAAATTTCACAATTAAATTTCACAATTTCAATTCCACAATTTATATTCCATAATTCAATTTCCCCAAATTACCATCAATTTCCACAAAAACACCCTAATTCATTATAATTGGGGGTTTCTTCAAAATTTCATGCTAAATCAAATTTAAATCCCCAATTTGCAACAAATTAAGATTTAAAAATATAAATGAAATAAATTTAATTTAAATCAATAAATTTAGGGATAAATAATTTGGGAAGTCTTAAATGAACCCACATACCTCGGGATCTTATGATCATAGAATCATAAATCACAATGCCCTAAATAGGAAAATACAATGAATAACTTTGGAAACAAAGATCCTATAATCAAACCTAGATTAAATATCTATAACAATGGCGATTATATCCTTTGACAACATAATGATCTAATAAACCCTAGGGGGATAGAAGAAGAGAGTGGGAGAGAACATGGTAGAAGGTTCACATACTTGAAGGATATCAATTGTGATTTGACACAACTAGATCTACCTATAAAGGGTTTTTGAGGAGCCATGGTAAGATCTTGGGAGCCTCAAATGCCCAAGAAAATGTTCTAGGTTGAGTTATGCCCAAGGAGGGGTAGAAATTGTGGTTTGAGATTTTTTAAATGAATTTTCAGATTAATTAAAATTTTCATGCATGGTTTTTTAGGCAAGGCTACATGGTTTGTCAAACCATGTACCCTAGTCAATCACCCCTTCTGATGGGGTTCCATGGTTTCTCATTGTTGGGTGCATGGTTTGAAAACTCAAGCGCCAACCATAAAAACACACACTACCTATTTTTTTCTAATTTTCACTAGAAGGGTTCATGGTTTTCGAAAATTGTGCACTAACCCTGCACAGTCCAAAATCCCTCCAAAAAATAAAAATTTCACCTGACGAATACTTAAATGTTACCCAACCAATGAATGATTAATACAGGGGTTTATAAGTACTTGAAAACAGTATAGGATGTTACAACCTAACCACCATTGAAACTTTTTATCCCTAGAAACCATGGTAAAAAGCTTCCACATCAAAAATATGAGGACACTAATATCTCATCATAACCTATGAAAAATAAAGTGCAATCAGATGATTCATAAAAAAATGGGTTCTAGCCATAGGAATTTGGAGTGAATATTCTTCACGCAGTGGAAGAGTCTCCAAATGAATCAGATACAGGTCCAGTGACTATGATATGTTCCATCGCTATAGAATCATCATTTTTGAATGATTTATTAGATATTAATGTATCTCATTCATTTATTTCAACTTGAATTGTTAATATTCTAAATATTCATAGGGATCTTTTATCTTATGTGATAAATATTACTACAACCCTCAAAATGGATAGAGTGTAGGGTCTTCATAGTCCTACTTATGTTTTCTCATTATCAGATATCGATCTTACTTGGAACATTATGTTTCCTGAAATGAAACTTATTTAAGTCATATTAAAGATGGATTGGAACATTTCTAATAAATCCCAAATTGATTAATATCTTTACTGGGTCACCATTACTACACCATATGGGGTGTATCATATCTTTTAGTAGGAATCAGACTATAGGTAGAGTATAGTCGAGCCTTCTAGTCTAGATTTTGGGAAAGTGATATTAGTGTTTACTTATAACATACATAGAGAATATATAAGATATTATCTCCCTCCAATTGTTTTTGAGTTTCCTAGTGTTTTTATTTATGAATATTCTAGTCTTCCATCAATGAGGGAGGTGGATTTTTCTGTGAACTTAGTGTCAGGTGCCAAACTGGTATATATTCCTTCTTACCACATCATAAAAACTGAAATGAAAGAGTTGAAGGATTAATTAGATGATCTATTTGAGAAGCTATTTATTCACCCAAGTCTGTCACCTTGAGTGGTGTTGGTTTTCTTTTATTGTAAATCTAATATTTCACATCACCTTTGTATTTATTATCGAAAAATCAATTGATTTTAATAAAGAACAAATATTCATTTCCATGGATTGTGATCTGTTAGCCTACTTGAAAGGGGAAGAGTGGTTTTTGAGATTAATTTTTTGATCTGGTTTTCATCGGTTTAGAATAAATGAATCTAAAATTCAAAAAACCACCATTGGGAGTAGGTATTATTGTTATGAGTACCTTTTCATACTTTTTTGTTTAACCAATGATCCTACAATCTTCATAGATTTAATAAACTTGATTTTCAATGAGTATCTTGATACATTTCGGTGGTATTTTTGGATTACATACTTATTTACTCCATGTATGAGGAGGATAATGTTCATCGTATGAGATAAGTTCTATAATTTTGTATAAATAACTAACTTTATGACAAACTTTCAAAATGATATTTTTGGATTTCGGAAGTGAAGTTCTTGGGACCCGTGGTGCTGGAACATGGTATTTCTGTTGATCCAGAAAAGGTGAAATATGTTATGACATGGGAATAACAACAAAAATTTTTCTACATTTGTATCTTCTTAGGTTTATCAATTTATTATCACTAGTTAATAAATAAATTCTCAAATTTGGATTCTCTGATGACTTCTCTGGCTCAAAATGGAGTAAAATCTTGTGTGATGAAAAATGTCAAAAAAAATTGCTGATTTGAAATTATTTTTGACTATTGTGCTGATGTTATAGAGGTCAGACAATGCTATATGGTCTTCTATGATGCATTAGATTTTGGTTTGTGTTGTTTTATTATTTATGGTTATAATTCCATTTTTATGGCTCTTAATAGCATAGTCCACACAATAAAAATTATTCAACCCATGGCCTTTTACTTGCCGATATCGTGTATATGCGTAAGAGTTGTTCAAATTATCATTTAGGAGAACTTTTTAAAATTTATTATAACCACAAAATATTGAGTTATGTCTTCTCTCAAGAATATGTGAACATATTCTAGAGTCATTGGGTGGAATACTTTTACACTTTTGATCTCTACGTCACTTATACCCTAGGGAAAGGGGATGTCATTGTGATTCCTCCCTATACAGGAAACCATGGACGAATATTTTAATTAATCCTAAAACTTTTCTAAAAATTAAAAAACCCATAATTCTTCCCCTTTACGGGTTCAACTCAACCTAGAACATTTACCTTGGAAATTGAGGCTCCCATGAACTGATTTTGGCTCATCTAAACAACTTCCTAGGTAGATTGAAGCACAAAAAATCATGTTTGATCTCACTTGGATATATTAATCATCCCTATTGGTATCTATTAATATCTTCTAATCTCCCCAATAGGGTTTATTATATCTCCATGTTGTTGGAGGATCCAATACATTTTGTTTTATATATTGAATCTTGGCATGATTCTTGGAACTTCATTATCGACGTTCGTCATTAGAGTTTCCTATTAAAGGATTTTTGGTTCATGATCCTATGATCCAAAGGTTAGAGGTTTCATTTAACATTGGAAAATTATTTTAACCCTGAATTTATTGATTTAAATTTAATTTAATTCAAATATATAATGAAAACCTAATTTTTTTGAAATTGGGAATTAGAATTTGATTTGCGGTGAAATTGTGAAAACCCCAATTTAAATGAATTGGGGTATGTTTGTGGAATTTGATAGAAATTTGTGGAAATGGAATTGTGGAATTTAAATTATTGAATTTAAATTGTGAAATTTATTTGTGATGTTTTTTTTAGAAATTTATTTCAATGTTTTATTTGAAAATAGATGGCTTAGATTGTTTTGATAGAAACATGGTGGATTTATCTTGGAAAAAAGTAATGCTTTTATTAAAATCCTATATTTGTTTTTAAATGGAAGTTGAAAAATTCAAATATATAAAAATCTGTTAATTTTATTTTTTAATAGTTTTAAAATAAATTTCCCATTATTGATTTTTGTTAGAGAAATTTCTAGCCTAGGTAGTTAGTCAGTTATTCGGTGCAACACTCTCTTGACGCTTTACAACTCTAACAAAACATATACCGCTGGTCAAAACCTCAATGGGATGGTGATGAGTCCTCTATGAATAGTTTCTCGAGGAAGTGTGTACACATATTGTCATGAACACTTATTCGAGTGTCCAGGGATCCCAAAAACTGGAAATATTGTACCTCTTGGATGATAAACATGTTTCTCATTGTTAATGTTTTGGTATATATATTCCATTGTTTGTAAATTATTTTAGACATTACATATGAAATTATATACTCATTTTTATATAAAATGTGTATTAAGACATTTGTTTAAAGTATTCCCATAAATTGAATTGTAAAGAATTATTTGTTTTAAATATTGTTTTGAACTTTCATGCATATTTAATTAATATTTAAAAATTTATTTGGTGAATTAATTGTTGAATATTATTATGGAATCCTTAGTGATCCCCGTCTGGGATTTTATCTCACATAATACCTATTATTTTAGTTGTTTTTTAATTATATTATTCTAGTTTTGAGTAATGGTAAATCACCACTTGGAAGAGTTTCTTATTGTTAATTTTTAGGATTTTAGATTTGTGTCTGTTGGGACTTGGTTTGTTATCCAATTTTCGGGTACTTTGTGGTTGAAGTCTTGTTTTTTTACCTAATTGACTTCTGGTATAGTTCTCCCAATAGAGATTTCCATTGAGAATACTGAATTCTTACTATTTCATCCACTATTAATTTGGAAAAAAATGTTCTATGTTTTATCATGTTTGATTCCATTTTCTTGTTTCCAACCCTTGGGGATGAGAAACTCCCTTCGGCCTATGTTTGGACTGGCTTGATTATCTGGGTTCCATGGTGTTTGGGATGGTTTTTGACAAAGGTTATCCAAAATAGAATATTTATATACTAGGGGAGACCCGAGGGCTCCTACCCACCATCTAAATGGGGCTTTTGATACTCCTATCCTAATAGGTGAGGGGTTCCTAAGGAATATGGTATGGTAGTATTGTAAAAACTCCAAGGACATCATAGCTGGATCTAATAAAGGTTTGGGGAAAATCTTGTGCTACCTCATTGAAGTTCCTAATGAAACAATCATTCCCAAGATGTTGGAGGAGTCAGATAGTAAATGCGTAAGCCTCATGATATAATATTTGTGTTGTAAGATCAATAGATACATTGTAGAGTAGATAATCATCGGTATCACTCGACTTGACGTAAGGCTTTACAGTCAAGAGAGGTTTAACTACATCTATGAGATAATTTTTTGGGGAACTGACATGGATTAAATAACCCATATACTAATTTGGTTCATATCATGCATTGTGGAAGACATGGATAATCAGAATATAGTGAATATATAGATCTAGAAGTGCCTTCTCTGAAAGTGTCAGCTTGTGGAGGAGTGTTAATTGAGTCTAGTGATAAATAGTCCTGGGGAAACACCACTGAGCGAGGTGGTTCCCCACCTGAGATTAGGGTGATAACACCTTAGGATAAATCATGAATTCTCAATCCCAATGATTTAAATATCAAGTCCTTAGGTTCAGCATCATTGTTAAGCTTCATGTAGTGCTAACATTAATTCTTTGACATGTGCATGAATTATTTGGTGAGGAGGAAACATCATTGAAAGTGAGGATGTGGAGACTGCTAACTCTCATCTAGAGAGATGTTAATTTTTTTTAAAAATAATATAAATTGTTTCCCTTACTATCCTTGTCCCTCTATGCCATATACAGGATCTCATACCCTGATGTTACTAAGGTAACACTATCTATTGGTCAGGTGTGATGTATAGGGCAGTTGATTATCTAGATATTGCTGAGTCCTTGAGGTAAACATAAAAAAACCCTTCCCCGTATTCCTTTTGTCCCAAAATTTCCTTTTAGTATACTATAAAAACATTATTGTTTTACATTTCATAGGGATGACAAACTCAACTCTGGTGTGTCTTGGGATAGCTGTTGGGGCACCTAGTGATGTAGATGGGTCTCCAAAAGTAAAATTGCCTTATAAAAATTTATACCCCATCCTATAGGTATGCATGGAGGATACTGAGTATGGTTTTCTAAGAGAGATTATTCCCTAAAAAGAAATTAAAATGGTTTAAGTTTTCATTGTATATAGGTATTCATTCCAGTAAAATCTAACCAACTTTGATAGGTTGTATATTAAACTAACATACGATATTCTATAATAGTTAATGATGAGGGGGTATTTCGAAGGAGTAGATAATTGGAATTTTAAAGGGATCATAGGATCATGTTAATATCCTAGTTACCAAATGGTTAGAGCCAGTTATTTAAATAATTGGTTTTTATAACAAGTTGATATTTCAAAAATTATTTTTCCATTAAAAATTTATTTATGTTTATTGTCTTATAATACATGAAACTTTATAATAAAATAGATTAATAATTTTTTATAATACAAATTATAATATTTAATTATAAAACCTACTTTTTAAAATCAATAAAGTAATTATAATAATTAGTTATTTAATTATTCATATCTAAATAGAAATGTTTTGTTAAAAAACATCACATTTATTATTTTGTTTTAAATAAATAAATTTTTAAATTTTTAAATTTGAATTTGAAAAAATCAACATCATTTTAAATTTATCAATGTTAAACTTATCCAAATGCGAGTTTTTTATATTTTTCTAAATTGTTTTATTTTTGTGAAAAGAAAAAAACAATGATTTTTCAAATATCATAACTATTATGACATTATTATGATATAAGCATAAAATTAACATATATATTAAAAACATTCATTAATAAAATACGTGATTAAGTTGTAAAATTAATTTTTTAAAACTATTATATTTAATTTGGAAACACATTCCGGGATGTTTGGAACCTAGGTTAAATTTTATTCTAATAAAAAACAATTTTAGTCATTTTCCATTAACTAAGTGTTCACAATGATCCATTAAGTTTTGGATTTATTATCAAGTAATAAAACAATTATTTATTATCCGTAATCCAATAAATTTCATGGAGATAATTTTTATTCATGATTTTGTGGAAAATTAACTTTTATGATTAGAAAGGATTTTTTATAAAAAAATATTCCTTATGTTTTTCATACTAAATTTAAAATTAATTTATACCACCTTTAGAAATTTAATATAATAAAATGGATTCTATATTTACAAACCTAATTTATACGTTTATTTATAATTTCAAATTATTTTAGTCATAGAAACAATTTACCATAATAGAAAGGTTATGTTATCTCGATAAATGTTAAAATTGGTTAAAAGGGGTTAAACTAAGGGATGAGGCTTCTAATATCACAAAAAAATTATATTTATTTTATTTTTTGAGTTTATTACATCCTAATATCACCTGATATTATAAATTGGTCTTAACTATTTCCAATATTTTCATGAGAGTGGGTTTATATTATTTTAATGTTAACGGTATTTACAAGGGTGACACTCCCCTAACTTATAAAAGGGAACCTGCTCTTCATTCTTATTCATGCACATTGAGAATAGTAGATCAACCAATAAATACCCAAATCAATTAAAATATCTCCTAGACATGTTATATAGGTTATATTCTCAGTAAAAGACAAATCCTATAATTATTAAGGTGTAATTCAATGTAAGATATCAAAGGAGGTGGTATAAGTCTTGACACAATTCTTTCAAGTTTATTTCTTCCAGCACCTAATTCAAATCTATTATAATTGCCTTAATATAATTACAAAATATTAATATAATTAAATTTTATTATTTTTCAGTAAAAAATATTTTCTACCTCATTTCCATTAATTGTATAATTAAAATGTCGCTTGTTTGTATGTGTAGAATACTGCAAACACGAAGCTAGGTATTTAATTTTTCATCACTTTCTAAAAGTGGTTTAAATATAGATTAATTTAATTAATACATATAATATTTATGTTATATTAATATTTCTTGAAATATAAATTATTATATACCTTCCTTCCTTTCCATCCATTGAAAAATCAAAACATCACATGTGCAAACATGTGGACTGTTGCCTCTATAAAGTGATGTAATTAATTTTCTATCTCCACCATACATAGATGGTTCTCAAATAGTATATAATTAATAAAAATGATATTTATAAAATTATTATGATTCTATAGGTGATTAAGTTATAATCAATTTTCAAGGATTATAATATATGGACAGAAACATATGAGGAAAATAGAACAATTAACACCAAAATGATGATTTTAATAATGAATTATTAATAAAGGGGTAATTAAAAATTAAAAATAAATGATATATATTAATATGAATATGAATATGGTTTTTTATAGATATGTAATAAGTTTAAATTTATTATATATAAGTTTATAGTACATATAATGAAAATCGATACTTAAGGTGAGGGTTTATGTTACATTCTCACTTTTGATCGAGATTGTTTATGCTAAAATTTACATTTAGCTTGTAAGAACTCAGATCTTCTTTTCAGGTATGTTTTCCATTTTCTGGTTTTTTTTAGGAAAAGAGGAGATTTTAGAAATTTATAAAGTACATGCCATGTACTTTATGAGTACACATCGTGTACTCGGTTACAGTGGGTAGCCGGGTGATGGCCGGGTAACGGCCCTGTACACGGCCATGTGTGGTGACCTAGAGACCAGATAATTTGGTTTCTAGTGAAGGAAAGTACATTTCATGTACTTTCTTTTTTTCATTAAAGGCAGCGGGGTCACATCTGATGGACAGAACCATCTCCTTCTCGACTTAGTTCATCTGAGAGAGACAGTACAATTGTGATTCTTCTCTAGGCCCCTCCCTAAATGGCCCAATGTCCTTTATTTTCATTGATTTTTGATAACACCCCTTTCAAAGGATGTGGGGGAACCCTTAGAAGGCATGTAGGCTCAGATATTACATGCACATATGCTTTAGAGATTACATGACCCGAAGGACTTAGGGAATTCAATCAGACTATCTACAAGGAACTGCCCCTCCCCAGCATCTGCATCCTGATAGTTGCTCTCCACCATTGCATGACCGTCTGGCTAGGCTACCCGTGCAAGCACCGGCTGGTACCGATAGCATAGCCATACCCTCTCATTCTGACAATCCTTTTCCCTATGCTATGGTGAGTGAACCTGCTCTGAACTCTCTTCTGGGGCTGCTCCTTTTTTGTAGTGTGTTCGGGGCCTGCATTCATGTGGCCCGAAGGCCTTGGGGTGGCCCTAAGGCCTTAAAGTAGCCCGAAGGCCTAGATAATAAACTGGGCCGAAGGCCTTGGGTGGCCGAAAAGCCTTTCAAGACCCGATGACCAAACTGGTGGCCCGAAGGCCTAGAAGGATGAATAGTTCCTGCTACTACAGTACCAAACAGTGCATGCTACAGTTCCTGCTACATTACTGCTACAATAACTTGGAAATATGCCTCCACTCGGATTTGATCTCGAGTCTCTTGAATGCACCTAGCGAGTCCTCACCAACTGGGTTGAGGCTCATGTCTTCTTTGGGCCCTCGACTGAGCATCCATTCTCTGATTCTACATCTGTCAATTGTGTTGGGATCGCCTCAGTAAGATCTTCTTTCATCTAGAGCTTCATTTCCTAACTCCTCCTCTTTCTCATTTTATATCTGTTTTAATGTTTTAGATGTTTTTTTAGATCTACATTGTTCATGGGTGATTCAAGACTTGAGGTTCACTTATAATAATCCTAAAACGTCGATGTAGGTGGTTTGTGCCTTTCTATAGATTGTCTTTGAATTTATGTGAAAAAGTTCCCAATACCCTTGATAGGGGAATTGAGTGTTTACATTTTTAGCCCTATTAATTGCCTGATATGCTTGTATGCTTGAGTAGAGGTTAATTAAAGGTGAATTGGGTAAATTGATGTGCTTTGGAAGTGTTTTCCCATGAATTTTTTCTTGTTTTGACAGTTTGGTCTACTTTTCCTATTAGGATTTTGTTTACATTCTATGCCTAGTATTGTTATGATGGAGTGATTATTATCTATCTTGAAGTTAGGTTGTAGACTGGTTAATCAATTAGTTCTTGAGGTTTACTTTGGCTGCGTTGCATTGCTATGATCGTTTAACTTATACAGGGCCATGAGAACCTGGTGTAGTAAAACATATGGATAATGGACGTAAGGGCTTCTCCATAGTGTCTGTAATTATTTATCATGCTTTGATACCATAGGGGGGATTGACATTGAGTGATCGCTCAGAGTGTTTATAGTTATGTTATGAGGCCAGAGGAGGAATTAACGTTGAGTTCTTCCTTAGAGTGCCTGTAGGTTCTATAAAAAGACTATAGGGGGAATTGATGATGAGTGCTTCCTCAGAGAGTCTTTGATCGTGCTTGGATATAAGGGTAATTGACGTTGAGTGCTTCCTCAGAGAGCCTTTACAAAAGCTAAACCAGAGAGGTTAAACTGTGTATACTTCCCAAAGGGTTTCTTGTGTTTTCTAGGTAGGACCAGAGGGGATAGGTTTTGAGTACATCCCAGAGGGTTACCTATTTGTGATTATCTGCTTACTTGATAGGTGGTGTTTGAATGCTTTGAAAATATAGTATTCTTTACTGATGATTACTTCCTTGTTTACGACTTCTTTTTCTTATTGTCATCCATATATATTCACCGACTATTAGGAACAGATCTCTTGGTGGTTGCCTACTAGGATATAGAACCACACCCTATTTGGGTCAATCTTTTGGGCCAAATAGGTTATATTGTTTCAGGTATAGATAAGGTAATGTGCCCTTTAACATCATGTTCTTGACTGCTTTGGTAGCTGGAGAGCATGGGACCAAGCTGAGGACTGTGATGCTAAGGAGTCTTTTACTACTTTCTTTCATACATTGGTTTAGTACTATATTTCATCATTGTGATGTTTTTGGATGAATTTTTAGGCATATTTATCATTCATCATTATATATGTGCTCCAGCTACTTATTACTTTCAATATTCCATTGTTTACTATTGTATGCCATTATTACTACTTTTTTATTGTTATCTTTTCGCTTCTGTTGTGTTACTCTGCCAATGAGGGCATAGTTTCCCCACCATCAAACCCAAGGACCTCACTGCTAGTCGATAGACTTTGGAATTAGGGGAAATGCGCTTGAGGCCATGTGACCAACCAAGTATGAGGCGTCTCTGGGTGGCTTTTAGAACTGGTACTCTACAAAGTGGTATCAGAGAAGTTTTTTTCTTCTTGACATACTGTTATCAGCCTAAAGCCAGTGATATGACAGAATTGGTACTTGGTAATATTTTTTTCCTAAGAGTAGCTAACCATTGTACAGGGAAAAGCCAATCTACCTTGTTAATTTCAATTTTTTTGGTTTTGAAATTTTATAGTTGGTTTGATTTCCACCGTTGGGAGATTCACATATTTTGTGTTGTTATTGTTGATTTAATTAAGGTTTTATTTCTTGTTAAACCCTATGAGATGAGGGTATTCCATCTCATGCATCATATATGCACTTTCTAGAAAGCACATGTCATGAATTCTCTCCATTCCATTTAGGGTGATTTAGAAATTGCATGTTGTTGTGATAGATGGTGTGAAAGATTTTCATGCGGTAGTGATAAATGGCTTGATAGAATTCCTGCTTTTGATAGAGCATTAAATTGTGAAATTTTTGGCTGAATGAATTCCAAACATGGGTTCTTGAGGTTTTATGGTCCCTCACATACCAGAATATGGTGGATCATTTCACTATTATCCTTGTTTATGACATTTATAATATGACGAGTTTTGATTTGCATGGAGTATAGGCCTTCACGGATCAGAATTTGTCACTTTAATGATCATTTCAGGGTTTTTTGGGCTGCATAGTAGTATATATGGCATACATTCTAGAAAAAGCCCAGAATACATGTTGTGCAATGATGAATACAGGCCATGTGTTCTTATCTTTGAAATGAAACTATTTTTATTAAGCACACGCCCTGTAATATATGTACAAGCTGTGTAGTCTCTAACCAATTCGTTGACTGTGTGGGTAGAGACACGGGGTTGTGAAAATTTTTGTGGGACACACCGTGTACTAGATATACACGTCATGTGTTTAGATCCAGTTTATGTCCGTGTGACTAATGACATGGGTGGATAAAAGCTCATGAAATACATGTTGTGCCTCTCTTGAATGCACCGTGTAGTGTAATCCCTAGAATCTGGCTGTGTCACTAACAACGCGGGTCGGAAAAATATTCATAATACACATTGTGTCCATCTATAACATGTCGTGTAGTGTGAGCTGTGTATCCGACCGTGTCACTAACAACACGGGTTGGTGAATCTTGTCTAGTACATGCCGTGTCTGGCACTAATAGACTGTGTAGTCTTGTTCTAGGAGAGTCATGTGGCTTAGCCATGTGAAGAACTCGGGTAGGGGAAGAGGATTCAAGTACATGTCCTCTGTTAAGACAACACGTCATGTGTTTGGGGTGTTACATGACCAGTTTGGCAGGAGTAAACGCCCTTTTGAAAGGCTTAAGGGAACATGTCGTGTAAGAATTATACATGTTGTGTATCCATGTTTTTAAGAACTTGAATGATTTCATTCACTAGTTCCCTTCTTATCCTTCTATGTTTCAGTCCCTGTTAATCTTGACCTATGGTGGGATCTTGACCTTGTAGAGTCATGCCACCAAGACATCCTCCGGTTGTATGCCACCTGTAAGGTGATGATCAGACACCAGACATGGATAGTCAGGGACTACCAACAGATCCTCCTATTGTTCCAGTCTTGGCAACAACCATCATCCTAGACACAGGTGTTGATGCACAGTTCCGAGAAGGCTTTATGAGGTTCATGCAGACCTTCCGAGGAGTACTACCTCTTGCCCCATCGATGGTAGAATTGACTCAGGTCTTTCAGTAGCAGCATCCTCCCACCTTCTCAGGGGATGGAGGACCCCAAGCCATAGATTCATGGCTAGAAGCCATGTTGATGATCTTTGAGCATCTAGAGACACCTTTAAAGAGTAGGTTCATTATCACGATGTATATGCTTCGGGATTCCACGAAGAGATGGTGGTATGTGATCTCATATGACAGATGATATTAGGATATGGTTTGGGAGGAGTTTCAGCATACGTTATGTGATTAATTCTATCTGGAGACTTTGAGGGCCAATTGAGCCCAAGAATTCTTGAGCATGGAGAAGGGAGCTCTTTCTGTTAAGGAGTATTATTCTCGCTTCACCAAGCTGCAATGATTTACACCCTTTATAGGGGGAGATGGGTTGTTCCTGGAAAGGAAGTTTGAGGATGGTCTCAGATCAGAAATTTGGGCTCAGGATAACATCTTCAGGTTGACTTTGATATCTTCTATAGTCAACCAGACACTGATCACAGAGTGTAATATGAGGGATTCAGGAGCTGTGAGCTAGGGCTGTTCAGCATCCAAAGTTAGTGATTCCTTGGATGATAGCAGGATGTTCCACAGGGAGACTACACGTGAAAATCCAAGTAGGTGTTATGCACCTTCATGTTTCCATGTGGTATGCTACCAGTGTGGGAAGGTAGGGCATATGAGGCCACATTTCCTCAGAGACCTAGTGGAGTGCTGATCTTGCGGAAAGATGGGTCATCTTCCGAACTTCTGTCATATCATCTCACTAGTATCTAGGGACAGGCATTCTTCTATGACTCTGCATTCAGGAGTAGTTCCACCAGTTTCTCATCAGTCTGGTAACTGGAGTTCGACCAGGCATTCAGGCCGAGGTGGAGGTCATGGTCATGGTAGTTAGTCACCAGGATTTTAGTGACAGTGGGGTGGATCAGCTCGAGGTGGTCAAGCTGGGATTCAGGTCTGCATTGCAGGTCAGACATTTGTAGTGGAGAGAACCCTATTGGAGTAGGATCTCGGACCATCTACAGTTCTAGGTATGTCCTGGTTGCCTCAGTTTTAGCTTCATCTCTTTTCGATACAAGATATTTCCATAGCTTTATATCATTTGATGGTGTAGAGAGCCTTGGGCTCTATTTCTTTTCTTCTACTGATGTCTTTACGTTAGACACTCCGTTGGGGACTAGTACGACTAGTTTATGTCAGTGAAAGGAGTGCCCTCTTGAGGTTGGTGGGTGTCACTTCTTATGAGACCTCTATGTATTAGAGATGATGGGCTATGATGTCATTCTCGGAATGGAATGGTTAGTTACCTTCTAGGAAGTATTCGATTGCTATTGTTGTAGGGTGAGTTTCACATCATAGAAGGTAGGATCGTTTCTTTATAAGGGAGAATGGGATGTCAAGGCGAGCAGAGCAGGACCCAAGCATCATGGGTTGGGAGGTGTTACAGCCCAGATTTCTAGTCATTATCTGGATGACCAGGGTACTTCTTAGATGGACTTTCCCCCCAGTGGTGGATTGTTTCAAGGATGTCTTTCTAGAGGACTTTTCAGGTTTTCCTCCAGAGTGAGAGGTGGACTTTTCTATTGATCTTGTTCCAGGATTGGCACTGGTGTACATTCCTCTTTATAGGATGGCTACACAAGAGTTACATGAGCTCAAGAAGCAGTTGGAGGAGTTTCATGCTAAGGGTTTCATCTGTCCTAGTACTTCTTCTTGAGGTTTGCATGTCATGTTTGCAAAGAAGTCAGACGATACCCTCAGGCTTTGTGTGGATTATCGGAAGTGGAACTAGTTGACGAACAAGAACCAATATCCCTTAATAAGTATTGATGATCTATTTGATTAGCTTTGAGGATCCCGGAGGTTCTTGAAGATTAAATTGAGATCTGGTTATCATTGGTTGGGAGTTAGACCATATGATATACCTCTTATAGCATTCCAGAGTAGGTATGGTCTATAAAAGTATGTGGTTATGCCGTTCGGTCTCACAAACGCACATGAACTTTTCATGGAACCGATGAACCGAGTGTTCCATCCATACATGGACTCTTTCATGGTGGTTTTCATGGATGATATCTTGGTGTACTCTCACACTCAACATGACCCTGCTACCCATCTTGAGATCTTTTTGAGTACATTGAGAGAGAATTAGTTATATTCTAAGATCTCAAAATTCCACATTAGGATGGACTATATTCACTTCTTGGGTCATTTTATCTCAGACACAGGAGTATCAGTAGACCCAGATAAAGTGAGATAAGTAGTTTCCTGGGAGCATCCGAAGAACATCTTTGAGGTGTGGTGTTTTCTAGGCCTGGCTGGATACTACAGACGTTTCATGCGGGACTTTTCATGCTTTGCAGCGCCACTGATGGGTCTAACTAAGAAGGGTGCCAAGTTCTTGTGGTCATATTCTTGTGAGTCAACCATTTTAGAGATGAAAGGGTGGTTGAATACTACACTGGTACCAATTTTTTCAGAGTTGGGCAGGATTTCTACTGAGTACTCTGATGCTTCAAGTATTGGGCTTGGAGCAGTGGTTATCCAGGGAGAAGGAGTCGATGTGTACATGGCTCAGTAGTGGAGTCCACGTGAGAGGAATTACCTAACGCACGATCTTGAACTGGCTGCAGTTGTTCATGCCTCACGTTGTTGGAGACATTATCCATTATAAGATCATTTTGTGGTTTTCACGAACCACAAAAATCTAAAGTATATATTCACTCCGTGTGACTTGAATTCGAGACAACAAAGGTGGGCTGAGTAACTTCAGTGTTTTGAGTTTGACCTTTCTTATACTCCTGGGAAAGTTAATATGGTGGTTGATGCACTGAGTAGTAGGACTCAGATACAGGCAGTTCAAGAGGATAGTATAGAGTGGCAGCTTATGGTTGTATTCGTTGAGATACATATGGAGGTGCATGGTAGGAAAGGGTAGACATTTCTTTCTTCTGTAGCTGTTACCTCTACTCTTCCTGATCAAGTGAGAATGAGACAGCTATCAGATTCTGAAGGCCTAGTCCTATGGAAAAGTGTGTCATTAGAGGACCCTATTTTTGAATGGACCATAGGTGAGGATGAGATCATGTGTTTTCATGGGATTTTATGGGTGTCAGCATACTTACACGAGGAGCTGATGTGGGACTTTCATTCCTCAATTTGGGCAATTCATCCTACTTTCACCAAGATGTATCATGATATACACCGTCAGTATTGGTGGCTAGGTATGAAGAAAATTGATGTTGGTTTCATGATGAGGTGTTCCACCTGTTAGGAGGTGAATTTGGAGAATCAGTGACCAGCAGTGCTTTTGTAGTAGTTACCCATTACCAAGTGGAAATGGAATGATGTCGCGATATATTTCATGACAAGCCTACAAAGGTTTCCTCAAGGTAATGATGTAGTTTGGGTTGTCATTGACAGACTCATGAAGGATCCTCACTTCTTTTCGATCAAGGATACTTTTAGTGTTGATGAGCTGGGATGGTTGTACATCCGTGAGATAGTACCTATACATGGAGTTTCTCACTCCATTATGTCAGATTGGGACACAAATTTTACTTCTAGGGTCTGGATGGGATTATAGAAGGAATTTGATAAACATGAATTTCTAAGTATAGCTTACCACCCCCAGCTAGATGGCCAGTCAGAGAATATGATTCAGGTTCTTGAGGACATGCTTCATGCAATCATCCTGGATTTTGGAGGTTCTTGGGAGAAGCACATAACTCGTGTGGAGTTTTCCTACAATAATATTTTTCAGAAAACTATTTAGATGGAACCTTATAAGGATTTATATAGTAGGTCATGCCGATCACCCATATGTTGGCTAGAGGCTGGAGAGGCTGCTATGTTAGGACCTTGTCTTGTCCAGGAGACCACATAGCAAATAGAGTTGATTTAGAATAGGATGACTACTGCACAGTCTCGTCAGAAGTCTTATTCTAATCATCGGAGATGACCTTTGGAGTTCAAGTTTGGGTATCAGGTTTTCCTGCATGTCACACCAAGGTTGGGGAACATAAGGATTAGGATACAGGGTAAGCTTTCCCCAATGTAGGTTGGGTCTTTTGAGGTTTTGAAGAGAGTTGGGGTGGTGGCCTATCGGTTGCAGTTACCTCAGAGGTACCGGGCTATGCACGATGTCTTCCACGTTTCTCAGCTTCTACGTTACTTCTTAGACCTGTCTCATGTTTTTCAACCCACGTAGGTTGAGTTAGAGGTGGAAACCTTGTTCGAGGAGCATCTTATCCATGTTTTTGATCAAAGTGTGGTGGTTCTTCATGGTTGGACTATTCCTCTGGTATGAGTGCTATGGAAGCACGGGCGTGTACAGGACGAGACCTTGGAAGGGGAGGACAATGTACGATCACAGTGGCCAGAGCTATTTGAGGATTCTTCTTTTACTCCGCCTTGCTTGGGAAATTTGGGGATCAATTTCTTTAAGGGGGGATGTTTGTAAGAACCTGGATCTTCTTTTCATGTATGTTTTCTTTTTTTTTCTGGTGTTTTTGAGGAAAAGTGGAGCTTCTAGAAATTTCTTATGTACATGACGTGTACTCAGTTACTGTAGTAGCCGGGTGCTGGCTGTCTAATGTCCATGTACATGGCCGTGTGTGGTGACCTAAAGATAGCCTAATGAATGGACTGGGGATGGCAAGAACACACCATGTACTTATAAAGTACATTCTGTGTACTTTCTTTTTTTCATTGAACGTACCAGTGCTACGTATGACAGACATAACCGTCTCCTTCTCAACCTAGTTCATCTGAGAGAGACGGTACGGCCGCGATTACTATCTAGGCCCCCAACAGAGCATCTGTTCTCTGATTCGACCACCATTGATTGTGTTGGGATCACATCGGTAAGTTCTTCCTTCTTTTAGATATTCGTTTCCTGATTCATCCTCTTTCTTAGGTTATCTCTGGTTGAACCTTTTAGATGTGTTTTTATATCTATAGTGTTCTTGGGGAATTCAAGGCTAGAGGTCCACTTATAATGATACTACAACACTGAGGTAGGTGGTTTGTGCCTTTCTATAGATATTCTACGAATTTATGTGCAAAAGTTCCCAATACGCTTGAACGGGGTATTGCGTGCTTACAGTTTTAACTCTATTAATTTCGTGTCATGCTTGTATGCTTGAATAGAGGTTAATTGAACGTGAATATGGTTAATTGATGTGCTTTGGAAGTGTTTTCCCATTCCTGTTTTCTTGTTTTGACCATTTGGTCTAGTTTTCCTATTAGGTTTCTATTTACTTTCCATGCCTAGTATTGTTAGGATGGAGTGATTATTATCTGTCTTACTGTTATGCTGTAGACTGGTTATCCATGTAGTTCTTGGGGTTTACTTATTCTTCTTTTCATTTCTATGATCGTCTGACTTACATAGGTTTGTGTGAACCTGGAGTAGTAGACCATAGGGAGAATGGGTGTAAGGTCTTCTCCAAAGTGTCTCTTATTATTTATCACGCTGCGAGGCCATAGGGGGATTGATGTTGAGTGCTCCCTCAGAGTGTCTATAGTTACGTTACGAGGCTTCAGGAGGAATTGACATTGAGTGCTTCCTCAGAGTGTCTATAGGTTCTGTTAAAAGAATATATGAGGAATTGACGATATGTTCTTCCTCAGAGAGTCTTCGATCATGCTTGGATATAGTGGGAGTTGATGTTGAGTTCTTCCTCAGAGAGCCTTTACAAAAGCTGAATAAGAGGGGTTATACTCTGTGTACTTCCCAGAGGGTTGCTTGTGAATGCTAGGTAGGACCAGAGGGGATAGGTTGTGAGTACATCCCAGTGGGTTGCCTATTTTTGATTATCTTCTTACTTGATATGTGGTGTTTGAATTCTTTGAAGTTGTAGGATTGTTTACTATTGAGTACTTCTTTGTTTAATGCTTCTTTTTCTTATTTCCTGCTATATATATTCACTGACTATTTGGCACAGATCTATTGGTGGTTTCTTATTTAGATTTAGTCTCACACACTATTTGGGTCATAATTTTGGGCCCAAACAGATTATATTGTTGCAGGTATAGATAAGGGTAATCACCCTTCTACTTTAGGTTCTTGAATTCTTTGGGAGCTAGAGAGCATGAGACCAAGATTAGGCTTACGATGCTGAGGAGTTGTTTACTCTTTTCTTTCATACATTGGTTTAGTACTATATTTCATCATTGTGACGTTTTTGGATTCTTTCCAAGACATATGTATCACACGTCAATATATACATTCTCCAGCTACTTATTACTTTCAGTCTTCCGCTGTTTACTATTGTATGCAATTGTTACTACTTTCTCTATTGTTATCTATTTATCTTCTGCTATGTTACTCTGCCAATGAGGCCATAGTTTACCCACTGTCACACCCAAGGCCCTCCCTGCTAGTCGATATCCTCTTGCATTAGGGGAAATGCGCTTGAGGCCATGTGACCAACCGGGTACGGGGAACCTCTGGGCGGCTTCGGAAACGGTACGTTACAAAGTGGTATCAGAGGAGTTATTCTCTTCTTGACTTAATGTTTGGAGTCTATAGCCCGGAATAGGATGGAATTGGTACGTGGTAATAAGTTGTGCCCCTGAGTAGCTAACTCGTTTATAGGGAAAATCCAATCTACCACGTTAATTGTAATTTTTTATGGTTTTTCAATTTTACAATTTATTTGATTTTCACCGTTAGGTGATTCACATGTTCTGTGAAGTTATTGTTGTTGTTATTGAGGTTCTATTTCGGTTTCAACCTAATGAGATGAGGGTATTCCATCTCATGAATCATATAGGATCTTTCTAGAAATCACATGTCATGCATTCTTGGCATGCCATTTAGGGTGCATTAGCAATTGGATGTTATGGTGATAGATGTTGTAAAATATATGCATGTTGTTGTGATAGATGCCTTGATAGGATGCCTGCTTCTGATAGAGAATTAAATTGTGAATATTTTGGTTGAATAAATGCTAAACTTTGGTTCTTGAGGTGTTATGGGCCCTCACGGACTAGAATTTGGTGGATCATTGCACTGTTATCCTTGTTTATGACACGTATAAGATTCCAAGCTTTGATTTGTGGGGATTATGGGCCTCACATATCATAATTTAGTACATTAATATTCATTTCAGTGTGTTTATGGGCACAAAAGTAGTTTCTGAGGCTTAATGTCCAAAAAACCCAGAATACGCGCTGTGTAAGGATGAATACACGCCATGTGTTCTTCTGTTCGGAAACAAACTTTTTTTCTTAAGTACATGTTGTGTACTATATGTACATGTCGTGTAGTCTCTAACTGTGTCACTAGCTGTGTGGGAAGAGACACGGGGTTGGGAAAATTTTGGTGGGACACACCGTGTACCAAATGTACATGTCGTGTGTTTAGATCCAGTGTTTTTCCGTGTGACTAACAACATGGGTGGATAAAAGCATAAGAATTACACTTTGTGTCAGTCTTGAACACTCTGTGTAGTGTAATCCCTAGAATCTTGTCATGTCACTAACAACACGGGTCCACAAAATATTCCTAGTACACACCATGTCCATCTGGAACACACCGTGTTGTGTGAGATGTGTATTCAGCTGTGTCACTAACAACACAGGTCAGTGAAGATCGTCTAGTACACATCGTGTCTAGAACTAACATGCCATGTAGTCTTGTTCTAGGAGAGTTGTGTTGCTTATCCATGTAGAAGAACTTGGGAAAGGAAAGAGGATTCAAGTACACGCTGTGTGTTAGGACAACACGTCATGTGTTTGGGGTGTTACATGACCAGTTTGGTAGGAGTACACGCCCATGTGAAAGGCTTATGGAAACACACCGTGTAGGAATTATACACATTGTGTATCCATGTTTTGGAGAACATCAATGCTTTATTTCTATTGTTCCCTTCTTATCCTTCTAGGTTTCAGTCCCTGTTAATCTTGATCTAAGCTATGCACTTGACTTTGCTGAGTCATGCCACCAAGACATCCTTCGGTTGTATGCCAGTGGCAAGGCGATGATCTGACACCAGACATGGCTCGTCAGGGACTAAAAACAGATCCTCTAGTTGTACCAATATTGGATCCAACCATCATTCCGGACACAGGTGCTGATGCACAGTTCCGGGAGGGCTTTATGAGGTTCATGTAGACCCTCTAAGGAGTACCGCCTCTAACCCCGTCGATGGAAGAATTGACACTAGTCATTCAGTAGTATCATCCTCCCACTTTTTCAGGGGATAGAGGACCCCAGGCCATAGAGTCATGGCTAGAAATCATGTTGATGATCTTCGAGCATCTAGATATGTCTCCCGAGAGGACGGTAAATCTTGCTACATATATGCTTTAGGAATCTTCCAAGATATGTTGGGATGTGATCTCATAGGCGGGACGCTAGCAGGATATGTCTTGGGAGGAGTTTCAGCGTACCTTCTAAGATTACTTCTATTCGGAGACTTTGAGGGTCGATTGAGCCTGAGAGTTCATGAGTTTGGAGTAGGGTACTCTTTCTATTATAGAGTACTCTTCTCGCTTCACTGAGATGCAGTGCTTTACACCCTTTCTAGGGGTATATGGGTTGTTCCTGGCAAGGAAGTTTGAGTATGGTGTCAGACAGGACATTTTAGCTCAGGTGAACAACTTTTGGTTGACTTCGATATCTTCTATAGTCAACCAGGGACTGATCAGATAGCATAATTTGAGGGTTTCGGGAGCTGTGAGTCAGGTCGGTTCAGTATCCAATGTTAGTGGTTCATCAGTTGATAGAAGGATGCATCGCAGGGAGACTACACTTGGAGATCCGAGTCGGAGGGATGCACCTTCATGTAGCTAGGTGGTATGCTACCAGTTTGTGATGGTTAGGAATACAAGGCCACATTGCCCGAGAGACCCAGTGGAGTGTCGATCTTGTGGCACAATTGGCCATCTTCAGCACTTCTGTCATATCTTCCCACAAGTAGCTAGTGACAGGGGTTCTTCTATGACTCCATGCTCTGGAGTAGTGCCACTAGTTTCTCATCAGTCTGGGAACTGGGGTTCTTCCGTCCGTTCTGGATGAGGTGGAGGTCGCGGTCGTGGTAGTCAGTCACCCATCTTTCAACGACAATGGGGTGGATCTGCTCAGGGTGGTCATGTTGGGTTATAGGTCCACGTTGCAGGATAGAATTTTGTAGTGGAGAAGACCTAGCAGGAGCAAGATCATGGACCCTCTATAATTTGAGGTACGATCCTAGTTGCCTCAGTTTTTTCTTCAACACTTTTCGATATAGGGGCTTCCCATAACTTTATATCAGTTGTTGTTGTGGACAGCCTTCGGCTCTATGTCTTTTCTTCTACTATTGTATTGACCTTAGACACTCCATTGGGGACTAGAAAAGCTAGTGTATGTCATTTCTACGAGTTACCTCTTATGGTTGGTGGGTGTCACTTCTTATGGGACCTCTATGTCAAATAGATGAAAGGTTATGATGTCATTCTTGGAATGGATTGGTTTGTTCCCTTCCTGGAAGTTATCGATTTCTATCGCCGTAGGGTGAGTTTCACATCACCAGAGGGTTGATCATTTCATTATAAGGGAAAATGGGATATCTAGGCGAGCAGAGCAGGACCCAAGCATCATGGGTTGGAGGAGTTACAGCCTAGATTACTAGTCTTTATCTGTATGACTATGGGACTTCTTAAATGGACATTACCTTAGTGGTGGATCGTTTCAGGGATGTCTTTCCAGAGGAATTTTCATGTTTTCCTCCAAAGAGATAGGTGGAATTTTCTATTGAGCTTGTTCCTGGAGCGGCATTGATTTCCATTCCTCCTTATAGGATGGATACACCATAGTTACACGAGCTCAAGAAGAAGTTTGAGGAGTTGCAGGATTATGGTTTCATCTGACCGAGTACTTCTCCTTGGGGTTCGCATGTCCTGTTTTCAAACAATGTAGTTGGTCCCCTTAGAATTTGTGTGGATTATAGGAAGTTGAACTAGATGATGGTCAAGAACTGATATTCCTTAACAAGGATTGATGATCTCTTTGATCAGCTTCGAGGAGCTCAGGTGTTCTCGAAGATTGACTTGAGATCCAGTTATCATCAGTTGTGTGTTAGACCATATGATATACCTCTTAGAGCCTTCCGGAGCAGGCATGGTCTATAATAGTATGTGGTTATGTCATTCGGCCTCATGAATGTGCCTGTAGTTTTCATGGAACTGATTAACTGAGCGTTCAATCCATACTTGGATTGTTTCGTGGTGGTTTTCGTGGATGACATCATGGTGAACTCTCACAATCAACACGACCATGCTACCCATCATGAGATAATTTTGAGTACACTGAGAGAGCATCAGTTATATGCTAGGATCTCAAAATGTCACTTTTGGATGGACCAGATTCACTTCATGGGTCATGTAATCTTAGAGACAGGAGTATCAGTAGACCCAGAGAAAGTGAGAGCAGTAGTTTCCTAGGAGTAGCTGAAGAACGTTTTTAAGGTGCAGAGTTTTCTAGGGCTGGCTAGATACTACAAAAATTTCTTATTGGACGTTTCACTCTTATAAGTACCACTGACGAGCCTAACTAAGAAGGTTTCCAGATTCTTGTGGTTAGATTCTTGTGATTCAGCCTTTCATGAGCTGAATGAGAGGTTGACTTCAGCACCAATATTAGTTTTTTCAGATCTGGGAAAGATCTATATTGTGTGTTGTGATGCTTCAGGTATTGGGCTTAGATTAGTGCTTATCCAAGGGGAAGGAGTCATTGCATATGGTTCTCGGTAGTTGAGGAAAAATGTGAGGAATTTCCCAATGCACAATCTCGAACTGGCTACAGTTGGTCATGCCTTACGTTGTTGGCGACATTATCTGTTGGGAGAGAATTTTGTGGTTTTTACATACCAAAAAATTCTCAAGTATATCTTCAATTAGTGTGACTAGAATTTGAAACATCTAAGGTGGTTTGAGTACGTTCAATATTTTGACTTTGAGCATGCCTATACGCCTAGGAAAGGCAATGCGGTTGATGATGTGCTGAGTAGGAGGACTCAGATACAGGCAGTTCAGAAGACCAGCCGAGAGTGGTTGCTTATGGATATGTTCTCTAAGATGTATTTGGAGGTGTACGACATGTAGGGGAAGATGTTTCTTTATTCTGTAGTTGTTACCTATACTCTTCATGATTGAGTGCGAATGAGGTACCTATCAGATTCTGAAGGCCTAGTCCTACGAGAAAGTGTGTCAGGAGAGGAGCCTATTTTTGGATGGACCATAGGCACGGATGAGATCATGTTTTTTCATGGGCGTGTATGGGTATCAGCAGACATACGAGAGGAGCTGATGCTAGACTTTCATTCCTCGGTTTGGGTACTTCATTCTGGTGTCACCCAGTTAAATCGTGATCTACACCATCAGTATTGAAGGCCAGGTATAACTAGAGATGTTGTTGCTTTCATGATGAGGTGTTCCACCTATCAGTAGTTGACAGTAGAGCTTCAGTGAACAACATGGCTTTTGAAGCAGTTACCCATTTTTGAGTGGAAATGGAATGATGTTGTGATGGATTTCATGATAGGTCTGCTGAGGTCGCCTTGAGGGAATGATGTCATTTGGGTTGTCATTGACATACTTAAGAAGGTTTATCACTTCTTGCTGATTAAGGAGACTTTTAGTGTTGATGATTTGGCATAGTTTTACATCTACATGATAGTACATCTACATGGGGTTCCACACTCCATTGTGTCAGATAGGGATGTACGTTTTACTTCTCGGGTCTGGAAGGGATGGAAAAAGGCCTTGGGTATATAGGTACTTCTGAGTACCGATTACCACCCCCAGACAGATGTCCAGTCTGAGCGTACGATTCAGGTTCTTGAGGACATGATTCCTACATGCATCCTGGATTTTGGATGTTCTTTGGAGAAGCACATACCTCTGGTGGTGTTTTCCTACAACAATAGTTTTCAAGATACTATTTAGATGGAACCTTATGAGGCTTTATAAGGTAGGCCATGCCGATAATCCTTATGTTGGATGGAGGATAGAGAGGTAGCTATCATGGGACCTCATCTTGTCCAAGAGACCACAGAGCATATAGAGTTGATTCGGAAGAGGATGGCTACAACACAGTCTCGTCAGTAGTCTTATACTGATTATTAGAGACAACATATGGAGTTCGAGGTCGAGTAAAAGGTTTTCCTATGTGTCACACCGAGGTTAGGGCACAGAAGGATTAGGAGATAGTTTAAGCTTTCAACAAGGTACGTTGGACCATTTGAGTTTTTGGAGAGAGTTGGTCTGGTTTCCTATCGGTTGTAGTTACCTCAGAGGTACCGGTATATGCATGATGTCTTCCACGTTTCTCAGCTCCAATGTTACTTCTCAGACCCAACTCACGTTCTTCAACCCAAGGAGGTTAAGTTAGAGGTTGACACCTCATTCAAGGAGAATCCTATCCAGATTGTATATAAAAGTGAGAAGGTTATCCATTTCCGGTCAATTCCTCTAGTACGAGTTCAATGGAAGCACTGGAAAGTACAGGATGAGACCTGGGAGAGGGAGGCTGATATACGATCACAATGGTCAGAGCTGTTTGAGGATTCTTATTCTATGCTGCCTTGCTAGGGAAATTCAGGCATGAATTTCGTTAATGGGGGGAGTATGTAAGAACTGAGAACATCTTTTCTGGTATGTTTTCCTTTTTCTAGTGTTTTTGAGGAAAATAGAATCTTCTAGAAATTTCATAAGTACAGGTCATATATTTTATGAGTACACAACGTATACTCAATTACTGTGGGTAGCTAGGTCCTGGTCATGTAACGGCCCTACACACGGCCGTGTGTAGTGACCTGGGCACCGCCTAATGCCAGGTCCAGTGAAGGAAAGTATACACCATGTACTTATAAATTACACACCATGTACTTTATTTTATTCATTAAACTTACAGTGGTTGTATCTGACAGACAGAACCATCTCCTTCTTGACCTAGTTCGTCTGAGAGAGACGGTATATCTGCGATTCTTCTCTGGGCCCCCGAATGAGCATCCCTTATCTGATTCGACCGTCATCGATTGCATTGGGATAGCCTCAATAAGATCTTCTTCTTATAGTGATTTTTTTCCTGATTCCTCCTCTTTCTCAAGTAATCCTTGGCTGAACGTTTTAGACGTTTTTGTAGATCTATGGTGTTCTTGGGAGACTCAAGGTTCCGGGTTCACTTATAATGATCCTACAACACCGAGGTAGGTGGTTTGTTCCTTTCCATACAAATCATTGAATTTATGTGAAAAAGTGGACATTAACCATGACCGAGGTATTTCATGTTTATGGTTTTAGCCATATTATTTTCCTGATATGATTATATGCATTAGTATAGGTTAATTGAAGGTGAATAGGGTTAATTGTGGTGCTTTGTAAATGTTTTCCCATGCATGTTTTCTTGTCTTGACGATTAGGTCTAGTTTTCCTGTTAGGTTGTTGTTTTCCTTCCAAGCCTAGTATTGTTAGGATGGAGTGATTATTATCTATATTTCTATTATGTTATAGACTGGTTAGCCAAGTAGTTCATGAGGTTTACTTTGGAATCTTTGGATTTCTATGCTCGTTTGACTTAAACTGGGATGTGAGAACCTGTTGTAGTAGAACATAGGTAGAATACATGTAAGGGATTCTCTAGAGTGTCTATTATAATTTATCATGTTGCAAGACCATAGGGGGGATTGACATTGAGTGCTCCATCAGAGTGTATATAGTTACATTACGAGGCCACTGGAGGAATTGACGTTGAGTGCTTCCTTAGAGTGCCTGTAGGTTCCATTATAAGACTATAGGGGGAATTGACGGTGAGTTCTTCCTTAGAGAGTCATTGATCATTATTGGAAATATGGGGAATTGACGTTAAGTACTTCCTCAGAGAGCCTTAATAAAAGCTGAACCATAGTGGATAGATTGTGTGTACTTCATAGAGGGTTGATTGAGTTTTCTAGTTAGGACTAGAGGGGATAGGCTGTGAGTACATCCCAGAGGGTTACCTATTTTTGATTATCTTCTTACTTGATATATGTTCTTTGAATGCTTTAAAACGATAGGATTTATTACTATTGAGTACTTCATTGTTTACTGCTTATTTTGCTTATTTCCTGCCATATATATTCACTGACTATTAGGAACAGATCTCTCGGTGGTTGCCTATTGGGATTTAGTCTCACACCCTATTTGGGTCATGCTTTTGGGCCCAAATAGATTATATTTTTGTAGGTATAGATAAGGGAAAGCACCCTTCTACTCCAGGTTCTTGAGTGATTTGGGAGATGGAGAGCATGGGACCAAGCTGAGGCTTGCGATGCTGAGGAGTTGTTTACTATTTTCTTTCATAATTTGGTTTAGTACTTTATTTAATCATTGTGACATGTTTGGATGATTTCCTAGACATATGTATCATGCATCATTATATACGTGCTCTAGCTGCTTATTACTTTCAGTATTCTACTATTTACTATTGTATGCCATTATTACTACTCCCACTATTGTAATCTGTTTCTCTTCCACTATGTTACTATGCCAATGAGGGCATAGTTTCCCCACTATCACACCCAAGGCCCTCACTGCTAGTTTGTAGCCTCTGGCATTAGGGGAAATGTGCTTGAGGCCATGTGACCAACTGGGTACGGGGCTCCACTGGGCAGCTTCTGGAACTGGGACGTTACATAGGTAAATTTTATATTATTTATCTTACAATCCCCATATATTTTCGTATAATATGGTTATTTTGGGTATTTAAGATAATTGTTTTATTTTTATCCATGTTTTTACTCAAGAATTATGAATAAAGTTTTCTAAGAAAGTCAACCATTATTCTCATTTTTGGTCATAAATATTTCTATTCCATATCCATGTTCTTAAATATTATTTTCTAGGAGTAATTATATAATTATAAATTATTAATAAATTTATTTTTCTTCTACCATTAAATTTATTTAAAAGTTATTTAATGGATTTTTTTTTAAATTTTCCAAAAAAATCACTTTTTCCTTTTTACAAAAGTAAAAAAAATATTTTTATCATTTAAAGATTGAATAAATTTTCCTTCCATCGTGCTCATTATTCATCATCAAGATTCCATTACTAGTTTCCATTGTTTTTCAAGGAAACATTATTCCCATTTTTCAATAAATATTTATATTTTAAAATTTACAAAAAGAAATATATATTTCTTCTTATTTGCAAATAATCTTTCTACTACTTTTACAAAAGTATTTTTCATCAATTTAATTATCCTTTAAGGATTTTAATGCTTCACTGGGGATATTATATTATAATATTATCTACTTATTTTCTATAGATGTATTATGATGATGATTTTATAATTATTTTTCAAGAAATTAATTTATTTCTCATGGGTTAATTAAACTGTGAAGGAATGATGAATTGTGTTATGTTATCATAGAATATATATGAATGTACTTTTATTATGTGAATGGTGGGTCAATTATATCCCTCCAATTTATTGGGTAACATTTTATATATCATTAGAACAAAGGCAAAATGGGTGATTATCCTAATCCCAAGAGGGTACACAAGATGTTTTACCAATCCTAATAGCGTATTGCAAAGGCTTTCTAAAGCCCAAGTGGGTATTCGAGTGGTTATCCCAAGACCATGAGAATACATGGTATTTTATCCAAATCCTATGAAAATACTTGGGTGGTTATCCTAATCCTACTAAGTAATGAATTTCATGGTTATAATCCTTAACATATGATTTCTATGATTATGTTTATGGCGCATTTTTATACCACAAATGTGTGTCTTATTCTTATGATATACTCTCATGGATCATGATTGATTATTGATGATTGTGTACTCTTATGACTAGTTCCTTATGATAGATCCATATGTCATGAATCATGTTTTATGGTTTAAAAATTACTCCTCTTGATATTATAAGTTCCTATATTATCATCGTATCCTATATCTTATCTTATGCTCATGTATGATCTTTATTGATATCTCCAATGTTTAGTATTACTAGGAATATGAGATCACCAATTCATATATTTCAATTTCTCTAGGTTATAAATAAATTTTTAAGTAGGAAATTCTTAGAAAAGATACTTTGTGAGAATACTAAGTGAAAAGAATTGTATACTCACCCAAACTAGAACCTAACATATTCCATCACATACCCAAATGATGTTCTTGATCCCTGTCCACTGGATACTAGCACCTTACCATCAAAGACAAACTAAGGGAATGATTTCACCCAATATAAACTAGAAAACATGGAATAAATATATACATACACATTATGAAGAAATATAATAAGATAAAAATAATATATGTCATATAAAAAGAAACTCAAGTGTTAAAACCCAAATGTATCGAAACAAATTCCATGGTATGAGTCCAGTAACAAAGGGAAAAAACAAAAGATGAGAAATAGCTACTCTATGTGATAAGCAGATAGCATCCTACTATCTCACCAGATGCTACCCAACTCAACTAATAGAAACATTGGCACCACATTGTGGTAACTTTATTTTCCCTTCATCGAAAGATATAACCGGGTCTATACACCATCGAAGGGGTGTGTAGGGTGTGAGATAATAGGATCAATGGAATCCCACCTAGGTGTTCCATAACAAGGATTTATAAAATAATACAAACATTTTAAGCATTAAATAAAACAAAGAATTTTAATCAATAAAAAAAATTTATATCAATATCATAGTAATCATTTCCCTTTTTACACAATTCCAAATAATATAAGTATAATAGTTTTAAATCATATCACATATATCAAAGAAGGTGATCAAATATAGGCAGTATAACTCAAAATAATAGGTAACATCATACCTAGGATCACTACAGGTCATGGTATATTGAAAAATCATATCAAGACATAGAAAATAACATGCATCAAGTCACTAGACATATGCATTGAGTCTATAGAGAAGAGGAATTCCCCAAAAATTGAACCTCATAATAGTGTCTAACTAGTAACTAGAACAATATCTCCAGGGAGTAGAGGAACACCCTATGAGTAAACCCCCCAATAGTATCAATTTTTTAGGCCTATTACTATAACCTCCACTTATGAACCCTTCGATTCCCATGTGATACATTTTCAAAACCATTTCTTAAAAACCATTCCTAGAAACCATTTTGCAAATGCATTTCACAATGTTTTGAAAAAACCCATTTTATTTTTAACAAAACAAGGGGAAATCCCATATTTTCAAGAAATTTGTTTTCACACACACTCATAAATTAATAAATCAGTCATGAAAATTCATATATAAAAAATTATAAATAAGAGATAACAAGGTTTATTCAACATAGGCTAGAGATGGATCCTCCAACCAAAAAATCGAGTCTCACACACTTGAAAATAGATCCACAACCACCAATATAACCACAGAACAACAAATAATTTACAATCTATAATTCCCACACTTTAGAATCGTATTAAATAACAACTGAGGTTAGTAGAGAGGATATGACACACATGCCTCTGAGAAAATGTACCCACCACACCACAACTAGCAAAGGACCAGACCTTAGAATAAGATAACATAATGGATCTAGAAAGGATAAAGAATAACATCTTCACAAGATCAATGGATCTAATAATGTAATGCAATAATAATTCTACAATCAATGACAGTGAAGAAGTAGAAATATCCCTTACCTATAAAGGTGTAGTGCATCAAACAAAAAGACCAATCACTAAAGTAAATGATCTAAAAGGTGTGGTGGTCCCCAAAATCACATGGTAGATCTCCTAGGTTTCAAGGGAGAATCCAACATGTCGAGTGAAAAGAAAAACATACGTTCAGAATAGTTATAACCATTGGCCCTAAACTATTCCTACAATGAATCCTTTTCATGAGGTGATTTTCATTATTTACAACATATGTTGATAAATTCATCACCAAATATTTAAAATATCTTTAATAGACCTTTTCGTTATGTAAAAATGTTTCAATATTTATAAAATTTTCACTCTAAACCATTTCACGACATCTTCCTGTAAAGCATTCATATCATGTAGCCAGTTCAAGAAAAGAATGTTTCCATTATGTATATTCTTTAGAAAAAAATTACAAAATATCTCGAGTCAATATGACCCCCAAATAAACCCTCTTAATCCTTTTTTACAATTATAACCAGACATTATTAATAAATAACTTAACCCCTGAACATTAGGTCATTTCTTCCAAAAAAATATCTCCATCCTCAAAAGGTATGAAACTCGCCAAAATAAAAATAGAAACAAAATGATAGATGATAAATACATGATAGAAGGTAACAAGATGTTAAAAACTCCCTAACATAAGAATTTACATCCTTGGGAAGTCATGTGAAATAATGTAGATCTAGAAAAAGGTGAGTCCACTACTCCCTTAATAAAATTTAATACTCCAAAGTCTCATGATAATATGATATGCGTTTCTAAAACACATTGAATAACATGATAGACTTCCCACAGAAGACTTTCATCTGAAATTCAATAATCTCTATTGGATGCTCTACAATATAAATTTATGGATCTAATTAAATCTCTTCCCAACTCAGAACATGACAGGGATCAGGATGATATTTCTTAAGCTAAGATATATGGAAAACTTCTTGAATGCCTAGTAACTAATCAAAATGTTCCAAATGATAAGAAACATACCCAATCTACTTAGTGACTACAAATGGTCCATCATATCTCAGATCTAACTACCCTTATTTTCTAATCCGACGATGACCCAAATTAGGATAAACATTCTTGAAAACCCGATCACTAATAGAAAAATACAAAGGATTAAAACAATTATCAGCATATGATTTCTTCTAAATCTGGGATGTAACTAGACACTGATTTATATCCTAAATCCTCACTGACATCTCCTAAATGAGACTGGGTCCTACCAATGAGGCATCTCCCACCACTTTCCAATAGAAAGGTGACCTGTTTGGGTGAGAATATAAATCCTATACGGGATCTATTTTTATTGATCACTAATAACTATTTTTATAAAAAAAATCAACCAGTCCTAGATGGATATTCCATTATCCACAAAAAATCAAGATGTGGGAACGAAGTATATCCTCCAGGATCTAAATACCACACTATGTATGAACGTCTGTCTGTGGATGGAAATTTGTACTCAGCCTATCCTAAGTCACCATCTCCTCTTGGAGACTCTTCCAGAACAATAAAGTAATACTAGGGACCTTGTCTAAAAAAATGGTAGAGGGAACCCCATGTATCCCCAAAATATCCTACAGAAATAGCTTCACATGGTCTTTAAATTTAGTGGTTTCCCTAAACGTAATGAAATGATCCAAATTTTTTAACCAATCAATCACCACCCAAATATAATTATTTCATCAGGAAGTCATGGAAATCAAAAAAAATCCACGGACACTACATCCCTTTTCCAAACTAGCACCAGAAGAGGATGGATCCGCCCAAAAGGTTCCAAATGATCTTCCATTACCTATTACTAGGTGTAATAATGGGACATATAATTTACAATATCACACTTCATACTCAGCCACCATAATCATCATCTCATGTAATAATACATCATCATATATCATGGATGAATAGATCATGATTAACTATGATATTCAAACAAAACAATATCCTAAAAGATCCTAGAATGAGAAGCAGATCCCCATAATGGAGAACACCATCTGAATGGCCAGACCAACTAGTAACGATCCCCAACTAAAAATAGATTCTTAAATTTCTATAAAATTTCCATTCATTTCTTTACACTACATAATAGACTCAATGAGAGAATATTATAGTTGAAAAATGGTTAGAAACATGCCTACAAAATCTTCTTTAGTGTCTAGATGTAATTGAGTGAAGGGTCCCATAATGGTCAACTCCTCTTTCAGTTCCGGAATAGCCTGTGATGGTACTTTCCAATTATGAGAATCTATAACAACATTCCCCTTCCCCAGGGTGTAGGCATGGTCGAATTCAAATTTGTGAAGGTATTCCACCCACCATATCATTCTAAGAATCAATTCTTTATGAGAAAATATATAGATCAAACTCTTATGATTAGAAAAGACTTTGAACCTCACCCTAACGATATATTTTCTGCCACACTTAAGTGCATGCATAAACAGAACAAGATATAAATCATTTTTGTGGTATTTCCTTTAATTATTCCGTAGATTGTGATGTCTGTAGGCCACAACATGATCATCATGAATATGAAAAAACCCATACCATCACCAAAACCATCACACTATACCATATACCCCTTACTTGGCTTAGGTAATATTATAATATGAGTTGATGTCATGGTCCATTTCAAATAATTTAATGATAACTAGGATTTCACATCCCACATTAATTTCACCCATTTACTAGTAAGAGTAGTCAAAGATGATGCCAGCATTGAGATATCCATGATTAACCATTGATAATATCCATCAAGATCATGGATATAAGGCCCCAGCCTTAAACCTTACTTAATCTTGAGTTATTACAAGATTACACATTGAGGATCTTTTCAGGTTTAGAGTTTTAGAGAATTAGATCATGAAACTTGCATTACATTCCACATTTAAACAAAGTGGTTAAATAAAAGACAGTATTCATTCTTCCCATCAACGGAAACATATTTAAAATATAACACGGATTCTTTCTTGACACATCCTTGACACTATTATCACATCATGTACCTTTCCCTTGACCTGTGAAAAACATTTCAAAAACTTGGGATGATCATAAAAAGCTCAGTAAGGGTTATAAAAAATATGGAAAGAAAACATGAGTTCATATATACATGAGAATGAAATCATACTTTACCCATAAAACATAGGCACTTTAACATACCTCATCAAACCATGAATAAATCATAGAAAACATAAGACATAAAGGTAACTTGAGGCATTCATAATATTCTTACGTAGGGAGTAACCCTCTTGGTTACATTTGGAATACCCATCACAGAATATTCCCTAAATCTCTTCGGAGAAACCTTAACGTTTCAATCCTTCGCGTTACCCAATGCATTGGAGAGCTATATCGGGCTCACCCACCCTTAGTTTATCACGGAACCACCCGTTCTTCATAACAATGCCCAAGAACCATAACATAATCGTATCACATAAACATGAATAAAGGAAACATAACATTTCCACATTTCAATCACAATATAAAATTTTAGGATATTGAAATAATGAATCCATTCAAAAAGAAACCATTTCCAAAACCATTTAAAACATTTAATAAAGAGATTTTTGAATCAAAGTGTCTCATACCACCTTGAAGGTTTTAACATTTTAAACCATTAATATCCATATAAATAAATCCTTAAAACCATTTTGAAAACATGTATATTAATAAGAACAAATAATTAAAACATTTAAAACGATATTTTGGTTAAAGGGGTTTTACCAAAATTAGAGACACTTGAATACAATAATCGAGGAATAACATTTAGTCATAACTTTATAATATCATGAGAATAAAAGGATTCATGATATAATACTCCAAAGGACAGTATATACACCATATAAGAGTGAATTGGTGCATAACAACAATGAACCCTCAATAGAAATGTCAAATGTGATGAAATCCCTTATAAAGAAGGTATCCTTAAATTAAGGACAAATAAATCTCAAAAATATGTGTGACAAATATATATACACCCAGTATAAGTGGATATTAAGTGTAAAACAATAAAAGGTCAATCACACATATTCAATGGATGACATATTCAATGACTACAAGTTGAACCCAAAGAAATCGAAATTGGGTTAAAAAGTTCCCTTGACAGCCTAACGACATCACATCAAAATGAGTTGATGAGAGATAAAAAGTGTATCTCATCACTTGGAAATAAAATTTACATCAATAAGGATGTATGAGAACATATCCCAACATAAAAATATGTAAATTAAAAGACCCAATAAAAGAAGTCTTTTAAAAAAGAGGAGGGTGAAAGGTCCCCTTACCGACTTGGGTATCTTTCAAATCATACACCCCATGAAAGAAGGACAATAGATCATTGATGTAAATACTCATAAACGAAAGTATATTACACAAAGAGTAGAATAATGGGCAGTACATACTCCACTCAATGGAATTTGTGGCAAATGTAGCATAAATCTCACGGGAATAAAAATGAGATGAAAAATCCCTTACAAAAACTCGGCAGCCTAACGGCGCCACATAAAACTTCCGAATATGGATTGATGGGATCAAATGGGTTATCTCATCACATTACAATAAAATTTACAGCAAGAGGAATATAAATGAACATCCCCCAACATTACAAAGAGGATCTTAAAAGAAGTGACATAAAGGAGAGTACGTAAAAAGAAAGAGAGAGGTTAGATCTCTTATGAAAGTTCGGCAGCCTAACGGCGCCACTCAAAACTTCCAAAATGGATTGATGAGAGAGAATAGGGTCTCTCATCACATGAACATAAAAATTACAGTAAGTGTAATATAAAAGATCATCCCAATAACACGAAAGATGAGCTTTAAAAAGAATGACATAAAAGTGTGTACTTAAAAAGAAAGAGAGGAGTAGGATCCCTTACCTCGGGTCCGACTTGACTCGATCATTCTTTAACGTCCTGAATAATAAACTTGAGTTAATTTATACTTCCTTAAGAACCTTTTTCAAGTTAATTATTCCTTTTATATCACTTATTACCATGTCATAAACATTATGTAATCATTTAAGTTAATAATATTTGTTTTGTCGATATCTGGTTCTTATGTCGAAAGTGGACTTCTTACAATTACATGTTATTCGTATGGCCAAATGTTTATTATATCCAGAATTTTATTCATGATTTAGATATCATATATGTCATATATATCCAGTACATGCATGCATTTATAACATTACATAATCATTTAGAGGTAAGAAATGAAATGCACCGTTCATGGAGACGGTAAGCCGTACGTACGCATGAACGCTACTTTCATTTCTATTTCATATTTTATAGAATGGAATAATAATTATATAAAGTTATATTATAATTCCAGTATAATATCATATATAATATCATATTTCCATCCTTTATACATCCCACATATGGTATTTAACGAATCAAATCACTTTGAGGGGGCGGTAGTCCGCACTTCCTTAAATGAAGATATCGCGTATACCCATAATGGAAGCCATAAAGGTAAGACAAAAATGAAAAATACAGAAACATAAATAAAATATAAACATATTATATATCATATATAAAAATAGTGACATCATAATGGCCACCTTTGAAGGTGTTAAATGAGTATTGAACAATCATCGTTTCGGGAGGCAGAATTTCACCATCCACGGAAACTGTATGTTCTTTAACCATTTGATGTATTTTTGTGAGAGTGTAGCTCGAATAAATCTTATAACAACATCCTAGTATATTGAAGATACTGGTGTTGTTACAAAAGAAGTAAATAAAAAGAGTTTAGGGGGTTGGAGAAGCAAAATAAAACAAATGAACATGAGAGAATGAATTACCTTTAAAAGTGTAACTCCTTTTGATTTGAGCCTAAAGGATTCCTTTGAAAGGATTATGCCCAAATGGAATCCTCTAGGATGAGGAGAGGGATGTGGAGAGAGTAAATGGGCAGGGGTTGGCCGAGCCAAAGGCTTGAGGAGTGTGTTAAATGAGGTAGAGGTGGGGGCCTTTTATAAGAGGAGAGGAGGGGCACTTTTGGAAAGTAAAGAAATATTACTTTATTTGAAAATGTGTTTCGGTTTCAAAAGGTCCCACATTGATATAATTCGTGGATAAGGTGATAAGGCTTCGAAATCCACTCATCCAATAAGTTTTGGACATGTGTAGTTCATAGATTTTACATTATCTTTCCATTTTATTTAAATCGTCAAATAATGATATCATCGCTGCATCATTATTATGTCATAAATAATTTAATTTATTTAATGTCTAAAAATTATAAAAAAATACTATGATGTATGAAATCTTTTTATCTTTCCAATTACTATTTATAATCAAAATGATTACTTGTATAACCCCACTTAAAAATTGTTTTAGTCAAACATATCATGTTTGTGTCAATTTTACTTTTACATTAAATAAAATGTTATTTATGTCATTTCCCAACCAAAGTGGCTCCATGGGGTCCCCAAGTTGACCCATGGCTTGTCTCGGTCGGAAATGATACAACCAATAGGTGTAGGACAAGTGTCATGGGGTTTTCACATTCTTATAATATCATTTTTACCTTAAACTACACTAATTACCTCTAATCGCGATTAAAAACTTAATAAGTTACTATTCACCAAAAAATTATTTTAATCTCATTGAACCACATTTTACTTCTTAATGATAACCATGTATGTCGTATTTTTGAAAATCAAAACACAATGATGGAAAAATTTCATTTAAACGGAAAATCAGTTTTTATAAGTACCACTTAGTGGTTTCACTATTCATCAAAAATTGAAGTTTTTTAGAAAAATCCCAAAAATTCACCCTAAGCTATATTTGATATTCTGAATTCAAAAATGAAGTCCGTTTTACAAAGTTCAAAACATATAAGTCACATTAATTAATTTAATAATTAATTCCCGTTGTCATGACAAATAGCGTGTTTTATGAAACAATAAGTATCAAAAGATTGACACTAGTTTAAGTCTGATTTCAAAGTGAAATTGATTCCAACGACCACTATTGTATTTAATGGTAAAAATATTTTCTAATTTCACTTTAAAACCAATTCATAATACAATCTAATCATATAAATAAATTATATTAAAAAGTGGTTTTGAATTAAAATACAACATTTTACACTATTCATTTAAAAAATGAACTTTATCGGAAAGATACCAAAAATTTACACAAAGTAAATTTTGATGTCCCGATTCTTAATAAGAGTTTTATTTGGTCCAAAAGAATGTTTAAGAGTGAACAAAACTATATTTAATGACGGTTCTCCATCAAAAGGTGATAAGTGAACCTTTATTGAAAACTAGGGCATATACGCCTAAAATTGAATTCTTTCTGTATTTTAAGCCTTTATCTTTTATTGTATAAATGTAAAAATATTTAAGAACATATATAATAATATTTTAGTTATTTCTATCCATTCCCGCCATTACAACGGCTACATGTTAACTACCATTTAGAATAATATTATTTTATTATTAGAGTGCAACGTAAGATTCCCAAGAAACTCGTTGTTGTGTGTTGGGTACGCCATCGAGCATAGCGTCCCCTTTAAAGTCATATTAATATTTTATTCACAAATATGGATAAATATGAAAATGTCATTTTCCTTATTTACCTGGGGTGTTACATCCTTCCCCCCTTTTGGGAATTGCGTCCTCGCAATTTTAAAATAGGGCTTGGTAATATCCTTGAAAGTCCCACATCGGGAGAAGAGTCGGTAAAACAATCTCATTAAAATAAAGAAAGATAAGCACAGAGGTCACCCGAGTTAACCCATACTAGGATTACAAGTATGAAAATATGGACATGGAGGAGAAAACATAGGGTCATGTTCTGATGGAGAGTGATAGAAAACATGTTTAGGAGAAAGTTAACAATAAGAAAATCACAAACTTGTGATGGGTTAAACGGTGTTGGGTTCCCCAGTAGGAAAAGTTAATAGACAACATTTTTGTATTAAGTTACATTCTATTGAGGAATTTATTCATAAGGAAACACAATCACTTATCATGTTGACTTTCAACTTTTACACAAACTCGTATTTTCTCCAAAAGATGAGTATTTAGGAAGACTTGTTCACATTAAGAGTACTATAATCAACTTCTAGAGAATCACCTAATCCCCAAAAGAGAACTATATACATCCCATGTATTTAGGCTTTAACCAAAACCAAAAAAAAAGGTTAGTACAAGATCAGATAATCCAGAAAAGGATAACCCCTTATAAAAAGAAAATCTATTCTTAATCTCCAAAATTTGTCCAACAAAACCCAAAGTTCAACGAGGACCATCCGATAAACAATTTGTCCATAAAATTATTCAAAGTAAACCAATATAAGATTGAAACCCAAATATTTGAAGGATTTAGTCACATAGTCTTCCAAGTTAAATCGTAACATTTATCTCCAAACAACATCAGTTGCTCCTAAAGTCTCGTATTGAAAAGTAATTAACTTAATCACATATCCTCTATGATAGGTTAATCATTTTCATAAATAACCCAAAATCAACTTACTCTTAATTCATAAAATCATATAACTAAAAAGAATCAGTCAAACTAACCAGGTACTTCACGTAGTCCAGTGGTAGGCGATAAATACCAGTCGCACTTTGGTTGTGGGTTCGATTCCCGCAGCTTTGTCCGACGCGACGGGTTGTCACCCGGTCTGTGTGTTGTCCTTTTTCCAAAACTATATAATTCTTAAAACATTCTCCAAAATGAGATAAAATCTTCAAGAATAATCATAACATATTTTAACATCAAGTTTATCTCATTCCTTTCATTTTCAATCATATCATAGAGTAACCCATAATTACCTAAAAATTACGTATCATATAAACCCTAATGGTTACCTTAATAATTATTACCTGAATTTCCACATAGAGTTGGCCATCTCGTACATGATGCATTAGAGAACTCACCGAGGTTGAAGTGGTTGATCATGACTCCTTGATATTCGGTTTAGAACAACCACGAGTTTCCTCATTGAATCCTCCATTTTATCTAGTATCTTAATCAGAGAACCACCACAGTTTCCTTCAAACCTGTTGTCTCTTTGGTGCCTACTAGATCAATCCATTCACTAAAAATAGAAATTTCAGTGTGAGTATATCAACAAAATCATCATGTACTAATGAGGAAGGTAAACACTAAGATACACTTACTCATTCACTTTATCTAAAACTAGGACTCTTTCTGAAATCCTAACCATTATGGTAATGTCACTTATTCTTAAAGAATACCCTAACCTCTAAAGTTATCTAAACCGACCTCTGATACCAACTATAAGGCCCCAGCCTTAAACCTTACTTAATCTTGAGTTATTACAAGATTACACATTGGGGATCTTTTTAGGTTTAGAGTTTTAGAGAATTAGATCATGAAACTTGCATTACATTCCACATTTAAACAAAGTGGTTACATAAAAGACAGTATTCATTCTTCCCATCAACAGAAACATATTTAAAATATAACACAGATTCTTTCTTGACACATCCTTGACACTATCATCACATCATTTACCTTTCCCTTGACCTGTGAAAAACATTTCAAAAACTTGGGATGAGCATAAAAAGCTCAGTAAGGGTTATAAAAAATATGGAAAGGAAACATGAGTTCATATATACATTAGAATGAAATAATAATTTACCCATAAACATAGGCACTTTAACATACCTCATTTAACCATGAATAAATCATAAAAAACATAAGACATAAAGGTAACTTGAGGCATTCATAACATTCTTACGTAGGGAGTAACCCTCTTGGTTACGTTTGGAATACCCATCACAGAATATTCCCTAAATCTCTTCGGAGAAACCTTAACGTTTCACTCCTTCGCGTTACCCAATGCATTGGAGAGCTATATCGGGCTCACCCGCCCTTAGTTTATCACTGAACCACCCGTTCTTCATAACAATGCCCAAGAACCATAACATAATCGTATCACATAAACATGAATAAAGGAAACATAACATTTCCACATTTCAATCACAATATAACATTTTAGGATATTGAAATAATGAATCCATTCAAAAAGAAACCATTTCCAAAACCATTTAAAACATTTAATAAAGAGATTTTTGAATCAAAGTGTCCCATACCACCTTGAAGCTTTTAACATTTTAAACCATTAATATCCATATAAATAAATCCTTAAAACCATTTTGAAAACATGGATATTAATAAGAACAAATAATTAAAACATTTAAAACGATATTTTGGTTAAAGGGGTTTTACCAAAATTAGAGACACTTGAATACAATAATCGAGGAATAACATTTAGTCATAACTTTATAATATCATGAGAATAAAAGGATTCATGATATAATACTCCAAAGGATAGTATATACACCATATAAGAGTGAATTGGTGCATAACAACAATGAACCCTCAATAGAAATGTCAAATGTGATGAAATCCCTTATAAAGAAGGTATCCTCAAATTAAGGACAAATAAATCTCAAAAATATGTGTGAAAAATATATATACACCCAATATAAGTGGATATTATGTGTAAAACAATAAAAGGTCAATCACACATATTCAATGGATGACATATTCAATGACTACAAGTTGAACCCAAAGAAATCGAAATTGGGTTAAAAAGTTCCCTTGACAGCCTAACGGCATCACATCAAAATGAGTTGATGAGAGATAAAAAGTGTATCTCATCACTTGGACATAAAATTTACACCAATAAGGATGTATGAGAACATATCCCAACATAAAAATATGTAAATTAAAAGACCCAATAAAAGAAGTCTTTTAAAAAAGGGGAGGGTGAAATGTCCCCTTACCGACTTGGGTATCTTTCAAATCATACACCCCATGAAAGAAGGACAATAGATCATTGATGTAAATACTCATAAACGAAAGTATATTACACAAATAGTAGAATAATGGGCAGTACATACACCACTCAAAGGAATTTGTGGCAAATGTAGCATAAATCTCATGGGAATAAAAGTGAGATGAAAAATCCCTTACAAAAACTCGGCAGCCTAACAGCGCCACATAAAACTTCCGAATATGGATTGATGGGATCAAATGGGGTATCTCATCACATTACAATAAAATGTACAGAAAGAGGAATATAAAGGAACATCCCCCAACATTACAAAGAGGATCTTAAAAGAAGTGACATAAAGGAGAGTACGTAAAAAGAAAGAGAGAGGTTAGATCTCTTATGAAAGTTTGGCAGCCTAACGGCGCCACTCAAAACTTCCAAAATGGAATGATGAGAGAGAATAGGGTCTCTCATCACATGAACATAAAAATTACAGTAAGTTTAATATAAAATATCATCCCAATAACAAGAAAGATGAGCTTTAAAAAGAATGACATAAAAGTGTGTACTTAAAAAGAAAGAGAGGAGTAGGATCCCTTACCTCGGGTCCGACTTGACTCAATCGTTCTTTAACATCCTGAATAATAAACTTGAGTTAATTTCTACTTCCTTAAGAACCTTTTTCAAGTTCATTATTCCTTTTATATCACTTATTACCATGTCATAAACATTATGTAATCATTTAAGTTAATAATATTTGTTTTGTCGATATCTGGTTCTTAAGTCGAAAGTGGACTTCTTACAATTACATGTTGTTCGTGTGGCCAAATGTTTATTATATCCAGAATTTTATTAATGATTTAGATATCATATATGTCATATATATCCAGTACATGCATGCATTTATAACATTACATAATCATTTAGAGGTAAGAAATGAAATGCACCGTTCATGGAGACGGTAAGCCGTACGTACGCATGAACGCTACTTTCATTTCTATTTCGTATTTTATAGAATGGAATAATAATGATATAAAGGTATATTATAATTCCAGTATAATATCATATATAATATCATATTTCCATCCTTTATACATCCCACATATGGTATTTAACGAATCAAATCACTTTGAGGGGGCGGTGGTCCGCACTTCCTTAAATGAAGATATCGCGTATACCCATAATGGAAGCCATAAAGGTAAGACAAAAATGAAAAATACAGAAACATAAATAAAACATAAACATATTATATTTCATATATAAAAATAGTGACATCATAATGGCCACATTTTAAGGTGTTAAATGTGTATTGAACTATCATCGTTTCGGGAGGCAGAATTTCACCATCCACGGAAACCGTATGTTCTATAACCATTTGATGTAGTTGTGTGAGAGTGTAGCTCGAATAAATCTTGTAACAACATCCTAGTATATTGAAGATACTGGGTTTGTTACAAAATAAGTAAATAAAAAGAGGTTAGGGGGTTGGAGAAGCAAAATAAAACAAATGAACATGAGAGAATGAATTACCTTTAAAAGTGTAACTCCTTTTGATTTGAGCCTAAAGGCTTCCTTTGAAAGTATTCTGCCCAAAGGGAATCCTCTATTATTAGGAGAGGGATGTGGAGAGAGTAAATGGGAAGGGTTTGGCCGAGCCAAAGGCTTGAGGAGTGTGTTAAATGAGGTAGAGGTGGGGGCCTTTTATAAGAGGAGAGGAGGGGCACTTTTGGAAAGTAAAAAATATTACTTTATTTGAAAATGTGTTTCGGTTTCAAAAGGTCCCAAATTGATATAATTAGTGGATAAGGTGATAAGGCTTCGAAATCCACTCATCCAATAAGTTTTGGACATGTGTAGTTCATAGATTTTACATTATCTTTCCATTTTATTTAAATCGTCCAATAATGATGTCATCGCTGCATCATTATTATGTCATAAATAATTTAATTTATTTAATGTCTAAAAATTATTAAAAAAAATACTATGATGTAGGAAATATTTTTAGCTTTCCAATGACTATTTATAATCAAAATGATGACTTGTATAACCCCACTTAAAAATTGTTTTAGTAAAACATATCATGTTTGTGTCAATTTTACTTTTACATTAAATCAAATGTTATTTATGTCATTTCCCAACCAAAGTGGCTATATGGGGTCCCCAAGTTGACCCATGGCTTTTCCTGGTCGGCCATGATAAAACCAATAGGTGTAGGACAAGTTTCATGGTGTTTTCACATTCTTATAATATCATTTTTACCTTAAACTACACTAATTACCTCTAATCGCGATTAAAAACTTAATAAGTTACTATTCACCAAAAAAATTATTTTAATCTCATTGAACCACATTTTACTTCTTAATGACAACCATGTATGTCGGATTTTTTAAAATCAAAACACAATGATCGAAAAATTTCATTTAAACGGAAAATCGGTTTTTATAAGTACCACTTAGTGGTTTCACTATTCATCAAAAATTGATGTTTTTCAGAAAAATCCCAAAAATTCACCCTAAGCTATATTTGATATTCTGAATTCAAAAATGAAGTCCGTTTTACAAAGTTCAAAACATATAAGTCACATTAATTAATTTAATAATTAATTCCCGCTGTCATGACAAATAGCGTGTTTTATGAAACAATAAGTATCAAAAGATTGACACTAGTTTATGTCTGATTTGAAAGTGAAATTGATTCCAACGACAACTATTGGATTTAATGGTAAAAATATTTTCTAATTTCACTTTAAAACCAATTCAAAATATAATCTAATCATATAAATAAATTAGATTAAAAAGTGGTTTTGAATTAAAATACAACATTTTACACTATTCATTTAAAAAAATGAACTTTATCGGAAAGATACCAAAAATTTACACAAAGTAAATTTTGATGTCCCGATTCTTAATAAGAGTTTTATTTGGTCCAAAATAATTTTTAAGAGTGAACAAAACTATATTTAATGACGGTTCTCCATCAAAAGGTGATAAGTGAACCTTTAGTGAAAACTAGGGCATATACCCCTAAAATTGAATTCTTTCCGTATTTTAAGCCTTTATATTTTATTGTATAAATGTAAAAATATTTAAGAACATATATAATCATATTTTAGTTATTTCTATCCATTCCCGCCATTACAACAGCTACATGTTAACTACCATTTAGAATAATATTATTTTATTATTAGAGTGCAACGTAAGATTCCCAAGAAACTCGTTGTTGCATGTTGGGTATGCCATCGAGCATAGCGTCACCTTTAAAGTCATATTAATATTTTATTAACAAATATGGATAAATATGAAAATGTCATATTCCTTATTTACCTGGGGTGTTACAATGGAATCTCGGAATCTCAAAAGAATTCTGTAGTATCTCCAGGGAGAAGACAACATTCACATTATCGGGATCAACCAAAAAGTCATGCTCAAAAATCAAGTTCCCCAAGAACATAACTTCTTGGATCTGGAGTATATATTTTGAAATATTTCCATATAACAGGTGACACCACAAGATTTACAAAACCAAAATGAAATTGTGATCTTACTCACATATAGATCTAGAATAAACCAAAATATCATCCCCAAACACTAACATAAAGGTGTCAAGATACTCATAGAATATTTGGTTCATAAAATCTATAGAAAAACTAAAGGATAATTAGTCATACCAAAAAGTAATCACAAGATATTTTTAATAGAGATAAATTCTCCAGAAATATGTGTTTGGTATATCATACTATTTAACTCTAAGATGATGTAAACTGGACAAGAGATCAGTGTTAGAAAAACACTTTACCCCTTTTAACTAGTTAAAAAAATAATCCACATGATGAAAATGATACGTATTCTTATCCATCAACCAATTCAAATTCTAATAGTCCATGAAAAATTAGAGTGAACCATCTGGCTTCTTATCAAAGAAAAATATGGATTCCCAAGGTGAAACACTTGGGGGAATGAAAACTTTTCCCATCAGATCATCAAACTAAAACATGATATCTTTTAATTTTATCAATGTTATGTGATATAAGGGTACTGAAACTGATTGTGTACTTTTAACCAGGTCAATCGTGAACTCTACCTACTTTTAGAAAGTATGATATGATAAGTTATATGGAGAAAGATTAGGAAATTCATAAACATTAGTATGAAGATAAACAAAAAAAAGATAAATCCTCATGCTCAACTATTAATGCTGGAAAGAATCTCCTAAGCTCTAGGTGGGAAGGTCACACACAACTGACGTCATATCCCACTCTCCCTAAAATACGTGAGTGCCTCTATTAGGAGTTATTTCAAATAAAAATTGATGATAAAAATAAATCCTATAATAGTTATCAATAATAGAATCCATCTAAATGATGGTGTCAAACATATCTAGACCAACAATGAGAATTCCTATACTAACTCTGCATCATCTATCGAAATAAAAAAACACCAAAATCCCTTTCTCTTTCCCCATCCCAAGAGGCCTTTATAACTCCATAAAAATGGTTAGGAGACCCATAAGAGGTTTAAGAATATCTAAAAATGGTAAGAAATAAATCTTTGGGAGGCAATGTTATCCAATAAAGCATCCACTACAAAAGATGAAATTAATATGGTTCGTATCACTATCATTGACCAGATGTGAAAGTCTATCACAAAATCAACTACAACATGAAGTTTATTCAATATTGAGGACTATGGTTAAAACCCTATAGTCCATGAAGCATCATAATGTGGAATAGACATAGCTTGAATATCAATATATATGGTGATAGAGGCCACAACCATTACACAAATTTGTAGCGACCATACAAGAATGTCATATGTGTCCAATTATTCCACATTGATATAATGTTATGGGAAAACTACTATAAGTAACTAATAGTGTTGAGGATTACGATTATTGATAACTAACTCCACCATCCATTTAATGCTCATGTCACATCCTCTTCTTTCCTTAAGAGCCTCTAAAGCTGCCACTGGGTGGAAGATAAGGATAAGAATGTCAACCCCTACCTTCTATATCAATTTATTCCATCATACCAATGTTTTCCAATGACACATAAGTACCTATGATTTGATATATAGTCTCAAAAATTGTAGATACTTATAATCATTGAGATGATCAATATTTACTACCTTAGGAGAAAAACAAACCATCTTTGTGAAATTATTGGTGTACACTGACACCAAACTCTCTCCCTTCTAAAAGGAGATGATCTCCATATAATTTTCAATTATCATAGACTCTATATAGAACTATTGGAATGCGAGTGTCTTGAAACCCTTCCATTCCAATCCCAAATTTCAATCCACATTTACCATGAAATCCCACCATCACTTGTTGGGACACTCAAGTATGAACATTGATCATTTCACCTTGATATTCTCAGGTGTATCTAGGAAGTCAGATATCTAATTAAACTTTTATATACAGTCATCCACCTATTGAGGTTCATTCATACCTCTAAAGGATGGTGGCTTCTCACATACGAACCCCTTTATCGATCATTTTCCCTTATATCTCTTGGTTTTACCTTAACAACTGTTTTATGGTCTTGTGGTACATTTTAGTCCATGGAGCAGAATTATCGCATGACAGAGTCTATAATATTCCAATACAATGGTAGATTCCCTTGAGGAGAATCCACTAAACCTTTCTATAGGACTGATAGAATACATCTTTATGGAATTTCACTACACACCAAAAATAGAATAAGTGGTAAAATTGTGGTAAAATCTCAATTCAAAGAAAAAAACATAACCAAAAACTAATATTTTGATCAAGAATACGAAATAGGAGACACACATCCCAAAATCCTATAGTAACTTGAGACTCTTCATAGAAATATTTGGCTAGGAACTCACTATAGCATACCCCTCATGTCCATCCGATTCTATCTCCATTCTACCAACATCCCAAAACTAAGCACCAAACATGAGCTCTAATACCAAACTATAAAAAACTAACCCAGATACACACCCGACCAGTCACCCAACCTTACTCATCACATACCTGAAGGGTGTTCCAAGTCCTTAGGGGTTGAAGAATAGATCATGGGCCTCAAATAAAACCATATTTAATTATTTATCCCAAACTAAATTACAAAACATGGTATATGTATACATATATAGAATGAAGAAATAAGGGAAGAGAAAAATAAGAAATATATTCCATAGTAAAAAAGGAAACAATTTTGGAAATTTAGAAAAAAAGTAGCTAAAAACTCTAAGTTATGATTCCAACAATAGAGGAAAAAACTAAATATGGGAAACAACTACTCCATGGGTTAATTAGATAACATCTTTCTATCTAACCACTAGCTAGACAACTTGTCTAATAGAAGCATCACTACCTCACTCTGGTGAATTACATTTCCCTACCTAAAAAGGAATAATAAGGTCTATGAACCACACAAGGGGTGTGAATGTTGTGAGCTAATAGGATTAGAAGGATCCCACCCAAATGTTCCATAATAAGTCTCTATAAAAAAATAAAAATTCTCAACATGAAATAAAATAATGAATGATAATCATCTTAACATATTTTTATTGAAAAATGTTGGTAAACATCACCCTTTTCAATAATTTCAAAAAATGGACATAAAAAAGTTTTGATGAATATCAAAGATACCATTGCAAGTATTCATATCCAAGTAGTATTACTCATAATCACATATAACATCATGCTACGTATCACTATCAGTTAGGATATCTAGAAAACTTGTACCCAGCTATAGACAATTGGATGTATCAAGTCCCTAGACATATGAATTTAATCTAGATATCATAAGAACACACTAAAAAGTGAACCTACCAATATTATCAAACAATTCTATAGACAAGTAGTACTAGGTAAGATAGGAATATCCCATGAGTAAACCCCTCGATAGTATCAACAGATGAGGCATATTACCACACCTTCCTCTTATGTACCCATGGTTTCCCATGTGCTAAATTTTCCTAACCATTTCATAAAAAACATTCTTCAAATCCATTTTCAAACACATTTCCCAATGATATGAAAATACCCATTTTCCTTTCACCAAAAGAAGGGGAAAACTGTATTTTCATAAAAACCCATTTTCACAAACATAAAGTCAATTAATCAATAAATCATTCCATTTAATGTATAAAATAATTTATAAATTCAAGTTATCATGGTTTATCAAACAACATCTAAAGAAAGAATCACATACCATAAAATCAAGTATAATGTTCTTGCAACTGGATCCATAACCATTTAATGGAATATATAAGGCCAAACAAGGTCCTACCTATGATTTCCACACTTTAGAATAGTATTCCATAAAAAATAAGGATGGTAGAGAGGTTAGTTCACACATGAAATAGAGAAATCACACCTTCCGCAACATAACTAACAATGGACTGGCCCCTAAATAAGATCACATAATTTATTTAGAAAGGATCAAGAAAAAAATCACCACAAGATCAATGGATCTAAAAATATAACACAATAACACTACTGTGGAAAACAACAATAAATATATAGAATGATCACTTACTTGGAGAATTTCACTGCATGCACCATGAAGATCAATCACCCAAAAAAATATATAAAATGAGTGTAGTTCCCCAAAATTTCATGGGATAACTCCTAGATTTTAAGAGATAATCATAAACCTAGGATTATAATAAAATCATATGTACAACATGGTTTAAATTTCTATCGCAGAATCATTCATGACGTGAATCCTTTTCATTATTTGAGTTTCATTATTTAAAAGATACGGTGAAAAGGGAGTCACATCAAATTAAAAATAATTATAATAGGCCTTTTCTCAATGTGAACCAATTTCATGGATTGTAAAATTTTTACGATCATTACCAGTTCAAATTATCTATTAATAAAAGTTTGTTTTACTAGTTCACAATGTGAAATTACAATAAGAATATTCTATAGTAAAACTTAAAAAAATCCCTCAATTCATCCAGGACCCCAAAGGACATCCTCTAAAACCTTTTATACATTTATACTCGGACTCCATTAATTCAAAAAAACATACAACCCCTAACTATAGTTCATTTTCCCCAACAACTAATCTCCATCCTCGAAGGGTCTGAAATGAACCAAAACAAAAAGATATATAGAAAGAGATATGAGAATCACTTGAAAGAATTTATTGGGATTATACAAAATAAATTTGTGAGAGATATTAAAGATCTTTCATGAGAAAAGGTTATTATGTATATTGTCTCCAAATACTCTAAAAAATTATGTTTCATGGGAATGTATAACTATGAAATGTATTTAATATTAACCTAAAATGACGTAATATCTATGTAATAAGTTCTCTGGTTGACTCCTTTAGTTTCAATATAGGGTTTAGTTATTTCTGTACATTTGGATATCGAAAATGAGAGGATATAACCTATAATAAACTATGATTAATAAAAATATATAGGATTAACCAAATTCTCCATAGGTTGATTAGAATGTGTCATAATTTAGTAAATCATAGGGATGATTTTCATTATCGTAAAATTTAATACTTTTATTATTGATTATTGATAATAGAACTACTATTTTTGACTTTATTCAATAGATCAAACTAGGAGGAATAATTTTAATAAATAATGTGATGGACAATGCAATGGTTGTCCTCATGAGAATCCAAATGGAATGGTAGTTGGCATATAAAATCATGCGGCTTTTCTCACCCAATTATCCCAAGATATTAATGGTAACATGAATCATGGTGAACATCCAAATGTCCAAATCATGAAACAACTCACCATTGATTCTTTCATGTGGTCCCATCCACCTTTCTTCAGTGGGTCCCCCAATCCACTTATTGCTAACAAATAATCCAACTATAGAGAAAATATATTTTTCATTCTCTAGTGCTTGGACCGTAAGATTTTTTTTTTGGTTTTGTATAATTTGGAAGGTGAAGAATATTTGTGGTGGACTCTTTTTATTAATAAGAGGTAGGTGGAAGAAATTTTCCCCTTACATAGGAAGAGATTAAGAATATATTTTTCAATAAGTATTTTCCTTGAAATATTTATACTAAAATTAAGAGGGAATTCTTTGAACTAAAGTACAAGGATGATTAATCTATTAGTATATATGATGAAAATATCACCTGACTTGTATGGTATGATTCTAATTTTATCATAACCCATGATAGTAAAATTTATCTATTCTTTAGTGGTTTAAAACCATGTCTTTGAATGGAATTGATAATAATAGACTTTTATAACTATGAATAAATCAATCAATGTTCTATAAAGGAATAAATTAAGATTACAGATTATCATTATTCTAATAAATTTTTTGTTATGAATATAAAAATGGATTTTTATAGAGATTAAAATAATAAAACCCATGGAGGAAATAAAATTAATATTCATCAACACCAAAAATATTAGAATAATATTAGGTTAAATTGTCTCCATGTAATCAGTAAATGATTAAAGCATGGAAGAGAAGTCCATATAACACATGAATGTCAATGTTATGGGAAGATACCATCCAATGAAATGAGTAGAGATAAATCTCATCATAATATTCCACCCATACACCAATGTTATAATTATAAAGATTGTTGAAATTACACTAACTATTTCCTAAATCCAATGGCTAATAATAATAGTCATCATTAACAAACTCCAAATAAAAAGGACAAAAGGAATGATTGTACAATCACAACTAATTAGGTGGGTCACGAAAATTTAGTGGTGAAAGGAACACTTATCATCCACTCTAAAATTATAAATATCTTTTGGGATTCTGGTTTTAATAATTATTTTATATCTGAAGAATTTTACAATAGTATCACATCACCACCTCAATATTTTGATATTGATTTACTAGTGAAAGCATATAATGGTAGAATGATATTATATCAATTCTATAGAACCTATCTAATATATTTTTTTGTTAATGTTCTTCTTAAAAATATTAGTATTTTCCTTATAGTATGATTTGATGTGCTTTTGGACCTCGATTGGCTCTCTCTATATAGATCCCAAAATAAATTCTAAGAAAGGGATGCCACATAGGATATTCAAAATCGACAAACGATAATCTATCAAGGTGAAAATGCACATGAACATCCATTATAAATTAATTCATTTTTATGGTTTTATTACTTATTCATGAGTGGTATTTGTTACAAATGATTGGGGAAAAATCATAATTGAATGTATGCCTATTGTTCAGGAATATGCCAATGTAATTCTTGAAGTATTGTGGATTAATTCCCCCAAATAATGAGGTTGATCTTTAAAAAGAACCCATACCAGGTTCTATGAATATTTAAAATACCCCTTACCGAATTAAACAAATTTAGTTATAAGGAATGATGAAGAACCTCTAAGAGAACCTATAAAAGGTATTCATATTCCAATGTTCGTCACCATGTGTTGTGCCTATTTATTTTGTTAAGAATATAGATGGATCAATGAATATTTACCTTAATTATTAGGATCATAACACTACTTATCACAAGAAAAGGTATCATATACAATATATTGATTTCTTTTTTGATCATCTATGTGAAGATCAATAATTTTTTAAGATTAATTTTAAATATATATATCATTAGTTAAGGGTAAAAAAGTGAGGATACACCCAATATAGCGTTTCATATGAGGTGTGGATACTATGAATTTATAGTGTTTCTATCTTCACTTATCGACGTCTCTATTATCTTTATAGATTGAATGGATAGAATCATTAGATATTTCCTTGATTAGTTTGTGGTATTCATTATATTTGATATTCTCATATATTACAAGAGCTGGGAAGAGCATGAATATCATTTGAGGATTCATGATAAAGACCATGAGAGAGAAGAATATAATTTCCAAATTAATTAAGTGTGAATTTTATCTATAGAAAGTATCATTATTGGTTTTTATAATTACAAGAAAGTGTATTTTGGTGGATACTTAAAAAATGTAAGTTATTGAGTAATGGCACAGAACAACCATTGTGACTAGAATATTTAGTTTTCTTACATTGGATTGTTATTATAAATGCTTTGTGATAAATTTCCCATGGATATAGAAAATAATAACCAAGTTGAGGTGGAAAGGATTCATGTTTCGGATAGATGAATCTTGTGAAAATATCAATGGGAAAAAGAAAAGGTAGGTCAATGAAACTATGCTTACACTCTCCTAAAGTAAAGAGAAGTTTTTAATATTTTTCAATGCATCAAATAAGGTAACGGTATGTGTTATAATAAAGAATTAAATGGTATTAGTTTATTTCTCATGAAAATTGTTTCATTATGAGTAAAATTACCTGACTCGTGATTTGGATATAGGAGTGGTAATTCAGGCATTGAAAATATAGAGGAATTATCTTTATAGTGAAATGTTATATATATATATATATTTATTATAAAATATTGAAATATATATTCAAATAGAAATAGATAAATATGTGTCAAAGTATATGGTTGGAGTTGATTAAATATTATGAATACTAAATAAATTTCACATTGGGAAGGAAATAAGGCGGTTGATTCTCTAAATTAAAAGGACCATGATAGGTTTTCCATGATGAGGATTAAAATAATAAATTACTTACATATTTTTAGAGGATGAACCTTGAAATCGTGAGGGTAAGGGACAAATGTTATCTTCCACAAATGAATATCTAAAAATCCTTCCATTTTAAGATTTAATAGGCAAAAAATAGGGATTCAGATCTACAAATGAAGGTATGAAATGTTCTAGAGTTCAATAATGTCCTTGAGGGGATGATAAATTTAAAAAACTAGATATGGGTTACTTCAATACGAGAATTGAAGAATGATATATAGGACGAATCACATATCCCATCATTATCTTTCCATTTTGGAATTACTAGGATGTATATTAATATCAAATAGAATTTAGGGTAGGAGGTCTTGAAAAGGGATATTATGAAGTGTGTATCTTGATGCCTAGTATATGAGAAAGTTACGAATAAATGTTATAAGTTTGAGGGGGTTATGCAATTATAACCCATACTTGTATGAAAATGGTAAAAATCACCATAGATTTCATCATAGGACTCCCCAAGACATATAAAGTAAATAAAACCATTTAGGTTATAGTCAATTTCCATACAATGTCAGTGCATATAATTTATTTTAGAAAAAATTTCTCTCCTTAACAAATTTACTAGATATACATTAAGGAAGTGATAAGGTTACATGGAGTGCCCCTATCAATCGTATATAATTGAGATCTGAGGTTTGCCTCAATGTTCTAGAGAAGTATTCAATAAGAGTTGCACATGTAGTTGGACTTTATCACTACATGTCATCCTAATACAAATGGTAAATATGAGAGGACCATTCAACCATAATAAGATATGATATGATATTTCTCTATGGATTTAGAATGTGGTTGGGATCAACACATTCTTATAGTATAATTTACCATTAAAAATAAATTTCACTTGACTATTAATATGGATATTTATAATGGCATCTATAGAAATAAATAGATAACTTCAGTATGTTGGGTTGAAGTTTGAGAACAAAAGCTTTTAGGACATGAACTAGCTATGGAAATGGTAGAGAAGGTAATATCTATTTAGTAGTATATCATATAAGGGTCAATTGAAAACTCATTCTAAAAAATGATAGAGATATATTGTGTTAAAATTTAGTGAAAATGTATTACTATGAATATATCCTTGGAAGAATGTTATGATATTTGGAAAGAAGGGGAATTTGAGCCCCAAATATATCAGTTCCTACAAGATTCATGCTCATATCGAGACTATATTTTATCACATTGAACTACAAACAAACTTCTCTCATTTTCATGATGTATCACATGCATATATTTTGAGGAAGTAAATACTGAACCCTTTACATGTATTAAAATCAGAATATGTACATTTACACCAGGATCTTTCATATAAGGTATAATCAAAAAATATTATTTTTAAAAGAGAAATTATTTCGGAATAAGACCACACAATTAATCAATGTTCTATTGTTAAACCAAAAATTTAATTAAGTTATGTGGAAAACCAAGGATTTAATAATGTAGATGCATCCTCATTTTTTCATTAGAGTAATGAAATTTCTACAAAAAAAATTCTTAAGAGTGGGTAGAATGTAACACCCTATGATTTTAGAATAGATTTTTCTTTTAAAATAAATTCATTGTGTTTGATAGCTTGTGGTACATGGAACATTGAACTAAAGGGAATAATTATTTATTATAAAAAATTAAATATATTTCGAAAACATTATATGAAACATAATTAATAAAATAAATTAAGTGATTATAAGAACTCATTTAATTATTCATAGCTAAAAATAAATGTTTTATTTAAAAAGATATTTTTATTTATTTATTTATAAGTTAATTTTCTATATTTTAGAATATTAATTTGAGAAAATTATATTAATTTTTGAATTCAGAAAAAAAAATTACTTAAGGCCAATTTTTGATATTTTTTTTGAATGTTTTGATTTTTATGTAAAGAGTAAAAAATATTTTTTTTTCAAATACAATAACATTTATGACATCATTATGACATAATCCTTATTTAAAAATATATTAAATATTTTTATGAACCAAATATGTGATTAAAGAGTAAAAAAATAATTTTAGACTATTATTTTAAAATTTGAAATACATTCTTGACTTTTTTGGAACCAAAGTTATATTTTTTTATAATTAAAAACTATTTTAGTCATTTTCATCTAATTACATATTCAAAATGATGTATTTGGTTTTCAATTTCTTTTAAAATCATAGAACACTTATTTTTATAATCAATAATCTCATAAATCTCATGGATATAAATTTTATACATGAATTTTGTAACTCCATGAGGCTTTAAAATTTATTTCATTTTAAATAAATTCAATCACTTTGATGTCTTTTGATGCACACAACAGTAAGTTTAAACAAAAATACTATATTAAAATGATATTTAAACATGATCGTTACAAACTAGCCATTAAGTTTTATAGTATAAGTAGTAAAAACTTAATTATGAATTCTATATAGTTTATTTATATAGAGAATAAATTAAATGTATATCTATTTATTAAAAATAAAATAAGAATCATTTGGAATAAAAAGAAATGTTTTATGGAAAAATTGTGTTTTCTTATAAAAGTTGGTTTATTCATTATCTACACACATAATTTAATGTTAAATTTACAAATTTTAGAAAATTTATAAGATAAAATTAAAATAATTTTTTAATTCATCATTCAAAATTTTCTTAGGGTGATTTTTTTATTTTTTAAAAAAGTTTCATTTTTTGATTAATAGTGAAACAAATACAGATTTTTATTGAAAGCTACCTTCTTTAAAATTATTTAAAAAGATAAGATATATTTTCAATTTGTTTTAAAGAAACATTAGTTCAATAATATAATAATTAATACAATTTAATCCAATGGAATCAATAGTTGAATTTTGATATTAAAACCTTTTATACTTATGAGAATTTCTCTTTGAAAACTCAAATTTTCATCACGACTGTTGATATATTTCTAAATTGGATTCTTCCAATTCTAAGAATTGAATTTGTAAAAATATATTCCTTATTTTTATAAATATAATTTATATTATATAATAAGTTCGACTTAATTTGTTACCATTATTAATTGTAAAATCATTAAATATTAATTATCCTGGTTAAGTTAAAAACTTATTTACTGGGGGTTAATATAAAAAGATAACGGTTAAAATTACATAAAAACATGTAAAAAACAAATTATATAGACATATTTAGACCTTAATACCTCCAGGGGTCTATAATGCCTCATTTTTAGGCATTTTTTCATTATAAAAATGTGTGCTTAATTGGTTCTTTTAAAAAAAACATGTATGCCATCTCCCACACTTATAAAATACTTCCTGCTATCTTTCCCTATTTACACATAAAAATCCATTTGGTTCATCAAAAACATGAAATTATCACTTAAATACTCTCCTCCCAACATTTTAAAGCCATTGTTTTGATGATAAATCCATCCAAGGATTGATTTTGGTGTAAACCTAAAGAAGTTTTCTGAATAAGAGGTAACGTTCTTAAATGAGAATATTTATTTTATTTATTATTACATATCCTTAAAATAATATTATACCATGATTATATAATTAAATTATTATATTAATTAAACTAATATGTAATTATTTTTTGTTCATGAATTATATCTATCTCTTCTTCCATCAAATGGGAAATGAAATTATAGATCGTGTATACGACAAACTACCACCTTGAAAACTGATTTAATTATTTTTTCCATTACCACCATCCAAGGATAGATATAATTAAGGATTTAACACATTTATATGGTGTTTCTGATATTATTATACAAATTTAATTTTAATATCACATAATCCTTTTTATGTTTCATTCCCCATTAAAATAGGATAATATTGATTGTATATACGACAGACTACTGCCTTACGAAGGGATGTGATTCATTTTTCACATAAAAATTACACGAAACATAATAAATATATATTTAATGAATATATGTGATATATATTACATGATATAAATTCCTTAAAAATAATATATCCCACACTTTCTTACCCTTTCACTCGTTAAGGGACCGATAATGTTGCTAATACATACGTATGGCCCACCATCTCCACGAAGTGAGGTGACTCATTTTCCATGAACAACATTAAAGAATGGTTCTAATTATTTTTCTTCTAATAAAATGTAATATTAATAACATTATTATAAATATATATATTATTTTTTATAACCAATTTACAAGAACCAAAACATTCATGAAAAAACAAATATGAGAAAACGAGACAATTAACACCTAAAATAATGAAAATAATGAAATATTATTAACCAATGGGTGGTATATTATTATCATATTATAATATATGATATTATAAATATGATTATGGTTTTTTGATAAATTAATAACCTGACTAAATCCATTATATATGATCCAAAATCATGTTCCACAAAAGGAAAACATAAGGTAAGGGATTTTGTCTCAATTTCCATTTCATTGAGACATATTTATTAATATGAACCTATTATCTTTTATGTGGTATTAATACTACCCATTTCATGTTTTTTACATTAATTAATATTTATTAATGATTAATAATGATTTATTTCATGTTTATTCTTAAAGGGATTATACTCTAAAAGTAACTAAAGATGTCAAAATTATTGTGCAATCTCCCTTTCCTTTGTGATTGTTTACTTTTTTCTGAAACAGTAACTTTATTGTGAAAATTTTTCATTTATAATTACATTTATATTATATATATATATATATTCTTGTATGATGGATATTATTACCTCCTAAACTTTATACCATTTTTAAATAACGTGTTTACTTTGATATTTATTTTATTAATAGGTAAATATTGATAAATTATATCCTTAACATAATACGGATATTTGATGATAAATAATATTGTTTATGAATAAAATTGATCATTAAATATATGAGGAATTATTTGGACATAAAAATACTGGTGGTTCCTAGTTATAGATATCCCCTCCATTCATTAACAAGTCTAATGAGGCAAATCAGTTAGCCAAATCAAATGGATTTTTACCCGTAGTTTTAAATTGTCTTATAAAAGGTCTTGGTAGTAGAGGTATCCTGATGCTTGATATCATGAAGCCCAATAATTAAACTCCTAATTAATTTTTTATTTAGTTATTATTTTTATCCATGATATTTTTTCATTTATATTATCTTTTCATGCATTTCATTATCAATTTATTGATTAAATGGAATGTCTGTTTAGTTAATTTATTTTCCTTACTGATTATGTCTTATCTATTAAGTGGAATGTTTTTTTAGTTATATACCTTTAAATATTGAATTTTATTTATTGACCCATTATATCATCATTTATATGTAACCCTTACTGAGAATTGGATCTCACTCTTATTTTGTTTCATTTTCCCACGACATGAAGAAAACTTATTGTAATGAGTTCAATGATGAAATTTGTTTTTACAAAATAATGATTTGTATTTTATTTTCCTATATAAAATGGATATCATGTATATATCTATTTATAAGAAACTGAAAAATTGATTTGTCCTTTAGGATCTAACCCCTTTTATCAATGCCAATGTAATAAAGTAGGAACCTTCTCTAGGTTAATGGAGTTGGAGTTGTTATTGTTGGCATCAAAGAAAATTCAGTAGAAACCTTGAGAACTATATTAAAGAAAAATAGATTAAGGAATATAACCCTATGATATACAATAAGTATAAGTATATAATAACATTTTAAAATATGTAGAGGAAGATATTATATGGTTTTTCCAAAAAATACATCCCTTTATAGATACTATAAGTAGATGTCATTCTAGAACAGATGTATCTATGGGTAAAAACTCTGAAAGGGGCACATTGGGCTTGACCCAAACATTGCTTGGTGCACAAAAATTGCCCTTATTTTTCACCTGGTTTGACATTCCTAGGGGATATAATTTTGATAATTCACATTTTTTTATATTCTGTTCTGAAGGATTTGAAAATAATGATATCCTCAAAGGAAAAATGTTTATGATTCTGAGATTAACAATGCATAAATTTTTTAATTTATATTAAGTGTTACACTATATTTAGAATTATACATTATGATTTACAATTGAAAGTTTTATGAACTAATCCTGTATAATTCATTATTTATAAATGGTTACTAGAAGGAATAAGAGTATTAATACTTAGGTCCAATATAGAGATTTACTTACTAAGAAAAACAATATAAATATTATTGGAACTTAAAATATCTTGGATATATTAGGGTAGCTTAATCAAGATATGAAAAATAACCTTTCCCAGGAGGAGAAAAATATTCCATAGAATTGTTATCTTACTTTGGATAACTTTAGGAAATATTATCCCTCATAATTTTGTGAGACTAATAATGTAGTGGTATCTAAAAAATGGATTAAGTCTTTTGAGAATATATTTATTTCCTAAGGATGTGATTAAATGGAAAACATTACACTTGATGTGTACTACCTCAAAGAAAATATTGATCAATGGTGTTCATTGATCCAAAATACAATGGATGAAGAGGAAATAGAACACATGGAATAGAAATATTTTAAGGAGACATTATTTAAATAATATTTCCATAATGAGCCATAAATTGAAATGAAGAGAAAGTTTCTCAGCTTAAAGAAAAAGGAAGAAGAAAGTATTTATAATTATAATTTTTCCTTTATAATGTCATCTAGATTTGATATGGATTATATATGAAACATAGAGTGATATATTGGCCATTTATTTAAAGATAATAATCCTAGTCTCTAAAGGGCATTGGTTTATCAAAAAGTTTCATCATATGATGAAAAAGTTTAATGTGACATAAAAATAGAGCAGAAATTATTTTGATCCTATATGTTTAATGGAAATAAATAAAATATTAGGTAGAATGGGAACCAATAAAAAAGGGAATTCATCAAATAAGAAGAATAAGAGAATGAATCAATTCCCATATTGTTAGAACATTGAAAAGAATCATCTCGGGAAATGCTAGAAGGGATTGGGAGTTTTTTATACATGTTGAGATAAGGATCATCAGGTTAATGGATTCAAAAGGAATATTGAAACATTTATATTTGCTTTTTTAACCATATTATGATTGGGAACTACAGAAAGGAATTCCCCAAGCATCAAGGTAACCTACCATAGAATAGGCCAAGGGGATAAGGGAAAGATTTGTGATCATTACTGCTAAGGTGGAAGCACCCAGTGATGTGATGGAATGTACTTCTATCATAGACTCAAATTTAGCTTATTATTTTTTTGATTTTGGATCCAATCACTATTCTATATCTTACATGTTTACTAAGAAAATTATGTATTTCACTATTACTTTAAGAATGGTGTTTTTAGTCAAAAAACCTAGTGGAATTCTCACTCAAACAAGGATGTGTCAGGCAGTACCCATTATGACACATAAACATGCTTTATTTTCTGGAATTATTATCATATTTATGGTTTAATTTTATATAATCTTTATTATATAATGGATTTTAAAATATTGTTTAAAATTTTATTGTAATAAGAATAAAATTATGATTCATGATGAAGATGTATAATTACTTACCTTTATAGAAGAGACATAATCATATTAGATATGTCTATATCGGCCCCCATTATATCTATTAAATGAGATTCTTGGATAAGAAGATAAAGAAATATAGATGTAGAATGTAATAATAAAATTGATAATGTACCTATTGTTTGTGAATAGAACCAATTTTTTTTAAGAATTTTCAAATAAAAAACACTTTAAGGTTGATTGAGAACCGATACAAATATCACACACCAGCGATCATCAAGACCACTTCCTACCCAAAAAACACAACTAGAACGAAATATAGGATCCATTAATGACTACACTAGCCACAATTCATGACCATGACACCAAACAATTATTGAAACACAATATTGCAGATCACCATGAATCTTATGAATCCACCTCGAGCAGCGACAATGTCGCACGAGACCCAAAACATCCACCACCAAGGCCGCTCAGAATGTCGGTGCCGGCCACATCAAGGCCACTCATAATTCCTTCATCGATGGAAGGAACCCATAGAGTTGAAGAACAATTGAGCTCACCATTCCCTTACTATCAGAACCGTGACCCAGTATGGAACTGATGAACACACATCTTTGATCAGAAACCGCCACACCAAAACAACCACAACACATAACCCTAAATTGCACCACCATTACAGAAGTCACCAACACCACCCTAATCATCAAGGATTCCATTAAACCAAAATAAAGTGGATTCTTACGTGATTTATCTAGGTGAAATGGTATAGGATACTACATAATTGAGGACGTGGACTGGGGGAACAAAACAAGTAACAAAGAAACACTACAAAACGCGACTAAAAGGAAAAGAAAGAACTACAACAAAACTATCAAAGGAGAGTGAAAAACATTGAGGAATTCATTGAAACAGATTTATAACATGAGACCATATGACTGGATAATATAAGGAACACGACACATAGTGATTGGAACTGAACATGTGTGAGGGAAAAGGCACCCACAGAGCTGGACAAAAATACAAGTGTCCAGAGTAGGGTCTGGAACAAGTACCAACAAATAGGTGTCATTATAGGAGGGAGATTGAAGGTGGAAAAGATGCTTCACTATTCATCAAAATAGTTCTAGAACTGAAAAACCATGCTAGTTTCTGAGAATAGAACCACACCAAGATAATGATATCACATGACCCAACCATCAACGGTGCCATGCCCAGGAGAAAGATGAGAAGATGAGAGGAGGGGAATATGGTTGGAAGGAGTGAATCCTATACTGCTGAGAAGAATCTCCCTCTTGCTACATCACTCTCATGGATGTATTTTTTGAGGAATTACCAAGACACCAAATAGAGTTTGAAGTTGAGTTTTCCATTGATTTATCCCATAATGTATGTTAGATATCAGTGTCTCCCTATAGAATATCCACAATGTAATTAGTGGAGCTGAAGAAATAGCTAGGGGAGTTCTGTGTTAAGATATTTTTTCTCCATTTTTCTTAACCAAGGGGAGCCCCAGTTCTCTTAATTAAGAATATAAATGGATCCATGAGGTTGTTAATTGATTGTAGGGAAATAAATGTTATCACAAAAAAGAAAAAGTATCATATACCTCACATCGATTACTTATTTGATCAACTTAATGGAGAAAAATATTTTTCCAAGATTAACCTTAATTCTATGTGTCATAAATTGTGAATAAAGAAGGAATATATTATGAAGATAGCATTCCGAACAAGGTATGTCCATTATGATCTTAAAGTAATGAAATTTTGATTGACTAATTCACCCTTTGTTTTTATGGATCTAATTAATATAATATTCCTAGAATATCTTGATTAATTTTGTGTGGTATTAATTGAGTATTTCTTAGTGTGTTAAAGAATCTATGAGGACTATGAGAATCAATTAAAGATTATTCTTGAGATTATTATAAGGAAAGTGTTATATGGGAAATAAATTAAGTGTTATTTATGGATTCAATATGTTTATTTTGTTGGTTATATTGTCTCTAAGGACAGAATATCGGTTGATCATGTGGAGACAAAGGTAGTCATAGAATGGTATACCCCAATGAACATAACCGAGCCTCATAGTTTCAGTTTTTTATAATGTTACTATTAGTGATTCATTCAAAAAAATTACTGATTGGCTAACCTATTAACAAATCTTACAAATAATGGGGTTGAGTTCATTTGAAAAAAGAAATATGAATAATTCATTGATGAACTAAATGGGAAATTGTTAAATTCATTTATTTTGACTCTACCACCTAGAAATGATTCCATTGTGATATATAATGATTCATAGAAGAAGTTACATGGTTTTTTCCTAATGAAAATTGATAAAGTTATTTCATATGAATCATGGAAATTGAAGAATGATGAATAGAAATATCTAATCCATGATCTTGACTTGGAAGTTGTAATAATTTCATAAAGGATATGGATATATTATCCCTATGGTGAATGATGTAGATATAAAGAGATCATAAAAGCCTAAAATACATATTTTCACAAAAAGACCGTAATATAACACAAATGTAATGTCTTCATCTACTCCATGATTATGATTTATTGATACACTACCATCCAGGGAAATAAAATAAACTAGTGGATTCATAGAGTGGGAACGATCATTGATTTGTGATGAAAATGAGGATTGAGAGGGATCATATATTCTTGGATATAGTAATTTTGGATATTTTAATTATTATGGAAGAACATAAATTAGTCCTTTTTCAAATTTTTGTGAAACCATCATTATAAGAAAAGATAAAAAACTTCTCAATATGTTGATGACAACTTCTAGAAAAATAAAATTAAATCTCTGAATTATGGTAAATTAGCATAATTAGTTTGTGAAGATTCTGTTATAAAATTTTGGAAATATTGGATGTGTTCCATCTATACCAAATCTAAAAATTTATTTTTTTGATGATTCTCAAAGCTATAATTTCTCTATACACTCTGGTAGCTTCCAGATTTACAGGGATTTTAGATAACATTTTTACAGACATAACATAAAGCAGGAAATTGCAGACTATGTATCATTATGCTTAGTTTTTAAACAAGTTAAGGTTTAATGATATAATTCTAGGGGATTCGTTCTAACTCTTAATATTCCTATGTTGAAATGGTATCCTATAACTACGGAATTTTTTATAGGACTACCAAAGACTCTTACAAAGAATGAAGCAATATGGTTTATTATTGATTATGTAACCAAATATTCACATTTCCTCACTATGAGAGAATATTGACCTCTTTAATGCATCACATGGCTCTATATTAATGAATTTTTAAGACTTCAGGGAAAACCTATTTCAGACTTGTCTTATATTGATCCCTATTTTATATCGAAATTTAGGAAGATCCTTCAGAAGAATCTTGATACTGAGCTTCATTTGAGCATCGTCTGCCATCCTCAAACTGATTAACAGTCTAAAAGGACTATTGAAATAATGGAACACATGTTGAGTTCATTATAACATGAATTTTAAGGTATTTAGGATAAATATTTACATTTGGTAGAGTTTACCTTTATCAATAGTTTACATTCAAGTATTCAAAAGGAGGAATGTGAAATATTATATGAAAAGAGATGTCATACTCAAACTTGTTGGGATAATGTTTATGATAGGAAAATTATAGGCACAAAACTTGTGGAAGATAAAAAAATAAAGGTAAAGACTATTTATGATTAAATTAAATCATCTCAAACTAGGAAAAATAGTTGTGCCTATAATTGGATAAAGGATTTGGAATTGCAAGTGGGAGATCATGTTTTCTTGAAAGTATCTCCATTGAAGGGTGTTATAAGGTTTGGTAAGAGGTTAAAGCTAATCCCTTGGTACATCATACACATTAAAATAATGTAAATAATTGTATTTATTGACTACTATATTTAAATTACACCAAGTCTCTCAAAATTACATGATGTGTTCTATATATCATTGCTATAGAAGAACATGTTAGACCCAATGCATGTTCTCGAAACTAATAGAATAGAATTAGAACTTGATTTTTCTAAATATGAAGAACCCATGAAGATTATTAATACTACAAAAAAATTATTGATTATTTAGATGAATCATAATGTAAAGGTACGTTAGAGAAATCAAAAAATGGAGGAAGCAACATGTGAATGAGAGGATGTTTTGAAGAACTACTTGAATCTATTTAGAAGGTTATATACCTAAAATATCGAGGTTGAAATTTTTATAATAGGAAAGAATGTAACACTATGAGAATTTATGATTTATTTCCTTCTAAATAAATTCCATCTCTTTGATGGCTTGAGATACACACAACACTTAGTTTAAATGAAAGTTTTTTATTAAAATATTGCTTAATCATGACCATTATAACATATCTATTAAGTTGGATAGTATGAATAGTACTAAATATATTATGAAAATTGTATGTTTTATAAATTTTTAAAATAAATTAAATGTTTATCTATTTATTAGAAATAAAATAATCATCATTTGAAAGAAAAATAAATATTTTCTAAAAAACAATATTTTTCTAAAATCTTTTTAGTCGCGTTATGGGCACATGATTTAAATTTAATTCATACCAATTTTTAAAAAACTATCTTTTAAAAGGAACTAAATTTATGAAATAATAATATAAAAATTATCTAAAGTTTATTTTTTTTATTTTTCTCAGAAGAAACATCTTTCAATGATTAGTAAAAAATACTATTTTTTACTGAAAACTTCATTTTTTTTAAACTATTTAAAAAGATAAATTATATTTTAAATAATTTTAAACTAAAACTAGTTTAGTTATTTTATATTAAATACAATTTAAGTATTTTTAATTAATTTCATATTGATTTTCAATGTTAAAAGCCTCTATAGTTATGTGAATTTTCTCTTTGGAAAGTCACTTTGTCATCGCGTCTGTGGGTATAATTTTAATTTTAATTATTACAATTATGCTAATAAAATTTTTAAAAATGGATTAAATATTTGAAATAATAATATTTTATATTATCTAATAAGTTCAACTTAATTTTGGGCCATTATGAATAGTAATAGAAGTAAAAATTAATTACTTTTGTTAAGGTAAAAATTGATTTATTGGGGGTTAAACTAAAATTATAAAGGTCAAAATAACCTAACATCTTTTTCACAACCCATTTTATGGAAATATTTTGACAATATAACAAATAATTTTAAATAATTACTCATTTTTTATTCTTTTTTCATGATAAAAATTTGAATGTAACTGATTATTTTCAAAAAACTCCATGTGTGTCCTCTCCCCCACTTATAAAAGGTCACCCCTCTCCTCTCTTCACACTTCCAACACCATTTTTTGTAAAATCGCTAAAAAAATCACATAATTTCTCCCCTAAATACATCTTATACCCCTTTTTATCATAAATATAACCTAGGAAGGATTTTGGTTCAAACTTAATGAAGTTGTCCATAGAATAGGTTGCATTCTTAAACAAGCATTTTTTGTTTCTTCTTAAACATACATAAAATATTATTTAAAATTTTTATGTAATAATTTAATTATATTAAATATAATTATATTTTATTATGTTAGTGGAATGATCTAAATTTATCTCCTCTTCCATCAATTGGGAAAAAATGTTAATTGTGTGTACGGTGGATTACCATCTCACAAGCTGATGTAATTAATTTTCCATAACCACCATTCAAGGATGGATTTAATGATAGATTTTACATATTTATATGATATTTATGATATTATAATAGTGTTTAAATTTTAATATCACATATACCTTCTTAATTTAAATTCCGTTTAAAATAGATAATGTCACACATGTGTACAACAGACTACAACTTCTCAAAGTTATGTTATTGATTTTTCACTTATGATTTACATGGAAGGTAATAAGGATAAATTTAATTAATATATGTGATATATATAAAATTATATAAATTATTTAAAATTAATATACAATACACTTACTTACCCTTTCACCTGTTAATAGATTGATATCATCACTCATTCGTACGTAAGACATACCATCTCCATGAAGCAATGTGACTCATTTTCCATGCACGACATTCAAGAATTGTTATAATAACATATATAATAAGTAAATATAATGTTTATAAAATTATAATAATTCTATATATGATGTATTTATCTCCTATTTATAGTAACCATAACATTCATGAAAAAAATATACATGAAAAAAATTGGTAATTAACACCCAAAACAATGAAAATAATGCATTATTATTAACATATGGGTAGTAAAATGTTATAATATGATCATATATGATATTATAATTGTGATTATGGTTGTAGTATAAATTAATAACTTGCTTAAAACTGTTATAAAGGAGGTTAAATCATGGTAAACTAAATAAAAGTGTGACATAAGATATTTCATCCCAATTTTCATATGATTGATACATATTTGTTAATATGAACCTATTCACTTGTATTTGGTATATATACTTCTAATTTGATGTATTTATCATAAATAAATATTAATTAATAACGATAAATGTATTTTTCTAGTTTATTCTTCAAGGGGTTAAAATTTAAAATTAACCAAAGTGGTTAAAATTATTGTACAATCTCGCATTATTTTCTGATAATTTGCTTTCTCTCGAAGAAATCAATTTCTATTGATCATTTTCAATTCAAAATTAAATTTATATTAAAAACATTTATGATTTTATAACAGATATATTTATTTCCTAGATCCTAAACCATTTTGATATGTGGTTTTCAATTTAAAATTTATTTGATTAACTGGAGAAATATTGATCAATCTCTATCATTTACTCGATACAGATATTTGATGAAAAGGTATGTTTTCCATAAATTAAATAGATTACTAGATATATGTGGAATTATTTGGACATGAAGATACAATTCAGGAATAAATATATATATCTCCTTGCTGCATCAATGGGTCTCATGAGACTAATCATTTAGCTAAATTAGATGGGTTTTAACCATTATTTTAGACAATCTTGTTAAAGGTCTAGAAAATAAGGGTATCCTGAGGAATGGGATCATAAAGTCCAATAATTAAGAATTTAATTAATCTATAATGTATTTACTATTATTATCCATGATATTTTCACATTTATATTTTCCCTTGATGAATTTTATTATAAGCTTATTGTTTAAATGGAATGGTTGTTTAGTTATTTACTTTTCTATATTGGTTATTCTTTATTTCATTCTCAAGATATATATTGAATAATAAATTTTTCTAGGTATTTACTTTTAAATATTAAATTCTACTTATTTACCCATGATATGTTCCATTGTACCTAACCCATTCTGATAATTTTAGACCCTTTTTTTAATTTCCCATGAGAATAATTCTTTTAATGAGTTCAAGGATGCCAAATTTTTTCCATTACATTGAATTGTATTTTATTTCCCTATATAAAAGAGAATCATGTATGTATCTGGTTCTCCAAATATAAAAAAAAAATTAGTCCTTTAGGATTTAACCCCTTGTATATTTGATGATGTCATAAAGTTGGAACCGACTCTGAGTTACTGTAGTTGGGGTTGTTATAATTTTGATGTATATTCACTTCTCTATTGAAAATACTATTTATAAAACATGGATTTTGTTTCATTTTGTGTACTTAAATTAAAATTAATTTCTACCACACTTATAAATTTAATCTGATAAAACAAATTACATTTTTTTAGTCATAATATTAAAAAAAAATGTAATTCCAATCTTATTTTTAGTCATAAAAATAATTTACTATAATAAAAAAAGTTAAGTTATGATAGTAAATGATAAACTGGTTTAAATTAAGAGATAAGGCCTCAGATATCAAAAAAAAAATTATTTTTATCTTATTTTTTTAGTTTATTTCAACTGCTCCCCACATTATCTTTATTATTGATCTTATTTGGTTCTAGTGACTTTATATTATTTTAATGAAAAGGGTATTTAATGGAGTTCCACTCCCCTCACATTTAAAATGGAACCAAATCTATTTTCTTATTTAAACACTTTAAGAACCATATCTATGCCAGTATCTACCCAAATAACTTCTCAAATATCATTCTCATATAAATGAGATTCTTTTCTCACCAAAATATCAATCCTAAAATGATAAAAATGTAATCCAAGGAAGTCATCTAAGGATCAGATATAAGTCTTAACTGAATTTTTTCATGTTTATTTCTTCTTATGCCTTATTCATGTTTATTATAACCATCCTAATGTAATTACATAAATATAATTAAAATACCTAAATGTTATTATTTTATGGAACAACTATTTTCTACCTTCTTTCTATATAATGGGAAATGAAAATGTTCTCACGTGTTCATGATAAATAACATATCCACAAGGTGATGTATTTCATTTTTAATAACCACCTATCATGGATGGTTATATTTATATATTTAAGAAATATATATTATATTTATTACATAATTATGATTTTTTAATGATAAATTATTATTTACCTTTTTTCTTTCCATCCATTGAAAAATAAAAACATCACTCGTGTGTACATACAGACTACCACCTTCACAAAGTTATGTAACTTATTTTTCATCATTATATTACATGGATGATTATAAAAGTGCATACAATTAAAATAATATTATATTTATTAACTTATTTATATTTTATATGTGATTAAACTATGACCAAATCTAAATGATTGGAATCACTGAATTGAAACATAAGTGGAAGACAGAATAGTTGACATCTGAATACTAATTTTAATAAAGAATTACTAATAAATGGGTAATTTAAGATTTAATGGAATTTATATATAGTACTAAAATTATAAATATAGTTTTTTTAATTATTTATAATAATTTTAAATTTAATATATATTAGATAAGAGTTCATATGAAATATATACGTATTTAAGGTAGGTGTTTATGTTACAATCTTACTTTTTATTGGGAATGTTTTTTTTCTAATTTCTATTTTTGGAAATTATTTTCTATTTATATTATAAACCACATATATTTTATTTTTCTATGTTTATTTCTATGTTTTTAATGTATTATTTCTATTTTTACCCCTTTTGGTACTCATAAATGCCTATGATGTTTTTAAGAAAATCCAAACTTATTTCCCCTTTTTCGGTTCGGAATCTTTCTCTTCTATATCCATGTTCTTAAAAATAATTTTGTAAAAGTTATTATACAATTTTAAAAAAATTATAATGGTATTTTTATTATTTCTTTTGAATTATTTAAAGATTACTAAAATAATATTTTTAATCATTTTTGTATACTCACTTTTGGATTTTTACAAATGTAAGAAAATTACATTTTTCAATGTTCAATATTACTAAATAACTTTCCTTGGTTTTAAAATGAAAATATTAGTCATATATATTTTAGGAATTTATAGTTATAAAATTTTTCAAAAAAATGATATCTCTTATTATTTTTCAAACCACCTTTCTAATGATTTTATAAAATTATTTTACATCTATTTTAACTTCTTTTAAGGATTGATATGATTCACTAGGGATATGATATTATGATTTCATCCACTTAATTTTTTGAATAGATTATTAAGATGATGTTTCTATTATGTATTCATGAAACTTGTTTCTTTCTCATGGGTTATGTATACTCTAAGGGAATGATGAATCATATTATGTTTAAAGGGAATATATATAAATGGTTTATTATTATGTGACCGGTTGATCTATTATATATATCAAAAATTCATTTTGTGAAATTTTTTATCTAATAATCTCAATGGGTACATGGGTAGTTATCCTAAACCCAAAGCTTACATGGGAGGTTTTACCAATCCCAAAAGGGTAAACAGAAGGTTTTCTTAAGCCATAATGGGTTTACAGGAGGTATTCTCAACCCAAGAGGGTATATAGGTGATTAACCCAAGTTTAAGATGGTGTATTTTTGGTTGGCCTAATCGTAAGAAGGTACATGAGTGGTTATTCCAAGCCTACTATGTAATGAATGTCTTTGTCAGAATCTTTTACATATGATTTATATTATTATTTTTGTGTCACACATTTATACCAGAAAATTATCTCATATTCTTATGATATGATATCATAGATCATGATTAATTATTTATGATTTTTCGCTCTTATAACATGTGCCTTTTATTTTCAAAAATACAAATGTTATGACTCATGTTTTATGGTTTCTTAATTTTTGGGTGTGATATTGTATGTTATAATCAATTTCTCATTCCCATAACCTTATATTATTCTCAGTTATGTTCATCGATTAATATCTCTTATGTTTAACATTACTTACCATTCATGCTCACCCTTTCTTATGTTTCAATTACCCTTAGTTATGTAGAAAAGTCGGAAATATCTATGAAAGGGTGATGTGTCGGAATAACATTGTGGAAAATGTGGCATATATTTCATTAAATAAGTATATTATGTATCTAGTCTCTGAAGTAAATAAACATATATGGTTATTAGGTTTATATTATTGTCATATTCATTGAATATTTCTCTAAAATGATATAATATTGATGTTTTTGATGCTTTGGTTTCCTTATAATTAGTGATGGTGATCCTTCCACCACATCAGTGAAAGGGTCATTCTCAAATTCTACAAATACCTAGGAGGAATCCACTTTTCTACATGAGGGACAACCAACTATGCCAAAGGAGGTATCCAGGGGGATCACAGATCCTTCACCTGTGGTTAAGTTGATAACGAGGCTGAAATATAAAGACAAGGAGAAAAATAATTCAAACCTTCCTCTTTATGTGGATCCTAATCCCTTGGTGATTCTACTGGAGGAGGGTATTTCCACTGAATTGGTCATGGATTTCTCTAAATATGAGCCATCTTTAGAAGAAAGAAATAACCTAAGGTCAAACATTGTGGAAGAAAATTGGGTGGGTTGGATCATGGAATCAAGGATTTCCCAAAACATCATAACTTTCATGATATTATGTGATTTGGTGGGTTACATAGGATCTCTTCTCCATGGGATTGTGAACTTTATAATTGGGAGGATCCTCTATTGTGCACCCCATTCATTGGATTAGGAATTATTGGTTGGGAAGGTGCATCAAGAGTGGTTATTGTTTAATTCTTACTCCTATAAATCCATCTCTAATGTCATAAAATATCATCAAGAATCCAAATAAAATTTTTATAGGATATGTGGTGGGATTCATTAGTGTATGATCATTTTTTCTACCTAAGGATAAGTAATTAATCACCTGTAGAAAGAGTTAGTGGAAGCCAAGGCTAAGGTATCTCAAGAAGCATCTCTAGCTATTGATTACAAGTTAAAGTTATCCATAAGGTAGGTCTGGGTATATATGTTCTTCACATGGTCTAAGAAGTAGTTGGTGAAGTTTTATAGGTAGTAATAAGTTGTTTAATTAACTTTATATATGATATATAAGCTTGAACAATCCATCACATGTGAAAAACACATAGGTTCAATTCCCATTTCCATTTTCTAATAAGTTATAGTTTCGGATATGTTGATGGAACTCTATTACTTTTTTCAATAAATAAAAGTTTCACTTGTTTGAATCCTTTATATTGAGTTTTTCATATCAATTTAATTAATGAAATAACTAACTAAAATCATTTAAGCTGAGATGAGTCATGTTTTGTTTGATAAATAAAAGATAAATAAAAAACATTCAATTATGCATGTGTAAAGGATAGGGAAATATGGGTCAAGATTTTTATATTTTTTTATATTCAATGGAAACCCATAAATATTTTGTAATTATATTAGTGAAATTACTTGGGTTTGATTTCTTAAATAATGTGCAGGGAGTACAAGAGCACAACACCATGTGTGTTATAATTCCTCTAGAGAAAGGGGAATATAGAGAGAGCTAAATTGTGACTCTGAGAGTCTTTATTAACAAATAAATATGTAAAATAGGTTGAGGATGAACTTTTACTAAATTTAAAACATGGGTGATGCTACTTTACTATGGAAGGTATCTCTATATGGATAAGTAATCCTGACAGGAGGCACACCTTTGGAATTTTTTTCATCATCAATGGGTATTCTATTCAAAGATAATGAGGATGGATCCCCCAAAGAATTCACCCTAGATAAGAGGAAGACATTTTTATAATTATTTCTTTACCATATTGGAGTCCATTTGATCATGATAATGTATTTTGATCTAAAAATAGTTATGTAAAATGTTTTGATGGTTGATCAGGATGTTTAAGAAGAGTTCAAGAACTCTTTGGGTTAAATCATTATGTGTCGAGCATATCTGAAGGGAATACCAAATATATTGAAGGTATATAGGCTAGTTTTGAAAATGAATATTCCAACTAGGTGGGGTAAATGAAGGGTAATTCTGCCTTTCTCTAAGGAGGAGATCACATGTGATCTCAACGTATCATTGTTTGGGGTCACATAACTTTAACTAAAAAGGAGATAATGTTTAAGTTTGTATATCTTAGATTATAGGGGAATACATTTTAAAGTTTTTTAGCAATGAAAAAGTAATTTCTATAATTTAAGGTCATTATTCATAAACTAAAAGGGTGTTCCTTTAGGTTCATGATACCAAGACCATGGTTCCCAATTTAAGGTTATAGGACTCAGACCATGGGATAATGGATTTTAATATCATACAGTTTAAAACTTAGAAGGTGGGATAGTTTTATTGTTTTATGAGTGACACTGTAAGAACCTGGTTTTTTCTATAAAAGACTTTGGAATATTCTTGATGTTATTCCAGAGAAGCGCCTTCAGACGATGTGAGATTCTGAACCCCGGTGTGGCTGGAATTAAATTTTCAGTGCATTCACATTGGGCACACCAAATAAATGGGATATCTCCTAAACGGTGCTATAGATCCTAAATATGAGTGTACGTATGGGTCCATAATGTGGTGTTTACCCTAGGAACGACATAAAACATGTCAGAGCAGGGCGTTTTCACCCCTCACTCTCTTCCATAACGTTAAACGGATAAATTAATTAATTAATTTATTCGTTTAATGACTTAACTCAGGTGTCTCTTAAACGGTTGCTTGGATGTGAAAACTGATGGAACCATTGAGTTTGGAGCATACTGTTTACCCTAGGAGGGGTATAAGTTTTGCGGGCGTGGGCCGTCTATGAACAATTCCCCCAGGGGCGTTTTCGTAATTTTACTACATCGGTCATTGAAATTAATAACTTTTGAATGGAGACTCGGATTAAAATTCCGAGACCTCCGTTGTGCTCGGGAGGTGGTGTTTACTCTAGGGGAAGCTTAACCTCAACCCCATAGAGAGTTTTAGATTTCGGTTAAATTAAGGTTGAAATTAATTAATTTTTAATTAATTAATTTTTTTCCTTTTCATACTTAAAACTAACACATATCCCTTCTTCCACATTTTCTCTATGGTGGATGAAGCTCCTCATGTCCTCCTCCTCCTCCCTACCAATCACAGTGGAAGCGACAATGGCGAGGTGTGGATCGTCGCGAAGCTCTGGGCTACGCCCAAAGAGTTAGGAGTTCATCGTTTCAAGTTTTAATTCCAAACCTCCCCTTTGAACATGAATTCAGGAGACGAATTGCTGTTTAATCTTCAAGAAAAGCCCATAGATGCGTAGGTTTTGTTCTGACCTTCCCGACGCATTTTCAGGTTGAAATTTGGAGTCTCGGGGTGCCCGGGGTGACCCCGGGATGTTTTCCAGACAACACCCCCCCCCCTTCGGTGGTTTCAGGGTGGTCCGGTAGGTGACGATGGCGGCGCGACCCTCCCAGGCGACGGTGTGGGTGAACCGGATGGCGGAGCGGCAGAGGCGCGGTCGAGGGCGTCGTCGTGAGCTGCAGTGGGTGGTCGGTGTACGGGGGCGAGCTGGGGGCGTTGGCGAGCGGCCCGCAGAGGCGGCTGGGGGTGCGACGATGGGCATCAGCGGGGCAGGGGGATCCTCTGCTTGACACGGGACCGGCCGCTCGGCCGGTCGTCGCGATAAAACCGGGGTTGTCGTCACCCCGGGGGTGGCAAGGACCCGTGACTCAAGGGTCTACTCGAAAAAGATGGACCAGCCGAGCCGGTCCGGGGGTGGAAGGGATATCCGCATGGTGAACCGCGAACCGCCGGTTTAGGGAGTGGTGGGACGGCCGAACCAGCCAGGCCCACCCTGTTTCGGCCCGTTAAAACTTTAAAATGCCCTAAATCACAAACCAGGGGTCGGATTCACGTGTCGTTTACGGAAACATTATTTTAGCGTTGAGATGAACTTTTTTAGATGGTCTCATAAATTTTTAATTCTCGAAAGGAGGGGCCTCGGAGGCGTGACACATCTTTAAGTAGTTTGATGTTTTTTCAGGGTTTTTGTTTTGGGCGGTGCAGACACAACTGATGTCCGTTATGTGTGCAGTCAGCGGAGTTGTGACACTGGCATCAAGACGGATATTTCCAAAGGGTTTTCAGGAATTGAGGCCGGAGTTGAGGTGTGGGCCCCATGGCCCGTCTTTTATGTTGCATGCAGCGCTTTGCAGCTTTCTCATCGGACATTCGTTCGAGTCATACGAGCAGTTGTTTTTGGGTGTTTTTCCAAGGTCATTGCAATGGTGCAATCCGCCCTCTTTAATTCCAGACGATGGTGCGGGCCCCATGAGGACCGTTTTGGGTGTTGACGGTGAATTTCTATCTTTATCACCAGGTGTCCGTTTTGGAAAAGTGAATAGTCCAACTTGTGTACTTTTTCCCGAGGATCACAATGGTGTGATCTATTGGCAGCGCTTCGGGACCGGGATTCAGATCCCACGCAGCACCGCTCATGTTCGGTATATCGGAACGCATCTTTTTCTCCGGATATCCATTCAACTCAAGTGAGCAGTCCTTTTGACGTGTTTTCCTGAGGGGGTCGCAATGGTGTGATGCGTGTGACTGTTTTCAGGGCCAAGGATCGGGACCACGGGACATCGTTCGGGCATAAAGCGGTGTCAGATGACTTTTACGTCAGATATCCATTGGAGGCGAGTAAGTAGCCTATCTCGCATGTTTTTCCGCGAGGATTACACCATTGTGATCCGTTTGGATGTGTGGAGTCTCTTTCTGGACCTCAGTTAAATGTGGAATCATGAAAGGTGTACCGATGGAGGTTCTTCCAGCAGTTATTGCAGAGAACACTTGGTATGTGATCATGTTCACTATTGGGAGAGTGAAGTTAATGTTTGAAGAGATGCAGTTGGACATGCCTGGGCTGATGAGGTGGAAAGTTGGTGTTGTTACATTTACGCATTCACTTTGACGTTGGGTGTCGTGTTCACGATAGCCTTTGGGCTGGAAACGTGGTATACTCTGGGAGTATACAGGAACGCTGGGAGGTACATGTGGTTGTTTGTACCTGAGAACGTTTGTGCAGTTGGTTGGAGTTGACTTGGGGCCACACGTCGTGTGGGACCCATGTGCATGTCATGTTCTACTTTTCATACCATTGACGTCTCGTGACGTAGAGGTTACTTCTGTTCTGTTTGTTTGACTAGGAGGGTTGATTTTCCCCCTAGTTCTGTTCTCATTTGTTTGACCACTAGGGTTGATTTTCCCACTGGTTCTATTTGTTTGACCAGTAGGTTTGAGTTTCCCCCTTGTTCTGTTTTCATTTTTTTGACTAGCAGGTTTGATAGGGTTTCCCCCTGGACCTATTCACGATGGTTTCAACCAGCAGGGTTGAGTGGTTTTCCCCTGGTTCTGTTCTAGATGGTTTGGTTGGTAGAGTTGCTTCGTGTTCCCTGGTATAGTTTTTGTGGATTCGGGGTGACCAACACATTACGCGGGCACCGATCCTCTACCCAAAAGGTTTTTTCCAGTAGGGCTAGCCAGGAGGTTGTACCATCCAGCAGGGATGGCTACTTTGGTACCATCCAGCAGGGATGGCCAGTATAACGGTGTTCACCAAGCTATACCATCCAGCAGGGATGGCCAGAGCGATTCTGGGTTTACCTCCAGCGGGGCTGGGAAGTGGTCCCCGATGATGAGTTTACCTCCAGCGGGGCAGGTAAGTGGTCCCCAATGCCGAGTTTACCTCCAGCTGGGTTGGGAAGTAGTCCCCGATGATGGTTCCAAGCCTCCCTCCAGTGGAGTACCCTTTTATGGGACTGGGCATTGGGACTCGTTGATGACTTTAGCTGGGTCTCCCTCCAGTGGATTACCCTTTTATGGGACTGGGTAGTGTGGTACCCATCGACTCATTCCAGGTCTCCCTCCAGTTGGAACCCGTCGACTTCTAGGGATTACCCTCCAGCAGGGTTGGGCAAGGGGTCTCCTGTTGACTTTGAGGAGGCCTCTCGACTATGGGGCAGTGACGAGGTGTGGCTTGACATTCCCCCAAAACTCTCAAGTACGAGGTGAGATTTCCCCACTGAGACGTGTCCTTGAGACATGACCTAAAATCGTGCGGGTGAGTTTGTGCCACCCAAAGCAGATAGTGTCATGGTGCGGTGATTTGAGCCCCTTAACTTGCAATTTGAGGCAGACGTGTAGGATGCTGGACATCGATGGTGTTTACTTCTATGACTGTTGGCTACTCACATTCTTAGGCAGAGCTATGGGGTGGAGATCCCCTTACGATCCTGTTCGGGATTCTTGACAAAGAATATATATATATGTATATACCTTGTTCCAGTACCAACTCCTTGGGTTTTGGTTACTCTCCTTCCATAAGAGGTGAAGACGTGTGAGGTATGCCACGTGTTTTCCATGTCTAGCTTCTTGTAGTTGGACGAGTCTACTCTCCTGCTATAGGTAGAGAAGACTCGATGAGAAGTTCATCTTCTCACCGTTTTCATCTCCTTGTGTTTGGGCAAGTCTACTTCCTTTCTCTTGCTGGGTTGAGCTGGACTCACTACTATAATATTTACCGCACTTTCGGTTGTACTCCTTTACTTTTCCCCTGTTCGATCTGCTGCTCACCCTTAGGTACCTCCTTTGTTGCTCCCTCAAGCCTTTGGGGCATCCTACTGAGTATTTTTATACTCACCCATGCTTGGGATTTTCCTACACTTGGTGTGCCCTCGCAGACGAAGGACATGTTGGTCATGACTTCAGTGGAGCATAGGAGTTCGGGAGCTTGGACCACGTGCGGTGGTCATAGTCAGGTTCTAGGTGTGGGACTCTCCCAGGTGTTTGATTTTGTTTACCTATTTTCGGGTTGTATCACTTTACTAGTTGGGTGCGTGTTTTTCCCCTTTTCTTTTCATTTTACCTTCAGCACTTGCTTTTTGATATTTAGAGGTTGATGCACTTTGTGGTTTATTTATAGAAGTTGGTACTTTTCATTTCTTTTTACTCTGCACTTCTGCATTAAGTGGGCTACGTGTGTGTGTATAGGTACTCAGGAAAAGGACTCCTAGAGTTGTTTAGCCTTCGGCGCTGGTCGCCAGCCCTGGCCTATGGAGGCGGGCTTGTGGTAGTTACGGCTCGAGCCCGGGTAGGGTCGGGTCGTGACAGGCACACCCAATATAAATGAAATGACCTCAGGGGTCCAATGCTATCATATATAGTCTAACTGATATATATTATGATATATATTTTAGGGTTTTGATCCATGGATTGAGGAATTATTTATATAGATATGGATAATGCATTGGATAAAGGGAATTCTCTAGTGAAAAAGAACACCTTGTGTAAGTTAAGGTGTGTCCTTATCGTTAGATCATAACCAGAAAAAACACTTCTATAAATCTAGATCATGTATGAAGGAAGGGGAATCATTCTAGATATGGTCTAGATATGGGATTTTATCAAGTATATTGAAAGTATTAAGTGGCAGGAAAAAATATTGTGGTCTGTGGTTTGTTCTAGAGAATGTTTTCCAAGCATCACAATATATACCATAGAGTAGGAATCATGCCACACATAGTTCTATAAGGTGTAGTGATATGTGATGAACATCACACAAGGGTTTTCCTCTCATGTAAAAAAATGTTTCATTTAGTTTTATGTCTTACAATAAGGAAAACACCCTATAATTTAACATCATGTGAGGAAAATGTAGGATATACAGTTTAATGTCATATGGTGAGGATGAACTAGAATAAAACTTGATCATACTGATGAGGAGAACGATCCAAAACCACACAACCCATGTGAGTCATGATTGATGTGAGAAATAAGGGGGAAATTGGTATTCTCATGTAACATGATAGTGATGAACATTTTAATGTGTCGAGGTTAAAATAATACATTGACCACTGAAGGAACCCATGAATATGGGAAAACCAGTTGGGAGAGATACCTCAAAGTCATTCAACCATATCAGTATACCAAAAGGTGTGGAAGGGGAACATTGATGGTGTTAATACTCCACTTGAGAAAAGGGAATATGATGAAGGTAAATTGTGTCTTCCAAAAATATAATTTCAAGGGTGGTGACACATAGACTATGGATGTACATTCAACACATTAAAAAAATGTATTATACTACCATTTTTTCAATAATAAAGGTGTCTATATTATTTTTAAAGGCTAATAATGTCATTGAAACATGGATATCATCATATTTTTCCTAATAATCCCTTCACATGTGTTCCCTATATTGGAGGCATAACTTTGGATCACTTTTTAATCATGGTAGAGGATTATATTTATAAATTAATGGTTAATTGGGTAATTCAAAATCAAGGGATATAAATTTTGGAGATAAATAAAACTAATCAAAAGGATATCTGTGAAACCTGGGGCTACATTGTCATTCATTAGGAATATTAGAGGGGTGTACCAAGCTTGAAGTAGTGTCGAACCCACTAGGTGAATATGGAATAAGACTTCATCGTGTCCTTGGGAGAAAATTGATAGTCCTTAATGTCGTAGATTTTAGGTTTATATAGCTTGGACTATGGGGTGCTTCTAGTTTAGGGTCACTGATCTTTGACCAAGGAGAAGATGATCTACATGACATGGGGAAAAGGAAAAAATCAACATAAATTGTAAATCCCAATGTTGATATAGAAACTCTCTAGGGGAATGGAATTCAGTTTACAGTCATGACACTTAGAACCATTCGATATATCCATAAGTATGGGAATAAAGTGGCGGACTACGTGGCTTCTATTGCGGTTCCTGGGGAACCAGTGGTTTGGCATGCTAATGGTACTCTTTTTAAACCAGAGGGGGTGAACTTCATTAGGGGTGATGCCCAAGGTCTGCATTATTTTCAACCCCCATAGGTGGGGGGGGGGTTTGTTTTTGTTTCTGCCTCTTTATTTTGAATAAAAATCATAGTGATTGGATGGAGGGGAAGACAAAAAACCTAAAATGAATTGAAAAATAGATTCCATAATTGAAAACCATGGATTATGTGTACATAGTTTAAGTTCATGAGTCTTTTATCAAACGAGAATTCTATTTAAGGTCATGTTTCCATGACCTAGGAGATAATGATGTCAAAGGTCATACAAAATAGACCTAGGAGTACCATGATAATCTATATGAGAACAACCAACATGAATTGAGGGAAAGATTCCAATGTAGACCATCATGAGGAGCATATATTAAATAGTTTAATTTCAAGATTTTGGGACCAATCATTGTGTAGTATGTCTAGGACTATTGAGAAAAGTGGCAGAGATTCACTTCAATAAGTTTTCCAAGATTAGTGAGTCTATTGAGTGTAGATGGTATTTTTTGGGGTTAAATGGTAAGCCATGGGGTCTTTATTCATTTTCCATTAGTCTTATTAATTTATCCCAATCTATACAAGGGGGTGACTTGGGGAGGTGAGGCTTGACTATTTATCAAGGCCCCCTTTATGGGTTTTCTTCTTGATGAGACTTTGTACCTATTACATGGGGAAATTCAGATACATTCTAATCAGACTATTATGGGATTGGATTTAATGTCATGTATCTTTGAACTAAATGTGGTTGGGGTTTAACATCACACAACATTGACGAATATGGTGATTTCGGTTTAGATTCATATATCTTATACCAAATAGATGATTTAGTTCATATATCAAGCAGGAAGGGAAAACCCTAACATGAATGACAACCCTATGTGAAAAATTGAACTAGATTGAAGGATAGAAGCACATGGTTTAGGGTCATAGTGCATGAACCAGGTGAGGATATCTACATAGAAATAATTTTGGGGTAACTATGTATGAATGGAAGGCCCAATGTGGGTATTGATTGCCCCAATTGGGTGAAATAACACCATTTAAGGTCATTATCTGTAGACTAGAGTGGAGTTGGAGTTTAGGGACACACATATTAGACCAATTCCATCTATTTGAATAACAATATTGATATAAAGGAGGTAAATTATACCTATAAAATAATTTTCATGTGTCGGGACAAAGAATAGGTGATGAAAGACTTGTGTTTAGGCTTGAGATAGGAGATCCAAGAATAACAACTTATCTCAGGGAATGAAAATCAAGACACACATAGTTGTAAAGGTCATAATACTTTTGAAGAGGGGATAGAAGGGAATTGGTTCTCTTGTGGGAAGGAGGGGATAAATATTAAAATATATAAATGAAAGGTTTGTTACTCGGAGTAATGGGGGTATGTGCACAAAGCCTTTGGATTGTCCATAAATGAAAATTTTAGGCATCACTGCATATCCTACGCGATAAGAATGAATCCACCTGTAGTTATAGAAGGTATATTAAAATACTAACACCATAAAGGGGGTAACCAATCATGTGAAGATATAAAGTATCACATAGTTTAAAGTCATGCAATGGGGACAATTCCATGTTGTTTAACTTCATATGGTTAGGAAGTTGGACACATAGTTCAATGTTATATGGTGAGGATGAACAAGGGGTTTTCAAAATTTTAATATTTCATATATTTTAAGAAAGAGGAGGGGTTAGGTGGTCAATGTCACATTAATGGTAATGAAAATAATATTTGAATTATGGGTCAAGGGTCCTTATGACATAAAAACATCCTCTATAGGGGATGCATGTAGTTTACGATCATGATACTTCGACTAAAAGTGGATAATAGTTTATGGTCATGTTCACTGAAGGGGTAAGATGGTTTATTTAAATGAAAGAAGTAAAATAGAGATTAATTTGAGTTATTGGAACTAATAGGATTATTTATAAAATATGGATTCTCATGAAGAGGAGAGGCACATAGTTTAGGAACATTATGGTTGGACTAGAGGTGAGATAGTCTATGTAGAGTTGGGTAAATACACAACCTAACATGAATTGGATGGGCATAATTATAGTATAAATAGTCTCTATATGCTTCTAAATGGATTTTTAAGTATACATTCATCCATCTAGGAATAAATAATATGGAATTCTATGTCATATGAGGGTCCAAGAAAAAAAAATATGAGCATTTGGAAGCCCAATATAATACATATAACCTCATAAAGGTAAATTCATAGTTTAAGGTCATGAAACATGGACCAATGGTTAGGTGGTATGTATAGCACTAAGTGAGGGCCAAATCATATGTGAATTAGAAAGCCTAGATTCTAGTATAAATGGCTTCAGAAGTTGAAAATTAGGACTATGTTGTTTAAATTCATATCGTCAAGACTGAGAAGGGCTCCATATTTTTAAATGCGTCATAACATGGTCATGTTGGGAGACAACAAACTAAAACTCTTAAGATTACATGAGTCATACTCTATGTAAGAAACATTTAGTAGGAGGAGATTATCGAGGTCACATGAGAGCACATAGTATGGGTAAAAGGGTGGAGGTTGGAATGATGCATCAACTTTTTCAAGTGTCCTAATAATGGGGAATTCAGTCTACGTATGACCCTAATAGAAATATTTTCTTTACATACATGTGTGATTGCATGACTGGGATAACACTGAGGGAGTTAGATTCCACTGAAAAAAGGGGTAGGTGGAGAAAGTAAATTATGACCTCCAGGATCTGAATCACAATAGGGAGTGAAAAAATGGTTTGAGTATGACTGATGACCATGTCACTAAAATACAATTTCAACTATTATACTATCAATTATGGGGTAAAGAAATGTTAAGGTCAATCGTTGACCATGGATTTGAAACATGAGACCAATCATACTATTTTCAAAATTCCTATGGTTTCAATATCCTATATAAGTTGAGGTCATTTAGAATTATGTGATGTCACCATAGGGGATCTAGTTTGTTTGGGGATGATGATGGGGATCTAAATCAAGGAGGTACTAAAGTGTGATGGTGATTTAATGATGATGTTTGGGGTTAGTACACTAATTTTTACACTATCATTAACTGAGAACATAATGTGGCATATCAGTACAAGTAAGTGTCAAACCTATCTTTTATGGGGATCATTTTTTCTATGTCATGTGAGAGTTAGGAACCTAATAGAGGGGGGTTTTTACATAATGCTAAGGTGAGAATGAGGAAAAAACCAATAAGAAATGGCGGATAGAAACATGATAAATGATCTATATTCCCCTGTATATCCCATTGAATGGGAATGAATCTAGGCATAGTTCAAGGGAAGGTGCAGTAGGAGGCCAACTCCAAAAAAGGGGGTTTTCCTCTCATCAGAGGAAAGTGAGATGATTATATAGTTTTATTGTTGTACAAATTGATGTTAGCTATTAAGTTTAATTTTATTCATATAATACCAATGTTGGTATAATTTTATAATCATGTGACTGGGATTTTAAATACATAGTTTAATTTTATATGGTAAGGAGGATATTCCATGAAGTTTAGGGTCATATGAAAAGGATGAATTTCAGATAATATAATGTTTTTTGGAATGGAATATTGTTATGTAGTTTAAAGTCTTGCAGATCAGATTATTGGAGTTATTCCATTTAAGGTCATTGAACTAGGACCCATGCCTTGTATTTTTATGTCATTTGACAAGAAAAAAGGTTTTATGTAATTTAAATTCATAAATTTGGGAATTTGGTCAGGTAGTTTAATGTCATTTCACAGGGATGAAATACAATCTAGTTTAACATCATGTATTCATTTAAATATGTTGTAGCTAAAACCTAGTGAATTGATCCAATAACATGAAATGTTATTCTTACAGAACCTTATATTGGTGGGAGCAGTGATACACTCCCAACTCATAGAGATAAATGAGTACATACCATTAAAATAAACCATGTGGATATCAAAGAGGTCTTCCTACTTGGACTCCAACTTTAGAGGTTTTCTTTCGGGTTCAATCAAAATTATCAAGGATAGAACCGGGTCACCTTTAAGGAAGAAGTGGAGGAAAACTATCTTGTTGAATTATTATTATACATGAAATTTATAGACCTTGAGAATATGAAATTCTAGAATCTTATTTTCCTCAAGGGAATCTAGATCATCTAGGTAGACTTGTGACATTTTTTCTTCATCATTAAATCTTAGATACCTATCCATATCCATGGTAGTGAGACCATGATGGAAAAATTGCCTATTTTCCTATACCAAAGAGTAAGGAGTTTCTTGGGTTGAAATCTGAGCCATTATCTGATACACCCATATGAAATTGGAGGCCTTTTTTGGGAAATCCCTTCTTTTTTTGATCCAATGTCTTTTGAAAAATGTTAGATAGGGTCTTATTGAATGTATTATTTTTTCTATTTAATGTTTTGTGACAATGTTAAGTGTGTTTTGAATAGATAATTTACTTTTTATAACACTTCTTTATCACATCAACTCAGAAATTGGTACCATTTTCTGTGAGAATGGAGTGAGGTATCCAAAACTAATGGATAGTGTAGGATTTCCAAAGGTTAATCACAAAGATAGTATAAAAAAACTTTAGGGTAATGGATGAAACCCACTAGGAAAATAATTTTATACAAATAATTAGGAACCTTCACTAGTGGGTTGTCACTAGCAAGTGGGGACCCATGACATCAAATCCCAAGGTAGAAAATGGCCCAGAATATTTGGTGGAATAGAGAAGATCAAGTTTATAATGAATTAATTTGTTAGGAATCTGTAATTCAATATAATTCTTGGTGAATTTCAAGTAATCACACACCATGGAATTCCAGAAGTAACCCAGCTCTCAGATCTAATGGGAGAGCATTAATCCTGAATGATGAGCCCCAAATGGTTGTGCATGGACCCCTTGACTAACCTGGGAATTTTCCATTCTCTATATATAATGGATAACTATTCCATTAATTTTGTAATAATAGAGTACTTGATCTAGTTTTAGTCTATCAGTAAGGATAAATTTCATAGGATGCCAATATATTTTTTCAATTTCTATTGGGTTGGATGGAAGAGTTCTGTGTTAGGTGTACTCAATTTAAATATTCATCCACTATGATTCCTCTATTAATATGGGGGAATCTAAGGGCCCTTACTAGGAATACTTATTAGTGATTTGATTCTATTCTCATATCTATTCACTAGTACAATGAGTTTGATCACCTTCTTATATGCCATATATATGTACAAGTCATCTTGATCAGGCTCCATGAGAGACATGGACAATATTTATTTGGAATCCTCTCCATCATTAGGATATTGTGGTATAGGATTCACCTGATTATTAGAGTAAAATAGGGTCATGATCTTGTGATTGTGATAAATAAATGGTGATATCTCCTAGGTCCTAATGCTATAGTTACCATTAGTCTTTTTGATGAGTATTTTGGATTCACCTTTCATATGATGCTATGGAAACTCAATCTTGAATTCTAGCTTGAGATCTATAATGAGGGATTGGTACATGGACTCGTTTTTTGTTTATCTTTTCAATAATATGAATGATTATTATAGGAGATCCTTGGAGGGTGTGATGAAGACCACTCTGAATATATACCTATTAAGCTTAAGTTTGTTGAGTCTTCTCTTGGTTGGGCTCTGGGAGGAACCATCTAAGTGTGTCTTCCTGCAAGGAATTTATTTATTGATGAAATTAATGAAATTATTTATAAATTATACATACATGGGAAACTAATTGATGTTTGAGTGCAAAAATAATCTTCCAACACCTGACCCTTGACTTCAATTTGAAGGATTAACTGGATATTGAACTATTGTAGAATAACTACCCACTATTCTGAACTCTCAATAAACCTAGGTTGGTTGTGGATATACTTTACTGGTTTAATATAGAAAATTAGTTAGATCTCATGATAATATAAATAAAGACTCATCTTTTGGAGTGAAAAGACCAAGTCTAGTTAGTTTTTCTTGATAAGAGAATATCGATTTATAGTGTCAAGAAACATGCATCTGATATAGTGTAAACTGTTCTCCTTTCCTTAATTGTTCTTATGAGCCATACTTTTATGGTAGTTATATTTACGAACAAATTCATCCCTAGGAAATAGATAATTAGAACTAGATGATATAGAAAATACTTCTTAATTTCATCATACATAGCCAATAACTAATCATCCCACTAATAATAGATTCCATTCTTTATCACCTTATAAAATTTTCATACATTTACCTATCATAATGGTGGTAAAATTACATATGTGTGTTATATATTCCTAGAGGCCCCAAAACTATCAGATATAATGTGGAAGGGGAATTATAGTGATATCCTAGACCTTCTCTGGTTTGATATCGATGTATCTATAACTAGTAGAGATTCCATGAAACATCTTATAGGTAACTACTAATACACACTTCAAGGTGTTTATCTTCCGGTGTTCGGAATGAATCTTTCCAAACACACTCTCATGATCACTAAGATGGACTTATAATTAGAGTTATTTAACCACTAGTTCATCCACATAGAACTCCACTAGTGTTCCAAGGAGAGGCTTAAAGGATGGATTCTTGGGTTTCTGGTTTATTTCTCTAGAATTCATCAAGTAAAAGGGAATTATGTGGTAGACAAAAGTAATATTAGGTTCCCTAAATCTAGGGTATAATCTATCTTCAAGATCCAATCTGATTTTTTAATACTTGTAATGCTCATAGTTGAAAGAGAGTATGAAAAATCTATCAGTTGTGTCAATCATAAACTTAGTGAACAATATGAGGAATGAATCCTTTAGGAAATATAAATTGAAACAATATATGTGAATTTATAATCTTATATATATGTTCATTTTCTTCGCTATAATGATGTTTACCATCCACTTGGGGTACTGAACATTCTGGAAAAAAATTCCTTGATCAAATTATTATCTTCATTCTTGAGCATTAAACCCTGGGAGGGAAGCATTTTCTTGGGTGTATTATTGAATCCATATTGTTCAATGGGAAGTTCCAGATGGTGGCTGGAGACTTAAGGGTCAAGACTCAACATATACTTATAGTTACATGTGAATACATTGTGGTGTTTCTTTTGGAATACAATTTACTATTTTTTATCATCAGGTGATATGACATAATTTATCAATATCAGCCTCAATTATTCCTTGGTTTCAAGGTTCACCTATATCATATCATTGACGGTGGTGGAGGATCCTTCTTCAAATATAGTGGGAGCCTCATATAGCTCCTCTTATTATAAGAAAAAGGACTAGAGGGGGGAGATGAATCATCAGCTATATGAGACTATAAAATAGCACCATCCCCCTATAGATGGGAAAATTATTTTGAAACAGACTAATGCCCTTATGGGTCTACAAATACCAGGAAAAAAGTGGTAAAGGATTCAATTCCATGAGTCCATCATTGATGTGTTCCATACATGATATCAAATTAATGTTTCTTAGTTGATTCCAATGATAAAATCCTACTCATTGATATGTACAGTGAAAAAATCAGTTAATAACCTAATGTAGGACCTTTGGGTACACAACATGAGTGGTATTTTTGAGCTTCAGAGGAAACAATCCTTTATAGGAATAGGAGATGATTTGAGTATAATAATTTTTATTGGGTATAATGAAATATCTTCCAAGTTATATGATTGTTACTTCTAAAAGGTAGATGGGTAGGATGAAAATTCTTTTCAAATTATATGAAGGATCCTTAAACACAATTCATGTCATTAAGGACATTGAAACTCTTGGTACCTTTATTAAAAGGTAATATTACTTCCCTTTGGTAATACCCAGTATCAACAAATAAGGATTAACATTATTTGGAGTGGGAAGAATCAATATAGAGTACCCCAACTCGACCATTGAGGGATTAATTTATGAACTAGTGGTATGATAAAGGTACATCTCTATGCAGGGCCTTCCTAATTAGTTTTTTAAGGAATAATCCTACAAGAAACCCATTAATTCTATAATTGATCCCAAATAAACATGATGGGTATTTAAAAAAATCATTCCACATGACTGTTTCTCAATATTTTAATAACTTTTTATTTTCATGTTAGATAGGGAAAGATATTTCTTTGAGTATTCCATCTTGTAGAGTGTCTAAGTAGGGATGTGATCGGTCCTAGATCGGTTTTCCACTAGAAAATAATGTAATTATACACCATTGAGGTCACATGAGATATGGATGGATAAAATTTGACCATGGATGATTTTTTCCTCATCTTACCATGATTGGTAAATATTGTATTGTCAATCTCTATGCTTGACTTCTGATTCATGATAGGCTTCAATAGTGGATACCATATTTTAAAAATATGATTGGGATATTTAGGGCCTTGATAAAAAAAATTAAAAATCTAATTTTAATGGAATAGAATATTAAAAGTCAATATTGGGTTCATAATTCCATAAAGTCACTTAAGCATGTCATACTTCTATGCTATGAACATATTCATGCCCCCCCCAAGTGGCCAATCCTAGATTGGAGTTGTTAACGGTCCAAATAACTACAATAAAGTATACTAGATGGAATTTATCACCTTCTTTAGATGTTTGTCCAATATTGGATTACATTTGGACACCTGTGAACTATCAAAATGATCAACCAAATTGATGGGCTATGGAACCACAATATAGGATGTTTTCAAGGAGTGTTTTTCTTTCTAATCCAGGATCAATTCTTGTCTTCATGTCTTGATATTGTTCAAAAAATAATTAGGTATAGATCCCTTTGAAGTATACTTGAAATAAGTGAATTTTCCCTTTCCTTGAGGGTGTCTATAAAAGGTTCATAATGGGGATAATTAGAATGATTTATCTTTGATCTATGTATATAATTCTATCAAACTTTATGGAGTTGATAAAGGAATACTCCTTCTCTTCATCAGATGAGTCCTCTAGAATTGGATGGTATATTGAACACCCTATAAACATCAGGGGAATAAAGTCCCAAAGAGTTAAAACCATCTTTAACACTGGAAGAGGATCCTAATTATACATACACTATCATCTCTTGCTCTTTTGAGACTTGGAAGGATGAGAAGCTAATAGTGAAAATATATAAGTGGGGTTGACCATGGTGGGATCCAACTCATTCGTCCATTCAGAAATTATATTATGGTCTTCAGTGATTGACTTTTAAGCTAACCAATCATCAAAAATTTGATTTCATTTATCAGATAATTCTTTCCATTCCTTGGTGTTTCCATCATGAACAATGATAGAAAAGATACTCATGACATGTGTTAAAGGTTCACTAAATACCTTTCTCCTTGATCTACCATATCTTAGATCCACTATTTGAAGATGAATCATTAATTAATGTTATGTATGAGGAACCAATAACATGGTACGTAGTTGGTATGGTTATTTAAGTAAACCTCTTTTAGCTTCTTGATATTTGTGGGTTTTAGAATGTTCTTCTCCAAGATGCAGATGATGAAGCCTGGGACCTGCTCATCCTTGAATTAATATACCCTTTTATTTTATTCTACGAATGGGATTTATAGTTCTTTTACATAAAAGAAACTCAGGGATGCATTCTCTATGTGAGATTTTTCTAGAAAGGGCCTAATATGAGTGGGTACCATCATCTAGATTGGTTGAGGGTTGGACTTTATGAACAATAGCCACTCCCTATCTAGAAGGCTTCTAATCTTGAGTAGGAGGATACAATGGGTGATATTGTTTCATGTTCCCCTACATGTATTCCTTTAGATGCTGAGATCTCTTATATAATACTCAGAATCTACTTTGATACTTTAGGGAGATGAGGTTATGTGCCATCTTGTCCGAACTATTCTCCACACACATTCCCAACAATTATTCCTAGGGAAGCTAGATATATAGAGAGTGTGTTAGTCCATTACAATAAGAAATGAATTTAATGAAACATTTTTTAATCCAATTTATTTCACTTCTAGTGATCAATAATTCTCATCCTACCCGTAGTAGAGTTGATCTAATAGAGGAACTATTGGAATACTTCTTCTCAACTATTGATGGATGCTAGTGCAATATGGTTGTACCAAAAAATCATGTATTTTAAAAAAAAACCAGATCCTGAATAAATTTTTCTATGGATTTCCCAATATTGGTTTCCCCACTCTTAAATGTTGGAAAGGTTTTTCTTATGGTGATCTATTCAATTTATGGAAGAAAATATCTGGTTTCTAAAATCTCTAGGTGGTGGAGTATGATCCACCAATTCCAATATGGGTTTTTTCAAGCTACAATATGGATCATTTTGTATTTATAACTTCAAAGTTATCAATTATATAATTGATCACATCATCATAGGGATCATGAGAGTGAATTTATTCAATAACTTTTTCTCTAGAATGTGAATCAGAGCAATTATAAACCAATGAAGTGAAATCTTATTCATCCACTAGAAAAGGAACCATTGTGAACACTAGGTTGTGTCCTGGATGAGAAGAGCCACAAGGATCAAACCTAGTTGGGTGGGTTAAACCACATTCTTTAGTATAGGTGGATTGACTGTGAATAATTGGTTATAGAAATTCTTTTGTGAGTATGATGGTGTTCTATCAGATATCTTTATTGTTGAGGAAGTACCTATTGAGCAGTTCATCACTAGGCCTATTATATACCACATGTTCTTAGAGATAATCATAAATTATGGAATCAACTTTTATAACATTCTCAAACTCATGAATGTAAAAATATTTATCAATTAATTTACCCTTATCAAGGTGTCGATGAATAATGGGGAGTGCCTTAGTGGGACTTCCAAGGAATATGAATCGTTTATATTATCATGAATGAACATATCCCATAATTTTCACCGAAAAATGTTTACCCTATTTGGGTGGATCATCCTCCTCATGTGGCTCAACATTTACCACACACTCCCACCCATGAGGGGGGTTAATGGTGATGATATTCTTTGTGGTTTTGAAAAGCGATAGAAATCTATTCGCAACATCTAGATTGATAACTGAGGTGAATTATCTTCATCATAGGATAGGATAAAAGTGGTGGGTATCATACTACCCCCATATTATGATCATCACATGGGAAAATTAATCTTCCATGATCAAACATAGTACTATGATACTTTCTATATAGGTTTACTAGAAGCATTATCATTACCCATATGAATCGGGGTGTGAGGATACTAGAAGTGTGTAAAGATTAACCTTTAGACACAATTTTTCAAGGGATATAAGGTGCTTGGAGGTTCATGTATAAATTATTTGATATATCTAAATGTGGTGACATATTTCCAATGAATTATATCAAAGACAAATTGTGTGATTTTTTTCAAGTATCTCTAGGATTAGGAGGTAAAAATTATTGGTGGCTAGAAGACAACTACTAACTCATCAATGCTTGGGATCTCCCATAGACTGTCATCAACCTTATATTTATTGGTATGGTAGTCCTACTCTTGATCACACAAATATTTTATATGATATATTGGGAAACTATTGGAGGAAGTGATGTTGACCTTCTCTACAATAATACTTTGTATGGGATAGGAATTATCTAAGTCATCCTTCTTATGGAGTCATCCTACTCAAATGGTGTAAGATTCACCACCATGTTCATATAGTATTGGGATTATTTCATGCCTTTTAAGTGATGGAATTTAGAACAAACCCATATATTATATGGATGTGGTTCCTTTTTATAGGGCACAAATCATAACCTTGATGTCTCCCCTACTTCTAGTCTGGAATTAGAGAAGAGGGATACTAATGGAAGTAAGGGTTTTTAAAAATAAAGGCCAATAAATAAATTCAATACATCCTCCACAAATATTTATTTATAAAAGGACCTAGAAACCTTATAGACCACATCATTGGGAATGGACACCCTCGACTGCTTTGTGTTTATCCCCAAAATTAAGGTTGAGGTGTCAACATTTCTCTTGAATCCAAATATATTAGTTATTCTTGAATATTATGTGGATTTGAGGTTAGTTTCCCCTACCCTACCTAGGATGCTAATGACAGAGTTTCCTATTCATGAGTGCCCATGAGTAATTGTGGGTCCTACCATGGGCATTATAACTAGTATCATGAGAAGCACCTCCGCAATAGTTGGTAGACCTTCTTCCCTAGGGGTGGGATTTTTTGATGATAGGATTTTTATTGAAATGGGGAGGACCTATTTTTTATTCAGTGGTGTCATATTGAGGACCTCCACAACATTACCCATCATTATGGGATGGACATTCAAGATGGCTGGTGATGGGACCTGAATATGGTATAGTCTACCCATTACACCTGGCGGACACTCAGGGTATCAATCCCAATATGTAAAAATATATCCATATATTATGGTGATAATATAGGTTTTGATTCAATGGTGGAAGGATACATAGGATATATAGAACTGGTGTTCCATCAAGTAGGGTCAGTGGCTTACACCTGGTGTGGGAATCAAATAGTCTAGGTTAGGGCTAGTGGAGTATAGATATGATCATCCTACTCATCTATCAATGGGGATACCTAGAGTTTTTAGTGAGGTAAAGTGTTGGGATCCTATCTAGGTGAATCATAGGTGGAAGTAGAGGATTTCATATCTTGAGCATCCCCTACCTCCTTAGTGTAGTGGGGAGTGTTTTTAGTGAAATCTAGTGAAAGACTCCTTGAATTGGTTAGTAGTGGTAATGTGTGGGGGGGACTACCTCCATCATGATCTTTATTGGGGATGGTTTTGATGTGGCACTAAAGCTTCTAGGTCCTACAAAGCCATGTTCTAAGCATATATGACTCCCTCGTAATCATATCAGTATTTAATTCCCTTGATAACCCTCCATTGATTGAGATCAAATAAGGATATGGGGTTAGGGAACCTCATAGCCATGGGAACGGTGGTCATCATAGATTGAGCATAAGTGTGAAGGATGGCCACAAGGGTTGATCTCCTACCCCAACAATTGTTGTTGGAGGATGGGAAATCATGTTGATAATAGACTGTATCTAGTATTCTATAAGAAACATTTGAATCCAACCATGAGTAAATGTATTATGACTATGATTCCTAACATGCCTGATTTTAGATATATCTCAAGATTGTGAAGCCACAATGTTACTCATCCTGTCATTGTTAAAGGGAAATAGATTCATGTTGGAATAACCATTTTATTTTCCAATACGTTCCACCAGGACAGTATTTCATATAATATTTTCATCTTGAGACTAGCCTTGATCCTTATAGTCCTTCATTCCTTATTTACAAATTCCATCAGCCTTCCCTGCTAGGTATGATAGTGTTGGATTCATAGTTGTAAGAGGATGATGGTATGTCATCCCTGTCTTCTATGGATTCCTCCTTAGATCTTGTTTCCTAGTTTAGGTTTACCTTATAGATTTAGGGTATACTCATGAAGTCCATTCCCAGTTCCACCATCAAGTAGACGTTGGTTTATTACATCAATGGCCTCCTTGAAAAGTTAAACTCCTTTTAGTAGAGAGAATGAGTCTTATGCATTTGTATAATTCCTTGGGTATGTTGGGAATATGTATATATCTTCCTCAGGATTTGTTTATGTGGGTATCCTCTGTTAACCACACATGGAATCATAGTTTTAGGACCCAATACATCCTTTGATCACCATAAGAGGAAACTTATGCTCATCACATATGAAATCCTAGGATCATTGTCACGGTAATACCTAGAGAATAACTAGAGTAAACTCATTTTCATCAAAAGGGGTATCCCATTATCATCGCATAAGAAAACTTAGGATCATCACATAATGATTCCCTAGCTTTTCACCATAGTCATATTGTGTTGTTCACACAAGGTAAGAATATTTATCTCATAACCTAAATAGATAATGAAGATATTCCATGTTTTCCACAAAGGATTCTTATTCTTGTCAAATAAGAAATATCATGCTCATCACATGAGGATGAATCAAAATACCATAACCTAATAATGGTGAGAAGAGATCATGTGATCATCACATAGGCTTCCTAGTCTCATCACTGAATGATAGGTTTATGATGCATTAGGTGGGGTTCCAAATATAATCATCATGTAATGGAGGGTCACAGGTTTAAAATCTAGTTGGGATGGTCCCTTGTAAGATCATTATGTATTGGTTAATCATATGTTTGAAGTCTATTAGGGACGTTTTATCATACACTGATCGTGTATTGGTTAGTCAAAACATTAAAGTCTAGTGTGGTTAGTCCCGTATTCACTATTCTTGTATGTTTTTGTAGTAATTTTAAATTCCAGTGGGGGTGGTCCCATATATTCTCATCATGTATGGGTTTGTCACTGGTTTAAATTCTAGTGGGTATGATCCCACATACGCTCACCATGTATGGGCCAGTCATAGGCTCAAACCCTAGACGGTATGGTACAATATTTTATAATCACATATCGGTTAGTCATAAGTTATTATCAAAGGGAGGATTCAAAATTTAGTGGGGACTCTAGGATGGTATAGTGAGATTTTCGATAGAATATAGAAAGATGGTAAAGCTTTGGAGATTCTTCCTCCCAAGGGAGGTGAAATGGAAATGGGATTGGTGTTTTGGAGATGGGAAGTTCATCTCGGGCCCATTTCACATGGTATCTCATTATATTGGGGAAACAAGGTTATTAGGGAGTTCAGATTGAACCTTTAATATGTTTCATACGTACCCTATTTTTGATAGGAATAAAAAATCATGTAATTTTCATATAAAAATTATGTTTATGTAACAGGGCCATACCATGAAATTTAATTCCATGTAGTAAGGACGCTTATATTGAGAAAGGAGTGACAACAAGGTTTGGTGTGGGGATTATGATTTATACTATCAATAGTATGGATATCATCCCATGCTCATCACAAGTGGAATCACATGCTCATACCATGCTCATCACAAGAGGCATATCGGGACCATTACATAGGTAATCGATATGCTCATCATATAGGGTAGGCTTTAGTTTAACATATTTCACAAAGGATATTGGATAGTTTTTAATGTCTTCCACTACGTATTTTGGATATATTTTAATGTCTTGTGATTCTGATGTTTTATATATTTTAACGTATTTTTTTGAGGACATTGGTTGTGGCGTAACATCTTACACTAAGTACTTTGGCTATCATAAAGGGGGAGAAAAAATGATTATGTAGTGCCTATATATTAAGATAGCTTTTCATAGTTGGGATGGTAATATAAATGGATATTAGTATCCTACAAACACTTATCAAGGGGGACAATAGTTGTTCACCCTCGATGATTCCATGGTCAGTTCTTACACATTCACTAAATATTTTCTTTTAGAAGGAAAAAATATGTGGATGTTAGTTGTTTCATAAATCATGAAGTTGTTCTAGATATAAAGGCCCATGGTAAAATTTGTGTGTATTGATTTGTAACCAGTAATCGTGGATCGAAATTATGTGGGGCCCATGATTACTCAACTTTCATAAAACTATTGGAGGAAAAAGGATACATTATACATGGGTCCCCAGTGTCAGATTCACACAAGTTTTGAGTATTTTGAATTCTTGGAGTTATGTAAACTGAGGGATCAGTCATATGTATTTTTCATGGATTACCAAGGAAGGGGTTTTGTATATGTATTATTCTTTTTTAAGTAGATATTTGTGCGAAACTTCTTATTCTTGCACAAACTATGTTCTTCATCAATGAAAGTTGTGTGAAAGCATTACAAAAAAAAAGAAAATATATTTAAGGAACTATGAGAGGTATTTGATGCATGTTTCTAATCTATGGGAATATATGGGGGTCTTTGGATGCGTGATATGAGATCATACCCATTAACTTCTTGAGGACCTTCCTCAAAAATGGGGGTGATTCTCTATATGCATGGACTTTATCCTATGAAAGAGACTATCTCATGAAGCTTTCCCATGATCACATAACATTAGGCTTTTGCAGTATACTAAAACCATTCTCATGTAACTCTGATGTGCATAAATCTCCATTACTTTCTATTTAGAGCAGTGTTTGGTCTTGTTTATAAATATAAGTATGCACAGAACTCTAAAATTGAGTTCGCACAATTCATGTTTCTTGAATGTTCATAAAGTTGTGTGAAAATGTGATATGTTTCATGAAAGTTTTTCCTTTTTCCTAGAATTCCTTTCAGTGTCCATTTTCTCCCTATACCTTCATGTGTATGTATATTAATTCCATGACCACATATTTTTTTACCCAATAAAAATATTAACCAAAATAATAATTTTTCATTACATTTGATATATTGTGTTTTCATAGGAATATATTCTAATAAAATAATGAATTATAATACCTTTAATTAATATTTAAATAAAATTATTAAAATTTGAAATTAGTTATTCATATAAAGTTCAAAAAACATTAAAATCACCCAAAAATTCTCCTAGTAGAGTTGAACAAAGTTGGAGAAGATACTTACCATATAACTATAAAATTTACTTGGGTAATTTAATAATATAAATACCAATATTTTATTTATAAAAATATAAAATGGGACTGTGAATGTGGTTTTCTATTGGTCCTTAAGGGAATTTGGAACCTGGAAATATATTGAAGGACAATGAAAAATATAATAATGGGTTTTTCTTGCCATGCTTTCAAGCATATGATCTATGAATATAATTGTAAAGTGATATTTTATATTATCATGATTTAACCTCAAATAATCAATACACATGATCAAATAATTTTGGTATCTCCTAGGAATAAGATCATTCCAACCATTTTCAATAATTGCAAGGTCATACTTCATAGGTTTAATTAGATTTAAAATTACACATTTTAAATTTGTGATTGGGAAAATTATTCTATCCATTAAAAGTATGAAAATTTATTTCTTAAAAATAAAATAAATATATGGTTTAGTATTATTTATGGTTTCTTAATCTATTTCAATTCATTTCAATAAAAATTCTACGCACTAAATACTTCTCATTGTGGAATAAAATTATAACTCAATTCCATACTTTTTTTGAAATGATATAAATTATGTTCATTAATTGGGTAATGGACTATTTTTTTTTGATGACATGTATCCTCTCCTCACTCATCCATAAAATATATTATATTTAAGGTAAATGGTTTTAATTCATGCTAAGGTGGATATTCTAAAGAAGGAATCTATATTGGTTAACTAATATATCCAACTAACATTTTCTTTATATAAGGTGAATAATAAATAACATTATCTACAAGGATGAAATGAATTCCACCATTAAAGTATTCAATTATATATACTGACTATTTGTAAATTTTTAGTAATATAAATTCAAAATTTTCGTCAAAAAAAGTTTACGTATTTACTAAAAAAATTGAACACATGAAATTATTTTCCATATTCTGGATTTCATTTAACAAATAATTACCCAAATTTGAGAAAATATTAATCACAAAATGTTGGAGTATAAAAATAAAATGTTCCTTAGTGTTATATTTCATTGATTCCAAAATATTAAAATTTTCCACATAATTTTTTCCATTGATATTTTTATTATTATAAAATGGTCAATTTATAAGTTCTAACATACCGAAAATAAAAAAGATTAAAATTACTCAATCGAATTGGGTGTTTCATACTTTTTCATTTTCAAGTTTTATGGAAATTATCCCTTTATAAACAAAATTATTGGTTCAGAAGTTTTTTAAAATGTTTTTTCTTGTATGATTGGTTCATATGGGTTATATTTTTTATATTATATCTTCAAAACCTAAAATACTACAAGAAAAATTATTTTTTTCCCTTACTAAAACATCATCTAAAAAACATTCTTGAAAAGATATTACTTTATTTGATATATAAACCAACAATATTATAATATTTAATTCTCAAATATATGAGGATAAATAAAATATTTGAGGTAAACATTTATCAAGGAACCCAAGTTATGTACGAATCATATAGAGTCAATATCCATATAGTGAATTTAATAGTAAATGTGTGTTGGTCATGGAACTTGGTAGGTATTTAGGGACCGGTCGGTGATAAAATATTTATTCCCAAGATTACTCTCTTATATCCTTGAACTCTTATCCTCTTGATACAAATAACCTTGTTGATATTTTCATATCATGATATTTTTTTTGAATCCTTAATGTTATGTAATTTTCATCTCTAACTTCAGGAATGTGTTAAGAAGATGTCCTTTTAAGGCCACATTAGTTACCTTCATAGATTAGACCACCCTTAGAGGGAATTTAAATGGTATAGAAGGCATAACTTCCATATTTTATAAGGATTTATCATTTATTGATGGATTTTTTATTTTTCAGATTTGTAACAATTTTTCTATAATTCATTACTGTAGGGTTTTATTTTTTTAATATATCCATGGGGTTTATAACTTGTTGATGATTGATTAATTAATCTCCTTTATTTAGATGATAATATTCAGTAGCCTTATTGTAATAATTCTTATAATTATATCCTTTTTATGGCTATTGTTCTCATTAGAATTATCGCTAAATAATATTTAAACTATCTTATGGACCTTAGTTATACAATTGTTATTTATTTTGATTTTTTGTAAAACTCATAAAAAATACTTAGTTATTATGACTTATGAAAACTATTAGTGTAATGAAATTATGAATTAAAGATTAATAAAAATTTGTTGGGGGTAGATTGGTTTTTTAACTAATTGATGGAAATATATCTCCTTGTATTGGTCAGCTCTTATAATCTAGTGTCATGCATTTGAGAGTAACGAACCTTAAACTTATATAAACATATAGTTAAAATACGCCTTGTACCATGTTTTTGTGAGTTTTTTTATATATTTTATATTGGTGACTTGGATTTATATGAAATTTTTTTTATTTATTTCTTATATTTTTGATTCATCTAATAAGTTAATATAATTATCAACATGCTCTCTGTAGAAGAAGGAATATAGGTAGAGTTCTTTAATATGTTTATGGGGGTATCTTGAAAAAACACACTTTGATGGTTTTCATGATTTCATTGATCAAAGACCTTATTGGAGTTCACTGAGAGATTAAAAATATCTTTTGGACGGAAAATTCATTGAATTTCATGCCATCTTGTAGTATCTCTAGGTTGTGATTACATATTGTTTTTTATAATCCTTATAATGAAAATGAAAATGAAATTCATTTCAATTTGTCTCCAATAATTATTTTTGGTTTCATTAGAGAGGAAAATGTTTTGTTTTATTCAAATTCTATATTGTATCATTACTTAAAAGTAAATTAATCTAATTAATATATTGAGTGTGTTCATTTTTTAGTTCAAAATCAGATTATAATGCTCGATATAAAGAATGAATGTTTTGATAAATGGGGTATGTAAAAAATATCCTTTAATTTATTATCTATATTTTATAAATTATCAACCATTATTTGTAATACTAGTTTAAATTTGGTTATTCTAGTAGTTTAACTAGTTTTAATGAGAGAAATTTTAAAACAGTTATCTTTTTACGAGTTCTATTGATTGTAAATGTTTATATTAATTAGAAATATTCTCCCAATAAATGGATATAATCCAAAGAGGATATCATTATAGAATTTTGTCATGGGATAAGATCATTGAAATGGTAGGGAAATGGGGAAACAATATGAAATTAATAATATAAATATATATTGAAAAATATGAAACTAAATATAAGTGAAGGTATGAATCCTTCCAAATAACAATGATTCCAAGTTTCTCTTAAAGGAATATTGAAATCCTTTGAAAAATATTATTTATGAACTAAGGTATATATTGTAACAAAAACCTCAATTCTTCTCTAACGGAGTGTTAAATGACCTTAGAGTATTTCATTCTGATTGTATATATATGTTCTCTATTGTGAGAAATAAAAATGCATAGTTATATAAGTTTATATAGTAAAAAAATAAGTCAAGAAAAATCATTATTTATGTACCAATAAAAAGAGATATTGGTCAATCCTTCCAATATTTTCCATATAAATTTTATTTTTTTCCTTTAGTAATATATATCCTGATATTCTTATATAGTGAATTAAATATATGATAATAGATTAATCTCCTTTAATTGATTCACTATTTGAGTATCAAAACACTAAAATTAGTGTTTATTATCCCTCATGATTCCTTTGTAAAATGATATAACCACATAGTAACTTCCAAATTATTCAATAATACCATAGGTATCACTAATTAAAAAAATATCGATATTTATTATTATATATCAAGTAGTTAGAACTCAATATGGTATCGCATTCCATGTTACTAAAGTCATAAATCATACACTCTCTGATTTACATCATTCTATCATATTTGAAGAAAACTAAGGATAAAATATTGAATTTAGATTATATAATGAATTGAGAGATTATATTTTATGAATGATTAATAATGAAAAAAAATTCTACTCGAATTTATTTAATAAGTATAAAATTTAAGAATAATAACAAAGAAATAGAATAAAGAACAAGGACATTGAACTGTAGTTGGATCATCCTACTCTCAATCATCCACTTAATGGTGTAGTTATCCAATATAATCTTTAAAAAAAATTATTGGAAAATAAATAACTATGATAGATTTTAACATGGGATATTTATAATCTTTTGATGTGTACTTACAACCTTTTATTTAGAAAAAAAACTCATACATGATTATCATTCTCATATTTGGGATTTATATACCCGCATGTCCATGATTCCAAATTATGACCATGTTCCGTCATAAAGGATTGAAAAAATTAAATGAATTAAATTTATAGTTATTGATGATAATTATTATGGAAAATGGTTAATCCTTAAGTAAGGATGTATGCTCAATACTTTAAAAATATACAATGAAATAAAAAATGAGAAAAATAAAGAAAAATTTTGATATTATGAGTCTTTTAAAATGAATCATGTTTAAAAATAAATATATTTTTTTTATTTAAAAAAATGTACCTATAGTAAATGAAAATTATGAACAAAAATAAAAAGGTGAAATTCATCATGATCAATCTTGTTCAATCTTAAGTATATTAATTCTTCATGAATAAAAAGTATTTATTATTCCCACACTCGTCCCATTAAAATGTTAATTTTTATAAAGTCTTCATAAGGTTTTATTGAGGATGTAAGGATTTTAATCATGTTATGATTTTATTTTCCACATTAATAGTGGCTATGAATGATCAAATAAATATATAGGTGGTGATATGTTTATTAATGAGGGAGAGGACTATGTTATAAGGGATACTACATAAGAATAAAAAATATGGTGAAATTTTAGTTCCATGCCATAGGTTAACATCATATCTAGAAGAAGTTTATTTTGGAAGAATTTATGAAATATTAAAAAATATGTGAAATGGGCCCTGGTAATGAAATTTAACAGATTATACAATAAAAAGTTTATATCCTTAGTTGAATTGAGAATATCATGACATGGTCTTGTGTGGAGTATTAAAAAATATTCACTCAATTTTTTTACATCTAGTTGTTGACTAAGGATATCACCCCAATGTAGTATAGCACACTATAACCAGGATTAAAGAACGTGAATCATGTTCTAAAATGTAATAACACAACATAATGAATCAATTTTTAGGTTTTTTTTAAAATTCAAATTCATTCTATATTTCATGGGATAATGGTTTACATGAATGAATTAATTGGTAAATAATGGTTGGATTGAAGGGCCAGTCAGTGAGTGGCATGTAAATAATTGGTGAAACAAAATTCAAAAATTGTATGTCTTATTATTGGGAAGATTAATAAATAAATTTATTAGATGAGATGAAAACATTTAAAGATGTGGAGGAGTTAGTAATTAGAGTTTGATGAGATGAATTTCTTTAAAGATAAATATTTGAATAAGGAACAAAATTGAAATTAAAACTTCCTTGCTAATATGACATTTATATTCTCTGAATAATCATTATAAGTTATCATTATATTTCATATTATTGTATTCTTTGTCGCAAACCAATGAAAACTGACATAAGATGAGTGAGTGGCCTTATGATCTATTCTGTATCTTTCAAAATCCATTGTAACATCTCTAGTGAGTGGTGCTATTATGACGCACTAAAACCCATCCATTTATAATTACATGAATTTTAAAAAACATTATAGAATTTATATACATGAGATATTTTTAGGTATAGAGATTTAAAGAATTGGGATTACTACTGCATATCAAATCCTATATTTCCTTTTTAATGGTAATTTTTTTAATTTCAAACTCCTCAAAATCTACACATGAACTGATTAGCGAAAAAAATTGAATCTAGCACATACGATGCAACAAATAATCAAGCCCTATCAAAAAAAATTATTTAACCTTGGGTGTGAATAGATATCTTGGTAATGGGTTTAAAATGGATGAAAAAGTTGTCAAGGTTTTTTAAATATATTGATACTCATTATAATTATTCCTCTTATAAAAACACTATAAACATAATAAAACATTTTATTAAGTATAAAATTACCTTTAAACTCAAAAATGGTTTTCTTAAATCAACCAACCTAAATGAAATAATTTTCATGGAAAATATATTTTTTAAATAATGTAAAATTAAGAAAAAACTAATCACTGAAAACATAACACCATAAGTCCTTAAAATATCTTGAAACTGACATCAAAATCAAATAAAATATAATAATATTTTCTTAAAAAATAAATCTTCATGATTTCAAAAAATCCAAGGATTTCAAATTATTGAATTTTTTTGAATAAGAGAAGAAGATTTGAGGTGATATTGAAACTTTATCATATAATTTTGTTGAGGCTTATCACAAAAATGATCATATCATAGTGGTAAAATCCCTCACATAAGTTATGAACACCACTAGCATCAAGTTCCTCATTTCCTTTCTATACAAAACATCATTTCATAAAATATGAATTAATCTAACAACTATTTCGTGCATAATTCATATAATCACATAAAATTACCTAATTCATGTGAGGGATGTATAATTCTTATCCAATCCATAAAATAATGGATAAAGTCCTACAAGGGTTTCGGTTTACTCTGCATAACTACCATCATGTTTATCTCACAAGTGTTATGTTTTAAAAAAAACACTTGGTATGTTGCTTCATAAATTCATTTAGAACTTTCTTTTTAGATCTTGGAACACAATATTTAAAATTAATCCCACAAAAGGAAAATTATTTCAATAAATTTTTAGGTTGTTTAATGAAAAACTCAAGTAAGGAAACAATCCAAAATTTAATATACTAAGAAATGAAATAAGAATTATCTATGGTCTTTTAAAACCAAATTTAAGAAAAATGTTAAACGAACATGTCTAGAGAAATTCTTTTCAAAGTAAATATAATTTTTCAATGAAAAATCAATGAAGGATAACTCTTTGTAATTAATTGATTTTAATATAAAATGGTAAGTTTTGAATTCAAATAACTTCCCTAATCATACATCTAGAAGTGAGTTGAAACTCTTTAAACGATAAATCTGAAATAAATTTAATAAGTGGGAATTTTACTTCTAAATATTGTGGAAAAAGTGAGTTTTTTTCAACAAACTATAAAAAGAAAATATTGAATTTATTAAAAAAAATTAAACATTGGTTTTAAAACAACCCCCTTACCTCTCCAAAACTATTACTAGAAAAAAACCCCTACATAACCCTTATCTATATAACATTATCCCTTACTACTAATTGATCCCCATAAAAACCATCTTTTAATTTTATCCTTATAGAGAGACTTAGACACCCCTTCTAACAATCATAATCCCAAATATTGGCATAGTGGACAATGAAAAAAATCGAAGGATAGAACCTAGGTTGTAGATATTCTTAAACTGAGTGATGAAATGGACTCATTTTTATAGCTAAAAGTTTTTGATGATACAAAAGTGGCGTTTTGCATTAGTTTTAATGCAATTTAGTTTTATGTGACATAGATATGAATATATATATATATAATCTTCCATAATTTCTTGATTTTAAAATAGAATTATTATAGTTGTCTCTAAATTTTCATTTGTAGAAGACGGTGCATTAATTATAATCAAGGAAAACTTATTTATATCAATAATTAATAAATATTTACATGAAATTATTATCTTTCCACTCACCACATTAAATAATACAATGTATAATTTATTTTATTTTTTAAGTATTAGTTTTAAATCTATATTTAAATCAGTTCATAACTTCATGTGGCCATTTCATGTAGTACATTCATTTTATGGTCACAGTTATATAAATATACATATAAACCAATATTATCAAGCCACATTCTACAATTTTTCTATTTTTATTTTTATCTTAATTTATTTTCCCACTTTACTTATAGTAATTATCATTATTTTTTTATTTATATAACCTCGGTAAGGAAATACTTTTAATTTTATGATGAGATATTTTGTGCTTAAATTTGGATTATTTAACATTTTCAATAAAATGAATATTGATTTTTTTATGAACCGAGATATACAACATAGTATTATAGATAAAAATAATATATTGAAAAATCATGTTTTTTCATTTTACCCCTTCAAATTAATTGTGCCCTCGTATTTTTAATCAGTTTCACTGAACAAGGTAAAGAGTCTTTGTAAATTCTAAACAATGCTTTAAAGTTTTATTCTATAGTGATCATCCACTGCAAGGAATAATTAAATTCTATAAAACACAATCTAATAGTATTTTTCAATATAAAATTTTTTTTGGAATAACCATACCATTATCAAGGTATCCCTCAATTTCTTTTGTTTCATCATTTATAAAGAAAGATGGTCAATTCCATGTAACAATGTTTCCTAAAATTTTCCAAATCGTATACTTCCTTTTTCCAAAAACATATTTTAAAATTTTGGTTATATTTTTGAAAAAAATAATGTGGTTTTTAAAAATTTCAATTTCAATCATTTAATTTCAAAACATATGAATAGACCTAATTTTTATAAAATTTCATGACCGGATCGGTTTTGAAATATTGAAATAGTGGTCCTTATAGTATATTAAAAATATATTCGAATATCTAATAAGTTAAAACATAATAAATTTATGTTTCATAATGGTCTCCCTCTTCCTCAACTATTATAAAATCATTGTATTCTTCAATGTTCTTTGACAAGGTGAATATTTAAAAGTCCCTTGATGATACCTCTATTTTGTGGAAAATGAGAGAGTTGGGAATTTAAAATTTGATATAAAATTATCTGTGACCCATGGGGATTCCAAGGTATGGAGAAGGTCTTATATATGTTATTCAACTATCTCTTGGAGAGTGATAAATTGACAAAGATTTCGAGATTCAAAGGGTATGGCTTTGAAATATTAAATAAAAGTATGTCATCTAGATGGGATAGAAGAGTTTCTTGTGATATCACTCATTCCTTCTTGAAAATGGTCCAGAATTTATTTGTAACACATAATAGAAGTTAAATTATCTATAATATGTGATAAATTTTTTTACACCATAATTTATCCTAAAACAAATAAACTTTTCCTTCATTACAATTAATTAAAGTGTTGTATAGGTTGTTTTTATAAGAAATGACATAATGAAGAATTTACCCTTTAAAGTAAAACATTAATAATTCAAAATTTAAGAATTAAAACCCTATACATCCTATATATTCTTCCATAGATTACATGGTTTCTCTAAATTATACATAACCCATATCCTAATAATCACCCTAAAATATAATTATATAAATATGTCAAAGGTTTCTAACTCTTAGATCATACTTAGTCGACGAAATCCAAATCTATAAAGTTATCTAAAATATTTATTTGATACCAACTATGGTACCTTGAAACCAATTGTTTTATAATTACATGTATTTAAAAAAATATTATAGCATTTTACATAGTTGAGATATTTTTATTTCTATATATTTATAGAATTAGGATTGTTAATACATATCAAAGACCATATATTTTAAAAATGATAATTTTTTTCATTTACAACATTTTCAAAATATAAATCTACACACTTCGGAGTTAATCATGCTTCTAGTATAGAAGCTACCACACATCCACAAGCCTTGTGTAAAACATTTCAAAAACATGGGGTGATCACAGAAAGCTCAATAACGGGTTGAAAAGTATGATAAAATCTACTAGTTCTTTCGAAATAATTTGTAACTCCATAAAATGTTTACTTTAATAAAAAAACATTGAACATAAATAAACATTATATTAAGAACAAAATTACCTTTAAATTCCAAAAGGGTTTTTAAAATTTCATTAATATAAAAGAAATAATGTTCATGAAAATTCTATTTATGAAATCATGGAAAATAAAGAAAGACATTTTCCTTGAAAACATAAACCCTTTAGTCCGTAAAATATCATTAAACATCGATAAAATTTAGACCATTTCTTTTGAAAATATCACAATATTTTCATAATAAATAAAAATCCTTGATTTCATAAAATATAAATATTTCCAAATATAGAATCTTGTCACAATAATATAAAAATATTTTAGGTAATGTTGGATCATTATCATGTAATTTGTTAAGTTATTATCAAAAAGACCATCATATTGTAGTAGTAAAATATCATATATGATTTTTAAAGGCAGCTAACATCTGATTTATGCATTTCCTTTGGGTACCAACCATCATTTCATAAAATTTGAGAGAAACTATAATTATGTTCATAAATAATTTACATAATATCATCAAATTACCAAATATATTAAGAGGTATATATTATTTTAGTCCTCCAATCACATAGTGTAGAAAGTCCCATAAGGATTTGGGTTTACTCATCATCCTTATCATTATGTTTCATTTCCGTGTATTTTTTTTTTGAAATAAAACACATATTAGTTCATATAACAAATTCATTTAAAATTTAACTTTTAAATACTTAAACATAAATATTATAAATTAAATGCATAAGAGGAAAATTATTTCTTCACATTCATAATTAGTCTGATGGAAAAATTCAATGTAATGAAATCCTTGAGAATTAAATTAATTATGACATGAAATAATAATTTTGAATAAATGTACCAAAAAATACATTAAAACCTTTTTTAAAACAAAATTTAAACTAACCCATGAAGATTGATTTTTTTAAAATGAAATACAATTTTTTAGTGAAAATAAAAAGTAGTATAAATATTTGAAATAAAATTATTTTAACATAAAATGATAATTTTTTAATAGAAATTATCTCCATTGTCTTATATTCAGAAACTGTGTTGAAAGAACATATATAATAACTTTGAAATCAATTTTTTATGATGGAATTTCATTTCTAAATATATAATACGAAATATTTATGTTATTGTAAACTATAAAAATAAATAGGGAAATTATTGGAAACTATAAAATATAATTTCTCAAAAAAACATGTTACTTATCAAGATGCTTTTGATAAATGAAACCATATAAAACGGTTCTCTAAAAAACTCCCTCCCATACTGCTAGTCTATCTCAATGGAAACATGCTTTTCAGTTTCATACTATAGGAAAACCCTAAAACGTCTTCTAGATTTCAGTGGTTTAAAGGTTGGTAAAAGGTAGGATTATAAGAGGATAAGGATGGATCATTGGCTGCATATGTTCTTAAACTAGTTGAAGTAAGGGCCACACTTTTATAGCCAAAAGATTGTGATGATAGTGAAGTGGTACACTATAGTAGTTTTAATATTATTCAATTTCCTGAGAGGTTGATATGAATACATATATATATATATATATTTCATTTATTTACATAATTTTAAAATAGACTTATTATAGTTGTCTATAAATTTACATGCTTAATTGGTATTACATTAATTTGTGTCAAATAAACCTTATATATATTAACCATATGTGGACTCAACCATTCCATGATAATCTTCCCACTCACCCATTAAAATTTCCAACTCCAACAATATTTTATTTATTTAAGATTAGTATCACATCTAGTTTGCTATCAGTATATAATTGTATGTTTCCAATGCATACAAGCCTTTAATTAAATAGTTATAGTCATACACACAGACATGTGCATGTATATTTATATATATAATCAATTATTATAATGTTTCGTTATAAAAAAATTAAATTTTTTGTCTTAATTTTTTATCCTATTTTTTGTATATCTATTATTATTGATGTTATATTTCAATATCCCCTATAATGGAAGACTTTTAATTTTAAAAAGATATATTTTATACCTAAATCTAGATTGATTTACTCTTTCAATAAAACGAGTCTTAGTTTTTTATATGAACAATGGTAAACAACACTGTATTAAAGAAAATAAATCATTTATTAAATATCATGACCCCCTCCCTCCAAAGATACTGCAATGATGGGAGAGAGATAATGACCCTAGAGACAAGCCTCCCGTAGGTCCAAAGTTGGAAACTAGCACTGAGGATATAAAACTCTCATATATGGTAGTTATTACCCTCTATAATATAAATAGTATTAGGAGATAATATAAATCAACCACAAGAAAATCCATGACATAATATAAAAGAAATCCAAAAACCATCCCGAAAATCATGTATAAATAAAAATGATACAGATAAAAGTATCTAATGTAAATACCAAAAAAGTAAAGCTAAATAAGCAACACAGATAATTTCTAAAGATCCGGGCTAGTAATGTCCAGCATAGTCCATGTAGTCTACCTAGAAAATTGAAAATTAGTTTATATATATATGGTGAGTATATATGTATACTCATAAGGAAAAACAAATTCTCTTGTGGACATGTGAAAGACGCAAACTAATGCACCTGTTAATAAATAGCAGAACCAAAATCACCTAATTAGGTCAACTATCCATCTTAAACCTCACCAAGGCATGCTCACAAAATAATTAAATCCAGTTATAATAAAATAATATGAACCATAAGAATAAAGGGTGCCATACACTACTTTCTCACTAATTTTACACTCTAACACCCCAATGACGTATGTCCTAACACTACCACATCTTAAATATATCACATCATTCCATGAACCCCATGTCTAACTGACCATCATATCACATCTCTTTTAAAGGTACTAGGTCCATCACAACACATCACAAAATCATAGTACTAGGGTATTGTAAACTTATAGGATGTCAACCTCTTATCCTCCTCCAACCATGAACACCCCCCCACCATAAAGCATCTCATTATATAACCTAAAAACACTAGGTTAAACACATCTCACCTTTTTGAAAGACACTTAGGCCATATCATCACACCTATGTGGTAACACTTTTTACTTATGGCCATCATAGTATATTCATGTCATCATTGACTAGAAGGAGCGGGGAAGAGTGGGTACCCAGCCATCCATCTCCACCACTGGGATGTTAGTAAAAACACCACCCAAAACAATTGGTTGTCGACACTATGTTCTCAAAATGTACATGTAACATATATAAAATTCAAATGAACATACATAGAATATATAATATTAACATACAATCCAAGCCTATTGGTTTACAACAAGGGTACCAACCAACTCATGACCTTCACCCACTTTTATGTAACCTCTAAATGAACAACACCACCCTAAAAAACACAATCCATATTTCATCTTCCTTCTCAAATAAATCCAATTTACATATTATTAGTTACCAACACATTTCATTATAATATTCAATTCATTCCATTCATCCATTATTTTAATTCATATTTAACATCAACCCCATTTAACCACACATCCTAATATTACCCATTCATTAATAGTTTTCATCCAATACCATTTTGTTTTCAATGTTATCATTTATTTAATTCCATCAATACTAAGGAAACATTCATAACACAACACATCAAAACATAAAATATCACATCATCTTCATTCAAACAAGACCAATTATCCACCATCATTATCACAACCACATCCTCACCACAACTTCCACATCACCACCACATTCCATCACAATTTCCCCATAGCGTGGTTAAAAAACCTATAATCCCCACATACCATAACCAAACCTTTCACATTCACAAAATCCATAAAAATTATTCATATCACTACATAAAATTTTCCAGACTTAACAAAGATATTTCTATTACATCTACTTATTTGTTTAGGGGTATTATCACATATGACATATATCCAGGTGAAACCAATTTATTTTCTTAGTATAAGTGGTAAACCACTTATTCATAGGATATCACAACAATCACACATCATGAGATTAATAAAATATATAAAAACAACAAAAATCATAGACTACCCATAACCTTGATTTTCAATGATACAAAAAAAATAGATAAACTCAATATCACAATATCAAAAAACTGTAAAATAATGGGAAACACTACCCTTCGCATTACAATTTATAAAACTAGATTATTATCGCCTTTAATATGGTTTATAATATCTTCTAAAAAGATAATTGAAGCATGATCCCCTACCATATGTTAAAATTTTGGATAAATAAAGGAATCACCAACCTTAAAGAAATAGTCTTTACACCAATTTGTTGCACTCAAAACAAGGGGAACGCGTAGAGGAAGAAACCACCTATAGGGAACTCAAACCACAAAGTTACACAAATCCATGGGAAAAGACTATGGATCTTCTCATATAAATAAAAAGCATGATAGAAATAATGAAGGAAATTTCTTCTCTATCAAATTATCTTATCTAAAACCAGTGATATTTGATATGGATTTAATTGATCATTAAAGGTGGATTTCATCAAATCCTTATGGTAGAACCATTAAAAATGCTTGGTACTTTCTATAAATATCGGATATAATTATCCTTATCTAAAATGGATTTAAATTTTATTATTTAATAATTTAAAACCATTTTTCTTAAAAAATTCATCAAAAGGGAAAAAATGGAAATTCTAAAAAAACTTAATTTACTTATAGGATCTACCCAGAGAAATCTATCCCCAGTGATCTATAATTGGTGATATACCACTAGCGATATACAACTAGTGATCAATCACCTATAATCTACCATGAGTGATATACCACCATGGATATACCACTGATGATCTATCATTAGTGATCTATCACAGGTGATCTACCACTAGAGATCTCCCACCAATGATCTACCATTAGTGATCTACCACCAGTGATCTACCACCAAATATATACCACTAGTGATCTACCATCAATGATCTACATCCAGTGATCTACAGTTATATATCTACCACTACTGATCTACCTATAGTGATCTTCCATAATTGTTATACCTCCAATGATCTACTGATAGAGATCTACCACAAGTGATAAACTGCCATGATCTATCATCTTCCTCTTAAACACCCATGATTCCACCAAAACACCATAATACTCCCATTTCCTCTACCAAACACCTCTATACATTCCTTAGATTCCTCAATCAACATCTTTCCTATAAATTAAATGTCCAAAAGGTATGATCCATTACATTGGATACCTCTCAAACTATTCTCATCCTAAAGAATTCAAAACCATTCTAGAAGGAAAGAGAGAAAATATATAAATAATAATCCCATGTGATACCACCCAAGGATATCATTACATTTAAAAAACTACCAGCAACCAAACACTCCAACTACAATCCTCCTCTACTTCACATAGCCACTTGTAAAACCCTTTCAACCCCAATGTAACCTTGATCAAAAAACTACCACACCTAACAAAAAATAGATCCATGTACAAAAATCAGGGAATTCTATCTCTCATTTCAAGATAATATCCTCTTTAGTTAGATATGACATTCTCATATAGTTTGAATCATAACAAAGTCTAATGCATATTGATTTGGGATCAGGTTTTTCAATGTTTTTTTGGAATTTAATCTTTAATAGAACATCATATCACCAAGGAAGAAGAACATATCATATAAAAAAGTAAGGTCTAGACATCAGATAAATAAATAAGGGAATAAAATGAAAAGAAAAATCAAAAAAACTCTGGGTACCAAGAATAAATTTGTGTATAATACTCTCAAGTAATATCTTTTAGGACACCATTCCTTCACATCACAAAAATCAAAGTAAGGTTCTATACTCGCAACACTTTATCTTGATGATCATGGATATCCACTAGATTCTCCACAAAAATCACATCACCCTCAATATCTAACACTGCAAATTCCATGACATGGGAGTTATCATGAAGATACCAATTAAGATGAGGTATTTAGAAGAAGTCATGGATATTTTCCATTCATGGATAAAGTTCCAACCAATAACCCACCTCACCAACATACCCCAACAAATTGAATATCCTAACAGACTAGGGTGAGATATTACTACACTTTTCAAACCCCTACTACCCATGTATAGGGGAAACCTTCAAGAACACATGGTATCCAACCTCAAACTAAAAATTCATCCTCCTAAAATTAACATAATACTTCTTCCTATATTTTTCTACATTCTCCCTATCTCTAAAAAACTAAACATTTTTTCATGCTTTGTACCGCATTAGGAACAAAAAATGCTGACTCCCCAACCTCAACCCATAAAACCAGAGAATGGAATGCACACCCATGAAATGACTTATGAAGAGACATTAAAATTGATGAGTGATAGCTATTATTATTAGAAAAGTCACCAGGGTCATGTGTCATTCCCATTATCTCAATAAGTCTAAGAAAAAATCTTGCCACATGTCCTCTAGCTTCTGTATAGTCTACTTTGTCTGCTCGTCTATCTATGGGTGGAAAGTAGTGTTAAGGCCTAACTGAGTTCCAAAATCTTGATGAAATCCCCTATAGACTCCTGAGGTAATGTTTGAATCCTAGTCTGATAAAATGGACCTCGAGACTCCATTTAGCTTTGTCACCCCATCTATATACCTTTTTACAAAAACATCAACTGCACTGGACTCTTTGATCACTATAATGTGAGACGATTTCATAAAAAAACTAATTACCTAAATAGTGCCACAACTTCCCTAACATTGAGGTAACCCTATGATTAAATCCATCATGTTTTATCCCTATTTATACTTGGTAATATCAAATGGATACAAAAAACCACCCAGAATATTGTGTTCGTCCTTTACTTGGTAGCAATCTAGACCCTGAGCCAAAAACTTCTCCACTACTCATTTCATCATGAGCCACCAAAACTGTTCCCTATGTCCACATTAAATCTTATAAACAACAATTTGTACCACTATAGGTAATATATGAAACATAAAAAGTACTAACTCATGTGTCTCTACTGAAAAAAACTACCTCCCACAAAACATCATCTGATACAGACCATCCTCAGACCATCCCTTTGGAGTATCGACATGGAAAAAATGATCATGAATCACATAATCCAAGGATTCTATCCACTAAGGCTCCTAATAAAGATACATTAGATAATAATAAAACATTTTTTGAAAAGTAATCATCCTCTATCAACCACCCATGTATCTAAGTACGGGGTTTTCAACTCCTCCATCTCTCTTTAATCATACCCAGACTCCTAAATAACTTCCTTCCACGAATTTCCTCACAAAGTTTTAGCAGAAACATTCCCCTTTCATGAGGTGAAAGATATCTCAAAAATAATAATCCTAAATAAAATCATTCCAACTATGTTTTCATAGGTTCAAATGACATAGATAAAATACATACCTCAACATCTTGTGACCTGTACAAACCACAAAGCACTTTCAAATAATGTAATGCTGCAAAAAATTCAACATGAACATTAACTTTTATAGATCCATATCATGTTTGGAATAGTTTTACTCATTGGGTCATTAATTTATATATCTATAATATATTGTTTCCTTATAATACATCAATGTGCATCCCAATCCTAGACAAGAAGAATCACAAAACACCTTAAAAATTGTCCCTTCCTCTAGAAAATGAATCACTACAGCACTTATCAACATTACATTTCGATAAATTAATGCTACATAAAACTAATAAATCCACATAAAATATTTTTCCTTTTTAGTAAATGTTGTTAATGGGGCTTTAAATTTGGATAAATCAGGCCTGAAGCTCCTGTAATAACCCTTAAAACTAAGGAAACTATGAACCTCTACCACATTCTAAGGTGCTTCCCACGAAAAAACCCTTTATAACATTCAATAGGTCCACTACCAAAACATGGTGATACACTAAAGACCTAATAAAATGCCCCTATCATGTCCAAAAATTACACTTAGAAATTTTTTTGTGATGCTGATGGTGTCAAAGGACCTATAAAATAGTTCTAAGATTCTTAATATTCACCTCCAATGACTTCAATTATATCAATATGGTGTCGATTAAAAAAACTAAATTTTTTCCCAGAATTCATGGAACATTGAGTTCATGATCCCCATGAACATAGCTATGTGTTCATGACATTGAACTCCATAACTACAAACTCAAAGTTCTCATGTATGTATCTAATGGCATCCATTGGGATATCGCCCTCCTTGACCCTCAATAATTGAATCCGAGATCACAGATCAATATTAGAAAGCCAAATGACCCCTCTTAACTTGTCATAAATATCATCTATCCTGAAAAGAGTGTACATATTCCCAATCATCATATGATTTATCCCCTAGTAGTTTATACACAACCTCATGCTACCATCTAACTTCATGGGAAATAATAGTGGAGCACCCCATGGGGTCACACTTGGTCGAAAGAATATTTTTTTATCATATCATCTATCTAAAACCTAATTTCCCATAACTGAATTTTTTTATCTAATATGGATCCATTAACATTAGAGAAGAATTAGACTGCAAGTCTATCCCAAACTCAACATCACGTTGAGGGGGTTTTGACACAACCTCCTTAGGGAAAACAACCAGTAACTCCCTGAGGACCTTAGAAACCTCCAATGTCTGTGTGTCTACTGATTCCATATATAACTCATCCATTAAGTAAATAAGGGGATCCACACATCTACTTACCACTAGATAACCCCACTAACTAATGAAAACCACATGTAGTCCATCCATATCCAAGAACAGGAATCTAAACCAAAAGTGTACGATAATAGTATACACGGAATACAACCATTCAATTTCATGGATGAAATAATATAGTACATATGATTTATGAAATGTTCTCCATAGAATTGATGTGGACCCATCATCAGTCTACACCCCTGACACACATAAAATAAGTTGTATTAGTCTTCTACTCACATAGTCAACACTTGGGGAACAAGAAGCCTTTCTAAAACAAGTCCTAGGGAATAGAATAGAGTAGGTGAAAAAATGAGTGTGAAGCTCCGGAATCAAAAAATTAATAAACAAGGAAACATGATAAACTCATTATAACTCGAATGATCTTTGTCCCCTCTGGAGCTACTACCTTTAATACCTACAACGAACTATGACCATCTCCTCTACCTCTCTGTTGATGGCCACCTCGATGTCTACGCTCAAGTAGATCTACCTGAGGAAGAGGGACATCTTTATTTCATTTTATTCCTACCACATCTAGTCTAAGATAAGGATAAGCCCAATAACCCTTCTGCTAAAATAACCTCGCTATAAATTATTTCTAAAACATCGACTGAAATAGACCACATCATCCAAGATGAGCCCCAAAAACCACTGGGAAGTAATCTTGGTGATGAACATGGACTTCACATGTGAAAGAGACTATCTTAAAACACAAAATAGGATAGAAAGAAATATGTTGAGGCCAAATCATGACTGTTATAAACCTTTAAGGTTGTGTCACCATAGACTTACAATCAATAAATCTACTCTTATAGGAATGCTACTTGATACAATCTCATGGTAAACCTCCATGTGATTGTATCCATTCCTTAACCTCTTCTTTATTCTGAACCTCTATGTATGTTGGAAATGTTAAATGAGTAACTACATACTGGATTGAAGGATGGAGTTCCTCCTAAAGATGCCTTTCTTGGGAGTCCACATCTAGAAAATGTTATAGGGAAAAAATATAAGGTCCTTGAACTTTATCCCAAAATCCTACACTAAAAAACTCCCCTAATTAGGAGAAATGGAATATTTCCTCTTCACTAACTTCATGGTGAATGAAAGGACGTTTTCTCAAAACACCTTCAGATTGTCAACCCAAAAAACAATTACCACCTTTTACTCACCCAAATATAGTTTCCACCCCTGATGCACATCTACCCACATAAGGATAACTTCTAAAGGGGACAGTACTCCACTAGGGCCTAGATAAAACTTAAGGTGATCCCAAGATCCTTCAATAAGCTCTATATCTCTAAATCCAAAACACTACCCTCATGCATCCCGAAATCCTTCTATTCAAAATCACACAACATACTCTACCACTGATCATCCTCCTCAACTAGATCAACCATCTGGTGATCAACAGGGTTCCCCTAATGAACCTCCACTTTCATATCCACACATGTATAATGACTAAAATCCATATTCGAAAAATGAAATAATGATTTCTTATCCCTGGTAGAATTAAAGTTTATTATGTTTTATTTAATTCATTTTAACTTATTTTAACTATCCCAGAACCAAACACACCCAATTTAAATAACAACACAGGCCTTCATAATTCATGTACCTCTCCTAGGTCTCTACCCAAAAAATAGGTCCACCGTACATGGTCAATCAATAAGAATAGATTTCATGAACTATATAATTGGGGCTCAAAAATCCCATTTCCTAGCCAAACTCCCTAAACTATGTAATATATCAAAGTGAACTAGAATATTTTCCATACCCAACCATGAAATACTTGTTTTTCCTAACTCTAAACTCTATCCTATAACCTAACCTCTCTATGATACCACTCAATCACAAACCCCTCCCTCCAAAGATACCACAATGAGGGAGGAAAGATAATGACCCCTAAGTCCCACCATCAGTACGCCCTGGGTTTGCGACTAGCACCAAGGGTATAAAAATATCATGAATGGGAGGAATTACCATATATAATATAAATGGGATCAAGAGATTATTTAAATCAAAGATAATATATTCAATGAAATAATATTAATGAATGTCAAAAACCATCCTACAATTCATGTATAAATAAAACTAATACAGATAGAAGTCTCTAAAGTAAATACTAAAAAGTAAATCTAAAGAAACGATATAGAAACTGTCTAAATATATGTGTTATTAATGCCTTGAAAGGTCTATGTAAACATTCTAGAAACTTGAAAATCACTTTATATATATTGGGTGAGCATATAGTTATACTCAGTAGAACCAACAACACCTAAATAGGTCAACTTTCGATCTCAATCCTCACCAAGGAACACTCACCAAATAACACAAGACAATTATAATAACATAATATGAATCACATAGATAAATGGAGTCATGCCCCACTTTCTCACAAATTTTCCACTCTCACACCCCCAATGATTTACGTCTTTTCACTCCCTCCTCTTTCATATATCACATTATGCTAACCACTCTGCATGCAACTGACCTTCATGTCACATCTCTCCCAAAGGAACTTGGTCCATCACATCACATCACATAACAAGAGTGGTATGGTATCATGAACATGTAGGAAATCAACCTCATTTACTTTTCCTACCATGCACAACTCCCACCATAAACAATCTCGTCATCATACCTAAGAAATCCCTATTCAACATATCTAACCTTTCCCAAAGAGACATGGGTCATCCCAACACACCTTCATAACATCACATTTTACTTTTGGACATCACAGCATGTAAATTTCAGCATTCCTTAGAAGAGGGAGTGGGAAAGAGTGGGTATCCATCCACCCATCGCTATGATTAGGATGTTGGAAAAAACACCCACAAAACATTTGGTTGTTGGAAACAGGAACTCCACATGTGTGGGTAGTGTATATAAAATCACACAAGGAATGTTGATGGAATATATAATATCAACACACATTCCCAACCTATGGTTTTATAAATGTTTACCAACCAACTCCTGACTTTCCCCCACTTTACTACCACATCTAAATGAAAAACACCATATTAAAAAACACAATCCACATTTCATCTTCTTTCTAAAACAAATTAAAATTATATATTATCCATTACCAACCCATTTCAGTACACATTCAATCCATTCCATTATTTGAAACCATTAATTCACATTTAACATCAATATAATTTAACCACATAGCCTAATATTAACCATTAATTAACCATTTTCATCCTATACCATTTATTCTTCAATGCTAAAATGTATTTAATTTTATCACTACTCACAAAACTCGCATAACACAACACTTTCAACATTAGACATCCTATCATCCTCATACTAACAATACCACATGACCACCATCACAGTCACAACCACCTTCCCATCATAACTGGCATGCCACCACCACATTCCATCACAATTTCCACATAGCATTGTTACACATCCAATAATCCCCATGTACCATAACCACACATAAAGAATTCACAAATTCCAAAAAAAATATTCACATCATCACATAACATTTTCAAAATTAAACAAAGGTATTTCCATTACTTCCATTTATTTTATTTTATCCGTATTCTCACACAAGCTATATATCTAGTTACAACCAATTTATTTTCCTAGTATAAGTGGTTAACCATTTTTTCATAAGTTATCACAATAATATCATATTATGGAATTAAAAACATATATCAAAACAAAAAAATATGTTCTACCAATATATGTGATTTTCAATTATATAATTGAAACACCCCAGGTAAATAAGGAATACGACATTTTCATATTTATCCATATTTGTGAATAAAATATTAATATGACTTTAAAGGGGACGCTATGCTCGATGGCGTACCCAACACGCAACAACGAGTTTTTTGGGAATCTTACGTTGCACTCTAATAATAAAATAATATTATTCTAAATGGTAGTTAACATGTAGCCGTTGTAATGGCAGGAATGGATAGAAATAACTAAAATATGATTATATATGTTCTTAAATAATTTTACATTTATACAATAAAATATAAAGGCTTAAAATACGGAAAAAATTCAATTTTAGGCGTATATGCCCTAGTTTTCACTAAAGGTTCACTTATCACCTTTTGATGGAGAACCGTAATTAAATATAGTTTTGTTCACTCTTAAACATTCTTTTGGAACAAATAAAACTCTTATTAATAATCGGGACATCAAAATTTACTTTGTGTAAATTTTTGGTATCTTTCCGATAAAGTTCTTTTTTTTAATGAGTAGTGTAAAATGTTGTATTTTAATTCAAAACCACTTTTTAATCTAATTTATTTATATGATTAGATTATATTTTTATTTTGTTTTAAAGTGAAATTAGAAAATATTTTTACCATTAAATCCAATAGTGGTCGTTGGAATCAATTTCACTTTGAAATCAGACTTAAACTAGTGTCAATCTTTTGATACTTATTGTTTCATAAAACACGCTATTTGTCATGACAGTGGGAATTAATTATTAAATTAATTAATGTGACTTATATGTTTTGAAGTTTGTAAAACGGAATTCATTTTTGAATTCAGAATATCAAATATAGCTTAGGGTGAATTTTTGGGATTTTTCTGAAAAACTTCAATTTTTGATGAATAGTGAAACCACTAAGTGGTACTTATAAAAACTGATTTTCCATTTAAATGAAATTTTGCCATCATTGTGTTTTGATTTTCAAAAATCCGACATACATGGTTGTCATTAAGAAGTAAAATGTGGTTCAATGAGATTAAAATAATTTTTTGGTGAATAGTAACTTATTAAGTTTTTAATCGCGATTAGTGGTAATTAGTGTGGTTTAAGGTAAAAATAATGCTTTAATAAAATGAGATGAGCTTGACACATGTCTTACCCTCATTGTTTGTATCATGGCCGACCAAGACAAGCCATGGGTCAACTTGGGGACCCCATGGATCCACTTTGGTTGGGAAATGACATAAATAACATTTTATTTAATGTAAAAGTAAAATTGACACAAACATGATATGTTTTACTAAAACAATTTTTAAGTGAGGTTATACAAGTCATATTTTTTATTATAAATATTAATTGGAAATCTAAAAAGATTTCCTACATCATAGTATTTTTTTTATAATTTTTAGACATTAAATAAATTAAATTATTAATGACATAATAATGATGCAGCGATGACATCATTATTTGACGATTTAAATAAAATGGAAAGATAATGTAAAATCTATGAACTACACATGTCCAAAACTTATTGGATGAGAGGATTTAGAAGCCTTATAACCTTATCCACTAATTATATCAATGTGGGTCCTTTTGAAACCGAAACACATTTTCAAATAAAGTAATATTTCTTTACTTTCCAAAATTGCCCCTCCTCTCCTCTTATAAAAGGCCCCCACCTCTACCTCATTTAACACACTCCTCAAGCCTTTGGCTCGGCCAAACCCTGCCCATTTACTCTCTCCACATCCCTCTCCTCACCCTAGAGGATTCCCTTTGGGAAGAATCCTTTCAAAGGAAGCCTTTAGGCTCAAATCAAAAGGAGTTACACTTTTAAAGGTAATTCATTCTCTCATGTTCATTTGTTTTATTTTGATTCTCCAACCCCCTAAACTCTATTTATTTACTTCTTTTGTAACAACACCAGTATCTTAAATATACTAGGATGTTGTTATAAGATTTATTTGAGCTACACTCTCACACAACTACATCAAATGGTTAAAGAACATACGGTTTCCGTGGATGGTGAAATTCTGCCTCCCGAAACGATGATTGTTCAATACTCATTTAACACCTTCAAAGGTGGCCATTATGATGTCACTATTTTTATATATGATATATAATATGTTTATGTTTTATTTATTCTTATGTATTTTTCATTTTTGTCTTACCTTTATGGCTTCCATTATGGGTATACGCGATATCTTCATTTAAGGAAGTGCGGACTACCGCCCCTTCAAAGTGATTTGATTCGTTAAATACCATATGTGGGACGTATAAAGGATGGAAATATGATATTATATTTGATATTATACTGTAATTATAATTTACCTTTATATCATTATTATTCCATTCTATAAAATATGAAATAGAAATGAATGTTGCGTTCATGCGTACGTACGGCTTACCGTCTCCATGAACGGTGCATTTCATTTCTTACCTCTAAATAATTATGTAATGTTATAAATGCATGCATGTACTGGATATATATGACATATATGATATCTAAATCATTAATATTATTCTGGATATAATAAACATTTGACCACACGAACAACATGTAATGGTAAGAAGTCCACTTTCGACTTAAGAACCAAATATCGACAAAACAAACATTATTAACTTAAATGTTTACATAATATTTATAACATGGAAATAAGTGATATAATAGGAATAATTAACTACAAAAAGGTTCTTAATAAAGTGTAAATTAACTCAAGTTTATTATTCAGGACGTTAAAGAACGATCGAGTCAAGTCGGACCCGAGGTAAGGGGTCCTACAACTCTCTTTCATTTTAAGTACACTCTTTTATGTCATTTATTTTAAGCTCATCTTTCTTATGATTGGAATGTTATTTTATATTACATTTACTGTAATTTTTATGTTCATGAGATGAGAGACCCTTTTCTCTCTCATCAATCCATTTTGGAAGTTTTGAGTGGCACCGTTAGGCTGCCGAACTTTCGTAAGAGATCTAACCTCTCTCTTTCTTTTTAAGTACTCTCCTTTATGTCACTTCTTTTAAACTCCTCCTTGCAATTTTGGGGGATTTTCTTTTATATTCCACTTGTTGTAAATTCTATTGTAATATGATGGGATACTCTATTTGATCTCATCAATCCATATTCAGAAGTTTTATGTGGCACCGTTAGGCTGCCGAGTTTTCGTAAGGGATTTTTCATCTCACTTTTATTCCCGTGAGATTTATGCTACATTCGCCACAAATTCCATTAAGTGGTGTATGTACTGCCCATTATTCTCCTCTTTGTGTAATATACTTTCATTTATGAGTATTTACATCAATGACCTATTGTCTTTCTTTCATGGGGTAAAGATACCCAAGTCGGTAAGGGAACCTTTCACCCTCCTCTTTTTTAAAAGACTTCTTTTATTGGGTATTTTAATTTACTTATTTTTATGTTGGGATATGTTCTCATACATCCTTATTGATGTAAATTTTATGTCCAAGTGATGAGATACACTTTTTATCTCTCATCAACTCATTTTGATGTGATGCCGTTAGGCTGTCAAGGGAACTTTTTAACCCAATTTCGATTTCTTTGGGTTCAACTTGTAGTCATTGAATATGTCATCCATTGAATATGTGTGATTGACCTTTTATTGTTTTACACTTAATATCCACTTATATTGGGTGTATATATATTTGTCACACATATTTTTGAGATTTATTTGTCCTTAATTTAAGGATGCCTTCTTTATAAGGGATTTCATCACATTTGACATTTCTATTGAGAGTTCATTGTTGTTATGCACCAATTCACTCTTATATGGTGTATATACTGTCCTTTGGAGTATTATATCATGAATCCATTTATTCTCATGATATTATAAAGTTCTGACTAAATGTTATTCCTCAATTATTGTATTCAAGTGTCTCTAATTTTGGTAAAACCCCTTTAACCAAAATATCTCTTTAAATGTTTTAATTATTTATTCTTATTAATATCCATGTTTTCAAAATAGTTTTAAGGATTTATTTATATGGATATTAATGGTTTAAAATTTTAAAAGCTTCAAGGTGGTATGGGACACTTTGATTCAAAAATCTCTTTATTAAATTTTTTAAATGGTTTTTGAAATGGTTTCTTTTTGAATGGATTCATTATTTCAATATCCTAAAATGTTATATTGTGATTGAAATGTGGAAATGTTATGTTTCCTTTATTCATGTTTATGTGATACGATTATGTTATGGTTCTTGGGCATTGTTATGAAAAATGGGTGGTTCCGTGATAAACTAAGGGCGGGTGAGCCCGATATAGCTCTCCAATGCATTGGGTAACGCGAAGGAGTGAAACGTTAAGGTTTCTCCGAAGAGATTTAGGGAATATACTATGATGGGTATTCCAAACGTAACCAAGAGGGTTACTCCCTACGTAAGAATGTTATGAATGCCTCAAGTTACATTTATGTCTTATGTTTTCTATGATTTATTCATGGTTTGATGAGGTATGTTAACGTGCCTATGTTTTATGGGTAAAGTATGATTTCATTCTCATGTATATATGAACTCATGTTTCCTTTCCATATTTTTTGTAACCCTTACTGAGCTTTTTATGCTCATCCCAAGTTTTTGAAATGTTTTTCACAGGTCAAGGGAAAGGTACATGATGTGATGATAGTGTCAAGGATGTGTCAAGAAAGAATCCGTGTTATATTTTAAATAGGTTTCCGTTGATGGGAAGAATGAATATTGTCTTTTATGTAACCACTTTGTTTAAATGTGGAATGTAATGCAAGTTTCATGATCTAATTCTCTAAAACTCTAAACCTGAAAAGATCATCAATGTGTAATCTTGTAATAACTCAAGATTAAGTAAGGTTTAAGGCTGGGGCCTTATAGTTGGTATCAGAGGTCGGTTTAGATAACTTTAGAGGTTAGGGTATTCTTTAAGAATAATTAACAATTACCATAATGGTTAGGATTTCAGAAAGAGTCTTAGTTTTAGATAAAGTGAATGAGTAAGTATATATTATTGTCTATCTTACTCATTAGTACATGATGGTTTTGTTGATATACTCACACTGACCTTTTTGGTTTTAGTAAATGGATGGATCTAGCAGGCACCAAAGTAAAAGTGGATGTTAAGGAAACTGTGACAGTTTTTTAAGCAAGCAACTGAATGATATGGGAGCTGCAATGAGAACTCTTTTGATTATCCTCAACCAACTATCTGGAGTCATGATTGACCACCTAAACCTTGGAGATTTCTCTAAGGCATCATATATGTAAGAAACAAATCCCTACGGAAGTATAGGTAATAATCATAAAGGTAAGTGTGTTCAAAAACCTATGTGTCAAAGATGCGGAAAGAAACACCTAGGAAAATGTTTAAAAGGGACAGAAATATGCTATAGATGTGGAAATGAAGGTCATAAAGCAAGAACCTGCCATGGAAAAAGGAAGCATCCAGTTGACTCGAGGAAAGGGAAAGAAGTTCTTTCTGAGGGATCAGTTGAATGTTTTAAATGTGGTGTGCATGGTCATTATGCAAACACATGTCCTATGAAGAAGTTTCGTGAATGGGGTCACCAAGAGTGTACCAATATTCGTTTACCAATACCTAATGCCATTCCGATTGAGGATGAAGAAACTGAAAATGACCAATCAAAGGTATGTACTACTTCATGACTATTGTTTTCTTATTTTGGAATCTTTGGATATGATTCGTGATTTTGTTTGTAGGAAAGAGGTATTTCGGAATAAGTTGGAAAGGAATGGATAATGGATCATGAAGAATGTTGAATGAGTAAGATGTCAACATATAAGGGCTTCAAGAGTTAGGGTGAAATTCTTAAGAGTATTAAGTCTCTTTTGATGATGGGGTTACATTAGAAGACTTTTTATATTATGTGTAACCCTGATGTTTAATATAGGAAAATTTTATTCAAGTAATAGTTATCTTTTCTTTTGTGGACATAGTTATAAAGAACCATTTGGGTTTATATGATCCTTACTTTTGAGGTAATTATGGGTTACCATATGTTATGATTGAAGTGAAAGGCATGAGATAAAATTGAGGTTAAATTATGTTATGGTTATTTTTGATGATTTTATCCCTTTTTGGGTAATGATTTGAGAATTATATAGTTTTGGAAAAAGGACAACACGCAGACCGTGTGACAACCCGTCACGTCGGACAATGCTGCGGGAATCGAACCCACAACCAAAGTGAGACTGGTATTTATCGCCTACCACTGGACTACGTGAAGTCCCTGGTTAGTTTGACTGATTCTTTTTAGTTATATGATTTTATGAATTAAGAGTAAGTTGATTTTGGAGGATATGTGATTAAGATAATTACTTTTCAATGTGAGACTTTAGGAGCAACTGGTGTTGTTTGGAGATAAATGTTACGATTTAACTTGGAAGACTATGTGACTAAATCCTTCAAATATTTGGGTTTCAATCTTATATTGGTTTACTTTGAAGAATTTTATGGACAAATTGTTTATCGGATGGTCCTCGTTGAACTTTGGGTTTTGTTGGACAAATTTTGGAGATTAAGAATAGATTTTCTTTTTATAAGGGGTTATCCTTTTCTGGATTATCTGATCTTGTACTAACCTTTTTGGTTTTGGTTTTGGTTAAAGCCTAAAAACATGGGATGTATATAGTTCTCTTTTGGGGATTAGGTGATTCTCTAGAATTTGATTATAGTACCCTTAATGCGAACAAGCCTCCCTAAATACTCGCCTTTTGGAAAAAATATGAGTTTGACTAAGGAATCTAGTAAAAGTTGAAAGTCAACATGATAAGTGATTATGCTTCCTTATGAATAAATTCCTCAATAAAAAGTAACTTAAAACGAAAATGTTGTCTATTAACTTTTCCTACCGGGGAATCGAATACCGTTTAACCCATCACAAGTTTGTGATTTTCTCGTGGTTAACTTTCTCCTAAACATGTTTTCTATCACTCTCCATCAGAACATGACCCTTTGTTTTTTCCTCCATGTCCATATTTTCATACTTGTAATCCTAGTATGGGTTAACTCGGGTGACCTTTGTACTTATCTTTCTTTATTTTAAAGTGATTTTTTTTACTGACTCTTCTCCGATGTGGGAGGTTCAAGGATGTTTCCAAGCGCAATTTTAAAATTGCGAGGACGCAATTCCCAAAAGGGGGGAAGGATGTAACACCCCAGGTAAAGAAGGAATATGAAATTTTCATATTTATCCATATTTTTGAATAAAATATTAATATGACTTTATAGGGGACGCTATGCTCGATGGCGTACCCAACACACAACAACGAGTTTTTTGGGAATCTTACGTTGCACTCTAATAATAAAATAATATTATTCTAAATGGTAGTTAACATGTAGCCGTTATAATGGAGGGAATGGATAGAAATAACTAAAATATGATTATATATGTTCTTAAATATTTTTACATTTATACAATAAAAGATAAAGGCTTAAAATACGGAAAGAATTCAATTTTAGGCGTATATGCCCTAGTTTTCACTAAAGGTTCACTTATCACCTTTTGATGGAGAACCGTCATTAAATATAGTTTTGTTCACTCTTAAACATTCTTTTGGACCAAATAAAACTCTTATTAAGAATCGGGACATCAAAATTTACTTTGTGTAAATTTTTGGTATCTTTCCGATAAAGTTCTTTTTTTTAATGAATAGTGTAAAATGTTGTATTTTAATTCAAAACCACTTTTTAATCTAATTTATTTATATGATTAGATTATATTTTGAATTGGTCTTAAAGTGAAATTAGAAAATATTTTTACCATTAAATCCAATAGTGGTCGTTGGAATCAATTTCACTTTGAAATCAGACTTAAACTAGTGTAAATCGTTTGATACTTATTGTTTCATAAAACACGCTATTTGTCATGACAGCGGGAATTAATTATTAAATTAATTAATGTGACTTATATGTTTTTAATTTTGTAAAACGGACTTCATTTTTGAATTCAGAATATCAAATGTAGCTTAGGGTGAATTTTTGGGATTTTTCTGAAAAACATCAATTTTTGAGGAATAGTGAAACCACTAAGTGGTACTTATAAAAACTGATTTTCCGTTTAAATGAAATTTTGCCATCATTGTGTTTTGATTTTCAAAAATCCGACATACATGGTTGTCATTAAGAAGTAAAATGTGGTTCAATGAGATTAAAATAATTTTTTGGTGAATAGTAACTTATTAAGTTTTTAATCGCGATTAGTGGTAATTAGTGTGGTTTAAGGTAAAAATAATGCTTTAATAAAATGAGATGAGCTTGACACATGTCTTACCCTCATTGGTTGTATCATGGCCGACCAAGACAAGCCATGGGTCAACTTGGGGACCCCATGGATCCACTTTGGTTGGGAAATGACATAAATAACATTTTATTTAATGTAAAAGTAAAATTGACACAAACATGATATGTTTTACTAAAACAATTTTTAAGTGAGGTTATACAAGTCGTCGTTTTGATTATAAATATTAATTGGAAAGATAAAAAGATTTCCTACATCATAGTATTTTTTTATAATTTTTAGACATTAAATAAATTAAATTATTTATGACATAATAATGATGCAGCGATGACATCATTATTTGACGATTTAAATAAAATGGAAAGATAATGTAAAATCTATGGACTACACATTTCCAAACTTATTGGATTAGTGGATTTCGAATCCTTATCACCTTATCCACGAATTATATCAATTTGGGTCCTTTTGAAACAGAAAAACATTTTCAAATAAAGTAATATTTCTTTACTTTCCAAAAGTGCCCCTCCTCTCCTCTTATAAAAGGCCCCCACCTCTACCTCATTTAACACACTCCTCAAGCCTTTGGCTTGGGCAACCCCTGCCCATTTAGTCTCTCCACATCCCTCTCCTCACCCTAGAGGATTCCCTTTGTGCAGAATCCTTTCAAAGGAAGCCTTTAGGCTCAAATCAAAAGGAGTTACACTTTTAAAGGTAATTCATTCTCTCATGTTCATTTGTTTTATTTTGCTTCTCCAACCCCCTAAAATCTTTTTATTTACTTCTTTTGTAACAACACCAGTATCTTAAATATACTAGGATGTTGTTATAAGATTTATTCGAGCTACACTCTCACACAACTACATCAAATGGTTAAAGAACATACGGTTTCCGTGGATGGTGAAATTCTGCCTCCCGAAACGATGATTGTTCAATACTCATTTAACACCTTCAAAGGTGGCCATTATGATGTCACTATTTTTATATATGATATATAATATGTTTATGTTTTATTTATGCTTCTGTATTTTTCATTTTTGCCTTACCTTTATTGCTTCCATTATGGGTATACGCGATATCTTCATTTAAGGAAGTGCGGACTATCGCCCCCTCAAAGTGATTTGATTCGTTAAATACCATATGTGGGACGTATAAAGGATAGAACTATGATATTATATATGATATTATACTGTAATTATAATATAACTTTATATCATTATTATTCCATTCTATAAAATATGAAATAGAAATGAAAGTAGCGTTCATGCGTACGTACAGCTTACCGTCTCCATGAACGGTGCATTTCATTTCTTACCTCTAAATGATTATGTAATGTTATAAATGCATGCATGTACTGGATATATATGACATATATGATATCCAAATCATGAATATTACTCTGGATATAATAATCATTTGACCACACGAACAACATGTAATGGTAAGAAGTCCACTTTCGACTTAAGAACCAAATATCGACAAAACAAACATTATTAACTTAAATGATTACATAATGTTTATAACATGGAAATAAGTGATCTAATAGGAATAATGAACTAGAAAAAGGTTCTTAATAAAGTGGAAATTAACTCAAGTTTATTATTCAGGACGTTAAAGAACGATCGAGTCAAGTCGGACCCGAGGTAAGGGATCCTACAACTCTTTTTCCTTTTAAGTACACTCTTTTATGTCATTTATTTTAAGCTCATCTTTCTTATGATTGGGATGTTTTTTTATATTACATTTACTGTAATTTTTATGTTCATGAGATGAGAGACCCTTTTCTCTCTCATCAATCCATTTTGGAAGTTTTGAGTGGCGCCGTTAGGCTGCCGAACTTTCGTAAGAGATCTAACCTCTCTCTTTCTTTTTAAGTACTCTCCTTTATGTCACTTCTTTTAAACTCCTCCTTGCAATGTTGGGGGATTTTCTTTTATATTCCAATTTCTGTAAATTCTATTGTAATATGATGGGATACTCTATTTGATCTCATCAATCCATATTCGGAAGTTTTATGTGGCGCCGTTAGGCTGCCGAGTTTTCGTAAGGGATTTTTCATCTCACTTTTATTCCCGTGAGATTTATGCTACATTCGCCCCAAATTTCATTGAGTGGTGTATGTACTACCCATTATTCTACTCTTTGTGTAATATACTTTCGTTAATGAGTATTTACATCAATGACCTATTGTCTTTATTTCACGGGGTAAAGATACCCAAGTCGGTAAGGGAACCTTTAACCCTCCTCTTTTTTAAAAGACTTCTTTTATTGGATCTTTTAATTTACTTATTTTTATGTTGGGATATGTTCTCATACATCCTTATTGATGTAAATTTTATGTCCAAGTGATGAGATACACTTTTTATCTCTCATCAACTCATTTTTATGTGATTCCGTTAGGCTGTCAAGGGAACTTTTTAACCCAATTTCGATTTCTTTGGGTTCAACTTGTAGTCAATGAATATGTCATCCATTGAATATGTGTGATTGACCTTTTATTTTTTTACACTTAATATCCACTTATATTGGGTGTATATATATTTTTCACACATATTTTTGAGATTTATTTGTCCTTAATTTAAGGATGCCTTCTTTATAAGGGATTTCATCACATTTGACATTTCTATTGAGAGTTCATTGTTGTTATGCACCAATTCACTCTTATATGGTGTATATACTGTCCTTTGGAGTATTATATCATGAATCCATTTATTCTCATGATATTATAAAGTTCTGAATAAATGTTATTCCTCAATTATTGTATTCAAGTGTATCTAATTTTGGTAAAACCCCTTTAACCAAAATATCTCTTTAAATGTTTTAATTATTTATTCTTATTAATATCCATGTTTTCAAAATGGTTTTAAGGATTTATTTATATGGATATTAATGGTTTAAAATTTTAAAAGCTTCAAGGTGGTATGGGAAACTTTGATTCAAAAATCTCTTTATTAAATGTTTTAAATGTTTTTGGAAATGGTTTCTTTTTGAATGGATTCATTATTTCAATATCCTAAAATGTTATATTGTGATTGAAATGTGGAAATGTTATGTTTCCTTTATTCATGTTTATGTGATACGATTATGTTATGGTTCTTGGGAATTGTTATGAAGAACGGGTGGTTCCGTGATAAACTAAGGGCGGGTGATCCCGATATAGCTCTCCAATGCATTGGGTAACGCGAAGGAGTGAAACGTTAAGGTTTCTCCGAAGAGATTTAGGGAATATACTGTGATGGGTATTCCAAACGTAACCAAGAGGGTTACTCCCTACGTAAGAATGTTATGAATGCCTCAAGTTACCTTTATGTCTTATGTTTTCTATGATTGATTCATGGTTTGATGAGGTATGTTAAAGTGCCTATGTTTTATGGGTAAAGTATGATTTCATTCTCATGTATATATGAACTCATGTTTCCTTTCCATATTTTTTGTAACCCTTACTGAGATTTTTATGCTCATCCCAAGTTTTTGAAATGTTTTTCACAGGTCAAGGGAAAGGTACATGATGTGATGATAGTGTCAAGGATGTGTCAAGAAAGAATCCGTGTTATATTTTAAATAGGTTTCCGTTGATGGGAAGAATGAATATTGTCTTTTATGTAACCACTTTGTTTAAATGTGGAATGTAATGAAAGTTTCATGATCTAATTCTCTAAAACTCTAAACCTGAAAAGATCCTCAATGTGTAATCTTGTAATAACTCAAGATTAAGTAAGGTTTAAGGCTGGGGCCTTATAATAATAAACATGGATAAACTCAATATCACAATATCAAACAGATGTAAAATCATGTGAAACATTCCCCATACCCTTTTATTCGATAAAAACAATTTATTATCATAATTTATATGGTATATACTATCTTCCCAAAAGATTACATACGCATAAACCACTACCTTTTGATACAAATGATGAGAAACAAAAGAATCCCCTACCTCGATGAAAGAATATTTACACCAATTCTTTGCACCTTTCCTTCAAACTATATTTTTATTATTTTTCACACACATTTATGAAAAAATATAGAAAACACACATAGTAGAACCATATAAAATCATGCACCAAAATATATATATGAACCATTAAAATCTATTTTGAGACTATTAGAAGCATTCTCCAAAAAAATTCCAATATACACCAATTACCAGTGTATTGGGGCCATCCTTGATCAGATTTTCAAACTAATAAATCATCTTGTACCATGTCTGAATGTAATACTAAATATTTAGCCTCTTTCATTGAATCCTATTATTTATAATAAGATCATGCTTATTGATCTAATTTCATTTTTCTTTTTTGGTATCCACTAGAATCAATCTCTCCCCCATCCAGTATGCAACCTCTATAGGGGCATTTCCCGAATAGGCATCCTCAAATATTTCCTCCTCTTAATGGTTGATGAGATCCCATGATTTACCCTTATATGAGACATCCATAACAACCTCTAATTGAGAATTAGCTAGCCCAGATGAAGACTCAATGTTGTGAAAAGGCTCTGGAACCACCTACTGCGAACTAAAAAAAATAGATTTCCATGACTCTAAGGGAAAATGATTTAGAACCTCTCATACCAAGAGAAATAAAGACATAAATAAGGAAGGAATGATATTAAATTTAGAATGATAAAATTTGAAACTAGTGGTATTTGATGTAGTTTTAATTAACCATTAAAGGATGATCTCATCAAATTCATGCGGTATAAAAATTAAAAATTCATTTTAATTTTTAGAAATATAGGATATAATTATCCTACATTCAAAAATATTTAAATTCCATTAATTAATGTAAAGACCATTTTTCAACAAAAAATATTTCAAAAGGAAATAACTAGAAATTCTAGAAAAAATCGGTACTGGTTCAAGGATCTACAGCCCGGATCTACTACCAGTGATCTACCACCAATGATATACCACTATTTATCTACCTCAAGTGATCTAACACTAGTGATATACTGTGAGAGATATATTACTAGTCATCTACCACAAATGATCTACCACTTGGTATCTACTGCTAGAGATCTAACACTAGTGATCTACCATCAGTGATGTACAACCATAGATAAACCACCAAATATCTACTTCTAGTGATCTACCACCATTGATCTACTACTATTGATCTACTTATATAGGTCTATCTCTAGTGATATACTTCCTAAGATCTACCATCACTGATCTACAACAAGGAACTATTTACATCCTCTAAAATATCTATCTTCCACCAAAACACTAGAAAACTCCTCCTTTCCTCCATCAAAAACATCTAGACTTTCCCTAGACACCTCAATAACCATATTTCCCCAAAATTAATAGGCCAGAAGGTCCAGGATTTTACATTAAAATTTAGGGATAGTGAATTTTTTCTTTAGTACGTCAACACATTGTCAATATATGTTCCTTATATTATACTTTTCTAGTGAACCAAGTAAAATATATGTTTCATTGAATTTATTTTAAGTATCTATATTTTTTATATGAATGAGGATTGTTGGGTTTGAAGTGTTCATGATAACATTAGAATAATATCACATTAAATATGATAATATTTGATCACCCTAGTTCAACCCTAGGGTATACTGGTCCTATGTTTTGAATAATTTTTATCAGAGGCACAAGGTTCAAGATTAAAGAATCCATCTTGAACTAATCAATTCCATGAATAATTTTGTTAATGTAAAAGTTGTTCCAATGATTGATGGAATTAATTATAAAATCTAATAAAATAAAAATATATTCCATCTATAACCTCATGGGATTTATGTTTACTCATATATGATTCATGGGATACAATTTAGTGACATTTTAAAGGAAACTATAATTTATGTAGATAGAAACCCATTTAGTACAAATGAAAAGGATCAAAATTCTTTATTTGGTTATTTTTAAAATAACGTCTATATAAATATAATGAGTTTTACTTCAAAAAAGATATGTGGGATAAATTTATAAATATTTATGATGGTAATAATAAGGTGTAGGAGTAAAAAATACAGGTTCTTATTAAAAAATGATGATTTAAAGATAAACAAAAATGATAATACTGATGGTTTCTTAAAAAATATCATTGATGTCATGGGATACATTTTTGACTTGTTAATGAAATGAAAAATGTCAAAATTATGACAAAATAATCATAGAAAATTTTTATCATTGTATAATGAAAAGGAGTTAGTACTTTAGAAACGAGATCTTATAGAAATATCTCATGATGATATTCATAACAGGATGTCCTCTTACAAAAAGAATGTGAAACAAAAAAGAACAAATATTTAATTGTAAATTTAAATTAAATTTAAATACATGGAATGAATTAACTTACATAATATTGGAAACAAAGATGAATATTTTGATAATTAGTATTTATCTCAATCACCATATTTCTCTCCATGTAACAGGCCAAAATGTCTGAGATTTTACATTAAAAATTAGGGATTCTGCATTTTTTCCTTAGTATGTCGACAAAATTTCAATATATGTTCCCTATATTAGCCAATTCTGGTGAACCAAGTAAAATATATGTTCCGTTAAATTTATTTTCAGTATCAAGATTTAGTATTTTCATGAGGATTAATAGGTTTTAAGTGTTCATGTTGACATTAGAATAAGATCTATTTGAATATCAGAAGATATGATCACCCTAAACCACCCACAGAGAATATTGGTCCTGTGATTTGAATAAGTTATATCAGATACTCAAGGTTCCATATTGAAGAATCCATATTTGAAAGACCAGCTCTATGAAAAAAGTTGTTAATGTAAAATTTGTTCTAATAATTGAGGGAATAAATTATCAAATTTAATAAAATCAAAAGATATCAAATTTATGACCTCTTTGGATTTATGTTTACTCATATTTGACTCATGGTGTACAAGTTAGTGACATATCAAAGATATATATAATATAAGTAGATATGAAACCTCTAAGTATAGATTAAAAGAATCAAAATTCTTTACTTTGACCCTTTTGAAATAAATTCTATATAAATATGATGAGTTTCACTTCAAAAAAACTAGATTTAGGATAAATTTTTAAACATTTATGATGGTTTTAGAAATATATAGGAGGAAACAATACAAGATTTTCTTTAAAAACTATTGATTTCAAGACAAACACAAATTAGAATATTGATGGTTTCTTCAATAATCTCATTAAAGTCATGGGAGACGTTTTTAGACTTGGTGATGAAAAGAATATATTAAAAATTATGAAGAACAGTTATTAGATGATTTCTACCATTTTATACTAAATACGTGTTGGTAGTTTAAAAACAATATCTCATAGAATTATCTTGTGATGACATTCATAACAAGTCGGCCTCTTATGAAATGCAGGTCAAAATAAAAAATCGCATCTATTTAATCAAAAAAGGAAAATGAATTTAAATACATGGAATAACATGACATATGTAATATTGGAAATAGAGAATAATATTTTGAGGATTATTATTTATTTATTATTTTAAGAAAATTAAGAATACACAAATAGAGGTTCAATGAAAATATACCATATAACGATTTATTTAATAATATTTAGTAATATCATAATGATGTTTATAAGGAAATATGTATATGGTGTCTAGTGTGATATTGAACCAACTCAATAGAGAAATATCCCCCCCTTGAGATGATACTTAATGTAGGTAAATCAAACTATAAAGTGGTTTCATTGTAAATACTTATTTATAAAAAATGAAGAAGAAGAAGAAAGGTGTTTTGAAGATTATGAGGTTAAACTAAGTTAAAATATATAAGATGTGATGATGGAAATAATTGAGAAGAAAAAATATAAAATTGTGTATGAAAATAAACTATAAGGTATTGTTGATCTAAAGGTAGAACATGATGGTACTCCAAAGGATCTTGGTCTAAAGTTAAATAAGAATTTTTAAATCATTGGGATTCTAAAGGAGTAATAAAAATAAATTGACCAAATTTATTCTAAAAACACTTGGTTTGAAAATATTATTGAAGTATATAAATATTCTCAAGATATATTCAATAAAATGGATGATTTCCAAGTAGGAATGGATGAAAGATCTAAGGATATTAGTGATTTTGATTCTTGGATCAAGGAATTAACTAAAAGTGTAAAATTTTATAATGAATATGTTTTTCTATAATGAAATAATCTCAATATAGAATAAATATAAGATATTGGAAAAATAATTTTCAATTAAATAATTTTTATAATATAGATATGATATAAAGTGGGTAAAGTGGTATATGGATTTCTGAGATAATCATAAGAGAACAATGGTTCAAGAATATGGTCAAGAGAGGTTTTAGTTGGGAATAAGAGATTTTCAAGATAGGAGGATTTGTTGTAATGAAACCATGAAATAAAATAAACCATTTATAACTCTCAATCACCAATAATTTGTCAAAAACACATAAGGTATATGAAGACTAAAAAAATTTGTAGAGAAAGTATTGATAAAATAATTTCCTTTATAAAGTGTCATTTGTGGCTACCATTTCCATACAATGACTTATTGTATTGATGTAGATATATTCGTGAGAATAGAATCACCCAGAGTTAGTAATGAAGGACGGGAACATATCCTATACCATTAATATGGATCTATTTTGATAGATATTGTTATTTTTTCCCTAATATTAAAAATAAAGATATATAATATAGTAAATGAAGGAAATGGGGTCACTCCTATGTAAATGAATAGAGGATTGATTCTAGAAAATAAAATAAGATCCCTTTATAGAATATATTGTATCATTAAAGGAAGATTAGTGTGATCTCAAAGCCTATGGTAATGAAAATGAGGACAAGGAACCTTATCTCTCAACTATACCAGAAATTTATTTTAAGGAAAGGAGGAAGAATAACAAGGTTATATTGGATTGAATTTATCTCTAAGACACTAAAAATAGTATCACATAGATCCTTGATCGATATATTTTTTCCTACATGACTATAAACATTAATAACTTGATGGATATGAGGGGGTGTGTTAATGATACAGTTAGATTTAGAAAATATTTATCTTTAAAAATATAGGGGAGTGGAAAAATAATTCTAGTGTAGGATGAGATAAAAAACAATGATATTATTTATATATGTTTCCTATGAAACAATCCAATTATTATTAGAAAGTTTTGTTACTTGGGTCTTGAAGTCACATTCAACTAGAAGGGATTGTTTATTAAACTAATGTATAGAAACTTTTTGATGAAATGATAGAGTGCAAATTGAAATTTATATCAAGTGCATGGTAAGGATAACACTTGTATCCTCATTGTAGATGGAGAAAATAACTTGTTTTATTGAATGATTTGACATATTATTCAACAAATAATGGATAATATTTTAAAATTGAAGGTTTTAGTTGATATTCCAAAATTGAGATGTGATCAAGAGAAGATGTGTGATGGTTTCTTAAGTGTAATGATGTTGAAAAATACATACCATTAATAGAAGAAAGTGTAATAAAATTTACCAGACATAATTATAACATTATGTTTTAGTCAAGTAAAGGTTCACAAAATACATTGTGATAAATAATATGACCTATTGTTTATTATTATTGTAGAATTGGTTGTATCATATTCAGGCTGGAAAAGATAAAAGTGATTGAGTATATTAAGTGGTTTTTGGGGAGATATGAGAACGAAACGGGATAAAAAATCAAGATCCTTAGATTATACAATGGCACTGAGTAAACCTCTCATGAGGATGAAATATACTTAGAGAAATTGGTCATTAAGTATGAAGAATAACCAATGAGAAAACCATAACAAATAATTCAATGAAAAAAAGGTAGAATTGAATGGTAAAAAACATGGTAATGACATTTCCCAATAACATTTATGTCTTTATCCACTATTATAATAAATTAATTCATGTGGAATTTTACACAAAAAAATCAAGTATTCTTTATCCTTAAATTGAATAATATATCATATTAAATGTGGTAGAAATAAAACCAACATTTAATAACTTCAAGCTGTTTAAATGTAAGGTCTATATACAAATAAAGAAGGATATCAAGGAAAATATGGAAATAAAGTTGATAAAGGTATATTACTTGGATACTCATTCAAGAGTAAGTCCTATAAATTCTATAATAAAAAGTTGTACATGTTTTTGAAATGAAACATTATGAATTTAGTGGAATAAAAATCTATAGATGAATATATATTTCTATATCTAATTAAATATTTATATTAAGAGGAGGATGTGGAAACTGATTCTAGTGGTGAACATAGTTCAACATTTTTCGAATAATCTAGGGAAGAATATGTGGATAAATAATTTATCTAAGAGATTTTTTTGTTGACTTGATAGAGGAATAAGAAAACTAAGGTCCATGAAAAAAACATAATTAGTGAAAAATATTCTCCCACACAGACTCAAATTATGTGGAATTTATTACACACTACTTTATTATCTCCAGTGGAACCATCCTAATTTTAATAAACATAAAATGATGAATTAGGGGCCTATTCCATGAATGGGGATTTGGATCAAATAGATAAAAATAAAACATTTGAGTTAGTATATTTTTCGGTTGATCAAAATGTTGGAAACAAGTGGGTATTCAATAAAAATATGTTTAGAAGGGAATGATGATTCAAAACAATGAAATATTAGTGTGTAAAAGTTATATAAAAGTTAAAGTAGTGGATATGGAAGATGCTTCTATAGTGGTGGAGAGGCTCGAGTCAATAATGTTATTCCTAGATAAAGAAATATCAATAAATTTCAAAATCTATCAAATAATTTTTAAGATGATGTTTATAAATGGAGTTCTCTAAGAAGAGGTTTATATCATGAAATATAGGGTTTTTATTATTGGTGATGATTAATCAAAGGTTTGAATGTTAAAAAATGGATTATATATCCTACTTTTACCACCTAATACTAGATATACTCATTTAGTCCCATTATTAAGTAATCGTGAGTTTATAAGAGGTAGATCTGATTGCAATATTTATGTAAAATTGATAGAGGATGATCATTTCATGGTGATTTTTTATGTTGGTGGTATCATATTCTAAGGTATAATGCTGATATTAGTTGAATAATAGTAATGTGGGATGTTTTTGGAGTTTGGAATTTTAGTTATCAAGTATATCCTATATTTCCTCTAGAAACAAGTGAGTCTAAAGAGAAAAGATACTAAATATATATTTTTCTACATATTTTACTACCTATTTTCAAAGTTATCCAAAATAGAAACACCTATTTTTTATGAAATTAATCATGTTCTAAATTCATGGAACACTTGATTATGTATTAATATTTTGTTCAAGGAATTATTAAGAACTATATATACACTCATATGTGTATTGGTCTGAAGAAAATGTTGATATAAAATCCATGAGTAGAGGACCATTATTTATTAGATGAAAAATAATTATATGGCTAAATAAGAACCAATAAATCACTTATATTGTTATATATAAGGAAGAGTAAATTTTATCCACAAAATTATGCACCTAGATATTGTGGATGAAATAATAAATAGAGGATATTTGAGAATAGTTAAGATATACATGGTGGTCCATTTTGTAAATTTAATTGTGAATACTCTAATTAGGAATTTAGTTCATCATTCATAGAAGATACATATTTAGATTTAGTATTATTTTATTAATGAAAATGAATATCATAGAATGAAAAAGAAATATCATGTTGGTAAAAATCAACAAGTGCTGAACATTTTCACCAGTCCATCAACCACACAAGAATTTGTGAATTATCATTCAAACCTTAGTGTTTAACTACCTCCCTCAACTTGAGGAGGTATAAAAATTCCCTATCCCAATGTGCATAAAATATATAACATTGATGCTTGTGTTTTGAAAAACATTAACCTTTGGTTATATTTAAAATGGGAGGGAAATTGTATGCAAGATTAATTTTGTTGAGAATTTTTACTATCAAAGGGGAGTGTACCTCTATAGTATATTTTTGGTATGGATAAATGGGGAGAAATATGGGGAGTTTTATAAATATTTCATTGTAGGTTTATTTCAACGTTCATCAACAAGTGGTGAAAGTTGAATCAATATTACATAGGTATCCTTCATAATATCTTGTTTTTTATAATAATATTTACTAATGTATACATAGAGTGATATAATATTAAATTCATTTCCTATTTTTAATTACTAGTTTTAGTGGTCTTTAATTTCACAGAATAAATCTTGGATTTCCAAAAGACCTAAACGTGGGGATTATTCTAAAACTGTTCATCAATGGTTTTATTTGATGGATTAATGAAGAGTGTATTGGTTAAAATGTGTTCGATTAGTTTTTTCAAATAAAAATTGATTTTATTTGTAGAACATGAGCCTTTGTAGTTTCTTTGTTAAATATGGTAGTGTTTGAAGGAATTTCTTCCAATATCGACCGGTTCATAGTGAATTCTATTTTCTTACACTATGATGAGAGTCCAAATTAGGTTAATTGATACGTACGTAATAATTACTCTGTTTTTATGAAGTCAATGTATGGTTTCTTAGAATATATAAAGTGGTTAATAATTTCATGAATTATTCTTCCATGTCAAAATTTTGTCTATGTATGATTAAATAAATCTTGAGTAGAATGTATGATTCACCATGAAGGTGGGGAAAATTCCACAATTGATGTTTCATAAGAATAAATAATATGGTGAAATGATAGGTCCACTAAATAGGTTTACATAATTAAGTGGAGATGATTATTTACAATAAATACATGAAATATCTAAAAATATAGGAACAATTCCTCACATCACAATGAGAAGGATCATTCTGCAAAAGGTATGAATCTTTAGTAGAATTAAGAGGATCATGACCGGGTTTTTTATGGAGCATTAAAAAAATTGAACTAGATTTTTTAGATTTATTTTTTGACCATGGATCAAGCCATAATGCACTACAACACAATATAATAAGGAAAACACATTGTGAGTCATGACTCAATAAGTACGGTCATACCATAATACATCAATTTTTAGAAAGTTTTTAAAATTTCAATTCATTCAAAATTTCATAATATCATGGTTAAATTTACCAACTTAATTAGTGATTGATGAGTAGTTTTAAGACCCAATCATTTGATGGTATGTATCTAATTATTGAAACATAATTTATATGTCTAAACCCCTATTATTGGAAAGATCAAGGAATAAACTAACAATATGATGGAATGACATTTATACATCAAGATAATTGAAAATTTAAAGGATGGTATGATGGATTTCCTTGAAGATAATGACATTAAGAAGGAATATAAGAATATAGAAACACACTTTTTAATCTAATGTTTATCATTTGTTTAGAATCATTATAATAAATCATCATGTCATATATTATTTTATTCCATATCCCAAGGAAATTCCAAGACACATAAAATGATGGAGTGGCCCTAGGATCGACTTTGAATCTTTTTTGAACCTTTCTAACTTCTATAATCAGTAGCATTATCTCCTGGTATATCAATACACCATTGGTGTATGATCCTTGGATTATCTATTTATAGAAAACCGAGAAAAATCTCTATGTCATTGAATTTAATTTCAGAATAAGGATTTTATATATCCTTAAGTATTCACATCTTTGAAGGGTTCATTCTAAAATGATAACAAGATATAGTGGATGAATGGAATAATCAAATACACTAATTCACTCCTCCCCTACCATATTAATGATAATTAGCTCTATAATTGTTATATGTTTTACTTTATAACCCAACTTATTATAAATTGCCCCATTTGAATCCTATAGTCAGACTAATTCTCACGAGACTCTCCAAGGATGTACACACAAAATCATAAAAGATATACCGGCCTTTATTGTGATCAGTGATCAAAAACATGAGTTTATAGTCTACTACATGTATAATGGTAATGTTTCAAATAACCTAATTCACTTGATTAATGAAGGAGTTAAAATACAATATCATGGATATGTTATTTTTTATGTATAAATCTGAACAAATAAATTTCTTTCCCTTATATATAGTTTAATTTTCTCATATATTCTTTCTATAAGTTAGTGATCATATGCTTCTAGTTTAGAGATTATATCAAAGTCAAAAAATGAAATATTATACTTACATACAACGTGATGATGATATATTACTCACTTCTATAAACATTTGAATATTTTACCACCACATTGAAGAAATAATGCAATCTGGAATCCTATAAAATAGTCTTAAAGTCACTCTAATGATGAAATGGTATAAAGATGATTAAAAAATCTTTCTTCAGGCCTAGGATGTCATTTAATGGATTAAATTTCATAAATAGGGTTCTATTGATAATCCTCCAATTAAAAATATTTATCAGTTTGGTCTTGAAGGGATTTTTCATGTGTAGTATTCCCAAAAACATCACATTTTTAGTGTGTCTTCATTGGACCTACTCAAGCTTATACATTATTATTTCCTTCTAATGTATATAGTTTTATATGTACATGTATTATTATTATCATGAAAGTATTATTACATTTTTATATACTATATATATTAATTCCCTTATATTATATATCATAGTAAATGGTTATAGTAGTTCCCATCTATAATGACAAACATGGAATACTGTGATAATAATATCAAAGTTTCTCATATGGTCCTGATATATCAATTTGATGGGACATAGTTTTTAATTTACTATTAGGTGTATGGATATAATAATAATTTATACATATTCTCATGAGTTTTTCATTGTTAGTTTCCAAGGATATTGTATTATGGGGACTAACATGTTAATGGGAACCCCGCACATTTGATGTGTCATTGGTTATTCCTATCTATGATCATATATATTATTCTCTTGATATGAGATCATGAAGTTCCCTTCAGTTGATTAGTTTTTTAATAAGTTTCAATAGGTTTGTCCTAATGAATTATGGGTGAGGGAGTAGAGATCCAACCAATCGAGATGATTCTTCCATCGAACATGAAAATGATGAAAGTGTCTTTTGTTGGAAAAGGTACATGGGGGAGCTAACTTATATATGATCATCCCATTAAAATTGTGATGATTTTTTATTTGGTTTATATGGAAATAAAAAGTGATAAAAATGAAGTATTCACTATCTGTAATATTTTTACAAGGAATGGAGGAGCTGAGAAAGATGCTGGTTGTTAGACTATATGCGTTGGACGGTTTTTAAATAAAAATCTTAAAACTAGTTCAAATTTTTGGATGAAGCAATCTAAGAAGGGTAAAACCAACCAAGTATTATTTATCTTGAATGATACTAAATTTATTTATGAGAATAATATTGATAATGGTTTGATAATTTTGAGATTAAAGCTATAATTTTGTGGTAGTAGAGATATATTTAAAATACTATAACTTGTGTATACATGCTTTAAAAGACCATATAATTGAGCTAAAGGGGTTCATAATAATGTTGATAATTACCAGAATTATTTGAATATATTATAATGTTATTTTATGTGTTTTATGAAACCCAAAATAGGTTATAAATGGGTTTCATCATTTATTAGGAAGTATATAATCTTGGATTTCAATCTAAATAATTGGTAAGTGTAGTAAGTTTCATAAGACTACTAGGGATTTACTTGGACTTCTAGGAAAAAAATATGACTTTTCATGTTGTGAATAAAATATTAATGGAAAAATATGAATTTATTTACTTGTAATATTTTTTGTAGTAGTACATATTAATTTCATGAATTAGGTACTACCTTTAGTGTTGTGCATCATACTTTCAGGTTGGGTGCATGACTTCGGTGTATATATGACTTCATCTACATTAGTCAGGCTTATGAATTTGGTATACATATGGATTTCCATATTATGTTTTTAAAAAAATTTACGTTGTTTCATACTTTTATGTTTCACATTGGACTTTAATAGGAAGTTTTTATGACTTTGGGCCGTGTATGACTTCACGAAGTTTCTTATGACTTTTTAGTTAGCATATTTTTTTGAAATATTATATGTTTTCAAAATTGAATATTTTTAAGAGAAAATAATTTTTTATGATTCCTAAGTTATTAATTAGTTCTCTAAAAATAAAAATAAAACCTAAAAGGGTGTGTGTTCAAAAAAATAGTTATGAGAAGTTTGTCTCTAAGCTATGGGAAGGAAGAAAAAAGTTGAGGAAATTCAAGAGGATGGAAATACAAGCTTCAAATGAGTTATTCCATAATATAAAGAAAACAAATAAGTTGATGAATATATTGTTCTTAATGGGTTAAGATATCACAAGGGAGATTGTGATTATTTCTGAATGAGTTGTGAATATATGGTTGAGTTTTTGGTTATTATGTATATATCCAAGACAGGATCTTAATTAGGTTTCTTAAGTATCTCACGCTTGAAGATGATATATTCCAAGCCGTAATAATCTGTTGTATATTTTTATAATCCCTTTGAAGAATTATTATCTATATACTTTTTAGTTTTTTATTTTGAGAAGAATACATACCATGACTACTATGAATAATTTAAAAGATATATTAGGCTAATGAAGAAAATGAGATAAAAATAAAAGAAGGGTATTTTTGTAATGCTCCTGGAGAAAATAATATTAAAGGAGAAAATGAGGATAATTTGGGGACACACATGTGAATTATCTTGAGAAAAAATAGAGGATTATAGTATTCATTTTATAAAAAGGTTGATTTTTTGATTGAATTATATATTCTCAGATATTCCCATTTTGGAAAATATGATATGAGTTAAAGAAAAATTATTGTGTGACCCTATTTAGAACAAAAGGGTGAGTGGTCTTGAATAAAATGACTCTAAATAATAGAATAGCGTTGTGTTTATAACTGAAGAGATACTATGAACTAATAAAATTTAGTTAATCTCTCTACGAATAATAGAATTGTACACTTCAGTGTAAAGTGGGACCAACAATGAATCTAAGGATAAGAAGAGGAAAAATTGGATTTTGAACACATATCATATATTAGATAAAGTGACATGAAGATGAAATAAGTGGAATAATAACATGTGATACTTAATAATGTAGAGGTCTAAGTTTGAGGAAGAATAAGAATCTGAGTAATTCCAACCAATATTCAATACTACTAATTATATATTAGTTTTTTAGATCCCTTTAAGATTTCATAATACAAATAGATTATGAATAAATAATGGGTGTTTGGATGAAAGTTCAATTTAGTTTCCAGCAGTTATTGTTGAATATAGTTGGGCATTCAAAAAATATATATGAGGAAGTAGATTAGATGATTTTATGCAATGAATTCTCATACATATTTGGGTCTACTTAAAAATGGTTGGATATTGAGCTTGTAAACTATAGTGAGAAGTTTTGAAGTCTAATGGGAAGCTAGAAATTGTCAACAGAGTAGGATGTTGTATTTGTGTATGATTATCCATGGGTTAGGATGATAAATTCACACACTAATTTTATTGAAAATAATATTATTAGTTTATTAATATATGTTTTGGGTGAATAACCGATCCCAATAGGGAGTAGGTTTTTCACATTGGGGCCAAAGCTTGTAAAAATACAGTGTGTTATACTTTACTGTATTTCCTATACTACATGTAGTATATTTTATCGGAAAATACCGTTAAAACCCCTAATATAATAATTTATAATACAGGTTAAAATAAAAAAAGGATAAAGTATTAAAAGATAAATTTGAATTTGGTAAAAAGTAGAAACACCTAAATCATCCCCACCCCATTTTAGGTGTCTATATTGATCCTAAGGGGTGTTTTAATTACTATCAGATCCTAGGTTCCCTGTGACTTGATTTATATTTTATTGCATAGTTTTTCCCAAAGTATACATGAATTGAATATTATAAATGTTTGAAGAAGATAATTTTGAACAACATTATATTGAAATATCATATTTTATTCTTGTTAGTGCCAATATAGAGGATCGAGCTAATACTTTGAGAAATAATTGAAAGGGAGTCGAAATGAAGCTTATATAATGTTTAAATTTGTCGAAGAAGTCACCACTAGATAAAGGTAGTCAAAATAGTTTGTTTTTTGTAAACTCTTTTGATTATCATACCCCTAATGAAGAAATCTCAGGTTGTGAGGAAGTAGACTTCAATGAATGACTAAAATTTTTTCTTTTATAAATTCAAATACTACTTGAAAAAAGTTAACATTAATGTTATATCATACATATTTTCATATATAAAGGTATTATATGATGATAATTCATAGGTAGAATAAGAAACCAATGTTATGGAAGAACTATTAATAAGGAAGGTGACATATTATAACACTATCATAAAACATGTGAAAGATACTAGAGAATATGTCACACTTTATAGAGAAATAATTTTCCAAATTGATAAAAATCTACAAAATTTGTTTGTGAGAAAGAGTTTTTCAAATATGTTATTGTTGAAGTGGCCTATGCAATAAAGAAATTACATAATGTGTGAAAAGAAAGATGTTAAAATTTTGAGAATAAAGGATCTTAAAAACTTTTTTTGATAGATAAATAAAATATATTAGGAAATAATTATAAATCTAAAGAAAGATTTTGTAAAAAGGGTAAAATAAATTTAAGGCTAGAAACTAATTCATGATATAAAATTCAAAGATTTGGATGTGAAGATAAAAAATATAGATATCACCCATGTTGAATCATCACAATCAGCTATAAGAATAATATTTTTCACTAATATATTATAGAATATTCTATACTATAAGAATAATGAAAATATTGGAAAGAATAGTTGGGATTCATCTCCTTAATAAAATACAACCATCTCAATAAAAACGGTAACCCATTATCTACATTATTAAATTTTCCCTGAATCTATTTTATTTGGTAATATAGGAAAAATTTAAAAATATACACAAATGTGGATGGATAAAAATTCCTATAAATTCACAACATCATCAAAGGTGAATATAAGAATGTATTCAAAGATAATCTCCCTATGTTAATCCTAAAAGAGTGGTACATTGGTATTAATACAATAAGGTACACTAGTAATAAATTCTTGATATAATTCATGTTCGGGTAAAAGGTAGATGTTGGTAGGCCACTTTTGGTGATGCTAAAGGTTTGGACACATGTCCATTGATTTCTAGCATAATATTTTAGTAAATGGAATTTATTGAAGGTATGAAGTAAGGGTATAAAAAATTAAGCAAGGATAAAACTATTTGGATGAATATATAATTCACAGACCTTGAAGAATATTTATTATAATAATATATTTGAATCAATTTATATTTTTTGTGAATATTACAATGTAACTTGTCATTGTTACGAATAATGTTAGTATGTAGAAATCCAAAATATTTCTTTTACTGTTGTGTAGAGGAGGCTACAACTGAAACAAAAGTAGGTGAAGTAAAATGACAAGTATGCCTTTGGTAAAAAAATGGAGGAGCAGATCTGAGAAGTGTACAACCAAGAATTTTGTTAAAAATGATGATGAGGATGTCACAAGGATAAGATACTTCAGCTATGGTAATATAGGACACATCATTGACCATTTCAATATGAACATAGAATATATAAATAAGGGAGAAATATGAAAAATAAAAGGGAATCAATCCGATAAAAAGATTATAGAATTGGATGGGTGTTTGACACTCCATAAAATGTATCAGAGTAAATTCCGTGATTGGAAAAAACAAAAGTTAATGAATAAGTGTGTGGAAGGTGAAAATAGTTTTTCATAGTTCATTTACACATATTAAATGGATACTTGGTAAAAAATGGTTAATAGGATATATATGGAAAGAAAATATGACTCTTGATATCAAGGATTATACTAAAAGGAAGAAGTTATCACACATAAATAAGGTTTTGTTTGAAAAAATGAATGTTTGGTTTCATGGACTGATTAATTTGAATAGGAATTAAGAATCGAACAAGTTGAAAGATATGAATTTTTTAATGTCCTGTACATTTCATGCACAATACTTTCTGTGTTTTGGGAGAAGCATGCCTTGAGAGGAAGTTTGGTGGTATCTAGAGAGGATACTGTGGTTTATAGCCACCTAGAGGTCCACCATTCCATGGAGCGAAGCATGATGGTGGTTGTGGTGGAGTTCCATTCAATACAAAACCATGGTTCTTAGGTCCTAGTCAGTTTTGGGAGCTTGGTAATCCACAAGTAGTAAAACATATGTGGTAAACGGTGTTTTGGGATATGATTTTCCCTTTAGGAAATGGTAAATAGTAAAATGGTATAGGTGTCTATAATAGTGGGTGTCTTTATTATGGAGACTACATGTGTAACATTGGGAGAATTAGCTCACTACACCTTCGTCTTGGGCATGGTATGGAGAAAACTACTAAAATTTTGGCACTACACCATAGTGTATTGTCATGATGTGCATCAAAGGAGCTAACACACCATAGAACACATTACATCCTAGGTCATGGTGAGAGTCAAAAATAGTTTTTAAAATGATTTAGAATTAGGGGTTTTGAGATTGAATTCTAGATGTCCCTATGGCTAAAGTAACCATTGTAATTTTTTGTGTTCACCACATTGTGGTGGACTACAACAGATTTCACCAATAAATAGAATGTACCTCTACCATGGTTTCATTTCTCAGTTTCCCTGTTGAGACCTAGACAACTTATTAGCCTCTCTATTCCTCCCTATGATTTCCTTTGAGAACTATAACCCCTCTAATCTTTCTAATTAAGTCATGTGAATGGAGGTATGATGTCCCCTATTCCATTGCATTTTTTCTTGAATTATTCCCTTCATGAATGATCAATGGAGTGTGAGGCTTTATTTTGGTTGTTTCATGAATATGATCTGATACTAGCTTCTAGTGGATAAATTTAGTGGGTTCCCCTTTGATATTGGTGAATTTTGATCCCTTGATTATTCTGTTATGAGTAGTGGTTTTATTTAAAGCATTGATGAAGGTAGGGGATCTCTATATTTATCTCTCATCTCCAATAATTAATATTCTTGATTTAATTTTTGTTTGTTCTTCCCCATATGATACTAAATTTCTTGTTGTTTTGGTTTGTGGGAAAGATTATAACATATAAAAACTCACCTTGAATAGAGAATGAATATGGTAACTGATTAAATGATGTGTAGAAAAATGGGATGGGTTGTTTCATGTGTCTTGTTATTTTCATTATATTTTTGCGGATGATACTTAATGAACAATGTGTTACTATTTTTATTTCTTTATTATTATTTCCACCTAAAAACTTTGTCACCTCCATAAATGGATAATTTATTAAACATGGTAAGGGATAAAGGGGTTGTTTCAAATATTAATTATGGATTAAAAATGATGAAATTAATTGTTTATAATTTTTGTGGAATGAATTGATATATTTTCTCTAGATTGTTAATGAGACTAGTTGATTGGTTAACGTGGGTAATGGGAATACATAATACAATATTTATTAACAAGAAGAATTACTTATAGTGGAATTAAATATTTGTGATGGAATTAAATATATATAGTTTTTTGTTTATAAATTTTTGATGTATTTAATCCATTATTGATTCAAATTTTTTGGTTTTATGTTATTTTATCCATTAAAAAACATGTTTCCCTTGTAAATGAATTAATCACTGGAATATAGTAATGGATTGAAATGAGATTTAAAGAATATCATGATTGTAATATCATTCATGTTTTCAACTTGTTATTAGATTTTATAGATTGCATGGAAACCCCCTAAAATGGATACATATTTAAGGTTTGTAATTTGATGGAAGAATTATGTGTATAGCTTATAAGACTTGTTGTGTGTGGCTATAGTTCCTTATGGAGAATGGATTTTTTTTGTTTGTCGTTGTTGGCTTGGGGTACATCTATGTTTGTGTTGGCGCGATTTTCTGGTTCGTGTTCTGGCTGAAGTTTTTGTGGTGGATTGGGAAACCGTTTCTTGGATCTGGGTTCGTGCTACTCCAAGGGATGAAGATTCGGTTCGGACTTTTACTGATTAATGTTAGGTTTTGGGTTTTTTTGAATGGCATTTGGCTGTGAGCGTTTCGGTGATCGTGCGATGGAGAAGCAGTGAAGATTGGTTGGTGTGAGATTGGCTCTAAAGATTGTTTGGTTCTTGCTTGATTTAGAATTGTTGATTTCTCTAATTTTGGACGGATGGAGGATGATGGCGGTGGTTTGACACCTTTTGTGATGTTTTTCTGTTTATTTTTGACAATGGTAATGGGTTCTTTTAGTGGGCTTCGGATTTACGGGATGCGATGACGATGAGGGGTGGACTGTGAATCCAGGAGCGTTCCATGAGGAGGTGGATTTGAAATCTTTATTTGTGTTTTGATGTTTTGGGGTGGATTTTAGAGGATTTTGTGATGTTTGAAATTTGGTCCTTTGATGTTTGAAATTTGGCTCTTGTATTGTGAGGTTCCCACTTAGCCTTAAAGTGGTTTATTCAGAAAATGAAAAAAAGGGATTTGAGGATGATATTATACCGTGAAAAGTGTTTCTTATTCTATGGTGTTTTTATTATATGATGGAAGTGGTTGTGGGGGAAGGGAAGACATAGTGAAACATGTCTTTATAGAATGTAATTCAATTTAGTGGTTACATGTTTTTGTGGGATATAATGGGTTAAGGTTGGCATATACGCATGGGTTGTGATGGCTTATGGTTATAGTGGTAAAGATGATAGAGTGGAATTCCCATGAGATATAACATATCGAAGTTTTCATATACTCATGTGTTTTGATTGTTTGGGGTTATAGTACACTATAAGTGATTATTTAATAGAGGGTGGGGTGGTTCATAGTGGGGGTTGTGCATGGTAGGGGGAGGAAACGAGGTTTATACTCTACATGTTTTTGATACCCTACTATAGATAATTGGATAGTGTTAGTGGTAGGTGTACATTGAATGAGGAGGAAAAAAGGTTTATGTTTTTTTTGTTTACATTTCCCTAACAATTTATGTTTGGGATGTGGGGAATTATGGTTATTAGAGTGATGTAGTTGTAAATGTGTGATGATGTGGATGTGGATGTGTGGATAAATTTTTATATGACTATAGATGTATGAAAAGATGGTTATTGATATATTTATAATGTTGTTTCATACTCATGTCCCTACACTTAGTGAGGAGCTGATCCTACTAGTTTTTTACCATTTTCAGTGGTACATCCCTTGAGTTGATATGTTGGAGTCTAGATGAAACTATATGGGCCAAAGAATGTTGATTGATGTTGATAATTTTGATAGTGGTTTTAGTAATTGTGATACTTGATAAAAGGTGCCTCATTGATAATGGGACAGGTCATTTTATTGACTTTCACTACTATAAAATAGGAATATAACAAATATAGAAATGTACATTATCAGCACTAGAGAATCCCTGACTACCATAGTGAGATTAAAAGACATGGTCTTTTATCAGTGCTAAAAAAGCACTCATAATGGGGTCCTTTATCAATGCTAAAAAACGTTGATAAATTATTCCTTTATCAGCGCATTTAGATTCACTAGAAAACCATTTACCAGTGCATATAGAAGCATAGATAAAGGGTACCTTTATCATCTCTTTTAAAAGTGTTGATAAATGGGTCCTTTATCAATTCTTTTAAAAGTACTAACAATGGTCCATACTGTAGTGTGTTGCAACAACACACTGCAATGCCAGTGAAATATGCTATAATAGCACCCCACAAAACCAAAAAAACACTAGATATCAACAAAAACAAGTAAAAATACATAATTTAAATAAAATTAAAATTAAAACACAAATAAAAGAAAAATCACTATATTATAGACATTTCAAACCTTATTTTACACAATTATATAAATACGAATTATTATATACATTAAAAGATATAAATGTTCCTTTGTCTTTAAATCCTAACCCTGACTCATGATATTTCTGAACAAAACACGATGCTCAAGAAAAAGAACACACTTGTATGATAGAAGAATTCTTATGTGAGTAATAATATAAAGAAATAAATTAATAGAAAGTATTAATTTTACTAAAATTGTTTTCAATTTAAAATAAAAAATGCACTTGGAGTCATACCAGTCACACCGTGTGTCGGATTGAGGTGTTGCTGATTCAAACACATCTCAAATGTATTTTTTATCATTTTCCAAATGTATCAAAAAAATATGAATGTTTTTTCTCATTTTTTAGTACATTAGTTGTCTTTTTTACTAAAATGTCATTTTAAACTAAAAACACACACTTTGACTCATTCCAACCACATCATGTATTAGTTTAATTTGAAACAAATTCCTACACATCACAAATGACTTATGAATACTTTTCATAAATTATCAATAAAATATGAGTGTGTTTGATCATATTTCAGTGAGTGGAAATTTTTGAACTAGAATTTCTATTTTAAACTGAGAAAATAAACTTTGAGTCATACCGGTAACATCATGTATCAGATTGAGGAGAGGATGATTTCTAAAAATCAGAATTGACTTATAGATAATATTCATAAAGTATCGAAATAATCCAAATGTGTTTTATCAGTTTTGAGTACTCCAGTTGTACATTCTAAAAAAATTGTCAATTTAAAATAAAAATATGCACTCAGAGTTATATCGGTCATACCAAGGGTCGGATTGAGGTGAGTAGGATTCCTACTTGTTTCAAATTAATTATAGATCATTTTAATAAATTATAAAAACAATATGAATTTTTTTATTGGTTTTGAGTATTTTGGATGTATTTTTTACTAAAATTTCATTTTTTGACTAGAAACATACACTTATAATAATTCTGATCACATCATGTATCAGTTTGATGAGAGACCAATTCCTACTTGTAAAAAATGACTTATGAATAGTTTTCCAAAATTATCAAGAAAACCTGAGTGTATTTGGTCATTTTTCATGAAGTGACACTTCTTGAACGAAAATATCAATTTAAAAATAATAATGAAGAGTTTGAGTCATACCATGCACATCATCTCTAAAATTGAAGTGTGGTGGATCCTTACATGTCATAAATGACATATATATCATTTCCAAAAATTATAAAAAAATATTAATGTGTTTTCTTGGTTTTGAGTAGGTTTGTTGTCCATTTTAAAAAAATTGATGAAAATTTTAAATAAAAAGACACACTTTGAGTCATACTGGTCACATCATGCATGGGATTGCAGTGTGACTAATTCTGACACATCACAAATTACATATTGTTCATTTTCCAAAAGTATCAAAATAATATGAATGTGTTTTCTTGTTTTTGAGTACGTAAGTTGTATTTTTTACTAAAATGTCATTTTAAAATTTAAACACACACTTTGACTAATACCAATCGCATCGTGTATCAGTATGATGTGAGACTAATTTGTAAATGTCACAAATTAATTATGAAACAATTTTTTAAATTATCTATAACATACGATCAAGTTTTCTTGGTTTTTAGTGAGTGAAACTTTTTGACCTAAAATGTTGATTTTAAACTAATAATTGACACATTGAGTCATACTAGGAACATCATGTATTATATTGAGGTTCGGATGATTATTATACATCAAAAATGAATTATGGATCATTTTCCTAAATTATTTAAATAATTTGAATTTGTTTTCTTTGTTTGGAGTAGGTTAGTTGTCCTTTTTACTAAAATTTATCTCAATTTTAAATAAAAAGATGCACATGGAGTCATATCAGTCACACTGTGCATCAGATTGAGGTGCAACTGATTCCTACAAATCTCAAATGACATATGGATCATTTTCCTAAAGTATAAAAATATATCAATCTTTTTTATTAGTTTTCACAAGGTCAGTTGACCTTTTTACTAAAGTTTCTGTCAATTTTAAAAAAAGACACACATAGAGTCACATCGGTCACACCGTGTATGAGATTAATGTGTGGAATATTTCTACAAGTCGAAAATGGATTTTGGAGAATTTTCTTAATGTTTAAAAATAATATGACTATTGTTTCTTAGTTTTAATTATGTTATTCGTATTTTTTATGAAAATTAATGTAAATTTTAAATAGAAATAAGTACTGGGATACATACCAGTTACACTATGTGTCAGATTCAAGTGTGAAAGATTCCTACACATCCCAAAGATGAAGAACAATCCTAAATATGAATTTTATCACAATTTCCATTGAATTTTTTTTTGAACTACCAACATTGAATGAGAAACATCAAACAAACCACCTCAACTCGAAAAAATAATCCACCTTTATAAGAAAACAATTGTTATATGATTAATACTGAAAATAAATAGACAAAAAATAAATATGAAATAATAAATTTATTCTATAGATAATTATTTTACTGTAGAAACATCAAGACTACCTCTATGATTGAGAAGTCGAGGGAACATTAATGAAAGTGATAAATTTAAACACTGTACGGGTGAATGGTTTTTAGAAAAAAGAAATATGTGGATGTTTTTGGGCGAAAGACATGAAAGATGGACAAAGCACCAAAACTCGAACAAAATAATCCACCTATATAAGAAAAAAAATATTATGTGACTAATAATAAAAAGAAATAAATTAAAAATAAATTTGAAATCATTCTATATATGAAAAAAATATCATAGGATTAATACTAAAAAAATTAACATAAATATGAAACAATACCTTAATTATATGGATAATGATTTTACTATGAAAACATCAAGATTACCTCTTCAATTGAGTATAGGCGGCATCGTTTCTCTTACTACAAAATCAGAGGAGATAAATTGATGTAAAGTGATAAATGTAACATTGGAGAGGTGAAAATGTTTTGAGGGAGAATAATTCTATGGAAGTTTTGCTGTAGAAATGCAGGAAAGATTGAGAGACCACCCCGACTTGAACAAAAGAATCTACCTATATTAAATATTATTATGTAAGTAATACTAAAAATAAATAAAATTAAAAATAAATATGAAAAAATATATTAATTCTATGGAAAATGATTTTTCTATAAAAACATCAAGATTACCTCAGTGATTGAGTAAAGGCAACACTTTTTCACTTTCTGAAAACTCATGAAATATGTACAAAAATATTCTAAAATAAACAAACTATGCAAGGAATAATGAAAATTAAATTGATATTTAATTATATATATTTTTTTAAAATGGATAAATTATATCATAACATTACCTTTACATATTTAAAAGGGTTTCCTTCATTATAGATTGTTATTCTGAGGGACTAGAAACATCATCATGTGTAAAATACATCATCTGAATGAGTTTTCAAACTATTAATTTAGATTATGTCAATGAAGTAGTGAATATATAATATTATGACAAAAAAACATAGTATATTAAAAAACACTTTAACCTACTCATTGAACACTCTTTCCCTTTTTAAAGGTTTCAAGGATTTGGTTCCTCTATCAAGAATCCAAATCACATCTTTGTGGTCCCATATAATATAAATGACATTTTCTACATTGGGGACATCATGAACTGATTGTGATCTCGCAATGAAATGGTCATCCTTGATTGAATTTACATCTGACCCAACATTTTGTTTAGTCTCCTGCAGGGAAATTGACCAACTCTTGTTTTTTGGATCTAAGACATAAAATAACTACAGTTCTTGTGATTCCATTATGAATGGATTGCCTTTTTCAATTACACACTAAAATTCACCTTCACGAAGACCATTTCATAAACTCTCACTAAACTGATATTTTCATCCCATTTGGAACAGAAAATCAGATCATTAAATATAGTATTATACAACTCTTATATCTGTTCAATAGTTCCAAAATATGACATATTTCCATAAATTGGAATTCTTTCCTTAGAAACAGATATGTGAACTACATTATCCATAAGTGTAACACCACTATTTTTTCATCATACATAAATCATCAGGTTATTTTGTATAGAACATATAACCATAGATTACAAAACCAGTGTATGATATGACATTTTCATTCATTCCCCTGGCTAGAAATTCAAGTCGTTCAGAAATTGAATTCATATTTTCAGATAAAAACTTATAAATTTGATCTCAGAACGATCCTATAAACTAATAATTATGTGTACTGGGTATCCATCCTTCATCCCTTTATTGATTCAAATATCTAATAAATTCTTTATGGGATACAATATATGGATAAATATCTTCCATATTATGTAAAATGTAAAGGTGTACTTGTTCCCGCTCTGTCAAGGTAATTGTAACAACATCTATTTTGTAAATCACTTTCCTCATAAGGAGTTTTTTGTGGAGATGCTTTGGAAGACTGCTTTTTTCAACATCTTATAGATAATCGGTACAAAATTCAATAGCTTCTCTAACAATATATAATTCTTCCATAAAACCATTAGGCCAACATAAATTCTTAACATACCCTTTCAAAATCTTCATATACCATTCAATGGGTACATCTATCTTTAATAGATAGGACCACATATTTGAACCCCTCTAAGCAAGATAACTATTAGGTGGACTATTATATCAATGAAATATAGTGGGAAGAACATCTCTAATTCACATAATATGGTTGAAACCTCTTTATTCATTATGGGAAACTTCACTGGGTCTATAACTTTATAACATATGGATTTGAAAAATATGTAGAATATAGTTAAATTATGATGTACATTTTGTGGGAAAATGAAATGGAAAGAAATAGGCATTAAATAATGCATCAAAATAAGAAATCCATGTGATTTTATTTTTTATAACTTCAAAATAGTTATTGAAATGACATTCTAGAAATTTTATAAATACCTATGTTGAACTTGTGCACTATTAATGGAAAAGTAAAATTGAAATTTTTCCTGTCTAGATAGAGTGTAAGCAACTATCAAGAAGAAAATTCCTCCTTTTACCCTTCACCGGTTTCAACTCTTCCCTTATCCCCATTTCAATCTAGTCTAACCTAGCCTTGATACCATATTTCATTTTTTCATGAACATTTAGTAATTTTCCAATAACACTATCAAATAAAATTTTTTCTACATGTATGACATCGAGAAAATGTATGAAAAACAAGCAATTTCAATACAATTACTCAAAGAGGATTGATCTCTTCCTCCAACCTAATTTTGTATGGTTTTTCAAAAATGGTATATCGAAAATAGTGTCAATATCTTTTACTTTATTGTATTATTGATCGCTCATTATTAGAGATAGTGTTGTATCTTGTTTGATATTCCCATTGAATGTTGTCTTATGGGATTGGTATTTATGTCGTTGAGGTAAAAATTTCTGATTTCCTAAAAACATATCCTTTGAGAAATGTTTCAAACAACTGAATATGTGTTTTTTCACAAATGTTACACCCCAGAATTCCTTTTATACTATAGCCTGATAAATTTACATATGTAGGGAAGTCATTTATCTTCCCATATAACATGTACCTCAATGTGAATTTCTCACTTTTATGACCATCATACATTGTAACACCTATATCGCATATCAATTTCAGATCATTGTTCAAGGGAGCCAAATTGACATCAATATCATTACTGGGATTCTTTGGTCTACATATAAGCAGATAAAACATAAATCATTTCACTTCATTCATAACCATGGAGGTAAGATATAATTTACCAACATGAAAAGTCATGCATTGTTATTACTACTCTATAAATCGAAAGGATTTATTCCTTTTGTATTTAATTCAAGATGAATGATTCTCAACTCATTTCCAATTTTAGGATACTCATAAACAATTTTCTTCCACTAAGGATAATCTTTTGGATGACATAGGTTCCCATATTTAATTATTCTATATATATGTCATGTCAATTATCTTTCCATTTTTTGGACATCCATATAATCTTCTAAAATGTGGATTGATAGTAAAGTACCATGCATATTTCAAAGGACGTGATTCATTTTTCCTTTATCCATTTTCACCACACTTAGGTAATTTTATGAGTGATTCATGGTCCTTTAAAAAAAATGAAATCATTTGGACAAGCATGTATATTTTAGATATCATTCCCATTTAACTTAACATTCATTTGGTGTCATATTTTTGACATGGTACTTCATTTTCTTATGGTAGCATATCATTTAGGAGACCAAGTAGTTATGAAAATTTGGTGTCACTCCATCTGCATCCATATTTAAAATTATATAGCTTCAATACAACTGGAACTGTTGTTTATTTAGTACAATAAATATTCAATGGTTTCTTTTAATAGTTATTTAACTCCTAAACCAACTTTTTAGAATCATGAAGTTCATCTTCAATTTCCATTTTCATTTCTTCCATGTGATCTTTATCATCATTTACACTGGTATTCATATCAAATGATCCATAAACCGTATGAATCATCCCAATCAGTGTGCACATTCAGTTTTTTCCATTGTTCAGTAAAAAATTTATATATATAATATATTCCATGAAAAATAAAATGTTCTTATAGATCTTTGGGACATGTTTTTCATGAATAAAAACAACGTAAACATAGAAAAGGATTTTAGAAGGGTCATATTCAAGCTCATTTGCAGAACTGATGAACTCTTTAACTACATTTTCATACTCTTTTTTCAAACAATTATCGTGCATAAATTTTCATTTCGTGTCCATAATTTTGGATTTATAAAGGATAAATCATTTAAAATAAGTAAATAAATACACATAATATATTCATTATCAAAGGTGAAAGTTATAGACAATTCAAATAAGGGAAACTCAAAATTTCACTATTTCAATTGAAAATATAATGTAAAAAATTAAGGAGTAATAATAAACCCAAATATGCTAAATAATAACTATAAACTCTCATTAAATCAACTAGAATATATAAAAATTTAGTGATAAAACATTTTAATAAATAAAGAGTTATTCCAGGGATAGTAATTAGAGAATCCTAGCGGTGGAACAAATACATGTAGACCTAAAATGATGAATTCCTAAAAATAATTTCTAATATATAGAATTTGATAGCATTCATTATATTTTTTTGAACAGGTGATTTAGAAACCTAAGGAATTATTAAATTTAAAATTAATAGTATATCAAATATTTGAAAACATCTCAAGACTCTTGGGATGTCATATCATTGCATCAACCCATCCCAAGGATTCTAGGGAGGTCATGAAATCAGATCAACCCATCTGAAGAATTCTAGGGGCGACATCTAATACACATTGACCAATCCTTAAGATTCTAGGGAGACCCATAAATAAGTTTTCATAATGTAATAAAACACATCAAAAAATATATCACAAACAAAAGAGAAACACACTAATCCTTGAGACATCTATTTTATAAACACTACCTCTACTGAGATGGAACAACTCCTCTGAGGTCACATTTTCAAAGTGGAATACCCTTAAATAACTCAAAGATATAAGTTGAATCCGAAAATTAACAGATCTATAAAATAGAACTCCCTATATAAAATATCTTCTGCACAAATATGAAAATAAATAGTCAGTTGAATACACTAGGAAGTAGTCCAATAGGATACCCAATCACCGTCATGGAAATTGATACATACAAATTTATATAGATGATAAAAATCGGATGGGACTTCTACCGTATCATTAATTCCACTATTTATCCAATAAAAATAAATCGGTATTCATCAACAATTTGACATAAATAAAAGAGTATCTCAAAAATCCTCTATAATAATTCCCGGCTACAATTGAGAAAGAAGGAGATGCTCGTATGGTCGGGGAGTAAAGTTGGGGTGGCTCACAGTATAGGTGTTTTGTAATTGAAAATTTCCAAGCATCAAAATGGATGATCACCACAGACAAAACCCCGAAATGGTTAACTCAAAACACTCACAGTTGTAAAACAACCTACACCATAGCTAGAACCATTGATGTTTTACACCCTGAGTTCCCCAAGAGAAAGTAGAGAAATGCATACATTTTAGTGAAATTAGAGAAATACATACATTTGAGACTTGGATTCTTTCAAAACTTCAATCATTTAGCCTTGAATTTGATCCTTTTATATTTTTGATCCCTGATTCGAATCTTGATTTGATATTCGATTCCAGGAGGAGGAGTGCCGATAGTTGGTGGCTTGAGAAAAACTTTTCTAATATCGCAATGGGTTCGCAATTGGTTAGGGTTTTTAAAATAGATCTGGAAAATTTTATAAATGCTTCCCCAAAAAAAATATTGATAAAGATTCCTTTTATATGTGCTTAAATAATTAGTGCTCATAAAAGGAATCTTTATCAGCTCTAAAAAATTGATGATAAATACTTCTTTTATCAGCACTTATTACTTAAGGGATGATAATGGATTTATAAATATAATTATAAATAAAAAATTGAATATATATATATATATATATAATATATAAATATAAATATAGAAAATATATTCTTTATTCAAATATATTTATTGTAATTTTATAATTATTTAAATATAAAATAATTTATTTATAATTATATAAATATATAGAAAAATAAAATTTATATCATTATATATATATAAATTATTTATAAATATAAATATAGTAAATATATTCATTAATTAAATAATTTTACTATCAATTTAACAATTATTTAAATATATATATTTATTTATTTCTAATTATATAAATACTTTTAATAAATATTTCTATATTTTTAAATATAAATATATATAATTGTTTAAATATAGTAAATATAAATTTATAAATATATTTATTTATAAATATTCTTTTATAAATATATTTTTAATATTATTAATGAATATCTAATTTTATGTACATTTATTTTAAAAATGAGTAAAATTGAATAAATTAAAAATTAGTACACATTAATATTAATGAATAAATGGATAATTTTTGTGTGTGTGTGTATTATATATAAAAATTCATTAATTAGGTATATGTGAAATCCATATGACAGCCATTGAATCTATGTTAAATTGAAAAATCAAATGACATTCAATTATATGATCATTAATCTAGGAAATTAGTCAGTGTTTTTAATTCACATTAATTTTTAATTATAAACCATTATTCACTAAATATATGACTATTTAATGTGAAAGTGCATAAAGATTTTTTTATAGACAAATCATGTTTTTATACATTAATATATATCTATTTATTTGATATATACTATTTATTAACATTATCAATAATTATCTGATTAAAAAAATGTCTAATATTTTGCTCATTTTAATTATTTTAAATTATTATTTGTTTAATTTTCATTTTTCATATATCTATATATTTATTACAACCTATTTATTAGTATTTATAATTTATATATAGTATAATCAATTTATTCATTTTTATCAAAAATTATTTAATTAATAAAATTTGTAATATTTTTATAATAAACTCCTTTTTTATTTTTTATTTATTTAATTATTTCATTTTATTTATTCATAAGTTTATCATCACTAAAAGGTGTTGATAAAAGATTCTTTTTTGAGTGCTAAAAATATAACGCTGATAAAGGGTATCCTTTATCATTGCTAAAAATAAAGTGAAGATAAAGGGTACCCTTTATCCACACTAAAAATAAAGTGCTGATAAATGGTACCATTATCAGTGATAAAAAATAAAGCACTTATAAAATAACCCTTTATTAGAGCTAAAAATGTACAAATAAAAGGTTGAATTTATCAGATCTTTGTTTATCGGTGATAAAGATTCCATTTATCAGTGTTGTTAAGGGCCAGTTTTGTAGTAGTGTATGGGGGTATTGATGGTGGTGTTCTTTGTGTATTTCATTCATGGTAGATTATGGATATGAATTTTTATTAAGATTTTTTTCTTATATACTTGTTTCTTCAATTTTTCTTATTTGGTTGATTTCACTCGTCCTTATTCTTGCATACTTATTTCACAAGAATGTCAGCCTATTTAGAGGGATAATCCTACTAAGTACTCCCATGTTCACACACCAGTATATTTTTAAAGTGTATGTAGGATATTTGACATGATTTGGGAGTTGTTGTTTGGGTTGTATTGGGAGATGTTGTTTGGTGTGGAGAATATATTTTTAGATTTTCATTATTTTAGATATGTTTCATTTGTTTAAGTAGTTTCATTTGGTATTGAAAATATTTATACCTTTCACTTACTATACAAAGTTGTCTTGGTGGTTTTTTTATATCTTTCTTCATGTGAATAAAGAGGTTAATTCCTACCACATGAGTGTTTTTAAATACCTTTGGTTCTAGTCACCTACCGAGGGCCTAGTGAAGGCGGGACTCAGGGTTCATTATCAATCATCCTTCATTATCATCCTTGGAGGGCTACCTTTGGAGGGAGGGGTCCTGAAATAGTATTATCAAAGGTGTTAGTTGAGAGATAGGGTAAAGATCAAAGTTTGACATGGGTGAGGACTACATGGGATTGGTAGGGTTGTGGATAAACTCAAGCCTGACATTTTTCATTGACCAAGAAGACTAGCTAGGACACATATATTTTTGGTCCACTTGTGATCTAGAGTAAGTAATTAAACAAACTACTGAATAAGGTTGTGCTATTTCATGCACTTCGATCCTCAAAATCACCACATATGGATTTTTTGGAAGTCTAGTATCTCTATTAAATTGATAGTTTCCTTTGATTAGTTTATCACCACAAAGGTTAAGGCATGAGATTTCTATTTTTTCATCACCTTTTTTATGAATAATGTGATGCATGTGAAAGGGAATCCTTATGGAATGATCTATGGTATTTCAACCCTGGGCACATGTCATTTTTCATGGGAGGGGATTTTAACATCATTGAAGGACCTTTAGAAAATACGGTGGTATGTTCTTTCCACCAGAAATATAGTCAAAATTTATCAATGTTCATGTCTCGTAATGGACTCATATACATAGGGTATATGGGGGATCAATTCACCTGGTTCAATAACTAGAAAGGATGTGGGTGCACTTGGTGCCTTCTTGATCATTTTCACACTAATTGTCATGTTATTTCATTTTATCGAGATGAAATGGTAACTCGCCTTGTTATAACATTTTCCAATCACTCCCTTGTTCATTTTTTTTATTTTAGAATAGAGTGAGGTGATCACTTCGTTTACCCTCATCATGGGACCACTATCCCAAGATATCATCAGGTAGTGGAAGTTTTATTTTCTATAACTTCTCATGGAAGCTCATAGACTGGCCTTCATAATAAGATAATATGTTTAAAATGTGATCTATAATCCTGGATCAAAAATATTCCTTCTTACTTTTATAAAATGGAGGTGATCAAAACAGAGATAAAATGGGTAGAGTCATAACTTTAAAATTAATCATATAAAGCACTGTTTGGAGATATTTCTCATAAAAAGGGTTATCTGGATGACATGATATTAATTAATAAACCCTTGGCACATGAACAGTCCCACATCAAATGGTTTCAAGAAGGAGATTTGAATAACTCACACTTTCATGCATGAATTCAAGAAAAATGGCAGATCATCAGACCTAGTATTCTACCGGAATAAAACACATACATTGATGATCATGAAGTGGTGTGGGGTAATGCATAGTTTAATTTTATATCTCTTATTTAAGGTCCCAATATGCACATGAAAGGAGGATATATTAGGGGTCATGTGGAGATATTCAATTCCATCCCTTACAAGGTTTCTGACCTCGTTAAGCTGTTCTTTGAATCTGTTATTGGATAGGAGGGGATCCTTAATGTAGTTTAGTCTATCAACCCAGAAAGTGTTCCTAGACCTGATGTATTTCCAAGTCCCTTCTAAGTGAACTCATGGGACTTAGTTAGGATATATTTGGTTAATGTGGTTCTAGACTTCTTTTAGAGTGGTTGTCTCCCTCATGTGGCCTCTAATACTACCTCAGTGCTCATTCCTATGGTTATGGACTCGTCCATGCTACATCACTGTTTTCCAATTAGTATGTGTGACTTCCCCTATAAGGTCTTTTCCAACATGCTCAATTGAAGGTTATCCTTGTACCTTCCTTATTAGATTTCAAAGGAACAACATGGGTTTTAAAAAGGGAGATAAATACAAGTTGTAATAGGTCTCATTCAATTAATGGTGGTTGAAATCAATAAAATGATTATTGGATCCAATATTTCAATCAATTTATATATGGAAAAATATTTTGATAGACTTGAATTGAATCAAATTATCAAGGTTCTAAACTACACAGGCCTCTCCTATTGGTACTTTGATCTCTTATTCAGGGGCTTCAGTACGAATTGTATTTCCCCTATATTTATGTGGAAAAACTAAATATTTTTAAAAATAATCAAAGTATTAAGGTAGGGATACCCTTTATCTCTAATATTGTTCATAATCACTCAAGACAGCCTCAGATGATTCAATAGTAAAAGTATCTTGGAAGGAATCATTGGAGATTACCGCTGCATGCCTCACTTTGGTGGAATCTCCCATATATTGTTCATGGATGAAATATTATTATTTTTCAATTCTAATATTACATCCATTTGAGGTATCAACATGGTCCTATAAGACTATGTAAAATATAGTGGAGAGCTTGTGAATAGTAAAAAATATTTTTATTTAAATTTCGAACCTATTCTTGGATAGGGGTATAAAATAATTGGAAAATGGTTTGGGTATATGAAGATGGAGTTTTCCAATGAAGTACTTGGGTTCCCTACTTTCTTCACATAACCTCTAAATTCATCACATTAATAGGGTGGTTAGTAAAATTACTAGGCACCTCAAGAAATAGAATAACTATTTCTTATCATATCGAAGAAGAATCTCCCTATTTAACAACATCCTCTCCTCCATTCCCATGCATGTTCTCTTATCTCTCAAGGTTCCTAAACACATCATAAAGGGAATTGATAAATTTTATCTATTTCATATGGGATTCTCATTCTGATGGAAAGAATCATCATGTGTCATGGGATAATATTTCAAGGGAAATAAGGGATGAAGACATCACTGTTAGAAGCATATTGATCATTATGCATTTTATGCATGTGATGTTAGCATGGGAGGTTCTTGAGGGATGAATGATTTGGGGAAAATTTAATATTGAAAAATATAGGATAAATTTTGAATCACTAAGAGGGAAGGATTCTCTGTCGTGGATCATTATTCAACAACAAATATCGACTCTTCAATTTCACAAACAATGAATCAACATATGGGGTGAAATTAGTTTCTACCATTATAACTGGATCAGAACCAATCTAGGTTCCCTAGATTCCTATAGTTAGACATTATGTTTAGATAGACATGCATCCATATATGTTTTATCCATGTTATCCTTAATAATGACAGGAATGAAATTTTCAAGCATATTGTGAGAACTCTAAGCCAGATAAGTTCATTTTTACAAGTTCTTTATTAAGAGAAATTTTAGTCGAGGATTTTTAAATAATGATGATGGTATCTAATATCCTTGATGAATTTCTTTAGAAGCTTTGGTTCAAGGATATCCCTATGAAATTCAACTTCCTATTATTGTGTATTGAGAATCATGATCTATACATAAATGAGAACATGAAGTGTACATGCATCAATATTATGTCAAAATTCACATGTTTTAGTGAACATCATGAATAAATGTTTGTTCACATGTTATTTAAAGGTAAATGGGTGTAAATAGTAAGGTAATCCTTTAGTGGCCTTACCATTCTCTCCTCTTATAAGGCTTCTGGAATCCCTTTTCTCACTCTTTGGTTTTGTAATGTGAATAGTTGTGGCATTGAGAAGAAGGTGAGAAAACTCATACTCATGGATGTATGTTGGTATATTTGGTAGGTGATAAAAAAAATTTGTTATGAAGGGACTTCATGCACTAGACTAGTATTTTTTAAGAACCAAAAGCATGCTTATAGACCTGCCCCATTTGATCAAAATCTAGGAAGATTCTCTTTCCCTTCATCTAGTTTTTCTGGGAAAAAACATCCATCCCACCATATTACACTCCAAAAATTTTATGAAATGTATTTTTTAAAATAATATTATTTCTTTCATACCTTTCATTTAAATCTACACCATTTTAATCTGGCACAACATGCAACACCGAAATAGCTTTCATTACATGCAACCCTGAGTTTCTTTGAAACATAATTTTATAATTATAATTATTTAAACAAGAAAATTATAACATATCTATTAGAATGGAAGGTATTAATAAAATTAAATAAATTATGAAATTGTGGTTTACACATGTATATATAATTCTTTGACTTGTTAATTATAAATGAATGTAAACCCCTCTTTGAAATTAAACGAAATGTATTCTAGAAAAATATGACTATGTGTGTTTTATAACAATAAATGAAAAATACATTATTGTTGTATTATAATTGAATACAATTTTTAACATTAATCTAATGTGTTTTCTATATGTTATATAATAACATATCCATTTTCACACATAAAAGAATTATTTTTCTAAAAAGGATGTTCTGCCACCTTTTTATGGTGTAGTTATTTTAAATAATGTTTTTGAAACATTTATAAATTCTATTTGAAAAATTAAACTTCTTATTTGAATTTTGAATATAAAAACTTACATTGGTTTAACACTTGGTATTTTCTGATAAGTTTCACGTTTTTATGAATAGTTAAAAATGATGAATTTTAATTAAAACAGCTTTCTCATCTAAATAATTTATTATATTAAATTATATTTTTGATCGTTTTAAAATTATAATTAGATAAATTTGATAACATTTAATCCAATTTTGGTCATTTAAATCAATTTCACATTGGAATTGAATATAAAAACATTCTAATATTTTTAACATTTTTACATTAAATACTCATTGTTCTGTCTCGTCTGTGGGATTAATTTTTAATTAATTTTCAAATATTATTTGAATTGAATATCAAAAAATAGATTATATAATTTTAATAATTTTATTAAAATTTATGAAATAGTTTTCTTTTATTTTTCTCCAATATGAAAAGTAACATTGGTAATTTTGTTACCAAGATAAAGGGTAAATTTGGTACATTAGGTTAAAAAATAAAGTAATGAGGTCTATAAAATAACCCTAAAAATTTCCCAAATGTAATTGGATGAATTTAATTTTACTTTTAACCCATGATTTTCATAACTAGATAATTTAATGGACACTTTTCCATGAAAAGGACTTAGATATTTCTTAAATTAAATAAAGTGACAAAATTTCAAACTCTTACTTTTAATAAGTGTAATATTTTTAGTATGGGGTTAAATAAAAGTTATTCTCGACTATAAATATTATTATGAAAGATAAAAGTTTTATCTACCACATGTAAAAAAAATTCTTTTTTTAGAAACTATTATCATAAATTATTACACAATGATGATGCCTTATTTATTAAATTAATTAAAAACTCAATTATAAGATATTAAAAATATTAAAATAAGTCTAATTTGAATTAATTAAGGTGATACAAATATTTTATAAATGAATTTTAAATATTATGGGTGTATTAAATGATTTTTTTCTATGTTATCCTACTGTATTGGGTTTCTTAAAGTAAATCTAATGAATAGTGTCATAATTAACACCAATGATATTTTATGAAAATAATATTTTATTAAATTAGTTAAAATATGATAACTAAGATTTAATCAAATTGATAAGGTTAAAAAGTAAATAAAAACTTCTACAAAACCTATCAATTTATGGGAATACCACCCTATACAACATTAATTTATAATTACATTCTATTTTGTGGAAATTGGATTGAGATTTAATTTATTACAATTTAATCTTTTTGAGAAATTCTAAAAGTTCACATCACCTTAATTATAAAAGGACACCTCCTCCCTCATCCCATTTCACCAAATTTATTCTTATTTCTTGAAAAAACTATTCAAAATTCCCTTATCCACATTCTAGATGTTCTGGTATTCCCAAATGACTAACTCTAGATTCCATTAGAGTAAATCTACAAGATCTTTTTCAAATAAGAGGTAATCGATCTAACCAATCACTCTCTTTTTATACTATTATATACCTCATATAAATATATGATATATATAATAAAATAATAAAATAAAAGAACTAAATATTCCTAAATTTTATTATTACTATACCACTATACCTCCCCATTACCATCAAATAATAAGTGAAAAATTATCGCTCATGAGAACGTATGGATTACCATCTCCACACAGCGATACAATTAATTTTCCATCACCATACTTTATGAGTGTAAATTATGATGGGATTAATTTTTATATATTATATTTATTACATAATTAAACTTATTTTTTGATAATATCATAAATAAATTTTTATCATCTAATATTTTGTGAAATGATAACACTGCTCGTGCATACTTATAGCTTACCATCCCCATGATGTGATGTGAATTGTTTTTAATATATAATTAAAATAGATTCTAATAAAGATAATTTTTATGAATATATATTTTTTTATAACATAAAAATGATTCATTAATAATGTTATACCCTAAAATTTTCCTTATTTTAATGTTACAAGAAAATGAAAACATCATTCTTGCATACGTAAAGCCTACCATCTCTATGAACAATGTATTTTATTTTCTACATATACATTTTATGAATCACCCTGAACAAATATATATTAAATATTTATATTATATTGATATCATTATTATCACACTTTAGATTATTAAATTTAAATCTATGTAAAAGGATCATGGATAACTAGTAAAAACATATATGAAAAACAAAGTGGTTATTACCCGAAACATAACTTTAACATGGAATTGTTAATAATAGAGTAATATAATTTCATAATTAAATCATATATGGTATTATATATATGAATATGGTTCGGTGATTTATGTGTAATAAACTTATATTATCATACAAGGGTTTTTAATATATATGAAATAATTAAAGACTTAAGGTATGGGGTTTTTGTCTCAGTTTTATTTTTGTGGGACACATGTCATATACATTAATTATTTCTTATATGGGGCTTATATAATTCCTATGAATTTATTTTATCTCTATTTTCCTAAATATTTGGGTATTTCCTTATCTATATAATTTTTTTATTTTTTATGAAATTCAATTGATTATAAACTGGTAAGGGTTTATTTCACAATCTCATCAATATTCGAGATTGTTTAGTTTTATGTATCCATTAAGGAATATTTACTTTCCATGTAAATGTTTTATAAAAAATTTTAAAAACTTTTTTTATATTCTCCTATAAATATTTAATGTTATTTTTAACCATGTTTTACTTTTTACAAAATGGTTTGAAAATAATGTTTAGGTCATTTACTAAATAAGGCGCTTTATGGCTTCTCCGACAAAAATATATAGAAGGAATGTTTTTGAACTTATACAACATGAATGTAATTTTACCACTATCATGACAACTTAATACTTTTAATATTCCTTTAAAAACTTAAAAGGTTATTTTAAAATAAAATTTCTTCCTTTATAATTGTTTGACCCTTAAAAATGATTTCATAAGAGAAAGGATATTTTCCTCCTGAATTATTTCAAGTGATCTTTCAAAAATTATTTTTCCTTATAAGATGACTTATATAGATGTTAGTTATGATTTACTATTTATTTTACCTAATGATACCATACTTTTTATTTCTTATAATGGTTTACATTTGTGATGAAATAGTAATTATGTAACCAATTTCTTTTCTATGAGTTAGGTTATAATGAAGTGTTTATAAACTCATTTTTTACATGGGTTCTGATTTGATGAATTATTTATGGTCCATTGGAACACATATCTATATTTTTAATTAATTTATGGGTGGGTCCTATATCTCCCTCCAAATTATTGGTTAATGAATTATATCTCATGATATAGTTAAAGGAAACTAGTCGATGTGATTGATTTGTGATGGGAAATAGGTTACTGAGCTTGATCCATTAGGGGAAACGTGTGATAAGGCCTGATCCAAGAGTAATGTTAGTTAACCTTAACCTATGAAAATATTTTCTATACTTATGATTATTCCACACACATTTATGATATGAAATTATGTTTCATTATTTCATTATGATGAAGTTTCATTCTTTGATTTATGTATTTTGAAAATTTAGTGTTTTATGCCATGAATGGTGTTAATGATCCATGATAGGTTGGGTATGAAATTTTCTCAAGATCACATACCCATATTTTTTATTTCATAAGATAATAAATTGTTATCTTCCATGTTTACCATTAATGATCATCTGATCTCAACCTTTTCTTTTGATTCATTTCCTCAGGTTATGAAGAAAGGTTTTAAGTATGGGTATTAAAGGGGAATATCTTTGTTGGCAACATTGATGATCTTTCACCAGACTAGAAATTTGTATTCCAAGTTCCTAAAGGCACTATACTATTATTCTACTCAATCATTTTTTTTGTAATGTAATGAATATTCACATAAAATATGTAATATCCATTTTTGAAAATTATGGGTTTTTATAGTTGTTATTAGAGAAAAGGTTTATCCAACCTTTGGAAACTAGGTTGAGAAATCCTTAGTAATATCCCTAAGGATAAGTATAACTATAGGTTACAATACTAGAGTTTTCATAATGATCATGAATAACCTAGGATTAAAACTTAGGTGTCATATATCGAAATTCTATAAGTAATTTCCCATGATTATATGGTTTTACCATTATGATTAGTGATTCTCATACTATATATTCTTGTTTTAGTCCATGGTGGGAACCCCATGGAATTGGGTTATTATTGAATGTGACAAAAAAATTGATAATAATTCAAATAAGATAATGACTGGAGTGAAGGAAGTTGTGATTATTTCTAATCATAAATATCATTTTATGATCCAAAATCTCAAATTTGGTGAGTTTCCAAAAAAAATAGAATAAGAGGAAGATGGATTTTTAAGAAAGTTCATGTGGTTTTGAACAAAGAGGAAAGAATATTTGGCTTCCTACATGTCAAGACACTGGAAAAAATAACCTCTATGATTATATCAATTAGAGGGTAAGATGTTATCTATGTGGAAAATAAAGTCATAGAGTGAAAATTATCATGGAGTTAAATGTCTTATGTGTGGGGAATATGGGAATTATCAAAACCCATTACCTCACCCAAGGATTAAAATCTAGACAAAGGAACATTCCTATCATTGAATTTTATGGCTTCAATTGTTTATGTATTTGGGATCAAGAATACTATTCAATAATCACTTTTCTGGTATTATGGAATTATTAAACTTCTACGGATTGGTCCACTATAGTTTTTTCTTAAGTACTTGAAATCATATGGTGAGTGGTATTGGTAACCGTGAAAAGTGATTGAGGTGGTAAGATGATATTTTTGCAAGACACATGATTAGGGGAAGGATAACCCTTAATATTTGCATGATACTGGGATAATGAAATATGAATAAGTTTGATTGTGATAAAAAAATGGGATAGTATTGACGACCTTGGGACTGATAATATGACAAGGTGATTTATGATATCATGGATTGTGTTTATAGATTTTTTGGATTTATGGTATGAGGAATGAGTTAATTTTTGAAAGATTACATGTTATCACTAAAGTTATATAAAAATTCATCTAATTACTAGGTTTCAATAGAATACATGATAATGGTATTCACATGTTTGGTATGTGAAAATTAAGTGCTACATCATGTTTTTAGGGATAAATGATAAGTTTAGTGAACTTATTTTGAATGTCATGGATTTTAATCATTTGGAAGTTTCATAAGGGTAACCATTTATGAAATTGTTAACTATAAAATTTGGATGAGGTTTGGAGATTGATGTTTTATAAGATAAATATTTTTTCATATTGTATAACATATACTGTGATGATAACTAGAGATAGAAGGAGTGTCGTATCATCTTATTATAGATCGTATAATCCACTATTTTTCAACTTCATCTTTTCTTGGAGTAAGAGATGAATCTAAAAATTATCAAGGCACAACCATAGATTGATCTTGTACTTATGATATAAAATCAGGTAATCATATCTTATCAAAGGATTTTAAAATATAATTTTATCCAATTATAATCATTTTTATGATATAAATGTCATTTTCTAGACCTATTTGGTCTATCGTTTTTCTGCTATTAACTTTATCTTGAACATGGTCTCTATCACAATCCATTAGAACTTGATAGTTAGTTTTCTCTATTATTTCGATGTTCTCACTTTCCAAATATGTTCACATATGGGGAAACCTAGTTATGAGTTACTTTTCGTAACCGTTATGTTCCTAAATTTCTTTTTTAAGGAAGGGTTAGTATTCATTTTTAAAATGTCGGTTTCTATGAATGTAATATTCATGTATTAAAATTTTGATTACCCCGATGAATTTTGAGGATGAAATTCATTTTAATGGGAATAGAATGTAACACCCTGATATTTTTATAAAATAATTTTTTAAAAATAATCTGATTTCTTTGATACCAAGAATTACAGGCTACACCATGTTAATCTTGCACTACATGAAACATCATCTTAGCTTTCTTTACAAGCAACACAGAGTTTCTACGAAACAACATTTTATTATTAAAATTATTTAAATAAGAAAATTATATGTTATATGTTATAATGGATTTTATGAAAAGGATTAATTGAATTATTAAATTATTTCTTACACATGTATATATAATTCTATGTCCAATTAATTATAAATGAATTTAAACCCCTTTTTAAAATAAATATATATGTTTTCTAGAAAAAAAATATGGACTATTGTTTGTTATTCCAATAAATAAAATAATAAATCTTGATAGATTATAATTAAATATAATTTTTAACATTCATATTATGGTTTTTCAAGATATTATATAAAAAAATACAATTTTACGCATAAAAGATGTATTTTTCTAAAAAAACAGTTTTTATTCCTTTTGGAGGTGTACTTATGTTAAATATAGTTTTTTAAACTTTTATAAATTATATTTGAAAAAATAAAATTCTTATTTTATTAAGGAAAATATAAAAATTTAATTTTTCTGAATTTTTGGTATTTTTCTAATATGTTTCATGTTTTGATAAATAGTGAAAATGTATCACCCTAAGATTTCATAGTAAGTAATTTTCTTTAAAGTAATTCAATAGCTTGTGCTACACGTGACACCAAGTTTGAGCGCACCACGACATAAAAAACTAGCCATTGAAAAAGCATTCCTAAATAGTATTAACTGAATTTTGAATCTTATATACTCAAAATATTTTTAGAATCCCAATTATGTGTTTCTTATCCATAATATAAGAACAAATTCAATTTTTCCAGATAAAAGAAGTATTTTTAAAAAAATGCAATTTTACTACCTTTTAATGGAAAACCCTTTTTAAAACCAATATTTAACACTTTTATATATTTAATTTAATGAAATTAAATTCTTCATTATAATTGGGACATAAAAATTTATTTTGTATAAAGTTTTGGTACTTTTCTGATAACTTTCAGATTTTAATGAATACTGAAAAATACTAAATTTTAATTGGAAACAATTTTTTTAATAAAAATAATTTATAGTGATAAATTATTCATTTGAATGGATTGTAAGTATAATCACATTATACTTTTATCATTTAATACAATTTAGGTCATTATAAGTAATTTCACATTTAAATTTGACATAAACACATGTCAATATTTTAATAGATTTCATTTCTTAAAAACTCGAGTTCTGGTTTTGACAATGGGAATTAATATTAAATTAATTAATGCTACTTCTATGTTTTTCATTTTGTCAAATACTATTCATATTTTATTTTGGAATATCAAAATTATCTTAGGGTGAATTTTTTTTATTTTTCTGAAAACTTTGAATTTTGATGAATAGTGAAAAACACAGCTATATTGTTTAAAAACCGACTTTTTATTTAAATAATTATTTAAATTATTTATTTAAGTCAATATAGATACATAATACCTATATTAGTTCAATGTGATTCATTGGAGTCATTTTTATACTAAAATTTTACTTATAAAATTTTATTGAACTTTTTACCGTCTTTTACCCACCTTCTTGGAGAATTTGCAAATTTGTATAAAACATAATTTTACTGCTTCTGTGAGTTGAATTTCAAAAATCCAAGAGACACGGTTGAAATAAATAAGTAAATGCGGTTCAATGTGATGAAAATAATTTTTGGTGAATAGTAACTTTTGACTTTTATTTACCATGGTTAAAAGTAAATAGGGTATTAAAAGATAAAATGATATTATAATTACCCTAACACATGTCCTAATTCTATTGGATAAGTAAAATTTGACCAAAAAAATCTTAGGAATAAGATATGATCCTTTTGGTCTACATGGATTAGATTAGGACATTTATTATTATTTTATTTAAAGAAGAGTCCAAAGTATTAAATTCAAAGTTTAATAACTAAAACATTTTTAATATAGAGTTATACATAAGATAAATTAGACTATAAATATTCATTATAAAGATAAAAAAAATCTACATAATGGTTTTTTATTTATAATTTTTATACCTTAAATAATTAAATTTATTTATGATACAATAATGATGTAGAAATTGCCTTATTAATGAAAGATTAAACTAATTAATATTATAAATATCCAAATAAATGTAATTTGAGAATTTTGATAAATTCCACTAATTTTATAGGATAATATGACATTTTAGGTTTTATTAAATAATTTTTTTCTAAGTAATCATGCTATTATGATTTTCTCAAAAACCAAATACTAAATAATTTCAAAATAGACATAAATGAGTTTTTAAAACAAATACTATATTATTGGTTGATATAATTTTCCAAAAAATCTATGGTTCGGAAAAAGGGATTAAATAATATTTTATATTTAATTAATGAACCAATTTAGGTTATCTTGGATGTTTATTGTATGTTTATTAACCATATAGTGTAAGAATACAAGAAGACATGGTAAAAGTTAATCTATTTAACTAATAGTTAAATCTAAATGATATGGTTAATATAGTGACCAAAACTTGTCTAAAACCTATTGGTTGAGATTATTTTTACCCATACCCACCTTATCTTCTAAATAAATAAATTTGGATCCATTATAAACAGAAAATAATTTATAATAAAATAATATTTCACAGTTTTCCTAAAGTGACCCTCACCTTTCTTATAAAAGGGTACTTACCCTTCTCTTAATTTCACACCTCCAAATCCATTTGGCTTGGCCAAACCCTACCAAAATATCTTTTCAACGTACCTCAATTCAACCTAGAGGACTTACTACGATCAGAAAGCCAACCTAAGGAGTCCTTTTGACCAACTCAAAAGGAAACACCCGAAGAAGAGGTAATAATTTCACTACACTCTTTCATGTTCTTTTCTTCTTCCAATTCCTCTTTATTTTTTTTATATACCAAAATAATAAATCCAATACCTTCTATATAATTTTATGTTATTATAAATATGGTAAAACCATATTCATTATTCTATCCATCCTATAAATGACAAAGTCACCATACGTGCGTACGTACGGCTTACCGTCTCCACGTCGTGGTGTAGTTTGTTATTCAAACACTTCATTATTTGGATGGGTATAATAATGAATATAACTGATTTAAATAATAAATACAACATGTTAATGATTATTTATATATGATATACCATCCAGTTACATACGATTTCACCATCAATATAATGATATTTTCACTCGTGTGTACGTACGGATCACCGTCTCGATGAACGCGATAAGATTTATTCCCCATCATAATAATTCAAGAATATTTTAATTTTAGGATTAAAAATAATGTTTAAGAACTTAATATCATTCTAGAAATGAATCAAATACATCCTATACATAAAAAACATGACTTACGTAACAAAACATATTAAGGAAAACGAATCAGTTAACAACTAAAACAATGATACAACTAAAATATCATTAACAAATATATATTAGAAGATCATATATGAGGAAGACTTATTATGATAAAAATATTCCATACTTTATTGAAGGGTTTTTTGATATTTTTTTACTATGGATGTGTTATTTTTATACCATTCAACGTTTATAGATAAAGTATTGACATTCCACGTGCTAGTTTTAATAAGAATGATTATGTTATATTTAAACATTTTCATATGAGGAATGCATTGGACTTAGTAAGTGATGGGTGGAGCCTGCTACAGCTCCCCGATGCATCGGTAGGTCTCATGAGACAAACTAGTATCTTGGAACAAGGCCTTGATAAAATCTTATTTGTAGTCTTGGCACAAGGCCTTGACTATGTGGTTATGAAGTCTGGCATTATTCATTCCATCATTATAAAATAGGCTATTGATATTACATGTGATTATTAGACTAGTAGAATATCAGTGAGAATAAGTAAATGGAATTATTTGATTTATCTTTTCCACAATATGCTGAATTGTAAGTTTTAAAGGATTGTGTTCTAGTATTACACATTTCCTTAAATGTTTATTCTTATTTATGACAGTTTTCACTATATTATTATCCTTACTGAGCATCTAATCTCACCCATTTCTTATGTATTATTTTTCCCAGGATGAAAATAAGTATATTACGATTAACCTATAGGAAAAGGCTAAGGGATATAAGAGTGTTCAAATGGGACACAATGTTGTTTTTGTACTTCATGATATAGTGTAAAACATATATATGTATCTAGTACTTCTAAGGATATTAAACCGATCGGTCTTTTAGGACATGATTTCTTGTATCATTCCAATGTTATGTAATAATGCACTGATTCTGGGTAACTAGGTTCGGGGCATTACAATTGGTATCAGAGGAAGTTTAATACAAACCTTGGAAGCTATATTTAGAAAAAACACTGATTAGGAAACACTAACCTAGGATAGAAATTGAGGATTAGTATAGAAGAACATCCAAAAAAATTGGTAATGTAAATATTATGTGGGTTTTACAAGAAATAAATCCTTGTCTGGATACAAGCAAGTAGAGGTGGCTCTTGCACAGATGTACCTAGGAGTGAAAACTCTGACAAAGAGTTTCTGGCTTGACCCGGGGTATCCTATTACATGACAACGGGCCTTGTTGCACTCTTGGTTATGACACTCCTAGGGGATATGCTTATGATAATTCATATTTTACTTACAAACTGATTTGAAGGATTTTAATATAAGATGATAATAAATAACCGTGGTTAATTATAAGGTGTTTTAGATTGAATATAAGGTGTTATTATATTCTCTAACTGATTTCATGACTCACACTATTCTTTCTTATGTTAGTCAATGGATAGATTCCAAGGAAGTCATAGTAATATTGAACATGATGTACAAGGTGGGCACGGTGGTGGAAATGAGAAACGAAATGGAATGTTGATAGGTGTAAAAGATATTGTGTTCATGCCGAATCAGTTTTCCAAAAATATGATCAATAACATATATATTAACCAACTCCCATACTCAACAAGGAAGAAAAAGATGGTGAATGATAAGAGCTCCAGCAGTGGAGACCATAGAGAAAAGAAAGCTCAATTTCCATCATGTAGGAAATGTGTAAAGATACACCTAGGAAAGTGTCTTAATAGAACAACAAAACTCTTTATGTGTGGGAAAGAAAGACATAATGTAAATAATTTCTGAGGAAAAATGAAGAGTACTATAAAAGAAAATAAAAATGATCCCAAGAATCCATTTATAGTCATTTGTCGTAAATGTAGGGGACCTGGGAATTACCCAAGTGAATTCCATATTTTATAGGATAACCTCTTGGAAAAGGAAGAACCTATGTGTAAATAAATGGATGGAAAAATGTTTAAATGTATTAGTGATATTTGTTGATGGGATTAATTTGGAATAATTTTCCCTTGTATGTGTAACCCTACAGTTTGTTATGTGAAAATTCTATTTTAGTAAGAAATATCTTTTCTATTGTTGATATAGTTATAAATAAGAATTTTTTTTATATTATCCTTGAATTTGAGGCAATTACATGTTATTAAATTTTGGAATGAAAATGTGAGGCATGAGATAAAATTTGTGGTGAAATTATTTTATGGTTATTTTGAGGAATTTATCTCATTTTGGGAATGTAATAAACTATAGTTTTTGAAAAATGACAACACACTAACTGTGTGACAACCCATCGTGTCAGATAAAGCTACAGAAATCGAACCCACAACCAGAGTGCGATTGGGATTTAACGCCTACCACTGGACTACGTGAAGTCCCTCGTTAGTGTGACTAATTATTTTTAGTTAAATGATTTTATTGATCAATAATAAGTTGAATTGGGATCTTATGACTTATCAAATAGATATATTTAGTATAGGACAATGATTTACTGATTAAGTGATAATTTGTTTTTGGAATACGTTCACTCTATTGGGAACACTATATGACTAAGGAAAATAGAATACTATGGGATTGCATTTGAGGAGTAATGGTGGATTTTTATCTATTTTTTTATTTGTGGATTTATAGCGATTTGGTTTATTTATGGAAATAATTAACCTATCATAGAGAATTTGTGACTAGGTTAATTATTTTTAAGTATGTGACTTTAAGAGTAGTCGATGTTATTTGGAGATAAAATTTAATGTGGAAGACTACGTAATCAAATTATTCTAGGTTTTGGGATTCAATAATAGTTTGGATTATATTTAAGGATTTTAAGGTCAATTGTTTATTAAATGTTATTTATTGAACTATGGGTATTATTGGTTTAATTTTAGAAATTAAGATAAATATTTCTTTATCAAAAGGATTATCCCTTTTAGGGATCATCTAATCTTGTACTAACCATTTTGGTTTTGGTTAATCTATAAAGACAAGGTAAATATATAGTTTATCCTTTTTGGATCATGTGATTCTCTAGAAGTTGATTCTAGCACTTCAGGTTTGATCAAATCATCTTGAAGACTCATCATTTAAAAAAAAGATGATTTAGTGGTAGAAATTTATTAAAGGATTAAACTATAATTAAAAATTAAGTATATCTCTTTATGTTCTTAGTAAATCTTAAAAATAAATTATCAAATTAATTAAATGGAACTTAAAACAAAAAAATGTTGCCTGTTTACTTTTCTGAATGGAAAACTAATGACCATTTATCCCATCACAAGTTTTTGGTTTTCTTATTGTTAACTTTCTCTTGATCATGTCTTCTATCACTCTCCATCAGAACATGACACTTAGTTTATCTTCTATATCCATGTTTTCCTATATGTAATCCTATTATGGGTTATCTCGGGAGACCTTTGTACTTATCTTTTTTTCTTTTAAATTGATAGTTTTATTGACTCTTTTTCTGATGTGGGACTTTTAATGAAGTTCCCAGGCCCAATTTTAAAATTATAAGGATGAAATTTCCAAAAGGGTGGAAAAATGTAACACCCCAAGATTTAATAGCAAGTTAATTTCTTTATAGTAACTCAATATCTTACGCTACATGCAACACCGAGTTCGAGCGCACCACAACTTACCAAACTAGCCGTTCAAAAAGCAGTTATGAATAATATTAACTAAATTTTGAATTTTATATAGTCCATATAATTTTAGAATCCATATTATGTGTTCCCTAGACATAATAAAAGAAAAAATTAATTTTTACTAGATAAAAGAAGTATTTTTGAAAAAATCAAATTTTACCACCTTTTAATGGAAAACCCTTTTTAAAACCAATATTTAACACTTTTATATATTCAATTTAATGAAATTGAATTCTTATTTAGAATTGGGACATAAAAATTTATTTTGCATAAATTTTTGGGACTTTTCTGATAACTTTCATATTTTGATTACTACTGAGAAATACTAAATTTTAATTTAAAACAACTTTTTAAATCGAAATAATTTATGGTGTTAAATTATGAATTTTAATGGTTTGGAAGTATAATTAGATTATTATTTTATCATTTAATATAATTTAGTTCATTATAAGTAATTTCACATTTAAATTTGACATAAACACATGTCAATCTTTTGATAGATTTCACTTCTTAAAAACCCACCTTTTTGTTTTAACAATGGGAATTAATATTAAATTAATTCATGATACTTATATATTTTGAATTTTCTAAAATGGAATTCATTTTTGAATTTTTAATATCAAAATTGGCTTAGGGTGAATTTTTGGCGTTTTTCTGAAAACTTTCAATTTTGATAAATAGTGAAAAACACTGCGTTATTGTTTATAAACCGACTTTTTATTTAAATAATAATTTATTTTATTTATTTAAGTCAATATAGATACAAAATACCCATATTAGTTCAATGTGATTCATTGGTGTCATTTTATAATAAAATTAAACGTTTAAAATTTTATTAAACTTTTTACCATCTTTTACGCACCTTCTTGAAACATTTGAAAATTTGCATAAAACATGATTTTAAAGCTTCTGTGAGCTGAATTTCAAAAATCCGAGAGACACGGTTGAAATAAGTAAGTAAAATGTGGTTCAATGAGATGAAAATAATTTTTGGTGATTAGTAACTTTTGACTTTTATTTAACACAGTTAAAAATAAATAGGGTAATAAAAGGTAAAAATGATATTATAATTACCCTAACACATGTCCTAGTCCTATTAGATAAGTATAATTAGACCAAAAACAAACTTAGGAATAAAATATGATCATTTTGGACCACTTGGATTAGAATATGACATTTATTATTATTTTCTTTAAAGAAGACTTAAAAGTGTTAAATTCGAAGTTTAATAACTAAACCATTTATAATATAGGGTTATGCATAAGATAAATTCAACTAAAAATATTAATTATAAATCTAAAATTATTTCCTAAAAAATGGTATTTTATTTATAATTTTTAGACATTAAATAATTAAATTTATTTATGACACAATGATGATACAATAATTACCTTATTAAGGAAAGATTTAAATAATTGATATTATAAATATCCAAATAAATGTAATTTGAGACTTTTGATGAATTCCACAAATTTTATTTGTTAATATGACATTTTATGGTTGATTAAATATATTTTTTTTGAATTAATCATGCGGTTATGATTTTCACCAAAACCTCATACTAAATAATGTCAAAATTGACATAAATCAGTTTTTAAAAAAATACAATATTATTGGTCGATATAATAATCATAAAAATATATGGTTTGTTCAAAGGGGTTAAATAATATTATATATGTCATTAATGAACCACTTTATGTTCTCTTGGAAGTTTGGAGTAAGTTTATTAACCATATAGTATAAGAATACGAGAAGACATAGTAAAAGTTAAACAATTTAACTAATAGTTAAATCTAAAAGTTAAGGTTAATATGGTGACCTAAACTCATCTAAAACCTATTGGTTGAGAGTATTTCGACCCATACCCACCTTTTCATATAAATAAATCAATGTTTATCCATTAGAAACCGAAAATGATTTATAATAAAATAATATTTCACAATTTTCCTAAAGTGACCCTCGCCTCTCTTATAAAAGGGTACTTCCCCTTATCTTAATTTCACACCTCCAAATATATTTGGATTGGAAAAAACATGCCCAAATATCTTCCCAAATTCCCTCACATAAAACTATAGTACTTACTTTGATCGGAAATCTTACCTAATGAGCCCTTTTGATCAACTCAAAAGGAAACACCCGAAGAAGAGGTAATAATTTCACTACCATGGTTCATGTTCTTTTCTTCCTCCAAATCCACTCTATTTTTTGATACCATACCAAAATAATAAATCAAGTACCTTCTACATATTTTTATGTTATTATAAATATGGTACAACCATATTCATTATTCTATCAATCCTATAAATGAAAAAGTCACCATACGTGCGTAAATACGGCTTACCGTCTCCACGTTGTGGTGTAGTTTGTTATTCAAACACTTCATTATATGGATGGGTATAATAATGAGTATAAATGATGTAAATAATAAATATAAAATTTTAGTGATTATTTATATATGATATCATCCAATTACATATTATTTCACCATCAATATAATGATATTGTCGCTCGTGTTTACGTACGGCTTACCGTCTCCACGAACGCGATGAGATTCATTCCCCATCATAATCATTCTAGAATAATTTTCATTTTATGATAAAAAATAATGTTTAAGAACTTAATATAATTCTGTATATGAATCAAATATATCCAATACATAACAAAATATGACTTGCGTAACAAAACATATAAAGGAAAACGAATCAGTTAATAACCAAAACTATGATACTATTGAAATATCATTAAGAAAGAAATGTTAGATGATCATATATGATATCATATTTATGTATTTGGTTATTTTATGATTTAATAACAATTATTTCACCATTATACAGGAGTTTAACCAACCATATACTAAGGAAAAGTACAAGGTAATGGGTTTCTTATCCCAATTTTAATTTCGTGAGATTTCCATTGTTCGCCACTTATTTATTGCATGTGGTGTATCGTGTACTGCCATTTGATATATATATATTATCATGATTATCTTAATATTCATGGTATTATGTGATTAATTTGGTGGTTATTAAATTTTGGTCATATGACACGATTGATTACAACTTGGTAAGGGGTTTTCCTCTCACTTTTATTCCTGTGAGATTCATGCTATATTTTCCATTATTACCTTTTGTGTGGTGTATGTACTGCCCATGATTGTATTTTTTGCATAATATATTTTAATTTATGGTTATTTACATCATCATTTAATGATACTTCTTTCATGGTGTGTATGTTTCATAAGTTACCTAATCGATAAGGGAATTTTAAAATTTCAAATTTCCACTCATTCCGTTTTATGCAAACTTCCTTGATTACTTTACTCCAAGATTATGTGTAAAATTACTATTTATTTACTTATGTAGTAATTTCAACTCCCATTTGTGTGTATATAATTTTTATACACATAATCACTCCATTTTTAAATTCTCAAACCATCGATATAAACTTGATAAGAGTAATTTTAACTTAATTTCTATTTACTGACTTAAACATCCAAGTCATTGGTGTGGCTTTTACTAGAATGTTTTGGAAAGTCCTCTGATTAATTTACAATGAATATATAATCATATTGAGTGTATTTATATTTTCCCACATAATTATGTCATTTATTTATCCTTAACCTTAGGATACAGTCTTTATAAAGTAATTCATCTCAACTTACATTCTATTGAGACTTCTTTGTTGTTATGTGCCAATTCACATTTATTTGGTGTATATACTATACTTTAACATAGTATATCATCAATCCCTTTATTCTCATGATATTATAATGTTTTTAGTACCTAAATTATTTTTATTCAAGCATCTCTCATTTGGTTAGGAACTCTAACTAAAATATCATTTTAAATGTTTTAAAAAAAATTCTTCTAAATATTTCTCATTAATGTCCATGTTTTAATAATGGTTTTAAGGTTTCATTTATATAGACATTAATGTTTTAAAATTAAAATTCCATTTAAATTTTTCAAATTTTTATGGGACACTTTGATTCAAAAATCTATTTTAAACAGCTTCTTGATAAATAGTGATACTTTTAAATGTTTTCACAAAAAAATGGATATTTCTCACAAAGATTTTTACTCATCATTTTTAACTATTTCAACATCCTTAATAGGATATTATTCTTGATCGAGGCTGATTTAATATGATACAAATATTTCATACTGTATTGAATGTTTTTTTGATATTTTTGATTGTGGATGTGTTATTTTTATACCATTCATGGTTTATGGATAAAGTATTGACATTTCTTATGCTAGTTTTAATATGAATGTTTATGTTATGTTTATACCTTTTCATATGAGGAATGCATTAGACTTAGTATGTGATGGGTGGAGCCCGCTATAGCTCCCCAATGCATTAGTAGGTCTCATTAGACAAACTAGTGTCTTGGCACAAGGCCTTGACAAAATATTATTTTTAGACTTGGAACAAGGCCTTGACTATGTGGTTATGAAGTCTGGGATTATGCATTACATCATTATGAAATTGGCTATTGATATTACATGTTATTATTTGACTAGTAGAATATCCATGTGAATAAGTAAATGGAATTATTTGATTTATCTTTTCCATATTACGCTAATGTTTAACTTTAAAAGGCTTATGTTCTAATATTATACATTGCCTTAAATGTTTATTCTTATTTATGATAGTTTTCGCTATATTTTCATCCTTACTGAGAATCTGAGCTCATCCCTTCATTATGTTTTATTTTTTCCAGGATGCAAATAAGTATATTATGATTAACCTACAATAATATGATAAGAGATATAAGAGTGTTCAAAGGGGACACGATGTTGTTTTTTTATTTCATGATGCTATGTAAAACTTATGTATGTATCTAATACTTCCAAGGATACTAAACTGATAGGTCTTTCTAGACTTTATTCCTTGTATCATTCCAATTTTATGTAATAATACACTGATTCTGGGTAACTGGGGTCGAGACGTTACAGAAAAATACTGAATTTTAATTTAAAACAACTTTTTCATCAAAATAACTTATAGTGTTGAATAATATTTTTTATTGTTTTTAATGTATAATTATATATAATTTAAATAATTTAATTCAATTTAGTTCATTTTAATCGATTTAATTTTAAAATTGGATATAAAAACACTCTAAACATTTGAAAATCATTACATTAAAACTGCGTTGTTTCATCCCATATGAGCGATTAATTTTTAATTAATTTCTGAAAAATTTTGGAATTTAATTTGAAAAATGTATTCCATATTTTTAATCAAAATTCCCAAATTTAGTAAATAGATCCCTTTTATTTTTGGCTAATATGAATTTTCACATTGGTAATTTTGTTGCCACAATAAAAGGTAAATTTGTTAATTTAGGTTAAAAAATAAAGTGAAAATGAATATAAAATGAATATAACTCTTTAAAAAATGTTATTTAATGAATTTATTTTTATCCATAATAAATTAGGCTTGAAATTGAATAATTTAATGGACAAATTCTATGAAAATAACTTAGATGTTACTTGAATCAAAGAAAGTGACAAAATGTCACACTCTTACTTTTAATGAGTTATATTTTTAGTATGAGGTTATATAGAAGATATTCATAACTATAAATAATATTTTGGGATATAATAATTTCATATACATCATGGAAATTTATTTTTAATATTTAGTTAATAAATAATTACCATAAATAATTACAGAGTGATGATGCAATAATTATTCTATTAATGAAAACGTCAATTAAGTGATATAAAAAATTTTCAAATATGTATAATTTGAATTACTTAAGGTGGCACGATAATTTTATATGTTAATATTTCATGATAGGGGTATATTATATTAATTTTTTAGAATTTAACTTGCTGTATTGATTTTCTTAAAGTCAATGTAATGAATAGTGTCAAAATTAACACTAATGATATTTTATGAAAATAATATTTTATTAAATTAGTTAAAAATGGTAAAAACCCAAAATAAGGAAAAATTGGATAAATTATGTTGTAAGATATCATAAAATTATCATTTATGGTTTAATTGACACATTATAAGAAAAAAATCTTCACCTTTTAATATTGAAGATGTTGTTACCCTAGTTAAAATTAAAATAGTTTAACTAAGGGTTAATAAAAAAGATAAGGTTTTCAATTGCAGTAAGAATTGTATAAAATATATTGTTTTATGGTATTAATACCCTATCCTACATTATCTTAAAATTATTTTCTATTTAGAGGTATTTGGAATGAGGTCTAATTTATTATAATTTAATCTTTTGAAAAATTCCAAAAGTGTCACATGCCTCCATTATAAAAGAAATCATCATCCATCATCCCATTTCACCCATTTGAGTATTTTAGCTCAACTAAAATCTATAAATTCTCTTCTATGATTCTCTATAAAAATTATAGAGTTCATGTTCTTTCCAAAGTACAAACTCTAGAGTCCTTTATAGGAGATCTAAGAAATCCATTTCAAAGAAGAGGTAATTGTTATAATCGATCACTCTCTTTTTCTACTCTTCTATACCTCCTATAAAAATATGATATACATAATAATAAAAACTTCAATGCCCAAAATATTCTGAAATTTTATTATGATTATACCACTATACATCCCCTTTCCCATTGAAGATGAACTTAATTTATCACTCGTGCGTACATACAGCTTATTGTCTCCAAATAGTAATACAATTAATTTTTCATCACCATATTTTATGAGTGATAATTGTGATGAATTTAATTTTTATATATGATAATTATGATGTAATTATACTTATTTAATTATAATATCATATCTCCATTTTTACCATCTAATTTTTTGGGAAATGATAACATCTCTCATGCGTACGTATCACTTACCATCTCCGTCATGTGATGTGATTCATTTTTCATCAATATTTCATAAGGATGGTAATAAAGATGAATTTTATAAATATATAATGTATTTATAATATTAAAATATTTCTTTAATGATTATATATTATAAAATTTTCATTTCATTAATATGAAAATTAAATGAAAACAATGCTCATGAGTACGTAAGGTCGACCATCTCCATGAACGGTGTATTTTATTTACAACCTATAACTTTTATGAATCACCTTGAATAAATATATACTGAATATATATATGTTATTTATATCAAGTATATCATTATTTATATTTTTAAATTGGGATCTATGTAAGAGGACCAAGGATGAAAAGTCAAATCATGTATGGAAAAGAAAGAGGTTATTACCTGAAACATAACATTACATGGAATCGTTAATAAGAAAGTAATATTAAGTCATAAGTAAATCATATATGGTATTATATATACAAATATGGTTCTTTTTTATATGTATAAAAATATTTTATTTATTTTACATGAGGTTTTAATGTGTACGAATGAATTCAATACTTAAGGTAATATATTTTTGTCTCACTTTAATTTCTATGGGACACATACCAAATACACTACTTGTTTCTTATGTAGGGTGTATATACTACCCATGAAATTGATTTAGGATTATTATCCTGAATATTATGATATTTTAATATCCATTTAATTTTCTTAATTTAATTGGGCATACAATTCAAAATATTATAAGGTGATAAGGGTTTATTTCACAATCTCATCAATATTTGAGATTGTTTCATTTTAAATCATCATTGGGGAATATTTATATTATGTGTCCATGTTTTATAAAAATATTTTAAAAAAGTTTTTTACAATTATCCTATAAATATTTATATTTATTTTTAACCATTATTTAATTTTTAAAAAATTGTTGGAAAAGAATATTATTTTCATTTTCTAAACAAGTCTCTTTGAGACCTTAGTGACAAAAATATATGAAAGGAATGTTTTTTTAACTTATACATCATGAACGAAATTTTTCCATTATAATTACACAATAAGGATTTGAATATTCCATACAATATTACAATTCTATTTTCAAAGAAAATTTCTTCCTTTATAATTGTTTGACTCATAAAAAATGATTTCATGAGGGAAAGGATATTTCCTCTAGAAATATATTAAGTGATCTTTCAAAAAGAATTTTTCCATATAAGATTACTTCTATTAATGTCACTTATTATTTAATGTGGATATGAACCAAATATTCAATTATTATTCATTATCTGAATGGTTTATGTTTTTTATGGAATTATATTTATGAAACCTATTTCTTTTCCATGAGTTAGGTTATGATGAAGTGTTTATGAATCTAATTTCATTACATGGGTTCTGAGGTGATTAATTATTAATGGTCATGTGGCACACATATTTATATTTTTCATTAAGAGATGGGTGGGACCTATATCTCCCCATATTTACAAGGGTAATGAATTCTATATCATGAGATAATTAAGGGAAACAAGTTGATGTTCTTGATCTATGATGAGAAAAAAGTCGATGTGCTTGGTCCATTAGGAAAAACTTGTGATAAGGCATGATCTAAGAGAATTGGTAGTTAAAAATGACATATGAAATGGTTTTATATACATATTATTATTCAAGACACATTTATGTTATGAACTTATGTTTTATGATTTAGTTATTATGAAGTTCCATTCTTATGATTCATGACATTTGAAATGTTAATGTTTTATTCCCCCACTCATGTTTATGATCCAAGATAGGTTAGGTATTAACTATTCTCATGATCACATGACCATATTAATGATTTCATAAGATAATAAATTAATTTCTTCCATGTTTACCATTACTGAGAATCTGAGCTCACCATATACTTATGTTTCCTTTCCACCGGTTTTGAATAAATTTATTAATTAGGGGTACTAAAGGGGAAGATATTTGTGGGAAACATTAAATATCTTTCACCAGAATATAGTTTTGCATTTCATATATCTAAATGAACTAAACTATTATGATCCTAGGGAATGATTTTGTGTAATGTATTGAATATTCCTGTAAAAGATGTAATATCCATATATGAAAATCCAATGTTTTTATACACCACCTGTAGCATCCCATAGGGACATTGGATTTGATGGATCCCTCCCAACACTGGTTTTAAGATAAACATAGATGGGTTTTGTCGAATGTGTGAAATGAGGGGTAGTTTCCAAGTCCATAACTCTAGAGGATATGTAATCCTTTCCATACCTTTGTTCTTTTGTAGTGGACACTCTCTTCCGGAAGAAGCTATTGCGATGTTTACAAGCCTTCACCTTTGTAACCAGATAATAATTTGATTAGTAGTGGTTAAAAAAGACTCCACAGTGATTCATAACTCTCTTCTAGGCCATGTAACCACCCCTGGTCTATTAATTATATTATTGTTTGGTATAGGGGAATCATCTTCAACAACAAGGAATTCCTTCACACCTGGCGTGAGGGGAACAAAGTATTTGATTTTCTAGACTCCATATAAATAAATGGTGGAGTGGTTATTTTTTCTATTATGGGCTCATTTCACCAAGAATTTATGGATTTGGTTAGATGGTACTCCCTCTGACTACATTATTTTATAACCCAATAGCTCCCTCCTCTTCTTTTTTGTGTTTGTATATTCCTTGCATATGCTTATTTCTTCCTTTTATGAATAAAATAAACTAAATATTTTGTGGTGTGATTATTTTCTAAATTAGTCATATAAACTGAATGAAAACAATAAAAAGGTGGTAACTGGCATGAAATATTTGTTTTGAAACTTTTTGAGACCTTAATGTGTTATTCCCTTTATTGTTACAACATGATTCTTCATGAATTGATTTTTTTCATCTATCATTAAAATGCATAGAAGTATAACCTATTTTCTTGAGGGTAAAAATTATTACTAAATCATTGTTATAGTATATTATTTTAAATAGATTATTCATTTTTGAAACCTTTATGAAACAAGTTACCATGAGTAAATTTCATACTTCCATACTGAAATTATTATTTTAAAACCAGGATTAGGAGTATTTTGCTTCCCATACAAGTTGATATTCCATGTATTTTTTCCATTTTTTATTTATCATAATCATGTGTAATGTAATTATTGTAAAACTTGATTTTGGATATTTAAATTATGAAATTTCTAAAAAATCCCATCATGATTATATATAATTTATTTAAAATTTTAAAACATTTAAATAATAAACATGCTCCTTTATTTTTTTTATGAATGAAGTTTTATATTATTAATACATTTATATATTGTATAAATGTGTTGAAAAACTTATTAAAAGGATGAAATTTTTGTGTCAATTTTTATTGGATTTTTGAAAAATGATAAACATGCTCTGTGGTAACTAATATAAATTTCAATGTTTTCCGATCAACAAATATATCTCATTTTCTAAGAATGACTATGAGTATTTTTAAGCTAGCTATTTTATATGTATACTTTTAACATTGATATGTGAATTTCATGTTTTGTGTTACCTTCTTATCATGATATGTAACTTTCATATATTAGGGATTTATTTTAATACTATATTTTGATTATTTGTTCAAAATTATAGGAAAATGAAAAGCATTCATTATGGAAACCTATTGATACATGAAACTATTTACTTAATTGAACCTATTCTTTCCAAGAATTATAAAATTTATAGTGCTTAAATAATTATGAATCTCATTATAATCCATGATTATTTTATTATGGGTTTCTTGTTTAATGTTGGAAAAAAATTTGTGGTTACTGTGAAATTGCTAGTATATAAATCATTTGCATGTATCATGTTTAGTATTATTTATTTAGAAAATAAAATCATGTTTTTTACTGATTGTGTTTCATTTAGAAATGGAATTAAAATTACGTTACCTTTATTATAGTGTATAATAATGTTTTTCTTGAGTGATGAAGTCTATAGAGACAATTTAGTTCAGTCTTGTCAAACATTAAATGTACTAATACAATATGTACAGTTTTGGAGATCTGAAAGAATTTTTTATTTTGAAACATTAAAACATTTCACCTACGTGAAAAAAATGTTTAGGAAATTTTTAATTTGGGAATGAATAAAATGATGTAAGAGAACATATCATGTGTGGTTTTTTTCAATTGTAACTATTTTTCCTTTGAGATAAAATGTTTAGTTTATGTATAAAAATATTTAATTGAAGTACCACAACATGTGTTGTTTTTTTCATTAACATGGATACATGTTAGAGTTATTTAAAGTCAAGTCATTATAATTCCCATAAAAATTATTTGGACATGTTGATAGTTGTTTTTTGTTGACTTTTTTTTAATTTCTGCATTTATGTGCTTATTTACCTTGTTGAAAACTGATCTGAATTATAAAATGATATTTTAAAGGTTTTTTAAGAAGAATATGTTCCATAATAAAGCCTAATTCATGGATGATTTATATTTATTTACTTTAGAACTATATTACCATTGAGATAATGTTTCTTATTTTTCGGAACATATACCCCAGCTATGATTATGTGTTGTTCCATAGTTTTATAAATCGAATAACCTATCTCCCATAAAATGTTAACCATAAAAATTTGGTAATAAAAAATATTTGGTTGGAATATCTTGAAATTGATGGAGATGATCCTACTTACCAATCCTAATTTTTTAAAAAAATTGATTGGTTAATATATATTGTTGATTGGATTTTTTTGTGATTGATTTTATATTAATGACATGTGTTTTGGATTCAATCATATTAATAGAGGGAAACCCACTCCTCATAAAGATGTTTTATATTTAATACATGTTATAAAACTATGTGAGTGATTCAAATCTTCCCAAAGTAGATAATATCATAACATGGTGAGTGGGTCTCTTTGATTTGTGTTCTTGTAGTAGTTATGGTTTGTCCATTTGTATGGGATGAGGAGGTTTGGTGTAGTTGTTGTTGTAGTTGTTGGATTTGGTTATATAGAGGTTGAAATAATGGTGTGGATGATTATGTGTAACAGAAGTGTGTTTTGGTTTATGTGATATTGTGTTTTGTTTTTCCTGATGGTTGATGGTGATTTGGTTGTGTGGGGTGTGGTCTAAAAGTCTTTGTTTTTTAAGATTGTTATGGATTGATGTGCTTATTGTGATGTACAGATGTTCCTTGTGGGTTGCTTGAAGAGGTTTTTTTATGTTAACCTTATTATTACCTATCCTAAGTCATTCCATCAATATTACATCAAGGTTTGGGATGTAAGAAGGAGAAGCAGAGATCTTGGGATAGAGACTTTTTCAAATTTCATAGGTTGGAAGTGTCTAAGTTATTTAGTGGCTCCTCCATCCCTGATATTGAAGATTGTTTAGAGTATTTTGATGTTTATTTGGGTTTAGTGAATACCCCAGATGAATTCTAGGTTCCTTTGGTCATTGTGTTTTTTCGAAAGGCAGCTCAATGGTGGTGGGAGATGATTTGAGATGGTCTAGGACAATTTTACTGGGGGATATTTCATAAATTATTCAATAAATATTTCCATTATCGAGAAAATATGTGTGATATTTTTAATGATATTTACGATCTTTGGTAGGAGATAAGAGTGTTCAATAATTTGTGGTACACTTTATGGACTTGGTTAGTTAGCTTCGATATATTCTTCTAGAGGATAGAGGATTGGTGTATGTTTTTTTAACATTTTTGAGCCTGGAGATTTAGAAATATTTCTTACCTTTACTATTTTAATCATAGTAAGTAGTGTTATATTAGGTGATGATAATAGAGAAATGGTTTTATGTGAATTAGGGTTTTGATCAAGATCATTATCAGGTGGTTTGGGAGGATTATTTTAATTCTTTGGGTTATGTGTCTCGAGCTTCAAAGAGGAAGAGAGTGAGGTTTTTTTATAAGGATAGAGAGCAGCTTAATGATCTAGGGTTAAGGGGGTTTTGGTTTCTTGTGTTTAGAAATTTGATATGTTTCTGATGTTAATTTGTGGAGAAATTTTAGTGTGACTATCTTAATATTCAATATATTTATTAGTATATGGTGGAGAGTTAGTAATGGGGGAATTTCTTGGTTGAGTTCTACTAATTTCATTGGAACCTTGTAATGGATTTTGAAATATGTTGTTAAATTGTGTTGAATGATTTAGAAAATTTAAGTTTAAATGTTTTCAGGAATATTTCTATAACATTCCTTTTCAAATAAAATTATATTTTTTAATCTAGTAGAGTGAATTTTTTATCAAGGTTTATAAAACATGAATACCTGGTTAACATGGATGGAGTTTTTGGGAAATTTTGTTTATGGGTGGGAAGGATGATTCAACTTTGTCTTTATCCAATGGTGGAACTATTTTTGAGAGGTATAACATGTTTCCATGTGGGTTTCTGGGAGATTTTTTATGGGAGGATCATGGCTCTTGGTGAGGTTTTTGGTAGTGGGTTGGTTATATTTGAGACGTTTCATTAAATTGAGTGTTTTGTTGGTGGTTTTCTCCCTCCTGATATTTAGTTTGGATTCTCTAGGGGGAGAATTGTTTAAAAGGAATCTGATGTAATGACCTATGACTTTTCATCCCATTAATTTGTGTGATTTTTTATAATGGGGACTTGGGAGGATGTTTAGTTTTGTCTCAGGATGAGAGTGAGGTGTTATAGCTACCCTAATGTCCAACACACTATAGATAAGGGTATAGTGGTGGTCATGGTGGAGTTGTATGAAAGAGACAGTTATGGTGATTAGCTCATGGATGTGTTTGGGATATTGATGAACCATGATTAGTGAAATTCTTATGGTGGAGGGTGTGTGGGGATAGGAGTTTCCCCAGGGAAAGGGATTCTATTAAAAATTGAAGAGGTGTTTGTTTCAGAGGGAGTTTTAGTTGAGGATCTCACCTATGTAACATAGGGGTCTATAGCTCGCCGTGCTCTGTTATTGGGCATGGTGATGAGAAAATAGCCAAGATTTTGGTTCTAAACTATAGTGACTAGTCATGGAGGGCATTAGAGTAGCCACCACACCTTATACCATTTTATATACTAGACCACGGTTATAGTAAAATATAGTTTTTAAAATTCACAAGAATCAAGGGATTCTAGATTGAATTTCAGATCTCCCTTTAACCAAATCCACTATGAATATTTTGGGTGTTCAGCACGTTGTGGTGGAGTCTATAAAATTTCACCAATAAATATAATATAGGCTCTACCTTGTTTATATTTATCTATATCCCCTTTGATCTCTAACAATATTATTATCCTCCTTATTCCTCTTTAGTCATTTCTTTGAGAAGTCTAACCAATTAAATAGTTGGAATAAAGTATTTTAAATAAAGGTATGGTCTCCCTTCATCTTTTCCCTATTTTCTTGACTTCCTCCCTTTATAAAATATCGCAATAGGGGGAGGCTCTATTTTCTCATTTCTCAAATATTATAAGATATTGGACTATTTTGGATAAATTCTAGTTGGTTTCCCTTTCATCTTGGTGAGGTTTGATCCCTAGATTCTTTAATTGTGATTAGTGGATCTCTTTTATGTTCTAGATGAGGTTGGGGATATCAAGACTTATTGTTATGAACGAACCCAAGTAACCCACTAAAAAAGTACATGAATCAGCCCTGACATCTCAAAGTGAATTCTTGATCCTCACAATCTAGAGAATATAACATTGGAATTTAGAAACCAAAATAGTGAATGATTTCACAACAAGATCAATTATAATAGATTAAAATATTGGAAAGAATACATAAATAGTTGGTATTCCCAAATAGTCAACATGGGAAAAGTACCATAAGGTATAAAAGTGAAAACCATGAAATAGAATATCAATCCAAAGTATCACATATCCAACAATGTGATCATTCCAAGATCTTATCATAATAGATGGATCACATACCTCGCCTGTCATCACTAACTCCTATGTTCTTGCTAATCAAGGACACTCATCTCCACCAAGTGGTGCTTTCCCTTTTCCTAGACCTGGAAAAAGTCTAATATCTATCATTGGTAAAAGTAGGGTGTGAGAAGCACTATCCTAATAGGATAAACCAATACATTTCATAAGAATTCCTTATTGAATAAACTAAATATGATCAACTTTAAATAAAAAATGTCATGGTAATATTCTCAAAATTCAATATAAAATGACAATTCTAAATAATTTCAATGGAAAGTATAAAATAGGTATAAAAGTAAATTTCCATCAAATAAGGCATGTTTAAGAATTTCAATCAAAATTCGTTTGAATAGTTCATTTCGTAAACATTGGAATGTTGTAGTTCATTTTGAATCATAGCACCCTGGTCACAATACATGTGGTAATTTGGATGAAGGAACAAGGTTGTAGACTCTTTCGGTGAATTACGGCTCTAGGTGTGAACACATCCCTAGATCCAAATCCTAGGTGGAATAGGAATCTATCATAAAGAATGAACCTCATACCCTCATAAACATTAGTTATAATTTTCATCACTAATACTTTGATAGGTATAAATAATACATGCCTAGACATCATATCCTAGGCCATCCACCCAACTACCTAGGCTCCAATGTTCTTTAGAGAAATCAATCAAGGGAAAATCATTCACCTCAAATTAGTTTCATCATACATTCTTTAAGCATCCCCACATCATTTATCAAAACATAATATTTCATTTCAGAAAACAAACTCAAATTGTTTTCATCAAAGAAAAACATTCCTTTCAAAACAATTCATTTCATTTTAAATCCATAGATTATTTCATACATTTTTTTCTAAATAATCATCAAAAAATTCATTGTTTAAATCAATCATTTCAATTACCAGTCATTTTTCAAAAATCAATACTTTATTTAAAAATTAATTTCTAAAGAGGTTGAATCACATGCACATCATTCCTTTTCCAAAAAAATTATATAAATAACCAAATAATTCATTTCTGTAATTAATAGGAAATACATTTTAAATTAAAAAGAAAAAATAATTTCAATTGATTGGTATTTCATTATAAAAACTTCTACCTCAATCCAGGTAATGTCAAACACCCAAAAAGGGATCCATAATTGGAGGGAGATGAAGAGATAAAATCAACCAAGAAGGGATCCTCGAAACACAATTTGTAAATCAATATATAGATCCATTAATTACATAAGTATCCACCTCTCTCAAATAAGGATAGATATAAGGAAATGAGAAAAAATAATTGTATCTAGGTTAAACTTACCGAAATAGATTCAACGCTTCAATTTGAACTTCGATCCATGGATATTTAGGGTTGGAAGGTTCAAAATCCCCTCATGATAGTTGATGAGTTCAAATGGGAAAATTTTGATATTAGGGAGAAGATATTAGAGTTAAAAAGGGGGTTTCATGATTTAAAATAATAAAATTGGATAAATTAATTCACATCACATAGTTTTGTCGCATGGTTTTTTCAATCTGTGGGCCAACCATGCAACCCTTTCTAGGACACTGGAAGATATGTTTGTTTTTCGCACATGTTTTGAAAAATAATGAGCTAACTATATGAAATTAGTCTTCCAGAGTCACCTATATTTAGGGGAAGGATGTATGGTTTCCCCTAACCATGCACCAAACCATGTTATCTCCTCTAAAACTCCAACCTAATATGAAAATTTTCCTAAGTATACACACATAGTTTTTCTTAACTACACATAGGTCCAAAAATCTCCAAAATTTTCCAAAAGCCTCACAAAATTACCCATGGAAATACACAAAATAATATTTTCAAAATAAATGAAATTAAGTCCCCAAAATTAAGAGTTAGTATGTCATATTTATCCACAGTATAATTCTTTCTATACTTATAATGTCTCATCAAGATGATTAGTCCACAAAGATATAAGTCCGATATTCTCTCATTATTGTATATTTCCCTCATGTCTTATGAGAATTAGAACCTTGCTACCATAGAATCTAGACCAAAGGTATGGACTTATAATGAAGAAAAAGTTTCCTGAGAATCAGTAATCTAAACTAGATACTCAGTCATGATCATATCAAGTTTCATATCAAGGTCCTCCAAATTCAAGACATGATATGGGTCCAAAAGATATTTCCTAAAATAAAACATAGAAAACTCATTATGGAAAAATGTAATCATATGTTAAAAATAAAATTAGTAAGGCACCTTCCCAATCCCCTCAACTACCTCAAACGGTACCATGTATCTCAGTGTCATATTCTAATGTTTTCCAAGATATTAGTAACAGAACCATGGTGAGACTCTTAATAAGATCCGATCACCAATGGATAAATAAAAATGATGTCAACAGTGATCCATATAATATTTATAATTTTTTTGATTCATTTCAAACTTTTTCCACATAATCTAGATCTTTTTTGTCATATTCTGGACCAAAATAAGTCCTATAAGGGAATCTTCCCTATTCTTCGACCAACAAAGGAGATGTTTACAATTCTAGACATACAAGGCCTTAAAGGGTTCTTTATTAATGGATTAATATTAGCTATTGTTATAGGAAAACTCAACCAAAAAGAAATGTAAATCCCAAAATCCTCTCAATTCAATGATGCAAGAACAAATGATGTATTCAAGAATCTATATTGCCAGTACTTTTAGACCATCCATCTAAGGGTGGTATGTTATGCTGAAATTTTCCATAGATCCCATAACCTAATATAGGGATATCCAAAAACGATATTTGAATTAGGGATCCATATCAGAATAAATATTATATAGGAACACCAGGAAATATGAAGATCTCCTAAACATAAAAATTTACCATATCTTCAACATTAGTGGTGTCAAAAATTAGAAAAAAGTGACCAAATTTGGTCAATCGGTAATTCACCACCCAAGTAACATTATTTCCATGAGGATGATATGGAAACCCAAAATTAAACTCTATCAATAAGTCATCCCACTTCCAAGTTAGTACTGGAAGGGATAAAAGAAAACCTGATAGCTTTTCATACCCAGACTTGATATGTTGAAAGCTATAACAACATGAGAAAAAACAAGTGATCTATCATTTTATACTTAGAAACTAGAAAAGAAACCTATTATAATAAAAACATATTATTCATTTATGGGGTCACATACCACTAGTAATGATGAAAACCCCCCATCATAACCTTTATCTTAGGTGATGGAATGAAAAATAGATTCCTAAAGAAAAGGATACCCTCAGAAGATAGAGACCACTTAATGATGGTATCCAAACTATATAAATAATTCCTTAGCCCTAAAAAATCTTCATCAATCTACTTATCTAAGAGAATCAACTCGAGAAGAGAGGCTTTCAACTGAACACTTTCTATAGAAAACCTGATATCATCCTCCCAAGCTCCCAATTACATGTGACTAAAGAGATCTATAATATTTGACTCCTCTAATGATTCTTTCATGACTAGGGATCATAGTTTCCTTCTCATAGAATTAGCAGTAATGTTTCCATTCTTAGGGGTGTAGGAAATATCAAATTTAAAAGATTGTAGGAACTCCACCAATCACCTATACCTAATATTAAAATATTATTTTGAAAATATGTAACATAAGATTCTATGAAATTAATAACCAATAAACATTTATCAGAAAATGTTATTCCACCAAATTTTAAGAGAATGAATCACATTTGTAAGTTATAGATCATTTTTGGGATATATATTCTCATGATTCTGAACCTGATGAAAACCATAAGTCGTCCTGTGATCTCCCTCCCTCATAACACTGCTCAAAACCAAAATTTGAGCATCGCAAATGACCACATATCTTTACCCAACCTCTAGAAGACTCTACACCAGTATTGTAGTCAAATGGAACTTAAAATCATTGTAGGAATTATGACCTTTTAAATCCTAAAAATCATCACTCCCTTTTGATTGAGAATGGTCAATGGAGATGTCAACATGGAGAAACCATTCACAAATCGGTGGTAATACCCAAATAAACCCAAGAATCTCTAAATCAAAAAGACAATATGCAGTTCCTCCCATGGATGGATAACTTTCAACATTTCAGGATCGACATAGATAACATGTTCTGATTCCATGTTACCCAAGAAATTCACCTCCCAAATCCAAAATTGTCACTTTGATATCTTGGCATAAATTCGTTGATTCCTCAATATTTGTAAAACAATTCCAAAATGAGGCATAGTATCCTTCATAGTTTTTCAATAAACTAGGATTTATTCCATAAATACCACAATGAAAGAGTCATGATACTTGTAGAAAATCATGTTCATTAATTTAATAAACATAGTAGAAGAATTGTCCATTATGAATGGTATAAAAATATACTCATAGTGTCCATTCCTACTCCTAAAATTTGACTTTGGGATACCATACTCCTCAATATTGGGTAGGTGGTAACCATAAAAAAGATCAATCTCAGAAAAAAAATCTCCACATTCAGTTGATCAATAAAATTTTTAATCTAGGGTAATGAATACTAATTATTTAATATAACTCGATTGATCTTATGTTAATAAACACACAAGTGGAGGTTCCCATCAACCTTATTAGTTAAAAGTACTAGTGCATCCCAAAGGAATAACATTAGGTCGAATGAATCCATTAGATATAAAATAATCAAACTGATTCTTTGCATCCTTTAGTATAGTTGGTGTCACATTATAGGAAGGAATAGATATAGTCATAGTCCCTAGAACCGAATCAATAAAGAACTCAACTTCCCTCTCTGGTGGTAGGTCCGAAATGTTCGATAAAAACACTTCTGGAAATTCAAAAACTACTAGAAGAATTTAACTTTGATAAGTTTCATTCTCTAATTCAACAAAAAACAAGAATATCATCTTAACCAAATTTAGAAGAGGAGGCATGTCTTGGATAGACACCAGGTCCCATTACCTTTGAAAAAACATGGAATCCCACTGGGTGAAGTAATGTAGAGGCACCAATATTAACAATCAATCAAATAATTATAATACAAAAGCTAGTCCATTCTAAGAATGAAATCCAAATTATTCATCTTAGGAACCAAAAATTCAAAAATTATTTCAATATATGATAAAGGGAATGTACAAGAGTGTCAATGGAGACCCTTATCTCTCTTTATCTTTAGAGGTGTTACAATTCCCATCACATAAGGCATGTGATCCATCGGAAGAATCAGTAAGTCTATAGTGCAGGTTTATATGAAGGAATGAGAGGCATAATTATCAAATAAATAATTCACTAAAGATGAATCAATAATAATGCAACATCGCACTATTTCTGTAACTACATTAGTTCCCACTAGAGACTCCTCTACTATGTAATGAAGATTCATTCATGGTGCCTATTTTTAGAACCCCATTGTTAATGAAGCATATTACTATTCCATAGATCCTATCAGTAATGAAAATATCATAACACTATGTAGAGTGGTAAATATTTATAAAAAAACTCTACAAGTATCCTGGATGGTTGTATGATCTATAAATATTTAGTGCCTCCATGCATAAACACTTCGAGTGCCCAACTTTTCCATATTGGAAAAAAGTTTGTAGACCTTTACCATACACTACAGATGATTTTAAGAAAGTATTATATCAAGGAATGCCACCAATTTTTTCACTATGAGGATCATTCCATTTTCTCATTCCATTAAAATAACTACTAAATATACCAAATAAGAGTAGGAGGTACTCTAATCAACCCTAACTTACCAACCAGGTCAAGTTCCTACATCAGAACTCTATCCAAAACATCAACTTATGAGGTAAAATTAAACATGAATAATTAGACTTAAAATCTAAAAAATGACCCATTTAAAAACTCTAGGTATTCATCTTTACATTGAACAACACCATAGGTGATAACTAAGAATGTTCATTAAAATGATTAGAAGACTCAGTCACCATCCAATCACCATGGTTAAGGTTAATAAAATCCATAAATTTTGAAAATACAATCAAATCTGGATATATTTTCTTCATGAAATAGTCTTTAAATATTTCCACTAAAATCCGTAATTCCACTTTTCCAAAACTATATCATCCCACCATATCCTAATAGGTCCATAAAGATTGAAAAAAAACGTTTCACTTTAATAGAATCTAGTGTCTCTATTAACTCTAAGAGTCACTCAATCTTTACCAAGAAACCCTCCAACTCTTGTGGATCATTCATTGAATTAAAATATAGTGTTTTAATAAAAATAAACTCATATCAATGATCTCTACTATATTATCTTCTAGGTACCACCTATGGTGCCTAAATAGGAATAGGTGTGGCTCCATTACCAAGAGCTTAGACTGCATGCACTACTATCTCTATGAGGTTTTAGTCAACTGGAGGGTTCACTTGCAATGGTTCATCAGCATCTCCCTCTTGATGCCTGATCATAAATCTTCTTATGGATATGGTACTATACAACATCAATATATAACAAAGAAATAATAGTCAAGAGACATAGGAACATCAATTTTATCAGTCAAGACTCAACTTGGAAACACAAATCTCATATCAATGATTTGTAAAATTCTAGAATCAGATCAAAAAAATTCTAAAAGTCACTTTTTCCAAACCACCCATGGTAACTTAAGGATCAATACAATGATATTTTTCAAGAAACTTTCTAATAACCAACCCCTTAAGTCCCTAAAATCTTGTCTTATGTCTACCAAGGCATCCCAAACTACATACCGACATCATGAAGAGACTCAACCTACCTCCTATACCAATTTTTCCTGAACCAAACTAGGTAACCCACTAAATAGGTACACAAATCATCTCTAGCATCGACCTAAGGTTTTTCATGATCCTCAACAACTGGAAACTATCACCGGGACATCCAAAAATCAGAAGATGGGATGATTTCGCTACAAGATCAACCATACTGAATGAATGAAATAGAAATAATCCAAAAGTAGTTTTTATGAGAAAAAGGTTTACATGAGAAAATTACCACAAGGTATAAAAGTAAAACCCCAAAATGAAACATCCATCGAAAATATCACATATCAAATATTGACATCATCCCAATATCTCGTTGTAATAGATGGATCACTTACATTTCATGTCACCGTCAACTCCTAAGGCCCCACTAATCAGGAAAACTTATCACCTCCATGCATTTCTTTTCCTTTTCTTACACTTGTAAAAAGAAATTCTATAATCACCCAAAGTCAAAAGTAGGGTGTGATCAACACTAAATCATTAGGATCCCGCCAAGACATTTCCTAAAAATTCTATATCAAATAAACCAAATATGTGAAACTTTAAATATAACATGGAATGGTAATATTTTCAGAATTAAAAATAAAAAATAATTTTAAGTCATTTTAATGGAAAGTATAAAATAGGTACAGAGTGAATTTCTATCAAATCATACATGTATAATTATTTTGATCAAAACATACATAAGTAATTTTATAAACATTAGCATGAAATGATTCATTTTCAATAATATCACTATAGTTAGGGTTAGTTTAATCAAGGATGGTAGTTCCATAATATTTCAATGAATTATGTCTCTTGATATGTATATATCCCTTGATCCCAAGCCTAGGTGTAATAACTATCCTTCTTAAATAATAAACCCCTACCCTCATCAATTTTAGTTACTATTTTCATCATCAATCCTTTTCTAGGTTGAGCTAATACTTTCCTAGAATACATATCCTAATCCACCCATCTAACTACCCTTGATCTTATGTGCTTCAAATAAATCATTCAAGGGAAAATCATTCATCTTAAATCAGTTTCATCATTCATCATTCAATAAGGCCTAAAAAAAGCTATAAAACATTCTATTTCATTTTAAAAACTAACATAAAATATTTTTCATCAAAACTCATTCCTTTTTAAACAATTAATTTCATTTAATATCCCTAAATCATTCCTTTCCTTATTTTATAAAGAATCATCACCAACTCCTTCTTTAAATAATTCATTTCAATTACAAATCATTTTCTCAAAATCAACACTTTATGTCAAAATCCATTTTCAAAGAGGTCTCATCAGACACACTATACATTTCAATAACATTTATCAAAAGTACTAAATGAGTATTTAGAAATAAATTATAAGTCCATTTAAAATAAAAAAATAAAAATGGTTTCAATTGTTAGGAATTTCTTTATAAAACCACCTACCTCATTCATGGTAATGTCAAACACCCAAAAACGGATCCACAATCATAAGGATAAAAAGGTCTAGAATAAATCAAGAAGGGATCCTAGGAATAAAAATATAAATCATGTTTTGTATTTATAAATGAAATAAGGATCAACTACTCTCAAAGAATGAGAGAGATGAGAAATGGATAAATCACAATTAGATCTAGGTTACACATAACTAAATAAATTCAAGGATTTAATCCACACTTAAATCCATGAATATTCATGGTTATAAGAGAAAAATATCCTCAAGAGATCCTATAAGGTCTAATGGGTCAAATTAGATTCTAGGGAGAGGATATTACAATTAAAATAAAGTTTTTCATAATTAAAATAGTAAAATAGTACAACATAATTTTCATTGTATATTTTTTTTAGTGCTTTGTTAAACTATGTACCAACCATGTTCCCATTTTTGTAATTCTAGAAGGGTCACATGGATTGGTTTCATGGTTTTAAAAATAATTCACTGACCATGTGAAATTATTATGCCTATATTAACATGGTTTAAGGGGTAGGTAACATGGTTTTCCCTAACCATGTTCCTTTCCATGACCCTCCTCTATAACTCTAACCTAAGTTTCATGGTTTCATCGGAAAACTGGCATGGTTTTCCCTAACTATGTGCCAACCATACATAGGCCCATAAACCTGTAAAAACATCCAAAATTACCTTGAAGATACTGCAAAAAATATGTTCAAAGTAAAGGATAGTAAAAACCTTAAATTAAAAGTTAGGATGTCACACTTATATCTTATCTTTTGTAAATAATATGCTTTATTTTCTTGTTGGGATTTCTCCATTGTATACCACATTGATTTATTGCTGTTTTGGATTGTGGGAAAGTGGATAACATATAGAAATAGTCCTTCAATGGATAATGAAAATTTAATAAATATGGTAACTGATTAAACAAAATGTGGAAAATTGGGATGTGTTGTTTCATGTGTTAATGATTATTAATGTTATTTCCAAGGTTGATTATTATTAACTGATGTGTTTTTACTGTGATTTTCTTATTTTTTTGTAACATAAAACATTTTTCACCTCTATAAATGGATAATTAATTAGATATAGTAAAGGATAAATGGGTTAGATGAAATCATAATTCTAGATTAACAATGTTTAAATTGATTGTTTATACTTTGTTTTTTGTGCATTGATTTTTTCCTTGAGTATTGATGAGACTATTTCATGTCTTAACATGGTTAATTGGAAATAAATACATGTTTTATTAATATGTAGAATGAATTGTTAGAGAATTGGATAATTTGAATGAATTTAATATATGGTAGGATATTTATAAATTGTTGATGTATTTAATTCTAGTATATATTCCCATTATTGTGGTTTTATGTTATTGTTTCCTTTGAAAACCATGTCACCAACAAAAATGGATTATTCACCTTAATATTATAATGGATTAAAATTTATGTTAAATATAATGTTGGGAATATTAATCATATCTTGAACTTATGATTTAAAGTGATGGATTGTGTGTAAATACCCTTAAAATAGTTAATCACTTAATGTTGGTAATTTAAATGAATAATGATGTGCATAGATTGTAAAATTTGTTGTGTGTGTCTTTTGGGCCTTATTGAGTATGTCTTATTCGATATGGTAATGTCTTAATGAATGGAATAATGAATTTAAGGATGGTGGTAAAATTGTAAATGATATTGTGGGAATGATATGTATGATGTGAAATATTGATTATGTGGACTAATTTCTTACTTGGTGTTTGTTATGCTTCTAGTGATATTATTCTATAAAAAATGATACTTTTTTATGTTGATGTTTTTGTATGATTGAAGTTCATTTAGGGGAAGGGAATATTTAGTTTAATGTATATTTATGGGTTTTAATGGATTACAATAATTACTTATTTTATATGTGATATAATATATCAATATTTTCATATATTCATCGGAAGTGATGGATTGTGGTTATAGTTCACTGTAGGTGATGATTGACGAGAGGATGGGGTGGTTCATGGTGGGGGTTATTCATTGTAGGGTAGGTAATGAGGTAGATTATCTATATGTTCAAGATAATCTATTGTAAAAAATGGGATAGTGTTGCTGGGATATGTTCATGGAAGTAGGAGGGAATGAGGATGATTTCCTTCGTATTTACAATTCCCTGTTAATGGATGGTTGGTAAGTGGTGTAATTATAGTGATTAAAGTAATTTGGTTTTATATGTGTGATGATATGAATATGGATATAGAGACATCGTGATTCGGTTTTTGATGTATGGAATTATGGTTGATGATATGTTACTAGTGTTGTTTTATACCCGCATACTAACACTTAGTGAGGAGGAAATCCTACCAACTTGTTAATGGTTTTATTGGTCTGGCCCTTTATTAGAGATCTTAGAGACAAGATTAAAATATTCTAGGACCTAGTATATTTAACGATGTTGATAGTTTTTATAGTGGTCATGGTGATGGTGATACTTTGAGGATAATGGTTTTAGTAATATAAGTTTTGGAATTTATGGTTGTAATGGACATTTTGGTGACCATGGGTATTAATGATGGTGTTGTTCATGCCTCTCATGCTTTATAGATTATCGATATTCATTTTTATTATACTTATTATATTATGTACATTTTTATATTATTTTTATTATATGGTTGATACCACTCGTATTTATTCTTTCATACTTATTGAACCTAGATATTGATTTATGTAGAGGGTTGTTCCTATTGATTACTCCCAGGTGATCACACTGGTAATGTTTTGTAGTGTTTCCAAGATAGATCACTTAAGGTGGGTTTTGTTGTTAGGGTAGATATAATGGAGCATATGTGTCCACATTTTCATTATTTTGGGATGTAGTTCATTTTTTCATGTAGTCTCATTTTGGATTGGAAAATTGTATGCCTATTTACTATTATAAAGAGTTGGATTGGTGTTTTTTTAGCTTACATCAAGGTAATTAATAGGGTAATACCTCCCATTTGATTATTTTTATATACCCTCAGAGCTATTCGATAGCGTGGAGCCTATTGAAGGAAGGACTCAAGGGTCATTATGTATCTTCCTTAATTGTTAGTCTAGGAGGGGTACCTTTAGAATAAGGGGATCATGATGAATGTTCTTTTCTAACTCACGTCAAGTATCCCATACTATCTTGTAATATAAGTGAAAAGGAAAATAAAATCATGCTTCCAAAAGACGTTTACATCTAGAAATATAAATAGAAATTAATCATGAATGGATATAATGATTTTTGGTCTATAATGAATGGAATTTATAGGTTTAGAGACAAGTCTCTGCCGTATTTTTCTCATTGAGAGCATATGGAAGACACACATTATTCCAACACTTTTTTGTTTCTGTATCTTGAATGTGGGAATTAAAGTTACCATATGAAAAAGAGATTATAAAATTGGAAATTTTCATACATCATGAAATAATTATCCGTCATAGTGAATATCAAGTGATAGAATTCTCATTTTGGAATGAAATCAACCATGGTGATGTATGGAGATAATCCCTTGAGGGGAAACTATCATATATTTATCATTTTTTCAAAAAATATTATTCTACTTGACCCCAATAAAATATAATAATTGGGTATGATTTTCACTCTCCTAATACTATTTTAGTTTATATTGAATGTGGTTATTAAGAGGGATTTTATATCTAATAAAATGTAAATGAAATCACCATTCAATTGAAATTTTTTATGAGTTTTGTAATGTTGGCAGTAGGTTTATTATTTTTCATGAAAATGCATTGATCAATCCTCAATAAAGTTTGCTTAAAAGTGGTATCATGGTGTGTTTTTTTGTAAAAAACATGGTTTTATAAATTGATCACTATTTTTGCTACACCTTTTTGTCCCAAGTACAAATTTTTAATAAAATTTGCTTCCACCCAAATATTATGGAATTAATTGGTTTTCTTAATAAAGGGGGAATAAATTAGAAGTAAAAAATGTGATAAGATGATTCTCAGGGGAGACAGATTTTTACCTTGTAGGACCTTCCCTACAGCCATGGTATCTATAAAGGGGAGAAAAAATTTCCCTTTTCATTTAATATCAATAAGGGGTAGAATACATGTTGACATAAAATATGGTTTGAAGTAATTTATTGGTATTGAAAAAACAAAAAGGGGGGTATTGAAGTGCCCTTTGGTTGATTGGTCATATTTGTTTTCAGAAAGTGTCAGTATGTATGTCTTGGTGAATGATAAGTGATGGAGTAAGGGTAAACCCAATCAAGAAGAGGTTTTCATTGAACATTTAAAGAACAAAAGTGTCTTATGTTAGAAAAGTAACATGAAAGATTTTATTGCTACATGAGTTACCCTTTAAAGATGGGGTGATTGTTGAGATATCTTGTTTAGAAAAGAAAAGTGGTAAATAATGAAGGTTTCACTATCTAAACATTTTTGCAATGAATGGGGGGGATGATAAAGAAGATGGTTTTTGTACTTCTTGTGATGCATAGATTGTAATTAAAAATCTTAAAACTGGTTCAAATTTGTGGATAAAACTAGCTGAGAAGTGAAGAAAACATTTAAGTATTTTTTTTAAATTTTTGGGGTTAAAGCCTCATTTTATTATTTCAAAGAAAATACCTCTTTAGACTGGGTAGAGGGAGACCCATTACATAGCTCTAAGGCCCAAGGCCAAGTGGCAGGAATACAAGGCTTGAAAGCACATTTTTTTGGCCCAAAGAGCCCCTCAGTGAATAGTACTACTACAGTACCTTGGATTCTACAATGCCAGCTACAGTACCACCGCTACTACAGTTCTGCCACTACTACAGTACTGCTACAGTGCCCTGAAAATTATTCCCTACCCAGATTTGATATTATAGTATTTATGAAAATCACTTAGATAATGATTTGATAATATAGTATTAAAGTTGGAATATTGGGTCAATTGTTATATATTTAAAATACACTAATTTTTTTATACATACTAAAATAGACAATGGAAATGAGAGAAAGTGGTTTTAAATTATGTTAATAATTCACAAATATATTTGATTCTATTATGATTTGATTGGAAGTGTCTAAAGAATCTGAAAATTTGTTTTAAATTATTTTTATCTTACTTGAGGAATTATATAAATTTGGAACTCAAGATAAAAACGGCTCAATGGTGGAAATTTTGTAATACTTTTAGTAATTTTTTATGACTTCCAAGTGGTGTGTATGGATTTTTCAAGCTACACATAATAATTTTGTGGATGTATATGACTTACTCTTCATGTGATAATTCTAGGGGAGTATTTGTGACTTTCATGAATCGCATACAACTTTGAGTGTTATACATAAAAATTTTCGGCTGGACATATTACTTTTTCATCCTCATCCAATAATATAACTTTGGTATGCATATTAATTTCCATCTAAATATGAGTATTATTTTGATGTTATGCTAAAAAATTTGTATTTCACATAGTTTTTTAATAGGAAGTCCATAAGGCTTCTTATGTACAGTGTTAGACTTTAGGGAGTCACGTGAAATTTTTTAGTTACCATATTTTTTAAATCAAATAAGATTCTAGAATTAAATATTTTAGAGAGAAATTAATTTGGGATGATTCCTATGTTATTCTTTACTATTATAAACATCAAAAACACCTAAAAGGGTGTGTGATTCATGCTAAATAAAAATGAGAATCAAATTTTCATGTTGCGGGAAGGAAGATCAAAGTTGAGTAAATAATAGAAGATATAAATTAAATATTTAACTAAGGTATTATAGAATATAAATAAAACAAATAAGTTGTTACATCCACTATTTTTCATGGTTTAAAATATTACAATTGATTTTTTGATTATTACGGATTGAGTTAGGAATATGAGGTTAAGATATTAGTTATTTTGTATAGAACCATGGTGGAACCTATATTGGGTCCCTAAAAATTATAACCCTACAAGATGAGAGGATCCAAGCCATAAGTAATGTGATCTATATTTTTATACATCCTTTAAAGAATGATTATCTATGGATTTTTCAGTTTTTTATTTTGAGAACAAGAAAAACAAAGCCTATAATTAATAATCTAGAAGATATATTTGGTTTAGGAATAAAAATATATAAAAATAAATGATGGATAATTTTGTAATACCCCTAAATAAGAGTGTTTTAAATAAAAAATAGGATAACATGTGAAAAAACCCTTATGATTTTACTTTAGATAAAATGGAGGATCGTGGGAGTTGTCTCATTAAAATAAGGATTGTTTTGATTTCATTAAATATTTTGAGATATTTCCATTTATGTAAATGTGATAGGACCCAAAAATAAGATTATTGGGTGAAATTATTTAGGTAAAAAAATGGATGAGTGTGTTATGAATCCATCCGGACTACGTGTACTGGGATTTCATCCACTGATAGATCACAAAGCAGAAATAGATTAATAGTACGAATTCACCATAAGTTTAGTTCAATAGAACATAAATGAATTTCAACAACCAAATCACCACATTGGATCCTACCCTAAAACATAAGTATAAGAGAAAAGGAAAATAGGAACGAATAAATAACACTAGTTTCATGTGGTTTATATTTTCATCCAATGTTCATAAGAGAACACTATGAATATTTTATTTCACTAGAATTAAAAGGGTTACAACTTGTGACAATTTACCCATTCAGATCATGTAAACTATAATAATTAATCTATAATATAACACCTCAACAAAGTGTTCCCATCCTCTTTATACATATAGTCCCACCTATTCATCCAGTTACATTAATATCCTATATTTTTGGTCAACTATCCATTGCACTATGAAAGAGATGATATTCTATAGATTTCCCCAATTGTACTACCTATCACTGATAATTTCTCATGTTCCTCACCCTTTTACAGTTATCGCCAACTGAAAGATGATTAAAATATAGACATTTTTTCCCATCATTGACTCCTCTATCTATACATATAATAACTTAACTGCCTAAACTTAGCGTAGTCTGAATCCCTACTAAGAAACCTACCAATGTCAACTTCTAATGAAATGAATCATATAATTATAAAAAACTAAACTATCATATCTTTAAATAAACTTCACAATCCTAATAATAATCCACTTAAATACTACTTCAAGGATGCCGAGAAACTATCCAAACCTTATATTAAAGTATTACTCTACACCCTCTTATTTTTCCATTCACCCTAGTTATACTGAGGCATGGTGTTTCTATAAAATTTCATGGAACATCGAATTAGTGAAAAAGACTATTGGGTTTTGTTTTCTAGAAATCATTTCTAGATTTAACTCCACATCTTCTATAAACTACTAGATGTAATGGATCTTAAGATCAATATGTTTCATCCTCGCATGAAAAATCAAATTCTTTGTAAGATGAATAGAACATTGACCATCATTGTAAAGTGTACATTGCCTTGACCCTTATCAAGTTCTTCATAATGTTACCTCAACTACACCAATTATTTTCCTACATTTATTCTTATAACATATTCATCTTCTATTTATTAGAGAGGAATTAATTTTTTCAACCTCGATATCCAGATGATAGTAATTCCACCATAATTAAATGCATAATTGTATGTACTCTACTGTGTATCGAAATCTCCCCCAAAATCGGTATTAGCATACCGTTTTAGTGGTTCTTTCAGACTAAATCATAAGGAAGTTTCTACTATTCCACTAAGATACCAAAAAATCTACTTCACATCCTCCCAATTTTCTTTTCCAATATTTTTCATGAATTATATATCAACACCCACTATATGGGAAATATATAGAAGAGTGCATAACATGGAATACATTAAACTTCCAATGGAATGTGTGAATGGAATTTTAACCATATGTTTTTCCTCAAATTCTATTTGAGGTTCTTTCTATTTGGATAATTTGGAATCCATATTAATAGGAGTTGAAATGGATTTACATCCAATCATGCTGAAGTGTTCAATAAATTTCTAAATGTACTCCATCTTGGAGAGAACCGATATTTTAGAACTTTCATCCATTTCAATATTCATACCATATATTTTTTTCTTACATGATATCTTTTATTTCATAACTATTAGAAAAATATTTATTCAGCCTCTTAATTTATTGGTAATTTGGACCATGCAAAAGCATATAATCCATATACAAGAGAAGGACAATGAAACATACATCCTCAAACTTCTTCTAGTGGAAACAGTGATCTAACTTTCTCTGAATGAAACATTTTCTCTTCCATAAAACCATAAAAATTCTGGTTTTATTACCTTTATTCTTACATAAACACATAAATACTCATTTTGAGTTTACACCCCAATTAATGATTCTTTTTTTCAACAAAATAATTTAGTTACATCACATATATCTCTTTCTCTAGATCCCCGAGAATAAAATTCATCTTAACATTATTTTTTTCTAGATATATATGTCTAATGGAAATTATACTTAGCATAGTCCAAATAGTAGTATGCTTAACAATCGGTGAAAATATTTCATAAAAATCAATTCCTTTTCTTTTTGATAACTTTTCTCCACATGGATTTCCTTATATATCTTTCTTATATTGGATTATTTAACCAATATACCCATTTATTTTCTAGATCCTTATTTTGTGTGGAATTTCGTCTAATTATGAGGTAATATTAACATTTATTGAATCTAGTTATTCCATCATATAAATATCCCACTTAGTAGAATCATTGATAATTTATACCACTTCTGGACTTTTAGGTTCTCTTTATCCATTAAAATAAAAGGTGGATATCTACTCTATGCCTATCTTCTAGTCATTGAGTCCTATAATATATTTGTGATGCACTTCATTCCATTACTGATACATATAGAAACTCATTTATCTATTCACTACTTCAAGTATCTCTAGCCGCTGAGTATTTTGGTATATCCACCACTAATCTAATATTTGAACTTATGACGCCACTGCCTAAACTTTCCACTAGAATTTATAAATTTTCAGTTGACCCATCACTCCTGGAACTTTTTGGTAGTTTAATTCTAATATAACATTCATCCTAGCCAACTTAAACTTGAGATGATTCCTTTTTTGTCTTCCCTTTTCACCAATTTTTGGTACTTCTAAATAACCTTCTCATTGAAGAGTACATTTTTACTTATGTGAACTTTATTCTTTCTATTATCTCAGATTCAAAACCTATATTCTTCACTCTTATACCCCAAAAAGAAACATGTGCATGATTTTTTTCCCAATGTTGTCTCTATCTTTTGCATCCACATGAACATAGGTATCACAATTGAAGATTCTAAAGTGATTAAGATATAGTGTTTTTCTGGACCACCATTAATTTATTGAATTTTTTATATATTATTAAGGAGGGAATATGGTTGATCAAATATTTGGTTGTAAATATATTTTCTTTCTAAAACTCATTAGGCATTCCGGAGTGAATCCTCATACTTCTTACCTTCTCCATAAATGTCTGGTTTGCCCTCTTTACTTTTCCTTTTCTTAATGAATTCTTGCGTCATATGTATAATGTATGATTCCATTATTCCTGTAGTATTTTTGGAAATATCATCTAGTGAACTCACCCCATTATTGGATCTAAGACTCTTCATCTTACAACAAGTTTCAATTTAAAAATTTTATTTCCACTAAACAAAATTTCCAAACACATATGACTTATTCATAAGGAAATAAACCCACACATTTCTCAAGAAATAATCAATAAAAGTCACAAAGTATTCATATCTAGCATCTGAATTGAGTGGGAAAAATCCCAAGTCATCAATATATATATAACCTGCAGCTTCAGATTCTTGGGAGTTATTCCACTGATATTAAAAGATACCTTATTTTTTATCCAAGTATGAAACATTAAGAACATCGTACATCTTAACACTCAAAATTAAACATCCCTTTTCCCACTTTAATCTTTATATCCTTATCATTGTGATGACTCAACTGATAGTTTAATAAACCTAAACTTATAGAATTTTATTCCCTATCCATTGTGACTCCTTATTTTCCTCTGATAAGTTAAATAGTTCCATCTTTCAATCCTTTATAAATAATTATGAAACTTGATTAAAAATCCAAAATCCAGTTACAAATCTTGTTCTAAAACCAAAATCATCCAAGTGATCCATGGAAATGAGATTCTTCCAAATTCCAGGAATATATCAAAAACATTTCAACTTAAGAAACCCTTTATTAGTCAAATATATTTTCACTTCTACCTTTCCCAAAATCTAAAAAAATTTAACATCTGGTAGTTGTACTCTACCAAAATTTCAATAAACATAGTATTTCATATGTCATATTTCTCCTATAGAATGGAAAAATACTCCTGAGTCTATAATCCAAGATTCAGTTGAAACATTAACACTAAGAAACAATACACTTCTTTCTCTTGCTATTGTATTTTAATAATTTTAACTTCAGAAACTAATATTCTATGTTTCTTATGTTCCTATAAATCCTTCATGATGTTCCCCCTCTTCCTATAATTCCAATATAAAGGAACGGGTCTAGTATATTTTACTTGAATCCATCCTTTGGATTTTTACATGGAGCATCTATGGTTTCTTTATTTAGGGTAAATTCATCTTTTATTTGCATTCATAGCATTATAGGAAGTTCCATAGACATCCTTTATCTAGAAATATCCATTCAAAATTAAATTTAAAATGTCAATTGTTACATTGACATCTTTATTTGATAAATTTTTCACAATCATTACCATCACGTCACATGAATCTAGTAAAGAGGAAAGTAATAGAATCACCCAAACATCATAAGTAAAAGTTATATTTACTATATCAATCTAATATTAGATTACGTTGAAATAATTAACATGATTTTCCACTTATCTCTCTTACCATAGTATTATAATAAATTGTTTTTACATTGAAAATGATTTTTTGACTGAATTCAGCTTCTCATACATATCTTTCACCACTTCCATAATATTTTCATTAGTAATATTCCCTCATATGTTAAAGGAAAAATTCCTTGAAAAAATCATCTATATCAAGATATGTAATTTCATATCCAATCTCTACTATTGATCCTTGTCTATCTTCTATGTTTTAATTCCATTAATTATAACTTAAAGATAATTTTTGGATTAGAAAATATTTCTTCTTAATCCACCATAAACTAAATCTCATTCCATAAAATGTATACACTTTCACCTTTCCTTCTTATGATGATATGCACATGACATAGTAACTCTTAACAGAAGGTAAAACAGATATATTTTTTATATTTTGTATCACCCCTTGTTTTGAACCAGCCTTTGATACCACTTGTTAGGAATCCATCCAAACTCCAAGTATTAGAATATCATCCACTGATAGATCACAAACCAAAAATAAATCACTATATGGATTCATTATAAGTTATGTACACAAGAACATGGAAGTATTACTACACCCAAATCACTACTCTAAATACAACTCATTCATACAAGAATATAATCAAAGAAAAGTCATGTACACAGAAATAACCCTATTTTTATGTTGTTGTTTTTTATCCTACTTCCATGGGAGAACATTGTAAATATTTTATTTCAAAAGAATTAAAAAGATAACAACTTATGAATTTTCAGCCTCATGGATCATGTAAAGTATAATTATCACTTGATAATTTTAAACCTTAGAAAATTTTTCCCACGCTCTTTATATAGAAGGTCCCACCCATTCAACCAGTTTCACTAACTTATTATATTTTTTTTCAATCATCCATTATATTTTGCAACTACTAATCTCTTATATCATTCCTTAGTTTTACTTCCCATCAACAATAATTAAATAATTATCATATATCTTTCCATTTTCTATATAAATATAGCTAAAATATGACTCAAACATATACATTATTTCCTACTAGTGACTCCTCTGTTTGATGTTCCTATAACCTGAATACATAAAAATATAGTACCCTAACTCCATAATGAGGAAACTACAAATGTTAAAATTAGTGAAATTAATCATTTACTTATATTAAATTGAATAAACAAATTCTTGAAGTTACTTCAAAATCATAAGAGGGTATTACTAAATAAAAGGACTCTTGAGAGAATGAGAGTTTTATGTTGAGAATTGAAGATATGTTGTGAACACAGAAAATCCAATTGAGGTCTTGAGGAAGAAGAGAACATAATACTACTATGTAAAGATGAACCATCTATATATCTAAGGATAAGAGGAGCAGGATGAATTCGAAAATCATTCATAGACTGGATCGAGTGAGATGAAGCTAAAAAAAGAAGAAGAATAACATCCAATATTCAATATTATATAGGTATGATTTGAGGAGGAAGAAGAATATGAGTAAGTTTTAATTGCATGAAATACCACTAAATATATATTGGTTATTTGTAAATTTATGTTCTTTTATCCTATAAACAAATTATAAATAATATTGAGTAATTTTGATGAAATAGAGACTGAGTTACATGCAGTTATTCATAAAGATATTCAACAATTCAAAAACAAAGTGTGAGAAATAAAGATTATCGTAATTGATATTGTGACATCCTGATCATAGTGGGATCTAATTCAATATGTATAGTTGGATGTTGAGATGGTAAAATATAGTGATATGTTGTGAATTCCAATGGAAAACTTGAAATTATAAACATAGTAAGATGTTGTGTTGGTGTACGATGCACTATAGGTTGGGATTATAACTACCCAAACCACTTGTAATTTATCAAAGATTATTAATGGATAATCTATTATTGAAGATAATAACTAATCACAATAAGTAGTAGGTTCCTCATATTGGGACTAAAAATTGTAAAATTATTCTATGTCATCCTTTACTTTCTTTCATGTATTTTATGTCATATATTTGATTGGTAAATACTAAAAACCACTATTATCCTAACAGATAATAGAGGTTCAAATACTAAGGGGTAAAATATTAAAAGAGTAATTTGAATTTGGTAAAAATTAAACAATATCTGATCCCCCCCATGGGTATTAGCATTGATCCTAAGGACTATTTCGGTAAACTTCATAACTTCTATTACACCAAGCCTTAAGGGGAAAATGTATGATTAATAGAAAGTTAAAATATTGTTTTTTGTTGTGAATAGTTCCTATTGGAGTTTTTTGGTTGTTCAATGGGTATCATCCCTAATGAGTGGTATAAAATATTGGTTTAGAACATGGAAATGAACACTCCTCAATAAACTCGGGTAAAGATTTTATTCTCTTGATGTTATCTCAATTTATTTGGAGTTATTACATCAGAAGATATGTCATCGAAAGGATAAAAATTATAGGTTGATAAATTTGATAAGAATTATTTTAGATTATGGAAAATACATATGTTGAATAATATCACTATGAAGGTCCTAGAACTTCTATTGACTAGATTCAAGCAAGAGAATACAGATAAAATGGAATGGGAGAGTCTAAAAGGAATGTTACATAGACTCATTCATATATCATTAGCTTAGAATATGTCCATTAACATCTAGGGGTAAATTTATCAGTTGAGTTAATGATGACTTTTGCGGGAATGTATGAGAAACCCACAAAAATGAACATGGTTTTTATGATGCAAAGATTTTTTAACATGATATTATCAAAAGATATGTCAAAAAATGATTATATAAATTATGTAAACATTATTTTTTGTCCTCACTAACCTATTAATGTGATTCCTACAGAAGATTTTTAGGAACATCTATTGTTATCATATCTTTTAAAATTTTGGGTGGTGATGGTAAATATCATCAACAATTATTGAGTTAAGTCTGAATTTGTATTTTAAGATGTTATGGGGATTATAATGAATTAAGAGTGTAAATAGAGGGAGGGAAAGAATTGTATGATAGTGTAATTAATGCATACAAAATAGGAAATTCACCTTATTGGAAGATAAGTTAGAGGAAATTGGATAATAAGTCACTTTAAATAAGCAAAGTACAATTGGATGGTTTTTTATATACATATAATTACTTCAGTAATAGAGGGAATATAAATAAATGCTACAAGTAAATAAGAGTAAATTATGGATGAGAAACTTCTTGACGTATAAGTTCTATGATTTCTATAGAAATTTAAGGGGGTATTAATTAACTTATAAGTGTTCGTGTTATGGTGTAATCATGGATTATTGATTTGGGATAATCATTTAACTCCATGATAGAGAATGGATTCATAGAAAAATATGTGTCTAAGATGTTTTTCATGGTTTACCTGGTAGATAATAAGGCTCTATAAATTTTGGGGAAGGGTTATGTTAAGGTTCGGAATAATAACATAAGTTACCTTGATCTCAAGGTAGTTTGGAACACAATGTGTTTGTGAAAAATCATAATTTATATAGTACATCTAGATGAATCAAGGTTCAGAATGAGCTTCACTAAAAGAGATTAAAATATAACTCAAAGAAAAATGGTTGTAGCTATAGTTATAAGGGATAAAACCTTATACCTAACTAGATGATCAGATGGGGTGACAACTATCAGAACCATAACATCCAAAATTGTATAGTTATGGAGTTGTTGAATTGGGAAAGTAAATTACAAGAAATTAATGTTATTGTGTCTAAATAAATTATAAATATGTATTATACATACATTATATGTTTTTAGAGTCTCATACATGGAAATAAATAGAAGGCATCATTTATTCTCAGTAGGTAGACACCTAAGATACAAAATATGAAAGTTGTTCACAAAAATATTTGAGGACCCACACTTGTTTGGTATCATGGAGAGTCATAATAATATATGACATTCATTAATGATGCCACAAGGGATGTTTGGGATTGATTCCTAAAATAAATACCTGATTTAGTTTTATTGTTTATTTAGTATAAGGTAATGGTGGATAATAAGATCAAAAGTAATATTGTGTTCTTAAATCCTGAAAATGGTGGTGAATATTGTGGAAGGAGTTTTCAAAACATTTGTAATCATAGAGGGATAATAAATGATAATATTGTACCTGGGACACTAAAGAAAAATGGTGTTCCAAAAAGGGTAAACTGGACATTAATAGAAAAGATTCAATGTGTGAGGTTAAATTTCAGAATGTCCGTGGAGATTTGGGTTGAGGCGGTCAAATGTGATCATACTTAATTAACCAGAGTCCATTATCCCTAATGGGGATGAGAATTTTTGCAGTGATATAGTCTAGTAAAACAACAGAACATAACAATCTCAAATTTTTTCAAATTATTTTATATGTCAATATAGATGCTAAGGATTTTTGATATACTTGAGGTAAAATCTAGAGTATATTTTTTATTTTATATGGATATGAAATATTTTGATTTCAACTTTGGGATGATGGTAAGTGATAAGTCATCATGATCTGTAATATATTATTTAATGAGTGGGTCTTTTAAAAAGACCAAAACATAAAGGATAATTACTTTGAAGGAAAATATTGAACTGGATAGTTTCAAGTTAATCGGAATGGGAATTGTATATAGACAACAGTTTTGGAGAATTTGGTGAACACAGAAAGTCCAAAAATTTAGTTATTTGAAGATATACCAAATATCTCAAGGGTTGTTAATTATTAATTGGTACCAATGGAAGTTTTGGGCTCTAGAAACCATAGAAATGAAATAATTGTTTCTAAGTACATATAAACTAAATGTTTCATTGGAGAGGGAAACAAGATTCAGATGGCCAGTTTAGAGGTATGGAGATGATTCAAACATATTACTTTTAATGAATATAAGGGAACAAAATATTTCTAATGAATCAGTTGGAATTAGTGGTTTTATAATTTTTATGTTATCCATGAACTATGAGTCAGATTCACTTAATATGAGTAGAACTTGGTACTCAATAGACTTACCACAAGAAATGAAGGGAATGGAGAAAAAATGATTTTTCCAGATAATGGAATAAGTTAAAAGAAATAAATGGTATAAAGAAAGTTTAACATTGAGGGGGTGTCATAATAAATAGGGAGTAGACTTCTCTAAAATATTTTCCTCAATATTAAAACATACTACAATAATAATAGTACTTAACATAGTTAAATATAATTATTTTCAATTAGATAAAATGGATATAAAGGTAACATCTCTCTATAGATATTTATAAGATTAAATTTACATGAAGAAACCAGTGGGTTTTGTTGATTAGTAGAATAAGGACTTGATGTTCAAACTGAATAAGAGTTTTATGGTTTAAAGCATACACCAAAAATATGGAACCATAAGTTCAATACATTAATGTAAGAGAATAGTTTAATGTTGAAAAATTGAGACCACTATTACTACCATAAAGCATTTGAGTATGGTAATTTAATATTTGTTTCTCTTATATGTGTATGACATGATTCTAGTGGCTCTAGTCACTATAAGGATTAATGTACTCAAGAAAGATCTATCTGGTAGGTTTGAGATTAAAAAAGTAAGAGATGATGAGAAAATTTTAGGGATGAGATTTGAAGAAGTTAGAAAATATATAAGAATAATTCTATCTCAAATGGATTATGTTTTGAATTTTATTAAGAGTTATGGTGTGTGTGGATATAATTCAATATCAACCCCCATAGATGAAACTTTCAAAGTTTTCATATATAAGGCACCATTTGATTTCTTAAATTCCTAAAAATCATCTCCTTTTGCTTTTTCAAGTATTAGTGGAGTTGACAAAGAGTTTGGAGGTAATCTAGAGGCTGTGGATTAGTTCTTTCCATTTATAGGGTAACCACATCATGGTAGTAGGCATGGTGTTGGATGATTTGAACTATGATTCTAGGAGGTTGGGTGCATTGTTGGTATATTTGGAGTTGATATGCACCACATTGAGGGAAACATCATAGTTGGCCATATTTTTGTGTGTGATGCTTGGATGGTAACCCCGTGTAACATAGGTAGCTTCAAAACACCCGATGAAAGGAATCGTGTTGGGAATTTCATTTTCAAGGTCCACCTATGAAACACAAGGATCTATATCCCACCATGATGTGGTCCTAGATGTGATATTGAGAAAACAACCTAGATTTTTGTTCTAAATAATAGTGGATGGTCATAGAGGACATCAAAGGAGAAAACACAACCGATATTAATCCATGGATAAGGTCGTGGTGATGGTAAAAATGATATTTAAAGTGTAAAAAGGGGATAAATGTTCATGGTAGATTCAGATCTCATTTGACCAAGGGAGACCATGGTGTTGTGGGTTGTCTCCCCATCATAGAAAGGTCACTCATGATTCCTCAATAAATTGAGTGCCCAACCTCCCTTATTTTGATTTCCCTTATTCACTTGTAATATTTGGAAAGATTTTGACCCACTTTGAACACTTTGATCATCCATCTTGAGGGTTTTAACCTCTTTTATTGTGGATAATCAAGTTCTCTTGATTCAAGGTAAATTCTTCTTCCCTTTATCCCTTTTGTTATTCCCTCATTTCTAGATGTTCATTATAGAAAAAGACTTTATTTTGGGCTGAGTAATCATCATGGTTTGATGATTTATTTTTATGGTTAGGTTTTAGTGGATTTCCCATTGATTTTTGGGGAATTTTTATGAATTTATTCTTCAATTGTGATCATGGTTCTGTTTTTAAGTCCAATCAAGGAAGTTAATCCTAATTCTATCACTTTTAAGGTGTATGTGTGATGCTTTACTGACTTTTACATCTAACGGGCTTATATTAAGGGCCTAATTAATAAATACAATTAATTTTTTTGACTGAAATTTATGGTAATTTGGATTAATATCATGTGTTTATTGTTTTTTTAAATTTCTTAGATGGATACTTTCTCATTCCTTTTGGTAAAAATAATGGTTGTTGGGAACCTTGTTTTTATTGTGATTTCTATGAATTATGATACCCCTGTTTTTATTGTTTTTTTAAATAACTATTTATGGAAAAGTGAAATAAATTATATTTAGTTAATGAAATAGTTTCTCATGCCAATATGAATTTTTTTTATAATACCATGTAAAAGAAGATGTGATATTATGAAATCCCTTGAACAGAAATTGTGGTAGATGAGAAAGTTGAAATGTGTTGTTATGTTTTGATGTTCTTATTGTTTTTTAATTTTAAATGTGTGTGGACCATGTGGGGATTTTACCAGTAATGGTAGTGATTGGGTTTGAGGTGGAATGAGTTGGACAATGAACTTATGGTTAGTTTGAAAGGGATGTGATATGGGATGATGTGCAGCGGTTGTGATGTGTGATTAGTGAGGGAAGATAGTTTGGTTGTGGTGTTTGCTTGGAATGATATGAGATGATTGTTAGTGTATGGTGGATTGGATTTTATGTGTTTTATTTATGTAGTTTCCTAGTTATGGAATGAAATGCTAATAATGTAATTGAAATAAAGAGGGTTGGAAATTAAAATAAAGTGGACTAAAATCAATATTTGATAATTGTCTTAACAAATTGTAGTTGGTTTGTGACTAGTAAATCTATAAATTGGTTTACGTGAAAATGGAAAATGAAATAAGAATTTTTTGTTTCTTGTTCATGTGGATTGTTGTGTCCGTGGTGGGAGTGGATTATAGAAGATGTCATGTGTTATTGCAGTGAACTTATGGGATATTCTAGTGGAGTTGGATGTGAACCCATAGGATGGGTATTGTGCGCTGTCTATGTATCATTTATTTTAATGTTATTTCTATATAAACCTAATTTGAGTTGGATAAACTTACTAATTCCCAAATCATTCAGGTTAAATATGTTTTCCTCAATGCCCAGAATGGTGGTGAATCAGATGGTTGGCTGCCTACTCTTCCTTGCTCTTCAATTAATAGTGGTGATGATGATGGGTTGTTTTTGGAGATCTCCAAGTAATGATGGGTTAATGTTAGAGATCTCCCAATGGTGATGAGGATGTGATGTGTGGTGGGGGTATTTAATGGTAGGAGGAGTGAATGAGGTTGATGTCCTTCAGGGTCATGATACCCTACTACTCTAGACTTGATATGTGATGATTTAATGATGACCTGATGCATGGATAGTGAATGTTGACATTATGGGTTGTTGAGACCTGTGGGAGGATAGATTAGGTAGACATATGTTCCAAACAACATTAAAGACTTATTGATATGTGATGTGATTACATGGAAGGTATAGGATCATAGGATGCTTTATGTTGGGGAACGAGTGCATAAAATTAGTAGTAATGTGGTTATGGGGCACCTTTTCTTATATTATTCTGATGATATGATATTATAAATGGACGGATTATTTGGTGAGAGTTCCATGGTGAGGATGGGAGCTAATAGTTTACCTATTTAGGTGCTTATTGGTTATGTTGTTTTTTCATTGATGCATTAGTATTCTCTTATCACATGTACATGAGAAAACTTGGGCATGATCCTACTAATTATACATTTTATGTTAACCTTCCATACAAATAAACTAATTTTCATGTTTTTAGGATGACTTCAAATATAGATATGTACACTGAATGCTGTGATATTTGAGATATTATTGGTTTTTTATAGGTCTTACCTTTTTTGTATTCACTTGGATCCTTTTATTGTGTTTGTTTCTATTTTTCATGCATTTTTGAATTTTTTGGATTATCTTTTAATATTATGTGATGGATTTTATTGGTGGATGGTATCATATCCCCTAATAATACTTATCTATTATGGTTAATACCTTTCATATGTGTGACTTTCTTTAAACACTTTATGTTAGCCACCAACCAAGGGCCTACTAGAGGCAGGACCTGAAGGAAATTATCTTTCTTCCTTCATTGTCTTCTAATGAGGGGTTCCTTTAGAAGGAGGGGTTCATGATAGAGTGATATCATAGGTTAGGTTGAGATATGGGATGGATCATGGGGTTAAGAACTTATGATGAATACATCAGTTGGTAGGGTGATAGTGTTAGTATAGATTAGTTTTTGTCATTGACTAAAGTGAGCGGCTAAGAAATAGGATTTTAGAACCTCCATGATTTTATGCAAGGACTCTAAGATTTTTGAATGTCTACGCGAGTTAGTGTTTCTTGTAAATTAGATACTAGTAAATGTATATACGTCATTCTTGTTTTTTATTATTTTTGAAATATGTGGTTTTGGGAAGTTAAAAATGAATTTAGTTAAATAAATCTTGAAATCCCATGATATCAGGATTAGGGATTCCCTTATGTTTTCAAGAATTGCTCTTAATAATTTTCCACATTCAGTCTAAGAAGTGGAGGTTTAATTGGATTTTCATGTTGATCATCATATGGATGATATAACATAGGATTATGAGTCTTTTAAGAGGTCCTTACATTAATTTCTGTGGTAGATTCTAAATAAATACAAGAAGATCATCTCTGCTCCTCAGATGGTGGTTGGTTAAATGATATTTTGATCGAATTTGGTCTTATTTGACATTGAGATGAGTTTTGGGTATTTTTATTAGTTAGTCAGATGTGATTGGTGTCATTTCAATGGTGGATGCCCCATCTCCGTGGTTAGAAAGAGGAATATTTTTCATGGTTTGACTTTTAGAGTGATTTTCTTCTAGAATTATTTTCATCTATATTGAAGGCAATAAGGAGTCAGGAGTATCTCTCTCTAAAATAGGGTATCCTCAGCATGTGAGATCTTGGGATTATGTTTAAGCACATTTTGTGTTTCCTCCAAAACTATTTCAATATGAATAGTCACGAGAATGATGTATGGAGGAGGAACAATTCCTAATGATGAGATATAAAGTCACCCTATTTACACCTCCTATATAATTTGTGTTGTATATGAAATTGGAGGTCATCTAGAAGATACACTCTTGGGGAGGAGGGATCCAAGAACTCGGCTAGAAGAGCCTCTTGAGGAGAATATCTTCATGTAGTGGACCATAAATATCAATGATATTGAGGTTTCAATCAACAGGGAGTCGATCAAAGCATGATTCTTCATGATTTTTTGGGCCAATGGTTATCGAGCATCTATTTAGGTCTTCTTATTTTCTTAATATGACTTCAGGGGTTATGGTCATCATCATACTTAATGCCTAAACTCTTTGGGAGGTTCGTTTGGTTTGGTAATTCACGCCACTCTCTAACCATGATAGTAGTAGATGCCTCCTATGTTTTCTTAGTAGGGGAAGATAGAGCTGATATAGGTTAGCCTTGTGACGGTCCTCACCCTCAGGGACCCAAACTAGAGCATGGTTTTAAAGGATGTTAGTAATGAGGTAGAGTATATGGGTGTGTAAAGAAGCATGTTATAGAGGTGCTACCACCATAACATCCAGAGGTTGTTTGAGTAATGATAATTTTTTCATCTACTCTAGTTTATACCTTATTTAATTATAGTGATTTTTAATCCCTGGTTTCCATTTGTTTGGTCCATTAATTAGTACTACGGGTGGAGAGGCTACCAATTCTCCTTATCTTATCCACACTAGTTGAAGGCCATGCTTAATTTTTTTATCTGTGGTGGGAATATCAGCCAAGGATGGGGCAATACCAGTTAGTATGGGAATTATTATTTTTATAGATATAGTAGTATTATATTAACCTTATCATGGGATTGTTGTATTCTATGTTTGTATTTATTGACACCATTCAGAGGAGAGTTTCGCTTTATAATAGGGAATAATGAAGAGTGGTGTTCAATGGTGGGAAGATCTATCAAATTAGTAGTTTTCTAGTGGGGCCTATTTTTTCTCATTTGGAGGATCTGTTAATATAATCCTAGGTAGTAAATTTTCTTATGTTCACTGAAGAATATTTGAATGTCTTCTCAAATGATTTTGTGATTCTACCCCCTGGGTAGAAGTCGAGCTTGATATGAAGTTATAATCGGGTTCATATCTTATTTGGATGCCTCCTTGTCGGATATAACCCACAAAGTTATGAGGGTTGAGGATCTAAATTGATGATCTGATGTAGAAGGGTCTCATCTGACCTAGTGTGCCCCCTTGGGGTGATATGGTGTTGTTCTCTATGAATAGAAATGGTATTCTAAGGTTATGTATAGAATACAAGTGGTTGATTCAGGTTACAGTCAATAACCATTTCCATCTTCTGAGGAAAATGATATATTTTCTCAAAAAAAAGGAGCCAAATAGTTTTTGAAGATTTATTTGTGGGCTATATATCATCTGGTCAAGGTAAAAGATTATAATATCCCAATAAAATACCTTTATATGTTTGTATGGGAACATCAAACTCATTATCATGTCATTAAACAATAATAATTAACAATTAGTGTTCATATGACTCATAAACTATGTGTTCTATGAGTTTATATACCAATTAATGGTTTTGTTTATCGATTAAATACTTATCTACCTGAGATTAGGGGAGTAACATGTCAAGCATATCAGATTTTTCCTATAGGTTTATCAACACCAAAAACTATATGGAAATATTTCTATGTGAAAATTATAACATAGGAAGTGAATTTCCCTATATATGTGGTATACCACTAGGTTGTTGTCATAGACCCTTTATAGGTATAGGTAGTTTTTCCTTGTGTGGATCCTAAGAATGTGGTAGAGGTTTGCAACATCTTTGGCCATGCAGGATATTACTAGAGTTTTATTTCTAATTTCTCTTGGATTATAGATATGTTAACTACTTTTACCATGAAATACCAACATTTCATCTCGATTGGACAAAATTATGAATCTTTTTACTACATGAAGGAGAGGTTGATGAGTGGTTCATTACTTTTGATTCCCAGGTAAGGAGTTATGTTTTTGGTTTTCTGTAATGCTTACCATATATTCTTGGGATTTATTTTGATAAAAAAATTGGCCTATTATAGTTCTATGTAGTTGTGTTCTCATGAGAGAAACTATGCCAAAAATGATCTAGAGTTGGTAGTGGTAGTGTCTTCCCTAAATTTTTGGTGATATTACCTCATTGGTGATCACTTTATGGTCTTTAAAGATCACAATATCCTAAAGTACATAATCTCTTAGTAGGATGGGAATATTAAACATTGGTTTTGAATGGAATTTATCTAGGATTATAATTTCAAGATCTCCTAAACCTTAGGTAATGAAAAAATTATGGCTTATGCATGGAGTATGAATTTGTGAGGAGATGTCATTCGAGAGTCTAATAATGATTAGAAATGGATGGAAAAGCATGTAACAATTCACCTTGGTGCATAGGAGGTTAGTGGTAGAGGTTTTATTTATTAAATTACTATGGGTTCATTTGTGATGAAAAAATTTGAGGAGTTTTAGTGGGGAGTCTTAGAGGTGTAGATAATGTGATACTATGTTAGCCATAGTGATACACTAGAAGTGTGGTATGAGGATAGTCAGAATCAGATGTTGTTCCATGGGAGGTTGTTCATTCCATCGGTAATGCACGAGGGATTCCTCTATAATTTTAATAGATTTATCTTAGTAGTGTATCAGGGTGTCACCAAGATGAATCATATCATGAAGAGGTAACTTTTGAATCCTAGAATAATGTGGTCATAGGTAGAGTTCATGGAACGGTGTCTAGTTTTTCAGTAGGTGAAATATAAGTACCATATTCTTGGAGGTTTATTAATGCCCTTGTATTACTTTAGTGTAAGTGGGAGTAAATTTCAATGTATTTTATCACTAGTTTACCCAGATCCTATTGAGTATCTTAATCTATTTAGGTGATCAGGGACCATCTAAAGAGGTCATCCCACATTATAGAAATCAAGAAGTTGATTGTAGTGGACACTCTTGGGAGTCAATATGTGGGTAAAGTTTTAAGGCTTCATAGGGTTTCTATGCCCATAATTTTTTAGTATGATCATCATTTTACCTCAAAAGTCTATAGTATATTGAATCATTCCTTTGGATCCTAGTTGCACCATAGCACTACTTTCCACCCCTAGATAGACAGAATGAACCATCAAGACACAAAAAGATATATTGTGGGAAGGAATCATGGATTTTTAAGTGGTTCATAGGTGAAGCACTTTATTTATTTGATATTTTTGATAATAATATCCATTACTTGTCCATTATCATGGAACCATTTGAGGTGTTTTAAGGATTGGAATGTTGTTCTCAGTTATGTTGGACTGATGTAAGGGAGTCAGTAGTTCTTGGTACTAATGTAGTGTAAATAATGAAAGAGAATATCTATATGGTTTGAGAGTGGATGATGGTCTTAAAGGATAACTAGATGGCCTATAATGGTCAAACATAGAGGCCCCATGAGTTTTAGGTTGGGGACTCTTTATTCTTAAGGATTTCCCCCCATCAAGGGATGTAGAGGTTTGTCTGGTGAAGTAAGATTTCTCCCTAGTTTATCAGTACTTTTCAGGTGTTGGACCACATTGTAATGTTAGAATATTAGTTTTTTCTCCCTCCATAATTAGATATTATCCCCAAAACATTCCATATGTCTTAGTTTCATTGATATCTCCAATAAGACTCTCATTTCATTGAATAGGTAGAGTTAGATATTGTGGAAGAAGAAAAGTTTATGGAGTGACTATAAAGATCCAAGATCATTAAGGGAAGGGGTTTTATAGGAATTTTATTCTCTTGGTTCATGTGTTTTGAAGGCATGGGTTATTAAATGAGAGTACCTAGAGGTTTTATACATAAATTTGATCATAGTATCCTGATTTTTTCTGAGTTTCTTTTTTTCCCTTGGGTGATGTAACACTTATATTGTTGTTGGTTTATAAAATGTACCATTTTCCCCTTACTATTCATTCTTGGTTAGTGGTTGTGATTGGGTGGTAATGATATCCTTTATAGGTATATCATGGGAATTTTATTTTAACCTTTCCCATTCTCATCTTCTTTTTGGGTTTTGTTTTGGTTATTAATGATGATAATTATTTAAGAGGTATCTAAAGTGAGGTTTTTAATTCCTTAAAACCCCTCCCTTTATGTTTTTTCATGTCTTCGTAATGTTAAAAAGGATTTTGGAGGTGTTTTAGATGATAAGGAATATTTATGTCCATTTATAGGGTCATAATGTTGTGGTGAAGGCCATTTTAGCCATGGGTACTTGATGGTTGGGTGTGGTGCTGGCTATTTTGGTGTTGGGATACACCACGATGATAAAAATAATATAGGTTGTTCATGTGGTTAGGCATAGAATATGTATGGCCGCACTATATAAAATTGTTATCCATAAAGCATCCAAGGAAAGGTGTGCTACTGGTCATGGAATTTTATAGGACCACTTCTGTAACATGGGGAGTTAGAGATCACCATGTCATGGTCTTGGGAATGGTGGGGAGAAAAAGGATGAGATTTTTATTTCATGTCATAGTGAGTGTTCATGGTGGGTATTAGAGGATCCAACACATCTTGGACCACACCATGGTTGATTTCATGGTGATAGTAAAACTAGTTTTTAAAATTTCGAAAAGCGGTAGAAAAGGTCACAATATATTGAGATCTCCATTAATTAAGGGAGATCATGTAATATTAAATTGTCTCCATGGAATATAAATTCCATTCATGATTCCTCTATAAAGAGAGGCCATAACCTCTCATATTTCAATTTACCCTCTTCCAAACTACGCTTTGGAAAACTTATAACCCCTTAGAGCCCTATGATTGTGTCTTTTTAGGGTTCAAACCCCTTGGATTATAGATAACTGAGTGATCTTGATTCAAGGTACCTTCTTATCTATAACACCATAAGATTTCATAGTAAGTTATTTTCTTTAAAATAATTCAATAGCTTGCGCTACCTGCAACACCGAGTTCGAGCATACCACGACTTACCAAACTAGCCGTTCAAAAGTGGTTATGACTAGTATTAACTGAATTTTAAATTTTATATACTCCATATAATTTTAGAATCCATATTATGTGTTTCTTAGACATAATATAAGAACAAATTCATTTCTTTCAGATGAAAGAAGTATTTTTCAAAAAAATGGAATTTTACCACCTTTTAATGGAAATCCCTTTTTAAAACTAATATTTGAAACTTTTATATATTCAATTTAATGAAATTAAATTCTTCTCTAGATTCGGGACATAAAAATTTATTTTGGATAAATTTTTGGTACTTTTCTAATAACATTTATATTTTGATGAATGCTAAAAAATTCAAAATTTTAATTGAAAAAAACTTTTTAAATCGATATAATTTATAGTGTTAAATTAGGTATTTTAATGGTTTGGAAGTATAATTAGATTATATTTTTATCATTTAATACAATGTAGGCGATTATGTAAAGACCCAGAATTTCCATGGAAATCTTTTTTTCTTAAATACATGGGAATGTTACGAGTCCGCGAAAACTAACAGAGCATGATTCCGAGGCTCGTTGTTCCTGGAATCAATTTCTGAATTTTTTTTCGGGTACGTTCAGTAAACATATGAGCGGGTTTTGATAACTTCAGAACATGTGTTTGGAATTGAAATCTAAGGGCACCATTGATCTCACAGCGCTGGTGATTGCTTAGGGGGACCTTCATCTCAGCTGCATTTGGTCGTGACCAGAAGTTGGTTTTCCAACCTTTCGTGGATGATAAAAAAGAGGGAATAAAATAAAAAAATAACTTAAATTTTATTTTATTCATGTCTTTTTTAATTAAAGTAGTTCCCCCCAAACTAAACCCCCACTTTAAATCTTGAAAACCCCCCTCCTTCATTAAATGAAGTGATTAGGGGGAGACTCCTCAAATTCATGTGTTAACTCCCCTCCTTTGAGAGATGCGGGAAAGGTGTGTTTTTTCTGTTGGAAGAAAATTTGGTGGAAAAACTCTCCTTCCACCAATGTTGAGTTTCTTCTTCTTCGATCTTTTTCCGGAATAAGGGAGGAAGAACCATCCTTGAAGAATGTCGACGACGTCGTCTTCGACTTCTTCATCTTCCTTTCTGACGACAACGAATCCAAGGTAGGGGTGTGTTTTGATTTGAGAAAAATTGATTCTTCCTTCCATGATTTTTTCTCTTGACTCTCTTGCTACCAAAGTAACGCGGACGGACCGGGCCAAATGAACACCGCCCGAGCCCTCCGTCGTTCTTGTGAATGTTTGGTGTATTCTTTGCGTTTTTCACCGGTGACGAACAATGGATCGTTACGAGTTCGTTGTATGATGCAGCGATCCCAAATTCAAGACCCAATATCACGAAGACCTTGTGGAGGTGCGACAATGATAGTGGGTGACAGATTAGATCGGAAGGGGACATATTGTTCCTCGACCGTTCTTCGAGCGGGTGAATAAAATCGTGTTTTCAGAGCTGATCAAAGGCCTGAAATCATAGAAGACGACTACGGGACATCAGGGTGACCTAGTATTAGAAGTTTCCGGAAGAACGGACCATCATAATGAAGAACAGACTTCATGGGAGGCACACTGGCTGGAGGTGCCGTTTCTGGAAAATTCCAGAATACACGGTGTGTACTTTGGACGAACACGCTATGTATTACGGGCATTCTGCGGCTTGAGTTTCGGACGTTGGACAAGTAACACACGGAATGTGACCCCAGTCACATGGAGTATATTCTCTGTACAGAATGGCAGAAGCGGATTCGTGAGGCTTGGTGTGTATTCTGGGAAAAACACGGACACAGGAAGAATTACACGGCCAAGAGGCACGGCGTGTACTCTTTACGCAGAATGGAAGAAGCAGCTTCGCGCGACTCGGCGAGTATCCCAGGGATACACTGACATAGGTTAGAGTACACTAGCATATCCTCCACCACACAACTAGACATGGCCAGTGGAATGGGCTACCCCGTGTACCAGTTATACGGGTTGGTGAACACGGGTTGAGGCTATGTATGGGCATATGGCCAGCATACACGGAGTCGACCCCAGATGCTTGGACATGGTGTGTAACTATACCACACTCCATGAATGACCGGCCTTATGACATGTGTCGTTGTACACGGGCAGTACCTGAGGTCTGAAGACACGGCATGTGCCTCATTCCTACATGTCGTGTACTTTTTAGGAAATGGATTGGTCATCTTGTCCTCAGTATCCTGGACACATTTATTTTAGTTATCCCCCTATGATGTGAAGGACCTTTTGGATACATCAACTTGGGACTTCATGACAGTTGATGTATCGACACTTGTCTTCAGGAGCGGACCCTCCCAGAATCAAGTATGCTTTGTATGGAACCTTGAGGTTGGCTGTGCACTGACGACTGTTCCTGGATCCTATGTGGATCCGACAGTTCTGACTTCTATTCTTGTATCTTTTGTGGGTTTGACAGAATAGCTGGTCTTGGATTCTGTGTGGGTCTGATAGCTCTGACTAGTATTCTCGGATCCTATGTGGGTTCGAAAATTTTAATAGTTGGTCCTAGATCCTATGTGGGTCCGATAGATCTGACTATTATTCCTAGATCCTATATGGGTCGAATAGTTCTAATAGCTGGTCCTAGATCCCGTGTGGGTCCGACAGCTCCGACTACTGTTCCTAGATCCTATGTGGAACTGAAAATTCTAACTGCTGGTCCTAGATCCTGTGTGGGTCTGACAGCTTAGATGATTCAGTGGCTACATCTGATCATCTCTTTATCTCTACATAAGTTGTATACCTATGTGAGATGTGTCAGTAACTTTGTGTTTTCCTCATGATTGAGAATGATTACTAGATAACTTAAGTATATGTATGGGCATATACCTAAGTGGGGTTGTCCTTTTATTTCATACCTTGGGGTTTATCCTTGTTGGATTTTGTGAGACCTTGAGGGTCTTGGGGTCCCTACTAAGTATTGTTATACTCATCCATGCATGGGTTATGCCCGCACCTTGTTGTGTTGGATACAGACGACGAACAGCGCTGACCGAGGTTGAGCATATGATGACTAGACGGTACCCAGAGGTGGACCTCATGATGAGTCGATACCCAAAGGAGACTGATGGACATGGAGTGCTAAGGAGGCTATATGTACCTACCCCTCAAGTAGGATCCATGGTGGATGATCCAGGAGCTTGTTTCCATCTTCCAGTTGTTTTTCCCTTTTCAGTTATTCTTGTATTTTCAGTTGCGCTTGTATTTATAGCCCCTTTACTTTTCATCACTCTCTTGTTATACAGTTTTACGTAGTGTTTTGTATCCACCTGTGTACTCTATTTTGTGTTATTTAAATTATAAAGTCAATACCTTCCTAGTTTAGGGATTTATGCCTTTGGTGCTAGTCGCCAGCCCCTAGCCTATGGAAGGCAGGCTTGGGGTAGTCACGGCACGGGCCCTGGGGGATGGGTCATGAAAAATTGGTATCAGAGGACGTCGGTTCTACCGCAGAACATAGAACACTAATTTTTTCTATGAAGCAATAGTTTTAAGGGTACTGAGTGTGGTTTTCAGTTCAAGAAGTCCATTTTTGGTGCGGCGGCTAACGTATCCATACACCAAGACCCTGACTTCTGATTTCCGACTCAGTGCACAAAAACACAGATTGTGTGTGTGTTTCAAGAGTTTTCTTTGTGATCTCTTTGAGTTATCTCACCAGGTATAACTTATTGAGCGTGGCGCACTTGTATCTTTTCAGGATGACCCCATGCTGATAGCTAGCTAGGGTTTCGAGAGTTGTATGAGATTACAGCTCACTGAGCGAAAAGTCCTCGGTGCAGGGCCCTATCATAGCGGAGGCACCAGTGGTACCACTACCCGTTGGTCCACCGATACTACCATCCCCAGCAGTAGAGAGTGCACGCTTCTTGAGCGCATTTCACGAGTACCAGCGCCAGAGGCCACCTAGGTTTAGGGGTGAGACGGACCGGTAGGCAGCTGAGGATTGGTTGTAGGCTGTGGTGAGATTATTCATACTAGTAGGGACACCAGCTGACCTTATGGTGATCCTTGTTGCGAGTCTTATTCAGACAACAACAAGCAGATGGTGGATCCTGATGCTCCAGATGTGTGATGAGGCGACACTTCTCTGGGAAGACTTCGAGAGCCTATTTTGGGCAGAGTTTGTCCCTGCCACCCAACGTGCAGTGCGAATACCGGAGCTACTGCATCTATAGAAAGGTATTATGTCGGTGGCACAGTACTCAGTGAGGTTCACCAACCTCTCTCGCCACTCCATAGATATGGTGTGGGACCCATTCTTCAGGGCCTAGAACTTCAAACAGGGGCTCAGCCGAGTGATCAGGGAATCGATGATCTCCCTCAGTATCCCAACGCAGGCAGGGGTGTTGGAGAGAGCCCTCCTAGTGGAGAGTTTCTATGCTGAGCAGTCTCTAGCAGTGTGACCCACCACTAGTCAACATGCAGCGGAGTCTTCTGCAGTTGGCAGCAGACATATGTCCCATAGGTCCAAGTGGACCAGACCATCCGGTGGATGACCTTAGGATACGTGTTTAGTTGTGTGGGGAACATGAGACAGATCCAGTCATGCCAGGAGCGGGAAATGTTACTCATGCAGCTGGCAAGGTCACATGGCTTGTGACAATCTGACCCTCCATATTGATGATCACTAGATGGTCGAAGGACTGCCCATGAAGAGACAGAGATTCGATCGAGGCATTCCGAAGGGCATAGCTGGACGTGGAAGAGGAGCTGGTCAGGCAGCTAGCGGTGGGAGACTTTCGAGGTGTTACCACCACCACCACCAAGAGGTCCACCCCGACCTTAGGGAGTAGGTGGACAGGCGAGAGCTCAGCTCCAGGCAGCTGAGGCTTACGATCACGGCACTTCGGAGATGAATCGAGGTATGATCTATGTCTACTCCACCTTAGCTGTGGTACTTATAGACATAGGTGCTAGTCACTATTTCATTGACCCTACCCTCATTCCGAGTGTGGAGATTCCAATGGAGTCGTTGGCTCGATCCTTACAGCTAGAGACTCCTACGGGAGCATACTAGATGATTGCGCACTGGTGTAGGCAGTGTGAGCTTACTCTAGGAGGTGACAGCTTAGGATGGGATCTCCTCATTGCTGCATCGAGGCCTTACAACATCATCTTGGGTTTGGACTGGTTATCTACATTCCATGCTCAGATCGACTGTATTAGGCACAAAGTGCACTGTGTCTGCACAGATGGGACCAGGTTTATCTTCAACAGTAAGAAGGGAGCCTCTGCAGCATAGGACGGACATACCAGAAGGAGGGTTCATCCAATCACCCATCAGTTGGCATGTCATACCCTCAGAGCGATAGAGGTGAAGAGTCAAAGTTATCCTATAATGGTGGACCAGTATGCGGATTTTTTACCTGACGATGTTCCAGGACTACCTGCTCGCAGAGAGGTGGAATTTTACATTGACATGTTCCCTAGGAAAGCACTGAAATCTACACCAGCGTATCGGATGGCTCCTACAGAGCTTCATGAGCTGCAGGTACAGCTAGAGGACTTGAAGAAGAAGGGATTCATCTGGCCCATTATTTCACCCTGAGTATCCCTGATTCTGTTCACCAAGAAGGAGGATGGGAGCTTGAGGCTTTGTGTTAACTACCGTCGCCTAAACCAGGTGGCCATGAAGAACAAGTACCCACTTCCGAGGATTGATGACCCGTTTGATCAGCTGAAGGGAGCATGGTGGTTCTCGATGATAGACCTCATATCAGACTATCACCAGCTCGGAGTTCGAGATGAGGATGTGTAGAAGATGGACTTCAGGTGTCAGTACGGCCACTATGAGTTCTTGGTTATGCCTTTCAGTGTAACCAACACTCCATCATTGTTCATGAGTCTCATAAATAGGATATTCCAGCCATACCTTGATCGCTTTATCATAGTCTTCATCGACGACAATATAATCTACTCGACTACTGAGGAGGAGTATGCCTACCACTTGTAGGTAGTACTGGACACACTCCGAGAGCACCAGCTTTATGGTAAGCTCTTGAAGTGCCAGTTCTAGATTCGAGAGGTTCACTTTTTGGGACATGTCATCTCGGAGGCTGTAGTTGCAGTGGATCCAATGGAGATTAAGGAGGTAATTTATTGGAAGCCACCCAAGAGTGTAATGGAGGTTTGGAGTTTTCTAGGTTTTGATGGATATTATCAGAGGTTTGTACCAGACTTCTCCAGAGTTGCATCCCCACTATCAGCCTTGACGGAGAAGGGGAAACCCTTTATGTGGTCGGAGAGATGCTAGCAGAGCTTTCAGGAGCATAGGAAGAGGCTACCTAGTGACCCCATCTCGAGGCTTCCAGAGGAAGGAGTAGGGTATGTAGTCTATAGCGACGCATCAGGGACTGGACTCAGGTGTTTCCTGATGCAGGAGCGATCATTTATAGCTTATGGTTATCGTCAGTTGAGACAGCATGAGCATAACTACGCTACCCATGACCTGGAGTTAGTAGTAGTGGTCTTCACCATGAAGATGTGGTGACACTATCTGATGGGTGAGCATTATACCATTTACTCTGATCACAATAGTCTCAGGTATATCTTCTCTCATAAGGATATGCACCTAAGATAGTGACGTTGTCTTTAGTTCCTCCAGGACTATGACTTCGAGAAAGTCCATACTCATGGGAAGTATAACGTTGTTGCAGATTCACTCAGCAGGAGAACTGGTATACAGCTGCTAGGTGAGGTGACAGAGCAGCTAGCTACTTTACAGATATCCTATGTGGATACAAATGGAGCAGCCTTTCTATTGTCTCTTACAGTCGCTCCCCCACTTCTTCAGCGAGTCAGGGAGGCGCAGTGTGGAGATGCTGACTGCGAGACACGACGTGCTCAGATATCCAGAGGGAAGACACCTGATGGATTTTCTGAAGGTGGGGAGAACATCATCCTCTCCAAAGGACATACCATGGTACCAGTGTCACTTCAGGAGGAAGTTTTGAGGGAGTTCCACAAATCTCCTCTATCGGTACATCCAGGAGTGGCGAAGATGTACCAGGAACTTCGATGACAACACTGGTGGCCAGGTATAAAGAAGGTGGTAGCAGAGTTTTTCTTTCGATGCCTCACTTATCAGCAAGTGAAGGTGGAGCACCAGGTACCAGTAGGCTTGGTCTAGCCTTTAGAGGTCCCAGAGTGGAAGTGGGGTGGGATATCCATGGACTTCATGACAGGACTTCCATGTACATTCATGGGTCATGACTCAATTTGGGTGATCGTTGATCGGCTCACCAAGTCGGCCCACTTTCTACTGATCAAAGATCAGGGTTCAGTAGAGAGCTTGGGATGCCTCTATGTCCAAGAGATTATGATTTTACATGTTATACCTTCGACGATTGTCTTTGATCGTGATGCATGATTTACTTCCCAACTATGGAAGGGGTTGTAGGAAGCTTTTGGGATGCAGCTTCACTTGAGCACTGCCTTCTATCCTAAGACGGATGGTCAGACCGAGCGGACCATTCAGAACCTCAAGGACATTCTCTGAGCATGTGTTCTCAACTTCGTTCGTAGCTGGTAGGATCACCTACCATTGGTGTAGTTTCCCTAAAATAATAGCTACCACTCCACCAGTATGATGACACCATTCGAGGCATTTTACGGACGACCTTGCAGGTCACCCTTGTGCTGGACAGACCCTGGGGAGTCAGCATTGGTGGGACCAGAGATGGTATGAGCTACCACATAGAAGGTAGAGATCATCCGGGAGTGGATGAAGACTGCACAGAGCAGGAAAAAGTCATACGCTGACAGTAGACAGAGGCCTTTAGAGTTCGAGGATGGTGACCATGTATTTCTATGGGTCTCACCTCAATGAGGCCTAAAAAGATTTTTCCATGGTGGAAAGTTATCTCCGAGATTCATCAGACCTTTCCAGGTCCTCATCAGAGTAGGCGTGGTGGCTTACTGCTTGGCTCTTCCACCTCAGTTGCACCAGGTGCACGACGTCTTCCACGTATCTCAGTTGAGGAGATACGTGCATGACCTTTCCCACATCATCGACCATGGGGAGCTGGACATTGATGATGGGGTGACTTTTACGGAGGTTCCAGTGGAGATTGAGGATCTACAGGATCATGTCCCTCATGGACGGTCAATAAATATGGTGCACATTTGTTGGCAGCACGGGAACCTCCAGAAGAGCAAAAGGGAACGGGAGGCTCAGATGCGTGATCAGTAACCCCACTTGTTCCCCTAGTTCGAGTTGTATCTTATGGGGATGTAAAGCCTTGAGGTGAGGAGAATTTAATGACCTGGAATCTCTGAGGAATTTTTTATCTTAAATACATGGGAATTTTACGACCCCGTGAAAACTAGCGGCGTGTGATTCTGAGTCCCGGTGTACCTGGAATCAATTTCTAATGTTTTTTTTGGGTACACTAAGTAAACCTCTGAGATGTTTTTGGTATCTTTAGAACCGGTGCTCGGAATTAAAATATGTGGGCACCGTTGAACTCGTAGTGATGGTGATTTCTTATGGGGACCTTCACCTAAGCTACATTTGGTCATGAACGAAATTTGGTTATCCAACCTTTCGTGGACGATAAAAAAGGGGGAATAAAATAAAATTTGTTAACTTAAATTTTATTTTATTCAAATCTTCTTGAATTAAAGTGGGGTCCATCAGAACTAAACCCCCACTTAAATTCATGCCAACCCCCCTCCTTCATTTAATGAAGTGATTAGGGGGAGACTCCACAAATTCATGTGTTAACTCCCCTCCCTTGAGAGTTGCGGGAAAGGTGTGTTTTGGATATTGGAAGAAACTTTGGAGGAAGAATTATCCTTCCACCAGTGGTGAATTTAGTCTTTTTCGATCTCCTTCTATAACAAGGGAGAAAGCAACTTCCTTGAAGAATGTCGACAATGTCATCCTCAACTTCTTCATATTCCTTTCTAATGACAATGAATCTGAGGTAGGGGTGTGTTTTTATTTGAGCAACGTTGATTCTTCCTTCCATGATTGTTTCTCTGGACCCGCTTGCTACCAAACTAATGCAAAAGGATCGGGCCAAATGAACATGGCCTGATCCCTCAGTTGTTCTTGTGAATGTTTGGTGTGTTCTTCGCATTCATCATGGGTGAAAAACAATGGATCGTTGTGAGTTCGTTGTGTGATGAAACAATCCCAAATTGAAGACCCAACATCACGACGACCTTGCGGAGGTGCAACGACAATAGCGGGCGACAAATCGGATCAGAACGGGAAGGAATGTTCCTCAACATTTCTTCAAGTGGGTAAATCAAATAGTGTTTTCAGAGCTGATCGGAGGCCCGAAACCACTGGAGACGACTACAGGACATCGGGGTGACCTAGTTTCTGATGTTTCGTGATGAATGAACCGTCAGAATGAAGAACGGACTTCATGGTAGGCACGCTGGCTAGAGGCGCCATTTCTGGAAAATTCCAGAATACACGGCGTGTACTTCTGACGAACACTTCGTGTAGTACGGGCGTTCTGCGGCTTGATTTTTGGACGTTGTAAAAGTAACACATGACATGTGACCTCGGTCACACAGCGTGTGTTCTCTGCGCAAAATGGTAGACGTGGCTTCATGAGGCTTGGCATGTATTCTAGGAAATACACGGACACTGGTAGAATTACACGACCAAGAGTCATGGCCTATACTCTCTATGCAGAATGGAAGAAGCATATTTGTGAAACTCGGCGTGTATCCCGGGGATACACAGACACGGGGTGGATTAAACGGGCATATACTCCACCATAGGTCTAGACATGGCTAGTGGCATGGGCTACCCCATGTACCAGTTACACGGGTTGGAAAACATGGGTTGAGGCTGTGTACGGGCACATGGCCAGTGTACATGGAGCCAACCCCAGATGCTTGGACATGGTATGTAACCATACCACACGATGTGTACTTTCTTTTCTACATGACTAGCCTTACGACACGGGTCGTTTTACACAGGTAGTCCCCGAGGTCTGAAGACACAACGTGTGCCTCATTCCTACAGGCCGTGTACTTTTTGGGAAATGGCTTGGTCATCTGGTCCTCAATATCTTGGACACATTTATTTTGGTTAGCCCCATATGACGTGGTGGACCATTTTGATACATCAAATTGGGACTTCGTGGAAGTTGATGTATCAACACTTGGCTTGAGGAGCAGACCCTCTCGGAGTCAAGAATGCTTTGTATGGAACCCTGAGGCTGGTTGTGCACTGGCGACTGTTCCTAGATCCTATGTGGGTCGGACAATTCTGACATCTGTTCCTGGATCCTGTGTGTGTTTGACAGAATAGCTGGTCCTGGATCATGTGTGGGTCTGACAGCTCTAACAACTATTCCTGGATCCTGTGTGGGTCCGACAGTTCTAAGAGTTGTTCATAGATCCTGTGTGGGTCCGACAGTTCTAATAGCTGGTCTTGGATCCTGTGTGGGTCAGACAGCTCCAACTACTATTCATGGATCCTGTGTGGGTCTAACAGCTCTAACTTCTGGTCCTGGATCTTGTGTGGGTCCAACAGTTTAGATGATTCAGTGGCTACATCTGATCATCTCTCTCTCTCTACATTATTTGTATACCTGTGTGCGCTGAGTTAGTAACTTTTGGTTTTCCTCATTATTGAGAAGGATTACTAGATAATTTAGGTATATGTATGGGAATATACCTAAGTGGTGTAATCTATTGATTCATACCTTGGGGTTTATCCTTGTTGGATTTTGTGAGACCTTGAGGGTCTCAGGGTTCCTACTGAGTATTGTTATACTCACCCCTACACGGGCTATGCCCGCACGTCATTGTGTTGGATGTAGATGACGAACAGCGCTGACCGAGGCTGAGCATATGAGGACTGGACGGTAATCGGAGGTGGACATCATGATGATTTGGTACCTGGAGGATACTGACGAACATGTAGTGCTTAGGAGGCTATCAATACCGACCCTTCAGGTAGGATCCATGGTGGACAATCCAGGAGCTGCTTTCCATCTTCCAGCTATTTGTCTCTTTTCATTTCTTTTTGTAATTTTAGTTGGCCTTGTATTTTTGGCCCCTTTACTTTTCATCACTCTCTTTTTATATAGTTATACTTAGTTTTTTTTATCCAGCTGCATACTCTATTGTGTTTGATTTCACTTATAAAGGCAACGCCTTCCCAGTTTAGGGATTTATGCCTTTGGTGCTAGTCGCCAGTCCCTGGCCTATGGAAGGCGGGCTTGGGGTAGTAATGGCATGTGCCCTGGGGGACGGGTCGTGACATATTATAAGTAATTTCACATTTAAATTTGACATAAACACATGTCAATATTTTGACAGTTTTTACTTTTTGAAAACCCGCTTTTCGGTTTTGACAACGGGAATTAATTTTAAATTAATTAATGAAAATTCTATTTTTTTAATTTAGTAAAATAGAATTCACTTTTGAATTCAGAATATCAAAATTATCTTAGTGTAAATTTTTGGTATTTTTCTGAAAACATAGAATTTTTCATGAATAGTGAAAAACATTGCGTTATAGTTTAAAACCGAATTTTTATTTAAATAATTATTTATTTTATTTAAATTTATTTTAAGTCAAAATAGGTGTAAAATACCTATATAAGTTCAATGTAATTCATTGGTGTCATTTTATAATAAAATTATATGCATAAAATTTTATTGAACTTTTTACCGACTTTTACCCACCTCCTTAGAACATTTGAAAATTTACATAAAACTTAATTTTACCGCTTCTATGAGTTGAATTTCAAAACTCTGAGATACATGGTTGATATTAGTAAGTAAAATGGGGTTCAATAAGTCGAAAAAATGGTGAATAGTAACTTTTTACTTTTATTTACCACGGTTAAAAGTAAATAGGGTAATTGACGGTAAAAATGATATTATTATTACCCTAACACATATCCTAATTCTATTAGATAAGTGTAATTCGACCAAAAACAACCTTAGGAATAAAATATGATCCTTTAGGTCCACTTTTATTAGATTAGGACATTTACTATTATTTTATTTAAAGAAGAGTTAAAAGAGTAAAAATCAAAGTTTAATAAATAAAACTTTTTTAATATAGGGTTATACATAAGATAAATTTGAAAATAAATATTAATTAGAAAGATAAAAATATTTTCTACATAATTGTATTTTTTTAGACATTAAATAATTTAATTTATTTATGACACAATGATGATGCAGTAATTACCTAATTAATGAAATATTAAAATAATTGATATTACAAATATCCAAATAAATATAAGTTGAGACTTTTTATGAATTAAACTAGTATTATAGGTTAATATTACATGTTATTGTTAGTTATATTAATTTCTTTTTGAAGTGAAAATGTTGTTATGAATTTAGCAAAAACAAAATACCAAATAGTGTCAAAATTGACATAAAAGAGTTTTTAAAATAAATATTATATTATTAATTCATAATCTATTCTTAAAAATCTATGGTTCAGAAAAAGGTCTTAAATAATATTATATATGTCATTAATGAACCACTTTAGTTTCTCATGGAAGTTTATAGTAATTTTATTAACCATATAATATGAAAATACAAAGAGACATGGTAAATGTCAAACTATTTAACTAAGAGTTAAATCTAAAAGATAAAGTTAATATAGTGCCCCAAACCTGTATAAAACCTATTGGTTGAGTGTTTTTTGACCCATAACCACCTTATCCTTTAAATAATTCATTTTGGACCCATTAGAAACCGAAAAGGATTTTATTGTAAAATAATATTTCTAGCATTTCCTAAGGTGCCCCTCACCCCTCTTATAAAAGGACGCTTACCCTTCTCTCTAATTCACACCATAAAAGCCATTTGGATCCCCCAAACCCTTCCAAAATACCCTCCCAACTATCCTCCCTTATTCCTAAATTCCTTCCTTTAGTCATAAATCCAACCTAAGGATCCCTTTTGATCAACTCAAAAGGAAGAACCCGAAGAAGAGGTAAATATTTCATCACCACTTTCAAATTCATTTCTTCTTCCACTTCCTCTTTCTTTTTTGTTTGCATTCTAAAATAATAACCCCAATTTATTCAATATTCTATTATGTTATTATAAATATGGTACAACCAAATTCATTATTCTATCCATCCTTTGAATGACATGTCACCATACATGTATACGTACGTCTTACCATCTCCACGTCGTGGTGTAATTGTTATTCAATACATTATTATTTGTATGGGTATAATAATGATGTGTAATTTATTTAAATAATAAATATAAAAAGGTAAATAATTTTTATATATGATATACCATCCAATTATATATTATTTTAAAATCAAAAGATTGATATCGTCGCTTGTGCGTACGTACGGATTACCGTCTCCGCGAACGCGATGAGATTCATTCCCCATCGCATCCATTAAAGAATAATTTTCATTATATGATTAAAAATAATGTTTAAATACTTAATATAATTATGAATATGAATAAGATACATCCAATCCATAACAAACATTAATTACGTAACAAATAAAATAAAGGAAAACGAATCAGTTAACACATGAAATGACGATAATATTAAAATATTATTAACAAAGAAATATTGAAGGATCATATATGATATCATATTAATGAATATTATTCTTTTATAATTTAGTAAAAATTATTTCACCATTATACAGGAGTTTAACCTACCCTATACCAAGGAAAAGTACAAGGTTAGGGGTTTCTTATCACACTTTTAATTCTGTGAGATTTCTATTGTTCACCACTTATTTATTGGATGTGGTGTATTGTGTACTGAAATTTGATATATATTATCATGATTTTATTTATATTCATGGTGTTATGTGATTCCTTTGGTGGTTATTAAATTTTGGTCATACGACTCGATTGATTACAACGAAGTAAGGGTTTTTCATCTCACTTTTTATTCCCGTGAGATTCATGCTATATTGGACACTATTTACTTTTGTGTGGCATATGTATTGTCCATGATTGTATACTTGGTGTAATATATATTAATTTATGGGTAATTACATATTCATTGTATGATCCTTCATTCATGGGTTTCCTGTTTCATAAGTTTCCAAATCGGTAAGGGAATTTCAAATTTCAATTTCCACTCAGTGCTCTTTACACGTACTTCATTGATTATTTTACTCCAATATTATGTGTGGAATCACTATTTATTATTTATGTAGTAATTTCCACACCCCTTTTTGTTGATATACATTTGATACACATAATCACTCCATTGATAATTTCTCAAGTCATTAATATAAACATGATCTTAACTCAATTTCCATTCATTGAGTTAAACATCCAAGTCATTGGTGTTGTTTTTACAAAAATAGGTGTTAATGTCCTCTGATTAATTTACAGTGAATATCCAATCATATAGAGTGTATATATATTTTTCAAACATAATTATGTCATTGATTTATCCTTTACCTAAGGATATTGTCTTTGTATGGGATTTCATCTCAATTTACATTCCTTTGAGACTTCTTTGTCGTTATGCACCAATTTACTTTTATTTGTTTTATATACTATCCACTAACATAGTATATCATGAAATCATTTATTATCAATATATTATAAAGTTTTTATTACCTCAATTATTTTTAATCAAGCATCTCTCATTCGGTTAGTAACTCTAACTAAAATACCATTTTAAATGTTTTCAAAATTTATTCTTCTAAATCATTCTCATTAATGTCCATGTTTTAAAAATGGTTTTAAGGATTTATTTACATGGAAATTAATGTTTTAAATTTAAAATTCCTTTTAAATTTTTCAAATTGGTATGGTACACTTTGATTCAAAAATCTATTTTTAAATGTCTTCTTGAAAAATAGTGTGACTTTTAAATGATTTCAAGAAAAAGGGGGATATTTCTCTCAAATAGTTCTGATGATTATTTTCATCTATGTCAATATCCTTCATTATTCTTGACTGAGGGTAATCTGTTATAATACAATCTTCCATATTGTATTGAATGAGTTATGTTTGACTTTGGATGTGCTATTTTTATACCATTCATGGTTTTGGGATAAATTATTGACATTTCGAATGCTAGTTTTAATACGAATGTTTATGTTATGTTTCAAACTTTTTATATGAGGAATGCATTGGACTTAGTAAGTGACAAGTGGAGCCCGATATAGCTCCTCGATGCATTGGTAGGTCTAATGAGACAAACTAGTGTCTTGGCACAAGGCCTTGACAAAATCTTATTTGTAGTCTTGGCACAAGGCCTTAACTATGTGGTTATGAAAGTCTGGAATTATGCATTCCATCGTTATGAAAGTGGCTATTGATATTGCATGTGATTATTTGACTAGTAGAATATCCATGTGAATAAGTAAATGGAATTATTTGATTTTATCTTTTCCATATTTTGCTGATGTTCAAGTTTAAAATGCTTTTGTTTTAGTTTTATACATTTCCTTAAATGTTTATGATTATTTATGAAAGTTTCTGCTATATCGTTATCCTTACTGAGCATCTGAGCTCACCCTTTCTATGTTTTATTTTTCCCATGATGCGAAGAAGTATATTATTACTGACCTGCAGGTATAGTCTATGGGATATCAATGTTGTCTATGGAAACAATGTTGTTGTATTTTTCTATTTTATAATGTAATTTAAACCTTATGAATGTATCTAGTACTTACAAGGCTACTAAACTAATTGGTCTTTAGAGACATGAGCTTTTGTGATCATGCCAATGATATATAATATTGCACCGACTCTGGGCTTCTGGGGTCGGGGTGTTACATTATCGACTTTCTCCCTTTCATTGTTCCCTCTTTTAATATGATTATTATAGAAAACCCCTCTATTTTGGAAAAAAATCTGAGAAAGGTTTGGTGATAACTTACTATGGTTAAGTTATAGTGGGTTTCCCTTCATGTTAGTTAAGGATCGATCCCTTTATTCATATATTGGGAATGTGGTTCTCATTGAAGCTCTAATCGAGGTGGGGGGAACTTGATTCTATCCCTTTTAAGGTGCATGTATAAGGATTGTATGCTTTTAAAATAAAATTGTTGGATAGTAAGGATTGGATTAAGGAAGATAATGATTTTGTTTAACTAAAAGTGATTGTAATTAGAAGTAAACCCAAGTGTTTACTATTTTTTTAAATTTCTTATAATGAAACTTTATCATTGATTTTTATAAAAATAATGGTTTTTTGGAACCTTTTCTGTGTTGTGATTCCTATGAATTATGAAATCGTTATTATGATTGTTTGTTTAGCTCACCATTTATGAAAAAATATAATCACTTATATATTTTTAATAAACCTATTGCCCATAGAAATCTATAATTTTGTGATAATACCCATGCTAAATAAGATATGATGTTATAAAATCCATTGAACTGAGATTATGGTATATATGGAATATAAGATGTGTTTTATGAGCTAATATACTTGTCGTGTTGTCTTGTGTGATGTGTGTGGAACCTATGGGGATTTTATAGGTAATATTGGTGATTGAGTTTGAGGCAGATGTGTTGGGTAGTGAAGTTATGGTTAGTTGGCATGGGATGTGATATGGGATGATATGTGGTGGTTGTGATGTGTAGTTATTTTGGTGAGATGTTTTGGTTTTGGTGTTGTCTTGGCATGAGATGTGATGATTTTTGGTGTGAGATTGATGGGTTATTATGTGTTGTGTAGATGTATTTTTCCAATAGTGAAGGAATTAAATGATACTGATGAAACCGAAATGGATTTTATTGGAAATTAAATGAATGTGGACTAGAATAAATATTAGATAATTATCTTAATAATTGGATGTTTTTTGGTAACTAGTTAATCTGGAAATTTGTTTACATGAATAGTGAAAATGAAATATGGATTGTGTATGGCTTGGTTATGTGGTGTGTTTCATTAGTAGTAGAAGAGGTTGATGGTAGAGGTCATGAGTTATTATAGTTGATTTATGGGGGTATACTAGTGGATTTGGATGTAAAATCCTAGGTTGGGTCTTGTTTGTTATCTATATGTATTGTATTTTCATTTTATATCTATATGGTCCCCACTCGAGTTGGATAACCATACCAGTGTATAAAAGTTTTTTGTTCGAGGTGTTTTCACCAATATCTAGGATGGTCATGAATTGTAGGATAGTTACACCCTATTCCCTAATCGTTCTTCAAAAATGGTGATGATGATAGGTTGGTGTGGGAAATTTCCAAGTGATTACAAATTGGTATTAGAGACCACCCAGTGATAATGATGATGTGATGTTTGGTAGGGGTCATACATGGTAGGAGGAGGGTACAAGGTTTATTAATTTATTCTAAATGATACCTTGCCACTATGTATATGTTTCATGATGATGTGATGAGGCTGTGATTTGTGGATAGTGACCGATGCCAACATAGGATGTTGGGACCTATAGGATGCTTGGGGGGGTTAGGGATGCATCCCAACCCACATTAGAGATGAATCTATATGTAATGTGATGAGATGGAAGGGATAAGAGAACAAGATGTTTTAATTTGGGGTATGAGAGTAGTAAATTGATGGAGAAGAGTTTGTGGTGTGCCTTTCTTTATATTCTTTTGATGATACGTTAGTATACTTGGATGTGTTATTTAGTGCGAGTATCATGGTGAGATTGGGGGTGGATATCTAACTTTTTTAGGTGTTTATTGGTTGTTTTTTTGTTAAATAGTGCATTATTATGCTCTTTTGACATGTAAATAGAGACCATGGGTATGATCCTACTGATTATACATGTTATTCTCATTGTACGTATATTTAAACTATTTTTAAAGTTTTTAAGAGGACTTCAAGGACCGATCTAGACATGACTAGCATGGATATTTGAGCTATTGTTGATTCTCATCCAAATTAATTGTCTTTTTGGTATTCACGTAGATAAATTTATTGTTTTTTATATTGTTCATGCATTATAGGATGGTTTGGTGTCTATTTTTTATATTATGCGATGGAGTTTCTTAGTGGATAATATCGTATCTACCAAAACAAAATTTTATTAAGGGTAACTCCTCCCTTATGTGTGAATTTATTTATACCCTCGGTTATATTTTCCAACCTATCACCTACTAGAGATGGGACTCAGGTTGTCAATATCTCTCTTCCTTCATTATTATAGTAGGAGGGGTAACTTTGGAGGGATGGGTTTATGACTCACAAGAAATGGAAGATGAGGAAACGTGTGTGGTTAAAGTTCTATTTTCATCATTGGTTGGAAGTTAGGTATATTTCATGGTGTGTACTCACCCATACATTTCATATACATTGGGAGTGGTTAGTTGTTCCATGTCTAATACAAGGACAGAATTCTAGGATGCAATGAAATGGATCATAAGGTATCTAAATGAAATGGAATACACATCCTTATGATTTGGGGTGAACATTAAGTTCATGGAGTATGTAGATTTAGTCTTTGAGGTAGATTAAATTATTTGTAAGACTACAACTAGTTTTGTGTTAACCTATTGAGGAACAACTGTGAGTTGGATGTCGTAGCTAAAACCAGTGCTTGCATTTTCCACAATAGAAGCATAACATATAATAGCAAAAGAATTGAGGAAAAACTTATAAGGTTGAAAAATATATTGGAAGGAATTAGAAGGTAATCAAAAGATGTAATTTTATTCTATGATATTAATAGTTTAATTCACCTAGATTAGAATATGTTTTTCAATACATGGACAAAATACTTCAACCTAAAATATTATTTCATCCAAAAGTTGTTGGAGTACAATGTTCTGGAGCTACAAAAGATATCTAAGAATCAAAATCCAATAGAAATGTTCACTAAATTTTTATTCCAAGAAATATTGAGGAAATGTTGTTCCTTGATGGGAATTGGGTGAATGGTAAATTGCTGAGAAACTACTTTATGGATGATGTTCATTTTTTACCAAAGTGTTGAATAGTTTCAAAGTTTTTCCTTGGAACAGTATTCAAGTGAGATATTGTTAGGATTTTAAATATTGATTTAGTTTACTAGAATTAGTCTATAATAAGTAGAAACTATATAATATAGTTCATTATAATGTTTAGTGAAACATTCGAAGAGATCTTCAACAGTGGTGGCGTTTTTCGGATAGGGATTGTTTCTAATTGATGTATATTGGGCGGTGATCAGTTTACTAAATGATGTGATTAAAAGGTATAGCCTTAAAATTAACATTCTCAATCTACCAACATTAGTGGTAGAGTTATAACTACAACAGGATATTAGCAGTCATCGGAATTAAATGGAGGGTGGTCCATGAATCTCAAATGGTGGTTCAACCAAATAACCAGTTAATCCCCACTATAAATCTGGGGTGGGACTACTTTAATATGTTTTTTATTTTTTATTTGGTAAAAAAATTAATATATTATGATAAAACATTACTAATTTAGATTTTAAACCTTTCTATCATCTGATAATGATGAAAATAGAAGTAATGTTATCCCTTTGACATATTACATGACTTTTCAAACCATGTAAAATCAATGTGTCCCTTATTTTCCGATATGTTTAGGATTTTTTATTGATTTTATATGGAGTGTGTGTATGTGGTTCACTAGTTTTTGTGGGTGGGGTGTTTAAACATTCAAATTATGGTACACCAAGTCTAAAGGGGACCATGTTCAATCAGTGGCACATCCAGATCTTTTTTATCTACTACAAGTTGTATCTGGTGGAGTTTGTCGAGTGGTTCAACAGGTCTCTTCCCTAAAAATTTATGCTTTACACACCATATACTCTATAACTAAATATCACATTACTTTTAAATACTAATATTTCTCTATTATTTTTTTCTTTCCTTTTCCTTTTCCTTTTTATTTTCTTAATCTTTTTTGTAGATTGGGATCACTCTACTTCAAGAGGGAAACATCCTTCTACTTCATAAATTGAGAGAAGACCACACTATAGAGAGTCTAGACAGATTCAGTAGAGGAGTATCTATTAGTTGACCTTACAAGCTCATAGCCTCAAGAAAAATAGGTTCTTTTTCCTGAAAAGTATCATTAGATCTTTCATAGACGTCATATTTAGGATCACCAGCCAGTGCTGAGCAGAAACACCACCTCCTCCACTAGATTTCATAACATCATATCAATCTACATCAATAGAGGGGGAGTAATCTAGACCACCTAAAATATCTTAGGATCATTATCCATTCCCTTACCTCATATTCAATGTGTGTAGCCCAACCAGTGACAATATGCATTGATTCTCATGAAACATGATTCAGATTAATAGTCAGCTTCTTGATATTAGAATTCTTAGAAAATTAGACTCTTAGATGAGGAGGGAATTTTATATGACATGTATCTTTTTGAAATTTTTAATTTTAGCATTCCCAACTTTGGTGACGTATTTTTATAGTTCTCAACCACTTTTGAGTTTGATGGACCATCATACTAGGTGGATAAAAGTGACATCAAGTGACTTATCCTATATTTCATAGGAGTGGCCATTCTCACTAACTATGGGAGACTTTGGATGAGGATGTATTTTTTACCACCATCCCACCACCCCTATGAAACCCAAAGTTCCATTTGTAGCTTCATAATTTAAAATTTATCAATTATTGTCTCTATTCCTCTATTAACTTATTTTTTGGTAATTTTTGGAATTTTTGGTAAGCTACAGTTCTAGGGTGCATCAGGTTACACCCTAGTCATAGTAAGTCACATCATGACCCCGCCTAGGTAGTGGGGGTGTTTTTTAGTAAGGAACATCACATCTCAAGAGGAGAAGGTCACATTGTGACCTTTCCCTGGCATTGGGGGTATTTTACTGAATGGGTCATCATTCCATGATGGAGTACGTTTATGTTGTGTTGTAACCAAGGAAGTAGGGTTTATTTTTTATGGATGATTATCACACTGTGAAGAAGAACGGTTGTACCATAACCTAGTTTTTACAGACTTAAAAACTAAGAATATATTACTTTTACATTAATTTATTTTAACCCGTCTCCCGTCCTTTTTTCTCCCATTCACATAGCCAATGTCTCCCTACTATGGATCTCTCCCTTCTCCTTTATCCATTGGTAATTCTTCTTGAGTTTGGGTTGAAATGTTTATGGTAAACCTTGACTAATATTTTATTTCATCCCCTCTATTATTTTATTTTCTTATTCTCCCAATTTAATTAATTTTTACCAAGATGAACATGGTGGATGAATCTATTTATAGGGTTGATTTATCAATTGAATTTATTAGGTTTTTAAGATTATGTGGATCTCTTCCTTCTATTTCCTGCAGTATTTTACAATAGAAATGAGGTTAAAATCAATTTAATATAGGTACATATATATATATTTTAATTTTCCTTTGGCTTACATTTAATGATTAAATTTCATTTGTTTTTTTTGTTAAAATAGGTTCAAATTAAACTATTGAGAACTAATTTATTTTAACTCGTTTTTCTTTGTTTTATATTTCTCAAAGTGAGGTTTTAAATATCATTCAAGTGGTATTTCCTTTAAAATATGTTTTAGTTCACATGAGGTGATTGGTATATTGTTTTAATGATACTTTTGACTGCAAAAGGATTTTTAAAAGGGGTTTTGAAATTGGATTTATTTTTAAATGTTGTTTCCCTAATTTGTGAGGCTTAGTTTTATGTAAAGACTTGTTGATTATGTGATTGATTAGGTTGAACATTAGAAAACTTGGTTATATGTTGGATAACATGTATGGGTGATACTTTATCCTAGTTATTATAATAGTTGGGGGTATTTTCTAGTGGGACTAAAATATCCACTAGGATTTGTTTTGTTTTGTTTGGTTCATGTATATTAGTTATTGTTCCATAAATTGATTCTTAGTTATCATCATTCATTGGTCCCCAAGGTTAGAGCCCATGTTTCATGTGTTGTTAATTATATTGATATATTACTATTTTATATTCAAATTTTTGATTTAGATATTTTGATTATGATTAAATCTTGTTTCTCTTGGTCATGTACTTTAATTTCCTTGTAGACATTTATTTTTGAATCTTTTCTTGGATTTAAAAAACTGAAGGATTTTGTAAAATGATTTCCACTTCTTATTTTTTGAATCAAAAAAGGGTATTTCTAAAATGAAAGTCCAAAATATAACTAATGGTTTTCATAGTAAAATATATTATATAGATTAATGGTGGTATCTTTTAGGTTTTTTCCTCAAACTGTGTATATTTCATTTTTTTATATAGACTTGGTTATGACTGATTTAGGGACAGGGAAAGGAGTTTCATATTATGGTGGAACTTCTTGATTCCTTCTTCATTAGTCATGGTATGGTATTAGGGGTGATCATAGGTCATAATGATATGGATTTTGTGAATTGTTTTGATATTCTCCAAATTTGGTTTATTTTGGGGTTTTTATGTATCATGTATGCTAGCCATGACTCTCTTTTGATTATTATATGTTTGGGATGTCGTAATAAATTGATTTTGGTTTATAAATTAATGTTACTTATTTTTTATCTTTCATTGTAATCTATTTGGATATTGTTTATTATTTACATGTGTTTATTTATGAGAATGGATGTCTGAGGTATAGATACAACATGTCATATATTTCCGTGGAGTCTTTATTATTGATTATTGGTTTCTAGGGTGAAACTATTCTAATTTTACTAGTTTTTATACCATATTAATTATAACCAATCTATGGTGATTAGGAACATGCTTTTGTACTTATAGCAAGATGGATTGAGTGTTTGGTTAGTTTTATCATAGGAAGGTTCATTAAAAAATGGTATTATTGCACCTCCTGTTATTGGTGGAGTGTATTAGTGTAGAGAAAAATAATTAGAACTCAATCAGTGGGTTCGGGGATGTGTCTATCATGGTATTCCTTATGATAAATCTCAAGTTACAATGGGTGGTCAAGATTTGTGTCTTGATTTTAGATTTCTTTTTTCTCAAGTATTTTGATATGGTTTGATTTTTTTACTATTTTTATGAGAAATTGGATGGGAATATATATGATATCCATATTGAATTATGTATTTATGGAGTTTTATGTTTCATGTTCCATATATTATGCTTCCTAGAAAAGTTCATGTGAATCATCGAGAGTGAGTTTTGGACCATCTTCCATAGGATAATCTTCTAATGGATCCCATTATTATCAAATAAATCATGAGGACCATCCAATATATGGCTTAGGAAAGATATAAATGACTATATTTAGTGGTGGATTATGCCTAGGAATTTACAAAGTAGAATTCACCCACGTTCTATGGGGTCTAAGGGTATCAGGGACATGAAGAGTGTATATAAAATATTGAACACATCATTCATTCCATTTAGAACCTGAAGACATCAAAGGTTAGTTATGACAAATACATTCGTGATGGAATAATCTAGAAGTGGTTGCAGTATTTAATGTAGGAAAATCTACATAAGGATCATACTTGGTCTATTTCCAAGGTGATATCCAATCAATAATTTTTTCCAGAGACTTTAATGGTGGAGAAGGTAAGGGAGTTTGTGAAATTGGAACAAGAGGACCATTATATGATGTATTATGTCACTCATCGTTTCAATATGGTCCATTTTTTCTATATCTATTCATGAATGACTGCCTGATGGATTGATGCTTTGAGATGGTCTTGATAAAATAATTTTGTTTGAAAATTGTTCCTTTCTACTTTTAGACCTATGCTAAGGTTATTGATAAGGAAGTTTCGGTTGAGGTTTATATAGTATGGTAGACTTTTATAGTTGGTGCCTCTTCTATGATAGGATAAAGTTAGGATTCCTATTCAGGTTATAATGGGATGCACAATGAGTTCTGATGGGTTATCAATGGGAGTGTGTAGCATCCTTATGATTCTACTCTTGTACCTCCATCAAGTAATAAGTCAGTTGTGTTCTATCATCTTTAAGAAGGTGGGTCACACTGAGAAGATTTTTCATTGGACTCCATAGTTATTACACCTATGTGAGTGATTATATAATCTACAAATACTTTTTTAGGATTCCTTCTCAAGGAAACAATTTGGGGTTTTCTTTTATTAGAGGCTCTCAAGAACATTCAGATGCATCTAAGAGAGAGGGATACCATCCTCAGGTAAAAAGATACTCTCACCCTATCAATAATTCTTATAGTGTCATCAAAACATGGTTTTTATATACAGCGGAGTAGGATCATCAGGATTCTAATGTTGGGACAACTATTTTTATTGGTGCGGTCTTGATTTATTTATCTGTTTCCTTATATTTATTCGATATCAATGCATCCCATTATTTTATTTCATCTAATTTGATTGATTATTTGGGATTACTAATTGATTTAATTCCATGTATTATGGATATCTCCACTCCTTTGGCAAGGATGATATTGTAGGGTTTTATGTGTCATGGGTGTAATGTGATTATTTCTAATATTGAAGTTGTTTTGGATTTCTTAATTCTTAACCTAGGTATTTTTTATCATATTTTAGCATGTATTGGAGGGTGATCATTAAATTTCAAATTTACTGCTACCGTCAAAAGGTTTTGTTACTTTATTCTAGTGGAAACACTCTAATATTCCAGAGTGAATGGGATATAAAATTAGGTATGTTATGGCATTTTCTTCTGGATGTTGTATTAATTTCATGTCATCCATCTATATTGTTCTTGGATTTTATTGAAGGGAGTTAATATAGTCAATTTCCTTTTCTTGTAAGATTATATGACAAGGTTTTTTGTTATGTTTTATTTGGGTTATCACACCAATAAGAAGTAGATTTTTATATTGATCTACTCCTAGGGATGATTCCCAACTCTCCACCATCTTATTAGATGGTTCACACTAAACTTAAATAATTATAGGATTGAATAAAATATCTTTAGATCAATAGATTTATTGACCCTAGTGTTTCACCATGGACATAATGAGTTCTCTATGAAAATAATATGGTGAGTAATTATATGAATTTTAGTTAATTACCCTAAGATCAATGTGGTAATCGTTAAGAATAAGTATATATTGTAACACCCCAAGATTTCGTAGTGTGTTATTTCTTCAAAATAATTCAATAACTTGCACTACACGCAACACCGAGTTCAAACTCACCATGACTTACCAAACAAGACATTCAAAAGAGGTTATGAATAGTATTAACTAAATTTTAAACTTTATATAATCCTTATAACTTTAGAATCCATATTATGAGTTTCTTAGACATAATTTAAGAACAAATTCATTTTCAGTATTGCACTTTTACCAACTTTTAATAGTGAACCGTTTTTAAATCTAATATTTTAAACTTTTATATATTCAATTTGACTAAATTAATTTACTTTTTAGAATGGGGACATAAAAAATTTACAATGAAACATCCCAATCTTCCACGGTACGCTTTCCTTTGAATAATACAGTAGCGTGTGTTGTGCGCAACTTCGAGTTCTAACACACACCACAACCAATCAAACTAGCCGTTATGAATAGTAATACCTACTTTTTGAATTTTTTTTAAATTTTATCTCTCAAAATGGACTTCATTTTTGGATTCTGAGTATCGAATTTAGCCTAAGGTGAAATTTTGGAACTTTTTGGATAACATTTATATTTTGATGAATAGTGAAAACTACTAAATTTTAATTAAAAACAAATTTTTTAATCAAAATAATTTATATTGATAAATTATGAATTTGAGTGGCTTTAAAGTATATTTAGAATATATTTTTACCATTTAATACAATGTTGGTCATTGTACATAATTTCACAATTAAACTAGACATAAACAAGTGTCAATCTTTTGATAGTTATTATCTCTTAAAAACACGCTATTTGCTAAGACGACGAGAATTAATTATTAAATTAATTAATGAAACTGAAATGTTTTGAATTTGGTAAAATACACATCATTTTTGAATTCATAATATCAAATATATCTTAGGACTAATTTTTGGTATTTTTCTGGAAACTTTCATTTTTTGATGAATAGTGAAACCACTAAGTGGTAGTTAAAAAATTGAATTTTTCATAAAACATAATTTTACCGCTTCTGTGAGTGGAATTTCGAAAATCCGAGAGACACAGTTAATATCAAGGAGTAAAATTTGGTTCAATGAGATGAAAATAATTTTTGGTGAATAGTGACTTTTTACTTTTATTTACCACGGTTAAAAGTAAATAGGGTAATTAAGTGTAAAAATGATATTAATATTACCCTATCACATGTCCTAATTCTATTGGACAAGTGTATCTCGACCAAAAACAACCTTAGGAGTAAAATATAATCATTTAGGTCCACTTGTATTAGATCAGGACATTTATTATTATTTAATTCAAAGAAGAGTTAAAAGAGTTAAAATCAAAGTTTATTTACTAAAACATTTTTAATATAGGGTTATACATAAGATAAATTCGATTGTAAAGATTAATTAGAAAGATAAAATGATTTCCTACATAATTGTATTTTATATATAATTTTTAGACATTAAATAATTTAATTTATTTATGACACAATGGTGATACAGTAATTACCTAATTAATGAAAAATTAGAATAATTGATATTATAAATACCCAAATAAATGTAATTTGAGACTTTTTATAAATAACAATAATTTTATAGGTTAATATGACATATTATGATTTATTTAAGTAACTTTTTTCGAAGTAATCATTCTGTTATGATTTTTACAAAAATAAATTATTGAATATTGTCAAAATTGACATAAAAGAGTTTTTAAAAAAAAATATTATATTATTAATTGATATTAAATTCCTAAAAATCTAAGGTTCGGCCAAGAGACTTATATCCTGATAGGTGTATCATTGATGGACCACTTGGGGGTCGCTTGGATGTATATAGTAAGTTTATTAACTATATAATATACAAATACAAATTGACATGGTAAGAGTCAAACTAATTAACTAAGAGTTAAAACTAAAAGATAAGGTTAATATAATGACCCAAACCTGTCTAAATTCTATTGGTCGAGTGGTTTTTGACCCATCCCCACCTTAACCTCTAAATAATCTACTTTGGAGCCATTAGAAATCGAATATGAATTTATTATAAAATAATATTTCTAGATTTTCCAAAGGTGCCCCTCACCCCTCTTATAAAAGGGCACTCCCCCTTCTCATTAATTCACACCTTAAAATCCATTTGGCTCAGCCAAAATCTTCCCAAATACTCTCTCAACTTCCCTCAATTCATCCTATAGGCCTTACTTTATTCAGAAAGCCAACCTAAGGAACCCTTTTGATCAAATCAAAAGGAAGAACCCGAAGAAGAGGTAATGATTTCACCACCCTTTTTCAAATTCCTTTGTTCTTCCACTTCTTATTTATTTGTTATTACCATTCTAAAATAATAACTCCATTATCTTATATATACTGTGATGTTATTATAAATATGGTATAACTATATTCAGTATTCTATCCATCCTTTAAATAACATGTCACCATACGTGCGTATGTACGGCTTACCGTCTCCACATCGTGGTGTAATTGTTATTCCATAAATTATTATTTGGATGGGTAAAATAATAATGTGTAATTCATGTAAATAATAAATATAACATGATAATGATTCTGTATATATGATATACCATCCAATTAAATATTATTTTAATATCAAAATAATGATATTGTCGCTCGTGCGTACGTATGGACTACCATCTCCACGAACGCGATGAGATTCATTTTCCATCATATCCATTCAAGTCTAATTCTCATTTGATGATTAATAATTGTATTTAAGGACTTGATATCATTCTTGATATGAATAAGATACAAACTATCCCTGAAAAACATGGCTTACGTAACAAAACATATAAAATAAAACGAGTAAGTTAACACCCAAAACGACGATAATTCAAAAATATTTTTAACAAATCATTGTTAAAAGATCATATATGATATCATATTAATTTATATGATTCTTGTATAATTTAATAACAATTATTTCACCATTATACAGTAGTTTAACCTACCCTCAACCAAGGAAAAGTACAAGGTAAGGGTTTATTTCACAATCTCTTCATTATCTGAGGTTGTTTATATGTAATAATCTACTGGGATCTCTTTATCATCCACATCCATGTTTCTTAAAAATGTATTTCAAAACATTTTTAATATTTACAAGAATATGGGTTAAATTCATTTATACCCTTTTTTGACTTTTTATAAGAGGTTTATAAAGGAATCTTTCCGTCATTTTCCAAACAAGGTGCTTTTTTACCTTTTCGACAGAATTAAGGTAAGAATGTTTTTTTAACATATACGGCGGGTGCGGCTATTTTCCGCCATTATAAAATTGTCGAAGCTTCCCTTACAAGTTTATAAGAATATTTTCAAAGAAAATGTTTTATTTTATAAATATATAACTCTTAAATAATTTGAAAATAGAAAGAGATATTTCTCTAAAAAGAGTTTTGATTTCATCTATGTCAACATCCTTTGATGGATTTTACGCTTATTTGAAGTTGATTTATTATGATACAAAACTTCTATATTGTATTGAAGGTTTTGTGATATGTTTGACTGTGGATGTGTTAATTTTAAACCATTCATGGTTTATGGATGAAGTATTTACATTTCATATTCTAGTTTTAATACGAATGTTTATGTTATGTTTAAACCTTTTCATATGGGAATGCATTGGACTTAATAAGTGACGGGTGGATTCCGCTATATCTCCTCAATGGATAGGTAGGTCTCATGAGACAAACTAGTGTCTTGGCACAAGGCCTTGAAAAAATCTTATTTGTAGTCTTGGAACGAGGACTTGTCTATGTGGTTATGATAGTCTGGCATTATGCATTCCATCATTATGAAAGTGGTTATTGATGTTGCATGTGATTATTCGATTAGTAGAATATCCATGTGAATAAGTAAATGGAATTATTTCATTTTATTTTTGCCATACAATGTTGAAGTTCATGTTTAAAAGCCTTTTTTTAGTTATACATTGCCTTAAATGTTTATTCTTATTTATGAACGTTTCCTCTATATTGTTATCCTTACTGGGCATTTGAGCTCACCCCTTTTCTATGTTTTATTTTTCCCGGGATGTGAAGAAGTAATTTATGAATGACCTGCAGGGATAGTATGAGGGGATAAGAGTGTGGACTATGGAGACTATATTGTTGTAGTTTTTATTTTATCATGTAATGTAAAACTTTATGAATATATCTAGTGTTTCCAAGGATACTAAACTAATCGGTCTTTCGAGATTTGATCTTTCTTCTGATCATGCCAATGTTATTTAATAATGCACCGACTCTAGGTAACTGGGGTCAGGGCGTTAGAGTTGGTATCAGAGGAAGTTTAGTACAAACCTTGGAAGCTAGATTTAGATAAACTCTGATTAGAGCACATAGATCTAACATGGACTTTGAGGATTAGTATAGAAGAACTTCCTAGAATTTTGGTATAGTAGAAATTTTGTGAGTTTTCCGAGCAATACATCTCTGTCTAGATACGAGCATGTAGAGGCGGCTCTGGAACAGATGTACCTAGGGGTAAATCCTGAAAACACCACTTTGAGCTAGAATCAAACAGGAACTGGTGCATGACAACGGGCCTTGTTGGACTCTTGGTTACGACACCCCTGGGGGATATGCTTAGGATAATTCTCATTTTCCTTACAAACCATTATGAAGGGTTTATGTGTATATACTTCCTCAAAGGATACATTTTAATGATTATAGATTATATCCATAAACTATTTAATGTATGTTATGTTTTTTACAAGTTTGGGATTAGGTATTGTTATTCATAAACTAATCTAGTGTATGCCATTGTTTAGAAATGGCGCCCAGTAGAAGGAATGAGAGCTTCAGCAATGCAAATGATCCAAAGAGAATGAATAATCATATCTTTCATCGTCTTAATCCAGAATTTATAATAGAAATATTCTCCCATGTATTATAATCATATGAAGAAATAATATCATGTGTTGATAAGATAAGTAAAGAGATTACTGAGTCCTATAGCTTTGAAGGGAAGCAAGAGAAGAAAAGGATGGAAGAGAGAAAGATAGATAAAGGGAAGAGGGAAAAGAAGAATTTTCCCATATGTGATAACTGTGGGAAGAAACACCCTAGAACTTGCCTGAAAGGAATGGGAGTTAGTTATAAGTGTGGAGGAAAAGGGCACAATGTATGTGACTGAAAGGGTAAGAAAATTGTTTCAAATGTACAATGCTTCATTTGCAAGGAGTTTGGACACTACGCGAACCTATGTCCCAGTCATCAGACTATGCTGCAAATGATGCTATTGGATAATAATCAAGTTATGATACTACCACAGATGAAGAGGAATGATTAGAGTTCTTATGTTGATTATGTCATTTGAGTGTTGTATCAACAATGTACTTGTTATGATAATTATGGAGTATATAAGGATTATACTAGAGTACTATTTCATTAAGGACTTGATATTTTGTGGAACAAAGAAAAGTGACTCAATAGCAGGTTAAATTTTTGGAAAATATATGGTTGAGAGAAAGATAAACCATAATATGGTTCTGATACCGAGGTAGTGATTTTAGAATAATACATGATTGATTTGGATAAAATATATTGGATATTCTTGACTACCTTAAAACTGATTAATGATTTGTATATTCCATCATTGTTGGGGGTTTACAACATTTTTGGATTGAAGGTGTATATCTATTATTATTTAAGAAATAAGGTATCATGAATGTAATAAATAAGGTTTTATGGTAATTCAGAATGTTGAAGTGTTTTAAAAGAATACATGATGAAGGTGTTCGCATGTTATTACGCAGAAAAAAGGATCTTCATTGTGTTTACCTTCCTTATAAATTTTGGACTGAAGTATTTTGGATAGTTCTAGTTTGGATTATTTTGGATTTCTATAAAAGGACAACCCAGAGGTCGAGCGGCAACCTGTCACGTCCGGAAAGGCCGCGAGACCTGAACCCACAACCGATGGGAGACAAGGGTTTATCACCTACCACTGACACACGTGATGTCCTGGATTGAATAATGTCGTTTTTTAATGCTTATGATAGATGAATTATAAATTCATTTTTTTAACCCTATACGGATAGGATAAATAGAATATTATTTTTAAGTTCTATTATCTTTTAAAGTGAAAGATGAGTTTGTGGTAGAACTTAGTTAAAGGATGAGACTCTACTTGTCAAGTATATATTTTTCTTCTTCTCTTATTCAATGAATAAATTTATTCTTATACTTTAGTGAAGTTATCTTAAAACAAAAAAAATGTGTTATCCTAATACCATATGTTTTTCTGAACCGATGGTATTTTAAATCATCATAGATTGATGAATTTAAGACCCTCAATTTTACACTTTTTTGTGATTGATAACCTCAATCACTACCTATAAATATTTAAGTTTTTCCTCCTATTATATGTCTCAAATTTCCACCAATTTTCTCTGAATAGAGATCATAATTTGGTGGTGACCCTTTCATTTCTCTTTTCCTCTTATTGAGACTAGATTTTATTAACCCAATTTCCGATGTGGGTTTTCCCACAAAGATATTTTCTATATTCAACCTTTTATTTTTGAAGAACAGTTTCAAATTGTGAGGATGCAATTTATTGAATGGGGGGAGAATGTAACACCCCAAGATTTCATAGTGTGTTATTTCTTCAAAATAATTCAATAACTTGCACTACTGGCAACACCGAGTTCAAGTGCACCATGACTTACCAAACAAGTCGTTCAAAAGAGGTTATGAATAGTATTAACTAAATTTTATACTTTATATAATCCTTATGATTTTAGAATCCATATTATGAGTTTCTTATACATAATTTAAGAACAAATTCATTTTCATTATTGCACTTTTACCAACTTTTAATAGTGATCCCTTTTTAAATCAAATATTTTAAACTTTTATATATTCAATTTCACTAAATAAATTTACTTTTTAGAATGGGGACATAAAAAATATACAATGAAACATCCCAAGCTTCCACGGTACACTTTCCTTTGAATAATACAGTAGCGTGTGTTTTACGCAACTTCGAGTTCTAACACACCACAACCAATCAAACTAGCCGTTATGAATAGTAATACCTACTTTTTGAAATTTTATAAATTTTATCTCTCAAAATAGACTTCATTTTTGTATTTGGGGTATCGAATTTAGCCTAAGGTGAAATTTTGGAACTTTTCGGATACATTTATATTTTGATGAATAGTGAAAATTGCTAAATTTTAATTAAAAACAACTTTTTTAATCAAAATAATTTATATTGATAAATTATGAATTTGAGTGGTTTTAAAGAATATTTAGAATATATTTTTACCATTTAATAAAATTTTGGTCATTGTACATAATTTCACAGTTAAACCAGATATAAACAAGTGTCAATCTTTTGATAGTTATTATCTCTTAAAAAGACGTTATTTTTTTTGACGATGGGAATTAATTATTAAATTAATTAATGAAACTAATATGTTTTGAGTTTGTTAAAATAGAAATAATTTTTGAATTCATAATATCAAATATAGCTTAGGTCTAATTTTTGGTATTTTTCTGGAAACTTTCATTTTTTGATGAATAGTGAAACCACTAAATGGTAGTTAAAAAATTGAATTTTTCATAAAACATAATTTTACCGCTTCTGTGAGTCGAATTTTGAAAATCCAAGAGACACGGTTAATAACAAGGAGTAAAATGTGGTTCAATGAGATGAAAATAAATTTTGGTGAATAGTATCTTTTTACTTTTATTTACCACGGTTAAAAATAAATAGGGTAATTAAGGGTAAAAATGATATTAATATTACCCTAACACATGTCCTAATTATATTGGACAATTGTATCTTGACCAAAAACAACTTTAGGAGTAAAATATTATCATTTAGGTCCACTTTTATTAGATTAGGACATTTATTATTATTTAATTCAAAGAAGAGTTAAAAGAGTTAAAATCAAAGTTTATTTACTAAAACATTTTTAATATAGGGTTATACATAAGATAAATTAGATTGTAAATATTAATTAGAAATATAAAAGGATTTAATACATAATGGTATTTTATTTATAATTTTTATACATTAAATAATGTAATTTATTAATGGAATAATGGTGATGCAGTAATTATCTAATTAATGAAATATTAGAATAATTGATATTATAAATACCCAAATAAATGTAATTTGAGACTTTTTATAAATAACAATAATTTTATAGGTTAATATGACATGTTATTATTTATTTAATTAACTTTTTTCGAAGTAATCATTCTGATATGATTTTTACAAAAATCAATTATTGAATAGTGTCAAAATTGACATAAAAGAGTTTTTAAAACAAATATTAAATTATTAATTGATATTAAATTCCTAAAAATATATGGTTCGTCCAAGAGACTTATATCATGATAGGTGTATTATTAATAGACCACTTGGGGGGTCTCTTGGATGTATATAGTAAGTTTATTAACTATATAATATAAAAATACAAAGTGACATGGTAAGTGTCAAACTAATTAACTAAGAGTTAAAACTAAAAGATAAGGTTAATATAATGACCCAAACCTGTCTAAATTCTATTGGTTGAGTGGTTTTAGACCCATCTCCACCTTAACCTTTAAATAATACACTTTTGAGCCATTATAAACCGAATATGAATTTATTATAAAATAATATTTCTAACTTTTCCAAAGGTGCCCTTCACCCCTCTTATAAAAGGGCACTCCCTCTTCTCATTAATTCACCCTTCGAAGCCATTTGGCTCGGCCAAAATCTGCCCAAATACTCTCTAAACTTCCATAACTTCATCCTAGAGTCCTTAATTTAGTCATAAAGCCAACCTAAGGAGCCCTTTTGATCAAATCAAAAGGAAGAACCCGAAGAAGAGGTAATGATTTCACCACCCTTTTTCAAGTTCCTTTCTTCTTCCACTTCTTCTTTCTTTGTTATTACCTTTCTAAAATAATAACTCCAGTATCTTATATATAATGTGATGTTATTATAAATATGTTACAACCATATTCAGTATTCTATCCATCCTTTGAATAACATGTCACCATACGGGTGTACGTACGGCTTACCGTCTCCACGTCGTGGTGTAATTGTTCTTCAATAAATTATTATTTGGATGGGTATAATAATGATCTATAATTCAAGTAAATAATAAATATAACCTAATAATTATTCTTTATATATGATATACCATCCAATTAAATATTATTTTAATATCAAAAGAAAGATATTGTCGCTCGTGCGTACGTACGGACTACCGTCTCCACAAACGCGATGAGATTCATTCTCCATCGTATCCATTCAAGTATAATTCTCATTTGATGATTAATAATAGTATATAAGGACTTGATATAATTATGTATATGATTAAGATACAACCTATCCATGAAAAACATGGCTTACATAACAAAACATATAAAAGAAAACGAGTAAGTTAGCACCCGAAACGACGATAATTCTAAAATATTATTAACAAATCATTGTTAAAAGATCATATATGATATCATATTAATGTATATGATTATTGTATAATTTAATAACAATTATTTCACCATTATACAGGAGGTTAACATACCCTCAACCAAGTAAAATTACAAGGTAAGGGTTTATTTCACAATCTCTTCATTATCCGAGGTTGTTTATACGTAATAATCTACTAGGATCTCTTTATCATCCACATACATGTTTCTCAAAAATTTATTTCAAAACATTTTTACTATTTACAAGAATATGGGTTAAAGTCATTTATACCCTTGTTTGACTTTCTATAAGAGGTCTACAAAGTAATCCTTCCGACATTTTCCAAACAAGGTGCTTTTTATCCTTTTCAATAGAATTAAGGTAAGAATGTTTTTTTTAACATATACGGCGGGTGCGGCTATTTTCCGCCATTATAAAATCGTCGAAGCTTCCCTTACAAGCTTATAAGAATATTTTCAAATAAAATGTTTCATTTTATAAATATATGACTCTTAAATGATTTTAAAATAGAAAGATATATTTCTCTAAAAAGAGTTTTTATTTCATCTATGTCAGTATCCTTTGATGGATTTTACGCTTATTTGAAGTTCATTTATTATGATAAAAAACTTCTATATTGTATTGAAGGTTTTGTGATATTTTTGACTGTGGATGTGTTAATTTTTTACCATTCATGGTTTATGGATGAAGTATTTACATTTCGTATGCTACTTTTAATACGAATGTTTATGTTATGTTTAAACCTTTTCATATGGGAATGCATTGGACTTAATAAGTGATGGGTGGAGCCCGCTATAGCTCCTCGATGCATCGGTAGGTCTCATGAGACAAACTATTGTCTTGGAAAAAGGCCTTGACAAAATTTTATTTTTAGTCTTGGCACGATGCCTTGGCTATGTGGTTGTGATAGTCTGGCATTATGCATTCCATCATTATGAAAGTGGTTATTGATATTGCATTTGATTATTCGATTAGTAGAATATCCATGTGAATAAGTAAATGGCATTATTTCATTTTATTTTTGCCATACTATGTTGAAGTTCAAGTTTAAAAGGATTTTGTTTTAGTTATACATTTCCTTAAATGTTTATTCTTATTTATGAAAGTTTCCTCTATATTGTTATCCTTACTGGGCATTTGAGCTCACCCCTTTTCTATGTTTTATTTTTTCCGGGATGTGAAGACGTAATTTATGAATGACCTGCAGGGATAGTATGAGGGGATAAGAGTGTGGACTATGGAGACTATATTGTTGTAGTTTTCATTTTATGATTTAATTTAAAACTTTATGAATATATCTTGAGTTTCCAAGGATACTAAACTAATCAGTCTTTCAATATTTGATCTTTCTTGTGATCATGCCAATGTTATGTAATAATGCACCGACTCTAGGTAACTGGGGTCGGGGAGTTACATATATTTCCCCCAATTTACAATTTTTTTGATCAAATTCTGGGTGTAAAATGGTTTTAAAAGATTGAACTATGAACATGATACCATTAGTTGAGAATAAGGGAATAATATATTACTAAGAAGGATTTTCAAACTAGGTATGGTAATTTTAAATATGTTTTTTTTATTTTTTTCCTTATTCATTCCCCTATAACTTTTATGGCCTTGATGAATAATACCTTTCACTAGTATCTCAAAACCTTTGTTATAGTGTTTGTAGATGATGTATTGGTTTACTCCAAGATATACGAGGAGTATGAATGCTATTTAGTCATCATTTTGGGGACCTTGATGGATCATCTATTGTATTTCATATTATCTAAATGCTAGTTTTGGGTCTAATAAGTAAAATTATTATTTCATATGGTATCTAAGAATGTAATTTTTTTGGACCCTAGGAAGATCCAAGTTTTGATGTATTGGGAAAAATCCAACATCATTTTTTGAGATTAGGAGCTTATTAGGCCAAGATAGATATTATTGGTGGTTTATCAAAGACTTCCCTGGGTTATAATCTCCCTTAAAAACTTTGAATCCAAAGGGAGTGTAATTTTATTAGGATACAAAATTCTATAGATCCATGAAGGAGATAAAGCCCAAGTCTGCATCAACACTTGTTTTGATACTTCTAGAGTCGACCATAGGATATGTAATGTATTTTGATGATTCAGATATAGGTTTGGGATGTGTGTTGATGTAGTGGGATCATGTAATCATGTATGAATCACACCAATTTCAACCTTATGATAATAATTACCCCCACCCATGACCATGAATTGGAATCAGTGATGCATGATTTTAAAACGTGGCATCACTACCTTTTTAGGGAAAGGTTCATTGTAATATTTTATCATAAAATTCTAAATATATATTTTCATAGAGTGATATGGATCTTAAATAGAGTTTATTGGTAAAGTATACATAGGATTTTGAATTTAATGTATCAAACACCCTGAGAAAATGGAATGTTGTGGAATAATCCTTGATCTGAAAGTTATTAACTCAAGCAATAAAAGAGTCAAAATATGATTGGAATTGGATGGTATTATTCACTAAATTTCATCTGGATATGAAAGAGGAGGATGATTAGGTATTCTTAACTAGTGTGAAATTAACACCCACTTTATATGATCATATTCATATTGATCAGGCATCATATCCATATTTTTATCATATTAGAAGAATTATAAATGGTGGAAGACCTCAAGTGACTGGTCTTGATCTCTCAATAGTTCCATTTGTTTCATAAAGATGCTATTTTCCCCTTTTTACTTAAGGAATTAAGTTATTTAATGTGGTGGCCTTTCTAGTTGGTTCATTCATCCTAGGGATAACAAGATATTTTATGGTTTGAAACACTGGTACTACTATCCTCGGATGAAGTGATCAATTTTCGTCATTGTGTCAGAGTGAATTTCTTATCAAGGAATCAAGGATGAACACTAAACTCCACCATGTTTATTAAAGACCATTCCCATTCTATTATGGAAGATGGATAAGATATCCATGGACGTTTTTTTATTTTTCATGGTCTCTAAGTGGTAAGAATGTGATATGGGTGATTTTCAATAGGTTGATAAAATCATCCCACTTTCCTCCTATCTGGGTTTTGAAAAAAGTGGAAGATAATAGATGCCTATACATCCATGAGATTATAAATTTGTGCCTTTGGTGATTGTTTCTGATCATTTTTCACACATTACTTCCCAATTTTGAAAGGTTATTCAAGAAGAAATGGGTTTTAAAATGAAATTTAGCGAGGCCTATCATCTGTAGAAGGATGGTCAGATAGAGCATGGTATTCAGATTCTTTAGGATATGCACAGAGCATGTGTGATTGATTTTAGTTTTTCTTGAAAGAATAATTTATTATTATATGATTTTTCTTATAATAATAGTTATAAATACTCTATAATTATGGATCCCTATAATTCCTTATATGTACATCCATGTCGGAACCCTATTTTTTGGTTGGGTTGGGAGAGATTTCCTTGATAGGGTTGAGCATAATCCAAGAGATATCAAATAAGAATCAATTAATTAAAAAAATATTGGTGATGAATCAAAGTCTCTAGAAATCAGATATCAATTATCTTCATTTTTCTTTAGATATTTTTTTAATTGGGTGTCCTAGGAGTTTCTCATTAACTATATCATCATTAGTTGGGAAAGATGGGTAATTTGGTGTCACAATATGTTGGGCCATTTGAGGTTGCTATGAATATTGTGAAAGTGGAATATTGACTAGACTTACTATCCTAGGTGAGTTCTATTCTTAATGTATTTCTTGTGTACTAATTAAAGAAGTATTATTTGTACCTATATCAAAAGGTTGAGTGGGATTATTTAGATCTAGAGCCTAAACCCACCATGTTTGAGCAGCCTATTTATATTAAATATTATCCATATATAATGATAATGTTAAAAAAATTACCCTCTTATACATTCTTTGGATGAATTTTTTTGATATCCATGATACATGGGAGTGTGATCCCTTAATATAGAAGTAATGGACTCACCTTTTATCTAATGATGAACACTAAGATTTTTTCAGTGGTAGAAAGTGGAATGGTGGGGAAATTGTGACACTCATAATTTCATTCTCAGGTGTGGAATTTATATTTTATTAATTATTTTATCTATTCCTATATTTCTTTAATTTAATATTATTTTATTCATTTTTAGGTAAACTATAGTTATAGTATGTAGTAGGTTGTACAGTGACCAAGGGAGGTCATGTCAAAATCCCACCCAAGTAGTGTAGGCTTCTTTTTGGGAGGGGAAATTATGTCGTGATCCCACCCAGGCAGTGGTGGTGTTTTTGTGGAAGGGTTTTCATTCCATGATAGGGTAAGGTCACAATGTAATGTGTCCAAGGAAATGGAGTTGATTTTTAAGGGAGGTTCATTTTACAATGATGATGAATTTTTGTTCCATGACTTCATATATTTGAACTTAAAAACCATTATTTTACTCTTTTAACCTTATAAAACCCCTCTCCTCTCATTTTTACTCCCATACATGTGACCTAGGTCTCCTAGCCATGTATTTCTCCCTTCCCCTTTCTCCCTTGGTGATCCTCCTTGAGTTTTAGTGGAAATATTTAAGGTAAACCTTGACTTCTCTTGGATTTCCACTCTTTTCTCCTTATATTCCCTTGTTCTCCCACTTCCTTCAAGTTATTTTGGCATAGTTTTCCATGGTGGCTAAATTTATGGTAGTTATTGGTTTCAAAATTGAATTTATCATTTATTAGGATTATGAGGATCCCATAATTCTATTTCTATCAGTATATTATAGAGGTGATACAGTTATAATGAATTCAAGGTAGGTGTCTCTAAATATTAAATCGTTCCTTTGGATTACAATTATTTTTTAAATTTAGTTTTGTTCTTTTGTAAAATTAGGCTCAAAATGAACTATTGAGAACTGAATTATGTTCACTTTTTGTGTTCTGGATTTTTTTGCTCAAAGTTATGTTTTAAATGGATTTCAAGTGGTGTTTCCTAATGAAACATCATTGGGAGTTCCCAAAATCATACTTTATACCCTTATATGGGCACATAATACTGAATAACATGGATATCCATAACCCAGATACCTTTCTTATGGTATCTTATATCATCAATTAAAACAAATTGTGTGGGTAAAACATATTGCAAAGGGTTCTTACATCCCATAAATATTCAACCATTTATCATGTATGATTCAGTAAAAAAAGACCACCTCAAAAAATAGCAAGCTCATAGAAGAGTCTAAGATGCACTATTATTTCTATATCTTTCTTTTCTCCACCATTTATTAGAACAAGGGATGAAATTATGAGTGGTACCTTTATCCATTGGGATTATTTAAACCTGAGTGGCTATGGGCCTACTGGATTTGGGTAATATGTGCAGAGTTTGAGATTTTTCTCATCAAGACTACTATTTATGAAGCTGTCTAGGTTTGTCAAATATATCTATCTAGAAATTGTGAGTTAGTCCTTGATATTTGAAGCCAACAGAGTCCTCAAACCAACACCTTTCATCTCACTCATGGAGACTTGATCACTGTTTTGTGGGATATAAATAAAATCACATAGGTAACAATCCTCAAGGCCATGTATGATGAGTTCTTCCTCCCTATGGTGGAATGTGTAGATGCTCAATGTGTGTCATATTTAGTCAATGATTTGATGAGGATATCATGGGATGTAATAGAGAAAGATCTCATTTACCTGGTCAACATCAAGTTTGAGTATTGGATGAATGCTTTCTTAGCTCCCTATGAACACAATCTTACATGAAAGCACCCAACAGTATGTCCCTACATCTAGAAAAAGTGAGTACCTATAATATATTGGAAGGATCTTGAGCGGGGAGAGTATGATAAATGGTGGTATTAAATAATCTGAAAAACCTAGTGGAGACTCTCTTAGAAGGTTTCTTATCCATATAGCTAAGTAGGTATCTTCTCCTAGTACATGACTTCAATAGTAGCATCAGTCCACATACATTCATTATAGCATCCAAACTAGTGATGGGGGAATCATTGGGTTTGGTCATGTCAGTATTAGGGAATATCCACTAGTGTTTTATTCTTGTCCATAATGTGAATACCCATTTAGAATATTGAGGATATTTTAGATTCTCTGGGGATAGATCACTGTCCACTTTAATTCCTATGACCGTCACAGTGCCATGAAAATCCCATTATTCACATTCTGACCATTTATACAGGATATTTTTTGCATTAATCCATTATTTCATACCATTAAATCCACCCTTAAGTTGTTAATTATCCATGGATAACTCAAAATATTTCTACATGCAACTCCTTATTTTTACACGATAAATGATGAAAAAAATTCCTCATATGAGTTATAGTCATACATGATGTCATTGAGAGATAGTGTGTTGGTGGAACAGATTGACTATGATACCATTTATGGGGCTTACTTGGCCTATCACTTAAAATTAAAATTATGATGAATCCAATATAAAATGTTATCACCCACAGTTTATTTTCAACAAGATAAAACCATTATGGTATCATGGAAACTCTAGGTGATAGTGTCCTAGGAGAGGATAGGTTTCATGATCAACCATCCTCCTTATGAAGTATTTTTCAGGATATTATCTGATTATTAATGTATTGTGTTGTCCTCGTGCCACTATGGGATATTATCTAAGAGTATTCCCTGATTCATCATTGAATATTTTTTTAGTTGCGGGGAATAAGTGACCAAGATATCACTCAACAGGAATTCCACATTTGAGCTACTTGAGTCTTCAAAGTATCTTAAGTGCTAAGATTCCTCACCACTGCTAGTCGATCATCTTCATCAAGGGTTAATTCTAAGGTGGTCTATCTATAATAAATATAAAGAGTCCCCATTCATGTTTTAAAGGCTTCAGAAGTGGTCAATTAAAAGTGTCATGAATCCTCTTTCAATTAATATGACAAATTAGAGAAGAATTCAGAATACATATATCTATAGGTGATCAAGTTTTGTTATTTCAGGGATCCGTCATCTAATATTCTAGATTTATTGAACCTCCTACAAATTGGAATTCATATTCCTTAGATTATAAATTTAATGGATCCATTTGACATAAATTATGAAACCAGTCTCTTGAAAGTATGTATGAACATTTTGGAGTGGGATATGATTATTTAGACCACCCATTTGAGGTTTCCCATCACTAGGTGGTTGAAAACTATGAAGGACTGGGGTACTCTTGAAGGGGTACACAATTAATCTATGGATTATGAGTGGGAATATCTTTTTGAAACTGAGGGTTTAAGTTATCTTCTTTAGACTTTATAAATTTTCATCCTAGATCACATTATCACCCAACTCTATATTTGTTTGTAAAAGAGTAGGAAAATGATGTGGGAGAGACAACAAAAATTGTCATCTCCATTGAGTTTATATTTGGTTCCTACTCTAAAGATTACCTTAAATAGGATATTTAGTAGGTAAAACTACTACACGGTCAAGATATTATATAGAAAGTTTAACATGAATGTATTTTCCCATTTTTCCTTCATCAGTGGTTGTTCAAGAGGCACTGGGGGCTAACCTTCCATTTACTTGAATAAAAAACTAATGAAGGTTAAAAATATTTGTCAAGTTTATTTTTTCCAAATAGAGTGGTAATATTACAATTTATATTTATTAAGTGTTCATATGGGTGTTTATGCATACATGGATAATAACCCTAGTGTTTCCTGACTAAAAATCCTACTCTTTAGGGAAGCCTAGGGAACAAAAAATGGGTGTAGGTATAGGTTCCCCTTGTAAAGATAAAATTCCTACCATTAGAATAGTCACACCATCAATTTAGGAGATGATCGTGGATGATGTCCTATTGTTAGATAAAGAATATCCTTTGTTAAAATATTGGATATTAATAGAGGGGATATTATCAGTGTTCTTTATGTTCCTTAAGACCTCAAAAATCATGGAGGACCTTTTGGAATACATTGATTCCCTCTCACAACCAAACAAACATGGATGGGATAACTATGATTTATAGAAGCTTGAGTAAAAACCTATATATCTTTCAAGTGGATAGTCCCTATCAAATTATTCTATTTACCCTATTCAAAATACAGTCATCATGGAGGGTAATCAAGTTCTAATAGGTGTCCTGATTATGGTAGAATATGAAAGGTCCCATGAGGTTCCTGCAAGTGGGGATACATTGATGGTTAATTACACGATCACCATTCACAAAGGGGGTCCTAAGAGAGTAAATACGAAGGTTTATTATTCTATAAGGGTGACACACACCACAAAAGAAAATATTGCTACTGATAAGGCTGAGTGTCTTGTATTCTCCCAGAATCCAAAACTACCAATTTTATATTTATTTATATCATTATTTTTAATAATTACAACCATAAAATAAGTTACCCACTGTGGAAGATCAAGTCCCTATGTTCGTGATCCCAGAGGATAGTACCCTTGTCTATCTGAGTGAGCTAGTTCAGGATCCTCAACTATTATAGTACAATCTATCAGTGTTCTTGGAAGAGTAAATAGAAGTTGATTTCCATCACTCCTAAATATGAGTTGAAATCAAATATTATTTATCTCCAATTTTATTTTATTTTCCTAAGTAGTATGGGATTTTATTATGATAACTTACATACCATTATAAAGGGTTTTATTTGGTCCTGATGGTGAGGTGGAGTGGCTTAGGTATGCATTCGCAAAGCATAACTAAACATGTGGTCTGCTAAACATTTGTTTTTAGTTCTTCAATGATATTCCCATTATGGAGTCATGGAATTAGGGAAATTTTTTCTCACTGATAGAGATTAATAACCAAAAATAAAAATTCAATATGAGTTAAACATTTTGGGGGGATGTTAGTGGAGTATCAGATACTTTAAGATGACGTTTAGGATGAGAAGCACAAGGAAATTTTTGTGGCATGGATCCTTCCCCCTCATTGAATAAATAAATATTTCATGGCTAAGTTAATTTCACCAAATCATATATAGAGGTTCGGTAGTCCCATAGCGATCATCAAAACTCTATAGAAAAACTCTTGTAATAGGGTACATATAATGGTGAGATACTCTAACATGTGGATGTTCCTCCCATTATTTTGATGAATAAATAAAAACTTAATTTTATCCTTAGTTATCAATACCTTATCTCATATTTATTTCTACTTCATAATAACATAATATGCTTTGAAAATTAAAATCATGACTTCTCAGATCATTTGACCAATGGAATTTATATAATGGCATCGTTCATGATTCTTGAATACTCAATTCAAAATTATGTTCCCCTAGGCATGGATCACTAATGTGTATATGTAATGACCCTGACCCTAGTAGCCATAAGCTAGTGAATTACTTTATTAAATTGGTACTATGAAAAAGAGATTGCATCCCAAATAACTAAATAGTTTAGAATACTCATAAAACTAGATACAAACATAAGTATTACATTAGAAATTGATATAAAAAAACATATAAACCCCATTAGAATCACCTATAAACTCTCATATTATCCCTACAAGTCATTCATAATATACAACTTCACATCTTGGTGGAAAATAAAACATAAGTAATGGGTGATCTTAGAAGCATAATAAGGGTATGTAATACAATAGAAGCTATCATAAACTTAAGTAATAAGGCAAGGTGAATAACTAAAAAATATTTCATTAAAATATAATATTGAGCATAATATGCCATGAATAAAATATGAATAAATAATTCTATATAAATAATCACATGAGAATGAAACTTAACCATGGATATTATACTAGTCGAATTATCACATGGAATATCAATTACTTATATCATAATGAGGTAATGCATAATGCGAGACATCATAAACATCTCGTCAAGTCTTCGTCCAAGACACCATACATAAATGGGTAAAAACCTGAACTAGTTTGTCTCATTAGACATACTGATGCATCTAGGGGCTATAGAAGGCCCCACCCTTCACTTACTAAGTCCAATAAATTCCCAATATGAAATGGGTGGAACATAATAAACATGTAAATTAATATTGAAACTATTATATTAAATATTAATAACTTTTCCCAAATAATAAACCAAATCATAAACCATACAGAGTAATATAGTGAATAGTGTCAAGATAATACATCCCAAAAAATATTCATAATCCATTTAATAAAATATGGTAGATGGTAACATAAGAGATAAACCTCAATAAATCATAGGATTCAATAGATTGTGTTGATATAGATGAAAATAATCTAATAAAATCATTTAGAAATTCTTTAGAGAGAAATCCATTTACTTTGGAAAGAATAGTTCTTTTGGAAAAGCATTAGTATTTTTCATAAAAATTATATTGTAAACATGTATATCCCTGAAAAAAATGAATGAATTATAATTGAGGAATATTTAAATAATATTCATATCAAAATTTTGAAACTAAAGTGAAAACATGTAAAAAGTGTGTTTTAATAAATTTTAGAAATGATCCACTTCACTGCGGTTTAAGGGGTAAGATAAATTTGTATTTAAAGTGGTCAAAGGAATAATCATTTCAAAAAATATAAAAATTAACTAAGATATTTTTTCATGAAAAAAATAAATATTTTAAAAAATATATAAGTGGCTTTAAAAAGATTATGGAGTGTACTTGAAAATGAGTAAGAAATTTGGGAGTTCCCTTAAATCGGGTTTTCTTATCATGAGAAATTTAGAAGGAAACCTTATAAAATATGTATTTCTCCATCAAAAAAAAGAAAAATTGAGATAGATAAATATGTTTGTAATATACACATAGAATTTATGAGGATAAAATAATAATAATTAATAATTAATTTGGTGTAAAGAGATAGAAATCATAACCTGAAGGAAAAAATAGAGGTTTGAGGAGAAACTCTTACCTTCTGTCTGAAAGTGTTTTGCACTTGAAATTATGTCCTTGATAATGAAATTAGATTAATTAATAACTTAATTAATATCCTATTAAACATTTATTTTAATTATTATAATTTTATTAAGTTCATTTATGGCCTTTTGAGGAGATATAATATTCAATTTTTTCATTCGAGAGTGTTCGTTTCCTTGGTCTTTGTGGCTGGTTCACCTGTATACAAGTATGGGAGATCACGTAAAATAGGAATAGTTATCCAAAATTGAAATTGTATGTTAATAATGAAATTAAATAATATTTAATGGTGTTATATATCATTTTGTTTCTATATATGAGGATGATTCATTAGATAAAATGTCAATGATAACTATTTACATTATTTTTTAGATTTTTTCAATCAACACAAAATAGTTTTTCTTTATTAATTAATATTATGTATATATACTCGTTAAAATAATAAATAAGTTATAATATTTATTTTAAAATATTTTTTAACCATTATTATGATTTTATGAATATCCTTTAATGAGGTATTATAAAATGGAAAATCGTCATCCATAAAGGTGGTAAATTGACCCCTTGTGGACTATGTTTTCATTTTTAGAACAAAAGGGGAAGAGAAATGAATTGATGATGTATATACCATTAACATAATAAAATTAAAATATATATACGATATTGGAGTTATAATGTTACTTTTTATAGGGGAGCTGAGGTAAGGTTGAGAAAAGAAAATAAATTTAATGAGAAAGAGAGAGAAGGGTTTACCTCTAGAGTGTCTCCTCCTTGAGAACCTCCTTAAGGGTCATGGAAATGGCCTTTTCGTGAGACCAGCATGACCAAAACATGAGAAAGAGGTTTTGGAGAGGAATTAAGAATAATTTGAACAATATTAAAGGATTTTCAGGTCTGGGGATAAGAGGTGGTGATAGGTGGTATGTATAGTGGAGGGGAGGGGTGTTTTTTGATTATTTTATTCATTCTTTTATTATTTCATCTCAGGAATATGAATATTTTTTATTCCAATGACTAAATAAAGTAAATAAATAATTATAGTTTGATATTATGGGCTTACATCATCCATAATTCATCCATGACTCAATAATTCTGGTATTTGTTAAATATTATAAATTACTGTATTTCACTATTCACCAACAAATCAACTATTTTAGAAAAATACCTAAAATTCACCCTCGCCATTTTTTATGTTTATAATTGAAAAATAGCCTCCATTTTAAAAAAAAAAATTCTAAATATGATAAATTTAATTTTAAAAATAAAATCATCAATTGCTCAAAAAATAAAAATTTTAATATTATAACTTATTTAATGACACTTTCAAAAATTAATTAAGGTCTCATATAATTATATTATAATCATAATAAAACAAAATATTCCTTTATAAATCTATTTTATGAAAATAAATTTTATTTTAAATCATTATTTTAATTATAAAATGGTAAATAAACAATTACGTTTCATAAAAATACCAATACTTAATTTATTATTTTTAGAATATTTATTAAATTATTCCATGTTATAAATATATTATATTTTAATTCATAAGATACCTAAATTTTATCTATAATTTTATAGTTGATATAAAATTAAAATCATAGATAAAATTTTAATATAACGAAATTGATCGTTTTATAAGAATTTTTATTTTTCAATATTCATTGGAAAATAAATATTTGCAGAAAAATACCAAAATTTCACCATAATGTAATTTTGACATTCTTCTTTTAAAAATTAATTTTATTTTTATTAATATAATTTATAAAAGTTTTAAATTTTAATTTTAAAACAAGTGCACCATTAAAAGCTGGTAAAACTCCCTTTTGAAAAATATAGTATTTTATGTATAAAATTTAATTTATTCTTATATTATGCCATTAAAAATAATTTATATAAATTTAAAAATATAAATTTCATAATTTGGTTAATACTATTCATTCACACCAATTTAATGGCTAGTTTATGATGGATACATTTTAAATATTATGTTGTGGTTTTAAATTCGGTGTTGCAGGCAACAAATGCTGTCAAAGTTGATAAATTTAAAAAAGACTTACTATAAAATCTTGGGGTGTTACATTATCCCCTTCTTCAATAAATTGCATCCTTTCAATATAATATTTTTATTGATAATCATGGAGTTATCATTTTATAATACCCTTGTGGAAATATCACATCATAAAAAGGCTTAATAAAACATCCTCTTAAAAATACGGAAAGGACAATGTGATATTCCCCAAAAAAATAGATTTCCCTATAGAAGAACATTAGTAGGAAGTGAAAACATGGGAATGGGAAATAAATCTAACTATCAGGTTATGATGGAGACTTATAGATAACATGGTCATCATAAATTTAACCATCACAAGACTATAAATATGTGATCGGTTAATAGACCATTGATTTTTTCAAAATAAAAGTAAATGGATAACATTTTTGTTCCAAAATAATTTTCCTAAATTTTAGGGATTCTTTTACTATACTGATAGGAACTTGAAAAAATAAAATTACTTGATTTATTTCTAGTTCATAAGCATAATCTCATCCTTTAGTTGTGCTTTGATCTATTTCCACTTCATTTTGTACACCAGAAGATAAATGTCCCTGATGTATTTTTCATACTTAAAGCACTTTTAAAGAATCATATGGTTCTTAATTTATTCTTTCAACCTTTAAATGTTTTCTAAAAACAAAAAAAAAATCATATATTATTAACAATAAATAATCTTCAAAGTTAAGATTAATCAATTCCACAAGTAGTTAATCTTAAAACTCGTCCAAAATAAGTCTTTCCACATTCAATGACCAAAACATTATAAGGAAGGTCACTAAATTTCCAAAATCACCTGAAAATTAAATTATATAAATAGGATGTATCTCTTAGTCCCACATACCAAATATATTAGTACCCTGATAACCTTAAAACCAAAATAGAAACATGCATGCTTCCAAGATTAAAATCTCAGATTATTAAATATATTCCATAAACGCAAAAAATTTATTAATTCCAACATAACATAAACCATCAAATAACTAACCACATTCATGGTCACCAATATTATCCCATAAAAATATAATTATTATTATCTCAACATTAATCACATATTTAAGGTTATCTTTCCAAAGTCTTGTGTTTTTAAGAAGACAAACTTATAACAAAATCACTTCTCTTGATTACTGGTGTTATTCATCAAATACTTCCAATCCTTAAAGAAGAAGTACTGAAGTGCAATACATATATATCTTATTATTCTTATAACTAGATAATTGTTTATCAAATACTCAAATAACATAATCCTTGAATTCAACACAGTCATGTTGATCATTTTTCTTCATTTATGGTAGTAGAATAATCTTAACCATGATCCATTATCCTCTTTTAGGGTATATTCATTAGACGCTTGATACATTGATTTCCATAGTTTCCCATATCATTTTAGTTGAATAATTTTACACTATAAACCTTTGTATTACCCTTTTAATCAAAATTATTGTGTCCATTCTCTCCATAGTTGTAGAAAACTCACATTCCTTCTAAGAAAGTACCATGGTGTTTTTTTCCACAATTATCACATATGGAAAATACTTCTTTCTCTCCATTCCTTTTTCAAAAAATCTTCTAGATGTAATATTGTTCTCATTATTCCCACAAAAGTCATAATTATTATATAATTATTTCTGTTTTCTCATTATCATGTGATACTATATCCTCATATGATGATAATTTTTGGGATACTTGTTCCATTCGAAATATTTCCATAAGACCATAAAATATATGGTCCTTTTTACTCTTTAGATCATGTGCATTAGTAAGGTTACCATTCCTTCTTGGAGGATCCATTTCTAAATGACTCCATACACTATATTAGATCATTTCATTATGAAAAATAGTGTATAATCCCAGAACTAGTGAAATACTTAACATAAATTGAAAAATTTATGCATAGATAATCTCAGAAACATGGTTTGTTTGGGATTTTATTCTATATTTCTGGGTTATTTTATCAAATCTAAGTTTTTCTAAATCTAGTTTTCAATGTTTCTAATATACTTTCTCTAATACCAACTGTAATGACCCTAACCATAGTAACTCGGAGTTGGTTCCTTATTTTATTATATTAGTACTTTGAACAAGGGATCTCAACCCAAAGGAATGAATAGTTTAGTATATTCAAAAAACTAGATACAAACATAAGTTTTACAATACAACTTGAAAGGAAAATAAATATATAAAACACATTAGAGACACTCATAAACTCTTAGATTATCCATACAAATCATTCATAATATACATCTACACATCCTGGGAAAAAATAAAACATAAGAAATGTGTGAGATCAGAAGCTCAGTAAGGGTGAGAAATACCATGTAATCTATCATAAAAATAAACAATAAAACAAGTTTAATAACTTAAAAACATGCCATTAAAATATAATCTTGGTCATAACATGGAAAGAATAAATCTAAATAAATAATTTCATATAAATAATCACATTAGAATGAAACTTAACCATAGATATTATAATAGTCAAATAACCACATGGAATATAAATTACTAATATCATAATGATGTAATTTATAATTTTGGACATCATAAACATACCTTCAAGGCTTCAGTGAAGACACAATATATAAATGGTTAAAAACTCGATCTAGTTCGTCTCATGATACCTACTGATGCATCAAGGGGCTATAGAAGGCCCTGCAACTCACTTGATTAGTCCAATGCATTAAACATATGAAATTGGTGGAATATAATCAACATATACATTCATATTGAAACTAGTATATATGAAATATTAATAAATGTCCCCAAATAATATTTAAAATCATAAACCATCTAGAGTAATATGGAGAATGGTATCAAGATAGTATATCCCAAAAAATAATTATAAACCATTCAATAAAATATTGTAGATGGTGACATAATAGATCAATCACAATAAATGATTGGATTCAATATAGGGTATTGAAATATATGAAAATGTTATAACAAAATAATTGAGAAATGATTTAGATAAATACCCATTTACTTTGGAAAGAAGAGTTCTTTTGGAAAATCATTTGTATTTTTCATAAAAATAAGATTGTAAACATGTATATCCTAGAAAATAAAAGTAATAAAATTATACTTGAGTAATATTAAAATAATATTCGTTTTTAAATTCGGAAACTGAAGTGAAAACATGTAGAAAAAGTGTTTAAGAAACTTGAGAAATGAACCACTTGGGTGTGGTTTAAGGGAAAATATAAATGAGTCTTTAAAGCAGCCAAAGGCATAATTGTTTTCATAAAACCTAAAATTAACTATTATAGTTTTTCATGATAAAATATATATATTTTATAAAAAATATTTGAGTTTTAAAACAGATTATGTAGTGTAATTGAAAATAGGTATGAAATTGGGGAGTTCCCTTAAATTGGGCTTTCTTATCAGGAGAAATTGTGAAGGAGAACTTGTAAAACATGTATATACCCATCAAAGAAAGAAAAATTGACATAGATAAAAAAATTTAACATCAAATAGAATTTATGGGGAGTAAATAAGAATAATTAATAGTTAAATTGTGGAAAATAGATAGAAATCATAACTAGAAGAAAAAAGTAGATGTTTGGAGAGAAACACTTACCATATGTATGAAAGTGTTCTAAACTCACAAATAATGTCCTATATAATGAAATTAGATTAATTAAAAACTTAATTAACAACTTATTTAACATTTATTTGATTTATTATAATTTTATTAAGTTCATTTATGGAATTTTTAATGAGTTGTAAAATTCAATTTCGTCGTTTGGGAGTGTTCATTTCCTTGATTTTCAAGATTGGTTAACTTGTATAAAAGTATGGAGGATTATGAAAAATGGGATTATTTATCTAGAATTGAAATTAAATATTATTAATGAAATATAAAAAGATTTAATGTTACTATATATCATTTTCTAGATATAGGGATGGTTCATATATAAAACAATGCTGATAATCATTCCAATTATGTTTTGCACTTTTTTTATCCTCATGAACTAGTTATATTTTATTAATTAATATTATGTATATATACTGGTTATATAACACTAAATAGGCTATAATATAAATTATACAATATTTTCTAACAATTATAATGATTTTATGACTAGACTTGAAGACTTTATTAGAAAATTAAAAATTATCGTCCACAATGGTGGTAAATCGACACCTCATGGACAATGGTTTCATTTTCATTAAAGGAAGAGAATATAATTTATGGTGGATATACCATTAATATAATAAAATAAAATTATATATATGATAGTATATTTATCATGTTACTTTGGATAGGGGAGGTGAGGGAAGGATAAGAAAATAAAATAAATTAAAAGAGAGAGAGAGAGAGAGAGAGAAAGTTTTACCTCTTAAGTGTCACCTCCTTGAGAACCTCTTTAAAGGACATGGAAATGAAATTTTGGTGAGACAAAAAAGAACAAAATGAGGGGAAGTGGTTTTGAAAATTAATTGGGTGGAATTCGGAAAATATTCAATGCTTTTGAGGTTTGAGGAGAAGAGTTGGTGAGGGTTGATATTTAAAGTGGGGGCGAGGGGTGTTTTTGATTATTTTATTCATTAGCTTATTATTTTGGCCCAAGACTATAAATAGTTTTAATTACCATGTCTAAATAAATTAAAGAGAGAATTAAATTTTTATATTGTGGGATTATATCATAAATATGTCATCCATGACTCAATAATTCGTGTATTTGTTAAATTCCGTAAATTATCACATTTCACTATTCATCAAAAATTCAACTATTTTAGAAAATATAACTTCACCCTAACCATACATACATTTGTATAATCCAACAATGGTCTCTATATTATGAAAATATTTTTTGAAATATGATAAATAAAATTTTTTAAATAAAATAATCATTTACTAAAAAATATTGATTTTAATATTATAACTGATTTATTGACACACTCAGTAATTAATTAAGGTTCCATAAAATTATATTATAATAATAAGAAAATATAATAATAATTTATGAATCTATTTTATGAAAATAAATTTTCTTTTAAATCATTGTTTTAATTATAAAATTGTGAATAAACATTTACTCTCAACAAAAATACAAATACATAATTTATCATTTTTAGAATATTTATTTACATATTCCATGTTATAAACACATTATATTTTAATTCATGAGATACCTAAATTTTATGTATAATTTCATAGGTGAGATAAAATTTAAACCATAAATAGAGTTTTAATATAACGATATTGATAGTTTTATAAAAATTAGTATTTTTCACTATTCATTAGAAAATAAATATTTTCAGAAAAAAATACTAAAATTTCACAATAATCTAATTTTTACATTCCACTTTTAAAAATAAAGTTTATTTTTTTCAAAATATGTAATAAATGTTTCAAAATTTAATTTTAAAACAAATGTTCCATTAAAAGGCGGTAAAACTGCCTTTATAAAAATATATTCTTTTTTGTGTAAAATTTGATTTATTCTTATCTTCTGACTATAAAAATAATTTGGATGAATTTAAAAATATAAATTTCCTAATGTGGTTAATAATATTTATTCATATAAATTTAACATCTAGGTTGTGATGGTCACATTTTAAATAGTATATCATGGTTTTGAACTCGGTATTGTGGGAAACTTTTGTTATCAAAGTTGTTAAATTTCAAAGATGCATACAATAAAATCTCAAAGTGTTACATATAGGTATAATATTTTGTCACTATAACACTATATTTGGACTATTTTGATGGATGATCTCATATAACACTTTTGAAAGATTTTATGGATGTATCTGAACCAATGTATCAAGAATAGAAGGATGCTCTAATTATTTCCAATGTCAAGGGACCAAATTTTGAATGGTTTTTATGTCAGTAACTTCAAATTTTGTGCCTTTAATTTCAATTTATTATGTATAATATAAATAATAATTAGTGGGAAAGAATAGAATTTTTATTAGGCCACCCTTCACTGGTTTTTACATAACATGTTTTAATGCTTTTCAAATTCATGTGCTTGATTTTTCGTAGATCATGAAAAGTGTCCGTCGATAGAGAATAGATTAAAATGTTTTCTAGAATTCAATTTGCAGGTTTTCATTATGGCTAGTTCTATATCTCATTCCTTAGTCATTTTTAGGTCATGCAAGCCAAACCAATGGTTGATACAGTTTATGTTTGTATAGCTTTGACCAATGGTTGATGTTGTTTGAAGTCATATATCTTGGACCAATGGTTGATTTAGTATATTTTCATATAGTATTTACCAATTTTTACTAAAGTTTAAGGTCATATAGATTTGACCAATGTTTTCTATCCTAGAAATGGGTATGATACACTAATGTGTAAAATCAAGTGTGTTGAAACTAATTGAATAGTTAGATTATGGATTATGAAAATCACAACTTACGAATATTAAATTGGGAGATATGGAACGGTATAATAATTTCATAGAAGACTGTGGACCATGTTAAAAATAAGAACTTGTAACACCCCAGGATTTTGGGAATCATTTTTTTTGAATTAATTTAATTATTTTTTTGTATTTCATGTGACACTAAAAATATTTTATTTTATATTAAAGAACTATGTTTGGATTATATGAACTAAATGAAACATAAATTTTATATTCCTCTACATGTAACACCAATTTCATCTTTCATTACATGCAATAATGACTTTACTAGATGGATTGTGTAACACACATGACCAAGGTTTACCAAATAACAATATATTCTTAAAATTTGATCATTTAATATAATATTATATAACCTATACTAGAGTTTATGAATAGTGTTAATTAACTTATGAGGAATATATTGTTTATAGAAATATAATATTAAATAGGTTACTGATTAATTAGAAATGAATATATAAGAAATAATTGAATATAAATGATATATTTTTATTTTTATACTCCCAAAGGTGTTTTGTCTTAATAAATTAAATTACTTAAAATTATTAGGTTATATTATTTTAAAATATATTTTATATATCCAATCAAATATTTTTTATATTCATCCAATATATTTGATAGACATAACATAAGAACATACCCAAATTTATGCTTAAAACCCAATATTTCAATAAAGGTAGTTTTACAACATTTTAATGAAGAACACATTTTAAATACAATTTTTGGAACTTTTATATATTTAATATATCAAAATAAACATCATATTTAGAATAAAAACATAAAAATTAGGTTATGATAAATTTTTTTTATTTTTTGGTATGGTTTCATTTTAATGGATAGTTGAAAATATTGGATTTAAATTCAAAACATTGTTTTCAAATAATTTATTTATAAGGTTAAATTATTTTTTAAATTGGTTTTAAAGATTTATTATATAATATTTTTATCAATAAATCTAATTAATTCCTTTGGAATCAATTTTATTTTGAAATCAACTATAAAATCATACCAAACTTTTGAATATTTTTACTTTAAAACCCCACATTGTCGACCTGACTGCGAGATTAAATTTAAATTAATTTTGGACACTTATGTGTTTTTAATTATGATAAATGGATTACATATTAGTAATCATCATAATTTATAATTTAAAATAAAAAAAATTGTATTTGACCAAAAATATTAGTAAAGTGATTAAAAATAATTACAATGATTAAGGTTAAATTAAACTTAATAAGGAACTAAACCATAATCTTAGGACCCCAAACGACCTATATACTTGTCTCATATCAATTTTATAGACATTTTTTTACCCTATACTTAATTTTAATAAATCTTTATCATTATTTAACCACATTAAATAAAAAATCATGGGTGGGGTTCCTTTCATTTAAAATATTACAAGAGTGCCACCCCTCCTCCATTATAAAAAGCCTCCTCTCCTACCACCTCATCACACCGCTAATGACACTTAAATTAGTAAATATTCTTTCCAAATATCTCTCCAAAATTTCTAAATTACTCCTTGAATCCTACCATGGGAATAAATCTTCCAAGGAATCTGTTTTGTGTAAACCAAAAGGAGCTACCCAATTAAGAGGTAACACCCTCCCTAAAAATACTTTATTTTATTTTCTTTCTACACTCCCTAAAATATTTTTATTCCATGATTGTATAAAAACAAAAGTATAATAAGTATAATATTATGTTTTTTTTCTAAGGGTTATACCTACACTTATACACACTTTCATCTAATGGGTAATGAACATACTTTTTACATGTACGGCAGACTACCGCCTCACTAAACAATGATTGTTCATTTTTCCATTACTACCTCTCAAGGTGGAATTTATGATGTAAAATATATTTATATATGTTATATTTAATATTTAATATGTCTTTAATCATCTTTAATTATTTTATAACACATATATTTATACTTTCCCTTTTGTGTTAATACGATACTTTCGTTTGAGGAAGTGCGGACTACTACACTCTCAAAGTTATGTGATTCATTCATACACTACATGTAATGTATTAAGGATGGATTTAGTGAATATTTATTATATATATTATATAATAAATATATTTTAATAATTATATATATACATATATATATATTTCTTTTACTTTCTTTCTTTCAACAAGATAACTAAACTGAAATAGGATTCATGCATACGTATGTCTTGTCGTCTCAATGAACGGTATATTCTGTTTCATGCTTCTAAATTATATGGATTATTATAATAAAAAAATAATGAAAATAATATATTTTTAAATTATGGTTTGCATTTTGGAAATAATTATATAAATATAAGTACCAAAGATATAACAAATTAATACACATGCGAAAAACAAAGCGGATATTACCCGAAGTGAAACCTTAACATAGAATTGTTAACAATAGGGTAATATAAGGCCATTATAAAACCATATATGGTATTATAAGTAAGTATATGGTCCACTTATATATTTATAATAAAATATATATTTATTATACAGGAGGTTTGAATGATTATGATGAGAGTCAAGACATAAGGTAAACGGATTTCATCTCACTCTTTATTTCTGTGAGATACATGAATTATTCACCACTCAATTATTTTGTGTGGTGTATATACTTCCAATGAATGTATTATATTCCTATTATAATTAAATATATTGTTATTTACAAAACCCATTTATGATATTTCTTTCATGGATTTTAAGTTTCAAAATTTACCAAAACTGTAAATTAATTTAGTCTCAATTTTTCTTCTTTGTGACATGTGTGGTGTTATACACCTATATTTTTATATGATGTTCATACACTGACATTGAAATGTTATAAAATGAATATAATTATTATAATTATATTTTAAATCTTCTTGTAATTTCATTTTCCTACATGGGGGTATGATTCAAATTAAACATGTGGTAATAATTTATTGAAATTATCTCACTGTTTATCAAGATTATTTAAGACCACGTTTTCATTAATGAAATATTATGATCTGTATTTCATGAAAACTCATGAATTTTATTATCCTATGGTTATTTTTTATGTATTCATGTATTATTACCATGTTTTCTATTGTTTGGTACTTAATACAATTTTGAAAATGTTTTTAAGAAAATATGACCTTACCACTTTCATTGGTTGGATATCCGTGATTCCTTAAAAATAATGTTTTATAAAAAGGTTTCCAAGAATATTATAATGTTCTCCTACAATAATTAAAATAATTTTTACCCTTTTTTATCAATTAAACGAAATGGGTTTTCGAAAAGTGAATCATCTTGTCGTTTTCTTTTCAAGGCACATTTCTAAACTTTTTACCATGTAAAAGGAATATTGTTTTTACCATGTATGACATATAAGGATTTACCCACTATAATTTCATTGAAGTTTAATTTTCATTTTTAAAAGATTAATTTTTATTAAAATTCTTTTAAAATCTATTTTCAAAGTATATATTTTCAAATCATTTTCAATCTTCATTCATAAGTTTCAATGAAAAACAGTTTTCAAATGGTGTTCAAAATCGATTAAAATTTTTCAAAGGAAAAAAGGATTTAAAAATATTTTCAATTCTTAATTTATAAGTTTTAAATTTTATTTTAAATTAAAATAGTTTTCAAAATGTTTTATGTTTTAAATATAATTTTTCAAAGAAGAAGGATATTTTCCACAGTAAATGTTTTGAAAATATCATTCAAAATTATTTCCCATATAAGATGACATTTGTTGCTGTTACTCATGCCTTTATGGGGAAATGATTCAATGTTACCATTAATATTATTTCTTTTAATGGATTATGTTTTGTTGGCCTGATTTTTATGAAACCTGTTTCTCATTAACGGGTTATATGTTTTTTAAACTTGCTTCTTTCCACTAGTTATATTTATGGTGAAATGATTACGAAACATATATCATTTTCCACAATTTGTGATGTGATAACATGATTATAATACCAATTTCATTCAATGGGTTAGGATATGATTGTTTATGATCTTTTGGAACATTTATGTGTTATTTCACTATGAGATGGTTGGTACATATATCTCCTTCCAATGCATTGGGTAAATATTTATATCTCATGAGATAGGCATGGATAGAACGAGGAGTAAACTCAATTCAGTATTAGAGGGATAAAATGTGTAGTGAACTTGGTTTAGTAATACAGGTCTAGAACGGAGTGGGAAATTGGTTCAATAAAGGACTTCTTCCAGTAATATGGATTTGGAAGAGATGCCTTGACTACTATGAGAATCATATATATGCTTATGTGTTTTCCACAATTCAATTTTTTATTCATATGTTATGCTTTCAAGGATTATGTTTTATATTTTCTTATGATTCATGTCTTGTGAACTATTAAGATTTATGCGATTTTTTGTGTTTATGATCATTGATATGCAGGGTGTGATCTTTAAATGTTTTGATCACATTATCATACTCATATGCTCATGTTTATGCTTACAAGTATCCTTTTCTTACCCTTACTGATCATTTGAGCTCACCAGGATTCCTTCCCCATGTTATGAAGATATGTATTATTTTTGATGTGTCTAAGAAGTTTGCTAGACAATAATAACATACTGGGAGATAATTTATCACACTTTTCTACAAATTATTTGGTTTCCATGTTTCAAAAGGCATTAAAATAATATGGTCTTTGGGAGTCTATTTGTGTAATTTTTTAAGTATTCCAAAAAAGTGATGTAACGTTCATGTATGTCAAGATAATTTTGTTATAGTTGGTATTAGAGTGGAGGTTTAGTTAACTTTTAGAAACTAGGATGAGAAAACATTAGTAAGAACCCTAAGTACATGTCTAAGGATAAGTCTAAGGATAACAAAAAGGATAGGAAAATATCATGGAATTTTATTAAAGGATATGTTGAGTGGTTTCCTATAAATATATCTCTATCAAGATAATATAAGTTGATGTGGCTCTAGCATAGATGTACCTAAGAGTAAAAACTCCAAAAATATGTTCTGGGCCTTAATCGGATAATCTAATAAATGCTAACAGGATTTGTTGTATACCTAGTTTGACACTCGTATGGGATATGCTTTGGGAAGTCACAAACTCTTCATGAACCAATATAAAGGATTTAAATACTTTTTGGCTGTAAATAACCTAGGATAAACCTAATGTGACATAGATTAAGGATGTTTTCATAACTCAGACATCCTATATGTGACTTTTTAGGATTATGTGATTCCTCGCTATGATATTCATTTCTTACTCAATTATTCCTAGTTTTAGTCAATGGAGGGAACCAGAAGGGACTTGATTAACATTGAATATGATTGAAAATCTATTAATGAGAAGTCAAATTAGATGATCATATGAGTGAAGGATATTTTGATCATGCCTAATTAGTTTTCAAGGAAGATGATCAAAAATGTGTACCTTAACCAACTCTCAGACTAAGCCAGGAAGAGAAGAAAGGATTTTTTGGGGAGTTTAGGTAATGGAGACCATGGAGGAAATAAGATCCAGTTTCCTTTGTGTCAAGAATGTGGAAAAAAATCACCTAAGTCAATGTATTAGAGGAAAAAGAATGTGTTTTGACTGTGGAAAAGAAGGAAACAAATCATGTAACTACAAAAGAAAAATGAAGGGTTCAGCTAGCGATATCGATGGGAATATTTTCCTCACTAATACATCAAAAAAGGTAAAATTATTTAAGTATGGAATGAATGGCCATTATTAAAATTGATGGCCTAAGGGGAAATCTCTTGAAGGGAATCTACAATGTGGTATGAGTAATGGTTATATTTCTGATGATGATGAGCTAATAGATTAAATGTGAAAGTAAAGATGTATTAAATTAAATTATGTGGTAGCATAATTATGGCTTATGGATAAAGTGAAATAATTAATTTTTTAAGGTATTTGGATTCAAAAATTATGTTATATGAATGGTGAAATATACAAGGATTGTTTTTCACTAAGTACTTATAAGTTTATGTTTAATGTTTCCAATGTAATAGAAAAGTGATTTAATGAAAAGGTGATATTTTGACTAAGGGGAGATAACCCTTGATATGTTAAGATAATTTTTTATGTATAAAGATATGTTGGATAAGAACAAGTAAATTAGAAGGTATTTATTATCTCAGAACTGATAAAGTATATGCTGAAAAAGTATTCTATGTTATCATGGATAAAGATTACAACTTATTGGATTTAAGGAATATATCAAGTAACCTTTTTAATATGGAAGCATGCATGTTTTCCAAAATTATTCATGGTAATTCATGTTATAACCATGATTCAAGATAATATACAATGAGGTTATTCACTTGTTTGAAATGTGAAAACCAGGAAATATTTTCTGATATATGGGGGATCGATATTAAGCTAATTTCATGGCCTTCTTTTTACTATTTTCTATAGTTATATTTTAGAATATTTATAAGGTTAACCATTCATGAAATGTTTATGTTAAACTTAGGATGAACTAGTTATGTTTTAAGGTTGTATTGATAACCCTAGTTAAAAGTATATGTAGTGCTTAACCTTATTTAAAGGATGTATATATTATTTATTTTGGAAATTATATTAGTGTGGTTTTATAAAATGACATCACATATGTCAGGTGAGAAACAATCAATTTCGGAAAGGTTGTGGGTCTTGAACCCATGACCGAAGAATGATAAGGGTTTCATAACTACCATTGGACAATGTGATGTCCAGGTTAATGTATAATTACTTTTTATGAATAAATATTAATGATGAATTAGTATTGTTAATTTTTATGTTAAGTAATATTGATTTTTAAGATACAAATAGTTAGACTTTCTGTTCATTTATGGGCCTTATGATCTGTTAAAAGTGTATTTTAGTGCGTTATGAATCAAAGTTAATTTATGGAAATTCATTCCTTGAGGTAATGGATATATTATAAATTTATAAAATTATAACCAAAGTATGAAACTTTATTTTTAAAAATATATCAATAATTAATCATCATTCTTAAAGTGATCAAAAAAATGTTTTCCTAATACCTTAAATTTTGTTTAACTAATTTCCTTTGAAGTCATCATTAATTTATGACTTTGAGGCCCTCAATTTTTATTTGATAATTCACTTATTTTTTATTAATGAATGAAATCACTACCTATAAATATTTATTCTTTTCCTCTATGTCCAATCTCCACTCCCAAACTATGTTCTCCTATGTGGAAACCTACTTATATGTTACATTGGGTAACCATTACGATTCTAACTTTTCCATTTTAAGGAAAGTTTTAGTATTAATTTTTATGATGTGGGTTTCTATAAATGATGCATTCAAGTATTAAAACTTTGATAACCCAGATGAATTTAAAGGGTGAAATTCATTTTAATGGGGGTAGAATTTAACACCCTGAGATTTTGTGAATTAATTTAATCTTTTTTTTCATTTCACACAACACTAAAAATAGTTTATTTTATATTAAAGCACTATGTTTTGATTATGTGCACTACATGAAACATAAATTTTATCTTTCTCTACATGGAACATTGAGGTTAGCTTACATTACTTACAATACTAACTTTCCTCAATGGCTTTCATAATATGCACGACCGAGGTTTACTAAACAACAATATATTATTAAAATTTGATTATTTAATATAATAAGATATAAACAAGACTAGGATTTATGAATATTATTAACTAAATTATGAATAATATATGTTTTACACATATATAATATTAATTCATATCTTACCAATTAAATATAAATGAAAATATAAGAAATAATAGAATATAAATGATTTATTTTTATTTTTATACTCCCAAAGGTGTTTTGTCTTAATAAATTAAATTAATTACAATTACTAAGTGGTATTAATTTAATATATATTTTATATATCCAATAAAATATTTTTTAAATTCAGCCAATAGATTTGATATACATAAGATAATAACAACCCCAATTTTATGCTTAAAAACCAATATTTTTATAAAGGTATTTTTACTTCCTTTTAATAGAGAACCCATGTTAAATCCAATTTTTGGAAATTTTATATATTTAATATTTCAAAATAAAATTAATATTTTATTTATAAATATAAAAAATACTTTAGGATAAATATTTTGTATTTTTATGAAAGGATTCATTTTTTAATGAAGAGTTAAAAATATTGGACTTTCATTCAAAACATCATTTTAATATAATTTATTTACAAGGTTAAATTATATTTTAAATTTGTTTTAAAGATTAATTAGATTATATTTTTATAAATCAATCAAATTTAGTCCATTATAATCAATTTCATTTTGAAATAGACTATAAAAACATACCAAACTTTTGAATGTTTTTATTTTAAAAACCCGCATTGTTGACCAGACTATGGGATTAAATTTAAATTACTTTCTACCAATTATGTGTTTGGAATTTCAAAAAATTGATTCCATATTTGTAATTAGAATAATTTATAATTTTTAATTTGGTCAAATTATTATTTGACCAAAAATATTAGTACTGTAATTAAAATTAATTACAATGGTTAAGGTTAAATTAAGCTTAATATGGGACTAAACCTTAACCTTGAGACCCAAAAAACTATAAAAATATATTAAAACTATTTTATGGCCATAGTGTCCCCCCTTGACTCAACTTTGTACCATTATTTAACCATTTCAATAAAAAAACGTGGTTGGGTTTCCTTTCTTTTAAAATATAACAAGAGGGCCACCCCTCCTCTATTATAAAAGGTCAACTCTCCTCTCACCTCCTAACACCTCTCAAGCCACTTAAGTTAATCTAAAATATACCCAAATATCTCCCCAAAATCCCTAAATTTCTCCTTCAATCCTCCGTTTTTCATAAATCCTTCCAAGAAATCCCTTTATTGCAAACTGAAAGGAGTTACCCAATTAAGAGGTAACACCCTCCCATAAACTTTTTTCTTTTATTTTTTTATTCACTAACTTAAATGTTATTATTACATGATTTTATAACAAATAATGTTTCATAAATATATTAGGATGTTTTTATGTTAATCTTTCTACCAACAATTTCACAAAATTACATCTAATGGGTAACGAACATATTATTTACGTGTACGGCGGACTACCACCTCACTAAATGATGATTGTTTACTTTTCCTTCTATACCTCTCATGGTGGAAATTATGATTGAAAATATATTTATATATGTTATATATAATATTTATTATGTATTTAAACTTCTTTAATTCTTTTAAAACACATTTATTTATATATTCTATTTTGTGTTAATAAGTTAATTTCATTTGGGGATGTACAAACTACCGCCCCCTCAACGAGAGGTGATTTGTTTACACACTACATGGAATGTTTTAAGGATGTATTTAGTGAAAATATATGATATATATGAAATAATAAATCTAATTTAATAATTATGTATATATATATGTATTTTACTTTCTTTCTTTCAATACGACAATTAAAAGAAAATAGCATTCATGTGTACGTACGGATTGCCGTCTCTATGAACGGTGTATTACATTTAATGATTCCATATTCTATGGATTATTATAATAAAAATATAATGAAAATAAAATATATTTAAATCATGTTTTACATTATGGATATAATGGTATGAATATAGGAACCAAAGATATAACAAATTAAGACACATGTGAAAAACAAAGCGGATATTACCTGAATTGAAACCTTAACATAGAATTATTAACAAGTGGGTAATATAAATCCATAATAAATCCATATATGATATTATAAGAAACAATATGGTTTTATGATATATGTATAATAAAATTCATATTTATTATACAGGAGTTTTTAATGAGTACTATGAGAGTCAAGACACAAGGTAAAGGAATTTCATCTCACTCTTTATTTTCGTGAGATAAATGACTTATTCACCGCTCAATTAATTTTTGTGGTGTATATACTACCCATTAATGTATTATATGACTATTATAATTAAATATATGGTTATTTACATAACCATTTTATGATATTTCTATCACGGGGTTTAATTTTCAAACGATACCAAATCAGTAAATTAATTTAGTCTCAATTTTGCTTCTTTGGGACACATTCCATGTTATACACCTATATTTTTATATGAGGTGAATAAAATACCTTTGAAATGTTGTAACATAAGTCTCCTTATTCTCATGATATTTTAAATCTCCTTGTGATTTCATTTTCCTACATGGGGAGTATGATTCAAAGTTACCATGTGGTAAGAATTTATTGAAACAATCTCACCATTTATTGAGATTGTTTATGATCACATTTTCATTAATGAAATATTATGATCCATATTCCAAAAATAATAATTAATTTTTTATCCTATGGTTAGTATTTATGTATTCATGTATTATTACCATTTTTTCCACTCTTTGGTACTTAATACAATTAAGAATGTTTTTTAAGAAAATATGACATTACCACTCTCTTCGGTCGGAAATCCATGATTCATTCAAAACCATGTTTTCTAAAATGGTTTCCAATAATATTCTAATATTCTAATATGAAATTTATAATACATTTTTACCCTTGTTTTACCATTTAAACAAAAATATTTTTTGAAAAATGAATCTTTTTTTCATTTTTCGATCGAGGCACATTTCCAAACTTTTTACCATGCAAAAGAAATATTCTTTTTACCTCGTATAGCCTATATGGATTTAGCCACTATCATTTATTTGAAGTTTTATTTTCGTGTTTAAAAGTTTAATTTTTAATTTTTTTAAAAAAAATCTATTTTAAAAAAAAAAATTGTTCTCAAGCTTTTTTCATAAGTTTCAATAAAAAATGGTTTCAAAATAGTTTTCAACCTCCACAAAAAGTTTTCAAAGGAAAAAGTATTTAAAAATATTTTCAATGATTACATTATATTTTATCAAGTTTATTTTCAATGAAAATAGTTTTAAAAATGATTTATTTTTTAAAAATCATTTTTTAATGAATAAGGATATTTTTCTCAATATATGTTTTTAAAACATCTTTAAAAATTATTTTCCATCTGAGATGGAATTTGTTTGTGTTACTCATGCCTTTATAGAGAAATGATTCAATGTTACAATTAATATTCTTTCTATTAATGGATTATGTTCTTATGGAATTATGTTTATGAAACTCGTTTCTTTTTCATGGGTTATATGATTTTGAAAATAACGTATTTTTACAGGTTATGTTTATGATGAAATGATTATGAAACCTGTATCTTTCTCCATAGGTTATGATATGATTACATGTTTATGATACCAATTTCATTTCATCAGTTATGATATGATTTTATATTATATTTTGGCACATGTATATATGATTTCACTATGAGATGGGTGGGACCTATATATCCCTCCAACACATTGGGTAAAATTTTATCTCATGAGATAGAAATAACTAAAATAAAGAGTGAAACTGGTTCAGTATTACAAGGTTGTAATGAGGAGTGAACTCAGTTCAGTAATATAGGGCTAGAACAGGGTGTAAAACTGGTTCAGTAAAGGACATTGTTCACTCATATGGTCTTTTTAGTGATGCCTTGACTACTATGGAAATCATATATATGCTTATTTTTTTCCAAAATTCAATTTTTTATTCCTATGTTATGTTTTCATGGATAATGTTCTTTATTTACTTATGATTCAGGTATTATGAACTATCATGATTTATTCCATGATTAATGTTTATGATCTTTGATATGCAGGGTGTGATCTTCAAATGTTTTGATCACATTCTCATACTCTTCGGCTCATGTTTATGCTTACATGTCTCCCTTGTTTACCCTTTTTAAGCATATGAGCTCACCCCTTTTTATGTTTTCTTCCCCAGGTTATGAAGATATGTATTATTTTTTCTGATTCTAAGAAGTGTTCTAGTCAAGAAGAACCTATTGGGAGATAATTTAGCCCACTTATGTACCTGTGTTCATGTTTCCAACTTTCCAAAGGCACTAAACTAATATGGTATTTGGGTGTCTATTTGTGTAATGTTATAAGTATTTCTCAAAAGTGATGTAACATTAATGTATGTCAAGACTAGGTTGTTATAGAACTCTATTTAAATATTGTCAAGTCATTTGGTAATTAGAGTACCTTTTCCCTATGACACAAATGCCTCTTCTTAGAAGGCCATATTGGGGGTTCATATGTCAAGACATGTCACATGGCATAGTATGCATAGTCAAAATAGAGTTATTCATTGGATTTGGATTCTATTTTCACTAATAACTGTGAAAGGTTTTTGAGAAGTCAAACATTTTTTAAATTAAGTAGGTTTATAGAGAAATAATTACTCAAGGTGGATTCTAACATCTTGATAATTACATAATTAGGTATAGAGAACCTATTTAAGGATGGAAGGTGTTGTATGGAACCAATTCCATGAAGGAATGCGCATAGTTTAAGGTCACAATGGTTGGAACAATGAGATGGTAATAATGACTTTAATTAGTTATTATGGGCCTTGAATGATCCAATATACTTTTTAAAGAAGGGGGTATTATAAATCATAAATTGGGGTCTCTGATTTGAAGTGGAAGCATGAAATAGGTATGAAAGGGTTGTTCGTAAACTATATCCAAAAAGTGGGTAAAACTAAAAAAAATTTAGGGTGTACGAAGATAAGTGTATTTCCTTCTTAAGACATAGATGCATCTGGTTTATAGGCTATATTGGGGTTGTGTATGAAAACTCGTGTTTTGGTAATAGTATGTATAGTTAAAATTTAGGTGTACTTTGGAGTCAGAAGCTCTTCTCACCGATATCCAAGGAAGTTTAATGGAATTACAATTTTATTAAGAAATAAAGATCGATTTATGGGTAGAATATGTTCTGATAGAATGATGGAGGCATTTATACATCATCTTTCCATGACTGGTTGATTGTGATCTCATTGAGGGGTAGGTATTAAACACAATGTGGGTCTCATAAATATTTTCTTGCATAGATCTAGATCATATGTGGGTAAATGGGTATTTTATTTTGTTCAGGATAAGTGATGTAGGTGTAATTATGTATCTTATTGAAACTAGAATCAAGCCACATGTGGTTCTCTATAAGAAACCCCCTCTATAAATATGGCTTGTATATATAGAAGATGAATTCTTATAGATGGGGCTTGGATAAGAGATCCATGATTCACTACATACTTTTTCAAAATTTTATTCAAACCGCATATGGTTATCTATAATAATTCCCCTCCATAGATCTGTCTTGTATATAGGGGTGACAATTTTTTTTGATTTTGTATCTTTGAATAGGATAGGAAATCCCAACATCACTGTGTATCTCATCAAAATAAGAATCAAGACACACATAGTTCATGGATATAAAAGGTCCCCTACATAGATGTAACTCATATACAGTGGAAGGGGCATTTTATTCTTAGAATAAGACTATAAATGAGAGAACCCATGTCTAATTCTCCTATATAGATCTATATCATATGTAAAAGGTGGGAATCTTCATATTATGATTAAGATGATAGTATTTGGTTCTATGGTAGAGTACTTATGGGTCAATACATATCCTATAGTGATGGGAATAAATTTGGAATGTTGTTCTTTTATAAGACCCCCCCCCCCCTATATAGATCTAGATTATGTGAATGAGGTGGAATTAATGATATGAGGCATGGATGGGTTTCATGCAAAATACTTTTATATGGATCAAACTATCATGTATGGGATAAAGGGGCTATAGGGAATGGGTCATCCCGAGTGGTTTAAAGTTATGCATGAGGACTTTTACCTCACTATTTAATGACATACTTTAGGGAAATTTGTCTTATGCAATTTAAATTAATTCCACTAGTAATTTCATTGGGTATTTTAATTTTTGTAGCTCAAACTATCATTGGATAGTTTAAAGTCATGCAGGTCGGATAAATGTCATATAGTTTAATGTCATGTGACCAAGACATTGGACACACCATTTAACATCGGGTTGTGAGGATGTGTGTGCTATGTAGTTTAAATTCATGTCACTATGAATTGCATTGGATAGTTTAAAGTTATGCAACTCAGACTAGTGCTAGGTAGTATAAATTCATGTATCTTAGACTGGAATTATAAATTTTAAATTCATATAGCTTGGATTATAATTTAATATAGTTTAACATCATGTGACAATGACATTTCTCTATCATGATGATTATGAAAAGTATTTATTGAGAAACCTTACATTAGTAGGTGCATGATGTGTTCTCTAACCATTATGGACAATTAGTACGCTCCATTAGAATAGATCTTGTATATGATATAAGGTCATTCCCACTTTGGTTCATGTTTTTGAGGATTCTTCCCAAGTATCATTAGAACTCTAAGAGCTAAAACTAATTCTCCTTAGAGAAATGAATGGAGATGAAATTTCTTATTAAATTCTCATTCTACCTAATTTTGGGGAACCTATGAGTATTGTAGGGTACATAACCTTTTCTCATCAAGTCGTTCTGACTCATCTAATTGAATTTGAGATTGACCATTGTGTTTTTAGGTTTTGATGTGGAACATGGGATGGGATTCCCTTTTATGGTTTGATTGAGGCATATTTAGGGCCTCATTAAATCATGAATATCTACTTTTCCATTTGTTTTGTCTTCTCTAAAAACTCCCAATGGTTTCCTTATCCATAGCTAGGTATAGACCTACTTTACAAAGGCCAGTGGTCATTTGGATTTTTAGGCCCAGTGACTCTTGGGGACTCACATTGGTTGAGAGGATGCGAGTTCAGGATCACCACACCCTTTTGGGGGGAGTTGTTTCCTACACTAGCGCTCTCTTATAGATTTAATATGTGTTTGGGAATCTATTCTTAATACGGACATGGGAATGGTTACCCTAATAAAAGTACTATAGGTTAATTCTCTTCTATATGAAAAATATGAGGACCTCTTTAGTGAATACATCTATATGTATCTGGGATTCTCCATAATTTTTTGGTAATGAGTGGCTACTTATATGCTGAATTCATATAACCAAGTTCTTCAGAATATACTTCCATGTAAGGAGGTGGTTAATATCCCAAGGAGGGGATTGATCAATTATGTGGTGTCTTACGTATCCTAGTAATTGTAGGAATCATAACCCACATAGTTCATTCACATCCTTGGTATTGGCCCCAAGGTATATACCATTGTATAATGGGTGTCTGTATCGTTTCCCCGATTAATGGATATTCATGATGCTCATTGAGGTGTTCGTTGCATCCCCCTAATCCCATGTGAGATATACTCGGTGTGAGAAATAAGGTTGGTAGCAGATGATCATCCTCATGGAATTTAGATATGGATCTTGGGTATTGGAACAATACTTGGGTGTTCGGTATAGATCTTGGTCTATGAGAGAGCATCCTATGTACCCTATGTGTGGTAGGAATCGGAGTCATTATAGTTTAGTTTGTATCAGGGTATTACACAATGAGGTTGCCCCAGATGATCAATATGGAGCTCGAACCTCAAGGAGAGGTAGCCTATATAACCAAGATATAGTAGGAATCAGAGTATTCATAGTTCCCTTTATGTTAGGAATTACACATTGAGGCTACCTTGTATTATTGGAAAGGTTTATTGAACATATGTCATGATCATTGTAATTACCTAAGCCCATGTGAGCCATGATTTTTTTTTGAAATAAGGGATAACAAACGATAAATGTCATTTCATTGAGTAAGGGCCTTTAATAATGGGATTTCCCTTGATGATTAATATGGATATTTAACCTAAAATAGAGGTAGTCTGCATATCCTGGATATGGTAGGAATCAGAGTTTTCGAAGTTCCCTTTATGTTGGGACTTACACATTGAATCTACCTTATGCCATTATGAAATATTATAGTAACGATTTCAGGATAATTTCAATTACCTAAGACCACGTGAGCCTTGATTGTTGTGAGAAACAATGGATAAAAATGATCAATTTCATTACTTTGAGTAAGGGCCTTAGATACTAGGATTGCACTGAATGATTAATATGGAGATCGATCCTCAAGAAGAGGTAGCCTACATATCTTAGATATTGAAGGAATAAGTGTTTTTGTAGTTCCCTTTAATTTGGGACTTACACATTGAGGATTCCATATTGGTTGGGGCTTACATGCCAATAACGGGCCATATTATCGAGTCCTAGGATGCCTTGGTGACATGGCCTTCTTATCTGGAGGGTGTTGCATGACCCAGTTGGCATGTCCTGGGAGCCATCACATGACCTTTCTTGAAACATATGGAGGGTTTCATGATAGTAATCATGAATTAGTCCAATATATGCCATTTATCTTGGATTACACCTCTAGGAGACATCGCGACACCTATCTGACCCGTCTGGAGGGTGCCACGAGTCTCAACTGACTTGCGAAGATAGTGATGTGAGGGCTTGGCTTTCATGTCCAGATGATTTTGTGAGACTTGTAAGACATCATAGGACACCATTATATGAGTCAGGTGATGTGTATGAGGTATGTCACATGTCATGGGTGGTAGACCCAAGGGGTATGCAAGATCAAAGTTGTGTTCATGGGAGATTCGTGTTACACATCCTGGCATGTCTGCAGTATTCAGCATGACCCAAGTGGCATGCTGAAGGAGTGTTATGAGATATGGGTAATGTGTCCTGGTGTTTTCACATGTCTTTAATTGATACATTCATAGTTTATGGGGTATCAGTCATCTCTTTCACTTAAGCCTTCCACCTTTTATCTTGGTTCTCACCCTTGTATTGTGAATACCTCAATTTTGTTCAATGTCAGTCATCTTGAATCTCACATGATCTAATGTTCTAGAAAGATTTCCTTCACATAACCCACCAGAGTCCATTCGCATGATCTATGAATGATCACGCAAAGTGAATTATTCTTAGATCATGACTACTCCAGATGCCTGTCGGTATATTACCTAACAGAAAGTCAGTCGGTCGCAAGATCACTCTGAGAAGTCTGTAGAAGTCAAGAGATATATCCTATAGAGTATTGGCATCAATAATTTAACCCTTTATTTATGTTAGGGTGTGTAATTTATAGGCCTCACTCCCAAGTATACTCTCCAATATGTTCATCGTATCTGGCATGAGTCCAGGCTGGAACCAACGAAGGGGTCTGGCGCCACGTGGTTTCGAGAGTCTCTGTCATGGACTACTTCAGGTGTGTCGCCTAATTTTCAGTGATCGTGAGTCTCCTCCATCAACAATTTCATTATTTGATTATTTTCCAATTATTTATGACTTTTTTGACCATGCTTACATGTCTAAGGACCTTCTTGTCATCATGTTATCATGTCCAAGGGTCCTCACGGGATCTGAGTATCTATTGGAATGCACTCATGAGGACTTAGGTGGATTTTCTTAGGGTCATGTGGGATAGTGTTGTGGGTGATTTGGGTGAATATAATGCCTTTTAGTAACCATTAACACCTCTCACCTCCCAATTTTTATCTCCTTTGTTTTATGTGACAATGGTCGGGAGTCATGTGAGGTTGCATGAGTGCTATTGAGGATATTTCTTCTAGTTTTCGGTGATGTGTCACATGAACAATATGGGTCATATGAGGGAACAAGTGCACTTCACGGGAAAAAAAATTCTTTCTCCCTTAACATGTTTAGTACTTTTCTAGAAATTCCTAGGTACTTTTGTGTGGTAGGTCTGTCAATCCAAATATCTTCTGTGAGATGAGAAAGACATGTCACCAAGGACTCATGGTGTGTCGCATGTCATTCAGAGACCGTGAACACATCTCGTCTCCTCCATTTTTATCTTCTTTTTTTATGTGAAAAAGGTTAGGAGTCATGATAGATTTCATGTGTGATATCTAGGGTTTTTACTTGATTTTTGGATAATGCCTCATGTGACCAATATGGGTAATATGAGGAGTGTGCAAGTACGTCATGGGAAAGTCCATTTGTTTTCCCTTAGAGTGCTTCAGGGTTTCCTAGACATGTATGAGGACTTCTGTGTGGAGAGACTGAAAAACCAAATGGTTTGAACTAGATGAGGTGGAAATGGCCCCAAGGACTTGTGGAATCTCAGGGATCACTTGGGGTGTGTGTCGCGTGTCTCTCAGTGACTATGAACCCCTCTCACCTCCTCCCCTTTATCTCCTTCATTTTATGGGATGAAGAATGTGAGGTAATGTGAGTTAGATCGAATATCATCAAGGGATTTTATGCTTCCCAATGATTATTTGGTGCATGATATTTGAGGCCAATGGGGGTCTCCCTCTTTAGAATGTCATTCCTTCTATTTTCTGAGGATTTCCGATGGTTTTCCTGGAACTTTCCAATGAAAAATCATGCATCCTGGGGGTGTTCGTTCAATTTTATAAGGGGTAGCTTTTCAAGTGAATGTTGGTTTGTTTAAGGGGGCTCCTCAGGACTTATCGTGGGTTATAACCCATACATGGAGCCTTCATGTGACCTTGAAATAGTCACGTGATCATGAGTCCCTCAGAGACTCATGTGATCCACATGTCTTTGACCATCCTCATCTTACTTTTATTTTGTGGGAAAAATAATATCCATATTCATGTATTTATTAATTTGGGATTTTTCTGATGCTTATTTGGTTGGCATCAACAAATGCCCCCCCCCCCAGGAGCGATGTCTGAGGGGACAAGGGCTCGATTCTGAGGAAAAACTAATGCCCACTAGAGTCATTGATGGTGTCCCTAACCAATGATTTGGTTGATGTTTGGTCCATCAGGAGACCTTTGGTATTCCATAAAATTTCTATATATAGAGGGTAGAGGAAAATCCATTCCAACAGCCACCTCCTACTTCAGATTTCTCCTTTTTTTCTCATCGCAAGACTGTGCTACATACACTGATTACGAACCATGTCTTCTAGTTGGCTCCACGAGTCTATTCCACTAATTATCTTGTGAAAGTCCTCTTCAAACACTTCACTTTGGTAATTCCTTGACCTTTAGTTGTGAGTACTTGGGTTTTCTTTAGGATTTCATGAGATTCATTAACCGGATGGCTTGATCACTCATAATTTATGTGACCATGTCCTGGTCATGTGATTACGAGTCCCAATGGGGGTCATACGATGCACGTGATTCCTTGTAGGTGTTATGTGACCTATGAGTCTTCTAGATATTAGGAGATTTGTGAGCTCCTTGATTCGGTTCACGAACCCTTTTCTGAGTCATATGATGTGCATGATACTGTAGAGGCCTTTATGCCTTTATTATTGACAATATTTTATGTTCCATTTATATGAAATGTACCACTTACTTATTTTTATATGTGTTTTAGTTCTCACCAAGGTTCCTTAGCTATGGCCAATCAAAGTGCCATGATTTCTAGGAATCACAATTCGGATCCCCATTATCGCATGCATGCTGATAATGATGTCCTATAGAGGTTCCTTTCATCCATATTTTATAATTATCCCTTATCTGATCGACTTCTATTGTATGAGTTTGTCTTTCTATATGATGCCACTATACCTCCCCATATTTTAATCTTCCATTCTTCTGGGTATCAAGCTCCCCCGACTACATTCAGGTGATAATAACTGATGATGGTCATCTAGCTACATCTAAATCTCATGGATTGTATTATATGTTGACCAATTCTCCACTGTGCCTAGATGTCCATGATCTCACTTAGAAACCTATTTCCCAGAGCTATTCAAGCATATTTTCTTTTTCTCAGGATGCCCCTAGTGGAAGATGGTACTGAAAATGGGAACTTCTTCCTAGTTTCAATTTCTCTAATGAATGGGCATGGTCAGTCTAGGTGAGGTAGAGCTATTAAGAATTTGTTGATGATCTATACAGGGTTCATCTCTATGAAGCTGAGTGGATATCTAAATTTATCATTTACTGTCAGCTTGACAATCTCTAGGAAATGATCAGTCGTTGGTGTCCTTGGACCAACGCATTCCACCTTCCTCACAGTGAGGTGGGTATCAGCTTATGGGATACCCATTGGCTAGGGTGCATTCAAATTCTGGGAGAAATTTATGATGAATTTATCCAGGTTTCCGAAATTTTGGATGATCCTATAAAGACTCTAGTTCTAGTGGAGGAGATGTTCATCATTGCGAGGAAGAAATTGTGGAGAGAGATGATAGTATGTTTTCTTCTTTCCTTTACCAACTAGATTAATATTTTTTTTGTGGAAACGGGGTTAAAAAAAATGTTATTCATTCCCATTTATGCCCCTCCAAAAAAGTATGCGACAACGATGGCTTTTATTGGGACATTCTAGAAGCTAGGGAATACACTTCCTGGGGCTATCAGGTGAACCTAGAGGTTTATTTGGGCCTTAGGATGGTAGGTTTTCTTGCTATGTTCTTGAATGGGTGGATTTTCTCAAATGAAGATGCATTCCCCGAAATTCATGTTAGCACCTTGGAAATGGTGGCATGACTTGCAAATAAGTTGGTGTCTCAAGTTTTCGGTATTAGTCCTTTCAGGCCTCTACCAAATGATAGGCCATATCAAACATGGAAACAGCCCCTACAGGATCAAAAATCATATCCAAATCTTATTCATCAAGATGGGAGATCAGTTACATTTATACGAGTACAAAAATACATCCCAGATCTCGAACATCATATTCTATCCTAGACTATTACACATGTCTGGAGTAATTCCAATGTCCCAAACCCTTGTAGAGGTCAAAGGTGCACTACAAAAATCTGATAGTTTTGACTTTTCTACCTTTCTTTCACTGGGTAGTCTGATTATTGATGATGGTAGTGGATCTCCCAATGAAGATCATATATGATATCTCTTTGGGATGGGGTCCTTCCATCCATGGTGGATGAGATAATTATCTTTGATCCATACATTCTATATCAATTTTCCCAAAAGTTCAACTATGTTAAGGGAGTTTCCCCCATTCCTTTGGCTACCATCTGAGGGGACTGACATCCTGGCATCATCCGCCAATTTTAGAAGATATTATCCTGTGAAGATACCGGAGCTATGATCATATTTCTTCCTACCTATGTTCCCACTTTCCTCACCCCACATTATTCCTAGGCTTGGGTAATGGTCTATCCCAATGGAGTGTTAGGCCAGCTGGTCCGCCATGTGGATAGGCCTCTTGAATCACTAATTCCCCTATTTGTGGAATCAATGGAATTGATTGAGGAATCATTCAAGGCATCATGGAAGCAAGATCACTCTGATAATGGTTATCTGGATGGTAAGTAATATTTTGTTAAGGAGATCAGTCCTCCCACACAGGCTATGGATGAAATGCATATTGGGAGGGGGATTCTTCTCCTATTTAAGAATTGATCCGACTGGTTAGAGATCCTACTACCATACCTACATTATCATATACTGAGTTTCAGTTACATCATAAGATGATATGGGGATGTATCAATGTCTTTATTACTAAGACCCCTCTAGAGATATTCTTCCATCAAGGGGAGCAGCTTCTCTAATTATGTCATGATCTAGGGGTAGACGAATTCAATTGATAGCCTTTGTATGAAATTATTCAATGTATTATCTTGACCCAAAGAGAATTTGATGAATATTAAAGGGGTATGTATAATTTTATGAGTGAGTCCTACCTTTACAAATAAATGAGGGTGTTGAAAAAGGCACTAGAGCAGGGTCGTCAGTTTTTGTCTGAACTGCATGCCCAAATTGATGCTTGGATGGCACATATATGGAGTTATGAAGAGATTATTGATCATCTGATGTTAAAACTATAAAAATATTTGACCTCATTGGCCAAATATAAGAGGAGTTTTGAAGATTTCACTACTCTATTCGAAGGTCTTTGTCTTAAGGTAGAGGCATAAGAAGCGGGGAGGGAGACACTCCAATGCTTATTTGATGCCTCCTACCAGACTCTTGTCGACCTTGCTAGCGTTTCCAACCATATTTTGTTGTGATTAAATATTTTTTATTACATCCCATACTTTCTCACTACCCTCAATTTTTTTAGGTTTTTGAGAGACTCCAAAATGTGGAGATTCCTCCCTCTTTTTCATACTATGAATGGATGAATTTTATGATCTTACTGTTGTTTTAGAAATTACTGTTGATACCCATCCCTCACTTTGTGATGAATGAGCATGAATTCTTGATGTGTAGAGGGATCATCTGGGAAAGAGATATATCCTAAAGAATGAGTGATTTTCCTATATGTGGAAAGCATATCGGGCATGATATGGCCATGTAGTTGGCCCCACAATAATTTCCGTGTTCCTTATTTTAGGTTCTTTTATCTTTGACCATATGTTTCTTTAGATTAAGGTCTTTTCGATTGTACCATTTTTTGATTTAGTTTAGGATCTTTTAGCTCTAACCACATGTTGCCTTAGTTTACATTATTTTAGCTTAGACCATCTATTTATTTATTTTATGTTCTTTTAGCTTAGACCATATGTTTATTTAGTTTAAGGTCTTTTAGCATGGACCATATATTGGTTCAGTTTATGGTCTTTTATCTCAAACCATGTGTTTCTTTGGTTTAAGGTATTTTGGATTGGACCATCTATTGCTTTATTTTAAGTTATTTTAGCTCGAACCATATTATGCTTTAGTTTAAGGTATTTTATCTTTGACAATCTATTTCTTTAGTTTATGGTTTTTTATCTCAGACCATTTGTTGCTTTGGTTTAAGGTCTTTTAGCTCAAAGTATCTATTTCATTTGTTTAAGGTCTTTTAGCTCGGACCATCTATTACTTTATTTTAAGTTATTTTAGCTTGGACCATCTGTATCATTAATTTAAGGTCTTTTAGCTCGGACCATTTATTGATTTAGTTTAAGGTCTTTTATCTTGGACCATCTATTTCTTTAGTTTAAGGTATTTTAGCTCAGACCATCTATTGCATTAGTCTAAGGTCTTTTAGCTCGGATCATATGATCATGGGATATGGTGAAGACATGCTAGGAATAAGCCAAAAAATTCAAAGGTGCTGGATCCTTCCATGGTGTTTCTGAGGATCATGAGGATTGTAATGTTCTTTTTCAGAGTGATGCATTTGGTTGACTTCTATAGGTGTATATGCAGGATCCAAGGGCATGTATTCATAGTTAAGAAAAGGGTACTTGAAGACATGTATCTTTTCCAAGGGCTATGGAATATTTATGGTAGTATTATTTATGAGGTTGGAATACTAGGGATACCAATATTTCATGTACATTTGGAGTATGGATGATGTAAATCATAACTCAAAAGTTTGAGTCCATGAATATGGGATGGTACAAACATGTCGAGTATATCCCTTAACATTATGAAATTCCATGTTCTGTCGTGGTGCTGCAAAGGATCAAAGGGATCAAATCTATTTTATTGAATGGAGAAGATGAATTTAATTAGTGGTTAAGGCCCTTATGGGTCGATAGAATAGCCAAGAAGAGATGATCTCCACTACATTCAGAGGGCAATGGAGGACTTGCGAAGAATCACACTTTTGGATGACGAAGATGGGTATGGAAAGAAAGCTATCCAAGAGGGGTTTTGGAACCCTAGGATAGTTATCTCTTAAAGTGAATATCGATCTCTATGACCTCCAGTTTTGAATCATGAGACATGTTCCATCAAATATTAGGCCATGAAGTGTCACCATTTTTACTTGAGAAAGGGTAAAAAACATTCTGATGTAACATCAAGGATATCTAATCCGCTGGAATGGTTTGGTGTAGGGACTTTAAATCATGATCCAGAGTTCTCAAGTTGGGATAATTATATGGTATAGTCATACAAGGATAAGTTCAGACATACTAATATATTGAGTGCTACTGTGATGATGTCAATGCTTATGAGAATTGGAATGCCTTTTTTTAGAGTGACAAGTTTGGTTAAAGTCCATAAGTGCATATAGAGGATCCATGGATATGTATGCTTAGTCACGAAAAGGGCCCTTGAAGCAGGATATCCTTTCCAAGGGCTATGGAAGTTTATAGTGATTTGATACACCCCAAACCATGAAGTGTGGTTTTTGGAATATTTAAATTCCAAGGAGGGTTTGAGTACCCTAAAAGTTGTGCCACCACCTAGAAAACATATTCTCATGGAAAGGAAATGTGACCAAAATTTCCCTAACTTTTTCCTGGACTAGTGGGTCTAAAGAGAATAGATTGAATTTTACTAGGGTTATAGACCCTATGATATTTATGCATTTTATGTTTACGCCCTAATGTTTTCCTAAATTCTGGTAATGGGGTGTTTAGCAGGCGAAGACTCAACTTTTTCTTAGGTATCCCTTTATGGGTTTTAGGCCTAATGATATTTTTTCTCTTTTATTAATAGTTTAAGGTCTTTCAATTGGGACCATTATGGTCTAGAGTTTAAGGTCATACATCTTTGACCAAATCATATACAGTTTAGGGACATGACTTGCTTGGAACTAGTACAGAATATGTTACATAAGAGCCTAATTTGGATACCCAGGGTCAAGAGTACTCAAAAATATTTCTAAGAGAGGGGTGAAGATGTCGTAAATCACGACTTAAGTTTATTAGGTGATGAGTAATGATATGGGATGTCTATACAAGGATTAGTTCAGACACACTGAGGTTTTTAGTGTTGCCACGATGATGTCGATGCTCATGACAATCAGAAAGTCCTTTTTCAGAGTGATGCATTTGGTTGACATCCATATGCACATATGCAGGATCCATGGGAATATATTCAAAGTCAATCAAAGCATCCTTGGATCAGGATATCCATTCCATGGGCTATGGAAGGTTTACAGTGACCCAGGATGCTCAAGACATAAAGTGTGTTATATGGGTTTGAAGTTATCTTTATTGATGGTGGAATCACCTCGTACTCTAGTTGACTAAGGTAAGTCTATTATGGTCCATTAATAAGTAATTAAAAATTGGAGATAGTCTGTATAGTTTATTTTCATGTATTAGGTATGTTTGTCTCCATGATGTTTAATTTCATGCAGTAAGGACATATTTTTGTGCAATTTAATGTCATGATATAAGGATGTAGTTGAACCATTGTTGATAAATTGTAATTTCATGGTTGGGCCCAAGGACAGAGACTGGGCGTCACTACATATCTCATGAGAATGGAAATAAAAACACATGTAGTTCTATAAAATCATGAATTTTAATGTATTATAGCGAGGATGATGTATCATGGTTTAATTTTTTATTTCAAGGACCTATGTTTATGTTTTAGGATCATGTGGTTTAGACTAAAAATGAAGATTCGAACAAGGATATGCGTAGTGTGCTTCCATGAAACAACCTGATCTGAATGAGGACTAAAGATGTCTCATACACACCATTCACCCTTCCAGGAAAACATAGGCCAAGGGGCTGAAAATGATTAAACACATGGCTGGGCATGAGGGTGAAGCGTTTGGGCATTTCTACATATCTCATCAGGATGAGAATTAATCTACACACAGTTCTAGAAGTTCCATATAGTTTAACTTCATGCAGTAAGGATGAAATCGAACCATCGTGAATTGAAGGGGGTATTGTGGTTGGGACCGAGAATGGAGGTTTGGTGTAACACCCCAAACTTCTACGATACACTTCTCCTTGAATAATACAGTAGCGTGTGTTGTACGCAACTTCGAGTTCTAACACACCACAACCAATCAAACTAGCCGTTATGAATAGTAATACCCACTTTTTAAAATTTTGTAAATTTTATCTTTCAAAATGGACATCATTTTTGGATTCAGAATATCGAAATTATCTTAGGGTTAATTTTTGGTATTTTTCTGAAAACATTCTATTTTTGAGGAATAGTGTAGAAACCCTGAGTTATAGTTTAAAACCGAATTTTTATTTGAATAATTATTTATTTTATTTATATTTAATTAAGGTCTAAATAGATACATAATACCTATATAAGTTCAATTTAATTCATTGGAGTTAGTTTAGAATAATTTTAGATATATAAAAATTTTATTGAACTTTTCACCGTCTTTTACCCACCTCCTAGGAGAATTTCCAAATTCACATAAAACTTAATTTTACGGCTTCTGTGAGTGGAATTTAGAAAATCCTAGAGACACGGTTAATATCAACGAGTAAAATGTGGTTCAATGAGATAAAAATAATTTTTGGTGAATAGTAACTTTTTACTTTTATTTACCATGGTTAAAAGTAAATAGGGTAATTAAGGGTAAAAATGATATTAATATTACACTAACACATGTCCTAATTATATTGGAAAAGTGTATCTTGACCAAAAACAACCTTAGGAATAAAATATTATCATTTAGGTCCACTTGGATCAGATTAGGACATTTATTATTATTTAATTCAAAGAAGAGTTAAAAGAGTTAAAATCAATGTTTAATTACAAAAACATTTTTAATATAGGGTTATATTTAAGTTAAATTTGATTGTAAATATTCATTAGAAAGCTTAAAATATTTACTAAATAATGGAATTTTATTTATAATTTTTAGACATTAAATAATTTAATTTATTTATGACACGATGGTGATGCAGTAATTACCTAATTAATGAAATATTAAAATAATTGATATTATAAAAATCCAAATAAATGTAATTTGAGACTTTTTATGAATTCCAATAATTTTATAGGTTACTATGAAATATTATGATTGGTTATATGAATTATTTTCGAAGTAATAATGCTTTTATGAATTTATCAAAAACAAAATACCCGATAGTGTCAAAATTGACATAAAAGAGTTTTTAAAACAAATATTATATTATTAATTGATATTCTATTCCTAAAAATCTAATGTTCGGAAAAATTACTTATATCATTATAGTTGTATCATTAATGGACCACTTGGGGGTCTTTTGGAAGTATATAGTATGTTTATTAACTATATAATATAAAAATACAAAGAGACAGGGAAAATGTCAAACTATTTAACTAAGAGTTAAATCAAAAAGATAAAGTTAATATAGTGACCCAAACATGTCTAAAGCCTAGTGGTTGAGTTTTCTTTTGACCTATCCCTACCTTAACCTTTAAATAATACACTTTGGAGCCATTAGAAACCGAATATGAATTTCATATAAAATAATATTTCTAGCTCTTCCTAAAGAGCCCCTCACCCCTCTTATAAAAGGGCACCCCCCCCTTCTCACTAATTCACACCTTCAAAGCCATTTGGATCGGCCAAACCCTGCCCAAATATTCTCTAAACTTCCCTCACTTAAACCTATAGGCCTTAGTTTGATCATAGATCCAACCTAAGGATCCCCTTTGATCAAATCAAAAGGAAGAACCCGAAGAAGAGGTAATGTCTTCACCACCCTCTTTCAAGTTCCTTTTTTCTTCCACTTATTCTTTATTTGTTATTTCCATTCTAAAATAATAACTCCAGTATCTTTCACATACTATGATGTTATTATAAATATGGTACAACCATATTTAGTATTCTATCCATCCATTGAATGACATGTCACCATACGTGCGTACATACGGCTTACCGTCTCCACGTCGTGGTGTAATTGTTATTCAAAACATTATTATTTGGATGGGTATAATAATGATGTGTAATTCATGTAAATAATAAATATAACATGATAATTATTCTGTATATATGATACACCATCCAATTATATATTGTTTTAATATCAAAATAATGATATTGTCCCTTGTGCGTACGTACGGACTACCGTCTCCCCAAACACGGTGAGATTCATTCCCCATCGTATCCATTCAAGACTAATTTTCATTTGATGATTAAAAATAATGTTTAAAGACTTGATATCATTCTGTATATGAATAATATACAACCTATCCATAACAAACACGGCTTACGTAACAAATCATAAAAAGGAAAATGAGTAAGTTAACACCCAAAACGACGATAATACTAAGATATTATAAACAAAGAAATGTTAAAAGATCATATATGATATCATATTAATGTATATGATTCTTGTATAATTTAATAACAATTATGTCACCATTATAAATGAGGTTAATCTTCCCTCTACCAAGGAAAAGTACAAGGTAAGGGTTTATTTCACAATCTCTTCATTATCTGAGGTTGTTTATATGTAATTATCTGTTGGGGCCTCTTTATCATCCACATCCATGTTTCTTAAAATGTATTTCAAAACATTCTTACTATTTTACATAATATGGGTTAAATTCATTTATACCCTTATTTTACTTTTTATAAGAAGTTTATAAAGGAATCTTTCTGTCATTTTCCAAACAAGGTCCTTTTTAACCTTTTCGAAAGAATTAAGGTAAGAATGCCTCTTTTAACTTATAAGGCAGGAGTGGCTATTTTCCACTGTTATAAAATCTTTGAAGATTCCCTTAAAAGCTTATAATAATATTTTCAAAGTAAATTTTTTCTTTTATAATTATGTGACTTTTAAATGATTTAAAAAAAGTGATATTTCTATCAAATAGTTTTGATTTCATCTATGTCAACATCCTTTGATGGATATTAAGCTTATTTGAAGTTGATTTATTATGATACAAAACGTCCATATTGTATTGAAGGTTTTTTGATATGCTTGACTGTGGATGTGTTATTTTTATACCATTCCTGGTTTATGGAGAAAGTATTGACATTTCGTATGCTAATTTAATATGAATGTTTTTGTTATGTTTAAACCTATTCATATGAGGAATGAATTGGACTTAATAAGTGGCGGGTGGAGCCTTCTATATCCCCTCGATGCATCAGTAGGTCTCATGAGACAAAATAGTGTTTTGGCACAAGACCTGGACAAAATCTTATTTTTAGTCTTGGTACAAGGCCTTGACTATGTGGTTATGATAGTCTGACATTATGAATTCCATCATTATGAAAGTGGTTATTGATGTTGCATGTGATTATTCTACTAGTAGAATATCCATGGGAATAAGTAAATGGAATTATTTCATTTTATTTTTGCCATATTATGATGATGATCAAGTTTAAAAGGATTATGTTTTAGTTATAAATTTCCTTAAATGTTTATGCTTATTTATGAAAGTTTCCGCTATATTGTTATCCTTACTAGGCATTTGAGCTCACCCCTTTCTATGTTTTATTTTTTCCTGGATGTGAAGAAGTATTTTATGAATGACTTGCAGGGATAGTTTAAGGTGATATGAGTGTGGAGACAAGATGTTGTTATAGTTTTCACTTTATGATGTAATGTAAACTTTATGAATGTATCTAGTGATTCCAAGGCTACTAAACTAATCGGTATTTCGAGACTTGATCTTTTGTGATCATTCCAATGTTATGTAATAATGCACCGACTTTTGGTAACTGGGGTCGGGGCGTTACAGTTGGTATCAGAGGAAGTTTAGTACAAAACCTGGAAGCTAGATTTAGATAAACTCTTATTAGAGCACATAGCCCTAAGATAGACTTTGAGGATTAGTATAGAAGAACATCCTAGAATTTTCGTATTGTATATATTTTGTGAGTTTTACGAGAAATATGTTCCTGTCTGGATACCAGTAGGTAGAGTCTACTCTGGCACAGATGTACCTAGGGGTAAAACCTGAAAACACCACTTTGAGCTAGACTCGAATGGGAACTGGTGCACGAAAATGGGACTTGCTGCACTCTTGGTTACGACACTCCCGTGGGATATGTTTAGGATAATTATCATTTTCTTTACAAACCGTTATGAAGGGTTTATGAGTATATACTTCCTCTAAGAAAACATTTTATTATGATTATGGATTATATCCTTAAATAATTCAATTTATGTTAAGTGTTTTACAAGAATGGAATTATGTATTTTGATTCATAAACTGATCTAGTTTATTCCATTGTTTAGAAATCGAACATAGTGGAAGAAATGGAAACCGTATCAATGAACGCACCCAATGTAGGGATTTCCCTCCTGCTCAAGATAATTATATTGGAGCTGGTGATGCAACTAGTACTGATCAGCTAATCACCATACTGGGACAACTCACTCAGGTTATGAATAATAACCTTACCCATATGGAGGACCCTGATCCACAGTGTGGAGGATCAATGTTAGATCGATTCATGAGGAAAAAATAACCAACATTCAATGGGATTACAAATCCCTTAGTATCTGAGCAATGGGTAAATTCCTTAGAGAAAATATTCCATGCCTTGGGGAGTAGTGAAAGGGAAAACGTTATCATGGAAGTTTACCGCCTCACTGGAGATGCTGACCAAAGGTGGTCATTGATTCAAAACATGAAATAAGATGATGAAGTATCAAATATGGTATGGCATGAGCTCAAAGAGATTTTCTTAGAAAAATAATTTCCTCGTGACCATCGAGTATATATGGAAAGGAAATTTATGAGTATGAGGAAAAATAAGGATGAGAATATCGCAATGTTTGAGGCTAACTTTACACGGTTAGCAAGGCATGCTGCAGATTATATATGTAACCCAAGAAGTAAGATTGATTGTTTATTTGATGGGTTAAAACCATTTCTCCATCAAGCATTAGTCTCACAATCCTTCTCATCGTACGAAGATATTGTCTCATGTGTTATCAAGACAGAAAAGGAATTCTCTAAGTCTTAGGACTTTAAAGAAAAGCAAGAGAAGAAGAGATCAACTGATCACTCTAGAAATGGAAATAAGGGGAAGAAGGGAAAAGTTGAATATCCATACTATAGTAAATGTGGGAAGAAACACCCCATTACATGATTGAAAGGAATGGGAGTCTGTTACAAGTGTGGTGAAAAAGGCCACCAAGATCGTGATTGCAAGGGGAAGAAAGAAGCTATCGATGTTCAATTATACAACTGCAGAAATATGGGACATTATGCAAATGAATGTCCTAAGCGTCAGGGGAACTTACCTCCAAAAAGGACAAGGGATCAAGGCCAAGCTTATGTTATCACTACTGCTGAGGTAGAAGCTCCGAAAGATGTGGTGGCAGGTAATTTAATGGTTTCCTCAAGTTTAGAAAATGCATTATTTGATTTTGGATCATACCATTGTTTCATATATTCCCAGTTTTCTAAGAAAATTAGATATTTCCAATTTGATTTAACAAGGGAGTTGTCAGTCAAAACCCCTAAGGGAAGTATCATTGCTATAAAGTTTTTTCAATCAGTCCCCATTAAGGCATATAAATGTTCTTTATCTGCTGATCTCATCATCATACCCAAGATTGAATTTGATATAATCCTTTGTATGGATTGCCTTTCGGACCACAATGCAAAGATTTATTGTAAGAAGAAAGAGGTTACTATTTTTTATGATGATGATAAGGAACAACTTATCTTTAGAGCAGAATCATCACCACCTAATTCTTATCTAGATCCACCCCCAGTAGCTCAACTAAATTCAATTATCGGGGAGGAAGATAATGAAATAAATGTGAATGAGGAAAGGAATGTTCAAATAGAGGATGCACCTATTGTGAAATAATATGTAGATGTGTTTCCAGAAGATTTAATTGGTCATCCTCCAGAAATAGAAATTGATTTTTCCATTTATTTAATTCCTGGTTCAAGGCCCATATCAAAGACCCCTTATATAATGGCAACTGTGGAATTAGTTCAACTAAAGAAACAACTAGAGGAATTGAGTAATAAGGGATTTATTCGCCCTAGTGTTTCTCTGTGGGGATCCCCTATCCTTTTTGTTAAGAAGAAAGATGGATCTATGAGGTTGTGTATCAACTACAGGGAAATCAATGTTATAACAATAAAGAATAAGTATCCCCTACCTTGCATTGATGATTTATTTGACCAACTACATGGAGCTCAATAATTTTAAAAGATTGACCTTAGATCTGGATACCATCGGTTGTGTGTGAAGAAGGAAGACATTCCAAAGACAGTATTTCAAACCAGGTATGGTCATTATGAGTTTATATTAATTACTTTTGGATTGACTAATGCACCCTCTATATTCATGGATCTAATGAACAGAGTTTTCAAGAAATACCTTGATGATTTTGTAGTGGTATTTATTGATGATATCTTGGAATACTCCAACAGCTTTTAAGATCATGAAAATCACTTGCGCATTATCCTTAAGACTCTTAGAAGATATGAATTAAATGGGAAGTTTAGAAAGTGTAAATTATAGCTTAAGGAGATTTATTTTCCTGGACATATTGTCTCAAAATGTGGAATCTCTATTGATCCTTCTAAGACCAAGGAAATCCAAGAATGGCCAACACCGAATATTATAACTGAGGTACGCAGTTTTATTGGTTTATCAGGTTATTATCAGTGTTTCATCCAGAATTTTTCTCGGTTGGCTAACCCATTAACAAAGCTCACATGTAAAGGGGTCAAATTTGTTTGGAAAAAAGAGTGTGAAGAATGTTTTGAATAACTGAAGAGAATATTAGTCAATTATCCTATATTGAATCTACCATCAGGGAATGATGGGTTTGTTATTTATAGTAATGCATCGAAGAAAGGACTTAGTTGTGTCCCTATGCATAATGATAGAGTTATTGCCTATGTCTCACGACAATTGAAAATTCACGTGAAAAAATATCATACTCATGATCTTGAGTTAGCTGCTGTAATCATTTCTTTGAAGATATGGAGACATTATCTCTATGGTGAAAATGTGAGATTTATACTGATCACAAGAGTTTGAAGTATATTTTCTCACAGAAAGAACTCAACATGAGGAAAAGGAGATGGATTGAACTACTCAAGGATTATGATTGCACGATACACTACCACATGGGGAAGGAAACTAAGGTAGAAGATGCTTTAAGTAGAAATGATCATGGAGTTTTGAACAAGATTAGAGTTGAAAGGGATCATATTTTCATGGATCTAGTAAATATGGATATAGGAATAACCATGGAAGTTGAAACATCATTACTTTTTCAAATGGTTTCCAAACCATCTTTACTATAAAGGATAAAGAGTTCTCAGACCGGTGATGAAGAGTTTCAAAAGAAGATTAAAGCTATGAATGATGGGAGATTGAGTGGCTTTGTGTATGAAGATGGAATTTTGAAGTTTGGGAAGAGACTTTGTGTTCCCAATATACCTGATCTAAAAAGATAATTATTGGATGATGCTCATAGTTCCAATTTCTCTATACACCCTGGGAGAACCAAAAATTTTAGAGATTTTAAGGAACATTTTTTGTGAGACAACATGAAGAGGGAGATTACTGATTTTGTGTCAAGATGTATGGTTTTTCAACATGTGAAAAAATAAAGGCAACATCCTAGATGAGTCATGCAAACTCTTCCCATACCTGAGGGGAAATGGGATAATATCACGATGGACTTTGTCATGGGACTACCAAAGACTCCTAGAAGGAATGATGCAATATGGTTCATTGTTGATCATTTTACCAAGTCAACACATTTTCTTTCTATAAGATAAGATCTACCACTTGAACGCTTAGAAAGACTATATATTAATGAAGTTGTGAGACTTCATGGAGTACCACTATTGATTATTTCAGATCGTGATCCCCATTTTACTTCAGGATTCTGGAAGAGTCTTCAGAAATCCCTAGATACTGAACTTCGTTTGAGCCCTGCCTACCATCCCCAAACTGATGGACAATCAGAACGGACTATTCAAACCTTAGAATACATGTTGAGATCTTTCTCACTTGACTTTCAGGGTGTGTGGGGTCAATATTTAACTCTAGTTGAATTTTCCTATAACAATAGATTCCATTCAAGTATTCAGATGGCACCATATGAAGCATTATACAGAAAGAGATTCCACACACCATCCTGTTGGGATGATGTTGGTGAAAGAAAACTCGTAGGCCCAGAACTGGGGGAGGAAACGATGGAAAAGGTGAAGGTAATCCAAAACCACATCAAAGCAGCTCAAAGTAGGTAGAAGAGCTATGTCGATAACCGAAGGAATTATTTGGAATTTCAGGTAGGAGATCACGTTTTCTTGAAGGTATCTCCATGGAAGGGAGTTATATGTTTTGGTAAGAAAGTTAAATTAAGTCTTAGGTACATCGGACCTTTCGAAATTCTAGAACGAATTGGGGTTGTAGCTTATCGTTTGGAAATGCCACCAAATCTCTCCAAAGTTCATGATGTGTTCCACATATCACTGTTGAGAAAATACATGTCTGGCCCAATGCATGTACTCACATATGGGGAATTAGAACTGGAACCTGATCTATCTTATTGCAAAGAGCCTGTCATGATTCTTGGTATGAGAGAACAAGTGTTGAGAAACTGGATGACTCATCTGGTAAAAGTTCTATGGAGAAACCATAAGATGGAAGAAGCAATGTGGGAACCTGAGGAACTTTTGATGAAGAACCACCCGAGTATTTTCATGTGGTAGTATTATAGAAATTTCGAGGACGAAATTATTTTAAGGAGGGGATAATGTAACACCCCAGGCTTCTACGGTACGCATTCCTTTGAATAATACAGTAGTGTGTGTTGTATGCAACTTCGAGTTCTAACACACCACAACCAATCAAACTAGTCGTTAGGAATAGTAATACCCACTTTTGGAAATTTTATAAATTTTCAATTTCAAAATGTTCTCCATTTTTTGATTTTTAATATCAAAATTATCTTAGGATGATTTTTTGGTATTTTTCTGAAAACATTCAATTTTTGATGAATAGTGAAAAAACACTGAGTTATAGTTTAAAACCAAATTTTTATTTAAACAATTATTTATTATATTTAAATTTAATTAAGGTAAAAATAGATACATAATACCTATATAAGTTCAATTTAATTCATTGGAGTTAGTTTAGAATAATTTTAGATATATAAAAATTTCATTGAACTTTTCATCTTCTTTGACCCACCTCATAGGAGAATTTGAAAATTCACATAAAACATAATCATACCGCTTCTGTGAGTGGAATTTCGAAAATCAGAGAGAAATGGTTAATATCAAGGAGTAAAATGTGGTTCAATGAGATAAAAATATTTTTTGGTGAATAGTAACTTTTCACTTTTATTTACCATGGTTAAAAGTAAATAGGGTAATTAAGGGTAACAATTATATTAATATTACCCTAACACACGTCCTAATTCTATTGGAAAAGTGTATCTCGACCAAAAACAACCTTAGGAATAAAATATTATCATTTAGGTCCACTTGGATTAGATTAGGACATTTATTATTATTTAATTCAAAGAAGAGTTAAAAGAGTTAAAATCAAAGTTTAATTAATAAAACATTTTTAATATAGGGTTATACATAAGATAAATTAGATTGTAAATATTCATTAGAAAGATAAAAATATTTCCTACATACTGTTATTTTATTTATAATTTTTAGACATTAAATAATTTAATTTATTTATGACACGATGGTGATGCAGTAATTACCTGATTAATGAAATATTAAAATAATTGATATTATAAATATCCAAATAAATGTAATTTGAGACTTTTAATGAATTAAAATAATTTTCTAGGTTACTATAACATATTATTATTGGTTATATGATTTTTTTTCGAAGTAATAATGCTGTTATGAATTTATCGAAAACAAAATACCCAATAGTATCAAAATTGACATAAAATAGTTTTTAAAACAAATAATATATTATTAATTGATATTCTATTCAAAAAAATATAATTTTCATCCAAAGTACTTATATAATGATAGTTTTATCATTAATGGACCACTTTAGTGTCTCTTGGAATTATATAGTAAGTTTATTAACTATATAATATAAAAATAAAAAGAGACATGGTAAATGTCAAACTATTTAACTAAGAGTTAAATCAAAAAAGATAAAGTTAATATAGTGACCCAAACATGTATAAAACCTATTGGTTGAGTGGATTTAGACCTATACTCACCTTAACCTTTAAATAATCCACTTTGTATCCATTATAAACATAAAATGAATTTATTATAAAATAATATTTCTAGATTTTCCTAAGATGCCCATCACCCCTCTTATAAAAGGGAACTCCCACTTCTCACTAATTCACACCTTAAAAGCCATTTGAATCATCCAAAACCTACCCAAATATTCTCTAAACTTCCCTAAATTCAACATAGAGACCTTATTTTGATCAGAAAGCCAACTTAAGGAGCCCTTTTGAGCAAATCAAAAGGAAGAACCCGAAGAAGATCCAATGTTTTCACCACCCTCTTTCATGTTCCTTTTTTCTTCCACTTCTTATTTATTTGTTATTTCTATTCTAAAATAATAACTCAAATATCTTCTATATACTATTATGTTATTATAAATATGGTAAAACCATATTCAGTATTCTATCCATCCTTTGAATGACATGTCACCATACGTGTGTACGTACGACTTACCGTCTCCACGTCGTGGTGTAATTGTTATTCAAAACATTATTTTTTGGATGGGTATAATAATGATGTGTAATTCATGTAAATAATAAATATAACATGATAATTATTCTTTATATATGATACAACATCCAATTATCTATTATTTTAATATCAAAAGAATGATATTGTCGCTTGTGCGTACGTACAGACTACCGTCTCCACGGACGTGATGAGATTCATTCGCCATCGTATCCATTCAAGAATAATTTTTATTTAATGATTAAAAATAATTTTTGAGGACTTTATATTATTATGGATATTAATAAGATACAACCTATCATAAAAAACATGGCTTACATAACAAATCATCTAAAGGAAAATGAGTAAGTTAACACCTGAAACAACGATAATACTAAGACATTATTAACAAAGCAATGTTAAAAGATCATATATGATATCATATTAATGTATATTATTCTTTTATAATTTAATAAAAATTATTTCACCATTATATAGGAGTTTAACCTACACTTTACCAAGGAAAAGTATAAGGTAAGGGTTTATTTCACAATCTCTTCATTATCTGAGGTTGTTTATACGTAATTATCTATTGGGACCTATTTATCATCCACATCCATGTTTCTTAAAAATGTATTTCAAAAAATTCATACTATTTTACATAATATTGTTTAAAGTCATTTAAACCCTTGTTTTACTTTTTATAAGAAGTTTATAAAGGAATCTTTCCGTCGTTTTCCAAACAAGGTCCTTTTTAACCTTTTCGACAGAATTAAGGTAAGAATGTATTTTTTTAACTTATACGGAGGGTGTGGCTATTTTCCTCCATTATAAAATCTTTGAAGATTCCCTTAAAAGATTATAATAATATTTTCAAATTAAATGTTTTCTTTTATAATGATGTGACTTTTAAATGATTTAAAAAAAAGAGATATTTCTCTCAAATAGTTTTGATTTAATCAATGTCAACATCCTTTGATAGATTTTAATCTTGTTTGAAGTTGATTTATTATGATAAAAAACTTCCATATTTTATTGAAGGTTTTGTGATATGTTTGACTATGGATGTGTTATTTTTATACCATTCATGGTTTATGTAGAAAGTATTGACATTGCATATGCTAGTTTTAATACGAATGTTTATGTTATGTTTAAACCTATTCATATGAGGAATGCATTGGAGTTAATAAGTGATGGGTGGAGCCCGCTATAGCTCCTTGATGTATCAGTAGGTCTCATGAGACAAACTATTGTCTTGGCATAAGGTCTTGACAAAATCTTATTCGTTGTCTTGGAACAAGGCCTTGATTATGTGGTTATGATAGTCTGGCATTATGCATTCCATCATTATGAAAGTGGTTATTGATATTGCATGTGATTATTCTACTAGTAGAATATCCATGTGAATAAGTAAATGGAATTATTTCATTTTATTTCTTCCATATTATGCTGAAGTTCAAGTTTAAAAGGCTTTTGTTTTAGTTATACATTGCCTTAAATGTTTATGCTTATTTATGAAAGTTTCCTCTATATTGTTATCTTTACTGGGAATTTGAGCTCACCCATTTCTATGTTTTATTTATCCTAGGATGTGAAGAAGTATTTTATGAATGACTTGCAGGGATAGTATAAGGGGATATGAGTTTGTAGACAAGATGTTGTTGTAGTTTTCAAATTATGATGTAATGTAAACTTTATGAATGTATCTAGTGATTCCGAGGCTACTAAACTAATCGGTCTTTCAAGACTTGATCATTTTTTATCATGCCAATGTTATGTAATAATGTACTGACTCTGGGTAACTGGGGTCGGGGCGTTACATTTGGGTGTCACTACATATCTCATAATGGTGATAATTTAACCACACATAGTTATTATAGAACTACTCATTTTAACATCATTTGGTAAGGAACCATGGAATGCTTGTTATGGTCTTTCATTTAAGATGGAAATGGACATGTCGTGTATATTCATGCCTTGCTTATGAGGGTAGATATTTTCTGCAATTATTAAGATCACGTGATATATTATCAGTGTGATAAACAAGGAACAATGTTGATATTATTATATTGTAGAGAAATAAAATTGGTAACACAAAGTCATTTCGTACCTTGTAGTGGTTTTACTGAGACAGAGAATCATGGTGTCCCTACGTATCCCATTGGAAATGGAAATCAATCAACACAGATTTCTAGATGAACCATGCAGTTTAACATCATGCAGTGAGGACATGGGATTACCGATTGTGAAAGGAATATAATCCAATGGATGGCCCTAGAAATAAAGGATCATGTGTCACTATGTATCCTGTGATGATAGGAATCAATTCATTTATAGTTCTCAAGAGTCTGTATTGTTTAACATCATGCAGTAAGGACGAGCCCCCATAGAGTTTAATTTCACGTGGTTAGGATTCACTTGCACACTTTATCGTTATATACTCAGTATGAGACATATCATGCAGTTTAATTTCTTGCAGTGGGAATTTTTTATGGTACTTACATCGATATGGATTCCCTATTTCTAGAAGTTATGAAAAATATTCCTTCAGAAATCATGCATTGGTGGGTGGTGTGACACACTCCCCATCCATGGTGGCCAATGAATAGGTTCCATTATTATATACCTTTTGTATGATGTAAGGTACTTCCCACTTGGGCTCCAATTTTGGGGGATTATTCCCCGGTATCATTATGGTTCTGAGGGCTAGCACCATTTCTCCTTTGATAAATGAATTAAAGTAAACCTTTTTATTGGAGGCACATGCTATCCGGTTCTAGTGGACCTCAAGGTTCTGAAATGTTTTAAACCTTTTATCATCTAACTATTCCCACTCATCTAGCCAATTTTGTGACTATTCCTCATCTGAGATCTATCTGTAAATCGCTATTCGGAGTGAGGAAAGTTGGAACTCTATCTGTAACACTACATTGGTCCTATACACCAGTGAGTACGACATTGCTTGTATAGAAGTTGGTGTGGTGGTATTCTAGGACCATAAATCATGGATAGTTTGTACAACCAAGAATTATTATCCTTATCCACCATCTTCGAGAGTATGTTCAGCAAAGTCTTATTAAAGACCTTTATCTATCAATTTGTCACTACATGATAGAGGGATGAATGATTAGACTCAATTTTATACCCTTGGTAAAGCTTCTTTAGCTCTATGAAATAGAAGTTTGTGTCATTGGCCATCAATATTTTGTGAGGAACTCTGAACCTGGTGATGATATGGTATTTCATGAAGTTGATGATATTATTCATCCTGACTTCCTTGAGGGGTATCAGCTTAGAAAATATGAAAAACAAGTCGGTAGTAGTAAGGATGTACTTGAACTGCTTGGTTGTGGCTGAGGGATATGGCCCCACAATATCCCTCCCAAAAATAGAAAATGGATAGGGATATATAGTAATGTGTAGTAATTTCATTGTATGATGAATTAATTTTACAAGAATATGGCAGGCAAGACATTTTATGGTGAATTGTACATAGTCTTGTATCATGGTATTCCAGTAATATCCCGACCTCCTGACTTGGTGGGTAAGCCTGATTCTAGACTGATGAGTAGTGTAAGAGCCTATGTAGACTTCTTCCATGATGAAGGGAGCTTCTTCTTATGTTATACAATAAAGGAAAATTCCATAAAATCCATGTTTCAAGAGCACTCTATTCTCATTTGGGCCATCCTATAGGGTGAAGTTTGATGCTCGGTGCTGGATCTATTCCCTTCCATCATGATCTTTTGGAAGATTCTCACCGTGAAGATATCCGATTAGAGGCTAAATCCATCTTGGGTTGGTCACTATTTCATCATGATTTGGGGAAGTTTTTACCTAATTGACATATTCCATATCACATAAAATTATGGATGAGACTATTCTTCTATGTGTGACATGGAGGGTTTACTCCTTCTGATTAGGGTTGGTCATGATGGCGGCTGCGTTAGCTAGTGTGTTGATACGAGCATTCTCTAATCTAGGAACATAATTTAGTGTGGTATCAAAGTGGAATTATTCCATCAATCCCTATACATACCCAGTAAGAGGGTCTAGTTCTTCCTTTTTGATGTCATATTCACCATTGATCTACATTATCAGTTCTGATTCCCCTTTGATATTCAGGTAGGCTATTTGAAGTTATAGGGAAAGTTCTAATCTAGTGATGAGGGCTTGGTATTTGGCCTCCTTATTTGTGAATACTTCAGATAGTGAGAAAGAGTAGGGAAAAATACTTTTTCTAGAGAGATAAATACAATCCCTAGACTAACTTTATTGAGTTTTGGGTTTTCCATTCTTGAGCCGACAAGACTCTGGGAGGTTCCATCAAAATACATCTCCCATGTCTGGGGAGTGTCTTGGTAATATAAGACCTCTTCATTAGTGAGCTCAGTGTCCTTCGGTATATTTTCAGGGGCAGGATGCGCTGCTATGAATTCAGTAGAGGCTTCCCTTTCACCAAATTCTCATATATGAACTGGATTTCATATTTCTATAGAATGACCATCCTTCAAGCCATGAACCCTGTCAACAAAGGGCAGTCATGGATTTACTTGAGTGGATCAATGTAAGAGACAAGGTGGACATCATTTTGCTTCAAGTAATAACTCACATTTTTCACAGCTACGATGAGTGCAAGCCAATTCTTTTCAACATCATAATATCTCATCTTAGTACCTAGCATGGTCTGGATGAGGTAATAGAGACTATTATTTCTTCTCGATTCATTATTTTGTGCGAGGAGTGCACCCAATGAGCATTCCATGGTGGCCACATATAAGATGAGTGGCCTCCCTTCCACTAGAGGAATTAAAACTTCTGGGTGTAGAAAGTATTTCTTGAGAATTTTAAAGGCTTTTTAACATTCACTGTCCCATTGGTAGGTGACTACCTTCTTCATTAGCCTTGTAAAGGGGAGATCATTGTTGGATAGGTTGGATATGAACCTTAAAATGTAGGTGAGTTTCCCTTAGAGTCCCCTTAGATCTTTTAGATTTATATGGGTGATATTGCTAGAATATCATTAGTATTCTCTGGTTCTACCTCGATGTCATGGTGGTGTACCAAAAAGTTGAGATTCCTACCTGATGTAACCCCGAAGGCACAATTAAGTATATTCATATTTATACTGTGATTCCATAGCTTATCAAAGATTTATCATAGGTCTGTGAAGTGATCGCATCACTATTGGGATTTAACAATCAGGTCTTTGACATAACACTCAACAATACTTCCCAGAAATGGCTTAAAGATGTGATTCATGGTGAACTGATATGTGGTTCCTACATTCTTTAACCCAGATGGAATAAACTGGTAGAAAAAGATCCCTTGAGGTGATCTAAAGGAATTGGATCCTTCATCCTTAGGATTCATCTTGATTTGAGTGTACCCTGAGTACCCATCCATAAAGGAAAGGTCTTAGAAGCCATCATTTTCATCGATCAAGAGTTATGTGATCCGTAATGGTAAATCTTCCATTGGGAAATTTCAATTAAGGTACCTAAAATCAAGTTAGAACCTAATATTCTCATTCTTCTTCTTAATAGGGATGATATTGGAAATCCATCTTGGGTACTTCACTTCCTAGAAAAAAATTGACTTTGATCAATTTGCCAACTTCTACCTCTACATTTGTAGCATGAGAGGGTTGAATCCTCCTAGATTCCTCCTCGAAGCCTCAATGCTCATCAGGTAGCCCAATATGGTTCATAGACACATCTGTATTTAGTTTAGGAATCTTTGTATAATTCCAAGAAAACACATATCAGTGATGCTTTATAAATTCAATGTACATATCTTGCTCTTTGGGGGGGCATGGTGGAACTAATCAGAGTATGTCGTGGATCTTATTCTACCCTCAGGTTTATCAACCTGAGCTCATCTATGGTGGTGGAAACACCTTCCTCGAATGTAGGAGGAGCGTTCTTGAGATCTTCTTCATCCTATTCAATTTATGAGTCTGTGGAGACATCTTCATGAGAAGATGGAAAACTGGGGGCCTCTCTATCTCTATCGGGTGAGGGTGGCCATGAGAGGAAACACCATCTCCCCTTTTCATCTGATTTGATGTAGAGAGATGCTAGAGTTGACTTTCACTAAGGACGGGAGAGGCTTGGACCTTTATTATTAGATCTTCTATTTTGAACGTGTTTATGGGGAGTACATAATCATCATATAGAATGCTCCATGGATTTGCAGGGATTTTCCCTGATCCATTGGGAATTGTAACCTATATATCATCATTTTTCATTGGTTTTCTACCTCCCTTCTTGTAAAATTCTACTTCAGCATATATGGATCTGCAAGTCCCAATGGTGGAATTATCACCATGTAGCATTCTGACCTTTCCATTAATGGGGTACTTCAGACAATGATGGAATGTTGAAGGTATTTCTAAGTGCCTATGAATCGAAGGCCTTCCAAGTAAGGCATTATTTGTGGTTTCCTACTAGATTACCATGAACATGGCATCAGATATGAACTCCCCAAATTGGGTCTCTATCTTGATTTTCCCAAGAGGTTTCTACTCACTCTTATCAAACCCCTATATGGTCAACTTTGTAAGGTATAAGTCCCATTCTCCATACCCTAAACATCGAATAGTTTGGGCGGTTATGATATTGATCTGAGATCCATTTTCGATTTTCACCCTTTGTACATTGACATTATTGAGTTTTCCAAACATGTAAAAAGGTCAAATGTTCCCTTGGATGGCCTCCTCTTGGTTTTGATTAGTGAATGAGATGGTGACATGGCATCCTATGGACATAGTCTCCACTCGATAGACCTCGGCTGCAGCGACTTCTATCTCAAATTCTTGTGGGCTCCATAGGGCTTCAACAAGTGCCTCCCTAATTTATTTTTAATTATGAAGAACATAAAGTATTGAGATCTTGTCTAGGACGGAATCTAGCTATTTGAGAACATCATACTTTTGTGCTAGAGGTAGGCGCTTCCCAATGTGGGGTTGCTCCTGAGCATGTGGATCAAGGGCTGGAGCATGCATTTCAGGAGCTGAAGTAGTTGAGGTAGATTGACCAAGATCTTGTGTGGAGGATGAGGGGGTATATGCTGCTAGTGGTTCAGGTTGCACTGGCATTCCTCATCACCTAGGTTGATCAGCCTGAACCCTTGCTAAGTAGTCATGCAAGACGATCAGATGTGGGAAACTTCTAGAGGGATCTGAGGCACATTCTAACCATTTGGAGCATATTAGAGTGTTTTCCCATGATTATTGGATGCATATATATCCCCCATGGAGATACGACTAGAATATTGTGTCTGGCCACGCCTGTGTTGTCCCCTGTATCCTCGTCTCTGGTTCATGTGGCCTCCCGTTCCCTTGTTATATATGGGAAAACCATATTCGAGGGCATACTCATCATCAAAAAAGGGGTTCTTCATGTTAATTTTTTTGACATAACCAAATACGAGCTCTTTTTCTAATAAGGATTCTATTTGGTGTGGAGGTTCATGTGTCGTAGATGTTTTAGGGAAGAAATTTTCAAGAGTTAGGGCTTGCTTTGGAGCATAATTTGACTCTTCCTACTCTATTTTTTCCTACTTCTAGTGGTAACACCCACCCTTGGGAGGCACAAAATATGTTCCCCTTATGGTTGGTGGAGATGTGGCCGGTTTCTACAACTATGCCTTTCGAGTTCCATGAGCTCGATCAACTGTTTGTTGAGTCATCCCATTGTGAAACGTTTGCACTTTCATGGACAGAAATTTCTACCAACCTTCCTACTCTTTTGATAGTATGATGGTTATGTAATCCATCTACTCTATATAATTTTCTAGGGTCACCTATCCATAGTCGACCATTCCTTGAAGGACGTCCTTAAAGATGAAGTAATTCTGGATATTATGACTCAGCCTTCTATGGAAAGGGAAGTAATCGGGAAGGTCAGTGAGTTTGACTTCATCAGGCCTCCTGGGTTGTGGGAGCATGAGCAGGTTATTATACATGGATACCAATAAATATATTTGGACTTGTTCATTTTTGGAAGGATTATACTTTGTTCATTCATTCCTCAAGTCATGGGAGACCCTGATTTCTCTGTACTTATGGTCGAAGGTGATTCTATGGTTTCCTCCACTCAAAAGGAGGTGTTGGGTAGTTCATAGCTTTCCTAAGTGCTTTGATGGGCACTGTTGCAGGCTTGAGAGAAATAGTTACAGCTTCTGTTGGGCCGGGATTTTTCCTTGTGTTGTGGGCATGAGTCGAGACATGGATTGGGTTCACTGAATCTCCTCTTCAATACGTTGTGTTGTTACAGTGAACTCTCTAAACCTTCCTGGATATTTCATGGGGATTAGGGGAGTCTGTAACTCAACCTTGATATTTTTAGCATAGAGTTCTAGAATATGTTCATGTGATAGGGGGATGTTGATCGAATAGGTCAAACCCTTCCATCATGCAATGAAATCAGACACCCTCTTGTTCTCATATTTCTTGTAGCTTTTCGGATCGATGATCATTGTTTTTCTTAGTGTCGAAATGAACTAATAAAGGAACTGATGAAAAAGTTCTTACCATCCTATTATTGATCCTTCTAGTATACTTTGGTACTGAACAAATGTTCTCTATGTCATATTCTGTGTGAAACACCTCATCCTGGTTGCCTCCTGTTGATCTCAAGGGCCCATCATCATCCCACACTAGAATAAAAAGTGTCTGAGATGTTGTTCAAGGTCACATGCACCGTCGAAGGTAGAAAATGTAGGGTTTTCAATGTTGGATGGAGGTGAGGTTTTATCCACCCATTTGTGATATGGCTTCCTCTTAGGATACATAGGTTCATGTCACTCCACCATGGCTTCCATCCAATTATCCAAGGATTCAATGGTGGTAAGTAGCTCTAGGGGTATGGCTTCTTGAGCCACCTCCAGTTTGTAGGGAATGGGTAGGGGTGATGAGGTGGTATCACTTTTGCCTCTCGTTGAACCTCGATCCATCCTACGACTGAAGGATTACCATGGTGAGGGAGACGTTTTTTCCGTAATAGAGGGAAGTCTCAATAATTTTCAGCTTCCTCATTTATATATACTAGATGTCTAGATTTGCAGCCAATATGATGTTCATGTACTTCACATACTGGTGGATCAGCCATAGTAGTGAGAAAATTCATCTCTGGATGGAGATGATACCCAATGGTGATGTTTCCCCTAAGTAATTCCTCCTAGAAGTGTCATAGAGCTCGTATTTCACTCTCATATCATGAAAAATATTCTTATGCAAGTGAAAATTGAGATGTAGTCACGTATTTCCTTTTATCTTTTCTAATATTCTACCGAGGTTGTGGAAACTAATTATTTGGTGGTACCAAATTTTAAAGCCTACTTTGGTTCTGAGGGAACATAACCTCATTTGGTGTGTTCAAATCACTCTCCTCCTGGGGAATATTTTCCATGTTATGGACCTCTACATCTACATCTTGATCAATTTCTATCATGTTAACAATGAAAAAATTCACAGAGGCATATCGAGCAATGGTGTTCTTTCCATTTCTTTCCACGCAACAATCTAATCCTACATTTCTTTCATCAGGGTCTTAATTTGATCCCTTGGATTTATTATGCCATTTTGGATTCTGACCCCAATGATTTATGATTTCCTTTATTATACGCACCACTCCTATTGGCTTATGAATAGTGACCTTGAGAGAGTTTCCGATCATGATTTCCGAGCGAGCCCCAACCAACAGAGGTTTGTCTTGCAGTATGAGGAACTGGTGGGATATAGACCATTGATTCATTTCTTCGAACCTAGAGAATATCGATTCAATATGTGGTGTTGATGATGATGAAAATTCCTCAATCCCTATGGGGTGGGGTTCATTTGGGGCAGCCATTAGTATTGATTGGTCATGCTGTTGAGGATCCAATGACTCTATTCAAGGATTTGATGATTCCCAAGGCATATATAAAGATATCAACACCCCTTCCTAGTGGGATGGGGATGACCTGGAATCACCATTGATGTCTCTAGGTTCCTTTTTTGGGACAATAATCCTGGTGACGGTGATTGAGATATAAATTCCCCCAGTCCAACAAGATGGGGTTCACATGCAGCTACTAAAGTGATGTCTTGAATCCATTCTGGAATTGAATACTCATGGGGTAGAGGCAGCAGTAGATATTCTCCTTGATCGGGGGCCAATTTTTCCCCTGGATGATTATTATGGTAGTTACTATTATGGTCTCTATGATGTGGTGCAGTTTTGGTTGCATGGGAGTTGGTTGTGATGGTAGCACATAATGATGATCGTTCCTTGTGGGAAGTTGTCCGGGTGATCGTAACATCAATATTCATGTTCATAATGTCCTCCTATTTTCTTAAGGGGGCCATATTGGTATCCATTTGGAAATCCTCCCTTCCCGTACGTGGTTTCTTGGCACCGTTGAACTGTGGAAATTATGTTGTTGTGACTAAATTGCCTAAGCATTACACGGTCCCCTTATTTTTCCAAAGGCTATAACATTACAGGACACCATATCTGAATGTCTATATTGTTCCAAGGGAGAGGAAAAGTGTAAGGATTCATACTTTCCTCATCCTCAAATTTGGATGCCTGATGTAGCATAATTGATCAGCTGTCGAAGCATCATGATGCAATGGTGGTAAGCATGTTTCAGATTTGCACTATGCTTTTCCGATTTTGGATCCCGGACCGTGGAGATAATATCTAAGGCAATATGGAAACAAAGTATCCTAATTTTTTAAAGGTGACACTTGTATCCTGTATAAGGAATATACTATTCCTTTAGTCACTGATGAGTATCCCATGTATTATGGTGTCGATAAGGAATTCACTCCTTTTCTATCTTGTCTATGATCTCGTAGCTAGAAGTAGTAAGAGGCTAGAACATGATGGTGAGGTTTTTTCCAGTTAAATCTCTCTATATGTCAATGTTGGACTCCTCCTCATTATACTTACACACTAAAATCTGGTCCGACCATAGATAATGTCTTTGATGGTTGTCTTCTGATGAGAGTGTAGTGTTTCTGGAATTTAATGGGGAATCATATGTAGTTTACCCCAGTTTTTTGAGAACCTATTTGTAAAAAAGTGGCAGGGATTGGTTCACCTCTCTATATAGATGTGTCTGGAAAAAGGAGGATTTCCTTTCCCATGGGAGATATCACCATGGGGAGGTTGAACACGATGGATGTTAGGATTAGAGTCCATGTGATTCATCTCCACACTAGAATGAGGAGGACTATCGTTGTAATTAATTCCTTCTACTTCCACTTCAATAAAAAGATGATGAACCCTTGTGGTGTTGACAATGTGTCTTGAACTACCTCAGGGACACAAGCATTGAGTAGATTAGGAATATGAGCCATATTCATCATCGCGGTCGGAATATTCCAACCTTACTTTTGTGTTTGGGCAGGGGTATGAACCTGTTGTATGACTATTTACAGAAATTTTATATAACAGGTAGGTGTCGTGGGAGTATGGGACCACTTCTGAGAAGCTATTGGAATATGCTAATAATTTATCTCATTATTTCTAGGGATATGTGCCTTTCTTGAGGCATGTTCCACTCTAACTTGGTGAGCCTCATCCAATATGGGAGTATGAGCCCAATCTTGAGCCTTTGGAATATGTCGTTGGTATTTCTTGGTAGGAGTATGATACTACGCAGAGGTGCATGATTCTCTCACCTAGTGATCCCCAGTTGGAATGGGAGTATGATCCTGGTCCGAATATGCTTTCCCCACCAAATTATGCATAAGGCCCTCCATAATGGGAGAAGGGATATGAGCCTCCTCCTGTATTGCCTTGGAACGATACTGGCGTAGTCATTTTTCAGCAGAAGTAGGAATATGTTCCTTACTTCTGTGATCTATCAGAGTATGCTGGGAAGATTCACTGATAGAAATATGAGCATATCCCAAGGCTTGTGCCACTCTCACCTAGTTTGCCTCAGCCAAATCAAGGAAATTTGCCAAATCATGGGCCTTTGGAGTATATTGTCGGGCTTTTTCGATAGGAATGTGCCTCTATCCTGGTTTGTGTACCTCTCTCGCCTAGTTTTCCCCAGTTAGAATAGGATTATGAGCATATTCTGATACCTCTCCTCTCATCAAAATATGTTGATAATCCTCCTAGGTAGGAGAAATAATGTTTTCTTTCTCTGGTATAACCACTTGATCATGATGATTAGAGTGTTGAGTTGTCCTGACTATAGGTACATGAGTATGTGCATGTCCATTTATCTGCAATAATGATGGAATATTTCAATGGATCTCTTCAGTTGTTGCTAAAATATATTGGTATTTTAGAAAAGTGTCTATAGGGATATAATCATATACATTTCTATATACATTATCTATTGACAAATTTTTTTTATTGAAGTGGGTATAAGTTACCACTTTCATTCCCCTTGTGACATCAGATTATGCTGATGGGATTTGGGTATGGGGGTAGGAGTATGAGTATCCCCCATGCCTGCTACAGAAATATGTCCATGGATTTGTTTTGAGTAAGTAGGGGTATGAGCCGGATTTCTAGTCCCATCCAAAGTATGTCGGCAGGCATTGTCTATAGGAGTGTAGATATGTGCCCGCTACATGATGGCTACAGGAATATTATTGTAGACTTGTTATTTGTTAATGGGGATATGAGCCTGCTTACTAGTTCCTGCTGGAGTATGTCGGTAGGCATCATCCTCAAGAGCGGGAATATAATCCCTCTCCTAAATGTCCAACACCCTCCTCCTCTGATGATTCTTCCTTGGAGCCACTAAATGGTCATCAGAGGTGTTTTGTGTCCAAAGTTACCCCCAACAGGTGACTAATGGGTACCAGTTGGATAATACTGGTGATGGAGATCTATAGGTGCTTTCCTCGGAAGAACCTAGACTGAAATGGATCCATATTGGGATTCATGGTCCATCTTCATCTGATACTTAAGGTGGTGGTTGTCTCACTCTGAGGATAATCTCCCAAAGTGATAGGTCGTAGAAATGGGGGCTACTGGCTTAGCAGTAGCCTTTACTGAGAAACTCAAACTCTCCAGCTACCATGCTTGAAGGATCTCATGGGAAGCGTCCATAGTCAATATTGTACCATATCAGTGGTACTACCAAATCATTGTATTCGCTACCTGATGTTAGATCTGTCTGGTAGGCGAGATCACTTTATGACCCATGGGTGTCACACAAGCGAATTAGGTACCGGAATTAGTGTTGGATGATGAATACATTTACTTGGGTTGGGATGATTACAATCACACAAAAAATAAGGAACAAGGTTACCGATCAGTGATATATCATAGGAATGAAAATGCTCAATCAGATATTCGTGGTTAATAAAATTTTCATGTATTCCCTTTCCGGCCATACTACCCTTGTGGACTTGTCATCGTGAGGATGGACTTACAAGAATCCAATTTTATACTGGTCTTACTACTTTTTTTGTAAAAAAATATGGTTTTCAAAACAAAGTTTCCTAAGAGATTCACATCGAGCCTATCAGTGTTGTTTGCATATATGGGGCAAGAAACATGGCTCGACAGATTATAAACTAATCATTTTTTATCAGAGAGATTCATTCTGGGTTCATCATTTTTTGTTTCTTCGGGTTTCTACATGGAATGTGGGTTGGAATTCCTTTGTATGGCTTGATTGAGGGGTATTTTATGGCCTCATTCAATCTTGCACATCGGGTTTTCCATTTTTTCTACCTTCTCTAAAAACTTCCAATGGTTCCCTTATCCGTAGTTGGTATAGACCTGCTTTCCAAAGGTCGATGGACATCTAGGTGTTTAGGCCTAGTGACTCTTAGGGAGTCGCATTGGTTAAGATGATGGGAGGTCGGGCTCATATCACCCTTTTTGTGGGAGTTATTTCCATGTTCAGGAATCTCTTCCTAATCCCAATATGGGACCAATTACCCTAACAAAATTACTATAGGTTAACTATATTTTATATGAAAAATATAGAGATCTATTTAGTGAATCCATTTGTATATATCTGAGGTTCCCCGTCATTTTCTGATAAATGGTGGCTGCTTATATGATGAAGTTGTATAACTAAGTGATTCAGAATATGCTTCCATGAAAGGAAGTGATTAATATCCTGAGGAGAGTATTGAGCCATTATGTGGTGTCATACTTATCCTAGTTATTATAGGAATCAAAACCCACATAGTTCGTTCACATCCTTGGGACTCGACTCAAGGTATATAACCTTGTATAAGGGGTGTCTGTACCATTTCCCTAGTTAATGGATATTCAGGATTCTCAATGAGGTGTTCGTTGCATCCCCCTAATCCCATATGAGCTATGATCAGTGTGAGAAATAAGGGGGTAGTAGATGATTGGACTCATGGCATGTATATATAGAGCTTGGGTATTGGAACATTATTTTGGGTGTTCTATATAGATCTCGGACCGTGAGAAGGCCTCCTATGTATCCTAAGTATGTAAGGAATCAGAGCCATCATAATTCGGTTTGTATCAGGGGATTACACACTGAGGTTTCACAATATGATCAATATGGAGCTCTAACCTCAGGGAGAGGTAGCCTAAATATCCTAGATGTGGCAGAAATCATATTCTTCATAGTTCCCTTTATGTTAGGACTTACACATTGAGGCTTCCATGTACCATTAGGAAGGTTTATAGTGAAAATTTCATGATCATTGTAATTCCCAAATCCGATGTGATCTATGCATGTTTTGAGAAATAAGGGATAACAAATTTTCAATGTCATTTCTTTGAATAAGGGGCTTAGATTTTGGGATTGCCTCAGATTTTTATTTTTGAGCTCAAACTTCAAAGAGAGGCCGCCTACATATCCTGGATATGGAAAGAATCAGAGTTTATGTAGTTCCCTTTATGTTTGGACTTGCACATTGAGGATTCCATGTACTATTTTTAAAGATTATAGAGTAGATGTCATGATCATTGAATTTCTCTAATCCCACGTGATCCATGATCAGTGTGAGAAACAAGGAATGAAAAATGATCAATGTCATTTCTTTGAGTAAGGGCCTTGGATATTGGGATTTCCCTGGATGAGTAATATGGATCTCAAACCTCAAAGAGAGGTAGCCTACATATCCTAGATATAGTAGGAATTAGAGTTGTTATAGTTTCCTTTATGTTGGGACTTAAAAATTGAGGATTCCCTATTGGTTGGAGCTTACATGCTGGGGACATGCTATATTATTGAGTTATGGGATAACCTGGTGACATGGCCTTCTTGTCTAGAATTTGTCGCATGACCCGATTGGCATGTCCTTGGAGCCATTGCATGACTTGTCTTGAAAAATATGTAGGGTTTCATGAGATTCATCATGGTTTAGTCCAAGGTATGTCATGTATCTTGGATGATACCTCTCAGAGACATCGTGACACCTGGCTGACACTTATGGAGGGTGTCGTGAGTCTCAACTAACTTTCCTAGAGAGTGTCACGAGGGATTGGCTATCATGTCCAGATGCTTTCATGAGACTCATATGGCATGAGTGGGTACCATTATATGAGTTAGTTTATGTTTCTGAGGGACATCACATGTCTTGGGAGGTGGACCTAGTGTGTCCACAAGATCAAATTGGTGTCCTTATGAGAGCCGTGTGAATCATCCTGGCATGTTTTTAGTATTACATGTGTCTTAGGTGGCATATCAAAGGAGTGTCGTGATATTTTGATGATGTGTCCTCATGTTCTCACATGTCATTAAATGATACAAGTGAAGTTCATCAAGGTAGAGATCATGTATTTTGATTAATAATTCTACCTTTGATCTTGGTTCTCACCCATGTATTGTGAATGACATGTTTTTTTTAATGTCAGTCATCTTAAATCTCTCATGATCTAGTGGGATTGTGGTATATCCTTCACATAACCTACTAGAGGCCCTTCGTATGATCTATGAATGATCATAAAAATTGATTTATTCCTATCGCATGACAACTATGCCTTCCCACTGGTATATTACCTGAAGGAAAGTTGGATGGTCACATGATCACTCTAAGAAGTCTATAGAAGTCGAGAACTGAATCCTATAGAGTTTGGGTGTCAATAATTCAACCCTTTCTTCATGTTGGGGTGGGGAATTTATAGTTCTCACATTGTTGGATACTGGCTTGTTTGTGCGGTATATTTGGAACGAGTCCAGTCTAGATCCAGTGAAGGGGCATGGCACCATGCGGTTTCATGAGTCTCTATCATGGATTGTTTCAGGCACGTCACTTGATTTTAAATGATTTATTGTATCCTTTGTCAATGATTCCATTATCATATTATATTCTGATTTTTGAAGACTTTTTTTATCATGAAAATGTGTCAAATTACCTCCCTGTTTTCATATTGACATGTCCAAGGATCCTCGTGAGATCTAAGTTTCTGTTGGAAGACACTCATGAGACTTTAGGTGGCTTTTCTTCAGGTTCTACATGATAGCATTGTGGTCACACTGGGTGAATCACATGCCTTTCAGTGACCAAAAACACTTCTCTTCTCCCCTATTTTGATATCCTTCCTTTCATGTGACAAAGGTCGGGATTCATGTGATATTTCATGTGTGCTACTGAGGATATTTCTTCTATTTTTTTGTGATGTGTCATAGGATCAATATGGGTCATATGGGGGAACATGATCACTTTATGGATAAATCTTTCTATTCAACCTTGACGCGATGAGGAGTTTTCTAGGAATTTATAATTAATTACTTTGGATAGGTCTATCAATCCAAATAGATTCCATGATATAAGGCAGACATGTAACTGAGGACTCGTGGTGCGTCACATGTCTTTCAATGACCAGGAACACCTCTCGCCTCCTCCCTTTTTGTCTCATTTGTTTTAGGTGAAAAAGGTTGGTATTCATGCACAATTTCATGTGTTACATCTAGGATTTTTACTCAATTTTTGGATTATGCCTCACATAACCAATATGGGACATATGAGGAGTGTGAAAGAAGGTTATGGGAAAGTCCATCTATTTGTCCTTAGAGTACCGTGGGGTTTCCTGGACATGTATGAGGTCTTCTGTGTGTCAAGGATGACAAACCAAAGGGTTTTAATGAGTTGAGGTTGACATTTAACCGAGGACATAAGTCTACTCATAGATCTCTTGGGATGCACTTTACATGTCTATATGTGATCATGAACCCCTATCACCTCCTCCCCTTTATCTACTTTTTTTTATGTGAAAAAGTCTTAGAGGTCTTGTAAGTTGGCTCAAATATCATCAAGGGATTTATACTTCCCAATGTTGATTTATCACATGATTTTGGTAACCATTAGGGTCACCCTATTTGGAATGTCATTCCTCCTATATTCTGATTATTTTGTATGGTTTGTCGGGCACTTGACAATGACAAATTGTGCAGCCTAGGGGTGCTCATTCAATTGTCTGGGGGTGATTTGAAAGAGCATGTAGGTTTGTTGAATGGGGATTCCTAAGTCTTGTCATGGGTTATACACCATGCATGGATCCTTTTCATGACCTTGACATGGTCGTGTGATCACAATTCCTTCAATGACTCATGCAATATGGGGTTCTTTAACCATCCTCATATTCCTTTTCTTTTTTGGGGAAAATAATACTCATATTCAGGTATTTCTTCTTTTGTGATTTTTCTATTTCATATTTGGTGGGCGTCAACAATAATATATGGATAACTAATCATGAATGGAAATAAAGAGAAAATTTTATTAAACCTCAATGGGTAGAGCTGCTTATGTTCTATATACAAGTTAATATGGGGTCACTTGTGTTGTTATATAGGTCATAGTGTGATAATCCCACAAAGAATGAAGAATATTTTTCGGCCAAGATTTCCTTACATTGTCCACTATATTGTATGTTGGATAGATTTTGTTAAAAACATCTTATCCATTTTCCATTTTATAGTAGAAGGATGATTGGTTGGACTAAATATAATGTTGTTGATATATCCTTTTCAGTTCAAAAGTGTAGAATTTGGTGTCACTATCCATCATTATTTTATGTGGGACACCAAATTTGGTAATAATGATTGTCTTTAAAAAAACAAATTATAGACTTTGTTCCAACTACATTAAGGGATATAGCCTCATTCCACTTTAATAGAAATTCAGTGGCAGTATGGATATACTTTAACTACCTAGATGTTACTAGAGGATATGGCCCCATATTCCCTAAATACTAAAAGGACATGAATATTTTTTAGTTTGTAACAATTTTGGGGATTTATGAATGAAGTTGGCATGTATCTGATAGGAATGACTTTTATTTGTGAATTCCATACAATCCAGTATCATTGACCACAAGAAATTTCTCATCCTCATCATGTTATAGTAAAACATAGTACATAACTAATGAGAACCATGAAAACCTACATGGATTTCCTACATGATGGTGAGAGTTTTCCCTCCTTCAATTCATTTGATGATAACTCCTTAAAATTCACATTTATAGAGGACTTTCTAATAATTCAGGCCATTATAAAGGGTAAATTTGGATTCCTACCATTGGATTTTATCTTTTTTTACTTTTCATGATGAATTGATCCTATTTTATGGGTAGCCTAATATTTTAGACATCCCTACATTGAAAAAATCTTATTTTCCATGGTTGTAATTAATTGCATTGATCTCTTCCATGCTACTCATAATGAATGGTGACACAACCCTACAATGTGCAATGCTTGTTGTTGTTTCTTTAAAGTTTATATCTAATAGGGTTGTACCCATGTTAGACAATGCATTTTCATGGGATTTTTTTAAATATAGGATGTGGGTTAGTGTTGTATCTGAGGGGAATTCATCCATCAATCCTTATACATATTCAATAAAGGGAATAATTTCTTCATTTTTAATACATACTCATTATTAATATTCTTGATTAACAATTTTGAGTCAAATTTTATTTTTATGTGGGATACTAGTGTTTTTTGTTCCAATTCCACACCTAAAATAAGGCCCTAGTTTTCAAACACTTTATTGGTGTATCCTTCCAACAACAAGAATTAATTGGGAAAATAATCCTTAGCTGGAGAGAAAAGAATGATTCCCAAACCAACTCTACTGATTTTGGGGTCTTCCATTCTTCTTCCTATTGGGATTCTGGAAGCACCATCAATGTATGTCACCCATGTTTGGTGGAGTTCATGAAAAGTGAAGACTTATTCATCAATAAATTATTTTTCTAATGGTGTATTTTTTAAAATGTCTGATCCATGATGAAATAAGTTAATTTTTGTCCATTTACTTCTTTTTAATGTATGAACCGAATGTCAAACTGCTTTAAGATAACCACCCACCTTTCCAAACATAAAGTTAATATAGGATACTTTAGGATATATTTTAGTGTGATATTACAAGAGACTAATTGGACCTCATGGTAGTGTAGATAGTTCCTCAATTTTTTAGGTTATGAAAATTAACCCAAGGTAATTCTTCTTGATAATGGAATATTGAATCTTGGTACTAAGCATGGGTTTTCTAAGATAATAGAGACTATTGTGCATTCCTTGAATTATTCTTCTATGCATGAAAGTCACTCAGTGATCACGCTAAGTATTTCACATAAAAAAAGAGTGTATTTCCTTCAATAGGGGGAATTAGTGCGAGTGGACTCAAAAGGTATTTCTTGATACTGTCAAATGATTCATGAAAATCATTGGACTACTAATATGTGGCTCCATTATTCATGAATTTTGTGAATGAAAACACTATCCTAAAATATTAAATTTTAAGTGTTGAATTCAATAAATGATTTACTGAAGTCCTCTAAAATCATTGAGGTTTTGAGGTGGTGACATTCCATGTAAAGCCTTGGTTTTCACAGGATCAACTACAATGCCACAATGATGTACTATGAAACCAATCAATTTTAATTTGGTAATCATAATTAACATTTTAAGGGATCAATCTTTAATTTTTTTCAAAACAAATTGAAAATAGTCTCAATATTAACATGATGGTCACACACTATTGGGATTTGACTACCAGATCATTTACATAACATTCATTAGTCTTCCCTAAGAAGTGTTTGAAAATATTGTGCATGGCACATATATATGTGGAACCACTATTATTTAAACAAAAATTAAACACATGATAGAATAATATTCATTACTGTTATATAAAATTGGTATCTTTATGATCCATTTGGATTTGTTTGTATCCTGAATTTCCATCCATAAAGAAAATTCCTTGATAGTTGTAAGTTACATTGATCAAAAGTTCCATAATTAGGACTGGTAAATCATATTTCATAAAATGATGGTTGGGATCACAGAAGTTGATGAAAATTTTGATCCTTTTGTTATTCTAGTTGACCTGTACAATTTTGGTGACTCATTTCAGATATTGGACCTCCCGAATGAAGTTGGATTTTATAATATTATCAACCTCATCTTCAACCTCATTAGAATAAATTGGATAGATCATTATAGATGACTAATTATAACAATGTTGATCCTATGGAAAATCCAAGTGATGGTTAGAAACATTAGGACCATGGAACAACATTTCTATGTAATTTTAGAAAAACACATCTCAGTGTTTCATCAGAAAATAAGTATACACCTATTTTTCTTCAAAATAAATGGCCACACTAATCAATGTGTATCACGGATCTTCTTATCTTCCAATATTTATTTGTCAGATATCATCAATAGTGGTATATATACCCTCCTCAAATGCTAGAGTGACATCTTTAAGATCCGATTTTTTCTTGATCTACATAAATCTTAAGAGAAGTGGATGATGGAGGGGAATATTCATATCTAGAAGAGGTGTAAATATCCTGACATTTGAAAGGAATTTTAGGGTAACTTTCACTCTCTATTGGTGATATGATAGTCTCTTCTGATTCATTTGGTGACATAGGGGTCTTTTGAGACTCTAGAGACAAAGAAAGATCATTTTCATTTATATTATTATTGTATATGTGAGGATCATGCATTTATTCCATGTTTTTATGTTTGGTAGATTTGACTGATATAATTAAATTTGATGAATATATACCCAAATTTGACCTTGTTTCTTTAAATTGATAGATAAGAAATACATATACATTTACAATATCTATAAATGGGTTTCTTGGTGTCATTTAAAAACCATTTGGAGTGGTAAGCTATGAAACATCCTTAATCATGGGCTTTTTTCTTCCCTTTTGTATAATCCAACATATATATATTAAGGCTCATAGCGATCAAATGGATCTCTATCACCATACAATTTCATGATTTTACCATCAACATAGTATTTGAGACATCTATGGTATGATAAGGGAACCACCGCATGTTTATGAAACCAAGGCCTCAATACCTATACATTGAAATTTGTATTATGTTGGACATCCAAGAACTCAGAGTCATAGATAAGGTCCCTGAATTGATATTTGGGTTTAATTCATCCAAGAGTTTTATGATCACATTTTTCATAACCCTGAGATAATTTTAAGTAGAGGGGGAAAAATTAGATTCACTTTAACCCAACCAACAGAGCATCTAGAATTTAATGAGGTTAATTCTTGAGTTTTTTTAATGAAATCAATTTGGATGCCAATGTCATCAAATTTTCCAGATTCATACAAAGTTCTGATGTGTCATTATATAGTAGTTTCCCTATCATAATATATTAAATAGATGATTATAACAAATTCCATGGGATTAGACTCTCCATGATATACATTAGTGGTAGTAACCTTAGCTCCAAACTCATTAGGTATTATAAAAGCCTCCACAATTTCTTTCTAGGGATTTTTTGATGAATTAAGTGTGTTCAAGATAGAAATAATGGTTATAAACAAATATAATTGCTTCAAGATTTCATATTTCTTTATCCAGAGGTCTAAACTTACTAAAATGGTATTGGGGATGCTATTATCTTGTTACTTCAGGGTTTAAGTGTTTAGTATAGACAAATCAGGTGCTTGACTAGACGTTGGAGGTATACTTATTATTGAAAAATTGAGTCGACCTAATATTCTCCCTAATTTGGGATAATCATAAAATTGAATACCCATCAGTTGGTCTTACAAAATAACTAGGTTTTAATGAATCTTTAAATATTTTGAGGTTCTCCATGATTTTTATAGGATAGCTAAAGTTCTTTATTGATATTTTCAATCATGTATATGGCTCCGGCTGGGATGTGGTTGGGATATTGTGCCTAGCCAAGACTTTTTCTTCGACTATTTCCTCAGATTATATGTTATCTACCTTCAAATCCCATTTTAGTTATGATAAATTTAGATTCATATGCATACTCATATTTAGATAAAGTGTATATTAAAATAATAACATTAACATTACCAAATAGTAGCTCTTCATCCAACAAGAGTTCAACTTGGCGGGGTGATATCCATTCTCTCAGTACTAAAGGAATGAAATCTAAGAGGGTTAAGACTATCTTGGGAATTGGTATAGGTTCATATTCCTATACTTGACTCCTACCTTCCTAATTACACTAACTTTTAAAATACCATCTCTTGTAATATTATTGTGTGGGTGAAACTAACTGCACCGTATCAAGAGATATTGGGGACATGGATGGATAGTTTAGGTATTCCCTATGAATGTAATGGTCTAGATTGACCATATTTTAGGTTATCCATTCATTGAATGTCTATGAACCCCTAAATGTAACTTCTTAGAATACGTTTTTTTTCTCTAGAATGGTAAAACAAATTCCACTTGTGTTGATGTCTTGAAAATTTTCAATTATCTAAAATCAACCATCTTCTTGAGGATATCTTTAATTACAAATCACCCCTTGATGGTATAGCATAATGTTCAATGAAAGTAGAAATAATTTTAAAGATCACTAAGTCTATATATATCAACCCTTATAGTATGTTTCTACCTCAATAAAACTTTCTCTATGGTTTCAATGAAGTAGATAGGGACCTACTCATCCTAAGATAAATAATTTTTATTCTTTGAATCCTTATATTATGGGTACTTCTTCTATTATCTCACATCTTAATGAGTATGTTTCTATTGTGATTTCTTATTATGGGGGAGTTGTTTCTTGATATTTATGATCATGAACACTAGATCTAGTTACATGGTCATATTAAGTGTAATAGTTGGGGTTTCAACTTTTCTAGTTCTTTTCCATTAGCTTTCCAATGTTGATCGAGAATTTGATTTGAATCTCATAATGGAGTTTTCCAATATTTTGTGTAATTTGGAAAATTTCATATAATCCACCTAGAAATTTCACTATAATTAGTGTCATTTCTATATCATCAGAGAGTTTCTCAATATATAGACCCAAAAACTATTTTTGGGGGAGTTTCTAATTCAAGGAGTAGTTCAAATTCTTCCACCTAATAATGAATTCTAAGACTCTATCATTCTTTTTTTGTTTTTAATTTTATGGATCATGTATCTTTATCTTTCATAATATAGATCTAAATTGATAAATAAATTTTTAATGGACGTATTCTCTCCCATTATTAAGTTTTCTTACAAACTATTATACCATATAAAAGTTGGTCCTTCTAACGTCGATATGAAACATCTATGTTTGGATACTTATTCCTTCTCAAATGATCATATCATGGGACCACATCAAGCCATAAAACGTGTCAATTGTTGATTTGGATCCCACGTTCCATTTAAATCTAGGAAGGTAGGATTCCTAAAATTGTGTTGGGAAGAGTTATATCAACCCATTTAGGGTAGGGTTTTCTATCTGTTTTCGCTAGTTCATTCCACCCTAGCATAGCCTCTAATCGATTTTTCAATAACTCAATGGTGTCAATGAGTTCTGATAGGATATCTAGTTGTATAGGAATGGGTATATCCTAAGTATAGGGCAATAGTTAGGACCTGACTTGGTGGAACTACCTGTGTTCAGGGATTATGGCCAATATGGACTGCTTTGGGGTAGTTCAATTAACATAGTCGCAGCTGTTATCCTGGTGTATGTAATTCCTAACATTATTATGCTATTGGATCTAAATAAATTGGTTTCCTACATCCTATATTTTTTGTATTACCATGATCCTTTTATGGTATGATAGGATCTTCATGTTCTGGGAGAACAGTTGAAAGAGCATTGTGAGGTTCTTCATAGAGAACATACCCAGCAAGGATACTTACCCTAAGTAACTCAATATTGATTCAATTCAACTCGTTCATTTCTACCTCATATTGAGAGAATCGTTATTTAATTATAAGTGGTTAAACTTCTTTAAGTAATGGGTGGGACGTAGCCACACCTTTTCCATTTTCTTTGTTTGAATCCCACCGGAGAGGTGAAAACTGATCATTTGAGGGAGCTCTTAAATTTTTATCTTAAATTTTATTTTTAGCATGCATGATTTTGTTTTTCATTTTAGTGTCTACTTTATTTTTAATATAAACACCCTTATCTTGATCTCATTCTCTAGCTTTATACTCCATAGCATCTACAAGGCCAATGTTGACGACTTTATTCATTTCATAATGTGTTGTATACATCACATTTCTATTTGAATGACGAGAGGATTGATCACTCTTAGAGTATCTATTGAGTGATGAATAATGATCTTTCATAGTGGTTTCTCTTTTAATGTGAAACTTTTCCTTGTGGCCTCTACGGGGCTTTATCTTTTCCTTAGAATATTTTCTTGGAACTACTTTGTGAAGAGTGATCTAGAGAGAGTCTAGAAAGCCTTGTTATATGCATTCCTAAGGAGAAAGATAGTTCATGGGATGAGAGAAATTATGGAGGATTATCTCATGACATACCACACAACCAGGAAAATATTGACTACAATAGGGGAAATAAATTTGAGGTAAAAATTCACATATCTTTATGGGATGGGGATGATCGTATTCTACTACTGAAACATTTTGGAATTTTAATAGATTTGATGACCTTAAAGGTGATTATTGTGGTAAAAATTCACCCAAACATGTGTGATGGGGATACTCCTAGGATTCTACTACTATATCCATCAATATTTCCCTCTTAATCTTTAAAATATAAATCAGAACATGGTCTTTGTGCAATACATACTCTGAATGTGAGTTTCTTACTACTAGAGTAAATTATTACACTTGAGGTTTGGATCTTATCAAATGAGAATATTACTCAATATTTTCAAAGGATTTATGGAATAATATTTTTATGGATCGCTCTCATCATCCCTAATGTTTATGAGATTTAGTCATAGTCAATCCCTTTAGATCATATTCACTATCATGTGCAGAACCTGATTCCAAGAGTCTTCCTAAAGCAATAAAATTTCATGATGTCACTTTTACTAGGCTTTTCTTATTCGGAGTGAGGTGAGATACAGTTCTCTAAGTTTTCCCCACCCTCTGATATGTATATCTGATTTGAAATTAGCGATCAACTAATGTAGATTTCTTAAAATATCAAGGCATGCACATTGAATATTCTCACATTTATTTCCCAATTTTTGGCATCATATGACTGAAAGGGTATCCAATTCAATCTATCGAGGAAGTTATTTTATTACCCTGATATGATTTTTATATTATTTTTAACACAATAACTTCACTTTTAAATAGATAGGAGTGGTCTATAGATTTATATAAATAAGATGTATGCATTCCTGTGTTAAAGTTTTCATAATGTTGTATTGATGGTTGTCTAGGGGCTAGAACATGATCAACATGTTTTCTAAGGATAATTGTTTCCCCATTATAAATTTAATATGTTCATATTTTGTGAGATGATCCTTCACATAATTTGAAAAAAGTGGTCATTTCCTACAAGTATTATTATATAACTCAGTTTTAATAAGAGTCTTCTCTATTTTAGTCGAAGCTAAGTGGTCTAATGGTGGTTTGGATAATGACCATTTCCTCTGGATTTCTTCTGGATGAGAAACAATATCACTTTTCAAAGACAATAAATAAAGTGTTTTTGGATTTATCCTTTTAAGTGCCTCATGAAATGAGGTCCTTCTCATAGTTGATTTGGAAAGAGGAGGACATTATTGTTGAAATGAAATATCACTATAGGGAGGAACTTCATAGTGAATACCATCATGGGGAGGTATACCATCATGTCACAACATCCAAACATAGGGAGGAGTCCCATAACATATTTCATGGAGAAGACCTTTAGGGTGTAAAATGTTAAGGAGTGGAACTTCTTATCATTTAATCTTATGATCGTGATGAAGGATTCTACAGTTCTCATCGTGATAAAGAGTTACCATGACTGATCTTAGTATAGTTATGTAGATGAACTTCATGGTAAATGATTTTTTTTTGGGGGGGGGGATTTATATACACTGGTATAAAAATTTTGGGGAGGACCTTTGTAAAAAAAACTGATGCTTCCTTAATTTGTAAACGATCCACCAGGGTCTTGGTCTACCATTGATAAATATCTGAGGTCCATAAAAATGATAGCATCAAGCATAGGATTAATGTAGGATTGTTTCTAGACTTATGATTTCCCTTGGGGAGATTCTTATATGTTTTGAAATAGGTGGATAGGGTCACATGTTATAAATATCTAATTTCTTATAAAGGAACCTACCTAAGAAAATATTGTGTTGTTTTCTAAATATACTGACAAACATCTATGATTTCGGAAGGATTGTGTTTCATCTCTAAAGTGTCCATTTAAATGGTATGATGATCTCTAGATGGAATAGAAATGTGTTCCCAATACTATTGTAAATTTATCATCTAGGTGCATCAATATCCCACATGGATGCGAATGGGAGTGTGTTTCTGGTTTTGAGTAACCCTAAAAGTGTATTGATGAGTTAATTTGGTGGTGGGGGTTAGAATGTGTAACTTCCCATTGAATATTACCGTAATTCCATGACACCAAAATCCTCGAGTCAGTGCATTATTACATATCATTGGAATGATCAAGAAAGATCAAGTCTCGAAATACCGATTAGTTTAGTAGCTTTGTAAGTAATAGATACATCCATAAGTTTTACATTACATCATAAAATGGAAAACTACAACAACATTGTTTCCATAGACAACACTGAGATCCCATAAAATATCCCTGTAGGTCAATCATAATACACTTCTTCGCATCCTGGGAAAAATAAAGCATAGAAATGGGAGAGCTCAGATGCTCAGTAAGGATAACAATATAGGGGAAACATTCATAAATAAGAATAAACATTTATGGAAATGTATAAGACTAAAACAAAATCCTTTTAAACTAGAACTTCAGAATAATATGGAAAAGATAAAATCCAATAATTCCATTTAATTATTCACATGGATATTCTACTAGTCAAATGATCACATGAAATATCAATAACCACTTTCATAACGATGTAATTCATAATTCCAGACTTTCATAACCATATAGTCAAGGCTTTATTCCAAGACTGCAAACAAGATTTTGTCAAGGCATTGTTCCAAGACACTACCTTGTCTCATGAGACCTACAGATTCATCAAGGAGCTATAGAGGGCTCCACTCGTCACTTACTTAGTCCAATTCATTCCTCATATGAAAAGTTTGAAACATAACATAAACATTCGTATTAAAACGAGCATACGAAATGTCAATACTTTATCCCCAAACCATGAATGGTATAAAAATATCACATCCACATTCAATCATAACTCACTCAATACAATATGGAAGATTGTATTGTAACAGATTAACCTCAATCGATAATAATGAAGGATATTGACATAGATGAAAATAATCATCAAAACTATTTGAGATAAATATCTCCCTTTTTATTGAAAACATTTAAAAGTCACACTATTTGTCAAAAGGCCATTTAAAAATAAAATTTTGAATCAAAGTGTCTCATACCACTTTGAAACTTTTAAAAGGAATTTTAATTTTAAAACATTAATGTCCATATAAATAAATCCTTAAAACCATTTTTAAAACATGGACATTAATGAGAAATATTTAATAGAATAAAATTTTAAAACATTTAAAATGGTATTTTAGTTAGAGTTCCTAACAAAATGAGAGATGCTTGAATACAAACAATCGAGGTAATAAAAACTTTATAATATCTTGAGAATAAAGGATTTAATTATATACTATTTCAAAGGACAGTATATACACCATATAAAAGTAAATTGGTGCATAACAACAAAGAAGTCTCAAAGGAATGTAAATCAATATGAAATCCCATATAAAGACAATATCCTTAGGTAAAAGATAAATCAATGACATAATTATGTGTGAAAAATATAAATACACTCAATATGATTGGATATTCAGTGTAAATAAATCAGAGGACATTCACACATATTCTTGTAAAAACAATACCAATGACTTGGATGTTTAACTCAATGAACAGAAATTGAGTTAAGATCAAGTTTATATCAATGACTTGAGAAACTATAAATGGAGTGATTATGTGTATAAAAATTATATCCACAAAAATTGGAGTGGAAATTACTACATAAATAATAAATAGTGATTCCACACGTAATCCTGGAGTAAAATAATCAATGAAGTATGCGTACATCCCACTCAGTGGGAATTAAAATTTGAAATTCCCTTACCGATTTGGTAACTTATGAAACATACAACACATGAAAGAAGGATCATACAATAAATATTTAAATAACCATAAATTAAAGTATATTACACCAAGAATACAATCATGGATAGTACATATGCCACACAAAAGGAAATAGTGGCCAATATAGCATGAATCTCACAAGAATAAAAAGAGAGATGAAAAAACCCTTACTTTATTGTAATAAATCGATTCATATGACCAAAAGTTAATAACCACCAAATTAATAATAGAATACAATGAATATAAATATAATAATGATAATATATATCAAATGGAATTGCACAATACACCACATCCAATAAATAAGTGGCGAATAATGGAAATCTCGCAGAATTAAAAGTGAGATAAGAAACCCCTTACTTTGTACTTTTCCTTGGTTGAGGGTAGGTTAAAATAATGTATAATGGTGTAATAATTGTTATTAAATTATTCAATAATCACATAAATTAATATGATATCATATATGATCTTTTAACATTGCTTTGTTAATAATATCTTAGTATTATCGTCGTTTCGGGTGTTAACGGATTCATTTTCCTTTATATTATTTCTTATGTGAGTCATATTTGTTAGGGATGGGATGGATCTTATTCATATATAGATTTATATCAAGTCTCTAAAATTATTTTTAATCATAAAATGAAAATAAGTCTTCAATGGATACAATGGGGATTGAATCTCGTCGTGTTCGTGGAGACGGTAATATGTATGAACGCACGTGTGACAATATCATTATTTTGATATTAAAATAATACATAATTGGATGGTATAACATATATACAGAATCATTACCATGTTATATTTATTATTTACATCAAATAAACATCATTATTATACCCATACAAATAATAATGTATTGAATAACAATTACACCACGACGTGGAGACGGTAAGCCGAACGTACGCACTTACGGTGACTTTTCATTCAAAGCATGGATAGAATAATGAATACAGTTGTACCATATTTATAATAACATAAAATTATATATAATATACTGGATTTATTATTTTAGAATGGAAATAACAAAGAAAGTGGAAGTGGAAGAAGAAAGGAACTTGAAAGAGGTTATGAAATATTTACCTCTTCTTCGGGTTATTCCTTTTGATTTGATCAAAAGGGATAATTAGGTTACCTTTATGAATAAATTAAGGCCTCTAGTATTAATTTTGGATAGTTTATATGGTATTAGGGTAGAGTTTGACCGATCCAAATGCCTTGGAAGGTGTTAATTAGAGAGAAGGGGGATTTCCATTTTATAAGAGGGGTGAGGAGAACCTTAGGAAAAGATAGAAATATTATTTTATAATAAAATAATTTTCTATTTATAATGGATAAAAAGTGGATTATTTAAAGGATAAGGTGGATATTGGTCGAAAACCACTCAACCAATAGGTATTAGACTGGTCCGGGTCACTATATTAACATTATCTTTTAGATTTAACACTTAGTAAAATAGTTTGACATTTGCCATGTCTCTTTGTATTTTTATATTATATTGTTAATAAACTTACTATATACTTCCAAGAGAACCCAAAGTGGTTCCTAAATGATACAACTATCATTATATAACTCTTTTGGGCGAACCTTAGATTTTTAAGAATAGAATATCAATTAATAATATAATATTTTTTTTAAAAACTCTTTTATGTCAATTTTGACACTATTTGGTATTTTGTTTTTCCTAAATTCATAACAGAATTATTACTTAGAAAAAATTAATCTATCCATCTCTAACATATCATATTAACCAATAAAATTATTTTAATTCATAAAAAGTCTCAGATTACATTTATTTGGATATTTATAATATCAATTATTTTAATATTTTATTAATTAGGTAATTACTGCATCATCATTGTGTCATAAATAAATTAAATTATGTAATGCCTTAAAAATATAAATAAAATACCATTATGTAGGAAATAATTTTATATTTCTAATTAATATTTATAGTTGAATTTATATTATGTATAACCCTATATTAAAAATGTTTTAGTTATTAAACTTTGATTCTAACTCTTTTAACTCTTCATTAAATAAAATAATAATAAGTGTCCTAATCTAATCCAAGTCAAAAAAATAGGTTCATATTTTATTCATAAGGTTGTTTTTGGTCGAATTATAATTATCCAAAAGAATTAAGACATGTGTTAGGTTAATAATAATATCATTTTTACCCTTAATTACCCTATTTACTTTTAACTGTGGTAAATAAAAGTAAAAAGTTAATATTCACCAAAAATTATTTTTATCTTATTGAACCACATTTTACTTACTGATATCAAGTGTGTCTCTTGGAGTTTTGAAATTCCACTCACAAAAGCGGTAAAATTAAGTTTTATGTGAATTTGTAAATTCTCCTAGGAGGTGGGTAAAAGACGGTGAAAAGTTCAATAACATTTTTCCATATCTAAAATTAATATAAACTGACTTCAATGAATTAAATTGAACTTATATAGGTATTATGTATCTATTTTGACCTAAAATAAATTTAAATAAAATAAATATTTATTTAAATAAAAAATCCGTTTTAAATTATAACTCAGTATTTTTTCACTATTCATCGAAATTGAAAGTTTTCTGAAAAATACCAAAAATTCACCATAAACTAATTTCAATATTAAGAATCCAAAAATGAATTCAAATTTGAAAGATAAAATTCATAAAATTTCAAAAAGTCGGTATTATTATTCATAATAGTTAGTTTGAGTGGTTGTGGTGTGTTAGAACTCAAAGTTGTGTACCACTCACGCTATTGTATTATTCAAAGAGAAGCGTACTATGGAAGCTTGGGGTGTTACATTTCCACTCCAAATAATTTCATCTTCAAAATTTCTATAATACTATTGCATGAAAAGACTCGGGTGGTTCTTCATCATAAGTTCCTCAGGTTCCCATGTTGCCTCTTCCATCTTATGGTTTCTCCATAGAACTTTTACCAGATTAGTCATCCGGTTTCTCAACACTTGTTCTCTTGTATCAAGAACCTTGAATGGATCTCCGTAATAAGACAGATCGGGTTCCAATTCTAATTCCCCATAGGTGAGTACATGTGTTGGGTCAGGCATGTATTTTCTCAATAGTGATATGTGGAATACATCGTGAACTTTGGAGAGACTTGGCGGCATTGCCAAACGGTAAGCTACAGCCCCAATTCGTTCTAGAATTTCGAAAGGTCCAATGTACCTGGGACTCAATTTTCCCTTCTTACTAAAACTTATAACACCCTTCCATGGAGATAACTTCAAGAAAACATGATCTCCTACCTAAAATTCCAAATCCTTCCTTTGGTTATCGGCATAGCTCTTCTGCCTACTTTGAGCTTCTTTGATGTGGTTTTGGATTACCTTCACCTTTTCTATCGTTTCCTCCACCAGTTCTGGGCCTACGAGTTTTCTTTCTCCAACATCATCCCAACAAGTTATTGTGAGACATCACTTTTTGTATAACGCTTCATATGGTGCCATCAGAATACTTGAATGGAAGCTATTGTTATAGGAAAAGTCTACCAGAGGTAAATATTGATCCCACAAACCTTTAAAGTCAAGTGAGAAAGATCTCAACATGTCTTCTAAGGTATGAATAGTCCACTCTGATTTTCCATTGGTTTGGGGGTCGTAGGCAGTGCTCAAACGAAGTTTAGTATCCAGGTCTTTCTGAAGACTTTTCCAGAATCTTGATGTAAAATGGGGATCATGATCAGAAACAATCGATAGTGGTACTCCATGAAGTCTTACAACTTCATTAATATATAGTTTTTCTAATCGTGCAAGTGGTAAATCTTCTCTTATAGCAAGAAAATGTGTTTACTTGGTAAGACGATCAACAATGACCCATATTTCATTTTTCCTTCTATGACTCTTTGGTAGTCCCATGAAAAATTCCATCGTGATGTCATCCCATTTCCACTCAAGTATGGGAAGAGGTTGCATGACTCTTCCAGGCTGTTGCCTTCCAGCTTTCACTTGTTCACAAACCATACATCTTGACACAAAATCGGAAATCTCCCTCTTCATGTTGTCCCACAAAAAATGTTCCTTCAAATCTCTATACATTTTGGTGCTACCAGGGTGTATAGAGAAATTGGAACTATGAGAATCATCCAACAATTCCCTTTCAAGATCAGGTATATCGGGAACACAAATCCTCATCCCAAATTTCAAAATTCCATCTTCATACACAAATTCACTCTATCTCCCATCATTCACAGCTTTAATCTTCTTTTGAAACTCTTCATCACCGGTTTTAGAACTCTTTATCCTTTCTAGTAAAGATGGTTTGGAAACCATTTGAAAAATTATTGATGTTTCACCTTCCATGGTGATTCCCATATCCATATTTACTAGATCCATATATATAGGATCCTTTTCAACTCTCATCTTTTTCAAAACATCATGATCCTTTCTACTCAAAGCATCTGCCACCTTATTTTCCTTCCCCGGGTGGTAGTGTATAGTGAAATCATAATATTTGAGTAGTTGAATCCATCTCCTTTGCCTCATGTTGAGTTCTTTCTGTGAGAAAATATACTTCAAACTCTTGTGATCAGTATAAATCTCACATTTTTCACCATAGAGATAGTGTCTCCAAATATTCAATGAAAAGATTACAGCTTCTAACTCAAGATCATGAGTAGGATAGTTTTGCTCATGAATTTTTAGCTATTGTGATGCATAGGCAATAACTCTATCATTATGCATAAAGATACAACCAAGTCCTTTTTTTGATGCATCACTATAAATAACAAACTCATCATTCCCCGATGGTAGAGTCAAGATAGGATCATTGACTAATATTATCTTCAATTATTCAAAAACATTCTTTACACTCTTTTGTCCAATCAAATTAAACCCCTTTTCGTGTGATCTTTGTTAATGGGTTAGCCAACCGGGAAAAATTCTGGACGAAACGTCGATAATAACCTGCTAAACCAGTAAAACTGTGTACCTCAATTATACTCGTCGGTGCTAGCCATTCATAGATTGCCTTGGTCTTATAAGGATCAACAGATATTCCATACTTGGAGACAATATGGCCAAGAAAAAAAATTTCCTGAAGCCAAAATTCACATTTTCTAAACTTCCCATTTAATTCATGTCTTCTAAGAGTCTTCAAGATAATGCGAAGTGATTTTCATAATCTTCGTAGCATTTGGATTATACCAAGATATCATCAATAAATACCTCTACAAAGTCATCAAGATATTCCTTGAAAACATTATTCATCAGATCCATGAAAACATAGGGTGTATTAGTCAATCCAAAAGGCATTATTGTAAACTCATAATGCATGTACCTGGTTCAAAATGTTGTTTTCGGAATGTCTTCCTTCTTCACACACAACTGATGATATCCAAATCGAAGGTAAATCTTTGAAAAGTATTGAGCTCCTTGAATTTGGTCAAATAAATCATCAATGCGAGGTAGGGGATACTTGTTCTTTATTGTTATAAAATTAATCTCCCTGTAGTCAATGCACAACCTCATAGATCCACCTTTCTTCTTAACAAAAAGAATAGGGGATCCCCATGGAGAAAATCTAGGGTGAATCAATCCTTTTTTACTCAATTCCTATAGTTGTTTCTTTAGTTCCACTAACTCCACAGTGGCCATTATATAAGGGGTCTTTGATATGGGCCTTGATCCAGGAATTAAATTAATGGAAAAATCAATTTCTCATTCTAGAGGATGTCCACTTAAATCTTCTGGAAACACATCAACATATTCTTTAAAAATAGGTACATACTCTATTTTAACATTTCTTTCCTCACCCACAGTAATTTCATTCTCTTTCCCCCCAATAATTGAATTTAGTTTAGCTACTGGGGGTGGATCTAGATAAGAATTAGGTGTTGAGGATTCTGCTATAAAGATAAGGTGTTCTTTATCATCGTCATCAAAAATAGTAACGTCCTTCTTATTACAAAATTTTTTTACATCATGGTCCGAAAGCCAATCCATACCAAGGATTATATGAAATTAAATCATGGGTATGATGATGAGATCCGCAAATAAAGAACATTTATATGCTCTAATGGGAACTGATTCAGAAAACATTTTTGCAATGATACTTCCCTTATGAGTTTGACAGATAACTCCCTTATTAAGAAAAATTGAAAATATCTAATTTTCTTAGCAAACTGGGAAGATATAAAACAATGTGATGATCCAGAATCAAATAAAGCATTTTCTAAACTTGAGGAAACCATTAAATTACCAGCCACCACGTCTTTCGGAGCTTCAACCTCAGCAGTAGTGATAGCATAAGCTTGGCCTTGATCCCTTGGCCATTTCTGAGGTAAGTACCCCTGACACTTAGGAGATTCATTTGAATAGTGCCCCCTTTCTCTACAAGTTTAGCATTTAACATCGACAACCTCTTTCTTTTCCTTGCAATCACGAGCTTGGTGGCCTTTTTCACCACACTTGTAACAGACTCCCATTCCCTTTATGCAAGTACTGGGGTTTTTCTTCCCACATTTACTAAAGGATGGATATTCAACTTTTCCCTTCTTGCCCTTATTTACATTTCCAAAGTGTTCAGAAAATATCTTTTTCTCTTTCTTTTCTTTAAATTCATAAGACTTAGAGAATTCTTTTTCCGTCTTGATAGCACATGAGACAATATCCTCAAATGAAGAGAAGGATTGTGAGACTAATTCTCGAGGTAGAAATGCTTTTAACCCATTAAATAAATTATCAATATTACTTCTTGGGTCATGTATATAATATGAAGCATGCCTCACTAAGCTTGTAAAGTTATCCTCATACTTTATGACATTCTTATCCTCCTTTTTCCTCAGACTCAGAAATTGCCTTTCCATATCAGCTCGATGGTCATGAGGAAAGTATTTTTCTATGAAAAATCTTTTCAAACTACCTCAATTCCATATTTTATACTTCATCATCTTCCTTTGTGTTTTGAATCAATGACCACCATTGATCAGCATCTCTAGTGAGGTGGTAAACTGTCATGACAACTTTTTCCCTTTCACTACTCCCTAAGGCATGAAATATTTTCTCTGAGGAATTTATCCATTGTTCATATACTAATGAATTTTTACTCCCATTTAATGTTGGTGGTTCTTACCTCATGAAGTGATCTAACATTGATCCTCTACGTTGTGGATCAGGGTGCTCTATATGGGTAAGGTTATTATTCATAATCTGAGTGAGTTGTCCTAATATAGTGATAAGTTGATTAGCACCAGTTGTATCACTAGCTCCACTATAATTATCTTGAGTAGGTGGGAAATTTATAAATGGATTGCATGCATTGATACATTTTCCATTCCTTCCACTAGTCACCATTTCTAAAAAATTCCATAAACTAGATTAGTTTATGAGTCACAATACATAAATCCAAACTTGTAAAATTCTTAACATAAATTGAACAGTTTATGGATATAATCCATAATCATAAAAATGTTTTCTTTGAGAAATTATATACTCATAAACCCTTTATAATGGTTTGTGATGAAAATGATAATTATCCAAATCATATCCCTCAGTAGTATCGTAACCAAGAGTGCAGCAAGGCCCGTTGTCGTGCACTAGTTCTCGTTTGAGTCTAGATCAAAGCGGTGTTTTCAAGTTTTACCCCTAGGTACATTTGTGCCAGAGCCGCCTTTACCTGATCGTATCCACACAGGGATATATTTCTTGGAAAACTCAAAAATCTCTACAATACCAAAATTTTAGGAAGTTATTCTATACTAATCCTCAAAGTCTATCTTAGGGCTATGTGCTCTAATCAAAGTTTATCTAAATCTAGTTTCCAAGGTTTGTAATAAACTTTCTCTGATACCAACTATAATGCCCCAACCCCAGAAACCCAGAGTCAGTGCATTATTATGTATAATTGGCATGATCACAAAAGATCAAGTCTCAAAAGACCGATTAGTTTAGTAGCCTTGGAAGTAGTAGATACATTCATAAGTTTTACATTACATCATAAAATGGAAAACAACAACAACATTGTTTCCATAGAAAACACTGATATCCCATAGAATATCCCTGCAGGTCAGTCATAATATACTTCTTTGTATCTTGGGAAATATAAAACATATAAAGGGGTGAGCTCAGACGCTCAGTAAGGATAACAATATAGTGTAAACTTTCATAAATAAGCACAAACAATTAAGTCGATGTATAAGACTAAAACAAAAGCCTTTTAAACTTGAACTTCAGCATAATATGGAAAAGATAAAATCAAATAATGCCATTTACTTATTCACATGGATATTCTACTAGTAGACTGATGACATTCAATATCAATAGCCACTTTCATAATGATGGAATTCATAATGCCAGAATTTCATAACCACATAGTCAAAGCATTGTTCCATGACTACAAATAAGATTTTGTCAAGGCCTTGTTCCAAGACACTAGTTTATCACATGAGACCTACCGATGCATCGAGGAGATATAGTGGGCTCCACACATCACTTACTAAGCCCAGTGCATCCCTCATATGAAAAGTTTGAAACATAAAAAAACATTCATATTAAAACTTGTATACGAAATGTCAATACTTTATCCACAAACAATGAACGGTATAAAAATAGCACATCCACGGTCAATCATAAATCATTAAATACAATATGGAAGATTGTATTGTAACAGATTAACCTCAATCGAGAATAATGAAGGATATCGAAATTGATGAAAATAATCATCAAAACTATTTGAGAGAAATATCCCCCTTTTTCTTGAAAACATTTAAAAGTCACACTATTTGTCAAGAGGCCATTTAAAAATAGATTTTTGAATCAAATTGCCCCATAACACATTGAAACTTTGAAAAAGAGTTTTAATTTTAAAACATTAATTTCCATATGAATAAATCCTTAAAACCATTTTTAAAACGTGGACATTAATGAAAAAGATTTAGAATAATAAATTTTTAAAACATTAAAATGATATTTTATTTAGAGTTCCTAACCAAATGAGAGACACTTGAATACAAATAATCGAGGTAATCAAAACTTTATAATATCTTAGGAATAAATGATTTCATTATATACTATGTCAAAGGACAGTATATACACCATATAAAAGTGAATTGGTGCATAACAACAATGAAGTCTCAAAGGAATGTAAATTGAGATGAAATCCCATATAAAGATAATATCCTTAGGTAAATGATAAATCAATGACATAATTATGTGTGAAAAATATAAATACACTCAATATGATTGGATATTCAGTTTAAATCAATCAGAGAACATTCACACATATTCTTGTAAAAACAATACTAATGACTTGGTTGTTTAACTCAATGAACGGAAATTGAGTTAAGATCAAGTTTATATCAATGACTTGAGAAATTATAAATGGATTGATTATGTGTATCAAAAGTATATCCCAAAAAGGCAAGTGAAAATTACTACTTAAATAATAAATATTGATTCCACACATAATCTTGGAGTAAAATAATCAATGAAGTATATGTAAAGCCCACTGAGTGGGAATTGAAATTTGAAATTCCCTTACCAATTTGGTAACTTATGAAACATACAACACATGAAAGAAGGATCATATAATGAAGATTTAAATGCCCATAAACTAAATGATATTACACCAAGAATACAATCATGGATAGTACATACACCACACAAAAGGAAATAGTGGCCAATATAGCATGAATCTCACGGGAATAAAAAGTGAGATGAAAAAAACCTTACTTCTTTATAATAAATCGAGTCGTATGACAAAAAGATAATTACCACCATATTAATCACAAAATAACATGAATATAAAGATAATAATGATAGTATATATCAAATTGAAGTACACAATACACCACATCCAATAAATAAGTTGCGAAGAATGGAAATATCACAGAATTAAAAGTGAGATAAGAAACCCCTTACTTTGTACTTTTCCTTGGTCGAGGGTAGGTTTAACTCATGTATAATTGTAAATAATTGTTATTAAATTATAAAATTATCATATATATTAATGTTATATCATATATGATCTATTAAAATAACTTTGTTAATAATATCTTAGTATTATCGTCTTATTGGGTGTTAACGGATTCGTTTTCCTTTATATTCATTGTTATGTGATTCATATTTTTTATGTATGGGATGTATCTTATTCATATGCATAATGATATCAAGTCTCTAAAAATTATTTTTAATCATCAAATGAAAATTAGTCTTGAATGGATATGATGGGGATTGAGTCTCATCGCGTTCGTGGAGACGGTAATCCGTAGGAACGCACGAGCGACAAATCATTCTTTTGATATTAAAATAATATATAATTGGATGTTATAACATAAATACAGAATTATTATAATTTTATATTTATTATTTACATCAATTACACATCATTATTAAACCTATCCAAATAATAATGTATTGAATAAAAATTACACCACGACATGGAGACGGTATGTCGTACGTACGCACGTACGGTGACATGTCATTCAAAGGATGGATAAAATAATGAATATGTTTGAACCATATTTATAAAAACATAAAATTACATATAAGATACTGGAGTTATTATTTTATAATTAAAATAACAAAGAAAGAAGAAGTGGAAGAAGAAAGGAACCTTAAAGAGGTGATGAAATATTTACCCCTTCTTCGGGTTCTTCCTTTTGATTTGATCAAAAGGGCTCCTTAGGTTGGATTTCTGACAAACTGATGGCCTCTAGGATGAAGGTATTATTGTTTATATGGTATTTGGGTAGAGTTTTGATGAGCCAAATGTCTTTGAAGGTTTGAATTATAGAGAAGGGGGAGTTCCCTTTTATAAGAGGGGTGAGGGGCACCTTAGGAAAAGCTAGAACTATTATTTTATAATAAAATCATTTTCGGTTTCTAATAGCTCTAAGGTAGATTATTTAAAAGATAAGGTGTGGATAGGTCGAAAAACAATCAAACAATAGGTTTTATATAGGTTTGGGTCACTATATTAACTTTATCTTTTAGATTTAACTCTTAGTTAAATAGTTTTACATTTACCAAGTCTCTTTGTATTTTGATATTATATTGTTAATAAACTTACTATATACTTCCAAGATAACTCAAAGTAGTTAATTAATGATACACCTATCATTATATAAGTATTTTTTCACAACCTTATATTTTTAGGAATATAATATCAATTAATAATATAATATTTGTTTTAAAAACTCTTTTATGTCAATTTTGACACTGTTTGGTATTTTGTTTTTTCTAAATTAAAAACAGCATTATTACTTCGAAAAAATTCTTCTAACCAACCCTAACATGTCATATTAACCTAGAAAATTAGTGGAATTCATAAAAAGTTTCAAATTACATTTATTTGGATATTTATACTATCAATTATTTTAATATTTCATTAATTAGGTAATTACTACATCATCATTGTGTCATAAATAAATTAAATTATTTAATGTCTAAAAAATATAAATAAAATATCATTATATATTAAATAGCTTTATCTTTCTAATGAAATTTTATAGTTGAATTTATATTATGTATAACCCTATATTAAAAATGTTTTAGTTATTAAAATATGATTTTAACTCTTTTAACTCTTCTTTAAATAAAATAATAATAAGTATCATAATTTAATCTATGTGGACCAAATATGTTCATATTTTATTCCTAAGGCTGTTTTTGGTCGAATTATATGTTTCCAATAGAATTAGGTCATGTGTTAGGGTAATAATAATATCATTTTTACCCTTAATTACCCTATTTACTTTTAACCGTGGTAAATAAAAGTAAAAAAGTTACTATTCACCAACAATTATTTTTATCTTAATGAACCACATTTTACTTACAAATATCAATCCTGACTCTAAGATTTTTAAAATTCCACTCACAGAATCGTTAAAAATAAGTTTTATGTGAATTTTCAAATTCTCCTAGGCGGTGGGTAAAAGGCGGTGAAAAGTTCAATAAAATTTTTATATATCTAAAATTACTATAATTGACTCCAATGAATTGCCCGAATGTCCCGAAGGCCTTAATTTTTATTGATTTTTGATAACCCATCTGTCATGGGTTGAGGGGGAACCCTTACAAGGCCCGTATGCTCAGAGATTACTAGGCCCATAGGCTTAGGAGATTACATGACCTGGAGGTCTTAGGGAATTCAACTGGACTATCTACAAGGAACTGCCCCACCCCAGCATCTGAATCATGATAGTAGCTCTCCACCTTTGCATGGTCGTATATCTAGGCTTCCCGTGAAAGAAAATGTTGTTACCGATGGCATATCCATACCCTCTCATTCTGACAATCCATTTGGCTCTTCTCTGGTGAGTGCACCTGCTCTGAATCCTCTTTTGGGGTTTCTCCTTTTTTGTAGTGTGTCTGGGGAAACTGCATGTGGACCAAAGGCTTTGAAGTGTCTTGAGGGCCTTAAATATGGCCTGAGATCCCTACTGACCCAAACTCCTGGGTGGCCCACAAGCCTTAAGGACTCCATGCCCAAACTGGTGTCCCAAGGTGAATAGTTCCGGCAGCTATAGTACCGAACAGTACCTGCTACAGTAATTGCCACAGTGCCTATTATAGTACTCACACAGTGCACAGTTCTGCTACAGTACCTCTACAGTGTACAGTTCTGCTATATTACTACACAGTGTACAGTACTGCTCCAGTACCGTAAATATACCTCTACCTAGTTTTGAACCTGGGTCTTGTGGATGCACTTAAGGATACCTCACCAACTTGGATAAGGCTCATGTGTGACTCCAATTAATTAAATTGAACTTATATAGGTATTATGTATCTATTTTGACCTAAAATAAATAGTTATTTAAATAAAATTTTGGTTTAAAACTATAACTCAGTGTTTTTTAACTATTCATCAAAAATTAAAAGATTTCAGAAAAATACCAAAAATTCACCCTAAGCTAATTTTGATATTCTGAATCCAAAAATGAAGTCCATTTTGAAAGATAAAATTTATAAAATTTCAAAAGGTGGGTATTACTATTCATAACGGCTAGTTTGAGTGGTTGTGGTGTGTTAGAACTCGAAGTTGCGTACAACACACGCTATTGTATTATTCAAAGAGAAGCATACTGTGGAAGCTTGGGGTGTTAAATTCTACCCTCCATCAAATATTTTCTCCCTAGAAATTTCTAGAATATTGCTGCATAAAAATAATCGGGTGGTTCTTCATCATAAGGTCCTTGGGTTCCCACGTTGCCTCTTCCATCTTACGGTTTCTCCATAGAACTTTTACCAGATGAGTCGTTGGGTTTCTCAACACCTGTTCTCTTGTATCAAGAACCTTGAAAGGCTCTTCTAAATAAGATATATCGGGTTCCAGTTCTAATTCCTCATAGGTGAGTACATGTGTTGGGTCAGGCATGTATTTTCTCAACAGTGATACGTGGAAATCATCGTGAACTTTGGAGAGACTTGGAGGAATTTCCAAATGGTAAGCTACATCCCCAATTAATTCTAGAATTTCCAAAGGTCCGATATACCTGGGACTCAATTTTACCTTCTTACCGGAATGTATAACACCCTTCCATCGAAATACCTTCAAGAAACGTGATCTCCTACCTGAAATTCCAAATCCTTAATTCGGTTATCGGCATAACTCTTCTGCCTACATTGAGCTACTTTGATGTGGTTTTGGATTACCTTCACCTTTTCCATCATTACTTCCACTAGTTCTGGGCCTACAAGTTTCCGTTCACCAACATCATCCCAACCAGTTGGTGTGTGACATCACTTTTTGTATAACGCTTCACATGGTTCCATCTGAATTCTTGAATGGAAGCTATTGTTATAGGAAAATTCTACCAGAGGTAAATATTGATGCCACATACCTTTAAAGTAATGTGAACATGATCTCAACATGTCTTCTAAGGTTTGAATAGTCCGTTCTGATTGTCCATCAATTTGGGGGAGGTAGGCAGTTCTCAAACAAAGTTCAGTATCCAAGGTTTTAGGAAGACTTTTCCAGAATCTTGATGTAAAACGGGGATCACGATCAGAAACAATCACTATTAGTACTCCATTAAGTCTTAAAAATTAATTAATATATAGTCTTTCTAATCATTCAAGTGGTAAATCTTCTCTTATATCAAGAAAATGTGCTTACTTGGTAAGACGATCAATAATGACCCATATTGCATCGTGCCTTCTAGGAGTCTTTGGTAGTCCCATGACAAAGTCCTTCGTGATGTCATCCCATTTCCACTCAGGTATGGAAAGAGGTTTCATGACTCCTCCAGGATGTTGCCTTCCAGCTTTCACTTGTTGACAAACCATACATTTTGACACAAAATCAGCAATCTACCTCTTCATGTTGTCCCAACAAAAATGTTCCTTCAAATATCTATACATTTTGGTGCTACCAAGGTGTATAGAGAAATTGGAACTATGAGCATCATCCAACAATTCCCTTTTTAGATCAGGTATATTGGGAACACAAATTCTCTTCCCAAATTTGAAAATTCCATCTTCATATACAAAGTCACTCAATCTCCCATCATTCACAGCTTTAATCTTCTTTTGAAACTCTTCATCACTGGTCTGAGAACTCTTTATCCTTTCTAGTAAAGATGGTATAGAAACCATTTGAAAACGTATTGATGTTTTACCTTCCATTGTGATTCTCATATCCATCTTTACTAGATCCATATATATAGGATCCTTTTCAAGTCTCATCTTGTTCAAAACTCCATGATACTTTCTACTCAAAGAATCTTCCACCTTATTTGCCTTCCCCAGGTGGTAGTGTATAGTGCAATCATAATCTTTGAGTAGTTCAAGCCATCTCCTTTGCCTCATGTTGAGTTCTTTCTATGAGATAATATACTTCAAACTCTTGTGATCAGTATAAATCTCACATTTTTCACCATAGAGATAGTGTCTCCAAATCTTCAATGAAAATATTACACCTGCTAACTCAAGATCATGAGTAGGATAGTTTTGCTCATGAATTTTTTTATATAGTGAGGCATAGACAATAACTCTATCATTCTGCATAAGGACACAACCAAGTCCTTTCTTCGATGCATCATTATAAATAACAAACTCATCATTCCCTGATGGTAGAGTCAAGATAGGAGCATTTACTAATCTTCTCTTCAATTATTCAAAACATTCTTCACACAATTTTTTCCAAAAAAAATTAACCCATTTTTGTGTGATCTTTGTTAATGGGTCATCCAACCGGGAAAAATTCTGGACGAAACGTTGATAATAACCTGCTAAACCAATAAAACTGCATACCTCAGTTATACTCGTCAGTGCTGGCCATTATTGGATTGCCTTGGTCGTAGAAGGATCAACAGAGATTCTATCCTTGGAGACAATAAGGCCAAGAAAAGAAATTTCCTGAAGCCAGAATTCACACTTTCTAAACTTCCTAAATAATTCATGTCTTCTAAGAGTCATCAGGATAAAGCCCAAGTGATTTTCATAATATTCATATCTTTTAGAGTATACCAAGATATCATAAATAAATACCACAACAAAGTCATCAAGATATTCCTTGAAAACTCTGTTCATTATATCCATGAAAATAGAGGGTGCATTAGTCAATACAAAAGGCATTACTATGAACTCGTAATGCATGTACCTAGTTCAAAATGATGTTTTCAGAATGACTTCCTTCTTCACACACAACTGATGATATCCAGATCGAAGGTTAATCTTTTTAATGTATTGAGCTCTATGAATTTTTTCAAATAAATCATCAATGCGAGGTAGGGTATACTTTTTCTTTATTATTATAGCATTGATCTCCCTATAGTCAATGCACAACCACATAGATCCATCTTTCTTCTTAACAAAAAGAACAGGGGATCCCCATGGAGAAACACAAGGGTGAATAAATACCTTATTACTCAATTCCTCTAGTTGTTTCTTTAGTTCCAATAATTCCATAGTGGACATTCTCTAAGGGGTCTTCAATATGGGCCTTGATCCAAGAATTAAATCAATGGAAAACTCAATTTTAGTTCTTGAGGATGTCTAGGTAAATCTTCTGGAAACACATCAACAAATTCTTTCACAATAGGTACATCCTCTATTTGAACATTCCTTTCCTCACCCATAGTTATTTCATTCTATTCCTCCCCAATAATTGAATTTAGTTGAGCTACTGGGGGTGGATCTAAATAAGAATTAGGTGGTGATGATCCTTCTTTGAAGATAAGGTTTTCTTTATCATCGTCATCAAAAATAGTAACCTTCTCCTTCTTACAATAAATTTTTGCATCATGGTCCTAAAGACAATCCATATCGAGGATTATATCAAATTCAATCATGGGTATGACTATGAGATCTGCAGATAAAGAACATTTATATACTCTAATGGGAACTGATTCACAAAACTCTGTTGTGATGATACTTCCCTTAGGAGTTTTGAGTTACAACTCCCATGTTATGTCAAATTGGAAATATCTAATTTTCTTAGAAAACTGTGAAGATATGAAACAATGCGATGATCCAGAATCAAATAAATCATTTTCTAAACTTGAGGAAACAATTAAATTACCTGCCACCACATCATTCAGAGCTTCAACCTCAGCAGTAGTGATAGCATAAACTTGGCCTTGATCCCTTGGCCTTTTCTGAGGTAAGTTCCCCTGATTCTTAGGACATTAATTTGCATAATTCCCCCTTTCTATAAAATTGTAGCATTCAACATTGACATCCTTTTCCTTTCCCTTTCAATCGTGATATTGGTGGCCTTTTTCACCACACTTGTAACAGACTCTCATTCCCTTAAGGCAAGTACCGGGGTGTTTCTTACCACATTTACTGTAGGATGGATATTAAACTTTTCCCTTCTTTCACTTATTTCCATTTCCAGAGTGTTCAGTAGATCTCTTCTTCTATTTCTTTGCTTTAAATTCATAAGACTTGGAGAGTTCTTTTTCCATCTTGATAGCATAGGAGACAATATCCTCATATGACGAGAAGGATTGTGAGACTAATTCTAGATGGAGAAATGGTTATAAACCATCAAATAAACTATCAATCTTAATTATTAGTTTACGTATATAATCTGCAACATGCCCCGCTAACCTTGTAAAGTTAGCATCATACTTTCTGACATTCTCATCCTCCTTTTTCCTCAGACTCAGAAATTTCATTTCCATATCTTCTCGATGGTCATGAGGAAAGTATTTTTCTAAGAAAATATTTTTAAACTCCCTCCATTCCATATTTGGTACTTTATCCTCTTCCTTTTTGTTTTAAATCAATGACCACCATTGATCAGCATCTCTAGTGGGGTCGTAAGCTGCAATGACAACTTTTTCCCTTTCACCACTCTCCAAGGCATGGAATATTTTATCTAAAGAATCTGTCCATTGCTCAGATACTAATGGATTTGTTCTCCCATTTAATGTCAGGGTTTGTTTCCTCATGAAGCGATCTAACATTGATCCTCCACACTGTGGATCAGGGTGCTCCATACAGGTAAGGTTATTATTCATAACCTGAGTGAATTGTCCCAATATTGTGATAAGTTTATTAGCACCAGTTGTATCACCAACTCCACTATAATTATCTTGAGTAGGAGGGAAGTCCATACATGGAGTGCATTCATTGATATGGTTTTCATTCCTTCTACTAGGCGCCATTTCTAAACAATGGAATAAACTAGATTAGTTTATGAATCACAATAAATAAATCAAAACATGTAAAACACTTAACATAAATTGGATAGTTTATGGATATATTCCATAATCATAAAAATGTTTTATCTGAGGAATTTTATGCTCATAAAACCTTCATAATGGTTTGTAATGAAAATTAGAATTATCCAAATCATATCCCCTAGGAGTGTCGTAACCAAGAGTGCAGCAAGGCCCATTGTCGTGCACCAGTTCTCGTTCGAGTCTAGCTCAAAGCGGTATTTTCGGGTTTTACCCCTAAGTACATCTGTGCCAGAGCCGCCTCTACCTGCTCGTATCCAGACATGGATGTATTGCTTGGAAAACTCACAAAATCTCTACAATTCCAAAATTTTAGAAAGTTCTTATATACTAATCCTCAAAGTCTATCTTAGGGCTATGTTCTCTAATCAAAGTTTATCTAAATCTAGTTTCCAAGGTTTGTACTAAACTTCCTCTAATACCAAATGTAACGCCCCGACCCTAGAAGCCCAGAGTATGTGCATTATTATGTATCATTGGAATGATCACAAAATATCAAGTCTCGGAAGACCAATTAGTTTAGTAGCCTTGGAAGTACTAGATACATTCATAAGTTTTACATTACATCATAAAATGGAAAACTACAACAACATAGTTTCCATTTAAAACACTGAGATCCCATACAATATCCCTGCAGGTCAGCCATAATATACTTCTTCACATCCTGGGAAGAATAAAACATAGAAATGGGTGAGATCAGATGCTCATTAAGGATAAAAATATAGCGGAAACTTACATAAATAATCATAAACATTTGAGGCAATGTATAAGACTAAAACAAAATCCTTTTAAACATGAACTTTAGCATAATATGGAAAAGATAAAATCAAGTAATTTAATTTACTTATTCACATGGATATTCTAATAGTCAAATGATCACATGCAATATCAATAGCCACTTTCATAATAATGGAATGCATAATTCCATACTTTCATAACCTCGTAGTCAAGGCTTTGTGCCAAGACTACAAATAATATTTTGTCAAGGCCTTGTGCCAAGACACTAGTTTGTCTCATGAGACCTACCGATGCATATAGGTGCTATAGGGGGCTCCACACATCACTTTCTAAGTCCAATGAAATTCTCATATGAAAAGTTTGAAACATAACATAAACATTTGTATTAAAACAAGCATATGAAATGTCAATACTTTATCCACAAACCATGAATGGTATAAAAATAGCACATCCATGATCAATCATAACTCATTCAATACAATATGGAAGATTGTATTGTAACAGGTCAAATTCAATCAATAATGATGAAGAATATTGACATAGATGAAAATAATCATCAAAACTATTTGAGAGAAATATCCCCCTTTTTCTTGAAAATATTTTAAAGTCACACTATTTGTTAAGAGGCCGTTTAAAAATAGATTTTTGAATCAAAGTGTACCATAAAAATTTGAAACTTTTAAAAGGAATTTTAATTTTAATACATTAATTTTCATATAACGAAATCCTTAAAACCATTTTTAAAACATGCAAATTAATGAGAAATATTTAGAAGAATAAATTTTTAAAACATTTAAAATGATATTTTAGTTAGAGTTCCTATCCAAATGAGAGATGCTTGAATAAAAATAATCAAGGTAATCAAAACTTTATAATATCTTGAGAATAAATGATTTCATTATATACTATGTCAATGGATAGTATATACACAATATAAAAGTGAATTAGTTCATAACAACAAAAAAGTCTCAAAGGAATGTAAATTGAGATGAAATCCCTTATAAAGACAGTATCCTTAGGTAAAGGATAAATCAATGACATAATTATGTGTGAAAAATATAAATACACTTAATATGATTGGACATTCAGTGTAAATAAATCATAGGACATTCAAACATATTCTTGTAAAAATAATACCAATGACTTGGATGTTTAAATCAATGAACGCAAATTGAGTTAAGATCAAGTTTATATCAATGACATGAGAAATTATCAATGGAGTGATTATGTGTATAAAATGTATATCCACAAAAAGGGAGTGTAAATTACTACATAAATCATAAATAGTGATTCCACACATAATCTTGGAGTAAAATAATCAATGAAGTATGTGTAAAGTCCACTGAGTGGGAATTGAAATTTGAAATTCCCTTACCGATTTGGTAACTTATGAAACATACAACACATGAAATAAGGATCATACAATGAATATTTAAATAAACATAAATTAAATTATATTACACCATGAATACAATCATGTACAGTACATACACCACACAAAAGGAAATAGTGGCCAATATAGCATTAATATCACGGGAATAAAAAGTGAGATGAAAAAAACCCTTACTTCATTGTAATCAATCAAGTCGTATGACCGAAAGTTAATAACCATCAAATTAATCACAGAATACCATGAATATAAATATAATAATGATAATATATATCAAATGGCAGTACACAATACACAACATCCAATAAATAAGTTGTGAACAATGGAAATATCACAGAATTAAAAGTGAGATAAGAAACCCCTTACTTTGTACTTTTCCCTGGTCGAGGGTAGTTTAACCTTCTATATAATGGTGAAATAATTGTTATTAAATTATAAAAATAATCATATACATTAATATGATATCATATATGAACTTTCAACATTGCATTGTTAATAATATCTTTGTATTATTGTTATTTCGGGTGTTAATAGATTCGTTTTCCTTTATATTATTTTTTATTTGAGTCCTATTTGTTGTGGTTGGGATTTATCTTATTCATATACATAATTATATCAAGTATCCAAACATTATTTTTAATCATCAAATGAAAATTATTCTTGAATGGATACGGTGGGGAATGAATCTCATCGTGTTCGTGGAGACAGTAATCCGTACGTACGCACGAGCGAAAATATCATTCTTTTGATATCAAAATAATATATAATTTGATTGTATATCATATATACAGAATAATTATCATGTTATATTTAATATTTAAATCAATTACACATCATTATTATACCCATCCAAATAATAATGTATTGAATAACAATTACACCACGACGTGGAGACATTAAGTCGTATGTACGCTCGTATGGTGAGATGTAATTCAAAGGATGCATAGAATAATTAATATGGTTGTACCATATTTATAATAACATCACATTATATATAATATACTTGAGTTATTATTTTAGAATGGAAATAACAAAGAAATAGGAAGTGGAAGAAGAAAGGAACTTGAAAGAGGTGATGAAATATTTACCTCTTCTTCGAGTTCTTCCTTTTGATTTGATCAAAAGGGATCCTTAAGTTGGATTTATGACTAAATTAAGGCCTCTAGGATGAAGTTATGATAGTTTATAGGGTATTTTGGGATATTTTGGCTGAGAAAAGTTTCTTTGAAGGTGTGAATTAGAGAGGAGGGGGAGTTCCCATTTATAAGAGGGGTGAGGGGAACCTTAAGAAAAGCTAGAAATATTATTTTATATTAAAAACATTTTCGGTTTCTAATGGCTCAAAAGTGGATTATTTAAAGTATAAAGTTGGGATGGGTCAAAAAACACTCAACTAATAGGTTTTATATAGGTTTGGGTTACAATATTAACATTATCTTTTAGATTTAACTCTTAGTTAAATAGTTTGACATTTACCATGTCTCTTTGTATTTTTATATTATGTACTTTATAAACGTACTATATACTTCCAAGAGAACCCAAAGTGGTTCATTAATGAAACAAATATAATTATATAAGTCTTTTTACTGATCCTTAGATTTTTAGGAACAGAATATCAATTAATAATATAATATTTGTTTTAAAAACTCTTTTATGTCAATTTTGACACTATTTGGTATTTTGTTTTTTCTAAATTTATAACAGCATTATTACTTCGTAAAAAATTCATATAACCAACCATAACATGTCATATTAATCTATAAAATTAGTTTAATCCATAAAAAGTCTCAAATTACATTTATTTGGATATTTATAAAATCAATTAGTTTAATATTTCATTAATTAGGTAATTACTGCATCATCATTGTGTCATAAATAAATTAAATTATTTAATGTCTAAAAGTTATAAATAAAATACCATTATGTAGGAAATATTTTTATCTTTATAATGAATATTTATAGTCTAATTTATCTTATTTATAACCCTTTATTAACAATGTTTTAGTTGTTAAAATTTGATATTAACTCTTTTAACTCTTCTTTAAATAAAATAATAATAAGTTTCCTAATCTAATCCAAGTGGACCAAAGAGGTAAATATTTTATTCCTAAGGTTTTTTTGTCGAATTATACTTATTCAAAAGAATTAGGACATGTGTTAGGGTAATAATAATATCATTTTTACCCTTAATTACCCTATTTACTTTTAACTGTGGTAAATAAAAGTAAAAAGTTACTATTCACCAAAAAATATTTTTATCTTGTTGAACCACATTTTACTTACTGATATCAACCGTGTCTCTTGTATTTTTGAAATTCCACTCACAGAAGCGGTAAAATTAATTTTTATGTGAATTTGCAAATTCTCCTATGAGGTGGGTAAAATACGGTGAAAAGCTCAATAAAATTTTTATATATCAAAAATTACTATAAACTGACTCCAATGAATAATATTGAACTTATATAGGTATTATGTATCTATTTTGACCCAAACTAAATTTAAATAAAACTAATAATTATTTAAATAAAAATTCGGGTTTAAACTATAACTTAGTGTTTTTTCACTATTCATCAAAAATTGGAAGTTTTTAGAAAAATACCAAAAATTCACCCTAAGGTAATTTAGATATTCCAAATCCAAAAATGAATTCCATTTTGAAAGATAAAATTTATAAAATTTCAAAAAGTGGGTATTAATATTCATAACGGCTTGTTTGAGTGGTTGTGGTGTGTTAGAACTCGAAGTTGCGTACAACACACGCTATTGTATTATCCAAAGAGAAGCATATCGTGGAATCTTGGGGTGTTACAATTACTGATTCCAAGATATGTTGATTTATTTTTAGAATATGGGAAATAATGAAATTCTACCCCTCTATTATCACTAGGATGTGTTGATGGGATTCCACAGCTAGAATGAGAATGTATTCCCATTACTTTGCTTGAGTAGGAATGTGTTCCTACTCCTATCCTCCAGATCCTGTTAGAATATAACAATGAGATTCATATGAAAGGTCTATAATTTGTGACTATCCCCATTTTGTTCCTGGAATATGCTTAAAAACTTCTTCAGGTACTTCCATAATTTTATGGAAGTCTTAATGGGTATGGGTAAGAATGTGCATTTTCTCATAGGTTACTTCCATGGTATATTTGCGGGCATCATTTGTGGAAGTGAGGTTGTGGAAACACTCATAGTTTTTGATGTATTTTCATCCTTCATGGTCTTTCTGTGATTCTTAGTTCTAATTGACTTTTGTCGAGACCTGTAGGGTTTCATCCACAATGGATTGTTGAAGGATTGGTATCACATGGTTTTAGTTGTAATGATTATTGGTAGGATACCTTTGGGGTGAATCTTCTATTGTGGTGAGACAACTATTGACCTCATAGTCCACCTCTCTAAGTTAAGGGAGGAACTTTCTACTATTTTCTAGGGAAAGTACCCTATAAGGTGTTTTTTGTTTCATGACCACCACTCATATTTGGAAAGATTTTTGGTGGGAATTCATGTCCTAGATGACTTCACATGTAAACTCAAATGTCATGATATCATTGTTCAGGTGGTAATCCCTAATTAGTGTATTTTACATCTAGTGATAGATATATTAGGTGGGTGATATCATCCTCTGGTCTTATGAGGACCCATCTTGTATGATTTTTTATGTGTAATTCCATCTTGATTGGTAGTATTCCATTTGTATTGAAGAGAGTTCGGGTGGATTCTACAGCTCAAAAGCAATAAACACAAATAAGAAAAAGTGTCATAGAAACATCATAAGTAAATAAATGCATGCATGGTTAACTAATTTAAAGGATCTATGCTGGTTCCATTTTTGTTTTATAGAATACAAAAGAAAAAATGACATGACATGTGGGAAACTTAGTTATTTTTGTTAATGAAATATTAATTTCAGGTTCCCTATTTTTTGTTTCAGGCCCAAGGGGGAGTTTTTTTATTCATGTATGGGGAATTACTCACATTATTTGTATGGTTCCCAATGAGATTTATTCATGTAAATAGAATCATAAAATTACTCCCACATCCCTGAAATTCTATATACCTACTTTCCAAAGTCATGTGATCACTGGGGCATCTTACCAATGATGCTTAGGAACTCACATTCATTGAGAGGATGAGAGGTCAGTCTCATCGTACGCTATTGGGGGAATTATTAATTACTCTTGTAATATCTTTTATATTTAGTTCATGTTTATAAATCCTTCCCAAATACGAGTAGGGGACTGTTCACCCCAATATTTGAAATCAGTTATTAGCATGCATCGACATAAACAACCTGGGTGTATCAGAGATTCTCCATCAATAAAACCATCCATATATATCAGAGTTCTCTATCAATAGTACCCATATATATTTATCATATATTCTCCATATTTTTATATTATTAATTTTTGATGTCTGACTATAATGTATTGTGGTTTAAAGAAACATAATCGGGTACTCTGGAGATGATATCCATCCAGTAAGGTGGTGATTGTTTTAGTATTGGGATCAGGACCATGATGGGGCTTCCTACGTATCCTTATGAAAGGAATCATAACCCACATAGTTTAGTGAAACTTAATGGTACACGTCATACATTTTAGGTTCATATGACAAGGAATGATCTGGGTAGTTTAATGTCATATAGCAAGGAAAACTCAGCAAAAGGTGCCTAGAAATGGTTGGTGTGGGAATTATGTATAGGCATCACTTTCTAGTAATTCTTATAGGTAATATGTCCAAATGAGATTAATTTTTATCATAAAGAATGCATCCATATAAATATGACTCCTATCAGGAATATATCCCTATGGGAATGAAATGATTGGTCCCAAAATGAGTATAAAATTTTTGTTGGGAGAATGATTTTATCAAGAATATGGCCTAATAAAAATTGTAATAGAGTGATGATGTTGGGGTTAAACCTTAGTGGGTAATCCTATTAATTTCATTGAAATATGAATAAAGGACCAAGTAGTTTGTTAGAGGTTAGGTATTTCACCTCAGAAGGATGTCCAAATATGATTTAGTGGGAATTCATCCCTTTGAAACAGTGTCTCATAGGGAATATGGTCTTTTGAGAAGAAGGTGGTGTGATTAGGGATTACACTTAAGAAGGAGTCCCAATATGTAATTTTCTTCATGCTCATGTCATGATCACTAAATATCTTCAATCCAAAATTATTCATGATTAGGGTTAGAAATAAGAGATAGCATGAGATTAGTCACATTGCATGAATACATGATTGAATGAGACTTACACCTGAATTGGAATCCTGAAGTGGGATTTCCTCCCTCATTATTTGTTAAAAAAGGATGGGATCTAGGAGGTGGTGTGGATATGACATCCTACAAGAGATATTAGCGGCTTATTCCCAAAGGGGTTACCTAGAGATTCCACTCCCCACCCACTAGTGGATGAGTCAAGGGAAACAATGGGATTTATAGTTAGAAAAAATAGGGGCTTACTCCATGATGGAATACCTTTTTGTCTTTTTATCAAATTATAAACCCCAGATTTGTGATTCCAAATTCACTAATTAGAAAAACAAAGGTGTGGATTCTTTCTAGGTGGATTAATATTTTAGGAAATAAGAGGTAAGTAAGTGTTTCTGCCTAAACTAGGAAGATTCCCACTACTATCATCAAGATTGGGTACATCATTACTAAGGGGACGCATTATTGAAAACATATTGAAGATCCCATAAGTTAGGTAGGATGAGTAGGGGAAAACCATTACTAAAGTAATTCATGATTGAAAGAGGGTATTTTGGTGTTCCCTGTGCCTCATTCATGAGAGTCTCGTTGTCATGGAGGAGGTATTAATGACGACATTCCCAAATAATAGATTTGGTTAAAGGAGGATATAATTTTAACAAAGATAGAACCTTTGGTTAATAGATTCTTGGGTGGGATCCTTGGTCAATTGGATGCTTCATGGGAAGCCCTAGGTAGATAGTTTCTTAGGTGTTCAGCCCTATAGCATGGGTCTATTTGGTGACAAACCCTATATTTCCAGTCACCCATGTGTGGGAACTCAAGTGGTTGGTCTCCCATGTGATGAACCCTAGGTGGTTGGTTTCCCAAGTGAGGAACCCTGAGTGGTTGGTTTCCTATGTGAGAAACCTCGATTGGTTGGTCACCTAGATGAGAAACCTTAGGCGGTTGGTTTCCAATGTGGGAAACCCCGGGCGACTGGTTTCCCAAGTGAAGAATCATAGGCATTTGGTCACCCGTGTGTGGAATCCTGAGTAGTGGATCACCCATGTGATGATTTTGAATAACCCCTTTATACTCCTTTAATTAATGTTCATATGTTCTAAAGTTTTATATAATACCTATGGGAGGTACTAGAGGCCTGAGAAAAGAGTGTCAAGGAGGCTTTATCACACTTTCATAAGAGTAAAAAACACCCACTATATAGGGACCAAGAAGGTCAATTTGTATGAAAAAATAGGGTCATATGTGAGTAGGTTTGAGCAAGCACAGCCCTTCATGCATGTGAGTTGGGATACGTAGGTTGGGTGTTCGAAGGATACTTGGGCAAGGCAGGCCTTTTATCCATAGTCAACCTAGGAAAACCAAGATGGGTGACCACAATAGACTAGGGTGAGGCAGGCCTAGTGACCAAATGGGACTCTAATCCTTCACTTTTTTTACCCATTATCTTTAAAAGGGAGCACCAACAATATCACACGTATAACTTTTACATATCCTTTGAAACTTATGGGTAACCCTTATAAATCAACTACTGAAAGGAAAAACCTAACATATAGGGTTTTTACCATTATATATTCTTCAAACTCCTTGGTTTTCCTTTACATGTTCTTTATAAATCAATTCACACCCTTACATACTAAATTTAAACCCTTACGTATACTTTGATAATCCTTACATATTATATGTTGACCCTTATGTATCTCAGTACATATTCAATACTTATAAAAATTCTCAATCTTCCTTTTGAGTACCCATACATATGATCTATAAAACCTCATGTATCCCTCGGCATTATAGAGTATCTCTTATGTGTAGTGTACATATTCAAAGTGACTCTTACATATCACTTTGGATCAATACTTACTAATTTTTTAAAAAATGCATAGAATATCATACAATATAATATATTATGTATGAATTTAAATATCTTATGTATGATATGATTTATCTTATATATCAAATAAAATATCTTATATATCACTATGAGATATAGTAATTTTCCAATTTTCACTCGTTTGTTGAATCTTACATATCAACTACAATATATTATGTGTCATATTGAATGATTTAAATTTTCTATATTTAAATGTGAGATTCATAATATCATATATATTCACTAAAATATGTTATATACTAATGAAAATTTTTACCATAGTAAACATCAAATCACTTTACCAATTCTTTAAAATATATTATGCATCATCCCAAGAATATTATGAATCTAAATGTGTTTCAAAAATATTCCAATTTTTTGATTCTAATGAATATCTTACAAGTGCCTCTTAACTTCCCTTGTGATTCTATAACTTCTTTAACATAGCATAAATTTTTTTGAAAACATATTAGGTAATATAGAGACCATTTAACTACTTCCAAATCACCTTACATCGATTTTAAATATTATTTAGTTATATAATAATTATCCTAAAGCTCTAATAGTAAATAAGGACTCCTTGGAGTTCTAAAATGTTCTTCCACTGGCTCCACAACTTCAAATCTTCAACATTAATCATCCAAATGATAGATCCATATAGACAGAAGTATTCATGCATGATATTCACAATGATGGATCTTCATATCTAGCATTCATGAACCTTAATAGAGACATATTATTTAATAATAATTGTACTATGTGGAACTTTTCTTAGCTTTTAATATTCTCTTCAACTTAGTGTATAAAATACCTTCCATATTAATTCCTCATGATAATTATACATAATATATTCATACTCCAAGCACTGCAATCCTAATAATATTTACTAGATTTTAAAATATTTTGTTGACAATTAGTATGCATGAAATATTAGCAATAAATCAAATAATTTTACATATATGAATGTATATCCAAGAATATCTCAAATTGTAGCATATCACTTTAAATTCCCTTTTCCATATTAAATGTGGAAACAACTCAGTTACAAGCTCCAAGTTGTTTCTTTTATTCTCATTCATTACTCAAAACTCAATACATAATGACACGTTTCATGATAACTTGACCCTCCCTCTCATTAATAGGCTTGGGTACTTCATTTTGGTTATGTAACCCCCAAATTTGAAATTATACCTTTTAAAACTAATGTTCTAACTAGCCTTCTTCACACACAACTCTGAACCACAAAAAACCATAGATCAATATATGACTGTTAAAATGTAGCCATATAATTTTCCAGAAAAAATAGAGGTAATAAAATTTAGAAATATATATAAATAAAAACAAAGTTCATTATCAATACTAAGGCATTAATAAAATTCAATTAGTGTATCTAAGTAACTAATAAGCCCAGTTTATTCTTTAAAAGGTAGCCCTTCTAAAATTAGACTTTATGTGCTTTATTTTAAGAGACTAAATATATAATGGATAAAATATATTTTTGATATTAATAATAAATTAACAATAATTGGATTAATAATTGATAGTAAATAAGAATAATAATAGTTCATATTTTTGTAAAGTTATTTTCCTATGAAAACAATTTTCATTATATTTTTATGTTTTATTCAAAACAATAAATTCAAAATTTTTAGAATTTTAATATTAAAAAATTAACATAATTTATTATTTAATCATTTTAAAATTATATTATTATGAATTTTAGATATTTTTCTGAAATAATTAATTTTTAGGTAAATAATGAAAAAATACTGTTTTTTAAATATTGTGAATTTTATGACATTATTATTATATAAGAATGAATTGGAAATTTAGGAAGCAATTTTATAAAAAAATATATATTTTCTATAAGAGACATTATAAATTTATAAAAAATCATTTTATTTTTTCAAAACTATGCTCGATATTTTAGAACCTAAGTTATATTATTCTCTAAAACTACATTTAATACATTAGATACTTACTATTTTAAAATTAATTTTTTATAAATTTTATAAATTGAATATAATAAAATATATTTAAAACTTTTAATTCAAAGGTCCATATTATTTAATAAAGACCATTTTGTTTTTAGGGATATAAAATGAACTAGGTGGGTAAAACTAGTTACCATTGTAAAAGCCAAAATGGTAAAATGGGTTAACAAAAGGGATAAAAGTCCTAACATGTTAAAAAAATTATAATTGAGTGTTTCAGATTTTTCTTGAAAACAATTATTATAATTCCATTATTTTCCATTTTAGAATCTTCTTATCATGTAAAAAATGTACTCTCTTTATATTAAGGTGAAATATTTATAAGAATGTCATTCTCACCACTTATAAAAGGGGCTTTGCACCACCCCTTCAATACCACTATAAATTTATGTTTACTATTGAAAATACATCCTATTTCATTCCCCTATAATCCTATATTACTTCCTTAATATTATTGACACAATATTTTGGCCTAAGTCCTCACTTTTCATGGAGTCCTCCAAGGGAATCTCAAATTTCTCAACATAAGTACTAACCTTTACCTAATTTTGTTTATTTTATATCTTTCCCTTCAAAATATATTTTCTTAAATATTATATTATTAATTATTTATTTATAGTATACTTAATTTCTTATATTATGGGAATAATTATTAGCCACTTTTCCCCTTCTCCATTAAGAAAAATGAGAATGTCATTTGTGCATACTACCACCTCCACAAAGTAATGTATATTATTTTTCATTTAGTTTTTTCATATTTATTATAATAAATTAAAAAAAGATTCAATGCCATAAAATTTATAAAAAATATCTTTATTCTTTTATAATATTGATATTATTCCAAAATAAATAACTTTAATAACCATACTCATCCACAAATTATTATATATTCACGTTTGTGTTGGTCTAACCACCTACTTGAACAATGATATAAAATAATATCATGAATGAATATGAGAACTAAATTAATAATTTAATATTATATAAATAATTATTTTACTTTAGTTCTATAATGGTTACATTACTAGTAAACTCATTAACTAAGATATGAACACCCATTCGTTAAAAAAAACTAAAGCATACTAATTATTGATTTCATATTTAAGGATCATAAACAAAAAAATATATAACGTAATTCTAAAACTATAAATATTTTTAAAGAATCTATTTTAGTACCTTTTACGATCTATTAATGATGAAATTTTGGACAGTATTGAAGAACAACACCTATATTACGAAACTAGTACAAAATGATCAATATTACTCACACCTAATATTAAAAATAGATATTAACTAACTAATATACATATAGATAATAATTATAAATGATGTTTCAAAAAGTTTATATATATGAATAGTGTTATTCAATTGGTTTTTATGATAGTTATTTTTTTTTCATAGGAGATTCAATCACTTTTTTGGAAGTCAATAATTAAGGTAATGGGTTCATTGTCTCAAATTTAATTTCTTGAGACATAATTCCTATTGTGCACCATGAAATATTTAATATGGTTTGATTACTACCTAATGAATTAAATTTAATATATTCTTGTAATTCATGTAGTTTTAATATCTATATCGTCTTCTTTATTCCAATGTAAATCTATTTAAAAGATAACAAAGTTGTAAGGGTTGTTGGTCTTTATTTTCAATTCCATGAGAAATGTTTGATTTTGTGTAACATAATTCCTTTTATATAGTTTATTAACAACCCTATTTACTTTACGTATAAATAATATATTTAATTTCATGATATTTTAATTTCCATTTCATTTTAACCCTCTTATGTTATTTTGATCTAACATTTCCATTATTGTAAGGGTTTCTTCTTCAATCTCAAATTCAAATCAAGACAATTTTTGAAATATAATCCATCTAGGGAATTATTGTACTCTTCATTTCTAAAACCTCCCATAATCTTATTATCCTATATTATTCTTGAAGATTTTACATTTATTATCACTATTTATTTCCTTTTCTCATGGTTTAACCATTTTAGTAGAAACTAGCCCCACCACATTTTTTGGTTGGGTATCTTTCCCTTATATATCCTTATTCATTGGATGATTTTATAGATGTCCTTATTTATGACACAATTATTTATTATGTTAATTTTATATTACTTTTAAATTATTTTAAAAAAATTAAATCAATTTTTAATTCTTTATATGGGGTAGTTTTTTATAAGTATGAGAAGAATATATTTTAAATGTTTCTATATGAACACATCTTTCCAGCATTTTTTTCTCATCCTATGAAACTTCATCTCTATATTTTATGGTTTATAAATAGAGTATTTATTTTAATGATTTTATAAATATTTCTATTTTTATAAATGTTTTAAAAATGTTAAGGTTATTTCTTATTTTCAAAACAATTTTAAAAATTATCTAAAAAAGTGTTTTTCATCTATGTCTACATATTTTAACATATTTTATACTTGATCAAGGAAATTCCTAAAATTCTACCAAACACCTTAGTTATTGATATGTATTATGTAATGTTCTTATCTATCATATTAATAATCCATCACAACCTTTTTCTTTCCTAATCATCCACTATGTATAAATATGAGTTTCTTCCATTGTCTTTACTCTATGAACACTCTATGTTTTATTCCTTTAATTGAATCATGTTAACCTAGATTACATATATCGATTGATTGGGAAAATTATTAAATTCACCATATACCATTTCTCTATATGGTGTTATTTTAAGGGATATTTATATAATAAGTTATTCCATTTTTTATTAGGGAAATATTTATAATCTGTATACTTTTTATTTCAAAGAATATGTTTAATGATTACTAAGAAATGTTGGTAGTGTATTTTTTAGTTTTTTTATTCCTTAATATGTTGAAATAATTATAATAAATTAGTTATATGCTTGATGCATCGGTAGGTATCATTATAAAAACTAGCATCGGTATTTGGTTTATGATTTCCCATTTATTCAAATGTATTAAATATGGTCTTTAAGTAAGTAGATGTCTTGGAATAATGCCTTGATGGTATAAAATGTCTTGGAACATATTCTTGACTAGTCTGGTATTAGGAATTCCATCACAATGAAATCATTTATTATTATAAATGTGTTTATTTATATTATTAACCATGCATTTTTTTCAATATCGTGTGATTTATTATATGGAATTATTTGATTATCATTTATTATGTGTCATATTATTCATTCCTTGTTTTTTCAATGATATATTATTTTATATATTTTTTCCTTACTGGTAATTTGATCTTACCCTTATTAATTTTCAATTTCCCTAGGTTATAAATAAATTTATTAAACATGATATGTCTAAAATAATAGCATGTGTGTAGAATTTGTGGGAGATATTGAAGAATTGTTATGGATTAATTAGTTTCTTATTTAGTAGGGGAAATGTACATTGGATGATAAAGACATAGGATTTTTTATTTAATGATATTTCTTGAATCTCTAAAGATCTAAACTTAAATTTTCATGGGAATTTATGTAGTGAAATGTCTGTTATAAATCAAGTAATTATAGGATAGTTACATCTAGAATATATAAAGTTTCTATTGCATTAGGGTTTAGATAAAATTATAGGTTATAATGTTATCGATTGAGGAAAATTTAGGAGTTACAAATGTAATTACGGTTTGATTAGTTATTTTTTATCATTATTTCAATAATGACTAGAGCCCAAGGGCACCAAGTAAATAGTGTGTTTCATTAATAATACATAGATTGTCTCAATGAGTAACATAATGGGATAATAACTAGAGTGAGAAATATTATGATTGTTCTAAACTAACTATCAAGAACTATTATTAACAACATGAACATATTTGATTTTCTAAACACACAAAATAATAGGATTATGGAGTCTCATGGAAGTTCTGGTGATGAAGGTGATAGAGGAAGTAATAATGAATTTCTTTCATGTCAAAATTTGATAATATAAACCCAATGGAATGTATAAAATTATCAAGAAGATGATTCATGTGTGGAAAGGGAGGGTATATAGAAACAAGTTTCAAAGGAAATATGAATCCATAAGTTAACATGACAAGGGTAAAAGATTTGTTTCCAAGTAATACCTAAGATATTAAGGTAAACACCACATGTGATATTATATCATGAGTTATGATAATCTTTAAGATACCCTTGAATAATTATATTATTAGGTGATGGTTCAAATTTTGAGGATGAAATTTATATAAGGTAGAGAATATAACACCCTATGATTTTAAATTTTATTTTCCTTTGAAACCTAATGTCATCACTAACTTCCTTCACATACAACATTGAACCTGAATGAACTATGGAACAATATATAACCGTTAAAATGTATCTATATAATTGGTAGGTAAAAATTTAGCTAACTAAATTATGAAATATATATATAAAAATAAAAATAAAGGTCATTATTAACACTAAGACATTGATTAAATTCAATTAGTTTAGATAAGTAACTAATAATACTAGTTTATTATTTAAAATGTAACCCTTCTAAATTTTATTTTATGAGATTTATTTTAAGATACTAAATATGTTATGGATAAAATATATTGTTCGTATTAATAATATATTAACACTAATTTGATTAATAATTGATAGGAAATAATAATCGAATAGTTAACATTTTAAAAAGTTATTTTCCCATGAAAATGGTTTTTATTATATTTTATATGTTTTTATTTAAAAATTAAACTCCAAAATTTTAGATTCTGAATCTAAAAAAATTAACTTCATTTTTGAATTCGTCATTTAAAAATTATCTTAGGTTGAATGTTTTATTTTTTATGGAATAATTTATTATTAGATGAATAGAAAATACCATTTTTTACAAAAATAGTGAATTTTAAGACCATATTAGTATAGAGGTATGACATGGAAATTTATAAAAAAAATTATAGAAAAAATATGTATTTATAATATAATTTTTAAATATAAAAATACTGATTTTAGTTTACAAACCTATGTTCGATATCTAATTATTTTAATACATTATACACTTATTATTTTAAATTTAATTTTTTGTCAATTCTATAAAGTGAATTTAATAAAGAGTATTTTAAATTTTTAATCATAAGGTCCATATTATTTAATAAGTACTATTTTATTTTTAGGCATAAAAATTGAATTACTTACGTAAAAAATTGCTACCGTGGTGAAATCCAAAAGAGTAAAATGGGTTAACTAAATGGCTAAAAGGTATAACATGTTAAAAACATGTTTATAATTGAGTGGTTGATATTTGGATCAATGAAACCTTATCCCCACTCCATTATTTCCCATTTTTTTATTCTTCTTAAGATTTAAAACATGTGCTCTTTATATTAAGATGAAATATTTAGAAGAATGCCATTCTCACCACTTATAAAGGGGGTTCTCCACCACCCCTTCAATACCACTATAAATTTAAGTTTCCTATTTAATATTTTGCCTCTTTAATTACCCTATAATCCTCTTTCCCTTAATTAATCTTATGGGAATAAGATTTTTTCCAAAGACCTCCCTTTCTAAGGAATCCTACAAGGGAATCTTAAAGTTCTCAACATAAGTACTAATTTTTCCTTAACAGTATTTATTTTCTATCTTTCCCTTTCAAATCTATTTTTACCAATATTATATGATTAATTTAGTATTTATAGTATAATTAATGTTGTTATATTTTTTTAATAATCACTAACCACATTTCCCCTTTTCCATTAAGAAAAATGAAAATGTTATTTGTGCATTTGTTCGAACTACCTCCTCCACAAAGTAATGTATCTCATTTTTCATCTAGTTTCATTCTTATTTAATAAAAAATATTAAAACCTAATTTTACAAAATAAAAATATCTAAATAATATCATTATACTTATATAATAATTTTATTATTCCAAATTAAACCACTTTCATAACCATACTCATCTTTTAATTATAGTATGCTCATGTTTCGGTCAGTCTAACCACCTATTGAATAATGCTAAAAATAATATCATGGATGACTATGAGAACTTAATTAATGATGATGTATGATATAAATAAGTAAATAATTATTTTATTTTATTTTTTTAATGGTAAATACTGTTTTGAGTGATGTAATCAAGATGGGGGTTAATTGAGTACCCAATAAAATTTTCTATTTAAAAAAATTAATAAAAAATCAACTAATTTTGAAATTCACCTAGTTAGCTGATATAATAGGTATATATATTTTAATTCTTTGAAATAAACTCTCATAACTTTGATAAAAAAAATAAATTAAAATAACTTTAATATTCTTATAATCTTTTTATATTACTCTACTTTCATTAGGAAATATAAATAACACATGTAAAAGCTAGCCATCAAAGTACAGTTTTGAAAAACGGTTTTTTAAAAAAAGTTTTAAAAAATGTCTTAAAAACTTTAAAGCATGTAGTGGAATTTAAAAAATTAGGTTTAGTATCATTTTGATACCAAACTCTCTCCACTTAACAACCACCCACTACCAAGAATGCTTATTAAAAAATAAACAGATGATATGTAACCTGGATTAAGTATAGGTTTCAATAGTTCATAGGATTGTCCTGGATAATACAAAGCCTCTTAAATAGTTTCTTAGGGAGTATAAAAGTTATGGAAATAAATTAAGATTATTAGTATACTATTCTATGGTTTATTGGAGATTTTTTATGTAACATATTTATAGAAAATTCATACACAGGTCAAGTGTAATAAAAATAGAGATATAGAGAGAAAAGTGAAAGCTCAAAGCTTAGTTGTTCCAAAAATGTATTGTATCCTCTCAATGTATTCCTTTAGTTTTGATATGAGATGTGAAGATATAAAATTGTTCTTAGATCATGCGATGATGTTTAAATGTAAACAGGGTATCATATTGTTGATAATAGAGAACTAGTTTTCATTTTTTCACTTATAAAAAACTAGAATTTTTTATCTTATATAGTCTTATTTTAAAAAAATCTTCCTCTAAAAATATCCATTGGAAAATGTCACTGACCATGTATTTAGTTCTGTGTAGAATGTGGTTGGAATATACTATATTAAAAACAATCCTAATTTAGTAATGGTCACTTGAAGTGTGTCATATCAGATTCCCCACAATCACTTTGACAATTTTGAAAATTCTAGTTGGATTCCCTTGATAAGTCATACAGTTGGTTTCTATAAACATTTGGTTCTTCTAATACTTTTCTAATTTTTAAAATTATCATGTGTTCACTTCACTAAAATGTTCAGTATCTTGATACCATATGGAATCTCCAATAGTTTATCAAATTCCAAACATTTTCCTACTAACTTTTTACTTCATTCGGTCAATTGAATGCAACATGTGGCCCCTACAATAGTTTCTAGATTACTAAAATAAAGGATATACCATGCATTTAATTCACTTTTCCTTGTGGTTGGTTGAAGATTTTATGAGAAATCTTTCACAGTCGATTGAATAGGTATGTGGCCAATCCACTTGGCCATGCAGTCACTTCAAACCTTAAAAACAATTATAATATATCAATACGGGTTCTCTAAGATATATCATTCAATTTATATGATTGTTATTATGATCTCTTGAGTACTTTTCATTTGTTATGTGGTCAATCAAATAGTCATATGACTAATCATATGGTTATACGTTAAATGCATTTGTTATGTGGTCACTTTAGTACTTGGTAAAATTTATCTTCTCTAGATTCCTTCATACGGCTAATATAAATTCTTCATGTGGTTGATTGAGTATTTATAGTCACTTGAGAACTTAGATAATTTTACTCATTTAACTCAAAATTTCTTGTCTACATTTAAATTCTATCTAATACTTAGTGAATTTTCAATAATCTATAGAAATATTTTAACTTTAATAAAACATAAAATTGATTAGAAATAAATAATCATAATTTATTATTATTAAAACATGTAACTGTTAGACAAATCCAACAATATCCTACATTTTTATGATAAAAAATAATGGCACAAATAACTAAAAAAATGGAGCATAAATAAATACAAAAATTCACTAAGGATCCATTGAATTAAAATATTAAAAAAAATTATAACCTTCCAAATAGTATTTCAAACATATTATACTCCCCCTTTTGGGATTATAAAAAATATTTTATAAAATAGTATTTTAATATATAGGTAGACATTAGAAAAATATAAGATAAGGCAAAGAAGATAATAAAGTGTAGGATATAAAGTGACAAATGATGAATAAAATAGAATTAATTAATATTCAAAAAAAATATTACATAAGGCCCAATCAAATTCCATACTCAAAATTTCACTCATCAAAGTCATGAATGATAGAAGGATCAATAGGTTTTTTACCTTTTCTAACAAATGGAACATGATAAGGACCAAGTCAAGGAGATGAGGAACCTTTTATAATAACAAGGGGTTTAGAAATAGGTCTAATATGATGAAGTTCTTGAGGTAGGATGAGACCAAAAGGTCATATGGGATGTGTTTGGAGTGAATTATTGGTTGGATAAAATGTAGTTGTAGAAGCTGGGTTAGTATAAATTCAAGTTACGGGAAGAGTCAGAGGTGCTAGAACTGGAGCATTAGAAAGATACATATAAGTCTATAAGGGATTTGTAATGCCTGACACAACTCTAGGACCATTCTCAATACACTAAAATAACTCATCCTTCTATTAAATAAACTAATAAAGTAGAGGTACCGTGACCAATATATTTTCCACAATAGCTTTAATGTTTTCGATTATGGGTTCAACTTATGATCTCGAGCTAAGGATATAAATAGAGTCTTCAAATATTCCTTGGAATTTTTTCTGAGTTACTACTTTACAAAACCCTTAATGATATCATTTTACTTTTAATTCTACACTATTTTGACCTTAATCATATCATAAAGCATTTCACCATGGGTAGGAGTATCCATTTTTACTTGATTTAATACATCCTTAACATTATTGATCAAACATTGGATTTCCTCATGAATAAATATTCTGTTAAGATCATCATTGATGTAAATAAATGCATGAGGATTGGTATAATAAAAATTATAAAACCTAGAAGAACTGGTGAAGACAGATAGCTATCTCTTATCAATCTTTGTGAGTATATCTATCATGTTTTATTAAAGTGAACATATCTATCCATTGAAACATTCCATCAGTGCTCTAAAACTTCCAAGATCATGAGCCATATGATATAATTTTAGAATTGAATTAGCATATATATGAGCAACCACACTCTCTATAGTAAAGTAAATATCTTCATTCCTATCATATTTATTATCACTACTGATTCTATGAAAAAATTACTCCAGAACTTCAAATACAACATTCTTAAATTGAATAAAATCAGATAAAGTAATGACTGAAGTAGAATATTTTGCAGCTAATTAGGGTGGATCATATGAATATTAAGGAGATAAATTAGGGACAGGATTAAGAGTTGAGTCACTAAACTCTAACTAAGAAGGTATCAACGTAGATCCTTTATTATCTAAAGAGTTGTATTTTGGATTCTAAATTTCTTGAACTAAACTATCATAGTGTTCACAGATTATAACTTCAGTCCTAGGAGATGAATCATAAATGGGATCACCATGAAAAATATTATATGGATCATGTTTTGGAGAAGAATTTATAGATATTCCTTGAGGATTATATCTAAAAATATCTTGTTGAAGGTCTAGGTGACCTAGTTCCTGAAGAACTTGATAGGAAGGATCCTGCTCAATATTCTATGAGGTATTGTGTATAATAGAAATAGACATTCCACTGGATTTGGGTGAACTATCACCATTATTATCATCTCCATCATCATTAAGAGTAGGTGGATCAATCTTAATCATAAGATATTTGGGAGATATATAAAAAAATAGATGATCCCCCTATCTCAAACATCGTAGGAACATCCATAACTTGATGGTCATCCTTATCACTCTCGGATTCCCGGATGTTGGGTCCAAAAAGAATATAACTAGGTTTCTTTATCCCCTAAGGAGTTTCTATCCCTTCTCTTACTGATTTTTCCTTTTTGGGACTTCTGGCTCCTTAGAAACTTCTAAACTAGGATTGTAACCCATGATCTCTTCATAAGACTTTTTTTCCTCTTCAATAACATAAAACATTGCATGTGATCCATTCTCATTAGATGAATAATCAACTTTAAAAATCTAGTCAGGTTCCAAGATTGGATCTATTGCATCTTTATTCTGGTAGGGTTATTTATATGAATGAAGCGCTCATAAGTCTTAGCCTCATTACTACCCAAATATTTTTACATGGATTCCTACTGATTTTCATCCTATTAAAAGTGATTTGGTTAATATAGATACCAACTAAAAGTAATTAATTTTATACTCCCATAGGAATAAGTCTCTTCTGTTTGAGTAGAGCTAAAATAAACTTGGGGTAAGGTAGAGTATTAAATCATGAGAATGTATTACTCAACATTTCCATATGTCTCATAAAAAATCTAGGAAAATTAAATTGAATCAAATGAACCACAAAACCTATAAGGGAGAGGTATTAATTCCTCATAGTTCTAAAAACTCCCTTTCTAGGGCATATGGTATGTTGTATAAATTTTATAAATAGTTTAGATTCACCATTTAATATTCTAGAAATATTCCTTAGAGTGGTTTTATTACTATTTAATTCCTTGAAAAATTTCTAATCACAAAATGAGGATGATTTAAATTATATGAATTTTTTAAATCCTCATACTCACATTTATTTGGTACTTTTACGTTCTATGTCCAAAGGATTGAAGTAAACTCACATTAATGAATGTTAATAATTGTTTTAATGAGATATGACTAATTTTAGACTTGAAACACCTTATTTAGATAACATTCCTTTATTAAAGATGTATATTAAAGTTGATTATAATCCAAGAACTAGTCAGTCTATCTTTTTGAATCATATATCTCCAAATAATAGAATGACTTTCTCTAAACCACTCAACACCTACTTCCTTCTCTAGAATGACTTTGTGTAAAAAAAATATGTGGATTCAAGAGTTTTTTTAGTTCAACTTATTCTTTACTTTTATATTTTGAAAGAATCATAATCCTTAGTAGAATATTATTTGAAAAAATACTTCATTTCAACCACTCAAACTGATATTCAATGTTTGGAAGGCTTGGGTTTCAGTAAATAATCGGTCAAAAGAGGGATTGGCATAAGTTGTAAAGCAACATGATGATTCCAATTCTATTTTGGGGTATTAAACTCATTTATGGATCAATATAAAGTAAAACACAGGAGAAGAAATAAAATATACTTAAAATACTTGAAAACACATATGGTATATTTAAAAGAGAATAAAAACTAAAAACTAAGTATTAAATATAAGTAAAACTTAACAATAAATATAAATTAAACCCATTTAATAATTTAATAAATTAAATATATACCAATTTAAACATAAAATAATCAAACCTAATTGATCATCCCTGCCTCATGTTTGATATAATTTAACCTCTCATAATTCATAGGTTTTGTAAAAATTTCTGCAATCTGATGTTTTGTACCAATGAATTCAAGAGTGGTATTCCCTTTCTAAAAATGATATCTCAACAAGTGATTTATTATATCACTATGATTTTTCCTATAATGGGATATAGGATTTTTAGAAATATTAATAGCACTTATGTTTTCATAATTTATAGGGACGTTTCCAAATTAATATCCATAGTCTATAAAGGTTTGTTTCATTCACAGAATCTATTCACAACAACTTCTTTCACATATGTACTCATCCTTAGCAGTAGATAATGCAACTGAATTCTATTTTCTTACTACACTAATATACTTGAGACTTTTCAAAAAAATCCATGTTCTATAGGTTCACATTATATCTAACTTACATCCATAAAATTTGGTATTAGAATAGCTAATTAAATCAAAATCATATCCACTAGAATATAAAAATACTAAATTGGATGTACTTTTGATCCATTTGAAAATCCTTTTATAGCACTCAAATGAGATTACCTGGAGTTTTCTTAAAAAATTTCACACATACACACACTAAAAATAATGTCAATCTAGCTATCTATTAAGTAAATTCAACTCCCAATCATACCTATATAAATGGTTTAGTTAACTAGTTTTACAGTTTCATTAAAATCCAATTTATAGGTGTTACACATTGTAGTATCACTTGCTTTTGATATATCCATGCGAAATAAATTTTAATGATATATATTATACTTAATTTGGTTTAAAATATATCATTTTTTATTTTGAAATATATAAAAACCAAGAAAGAATTTTATTTTATCCATAAAATTCATTTCAAATTCATTTTTCAATAGTTTTTAAAATTTATTACATAAATAATATCTTTAAGTACCAAAGATAATATCATCAACATATATTTATACAACAAAAACATATTATGAAGTTATTTTGATGAATAATTTAGGATAAAGAATACTTTTTTAAAACCATTTGAAATGAGAAAAGTTTTTAACCTATCATACCAAGCTCCATGTGCTTGTTTTAAACCATAAAGTGCTTTTATCAATTTAAAAACATGATTTGGTAAATGATGATTTGAAAATATACGGGATTATTCAACAAAAATATCCTAAAAAATATAACCATTTATAAAATCACTCCTCCCATCTATTTTATATAATTTGAAATTTAGATGTATTGTAAAAGAAATTAGTATCCTAATGGATTCAAGTATATATATAGGAGAAAATTTTTCCTCGTAGTCGATTCCTTCTTCTTGACTATAACCATGTGTAACCATTCTAGATTTATTTCTAATAATATTTCTAGATTCATCATTCTTGTTTATATATACTCATTTGGTTCAAATATTTGATTTGTATTAAGGTCTCTCAATTAGTTCTCATACTTTATTCCATTAAAATTGATTCAATTATTCATTCATATCCATAACCCAATGTTCATCACTAATTTCCTCATTGATTTTTTTGGATTCAAGTAGTGACAAAAAGGCTTGATGTTCAACTTGGTTTCTAAGTGATTCATGAGTTTGAGTTTCTTTATTTAGATCTCCAACAATAGAAACTAAAGTATGGTATCTACAGGTTTTGGTGGATCTAGGTATATTATATTTGCCTAGGTTTTCCTCAAGGTCTGGTTCCTCTAAATGGTATTTAGTGTATGGTTTTTCAAGTAATTTGGTTCCAAGGTCATTAGTCTTGGAGGTTTTATTTATATTCAAATTTTACATATCATACTCTAGATTTTATATAAAAACTTTAAGTTCATGTGGATTTTTCTCATTAAATGTGATATGAAATGATTTTCCCTCCAACTCTGTTCTTTTATTAAAGAATATATAGGATTTTTTTGGTGTAGAATAACCAATGAAAATTCCTTCATTTCTTTTGGATACAAATTTATCCATATTATCTTTTTTATTTCCAATAAAAACTTTTCATCCAAAACCTTTGAAATAATTTAACATATTATTTCTCCCATTCCATAATTTATATGAATTATTATTTAAAATATGTATTATTAAGACTCTACTAATTAAATAAAAAGTTGAATTTATAAATTCATCCTAAAAATGGATTGGTGGATCATATTCACTGAGAAAGGTCTAAGAAATTTATTGAAGGGTATTATTCCATCTGTCAACCACCCCATTTTGTTGTGGTCTTCAAGAAGCAATGAAATTATGATTATAGCCATGTTGTGAGCATAAGGTTTAAAAATCCTAATTTTTAAACTCACATCTATGATCACTTAACACATTGTTAATAGTATGTCCACTGAGGTTCTCTACAAATTTTATATACTTTGTAAAATATCTACAACCCTCACTTTTATGAGTTAGGAAATACACCCATGGGAACATTCAGGAATCATAAAAAATTACATAATCAAAATGTTTTCTGGCTAAACATGAAACTGTATATGATCCAAACAAGTACATATTAACCAGTTATAGCGGTTGAGAGGTAAAAACCTCTTTCTATAGTGTGAAAGAAACTTTATGTTGTTTTACCTTTTGACAGGGATTGCAGAATTTTTTTTTTGGGAAATCTAAATTAGTTGAATATTTGACTAAACCATTTTTTAATATCTTTCAAAGAGATAATATATTGAATTAGACTATTATTCTATGCCAAAAACAAGATTAATTTTGAAAGGTATTAATACAAAAAATGGGAAAATAAATAATTCAAAAACAACTACATAAACATTTTCATTTCTTAAGGTTGTAAACACTAAATTAAATTTAGAATAATAAATCTAATAATAGTTAGTTTCAAACTTTACATTAAAAACATCATTATATAAGTGATATATTCTTAGAAGATTATATTTTAAGTCATCAAAAGATAAAACATTATAAATTAAGTAGGTTTTAGAATTACCAACTTAACCAAGGTCAATAATTTTTTCTTTTGCATTATCACTAAAAGGGACATTACATCCATCTACTTTGGACAATCATCAAAAGCATGGTAAGTCCCATGTCATGTGTCTAGAAAACCCACTTCCAAAAACTATATTTTTGGTGCCAAAATCCCATCCAAGGCCTCAAATGACCATTATTGGGTGAACCAAGCAGACAACCCAACCCGAATAACTATTACGGGGCCGATAAAGATAGTGCGTGCAAGTTTCGATGAGTGTGCACAAATGGAACTTTTTTTCACACAAATAGATTATATGCAAAAGGAGACATATAGTTATATAAATTCCACATTCCTTGAAAACCCATAGAAGGCTAATGAACATAATAAATCCTTTCTATGCACGAGGAGGAAGTATCATGTGAAAACCCATGCACAAATGCCCCCTTTTTCCACATAAGTCAATGACAATCTAGCGATGTTGCACATCCTAACCCCAGCGGAAAATGATAAAGATGAAAAAACTCAAGTTTCACACCCAAGGCCTTATGCACCCACATCTGAAGATTTTATAAATAAATAAAAGCACACCCCCTCCCTCGATGAGGCTCTCTAGAAGACAAAGTGATGTTATTCTCTAAAAAACTCCTAATCTTCCACAACAGCATGCAACATATACCCTCAACGGTGGGAAATTTGTGTGAAAAATTCCATGTGGGTCTAAACTCGACTTGGAATACTATAGAGTGATCCTCATGAAACTACCCCTAAGGATAGTTGGGTGCATACAAAAGAATATTCCTACACACAAAAACTATGATGTGCATAACTCTATGATTTTCACCCACCTATGATTCTTGATTCCATTTGTTTCCCTTGTGCTATAGCCTTATGCTCATGAAACTATTGTGTGAAACCCAATCCAGTTTCATGAAAAAATTTCTTGGTCCCCTACTTGATGTTTTTATGCCTCTAGTGGAACCATTACCTTACCTCTTTCTTCTAAGCATAGGTACGGTAACCCATTTTTCTTCTAATCATGGGGACAGTAACATGGACCTCATCACTGACCACTCCTCTATGGAAGTTCCAACACCATGCCCCTCCCAAAGGTTCATGGGTTGTGGTCACATAATACCCATGGATAAAGAGTGATTCTCCCCATGTCAGAGCTATATGATGTAAAACCGCCTAGTTCCACATCCTAGTTATACGATGTTAAACTACAAAACAACATCCTCATCACAAGACATAAAATTATAGTCCTACCTCATGCGATGAACATGTGATTCACCATATATGATCATCATGGGAATACCCATTCCCCCTTGCCATTGGATGACCATTCCTCTTCGGGCATCTTCTACATTTAATCCCCACACCATCTCTCTCCACCATGGGAGGACTGTTCCTCCTCAGGTAACTTCTACACATAATCCCTGCACCATCTCTCTCCACTGTGGGATAAACATTACTCATCGGTTAGCTTCTACACAAAATCCCTACACTATATCTCCTCACCATGGGATAACCGTTATGACTCATGCAGCTCAATTCATAATCCCCACACCATTCCCCCAAGAGAAATCCTCTTTTCAAGGGTAGATTCCATGTGTAATCTCCACACCATCACTTGTCAATGCTCCTTTTGCAACATGAACACCCTTATTGCATGACATTAAGATGCATGGATTGGTCCTGTCACACAACCATAAATTGTGACACCGAACTACTCGGTTTTTGATCCCTCACTTATAAATAGGGTACACAGGATGCCTCCCTGACATTAAATAACAATAATAGTAAAATCATGATGTTCCCTCTTAGGGATGCACCCCTCAGATACACCTCTATGAGGTGTTCTGATCCATTATAAAACTATCATGTTGTGACATATTCCCTCCTAGGGACAAACCACCTTAATCCACCTTCATGGGGTGTTCCAATCAACTAATCCCATCTCTAAAATATGTTAAACTCATGACTTAGTCCATCACAACCAGATGTCCTAGTCTACCAGCACAGGATGTATAACTTGTGACCTAACCCCCAAAGCATCTACCTTGTGCATAAGTATAGGATTCCTGAGGTAAATATCCATGTAATAATTACTCATTTTTAATTTCTTACCTTGTTATTGACATGGGATTCCTTGGGTTCTATGCGTAATATGCCTTATATGATATGACCTTCCATAAGGAGTATTCATAGGTGACCAATGTGCCCAATGTCCAGACATGTTCTGTGATGCCCAATGCACTACTCTTCTGACTGAAGGATTTTTTCCTTTCAAGACAGAAGTAGTGTAATTAACCGGCATCCACAAAGATATGGAACTGAGAATAAGTTCCATGAACATGACATAATCTATGAGGGAGACCCGGACTAAGTAATGAGCTCTAAGGAATCTATGGAAGGAGGAATCGACATCCCATCATCCAGTTTCAATCAAGGAGAATACATCACTGAGGAAATTAATGAAAGTATCTTACCTTTGGAAAATTGTAATAGGGGGAAATAGTCTATCCAATGTGCACATTCATGTCGATTTGTAGGTGCAAGGACTAATGAAAGTGTTGGAAAAAGAAATGGTGAACCTGATGTGAAAATCTTATTATCAACCATGGGGACTAGTATCATCTAGGGAATTAGAATATTATCATGTCACCAGATTCATAAAGTCAGCAACAAGTCCCCTTAAGAAAATGGTTGGCCTAGCATGAAACACATATGCACATTTGGGCTGTTAGCATTGGGAATCCTTAGTCTACGACATTGTTAGCATGGATACTTCTCTACTTAAGAAGATTGGAAAACATTGAGGAATTGGACATCTCTTTTTTTATAACTATAATGAATAATGGATCCATATGCCTTAAAGGACTCATGTTTTAGGAAACCAGAAACCCAGCACTCTCAAACATCAGTGCAAAAGAAATATTGATACAGTGATCCCACACAGCACTGCATCCACATCAACTTCAGCTTCTGGGAATCCACACCCGATCTCGCCCTATAAAATAATCCATAGGAGGGTGATCGACACCCTTATATGCATGTATGTATAGTATAGGGTCATTCCCATAAGGGACATAGCCCTCTAGGACCATGAGTCATTAGAGCCTCATCTATATCATTTCCCCCATAGGTTTTCCTGGGGGAAACCACCACCCATTCCGACAATGAGCCTCTTCAAGAGTCTCTCCTCAGAGTGCTCCAATGAATCACTCCCATATTCTAAGGATGTGGGGGTGTTAATGTTACCCCATCCACGACTACCGCCTAAGAGATTCCAAGGAGGGTGCTCACTAAACCTCTTCAACACCATTAATGACCATCCCTATAGGCCGAAGAGTTGGAAAACTTCACCCCTGCTCTACTAGCCCCGGTCCAAATCACCTGATTCCAATGTTGGTGGAAGTATTAGGATAATGCCCAAAAATGGGAATATTCTATGGATCTAGTGTCTCCTAACACTACCATCACATTCTTCTAAATCCTCAGAATAAGAAAATGGGAATCTATCTTCACCCAATTGAGATCGAGACCCCAGTCGTCCCATAGGTAGGCCAAGTTGAAACTTTCAATTTTTTGCACCATCAAAAATCTTTACAGTCCAACCTATGATGAGGAGACTTGGTGTGGAGTTCATCCCTATGTTTTCATCAACCCAAGTAGATTTCATCCCTACTCTTTCAATAATCATCACAAAGTTCTTCCATATGCCATCGCCATCCAGAGTGCAGTTACTCCCAGATCCATCACCAACCCAAGTAGATGTCTGTCCCACTTCATCAACAACCAAAGTGGGGTTCCTACCAACTATTCTGATAATTAGTATAGAGGACCTCACTGTATTCCAGATGCTCAATATAGTGGTTCAACTTGTGTCTCCACCAACCAACACAAAGGTCCTCCCTATATTCCTACCAACTAGAGTGGAGGCCCTCCTAACTCCTTTACCAACCCATGTTGAGGTCCACCCTGCACCACTACTCATCATAACGGAGTTCCACTCTATGCCGAAGAGGTACCCTTCTCTACAGAACAGACCTAGGGAATATGGGTGAACACTCATCATCAAAGGATAAATCCTAGGAAATACTAAGTTGTCACTAACCCCATTGAAATATCATATTCCAAGGGGATGTATGAATCAATGATAGATCCCTCACCCGAGTCATCAGTTTTAGGGAAAGAAGCCTAAGAGTTAAAGTTCTCCATTATGTGAGTTTAGATCCACCAGATCCCTAGATCCCTCTACTAGTATTTGCATGTGGAGGAAGTTCTGGCTATCTTCCAGGAGCTCATGGTGAAGTTCCCACCAGCATCATCTTCCCTCCTCTCTACCTCCATCTGGGATATTGGAGAGCTATCAGGGTCAGGATTGGAACCACTATATGGGAATCATGCTTCTGATCTACATATGATCATCACATCCCTTGCACATGAGGCAATGTTGAACACTCCATCCTACAGAGATGTGATGATATGGTTGGTACCACATCCAAGAGACATCCCAACATGCATAAAATAGTTGACTTACATAGTAGAAACTCTATCAACTATCCAATTTCCGAACTGATCCATATCAGTGCAATCACCAATCTCCCATCAGGTACCGATCGAATCTTGAGTCGACCAAGTGCAGGAACATTCCACTATGTAAAAGAGATTGTGGTATGTTATAACTACTGATCAATTTTCAATATAATTTTGGATTACAGAAACCACCAACATCAATATCTCATAGCCCCTTACTAAGGTATATGTTGTTTTTTTCCTCTAGATCAGCTGGGCGATGTTTCACTGCCTCCACAATTGTTAGTTGGCCTACCCAGGAATCCAAGAGCACCTTGAGACTAACAACCAATAGTGCTGGAAGGTTGAGTTAGTAGCACTTCTAGTGGATCAGCATCGTGAGTCATACAGTTACCACCAGAACCTTCAATAGATATGTCTCAAGAGCCTCGTAGTACTCTACTGGGTTATAGAAGAGGCATCTCTACGTGTCCAGATCAAGGTTTGGGAATAGTACATTGATCTCCACTTCAGCCCTATCATGAGACAACCTAACCTACTTTCCGAAGACAAAAAATACCCTCTAGGTACGGTTACTATAAATATGATTTTTTCAAGATTCTTTGGAAAAAAGACACTAATGCGGCATAATATAGGGAAAACCCACCCTAAGGGGTAGCGTAGTACCAATAATAATCTTAGATATGTGTCCTCACCCACCAGAAAAGGAAAGCACTCAACCACGGGGATCCCTCTAATGAGGCATCACCCCCCCCCCCCAAATTCGGCCTCTCAAAAAGAGAAAGGAGAATATCAAAACAACCAATACATCTAAGGTTGCACTAAAATAGGGGAACATTCCATAGTGGTTGCCTTTCTCCAATAGCTTGAATAGCATAAAAGGGTCATCACCATGCTCTTTACTGATTAGTTCCTAGATTATGGTAATGCCCCATGGGACCCCATTTCTCCTCTAGTGGGGAAACAAGTACTTCTTGGCCAGATGCACCCAATTGATATCATTAATCCCATGAATCTAGATAAAGAATAGGCGGGAGTATATGGAATGTGAATGATATATGAGTCATTGAACCTATCCCAGAAATGTAGTTATCCTCCTCGGGATCCAAGTTGATACACTCAAAAAGTCATTAAGACTACTTACTTAGTGGATTATCTCGTCAATGCCTTGGTGTTTAGTAATCCTAATTAAGATAGAGGACCTTGCTAAGGTGATTTTATAGCTTCTCTCACCACTCACCTAAAGTCCCTGGAGACTTGAAAAGTGGTGATCCTGATTGATGGAATGTTGTACCCGGCATTAGGGGACTACACTCAAGAACCCCAAAGTTTTTTAACCCTATATTTTCCCCATTCAAAAATATGGGTGACTCACTACATCATTTGGCCCACTTCACCTCATGGTACGAACCCATGTTGGGAACCTAATAGAAAAAAGAGACCACCAAGATCATGTGTTTTATTCAGACACTGGAGGGACCTCCTTTTTTATGGTACAGCCAGCATCCCATAAGTTCTATGGATAGATAGGGAGATATTTGTAAATATTTACACTACCAGTTTGGATCCACCACACACAAGTCAAGTATTACCGACCTCATAAATTGAAAACAAAGACCTGATGAGTGAGTCACGGATTTTTTTATCCTAGTGGAAAGGTATCACATAATCACTCAACATGTTTTTGAATCAAGATCATATATTAATGATGTGTGTGGGGAATTTCAACACTGAAATGGTCACTACTGTCGTCACCGAGAACTTTCTAGGTGGGTTTTTGAATTTTCCTTATAAGGCCCAATGTCTGGATGAAGGCCAGCAGTTGGCCATATAGTCTCATCCATTTCCTCTTCTGGATCCCATAAAGATACCTTCCAAAGAATATATTTCTATTATCATACAGATAAATACCCCTGAGCCAGTAGATTTATTTTCCCCTTTTCAAGTGGATCCTCCCTGAGTGTAGCCTGACTATGTGGAGCATTGCCCAGTATATCCCTATTAGGTGCAGCCTCACCCGATAGGGAATCATCAGGCACCGCCTCACTAATTTTAGCCACTTATATGGGAGAATGAATATCTATCCCCTCGTCAAGGTTAGGCTCCCAAAGTTCCCTTCCAAGATAGAAGAAACCAAAATTATTCCTTTAAGGATACATAAGTCTCAGGATACTTCTTTTGTGCCCTGTATAAAGGGATTTTAAAGCTTCTATAGTGAAAGAAGCCTTGGGAAGCTGAACTCATTGACCACCCCAACCATTTTCAGTACCACAAGATCCACAGACATACCATTAAATAATGTAATGTGTTTAAGGATTGGCTCCAAGACCAAGTGGATCATGGCCTAGTTAAATTGGAAGAAGTTATGGCATAGTTAAGACATATATCTGTCAAACCTGATAGTGACAGTGAGGGTTGTGGTGAATGGTAATATGATTCTAGTTATGGGGATCGGAAGTATGATGACTGGTTAGCTCATAGAGTGATCACTCACACCCATGGTGTCATTCAATCCCATTTAGGAAGGCCAGAACCTTATATGGCCACTGAGAACCCTCCATCCACTACTTAATCATCTACATAATATCCACCCAAATACCATAAGAGAAAGTGTCGATAGGGAAATGGAGATTAGAGTCCCTCATAGATAGAAATCCCATCATGCACCCCCTGATGATTTCATGCCTCCTGAGATGGGAAGCACCCCTAGGGTCCATCTAGAACTTGATGGCCTCACTGATGATTAATATGAGTATACCTACATAAATATCCTCATGTTGGTAGACTTATTCATAGTTCTTGATAGTGAGTAATACTACAAAAACCTCCCAAATGCCTCTAGACAAAACCATTGAAGGAAATTCTGAGGACATGCGAGCCTCCAGAATGATCAAGACAACACCTCAAACCAAGAAATGCATGCATCTAAGACTAGGAAGTAGTTTCTACATAAAACTAACAAGGAATAATACTCCACTCCAGCTCCATAAAATACATCGTCATAAAAAATATCATTAACTGGCAGAGTAGACTAGTAATGGTTTCCCGGTAATTAGATGTATCTAGTAAGAGATAGCCCTCAGACAACTAAGAGTAATTTGGTAGTTTATAGAAGGTTATCCAATTAGTAGTGGTATAATTCCAGTACTAGCCAAACCCAGCAATTCATCTAGAAACACATGTTGTGCCACCTGTGAATGAGAGACCAATGTGGGTAAAAGCATTCTTTTTTCATGGAATTATGACATGTTGATGCATCTCTTCATCATAACCATTTGAATATCGATCCTTTAGGTCCTAATATTTTCAAAATAGATGTATGATCTCCCTACAGAAGCATAAAAATACCACTCTACCTTAAATATGAGGTAGATTCTGAAGAATCCTACTATGAAATGGAGGCTGAGCAAGTGGAATGTCAGGCCATAATACCATTCTCTAAAGAAGATGAGGGTGACCTTGAATAGGGGAACATATGCCCGCTATATATTATAGGTTGGTTCAATGGAATGGAGATCCTCCATTTTCTGGTGGACATAGGTTCCAGGATCAATCTTATTCCAACCAAGACACTCCATAAGATGGGATTGACCGAAGCAGTTATGACTCCCTTCGACCTGATAATCCAAGGTTATGATAGGAGTAAGAATAAACCATGTGATAAGTTTCATATGAAGACCTAGTTTTTAGCTTGATAGAAATCATTAAATTCATGTTTATCTTGTAGAATAATTCCTATTACATGCTATTGGTTAGGCCCTACCTTCATCTGCATACATCATTCCCCTCCTTGTATCACCAATACCTTAAGTACTCACTCAAGGGTCAAGTAGGGGTGCTACAAGGTGATTTGTCCCCATTTTACTCTTATGATTCATGCTACATGGATACCCACTACTATAAGAGGGAAGGGAAGTAGGTTCAGACCAATGTGGTTGATTATACTAAGGATCTTTTAACCACCGTGGCTAACACATAAGAAAACATGGATGATGATTCTGTTCTTCTGATTCATTTGCTAGGGTAAAAAGTATGGACCTAATAATATGCTTCATTTACTCCAATAAGAAGGTTTTTAGCATCCCTAGAATGAAATAATTTCTAAAAATTACCTTTTATGCTTACACCGGATAGGCCCAAGTGAGACCAGATGCCCCCACTCTTATGAGGTATTGAGATGTTCACCCCATGGACACCATTCCATGGCATTCCCATATGTTCCACAAAGTAGGGTTGAATCTCCAAAAACCAAATCACTACTATTGCTTTGATATCAATCATAGTCCTCATGGTCAAAGGCTTAGTGGAATTGGTTCGACAACTTCTGTCATCACCACATTAGCAGGGCAGAAATCTATCAGTGAAGATTATGTGTATACCCAAGGAGGCATCAGTGCTTCCCCTAAGTCAGCTATCCTAGAATATCCACCTCCTCCTATTAATTCCCCTACCTTAGAAAATTAATAGGATCTATAAGATTTACCTCCTTCATTTAAAGAGGGTGTTTCCACCACCATCGATGAGTTGATTCAGGTGAACCTGGGTATCATGCCAGATATGAGACGATGCTAATTAGTGAATCAATATCTTCATAAGAGAAGTGGTTAGATATGTCCTTCCTAAATAAACATTGTGATGAATTCACCTGGAGCTATGAATAAATTATTGGGCTAGACCATTAGGTCATCACCAACCATCTCGTCCTCTCAGTGAGTTATCACGGGTTCAAGAAGCCTCCCAGAAAAATTCACCCCTCTCACAGTGCTATGGTTGAGTCTGAGGATGATAATTTTATCAAATAAAACATCATTCGGGAAGTTTAGAACCCCAAATGGAAAGATAATATCATCCTATTTAGGAAGAAGAATGGTAAAATCAGAGTATGTGTCGAATTCTGAGACCTCATGTGCCATTTCCCAAATGATGATTTTCCCTTCCAACAATAAATATATTGATCGATATTGCAGCATGCTTCCAGGACCTTTCCTTTATGGATGGATATTATGAGTACAAACAAATCAAGATAGCCCCTTAGGATGAAGAGTATACAAAAATTAGGGTTCCACAATAGACTTTCTTCTATCAGGTGATTCCCTTCATCTCGAATAATGCATGAGTCATGTATCAGAAGTCCATGTATCACATCTTCAAACTGATTCTCGGGATATTGGCAGTGTGCTAAGTAGATGATTTTGTGGTCAAATATCACCACCATCATGACCATCTTAAGGACCTTGAAAAATTATTCATCTTCTTTCACTCATAACACATTAAGATAACCCCCTTGAAGTGTGCATTTGGGGTTACCTCTATGAAGTTTCTTAGATTTATCGTCAGATATAGAGGCATCGAGATCAACCTATATAATATCAAGTATATCAACCATATTCCTTCCCCAAAAAACCTCCAAAAGTTTTGAGGAATCTAAGGCCACTTAGCCTACATATGCCGATTAATCACAAATTTGGCTATCAAGTGTAATCAATTTTCAAGACTCATGAAGAAAGGCATTGTCTACCAGTGGGATGAAAAGTTCCAGACTGCCTTTAAGGAAATTAAGTAGTATCTGCTACTACCTATGGTTTTGATGTCACACTTCTCAAGGAATCCTTTGGTACTTTATGTGACCACCTTGGAATGGTCCCTCAGTATCCCAGAAGAGTAATGATGGTAGAGAAAATAGTTTATACTATATCAGTCACATGATCATTGACATAGAGACCAGATACTCCCCTATCAAGAAGAGATACCTCACATTGGTTTCTACAGTGTCGTGGTTGTGGAATTACCTATAGCATCATGAGATAAAGTTGGTGTCTTGTGCGGACTCAATGAATTATATCCTAAATTTCCACACATTGATGGAATGATTAGCATGTTGGGAAATGATCCTTTAGTAGTTCGACATCATGTTTTTTTTGTGGAAATCCATCAAGGGTTAGGAATTTAGTATACTTATTAGATACCCATATCGTACTTGGAAAACTTCCCCTGATATTGATTTCTAGGATAAATCTATCCTCTATGTGGATCAGGATATTTTATGTTGGAATATTCATTTCAATTATCCTAGATCCCAAACAATTGAAGGCTCACAAAATCCTTAGATCAGTAGAGTAGGACTAGGAATTTTCTTCATCACCCTAGCACAAGTCATCATGTCATACTCATTCCTATTGTCTCTAAGCGGCACCAAAAATGAGGAAGTGTATCGTGATTTCATCACCTATATTTATCTAAATCTGGATATTGATATCTACCACTTATATATAAAAGGATACTCTGACTTGGTCATCAAGTAGATTAATGGTGACTACATCGTCAGAAAGACATAGATTGTTCCCTGCCTAAATGCACTCATCAGCTAATGGACGAGTCCCCTTCTCTCCCAAAAATTACTTACATCCCTCGATCATAGAATGGATGATCGGAATCCATATCCATCATAGCCGCATCTCTTGAAGATCCTGACCATAATGACCTATTCATCTTTGTGGCGCAACCTAGGTTCATTGCTCCCATCATTCTGGATGATGATGAAAACCAACATGTAAACCAGGTAGTTTTTAGTGATTCTACATCAAGACTGTAGGTTTACCTTAAAATAGAGGAATCTCATGACTGGATGACTCCTTTTTTTGAGTATATCCAATGTGGAATCCTCCCACTAGACCAAGCTGAGCATGACTGAATCCATCAGCATGCAGTTCATTTCACTATCTAGTGCGGTCCTAAACTAGAATAAACTCTCTAAGAGAATGGGTTTGATGAAATCATCCTCTATTTTATCCAAGGAGATGAGATTATCCAGGTCATGTAAGAGGTCCATGTCAGGTCCTATGGTTCCTATCAGGCAGGATTGAAGCTCTCCCACTAGATTCAGAGATGGGGCTACTTCTAGCCCAAAATGTTAAACAACTGTGTTGAGTTTTCCAAGAGATTCCATACATGTTAGATTAATTCCAAATTTATTCATCATCCACCAGAGATCCTCTACACTTACAATTATTATTTTCCCTTTTCAGTATGGGGACTTGACTTTGCGGGGTCATTCTTTCTAATAATATCTCACCAGTGCAGGTTTATCCTGACAATGACAAATTTCTTCTCCAAGTGGGCAAAGGCGGTTCCCCTCATGGAATTAAAGTCCTGGTCTGTGATCCAATTCATGAGCTCCCATATAATCCACTAATTTTGAGTTCCTCACACCATTCTCATAGATAACAACACCAACATTAAATCTGCTGAGCTCAATAAGTTGTACACCAAGTACAATATCTGGTCAAATCATACTTCTCACTACCATGCATAGACAAATTGATATATTGAGATATTTATCAAGACCCTTTATAACATTATTAAAAATATAGTGGACCAAAATAGGAATAGTTGGCTAGAAAATATCCCCAAATCCTTGTGGTCCTATTGGATGATGACTCAGAATTCTACCCAGGTGACCCCATACTCCTCGGTGTATGGAATAGAGGTAGTCCATCCAATTGAGGTTCATTTACCATCATTTCTAATAGATATCTATGATAAGTAAATTCCAAAAAAAATGGTAGAAGTTTAGTAATCTGAGTTGTAAGATCTCAATGAAAATGGGATTTATGAATTACATAATATAGAGATTTTATTAAACAATATAGCAGGATCATTCAACAAGAAGGTTCTTCTTCACTCCTTCCTCCAAGGTAACATGGTAATGGATCTTAGAACACCGATGATACCTAGTAAGAAGCCACCAAATTTGGATCCCTAGTGGTAAGGACCATATATCATTCATAAGGTCAATAAAAAAGGTGTATACACTTTGGTTACAATGGATGGAGAGTGTATTACACCTCTTACTAATGCCAAGTTCCTCAAGAAATACTTTTTATGAGGAAACATGGTCTAAACTATATGACCTTAAACTAGGATCCCAAGTCTAAGCATCATGACTTTAAACTATTTGAAAGTATTCTCAGGAATATGTGGAGAGGAATTGGGCCTCCTTATCCCCCATTCATGAAAGGTTTTTCACTTTTTTTCACTACATATATCAGTTTGAGATTCCCCTCAACACTGCATACATCCATTTGGGATACTTCCCCGATAGTCCAAACACTACGAACTTAAACTAAGAGCCTATGGTCTGATCCTTAATTCCATAAACTGATAGGCACCCAATAGTCTAAGAATTATGACCTTAAAAAAGTTTTAATTCCTATAGTATGGGTTTTATGAATATAGACTACAAAGGAAAACTTCCCCAACACATGATGTTAAATTGTTGTTTTATCCCATCAGAAACCAGGATACCTCTTAATAAGTGATGATGTTTACCCTGTCTGATACCAGGATTCCTCTTAAATAAGAGATGATGTTTAACCCATATGAAACTAGGATACCTATAAAATAAGAGATTATGTTTACCCCATATGAAACCAAGATACCTCATACAATAAGTATTGGATTTCTATAAAACCTTACCTCATGCCCCAAACATGGGATTCCCAATAGAATTTGTAAGGTGATTCCAATCCCCCACCGATGTCGGTCTCCTACCACACCATGTTTTATAACTATATTTGTCTTGATTCCCATCCTCATGGAATATGTAGTGACTCATGAGTTTCTTATTTTCGGGCCTAGCTGCAAAATCCTCAACCCTCCATCTCCTTGGCCACATTTTTTATCGAAGCCTTATTACCCAAAGTTGTGTGTAGTTTATTTCAACCTATATATGTGGTATGTGATCCTTATTGGCTCCATTCACATCAGGAACTTCTTCCATGCAGTATAGACACCTTTTAAGACAAAATTTTCCCTTATTCTAGACAACATGACTTTAAACTATTTTCCATGGTCCAAAATTTATGACCTTAATCTATATACGACTGGCTCTAATATTGCTTCATGTGGTGTTGGGACTTCGTGGAACTCATTCATGTCAGGTTTTAACTCTTTTATGTCATGAAAGTATCCTTGTAGAATGCTCACCATGGTCCAATCATTATGACCTTAAACTATTTTCTACCGGTCCATGAATTATGACCACAAACTATTTTCAATTGTTATAAGCTTTATAACCTCAAAATATGAGCCAAAATCAAAGATATGTGACCTTAATCTAAAAACCATCCCTACAGTCTGAGATTTTGGACTCTAAACGAATATAAATATCAGTCCTAGTTGCATGGATTTAAATTACCAAACATAACATCCTCATTTCATGATGTTGAACTACATCTTTACCCCATCTAAAAATGGGAATCCTCTTAATAATGTAGGATCTTACCCCATCTGAAACTAGTATGCCTCTCAATAAGGGATGATCTTATCCCATATGAAACTAGGATGCCTCTTAATAAGGGATGATTTTACCCCATCTAAAATCGGGTTGCCTCTTAATAAGGGATGATCCTACCCTGTCTAAATTAGGATGCCTCATTCACCAAGTATGAGATGAGTCATAGGTTACTCGATATAAATTTAGGATTCCTCATATCCAACTATGGGAAGATTCAATACCCTTGTTCAAGAAGGTATTCCCCTACTAGCATTCGTATCCTACCATGTTGTGTTTAAAAACTATGTGTGGCTTGATTCCCATACTCATCGGATACATAATGATGTCATAAAATTTTATCTCTGGTCCAACCACTTCGTCGACTCACCATGAGGCATGTTCCCACCCCAGTTTCATAAAAAATGACATAGGGTTACATGTTTCCTCAGGATTTCATTGTGTGTCATTGGACCCTTGACCCTCATTCTGCATCGGGTTTTTCACCCTGCCACGTTATGCATATCCATTTGAGATGATAAAATCCATGGCCCAAACATTATGACCTTATACTAAAATCCATGGTCCAAGTATCATGACCTTAAACTATTCATGTTGTATCCCTTATCTTTCACATAGTATGTAGTCCTATATTCCCTCATTCATGTCGAGTTTATTCTCTTTCATGTCACATAAAACACTTTAGGGTGCCCATGGTCCAAACTATATGACCTTAAACTAGAATTACAGGTCCAAGAATCATGAATTTAAACTGTGTGAAAACCTCTCCAGGAATGTGTTGTGTGGTGTCAGGGACTCCCTAGCACAATTCATATCAGGTTATTATTCTATCTCACTATACGTACCCCTTTTTTGATGTTAACCATATGGTCCAAGATTTATTAACTTAAACTGAAATTCATGGTCTGGGAGTTTTTACTGTAAACTATTCACAATAGGTCTACGCATCATGACCTTTAACTATGTGAAAACAAGATGTATTCTGGATGTTCTGTGTGGAAGGGCCTCCCAAGCTCCCCATTCATATCCATACATCATTTACATTCACCTGATGTTAAACTATAATCCTACCCTATGAAATGGACATAGGGTTCCCTCTTAACCTGACATGAGGAAGGACTGACGGGGTGCTCGGTGCCTAAGTCTTGTATATTTTGTCCCGATCACATTATATTAAATTTTATAGTGTATATTACCTACCATATGATGTTAAATGTCATGTCCAATATCCTAATCTTATGATGTTAAACTTCATGTTATCTTCCTCATTACACGATGTAAAACTACAAGGCATTTTAGGCCTTCTCCTGAGAATCCCTTTCCTTCGGTGTCGGTCATCTACTACATCTTTCATGTTCTTTGACCTTTGTTCAGTATCTATGACAATTATCCTCTAGAAGATGAGTTTGAATTTTTTCATACCTATATTCCTACCCAATTAGCTTTAAGTCAAAATGGTGTAATTCCAGGAGTGTTAGAATCCATTCTAACATTCCATCACTTATTTCCCACACTTCTTGTACCCCTAATTTTTATCATCATTATCTTCCACATCTAAAGGGACCCCTAATGGCATTGGTACCTAGCCGAAATGGCTTATCTACCATCCAAGGACAACATCCTGAAAGAATTTTGGATGGCATTCTGAGATAGGTTCCATGTTTCAAACATGGTCAGCGGTCAACCCTCAGTTGTTTGTCCCCATCCCAGACTAATGATATGGAAACTGTGTTTTAAACATGGTCAAAAAATTTCCAATATCTCCATACTAATCCCCTCATGTTCCAAATTTGGGAATTGTGATTCACAATATCCATTCCCCTTTATTCAAGTATAATTCAACACCCTTGGTGTTACCCCATTCATGGGCTAACGCACAATGAAAAAGAAACTCGGGTGTTCAGAGAGCACATTTCTCCATCCATAGATCCTCTTAGCTCTAACTCCATTGGTATCCAGTTAGAAAATGAAGACCATTTAGTGTTCAATGATCATCTGACACACTCATATAAGAAATAAATCATATATTCATCCCTTGTTTCACACATCAATCATGACTCAAATGATCTTAGGTATTGTTTGTTGTTTTTTTATAAATATGATTGAAGTGTAACAATTAAAGACTATGGAAGAATATTTACTTGAATGAAAGACATTTTATGTAGTGAAAAATGGTAATAGGAAAGATCCATACACATATTCGATCCTCTTTTAAGTCTTGGAAAAAATTTCCCTTATGGATCCACCCTGGAGATTGAGTTCTATAAATCTTCCTGCCTCTAGCATGTGGATTTAAGTACCTATTACCACCTCCCATGATCCACTTATTCCTCCTCATCCACAGGATGAATCTCTTCATCCCTTATCTACACCTGGTCCTACTCGACTTGGAGTCTGGCTATATGAGATATTGCATGCCTTGCATTATTCTTTGTCTTCTCCTATTGGAACCTTATTTGACTGATAAACTCTTCTTTGGAATCAAGGAAGGTAGCACATTTTTTCTCCTACTCCTTCAGACATTGAATTTATGGGTTGACCTCTTTGAGCTTCTAGGTGCTATATTTCCTTTTTTATTCCAAGAAATATGCAAGTGGTGGATTTCCTCACAAACTGGCTCAGAATGGATGTCACAAAATAGTGTATGAGTAACATGAGCGTACACCCCTATGATTCCTAGGTTGCACAGCCAATGGTGAAGGGACCCCGTCTGACACACTAGGTATAGTTCATGGGTCTAGGTGATGAAACATTGTATGATCCTCCATTACCTATGTCAGATTATGCAGTTCTCCTCAGAAACATCAGAACCCAAGTCTTCCCACTCTTTGATTGGCGCAAGCACGTACTCAGGGAAATCCACAGGAATGGCAGTAATAGGTTCCTCTTCTGGAATCCTCTCAATTATGTTAGGCTTCAAGTCAAGGGGTTGGTCAACTTCATCCGACCCTTCCTTGGCAGCATCACCCCTACCATCCTCAGGCTCCACCCCACCAATTACATCACCTACGACTACATCAGACTATTCTCCTAGAACCAAGACGGATTCATCATGAATAACTAGTTCTTCGAGTACCATCCTATCCATTAAGGAAGGATCCCCAAATTCTCCATCCACAACTACTTATTGGGAATACATCCTTTCAATAACTTATTGAATAAAAGCATGTTATTTGTTATAGTCACCAAATGATAGGAATGGGATTATGTGGGAATAAAATATTTATGTTGCATGATCATTGGAATATTTAGTTCTTAAGCCTCAGTATGGATTTCCACTATAGAAGACCCATTGACTCCAGTTAGTACCTTGATAGTTGGCACCTAGCCTCCATTGTTGGTTTATATGGAGATTCATGAGAATAGACAAATTCATTGATGAAAAAGATCTATGGAAGTTTTATAAGGGCCAATTTAATTGATATTCTCTCTTACCTTGAGGTAGAATAATTTCAATGATGAATCTCCCTAGGTGTGCCACTTCATTTTTAGTGGGTGCTTCCATTGGAATGACAGTGAGTGGTCCCCATAGATGATAGGGAGGACCTGGGACTCTGAGGTCATCACCCTAACCTCCTCAACTATCCCACCATCTACTTCAACCTTAGTAAAAGGCCTAGACCATGCTCTCTTATTCCCAATGGTGCACCTTTTCCCCCTTCAATAGGGTCCTCTTTCCCATTTTCAATTTTCTCATGTACAAGATAAGTTTCATTTAGAGCTCATGAACAATGAAATGAAGAGATATTGAAAGAGGAATGTGATTTAATAGGATTAACTTGAGAAGTATGACCAATTCATAATCGGAGCACACAATTTCACTGCTCTGTTGGGGGATTTCCTGATTGGTAGATGACCCCCAAGATTCTTTGTCACTAGATCCATATGTGTCCTCATCATCTGATTCCTCCTCATATGATTCATTGACAGGTTTTGTCTCCTCACATCTTGGATCACCACTAAACATCACCTAAAATGGGGTGGAAGGAGGATCAGGTTCCCCTAATTGGCATGAAAAGTCATCCATGGCCATAAGATATGCATCCCTCTCATTGAATAGCACCTTATCCATGATTTTATCATGATTTAAATCTAGTAGATTGATTCCATCCCGGATCATCTTTTTCCACAGGTCATCTATCATTATGGATACTCACATTGTCCTGCAAGATATATAGAGTGTGGGAAAGGTAGCCTCAGTGGATGGCTAAAAAAGGTACTTTATTTTCTTTCTGTGAGACTCTCTGTCTCTACTCGTCCTAGCCTAGGATCCCCCTAATTACTCCCATGATCATTTCGGGGATCCCTCCCCACTAAGAGGTAGGGGTGAAATAATGCCTTGCGCCGCCCCCACCACAGTTCCTACTTGAGCTAATCTAGATTCCCGGTATGCTCCTCAAAGAGCATCCCGCCTACCTCCCTACTTATTCTTTATATTGATCACCCTTATGTGCGTCCATAAGATCACATCTAGGTTTGTTTTCACCCCATATATTGGAATAGTCCTGAGACAGGTCAGAGTTCATGTTAGTGGGTTCCATCATGAATATCTCTCCTGAGCCCATCCCTATCAGCATCCACCATAGTTGACAAAGGTTAAAGGGATTTCACTCTTCATGGACCCCCCATGTAGACTCTATTCATAAGTTTTTGGATACACCTGAATTACCTAGAGAATCGGGACAGTGTGTACGGCTTATAGTATGTATGACCATCAATCCTGGCCACCAGCACTCCACCCTAGAAAGACTATAGCTACTCCCTTTTCTCTAATGTCCCCTTTAGGTCATCCACCATTGCGCTAGCTACGGTTGAGAAGGGATTTAAGATGATGTTCTCATGGTTCCTTATGCCAACCTCTAACTCATTGTCACTGAGTGTCACTAGCATAACCCTATAAATATTGAGAAGAGAGGCACACAGGTCGATGTTCATAAGATTGATGAAATTTGGAAACTCATATCCTCTAAATTGGGTCGTGATCTAGTTGTGTAGAATCTGAAATGGTATGAAGATCCTTCTATTACCACCTTCTATCACCACATTCCCCAACTGGATATATAACTGATCCAACACTAGTATGCCTAAGTTCACTCTATTTCCTCCTTCTATGATGGATTATATCACCAACTCCACTGATCATTGGACTATGTGGGAATCTATGACTGGGATCAACCATACAATAATAAATGTAAATAGAAATGTGGTGTAGTGGACTAGTGTTCTACAGTATTATACCATACTAAAGCCCCACTACTCATACTACCCCTCCTCTAGAATCATCCATTACAACCCTAACCTCCTCCTCTATGGTTCCACCAGACATTTCTTTGGTTGCCCAATAATTTTCACTTTTGTGTCCTTTCTCAATAACATTCCCTTCCATTTATTGAAAATTATATCCTTGTGGGTGGGGGGATCATGACATGAAATTTTATTGAAATCCTCTAAAAGATGTTACGTTAGGAGGGGATTCTACTGCCTATTTGACCAGATGCTTGAGATTAGGATGAATTATTCATATTGTAGTTTTTCTAGTGTGATTGCACAAATGTATTTTATATCAAACAAAATGATTCCCACCTCTCTATGATGAATATGGAATGTGTTGGTATCTATATAACAACAGCTGAGGAGATCTGTAAACAACTCATGTTGATAATAGGTGTGAAATTGGTACATCCACACTTCCTCATATAAGCCATTGTGATGCAACTCAGCCCCATATTCCAAGCTGGTGTAGCATAACTAGTATTCCCAGTCCCACTCATTAATGAAGTTTCTTTTTTCCCAGAATTCATATTCCTTGTACCATTCATTCTTATTGACTAACATATTACTCTATAGGATGCTAGCATATCGATACAAGTGTTCCTAGGCCTCTAGTTTCTCCCCTTGTGACTGTCCTCATCCATCCACTCAGTATGTATATGGTGATATCCCCTTGCTTTATAGTAGGGTTTCCATAGATAGTGATGTTATATTGGGTTATCTTGTCCCCATATTTGAACCAAGAGTGTTTCGTGTTGACCTTAATGCCCAGGATGCTCACTTTATCCATCAGCCTGAAGTTCCACAACAATAGGTGGTCTCTCAATGGATAGATTCTTTGAGCTTCATTCAACATGTTCAGAAGCATCTAGTTTTCATTGATGACCCTCCTTGCTCAAATAACCTCTTGGTTTCCCTACATTTCATCCCTCTGGGTGTTGTCAGAATCTTTGATCTTAGATTGACTTGATTGATTGGCTATTTTTAATGAACCTAGAGGTCTAAAGGCTAGTGTATGAAAAAAATAGATTTTTATAATACAAAGGATAACTTGGTGTGAAACTCTCTAGGTGTGTACACAAAAGGTTGAATTTGGCATAGAATCTATTGTACAAAAGAGATCCTTTCATGAAATATGTAGCCTAAGGATCATATTTTCATGCAGGAAATGGAGTTACATGCATGAGGGGGAAGGATTGTCACATGAAAAGTCTAGGTACTATATGAGGGCCCCCTTGACCTAAAAATAAGTAAAAATTATCATTTTTTAATATAACACAACCCAATTTGTTCAATCAAACCCAATGTTATGTGCACTAATGAAAATGGTTCACTCCCTTCAGCATTACCCTCATAACCTAACCTTCAAATCCCTTATGAGGTCAAATTCTGAGGGGGTCATTTTTTGGTGTTCAAATCCCATCAAAGGCCTCAAACATATATTTTTTGGGTGAACTAGGCACACAACCCAACTTTAAGTACCTTTTTGAAATTGATGATGATGGTGCATTCAAGTTTTAATGAGTGCATGCAAAGGGAAAATTTCATGAAAAACTAGCTTATGTGCCAAAGGTGATGTATAGTTCAGAAGATTCCCCATTCTCGGATGACCCACCTATGGAATATTCCTACAGGAAATTATTTTTTCACACAAGGAGGATATATAACAAGAAAAACCACACAAAAAACCCCCTTTATGTTCCTAAGGCGATGAAAATATGGTGATGTTGTGCATTCAACCTTTAGTGGAAAAGGATAAAGATGGGAACAACTCAAGTTCTATTCCAAATTACTTATGTTACCATAGCCAAAGATTCCAAATATAAATATAAAATCATCCGTCCCTCGAGGAGGCTCTATAAAAGATGAATTGACACTCTGTTGCGGGAAACTCCTGATATTTCACGACAGTATGCAACATGAACACTCAAAGGTAGGGAATTTTCATGAAATATCACCTATGGGTCCAAACATTACTTGTCCCACTATAGTGTGATCCTCACACAACTACTTTTAAGGATAGATGGGTGTGCATAAAGTAACTTGACTACACACAACCCTTGTGCTACGCACAACACCGCAATTTTTGTGCACCTATGTCACTTGATTCCATCAGTTTCCCTTATTCTAGATCCCTCTTGTCATGTAACTATTGTGTGAAAACCAACTCAATTACATGAAAATATTTTCCAATCCCCTAATTGATGTCCCCTATGTCTCTCTCACAACCATTACCTTACCTATTACATCTAAGTATAATTACTGTAACCCCTTTTGCTTATAATAATAAAGACTATAACATGGACCTCATGACTAAGCACTCCTCCATGGCAGTGCCAATTCCATGACCCTCCCAAATGTGAATGATCGGTGGTCACGTAAGTATTATGGGTAAATATTGAGTCTCCCCAAATTTGATTAACATGATGTAAAACTACCTAGTTCCATGTCCCAGTCATATAACGTTAAACTACATGATAACTTCCTTAGAATATGTTGTAAAAATGTAGTATTACCTCATGTGATTCACATGGGATTCCACATGTATATCATCATGGGGAGCCCCCTTCTCCCCCAATTTGGGATGATAGTTCCCCCTTAGGAAACTTCTATGCATAATCCCCACACCATATCTCCCCACTATGGGACCACCTTTCCTCCTTGATCAATTTCTGCATGTAAGACCCATGTGGTCTCTCTCCATTGTGGGATGACTATTCCACCTTGTGAATCGCAATGTGTAATCCCTACACCAATCCCCCAAGAGAAATCCTCTTATAAAGGGAAGTTTCCATGTGTAAGACCCACACCATCCCTCTTCGTTGCCCTTTCCGTGACACGAACATCCTTACTATATGACATTAAACTACATGGATTGGTCCAATATCATGATATTATACTATAGAATCTAACTTTGTGGTTTTTGATAACTATATTATAAATAGGGTATGTATGATGCCTCCCTAGGGCTTAATTTCGACAATGGTGAACTCTTGGAGTTCCCTCCTAGGGACACACCTCTGAGATCCACCTCTATAGGGTGTTCTGATACATTGGTAAACTAACTATGTGTGACATATTCCCTCCTAGGGACACACTTCCTTGATTCACCTCCATGATGTGTTCTGATCAACAAATCCTTTTTCCATAGGAGGTTAAACTTGTGCCCTGATTTATCTCAACCAAATGTCCCAATCCATCTGCATATGACATAGAACTTGTGACCTAACCCCAAAAATAGCTACCCTATACATAAGTATGGGATGCCTGAGATAAAAATACTTGGAATATTTACACCAGTAGAATTTCTTACCTTGTTATGGACATGGTATTCCTTGGGTTTCATGCCTGAGATGCCTCATATGAGATTCCCTCCCATGAGTAAGATTCACATGTGACTAATGCACCCAACATCCAGACATGTTCAGTGATTCCCAATGTAACTACTCTCCTGACCAAAGGTTGATGCCCTATCAAGATAAAATAAGTGTAATTAACTAGAATCCATAATGATATGGAACTAGGAATAAGTTCCATGAACATTAATTAATCTATGAGGGAGACCAGGACTTGGAAATGATCTCTAAAGAAGAATCCATGGAAGGAAGAATCAACATCCCATCATCCTCTTTCGATCAAAGAGTAGACATCATAGATGAAAGTGATGAAGGACACCTGCCTTTGGAAAGTGGTAATGTGGGGAAATAGTCCATACATAGCTTAGTATAGGATCTTTTCAAGTATATTTCCTACAATCAATCAAATACACACTGATTTTGGTACACAAATTTTTTTGGGTCTAAAAAGGTTTGCAATTAAATCGTTAGGAATCCAAACCTATTTGACAGATTTATTCCCATATTTATGATTAGACTTAAAATAATATAAAAAATGATCTCTTTTTGGTCCAAATTGGATTTTTCCAGATTTGAAAGTTCCAATTGTATTATTTACTATAGATTTATTTACAACATTTTAACTGAGAATAAAATAGTTTTTATGGAGTTTTTTTAATCTATGTTTATAACTCAAACCATATCTTTGTTTAGGTACAACATGACCACCCATAATTCTTTTGAGTGTTTAAGTTATTCTTAAAAAACCTTTAATATATTTCTTTAGAATCTCATTTATTAATTTTAAGTCATTATTTTATTTTAGAAGTAGTTTTTTCTTATCTTTTTCAATAGAAAGATCATATTTAATAATATTAGATAAATCGTGTTGTTTCTTTAAATTATTATATTTATATTTCTTCTCATTATAGTTATTTTATAGTATGCTAAAATACTCAAAGATATATTCACTGTACATATCATTTTCCTCATGATTTTCATGTTTATAAATATCATAAAAACGACAAAAAGAAATAGTTTATACCACTATAGTAGTATCCAAGAACCACATATTTTCTTTTACATTTACACCTTCTCATCTAGTATCCAAGTCACTAGAGCTATCATCAGAATCACACTAAGTAGTATTCATTTATTTAATATATTTCTTACCTTAGTCCCCATACTTCCTTTTATATTTTATCTTTGTACAATAATTTATGATGTGTCCTTTCCTTTTACACTCATAATAGGTAACTTAAAAATTACCATATTTATTTAAATATCCTTTCATATCATAGTTAAAACTAGATAAATAAAAATAATAAATAAATAAAATCATTTGGTACTAGATGTTAGTCAGATTAAAGTACTCAAAAGGGTTTAATTGAGTATCTAATAAAAATTTATGCTTAAAATAATTAGTAAAATAAAATATCTTGATTTTTAAATTCACTCAAATAACTAATATAGTAGGTATATCTAATTTAATTCTTTGAAATAACCTTGATGAAGTTTTATCAAAACCCATTTTGAATAAATTTTAGTTTTCTCTAATCCTTTGAGATTACTCTACCTTCATTAAATAGTATAAATATCATATGTAAAGTGTTGAAAATAGATTTTTAAAAATAGTCTTAAAAATAGAGTAAGTAAAACATTAAATCACACAGTGGAATTTTATAAGTAACAAGAGTTTGGGCCTTAAGAAGAAACCTAATCCTTTCCACTTGACAGCCACCTAATTCCAGTCACATTTAATATAAAATAAACATATGACCCACAACTTGGATTAGGTATAGGTTATAAAAACGTATAGTGATGTCCAAGATTATACATAGCATCTTCCATAGTTACTGAGGGAGTAAAAAAATAATGGAAATAAAGTAAGAGTATATAAGTACTCTTATATAATATAAAAGATTTTTTTCTTTAAAAAATTTACATAAAATTCAATAACAACTCAATTATAATAAAAATAGAGAGAAAGAGAGAGATAGAATTGAAATATTAATACAGAAAAATCTTGAAGATAAATTTTTTAGTTAATTTCACTTCTATTCTCAGTGTATTTATTTGGTTTTGATATGCGATGTGAAGACAAAATAGTTTTACGAGATATTTTGATGAAATTTAGATAAAAACATAGTATTTTATTATTGATAATAGAGCACTGGTTTTTGTTTTTCCACTCATAAAAAATCCCACCATTTTTTCTTTGACTTTATTCTTCTTTAAAAATATTTCTTCATCCAAAAATATCTATAGGAAAATCATCATTATGAATCCTTGCACTTGGAATAAAATTTAGATTCATTAAATTAATTTAACCAAGCATTTAATTCTGCATAGAAGGTTTTTTCAATATATTATATTGAAATAAAATCCTACTGTATTCATGATTTCTTGAATAATGTCACATTAGATTCTCCATGGTCTCTCCAAAATTTTTGAAAATTTTTGTTGTATTCCCTTGATAAGTCATGTGGTCTCTTGCTCTAAACTTATGGTTGATCCAATACTCATCTGATTCTCAACATTCTTATGTGGTTGCTTCACTACAATGTGAGGTATTTTTATGTCATATGGAAGCTCATATAGTTTTCCAAAATCCCAAAATTTTCATATGGTCACTTTACTTAATGTGTTCAATTAGATTCAACATGCAACCGCTCCAATACTTTGTGATTTATTAAAAAAAAGGAAATACCATATAGCCACTTCATATGGCCTTATGATTGGTTTAATAGTTTTTGAGAAATCCAAATTTTTGATCAAATAGGAATGAAGTAAATCCACTTGGTATTGTAGTCCCTTCAACCCTTGGTCAAATTTTTGGCTGACCATTATAGTATCTCTAAGATATAATATTTGGTCACACTGATTGGTCTTGTAGTCACCTGGGTATTTTTTGAGATTTCTTTCACAGACGATCAAATTGTCATATGGTGAATGGATTTTTCATGTGGTCAATTTAGTATATAGTGAAATTTATCTTCTCCAAATTCCTTTATATGTTAGATATTAAGTCTTCACGTGGTTGATCATGTCCTTATGGTTACTTGATAACTTAAATAATTTTTCTCATCAGACTCACAGTCGCTTTTCTAGCTTTATAGTTGATCTGATTAATAGGAAATTTTCATTAAAAATCATTGAAACATTCTCATATCTAATTTAATCATTATGTATCATAACAAAAACTCCTATAGAATGAAATTTTAACATTATAAATAATTATAAATCCTCAATTTCAGCACCTTGTATGATCTGGGAATGATGAACTTTGTGAGAAGAACTAAGAGACACACTTACAATGCCAGTTTAAAACAATCAAGACTACTCAAACCAGATATCAAAAAATAGATAATAACTAACTAATATATAGAGAGAGAATAATTATAAATAACTTTTATAATATATTATAAATAATAATAACTCTTTGAAATAGTTTATTATGATGGTTATTTTTTTATACATGAGATTCAACTGCTTTTATGGAAGTTATGAATTAAGGTAAGGTATTATTTTTCTCAAATTTAATTTCATGTGACATAATTCTTATTGTGAACCATGATATATTTAATATGGGTTGATTACTAGCTAATGAATTTATTTTATCACATTCATTTAATTAGTGGTATTTGAGGATCCATATTATGTTATTTCTTTAAATGGATTTTGATTCAAAAGATACCAAAGTTATAAGGGTTATTTGTCTCTATTTTTAATTATCATTGTCCTAGTGAATTAATCAAGAGGGTGTGAATTTAGTATTCAAAATTTTATATTTAAAATATTTTTCAAATTAAAATTTAAAACACACTAAAAATAATATATCCTAGTTAACTAATATTGTAGGTATAAAAACTTTGAATCTTGGAAATAATTTACCCAAAGTCTGATAAAAACTCAGTTAAACAATTGGAAAACAATTTAACTTTTCAAATTATCTTACTCACACCAAAAAAATTATATCATAATTAAAAGATAACTATCAGGGGTATTTTTTATTAAGAATTTTATAATTTAAAAGGGTAATAAAAATAAATTTAAAAAATAGTGAATTTTAAAAAAAGAGGTTCAGTCTCAAGTTGAGACTTAGTACTCTCAACATGATACAAGTCCACTATTAATTAGGTTTATTAGAAATAAATAGAGTGATATATAACCAGTATTAGGTATAAAAAAACTACACACCAAGCATTCTAGGCTACAACTATCCTTTTTCATTGTTATCCATGGGAAGACAGATGTAAAAGAAAAATGAAGAGAGTATCAGATTAATCTCTAATGTAGTACAAGATATTGTTCTAGGAAAATAAAAATGATAATAAATCATACATCAAAAGTAAATATAAATATAAAATAAGAGAGTTAGCATATAAATGTTTTGAAGTCCTCTTTCTTTGATCAATCTTGAGATGATTATCAATAATTTTCTTCTTCCATTGGATTGAATTTAAAATTTTCATTGATTTGACTGTTATAAACCTTCATAAGGATTTTTAAAATACTCTATTTTCATATTTAAATAGATTTTCATAGAAATATCAGGATTACACACTTTTTCACTACTCATAATTTTAACAAATTCAATCAATTATCAAATAAAACACCCTTTATGAACATGAGTTCCTTCAAATTTATACTCTAATTATCCACTTCAAGATTTTAATAAATTAAATTCTCATACATAGTAGGAAATCCAAGAAAGGATGACTTTCTCTTAATCTATACAAAGTATCTATTTAAGAATAAACATCCTTGAAATCCTTATACAAATAAACTCTCTAAAATGCATCAAATTCTATAAACTAGCTGCCAGAATATTTAATTTGAATTTAATCACGAATATCCATGAAATCATAATCTTCAACAGAAGCACACATCAATAAAAGTAAACTCTAAAAAAAGAAAACATCAATAGAATTAGATATCCCTTCAATGTATAAAATCATGCATCGTAGTAGGAGATCCTCAAAAAAAGACATAAAGCTCTCTTGATGGTAGAAAAAATCTATTAATGGTAGAAAAAATCATCTAACGATAGTGGAATTAAACTAACAGCGGTGGAACCATTTTGAAAATAGTAGAATTTTTATGGTGATATAAATTCTCTTCTAATGGTAGAAAACTTGTTCTGGAATTAGTGGATTTTTTTGGTGGTAGAAGACTTGTTCTGGTGGTAACACACTTGTTCTGACAATAGAAAACTTATTTTGTAAATAGAATAAATCTTCTAGAACAAGTAGAATATAACTGATGGTAGCATGATTATTTTTAAAGTAGTATATTGAAACTCATGGTAGTATCTTTTACTAAGAGACATTATAATAAAAAACTAGAATTATAAATTTCTATTATAAAACATATTAATAGTTAGTAGTAAAGTAAGAATGATTTGTGAGCGTTAAAATAAAGAGTTACTAGACTGATTTAAAAATATCCCCCTTTTTAATGATCATAAATCATGGTTTGAAAATAAATTCAAAATAGTATTTTAAAGAAATATCAGAGCAAGATTAAACAAAAAAACAAAATAATGAAAAGTTATACAATTTGTAAAAGAATTCAAATTCCTCCCATTATTCTAAAATGTTATCATAAAACCATACATACACATTATTTATCCCCCTTTTGGGATTATAAAAATGGAATAAAAAAGGAAGAAAATAAAATGAAAAAAATCATAAAATAAAATAAAACAAATGAAGAGATAATGATGCTAAATTTTCTTTAAGAGTAATGTCAGAATATTACATCATGAAAATTCAAAATAAAAAATAGAATTATCATATCCTAATTAGAGTATGAATCTAATTCCATGAAAAGTGGGGATTTTTCCTTAGAGGGGGAAGGAGGTGAAGTATAGGTATAAGGAGGTGTGGTAGACCTAAAGACAATGCATGAGTCTACTAGTCAAAGATGACTCACTTCTTATACTAGTGTAATAACAAATATTCTTATAGATATGGATGTATTCTAAAATAGATCTATAACATGAGCTAAAACTTATGTAGTCATATAAATAGTAGCTAGAGAAATTATGGTAGTCTCAGGGATATACATATAATGTTTTATCCCCTCAAAAAACTAGGAAATAACTCTACCACCATGCTCCATCACCTGAAATAATTTCTTATTTTCTTCTATAAATAGAATGAATAAATGTTTAAAAAAACATTTAACTAAATTACTTAAAACTTGAAGGCCCCAATTACTATAGGAATGCAAATATTTTAATCCAAAAACTTAAAGTGGGAATTGAGATCATTTTTTGGTGAAAATTTTAGATAGATAATACTTTATTACTTTGGTAATCAGATCCCTATCATCCCTAGATTCATTAACACATTCCTGAAATGGTTTATAAAAAATCAAACCATAGTACTTTATCTTTCATAGCGATTTCTAATGAGAAGTAGAGGAATCTCCCAAAACACTTTTTAACTCTTCAATAATAATGATTCTCACCAAGTTAACATTAAAGAGGAGGATATATAGAAGAGAAGGTAACATCTCTATAAGAAAGATATCCAAGCTTCTCAATGATGGTGAGATCTATATAGGTATGGTCCACCCTAATGTCTTCCAAAACATAGTGAATATAACCAATGTTCTTAGTAAGATTCTTATTATTTACCTATAGATTCCACATCCTAAGAAATAGCTTAGGTTAGAGATGTGCCACAATCATAGATACGATCAAAGATATGTCATACTCTTTAAGATCATTACTATGAGTGGAAGAATCCTTAGGAAACTCAATCAAAAATAAAAAATAACATCCATAAATTCACACAAATAAACTCGGGTAAAAAATATTGAGTGAGTCGGTAGAGGAGGAGATGAAGACATATCCTATCCAGGTGGATGTATAGCCTTGACAAGGGGAGATTCATGACTAGAATACTCTATATTAACACCATCCACATGCATTGATCCTTCAAATTCTTCCTCATCTCTAACAGGAACAACTAATGGAAATGGATGGAGCAGCTCAATTTGGTCAACCTTCTCTAATAATGATCCCTTAGGATCTGAATTAAGATCATGGATGGTATGTCCACCATTCTCAGGTGGACTACCTCTATCATCATCATCTCTATTAGAATCTAAATTTAAATAATCTAGGATAATAACTACTAACCTTGGAGACTTATCCCCCTTAGTCACTATATCATGTACATCTTATCTAACTATGCTTTCAAGAAGTTAACCCATATAAAATCCTTGGGAGTTACTATCCCAATCACTACTTATAGTCTTTCCAAACTTATAGATAGTTATGAAGGGATTAGTCTCCTTATCCTCATCTTCTTTATCAACACTACAAATAAAAACATATGAAATCATTACTAAATACTCTAGACTTTTAGAATCAAATCCCTCAAAATGAGTAGTATTGTAAACCTATGGGTTTTATAACTCATCGTCATCTAATGATAATTCCATAAAATAAAGAGGAGAATCAGGAGGTCCAGAATATACATTATAACTCTTGATATGTCCATGATCAATCCCAGCTTCATGTGATATGGCTAAAGATTCTTCCTCAACTTTAGTACTATCTTCATCAACCTATTCATCTAAATAATATACCATAACCTCATCCAATTCCAAACTAGGATAAACCAAATCACTGTGTTTGGTGGGATTATTCAGTATATTAACTTTTTCACAAATCCTTCCATTGTCCATAACACATTTCTTAGTCTAGGGGTTCCAAGTCACATTCATCCACCCATAGGTATCTTTTCTTAAATAGAATCCACCACATTGAATAAAGATTTCTTCTCCATTAGGAACAAGTCACCTAGATTCCAGCATAGTAGATATCATATTGGGATAAAAAAGGACATATTGGAACTTCGTAATACTAAATTCTACCTTTATAGGGTATATCATCCACTGGATAGACATGAAAATAAGTATAAACTCTTTATTTAGTTTTATAAAAACTTTCCTTCTAGGGTTTGAATCTCCATTAATCTCCATAAGTGCATCCTCAAAAAAATTGAATGTACAATAGGGTAATAACCCTGATAATATTCATAAAATATTTCATAGGGAACTCTCAGAATGTTTCCCATTTCTTTGAATAGAAAATAATATCCTTCCCATCAACCAAGGTATGTGTGTAATCCTTTTTCCTCAAACTCATACCCCATGTAACAATAAATAATTTGAACCAATCTCACATAGAAAGGAAATTAATTCTTTAAGAACCAAGTTTCCCATCCTTTCTCTTGAAATATTTTCTAAACCAGTGATTTTCTTAATTATAACAGTGTTGCATCCATTTCCTTCTCAGAAATAACTCCTCAAGAAAATAGAATAGGATTTCATGGATCAACAGGTAAACTAGATTCCCCATAAAAATTATTATGTGGTTTCAAATCATTGGGAGATTAAAAAATAAGTGGCTACTTCATTTTACCATTAAATTATTGATTTTAAGGATAATAGGATGAAGGTTGAAAGCTAGGTTTGAGATAGAATAGGTATAGGAAGTTTGAAAGGCATAAGAGTGAAGAGGTTCAATCCAGACTCTAAAAATAGATTTCTATTATTTAAGTAACAAATGAATTCTCTAATATAAAATATATTTTAATTCAAATCAAATGTGTAATTTAATATTTAAATAATGAAATTATTCATAGTATAAAAAGGACATGAAAGAGTGTATATGGTATCAATCTTTCACGGTAGCACCCAACGATAGCACTGGAGTGGTAGCACATGAATAGTACCACCAGAACAGTAGCATCTAAATGGTATCTCCTAATGAAATCATATGAGTGGTATCACCCAATGGTATTATCTGAATGGTATCACTTAATGTTAGTTCTAAATGGTAGAACCCAACTATTTCACAAACTGTGGTAGTGAATCCACATGGTAGAAAGCTAATAATAGCAGATGACCTGTGACTTAACATTACCATATTCAAAAACAATTAGGGAATAAGGGAATGAGATGAATTTATCATTCAAATATCATGTATAATATAGCTTTATCTCTCAATATTTAGCGGATTTGTGGAAATTATAGCAAGTTTATGTCCAGTTCCAATGAATTCAAAAGTTATATCACCTTTATGGAAATGATCTATCAAAATTTTACATATTATATCAATGTACTTTATCAATTAATGAGGCACATATTTCTTAGAAATGATAATAACACTATGATTTTCATATTTTATTAGGACATTTATAAATTGATATCCATGGTCAAGAAGAGTGTGTTTCATCCATGAAATTTGTGTATAGTTACTGCTTGTAGCTATGTATTCAATACATATGGAGTTTTTAGATGATCCAAAAATAATATCAATAATATATATTTTCACTACCAAAACATCTTTGTAAATACTTTTTATAAATAAAGTAGGATAATATGTCCCTTTTGAAAAAACTTTAAAATTAAGAAGGATATTATCATATCATATTAAGATTTGGGATCCTCTTTTAAACCATACAAGCTTTATAAAATTTAAAAACATCATTTTTAAAATGAGGATTTTTAAATATATGGGGTTGATCAAAAAACATACTCAATAATATAACTATTTGAAAATGAAACCTTGACATCCATTTAATATATTTTTATGTTAGTATGTGTTGTATATGAAAGCAGTATTCTTGTGGATTCAAGTATGACTAATAGTATAAAGGTTTATTCATAATCATTATCTTTCTCTAAACTATAACATTTAAAAACCAATATATATTTGTTTCTAATAATTTTTACAGACTCAAAAACCTTATTTATGTATACCCACTTAGTGTCAATAGTTTGATAGTCTTCAATTCTATCAACTAATTCCCAAACTTTATTTCTTTTGAATTGATTCAATTGTTATTTCATAACTCTCACCCAGTGCCCATCATTGATTGCTTCATTGATGTTCTTAACTTCAATTAGATACAAAAAAATATTTTTGTAACACCTTGGATCTATTAACCTAGATATGATAGTTATTTTACTATATTGGAAAAAAATACAAGAAATCTCATCTCAAGGGATCAAATAGTTTTATAGTCTTGGGAGACTAGATACCTATATGATTCTCACATTACATCTAAAAACATAGAATAAATCTTAAAATTATTATGAAAACTTTATTATTATTTTTTTGAAAACCCCAGAATACATTCGTAGATCCCTTTTTGGAATCTTGTGGAATGTAAAACATAATAAAGGGTGATCTCGGAAGCTCATTAAGTTAAAACTTATGATATAAGCTATCATAAAATAAATAAATCATGAGTAATATGGTAAGTATAAATAAAAATAAAATATTACTTATATCTAATATCATAAAAATGATAATAAATCCATGGATTATATAGAAAAACAATAATCACATAGAAAATAATAGATAGTTTCATAATGATATAATGCATAATTTTGGACATCATAATCTTACCATCAAGGACTTTTTACAAGACATCATACATAAATAGGTAAGGAATACACCAAATAACCAAACTTGTTTGTCTTATGAAACCTATTGATTCATAGAGGGGATATAATGGGAACCACCCATAAAATACTAAGTCCAATTAATTCCTTATATAAAAGGGGTTAATAATTATTAAATACATAACCAACATAAACATTCGTATTGAAAAACTAGCACTCAAACATTAATATTTTCCCCAATCAATAAATAGGACAATATTATCATAATCAATCCAAATTAATATGGTGGATTTTATTAATATATTATATCCCAATTAAATACTAAGATTCATCAAAGGATATTAATATAGATGAAAATACTTTAAAAAGATCAATAGAAGATTTATTGAGGAAAATACTCTTTCTATTTTCCAATAACTTATATTTAAATCAAAAAAAATAAAAATTATTAGGAAAATAATTTTATTTGAAAATAACCATGGAAAATTTTAATGTAATCTTAAAATAAAAGAGTTTTTATGATATCAAGAGTATTTTTTTGTGCAATGTAAATTAAAATAAATATTTTGTTCACACCTTCGTTAAAAAGTGCCTTGTTTGGAAAATGATAAGAACATTCATTTTAAACCATTTTATAAAAACTAAAACATGGATAAAATGTCTTCAAATTTTTATTTTAAAATATTAAAAACATTCTTAAGAACATTTTAAATAAAATATGGATATGTAAGAAAAATATTCCCAACTGAATAGAAAAACTAAGTCGATTTTTCTTAAAAATGTTCCTTTGGTCTTTTTGAGTGCCAAAGAAGATAAAAATGGAACTATTACTTAAAACCAATATAAATAACCATATTATAATAAAATATATTGGGTTTATATATAAATAACATATAAATCCACCAATGGAAACTTAAACATAAGAAATCCCAAATAAGGATAAGATTGTGAAATGAACCCTTACCTCAGGTTTGACTTTCTTTATAAGTGATTTGATCCTCTTGTATAATACATTTAAATTTATTATAATTATATAAAATAACCATATAAATATTTATAATGTCATATATTATTCAATTATATCAATTCAGCACCCTTTAATTAATAATTCTTTATTAAAATCGTTATTTTTTAGTGTTCACTATTTTGTTTTTCATATAAGTTTTTGTTTGGTAATTTTGGACCTTCTATATTTCTCATGGTTACTTTATCTAAAAGAATTAATAATATATATATATATATACTATATATATTCATTATATAAATATTTATAATCATCCATTAAATGTGGATAAAAAATTGAATCCCATCACTTCATGGAGGTTGTAGTCCACACATACGCACGAGCGAAGTTATCGTTTTTTAAAAAGTTGAAGGGTAAGTAGGTAGATGATATATTATATTTAAATTATCATATTTATTTTATAACTATAATATGTATTTATTATTTATATATTTATAACCATTTAATTAAAGTGTTTATGAAAAAAATTACATCGTTACGTAGAGACGGTAAGTCATACGTACACACAATCGATGTTTTAATTTTCCATAGAATGGAAAGGAGATGAATATGGGTTTTGAGACAATAATAATAGAATTTTATTATATTTAAGATTTTTATTTTTTTTAATATCATTTTTATAGAATATTTCAGGGAGGTAGATGAAAAAATAAAATGAATACACTCGGTTAAAAGTTATACCTATTCTTAAGAAAACCACATTAGGATTACACCATAAGCCTTATGGGTTGGTCCATTTATGAGACTAGAGCCTCGAGTTCATTGGTATGAAGATTGGGAAGGTATTTTAGTAGGTATTTCTTGAGATAAGTGGCTCAATATTTTTTATTAAAAGAGGAGAATTGGTTCCCTTTAATAAGTGAGGGAAAGGAAAAACATGGAATTACTTAAAAGATATAATTATATATATATATATAATCATGTAAAGTGGAATAAAGGAACCCTAAATTTGAATATAAGACATGATAAAATTTACATAAACTCGACCAATGACTCTTTTACAAGTTTTTGATATATTTTAATCCTCATCCCCTAGTTAAATCATTTTAAACTCATTTTAACCTTAACCTTGATAACTTAACTTCTTTCCATGATAGCATAATTATATAACCAAAAATAAAACGGGCATTCTAAACAAATATACATAATTATTCCAAATTTTGAATCCATTTTATCATTTTCAATTTATATATTTTTAATAAATCGCTTTCTATATAGAACCTAAAATGCATAAAAACGATTTTTAGGAAAGTACCTGATTTAAGTGAAAAAAACATTTAACTTGAAATCAAGTAATAAATTGGTTTCAAAGAATTTTTTGGTTAAATAATAAAAAAATGATGTTTTTCAGACGTTTTTATCAATTAAAACCTAATTTAATCTTCTGATCATTTCATTAAATTCAAAGACCCAAAAAGATTTTTAATTAGAATAAAATATAACTTATCTTATCAAATTTCTGTTTAGGTTACCAAATTCCAATTAATGTTTTAAAATACATTATTTTTCTACTTAAATATATATTTTTTCAAAAAAAAACTCATACAATAGTTAAATTCAAGTATTATATATATTTTAAAGCTTTACCCCAAAATTTTCCCCAGTTTTACCTGATTAACCCTTATTGAGGTGACAAATATTTACCATGATTACTATTCATAATGACAGAAAATTAAGTTGATATTATTTCCTAATATTAAATATTTTAATTAAAAATATGTAATCCATTTAAAAATATTCAACTTTTATAAGTGGTAGAAATTAATTATAATATAAATGCATAAAATTTAATGAAAACTGTTTTTAAAGAAATGATTATGTTAAGCGTGAAAATGATTTTAAAGAAAAATAAAGTATAATTATGATAAGAAAATTAATTAATTGGATTATATTGCCTCAAATTAATATTATTTTTATTTAAAAAATATAAAATCTAATGTAACCATGAAAATACTTGGTTAAGAGAAAAGAACAAAACCCAATTATTATTTAGACAAAAACATTACATAGATTTCCGAAATGTTAAGCATATATTTCATGGTTAAATATTATATTTTTTATTTTTATTATATTACTTATTAAATATATTTTTTTTATATAAAAAAATTCATGATATTCTAAGTTATTATTATATCATTATAATGTCAATAAAGTGACCATTTTTGTGAAATCGGTGTTTTTTAATATTCACCAAAAAAATATATTATTTCTAAACAATATCAAAAATTCACCATAAGATAACTTCAACATGATGAATTCAAGAATGAAATTGATCTCATAAAATTAAATTTATAAATTTTGATATTTTAGGTTTTAATGACATTGTTGAATAAAGTTATGTGTATTGTCTTATTGTTTCTCTAGAAAGAAAAACTTATTATAATGGAAGCCCGAGTGTTAGATTATTTCCTCCTTCAAAACTTTCATCCTTGAAATTCATATAATTTCACATCATGAATAGATTTTGGTTTTTATTCATCATAACTTCTTCAGGTTCCCACATCATGTATTATATCTTATTATTTCTCCAAATTACCTTTACCTACCAAGTCATATGATTCCCCAACACTTATTCTCTAGTGTTAAGAATTTGGATAGGTTATTTATAGTAAAATAGATTATATTATAATTATATTTATTCGTAGGTGGTCACATGTTTTTTGTCTGGCATATAATTCCTTAATAATGAGATATGTAAAATAGCATATACGTTAGAGTGTATTACTGATATTTCTAAATAGTAATCCATGGATCCAATTTTTTTAATAATTTTAAATGTTTTGATGAACCTGGGGCTCAGTTTCCCTATCTTAACTAACCTTATAAATACCTTCTAGAAAGATACATTCCTGAAAATTTGATCTCCTACTTGAAATTTCGAATATTTCCTTCATTAATTAGAATAGAACTCTTACGTACATTTAGTTTCTTTAATATGTGACTGAATAGTTTTTACCTTAATTATTATCACCTAGAAAATTTATGAGCCTATAAGCTTCTTTTCACCAAATTCAACCCAACATGTTGGAGTATGACATCTATTACCATGTAATTCTTCATATGGAATCATTTGAATACTTGAATGGAAGATAATGTCATGTGTAAACTCCCCCAAAGGTAAATACTGATTCCACATACCTTGAAAGTCATGTGTGCATAACCTCAATGTCTATTCTAATTTTTGAATAGTACTTTTAGACTATCCATAAGTTTGAGGATGATAAGTGGTGCTTAAACATATCTTGGTGTCAAAATCCTTCAGAATACTCTTCTATAATTTTGATGCAAACCATGGATCGTGATTAGATACAATTAAAAGAGGTGTAGCATTAATTCTTGAAACTTCATTAATATAGAGTTGTGTAAGGAACTTAAGAGGTATATCTTTCCTTATATTGAGGAAATTTGTGGACTTGGTAAAGAAATCAATAATAACCCATATAGAATCATTTTTCTAGGAGTCATTGGAAATATATTGACAATGTACATAGTAATATTATCCCATTTCCACATAGGAGTAGGTAGTAGTTTCAAGAATCCTCTAGGATGTTATCTCTAAAACTCACATATTTACAAACCAAGTATATTAATACACCATCAGTAATTTTCCACTTCATATTATCCCCTAAAAATGATCATTAAAATTCCTATACTACATGGTGATACTACTGTGTATAGAGAAATTTTAGCTATGTGCATCATTTAATAACTCCATTTTTATGTATATATGGAACACATAGCCTATTTACAAGTTTTATAAGAGCATATTTTTATATGAAGTCTTCAAATTTTCCAGCATTCATGACTTTAATGTTTTTTAAGTTCTCATAATTAGGATGATCAGTTTTTTTATTTTCTAATAAAGATGTTTTGGAAATCATTTGAAATAGGAGTGATGTTTCCTCTTCCTTAATAATTCCCATATATGTCTTTATTAGATCCATGAACAAGGGATCCCTTCTAATCCTCATTTAGGTCAAGACTCCTTGATTTTTCCTACTCAATGCGCTTTCTTCCTTATTTTTCTTATCTATGTGGTAGTGTATAAATAAATCATAATCATTGAGTAGATTGATCCATCACCTTTTCCTCATGTTGAGATATTTCTATGAAAATATTTATTTTAGATTATTATTATCTATGTATATCTCACATATTTCACCACAGATATAATGTATCCATATCTTCAAATTAAATATTGTTGTTTCCAAATAAAGATCATGGGTCATATATTTCTGTACATGAGTCTTTAACTTCCTTGATACATAGGCAATAACTTTATTATTATACAAAAGGTTATAACCAATTCCCTTATTCAATGTATTACTATATATCACAAATCCATCCTTTCCTAATAGTACTGTTAATATCAGATCATTGACCAATTTCATCTTAAATTCTTAAAAACGTTCATCACATTCCTTTTTTTATATAAACTTAACCCCTTTATATGTAATCTTCGTTAACGGTTTATCCCATCAAGAAATTATTTTAAAAAATCACCGATAGTAACCTGCCAATCCAAGGAAACTATGTACCTAGGTTTTTTTGTCAATGTAGGCCATTAGTTGAGTACATTTTTCTTTATAGGGTCAATTAATATTCCATCCTTGGAGAAAATAATGACAAGAAAAGAAAATTTCAGAAGCCAGAATTAAAACATGTTATATTTCTCATATAACCCTTTTCTATAAGTCTCAATAATGATTTGAAAGTGATTATCATGGTCCTCATAGCTTTTTATTACACTAATATATAATCAATAAATACCAAAAAAAATATCAATCTATTCCATGAATATTATATTCATCAGATCTACAAAAAAGGTGGATTAGTCAATCCAAATGGAATTACTGTAAATTCATAATGTCCATACCTCATATGAAATTTCATCTTTGGAATATTATCTATCTTAAATTTCAGTTGATGATACCCAGAACAAATATCAATCTTTGAAAAATATTAGTATCCCTTAATTTTATCAAATAATTCATGAAGGTAGGGTAGAGGATACTTGTTCCTTTTAGTAGTGGTATGAATTTTCTTTATAATTTATGTCCAACCTTATATACCCATAATTTTTCTTAATAAAAAGAATAAGGGATCCCCATGGTAAAACATGAGGGCATATAAATCACATATCACTAAACTTCTATTGTTTTTTATTTAGTACCCTTAATCCCATTGTATCCATCCTGTAAGAATTATTAGATATAGGTTTTTCATTAGGGATGAGATCAATAGAAAACTCAACTTCATGCTCAGGTGGGTGTCCAGGTAGTTCTTTAGGAAGCACATCAATGTATTCTTAGAAAATAGGTATATCATTTATTCTAAGGGAAGCTTTTCCATTCATAGTTTTTATCTTCTCTTCTTCACCAATAATTTCATTAATGAGAGATACTAGAGATGAATCTAGATATAATTCATATGATTTAGTCTCCCCTCTAAAGATAAGGTTTTCTATATCTCCATAAAAAATTATAATCTCCTTATATTAGTAATAAATTTTCACATACTAATATGAAATCAAATCAATAAAAAGAATTATTTCAAAGTAAACCATAGTTATAATGATAATGTTTTCAAATAGGGTAAGTCTATGTGTCATAATGGGAACTAATCGGCATATCATTATTATAGTAAAATTTCAACTATGAGTATTATTGGCAATTCCCTTCTTAAAGTAATATGGAAACATCTAATTTTCTTATAAAACATGGAAGATATAAAAGACTATGATGATCAAAAATCAAATAATGTATTAGAAAAATTTAAAGATATTATCGACATACATATTATTAAATATTTAAGAACTTAAACATTGGTTGTAGGGATTGCATAATCTTGGCCTATATCCCTTTCCCTTTTCTAAGAAAAATTCCCTTAAACCCTAGAAATTCATTTGCATAATTCCTCATCTCTTTACTATTGAATCATTGAATATTGGTAGATTCTTTCTTACCCTTTCAATCATGAGACCGGTGTCTTTTCTCTTTACATTTGAAGAAAAATCTCATTCCCAACAAGCATATTCCATGTTTTATATTTCCACATTTATTAAAAGTTTTAAATTTCACACTTCCCTTATTCCCTTTTACTATATTTCCTTTTCTAGAGTGACTAATCACCCACTTATTCTCTTTATTTCCTTACTTTGATATTTCGTTCTCCATCTTGATAGCACATGATAGTATACCATCATATGATGACAATGTTTGGGAGAATAGTGCCATTAAAATTATTGGATTTAACCCATAAAATAAATGATTAATCTTATGCTTTATAATATTTAAATAGTTCATATAATTATTTTCTAACCTTGTAAATTTTAATTTTTTACATAGCAACATTTTCCTCTTCCTTTTTTCTTAAACTCAAGATTTGTCTCCCCATATCTGTTCTTTTCTTTAAAGGAAAATATTTTTCTATGAAAAGTACCTTAAAATAATTCCACTATATTCTCACTATTTACTCCGCATACTTAGTGTTTTAAATCAATGACCACCATTGATTCACATCCCCTATGAGATGTGACTGTCCATGAAAACCTTCTCCCTTTTATTACTTCCCAAAGTGAGAAATATATTCTTTAAGGAACTTATTCATTTCTCAGTTGTAAATGGATTAGTAGTCCCATTGAATTATATAGGTCATTTATGAATGTATTTTTCTAATATTATTTTACCATATTTGATTTTAGTATATTTCTCTATATGAGAAAGGTTATTAGTCATATCCTAAGTCATCTACTCCAATATAGTTATACTTTATTCAGCTCAAGTCCCGACTCCAACTTCATTGTCTTTCCTAGGAGAGAAATCCCTATATATATTATGTATATTGATATGATTTCAATTATTTATACTAGGAACCATTTTTAAAAAATGGTATATACTAGATTATATCATAACATTATGAATCATAATGTATAATTCTAAAACTGGTGAAACACTTAACCTTACTTGAAAATTTATGAATTTTTAATCTTATAATCATAACATTATTATTATTGGTAATATCTCGAAATCATACAAATTTTTTTAAATAATTCATAATAGTTTGTTAATATCATGTAAATCAACCAAATCATATCCTACAGGAGTTTCTATCCACGTGTGTAGTATTAGGACCACTCATCGTACACCAGTGACGATCGAGTTAATACCCAATCCACCCCTTTCACAGTTGTTACCCCTAGGTGAATTTATTCCACTGAAACATCCAATTTCTAGTATCCAGATAGGGATATATTTTTTAGTAAAATTACTCAATCCCTACATTACTAAGACTTTATGATATCATCATTTAATTGGACTTATCCTCATAGTTTTCCATAGGGTTTTTTCCTCTAGAATATATTTTCCAAAATCTAGTTCAAAAGGTTTATACTAAAATTCCATCGATACCAACTATAACACCCCAAATCCAGTAACCTGGTGTTGGTGGTTATCTTAATACATTGTAACAAAATATAAGGGTTCTCATCCTGAAGGATTAAATAGTTTAGTAGTCTTGACGGACTAGATACATATATGATCCTCACATTACACCAAAAAACAAGAAATGAAACTTCAAAGTTCTTATGAAAACTTTTTTATTTATTCTAGTAAACCTATGAATTCGGTAATATATACCTTATTGGTTTCTTATGGAATGGAAAACATAATAAAGGATGAGATCATATGCTCAATAAAGGAAAACATGTATTATAATCTATTATGAAATAAATAAATCCTGAATAATATGGTAGAGATAAATAAAAAAAATATGAAATAGAAATAGTATCATAAAAAGGGAAATAAATCCATAGATGATATAACAATATATATAATCACATAGATAAGATTAACTAGTTTCATAATGATATAATTCATAGTTTTGGACATCATAATCTTACCATTAATGCCTTTTACCATGACATCATACATAAATAAGTAAGAAGTACACCAAATACCCAAAATATTTTGTCTCTTGAGACCTATTGATTCATAAAGGGTATATAATAGTCTCCTTTTATCACTTATTAAGTCTAACTCACTCATCATATTAATGTTTTTAATACCATTTCAATTCATAATAAACATAAAGGTTCATATTGAAAAACTATCATATGAAATGTTAATATTTTACTCAATCGATAAATAGAAAAAAAAAATGATTATAATACATCAAGTGTTATGAAATGTTATTAATGTATGTAATAATTGTGAAAATAATGATGAATCCAAAATTACCAATTAATTCCCCTCTTAATGGAAAACCTTTAATATTCTCACCATTGGATCAGATCACATGTACACTATAAATGTAGCAATATGTTAATGAAATGAGCTGGACTTTTGGCTCTACATTGGGTCCTTTACCTTTTGTATTTCTATTGTACTTGTATTTTCATTTTTCATTATCATCTTCAAATGAAAATTCAACATTCGCTTTCTAAACAATGCACTTCACCTACGATCGATCTTACATTTCCAGTTTTGAAATGCTTTGTGGTTTCAATCGGTGTTTGATCAATTTCACAACACATTACCAGCATGATCGTCTTCTCTTCATTACACATAATGACGTCTCTATCTTCATCCCCATCATCGGCATAAGAAAAATCTCCTAGAAAAAAAGGTATGTCACATGTTTTTATAAACATTCTTATTTTGACATACTCTTTCGTATGCACATCGACTCCACTCATTCAAGGAGCTACGTCAAAAGGTGAGACTTATTTTATATTTAAGATATTGTTACATTTATTTTTCCCCTCTTGATAAATTGTAAAATAATATATGATTTCCTTAGTCTTTTGCTATGGGAAAAATAATGATCTCCTGAAGAGATGTAATGACTCACAATTGATAAATTTCACTTCATTAATTGGATAGAATGTGTTTCATTAATAATTGATGTAATAAATGCTGAGGAAAACATTATTCATGAAATGAATAAAAAACTACACCACCAAAAGTTCTTTAATGATGAACATCATGTACCTGTGGTACGTAGAGCCGTTGAATGATGAACATTGTGTACCCATCGTACGTTGATCCATTGAATGATGAACATCACGTACCCATCGTACATCAATCCGTTGAATTATGAACATCACGTAGCCATTGTACATCAATCTGAAATTTGATGATCATTGCGTACCTATTGTACATCGATCCGAAGTTCACTAATCATTCCATGAACCATAAAATTTCATATCTATTATTTCTTGTTCACCCTGAAGGTGTCATGTTTGATTATACTATATAAAGGTTCATGATGGAGATGATGTTTACTTTAAATATTTGTATATATTTGATTTATTTCTTTTCCATTTATTTTATTTCTTATAAAATGTTTTTAGAGAAATTAAATATTCTTGATAAACAAGCATAAATATATTTTATAAATATTAATCCCCAGAAAGGGATGAAATTGATGAATTTTATGAATTGAATATTCATGCAATTGTCTTGAAGACACTATAAAACTTGAACAATTAATTTTATTATGTTTCTTGGAGTGAATGAGAATATTTATTGAAATTGATTTATTTTATTCCCCTAAGTGAATGTAAATATAACTGATTTTATTTATAAATCATGTTCGAGGTGAAGATTATGTTTTGTGAATGATCATTGTGTTGTATTTTTTTATAACAAATAATAAAAATATAACCACCTGAAGTGGTTTGATGATAGTAAATATTTACAGATCACAATGAATTTTATTGATATTTATAAAATATTTCATCCCTGAAGGATGATATGAAAATAATGTCCTTTGAAATTGTATTGAAGAATATCTTCATTTATCATTTATTGTTCCCACAACAACAATATCAAGGGAAACATTATTATTTATCATATTCTTATGTATTATCAATATCATCTCATGTAATTCATCTATCACTTAATGTGGATGTTGTTATTCATATAATTCATAAATTAAATGATTTCATTACATTGTTTTGATAATCTGATATCTATTATGAAAATGATTTTACCACCTAAAGTGGTTAAACCAGTGATCATAATAATCAATAAAATTTATACCGGATGATTATTATTGATAAATAATAAATTATCATTCATGGATCATGAAATCTGATGAATGAATGAATTCCCTGATGTGAATGTTGTATTAATTACTATATCTCATTCCTTGAAGTGAATGAAATTATTCATGAAAATTTTTTATATGATTTATGATATCATTGATATTTGAGATTTTATGAGGTTTGATCAAATGATTTATCTTTAATTTGATAAAGTGAATGTTGTTTATGAATTATAATTTTGGATGGCAATAAGGTGTGTTATGAATCTAGAAGATTCTTCCACATTGGTTCTCGCTACAACATTCACCAGCTTCAAAAGTCTTGGGGCTTCTATACTAGTTAGATGTATTATAAAATAATATTTGGTCCCGAAGTTCCAAAATATTTTGGCCAGAAGTTCTAAATTATGAAATAATCTGCTTGGTGATGGGCCTAACCCATTATGATTATATTATGAATTCATCAACCACCATAAGTGGAAATTATATCAACCAATATGATTTTTCACAATGAAATATCCTGGAGATATTATATTATTTTAATTAAATTCTTCAAAATAACTTATATAGGCATTAGTATATGCTCATATAAGTACATTTACTGGTAGTGAAAATTAATAAATGACTCTAGAAGAGCGAATATATTCCTACTTGGTATTAAAAATTCTTAATGATTTGTTATATCAAAAGTCTCAATGAGATTTATGAATGGTATTCTTGAAAATGAATATCATATAGTGACAAAAGAGGTACCTCGATATGTAACAAGCATTCATAAAAGTGATTATAAAGAATTTGTTATGTACAATCGAATCAATAATGGTAAACCATAAGTTTACTGATCCTGAAACTTCAAATATATGACAAGATGATTTAGGTCATCTAGGATCAATTATAATGAAAGATATTGATTCAAGTATACTTGAGAATTGATTTATTGATAACATCGTATACATACATTAGGGGGAGAATGATGAATTTATTTAATGGAATCATGTCTAAAAAATTATCGATGAATTTATTATCATTAAGTCATTATGAATTCCCCCTGTATGATAATTTACCGAGAGGTACCCATTTTTAAGGTAAATTATTTATATCATTAGCAGCTATTATGGAAATAAATTCCCCATATACTTATGAAGAATTATATATGGGTGTGCCCACCCACCATGTGATACATCTACATGAAAGAAGCATCCAATAAATGATCACATGTGTTATTTGCTACTGGTGAGTATAAATTGTATGTTATGCATGTTGATTAAAAGAAATACTGAGTATCATATATTATATGGTCCTGCAAAACCATTGACAAGATGCTCACAATACTTACATGAATGTAAAGTGTTGGAAATCAATAGTCTGATTATACACACCTAAAGTCTGGTTGAACTGATTATATAAAATCATTTTTTATCATGAGTAGAAATCAATAAATATATTTTCCCTTGAAGGGGAAAATGAATATATCGGAAACATTATATCTTTTTTAGAAATTTTCCCTAAAGTGACATTGGTACCAGAAAAATTATGAGATCTCAATCAAATTTTGTTGATGATATATTTTCTATGAATTATTTTAAAACTCGTTAATGGAAATGGATTTTGACAGATGTCGGCATCATAATAATTGGACAAAATTATTAGAGGAACTTATGAAATATTCAGCATATAAAGTTCTGAATTGATTATCCAAACTATAAAGACTATTGAATATCAATGATCTTATTATAATAAATATACTTAATTGTATATTTGGATATTTATATGAATCCCAGAAGGGTTCAAAATGCCAGAATCATATTCAAAATTATGGAATTTTCACCCAATCTGATAAATTATGCTATGAACTGAATAAGATTTATCCATATTAAGTTAAGGAATAATATAAATTGAATTTATCATCTAATGATTTGTATGAATCATTATATTCATCATATTATTAAGGTGTTTTGAAAAACATCTAAACTCTTGAAAAGTTTTATAAAGTCAATGAATTGTTTGATCAGGAAATTACTTAGGATGTCCATGTATTTTGATTAATCATCATGAAGATGAAATATTAAATTTTGGAATGGTTTTACCCTTAATGAATAATTAAATCTCTTGCTTGCAAGAGTGATAGATTTCATACAAAAGGGGTTGATGAATAACATAATTATCCCATAAGGATTAAATATAAATGAACATTTTATTTATCCCTGAAGGATATACTTGTACATGTACATATGTGCCTTGAAAATGACAATAAAACATATTATAATACAAGTTAATGTTTTCCCCATTAATTGAAATGTAAAGGGTATATGTTATTATTATTCCAAAATTCAAAACTGAAATTTTTTGTTGTGAATTGATCATGGAAATTCTATGAGTTAAATGTAGGGATGATCGCTATGAATGGAAGATGTAACTATTTTACTATTTTTCCCTTAGACAAGTTTTTTATACTGGGTTTTCTTGACAAGATTTTTAACGAGACAACACTATGGGGACTTGATGTTACAATACTCTTTTTCCCAAATCAAGTGTTTTCCCCGGAATGGTTTTTCTTTGATGAGGTCTTTGATAAGGCAATTATACATCATAACAGATATCCAAGGTAATGTTATAAATTATTATAGATATCTATAATTAATGGAAATTGTTTTTCTTCCCCCTAAGTTGTAATTTTTAATGAGACCATTCATTAGTACCTATGGTCTTCCTCCCATGTCTTGAAGACATAATTAAATAATTATATTAATTGATGTCCTGAAGACACAACTAAATGATATAATCATGGGAAGTTGGGAATGTTGCACTCTTTTTCCCTTCATTAAGTTTTTTTCCCATTGGGTTTTCTTGATAAGGTTTTTAATGAGGTAGCATGACATGTAATTAATTTATTTTGGATCCACTTATTTTTCCCACAGGGTTTTTTTATGTGAAGATTAAATAAGTTTCCATGAAATTATGACATTAAATGGGGTGTTATGAAGCATTATTAATGGATGTCATAATTATGACAATAATGATGACTCCTCAATTCCCAATTAATTCCCCTTTTAATTTCCAACCTTTTATATTCTCACTGTTGGATCAGATCTCATGTACTCTATAAATATGGAAATATGTAAATGAAATAAGATGGAATTTTGGCTCTACATTGTTTCCTTTTCCTTTAGTATTTCTCTTTTACTTGTATTTCCATTTTTCATTATCATCTTCATACGCAAATTCTACATTGGCTTTCTCAACGATGTGTTTCACCTACGATCAATCTTACATTTCCAGTTTTGAAATGCTTCATGGTTTCAATCGGTATTCGATCAATTTCACAACATCGAGAGTAATATGGTGGATGATATTAATATATTATATACCCATTAAATCATAATATTCATCAATGTATGTTAAAATGAATGAAAATACATTAAAATGATCACTTGAATATTTCTTTAGGAAAATTCCCTTTTTCATTTTGAAATCAATTATATTAAAATCTAAAAATTTCCATAATATTAAGAAAAAATATTCTTTGAAGAGAACCATGGAAAATTGTAAAGGATTATTCAATAAAATAGTGTAGTGAAAATGGTGGTAAAAATCATTCATGCGGTGCATGTTAAAACAAAGATTAAGTTCACACCTTTAGTAAAAAATGATTCATTCAAAAAATGACAAGAAGATTAATTTTAAACCATTTTATAGAAATTAAAACACGGTTTAAAATATCTTTAATAAATAATTGTATAATATTAAAAAAAAATGAGAACATTTTAAATAAAATATGGCCATTGAATAAAAATATTCTTGACCAAATATAAAACAAAGTTAGTTTTCCTTAAACGCATTCTCTTCGTCTTTTTTGAGTGCCAAAGAAGTTAAAAATGGAACTAATACTTAAAACCCATATATAACCATAAGATAAGAAAATATATTTGTTTTATATATAAATATCAACTAAATCCTCTGTTTTCCCATAGATGATGTTGGCCACTATCTCTAAATATAAATGTTTTAATTATCACAAATCATGTCATATATTAACATATATCTTATTTTGTGTTAGATCCTATATTATGAAAAAATAATATCTTGAATATCATATTATTTCATTCATATAATTATTTATGTGTTCTTAAGTCTAAACAAGATTTTAATTGATTATCTATGTGTATTTATAAGGATTACCAGTTTCTGACTTTATTGAATTACAAGACAGAAAAAACATATAAAATTTGTCTAATTATGAGTCACTGACACTGACAGGCATATGACTCGCTATCAGACATATGTCTTACTAACAGACATATCAAACAGGTATATTTTCTAGGTATGTGAATCTAACACCATTGGAAAAGACTCATCGTTGGACATGACACCGGTAGACAAAAGACTCACAATTGCACATGTTACCGATACAGACAACCTACTGATAGTTCAAGAGACACGCCAATAAATGAGTCACTAATGATGACCCACTGATACACTGAGTCACTAATACTAATGGAAAGGACTCACCGATACACTGATCCACCAATACCAATGGAAAGGACTCACTGATACACTGAGTCACCAATACCGATGGAAAGGAATCACCGATACACAATCACTGATTCTGACAGACTGATGATGACAGACCGATGCCAATGAGACACTGATACCTATGACTCATCGATAGTCATAAAAATATTTTTAATTTATTAATTAAAATTTATTTCTAATGGTCATATTTAAACAAATTAATGTTTCTTACATTAATTAATGTTGTTTATAGAACATTCAGTAGATAGTACAAGGTACATACACATAGGGAGATCTACATGTCTATTAGACCTCAAAGTATAAAATAATTACAAGCTTGATCATTCGAGATACACAAAGTAGAAAGAGTAGAAGAATTGAAAACTCCTGGAACTCTTGATCTTTCTTCAAAATCCCAAGAAATCTAATCAAGAACAAACAGGGACATCAACAAGATGATAAAAACATGATGAGCTACACTGAACTTCATTCAAACAAGGATCTGAACATTTCACACTCCTCGAAACCAGGCCATAGAGGCTACGATACTCTTTTTTGGAGCCGACTTTCAGAAGAGGACTCAAACTTCATTTTCACTTCATCAAATAAGTCCAGAACTTTACTTCATAACACACAAAGACATATAAACCTTATTCTACATATGTATCTCTATTTTGTTCTTTTGTTTACATTTTTTGAGAAGTGTGTGTATTTTTCTATTACACACACTCAAAGAATCCCATGCACAACTGGAGGATACTTGATATCCTCAAACTCACTCTCTATTTTACTCTTTGTATCCCACATAGAAAAGTGGAAGAGTTCAAGTGTTACATGTTTCTTGTTTTTTCCACAAATAACCATGGTAGAGGTCAAGTGTGACCTGGATAGCCTTGTGTGTTATTGTGCACCCTGATTCAGGGTGTGGATCAAACTGTTTATTAATTTAAACTGCTTGGTGGAATTTTATCACCAAGTGGAGAGAACTAAGTATCATCTTGACACTAAACCTCTTGTTTTTTTCTACGGTGTTTTACTCATTAGTTTTACTTTGTTTTATCACAATTTCATAAAACTAAATTGAAATTTTATAGTTATTTTTGCAAGTTTTTATAACTATTTTGAACTAGTAGATTAGTTTCGAAAGTTGTATTAATATTTAGACTAATATACCTGGGAACTAATCAATCTTTTTAGAAATTAACAAAACATTTAGTACTCTTATAAATTCCATAAAAAATGACTTAGAATATATTTTAATTGGAGAATTTTCTAAGAACCAATTTTGAACATAAATTTTTATAGATACCCTATTCACCCCCCCTGAGTAATCCACTCTGACCAACATTTGGTATTAGAGGAGTTTTTTCTTTTTAAGGCTCTCTTTTAAATTTTTTTCCTTTCACCTATGATTTTAGTTGTACTTTAAAGATCTGTAAATTTCTGTTAGTTCTAAATTTATAGATCATTTAAAGTATTCATTTATTATGGAAAATATACTAGAAGGTGATGCTACCAACAAACCTCCATTATTTAATAGAACTAATTATTCCCAATGGAAAATTAAAATGAAAATACATTTATAAAGTATGAGTTTTGAAATTTGTTCTTAAATTGTTGATGAGTATAATATTCCTACTACTGCTAGAACTATTTCAAATGACCCAACTAATACTGTATATAACAACAACTATAAAGAAATTAATTCCCTATATTGTGTCTTATGAGATGACCAATTCAATTGAATTTATGCATGTAAAATTTCCCATGAAATCCGGGAAATTCTCTCTGTTTCACATGAGGGAACCACTAATGTGAAGGAAATGAGACTTAACACATATAATATTAAATATGATAATTTTAAAATGAAGCCTGATGTGCCTATTTATGATATGTATCTCAGGTTCAATGAAATAATGAACACTAGGATCTCTTTGGGAAAATATGTTAATACTAAATAACAAATCATGAGGATTCTCATATTCATACCTGATAGAGGGAGAGGAACCTCTCTCTCAATTAGAGAATCATGTGACATCAGCAAATTACCTGTCAAAGAACTCATTGGAAAGATGATGATGTACAAAGAAGAGTTGAAAGTCAAAAGGGAAGAGGTGGATGAACCCAAAAGAAAACATGTTCCATTTAAGATTACTACCTATAAGAATAAGGAAAAAACAGAAGGTGGTGGCCTCTATTGAAAGCTTTAGTACTGATTAATCAACATCTAATAGTGACGGAGAGATGGCTTAGTTTTCATGGATATTTAGTAAAATTTATAGAAATAAGAAATTTTTCATAAATACCAATTATAAAAGAAGATATTATCAAAAGGGAAGCTGGAAGAAGAACTAAGAAAGAAATGATAAATCAGAAGAGATTGTTAGCTATGAATGTAAGAGGATATGACATGTCAAAGCTGACTATCCAAAGTTAAAATAAAAAAATAAGTATGAAAATAAAGAGAAAAGGTGTAATAAATCTATTAAGGCCACCTAGAGTGCTTTTGAGGATAGCTTTAGTGAATCAGCATCATCTCATGATAAGAAATATGACATGGAAAATATGTGTTATATGACAAACACGTCTGAGATAACCTTAGATTCACCTGTACATAATTCTTATTATTCTCAAAATGAAAGTGTGTATGAGAATATGAAAAATGATGAACTATTTTAATACTATAACATGGTAGAAGAGACATTTAATAAACTAAAGGATAGTATAAATCTTTAAAGAAACTTGCATGCTCTTACTATAACTGTTAAATCTAAACTTATTACTAAAAAAGAAAAGAATGCACAACTTCTTAAAGAAAACAATGAATTAAAAATGTCTAATGAGAAATTGAAGGAATATTTATAAAAGTTTTGCAATGGGAAAGACACTCTTACTCAAATTCTTGGTAAACAGATAGCTCCTAAGTACAATTCTAGTATTATATATCAACCTGGACATACAAACTTATCTAAAACACATTATATAACTAAATCTAGAAAATCTTTTCTTTTACCTAAAAATCAAACCTATGTTACTAGTACAAGTTCTGAAAAATATTTTACTAACTCTAGTTTTTATGGACCAAATAGAGTTTATTTTTCAAATATGTTTCATAATGCTTATAGTAAACCCATATGGAAAATGGGGGTCCCTAAATCATTGATTACAAATTTCACTGGACCCAAACAAGTCTGGGTACCAAAATCTATTTTTGTTTGATTACTCTATTGGAAAGATGTCTAAAGATCTCTTACAAGAGTTAATGGTACTTGGATAGTGTATGTTGAAGACACATGATAGGAGATTACTCAAGCTTCAAGAGTCTCATCAAAATTGATGGTGGGTATGTCACTTTTGGTGACAATGATAAAGGAAAAATAATTTGTCTGGGCTAGATTGGAAAATATAACTCAGTTTTAATTTCTAAAGTACTTTTTGTTGATGGATTTAAGTAAAATATGCTTAGTATTTCTCAATTATGTGATGATGGATTTAATGTTAAGTCTGAAAATGATTCTTGAAATGTTTTTAACTCTAAATATGAATTGGTATTTTATGATTTTAGAAATTAAAATGTATATTATTTTAATTTAGATTCTTTAGCCTCTCAAAATTTTTCTTATTTAGGTTCCTTTTATAAAGAGTCTTGGCTTTGGCATAGGATATTAGGAAACTTTAATGTACACTCTCTTATAAAGCTTACTAGAAAAGCTCTAGTCAAGGAACTACCCAAACTTGAGTTTGAAAATGACAAAGTCTGTAATGCTTATCAAAAGGGAAAACAACATGAGATATCTTTAAAATAAAAGAAATAAGTTTCAACTTCTCAACCTTTAGAGTTGGTTTATATGGATTTTTTTAGACCATATTGGGTTTCTAGTTTAAATGGCTAGAACTGTGTCTATGTTATTTTGGATGACTATTCTAGGTATACTTGGACTTATTTCTTAGAATTAAAAAGTGAGGCATGTACTTACTTCACCAAGTATGATAAAACAATAGAAAATATTAGTGGAATAAGAATTAAGTCTCTAAGAAGTGATCGTGGATGTGAGTTTGAAAATCAAAACATTGAATCTTTTTTCTCACACAATGGTTGTAATCATAACTTCTCTTCCCTTAGGACACCTCAACAAAATGGAGTTGTAGAAAGAATAAATAGGAACTTGTAATAAATTTCTAGAACAATGCTTAATGAATATGATTTATCTATTTACTTTTGGGTTGGGGTTGTGAATACATCTTGTTACACAATTAATAGAGTCTTAATTAGACCTATCCTCAAGAAGAATTCTTATGAGTTATGCAACAATAGAAAACCCAAAGTAAGTTATTTTAAAGTTTTTGGTTGCAAAGTATATATTCTTAATAAAAAGGATAATCTTGAAAAATTCACATCCAAGTGTGATAAAGTAATCTTCCTAGGTTACTCAACCTTTAGTATATCCTATAGAGTCTTTAATAAAAGAACCAAGTGTGTGGGAGAATCTGTGCATATAAAATTTGATGAAACTGATCCACTTGAACCTAAGACCTCTCCAGAAAACCTTGAAGATGACATATCAAATCTAGAAATAAATTCAAAATCAACAAATCCTTATGTCAAGAAATCTGTGAAATCAAAAAATTCTGTAAATTCATCAGAATCTGAACATGATGAACCCGAACCTATAGATGAACCTGAAATAACTAGCCCTACCTTTTCTAGACCAACTAGAAATCTCTAGAACCATACTCTAGATTCTGTTGTTGGAGACTTAGATAAAGAAACACAAACTAAAGCTTCTCTTAGAATCAGGTTGAACATAAATAATTCTAGTCACATCTTGAACCTAAAAGCATCAATGATGCAATTAAAGATGAATTTTGGGTGATGGCTATATAAGAAGAACTTAATCAATTTGAAATAAAAAAAATTGGAAACTTGTGGATAGACCCAAAGACACCTTCACCATAGGAACTAAGTGGGTGTTTAGAAATAAAGTAGATGAAGCTGGTAATATTGTTAAAAACAAAGCTAGATTAGTTGCACAAGGTTATATTCAATAGGAAGGAATTGACTATGAAGAAACTTTTTCACCTGTTTCTAGACTTGAAGCCATTAATCCTGCTTTCTTATGTTTCCCATCTTAATTTCAAACTATATCAAATTGATGTTAAAATTGAATTACTAAATGGATATATGGTTGAGAATGCTTTTGATTAAAAACCCCCTAGTTTTACAATCCCTTGTTTTTAAAATCATGTTTTCAAATTTACAAAAGCATTATATGGTTTAAAATAAGATTCAAGAGCTTGGTATGATAGATTAAGAAATTTTCTTATTTCAAAAGGTTTTAAAAAATGAATTGTTAATCCTACTCTATTTATAAAGTGAATGTCTAAAGATTTTTTAGTAGTCAAAATCAATGTTGATGATATTATTTTTGGATCTTTAATAAATTCTTTATGTATTTAATTTTCTAAAATGATACAAAATTAATTTGAAATGAGTTTAATGGGTGAACTCAAATTCTTTCTTGGACTTCAAATTTTTCAAAATAAAGAAGGTATCACTTCAAATAAAAATAAGTATAAAAAAGATATTTTAAAAATATTTGGATTTGATAGCATTAAAAGTAGTGACACTCCTATGAGTACTACTTATAAGTTGGATCTTGATGAAGATGGTAAATATGTTGATCAAACCACTTATATAGGAATGATTAGAAGCTTTCTCTACATGACTGCTAGTAAGCTATATATAATATTTAGTGTGTGTATGTGTGCCCGTTTTCAAGCTAATCCAAAATAATCACACTTGAATGATGTTAAAATAATTTTCAAATACCCCAAACATACTATCAATTTAGGATTATTTTACCCCAAAGGACAATAATTTGATATAGTGAGTTATTTTAATGCTAATTTTGGTGGATTAAAGTTAAATAGAAAGAGAACCTCTGGGACATGACACTTTTTGGGAAAATATTTGTTTTCATGGTGTAGTAAGAAACAAAATTTTGTTTCATTATCCACTATCAAAGCTGAATATATAGTTTTCGGTAGCTGTTGTGCACAAATTTTGTGGATAAAACACACTCTTCTAGACTATGGATATCAATTAAGACATGTACCTATAAAATGTGACAGAAAAAGTTCTATTGAAAGTTTTAAGAACCTATTTTCTCACTCTATAACAAAACATATTGATGTAAGACATCAATTTTTGAGAGATCATTATCAAAAGGGTGATATTAGTTTAGAATTTATTTACAATGAATATCATCTAGCTAATATAATAACTAAGCCATTGAACTCTGAATGAATAAATTACATTAGACATGAGTTAGGAATGATCAATCAGTAAGACCCTGTGTTTTTCTTTCCTTTATTCTTTTTTTGTGAAGTCGTCATGCTAACACCATTGTCTTTCTGACACCATTAGTGTTTTAAAAAGTCTTTCATGTTGACATTGATGATTCATCGCTTTTATATGTTTTATGTTTTTATCAAAACAACATTGTTTCCTTAATTCCAGTGGACCCAGTTCACGATTTTTCAATTTTAAAATCTAAAAAACCATAAATGATATAAATTTGAATTGATCCACTCTACTCCCATTATCACTACTCTCTCTATATCTCTACTGCCTTTCTCTTTCTCTACTCCAGACCTTTCACCTTCTAACCTCCGGACTGAACTGTTCATAATGACATGAGTAAAGCAATCTCTGGAAGAGGGTGAGTCTCATGCATCCAAGAAACAAAAATAAGAATTAATAAAATTGCTAGGTCTTATGAATCCTAGTCTGGTAAACCGTGTTGTAACTTCAGAGAAGGAAGTTTTGGTGGAATGGATCTTAGAGAGAAAATATTTGTTGTTAAATGTGATGAAAGATCAAGGATGTATTGAATGGTTATAAAATAATGATAGAGTCTTTTATCTGAAGTTTTTTATGATTTTTATATAAATATAGAACTTTTTTTGGGAATAAGTGGTGTTTCATGGATGGAGTCGGTTGTGAAAGGGAATAGAATCTCATTTCCTTTAAGGCATTGGGATGAATGTCTTAAGGTACCTCATGAAGGAAGGTTTGATTATTACTAAGGTACTTATCCTCTTGAAAGTTAATTCTTCTACTATGAGACTACTCTGAAAGAGATAACTAGAAAGGAAGAGCATAGGAGACCCATCGCCTCAGAATTGAATGGTGAATGTAGTATTCTTTTCATGTTTATTCAGTATTAGATTTTTTCTAGGAAAGGGGACTATTCTTCTCAAGTATCAAGATGTATACTTGGTTTATTTTCTTCAGAAAAGTGTTAAATCGTATCTATATAGATATTTTATGGTGCACATAAATGAGATGATAAAACCTAGGTGTAAGTCAAATTATCTCACTAATGGAAAAATTACACATACCAACAGTTTAGAACCCTTGGTATAGGTCCCTAAACTGTTGGTATAGCCTATACCAGTGGTTTCAGAAGCTGTTGGGTGATTTGGCATGGGGAAAGACCTTTCCCAATTGTTTGGATAAAACTATTGGGAAAGAACAATCCCAAAATTTTTCAAACCATTGGTATAGGTCTTTCCCAACAATTTTCCAAACCGTTAGGATAGTTCTTTCCCAACGATTTGGGGAAACCGTTGGGATAGGTAAATATATAAAAAAAGTTCCCGCAGAGGTTTGAACCCACAACCTCCACGTTATATATCAATGAATTTACTACTATACTATAGTTTCCTTTGTGAATATATTTGGATATATATATATATATATAATTTAAATATTGATTTATTTGACGATATTAGATAAATGTAATCATAAAAAATAAGGGTACCTATCCCAACAATTCTCAAAACCATTGGGATAGGCCTTTCCCAATGGTTTTGAGAATCATTGGGATAGGTACGCACTCTTTCCCAATGTTTTGGCCAAACGTTTGGGAAAAGTGGCCTCATAGTGAACTTTTCTCAACGGTTTGGACAAACTATTGGGAAAAGTGGCCCCAAAGTGGCCTTTTCCCAAAGGTTTGGCCAAACCATTGGGAAATCCATACCCTTTCCCAATGGTTTGGCCAAAACGTTGGGAAAAGTGGCCTCAAAGTGGACTTTTCCCAATGGTTTGGCCAAACCATTGGAAAAAGTGGCCTCAAAGTGAGATTTTCCCAATGGTTTGGCCAAACCTTTGGGAAAGCCATACCCTTTCCCAATGGTTTTGGAAAACCATTGGGAAAAGTGACCTCAAAGTGGGATTTTCCCAATGGTTTGGCCAAACCATTGGGAAAGGGGACCTATACCAACGGTTTTTACAAACTGTTGGTATAGATGCGTTGGTATAGGTCATATTTCTAGTAGTGTCTCTTCTATTCAAGAATGATTCTTGCTATGCTGAAAAAGAAATTCTGTGTAAATGAAGCTTAGGATGTGGTAGTTAGTGAATGAAGTGGAATCTATTTAATCTTTGACATTTTTAAATGAATTAAAATAAATTGGAACCCTTGGAGGAAATAATGGGGTGGTGATGAAGACAGATTGTATGAGAAGTTCAATCACATAGACCATATAGTTAGACCAAGGGATCTAGTGGATCCTGGTCTCAGTACATATGAACAAGTAACTTATTCTTCATATGAAGAAGAGGAGCCTACTACCCCTATTATAGATGTGGGATCACCAGTTGATGATCGAAGTGACCCAGACACTACTGGACTATAAAAAAGAGTCTCTATTGGACCTGCAAGTCCACCTCTGGATTTACCCTCTCATGAACCTATTCTCAAATATTCTAGTAGTGAAGAAACCAAAGTTTAAGTCAGCGTAGAGTATGTCATTGATTCCAATGAAGAAAAAAAATGAATAAGAAGAGGAAGAGGAAGATGAAGAGGAAGAAGCTGGTAGTGGTGAAAAAGGTTCAGAATCAGGAATGGTAGAATAAGATGAGAAATCCAAAGATGAGTAGAATGAAGATTGTAATAATGAATAAAGTAGTGAAAGTAAAAGTGACAGAGACTCTGGTCACCCTGATTGTAACACCCCAAGCTTCCACAGTATGCTTCTCTTTGAATAATACAGTTACGTGTGTTGTAGCAACTTTGAGTTCTAACACACCACAACCAATCAAACTAGCCGTTATGAATAGTAATACCCACCTTTTGAAATTTTATAAATTTTAACTTTCAAAATGGAATTCATTTTTTGATTTGGAATATCAAAATTAGCTTAGGGTGATTTTTTGGTATTTTTCTGAAAACTTTCAATTTTTGATGAATAGTGAAAACACTGAGTTATAGTTTAAAACCGAATTTTTATTTAAATAATTATTTATTTTATTTAAATTTATTTTAGGTAAAAATACATACATAATACATATATAAGTTCAATGTAATTCATTGGAGTTAGTTTATAATAATTTTAGATATATAAAAATTTTATTGAGCTTTTCACCGTCTTTTACCCACCTCCTAAGAGAATTTACAAATTCACATAAAACATAATTTTACCACTTAGGTGAGTTGAATTTCAAAAATCCAATAGAAATGGTTGATATATGTAAGTAAAATGTGGTTCAATAAGATGAAAAAAATATTTGTTGAATAGTAGCTTTTTCTTTTATTTACCTCGGTTAAAAGCAAATATGGTAATTAAGGGTAAAAATGATATTATTATTACCCTAACAAATGTCCTAATTCTATTGGATAAGTATAATTCGAAAAAAAAACCTTAGTAATAAAATATGAACCTATTTGGTTTACTTTAATTAGATTAGGACATTTATTATTATTTAATTCAAAGAAGAGTTAAAAGTGTTAAATTCAAAGTTTAATAACTAAACAATTTTTTATGTAGGGTTACACATAAGATAAATTTTACTATAAATATTCATTATAAATAGAAAAATATTTCCTAAATAATGGTATTTTATTTATAATTTTTAGAGATTAAATAATTTAATTTATTTATGACACAATGATGATGCAGTAATTAACTAATTAATGAAATATTAAAATAGTTGATATTATAAATATCCAAATAAATGTAATTTGAGAATATTTATGAATTAAAATAATTTTATACGTTAATATGGAATGTTAGGGTTAGTTAGATGAATTTTTTTCTAAGTAATAATTCTGTTATTAATTTAGAAAAAACAAAATACCAAATAGTGTCAAAATTGACATAAAAGAGTTTTTAAAAAAATATTATATTATTAATTGATATTATATTTATAAAAATATAAGGTTCGGCCAAAAGACATATATAATAATAGTTTTATCATTAATTAACCACTTGGGGTTCTCTTGGAAGTATATAGTAATTTTATTAACCATATAATATAAAATTATAAAGAGACATGATAAATGTCGAACTATTTAACTAAGAGTTAAATCTAAAAGATAAAGTTAATATAGTGACACAAACCTGTCTAAAACCTATTATTTGAGTGGTTTTAGACCCATACCCACCTTATTATGTAAAAAATCCATTTTGGATCCATTAGAAACCGAAAATTATTTTATTATAAAATAATATTTCTAGCTTTTCCTAAGGTGCCCCTCACCCCTCTTATAAAAGGGCACTCCCCCTTCTCTCTAATTCACACCTTTAAATTAATTTGGATAGGACAAACCCTACTCAAATACCCTCTCAACTGTACTAACTTTATCATAGAATCATTCCTTTAGTCATAAAGCCAACCTAAGAATCCCTTTTGATCAAATCAAAAGGAAGAAACTGAAGAAGAGGTAATTATTTCATCACCTCTTTCAAGTTCCTTTATTCTTCCACTTCCTCTTTATTTGTTATTTCCATGCTAAAATAATAACTCCATTATTTTATATATATATATATATATTTATGTAATTATAAATATGGTACAACCATATTCATTATTCTATCCATCCTTTGAAAGACATGTCACCATACGTGCGTACGTACGGATTACTGTCTCCACGTCGTGATGTAATTGTTATTCAAAACATTATTATTTGGATAGGTTTAATAATGATTTGTAATTGATGTAAGTAATAAATATAACATGATATTGATTATTTATATATGATATACCATCTAATTATATATTATTTTAATATCTAAAGAATGATATTGTCACTCGTGTGTACGTACGGATTACCATCTCCACGAACGCGATGAGATTCATTCCCCATCGTATCCATTCAAAACTAATTTTCATTAGATGATTAAAAATAATTTTTTAAGACTTAATATCATTCTGAATATTAATTAGATACATCATATCCATAAAAACATTACTTACATAACAAATCATATAAAGGAAAATGAATCAGTTAACACCCGAAATGATGATAATTCTAAGATATTTTTAACAAAGAAATGTTAAAAGATCATATATGATATCATATTAATGTATATGATTATTTTATAATTTAATAAAAATTATTTCACCATTATACATTAGTTTAACCTACCCTCAACCAAGGAAAATTACAAGGTAAGGTTTATTTTCACAATCTCTTTATTATCTGAGGTTGTTTTTACCTAAGTATCTACTGGGACCTCTTTATCATCCACATCCATGTTTCTTAAAAATATATTTCAAAACATTCTTACTATTTTATAGACGATGGGTGAAAGTCATTTATACCCTTGTTTGACTTTTTATAGGATGTTTATAAATGAATATTTCCATCGTTTTCCAAACAAGTTCCTTTATTACCTTTTCGACAGAATTAAGGTAAGAATGTCTTTTTTTAACTTATAGGGAGGGTGCGGATATTTTCCACTGTTATAACATCATCAAAGATTACCTTACAAGCTTATAAGAATATTTTCAAATATAATTGTTTTATTTTATAATTACATGACTTTTAAATGGTTTCAAAATAGAAAGATATATTTCTCTAAAAATGTTTTGATTTCATATATGTCTACATCCTTTGATGGATTTTATAGTTGTTTGAAGTTGATTTATTATGATAAAAAACTTATATATTGAATTAAAGGTTTTGTGATATGTTTGACTGTAGGTGTGTTATTTCAAACCATTCATGGTTTATAGATAAAGTATGGACATTTTGTATGCCATTTTTAATACGAATATTTATGTTATGTTTAAACCTTTTCATATGAGGAACGCATTGGCTTAGTAACTAATGGGTGGAGCCCGCTATGGCTCCTCGATGCATCGGTAGGTCTCATGATAGAAACTAGTGTCTTGGAAAATGTCCTTAACAAAATATTATTTGTATTCTCAGCACAAGGCCTTGACAATGTGGTTTTGAAAGTCTGGAATTATGCATTCCATCATTATGAAAGTGGCTATTTCTATTGCATGTGATTATTCGACTAGTAGAATATCCATGTGAGTAAGTAAATGGAATTATTTGATTTTATATTTTCCATATTATTCTGAATTTCAAGTTTAAAAAGTTTTTGTTTTAGTCGTATACATTTCCTTAAATGTTTATGCTTATTTATGAAAGTTTCCACTATATTGTTATCCTAACTGAGCATCTGAGCTCACCCATTTCTATGTTTTATTTTTTCCAGGATACGAAGAAGTATTTTATGACAGACCTGTAAGGATAGTATGAGGGTATATGAGTGTGGTCTATGAAAACAATGTTGTTGTAGTTTTTCATTTTATGATGTAATATAAACCTTATGAATGTATCTAGTACTTCTAAGGCTACTAAACTAATCAGTCTTTTGAGACTTGATATTTTGTGATCATGAAAATGTTGTGTAATAATGCACTGAATCTGGGTAAATAGGTTCGGGGCGTTATAGTTGGTATCAGAGAAGTTTAGTACAAACCTTGGAAAATAGATTTAGATGAACTCGGATTAGAGAACATTACCCTAAGATAGACTTTGAGGATAAGTATAGAAGAACTTCCTAGAATTTTGGTATTGTAGAGATTTTTTGAGTTTTCCAAGAAATACATCCCTGTCTAGATATGAGTAGTTAGAGGTGGCACTAGAAAAGATGTACCTAGGGGTATAACCTGAAAACACCGCTTTGAGATATACTCAAATGGGAACTGGTGTATGATAACAGGCCTTGATGCACTCTTGGTTACAACACTCCTGGGGGATATTCTTAGGATAATTATAATTTTCATTACAAACCATTATGAAGGGTTTATGAGTAAATAATTCCTTAAAGAAAACATTTTTATGATTATGGATTATATCCATAAACTATGAAATTTATGTTAAGTGTTTTACAAGTTTTGATTTATGTATTGCGATTCATAAACTAATCTAGTTTATTCCATTGTTTAGAAATGGGGCCTAGTGGAAGGAATAGAAACCATATAAAATAACACAATCCATGTAGGGATTTTCCTCCTACTCAAGATAATTATAGTGGATCTGGTGATGTAACTGGTACTGATCAGCTAATCAACATACTGGGATAACTCACTCAGGTTATGAATAATAACCTTACCTGTATGGAGCACCCTGATCCGCTGCGTGGAGGATCAATGTTAGATCGCTTCATGAGGCAACAACCACCAACATTCAATGGGTGTACAAATACATTGGTAGCTGAGAAATGGATAAGTTACTTAGAGAAAATATTACATGCCTTGGGGAGTAGCGAAAGGGAAAAAGTTGTCATGGCAGCTTACCGCCTCACTGGAGATGCTGATCAATGGTGGTCATTGATTCAAAACACAAAGGAAGCTGATTATGTTTCAAATATGGAATGGAGGAAGTTTAAAGAAATTTTCTTAGAAAAATACTTTCCTCGTGACCATCGAGAGGATATGGAAAGACAATTTATGAGTCTGAGCAAAAGGGGGGATGAGAATGTCACAAAGTATGAAGATAACTTTACAAGGTTAGCGAGGCATGCTGCAGATTATATACGAAACCCAAGAAGTAAGATTGATTGTTTCTTTGATGGGTTAAAATCATTTCTCCTTCAAGCATTAGTCTCAAAATGCTTCTCGTCATACGAAGATATTTTCTCATGTGCTATCAAGACAGCAAAATAATTCTCTAAATCTTACGATTTTAAAGTAAAGCAAGAGTAGAAGAGATCTGATGAACACTCTGTAAATGGAAATTAGGGGAATAAGGGAAAATTTGAATATCCATCCTGTAGTAAGTGTGGGAAGAAAGACACTGGTACTTTCCTGAAGGGAATGGGAGTCTGTTACAGGTGTGGTGAAAAAGGCCACCAAGCTCTTGATTTCAAGGGGAATAAAGAGGCTATCGATGTTGAATGCTATAATTCTAGAGAAAGGGGGAATTATGCGAATGAATGTCTTAAGTGTCAGGGGAACCTACCTTAGAAAAGGACAAGGGATCAAGGCCAAGATTATTCTATCACTACTACTGAGGCTGAAGCTCCGAAAGACGTAGTGGCAGGTAATTTAATGGTTTCCTCAAGTTTAAAAAATGCTTTATTTGATTCTAGATCATCGCATTGTTTCATATCTTCCCAGTTTGCTAAGAAAATTAGATATTTACAATTTGATTTTATAAGGGAGTTGTTATTCAAAACTCCTAAGGGATGTATCATTGCAATAAAGTTTTGTCAATTAGTCCCCATTAGGGAATAAAAATGTTATTTATCTGCAGATCACATTGTCATACCCATGATTGAATTTGATATAATCCTCGGTATGGATTTACTTTTGGACCATGATGCAAAAATTTATTGTAAGAATAAAGAGGTTACTATTTTTGATGACGATGATAAATAACACCTTATATTTAGAGCAGAATTTTCACCACCTAATTCTTATCTAGATCCACCCCCAGTAGCTCAACTAAATTCAATTATTTATGAGGAAGAGAATTAAATAACTGTGGGTGAGGAAAGGAATGTTAAAATAGAGGATGTACCTATTGTGAAAGAATATGTTGATGTGTTTCCAGAGGATTTACCTGGACGTCCTCTAGAATGAGAAATTGAGTTTTCCATTGATTTAATTCCTGGTTCAAGGCCCATATCGAAGACCCCTTATAAAATGGCCACTGTGGAATTAGTGGAACTAAAGAAAAAACTAGAGTAATTGATTAATAAGGGATTTATTCTCCCTATTATTTCTCCATGGGGAGACCCTGTCCATTTTGTTAAGAAGAAAGATGGATCTATGAGGTTGTGCATTGACTACAGGGAGATCAATGCTATAAAAATAAAGAACAAGTATCCCTTACCTCTCATTGATGATTTATTCGAACCAACTTCATGGAGCTCAATACTTTTCAAAGATTAAACTTCGATCTGGATATCATCAGTTGTGTGTGAAGAAGGAAGGCATTATAAAAACAGAATTTCGAACTAGGTATGGGCCTCATGAGTTTATAGTAATGCCTTTTGGATTGACTAATGCACCCTCTATCTTCATGGATATAATGAATAGTGTTTTCAAGGAATATCTTGATGACTTTGTAGTGGTATTTATTGATGATATCTTAGTATTCTCCAAAAGCTATGAAGATCATGAAAATCACTTGCGCATTATCCTGAAGACTCTTAGAATACATGAATTATATGGGAAGTTTAGAAAGTGTGAATTCTGGCTTCATAAGATTTCATTTCTTGGCCATATTGTCTCTAAGGATGGAATCTTTGTTGATCTTTCAAATACCAAGTCAATCCAAGAGTGGCCAGCACCAATGAGTATAACCGAGGTACGTAGTTTTATTGGTTTAGTAGGTTATTATCGATGTTTCGTCCAGAATTTTTCCCGGTTGGCTAACCCATTAACAAAGCTCACACAAAAAGGGGTTAAATTTGATTGGACAAAAGAGTGTGAAGAATATTTTGAAGAACCGAAGAGAAGATTAGTCAATGCTCCTATATTGACTCTACCATCAGGGAATGATGGGTTTTTTATTTATAGTGATGCTTCAAAAAAGGGACTTGGTTGTGTCCTTATACATAATGATAGGGTTATTGCCTATGCATCATGATAGCTAAAAATTCATGATCAAAACTATCATACTCATGATCTTGAGATAGCAGCTATAATCATTGCTCTTAAGATATGAAGACATTACCACTATGGTGAAAAATGTGAGATATATACCGATCATAAGAGTTTGAAGTATATTTTCTCACAGAAAGAACTCAACATGAGGCAAATGAGATGTCTTGAACTACTCAAGGATTATGATTTCATTATACACTACCACCCAGGGAAGGAAAATAAGGTGGAAGATTCTTTGATTAGAAAGGATCATGGAGTTTTGAACAAGATGAGATTGAAAGGGATCCTATTTTTATGGATCTAGTAAATATGGATATGGGAATCACCATGGAAGGTGAAACATCAATACTTTTTTAAATGATTGTTAACCCATCTTTACTAGAAAGGATAAAGAGTTCTCAGACTGATGATGAAGAGTTTCAAAAGAAGATTAAAGCTGTGAATGATGGGAGAATGAGTGAATTTGTGTATGAAGATGGAATTTTGAAATTTGGGAAGAGAATTTGTGTTCCCGATATACCTGGTCTAAAATGGGAATTGTTGGATGATACTCACAGTTCCAGTTTCTCTATACACCCTGGTAGCACCAAAATGTATAGAGATTTGAAGAAACATTTTTGGTGGGACAACATGAAGAGGGAGATTACTGATTTTGTGTCAATATGTATGGTTTTTCAACAAGTGAAAGCAGGAAGGCAACAACCTGGAGGAGTCAGGCAACCTATTCCCATACCAGATTGGAAATGGGATAATATTACGATGGACTTTGTCATGGGACTACCAAAGACTCCTAGAAGGAACGATGAAATATGGGTCATTGTTGATCATCTTACCAAGTTAGCACATTTTCTTGCAATAAGATAAGATTTACCACTTGAACGTCTAGAAAGACTATATATTAATGAAGTTGTGAGACTTCATGGAGTACCCCTATCGATTGTTTCTGATCATGATCCACATTTTACATCAAGATTCTAGAAAAGTCTTCAGAAATCCCTACATACTGAACTTCATTTGAGCACTGCCAACCACCCCCAAACTGATGGACAATCAGAACGGACTATTAAAACCTTAAAAGTAATTTTGATATCATGCTCACTTGACTTTCAAGGTATGTGGAATCAATATTTACCTCTGGTAGAATTTTCCTATAACAATAGCTTCCATTCAAGTTTTCAGATGGTACCATATGAAGTGTTATATGGAAAGAGATGTCGCACACCAACCTGTTGTGATGATGTTGGTGAAAGAAAACTCGTAGGCCTTGAATTTGTGGAGGAAACAATGGAAAAGGTGAAGGTAATCCAAAACCATGTCAAAGCAGCTCAAAGTAGACAGAAGAGCAATGCTGATAACCGAAGGAAGTATTTGGAATTTCAGGTATGAGATCATGTTTTCTTGAAGGTATCTCCATGAAAGTGTGTTATACGTTTTGGTAAGAAGGGTAAATTGAGTCCTGGGTACATTGGACCTTTAGAAATTCTAGAATGAATTGGGTTTGTAGCTTACCTTTTGGTAATGCCACCAAGTCTCTCCAAAGTTCACGATGTATTCCACGTATCACTGTTGAGAAAATACATGCCTGACCCAACGCATGTACGCACCTATGAGGAATTAGAACTAGAACCCGATATGTCTTATTTCATAGAGCCTGTCAAGATTCTTGATACAAGAGAACAAGTGTTGAGAGATTGGACGACTCATCTCGTAAAAGTTCTATGGAGAAACCATAAGATGGAAGAGGAAACATGGGAACTCAAGGAACATATGATGAAGAACCACCTGAGTCTTTTTACGCAGTAATACTCTAGAAATTTTGAGGATAAAATTATTTGAATTAGGGTAGAATGTAACACCCCAAGCTTCCACGGTACTTGTAACACCCCGAGCTTCCACGATACGCTTCTCATTCAATAATGCAATAGCTTGCATTGTACGCAACTTCGAGTTCTAAAACACCGCGACTAATCAAAGTAGCCGTTATGAATAGTAATAACCACTTTTTAAAATTATAGAAATTTTATATTTCAAAATGGACTTCATTTTTGGATTCGGAATATCGAAGTTAGCCTATGTTGAATTTTTGGTATTTTTCTGAGAACTTCTACTTTTTTATAAATAGTGAAAAATACTTAAAAACAACTTTTTTAATCAAAATAATTTATAGTGATAAGTTATAATATTTAGTGGTTTTAAAGTATAATTAGAATATATTTTTACCATTTTATCCAATAGTGGTCATTAGAATTAATTTAACATTGAAATTGGACATAAACAATTGCCAATCTTTTGATATAAATTGTTTCTTAAAAACACGCTATTTGTTGTGACAGCGGGAATTAATTATAAAATTAATTAATGCAACTTATATGTTTGGAATTTTGTAAAATAGACATCATTTTTGAATTCGGAATATCAATTAGAGCTTAGGGTGAAATTTTGGCCTTGTTCTGAAAAACTTCAATTTTTGATGAATAGTGAAACCACTAAGTGGTAGTTAAATAACTGATTTTTCGTTTAAATGAAATATTACCACTTCTGTGATTTGATTTTCAAAAATCCGACATACATGGTTGTCATTAAGAAGTAAAATGTGGTTCAATGAGATTAAAATAATTTTTTGGTGAATAGTAACTTTTAAGTTCTTAATCGCGATTAGAGGTAATTAGTGTAGTTTAAGGTACAAATAATGTTTTAATAATATGAGATGAGCATGACACTTGTCCTACTCCTATTGGATGAGTCATGGACGACCAAGACAACCCATGGGTCAACTTGGGGACCCCATGGAGCCACTTTAGTTGGAAAATGACATTAATATATATTTATTTAATGTTAAAATTAAATTGACACAAACATGAGTTATTTTACTAAAACAGTTTTTAAGTGGGGTTACACAAGTCCAAATTTTGACTATAAATATTCATTAGAAAGATAAAAAGATTTCCTACATCATAGTACTTTTTTTATAATTTTTAAACATTAAATAAATTAAATTATTTATGACATCATTATGATGCAGCGATGACCTCATTATTTAACGATTTAAATAAAATGAGAAGATAATGCAAAATCCAAGGCTTACACTTGTCCAAAGCCTATTGTATGAGGATATTTAGAAACCTTATCACCTTAGCCTCGAATTATATAAGGGTGGGACCTTTGGAATCCGAAAAGCATTGTGAAATAATGTAACATTTCAATCTTTCCAAAAGTGCCCCTCCTCTCCACTTATAAAAGGCCCCCACCTCTCCCACCTTATTTACACTTTCAAGCCATTTGGCTCGGCCAAACTCTGCCCAAATACTCTCCCAACTTCCCCCTCTTACTCATAGAAGCCTCACTTTGGGTAGAACTCTTCCCAAGGAAGCCTTTGGCTCAAATCAAAAAGAGTTACCCGATTTTGAGGTAATGTCTTTTCTAATGTTGTTTTGTTTTATTTTTCTTCTACAACCCCCTAAAATCTTTTTATTCATTTCTTTTGTAACAACACAAGTATCCTCAATATACTAGGATGTTGTTATAAGAAGTATTAAAGCTACACTTACACACACCTACATCTAATGGTTAAAGAACATACGGTTTCTGTGGATGGAGAATTTCTGCCTCACGAAACGATGATTGTTCAACACTCATATAACACCTTCAAAGGTGGCCATTAAGATGTCACTATTTTTATATATGATATATAATATGTTTAGGTTTTACTTATGCTTCTTTATTTCTCATTTATGGCATACTTTATGATTTCCATTATGGGTAAAACGCGATAATTTCATTTTAGGAAGTGCAGACTACCGCCCCCTCAAAGTGATTTGAATCGTTAATGCCATATGTGGGATATATAAAGGATGGATTAAATGGTATTATACACTATATTATACTGGAATTATATTATACATTTATATCATTATGATTTAGTTCCATTAAATATGAAATTTAAATGAAAGTAGCGTTCATGCGTACGTACGGCTTACCGTCTCCATGAACGGTGCATTTCATTTCTTACCTCTAAATGTTATGTAATATTATAAATGAATGTATATACTGGTTATATATGATATATATGACATCTAAATCATGAATATAATTCTGGAGATAATGGATATTCTACCACATAAACAACTTGTAATTATAAGAAGTTTATTGTTGACTCAAGTACCAAAGATCGACAAAACGACCGTTATTAACTTAAATAATTACAGAATGTTCATATCATTGTAATAAGTGATATAAAAAGGATAATGAAATTGAAAATGGTTCTTAATAAGGTATATATTAACTCTAGTTTATTATTCAGGAGGTTAAAGAACGGTTGAGTCAAGTCAGACACGAGGTAAGGGAATTTCATAACCCAATTTCCATTCTTTGGGTTAATCTCCTACTTTCAAATTATGTCATTATATTATTATGTCATATCTTGTATTTGTACTTTATTTATGTGTACTTATATTGAATACACATAATATATCTATTTTATTTTAAAAATGATCTTTGTATGGGACTTCATCTCAATCTCCTTTCATTGAGGCATATTTGGTTTTATACACAACTTTCTTTTATACGGTGTATAAACCCCTTTGAATTTTACGTTTATTCAAAAGGAATCTTTTTTATACGAAGTGTTTTTCTAAACGACAAAAGGGGAATGTTTTTCTTTCCGTACTTATGCGGCGACAACGACTTCTCCGCCGCCGTGACCATTATTTGAGTTTCGGCTTCCTCTACAAGCCATCATTTCTTTTAATGAAAAATAAATACAAAGTTTTAACTTTCTTTTATTTTGGTATTGAAAATGGTTTTGAAAGCGTTTTTATTATATCAATGTGTTGTATTGATATCTTGTGATTGAAATGTGAAAATGTTATGTTTCCTTTATGCATGTTTTATGTGATACGATTATGTTATGGTTTATGATATGTTTAAACCTATTCATATGAGGAATGCATTGGACTTAATAAGTGACGGGTGGAGCCCGCTATAGCTCCTCGATGCATCGGCTGGTCTCATGAGACAAACTAGTGTCTTGGCACGAGGCCTTGATAAAATATTATTTTTGGTCTTGGCACGAGGCCTTGACTACGTGGTTATGATAGTCTGGCATTATGCATTCCATCATTATGAAAGTGGTTATTGATATTGCATGTGATTATTCGACCAGTAGAATATCCATGTGAAGAAGTGAATGGCATTATCTCATTTTACTTTTGCCATATTATGTTGATGTTCAAGTTTAAAAGGCTTTTGTTTTAGTTATACATTGCCTTAAATTTTTATGTTTATTTATGAAAGCTTCCGCAATATTGTTATCCTTACTGAGCATCTGAGCTCACCCCTTTCAATGTTTTAATATTTTCCAGGATGTGAAGAAGTATTTTTATGAATGACCTGCAGGGATTATCAGAAGAGGATATGAGTGTGGACTATGGAGACTTTTTTATTGTAGTTTTTCACTATATGATGTAATGTAACGTTTACGAATGTATCTAGTGTTTTCAAGGCTACTAAACTAATCGGTCTTTCGAGACTTGATCTTTTGTGATCATGCCAATGTTACGAAGTAATGCACCGGCTCTGAGTAGCTGGGGTCGGGGCGTTACAGTTGGTATCAGAGCCAGTTTAGTACTAACCTTGGAAGCTAGATTTAGATAAACTCTGATTAAAGCACATAGCACAAAGATAGACATTGAGGATTAGTATAGAAGAACTTCCTAGAATTTTGTTATTGTAGAGATTTTGTGAGTTTTCCGAGCAATACATCTCTGTCTGGATACGAGCAGGTAGAGGCGGCTCTGGCACAGATGTACCTAGGGGTAAAATCCGAAAACACCGCTTTGAGCTAGACTCGAACGGGAACTGGTGCACGACAACGGGCCTTGCTGTACTCTTGGTTATGACACTCCCAGGGGATATGCTTAGGATAATTCTCATTTTCTTTACAAACCACTATGAAGGGTTATGAGTATATACTTCCTCAAAGGAAACATTTCTTTTTATGATTATGGATTATATCCATAAATAGTTCAATTTATGTAAAGTATTTTACAAATATGGAATTATGTATTTTATTTCATAAACTAATTTAGTTTATGCAATTGTTTAGAAATGGCGCCTAGTGGAAGAAATGGAAACCGTATCAATGCACGCACTCCATGTAGGGATTTCCCTCCTCCTCAAGATAATTATAGTGGGGCTGGTGGTGCAACTGGTGCCGATCAGCTAATCACCATACTGGGACAACTTACTCAGGTTATGAATAATAACCTTACCCGTATGGAGCACCCTGATCCACAGCGTGGAGGATCAATGTTAGATTGATTCATGAGGCAACAACCACCAACTTTCAATGGGAGTACAAATCCCTTAGTAGCCGAGCAATGGATAAATTCCCTAGAGAAAATATTTCATTCTTTGGGGAGCAGTGAAAGGGAAAAAGTTATCATGGCAGTTTACCGCCTCACTGGAGATGCCGATCAATGGTGGTCACTAATTCAAAACACAAAGGAAGATGATGAATTAACAAACATGGAATGGAAGGAGTTCAAAGAGCTGTTCTTAGAAAAATACTATCCTCGTGACCATCGAGCAGATATGGAAAGGCAATTTCTAAGTTTGAGGCAGAAGGAGGATGAGAATGTCGCAAAGTATGAGGCTAACTTTACAAGGTTAGCGAGGCATGCTTCTGATTATATATGTAACCCAAGGAGTAATATTGATCGTTTCTTTGATGGGTTAAAACCATTTCTCCGTCGAGCTTTAGTATCACAATCCTTCTCATCATACGAAGATATTGTCTCGTGTGCTATCAAGACAGAAAAGGAATTCTCTAAGTCTTATGACAACAAAGTAAAGCAAGAGAAGAAGAGAACGGTGGAACAAGAGACAGATAAAGGGAAAAAGGGAAAGAAGGATTTTCCATTATGTGATAATTGTGGGAAGAATCACCCTGGTACTTGCCTAAAAGGAATGGGAGTTTGTTATAAATGTGGAGAAAAGGGTCACCAGGCTCGTGATTGCAAGGGAAAGAAAGAGGCTGTCAAAGTTGAATGCTACAATTGTAGGGAAACAGGGCATTATGCAAATGAATGTCCTAAGCGTCAGGGAAACTTACCTCAGAAAAGGCCAAGGGATCAAGGCCAATCTTATGCTGTGACTACAGTTGAAGCGGAATAATTAATGTATTGGTGCTTTTGGACTCAAGGATTATATTCTGGTTATAAGAATAATGTGATATATATATATGGATTGTACTGCAGTACTTGTTGATTTCAGTAAGGTTTTAATATGATTAAGGTAATCATATTTTTAGTATGTGACAATAAGAGAAACTTTTCTTTGTTCGGGGAATCTGATGTTACAATTGATTTTGGAATTTAGAGACCTTTTAGAGAAAGTCTGGACGGAGGTATTTTGGATAACTATTAAGGTTGGAATGGATTAAGTTGAACCATGGATAGTATTGTTTAAGGTTAAAAAAATTCTGAAGATTATTTTTGGAATATTATAATACTATAGTTTTAGGAAAAGGACAACCTGCAGGGTGGGGAATAACTCGTCGCGTCGGACAAAGCTGCAGGAATCAAACCCACAACCATAGTGCGACAAGCCTTTATTTCCTACCACTAGCCTACATGAAGTCCCTGGTTATTACAAAATAGTTTTACTAATCTAAATGGTATGTGTTAACATTTTGAACCTTATACAATTAGGATAAATAGAATATTTTTGAGTTCCGTTACCATTTGGAGTAAAAGTTGGGTTTGTGGTAAAAATTTATTAACGAATGAAAGTATACATAACAAGTATGTATATTCCCTTACGTTCTTAGTAAATCTCCTAAATAAATTCCTCAACATTATAAAAAGTAACTTAAAACAAAAATGTTGTCGGTTAACTTTTCCAACTGGGGATTCAATGACTGTTTAACCAATCACAAGTTTGTGATTTTCTTGTGGTTAAACTTTCTCCTAATCCTGTTTTCTATAACTCTCCATCAGAACTTGATGGTTTGTTTCTCCTCCATATCCATATTTTCATATAATCCTAGAATGGGCTATAGCGGGTGACCTTTGTACTTATCTTGCTTTCTTTTAATGTTATATATTTATTAACCTTATTTCCGATGTGGGTTTTCCTCAAAGGTATTTTCTCTTTTCAACCTTTTATTTTCAAAGAAAAATTTCAAATTGCGAGGACGCAATTTATTGAAGGAGGTGAGAATGTAACACCCCGAGCTTCCACGATACGCTTCTCATTCAATAATGCAATAGCTTGCATTGTACGCAACTTCGAGTTCTAAAACACCGCGACTAATCAAAGTAGCCGTTATGAATAGTAATAACCACTTTTTAAAATTATAGAAATTTTATATTTCAAAATGGACTTCATTTTTGGATTCGGAATATCGAAATTAGCCTATGTTGAATTTTTGGTATTTTTCTGAGAACTTCTACTTTTTTATGAATAGTGAAAAATACTTAAAAACAACTTTTTTAATAAAAATAATTTATAGTGATAAGTTATAATATTTAGTGGTTTTAAAGTATAATTAGAATATATTTTTACCATTTTATCCAATGGTGGTCATTATAATTAATTTAACATTGAAATTGGACATAAACAATTGACAATCTTTTGATATAAATTGTTTCTTAAAAACACGCTATTTGTTGTGACAGCGGGAATTAATTATAAAATTAATTAATGCAACTTATATGTTTGGAATTTTTTAAAATAGACATCATTTTTGAATTCGGAATATCAATTATAGCTTAGGGTGAAATTTTGGTCTTGTTCTGAAAAACTTCAATTTTTGATGAATAGTGAAACCACTAAGTGGTAGTTAAATAACTGATTTTTCGTTTAAATGAAATATTACCACTTCTGTGATTTTATTTTCAAAAATCCGACATACATGGTTGTCATTAAGAATTAAAATGTGGTTCAATGAGATTAAAATAATTTTTTGGTGAATAGTAACTTTTAAGTTCTTAATCGCGATTAGAGGTAATTAGTGTAGTTTAAGGTACAAATAATGTTTTAATAATATGAGATGAGCATGAAACTTGTCCTACTCCTATTTGATGAGTCATGGCCCACCAATACAACCCATGGGTCAACTTGGGGACCCCATGGAGCCACTTTAGTTGGAAAATGACATTAATATATATTTATTTAATGTTAAAATTAAATTGACACAAACATGAGTTATTTTACTAAAGCAGTTTTTAAGTGGGGTTACACAAGTCCAAATTTTGACTATAAATATTCATTTGAAAGATAAAAAGATTTCCTACATCATAGTATTTTTTTTATAATTTTTAGACATTAAATAAATTAAATTATTTATGACATCATTATGATGCAGTGATGACCTCATTATTTAACGATTTAAATAAAATGAGAAGATAATGCAAAATCCAAGGCTTACACTTGTCCAAAGCCTATTGGATGAGGAGATTTAGAAACCTTATCACCTTATCCTCGAATTATATAAGTGTGGGACCTTTGGAATCCGAAAAGAATTGTGAAATAATGTAACATTTCAATCTTTCCAAAAGTGCCCCTCCTCTCCACTTATAAAAGGCCCCCACCTCTCCCACCTTATTTACACTTTCAAGCTATTTGGCTGGCCAACCTCTGCCCAAATACTCTCCCAAATTCCCCCTCTTACTCCTAGAATCCTCACTTTGGGCAGAACTTTTCCCAAGGAAGCCTTTGGCTCAAATCAAAAAGAGTTACCCGATTTTGAGGTAATGTCTTTTCTAATGTTGTTTTGTTTTATTTTTCTTATACAACCCCCTAAACTCTTTTTATTCATTTCTTTTGTAACAACACCAGTATCCTCAATATACTAGGATTTTGTTATAAGAATTATTCAAGCTACACTTACACACACCTACATCTAATGGTTAAAGAACATACGGTTTCTGTGGATGGTGAATTTCTGCCTCACGAAACGATGATTGTTCAACACTCATATAACACATTCAAAGGTGGCCATTAAGATGTCACTATTTTTATATATGATATATAATATGTTTATGTTTTACTTATGCTTCTGTATTTCTCATTTATGGCATACTTTATGATTTCCATTATGGGTAAAATGCGATAATTTCATTTTAGGAAGTGCGGACTACCGCCCCCTCAAAGTGATTTGAATCGTTAATGCCATATGTGGGATATATAAAGGATGGATTAAATGGTATTATACACTATATTATACTGGAATTATATTATACATTTATATCATTATGATTTCGTTCCATTAAATATGAAATTTAAATGAAAGTAGCGTTCATGCGTACGTACGGCTTACCGTCTCCATGAACGGTGCATTTCATTTCTTACCTCTAAATGTTACGTAATATTATAAATGAATGTATATACTGGTTATATATGATATATATGACATCTAAATCATGAATATAATTCTGGAGATAATGGATATTCTACCACATAAACAACTTGTAATTATAAGAAGTTTATTGTTGACTCAAGTACCAAAGATCGACAAAACGACCGTTATTAACTTAAATAATTACAGAATGTTCATATCATTGTAATAAGTGATATAAAAAGGATAATTAAATTAAAAATGGTTCTTAATAAGGTATATATTAACTCTAGTTTATTATTCAGGAGGTTAAAGAACGGTTGAGTCAAGTCATACACGAGGTAAGGGAATTTCTTAACCCAATTTCCATTCTTTGGGTTAATCTCCTACTTTCAAATTATGTCATTATATTATTATGTCATATCTTGTATTTGTACTTTATTTATGTGTACTTATATTAAATACACATAATATATCTATTTTATTTTAAAAATGATCTTTGTATGGGACTTCGTCTCAATCTCCTTTCATTGAGGCATATTTGGTTTTATACACAACTTTCTTTTATACGGTGTATAAACCCCTTTGACTTTTACGTTTATTCAAAAGGAATCTTTTTTATACGAAGTGTTTTTATAAACGACAAAAGGGGAATGTTTTTCTTTCCGTACTTATGCGGCGACAACGACTTCTCCGCCGCCGTGACCATTATTTGAGTTTCGGCTTCCTCTACAAGCCATCATTTTTTTTAATGAAAAATAAATACAAAGTTTTAACTTTCTTTTATTTTGGTATTGAAAATGGTTTTGAAAGTGTTTTTATTATATCAATGTGTTGTATTGATATCTTGTGATTGAAATGTGAAAATGTTATGTTTCCTTTATGCATGTTTTATGTGATACGATTATGTTATGGTTTATGATATGTTTAAACCTATTCATATGAGGAATGCATTGGACTTAATAAGTGACGGGTGGAGCCCGCTATAGCTCCTCGATGCATCGGCAGGTCTCATGAGACAAACTAGTGTCTTCGCACGAGGCCTTGATAAAATCTTATTTGTGGTCTTGGCACGAGGCCTTGACTACGTGGTTATGATAGTCTGGCATTATGCATTCCATCATTATGAAAGTGGTTATTGATATTGCATGTGATTATTCGACCAGTAGAATATCCATGTGAAGAAGTGAATGGCATTATCTCATTTTACTTTTTCCATATTATGTTGATGTTCAAGTTTAAAAGGCTTTTGTTTTAGTTATACAGTGCCTTAAATTTTTATGTTTATTTATGAAAGCTTCCGCAATATTGTTATCCTTACTGAGCATCTGAGCTCACCCCTTTCAATGTTTTAATATTTTCCAGGATGTGAAGAAGTATTTTTATGAATGACCTGCAGGGATTGTCAGAAGAGGATATGAGTGTAGACTATGGAGACTTTTTTATTGTAGTTTTTCACTATATGATGTAATGTAACGTTTACAAATGTATCTAGTGTTTCCAAGGCTACTAAACTAATCGGTCTTTCGAGACTTGATCTTTTGTGATCATGCCAATGTTACGAAGTAATGCACTGGCTCTGGGTAGCTGGGGTCGGGGCGTTACAGTACTCTTCTCTTTTAATAATATAGTAGCGTGTATTGTATGAAACTTTGAGTTCTAACACACCAAAACCAATCCAACTAGCCGTTATGAATATTAATACCCACTTTTTGAAATTTTATAAATTTTATCTTTCAAAATGGACTTCATATTTGGATTCAGAATATCGAAATTATGTTAGGGTGAATTTTTGGTATTTTTCTGAAAACTTTCAATTTTGGATGAATAGTGAAAAACACTGAGTTATAGTTTAAAACCGAATTTTTATTTAAATAATTATATATTTTATTTAAATTTATTTTAGGTAAAAATATATACATAATACATATATAAGTTCAATGTAATTCATTGGAGTCAATTTATAATAATTTTAGATATATAAAAAGTTTATTGAACTTTTCACCGTCTTTTACCCACCTCCTAGGAGAATTTTCCAATTTACATAAAACATAATTTTACCACTTCTGTGAGTTGAATTTCAAAAATTTGAGAGACATAGTTGATATCATTAAGTAAAATTTGGTTCAATAAGATGAAAATAATTTTTGGTGAATAGTATCTTTTTACTTTTATTTACCACCGTTAAAAGTAAATAGGGTAATTAAGGGTAAAAATGATATTATTATTACCCTAACACATGTAATAATTCAATTGGATAAGTATAATTCGACCAAAAACAACCTTAGGAATAAAATATGAACCTCTTTGGTCCACATGGATTAGATTAGGACATTTATTAATATTTAATTCAAAGAAGAGTTGAAAGTGTTAAATTCAATGTTTAATAACTAAACCATTTTTTATATAGGGTTACACATAAGATAAATTCGACTATAAATATTCATTAGAAAGTTAAAAAGATTTCATACATAATGATATTTTATTTATAATTCTTAGACATTAAATAATTTAATTTATTTATGACAAAATGATGATACAGTATTTACCTAATTAGTAAAATATTAAAATAATTGATATTATAAATATAAAAATAAATGTTATTTGTGACTTTTTATGAATTCCAATGATTTTATAGGTTAATATGAAATTTTAGGGTTATTTAGATGATTTTTTTCGAATTAATATTTTTGTTATTAATTTATAAAAAACAAAATACCAAATAGTGTCAAAATTGTCACAAAAGAGTTTTAAAACAAATATTATATTATTAATTGATATTCTATTTCTAAAAATATAAGGTTTGGCCAAAAGAATTATATAATTATATTTGTATCATTAATGAACCACTTGTGATTCCCTTGGAAGTATATAGTAATTTTATTAACCATATAATATAAAAATACAAAAAGACATGATAAATGTCAAACTATTTAACTAAGAGTTAAATCTAAAATATACAGTTAATATAGTGACCCATACCTATCTAAAACCTATTGGTTGAGTGTTTTTAGACCCATCCCCACATTATCCTTTAAATAATACATTTTGGATCCATTATAAACCGAAAATAATTTTATTATAAAATAATATTTCAAGCTTTTCCTAAGGTGCCCCTCACCCCTCTTATAAAAAGGCACTCCCCATTTTCACTAATTCACACCTTCAAATCCATTTGGATCAGCCAAACCCTACCCAAATACCCTCTAAAACGTCCTAAATTCATCCTATAGGCCTTACTTTAGTATCAAATCCAGCCTATGGATCATTTTTGATCAAATCAAAAGGAAGAACCTGAAGAAGAGGTAATTATTTCATCACCTCTTTCAAGTTCATTTCATCTTCCACTTCCTATTTATTTGTTAATTACATTCTAAAATAATAAATCCATTATCTTATATATAATTTGATGTTATCATAAATATGGTACAACCATATTCATTATTCTATCCATCCTTTGAATGATATGTCACCATACGTGTGTACGTACGGATTACCGTCTCCACATCATTGTGTAATTTTTATTCAATACATTATTATTTGGATGGGTATAATAATGATGTGTAATTGATGTAAGTAATAAATATAACAAGATATTTATTATTTATATAAGATATACCATCCAGTTATATTTTATTTTAATATCAAAAGAATGATACGGTCGCTTGTGCGTACGTACGTATTACTGTCTTCACGAACGCAATGAGATTCATTCCCCATCGTATCCATTCAAGAATTATTTTCATTAGATGATTAAAAATAATGTTTAAAGACTTAATATAATTCTGAATATGAATAATATACATCATATCCATAACAAACATTACTTACGTAACAAATCATATAAAGGAAAACGAATCAGTTAACACCTGAAACGATGATAATACTAAGATATTATTAACAAAGAAATGTTAAAAGATCATATATGATATCATATTAATGTATATGATTCTTGTATAATTTAATAAAAATTATTTCACCATTATAAATGAGGTTAACCTACCCTCTACCAAATAAATGTACATGGTAAGGGTTAGTTTCACAATCTCTTTATTATCCGGGGTTATTTTTATGTAAGTATCTACTAGGACCTCTTTATCATCCACATTCATGTTTTTTAAAAATGTATTTCAAAACATTCTTACTATTTTATAGATTATGGGTGAAAGTAATTTATACCCTTGTTTCAATTTTTATAAGAGGTTTATAAAGGAATATTTCCATCATTTTCTAAACAAGGTCCTTTATAACCATTTCGACAGAATTAAGGTAAGAATGTATTTTTTTAACTTATACAGCAGGTGCGGCTATTTTCCGCCGTTATAACATCATCAAAGATTTACTTAAAATATTATAACAATATTTTAAAATATAAATGTTTTCTATTATAATTACGTGACTTTTAAATGATTTCAAAATAGAAAGAGATATTTATCTAAGAAGGTTTTGATTTCATATATGTCAACATCATTTGATGGATTTTAAGTTTGTTTGAAGTTGATTTATTATGATAAAAAACTTCCATATTGTATTGATGGTTTTGTGATATGTTTGACTGTGGATGTATTATTTCATACCATTCATGGTTTATGTATAAATTATTGACAATTTGTATTCCAGTTTTAATACGAATGTTTATGTTATGTTTAAACCTTTTCATATGAGAAATGCATTGGACTTAGTAAGTGACAAGTAGAGCCTACTATAGCTCATTGATGCATTAGTAGGTCTCATGATACAAACTAGTGTCATGGAATAAGGCCTTGATAGAATCTTATTTGTAGTCTTGGCACAAGGCCTTGACTATGTGGTTATGAAAGTATGGCATTATGCATTCCATCATTATGAAAGTGGGTATTGATATTGCATGTGATTATTCAACTAGTAGAATATCCATGTGAGTAAGTAAATGGAATTATTTTATTTTATCTTTGCTATTTTATGTTGAAGTTAAAGTTTAAAAGGATTTTTTTTTAGTCTTATACATTTCCTTAAATGTTTGTGCTTATTTATGAAAGTTTCTACTATATTGTTATCCTTACTGAGAATCTGAGCTCACCCCTTTCTATGTTTTATTTTTCCCAGGATGCGAATAAGTATTTTATGACTTACCTGCAGGGATAGTCTGAGGGGATATGAGTGTGGTCTATGGAAACAATGTTGTTGCAGTTTTTCATTTTATGATGTAATGTAAACCTTATGAATGTATCTATTACTTCCAAGGCTACTAAACTAATTGGTCTTTTGAGACTTGATCTTTTGTGATCATGCCAATGTTATATAATAATGCACCGACTTTGGGTAATTAGGGTCAGGGCGTTACACTAATGAAAATCTAGATGCTATGAGCATGGAATTTGCTGGAGCTAATACTGGTGTCTCTGTTGAGGGTGATGTTCAAGATGAAAATGTTGGTCTAGATGAACAAGTTTCTCAAGTTGTTTATACTAGGAAAAGAACTGTATTTAATGAAAAGAAACCTATCTAGGAGACCTTGACTGAGGGGGAGAAATACACCTAAAGAGCTGGCACTGAGGGGAGACTCAAGTACTAGTTGCTCAATCCAGTGAAGAGAATCAAACCGGAAGAGTAAGGCTTGATACTATTTCTCCTTTGGATTCTAATAATCTTGCTGAATGGATAAGAAATCATTATTATGTATCCTTGGGATAGGATTATGAAGATTATGATGATGAAATTGTTTCCATTTCTACAGAGGAACTAGTGGATGATACCACTTCTAGTGACTATGTCACTAAATCCAATTTTAAACAATTTAAGGAATAGATATGTGCCTCAATAAGACACTCAGTGCAATATCAAATGAGTTATGATATTGATGAATCTGGGAGATAGAATACTGAGCTGGCTAAGAATTTGAAAGCAATCAGATTTTTGGTTTATGGTGTAAATAATGTTGATGCTTCTAGTTCTTATCCTACCTCAGCTATTCTTTCTCAAGATGATGCTACTTTTGTTTCAAAGATGGTGATAAAATAGATTCATCCAAATATAATCACTACTGTAGATACAATTGTGACAAGAAATACAAATCTTGAAAATGATATGAAGAAGTTGAAAACTGGGATTAATGCCTTGACCATAGATTATAGGAGTACAATGTAAACTATAATGAAAGGTCTTGAGAACCTTGTTTCTCATTTTAAAGCTCTTGAGTTTCCCAATCTGAGAAAGGATGTTCAGGATCTCACCTCCTCTCCTCTAGCTTCAAGTTCTGCTCCATATGCTTAGTCCTCATGATCTTCAGATCTTGCTACTGTTAGTTCAGTGTTGAAAGAGGAGCTACAATTTTGGCTGCAAGTATATACAAATTTTAGGATACTTTAGATAAAGTGCATGATCATGTGAATTATTATACAAGGAGTGATTCAAAAAGTCAAGAAGAGTTGACCAAGAGTATTAATGATTTTTTCTCCAAACTCGTCACAAAACACCAAATGAATAGTCTATTTAAGTATTTTTTTACCACTCTAACTCTTCCTCCAGTGAAAAAGGAATTTAAGGATCAGATTAAAAAACTAAGATAATTTAGTCTTTTTTTGGATAAGTTTATAGAAAAAAATGATTATTTTGAAAAGGCTATGAAATATCGTATAGAGATCCTTCAAGAATTCATCAAGCTGTTGAAACTGTATCTTCATGTCCAAAGTGAAGCCACTGTGGTACCTCATGCTGCAACACTTGTCCCTGATGGTTCAATTCCTACTCAACCTCAAATGTCATTTTCTTAGGCCTTATCTCACATCAAAACAATCATCACAAAAACTGTTCAATCTCTGGTTCTTTCTCAACATAGACCTACCCTTCCTTCTACAGTTCCGGAAAGAGTGCCTCTGCATCCTCTCAAAATTAGTTCAGACCCTCCTACTCCTCAGTCTAAACATTCTAATAAACCTTCTATTAATCCTTCTGATAAGGGGAAGGATCCCCTTCATCTTACCACTTGATCCTATCATTTAGTGTGGACTGATTTTAATTTGATAGGGCTGAGTCATTGTATGTCTGCTTTTTGTGTAATCAGTTTATAAATGTTATTTCATTGCTTTTACTTTACTATTTTTCCTTTTCTTTTATCATATCACTTTTTTCTAATCCAAAAAGGGGTAGAAATTTTAATAATAATTATTAAAAGTGAGATAACTTTATGGGATTCAATAATGCCATGATTTGTGATTATCAAAAAGGGGGATATTTTTGGCTCATAGATGTTGTTTCCACTATCTCTAACTATAAATGTTTTAATTATCACAAATCATGTCATATATTAACATAAATATTATTTTTTGTTAGATCCTATATTATGAAAAAACATTATATTGAATATAATTTCATTTCATTCATATAACTATTTATGTGTGCTTAAGTCTAAAAAAGATTTTAATTGATTATCTATGTGTAATTATGAGGATTACCAGTTTCTAACTTTGTTGAATTACAAGACAGACAGAACATATAAAATTTTTCTAAGTATGAGTCATGTACACTAATAGGCAGATGAATCACCATCATATATATGTCATAATTACATATAGATCAAATAGGCATATTTTCTATGTATGTGAAGCTGACACCATTGTAAAAGACTCATCATTGGACATGACACCGATAGACAAAATACTGATTGTTGCACATGCTACTAACGCAGACGACCTACTGATAGTTCGAGCGACACACCAATAAATGAGTCACCAATAATGACCCACTGATACCCTAAGTCACGGATAACAATGGAAAGGATTTACTGATACACTGAGTCACTGATACCGATGGAAAGGACTCACTGATACACCGAGTCATTGATATTGATGGAAAAGACTCACTGATACATGGAGTCACCAATGCTGACAGACTGATGATGAAAAACCCTTGTCAATAAGACACTGATACTTATGAATCACCGATAGTCATAAAAACTATTTTTAATTTATTAATTCAAATTTATTTCTAACAGTCATGTTTAGAAAAATTAATGTTTCTAGCATTAATTAAGTTTTTCTGTAGGGCATTCAGTAGATAGTACGAGGTACATTCATGTGGGGAGATCTTTGTATTTTCTGGACCTCGAAGTATAAAATAATTACAAGCTGGATCATTTGAGATATGCTGAAAAGTAGAATGAATAGAAGACCTAAAAACTCCTTCAACTATCGAGATTTCTTCAAAATCACAAGAAGTCAAAGAAATAACAAACAGGGACATCAACAAGATGGTAAAAACCTATTGAGCTGCACTAAACATCTTTAAAACAAGGAGATGAACATTTCACACTCCTCGAAACTATACCATAGAGTCTGTGATACACTATTTTGGAGCCGACTTTTAGAAGAGGACTCAAACTTCATTTTCACTACATCAAACGAGTCCAGAGATTCATTTCATAACACACAGATACTTCTAAACATTATTCTACATCTTTATCTATATTGTGTTCATTTATTTACATTATTGAGTAGTGTGTGTATCTGCCAATTACACACACACTGACTCGTGTGCATAATTGGAGGATGCTTGATATCCTCAAACTCACTCTCTATTTTACTCTTTATATCTCACATAAAATAGTGGAAGAGTTAAAGTGTGACCTATTTGTTTTTTTCATGAATATTGTGGTAGAGGTCAAGTGTGACCTGGACAACCTTCTGTGCTATTGTGAATCTAGGGTGTGGATCAAACAATTTATTAATTTAAACTTCTTGGTGGCAGGTGATCACCAAGTGGAGAGGACTAAGTCTCATCTTGAGACTAAACCTCTTGTTTATTTTCACTATGTTTTACTCTTTAGTTTTACTCTATTTTATCATAATTTCACAAAACTAAATTGAACTTTGATAGTTATTTTAGCAAGATTTTATAACTATTTTGAACTAGTAGGTTAGTTTCAAAAGTTATATTAATCTTTATATTAATATAGCTGAGAACTAATCAATCTTTCTATAAATTAACTGAACATTTAGGACTCATATAAATTCACTAAAAACTGACTTAGACTATATTTTTAATTGGGGAATTTTTAAAGAACCAATTTTTAAAATAAATTTTTATAGATACTAAATTCACCCCCCCCCCTCTTGAGTAATCTACTCTGACAAACATCCTCTAATGGAAACTTAAATATAACAATCCCAAATAAGGATGAGAGTATGAAATAAACCCTTACCTAAGGTTCAACTTTCTTTGTATGTGATATTAGCCTCCTGTATAATAATTTTAAATTTATTATACTTATATAATAAAATTAAATACATACTTATAATATCATATATAATTCCCTAATAACATTTCAACACTCATTTATTATTAATCTCGTTGTTTCTAAGTGTTTACTGTTTTGTTTTTTACGTAAGTTTTGGTTCTGTAATTTTGGTCCTTACATCTTACTCATAGTTACTTTATCTCAAGAATGTAAATAATGATATTAATATCATATATATTCATTATATACATATTTATAATCATCCATGAAATTCATAGATAAAAAATTCGCATCACTTCGTGGAGGTGGTAGTCTACATATACACATGAGCGATATTATCATTTTTTAACAAGTGTAAGGGTAATAAGTTAAATGATATATTATATTTATATAATCATATTTAGGTCATAGATATAATATATATTCATTATTTATAACTTTATAACCATTCAATTAAAGTGGTGATGAGAAATGAATTACATTGTTATGCATTGACGGTAATTCGTGTGTACGCATGAGAAATGTTTTAATTTGTGATAAGATAGAAAGGATAAGAATACAGGTTTTTGAAACCAGAATAATAATGCTTAATTATATTTAAGATAATTAATTTATTATATGAGTATTTTTATATAATATTTAAATGATTTATAAGGGGAATTAAAATGAATACACTCGGTTAAAAGTTATACCTCCTCTTCGGAAAACCACCTTTGGATTACACCTTAAGACTTCTAGGTTGGTTATTTGATAAGAAAAAAGCCTCTAGGTTATAGATAGAAAGTTTTGGAAATATTATTTTTAGTTATTGATTGATCTAAGTGGATAAATATGTGTGAATAATATAGAAGAAGTGTTTCACTTTTATAAGTGAGAGAAAGGAAACACTTGGAATTACTTAAAATATTAAACTATATATATATCATAATCATGTCAAGTAGCACCAAGGAACCAAAAATTCAAATATATTATATGATAGGTTCAAAATAAACTCAAAAAATATCATTTTTACAAGTCTTGTATAAATTTTAATCCTAATATTATAGTTTAATAACTATAAACTAATGTTTATCTTAACCGTGATAACTTAAATTTTTATCATGATAACATAATTATATGAAAAAAATAATATGTGAATTATAAAAAATTAGACATGAATATTCCAAATTTTTAATATATTTTATCATATTAAATTTCTATAAGTATAAAAAATTACTTTTAATATTATAATAAAAAATGCATGAAAATGGTTTTTAGGGAAATAACCAATTTGAGAGTAAAAAGAATTTTACATTAAAATAAAGTAATAAATTGATTTAATTGATTTTTTAGTTAAATAATAAAAAAATTAATGTTTTTATAGTTTTTTACCATGACAAAACCGAACTGAATCTTCCAACCATTCCATTAAATTCAAATACCCAAAAAATGGGTTTAAATTTGAATAAAATAAACTTATATTCTCAAAAGTCAACTATGGGTTAAAAAATTCAAATTAATGTTTTAAAATAGATTATTTAACACATTAAATAGATATTTTTTCCATGAAAACTCATATAATAGGATAAATTCATGTTTTATATAAATTTTAAAGCTTTACCCGATAGTTTTAACCACATTTTACTTGATTTACTCTTACTGATGTGACAAATATTTACCACAGTTACTATTCATAATGAGAAAGAAGTAAGTTGAAATTATTACCTAAAATTAATTATGATGATTCCAAATTTTTAATCCATTTAAAAAGATTCAATTTTTATAATTTAAATAAATTAATATTAATATATGTAAAACACAATGAAAATGGTTTTTAGAAAAATATTTTTTTAAGCATAAAAAAATTTTAAAGAATAATAAAGTATAATTATAATTAAAAAGGAATTAATTTGATTATTTTGAATAATATGAGAATTATTTGTACTTAAAAACAAAAAAAAATCAAATGTAACCATGTAAGTTCTTGATTGGGAGAAAAGAAAATATCTAGATTTTCTTTGGACAAAAACATTACTTAGATTTCTAAAATGTTCAGCATATATTTCTAAGTAAAACATTATATTTTTATATGAATTATATTGATTAATAAATATATATTTTTTCTATAAAAAATTTTCATAAAATTACATGTTATTCTTAGATCATTATAATTTCATAAAAGATATTGTTTTTTAATCGGTATTTTCCATTATTCAAACAATAATCAACTATTTTTTAAAAATATAAAAAAAACTAACCCTAAGATAATTTTTACATGATGAGTTAAAATATGAAATTAATTTCACAAAATTTAATTTGTAAATTTTGATAATTTATGTTTTAATTACATTCTTAAATAAATCTATGTGTATTTTGTTATTATTTCTCTAGAAAGAAAAGCTTATTATGATTGAATCTCATGTGTTACACTTGATATTCAAATTGGTTTCTTAGTGTGGATTAGGTTTGAGTACCTTTATCCAGGTCTCTGATAAAAGTATCAAAGGTATGATTTTTTATATTTCTAGGGTTTCCAAAGGCTTAATTACTTAGTAATTCCAAGTATTCTTCTAGGTTTGGAAGGTCTTGATGGTCTCTACTATGTAATTTAAAAAATAAATTAGTATCAAGGTTTTAATCTTTAGAGGCATTATTGATATTCAAATTTGATATATCATCCTTAAGGTTTTCTATAAAATATTGGGGTTTATATGGATTTGTCTCATCAAAATTGTCATGCACAGATTCTTCCACAATTTTATAATTTTTATTAAATACTCTAAATACTTTACTTGAGGATGAATGGCCATGAAATATTTCTTCATATATTTTTTGTGATAACTTTTCCAAATTATCCTTCAATTTTAGAATGAATAATTTTCATACAAAAACTCTAAAGTAATTTACTTTGATTTTTCTACCATTCCATAACTTATATAGAGTTTTTTTCAATATGGGTTTAATAAGAACTCTATTAATTAAATAATAATTTATGTTAATATATTCATCCCAAAAATAGGTAGGTAAGTCATATTCACTAATCATAGTTAAATAAATTTCATGAAGAGCCCTATTTTTCCATTATATAATCCCAATATTTGAGGTGTTCTAGGTGTATAGAAATTATGAGTATAGTCATGTTGCGATCAAAAGGATTCACACTCTTGATTCTCAAACTCTCAACCACAGTCACTTTTCAAGGTTTTGATGGTGAGTAAATTATGGTTCTCTATTGATTTTTCATATTTATAAAAACAAGAATGAGATCCCCTTTTGTTATTTGGAAAAAACTCATGTATATCTTTAATAATCATAAAAAACTACATAATCATAGTGTTATACTACTAAACTATAAAATTTATATGGTTCAAAAAAAATCCATGTCAACAAATTATAATGTTTGAGAGGTAGAAACATCAGTATTTGGTTTAAAAGATATTTAGTGGTACTTTCCCTTTTGAAAAGGATTTCACAATTTGTCCTTAAATAGTTCATGTTCAGGTAGATCCATAACTAATCCCTTTTATTTGTCTTTTTAAGTGATTATATATTATAGTGTAATTGTATCCTATGTCATAGCCAATATTCTTTATGAAAGTCACTCAAAAAAGAAACATTTTAATAAAATAAAGAGTCTATGTTAACATCATAAAAATTATCATTTCTCAACGTAGTAAATATAAAATCATGCTCAGAATCATAAATTTTACAAGCATTATTTTTTAACTTTACATGAAAACCATCATCACACAATTAATAAATACTAATAATATCATACTTTAAACTAAAAAAAAAATAATACTTTATAAATAAGGATAGATTTATATTTATCTATTTTTTCAAATCTAATAATCTTTCATTTTTCATGTTCACAAAAAGTGACATGTCCTCTATACACTATTATATGGTTCTTAAATATTTAATATTCTCCAATCATATGATTTGAACATACACTATCCATATATCATAGATTTATATTGTATCTTTTCAAAAAATATTCCTAAAAATAATCTAACAATAACAGACTTTGCTACCCATATTTTCTTGGGTCCATAAAAGTTATCAAATAAAGCCTTTGTAATCCACATTTTTTTAACATGATTGTCTACAATAGACTTAACATATTTATATATAAAGTCCTTTTTGGGTCCAAAATTTCTAGAATTTTTTCCAAAAAAAGTAATTTACATATAATTAGACACTAAAGTATTATTCTTTGAACTATGAATAAAATAATTTTTATATATCTTCTCTTATTGTCCAAATTCATACCCTTCCAATATTTGGATTTAAAAGGTTTATTTTTTCCTAGTATAATATTCAAGGTTTTTATACTATCAAAAAAATATTCTAAATCCTTTTTAAGTTTTTCATTTACCAGTTTCGTGTCATTATTTTTCTTTAACATATTTAAATTCTTTTCCTTTTTTATAATAGGATCATTTTTATCAACAACACATAAAACATGCATCTTTTTTAATTTTTTATATTTACACATTAATTAATTATGGTATCTTCCATTATAGAATAATATTCTATTAATTATTTATTTGACATTTTAGGGTCATCAAAAATATTAGGAGAAGAAACAGATGCTACCTTTAAATAAATATCCATAAAGAAAATATTTTATTGTTCATTTGGAACTTCTCGCATAGATTTGGACTCACTATAGTAATCTTTAGATAAACTCCAAGTGGCCTTTATGGATTTATTTTATATTTTATCTTTATATTAATACTTGTTGTTATACTTAATCTTTGTACAATAATATTTTATATATCCTTTTCTCTTACACTCATAGCAGGTAATATTATTAGAGGAGTTATCCCTGTTATGATATTTTCATCAGTTTCCTCTTTTTTCATACTTTCCTTTATAATTTAACTTATATAAAAACTTATTATTTTTATAAAACTTCTTGAATCTTATGGATAGCTGAGCCATTTACCCATCACTATTTTTATTTTCTTCACTTCTGCTTGAACTATTAGGTTTGACAATTTCTTTTTATTTTTATTATGATTCCTTAAAAGAAACATATTTAATTTTTCAGTTCATCATCTTCATTTTTCACTTTTAGTTCTTCTTTATACATCATCAACTTTCTAATTATCTCTTTTACTAGTATTTTACTGATTTTACATGATTTTAAAATAGAGACTATAGTACATATCCATCGATCTGGAAGACATCTCAAGATCAATAATACTTGATCTTTAGCATCCATATGTTATCCTAGTGTAATCATGTTGTTTATAATCATATTAAAATTTAGATACATGTCATATATAGATTCAGTATGATGCATCTTAAAAGTATAATACTTAATATTATATGTATTTAATCTCTTGTACTTAACATTAGATATTCTTTAAGGAGACATAGAAAGAGTATCCCAATTTTGATAAGCAATATCACAAGAAGAAGTCCTATTAAATTAATTCTCTCCTAAATTATAGGATAAAGTATTAATGTATTTTCAATTAGAATCATAATAAAATTTATTTATTACATCCCATTATTTTTTAGTAGTTTTAGGATTTTTCATATTTATCTTTAATATACCCCTATATGCAAAAACCCATTTCTCAAGAAGAATTTTCAATTTTATTTTCTACTAATCATAATTTAGACAATTAAAATAAGAACTTATATTTGTATTATATCCTTAAAATGTATCATTGATACTAAAAAATTAAATAAATAAAATAAAAAAGAAATAAAATAGTTTTTATTTTATATTAAATGATGGACCCAGTGAATTATGTAAGAGGTGGTGAATTGGGTATTCAGAAATTTAGGATGAAAACATTTTTAAAATTACAATTTAAAACACCCAAAAAATAATATGTCCTAGTTAACTAATAATTTAGGTATAAAAACTTTGAAACATTTAAATAATTTCTCAAAATTCTAATAAAAACTTAGTTAAATAATAGTAAAAAAATTTGACTTTTGAAATTATCTTAATCACACCAAACATAATGATATCACAATTAAAAGTTAAATATCATATTACTTTTCTAAGAAGAATTTTATAATTTAAAAGAGTGATAAAAATTAATTAAACACATAATGTATTTTAAAATAATAGGTTTAGTCTCAAGCTAAGACTTAGTCCACTCTAATTGATAGAATTCCATTATCAAGAAGGTTTATTAAAAATAAACATAGTAATCCATAACCTAGACTAGGTATACACATATAACTGCACACTGAGTAGTCTAGGATATAATCAACCTACTTCATTATTATATATGGGGAGATGTGTGTAAAATAAATTTAAATATATCATTAGAGTACTCTCCAATTTATTAAATGATATTTTTATTGAAGAATAAACAAGGTAAGAGAGAAAAACTAGAAATTAAATATAAAAAAAGATGAATAATGAAAGAAATTGAAAGTCTTATGAAGTTCCCTTTATCTAATAAATCATTAGATTATCAATAACAATCTTATTCTCCTATTGTATTATCTTTAAATATGTTTTTAATTCCACTTAAATTGATCTTAATGGGTATTTCACAAAGTCTTAGTTTTCACATTAAAATATAGTGTCATAGAGAGCTCCGGACAATCCACTTTTTCACTTCTTAACACTTTATCACATTCGATCACTTATCAAAGGCAATGCTCTTTGTTCATGTGATTTTACTTGGATTTATACTCCAATTATCCATTAAATTAATTTCATAAATTAAATCCTAGTACCAAGCAGGAAATACAAGAAAGGATGAATTTTTATGTAGTGATATAAAGTATTCATTTAAGAATAATAATTCTTAAACCCTTATAAGGAGAAAATATATAGATTTCATTAAATTACATAAACTATTTAGTGTAACATTTCATTTGAATTTAATTTTGGATAGTTATAGAAATAAAAAAATCAATAAAAATATTCATCAATAGAATAAGACTCTCAAAGGAAGCATAAATTAATGGAAGAAGATATCCCTTCATGGTATTATATCATGTTTCATGATATAACATCCTTATAGAATGTGTAGAGATCACTTTATGGTAGTGTAAATTATATAAAGGTAGAAAAACTCATCTAAAAGTAGTATAATTGAACTGATGATAGTGAAATTGGTATGAGGGTGGTAGAAGTGGTTTGAAGGTAGAATATCTCTTCTGATGGTAGAAAGATTGCTCTGATGGTAGTGGAATTATTCTAATGGTAGCAGACTTGTTCTGGTAATAGCACACTTTTCTGGATATTAGCAAACTTGTTTTGGTTGTAGTAGAACTCATCAGGTGAAAGAAGAATATAACTGATGATAGCATGAGTATTTTGATGGTAGTAGATTCCAACTCACAATAGTAGCTTATACATAGAGAAATTAAATTAAAAACCATAATGATGAAGTTTTATCATACAATATATAAATATTTTGTAGTAAATTAATCATTATTTTTGATCATTAAAACAATGAGTTTTTTTACCATTCCAACGAATTCCTTGAGATATGTTTGATATCATGAACTATATTTACTTTTATATAACGCATTCACTTTCCTATTTCCATAAAATATAATTAAGATCCTTAATTTTATGATATTGGAGTTTATGTTTCATGGTAACCCTATTATGTTCTTTTGATTCTTATGTTACCATTGCCGTAAAGGTTTCTTCTTCAATATTAATTTTAAATCAAGATTATTTTTAAAATATAATCCATCTGAGAAATTTGTATTATATTTCTTTATAAAAACCCCCATAATTTTCTTATCCTCTATTATTCTTGTGTTTCTACATGTCTTTTCACTATTTCATTTCATCGGGCACATAGTTTACCTATTGTAAGAGAAACTAAACCCACGTCATCTTTTCAGTTGAGTATCTTTCCGTTCAATGTTATTATTCATTAGATGACTTTCTAAATATTCTTATTTATGTCTCAATTATTAATCAAGTCTATTTTATACTATTTTATAATTCTTTTCAAAATTTTTAAAGGATTTTTTAATTCTTTCCATATGAATCATTTTTTAAAAGACTGAGAAGAATCTATTTAAAATGTTTCAATATGAAAACATATTTCTATAATTTCATATTTTAATATAAAACTTCCTCTATATGTTTTCATGGTTTATAAATAGAATACTTAATATCCTAGTTTTATAAATAATTCTATTTTAATAAAAATTTTCTAAGGGTCAAGGATATTTCTTATTTCTAAAACAGTTTTCCAAATTCTCCTAAAAAGTGTTTTCAACTAAGTATATATATTATGACATATTTTACACTTGATTAAAGAAATTATTCAAATGATATCATCCATTTTATTTCTTGGTATGGATTATGTAATTTTCTTCTCTATTATAGGAATTATCCATAATTTCCTTTGTCTTTACTAATCATCTACTATGTATAGATATGAATTTTCTTCGAATGACTTTCCTCTATGAACACTCAATATTTTCTTCCTTTTATTAAAAATTGATAACCTAGATTTCATATTTCAAATGATTAGGGAAATTATTGACATAACGATATAACATTACTCTATATGGTGTTATTTTGAGGGATGGTTACATATAAAGCTATTCTATTTATTGATTGGTGAAATATTGACATTATGTATAATTCTTATTTCAATATGGATTTTTAGTGATTATGGATATGTATTGTAAAGTTTTTTTAATCCTTTATATAAAAAATTAACTAAACTTAATTAGTTATTGTTAGGGCCTTCAAAATCCCCATTATTCATTGGTAGGTATCATGATACAAACTAGCTTGGGTATTTTGTATATGCATTACCATTTATTCAGATTTATTGATCATGTACACGGTGATAAGTATATGTCTTAGTAAAAGGCCTTAATGGTGTGTAATGTCTTGGAACAAGGCATTGAAAAGTTTGGAATTATATATTCCATCACCATGAAATCAGTTATTATTTTCTATGTGTTTATTTATATTGTTAACCATATATTAGTTTCAATCTCATTTGATCAGTTATATAACATCATCTGATTATTATTTATTTCCTACCATATTATTCATGCCTTGTTGTTCTATAATATATTCTATTATATACTTTCTGTACTGATCATTTGATCTCTCCCTTCTTATGTTTTCATTTCTTAGTTTTATGAATAAATTTATTACACTTCATATGTCTAGAATAATAGCATGTGTAGATAATTTTTGGGAAATTTCTAAGACTTGTTATGGATTAATTAGTTTCTTATTTAGTGTGAAAAATCTCCATTTGATGAAAAATACATGGGATTTTTTAGTTAATGAGTTTCCATAATTCCTTAAATCTCAATAATTAAATGGTATTGGAAATGTATGTAATTTAATTTTTTCTATTGATATTACCAGGTGGATCATGTAGCCACCCTGAGGGGGGTGAATCAGAGGTGACCAACATTTACCATTTAAGTTCAACATAAACAATACATTCATTTAAGTTGATTAAAACTCTAATATTAGTTAGTATGTATAGATATTTGAATCTTTCCCTCACTACTTTCCCCTTATTATATGAAGAAAATTTAATGTAAATAAAACACAAGGATTTTTATAAGGTCTGACCTCATTGTGAGAACCTACTCCTTGTTATGTTGACTCTCATCAAGTCAAAAATTCTTCCACTTATATATCAATCACAAATTAAAAGTGGTTTTGGAAGGAATCTCCCTTAACCTAATTAGTTCACTATATTACACAAGTGAAGTATTTTTATATTGTGTCCCATAGTTGAGTTATCTCCTGAAATGATCCTCCTATCTCCCAATAGGAATGTTGGTGTTGTTTATACTAGAATCACTAGCCGTAAAAAGTTCTTCATGAACTTCATCAGGGATGGAACTTTGACTACCTCTTGGTCTTTCATTATACTCAAAATACACATTTTTTGTATCCTTCTTTTAGTATAATGTCATTTTGGATATTTCACTCTTCAAGATCAGTATGTCTGGTACTTCTCCATCTGGTATGTTGTGCCTAGTACTACTCAGTCTGTTTCACCTTGGTCTACAGATCCTTGGATCCTATGAACCTCTATTTGATGAACCTATGTCTAGTATGATGTTCTTAATATGTCTCTATCTGATTCACATTTTTCTTGTACCTCTCTGTCCATAACTTCTTTATATGGAACTCTTTTGTTCGGTTCTTCTTCCTTAACTAAGTAGTTTCTTGGTTGGTGACTCACACTGAACTTCTAAAAAAATTATCCCTTTCACAATCAATAATCACACTAACTCAAGTGTTATTCCCTTATTTATATAGGTATTCTTATTCTAATATATTTGGGTAATGCATAGGATTCTATTTGAAAATCTTGTTATCTCTTCTCTCTGATTTACTACCTAAACTATATTCTGAAGATATAGGGATTTGAATTTGTTAGAGGTCCAACAAAACATGGTGTCAAATATCTTTAAAACTCCCTAAAATTTTGGTGATAATCATGGTCTTTACTTCATGAATATTTATTCATTGAACTGCCATCTCAATATCATCACAATATTTAGAGTTTACAAATATTAATCCAACTCCATCCAGTAACCTCGATTTTCCTCCATCCAGTAATCTTGGTAAGATCTCCTCTATCCAATAATTCATTGATTGGTGTTTATTTTCATAGATCCCCTTTATTTTGAAATTCTTTTTTATGAACTCATTCTTGTATATTACAAACATATGGGTTAATCTATCCAATGACATCGAATTCCTCCATCTAGTGATATCTATGGGTTTCCTCTATCTGATAGACCCATAAAAGTCTATTCAGTGGATTTTTTATTCTTCTCTATTAGGTATGACTTTATTTTATCTCTATATTGTATAAATGTATCCTATCTAGTCCATCTAGTGACATTAAACTTTATTTATCCGGTGAGATTCATAAAATTTGTTTAATTGGAAATAATCTTCTTTTTCAAGTACAATCACAAGAATTCATTTTCCTAGTGAAGTTTGTCTATTAAACTCAAAAGTTTTCTCTATTTGGTTCTTTTTTTCTAATGATATATATATGTTTATCTATATATTATATTTCATATGTTTCTCTATCTAATTCAACTTTGACTAATTATTTATCCCCATCATATTGACTTCATAACTTCATCGTTGTTCAAACTTTCTCAATTTGGAAACTTCATGAAAAAACTCAAATTGAACCATGAAAACTTTTAGTAATCATGATTTTATAAATAATGAGGATTATAAAATTATCATCAGAAAACATATCTTAAACATTATACAACTTTCTATTTCATCACATAAAACTTTATACAGCTATAACTTCATCCAGTGATGCTTGTATATTCTCCTTCCAGAACCTTTAAATATTACAAAACACTTCTGGTGATGTTTCACTTCATTCATTTTCTATATTTATTATATAAACTCACTTTGTAAGGTTTATTCACCTTAAATTACACAGGAATAAATGATAATAACTTTATCAATCCTTCAGTGTGCTTTTTCCTTTTGATCATCTTGGTTCCTTCAACTTTACTTCTGATAGTTTTATCCCCTGGAATATATTCTTTGGCATATATTTAATATCCTTATATGCTTCCACCTACTTCATCAACTCCAAAAAAAGTAGAAGTGATTATTCATATTTTATTACTATTTATAAATACAATTAAGATCAGTTCTATAGACATCTCATATAGTGATCTACTCTTAGATAAAAACATTTCAATATAATTTTTCTTTATCCATCATCAGCACAATCCTCAACTTTTTTTCACAAATTTCAGAAATATTTTAGAAGTAAATCCTACATATATGGATCTCTTTCTTCTATTGTTTCCCTATTCCATAATAATTTCATTTTTTGGAATTCTTTTAGAACATCCATAGGAACCCTTTCCTTTAACTTACTCATTTACTTTACTACAAACCATTGATAATACATACAATCTATCAACACCATCATTTGATAAGATCTTTAATCTCCCCCCTTGGATTTATTTTCAATTCCAAATTTTCTTTAAATCCAATTATATTTCTCTCCACCTTATAGACATTAAATTTAAAGTCTCTATTATCTTCTTCTTCCAAGAACAATAAGTGGGGGACTTATTTTCTCTCCCCCTTATTGATCTGAATTTCAAATCTCCCTTATTGATATCTTAGGGTGATGGAGGAACTTTATTCACACATTTTCTTCTTCTCTTATTTTATTTATGTGAAATTAATATAAACATTGAACTTCTTAAGAGAAGTACAACATCAATTTCCTCAAATTAATAATCCCAACATCAACCAAGTTGAATTTTACATGATCCATGGTCGGTGTAGAAAACAAGAGTGATTAACTCAGATGTTAAAGTTTTCTAAAAAAATATTAATTGATTCCAAATTTTATAAAGTATTTTTTTAGGGGTAAGTTCAATGGATTTCCATTCAAATTATTTTACTTCATCAATATCAAAAAAATATTAGAAACATTTAAGAAAAAAATGTGCAGGTTTATCCCCCTTTGTAAGATAATTCTTACTTTTTATCAAAAAAAATGAATTCTTCCTTTCCATTAAACTTTAATTTTTATATGAGGATGGGAGTATAGAAAACATACCTCAAGGATGATAACTGCTTCAATTATCATTATTTTTCAATATCTATAACTTCTTTAATGACATCTAGAGCTCTATCCTCTCGGAACTTCATTCTTTAATCCCCCAGATATTCATCATCTGTTTCTGGAACACATTGGTTTTCCAAAATATATATGTTTTACTTTAACTTATAAATTTTTCAAAATAACTAGATTACTATTAACTTTATGGCTACCCTCATAATATTCTCACCTTAAATTCTCTTTTAAATTTAGTATCTCTATAATATATGATAAAACATGTTGGATCTTCCTTAGCTTGTCAGAAAGGGAAATAAGGATGATAAAGTTTTCTCAGCCCAGAAACTCACTTCTATTTAACTTTATTTCTATTCATGCCTCAAACTTTATCTTTCTAAGTATTAATATTCTTGGGTGGCATGGGTTTCCTCTCCTTAATTTTTATTTTATATTTTTTTGTGGTTTCTTCTTAGCTTTGGTTAGTAGGGAACATGTATTTTTATTATTTTCTTATATTTTTAACTTCATTTCATCCTCTAAATATTTTGTATATACAACCATAAAAACCTTTTAAATATTCTAAAATTTATTATTATACTGATACATATTTACAACACCACTTATTAATTCCAAATCTTGTATACTTTTATCTAAAAACATCTTAATTTCTAATAATATTTTCCTGAAATTTTTAGGAGTCTGAATGACCAAATTACATCTTCCATACAACTTCTTATCATCCATTAAGTTACTCTTTAAACATAAAATTAGGTTTACTTGAACTTCTTCATTAGAGATGTATTTCACCATTAGAATTTCATAATTTAGAATATTACTAATAATCTATATCCATGTGTATGAACTTTACATAGCACCAACAGTTTCTAATAAACATTTTCCTCTTCTATTGTGTTGTATTTTAGCAGGTGGAGACTTCTTCTGAAATTTTTTACTTATAGATATTTAATTTATTATTCCATACATATTGAGGGTAAATTTTTTCTTTTTATTTAATTACATCTATATTTATAAAAAAGATGTGGGTTTCTCACTTTTCCCTATCTACATTTTTCAGGAACTATAACCTATATGAAAAATAATGGAGATAGTGTTTATAGATTTATCAGAACATGAGGTTACCTTTTTATTTATCTTATTAGAAGATGATACTTCTAATGTTTTCATATTATTCTTTTCATTGGATTGATCCTTTCTCAAAGTAATAATATCTTTAGAAACTTCATTTGAGGCACTTTTCACAGCTTCCAGTGAAGATTCAACTTGATTAGTTTCTATATTTCCAAACCTTATCAATTTTCCAAAACACTTTACATTTAAATTTTTCATATGATTTTCAAGGGCCCTCAATTTCTCTTCACATTATACTTTTACCTTTTGTATTTATCTTCATGTATCTTACTCACCTATTTCAATGAAAGATGAAGTTTCTTTACTCAATTTTACTTTATCACAAGTTGAGTATTCTTAACCTCAACAATTGTTTTGTGAGTATCTTTTAATGCATGGAGATTTTCCTTAAAAATTTATTTGAAAACATAATTCTCATAAACACTTATTTTCAATACTTCTTCTCGAATGTAAAACTTATATTGAGAATGTAATACCTTTTCTTACTTGCCTTCAATGATTTTAGTAATATATTTACATTCTCAAAACTTTTTTCCCAATGCATTCTCTGTCTATTCAAGTTTTTATTTCAACTATGATATTTCCTCTTATTGTCCCTAGATATATGTAATAATATACATAATAACTTCAATATGGATATTTCTCATAAAATATATGATTTCAGAGTAAAACTTTTCAATAGTTTCCATTGAATAATACTCTTTACATCTTGAGAAATATTCTTCCATAGTATTAATTTTATTATATTCACATGAATTAATTCCACACACTTTATCTTAAATTAGTGGTGGTTCCTTATATTTTTTTTTGAGAGGTTAACTTCCACTAATTCTGGGTATATTTATTCTTTTAGATCTTTAATTTTTTGTATGAAACTTCCATGTTTCTACAACCATGAATAACTTTTTTTCATTATCTGAGGCTTAACTTTCTTATATTATGGAGAAATAATTTCTTTAACTTATATATAGATAGACATTATATAAAATAGTTAAAAACAACTATAAATTAAAACTAATAGATCAAGATATAGGTAACCCTAAATTTTATACCAATTTAGATTCTTAGGTGGATCGTGCAATCACCCAAAGATTGGGGGTGAATCAGGGGTGACCAAATTTTACCAATTAAGTTTAACTTAAACTCTTTATTCCTTTAATTTATTCAAAACTATACTATTGGTTAATATTTATGGTTCTCTAGAAAATTTCCCTCATCATTTTTCCCTTATTCTATGAAGATAATCTAATGTAAACAATATACATGAATTTTTATAAGGTTTAGACTCAATGTTAGAACCCACTCATTTCTGGTTTGACTCCCATCGAGTAACAGATTCTTCCACTTATATATCAATCACATATTCCAATTGGTGTATGAAGGAATCAAATTTAATACAATTAATTCACTATATTAAAAAATTTAAGGATCTTTATATAATGTGTCCCACATTTGAGCTACCTTATGAAAAGTTCATCTTATCTCCCAAAAGGAATATTGGCATTATTTATACGAGAACCACTAGTCTTAAAAAGTTATTAATTATCTTACTTAGGTATGGAAAATCAACTACCTATTGATCTTTTATTTTAATCAACCTATATGTCAGCCCTATCCTCCTTCTAGTAGAATTTTATTTTAGAGATCTCACTCTCTAGGATTGGTTCGTCTGGTAATTCCCCTTCTGGAATGTTGTGTCTAGTACACCTTATTTCATTGAACCTCCATTTTTTACTCCTTATATAAGATATTACTTTGTTTAATTCACCTCTATTGGGTATTCTATACCTAGTATGACTCTGTCTAGAGCACATATGTCTGATTCCTCTCTATCCAGAACTTCTTCATCTAGAACTCTTTTGTTCAATTCTTCTTCTTTAACCAAGTAATTTCCTGGTTGGTGAATCATGTTTAACACCTAATAAAAATTACCACTTTCACAATAAAATATCACAATAACTCAATTATTATTCCCCTCTTTATATAGTCATTATTCCTATGATTTATGTGGGGAACAGGTGGGATTATATTTGAAATTATTATTATCTTGTCTCTCATATTGACCACCTTTATAATCTTTTGATTATACCAGGATTTAATTTCATTAGAGGAATCTTTGAACTTGGAGTCAGTTATTTTTAAATCTTCCTCAAATATTGGTGAGAATCATGATCTTTCCTTGATGAATATTGAGTTTTTGAACATCTATATTAGTATCATCATAATTTTTAGAGTGTAAAAACATGAAGGAAAATCCATTTGGTAACTTTCATCTTATTTTATTTAGTGATCCTAGTAAGAAATCCTACGTCCTATAATTATCTACCTGGTGTTTCTTTTCCAAAATACCCTCTATCCAGTAATATTTATCCAATAAAGTCATTATTGGATATTACAAACCTATGGGATACTCTATCTGATGACATCACATTAATTTTTCTAGTGATCTTCATGGGTTTCCTCCATCCGATAGACCCAAAAAAGTTTTCTGGTGTATTTTATACTTTTATCTATTTGGTACAACTTTATATTTATCTATATATAGTAGAACATCATCTGATGTGATCTATCTAGTGACCTTTAACTTTCTCTATCTAGTTAACTTCACAAAATTTTTCTTGATATAAATGGATTTCTCTATCAGGTACAATCATAATATTTCCTCTATCTGGTGAATTTTATCTAGTAAAATCATAAGTTTTCATTGACTATTTCTCATTTATCCAATGATCTCTAATTGTTTCTCCATTTGGTATACTTAATATATTTCTCCATTTAATAAAACTTTTTCTGATCAGCTGTCTCCATCTGATAGACTTCATCTATTTGGAAACTTCTCAAAAAAATCATATTGAACTAAGAAAACTTTTAGTAATAATGATATTATAAATATTTAGTAACAATAAATAATCATCTAAATATATCGATCAATCATTATACAACTTTATGATTTATTACTTTGAACTTTTTATAGCTACAACTTCATCCAATGATTTTTTCATATTATCCTTTTGGAAAATTTCAATATTATGCCACACTTTTGATGGTGTTTCACTTCCTTCATTTACCATATTTATGGTAGAAAATCACTTTTTGAGGTGAAATCACCTTACATTACTCATGAATAATCATAAGAACTTTATCAATTATTTAGTTTTCATTTTTCCTTCTAATCAGCATAGTTTCTTCATCTTTACTTCTGGTTTTTTTACCTTTGGTCAAACATTATTTAAAAAAATTAATCTCCTCATTTTTTGAAACTTAATTTTTCAACTCCAAATTTTATTTGATAGTTCTTATTAATTTTCAGTACTATTCATAAATACAATGAAGGTCAGTGCTATAAACATTTGATGTAGATGGATGTTTTGGGATATAAACATTTCAATATACTTTTACTTTTTCCATTGGAAAATTTATTCTCAAATTTTCTTCATAACTTTTTCATATCTTCTAGAAGTAGATCTTGCATATATAGATCTCATTCTTCTTTTGGTTCATCCTTTAACAATAATTTCTTCCAATTTAATTCTTCTAAAACAACTATAGGATACTTTACCTTCAATTTACTCATTGAATTTACTATAAACTATTAACAACAAATATAATCTATCAACAACATCATCTGATAGGATATTCATTTATAAATCATGTGATTATGGGATAGATACATCTAGGATGTTACAGGATACCACTAACTCAAAGTCTTGTTCTTCCTTGGGCACCCACCCATCACTAGAAAATTCCTAGTGTTTGGGATATGATTTCTTCTCTTATTATCAATAAACTTATAGACATGGAACATCATGTGCCATCCATGAGGGGCTTATTAACCTTGTCAAAAAAAACTTTGGGAAAGTGATTCATATGGTCCCAGCAATATCCCCCTAGAACATTCCCAAATAACCTGAACTTGTGACCATATTCTTTTATGATTCTTTTATAGTGTACACCCACCTCACCATTTATATACATAGATATTCTCTACTTTGGCTACAATAGCCTCGCAATATTTTTATTCCTAGGGAACCCACCCTGTGTTGTCCCCAAGAACTGTGGTGGTTCACTGAGAGAGGGGGTGAATCAGTGAAAAATATTTAATTTTGCCTTTTTTGATTTCTTATGAAATCAACCTCCATAACTTGTTAGAGTGAATGATCTCTATTTTGAATTTCTCACACACTAAGGAAACTAAAACAAAAAAATAATGAATTATGAATAAGTTTTTTTTTCCAAAATGAGTAGATAATCCTTAGCATGATATAAAATCACATAATACCCAAAATTCCTCGAGAATCACCATTTTGGAAACAACTAGTAGGGTTTATCCATGAATTCATATTACCAGAATAAAAAAACATAGTCTCTTGACATAAGAAGAAAGATTTATGGATTGATTAATCTTGTTTTTTATGGTGTCTTGTCCTCACTAAGGTAGAGATTATACTTTTCCTATTAATTATTGTCTCTTGGAAATATATATTTCTCTCACAATTCATCATGATTTATAAAATGTGTGACCCTTATTTTTCCTGAACACATAATTTAAGTGTGATAATTACACATGAACACTATATTCCTATATCTCTATATCTATTTTGAATAAACTTATAATACCATAGTTCTCATTTATATTACACAATAAAAGACTCTTCTTCAAGTTCAAATTTTATTTTCAAATTCAAATTTGAACTACCAACTTCCTTCAACTTCTTATAAACTTATCCCAAATTCTACTACTTATTATTAATTATTTTGGATCTACCAAGGTTATAAAAGAAATAATATATTTGTTTTTTTGTGATAAAACATTCCTTAGCTGATTCTAAAATATTTTCTCTCTTTGTGGTGTAACACACTTCTTTACAGCGTAAGACTTCTCTTATTTACTATAGGTCTGCATGATCATGGTGTAAAACCATGCATTGTTTCATGATACATATAACCACATAAAAATAATTAATATCATAATTATCATGTATTAAAGTCATAATGTGACACTATCCCATGATCCATAATTAATTATTTACTATGATATGTCCTTATCAAAACATCATGACATTCTCTCAAATCACAGAGGCAACTCTTAGCCTCTTTTCATCGATGGATTGCATCACGACATGACTATCATATTCAATATGTAACCCTTATTCTCTAACTACATTTATCATGAATTCCCTTTATGATATTTCATCTAAAAAATAATAGGTTTAGCAACATTATTTTCAATCGATCTTCTAAGTGTAACCCTTACATTTAAAGACTTTTCCATTTTTCAAAGTCAGCCTACTCAGAATAACTATTACATATTAATCTTATATACTATGTAATTATCCAATTTTCCATACTTCTTATACTAAAAACCATATTGACCTTTACATATTGAGTAGAGTGACCTTCACATATAGGACTTAGTCAATTTTCTGACCCAAATCTACATAACACCAAAAACATCCAAGCTTATTCCAAGCCACTCTAAACTTCTTTCAAACACCTATAAACATATTAATATCATTTATCACACAATATAAACTTTTTATATGTGAGCTTGAATATTATTTATGAATTGAAAACAAAATCCAACACATAAATATATTCACTATTTCTATCCTCCAATTATTCTTCCCTAAAAAACACCAATATGCCAGGGGATTCTTCTTCAACTCTAGATCTCATCAAACTCTTCCTGGGTCTCAAAAATCTCCCCAAGGTCAAACAAACTCTATTTTTGAACATATTCTAAAATAGTTATTTTTCTTAACAATCTCCCCCTTTAGAATTTATTGGTAACCATTGAAAAATAAAACACTATTCAAAATCCTCATACTAAGAAATTTATCATTATTAAATAATTATAATCCTACAAGAGTGAACTCAGTGTAAGAAAAAATAATGTTGACCAATAATATCATTTTTTCCATAAAATTGACTTACATACACTTATCCACATATCTTATTCCACTTTAAACTCTTCTTCAACATCAAAATTATTGTTTTTTGAAGCTATGAATAACAAGTTCTTGTGTAAATTCTCACCAAAAATGTTAGAATAGTTCACAACTCAAACAAATACATTTTGAATTCATATCTTAACCCTTTTAAAAACTCACTTTAAATATATTATCCCCCTAAATAAGAGATCTCTCCCTCATTATATTAAACATGTATCTTTGGATTCTTCTACTATATTTTTCCCCCCTTTATAAATACATTAAGTAATAAACATAAAATGATTGATGTTTTCATTATCCCCATTTCAAAACAAATATCCAAATAACAAGTGAGAGAGGGGATTATTTTCATCATAACTTATCCTTTTATTAGTGAAGGATGATATTTATTTTTCAACCTCCATTTCTTGGTATTCAACTCCTTCTTTGAATGAAAACTACTTTGATGATATAAATTCTTCTTCAAATACAATTTTAGATTAGTAGAACCCATATTATTATTTGTCACTTTAGTAATATAACATGAAAAAGATTAATTCTTCTTATTTATCTTTAGTTTTTATTTTTCTGAACTCTAACACCATTGTACTAAAGTAGAAAAAACTTATCCATTCTTTATTTTATCATCCCTTCTACTTGATATCACTCATTAATCCTTCTATTTTAGTTGATATGATTTTTCACCCTCTTTGTAGTATTCAATATCCAATAGATTCTCAATGACTTATTTGTTATTCTTATGAGTTATATTCTTCTTCACTGCATCACCAACCTAAAACAAGTTAAGTCATGTTTGATATCCTATCATCAAAACATATAGATCTTTAAAAAAAATTACAATACATTCATTCTTATGAAATACCACTATAATTACTTCATAATAGAGTTAAGAAATTAAAAGTAATTTATGTTTCAACCCATCAATAAATGATGTTCTCTTCGATTTCATCTCATTTTCTCAAATGATTTTTGAAACAACTCCTTTAATTTTGAGTGAACCACCATTACCAAAGGTCACTAATCCTTTATTTAACTTCTCAATATCCTTTAATAGATTCAAATATCTTTTCATGTGATAGGATCATTCACTATCTAATATATATGGATATTCATTTTGTGATACTTTGTATCAATACCTTATACTTTCATTTATCTTTATTATTGTAAGATTATTTTGCATTATTATTAATACTCATTTGGGTAGGTATAATGATCAGACATTTTTCAATAATGAAATCCAATTGTTCACATATTCCAAAAACCACATCAAATGGTTGGATCTTGTTATTGACCTTCAGTTCATAATTTTTAGACTGCTTCTAAACTTTTCTTCTTTGAGTGTATTGACTCCCCCTTATTATTTGTCTCCAAAATCCTCTAGAATCATTGAAATATTTATAATTAAACTAACATCTAATTTAAAAGTTCCCAAATCCTCCAAAATTCTATATGTGTTTATAAAATCCATATTTTATTATGAAGACATCTTATTGTCCGGATGTTTACACCTTCTCTTATTTAATATTTTAACCAAAAAAATTGGCTCATTTTTTCAAAAACAAAATTTTTGGTATAATCAAACAAAATATTTTTGGTTGGAGTGAGTATCTCAATAGGGGGTTAATTGAGTACCCAATAAAAATTTCTATCAAAAATTAATTCTTTTTAAATCCACCAAATATTCAAAAACAATCCATCTTATCAAAATAAGTATTGTGATATATATCTTAATAATTCTAAATATTTATATTAAGATTTATTAGGTATTAAATGAATAATATATATAATATTATTCAATCTTTTGAAATCAATTTGCTTGATCAAAATACTATATGAACAGAAATTAAGATAAACTGTCAAAGTATAAATTTTTTTATAGGTAAAACAATTTTCAATTTTAAAGAGGAAATAAATTAAAACAAAATTAAAAACACATAGTAGAAAAAATTAATACAAGAGGTTCATTATCAAGTTGAGACTTAGTCCTCTCCACTTGATGATCACTCGCCACTAAGCAGTTTATATATAATATAAACAGATGATCCACAACCTAGATTGGGTTTTACAACAGATAGAAATGTACAAGTCACACATGACCTCTTCCATAGTTATTTGTTGGATTAAATATAAATAGAAAACACAGGGAAATATACCACTATAATTTTTGTAAAAAACATATAAGAAGAAAGTTTGATAATATATCATGTATCTCCCATTTTATCATAAGAGAAAGTGTGTGTATATAAAATAAAGTATATCACACACTACAAAAATGTAATAAAATTGAATAAAAGTGAGTAATCTAGAATTATAGAGTTTACGGATGCTGGGTCTATTTTGATGTTGCTTGTATCTCTTAACTTGATTCAACAAAAAAACTTCAGTTGAGTTTTCTTGAAATCTCGATAGAAACAAAGTGTCGAAAAATCTTATTTTTTAACTGGAGGAAAGTACTGAATGAGATGATACTATTTGGATTCCTCATTAAGGGTTCACAGAAATTCATCTCGTTTTTATTTTAAATAGGTTAATCTCGATATTTTTTGGTTGTTTAGTCTTATATACTATTTCTTGCTTGTGTTCTCTATTTTTCATGGAGTGTGCTGTGTTTTTAATAGTAATGGAAACAAGGAGAATATCTTGAGATAATTCCTCGTACTACATGTTCTAAAATCATTTTTTCAGACATTTAAGGCACAATAATTAAAATATTAAATATAATTAACTTCAATAAATATATTATTTAGAATTATATAATTAAAAAATAAGTTAAGTAATATAAATAGTGATGGTGTATTAAGCTCTGGAGGTGTTTCACGTTCTGGCGGTGTCTCGTGTTCTATTAGTGTCTTGTGTTCTATTGGTGTCTCATGTTCTATAGGTATCTCATGTTCTGGTGATGTATCATATTCCATCAGCATGACACTAGTGATACAACATTGACAGTATGTTTCTATAGTGGTATGTCATTCTGGTGGTGTCTTAGACGTAGCCAAATTTCAAGAAAGTCGGCAGTGTCTCAACAGGTGGTGTATGATCTGACGGTGTTCCATACTTAGAGATAGTCTAAAACATTGGTGATATGAGTCTGGAGGTGTGACATTGATGGTATCTCATACTTAGTCATATTTTCATTCTGACATCATGACATCCTAATGTTGTATTTATCAACTATGTCTCATACTTTGTAAATTCTTGAATTTTCCAATATCATTCATTAATTTTGACTATTTTTCAACATGTATGTTTTCATTTTTTATAGATAATTGAAAATCCTTATTCAAACCATTTTTCACCTTTTCCATTTGATCAATATTAAGGTGAAACTCTTTGAGTTCTCATTTCATCATGAACTCTATTTTTGTTTCATAATCACTAACATCATTATTACTTTTATCACTTATTAATTCTTTATCATTCAATTTAGCAATCAATAATATTTGACAAAATTTACTAGAAGCCTCAACTTTCTCTTCATTTTCAATGTTATCATCATCTTCAAGCTTAGATAATAAGTTTCTCTTCATGAGTTTAGATAAATTATTACCTTTCCCTTTAAAGAATATTTTGATTCTTTCTTCTTTGAGGAGATACTTCAATTCTAATCCTCATCGTCACTATATTCAACTTATTATAATTTAGTATAATTTGTTGAAAAATGTTCAATATATCCACACTCAAAACATGTAAGTTGAAGATTTCTCTGTAACATTCATTTTCCTATTCTCATACTTCTATAAATGAATCACATAAGTTTTTAGAATTTCATTTTAAAATCTTATTTATCAATGGATTCTTCCTCATCTTCATCAATTTATTTCCAACTATTTTCTTTCTATAAAGAAATAAATGGATTTTCCTTACCATACTTACTATTCCCCTTAGAGATACTTTCTTTCTATATTACATATGAAATTAGAATTCTTTTCAGATCATCCAATGGAAGTGTACCTAGATCACAATATTCAATTTCTAATACCTTTTACCCTACCTATCCATAAAAATACATATTATCTTCTCAATAATTGTTGAATCTTCTAACTTCTCTCAAAAAACATTGATGGTTCTCACAAATCCAGTAAATCTAGTAAATAATTCTTCTACTATTTCATAATCATTCATCTTGAGATCTTTAAATATTAATCTCTAAATGTATAGCTTATCTTGCTTCACTTTTTCTTCTTTGATAGAGATGATAAGATAGTATTTCATGTATGAACATTATTCAATAAATTATTTATATTTATTATATTCATCATAGTACATTTATCACGAGTAACCAAACTATTGGTATCATCCATAAGAACATCCAAACTAATTAACAAAAGATATAGTGTAATCTAATATTTCCAAATATAATAATTATTCTAATTGAAAATTGGAATCCCCTTACTATTCACTAAAGTAATGGTTTCCATTGTCATAATAGAAATTCATAGACCAAATATTCAATCATAGTGGAATGATTTATTGGTTTCGAAATGAGATAAATACTCAAAGACCAACTGTGTTCAATAATATTCATGGAAAAGAAATTAAATTTCTCAGTCTTTGGAGGAAACCTCGGCTACTCTAACATCACCTGTTATGGCCCCAGGAACGGTGTTATTTCACTGATAGGGATTGAATCAATGAACAATATTACATTTTTAATTTTATAATTTTATTTGAAATCAACCTTTTCCACTCTTTATAGTGAAAAATATTTTTTTGAATTTATCACACACTAAGGAAACCAAAAAAAACAAAGAACACCTTCTGTACAAGGTTTATAACTCAAAATTAGTAGTTAATCCTTGACATAATCTAGAATCACCTGAGACTATATAGTCCACTATAATGACCAATGTGGATAAAATGGGTAGGGTTTATCCATGAACTTGTGTTATAATAATATAACATTGTAGTCTCTTGATAAAAGAAAAAAAATCTATAATCACTCTTGTTTTTAATGTTGTCTTGTCATCATTGGGGTAGAGATTATCCTTTTCCACTGAATGATTATCTACTAAAAATTTATAGTTCTCTTTCACTTCTTCATCATTTAGAATAGTTGTGAACCTTTTTCTTACTAAACAGATAATGCAAGTGTGATAATTACACACAAACCAAGTGTATACTCTTATTCTTCTTCTTCTTTTTCTTCTTCTCTTTCTATGCACATTACTCTACATTCTCTTCTTCCTCTCTTTTTTGTGAACACTTATCTACACAATATCTTCCTCTCTCTAAATCTAATGAATAATCATGCAAAACCCCTATTCACATTTATCTAACATAGTAAGAGACTATTCTTTAAGTTCAAATTTCAGTTTCAAATTCAAATTCAAATTACCAGCTTCCTTTTACTTCTTTACAACTTCTCACAACTTATCCTACTTCTTATTCCTTATTTTGGATCTTTCAAGGCCATCATGAGATGTTTGTATATGTTTTGGAATGATAAACCATTCCTTAACATAAAGGACCAATCATGATCTATGTGATCACTAAGAGGGGGAGGTGGTAAATTAATGACCTTTTCTTTTTTTATTTTATTACTTATGAAATAACTTTTACCTCTTGTTAAAGAGTTATTAATTTGTTAAAAACAATCACACAAGCACAATCCATAGGAACACATGTACTTAAAGTTTCAATAATCAACAAGAGTATCTAGTCCTTTGTAATGTTTAGAAATAATCTAATACCACACAACCTAGTAGAACACAATCATTTAACATGGTTATAGAAATCATGAAATATCCTTACACTTTTATTTCACTATAATAAAACAATATTTCATGTTATTTCTACATAGATAAAAGATATAACAAATTTTTTTTTGTTGGGGTGTGAAGTGGAAGAAAATGGACCAAGGATTTAAAATTTACATCATTGGATCAATGGGAATTCATTGTCTCTAGTGATCCAATCCCTACTAAATTCTTGGGATCTCACCTGAATTAATTAAAGTGAAAAAATAAAATGAAATTTTACCATGTTCGAATTGATGGTTCATTCGACAACAAATCATTGTCAGTGACTGTTTCTAAAAGGATTCGAGTTCGAATCCCTCTAGATCATTCACACACACTTGGAGAGTCCATGGTAATGTTGAATAATTGAAAATTAGATTTTTTTATTTTAAAATCATTGTTGTGGAAAATGTGTGAAACCTCCAAGTTCCAACTAGAAAACATCAAGCACTATAGCAGATAACAAAATTATTAAAATCAAACGTGAACCTATTAGAATAAATATCCCTATATAATTTATATAAAATATCAGTTAACTTTTTTATCTGGTTCATCTTTGATAATTTCTTCTAATTGATAATACTATATTCCCCAAGATTAGATGAACTCCTCCACTATTAACTTCCTTTTGTTGATGCCTCTTTTCAGAATTAGATATTGCTTATTGATCCAATCACTCTACTCCTTGTATCCATTGTTTTAGGTAAATATTTTTAATCCTTTCACCATTTGGATTTCCTCCTCTTTCTCATTATGAAAATACCCAGGTCCTAGTTCTCTTTCTATCCCTTCTAACTCCTTAGGCTGTGAAGAATTCTACCGATTTCTAACTTGATACTTTATTCTGTGATTTAGCCATAGCTCCCCCCTACTTTTCCCCTAAGAGTCACCCTAGATCACTTGGATCATGGCCAAGGGTATCAGTTCCCAAACCTTCAAAATGATTACTAATATTAACAGATGAAAATGTCCTTCTCGGATTTGTTCTTCCCACTACATTCACCCAACTCCCTAGAATATCTAGTGAGTCATGAATTTTAATCCTATGTCCCTCGATGGTCACCACCTAAACTGAGGAACCATTTCCAATATAGAAATTATATTAATAAGAATAAACCATTGTACAATTGGAATTTGGTTATAGAGGCTTAGTTACACCAATATCCCATAACCTCGATAGTATGTGCATAGTTCGATTACAATCTTCCAAATCATTTCTCAACCTATCAAAAATTTCCACCACCTTCAAATTTGAATTTTTTAATCTTATTTCCTTATGATTTTTAATAGTACTTGAATCATCCTTATTGCTCAAGCGATCCATAGTGAGGACACCCAAGGCTTCTAACCCAAGCGATTGTCGAGAAAATGGATCATGCACTCTATGATGATCCTTGAGTCCCCCTCGACAAGAGTAGGAAGGGTGACCCAAGTGGATATATGATGAAAAAAATCAATCCATGATTTGAATACCACATAATATTTACGTAGAAATTATTCCCTAGTAGTGATCCAAATCCAATTCACCAGCAGTCTTGATACATCAACTTCAATGCGAATACGTGGTGAAATTGGGTGACAAAAAGACTCAGTACTACTATCGGATCACAAAAAACATCCAACCTAGTTCCTAATAATATGAAAAATATAGGGGTTTTGAAAGGGTATATGAAGTTATGAAGACCATGCCCACAGCGCCATCATAGGAGTATCTAAATTCATATGTAAATCTTGCAAATGTATAAATAAATAGAAGGGATATATATTAAAAATTCTTAGATCTATTGACCAATCAAGAATCAAATCATCCTCTAAAGAAAATTGAATCATCATATGGAATTTATTGGGAAGTCCCACCACTTCATGGTCCTGATGACCCCAAGATCCAAATATGTACTTATAAAATTAATCGAACAAGGGCCATTGCTTTATGAATCAAGCCACTAAAGTTAGATTAAGGAGTCCCAAAATGGTTCATCCACCCCCATATAAATAACACACACTAAATAATCCATAAATGACATGTTATTACAAACTATCTAAGTCATAAACCTAATTTATATTTTTATCACTTTCCTTTAATATAATAAATGTATTATGTGATAAAATAAATTTATTAACACAACTATTAATTCCTAACAATATTAAAAAAATATTGAATACTAAAATAATATCTATTCATATAATATTTTTCCATGTCTTCACTTAATACCTTATGAATAATTTCAATAAATAAATTCAAATCCAATTATTATATACTTGAATAGTAATGGATTTATTTATTTTTTGAGGATCGTTTCTTCTCAAACATCTCTCTGACCCCATAGTGGGGCCCACCATGTCCTATACTCTTATTCATCAAAAAAAGGAAGAATTTCAAATACACTAAGTGTGTGACCCTATAGGCCCTAATATCTATAGTAGTGAATAATATTAATAGACTAGGAATAGAGACTAGAAACTCATCAATACCCCTAAAGAGATAAGGAAAATTCATAGCAATTATAACCTTTCCTACGAACACACGATGTGTAATATAATCTCTTTATTGTAGAATGTATCATAAAGTGGGATGCACATCCTATTTCATCATACTCTCTTAATTTATTATACATTGACCTTACTAGATATACTTGCCTTTTTAAACCATGTCTATGGATTTAATGATGGTATTATTATCCTGATCAACTAGGCTTGATATATCACTTCCTTTCAAAAGAGAAAATTTATATATTTATTATTCAATCAATGTCATACCACCAATGACACACCCAATATAATCAACCTCACTGTGATATTAATGCCATAGTTTTCATATTTCATAAACGTATATAATCAAATAGTATATATTGATAATAATCTTAATTAAAGATACCATTATACATGTTTGTAGATAGGAACTATCAATAACACCTGAAACATGTGGTGTTCCTATTGGTGGTCCAATCCTCCTAATCTCATTAACTCAATATCACTAAGTATGAAATTCATGAGAAGAAGTCTCAATAATTATGATCCTTCAGAACCTAATAGTCACACATCATATGTTTCCTGACAACATGATGTATCTAGACCATAGGACATAACTTTAAGATTACTTTCATAGCATATCTAGGTTCTCATTAAAGCATGGTAACTACTATAACCTTTTTATACAACATATAATTTAATGAAATTACTGAAAATTAATTTTTTTTATAAAAACACTTTTTAGGGAAAAGTGAGAAACCATTCAAGTCCAACATAGATTAAACATCAATTAGGATAGGAGACTACAAAATTTGAATCATGATTCTATTAATATATGGCTTTATTTAGTGGGTATGTAACATTATCCATTGTGACTACTCTTCTAACTATGACTTCAACACTCTATATAAACTCCATTCAGAGATAAAAATTCCTAACTATATGTTTTGTCTTATGATGTGACCCGGGATCCTTAGAAATCACTACTATTGTAGTGTTATCATAATAAATTGAAATAGGTTATGCACTGGTAGGCTTAACAGAAATATCAGGGATAAGTATTTGTATCCAAATTACCACCTTAACTACAACTGAATCCAAATTATACTCAAATTATACTATAGAGTTGATAACCATAGGTTTCTTTAAGCTTCTCCAGATCATTTCACAACCATTTAGGAAAAATAAATAGCTTGACTATTATTTCAAATCATCATGATTTATTTATAAACTATCATTAGTGTATCCCCTCACTACGAGTTCCACATCTCCTTCATATTCCAGGAAAATATCCTTTGTACGTTTCAAGGACTTCAGGATAGTTTTTACAGCTTCCCAATGTAGATATCCTAGATTAACTTTATATCTTCCCACAATTATTAAATCAAAGGAAACATAAAACCTAGTACCTAACATGGAATACATGATAGAGCCTACTAATGAGGCATAAGGGATTATACTCATTCTTTTAATATCCTACTTGGTTTGTGGATATATTTTCTTGGAGAGATTGATACCATGTGACATTGGAAATTACCCTATTTTGGATTGTTCCATATTACAAAATTTGAGTTCTTTATCAGTATATGTACTTTGACTTAGGCCAAGAAACCTATGAGATATATATCAATAAATCATGATCCATATGATGTAGGTACTTTCACCTAATTATTTCATGGAGAATAATTCATTTAACCAAGTCTTAACTGAATGTAATACTTTCACTTCATTTCCCATAATTAATATTTCATCAATATATAATATGAGGAAAATGATTTAATTACCACTAACCATCTTATAGACATGTGTATTTATTTCATTCTTTATGAAACTAAATTCTCTTATGGCCTCGTCAAAATGAACATTTCATGATCATGATGATTGCTTTAATCCATAAATGTATCTCTATAGATTTCATTCTTTATTAGAAATATCTGACTTAATGAACCCTTTGGGTTGAGTTATATAGACATCTTCAACCAATTTACCATTTAGAAAATCAGTTTTTACATCCATTTTCAAAATTTCATAATCATAGAAGGCTATTATTGCAAGTAATATTCTGATGGATTTCAGCATCGCTACTGGTGAGAAGGATTCTTTTTATTTTATGTCTCAACATTTTCCAAAATTCTTCACTAGTAGTCACGCCTTATAGGATCTTACTTTACCATCCATGTCTAGTTTTTTATTGAATACCCATTTCTATCCAATGGGTTTTACATTATCTAGAGGTTCTACAAAAATACAAACTAGATTTTGATACATGGACACCATCTCAGAATGTATGAAATCTTTCCATTTCGCAACATATTTTTCATCTACTACTTCATTTTGAGATAGAGTTTTATCATTATCTAAGAGTAATGTATCACCTAACTTGATAATAATAAAACAATATCACTCTAGTTCTCCAACCTATCAAGTAGACCTATATAGTAATTTTGTCTCGGGAACATCATCATCTCCCACTATCTCTTGTAGAGATTGTTCCCATACCAACTCTCATGCATCCAGAGAATCAACTTCATTGAAGTCAATCTTACACCCACTATTTCCATTTTAAATGTTTTTTCATTCTAGAAATATGGAATTTCTCACCATAATCACTTTTCCATCTGAATGGTTATATAGGTAATATCCTTTAGTTTCTTTATAATGACCTATAAAGACGAACTTCATGCTTTGAGATGCAAATTTATCACTAGGTATAGTCTTAATAATATCCTTGCATCCCCCATGTGTATTTGTGATAAACTAGATTTCTTTATATATCAAAACTCACATATAATTCCATCTATAGCTTTAGTTGGTACTCAATTAAGGGTATATATCATTGTCTACATTGTGTATCCCAAAAAGATAATAGAAGAGTTTTCTAGCTCATCATTTATCTGACCATATCAACCAAGGTATAATTCCTCCTTTCATTAACAACATTTCACTATGGTGTATAAGGAGGATCTAGTTAGGATATTATCCCACACTTCTTCAAGTGGTCAATGAAATCTTGGTTAAGATACTCTCTGACTCGATCTGAGCAGAGTGCCTTAATCTTCTTACAAAGATGGTTTTCTACTTCTTACTAGTATTCCTTAAACATCTAAAAGGAATCTGACTTATAACTCGTTAAGTAGATATAATAATACCTACTATAGTCATTGGTAAAATTAATGAATTATGAAAACTCACCCCTTTCCTCTACTATAAACAGAACATTTGTTTCATTATGAATCAATTCTAGTAATTTTGTGGATCTTACTCATTTCCTAGTGAAGGGTGATTTATTCATTTTCCCTTGTAAACAAGCATGACATACATCCAAGGGTTTTAACTCAGTAGAATATAAATACCCTACTTGATGTAATTTATGTAAATGATTCTCATTTACATGACTAAAACTAAATTTCATTAGAAATTTTTATATGATTCATTTTCCCTAGTTTTATCATTTATTTCCATTATAGGGTTTTCGAGTTCAAGTATATGCAATCCATTGTTAAGACATGTCATAGCATAATATTTGTTATCCTTATAAAAGATACAACACTTTTTTCCAAACATGAAATAAAATCCTATGGTTTGCAAAATCAAAACTGAAATTTTTTTATGGTAACTAAAGTAACATAAAAATAATTATTTAATATAAGAACCAAACCACTAGGCAAGGTGAGATGATAATCTCCCACTACTAAGGATGCTAGTCTCGCAACATTTGTGGACTAGAGATCCACCTTTCCCTTTACAATCTTATCAAAATATACTTAGTTATTATATATAAATACAAATGTGTGAGCTACATGTTTCATCTAACACCCAAATTATAGATAAATATATATTTCATTCCATGACAAAAAAAATTGAAGTAGAAGCGTTGCCTTTCTTCTTTTTCCCAACCTTGAAATTCTTCTTCTAATGGCCTTTCTTGCCACATGCAAAGAAGAGAGACTCTAAATCATTTCCTTCCCTTTATATATTTGTATTTTTGGGAAATAATTTTCAATGGTTTCTATGGATTGGGTTTATCCTTAGACCCATTATCCTTACCCTTCCTCCTCTTGTTCACTATACGGACAATAGAATTGGTATTATTCATATCCATATCAGCTTGGAGAACTAAATACAATAGTTTTAGGAGTAAATTTTTATGTTATTAATATTTTAATTAAAAATAAAAGTTAAGAATCTTGGTGGTAAAGAGGAAAGAATGATATCAGTCATCAGTTCCTAGTTTATCTTAAACCCAAGGGATCCAAGTATCTCGATGTACCCAATCATCTTGATTACATTAGGTCCTACTTGATTACCTTATTCTAGATTACACCTACACATTACACTGGATATCTCATACCTTTCTTATCTTTCTCTCTCCTGATATAACTCTTGGATATGAGATAGCATTTTGTAGGTATCTTCATCCTCATGCATTTTTTTAGTTGTATGGAAATCAATGATAGCATAATAAATTGTACATCTTGTGCATCATCTACATGCTTTTTATATTTTTCTTTATCCACCTTTCATGATCCATGAGGGGGGCTTAGTAGTAAGTGAGGAATCTAACACATAAATATTTCTCTCTTGGCATAGTTATATGCACAAGTGTCTGTACCGCTCCTAGAAGTTATAATCGGTCCTGGTATTTTCTTTATCTAGGATTGATCGCATTGATAATGAACTAGAAATCTTGATTGCTATTTTATCTACAAAAAATAAACATATTAGTTAGTACTCTATCTTTATTACCTTTTTGACATTACCTATTAATTAATTTAATTTATTACACTATTTTATTGAATCCTAATATCTCTCAATACTAGATTCGTAATACTCTATCAATTAAGTATTCTAGTGAAAAGGGTCCTTAAAATAACTCTTCGTAGTCCAGGATATGGCTACACCACTACTTAGATAGTTTCAAAGTAATCACTGGATTGTACAACCGTATTGACTCATGGATCCTTGAATTGTTGAGTGAAGTCCTAGATTCTCATAATCATAACCTTAATTCCTTCAATGTTTTTCCTATAAATTGGAAAAAATCTAGTTATGTCTACTTATTTATTTCCATATTTAGTTAATTCATCCCATTGTTTTCATAGGAACTCCCCAATAATAGGAGGCACCCTCAACTATGGTTGAAGATCACCTCATACACCCGGTTTTGTTCAAATGTAATTAACAGAATGTGTTATGACTTAATATTACTTTGAGGTTTTTTAGTATTTATTAATGAATGAATTCGTTTTTTATTTGATATGTTCATAATATGTGATTGTTCTCATGACTGTACATGTAGTAATGTAATGTTTCATGAATTCTTGTCCCATTACATTGTTGATTTTTGGTGTTGGAGGTGCTTGGATGAGGCCTAGAATGGGCCTGGAGGATTTTTTCTATTACATACTAGAATCAGGGTGAATACATGACTTGTAAATCTTACATGTTTTGTAAGTGTGGTTCACGGCTTGTTCAGAACTGGTTCAAGATGTATAGACTTTTAGGTTAAGTAATTAAAAGTTCATGTGTTTTTAGGTGAAACTGAATCCTAAGGGTTACACAAGGTGAAAGGGGATTACGCGTCATGTAAATCCTTGATGTAGTGTAGTTATAAAGATAAAATTTTCTTGGGTTTTCCTCAAACCCTATTCTCTCTTCTTTCTAGGAGTTTGATGGTGCTCCCTTAAGTCATTTTGAGATTCCTTTCGATGAGGATTGATTCTTGACTTCCTATCTTCGATCCATAGTGAGTTATCCTCCCATTATCATTTGTTCCCTTCCCTTATTCTTTGTAGTTTCACTTTTTTGGTTAAATTTGGTTGGGGTTGTGTGTTTGGGATGCATTTTTATGATCTTTGGGTGCATTGTAGGTTGATATGTGGTTTATTTTGGTACATTTGTGGTTTTTAGGTGCTTCTTCTTTTCCCTAAAGTGCGCAATGAGTCAACAAATCTTCTTTGAGGTAGAGAATCCCTTTTTATCTTTATTATGTATCATATGGGAGGGTTTTTCTTTTATATATATATGTGGCTTATGTTTGTTCTAGCTTAATCAAATATAAATAATTTTTTATTTTAAAATTAAAGGTGAAAGGGTTTGTTTCGCATGTTTTTATAGATTTTATATTATTGTGATGTTGTGGATTATACCGTCTTGATGCCCCACTAAAAATTATGGTTATAGTGGGATTTGTTTACATTAGATATATTTATTGTGACTATTTTTCCTATTGTGATTGTTTTGATATCACCCTAAAATGGAAATTGATTAACCACTTATATTTAGATAATAAAATGATTTCCCCGTGATTATAGTTTATGTGATAACACCCCTAAAATGAAGTGGAATGTAATAAAATTCCCTTTGTAAATTTTTAAAATGATCTTGATGTGTTCTGATGTGTGGCCATGCTTGTGGGATAGAGATGTGTGGTTGTGGAATATGGGTATGATAATTTTTTAGCCATGATTTTAGGGCTATGAGGAGGTTTTTTTGTTTGTACTTTTGGGTCATCAAGGTGGCTTGTTTGGTTGTTCTTTTAGGGTAGTGAGGTGGTTTGTTTGTGATTTTGGGGCAGTAAGGTGGTGTGTTTGTACATGGTTTTAGGGTGGTGAGGTGGTGGTTTCTTTGTGCTAGATTCCTGAGTAGTGACGGAATAAATAATTGTTCAATAATGTTTTGAAATGGCATGGGTTGGTTTGGTTAATGGGATAGAAATGGCTGGTGAATAATTAAATAGTGGGATATGTGGTAAAATTTTGTTTTTGATAAATAATGAAATGAATTTTATAGATTATGTAATTTTTTGGAAATGTGAAATGGGGCTTGTGGCTAGGTGGTAGCAAAAGTGGTGATGTTGTGAGTTGATTAGTTCTTGGTTTTGAACCCATAGGTTGGGGTTGTGTGTGTGTGTGTACCTTTTATATTCTTGTAATTTCTATATGCACCCTACCCATGTCAAGCACCATATTTCGACACCCTCATTGTCACATAAGGATTTTTTTTCTTGACATCCAGTGAGGAGGACGTATGGTTGGGTGCCCACTCTTTCCAACTCTCCCTTCCAGGAGTGGTAGGTATTGCACAAACTATGGTGGCTAGAGTTATGTTAGTGCATTAGATGGTGGTTGTGATAGACTGGGTGTTTTCGGGAAAGTTGTGACCGTGATTGTGGGGTGGTGGCCCAGGTATTTTCAAGTGAGGTTTGATATGACCATTCTTGTGGGGAGACTTCTAGTGGGGGGTCATGCCTTGTAAAAGGAGGGAAAGAGGTTTATTTCCTACATGTTCATGATACCCTACTACTCTATTTATGGAAGTGGTTGTTTTGTGGCCTAGATGTTTTCAGGAAAGGTGTAATGGGGCTATTTTTGTGGGGTGAAGAGATCAGGTGTCTTCGGGTGAGGTGTTTTGTGACCGTGTTTGTGGGGCGGTGTGGTATATAGAACATATAGTAGCATCAGGATATATGAAGTTGGGATGTGAGAGTGGCATACTTGTGAGTAAGTGGTACAGGGTACCTTATATCGATATGTTTCTTGTTATATTATATTACTTGGATTTTTTATTTGGTGATCGTGCCTTGTTGAGGTTGGGTTTGGTTAGTATACCTTTATAGGTGATGTTTAGTTATACTATTTTCTCATAGGTGCATTAGGATTCTTTTTTCACATGTGCATGAGAGACTTTTGTTTTCCTACTAGGTATACTTGTATGATCACCCTATATATATAAAAGGTTTTTAGGTTTTTAGGAGGATTATATGGATTTTTTTAGACATTACTAGATCATACCTTGGATAGTTTTCATGTCACTACTTTAGCTTTACTTTTGGGTATTTACTTTGGATACTTTTATCTGTATCAGTTTTATCTATACATGCATATGGGGTGGTTTGGGTTTATTTTTATACTATGTCGTGGATTTTTTTGGATGATTTATCTTCTCTCCCAATCATAGATTATTATAGAGGGTAATGCCTCCCATTTCTTGATATTTTTATTCCCTCAGTGCTAGTCTCTAACCTAGGTCTAACTAGAGGGAGGACATGGGGGTCCTTATCTATTTACCCTCATTGTAGTATCTTTGGAGGGAGGGGGTCATGAAATATAGGTATCAAAGTTCATGGTTGAGAGATAGTATAGAGTTTTGATTTAGGCATAGTGAGGATTTCATGGTTTGGTATAGAAATAGTTCTTTTTGACCTTGGTGTGTGACATATTCTAGATAAACTGGCTAGGACATGGGATTTTAGGGCCCCTTGGGATCCAGTGCACATACTCTGAGCTTACTGGATATCCAAGTGAATCTGAACTCTTTGTAGGGTAAAGACCTATGAGAGGTAAATTTATCATAATGACTTGTTTTCTTATTTGAATTGGGTTGTTTTGGGAATATTAAAATGAATAAAATTAATTAAAATTAATCTTAATAAAATTCCACACTACCTGGGCTTAAGAAATATTTGTTTCATCTTTCATCTATGGCTCATGTTCATTTTTTTCATGTGGATCAGGTAGTTGAGGTTCAGCATGATGATCTATTTGATCGTCGTAGAGTTGATCTGGCATAGGAGGATGAGGCTTGGAAGAGGGTGTTGTATGCTTTTCAGCAGTAGGATTTGGGAAAGTATAAGGTAAGTGTTTTATATGTGGAGATAGAGAGCTGGATGGAGGAGAATGAGATCGCTTTTAGTTATATATTGGACCTAATAATGTATTGGGTTCCTTTTGTAGTCAGTATTATGCAAGGAGTTTCTCATCAGTGGTAGAAATTGTATTTGGGGGAGAAAAAGGAAGCTGATGTTTCATGGGTTGAATTTCAAAAAGAGTTTCGGGAAGAGTTCCATTCATTGAATATGAAGGTAGTGAATAGCCATGAGATTCTTTATCTTTATCAGGGGAGTATGTTTATGTGAGAGTTGGGAATCAAGTTTAAGGACCTTCTTCACTTTTCTCCAAATTCTATTTCTAGATGATGATTCTCGTGGGAGTGTCTTGGGGAGGCACACCATCCTTCTATCTAGTATGCAGTTACTCCTTTTATGTTTCCAATGTATCTAGAGGTTTAGAATAAGGTGGGGGTGATTGAGAAGGTTAACTCAAAATGAGGTTTTCCCTGAGAGAGGAACCATCAGGGTTCCTCAAGGATAATATTTTTTAGTGGTGGGCACCAGGACCTTTGATGTTTCGACTAGCAGGGAGTCGAATTCAGCAGCTTCCTTTCCAAAATTTTGGGATCAGTGGTTTTCATGATTTTCTTGGGGACTTTATACCAGTGTTTTTTGGTTTTGGGGTTATTTTACATCGCCAGAACTAGTTCCTAATGGTTGCCTGATCTTATTTTGGTATTAGATGATAGGTTCAACGCCGGCCTCAGCAGTAGTTTCCAATGAGATAGTTTCATTAGTAGGGATAGAAGGCTTATGATCCACTGAGGGGATATGCATTAGGTAGAGTCCTACCTTAGTATGTTCCTCATTTTTAGGGATCCTAACCTGGGCATGACTATGGAGGTGTTCATCAGTAGATAGGTAGAGGAGGTGGACATGGTCAGTTGCACGTAGTGGAGGTAGTAGTGCTAGAGGGTCCCAATATCGTTAGAGGTATGATCAGATTGTTTAGAACTATTTTTTGTGCCTTATTTGATTTAGGGATTCACATTCCTTTGTTGAAACCTCTCTAGACCATAGTCTTGGACTAGACATAGAGAGGCTTCCCATTCCCCTAGTATTGACTACACCAGTCAGAGGCTAGACCATCTTGTTTGATGTGTGATGGCGGTGTAGACTGATGATGGGGATGCATCAGTACTTTGGTGATATTTTATTGATATAGATTCAACCATACTATGTTATCATTAGAATCAAGTGGTTGTATTCCATGCATGTTGTTATCGACTGCTTCGAGAGGAGATTCATGTTTTTGAATGTGGATAGTCAGCGTCTGGTTTTCATTGGTGAGTAGGGTTGTCAGGTGGGAAGTCAATGTGTGGAGCCACTTATTTATTTTTTGGATGATTTTTTGGTGTAATTAGTATAAAATATTATAGTGGAGGTCCCCATGGTAGTTTGGGATTTCTTGGATGTTTTCCCTGAGGAGGTTGTGATGCTACCCCTTTGACATTATGTTGAGTTTGGGAAAGACTTGCAGCATGGTGCTTCTCTAATTTTGATGGATCATTATCATATGGAACCTTCTGAGTTGTAGTATTTGAGGATTTAGATAAATGATATGATTCGTAATGGTCTTATTTGTCCCAAGGTGTCATCATGGGGTGATCTAATGTTGTTCTCCAAAAAGGAATATGGTAGTCTAAGGTTGTGTATAGACAAATGGAGGTTGAACCAGGTGATGGTCAAGAACCATTACCCTCTTCTATGGATAAATGATCTTTTTTAATATATTAAAGGGGTGACTGGGTTTTCTAAGATCGATCTGCAGTTTGGATATCACCAGTTGAGGGTGAAAAATGGAAATATCCTAAAGACTACCTTTAGATGCATTTATGGAAAATTCAAGTTTTTAGTTATTCTATTTGATGTTATGAAAATAATATCCATGTTCATGGGGATTATTAACTCCACATTAAATGGGTTCTTGGACCAGTTTTTCATCATATTCATAGATGATACCTTGATCTAATCAAAGTCAGAGGAGGAGTATATCGATCATCTCATAACTATTTTGTATGTTATTTGATTCCACCAGCTTTATAGAAAGTTGTCCAAATTTAAGTTTTTTATATGATAGATGAATTTTATCAGGCATGTGGTGTCTCAATAGGGTTTGATAGCAGACCCATCAAAGGTCTAGGTAGTTGTTTCTTGGGAATCACGTAAAAAAGTGGTATAGATTTGTAGTTTTCATGGTCTCATGGGCTATCATTGGTGGTTTGTTCTTAATTTATCTCAATTTATATCAATATTAATAAATTTTACTAGGAAGTATCAGGATTTTGTGTGTACTGGTCATTTACATGAATCATTCAGTTACCTGAAGAGGAAGTTGTTCAGTGCTCCTATGCTTTAGTTTCTTGAAGAGGGTGTGATGTTTGTGGTGTTTTGTAATTATCCCCATCTGGGATTGGAATGTGTGTTGATATAGAAATGAGTGGTGATATCTTATGGGTCTAGGCAGTTATGTCCCCATGAGCATAACTATGTCATAGAAGATATGGATTTAATAGAGGTTGTGTTTGCGCTGAAGTTGTGGTGGAATTACCTCATTAGGGAGCACATTGTGGTCTTCACAGATCACAATAGCTTGAGGTATATCTCTTATCAGTGTGATTTAACTTTCATAAGTGTAGGTGGATATATTTTCTTTAGGATTAAATTTTTTTATCTCTTACACCTCATGAAAGGGGAATGTTGTTGCTGACACTTTGATCAGGAAGTCACGGAAGGGTGATGTTTAAGAGTCTGGGGTTGCTTGGTGAGTGATGGAGAATTTGGAAGCCTTGCACTTAGATTCAAGGGTGGATAGTGGTACAAGATTCTTATTTCAGATGACGGTGTAGTATTATCTAATGCAGTAGGTGGAGGAGTCTCAGTGGGGAGACTCAGAGGAAGAGGTGATGCATGATTGTGTTGTCCATGGTGATGCTTTTGAGGGATGGTTAGAGGATGTTTGGAAACTGTTGTTGTTTTGAGAGAGGTTATTTATTTCAGTATCAATGCATATGGGAGTACTTAATGAGTTTCATAGATCGCCTTTGTTTTTACACCCATGGGTTTACAATATGTACCATGGCTTTAGGATGTAGTTTTGGTGGCATGGTATGAAATAAGAAGTTGCAGAGTTTATGGAAAAGTGTTTGGTTTTCTAGTAGGTATAGGTTTAGAATCATGTTCCTAGATGTTTCTTACAGCCTTTGAATTTTCTCTAATGTAAATGGGTTGAAATCTTGATGGATTTCCTCATAGGTTTACACAAATATCAGGGAGTCTGTGATGCTATCTAGGTGATCATGGATCGGTTGATGAAATATCCCACTTCTTAGTGAAAAAGGAGTTGTACATAGTGGATGCTTTCTCTAAGAGGTATATGGATGAGGTGGTGTAGTTTCATGGATTTATGGGGTCCATTTTCTCTAATAGTTATTCAGGTTTTACCTTATGAGTTTGGAGGGGATTTCAGTGTGCTTTAGGCAGTCAGTTATGCCTCTACACTACATTCCACCATCAAACAGATGGGTAAAAATAGTCGACTATATAAACATTGGAGGATTTGTTGCAGGCATGAATCTTGGACTTTATTAGATCTTGGGTATGTCATCTTACTTTGGTTGAATTTTATTATAATAATATCTATCACTCTTCCATTGGGATGTCTCTATTTGATAATTTTATAGAGGAGACCATGTCATTTTCTATTTTACTAGATGAAGGTTGGGGAGGCAGCAGTTCTTGGTCCTTATGTGGTGTAGAGCATGATAGAGAAGTTTTATCTTGTTTATGAGAGGTTGAAAGTAGTGCAGGAAAAAAAATAAGTCTTATGTCGATCTCTGGAGGAGTCCCTTGGAGTTCTATGTTACAGAACAAATGTTGTTGAATGTTTCCCCTCAATGTGGGTAGTGTAGTTTTGGTAGGGGTAAATATTTCTACCATGTTTGTTGGTCCCTTTGAGGTGTTGGGGAGAATTGGAGAGGTGGATTATCAGTTGTTATTTCCACCATGATTAGAGAGGATCCACAGCTTCTTCTACATCTCCCATATTTTTTTGGTATCTTCATGATAACTCCCATGTAATTGACTATGGATATTTGGGTATTGAGAATTATGTAACATTTGTGGAGCGGCCAGTAGAGATCTATGATCATCAAGTGAAGGAACTATGTGGATGGAACATTCCTTTGGTTCCTGTGTTTTGGATTCATGGTGGCCTAGATGAGAGTACTTGGTCATGAGAGACGCATATGTATGTCAATTACCCATAGCTAGAGTTATTATTTTTCTGTTTTTCTTTGTGATGTGTTGTTTCGATCCTTATATTTCATGAGATGTGTTGCATTCCCTTATTGTGATGTGTGTTGTGTAATGTGTAATAAATTCTAGACATATGAAAATAGGATTACCTGATTCCTAATCGAGATGCATTAACTACGATGTGATTAAACCTATGTGAGTGAGTTAGTGTCACCCAAAGTGGATAGTATCTTGAAATAAGGAATTATATTCCTTGATTCATGGGCTCGTAGAAGTTTGGTTCATTGGTTTTGTAGTGGTTGTGTGTAAGTGTGGTTGTGTGAGAGGATATGGTTTGTGGTTGTGTGGTGATGAGGTTGTACGAAATGTTTTGAGGACATTTGGTTTGGCATGTTTGGATGGTGGTAGCATTGAGGTTTGAAGAGATCCTTGAGTGGTATCTCAGGAGGAGGTTGTTTGGTCCCCCTTTCCTTCTAGGGTTGGTTTTGGATTCTTGAGGGAAATAATCATTTTATAGGTATCTGATGTAATAATATGAGTCTTCCCATCCCCTTTGTCAGTGTTTTTGTGTTGGGGTGCTTCGATGAGGCCTAGAGCGGTCCTAGAGGAGTTTGGATGTTAAATGAGGGAATTAGGATGAATAAAAGATGTGTAAATAATATACAATGTGTAAGTGTGGTTCATGGATTTTTTAGGACTAGTTCATGATGTGTAGATTTTTTAGGTTAAATAATAAAAAAATGAAAAAACTTTCGGTGAAACTAGAACCTTAGGATTACATAACATGATAGGGGATTACACATCATGTAAATCCTTGATTCAATGTAGTTATAAAGCTATAATGCACTTGGTTTTTCATCAAATCATATTCCCTCTCTTGTTCTAGGTGGTCAAAGGTGCTCCCTTGAGGCATTTTGAGATTCCTTTTGATGGAGATTGATTCTCTAGTTCCCATCTTTGATCTACAGTGATTTATCATCTCATTCACATTCTTTACATTCCGTTCTTCTTTAGAGTTTCACTATTGTGGTGATATTTGATTTGGATTTTGTGTTTGGGGTGAATTTTTATGATCTTTGGGTGTGTTTTAGGTTGATCTGTAGTTTCTTTTGGTGTGTTTTTGGTTTGCGGGTGCATATTCTTTTCCCTGCAGTGCATAGTGAGTCAGAAAAGATTATTTGAGATAGGGAATCCCTCATTTCTATTTATTTTGTATCATGCTGGAGGGGTTTTATTTTGTTTATTTATGGTTTATGGTTTTTACAGATTAATCAAAGATAAATAATTTGTTAATTTTAAATTAAATGGGAAAAGGATTTTTTCATGTTTTTATAGATTTGATATTATTGTAATGATGTTGAATGTACAGGCTTGATGCCCCACTAAAAATTATGGTTGTTGAGGGATTTTATAGTGATAGATATATGTATTGTGTCTACTATGAATGTTGTCCCTATTTTTACTATTGTGATATCACCCTAAAATAGAAATTGATTAACCACTTATATTTTTCTAACAAAATGGTTGTCCTAGGATTATGGTTTGTGTGATAACGCCCCTAAAATAAAGTGGAATGTGATAAAATCCTCTTTTTAAATATATAAAACAATCTTGACGTGTTGTGATGTGTGGTTGTGCTTTTGGTACAGTGATGTATGGTTGGGTAATTTGGGGTTAATGATTGGTTGGTTGTGATTTTGGGATGGCGAGGTGGTTTTTTTCATGCTTTTGGGGTGGTGAGGTGGTTTGTTTGGCCATTATTTTGGGGCAGCGAGGTGTTGGTTTCTTTATTTTAGATTCTTGGGTAGTGATGGAATAAATAATTGTTCAATAATGTTTTGAAATGGTATGGGTTTTTTTAAGCGATGGAAATGTCTAGTGAATAATCAATTGGTGGGATGTGTGGTAAAATGTGGTTTTTGATAAATAATGAAATAAATTGTCTAGATAATGGAATTGGTTGGAAATGTGAAATGGGTATTGTGTATTATTGTTTGGTGTTATTCATTTAGAGGTGGTAGTGAAAGTGGTGATGTTGTGAGTTGATTAGTGCATGGATTTGAACCCATTGGTTGTGGTTGTGTGTGGATATATATATACCTTTTAAATTATTGTGATTTTTATACACACCTCACCCACATAGAGCACCATTTGTTTACACCCATACAGTCACATGGGGGTTGTTTTTTTCAACATCTAATGGGGAGAATGGATGGATGGGTACCTGCTCTTTCCTGCTCTCTTTTCCATGAAAGGTAGGTATTTCACAGGTTTTGATATTCAGAGGTATGTTAGTTCATTAGATGGTGTTTGTGATAGCCCAGGTGTTTTTAGGTAATACGTGATCGTTCTTGTGGGGTAGTGGCCTAGGTGTTTTCAGGATAGGTGTGATATGACCATACTTGGGGGTGGATTTTGGTGGGGTTCATGCATGTTAGGAGTATGGAATTAAGTTGGTTTCCTACATGTTCATGATGCCCTAATACTCTAGTTATGGAAGTGGTTTTGTTGTGGCCCATGTGTTTTTGGGTAATGTGTGATGTGGTCATTATTATGGGGTGGCGAGCCCAATTTTCTTCAGTTGAGGAGTGTTGTGACTATGCTTATAGGGTGGTGTGGCATACGAAAGAGATGGGAGTTCCAGGACATATGATGTTGGGGTGTGAGAGTGGAATACAAGTAAGAAAGTAATGATAGGTACCTTATATCATTATACTTATTATTATATTATATTACATAGCTTTCATTATTTGGTGAGCACACCTTGGTGAGGTTGGGTTTGGTTAGTATACCTACATAGGTTCTATTTAGTTATGTTGTTTTCTCACAAGTGCATTATTATGCTCTTTTCACATGTTCACAAGAGACTTCGGTTTTCCTAATGGGTATACTTGTATTCTCACCCTATGTATATAAAATATTTTTAGGTTTCTAGGAGGATTACATGGACCATGATGGATATTACTAGCTCATACCTTGGATAGTTTCCATGTCACTACTTTAGCTTTTCTTTTGGGTATTTACTTTGAGGCTTTTAACTATATCTATTTTATTTATACATGTATGTGGGGTGTTTTTGGTTTCTTTTTATATTATGTCTTGGATTTTTTTGTGGATGATTCATCTTTTCTACCAATCCAATATTATTATAGAGGGTAATGCCTCCCATTTCATGAGATTTTTATGTCCTTGGTGATAGTCACTAACCCAGGGCCAATTGAAGGTGGGACTCGAGGGTCTTTATATCTTAACCATCATTTTGGAATATCTAGAGGTAGGGTTCAGGAAAAGTAAATATAAAACATTCATCGTGTCTTTATTTTTTTAATTTATACATTATTTATTTATTATTTTATGTGGTCCTATAAACATACATATTCATAAAAATAATAAATAGTTCATAAATTAAATAAACTACCAGATTAATATTGAGAATTTAGTATTGGTTGATCCAATGGATCAACCGTGACCCTAGGCATAAAATAACTGAGTCGTTTCTAACTCGTATCATAGCCCACACCCCAACCCGGTGTTTCGACATCTCATCTGGAATACCACCTCAAATCAGCAAGGTCCATGTCTTATAATGGCATCATCATCATACATAAATATACTCACATGTAGGAGATGGGGTCTTGGTAAGTGAATATATATATATATATAGTTATATTAATATACACACAGGCACTTATACATATTAAGAGAATAAGGATGATGTGTAGACCATCAAAAATAATAAACTATTACATTCACTACACGTAGTTATAATAATTAATTAAATGAATATAAACCCATAAAAATATTGGTCGGTTAATTCTCAAGACTAGTGGAAATATAAATTAAATTTACAATAAAAATTTAAATGTGCTAAATTCAAGTTGATGGAAATTAAATTAATTAAATGAATTTTATTAATTTAAGTAATTTATTTTGTTTATTCCCACAAATAATTTAATTTTATTCCAAAAAATAAATTAATTTTCAAATATTAAATTTTATTTTATTTTTTAATTAAAATTTTTAAATAAATTTTTGAATATATATTAATTTTTTCCCATGCCTTGTGTGTCTCAAAAACCCGTTATAGGGTTTTCAAGCTTTCCCAGACCCATAGGGGTTGGGTGAGTCAGGAATAACCCATCCTGGCCCATTCTAGGTTTGGAAGGAACTACATAGGCCCATTATAGATCAAGAAGAACCCACCTGGATCCTTTACGGGTCATGCAGAATCCATACAGGCATGCGGGTCAGCTGATCACTGCATGATGCTGCATTGGGGGTTAATCGGGGTTGAGGTCCACCATACACATGGGGGTCGATCATGTATAGGTGGTTGGTGGTCAATCAAGTGAGGTAGTGTTGGTTTTTGGGTAGTTGGCCTCAATAGCGGAAGTGGGGGAAGGGGAAGTAGACTACAATGATGGAGGCAACGGCCATCGCGGGTGGCCGAGAGATGGTGCAGGCAGCTACTGCACGACAGGGCTAACTGCAGTGGAGAAACCAAATGGGAGGTTATGGTTCATGTTGGAGGATCACTGGAGGAGGAGTTCGTAGGGCCAGACGGTTCCAAGGGACGATGGGAGCTGATAGAAGCGGCTACTACATGGTGACAGCATGAGGTGAGGCTGAGGCGGGGTGGTTTCAACCCCTCTAATTTCTATGGGAAGCTAGTTTTTTTAAAAAAAATAGATTTTTTAAACTCTAACATGGACAACCTATTCCACCCCCACTTGTACATATGTATTTTTTATCATATTTTTCTTTTCCAACACCCACTATCCAATTTTCTTTATTAAATTTTTCATAGCCTATTGTATATAGTCTTTTGAAATTTTCTTCCATGTAAAAGAACTCATTGACCAGAACATATCCAGCCACCGGATTCTGGCCGGAACCTAACCGGAACTAGATTACTTGATAAATTCCTGAAAAATAATAACACAGACAAACAATTATATGTATGTGTGTGTGTGCGCTCTTCGATTTTTTTCTTATAAATAACGGTTTTGATCTACATTATAAATTCAGATGGTCATAACTTGGCCATCCAAAATCAGATTGAAGCATAGTGTCTTAATTTATGAGTAAACTAAATCCATCTACTTAAATTTAAGGAAATTTTAATTTTTATTTGATTATAAAATTTACACGATCACTCTGATAAAAATTATTAGTACCAGGGGGCACAACGGAATCATATGGGCCAGGTATTTAAAATTTTCATCATTGTATTGATGTAAATTCATCATCTCTAATGATCTGAGACCTAATAAAAGTCATGGATATCATTTGAATTAATTCAAACATAAAAATAAAATGAATGATTACCTTGTTCAGATTTATTGAGTGTTCAAAAACACCTTGTCACCAGCAACCATTGCTCAAAGGATCCAAGGTCACTTCCTTTTAGACCATCCACACACACATTAAGAGTTTGTGATAATGTTTTTCATTGAAATCTGGGTGCTAGCGCGGAGGTCCGGTGAAGGCTTTAATGTCCCAATGATCACTATTATCTTATTCCTTAGATCTATGAAGAATATTGATAATTAAATGCTTGGAATGAAGAATTATCTCTCTAGGTTACAGGAAAGATGATAAAGTAGATCCTAAATTCTATTGGATGAATAGTCTCTTAGAAATGAGCTCCCTCTTACTTATATATAGTGGAGGTTAAACACCTGAAAAGGTTTCCCCAACCCATATATAAATAACTCCCATTAAACAGGCCATAAATGACACATTATGACCAACTAACTAATTCATAAACATCATTTATATTTTTATCACTTTCTATTAATATAATAAATATATCATGTGATAAAAGAAATTCATTAACTCAACTTGTAATTCCCAAAAATATTAAACAAACCTTGAATATTGAAATAATATTCATTCATGTTATATTTTTCCATGCATTCACTTAATACCTTGTGAATACTTTTAATAAATAAATTCAAATCCAATTAATATATACTCAAATAATAATGAATTTATTTATTCATTGGAAATTGTTTATTTTTAGGAATCTCTCAAACCCCATAGTGGGGCTCGCCATGTCCTTTACTCATATTCATCATAATTGAGCATACTTCTGAATAAACTAAGTGTGTGACCCTCTAAGACCTTATCTCAATAGTAGTGAATATTATTCATAGACCAAGAGAAGAGTCTAGAAATCCATCATGGGCCATAAGAAGATAAAGAAAATTTATAGTAATGACAACCTTTCCTATAAACACATATCGATTAATATAATCTCTTTATCATAGGATATCTCATAAAGTAGGATGTACACCGTGTGTCATCATCCTCTCTTACTTTATTATACATTGACCTTACTAAAAAAACTTACCTTCTTCTACCATAGACATGGATTTAATAAAGGTACTACTATACAGATAAACTAGGCCTTAGATATCACTTTATTTTGGAAGATACAAATTATATCTTGATTATTCAATAAGTTTAATACCACTAATGATGAACCAAACACAAACTACTTCAGTATGAAATCAATTATATATTTTTAATCTTGCATCAAAGTACATAATCAAATAGTATAAACTGATAATAATCTCAATTCATGAGACCATTATACGTGTATGTGGATAGGAACTACTAATAACACTTGAAACATACGGTGTTCCTATTGGTGGGTAATTCCTCATGATCTCATTTACTCGAGATCACCAAGTGTGAACTTCATGAGAAGAAGTATCAATGCTTATGATCCCCCAGGTTCGGATGGTCTCATATAATATATATCCTTATAGTATGATTTATTTAGACTATAGGAAAAACATTAAGATTGCTATCATGGTATCTCTAGGTTCTCATTATAGCCTAGGAACTACTATAATCTTTTGATACATCATGTAATCCAAGGAAATTATAATAAATATAGTCGATAAAGATGTATCAACACTATTATGGTAAGGTAAAAAAAATTATATATCAAATTGTATACATTCAATTGTAATCAAAGTATATACATGAGTTGGGTCTAGGGAACCCACTTCTAACAGATTTCCATAAAAAGTGTTAGAAACCTTCACCAGTAGGACTTATTATATTTTCACTATTCCACATGTACTTCGTAAAACATTCTTTTTTTGTAAGTAATTCTTCTTCACTTAATTTCCTAGCAATAAGAAATAACTTCCTTCTTCAAATTCTATTGAAAACTTGTGTATGATCTTCTCAATTAGTTTTTTCATCCATTTTCTTTGTCTGGTCAACTGTCAGGAGAACTCTATCAGGTTCCTTCTAAAAACTGATACCAATTTCATTCACTCTATCCATACATTCACCTTTTTATATAGTCTCTCTAATCCTGAATGATATGAAACTATATTAGGTTTCCAACTGATGCCTCTTCCAACTATCTGATTTCTGGATTTCTAACTTTATTCATTTGATCATTTCAACACATCATTTATATAATAACAACTGATGGGAAACTCCATCAAGAAATTGACTATCTTTTGTTTCTTCACAAGGAATATTTGATCAACTTTGTAATTCAATATCACTTCAGCTAATTTATTTATTCAATAATATTGTTCATTTTATTATGTAAAAACACCACATCTATATATTAGTGCTTAAGGTAAAACCAGTGGGAGAACCAATTTATTTTCTCACTTAATGAAAACTCAAAATTTGAATCTAACACTCAAAAAAATTTCACCAGATTCTTATTAGAGCTTATAAAGTATTCTTGAAGCTTCTTGAAAACCCAAAACTAATAACTTCCTACAAAATTCTTTAACCACAGTGTTAAGTAACTTCATAAAAAATTATTAACACTTCTCAAGAACCATGATCTTCCTTTGTGATTTTATGAACATTAATAGATCATCTCAGCATTAAATCATTTTTAATATCTTTATGAAAGTTTCTATAAAGACCCTCAAACCAAAAAATATTATAACAAAAATTAATCCATTAAAACTTTTTCATAGTGTTTCTATCTAAGGATACTCCTACTGATTGTTCCATTAAATATTTGTAGAAACATTTTAGAAAACTTCCTCTAGACACACTTCCACTGATGAATTGACTCAAAAATATTTTTATATTTTATTTATACACCATCCTCTAAGTGATTAAATTTAAATCAAAATATATGTCCAATAACTTCAACCAAAAAAATCAGTCAAAATACTTGGAAATGTCTATTTGATGTAATCTGCTCGAAAGCATGAGCAACCTTTTTTTGATTGGAAACATTCACAAAATATTATCTAATGGAATTTTTATTATTGGAATTCATTTGTTCTGACTTCATATGATTAGAATTAATCCATTTAGACTTCATCTGATTGGACTTTGGCCATTTGGACTTCATCTGATGACATCCCACAAAATCTTCCCTTTGAACTTTCTACAATATTCCTATATCCAATAAAATTAACACACATTAGACACAAAGTATTATCATCTAAACCTTTATACAATATATTAATCCGGGAAACACACCCTTATAAATTCATAGTATGAAAATTTTATATACAAATTAATTTCTACTCCTTTCTACTTACACTTGGATCTTGAGATATTTCAAAAATCATGATGTTGGTAACAATTGGAATAGAAAATCATCACCAAATTTAAATATTGAATACTTTTTCTAATGGAACATGAATTATTATATCATAAAACATTCCACACAAAACATAATATGAAACCCTCAGTTCAAAATCATCCATCTGATGGACTAGGTTCAGAAAACTCAGTCCAGACTTCTCCATCTATTCACTATTTGTTAAAAGGATTAACAATGTTAGGTGTCTTATGTTAAAAAAAAGATAATATAAGGAAGACACCTTCTTCAAGACAAAAAAACTACCAATAAACATCTATTAGATCCTTTGAAACACCTCTAATCATCCTATTCACAACAATACCCCCTTTGGATGTTGTTTTAAACTAAGAAATATAAATCACTAAAAATTCATAACTTATGAAATGGATTATTTATCCAATAATGAAAAGTCGACATGACTAAAGTCAGTGTAGGAAATGAGAATAATTGAACAATAACACCAGGTAGTCCATAAGCTGTGAATTAATAAAAAAATTATAAAAATTATAAAAAACAACTTCTTCAACTTTATATTTTAAATCAAAGACCTCTTTAGTGAGGGTAGAGGGAGACCCATTACATAGCCCAAAGGCCCAAGGACAAGTGTCCTAAATACAAGGCTTAAAATACCATTGCCACATGATTATTAACCTGGTATAGTGACAAAAAACTTCAAAATATATGTAAGGAACCTCTAGAAGTGGTGCATAAAATTTTATTTAAATTGTGGAATTTTTTTCCAGTGTTTTCCATATTTTTGGGCCTCAAAAATCAGGATTTTTTTTTGAAAAGGAAGTATACTCACATAGAATTTTTTTTGGATTATATAGCACCTAAATAAATTTATGGTGGTTTTTCTAGAAAAATAATCTAGACCACATAGGAGTTTGAATATGAAAACCACTTGTAAAGTATGTGTAACCATAAAGAGAAGTTAATAAAGTAATGGATTCTGTACATAATTTGTTCTTTTCAAAACACAAATGGAGTTTTTTCTTTTATGGTTGAAGACAATGAATTAGAGTATTTCACAAAGGGTGTTTTCATTTTCAGATGAAGGTGGTGTTTCATAGGTTGTATGTACACTTAATTTGAGAGAGAATTGATCTTTAAATTTGTTAATGGTTGTAAACTAGGAGAGAAAGTGAGTCTTCTCTAAACCTTGTAATAGCAGTGCGCTTTAGTGGATTTGGTACATTAGCACATTTCCTTTTTATGCTCCTTGAATGTATCCTAGTGATGGTGATCCAAGTAAAATTGTTATGTCATGTGTAATTATCATTTATTTTGTTCTATTATAAAGAGAGAGAATAATTTTTTTTATATATCACACTCTAATTTACCCCCCCCCCCCTCTTAGGGTATTTAACCAAGTTGTTCTAACAATTGGTATATGAGGAAATGGTTAAAATCAGTGTTTCTCTTTCAGTGATTTCAATGGAGGTTATTAATTATAAATGGATCCTGATCTTAGATGTAAAAAATCATTTGTGGAAGAATCGGATACAAAACTACTTCCAATCATTAGGTATTGATGTCTTTATAGATTCGATGTATATTATTTATGCTAGTATGGATAGTGTATTTTTATGAGAAGCAGACTTAAGAGAATTAGATATTTATGTCAATAGAATCAATTCCTTAGAATTATATTTTATCTAACATGATTTACATTAAGGTTATTTCATGTAATTTAATGCGTTTCATGTGGGAAAATCAGTTAAATATCTATGAAGGCTATTAAAAATTTAGAGAATCAAAATTACAGGTTATGTGGAACAAATATGAGGACCGTAGAATGCACCCCAATGAGTCTTTAGAAGCATTATTTGACCGGGTGAATGTTGTTGTGGAATACATGCATGATCTCAAACAAATTCTTAAAGATGTAAATATACTTAATAACGTCTTGAGAAGATTTCAACCTTGGTTCAATTATAAATTATCTTTACTAGAAGATAAAGATTCAAATTAGATCACATTGGATAGTTTTCAAAATTATCTTATCACATATGATATAAGAAATGATGATAATGAGTTTTTCGAAAAAGGGAAGTCTAAATAGGTGTCATTAAAGGCCATGAAGAATCTCACTATTAAATATGGTTAGGAATAAGAAGATATGGATAAAGTCATATCATTCATTTCCTTAAATCTGTGAAGAGGAAAAGGAAATTTCAAGGGGAAACTTTCTCTAGAATGCTTTCGATGTGAAAAGGTTAGACTTCTTATAGCAAGGTATCCTAATAAATTCTAATATGATGATGAAGATGAAGTTGAAATCCCCATGAAGAATTATTCATCCTATGTGAAAGGTAATAAAAATTTTAAGTGGCGTTTATTCAATAAGAAGAACCAAATTTCACAAGAGAATGATAGTTCTATAGAATCTGAGGCAAAATAGGTGGAGGACTACAAAGTTTATAGGGAAAATTCTATTGTGTAATTGTAGGTAAATCTCAAAAAAGAGAAGAAAGAAGTAATGATGAAGGAGATATTGAAGTAATGGTTTATCTCTATGATGAATTAGAAGCCTCTCTTTAGGATATACATGTTTATTGAACCAAAACCGAGAAATCTAATATAGTGTTTCATGATGGAAAACTCTATATGTAGTAGTAGAAAGCAGAGGAGTCTGATCTAAAGGAATGAATTGAAAATGTTAAGTAATCAATGGTAGGGACATAAAAAAATCATTGAGTAAAATCTTAAAGTTTAATAATAAAAAAGGGTTATTTATGGTTTGAATAACACAGAAAAAGATCAAATCAAATATATCGAAGAACTCGAATAAGGAATTTTTTGACCTGTGAAGAAAATTAAATGATCCATAGGGACTATTGAATTGTGGTATGACATTGAAAAGTAGATCACTCGAGTGATAGAAAATATGTAAGTGGATCATACAGGTCTAAAAAACAGAAGCAATAGTCATATCCAAATAATAAGGCTGGTATGCGGCTTGATCAAAAAAATAAAGTTGTGATGATTGATATCAAGTTGCAAGTGACCACTCCAAGGTTGAAAATTGATTTGTGTAAAAATCAGAATCAAAAGGTTTATAGACTACAAGGAAAAACTGGTCCTATAATAATAACTCACTGTAATTCACCTCATAGAAGGTGTTATTGTTATGGAAAAACTAGACATTCCCAAAATGATTGTTCCATAGACAAAATGTACTGAAGGGAATAAGATCAGTAAAGGTGGCCACATTGAGATCAATATTCCAAGAATTATTTTGATGTTCATGGTTTCTAGTGTGGAGGATTCAAACACATTGATATATATTTATCATCAACAACATGGAGTAATATTCCAAAGAAGACCCAAATTAGTTGTAAGCATCATCTCAAAGAATCATGAAATGATATTAAAATACAAAATCAATTTGCAACTCAGCAAGATGAATTTGGTCCATCATACTCTAAGGAAGATCAAGAATATCAGTCCATAATAGGTATTAAACCAGTGAAATTGATCAAAAAGAAAAGATCATAGTAAATAGTGGTTACATAGATTTCCCTTAATTAATTATATCATTTGGTGTATGGATCCTTGATAGTGGATGCACATCCCATATGATGGTGAATAAGGAACTTGTAACATGCATCGAATATGACAAGGAGGGTGCTATCGAATTTCGAAATGATGAAGGGTTGAAGATTATTGTCTCAAGGAAATCCAAGTTTAGGGAAAATTTATAATAAGTGAGGATGTATTGGTTGTTGAAGGCCTCAATCAAAACATGATAATTTTTAATTAATTGTGTGACTTGGGGAATGCTATAATATTTACCAAGAAGTTTTGTATAATCAAAGTAAAATACGGTACAATTATTTTGCAGGGTAAGTTTGTGAAGTGGAATCTCTACCTTGTGAGTAGAGAAGAAGATATGTGATTTCTATCTAGATAGGGAAAAAAGTTGTGGAATAAATGGTTTGTACATATTTTCCAACCATCCCTGGAAGATCTGGTTAAATTTGATGTAGCCCAAGATATCACCAAGCTATCACATAATCACAATCACACATGCAATTCTTGTCAACAAGGTAAGATTATTAGAAATAAGTATAAGGGAAAAGAAAAAATCAACCATAGTGATTGAATTGGTGCATGCAGATGTGTGGGAAATTATCTCTCCAAGGTCCATTAATGGGAAGAGGTATTTTATTCTATTCATTGATTATTTTAGTAGGATGGAATGGGTATTTTTCATTTCCCACAAGTCTAACATGTTTAGTTTTATAACATAATATTATAAAAAATATAAAAGGATGATTGGATATAGGATTTTGAAGTTATGAACTAATAATGGTATTGAATTCAAAAACATCAAAGTGGAGGATTATATCAAGAAACACAAGATAATTCACCATGTTTTGATGGTGATAACTCCTCAATAAAGTGGAGTGGTTGAGAGGAGAAATTATATTATAAACAACATTTCCATAATAATACTTATTGAAAAAGACCTACTAGAGAAATTATGGAGGGAAGTATCTTGACATCAGTCTACATATCCAATCAGTATTTTTTGTGTTCGAAAGAATAAAAGACTTAGTACGATCTACGATATGGAAAGAAGCCAACATTGAAATACTTTAAAATCTTTGGCAGTAAGTTTATTCTCAATAATGAGAAACAAAGAAAGTTTTAGTCTCATGGATATGACGATATATTCCTTGGATACTTAGGAAAAATTAATTAATATAAATACTTAAAAAAAAGTCTAGGAAAAGTGGTTAAACTAAATGGTATCACTGTAGTAGAAAATGAAAAGAATCTTCAACAATACAGTTAATAGTTTCCTAATTATAGTGATGATGAGGAAAGAAACTCAGGAGTAAAGTAGAAAATAATAATTAATAAGAAGATACTCATGATGAGTATAATGAATTCAAATATGTAACTACACATAATCCAAAGAGTTGATCTAAAATTGAAAGGCATAACATCATCGGTGATCAGGTAGTACTAGTTCAAACATGGATAATGAAGTCATTACAATGGTATTCTTTTATATATCATGTAGAGCCAATGAATTTTGAATAAGTAGTCGAAGATAAAAATTGGGTTCAAGTTATGAATAAAGAGCTTGACCAAATCAAAGAGAACCAAACATGGGATATTTTTTTGAGACCGATATATAAGAATCTAATCAGGACCAAATGGGTATTCTAGAACAAACTGAATGAATATGGAATGGTAATTTGAAACAAAGCATGACCGGTGTGCAAGGTATACTCCTATATTAAAGGAATCGCTATAGATGGATCATTTTTACCTATTGTAAGTTTAGATACAATTCAATATTTCTTGTCCATATTAGTGTAAAGAAAATTTAAAGCCTTCCATATAGATGCAAAATCAGCATTTCTGAATGGGGTTTTGGAGGAAGAGTTTTACATTGAACAAGTAGATGGTTTTTTTATTCATGAAGATGAGAAAAAATTTTGTTGATTGAGAAAGATTCTATATGGGTTGAAGAAAGCATCAAGATCTTGTGTTCAAGATTTGGTTAGTGTTTGAAGAATCTCAATTTTCATCATGGTGAAGTTGATTAAAAAATCTATTTCAAAAATGAGAGTGATTAAAGGATGATGGTGATGGTGTATGTTGAGGACATAATATTTGATGAATCAGATTAAGTGTAGTGAAAATAGTTCATTGAATTCATGAAAAGTGAGTTTGAAATATCAATTATTAGTGAAATAACATGTTTCCTTGGTTTAAAGGTGATGTAAGGAAGGAATGGTACATTCATTTCTCAATCCAAATATTCCAAGGAGGTTATGAGAAGTTTTGTAATGGATAATTCCAAGGAGATGAAGACTCTAGTGGTTACCTGAATAAAACCAACATGAGATGATGAATCTAAAATGGTTAATTTCATAGAATATTGGAAGGTCATTGGTATTCTATTGTACTTAATAGTGACACAACCTAATATTATTTTTTTAAATGTCAAGCATTGTTTTATCAAATTAATCCCAAGGAAATACAATTTATTTTAGTGAAGATAATACTTTGATATATAAAGGGAACTATTGATTTCAATTTTCTGTATAATGAAAAATATTATCAATAATTATTGGGGTATATAGATGTAGATTGGGTCAGTTTAGAAGATAATAGAAAATCAACATCAAGTGGTGAATTCTATCTCGACAGATTTTATATTTCATGGCTATGCAAGAAATAATATTTCATTTTATTGAGCACCGCATATTTTAAATATATTATGGAAACTCAATATTTCACATAGTTATTATGGATGAAGTAATGGCTTGAAGATATGGGAGTTGAAGTGAAGTCTCTGATCAAAATCCATTGAGATAATTAAAGGGGATACATTTTATCAAAAATACATTCCATCACTAATGGGTGAAGCACATTGAAATAAATTATCACTTTATCATAGAGAAGTTAGAGTATGGGCTTGTGAAGTTGGAATATTTGCCAACAGAATTATAGGTTATGGATATTTTGATGAATTCCTTACCCAAATAAGGGTTTGAACGGCATAGATTAGATCTTGGAGTTTAGTCAGATATACAAACTTGAATAAGTGTATAAGTGGAACCCCATCCCCCTGAGGTATGGTGTGTTTTTTCCTATGTATCGATATGTGCTTCAAACAAAAAAGGAGTGAATTTTGGGTTCATTGACAAAGGGGAAGAATTTTTTTTGATCAAGACTTAAGAATGGGGGAGAAGATAATAGGGTTTAGTAAAGTATATGGATATTCAAATCTTATGATGCTAAATATGTTTGATCAAATTTTATATATCATGAAAAATGTGGTTTGTGATGAAATCAGTTTCCAATTTTTGGAATGAAGTGATTAATTGATAAAATTTTCATGTAACTCTCATTTCTCATGCTAGGAATGGATTATATGGTATTAGAGTGTGTGTTTAGTAAATATTTGATTACAATTTAGAATCACAAGAAGATAATTTTGGTATAAGATGGAAGAGCATAACATGTTTTCAACACATTGGTAATAGAATCTTTCAATTGGTATCAAAAGGTATAGAGTTATCAACAAACCCAAAGGGAGAGATAGTTAGGAAAAAAATCCCTTAAGGTAACTTTGCATTGTATTGGGTTGATTGTGTTTATTTAAAAAGTATGTTAACATGGTTATCTGTGGAGTTCTAGTGTGATTTTTGACCTCGTATAGTGATAAAACTTTAAAAAATAGGCATGGAAGCTCTGGAAGTGTTACATAAAATTGTGTGCACATGGTGGTGTTGTATCCTAGTGTTTTCCATATTTTTTTCCTCAAAAATCAGGATTTGTTTTATAGAAATGTAAGGATACTCATATAGTATTTTTTTGGACCATATATTTCCTAAAGGAGTTCATGGTGATTTTTCTACAAAGACATATGGACTGCATATGAGTTTGACTATGAAAACTATATAGAAAGTATGTGGAACTGTGAAGTGAAATCATCAAAGGAATGGATTCCACGTTGAATCTATGCTATGAAAACCACAAAAGGATTTTTTTTCATTTTTTTTCAAAGTTAGTGAATTAGAGGTTGTCAAAATGGTTGTTTTCATTTGCAGATGAAGTTGATGTTTTAGAGTCCACCGCAAGGGGAATCATTTGTTATGAAAACCATATAGAGAGTGTAGTTTGAGGTCAAGTTCAATCTGTAAAGGAGTTAATCATAATTTTGATTAGTGGGTTTTCTAGGATTATATGTGTATATAACGTACCCCTAATCACTTTATTAATTAGAGAAAATTTCATTAGAGATAATTATCACTGGGAGAGTTCAGTTAAGTCCCAAAGTAGTTCACGGAGCAGTTAAGATCATGAAGGAGGAAGTATACAAATAAAGATTGGTTTGTTGAAGGTTTTAATGGGGCACTTTAGTCCATAAATTCAAAGGGTTTTATGAGGCATAATTCATCTACAAGGTAAAGGTATCTCGCAAAGAACTATTGTTATTTAGTGTAAGGGTTTTCATGTAGGGTTTAAAACAATTCCTGAAGGAACAAAAATAGTTTTTGAAAGGTATCTACACAAGGAAATTTCCATTTTGTGAATTGTGTTTCATATATTGGGTGAAAAATAGATTTATGGTACATTGATGTGGGAAACAATTATGAGGTGATTCATATTAAAAGATGAATCATCTAAATGAGCAATGAACACACTTCAGTTGAGAGAACAGTGAACTTTTAAATTCTGAATGGTTGTAAACTAGGTGGTACAGTGAGTTCGCTCTGAACCTTATAATAGCAGTTCACTTTAGTGGATTTAGTACATCGTCACATTTCCTTTGTATTCTCCTTGGACGTATCCTAGTAAGGGTGAACCAAGTAAGATTTTTATTTTCTCTGCATGTTTTAATTCTCATTTATTTTTTTCTATAAGAATGAGATAGAAGATTGTTTTGTTTAATGATGAAACAAGATATGAGGAGATAGTTATTTTAATCTATCATAACCTGATTCACCCTCCCCCTGGGTTATTTAACCTAGTTGGGATAACAAAACTATTAAAATGGTTTATGTATACTGAAATCACAACTTGCCTCTTTTAAGAACTCCCCCTTAAATACATGTTTTCCCTTCCAAGTAAAAACATATATCAGTTGATAAATTTATGTTTCAAAATTTTTCTATCCCTTGAAAACACTTTCCAAATAAAATATAGAGAGGGTATGGATAAACACATAATTGATCCTTGAATAGAGGGAGGTTAAACACCCATTATAAACCTCAACTTATGAAATGTTCCCTTCTGTAATGGTTTTATGAAAATATCAGTAACTTGCCCCATTATAGGAAAAAACTCCAGGTTAAAAAATTATTATCAACCTGATCTTTGAAGAAGTGGTATTTTATATCAATTTTATGGGAATGGGAATGTTGCACTGTATTTTTAGTGATATTTATAGCACTTTGATTATCACATCCCAAGAGTAGTGGAAAATTCACATCAATAAACATGTCTTCCAACTGTGTCTTCATCCACATAAGTTTTGGTGTATCTTGAGTGGAAGAAACATACTTATCTTATACTATATTGAGAGTAACTGAATTTTTTTTTATTCGACCTAACACATAATTTTTTCAAGAAAATTACTCCACCAGATGTGTATTTTCTATCATCGACACTTCCTTCCCAATCTCCATCTGTATAACCAAAAAAATAAATCTTTCTTTCATTATTATATTTCATCCCAAAATAATTTGTTCCTTTAATATATATGATAATTTTTTTCCATCCATGAGATGATATTCTTTCAGAGCACTATGATACCTAACACAAATGGTAACATCATAAACTATATCTCACCTTGAGGTTGTTAGATATAAAAAAAACTTCTAACAATGTTTTTAAACTCATTTGGATCAACCTCCTTTACTTACTCATCCTTTTCTAACTTCATTCCCATTGAAATAGATATGAAAACTGGATTTGAATCTTTCATAAAAAACTTCCTTAAAAGTACCCTAACATACTTATATTGAGATAGGAAAATGTATTTCTTATTTTCTTTGATTTTTAAGCCAAGGAAGTATTTTATTTCTCCTAGAATGGACATGTCAAACAACTACTTCATCTTATCATCAAACTTTTCACATATTTCTTCATCATTACCTATAAATATGATGTTGTCAATGTAAAAAATCACAGTGGTGAAATCCTATTTATTTTATTTTATGTATAGGTTACTTTCAATTCTTACATTATTGAAGTTAAAATTCCTTAAGAAAATATATTATTTAAAATACCAAGCTCTCAGAGCTTACCCATAAAAATGCTTTTTCAACTTTCACACATAACTTTCTTCTTTCACCAGCATGAAGCCAAATGGTTGTTCAATATAAACTTCTTCATGTAGCTCTCTATTAATAAATTTGACTTGTAATCTATCTAAAAAAATTTATATATTAATTATGAAGTGATATCAAGAAAAATTATAATAGTTTCTAGTCTTGAAATTGAAGTATAAGTCTCATAAAATTCAATGCCTTCCATTTGTGAGTATACTTGGAAAACAATTTGTATCTTTTTTCTTATCACTTAAACTTTCTCGTTCAACTTTTTTTAGAACACCCACCTTATACCAATCACATTCTTATTTTTTGGTTTGGGTATAAGTTCTTAGGTATTATTCTTCTCAATCTGATCCATCTCTTCAGTCATGGAATCAATCCACTCTTTATGTTTTAAATATTTGTCAACATCTTTTGGTTCAACCTATGAGTATAATAAAGTATATGAAATTGACTTAGATTTTATTCTAGTTTAAATCATATGTCATTGATCTCCAATGATGTTATGCACTTTAACTTGATTCTTAATCCTATGATGATATGTGCATAATCATTCCTCATAACTTGAGATATTTGATTCTGATTCTTCATCTTGAGTAGCTTTAACATTGTTACTATCATTAGGAACTTTTTCATGTTGCTCAACTAAAACCACCTCATCTTCCCTTTTTCTATATCTATAACTATATTTGGAACTTTCTTATCATCTTGTTCAATAACTTTCACATATTTTGAGCCAAATATATTTTTTGTTTCTTTATTATAGTATTTGTATATTCTACCATTAAGAGGTTAGCCAATAAAGATTCCATCAACACATATCTTCTCAAACTTTCCAAGATTCTCACCCTTGAATTTTATAATTAAAGGACTATTGAACACCCTTAGGTGATTCAAAATTGGAGTTTTTTTAAAATACATATCAAAAATATTCATATCAGATTTTAACCTGTAGAAACGTAAATTATAAACATAAACTACTAATTTGATAGCTTGCCTCCAGAAATATTGAGAAGCATCATGTTTGATCAACATTTTTCATGTCATATCCACCAAACTTTTATTTATTATTTTAGTAACCCTTTTTTCTTTAGTGTATATAGTGTACAAATCTCATGAATAATACTATACTTTTCAAGATGATATATAAACATAGCACTTGTATATTCACCACCATTATCCATCTGAATCTTCTTCATATCATATTCATATTATTTATCTACACTTCTCTTAAAAATCTTAAACATTTTTAGAGCCTATGATTTATGTTTCAAAAACATAATACATGTAATGTGATTAAATTCATCCATAAAATATATAAATTACTTATCTTAATTTATTGAATTTTTATTCATGGGCCCACAAATATCATAATGTATCAGCTCCAAGGGATGTGTTGAATGTATCTCAAATTTATTATGTACTGAGTTTGTAATATTCCCTTTATAGAAAATAGAACAACACCAATATCTCATTCTTACCATTTCAGGAATATCATGAATACTTTATCTCTTTGTCTGATTTATCATATTCCTTTGACATGTGTACCCCAGTATTTTATGCCATAGCTTATTTTCTTCCATCATCTTCAGATAGCATGAACTTTTTGAATCAAGAACTTGAAACAAGTTTCAATTTGTCTTTTATCCTCTCCTAACAACTTTCACATCTCATATCCTATTAACAAAAAATACATCTTTTCTAGAAAAAAAATGTGTTACCTTCATTACAAAGTTATTAAACACTCAACAAATTGTGTTTTATTCCATCGAAAAACAAGGCTATTTTGGATTTTAACTTTTCCTCCCTAATGATAGAAGATTAAAATCCTTTGACTCTAAGTGACTCATCATTTCCCAAATTCACTTTACCTTTTTTAAAATCATTTACATTCTTCAAAAACTTCAAATATCCTATCATGTGTGAAGAAATCCAATTTTATAATATCCAAGATTGTTCTTTTTTGTAATTTTGAGAGAAGTTTCAACAATTAATCATTTTTTACTTTCATTATTCTTTCTTATCATGTGGCTTTTGAGATCTTCTCTATAAAATTATTTATGATGGAATCATGATAATACATCCTTTAAGACTATTTCCTATTTGATCATGTCTTTCATAAATAGTTTTAAAACGTTGAATCTATTTTAACCTTCAAACTAACTTTATCATGTTTTATTATTTGAGTGGTTTGACTCCCCCTTAAAATTTATCTCTGGTTTATTCTAGATCCATTATAAATTTGGTGATTAAACCAATACATATTTTACATATTCCCAAATTCTCTATAATGAAGTTACCATAGAAATTTTATTTCACTTTGTAACTCACATACTTCCCAAAGTTATATTTCTGCTTTTCATTAAATTTATTACCTTCCACTTTGGTCATTCATTATACACTATAGTTTTGGATACCTCATGAAATTTTCTTCTTACCCATAACAAAGTCTCTATAAATAACATATTTTAGTACATACTTCAAATACTCATAAGCTTTAGGTTTTTTATCTCTATCCATTTTAGATACAAATATAGTCTTCTTAGCTGGATTTTATCCTATAAATTTTCAAAAAAATTAATACTATTTAAGGGAATTATTTGTTGATCCTTTTTAGGTTTACATCTCTTAAAAATTTCACCAACTTACATAATTAGGTTTTTGAAAATTTTAATTCCTTACTCATATTTGACATGTTTTTTAGCATATTCTATCTCTTCCTCATTTACTTTCAACTTTTCTTCAAGAGTGAGGATATTTTTTTATTTTCATCAAAAAACCACTTCATATTATCATTTTCTTTTAAATACTTGTATTTTTATTCAAGAGAAAATTATTTATTGTTTACTAAAAAAATTTCTTTCTCCAAATTATTATTCTCCCTCTCATGTATTACAATCTTTGTAACAAATTATTTTAATTCTCTTTTTATCCTAGAATACATCTGAGTTTATTTTTATTTTGAACTAATATTTTCATCACTGGTGAATTTTTCAACCTTCACTTTTTCAATATTAAGTTTTTTAGAAGAATAACCACTGAAATTATCTACCTATTCTTCATTATCATCATCTTCCTGACACTTTGAAAAATATTTTTATCCTTTTATATTTAGAGAAATTGTTATTATTTCTCTTAGAGCAGTATTTTTATTTTTCTAACTTCTTCTTAAGGGATCTACTTGAATTTTTATCATCATTAACATTGTTTTAAACTTATTTTCATCATGTAAAATTTATAGAAAACTGTACAATAACTCTACATCCAAGCCATTTTAATGGTAACTTTACTTTATACTTTTCTATTCCTATTTTCACCTTTTTAGAAAACAAATCATCAAAAAAATTACTAAAATCATATTAATTATTATATTCATTAGCTTCTTCTTTGATAAATTTCTTAAACTTTACTTTCTTGGTATCTTTGAAAAAAAACCCAATCAGCCTTCACTTTGTTCTTTATAACCTTTTATCTTATCATTTTGTATGTTATGAGAGTGTTATATAGATCATATAGGGATAGAGTTTCATGATCTATATCATCCAATGATGAAACTTTTTCATAAAATTTATTAGGAAGAATTCATAATATATTTTCAGCAATGATTGAATCTTGCAACTTCTTAAAAATACATATTATAGTGCTAAAAATGTCATCCACACTTGTAAATAAGTCACCAACATATTCATGATCACCCATATTAAGCTCTTCATACTTTAGTATCTCAATTTTTAACTTTTCTTTCGTTACTTTTATATTTCCTTTATAGATGTTATTTAACTTTTCTTATATTCCTTTAGCTATTTTAACTCCTTTAACCCAAAGAAACTCACTTTTTGAGAGTGAGTAAGTATATCATTTATATATTTCCCATCATTATCTAAATTCTTCTTATCGGTTCCTTATAGGGGAACTCCCATGGAACTAAGTGGGAAACCATTTGTAGTGGCTTTGATAACTTTATAACCAAGGGACATAAGATAAGGAAGCATTCTATTTTTTCCAAATATGATGGCTCTTTCCATAAAAAATAGTAATCTCCTTACTATTCATAAAATTATGATCATTCATAGAAACTTCACTTTTCTTCAAACTTCATAAAAGAGTAGATGAAGGGAACCTTCACTCTAATACCACTTGGAAGGACTAATTAGGATCTTTGTGATCACTGATAGGAGAGGGGGTGAATCAAATATCTTTTGTTTTCATATTTTCTTACTTATTAAAGAACCTTTACCTCCTATTAAATAGTTATGATTATGTTGAAAATAATAATAATCTATAGGAAAACAGGTATTTACAAGGTTAACTACTCAACAAGAGTATATATTCCTTTACATGGTTTGTAAATAATCTGAAACCACACAATCCACTAAAAAATAATTTGTTGATGTCTTTACAGGAAGTAGGGAATATCTTTACTCTTTTGTTTCACTATAATAAAACAAAAGTGCATATGATCTATGTATAAATAAAATATGTAACAAATATTTTCATAAAAAAATTTAGAAACCTTCACCAATAGGATTCAATATGTTTTCATTGTGATGCTTGTGATTTTTTTCAGTTGATCTTCTTATAAGTACTTATTCTTCACTTACTTTCCCCATAGAAATCAATAACTTCCTTTTTGTAATTCTAAATAAAACTTTTATACGGTCTTATACATATTTTTCCTTTAACCATTTTTATTCATATGGTATTCTATCCAGAAAACACTATATAATTCCTTTCAAAAACTAACACCACTTTCTTTCACTTTATCTATTCATTCACCTCTACATACAATTTATCTTATCCCATCTGATATGAAACTCTATCCATTTTCTAAATAATTCCACTACCAAATATTAAACTACTATATTTTTATCTCTATTCATCTAATCTTTTTCGCACCATCTATCTGATAAAATCTAATGGAAAAATCCATCTATAAATTGACTGTCTAAGGTTTCTTCATAATGTCTATCTAATCAAATTTCAAAGTCCACAGCACATTAACAAATTTCTTCACATGTGAACAGTGTTCATTTTGGTGTGTATGAACACCCCCTTTATATAGTAGTTCTTGAAGTAGAATAGGTGGGAACTCCAATTTATTTTCCTTCTTAATGAAACTAAAAATTTAAATCTCCCACTCAACACAATCCCACAATCTTTCCAGATTCTTCTCATGGATTCTAAAGTGTTCTTGAAGCTTCTTGAAAACTCTACACCAATAAATTTCTTCAAACTTCCTTAACCTCAGTGTTAAGGAACTTCATCATACTTTCTTAACACTTGGAAATAACTATGATCTTCCTTCATGATTTTATAAATTTTTAATGATCATCTCAACGTTGACTCATTTTTAATATCTTTACAAAAGTATTCTTAAATACCCTCAAACTAGTAAACATTATGACAAACATTCATCTAGTAAAAATTTATAATAACATTTACATTTTATGAGGCTCTGTCTGATTGTTCCTTTAACTTCATAGGATCATTTTAGAAAACTTCTTCTAAACGCACTTCCATTGTATGATGAATTGCATCAAAAATATCCATCCATTTCATTCACACACCATCCTCTGAATGATAAACTTTACATCAAAATATCCATTTTATGACTTAAACAAAAACATTATGTCTAAAGACTTCAAAATTTATGTTTGATGCAATTTTCTTAAAAACCTCAGCTTTCTCTATTTGATAGAAAACCTTCATAAAAAATTATTCAATGGACTTCATCTGATTGTACATCATCCGTTTATACTTTTTATAATTAGACTTCATCCATTTTAGAAATTATTTTGTTAGACTTAATCCATTTAGACTTTTTCCAATTACATCCCTCATTAACTTTCAACAATATTCCTCAGTGAAACAAACTACACACACTTTGAATGAAAAATATTTTTATCCAATCCTTTATTTGATAGATTTAAATTGGTAAACTTCATCAAAACTTTTTAGTATTAAATTTATGAATACAAAAATAAATTATCCCCCGTATACTTATGATTGGATCATGATATCTTTCAAAAACCATGATGTTGAAATCAATTGGAATAGCAAAACATAACCAAATTTGGTTATCAAACACTCTATTATATGTAACTTTAAGTAACATAGGATAAAAAACCTCAAAAAATTCATCTGAAATAATCATCACAAAATCATCCATTTAACGGACTTGGTCTGGAAAAATCAGTCTGGTATTCTCTATCCATTCTCCATTTTTTGGAAGGCTTAACAAATTTAGGAGTTTTATGTTAAGATAAAAAAAAGAAAATATATAGAACACACCTTATTTAAGACAAAAAAAATTCCTTTAAACATCTTCTATCTCCTTATAAACACCTCTAAATTTCTTAGTCTCACCATTAACTCATTCTAAAACTACTTCTATCTTTGCAATGTGACACTCTTCTTCACAAATCAATACTTATATTCTTTACTCTAGGTTTGTATAATCATGATATTATACTATGAATTTTAATTTGATACATATAACCACCTCAAAATAGTATAGATCATAATTATTATGACTTTTCATCACTTCATGAATCCATATCATGAGACATACTTAATTATTCACTATGTTGTGGCCTTCTCAACATGGCATGACTTTCTCTCAAATCACATAAGCTGTTGCATGCCACTTTTCATCTATGAATTTCATCATGGTGTGGTTATCATCGTCCTGGTGTGAACCTTATTCTATATCTACTTGTATCATGATTTCTCTTTTTGATATTTAATCCATAAAACAATAGCTTTAGCATCCTCATTTTTAGTTTGTCTACTAAGATTAACCCATATGTTTGTGGACTTTTCCATTTTTCAGAGCCCTTATACTTAGATTAAATCTTATGTATTAATCTTATATATTAATGAATTTTCCTATTTTCTAGAATTATTTAACTCAACACCGTAGTGAATATTATTTATTTAGAAGTTTGGCCTTCATATATATGAATTTTTCAATTTTTTTATCCAAATATGATCAACACCAAAATCCTCTAGGATTCTTCCAAACCACTCTAAACTTCTTTAAAACGCCTCCAAACTTCTAAACACACTTAATATCACATTATAAACTTAATTATATGTGATTTTAAACATTATTTATGTATTGGAAATAAAATTTGACACATAAATTCACTTATCTTCTCTAATTATTCTTCCCTGGATAAACACTATTATGCTAGGGAACTCTTCTTCAACTTCCATATCATAAAACCCTTCCTAGGTCTTATTAATTTCCCCAAGGTCATAATAAATCCATATCTTAACATATCCCAAAAATATCTATTGGTCTCAATACACTAATCACTAGAAAATGATTCGTGTCTAGGTGAATATTTCTCCCCTTATTATCAGGTGTACTAACATCCACACACACACCCATATGGAACTCATGACTTGTGGGAATGGTGAATACTAGTCTATTCATGGGAGGATTATTCAATATTATCACAAATACTTTTGTAAATCACAAAATATGGTTTAAATAACACCAAATCCTATTAGGGACACCCATTACTTACCTAAATTACACAAAATAGTCTATGATAATTCTAATTTAGCATGACCTACTCGGTTAGATGATCAAGGTCTTGAAAATGCTGATTTGGAATGAATCTAACACATAGTATTTTTAATGGGGTTTAATATCTCACCATATTATCTCCTATTATTACCTTTACATGTATTCCTATTTCTAATTATTTAGTTTGGAATCATATTCCTTCCACCAAACTAAAATATTCAAACCATATTGGTGTGTAAGTCTTTACACAACTCATAGTTTGTATTACTCACCTAAAAATAGAAGCCAGACGTAGTTAAATATATCTAAATGAATATTATTCATAAAATATATGAACTTTTCATGTAAAGGTTTAGAATTATATAAAATCTATAATCCCCTCATGAGTAATCCCAGAGCCACAAATAGCGAACCCTCACTTTCCTAAAATAAGTCATAAGTATCCATGCTAGTGGGAAGTCTGGCCCAAAATCCATCTACCTAGGGATACTTTACTCAAATTTTTTATTAATTCCATGATAAATCTAATATATAATATGTATAAACTATATTCAATAACTAAATTCAAGATAATAACTTTAATTTCAAACCAAATTTATGGTGGTTAAAAACTAAATTCATTATCATACATGGCATTTAACACCTTGTATTCATGTATGATTTCTAAAGAGTGTCTTAAATACCTTTAAAATAAATCATATATCATAATTCATAAAATAATAATTATATATATGAATAAAGAAGAAAATACAATTAAATTAGTATAAAATTCATAAATCTAAACAGTATATAAATTTTTTTGAAAAATTCATAAATAAATCTAAAAATAGACACTTTATAATTTATCTATTCATTATTGAAATTTCATAATTTCAAATACAAACACTTTATATTCTTTTCCTAATATGAAATTTTTCATATTATTAATTGTATAGAATCTACTTTAAATATATGATATTAAGGAATTATAAACATTTTATAATCCAATGTTTATTATGTAAAAAATTTACATAATCTAAATATCATACATTTAAAAAAAATTAAGCCTAGATAAAATCAGTCATAAAAACTCATTTTGATTTTGTTTAAATAATTTCCCAAGTAAGGTTTAAATTTGAACAATTCGGATAAATTAACTATGAACCATTGATAATTTTAAATATAAACACTTACATTTAATCCTTATTTTGTAATTTATAAATAGTTTATAAATTACCTTATATTTTCCATATAAACCATTTATATGTAGATTATAATTCATGCCTTATAATTTGAAAATGTATCAAAAATTAACAATTTCATATCATGTAATCTTAATTTCTTCTAATATTTATATTATATGCATATAATTTTATTGTTAATTTCATTTATTTTATTAAATAAAAAATTGAATCTATCTAAATTAAGTTGATTTAATGTGTTTTGTATGAATAATATTTTAATTGGAATTTGAAAAAATTTGGAGAAAATTAGAGAATAAAGAAGTATAAGAATATTTTTTGTTGAATAGGGAATTTGGTTAAGGTAAATATGCAAAGTGATAAAAAAAATATAGTCATTCCTGGACAACCACAAGATATATAGATAGCCACCATGAGGTAGCTTTCCAATCTCAACTATTCTCAAGCTTTCAATAGAAGAGGAGAAGAGTAGTGAGACAACATGGGTCAGTACTATAAAAAGAGGAATAGAGGAGAGCCCAACAAAAAATGATGTTGGGAATGAGAATTGGTATGGGATGGCACCAGTGGTTCTCATTTAGGGAGTACCTATAATGTTTCTATGTATAAAGAAGTGGATTCAGGACTTATGTTTTGATGTGGAATGAGAAAATGGGAAGGGCACTAGTCACTTGAAAATAAAACATGTGTGAAGTACACGATACTGTTTCATTCAGGCCTTCATCCTTACCAAGAAATAGGGTTTTTCCTAGTTAGAGATCATTCCAAATATTATTTATTCATATAAAATTAGACCACCAACGAATATTTTGAATATATTGATCCCAATCTTGTCGTCCCGTTGTGAAGCATGAGAAACACCATGGCTATAAAGGTCAATGCTTAACACCACTATCATTATAAATATGATGCTTCCATAAATAATTGAAGAACTATGAAATGAGGATACCACAACTACATGTATTCAACATTAATGTAAGGAGGCTTTTTAATATTTCATCATGCCATAAGTGAGGAGTTCGCACCATGAAAGAACTATGTAAGAATCATACAAGAAATGTGAGTCAGGGTTAATCTACATATGAGTCATTGGAGTGTGAATATGAGTAGCTACCTTTGTTAAATCAAGAAAGAATGCTCGTCTTGTGGTGATTTTTTCCATACCCTAAAGGAATATGGATATCAAGGTAGTGGAAATCTATGAGTTTGTGGGGTTCAGTTGCACCACTATAAAAGTCGTAACTTGCACAAGATAATATATCAGGTTTGTTCGCATCGTGGGTGGGAAATATTTCTCTACTACATGTATCTAAGGTAGAGATATAATTCAAGATCTTACATCACAATCCATTCCCACTCCATGACATCCATAGTATATATCTTTTTAAAATATTCAATTTTTCAGGATCCTTCAAGATTTTTAGATCAATTCAAGGCATGTTGATCAAAAAAATATGGGAATTTTTAAAGGATATTTAGAGAATCTTATGAGATATTATGACTATAAATAAAGGATGTTTCACATTAAATGATGGATTTAAACTAAAATTATACTATTGAGAAATGGTTTTGAATTGTTTCTACTTTCAAGTTCTATGTTTTCTATTTTTATTTTTGTACATTATGACATTAATAACATGAGGGATTGAGTTATCTAGTGCCAATTAATGGATTAAATGGGGATTGTGTTAGTGAATTACCATTTTATTTTTATTCTATTCTTGTTTTGTGAATTCAAAATTAAATTTTGTATCTCTTTCCTATTCTTTTTTCATGACCATTATTACATGAATTGGAAAGTGTTTTTCAATATTTTAACTATCCTCTTTAATCATGCATGGAAATTGTATAATTTAGGGTATATTTGATTAAACACGGTATCAAGTAACCTACATATAAAGTTAATATAATTATTTGACCATGATAAAGGGTCACTTTTGAGATATAAAGTGAGTACACAGATCAATGACTTGTTTAGACTTGACTCTGACAACAACACGGCTAATCAATTTATCTTTTCAATTCACTAACAGATGAATATGAATATACTAATCTTGTAATGTCTTCTCAAATTATGTTTATCCTCTACTCTACTTATTTATTATTATTCACCTTAATTTTCCTAAGTAGTTATCTAAAACTGTCTTTATGGTTTTAACCTTGAACTAACCAAATACTACATCGATAGAGTATTTTTCAACCTTCCAGTTTAGGGGTCAAACAAAGAATCTCAGTACCTCTGTTGATATAAAACCAATTCAAGATCAAGATAAAAATTAGTCAAATGGTCACAACTTCAATATAGTTCATTGGGATACTGGGTGAAGATCTAAACACACACCTTAGTGGTTTTCTCAAATTATGTGATACCCTACAATTCAGAAATATATTTAGTGATGTGGTAAGGTTAAGGTTGTTTTTTTATTTAAGAGATAAAGTATGAGAATGAATTAAAATTCTGGTACCACATTCCATAACAACATTGGATGAGTTTCCTAGGAATTTCCTAACATGATTCTTTCCTCCCTCTAAATTCGTGAACATTTGTGCAAAAAAATTTAATTTCAATTAATTTTATGATGAATCATTATATACATCATGGGAAGGGTTTAAAGATTTGATTACATGGAATTGAAATGTGGTTTCTAATTCAAACCATTTATATGGGTCTTTCTTAGGATATAACGTCGATAGTGGATGTTGTATCTAGAGGGTCACTATTGAAAAAGCTTACAAAAGATATTTACAAATTATTGGATAAATTTTCAAGCATCAGTTTTCAATAGAAATAAGGAGTGCACAAGGTGGAAAATAATGGATGGATGGTATCACAAATAGAGTCCATGATAATAAAGATGGATGCATTGATTTCCATAGACAAACCCCAAGGTATGTACACTGAATAAGTAAACTGCATTGATTTTAATCACTAAGATAATTTTCAGGGATAGAGGACACAACAATCAAATCAAGGGTGATAGCTTAGATAACTAGGTTTCCAAACAAAAAGTACCATCTCTTCAAAGTTAAATCATTAATTTGGAGTATTCCTTGTCAACTTTTAGTACAACCATTGGGGATTCCATCAAGGAACCAAGATCTAAATAAAATTAATAAAAAAATTCCATGAGAAATAAGAAATTATAGGTGGGAATAATTGAAACTATCTCAAGGAGAGGTCAATGGGAAAACATTCGGGTGACATGGAGGCACCCAAAGTGAGTAATTAAAAGTTTCCACCCTGATAAGTGGTACAACCATAAAGGAAAGTGATGAAAATGGTAAAAATAGCAAGATAATTAAGTAGAAAAATATAAGGGAAAGGAATAAAAGAATAATGAAAAAATAGAAAAGGGATAAAGAGGAAGTAATAGAAGAAGAACCCACACCCTATAAACCAACATTACATTTTCCATAGAGGTTAAAGTATAGTAATATTGAAGAACAATGAGGTAAATTTCTAGAAACCTTCAAGAAACTATATATTAATATTCCTTTTGTACAAACTCAAGATATAATCCCTACATATGAAAAATTCATTAAAGATCTAGTTTCGAATAAGAGTAAACTTGAGGAAATAAACACAATTCCACTCATAAGAGAGTGTGAAGTTGTGGTATTGAGGAGTATTCCAAATAAGTGTCATTATCCAAGTATCTTTTCGGTTCCTATTAATATTGGTTATAATGAGTTTGGAATATATTTTTGTGATCTTTAAGTGAGTTTGAACATCATGTCATGCTCAAATTTTAATATCTTGGGATTGGAAGTGATAATGATTATAAGAGTTTCTATTCAACTAGAAGACTCAATGATAAAGTATCAATGAGGGGTGATTGAAGACATTCTGGTTAAAGTGTATAAATTCAACTCCCCAGTGTACATCTTTGTTCTAGATATGGATGAATAGAGGGCACCCCTCATCTTAGGGAGACCATATTTATCCATGGGTATAGTTTTTATTGATATAAACAATGGTGAGTTATCCTATATGGTTAGTGGTGAGTAATTGAAGTTCAACATTGACTAGGACATGAATAATTCAGTTGAATGGGGAGATGATCTATATGAAAACAATAAGTTAGAGCCTAATGATATTGTTTTTTGACACCTGAATATCATTATTTCTTTATTTATTTTTATATTATTTTGGGTTATTTTAAAATAATTTGATATTTTTGTTTAAAATTTGTAAAATATGGAAATTTTCCACTATTTCATGGTTAGTTAATATAGTTTAGGAGAAACCATGTTATTACCCTTACAAAAGGAGTTTTTTAGTTCATTTTATTCTATTCATGGGTTTTATACATGGTTAGAACATGGGTGGGTCCAAAATTTATAAAAATAAGTGGAAACCATGTGAGGTCTTTTGTGCATATGGGTACTGGTGGACAACTTACACATGGTTAGTAGAAACCTTGTTAAAAGTGTGAAATAGACTCTATAGTTTTAGGAGGGTGGTTTTACACAATCGGTATACTGTTTGGAAACCATTCAAAAAAATCATGTGAGTGTATAGGTGACTTCCAATGGCTCTCACATGGTTTGCGTATAGTTTGGAAAATCATTAGCCAAACCATGTGGGATGCACAGTTTCATTAAAATGTAAAATTCCACATTTTCCCCTACATGATTTTAAATCCTAAGTCCCTCATTATATCATCCCCCGGCCTATGGTCACTAATCAGTGCCCATACTGGAGAAATTTATGTGACCTTAGGTGTGCCTCCCTGTATGCTAGAGGCTTCCAACTAGTAGTGCAGGTATAAGGTGATATGGTGGGGAGAATATACCTATATATCAAAGTGAAATAATATCATAAATAAAGTAAATTAGATAAACATTCATGATAAGTAGTAAACAAACATTAAAAAAAAGTTCTAATAAATAGTAACAATTATACAATATCAAATAATTATGTACATATCAAACAGTCACACAAACGTAGAACAAAACCAAAACTATCCCAAAATGAAAAAAAATATAAAACTTGAAGACTCATCAAATAATTCTTGATTCCCCATACTCCACCCAAGCACTCAAATTCAAGCATCAATATTGGTTGATTTCCCTTATCATTTCTTATGGTCATGAAGTTTGATTTTGTACCAAAGGTGAACCGAAAAGGGTGTGAGTATGGATCATGATTCCACCTCCAATGGTATCTATAAATATAATCAATATAAGTAATTTTATGTTAAAATTACAATTATATCTAAGTATAACAGATATAAAAATAAATAAACAAATATAATTTGTTTCTATTTGGGTCCTATAGTGATAGTTGTGACCAACCATACCTGCCTCATCTAGTTCCAAATGCCTTTGAACAATAAGAATCATATCAATGAAAAATACCCACCCTGTATTATAAGTTGCATCTGTGGAAATATAACCATCTTGTAATAGTAGTCACACATGGGAAAATATACTTGTCCTAGAACAATAGTCATGCCTGGGAAAATATACTCATCCTGGAACAATAGTTACACCCAGGGAAATATAGCCATCCTAAAACAATATTAGTATTGTACCTTTCACTCTCATGGTGTTTTCATGATAAAAAAACTCAATTATGTTACTAATGGTTTAATTTAAGTGAGTTTCAGTATTTCTTTTTAATACCAATTGATGGAATTCAATGACATATTGAAGACCTTTTGAATCCATGTTAAAATATTTTAGAAATATCTTTTCATGTTTCAAAGACTTGGAACTATGTTATAAGATAAGACGAATGATATAAAAGGAAGATCTAGATGCACCTCTTGAAGATGTGTATGTGCAGGCTTCATTGGCTAGTTGGTGTCATGAAGGCAGTAGCTCCTTTTGTGCAAAGGACCCCCCCCCCCCCAGCCATCCAGTGGTGAAATAAGAAGCACCCCCAGCTCTAGGTGACCCACAATCCTGCTAGTGGAGGAGTACCAGCTATCCAATTCTAGTTCTATAATCATAGATACCTCTTGGTGGTCTACTGACTACCCAGTGGAGGCTACTATGTATCTAGTGGCATTGCGGTAGCAGATTCAGGAATAAATTTATTATAGGAAAAATATTATAATTTTAGTCTTCTTCAACTTCAATGAACCTTATAAATTTATAGAAGATTATAAACCTCTTTGAGCCTATAAAAGTATGTCCTTTTCCCCTTGGTACATTACACCAATTACCATCAATTCCTCTCTAATCCATAATTCAAAGTGAATCTCTAGCATATCCTCTTAATATCCAATCACTAATTATTCATCTTTCACCAAGGATATTATCCATATTTCTATAAAATATCTCATACAAAATTGTAATAATCCTTATGAGAGATTTGTGAGTAGATTTATAATGGTTTTTCCTAAAGCAAACCTCTCTCTTATTATCACATTATTCAATGGGTTCTCATTCCACAAAAGTGAGGGATGGGTTCCCTGACTATCAGAAAATCTCAAGAGGGTTCTCATAAACCACAAATATGAGGGACAAGTTTCTTGATAACCACCAAGATTAAGGTAATAATAATATTGACCTCTTGATTTGAGGGGTGTAGATGTAAGGGCTCACATCGAGCTATTTCTGAACTCCTTATCAATTATGGTTTCTCTCTCTTTACTTTAATGCATTTCATCATTCAACATTGATACAAATAATTTCAGAAGTTATATATGATTGTTTCCATGATTAATAAATTTTGATATTAACTATTTAATATGTACCAAATTTATCAATTAATGATTTATTGACTTTATACTGTTATCATTTATTTTTATCTTTAACTTTTGCTTTAAATATTTTTAATAGGAAATTCACCCCCTCTAGCCATCTACTCTGATCAATAATAGGTATCAAAGGTGATATTTGTATTTTTATAAAAAAAACTTATTTTCAATGTTATGTTTATTTTCAAAAAAAAAATATTTCTAAATATTAATTGATTTAAAAGATTTATTTTATTATTGCATCAAAGTATTATTCATATGATCTTATTTTTTATTGAACTGACTATTCCTATTTGAAAAATCATATGTCAAATTTATTGGTAGTATTAGTTACCCTGTTTGGAAAATGGCAATGCATAAATATGTTCCAACTAAAGAATCTGAAGAAAATTTAACTCCTGATGATTTTAATAAATTTTAACTTAATAGAAAGGATATGAATGACTTATATCATATTCTTGATCCTAATGAGTTTAATAATGTCCCTATATATAAAATGTATTATGAAATATAGAAATTATTAGAATTAACACACAAAGTCATGAATAAAGTAAAGGGAACTTGATTGGATGTGCATCTTCAAGATTTTGAAAGTTTCTCTATGAATCTTAATGAATCTATTTTTTGTATTTTTATGAGGTTCACTGACATTTTCAATGTTATAAATTCCTCAATGATGATATATCTACAGAAACACTCATTAATAAAATCCTATTGGTTTTATCTAGATATTGGGCTCCCAAAGTCATATTCATCCCTAAATCAAATGATGTCAAGAAAATGGATGTGGTAGAACTCATAAAACTCCTAATGAACTATGAAATAACAATTAAATGACTAGATAAGAAGGATTCTAATGAATTCAAATAAGTAAAGAAAATCATCACCTTCAAAGATACAAATGATGATCCATTCGGAGGTAAAATTCATGATTTTTCTCAACTCAAAAGAAAGTGAACAATATCTTCATGAAGAAGAAATTTTACAATCGATCCAAGAAGGTAATCCAAAAGATATAATTGGAAGTGATATTTTATGAATGAAAAAATAAATGTCACATCAATATGGAATACCCCATCTATAAGAAAAAGGTAAAATAAAATAAAAAAGGTAATAAATCTTCCAAAGTTACAACATGGAGTGAAAGTGATGAATCCATAGACTCAACACCCTCAACTTCTTAATGTGACTTAGGTCCCAAGTGCCTTATGGAGCTTTTTTATGAACACATTGAGGTTAGTACTTCTATTTCCATTTCCCCCTCGTATTATTCATCTCAAAATTCTTCTCACTTATCTTTTTTTATTCTCCTCTAGTCTCCTTAATTATAAAGACCTGAAATAAACTTGTGATTAAATCAAAAATGGTTTTCATCAGTTTGTTCCTTTATATAAGTATCTTTATAATGAATATAAGAAATTGTATAATGAAAAATAAAAAATTGAAAAATAAAAGGGTATTTTATTCAAAGAAAATGAATAATTTTCCATGATATTTAATAATTAATTGGATATAGATAAACTCAAATATACCCTTAAATATATTATAATTTCTATTTACAAATTCACTAAAGGTGGACACAATCTAAATAAGATTTTAGGCTCTCAATGACATGGAAAATAATATTTTGGTATTGGTTTCTCAAATAATGTAAGAACATCTAAGAATCTATCAAATACTACTTTTATTAAAGGTTACTCAAAAGATAAATTTTTTAATTATTGTAAAATAATTATTCATTTAATTTATGGATATTATTAAAAGAATTAATGATTTGGGAGAGAAAAATCAATTCACATTTCATCCAATATTTCTAAAAGAAAGCCCCATTATAAATAAATTTGTATTTCTAAATCCTTATTCGATAACATCAGTGGACCCAACTTCATTTGGGTACCAAAAACATTAGTCATTTTATTTTATAGAAAAAATATATTTTTTGAAAAAAAACAATAAACATTGAGGTACCTAGATAGTGTTTTCTCAAGAAAAATGTATGTAGACCTCTCTAAATTCAATTAAATCAATAAATTATTGGGAGTTCATGTCGCCTTTAGTGATAATTCTAACATAAAGATAATTGGTGAAGGTACTATAAGTTTTTCTAACTAATCTCTTATCAAAAATGTTTCATTCATAAAATTATTGAAACATAATTTACTAATAATTTTCCAATTTTGTGATATAAATTTTAATATTTCTTTTGAAATTTACTTTTAAAAAGTTTTTAAATCAAAAGGAAAACTTTTATTTACCATTTATCAATTTCAAAAAATTTATATAATCAATTTAAAATATCTTTCTATCAAAAATGTAAAATTATTGAGTGAAAAAGTTAGTGATTTGTGGATTTAGAATAGATTTATTATTCATTATAGCATAAACTCACCTTTCAAACTCAACCATTATCAACTAGCATGAGATCAACCCAAATTTAATTTCAAAGATGGAATGGTTTAGTAAGAAAAAAACCTATTTTAAACCTAAAAAAGGGAACTTATTCTTCAAAATATCTTTAATTTATTCATATTGATTTATTTGGTCCTTATCAAATAAAAATCCTAGTGGTTAAATCCTATATTTTTTTTGTTTTTGATGACTTTATAGGATTCACATGGGCTTATTTCTTAACTCATAAAAGTGATTCTAGAAAATCCTTTATCATGTTTTAAAAAAAATGAAAATGGAAAAGGTTTAAAATTATTTTAATTTGAATCAATCATGGAATATAATTCAATAATGAGGAATTTAATTATTTATGTTCTTCTGAAGGCTATAATCATTCTTTTTCTACTCATCGAACCCCTAAAAAATGGGGTAGTAAAGAGGTAAAATTGAACTATCCAAGAAATCATTAAAACACTTTTAAATTAATTTAATTTATCAAAATATTTTTAGTTCGAGACCCTGGATACTACATTATTTATCATTAATCATGTTTTAATAAGACCTTTTCTCAAAAATACTCCTTATGATCTTTGGAAAAATAAAAAACCCAAAGTTTTATTTTTTAAGGTATTTGATTGTAAAGGTTTTATTTTAAATACTAAAGAAAATATTGGAAAATTTGATTAAAAATTTCATGAAGGTACCTTTCTTGGGTAATCCAACTCAGGTTAGGCATACTGAGTCTTTAACAAAAATACTAAAATGGTGGAAGAATCAATCAATGTTATTTTTTACGTAAATTTTACAAAATCACTTTCTCAAAATGTTTTTGAAAATTTTGTTTCAAATGAAGCTTTTTAATCTAAATAAGTTGAAGAATAACAAGAGTCTACTTTAAATTATTTATTTAAAGATTTTAAAAAATCAAAAGACCATCCCCTTAAAAATGTCATTGGAGATCTAGAAGTATGAACTCATACAATAATATCAACCCAAAATGAGGTTGGATATCTTGTCTATATCTATCATTTTAAACCAAAAAAATATCAATGATGCCCTTAATGAGGAAAATTAATTTATTTACATGTAATATGAACTAAATAAATTCACTCAAAATGTTGTATAAACTCTCATGTATTGACCTAATGATCATACTATCATTGGATACAAATGGTTTTTTAGAAATAATTTATATGAACTTGGTTATATCACTAGAAATAATTCTTCTTTAGTAGATAAATGTTATAACCAAGAAGAATGAATCGACTATAGTGAAACCTTTGCAAGCTTAACTAGATTATATTCCATTAGAATCTTGTAATCGTTTTCCTCTAATCTTAATTTCAAAATCATTCAAATGGATGTAAAAATAACCTTTTTACATGGTTTTATTAACAAAAATGTTTTTTTTTGGAACAACCACATAGTTTTAAAAATATTAATTTTCCAAATTATGTGTGAAAATTAAAATAAATCCCTTTATGGTTTAAAACAGGACCCTTGAAACATATTTCATATTATATTTTATCAAATAGTTTTAAAATGGGAAATTTTGATTCAACTCTTTTTCTAAAACAAAACTCAAATGATTTTTTACTCATTAAATTTAACATTTATTATGTGATTTTCATCTCTACTAATGAATCTCTCTATTTTTAATTTTATGATTTAATGAAAAAGTAATTTGAAATGATGTTTATTGGTGAACTCAAATTCTTTCTTGGTTTTAAATTTTCTTAAATAAGTGATGTTATTTTTTTAAACCAAGTTAAATACACTAATGAACTATTAAAAATATTTATCATTGATCACACTAATAAAATTAGTACACCCATGAGTATAACTTGTAAGTTAACATTGGATGAAGCTAGTAAGATGGTAGAAAACAAGTTTATAGAAGTATGATTGGTATTCTAGTTTATCTTACTACAACCTGACCTAATATTATGCTCAGTATTTGTATATATGACCATTTTCAATAAAATACAAATAAATATCATCTTAAATATTTTCAAAATATTGTTCTTTATTTAAAAGGAACTAAAAATCTTGGTTTGTTTTATCCAAAATTAACTTATTTTGGATTAACTAGTTTTTTTTACACTAATTTTGGAGGATTACAACTAGATAGGAAAAGTAAAAGTGTGGATTTCCACCTACATATAAGACCCATCATCACATGAAGTAGTAAGAAGAACTATATTTATCTTTATACAGTCTAAGTGAGATACATAGCCACCGAGAGTTATTCTGCCCAAATTATATGGATTCAACACACTCTCGTAGACTTCAAGATTACATTTTTCCATATCTATATTAAGTGTGATAACACTAGGGCCATAAATATTTACAAAAAATGCATGCAACACTCTCACACCAAACACATTGATCTTAAGCACCATTTTTAAGAGATCTCTTCCAAAAAGGTGGTATCTTATTGGATTTTGTTAGGAAATAATATTAACTCACTGATACTTTCACTAAACATCTAGACCTTGATCATTTCAATTTCATTAAATGAGAATTATTAATGGTTATCTTGTTTCACTTTTCATTTGATCTATGGTTATCTTGAATTATATTTTTCAAAATATTTTTTTAACTTGAATTTATCGTTTTATCATTTTATTTTATCTTGTATATGATCCATTTATCTCACTTGGGCTATCATTTGAGGGGGAACCTTATAACTTTCAAATTTTCAAATTTTCCCTAAGAGATATATTTCTAAATTAATTATTACTTTTCAAAATGATTTATCTTATCTCCAAAATTTCAAAAATATATTTTATAAAATAATTAGTTTTTAAAAATTATATTCATACTATTTTTTAAACAGAATATTTTTGAAAACTCGAAAAATTATTTATGTTTGTACTCTCTTTTTTTAAAAAAAATGTTATCTTTTCACTCCTAAAGGAAAATTAATTATGAGTAAAATAAATTACTTTATATACTTTTATCACTAAACAATGTTCTTGAGATATATTTCATGAAATATAATATAATGAGAATTACTAAGTGTGTTTCACCTCAATGTAAATTTTTCATTTGAAGAAGTCAATCAATGGAGGTAAAATAATTTCTTAAGGGAAATGCTGACATGTAAAAGGTATGTACAAATTTTAAATTCTTCTTTTTACCTTTTTCTATTTTTTATATTTTTTTAATATCTTTTTTATTTTTCTATATTCTTTTTTATTTCCTCAATATCTATCAAACAATAATTTTAAAATGGTTATTTGGAAGTTAAGAAGTGTTTTAAATTTTTTTTGGTTTCTTATTTTCAAAATCCTTTCCCTCTTAAAAAATTATTTCAAGAAAAATCTCTATGTTAGGGTTTTTCAAAATCTCCCTTGAGTTTTTCTTAAAGTTACTTTTCCTATCCTTGATTTATTTTTAATAATCATAGAGGTAGAGTTTTTATTGAATTTATTAGAATTCAATAGGGTATATAGTTTCTTGAAAATTTATAATTTTTCAAAGGGGGTGAAGTATTGTCTTTTAATTTGAATTTTTTTTAACTTTTCTCTAGTGATTAATTCTTTTAAAAATGTGGGTTATTAAACTTATTATAAATTTTTTTTCTATTTTTAATAACTTGATTGATGTGTTTTCTCTATGATATAATTAAAAATATTATCAATATCTTGAATATCTTATTGAAATATTTAATTATATTGTTATACATTTTACTCTTGATTTACATTTAATTTATCTTTTTATATTAAGTGTTTATGATCATAAAAAAGAAGGATATTATTGTAAATATCTCTCTTTCATGGTGTTTTCATGATCACGAATGCTCACCTATGTTTTTAATAATTTCATTTAAGTGGGTTTCATAATTTATTTCAAATATAAAGTGATAGAATTCAATGACATCTTAAGGATATTTTGAAGTTGTGTTAAAGGCTTAGACATGTCTCTTTTCATGTTTCAAAGACTTGGAATCATATTAAAATATTAAATGAAGGCCTTATAAGGAATCTAGAGATATATCTCTTGAATATGTGCATCTGCAGGACACACCATCCAGAAATTTCATGATTGTAGCATATCCTTTTATGTAGATACTCACCGGTTGGTCAGTGGATTCCCAGAAACTAGCTGGTGGTGAAGGCATAAGTGTCCCCAAATCTAGGAGACCCACCGACTAGCCATTGTAGGTTTACCAGTTAGTTGGTTCCATTTCCATAAATGAAAATACCACTTCGTAGTCCACTAGATGCTCGGTGGAGGCTACCAAGTATCCTGTGGCGCCAATAGCTTCAAGATTGAATTTATTGTGGTAAAAAATGTCATAAATCTAGTCTTATTCAGCTTCAATGACCACTAAAAAATTCTATAATATTACCATCCTCTTGGATCCTATAAATTTATTTCCTTGGCCCTTGGATCATTACACTAGTTACCATAAATGCCTCTCCAATCCTTGATTCAAAGTGAATCTCTAGAATATTTACTCAAGATCTAATATCCAATTATCCATCTGTCTCTATGGATATTCTCTATATCTTTATCAAATATCTCATTCAATTTTTAGTCATAATTATGAGATATTTGGGAGTAGATTTATAATGGTTTTACCTAATAAAACCTCTCTCTTATCATCACCTTCTTCAATGGGTTCTCACTCTGCAAAAGTGAGTGACGGATTCCTTGCCTACCAATAAATCTAAAGAGGGTGCTTTCAAACCAAAATTGTAAGATATAGCCTTCTTTATCACCATAAATATCAAGGGATTAATAATATTGACCTCGCAAGTCCGATAATAGAAACATAGGGGATCACATTGATATATTTTTTAACTCCTTATCAATTTTGTTTTATCTCACTTTACTTTAATGCATTTCATCATGAAACATTGATATACAGGATTGTATAAGTTTGATACAATCATTTACATGCTTAATATACTTTTATATTAATTATTTAATACATATAAAATTTATTAATTATCTATTTATTGAATTTATTGTATTATAGTTTATCTTTATCTTTAGATTTTTCTTTATATTTTTTTAAAGGAAAATTCACCCCCCCCCCTCTTTCCATGTATTCTAATCAACAAGTCACATCTGGGGAAATATACCTATCCTAAAAATTGTGATCACCCCCATAGGAAAAGATGCATTTGTAACCATAAAAGAAATACCCAAGGGAATACCAACCCCAAAAGAATACCCTAAGGACAACATTTTAAATCACTTATCATCATGTCATTCCCTATAGGGTGTAGCCTAGTGTTTGTGTTCATGTGGTGTTATTTTGGAGGTTTTGGTTTCAAGCCACCACGTATGCATTTAGTGTAGATTTTGGTTGTTTCTCCCCTCCTCACATAAATTTAATTACTTTATAAATTCAATCAGTCAATTTGGTTTGTTATCATCATTCCATGACCTTAGAATTTAATTAAAAATCCATTTTCCAATTAAATCCATACACTAGTTATCATTGTTCTGGTGTCTCCCTTCACCCTTTCAATTATAATTTTTCACCATCTCATAATTTAATAATTTTCATTTACATTTTAATCTATCATATTATGGGTTCATCACTTTTTATAACACATTCCATTCCAAAAATATATTTAAATTAATCATATTAGGTAGCCTTACAATTAAGGAACAAAAATGAGATAGGGTTTTTATTTATCAAAAATTCCAAGATTAATTTTATATAAATTAATTCTATATTGAATGCATGATATAATTATGTGACTATGAAATCACACACTAATAATCAGGTTTATACTTGTAGGAAAATTTATAAACCACCCACATCAAGAATGTAATGGAGTTTAATCACCAATAAACACCAACCAAACTGAACCTAATGATCCAATATACCTAAATCAGATTTCATTGACACCATATTGGGGATTATAAGAAAATAAAAAGAAATAGATTAGAATATGGGAATAAATCTATCTATTGAATAAATATGATTTCAATTATCAAGAAGAATCAATCACAATGAACGATGCTTTGATTTGCTAATAATTGAGGAAGAAGAGCCCTTAGAAGCCAAAATTCATAAAAAGAGAGAGAGAGTTTAGAGAACCTAATATTAGGGAAGGAGAATGAGGGTTTAAGGTGATTTTTGGGTTAAAAAATAATTTTCATATTTTATTAACCTTGTCACATGGTTAGTTCGCATGGTTATACAAACTGTGTTCCAACCGTGTGAGTGTTACTACACAAAACTTAGGGTCGCACGGTTGTGTTTCACAATTTTTCAAATCATGTTCCAATCATGAAAAATGACTATTCATAGAAAATATTAGGATTTCATGGTTTCCTATGGAAACCCACATGGCTTGTAAAACTATGCACCAACCTATACCCCATCTCATGGTTGGCCACATAGTTAACACTAATTGTCCACTAATTGTGTGCCCTATATATAGCTCCAAAATTTTATATTTTTGAGTCGTCGACCCCCAAAATTCTCTTGAAGACTTCCCAGAACTCATAGCCACATACATAGCATAGTAAACAAGAAAATGGAATAATATAAGGGTATATTTTAAATAGTAATATACCTTCACATAAACCTAGGTTTTATAACCTATCCACCTTAGAGAATATCATCCCTAAGATGCACTCTGAAATGTCACCATGACTTGTCATTTAACAACTCTAGTGAGTCTACATGTGTGATTCTTATTCTTAAGTCGCATCTTGGTTGTTTCCATGCTTCCACTACACTCATACTAGAGTAATTGCCTTTCCATGAATAGCCTTGTCACTCTAATCCACTATAAAAACTAGGTGATCTTATATAGATTCATTATCCCCAAGCTCAGTATCATCAATGTCGATTAATTAAGATGGATATAGATGGTATTTTCCCAACTATGATATGTGTAAAACACCATGCAAAACACTAAAACACTATATAAGAACCAACCAATACACCACTTGACTGATCCACTCCACAATCTTGAATGACCCCAAAAACTTGGGTGCTAACTTTACCTACCTCAGAATCTAATGATTTCCCTAGAATCAGTGACACTCACAAGAATACCTAGTTTTCAACCTTGAAATCAAGAGGTCGTCATCATCATTTTTCATAATATCTTTGTCTACTTTGAGTGGTATCCAACCACTTCTAGATTAATTGTATGTGCTTCGATGTTTCCTACACAATACTCAACCCAATCAATATTGTCTCACTAGCCTCCAAACAATATAGATGTGAGCACCATAATCTATCATTAAAAAATCCTTATAAGGTTCCATATAAATAGAATCCAGATAAATTTTATTATCGTAAAACCCTATCAAGGCTAACTGGTTCTCTTAAGAACCCCCAAAATCAAATACGCACTCTCTCATAATGTTCTCTAAAATATGTATAGTCTATTCATGTTGTCCATCGGTCTATGGATGGTTGGTAGTTCTCAAATTCACCTATGTAATTATTTCAACAAAACCTTCTAGAATCATGATGTGAAATAAGAATCCCAATCTAAAACAATGGTCTAAGGGACCCCATGGAAGTGCACTATTTCCCAAATATAGATTTTACCCAACTCATCCACTAAAAAGGTATCTTTGATTGGAAAAAAATAAGCCACCTTAGTCAACTGGTACACTATTACACAAACTATATTACTACCATGGGGTGTCCTCAACAACCAAATCATGAAATATATAGTAACATTATCCCATTTCTATTTAAGAATGGACAGTGGATGTAAAAGGATAGTGAGTTGTTAGTGCTCAGTCTTCATCTACTAATAGATAGAGAATCATGTAATAAAACCTACAGCACACTTTTTTATTACTAGCCACTGATATTTTCATCCCATATCCTGATACATATTTACCAACCTTGGGTTCACCACCCATTTTGAGGCATTATATTCGTGCATTAGTTATCCATGCATGTCCATGGGAACTAGTACATTACCATGAACATGAAGAGTCACATTGGATTGAGATTCCAATATAATGTAGGTTCCCCACCATATATATTGTCCCTCAAGGATAAAAAAAATTTATATGATAATTACCTCCTATTTATTATACTAGTAAATGAATAAATAAAGATAAGGATGTAAGGTTCAATCAAACCTAGTTCTCACAAACATCGAAATTGATTTCAGTGTAAAGATCCATCAAATTTTATTCACTGATGGATTGTTGAACTACCTAAGCCTGTGGATTATAGATAAGATAATATACTATAACATTTCCCTTTCTAGGGGTACATTCTATCTTAAAATGAAAATATTTCAGATACTCAACCCACCTTAATTGTTAAAGGTTTAGGTAATGTTTGGAGGAGATGTTTTTTTAGCATTGGTGGTCCGTGTACACCATAAATTTCTCCCCTAATTATTAGTTCCTCCAAAATATCAGGGAATACACTTCTCATTCCGGTTATAATTCATGGGTTAGATAATTATGATTATGTGGTCTCAGTTTCCAAGAACCATAAGTGACCACCTGACCACCCATCATCAAGACTACCACCAGCCCAACCACTAACATGTCTCAATATGAGGTATACTCTCTACCCTCCATGGGTAGTTATAGAATTGGTATTATAGTCATTATTTCATTCAATTCCTAAGAATCATCCTCACAATCATCAAATAAGTCAAACTTCAATCCCTTTTTTGTTAATCCTATCAATGGAATTGACAAATGACAAAAACCCAAGATAAACCTTCAATAATACCTCACAAAACCCAAAAATCTACATATGTAAAATATTTTCTTGGTCCGCTTCTAAGAAAAAACTACTTCAAACTTCTTGAGGTCTTTAACTATACCATATTCAGAATTTACATAGACTTGAAAGTTCACATTTTTCGATCCAAAAATGGAATTTGGAGTGCTTTTCATAGATCTAATGTTATCGAAGTGTACTTAACACTATCTTTAGGTGTTGTTCACACTCCTACTTCATTTTAGAGTACATTGTAATGTCATACATAACAAAAACCACAAAATTTTCTAAATACTAGTGAAAAACCTTATTCAGTAGATCTATAAATTCAATCAACATATTCATCAAGACGAATAGAATCTTAGGTACTCATATAGATTATACGAACTCTTAAAAGTAGTATTTGAAATGTATGGAGGTATCACCTTCATTTGGTGATCACCCAAACTTAGATAAATCTTTAAGAATACTCAGGGTCCTATTAACTAATCAAATAGGTCTTCAATACATGGGAGAGGGTATCAGTTTTTAATTATCATCAGACTCAAATTTTGATAATTGACTCAAAATTATAAATAATTATTTTCCTTCTTGGATAATAGGATTGGAGAGAATTGAGGGGATGTTATTGGTCATATGAACCTATTAGACTCTAATTCCTCTAATAGATCCTTAAGCTCATGAAGTTCCTCTAGATCCATCTAATAAGGTAGAATGGAAATGGGATGATATCCTAAGATGAGATCTATAGTGAACTCAACTTCTCTATTGGGTGGAAACCCTGAGAAATGGTCATTAAAATGTCCTAGAACTAATCCACCATGGAAGTAAAAATATATTATGGTGTCTCCATCATTAATTATCAAAATGTAAACCTCGTTTATAATCCTTCATAGTTTCTTATGGTCAGGTTCTACATGGACCGCTTCCAATTCCAATTCTCCAATGTGAATATACCCACTTTGTTCATAAGATGTGAAGAACACTTATTAAAGATAACAGTCGATGCGAGAATGGTATGGATCTAACTAATCAATATCAAGTATTGGATTAAAACCTGTCATCTCTAACATAAATAAGTCCCATAAAAATTGATAACCTCAAATCTCCGAGGCACAATCCCTACAATGGTGAATGGCTTTTGATCTCACTCCCAACGACATGTAAATAGAAATAACCCCATACATATACTCTATAGTTAACCCTGGTCTATGCAAAAACTATATAGATAAAAAGTAATGTGAAGCTCCTTTATCAAATATCTAACATACCAAGGTAGAAGATACTAAGACCATACCTCAAACCATAGAGGTGTCTACATCTAGGCCTATAATAGTAGGTTGTGTAGAAAGAATCTATCCTAAATCATGACCATGGGCTCCCACATGACTCTCCTTCATAACATTGGCCTACTATTTTGGCTTTCCATGTCCTTAACCATCGTATTCTTCACTCTTACCTAATGATCTAATTAAACTCTAGCTACCCATCTGTCACAGCATAGTTCATCGTACTCCGGATCCTTGCACCTTACATGATTATATACCACTATAAACCCATTTATATTTCTTGAAAAACTTCTATAGGAACCCCATCATACCATAAAAATGACACTCAATAGGTGGTCGATGGCACTGGTGTTGGGTATGGCCTCGTTTATCGCACAGATAGAACTCGATAAGTCATACCCCCTATTAAGAGGGAAGAAACTCGCATCTTTGACTTCTCAAACCATCACCTTAGTGTGATTATTCATAATGGTGCTTCCTACTACCCAAATATCCACCATTTAATACCTCAGTAAGATCTAACCACTCTGATCCTTTTCCATTGTTTGGGTTTCTTTCAGGTATAAGCACCTAATTCACAACTTCAAAAATATGAGGTAAGATAAAAGATGTTCACTAGAACTTGAATCCCATATCAAAGTCTATCCTCAAAACATCTCACCATATCCAACACATCAACAACTATCATAGAAGAAAAATACGGAAGCTCCATAAAATAATCTGTATATTCTATGACTAACATATTTTCCTATGTAAGATGTATAGATTCCTTGTCCATGTGATCTCTTAGGGTCCCTAGAAATAAGTGACATAAATCAGAGACCATTGGAGCATGTGTGGATCACCGCTAGAGGGATTTTGGTTTGGATCTTCACAAGCACAACAAGACAATCCTAAAGGGTTATCCCAGATGATCAAAATCATCAATGAAGAAAATACCAAAGAACTGGGTAATCTATTCCTTCATAAATTAAATTTAAACTAATTATAAACATGATGTGCAAGATCCTCTCTAACGTTTTTGGGCCTCTTCCTTCTTTATCTAAATCTTTGATTCTATTATGTGGAGACCGAAATTCATCATCATATTGATCTAAGAATAATCATTGATCATGGTAAAAATCAAATTTAGGAACTGGCCCAACCGTGCTTCCGATGTTCATAGAACCTAGAAATAGACCTCTATTCAATCTGATGATCTCATAAATATAAAAATTTCCCCAAGTCCTCAGCCTTTTTGGTGTCATGAATTGGAATAAAGTTAGATAATTTAGTTAATCGGTAAATCACCACCCAAATAGAATTCTTTCCTCAAGCTGTATGCAGAAACCCAATAACAAAGTCCATCGATATCTCATCCCACTTCCAAGTTATTGTAGGAAGGGGATGAAGAAAACCCAAAGGCTTCTAATGCTCAACCCTAATCTGCTAACAAGTATAACATTGAGAAACAAAATAAAAAATTTCTTATTTCATACCTAGACACCAGAAAAAATTCCTCATGACATAAAAAATATTCATTGTGCCTAGGTGTACCACTTACTGGGATGATGAAAATCCCTCATCACTGCCTTCCTCATAGGTAATAAAAAAACATACCAATCCCTAAAGCAAAGGATACCATCAAAATATAGAGACCATTAATTAATGGTCTCCCCACCATATAAAGAATCCCTAATTCCATGAAACTCATCATCCAGTTGATGTTCCTGGGGAATAATCTTGAGAAGATAGGGTGTCAACTGAATACTCGTCAAAAAACCTTGGTATCATCCTCCCAAACTCCCAAATGCATATGATAAAATAGAACCATCAGATGTCGTTCCTCAGAAGATTCTTTCATGTATTGGGATGGAAGCTACCTACTCATAGCATTAGCAATGACATTACCCTTACTAGGGGTGTATCCAATGTCAAAGTCCAAAGACTATAGGTACACCACTCATTTCCTCTGATGAACATTCAGATCTTTTGTGATAAAATATAATTTAATATTTTATGTTATAGTTTATGGTAAACCTTTATCTAAAAACAAAATACTTCCAACTATTCAGAGAACGAATCACAATTTCAAGTTCAAGGTCATGTGTAGGATAGTACTTATCATGAGGCCAAAAATGATGAGAACCATAAGCCACCATGTGATTACCCTACAAGACAACACAGCCAAAACCCAAACCTAATGCATCATATAGAAGACCGCATAGCCATACCCACCCTCTAAAAGATTAAAAACTAGTGATGTAGTCAAACAATCACTACTACAAAACATGTCTTTAATAGCACTAGCATTTAACAGTGCTAGAAAAATGTGTTGACAAAGTCTATCTTTATGAGTGCTAAAATAAGTACTGATAAAGGTATGTCATTATAAACGCTAAAAAAGTTCTCATAAAGGTCACCCTTTATCAGCGATTTTATTTTAGCACTGATAAAAGGGAACCTTTATCAGTACTTTATTTTAGCGCTGATAAAGGTTACCCTTTATTAGCACTTTATTTTTAGCACTAATAAAGGATACCTTTTATTTGTTCATTTTTATTGATCATAAAGGGTCCTTTATTAGTGCTTTTTTAGCACTAATAAAGGTCCAAAATAAAATGAAATAATTAAACAAATAAAAAAATTAACAATTTCATTAATTAAATAATTATTGTTAAAAATGAATAAAATGAATATATATATATATATAAAAATTTTAAAAAATAATAAATAGTATATATTAAATATATAGATATGTAAAATGAAATAATTAAAAAAATAAAATTTAAAATGAGTAAATTAAGAAAAATATTAAACATTTTATTAATTAAATAATTATTGATAAAAATAAATAAATTGAATATTCATATATATAGATTATAAATATTAATAAATATTATATATTAAAAAAATATATATAAAATGAATAAATTTTAATAATTAAAAAAAAATTGAATAAATTAAAGAAAAATTAAAAATTTATTAATGAAATAATTATTAATAAAAATGAATAAGTATTATATATATATATATATTAATTATAAATAGTAATAAATAATATATATTAAATATAAATATCTATAAAATAAATAAAATTTTAGTTAAAAACATATTGATGTCTTATTCATTTTTTAGGTTTTTTTTTCAATTTAACATATATCAAACATCATATGTTGCATTGATTTCACAGATATATATGTGTGTGTATGTGTGTAATTAATGCATTTTTATATACAAACACACACAGAAATATATAGAAACACATACACCTAATAGTTTTGTAATTTATTCAAATTTTATTATATTTTATAATTTCATTATAACATGATACATTTAATATATTATTTTTTTAATTAGTCAATTTTATTTATTTATTTTTAATACTATTACAGTCAGGGTATTCATTTTTAATATTTTTTTATTTTTTATTTTATTTTTGAATTTGATCATTTTCTATTATTAATTTATATATATTTATTTACTATGTTTTAGTATTTTCAATATGTATTCATATTTACTTCAATATATATATATCCATATTTTTTAATAATTTATATTTAATTAATAAAACTTATCCATTTTTCCAATATTTTTAAAGTTTAATCATATTTTTAAAAATATATTTATAAATAAATATATATAAAAATGTATATTTACTATATTTATAAATTTATATATTTATAATTATTATAAATAATTAATTAATTTTTTTAAATAAGTATTTAGGTAATTAAAAATAAATAATTTTATATATGTAAATAATTATATAATTATAATAAGTTTATTTTAATAATTATAATTATAAATCCTTTATCAGTGCTAATGTTTTAGCGCTGATAAAAGGGATATTTATCAGTGCTAAAAAAGAGCTTCTAAAAATATCTTTATCAATGCTAAAATTTTAGCGTTGATAAATATCCCTTTTATCATCGCTTATCAATTTAGTACTAATAAAAAAGGGATCTTTATCAGCTCTTTTCTGAAAGTGTTGTTAAAAGTGTCTCCATTCTATTTAAAATAACCCTAATCGCGACTCATTCACTCACGATTCTCAAGTTCTCATGGAACTCCCCTACTGCTGGCACGATTCCTCTATGTTCCCTCAAACAAATCAATGCTAGAATTCAATGTATGTTATTTTCTACTTTTACTCTATAATTGTTTGATATTTTGGGTTTCATGTTTTTCATTTTTGTGTTGTTCTTAACTATGAAGAACCCTACATCTCATCTCCTCACCACTGAAATACAACGAGTGGTTCTATTTCATCTTTTTCCTCCATAGACAATGGTTTAAAAGAATGAGAAGGATGTTTTCATATGGTAAGGTTAATCAACATGTGTGTATGGGCCTATATGGATAAATAAAATATATTTTTCACCACATGATACTAAAAAGGTAATGATATATTTATATCATGATAAAATTGATTTTAGTTAAACATTGAAGAGGTTAACCTATTTCTCAAACATGTTATCTATATCCCTTATCATTGAAACAAGACTTTACTGATCAGGAAGTGTGTCTGAGGTGATGTGCTGACCTGAATTGGGAACTATTTGGGTATGCTAGGTCAAAAATATTACAAAATGGAATCAGAGTGAAACTAGGGATACTGGTATTGATTATATCCAAAATAAAAAACTTTCTAGACATAAGAAGCAATCCATAAATATTCCTATATATCATAATTATGTTTGATACTTGAGTTACCATATGAAGTCTAGGTTTTTTTGCCTTGATATATCTTCTCAAGTCTCATGCCTCTTATTTAGGAGTTGATAGGTAGGAATCTGTAAGAATATATAAAATTTCATGTTCTTATAGTTTTTGTTTAATTTTTCTTTTCTATAATCAATTATAAATTTATATTAATAGAAACATGAATAATAAATAAATAGTGTATTCTTTTTTACTTATTAGTGATGATTAGGTTTATATAACTTATTAATTGATTGAGTTCATTTATTAACCCCCTTTATTGATACTATTAGTTAGTTTTTTCATAATTATATTTAAAATAATTCTTCTAACATCTTTTAAATTATATTTAAATTATGAAAATACTTTTAAAAAATTAAATGAATGAGAGAGGGGCATAGGGGGTTCACATTTAATATAGATTATTTTATGCCTATTTTTAAAAGATTGATGTTTTTTGAAGGATAAAATTATGTGAATCTATACATTAATATAGAATATTTCACCACTTTAACCCCTATATCTCTATAGTAAGGATCTAATTAACATCCTCTATATGCTAGAAATTATATTGATCCTCATGTCCTAGAGGTAATTGTAGATCTACTTCAAGCTATGTGGTATAATTTTCAATGATGGGAACATATAGTATCTATGGTTCCTCTAAGATTTTATGGTAATATATCATAATAATAAATTTAGTATTGCATTTATTAGATTAATTTCATTTATAAGAGTAAAAAAAATTATATCAATACTAAGCATGAGTTTACAAAATCACCCTTTAAAGGGATGTATGTTATTGGAGGGATCTTCTAGTGGTTTAAAAAATATCCAAATTTGGAAGGTGAGGAATACTTGAGTAGACATAAGTGATGTTGAATGTAGGTGGGGTGAGATTCATTTATTCAAGACCATTAGAGTGGAGGTATTCCAATTCTTCTTTAATTTAGGAGACTTTTTGATTGATTCCATCAGTGTAGGATCCTATGACACTTTAATCCTTATTTCCTATTTGATGTGAAACATTTCTATCAATGTGGTTAGTTGGGGAACCTCCAATGGTCCTTTTGAGATATTTATTCTAGTAAAGTTCATTAGATATGATTAGTATATTATTTATGGCTGAGTATTCTATGGATAATGCTAGACAAGGTTCTTCTATAGTGATAGGTACCACCATAGTATATTATACTCTTGTTGATGGTCTTAGGACACAGAAGCTTCCTATTATTTATTTATGAGTATCTTGTATTTCATATGGGATTGGTATTAGAACTTATTCATAATGTTATTAACATCAATATTATCTATAATTAAACATATGGAAAAAAGAGTAATCTGTGTCAATTTTATACAATAGTGGTAGGCACAAGTGGGTATATCTTCCTGAATTGGAAGTGAAAGTTTCCTCAAAGTTGATGAGTATTGATACACCTAGATAATATCGGTGTAATATGTGGTATATTTTTAAATTGAGATATTATAATGGTTATATATAGTCATTTAAAATATTTTTATATCATTATTATGAGGTATTTTGATTTTATTTTTCATATGGACCAGTTAATCCATCTTTGAGATCATGTTGATTTTCATAAAGAGTAATGTTCCATTATCCTTTAAGACTGGTGATTATTATACATTTAGTAGATAATGGTAATTCAATTTAGATTATGTGGGATAAAATTAGGAAAATTTTGGGTTTATTACTATATAAATGACTGGTATGATGCTTGGAGAGGTTAAAGATGAAATAAAAAATGATCTGCCATTAGTGGTTGATCATTTTTCTGATGTGTTCCTTGATGTTTTTTCTAAGATAACACTCAATAGAGAGGTTAAAATCCATATCAATATATTTTCTAAAAGATATATAATTTCTATTCAAACTCCTCAAATTTCTCAAACTAAATTTTTAGAGATAAAAATATAGCTGGAATAGATTGAGTACAATGGCTTCATTAGAACTAGTATCTCACCATAGGGATATCTATTCCTATTTACTAGGAATAGTGATGAATTTCTAAATTTTTATATAGAGCATAAAATTTTGAATGGAGTATATATTATGGAACACTTTCCTTTTCCTAGAATTAATGATTTATTTTATCCGTTTAAGGGAATAAAATGGTTTTCAAAGGTCAAATTATGTTATGGTAATAATCAACTCTAAGTCAGACTTGAGCATGTTTTGAAGCTGATATGATCATATTAGAATATAATCATGCCTTTTGGGTTTGGAAATGATCCAACAATGTTCATTTTGATTTTTAATTGAATAATTCATACTATTTTTGTGCTGCTGGATCAAAGTGCATAATCCCTCTAGGGATCCACATGGGAACCACAATCTATTAACATCATGGGAACCACAATCTCTCTCTCTCATACACTTTAACTATACCTACACAGTTCCACCCCTACTCTATAAACTTATTCCAGCTTCATATGATACCATTGTGAACTGTATCTCCATCTTCTATTGTGAAAGAAGCATACAACACATAATAGTCATAAGTAATAAAAATAACTTTTTATAAAAAAGTACCATGGGTTTCAAAAATAAGGTTGTGTAAATAAGGATTAATTTTGGTAATATAGATTTAAAAAAAATACAATCCATGCATAAAATTTCACAATTGCATGCATCTTGCAAAAAAATTGTTACTATCTTGAATAGAGGTATAATACTTTAATACTGCAGTACAACTAAACTTCACTACCATTATTTAATCCATCCTCAGATGCTTGATTTCCTTACAATACTTGATGACATATTAGACTCCCTATTTCAAACTAACCTTCCTCCCATCATTTTGGTTCCAAAGTTCCTTGATGACATACCTCCCGCTCTAATTGTATTCATTAATCTCCATCAAATTTGCTGCCATGGATTTGAATATTGTATCTCCCAACTCATTATTTAACTCTTTCAGCCTTTCATCCTCCTCGTTTAATACTTCCTGAGAACACAAAAAATGACACCAAAAAATTAATCAAAACATAGTGAATGAATTTGTTTGGTTTCTTAATATTAATTTTCTTATATGACTCACTCAGCTACTTTTGAAAACACTTCATCAAAAATTACTTTTATTTTGAGTACAGTCACATTACATCCTATTAGAACTCTACAGTTAAGTATAATTGGATGAGAACACTACTATGATGAGTGACCTCCTAAGAATACTTATGTTGCACATTTTTTGTGAAAAAAACACACCAAACACACCTTTTGATCCTCTTCCCATTCAACCTTTATAAATTTAAAAGGGTTCCAATCTAACTCTTGAAGGTATTCCTCTCATAATAAGCAGAGATCTTTAGCCCTGTTTTCGGATTCATCTTTAGGATACTTTATCTTGGAATATTGGATAAATGGTTTGTTTTCAATCTCTCCCATATTCCTCACACCAATACTACCATATGTTTTTATCCCCTTTAAGCCCTTCCAAAAAAAGAAACATTTCAAAGGAAGTGGAAAATAGTAAATATTTGTGAGGGGAACTAAATGAATGTGAGTGGAAGTCATGTGGATCTTAATGTTTATTAATTCATTTTAGAAAATTAATATTTTATAATCCATAATAAAAATTCCATTTCGGTTATTTTTGAACCTCAGTGGCAACTCGACTTTCATCTCCCGAATAGTTATTATTTCATTTTGTTGCCTGAGACTCATCCCCCATCTCTTATATATTTTTTGAACTACTCTCAGCAGTATTCATCCAAAACGATCACTAGTACACAGTATGGGATGAATTTTTGTTAGATTAATTCAAGAAACATAGGTGGATGTCCACAAAATATTGGAGATAAATATCATACAAAAAAGTGCAATAATAACTATTTGGGTGTTATGTCATCAAGGAACTTTGGAACCATAATGATGGGAGGAATTCTAGTTTGAAATAGGGAGTCCAATCAATCATCAGGAGATGGAAGAAATTCAATGTATGTGGACATATTAAATAAAGTTAGTGAAGTTTAGTTATACTATAGTATTCAAGTAATATGTCTTTTTTCAATAAAGTAACAATTTTCATGCAAGATGCATACAATTGTGGACTTTTATGCATGGAGTGTATTGTATTTTTATAATTCAAGACAAATTAAATGTTTGACTAATAATGCATACAATGTCTTCTACACATTACTATATTACCAATCTTGAGGAAGAACAGACTATTGATGATGAAATTGTGGAATTATTAGGCAATCAACAACAGTTTGATGAAAAAAACAATGATGACGTAGCATCACAGTGGTGATTAAAATTATCATGGTAAGAAGTCAGGGTATAAAATTTGAGGTTGGTTGGAATCAATGAAGCCAACCTATTGACCCCAATAAGTCAATGTTCATTAGTTATCTTGGGGTCACAATGAGGATGAATATGCTGATTGATATTGATTTATGGAATCGCGTTCAGTATGTAATGAAGGAAATCCTTTGGAAAGATATAACGGTAATGTTATAATATAATTTCTTTATTTTACTGAAAAATTATATAATGAAACTTTCATTTAATTTTCATTAATCCTTGCATAATTCATTTGTTTTAGAATATTTTTGTAAGAAATTTTTATTAATAGCTACTAGAAAATCACATAGAAGATTACAGACTCTTATTATAAAGCTACATCTTAAGGATACTGAGGGGAAAATAAAGCCCCACCCACCATTTAGTTATGCACACATTATAAAGTAGGAAACATGGACTTCTTTTATCAATAATCGAAATGAGAAATCATTTTAGGTTCATTCTAGTCAATAATATATTATTTTACATTATTTATTTTATCCAACTTGATTAAAAATTGTTAATTTATGAAACAAAAAAAGAGTTATAAAAATAAATAATGTGCATCAAAACCAATTTAACCCTATATCAAAGTAAGGATGGGGTATGCTTCATTAGAGAACAAATTGATATGTATTTTAAATAAATAATAAAATTTTAATTATGTGATATGACACAACATGTGTTCATTTGTTTATATTCAAATTGATGAATCAAAATCTAGATCCACTTCCATCCCTCTTCATGTGCTATGGAAAGAGGCTCGTGTAAATAAGGAGGGTAAATTAGTTGATGAAAACACAAAAACGGTATGGGAATCATGTGTAAGTATGAAATAATTGTAATTAATTATGTTTTATAATAATATTACAAAAATATATATATTTATGTTCTTGTTTTTTTATATGGTTTATAAACAAGAATCGGTAATGACCATACCATAAGAAAAGCTACTTTCAGTAGCTTTGAAGCAGCCTGAACAATATAGTTGTGTTAGAGGATTAGGTTTTGGAGTCTCTCCTTGAACATATTTTGAGAAGATAAAACTACATGAAGATACATATAATATGGTGAGATGATTTTAGACACAAATAGACTCACTATAAGATATTATTTTGTGGTCTGGTTTGGAAGACCAGTGTATAAGAAAAGATCAAAGTGAACTAGTAGTGGAGCAAAGATCTATACATGAACCAAATTATCACACTAGATTTAAGGCTAGTCATTACCCCCAACCACATACCTTACATGAGGTAATCAATTTTTTCATTACTGTTTCTCCTAAAAGTGAATCAAACAACTTCCAATAACTTTATATTACTAAAATTATACAGGGTATAGTTGTATGGGATTTTTATCTGTAAACACTCATGTACAGCTTTGTTGCGATGGGTACAATGTATAATATCTCATGAGAATAGATACACAATAAATACCTTCCAAATGATCACATGATATTGTGGATTGTGGTATCTTATGATCCGACTACTGAGTTTCATGTTCCACTTGATGGTCCAGATATTACAATGGTCAAAGATGTTATTAGAGCTTTTATAACATGGTTGTATAATCTTATAAATATTCATGAGGTATGTATTTTACAAAAAATATATATGAAAAACATGTAAAAGTTGATGATAAAAGGTCTAAAGTGAGTTATGATATTACAAATGGATAAATCAGTGGATAAAAAGAAGGTCGAATCAAGAAAATCTAGTGAATCAACCAAGAAAACAAAATGACCTTCCAAGAGTACCTTCTCCCCGCCAGTTCTAGAGAAACATTTATTATCATTACAACTTCATGTAGAGACCACATTTAAAGATAAAACTATGTCTTACATTGAATATGAAGAAGAAATATATAGAGATTCCTTAACAGATGGAATTGGTCTCAGGACTCTAAATGAGATTTTCAATCATGAATGGTTGGGTGTCTCAGTTTTGAATACAAACATAAGGTACATTTTCAAAATATGTCTATCCAAATAGTAAACTAATATTTTTATTAAAGTTAATAAATATACATATTTTGTAAATACATTTATATTAAAACTATATAAAGTTAAGATCTTGTGAATCACAATTTGGATTCATTTATCCATGTATCATTTATATGCCAGAACTTACTTTGAATGAGAAATCAATTAATAAGAAAAAAGATGAGTTACTCGAAGCATTTAATAAAAAAAATTATCATATGATATAATCTTTTTATGCCTACAATGAAAAGTTAAAACTCTACAATCTAATCACATAAAATATATTTTAAATTTTTTCATTACTTAATTTTTTTTAGGACACACTGGATGCTGATAGTAGTCAATTTGGACACCCCAAATATTTATTTTTTGGACCCAATACATGGATATGAAACCAAAAAACCTCACATTATGTGTATTATGAATATATAATACACTGAAATCAACATTTTATAGATAAAATTCTAATTATATGTTCAGTTTGTGCTTTAACAATAATTTTTTTATGATAGGGTGGTCACTAAATATAAGATAGATCATGGAATGAAGTTGGTTTCTGAAGGGATAAAGCCTACGAATTAATACAAATGGAAACAAATTGTGGTATATATAGAAATATTTTACTATAAAAAATTTCAGAACAATTTACTTATTTTGGTTAATGTTTATACAGTGTTCGAAACAAGATAATGACATCGACTGTGGATATTATGTTTGAAATTTTATGAGAGAAATCATAATTCATGAAAAGATCAGCAACCACCAATAGGTAATTTCCAAATTTAATTACAATTTCATTAAATATATTTCAAATTAATTTGTTTTACTATATTTTATTACTACTATCAAGATTTACGACAACCTAGTTACTCAAAAGAAGAAATAAATTTCTTTTGAGATGAGTGGGAAGTGTACTTTTTGTCATAATGTATGCTGTCAATAACTTTAGGTGATTACCTGCTATGTTTGGGATCTAATATGATTTATGAACTTCGAAATATATTTGGGGTGTGAAGAATTAGTGTCAAAATTCTCATATATTAATTTTTATCACTTTCTCAAGGAGAAGTATAATGGAGGAAATCAATTTTATTAGAAGCGCTAACATAAAAAAAATAAAATTGTTGAGCAATCACGAAGGCGGAGTCAGAGGCGGAGGTGGAGGTGGAGGTGAAGGAATAGGTAGAGGTAGATTAAGAGGTAGAGTTAGATTCAAGGACCGATTTGGAGGATGAGGAAGAGTTGAAGACTGAGGTGGAGATTGAGGTAGAGGAGGATAAGAAGTGTCAGGTTAACAAAAAAATGTTAGGCAATGAAGTATAATGAGGACCATACCATGATTGTGTTTGAAAAAAATATTTAAAAGTGCACACAACACTTTTCACTAAAGATAAGATCTATTGTGCAAGTGTTTCAGGTGAATTATTGAAATAATTTTTTTTACCACTTGCTTAAGTGATTTTATACAGGGTAGTAATCCACCTATAAGATCATTATATGATGGAAGATTCAATTTATACACTAGTTTTATTGAAGTAACATCAGTAAAATAAAATAATTTTTTTACCACTTACTTAAGTGATTTTATCAGTTTAAAAATGACATTTTAATATAAAAAAGTGTTACTCACTGAAAACTAAGAAAACCCACTCGGATTTTCTTAATAATTTGGGACAATGATTCATAATTAATTTGAGATGTGTATGAATCAGTCTCATATCAAACCCACACATGATACCACTTGTATGGATCAAAGTGTGTGTTTCTAGTTTAAAATGACATTTTAGTAAAAAAACAAAAGTGATATACTCAAAAATGAGGAAATGCATTCTTATTGTTTTGATACTTTATTAAAATGATACATAAGTCATTTGGTATGTGTAGGAATTATCCTCACCTCAATATGACACACATTGTGACTGGTATGACTCCAAGTGCATCTTTTTATTCAAAATTAACATTAATTTTAGTGGGGAAAAAACAACTGACATATTCAAAACTAAGAAAACACATTCAGATTATTTTGGTACTTTAGTAAAATGATCCATAAGTAATTTTTTGCATTTAGGAATCATCTTCACCTCAATCCGACACACAGTGTGACTAGTATGACTCCAAGTGTCCATTATCAGTTTAAAATTGACATTTTAATATAAAAAATTGTCACTCGGTTAAAACTAATAAAACATGATTGGATTGTATTGATAATTTTTAACAACAATTAAAATTTCATTTTTTGTTTATAAATCAATATCATGTAAAACCCACACACGATGCTACCTATATGGATCAAAGTGTGTGTTTTCAGTTTAAAATGACATTTTAGTAAAAAAACACAAGTGGCATACTCAAAAATGAGGAAACACATTCTGATTATTTTGATACTTTAGGAAAATGATCAATAATTTATTTGGGATGTGTAGGAATTTGCCTCGCCCCAATCATATGCACGGTGTGACTGGTATGACTCCAAGTGCGTCTTTTTATTCAAAATTGACATTAATTTTAGTGAAAAAACAACTAACATACTCAAAATTTATAAAACACATTCGAATTACTTTGGTAATTTAGGAAAATTATCCATATGTTATTTTTGATGTGTAGGAATCATCCACACCTAAATACGATTCATGTGTAATCAGTATGACTCCAAGTGTCCGTTAATAGTTTAAAATTGACATTTTAATACAAAAATAATTGTCGCTCACTGAAAACCAATAAAACACACTTGAATTGTGTTTAAAATTTAGGGAAAAAATAATAATTCATTTTTGATGTGTATGAATCAGTCTCATGTAAAACCCACACACAATGCCACCTATATGGCTCAAAGTTCATGTTTCCAATTTAAAATAACATTTTCGTAAAAAACACAAGTGGCGTACTCAAAACTAAGGAAACTTGTTATGATTGTTTTGATACTTTAGTAAAATAATCCATATGTCATTTAGGGTGTTTATGAATTATCTATACCTCAATACGACACACGATGTGACAGGTATAACTCCAAGTGTATCTTTTTATTCAAAATTGACAATAATTTTAGTGAGAAAAACAATTGGCATACTCAAAACTAATCAAACACATTCGTATTGTTTTTTTAATTTAGGACAACAATCCATAAGTAAATTTTTATGTGTGGGAATCATCTTCATCTCAATACAATGCATGGTATGACTGGTATGACACCAAGTATGTATTTTTATTCAAAATTGACATTAATTATAATAAAAAAACTACCATACTCAAAACAAATCAAACACATTCATATTGTTTTGGTTCTTTAGGAAAATGATCTATAAGTCATTTTTGATGTGTGGGAATTAGTCACACCTCAATTTGACACATGGTGTGACTATTATGACTCCAATCTTTCATTTTTATTCAAAATTTAAATTAATCTTAGTAAAAAACAACTAACATACTCTATAATAGTATTTTTTTCTTGTATTTTAGTTAGAAATTTTATTTCATTTAAATTCAGTATTTGTATATTATTTTGGTAATTTATGTTGTTGTTTTTTATGATGCAGTGTGTTGTTATAGTACACTACACCTGTTTCTAGTGTTGTAGTATGGTGTAGCATCTAGTATGGTGTAGCATCACACTATATTTTTCTGCTTTATCAGCACTATTAAATGCACTGATAAAGGATCCCTTAATCAGCACTTCTAAAAGTGTTGATAAATATCCACTTATTGGAATTTTAAAAATCACTAATAAAGATATCCCTTATCAGCACTTTTAGAATCACTAATAAAGGAATCCTTTATCAATGCTTTTTAAAGCACTAATAAAGGAATCTTTATCCGCACATCTAAAATCACTGATAAATGTTCTCTTTATCAGTTCTAAATAAAAGTGATGATAAAATTATACTTTATTAGTGCTTTTATTTTAAATAATAAAGATTCCATTTATCAGTTCTTTTCTAGTGCTGATAAAATCCTAGACCTTTTAACCATGCTAAAGTAGTCAGTTCTTTTCTAGCACTGACCAAGGCCTATTTTAGCACTGTTAATGGCATGTTTTGTAGTAGTGGATGATTAAACATATCTAAATATTCTCCACATCTCAAATCCCAAAATAACTTTACTACCTTCTGAGTGAGAGTGGTCAATGGAGAAAATAAATTCAAGAAATGTTTCACAAACCGGCAGTAATACCCTACCAATCCCAACAAGCATTGAATCTAAATGACGTTTCACAGTTCCTCCAAGGTCATAACATCTTTAAACTTCTTAGGGTCAACTAAAATACTAGGTTTATAAACCATGTATCCTAATAAATTTACCTCCTAAATCCAAAAGTTGCATTTATAAAGCTTGGAATAAAGTCAATGATTTCTCAAGATGTACAGAACTGCTCTCAAGTCATGCACATGATCCTCCTCAATTTTAGGGTAAAATAAGATTTCATCCACAAATACTAAAATTAAATAATCATGGTACTGATATAATATCCTATTCATCGGTGCCATAAACATAGAAGGAGAATTAGTAAAACCAAATGGTATAAGAGGGTACATGTTGTGGCCAAACCTTCTACTGAAAGTGGTCTAAGGGATATCAAACTATTTGATCCTAAGTAGGTGATAACCAGACCAATGATAAATCTTTGAGAACAACTTCACCTATTTTATATGTTCAAAAAAATGATCAATACAGGGAAATGAATACTTGTTCTTGATATATACCCTAATTGAGATTTTGATAGTCAAAACATAAGTGAAGGGTTTTGTTGACCTTCTTGGTGAAAATCACTAGTGCTAACCAATGTGACACACTGGGTTGAATGAATCCCTTAGACAATAAGTCATTTAACTAAGTCTTTAACTCCATAAATTCAATCAGTTCCATACAGTAATAAGGAATACAAATAGGTTAGGTATCTAGTACCAAGTTTATAGAAAACTATACCTCCATCACTGGTGGTAAAATAGAAAATTATGACTAAAAACATCAAGAAACTCATATTCTATATGATAAATATCACCACATGAAGATTCCTACATCATTTCAAAAAAAATATGGATATTATCCTTCCCAAATTTGAAAGAGTAGGTCTAGATCGACTCAGCCTCAGGTATCATTATCCTTGAAAGACATGACACACCCCATTGGGGGTAGTAAAGGATTCCCACTAAATACACTGGTTGATACAAGCTTTATGAGAAATAATTGTATCCATCTAGAGAATGATATCTATAGGTTTCATATCTAGGACTAAAAAGTTCTAATAAAGATCAATTTCTGATAAAGATAAATCACAAGATGGGCAATAGAGACCCTTCTCACTCTTCATCCCAAGAGGCATATAAATCACCATTTAATAAGGCATGATCTCCATAGAAATATTCAAAAGTTACATAATATGGGTAGATATTAATTAATAAGAAACACTACTATCGAATAAAGTAGTGACTAAAGATGAATCAATAGTAATGGAACCTCTCACTATCACACGACCCACATCAGTTTCCCCTAGAGACTTGTCAACTATATGAATAAGCTTCATTCCTAATGCTTATGGCTAGAACGCCTTTGTTTTTTAATAATATGATTTCATTGCAGATACTCCTAGTACTTTCAATCCCCTACCTCTATGTGAAGTAGTAAAAATAGAGAAAAATATTTGTAAGTGACATGAGCATCCACAAGATCTATAGTTCTTCAGTGCCTTCATGCAAGCACGTGTTGAATGCCTAACTTTTCCACATTGGAATAAAGTTATTGTTCCTTTATCAGATATTGCAAAAGATTTAAAAAAAGTATGTTGTCAAGATCCACTGCTATGATTTCCACAATGTGACTTATTCTTCTTCTTCTTCCCTTTAAATGGACCACTCAAGCTACCACTAGGAGTAGGAGGAACCCCCATCAACCCTAACTTACTTTTCAAGTCATACTCCACTATCATATCTCTATCCAGAACATCAATATATGAGGTGATCTTCAGTAAGAAATTCTAATATTGAATATCATCTCAAATACCCATCTCAAAACACTAAGATTTAAACTTCTTATTTGATACTACCTCAGGTGAGATATGAATATGTTCAGTAAAGTAGTTGACATACTAGTTCACTGTCTAATCACTTTTCTAAAGGTTAATCAACTTCATAGACTTAGCCAATACCATTGATTCCAAATATAATTACTCTATGAAAAAATCCATAACGCCTCTCCACTATATTCCAATAATGTTTCCTTTCATAACCATTAAATCCCAACACCTTATTCTAGGGCCTTCAAGTTTTAGGATAGCATATTTCACCTTAACAGGGTTGGGATTCTCCAAGAGCTCAAAGAGTTTCTCATACTTTTTAAAATAAATCCCCTAACTCTTGAGGATTATTAGTACCCTGAAAATATGGTATCATCATATGAAGAAACTCTTGGTAATTATATCTTTTATAACCCTATGAGTTATAACTTTTCCATCTTGAAGAGGAACAAGTGTAGCTGCCTGGACCAGAGCTTGGACCACACGCACAATAACCTCTATAAGGTTCTAATCAACTATAGGGTTTTCTTGTTGTCTTTCATCATCATGTACCTCCTAAGGTCTATTCAAACATCTTATCATGGGAATGGTACTACACAACATCAATAGATAACAAGAGAAATGGTAGTCATGAGACATAAGATCATAAACTCTATCAGTCATAATTCAACTGGGAAAACAAAAATCTCATATCAATACTTTGGAAAAATTCTAGAATTAGATCAAAAATATCCTCAATGAAACTTTTTCCCAATAACCCATGTTTTTTTAAGGATTTTCATGATGATATCTGGTCAAGAACTCACTTGAAACTTACCCCTTAAGTCCTGAAAATATGTTCTCATGTCTACCAAGACATCTCAAACTATATAGAGACATTAATAAAGGAAACAACCTCCATTAATAACAATTTTTCATGAACCAAACCAAATAACCAGTATAAATGGTACTTAAACTAGTTCTAACATGACCCAAAGGGTTTTCTTTATCCTTACATGCTATAAACTGGTTCTTGGGAATCAAAAACAAATAAGAGGAAACAATTTCACTACAAGAATAACTCATTAAGACAAGGTGGTTAAAATGAAACAATAAATAGTCAGTATTCCAAACACTCCACAAGAGAAAATACCATGAGTAAATAAATAAAAATCTAAACAATCGTATGTCATTAAAGGTCATTACATCAACCCCCATATACAATACCCCACAATATCTCCATGTAATAAGTGGATCACATGCTTCACTGGTCACCGCTAACTCCCAAGGTTCCACTAGTCAAGAACATCAACTACCTCCAAGTGGTGCCTTTCCTTTCCCTAGACCTAACATAAGAATGTATAAAAATTATAAAGTGAAAAAAGTGGGGTTTGGGAAACAAATACAAGTAGTATCTCACCAAGTATTTCAGAAACAATCCATATCAAGTAAACCCAAAATTCACAATTTTAAATAAAATATGGAATGGAAATCTATTCACAGTTCATATCAAAATAGTATTTTCATTACATTTCAATGGATAATATAAAAATACATATAAAATTTCATTTCCTTTAAAATTGGGAGATATAGTCTTCTTTGTGAAAAATAGGCATGAATAATCATTTCTGTTAAAGTAAATAGGAATAAGCATTTCAATTAAACACTGGCATATAAAATCATTTTCAATCATAGTACCATGGTAATAACACCTATAGTAGTTAGTTATGATCAAAATGCTCTATAAAATCTTGGTTAAATATGGATCCAAGAGTGCAAACATTCCCTATATTTCAATCCTATGGGGGAATAGTATATAATCGTGAATAATAAACTCTTTTCCCACAAGATAGTTTAGTATCATTGTCATCGTCAATCCATTAAAAGATAATATTTTACCAAACGTGCATATCCTTATGACTAATTAACCAGTATACCATGTTATTAAAGGTATTAAAACATACTTGGGGTTATCATTCATTTCAATCAATCTAAAATCATTTCAAACAATCATTACAATCATCCCCAGGTTCAAGTTTCAAAACATTCCATTTCATTTAAAAAACCAATTTTAAAATAATTTTCATAAATACTCATGAATTTCAAATAAATTAATTTCATTCCAAATTATAAAATATTTCATTCAATATCTTTTCAAAATTAATCATCAAATTCATGCTTCAAATTTCTTATTTCAATTCAAGGTCATTTTTCAGGAGATCCGCACTTTATTTCAAAATCCCTTTTCAAAGGAATTTCATCACACACACACCAGTCCAATTCAAAATTATTTATCAAAATAATCAAGTCAATATTTGTAAAATAATAATAAATCCATTTCAAATTAAGTATTAAAAAACATTTCCAAAGATATTAATTACCTTACAAAACCACCTTCCTCTATCCTGAGATCAATGATCACCCACCCCCGGATCAACCAATGGAGATTCGATGGATATAAAAATCAAAGTAGAATACTAGAACTATAATTAATTAACTTAATATTTTTACCCAACAATGACATGATGAACCACTACTCTCAAATAAAAAAATATATAATGAACAAAAAATTCATGTTCCAAAAACATCACACTTATCGGGAGAGATCCAACACATCAACCGACACTTCGATCCAAGAATAATCAAGGTTGGGAGATCCAAATTCATCTCTATAGAGACTTCTTCAAGTTTTTTAGGTTAAAATGTAATTTTAGGTAGAGGTATTATATTCAAAATAGATATTAAAAAAATGAAAAAACAATAGTACCATGTCGATTCTTAGCTTGATTGACATCACTGGCTAGCTGTTGGCCTCCATTGGCTAGCAGGTGGTGCTTGGAAGAAAGATTGTCCCACTGACCACTCCATAAACTTGTTGATGAGATCCTATTATCTGGATGGTGGAGTTATTATAGGAACTCCCTATTTTAATCCATCCACCAATGGGACAGTGGCCCTCACTTTCTAGCTGGTGGACTTCCAGCTGTCATTTTGGAAATAGGCACTTGTCCACTCTCCTATTAAACTCTCTAATCACTCCCTAGGCTATAAAACTAGTTTCAAAGGAACACCCCTAACCCTAAAAAGGGTTAAAACAAATTGAAACAACCAATAATAAATGGAATAAACAAGGTATGAAAGTAAAGAACAAGGAAAACAAAAATAAACTAGGGTTTGTACCTAAAATCTAGTGTTGGGATATTATATCCCACTTTAATAAGGTAGGTGTTTTTGTATAATTCATATACATTACATGTTATGGAATTATTATATGTTTTAAATTTATTTTATTTCCAAATTATTCCTATAGGTATTACCAAATTGGGGTTTGAAAATGGTTTCAAAATGGTTTCAACACTTAGCATAGATTTATCGAATGCCAAGTATTTGTGAAAATATCTATGTGTATATTTTAAAAGGATTAAAGTGTTTTAAAAGTTTTTTGACACTAGTTTAAATTTTAAAGGAAATATTTATTGTTTTAAAGGTATATTTTATAAAAATTATGGAAATGGCACTTGTTTTTGTTGTTTTGATACCATTGGGTCTCAATTAGGTTTTGAAAATTTTTCAAAAAAGGAAACAGGTGGATTCAAAAGGGTTTTGGGCACCAAATTATTTTAAAGGATGTTTCATGGAACGGTTTTAAATGTGGATAAAGTGTATTTTCATTCCAAGTGTGTTTTTAAAGGCCTATTTGTAACTTTAATAAAAAGAGATGGTTTGAAATTATGATTTCCCTCATTGTTGATCCACTTGGTTTATATTATCTTTGATATAGATTTTGGCCCTAAGTGGGATGTTTTATATTGTTTTAATTTTTATTCTTATTAATGGATGTCAAATGGGTTGTTTCATGTGAGGTTGTTGAGGGTGAGATGAGATTTATTTATTTATTTTTAAAATGTTGGCATGTGTGATGATCTCATTGCTTATAGTTTCTACCCCTTCTTTTTGCTGATATCATGAGATCCCTAAGTAGCTGAGTGTAAGGTATGAATTTGTGTTACACTATCATAGTTTTCATAGGTTTTATAGTTCCCTAGGAAATCTATTCCCCCATGGGGTTTATTTTTTGTACCTAATGGACCCAAGGGGTTCTGATAGGTATGTATCGATTCCACATGGGGGATATAGATATGACCTAAGGAGACCTGGTTAATTATTCTTCATGTGAGATCGTAGTGATTTTCCCATTATGCTTAGATCTGTTTGAGGATGATTTATAGGATATAAATACATATTCCTTGTTTGTATACCCTTAATTTCAATTTAGTTTCAAAATTTTGTGAATTGGTTATAGATTATTTTATTTTATTCCATTAATATCTTAGTGTCATTTTATTTTTTTCTTATGGTTGGTTATTTTTTTGGTTTAATTTAAAATTGATTTACAAATAGTTTGGAAAGTTTTGTTTGAAAAGGAAAGTTATGTTTTATTTAAAAATGAATTTGAGAAATGTTTGGGAAAAGAGGAAGAAATGATTATTTTTTAAAACTTAAATTTCCTCTTTTATATTTTTAAATGTATTTTAAAGTAAATTTTTATTTATTTATTAGGTTTAATACTATAGTTTTAGGTCGGATGAGTCTCATTTGTTCTTAAAAGGTTTTAACCTGATTTGGAAAGAAAGAGTTAAATAATGATATTTGTTTTCCTTATGATCATACATATGAAAACCTATTATATAATTTATGTTCAAATTATTATTTATGGAATATAATATAAAAGTAACTACATAGACTCTTTGGTGAAATTATACTAGAAATTTTTTTCTCACCCTACATATACACCGGTGTGTGTGCGTGTGTGTAGAATTTTTTTTTCTATTTATATGCCTAGTATTGATCTCATTAATCATATTCTCATTGGATCTATTGTTGGATTTTTTTGGATGTGGTGACTGTTCGTTGGTCACATGGAGGCTTGTTTGGAGTTGTTCGGGTTCCATTTTTTGGGATTTTGTATCAACCTGTTTGGGATGGTGTATTATATTATGATTCCACTATATTTTTATTTTAGTGATTCAGTTGTTTGGTTTTAATGTTGTATTATTGTATTATTCCATGTTTTTCCTCTTTATTTATATCTTCTTATTTTATATGCATGGATTTCTAACACCTAGATAGGTCATGTTGTATTCTTGGCAGCTTCTATTACTGGTTTATATATTTATTTAAGGGTGAATTCATTCCCATAGGTATGTTCTTGATACTCAGCCACTGGTTTCCAACTCATGGGAATTGGGAATTCCCTTAGAGCCTAGTGTAATTCCGGGTCGGGTGACGTGTTCAGGACATCTTGGGATAGTTTGTTAAGAATGGTGTCAAAACCAAGGATTCCCAATAAGGGTATATATTCTTAAAAAAAACTATTATTATTTGGGTTTTTCTGGGTATAATTGAGTTAAGATTGTTGTCGAGACTTGGTAGGTTAGTCATGAGTGGGTTTTTGATCACCACCCTTTGTGACAGTGCTTGAGTTACCATGGGTAATGGGATTTGGATTGTGTTTGATTATTATTGTTTGATTGAGATTTGATATTGGTCATTTTTTATCCTCATTGGAATTTTATGAGTTCATTAGGGTTTCATTCTAATTTGGGGTAAAAATAGAAAAATTATCATTATCATGAGGTTGTTTTTCATGGCTTAAAAATATTGGCAATGACAATGTGCTTGATCTTGGAAATGTTTCGATAATTATTGCATGATTGGTCTGGGGTCCATTAAACTACATGGTCGAATCAAGAATTATCTTTCATTATATTTTATCTTAATATTTAGACTTCATTTGGTTGATACCTAGAGATTGGTTTTAATTCAAATGAGTTTTGTGTTGTGTTTATTATAACACCTGGTATTCAATTATAGTAAGATTTTCTTTCTAAAGAAATAATAATATAATACACATAGATTTATTAAAGAATATGGTTCAAAACTAAATTATATTTTATAAATTTAATTTGAATAAATTAATTTTATTTTTGAATTAATCATGTAAAAATTATCTTATGATGAATTTTTGAGATTTTTTAGAAATATTTGATTTTTAGATGAATAATGAAAAAATACCAATTTTAAAAAACTGTCACTTTTATGACACTATAATGATATAACAATATATTTAAAGTTTATTAAAAATATTATAGACTAAATATATATTAAATAAGTAATATAATTCATATAAAAACATAATTTTTAACTTAAAAATATATTCTTAACATTTTTTAAATCTAAATAATGTTTTTGTTCAAATAAAAACTATTTTTAGTTCATTTCTCCTAATCAATTATATACAAAGTATCTTGAGGTTTTGATTTTTATTTAAAGAAAAATAAGTCTTCTTTTATTTAAAATAATCTAATTAATTACACTAGAACCAACATTATACTTTAATTTTCTATAAAATCATTTTTATGCTTAAAATAATCATTTTTTCTAAAAACAGTTTTTATTGCGTTTTTCAATATTATATTAAAATTAATTTGTAAAAATTATAAAAATTGAATCTTGTAAAATGTATTTAATATTTTTAATAAGAATAATTAATATTAGGTAATAATATCATCTTAATGTTTTGTTATAATTAATATTAAAAATAATAAAATTTTGTTACCATGGTTAAGGTAAAACAGGTTTATCTTAGGATTAAAAAACGTGATAAGGGTAATAATGCCAAATAAACTTGTATAATTATTATTTTTTGAAATAATTTTAACCTTATATTTTCTTCCTTCAAATAATTGGCCATTTTTAATCATTATACTTGAGAAATACATTAATTATTGTTAAATATTCGAAGTAATTCCATGTGTGTCCTCTCCCTAACTTATAAAAAGGATCCAAATACTCTCCATTATTAACAAAGTATCATACTTTTATATCATAAAATACCTACCCTAATACCTTCCTAGATTAATTTCATTCATACTATATCCCATGGTCTTCTCCTAAGACCAATATTTAAAGGATTAAGGTGTAAGACAAAGGATGTCTCTCAAAAAAGAGGTAATCCTCTTTACCGAATCTTTCACGTTTATTTCTTCTTATAATTACTCTAAATATATCATAACCATACTAAAATAATTAATCTATTATCATAAATATATTTATATGTTATCATTATTATGGTAAAAATATTTTCCACCTCTTTTCCATCCTACAGAAAGCAAAAAACATCGCTCGTGCATATGTATGGCTTAATGTTTCCACGTAGTGGAGTAATTCATTTTTCATAACCATTTTTCTTGGATGGATTTAAAGATGGAATTAATTAATATATATGGTATTTATGACATAATTATGGTTCTGGAAATATAATATATCATTTACCTTCTTATCCTTCCATATGTTAAAAGATGACAACATCGCTTGTGCGTATGTGTGGACTACCATCTCCATAAAGCGATGTGATTCATTTTTCATGAACTAATTTCATGGAAGATTATAAATATGTATATAATTAATATATATTATATTTATATAATGATTAATATTTTATAAATTATTTAACCATGAGAAATATGTAGGGACCGAAGCTACCAAACTGAAACTTACATGAAAAGTGAAATAGTTTACACTGAGAAATGACGATTTTAATAAAGAATTATTTATAAATAGGTTTTGAAATATTTTGATAGGATCATATATGATATTATAAGTATATATATTTTTTCCTTATAGAATTATAATTTATTTAAATTTATTATACAAGAGGTTAAAATAACTTATGAAGCAAGTTGGACATAAGGTGAGGCTTTATTTCACAATCTCATCCTTATTCGGGATTGTTTATATTAAAGTTACTATTAGAAAAATTATATGATATTTATATATTAAACCCCAATAATTTTCTTTTCCTATGGTTATATCTATATAATATATTTGTTTCCTTTCATTTTCCTCTCTCTAAGTACTCAAAAGTTCAAAATAAATTTTTTAAGAAAAATCCTACTTTGTTTTTCTATTTGGACGAGAATGTTTTCGTCCATATCTTTATTTTATCTAAAAAAATCAAGAATAATTTAAATATTTATTAATTATTTTTTAAATTTATTTTTACCAATGTTTTAGTTTCAATAAAAATTCTTAGAATGAATCTTCTTGTCATTTTCCAAATGAGACACTTTTTATTGAAGTTTTGAACAAAATATTTATTTTAACGTACAATACATGAACAGATTTTCCTATCATTATATCTACTCTTTTATTTGAAAATTAATTTAAAATTTTCCACATTTCTTTATAAATAAAATATTTTTTTCCTAATATTTTGGAATTTTTTAGATTTTAAATAAATTATTTCAAAATGAAAAGGGTATTTTCCTCAAGAAATGTTTCAGTTATATTTTAAAAGTATTTTCATCTATGTTAATATCCTTTGATAAGTATTGTTATTTTTTTAGGATATATTATATTGTTACCATCCACCATTATTCTCTAGATTTATTATGATCATTTTTATTTGGGAAAGTATTTACATTTTTTATTCTCGTTCTTATAATACTTATAATTATTGATTATTAAGTCATGTTGATTAAGTTTCATTATTTATTTATAAGATGAATGTATTGGACTTATTAAGTGTTGGGTGGGGCCCAGAATTACATATCCCCTTTATGAATCAAAAGGTATCATGATACAAAATAGGTTGGAAATTTTTTATAGGTCGTAACCATTTATATAAGATGTCTTGGCACAAGGCCTTGATGATAAGTTTACAATGTCAGGAATTATAAAATCCATCATTATAAAATAATTTATTTATTTTCATGTGATTATTTGAATATTTATGTTATACATGGATAAGTTTCAAGCTTTTGTGATTATTTATATTGAATTACTTTATCATTATTTATTTTTTTAATTTTATTCATTCTTTATTTATTCTATGATAGCTTCCACTATACACATTCCCTTACTGAGCATCTGAGATCACCCTTTTTTCTTTTCTCTAGGATTCTAGGAAATTTACTATAATTGATATTAAATGACATTCTAGGTTAAATAATAATGTTCTAAAATAAAATACTATGTTTTATTTTGTGTTTTCAAATGTAATGTTATATTCAAGCTTGTATCTAGTTTTCCAAAACTACTAAACTATTCGATCTCTCAGGATGTGATTTATTATATCTAGTACCAATATAATAATTTAACCCCTAGTTCTAGGCTACTAGGGTAGGGTTTTCTAAATTTATGATTTGGATTGGATTTTGTTTGGATTTTTGGTGTTTTTTATTTATGAAAACTTATTTTGTGTGCGAACTGGGTGATTTCAAGATAAAATGATTTTGGTTTGAAATGAATACTTAGGTCTTATTGTAAAATGAAATTGTTTTTCATGAATTTTTTTAATGGTTTATTTTATAATGAAATCTAAAATTATTTTGAAATTTTGTAAAAAGGGTGAACTGTTTTGAAATGAAAAGTGGGTTCCTCATTTTAAAGAGAAATTAGTGGTTCTTGAAGACTGGTAAATGTTTTGAAATTCCCTTGTGAAATTTTAATTTTTATATTAAGTAATATGATTTAAAATGGTTGAGTTATTTTAAAATCACTTGTGTTTTTGGAAAAAAAATTATTTTGACTCCTTATAGAATGTGTTGGTTTTAAAATGAATGGGTTTTAGAATATTTTTTACATTTTTTAATGAGTGATTTTGGATTTTTTTTCCCATTCATTTAGGTCTAGACCAGTTGTTTAGTTTGGGAAACATTAATGGGTTAGATTCATTTTTCATTTTTCTTCTAGTATGCCTCATTGAAAGGTTTCAATTAAAGGTAAAAGGCTTTTTTCTTGGGATGAACCTTATGGTGAATCCTCTTATTATTCAATTATATCCCTCTTAGTGTTTGGAATTTCAAAGAATCTGAATAGAGTGGAATATGTCATGATTCCATGTCTTTGTGTCTCGATGAGTCTTTGAGATTTAATTAAGGTGGTGTTTTTTCAGTGGTGTTATCCCAAGACCACGTAGGTGGAGACACCACTGAGTTCTTAAGCACTATTTTGGTGTATTTTTCTCAGTTATTTAGAGGAGGTCCCAGCTTGAGCCTCAAATTATTAGTGTGTTCTAGTATGGAACCCTAGGCACTTTAAGCATTGGTGATTATAATATTTTGGGATTTGTTAGAGGTAAACTATTGGGTTTGTTTTGGTAGTTTTTTATAGAGATATAGGTGGGTGAATTTTTTACATGATCCATATTTAGGGTGTAGTCATATTTTTTTGATTCTTACTCAAAGAGCTTAGAGTGGTTGAGGTTGTTAGGTGGCCTATGTATGGTGTATCCTTTGGGTGTTTTTTTGGTTGTTCACATATGAGTAGCATTTATTTTGGGATGTTCATTACTCATTGTCATTTGTACATGATGTGGGCCATGGGTTGAGGTTGTTTGATGGATTGGTCATGGGTATTCCATGGGTATGTTTTTAGGCTAACTAAGAGGATTGTATTGTTTCTAGTTAGTTATAGGTGCTACTGGGATAGAATTTTCTTTTTAGAATCACTATTTAATGGTGTTTTGTGAGTTTGGGCCCGAATTAACCTCCATGTAGTTTTGTGACCCGTGGTTAGAACCATGTTATTCCATGTTAAGTCATGTTCCTAATTAGTTTCACTTCTTACGTTGATTTTGGATGTGTTGGGTTGGTGACCTAGTTTTGTGATCTCTTAGATATTTCCTTGTTGGTTTTGCTTTATTTATGGATTTGAGTTGGTTTTCTTTTATGGTTGTTTGGGGTTGGTGGAGTCTTATCATTTCCATTTATGATGAGTATAAATGTGTTTGTTTTGGAAAATTTCATTTTCTTGGGTGTTTCTAGCCTTTCGTATGAACTATCAAGAATACATTTATAATTCCCTAGATATTGTACAGTGGCTGACCCAGGGGTTGGTCTTAAGGAGGCGGTGTGTCTATCTCAATGATTCTTCTAAAATATTTTTGAATTTTTTTCTATTTTAAAATAGTAAATAAAACATGAAACAACTTTGATGAAGGAGAACAGGGAATAAAAACAACATAAACAAAGAAGAAAGAAAGAAAAGGAATGAAAAGAAGGAAAGTCAGCAAGAACAAACCAATTCCAAGCTGAATCACTCTCTTACCAATCATTGATCCAAAGAGATTAAAATGTAAATTCTTAACCACGTACAATGCATGCTTGATCTCTTGATACATGCACCTCTCACACTTAGAAATTTGAATGAACAGATACAATATCACCTCCCACAAATGAGCGCTCTCCTAAACTATGAAAATATTTCCTAGGACAAATGAAATTCACACAGGTGATCTCCCCATGAAAAATTGATTATCTCTAGGTCAAAAAATCACAAAACCTTTCCTAAAAACTTGGTTGAGTAGACAAGAGAATAATAGGATAAAAAAATAAGAAGCTAAGAGTAGAAAAATGTTCCTGTGAGAAAGTGTGTTGTCGGAACACCTCAATTCACAATCATAACTTTCCAAGAGTGAAGAAGATGTCAACAATATAAATGGTATTTGATTTCCAAGTAGCGATGAGTGTCACCTCTGGGAACTAGGTCACGAGTTATCCCTACATGTTCAAATGTTGAAGATCATGAACAAAGAACAAGAAAATGTAACATACACCACAATTTAATTTACAAAAAATAGAGTTACAGAAGAGAGAGAAGAAGAAAAAAGAGAGACATAAGTGATAGAAAATAAAATTATAGAATGATGGTCCATTATACTCCATGATTTTATGCTTTATTTAAAAACATTAAAGAAAAAACAACTATAAAATTATAGACAAACAAGATGTTTCCATGTTGAAGTCTTCCCCCATAACCTCATTTTTTATGTGACGCTAGCAAAACTCCTTCCGAAAATGTCACTACCCCCATGTACAAAATTTTTGGATCCTAAAAATAATTCCAACTCTCTAATGAAGAAGTGAATCATAGTCTAAATTGACAAAAACTATGACAGGGGCTCTAACACATGTCTAATAATATGTTCTTCCAATATCAATAACCTTCAATTAATTTATCAACTTGGAAAACTTTTTCTTCACTCATGAAATATTATAAGAAGTTTTCATGGCTAAATAGTCCACTCTATAGCCATAATAATATAATCAATAGAAACCTCATCACCTTCCTCATTCGTACTTGTGGATAGATCAAAATCAGAAACTTCAACTTCATCAAGTCTGGCGCATACAACTTCGCATTTAATCACACTAGAATCTTTATCCCAACTTGTCTTTCTGTTGTTTTCTGGTTCGATTTAAACAATGACCTAATCCATCTTCCCTAGTTTTCATTATCAAATTTGGTCCCAAATTAATTCTAACCAATGTCCTTCAATAGATCAAACCCTGAACCTGTTGTAATCCCAACGAACATAGTACAACACTATGGGTCAAGGTTGTTGGGTGTAGGGATCATGTCCCACATCAGGATACTGTTGGGTATTGGGAATCATATATAATCCTCAACCATAATCCCTCCCATCACAAGGCCTTTTCAGAAGAGGGTTGTCAAGTGATCCACCCTTGTGGGCAGTGAGCCCTGCTGAAGAACAAACTTGTGATGTAGTGAACCAAAACAAACAATATTTTGATGTAGGGTCCTACAAACCCAATGTAAGTCCTACAATTAGTATCATAGGCATGTAGGAAAGCCTCTGATCATAGGGAAAGCACTGGGGGAGAGATTGTTGGAATCCCAAATGAACTCAATGCAACCCTACGGGTCAAGGTTGCTAGGTGCAGGGACCTTGTCCCACATCAGGAGACTAAAGGGAATTGGGCATTATATATAAGCCCTAGACATCCCCCCTCCCATAACAAGGCCTTTTCGGAAGAGGTTTGGAATGTGAGGCACCCTAGTGGGAAGTGAGCCCTACTGAAGAACAAACCCATGAGGTAGTGAACCAAAGTGGAAAATATTGTGATGTAGGGTCCTACAGCCCCGATGTAAGCCCTATAGAATCAAAAAACCACAACCCCTTCATTGATCTTAGAATATTATTCAAAAATATATTTGGTATCTCTCTGTGTGAAACCATCTTCGAAATATTTGGTTCAAACCTCGTTTAGAAATAAAAAAACCCCAACGAACTTCCAAACTCAGATCTCATTTTGTTTTCAAACTCAGATATGGGTTCATCAATAGCTTCGACTATATCTCAGTGTCTCCCTACATAGGATTTCATATTATCAGTAGCCATATTTAGGGTATCTTACCTTCAGATCAGTGAGATCGTTCAACTTCAATTAGTCATAGTGTTTCCATGATCAATGGTAGCTTCAGAGGTCAACAATCATTTATTCAGAACAGTAGATTCTAGAACATCCATGATGGGACTACAGTCATAGATCTCCATTATTCCTCATTCATGTTGTTGTTAACCTCTTCATCATTTCTTGGCTTTAAATCATATCAACTTCCGATTTCAAAAATTCTGACTTCTTCAACAATACTTGATCCAAATCCCTGAGCCTGGTTCTTCTTTGGTGGCTTTAGATCGAATCAGCGAGATTTGGATCTTCTTCAAAAACATAGTGTGCTTTATTCATCTTCCATATCTCAGTTGTCATATCCATCTTCAGAAATATGTCCTTTTGGTTCATCCTTAACAAATAAGAATCTCGTATCTGGTTTACACAGGTTACAGTGGTCCAGCAGTCAATGGCTAGAAGGCATCCTTCATCACAAAAAATAGATATGACAGGGTGTTAGCTTGACTTAATCCCCCCTCACTCTTTAAATTTCTTCAATGGAGTCTCATTCAGAATCTTCACAACTTTATCAAACATGCCTCTCACTTTTTTACCTATGAATATTAGTCTTCAATTTGATTTTTTATTTGGATTCAATTGTAGTGGATCAACATAGCTTTAATGATCTGACTCCTTGTTTCAATTTTCAGGTCTTCAGGATAGGGATCAAATGTATTGACAATGGAAAATAAACCAGCTCGGTAATCTCATGCTTCATTTTGGTCATACAGTACATGAATTAAATAATTATAAGATCATAAGGTAATTTTATTACAAAACATATATAAAACCTCATATTTATCTTAGAGGAAAACAAAAATCTCTTATGCGGCATCATAGTCAACTTATCTTATGGGTGTATTTATTCTATATTAAGATAATAATTTTATGTTCAAACTAATTATCTTACATGGAAGTCTTCAAAATATCTTATGCTAAAAAATTATTATTATTTTATTCCATTCACATCAGAAAGAAGTTATAAAACAAAATAAATTACTAGTAGATTAAAATAAATTCATAAAAACTAATTAATTTATTAAAACAATACAAGATTAAAAAAACAATACACTTAAAATAATAAACTAATTAATTGATTAACTAAAATAAAGAAAAATAAAAATTATAAAATATTTGAATTAAAAATAAATGTTACAAATTATTAAATTATTATTTAAATAAAATTAAACAACAGATGATTAATTAGTATATTAAAACTAAAAACATAAAGAGAATAAAAATTAAGTACACAGAATAGAAAATAAAATAAAACTAAAATAAATAATAAAATAAAACATTTAAAAAATTAATAATTCAATCAAAAATTATCAAATAATATAAATAATGTAAAATTCAAAGATTAAATAATAAAATAATCATTATTATTATAAAAACCATTAATTTATTAGTTTCACTATAAATTAACCATAAAGTCTTTATTAACTGAATTAAAATCATTTCACCATTAAAATCATATAAAAACCCCAAAAAGTATTAGTAAAATGTAATGAATAAATGCCACATCAAATTCCACCACACTTAATATATTTATTATCCTCAAGAAACTACTTAGTCAATTTTAGTGGAGAAAAATAAATCTTAAATGTGATAAACTGAAATGCATCAAATAATTAGTTTTCAAATAAATTTTCCTCCATTGACTCACTCAAGTAAAAAATGTAATTCCCCCCTTAGAATAAAATATATTTCGTGAAAAAATGGATTCTTGTTTTACAAAAGAGATTGAAATTGAAAATTTTGAAAAGAATTAAACAAACATCAATTATAATCAAAGTGTAAGTCAAAACTTCCATTTACCTCTATGTGAGACAACTCGCATAACTAAAGGGAATAATAAATAGACATTGTGTTTATATAGGAAAGTTTAATAATTATAAACAAAATAAATAACTCATCCTTCAGCTTTAAGAATTAAAGAATGAAAAAAATAAAGACTCAATCTGAATTAGGATTTTCATTTCATATTACATGTGGATGCAAACATTATGAGATTAATTATAATAGAAAAAGTTCAAAGAAAATGAAAATTGTAAAACATTCCACCAAAATTATACCAAAAACCAATTTTTCAAAAGGGAAATAAAAATGATATGCTCAATTAAATCCATTTAGTAATAAAATTTAACTTCCTTAATATGGAATCAAAATATTAAAACTAAAGAAAACAATTTATCCACTAAAAATGTAAATAAAATCTTGAGAAACTCACAATTACTAAAAAAAGTAAGGTATTTTAATGGGATTCACATTAAATTTTAGTTTATCACACTTAATAAGACCCTCTCCCCCACACTTCAAACCCAAATTTTTTCTCAAAGTTGAATCTCAAGGTGAAATAAAACAATTAAACATTTTAAGTTCTAAATGTTTTGAAAATTCAGTAGTTAATTATTAATGTTTGAGGGTCACATTGAATTTCAAAAATTATTCTAACACATAAAATAAGCACTACATGTACAAAAATTAACCACTAATTACTACATTAACAACTTCATCAAAAATTCATGGTTTTCAAAGTAGATGCATGCTGAGATTTAATATTCAATAATGATTTTCAATTGTTAAAATAAGCATGCTCACCAAATTCTCATCATACATATATATTAAAAAGTGTAGCAGCAACCATCAAAATAAAACAAAGAATTTTAGCATGAAAATTCATTTAAATAACCAGTTTTCAAGAATTAAAAACACCACTAACAACAAGCAGAAAGATTTTTATTTATCAAGAACAGAATAAAGATGCATAATTTGAAATTTTACTCCCCTATTTATAATATTTAACACTTGATATTCAGCAAAAGAAACCTCGTTTGTTAACTTGATTAATTCACCCTGGTATTCAAATTTCTAGTTCCTATAATTAGAAAAAGATAAGAAATAAAATCTAAAATTTAAGGATAAAAAAATAAAACTAGAGTAAACATTTTGGGAGTTTGAATCATTTTTCTCCAACATGTATCTTCTTTTGTTTTTTGAAAAACATTGAATTTATACTTTAACAAAAAAAAATTTGGACAACCATACTTACAAAACTGACATTAAAATGAACCTGAATTAATTATTTATGGATAGAACAAAATATTTTCAATAAAATTAAATTATGTATAATGTTTTATATTTATTTCATAAATCTCTAACACCCATGATCCCAAATAGCATAGAATCAATGAAACTGGAATGTACCCCTCAACCACACTTGATTTGAAATATATAGTAAGAAATTAAATTCTTTAAAAAGTAAAGGGTGGAAGGATACAACCTAGAAGTTTTAGGGTTGGAAAGATGTTCCCCAAAATATGTTGTCACATGGTGGAAGGTACTTCCATATTATTTTCCTAAAAAGAAACTTCAAGAATTTATAAAATAAAATATTTGAGAAACTAAAAATTGTTTAATAAGATAATCTTGGGTTTAACCCTGCAAGAGGCATTATATTTAGACTATCCACAACTAGATAGCCTTTAGTTCAACCCTAGTCACTTGGTGTGTGTGGATTCTTTCTTAAGAACCACCATGTTATGTAATTTCAAACTTCAGTTCACAACCGATACAACTTGTATAATACCCCATTATTAGATGCCTCTATTTTCCCCTCAAGTGCATAATAACCTTCATGTAATAGTGGAAGGGGAAAAAGAAATATGGGTATGTTCCCCCTTCTTCAACTTGAGGTGTGGTGTGCACGGGTAAAGATATTTTAAAAGTGGGATGAGACTTATCTTCTGGTTCAGTCTAATATAATATTTATTCTTGGAAAATAAATAATGTATCAATACCCCCTTAACAAAACATCACCACTTCAACACCTTATCTTCTTCATTTGCTCCCATATTTAAATTTTTGATAAGAATTGGGAGTTCTAATAATTCTAAAATTGTAGAAATCTCAATTTCCTCTTTACTTTCTATGATATCACAAATATGGGATACCTTTAAAATATATACATATAGAGTAACATAATCAAGTTTAGGATCAAAATAGTTAGCATTAATATAACATTCAACTTCATCTATAAAATTTCCAACTCCCTAAATGTGTACATCTTATTCTTCAATTTGGTCAAAAAGTGCTCCTGGAAGTGGTTTCGGGCTAGGAGTGAGGTTGTTATCCTCCTCTAACCTCTATTAAAAAATTAATTCATCATCTATGGTGTCTTCTATTGAAAAGGATATAATTTTTAGTATTGTTTTGACCTGTTCTATAATGGAAAAATTAGAAGAGATATTAGTGTAGTAAAAATCATCAAAATGAAAATTATAAAATGAGTGTATCAAAAAGTTATCCAACTTTATTAAATTATATATCTATGAAATCGTACCAGCTGAAAATATATCCTTATAGATTAGGATCATGATTCTTTATCCAAAATTCAACCTTCTTGATCTCCTCATCAACCGGTGGTAAGATTTTCTCTTTTTAGTGAACCTCTTATAGATAATACTCAAGGAAAATGTGTGATAATTATTTAAGTAATTTTGCTAAGGCTTCCACATTAGGTTTCTTAAGCTCCTTATAGTGTTAAATAATTTCTATAAAATCTTCTTAAATTTAAAAATTGATATTGTTTTTTGACTTTGTATACAAGAAATCCTATGAAGTCTTCTGATCATAGAGGTGGTTTCATTTTTTTATTTTAATTTTAATTTTTTATGTTTTCTTTAAAGTTTGAAATTGAAAAAAAAAATCACTAAAACAAACTTGTCTCCTTGTAAATAGAACTAATTTTTTATAGTTTATCATGTAAACTATCAGGAATACATTTATAATTCCCTAGATAGAGCATAGTGGCTAACCCATGGGTCAGTCTCAAGGAGGTAGTGTGACTATCTCAATGATTCTTCTAAAATATTTTTGTATTTTTTTCTATTTAAAAACAGTAAAGAAAACAAGAAAAAAATTTGATTAAGGGGAATATAGAATGAAAATAACATAAATAAGGAATATATAAATAAAAATAATTATAATAAGGAAATTCATAACGAATAAATCGATTTCAGGTTGAATTACTCTATTTCCTATCATTGATCTAAAAATATTAAAATTCCAATGCTTAACCACATGAAGTTCATACTCAATATCTAGATACATTTACCTCTCACTATTCAAAAAAATTATTGAAAAAATACAATACCATCTCCCACACATGAACACTCTCCTAAACTATGAAAAGATATCCAAGGTCAAATAAAATTCACACAGGATCTCTCCCCATGAAAAAATTATTGTTGTTGGGTTAAAAAATCACACAACCTTTTCTGAAAACTCAGTTGAGTATACAATAGAAGAATAGAATAAAAAAATAAGAAATATATAGTAGAAAAATAATCCAGTGATAAAGTGTGTTGTCACAACACCTTAATTCACAATTGAAACTTTCTGAGAACAAAGAATATTTAGACAATCGAAATGGTATTTGATCTCCAAACAGTGATGAGTGTTGTAATACCCCGACCCCAGAAGCCCGGAGTCAGTGCATTAATTTATTAAATTTTCATGATTACAAGGAATCAAATCCCAAAGGACTTATTAGTTTAGTATTCTTAAAGAAACTAGATACATACATGTAACTCAAATTACATTGGGAAATGTAACAAAATACAATACATAACAAAAACTAATAAACTACATCCATGAGAACCCAATAAATGGTCTCCTCCTCATAACCTATTGAAGGTAAACAATTGAAAGGGGTGAGATCAAATTCTCAGTAAGGTTTAAAAATAGTTTAAGCATGATCAACAATAATCAAATCATAATCAAACTTACATAGTCAATATGGCATGGTGAATAAATGAAAAACACACGTCATTAATAAATTGAGAATGAAACTGCATCCATAGATTTTGTCATAGTGAAAACCTCATGGATAGTAATAACTAAAAATTAACAAATAAAATTCTTATTAATTTGATGTCATGTATCTGGAACATGATACCACTATATCGTCGAAATGGTTTAAGTCTGTGGGTAGAAACTCGTATAATTTTTTGAAACAAACTCAAAGGGTTTGTCGCCAACTAATTTGTCTCATGAGACTTGTAGATGAATAGAGGGGATGTAGAAGGCCCCTAATGTCACTTAAATTCAAAATAATTATTTATACATAGATTTAATACAAGTACAATATTCCCTCTCAATATCTGTATAGAGTAGAGGACACGGATTCATTAATATTTCCATAGTTAAAACAATATTCCAAATAAACACCGTATGTAAAAGGGTATATGGCCTAAGACAATAATCATATCCATAAAACCAGAATAACTATATATAATACATTTAAAATTTCAAATGAAAAATTATCTCAAATGGGCAGTGGATACACCACATAAAAAAGATTATGTGTTGAATACAAAGTAAATCTCAATGAAATGAAAATTGAGACAAAGTCTCTTACCACGTTGTAATCAATTGAGTTGTATGACCAAAAATTAATAACCACCAAATGAATAACATAATACCATGAATATAAAGAAAATAATGATAATTTATATCAAATTTCAATATAAAATACACCACATGTAATAAATAATTGGCGAACAATGGAAATATCACATAATTAAAAGTGAGATAAGAAACACCTTACCTTAAGTCTGATGGTGTTCTTCACTTGATCTTAGTGTCCTGGATAATAAAATTTAGATTCAATAATTAATAATTCAATAACCTCATCAACATTTAATTGATTTATTATAACCTTTTTAGGTTCATTCATGCCCTTTTTTATGGGTTTAAGAGGTTCAATTTTATTGTTTTGGGAACATTTTCTTCCTTGGTTTTCAAGATCGGTTTACTTGTATTCATGAGTGGAAGTTCATTTGAAATTTGGATAACACTAATAATTGTTAATATATATTATTAGTGACATTATAAATTATCTTATAATTAATTTTTGGTTATATACCATGATGATAACTCATTAGTTTAAAGTTAATGATAAAGTCTTGGATTAACTTGGCGGTTTTGTGCATAATAAACTTTTTTTGTATTATTATTTTATATTATGACTGTGTAAGGATTAAAAATAATTAAATAAGATTAAATAAATATATTCTGATATGTTTCAACCATAAAAATGGTTTCATGACCAGAATTGAAGATGGTAATAAAAATTGAGAATCTTCTGTCCTTGAATGTGATAAATTAACACATCTCAGACTGTGTTTTCATTTTTAGTATAAGAGGAGGGGGAAAGAGAGATAATGATTAAATATTACATTAGAATAATAAAATTAAATTTCATGTAAGGTATATAATTAAAATATTAATTTTATGAGGTTAGATGAGGAAAGAAAAGAAAATAATGAAACTTGAAATAAAAGAAAATTTGAGAAATCACTAACGAAAAATCGGCAGCCTAATGGCATCACTTAAAAATTCATAAAATAGTTTGATGAGAGAAATGGGGTATCTCATAACTATTAAATAATATGGAAAGAAATTGGGATATTTAATGATATATCCCATCATAAAAGAATAAATTAAAATATAAAGACATAATAAGAGTGATTGAAAAAGAGAGAGATTGTGAGACAAAAATTCTGCAGCATAATGGCTATGCAACATGGTTTTAGAAAACATTAAAAAGAGAGGTGAAAGAGGTAAAACATTCATAAAATACTCATAAAATATTATAGGGATATAATAATATGTTAATAATAACATGGTATTATAACTTGAAATACATACCACATAAAAGAGAACTTGGATGGAAAAAAAGAAGTTGAGAATTCCCTTACCTTGTAGAGTAACTCCTAAGACTTGAAGGTTGGGACCTTGGGGGCTTGAGGAAACCTTGGGATGACTAATAGGGAGTTAAAACTACCATAAATTCTCGGATTATGAGTTTGGAATGAAATAAAACAAAGGAATGAGTGGGTATTTATAGTAAATGAGAGGGAGTTTTTTATTAATTTTAAGGGACACCTCATTAGTGGTTTTTGCAAAACCATGGAATTTCCCATGGTATTTGCTCATGTTATTATCCACTTGGGACACCTCATTTCATATTTTACTATAAAAAAGTCAACCATAAATTTATATTAATTATTACATCATTATGATGTCATTAAACAAACCAAAAACTCAAAATTGTATTCTTACTATTCACAAAAAATTCAAGTATTTTAGAAAAATATCAAAAAATCACCCTAACCATTTTTTGAAATTTAGAATTCAAAAATGTACAAAATTTTTTGAAAATAATTTTCTAAATATTTTTAATTTAATTTTTAAATAAAATCATAATTTATTCGAAAAAACAATATTAAAACTATATCTCATTTTATAATACATTGAAAAATTAATCAAGGTCCCATAAAATTATCTTATAGCCATAATAGAATAAAATAAAAATTTAAAATTTCATTTTATGAAAATAAATTTCCATTTTAAATTATTAAAGTAATCATAAAATTTTAATTGAAATATTTATGACATACAAAAAATACCAATACTTGTACTATGACTGTTTTTTTACTTTTAAGATATCTAAATTGTATTTATACATTCATGGGAAAAGTTTATATTTTATTTGGCCAATTTAATATTCATTACTATTCCTTACTATTCATAAGGGTATGTTACTATTCATAAGGGTATGTTAATATTCATCAAAAATTATGTTTGTCTTATCAGACTCTAAATATCTTACAAGACGCAACAGTATATGTCAGTTTTTCAAAATTCAAATTATAGAAGTTGAAAAATTAAGTTTATTGGTTAGGTTATAATAAAGTGTTGTTTTGTAGAGAATCAGTGTTTCATGCATTCTATATTAAATCTATTTTTAGATTCTTGGGGTGTTACAATATTCTCCCCTCAGCAGAATTATTTCCTTGCAATTTGAAACTGCACTTCAAAAGTTAAAGGTAGATGCTTAAAAATTCCCTTATGGGAAACCCACATCGGAAATAGGGTTACAAAAATATCCTCCTAATAATAGGTTAAGGTAAATGAGGTGGTCACCACAAAAATTATGCTTTCGAATGGGGCGATATTAGTAGGAAGTAAAAACCTGGACATTGAAGAAAAATATAACTATGAAGTTATGATGGAATGTGATAGAGAACATGTTCAGATGAAAGTTTATTACTACAAAACTATAAATACTATAAAAAATCATCGATATTATCAAAGATTATGATAATATGAAAACATTTTACTTAAGACTGTTTTCCTTGAGTTTAGGAATTATTACACTCTATAAGAGTATAAATATACATTTCTATTTACTAACTCATCCTTTTATTGCACCTCGAACTATCTATACTTTATCACTTAGCACAGGTTACACCATATAGTGAAGTAATACATTAAACTCTAAATGTTCATAAAATGATCAACTTAAACCATTTCATAAATGGTTAAACATTTCAAAATATAATTATTCAACACTTTATAATGAAGGTCTTTGAATTTTCAAGATGAACTTATCATTAACCCTTAATCAACATGAAGCAGATCTAAATTTTTACATTCCAAACATGTGAATAACTTCATCATTTATCCTATTAAAATATGGTAATAACTCAAATTACCATTAAACCTTATTGGAAACATGGATTAATCATTAAACATGCTATTGGATATATTCCTCATATCCAAAAATGTTGTAAACTCCATCAATGATAGCATAAACCACTTCTTGACAAGTCATTAATATGTTCCAAGGTAGTTAGTACTTATCCAAAATAATAATTTATTCATCATTATCTCAACATAATATATATATATTAAGGGTTGTCTTTCCCTCAATCATGCATTTTCCAAAAAGTTTAACTTCCACTAAATATCTTTTCTTGGTACCATTCAACTTATGGTTTCAAATCCTTAATGAAAAATTATTATAGTACAATCCTAATATATTACATAATTCTTATAACCAGAACATTACTAAAAATATATTCAAATTACATGATTCTGGACTAGTCATATTAATCATTCTACTTCATCTGTGGAAACATCATAACTTGATCATTATCTAGAATCATCATTTGGGGTATATTCCTTTGATACTTGAGACATTTATTTTCATAGCGTCCCATCTCCTTGTAGTTAAATTATTGTACATTGGAAAATATTTTTATACCCTTGAAATCATGAACTTGCTGTCCTTTTTCTCCACACTTATCACAAACACTCATTCCCTTCAAGAATTTACTAGGGTGATTCTTTCCACAATTATCACATGTGAGAAAACCTTTCTTTCCCTTCTTCCCTTTATCCCCATATTTCTCTATCATCCTCTTCTTCTTTTTCTTCTCTTCAAAGCCATAGGACTTAGATAAGTCTTTACATACCTTGTTAACACATAATATTATTTCCTCATATATTGAGGACACTTGGGAGACAATCTTCCTTTGAAATGATGTCTTAAGACCATTAAAGATATGATCCTTCTTACTCTTCGCATCACGTGTATTGGTGAAGTTCTCATTCCTTCTTCTAGGCGCCATTTCTAATCAATTCCATATTATATATTAACTTATAAAATTATGAACTTTCTATGACTCTAAACATGGTATCGCACGTAGTATAAATTTATGCATCGTAAATCCTAGAACCATATACTTTGGTTACTTTGGGGGCATAAATCCTTCATAATAGTGGGTAAATAAAATGTGAATTATCCTAAGTATATCCCCTAAGAGTGTCAAACCATGTGCGTAGTAAATCTCATTGTCGCATACCAGGATACCTTGGATCATGCCTGAAACTCCTTGCTGAAGTTTTCACTCCTAGGTACATTTGTGCTAGAACCACGTCCACTTATAGTATCCAGACAGGGATGTATTTTCTAGAAATATCTACATAATCTATTCCTTACCAAAATACTAGGATGTTCTTGTATGTTTATCCTCAAAGAAAATATTTGGGTTTTGTTCCCTAATCTATGTTTTTTAAATCTAGTTTCCAAGTTTGCTACTAAACTTCCTCTAATACCAACTATAATTCCCCTACACCAGAAGCCGAAAGTTGGTGCATTACTTTATTACATTGGAATGATTATAAGGAATCAAATCCCAAAGGACCGATCAGTTTAGTAGTCTTGAATAAACTATATACATACATGTAACTCAAATTACATTGGGAAAGGTAAAAAAATACAATACATAACAAAAACTAATAAACTACATCCATGAGAACTGTTGAAGGTAAACAAATTAAAGGGTTGAGATCAAATGCTATCTAAGGGTTACAAATAGTGGAAGCATGATCAAAAATAATTGAATCAAAATCAAACTTGCATATTCAATATGGCATGGTGAATAAATGAAAAACACGCACCATTAATAAACTGAGAATGAAACTGCATCCATAGATTTTTTCATAGTGAAAAAATCATAGAAAATAATAACTTAAAATGAATAAAGAGAATTCTTATTAATTGGAAATCATGTATCCAGCACATGATACCACTATACCGTCGAAATGGATTTAGTTTGTGGGTAGAAACCCGTCTGAATTTTGAAAACAAACTCGAAGGGTTTGTCGACAACTAATTTATCTCATGAGACCTATCAATGCATTGAGGGGATATAGAAGGCCCCACCCATAATTTTAAGTAAAAATAATTATTTGTAAATAGATTTAATATAAGTAAAATATTCCTTCTCAATATCTGTATAGTGTAGAGGACACAGATTCATCAATATTTCCATAGTTAAAACAACATTCCAAATAAACATCGTATGTAAAAGGGTATATGTCTTAAGACAATAATAATATCCATGAAACCATAATATGGATATATAATATATTTAAAATTTAAAATTAAAAATTATCTCAAATGGGTAGTGGATACACCACATAAGAAATATTAGGTACTCAATACCAATTAAGTCTCAATGAAATGGAAATTGAGACTAAGTCCCGTACCACGTTGTAATGAATTGTGTCGTATGACCAAAAATTAATAAACACAAAATTAATCAAATAATACCATTAATATAAATAGAATCATGATAATTTATATGAAATATCTGTACACAATACACCACGTGCAAGAAATAAGTGGCGAACAATGGAAATCTCATAGAATTAAAAGTGAGATAAGAAACCCCTTACCTGAAGTCTGGTGGTGTTCTTCACTTGATATTAGTGTCATAGATAAAAAATTTATCTTTATTAATTAATAATTCCATAACCTCATCAACATTTAATTGATTTATTATAACCTTATTAGGTTAATTCATGCCCTTTTTGATGGGTTTAATAGGTTCAATTTTATTGTTTTGGGAACATTTTCTTCTTTGGTTTTCAAGATCAGTTTACTTGTGTTCATGAGTGGAAGTTCATTTGAAATGTTTATAACATATATAATTGTTAATATATATTATTATTAACATTATAAATGATCTTATAATTAATTTTTGGTAATATACCATGAGGATAACTCATTAGTTTGAAGTTAATGATAAAGGCTTGGATTAACTTGGTGGTTTTGTGCGTAATGAACTTGTTTTGTATTATTATTTTATATTATTAGTGTGTAAGGATTACAGAACATTAAATAAGATTAAATAAATATATTTTGATCTTTTTCAACCATAAAAATGGTTTCATTGCCATAATTTAATATGGTAATAAAATTTGATAATCCATCGTCCTAGAATGTGATAAATTAACACATCTTAGACAGTGTTTTCATTTTTAGTATAAGAGGAGGGGGGGAAAGGAGATGATGATGAAATATTTCATTAGAATAATAAAATTACAGTTCATGTAAGTTAATGTAATTAACATAGAATTTGGATGAGGGGATATGAGGAGAGAAAATAAAATAAAAGAACTCGAAATAAAAGAAAAATTGAGAAATCCCTCACCAAATATCGACAGCCTAACGGTGTCACTTAAAATTAATAAAATATTTTGATGAGAGAAATGGGGTCTCTAATCACTATTAAATAATATTTAAATAAATTTTTATATGTAATGACATATCCCATCATAAAAATGAAATTAAAAGATAATAACATAATAAGAGTGCTTGAAAAAGAGAGAGATTTTTAGACCAAAATTCTGCAGCATAACTACTATGCAATATGGTTTTAGAAAACCTTAAAAAGAGAGGGGATAGGGGTAAAACATTAATAAAAGACTCATAAAATATTATAGGGATAGAATTATATGTAAATAATAACATGTTATGATAACTTTAAATACATACCACATAAAAGAGAACTTGGATGGAAAAGAGAATTTGAGAATTCTCTTACTTTGAAGAGTAAATCCTAAGACCGGAAGGTTGGGACCTTGGGGGATTGAGGGTACCTTGGTATGACTAATAAGGAGTTAAAACTACCAAAACATTGAGTATTATGAGTTTGGAATTAAAGGAAACGAATGAATGAGTGGGTATTTATAGTAAATGAGAGGGAGTTTTTTATTAATTTAAAGGGACACCTCATTAGTGGTTTTTGCAAAACCATGGGCTTGCCCATGGTATTATCCACTTAGAACACCTAACATAATATTTTAATATACACAAGTCTACCAGAATTTTATATTAATTATTACATCATTATGATGTCATTAAACATACCGAAAACTCAAAACTGTATTTTTACTATTCATGAAAAATTCAAGTTATTTAGAAAAATCTCAAAAAATCACCCTAACCATTTTTAGACGTGTAAAATTCAAAAATGAACTCAATTTTTTAAAAATATTTTTCTAAATATTTTTAATTTAATTTTTAAATAAAATCATAATTTATTTGAAAAAATATATATTAAAACTATAACTCATTTTATAACACCTTGAAAAATTAATCAAGGTCCCATAAAATTATCTTATAACCATAAGACAATAAAATAAAAATTTATGATTAAATTTTATGAAAATAAATTTCAATTTTAAATTATTAAAGTTATCATAAAATTTTAATTGAAATATTTATGACATACAAAAATTCCAATACTTATACTATGACTGTTTTTTCACTTTTAAGATGTCAAAATAGTATTTATACATTCATGGGTGAAGTTTGTTTTTTACCAATTTACTATTCATAATATTCATTACTATTCATAAGGGTATGTTACTATTCATCAAAAATTATGTTTGTCTTATCAGACTCTAAATATCTTACTGAATGCAACTGTGTATGTCAGTTTTTCAAAATTCAACTATAGAAGTGAAAAAATTATGTTTATTGGTTATGTTATAATAAAGTGTTGTTTTGTAGAGAATTATAGTTTCATGCATTCTATATTAAAACTATTTGTAAATTCTTGGGTGTGACAAGTTTCACCTTCTGGAACTAGGTCACGAGTTATCCCTATGGGTTTAAAGTTTGAAGATCATTCATGGAGATAAATAAAATGTAACACACACCAAAATTTTATTTACAAAACATAGAGTTACAGAACAGAGATAAGAAGAAAAAAGAGATATTTAAGGGAGAGAAAATCAAATTACAGAATGATGGGCCATCCTACTCTAGGATCTAATTCCTTATTTGAAAACATTAAAGAAAAACACAACTATAAAATGATAGACAAATAAGATTTTTCCATGTGGTATCCTTCCCCCAACACCTTTTTTTTATTTGAAACCAGCAGAACTCCTTCCAAAAATGTCGCTGCCCCCAAGTATGAAATTTTTGGATCCTAAAAATAATTATAACTCTTTGATGATGGATTGAATCATAACCTAAGATGATAAACAACTCTAATAAAAGCTTTGACATAATTCCAGTAATATTTTCTTCCAAAATCAATAACCTTCAATTCATTCCTCAACTTGAAAAACTTGGGCTTCACTCACAAAATAAGTCGAGCACTTGGAATTCACAACTATTCAATTCTACAAATGCAATAATGGAGGAAAAAAAAGCCCCATTGAATTCATCATTCATACCTATAAATAGATCAAAATCAGAAACTTCAGCTTCATCAGGCCTGGCATGTAAAACTTCACATTTAATTGTTCTCAAATCTTCATCCCAACTTGACATTCATCTTTTATCTTGTTCAACTTCAACAGTGGTCCGAGCCATATTCCTCAGTTTTCATGATCAAATTCAGACCCAAATTACTTCTAACTAGTTTCCTTGAATAGATCAAACCCTGAATCAACAACCCACAACCCCTCCATCGAGCTCTTAATCTACTTGAAACTCGGATTTTTATCTATTTGTTTGCAACCCTCTTCAAAATTTTCAACTTGAACCACATTTATAAATCATTGAACTCCATTGAACTGCTAAACCTAGATCTCATTTTGGTTTCAAACTCATATTTGTATTCATCGGAAGCTTCTACTACATCTTTTTATCTCCCTGCATTATATTTTATATTATCAATATCCGTTTTTGGGGTCTCTCACCTTCAAATCAGCGATATCATTCGGCTTCAATTGGTCTCATCATCAACATGATCAATGGAGGCTTCGGAGGTCAGCAAGCATTCATTTAGAATAGTGGATTCCAATTCATCCATGAAGGGACTATGGTCATTGATCTCTAATGTTCCTCATTTAAACTGCCATTAACCTCTTCATCGATGCTCAATTTCAAATCAAATCAACTCCTCATTTCAAAAAATTTGACTTCTTTGACAGTACTCAATCAAAATCCCTAGGTTTGGTTATTCTTTGGTGGTTTCAGATCTAATCAATGATATTTAGAACTTATTCAATAATGTAGTGTCCTCGATTCATCTTCTATATCTTGGTTTGCATCTCCATATTCAGAAAGATTTCCTTGTGGTTCATCCTCAACAACAAAGAAGTTCAAATATTCTTCACACAGGGTGAAACGGTTCGGCAGTCGGTGACTAGAATGCATCCTTCTTCACAAAAATAGATATGTAACGGTGTTAGCTTGACCTCATCCCCCCCCCATTCATAGGCATTAAACTTTCTCTAATGGAGACTCATCTGAAATCTTCAGACCTTCATCAAACATGCCTCTCTCTTTTATCGATGAATCTTAGGATTCAATTTGACTTTTTATTCAACTTCAATAGAAGTGGATCAATAAATCTTTGACTATCTAGCATCTAGTTTTAGTTTTTAGGTATTTAGGCAAGGGCTTAGATGTATCAATAGTAGAAAATAAATCATCTCGGGAATCTAATACTTTGTTTTGGTCTTAAATTACATGAATTAAATTATCTTACAAGCAAAAGATAATTATCTTATGAAATATATACAACACCTTAGATTTATCTTAATGGTAGAAAAAATATCTTACATGGAATTAGAGTCAACTTATCTTATGGGTGTCATTATTCTATAGTAATATAATTCTTTTACATTCAAAATAATTCTCTTACATGAAAGTCTTCAAAATATATTACATTGGAATAAAAGAATTATTTTACACCCTCTACATCAGAAAGAATTTATAATACAAAATAAACTACTAGAATATTAAAAAAGTCATAAAAACTATTTAAATTATTAAAACAATATAAGATTAAAAATAAAAAATAATACACTTAAAATAATAAATAGATTAATTAATTAACTAAAATAAGGAAATATTAAAATTATGAAAGATTTGAATTAAAAATAAATGCCACAAATTATTAAATTATTATTTAAATAAAATTAATTAAAAGGTTAAAAAAATATTAAATAATATATTAAAACTAAAAAATAAAAATAGAAAGAAAATTAAGTACACAAAACAAAAAAAATTAAATAAAACTCAAAGAAATCATAAAATATAACATTTAAAAAATGAATAATTTAAAAAACATTATTAAATAATACAAAGAATGAAAATTTTAAAGATTAAACAATAAAAAATTAATTATTATTATAAAATCCATTAATTTATTAATTACACTATAAATTATCCATAAAGTTATTATTAATGAAATTAAATCCATTTCACCATTAAATACATATAAAATCCCCAAAAAGTATTTGTCAAAATAATTAATAAAGGCCGCATTAGGTGCACTTATCAGTTATTCCACAACTTTAGATTAATTCTAAATGGTGGGGATACTTATGCTAAGTCTTATCTTTCTTAGATATTTGAGTTGGATGGTTTTGATTTGGCCTATGTTAGAGGTTTCTTATTGAAGCGTGAGGATTCCTTTCATGGGTCTTGAAGAATAGTGGTTTGAGTGGTTTTTCCTTTTTCATAGAACATGTCTCAAGTTTTTTCCTAACCTCTCACCTCTTATTATTAGGTGTGTATATTTATCTCTTTATTTATTATACCTTTTTAAATGACTTTCTGAGGGTATGAAGTAGTATGGTGGTAGAATTATGACACTCTAATGTCATTGTTTCTTTGTTTTTTCTATTATTTTTTTATTTTAAAAAAAATTGATATTTCAGTTTAAAATTTGTAAAATCTATATATTTTAATCTATTACATGGTTAGTGTGCATGGTTTAGGCTAAAAATGTGTGACTAACCTTATATAGGGATTTTTTCACTTCATTTTATTCAGTGCATGGGCTATATTTATAGGCATCACATGGTTCAGTCCAAATCATGTGAACCCCATTATAAACCATGTGGGACATTTTGTGTGTATGGGTACTAGTGAACAGCTTATGCACAGTTAGTAGAAACCATGCAACAAGAATGTAGGATGACATACAATTTTAATAGAGTGGATTTACATAGTCGGTTCTTAGTTTAGAAACCATGTGACAAATCTGTGCAAGTGTGTAGGTGCCTTATAGTTTCTCCCATATAGTTGGCACATATTTTTGAAAACTATGTGGCCAAACCATGTAAGATTCCTGGTTTCATTAAAACTCAAAATTTTATATTTCCCCTTTATGATTTTAAGGCTTAATACCCTCTTCCCTTCCTCGTCGTATTTGGACAACCATGGGTGTGTATGGGGAGATCCTCTTCTCCCTTAACTATTGATTCCAAAAATGTTTCCATCGATTTCAAGTATTTTTTGAGGTATTTATTTTCTCTTTACTTCCAATCTCCCTCCCTTCTATTTTCCCTTGATTTTCCCTTTTTTCTATGAACCCTAATCAATGTGAAGGTCGATTTTAGGGTTATAGATCATTATAATCATGGGTTTTTTATGTTTAGAAGTTGTGGATAGTGTTTCCTTGCTCCATTATGCATTCTATATCAAAGGAAATGCATTATGATGATTTCTTACTTGAATTAGGTGGGTGTTTTGTGTCATTACATTATATTACATGTTATGGAATGCTTGTATGTTTTAAACTGATTTTTTCCAAAATATACTAATATATATTACCTGGGTGGGTTTGAAAATTATTTCCAAATGGTTTCAACACTTGGTATAGACTTTTTTAATTCCAAGTGTTTGTGAAAATACCTAAGTGTCTCTTTTAAAATAATTAAAGTTTTGTAAAAGTGTTTTTTACACCAGTTTCATTTTCTAAGGAAATTTCTAGTGTTTTAATGGGAAATTTTATAAAAAGGACGGATTTTCCCTCATTTTAGTTTTTTTGAGACTATTAGTTATCGATTGTGTTTTAAAAGATTTTTAAAAAGTTAAATGGGTTATTTCAAAAGGGTTATTGGAACTGAATGATTTTAAAGTATGTTCCATGAAATTCGTTTAAAATTTTATAAAGTGTCTTGGAATTCCAAGTGTATTTTCAAAGGCTTTTTTGGAACTTTGCTAAAAAGATATGGTTTAAAATTATGAATTCCCTAATTTTTTATCCCCTTGGTTTATATTATGTTTTATACAGATTGTGTACTTTATGGGTATGTTTTACATTATTTAATTATTGATGCTAATGCATGGATGTGAAAGGGGTTCTTTTATGCAAGGGTGTTGGAGGTTAGATGAGGTTTATTACTTTTGTCTTAAAATGATGGTTTGTGTGATGATCTCGTTTCTTATTGTTCTTCACCTATTTTTTATTTATATCATGGGAACCTTAGGTATCTAATTATAAGGTATAAATTCATGTTTCACAAGCTTAGTTTATGTAGGATGGATAATTACTTAGGAAAGTTACACCCTCCTAAGGGTTTATTTTTGTATTGGGTGACCCCATGGGGTACTGAGAGGTTTATTATAGTTCTTCATAGGGGTACCCAAGATAGATGTGACCGAAGGAGGCCAAGTCAAATATAATTCATGTTAGGGCCTAGTGATTTTCCTATAATTCTTATATTCTTAGAAGGATTATTTAAGGGATCTCAATATGTATGCCTTTTGTTATCCCCTTTCTTTTGTTTTGGTTGCATGGAATCATTTCTTGGTTGTGGAATGTTTTATTTTTATTACATTTTTATATTAGTGTCATTTTATTTATTCCTTATTCTTGATTATGTTTTTGGTTTACTTTCAAACAAATTTACAAATGGTTTGGAAAGTGTGGTTTCAAAAAGGAAAGTGATGTTTTTTTAAAAGAATTTGAGAAATTTTCAGGAAAATATAAAGAAACGATTGTTCATTTTATAAACTAAAATTTCCTATTTTATATTTTTAAAGGGATTTTAAAGGAAATTTTTTATTTATCTATTGGGATTAAAACTATGGTTTTAGGCTAGATGAGCCTCCTTTATTCTTAAATGGTTTTACCCCAATTTTAGAAAGAAAGTGTTAAATCGTGATATTTGTTTTCCTTATGATTTTATATATGAAAACCTATTTTATAATGTATTTTAAAACTAGAATTTATGGAATATAATATTAAATGAATTTTAAGGACTCTTTGGTAAAATCCTACTAAGCATGTTTGTCTCACATCATACATATACATTGATGTGTGTGTGTGCTGCTCTTATTTTTTCTCTTCAGGTGACTAATATTTATCTTGTACCTAAAATGCTTGTTGGGTACATTTTTAGACATGTTGGGATTTAGTGAATGGTCATGGGTCATGTAGAGGCTTGGTGGTAGCTTATTGGGTTCTATTTTTTTGAGGATGTTGTATCATCTAGTTCAGCCTAGTGTATTTTATTTTTCTTCCACTGTATTTCTATTTTAGTGATATAGTTTTTCCATTTAGAATAATTATTATTGTATTATTCCATTTTTGGTTTTTCTATTTATTTATATCTTCCTATTTTATATGCATGGATGTCCAATGCCTAAATAGGTCATATCAGATTCTTAGTAGTTTCTACTGCTATTTTATATGTTTATTCATGGGTGGGATCAATACCATTGGTACATTATTGATACCCTTACACAAGTTTCCAAAACATGGGTATTAAGAACACCCTTCATACCTAGTGTTGATCCGGGTCAGGTGACATGTTTGGGTCATCCCAAGATGATTCGTTACATGTTTTCATCGATGAGAGAATAAAAGTGATTACTATTTTGAAAGAATAAAAGGGTGAAATATAAGAAAATAAGAAAAGGAAACTACTAGATAGAATCTAATAAATTGAAGGGACTACAATCCTAGAATATCTCAAGTAGTTCTAGCCGGTTTGGTTATTTTATTATTTGAATTTTTATTTTCTAGGACTATCCAAACACTGGTGGATTGGCCCCCATAAAAGTGGAAATATTGCTACCTTAAGGAAGAGTGCAGCCATTTTTAGAAAAGGTAAGAGAACTCATCTATGTGGATAGGTCCCAACTTCAACCATTTATTTATCTAGATAGAGTAAATTCTTTACAACCTTCCATCACATGAGTACAAGAGGTAATGTCAAGCTAAATGATTTTAAAAAAAGATCTTCTAGGAGAAAACCCGAAAAAATTATTACTTTCTAGGAATTTAAGAATTTTTTTATGACATATATTAAGGATTAAATTTAGGATGTGGATTTAATTCCCCTTATTTTTTAGATTTATTTTCATGGACCTTATACTTTCACTTTGTAGTTTTTGATTTTGCAGGTTCATGATGGAATTTATAAGAAGAGGAGGAAAGAGTAGTGCATCATTGATGGGGGAGTTTTTTCTTAATTTAATATCTCTTTCACTCCCCATATTTTATATTTTCACATGAATTTTGGATTTAATAAGGAAAATTCATGCCCCACTTGAATTTATTTACTTCATTTATGATCTAAGATACAAAAGTAACTTGGGAATCTCATCATTCTTTGTTTTAGGAATTATAAATAATAATATTAAATTATTAAAAAAGAGTATGAATTAATAGAGATAATCATAAGGGAATTTATTTGATGAATTGTGATTTAGGGGAACTAGTTAACCAGTGTGGATGAAATTCCACTTAGATTTGACATGCTTTGATTTTCTAAAATTTCTGTTGATTGGTTTATTATTGTTTTGCATGTCATGAGTGATTATCCTAATTCATATGTTCTCATTAATAATATGGTTCTAATCCAAAATTCATATCCTTTATAATACCCCTTTTTAATAGACTTGATACATGCATATGACTAGAAATTGATTTGAATCTTGTTAAAAAATAAAAGTAAAAAAGTCACAATAAAATGATTGAGGCATTTTTATTTTTGATCCCATTTATCCCTTGAGACCTACTATGATATAGAATCCTTTTCTTAATAACATATAATTCATGAATTACCTTGATATGAAGAGATGAATTACAGGACTGCTTTATCTTTCCTACCATACTCTTGGTATTTTGAATGATATTCAATGGTATAAGTGTGGGGGGATTTTCTTTAGTGTAAGGGGATTTTTTTTATTGTGAAATTTACATGGGGTGTTTTTAGGCGGTTTTATGAAAAGGATTTTGAATTGTAATTAATTTTTTTCATTATTTTCCCTCTAAAAAAGAAAAAAATTACAAAACGAAAAAAGAAAAAAAGGAAAAAAGAAAAATGGTTTGTGACATGATCAAGTTAAATACATTTAACTCAAACTATAATCTTGTTATAACTATTACAATTAGTGTCATGAGGATATAAAATATGGGTTGGGTGACAAGTGTGAGATTTATTCAAAGTGAAATATTCAAAAAAAAAATAGGGTTTATTCTTTCACTATACTTGCTTTTAATATTTTTTATTCGTGTTTTATGTTGGGGGTGTTGGGTGATTCCATTTCTTGAATGATTTTTCATTGAGATTTATATTATTTATCATGCAATGTGATTTCAATATGATCCTCCTTTTTATCTTAATTTTTTTCACATAAATTACCCACCAACCCTCAACATCAGAGTCATTTTATAGTTAATGTGAATACCCCATAATTAATGTTTATATTTTTCATTATAGGATATATATTTTAGATTCATTATATTCCTATGTATATGATGCATATACTTGAGGTATGAGCATAAATAAATTTAAATATGTTCCTTGAGTTATGAGGAAAAAAATTAATGTGAGGTAGATCACAATTGGCATTCATAGTGATGATGAATTGAGATATATGAATGAAAGTTAAAAATGAACCATCATTTAAAAGGGGGAATATAAAATTCATAGTTAACTTGGTTCCCTTGAAGAGTTAGAAGTTAAAGATATTTCTTTGTGTGGTGCTTTAAAAATTCTCCCTTTTTGATAATTATTTGATTTTGAATTTGGTGGTTAAATATTAGTAAAATTTAATTTCCTTTATGATGGTATTGATATTATATGCTTGAGGACAAATAATATTTTAGGTGTGGAGGGCATTGATGATTATATTTTATGCATATAATTTTAATAATATTTCATTCATTTTATTAAATAAACAATTTATTTTGTCTAAATTTAACTTTATTTAGTTTCTTTTGGTAGGAGGGATATTTTAATTGATATTTGGGACAATTTGGAGAAAAGGTGACAATCAAGAAGAGGAATAAGTTTCTGTGAAGAATAGAGAATTTGGAAAAGGGATATATACAGAGAGGTAAAAAAATATGGCCAACCCTAACCAGCCATAAGAGATCAGGCCTTCCACCATGATGTATCCAACCAATATCAACCACGATTGGTTGGATGGTAAAATATGAGTATATTAGTGGGCCAGTGCAGGTCGGAGTTAGCAAGAGAGGAACATAGAAGTGTGGAATGGACAGTGTTTTACATGGGGACCTGTATGGGGTGGAACCAATGGTTCTCATCTGGAGAGTACCAGCCACTTCCTGGTGTATAAAGAAGTGTCCTCATAACCAATATTTTTATGTGGGATGATAAAATGAGTGGGTAATTGTTCAATTGAAAATAAAACACATGTGGAGTGCATGATATGATGTCATTCAGGCCTTCTTCCTCACTAAGTGCTAGGTTTTCACCTAGTTCGAGCCTACATAACATCACAACTGTTCATTCCATTTTGAACTATCATGTAATCCTATGAAGATCTTGATCCCAAATCTATCATCCCGCTATGAAGCATGGGAAATTCCATGGCCATCGAGCTCAACTTCAAGGCCACTACCTCTATAAATATGATGTTTCCATAATAAAGTTAATCAATGATATATGAGGATACCACAACATAATTCATGAAAATTTAATGGAATAAGACTTTATGAGATTTCTTTACACCATAATTGAGGATTTCACACCGTGATAGAACTACATAAGAATCATACAAGAAGTGCATGTCATGGTTGAGCTATATATGAATCATTAAAGAGTACGTATGAGTCACTACCTCTGCCAAATCATAAAGGAATGTTCATTCCATGATGGTTCATTTCATACCATAAAGGAAGATAAAGATTAAGATAGTGGAAAGCTATAGGTTTACATTGTTCAATTGTGTCATGGTAGAAGTCACAACATGCATAAGATATGATACTAGGTTTTTTCACACCATGAGTGGGAACTATTGAGTCACTCCATGAATATAAGAAAGATATGGGATTCAATAGTTCATGTTGTGAGCCATGCTCTCACTATGACATGAATGGTCTATAGTTTTTTAAAGGATTTTATATTTGAGAATCCACTGAGATTTTTGGATCAATTTAAGTCATATTGACCACAAATATTTAAGATTAATTTTAAATGATATTTTGAGCCTCTTTTAATATATTATGCCTATAAATAAAGGTTATTTCATGTTAAAGGGGGGACTTGAACTGGAATTCTGTAGCTAGGAATTGTGCTAGAGTTGTTGTTACTTTTAGGTTCTATGTTTTCTATTTTTATTTTTTTACATTCCCTCATGAATATCATTATGCGGTGAGTTATCTAGTGCTAAGGGATGTATTAAAGTGGTATTGTGTTTGTGAATTACCATTATATTTTTTCTCTATTCTTAGGTTTTGTATTTAAATTTCTATTCTATATATCTCTTCAATTCTTTTTGTATGAACTTTTCTACCTGAATTGGAATGTGTTTTTCAATGTTTCAACTATCCTATTTACTCATTCATGACCACTTTATGATTTTGGGTGGCTATTATTAAACATGGAATCAATCCACCTACTTCTTAAGTTACTCTAATCATCTAACCATGATAAAAGGGGCACTTTTGAGATATAGAATAAGTACCAAGACAAAGGAATTATTTAAACTTGAATCTAGAAACAACATAGCTAATAAATTTATCTTTTTAATTCACCAAACCTGAACCTAAATATACTAATCTTGGTACATATTCTGAAATTGTGATTATCTAAAAATCTACCTCTTTATTCTCATTCAACTCAATTTTTTTAAGTTGTTATATAAAACTATCTTTGTGGGTTTGACCTCAAACTAACCAAATACTACATTCTTTTAGTTAGTAGTTTGGTAGAGTACAAAAATAAAAATTTATAAACTTATATATTTGAAATAATTAATGACTACTTTCAGGTGACCATCTCATGTTTTATTACTTTATGCATTCTTAACAATCTATAAGTATTAACTTATCTATTAATCCATACATAAAATAAAATTATGTAAAAATTTTATATAAATAAATATTTCAAAAGTAATAAACAAATAAATAAACATTTTTTATTTAAAAAAATGATATATAAATATGAAAATTTCATATTTTATTTAGGCATGAAAATATTCTACTTTTAATGCCTAAAAATTATCATTTAAAAACAATTTATAAACTATGATTAGTTTAATCCAAAATATTAAATTTCTTCCATTTTTTCTTGAATCATATTTTATGATTGATAAGGTGAATTATCAATCACAAGTCATGATAAAAAAAATAGAGAGTACCCTTATGTATCACTTTAGTGAAAAAGGTAATCGTAAATATTATCAAGTCATGCAAATGTAAAGGTTACTTGGTAGGGATATATAAATGTTACTCTTCCGAAAAACTTGATATGTAAAGGTTACCAGTAGTTTGACCCTTAAACATCAGCTCATAAACCTTATGTATGAGTGAATCGACTCTTACACGTTGTAGAGTTACCCTTATACATGTGCCTTCAATATTTGAAAATATATTCTATATTGTTATTATGAAACAATATTATGTTTTCTCACAGCCCAGATATCTGTTATAGCCTATGATATCACCTATATCATAGCTTACGACATAGAACAAAATTATTGGTTTTAATGTATCCACAATACACACCATTCAAACCCTATGACTAGGAAATGTATATTAAATTATCATGTAACAAAATATTGGGAAAATAAATCAAGTGATCTGGTGGATAACATTTAGTCAGGTCATATCATACACTATGATGTGTCTTAGAGAAGATTATGATATACATGTTCTTCACAAAATTAGTAAAATAACATGATGATTCATTGATGGTCATGTATCTGATACTACTAATGGATTTTGTAGCTCATATATATGTCTGGTCTAACATAATTAATCAATATATAGTGAAGAACATAAACATAAATAGGCATTCCTTTTTAACAGTGAGCTCCAAATATCATATTCTTGATGGAGTGTTCTTAATCATGACCACCCAGTGGTAAAAAAACTATCACCTTCATAAGGATGACTCCAGCTGCTAGGACCCTCATACACTATGAGAGGATCCTAAAACACCAAATTTGTGATAGCACCTTCTCCAAGAATATGAATAGTGAATAGGGAGGAAGTTAGTGAATCATATATGTCTTGATAGCATCACACACTTTCACATACTATCACACACACCCAGTAGGAGGATCGTATCTCTTATATATGTTCCCTTCATTCAATAAAAGGATTAAAACTTCAAAAACCAATGCTTGGAATCCTAAATATGTTATGATAACATATTCCTAATAGGGTGTCATAATCATTTGAACATTTTAAACAATTATTTTAAGTCTATGTATCCATAAATGAATTAATCCATTGATTTATAATGGAATAAAACCATGAGAATGATTTTCCAATATCCATGCACTTGATATCTCATATCACCATCCTATCATACACTATGATAGACACAAATCATATGATTATGATAATGGAATTTTTATTCCATATCATAGAATATGACTCAAGGGAAATCATATAATATGATATCCCTCTTTTAGTTCATTTTATAAAAAATAAAGTTATATCATCTTTTTAAAAACCGCTTTCTTTCTTCTTGAAAACATGTGTGAGTGTAAAAAAGGTAAGTTTTTTATGAGGAATTATCCATAAAGCATGGAAGTGATATAATTTAAAATGAAACACGCTCTAGTGTAAGACTAAACATGAAGTAAAAATTGACTTGAGTACTCCACAACATATGATGAGTTACATTATTAATTAAACAGAATGTGAGAAATCATAATATAAAGAAAATATCAAACTAAAAGTAACACACATGGAATTGAAATATGCCTCAAAAATATAACAACAAAAGGGAGAAGCACAAGACTAACATATCCTAACAGTAAGGATGATAATGGTGAATCAAAAGGTTAACTCATCCTAACATTAGGGATACTGAGGGTGAGATACAAGGATAACACATCTTGAAAATAGGGATACTAAGAGTAAAGAACAATACTAACATGTCTCGGCACCATGAGTTAAGAAATAATATCTCACGTCCTAAAAACCAATATTATAATGAAAACTCATAAAATAATAATAAATTCAAACAAGACTTTATAACATGTAAAACTTTGAAAACCCAAGAAAAAATTATTTATATAAATAAGTATCCTTTTAGAACCCCCTTGAAAAATCAATTTTTACCATGATAAGTATTTAAGTAATTTCACCAAACACTTTGAAAAGCATTGGAATTCACTTTATAATCATATCATTTAGAAACCCATGAAATTATTATTTTTTAAATCAAATTTCACTCAAAATGCACATTAGAAATTCATTTAGACCAAAACAATTCCTTATGAAATTTTTATAAACACCTTATGTGCTTAAAAACATTTTTTGAAATATAACATTAAAATATACTTCAAATCCCCCTTATTAAAATTATGTAAATAGTAGGAACCCCAAAAAACAATTGAAAATGCCCCAAAGACACTTTAAATAGGTACTAATTTGAGAGAAATCATACTTAGGAAATCTAAGAATGATGGTGTTGTCAAATAAAAGGAAGTTAGATAGAAACTACTACCTAGAAGATTATGGAACCTCACTAACATAAATGGTGATGGTCCAAAGTTAGAAATGAACTTAAATTCCTTTCCATGCTAAAACCCCCATGAAAATGGGAATAAGGGAGAAATCATGGGAGAGGTGGGAATAAGGGAAGTAAAAGAATTGGAATCATGAAGGGATAAATACTTAAATACCTCTATGTGATTTGTTTCAAGAGGTGGAGAAAATAATATGGTAAGAGGTAATTCCTCCTTCCCTTATGTTCCTCGACCCAAAATAGAGAGAGGGTGATCCCCTCAATTTTATGTAATTATGAATAATGAAAATATTAAGAATATCAAAATGAAAGAGTAATGATAAAAATACCCCTTTCTATAAATATATATATACATACACTAATCATATAATGATAATAAAAATAATAATAACCTTAATTAGTTTAAAATTCATATTCCCATTTTACATAATTATATAATAATAATAATGGAAATGATACGAAATAAACATACATCACCGATTACACTTGTATATTCCTATAAAACATTAACTAAATTATAAGGAACACCCATTATAACCCATAAAACCATAAATAAGGTTGAATATCATCATTATGATAATCTATAATTTAGTTAAAAAGGGTATTTGGAAGTTAGGAAATGTAAAACAGAGTTTCGGTTCAACCAAAAAGGATGCACAATTAGCTCACATAGTTACCCAAACTGTTATCTAACCATGCATCACTCATTATCTCGACCTATTCATGGTGTGCAGTTGACTCACATTTTTAATCATAGTTGTGATAAAACCATGTGGTAGCTACCAGGATGGGATTTCACCCTACATAATATTAGTCTGCATGATTACTCCTAACCATGCTTAAACTGTGCATCATGAAAAAATTTCAAAATTCTAGATTTCAACCATGTAAATTCCAAAAAACATTATTATAATGACTATTTATTAAAAAAGAAAATGTGGGGGGTTACAGTTTCCTTGTGGGAGGATACAATCGATAAGACACTATAATAGATCCAAGTAATTGTTGATCACCATCATCATTTGACGCTTGAGCTTCATTCATGAAGCTCAGAGGTATTTGATATGATGATTTTGGTTTTGTAGACTCCCTAGTTCCCATCAACATGATCTTGGTGATCAATCACTTTTTATTATTCAAGGGAGACCACATGAACATCAAGATTAATGAATAATTGGGTGTGGAGTCTTATAATATCTAACCAAACATAAAATTCATGGTCATTTATAAGTACCTTTCATTTTTCACTGTAGAAGAATTTTGGTATGATCTCCCCTTTGGATCCTTCCCTTACCTTACTAGATGATCTCTATAAAATATTCTTTCAAAATAATGCAGGGTTTGGACTTATATCCAAATATTCTATACTAATTTATTCTACCTTTTCAAATCCAATTTACATCGTGAATAAATTATTAATCATAATTATACATATTGATATTAAAATACTAATAAAGATAATAATAAAGTATAATTATTATTATATTAATATATTAATATTTGTTAATTTTGTAAATATAATAACTATATATTATTACATTTCATTAGTAAAATGTTATTTTATTGATGAAAGATTTATTCAAATCTATATTCCTAGTTATAGTTATAATAACAAGGGGAATCCTTCCCGACATTTGTCGCTTTTTCCTTACTTATTTTCCCTTTTAAAATTTTCCCCAACCCCACTGCCCATTCTACCCAATACCCCATTATGACCTCCCCTCACCCCCAAACATCCTCACCTACTCACCTCCTCCTCACCTCCCCTATATTCTACTTTTTTCTCCTCTAAATTAGGTTTTTAGTATCCCATTTCAATCAATTCACACCTACACCTCTTCTTTTCTTCAATTTTTCTCTACTTTTATGTTATTTATTAATATCCATTACTACCCACAGCCCATGGAACATAATTTTCTCTTATTATACAACCCCATATTACCTATCAAAAGGTATGGGATTCTTTATTTCATAATTTAATATATTTGTGACTTCCATAATTCAGTGATTTTTAAACCCTAATCTTCTTTACTCCAGATCAATTCATAATCTCGTATGCTCATCCACTAACCACTCTTCTTACAATTTCTCTCATGTTATTACTTTACATTATATTCAATTTTATTTAAAACCTTTTTCAATTAATATATTTCATTTCTTTCACATTGATAAGAATATTTTTTTAGCATTGTTTTGTTTAACTAAGTGCATTTTTCTTTTATATTTCCTTTCATATCATTTCATTATCTCACCTTTATTGTCAACTTTTCTACTATTTTTTCTGCTATACATGTATGATGAGCACATATTCCAAACTAAAATATTTTTTTATCTTAGGTGTTATTCAATTTTAATTTCTTTAATCATGGATTCTATTTCTCTTTATTAATATCATGGGGGCTACAGGATGCTAATTTTTTGTTGTGATCAGTTCCATTTTGGATATTTTACACTATGGTTATGGATATGTGTTTACGACAAAATGATGATAAATCCTTCTAACAAAAAAATCTAGGTTTTTTATGTACTGATTTTGAAAAAACACTTATAATTAGACATTTTCTTAATTTTCCCACACCACCATCAACCAATTTATATGTTATTATTTAATATTAAAATTTTCATTTATTATTTCTAGGTGACTAATTATGGTGCATCTTCAAAGTGAAATATTAAATCAACTATCATTAGAAATACATCTTCCTTAACTAAAATTCCAATGACACATACCCATGATCTACATTATATTTCTAGCATTTAAACTATTGAATCATTTTTAATGCATTCAATTATTACATAGTTTTACAATGATTAATTTTAAACTTCATTTTAGTTTCATTTACTTTATTCAAAACTGATAAATTTTATTTACATAGACATTTATGTTATTCTAAGTTTACACATTTCTATAGATTAAACTATTTAAATTTGTAATATATTGATGCTAAATAAAAACAAATTCAAAACAATTATCAATGTTATTTTATAAAAACATCAAAACCTATGTATTAATACATGTATGTGTATTATGTTTTTAATTTTTTAAATTATATAATATATAATTGCATGTGCATAAACATGATCGATGATCCATGTAACTCCCTAACCCAACCCATTGGCTTGGGAAGGACCAAAGTGCCGCTAACCTTAAGTGACATCCCTCAGTCACTAAATGTTGGAAATGCCAAGGGTATATGAAATCATTGGGGGATGATTTACCCTAAAATAATATAACCTATAAGAGACAAACTTAACATAAAAAAATAAAATAATATATGATATAAAAACCAAAAAATCCAATGAAATAAGAAACAAAAGTCATAATTATAATTACATAAGTAAAATAGACACCAAAAAGACTACATCCTCAAAGAACCAAATACACTATAATAAACTAAGGCATCAACATGTAACCATGACCAACTTCGTTACAAGACATATCCAAGCTTCAACTCCATAATGAAAATATTGTAGCATTAAGGAGCTCCTCTAGTAAAGTACAAGACATCCCCCTTACTTGTATCATGATAAAGAGTGTTTATCTATGCACCAAAGTGCATATGAAGGGGGTGATTATAAAACCTAGTAGGAAATCCCCAAGAATTCCACACACATCACTAGAATATGAAAAAGTTATCTGACATTTAATATAAAATAGGAATAATTAGTATAAATATTTATAATTAGTGACAAAAACTCACATAATAAAGGTCACCCAAGGAATGCATGAACACACCCATATATATTCCCAAACAATGGGATACCATCCCATATATCCATTTAATATTCCTAATGTATAAATGAAACCTTTCCCTCCATTACCAATTCATCATTTAGTGGTATAATTTAGGATTCCCCCAAAGCGGAATGACAGCCAAGTATGAATCCAACAAGGCCACAATATACATATAAATACATGAAAACCATTTCATACTAAATTATAACACCCAAGACACTTATTTGAAAATAATTTATCATTAAATCCTTTCATCGAACATGTTGTGGGTGAATTCCAGAACCCATAATTTCAAATCCAGTAAAACAAGAAGAATCATCATAGATTTTTTATCAAGAAAACATAGCAGTTGTAAGATCCCATCTTTTTCTAGGTACATCCCTCTTTTAGTTTTTCATAGAACCTATTTTTTTGGGTTTTCCATTTTCTTAACCTCAGTGGATGAGTCTTGTTCAAATATAAAGATCCTTTATTGGTAAAAATGACCTAAATATTTGGGATGTATGTTTGTTTGAATTAATAGAGTCCATATATAAATGTGTTAAATAGGATTATGAGGGTTACCTATGAATTTTGAATTCTTCATAGGTGGTTCGGGTTCTTTCACATAAGATGGTATGAAAATTATCCAATGGACAATTACATGACATGTACATGTTACATGATGTGTAAATTTTTTTAGAAACATGTCGTGAACTGGTTCATGATGTGAAGTGGTTAAATGTCGTGTACCAAGTTCACATCATGTAATGTTAGAGCGGGGTTAAAATTAAACCAAGTTTATGGGTTTTTCGATTTAACCCTTTATGAAGAAATACATGATGTGTAAATGTATTACACACCATTTAATTCTTGTGAGTAGTGGTTTTAAGTAGTGATGTGCTCTTTTTTCTCATTCCACACCATATAAATGGATTACACACTGTGTAATTATTGTAACATCTACCCTTGCTTTCATTTTTTTTTATATAAGAGAATTACATTCCTATTTATATAATCTTTTTGTAAATGGTTTTTTCTTGGATGTTGAAATATTGGATAGTATTCTGACCATCGATACACCATTGGGAGTGCGGTCAGAGAATATTAGACGTTGCAAGGAGTGTTCTATAGAAATTGGTGGTTTCCATTTCTTTTTATAACCATTTATGTTGGAAATGGTAGGTTTAAATTTTATTCTTGATATGTATTGTCTAGTTTTATACTAGGATCATATCGACTGTTATCAAAGGAGAGTTACCTTTCTTTATCTAGAAGGAGGCAACTATTCTCACCGGGGTGAGTGGGATCTTCAGGCTGGTCATGTAGGACCAATTCAGTGAAGATTATATTATCTCATGGATCATATAGAAATAATTTTTCTAGATGATGGTTGAATGTATTAGGAAACTTTTCCTTCAGTGGTAGACCATTTTTAAGATGTTTTTTCTAAATAGTTATATGGATTACCACCATAGAGAGGGATTGAGTTCATGATCGAGTTAGTGCCAAGATTATAGCCAGTTTCTATCCCATATTATAGGATGAAAATAGTAGATACTCAAGAGTTGAAAGTTCAGTTGGAAGATTGGGAAGCTAAAGGTTTCATACAAACAAGTACATCTTCAAGGTATTCTCTAGTTCTTTTCCACAAGAAAGATTATGAGGATTTATATTTATGTGTGGATTATTGGAGGTTGGACCAAATAACGATCGATGTAACACCCTGAGTTTTTTTTTTAAATGAATAAATTAATTTTCATTCATATATTTCATTTCACTAAGTAAAAAAATTCCTTTCACATGACACTGACTTGGTTTGTGCTACATACAACACTAACTTGGTGTGCGTTACATGCAACACTGAGTTTCTACGAAACATCATTTTATTGAGATAGTTATAACCAAGCTGTTAAACTTAGTAATATGAATAGTAAAAACTACTTTTAAAATATTTTTTATTATGGTTTTATATAAATAAAACATATTGATAATGAAAAATATATTTTTTTGTAAATTCTTTATATGTTTAAAAATACAATTTTCTCAAATGAACTGCTTTTCATGTCCTTTTCTGAAAAATAATAAAATTAATTTCATACATATTTCTAAATTTAACTTGATAAAATAAACTTAATTTTAGAATTTATAATTTCAAAATTATATTAGGGTGGATTTTTGGGATTTTTTCTGAGAGACTTCATTTTTTGGATGAATATTGAAAAATACTGAATTTTAATTCAAAACTGGTTTTTTATCTAATTTATTTATATAGTTAAACTATATTTTAATTTTGTTTTAAAGAATAATTAAATAAAATATACATAAATTAATCCAATTTAGGTCATTGGAACCAATTTCACATTTAAATGGGATATAAAAACTCTTTTGATCATTTTTCCATTAAAAACTCGTAATGTCGTCCCATATGCGGGAATAATTTTAAATTAACTTCTGCCACTAATGTGATTGGAATTTGGATAAATTGATTCCATATTTGGAATAATAATAATTTATAATTCCTATTAATATAAACTTATATTTTGACCAAAAATATTAGTGAATGTGGTTAAAATTAATTACAACGATTAAGGAAAAAATAAGCTTAACAAGGGACTAAACCTTAAACTTAAGGGCCAAATAAACTATACACTTTTCCAAAAATCCATTGGATGGGAAAATTTAGACCCTATACTTCCTTGTATATAATTTTTCTCATTATTGGATCCACTTGACATGGGAAAAATGTGGGTAGAATTCTCTTTTCAAAAATTTATAAGAATTTCACTCCTCCTCCACTATAAAAAAGCACTCACCCATCCCACTTACTCACGCCTATAAATATATTTGGATAATACAAAATCTACTCAAATGTCCTAAAAAATAATCCCTTACTCTTTTAAACCTCCCTTTTTCAAAAATCCTCCAAGTAATCCCTTTGGTGCAAACCAAAATGAGTTACCCAAAGAAGAGATAACATCCTTCCTCAAGCTCCTTTCTTTTATTTTCTTTATCCACCACCTCAAATATACTTATTACATGATTATATGATAAAAAAGGTATCCTAAATATACTTATATGTTTTAATATTAAGGTTTCTACCTACACTTACACACACTTACATCTAATGGGTAACGAACTTATCGTTATTGTGTACGGCGAACTATCGCCTCACAAAACGATATTGTTCATTTTTTCATTTACCACCTTTCATGGTTGGGAATTATTATGGAAACACTATTTATATATTATATATATTCTATTTATTCTATATTTAATCTTTTTTAATTATTTTATAACACATACCTTTATACTTTTCATCTTGTGTAAATATGATAACATCATTTGTGGACATATGGAATATTGTCTCCTCAAAGTGATGTGATTCATTCACACTCTACATGAAATGTATTAAGGATGGGTTTAGTGAAATTATATGATATATATGATATAATAATACTGATTTAATAATTATATATATACATATATATATATACATATATTCCATTTACTTTCTTCATTTCAATACGATAATAAAACGGAAACAACATTCATGCATACGTACGACCTACCGTCTCCATAAATTGTGTATTCCATTTCATAATTATATATTATATATATTATTATAATAAACATACATTGAATATAAATTATATTTATATCATTTTTTACATTCGTTGAATCTTGATATAAGTATAAGGACCAAAGATATAACAAATTAAGACACATGCGAAAAACCAAGGGGATATTACCCAAAGCATAACATTAACATGGAATTGTTAATAAGTGGGTAATATAAAGTAATAATAAAATAATATATGGTATTATATATAATAATATGGTTCTATAAGATATTTATAATAAACTTAAATTTATTATATAGGAAGCTTTTATGAGTATGATGAGAGTCAAGACATAAGGTAAGGGAATTTCATATTACTTTTTATATCTGTGAGATACATGCCATGTTCACTATTATTTTATTTTTCATGGTGTATATAATACCCAAGAATGTATTCTATGATTAATATTCTTAAATATATTGTTATTTAAATTTCCATTCTAGTATCTTTCTTTCATGGGTTTTATGTTTAAAAATTTACCAAAATCGGTAAGATAGTTTTGTCTCAATTTACCTTCTTTGAAATGCATGTTTTGTTATGCACCTACATTCCTTTTAGAGGTTTATATAATTCCAATTGACATGTTATATCATGAATATCCATATTTTAAATATATTTTAAGATTCATTTCATTTCATTTTCTTACATAGATAGTATGATCCTAAGTTACCATGTGGTGAGTGTTTATTGAAATAATCCCATTATTTATCAAGATTGTTTATTATTGTGCTTGCATTGATGAAATATTATGATACATATCCCAAGAATACTCATGAGTTTTATTATACTATTTTTATTCAAGATATCTCAATGTATTAGTACCATTTTCCCACTCTTTGGTACTTAAGATAATTATGAAAATGTTTTTTCAAGAAAAATCTGACCATATTTCTCTCTTTGGTCGGAAATCTATTTTATTTCAAAAACCATGTTTTCAAAAAAAATCGAGATTATTTTATAAGTTTTCAATTAAAACTTTTTTCAGAATATTTTCAATCTTATCTTCTAAATTTTTAAGTATAAAATTTTTCAAAGTGTTTTCAAGCTTCTTTTGTAAGTTTTCAAGAAAAAAGGTTTTCAAAATGTTTTCAAGCTTATTTTATAAATTTTCAAGGAAAAGGATTTCAATATAACTTTTTAATTTTTTAAGGAAAATGGTTTCTAAAATTTTTTAAATCATCCTTTATATTTTTTCAAGTTTATTTTCAATGAAAATGGTTTTCAAAAAGTTTCATGTTTTAAAGGGAATTTTTAAAGAATAAAGGATATTTTCCTCAAGAAATGTTTTTAAAATATATTTAAAAATTATTTCCTATCTAATATGACATATGTTGGTGTTACTCATGAATTTTTGGGTAAATTAGTCAATGTTTCCATTCATATTATTTCTTTTAATGGTTTATGTTTTATGGCATGATTTTTATGAAACCCACTTCTTTTCACGAGTTATGCTTTGATGAGATGATTATGAAACCTATCCCTTTTCCATAGGTTATGATATGATTACATGTTTATGATACCCATTTAATTTAATGGTTTATGTTATTATTTTTTATGATCTTGTGGCACATGTATGTATGATTTCATTATGAGATGGGTGGGACCTATATCTCTCTCCAATTCATTGGGTAAAGATTTCCATCTCATCAGATAGACTAAGATAGTATTGGGAGTTAGCATTGACTAATAAGATGGATATGGGAGTGAACCATGACTACCAAGATAGTATAGGTAGTGTACTTATACTAATAATATGGTCGTGGTAGTGAACCCTAACTACCAAGATGGTATGGGGTGTGAACCCATACTACTAAGATGGCCTTGGAAGTGATGCCTTGACTACTATAACTCAATATTTATTTTATTTATTCATAAGAAAAGTTAAATGAAAAAAATAAAAAATAAGGAATAGAGTTAAGGGGTTATTAAATAGTGAATCCCAAGGTTATCCCCTATTACAAGTTTTTCCCCCTCGGGCCTCAAGAAGTTCATGTTTGGGAAACAAAGGACTACATCACCTTGGACTGTCATGGATGTAAGATGGTCTGCAACCTTGTTTCCTTCCTGATAGGTGTGGAGTACATGGATATTATTATTAAGGAGGATTTTTCATTTTCTTATAATATATTATATCGACCACAAGATAGTTCTTGTTTCATATAGGGAATTATGAAAGATTATGGAGTCTGTTTCCACTTCTGAAAGATCAATTTTCCTTTAACTGTAAAGGAATAGTCCTATGAGCATAGCCTTAGCCTCCGAATATATAGAATGACCAAGAACGAAGTGAGTAGTGAAATACATCATAGCATCTCCCTTTTGGTCATGTACTACCCCCCCCCCCACATATCGCCTAAGTTACAAGATCTGTCCATGTTCAACTTGAGGCCCATGTGGGGAGGGAACCAATGGACCCAGTGGCCCTAGGAACCTATTTTCATGGATTGAATGGGAGGAATAATCATATGAAGTGGTCTAATAGTAGGAACATCACTCCATTTTATGAATAATCTAACCATGTTAATGATTAGGCTCCTCATTCTGATGATAAGAGTATTCCCCACAGTAGGAGCCTCCTCATAGAAGACCTTGTTTATTATTTTCTATATGCGCTAGAATTTAGTAGTCATCACTATAACCTGATCTACCCTTTCAAGACTTGTATCTCCTACACCATGAAATCTCTACTTCGGGAAGGTATCACCAGAAATTCTTGAGAAGATAAGGTCATAAATCCTCCAAAGAGTTCCAAATAGCGCATGCCCAATCTTCTTCAAAGAATAGACAATTCAATATTTCTTCCCCATTATCCTTGACTGCTATGGAAATCATTTTATATACTTATGTTTATTACACAATTCCATGTATTATTCCTATGTTATGATTTAATGGATTATGTTATTTATTTCCTTATGATTCGTGTCTTATGAACTACTAATATTTATTACATGTTTCATGTTTATGATCTTTGATATGTAGGGTATGATCTTCTATATTCATGATCTTGTTATCATACCCTTATTCTCATGATTATATTTTCATGTCTCCCTTTTTTACCCTTACTGATCATCTAATCTCACCCTTTTTTATGTTTCCTTTCCCCCAGGTTATGAAGATATGTATTATGTTTGATGTGTCTAAGAAGGGTTCTAGTAAAAAAGAAGCTAGTGGGAGATAATATAGCTCACTCATGTACCAGCATTTATGTTTCCATGTTTCCAAAGGCACTAGAAAAATGTGGTCTTTGGGCATCTATTTTTTTAATGTGTTAAGTATTCCACAAAAGTAATGTAATTTTAATGTATGAAAAGTGTGGGTCACTATATTTGGTATTAGAGAAAAATTTTAGCTAACCTTTGGAAACTGGGATGAGGAAACCTTAGTGAGAACCCTAAGGACATGTATAAGGATAAGTCTAAGGATAAGGAAAATTATAGGAAAATGTCCTAGAATTTTGATAAAGGGTAGAGAGAGTTGTTTTCTAGAAATACATCCCTGTCTAGATACTATATGTGGATGTGGATTTGACATAGATGTACCTAGGGGTAACAACTCTAACAAGGTGCATCAGGCCTGACTCAATGTAACTTGGTACATGATAATGGTCCTTGCTTCACACCTGGTTTGACACTCCCAAGGGATATACTTTAGTAATTTATGAACTCTTCATAAACCATCATGAATGATTTAAAAATAATTTGTATTTGAATAACCTAGGATAAACCTATAGTGTCATAGATTAAGGAAGATTCCATGATTTAGACATCCCATAAGTAATTCTTTTTCATAATTATATGGTTCTTGATTATGATAATTGTTTCTTACTCTATGATCTTGGTTTTAGTCAATGGATAGAACTCGAAGAAACTGTGTTAATGGTGATTACGATGAACAATGAAAGGATTTTCCTCCTAAGAAACTAAATTCTATGGGAGATAGATTGAAAAATCTCGTTATTAAGCTCACACAGATTTATCAAGATATGAATCATGGTGGACTTCCAAATAATAAAAGGTGGTAACAACATTCTATTGAGTCTTTCATGAGCCAATGTCCACCTTATTTCAGTGGGTCTTCTGATCCACTTGTTTCTGAACAATGGATCAGTACTATAGAAAATACATTCTTCTTTATCCAATGTTCAGAGCATGAAAAATTCATTTTTCTTATTTATCGGTTAGAATGTGAAGAAAACTAGTTGTGGACTCTAATTAATAATACAAGGTAGCAAGATGAAATTGAATCTATGGATTGGGATGAGTTCAAAAACTTATGTTTTAATAAGTAATTCCCTCATATTCTTCATAAAAATATGGATAAAGAGTTCTTTTAGTTGAAGAAAAGGAATGATGAATTTTTTGGTACCTATGAGGATAATTTCATGATACATGTGAGGTACACTTCAGGAATTATCATCCAAAACAAAAGTAAAGTTGATAGGTTCTTCAGTGTCTTAAATCCAAGTCTCATAAGGGAGTTGGCCATAAGAGACATTAGTAGATATAAATAGATTTTACATTGTGAAATCAAGGTTGAAATGGATATTGGATTCATGTACCAATCTCATTGTTTTGATAAGAAAAGTAAGATGGAGTTTAAAGGGAAATCTAAAAACCATGAAGAGAATAAGATGATTTTTCCTTTATGATCTAAGTGTGGGAAGATTCATGGAGTAAATTGTATTAATGGATCTAATAAATGTTTTAAGTGTGGAAGGGAAGGTCATAGGACATTTGATTGTAGAAGTGATGAGAAGAAGTTAGTTAACAGTGCGAATAGAGAAAAAATAGCACAGAATGCACCTCCCATGCTTTAGTACTACAAGTGTAAGGAGAATGGACATTATTCTAACCAGTGTCAAACCTAAGGGTTATTGATTATGATAGACATCAGCAACCTCTTAAGCTAAGGGACAAGTTAAAATCTCATGAAATCACTATTTCTAATGAGGGGTATGATAATGACATGGTTAAAGGTACACTAACCATCCACTCTAGAACTATTAATTTCATATTTAATTTTGGATCTACTCACTCTTTCATATCTAAAAAATTTTCTAAGGGTGTTAATATTCCACTAAAATAATTATATGTGGAATTAGTGGTGCAAACCCCCAATGGTATGATGACTTCATCACAAATATATGATTCTTATTCAATCAATGTTTTTGGGAATGTGATTCCTATAAATCTTTTCATTCTTCATTTGGATGAATTTGATGTCATCTTAGTCATGGATTGGATTTATCTATATAAATACCACATAAATTATTGATGAATGGAATTCACATTTTATATTTCAAATTCTCCTATGATCTTCCATCAATTTGATGATAAGTATGAACTTCCTATGGAGATTATATCCAGTGTATGGGCCTTAATTATCATTCATAAGGATTGTTTATCTCAAATGGTTGGGGAGAAAATTGACACTAATGATATTCTTATTGTTTGGGAATTTGTGGATTTCTTTCTAAGAGAGTTTCCTAGCCTTCCACCAAAATGTAAAGTTGAGTTCTCAATATAACTCACATCTGGTTCCACACAAATTTCAAATACTCCCTACATAATTTCCTTGATTGTGTTATAGGAATTAAAGAAGAAACTATAAGAAAACCTTGATAAGGGATTCGTTTGGACAAGTGTGTCACCTTGGGTTTCACCTGTTCTTTTTTTGAAAAATAAATATGGATCAATGAAACTCTGCATTTATTATTAAGAGTTGAGCAACATCACAATCAATAACAAGTATCTTCTTCCTTCTATTAATGACTTGTTTGATCAACTGTATGGATCTCAATACCTTTCCAATATTGACCTTCCTTTTGGATATCATCAATTGAGGGTCAATAAGGAGAATATACCCAATAAAACATTTTGTACAAGGTATAGACACTATGAATATATAGTTATTCCTTTTGGTCTTACCAATTCCTCTACTGTCTTCATGGATTTGATGAATATATTATTTAGAGATTACCTTAATCAGTTTGTGTTAATATTTATAGATGATATTATTATCTATTAAAAGAGAAAGTAAGAGTATGAAGACCACTTGATAATTGTACTAAATACCCTAAGGAAGGATAAGTTGTATGAAAATTTTAAAATGTGTGAATTTTGGATTCAAAAGTTTCATTTTTGGGTTATATAATCTCAAGATATGTTATAGCAGTATATCCATCAAAGATGGAGGCTATTGAATGTTGGACTAGACCAAAAAAGGTGACTCAGATCCATAGTTTTCTTGGTTTATCTAGATATTATCAATATTTTTTGGAGAATTTCTCATGACTATCTAATCCTCTAACTAAGTTAACTCGAAAGGGTACTAAGTTTCTCTAGATAGATGAATGTGGGTAAAATTTCAAGGAATTAAATAGAAGGTTAGTTAGTTCACATGTGCTTACATTAGCCTATAGTGGATAAGGGTTTGTAATCTATAGTGATGTATCCAATAAGATATTGGGATGTGTTCTTATGCAGGATAACATGGTAATATCCTATGCCTCACAGCAGTTTAAGATTCATGAGCAAAATTACCCAACTCATGATTTGGAGTTAGCAGCGGTAATTTTTATATTAAATATATAGAGGCATTATCTTTATAGGTAAAAGTGTGATATATATACCGATCAGAAAAGTTTAAAATATATATTCACACAGAAGGAGTTAGACATACACCAAATAAGATAATTATATCTGATAAAATATTATGACTGCTTAATACATTACCATCCTAGTAAAGTGAACAAGGTGGTCGATACTTTGTTTCAAAAGGATCATGATAGATTATCTATGATGAGGATCACAAAAGATCCAATATTTCTATATTTTCAAAGGATGGATCTAGAAATCCTGAAGGAAGGGGAGAAATCTTATCTTTCTTAATTTAATGTTCAACCCTCTATCCAAGTGAAGATTAAATAGGAATATAAGGAAGATGTAGAACTACAAAATAATGTTATAAATGTTATTGATTTTAACCTTGATCATGATGAAATTGTAAGGTTCAAGAATCATGTATGTGTTACTTCCATAATGGATTTAAATAAGGATCTATGAAAAGAAGGTCATAGTTCTTAATTATCTATTCATATTGTAAGTAAGAAGATGTATATGGACTTGAAAAGAATACTTCTGGTGGGATGGAGTGAAGAGGGATATCGTGGAGTTTGTATCTTAGTGATTGGTATTCCATAAAGTTATGGATGAAGGAAAAAAGATTAAGGGTATGTTGCATCCATTACCCATACCAGAATAGAAATGGTAGAACATCATTATGGACTTTCTCATTGGACTCCCCAAAACCTCTAAAGGGTTTAATGCTATATGAGTTTTAGTCGATCACCTTACTAAGTCAGAATACTTCATCGTTATCAGATAATACTTCTCTCTAGATCATCTTTCCAGAATATGTATTAAAGAAGTGGTAAGGTTTCATGGAGTACAACATTCTATTATATCGGATCAGGATTCAAGGTTTACCCCAAAGTTTTTTAGAATTAATCATCAAGAACATGATACAGAATTGAGTTTCATCATTGCTTATCATCCTCAAACAGATGTTCAGTCTGAAAGAAAAATTCAAACCCTAGAGGATATGTTGAGATATTTTTCTCTGAATTTTAAAGGTGGTTGGGATCAACACCTTACTCTAGTTGAGTTTTCTTACAACAATATATTTCACTCAAGCATTCATATGGAACCTTATGAATCCCTTTATGGGAATAAATTTAGTACTCCAATGTGTTGGTATGAAGTTGTAGAAATAAATCTATTGGGACCTAATATCTCTAGAGTAATGGTCGACAAGGTTAGAATAATCCAGCAGCATATCAAGGCAGCTCAAAGTAGGAAGAAAATTTATGGTGATAACCAATGGTGTGATCTAAAATTTTATGTTGGTGAGAATGTGTTTATACAAATATCTCCATAGAATAAGGTTATAAGGTTCAGAAAGAAATGGAAACTAAGCACTAGATATATCATTCCCTTTTAAATTCATCATCATATCAGGACAATAGCCTATCACTTAGAACTTCCTAAAAATATCTCTCAAGTCCATGATGTGTTCTATTTATATCTCCTAAGGAATTATATACCTGACCCTTCACATGTAATGAACTCATAGGTCATACCACTGGAGTAGGATCTATCTTACAAGGAACAACCAGTTGAAATTCTGGATCATACAGAGAAAGTTCTACGAAACAAGACCACTCACCTAGTCAAAGTTTTATGGAGAAATCACCAGTTATAGTAAGCTACATAGGAACTTGAGGATGTGATTAAGCATAATTATCCTCATTTTTTTGTACCATAATGATGAATTTCATGGGATAAATTCATTTTAAGGGGGGTAGAATGTAACACCCCAAGTTTTTATAAACTTTTTTTTCGAATAAATTAGTTTTCATTGATTTCTTTAATTTTACTAAGTCAAAAATTCCTTACACAGACTAATGACTTGACTTGTGTTACATGCAACACAAACTTGACATGCGTTACGTGCAACACTGAGTTTCTACAAAACATCATTTTATTGCTATAGTTATAACCTAGTTATTAAACATAGTAATATGAATAGTAATAAATACTTTTAAAATATTTTTTATCATTGTTTTATATAAATAAAACATATTGATAATGAAAAATATAATTTTTGGTAAATTCTTTATATGTTTAAAAATACAATTTTCTCAAATGAAATAATTTTCATGTCCTTGTATGAAAAATAATAAAATTAATTTTAGGAACATCTATAAATTGAATTTGATAAAACAAAATTCATTTTTTAATTTATAATTTCAAAATTATCTTAGGGTGAATTTTTGGGATTTTTCTAAGAAACATCATTTTTTTATGAATGGTAAAAAATAATGAATTTTAATTCAAAATTAATTTTTCATCTAATTTATTTATATAGTTAAATTATATTTTAATTTTGTTTGAAAGTATAATTAGATCAACTATACATCAATTAATCCAATTTAGGTCATTGTAATGAATTTCACATTGAAATCGGATATAAAAACTTAACAAACTTTTGATCATTTTTACGTTATAAACCCACAATGTCATCCCGTATACGGGAATAATTTTAAATTAATTTCTACCACTTATGTTATTAGAATTTGAAAAAATGTATTAAATATTTTTAATATTCATAATTTATAATTTTTAATAATATCATCTTATTTTTTGACCAAAAATATTAGTGAATGCAGTTAAAATTAATTACAACGATTAAGGTAAAAATAAGCTTAACAAGGGACTAAGACTTAAAATTAAGAGAAAAATAAAATATAAACTTTTCCAAAAGAAATTACATGTCCACATTTTGACCCTATCCACCCTTGGATAAAATTTTTCTCATTATTATATCCAGTTGACATGGAAAAAATGTGGGTGGAATTCTCTTTTCAAAAATTTACAAGAATGCCACTCCTCCACTACTATAAAAAGACACTCCTCACACATCTCAATAAATTTGGTTTAAAAAAACACTAATAAAATATCCTCACAAAAAAACCTAAATTCCTCTTTTAATCCTCCTTTTGGTCATAAATCCATCCAAGGAATCCCTTTGCAAACCAAAAGGAGTTACCCAAAGAAGAGGTAGCATCCTTCCTCAAGCTCTTTTCTTTTATTTTCTTTCTCTACCACCTCAAATCTACTTATTCTGTGATTATATAATAAAAAATTATCATAAATATACTTATATGTTTTTATATTAAGTTTTTTTACCTAAACTTACACACGCATCCTTCTAATGGGTAACAAACTTACCATTCTTGTGTGTAGCAAACTATCGCCTCACGAAACGATGTTATTAGTTTTTACTTTACCATATTTCATGGTTGGAAATTATGATGAACACACTATTTATATATGATATATATGATATTTATTATTTCTTTATGCTTATTTAATTCTTTTATAATACATACCTTTATATTTTCCATCTTGTGTAAATACGATAACATCATTTGTGGACGTGTGGACTATCGCATCCTTAAAAGTAATGTGATTCGTTCACACTCTACATGGAATTTTTTAAGGATGGTTTTAGTGAAATTATATGATATATATTATATATTAATTATAATTTAATAATGATATATATATTTATATTTATATTTATATATTTATTTATTTATTTATGTATGTAATTTACTTTCTTCCTTTCAATACAACAATAAAATAGAAACAATGTTCATGTGTACATATGGCCTACCATCTCTGTGAATGGTGTATTCCATTTCATACTTATATATTATATATATTATTATAATACACATATAATGAATATAAATAATATTTATATCATGGTTTACATTATGGAAATCATGATTTAAGTATAAGGACCAAGGATATAACAAATTAAGACACATGCGAAAAACAAAGCGGATATTACCCGAAGCGTAACCTTAACATGTAATTGTTAATAAGAGGGAGATATAAAGTAGTGATAAAATAATATATGGTATTAGATATAACAATATGGTTCTTTAAAAGATTTATAATAAACTTACATTTATTATATAGGAATATTTTACAAGTACAATGAGAGTCAAAGTAAAAGGTAATGGAATCTCATCTCACTTTTTATATCTATGAGATACATGTCATGTTCACCAGTATTTTATTTTGTGTGGTGTATATACTACCTAGGAATGTGTTATATGATTCCAATTATTAAATATATGGGTATTTACATATCCATTCTATGATATTTATTTTATGGGGTTTATGTTTCAAAAGTTATCAAATCGGTAAGATAGTTTTGTCTCAATTTTCCTTCTTTGAGACACTTGTTTTGTTATGAGCCTATATTATTTTTTGAGGTGTATATACTTATAATTGAAATTTTATATCATGAATCTCATTATTTTGATGATATTTTAAGCTTCATTTAATTTCATTTTCTTACATGGAGAGTATGATCCAAAGATACCATGTGGTAAGAGTTTATAGAAACAATCCCATCATTTATCATGATTGTTTATGATTATGCTTAAATTAATAAAATATTATGATCCATATATCAAGAGCACTCATGATTTTTCTTCTCCTATGTTTATTCAATATATCTCAATCTATTAGTACGATTTTCCACTCTTTGGTACTTAAGATAATTATGAAAATGTTTTTTTAAGAAAAATATGATTGTATTTCTCTCTTCGGTCAGAATTATGTTTTATTTAAAAAACCATGTTTGAATAAAAAAAAAATTAATTTTTATAATTTTTCAATTAAATTTTTTTTTCAAAAGTTTTTCAAGCTTCTTTTATAAGTTTTCAAGGAAAACTTTTTTCAAAATAATTCCAAACTTCTTTTTTAAAATTTCAAGGAAAAGGGGTTTCAAAATGTTTTCGAGATTATTTTATAATTTTTAAAGAAAAAAGGTTTTAAAAAAGTTTTCAAGCATCCTTTATATGTTTTGAAGTTTATTTTCAATAAAAATGGTTTTCAAAAAGTTTCATGTTTTAAAAGGCATTTTTAAATAATAAAGGATATTTTCCTCAAGAAATTTTTTTAAAATATCTTTCAAAATTATTTACCATCTAAGATGACATTTGTTGGTGTTACTCATGACTTTATAGGGAAATGGTTTAATATTTCCATTCATATTATTTATTTGAATGGTTTATTTTTAATGTCATGATTTTTATGAAACCCGCTTTTTTTACGAGCTATTCTTTGATGAAATGGTTATGAAACCTATCTCTTTTCCACATGTTATGATATGATTACATGTTTATGATACCCATTTCATTTCATGGGTTATGTTATGATTGTTTATGATATTGTTATGCATGTATGTGTGATTTAATTATGATATTGGTGGGACTTATATCTCCCTCCAATTAATTGGGTAAATATTTATATCTCATAAGATAGACTAATATGGCATTGGGAGTGAACCTTAACTACTAAGATGGTCATGGGAGTGAACCATGACTACCAAGATAGTATGGGGAGTGAACTAATACTACTAAGATGGCTATGGGAGTAAACCATGACTACCAATATGGTATAGAGAGTGAATCTATACTACTAAAATGTCCTTGGAAGTGATGCCTTGACTACTATGAAAATCATTTTATATGCTTACATGTCTGCCACAATTCCATATCTTATTTCTATATTATGGTTTCATGGATTATTTTCTTTGTTTCATTATGATTCATGTCTTATGAACTTCTAATCTTTATGTCATGTTTCTTGTTTATGATCTTTGATATGTAGGGTGTGATCTTTTAAATTCATGATCTTGTTCTCATACCCTTTTTCTCATGATTGTGTTTACATCTCTTCCTTGTTTACCCTTAATGAGCATCTAAGATCACCCCTTTTTATGTTTCCTTCCCCCAGGTTATGAAGATATGCATTATTTTTTATGTGTCTAAGAAGGTTTTTAGTCAAGAAGAACCTAGTTGAAGATAATATAGCTCTCTCATGTACCAGCATTTACATTTCCATGTTTCCAAAGGTACTAGACTAATACGGTCTTTAGTTGTTAGTTTTTTTAATGTGGTAAGTATTCCACAAAAGTAATGTAATGTTAATTTATGAAAATAGAGGGTCTATTTAGTCAAAAACTCATATCCCCTTCCATGTATTGATGATATCTTAAATTAGTTGAGTGGTGCTATGATCTTCTCCAAGATCGACCTAAGATCTGGATACCATCAGTTGAGGGTGAGACCTTCAGACATACCACAGACTTCTTTTAAGAGTAGGTATGTCTTTTATGAGTTCATAGTGATGTTGTTTGGTTTGAAGAATGAACCAGAGGTATTCGTGGCCTTGATGAATCAGATCTTTCATCCTTTTATGGACCATTTTATGGTGGTTTTTGTTGATGATATCTTAGTGTACTCCCAGTCTATAGAAAATCACGCCTAGCATATTCACATAATCTTGAGTATATTGAGATAGCATCAGCTTTATGTAAATCTATCTAAATGCAGTTTTTTGGATTAATAAAGTTCACTTCTTGGTCCATGTCATCTCAGAGGCAGGATTGTTAGTAGACCCAGATAAGTTTGCAAATATGGTATCTTAGGAGTAGCCCAAAAAAAATTTTGATATTCAAATATTTTTGAGTTTAGTAGATTATTATAGGGGATTTATCTTGGATTTCTCCAGTCTGGTAGAACTGATGTATGGGTTAACCAAGAAGGGGGTGAATTTTTTTTTTGTCAGATTCTTATGAGAAATATTTTTAGAAGCTGAAAGGTAGGATAACCTCAGCACATATCCTCAGTTTACCTGTGTTGGGTAAATAATATACTATGTACTGTGATGCTTTCAAGGTTAGACTCAGATTAGTTCTAATGCAAGAGGATAAAGTGGTTTCTTATGGCTCTAAATAGCTGAGACCGCAATAGAGGAATTACCCTACTCATGATATAGAGTTATATACAGTGGTACATGCCCATAGATGTTGTAGACGCTATCTTATTGGTGAGAGGTTTGTGGTAAACATTAACCATAAGAGCCTTAGGTACATATTTTTTTAGTGGGAACTAAACCTTCGGCAGAGGAGGTGGGTCAAGTATATGTATTATTTCAACTTCATGTTGGGTTATAAACCAAGTCAGGGCAATGTCATTGTTGATTATTTGAGCCATAAGATACAAAATGTGGTAGTGTGGGAGTCTTGAGATGAGTGGAAGATGATGGAACTCTTTGAAAACATGAATCTAGATGTTCAGGAGTCATACGTATGAATAGACATGACTTTTATATGTGTTATGTTTGTTCATTTGGATAGGATCAATACATAGTAGTTATCTAATCTGAAGGTATTAGTTCTGAGAGAAAACTTAAGTAGTGGGGATACACCATCGAGATGGTCTCTTGGAATCAGTAATTTTATTTTTTTATGGTTGAATATGGGTTCATACGTGCTTTCATGAAGAGATGATGAGGGAGTTTCAAGCTTCTAGATGGTCAGTACATCTTGGTTTGATAAATATGTATTGTGATCTTCATAGACAGTACCAGTGCTTTGGAATGAAGAAGTATATAGTGGTATTTGTGAATATATGTTTCACCTGTCAGTAGGTTAAAGATGAGCATCATATGCCAACTGGTCTATTGTAGTCTCTACCCATTCCTAGGTGGAAATAGTATGATTTCAATATGGATTTTGTGACAGTATTTTCTAGGAAACCCTATAAGAAAGTTGAGGTATGGGTTATTGTGGATCAACTGATAAAGGTATACCACTTCTTACCTATTAGATATACCTTCATAGTTGAATATTTGTATAGTTTTTACATGTGTGAGGTATTTTAACTACATGATGTATCAATAATTATCATTTATAATAGAGATCCTCATTTCACATTGCAAGTCTGGAAGGGTATTTAGAAGGATCCGGGATCAAAGGTTCTTCCAAGTATGACCTACCATCCTCATACTGATAGCCAATATAAGTGAACCATTCAGGTTTTGAAGGATATGTTAAGATCATGTGTTTTGGATTTTGGTGGTTTATGGGAGAATCATATGTAACTCATAGAGTGTTCATATAATAATAGCTTCCATTAATCGATCCATATGGAGCATTTCAAGGATTTTATGGAAGTTCGTACCGTTCACCACTTTTTTTATGGAGTTAGGTGAGTCATCACTTGTTAGACATAATCTTGTATAAGATACATCTAAGTAGGTTCAGTTGATCAGGAGGTGGTTAGTGACCATGTAGAGCAAAAAAATCATATGCTAGCCAACGAAGATGTCCTATTGGTCATCATGTTTCCTTAGGGTGTCACCTAGGTTGGGGAAATGTCGTATCTGGAAATATGGAAATCTATAACCCAAGTTTTTTAGGATGTTTGAGATAGTGGAAAGGGTCAGTAAAGTGGTGTGCCGATTAGACCTTCCACAACACTACAATTCCATGCACAATGTGTTTCAAATGTCGTAGCTTCAAAGATATTATTCTAAACCTTCTAATGTGATAGAAATCAAGTAGTTTGAGATTTATGTTGATGCATCCTTTGAGGATCATCCTATATGAATTGTGAACCATAGTGATAAGTATATATAGGGTAGGAATATACCTCTAGTTTGAGTGTAGTAGCAATATGGGAGTTTACAAGATGAGACATGGGAGAGGGAGTCTCGTATGTAAGAATAGTGGTCAAAAAATTTCACCAAGACCCCACAGCGATGTTTGAAATATCTGAGGGATGAGTTATTATATAGTGGGGAGGTTGTAAGATCTCTTATTTTTCTACATACATCCCTCTTTAATTTTTTCACCAAACCTATTTTTTTGGGGTTTTTTGTTGTCTTAACCTCAGTGGATAAGTCTTGTTCAAAGACGGAGATCCTTTTTTGGGGGAAATGACCTAAAGTTTTTTAGATGTGTGTTTGTTTGAATTAATGGAGTTTGGGTATAAACATGTTAAATGAGATTATGAGGGTTTCTCATGAATTTGGAAGGCTTAAAGGTGGTTTGATCTCTTTCATAGAAGCTGGGATGAAAATTTTCAACTGGACAATTACACACTGTGTACATGTTTCATGACATGTAATTGTTTTCAAACACATGTCGTGAACTAGTACATTAAGTGAAGTGGTTACACATCATGTACCAAGTTCACATCATGCAATGTTCAAGTAGGGTTAAAATTAAACTGAGGTGGTAAGTTTTTTGGCATAAGCCTTTATGAATAAATACACGAAATTTAAATGGATTACATACCATGTAATTCACATGAGTAGTGGTTTTAAGTAGAATTGTACACCTATTTATCATTCCACTATTTTTTATATCCCTCCTATCAAGTCCTAGGTGACTCCCAGAGAATCTGAGGTGATTTTATCACCTTTAGATATCGTGGTTTGGTGTTTGATCCTTGGTAGGTCTCTTTACTTTGGATTTCATCCACATTCCTTATTATTCTATTGAAGTGATGTTTTCTTTTGATCTCCACTATGGAATCATTTTTATTTTTACCTGAGTTGATCTAGTTTTTTCTTGAAATCATCTACACCTTCATCTTTGTTAGCATTTTCTATTGGAATCATTGTGTTGATCGCTAGATAAAGGTAGGGGGCCTAAAACCTAACCCTATGGTCTGATTAATTTTCAAGTATGTGAAATATTGAGATTTTTTCAACATAATGTGCACTTTAATTTATTTAATAATTAATTAGATTATTCCTTGAATCCATTTGGATCCAATTAATAGCAATCTGGCTTATGACTACCCTTTCAGTGAGCGAACCCTTTGATTAATAAGAACTTGGAAAATAGATTAAAGTGTGTTTAACATAAAATTATATTCAAGTGATCACTTGATATAGATTCATTGTGGAAATGGGTTGTTTATTGAAATTTCTATCATTTTAATGGTTTAGGACCAAATGGATAAATGAAATGTGTAATTTAATGATAAATGGTAATTTTCAGAATTAACCATTGATCCATATGATATGATATTGTGATGTAATTATTGTTATGACATGCAATGTGATTGATGTTGTAATTATTATATTGAGCAGACTCTAACTATTCCCATGCTATAATGATTATATTGAGTTGTCTCTACCCAATCTCATGTTGTAATGCTTATATTGAGTGAGCTTTGCCTAGTCCCATACTATAAGGCTTATATTGAGCGGGATCTACCTAGTCTCATGCTATAATGATTATATTGAGTGGGCTCTGCTGAGTCCCATGATGTAATGCTTATATTGAGCAGTCTCTGCCCAGTCTCATGTTGTAATGCTTATATTGAGTGGGCTCTGCCCAGTCACATGCTATAATTCTTATATTGAGAGCGCTCTACCCAGTCTCATGCTGAAATGACTATATAGCAAGATTGGCCCAGATTTGTGTTTTTTTCATGGTTATATGGTTATGGTTGTCATGGTTTTGTTACATGTTCAGAGACATACCAGCATGGAACTAAAGAAGGTTATTTGTATATATGGTCATGGTTGTCATGGTTGTGCTATTTGATCTGAGATATTCTATCATAGTGTCAAAGTATGTTGATTTATGTATTGTATTGATTGATTGATTAGTAAACCTATTAATCACTTTTTTCATGAACTTATTATCAGACTTTTTTTGTTTAAACACAGTGGTGTTGACCAAATGAGTTTTACTCACACCCTATTCAGGTCGTCGTTTGGTACTCAAGAAAATTACATGGATGCAGGTTTGGAGATAGTAAGGGACCTTGTTTCTGATTTTTTTTCTTACTGGATTAGCTATAGTTTGGAGACAGGACTGACATGGGGTTCTAAACTAGGGTTTTGAGTTCCTTTGTGTCATTTTTCTCTTTTATTTGTATTGATTTCAGTTTTACATTTAGATACATCTCAATCTTTCATTACATGATTCTTTATTATTGATCTATTGGTTCCTCTCTTTTTTATTTCCAATTGTGTGATATATTATTTCCACTGTGTTTTTACTACTCTGATATTTATTTATATTATTTATTTCCACTATCGTGTAACTCTATACCATGGGGGTATAGTCTCCTCACTATACTTATCACACCCCCACTGTTAGTTGGTAGCCTATGGCATATGGGGATATGTGCTTGAGGTCCTATAACCAAATTTTTTTGGCCATGTGAGATAGTTCCAAATTGGAGGACATTATAGTAGTTTTTTTTGAAAAGTAATACTTCCAGTTATAGGTAAAGTGGAGAGGGAGAGGATCCACCTACCTCAAAAATGTTCATTTCTATGAATCACTTTGTTATCTCACCAATCCAAACTATCTTCATCTTCCATTTAATAAATCATAGGGAAAAATATCAAAATCCATCAAACACCATGGATATGGGAATGGAATCCCCAATATAGAGTTCCTTCCAAGATAGTATCAGAAGATCGCAAAGGGGGAAGTGAAACGAAACTTGTAATTTTGATTTCCTAGGTTCAATGCCCAAAAATTTGCTGAAATTAGCCTATGTAGTGAATCAAATCCCCAAAAACACCCAAAGGAACATTGGAAGTTAATATCCCTAATCATGTGAGAAAGAATGAGGTTTTTAGGACTTAAACTGGGTTAAAAATAAAATTTTCTAACTTAATTAATTGTGTCGCATGGTTAGGACACATGGTTTGGAAAACCATGTTCCAACCATGAAAATTTCTACTATCCAAACATTTCCCTAACCACACAGTTTTTACAAACCATGTGTCTTCCTAGATACCTCCACCCCACCCCCTCGTACGATCACCTAGGGAGTACTACATGGTTTCTACTAACCATTCTCTAACCATGAGGTCCTCTAAATCCTTCCAAAACTTCCAAAAACTCTCTTTAACATCTTAAAACACAACCAAAACAGTTCATAACTTGAAAGAATAATATAAAATGGTAAAATACCTCAAACTAATGGTGTCACATTCTCATCACCATTGGGTTTTCTATCCTTAAAAATCTTGAGGATATTAGTGTTTTGGAATAGATCTAACCATTGCTCTATCATTTGATTCTCTTATTCCTAAGTCTCTTCTTGCATCCAACCATGTTTCCATAATACTCACACCAATGATATTTATCTACCTTGAAAGACCTTGTATTTCTTATATAAAATGTGAATCATGGTGTGAATAAATATTGCATCAAGTGAAAGAGTCACATGATACCAACTAATAACATGGTCAAGACTAGGTTGGTAATTCTTTAGTTGTGAGACATGGAAAACATCATGCATTAAATTTAATCTCAGTGGTATAGATAGTATATAATAAAAATCACCAATTCATTCTGTAATTTCAAAAGGATCAACATATTAAGGAGTCAAATTACCTAATAAATAATGCCCCAACCTCTAAGAGACTAAAAAGAATACACGATCATCCACATAAAAGGATAAAGGATGATGATGATGATCTATATAATATTTTAGATGGAATTTTTTTTATTTCCATACTTTTCCTGATCATATATATCCTTTCAATAGTCTCGTGCATGAGGCTTCATCCAATTAGTAGAGTTTCCTTAGTTTCTACCCAAAAAAGTGAGGAATGACATGGATAGATATACAATGCCTTATACAAGGCCATATGTATCATGGAATTATAACTATTTTTATACAAAAACTAGACTATTTTCAAATGATATTACCATGAGACACTAAGTCCATCACAAAAAGCTCTTAGCATATCCTCTAATGTATGAATTTTATGCGTTGACTGGCCATCTGTTTGAGGATGATATGTCATGCTCATGGTCAACTTGTTTCTAGGGTATTGTTGTAAGAAATTCCAAAACCATGAGGTGAATCTAGTATCTTAGTCAGAGACAATATAAATTGGATCCCTATACAATTTTACCACTTCTCAAAGATATAGCTTTGTTAACTAACATATTGTATTTGTATCCCAAATTGAAATGAAGTGTGTTGAATTCCATGCTTCTAAATCCTACTCAGTGGACTAGTGATAAAGTTCATGAAAATATAATCCCATTACCATAAAGGTATGGGTAATGAATATAACAAGTCAGTTGGTCATTGATGTTCAGCCTTCACCTATTGACAAGTGAGATATCTCACAATATATTTAACCACCTATCTTTTCATACCTGGCCACTAGAAATGGTCCTTCATTACCTTGTGCATTTGTTGGGTACCTAGGTGGTATCCCTTTTTGAATTATGATAAGAATGAATGGATTTATCTTAGAAAGGTAAAGGAACTATAATCTGATCTCACAAGTGCAATATAGAATTTTCATCCACTATCCAACCATCACTAGTATCCCCACCATTGAGGTTTGACCTCATCATAATACAATAAGGGTTTGTCTTTTAAGCCTTTGTGACAAGTTTAACCAATTATAGAATAAGATTAACTAGAAACAAGGTTAGAACCTTATCCTACTTGGAAAATTCCAAGTGTATATCAGGAATAATCAACATCAATTTTCATTGGACTGGAGCCTCTCAAAACACTTGATTATTTGACTTGTGACTCAATGCATCAACCACTGAGGTTCCTTTACTAAATGTATAAACCAAGTCAAAATTGAACATCTAAATATATTTCATCCAGAATAGTTTTCTCAAATTCAATTCCCATTTTAAAAAATGTGTTTCAAGATTTCATAATCAATGAAAACAGTAAACTTTTCACTAAAGAGACAATAACGCCATGTTTTGAGGGCATGGACCACTGTAACTAATTCTAGATTGTGTGTTAGATAATTCCTATCATATGTATCCTTAATATTTGCGAGTTTTAAGTTATGAAATGATCACCCTAAATGATAACAAAGCCCAATCTAGACCCAGATGCACCCTAAAAGACAACATAGCCCTCACTTAGTTTAGGAAAGATAAGGATAGGTGTCAAAGTAAGCCAAGCCTTGAGTTCCTTGAAATATTTCTGGAAACCATCACTTCAAAAAAATGGATACCCTTTATTATTAATGCATCCATAGGAAAAGCAAGATGTGATAAATCATGGATAAGGCATCAATAATAGCCTGTTATTCCAAGGAAGTCGTATATTTTGAAGACATTCATAGGTGTTTTTAAATAAATGATGGCCTAGATTTTATCAGGACCAACCAATATTCCTTTATCTGAAATGAAATTCTCAAGGAACTGAACTTCCTTAATCCGTAAGTCACATTTAGGGAATTTAACATATAAATGGTGGTATCATAATGTACCTAATACAATCTCCAAGTTACTTTAATGATCATCTTTCCTGTGTGAATACACTAAGATGTCATTAAAAAATACCAAAATTATAAAATCTAGGTATCTATGAAATATATGATTCATTAATTCCATAAATATTGATGGTTCATTAGTGATCCCTAAGGGAATGACCAAGTATTCATAGTGGTCATAACAACTCCTAAAAGTTGTCTTGAGGATATCCTCTTTTTTGGATCATAGTTGGCGGTGCCCTGATCAGAGATCAATTTTGGAGAAATATTAACATACCTTTAACTGATTAAAAAAATCATCAATTTGAGGAATAATATATTTATTCTTTATCATAAATTGATTAAACTTATGATAATTGACACAAATTTAGAATGTGTCATCCACTTTCTTAACAAATGCAGTTGGAGAGACCCAAAGTGATGACTTGTCCTTATAAAACCCTTGATTTCCAATTATTTTATTTGGAAATTCATCTATCATAACTTTTTTTGTTCCTTTATATATTATGGAAGTAAAATAGTATTCATTACTGGGAGTATATTGATAAAAAATCACACCACTCTTTCAAGTGGAAGTCCAGAAAAGTTTCCTAAAAATACATCAGGGTATCGATATACTATGATAGGAAAATCTCTATGTTCAGTTACATAAATAGACTCCAAGTTCATCTATTCCCATTGATACTAGATGGTTCCAACCACTATCACTAATAGTCTCGTTATACATACATTCACATCTCATTACCCTCCAAATTATTGAACAACTCTTTAGAGGGATGTAAAAGTCACTTATTGAGCATAGTAGTCAATATGATCATTAAAAGATATTGGCCAATATATTACCAAGATTAAATCAAATATTTTCATTTCTAAGATGGTAAACTCTGATAGAAAGTGGACTAATTTGATGGTGATGGAACATGATGAACATTTAAATCCCCCACACTTTCATTGCTCAAGAGGTGTCTTGATGATCATGACATGAGACATCATTTCCACATAAAATCCTCAGTTATTTTACCAATAAAGAATAAATAAAATAATGAGAAGTACCAGTGTCAAACAAAACCTGTAATAGGGTACAGTTAGGTAGAATGGTACCTCATATAATCAAGGTAACTATGTATTTGTTTGACATACTTTTCTTAACTCCAAAGAGTTTTCAATCCACTCCCCCTGATTGATTCTTTCTCCCCTACTAAGTCAGTGCCTACTGAGTATTTAGGGTGTTTCTATAATCATTCTTAGTACTAAAATTTTGAGGTTTATAATTGTTCTGGAGAGAGCATCCTGGTTGATCATTGTAAGCATGCAACATAGTAGAACCCTCACCAATATTTGACTTCAGGAAATTTGTGAAATCGTTCTTAATATGGAATTTTTTACCATAGTTATGATAGTTATGAGGCATCACCATACATTCCCTTTTTATGTTTTCTAACGAACAACATTAGAAACAACTAGGATGGTTACTGTGACATGAGGGGAAAGCAAATGATCTGGTGGATTGATTCTCTAGTTATTTGGTACCATGGGAGTAGCCCTCCCTTATATGATTATTCCCCACACTGGAGTTCCCACATTTTTCTATGAGGACAAAGTTGTTTCCTCTACTAATGTTCTTGACAATGATTGTATATACCATTATAGCCTTATTCACCATGTCTATGTAATCTTCAAAGAAAAACATTACCACTCAAGAATGAATGTCTGATTGCATACCCACTTCAAACATTCATGTGTTGAGTGATTCACTAGTTGCTAACTCTAGTGTAAAATAAGAATGTTATGTAAATTGACTTTTATATTACATAAATGAGAGGTTCACTTGCTCTAATTGGAAGAAATTTTTTTTTTTGTGTCACTCATCAAGAATGTGGGTAGAATTGTTTATTAAACAATTCCTTAAATCCATCCCAAGTGAGGCTATGGTTGAATTTATCCTGAATATCTAGGTCTTGCTATATGAATGCAAGATCCTAAAATGTATACACAGTGAGATTAAATTTTATTTATATTGGGTCCCCAAGAAATCAAAGATTCTATTCATCTACCTAATCATCCTAATGCTTTCTTGGGTCATAAGTTTCCTTGAATTATTGGTGGATTTTTACTTTGGAATTAGAGTGATAAATCCACATGAAATGGTTCCTTAGGTCAATTTCCTTTTTCAGTAGCTTGGAAATCTTCCATAATGATTCTAACTAGCTATGACTTACTTTTAGTTTAGGTGGAACCACATTCTCAGCATCACCTTCTTGTCGATATCTAAGTCTCCTGGATGGTGGCATCTTCCTATAGGCATAATAATACCACCACCCAATGATACTTAAAACTTTAATCACATATCTTTTTAATATAAAAAAAATAACAAGAAATATCATAAAATAGCATATGAATGGTGCAGTAATAGTGGGAAGTCTGACACTAATGCATGATATTGGACTCTTATCTCTTAAACTCGTGATGATGAGGTGACAGCAATCCTTAAAGTGCTTAAGGACACTTTTTGTACCCAAACTACCCTGGTAAATTGAAGTTTAGTAAAAATATGTTAGCTACACCTTTTTATACTCAACATTTTAGGTCTAAACACGTCATATCTCCACACCTACTATCCCAACTAATGGACCATACCAAATTGATACCACTTGTATGACCCCATCCCAACCCATTGGCTTGGGAAGGGCTGAAGTGCCACTAACCTCAGGTGGTGTCCCTTAAATAATAAAGTTCAATAATAAATGTCAAGGTTATATGATATTTTCAGGGGTAATTTACCTTAAAATAATATATCCTACAAGGGAAAAACTCAACATAATAAAATAAACATGATTCATGATATAAAAAACAAAAAAAAATCCAATGACATAAGAAACCAGAGTCATAATTAGAGTCATTAAAGTAAAATAAACACCAACAGTACTACATCAGCAAAGAAATAAAGACTCTAAGAGAAACTAAGGCACCAATATGGAACCATGACCAACTCAACTATAAGACATATCCAAGATCCTACTCTTTAATGACAAGATTACAACATCAAGGTGCTTTGTTGGTAAAGTATGAGACCTTCCCCTTACCTATATCATGATAAATAGTTTCTTTATATGCACCAAAATCCATAAACAGGGGGTGAGTATACAACCTAATAGATATTCCCTAATACTTTTCACACACTCTACTAGAAAAAGAATAAGTTATATAATATTTAATATAAAATAAGATCAAGAAATATAAAATAGTAGTAAGAAATATACATATTCATAAGTAGTGATAATAAATCACACCATGAAGGCCACTCATTCCAAGCACATACATAGCCATATAAATTCCTAACTAGTGATATATCATCCCATATGTCCACCAAATAGTCCTAACTCATGATAAAAAACCTATCTCTCTAGGTCCAATTTGTCAATTGGATGCATATGAACACATGCCAACCATACCATGCCAAATCTTCTTTTTAAGACACTTCTTTAAAAAATCTCATTAAATACTTTCATTGAATATGTTGTGGGTGAATCCCACAACCAATAGTTTAAATCTGGTAAAATAAGGATAATCGTCATGATTTTTTTATCAAGAAAACACAATAGTTTTTTTTTTGAAAACCAAGCCTTCTAGTTCTAGTTAAAGTGGAGAGAGAGAGTAGTCACTTACCTTTAAAATGATTGTTTCCAGGAATCAATTTTTGATCCATATGATTAAAACTCTCCTCACCTTCCCTTTAATGAATTACAGTGAAAACGTATCAAAATTCATCAAACACTATAGATATAGTCATGACAGCTCTAGTTTAGGGTTCCTTACAAGAGAGGATGGGAATATCATGAAGGAGAAGAAAAATAGAACTCTTACCTTTTATTTCCTAGGTCTAACACACAAAAATTCGATGAAATAATCGCCTGGAGTTAATTAAATCCCCAAAACACCCAAAGGAATCTTAAAAGTCAATATCTTTAATCAAAAAATGAATAATTATGGATTCAAGACTTAAATTAGGTTAAAAATACAATTTTCGGACTTAATTTATTATGTTGCATTATTAGGCTACATGAATTGACAAATTATGCACCAACCATGTGGTTGCTACTAAACAACACTAGGGAAACATGATTTGGCCCCATGGTTGAAAAAATTATGTTCCAACTGCACAATTTTCCACTATCATAAAATTTCCCCAATCGTTCGATTTTTCAAAATTGTGCGCCTACCCAGACACCACTAAACCTTATTTAACTATTACATGAGGAGTTAATCATGATTTATACTAATAATAAAATAACCATGTAACCCTCCAAAGACTTCCAAAACTTCTAAAATATATCATGAAATTTTTCAAAACTCAACCAAATAATTTCATAACTTGAAATAATAGTATAAAATTATAAAATACCTCAAACTAGAGGTGTCACAATACATACATGGTTTCACAATACATACATATTTCATACTTTATGATAGTAACCATAGTGTTTCTGTATACTTATTTAGTTTATTTTTATGTTTAATTATTCATTATTTCGATTGTATTATGATGTCAATAAAAAATGATTAACATAAAATGTTTGATATGTTGTGAAATTAATCAAATTCCAATTGAAACTGTAAGGAATTCTGAAATTGGGAATAAATTATTGATTGTGGGTGATGTGTATCTTTGATGAAACATGCATAAAATATGCATATGATGATAATGTTGACAAATAGAAATAAAAATATAATATAAAAACAAAAATCATAGGGAACACAATGTAGATCCCAAAAATTCACTCATTTCATTAACACATAGCCATATATTTAGAGTACATGTGATATGATCCAACGGTAAAGATTGATCTATATAATATCTAATACAACAATTGGAATTCCAAAGGTTTGGGCATATGAAGAGTTTTTTTGGGAACCTAGGATTCATCGTCATTATTATCATTATGACATCCACACATTAATATTATATAACACTCCCCCTTGGATATCATAGTTTCATTTAATCTTATATAATATTCACTTTAAAAACCCTATGGGAAAAATAAGTGAATCCAAAGTAATTGAATTTCATGTCATACTACCTCATTAAAAACCTTATCAAGGAAACCCAATGGGAAAAACTTGATGAAGGGAAAAGGATTGCAGCATTCTCAACCCCTTGATTATATCATTTAATTATGTATTCAGGATATCAATTAATATTATTATTTAATTATGTCTTCGAGATATAAGAGTAATACCATAGGTAATAATGAATGGTCTCATTGAAAATTATAACTCATGGGGAAGACTAATAATTTCCATTAATTAAAAATATCTATAAAATTTATAACTCACTTGGATAAATGTTATGGTGTATGATTTACTCAGTAAAAACCTTATCAAGGAAAAACCCTTAACTAGGTAAAAAGAGAACTATAAAATCAAGTCACTATAATGTTACCTTGTAAAAACCTTATCATGAAAACTCAATGGGAATAAATTGACTAAGGGAAAAAGAGTACAACGGTTGCATATCCCACTCATAATGTTCATCACTACATCATTTAACTCATATGATTTCCATGATCATTTCATAACCAAAACATTTGGTTTTGAATTTTTGAATAATAATAATTTATACCCTTTATATTTCAATAAATAGGGAAGAACATTACCTTGCATAGTAATATGATTTATTCTTATTTATAGGGTATATATGAATATATACATTCATATCCTTCAGGGATAAATAAAATTTTCATTTATATTTAATTATTATAGGATAAGTAATTTTTTCATCAACCCCTAATTTATGAAATATATCACTCTTGGAAGCAAGATATTTAATGGTTAAGGCTATTTTCATGAATATGTAAAATCATACCAAAATTTATGATTTTATCTTCTGGATGAATAATTAAAAATACATGGATATTCTTTATAATTTCATTATCAAATAATTCATTTCTTTCATAAAAATCTTCAATAGTTTCAATGTATTTCAATACAAATTAATAATATTATGAATAAAATGATTCATACAAACCATGGGATGAAAAATCAATTTTATATTCTTTCTTATATTAAAATGGATATATTAAATACAACTTATTTTATTCACCCCATGCATAAATTTATCAAGTTGGATGAAACTTCAATAATTTTGAATATGCTTCAGGTATTTCAAACCCTTCAGGGATTCATATATAGATGTTATAATCAATAAATAGTGAAAAAATTAATTGTAAATAATCCAAACATATATAAATATTCAAATATACAAGGAATGATATTTCTTATAATAATCTTATTGGTATTAAATAGTCTTTTTAGTTGGGATAATAAACCAAAAACTTTATATGTTGAACATATCATAAGTTCCTTTAATAATTTTGGCCGATTATAGTGATGTTGATATCTATCAAAATCCATTTCCATTGATGAATTTTGAAAGAATTTAAAATTTTGAATATATTATCAACAACATTGATTGAGATATCATAATTTTTTTGGTACCAGTGTCACTTTAGGGACAATATCTAAAAATATATAATGTTATTGATGTCTTCATTTTTCTCTTCAAGGGAAAATATATTTATTGCTTTTTACTCATGATGAACAATGATTTTATATAATCAGTTCAACCATACTTTTGGTATGTATAATCAGACTATTTATTTTTAACACTTTACATTCATGTAAGTGTTGTGAGCATCTTATCAATGGTTCTGCATGACCATTTTGTATATAGTATGTGATGCTCAATATTTATTTTAACAAACATGCATATCAAACAGTGTATACTCACCCACATCTAATAACACGCATTATAATTTAGTAAATGCATCTTTCATTGATATTTAAATGGATCAAATGGTAGGTGGGAATGCCCATATATACTTCATAATTTATTCTTCATAAATATACAGGAAATTCATTTTCAAAATAGCTATTAATGTTATAAATAATTTACCTCAATAATAAGTACCTTAATAATCAGTAACTCATGCTAAATTATTATATAAAGAGAATTCATAATAACCTAATGAGAATGAATTATTTGATAATTTACTAGACATACATCCATTGAATAAATTCATCATTTTCCCCTTGATGAATTTCTATTATGTTATCAAAAAATTGATGCTTATGTATACTTGAATCAATATCTTTTATTATAATTGATCATGGATATCCCAAACCATCATGTCATATATTTAAAGTGTCAGGATCAGTAAACTAATGGTTTACTATGACATATCTGGTTCGATTCACTCGTAAGTAACCAATTCAGAGGGCCACACAGCCTCAAGTGTACCTCCTTATATTCCAAAGGCTACCGACTAATAATGAGGGTCTAATGATGGTACGATGAGGAGATTATACCCTATGGATTAGTATCAAATATAAATAAGGAATAAATAAAATTAATAGAGTAAATATGGGTAATAAGAAACTAATAATTGGAAATACTAAATAATAAGTATTCATATAACCTGTTATGATTCAAAACTATCAAAAAAAGTATATAAAACAGTCATTACAATTGTAAATAAATAAATAAATAGAAATAACTATGATGACCCAGACCTAGATTCCACTTAATGGGTGCCCTAAGCCCAGTGGGCCACATGGCCTCAAGCACATCTTCCCAAACGCCAGAGGCTGTTGACTAGCAGCAAGGGCCTAGGGTGTGTCTGTGGGAAGACTATGCCATCATTAGAAGAGTGTATCATAACAGAAGTAATATAATGGAATAGTAAACAATATAAGCAATATAAATAAATCGCAGAAGCACACTGATGCAATAGATAAGCAAGAATAACAATAACTATATTAACTGGAGAAGTGATTATGTAATGTCATGTCACTAAAATACTGGAAAGCACAGATATAAGACAATAGGAATAACATGTTCCGCAAGTTAAAAGAAAACAAATTCTATTCCAAGCATCCCGAGATACTACTTGGTCATCTGTTATCAAGATCCATTCTATCAGCACACAATCAAGTATTGGAAGCTATGTGCTTCCCTTTTTCAATACTTGTAACTATGTAATATACTCTGGGTACCAAACGGCTCTTGAAGAGGGTGTGAGATAAATATCAGTGGGCCACCACCAACGGTGTCTATAACGTCCGGCCCATGTAATGGAATATAGCAGTGTGCAGGTTTGCATATATATAAAGTAAAGAAAGCATTACAATATAACTAAATAACCAAGTACCTACTTCATCCCTCAGCTGGTGTCTGAACATGTAACTTGTTCATTAATTAATAAATTACCATTTAATGCTAATAGGTCTTGTGAGGCCTATCCAACACTAATATCACCTTGTGATAGTATAAGCAGTTAAGGTCCTAAGTCGTAACAAGGAAACTAGACAATGATATCCAGTGAGAGAGTTCCAGGGTAAAAACCAAGGTAACTTAAACTCACAGAAAGCTAACTCGGTAGTATCTGAGTCTATCTAAGAGGTTCTAAGAGGTAAGAGTGTAATCCAAGGATCTTTTTCACGAACCTGCCTGAGTCAACCCTGAACCGGTCACCCAGGATAGCTAGTGACAAGTCCCTAGAAGCGTTCCTGATCCTACTAGGATGGCGACAAGCACTGAGGTCATCAATGGATTACATGAGGGAAGATTTCTCCCAAATATAAATAATCAAACAAACAGTAAAAAGAAGCAGACAGCCCAAAATACATTTACATAAAAAAATTGAAATGAACATTATTTGTACATGAAACTGAAAGTAAAACTAAAACAACAACTCAACTAACCAAACCTGACAACCATCTAACTCCATGTGACACCACTGGTCACTATCCAACATAATGATCACACATCACCCAAGGTGATCGAACTCAAGCTAAAACCTGCACAAGGGATAAAAAGAGAAGAAGACTATAGGCGTGAGTATTAAAACTCAGTAGGTTAGCCTGATATTCTATTCCCAATTCAATTCTTTTAAAATAAAAAGAAATTTCAATTTCAATTTTTAAATACAAGATATAAAAGTTTTTTTTTCAAATGAGTTTCCATGCTATAATAATTATCAGACAAAAACTTGCATGTTTTATAAACAAGAATTATAGTAACAATTTTTCACAGAGTTGCAACTTCAAAATAAAAATAGTTTTCAAGAGGGGTGATTTAAAGAAGTTAAACTTTTAAATAAAACACACATGCTTCTGAATTTACCAACTAAGCACACTGTTTGTTGATGGTGAGTACAAAATATCCAATGAGCACAATTCTTGGGAACACACCTAGGCACTAGTTCATTGTGGGCCCAAGGTACCTCGTATCTCGATGTAAATGTAACCATAACAAATATCCATTATCATGAAAAGGAGACACTAGTAGAAGAATCATACATAACCTAGTGGTCCCAAACATCATCATCATCATAGTTTAGTTAGTGTTGTCATTGTCAAACTTTCTATGTGAAATAGAGACAAAACCCCTCTAGATCACTAGCATACTAGTACATGTCCGCCCACCTAGATACTTGGGTTTTCCCTTTTTGTTCTCAAAAATGTTACACATCTATAAAATACCATTTTCTCATGAATATTCCATTTAAAAATAATACTCACATCAAACAGGCCACACACATGTCTCACATTTCTTTCACGGATAAATAAACCACTTAAACTTTCATAAAACAATTTCATGACGTACAACGAGGCCTTGCACATAAAATCCATTAAAATGATATTTTAAGGTAAAAACCCCATCAATTCCATATCAACCCAGATTTGGAAGCCCCAAAACCAATTAATAAATCAATTTCATGGACCATAAAATGGCCCCAAAAGATAAAACATGAAATACAAATGGAAACCATTTTTACAAGAAGAAAAATGCCAAACAGGCCTTTAAGCCATTCTCAAAACTAACATTTGACAAAGGTATGAATTTAAATTTTATTAAGGAGGTGTATACACACCATTTATAGTAGAAAACCACTTTTATAAATCCCTTAAAACACTCAGGTTACATATTCAAAACACAACCATTTTCATAAGGATATGAAACGGGCCATTTTCCAGAAACTCAGGCCAAAACTTGTTGTAGACCAAATCCACATTGTAAATCCATAGAAGGAACCATAAATACCATTTTTCATGCTTAAAATTAATTTATAAATCCAAACAAATAATTTTTAAATCACACTTAACACATAAAATCGAACCGGTCAATTTACAGAACACTTGACATGCACTTTTAAACAAAACAATTTATTTTAAGCACTTGACAAGGAATAAAAAACCAATTGCATGACATATTTTATTCAAGCTACTGAAACATGTTAAAAATACCATAAACTAGGTTCTAAATCTCAAACACCAGGTGCTAAAGATAACAGAACATTTAAACAAACACTTGGTGTGCACTTTTATGACAAAACAACACTACCTTTCACAAAACAAGGCTTAAAAAACCATTTTGTACGCCAATAAAATTATAAAAAGGTTGAAAACAATAATAAAAATATATATCAGGTGAGAACACTAATAAAATGATGAAACTTAAATGATAAAGTCATGTGTAAGGGATATCCTACCTCAAATCCTTAGCGTAATGGAAACGCACACCCGATATCACCATTTGAGGGTTTATAAACTCTAAACCTATGAAGACCAGACCCAAATGAAAAAAACCCCATAAAAAATCATGGGATAATAGAAAAATAGGTTTATAATGAATATAAGATAATATAAAATCAAAAAATAATGAAAGGAGGAGGAAGAGGGAGGATAAATGAGAAGGAGTCTCACCTTGGAAACTAGAAAACTCTTTGTCTTCCCTTAGATATGAAACCTTAGAGAAAATGTAATAACTTGAAACTCCTTGTAGAGTCTCCTAAGGTCTGTAAGAACGAGGGAAAGAAGAGTTTTGAAAAAAAAGGTACGAATTGAATGATTTATGAATGAGACAAATTACCTTTGGTAAATCTGGATGATTTTAGAAATATTGAGAAGTTTTACCTTAATCCCTGACTAAGATGTGCTCCAAAGAGGGAAACTAGAACATTGGGGTGTTCCTAGTGTTCTTGGTCTCGATTGGGAGGTGTAATCACCTAAAATTATAAAAAAATGAATAATATATAAAAGAAAAAAATTATTTTTTTTAAACTGGAAATGGGCCCACGGGATGGCCTAATATCTGAATAAATAACACAAATGCACCCTGATTATGAATTTATAAGGGGTAAAAAAGGATATGTAGGTTTTAATATGTTAGTGGAGGCCATGTGGGAAGTGTAATGAGTGAAAAATGTTGAAAAATTAAGTATTTATAAAAGAAACAAATTTGGTTTTTAAATCTGGAAATGGGCTCACGGTTGGCCCAAATCATGAACTAACCGCCCTTTTCTCCAAAAATCCCAAAAAATATATGGGGAACCCATGGTATGATGATTATAAATAAATGGAAGTTAAAAACTCAAAATTAATCACACCAAAAACCCAATAAAAGGATCTGTATTTCCAATAAACCAGATCAAAACCAATACTTGAAAAGAAAAAAAACTAGTTGTGACAATTCTCCCCACCATTAAAGCTTTCTGCCCCCAGAAAGCCATAACACTTTATAGATGACAGAACAACAACTAAGGATTCCTTATAAACATGATAAAACCTCTCAATACAAGGAAATATCATTTACCATTAATGTAACTTAGTCCTATTCCCCAAACAAAACACCAAATCACAACCACTTCCTGAGAATCAATGGAAATATCAAGCCACCACCTCCACAACCAAGCCAAGAACTAGATTATTGGGCCTTCTCCCAATGAACCCAATGATCACCCAAACCAAAGTTCACTCAAAAAATCCAATATCTTGGGGGGAGGATGGAATGGTCTCCCCACCATTAAATCATAATTACCATATGACAAATCCTTAAAGGAAAGATCTTTGAGACCTATAGTGGGTCTCCCCACCATTAAATACCAACTAGAAATGAACAAAAAATAATTCAAAATGAACTATAATTGGGGCTCACCCGCACACGCCCACCAAAACTCACCCAAAAAAACTACAAACCCAAGTTAAGAGGGTTACAACATGAATATCTACACCACCCACTCCCGAACGGAGGGGAAAAGAACTGGCCCAACACTTTCTGCATGAATCCAAACCTCCACAACTTGGGGAGGGGAGGTAAGGGGACCCAATCATTACACCACTGAAACCAAAAAAGAAACAAAGGAATTACCCAACACTCTCCACCTATGAATAGGTAAAACCAATACTGCACTTGATTTACATAGGCGGTCCACACAGGGATATTGATCAGAAACCCACATCCATAAAGGCATAACCATAGACACTGTGTGAGGGGTAAGTCCACCATGCTCATTGAGACAAGATGAAATTAACAGTGATGAGGAACCATAATAGAGTAGAAACTGCCTTACCAATGTAACACCTCAACCCCAGTTACCTAGAGTCAGTTCATTATTATGTATCATTGGCATGATCACAAAAGATCAAGTCTCGAAAGACCGATTAGTTTAGTATCCTTGGAAGTACTAGATACATTCATAAGGTTTACATTACATCAAAAAATGTAAAACTACAATAAAATTGTTTCCATAGAAAACACTGAGATCCCATAGACTATCCCTGTAGGTCAGTAATAATATACTTCTTCGCATCCTGGGAAAAATAAAACATAGAAAGGGGTGAGCTCATATTCTCAGTAAGGATAACAATATAGTGAAAACTTTCATAAATAAGCATAAATATTTAAGGCAATTTATAAAAATAAAACAAAAGAATTTTAAAATTGAACTTCAGCATAATATGGAAAAGATAAAATCAAATAATGTCATCTACTTATTCACATGGATATTCTACTAATTGAATGATCACATGTAATATCAATAGACAATTTCATAATGATGTAGTGCATAATGCGAGACTCCATAACCACATAGTGAAGGCTTTGTGCCAAGACTACAAATAAGATTTTTTCAAGGCCTTGTGCCAAGACACTAGTTTGTCTCATGAGACCTACCGATGTATCGAGGAGCGATAGCAGGCTCCACCCGTCACTTACTAAGTCCAATGCATTCCTCATATAAAAAGGTTTAAACACAACATAAAAATTCATATTAAAACTGGCATACAAAATGTCAATACTTTATTCATAAACCATGAATGGTATGAAATAACACATCCATAGTCAAACATATCACAAAACCTTCAATACAATATGTAAGTTTTTTATCATAATAAATCAACTTGAAACAAACTTAAAATCCATCAAAGGATGTTAACATATATGAAATCAAAACCTTTTTAGAGAAATATATCTTTCTATTTTGAAATCATTTAAAATTAATGTAATTATAAAAGAAAACATTTATATTTTAAAATATTCTTATAAGATTTTCAGGGAAGCTTCAACATTGTTATAACGGCGTAATATATCCACACCCTCCGTTTAAGTTAAATAGATATTCTTACCTTAATTTTGTCTAAAAGGTCATAAAGTACCTTGTTTGGAAAATGGTGGAAAGATTCCTTTCAAACATATAAGGTCAAATAATGGTATAAATGAATTTACCCCATTGTCTATTAAATAGTAAAAATGTTTTGAAATACATTTTTAAGAAACATGTATGTGGATGATAAAGAGGTCCCAGTAGATAATTACGTATAAACAACCTTGGATAATGAAGAGATTGTGAAATTAACCTTTACCTTGTACTTTTCCTTGGTCAAGGGTAGTTTAAACTCCTGTATAATGGTGAAATAATTTTTATTAAATTATACAATAATCATATACATTAATATGATATCATATATGATCTTTTAACATTACTTTGTTAATAATATCTTAGTATTATCGTTGTTTCGGGTGTTAACTGATTCGTTTTCCTTTATATGATTTGTTACATAAGTAATGTTTGTTATGGATAGGATGTATATTATTCATATTCAGAATGATATTAAGTCTTTAAACATTATTTGTAATCATATAATGAAAATTATTCTTGAATGGATACGATGGGGAATGAATCTCATCGCGTTTGTGGAGACGGTAATCCGTACGTACGCACGTATGGTGACATGTCATTCAAAGGATGGACAGAATAATGAATATGGTTGTAATATATTTATAATAACATCCCAATATATATAATATACTAGAGTTATTATTTTATAATGGAAAAAACAAATAAATAGGAAGTGGAAGAAGAAAGGAACTTGGAAGAGGTGATGAAATATTTACCTCTTCTTCGGGTTGTTCCTTTTGATTTGATCAAAATGGCTCCTTAGGTTGGATTTATGACTAAAGTAAGGCCTCTAGGTTGAAGGGAGGAATGTTGAGAGGGTATTTGGGTAGGTTTTGGCCGATCCAAAAGGATTTAAAGGTGTTAATTTGAGGGAAGGTGGAGTGCCCTTTTATAAGAGGGGTGAGGGGAACCTTAGGAAAAACTAGAAATATTATTTTATAATAAAATAATTTTTTGTTTATAATGGATCAAAAATTAATTCTTTAAATTATAAGGTAGTTATGAGTCGAAAACAACTCAACCAATAGGTTTTAGACAGGTTTGGGTCACTATATTAACTTTATCTTTTAGATTTAACTCTTAGTTAAATAGTTTGACATTTACCATGTCTCTTTGTATTTTTATATTATATGGTTAATAAACTTACTATAAACTTCCAAGAGAACCTAAAGTGGTTCATTAATGACATATATAATATTATTTAATACCTTTGTCTAAACCTTAGATTTTTAGGAATATAATATCAATTAATAATATAATATTTGTTTTAAAAACTCTTTTATGTCAATTTTGACACTATTTGGTATTTTGTTTTTTCTAAATTCATAACAGCATTATTACTTAGAAAAAAATTCATCTGACCAACCCTAACATGTAATATTAACCTATAAAATTAGCGTAATTCATAAAAATTCTCAAATTACATTTATTTGGATATTTATAATATCAATTATTTTAATATTTCATTAATTAGGTAATTAATGCATCATCATTGTGTCATAAATAAATAATATTATTTAATATTTAAAAATTATAAATAAAATACCATTATATAGGAAATTTTTTTATCTTTCTAATTAATATTTATAGTAGAATTTATCTTTTGTTAACCCTATATTAAAAATGGTTTAGTTATTAAACTTTAAATTTAACACTTTTAACTCATCTTTGAATTAAATAATAATAAATGTCTTAATCTAATACAAGTGGACCAAATAGGTTCATATTTTATTCCTAAAGTTGTTTTTGGTCGAATTATACTTATCCAATAGAATTAGGACATGTGTTAGGGTAATAATAATATCATTTTTATCCTTAATTACCCTATTTACTTTTAACCGTGGTAAACAGAAGTAAAAAGTTATTATTCACCAAAAATTATTTTCATCTTATTGAACCAAATTTTAATTACTAATATTAATTTTTTCTCTTGGATTTTTGAAATTCAACTCACAGAAGCGGTAAAATTAAGTTTTATGTAAATTTGAAAATGCTCCTAGGAGGTGGGTAAAAGACGGTAAAAAGTTGAATAAAATTTTTATATATCTAAACTTATTATAAAACGACTCTAATGAATTACATTAAACTTATATAGGTATTATGTATATATTTTGACCTAAAATAAATTTTAATAAAATAAATAATTATTTAAATAAAAAGTCGGTTTTAAACTATAACTCAGTGTTTTTCATTATTCATCAAAAATTGAAAGATTTCAGAAAAATACCTAAAATTCACCCTAAGATAATTTTGATATTATGAATCCAAAAATGAAGTCCATTTTGAAAAATAAAATTTATAAAATTTCAAAAAGTGTGTATTACTATTCATAACAGCTAGTTTGATTGGTCGTGGTGTGTTAGAATCTCAAAGTTGTGTACAATGCAAGTTGTTGCGTTATTCAAAGAGAAGTGTATCGTGGAAGCTTGGGGTGTTACATTCTCCCCTCATTCAAATAATTTCATCCTAGAAATTTCTAGAATATTTTTGCATAAAAAGGTTCAGGTGGTTCTTCATCATAAGTTCCTCGAGTTCCCATGTTGCCTCTTCCATCTTATGGTTTCTCTATAGGACTTTTACCAGACGAGTTGTCCGGTTTCTTGGCACTTGTTCTCTTGTGTCAAGAACCTTGATAGGCTCTTCGCAATAAGACATATCAGGTTCCAGTTCTAATTCCTCATAGATGAGTACATGCGTTGGGTCAGGCATGTATTTTCTCAACAGTGATACGTGGAACACATCATGAACTTTGGAGAGACTTGGAGGCATTTCCAAACAGTAAGTTATAGCTCCAATTTGTTCTATAATTTCTAAAGTTCCGATGTAACTGGGACTTAATTTTCCCTTCTTACCGAAACGTATAACACCCTTCCATGGAGATACCTTCAAGAAAACATGATCTCCTACCAGAAATTCCAAATCCTTCCTCCGGTTATCAGCATAGCTCTTTTTCCTACTTTGAGCTACTTTGATGTGGTTTTGGATTACCTTCACCTTTTCCATCCTTTCCTCCAAAAGTTCAGGGCCTACGAGTTTTCTTTCACTAACATCATCCCAACAGGTTGGTGTGCGACATCTCATTCCATATAACGCTTCATATAGTGTCATCTGAATACTTGAATGGAAACTATTTTTATAGGAAAATTATACCAGAGGTAAATATTGATCCCATATACCTTGAAAGTCAAGTGAGCATGATATCAACATGTATTCTAAGGTTTGAATAGTCCATTCTGATTGTCCATAAATTTGGGGGGAGTAGGCAGTGCTAAAACGAAGTTCAGTATACAGGGATTTCTGAATACTTTTCCAGAAACTTGATGTAAAATGGGGATCACAATCAAAAAAAATCGATAGTGGTACTCCATGAAGTCTTATAACTTCATTAATATATAGTATTGATAAACGTTCAAGCGGTAAATCTTATCTTATAGCAAGAAAATGTGCTGACTTGGTAAGATGTTCAACAATGACCCATATTGCATCGTTCCTTCTAGGAGTCTTTAGTAGTCCCATGACAAAGTCCATCGTAATATTATCCCATTTACAATCCGGTATGGGAAGAGGTTGCATGGCTCCTCTAGGTTGTTGCCTTCCAGCTTTAACTTATTGAAAAACCATACATCTTAACACAAAATCAGAAATCTCACTCTTCATGTTGTCCCACCAAAAATGTTCCTTCAAATCTCTATACATCTTAGTGCTACCAGGGTGTATAGAGAAATTGGAACTATGAGCATCATCCAAAAATTCCCTTTTTAGATCAGGTATATCGGGAACACAAAGTCTCTTCCCAAATTTCAAAATTCCATCTTCATATACGAAGTCACTCAATCTCTCGTTATTCACAGCTTTAATCTTATTTTGAAACTCCTCATCATCAGCCTGAGGACTTTTTGTCCTTTCTAGTAAAGAAGGTTTGGAAACCATTTGAAAAAACATTGATGTTTCACCTTCCATGGTTATTCCCATATCCATCTTTACTAGATCCATGTATATAGGATCCTTTTCAACTCTCATCTTGTTCAAAACTCCATGATCCTTTCTACTCAAAGCATCTCCCACCTTATTTTCCTCCCCCGGGTGGTAGTGTATTGTGAAATCATAATCCTTGAGTAGTTCCAGCCATCGCCTTTGCCTCATGTTGAGTTCTTTTTATGAGAATATATACTTCAAACTCTTGTGATCAGTATAAATATCACATTTTTCACCATATAGATAATGTATCCATATCTTCAAATCAAATATTACAGCTGATAACTCAAGATCATGAGTAGGATAGTTTTTCTTATGAATTTTTAGTTGTCGTGATGCATAGGCAATAACCCTATCATTAGGCATAAGGACACAACCAAGTCCTTTCTTTGAAGCATCACTATAAATAAAAAACCAATCATTCCCCAATAGTAGAGTCAATATAGTAGCATTGAATAATATTATCTTTAGTTCTTCAAAACATTATTCACACTCTTTTTTACAAACAAATTTAACCCCGTTATGTGTGATCTTGGTTAATGGGTTATCCAATCAGGAAAAATTCTGGATGAAAAGCCGATAATAACCTGCTAAACCAATAAAACTGCATACCTCAATTATACTCGTCGGGGATGGCCATTCTTGGATTGCCTTGGTCTTTAAAGGATCAACAGATATTCCATCCTTAGAGACAATATGGCCAAGAAAAGAAATCTCTTGAAGCCAGAATTCACACTTTCTAATCTTCCCATATAATTCATTTCTTCTAAGAGTCTTCAAGATAATGCGCAAGTGATTTTCATGATCTTTGTAGATTTTGGAGTATACCAAGATATCATCAATAAATACCACTACAAATACATCAAGATATTCCTTGAAAACCCTATTCATTAGATCCATGAAGACAAAGGGTGCATTAGTCAATCCAAAAGGCATTACTGTAAACTCGTAATGCTCGTACCTGGTTCGAAATGTTGTATTTGGAATGTCTTCCTTCTTCACACACAACTGATGATATCCAGATCGAAGGTCAATCTTTGATAATTATTGAGCTCCATGAAGTTGGTCAAATAAATCATCAATGCGAGTTAGGGGATACTTGTTCTTTATTGTTATAGCATTGATCTCCCTGTAGTCAATTTACAACCTCATAGATCCATATTTCTTCTTAACAAAAAGGACAAGGGATCCCCATGGAGAAATACTAGGGAGAATAAATCCCTTATTACTCAATTCCTCTAGTTTTTTATTTAGTTCCACTAATTCCACAGTGGCCATTCTATAAGGGGTCTTAGATATGGGCCTTGAACCAGGAATTAAGTCAATGGAAAACTCGATTTCTCATTCTGGAGGATGTCCAGGTAAATCCTCTAGAAACACATCAACATATTCTTGCACAATAGGTACATCCTCTATTTGAACATTCATTTCCTCACCCATAGTTATTTCATTCTCTTCCTCCCCAATAATTTAATTTAGTTGAGCTACTTGGGGTAGATCTAGATAAGAATTAGGTGGAGAAGTTTATGCTCTAAAGATAAGGTACTCCTTATCATCATCAAAAATTGTAACCTCCTTCTTCTTATAATAAATTTTCGCATCATGGTCTGAAATCCAATCCATACCCAGGATTATATCAAATTCAATCGTGGGTATGATGATGAGATTAGTAAATAAAGAACATTTATATGCCCTAATGGGGATTGATTCACAAAAATTTATTGCAATGATATTTCCCTTGAGAGTTTTGACTGACAACTCCCTTGTTAAAAAAAATTGGAAATATCTAGTTTTCTTAGCAGACTAGGAAGATATGAAACAATGCAATGATCCAGAATCAAATAAATCATTTTCTAAACTTGAGGAAGCCATAAATTACCTTCCACCATGTCTTTCAGAGCTTCAACCTCAGCAGTAGTGATATCATAAGTTTGGCCTCGATCCCTTGGCCTTTTCTAAGGTAAGTTCCCCTGACGCTTAGGACATTAATTCACATAATTCCCCCTTTCTCTACAATTGTAGCATTCAACATCTACAACCTCTTTCTTCCCCTTGTAACCACGAGCTTGGTGGTCGTTTTAACCCCACTTGTAACAGACTCCCATTCCCTTCAGGAAAGTACCAGGGTATTTCTTCCCATATTTACTGCAGGATGGATATTCAACTTTTCCCTTCTTCCCCTTATTTCCATTTCCAGAGTGTTCAAAAGATATCTTCTTCTCTTGATTTTCTTTAAAGTAGTAAGACTTAGAGAATTCTTTTTCTGTCTAGATAGCACATGATACAATATCTTCGTATGATGAGAAGGATTGTGAGACTAATGATCAATGGAGAAATGGTTTTAACCCATCAAAGAAATGATAAATATTACTTCTTGGGTTATTTATATTATCTGCATCATGCCTCGCTAACCTTGTAAAGTTAGCTTTATACTTTTCAATATTCTCATCCTCCTTTTGCCTCAGACTCAGAAATTGTCTTTTCATATCTGCTCGATGGTCATGAGGAAAGTATTTTTATAAGAAATTTTTTTAAAACTCCCTCCATTCCATATTTGATACTTCATCATCTTCCTTTGTGTTTTGAATCAATGACCACCATTAATCAGCATCTCCAGTGAGGCGGAAAACTTCCATGACAACTTTTTCCCTTTTGCTACTCCCCAAGGTGTGGAATATTTTCTCTAAGTAATTTATCCAATTCTTAGAAACTAGTGTATTTGTACCCCAATTAAATGTTGGTGGTTGTTTCCTTATGAAGTGATCTAACATTGATCCTCCACACTGTGGATCAGGATGCTCCATACGGGTAAGGTTATTATTCATAACCTGAGTGAGTTGTCCCAGTATAGTGATTAGCTGATCAGCACCAATTGCATCACCAGCGCCATTATAATTATCTTGAGTAGGAGGGAAATCCCTGAATGGAGTGTGTGAATTGATATAGTTTCCATTCCTTCCACTAGGCGTCATTTATAAACAATGTCATAAACTACATTAGTTTATGAATCGCAATACATAAATTCAAACTTGTAAAACACTTAACATAAATTGAACAGTTTATGGATATAATCCATAATCATAAAAAAAATTCTTTGAGGAAGTATATACTCATAAACCCTTCATAATGGTTTTTAAATAAAATGAGAATTATCCTAAGCATATCCCCGGGGAGTGTCATAACCAAGAGTGTAGCAAGGTCCATTTTCGTGCACCAGTTCCCATTCGAGTCTAGCTCGAAGCGGTGTTTTTGGGTTTTACCCCTAGGTACACCTGTTCCAGAGCTTCCTCTACCTGCTCGTATCCAAACAGGGATGTATTTCTTGGAAAAATCAAAAAATATCTACAATACCAAAATTCTAGGAAGTTATTCTACACTAATCCACAAAGTCTATCTTAGGGCTATGTGCTCTAATCAGAGTTTATCTAAATCTAGTTTCTAAGGTTTGTACTAAAATTCCTCTGATACCAACTGTAACGCCCTGACCCTAGTTAACTAGAGTCGGTGCATTATTATATATCGTTGGCATGATCACAAAAGATTAAGTCTCGAAAGAACGATTAGTTTAGTAGCATTGGAAGTACTAGATACATTCATAAGGTTTACATTACACATAAAATGGAAAACTAAAACAATAGTGTTTCCATAGACAACACTGAGATCCCATAGACTATCCCTGCAGGTCAATAATAATATACTTCTTCGCATCCTGGGAAAAATAAAACATAGAAAGGGGTGAGCTCAAATGATCAGTAAGGATAAAAATATAGCAGAAACTTTCATAAATATGCATAAACATTTAAGGAAATGTATAAAACTAAAAAAATCCTTTTAAACTTGAAATTTAGCATAATCTGGAAAATATAAATCAAATAATTCCATTTACTTATTCACATGGATATTCTACTAGTCGAATGATCACATGCAATATCAATAGCCACTTTCATAATGATGTAATGCATAATGCCAGACTTCATAACCACATAGTCAAGGCCTTGTGCCAAGACTACAAATAAGATTTTGTCAAGGCCTTGTGCCAAGACACTAGTTTGTCTCATGAGACCTACCGATGCATTGAGGAGCTATATCGGGCTCCACCCGTCACTTACTGAATCCAATTCATTCCTCATATGAAAAGGTTTAAACATAACATAAACATTCGTATTAAAACTGGCATACAAAATGTCAATACTTTATCTATAAACCATGAATGGTATGAAATAACACATCCATAGTCAAACATATCACAAAACCTTCAATACAGTATGGAAGTTTTGTATCATAATAAATCAACTTCAAACAAACTTAAAATCCATCAAAGGATATTGAAATAGATGAAATCAAAACCTTTTTAGAGAAATATCTCTTTCTATTTTGAAATCATTTAAAAGTCACGTAATTATAAAAGAAAACATTTACATTTGAAAATATTCTTATAAGATTGTAAGGTAAGCTTCAACGTTGTTATAACAGTGTAATATAGCCTCACCTTCTGTGTAAGTTAAAAAAACATTCTTACCTTAATTTTGTCAAAAAGGTCATAAAGTACCTTGTTTGGAAAACGACGGAAAGATTCCTTTCAAAACATATAAGGTAAAATAAGGGTATAAATGAATTTACCCCATTGTTTAGTAAATAGTAAAAATGTTTTGAAATACATTTTTAAGAAACATGGATGTGAATGATAAAGAGGTCCTAGTAGATAATTATGTATAAACAACCTCGGATAATGAAGAGATTGTGAAATTAACCCTTACCTTGTACTTTTTCTTGGATGAGGGTAGGTTAACCTCCTGTATAATGGTGAAATAATTTTTATTAAATTATACAAGAATCATATACATTAATATGATATCATATATGATCTTTTAACATTTCTTTGTTAATAATATCTTAGTATTATCGTCGTTTCGGGTGTTAACTGATTCGTTTTCCTTTATATGATTTGTTATGTAAGTAATGTTTGTTATGGATAGGATGTATCTTATTCATATTCAGAATTATATTATTTCTTTAAACATTATTTTCAATCATCTAATGAAAATTAGTCTTGAATGGATACGATGGGGAATGAATCTCATCGCATTTGTGGAGACGGCAATCCGTACGTATGCACGTATGGTGACATGTCATTCAAAGGATGGATAGAATAATGAATATGGTTTTACCATATTTATAATAAAATCATAGTATATAGAAGATACTGGAGTTATTATTTTATAATGGAAACAACAAAGAAATAGAAAGTGTAATAAGAAAGGAACTTGAAAGAGGTGATGAAATATTTACCTCTTCTTCGGGTTCTTCCTTTTGATTTGATAAAAAGGGATCCTTAGGTTGGCTTTATAACTAAAGTAAGGCCTCTAGGATGAAGAGGTGACAGTTGATAGGGTATTTGGTCAGGTTTTGGCCAATAAAAAAGGCTTTTAAGGTGTGAATTTGAGGGAAGGGGGAGTGCCCTTTTATAAGAGGGGTGAGGGGCACCTTAGGAAAAGCTAGAAATATTATTTTATAATAAAATGATTTTCGGTTTCTAATGGCTCCAAAATGAATTATGTAAATTATAAGGTGGGTATGGGTCGAAAAACACTCAACCAATATGTTTTAGATAGGTTCGGGTCACTATATTAACTTTATATTTTAGATTTAACTCTTAGTTAAATAGTTTGACATTGACCATGTCTCTTTGTATTTTTATATTATATGGTTAATAAGATTACTATAAACTTCCAAGAGAACCTAAAATGGTTCATTAATAACATATATAATATTATTTAAGACCTTTTTCTGAACCTTATATTTTTAGAAATAGAATATCAATTAATAATATAATATTTGATTTAAAAACTCTTTTATGTCAATTTTGACACTATTTGGTATTTTGTTTTTTCTAAATTCATAACAGCATTATTACTTAGAATAAAATTCATATAACCAACCCTAACATGTCATATTAACCTATAAAATTATTGTAATTCATAAAAAGTCTCAAATTACAATTATTTAGATATTTATAATATCAATTATTTTAATATTTCATTAATTAGGTAATTACTGCATCATCATTGTGTCATAAATAAATGTAATTATTTAATGTCTAAAAATTATAAATAAAATGCCATTATGTAGGAAATATTTTTATATTTCTAATTAATATTTATAGTTGAATTTCTCTTATGTGTAACCATATATTAAAAATGGTTTAGTTATTAAACTTTGAATTTAAAACTTTTAACTCATCTTTGAATTAAATAATAATAAATGTCCTAATCTAATCCAAGTGGACCAAAGAGGTTCATATTTTAATCCTAAAGTTTTTTTTGGCCAAATTATACTTATACAATAGAATTAGGACATGTTTTAGGGTAATAATAATATCATTTTTACCCTTAATTACACTATTTACTTTTAACCGTGGTAAATAAAAGTAAAAAAGTTACTATTCACAAAAAAATTATTTCCATCTTATTGAACCACATTTTACTTAATTATATCAACCATGACTCTCAGATTTTTGAAATTTAACTCAGAGAAGTGGTAAAATTAAGTTTTATGTAAATTTTCAAATGCTCCTAGGAGGTGGTTTAAAGACGGTAAAAAGTTTAATAAAATTTTTATATGTCTAAAATTATTATAAAATGACTCCAATAAATTAAATTAAACTTATATAGGTATTATGTATCTATTTTTTCCTAAAATAAATTTTAATAAAATAAATAATTATTTAAATAAAAAGTCAGTTTTAAACTATAACTCAGTGTTTTTCACTATTCATCAAAAATTGAAAGTTTTCAGAAAAATACCAAAAATTCACCCTAATCTAATTTCGATATTTTGAATCCAAAAATGAAGTACATTTTGAAAAATAAAATTTATAAAATTTCAAAAAGTGGGTATTACATTTCATAACAGCCAGTTTGATTTTACGCGGTGTGTTAGAATCTCAAAATTGCGTACAATACAAGCTATTGCATTATTCAAAGGGAAGTGTACCATGGAAGATTGGGGTGTTATAGCCAAAATGGTGGAGGCAGGAGACTAGTTGAGAACTCCAAACCTCTGGCTATTTCCTGACTATGTGAAAATCTTCACTCTAAGGCCTATGGCTGGAGCCCTGATTCTTGAGGAATCTGTTGCACCGCAGTCAGGTGCTAAGGACCACACCACTCAAAAAAAATCACTTTCTCAAAAACACACCTTCATATAAATAGGAACTCATAGATACATAGCACAATTCTCTCTCACTCCAAATGAGGATAATAATGGACAAGGAATACGGAAAAAACATCAACATCATCGAACACAACTGCTATGTCCAAAATAATTATCACGACCTGAAAGCACTTTAAATCAATCCCAAATAGATCTCTATTCCAACAAATGGGTTGAGGCATCATCCGAAGAGGTGGATTTAACATTTGAAATGGATCCTTAGGTTGATCAATATGAATTTTTTCCAATGAAGAACTATCCATGGCCACATCAAAATATCAAACACATCTTTAGAAACCCACTGAACATTAATCCAAAACTGAGACACCAACAAGATCCCATCTCATGACATAACAAGAGTATGAATTCCAGATCACAAGGAAGTATACTGAATAAACAACTCTTATAATAAATATAAAAAAACTATCCACATAACCATAGTTTTATAAACAAGTGCCACAATGTTTCAAATCAAAACACTTTTGAAAAAACAATATAACTTTGTGGATTTCCACATTCACCAATGGTGTTTCATCAAGTCTCACCCACATGAACATTTCCATGCCACCCTAGGCACCCAACCACCATTCCATATAATCCAACCTTCCATATATCAATAAAACCATTCATGTGATCACCCATGAAAACATCAAATGCTAAAACAAAATAACATCATTCCAAAAATCATGTACCTTACAAAGGAACACTAACCACCAAGTAAAACCCCTTTTCAGATTTCACAAAACAAACCACACTTCATCAAGAACCATTTTCTTAAAAACCTACCCCTTTTCATTTTTACAACTTTCAAAACAACCAAGATACTCCAAAAAACCCTTTCCCATTTTCTAAAATTCAGCAAGGTATCTTTTCATAATCCTATGGCCATTGAGACCAATACTATTTCTAGGAAAACACCAACCACTCAAAACCAATTTCCAAAACCAATTCATCATATTTAAAAACTTTTCAACATCCCAAAACACCCCATTTAAAACAAAGATTCATAATCACCTTAAAATTATTTACACTTTCAAAACATTTAATTCCAACAAACCACAAGTTTAGATTAGGGATAATCTAATCCCGTTAAATCATTTCCACTTCCTCCTAAAAAATTTGTTTCAAAAAAACACAACCTTCCAAAACTATTATTATATTTAATTTTTAAGAATCCCTTTTTCCACTTTTCAAAATCCAATCATTACTTTAAAACCCATTTCCACAATTCTCGCACAAGTATTTTCAAAATAAAAATTAAGAATTTAAGAAAGGTCTAAGAGAGCCACAAAAGGGAACTAGTGTTGGTGGGTGACTTGACCATATGGTTGGAAGCCATATGTCAAACACAACACCAACACAGAGGGATGTATTAGGACAATTCCCCATATCTACATGGATTTCCTGGCCCTACGATCTCACAAAGTCCATTAGTTAGACTCCCCTTGTCATATCCTAACACTAAACAATCAACAAGAACAAAAGACACTAATAAAACTGGACTTCTCGTGGAAACCTGAGGATCAGAATGAGAAAGAGTTTGAAACTCACTTCCCGCTCTTAACCCTCAAGTCCCAAAAGTCATACTCCATATACCTTGACATACCCTAAATAACAAGGGTTCTCTAAAAAGAAAGGCCTACTAAGAGCCGACCTCCTTTGATACCATTTTGTCATGAACCAGGCCGAGTCAACCCTAAACTGGTCACCCAGGCCAGCCCGTGACAGGTATCGAGATGCGTTCCCGATTCTACTGGGATGATGAAAAGCACCTAGGGCATCAATAGAGTATACAAGGGAATTATTTCTCTCAGATATAAACAATCAAACAAATAGCAGAAATAAACAGACATCCTAAAATACATTAACATAAAAAAAATGAACTAGACATTATTTGTACATGAAACCGAAAGTAAAACTAAAACAAAAACTCAACCGACCAAACCTGAAAAACAACTAACTCCATGTTACCCTGTTATTCACTCTCCAATACAATGATCACATGTCACCCAAGGTGATCAAACTCAAGCTGAAACCTGCACAAGGGCTAAAAACAGAAGAAGACTATAGGCGTGAGTATTAAAACATGGTAGGTTATCCTGATATTCTATTCCCAATTAACTTCATTTAAAATAAAAGAAAAATCAATTTCAAGTTTTAAATACAAGATATAAAAGTTTTATTTTCAAATGAGGTTCCATGCTATAATAATTATCAGACAAAAACTTGCATGTTTTATAAACAAGAATGCTAGCAACAATTTTTCAAAGAGGTGAAACTTCAAAATGAAAATAGTTTTCAAGAGGGATTCTCTAAAGAAGTAAAATTTTTAAAGAAAACACAATCAATTCTGAATTTAACAACTAATCACACAATATGTCGATGGTGAGTATAAAATAACCAATGAGCACAATTCTTGGGAACACCCCTAGGCACTAGTTTGTTATGGGACCCAGGTACCTCGTATCTCGGTGTAAAAGTAACCATAATGAATATCCATTCTCATGAAAACGATCCACTAGTAGGAGAATCATTAATAACCTAGTTTACATAACATCATCATCATTATAGTTTAGTTATTCTTGTCATCATCAAACTTTCTACGTGAAACAGGGACAAAACCCCTTCGGATCACTAGCATACTAGTACATGTCTACCCACCTAGATACTCGGGTTTTCCCTTTTTGTGCTCAAACATGTTACACATATATAAAATAAAATTTTATAATTAATATTACATTTAAAAATAATACACACATCAAACAGGTCACACACATGTCTCACATTTCTTTCATGGATCAATAAACCACCAAAATTTTCATAAAACAATTTCATGAAGTATAACGAGGCCTTGCACATAAAATCCATTCAAAAATTCTATTTTAAGGAAAAAAACCCCATAAATACCATATAAAACCATATTTTTCATCCCAAAAACCAATTAATAAATCAATTTCATGGACCATAAAATGACCCCAAAAGATAGAACGTGAAATACACATGGAAACCATTTTTACAAGAAAAAAAATGTCAAACGGGCCTTTAAGCCTTTCTCAAAACTAACATTTGACAAAGGTATGAATTTCAATTTTATTAAGGATTTGTATACACACCATTTACATTAGAAAAAAAATTAATAAATCTCTTAAAACACTCTGGTTACATATTCAAAATACAACCATTTTCATAAGGATGTGAAACGGGCTATTTTCCGGCAACTCAGGCCAAAACATGTTGTAAACCAAAACTCATTTGTTTGTAAAACCATATCCACATTGGAAATAAATATAAGGACCCAAAATACCATTTTTCATGCTTAAAATTCATTTATAAATTAAAAATAATAATTTTTAAATCACACTTAACACATAAAAGCCAACCGGGCAATTTACCAAACACATGACATGCACTTTTAAACAAAATAATTTATTTTAAGAACTTGACAAGGAATAAAACACAAATTTAATGCCATATTTTTCCAAGCTACTGAAAAATGTTAAAAATACCATAAACCAGGTTCCAAACCTCACAAATAAAGTGTGAAATATAACAGAACATTTAAACAAACACTTGGTGTGCACTTTTATGACAAAACAACACTACTTTTCACAAAACAAGGCTTAAACAACCATTTTTCACTCCAATAAAATTATCCAAAGGCTGAAAAACAATAATAAACATATATATCAGGTGATAAAAATAATAAAATGATGAAACTTAAATGATAAATTCATGTGCAAGGGATATCCTACCTCAAATACTTGGCGTAATGGAAACACACACCTGATATCACCATCTGAGGGTTTATAAACCCTAAACCTATGACGACCAGACCCAAACGAAAAAAAAAACCCATAAAAATCAGGGAATAATAGAACCCTAGTTCTATCATGACTATAATAGAATATAAAACCAAGAAATAATGAAAGGAGGAGGAAGAGGGAGGAGAAATGAGAAGGAATCTCACCTTAGAAACTAGAAAACTCTTCATCTTCCCTTAGATATACACCCATAAAGAAAATGGGATTACTTGAAACTCCTTGGAGAGGATAATAAGGTCTCTATGAATCATTTAAATAATATTTGTGGAAAAAATAGTATGAATTGGATGATTTATGAATGATAAAAATTACCTTTGGAAAATCAAGATGATTTGAGAAACATTGAGAAGTTTTGCCTTAATCTGCGACTAATATGAGATCCAAAGAGGGAAACTGGAACATTGGGGTTATCTTAGGTTTATTGGCCTCTATTGGGAGTTTTAATAACCTAAAATTATAAAAAAAATTAATAATATATAAAATAAACAAATTATTTTTTAAAACTAGAAATGGGCCCATGGGCTGGCCCAATACCTAAATAAATAACCCAAATTCACTGTGATTATGAATTTATAAGGGGTAAAAAATGATATGGAGGTTTTAATATGTTAGTGTAGGACAAGTTAGAAGTATAATGAATGAAAAATGTTGAAAATTAAGGAGTTATAAAAGAAGTAAATGTGGTTTTTAAATCTGAAAATGGGCTCAAGGTTGGCCTAAATCATGAAGTAACCACCCTTTTCTCCAAAACTCCAAAACAAGCTATGAGGAACCCATGGTAGGATGATTAGAAATATATGTAAGTTCAAAACTCATAATTAATCTCACCCAAAACCCATGAAAATTATTGGTATTTCCAATGAACCGGATCAAAACCAAGACTTGAAAAGAAAAAAAAACAGGTGTGACAATTGTAATCCAAGGCATTCCACAATAAGGCACCTACTGAGTCCAAGGTGATCGACCAAGGTAAAAATGGTCTAAGAAAAGATAGGGCCCTATGGGTTTTCACCATGGAACCTAATAGTCAATGCTGGATCCAAGGAGTGTATCTGATGTATCCTATAATAAGGAAAGGGACCCAACGGTAGTATATCGGGCATCCAAGGAATAGACAAGAACTGGAGTCTAGGTGGGTATCAACCTAAGAAAACCATATCCTTGAATCATAATGGGGTTCCCGACACCCAAGGTATTATCCTCTCAGAATCCAAGGTGGTCTCAAGTCAGTCCATTCCTATTTGATATTGTAATCATGTAGTAATTCATTTGGTTCAAGTCTTGCCTTCCATTAGTGTGGATAAGTCAAGTAGAGTTGAAACCATTTATTTATTAGTCCAAGACTTTTCTTCCATTAGTGTGGATAATCCATGTAGAATTGCAACCATTTAATCAAGTATTAGTTATCCATTAAGGCTTATTCAATTATTGAGGTTCACTCTGCTACCTTCCATCAACATGGAAAGGGGTGCTATGGACATGTAACCTTTATTCAATCTCTTTTTATTAAGGCCAAGTTATATACTTAGTATACTTTCCACTTCAATTTTCACTTTTCACTTTTAATAACCATTTGGAAGCACTTACTTTAGATGGTTCAAGTGGTGAGAATACATGGTACATTCCATTATTCAATTCTTAGTAATAGCAATCCATTTAACATAAGAGGGCTCACCTTTAGAAAGATTAACTAAAGGCACACCCAAACAGTGTCTCTAACATACTGAACCACTAAAACCCAATTATGGCATAAACTTTGACATGGGGCGGATTGATTTGTGGGTCTAACCACTAACAACTAATCACATAATTGGAAAGAGCATAATCATAAAATTCTAAAAAGTATAATCATGGCATGTAAATTTAAGAAAAAAAATTCAATAAAACTAGGCCCCACAAAAACATTCCAAAAACAGAAAAATTTAGGGATGAGTTTTAGACTACCCACCTTAGGGTTGTACGAGCCTTCTCCTCTGGTATTAGCCCTTGATTTGTCTCATATCGGAGTAGATCTAATAAAAGGTGAAAAACGCTCACATGGTGATATCTTGGTCGAGAGTGAAAGAGAAGAAGTACGGATAAATAGGACACGAGTACTTACCATTGTGTATCTAATTTGATGAACGGAAGATCGATCGGATGTCAGAAAAAGGAGATCTCTTGATTCCAAGTTTAGATCTTCAAAAAGCTCCAAAATGAGATAGAATTAGGTAAATCCCGCACAAACTTGGATTAGGGAGGAAGGGGTTGGATTAATGGATCATTAAGATCATTTTGTAAATTTTACATAGGTTTTTATCTTATGCACGGTTTTTCAAACCGTGTGAAAACCGTGCGAGATGATTCTGCCTGAAAAGCCTTCCTCCGCACGGTTTGATCAAATTGTGCGCCACCCATGCATGGTTACTGTAACGACCCAAAGTTTTTCACTAGAAATTCCCTTCTTATAATTATGTCATAAAATCACATGAAAACACAACATAATGAACTACTATGGGCTAAGTGACCTTTAAACATAATTTTTTCACTTCTGTGTTTGGAATTTCGAAAATCTGACATACACAGTTGTGTTCAAGATGATTTTTGGGGTCCACTAAGAAAAACTTAATTTTTGGTGAATAGTAACCTACCATTATGAATAGTAACCTACATTTATGAATAGTAGTATGAACCTTATGAATATTAAATTTTCCAAAATAATAGTAACCTTACCCTTGAATAATTAAATAAAATTTAGGCATCTTAGAAAGTGACAATTTGACCATAGTAAACGTTTTGGTATTTTTAAGTCATAAATAATTAATTATAATTAATTAATTAATTTAAAAGAAAAATTATTTTCTTAAAATGTGTTCATAAATTAAAAAATCTCTGTATTTTAGTTTTTAGATCATTTTATAAGACCATACATAATTTTTGAAAGCATTATAAAATCAGTTTTAATTTTAAAAACTGTATTTTTCAAGTAAATTATGATTTTAATTAAATATTAAATTAATCATATTTAAAAAATTATTTTTGAAAAATGGACTTCATTTTTGGATTCTAAATGTCAAAAAATGGTTGGGGTGAAATTTTTGGATTTTTCTGAAATACTTGAATTTTTTATGAATAGTGAAATACCGTAATTTACAAAAATAAGCTAAATAAGCTAATTATATAGTCATGTGTGATGTTCTACTGATGTAAGACCACTTTTGTAAGTATCAAATGATAAAATTACTATTATTGTTCAATGAATACTCACTATTCCTTGTCTTTTGGGGAAATAATAAACTAATGAATCTTATATTGAGAAAACTCATCTCCCCTCCACTATAAATACCACCCTTCACTCCCTCATTCCCTCACACCTCTCAAGCATCAAGACTTGTTGAAACTCTGCCCAAGAATCTTCCCTATCCCCTCCCCCACTTCCAAGAGCTTTTGGTCTCATCAAAAGACCAATATTAGGCCCCTTAAAGAGGATCTCAAGAGGAGGATTCAAGAGGTAATTTCTCTCCCGCTTCTCCTTTAATTTCTTTTCAATTTCAAGGTCTTTTCTTATTCTATCCCCACCTACATTCATCCAAATGGTATGGTAACTCTAGTATCATACATATACTGTAATTTTATGATACTAATGGGATATTATATCATCCAACCCCCTTTCTCCGCTTCTTTTTATTTTATAAAAGAAAACGTTGTTCGTAAGGTGTTAATCTATCACCTTCAAGAACGACATGTTTTCTTTTTCCATTCCTACCTTCAGATCTGGTCATGAAACCATTTTTATGGTTGAACCAGAATATTATATATGTATTATTTCCTATTTTAAGTTCTGAAACTAACTTATTTTCATATTACTAAATGAGTAAACAAGACAAGTTCGGTGTGGTCCAAAAACCTCCCAAATTAACTCAAACAAGCATCATTTAATTTTTATCTAATGACTCATCCACATGGAATACAATATAATTCATTATAAGATCATTTTAACTTCTTTAATATCATTAATAACATTGAATATATGTTCTGGATGTTTATCCATGTTCTACACAATCTTCAATTCATGAATGCATGTGAAACGCTCAAGAAAACCATAAAAACGAACATTCCCGGACAATGTTTTTAAACTCTATAACTCATCCAAAGGAACATAAAATAACTTAAAGAAACAATAATGAACCATATTCATGTACAAAAGTTTCTTTAATTGTTAATTAATGAATCTAATTTGGTTATACAAGACATTAAAGAGAAGGGAGTGTTCAGATACAAGGTAGGGGGAAATTCTCGAACCCGACTTTCATCCTTAGGGTTCTCCCTCTTTCACTCCTTTTTGATATGGCTAATCATTAAAAATATTTTTTTCATCATTGTATTTCCTTTTATTTTATATTCATGTTTTTAACTGTTATTTATGTAAAACCAATTTTTTTCCAAAAGAACTCTTCTTTTAAGAATGCACCTTTTACTTCTCATTCAAGATTGATGATTCTTGTAACATGTATGTTATTACCTCTTTCTTTTGGGAACCCAATTTTTATGAATGTTTTATTATGATATGAAACCCATTCCTTTTCATGGGTTGGTTATTTTCATTTTTTTTATATGTTTATTGTGGCATTCATGATAAATGATAATGTTATGATGTGACGGGTGCGCCCGGAATTATATAGTGCAATATGAATGTTTCAATGTGACGGGTGCGCCCGAAATTATACAGTTCTCCAATGAATTGGGTAAAGTGATGAATCTAATGAGTAAATGTGAAATAATGTTTGAACAATATGCTAGATTTTTTCACAATTATTTGTGGTAGTTAGCCACTAAGACATGATGTTTCATTTTTATGCATTACCACATTTCAAGTCTTATATTTATGCTTCCCCTTATGTTCATGATCCTTTGCCTATGTTATGATTATGCTCACCCATGCTATATTGTTCTTATCTGTCCCCTTACTAGGCTTCTATCTCACCCATTTTGATGTATATCCTCAGGTGACTACATGTACTAAGGAGAGGTTAAGTGCCAATAAGAAGCTAGAGAAGAAGAAATAAAAAAAATTATGCTCGATGTTGTTATTGTTATGTATGGTCCCAGTTTTCCCAATACACTAAACCTTGGATCCTCTAGGGGTAATACTATTATGTTGTTTATCTTTAAAATTATTTAATAATAATTTAATAAAATGTTGGGTCACTATAGTTGGTATCATAGGAACGGTTTAGTTAATTTGGGAATTATGATTAGTGAACCCTAGAGAAAACATCTAGCATGAGACTAAGTACAAATATGCACACAAGAATCTTTACATAGGGATCCAATATGTTATGATTTTAGTATAAATTTTTTCAATGAATAAGTTATTCATGAATTGTTGAATTATGTTTTGTTCTAACCTTTTCTATTTTAGAAAATGTTGGGAACCAGGAGAAACCAAGCCAACAACTCGTGCGAGGGCCAATGCAACGATTGCCCGAACGACATCCCCAATGATTTGGAGGTGGAATCTATAACGACCCATACTTTACATACATTGTTAATACTTAAAAATTAAAGCATACTTATTACAACATATAACAAAACCACAAAAGGATCGTATAGGTATAGTGTCTTTAGAAACTGGGAAACATAAACAACTGGTTCATAAAGCGTCTACACTGTCTCCCATTTATTTCATCATATCTATAGTCCCTTTTGGCATATCTTACTTAGTAACCTTCTTCCTGACTTGGGGAAAGAAAACATACGAAAGGGTGAGCTCAAATTCTCAGTAAGGGTAAACAGAAGAAATATCAATCACATCATATTCATAAGAACATAACTTTTGGAAATCTTAACCTGCAAAAGAGAGCATAATTTCATAACATGGGATAAATCATAGTAGTGAAATGTAATCCCAATAATCATAACTTAAAACATGAAACTTTGTGGTATACACACATAATCATATAGAATCATTTCTTATTAGTCAAGACTCATTGTCAAGACTATCTTAGTGGACAAAGTCTATTTCTGAACCGAGTTCACTCCTCGTTTCAGTCCTGTTTCACTGAACCGTTATAACCTACCGTTCCAGCCATGTCTATCTCATTAGATATAAAATCTTTACCCAATGCATTGGAGGGAGATATAGGTCCCACCCATCTCATAATGATATCATTCTTATGTGTGCCACAAAATCATAAACCATACATCATAGCATAACCCATGTAATGGGAATCTTAAACATCATGACATCAAAAAACAATTCATATAAGATAAAGGAATTAATAAAAATAATTCCATCACAACATAATCAAATTAATGTAATAATAGGGATAAAAACAGAACCCTTTATTATCTTAGATGGAAAATAATTTTGATAAAACACTTGAACTCCATTCTTGAGGAAAATATCCTTTCTTCTTCAAAAACAGTTTTCCTTTCTTAACATGTCATACAATTTTAAACTAAAAGAAGTTGATTAAAAATAAACTTGAAAACTTGTAAAGGAAGATTCTTCGAAATAATGTTTTAAAAATCCATTCATGCCGTATAAGTTAAAAAAACATTCTTCTCGTACTTTTGTCGGAAAAGTCAAAAAGTACCTCGTACGAAAAACGACAAAAGATTTCTTTCATATATTTTACTAAAAACTCACCAAAGGGTAAAATAGGTTTTAAACAATTGTAGGTGGATTTAAATATTATTACATATTGAGGAAACATGGATGTGGATGATAAAATACACCCCAGTAAATTCTGAAGTATAAACAATCTCGAATAAAAATGAGATTGTGATATTTCCCTTACCTTAGGTCTGTTTTGCTTCGTAAGTGTCTGAACCTCCTGTATAATGATTTAAATAATGTTATTGACTTATTCCAGAATCATAATTATTTTTATGATATCATATATGGTCATTTTCTTAGCTTCTTAGTAGTAATATTTCATTGCTACTTGTTATTTGGGTGTTTATAACTTTTTGTTCTTATGCATGTTTTGTCGAATAAATTCTTATTCTTATCTTTAGGTTGTAGATACCTCATTTCCAGAATGGTATTAGTGTAATATATATCATATTCATTCATTCAATTCATTTATATAATCATTATGAAATGAAGATCATGTAGAACGAGTCGCATCACATCGTGGAGACGGTATTCCGTATGTACGCATGAGTGATGATATCATTCCTATGATCGTGAAATTGTATTGGAGTGTATGTATACAATTTTAGAATCAGTATCACTTTATAATAGTCATATATAGTCATTATTTACACCATTTTACCCATCCAAATAAGGTGGTGGTGAAAAATAGATTACACCACGGCGTGGAGACGGTATTCCGTACGTACGCACGCGCGGTGATTTCTTTTTCCGTAGGATGGATAGATGGTGAAATAGGGTTGTTTCATACTTATAATAACATATCAGTATATGAGTGATACTTATTTTATTACTTCATAATGAAACAACTAAATAAGAAGAAGTGGAAGAAGAAATAAAGATGAAAGAATCGGTAACGGACATTACCTCTTCTTTGAAGTGCTTCTTTGAGACCTTCTTTTAGGGCACTAAAATTGGTCTTTGAAGAAGACCAGGACCTCTAGGATGTCTCTATGGAAGTGGAGAGGAGTAATTGGCAGGGTTTGGCCAAGCTTGAAGGCTCAAAGTGGTGTGAGAAAGAGGGGGAGGAGGTGCCCTTTTATAAGGGAGAAGAGGGGCACCTTTGGGAAAACTAAAAATATTATTTTATTATAAAGTCAAGTTCGGTTTTAAATAGCTCCAAATTGATATATTTCGAAGCTAAGGTGGGGAGGGGTCGAAATCCTCTCATCCAATAGAATTTAGACAAGTTTAGGTTCCTATTTTAACCTTATAATTTAGATTTAACATTAAGTTAAATAAGTTTACTTTTACCGTGTCTTCTTGTGTTCTTATACTATAAGGTTAATAAACTTACTATAAGCAGCCAAACGAACCCCAAGTTGTTTATTATTAATATATATAACCTTATCTAAGTCATTTGGCCGAACCTTAGATTTTTAGGAATAAAATAACAATTACTAATATAATATTTGTTTTAAAAACTATTTTATGTCAATTTTGACACTATTTAGTAATTGATTTTTGTGAAAATCATAACAGAATTATTAGTTCGAACCAAGTTAATTAAATCAATACTAACCTGTCATATTAACCTATTAAATTAGTGTAATTCATAAAAAGTCTCAAATTACATTTATTTTTGTGTTTATAACATTAATTATGTCAATATTTCATTAATAAGATAATTATTGCATCATCTTTGTGTCATAAATAAATTAAATTATTTAATGTCTAAAAATTACAAATAAAATACCATTATATAGGAAATATTTTTATATTTCTAATGAATATTTATAGTCGAATTATCTTATGTATAACCTCATATTAAAAATTATTTACTTATTAAACTTTGATTTTAACTATTTTAACCCTTTTTAAATAAATTAATAATAAATGTCCTAATCTAATCCAAGTGGGCCTAAATGGTCATATTTTATTCCTAAGTTTGTTTTTGGTCGAATTACACTTATCCAATAGAATTAGGACATGTGTTAGGGTAATAATAATATCATCTTTACCCTTAATTACCCTATTTACTTTTAACTGTGGTAAAAAAAAGTAAAAAGTTACTATTCACCAAAAAAATTATTTTCATCTCATTGAACCACATTTTACTTACTAACATCAACCGTGTCTCTCGGATTTTTGAAATTCCACTCATAGAAGCGGTAAAATTAAGTTTTATGAAAAAATTAGTTTTTTAACTACCACTTAGTGGTTTCACTATTCATCAAAAATTGAAAGTTTTCAGAAAAATACCAAAATTTCACCCTAGGATAATTTCGATATTCTGAATCCAAAAATGAAGTCCATTTTGAAAAATAAAATTTATAAAATTTCAAAAGGTGGTTATTACTATTCATAATGGCTAGTTTTAATAATATTTTAATATCATATCATTGTTTAGTGAAACTCGGTATTGCGTACGACGCAAGCTGTCGAGGAAGGTCACGATTTCGTGTAAAGCAAGCCAAGAAAGTGTTGTGTAGAAAAAGATTCCTTTGATGATTTATATAACATAAAAGTCTCGGGTGTTACATTCTACCCCCCTTAAAATGAATTTCACCCTCGAAATTCGTCACTTTGTAACAAACATATGAGGATACCTCTCCCTCATCATATCCTCAAGCTCCCGTGTAGCTTCTTCTAATTGGTGGTTCCTCCATAAAACTTTCACCAATCGAGTGGTCTTGCTTCGTAGGACTTTTTCGCTACGATCCAGAATCTCAATCGGTTGTTCTTCATAAGAAAGATCTTGCTCCAGCGGTACAACTTCTGAGATAAGTACATGTGAAGGATCAGGTATGTACTTTCTCAGGAGAGATAAATGGAACACATCGTGAACTTGAGAGAGATTCGGTGGAAGCACCAATCGGTAAGCTACCTTCCCAACACGATCCAGTATTTCGAAAGGACCGATATATCTAGGGCTCAACTTCCCCTTCTTTCCAAATCTCATGACTCTCTTCCAGGGAGATATTCGTAAGAACACTTTATCACCCACTTCAAAATCTAGGTCTTTTCTTCGGTTGTCGGCATAACTTTTCTGTCGACTCTGAGCTGCTCTTATGTGTTGTTGAATAGATCTGACCTTTTTTGCCATTTCATCAACGAGATCAGGTCCTAATAGCTTTCTTTCCCCAACTTCATCCCAGCAAGTTGGAGTCCTGCATTTCTTTCCATAGAGAGCTTCATAAGGAGCCATCTGAATACTAGAGTGAAAGCTATTATTATAAGAAAATTCCACTAAAGGTAGGTGTTGATCCCAACCACCTTTGAAATATATAGAGAAATCTCTCAACATATCTTCTAGAGTTTGAATTGTTCTCTCAGACTGACCGTCTGTCTGAGGATGATAAGTAGTGCTGAAACTCAACTCTGTATCCATAGTATGCTGAAGACTTTGCCAGAACTTCGAGGTAAATCTCGGATCCTGATCAGATATAATAGAAAGTGGTACTCCATGCAATCTTACCACTTCCTTTACATATATCCTGGAAAGCTGATCCAGAGAGAAATCCTCTCTAATATCAATGAAGTGTGCAGACTTGGTAAGACGATCAACTATAACCCAGATAGCATTATTTCCTTTGGATGTTTTAGGAAGTCCTGTAACAAAGTCCATAGTGATGTTTTCCCATTTCCATTCGGGTATGGGTAATGGTTGTAACATCCCCTTAGATTTCTGTCTCTCAGCTTTAACTTGCTGACAAACCAAGCATCGAGAAACATATTCAGCAACATCTCTTTTCATTCCATCCCACCATAAGTACTCTTTCAGGTCCCTATACATCTTTGTGCTTCCAGGATGAATAGAGAATGAAGAACTATGAGCCTCATCCAGCAGCTCCTTCTTTAATTCAGGGATGGGAGGAACACAAACCCGATTCCTGAACTTTATTATCCCATCACAATCAAGGTTGAATTCAGGAACATTTCTCACCTTCTTTTGTAACTCGACATCTTCTTTCTGTTCCTCTTTAATCTTCACATGTATATATGGTTGAACATTCATTTGAGAAAGATAAGATTTTTCCCCTTCCATTATAATTCCAAGATCCATCCTTTGTAAATCCATAAATATTGGATCTTTTGTGATCCTCATCATGGATAAACTGGCATGGTCTTGTCGACTTAATGCATTTGCCACCTTGTTTTCTTTCCCAGGGTGGTAATGGATTGAGCAATTGTAATCCTTAATCAGCTCCAACCATCTTCTTTAGCGCATATTCAGCTCCTTTTGTGTGAAAATATACTTTAAACTTTTATGATCAGTATAAATATCACACCTTTCACCATAAAGATAATGCCTCCAAATCTTTAATGCAAAGATTACCACAGCTAACTCCAAATCATGTGTTGGGTAATTTTGCTCATGGATTTTCAACTTTCGTGAGGCATAAGCTATCACCATATCATTTTGCATAAGAACACACCCCAATCCCTTCTTGGATGCATCACTATAGATCACAAACATTTCTCCACTACAAGGCAGTGTGATCACAGGTGCACTGGATAACCTTCTTTTCAACTCCTTGAAATTCTCTTCACATTCCTCCGTCCAGACAAACTTAACTCCTTTCCGAGTCAACTTGGTGAGTGGATTAGATAATTGTGAAAAATCTTTCACAAAACGTCGATAATATCCAGCCAAACCAAGAAAACTTCGGATCTCGGTTACTGTTGTTGGTCTCGACCATCTTTCGATAACCTCTGTTTTTGCTGGATCCACAGATATCCCCTATTTTGAGATTATGTGACCCAAAAATGAAACTTTTTGAAGCCAAAATTCACACTTGGTAAATTTGGCATAAAAGCTTTTCCTTTCTCAGGGTCTTCAATATAATTCTCAAGTGATCTTCATGTTCTTCCTTGCTCTTTGAATAGACAAGAATATCGTCTATAAAGACTACCACAAATTGATCAAGATAGTCTCTAAAGACTCTATTCATCAGATCCATGAAGATAGCAGGGGAATTAGTAAGACCAAATGTCATCACTATAAATTCATAGTGTCCATACCTTGTATGGAAGGCCGTCTTTGGTATATCCTCCCTTTTGACCCTTAATTGATGATACCCTGAACGAAGATCAATCTTGGAAAAGTATTGAGCTCCGCGTAGTTGGTCAAATAATTCATCAATGCATGGGAGAGGATATTTGTTCTTGATAGTGATCTTGTTAAGTTCTCGATAATCAATGCAGAGTCTCATTGATCCATATTTCTTCTTAACAAATAGAACAGGTGCTCCCCAAGGTGACGCACTAGGGCGTATGAATCCCTTATCAAGATTCTCTTGGAGTTGCTTCTTTAATTCCTGCAACTCAATTGGGTCCATTCTATAAGGTGTCTTTGAAATAGGCAAAGCACCCGATACGAGTTCTATTGAAAACTCAACTTCACGATTTGGTGGAAGACCCGGTAATTCCTCCGTAAAGACATCATCAAACTCTCGTAAAATGGGCATATTCTTATTCGTGAGTTTCTCACCAACCATTTGAGATAAATAACCTTCATTTAGTGGAATCAAGACCCATAAGGTAGAAGGAATTTCCACTGGAAGGTTATGTTCATCCTTGCATTGATAGACGATCATAGATTGATCTGGAATATGAAATGTGACTTCCCTTCTTTGGAAATTGATATGAGCTCCATATAAAGAAAGTCAGTCCATGCCAAGAATCACATCAAATTCCACTATAGGAAGGATCACAATATTTTCAGGAAGCACTTTCCCACAAACTTTGATCGGAGAAGAATTATAAACTTTTGATGCGATTGTTGTGCCATTATGTGTTGTCACAGCTAACTCAACATCTAATTGTTGAGGTAATACGGTGATACCCTTGGAAAATTCTTCAGAAATAAAAGAGTGGGTGGATCCAGAATCAAATAAAACATTTGCTACTTTAGAGTGGATAGTAAGTGTACCTTTCACCACATCATTATCGTACTCCACATCGCTGATAGAAATTGCATGTGACTTTCCTTTTTCTTTAGCCTTAAGAGTTTTTTGACGTCGACCATCATCATCAACCCTTAGATTAGGGCATTTATTGGCATAATGCCCCATCTCCTTGCACTTGAAACATTGAAGTGTAGTAGGTTCATTCTGTGTATCCCTTCATTTGTTTGCATCATTAGACATCTTCTTCCCATCATCGCGGCATTCAAATGCCCGATGACCTTCCTTTCCACATTTGAAACATTTACTTTTCCCTTTAAGACAACTCCCTCCATGTTTCTTTCCACACTTTGAGCATAAGGGAAAGCTCATCTTCTTTTCAGTGTGCTCTTTATATTTTCCTTTGAATTCCATTTTCCTCTTCTTATCAAACCCATATGACTGATGGGTTACTCCAATCTCCATCTCAACTTTGAGATCACATCGAACGATTTCCTCATAGCTATTGAAGTCCCTTATGGATAAGGCCCTTCGAAGACTTGGTTTTAATCCACTAAAGAATCGATCGATCTTACTCTCAGGTTGGATAATAATACCAGAAGCGTACCTTGCAAGTCTTGTAAAATTTGCTTCATAGGTACCAACAGATTCATCATCCTTTTGCTTCAGTTCAAGAAACTCTTTCTCCATCTTTGCTCGGAGAATACGAGGGAAGTACTTATTGAAAAATAAGTTCTTGAACTCGTCCCATTCCATGGACTCAATTTAATCCCTTTGCCTCGTATTCTTAATAAGATTCCACCATTGAACAACATCTCCTTCCAAACGACACACTGCTGGGATGAATTTATCATGTTAAGAACATTGAAGAACTGAAAATATCTTTTCAGTAGTACTAATCCATTGTTCAGCAACTAATGGATTAGTAGACCCGCTGAAAGAAGGTGGACGCTGCCTCATGAAGGATTCAATAGAATGTTGCTCCTTCCTTTGCTCGTTTGGAAGTCCTGCATGATTCATAGCTTGAGAAAGTTGTGTGAGCATGGCTACAAGATTTTGAATTCCAACTCCCATAACGTTTGGTTGCTCAGGGGGACAATCATTGCATTTCCCGTCGCATTCCGCATTAACATGATTCCTTCGGGTTCCAGCCATTGACTAAAACCAAGAAGAATAGTGTGAGAAACACTAATTATAATAGGAAAACCACATAATCAAGAATAAAATTTCACACTTAAGGTCTTATCCTAGGTTATTCATGGCCATTTCTAAAACACTAAGATTGTGTTCTATACTTAGACTTATCCTTAGGGTTCTTACTAAGGCTTTCACATCCTAGTTTCCAAAGGTTGACTATACCTTTCCTCTGATACCAACTATAATGACCCATACTTTACATACATTGTTAATACTTCAAAATTGAAGCATACTTATTACAACATATAACAAAACCACGAAAGGACCATATAGGTATAGTGTCTTTAGAAACTGGGAAACATAAACAACTGGTTCATAAAGCGTCTACATTGTCTCCCATTTATTTCATCATATCTATAGTCCCTTTTGGCATATCTTACTTAGTAACCTTCTTCCCGGCCTGGGGAAAGAAAACATACGAAAGGGTGAGCTCAAATGCTCAGTAAGGGTAAACAGAAGAAATATCAATCACATCATATTCATAAGAACATAACTTTTGGAAATCTTAACCTGCAAAAGAGAGCATAATTTCATAACATGGGATAAATCATAGTAGTGAAATGTAATCCCAATAATCATAACTTAAAACATGAAACTTTGTGTCATACACACATAATCATAGAGAATCATTTCTTATTATTCAAGACTCATTTCCAAGACTATCTTAGTGGACAAAGTCCATTTCTGAACCGAGTTCACTCCTCGTTTCAGTCCTGTTTCACTGAATCGGTATAACCTACCGTTCCAGCCATGTCTATCTCATGAGATATAAAATCTTTACCCAATGTATTGGAGGGAGATATAGGTCCCACCCATCTCATAATGATACCATTCTTATGTGTTCCACAAAATCATAAACCATACATCATAGCATAACCCATGTAATGGGAATCTTAAACATCATGACATCATAAAACAATTCATATAAGATAAAGGAATTCATAAAAATAATTCCATCACAACATAATCAAATAAATGTAATAATAGGGATACAAACATAACCCTTTATTATCTTAGATGGAAAATAATTTTGATAAAACACTTGAACTCCATTCTTGAGGAAAATATCATTTCTTCTTCAAAAACATTTTTCCTTTCTTAACATGTCATACAATTTTAAACTAAAAGAAGTTGATTAAAAATAAACTTGAAAACTTGTAAAGGAATCTTCTTGTAAATAATGTTTTAAAAATCCATTCATGCCGTATAAGTTAAAAAAACATTCTTCTCGTACTTTTGTCGGAAAAGTCAAAAAGTACCTCATACGAAAAATGACAAAATATTCCTTTCATATCTTTTACTAAAAACTCACCAAAGGGTAAAATAGGTTTTAAACAATTGTAGGTGGATGGAAATATTATTACATATTGAGGAAACATGGATGTGGATGATAAAATACACCCCAGTAAATTCTGAAGTATAAACAATCTCGAATAAAAATGAGATTGTGATATTTCCCTTACCTTAGGTCCGTTTTGCTTCGCAAGTGTCCGAACCTCCTGTATAATGATTTAAATAATGTTATTGACTTATTCCAGAATCATACTTATTTGTATGATATCATATATGGTCATTTTCTTAGCTTCTTAGTAGTAATATTTCATTGCTACTTGTTATTCGGGTGTTTATAACTTTTTGTTCTTATGCGTGTTTTGTCGAATAAATTATTATTCTTATCTTTAGGTTATAAATACCTCATTTACAGAATGGTATTAGTGTAATATATATCATATTCATTCATTCAATTCATTTATATAATCATTATGAAATGAAGATCATGTAGAACGAGTCGCATCACATCGTGGAGACGGTATTCCGTACGTACGCACGAGTGATGATATCATTCCTATGATCGTGGAATTGTATTGGAGTGTATGTATACTATTTTAGAATCATTATAACTTTATAATAGTCATATATATTCATTATTTACACCATTATACCCATCCAAGTAATGTGGTGGTGGAAAATAGATTACACCACGGCGTGGAGACGGTATTCCGTACGTACGCACGCGCGGTGATTTCTTTTTCCGTAGGATGGATAGATGGTGAAATAGGGTTGTTTCATACTTATAATAACATATCAGTATATGAGTGATACTGATGTTATTACTTCATAATGAAACAACTAAAGAAGAAGAAGTGTAAGAAGAAATAAAGATGAAAAATCGGTAACGGACATTACCTCTTCTTTGAAGTGCTTCTTTGAGACCTTCTTTTGGGGCACTAAAATTGGTCTTTGAAGAAGACCAGGACCTCTAGGATTTCTCTAGGGAAGTGTAGAGGAGGAATTTTAAGGGTTTGGCCGAGCTTTAAGGATCAAAGTGGTGTGAGAAAGAGGGGGAGGAGGTGCCCTTTTATAAGGGAGGAGAGGGGTACCTTTGGGAAAACTAAAAATATTATTTTATTATAAAGTCAAGTTTGGTTTTAAATAGATCCAAATTGATATATTTCGAAGCTAAGGTGGGGAGGGTTCTAAATCCTCTCATCCAATAGAATTTAGACAAGTTTAGGTTCCTATTTTAACCTTATCATTTATATTTAACATTAAGTTAAATAAGTTTACTTTTACCGTGTCTTCTTGTGTTCTTATACTATAAGGTTAATAAACTTAATATAAGCAGCCAAAAGAACCCCAAGTTGTTTATTATTAATATATATAACCTTATATAAGTCATTTGGCCGAACATTAGATTTTTAGGAATAAAATAACAATTAATAATATAATATTTGTTTTAAAAACTATTTTATGTCAATTTTGACACTATTTAGTAATTGATTTTTGTGAAAATCATAACAGAATTATTAGTTCGAACCAAGTTAATTAAATCAATAATAACATGTCATATTAACCTATAAAATTATTGTAATTCATAAAAAGTCTCAAATTACATTTATTTTGGTGTTTATAACATTAATTATGTCAATATTTCATTAATAAGATAATTATTGCATCATCTTTGTGTCATAAATAAATTAAATTATTTAATGTCTAAAAATTACAAATAAAATATCATTATGTAGGAAATATTTTTATATTTCTAATGAATATTTATAGTCGAATTATCTTATGTATAACCCCATATTAAAAATTATTTACTTATTAAACTTTGATTTTAACTATTTTAACGCTTTTTTAAATAAATTAATAATAAATGTCCTAATCTAATCCAAGTGGGCCTAAATGGTAATATTTTATTCCTAAGTTTGTTTTTGGTCGAATTACACTTATCCAATAGAATTAGGACATGTGTTAGGGTAATAATAATATCATCTTTACCCTTAATTACCCTATTTACTTTTAACTGTGGTAAAAAAAAGTAAAAAGTTACTATTCACCAAAAAAATTATTTCCATCTCATTGAACCACATTTTACTTACTGACATCAACCGTGTCTCTCAGATTTTTGAAATTTCACTCACAGAAGCGGTAAAATTAAGTTTTATGAAAAATTCAGTTTTTTAACTACCACTTAGTGGTTTCACTATTCATCAAAAATTGAAAGTTTTCAGAAAAATACCAAAATTTCATCCTAGGCTAATTTCGATATTCCGAATCCAAAAATGAAGTCCATTTTGAAAAATAAAATTTATAAAATTTCAAAAAGTGGTTATTACTATTCATAACGGCTAGTTTTAATAATATTTTAATATCATATCGTTGTTTAGTGAAACTCGGTATTGTGTACGACGCAAGCTATCGAGGAAGGTCGCGATTTCGTGTAAAGAAAGCCAAGAAAGTGTTGTGTAGAAAAATATTCCTTTGATGATTTATATAACATAAAAGTCTCGGGTGTTACAGAATTCAAAACTTCATGGAGATGATTACCCAATTATCTCAGGTTATTAACAATGACCATAATAATGGGGAACTTCCTCCTTCACCAAAGAGAGATAAACTGGCTATTGAATGTTTTATGCGGCAACGATCACTGACGTTTAATGGATCTTCCAATCCACTAGTTGCGGAACAGTGGGTCAACTCCATGGATAAGATCTTTTCTGTTCTTCACTATTCTGATACGGAGAAGGTGACACTAGCCATTTATCTTCTAGATGGAGAGGCTGATCAATGGTGGGATTTAATTAAGAACACCAAGCCAAGGGAGGAAATTGAAGAGATGGAATGGGAAGACTTTAAGATAATGTTTCTTAACAAGTATTTCCCAAGAACTCTTCGCACGAAGATGGAGAGAGAATTAATAGAGATCAAGAAAAAAGAAGGAGAATCTATCACAACCTATGAAGTGAATTTTACAAGGCTTTCAAGGTACGCTTCGGGTTTTGTTATCAACAATGATAGCAAAATTGATAGATTATTTAGTGGATTAAAACCACACCTTCGAAAGGCTCTTGCAATTAGAGACTTTGGGAGTTATGAAGAAGTTTTTTGGTGTGCTCTCAAAGTGGAGATGGATTTTGGAGAATGGTCCCATGGCTATGGTAATAAGAAATGAAAGATGGAGTTTCAAGCTGGTGGATCTAATGACAAAGGTGGGAGGAAAACTCAACGACTCACATGCCAAAAATGTGGGAAGTTTCACCATGGGAACTACCTCAAAGGGATGGGGAAAAGATTCAAGTGTGGGAAAAAAAGGAAACCATGATCAAGATTGTTAAAAATACATAAAAAGGAAGGATAATGTGGAAAAATAAAGGAGAGAACCACTCATGGTTTAATGCTACAACTGTAGGGAGCTAGGGAACTATGCAAACGAGTGCACTAAACCTCGAGTTCTCGAGGGTAATCAGTGTCAGCAGCCACCAAAGCCAAAGGAACAAGGGAAAGATTATGCCATCACTACTGCGGAAGTGGATCAATATAATGAAGTCGTATAAGGTACACTTCCTATTCACTCAAGAATGGAAAAAGTGTTATTTGATTCCGGTTCTATGCATTCCTTTATATCTTGCAAGTTTGCTAAAACTATAGAATCGAAGCCCCAAAACCTTGAATTAGAGATATCTATAAAAACACCAAGTGGTGAAATCATTGCAACCCAAGTGTTTGACTCTTCTCCTATTGTTTTATGTGGGAAGATTCTTCTAGAAAATCTTGTAATACTTCCCTTGGTGGAATTCGATGCTATAATGGGAATGGATTGGCTCTCGTTATATAGAACACATATCAACTGTTGGGAAAAGGAAATATCCTTTCATATTCTGAACCATCCCATGCTCCTCTAAAAATTCAAGGAAGATCATGAATATTCTTTGAAAAATCCTTCATCTGTGTGGGTGTTGATTCCCTATGAAGAATCATACCTTGCCCAAATGGTTGAGTCAAAGGAAGGTACCAACCTTGTGGAAATGCCCATCATGAGGGAATACGGTGATGTATTTCCTGAAGAGTTACCTAGAATTCCCCTGGATCATGAGGTGTAGTTCTCAATATAACTCATACCCGGAGCTACTCCTATCTCAAAGTGTCCCTATAGTATGGCTCCTATCGAACTGGAGGAGTTAAAGAAGCAGTTGTAAGAGCATCTGGACAAAGGGTTCATACGCCCTAGTGCATCACCTTGGGGTGCGCCAGTGCTCTTTGTGAAGAAGAAGGATGGAACAATGCGGCTATGTATCAATTATTGGAAACTCAACAAGATCACTATAAAGAAAAAGTGTCCTCTTACAAGTATTGACACCTTGTTCAACTAGTTAAGAGAAGATCAATACTTCTCAAAGGTGGATCTTCATTCTGGATATCATCAGCTAAAGATGAAGAAGGAAGATATTCAGAAGACTGCCTTCCGTACAAGGTATGGGAACTATGAGTTTCTGGTGATTCCCATCAGACTTACTAATGCCCCTGAAATCTTTATGGATTTTATGAATAGAGTCTTTAGACATTACCTTGACAAATTTTTGGTAGTGTTTATTGATGATATTCTCATCTACTCCAAGAGCAAGGAGGAACATGAAGAACATCTAAGACTTGTGTTGGCGACATTGAGAAAGGATAAGTTGTACACCAAGTTCAGCAAGTGTGACTTTTGGATGAATCAAGTCATGTTATTGGGACATGTGATCACAAGTGAGGGAATTTCTTTGGATCCTTCAAAAACAAAGGTGATTGAGGAATGGCCCAGGACCTCTAGTGTCACCAAAATCTGTAGTTTTCTTGGATTAGCTGGGTACTACTGATGTTTTGTGAGAAACTTCTCACAATTTTCAAGCCCGCTAACTAAGTTAACCATTAAAGGGGTAAAGTATGTCTAGACAGAAGAATGTGAGGGAAGCTTCAAGGAGCTAAAGATAAGGCTGATCACTACACCTGTACTCACACTACCGAAAAGTGGAGAAAGTTTTGTGATATATAGCGATGCTTCAAAGAAAGGCTTGGGTTGTGTACTCATGAAAAATGGCAATGTGATAGCCTATGCCTCATGACAGTTGAAGATACATGAGTAGAACTACCCAACGCATGATCTAGAGCTGGCAGCCGTGATTTTTTCCTTGAAAATATGGTGTCACTACCTTTATAGTGAGAAGTGTGACATATACACTGACCACAAGAGCCTAAATTATATATTCACACAAAAGGATCTCAACATACATCAAAGGAGATGGTTAGAGCTAATCAAGGATTACAATTACTCCATTCACTATCATCCTGGAAAGGCGAACAAGGTAGCTGATGCTCTAACTAGAAAAGAACCTGCTACTCTATCCATGCTGTGGATTGAGAAAGACCCTATCTTCTTGGATATGCAAAGGATGGATTTAGAAATAATAAGGGTAGGGGATACATCCTACCTTGCCCAAAATGATTGCGCAACCATCCATCCAAGATAAGATTAAGGAAGCACAAAGGGATGATGTGGAGATACAAAAGAGGGTGAATGCAGTAAAGGAAGGGAAGTTGCACGAGTTCCATATCAACGATGATGGTGTGATTCGGTTTGGAACGCAAGGAGATATTGTAAAATGCACATAGCTCAACATTATCTATCTATCCTGGTAGCACCAAGATGTACTATGATCTCTGAGAACACTTCTGGTGGGATTACATGAAGAAGGAGATTTCATAATATATATCAAGGTTCTTGGTATGTTAGAAAGTTAAAGAAAAGCAAAAACAGTCCAAAGGGTTGATGCATCCATTTCCTATACCCATGTGGAAATGGGATAATGTTACTATGGACTTTGTCATGGGTCTCCCGAAGACGTCGAAGGGAAATAATGCGATATGGGTTGTGATTGACCGACTCACCAAGACTGCCCATTTTATCACTATTCGGAAAGATCTATCGCTTGAACAACTTGCAAATATATATGCAAAGGAAGTGGTGAGATTGCATGGTGTTCCACTATCAATTATCTCTGACCATGATCCAAGGTTCACATCTTAATTATGGAGGAGCCTTCAACATGCTTTGAGTACTAAATTAAATTTCATCACGGCCTATCACCCCCAAACCAATGGCCAATATGAAAGGACTATTCAGATGCTTGAAGACATGCTAAGAGATTTCTCTCTAGAATTCAAAGGTGGGTGGGATTAGAATCTCCTATTGGTTGAGTTCTCATACAACAATAGCTTCTACTCAAGTATTCAGATGGATCCATATGAAGCTCTGTATGGAAAGCGATGCGGAACTCCAACCTGTTGGGATGAAGTTGGAGAAAGAAAGCTACTTGGACCTGATCTTGTGCAAGAGATGACAGAGAAGGTTCAAGTCATCTAGAAACACATCAAAGATTCTCAGAGTCAGAAAAAGATCTATACTGACAACCGTCGAAGCGACTTGGAGTTCGATATTGGAGATAAAGTCTTCCTTTGAAATTCACCATGGAAGAGAGTCATGTGATTTGGGAGTAAAGGGAAGTTAAGCCCAAGATACATTGGCCCCTTTGAAATCTTTGATTGTATAGGAGTCATGGCCTATTAGCTTACACTTCCACTGAATATGGCTCAGTTTCATGATGTTTTTCACGTATCACTCCTAAGGAAGTACATACCTGATCCCTCACATGTACTAAACTCAGAGGTGGTACAGATGGAAGATGATCTCTCTTATGAGGAGCAACTAGTAGAGATTCTGGACTGGAGAGATAAGGTTCTACCCAACAAGACAACCCACCTTGTCAAAGTGTTGTGGATGAACCATAAGTTTGAAGAAGCTACTTGGGAACCAGAGGAGTCGATGAAGGAGAATTACCCTCACCTGTTTGTGTAAAGTGAAATTTCAGGAGCGACATTTCATAAGGGTGGAAGAATGTAATGACCCAAAGTTTTTCAATGGAAATTACCTTCTTATAATTATGTCATAAAATCACATGAAAACACAACATAATGAACTATTATGTGCTAAGTGACCTTTAAACATAATTTTTTCACTTTGGTGTTTGGAATTTTGAAAATCTGACATACACAGTTGTGTTCAAGATGATTTTTGGGGTCCAATATGAAAAACTTAATTTTTGGTGAATAGTAACCTACCCTTATGAATATTAACTTACCCTTATGAATATTAGTACGACCCTTATTAATAGTAAATTTTCCAAAATAATAGTAACCTTACCCTTGAATAATTAAATAAAATTTAGGCATCTTAGAAAGTGACAATTTGACCATAGTAAACGTTTTGGTATTTTTAAGTCATAAATAATTAATTATAATTAATTAATTGATTTAAAAGAAAATTTATTTTCTTAAAATGTGTTAATAAATTAACAAATATTTGTCTTCTAGTTTTTAGATAATTTTATAAGACCCTACATAATTTTTGAAAGCATTATAAAATCAGTTTTAATTTTAAAAAATGTATTTTTCAAGTAAATTATGATTTTAATTAAATATTAAATTAATCATATTTAGAAAATTATTTTTTAAAAATGGAATTCATTTTTGGATTCTACATGTCAAAAAATGGTTTGGGTGAAATTTTAGTATTTTTATGAAATACTAGAATTTTTTATGAATAGTGAAATACTGTAATTTACAAAAATAAGCTAAATAAGCTAATTATAGAGTCATGTGTGATGTTCTGCTGATGTAAACCCACTTGTTTCAGTATAAAATGATAAAATTACTATTATTGGTCAATTAAGACTCACTATTACTTGTCTTGTGGGGAAATAATAAACTAATGAATCTTATATTGAGAAAAACCCTCTCCCCTCCACTATAAATACTACCCTTCACTCCCTCATTCCCTCACACCTATCAAGCATCAAGCCTTGTCTAAACTCTGCCCAAAAATCTTCCCTATCCCCTCTCCCACGTCCAAGAGCTTCTGGTCTCATCAAAAGACCAATCTTAGGCCCCTTAAGGAGGATCTCAAGAGGAGGATTCAAGAGGTAATTTCTCTCCCTCTTCTCCTTTAATTTCCTTTAAATTTCAAGTTCTTTTCTTATTCTCTCCCAAACTATCTTCATCCAAATGGTATGATAACTCCAGTATCATACATATACTGGAATTTTATTATAATAATGTGATATTATATCATCCAACCCCCTTTATCCTCTTCTTTTTACTTTATAAAAGAAAACGTTGTTCGTAAGGTGTTGATATATCACCTTCAAGAACGACATGTTTTCTTTTTTACATTTCTACCTTTAGATCTGGACATGAAACCATTTTTATGGTTGAAAAAGAATATTATATATTTATTATGTCCTATTTTAAGTTCTGTAACTAACTTATGTACATATTACTAAATGAGTAAACAAGACAAGTTCGTTGTGGTCGAAAAACCTCCCAAATTAACTCAAACAAGCATCATTTAATTTTTATCTAATGATTCATCCACATGGAATAAAATATAATTCATTATAAGATCATTTTAACTTCTTTAATATCATTAATAAAATGTAATATATGTTCTGTATGTTTATCCATGTTCTACATGATCTTCAATTCATGAATACATGTGAAACGTTCAAGAAAACCATAAAAATGAACATTCACGAACAATATTTTTAAACTCAATAACTCATCCAAAAGAACATAAAATAAATTAATGAAACAATAATGAACCATATTAATGTACACAAGGTTATTTAATTTTTAATTAATGAATCTAATGTGGTTATACAGGACATTAAAGAGAAGGGAGCATCCAGATACAAGGTAAGGGGAAATTCTTGAACCCCACTTTCATCCTTCAGGTTCTCCCTCTTTCACTCCTTTTTGATATGGTTACTCCTTAAAAATATTTCGTTCATCATTTTATTTACTATTATGGGATATACATGTTTTTTACTGGTATTTATGTCAAACCAATTGTTTTCCAAAATAACTCTTCTTTTAAGAACACATCTTTCACTTCTCATTCAAGATTGACAGTTCTTGTAACATGTATGTTATTCCCTCTTTCTTTTGGGAACCCAATGTTTATGAATGTGTTCTTATGAGATGAAACCCATTCCTTTCCATGGGTTAGTTATGTTCATTTTTTTTATATTTTCATTGTGTAATTCATGATAAATGATAATGTTATGATGTGATGGGTATGCCCGGAATTATATAGCACAATATGAATGTTTCAATGTGACGGGTGCGCCCAGAATTATACAGTGCTCCAATGCATTGGGTAAAGTGATGAATCTCATGAGTAAATGTGAAATAATGTGTGAAAAAGATTATATCTTTTTTCACAAGTACGTGTGGTAGTTAGACACTAAGACATAATGTTTCATTTTTATGCATTTCCACATTTCAAGTCTTATATTTATGCTTCCCCTTATGTTCATGATCCTTTGACTATGTTATGATTATGCTCACCCATGCTATATTGTTCTTATCTGTCTCCTTATTGGGATTCTAGATCACCCCTTTTGATGTATATCCTTAGGTGACTACATGTACTAAGGAGAGGTCAAGTTCCAATAAGAAGCTAGAGAAGAATAAATAAAAAAAAAGTTTATGCTCAATGTTGTAATTGTTATGTATGGTCCTAGTTTTTCCAAGACACTAAACCATTGGATCCTCTATGTGTAATACTATTATGTTTTTTATCTTTAAAATGATGTAATAGTAATGTAAGAAAAGGCTGGGTCACTATTGTTACCTAGTAAAAATGGGAATTTGTACGGTTTGGTTTCACGGTCGTATGCCAACCGTGTGAGGTGCCACTGTTCAAAAAAACACCTTCTGCACAGTTTACTCTAAATCATACGCAGAGTCAGTTTCCTCCAAAAAGATGGGTTTCGGCTCCAAACAAGCCTCAGATACCCTTGGAACCTTAACTAACTCATTAGGCATCCATATTAGGTCAAAATTAAAGATTTAGACCGAAATTTTAAAGGATCCATACCTGAGTAAAAAACTGGGTTCTTACAGTCTTCCCCCTTAAAAGAACTCACCCTCGAGTTCTTTTTCCAAGGGTAAGGAAACACTAACTGAGAATATCTCTGGCCATTGGGCACATATTTTGGTTTCCTTCTCCCAAGTCTCATCTTGTACTTGGCCATGCTGCCATAGCGCCCATACCAGAGGGACAGACTTGCCTCGGAGAGCCTTCGTGATTCGGTCAACGATGCTTATTAAATACTCCTCAAAGGTAGAATCAGCTTCTAACTCAACTTCCTCAGGATCAAAGGTATGATACGGGTCAGTGTGATGTAGGCGAAGCTGTGAGACATGAAAGACGTCATCCATGGCATAGTACCTCTGAGGTAGTAGCAACCGATAAGATACCGACCCGACTCTCTCTAGAATTTCAAATGGCCCAGCATAATGAGGTGAAAACTATCCCTACTTATGTAACCGTCTATAACCTATTCTAGGTGATACCTAAATAAAAACATGATCCCCAACCTCAAACTCAAGAGTTCTTCGATGGCGATCATCATATTATTTCTATCTATAATGAGCAGTAGTCATACACTGCCTATTCAGCTAGAATTATTCTAAAGTCTCCTGAACGAGACGTGGACATAATAGGGCTACCTCACCTACCTCTAGCTAGTATAGGGGTGAACGGAATGGCCTACCATATAAGTCCTCAAAAGGATCCATCTTAATCATCACTTGGAAACTATTATTATATACTAACTCGATGAGAGGGATATGATTCTCCCAAGAACCGCCAAAATCAAGGATGCATGCTCGGAGCATATCCTGCAAAACCTATATTTTTCATTCTGATTGTTCATTGGTATGAGGGTGAAAAGTTATGCTTAGAAACACCTGATTTCCCATAGCTTTCTACAAATATTTCCAGAATTGTGAAGTGAAACGAGGATCCCTATCTTAAATGATAGTACGTGGAACTTCGTGTAGTCATATAATCTCACGGACATATAGTCTTCCCAGCTCATCAACTGAGAAAGTGTCCCAAATAGGAATAAAGTGGGATGATTTTGTTAGTTGGTCAATGACTACCCAGATAGCATCACTACCCCTCGGAGAACTAGGTAATACAGCTATAAAATCCATAGCAATATCTTCCCATTTCCATTTCGGGACTGGAAGTATCTATAACAATCCCATAGGTCTCTAGTGCTCCGCCTTCAGCTACTGACAGGTGGAATACCTAGTGATGAAACCTGCAATCTGACGTTTCATCCCAAGCCACCAATACTGGCATCGCATATCTCGACACATCTTCGAGATGCCTAGATGAACTACCCACTAGGAAGCGTGGTACTCTTTAATCAACTCTTATCTCACATATACAAGAACCCAGATATGTCCATGTAGACACAGGATGTCATCTCTATCCACAGACCAATCTGGAGGTGGGTTATCTCCTGATATACTCCCACAGAGGACCAAATCTTCAGGATATGAAAACTGCATACTCTTCACCTTCTCATGGAGGAAATAGGTAACTGTTAAGGCTGAGAGGTAAGATTTTTCATGACTATCATTAAACTTCAAATGAATTTTAGAAAATAGGGTCATTAACTTCCATTCATCATTGGCTTCCTGTATGGCCTATGTTTGAGTTTTCCAACTCAGTGCATCTATAACCACATTGCCTTTTCCAGGAATATAGGCAAGCTCAAAATCAAAGGATTGTAGATATTCAACCCTTCTTCATTGTTGGAGGTTCAAGTCATGCTGAGAAAAGATATATTTGAGGCTATTGTGATCTATATACACCACAAATCACTCACCCAAGAGATAATGTCTCCAGTAATGTAAGGCATGGACAACTGCTGCTAGCTCGAGGTCGTGTGTCAGGTAATTTCTCTCGTGAGGCCTCAACTTCCAAGATCTATATGCAATGACTTTGTCTTATTACATCAACACTGCTTCTAGTCCAATGCCTGATGCATCGCAGAAGATGATATAACCTTTACCAGGTTCAGGAAGGATCAGAATAGGTGTCATGAAAAGCCTCCCTTTTAGCTCCTAGAAGGCTTTCTTGCATTCTTCTGACCACGGGAACTTAACACCCTTCTTTGTAAGTATATTAATAGGTGAAGAAAGATGTGATAAGTCCTATATGAAATGCTTATAATATCCAGCGATCCCTAATAAACTCTTGATATCAAACACATTCTTAGGATTCTCCCCGGAGACTATAACACTAACCTTTTTAGGGTCAACAGATGATTCTGAAATAATATGGCCCAAGAAGTGGACCTTGTTGATCTAGAAGTTGCATTTGGAAAGCTTGGCATAAAGATGATTCTCTCTCAATGTAATCAGAACGATCTCAAGATGTTTGGCATGGTCGTTACGAGTGTGCGAATACACCAAGATTTTGTCCACAAATACCACAAAAAAAGATTCCAAGTAGGGATGGAAAGCCCTATTCATCAAAGCCATGAAAATGGAATGCACTTTTGTAAGACCGAACGACATAACAAGATACTCATACATACTATACTTGCTACAAAAATCTGTACGAGGTATGTCTAATGGTCTGACTCACACCTGATGATAACCCAATCTCAGGTCGATCTTAGAGAACATCTTTACTCCTTGGATCTGGTAAAAGAGATCATCTATTTGAGGAAGTGGATACTGGTTATTGACCATAAGCTGGTTCAACCTTCTATAATCCACGCATAAATGGAGAGTTCCATCCTCCTTCTTAGTGAAAATCATAGGAGAACCCCAAGAGGATGTACTAGGATGTATAAATCATTTGGCCCCTAAGTCCTATATCTTCTTCTTGAGATCCTAAAGCTCAGTAGGTGACATCATGTATGGAGGAATGGACACTGAAGCTACTCCTAGAACAAGATCTATTGCAAACTCTACCTCTCTCTCAGGAGGTAATCCAGAAAAGTCATCAGGAAAGAATTCCCTTAAACAATCAACTACTGGAGGGATATCAGTTTGAAGAAAACCATGATCCTCCGTGAAAATATTTTCAATATGGGCGGTCACTTCACCTAGCCCATGATGCTTTGGTCCCTCTCTCCCAGCTTGTACATCCTACTCACCCTTGAAAAGATAACTTTTTCCTTTTGGTGATGTAAAAGAAACCCTTCGACAATAAAAGTCTACAAAGGCGTGATAGTGGACCAACCAGTCCATCCCGAGAATGACATAGAAGCCCGTTATCTTGAGAAAAAAGAGATTCCAGAAGAAAAGGGAACTGCCTACCTCAAGGGGATAGTCCATGCACTGGCGTATGCCCTCCGTTCGTATTCCCAACAGTGTATCAAGGGTCATTGCACCATAGTGATATTGTATCTCTAGTCTGAGTCTTTCCACAATAGATATAGAAATAAAAGATTTTGAAGCACGTTTATCAAACAAAGAAGAGACAATAGTATAGGATACTATAATAGTACCTCACACTGTAGATGGTCCCGCAGCCTGATCCTCAGGTATTGGCTGTAAGTAATGAAACGGACCTGATCCATGGACATGTGCAATAGATAGATTACCACAATCATGACCACTATGTTGGTGTTGTTGGTGATTAGGGATCAGACTACCACGGCCATGACCTCCTCCTCGGCCAGATCTTCCAGTGCTACTCCAACTCCCCTCTTGACGTGGCACAAAAGAACTCACTCTTGAATGTGGAACTGAAGCTGATCCTTTTCCACTCAAAGTTGGTGGAAATGTCCTGCAAGAGAACTGAATATGACCCATACTACCACAAGACCGACAATCCATATGGTCTTTATCACACTGGGGATTCTTATGCCCTAGTCTTACATACTTATGACACACTATAGAGCTATCAAACTAGATACTCTGGTTGCCACTGCCCTGACGATAAACCTCAAGGGAACATTTCCTACCACCAGAACAACTACTAGCCTGACGCAGCACTGATCCTTTAAAACCAGTACTCACTCCATCCCTTATGTTATTCTTAGTTATAAGGGTTTGATCAACTATTGAAGATAAAGTAAGAAGTCGAAATACATTCACCTGAGTTTGGATGGCATACTGGAGCCCATCCTCAAAACGTTTAGTACGTGAAAGATCATCACCAGCTAGAAGTGGTGAAAAGTGCTACAAATTAGTGAAACATGCTGAATATTCAATAAATAACATAGAACCCTACTTGAGATGCATGAACTCTCTAGATCTTTCAGCTCTCAATGACTGAGAAAAGAACTGATCATAGAAGGTAGTCTAGAAGTCAACCCATAACATGCCCTGATGACGTCCAACCTGGGTAATGACATCCCACCAATGCTTGGCTGAATCCTGAAGCATATATATAGAAATATTGACTCTCCTATATGGATAAGTTTTTAGATGCTCAAAGATAGACAACATTTCCTCTAGCCAAGACTCAGTAGCCTAAGATCCTCCATCCCCTGAAAAAGTATAAGGATGTTGCTGCTAGAACTCATGGGTCAAATCAATCATCGTATTTGCAACCCGTGGAGCACCTTGCATAGACTTCATCAGGAATAGAAACTATCAAGGACTTGGGAATCAGTGCCCAGATTAGGTACAGAAGACGGTGCCTCAAGTGGTACTCCTGGAAGTAAGACTATAGGCTCAGGTCCCACCATGTCTGGAGCATGGTCGTCACCACCCTCCTGGCGAACAACAAGAGGATGTCGTGGCGACATTGGTCTACAAATTCCAAGAACACACCTTAGAAAAATCTTAGAAGCAAGGATATAGCATTAATAACAGAATATGAACATAAGAAAACTCACTACCCAAGGCATACTACCCAAACTACCTGCTTAGATGGCCAAGTATCAGTAAGTTCTCAAGTATAAGTTTTATGTCATTTCGCAGTTAATTCTTAGGTTCACTCTTTTACCTTTCATAAACATGACAAGGTAGAATAAGGATGTGAAACCAATTTGTTTTTTATTTAAGGATTCACTTTATAATGGATAATCATTTTTGATGAATCAGTTCCCATACACCTATCACCAAAAACGACACCCATTTACTTATAGCATAATGGTTTGACTCGGTAAATTACTCATTCCAACCCATTAGGGCCCATACACCTCATGAATTGAGACAGGCAATCACTAAATCGAAGCCAAAGTAATAGAATTACAAGAAACTATCACAACATCACTCAATAATCATAGGCATATCAAGTAATGAAAAACACTTAAATTCACCTATATGGCATGGAAATATGCATGGCATGTGAATTATAGGTGCCTATGATGATGCATGTATCAATACTCCTTTCCCTCATATCATCAGGATAAGGATGAAATTAATTCTCAAATGAATAATAAATAACAGTACCACACAATATGTTCATCACCCAACGATGAAATAATATCAATTGTAATAGGTAAAATAGAACAACAATTGCATTATGGGTAAATTGGATTTTACCCCAAAAATGGGTTCGCGACGCCCAAGCATGAATTTTGACCAAGTCCCAAGCGTTCATATTCTCAAATATATTGTCTCCAAATAGTAAAGTAAGAAAATAAACCACCTTTGATACCACTTTGTGACAACCCGGACCCGGATGCCATTTAACGGGTGCCCCAAGCCCGGTGGGCCACATGGCCTCATCCCATCTTCCCGAACGCCAGAAGTTGCTGACTAGCAGCGAGGGCCTAGGGTGTGTTTGTGGGAAGACTATTCACTCATTAGAAGAGTGTAGCACAAGGAAAGGAATATAATGGAATAATAAACAACGGAAGCAATATAAATAAATAGTAGAAGCAAACCAATGCAATAGATAAGCAAGAATAACAATAACTATATTAACTAGAGCAATGATGATGTAATGTTGTGTCACTAGAATACTGGAAAGCATGGATACAAGAAAATAGGCATAACATGTTCCAAAAGGTAAAAGAAAACAAATTCTACTCCAAGAATCCTGATATCCTACTCAATCATCTGCTATCAAGATCTATCCTATTAGCACACAATCAAGTATTAGTAGCTATATGCTTCCCTTTTTCAATACCTACAACCATGTAATCTACTCTGGGTACCAAACGGCACCCGAAGAGGGTGTGAGATAAATATCAGTGGGCCACCACCAATGGTGTCTATAACGTCTGGCCCATGTAATGGAATATAGCAGTGTGTAGGCATGCATATATATAAAGTAAAGCAATCATTACAATATAACTAAATAACCAAGTACCTGCTTTAGCCCTCGGCTGGTGTCTAAACATGTAACCTGTTCATTAATTAATCAATTACCATTTAATGCTAATAGGTCACGTGAGGCCTATCCAACACTAACATCACCTCATGACAGTATAAGTAGTGAAGGTCCCAAGATGTAACAAGGCAACCAGACAATTATATCCAGTGAGGGAGTTCCAGGGTAAAAACCAAGGTAACGTAAACTCACGGAAAGCTAACTCAGTAGTATCTGAGTCTAGCCAAGGGTTAAGAGTGTAATACAAGGATCTTAATGTAACAACCTAAGATTTAATAGTAATTTATTCTCTTTAAAGTAATTTAATAGCTTGTGCTACATGCAACATTGAGTTTGAGCGCGCCACGACTTACCAAACTAGACGTTCAAAAGCAGTTATGAATAGTATTAACTAAATTTTGAATTTTATATACTCCATATAATTTTATAATTCATATTATGTGTTTCTTAGACATAATATAAGAACAAATTCATTTTTTTCAGATAAAATAAGTATTTTTCAAAAAAATGCAATTTTACCACCTTTTAATGGAAAACCATTTTTAAAACCAATATTTGACACTTTTACATATTCAATTTAATGAAATTAAATTATCATTTAGAATCAGGATATAAAAATTTATTTTGGATAAATTTTTGGTACTTTTCTAATAACATTTATATTTTGATGAATATTGAAAAATACTAAATTTTAATTGAAAACAACTTTTTTAATCGAAATAATTTATAGTGTTAAATTATTTATTTGAATGGTTTATAAATATAATTAGATTATATTTTTATCATTTAATACAATTTAGGTTATTATAAGTAATTTCACATTTAAATTTTACATAAACACATGTCAATCTTTTGATAGTTTTTACTTTTTAAAAACCCGCTTTTCGGTTTTGACAACGGGAATTAATTTTAAATTAATTAATGAAACTTTTATGTTTTGAATTTGGTAAAATATAATTAATTTTTGAATTCATAATATCAAAATTATCTTAGGGGAAATTTTTGATATTTTTCTGAAAACATTCAATTTTTTATGAATAGTGAAAAACATTGTGTTATAGTTTAAAACCAACTTTTTATTTAAATAATTATTTATTTTATTTAAATTTATTGTAAGTCAAAATAGGTTTATAATACCTATATAAGTTCAATTTAATTCATTAGTGTCATTTTATAATAAAATTAGATGTATAAAATTTTATTGAACTTTTTACCGTCTTTTACCCACCTCCTTGGAGTATTTGCAAATTTACATAAAACTTAATTTTGCTGCTTCTGTGAGTTGAATTTAAAAAATTCGAGATACACGTTTGATATTAATATTTAAAATTTGGTTCAATAAGATGAAAATAATTTTTGGTGAATAGTATTTTTTTACTTTTATTTACCACAGTTAAAAGTAAATAGGGAAATTAAGGGTAATAATGATATTATTATTACCCTAACACATGTCCTAATTCTATTGGATAAGTGTAATTCGACCAAAAACAACCTTAGGAATAAAATATGATCCTTTAGTTCCACTTGGATTAGATTAGGACATTTATTATTATTTTATTTAAAGAAGAGTTAAAAGAGTTAAAATCAAAGTTTAATAACTAAAACATTTTTAATACAGGGCCATACATAAGATAAATTAAACTATAAATATTCATTAGAAATATAAAATTATTACATACATAATTTTATTTTATTTATATTTTTTAGTCGTTAAATAATTTAATTTATTTATGACATAATGATGATGAAGTAATTACCTAATTAATGAAATATTAAAATAATTGATATTATAAATATCCAAATAAATGTAATTTGAGACTTTTTATGAATTCCACTAATTTTATAAATTAATATGACATTTTAGGGTTGGTTAGATGAATTTTTTTTGAAGTAATAATGCTGTTATAAATTTAGAAAAAACAAAATACCAAATAGTGTCACAATTGATATAAAAGAGTTTTTAAAACAAATATTATATTATTAATTGATATTCTATTCCTAAAAATCTAAGGTTCGGCCAAAGGTCTTAAATAATATTATATATGTCATTAATGAATTACTTGAGGTTCTCTTGGAAGTTTATAGTATGTTTATTAACCATATAATATAAAAATACAAAGAGACATGGTAAATGTCAAACTATTTAACTAAGAGTTAAATCTAAAAGATAAAGCTAATATAATGACATAAACCTATATAAAACCTAATGGTTAAGTGGTTTTTGACCCATCCCCACCTTAGACTTTAAATAATTCATTTTGGATCCATTAGAAACCGAAAATTATTTTATTATAAAATAATATTTCTAGCTTTTCCTAACCTGCCCCTCACCCCTCTTATAAAAGGACCATTCCCCTTATCTCTAATTCACACCATGAAATCCATTTGTCTCGACCAACCCCTACCCAAATACCCTATAAACTATCCTTCATTAATCCTAGAGGCCTTAAATTAGTCATAATTCCAACCTAAGGATTCCTTTTGATCAAATCAAAAGGAAGAACCCGAAGAAGAGGTAAATATTTCATCACCTCTTTCAAGTTCATTTCTTCTTCCACTTCCTCTTTCTTTTTTTTCCATTATAAAATAATAAATCCAGTATCGTATATATAATTTAATGTTATTATAAATATGGTACAACCAAATTCATTGTTCTATCCATCCTTTGAATGACATGTCACCATACGTGTGTACGTACGGCTTACCGTCTCCACGTCGTGGTGTAATTGTTATTCAATACATTATTATTTGGATGGTTATAATAATGATGTTTAATTGGTGTAAATAATAAATATAACATTATAATGATTCTGTATATATGATATACCATCCAATTAAATATTATTTTAATATCAAAATAATGATATTGTCGCTCGTGCATACGTACGGATTACCGTCTCCACGAACGCAATAAGATTCATTCCCCATCATATCCATTCAAGACTAATTTTAATTAGATGATTAAAAATAATGTTTAAAGACTTAATATCATTCTTAATATGAATAAGATACATCCTATCCATAACAAACATTACTTACGTAACAAAGAATATAAAGGAAAACGAATCAGTTAACACCCGAAACGACGATAATACTAAAATATTATTAACAAAGCAATATTGAAAGATCATATATGATATCAAATTAATGTATATTATTCTTTTAAAATTTAATAAAAATTATTTCACCATTATATAGGATGTTAACCTACCCTATACCAAGGAAAAGTACAAGGTAAGGGGTTTCTTATCTCACTTTTAATTCTGTGAGATTTCCATTGTTCGCCACTTATTTATTGGATGTAGTGTATTGTGTACTGCCATTTCATATATATTATCATGATTCTCTTTATATTCATGGTATTATATGATTAATTTTGTGGTTATTAAATTTTGTTCATATGACTTTATTGATTACAACGAAGTAAGGGTTTTTCATCTCACTTTTTATTCCCAGGAGATTCATGCTATATTGGCCACTATTTCCTTTTGTGTGGAATATGTATTTTCCATTATTGTATTCTTGGTGTAATATACATTAATTTATGGGTATTTATATCTTTGTTTTATGATACTTCTTTCATGGGTTTTATGTTTCATAAGTTACCAAATCGGTAAGGGAATTTCAAATTTCAATTTCCACTCATTGGTCTTTACGCATACTTCATTGATTATTTTACTCCATGATTATGTGTGGAATCACTATTTATTATTTATGTAGTGATTTACCCTCCCCTTTTTGTGTATATACATTTGATACACATAATCACTCCATTGATAATTTTTCAAGTCATTGATATAAACTTGATCTTAACTCAATTTCCATTCATTGAGTTAAACATCCAAGTCATCGGTGTTGTTTTTACAAGAATATGTGTGAATGTACTCTGATTGATTTACACTAAATATCCAATAATATTGAGTGTATTTATATTTGTCACACATAATTATGACATTTATTTATTATTTTTCTAAGGATACTGTCTTTATAAGGGATTTCATCTTAATTTACATTCCTTTGAGACTTCTTTGTTGTTATGCACCAATTCACTTTTATATGGTGTATATACTATCCATTGACATAGTATATCATGAAATACTTTATTCTCAAGATATTATAAAGTTTTTATTACCTCAATTATTTGTATTCAAGCGTCTCTCATTTGGTTAGGAACTCTAACTAAAATATCATTTTAAATGTTTTAAAAATTTATTCTTCTAAATCTTTCTCATTAATGTCCATGTTTTAAAAATGGTTTTAAGGATTTATTTATATAGACATTAATGTTTTAAAATTAAAATTCCTTTTAAATGATTCAAAGTGGTATGGGACACTTTGATTTAGAAATCTATTTTTAAATGGCTTCTTGAAAAATAGTGTGACTTTTAAATGATTTCAAGAAAAAGGGGGATATTTCTCTCAAATGGTTTTGATGATTATTTTCATCTATGTCAATATCCTTCATTATTCTCGATTGAGGTTAATCTATTACAATACAATCTTCCATATTGTATTTAATGAGTTATGTTTGACTGTGGACGTGCTATTTTTATACCATTCATGGTTTGTGGATAAATTATTGACATTTTGTATGCTAGTTTTAATACGAATGTTTATGTTATGTTTCAAACTTTTCATATGAGGAATGCATTGGACTTAGTAAGTGATGGGTGGAGCCTGCTATAGATCCTCATTTCATCGTTAGGTCTCATGAGACAAAATATTTTCTTGGCACAAAGCCTTGACAAAATCTTATTTGTAGTCTTGGAACAAGGCCTTGACTCTGTGGTTATAAAAGTCTGGCATTATGCATTCCATCATTATGAAAGTGGCTATTGATATTGCATGTGATTATTTGACTAGTAGAATATCCATGTGAATAAGTAAATGAAATTATTTGATTTTATATTTTCCATATTATGATGAAGTTCAAGTTTAAAAGGATTTTGGTTTGGTCTTATAAATTGCCTTAAATGTTTATGCTTATTTATGAAATTTTTTGCTATATTTTTATCCTTACTGAGCATCTGAGCTCACTCGTTTCTATGTTTTATTTTTCCCAGGATGCGAAGAAGTATATTATGACTGACCTATAGGGAAAGTCTATGGGATCTCAGTGTTGTCTATGGAAACAATGTTGTTGTATTTTTCCATTTTATGAGGTAATGTAAACCTTATGAATGTATCTAGTACTTTCATGGTTACTAAACTAATCAATATTTTGAGACTTGATCTTTTGTGATCATGCCAATGAAACGTAATAATGCACCGACTCTGGTTAACTGGGGTCGGGGCATTACAGTTTGTATCAGAGGAAGTTTAGTACAAACCTTGGAAACTAGATTTAGATAAACTCTGATTAGATCACATATCCTTAAGATAGACTTTGAGGATTAGTATAGAAGAATTTCCTAGAATTTTTGTATTGTAGAGATTTTTTGATTTTTCCAAGAAATACATCCCTTTCTGGATATAGGAAGGTAGAGGCGGCTCTAGTACAGACGTACCTAGGGATAAAACCCGAAAACACTGCTTTGAGCTAGACTCAAATGGGAACAGGTGCACGACAATGGGCCTTGCTGCACTCTTGGTTATGACACTCTCGGGGGATATGCTTAGGATAATTCACATTTTCTTTACAAAACTATTTGAAGGATTTTAATATAAGATGAGAATAAATAATCTTCATTAATCCTAATGTGTTTTAGATTGAAAATAAGGTGTTATGATATTCTCTAAATGATTTTATGACTCACACTATGCTTTCTTGTGTTAGTCAATGGCTAGATTCCAAGGAAGTTATAGTAACATTGAATATGATGTACAAGGTGGGAATGGTGGAGGAAATGAGCAACAGAATGGAATTTTGATAGGTGTAAAAGATATTGTGTTCATGCCGAATTAGTTTTCCAAAAATATGATCAACAAAATATATATTAACCAACTCCCGAACTCAACAAAGAAGAGAAAGGCGGTGAATGATAAGAGCTCCAGTAGTGGAGACCATGGAGAAAAGAAAGCTCAATTTCAATCATGCAGGAAATGTGGAAGGAGACACCTAGGGAAGTGTCTCAATGGAACAAATAAATGCTTTATGTGTGGGAAAGAAGGACATAAAGTAAATAATTGCTGAGGAAAAATGAATATTACTATGGAAGAAAATAAAAATGATCCCAAGAATATATTTACAGTCATTTTCCATAAATATAGGGGACCTGGGCATTACCCGAGTGAATTCCCTATTCTATAGGATAACCCCTTGGTCAAGGAAGAACCTATGTGGAAATAAATGAATGGTAAAATGTTTAAAAGTATTAGTGCTCTTTGTTAATGGGATTACTTTGGAAGACTTTTCTCTTATGTGTAACCCTACAGTTTATTATGTGAAAATGCTATTTTTGGAATAATTGTGTTTTCTATTGTTGATATAGTTATAAATAACCATTTGGGTTTATATGATCCTTCAATTTGAGGCAATTACATGTTATTAAATTTTTGGATGAAAATGTGAGGTATGAGATAACATTTGTGGTGAAATTATGTTATAGTTATTTTGAGGAATTTATCTCATTTTGGGAACGTTATAAAATATAGTTTTTAAAAAAGGACAACACGGAGACCATGTGACAACCCATCGCATCGGACAAGCTATAGGAATCGAACCCACAACCATAGTGCGATTGGGATTTATCGCCTACCACTGGACTACATGAAGTCCCTGGTTAGTGTGACTAATTCTTTTTTGTTAAATGATTTTATTGATCAATAATAAGTTGATTTGGGATCTTATGTCTTATCAAATGTATGTCCTTAGTATAAGAAAATGGTTTTGGGATTAAGTGATAAATTTTATTTTGGAAGACGTTCGCTCTGTTGGGAATACTATATGCCTAAGGAAAATAGAATACTATGGGATTTCATTTGAGAAGTAATGGTGGATTTTTATCTATTTTTTTATTGTGGATTTATAGTGATTTGGGTTATTTATGGAAATGATTAACCTATTATAGAGAATATGTGATTAGGTTAATTACTTTTAAGTATGTGACTTTAAGAGTAGTCGATGTTATTTGGAAATACAATTTAACGTGGAAGACTACGTAATCAAATTCTTCTATGTTTTGGGTTTCAATATTAGTTTGGATTATATTGATGGATTTTAAGGACAATTTTTTATTGAATGGTATTTATTAAACTTTGGGTATTGGTGGTTTAATTTTTGAAATTAAGTTAAGTATCTCTTTCTCTAAAGGATTATCCTTTTGGGGGATCATCTGATCTTGTAATAACCATTTTGGTTTTGGTTAATCTCTAAAGACAAGGTAAATATATATAGTTTATCCTTTGTGGATTATTTGATTTTCTAGAAGTTGATTATAGCGCTTCATTTGTGACCATGTCATCTTGAACACTCATCGTTTGAAAAAAAAGATGAGTCAGTGGTAGAAATTTATTAAAGGATGAATCTCTACTTAAAAAGTAAGTATATCTCTTTATGTTCTTAGTCAATCTCATAAATAAATTCCTAAACTTTATGAAATGGAACTTAAAACAAAAAAATGTTATTTTTTTACTTTTTCTACTAGGAAACTAATGAACGTTTATATCATCACAAATTTGTGGTTTTCTTGTTGTTAACTTTTTCCAAATCATGTTTTCTATCACTCTCCACCAGAACGTGACACTTGTTTTATCTTCCATATCCAAGTTTTCCTACATGGAATCCTGGTGTGGGTTATCTTGGGTGACCTTTGTACTTCTCTTTCTTTCTTTTAAAGAGATAGTTTTATTGACTCTTTTTTCGATGTGAGACTTTCAATGAAGTTCCCAAGCCCAATTTTAAAATTTTGAGGATGCAATTTCCAAAAGGCAGGAATAATGTAACACCCTAAGATTTTATAGTAAGTTATTTTCTTTAAAGTAATTCAATAGATTACGCTACACGCAACACTGAGTTCGAACGCACCACTACTTACCAAACTAGCAGTTCAAAAGCGATTATTAATAGTATTAACTAAATTTTGAATTTTATATACTCCATATAATTTTATAATCCATATTATGTGTTTCTTAGACATAATATAAGAACAAATTCATTTTTTTCAGATAAAAGTATTTTTCAAAAAAATGAAATTTTACCACATTTTAATGGAAAACCCTTTTTAAAACCAATATTTGACACTTTTATATATTCAATTTAATGAAATTAAATTATTATTTAAAATCGGGACATAAAAATTTATTTTGGATAAATTTTTGGTACTTTTCTAATAACATTTATATTTTGATGAATACTGAAAAATACTAAATTTTAATTGAAAACAACTTTTTTAATCGAAATAATTTATAGTGTTAAATTATATATTTGAATGGTTTGGAAGTATAATTAGATTATATTTTTATCATTTAATACAATTTAAGTGATTATAAGTAATTTCATATTTAAATTTGACATAAACACATGTCAATCTTTTGATAGTTTTTACTTTTTAAAAACCTGCTTTTCGGTTTTGATAATGGGAATTGATTTTAAATTAATTAATGAAACTTAAATGTTTTCAATTTGTTAAAATAGAATTCATTTTTTAATTTTGAATATCAAAATTAGTTTAGGGTAAATTTTTGATATTTTTCTGAAAACATTCAATTTTTGATGAATAGTGAAAAACATTGCGTTATAGTTTAAAACCAAATTTTTATTTAAATAATTATTCATTTTATTTAAATTTATTTTAAGTAAAAATATGTTTATAATACCTATATACATTCAATGTAATTCATTGGTGTCATTTTATAATAAAATTAGATGTATAAAATCTTATTGAACTTTTTACCGTCTTTTACCCACCTCCTTGGAGTATTTGGAAATTTACATAAAACTTAATTTTACCACTTCTGTGGGTTGAATTTCAAAAATATGAGAGACACAGTTGATATTAATAAGTAAAATGTGGTTCAATAATATGAAAATAAATTTTGGTGAATAGTAACTTTTTACTTTTATTTACCACGGTTAAAAGTAAATAGAGTAATTAAGGGTAAAAATGATATTATTATTACCCTAACACATGTACTAATTCTATTGTATAAGTGTAATTAGATAAAAACCAACCTTAGGAATAAAATATGATCCTTTAGGTCCACTTGTATTAGATTATGACATTTATTATTATTTTATTTAAAGAAGAGTTAAAAGAGTTAAAATCAAAGTTTAATAACTAAAACATTTTTAATACAGGGTTATACATAAGATAAATTCGACTATAAATATTCATTAGAAAGATAAAATTATTTCCTACATAATGGTATTTTATTTATATTTTTTAAACATTAAATAATTTAATTTTTTTTATGACACAATGATGATGCATTAATTACCTAATTAATGAAATATTAAAATAATGGATATTATAAATATCCAAATAAATGTAATTTGAGAATTTTTATGAATTAAACTAATTTTATAGGTTAATATGACATGTTAGGGTTGGTTATATGAATTTTTTTAGAAGTAATAATGTTGTTATAAATTTAGAAAAAACAAAATACCAAATAGTGTCAAAATTGACATAAAAGTGTTTATAAAACAAATATTATATTATTAATTAATATTCTATTCCTAAAAATATAAGGTTCAGACAAAGGTCTTAAATAATATTATATATTTAATTAATGAACCACTTTAGTTTCTATTGGAAGTTTATAGTAAGGTTATTAACCATATAATATAAAAATACAAAGAGACATGGTAAATGTCAAACTATTTAACTAAGAGTTAAATCTAAAAGATAAAGTTAATATAGTGGCCCAAACCTATCTAAAACATATTTGTTGAGTGGTTTTTGACCCATAACAACCTTATACTTTAAATAATTCATTTTTGATCCATAATAAACCGAAAATTATTTTATTATAAAATAATATTTCTAGCTTTTCCTAAGGTGCCCCTCACCCCTCTTATAAAAGGACACTTCCCCTTCTCTCTAATTCACACCATCAAAGCCATTTGGATCATCCAAACCCTTCCCAAATACCCTCTAAAATGTCCTATATTAATCCTAGAGGCCTTCCTTTAGTTATAAATCCAACCTAAGGAGACCTTTTGATCAAATCAAAAGGAAGAACCCGAAGAAAAGGTAAATATTTCCTCACCTCTTACAAGTTCCTTTCTTCTTCCACTTCCTCTTTATTTGTTATTTCCATTCTAAAATAATAACTCCAGTATCTTCTATATACTGTGATGTTATTATAAATATGGTACAACCAAATTCATTATTCTATCTATCCTTTGAATGACATGTCACCATATGTGTGTACGTACGGCTTACCGTCTCCACATCGTGGTGTAATTGTTATTCAATACATTATTATTTGGATGGATATAATAATGATGTGTAATTGATGTAAATAATAAATATAACATGATAATTATTATTTATATATGATATACCATCCAATTATATATTATTTTAATATCAAAATAATGATATTGTTTCTTGTGCGTACGTACGAATTACCATCTCGGCGAACGCGATGAGATTCATTCCTCATCATATCAATTCAAGAATAATTTTCATTAGATGATTAAAAATAATGTTTAAAGACTTAATATAATTCTTAATATGAATAAGATACATCCTATCCACAACAAACATTACTTACGTAACAAATCATATAAAGGAATACGAATCAGTTAACACACGAAACGGCGATAATACTAAAATATTATTAACAAAGCAATATTGAAATATCATATATGATATCATATTAATGTATGTGATTATTATATAATTTAATGAAAATTATTTAACCATTATACATGAGGTTAACCTACCCTAGACCAAGTAAAAGTACAAGGTAAGGAGTTTCTTATCTCACTTTTAATTCTGTGAGATTTCCATTTTTTGCCACTTATTTATTGGATGTGGTGTATTGTGTACTCCAATTTGATATATATTATCATGATTCTATTTATATTCATGTTATTCTGTGATTAATTTGTTGGTTATTAACTTTTGGTCATACGACTCGATTGATTACAACTAAGTAAGGGTTTTTCATCTCACTTTTTATTCCCATGATATTCATGCTATATTGGCCACTATTTCCTTTTGTGTGGCATATGTATTTTCCATGATTGTATTCATGGTGTAATATAATTTAATTTATGGGTATTTACATCTTAATTTTATGATACTTCTTTTATGGGTTGTATGTTTCATAAGTTACCAAATCGGTAAGGGAATTTCAATTTTCAATTTCCACTCAGTGGTCTTTACACATACTTTATTGATTATTTTAATCCAAGATTATGTGTGGAATCACTATTTATTATTTATGTATTAATTTACACTCCCCTTTTATGGATATAAATTTGATACACATAATCACTACATTTATAATTTCTCAAGTCATTGATATAAACTTGATCTTAACTCAATTTCCATTCATTGAGTTAAACATCCATGTCATTGGTGTTGTTTTTACAAGAATATGTGTGAATGTCCTCTGATTTATTTACACTGAATATCCAATAATATTGAGTGTATTTATATTTTTCACACATAATTATGTCATTGATTTATCCTTTACCTAATGATACTGTCTATATAAGGGATTTCATCTCAATTTACATTCCTTTGAGACTTCTTTATTGTTATGCACCAATTCACTTTTATATGGTGTATATTCTATCCATTAACAAAGTATATCATTAAAAACTTTATTCTCAAGATATTATAAAGTTTTTATTACCTCAATTATTTTTATTCAATCGTCTCTCATTTGGTTAGGAACTCTAACTAAAATATCATTTTAAATGTTTTAAAAATTTATTCTTCTAAATCTTTCTCATTAATGTCCATGTTTTAAAAATGGTTTTAAGGATTTATTTATATGGACATTAATTTTTTAAAATTAAAATTCCATTTAAATGTTTCAAAGTGGTATGGGACACTTTTATTCAAAAAACTATTTTTAAATGGATTCTTGAAAAATAGTGTGACTTTTAAATGATTTCAAGAAAAAGGGGGATATTTCTCTCAAATAGTTTTGATGATTATTTTCATCTATGTCAATATCCTTCATTATTCCCTATTGAGGTTAATCTTTTACAATAAAATCTTACATATTGTATTGAATGAGTTATGTTTGACTGTGGATGTGCTATTTTTATATCATTCAATGTTTGTGGATAAAGTATTGACATTTTGTATGCTAGTTTTAATATGAATGTTTATGTTATGTTTAAAACTTTTCATATGAGGAATGAATTAGACTTAGTAAGTGATGGGTGGAGTCCTCTATAGCTCCTCGATGCATCGGTAGGTCTCATGAGACAAACTAGTGTCTTGGCACAAGGCCTTGACAAAATCTTATTTGTAGTCTTGGCACAAGGCCTTGACTATGTGGTTATGAAAGCCTGGCATTATGCATTCCATAATTATGAAAGTGGATATTGATATTGCATGTGATTATTATACTAGTAGAATATTTATTTGAATAATTAAATGGCATTATTTGATTTTATCTTTGCCATATTATGCTTAATTTCAAGTTTAAAAGGCTTTTGTTTTAGTCTTATACATTGCCTTAAATGTTTATGCTTATTTATGAAAGTTTCTGTTATATTGTTATCCTTACTGAGCATCTGAGCTCACCCCTTTCTATGTTTTATTTTTCCCAGGATGCAAAGAATTATATTATGACTGACCTGTAGTGATAGTCTATGGGATCTCAGTGTTTTCTATGGAAACAATATTGTTGTAGTTTTCCATTTTATGATGTAATGTAAACCTTATGAATGTATCTAGTACTTCCAAGGATACTAAATTAATCGGTCTTTCGAGACTTGATCTTTTGTGATCATGCCAATGATATTTAATAATGCGCCGACTCTGGTATTCTGGGGTTTGGGTGTTACACGCAATCCAAGTCATTCCACAATAAGCCACCTACCAAGTCCAAGGTGATTGACCAAGGTAAAACGGTGCTAATAAAATATAGGTCCCTATGGGCTTTCACCATGGAACCTACTAGTCAATGCTGGATCCAAGGAGTGTATATGTGGTATCCTGTAATAAGGAAAGGGACCCAACAGTATTATATCGAGCATCCAAGTAATAGACAAGAACTGGAGTCTAGGTGGGTATCAACCTAAGAAAATTGTATACTTGAATCAAAATGGGGTTCCCGAGACCCAAGGTATTCTCCTCTTAGAATCCAAGGTGATATCGAGTCAGTCCATTCCTATTTGATATTGTAATCATATAGTAGTTCGTTTGGTTCAAGTATTTCCTTCCATTAGTGTGGATAGGTCAAGTAGAGTTGAAACCATTTATTTTTGGGTCCAATCCTTGTCTTCCATTAGTGTGGATAATCCAAGTAGCATTGCAACCATTTAATCAAGTCTTAGTTAGCCATTAAGGCTTATTCAATTATTGAGGTTCACTCTGATACCTTCCATCAACATGGAAAGGGGTGTTACGAACATGTAACCTTTATTCAATATCTTGTTATTAAGGACAAGTTATATACTTAGTATACTTTCCATTTCACATTTCACTTTTAATAACCATTTGAAAGCACTTACCTTAGACGGGTCAATTGGTGAGCATATATGGTACATTCCATTATTCAATTCTTAGTAATAACAATCCATTTATGATAAGAGGTCTCACCTTTAGGAAGGTTAAAAAAGGCACACTTGAATAGTGGATCTAATGTACCGAACCACTAAAACCCAATTATAGCATAACCTTTGACATGGGGCGGATTGAGTTGTGGGTCTAACCACTAACAACTAATCACATAATTGGAAAGAGCATAATCATATGATTATAACAAGTATAATCATGGCATGTAAATTTAAGAAACAGTTTTCAACGAAAATGGTGGGCCCCACACAAACATTCCAAAAACAACAAACTTTAGGGATGAGTTATAGACCACTCACCTTAGGTTTGTATAATCCTTCTCCTCTGGTATCAGCCCTTTATTTTCCTCAGATTGAATTAGATCAAATAGAAGGTGAAAAATGCTCACATGGTGATATCTAGGTCAAGATTGAAAGAGAATAAGTATGGCTAAAGAGGACTCGAGTACTTACCGTTGTGCATCTAATGTGATGAAAAAAATCTTGATCGGATGTCAGGCAAAGGAGATCTCTTGATTCTAAGTTTAGATCCTAAAAAAGCTCCAAAATGAGAGAGAATTAGGTCAATCCCGCACAAACTTGGATTAGGGAGGAAGGGGTTGTCTTAATAGATCATTAAGGGTGTTTTGGACATTTTACACAGGTTTTTAGCCTGTGCACGGTTTGTCCACACAGTTTGTCAAACCATGCGCAAACTGTGTGAGACGGTTCTGCCCAAAAATCCTTCCTCTGCATGGTTTGATCAAATCATGTGCCACCCATGCATGGTTACCTAGGAAAAAAGGGATGTTCGCGTGGTTTGGTTGCACGGATGTGAGCCAACTGTGTGAGGTTCCACTGTCTGAAAAAACACCTTTTGCATGATTTACTCTAAACCGTGCGTAGAGTCTGTTTCCTCCATAAAGATGGGTTCCAGCTCCGAACAAGCCTCGCACACCCTGTAAACATTAACTAACTCATTAGGAATCCATATTAGGTCCAAAGTAAAGATTTAGACTGAAATTTTAAAGGATCCATACCTAATTGAAAAACTAGGTTCTTACAAGAATCAACTCATGTACTCCACCTGAGTACATTGTTGGTCTAAAACTACCATGCCAAGTCCAAGCCCTAGACAAGTAGTAGCAAAAGGAACTAGACAATTCCTAACTTGCGGCCATGAGATCTGTTGGGGTACTAAGTGACATCCTAAATAGGGTGTAAGTAAAACTCAATAGGACACCACCAATAGTGTCTAATGAATTTCCAATATGAGAATATAAAACATGATAGTGTGCAATATATAAATAAGGAAAGCAGTAATGTGGAGTTGAACCAAGGAATACTACATTCATTGGCCTGCATCAGCTGTATCTAGATAGATGAATAATATAGTAGTAATAGGACCCATGGATATAATCCCAAGCATCAAAAAAACATTAAAGGTTAATCCATAGAATGGGTCCAGGCATTCCCATGTATCAAAACCAGGTGAATCCAAGGAATACTCCAAGGAATTTTATGTATGGAACTGGAAAACTAACCCGTGATGATCAAGCCATGATGTTTAGCTCTAGAGTAGAATTTTAGAGATGAACCCTTTGCATTATAGTTTCTAAAATGCCTCTAACTGATCCCTAGAAGTAATTCTAAGGTAATATTAGGAGAATCTAGATTGGAATCTAAGGTATTCAGTGTCTGAGGACATCGAGCTGAATCTGGGAGCTGATCCTAGTAATTTTGGTGTTATTAGAGTTTCAAGGTGAATCTTTAGTGATAGGTCAAGGAATTCATGGATATATGACATTTTCTGGATCCAAGTAGAGATTACCCCTTGTAATTTTCACCAATGAACATATGACATCAATTGGGTTCATGCTTGGCATTCAAAACTATAATCCAAGACTTTACCATGGCATCTATCACTTTTAAACCATAAACAATCTCAATATAATTATAGGTCTTACAATTATAAGGTCATTAGGAAAGAAAGGGAAAAGTAACCAAGTCAAGCACACTTTATGGATCAAGACCATTTTGTTAAAACATACCCAAAGACTTTCATTAATTGTAAAACCATTTAATTCCATAATCCCATTCTCAAGTTATCATATTTCATTAAAGGTATTGTAACATACCATCACCATTTCCTTAATTTATATACTCCAAGGTTACCATAAAAATAATACATAAGTTCCAAGGCATTACAAGAAGGTAATCCAAGGCATTCAGGGTATATTTCATGGGTGCGAGTAAAGTAATCAAATCAAGGATTTTATTAAAATTAAACCACAACCTTAGAGTTCTCTCCCAAGGTTTCCCATATGGTACTTATATCATTTGACAATTAAATTAATCTATTTATTTTTATAAGTACATAACAAGAAATGAAATTTGGCTCTATCATTTATTCTTTACAACCTAAGTGCTTAAAAATATTTAAGTAACCCAAGACATTCCCATGGTCCATCTAAGAGTTCCATTAGTTAAGTGACATTCCTGACACACCCTAAGGTATGGTTGGCTCTATAACAACCCAAGCTTAATGTACATAGACATTAAAATACTTTTGAGTAATACTTAATACATTACACAAACAAACTCCCAAATACCGTATTAGTCTGGTGCCTTTGGAAACTTAGAACACAAACTTATAGTATAGTGAAATATCTTAAATGTTTCCCACAAAGATCTATCCCTTTATTACTCCTACCTAAAACCTTTCTTTATAACCAATGTAAAATAAAACATAAGAAAAGGGTGAGCTCAGATGCTTATTAAGAATAAACAAGGGATATGTGTAAATATAATCATGAGCATAAGGGTATGAGAAAATGATCATGAAAATAGGAGATCATAAACTGCATATCAAATATCATAAAAAGGAATCATGGCATGAATATTGGTAGTTCATAGGACATAAATCATAAGAAAATAAAGGGCATGATCCATGAAATCAAAACATTAACAAAAGATATGAAATTGTGACATACACATAAACTTATAACCTTATGAACATGTATAAATAGTAGCAGGTTCACTCATTAAATTAAGGACATGAAATTAGACCCTTGTATAAACATATGGAGATGAAAACCAGGTCCACACATAAAATTATGGACATGAAAATCAGGTCCATGCATAGAATTGGGAACATGAAATCAGGTTCATGCATAACATATATACCTCATGAGTTATCTATATATACCCAATTAATTTGAGGGAGGTATATATCCCACCCATTACATAATGAAAAACATACATATTTGTTCCACAAGAAAATAAATCATTCATAACCCATGAAAATAAATGGGTTTCTGTCATGACCCGACCCAACGGGGCTCGAGCCGTAACTCCCCAATCCCGCCTCCAATAGGCCAGGGGTTGGCGACTAGCACTGAATAGGTTATCACACACAAGGGAGGCATTAGCCTAAGGTACCTGTACACATGCACCCACATACACCTCCATGCAACAGTGCAGAGATATATATAAAACTGAATAGTAAATGCATGCATACAACTATCCCAAACTGAGTGCAATAGCAGTACGAAAAGGGAAAAATAGGGCCCACTAAAAAAAACTAAAAAGGCTTCCAACCTGCTCAGAAGGATGGGTACGCTGTCAAAAGCAACATCGGAAAGCTCCGCAGCACAGCTCCGGTAAGACTCCACAGTCAGTCTTGCTCACTTATATCCACCTGCTCCGAGTCCTCCTGGGACTCCGTCAAAAGGCATCTGGTCTGCACAAGACACAAACATGTGCGGACAAAGCCCATGAAGGTGTGAGTATAACAATACTCAGTAGGCACCCCAAAAAACAAAAACAAAAGAGATCAACTGAAATGCAATAGTCCGCTCATCCCAGCCAGAGGGAACCCACACGAGAGAGAAACTCCATCTCGTGACCACCATTGGCTAAACACAACTAGTCAGCTCAATCCAGGTGTATGCCCATATATACAACTTGAACATCTGCTTAGGTATACACCCAGACATATATCTCGAACAATGGCCCAGGTATATGCCCATACATATACCATGAACATCCAGATATACTCAACTCATGCACCAAGCCACATGAGGTACCGACCTCATCACCAGCAACGGTTCACAACCAAGAGAGCACGCTCCATAATCACTGTCATCCCAGATGACACTCGTCCGAGAGATACACTCCATCGGGTCCCACACAAACATCTCAGATGCGCACATGAGAGATCACGCTCGTCGGATATCGTCCCTGAGGAAACCTCACTGAAACAACATAAACACCAAACTCCTCAGATAGGGGATCGCTCCTGGGGTCCGATAGGGGATACAAGAAACCACATCGGTATACGAAGATCTCACAAATAGGGGATCACTCCTAGGGTCCGTTGGGGGATACCACAACCTGATATGGCATTCGTAGATCTCACTGATAGGGGGTCACTCCCAGGATTCACTGGTGGATACCACAACCTGATCTGGAGCTTGTCAAAAACATGACACTCAGATAGAGGATCGTCACCCATGTCACGACGGTCACGACAATACTGAAACCCTATCTGGTACATCTCATGCTGAAGGGGATCAAACCGATGATGTCGTAACCCTACAGAAACCACGCGCTGAGTAGGGGATCGCATAACCAACGATACTGCAACCCTACTATAATCCTCATGTTGAGTAGGGGATCGTATACCCGACAATGCCACAACCCTACGGAGCATGGCCCACTGCGTAGGGGATCATATTCTTGATGATGCCACAAACCCTACGGGGTTAACCTTCTAGATAGGGGATCGCCGCTTATGGATAAGTGTTCACAGCAATACCAAGAACCTGATCTAGGGAAATGATGCTAGAGGATCACACTCTGGGCCCATCGGAGCAATGCCACAACTCTAACAGATTAAACACTCCACCAAGAGGATCAAAAAACTATACTAAGGTTGTGATGTCGTGTGAACCCTCGTAGGAATGAACCAATGGAGTACCCTCAACCACTGCTAGTCCAAACTTCGCTAACCCGAGCGACCCGCCACAATGCCACACCGCACACCTTTATGGCCGATATCGAGTCCACCATCGCAATCCACATGTAAAAACATACAGGATAGGCTATTTACTCGCCCAAAACGGAAAACCAGTGAAAAGGAACTATTCATCATAGCTAGACCATTTGGGGCCCACACTATGATTCTGAAACTCATCAAGCGGATCATACCACTGCGATCCCCTCGGAAAAACACACGGAATCGACTACTCGATCATCCCAAACGGACACCCAGTGAAAAAGGTACTATTCACCGAAGCCATCCCGTGTGGGGCCCACACTACAATCCTGAAACCCATCAATTAGATCGTACCACTGCGATCCCCTCAGAAAAACACACAAGATCGACTACTCATTCGTCCAAAACGGACACCCGGCGGAAAAGTCGTGTTTCTCCGTAAACGTCCAAAACCAGCCTCGTGGGGCCCACATCCTGATCTCCATCCCAGCACCCAAAAACTATCATGAAAAGTCTGACTTACTATCAGGATCACAACGTCACTGACGGAACGTCAATCGGACGCTCCGTGTAAAAGTTACGGCTGGTCGAAGTTGGATAATAATAAAATATTATTATTATTTCAACATTTCATAGTCCTATGCCACAAAACCGACTCATAAGATTCTCAAAGTGAGTTCAAAAGGTCCGTCTCAACGCAAGTAATGTTTTTCTACAAATAGATCGCAAATCGGAGTTACGGTTTGCGAGTTACGGGGGTTTAAAGAACCCCCGGAAAAATCTGGCCGGACCACTGCAGGGTCGCCGGAAACCACCGTCTGCCTGACCGGACCGCCGCCGCCTACCGGAATCTGCCACGCCGCTACCGTCCTCACCGAAATCCTCCATGTCCACCACCGGAAAACTTCCGAGAGCCACCGGGAGCACCCCGGTGGTCCAAATTTAGATATGAAAAATGTTTCGGAAACCTCGGGACCTGAACTACACAACCCTTATGACTATTTGAAGAAAACTACACCTAAACGGGATTCGGGATTTTAAAACTCAAACCGCCTACCTTGCATGCAAAACGCCAACGTTCTGTCTTAGATCCGCGCTCCAAAGATTCCACTGCATGATCCTGGAGCGTCCGTCGTCGGAATCTGAGCTCGTGGGTGCTTCATTTGCTCAATTTGGAAGATCGCCGGTGAAATGGAGGAGGAAGGAGGAGGCTCCTCCTTGGAAAGGGGGGGTTGATTTTTATTATTATTTTTTTAATAAAAACTTCATTTTAACTCCCTGCCAACATGCCTCGGACCCAGCACCCGGCGCCGACTAAAATTATGTAGCGCCTAGGGTAAACACGGCGTTCTGAACGCAACGGCGCACTCAGAATTTTGATCTGAGACTCTATTCAGGATTTATTCGAGCCGACACGCATAAAAAAACTTTTCCATTTATTTATGAAAATTCCCCTGGTGGATTTTCTCATCGAAGGCCCGCTCCCGCAAAGTTTACACCCCGTATAGGGTAAACAGCATGCTTCGGACGCAACCATGCCCTCAGATTCCCGTCCTGAGCTACTGTTTAGGAGATAACACACCCCCTCCACGTGCATAGTATAAAAATAATTAATATTATTAAAATTTATTCCAGGAACATGGGCCTTGGAATCACACGCCGCCTTCGCACCTATCTCTGGAAATATTCGTAGGAATATTCCAAATTCTGACAGGGCCAAAACCCGAGTCGCTATAGTTTCATAAAACACTTCAGCATAGCATAACTTATAGAAAAGAACCAAAATTAAAGTACCAATCCATCATAAATATAAACCATTCAAAGAAATAATAATAATGGTATCATTGTTTCATAACCCCATTAAAACATAAGTAACATCAAATAACATGGTCTTAGATGAAAAATATTTTTAAAGGACTCTTGAAAACAATTCTTGAGGAAAATATCCCTTTTTCTTTGAAAAATGCTTTTTTGAACATAAAACTTTTTTGAAAACTTTTTTATTTGAAAATATATTTTAAAACTTATAAATTAAGATTTCAAAAAATGATGTACAGAATAAAAAGTTTCTTTAAAATCCTTTTCCTTGAAAATGATCTTAAGAGATCTTTTAAAAACATTTCTTGAGAAAAATAATCTTCAAACATTTTAAAGTGTCTCATACCACTTTGAAGCATTTGAATCATAATACCCATGAAATAATAAAATTAAATGAATCTTAAAATATCATTAAAGGAAGGATATTTCTGATATAAAATTTCAAATGTTAGTATATACACCTTCTAAAATAACATAGTTTCATAAAAAACATGTGTCTCAAAGAAGAAGAATTGAGACAAAACTACCTTACTCATTTGGTAACTTTTGAACCGTAAAATCCCATGAAATAAATACCATAAAATGGATATGTAAATACCCATAAATTAATGTATAAAATTCATATAATACATTCATGGGAATTATATACACCACAAAAAATAAATGAGTGATGAATAAGTCATGTATCTCCCGGAAATAAAAAGTGTGATGAAATTCTCTTACCTTAGGTCTGATTCCCTTCGTATGTATCTAAAACTAATTTATAGTAGTTTTATACATATTATTAACTTATAAGAGAATAAAATTAATATTTATTATATCATATATGAGTCATTTATGACATTATATTACCCATTTATTAATAATTCCAAGTTAAAGTAACGTTTCGGGTAATAATCGCTTTGTTTATCATATGTGTTTTGACTTGTTATTCCTGATCCTATTACTTAGAGAAAGATTTAATTACTGACAGAATGTAAAACATGATTTATATATCATATATATTTAGTATATAAATATATATATAATATAGATATATTAAATGAAATACACCATTCATGGAGACAGTAAGTTGTACATACGCATGAATGTTGTTTCTGTTTTCTTATTGTACTGAATGGAAGAAGGTAAATGAAATATATGTATATATATATTATTTATTTATAATTATTATGTCACATATTTAATATTTCTTCATTATATACATTTTTATAATAATTCTTGAAATGGTTAGCGTGAAAGATGAATCTCATTGCGTTGTGGAGACGGTAAGTCGTACGTACGCACAAGCGAGGATATCATACTCTTAATGAAAAAAAGGTGAAGAATTAGATGGTATATTAATTATAAAGGATCCATATTATTCCATATTAATTATTTATATCCATTATATCCATAATTATACCCATCCAAATAAAGTAGTGATGAAAAACAGATTACACCATGGTGTGGAGACGGTAATCTGTATATACGCACATGTGGTACTTTCATTTTTTCTAGGATGAATAAAAGGTGGAATATGGTTGTTACATAATAATAATAACATCAAATAATATTATTTATACTTTGGTTACTAATTTATAATGGAATAAACATATGAATAGAAAGTATAAGAAGAAACCATTTTGAAAGAGTCAGTAAGGAGATTACCTCTTCTTTGACGATTTCCCTCTAGATCTCCTCTTAGGGACACTAGAGTTGGTCTTTTGAGAATACCAACACCTCTATAATGTTAATAGAGAAGTTTATAATGGAAATTGGTAGGTTTTTGTTGATATTGAAGTCTCAATGTTGAGTGAGGAAGTGAGGGAGGAGGTGCCCTTTTATAATAGAGGTGCGGGTCACTTTTGGAAATCCCCAAAACATTAAAATATAATAAGATTATTCTTCATATAATACTTAAAAACAAACCATAAATTAAAATTAGAAGAAATTTTCCACCATATACTATAACCTTGTGATTATTTAACATTTTTTGTGATTTTTAAATAATTTAAAATTAATTCAATAAGATGTCATTATTGTCAAATTTAATACTATTCATTTAATTTGACTTCAAACACATCAAGATAAGGTGGGAATTAGAATATAATTATTTCATACATCTATAATATATCTTATATATCTATTAATTCTTTATAAACATTAACTAATCCAAAATATTTTAAAATTAATATTATTAAAATCAATTATTCTATTTTTATGTTAATTAAATAAATATTGTTCTAGCGTTGAAGAAGATTTTAAGGTAATTATATAACTTCTAAAAAATTAAAAATAAATTTATATAATGAAAATAATTTCATTTATATCAAAATATTTATTTATATTCATTCATAGCTTTATTTTTTCCCAATGTGGACACATAAAATATATTAAATATAATAGAGTGATACTTTGTAACTATCTTTGATTTAAATAATATATAATTTATTTTAATGGAAAATTTTCCATTAAACAACTCAAAATCGATCATAATATGATAAGGGTATAATATTATTTATCCAATAATTTTTTGATAATTTTTTGTTTTATTTTAAACCTTATCGTTTTGATTTACCCTTAGTTATTCTATTGTAATTTTAATTGTGGTAACAACATTTTAAATATTAAGAGGTTATAAATTATTACTTATATGTGTTCGATTGTATATAAATAGACATTTTATAAAATTTTATACCTTATCATAATATATTTTTATTTTTTAAATATTTTTATTAATTTTAATTAGTTTAATAAAATATTATTTTATAAAATATCATTAGTATCAATTTTGACACTATTCACAACTTTATCTTTATATAAAATCCAAATAACAAGATAATTTTGAAACAAATATTTTAATACACTACTAACATGTCATAGTCATATATAAAATTCATGTATCACCATAATTAATTAAAATTATATTTATTTTAATATTTTTTAATATCATTTATTTGATCCTTTTATTAATTAAATAATTAATTCATCATCATTGTTTCACAATTTAAGTTAATTATTTTATCACTAAAAATTATAAATAAATTATCATGATTTATATAAAAATTTTAGATTTAAATTTAATATTTATAGTTTAATTTATATTCTATATAACCCTATATTAAAAATTATTTACTTATTAAAATTATGAGTATGGCATCTTTAACTTAACTTTAAATAAAATATAATAAATGTCATATTCGTACCCTAGTGGCTTAAAAAGGTTATAATTTCATCCTAAATTTTAATTTAGTCAAAACCCTCTTATCCAATGAAATTAGGACAAGTGTTAGGGTAATTTTATAATATTATAATATTATTTTTACCTTTAACTATCTAATTTACCCTTAATCTAGGTAAATAAAAAATATAATAAATTTAATATTCACCAAAAGTTATGCTAATCCTATTAGACTAAAAAATTATACTAATTATAACCATGTATTTTTATTTTTCCAAATTCAATTCACAAAAGTAACTAAATTCAGTTTAACACTAATCCCCTAGATGTGGCGAGAAGGTGAGTAAAAGAGATGTTTAAAAGTTCAATATGTTTTTTTAATTTCACTATAAAATGATTCCAATGACCTAAATTGGATTAACATATGTATTAGTCATAAATTTTGACTTTAAACATCAATTTAAATTATAATAATTATTTAAACTAAAAAGGCATATTTTATCTACAATGGAGTATTTTTCACTATTCATCAAAAAATGTAACTTCTCATAAAAATAATAAAAATTAACCCTAAGTTAATTTTTACATTCCAAATTTAAAAATGATATTTATTTTATCAAATTAAATTTATAATAGTATCAAAAATTAATTTTATGGTTTTTTATATAAGGATGTGAAAATAAGTTCATTTTAGAAAATAGTAGTTTTAAACATATAAGGACTTTACTAAAAATTATATTTTTCATTATAAATATGTTATATTTATATAAAACAATTATAAATAATATTTTAAAATTAGTTATTACTATTTATATTACAAGTTTAAGAACTATTTTATAACTATCTCATTTAAATAATTATAATAGTAAAGTGTTGTTTCGTAGAAACTCAATGTTGTGTGTAATGCAAGCCAAGTCGATGTTGCATATAGTGCAAGATTACCTTAGTGTTTCATATAACGTAATAAAAACTTAGTGATTTTATATAATAACCAAAATCTATATTCAATTTTGTGTGAAGTGAAAATATCAAAAAGATTAAATTAATTCATAAAAAATAATTCCCAAAATCTCAGGGTGTTACATTCTACCCCCCTTAAAATAAATTTCACCCTTGAAATTCATCTAGGTTATCAAAGTTGTAATACTTGAAATTTACTTTCATAGAATCCCACATCGTAAAAAAATATTGAAACTTCCTTTTAAAAAGGAATGTTAGAAACATAACGGCTACCCAAAGTAACTCGTAACTAGGTTTCCACATAGAAGAACATAAGAGAATATTTGGACATTGAGTAAAAGCATAAATAATCATAGAGATTGATAAAGATCACTGATCATAAAAAATTGGGTGATCCAGAGAAAGTTAACAATCAAAAAACCATAAACTAAAGAAATGTTAAAGAGGTCATTGATATCATCAATAATAATGATAACATGACAACCTTTTACATCAAGATTCATTTCCTAATGTTGAATAATTTTCAAGATAATATATACTTACTTGATTCCATCATAACTTCACCCTTTTGTGTTCCAAGATCAATTTCCACTTCATCCCTTATTCTAATAAATGAAGTTGAATGTTTCATTCCTAAAACGTTAACATATCATGAGAAGAACGATAGGTTATTCTATCTATCTTCAACAAAAAAGTTAGAATAGGTTATAAAATATGTATAAATCCACCTATTATGAGATAATAATTTAATATCACAAACTTATTATAAGTTTAACTTAATATTTCTATAAATGGATAAGCCTGCAATCTCTCTAAAAGCTAAAAATCCAAAATTTTAGAAATAGGTTCACTAAACCAGCTTAACATTTATATCCCATATATCATAAGGAAATTATTGGTTCTCACATTCCAAACATGTGAATGCCTTAATCATGTATTCTCTTGAAACATATAAATAACCTTAATTACCATACATCTTTATTTAAAACATGCGTGTTTCCTTACTCCAAAGTTTATTGGATATATTCCTGAAGTCCAAAAAGTTGTAAACTTCATCCATGATAACATAAACCACTTTTCAAAAAATCCTTAATCAATTCCAAAGAAATCATTACCATATAATTTACTAATTAATATCTAACATATCCTTATCCAAATATCATTATCTCATCATCATGAACATATTAAGGGTTATCCTTACTTTAATTATGTGTTTTCCAAAAATATCACCTTATTACCTCAATCACTTTTCATGGTTACTAGTACCATTCATCGTATGATTTTAAATCCCTAAGGAAAAAAACTAAATTGAACCAATCATTATATATTCCCTTATTCTATAATACTATAAGTGAAATTATACAACATTATTCTTTAATTGCATTACATAAACACTTCAATCATCCAAATTTATTCTTAAATCATTACTTAGGCTTCATCATCTTAATCATTCCTTGAATGTGAAATATAAATCATATCTTAATGTTCCTAAACATCAATCTTATCATGATTCTTATGTTTAATATAAATAATATAGTAATAAAATTTCATATCTTTCTCATGTCATTTGTGGTCTCTTTATCCGTAGTAGTGTAACAAATACTCATACCTCCTTCTTGATTCTCTTTATGATATTTCCATTTCGGAAATTTCTTTTCATAATGCCCATACTTTCCACATATGAATCATTTAATGTTAACATTATTCCTTCTAGTTCCCACTATTTAATAATACTAGAAAGCATAGTGTTAACAATAATTATCATAGCAGGAAAACACATAATCATGAAAAATTACTTATAGGATACCTAAATCATGAAACCTACTTTTAAATCTATGAAACCTCAGGCTTATCCTTTGATATATACCTACAAATATCCTTATAAATATCACTAGATATCTCACTAAGTTTTATCATCTTAGTTTATAAAGGTTAAATAAACCTTCAATCTAATATCAACTATAGCAACCCAAGTTTGACGCACATAGAAATTGCATTACTTTTATGGAATACTTAATACATTAAAAACAAAAAAACTCCCAAAGACTATATTAGTCTAGTACCTTTGGAAATTTGTAACACAAAATTCTTGTCTAGTGAAATATCTTCAATGTTTCCCACAAAGATATCTCCCTTTATTACTTCTAACTAAAACCTTTCTTTATAACCTATGTAAAATAAAACATAAGAAATGTGTGATATCATATGCTCAGTAAGAATAAAAAAAGGAGATATGTAAACGTAATCATGAGTATAAGGTTATGAGAACATGATCATGAAAATATAATATCATACCCTGTATATCAAAGATCATAAACAGGAATAATGGCATAAAGATTGGCAGTTCATAAGACATAAATCATAAGGAAATAAAAGACATGATCCATGAAATATCACATTAATATAAGACATGAAATTGTGATATACACATAAAATTGTAACTTTTTGGGAATGTATAAATAGTAGTAGGTTCACTCATTAAATTAAGTACATGAAATTAGGCCCTTGTATAAACATATGGACATGAAAACCAGGACCATTCATAAAATTATGCACATTAAAACCAAGTTCATGCATTGAATTGTGAACATGAAATCAAGTTCATGCATAACATATATACCTCATGAGTTATCCATATTTACCCAATTAATTGGAGAGAGATATAGGTCCCATAAATCACATAATAAAAACCATACATATGTGTTCCACAAGAACATAAATCATTCATAACCCATGAAAATAAATGGGTTTCATAAAACACTTCATCATAGCATAACTTATGGAAAAGAAACAAAATTCATAAGTACCAATCCATCATAAACGTAAACCATTCAAAGAAAGAATAAGAATGGTATCATTGGTTTATAAACCCACTAAAACATAAGTAACATCAAATAACATGGTCTTATATGGAAAATAATTTTGATATAACTATTGAAAAAATTCTTGAGGAAAATATCCCTTTTTCTTTGAAAACGCATTTCAGCACATAAAACATTTTTGAAAACCTTTTTATTTGAAAATAAATTTTAAAAATTATAAATTAATATTTCAAAAAATGATTTAAAACATAAAAAATTTCTTTAAAATCATTTTCCTTGAAAATGAGATTAAGATTTCTTTTAAAAACATTTCTTGAGGAAAATAATCTTCAAACATTTCAAAGTGTCTCATACCACTTTGAATCATTTGAATAATAATACCCATGAAATAATAACATTAAAAAATATTAATATATCATTAAAATAATTATATTCATGATATAACATGTAAAATGGTAGTATATACACCTTTTAAAAGAACATAGGTGCATAAGAAACATGTGTCTTAAAGAAGGAGACAAAACTACCTTACTCATTTAGTAACTTTTGAACCATAAAACCCCATGAAATAGAGACCATAAAATTTATATTTAAATAACCATAAATTAAAGTATAAAAGTAATATAATACATACATGGGAATTATTTACACCACACAAAATAAATTAGTGATGAATAAGTCATGTATCTCATGGAAATAAAAAAGTGAGATGAAATTCCCTTACCTTAGGTCTAATTCCCTCTGTACGTATCTGAAACTCCTATATAGTGGTTTTATACATATTATTAACTTATAAAATAATATTAATAATATTTATGATATCATATATGAGTCATTTGTGATATTATACTACCCATTTATTAATAATTCCAAGTTAAAGTAACGTTTTGGGTAATAACCGCTTTGTTTATTATACGTGTTTTGACTTGTTATTCCTGATCCTATTACTTAGAGAATGATTTACTTACTTCAAAAATATATAAAATGATTTATATATCATATATATTTAATATATAAATATATATATATAAGATAGATATATGAAATGGAATACACCATTCATGGAGACGGTAAGTCATACGTACGTATGAACATTGTTTTTGTTTTTTTATCGTATTGAATGGAAGAAGGTAAATGAAATGTGTGTGTGTGTGTTTGTATTATTCCATTATAATTATTATGTCACATATTTAATATTTATTCATTATATACATTTTTTATAATCATTCTTTAAATGGTTAGCGTGGAAGATAAATCTCGTCGCATCGTGGAGACGTAAGTCATACATACACACGAGCGTTGATATCATTATCATAATGGAAAAGGGGTGATGAATTAGATGGTATATTAATTATATAGGATCCATATTATTCCATATTCATTATTTTTATATATTATATCCATCATTATACCCATCCAAATAAAGTAGTGATGAAAAAAATATTACACCACGGCGTGGAGGTGGTAAGCCGTATGTACGCACACGTGGTACTTTCATTTTTTGTAGGATGAATAAAAAGTGTAGTATGTTTTTTCCATAATAATAATAACATAAAATAATGTTTTTGATACTATATTTAATACTTTATAATGGAATAAACACAAGAATAGGAAGTAGAATAAGAAACAATTTTAAAAGAGTCGGTAAGGAGAATACCTCTTCTTCGACGATCTCCCTCTAGATCTCCTCTTAGGGACACTAGAGTTGATCTTTTGAGAATAAAAACACCTCTAGAATGTTAACATGGAAGTTTATAAAGTAAATTTTCAGGTTTTTGTCGATATTTAAGTCTCAATGTGGTGTGAGGAAGTGAGGGAGGAGGTTCCCTTTTATAATTGAGGTGAGGAGCACTTTTGGAAATCCCCAAAATATTAAAATATAATAAGATTATTCTAGATATAAATACTTAAAAATGAACCATAAATGAAAATTATAAGACAAGTTTGACCATATCATATAACCTTGTGATTATTTAATATTTTTGTGATTTTTAAATAATTTAAAATTAATTCAATAAGATATAATTATTGTCAAATTTAATACTAATCATTTAATTTGACTTCAAACACATCAAGACAAGGTGGGAATTTGAATATAATTCTTTCACACATATATAATATATCTTATAGATCTATTAAATTATTTATAAACATTAAATAATCCAAAATATTTCAAAATTAATATTATTAAAATAAATTATTATATTTTTCTGTTAATTAAATAAATATTGTTTTAGCATTGAAGAAGATTTTAAGGTAATTATATAACTTATAAAAAATAAAAATAAATTTATATAATGAAAATAATTTAATTTGTGTCAAAATATACATTTAGATTAATTCATAGCTTGATTTTGTCCCTATGTGGACACATAAAAGATATTAAATACAAGAGAGTAATACTTTATAGCTATCTTTGATTTAAATAATATATAATTTATTTTCATGTAAAAGTGTCAATTAAACAACAAAAAACAATAATAATGTGATAAGGGTAGAATAATCTTCATCTAATAGTTTTTGGACAAGTTTTGGTTTTATTTTAAATCTTAATATTTTGATTTACCATTAATTATTCTATATTAATTTTAATTATGGTAACAACATTCTAAATATTAAGATGTTATAAATTATTAATTATATGATTTTTATTGTCCATAAATGGACACTTTATTAAATTTTAAACCTTATAATAATCTATTTTTATTTTTTAAATATTTTTATGATTTTTAATAAATTTAATGAAATATTATTTTATAAAATATCATTGGTGTCAATTTTGACACTATTCACAACTTTGTCTTTATATAAAATCCAAAAATCAAGATAATTTCAAACCAAAATAGTTAAAACACTCATAACATGTCATATTAATCTATAAAATTCTTTTATCACCTTAATTAATTAAAATTATATTTATTTTAATATTTTTTTAATATCATTTATTTGATCGTTTTATTAATTAAACAATTGCTTCATCATCATTGTGTCACAATTTAAGTTAATTATTTTATTACTAAAAATTATAAATAAATTATAATGGTGTATATAATCATTTTATATTTAAGATTATTATTTATAGTCTAATTTATCTTATATATAAATCTATATTAAAAATTATTTACTTATTAAAATTATGAGTATGACATCTTTAAATTATCTTTAAATAAAATATAGTAAATGTCATATTCATACCCAAGTGGATTAAAAAGGTTATAATTTCATCCTAAGTTTTGAATTTAGTCTAAACCCATTTATCCAATGAAATTAGGACAATTGTTAGGGTAATTTTATAATATTATAATATTATTTTTACCTTTAATTATCTAATTTACCCTTAACCAAGGTAAATAAGAAATATAATAAAGTTACTCTTCACCAAAAATTATGTTGATACTATTAGAACAAAAATTTCATACTGATTATCATCATGTATGTATATTTTCTAAATTTAATTTACATAAGTAACTAAATTAAGTTTAACACTAATCTTTTAGATGTGGTGAGAAGGCAGGTAAAAGAGACGTTCAAAAGTTCAATATGTTTTTATATCTAATTTCATTATAAAATGATTCCAATGACCTAAATTGGGTTAACATATGTGTTATTGATATATTTTTACTTTAAAAATCAATTTAAATTATAATAATTATTTAAACCAAAAAGGCAGTTTTTATCTATAATGCAGTATTTTTCAATATTCATCAAAAAAATGAAACTTCTCATAAAAATACTAAAAATTAACCCTAGGTTAATTTTTACATTAAAAATTCAAAAATGGTGTTTATTTTATAAAATTAAATTTTTAATAGTATCTAAAATTAATTTTATTATTTTTCATAGAAGGACATGAAAAGAAGTTCATTTGAGAAAATGGTAGTTTTAAACATATAAGGACTTTACCAAAAAATATATTTTTCATTATAAATGTGTTCTATTTATATAAAACCATTATAACTAATATTTTAAAAGTATTTATTACTATTCATATTACAATTTTAATGGCTAGGTTATAACTATCTCATTTAAATAATTATAATAGTAAAGTGTTGTTTCACAAAAACTCAGTGTTGCATGTAACGCAATCCAAGTCAGTATTGCGTATAGTGAAAGCTTCTCATGGTGTTGTGTATAATGTAATATAAACTTAGTGATTCTATATAATAACAAAAATATATAATCAGTGTTGCTTGAAGTAAAAATATCAAAAAGATTAAATTAATTCATAAAAAAAAAATTCACAAAATCTCGAGGTGTTACAGGATCCAAATAGAATTTGGGGGTTTTTTAATTTCCAAACCAAACACACTCTAAGGAAATATTTTGTTTACACCTTAGGTATCATATTCAAGTAATTAAATCCAAACACATCCTAAGGGGTGGTTTCATTACTTAGGGGGAGAATTAATTTGGGCTTTACTAAGTGTCAATCCAAACATACATTATAAGGTTTTTAGGTTTCATAAAAAGTAAGGTTATCATTGGTGTTAATCCAAAATCACCCTAAGGGGTGGTTATAGTTAAGGTTTAAAACCTCAAATGGTGTAAGGGGGGACCATGCTACATCTAGTTTGGGCTTTAGGTGACAAATTAAAGGAATTATAAATTTTAGGGAAAACACTTGGAATTAATGGTGTGCGACACAAAGACATATTTTATAAACATCAAGAATTTTAGGTAAAAGCATATAGACCACCCACCTTATTATTTGGAAGATTCACTCATCAAGTATTGTCCACCATCTCATCCCAAATTGAGAGGAAATGAGAAACTAGAAAAATTCCCTATAAATAGGGAATATTAGCTAAAATAGGTGGAAATCAGCATGACAAAAAAAGAAACTAAGAAAGGAATCTAGAGGAGGGATAAAATTACCAAGGGATCTTGATCTAAATAAAAGACATCCTATTTATCCAAGAAATGGAGAAGATATCTCATGGAGGAATAGATAAATGAGAGGGTGCACGCTGAGCTGTTACGATTGAAAATGGGAGTAAAATAGGGTGAAACCTATTTAAGCATAGATAGGGAAATAATTATTTTTTCTATTTTAATGAGGTATATGGTTTGGTTGCATGGTTTGGAAAACCATGCACCAATAGTGTGGACTCACTATATGAAGCACCCCCCCCCACCTTGTACGATTATAGTTCATGGTTTACAAAATCACACACCAACCGTACAGACCCCCATTCACTTATTTAGACAACCATATATTATGTTGATCCCCTCACATGTTTTAAAGAAAGTGTGAAACTGTAAAAAATAGGCCACATAGTTGGGGTGAATGGATAGCACTAATTGTGCTCTTACCATGTGCCCTAAGTTGTAACTCTAAAAACATTAAACTTTGTTCCTGAAGATCCTGAGGATTATCTGAGTACTAGGAACACTCTCGGGCCCTAAGCCTTATCCAAAAACTCCCCTTTAATGTGTTTAAACTCTAATAATTCCATTATGAAACCCAATTTAAAAAACAGCCCATCCAATAGATTAAAAAGTCTATAATTCCTTTGGAATTCTCAATTTGTATGAATACAGGATCTTATAACCTCCCCATCATAGTACAACTCATCCCAGAGATGAACCCAGGGAAAATGGCATTTTAACCATGCTTGATCCACAAAAGAGGATACACTAAAGATCAAAATTACATATTGAGGCTCGATTCCAAACCCAAACACCCTCTTCAAAGTTAGAATATAACATTCCATGAATTCACATTCAAATTAAACACTCAGAGAGTATGGGTCCAAATAATCAAACAACTCAACTTACATTGGTCATAACCTCATGATCTTCCCATGACATTCTCCTCGAATTGTCAAATACAATATGATAACACTAACTTGTTACACCATCTCATTTCCAACCATAACTGGGTTGATCATATAACTTTTACTTCAAGACTTGAAAAGAAAACCCAATAAGGTTTACACTTATCTCTCTATCCAACATAAGATCACCTATTAGTCTATCCCTGACTAATTTCCAACACAAGAACTAGACCTTAACCATCAACGCATTACTAAATATCTAGTCATGACACTTCACTATTAAATTCATTCCTAGATTTTCCTTTCCATCAACATCAATCCTTAAAGGTATATTTCATGGGCCTGACATAGAATATTCATTCCCAAGATACCTAGATGAAACTGTAGTCTTACTCCCCTAGACTATGTGCAAGAAGGGGAGTCGAACCTTCCCCATCCAACCTTACCTAAAATGCTTGGCTTAAGCTACCAAAATTCCATTAATTTTCTTGATCATGATTCCATTTCCTTGAGGGAATCTTGTGATCATATTCACACACTCACCAAAGTACATGCCTGGATTATGATATGCTTTAATGGTTGTATACACATCCAACCATATCACGATTATGAAATATTGCATGCATTGATGTGCCACCAAATCATCACAGTTCATAGGTCACTTATACATCTCGATCCTAAATCTAATATCTCTAACTAGTCCTTATACAACCACGATCCTTATCTCTTAAAGGTCATGATTCCCATGACCGATGAAATGCTCCCCACCATAGGAGTGTCCTAGTCATTGTTTTATTAAAAACAAGAAACTAATTCCTATGAAACACACTCCATCCACCACCAAACATAGTTTCTATATATGGAAAACAAGCTTATACCAAGTTCCAAAATGAAACTCCATCTTATCATGCACAACTACCCCACTCATGATAAGGGTTACTTTATTGAATAAATTGTGGTGTACCTCACACCACATGGATCTACTTCAAATTTTTAAAAGTGTAACTAAAACATTCATATTCGTATACACATACATGGTGATCTTCCCAAGACATGATCACGTACATCATGAGTACTAAACTCTAAATCCAAAACACTAACTCATATCAGTGGTGTTACAGCACCTGATCCTTTTATATTCTCATCTATATCTCTGGGATAGCTCAACTTTCCAATTTAATAGCTCATGGTTGCGACACTCATGATGAAACTCTTAATGCCCAGGTCAATCTACTCTAGTGGCGACCCGTGAACATATCCTTCAAGGAATCATGATGATTTTCCAAGTAATAATTAAATAACACATCTCAAGGTGCTTCCAATATTTCTTCACTCAAAACCTCAAGACTTGAAAAATTACCATCAAATCGAACATGGATCATACCACCAAGCCTTACTTCAACAGGCATCACTTATAGCACTGTGCACTTTATTGTTATTACTTTAGTGTAACAGTAACACCCATTTCATGCAATTCACATCACAATGGAATGATGCATCCTGTTATTCTATCGCTATTATAAAACATAAACCCAAAATTCATGGTGTTTCACATGATTAGTATCAGATTAATGACTTTCTAAGTTGGACATCACTAGAAAAATAAGGGTTTCATAACTCAATAAGCATATGACCATGCCCCTGGCATGTTATTCATTCTAAACTGAATCATCTATGATGATCATGTCTCTAAAAAGTCTTAAATTACCAAACAAACACCATCCTACCAAGTGAATCATTACACCAACTAAGAGTTCTAATCAAGCCCAAATGACATGTGAATGACACTTTCCATGCCTAAAACTCAGCACAAGCATCCACTGATGCTTCTTATCTATAAGGACACAACTACAACTGGGTTAACCCATCACTTTTAAGAATTAATTGACTCTAAAACTAGGGTTATTCCTATAAAGTCACTAGGACAACTATTACTCCCAGCAAAAGAAAAATTCCAACTAAGACTCACGAGTAACATCCATGTTCTCATACAAGGAATTACTCAAGAAATTCTAAAACTAATTCCCACACTAGGGTATTTTTTTTCAACATAATAAAATGTTTTATTTAATACATTACTTCAATTAACATTTTTCATAAACATTACTGGGCTCAGATAAATAAAATGTCAAGTACTAGTTATAAAGGAAATCACTTTATAAATTGTACTAGGCACTTTATTTAGTTGACACTACAAATCACTCTAGGAAAATTATCTTATAATTTCCTTTAAACCATTAATTATTTATAAGTTCTTATAATTAGGCTTATTTAAAGGAAATTTCAATCATAATATATAGAGGGAAACACCCTTTATGTTGTAACTGGAATTTTTATTAACTGATGCCTCATATCAATAAGGCCTAAAAACACATAAAATATCTTTTACCATATTAAGGTGATCAAATAAGTAATATTCCACCATAAACTTATATGAAAAATCATATGAGTGGTTATGGAAACATTAAATAACCATACCATTTAACATAAATATACCCCCATGGGGTTAAGTACCAAGGCATGTAAGGATGTTGTCGACCAACAGGGGTCAAGTCATACTAACTTGGGTTCATTTATATGAGTATCCATTCCCTATTTATGGAGGAAATGCTCAATAAATTACAATTGGAATCCCATTTAATTGAAAACCCTTTTTTCAAGAAATAAAATTTAGTAGGTTTAGATATAATTGTCCAATTATATAGGTTATTGTTCCCAATTTATGGAGGTTTCACTCTATAAATTATAATTGGTACACCATTTAACAACAACCATATTATATTTTCTTCTTAATTCGGGACTTATAATTTCACATTTTTTTATACATAGTGATTCAGTTATATGGATTTTCATTTCCAAGTTATGAAGGTACGCACCATTATATGTTACAATTGGTAATCCATTTAACTATAACTAGTTAAAACTCAGCTTATGAAACCATGATTCCAAGGATTTATTCATATTAAAAAAATAATTAAAATTTCATTATCAAGATATTTGGGAAAAACCAAATAGGTTTATGCCGATACATTATGTAACAAAAAAAATCTTTCAAGTAATTTTAGAATTTATAAGACTAGCAATCAAGCACAAGAAGAAAGCAATAGGTGATACAACCAATAAAACATCCATGACATGTTATATGGATGAAATATAAATCCCTATGTTCCTATAATGATGCATGAACACACACCCCCATGTCATAATATCCCACGAGTAGAAATCCCATAAATCAGTAACCACAAGAATGACATGCAATCACTCAAGGTGAAAAATAATCAGCTATAATAAAAAATAGAATGAAAAATAGTCTCATCCCTAGAAACTTGGTATGTCCCCTATGTATGGATTAACCATTCCCAGACACAAGCTATTTACCAAGATATGATACATTCCTAGTCTATTGTCTATTATCCCAAAACAATAATTAAAAAAAAAGAATCTGCCATTGATACCACTTTGTAGAATCCCCAACCTAGTTCACATATAAGTAACTGATTCAGAGGGCCACACAGCCTCAAGAATTCCTCTTCATATGTCATAGGTCGTTGACTAGCAGTAAGGTTATAATGATGGTATAATGGGGAGACTATACCCTCAAGATTAATACTAAATATAATTAAGGAATAAATAAAAAAAATAAACTGTAAATGGGTAATAATCAATTAATAACTAGAAAAACTAAATAATAAGTATCCATACAACCTATTATGATATAGAACTATTAAAAAAATTACATACAACATACATCATAAGTATTGGTCTAGATGAAAATAAATACATAAACATAAAGATCTACCTCTTGTAGACAGTCCGAGTATATGCTCGGATCATAACTCCCATGCCAAGTCCTAGCCCCAGACAAGTAACAACAAAAAGCACCAGCCAAGTCCTTATATATATCCATGATACCTACTCAGGTACCAAGAAACAACCCAAATAGGGTGTGAGTAAAACTAAATAGATCACCACCAAAAAAATCTAATGAATTTCTAGTCTATGAGTATAAAACATGATAGTGTGTAGTATATAAATAAGAAAAGTAGTAAGGTGGTGGTGAACTGGGGAAAACCACCTACTTTGGCATAGGCCAGCTATCTCTAACCATGTGAATAATAGAGTAGTAATAGGACCCATGGATATAAACCCAAGAATCCTAAAATAAGCATCAAAGGTGAATCCATGGAATGGTTCTGGGCATTCCCATGTATCAGAACCAGGTGAATCCAAGGAATATTATGAGTTATTTTATGTATGGAACTAATGATCCAACCCATGGTGATCAAGCCATGGTGTTTTTCTCTAGAGTAGAGTCTGAGGGATGAACCCTTAGCATTCCACTTTCTAAAAGGGTTCTAACCAAGCCTGAGGAGAAAGTGAAAGGTAATCTCGGTTCAGGATGGATTGGAATCCAAGGAGATAATTTGAGGCACTCCATGTCTGAGGACTCAAGATGAATTCGAGAGCTGGTCCCAATCATTCTAATATTTCCAAATTGTCTAAGTGAATTGTCAGTATTAGGATGAGGCATTCATGAATATAAGACATTGATTGGATCTAAGGTGGTATTACTGTAAAGACCCGTAAATTTCAAGGAAAATTTTTTCTTAAATTCTTAGGGATTTTACGAGTACGTAGTTTCTGACGGCACCTGATTCAGAGGCCCGGTGTGCCCGGAATCAATTTCTGAAGTTTAGCTTGGGTATGTTCAGTGAATGAACGAGTGGGTTTTTCTATCTTTTGAACCGGTGCTCGGATTTGAAATCTGAGGGCACCGATGGAACCGCAGTTCCGGTAATTGCTTAAGAGGAATTTTACCGTAGATGTGTTTGCACGGGAGAAGGAGTTTAATTATGTGGATTAAATAAAAATGGTGAATAAAATTTGTGGTACAAATTTTATTCTAAGTGGTTATATCCTAAGTGTGGAAGTTGGGGTGAGACCCACAAGTTACTAACTATCCATGTGTGTATAAAGGTGTGGTGGGGCCCAAACGAGCCCCAACCCTCCACATTCCCTAACTCCCTAAATCCCCCCTTTATTTGAGTAACTCCCCTCTCTCCCACATTAATTCTATCCAACATAACACCTAATTAATTAGACAACTCAAGTTTAATTAATTAAGTGAAATTGTTTTGAAATTTGAGTTTTTGAAATGAATGGAAAAATAATAAAATAAGGGAAGGCATTATTTTATTAGGTTAGTTTTTTTGTGTGAGGAAATTGGGGAGAGAGCTCTTTTCTCTTTGTAAGAACTTCATCCTCCCGTGAAGAACTTCATCCTTCCGTGAAGAACGTCACTCTTCAACGAAGAACGCCAATTCTCCGACGAAGAACGTTGACTCAGCGGTTCCAGTTTTCTCCATCCTATTCTTCCTCCACGACAAGGGAAGAGACACCGACATTCATCAACGTTTGTTGAGGTAAGGGTAAAGTTCAATTTTAATGAATTAAAATTGTGCTTGTTTTGTTGTTGATCATTTCGTTTGCTTTGGCCGCTTGATATCGTTATAACAGGAGGAGATCGGACCGCACAAACATGGATGATCCTCCTCCCCTTTTTATTGTTGATCTTCGATGTTGTTTAAAGCGAAGGATGTGTGGTGCCATTGCACCGCGCGGGGATGACGAGGACCGCGGCTGGAGCGGGCCGCGGCGGTGGTGTGCGGCGCTTTCGCGCCTCGACGGTCGAAGAAGGGTCGCGGCCTAAGGCCACGGTGGTCACCAGCAGGGGCAGCCGAGCTCGGCCGGCCACCGGCGCTCCAGGAGGTGGGACCCCCATGGGTCCCGCGGCGGTTCAACTGGCCGGCTATAAAGGTCGGCCATTCTTCCAGAAGACCAGGGGTCGTAACCCCCGGCAGTATTTAGGGCGGACCCCACAGGGTCCGCCGTTTCGGAGAAAAGGGGGCGGTGCCCCCCCCCCTCGCACACCGCTCAGCCGCGAGCTGAGCCGCGGCCGGCCTCCGAGCCGGGCCGGGATGCACCCCGCCGGGCCGGGCCGCGCCCAATTGGTCTAGACTCGGGTCGGGTCGACCTGGTTCGGGCTGACCCAGGGGGTATCGGGTCGGGTCAGACTGGGCCCAAACCCCCTACTTTCGGATCAAGTTTGTTCAAACGCCTGTATCTTGGCCTAAGGATCTCCGATCGACGCACCGTCAGTTTTGTTGGGATCCTTGGATCGAGAAGGTCGTTTCGGTATATTACACTCGAGGTTTCAGTGAAGTTTGTGTATGGCTGGGTTGGTTCAAACCTGAAACCAACAGGGCCCTTGGAACGGAAACGCTTATAACTTAACGAACAGACGTCCAAATAACGTGTCATCAATTACGTTGAATTCCTCTTAGTGAGACGGTTCTTTTGGCTTACTCATCTTATGGTTTGGATGCAACTGGAGTTCAGTCCGGTTGGTTTTAGCTTAAAAACCAACCGGGCCCCTGGGACGAAAAAGCCAATATCTCTCAGACCGGGCGTCTGGTCGATGCGTCATCTGTTGCGTTGAGTTCCTATTGACGAGATGGAAATTTTTGATACATCAACTCTGGACGTTGTGATATTTGATGTATCGACCCCTTGTCTCGTGGAGTGGACCCTCCCAGAATCGAGCGGGCTGTGTGCAGGAACCCTAGAGCTGGTTGCGACTGCGACGACGATGGCGACTGTACTTGGATCCTATGTGGGTTTGGCAGCGAGGAAGACTGTACTTGGATCCGCCATGGGTTCGGCAGCGATGACGACTTTACTTGGATCCTACATGGGTTCGGCAGCGATGGTTACTGTACTTGGATCCTACGTGGGTTCGGCAGCGACGACTTCTGTACTTGGATCCTACGTGGGTTCGGCAGAGGAGATGATTCAGAGGCTACATCTAATCATCTCCACCCCTCTTCATGAGTAGTATACCTGTGTGAGATGAGTCTTGACTTTCAATCATTATCTTCGATATGATTGACTTTCTTTCCTGTGTGGATTGGGTTGTCTGTGTGGATTGGGTTGTACTTTCCTGTGTGGACTGGGTTGAACTTGGGCTCGGAAGTTAGAGTTGAACTCGAATTGATGACTTAGGTATATGTATGGGAATATACCTAAGTAGTGTTGGTTGATACTTCGTATTTGTATCTTTCCTTTGTGGTTTATCCTTTGTGGATTCTGGGAGGACTTCGGGGGTCTCGGGGTCCCTACTGAGTATCGTATACTCACCCCTGTACGGGCTATGTCTGCACTACGTTGTATTGGTTTTAGATGACGGACAGCGATTATCGTGGTTGAGGCCTCAGGAGCGGGACGGTATACGGTGGTGGACTATCAGGTGGGACATACACGGAGTGGAAAGCCAGACTCGAGGAGCCGCTGAGACTATCTGTACTCACCCTTCAGGTGGGAGTTCCAGAGGACGTCTTGGTGGTTGTTGATTTACTTTTCAGACGTTGTACTTTCTTTTCTCAATTGTACTGTACTTTCAGTTGGGTTTGTATACTGGCCCATTTACTTTCCAGCACATACTTTTGTACTCAGTTTACTTAGTGTTTACTTCATCTTGCATACTCTCTGGTGTTTTTTTTCTTATATAAAGGCAATGTCTTCCCTTTTATCGGGATTTATGCCTTTGGTGCTGGTCGCCAGCCCCTGGCCTATGGAAGGCCGGCTTGGGGTAGTCATGGCACGGGCCCCGAAGATGGGTCGTGACAAATTGGTATCATAGGAGTTGGTTCTACCGCAGAACTCAGGACTCTGATAATTTCTTCTATGTGAAGCAATAGTGTTAAGGGTATTGAGTGTGGTTATCAGTCCAGGTAGTCCAGTGTTGGTGTGGTGGCTGACGTATCCATACACCAAGACCCTGACTTCTGATTTCCGACTCAGTTCACGAAAACATTGATTGCATGTGTGTTTCAAAGTTTTTTTGTGAATACTTTATGTCAGCTCACCAAGTATACTGTATTAACCGTGGCGCACCTGTTTCTTTTCAGGATGGCCCCATAACGGCAGCCAGCTAGGGTTCTGAGCTTTGTGCGAGATGGCAGCCCACCGAGCGACAAGGCCTCGGTGCAGGGCCCCATTACAGTGGAGGCACCGGCGGTACCTCTACCCGCCGAGCCACTGATGCCACCAGCCCCAGTAGCTGATAGTGCACGTCGCCTGAGTGCACTTCATGAGTTTCAGCGTCAGAGACCGCCCAGGTTCCATGGGGAGATGGACCCTCAGGCAGCCGAGGATTGGCTAGAGGATGTTGTTTGTGTCTTCAGATTGGTAGGGACACCAGCAGATCTTATGGTGATCCTTGCGGCGAGTCTCCTGCACGCGGCAGCAGGTAGATGGTGGAGCCTGATGCTCTAGGTGCACGACAAGGCATCTCTTCTTTGGACGGACTTCGAGAGCCTCTTCCGTTCGGAGTTCATTCTATCCACCCTCCGTGTGGTGCGTATTCAGGAGTTACTACAACTGCGGCAGGGCAGCATGGCAGTAGCCCAATACTCGGCGAGATTTACCAACCTCTCGCACTACTCCACGGACATGGTACGGGACCCATTCTTCCGGGCCTGGACCTTCGAGCGGGGACTGAGGTATGATATCATGGCTTTAATGATATCCCTAAACATTCTGACGCAATTAGGAGTACTGGAGCGAGCCCTTATTGTGGAGAGCTTTCTTGCTGAGCCTACACTAGCAGCGAGACCTACTGCAGGGCGACGCGTGGCAGAGTCTTCTGCAGCCGGCAGTAGATAGATGTCACAGAGGTCCAAGAGGACTAGAACATTTGGTGGGCGACCTCAGGATACTGGTTCGGAGGTGCGGGGCACACGTAGCAGAGCTAGTCATACGAGAGGGAGACAGTGCTATTCATGTGGCAGGCAGGGACACATGGCTCATGACTGCCCGACCCGCCATGCAAAGGAGCAGCAGACGGTTGACAGACCACCCAGGAAGAGGAAGAGGTTCGATTGTGGTGGTTCGTAGGGATTAGACAGACGAGGTAGAGGAGTTTTCCGAGTAGCAGGTGGTGGACGATGCTTCGGGGCTCTACCATCACCACCACCAGGAGGTCCACCCCTTCCACAGGGAGCTGGTGGGCAGAGGCAGGATCAGCTTCAGGCAGTGGAGGCCTATGACCACGGCGCACTTGAGATGATTTGAGGTACTATCTGTGTCTACTCTACCCTTTTTTCAGTTCTTATAGACACAAAAGTGAGTCATTCTTTCATTGCCGCTGCCCTTGTTCGGATCTTGGAGATTCCGATGGAGTCGTTGGCTCAATTCTTACGGCTAGAGACTTCTACGGGAGTAGACTCTATGATTACGCACTGGTTCTGGTAGTGTGATCTTACTCTAGGAGGCGAGAGCTTCGACTGGGATCTTCTTGTAGTGGCGTCGAGGCCTTACAATATTGTCTTGGGCATGGATTGGTTATTTACGGTCCATTCTCAGATCAACTGTATTAGGCGTAAGGTGTTGTGTGTCCGCACCGATGGGAGCAGGTTCACCTTCACTGGTGAGAAGGTAGCCTTTGTAGCACAGGATGTACTCACACAGAGGAGAGGACAGCCGATCACCCATCAGTTGGTTAGTCTCATCCTAGGATCAGTTGATGTGTGGAGTCCGAGTTTTCCCGTTGTGGTGGATCAGTATGCAGACGTTTTTCCTGAAGATGTTCTAGGACTACCTTCTCACAGGGAGGTAGACTTCTATATTGACTTGTGCCCCAGGATAGCCCCGATATCTACTCCAGCATATCAGATGGCTCCCGCTGAGCTTCGAGAGCTACGGGTACAGCTGGAGGAATTACAGGGCAAGGGATTCATCCGACCTAGTGTTTCACCTTGGGCTTCCCCGATTTTGTTCGCCAAGAAGGTGGACGGGAGCTTGCAACTGTGTGTCAACTACCGTTGCCTGAATCAGGTGACTGTGGAGAACAAGTATCCACTTCTGAGGATTTACGACCTCTTCGATCAGCTTAAGAGAGCACGATGGTTCTCGAAGATAAACCTCAGGTCAGGCTATCATTAGCTCAGAGTTCGAGATGAGGACGTGCAGAAAACGGCCTTCAGGTGTCGGTATGGCCACTATGAGTTCTTGGTTATGCCTTTTGGTGTAACCAACACTTCAGTAGTTTTCATGAGTCTCATGAACAGGATCTTCCAGCCTTACCTCGATCGATTTGTTGTAGTCTTCATCGACGAAAAATTGATTTACTCGACTACTGATGAGGAGCACGCCTACCACTTGCGGGTTGTACTGGATACACTTAGAGAGCACCAGCTTTATGGTAAGCTCTCGAAGTGTCAGTTCTGGATTCGATAGGTCCACTTCTTAGGGCATGTCATCTCTGAGGTGGGAGTTTTGGTGGATCCTGTGAAGATCGAGGCAGTGCTAGCTTGGGAGCCACCTAGGAGCGTGACGGAGGTGCGGAGTTTCCTAGGTCTGGTTGGGTACTATCGGAGATTTTTTCCAGACTTCTCCAGAGTTTCAGCACCACTTTCAGCTTTGACGAAGAAGGAGAAACCCTTCATGTGGTTAGATAGATGTCATCAGAGCTTCCAGGAGCTAATACAGAGATTGACCAGTGCACCCATCTTGAGGCTACCGGAGGAGGGAGTAGGGTACGTAGTTTACTGTGATGCATCAGGGACCGGACTCGGGTGTGTCCTGATGCAGGAGCGGGTAGTGATCACCTATGGATCACGATAGTTGAGGCAGCATGAGAAGAACTACTCTACCCATTACCTGGAGTTAGCAGCAGTGGTCTTCGCCTTGAATATGTGGTGGCACTATCTGATGGGCGAGCACTTTACAGTCTACTTTGTCCACCAGAGTCTCAGGTACATATTCTCGCTGAAGGACCTGAACCTGAGATAGCAGTGATGGCTCGAGTTTCTCTAGGACTATGACTTTGAGAAAGTCTATACTCCTAGGAAAGGGAATGTATTAGCTGATTCTCTCAGCAGGAGGTCGGGCATCCAGCTACTTGGAGAGGCGACGGAGCAGCTAGCCGCATTGCAGATATCCTTTGTGGATAGAGATGGGGAAGCCTTTCTACAGTCGCTCACAGTCACTCCTCCACTACTTCAGCAGGTCAGAGAGGCACAGCGTGGGGACGTTGACTGTGAGACGTGACGTGCACAGATATCCAAAGGACAGGCACCTGATGGATTCTCTGTAGGAGGAGAGAACGTCATCCTTTTCAGAGGATGTACCATAGTACCAGTTGCATTACAGGAGGAGGTTCTAAGAGAGTTTCACACTTCCCCATTGGCAGTACATCTAGGAGTAGCGAAGATGTACCAGGATCTCAGACGACAGCACTGGTGGCCAGGTATGAAGAAGGTTGTGGCAGATATCGTTTCTCGATGTCTCACCTGTCAGCAGGTGAAGGCGGAGCACCAGGTACCAGCAGGCTTGGTACATCCCTTGGAGGTCCCGGAGTGGAAGTGGGATGGGATATCTATGGATTTCTTGACAGGGCTTCCATGTACTTCCAGAGGACACGACTCTATTTGGGTGATTGTTGACCGACTCACCAAGTCGGACCACTTCTTACTTATCAGAGAGAAGGGCTCAGTGGAGAACTTAGGACGCCTCTATGTTCAGGAGATCATACGGCTTCATGGTGTGTAATCATCTATCATCTCTGATCGAGATTCTCACTTTACTTCCTGGCTTTGGAAGGGGTTACATGAGGCATTTGGGACGTAGCTACGCCTGAGCACCGCCTTTCACCCTCAGACGAATGGTCAAATGAATAGGACCATTCAGACTCTCGAGAACATGCTTCGTGCATGTGTCCTTGAATTTGGTCGCAGCTGGGAGGATCACCTACCCTTGGTGGAGTTTGCATACAACAACATCTACCACTCCACCATCGGGATGTCACCATACGAGGCATTGTACGGCCGACCTTTCAGATCACCTCTATGCTGGACAGACCCTGGGGATTCAGCACTTGTAGGACCAGAAATGGTCCCGGCTACGACGGAGAAGGTACAGATCATCCAGGAGAGGATGAGGACTACTCAGAGCTGACAGAAGTCCTATTCTGACAGGATTCGGAGACCACTAGAGTTCGAGGATGGTGACCACGTTTTCTTACGGGTCTCACCTCGACGTGGATTACGGAGATTTGGTCGGGGCAGCAAGTTATCTCCACACTTCATCGGACCATTCTAGGTTCTCAGCAGGATAAGTGAGGTGGCTTATCGCCTGGCTCTTCCACCTCAGTTGCACCGGGTGCACGATGTCTTCCACGTGTCTCAGCTTAGGAGATACGTGCATGACCTGACGCATGTCATTGATCACGGGGAGCTGGACATCAATGACGGGGCGATATTTGTGGAGGTTCCAGTGGAGATCGAGGATCGACAGGAGTGGGTCCTACATGGACGGTCGATTCTTCTAGCACGCATCAAGTGGCAGCATGGGAACCTCCAGGAGAGCACATGGGAGCGACAGGCTCAGATGCGTGCACAGTACCCTCATTTGTTTCCCTAGTTTATGATGTATCTTTACGGGGATGTAAATCCCTAAGGTGGGAGTAATGTAAAGACCCGTAAATTTCAAGGAAAATTTTTTCTTAAATTATTTGGGGTTTTACGAGTACGCAATTTCTGACGGAACCTGATTCCGAGGCCCGGTGTTCCCTGAATCAATTTTCGAAGTTTAGCTCGGGTACGTTCAGTGAACGAACGAGCGGGTTTTTCTATCTTTTGAACCGGTGCTCGGATTTGAAATCCGAGGGCACCGATGGAACCGCAGCGCTGGTAATCGCTTAAGAGGACTTTTACCGTAGATGTGTTTGCATGGGAGAAGGAGTTTAATTATGTGGATTAAATAAAAATAGTGAATAAAATTTATGGTACAAATTTTAATCTAAGTGGTTATATCCTAAGTGAGGAAGTTGGGGTGGGACCCACTAGTTACTAACTATCCATGTGAGGATAAAGGTGTGGTGGGACCCACACGAGCCCCAACCCTCCAAATTCCCTAACTCCCTAACTCCCCCTTTTATTTGAGTAACTCCCCTCTCTCCCACATTAATTCTTGCCAACATAACACCTAATTAATTAGACAACTCAAGTTTAATTAATTAAGTGAAATTGTTTTGAAATTTGATTTTTTGAAATGAATGGAAAAATAATAAAATAAGGGAAGGCATTATTTTATTAGGTTAGTTTTGTTGTGTGAGGAAATTGGGGAGAGTGCTCTTTTCTCTTTGGAAGAACTTCATCCTCCCGCGAAGAACTTCATCCTTCCGCGAAGAACGTCACTCTTCAACGAAGAACGTCAATTCTCCGACGAAGAACGTTGACTCGACGGTTCCGGTTTTCCCCATCCTCTTCTTCCTCTGCGACAAGGGAAGAGACACCGACGTTCTTCAACGTTTTCTGAGGTAGGGGTAAAGTTCAATTTTAATGAATTAAAATTGTGCTTGTTTTGTCGTTGAGAATTTCGTTTGCTTTGGCCGCTTGATATCGTTATAACGGGAGGATATCGGACTGCACAAACACGGATGATCCTCCTCCCCTTTTTATTGTTGATCTTCGATGTTGTTTAAAGCGAAGGCAGTGCGGTGCTATTACACCGCGCGGGGACAACGATGATCGCGGCCAGAGCGGGCCGTGGCAGTGGTGCGCAGCGCTGTCGCGCCACGCCAGAGAACCCAAGAGAGGTCGCGGACGGAGCGGGCCGCGGAGGAGGGGCGCGGCACCGTCGCGCCGCACCGGTCGAAGAATGGTCGTGGCCTAAGGCCGCGGCGGTCACCAGCAGGGGCGGCTGGGCTCGGCTGGCCGTCGGCGCTCTAGGAGGCGGGACCCCTGCGGGTCCCGTGACGGTTCAACCGGACGGCCATAAAGGTCGACTATTCTTCCAGAAGACCGGGGGTCGTAACCCCCGGTAGTATTTAGGGAGGACCCCACAGGGTCCACCGTTTTGGAGACAAGGGGGTGGTGCCCCCCCCCTTCACACACCGCTCATCCACGAGCCGAGTCGCGGCCGACCTCCGAGTTGGGCCGCAGGCCGCGCCCAAGCGGGTCGGGCCGCGCCATCCGGGCCGGGCCATGCCCAATTGGGACGGACCCGAACCCGGGTCGGGTCGACCTGGTTCGGGCCGACCCAATGGGTATCAGGTCAGGTCAGACAGGGCCCAAACCCCCTACTTTCGGATCAGGTTCGTTCAAACGCCCATATCTTAGCCTACAGACCTCCGATCGACGCACCGTCAGTTGCGCTGGGATCCTTGGACCAAGGTGGTCGTTTCGGTATATTACAATTGAGGTTTAGGATAATTTTGGGTATGGTAAGGTTGGTTCTAACCCGAAACCAACCGGGCCCTTGGAGCGGAAACGCTTATAACTTAACGACTGGATATCCGAATAACATGTCGTCAATTACGTTGAATTCCTCTTAGTGAGATGGTTCTTTTGGATTACTCCGCTTGAGGTTTGGATGCAGTTAGAGTGCGGTCGGGTTGGTTTTATCTTAAAAACCAACCAGGCCCCTGGGATGAAAAAGCCAATATCTCTCAAACCGGGCGTCCGATCGACGCGCCGTCTGTTGCGTTGAGTTCCTATTGACGATACGGAACTTTGTGATACATCAACTCTGGACTTCGTGACAGTTGATGTATCGACCCCTTGGCTCGTGGAGCGGACCCTTCCGGAATCGAGCGTGATGTGTGCAGGAACCCTAGAGTTGGCTGTGACTGCGACGACGATGATGACTGTACTTGGATCCTATGTGGGTTCGGCAGCGACGACGACTATACTTGGATCCTCCGTGGGTTCGGCAGCGATGACGACTGTACTTGGATACTACGTGGGTTCGGCAGCTATGGTTATTGTACTTGGATCCTACATGGGTTCGGCAGCGACGACTTCTGTACTTGGATCCTACGTGGGTTCGGCAGAGGAGATGATTCAGAGGCTACATCTAATCATCTTCACCCCTCTTCGTGAGTAGTATACCTGTGTGAGATGAGTCTTGACTTTGAATCATTATATTCGATATGATTGACTTGCTTTCCTGTGTGGATTGGGTTGTGCTTTCCTGTGTGGATTGGGTTGTACTTTCCTGTGTGGACTGGGTTGAACTTGGGCTCGGAAGTTGGAGCTGAACTGGAATTGATGACTTAGGTATATGTATGGGAATATACCTAAGTAGTGTTGGTTGATACTTCGTATTTGTATCTTTCCTTTGTGGTTTATCCTTTGTGGATTCTGGGAGGCCTTCGGGGGTCTCGGGGTCCCTACTGAGTATCGTATACTCACCCATGCACAGGCTATGTCTGCACTACGTTGTGTTGGTTGCAGATGACGGACAGTGCTGATAGTGGTTGAGGCCTGAGGAGAGGGATAGTATACGGTGGTGGACTATCAGGTGGGACATACACGGAGTGGAATACCGGACTCGAGGAGCCGATGAGACTATATGTAATCACCCTTCAGGTGGGATTTCCGGAAGACGTCTTGGTGGTTTCTGTTTTACTTTTCAGCCGTTTTACTTTATTTTTTCAGTTGTACTATACTTTTAGTTGGGTTTGTATATTGGCCCATTTACTTTCTAGCTCATACTTTTGTACTCAGTTTACTTAGTGTTTACTTCATCTTGCGTACTCTGTGGTGTTTGTTTTCTTATATAAAGGCAATGCCTTCCCTTTTATCGGGATTTACGTCTTTGGTGCTAGTCGTCAGCCCCTAGCCTATGGAAGGCGGGATTGGGGTAGTCACGGCACGGGCCCCGAGGACGGGTCGTGAAAATTACCCCTTGGAATTTACACTTATGAATCATGAGATGTCCATTGGGTTTATGATTTCCATTCAAAATTAGAATCCAATACTTGACCATGGCATGTCTAACTTTTAAACCATAACCATTCTTAGTATAATTATGGGGATTACAATTATAATTTCATTAGGAAATAAAAGGAAAATTAACCAAGGAAACAACACATTATGGCTCAAGTAAATTTAGTTAAAATGCACCGAAAGACTTTCATTAAGTGTAAAACCATTTAGTTCCATAATCCCATTCTCAAGTTATCATATTTCATTAAGGGTATAGAAACATACCAACACCATTACCTTAATTTATATACTCCATGGTGCCCATATTATTAATTCAAAAGTGCCAAGGCATTCCAGTAAGGGAATCCAAGGCATTCATGGTATAAGTCAAAGGCGCGAGTAAAGTAATCATATCAAGGATTTTATTAAAATTAAACCATAACATTGGAGGTGTCTCCTAAGGTTTCCCATAAGGTACTTATATCATTTAATAATTAAATTAGTATATTTATTTTTATAATTGAATAAAATGAAATGAACATGGTCTCTAGCATTTATTCATGACACCCTAAGTTCTTAAAAATGTTTAAATAACCCAAGGGATTCCTATAATTCATCTAAAAGTTATATTATTTAAGTGACATGCCTAACACACCTTAAGGGTAGTTGGATCCAAATATAATTTGGGTGTTTTCTTATTTTCAAAACCAAAAATACCCTAAGGGTTTGTTTTGGTTACACCTTAGGTATGGTATTCAATGAAATAAAATCCAAACACACCCTAAGGGATGGTTTCATTAATTAGGTGAATAATTAATTGGGGATTTACTAGGTGTCAATCCAAGCACACCTTATTATATTTTTTTTATTTCATAAAAAGTATGGTATTCATGGTTGTTAATCTTAACTCACCCTAAAGGGTGGTCTAAGTTGAGTTCGTCAACCTCTGAAGGTGTAAGGGATGAGTATACTACATCCAGGTTAGGCTTTAGATGAAAAATTAAAGGAATTATAAATTTTAGGGGAAACTCGTGGAATTATTAATGTGAAGCACAACAGTAAATTTTTTTAAATGGAAATATTTTTAGGTAAAATCATATAGACCACTTACCTTATGCTTAGGAATATTTACTCATCAAGTATCAGCTGCCGGTTTGGCTCAAATTAAGAGGAAGTGAGAAACCATCCAAATGCCCTAGAAATATGGGAATATTAGCTAAAACAGACATAACTCAACTTGAAAAAAAAATAAACTAAGAAATAAATCTAGAGGAGTGATATAATTTCCAAGGGATTTTGATCACAAGTGATGACATGTGATTTATCTAAGAAATGGAGAATATATCCCATTGAGGAAGGGAGAAAGGAGAGGGAGAGTATAAGGATACTACTGGTGAAAATGGGAGGAAAATGAGGTAAAACCCATTTAAGGGTGGAGGGGAAAATCTTTATTTTTTCCTTTTTAATGAGGCACATGGTTTGGTCTCACAATTTGGAAAATTTTGTGCCAACTATGAAAACTCACTATCCAAAGCACCCCCACCTCTCATGGTTACAGTGTAGGATTTACAAAATTGTGTGTTAGTTGTCTGGATCCCCCTATACTTCTAGAAAAAACTTTATGTTTTTTGATCCCCTATAATGGTTTAATGAAAGTGTGTGCCTATACAAAATAAGCTACATGGATGGGGTGCATTGTTGTGTTGCATGGTTAGCACTAATTGTGCGCAAACTTTGTGACCTAGGCTACAACTCTAAATACTCTAAACTTTGTGCCTGAATCTCCCAAGGCTTACCCAAGCACCTGACACACCTCTCAGGCCCTAAACCTTATCCAAAAACTCCCCCTTAAGGAATTTAAACTCTCAGAATTTTACTATGAAGCTCAGTTTTAAAAACAACCCATCCACCATATTGAAAATTCCAAAACTCCTTTGGAATTATCAACCCGTATAGACACGGGATCTTATATTTACCATTATTTATTTTATTTTATATAAAAAATTATTTATAATCACTTTTTATGAATTATTTCTACATATCTAGGTATCTCTTTTTTCCAATGTCTATATATAATATTCATTTTGAAGAATATCATTAATATATCTCATCAAGACTTCAGATATAACAAATCATTAAGAATTTATAATATCATATAGGAATATATTCAATCTTCTAGAGTCGTTAATTGATTTTCACTATCTATAAATGTACTTAAAAGTGCATATACTAAATCATATATAATTTCTTTTGAATCATTTAATCAAAATAGTATTATTAATATTTTTCTTCAAGATATATACATAATATTTTCAGGATCTTCCATTGTGCATACTCATATTTTTCATTATAATTTACACTTTTGGTGGTTTATGAATTCATAATATAATCATAATATTTTAGTTCCATCACCAAGATGATTATTTTATATTTTTAAACTTATGGACTAAATATTATTTTACAATACATCTACTTGAGAGTGGAGCCCCCATATATTTTGAAGCTGGTGAATGTGGTAGGGACAACCAATGTGGAAAAATCTTTTAGATTTATAACACACACCTCATTTCCATTAAAAATTATAATTCATAGAATAACAATATTCACTTTACCAAATGAAGGATAAATAATTTGATCAAATTTCATCAAATCTCAAATATTCATGATAAAATTATAAGTATGAGTAACACAGATCATATCAAATTTTTCATAAATAATTTCATTCTCTTTAAGGAATGAAATAATTTAATTACATTCACATTATGGAATAAATTAATTACTAATTTTATTTATCATAATGACCATTGTTTAACCACTTCAAGTGGTAAAATAATTTTAAAAAAATATACTGGATTATAATGGATGTATAATTCTATTATATCATGCATGAACTATAAGAGGAATAACATCTATTTCAGAGGATAATATCGAACAAATTAAATGATATGATATTAATAATCCATAAGCACATGATAAATGATAATGTTTTTATTTGATATTACTGCTATAGGAGAAATAATTGATAAATGAAGATATATTTTAATATAATGTCAAAGGACACTATTTTCATATCATCCTTCAGGGGTGAATTATTTTATATACATTATTAAAATTCATTGTGCTCTTTAAATGTTTATTGCTACCAAAAAACTTCCAGTGGTTATATTATTATTATTTTATATAAATAAATATAGCACAATTAACATTAAAAAAACATCATATTCATCTTGAAATTGATTTAAAATAAATTCATGTATATTTTCATTCACTTTAGTGAATAAAATAAATTATTTTAAATAAATATTCTCATTCACTTTAGGGAATGAAATAAAATTATTTGTTCAGGTTTTATACTGTATTAAATACAATATTATTGATATTCAATTCATCATTTTAATCCTACTTCAGGGGATGTATATTAATAAAATTAATATCATCTCCATCGTGATTATTCAAACATCATAATCAAGTTTGACACCTTCAGTATGTATAAAGAGATAGCAGATGTTAAATTTTATTATGTCGCCATCATTTTCATGACATGGTTAGTAAAATTTACTTTAGGTTCAATGTAAGACAAGTACATAGTGTTTATCATTTAGTCACTTTGGGTGGAATTATTTTATTCTTTTATTTGATGAATGATATTTGTCTCAAAATCGACTATGTTATTTATTAACCAATCACATTCACTTCATGGAATGAACTGGAATTTTTGTAGTTGTAAGTCATTATAGCTCTTCAGGAGCTCATTATTTTTATTATAGTAAAATATTAAGAAAATAATTCATATATTTTACAATTTTATCAAGAGTGGAAAATAAATATGATATATAAAATAAGACCCACTTATTGATATATCTCTTCGAATGAGTGGAGTCGATGTACATCCATATATGAATTCCAAAAGAAGGATGATTGGAAAAATATGATACATACCTTTTTCATGTAAGAATTATCTTATGTTGATGATAGCATCGCCATGGTGCACAATTCAAAGAAGATGATCATACTGATAACATGTTGTGAAATTGATTGAACACCAATTGAAACCACGAGAAATTTCAAAACTGGGAATAAATTATTGATCGTAGGTGACATGTATTATTGAAAAAACGTGTGCTGAATATTCATATGATGATGATTATGTCCAATAGAAATATAAATATAAAATAAAAACAAAAATAATAGGGAACACGATGTGGAACCCCAAAGTTCACCCATTTCATTAACACATGGCCATATATATAGAGTACATATGATATAATCCAACATTTAAGATTAATCCATATCATATATAATCCAATGGTTGGAATTATAAAGTTTGGATAAAGTAAAGGTTTGATCATGTGAATAGTTTTTTTGGAAACTAAGGATTCATTATCATTATTATCATTATGACATACATACTTCTATATATTATTATTTTTGGAAGTTCCTTGGACACATGTCACTCCCTCATGCCTTATTTTCCCTCTAAAAACTCACTCTCCCAAATTCACATTGGTTTTCATCCTGATTTTCATTATTAACACATCTCTTCTCGTCTTTGATCCCACATCCTTCTCACCATTTTTTCTACCCCAGCCTTCGACTACCCACCTCCCCAACCTCTACCTCCCCACCTTCCTAACTACCATACTTTGTCTCTAACTTCACCTCCTAACCTAAACCTTCACTTTTAGGCTTCCCACCTCTTCTTCCACATTCTCCTCCTAACCTCCTCCTTTAAAGTACCCACCTCTACCTCACTATTTCTATCACCCTAGCTTCCGGATCCCTAGTTACCCACCTTTCCACCCCCCCCCCATCTTCCTGACTACCAGCCTCCACCTCCACCTTTGCCTCCCAATATCCACCTCCACCTTCTAGATACCCACATTTTCCTTCCAGCTGCCCACATCCTAGACTCACTATATGATGTCTATGTTGTCTTGCCACATTTTAGGCATTCCTCTAAAATCACCAGTAAGTGCTCCATGACTCACCACTTCTGATTGGCATGAAGTAGGGTTTGTTTGAATGAAAATTTTTCTATTTACTCATATATCCATTTGATTTCCACTATTGGTATTTCTATTAAATCTGATTTTCTCCAATACGCAACCCCATAATTGTCTTGAATCCGTCAATATCTAAACTAGGACAGTTCTACTTCCTAACATACCCTTTAATTTCTACCACCAAGTAGGATTTCTTTATTTTAGATCCTTAGACTCTCCAATTTTTATTAGGTAAGATTTATTTGTTTCAATTTATTATCTTCTTTATTGTTATATTTGTCTTTGATAGGTTTTAGTTGTCTTAACTTGTTTCATATGGTGTGATTTATTTGAGTTTTTGACTAATTTTCATTGGGTTTGATTATCTCACCAGTGTCTTTGATTTCTGATGACAAGAAAAGTTAGTTTATTAGTATTAATTTCAAGCGACCCATAGTCAAGTTATGTTAATATTTTCTTTTTCCACTCCCTTTCTCTACTCTCTCTAGCTCATATGATTCAAATGCCTTTGGTGTCAATTGTTTTCCTTCCCTTAATTTTTTCTTTTTTTTCTTTTTTCTCCTCCCTCTAAACTCACTTTAAAATATTGGAGTTATTTTCTATTGTATCCCAAATACCGTAAGGATTAACTTCTTTGGACAATCACCTTATCTCTTCTCACGTAACAATATCTTTTAATTTTTTTTACCCTATATGACCACTAAATGAATTTTCTTGAACTATACTATTTGTTTATTTTTGATGTTTTTTCTCTCTAAATATTTTAATTTTATTTTACCCTATACTAATTTCTTATGAATTTTCATGGTATTTACTTTTTAAAGCTTACAATCAATGATTCTTCATTATATTATGTTTATAAAATTTTAAGTAAGTTTCTAACTATGTGTGTATGGACCACCTGTCAAGGATTAAAACAATGAGAAAATTAAACATCATATAAATCTACTCATAGGTTTTATTTTAATCCATAGTCTTTATTATGATGTTAATTTTTATCGATAAATTTGGCATAAATAGTTGGTATTTTTTCATTAGCTCATAAATTTTGATTATTGTTATATTGAAATGATTCAAATAATTTTCATTAAATATAATGTTAACTCGTATAAAATATTATAACTGTTTAAAATTACATATTATTATATTTAATATTAAATATTTTCATGTCTAATATTAAATATATTTTTTATTAATGTTAATTTTAACCCTGTTAAGTTTAATAGATTCATTTTTGGTATCTCTAAAAATACCTCCCTTTTCCAAGAATTTTCATTAAATATCATTTTATTTAATAAAAAATAAGTTATTATATTTAAAATCATGTATATTTTTTTACATAAGTCCACATTAAATATTTTAATGTTTAATAGGATTTCATTAATTTCTTTTTTTTTGTTCTCATATTAGTCCAGTTACTTTTTCCTGTGATAGTATATTTTTTATTTCTTCCTTTTATTCAATATGCATTGTTAAATTTTAATTTATCTTAAATTTTTTGCCAATAATCTGCATTATTTTTTAATTCACTACTTTCAGATATGTTATATTATATCTTCATGAATATCAATTTTTGAAAAAATCTACAAATTCATATAGTTGTGCTATTGTATTCACCATACACATTCTATGAAAAGTGTACACAATTTTTGTAAATGCATTCATTGTGTAGTTGGGATTTTTTATTGATTATATACTCATAATTATATGGTATTTTTTCATGCAAAGATTTGTGAAATAAACATAAATACATAGGATATTCACTTTAGTGTTCACCAACTATATGAATAGTATTTTCCTTTTTTTTATTTCATTATATGTTATATGTTCACATTTTTGAATATCATACTTGTGTTTTACTCCTTTTCAAATTATTCCTATTGAAATTATATTTTAATTATATTTTTTTATTTTAATCATGAAATAACACTATTTTATTAATATGATTTTCCTTTATTGTAGTTATATAAATTTTTATGATGACATTTTTTGGGTTTTTTATAGATACTTGAAATCATGATGCTTCATTTCTATAATATGCTACAAGTTTGTGGATCCATAAATACCACAGGTGGTAGGGGAAGAAAAACAGTATGTTATTTACCCTCACTTAAATTTTAATTTTTCCTACAAAATGAAAACATATTATTTTTTGTCTAAAATTTTCTCATTTACATTTCTATTTTCTAAAAAAATACCTTCTATTTTTATAAATCATTATATTTCCTATCCTTTTGACTTATTTTTTATTCAATTTAATCAATACAACATGTACATTTCAATCCTTTATTTTTTGTTATCATATTGAAATTTAGTTTAAATATTCATAACTTGTTCTTCTTATCTAGCCCATCCTATATTCATTTCAATTTTTAATTAAAATGTTCTCAACAAACATGATACACACTAACTATATTTTCCTATTATATACTCCTAAAAATTTAATATTTTTCCTAAAGGGTTCCTTATTAGCCTACCTATATCTTTCAAATATATATCTTGGTATGTCACACACACATAGGTGTTCATGTTATTGTTATCACTACTATTTTCTAAACATTACTTTGATTTCATTGAAATTCCAATTTTTGTGCTTCTTACAATGTTTTACAATTCAACTTATTACAATTATGTTGTCATAACCTTACATTGTCCTATATTTTTTAATGGTTTCAATTTCTTAAGTTTTAGTTTTTTATTCTATAATTTTGATAATTAAACAAAATATACTAATTGTATATACTTTATCTTAAGACTCAACTCTTACTACAATCATTAATAATACCCCGATTTCAATATTATAATAGCATACAATGTTTACATAATCTAAATTTTAATATTATACATTTTGTTTTATGCATCCATAGTTTTATTAACTTTTAAATTTATTAAAACCTGTGTTATTTTCCTTTCTATTTTAATCAATTTTTTTTAAATGACCAGAATTTCATTTTTGAAAAAAAATAACAATTTCTCTTGAATCATAAAGTTAAATCATTTAAATTTTAATTTTTTTTTAAAAAAATCTATGAGGCATTATACACTACCTCTTATAATAAGTGATAAGTGCTACAAGATTTGTTTTATAAATGTTTTCAAACATGATTTTTTTATCTATTGAATAATTTATTCAATGTTGTTTACAACATTTATCATTTTTGATAAATAGTTTAAAGAAAAAAGTGGTGTTTATTCCTTTTTAAAAAATAATTATTAGTTAATTATTTAAAGGAAATTACCATAATGGATAAATTTTATAATCATTTTTTGTATATGAAACATTTAAGTTGACACTACCATATGTAATATGAAAATATATGTATTTTAATCGATGTCATATCTAAACTAACATTTCATATTATATATATGTATTTTAGTTCAAAGATAATATGTAATATGGAGAACTGGTATGTATTTACCAGACCTATATGATATTTGATGGCTTGTTTTTGTAACGTCCTGGTTCCAGAATCCACCCAGAGGCACCCCGTACCAGGTTGGTCACATGGCCTTAAGCACATTTCCCTGAATGCCAGAGGCTACCGACTAGTAGCGAGGGCCTTGTGTGTGATAGTGGGGAAACTATTCCCTCACTGGCAGAGTACACAGGGGAAGTAAACAAATACATACAATAGTGGAAGCAATAAATATCCAACAACAGTAAACAGAAAAAAGACTGGAAAACTAAAAAACTGGAGCACATACATATATAAAATGATGCATGATACATCTGTCTAGAAAAATAGACAAACAAGTCACAATGCTGGAATACAAACAGTACTAAACCCAAGTACAAAATAAAAGATAAATATCTCCTCAGCATCGCAAGCATATGCTTGGTCCCATGCTCTCCGTCTCCACAGCAAGTCAAGTACCTGAAGTAGAAGGGCGCTTGCCCTTATCTATACATGCAGCAATATAATCTGTTTGGGCCTAAAATCATGGCCCAAACAGGGTGTGAGACTAAATCCCAGTAGATAATCACCCAAAGATCTGTGTCTAACAGTCAGTGAATATATGGCAGGTAAAAGTACAGAAAATAGTAAACTAGAAGGCGCTCAACAGTAAATAGTTCCACAAGTCAAACAATCAATCAAGCACAGTAACCCTCTAGGAAGTACACAAAGCATATCCTCTCTGGTTTAGTATATGAAGACTCTCTGAGAAAGCACTCACAGTTAATTCCCCTTATAGTCTAAGGTAGTCAGGAACTCTCTGAGGAAGCTCACGCAGTCAATTCCTCTTATAGCCCCAAGGTCAAGGACTCTCTAAGGAAGATCTCTCAGTCAATTCCCCTTATAGCCTAGGTCATTCATAGACTCTTTGAGGAAGCACTCGTCGTTAATTCCCCTTATAGTCTAGAAGTTCAGGAATAAAACAAAGATTCTCTGAGAAAGCTCACGCGGTCAATCCCCTTATAGTATAAAGCAATCAAGGAATCTCTGAGGAATCTCACTCGGTCAATTCCCCTTATAGCCCCAAGTGGTTCTAGGCTCTCTGAGGATGCTCACTCATTCAATCCCCCTTATAGCCAAAAGTGCTCAAAGACTCTCTGAGGAAGCTCACCCGATCAATTCCCCTTATAGTCTACTACATTAGATTCTCACGGCCCTGTGTAGGTAAACGAGCATAGCAGTGTAATATGGACAAGTAAACCTACAAAACTACTTGGCTAAATAGTCTACACCATAACAAGCATGTTAGAATACAAACTCTCCATCCCACAGCAATAGGCATGGAAAACAGGTAAAGCAGCCAAAGGCAAAACAGGACCAAACGGTCGTAAACAGAACATGCATGTGAAAAACACATCCAAATCATAGAAATACACCTTAATCATATCCAAATCACCTCTACACAAGCATACAATCATGGAAGGAAAACCACAGTGGTAAAACGGTAAACACGCAATACCCCGTTCAAAGGTATTGGTGGAATTTTCACATAATACTCAAAGAATTTGAACGTAAAGGCACAAACCACCTACCTTGGGGTTAAGAGATCTCTATATGTGAACCTTAAAGCTTGAATCTCCTTATAACATTGAAGATCTACAAAAACATCTAAAACGTTCAACCCACGATAACTTGGAAAAGAAGAGGAATTGGAGAACGATGCTCAAGCAGAAGAGAGAACTCACTGATGTGATTCCAATGCAACTGACAGTGTTCGATTTGAAGGATGAACGGAGGCTTGGGGGCTCATCGAAGATTCATGGCTGCTCGGTGCTCTTGGATGAACCAGACCTAGAAGGATTCGGTTCTGTCCATCAAACACGACCCTGGTGCGTTTAATGAAAAAAACAAAATACATGGCATGTACTTTTGAAGTACATGGTGTGTACTCACTGTTTCCATACTCCGCTTTAGGCAGCCTCCATGTCATCACACATGGCCGTGTGCAAGGCTGCTACATGGCATGTACTCATAAAGTACACGGCATGTACTTATAAAATTTCCAGAAACTCCTCTTTTCTCAAAAACTCTATAAAAAAGAAAAAAATACCTGAAAAGAAGGTCTAGCTTCTTACAAACTTCCCCACTTAAAGAAATTCTACCTCGAATTTCCCTAGCGCGGTGTAGAAGAAGAAACCCCAAAAAGTTCCAGCCACTGTGCTCGTACATTGGCCTCCCTCTCCCAAGTCTCATCTTGCACCCGCTCATGCTTCCATAGCACTCATACCAGAGGAACAGACCAGCCACAGAGAACCTTTGTACTACGATCCACAATCCAGATAGGATGCTCCTCAAATGACGCATCCACTTCAAGCTCAACCTCCTTGGGTTGAAAGACATGAGACAGGTCTGAGAAGTAACGTCAAAGCTGAGAAACATGGAAGAAATCGTGCATAGCCCAGTACCTCTGAGGTAACTGCCACTGATAGGCAACCGGCCCAACTCTCTCCAACACCTCAAATGGCTCAACGTACCTCAGTGAAAGATTACCCTGTCTCATAATCCTCCTGTGTCCCAACCTTGGTGTGACACATAGGAAAACCAGATCCCCGACCTAGAACTCTAGAGGTCGTCTCCACTGATCATAAAAAGACTTCTGTCGAGACTGTGCAATAGCCATCCTCTTTCGAATCAACTCTATCTACTCTGTGGTCTCCTAAACAAGATGAGGTCCCAGCAAAGCTGCCTCTCCTGCCTCCAGCCAACATAAGGGTGATCGACATGACCTACCGTACAAAGACTCATAAGGTGCCATCTGAATAGTCGCTTGAAAACTATTATTGTAGGAAAACTCCACCAGAGGTATATGCTTCTCCCAAGAACCTCCAAAATCCAGGATGCATGCTCGGAGCATGTCCTCAAACACCTGAATTGTACACTCGGACTGGACATCTATCTGGGGGTGGTAAGTTATACTCAAAAGTACCTGTGTACCCAAATCCTTCTGAAGCCCCTGACATACCTGAGAAGTAAAACATGCATCCCTGTCTAAAACAATGGAGTGTGGAACTCCATGAAGACGTACAATCTCTCAGATGTACAACAATCCCATCTCATCAACACTGAAGGTCTCCTTGATCGGAAAGAAGTGAGTGACCTTCTTGAGTCTGTCAATGACAACCCAAACAACGTCATTCCCTCGAGGTGACCTCGGAAAACTGGTCACGAATTCCACCGTGACGTCATTCCACTTCCACTCGGAAATGGGTAACTATTGTAAAATCCCTGTTGGTCGCTGATGCTCTACCTTCACCTGCTGACAAGTGGAACACCTCATGATGAAACCAGCAACGTATCTCTTCATACCTAGCCACCAATATTTATGGTGTAGATCACGATACATCTGGGTTACACCAAGATGAACTGCCCAAACTAAGGAATGAAAATCCCGCATCAGCTCCTCATGTATGTCTGCTGGAACCCATGCGCGCCCCCAGAAATGAAAGATCTCATCCTTTCCTATAGTCCATCCAGGAATAGGGTCCTCTCCTGACATGCTCTCCCCTAGGACTAGGCCCTCAAAATATGATAGCTGCCTCATTAGAACTCAATTAAGAAGAGTATAGGTAATAGTTATAGAAGATAGAAAAGTCTTCCCCTGTCTGTCATGCACCTATAAATGAATCTCAGAGAACAAAGCCATAAGTTTCCACTCACTAATGGCCTCCTGAACTGCCTGTATCCGAGTCCTCCTACTCAACGCATCAGCCACCATGTTTCCCTTAATAGGCGTATAGGCAAGCTCAAAGTCAAAGGACTGAAGATACTTGACCCACCTGCACTGTCTCAAATTCATATCACGCTGAGTGAAAATGTAATTGAGAATTTTTTGGTCAGTAAAAACCACAAAATGCTCTCCTAGAAGATAATGTCTCCAAAAACATAGGGCATGAACAACAGCTGTCAACTCCAGATCATGTGTCGGGTAATTCCTCTCATGTGGCCTCAACTGCTGAGACCCGTATGCAATGACTTCATCTCCCTTCATAAGCATAGATCTCAGCCTGATGCCTGATGAATCACAGTAAATAGTATAGCCATTTCCTGGCTCTAGAAAGACTAGTATCGGGGCTGAAGTCAACCTCCCTTTCAGTTCCTGAAAGGCTGACTCACAAGAATCTGACCATAAGAACTTCGCACCCTTCTTAGTCAGACCTGTCATCGGTGCTGCCAAACGTGAAAATTCTTGTATGAAACATCTGTAGTATCCATCCAGCCCTATAAAACTCCACACCTCAAAGACTTTATTCGGGTCCTCCAAGGAAACTACATCTCTCACTTTATATGGGTCTATTGATACTCCTGCCTCTAAGATAACATGACCCAAGAAGTGAATCTGATCCATCCAAAAGTGGCACTTTGAGAGCTTAGCATATAATTGATGCTCCCTCAGTGTACTCAAAACTATCTCAAGATGGGTATCATGGTCATGTCTAGTGTGACAGTACACCAAGATATAGTCCATGAAAACCACCAAGAAGGGATCCAAGTATGGATGGAAGACTTGGTTCATCAGTGCCATGAAAACTATAGGTGCGTTTGTGAGACCGAACAGCATAACCATATACTTTTATAGACCATACCTACTCCGGAAGGCTGTGAGAGGTATATAAGATGGTATAACGTGAAACTAAAGATAATCGGACCTCAATTCAATCTTCTAGAACACTCGGGCTCCTCGAAGATGATCAAAGATATCATTAATCCTAGGAAAGGGATATCGATTCTTGACCGTCAACTAGTTCAGCTACCAATAATCCACATAAAGCATGAATTTTTCATCTGCCTTCTTCGCAAACAGGACAGGAAAACCCCAAGGAGAAGTACTGGGTCAGATAAAACCCTTTGCCTGCAACTCCTCCAACAGCTTCTTGAGCTCTTGCATCTCTAGTGTAGCCATACTATAAGGAGGAATGGACACCAGTGTCGCTCCTAGCACAAGCTCAATAGAAAAGTCTACCTCACGCTCTAGAGGCAAACCTAAAAAGTCCTCTGGAAAGACATACCTGAAATGATCCACCACTGGAGGAAATTCTAACTGTGAAGTCCCCTGGTCATCCTAATATAGACTAGAAATCTGGGATGTAACTCCTCCCAACCCATGATGCTCTGGACCTGCTCTGCTCTCCTAGACATCCCACTCACCCTTATGAAGAAAGGATCCACTTTCTGGTGATATGAAACTTACCCTATGGCGATAACAATTGACAACTACCTGGAAAGGTACTAGCCAGTACATTCTGAGAATGAAATCATATCCTATCATCTCGAGGACATAGAGGTCCCATAGGAAGTGACATCCACCAACCTGTAGAGGGCACTCTCTGCACTGATGTACACTAGTCGTTCTAGTCCCCAACGGAGTATCTAGTGTCAAGATATCAGCATAGGAAAAGATACAGAGCCCAAGGATCTCCATAATAGCAACATATATAAAGCTATGGGAAGCCCCTATATCGAAAAGAGTGGAATATAAAACTAAGGCTACTAAGATCGTACCTCGAACTGTGGAAGGTCTGGGATCCTGCTCCTGCTGGGTCTGCTCCACTACAAGTCTGGCCTATACCGCGGCCCTGTGACCCTATCTGACCACTCTGAGCTGATCCACCCTGATGTCACTAAAGAACTGGGGACTGACTATCGTGGCCACAACCTCCACCTCGTCCTTAACGTCCGGAAGAACTCTAGTTCCCAGACTGGTGGGAAACTGGTGGTGCTGCTCCTGAACGCGGATTCATAGAAGAACCCCTGTCACCAACTGCTGGTAAGAAGAACTGAAAAAAGCATTTAAGATGGCCCATATTGTTGTAACATCGTCACTCCATAGGGTCTCTCAGGTAACGTGGCCTCGTATGCCTGCTTCTCCCACACTGGTAGCACACCACCTAGCTACCAGAAGATGCATCCTGCCTGCTCTGATCTCCTCGTGAAAGCTCCCTGCAGTGCTTCCTGTTATCAGCTAGCGGAGCACTAACTCTGAATATCGAACCGCCCTGGAGCACAACTCCATAATCCCTCAGATTGTGCTCTGTGATCAGCACCTATTTGACAATATAAGATATCGAAGTCAACCTGAAGATATTCACCTGTGATCGGATGTCATACCTCAGACCATCCTCAAACTTCCGTGCAAGGAACAACTCATCACATCCTGGAATAGGCATGAAATGTAGCAGATCTATGAAGTGATAGGAATACTCCATAAAAGTAAGAGTACCCTACTCTAGACTCATGAAATCTCAGGCTCAATCGGCCCTCAAGGTCTCCGGATAGAAGTAATCATTGAAGATGCGTTGAAACTCTTCCCAAGACATATTCTGTTGGCGGCCCGCCTGTGAGATCACATCCCACCACCTATTGGAGGAGTCTCAGAGCATGTAGGTAGTGATCTTCACCCTCTTCTATGGAGTTATCTCTAGATAATCGAAAATAGTCAACGTGTCTTCTAACCATGACTCTGCAGCCTGAGGTCCTCCATCCTCTGAGAAAGTAGGAGGTTGTTGCTGCTGGAAGACCCGTGTCAAATCATCCATCAATGGGGCAGGAGGCGGCGCTCCCAGAAAGGTCTTCATCATCCTCATAAATCCCTCCCTTAACTGTGAATCTCCACCTATGTCAGGTATAATGGCTGGTTCTAAGGCTGGCACAACTACAGGATCTGCAGGTAGTTACTGATCAGCCATGTCTGGTGTCTGATCACCGTCTGGAAACTGGCACACAACCGTAGGATGTCTCGGTGTCATGACTCTACAAGTTCAAGCACACACCTTAGATCAAGATTATCAAAGACTAAACATGAGTAGTGCAAGAAGGGAAAAAGGATAAATAAATCACTCAAGTTTTTCAAAACATGACTACACGGCGTATACATTTCCTACATGGTGTGTTACCTGAAGTTATTTACATGGGCGTGTACCCCTACCTATACTGGTCGTGTAACACCCCAAACACACGATGTGTTCTCCTAACACACGGTTTGTACCTGAATCATCTTTCCCTACCCGAGTCCTTCTACACAGTTAAGCCACACGGCTCTCCTAAGACAAAACTACATGGCATGTTCCAGATGGACATAACGTGTACTCAACGATCTTCACCTAGACTGTGTTGTTAGTGACACGGATTGTGTACCCAGGTTACACTACATGGCGTGTTCTAGATAGACACGGCATGTATTAAGAAGTCCTAACCGACTGTGTGGTTATATACACAGCTGACACTACACGGCATGTTCCAAACGGACACAGCGTGTGCGAGAAAGGATAACACCGACCTGTGTTGTTCATGACACAGCTGAGTACCTGGGTCAGACTACACAGCGTGTTCAACACGAACATGGTGTGTATAGCTTAAGGTCTTATACGTCTGTGTTATTGGTTACACGGGAAAACACTGGGTCAACACTACACGGCGTGTTCAAACAGTACACGGCATGTTCCTACCAGACTTCCCCCATCCTGTGTCTCTGCCCACACGACCTATGACACGGTTAGAGACTAAACTGCGTGTACATAAAGTACACGGCATGTACTTAAGAAAAAAAAATTCTTCCCGAAAAGAAGAACACATGGCATGTACTTAACACTATACGACATGTATTCTGGGTTTTTCCAGACAGTAAGCCTCAGAAACTACTCTGGAACCCATAAAACATTGGAACGAACAAAGAAAGTTCCAAATTCCAATCAATGAGGGCCCATACTCCCCGAGAATCAAATTTTGGCATCTTATACACATTATAACATGGAAAACAAGGAAATTATCCACCAAATTTTGGTCCATGAGGGACCATAACACCTCAAGAACCAAAGTTTGGCGTTCATTCAAGAAAAACTCTACACAAACAATACCCTATCAAACAGCAGGTATTTCTATCAAGGCAACTATCACAACAACATGTATATTTTACACATCATCTAACGCAACAACATGCAATCACTAATGCATCCTAGATGGCATGGAAATAATGCATGACATGCGATTTCTAGAAAGTGACTATATGATGTATGAGATGGCATACCCTCATCTCATCAGGTTGCGATAGAAATAGAACCTCAATAACATCAAAGGTAACAGCACAAAACATGTGAGTCACCCAACGGTGAAAATTAGATTAACCGTAAACTCGCAAAACCATAAAATTGCAACAAACGAGGTAGATTGGCTTTTCCCTATACACGGGTTAGATACTCCCAGACACAACTTATTACCAAGTACTTATTCCTTCTTATCCCGGGATAAAGTCTCCAAATATTAAATCAAGAGAAAAGAATTCCTCTGATACCACTTTGTAACGTCTCGGTTCTGGAAGCCAACCAGAGGTACCCCATACCCGGTTGGTCACATGGCCTCAAGCGCATTTCCCCGAACGTCAGAGGCTGCTGACTAGTAGAGAGGGCCTTGGGTGTGATAGTGAGGAAACTATACCCTCATTGGCAGAGTACATAGACAAAGTAAAAAAATACATACAATAGTGGAAGCAGTAAATATCCAACAATAGTAAATAGCGGAAGACTGGAAAACTAAACAAATAGAGCACATACATATATAAAATAATGCATGATACATCTATCTAGGAAAATAGCCAAACAAGTAACAATGCTAGAATACAAACAGTACTAAACCCAAGTACAAAATAAAAGATAAACAGCTCCTCAGCATCGTAAGCGTATGCTTGGTACCATGCTCTCCAGCTCCACAGTTTTTCAAGTACCTGAAGTAGAAGGGAGCTTTCCCTTATCTATACCTGTAGCAATATAATTTGTTTGGGCCCAAAAGCATGGCCCAAATAGGGTGTGAGACTAAATCCTAGTAGGCATCCACCCAAATATCTGTTCCTAATAGTTAATGAATATATGTTAGGTAAAAGTACAAAAAATAGTAAATAAGAAGGTGCTCAAAAGTAAAAAGTTCCACAAGTCAAACAATCAATCAAGCACAGTAACCCTCTAAGAATTACACACAGCCTATCCTCTCTGGTTCAGTATATGAAGACTCTCTGAGGAAGAACTCACAGTCAATTCTCCTTATAGTCTAAGGTAGTCAGGAACTCTCTGAGGAAGCTCACGCAGTCAATTCCTCTTATAGCCCCAAAGTCAAGGACTCTCTGAGGAAGCTCTCTTAGTCAATTCCCCTTATATCCCAGGTTGTTCATAGACTCTCTAAGGAAGCACTCACTTTCAATTCCCCTTATAGTCTAACAGTTCAGGAATAAAACAAATACTCTCTGAGGAAGCTCATGCGGTCAATCCCCTTATAGTCTAAAGCAATCAAGGAATCTCTGAGGAAGCTCACTCGGTCAATTCCCCTTATAGTCCCAAGTGGTTCTAGGCTCTCTGAGGATTCTCACTCGTTCAATCCCCCTTATAGACAAAAGTGTTTAAAGTCTCTCTGAGGAAGCTCACCCGGTCAATTCCCCTTATAGTCTACTACACCAGGTTCTCATGGCCCTCTATAGGTCAACGAGAATAGAAGTGTAATATGGCCAAGTAAACCTACATAACTACTTGGCTAAAAAGTCTATAGCATAACAATCATTTCAAAATAAAAAAGTCTCCATCCCACAACAACAGGCATGGAAAACAGGTAAAGCATCCAAAGGAAAAATAGGACCAAACAGTCGTAAATAGAACATGAATGAGAAAAACACATCCAAAGCATAGCAATACACCTTAATAATATCCAAATTACCTCTACATAAACATACAAGCATGGCAGGAAAACCACAGGGGTAAAACGGTAAACACACAATACCCCGTTCAAGGGTATTGGTGGAATTTGCACATAATACTCAAAGACTTTGAACGTAAAGGCACAAACCACCTACCTTGGGGTTAGTAGATCACTATATGTGAAACTCGAAGCTTGAATATTCTTATAACATCGAAGATCTATAAAAACGTCTAAAACGTTCAACCCACAATAACTTGGAAAAGAAGAGGAATTGGAAAATGATACTCAATCAGAAGAGAGAACTCGCTGATGCGATTCCAACGCAACTGACGGTGTTTGATTTAGAGGATGGATCAAGGCTCAGTGGCTTGTCAAATATTCGCGGCTGCTCGGTGCTCTCAGACGAACCAAACCTAGAAGGAGTCGGTTCTGTCCATCAGACGAAGCCCCAGTGCGTTTAATGAAAAAAAACAAAATACACGGCGTGTACTTTTGAAGTACATGGTATGTACTAACTGTTTCCATGCTATGCTTTAGGTGGCCTTAATTTTATCACACATGGTTGTGTGTAAGGCCACTACACAGCCAGCACACGGCTACCCGTGGTAACTGAGTACACGGCGTGTACTCATAAAGTACACGCTGTGTACTTAGAAAATTTCCAGAAACTCCTCTTTTCTCAAAAACTCCAGAAAAAATAAAAACATACCCGAAAAGAAGGTCTGGGTTCTTATAGTTTTGGTGCTAATATCTACTATGTTTGGGTCATTCATGACTCTTGAGTATGTTTTTTCTTAGTGGTGGTGTTTTTTGGATCTTTTGTTTGTGGGTTGGGCTCTTGGAAAATAACATGCTATTTGTAAAACCATATGCCGGTTTGTATTTATTTTATCTATTCTAACATTGATAAACCATTTAATCATTTTTTATTGTTTAAAGGGTGGAAATATTAGTTGTTGTCGCACCTAAGGATCTTATACAACATCGCCCTTTCAATTGGAGTACCAATCAAACTAGACAAAGAAATTGAGCTGGATTGGTTTGGAAATTATGTCTGTTTCCTAGTGGAGGTGGATCTTGGATCCACTTTAGTTGATATGGTTTTCCTCTCCACTGAATCTAATGAATTTTCATTTAAAATTGAATATGAGAGAGTTCCATGTTTTTTTATGGAATACAGGTTGATTGGTCATGATTTATCAACCTATAAATGAGCATTGTCTTGTGCATTTTTTTCAGCACATGTGCATGAGGAAACTTCATGCAACAGGAGGGCTCAGTTTGAGAAACTAAGACATGTTAGGCTTCATAGATGTGTGCATATTCAAGGTTATTCCTTAACTAAACATGATTTGAATAAGATGTCAATAGACAGGAAGCTGGAAACACTTCTCAAGAAGATTCTCTACAATGTGAAGTTGGAAATGGGTAGGGACTAAGTGGGGGTTCTTTATGAGGGCATGGACATGTTGTACAGTTAGAGAGGCTACCTGGGGTTGATTCAAAACCTTAAAATGCACTTCATATTGGTCCTAACAAAATGGAAAGAGAATCTAATGCTAATTTGACCAAGTATGTGCAATCTCATTTAGATAGTGTCTTTGTTGGGAAGGTAGACACCCCTAATTGTAGGCAGGTACCTTCTAATTCTAATGATGATATTATGATGTCGGAAAATGGCATTTCAGGTCATGGGTTTTCCACTTCTCTAGTCAATCATTCTTGGGATGATATCACAGTAGAAGATTAGGAGAAAGGTTCATCTCCTGCTAATGTTGTTGATGATGAATTAATTGGTTCTAAGATTAGAATCCAAAAGGATGTAGATAAGGAATTATTTCAGAAATGATCTCTTTATGCCTCCAAAATTAAAGGGAAATCTAAGCTGATTGTGGCCTCCCCATAGACAATGAAGCATTATCCATCTAGTTCGGAAGTTGTGCATGACACTCCACTTATGGTGAGAAAGATTAAATCCTTATCTAATCCCTTACTTGATGATGAAGGATTCCAATTGGTTCCCTTTAGGAAATCCAAATTGGCTAGTGAACCTGGAAAGTCCTCAAATCATATTGCTTCATGTGAACTAGATTTATCAAACTTGGTGTTTTCCCTTCAAGTGGACCCTTCTTCAAGTGATGCTAACAGAAAATAGATGGTCTCTGGCCTGTCTAAATTTTTAGGGGATTTTTCACCCTCCTTGGAGTGTAAGGAAGTGGAACCAAGTGGTTTACAGGATGAAAAGAGTAAGATGATCAGGATAGGGGATGATAGACTGGTCACTTTGATAAACTTCAATCCTAAATGTCAATTTCTAGAACCTAGGTGCCCTAATAAGGATGGCTCTATGGCTCTCAATGTTCTGGTCACTGAAGAAGCTTTAGGTGAAGCATAAGTATCTACACATAACCAGTATGATGTGTTGGTCTCTAATGATATGCATGAAAATGGATATCAACATATTTCTTAGATCCCCATAATGAATGGTTCTAAATATAACTTACCTAAGAAGGTAGAGACTCAATCAAATGGTGAGAGGGCGGATTCTGAGAGCACGGACGTTGAAGGCCTCTTGCAACAAGAAACAACTTGGAGAAGATGAAGGCATCTTTGAGGTCATAGATGCGGGTGTGGGTGTGGATGATTTTATTAGAATGCCTTGTGGGATGAAGAAAATATAATTGGTAATGGGATTAGAGAAAAATTAGGTCTTTGAAATTTCATGGATGAGGGAAATCTTTCTTTGTCTAGCCTTATCTTCTGTTCTCTATGTTTTTCCTATTTTCAATAAAGGGGTATTGTCCATACGTTTTAAAAAAAGGTTGCACTTTATTCTTAACACTGATAAAACCTTTTAATAAAAAATATTATTAGTATATATATAATTATTATATTTATATTCAAAAAATTAGGGGTGTCCATGGGTCAGGTTTGGTCAGGTTCGGAAATTTTTTTGACCTGACCCAAGAAAAAGTGGTCGGGTCGGGTCGAATCAGGTCAAGGATGTTTTTAAGTTCGGACCCGACCCAACCCAACCCGTATCAGATCGGGTTGGGTTGGGTTGGGTTGAACAGGTTATAAAAAAATCCTCTATGCCTATGGATAAAAAATATCCCACGCCCGTACAGTGCCTTCCTACCACTTCATCTTCCTCACCCCGCCACAAACACCCTGCCCAGTGAAGTGACGAATAAACTCTAGCTCACCTTGATGGCCCACTCTATAAATGTTATTCAAAATGAATAGGTGATCTCGATGGATGGTGCATCCTCCTTCTCCCTCACGGTGGCTATCATCTCTCAGCTTCAGCTCAGTATATCTCCAGTGAGGTCACAAATTCTTCGGTAAGGTGGAAGTGCTCGATCTCTAATCAACCATGGCAGATGCATGTTAGGGTTAAGAGAAAAGGGGTGGTCGTGGATCATCTTTAGTGGTGGAGGTCGGAGAACGACACATAGAGGGGTGGCAGTGTGGATGTTCATCCTCGAATCAGGCACACTTCAACGAGTGATTCAGGGGTTTGGATTTGGGTTCACCAGTGGCAGTGAGCTTCATCAGGCATATGGTGGCTGGTGAAGGTGTTTACAATTGGTGTTCTTCACCAGTGGATCTCGGTGTCCCGCGATTGGTTTAGGCAGAGCCGCTCGGTATCGGATCAGCGATCTCTGTTGTATTAACATGTTTGGGATTTTCAGTGCAGTTTATTGAGGTTGGCATCACCGCCACCTAGTTTCCAGACACCATGTCGTCGATGTTGTAGGTGAGTCCCACAGAGAAGGATGTGGTGGTTGTGATCTTCATCTTGAAGATCCTCCACTAGCTATTAAGCTTCGTAGACATCCCCTCCCCCCAATTTGGGAGTTTCTATGGTGAGTCTGGGATCTAAGCTTGAGGATCGTCGATGCTGGAGTAGGATGGAGGTGGGTAGACAACAACCTGACAGAGTTCTAGGAACAGTTCACCCAGGTGCTGTATCAACTCCATGGTGTTCGACTAGTTGGAGGCGAGGCAGCCAATGGTTGGGGTGCTGCCAGAGAAGGCAGTGTCAGAGATGCTTATAGCGAGATGCTGGTCGTCATGAACTTCCTCATGCATAAGGGATCATGCATGGCGTAGTTGTTGGGTTCATTGGGTTGGTTCGGTTCATTTTTATTCCAACTCGTGACCTGAACCAACCCAACCATAGGTCAACCCAAAAGAACCCGACCCATGCATATAGATTTTTGAACCCGACCCAACCCGTCTAGGTCGAGTCAGGTCAGTCGGGTCAATCTGGGTTTGGACACCCCTGCAAAAAATAATGTTTATTTATATACATTATTTAAAAAATACATGTTTATAATTAATGTAAATATGATATATTAATATATAATTATAAATTTATAATAAATATATTTAAATATATATATAATTATAAAAATATAATTAATATATTTAAAAAATAAATATTTTTATTATATTTATAATTATATATATTTATATATTAAGTTGGATTAGTGGTGTCATGTAAGGCGGTCACTCCCTGGCAATAGAACTGGATCAAGTTTGAGTCTTGTCACACTCAAAATTAGCTGGGGGCATGTGGCACATAGGTGGTGGGTTGGGCCCAGAATAAGCATGGTGTGGCGCCCACCTATACCTCGTTACCCATATAACACATTTTTGCAGTTGGGGGATTACCCAAGTGGTAAAGGCTCCCCATAATCCTACATCTGACTCAGGTTCAAATCTAGTCAAAAGTGAATTTCTGTAGGTACTACAGCAGTTCGGTGTACCGTAGCAGGTACCGTAATGGTGTACTGTAGTAGCAGTACTATTCATCCCAAATGGGCTTTCAGACCATTGGGCCTCCGAGCCATCAAGGGGCGGTGACACAGGCATGACGTGCAGGTGGTGATGCAGGCATGATGCGAGAAGGGTCTTTGGGCCATCTAATGGCGGGCCTACGGGCCATGTAATGGGATTCATGTAAGAATATGAATCTTCTTTTTAGGTATGTTTTCCTTTTTCTGGTGTTTTGGAGGAAAATATGAGTTTCTTGAAATTTCTTAAGTACACGCCATGTACTTTATGAGTACACACTGTGTACTCAGTTACCACAGGTAGTCGTGCACTGGTCGTGTAACGGGCGAACACACAGCCGTGTGTGGTGACCTGGAGACCGCCTAATGCGGGGGTTGGTTAAGGAAAGTACACATTGTGTACTTATAAAGTACACACCATGTACTTTCTTTTTATTTCATTAAACAGACCGAGGTCATGTCTAATTGGTAGAAGTGTCTTCTTCTTTACCTTATACAATCAAGAGCGTCCGTACGGCACCGATCTTTTCCCAAGCCCCCGATTGAGCATCCATTCTCCGATTTGACTATCGTCGATTGCGTTGGGATTGCCACAGTAAGCTCTTCCTTCTTCTAAAGATTCATTTCTTGATTCCTTCTCTTTCAAGAGTTATCTTTAGTTAAACGTTTTAGACGTTTTTGTAGATCTACCATGTTCTAGGTCGATCCAAGGGCTGATGCTGGGGTATATCAATCATACGATGTCGAGGAAGGTAGTTTGTGCCTTTCCATATATAGTCTTTGAGTTATATGTGCAAAAGTTCCAAATACCCTTGTTTGGGTTATTTCATGTTTACGGTTTTCACACTGTTATTGCCTTATATGATTTATATGCTTGAGTAGAGGTCAATTGAATGTGAATAGGGTTAATTTCTATGATTTGGAAGTGTTTTCCCATGAATGTTTTCGTTATAACCGTTTGGTCTTGCTTAGCCTGTTAGGCTGCTTGCTTTCCTTTCCTAATGCTGATAGGATGGAGTAATATTATTTATCTGACATGATGTTATGTTGTAGACTATTTAGTCAAGTAGTTCTTGAGGTTTACTTTGGCTGCCATATATCTTTTGTGCACGATTGACTTACACAGGTCCATGAGAACCTGGTGTAGTAGACCATAGGGATAATGGACATTGAGGGCTTCTCCATAGTGTTTATTTTTACTGTTACGATGCAATACCATAGGCGGAATTGATGTAAGTGATTCCTCAGAATGTTTGTAGTTCCTCGACGCGGGCCACAGGGGGAATGAGATATTGAGTGCTTCCCCAGAGCACCTTTTAGTTACTGATACGAGACTACAGGGGGAATTGACGGTAAGTGCTTCCTCATAGGGTCTATGCTAAAGCTAAACCAGAGGGGCTAGACTGTGTGTACTTCCCATAGAGTTGCTTCTGTTTGTTTGGTTGAACCAGAGGGGTTAGGCTGTGATTACTTACAAAAGGTTTACTTACTTTTTTTTAGCGGTTTTCTTGATATATGAAATTGAATGCATTGAAACTGTAGGATTGTTTACTTTTGAGTACTTACTTGTTACTGCTTCATTTTGATTATAGCCTGCCATATATATTCACTAACTGTTAGGCACAGATATTTGGGTGGTTGCCTACTGGGATTTAGTCTCACACCCTATTTGGGTCATGCTTTTGGGCCCAAACAGATTATATTGCTACAGGTATAGATAAGGGCAAGCGCCCTTCTACTTCAGGTACTTGATTGCTGAGGAGCTGGAGAGCATGGGACCAAGATGGATCTTGTGATGTTGTTGGAGTTTATCTATTTTCTTTTGTACTTTAGATATTCTGTATTACAGCATTGTGACTTGTTTGGATGCTTTCCTTGACATTGTATCATGCATCAATCATATATATTTTTGCTCTAGTTATTTATATCTACAGTCTTACACTATTTACTACTGTATGGTATTACACTACTTCCACTATTGTTAACTATTTACTTCCATTGTGTTACTCTTCCAATGAGGTAATAGTTTCCCCACTATCACACCCAAGGCCCTCGCTGCTAGTCAGCAGCCTCTAACATTCATAAAAATGCACTTGAGTCCATGTGACCAACCGGGTAGGGGGCGCCTCTGGGCAGCTCCCGGAACCGGGACGTTACAAAGTGGTATCAAAGAATTCATTTCTTCTTGACTTACTGTTTGGAGCCTATAGCCAAGGATAGAAAGGAATAGGTACTTGGTAATAAGTTATTCCCAGGAGTATCTAACCCGTGTACAGTGAAAAGCCAATCTACCTCGTTATTGCAATTTTTATGGTTTTGCAATTTTACAGTTGATTTGATTTCATTGTTGGGTGATTCACATGTTTTGTGATGTTATTGTTGATATTATTAAGGTTCTAATTCTGTTGCAACCTGATGAGATGAGGGTATGCCATCTCATGAATCATGTAGGCACTTGCTAAAGATCCCATTCCATGCATTCTTGTCATTCCATTTAGGTTGCATTAGTGATTTCATGTTGTTGTGATAGGTGTTGTGCTAGATATGCATGCTGTTGTGATAGATGCCTTGATAGAATACCTGCTTTTTGATAGGGTATTGAATTTTGTAAATACTTAGTTTGAATTAATGCCAAACTTTGGTTCTTGAGGTGTTATGGGACCTCATGGATCGGAATTTGGTGGATCGTTGCTCTGCTATGTTTATGTATGACATGTATAATATTTAAAGTTTTGATTTGCATGGAGTATGGGCCCTTGAGGATCAGAATTTGGCACTTTAATGTTCATTTCAGTGTTTTCTGGGTTCCGGAGTAGTTTTTGAGGCTTACTATCTAGAAAAACCCAGAATACATGGTGTGTAATTTTGGACACACACGCCGTGTGTTCTTCTGTTCGGGAAGAAACTATTTTTCTTAAGTACACACCATGTACTATATGTACACACCGTGTAGTCTCTAACTGTGTTACTGAATACCTGGACAGAAACACGGGGTTGGGAAATCTTGTAGAACACGTCATGTTCCAGATGTACACGTTGTGTGGTGTAGACCATGTGTCCACCTGTATGACTAAACGAAACTGAGGGATAAATCTTATCTTATAAACGTCGTTTCAAGATTGAACATGCCTTGTAGTGTAACCCGTGTATCTGGTTATGTAGAAAACAACACGGGTTAGTGAAATCCTTCTAGTACATGCTGTTTTTGGAAGAAACACACCGTGTGGGGTCAGCCGTATAGCTAACAACACGGTTCGGTGAAGTTCGTCTAGTACACGCCGTGTCTAGAACTAACACGCCGTGTAGTCTTTTTTTAGGAGAACCGTGTGGTTTAGCCATGTAGAAGAACTCGGGCAGGGGGAGAGGATTCAAGTACACGCCATGTGTTAGGACAACACGTAGTGTGTATGGGGCATTACACGACCTGAGTTGGCAGAAGTAAACGCCCATGTGAAGGCTTAAGGGAACATTCCGTGTAGGCATTATACACACCGTGTATCTATGTTTTGAAAAACTTGAATGCTTTATTTCTCTTGTTCCCTTCTTACACTTCTAAGTTTCAGTCCCTGTTAATCTTGATCTAAGGTGTGCGCTTGAACTTGAAAAGTCATGCCACCGAGACGTCCTCCGGTTGTCCGCTAGTTACAGGGCAGTGATCAGACACCAGATATGGCTGATTAGGGATTACCAGCAGATCCTCCAGTTGTGCCGGTCTTGGCACCAGCCATCATTCCAAACATAGGTGCTGACGCATAGTTCCGAGAGGGATTTATGAGGTTTATGCAGACCTTTCAAGGAGTACTACATCCTACCCCTTCTATGGTAGAGTTGACATGGGTTTTCCAGAAGCAGAATCCTCCCACCTTCATAGGGGAAGGAGGACCTCAGGCTATAGAGTCATGGTTCGAAGCCATGCTTTCTATCTTCGAGAATCTGGATACGCCTCCAGAGAGTAGGTTGAAGATTGCGATGTATATGCTTCAAGATTCTTCCAAGAGATGGTGGGATGTGATCTCACAAGCAGGATGCTAGCAGGTTATGGATTGGGATGACTTCCAGCGTGCTTTTTATGACTACTTATATCCGGATACCTTGAGGGTCGATCGAGCCCGAGAGTTCATGATTCTGGAGCAGGGTACTCTCTCAGTCATGGAGTACTCTTCTCATTTCACAGAGCTACAATGCTTCACACCTATTCCAGGAGGTGATGAGTTATTTATGGCAAGAAAGTTTGAGGATGGTCTCAGGAACAACATCTGATCATAGGTGAACATCTTCATGTTTACTTTAATCACTTAAATAGTCAACCAGGCGCTGATCATGGAGCGCAATATAAGTGATTCTAGAGTGGTTAGATAGGGTGGCTTGACATCCGGAGTTAGGATCCCTCCTACTGACAGTAAGAAGTGCCACAGGGAGTCTACACACGGGAATCCGAGGAGGAAATACACTTCTTCTGGTAGCTAGGTGGTGTGATACCAGTGTGTAAAGAGCAGGCATACGAGGCCACATTTCCCAAGAGACCCAATGGAGTACCGATCATGTGGAAAGATGGGTCATCTTTAGCGCTTTTATCAAACCTTCTCACCAGCAGCTGGTGACAGGGGTTCTTCAATGACTCCTCGTTTGGGAGCAGCACAACTAGTTTCTCACCAGTTTGGGAACCAGAGTTCTTCAAGTCATTCAGGACGAGGTGGAGGTCATGGACATGGTAGCTAGCCACTAGGCTTTCAGCGAAAGTAGGGTAGATCAGCTCAGAGTGGTCAGGCAAAGTCATAGGGCCATGGTGCAGGTCAGACTTTTGTGGTGGAGCAAACCCAGCAGGAGCAGGATCCCAAACCCTCTACCATTCGAGGTACGATTCTAGTTGCCTCAGTTTTAGCTTATGCTCTTTTCGATACAGGGGATTCCCATAGCTTTATATTTGTTGTTGTTGTGGATATCCTTGGGCTTTGTATCTTTACTTATGCTGATTTCTTGATGTTGGACACACTGTTGGGGGCAAGAATAGCTAGTGTACATCAATTCAAGGAGTTCCCTTTTGAGGTTGGTGGGTTTCACTTCTTATGGGACCTTTATGTCCTAGAGATTTCAGGCTATGATTTCATTCTCAGAATGGACTGGTTAGTTCCCTTCCGGGTATTTTTCAATTGTTATCATCGTAGGGTGAGTTTCACATCACCAGAGGGTGAATCGTTTCTTCATAAGTGTGAATGGGATGTCCAGGCAAGCAGAACGGGACCCGGGCATCATGGGTTGAAAGGAGTTACAGTCCATATTGCTAGTATTTGTTTGTATGAATCAGTTATATGATAATCTCTCAAAATTACACTTTTGGATGGACCATATTCACTTCTTGGGTCATGTTATCTTAGAGATAGGATTATCAGTAGACCCAGAGAAAGTGAGAGCAGTAGTTTCATAGGAGCATCCAAAGAATGTCTTTGAGGTACAAAGTTTTCTAGGGTTGTTTGGTTACTACAGACATTTCATACAAGACTTTTCACGCTTAGTAGTGCCACTGATAGGCCTGACTAAGAAGGGTGATAAGTAATTGTGGTCAAATTATTATGAGTCAGCCTTTTAGGAGTTGAAAGGGAGTTTGACTTCAGCACTGATACTGGTATTTCTAGATCCGAGAAAGATCTATACCATGTACTGTGATGAATTAGGTATTGGGCTTGGGTAAGTTCTTATGTAGGGGGAAGGAGTCATCGCATACAGGTCCCGGTAGTTGAGGCCACGTGAAAAGAATTACCCAACGCACGATCTTGAGCTGGATGCAGTTGTTCATGCTTTACGTTGTTGGAGACACTACCTGTTGGGAGATCATTTTGTGGTTTTCACTGACCATAAAAGTCTCAAGTATATCTTCACTCAATGTGACCTGAATTTGAGATAGTGAAGGTGGGTTGAGTACCTTTAGTATTTTGACTTTGATCTTGCCTACATGCCTGGGAAAGGCAATGTAGTGGATAATGCGTTGGGAAGGAGGACTCAGATATAGGCAGTTCAGGAGGCCAGTAGTGAGTGGCAGCTTATGACCCTATTCTCTGAGATGCATTTGGAGGTGCATGATAGACAGGGGTAGACGTTTCTTTCTTCTGTAGTTGTTACCTTTACTCTACTTGATCAAGTGAAAATGAGGAAGCTATCAGATTCTTAAGGCCTATTCCTACGGGAAAGTGTGACGGGAGAGAACCCCATTTCTAGATGGACCATAGGCAAGTATGAGATCTTGTGTTTTCAAGGGTGTGTGTGGGTGTTAGCAGACATACACGAGGAGATGATGCAGGATTTTCATTCCTCAGTTTGGGCAGTTAATCCTAGTGTCACCAAGATGTTTCGTGATCTACACCATCAATATTAGTGTCCAGGTATGAAGAGAGATGTTGCTAGTTTCATCATGAGGTGTTCCACCTGTCAGTAGGCAAAGGCGGAGCATCAGCGACCAGAAGGGATTTTGCAGCAGTTGCCCATTCCCAAGTGGAAATGGAACGATGTCGTGATGGACTTTTTGAAAGGTTTACCAAGGTTTCCTCGAGGGAATGATTCAGTTTGGGTTGTCATTGACAGACTCACGAAGGTTGCACACTTTTTACAAATTAATGAGACCTTCGATGTTGATGAGTTGGGATAGTTGTACATCTGATAGATTGTATGTCTACATGGGGTTCCACACTCCATTGTTTCAGATAGGGATGCATGTTTTACTTCTCAGGTCTGGTAGGGACTTCACAGGGCTTTGGGTATACAGGTACTTCTAAGTACAGCTTACCATCCCCAGATACATGGTCAGTTCGAGCATACGATTTAGGTGCTTGAGGACATGCTTTGAGCATGCACCCTAGATTTTGGAGGTTCATGGGAGAAGCACATACCTCTTTTGGAGTTTTCCTAAAATAATAGTTTTCAAGCAACTATTAAGATGGAACCTTATGAGGATTTGTATGGTAGGCCATGTCATTCACCCTTATGCTGGCTGGAGGTAGGAGAGGCAGCTATGCTGGGACCTCGTCTTGTCCAAGAGACCACAGAGCAGATAGAGTTGATTCAGAAGAGGATGGCTACTGCACAGTCTTGACAGAAGTCTTATGTTGATCAACGGAGATGACCTCTAGAGTTCGAGGTCATAGATCAGGTTTTTCTGTGTTTCACACCGAGGTTGGGACACAGGAGGATTAGGAGGTAGGGCAAGCTTTCACTGAGGTACGTCGGGCCGTTTGAGGTGTTGGAGAGAGTTGGTCTGGTTGCCTGTCGATTGCAGTTACCTCAGAGGTACCGGTCTATGCATGATGTCTTTCACATTTCTCAGATTTGACGTTACTTCTCATATCTGTCTCATGTTTTTCAACCCAAAGAGGTTGATTTGGAGGTGGATGCCTCGTTCGAGGAGCATCATATCCAGATTTTTGATCGAAGTGTGAAGGTTCTCTGTGACCGGTATGTTCCTCTGGTATGAGTGCTATGGCAGCATGGGCGAGTACAGGATGAGACCTGGGAGAGGGAGACCGATATACGATCATACTGGCCGAAGCTTTTCGAGGATTCTTCTTCTACGCCTTCTTTCTAGGGAAATTCAGGGATGCATTTCTTTAAGGGGGAAAGTTTGTAAGAACTCGAATCTTCTTTTTAGGTATGTTTTCCTTTTTCTGGTGTTTTTGAGGAAAAGAGGAGTTTCTAGAAATTTCTTAAGTACTGTCACATACATGACTTATTTTAAATTTAAATTCCATTTAATTTCCATACATTCTTTTTTGGGGGGTTTTCCATGCTTTTATGGAGGAATGGGTGAGTTTTCATTAATTGGGCCAAACCGTGAGTCTAATTCCATATTTAAAAATAAATTTTGTTTCCTTTATAACTCCTTCATTTTTCAAAAAATTTCTTCCATTCCAATTCCTAATTGTCATAACCTGACCTATTAACACCACCATATTAATTTGGACCATTTAGGAATCCATAATCATGGTGGATATGGGTTTTTATTTAAGGGTTTGGGCCTGCCCAAAAGTCCATTTTCTGCATTAAAAATAAATTTTAATTATTTAATATATCCTTCAATATTTACCTATTTTAGGTTATTTAAACTCTTACCTGAGCCAACTTACCTAAGGCGCGCCCCCATTCTCTCCTACCACAATTTGGAGCTCAAAAGAATTGTGAAATTGGTCCAACATTTTCTGGATTTTAGAAATCGCCAAGATTTGGAGAGGTAAATTGATCTTTTCATAAATCCTTCTATTTTTACTCTTTTTCCCCCATTCCAGTTCCTAAATGATCTAATAATCCTTGTTAGAACCTCCATTTAATGGTTGTATGTTTTAAAATTTAGATACCGGTGTATTTTGGTTCATTTTATTCAATATTGTTTTGAGTAAGTGTTTCTCTTTTCAATTTCTTCCTTCTCCTTAGGGTTTCCTCCCTCTTTCATTATGTTCTAAAATTTCCATAAGTTATGGTTAGAACCTATGGATTGATTTGGTGTATTTTTGGTTAAATATATTGTTCTCTAGGTCTGGATTTATCATCCTTGTGATGCGGCGGTGGTTCAGTTGATGTTTCGCACCAAGTTTTGAGGGATTCGACACTTTCGGTAGGTAGTTCCATGTGTAAACAATTATTGATGATTTATCCTTCTGTATTTATTCATTTTTTTATTCCTCATATGTTGGGTGTGGTTTAAAAACTGTTTATGATTTATTTGGTTAAGTGTTTAATTTTATAGTCGCTTTTTAACTTAAAATTGGGTGTTTTCATGTGTAACTCATGGGGTATTATTTGGGTGTATTTTATAACTTATGGAATTGGTTTACTAAATGTTTTTTGGCCTACCAATTATGGTTTGGTAATGTATTAGTTTCATTTAGGCCTAAAAAAGGGTTTTTGAATAGGTTTGATGTGTAAAACATTGTTATACTTCTTGAGAGCATTTTATGAAAATGTGTGTTTTCATTTGGTTCTTTTGTAGTATTATTCAAGGTGACTTTATAAAACATGAAAGTGGTTTTATAAATGTATCTAGGGCTTCAAATTCTATTTTGGATATGAATGGTATGGTTTTTTGTCTTAAATGGGGGTTTTGAAATGGGTTTTATGTGCAAGACATATTTACATCACTAGGGTTCTTTTTATGAAAATTGTAAATGTTTTAGTTGGTTAAACAAAGTGAGAAAAGGGTGAATATGTACTTTTTGGTATTATTTTTCACCTATTAAGGGGTTTTTAAAGGTAAATTGATGTTTTAAGATGTCAAACATTTTTAGAATGTTTTGTAAATTTCTGAAATGTTTTATTAAATTGTGATGTTGGATCGAAACTTGTTTGTGGGTTGTTTCATGTAAGTTTGATGATAAAATGATTTTGAAGGTAAAAAGGGTATTATGTAACATGTGAGTGGGCTTTTATGAGAGTTTTAATATATTGGAATGGTTTTGTAAAAAAAATTAATGGATTTGTGGAAGTGTTAAAGAAATGTGAAAAGTGTTGTGGGCTATTTTGGTGTGAGTCAGATTTCAAAATCAATTTGAATGAAAAGTGGACTTTTGTGACTTGTGTTGTATACATGTGGGATGTTTGGTGAGTTTATGATATGTAAATGATATTTTCATCTGAAAAGTATATTCATTGACTTTTTGAACTTGTTTGAGAACAAAGGGAAAACCTGGGTATCTAGGAGGGTGGACGTGTACTAGTATGCTAGTGAATCCGTGGGGTTTGGCCTCAGTTTCACTTAGAAAGATTGACACTTAAAACTATAAATAAACTATGATGATTATGATTGGGGACCATTAGTTTATGGGTATTTTCCCTACTAGTGGCTCGTGCATGAGAATGGATATTTTTTATGGTTACTCTCACTGAGATACGAGGTACCTGGGACCCACAGCTAGCTAGTGCCTAGGGGTTATTTCCCATTGCTTGTGCTCACTAGATTTTTTGTTCTTACCTTCGGCATAAGGTATGAATGACTGGAAAAATTCATTAGATTTGGTATTTATTTTAAAAGTGTTTATTCTTTAAATTATCCCACCTGAAAACTATTTTTATTTAATGTTTCATCTTTTAGAAATTGTAACTAGCATTTCATGTTTTTTAAAACATGCATGCTTTTCGTCATTAAATTTTTATCACATGGAAACTATTAGTGGTGGTATCCTATTGGTCTTGGGATAACAACCTACTTACACCCTTGTTTGTAAGTAGACTTGGTTATTTTTTTTGTCGCAGGTTGGGTACAGTTTTTAGTTCCAATGGTTTGGGTTTCTATTAGGTCCTTAGTGGTGAAGTCTTGTGGAGATGGATTGAGGGCAGTGCCTCTTTCCATGAGGGTTCTTGGGATGTTCCATTTTGGTTTTGTACCTTTGTTATAGTCTTGTTGAGTTGTTTGAAAATATGTAATTCAGTTCTGATTTTTTGTTGATGATTGTTTGGATTGAAAAATCCAGATTTGTTTTATTGGATTCTTTTGTTGTTTTAAGTTTATAAACTTAGGTAAATAATTCCCAATTTTCATTTTATGATATCTAGACACTTGTGTCTGCCCGTGGGGATTAGGAACGCCCTTCGGGTCTTGTTACGGGTCAGGTTTGGTGCCAGGTTTGGTGGTGACCAAATTCAGTTCGTGACAAAATGGTATCAAAGGAGGTTCAGGTTAACTCTTTGGGTCATGTTATTTGGGGAAGAGTTAGGATAGTTTGGAGTTAGGATTGTTGGGACTTGGAATTCTTGTTATGGGTATTGTTCCTAATCACCACACCTCATTATGTGATTCATGTTTCCAGGAGAAGTTGGGATTCATCTAAGTCCTTTGGTTTTCTTGGTTCGATGGTGATTATGGGAAATGAAAAGAGAGTTGGGTTAATGGTCTTAGTGGGCTGGCAGGGCCTGGAAAGCCATGTGGATCCAAGGATATTTCCTATAACACTCTCTGTGATAGTGAAGTAATTGGAAGATTTCGGCCAACCATATGTCCAAGTCACCCACTGAAACTAGTTTCCTCTCGCATTGTTTTGTGCTTTAGTTTTGAAAACTTTGCACTTTGGTTTTAAGAAGCGTAATGTTTTTGTGAAATTATTTTCAAATAAAGAGGGAATTTTTTGATAAATGAATGGTGGAGCTGAATTTTTAGAATTGTTTTGAAATGAAAAATGGTGTCCTTACACCTATTTTGGATGCAGGAACTATATTGATGTTGGTTTTGAAAAGTGTTTCCAATAGAGTTTTCTAAACAATCAAAGGGTGTTTTAATGGGATCATATGTTTTGAAATTGATGTGAATATATTGAAAGTGAGTTATTTTCTAAATGGTTGTGTCTTTTTGAAATGTTTTGTAAGATGTGAATTGGTATTTTGATCTTGTGGTTACAAGTTTTGAGAAAAATGATGTGTTGATTGACTGTTCTGGTTTTGAAAAGTGGAAAGATTTTTTTTGTTTTAACCTTTGGTATTTCCATGAGCAACCACATGAATAGGGTTATATGGGATGATGGATGGTTTATGGAATGACTGGATGAGTGTCGGGATGGATATGAGGATGGTGCCCGGTGTGGCACAAAAACATGCATGTGTATGGCCCATGGGGTACCATTGGTGGATATGCTAACCACTGAACCGTTTGTTTTCAAGAAATGTTTTTAAAGAAAAACATGATGTCTTGATGAATTGTTTGGGATGGATTATATAATGTGTTTTTGGAAAATTTTGATGTTGTGGGATGTTTTGATTCCAAGAACCCCTCCTATTTGAATTGTGTTTTGGGTTTATGTTTGGTCGGTAAGTTGTGTAGAAGGACCGGTTAGTAGTCTCCTCTGAGATATGTTTAGGGATACCTTTATGGTGGTTCCCTTCATGTGTTTGGATCTAGTTTATGGCTTGTTTTGACCAATGAACCAGATTTTTGGGTCCTTGGGTTCTCTCATTGGATAATGTATGCCCCCATTAATGGTTAATGCATAACTGAAGTGCAACCCGGATTGTTTTTCCATTGGAAAATCCTCCAGTTGATCAATATAAGGAATATTTTATTAATATTTGTTGATTGAGTCTACACCCATTCCTTTCTTTGATTTTTTTAGATCCTCTTGTAGTGGTAGAGTTCTCATGGAAGGTTGAAAGAGACCTTAGTTTCTTAAGTTTCCTAATTCATCAAAGCTGGAAGTGGTCTAGGGTTGTTAGTGGGGATGAGTGTCTCGATGGTGTCTAAGGGGGAATCTGGGTTCTTCACGGTTTCTTTGAAGCATGAGTTCATGTTAAACCACCAGTGTGGGAAATATAGTCATGATAGGATATTGTGGCCACTTTCTAGAATTTTTTGTTGTTTGGGGATTTTGTATAAGGTCCCTCTCCATGCATTGTTTATATTAGTCACAATGGTCATGTTTGGTGATGCCTTATGATGTCATGTGCTCGATTGACCATAAAGATGAATGTTGGGAAATCATATGAGAGTCTTCGTTATGTTGGGAGAATTTATCCCTTGGAAAAACTTAAAAATATTCTATTTTAGAGGCAAGTGAGTATGGGTGTTCTTTACTTCTATTGTTCTCACCCGAACAATCAAGGTGTAATGTGTGTGAATCTTCTAAGCCCTGATTTCAGTGAAATATAGGGTTAGGGTAAAGTGAGTTTGGAATGTGTTAGGTATTGGAAAACTTATCAGGGATTGCGGGGTAGTTGTTGGTTGCACCGAATGATTAATTCTCATTCAGGGGGTTTCCAAAGCCTAACTGCGAGGGTGAAGATTCTTCAATCATTTGAGCTCCATCCATAGGTCTCGGAGAGAATATGGCTCATAGTCCGGGGAAATAATAGGTTCGTTTAAACCCTTGTACGAAGTCCAATCCTTAGTATGAAAGATAGGAAGAGTTTAAACCTATGGTTTCATCATCTTTCTTCTATTGTTCATGTTCAGTGGAAATAGGTGCAGGGCCTTGTGCCCATGTCATCGCCCAATGTTATTCCCTCCCCCTTTGGTTTCCATTGAGTCTTTGGATAAAGGTTTGAAGTTTGGATAGATAGGTTGAGCACATGGTTTACACTTGGTTAGTAGTGATTGTGCCCCAAAAAACCATGTAGATAGAAGTATACCCACTATTAGTGCATGGTTTCCCAAACCGTGAAGACTAACTATGTGGTCATCCCAACTCTTTAAATTTTGGGGTCTTTCTGTATTGGCTCGTGCTGGTCGGTTAAGATGGTTGGTTATTATGGTGGGGAGACCCACTATGAGTCTTATATAAGTTATTTTATAAATTTCTGATGGAATTATACCATTTGTACCGAGGAGTATATTCAGGCCTCCCCCTGTTAGTGTCCTGATTCTGTCTCTGAAAAAAAAAATATAGGTTGTCTCTTATGTTGGGGAGCCTATTTTTGTTCCCCCGTACCAGTAACTCAGACTTATCCATGGTCTTGGCTTGGAGGTAGGTAGTCTCATTCAGATCTATCAAGCTACCTACATCTTCCTTGGGTAAAATTTGGGATTTTAGAGTGCCCAATGGTTTAGTTATATCAAGGTAAGTGTAACCTTGTTTGATGTTGTTGTTCGTTTGGGTGAATTGCTTGAGTCTTGTTCAAAGAGTGTTTAAGGTGTTTTATTTTGGGATAAAGTATGAATGTGATTGATTATTTTAGGAAAGTGGTGTATGTTTTGGTTGTGGGAGTAATCCTTCATTAATTGATCACTAGAGGTGTTTTGGCCTTTGGGGGTGAAATCTTACAAGGGAGTACCTCTTGGTTTCTCAGCTGGGTTTGGTTGTTGCTTGGGCCTTGATGTGACTTTCTGGGGAGAAAATTTTTTATGGTGGGGAGAATTGTCACATACATGACTTATTTTAAATTTAAATTCCATTTAATTTCCATACATTCTTTGTTTTGGTGGTTTTCCATGCTTTTATGGAGGAATGGGTGAGTTTTCATTAATTGGGCCAAACCATGAGCCCAATTCCAAATTTAAAAATAAATTTTGATTCTTTTATAACTCCTTAATTTTTCAAAAAAATTCTTCCATTCCAATTCCTAATTTTCATCCCATTAACTATTAACAACACCATATTAATTTGGACCATTTAGGAATCCATAATCATGGTGGATATGGGTTTTTATTTAAGGGTTTGGGCATGCCCGAAAGCCCATTTTCTGCATTAAAAATAAATTTTAATTCTTTAATATCTCCTTCAATATTTACCTTTTTTCGGTGATTCCAACTCTAAACCGAGACCACTTACCTAATGCGCACCCCCATTCTCTCCTCCCACAATTTGGAGCTCAAAAGAATCGCAAAATTGGTCGAAAATTCTATGGATTTCAGAAATCACCCAGATTTGGAGAGTTAAATTGATCTTTTTCATAACTCCTTATATTTTTACTCTTTTTCCCCCATTCAAGTTCCTAAATGATATCCTAATCCTTTTTCTAACATAACTTGAATGGTTGGATGTTTTAAAATTCAGATACTGGTGGATTTTTGGTCATTTTATTCAAGATTGTTTTGAGTAAGTGTTTCTCTCTTCAATTTCTTCCTTCTCCTTAGGGTTTCCTCCCTCTTTCATTATGTTCTAAAATGTCTAGAAGTTAGGGTTAGAAACTATGGATTTATTTGGTGTATTTTTGGTTAAATATTGTGCTCTAGGGCTGGATTTATCATCCTTGTGATGCGGCGGTGGTGCGGTTGATGTTTCGCACCAAGTTTTGAGGGATTCGACATTTTCGGTAGGTGGTTCCATGTGTAAACAATTATTGACGAGTTATATTTCTATATTTATTAAAAAAAATTATTCTTCATATGTTGGGTGTGGTGTGAAAACTGTTTATTATTGATTTGGTTAAGTGTTTAATTTTATAGTTGCTTTTTAACTTGAAATTGGGTGTTTTCATGTGTAACTCATGGGGTATTATTTGGGTGTATTTTATAACTTATGGAATTGGTTTACTAAATGTTGTTTGGCCTACCAATTATGGTTTGGTAATATATTAGTGTCATGTGGGCCTAAAAATAGATTTTTTGAATAGGTTTGATGTGTAAAAAATTGTTATACTTCTTGAGAGCATTTTATGAAAATGTGTGTTTTCATTTGGATCTTTTGTAGTATTATTCAAGGTGATTTTATAAAACTTGAAAGTGGTTTTATAAATGTCTCTAGGGATTCCAATTATGTTTTGGATATGAATGGTATGGTTTTTTGTCTTAAATTGGGTTTTTGATATGGGTTTTGTGTTCAAGACATATTTACATCACTGGGGTTCTTTTTATGAAAATTGTAAATGTTTTAGTTGGTTAAACAAGGTGGGAAAAGGGTTCATGTGTACTGTTTGGTATGATTGTTCACCTATTAAGGGGTTTTTAAAGGTAAAGTGATGTTTTAAGATGTTAAACATTTTTATAATGTTTTGTAAATTTCTGAAATGTTTTATTAAATTGTGATGTTGGATCGAAACTTGTTTGTGGGCTGTTTCATGTAAGTTTGATGATAAAATGATTTTGAAGGTAAAAATGGTATTATGTAACATGTGAGTGGGATTTTATGAGATTTTTAATATATTTTAATGGTTTTATAAAAAAATTTAATGGATTTGTGGAAGTGTTAAAGAAATGTGAAAAGTGTTGTGGGTTATTTTGGTGTGAGTCAGATTTCAAAATCAATTTGAATGAAAAGTGGACTTTTGTGACTTGTGTTGTATAAATGTGGGATTTTTTGTGAATTTATGATATGGAAATGATATTTTCATGTGAAAATTATATTCATTGAGTTGTTGAAATTGTTTGATCACAAAGGGAAAACCCGGGTATCTAGGTGGGTGGACGTGTACTAGTATGCTAGTGAATCTGTGGGGTTTGGCCTCAGTTTCACTTAGCAAGATTGACGATTTCAACTATAAATAAACTATGATGATGATTATTTGGTACCAATAGGTTATGGGTATGTTACATATTAGTTTATCGTTCACGAGAATGAATATTTTTTATGGTTACTCCCACTGAGATATGAGGTACCTGGGACCCACAACTAGCTAGAGCCTAGGGGTTATTTCTCATTGCTTGTGCTCACTAGATATTTTGTGCTTACCATCGGTATACGGTATGAGTGGCTGGAAAAATTTAGTAGATTTTTTATTTATTTTAAAAAAATTTATTCTTTAAATTAGCCCACCTGAAAACTGTTTTTATTTAATGTTTCATCTTTTAGAAATTGTAACTAGCATTTCATGTTTTTTAAAACGTGCATGATTTTCATCATTAAATGTTTATCACATGGAATCTATTAGTGGTGTTATCCTATTGGGATTGGTCTCACACCATAATTACACCCTTGGTTGTAAGTAGACTTGGTTATTTTTGTTGTCGCAGGTTGGGTACAGTTTTTAGTTCCAATGGTTCGGGTTTCTAGCAGGTCCTTAGTGGTGAAGTCTTGTGGAGATGGCTTGAGGGCAGTGCCCCTTTCCATGAGGGTTCTTGGGCTGTTACATTTTGGTTTTGTACCTTTGTTATAGTCTTTTTTATTTGTTTGAAAATTTTTAATTCAGTTCTTATTTTTTGTAAATGATTGTTTGGATTGAAAAATCCAGATTCGTTTTATTGGATTCTTTTGTTGTTTTAAGTTTATAAACTTAGGTAAATCATTCCCAATTTTCATTTTATGATACCCAGGCACTTGTGCCAGCCCATGAGGATTGGGAACGCCCTTAGGGTCTTGTTACGGGTTGGGTTTGGTGCCAGGTTTGGTGGCGACCAGATTCGGTTCATGACAAGTACACATCATTTACTTTATAAGTACACGTCGTGTACACGGTTACCACGGGTGGCCATGTGCTGGTCGTATAACGGCCAAGCACATAGCCGTGTGTGGTGACCTGGAGACCACCTAATGCAGGGGTTGTTTAAGGCAAGTACACATTTTCTACTTATAAATTACATGTCATGTACTTTCTTTTTATTTCATTAAACAGACTGGGGTCACGTCTAATTGGCATAAGTATCTTCTTCTTCACCTTCTTTGATCGAGAGCATCCGTACAGCGCTGATCGTTTCCTGAGCCCCCAATCGAGAATTTTTTCTCTGATTCGACCACTGTCAATTACATTGGGATCTCCATGGTAATCTCTTCCTTCTTCTATAGCTTCATTTATTGATTCCTCCTCTTTCAAGAGTTATCTTCAGTTAAATGTTTTAGATGTTTTTTTAGATATACCACGTTCTAGGTCGATCCAAGGGCTGACTCCGAGGTATATCGATTGTACGACGCTGAGGTAGGTGGTTTGTGACTTTCTGTAGATAGTATTTGAGTTATATGTTCAAAAGTTCCTAATACCCTTGTTCGGGGTATTGCGTGTTTACGATTTTAACCCTGTTATTGCCTGCTATGATTTATATGTTTGAGTATAGGTCAATTGAATGTGAATAGGGTTAATTGCTATGATTTGGAAGTGTTTTCCCATGCATGTTTTGTTTATGACTGTTTGGTCTTGCTTATCCTGTTAGGCTACTTGCTTTCCTTTCCTATTGCTGATAGGATGGAGTAATATTATTTATCTAACATGTTATTATGTTGTAGAATATTTATCCAAGTAGTTATTGAGGTTTACTTTGGCTTCCATGTATCGTTTGTGCACAATTGACTTACACAGGGCCATGAGAACCTGGTGTAGTAGACCATAGGGAGAATGGACATTGGGGGCTTCTCCAGAGTGTGTTTTTACTATTACGATGTGAGACCATAGGGGGAATTGATGTTAGTGCTTCCTCGGAGTGTCTGTAGTTCCTCGACACGGGACATAGGGGGAATGAGATGTTGAGTGCTTCCCCAGAGCGCCTTTTAGTTACTGATACAAGACTATAGGGGGAATTAATGGCGAGTGCTTCCTTAGAGAGTCTATGTTAAAGCTGAACCAGAGGGGTTAGACTATGTGTACTTCCCAGAGGGTTGCTTCTGTTTGTTTGGTTGAACCAGAGGGGTTAGGCTGTGAGTACTTCCCAGAGGGTTACTTGATTTTGTTTATTTGTTTTCTTGATATATGAAATTGAATTCATTGAAACTGTAGGATTGTTTACTTTTGAGTACTTTCTTGTTACTGCTTCATTTTGATTATAGCCTACCATATATATTCACTAACTGTTAGACAAAGATCTTTGGGTGGTTGCCTACTGGGATTTAGTCTCACACCCTGTTTGGGTCATGCTTTTGGGCCCAAACAGATTATATTGCTGCAGATATAGATAAGGGAAAGTGCCCTTCTACTTCAGGTACTTGATTGTTGAGGAGATGGAGAGCATGAGACCAAGCTGGGGCTTGCAATGCTATTAGAGTTTATCTATTTTATTTTGTACTTTGGATATTCTATATCCCAACATTGTGACTTGTTTGGATTATTTCCTTGACATTGTATCATACATCAATCATATATATTTGTGCTCCAGTTATTTATATCTACATTCTTCCGCTATTTACTACTAAATGGTATGACACTACTTCTGTTTTTGTTATCTGTTTACTTCTACTGTGTTACTCTGCCAATGATGGAATAGTTTCCCCACTATCACACTCAAGGCCCTCACTACTAGTCGGCAGCCTCTGGTGTTTGGGGAAATGCGCTTGAGGCCATATAACCAACCGGGTACAGGGCACCTCTAGGTGGCTCCCAGAACCGAGATGTTACACTTCATTCCCACTGGGTCTTTGGGCCAAAAATATATAATGTAATAAAAGCGGCTGGTCGGATGGGTTATCCCTTGGGGGGCTATGACCTGCCTTTCAGGTTTGTGTGTTTGCGGTGTGTGTGTGTGTGTGTGTGTATTTGAATGTAATTATACCCTCAAGCACCTTATATATATATAATTATATAAATATAAATACATTTATATATAAATATTTATAAATATATTTATTTATAATTAGAATTATAAATATATTTATATTTAAGTAATTATAAAATTATAATAAATATATTTATATAATATATATTTATTATATTTATTATTATATATTCTTATATATTAATGAATATATAAAATTATATATATATATAAGATTATATATATTTATTTATAATTATATACAAATATTTATAATATACTTATTTATAATTATAATTTTATTTATTTATTTATTTATTTGTAAATAAGATATGTATTACAATAAGTATATATATTTTTTAAAAGTAATATATAAATATGAATTATATAATTCTTAATAAAAAATTATTTTCATAATTTTATATATAAAAAATTATAAAAAATATATTATTCAAAATGTTTAATAGTTTATTTATATACATTGATTACAAAATGTGTATATAATTAAAATAAATATAATATATTAATATTTTATTTAAACAATTATATAATATATAAATGAATATATTTATTTAGTTATATACTTATATTGATATTAAATAATTTAAAATATATGTACATGTATAATTTCATGTGTATGTGTGTATGTGTATGTGTGTATGCATGTATATGTGTGTGTAGATGTGTATGTGTACATATGTATGTTTGAAATCGATGTAACTGTTACGAATTCACTTTTTAATATTTTTGTAATTTATTTAATTTAATTTATTCATTTATTATTATATATTCATTAATAATGTTAAAAATATATTTAATCATTTTGTAATATTTATTTATACATATATTTATTTATTATACTTGTAATATTTTCAATATGTTTATAATTTATATGAATAATAGTTATTCATTTTTATTTATTAAGTTTTAACATTTAAAATATGTTTGAAATTTATATACCTGGTCTATTTAAATGATTTTTTTAATAATTTTTTAATTTAAATATTTAATTATACAATTATAAATATATATAATTTTTAAAAAGAACATATTTATGAAATTATAAATTAATAATATGTATTTAAATTATTATAAAATTATAATAAATATATTTAGTATATTTATAATTATACTAGGAAAGGTGGGGGAAACCTCTTTATTAAAAGAGAAAAAATGCAAAAACCCTTTTATGGGAAAAGGGAGAACCCAACAGAAATCAGAGAACCCAAAGGCACAAAGGCTTTAGAATACAATGGCCTGAAATCCCAATGACACAAAGTCAATACAATCACAAGTTACAAAGTCCCCTAGACCTAGAAACAAGGAAAAACAGAGGTCCAAGGCCCAAATAACCTAGTTTCCACCCACAGCCACAACCACAGGACCCTACCGCAAGCAGATCTGTGAACAGTGTTGTCATCTGGTCGCCGGATCTGGAACCACCACCACCCCACCTCAAACTCCCAAATCCAACCACACTAAATCTTAATTGCCTCATAGATCCACCACAGTAGATCTCCGTGCATCCTGAGCACCACCGCATCGAGAGTCAGCTCCCAAAACACACTCTTCGAAGCCGCACAAGCCCCACTTCCTGCATTTATCACCTTGCCAAGAACGTTGTTGCTGCTGCTCATTGATCCCCACGTTGTCGCAGTGCCAGCAACCTAAAAGATCATCAACAGAGATAAGGAGTTTGAGACAAAAAATCTGGACCAGATATGACTCGCTGACTGCTGATCGGGACGACCGACACCCTCGAGCCCAACCACTGTCGCATGAGACCAAAACAAGATTGATGCTGCCCAACACCCCCTAATGCCCAAGAACTGAATCCTTACCATCTGTCAGGGACTACCATCCTGCACCATTCACCATGGTTGCAACCACTGAAGAAGAATCCATCCAAAGAGTCTGATTGCTAGGGAAGCCCGCTAGAGACAGGGGAAAACCCTAGAGATAAGGGAGCTCTCGGCCGAAGCTGAGAGTCCCATTATAACATTTTTCATCATTAGTGTGATATCCCAAATATATTTTACGTGTAATAATAATATTTTAGTGGTTTTAATTATTTTGGATTCGTGTAATTTCCGCACTATCCAAACAATGTTTGCAAAATAAACACAAGACATATTTTATTCAATAAAACACTAAAATGTTACATTTCAACAAGGCCAAAAGAACCTTACTAACCTAGAATACCTACTAAGAGACCTATCAAGATCACCGGGAGACCCCCGAAATCACAAACAAACCAAGAATATAGTGAGCATCCTTTGGGTATATCACAATGAAGAACATTATATCCAGAGCTATAACGACCGAACTAAGCATTAAGGGTATGTAAATCACCATCTTCATGAGTCGTTTTGAGTTTGGAATACCCTAAACACCTATTTATAAGGTTTTTGTGACCGTAAGTATCCATTGCGGTCCTTAGGTGACCGTTGGTTTTGTAATGGACACAAAATCTTATAATCGTTGGTTACTTTTAAGAATTTTGATTATCTAAGGTATTTTGAATATTTTAAGTATTTTAATTATAAAATCATTTTAAATGTTCTAAGTATTTGAGTGATTTAAAGTTGTATCTTTGAACATATTTTAATTGAACTTATCTTTATATTTTGAAATCATAATGTTTTAAAAACCTAAAATGAATTTGAAATCGTGACTTTTGGGTTTTAATGAAAATATAAGGAGAAGTACATATGTTTACTTAAATTAATTCAAAGAGAAGTATATATATTATTATGATACAAAAACTATGTATTTTAATTTGAAACCATGTTTATGAATACTCTTATTAATTAAAAGTCATACTTTTTGTTATGTGATGACATAATATAATTTATATGTTGATTTGTGTACTATAATGTTTCAAAGTTTAAAAATAAGTTTAAATCACGTTTTAATGTAATAAAAATTAATGACATTGTTATTGTTTTAATGAAAATTCATTTTTAATACTTCTTTTTGAAGATTATTGTATATTTTTAAGTTATATAGTATGTTTTGATAAAAATTATGTGAAACCCTTAAAGGCCAGCCCATAGCCATCCAAGGGAGGTAGCTCACACCATCTCCCTAAGGAGTGGGTGGCTGAGCCTTGGACCCTTAGCCAGTGTAGGGTATCCATGAGGGTGCACGCATTCCCATAGGAGTGTAGGGAGGAACCAGAGCAGAGCTACCGTGTGGGGTGGCATGACAACAGGGGTGAGCGCAGAGCGTGCCTGCAAGTGAACCGATACGGGGCGATACTAGGAAGGGGATAGGGAATTATGGTAAGTGTTGGGAGCGCCAGGCTTATAAATTCAGCTTGAAAACCTCCTCATTTTGATGTGGGATGAGATTTTTAAATGGAGATCGAATCTCAGTCATTTGATCTTGCCGCGCGAGATCTGGACCACACAATCTGGTTCTGGGTTTGAAACTCCACTGTCGCGGATTGACGCCACATTTTCTATGGACAGTTCGATCACGGATATGGTTTATCTCGACCCCTCATACATTTTTAAAATAGTGTTATCGCCACAACCATTTGATCAGATCCACGATGTAATCTCCACTGTTTAGCTATTTTGAAACTTGCGGCTTTCCCACAGCCGTCTGATCAATCCCTGGATAGATCTCAGTTGCCCATCCATTTTTAAAATCTCAGAAACATCCTTATCCTTCCAATCAGACATTGTTTGATCTGGACTATCCTCCCTTTTTTCGCGTCTTCTCCTCGCTCCTTCTTCCTCGCACCAAACCTCTGGCTTGCCCATGGTTTTCTTCTCTTCTTCTTCTTCTTTTTTTTTCTCCCTCGAGATCCCCCACCTCTCTTCAGAGCAGCCTTTTATTTCTACCCATAATCCTTCCTTTGGTCTTCTTTCTTCTATTTTTATTTTATTTTATTTTTATTTCCATTTTAGTTTCCACAAAGTTTATATATTTATATATATATTAAAATCACCATTTGGTTTCAGGTTTATTTTAAGTAATATGCAGAACTTAATATGTTTCAGTAAATTTTTTGTGAGTCTTTGTTTATAATTTGTGTATGAATCGTTATATAATATATATATATATATATAGCCTATATAAACCCTAATTTTCACTCGTAATTCTGCCTGATTCCTTCACCTCGACCCACCAACGTTCACTGCCTGACCCTATCTCTCACTTGAAGCCAGGTAAGGGACCATTTTACTTCACTTTCAATTTCAAAACCCCTTTTATATTTTTTTTTGTGTTTCATGGTTATATTTATATGTATATAATTTTATCCTAACTCATTTTAAGATTTCAAAAAAAATTATTGTCAATGTTAAACTGATGTTTTAAGGTATAAAACACTCATAAGAGAATTATTATTCTTCAATTTCTATATTAAAAACCTTTTTCTTTTGTGTTTCACGGTTATGTGTGTGTGTGTGTTTGTAAAATTATATAGAGCTTCCAATCCTAACTTGTTTTGAGTTTTCTAAATATGATTATCAATGTTACACTAATGTTTTAAAGTGTGAAATACTTGTAAGGGTTACTCCTATTTTGAGTTTGTGTGAACTATATGTATATATATACTTATATTTGTATATACAAAACAAAACCATTTTTGGGTTTTATGATTTTAATTGATGATCATTTGTTTTTAAATAATGTTCTTAAAATATGTAATACATGAAAGGGTTTATTTCATCTTGTTTTAATATGAAAAAACCTTGTTTACAACTTATGTATATATGGTTATGTATAAACATATATATATTTGATTATGTAACAAATTTTAATTGGGTTTTCATAAAACCTATTCTTATTGATCAAATTATGTTTTTGAAGGGTACAACAATTATAAGAATTTATTAAACCTTGTTTTGGGTTGTGTAAATCCCAAGTATACACCTTGTGTATATAGGGTTTTATATAATTTTCAAATTCCGCATATATACATATATGTATTTCAATTTTGACTTCTCAAGTTTTAAATAATGCTAGCTAAGTTAGTAAGTTGTATAATTTTTTTCATGATTAAGCTCAAATATATATATACATGCATAAGCGCCTCTGAATAATTACTTTTTATTTTATACATGAATACTTCACTTGAAATAATGATTTTACATCCATACATTGTATTCCAATTTTTCATGATAAATGTCTTTAATTATTTAAGTGTATGTTTTAATCTATTCAGATATAATTAACATTGCATGGTTTAAAACAAGTATCTCAAAGTCAAAACATGTAAACTGTGGCATGAAAAGGTTCACATTCATAAGGTTTTAATGCAAGAGTTATTATTTTATGAGACAGACCATTATTTTATGTGTACTAGTCCTTAACACATGTGAAAAAGTATGTTGTTTTAGTCCATACATGTCACTATTAAATTTGATGCAGCCATAACCTTAAACAAACAATCTAAACATTTTTATATTTACTGCATGTATGAATATGTATGAAAGAATGAATTTTATCACTCTTTATAACTTGTGTATTAAGTATGTAAGTAATCATTTTAGTATGGGATGCTGTGAATATAATACCATACTAATGCATATGAGTAATGTATTGGACTTAAATGATGTGACGAGTGTGACCGAAATTATATAGCACTCCAATGCATTAGGTAAAGTGATGAACCTCATGATTTAAAGTGAAATGATGCATGAACATGATGCTAGATTTTTTCACAACTATGTGTGGTAGTTGACCACAATTATGTTGGGTTTTTCCCCATATGGTCTTGCCATGAGGTCTTGACAGAATGATTATGTATGGTCTTTGAGAAAGGCCTTGACAAAGTCTAGCATTATACATTCCCTCATTATGTACTAGTATATGACCAATCGAGGGACTAATAAATTATAAGAATATCCCTTTATTAAGAAACTATTATGATAATGGTGATGAATGCATGTGGCATAAGCGAAACATGCACATGGTAAGTTATATAAAGAAAAGGTTGAAACTGAAGTTAATGTTACATCTATCAATCCATGAATTTCATATGAAGTGTTAATGTAATTATGACTTTGTTACTTACACAATTTTATTTAAGTGATAAATTTATTTACTAATGTGTACTTACAGCTTTTCATGTCACCTTTAAAATTGGTTTGATCATTTTATGGATTATGCAGTATTCCATGCATTTTTTGTACATGTATGTGCACTCTGATTTATGTTTTACCTGCATATTTTAAGTAAATACATACAATTATTGTGTATGATATTTTCCTGAAAATTTTTTCAAGTAACCTTTGAAATATTGATGACGGGCCTCACGAAGTGATGTTCTCCTCTTAAGAAAATGTTTTGTGATTATTTCAAAGGTTTTTGTTTTTAAAAGGGATGTTCTTAAAATTGTTTTAAAACCCCTTACTGGGCATTCTTATGCTCACCCTATGTTTTCAATTTATTTTATAGGGATCAATAGATTTATCAATATTTTAATACCATTAAGTGATGGTAACAATTTGAAGTCTATTTTGTCAAGTTTTTAAAGAAGTGTATCAGCACCATCTGATTTTCCATAACCTAAACCGAAAAGATCCTCTATAATGGAACAAGATGTGTAATTTTTTTATGCATTTTTCTATAAAAAAAATTACACACCATGTTCCAAGTACCGACTCAGGGCTTCTAGGGTTGGGTTCATTACAGTTGGTATCAGTGGATCAGTTTAGACAACTTTGGAAAATTAGAACAACACTAAAAATTTGATTATGTCTTACTAAGTAGAATTATTTCTTAAAATTTTCAGATGGAAAATGAAACAAGTCTTTTGTCTCTTCCAACCGAAATACTAGAGACTATAGTTTCCAAGTAATGTTTATAAGGCTATGAGACATTTGAAAACCTTCATTTTTCATGTAAACATATCTACTGTGTATCAAACTCTCCTCGTGTACTTCAACTCCACCGAGGACCAGGCTTTGACTATTTCCTTATGATTCATGCTCAACTTTCATTCTATGCACATAAGGGAAAGTACTTTGAGGGTCTATTTAAATGTTTTACCCTAGCCAAGAATTTCCAATCCCTAAAGGACTTCCAAGAGGCTGTATAATAGGTTGACCTCTGAGCAGTATATCTTTGTCAACTCTTGACCTATGGTCTCTATGGTCAAGTTAGGGACTTCAAAATTCTTTAGGATGAGTCTTCTCATTTGTTTTCACTACTAGAAATTTGACCTATACCAACACATCTATACCAATGGTTTGTAAAAAAACATTGGTATAGGTATCCTTTCCCAATGGTTTGGCCAAATTGTTGGGAAAGGGTATAGATTTCCCAAAGGTTTGGACAAACTTTTGGGAAAAGACCACTTTGAGGCCATTTTTTCCAACATTTTGCCAAAAATGTTGGGAAAGGGTGTGTCTTTCCCAACGGTTTGGTCAAACCATTGGGAAAAGGCCACTTTGAAGCCACTTTTCCCAACAGTCTGCCAAAACCGCTGGGAAATGGTGTGGCTTTCCCAATAGTTTGGCCAAACCATTGGGAAAAGGCCACTTTGAGGCCACTTTTCCCAATGGTTTGGCCAAACCATTGGGAAAAGGGTATGGCTTTCCCAACAACTTGGACAAACCATTGGGAAAAGTACACTTTGAGGCCACTTTTCCCAATGGTTTGGCCAAACCATTGGGAAAGATTGGGTACCTATCCCAATGGTTTTCAAAACCATTGGGAAAGGCCTATCCCAATGGTTTTGAGAACCATTAGGATAGGTACGCTTATTTTTTATGAGTACATTTATCGAATATCGTCAAATAAATCAATATATAAATTATATATAAATATATATATATATATATCTAAATATATTCACAAAGGAAACTCCAGGGTAGTGGTAAAGTCGTTGATATATAATGCGGAGGTTGTGGGTTCAAACCTCTGCTTGAACTTTTATATATATATATATAATTATCCCAACGGTTTCCCCAAAATGTTGGGAAATACCTATCCCAATGGTTTTATCCAAACCCTTGGGATAGGTCTTTCCCCACTCCAAATCACCCAACAGCTCCCTTAACTGTTGGTATAGGCTATACCAATGGTTTGGGGACCTATACCAACGGTTCCAAAACCGTTGGTATTGGTAATTTTTCCATTAGTGTTTATAGACATTAGGTTCATGCTGATGTTTCCTAGATTTATACACTTCATGCTTTTCTCTCATTTAACTTTAGATGTCTGCATGCGATTGATCCAAGTTTCTCATACTAATTCTAGACCAGAGAGATTGAAGAGTTTAAAACTGTTTTAGGAATCCATTTAACCGAGAATTGGGGAAATCGTCGATGCTAGTGGGACCAGTGAAGGGAAATCACGGTGGATATCAGGAAGTTTGTTCCAGTGAGTTTATAATAGGGAATGAATGAATATGTAGCACCCCAAGTTTCATGAAATTTACCTTAAATGAATAGTGTTATATTATTATGATCTGGTTCTTTAACATGTATTTGAAAATAACATCTCTGTCTAAATATGGTTATGCTTTACTGAGTATAACTTTGTTCTTAAAATTTTTAGATGGAATACGAGAGGTCACCATCCAACCTTTTGTCTCTACCAACTTAGATACTAGAAACAATAATGCTAAAGTCAAGTTTGGAAGAATTTGAACCTCTCAGAAATATATGGTTATCATGCAAATATCTTTAGCAGTTATCCAAGACTTCTAATATACTCTGATTCTTCCGGGGATTGGGTTTCATTTATTTCCTCTTGGTACATTCACAAATCGCATTCTATGCATTATGAGGAAATTATTTGGAGGGTCTATTCAAATGTTTTACCATGTTTGAAAGATATTCAGATATAGATAAATTTAGGGAAGCCACCGATGCGGGTGACCTTCACGCAAATTACCTTTTTTAACTCCTAAACTTCGGTGGTTATAGGAGGCTTTATGATTTTAAAATTTTATAAAACAAGGTGGTTTGGATGGTTTATAGGAATCGAATCCTTTCTGATGTCTCCAAGATTTTCATCTTCCATTACTTTTATATGACATCTGATCACTACAGACATAAGTATAACCCTGACTGTTTGATATGTGTGAGGACCAAATAAACCAAATAATTTAGAGCTTATGTGGACACCATGGCATCAGACAACCACCAAATCTTGTGGTACTGGTGAAGGGACATTGGGGAAGATGTCTGAAGGGTTGGAGTGTAATATAATTACGAGGGTCTAATTCCTTGAAGGGGGGATAATGTGATATCCCAAACATATTTCATGTGTAATAATAATATTTTATTGGTTTTAATTATTTTTTCTTCGTGTAATTTCTGCACTATCCAAACAATGTTTGGAAAATAAACACAAGACATATTTTATTCAATAAAACACTAAAACATTACATTTCAACAAGGAAAAAAGAACCTTACTAACCTAAAATACCTACTAGGAGACCAATAAAGATCACTGGGAGACCACCGAACATCACAAATAAACCAATAAGATAGTGAGCATCCTTCAGGTCTATCACAATGAAGAACATTATAGCCAGAGCTATGGAGACCGAACTAAGCATTAAGTGTATGTAAATCACCATATTCACGAGTCATTTTGAGTTTAGAATTCCCTAAACACCTATTTATAAGGTTTTTGTGACCATAAGTATCCATTGTGGTCCTTAAGTGACCGTTGGTTTTGTAATGGTCACAAAATTTTAAAACCGTTGGGTACTTTTAAGAATTTTGATTATCTAAGGTATTTTGAATATTTTAAGTATTTTAAGTATAAAATCATTTTAAATGTTATAAGTATTTGAGTGCTTTAAAATTTTATCTTTTAACATATTTTAATTGAACTTATCTTTAAATTTTAAAAGTATAATGTTTTAAAAACCTAAAATGAATTTGAAATCAAGAGTTTTGGGTTTTAATGAAAATATAAGGAGAAGTACCTATGTTTACTTCAATTAATTCAAAGATAAGTATACATATTGTTGTGATACAAAAACTATGTATTTGAATTTTGAAAAATGTTTATGAATACTCTTATTAATTAAAAGTTATATTTTTGGTTATGTGATGACATAGTATAATTTATATGTTGATTTGTGTACTATAGTGTTTTAAAGTTTAAAAATAAGTTGAAATCATGTTTTAATGTAATAAAAATTAATGACATTGTTATTATTTTAATGAAAATACATTTTTAATACTTATTTTTGAATATTATGGTATATTTTTAAGTTGTATAGTATGTTTTGATAAAAATTTATGTGCATCCCTTAAAGGCCAGCTCATATCCAGCCAAGGGAGGAAGCTCACACCATCTTCCTAAGGAGTGGGCGGTTGATCCTTGGCCCCTCATCCAGTGTAGACCAACCGTGAGGGAGAACGCATGCCCACAGAAGTGCAGGGAGGAACCAGAGCAGAGCTACCATGTGGGGTGGCACGACGGCAGGGGTGGGCGCAGAGTGCGCCCGCAGGTGAACTAGTACGGGGCAGTACCAGGGAGGGGGAGGGGGGATTCTGGTAAGTACTGGGAGCACCAGGATTATAAATCTAGCTTGAAAACCTCCTCGTTTCGATGTGGGATGATATTTTTCAGTATAGATCAAATCTCATCTGTTCGATCTCACCGTTTGAGATCTGGACCACACGATCCGGTCCTCGGTTCGAAACTCCACTATCGTGGATTAACACCATGTTTTCTCTGGACTGTCTGATTGTGGATGTGGTTGATCTCTACCCCTCTTCTATTTTTAAAACTACGGTATCTTTACATTCTTTTGATCATATCTGCAGTGTAATATCCACCATTCATCATTTTTAAAACCTGTGGCTTTCCTGCAGCCATCCGATCAATCCTCAGATAGATCACAACCGCCCATCTGTTTTTAAAATCCTAGAAACATCCTTAGTCTTTCAATCAGAGTTAGTTTGATCTGGACCATCTACCCTTTTTATGTGTCTTCCTTGTGCTCATTCTTCTTCCTCACGCCAAACCAGTGGCTTGCCCACGGTTTTCTTCTCTTCTTCTTCTTCTTTTTATTCTCCCTCGAGATCCTCCACCTCTCTTCTAACCAGCCTTCGATTTCTACCTATAATCCCTCCTTTAGTCTTCTTTCTTATATTTTTATTTTATTTTATTTGGTTATCCCTTTTATTTTCCACAAATTTTATATATTTATATATATATATTAAAATCACCGTTTGGTTTCAGGTTTATTTTAAGTAAGATGTGGGACTTAATATGTTTCAGCCAATTTTTGTGAGTATTTATTTATAATTTTTGTTTGAATTGTTATAATATATATATATATATATATATCCTATATAAACCCTAATTTCACTTGTAATTCTGCCCGATTCCTTCGCCTTGACTCACCAACGCCCACTGCCCGACCCTGTCTCTCACTTGAAGCCAGGTAAGGGACCATTTTGATTCACTTTCAATTTAAAAACCCCTTTTATCTATTTTTTTATGTTTCATGGTTATATGTATATGTATATAATTTTATCCTAACTCGTTTTAGGATTTCAAAAAAATTATTGTCAGTGCTAAAATAATGTTTTAAGGTATAAAACACTCATAAGGGAATTATTATGCATCAATTTCTATATGAAAACCTTTTTCTTTTGTGTTTCACGGTTATATGTGCATGTCTATAAAATTCTATATAGCTTCCAATCCTAACTTGTTTTGAGTTTTCTAAATATGATTATCAACTTAACACTGATGTTTTAAAGTGTGAAACACTTGTAAGGGTTAGTCCTGTTTTGATTTTGTGTGAACTATATGTACATATATATACTTATATTTGTATATACAAAACAAAACCATTTTTCGGTTTTATGATTTTAATTTTTGATCATTTGTTTTTAAATAATGTTCTTAAAACATGTAATACATAAAAGGGTTTATTTCATCTTGTTTTAATATGCAAAACCCTTGTTTACAATTTATGTATATATGGTTATGTATAAACGTATATATATTTGATTATGTAGCAAATTTGAATTGGGTTTTCATAAAACCTATTCTTATTGATCAAATTATGTTTTTGAAGGGTACAACAATTATAAGAATTTATTAAACCTTGTTTTGGGCTATGAAAATCCCAAGTATACACATTTTGTATATAGGGTTTTATATAATTTTCAAAACCCAAATATATACATATATGTATTTCAATTTTTACTTCTCAAGTTTTAAATAATGCTAGCTAAGTTAGTAAGTTGTATAATTTTTTTCATGCTTAAGCACAAAAATATATATATACATGCATAAGCGCCTATGAATAATTAATTTTTCTTTTATACATGAATACTTCACATAAAATAATGATTTTACATCCATAAATTGTATTCCAATTTTTCACTAGAAATGCCTTTAATTATTTAAGTTTATATTTTAATCCATTCTGATATAATTAACATTGCATGGTTTAAAACAAGTATCTCAAAGTCAAAACATGTAAACCATGGCATAAAAAGGTTCATATTCATAAGGTTGTAATGCAAGAGTTTTTATTTTATGAGATGACCCATTATTTTATGTGTACTATTCCTTACCACATGTGCAAAAGTATGACGTTTTAGTCCATGCATGTCACTATTAAATATGATGTAGCCATAACCTTAAACAAACAATCTAGCCATTTTTACATTTACTGTGTGTATGAATATATATGCAAGAATGAAGTTTATCGCTCTTTATAACTTATGGATTAAGGATGTAAATAATCATCATAGTATGGGATACTATGAATATAAGACCATACTAATGCATATGAGGAATGTATTGGACTTAAATGATGTGACAGGTGCGCCTGAAATTATACAGCTCTCTAATGCATTGGGTAAAGTGATGAACCTCGTGAGTTAAAGTGAAATGATGTGTGAACATGATGCTAGATTTTTTTCACAACTATGTGTGGTAGTTGACCACAATTATGTTTTATTTTTACCCGTATAGTCTTGGCACAAGGCCTTGACAAAATGATTATGTACGGTCTTGGTGAAAGGCCTTGAAAAATTCTACCATTATACATTCCCTCATTATGTACTAATATATGACCAATCAAGGGATTAATCAATTAGAAGAATATCCCTTGGTTAAAAAAATATTATGATAATGGTGATGAATGCATATGGTATAAGTGAAGCATGAACATGGAAAGTTATATAAAGAAAAGGATGAAACTAAAGTTGATGTTACATCTATCAATCCATGAATTACATATGAAGTGTTAAGGGAATCATGACTTTGTTACTTATGCAATTTTATGCAAGTGATAAATTTATGTGCTAATGTGTACTTACAACTTTTCATGTCACCTTTAAAATTGGTTTGATCATTTTTTGGATTATGTAGTATTCCATGCATTTTTTGTACATGTATGTGCACTTTGATTTATGCTTTACCTACATATTTTAAGTAAATACATACAATTCTTGTGTATGAGATTTTCCTGAAAATGTTTTCAAGTAACCTTTGAAATATTGATGACGTGCCTCACGAAGTGATGTTCTCCTCTTAAGAAAATGTTTTGTGATTATTTCAAAGGTTGTTGTTTTTAAAAAGGAAGTTCTTTAAATTGTTTCCTTACTGGGCATTCTTATGATCACCCTACATTTTCAATTTATTTTATAGGGCTCAGTAGATTTATCAAGCTTTGAGTACCCTTAAGTGATGGCAACAATTTGAAGTCTATTTTATCGAGTTTTGGAAGAAGTGTATCAGCAGCATCTGGTTTTCCAGAACCTAAACCAAAATGATCCTTTGTAATTGAATGAGATGTATAATTTTTGTATACATGTTTCTATGAAAAAAATTACACACCATGTTCGAGGCACCGACTTTGGGCTTCTGGGGTCGGGGTCGTTACAATTAGTATATTTATAATTATATACAAATACTTTTTAAATATATTTCTTTATAATTATAATTATAAATAAATATATACATATTTAAATAATTATAAAATTATAATAAATATATTTATTATATTTATAATTATATATAAATACTTTTTAAATATATTTATTTATAATTATAATTATAAATAAATATATTTTTTTATTTGTTTGTTTAAATAATAATAAAAATATAATAAATATAGTTATTATATTTATAATTATATATATTCATATGGTGATATAAATATATATAATTATATAAATATACCAAGGTGGTGCAGACCATTAAATACAATTATATAAATATATTTTTAATTATATAGAAATATTTTTAAATATATTTATTTATAATTATAATCAAAAATAAATAAATTTATAAATAATTAATAAATTACAATAAATATATTTATTATAATTTTATAAATATATTTATAATTATACACAAATATTTTTAAAATTATAATAAATATATTTATTATATTTATAATTTTATAAATATATATAATTATATAAATATATTTATAAAATTATAATAAATATATTTTAATAAATATATATATATATTTAAATAATAAATATATTTATTATATTTATAATTTTTTAAATATATATAATAATATAAATATATATAATTAAATAAATATATTTATTAATGTATTTATAAAATTATAATAAATATATCTTAATAATAAAAATATTTAAATATATATATATATGTTTAAATAATTATAAAGTTATAATAAATATATTTAAATAATAAATATATTTATTATATTTATAATTTTATAAATATATATAATAATATAAAAATATATAATTATATGAATATATTTATAAATGTATTTATAAAATTATATTAAATATATTTAAATATATATATATATATATATAATTATAAAATTATAATAAATATATTTAAATATATATAATAATAATAAATATATTTAAATAGTAAATATATTTATTTATTTAGATATTTATGAGGGCTTTTTAATGCTAATAATGATTCTCCTTTACGAGTGCTAGAATTTAGCATTGATAAGGAGTATTTTTATTAGCGCGTTCAATATTAACGCTGATAAAACTAATCTTTATCAATGTTTTTTTTAAATGCTGATAAAATCCTTACACATTCTTATAAAAAGAACCCTAATAGATTCACCCCCTCCTCATGCCTTCAAGGTGTCGTAGTACCGTAGTACTGCCCCGCTGCTCTCCCTATCATTGCTCCCTACCAATGCTCTCTACCTTTGTCATCGCCATCGTCATCGCTCCTTGTCACTGTCGTCACTCCCTGTCATCATCACTCCTAATCGAGCCCTCGCTGCTCTTCATCAATGAACCCTCACCCCTCTAAGGTATGAGATCATTCCTTCTCCTCTTTAATCACTTCTTTCATCTAGGTCTTTACCCATTCTGACCTCAATGCATGTCATTCGGACCGAATTCACCCCCTTGGTTATATACCCATACTATACATCTATATTAATAGTGTATAGGTTGATTTAATATTAGTTTTCATTTCCTGTATTGGAAGACTTTCATTTTGATAGGGGTTTGAACATAGGTTCATCAAGGATTCTCTGGAATAGGTGTCATGCACATATGTATTGTGTGTCAAGTGGTGATAATTATATGTTTTAATTTTAGTATTAGTGTTGACGTGTATTTTATGGCCATGAAGGACATTTTATGGATTTATTGTTTTCATTTCCATTGATTATATTTTCTCAAAATTACAGTGAGACATAAATATGTCCATGTTATAGTGGATTCTTTTAATTGTGTTTTTTGTGATATGGTTTTTCAAGATGTTTTAAATAATCATTTTTCAATGTAATTATTCAATTTATTATGAATTTATTTTGGTTTTCTAGATGTTAGTATTTTAAACTGTTCATGATTTAACTCTTACAAATACCCAAGAATTATAAATTAAATGAGTTTTTAAGATTTTAAATTAAATGATTAAATATTATCATGTGGTAAATGGATTTGAAAGGTGTAAGGTTGAATTTTTATTGATTTGAATGAGTATATGGAATTTTTTGGGATTATTTTAGAATGGTGATAATGCATTATGTATTTTTCACAGGAAAATTTAAATATTTCATAATTTTGTTTTATATAAATTGACTATGAATATATTCATTTGTTTCATGCCTCGATGTTCATGAATTGATCTTAAATGCCATGGGTGTATTTTTATGATTTTATTTGTGTTGGGGTGACTATAACGTTTATATTTAGTTTTTCTTTATTATAAGTATATATTAATATTGGTGGGTGTTTTTTTAGTATGCTTTGTTTTGTTATTAGGATATCGTAATATTTGACAAACCCAATGCTAATTTAAATTTCATTTAACAAGAATACAACATAGGTTAAATGGTTAGCTATAATGGTGACATATTTGGTTAAAGGATCGTGATACACTTTCTGATTGTTGTGATTATTTGTTTTTATATACATATATAAATATATTTCTTTTGTTTAGTCATGGGAATTTATTTTGTTAATAGTGTTTGGTAAAAAAATGGATTGCATATTTTCTTTTTTTCAATATTTATCTTTTTTTAAGATCTGTTTTTGGGTAAAATCATTATTTTCATATATTAAAGTATGAGGTTATTAGAAATGTTTAATTTTAAATAGTCTTGATTTTCTTGAGTTATGTGAAAAGGGTTGTAGTGTATTTTAATAAATGAGTTATTTATTTGATTTAATCTCATTATTATTATTTAATGAATATAATGAGTTTCATTATACATATTTTTTTCAAACTATTCAAGGATATTTTAAATTTAATGAGTTTTACCTGTAGGTTCTGGGAACATCAGAAGTGTGGTTGGGGAGGAACCCAACTTTAATTTTTACCATGATCAATGATTATTCTAGGATCAATACGATGATGAACACCAGTTTCCACATAATAAAATCAAAGATTTGGATAAAGAAGGAAGAGGCCTGAAACCTTTAGAGAGGATCTTGAACATCATGTTTATAATTAATTTAATTAATTTCATAAAGAAAATAATACATGGATCTTCGGTATTTTCTTCGTTGATGATGTTGATCATCTAGAATGACCCTTCTGGATTATCTCATTGTGCTTGTGAGGATACAAACTAGAATCCCTCTAGTGGTGATCCACACGTGCTCTGATGGCCTCCGATCGACACTGGTCATTCTCCAGGTGCTAGTGCAGCGAAGCGAGTGTCTTATGTCGGCCATTCTTAATCACTTGTTCTTCGGCCTTGAAGAACATCTCTCGTTCTTGAGAGGGGCAGGAAGAGGATTTGAGAGAGAAATTTTTTAGCTCAACAATTCTCAATTAATAGGGCGTGCAGTTTGGTACCTGACACAATAGACATACGTTTCTATTTATTGACATGGGGATTCAGTTACAATATTTAATTGCATAATAACAATTAAATATATTCATAACCTTATATAAAACTCATGATTTTAATAATAATACCACGTCATTATTTATGGTGTGCCAACTTGTGCAAAATGAAATTATAAATAAAATTATGCTTCACAAAATAATAGTAGCGTTATTATTATTTTAACTTATGCCGACTAATTAAATAATTATTTATCATCTTGCAAATAATTATTTTACTATCGTACCGACATTGGTCAGTTTTAACTCTAATTCCATTTATTGAACACCTGAATAAATAAATAAATAATTTATTCTATTAAATGAATATTTTATTTACAAACTAATAAATAAATATTTATTAAATTTTCAATAAAATAAATATATATATTTTACCAACAATCCGGTGAATAAATATTTATTTAATTTATGCAATCATTTTAAATTAAATAAAATTATTCCACTGTCTTGAGAATAATATTTATTAATTAAATTCAAATAGAATTTAATCGAGACCACCAGAAACACTTAGTGTGTGACCCTCTAGGATTCTTTCTTGTTGGCATTAGGCGGGCTTTCCTAAAGTCCAAGAGTATTGTCTATCAACGGGTCAAGGCACCCAAGAGAAATAACTTAAAGTTGCAACAACGACATCCACATATGAATGCTCACTATGTAATATAATCTCGTTGTCTCAATATCTCATCAAGCATGTTTTATGATAGTGTCATAAACCTTTGTGCTTGATACGCCGTTCTTTGACTCCCTAAAATAAACTCATCGTTACACCATGGCCATGGAATTTCACACGACGGTTCTATTTAAATCAAAGGTTCAAGATATCAACTTTCATAAATGGAAGGGACAAATCCTTTCTTGACTTATCCATTAATTACATGCCACTCGTGACGCACCCAACGCACCCTAATTCCCGCCAACTGTCTGTGTGACGGTTTTCGTCAATAAATCAAAGTGTGTGAGTCATGACACATATTAATGATATTATTAAAGTCTAAGAATTATCACACACGCTCACAGATAGGAATATCTGATGACACCAAAACATGTGGAATTCCTACTGGCGGGTCTGTTCTCATAATCTCCCATCTTGGAGATTACCAAGTACGAACTTCATGAGAGGGAGTCTCATCTGCTTATGAGTACTCTCACATGATGGTCTGTATACTATGTGTCCCATTATAGTATGTCATCAAACTTCAAAACTATATTTAAGAATATTTCCATAGCACTTCAAGGTTCTCATCATAGTGGGGGAACTTATATAACCTTGTCAATGTGACAAATACTCCAAGACATTATTACTCTATAGTCATACAGAACAATGAACAAAATGTAATAAGATGTTTAATATTTAAATATATTAAATATTCATGTAATCAAAGTACAACCAGTTGGTTCCAGGACACCAACTCTTACATTATTATTATAATCCAAAGATGTGTTAATGGAATGTTTCGAATGATAATTTATTTTTTATGGATTAATGAAAACCAAATGTTTGATTTGAATAATTTCAATAATTTTAAAAATTATATAAATTTAACAGTTTTGATATTATTTTAAAAATATTTCCTATGTATATAAGTGATTTTTATGTATATATGACTAATTTTTTTAGAGAGCATATGTGTTATACATATTTATATATATTTCATTACATATAATGTTTTTCTTCATTCATAATGATTTATTTATTATTTTTTAATATTTGATTCAACTTTTTAACTTTAATGGTAGTTTGATTAGTGTTTGGTAAAATTCATAATGCATATTATCAAACAAGGTGTTTTTCTTATGACATTTTCAATAAAATGGAAACATTTATGTGAAATAATTATTAAAATTCTTGATTTGTTTATTTTAGAATGTGAAATAATATATTTAAATTAAGTTAAGCATTATGTGGCATTAGTTTAATATTAATGTGATTTTATAAATTGGGTATTAAAAATTGTAATGAATAATGATTAGTTTGGTGGTCTTTAAAGCTGATTTCAGTAGTTTATTATATTTGATTTCACAATGATGGTTTGAAATATATTTTAGTTTAACCACCTATAATTTAAACTCAATTGATTGTATAAATCTTTAATCACCTTCAATTTTGATCTAGACAACCTTTGGTGTTAGCTTCTAGGGGTTGATATCAATTCAAATGTGAGGACAGATGTGATGAGAAACTATGTTAGTTCTTCAGTTGGGGAAAAGGTAGAAACCAATAGAATTAGTAATAAGATTGATGAATCCACTACTAATAGTGTAACACCCATTTTTTAATAATAGTTTTAATAAAATATTTTATTGGTAAAAATAATGGGTAAAGTTTTAATTTTTTTCTAATATGATCAAGATCTCTATTCCATAACTGGATTCCTATGTTAAGATGTAAGTTGAATGAATTTCTTGCACCACCCACTTAAATTAGATTTTTAATTTGTTCATTGACCTCTTGTAAAAATTCATCTATAAAATTAGGGATTGGTTTGTTCTTTATATGAAGTATGAAACTATAAAAGGGAAACAATGTATTACCATGGTATTATCTAAGAAAACCATCCACTCCAATCAAGGATCCCCTTGTAGGGATCATACTGTTGTTACTAATTTTTTGAACTTTAGACAATAAACTAAGAAATGTTTTGTAGTGCTTCACCAACTCCCCATCCTGAGAACATTTATATTTAAGGAGACAACTTTTCTCATCGTCTTTATCTCTTGAATAGTTAGTATTTCATTTTTTTGCATTAGACTCATCCCCCATCTCTTCTGAACATACACCTATGTTTCTTTAACTACCCAAAGCATGCTTAAATTATTTGAAAAATTCAAATGTTGGGTTCCCCTTATTTTAAAGGCCCCTTTTTTGAATTTATTTATTTTGTTAAATATTAATATCACCAAATAAAATAGGATGAATATGAATAAAAATGGATAGATTCCAATCGTATGACAAAAGAGTATAAAGATGGGGTGAAAGAGTTCATCAAGTTTGAAAAATATCATGAATATGACCATTATAAAATCCTTTGTCCATCTTTATGCTATTTTTATTCAAGACTAATTAGTCCAGAGGAGTTGGAATAACACTTGATCTATCACAGAATAGATTAAAGTTATAAATCTTGGACTAAACATGGGGGGAAAGTGAGTATAGTTAGTGATTGGGATAAAACTACATTTTATGGATCATCTGATATGATTACAAGTGTTGAAAATGAAGAAGACTGTATCGAGGATGTGATTTCAGGTGTGAATGATGATGAAGGTCATATTGAGGAAATGACAATGACAGTTGAAGATGAACTTCATGATTGTTAAAAATTATTTGAAAGCCCCCTTTTTGTGCATTTATTTATTTTATTAAATATTAATATTTCCAAATCAAATAGGATGTATATGAATGAAAAATGGATGTATGTAAATCCAATGACAAAAGAGTATGAATATGGGTTGAAAGAGTTCATCAAGTTTGAAAAAGATCATGCATATGATCCTTCTCAAATCATTTTCTCATGTTTATATTATTGTTGTTCAAAACTAATTATTCCAAAGGAATTAGAAGAACACTTGATATGTCAATGGAATAGATCGAAGTTATAAATGTTGGACTAAACATGGGGAAAAGTGAATGTATCTAGTGAATGGTATAACACTACATTTTATGGATCATCTTATATTATTATAAGTGTAGACAATAAATAAGACTGTATTAAGGATGTGATTACAGGTTTGAATGATGGTGAAGATCGTATCGAGGAAATGACAATGACAACTGAAGATAAACTTCATGATTGTCAAAAATTGTTTGAAAATTTAAAGAGTTATGAAAAGACACTATTATATGTTGTTTGAACTAAATATACAACATTTTCAACTATATTGAAGCTGTATAATTTAAAATATGGAAATAGATTAAGTGATGCCAGTTTTACTGAACTACTTACTCTCTTGAATGATATGCTCTTATAAGATAATGAGATTCATAATTGAACATATGACGCTAAAAGAATGTTACGTTCAATGTTTATGATCTCTAAAAGAATACACGTTTGTCCAAATGATTGAATACTATTTCTCAAAGACCAAAAATCACTTAGAGAATGCCCAAAGTGTGGTGCTTCTTGATACAAGAAAGATGAATCGGTCCTAAGAAAGTTGTATGGTACTTTCCAATCATTACAAGGTTTAGGTGCCCATATGGAAGTGATAATACTGTAAGGAAATTTATGTGGCATGTGGATACAAGAAATAAATATGGGAAACTTCATCACCTGATAGACTCTCCTCAATGGAAGGGAATTGATCACGAGTATCCTAAATTTGGAAATGAGCCGAGAAACCTCCATCTTGCGCTATCTACAGATGGAGTGAATCCTTTTGGTTTTCAAATCAACACTCATAGTACATGTTCAGTTATGTTGGTAAATTATAACTTTCCACCATAGTTATGCATGAAAAATAATACATCATGGTATGTATGCTTATATTAGGACCAAAACAATTGGGTAATGATATTGATGTTTATTTGGATCCATTGATCTAAGATTTGAAATTATCATGGGATTCATGTGTTATGTTTTATGATGCTTACATAAATGAATATTTCACAATAATATATATATTTTAAAGGATTATAAATGAATTTCCTGCTTATAGAAATTTTTCAGGATGTAGCATTAAAGTAACTCAAGGGTGTCTCATTTGTGAACAAGGTACATATTTAATTAAGTTTAAACATTCATCGAATACTGTGTTCCTAGTAAATTGTATATTTCTAACTCTGAGACATAAGTATTGATCTTGGATGAAATAATTTTATGGGAGTTTAGAAGAATATAAAATACCATCTCCACTAACAGGTGATCAATTGTTTGAGAAAGTAAAAGATATGGACACTGAATTTGATAAACCTTTTTTGAAAAAACTTATGAAAAATAGTTGGAAAAAGAGGTCAATTTTTTTTCAATTACCATACTAGAATTGTTGGTACGTCATATATTTTCTTGATGTTATTCATGTTGAAAAAAATGTATTTGATAGTGTCATTGGAACATTAATAAATGTACTTGAAAAAGTGAAGGATGTAATCAAGGTTAGGTTAGATATGATTGAAATGGGAAAACAAGAAGAGTTGACATCGATGAAGGGTGAAAAACAAAATTTTCTTCCTTCAGCTACTTACACTCTTTCCAAACACAAGAGATATCAATTTTTTAACTTCTTGAATGATGTAAAGGTTTTATAGGGGTATTCATTGAATATCAATAATGTCATTTCAATGACTAATTTAAAGTTAAAGGGTCTGAAATCACATGACTGTCATTTTTTAATGCAATATCTAATTTATGTAGCTTTATGTTGCATTTTTTCCAAGAATTTCTATCATAAATTAACAAAGATCTATTTCTTTTTCAAATCTATATGTATCAAATTTATAGACCCAAAAAAATTTCCAACTATGTAAAAGGAAATTTTCCTCATATTATGTGAATTGGGAATGTTCTTCTTGCCAATATTCTTTGATATGATGGTTCACTTGGTGAGAGACATTAAACTATATGATCATGTCTATTATAGATTGATGTACCCCATTGAATGGTATATGATGATTTTTAAAGGTTATGTCAAAAATCAAATTTTTCCATAGGGTTGTATTGCAGAGCGGTATATTTTTAAGCCGTAAAATTTTGTACCAACTACCTATTCGGTGTGGAAAGCATTGGTATGTCAAAATCTTATCACACTGGGTGGCTTGTGGGTGAAGGAATTTTTGGAATAGATGTTGTCACAATCAATATTATAGATTAGGAGTAGGCCCATATTTATGTTTTGTATAATATTTTAGAGGTTTCCCCATATCTTGAAACCCACAAATAAATTATTAGGCATTTGAATCCATAAAGGGATAAAAGATGGATATCAAATATGCATAATCAACAGTTTATAGGATGGTTTCGAGACCATATTTTTAAAGAGTCGGATGAAAATATAGATTCAATTTTAGAACAACTTCGATGACTAGTCATAGGACAAAGTTTTCATGTATTATATTACAATGGTTGTGTAATTAATAGTTATAAATTATATACAAATGAACATGATGAAGGTAGTTCTGTGCAAAATAGTGGAGTTACACTTGTGGCTAAAGTGATGCATGCGTCTGTTATTGAGGAAAAAAATACAATTTATGTGAATATGTCATACTTTTCCATCCTCAAATAAATATAGGATTTTGATTATACAACATTCTAAGTGTCGATTTTTCAATGAAAGTGGGATGAAATAGGATTTATTTTAAAATAGATGAATTAGGATTCATGAAAGTGGATTTTAGTAAGGAATGGTACAAAAAATAACCATTTATAATGGAATCATAAGTAGTACAAGTATTTTATGTTTCAGATCTCACAAATAGAAAGTGGTCGATTATTCTTTTATCGACTAGAACCACTAAAGGGTCAGATGAAAATTCAACTGAAGATGACCCTTTCATTGGGATGTCATAATCATTTCACAATGGTACATATGTTGAAGGGGTATTGTATGTCAAAGGAGGCAATAATAAAGGAATTTAGATACTTGATAGAGGGGTTAAATCCCTTAAAAATTTTAAAAAAGAGAGTTAAATAATCAAGTTCTATTTTTTTGTAATGTACATTGCATTAACTCAGGTTATTATTTGTTCACTGATTCATTTATGTAAACTAAATTAAATATTGAACCACTTATATAAATACTGACTTCTCTACATGTTGATGCTCCCAATCCTGAGGAACAATAGTTTTCTCAACCTGCTGATGATCTCAATATAGAGGAACAATGACCTTCTACACATTTTGATGATACTAATCCAGAGGAACAACATATTGATGATGTTGAACCTGAGGAAATGGTAGATGGAAAAGAACCAATGGCCTATAAAAAATAGGAGTTCCATAGAATTATGGTGTTAAAAAAAATTTAAGGTGAAAAGTAAAGGAATCAAATTCAAGGTTGGATGGAATGTGTGTGGCCAGCCTATTAACCCCAACAAGTCCATGTTCAATAGTTTCATTAGGATCACAACTCGGCAGCACGTGCTGATTGATATATATTTTTGGAACCATGTTGTGACCATGCTTAAGTCACTGATTTGGGAAGTGATTAGGGTAACATTATGATATCCTTTCTTTATTTTACTAAAAAATGAAACATTGGCTTACTCTTCATTATCCCTTGTAGTGTGTATTTATAGTAGATGAATCCCATAATAAATTTGTATTAATGCTTTTTGTAAATTCTCATTGTGGATTTCACATAATTATAATGAAGTTTCATATCAAATATGTTAAAGGGAAAATAAAACCACACCCACCACATATTTATGCACACTTGATAAACCAAGAAGTGTGGTATGTATTTACTGTCCATCGTGAGGAGACATATTTTTAGGTACATTATGGTTGGTAATACATTGCTTGAAAATACATGTATTAATCACTTTGATTAAGAATTGTTAATTTATGAAACAACAACTGAGTGTTGAAAATAAGAAACGGGCATCAAAACCAATGTACCCCTACTATAAAGAAAGGATGGGGTATGCTTCACATGAAAAAAAAATAGTACATATTTTAAATCTACCATAATAATTTTATATGATATGAAACAATAACATAATCATGTTCCTCTATTTATATGAAAATTGATGAATCCAAATCCAAAGCCACTTCCATCCAACTTCATGTGCTATGGAAGGAGGCATGTGTAAATAAATATGTGATACTAATAGATTAAAACACACAAAAGGTGTGGGAAGCATGTGTAAGTATGACATAATAAAAAAATTTGATTTAAATCAATATTACATAAAAATGATTACTTATTTTCCTATATTTTGTATCTGACTTAGACACAAGAATCATTAACACCTGTAATGGATGAACATATACTATCAGTGGACTTGAAGCATCCAAAATAGTATGTTTGTGTCAGAGGTGTGGGTTTTGGGGTGACACCCCAAACATATTTTGAGAAAATAAAATAATAGGGTGATAATGATAAAAAAAAATTGAAGATATGTAGTCATGATTACCTTCCCTTGAAGAAAATTTTCATTGGAAGTCTAAGTTGATAGAAAATGTTATGGGGGGGAAGAGAATAAAAAACTAAAGAACAACCACTCTGTGAAGATCCCTCCACCCCCAATAAGATTTGAGGTGATCCATTTCCCTTAAAGAGCTTCCTTAGATGAGGTAATCAATATTCTCATAATTTTTTTTTTGAAATATAAGTCATGAAGACAATTATACCTTTCCTGTACTGATATTCTACAGGGTGAAAATGACTGTGATTTATATCTATCAAAACCCACTCATCACCTTGTTGTGAGGGCCACTATGTACAATATCCAAGAAGACACTCTACACAATAGACAACTAACAACAGGTCATGTGAGAGTGCGAATTAGCATAGCTCATGATCCGAGTGTCGAGATACCTGTTCCACTTGATGACATAAATATTCATATGGTCGATCAAGTTATTGAAACATTTATAGCATAGCCATCAGATCTTATAAAAAATATGTCGACAATGAGGTATTCATTTCCAATTTATTTTTCATGCTAAACCTTTAACAATTAATGAAAAAGGTCTAAATCGATCAATGTTATTACAGAAGTACAAAGGGAAGGGGGTGAAATGAAATTTCAAATCAAGATTATCTAAAAGATCAACTGAACAATCAAAAATATCTTCACAAATCACCTTTACCCTACTCATTGAATATCTTCATTTATTAACATTTAAGGTTCATGAAAATACATGGTTATAAAGTCGTAATAATCACATAGTTGATTTTGAAGAACAAATGTATGGAGAGCCCATTTCGGAATTCATTACTCTTGAGAATATAAATAAAATCCAAAAGTATGAATGTCTAGGAGTCTTAGTTGTAAACATATACACAAGGTGTGTTTTCATGATTTTTTCCAATAGTTGGTCTACTATATTAAATATGATTTAATAAAATTCATATTTTTTGTAGGAATCTATATCAATACTATTTGAATGGAAAACACTATGACCAAAAATTTGGACTCATTAGTCCTTACATCACTTCTACAGACCAAACCAAAATACAATCAACTAAAATTAATGAAATAGTGGGAAAACTAGCTACAACATTTGAAACCAAACTTACAGATGACATATTCTTCTTATTACCAATGATGTAGGGGTAAAAATCTACAATTTAATCATATAAAATATATTTTCATTCCTTTCATTACTTATTCCTTTTTTAGGAAGTATTGGGTACTCATTGTAGTCAATTTGAATACTCCAAAGATTTATTTCCTGGATTCACTATATGGAAACCCAATAAACCGACCACACGTGATGATATTTTTCAATTTTTAATACACTACATCCAACAATTTAGAATTAAACTTCAAGTTATATATTTTATATTATGTTTTAATGAGAAATATTTTATGATAGGGTGGTGTTTAAATATCATGAAAATCATGGTATGAGGGCAGTCCATGCATACAAGGAACCTATCGACTTCTATAAGTGGATAAGTATTAGGATATATATATATAATAATATTTCACTATCAGAACACATATAAAAAAATTGCTTATTTTTCTCAATTTTTTTTTAGTGTATGAAACAAACCAGTGGAAAAGATTGTGGTTATTATGTTTGAAAATTTATAAGAGATATTATATACCATCAACAAACTAGCATCCTCAAAGAGGTATTTTCAAAGATGATTACTATTTCATTTAAAATATTTATTAATCCTTTGTGTATTTATATTTTTTTAAGTACTACCATGACTGTAGAAAGTCCTTGTATTCACAAGATGAAATATATTTTTTTAGAAATGATTGGGTACACTACTACAAATGAAATTTATAGCCACGGACCTATAGCCACAGTTTTATTGGTCTGTGGCTATATCTTCCTAATTTCTACGGTTTAATTTAATAACCGTGGCTATACAGCATGTTTTCCAATTTGATATCAGGTCTCTACTCTCGCGCTCCTCATGACTTCTATCCCCTCCTGATCAAGATCGAGCCCTCCACCCTCTCCAGTTCCCGTCACCTCCTCCCTCTGAATTTCTAGTTCCCGTCACCTCCTCCCCGCTGAATCTATGGTTCCCGTCTCGCACGACCATCTCTCCCCTCTCCTCTCTAGCCACGTGCTCCACCTTCCCTCTCCCGAGTTCTCTTCTTCCTGTGATTTCATAGGATTTATTCTGGTTTCTTGGTCGGCATCTCGAGGTAAGCTATCCTCTTCCATTCTTCTTCCTCTTTTGGCTGATTTTTATTCTCCCCGTCACCCTATTTTGTTCAGCTGAACCCTAGTTCACAGGTTAACTAGATTCTTTTGATTTTGTTCTTTGTTAGGGCGAGTAATGAGTCTCTCGGGTCGTCTTAGGCCGTGTTTCAGCATTTTCCACCAAAGTCGAAGCAAATCAGACTGTTTTGGATCGCCCACCACCGTTTTGAGGTTGATTTTCATCTGCCTATTTCTTTTAGCCCAATTTTAATTAGGGTTTTTGTTATTTTTGGGTTCCTAGAACTTTTTTAGTGTGCACTGGTCTTCCTTGAGATATGTTTTGATGTTATTTATTATAAATGTGTGTATAAATTCAGATCATTCAGAATTATTTTACAAATAACATCTACATGATTAGATTGTGAAGAAATTAATCTTACAAAACCAAGAACATGATGGTCAAACATATAGATTTAATGATATCGATGAGTGTTTTTTTCTTGGATTTAATATTTGATTCATTTCTAGAGACATAGATTTCTTTGGTCATTATGATGAGAACTAACAATAGTATTTTTGAAGAAAAATTCCACTATCACTCTTCAGGTATTTGCATGCACATAGTGGAGGATGTTGGCAAAGCTAGGTTGTGGTGTGGAAGATCTAGGAGACTAGTAGTGAAATGAAGATTATCTGATTAAATGATCTACTAGTGTTGATGTGTCACGCCCTCCTCAAATGCATGAACATTGTTGAACATACATTGTGTATCATAGTTATCCCTAATGAAAACATAGAACCTTATTGATATACTCATCTTCTTGTTTGGAAAATGTGAAATGAAATATTGAATGATGATCAAATTTATAGATTATGTTTGGTATTTTCCTCCCTGATAATGATAAAAAATAAAAAAAGACCTAATAAGTACTCTATGATATTAGAACCACTCTCAGATTCTAGGATCCTGTCTCAGTTTGAGTATCCTTCCTCTCAGGGTTTAGGTTATGTCCCTCAGAAACATGTAGGTTATATTTATAGGAAGAATCAAGCCTAAAAAATATTCAAGTTCATTTTTAAGGTTTTTTTTCATTCCCCTATTTTAATTTGAATTGGTATTTGTTGGATTCACCATTTAATGTGAGGTTTTGACTTTTTTCCTTTTTTTCTCCTTTAATTTTGGTGAGATCTAACTCCCTTATAGGTAGGCACTACTAAAAATTTGGGATATATCCACGGACCTATAGCCACAGTTTTATAGGTCTGTGGCTATAGATTTTTTATTGCCACGGTTAAATTCCATCTTCGTGGCTAAATCAATAATACACGTGAGTGTCGTTTTTTTTAATCTGTATCGGGTTCCTCCTCCTCCCCCGATCTACAGCCCTCCTCCTCCTCCCCCGATTCTCACCCCTATCACCACGCAACCCTCCTCCCCAACGACGTTTCCTCCTCCCCGCAACCCTCCTCTCCTCCCCCGATTCACAGCCCTATCACCGCGCAGCCCTCCTCCCCGACGGCGTCTCCTCCTCCCCGCAGCCCTCCTCCTCCCCCCTGGTTCGCATCCCTATCACCGCTCATCCCTCCTCCCTGACGATGTATCCTCTTCCCAACGATCTCCCCGATGATCTCACTGTGCAGCCCTCTCTCACAGCGGTGCCCTCCTCCCCGACGAACTCTCCCACAACGGCGCCCTCCTCCCCGACTACCTCTACTCAGCGGTCTCACCATTTGCAGGTAGAAGCATATCGCTCTTCATGAAATTGAGTTCGGGTGTTAGGGTGGTATTTTGAGTATGATGGCTATGTATTGGGTATGGTTTGGATTTTTATTTGGGGGTTTGGGTTGGTGGTAATCCCTCAAGTTGGTGGTTCTTGTTGGGGTTTTTCTTGATGTTTTGATGTAAAACTCTCGATATAGGGAATTTTGGTGATTTATGGGTGATTTGATTGTGTATTTTTATTAGGAAGTTGATTGTTAGATCAGTTAAGTGGGTGGAGGGTTTCTTATTATCAAGGGTGAATGTGTGGGGTTTGGTTGTTATGCTTGGTGTGTATGAGATTAACCCTTATATTATTATGATAAACCTTAGGGTTTGGTGTTTTGGAAATGATATTTTGTTATGAAGTAAGGATTAAAGGCAGTTTCATGATTTTATGGTAATAATGCATGCTTAGGATTGTGGCTCGATGGGTTTCTAATTAGTAATGTTGTTATTACGAGATGATGTTGAGTCAAAATTCATCAACAAGGCATCTAATTAGGATGACATTGTGTTCTCATGGGAAATATGCTCAAGTGGTTGTTTCCCTCATATTATGTTACAACTACTTTGATCCATTGACCAAGGCCTTTGAAAAGGAAAAAAGCAATGGTTTTCTAAGTTATCCATGAGTTCTAGGAGTAGCAGTATCTAATTTTCAATAGTGACATGGGATCGTAGGATGTTTAGAATATGTTGAAGAAAGTTTAGTTCCTATTTGAAAGGATTGGAACTCTAGAGGATATATGGGTGAAACTAGAAGTTTCTAAATTCAAAGGAGATGAATCAAAATGGATAAATACATTTGATCATAAAATAAGGAATGAGGAGGTTTTATGGATCGAGTTTTATTCCCTCTTCTATGAGAGGCTATGGTAGATTTATAGAATAAGAGCATGTTTTGGGGATTCATAGAGCTATATCATTCTGGGAATCAGTAGTGGAGTATTCCACTAAATTTGAAAGGTTTATTCATTTCATGCCATCCTTCAAATGAAATTTATTCATAAATGAATTATAGTTTTTAAATGGTCTTATGTACTCATTATGGGCATTAGTAGCTTCCTTTTATCTGGAAACCTACTAGGAGATATTCAAGAAAGACTGAGCTATCTATGTAGATACATCCATTTCATAAGAAGGTGCACATAGAAGGATGGAAACCAGGTAGGAATGAATGTTGGTTGGTGAGCCTTAGTATAAGGGTGACAGAGTAAATTGAATGAGTAATATCTCAACTCAATATTAGAAAAATAAATTAACCGTGGTCTATTTCTCATGTATCAAGAATGTGCGTGCATTCCCTTAGTATTGGGAAGGGAAAAATAGGTTTCATGTATGTGTCGAGATGTGGGTTTCTATATTATTTTATTGGGATAATCCATCCTAGGTGAAGTGACTTTTAGTACCATACTTAATGAGGTATTCCTAAAGTTATTATTTTTTACTATAATTTGGATTTCTCTATTTAATATCTTTTAATGTATTGTTTTTTTATATAATTTGTGTTTGAAAGATGATAGTTTTTAAATAAAGAAATTTTGTTGAGATTATTGGGCTAGGATCTTCTGTAGTGATCATAATTTGATATGAGGCACTAGACATGTGTATGTAGGATTGATTATGGTATCGATAATACTATAGTGGGGAGATTCATACTTGTCCTTTTTGAGTGAAATCCATATCAAGGGATGGTGATCATTATCAAGGTTGTGAAATGTATGAAATTAGATAGTAAATGGATGAATTTAGTGTCTGGAGATAGATGTTGGATGAACCATATTTGGTTCCAATACCACACCAAAATTAATGATTTACCTATAGTGGTTGGTATAGTCAGTGTGTTCAGTTAATTATGAGAAGTTTATATTGGTAAATATGCTATTTAGAGCTTTTGTATTTCTAAGATGTCATTCAAATCAATGTGTTGGGTTAAGTATCAATATTTGATATTGTAGTGGGCTAGTGCTTGACAATTCTAGTGTGGAGTTTGAAAGGGATCCTAAAAAGGATACTCTAAAGGCTGTTGAAAGTGTGTGTGGAAGTGAAACCAAGTAGTCCAAATTGTTAAGAATTTATGACATAGATTCCATAACAATAATAATTGTTGAAAGATAAAAGGAAAGAACCAATTATCGCATGTTCGGAAATAGTTTCTACAAAGAAGGAATATACAATCAAGAAGAAGGAAGATCATGCACCAAAAGATTGTCTAATCATATTAACAAACTGGTTTGAAAAATCCAAGCAGATTGAGTAAGAATAAAAGAAGGAAAATTCTCTACTTTATAAAATTGATAAACCTATATGAACTAAGAATAAAGGTGAATTATAGAAGAATAACATGCTAAAAATGAGGTTTCAATCTAGAAAATTAAGAAGGATATAGGCATGAAGAGTTTTAGGTATTTTATACATTCAAGGAATGGATTTTCTAGGTTAAGAATAATTTCTAATCCCTATTTCTCGCTTTTAAGTGATAATGGAGGTTTACTTTATTCTCATATTTTGGTGATTTTTGATTTTTGAATAGGCAATTAAAGGTGATGTTTGAAAAATAAAGAGCTTTATTAATGATCATGTTATTTAGTATTGGGATGTACATATCAATTTGAATATTATTTGTTCATTGTTGGTTATGGATTCATGTATCATTTATCATGTACAGTTGACACACTGATCACATATATATAAGAAGTTTTTATATCTCATTTCTTTTCCCACTATTTTCTTATAGGTGGTTTCTTATGATAAGACCGGTTCTATCCACCACCATCGAAGACAATGAGTTCAATATTTGGGTATGGTTTATTCTATTTTTATTCTTTGGCCCAATTTTAATTAGGGCTTTTTTGATTTTTGGGTTCCTTATATTTTTGTTGTGTGTTTTGGATTTCATTGAGGTGGATTTGAGTCACCGTTGATGAAGGATTACATGTGTATGCATAGGTAGGCATATGCATATATAAGTTCCCCTTTATATATATTCACTCATGGCAGTATTAATATATATATTGGGGCTAGGTGTGCTTATATATAGATATGAAAAATGCATATGCGTGTAAGTGTAAAGGGGTATATGAAAGTATAAACATATATCTAAGGACCCCCTTGTGCATATTTGGCCATGAAAATATGTACATAGGGGCTAGGTGTCCTTATATATATGTTAAGTTGCATATGTGTGCAAGTGGAAAAAAGGAAGATTCGAGTTTTCGTCGTCAAAAGCAAATGCGCCTTGAGGTTGAGGTAGGGTCCCTCTCCTAGACTATTTAATTAAAGAATGTTTTAAATTGCATTTAGTTTCCTTCTTAATTTTTCATGTTTATATTAAATTTCAATTCTTGAATAAGTGTTAGTTAAGATAATTGTTTCATTTGATAAATAAGTCATTGTTTTGTAATAAAACCCCTCCAACGGAGGTGCGCTGTCTACGAAAACTCACAGTGGTATACCTTGCTTAGAATTATTGCATTGATGTTTTTCTTATACTTGATGTCATTGTTATTCATAAAGCACACATTGTACTTGACCCTTTTTATATCCCTGTAGGGGGTTTCCCTCTTTTTATTAAAACAGTTGTTTGAACCAAGACACTCTTTAAGTGTCGTTAGACTTTTAAGATGGGTCCCATGTTGTGTGACCATGTCACATGGCATGTGATATTTAAATCCAACCAAAAGCCCAGTTCCACAGCCCAGGGGTCCCACAGTACCAATAATGTCAGATCACATGTTATGCAACCTGTGATTTTCCTGATCCCATGTGGTATTTCTCTAGGTATTCCTACACATTACTAGATCTCTAAACCTCACCGAATTAGGTATATCAGGGGTCATCCAATCCTCTAGTCATCACAGATTAGCATTCATTTATTTAAATCTTCTGAGAAAACATCCTCTCATGCCATCCATATCATCCTATTTGAAACTAAGTGGAAGATGTTGCCCCGCGGATGTCGCTGGACCGGGCCAACACGTAGCGGTCACGCTGCGGTCATGTCGCGGTCACGCCGCGATCACGCCGCGGTCATGCCGTGATTTGGACCTGCTCTAGGACAACACCCTGCGGCGGTTCACAGTGATAGTATTACATGAGTCTTGTGATCAATGTTGAGACTGACTAATCACAATTTCTGCCGGTGGGGTGATGACAAGAATGTTTCCCCACCTCCTCTCGCTCTCTTGTGGGAAGGTTCATGCTCTTGCATAAGAATGACCCTTGGATTATCTTGAAGAATCCATAAGACCAATTTTCAATAGACCTATGAATATCCGGTTCCATGATGAATTCCTAATTCTTGATTCAGATGTAGCACTGGATGGAGTCCAGATAATGGCTTTAGACTCTGGAGGAAATCTGTGCAAACTGAGAGGGGAGGATGTTCAGGGGGTATTAGATGGGGGGTCTTTGAAGGGGGGTAAAGATTCAGAAAATGAGGGGGGTCTATCCAGGAAGGAGTGGGGGGTCTGTTCGGAAGGAGTGGGATTTCATCTGTCCAGGGGGGGGGTCCAAGGAGGGGGGTGTCCAAGGAGGGGGGTCTGTCCAGGGGGGTTGCAGTGGGGGAGGGGGTGGGGGTTGTCTAGGATGGAGTGGGGGGTCTGTCTGGAAGAGAATTATCGGAACTTGGATCTTCTAACTGAACAACTTGGGATTCTTATTTCTAGAAGTGCCAATGTCTAGCCCTGTGCTGCAATGAAGCTGGTATGGGTCCCCTTCCACACAAATATATTTAGATACATATATATAAGAAATTAAAATGGAAACTGGTAGTCTCCCAATTGACAACTGGGTGTTCAACAAAGCCTCATTGCATTTCAAGGGAATTTGGTTAGCTTTTTATGGTTATAGTCATAGTAATTAGAAACCATTCCCTCCTCTTTTTGGATTAACAGAATGAAGTATTGTGGCACAAATTTTGCAAAAGTTGTGCATGAAGCTGGGGGTATTAAATGGAAGTTTCCTTGTTTGATTGAATTATTATATTGGGAATATTTGTTTCAAGAATGATTAATCCTTTAGTTTTCAGGTCTATTATCTGTATTAATAGTTGTAGCATATGATAACTGAGATGTTGGTTTATTGGTTGGATATGGTTCTATCATTATTAGTGGGTTCATGTTTTTGGAAATGTAAATGCTAGGTGGTAGAGTTTTGTTTTGTTTTTTGTTTTGTTTTTTTTTGTGTCTCGTAAATATAAAGGGGCTTGGACACATGTCCAGGGGGGTGCAGGGTGGGGGGGTATGTCCAGTAGGGGCGATCTGCAGTGGGGGGCCTGGACACATGTCCAGGGGGGTGCAGGGTGGGGGGGGTATGTCCAGTAGCGGTGGTCTGCAGTGGGGGGCCTGGACAAATGTCCAGGGGGGTGCAGGGTGGGGGGGTATGTCCAGTAGGGGCGGTCTGCAGTGGGGGAGTCTATCCAGGGTAGGAGGGGGGTCTGTCCGGAAGGAGTGGGGGGGGGGAGTCTGTCAAGGGTGGAAGGGGGGCTGCAGGGTGATAAAGATTTAGAAAATGCGGTAATAAGGCTGGTAAATGGTATTTCACCAAGGAATCCTCTCATTTCTGAAATTAAGAGGAAATTATTGATGATTCTGGGCATGACCCATTAAAATAGCAGTTACATCCCCACAACACAAGCTACCGAGCTATCTTCCTAGTTTTTCATCCCCATAGATTTCATATATACCCTATTTTAGAGGCAGTGGGAAACATGGAGGAATTATCTACCTATTGATGGGATATGAAGTTTCCTTTAAGAGAAAGAAATCATTCTGAATGGGTATTGAGAAATTTCCATGCCTTAGAGCATTTCTTACATGAATCATCCTGATATTTTGTAAGCTTACATGCTGGACTTGAAAACACCTACATTTATAGTTTTAAATATATGAACTCCCTCACATGGCCAAGCTCCATCACCACTCTTCGTCCACCACATCTCATTTTCATCATGTCTAACTCAAACTCACTTTATGGGTGTCCATTAATCTCCACATCTTTTCAACAGATCATCTTGGGAAAAGTCCACACATTTTGTCAAAAAATACAACACAACCCAAGGGGTTTCAAACTGCATCACTATCCCCTAATATCTTTCATGTTTCCCATCGATAGTGGCGCAACCTACTCCATTATGGAATACTCAACAGATATAGAATAATATTACTCCAACGCTTCTGTTGTGTATGTATTGAATGAAATTGGATTTCATTTGAACAAAAATCCTTTATTAATGATCATGTTATTCAGTATTGGTATTTATATATCAATCTGAATATTATTTGTTCATTTTTTATTATGGATTTATGTATCATTTATCATGTACAGTTGACACATTGATCACATATATATAATAAGTTGTTATATCTCACTCTTTTTCCTATTATTTACTTACAGGTGGTTACTTATGATGAGGTCGATTCTACCCACCACCATAGAAGGCAGTGAGTTCAACATTGGATTCAGGTAAGGATTCTTCCATTTTTATTCTTTGGCTCAATTTAAATTTGGGTTTTTGTGATTTTTGGGTTCCCTATATTTTTGCAGTGTGTTTTGGATCTTGTTGTGGACAGTGAAGCACCACATGACTGGGATATCCTCTCAACCTGCGGGCATGAGGCCTTCTAAAAGTTTATCACAAGGCCCTACTCCTTGGTTCAGTTTGGGCCAGGTTAGGTTTTCTAAGTTATTTTTTATTGGGTTCATTTTTTTTTGTTTATGTCAATTTTAATAGGTTCATTTTGTTCGATTTGGGGCTATTCGGTTCAATTAAATTAATTTTAGATCCAATCAGGTATGTTTCATTAGTTTCATTTTTTTCATGCTCAATTATACTTTATTGAAGTCAGTTTTGATTGGTTTGAGTCAGTTTGGTTACATTATTTTTAGTTTGGTTCAGTTTTATCTTTTTCAAAACCATTTGGTTTGGTTCCACTTTACTCAAATTGGCTTGATGATGTTTGATTTAGTTCTAGTCATATTAGTATGTTTTTTATTAGTGTAGTTAATTTGACTGGAATTTTTTGTATAATACCATATATTAGCATGTTTTTGGTTTTCGCAATTCAATTACCCCGCCTCCTCCTGCTCCCTTCGCTCCTGGTCGGAAGATGCTGCCCCCCAGATGTCGCTGGACCGGGCCAACACGTTGCGGTCACGCCACGGTCACGCCGCGGTCACACCATGGTCACGTCGTGGTAATGCCATGATTTGGCCCTTCTCCAGCCACATCCAGCCCACACCACCCCCCTTCTACCTTCATTTCAGCCCGCTGTCACCAACATTCCAGCCCGCAACAGCCCCCCTACCACCTTCGAATCAGCCCACACCATCCACCCAGCACCTAAAACCATCCCCCTTCCACCAGCATTCCAGCCTCCTCCCACTCCCTTCGCTCCTGGCCAGAAGATGCTGCCCTGCAGATGTCGCTGGACCGAGCCAACACGCCGCGGTCATGCCGCGGTCATGCTGCGGTCACGTCGCGGTCACGCCGTGGTAATGTCGTGATTTGGCCCTGCTCCAGCCACATCCAACCCACACCAGCCCCCTTCCACCTTCATTTGTATTCTCCTTGGACAAATCTTCCATTATACTATTTCTTGCCTCTATTTTCACATACAATCAAGGCTTATTGTCATGAATCTAAGTTTTTCTCCTTCTTCCATGATAGAAGAACTGATCCTTTTATATTTAGCACTTGGATTAGACTTCTTAGGTTTATTACCCAAGGATTTATGATCTTCCTTCTTTAAAAACTTCTTGGGAATAGTGTTTCCAACTTCATTTTTTTAAAATTTTCCAAATGAAGTTTTCTTCCATTTTTCATAATTAGTGGTCTTCATTATCCATTTGTTTTTAACACATTCTTAGATGAGCATGCTCCTTTCTAGTGACCACACTCAATTAAAATACAATAGCGATCATAAATCAAGAAGTCACCCAAGTTGAATCATTACATGTTTTTAGGAAAATAAGAGTAGCTACCACACAAACTAATGATGATAATATTACTAACAAAAAGACTCATAATTGTGTCAAAATAACTTTAATTGATCCACTAATTTTTTCACTGTAAGATCATGGAGGAATGTGACAGACTATCTTGATAAATCCATTGTTAATCATGCATATTTATCTATTACCCATGGTTTAAAAACAAATTTTGTACAAATATGGGTGTGATTAAATAATGAGAATCCATCCATATCATCCAATTTGGATATGAGCATGAATAAAATACTTGGGTCTCTAAATAAAGCTCAAGATCATATTGTTGTTGTCCAAAAATAGAAAGCAAGAAAAACTAGAGTATTTGGCCATGCAAATATGTACATAGGGGATAGGTGTCCTTATAATCCTTATATATATGTGAAGTTGCATATGCGTGCAAGCGGAAAAAAAGAAAAATTCGAGTTGTCGTCAAAAGCAGTGCCTTGAGGTTGTGGTAAGTTTCCTCTACCTAACCCTTTAATTTGAATTCTATAATTGATCGAGTATTTTAAAAACTTGTTTTCATTATTATATAATGTGTATATGCTATTCAAATTGGTTGTGGCTCTTTATAATGACTTTTTCACCTGTTTTACATGATTTCCCTAAGCCTTCAACGTGGACTAGTAGAAAGTTTCAGCCAACTCAATAGTAGAAAATGAAATTTCCTTCACTTTAGAGATGATAGTGTCCTCATTTTGAGAAAACATCAACCGAGAATTCTCATAAAAATATAAAATTTAAATAAAATCTTTGTTTTCATTTCATCAAAAACAAAAAACCGGCTTTGAAAACTTGATACTTTATTCATTCTCATCATTGTGAAACACTTGACCCAGAAAAAGATAGAATTTAACCTATTAAAATAAATCCACCTAGGCATAATTCATGGTGTGACCAGGGGTTTCACACCATGAATCCCTACCCCTGGGAATTTCATGGCTTGAACTGAGGTTCACAGCCAGAAATGTTCTAGATAGGGGGTTCACCCCTCAACTAAACATAATGGTGCTCTTAACCATATGAATTTTCAACTGAGAATGATCTTCCAACGATCTATCAACCTGGTAATTGGATTTTGAAAAATGATCTCAATGCGGTTTTCAGCTCACTGCATCCAACCCCACGAAAAACACCAGTTCGTTCTCCTCTAGATGAATTTTCCTGAAATTTCTTGGTTTCACCCGCTGGTGTGCTATCGCATCTCTCAATCAATATTAGATGATTCCCTAAGGTCATATTAAACCAAAGATCCATCTATGTATTGAACACAATCTTGCTAATGGGGAAAATAAATTGATTCCTAATCATTAGAATCATTCATCCTCCAATTAGTGTACATGATCATAATATGTTATTGTTCTTCAAAAGGCTTTTAACTAGGTTCCAAGGGGGGAGGGGGGAGGGGGAAGGGGGTGTGTTGGGTTCTTTTGCAAGGGGCGGGGGTAGGGTGCAGGGGGGTGTGCTGGGGGGTGTGCAGTGTGCTGGGGGTGCAGTGGGTATGTGTAGGGTGGGGCAGGGGGGAAGTGTAGTGGGCTGGGGGGGAGTGCAGTGGGTTGGGGGGGAAGTGCAGGGGGCAGGGGGGTGTGCAGTGGGCTGGGGGCGGGGGGAAGTGCAGTGGGCAGGGGGTGTGTGCAGGGGGGGACAGGGTGAGGGGGCAGGGGTGGTTTCCTGGGGGCAGGGGGCAGGGGTGGTTTGCTGGGGGAAGGGGGTGTGCAGTGGGCTGGGGGGAAGTGCAGTGGGCAAGGGGAAGTGCAGGGGGCAGGGGTTGTACTGGGGGTAGGGTGTGTGTGCAGGGGGGTGCAGTGGGCTGGGGGGGAGGTGCAGTGGGCAGGGGGTGTGTGCAGGGGACAAGGTGAGGGGGCAGGGGTGGTTTTCTGGGGGCAGGGGGCAGGGGTGTGTGCAGTGGGCTGGGGGGAAGTGCAGTGGGCAGGGGGGGAGTGTAAGGGGCAGTACTGGGGAAGGGGGAAGGGGGGTGTGCTGGGGAAGGGGCAGGGAGGGGGGGCTGTTTTTTTTATGGAATGTGGGGACATATAGCCACGGTTTTAAACCGTGGATATAGGGATATAGCCACAGTTTAAAGTCGTGGAAAAAGTCCTATAGCCACAGTTTTAAACCGTGGCTATATATATTTCCTGGCTTAGGATTCTTCCACGGTTTGAAAACTGTGGCTATAGGGTGTTGCCACGGTTTGAATCGTGGCTATAGGGCTATAGCCACGGTTTAAAACCGTGGATATAGATTTTGCCCTATAGCCACGCTAATACTAGCCACAGTTTATGAAACTATAGATATAGCCTTATTTTGTAGTAGTGGTAGCATACCTAATGTCAGAACATACACATATATCCTGAAGATGTGACTTCCTACTATTTGTTTAGTTGGTTTTCTCATCATTTTATCTACTTTTTTTAGTTAATTTCTGTATCATTTTTATCTAATACTTATTTTGTTAATTTTCATAGAGATAATTAAGAAATTACTTCATCAATAAGGATGATTCACTCGTGTACTATGATCATGCACTCAATAAGGATGATTCACTCATGATGATGCAATTTTCTTTTTATTCTAAAATGCATTCAACATTTCAGTATGACTCAAATTCTATGGTTTCAGTTTAAAATTTACATTTTATTAATGTATTGTTTCATATTTATGTTTAATTTATTTCTTCATAGTATTACTAACATAAGAATTGTTTTCTTATACAGGTGTATTATTTTTCTCGAGTTGGGGTGGTATGTTCTAAGATACTCATGCTCATGAGAGATTGGACTTAGAGGTTGCAACTTAGATAGTGACAATAAGGAAATGGGTCAAGAATGTATACAACCATCATAAAAAGGTGAATTACTAATACCAATTTAATTAATTTTGTCATCATTTTATCTATTATTTATAAGTTAATTTCTTTATCATTTTTATCTAATACTTATTTTTGTTTTTTCAAAGATCTTTTGGGAAGTCGTATTCCTCTATCAACTATCTGCAACAATCCAGAAAAGAAAGAATGTGTTCCTTTCTAATAGAAGAGGAAACCCTATGTTTTCTGAAATGTGAAGTGTTTGAGGCAGCATAGGGCTTCATATTCCATCATAATGAAACAGGTTCTCTCTTTTCTAGATTCTTTCAGGCATTTGAAAGCAAAACAGATATCACATACTCAATTAGTCGCACTTGAATCTGATACACAGTGTGCTCAGTATGACTTAGACTGTATTTTTTTAGTTTATAATTTACATTTTAGTTCAAAACACACATCTTGTAATGGCCCAAAAATTTTGGTTTGTTACTTTGTTATAAATATGATGTTTGAGGTGTTTAGGGGTAGTCTGGGGTATTTTTGGGACATGTGAGTCATTCCAATGGTGACTCATTTCAACAGTTTTCTAAATTTCTAGTTTTCCAATGGTAGCTCATCATGGCGGTATCTCATTCTTCTGGTAGCCCATTATGGTGATAGCTCATTCTAACGGTAGTTCATTCTGGCGATATCTCATCATGGCAGTAGCTCATCCCGACGATATCTCACTGGCAGTGACTCACTGGCGGTGACTCATCTGGGGGTGACTCGTTGGTGGTGACTCGTCTGGTAGTGACTCATCGGGTGGTAACTCACTGGTGGTGACTCTTTTGGTGGTGACTCATCCTGGTTGTGGTGGTGACTCATTTCAATAGTTTTCCAAATTTTTAAAATTTTCAGTATTTACAGTTTTTCCCTTTTGACGTCTTTATTTGACATAAAATGAGTTTAATGCCATATTTAAGAGGTTTTGAAGCTATTTCAAAGGCTATAAATCATATCTTTAATTTTCTAAAAGTCTAAAGGCTTTTAAATGGTCAAAACATGTGGTCTTGGTCAGATCCACCATGTCTCGGATATGATCTTTCTAAAGATGAGATATCCTTCATTTCCTTAATTATTTTGGTCTAGATTTCTCTTGAGACTGGGCATCCCTAATACCTTCTTCCTTAGAGATTTTTCTTATAGTTGGTTCGTGTTTCCCTAGAGAGCTTCTTGTTGTACGTGCACCTCTGTTTTTGGTTCAATAAGGTAGTGTTGATCATCTTTCTTCTAGGTAGGTTTTCCTTTGTCTTTTTTATTTGTGTATCATGAGAGATGGGTATATAAATGTTTATACTTGTAGAGATAGTTGATTTCGGATTAATATAGATAATAGAATTGGTTTAAAAATAGTATAAAGGGGATGGGTAATGTAACGTATGATCCTGCTATTTTATTGATATTTTTATTGATGTTGTGAATTGTATAGGCTAAATACCCACTGAAAATTGTGGTCGTTTGGGGTCCTTGTTTGTGCACTAGTTTATGGGTTGTGGAATACATGCATGTTATGTGGTTTTTGACATTACTTATTATATAATTGGTTAACCAAGTACATTCTATTAAAATAAATTGATTCCCCAGGATCATATGGCTTGTTTGATAACACCCTTAATCAATAAAGTGAAATTAAATAAGGGATGCCTTGTTAAATCTAAAAATATATTTTGATCTGGTATGTGTTGTAATATGTTTGTCGACACGTTTTTGTGTTGTGGGTTGGATTTGGTGATATGATGGATGGGATGTGACTATGTTATGATATGTGGGGTCAATTGATGATATGTTTTATGCAGAAGTGTTGCAATGATGGTTGTTGTGTTTTTGTTGGGTAGTAGGGCTATGGTGGAAGGTTGAATTGGTTTTGGCTATTGGGTTACTGCTTTTACTGCGCTGTTTGATATGTGTTGTGTTGTGATTGTTGTTTGGTTGGTATGGATGGTGAAATGAACAGTAATAATGAACTGGAATTATTACATTATAATGATTTAAACTACATGTTTAAAGGAACATATTGGTAATGGAGAATCTGGAAAATGGTTTAATATTAATTAAAGACTGAAAATGAACTGTGGCTTTTGTTTTGATTGTATAGCGTTATGAATTTAGAGGTGGAAACAAGGTGGGGAAGACATTAGTAGGTTGGGGTTTTGTTTGTAAACCCACAGGTTGGGATTGTGTGCCATTATCTATATATATTTATAAACATTGTATGTTTCTGTGATTTCTATTGCACCCCACCCTTGTCAAGCACTATACGCTGACACCCACATAGTCACGTGGGAGGGTGTCTTTCCCAACATCTCAGTGGGAGGATGGATGGCTAGCCACCCACTCTTCTCTGCTCCCTCTTCCAGGTGATAGTGGTCTGAGTGTCTTCGTGTAACACCCCAAGCTTCCACGGTACGTTTCCTTTTGAATAATGCAGTAGCTTGCGTTGTACGCAACATGGAGTTTTAACACACCATGACCAATCAAACTAGCTATTATGAATAGTAATACCCGCTTTTTGAAATTTTATAAATTTTATTTTTCAAAATGGACTTCATTTTTTGATTTGTAATATCAAAATTAGTTTAGGGTGAATTTTTGGTATTTTTTTGAAAACATTCAATTTTTTATGAATAGTGAAAAACGTTGCGTTATTGTTTAAAACCAAATTTTATTTAAATAATTAATTATTTTAATTTAATTTATTTAGGTCAAAATAGATACATAATACCTATATATGTTCATTGTAATTAATTGGAGTCATTTTATAATAATTTTAGATGTATAAAATTTTATTGAACTTTTTACTGTCCTTTACCCACCTTCTATGAGCATTTGAAAATTTGCATAAAACTTAATTTTACCACTTTTGTGGGTTGAATTTCAAAAATCTGAGAGACACAGTTGACATCAGTAAGTAAAATGTGGTTCAATAAGATGAAAATAATTTTTTGTGAATAGTAACTTTTGACTTTTATTTACCACGGTTAAAAGTAAATAGGGTAATTAAGGGTAAAAATGATATCATAATTACCAAAACGCATGTCCTAATTCTATTGGATAAGTTTAATTCGACCAAAAACAACCTTAAGAATAAAATATGATCCCCTTTGGTCCACTTGGATTAGATTAAGACATTTATTATTATTTTATTTAAAGAAGAGTTAAAAGTGTTAAATTCAAAGTTTAATAACTAAACCATTTTTAATATAGGGTTATACATAAGATAATTTCAACTATAAATATTCATTAGAAATATAAAAATATTTAATAAATTATTTTATTTTATTTATAATTTTTAGGTATTAAATAATTTAATTTATTTATGACACAATGATTATGCAGTAATTACCTTATTAATGAAAGATTAAAATAATTGATATTATAAATATCCAAATAAATGTAATTTGATACTTTTGATGAATTAAACTAATTTTCTAGGTTAATATGACATTTTAGGGTTAATTAAATAATTTTTTTTCTAAGTAATCATGCTGTTAATATTTTCACAAAAACCAAATAATAAATAGTGTCAAAATTGACATAATTGAGTTTTTAAAACAAATACTATATTATTAATTTGTATAATATTCCTAAAAATATAAGGTTCATACAAAGGACTTATATAAGGTTATATATATTAATAATGAACCACTTAGGGTTATATTGTCTTTTTATAGTAAGTTTATTAACCATATAATATAAAAATACAAAGAGACATGGTAAATGTCAAATTATTTAACTAAGAGTTAAATCTAAAAGATAAGGTTAATATGGTGACCTAAACCTGTTTAAAACCTATTGTTTGAGAGTTTTTCAACCCATCCTCACCTTATACTCTAAATAAATCATTTTGGATCCATTATAAATATAAAATAATTTTATTATAAAATAATATTTCAAGCTTTTCCTAAAGTGACCCTCACCTCTCTTATAAAAGGGTACTTCACCTTCTCTTAATTTCACACCTAAAAAGCCATTTGGCTCAGCCAAAACCTTCCCAAATATCATCTTAACTATCCCCCATTAAAACTAGAGGCCTTAATTTGATCATAAATCCAACCTAAGGAGCCCTTTTGATCAACTCAAAAGGAAGCACCCGAATAAGAGGTAATAATTTCACCACCCTCTTTCAAGTTCTTTCCTTCTTCCACTTCCTATTTATTTGTTGTTTCCATACCAAAATAATAACTCTAGTACATTATACATAATTTTATGTTATTATAAATATTTTATAACCATATTCATTATTCTATACATCCTATAAATGACAAAGTCACCATACGTGTGTACATATGGCTTACCGTCTCCACGTCGTGGTGTAGTTTGTTATTCAAACACTTCATTATTTGGATGGGTATAATAATGATTATAACTAATGTAAATAATAAATATAACATGTTAATGATTATGTATATATGATATACCATCCAATTACATACGATTTCACCGTTAATATAATGATATTGTTGCTCGTGCGTACGTACGGATTACCGTCACCACGAACGAGATAAGATTCATTCCCCATCTTAATAATTCAAGAATAATTTTCATTTTATGATTAAAATAATGTTTATGAACTTAATATAATTATGTATATGAATAAAATATATCCTATCCATAATAAACATGGCTTACGTAACCAAGCATATAAAGGAAAACGAATCTGTTAACACCCGAAACGATGATACTACTGAAATATTATTAACAAAGCAATATTAGAGGATCATATATGATATCATATTTATGTATATAGTTCTTTTATAATTTAATAACAATGTTTTAACTATTATATAGTAGGTTAACATACCATCGACTAAGGAAAATTACAAGGTAAGGGTTAATTCTACAATCTCTTTACTTATCTGAGGTTGTTAATACGTAAGTATTTACTGGGACCTCTTTATCATCCACATCCATGTTTTCTTAAAAATGTAATTCAAAACATTCTTACTATTTACTAGAATATAGGTTAAAGTCATTTATACCCTTATTTGACCATATATATTTTGAAAGGAATCTTTTCGTCATTTTCCAAACAAGGTACTTTATGACCTTTTCAACAAAATTAAGGTAAGAATGTATTTTTTTAACTTATACGGCGGGTGCGGCTATTTTCCACCATTATAACATCATCGAAGCTTCCCATATAAGATTATAAAAATATTTTTAAAATAAATTTTTTATTTTATAATTATATGTATTTTAAATTATTTCAAAATAGAAAGATATATTTCTCAAAAAAAAGTTTTGATTTCATCTATGTCAACATCCTTTGGTGGATTTTAAGCTTGTTTGAATTTGATTTATTATGATACAAAACTTCCATATTTTATTGAAGGTTTTGTGATATGTTTGACTATGGATGTGTTATTTTTACACCATTCATGGTTTATGGATAAAGTATTGACATTTCATATGCTAGTTTTAATATGAATGTTTATGTTATGTTTAAACCTTTTCATATGAGGAATGCATTGGACTTAATAAGTGATGGGTGGAGCTTGTTATAGCTCCTAGATGCATCGGTAGGTCTCATGAGACAAACTAGTGTCTTGGCATAAGGCCTTGACAAAATTTTATTTGTAGACTTGGCACAAGGCTTTGACTATATGGTTATGAAGTCTGGCATTATGCATTCCATCATTATGAAATTGGCTATTGATATTGCATGTGATTATTAGACTAGTAGAATATCCATGTGAATAAGTAAATGGAATTATTTGATTTATATTGGCCATATTATGCAGAATTTTATGTTTAAAAGACTTGTGTTTTAGTCTTATACGTTGTCTTAAATGTTTATGCTTATTTATGAAATTTTTCGCTATATTGTTATCCTTACTGAGCATCTGAGCTCACCCATTTATATATTTTATTTTCCCCAGGATGTGAAGAAGTATATTATGACTAACCTGCAGAGATAGTCTAAGGGATAGTCTAAGGGATATGAATGTGGTCAATAGAGACAATGTTGTTGTTGTTTTTCATTTTATAATGTAATGTAAAACTTATGAATGTATCTAGTACTTATAAGGCTACTAAACTGATCAGTCTTTTGGGACTTGATCTCTTGTGATCATGCCAATGTTTTTTAATAATGCACTGACTCTGGGTAATTGGGGTCGAGGTGTTACAGTTGGTATTAGAGGAAATTTAGTACAAACCTTGGAAACTATATTTAGATAAACTCTGATTTGAGCACATTACCCTAAGATAGACTTTGAGGGTTGGTATAGAAGAACTTCCTAGAATTTTGGTAATGTGGAGATTTTGTGTATTTTCCAAGAAATACATCCCTGTCTAGATACGAGAAGGTAGAGGTAGCTCTGGCATAGATGTACCTAGGATTGAAAACTCCGACAAGGAGTTTCGGGCTTGACTTGGGGTATCCTGGTACACGACAACGGGCCTTGCTGCACTCTTGGTTACAACACTCCTGGGGGATATACTTAGGATAATTCACATTTTCTTTACAAACCATTATACAGGATTTATGAGTATATACCTCCTCAAAGAAAACATTTTTAATGATTATGGATTATATCCATAAACTGTTCAATTTATGTTAAGTGTTTTCTAAGTTTGGAATTATTTGTTGCAATTCATAAACTAATCTACTGTATTCCATTGTTTAGAAATGGCGCCTAGTGGAAGGAATGGAAACCATATCAATGTGTGTAACCTATGTAGGTATTTCCCTCCTACTCAATATAATTATAGCGGAGCTAGTGATGAAACTGGTGTTGATCAGCTTATCACCATACTGGGACAACTCACTCAGGTTATGAATAATAACCTTACCCGTATGGAGCACCCTGATCCACAATGCATAGGATCAATGTTAGACCACTTCATGAGGCAAAAACCACCAAAATTCAATGGGAGTACAAATCCATTAGTATCTGAGTAATGGATAAATTCCTTAGAGAAAATATTTCATGCTTTAGGGAGTAGCGAAAGGGAAAAAGTTGTCATGGAAGTTTATCGCCTCATGGTAGATACAGATTAATGGTGGTCATTAATCCAAAACACAAAGGAAGATAAATAAGTATAGAACATGTAATGGAGGTAGTTTAAAGATATTTTCTTAGAAAAATATTTTCCTCGTGACCATCGAGCGAATATGGAAAGAAAATTTCTGAGTTTGAGGCAAAAGGAGGATGGGAATATCGCAAAGTATGAGGATAACTTTACAAGGTTAGAAAGGCATGTAGCAGATTATATATGTAACCCAAGGAGTAATATTTATCAATTATTTGATGGGTTAAAACCATTTCTCCATCAATCATTAGTCTCACAATCCTTATCATCATACAGAGATATTGTCTCATGCGATATCAAGACAAAAAAGGAATTCTCTAAGTCTTATGACTTCAAAGAAAAGCAAGAGAAAAAGAGATTTGCTGATCACTCTAGAAATGAAAATAAGGGGAAGAAGGGAAAAGTTGAATATTCATCATGCGGTAAATGTGGGAAGAAACACCCTTGTACTTGACTAAAGGGAATGGGAGTCTGTTACAAGTGTGGTGAAAAGGGCCACCAAGCTCGTGATTGCAAGGGAAAGAAAGAATCTATCAATGTTGAATGCTACAATTGTAGAGAAAAGGGACATTATACAAATGAATGTCCTAAGAGCCAAGGGAACTTACCTAGGAAAAGTCCAAGGGAGAAATTCCAAGCTTATGCGATCACTACTAATGAGTTTGAAGCTCCAAAAGATGTGTTGGCAGGTAATTTAATGGTTTCCTCAAGTTTAGTCAATGCTTTATTTGATTCTAGATCATCACATTGTTTCATATCTTCCTAGTTTTCTAAGAAAATTAGATATTTTAAATTTGACTTAACAAGGTAGTTGTCATTCAAAACTCCTAAGGGAAGTATCATCACAACAAAGTTTTGTGAATTAGTTCCCATTAGGGCATATAAATGTTCTTTATCTACTGATCTCATTGTCATACCATGATTGAATTTTATATAATCCTCGGAATGGATTGGCTTTCGGACCATGATATGAAAATTTATTATAAGAAGGAGGTTACAATTTTCGATGATGATAAGGAGTACCTTGTCTTTAGAGCAGAAACATCACCACCTGATTCTTATCTAGATCCACCCCCAGTAGCTCTACTAAATTCAATTATTGGGGAGGAAGAGAATGAAATAATTATGGGTGAGGGAAAGAATGTTTGAATAGAGGACGTACCTATTGTGTAAGAATATGTTGATGTGTTTCCAGAGGATTTACCTGGACATCCTCAAAAATGAGAAATTCAGTTTTCCATTGATTTAATTCTTGGTTCAAGGCCAATATTGAAGACCCCTTATAGAATAGTCACTGTGGAATTAGTGGAACTAAAGAAACAACTAAATTAATTGAGTAATAAGGGATTTATTCTCCCTAATGTTTCTCCATGGGGAGCCCATGTCCTTTTTGTTAAGAAGAAAGACAGATCTATGAGGTTGTGCATTGATTATAAGGAGATCAATGTTATAACAATAAAGAACAAGTATTCCCTACCTCGCATTGATGATTTATTCGACCAACTTCATGGAGCTCAATATTTTTCAAAGATTTACCTTTGATCTGGATATCATTAGTTGTGTGTGAAGAAGGAAGACATTCTGAAAACAGCATTTCGAACGAGGTATAGGCATTACAAGTTTACAGTAGTGCCTTTTGGATTGACTAATGCACCATCTGTCTTCATGGATTTAATGAATTGAGTTTTCAAGGAATATATTGATGAATTTTGTAGTGGTATTTATCAATGATATCTTGGTATACTCAAAAATCTACAAAGATCATGAAAATCACTTGTGCACCATTCTGAAAACCCTCAGAAAAAATGAATTATATGGGAAGTTTAGCAAGTGTGAATTCTGGCTTCAAGAGATTTCTTTTCTTGTCCATATTGTCTCTAAGGATGGAGTCTCTGTTGATCCTTCAAAGACCAAGGAAATCCAAGAATGGCCAGCACTGATGAGTATAAATGAGGTATGCATTTTTATTGGTTTAGCAGGTTATTATTGACGTTTTGTCCAGAATTTTTCTCAGTTAGAGAACCCATCAACCAATCTTACGTGTAAAGGGGTTAAACTTGTTTGGAAAAAAGAGTGTGAAGAATGTTTTGAAGAACTGAAGAGAAGATTGGTCAGCACTCTTATCTTGACTCTACCATCAGGGAACGGTGAGTTTGTTATTTATAGTGATGCTTCAAAGAAAGGACTTGGTTGTGTCCTTATGCAGAATGATAGAGTTATTTCCTATGCATCACGACAGCTAAAAATTCATGAGAAAAACTATCCCACTCATGATCTTGAGTTAGAAGCTATAATCTTTTCTCTGAAGATATGGAGACACTATCTCTATGGTGAAAAATGTGAGATTTATACTGATCGCAAGAGTTTGAAGTATATTTTCTCACAAAAAGAACTCAACATGAGGCAAAAGAGATGTCTTGAACTACTCAAGGATTATGATTGCACAATACACTACCACCCGGGGAAGGAAAATAAGGTGGCAGATTATTTGAGCAGAAAGGATCATGGAGTTTTGAATAAGATGAGAGTTGAAAGGGATCCTATTTTCATGGATCTGGTAAAGATTGATATGGGAATAACTGTGGAAGGTGAAACATCAATACTTTTTCAAATGGTTTCCAAACTATCTTTACTAGAAATGATAAAAAGTTCTCAGACTAATGATGAGGAGTTTCAAAAGAAGATTAAAGCTATAAATGATGGGAGATTGAGTGACTTCGTATATGAAGATGGAATTTTGAAATTTGGGAAGAGACCTTGTGTTCCCAATATACCTGATCTAAAAAGGAAATTTTTGGATGATGATCATAGCTCCAATTTCTCTATACACCCTAGGAGCACCAAGATGTATAGAGATTTGAAGGAACATTTTTGGTGGGAAAACATGAAGAGGGAATTACTGATTTTGTGTCAAGATGTATGGTTTTTTAACAAGTGAATGCTGGAAGGCAACAACCAGGAGGAGTCATGCAACCTCTTCCCATACCTAAGTGGAAATGGGATAATATTATGATGGACTTTGTCATGGGGCAACCAAAGACTCCTAGAAGGAATGATGCAATATGGGTCATTATTGATCATCTTACCAAGTCAGCACATTTTCTTGCTATAAGAGAATATTTACCACTTGAACGTCTAGAAAGACTATATATTAATGAAGTTGTAAGACTCCATGGTTTACCCCTATCGATTGTTCCTGATCGTGATCCCCGTTTTACATCAGGATTTTGGAAAAGTCTTCAGAAGGCCTTGGATACTAAACTTCATTTGAGCACTGCCTGCCACTCTCAAATCGATGGACAATTAGAATGGATTATTCAAACCTTATAAGACATGTTGAGATCTTTCTCACTTGAATTTCAAGGTATATGGGATCAATATTTACCTCTGGTAGAATTTTCCTATAACAATAGCTTCCATTCAAGTATTCAGATGACCCCATATGGAGCATTATATGGAAAGAGATGTTGCCACCAACTTGTTGGGATGATGTTGGTGAAAGAAAACTCGTAGGCCCAGAACTTGTTGAGGAAACAATGAAAAAGGTGAAGATTATCCAAACCCACGTCAAAGCAGCTCAAAGTAGGCAAAAGAGCTATGTCGATAATCGGAGAAAGGATTTGGAATTTCAAGTAGGAGATCATTTTTTATTGAAGGTATCTCCACGGAATGGTGTTATACGATCCAGTAATAAGAGTAAATTGAGTCCCAGGTACATCAAACCTTTCGAAATTCTAGAACGAATTGGAGTTATGGATTATCGTTTGGAAATGCCTCCAAGTATCTCCAAAGTTCATAATGTGTTTCACGTATCACTGTTGAGAAAATATATGCCTGACTCAATGCATGTACTCACCTATGAGGAAATTGAACTGGAACCTGGTATGTCTTATTGTGAAGAGAATGTCAAGATTCTTGATACCAGAGAACAAGTGCTGAGAAACCAAACAACTTTTCTGGTAAAACTTCTATGGAGAAACCATAAGATGGAAGAGGCAACATGGGAACCCGAGGAACTTATGATGAAGAACCACCTGAATCTTTTTATGCAGTAATATTTTAGAAGTTTCGAGGACGAAATTATTTTAAATAGGGGATAATATAACACCCCAATCTTCCACGGTACGTTTCCTTTTGAATAAAGCAGTAGCTTGCGTAGTACGCAACATAGAGTTTTAACACACCACGACCAATCAAACTAGCCGTTATGAATAGTAATACCCACTTATTAAAATTTTATAAATTTTATTTTTCAAAATGGTCTTCATTTTTGGATTTGGAATATCAAAATTATCTTAGGGTGAATTTTTAGTATTTTTCTGAAAACTTTCAATTTTTGATGAATAGTGAAAAACACTGCGTTATTGTTTAAAACCAACTTTTTATTTAAATAATTAGTTATTTTATTTTAATTTATTTTAGGTAAAAATAGATACATAATACCTATATATGTTCAATTTAATTCATTAGATTCATTTTATAATAAGTTTAGATATATAAAATTTTATTGAACTTTTTACCGTCTTTTACCCACCTTCTAAGAGCATTTGAAAATTTGCATAAAACATAATTTTACCACTTCTGTGAGTTGAATTTAAAAAATCCGAGAGACATGGTTAACATCAGTAAGTAAAAATGTGGTTCAATAAGATGAAAATAATTTTTTTTGAATAGTAACTTTTGACTTTTATTTACCGCGGTTAAAAGTAAATAGGGTAATTAAGGGTAAAAATGATATCATAATTACCCTAACACATGTCATAATTCTATTTTATAAGTTTAATTCGACCAAAAACAACCTTATAATAAAATATTATCCCATTTGGTCCACTTGGATTAGATTAAAACATTTATTATTATTTTATTTAAAGAAGAGTTAAAAGTGTTAAATTCAAAGTTTAATAACTAAACCATTTTTAATATAGGGTTACACATAATATAATTTCGACTATAAATATTAATTATAAAGATAAAAATCTTTCCTACATAATGGTATTTTATTTATAATTTTTAGAAATTAAATAATTTAATTTATTTATGACACAATGATGATGCGGTAATTACCTTATTAATGAAAAATTAAAATAATTTATATTATAAATATCCAAATAAATGTAATTTGATACTTTTGATGAATTAAACTAATTTTATAGGTTAATATGACATGTTAGGGTTAATTAAATAATTTTTTTTCGAAGTAATCATGCTATTAAGATTTTCAAAAAAAAATACTAAATAGTGTCAAAATTGACATAATTGAGTTTTTAAAACAAATATTATATTATTAATTGATATAATATTCCTAAAAATATAAGGTTAGTCCAAAGGACTTAGATAAGGTTATATATATTAATAATGAACCACTCGAGGTTCTCTTGTCTTGTAATAGTAAGTTTATTAACCATATAATATAAAAATACAAAGAGACATGGTAAATGTCAAACTATTTAACTAAGAGTTAAATCTAAAAGATAAGGTTAATATGGTGACCTAAACCTATCTAAAACCTATTGGTTGAGAGTTTTTAGACCCATACCCACCTTATCCTATAAATAAATAATTTTTGAGCCATTATTAACCGAAAATGATTTTATTATAAAATAATATTTCAAGCTTTTTCTAAAGTGACACTCAACTCTCTTATAAAAGGGTAATTCCCCTTCTCTTAATTTCACACCTCCAAATCCATTTGTATCAGCCAAAACCTGGACAAATATCCTCTAAACTATCCCTCATTCAACCTAGATTCCTTAATTTTATCAGAAATCTAACCTAAGGATCGCTTTTGATCAACTCAAAAGGAAACACCCGAAAAAGAGGTAATAATTTCACCATCCTCTTTCAAGTTTTTTCTTCTTCCGCTTCCTATTTCTTTGTTGTTTCCATACCAAAATAATAACTCTATTACCTTATATATACTTTTATGTTATTATAAATATGTTACAACCATATTCGTTATTCTATCCATCCTATAAATGACAAAGTCACCATACGTGCGTACGTACGACTTACCGTCTCCACGTCGTGGTGTAGTTTGTTATTCAAACACTTCATTATTTTTATGGGTATAATAATGATTATAAATAATGTAAATAATAAATATAACATGTTAATAATTATGTATATATGATATATCGTCCAATTACATACGATTTCACCATCAATATAATGATATTGTCACTCGTGCGTACGTACGGATTATCGTCTCCACGGACGTGATAAGATTCATTCCCCATCTTAATCATTCAAGAATAATTTTCATTTTATGATTAAAAATAATGTTTATGAAAATAATATCATTATTTATATGAATAAAATACATCCTATCCATAACAAACATGGCTTACGTAACCAATCATATAAAGGAAAACGAATCAGTTAACACCCGAAACGATGATACTACTGAAATATTATTAACAAAACAATATTAGAGGATAATATATGATATAATATTTATGTATATAGTTATTTTATAATTTAATAACAATGTTTTAACTATTATATAGGAGGTTAACATACCATCGACTAAGGAAAAGTACAAGGTAAGGGTTAAAGTCATCCACATCCGTGTTTTCTTAAAAATATAATACAAAACATTCTTACTATTTAATAGACTATGGGTTAAAGTCATTTATACCCTTATTTTACCATATATTTTTTTAAAGGAATCTTTTTGTCATTTTCCAAACAAGTTACTTTATGACCTTTTCGACAAAATTAAGGTAATAATGTCTTTTTTTAACTTATACAGCGGGTGCGGCTATTTTCCGCCGTTATAACATAGTTGAAGCTTCCCATACAAGATTATAATAATATTTTCAAAATAAATATTTTCTTTTATAATTATGTGAATTTTAAATTATTTCAAAATAGAAAGAGATATTTCTCAAAAAAAAAGTTTTGATTTCATCTATGTCAACATCCTTTGATGGATTTTAAGCTTGTTTGAAGTTGATTTATTATGATACAAAAATTCCATATTGTATTGACGGTTTTGTGATATTTTTTACTGTGGATGTGTTATTTTTACACCATTCATGGTTTATGGATAAAGTGTTGACATTTCGTATGCTAGTTTTAATATGAATGTTTATGTTATGTTTAAACATTTTCATATGAGGAATGCATTGGACTTAGTAAGTGACGGGTGGATCCCTCTATAGCTCCTTGATGCATCAGTAGATCTCATGAGACAAACTAGTGTCTTGTCACAAGGCCTTGAAAAAATTTTATTTGTATTATTGGCACAAGGCCTTGACTATGTGGTTATGAAGTCTGACATTATGCATTCCATCATTATGAAATTGGCTATTGATATTGCATGTGATTATTCGACTAGTATAATATCCATGTGAATAAGTAAATGGAATTATTTGATTTATATTGGCCATATTATGCATAATTTTATGTTTAAAAGGCTTATGTTTTAGTCTTATACATTGCCTTAAATGTTTATGCTTATTTATGAAAGTTTCTGTTATATTTTTATCCTTATTGAGCATCTGAGCTCACCTCTTTCTATGTTTTATTTTTCCCAGGATGCAAATAAGTATATTATGACTAACCTGCTGGGATAGTCTAAGGGGTAGTTTGAGGAATATGAATTTGGTCAATGGAGACAATGTTGTTTCTGTTTTTCATTTTATAATGTAATGTAAAACTTATGAATGTATCTAGTACTTCCAAGTCTACTAAATTGGTCGGTCTTTCGAGATTTGATCCCTTGTGATCATGCCAATGTTATGTAATAATGCACCGACTCTGGGTAACTGGGGTCGGGGTATTACACTTCGAGTGAGTTGTGATATGGTGTCTCAGGTGTCTTCGGGATGAGTTATGGTGTTCTTTCTCAAGTGTCTTCGGTATGAGATGTGTTGTGTTGTCCTAGGTGTTTTTGGGATGAGATGTGTTGTGATGGCCCAGGTGTGTGCGAGCAGGATGTGATGTGTTTTGATGGTCTAGGTGTGTGCGAGGGGGATGTGATGCATTGTGATGGCCTAGGTGTGTTCGGGTAGGATGTGATGTGATTTGTGGCCCATGTTTGTGCGGTAGGGATGTGATGTTATATATTCAGAAGAGGTGGGAGTGTCAGGATGATTTTCATTGGGGTGTGAGAGCAGATAATTAGTGGGAATGTGGAGCAAGGTACCCTATCATCAATGTGATTTATATTATATTATATTATATTACATGGATGTGTTATTTTGTGAGCCAACCTTGGTGAGGTTGGGGTTATAGTTAGTTTACTTATTAGGTTCTGTTTGGTTTTACTATTTTCTCATGGGTGCATTAGTATACTCCTTCCACTTATGCATGAGAGACTTTGGTTTTCCTACTGAGTATACTTGTATGCTCACCCTACGTATATAAAACCATTTTCAAGTTTCCAAGAGGATTACATAGACTTTGTTGGGTGTTACTAGCTCGGACCTTGGGACAATTGTTATGTTGCTGCTCTAGTTTGTTTTTGGGTATTTACTTCGGAGAATTTTATTTGTATTAGTTCTATTTACACATGAATTGTGGTATGGTTTTGGTTTTTCTTATATATATGTCATGGAGTAGGTTTTGGTTGATACATCCTATATACTGATCTTGTTTCCCTATAAAGGGTAATGCCTCCCATATTGTGATATTTGTACACCCTTGGTGCTTGTCGCCAACCTAGGGCCTACTAGAGGCGGGACTCGGGGTCATTATATCTCTTTCTTCATTTCCATCCTAGGAGGGGTATCTTTGAAGGGAGGGGGTCATTATAGAGTTGTATTAAAGGTGATGTTTGAGAGATAGGGTGGATTTTGAAGTTTGACATAGTGAGGAATGCATGGGTTGGTATGGCAACAATGTTAGTTGACCTTGGTGCCTGACATAAGCCAGGGAGACTAGCTAAGACATGAGATTTTAGGGGGCCCCATGATCCAGTGCATGATCTTTGAGCTTATTGAGCTTCCAAATGAAATGAGACTGCTTACAGGGTAGATACCTAGGAGATGTACATGCATCATGATGACTTGTTTTCTTTTTTGAATTGGGTTGTTTGGGGAAAGTCAAAATGGATAAAAGGAATAAAATGGATTAAAGTTAATTAAAATATATCATAATGAAAATCTATACTACTGGGCTTAGTGAATCCTTGTTTCTCTTTCATTTATGGCTCCTGGTCATTTTCTGCGTGTGGCTTAGGCAGTAGAGTTTCAGCAGGCTGATCTGGTTGATCATCGGAGGGTTGATCTAGCTGAGGATCATGATCAGCGGTAGAAGATATTGCGCACTTTCTAGTGGCAGGTTTTGGAAAAGTATGAGGGGATCATTTTTTATATAGAAACTGAGAGTTAGATAGAGGATTTGGAGATCTCTTTCAGTTTGATCTGGGCCTCGATGGAGTATAGGGTCCCTTTGGCGATTAGTCAGATGTGAGGATTTTCATTTCAGTGGTGGATGTTGTATCTTGGTGAGAAAAAGGAGGTAGATGTTTCATGGGACAACTTCCATAAAGAGTTTCAAGTAGAGTTCTTATAGAGATCTGGTTTTTTCCTAATAATACTTTAAAATATTTCTAAATATTATTCCAGAGTTAGGCGCTGAGACGGCGTGCAATTCTGAGGCCTGGTGTGCCTGAAATTAATTTTTTATAAAAATGTTAAAAATATTTTATATTACAAACACACAATTAATTAAAAAATGGGTTATCTCAAAAAATTTTGATCATATCAAAAATATGAGACCACGGTTGGGTTTGGAACACAGTTTTTCCCCTAAGAGTGACATAAAATGAGTCAGTGCTGGATGTTCGGACCCCTCGCTCATTGGTGGTGTGTTGAATGGATGAATTTATTAATTTATTCATTTAGTATCTAAAACCAAAATAACTCACAAATGGGGACTCAGATGAGAAATCTGAGACCACCGATGAGTTCATAATGTAGGATTTACCCTAGGCGGGGTATAATCTTTGTCGGCGTCGGGAGTTCGGCTTATGTGCCATCATGGGCGCACAATTAAATAATTAAATAATTATTTATTTAATTATTTGATTAATATCCAAAACTAAATTTCACTTATAAAAGTTTTATTATATAAACTTTCCCAATATTGGCCTCATAACCCTAAGATCGTCAAGAGAAACCTCTCCTCTCTTTCCTATTGGCAAATGACAAACGACGAAGAACAATGGAAAAACTTTGGATCCAAGAGGATCGAAGCGCGACAAACAAAACAGAGCTCGGAAAACACATTCTTCACCAATGATCGATTCAATCTCCAGGTAGGACTTGTATTTGGTATTTTTACATCTCTGATTAAACTTTGAGCATATTGATTTCTTGTTCGTCAATCTACTCCTTTGCACAATCCCATAAATTGGAATAAACAGCTTTTATAAATTTATTAACTATTGTTATTGTTCTTCATTTATCAACGATGAATCAAGGATAACCTGAACAATAAATGGGGTCATTTGTCAAAATTTTTTAATCATACTTTTGTTCATTGTTCTCCCTCTGTTCATCGTCGTCGTTTATTGTGGTCGGTGGTTCGACAAATACCCAACTATGAATCGATGTGAAACTGATCCTTGACACTTCAGATCGTTTATACGGACACGGATTCGTGATCAATAAAGGTTTCAATCAAAACCCTAGTGATGTGATGCAGAATTTTGAACATGATTTGAAGTTGAATGTGCTGTGGAAATTCTTAAATTTGGATTCTTGGTGCTGGACATGATGAAAACCCCAACTAGTGCAGTGAAAGGGTGGTTCGACCCTCCTTCTGCAGATGGCAGTGCGTGGTAGTCCAAGCGTCAGAATCTGGAGAGTCTGAGGTAGTAGGAGATGCCAACGGTGTGTGGTTTAGGCTGGGGGGGCTGCGATAGTGGTTGGTGCGGTTCCAAGCGGCCTAACGACAAGCAGGGCAGCTTGCCGGTGAGTTTGTTGGGCAGTGCGAAATGGGTTCCATCTGCGTTCTTCAGTGATGAGGTGAGATCTGCGGTTGAAGTTAGGGTTGCAGGTTTGTTGATAAAATCATGGGAAGAAGATAAGAGAGATAAGATGAAAAAAAATTGAGATAAAATAAAATGAAATAAAAAAATGAAAGGTTTTAAAATCATAAAAAACTGCTTGGGGGTGTCAATCATAATATTATTTATTTTGGGGTGTCAATCCTTAATCTGGTCATAACTTCTTCAAACAATGGAGAATTGATGATCCTTTAGTGGTAGTGTGATCCTGAAATTCATACAGTCATTTTAAGACTGATGTTGGATGTCTTTTTCAAGTTTGCATATCGAATCCACGAAATTCTCATGAAACATTAGATTTAATAATGTTATTAAATCCTTGACCCGCCATAAGTCATGCATGCGACATCGGATTTGTGAGCCATTAGTAGAGTTGTGATCCTGAAATTGAGGTAGACTTTTCATGACCAATTTCAGGTGTTTAAGTTGAGATCGATTTGTAGGACCCACAAAGCCTAGTTTGCACGTGTTGCGGTGAAATGCAACTTTTTCACCGGGTATCCATTTTGGAAAAATGAATAGTCGATTCCGTGAATTTTTTCATGAGTATCGAAATGGTGCAATATATATATTTCATTTTGGAATTAATACATGGGCCTCATGAGACACCTTCTGAGCGTAGTGCGGTGTTGCACAACTTTTTCATCTGATGACCGTTTGGAGCAAGTGGATAGTCTACCTCACGTGTTTTTCCATCAAGATTGTAATGGTGTGATCCATTTGTATGTGCAGAGCCTTGTTCATGATCTCATTAAATGTGGAAGCATGAAAGGAATATCATTGGAAGAAACTTTCTATGTGTTCTGAGCCGATGAATCTTTATGTGGTGTTCAACAACAATAGTGATTAGGCGACATCATCAGTGACTTCTGAGTGGAACCATCCAGCTGAGCTGGGCATGGGTCCTCGACAACACTATAATGGAACCCTCTAGCCAAGCTGGGCATGGGTCCTCAACCCTTTTTGGAGTGGAACCCTCCAACTGGGCTGGGTATGGGTCCTCGATGACACTAGAGTGGAACCCTCCAGCCGAGATGGGCATGGGTCCTCAACCCTTTTTTCAAGTGGAACCCTCTAGTTGGGTTGGGTATGGGTCCTTGACGACACTAGAGTGGAACCCTCCAAATGAGCTGGGCATGGGTCCTCAAATTTGAGACCACCTCCTTACTATGGATCAGTGACAAGTTGTACTTTGAGTTACCTAAGGACCCATAAGAAAGTGGGTTGTTTTCCCAATTGAGACTCATTCTTGTAATGTGATCTAAAATCATGTGGGTGAGTCAGTGCCGCCCAAAGTGGATAGTATCAAGGTGTGGTGATTTGAGCCCCTTTAACTTGTGACTCTTGGGTTGATAATGAGGTTTTGGGAATTATAGATGGCTTTAACTTAGAACTATTGGTTGCTCACTTTCTTGGGTTGAGCTATGAGATAGAGATCCCCTTACTCTCTCTTTTGGGTTTTTTTTTTACTGAGCATACATATATATATCATGTTACAGTACCCACTACTTGGGTCTCGGTTACTCTCCTTCTAAGAGAGGCAAAGACGTGTGGGGTGTGCCACATGCTTTCTATGTTTAGATTCTCATGGTTGGACGAGTCTACTCTATGGCTATAGGTAGCGAAGACTCGATGAGGAGTTAACCTCCTCACTGTTTCTAGCTCCTTGTGCTTGGATGAGTTTACTTTCACTCTCTTATTGGGTTGATTTGTACTCTTTCCATTCACTTTTACGATGTCTTATTCTCTCTTCTACTTCTATTTAGTGTATCTATTACTACTCCCCACTCCCCCTTCATCTTTTCGGGGCATTTTACTGGGTATGTATATACTCACCCCTGCATGGACTTTTCCCAACATGTGTCGTGTCTTTTCTAGATAGTGGACAGGTTGATCGTGATCTCAGAGGAGCTTAGGGATACAGGATGTGTGGACCACGTATGGTGGTCAGATTTGGGATACAGGAGAGGGGCGCTCTCAACTATTACTCTTTTTGAGTTTCCTTCAGTTTGGGACAGGTTTTTGGTTTGGGTGTATGTTTTACCCCTTTACTTTCCAGTTGACACTACCATACTCTTGTACTATCTAGAGGTTTATGCGTGTTTACTTTATTTTGCACCAGTTTCACTTTTTTCTACTTTCCCTATGCACTTATGAATTGAGTTAGCTATGTGTGTGTGTATAGGTTCTTAGGAAAAGGACTCCCTGAGTTTTCTATGCCTTCGGTGTTTATCACCAACCCCTGGCCTATGGAGGCGGGCTTGGGATAGTTGTAGATTGAGCCCGGCTTGGGTCGGGTTATGACAAAGTGGTGTCAGAAGTGGTTCATTCCTTGGGACGTTGTTCGGATGTTCCCTAAAAGGAATTGGTTGGGATTTAGGGCAACAACGTTGAAGAGTCCAGTGATGGTGCGGGCAGCTGATGTAGCCATTCACCAAGACCCTGATAACCCGCTTATCGACTCGGTATCCTGAGACATTTGTTGTAGGGAATAATGGTACATGCATCATATAGAATCAATTTTTTGATTGTCCTTCTTGAGTCAACTCCCCATTCTTTTGTTGATATATATATGCTCATCTAACCATGATACTCCTTGATAATTTTTAAGAAGCCTCTGCGGAGGCAGCCAGCCGGGTTACCCACTTCGGCTCGTGATGGTGACATTGCAAGCGATGAGGACTCAGTACAGGGCCCATCATGTGACACTACCATAGAACTGGGTTTCTACAGTGCCACCCTTTAACAGCGCTAAAAAAATCACTGATAAAGGGGGTTCCTTTATCAGTGCTAAAAAAAACACTGATAAAGGGTACTTTTAACAACGCTAAAAAAAGTGGTGTTAAAAGTGACCCTTTATCAGTGCTTTTTTTTAGTGCTGATAAAGGCACCCCCTTTATCATCACTTTTTTTAGCACTGTTAAAGGGGACCCCTTTATCAGTACTTTTTTTAGTAGTGATGATAAAGGGGGTCTTTATCAGCGCTTTTTTTCTTAACGCTGATAAAGTGTATATTTCAAAAAAAATCATAAAAAATAATATATTGATATATAAATATATTTATATTGATATAAATACAATATATATTTTTTAAAATATGTTTTAGATCGATTTGATATGTAGTAAACGCAAAACGGACACCCAGAGCAGAAGTTATGGCAAAACAGACACCTGGAGCAGAACTTACGACCATTGGGAGGAATTATGGGACTTTTTTTCCTTAAAGAACATGATAAGGGGTTCTAGTGGTCACCAGAGTGTAAATATTTTTTCAATATTAAATTTTATAGGTCGTGGCACTCAAACGGACACTCGGAGCAGAAGTTATGATTTTTTGAAATTGAGCAACCCTTCTAGCACCTAAAAACCTAAGAAACTCGTAACTCACTAAAATAGCCATAACTTCTGCTCCGAGTGTCCGTTTGAGTGTCAAAACCAGTCAAATATAATCTCGTGAGATGAGTGAGGACCAAGTATAATTGAAACCATGAGAAGATCAAAGCAACAGAATATATATCAGTTATACCACTCCAAAAAAACTTCAACTTCAAACGGTCATAACTTTCGCTTCGGGTGTCCATTTGGGCTCTACCACATATCAAATCGAATGCATAGAAGTGATATATGAATCAGGATGACTTGAACATAGTTCCAATCACATATAGAACCCTAAAACCCAAAAAAATCATCAGAATGCCTCCAAAACCCCGTTTTCATGTTTGGTGCCCTGTCAAATTTTTATTAAAATGGTAATAACTCTCGATATGTGTATTTTTTTCAGCCTCTATCACATTTTATATTGTATTTAATTTCATGAGCTTCAGTTTGACTAGTCACAGAGCTAAAACGGACACTCGAAATGGAAGTTATGCTCTTTTTAGTGACTCGGCAGTTTGTTAGGTTTTTTGAGCCCCCATTTCTAGCACTTTTGTCATGTCTGATGTTTTTTTCAAACAACTGTAACTTATGATCTGTCTGTCTGTTCGACCTCCACCACCTATCATATCAAAGTTCGTTTTATGATCTTCGATTTGACTGGTCACAAAGCTAAAACGGACTCTTGGATAATAATTTTTCGTAGTTACCCTGAGTTTAGGATTTATTTGACTTTCTTATTGTATTTACGTTTTTTACCTGTTTTCGGGTTTTTAGGGATTATTATAGTTTTTTATAATGTATTGTTATTTATAATCAAATATATAACAATATATACATATTTTTTATATATTCACACATAAAATTTTAATTTTATAAATAAATAATTAAATATATTTACATATAAAATATATTTATCAATATATAATCCTTATCTAAATAAAAAACTAATATATATTTTATTTAAAATAAAAATATACGAATATTTATATACCTATATAATGTGTACTTGTATATGTGTGTGTGTGTGCACGTCTGTATTGACAAACTGATATATATTATCTATATATTCTAAACATATGTATATACATATTAATATATAATATTTGTAGATATATATAAATATGTATAATTATACTTACAGATACACATATAATATATATGTGTGTGTGCGCGCGTGTGTGTGTGTGTGTTGTATATATGTATTTGTTTATTTATAAACACACACACAAAATCATATTTTATAAATGTATTTAAAACTGATCTTATAAATATATATTAATATATGAATAAATATATTAATATATTAATATAACTATATATATATATTAATATAACTAAATATATATATATTAATATAAATATATATATGTTAACATAAATATATATTAATATATGAGTAAATACAACTAAATATATATATATAAATATATATATATATATATATTAATAAATTAAGAGAAAAGCAATATGGTGGAGTGGTAAAGGCTTAGGTAAGTCTCGAGTTCGAATCCAGGGGGAGGCAGGTTGCGCACACGGGTGGAATAAAGACTAACATTGTTAAAGGGTGGGGGCATGCGGGTTGGGTGGTGGGGTGTTGTTAAAGGGGGATTCAAGCGCCGTTTAAGCCTCTCCCAAATTACAGAAATATTTTTTTATTTTTATTTTTAATCTTTTTTAACTTCTATCAGTGCTAAAAAAGTGTTGATAAAGGACCCATTTATCAGCACTTTTTTAGCACTAATAAAAGGGGCCTTTATTAGTTCTTTTTTTAATGTTGATAAAAGGGACCCCCTCTTTATCTTCGCTGAGATTAACAGTGCTTTTTTAGCATTGTAAATGAACTTTTCTAGCATTGATAAAGGCCATATTTGCAGTAGTGTGATCCCCTTCCTCTGGGTGGGCTAGTGGAGGCACCTCCACCTATAGAGAAATAGTTAGTACCAACAGCATATGTTGAGGATGAGCGCAGGTTGAGCGCGCTTCATGAGTTCCAGTGCCATAGGCTATTGAGGCTTCATGGTGAGTTGGACCCTCTGGTGATAGATTACTGGTTGGAGTCATTGTTCCACTTTTTTAGGCTCATGCGGACACCGACAAACCAGATAGTGGCTTTGGAAGCCATCCTTTTTCTTGGACCAACCGAGCAATGGTGGGGTTTAGTTATCCATATTCATGATGAGACGACTCTCTCATAGGACGAGTTCTAGCAGCTATTTCGCGAGGAGTACTTCCCTCGTGCTTGTGCTTCCTAAGGATTCAAGAGCTTCTAGAGCTGAATCAGGGATCCATGACAGTGACAGTGTACGTGGCTAGGTTTACTGACCTTATACGCTACTCCCTAGATATGATCCATGATAGTTACTTTTGAGAGCGGAAGTTTGAACAGGGTCTCCACCAAGAGATATGTACGAGCTTAGTGCCCTCGGCCATCCCTACCTATGTTGGGGTACTGGAGTGAGCGCTCATGATGGAGAGTTTCCTAGCAGAGGGATGTCAGTCAGCTGAGACTGGCAGCGGTCACTTTAGAGAAGAGATGTCCACATCAGGTGGCAGACATTAGGTAGCAGGTCCATGGCATAAGAGATCTTTTGATGATCAGACTTGACCATGTGGTCAGGTAGCACCGAGACCACATAGAGATCCAGGTTAGCCTAGAGAGGAGTGGTGTTTTATGTGTGACGGACGAGGTCATATAGCACGAGACTGCCCAACCCAACGAGCTGAGCATCTTGGGCAGGCAGCGGGTGGACCACCACGACAAAGGCAGCACCGTGATCAGGGTGGTCCCCAGGGAGGCGATGCTGGTAGAGGAGAAGGAGGAGTAGGAGGACCAAGTGGTGGGTGACGACACTATGTGATCCTCCCACCACCACCATTGGGTGACCCACATCAGGCACAGGGAGCTGGCGGTTGAGGTCGTGAATAGTTGCAAGCCCTAGATGTCTACGATCCTGTAGAGCATGAGATGATAAGAGGTGCACCTGGTATATTTTCTACTTTTGGTAGTAGAACTTGTTTGGAACTTTGTGAAGTACTCTTTTCTCCCTACTTTTTATTGGAGGTTTTATTAGGGTGATGTGAGGTGTCGGTGTAAATCTGTGTCAGTGTTGTTCGACATAGCTACGAATGCATGAGGAAGAGGGGTACTTCACCCACTTAGATGTGTTTTTGTGATGTAATAAAACTCGTGAGGGAGATTCAGTGCCTGAATCAACCCTCCCTTTACAAACATAGACATTACATAACTTTTGTGGAATACTTAAACATTATACAAAAAGATTCCCAAAGACCATAGTTGTTCTAGTGCCTTTGGAAACATGGAAACATAAACACTGGTACATAAGTGGGCTGCATTATATCCCACTAGATTCTTCGCGACTAGCACCCTTCTTAGACACATCAAACATAATATATATCTTCATAACCTGGGAATGGAAACATAAAAAGGGGTGAGATCAAATTCTCAGTAAGGGTAAACAAAGGAGACATGTAAGATAAACATGAGAATAAGGGTATGATAACATGATCATGAAAATAGAAGATCATACTCTACATATCAAAGATAATATACATGAATCATGGCATAAATCTTGCAAGTTCATAAGACATGAATCAAAAGTAAGTAAAGGACATAATCCATGAAAGCATAAAATAGAAGTAAGACATGGAATTGTGGAAACACATAAGCATATAATGATTTCCATAGTAGCCAAGGCATCAATGCCAAGACCATCTTAGTGGAAAAAATCCTTTACTGAACCAAGTGAACCCCTATTCCAGACTTGTATTATTGAACCAAGTAAACCCTCATTCCATCCCTATATTACTGAAATGAGTAAACCCTCGTTCCAGGCTTGTATTACTGGACCGAGTAAACCCTCATTCCAACCCTGTATTACTAAACTGAGTAAACCCTCGTTCCAGCCCCTGTATTATTGAACCGAGTAAACCCTCATTTCATCCCTATATTACTAAATCGAGTAAACCCTCATTCCATCCTTATTTATCTCATGAGATATAAATCTTTACCTAATACATTGGAGGGAGATATAGGTCTCACCCATCACATAATGAAATCATATATACATGTACCACAAGATCATAAATGAATGTATCATAACCCATGAAATGAAATGGTTATCATAAACATGTAAACATGTCATAACTTATAGAAAGAGACAGGTTTCATAATCATTTCATCATAAGCATATAACCCGTGAAAGAGAAATGGGTTTCATAATGACCATGGCAATAATCATAACTCATTCATAGAAAGGATATTAATATAACCTTTATATAATTTCCTAGAAATTCATGAGTAACATCAATAGATGTCATATTATATGGAAAATAATTTTGAAATATACTCTTAAAACATTTCTTAAGCAAAATATCCTTTCCTGTTTGAAAAAGTCTTTTTAATACATAAAACCAATTGAAAATCGTTTTCTTAGAAAATACCTTGAAAACTTATAAATAATACATGAAATAATTTTGAAAACCTTTTTCCTTGAAAAATTTTAAAATAATCTTCAAAACAATTTAAAAACTTTTTTCTTTTAAAACACTTGAAAACTTTTAAAGAAAGCTTGAAAATTTTTTGAAAAACATTTCTTTAAAAATACTTTGAAAACTTATAAAGAAATCTTGAAAATGTTTTAAAAATAATTTTTCTTGAAAACTTATAAAGAAACTTGAAAACATTTTGAAAACTATTTCTTTGAAAGCACTTTGAAAACTTGTAAATAAGACTTGAAAACATTTTGAAAACAGTTTTCCATGAAAACATATAAAATAAGTTTGAAACCATTTTTAAAACAATTTTCCTTGAAAATTACTTTTTATAAACATTTTCTTAAAGATTAACCATTTAACAATAAAAAGTGACCTTTTAAGAAATGGTGGCGGGTAAATCTATACATGTCGTATGAGGTGAGAAGAATATTCCTTTTTCACGGTAAAAAGGATAGAAAAGTGACTTGTTCAGAAAATGAAAAGAATATTACCTTGAATATATTGGTAAAATAAAAAGGGTAAAAATATATTTTAGATATTATAGTGTAATGGTATAATATTCTTGGAAACTCTTTTTAGAAAACATAGATTTCCGACCAAAGAGAGGGTAAAGTCAGGCTTTCCTAAAAACACTTTCTTAACTATCTTATGTACCAAAGAGTAGAAAGTGGTACCAATACATGATCATATCATGAAATAACAGAGGATAAGTAAAATCATGAATACTATTTAGATATGTATCATTATATTTCATCAAAGGAAGCATAAACTTAAACAATCTTGAAAAGCGATGAGATTGTCTCAATAAACTCTTATAACTTGGTGACTTGGGATCATACTCTCCGTGTAAGAAAATGAAATTAAATGAAGCTTAATATATAATTAAAATAATTATATTCATGACATAACATGTAAAATGTATGTATATACATCTTGAAAAAGATTTTAGGTGTATAACAAATCATGAGTCTCAAAGAAGGCAAATTGAGACAAAACTGTTTTGCCAATTTGGTAACTTTTGAAAGTTAAACCACAAGAAAGAAGGATCACAGAATGGATATGTGAATACCCATAAATTTATTTATAATATACATATAATTAAATAATGTTAAGTACATACACCACACAAAAGGAAAGAGTGGTGATCATAACATGAATCTCATAGAAATTAAAAGTGAGATGAAATTCCTCTTACCTTGTGTCTTGACTCTCTCCGTAATCGTACAAGATTCCTGTATAATAAATATAAGTTTATTATATATTTTTTAAAGAATAATATTATTATACATAATACCATATATTTTTTTATTATGACCTTATATTACTTGTTGGTTAATGATCCTATGTTAAAGTTTCACTTCGGGTAATATTGGCTTTGTTCTTTGCATGTGTCTTAATTTGTTATAGCGTTGGTCCTTATACTTATATCATGATTATAGAATTTAGAAAATGATATAAATATAATTTATATATATTATATGTACATTATAATATTTTATAGCATAATTAATTATTAAATGGAATATACCATTCATGGAAATGGTAAGACGTTCGTACGCATGAACGTTGTTTCTATTTTTATTGTCGTATTGAAAGAAAGTATGTAAATTACACACACACACACACATGTGTGTGTGTGTGTGTCATTATCACAGTAGAATTATTATATTATATATATAATATAGGTTCATTAATCCCATTCCGTGTGGTTTGTGAATGAATCACGTCGCTTTGAGGGGGCGGTAGTCCACACTTACTCAAACAATATTATCATATTAACACCAAATGTAAGGTAAAAATATGTGTGTTGTAAAGGGAATACAGAAGCTTAAATACATAATAAATTTAATTCATTACATATATAAACAAAGTTTCCATTATAATGGTCACCATGATTGGTGGTAAAGGAGAAATGAACAATCATTGTTTCATGAGGCAGTAGTTCGTCGTACAGAGAAACAATATGTTCAACATCCATTAGATGGAGGTGTGTGTAATTTTAGGTCAAAACCTTTGCATAAAAACATCCTAGTATATGGAGGATACTGGTTTTGTCACATAGTAATGGAATAAGGAGAGTGTAGGGGTGGATAAGGAAAATAAAGGAAAGGAGCTTGAGAGAATACGTTACTTCTTAATCAGGTAACTCCTTTTGGTTTGTGCCAAAAGGCTTTCTTGATAGGGTTTCTGACCAAAGGAAGTATTCAAGGTCAAATTTAGTATTTTTTGAAGTCTACTTGGGTAGATATTGGATGAACTTAAAATTTTTGAGAGGTGTGTTTAAGGGGTAGAGTGCTTTCCTTTTTATAATGGAGGGGGAGTGGCACTTTTGTAAATACCAAAAGGTATTCAATAATGGGTGGTCTATCTTACCTAAAGTTCCTACAAAATGGAAAAATAATGGATTAAATGAGAATAATAGTATAGAAAAACCACATAAACACAAAAATATGTGAATTTTAATTATGTGGTTCCTTAACTTCTAAGATTCCCTAATTTTATCATTTTGGTTTTTATTAAAGCGTCTAGTTTTCTAATCTAAATAATTTAACCATTAAGACTAAATTAAAGTAAGATTTATTATAAAATATATATAAAATAAATTATTAACATTATATCTATTTTATAAAATTAAAATCCCATTTTTTTGTAAATTAGTTTTAAAACAATCGCATGTGACGCGCTAAAACGCTGCTTGAACCTGGACCGTCTTAACAACGTATTTACATAATATGGGTCAATATGTTAATTATAAAAGTTTAATTATTACATTAATATAACATATTTAATATATATTAACACTTACAATTAACTTGGCATAATATAGGATTTTTAACAATTTTAAATCATTTTATAAGATTCATTTATATTAAAATAACAATAATGTCAATTTTGACATTATTTATTTAATGTTAATTTTAAAATATCAATATTATATTGGAATTCAAATATATTAGGTTTAAAGGTGTGTAAAATTATATATTAATCTTCAAAAATAAATAAATACAATAATTCAATCAATTAACTTCACTTTTAATATTTATAGTATCATTTATTTTAGTTAATTATTAACTAAATAATCATTATATTTATGTTTCTTAAGAATTTTAAGTACCTAAACCACCTATAAAAATTATTGATAATTTATTATGATATAATTAACTCATATATATTTTAAAAGTATATATATAAACATAAATATGATGTTTTTTACATATATCAAAGTTTTATAAATGTTAAAGGTAAAGAAAGATCCCTTTTTGTCTATTTCCTTACTTACCCTTTTTTATGGGGAGCTTCCATTTAATAATATCACAATAACCAATATATTTCAAACAAAGTGGGGAAATTTTAAAATTTTGGCAACCAATGGATTTTTGACAAGTTTCCAATTCATTTTGGTTCTTAATATTAAGGTTTAGTCCCTAATTAAGCTTAATTTGGCCTCAACCGTTATGAATAATTTTAATCACTTTTACTAATCATTTTGGTAAAAAATTTATATTGTCTTATTAGATTGTAAACATTAGACTGAATATAATGTTGTATGTCAATTTTTTTAAATTTCAATCATAGAAGAGGAAAAATTAATATTAGTGTTAATCCCGTAGACGAGATGAAATAACGAGGTTTTAAAGTAGGAAAAAGTTCAAAAGTTTTTTAAGATTTTATATTTAGTATCAAAGTTGAATTGATTATAATGAATTTAATTGTATTATTATATGTAATATTAAGATAATTTGACCTTAAAACTAATTTATAATATCATTTATCATTAATAATTAATTAGATAAAAAGACAGTTTTGAACTGAAAAGCAGTATTTTTCACTATTCGTCAAAAAATGAAGTTTCTTAGAAAAATACAAAAAATTAACCCTAAGATAATTTCGACATTATGAATTCAAAAATGAATTTTATTTTATCAAATTCAATTTCTAAATGTGTCAAAAATTACTTTCACTATTATAAGCAGTTCATTCGAGAAAACGATGTTTTTAAACATAAAAAGAACTTTATGCAAAATATTATCTTCCATCAATATGTTTTATTTATATAAAAAAATATTTGAAAATTAGTTATTAATAAGTTTAATGGCTAGGTTATAATTATATTATTTAAATAATTAAAATAGTAGAAAGATATGTTTTGTAGAAACTCATTGTTGTGTGTATCGTACGCCAAGTCAGTGTTGTTTGTAGTGTTGTAACCGGGCACGCATCAGAAGCCCCAAACAGGTGGGTTTTAAAAAAAATTCACTACAGTCGACGTAAACTTTTCGACGTTGAAGAAGAGCAGCTCGGTCTTAGCCGAGGACCACGCATGGAGGATTGTAAGCACAAAATTAAACCGTAAAATACCTGGTTTAGATCTGAAGTCGTGCACGACGTCTGCTCGTCGTTGGCGATCGCTACTCAGAGAATCTGAAGCCAAATTCCTCCAGATCGTCCACACACACTTCAAGGAATCCATGGGAGCGCCATTTGTCGTAATTTGGGTGCTAGCGTGGATTTGCAACGATGCCTTCGACGCTCCAACGACCACCGCATCGCATCGCTAGTGATACCCGAGAGAGAGCTCCATCCGAGCTCCTTGGATTCAGAGCATCTCTCTCTAGAATGTGGGAGAGAGGAGAGGAGATATAAGCTCCATGAATAGTGTTTAGAAAATTCCCATCCTCTTTTATTTATAGTGCATAATTAAAATACCCGGTATCTCCTCGCCGACCCCGAATACTTAACGCACTATCAACGACATTTTATGACTACTAAACTGAGCCATAAATATTATTATCATTTACTTGTAATATATTAAAATATATTACATGATAATAATTAAGTCATTAACCTGACTCGTCACTCCCATAAATATTAATTGAACCTTGAATAATTTAATATTCGTCAATTAATATTTTTTTCATGTATTTACTAAAACTCGTAAATACATTTAATAAATAAATTCAATATTCATTATTCTAAACTCAAATAATATGAATTTATTTATTGCATTGGTGATTGTTTAACTTTGGACAAATCCCGGACCCCTGTGGTGGGGCCCACCATGTCCAAAACTCCTATTCAACTGAATAGGGAAGATTCTTGAATACGCTATTGTGTGTGACCCTCTAGGCCCTTATTTCGACAACTGTGAATAATATTCACAGACCAAGAGCGGGATCTAGCAACCCATCATGTCCCATGAAGAAATAAGGATTGTCACAGCAGCGACAACCAACCTATGAACATGCACTGTGTAATATAATCTCTTTGTCTATAATATCTCATAAAGCAGGACGCACTCTCATGTCATCGCCCTTTTCTTTCTTTATTGTTTGTTGATGTAACTGGATGGATTTACCCTCGACTGCCATGGCCATGGTCTTATAAAGGTACTACCATCCATATCAACATGGACGGAGATATATTACTTCCATAAACCAGAAGCGACAAATCCTTTCTTGACCATTCAACCAATGTCATGCCACCAATGATGCACCCGACACAAACTACCTCGCCACGACTTCATTGCCATTGTTTTCTTCATGCATCAAAGTATTTAATCAAGTGACATACATTGGTAATGATCTCAAGTCAGGAGACCATTACACATGATCATATATAGAAACATCCAATGACACCTGAAACATGTGGTGTTCCTATTGGTGGGTCAGTCCTCGTGATCTCACTACTAGAGATCACCAAGTGCGAACTTCATGAGAATAAGTCTCAATGCTTATGAGCCCCCAGCACCTGATAGTCAAACATCTACTGTGTCCAATAAGTAAGATGTATCTAGACTATAGAACATATATTTAAGATTAATGTCATAGTATCTAGAGGTTCTCATTATAGCCTGAGAATTGCTACAACCTTTCGATACGACAATTAATCTTTAGACATTACCATTTCAATAGTGGACGCAGAAAATTCTACATTATAATGGTAAGATGACATCATACATAGCTTATTGTATACATGATATGGTAATAAAAATCATTGAATAGTTGGGTCTAGGGAACCCACTATTTCAACACTCCCACTTGCACTAGAGCCAACTTTCTAACCAAGCTTGTTAGCTACTCACATGATAAGCATCATGTTTCTGCTGAGTAACGACCTTAGATACTAGGTCAGGCACGGTTCCACCGCGTGGCTATTCTGCTATAGCGACCTCATCTCTTTGAGTAAAACTTCTCAAGAGATGGTATCCTGAGTATATCCCTTTTGTCCACTGTCATAACATGACATCTTGGCTAATAAGAATATCATAATTTAGATTATGATAATACTTTTCTCACCAGGTGCGATTCCAAGAACTAGAACAAATTATTGCATATCTGCTTCTTAGCTGCCTTAGAAGCTGCAACGTACTCGGTCTTATAGGTATGGCCACCACTGGCTGATATGATCTTGACTCGCTCATCGCCTTTAGCCTAACTGCAATACTAGATCACATTGATCAATGGAAGACTAATTCATATCGCCAAAAACTAGTATCCTTTCTTCTCTACTTACCAAGTACATATCCTTCGTACTTGCCAAAGTACAATTAGATTGTTCTGACTACATTCCTTGCAGTGATCCTGGATATAACTGATATTTTCCTATTGTAAAATATACCTTGGAAATATCGGTTCTTGTACATATCATGGCATACATGATTGATCCATCACTTCGACGTATGGATTTCAACTCTCTGCATTTATCTCTTCCCATGTCACGGACAATTCAACATAGAGAGATTATGCCATGTGACATAGGCAACAATTCATCTCTTTAATTGTTCCAATATGTATTTTTCAATACAATGTCACTATATGTACAATTGACTAGGACCAAGCAACCTATAGATCTACATTAGTAGATCATGTTCCCTAGAATTTAGGTTTATACTTTAAGTCAATCATTGAAGAATAAATTTCATTTTGGTCTTAACTAACTGTGAGACCAATGTTTGTTTTCCATATGTTACTGAACATATTTCTTATTGGAAAACCTTAGCGCTCCCACTAACCTCTGGTAGAAACATGGAAAACATTTGTTTTAAATGTATATACTATTATCATGTTGCTTACTTTAATCCTAAACCGAATTTCAGTAACTTGAAACCTTTATTAGCATTCTTTGATGTGATCATCCCTTTCTGGTTGCATCGTATATATAGACACCATCCATAATTTGGGGTCATGACATCCAATGCTAAATAAATTGATCATGGATATTATATATGATAAGTAAAATTCTAATGGATTTAGGCATAAAGACTTGGTGAAACCAATCGAGCCTTATTGGTACTACGCTTGTACCATCCATGTATTAACTCACTTGAATACCCACCGCAGTATTCACAATAATAGCCCCTTTTCACTTTGATACATGGAATCCATTAATTGAATTTTAGTTAGTCTTATCAATTTTAGCTAATTTCCTTATACTGCTTAATTGTAGGAAATATTATTCACATTGAATAATAAATCACCGACCACGGTGAATATAAAAACCAGCACTATGGTTTTGTCCTTCCTACGCAGTATGTGTCTCTGGAAGATACTTTGTTCCACATGCGCTTGTGGAACTAGTTCTTATGCCAACTACTTGTGCATTTTGAGCATTGACTAAACACAAGTCAATATAGCTCCCACTATCTCTAATAGAGATGTGCACCCTTATATAGAAGTGTAGTCTATTGATTTACTACCTACTCTTCTATCTTAGGGATTTATGTAACATCCTAAACAACTGTTAGGATTATTACAATAAATGCACAATGTGTCTGTCTTGATGCTAGTTTTTTTTATGTCCTGACAAAATCTTTGCATCCAAACACATGTTCTTATGACATAATGGGTTTACATCATACTATGACTCGTATGATATCCATTTGTCATTATAGTTGGCATATGGTTGTGGGATATCATTGTTATTTGCAAATCATTTCATGAAATATAATGGAAGTTTCTGCTAGTTCCAATATTGATATTACTTACATCAATCAATACTTTGATGTATAAAATGTGCGTTTAGGAATTACTCCACGCTACATTTTGTTGATCAATGTTGATATGTAAGACATCATCATTAATCCTCCCCATTAACATCAATGTCGTGATGTCGATAAGGTAATGTGTGTTTAGGAATTGCTCCATGCTACATTATCATGATTGATGAATGCTTGGTCGAGATATTCTTCGGTATCCCAACCCAAAGTAACTCATATATCCTGACCATGCAAATACTTCACTTTGATATTCCTTAATTACTTAAAATAATCTTATGAAGTATATATACCTCTAGCTTATACTTGTAATAGTTCACACTTTCGTGTTGAACTATTTCCAAAAGCTTTGTGATGTACCTTTATTTCTAAAGGCTCCTTTGTCCAAACTAAAGACATTGATAATACCAAAAGTATTTAGCTGTGCTGAGCCTAAAAACTATACTTGGTATATTCATGATGTCCATTTTTAGTATTACTTGACAAAGAATTATCCTGTCACAACTGGGTATAAGTCTTATATTTATATTCATCACTAATTGCCTATGATTCATGTATCACTGAACTAGTGATTGGGTTTACCAAAAACAACATTCATTGCAGAAACTAAAAGAGTGTCTCCTTGCATCCAAGGACACATGAGATCAATGTTTGTGGTTATACTCAACAATAGTTCAACATGAATCTTTCACTTGGCAATTAAAGAAGTCGTGTACTTCTCACCACTGGCCTAGGTATCACCCTTTCATAGCCACTTGGAGAATACACCTGACTACTAGTAATGTTTCTATAATTACTTGGTTATTGTATTTAAATACACATATGTAAAAAGCATATAGTATTAAATACCCAAGTAGTAAAAGGAAACATTACATTGATGAATATGCCTGATGTAGAAGCGACAACTTGCTTCTTTAAATCAGTTTATTGCTTTTAAACTTCTATAGTATTATTTTATAATATGAAATACAAATAACCTTTGTTAATACCTCATTAATTGAAGGACATAGCGAATATTTCATTGGCATTAAATGACTTTGACCTTTTCACATTGTCTTTCAAGTTATCATCTATAAGAATTAAAGCTTAATTGTCTTTTATTCTTATTCACTTAGCGAACCTTACCTAGATAGGTAATGAAGCGTTTACTCAATACTTGTTCTTTTTGTAACTTAAAACGAGACTTGAGTAATGTGATGAAAATGAAATTTAAAGATCATGATCAATCTTTAAATTTACACATGCCGGTGTAAACTTTGCCTTATTCATATCATTGTTTTGTTTTCTCCTTGCAAACTTCTCAGAGATGAGACTTTATGTTATATCATCTATGTCCTGGTGTAGAGACCGCAACTGATTCCAGGCATCGATGAAAGCATAATGATATAACTATCATATACATTAGTCTCCTGTAATCATTTTCACCCTCTCTTCTTAAGGTAGTTTAACAGTGTTGGGGATACTCACACCTTGAGTTCCCTATATCATAGTACTATGCGCACACGCTTGTACTATTCATGGATACTCGTGTCACTGTGGACATTTACTTTGTCCATTATAATATTTAAGTTTTAATCTTGTAGTATAACTTGTCATTTTTCTACAAAAATAAATTTTAGCAGATAAGTGCCTTTTATCTGGATTATCGGTTTAGACATTTTGATTAATTACTTAAATCATTTTATGTCTCCCACTATTTTATCAGATTCTAGGAACCCTCTATGCTAGAATCGGAATACTCTGTCACTTGATTATTCTAGTGGCAAGGATCCCGGAACCACCCCTCATAGTCTACAAGCTAAGGCTACACCACTACTTGGAGGGTTCTAGGTAGGCTTTTGGCTGGCCGACCGCTTTAACTTGCGGTTCCTTGATCTGTTGAGTGAAGTCTCAGCTTCTAAAAATCAAAATTTGATTTACTCAACGCTTGCCTCTAAAATGATAGCAAGTTAGCTATGGCTAATCCTTACTAGAACTTTAGTTAAGTCGACCCATCATTCTTATAAGGACTCCCCAGTAGTAAGAGGCACCCTCAGCTAAGGCATGATCGGCACCTCAAACAGCTGGTTTTGTCCAAATTTGAATGACGGAAGGCTGTTTAGACTTAATATATCTTTGAGGGTTTTATTATTTTTAGTGTGATGAAAGAAATCATTTTCTAATTTTATAAGCACGTACTATGTGATCGCACTCACAACTGACCGTGCAAGAAATAGAAATTTCACAGCGTCACATGTTCATTTTATCTTACATGTTGGTTTACTATTATACTATGTGATCGCGCAATAAATTACACATGCACAAAAATAATAAACCATGCAGAAATAAAACGAACAACTGATCATGAGCCGGTACTATTGGTTGATCCGTTGAGTGAATAATGGACCAACCGAAACCCTAAGGGTAAATACCTTTAGTCGCGTGGCTTGCAACTTGAATAGCAATGTCTGCTTATCCAATGCATCCATCTCCTATCTGGTGTGTCACCGTCACTTGGCGCGAAGTGCGTCACCAGTCGTCTCGTCATTATACAATTGTACTCGCATGCAGGCGAGGGGGTCTCGGGGTATAAATATACAACTCTAAGAATGGGCGCGCAGGCCCTTATACATATAACGATGAGACGACACGCAGATTGCATTTTTTATTTATAATAATTATTACAAAGCCACATGCAATAATTAAATAAATAATTAAATAAATAAACAAACACCAGACATGCATTGGTAGGTCTCAGCTCATGATCAGTCATATACGCATTAAACTTGCGTATATTAAATAAATGCAGAATAAAAATTAAACTTGCATTAAAATAAACTTGAGGGTATTATTTTATTGAATTAAAATTTCATGCTAATTTTAATTCAATATTAATACGTTGTTCGGTCCCAATTTATTAATTTAATTTTAAAACTAAAATTAAATTAATTAATTAATTTAATTAGTCACAAAATTAAATTAATTGCGCCGCATTAATTATAAACCAAAAATTAATATTTTAATTAATTTAATTTTGAACTGAAATTAAATTAATTAATTTAATTTTTGATTCAAATAAAATATCTGAGCCCCATAAACCTCGGGCGGGGCCTATGCGGGTCGGGGCGAACCCGCGTAGGCCCATTTTGAGTTATCCCAACCCCGTGGAAGGCATTCAGGGCTAGACAGGTCTGCGGCAAACCTATTCCTGGCTAGGCAGACCCGACCGGGCCCTTTTCGGGGTAACCTGGTATGTGTAGATGGTTACCTCCCAGGTGCGAAGGCGTGCAGGGCACCCGCTGGTGCACCGAGTCCGGGTGACACCCGGCTGGGCGGTGTGGAGGTCTGCCGAGGGGAAAGAGGTCGGATCAAGGTTGTCCAGTGTCGCTGCACTTGCTGTGCCTGGTGCACGCTGGAGGTGAAGGCAGACTGCGGGGCGCCTATGCGTAGAGGGAGCCGCTCCGGTGGTTTCGTTGGTTGCTGCAGCTGGGCGGAGGAGGAGGTGAGGGCTTCAGCGAGAGGCGCCTTGGCCACGACTGACCGCGCGCCGCTGCGAGCAAAGTAGACCGGCAGTGGCTAACGGAGAGCTGGAGGGGAGGTTGCCCGGCCTATGCAGCGCGGCGAGGGTGGTCTCGGGTTGCTACCGGTGCGGTGCTGATTCAGTGTCGGCCGGCCACGGCGGAGTGGGCGGCTTCAACATGAAGGATCCAAAATCTGGACGCCTTCCTTTTGAAGGTCGGGGTGCAGAGGCAGTGCACGGGAGCCAGGACATGGGCTGCGCTAAGGGTGCAGACCGCCAGGAGAAGGGTGGCGGCCACCTGCGCCTGGTGCGGGTTGCGCAGAGCGCCGCTGCGCACAGAGGGGAGCAACACGAAGCTGGATCGCGCAGGTTGGAGGCGTTGGCCGAGAGAAGGGCGGCACGCAGCTCGTAGGAGTGGCTCTTGGCGGCTGGACATGGGAATGAAGGCGGTCGAGGTTGGGCAGAGGTGGGCCACTACCTGAGGGTGTGCATTGCTGCTGCTGCGCGACGAAGGGGAGAAGGAGGCGGCCTCGTGGTGCAGCGTGGAAGAAGGCTACTGCAGGGGAGAGGGAGCTCGAGCCGCGGCCTGTGCGAGGTGCTACAGGCTGTCGCCCCATTGTTTTTTTTGTTTTTTTTTAACTTTTATTTAATCTTGCTTTTGCAAGTCCACCCCAACACCTTTTTTTATTAACAAGACCTAAAAGAAGGTCTTCTTCCCTTTTTTTATTTTTTATTTTAACAAGACATAAAATAAGGTCTTCTTCCTTTTAAAAAAAATCTAAAGCCTATTTAGGCTTTAGTAATTAATAATAATATTAAAATATTATTATAATAAAATTAATATTAAGATAAACCATTATTATTATTATATAATTATTATAATAATAACAATTATTTGAATCATTGGAAAATACTATTCTGATGACCTTCAATTTTTTTTTCAATATGAATTCATAACTTCGGATGTCTGCAGACTGAACATCCGACATCCGATTCAGATTTCGTTTGCGGCATTGGGACCGTATCGATGCCCTTTTCAAGAATTAATGCAAATTTAATTTTTCTTGGCTTAAAATCGACACGCATCCCTCTGATACCACTTGTTGGAATCGGGCACGCAGCAGAAGCCCCAAACAGGTGGGTTTTAAAAAAAATCACCGACGGTCGACGTAAACTTGTCGATGTTGAAGAAGAGCAGCCCGGTCTTAGCCGAGGACCACGTGTGGAGGATTTTAAGCACAAAATTAAACCGTAAAATACCTGGTTTAGATCTAAAGTCGCGCGCGACGTCTGCTCGTCGTTGGCGATCGCTGCTCGAAGAATCCGAAGTTGAATTCCTCTATATCATCCACACACACTTCAAGGAATCCGCGGGAGCGTCGTTTGTCGTAATTTGGGTGCTAGCGCGGATTTGAGATGATGCCTTCGACGCTCCAACGACCACTGCATCACATCGCTAGCGATGCCCGAGAAAGAGCTTCATCTGAGCTCCTTGGATCCAGAGCATCTCTCTCTAGAATGTGGAAGAGAGGAGAGGAGAGATAAGCTCCATGAATAGTGTTTGGAAAATGCCCCTCCTCTTCTATTTATAATGCACAATTAAAATACCCGGTATCACCTCACCGACCCCGAATACTTAACGCACTATCAACGACATTTTATGACTACTAAACCGAGCCATAAATATTATTATAATTTACTTGTAATATATTAAAATATATTACATGATAATAATCAAGTAATTAATCTGACTCGTCACTCCCATAAATATTAATTGAACCTTGAATAATTTAATATTCATCAATTAATATTTTTTCATGTATTTACTAAAAATCGTAAATACATTTAATAAATAAATTCAATATTCATTATTCTAAACTCGAATAGTATGAATTTATTTATTGCATTGGTGATCGTTTAACTTTGGACAAATCCCAAACCCCTGTGGCGGGGCCCACCATGTCCAAAACTCTTATTCAACTGAATAGAGAAGATTCTTGAATACGCTATTGTGAGTAACCCTCTAGGCCCTTATTTCGACAGCCGTGAATAATATTCACAGACCAAGAGTGGGATCTAGCAACCCATCATGGCCCCTGAAGAAATAAGGATTGTCACAGCATCGACAACCAACCTATAAACACGCATTGTGTAATATAATCTCTTTGTCTATAATATCTCATAAAGCAGGACGCACTCTCGTGTCATCGCTCTTTTCTTGCTTTATTGTTTGTTGATGTAACTGGATGGATTTACCCTTGACTGCCATGGCCATGGTCTTATAAAGGTATTGTCATCCATATCAACATGGCCAGAGATATATTACTTCCATAAACCGGAAGCGAAAAATCCTTTCTTGATCATTCAACCAATGTCATTCCACCAATGATGCACCCGACACAAACTACCTCGCCACAACTTCATTGTCATGGTTTTCTTCATGCATCAAAGTACGTAATCAAGTGACATATATTGGTAATGATATCAAGTCAGGAGACCATTACACATGATCGTAGATAGGAACATCCAATGACACCTGAAACATGTGGTGTTCTTATTGGCGGGTCAGTCCTCATGATCTCACTACTAGAGATCACTGAGTGCGAACTTCATGAGAAGAAGTCTCAATGCTTATGAGCCCCCAGCACCTGATAGTCAAACATCTACTGTGTCCAATCAGTAAGATGTATCTAGACTATAGAACATATATTTAAGATTAATGTCATAGTATCTAGAGGTTCTCATTATATCCTGGGAACTGCTACAACCTTTTGATACGACAATTAATCTTTGTACATTACCATTTCAATAGTGGACGTAGAAAAGTCTACACTATAATGATAAAATGACATCATGCATAGCTTATTGTATACACGATATGGTAATCAAAAGCACTGAATAGTTGGGTCTATGGCACCCACTATTTCAACATGTAGTGCAAGCCAAGTTGGTATTGTGTGTAGTGCAAGACAAGTTGGTGTTGTGTGTAAAAGGAATGTTTGACTTAGTGTTTTAATATATATATATAGAGAGAGAGAGGGGGGGGGGAGAGAGAGAACTATTTCCAGTGTCCTGTGAAATGAAAAATATTGAAACGTTAAATTAATTCGGAAAAAAAATTCTCAAAATCTCAGGGTATTACAATGCTGCCCAAAGTTGATAGTATCAAGGTGTGGTGGAAGTGTCCCTCTGACTTGTGCGTTCAGGGAGAGGTTGTGTGATGGTGTGTTGGAGCAGGTCTTGACCTTGCTAGTGGAGTTTTATGCTTGACCTCCCTTTGTTTGGGGTGCCACTAGTGGGTGTGGCAGAGTGCCTATTTTTGGGCTAATCTCCTTCCAAGAGAGGAGAAGACACGAGGTATGCCGCATGATTTCCGTGTTTAGCCTCTTGCGATTGGATGAGTTTACTCACCTCCCATATTCATTGGTATCTTGCATGCTCAACATCAAGTCTTGATATTATAGTTATCAAGTACAGGTCGAGGTGATGGAGACCCCATTAAGAGAACAACGTGACTCACTATCTAGTTCTGGCAGCGGTAGTCTTCGCCTTGAGAATGTGGAAATGCTTCCTTCTGGAAGAGCACTTTGTAGTTTACTCAGACCACCAGAGTCTCAGGTATGTTTTCGCTCAGGGAGACTTGAAACAGAGACAGTGACATTGGGTGGAAATTCCTACAGGACTATGACTTTGAGATGGTATGTACTTTGGAAGCCGACAACATTGTAGCAGATGCCCTTAGCGAGAAGTCTCAAGCTCGCCTAGTGTAGGAAGTTTCAGAGCAGTTAAATTCCCTACATCTGACCCTAATGGAGCAGGAGGGTAAAGTTTTCTTCAGTCGATGATGTTGAATCCCTCACTTCTTGAGCATGTAAGAGAGTCTCGGTCGTGAACATCAACTGTGAAATCCTACATAACCGGATATCCTTGGGCGTTTCACCGTATGGATATTCTGAAGGAGAAAATCATGAGACCCTATTCCAGGGACAAATAGTGATTTCAGTTGCAACATGGGATGTAGAGGTTCAGTCGGGGAGGCAAACTATCCCTCGAGTTTCTTCAGGTCGTTCGGGACCATGCAAAGAGATGGTGGGGTTGCCTACCGCCTTGCCCTACCCCAATATCTGGAGTGGGCGCACGATGTCTCCCATGTGTTGCAGTTGGGGAGATACATGCATGTTCCTACACACATCATCAATAGGAGCAAACCTTATAAGGAAAGACCATCCTTTTTGGTTCGCGTGTTGTGGCAGCATGGAAACGAGCAGGTTTTTCTGGGAACAAGAGAGTCAGATGCGGGCTCAGTATCCCAAGTTTTTGTTTAGTTTTGCTTTTCGGGGACAAAAAGACTGAAGGAGAGAATGATGTAGAGACCCATTTTTTGCCTAATAAGACTTTTAAATATTTCTAAATATTATTTCAGAGTTAGGCGCTAAGACGACGTGCAATTTCAAGGCCTGGTGTGCCCGTAATTAATTTTTTATAAAAATGTTAAATGTGTTTTATATCATGCACACATAATTAATTAAAGAAAATGGGTTATATCATAAACAGTTGATCGGATCGGGAATATGAGACCATGGTTGGATCTAGAACGCAGTGTTTCCCCTAAGCATGATATAAAATGAGTTGATGCAGGACGTTTGAACCTCCCGCTCGTTGGCAGTGTGTTAAATGGATGAATTAAATTATTAATTTATTCATTTAATAGCTCAAACTCGAATAATTCATGAATAGGAAATTATATGAGAAATATGAGACCATTGATGAGTTCAAAATGTAGGTTTTACCCTAGGTGGGGTATAACTTTTTTCGGCGTCGGGAGTTCGACTTATGTTCCATTGTGGGAACACAATTAAATAATTATTTATTTAATTATTTGATTAATATCCAAACCTAAATTTCAATTATAAAATTGTTTTTATGGAAAATTGCCCAGGGTTGGCCTCGTAACCCTGGGATCATCAAGAGCAACCTCTCTTCTCATTCCCGTTAGAGAACGACGAACGACGAAGAACAACGACGAAACTTTGGATCCAAGCGGATCGAAGTGCAACGAACACAATGGAGCTTAGAAAATGCATTCTTCACCAACGATTGATCCAATCTCCAGGTATGAATCGTCTTTGGTGTTTTTACACCTCTGATTAAACTTTGGGCATATTTATTTCATGTTCATCAATCTGTGCCTCTACACGTTCCCAGAAATTGGAATAAATTGCTTTTATCAGTTTATTAATTATTGTTATTGTTCTTCATTTATCATCCTAACGATGATGAATCAAGGCTAACCAACAATAAATGAGGTCATTCATCAAATTTTGTTAATAATACCTTTGTTATTCATTCTCCCTTCATTCATCGTCGTCGTTTATTGTGGTCGGCGGTTCGACAAACACCTGATTATGAATCGATGTGAAACCGATCCTTGACACTTCAGATCATTTATACAGACACGGATTTATGATCAATAAAGGGTGCAATCAAATCCCTAGTGATGTGCTATAGAAGTTTGAATATGATTTGAAGTTGGATCTACTGTAGAAATTCTTAAATCTGGATTCTTAGTGCTGGACGTGATGAAAACCCCAACTAGCGCAGCAAAAGGGTGGTTCGACCCTCCTTCTTCAGGCAGAAGCGCGCGGCAGTCCAGGCGTCAGCATCCAGCGAGTCCAGGTAGCAGGCGACGCTGGTGGTGTGTGGTTCAGGCCACGGGGGGGGGGCAATTTGGTTCCAGACGGCCCGACGATGATCAGGGCGACTTGCTGGTGAGGTTATTAGGCAGTGCGAGATGGGAGCCATCTGCGTTCTTTGGCGATGAGGCGAGATTTGCAACTGAAGTTAGGGTTGCAGGTTTTTTGATAAAATCGCGAGAAGAAGATAAGAGAGATAAGATGAAAAAAAGTGAGATAAAACAAAATGAAATAAAAAAATTAAAGGTTTTAAAATCATAAAAAATCACCTGGGGGGTGTGCCACGCCTGAACAAGAGGGGTTTGTTAAGTTGACTTCCTATCATAAATAAATATTTTTATAATAATATTAAAAGAAAAACTAAAGGGGGAATGACAACGGGGACCAAAAGTCTCCCTTAATACCAAACAAGGATCATGGCTAGTTATGTGAACATTGAAAAAACATTGTTCACAGAACTACCGGAGATCCTTCTCCGGTATTAGGGGGGACTTTTGGTCCCCAATTGTCATTCCCCCAAAACTAAATGAAATAAAGAGGATTGTGGACCCTCTGGATTGAAGGAGGGGAAGGAATCCAATCTTCCCCATATCATGCATGTAACCTATTTCAAAAAAAAGGAGATAAATAAATAATAATAATATAATAATATTATTATTTGTTTTGGGGTTTCAATCCTTAATCCAGCCGTAACTTCTTCAAATGATGATGGATTGATGATCCATCAGTAGCAACGTGATCCTGAAATTCATACAGTCATTTTAAGACTGATGTTGGATGTCTTTTTTGGGTTTGCATACGAGGTCCATGAAATGATTGTGAAACATTAGATTCAATAATGTTATTAAATCTTCGACCCACCATAAGTCATGCATGCATCATCGGATTTGTGAGCCATCAGTAGTATTGTGATCCTGACATTGAGGAAGAATTTTCAAGACCAATTTCAGGTGTTTAAGTTGAGGTCGATGTGGGGGGCTTATGAAGCCCGGTTCACACATGTTGCGGTGAAATGCAACTTTTTCACTGGATATCTGTTTTGGACAAATGAATAATTGATTCCATGTGTTTTTTCGTGAGTATATCAATGTTGATATCCATATATTTCATTTTGGAATAGAGATGTGGAGTCCATGATATGCCTTTCGAGCATAGTGCGGCGTTACGCAACTTTTTCATCTGATAACCGTTTGGAGCGAGTGGATAGTCTACCTCGTGTGTTTTTTCGCAAGGATCGCAATTGTGTGATCCATTTGGATGTGATAAGTCTTATTTGTGATCTCATTAAATGTGGAAGCATGAAATAAATATCAGTGGAAGACCCTTTCGATGTGTTCTGAGTCGACGCATTTCAAGCAGTGTTCGACGACAGCAGCGATCAGGCTACATCATCAGTGACTTCTGAGTGGAAGCCTCTAGCCGGGATGGGAATGGGTCCTCAACAACACTAGATTGGAACCCTCCAATCGATATGATCATGGGTCTTCAACCCTTTTTTAAGTGTAACCTTCCAACTAGGTAGGGTATGGATCCTCGATAACACTGGAGTGGAACCCTCCAACCGGACTAGGTATGGGTCCTCAACCCTTTTTCGAGTGAAACCCTCCAATCAGACTGGGTATGGGTCCTCGATAACACTAGAGTGGAACCCTCCAGTCGTGTTGGGCATGATTCCTCAACTTTGAGATCACCTCCTTACTACAGATCAGTAACGAGATGTACTTTGACTTACCTGAGGACCCACAAGAAAGAGGGGCATTTTCCCCACCAAGACGCATTCTTGTAACACAATCTAAAACTGTGTGGGTGAGTTAGTACTTCCCAAAGAGAATAGTATCAAGGTATGATGATTTAAGACCCTTTGACTTGTGACTTCTGGGTAGATGATGAGGTGCTAGGCATTACAGATTGCTTTACCTTGGAACTATTGGCTACTCACTTTCTTGGGATAAGCTGTGAGATGGAAATACCCTTACTCTCTCATTTGGGTTTCTTTAATTGAGAATATATATATATATATATATATATATACTATTATAGTACCCACTCCTTGGTTCTTGGTTACTTTCTTTACAGAAGAGGTGAAGAAGCACAGGGTATGCCATGTGCTTTCTGTGTTTAGATTCTTGTGGTTGGACGAGTTTACTCTATGGATATAGGTAATGAAGACTCGATGAGGAGTTCACCTCCACACTATTTCTAGCTCCTTGTTCTTATATAAGTCTACTTTCACTCTCTTGTTAGGTTGAGTTTTACTCTTTCCATTCACTTTTACTTTACCTTGTTCTCTCTATTGCTTCTCTTCAGTGTATCTCTTACTGCTCCCCCTTTACCTTTTCGGAGCGTTCTACTGGGTATGTATATACTCACCCCTGCATGAGATTTTCCCAACACAAGTCGTGTCTTTTGCAGACGACGAACAGTTCAATTGTGATCTCAGAGGAGCTTATGTGGACTGTGTTGGGCATTACTAGCTCAAACCGTGGGACAGTTGTTGTGTTTCTGCTCTAGTTTTTTTTTGGGTATTTACTTTGGAGAATTTTATTTGTATCAATTCTATTTACACATGCATTGTGGGATGGTTTTGGTTTTTCCTATATATATTTCATGGAGTTGGTTTTGGTCGATACATCTTATCTCCCAATCTTGTTTCCTTATAAAGGATAATGCCTCCCATATTGTGATATTTGTACACCCTTGGTGTTGGTCGCCAACTCAGGACCTACTAGAGGCGGGACTCGAGGGTCATTATCTCCCTTTCTTCATTTTCAGCCTAAGAGGGGTATCTCTAGAGGGAGGGGGTCATGACACATCACATAATCAAAATTGAGAAAGCACTTTAATATTATTTTGATACTTTATGAAAACAATCCATAAGTCATTTGTGACATGTAGGAATCAATTGCACCTCAGTCTGACACACGGTGTGTCCGATATGACTCCAAGTGTATATTTTTATTTAAAATTGATATTTTAGTAAAAATACAAGTGACATACTCAAAACTAATCAAATGTATTTATATTGTTTTGATACTTTATGAAAATGATTCATAAGTCATCTGTGATATTTACGAATCAACCGCACCTCAATCCAATACATGGTGTGCCCAGTATGACTAAAAGTTTCCATTATGAGTTTAAAATTGACATTTTAGTTCAAAACATGTGTCACTCGATGAAAACCAAACACACTTGAATTGTCTTGATAATTTAGTAAAATGATTCGTAAGTAGTTTTTTATGTGTAGGAATCAATATCATGTCAAACCAACACACGATGTGATTGGTATGACTCGAAGTGTGTGTTTCTAGTTAAAAATGACATTTTAGTAAAAAACACAAGTGACATAATCAAAACTTAGAAAATGAATTTTTATCATTTTGATACTTTAGAAAAACTATCTAAAAATCATTTTTAATGTGTAGGAATTAGCCTCACCCCAATCTGATGCATGGTATGATCGGTATGACTCCAAGTGTGCCTTTTTATTTAAAAGTGACATTTTAGTAAAAAAGACAAGTGACGTACTCAAAACCAAGAAAACACATTTTTATTGTTTTGATACTTTAAAAAATGATCCATAAGTCATTTTTGACTTGTATGAATTATTTATACCTTAATCTGATACACAGTGTTCCCAGTATGACTCAAAGTGTCTGTTATCAGTGTAAAATTGATATTTTAATTCAAAACATGTGTTACTCACTAAAAACCAAGAAAACACACTCAGATTGTCTTAATAATTTCATATAATGATTCATAAGTTATTTTTTATGTATATAGATTAGTCTCACATCAAACTGAAAGTCGATGTGACCGGTATGACTCAAAGTGCGTGTTTCCAGTTTAAAATGAAATTTTAGTATAAAACACAACTGACATACTCAAAACTAAGGAAATGCATTCGTATTGTTTTTATACTTTATAACAATGATCCAAAAATCATTTATGATGTGTAGGAATTAGTCTCACTTCAATATGATGCACAATGTGATTGGTATGGCACCAAGTGTGTCTTTTTATTTAAAATTGACATTTTAGTAAAAAGACAAGTGACATACTCAAAACTGAGAAAACACATTCATATTTTTTTGTACTTTATTACAAAAATCCATAAGTCATTTTTGACATGTAGGAATTATCCTTACCTCAATCTGATACATGGTGTGACTAGTATGACTCGATGTGTCTGTTATCAGTGTAAAATTAACATTTTAGTTCAAAACGTGTGTCACTCACTAAAAACAGAGAAAAAATGCTTATATTGTCTTGATGATTTAGGATAAATATTCATAAGTCATTTTTTATATGTAATAATAAGTCTCACATCAAACCAAAACATGATGTTACTGGTATGACTCAAAGTACGTGTTTCCAGTTTAAAATGACATTTTAGTAAAAAACACAAGTGACATACTCAAAACTGAGCAAACACATTTGGATTATTTTGATACTTTAAGAAAATTATCCAAAAATCATTTTCAACATGTAGGAATCATCCTCACTTCAATCTGATGCATGATGTGACTATATGATTCCAAATGTGTCTTTTTATTTAAAATTGACATTTTAGTAAAAAAGGCAAGTGACATACTCAAATCCACGAAAACACATTCAGATTGTTTTTATACTTTAATACAATGATCCATAAGTCATTTTTTGATGTGTAGAAATCATTCGAACCTCAATCTGATACACGATGTGTCTGGTATTACTCAAAGTGACCATTATCAGTATAAAATTAACATTTTAGTTCAAATCATGTGTCACTCACTAAAAACTAAGCAAATGTTATTGTAATATCTTGATAATTTAGGAGAATGATTCATAAGTCATTTTTGACATGTAGGAATCAATCTCATATCAAAATGACACACAATGTGACCGATATGACTCAAAGTGCATGTTTCTAGTTTAAAATGACATTTTATTAAAAAACACATGTGACATACTCAAAACCAAGAAAAAAAAATTTAGATTGTTTTGTTACTTTAGGAAAATAATACATAAGTAATTTTTGATGTGTATAAATAAGTCTCACCTCAATCTGATGCACGATGTTACCGATATGACTCCAAATGTGTCTTTTTATTTAAAATTTTCATTTTAGTAAAAAAGACAAGTAATGTACTCAAAACTGAGAAAACACGTTCTGGTTGTTTTGATATTTTAGGAAAATGATCCATAAGTCATTTATAATGTGTAAAAATCAACCTCATATGAATCTGATACATGGTGTGTCAGTTACAACTCAAAGTGTTCATTATGAGTCTAAAATTGACATTTTAGTTCAAAACATGTGTCACTCACTGAAAACCAAGAAAACGTGCTCGGGTTGTCTTGATAATTTAGGAAAACGATTAATACATCATTTTTTACTTGTAGAAATTATTCTCATGTCAAACCGACATACGATGTGACCGGTATGACTCAAAGTACATGTTTCCAGTTTAAAACGATATTTTAGTAAAAAACACAAGTGACATACTCAAAACTAATCAAATGTATTTGGATTGTTTTTATACTTCAGGAAAATGATCCATAATTCATTTTTGATGTGTATGAATCATCCACACCTCAATTTGACACACGATGTTACCGGTATGACTCAAAGTGTGTCTTTTTATTTAAAATTGATATTTTAGTAAAAAAGACAAGTGACATACTCAAAACTGAGCAAACATATTCGTATTGTTTTTATAATTTAGGAATCTGATTAATAAGTCATTTTTGATGAGTAGGAATCAATCATGCCTCAATCTGATACACGGTGTGCCTGGTATGACTCAAAGTGTTTGTTATCAGTCTAAAACTCACATTTTAGTTCAAAATAAGTGTCACTCACTGAAAACTGAGAAAACATGCTTGGATTATCCTTATACTTTAGGACAACAATTCATAAGTCATTTGTGATGTGTAGGGTTTAGTTTCACATTAAACTGACACACAATGTGATCGATATCACTCAAAGGGTGTGTTTTCAGTTTCAAATGTCATTTTAGTAAAAAAGACAAGTGACATACTCAAAACTGAAAAAACACATTAGAATTATTTCAATACTTTAGGAAAATGATCTATAATTCATTTGTGATGTATAAGAAATAGTCTCACCTTAGTCTGATGCACGATGTGACCAGTATGACTCTATGTGTGTCCTTTTATTTAAAATTAACATTTTATTCATGTATTGTTTCATATTATGTTTAATGTTTTTTATAGTGTTACTAACATAAGAATTATTTTCTTATACAGGTAGATTTTTTTGTTCGAGTTGGGGTGTTTTTTCAGCAAATGATACCATGATCGGGCTTTTCTGGGAGGGGGTGGGGTGCCAAAGACAATGCCAACTTATTTCAAACCGACATATGTTTTTTGTTTGAAATAAGTTGGCATTGTTATTGTTCAATACATCTTTTTGTGTTTTTGCAGATAAATCTGAAACTACTATTACAAAACATGCATAGATGCAATGTTGTAGAGAGAGAAACGTGGAGCATGATGAAAAATGTTTTTATGATTTTTGAAAAAGTTACGAAATGAAAATCAATGTACCCAAAACTAATGTGTTAAGGTTCATAGGAAATATTTTGAAATTGGAAAACTAAAAATGGGTTGAATGGGGTTGTATTTGGTTATGAAAAAACACCTTTTCTTTTTAGAGAAACTCAAAGCATTTTGTTATGTTGTCACGTTTAACATACCTTTCATTATGCACTTCTTTTAAATTTTTAATCAAGCTACATTTTCACAATATATAGATTCATATTAATCAAAAATTAGTTACTAGTTTATCCCCTCAAATATTCATGTCATTCATCGTTTTCAAAAACGTTGTCAGTTATTTTGTTTTTTAATCAGACTACATTTTCAAAATCCAACATTATATGATGGATTTGGGAATTTTGCATAATGGCTTTAATATAGAGTTCCTTGTGAAAAAGTATTTTGCATGATATGGAATATTATGTGTGTTAAATTAGATCACAATATGTAATATTGTTTCGTCTATTGATATATTCTTTATTGTGAAAGAAGTTGCGGCAGTATTTTTATGATGAAGATGCCACTGGAACTGGAAATACAGTCATTTGTTTGGATTTTTCCAGCTCAAGAGGGAATGATATTCAGTATCCCTTTTCGTTTTCTTCCATTACAAATAAAATAAAGTCCGACAAAATGGGGAAAAAATTCCTTTCGGGTATGACTTCTATGCATCTTTATTTATGACATACAAATGATTTCTAAACTTGTATTCCATTATCATATAACAGTTATTTATGATTAAGATTTCTTCAACATCCATATGAATTACTATGCGGCAGATATTTGTGATTTGGTTTTGTTCAAGATCCCCCTTTGAACTGTTTTTTGTGTATGCATTTCCCCTTATATGCATTTTGTTATGTTTTCTTATGTCTTAGCATATGCTTATGCTTATGTCTATGCTCGTGTTTTTCCTTATACAATTAATGAAATGAAATACATAAACATTTTGAATTTGGTAGTGAATATGTTCATGCTTATCCGTAATCGTATGCTTATGCTTGTAGTTAGGCCTATGCAAATATTGTAATACATACATAATTCCAAATATTATAATATACACATCCCGACAAATGTAGTTGCTTTAGTGTATGCTTATACAAAAACCGCTACTTAAATACTGAAATAAATACATAGTTTTCAACCTGCCAGTGTAAATGTTTATGTTGCTTCTTATATTTATAGATACACTATAATACATACACATTTTCCAAATTAGAGTGCTTATGCTTATACTTTTGCTCATGCTTAAGCTTTTACAAATACAATAATACATACACGTTTTGCCTTACACCCCATCCCTGTCTTTACTTCAGGCCTCTACACCTTCCATTCAACAATTTTAATTATTTATTTATGTTAGTTTGTATGCGTAGTAGATCAATGTCAATAGGTTTATGTGATGTGCTTTTGAAAAACTTTTTATTGAAACATTGCATGTGTAGCAAGCCTTTGGTAGTACCCTGGATTGGTGTGTCGAACCATCGTTGATTGAACTATTACCCCGTGAGATTCTCTGCCATCTTGGTTGACAACGACCCCTTCCCGATTGTGACTTCTTCGGATGACCTCTTCGTGGGGAGGGGAGTTCCTGAGTGTCGAGGGTTTGAAAAAGCCACTCCCGGGGATTCCCTTTCTAAATAGTTGAGCAGGCCTTTGGTGGTGTGCAAGTTTAACTGTTTGAATTACGACTATTTCTATGAATACAAGGATTTGAAATTGAAATGGTGAATTCTTTATTAGTGCGTGAAATATGGCAATTGAGTTTTTATCCAATCACTAGCATTATTCTTTAATCCCCAAGCAATGACATTCTTTTTGTTTATTCATTTTTTTTGTTGCACATAGAAATTTGGTTTCATATTTCAATTTGGAAGATGATAATGACGTGCTAAACACCACAACACATTCACATTTAACACATTTTGATCAAAGCGGCGTCCTACGGATAATGTCGTCACCCTAAAAATGGAAAAAAATAAAGATTGAGCAGAGAAAATGTATCACTTTAAAACTTTGAATTATATTATCAAAATTTGTATGGTACAATCTTAATTTCTATTATATTTTTTCGTGGTTTTATCAGGAGTGATCCTGTTTCTACTGTTCTTAGAATACGAGTTTTGTTCTCATTTTGATGGATGAGATTTATCGACGAGTCTATTCATGGTGTGGTTTTGCGGTGTGTATTGGGTGTTTAATGTCCTTTGTTGCATTGAGAGTTTGACGTACTCTATTGCTATAATTTGTTTAATGTCCTCTATTGCTATAATTTGCATTTTTGTGGTGGTTATCTTTCATTGTTAGAATTTATGATTATATATTTTCAGTTCAATTTGTGATGTTTGATGACCACGTATTTTCGTTTAGGTTTCATTTATGTGTTTGTTAGTGTAGATTATATTAGTTCATTGTGAAGTCATTAAAAAAATGTAAATTTCATAACATGGTATTATTAATCACACGGATGTCTCTCTCTCTGTATTTTTTTTCTCCCGCTTATCGGAATAATTTGGTGGATAAGAGGGGCATCATCCCATCCCGTCCCGTGACACATCGCACGGCGGCCGGACGGGGGGACAGAATAAAAATCGCAGGTACCCGCTTTCCCTGTGGCGGCGTACGTATTCCGTTATTCGCCTTCCCTTGCTGCTTCTCTTAGAAGACTCCAATTTGGATCGAGGCATCAGGAAACCCTAAAGATGCTGGCGCGCCTCCGACCCTGGTCCATGCAGTCGTTGGTAATCGAAACTTCTGGTCATCTTCGTTTCATCATTTTTTTGTCTTTTCGTTTTGGAGATCAACGTTTGTTTGTTTTGCGAGCGCCGTATGCTCAAATTTCATCTGTTTTCGAGAATAGTCGTTTAACAACGCGAATTTTGTGATCGAAGTTAGTATTTTTTTGGTGATTTTCTTTTGAAATTCCATGTCGGTTGTTTGGTTTATTGTGTTTGGTGATGCCATCCATCCGATAAGTTTTATACTGTTTTTTGATTTGCATTCTTATTTTGAAGCATTTGTTATGGTGTTTATAAGTGAAATGGAGAATCTGCTACCTTAAGAAAAGTCTTCACTTTATTTTACTGAAGTGAAATGTAATTATCGCTATGGAGAATACATGGCATAGCGGGAAATTGTATAGAATGAAACCATTCTGTTTGCTGGGATGATGACTGTCTAGATTTGTTTAGTTTACTTTTTGATCACACCAGCACAGTGCCATGTTTTCTGTAACTCTACTCAATTGGAATTAACGCAGTGAGAGGTTATGGTGTTTATAAGTGAAATGGAGAATCTGCTACCTTAAGAAAAGTCTTCACTTTATTTTACTGAAGTGAAATGTAATTATCGCTATGGAGAATACATGGCATAGCGGGAAATTGTATAGAATGAAACCATTCTGTTTGCTGGGATGATGACTGTCTAGATTTGTTTAGTTTACTTTTTGATCACACCAGCACAGTGCCATGTTTTCTGTAACTCTACTCAATTGGAATTAACGCAGTGAGAGGTTGTTTTCTGTGCTTGGATCTTAAATTACGCCAACGTAAAATTTTGTTGGAAAAACGATACCAGAGAAATATGGAGTTAAGTCACCAGTTACTGCTCTCTTTAAACAATATTGCTCTGACATCCAACCTTTTAATTTCGAAGTTCAAACAAGGCAAGCGAATTGCCATTTTCCCACCATTTCTTCTGAATTTCCAGTGTTCGATCTCTTTGTAAATGAAATGCTAGAATAGGAATGATTTTTTAGCCTACTAATGCATTATACATGTAAATGCTGAGTTGGGTTTTCATGGAAGCTAACATAATAAACAGGAGGCCCATTCCATTGTCTGCATGTCTGATTATTTGTAATCCAATATATATGTTAATGTTTAGAAGTTCACCCCTCTTCTTTTATTGCTTTTTTTTGGCAATGCTGATCTCAAGCAGCATGTCCAGGGTTGTCATGTGTTGAACATGCAAGTATACTGTACTTGTGAAGCACTTGCTAGTCTATTGAGTGCACACCGTGTGCATTGCTCATGCCAGCTCAATTCCAGTACGCTGGATTCATGCCACACATGTTGTTGGGATGTGTAACCAGTACTTTGGATCTTGTGAGAAAGGCTGTTGGTACATTCACATCTAGCCCAAATTTAAGTGGAAAAAGCAATGGAAGTTTTAGATGGTTTAAGGACATCTGGAGAAGGGCAATATTTGTAGAATAAGCAGGGGAAAAGAAGCATCTATGCAGTTGGGGCTTTTGGTATCTTGAACATAAGGAGTTTGATTCTTGGGCTGGCCTTTATCTGGTTTTCGAATATTCCCTGCCCATTATTAGGAAAATGATACAAATGATTACTGGTTGATATAATTTTTCCCATTGCCCACTGATCTGTTGCTGAATTGCTTTACTATTTTCATCATTGTTCTTCCTTTTCTTTTGCATATTTTTGGGCTCCCTTTGCTTAATGATGTAAGGCCTGATGCAAAGAATAAATAAAGCTTTTTAAACCTGTAGATGTCTTCAACTATTGAGAAATGCCTCTTTCTTGGTAGTGTGGAATAAAAACTTTTCACTACTCAATGACACAAATTGCAAGAGAAGGATGACTAATATAAAGAGAAAAGGTATTTTCAAGAAGTAACTATGACATGAATTTATTTAATTCTGCATACACTGAGTTTTATTTCACACCCTCTATGTGTTTTGTTGATGCCTTTTTTTGTTTTCTTATTCAGTGGCTTTATTTTATCCTGAACGATGTAATCACATAAGTGTCCTTGAGCTTTTAAGTTTGAACTCTTGTGTCAATTGTATAAACCATTAGTACTCAAAATTGAAGTATTTTGTTTTTATTTTTGTTTTCCCATTGGAAATGAGAAAATAGCAAAAAACAGAGAAATTAGATTTTATGGGGCATTATCATTGTGGTTGTTTGGTTGTATTTGCTTCCAGGTTGCCTAATTATACACTGTGGAATGAGCATGGTAATATAATTAGGGTGGGAGTAAAGTCTGCAGTGCACATGGGATTTGTTTTGTGGGCCAAGGAGTTCTTCCAATCTGATTCTGATGAAAATTTTGTAGTTTGGCACTAGTAAAGAGGCTTTATCTTCTACTGATGGAAATATGCAGCTTATCCATTTCAGCATTCTATTCAGTGCTGAGTTTCATTGGTCTCCACTTGTGGACAGTCTTAAAATTGGCTAAGCTAAGAGAAGATGGCTTAGTCGGTGATCATTCTATTTACTCAAGGAATGCAGGCACTGCCTGGGAGCTGCTTTTGGGTTCTTATGCGACAGTTGCTTTGCTAGCCAACTTTTCCTTCAGTCTATTCACTCTTCTTATTTTGTGTCTCAAGGTAAATTTTGTTTTTTTCATTAAGGACTTGAATTGAAACTTATGAAATTCATTTCATTTTTCTGTGAATGTTTTTTCGGAGTCTGCATCACAACTGCTCCTTGCTGTATAAATCGACATTAGCAACAAAATTTTATTGTGATTGGCAAGGTAAATTACTTGAAAACCAAATCTAGTCTTCCATCATTGTTAACTTCTCTAGAAAGGTTATAGTTCAATGACTTAACAGTTAGCGTTCAGAAATTTTATTGGTGACAGTACATCTATCGTTAATAACTTTCAAATAAATATCTTCGTGGCCAACATATTTATCGACATTAGCAACATATTTATTACTCTGATTTTGCACAGCGCTTTATTTTTTTTAATTTTATGTTTCTTCTACTAGACATAACTATCTTTTCTTTTCTTGAATTTTGTATATGCCACTGTAGAACTCAATTACCATTCTTTTTGCCTGTCCTGTTTAATGGGCTGGAACCTCATATATTTTTGGTGACATTTAAAACGTGTTTCCATCATAAATATGAAGAAAATTTTATTTTGTAATTTATTAGTTCATAAATAATTGAAACTCTTGTTTTTTCCAGACACGTGCTTAAGATATGAAGCTGTTAGAACTTAAATGGTTCTTGTTATTGCAAAAAATGCTTGAAGTATAAATTCCAGTATTTTAGGACCTAATTAGAAAATAAATTTTATGAGATTTTAGTCAAAAGGGGCATTGCCCTGTTTGATTCTGTTTGATTTTTTGGTGAAAGTTTTTTTTGGAATCTGTACCGCCGAATGCTGGTGCTTGACAAAGAATGTTTTATATTTCCATTTTTTTTTACGTGTAGGCTTTATTCTTTGGGAAGTTGTATGTTTCTGAAAGTAGAAAGCTGGTAGAACGACTTGTCAATTATGTTATATACAAGGTAAATCACTATTAAGATCATATCTGTGTGGCATGTTTTCTGTATTATTTATTTCTTTTTCGCATTTGAGATATGATTTTCTGTTTGGATTTTTTGAATATATTTTGAAGTGGAATATTCTCCCATTAACATAGAACGTGGAGCAAAAAAGCAATGTTGGCTGTCCAATGAAAGGTTTCATTGTATGGAGAAGCTCTCTCTCATCCAGAGAGAGGCGAGATAAGTTGATGGAACATATTTCAAAGCAGATGAAGTCTACCTTACTACCTTTTGAATTGAATAGGAGGAAATGCGAGTTTCATCATATGATGTTCTATTCTCATTCTGTAATTGGATGCAATAAAGCTGGAGGCTTTACTATTTTTTGCTAATTCATCAAGGTGGAAATTATTAAAAAATGACTCATCTCTTGGGGTTGTGCATTGGTAAAGGGAATTAATTGAGTATAACATTTGTTTATCCCTTTCGTTTTTTGTTTTATTTGGGCCTTTGTGAGCCCATTAGCATTGCCCTTTTTGGAACATAGTGAAGATGTTACACATCATTGCCTTTGAATGTAGGCCTTGGTACCAGATCACATAAATTGGACCTTTCCTCTCTTTTTTTGCTGAATATAGTTGGAGTTTGGTTATGTTTCTGTTATTGCATGCAACATTCTAACTTTATCAATGGTATATATATTTTTTAAACAAATTTCTTTGGACACTTTGATCATGATGTTAATCTGATTGATTGCTTGTTTCAAGCATGCTGTTGCTGAGTGATATATGCATTAAAAAATTTGGTTGGCTTAGTGGGCTTCCACATTTATTAAATGTATCTTTTAAATGTCTGACGCACACCTATCGTAGGTCGTGGCAAAAACAAATTCAATCATTAATTCTATTCTACCTAATCCAACTCTTTTTGTTTATTATTTATTGAAAACAATGGTTTTTGGTTTTAAGAAAATAATGCAATGCAGAAATAAACTATCCTAAATTCAGATGCAAATGCAAACATAATGAAATTAGGGAAGAAAGTTCTTGGTCTTAGGGTTGACTACACGGGTTCATTCATTATTGAATTCAATTTGACAATCCATTATTTTTCGTACATGGATTGCTATTCCCTACCCTGAGTGGGATTTTTAGCATGCCTAGGAAACCTCTTCGACAATCAAATTTCCCTACCCTTGATAGAAAAAATGGAAATGAATTTGAGATCCAAGCTGTAGTGGACTACCGCTGCACCCGTGCAATTCTCTTGCATCCACTACAAATTAAATTAAAATGTTAAGAATTTAAGTGCAACAATTAAGAACACCGTGAAACCTCCCCTGAGGCTAGGCTTAGGGTTAGTCACTTGCCATTGCTAAGTGAAAAAAGATCACGGTGGAATGAGGGAAGAGAGCGATGAGAGAGAAAAAGAGATGAAAAAACTTGGGATTGGAAGAAAATTGGAAAGAAATGGAACACATGAATTAAAATATGAATGCGTTACATGAGAAAAGAAAACAATAAGAAAAGAAAAGAAAAACCAAGAAAAACTAACGCAGCAATATCCCTACAGCGCAGCGCAGCTGCGGATCCTCGAGAACTGATTCTCTTCTCACCTGACCTAGCCCTATATTTATAGGGCTTCCAGGTGTTCGGGCCGTCATAAATGGCGTCATAAATAGGTCTTTGTGGGCCTGATCCTAAAAGGGTCGCCCACCCTAAATTTTTGTCAAAACTGCCCGTTTTTGGTCCTGCCCGAGGGTTTCATGTCGTGAATGATATTCATGACGTGTAATGTGCGGGATCGGACCTCTGATTTCCGAAAGATTTCACATTGTGAATAGTGGATTCATGGTGTATAATGTGTGGGGCTGAACATCACACGTCTTGCATTCACGTCTTGTATTTCTTCATGTTACATGTCGTGAATGATTTACATGACATGCAATGTTGTTTTCCAGCCGGTTTCACTCAGTTTTCACTTGGATCTTTGGTTTTGAACCTTGGACTTGGTCCTTCACATGCCCTTGACCCTGCTGCGGCAATCTTCAGCATGCTCAAATCAATACTTTCACGCCCGTTTTTCCGCAAATTTGTCGTATCCTGCCATAAATCACAAGCACAATTAAATATCGGCAAGTTTAATCTATTAAAGTGTAAAAACATTGTGTTATAGACATAAATATATGCAAATTATGACTCTGTCAATGTCCGTCCCAATTATTTATGATGCCTTGGCACGGGCCTTGACCATATGTTTTCCACGGCATGGACATTTCCAAAATGACAGTAGCACTAAAACTTGCCTAATCCTTTCCATGGAGTGACTCTATTCTCCATGGTGTGGTATTTATTTCTGGCCAAACTGCCAACCAGAAGGTCTTTGGTGTACCCATGGAACTATCCCGAGAAAAAGGTCATATAACGTGACCCCCCAGTCAATCACTAATTTCATAAAATTTAGAACAAAATCCCCAAAATTTTTCAGTCTGATAATGGATTCAAATATAAGAATAAAGAATTCGAGGCATATATTTAAAAGCATGGAATAAGGCATGGAATTAGTGAGTATGCATCTTTATTTAATGCATCTTCATTATTAAATTTTGTATGCTTTTGGTGATATAAACGTAAATATTAATATGATTATGCACAATTCGAGCATTTTTAGGGTGCATTTTTTCCATTAGTTATCCCACCAACAAGGTTTCAGGCAGGGCTGTGGTCATCATGGTTGATTGTTCTTTGCTCCTTGAAGGTATCAAATTTCTTGCCTTTATTTTGAACTGCATGGATTTTTTTTTGATGTTATTAATAGCGATTTTGTTACTGTCATGTAACTGGTATTTTTTTTTTTGTTTTGCAGATGGTTCAAGCTTTGGCTAGAGACCGACTTGAGAGGCTGAATGCATCTCCCTCTACAACTTCATGGACTTATTCTCGTGCCTTTTCAGTTTTACCACTGGTTCTCTTCGTTGACATATTGTGGTAATGTTATATTTTCTGCACTTTTATTATCAGGCAACACAAGTTTATTGAGTGCTCTTCTGTGGCACCTAGATGAGCCCTTGTTAAAAATGTAGGCACTCAAAGTGATTTTCTCTGCGATTTCATCATTTGTGATACTTCTAGGCAAGCGAGGAAAAGAAACTATCTGGATTCTCCAAGGGTTTATATATATATATATATAATGGAAGCTTTTAGTGATGTTCACCTTAGTGATATCTCTAAATTTTATTTTCTTAGCGAGTTGTACTTTTTCATTTTAATGGACAATGGATGTATCATTTTAGAAGAATAAGAAATGTATGGCGAAGGAAAACTGCAATTTTTTTTTTGGGCGGTGGTTGCAAAATTTAACATTTATGTTCTGGGTTTTAACTGTAGAGACTGCTGTTTTTTTTCTTTTTTATATTTGGCATTGAGCTTGTGGAGTTTCTGTGCTGTTGTAAAAATGCATTATAGAACACTAGTTCTTGCATGCTCCCATACTACAACTTTGTTTTCTGCTATAATTTTGCCTTTTGCTTTCTGCTTGCAGGCTGAAGCTTTGTTGGGAGATCTCTGGAGAAGTGGGCCCATCTCTGTCCCTGCTGTTATTCTTCGAACCTTTCAGTATCCTTTTTGATACACTGCAGGTGCTGTTTTGTGTTTTTTTGTAGCTCCAATGATTGATTTTACATTTTTTATGCATCTTTTAATACTATTTGTTGCTACGATCTATGCTCCAGTCTATAGTGGTTCATGGATTCCAACTACTTGATATAAGGCTCCATCATTCAGGAATCAGTGAAAGTTGTTGCGTATCAAAATATTTTGATTTGTCTCCTGCAGGTAATTTTCTATTTCGCAGGCATGCATATGTGACTGGTGGCTCACTTTCCATATGTGATTGGTGGCTCACTGTCCATATTTGTGATTCTATTATTGTTTTGTCTCTCTTTTTTATTCTGGATAGCACATACTGCTAGTTTTAAATAATTTTTTACAATATTGCAAGAAAAAGTCCTGTCCTGTGGAAAGTGCCGTTCCATTCTCCTCTTGCTGGTATTGACCAGAAATTTTCCCAAAAGGGTTCCTTTCTCCCTTTTCCTAAGAAGTGTATGAAGGAATGTGGAGTTCCTATCAGCCTCCCTTAAAAGTTGAGCTTTAACTTTCTGTTGCAAAAACAAAAGAATCTGAGCCTTCTAGCAGTGCCTAACATAGATTTTTAGTTCCTAAAAAAGAACTTTCCAATTCTTTTGTAGCAGTGCCAGCTTTGGCAGAAATATGATTGAATTGATTCCTGTTGAGAGTCTTCAATGGGCCTTTGAGCAGCTAGAGTGCCTTGCAATGCTTGAAGATTGTTGTCCCCCTCATAGGTAATTCCTGATTTGTACTGACCACTTGCAGAAATGATTTGTGGGGAGTCCAAAAGTGAGAGGACTTTCAATAATTGCCGAAATTGCAATGGCTTTGAAACCTAATAAACTACGAATGACCTGAGCACGGTTCTGCAAGAGAAGGAAGTTGGTAAAACTCTTCTTGCCTTGCAAACACAAATTCCCGTTTATCAATGTTCTATCAAATTTTACCCAGTTAGAGCCATTTGTCCCGGCAAAATTACCACCTGAAAATTGTAAATCCTGCTACTAGCATGGCAAACATAACTAATAAGAAGAGTTGGCTCAGAACTTGTGATGATCTTAGAGTTGTCCTCCCCAAATGATTGTCTGGGAGGAGATGCAACAAAAAGCCAGGACCCTGCCAAAGGAATGCCCTAATTCCATTGGAGAAGGCATAACCAGCGAGTGTGTTTGCAACTGTTGCTTCCCTGAAAAGATGCTTGGCTGTGACTTCCCTATTATGAGCTTCAAGTATACTGATGCGGTGATGTGCCTGGATAGAGATTGAGGAGCTGTGAAAGGGGAGGGGGTGGAATAGTGCTCTACAAACATTTTACTATTTCAAATCAATTTTCGCTCGTTGTTGGCTAGGGTATAGAATCTTTTTTCAACATCTTGAATCGATGTGTGATGAAACAATAAACACAAGCTCACAAAAAACCAGGATTTTTATATGGTTCACCGACTTCTGCAAGCATAGTTATTAATGGTGTGCTATTGTGCACGCCATGGCGCCATTGTTCATGCCAGGCTACTGTGCGCCATGTAATGGGTGCAAAATAGCGAGAATGACATTGTGCAGTGTGGCGCGTGTGATACTATGCTATGACGCTGTGCCATCCAGCTTTTTTTGTTTTTTTTGCCCCAACCGAAAGTCATCTTAGCTTGCTTGACCTCAATGGCGTCCTTCCCGAACCGGCGACCTTTTTCCTGACAGTGTGTGCGACCCCTTGACCTAGTTAAGACAACATCCTTCCCGTCGACGTGCGTGACCCAACAACTCAGGCGTTCACGTGTCGTGACCACTTTCGTTCCCGACTTCACGCGTCTTCTCCCTCTCTTCCTGGTTATGCAATCCTCTCCCTACCAATCAATCCCAACGACGCCTTTTCTACCCTTCCCCCTCTCTTCCTGACTATGCATTCCTCTGCTCACCAATCAATTCCAACAGTGCCTTCCCCGTTTGCTTCTTTTTTTGTTTCGATTCTGGATTTCTATTTCAGCTACATAAAATTTCTATTTCTATTTCATTTTGTTATATTTTACATTTATTTTAGGAATTTTGATGGTTGTTTTTAATTCTCTTATTGTTTGTTTCTTATATATTTAGGGGTGAGTGTTAGACTTCACCTAGTGAAGCGGCGGTGAATTTGTTGTTTGATGGCTAGCAGTGATTGCATAATTTTTGACCGAAATTATTGGATATTTTTTTAAATCTTATTATTATAGATATTTTGTTGTGATTATATGTATTTTGTGCGCCGTAAATCAATATGGCCGTGCGCTGTGTGCTGCGCAATGCTCTTTTGCATCAGGGGACTTTGTCGCCATTGTGCTCCATGCACTTTTGCACTGGGGGCCTTTGTTGCCATTGTGCTCTGTGCACCGTCAATAACTATGCTTGTGAGTGGTTAGTCCTTGGTAACCAATAGGGTAAGAGGGGATAAACTTTAACCCTTTACAAGTGATGTCTCCCGACAATCAATTTATGCCTTTCACATGTTTCGTGACATGAGAATTGCAATACATTATGAAGAATCAATAATAAGCATAGATCCCACAAAGAATGACCTTCCTCCTCAAGTGCTTTTGATCAACCCATGATGTGTGCACCTGTTCTCTGCTTTAAGTTTGCTTCTTTTCTCTTAGGAATGCCCTTTAACAAGTTTGGTTCACACCTTATTTTTCTCATGCAAAAAAAAAAAAAAAACTACTTTTAAATAGATATGAACAAACCAAGATGCGACCACCTTCACCATGTCGTGGGACCTTCGGTCAGCGCTGACATCTCTTATATCACCACAAAATCCGCAATCAGTTTCCACAATAAATCACGCAAATTTGATTGAAACCACGACATGGTCTTTCCCTCACCTCGATGTGGTTCTTCTGTTTCAGAAATCCAGTAGCATGCTTTGGGTAAATGCCCGGCAGACCACAACGTGTTTCCCTTCTCATGTTGTTTTGGACAACTCATGCGAAGTCATCCTCAACCGTGCCCAACACCACAATGTGTTTATGCTGTCTCAACCGTTTCAGTCAACACATATCCAAAACATGATGTCGACCACCGTTGTTTATTTTCCCTGTTTTCTCATACATGGGACCACGATGTGGTCTAATGCTCACCACAACGTGGTTTTCCCCTGCTCTAAATTTTTTCATTCCTTTGCCATGCTATGCTTCTCCAATCAAATTCTAACAATTTTATGAGTATGCTGACAATAAATACAGCTCGAATAAAAATCATAACCCATGAAAAACTCATATAAAGTATTAAGTCCATGATATGCTCTCAATATCAGAGAATCTAAACATCACACTACTAGATAAAGTAATGTTTGTGAGGGAGAACTCCATCTCTCGGTGTAAAGAACTATGATACCAGTAGACATTGTCTCTTCAATATGCTCAAGGGTTTCTTCAAACCCCCCCTTGACTCATCAATCTCTCTCGTAAGATCTTTAGTCTCCATCTTTGTATTTGTTGATGTAAGTGGGTGAATTCCCCTTCCCTCAATGTGAGGTGAGGTCCCCTTTTATAGATTAGGAAACCAATATACAAGACGGGTAAGTTCGATGTGGGACTCACCCATTTACACTTAAATGGGTTCCAACACTCCCCCTCAAGCTGGACATGCCCAGATTGGATAGAGTCCCACACAAAAAGAATAACAAGACAATCTCAAACTCCCCCTCAAGCTGGGCCATGGAGGCTGTGAACACCCAGCCTGGAAGTGAGAGACTCAAGACGAGCTCCGGGAAGACCTTTGGTTAAGAGATCGGCAAGCTGATCGGCCGTCGGGATATGGCCGAAACCGATATGGTGCTGCTCCAGATGGTGGCGGAGAAAGTGACAGTCCACCTCGATATGCTTCGTCCGTTCATGGAAGACGGGATTCGAGGCAATCTTCGTGGCGGCCTGATTGTCACACCAGATATGAGCAGGAGTCGATGCCGGGAAACCGAGCTCCTGGAGAAGATGACGAAGCCAGAGGATCTCAGTAGTGACAGTGGCCATGGCCCGATACTCGGCCTCGACACTAGAACGGGAGACCACAGTCTGCTTCTTGCTGCGCCAAGAGATGAGATTACCGGCGAAGAATACGGCGAATCCCGAAGTATACTTGCGGGTAGCGAGACAACTGGCATAGTCCGCATCACAAAAAGCCTCAATATCCATGTGGGCATGATGTGAGTACCGAAGGCCGCGTGCAGGGTCTTTCTTGATGTACTTGGCAATGCGGAGGACAACATCCCACTGAGAGCAGGTGGGATGCTCCATGAACTGGCTGACTTTGCCAACGACACAGGCAATGTCGGGACGCGTCATGGTGAGGTAGTTGAGTTTACCAACCAAGCGCCGATAGCTCTCAGGATGAGGAAAGAGTTCTGAGCCGGAATGAAGGGAGCGTTCCCCAGGCTCAAGGGGAGTGTCAACTGTGGTGGCGGTGCTCAACCCGGCATCCTGCAATATATCAAGAGCATACTTGCGCTGGCAGAGAGAGATAATGTCCGCAGTTTGGGAGACCTCGATGCCAAGAAAGTACGTGAGGGGACCAAGATCCTTGGTGTGAAAGTGCTGGTGAAGATGCGTCTTGAGGCTGACGATGCCTCTTGAGTCGCTCCCTGTGATGATGATGTCATCAACATAAACTACAAGTAAGATACAGCCGTGTGCCGTCGTACGGAAGAAGACGGTGTGATCTTTCATACTTCGAGAGAGGCCAAAGGCGGTGACGACAGAGCTGAAGCGGCCAAACCAGGCGCGAGGAGACTGTTTGAGGCCGTAGAGGGAGCGACGGAGACGACAGACATGGGAGGCAGCACCAGAGGCAGAGAAACCAGGGGGCTGCTGCAGGTAGACCTCCTCGTCAAGAAAGCCATGGAGAAAAGCATTCTTAACGTCGAGTTGATGAAGTGGTCAGTGATGATGAGCAGCCAGAGAGATGAAGAGGCGGACCGAGGCCATCCTGGCGACTGGAGAGAAGGTCTCAAAGTAGTCGACGCCATATGTCTGAGCAAATCCCTTGGCGACAAGCCGGGCTTTGAGGCGGCAGAGAGAGCCATCGGGATTGAGACGGATCGTGAAGATCCATTTACAGCCGACCGCCTGTTTGTTTGCCGGAAGGGGAACAAGATCCCAAGTACGGTTGGTATCCAGAGCCTGCAATTCATCTCTCATTGCGGCTAGCCACCCAGGGTGAGATTTGGCTTCACCGACCGTTCGAGGAAGCGACACGGTCTCCAGAGCGGACAATCCCCTGTAAGAAGATACAAAGAGAGGAGTATTTTGACATGAGCGAGTACCTTTCCGGAGCGCAATCGGCACATCCTCGGGAGCTGTGTCAGGAACATCAGGCGAAGCGGGAACAATGGTTTCCTCGGCCGGGACGGGAGGTATAGTGGAAGGACGACGAGAGTAGGTCTGTCCAAAGAGATGACCGGTCGGAGGAGACACCAGAGGCGGGTGAACCATGAGCGGAAGGCAGTCATCGATGGTAGTGTCAGGAGAAGGAGAGGGGAGAGTGAAAGGAGAGCTCTCGACAAACGAAACGTCGACAGAGGTGATATACCGGCGGAGGTCTGGAGAGAAGCATCGGTACCCGCGCTGAGTGCGGGAATACCTGAGAAAAATACAGCGAAGGGATTTGGGTGATAGTTTGGAGAGATTTGGGCGAGTGTCCCGGACATAACAGAGACATCCGAAGACACGGAGTGGAAGGGAGTGAGGAGGGAGAGAGGGAAACAGGGTATGAAAAGGAGTCTCCCCCTGAAGGATGGAGGAGGGAAGACGATTGAGAAGGTAAGTAGCAGTGAGGATGACATCCCCCCAGAAAAGAAGAGGTACCTGGCGGTGGAAGAGGAGGGCACGAGCGGTTTCCAAGATATGTCGGTGTTTCCGCTCGGCCACCCCATTTTGCTGAGGGGTATCAGGACAGGAGGTCTGATGGATGATGCCGTGGGCCCTCATAAACTGCTGAAAATGAGTGGATAAGTATTCTCGCCCATTGTCAGAGCGGAGACATTTCACAGGGAGAGAAAACTGTGTCTGGATTTCCTGAAAAAATGTCTGAAAGGTTGAGAGAACCTCTGTTCGATCTCGAAGAAGGTAAAGCCAGGTCATGCGGGAGTAATCATCAATAAAGGTGATATAATAACGGTACCCTGACTGGCTAGGAACCCTGCAAGGACCCCATACATCGGAATGAACAAGAGCGAAAGGAGCCGCTGCACGTGGTTCCGGGCGAGGAGCATACGTCGTCCGATGATGTTTGACAAACTTGCAGGATTCACAATGGAAGGAGAGGTGAGAACTGAATTGGGGACAAAGTTTATGGAGGGTGGAAGGTGGTGGATGGCCAAGGCGGGAATGGTGGTCAAGGGCTCGGGCTGTGGTGGATGAGCAAGCAAGGGATGATGGGGTATCAAACAGGTAAACCTCATCCCGAAGATAACCTTGACCAATTTTCCGATTCGTCTTCCGCTCCTGAAAAACAACACCAGATGAGCTAAAAGTAGCAACACAATTCAAATCTGTGGTGAGTTTGCTGACAGAGATAAGATTAAAGGGACTTTGAGGAACATGCGCGACCGACGTCAGGGGAAGAGACGAGGTCAAGGAACATGTGCCATATCCGGTAATAGGGATTGTTGAGCCATTAGCAACAGTAATGGCAGAGGCACCGGTGTACGGATGATAGGTAGTGAACATACCAAAGTCTCCTGTGAGATGTTCTGACGCACCGGAGTCAAACATCCAAGCTGTCTGTCGATGAGAAACACAAACGGTGGAGTTGCCAGTCTGAGCAAGTGGGGCGAGAGAAGAAGATGGTGGCGCAGTCGCTCGATAAGATTTTACCAAAGCAATCTCCTCCGGCGAGAGTGTTGTCCTGTAACGGGTACTGGATGAAGGAGGACCGCGGCGCGGTAGAGCCGATGGAGGATGGGAGAGCTGCTCGGCTGAGTGCATAGGTGCTCGGGAAGGCCGACAATGGAAGTGAGGACGCGGCCCTGCCAGAATGCTGTCGGCCGGAGGTGATGCCGGAGGGCCGCGGGCGGACACGCCTGCCATTAATGCAGGGGGTGCTGGGCCGACGGCGCAGGAAGGCCGCAGGGTAGCTGCAGGGAAGCCGCTGGGAGACGGGCTGGGGAGCGGGACAGGAGAGGCCGCCGGAGAGGGGTCGCCGGACTGGAGGGAGATCCGCCGGGAGCCGGGAGCCGCGAGCGCGCGGGAGCAGCGGGAGGCGCCGGGAGCAGCGGGAGGCGCGGGAGGCCGTCGGGGCTTGGACGCCGACGGGAAGAACCGCAGAGGGCCGCGTCGGGAGAAAGGCCGACGGGAGGGAGGCGGAGCCGGGAAGCCGCAACAGGAGGCGGGGCCGGAAGTCCGCCGTGAGTCGCGCAGGAGGGCGGAAGGAGCCGCCGGACAACAGCAGACCACTGTGGAAGGGAGGCCGCTGGGGAAGGGAGGCTGGCGGAGACGCCGGGGAGCAGCGGGAGGCGTGGGAGGCAGCGGGAGGCGCTGGAGGCGCTGGAGCTGCGGGAGGCGCCAGGCGAGGGTGCCGGGAGCGCGCCAGGCGAGGGTGAGGGTGCCCGGGCGAAGCAGGGCGAGCCGCCGAGAGCGGGACGTCGAGGGCGGGGCGCCGGGGCGAGCCGTCGAGGGTGAGGCGCCTGGGCGGGATGCGCCGCAGCGAGGCACCGGGAGCCGGGGAGGCGGAGATGGCGCGCGCAGGAGGTGCAGGGGCGGGGGGGGGGGGAGGGAGCCGCGCGGGCGCGGGGGCCGACGGGGCGAGGGAGCCGCGAGGGCGAGGGCGCACCGCGGGAAAACGGGGGACGCTGGGGCCGGGAGCCGCGCCGCCGTGGAAGGGCACCGGGAGGGGTGCCGCGTCTGGAAGGAGGCCCGCCGGGAGGTGGAGGCGCACCGAGAGGGAGGACCGCCGTGAGCAGAGGGGCGCCCGGAGGGAGGGTCTGCCGGGAGGGAGGGTCTGCCGGGAAGGGCAAGGCCAGAGGGGGAAGAAAGGCGGGGCTGGACAGAACCGGGAAGCCGCTGGGAGGGAGGGTCGGGATTAAAATCCCTCTGATACCATGTAAGTGGGTGAATTCCCCTTCCCTCAATGTGAGGTGAGGTCCCCTTTTATAGATTAGGAAACCAATATACAAGACGGGTAAGTCCGATGTGGGACTCACCCATTTACACTTAAATGGGTTCCAACAGTTGACAACATGATCATAACCAACATACATTTCTAAGACATCATGAAATTGTCTTTTAAATTGCTCAAACTGAATTAAAATTCACCATTTCTCATTATTCTTTGTCTTTTCAATCTCCTCAAGCTCTTCTGCCCCTACACTTTGTTCCCCTTTGCGAATTTCTCCCTCTATTTTTCTCATCACTCATTTCCCCCCCTTAATGGCAAGGATTATTTTTCCTCCCTTTCAACTAGAAAAATTCTCTCATAAAACCCCCCTTTGACAGAAAATGTACAGAAATGTAAGAGGGAAAATATAAGACATATGGGGGTTTTGGGAGAAAATGCACTCCCAACATCACTTGTAAATGTTGGAATTCATCCTTTGCCAGAGGTTTCGTCAAAATACCCGCAACTTGCTTCTTTGTAGGAACATACTCAAGTTTAGCTCACAACATTCCATCTTTTCCTTGATGAAATGATATTTGATATCAACATGTTTCAATCTCGAATGTTGCACCAACTTTGATAAATTAATATCACTTTAGTTGTCATATCCAATCATCAATGGAAATGCAACTTCCACTCTCATGTCTTCAAGCTGAGATGTCATCCAAGTCATTTGTGCAGTAGCTTGAGATGCTGGTCTCAGTGCAACCATTCCACCACCATCCTTGGACAATTTAGTCCCAACTAAAATAGGAGCAAATACCTCTTTCGGATTCTCCATTTCAAACCTCTAATAACTCACATGCATATTTTGCTTGTGACAAGAATATGTAATCTGCTGTATGTGTCACTTGCAAATCCAAGAAAAATCTCATCTCACCATCATTGACATCTTGAAGGGTTTCTCCCTTTGAGGTGTAAATTCCTTGCAAGATTTTATGTCATCGACATACACCATCACAATGAGTGAGTAAGTGATGTTTTATTTGATATAAATTATTGCCACTTTGGCTCTTGAATTTCATGCTCTTTAAGCAATTATCAAGATTTGAATACCATGCTCATGGAGCTTGTTTTAGCCTATATAGTGCCTTTTTCTACTTGCATACTCGTTGCCATCACCTCAAAAAAAATCATTCCAGTTGTTCAATATATGTTTTCTCATCAAGATTCCCATTTAAGAGAGATGATTTCACATCCATTTGATTTTTTTTGTAATTTAACTGTGAGCACATTGCAAGAAATATCCGGACCATTTCAAGCCGTGTAACTGATGCAAAGGTCTCATCAAAATCAATATCTTCTATTTGAGAGTAGCCTTTGCAAACCAGCAGAGCATTGCTCTATGCTAATTCCCATTTCTCATTGAATTTATTTATGAATACCAATTTTATCTTGTTAGAGGTTAAGTTGAGTTCCCACATCGGACTTGGGTGTTTTGTTATCTTTATAATTCTCTATAAATAAACACCAAGGCCTCCCTTAGAGAGACATCTTGGGTATTGGGTCCACTTCTCCATTTTAACATGGTATCATCTAACCCAAACCCTCTCGGCCCCGTCTATCTCCTCTTCGACTAGGGTTTCAACCAAGTTTTTCCCTCCCAGAGGGGCGACGACCCCCCATGGCTAGCAGGGCCTTGTTTTCTGCCGTCGCCTCTTACCCGCGACGCCCATTGTAGCAATTCCTAGTTGCTCGCCCTACCCCCCATGGCCAGCAGGGCCTTGTTTTCTGCCGTCGCCTCTTACCCGCGACGCCCATTGTAGCAATTCCTAGTTGCTCGCCCTACCCCCTTCCCTGTGCACGTCCCTCCTTTTCGTTGCCTTCCCTGCGCGCGTCCCTCCTTCGCGCTCCGGCCCCCCTACGCGTCTCTCCTCTCCCGCTGCCGCACCGTCGAGATCGGAGCAGGCTGCGGCGCCGCCGACAAGGGCCTATACCTCCTCGGCCTCCGCAACGTCATCTTGTCCGACATCCCCGTCGTCATGCCAGCCCTCAAGCAAACACCCCGACCTCCATCGTTGTCGATTGTCTGGCCCGCCCACGTCAGCCTCCTGTGACGGAACCCAATCCGCCCTGACACATCGGTGCAACTGCCCCAACACACCAACCATGATTCCGCGATCTTCCCTCTTCGGGGTTCGTTCGTTCAACTCCTAGTGGCTGGTTTTGTTCTTTCGCCTAGAGAGAACTTAAGAGGTGCGACTCTTCAGGCGATTCATTCATATGAGTGTGGTTCTCCAGATCTTTTCCTTGCTCGCACAACCTGCTACAAAATGAATTCTTTGCCTCCATCAGGTTCTCCGCTGCTCCTTACTGTTCCTCAGAACTTTGATGTTAACCAGTTTTTAGGGTCTGCAGAATCGGACGCTCTTTCACCTCGACAATTTGGGTATGCAAATTTGGACGCCGTTTCACCTCGATAATTTGGGTATGCAAAGTCAGACGCCGTTTCACCCGGTTGTTTTGAGGCTGTTTGTCGGTCGTCGTTTCATCCGACATCTTGAAGCAAGGGTCATCCTCAACAAGGGAGCATGAGAGTTCTATGCTGATCATATTTTCTTTCGCAGTCATGGGCGGGAGCGCAACAGGTGGGGCACAACCAGTGGGTAGTGCATACGGGCGTTGTTCCTTGGTTGACGCAATCTTTTTCAGCGACATCATCTATCATCTATCAACTTATTGAGGGGAATCAACCATGACAATTTATATTTTCTTATGTTTTGTCTTGTTATGTGATCAAGTTGGGTATGTCCATTGAGGGGGAGTGTTAGCCGTGTTTTTTGTTTGGTTTGTTTTCTTTAATTATGTATCCAAGCTAGATACATTTAGCTTGAGGGGGAGTGTTAGAGGTTAAGTTGAGTCAAGTCCCACATCGGATTTGAGTGTTTTGTTATCTTTATAATTTTATATAAATAAACACCAAAACCTCTTTTAGAGAGTCATCTTGGGTATTGGGTCCACTCCTCCATTTTAACATATCTCAATTATATTGCTCTCTTTGGGATGCGACAAAAGCTTCCATGTGTTGCTTTTCTCTATTTGATTCAACTCATCATTCATGCCACCGATCCAATCTTCATGTTGTAACACTCATTCAACACATTTTGGCTCAATTTGGAAATTAAGTTTGTATGAGTGGTATTTTTCAAAGTCCTTGTTTGGACTCCTTGATTGTTGTTCACAATGATGTTTTCATCCTCAACATGTTAGCCGTGTTTTTTGTTTGGTTTGTTTTCTTTAATTATGTATCCAAGCTAGATACATTTATCTTGAGGGGGAGTGTTAGAGGTTAAGTTGAGTCAAGTCCCACATCGGATTTGAGTGTTTTGTTATCTTTATAATTCTATATAAATAAACACCAAGACCTCTTTTAGAGAGTCATCTTGGGTATTGGGTTCACTCCTCCATTTTAACATATCTCAATTATATTGCTCTCGTTGGGATGCGAAACAAGCTTCCATGTGTTGCTTTTCTCTATTTGATTCAACTCATCATTCATGCCAGCGATCCAATCTTCATGTTGTAACACTCATTCAACACATTTTGGCTCAATTTGGAAATTAAGTTTGTATGAGTGGTATTTTTCAAAGTCCTTGTTTGGACTCCTTGATTGTTGTTCACAATGATGTTTTCATCCTCAACATGTTTTTTGAGCGACATCAACCTCCTTTACAATAATATCAAAGTTCTTCACAATTTTCTCTGATTCTTGTTATACCACCTCTAACTCCTTTTATTAGGTTTATACCTTAGGATGGACTGCCAAGCACCTTGAAATTCTTCACATTTGGCTTCTTACCATACCACAATTCGTATGGTATGTTGATTGAATTTGGTCGAAGTAAATATCTGTTATGAACATCCACCGTCATTGCCTTCAAAAATATTTAAAGTTTTAAACAAAACTACGATTCTTTTGCTTGACTACCCCATTTTGTTGTGGAGCTATATAGAGCTATATTGATGCATTATCGTGTGCTTTTCAGAATACGCTTCAAACTCTTTTTTTTGTGTACTTGGGTTCGTCATTGAATCTTAATTTCTTAATAGCATAGCCTGTTTAGGCAATGAAGAGACGGAGATGACCCCCGAAGCCTGCCTCTAATAAGCCACGGGTTGGTCACTAGCACCGACGGTATATAATCACAAATGGGGTTGTATTGCCCTCATTATGTAAGTTTAAGGAATAAGAGGCAAGATGAAATCCACCAACCAAATCCATAGCATAAACAAAGAAACAATCCCAATACATGAACGTAATGTCATACATAATTGAAAACAACTGAAAGTAAATTCCAAAACAAGCTTTGGCAGCAACCATGAACTCCAACAACTACTTTTGAACACCTCCACGAGCTAGAAAAGCCGAGCTCCAGCGGAAGGGATCTTTGATAGCTTTTAAACATTTTCGAAGTCTGCGATTTACTCGTCATAAATATAACATGTCATACGAGTATAATCATCAACCAATGTTATGAAATACTTATCTTTATTGGTTGATTTCTTGCTCATAGGCCCACACTTATCCGAATGAACAAGTTCAAGTGGCCTTGTGTCGATCTCCACAAGCTCCACAAGTTAACTCACTATTTTTCTTTTGTGACATATTTCACATTAAGTGGATCTTTTTTTTAATTTGAGATTCATAAAAGTTCTTTAAAGACCTCGACCTTAGTAGCCCAGAGCCGGTGTCTTACTTTATTACATTGTCATAATAAACAAGGAAATCATATCCTGAATGACCGAATAAATTAGTTGCTTTGGAAAACTAGATACAAACATAAACATTACATTACAAATAAGTCATCAATGCGAGGCGCCGGATACTTGTTCTTTATTATAATAGCATTGACCTCCCTACATTCAATGCACAACCTCATAGATTCATTTTTCTTCTTAATGAAAAGAATATGAGCTCCCCAAGGAGAAACATTAAGGTGTATAAATCCCTTATCCCTCAATTCCTCTAGTTGTTTCTTTAACTCTATTAACTTCACTATGACCATTCTATAGGGAGTCTTTGATATAGGTCTTGCATCAGAGATTAAATCAACAGAAAACTCAACTTCCCGCTTTGGAGGATGTCCAGGTAATTACTTTGGAAATACATCAATGTATTCTTATACATTAGGCACATCCTCAATTTGAAGATCACCTTTTTCATCATTAGGTTTTTTGAAGTCTCTCCTTTAAAGATAAGAAATTCCATATCTTTATCATAGATCGTAATTTCCTTCTCTTTGCAATAAATTTTTGCATTATATTTTGAAAGTCAGTCCATACCAGGATTATATCAAAGTCAACCATAGGTATGATAATAAAATCAGCAATTAAGCACGTTCTCAACACATCTTTTTTGCAATAAGGTTTCCACTAGGAGTTTTGACCGACAACTCGTTAAGGTGAATTTGAAATATCTAATTTTTATAGCAAACTGAGAAGATATAAAAGAATGTGATGATTCAAAATGAAATAAAGTTTTAGCTAAATTTGAGGAGATAATTAAAGTACCCACCACCACATTATTAGGAACTTCAACCTCAGCTGTTGTGACAGCATAAGCATGCCCTTGTTCCCTTAGCCTTTTTTGGAGCAAGTTCCCTTGATGTTTAGGACATTCATGTGCATAGTGTCCCATATCCTTATAGTTGAACCATTGCACATTGTTGACTTCTTTCTTGCCCTTGCAATCACATGTTTGTTGACTTTTTTCTCCACACTTGTAACAAACTCTCATTCCCAATAGGCATGTTCCATGATGTTTCTTTTCACATTTATTGCAAGTTGGAAATTCTATTCTTCCCTTTTGCCTTATTTCCTTTTCAACTCAGCATCCCACTTCTTATCTTGCTTCCCTTCAAAGCCATATGGCTTGGAAAATTCTTTCATCGTCTTGATGGCACATGATACTATATCCTCGTATGATAAGAATGTTTGGGGGACTAGTGCTCTTCGTAGAATTGGTTTAAGACCAATCAAAGAAATGATCAATCTTGCTTTTTGGATTACGTATGTAGTTTGCGGCATGCCTTGCTCACCTTGTAAAATTGGCTTCATACTTGACAACGTTTTTATCCTCTTTTTGTCTTAGACTCGAGAATTTCTTCTGTGTTTTGAATTAATGACCACCATTGATCTGCATCTCTCGAGAGACGATAAACTGTCATGATAACCTTCTCCCGTTCGTTACTTCTAAAGCGAGAAATATCTTTTTTAAGGAACTTATCAAGTGCTCAGCTACAAATTAGTTTGTAGTCCTATTGAATGATGAATGAAGCGGTCCAATTGTAGCTCTAGCTCCAACATCATTATCTTGCATAGGAGGGTAATCCTTACATGAAATAAGTTCGTTGATACAGTTTTCATCCCTTCCACTAGGTGTCATTTCTAAAAAATGACACACACTAGATTAGATTATGAAATTTTAAAACTAGTGAAACACTAACCAATCTCAAAATCATAAGCTTGGTTACCTTGAGAATATTCTCAAAGTCACTTATAGGGTTATATTTCCCTAATTTACGTTTTTCTAAATCTAGTTTCTAAAGTTTCTACTAAACTTTGCTCTGATACCAACTGTAAAGACCTCGACCCTGTAACGTCCCGGTTCCGGAAGCCACCCAGAGGCGCCCCGTACCCGGTTGGTCACATGGCCTCAAGCGCATTTCCCCGAACGCCAGAGGCTACCGACCAGCAGCGAGAGCCTTGGGTGTGATAGTGGGGAAGCTATGCCCTCATTGGCAGAGTAACACAACGAAAGAGAAACAAATATACAATAGCGGAAGCAGTAAATATCCAACAACAGTAAACAGCGGAAGTCTGAGATAAGAAACAACTGGAGCACATATATAAAATGATGCATGGTATATATATCTAGAAAAACAGCCAAACAAGTCACAATGTTGAATACAACTAGTACTAAACCAAAGTACAAAAGAAACAGATAAACAACTCCTCAACATCGCAAGCCTAATCTTGGTCCCATGCTCTCCAGCTCCACAACAAATCAAGTACCTGAAGTAGAAGGGCACTTGTCCTTGTCTATACCTGCAACAATATAATATGTTTGGGCCCAAAAGCGTGGCCCAAACAGGGTGTGAGATGAATCCCAGTAGGCAACCACCACAAGATCTGTGCCTAACAGTCAGTGAATATATGACAGGTAAAAGTGCAAAAAACAGTAACCAAGAAAGTACTCAACAGTAACAATCCACAGTTTCAAATATCAAACAACAACTAATCAAAACAGATAACCCTCTGGGAAGTACTCACAGCCTATCCCCTCTGGTCCTACCTAGCAGATGCAATCAAGCAGCTAACAAACAGGTAACCCTTTGGGAAGTGCCCACAGCCTATCTGATAGAGACTTGCTGCCAATTAGTTAGGGACATGTAGTAATTGAGTTGGTTAAGGGGTATTGTGGTCTTTGTATGGGGCAATTTGTTATTGGGGAGTTGGGGGAGTTTGTTGGAGGGAATATTGTTGTTAGAGGCCACGTGGTAATGAGGGGATCTCTTATAAATATGATTGCATGGGGGAGAGAAAGGAGGGAGAAAAAGATTATGGTGAGCTCGGCCATTTGGCTTGGATAGCAACCTGCGGGCTTGGGCGGGGACTCTTGTGAGTTTTTCGATTCTTCTTCCCCTTTCTTCTGTAATTCTGCTGCTCCACTATCAGTTTTATACAAGTAGTCGGTTCTGGTTCTTCTGGTTCTGCAAGTCTCTATCAATTGGTCCGACCTGCCTCTTTCCTCCATACTTGCACAACTGGATACCTGCCGTTGCCTCCTGACTTCTCAAAGGAGGCGCGCTACCGGTTTCATCACATCCAGCAGCAGCGCACACCACAGTACTGGGAATTTACACGGAGGTGACGATCCAGACCTGCTCGCCTCTCCTGCGGCTGGCGCGCACAACTGTTCTCTTTCCCGCAGGCTGCAGCAGGCGCGGCCTGCCGTTGCTCCCTGGTGCCGAAGCACCCTGCCGTTCTTCCTATTCCAATGCGGGAGGCTTGAGGCTTTTCACGCGCACTGCTGCTGCGCTCTGCCTGTTCGTTGGCACCCGACGCACCGTGCACAAGAGGAGTCGCGTCCGGTCCTGCCAATCCGCAACCTCCGCACGCGTCTTTCTCCAGCCGACTCCAGGACGTCTCTCTTGTGTGTTGCGTCTTGCCGACCCAATCCACAGGGCTTATTCGCTTCATTTCGCCTCACGACCCGCACAACGACAAATGTCCTACATCACTCCATCGACGCTCGACTGACCGACGGACGGGCTGAGGCCGACAGACCTATTTTTGACGTAGGAGCCCCGTCATCTCGCGTTTTTGCGCCGCGACACTGTCGGTTCTTCCCTCACCAGACGAGCACGTAGCACCGGAACGGGGGGCACACAGCTCCAGAACGAAAGACGAGGGGGGCGCGCCTCGTCTTTTCGATTTTCTTCCGCAAAGGTACAGTACAGTAGTGCTATGAAAAAAAAGAGAGGAAACTGCAGAGGGGCTGCCCATCAGGGGAGCCGAACGCTGCCTGCTCTCTACCAGAGGATACGCGCTTACCTGGGAAACACAGGAACAAAGGGAAAAAGGGGGGGGGGCGTGTCCAACTTTGTTAAAAAAAAAGAGGGGCAGAAAATTCTCTACAGAGGGACTATCAACAAGGAAACAACACGACAAAGGCTGCTCGTTCCCTACCGGAGGATACTTGTATATTTGGGAGCGCCCCGTTGTTCGGGCGCCGCAGCCTATGGCGACGCAAATGCTTGAAATCTGGGCTTCCCTGGCCCGGGTAACTCGAAATGAGGAAAAATACATACAGAAAGAGTTTTTACCGGAATTTTCTGCCACCCATTCAGAGTCTTGGATCTCGCAAGCTGAGAAATATTTCTCGCGCAATCAAACACCGGATCAGATGAAGGTGCCGATGACACGCCTTTGCATGTCCGAAATGTCTGCACTTTGGTTTTTAGTGGTTAAAGGTCATGCAACCACGTTCACTTGGGAGCATCTTAAAGAAGCAATCCTTGAAGATTTTGGCAGCTCCATCAGCGAACCCCCTGCAACTACATCCGAATTCCTGCCGTCGGAACCGCAGTTGCCCGCATCGCATTCCGAGGGGGCTACCGAACATGGGACACACAACTAGAGCACAGGACTAGCCGAAACTCCTGACGACACTATCTCCGGCCAGTTTGTGATAAACTTCCCTCATATTGAGGAACCAGACACCTCAATGTTCGTTATGCAGGAGCACCAACCGTCGCAGACTACCCAGGCTCAATCCTGGGCTCTTGTTATTTTACCTCTAGCTACGCAGGTCACGCCCGCGGTGACGGGCTGGGGTCCCCAGGCTCATACAAAAGGTTCACACATTTTTTATCCACCAAAAGTTGGGCGGTACCTGTGGCCCACTTCATGGAAGCACACAAGGGGCCTCTCCAATGGAAGGAGGGCGGGCATTATGGAAGGAGACATTCTCAAACTCGTCTATTCAAGACTGATCCATGATGAAGGCCGACGCATTTGGGATATTGCTTGGCGTGCGGGCACAGGTGCCTTATACAGGACCACAACGGCTCAGTCCTCTGTCAACGATGTTGCTTGCTTCGACCCGACACGCCAGAGTAAGACGCAGAATATGGAAGATTGCTTGGCATAATAGTGAGATCCACCACGTTGAGGACAAGGTGGTTTTTCGGGACGGTGGCAGTGATAGAGACCTGCTGCCAATTAGTTAGGGACATGTAGTAATTGAGTTGGTTAAGGGGTTTTGTGGTCTTTGTATGGGGCAGTTTGTTATGGGGGAGTCGGGGGAGTTTGTTGGAGGAAATATTGTTGTTAGAGGCCACATGGTAATGAGGGGATCTCTTATAAATACGATTGCATGGGGGAGAGAAAGGAGGGAGAAAAAGATTATGGTGAGCTCGACCATTTGGCTTGGATAACGGCCTGCGGGCTTGGGCGGGGACTCTTGTGAGTTTTCCGATTCTTCTTCCTCTTTCGGCTGTAATTCTGCTGCTCCACTATCAGTTTTATACAAGTAGTCGGTTCTGGTTCTTTTGGTTCTGCAAGTCTCTATCACTATCCCCTCTGGTCCTACCTATCAAGTACAAGCAACCCTCTGGGCAACACACTCAGTCTAACCCCTCTGGTTCAGCTTAAGCATAGACTCTCTGAAGACGCACTTGCCGTCTATTCCCCCTATAGTCTCGTATCGTATCTAAAGGCGCTCTAGGGAAGCACTTATGTCATATTCCCTCTGAGGTCCACATCGAGGAATTACAGACTTTTTGGGGAAGCACTCAACGTCAATTCCCCCTGTGGTCTCGCATTGTAAATTATAAAGACACTTTGAAGAAGCCCTTACGTCCATTCTCCCTATAGTCTATTACACCATGTTCTCACGGCCCTGTGTAAGGCAAACAAGTATAGCAACGCGTATCGGCCAAAGTAAACCTCAAGAACTATTTGGCTAGCAGTCTACAACATATCAGCATGTCAGATAAACAAGATCACTCCATCCTACAATACCAGGCATGGGAAACAAACAAAGCAGCCTAACAGGCTAAGCAGAACCAAACAGTCATAAACAGAACATGCATGGGCAACACCTCCAAAGCATAACAATCAACCCTATTCACATACAAATAACCTCTACTCGCACACACCAGCAAAGCAGACAATTAACAGGGTTAAAAACGGTAAACGCCCAATACCCCGTTCATGGGTATTGGCGATTTTGCACATACAGTTCAAAGACCTTAAACCGAAAGACACAAACCACCTACCTCTTAGGGTTTGGCGAAATCGACCTCTTCGCCCAAACGTGCTCCAAACCGGGTGAACGCCTCCTTGAAACCACCTCAAAAACTCTTCCCTAACATCAACAAGGTCAACCTTTAACACACAAAGGCAACACAACCCTAGATCTACTTGCAACCCATGTAGATTTAGGAAACTAAGAGAGGAATAGGGCTAACCCTAACCAAAACCTCAAAGAACCAAAAGAGGGACTTACCCGAGGAGAACTGCCTTCAATCCGCCAAGAAACCCCTTCGATTTGCCTCCAAAACGAGCCAAGGAGCTCCTCCAACCTCTGAAAATCGCAACTCCCGCGTGAGCCACGAGTAGGAGGAAGAAAGGTGGAGGAATGGGAAATCCCGAGTGGCCCGAGACTTAAAAATCCTAACTTTTAAGTGGCCGCACAGTTACCCCACACAGTTTGACAAACCGTGCGCCAACCGTGCGGTTGCCACTGTCTCACCTAGGGACTTCGCACGGTTTGCGCGCACGGTCTGACAAACTGTGTGCAGCCCGTGAGGAGCCCACTGTCAAGGGTGCACGGTTTCCTGGGTTGGCCGCACGGTTTGTTCATATTGTGCGCCAACCGTGCGCCCCTGCACAACCTCCCGAAAAACCTTTTTTTCTCAAAAACGATCAGAAAAGAAGGTCCGAGTTCTTACAAACTTTCCCCCTTAAAGAAATTCGTCCCCGAATTTCCGTAGCGCTGCGCATAAGAAGAAACCCCGAACAGCTCCGGCCACTGAGCTCGTACATCGACTTCCCTCTCCCAAGTCTCGTTCTGTACTTGCCCATGCTGCCATAACACTCGTACCAGAGGAACAGACCTGCCACGGAGAACCTTTGTACTGCGATCAACAATCCGAATAGGATGCTCCTCGAACGACGCATCCACTTCGAGCTCAACCTCCTCAGGTTGAAAGACATGAGACGAGTCTGAAAAGTAACGTTGAAGCTGTGAAACGTGAAAGACGTCGTGCATAGCCCGTTACCTCTGAGGTAACTGCAACCGATAGTCAACTGGCCCGACTCTCTCCAACACCTCAAACGACCCAACGTACCTCGGCGAAAGCTTATCCTGTCTCCTAATCCTTTTGTGCCCCAACCTCGGTGTGACACGTAGAAAAACCTGATCCCCGACCTCGAACTTCAGAGGTCGTCTCCGCTGATCAGCATAAGACTTCTGTCGAGACTGTGCAGTAGCCATCCTCTTCCGAATCAACTCTATTTGTTTTGTGGTCTCCTGAACAAGACGAGGTCCCAGCAAACTGCCTCTCCTGCCTTCAGCCAACATAAGAGTGATCGACATGGCCTACCGTACAAGGCCTCATAAGGTGCCATCTGTATAGTTGCTTGAAAACTATTATTGTAGGCAAACCCCAATAGGAGGTATATGCTTCTCCCAAGAACCTCCAAAATCCAGGATGCATGCTCGGAGCATGTCCTCAAGCACCTGAATCATACGTTCGGACTGACCATCTGTCTGGGGATGGTAAACTGTACTCAAAAGTACCTGTATACCCAAAGCCTTCTGAAGTCCCTGCCAGACCCGAGAAGTAAAACGTACATCCCTGTCTAAAACAATGGAGTGTGGAACTCCATGAAGACGTACAATCTCTCGGATGTACAACCGTCCCAGCTCATCAACACTGAAGGTCTCCTTGATCGGCAAGAAGTGAGCGACCTTCGCGAGTCTGTCAATGACAACCGAAACAACATTATTCCCCCAAGGCGACCTCGACAAACCGGTCACGAAGTCTATCGCGACGTCATTCCACTTCCACTCGGGAATGAGTAACTGCTGTAAAAGCCCTGCTGGTCACTGATGCTCCACCTTCACCTGCTGACAAGAGGAACATCTCATGACGAAACCAGCAACGCTCCTCTTCATACCTGACCACCAATACTGACGGTGTAGATCACGATTCATCTTGGTGACGCCAGGATGAACTGCCCAAACTGAGGAATGAAAGTCCCGCATCAGCTCCTCACGTATGTCTGCTGACACCCATACGCGTCCCTGGAAACGCAAGATCTCATCCCCGCCTATGGTCCATCCAGGAATAGGGTTCTCTCCTGACACACTCTCCCTTAGGACTAGGGCTTCAGAATTTGATAGCTGCCTCATTCGAACTCAATCAAGAAGAGTAGAGGTAACAACCACAAAAGATAGAAAAGTCTGCCCCTGTCTGTCGTGTACCTCCAAATGCATCTCAGAGAACAGAGGCATAAACTGCCACTCACTGCTGGCCTCCTAAACTGCCTGTATCTGAGTCCTCCTGCTCAACGCATCAGCCACCACGTTGCCCTTCCCAGGTGTATAGGCAAGCTCAAAGTCAAAGGACTGAAGATACCCGACCCACCTGCGTTGTCTCAAATTTAGATCACGCTAAGTGAAGATGTACTTGAGACTCTTGTGGTCGGTGAAAACCACAAAGTGCTCTCCCACAAGATAATGTCTCCAACAGCGTAGGGCATGAACAACAACTGCCAACTCCAGATCGTGCGTCGGGTAATTCCTCTCATGTGGCCTCAACTGCCGAGACCCGTACGCAACGACTCCATCTCCCTGCATAATCACAACTTCTAGCTCGATACCTGACACATCACAGTAAACAGTATAGCGCTTGCGTGACTCTGGAAAGACTAGTATCGGGGCTGAAGTCAACCTCCCTTTCAGCTCTTGAAAGACTGACTCATAAGAATCTGACCATAAGAACTTCACACCCTTCTTAGTTAGACCTGTCAGCGGTGCTGCCAAGCGTGAAAAATTCTGTATGAAACGTCTGTAGTATCCAACCATCCCTAGAAAACTCCACACCTCAAAGACGTTCTTCGGCTGCTCCCAGGAAATTACAGCTCACTTTTATGGGTCTACTGATACTCCTACCTCTGAGATAACATGACCCAAGAAGTGAATCTGATCCATCCAAAAGTGGCACTTTGAGAGCTTAGCATATAACTGATGCTCTCTCAGTGTACTCAAAACGATTCAAGATGGGTAGCATGGTCGTGTCGAGTGTGAGAGTACACCAAGATATCGTCCACGAAAACCACCACGAAAGAATTCAAGTATGGATGGAACACTCGGTTCATCAGTGCCATTAAAACTGCAGACGCGTTCGTGAGACCGAACGACATAACAATATACTCGTATAGACCATACCTGCTCCGGAAGGCTGTGAGAGGTATATTAGATGGTCTAACGCGCAACTGATGATAACCGGATCTCAAGTCAATCTTTGAGAACACCCGGGCTTCTTGAAGCTGACCAAAGAGATCATCAATCTTAGGCAAGGGATATCGGTTTTTGACTGTCAATTGGTTCAGCTTCCGATAATCCACACAAAGCCTGAGGGTACCGTCTGCCTTCTTCGCAAACAGGACAGACGAACCCCAAAGAGAAGTACTGAGTCGGATGAAACCCTTTGCCTGCAACTCCTCCAACTGCTTCTTGAGCTCTTGCAACTCTGGTGTAGCCATCCTATAAGGAGGAATGGACACCGGTGCCGCTCCTGACACAAACTCAATAGAAAAGTCTACCTCACGCTCCGGAGGCAAACCTGAAAAATCCTTTAGAAAGACATCTAAACGATCCACCACTGGAGGAAAGTCTAACTGTGAAGTCCCCTGGTCATCCAGATATAGACTAACAATCTGGGCTGTAACTCCTCCCAACCCATGATGCTCTGGACCTGCTCTGCTCTCCTGGACATCCCACTCACCCCTATGAAGAAAGGATCCACCCTCTGGTGATACGAAACTCACCCTACGACGATAACAATCGACGACTGCCTGGAATGGAACTCGCCAGTCATTCTGAGAATGACATCATAGCCTGTTATCTCTAGGACATAGAGGTCCCATAGAAAGTGACATCCACCAACCTTTAGAGGGCACTCTCTGCACTGACGTACACTAGCCGTTCTAGTCCTCAACGGAGTGTCTAGCGTTAAGATATCAGCAGAAGACAGACCCTGTGACCCTGCTTGACCACTCTGAGCTGATCCACCCTGATGTCGATGAAGAACTAGCGACTGACTACCACAACCACGACCTCCACCTCGGCCTGAACGACCGGAAGAACTCCAATTCCCAGACTGGTGGGAAACTGGTGGCGCTGCTCCTGAACGCGGAGTCATAGAAGAACCCCTGTCACCAGCTGCTGGTAAGAACTGACAAAAGCGCTGAAGATGACCCATCTTGCCGCAAGATCGACACTCCATAGGGTCTCTCGGGCAACGTGGCCTCGTATGCCTGCTTCTCCCACACTGGTAGCACACCACCTGGGTACCGGAAGATGCATCCCGCCTGCTTTGATCTCCTCGTGAAAGCTCCCTGTGACGCTTCCTGCTATCAGCTGTTGGAGCGCTAACTCTAGATGCCGAACCGCCCTGGCTCACAGCTCCAGAATCCCTTAGATTGCGCTCTGTGATCAGCGCCTGGTTGACGATAGAAGATATCGAATTCAACCTGAAGATGTTTACCTGCGATCGGATGTCGTGCCTCAGACCATCCTCAAACTTCCGTGCAAGGAACAACTCATCACCTCCTGGAATAGGCGTGAAACGCTGCAGCTCCGTGAAGCGAGAGGAATACTCCATAACAACTCTCGGGCTCGATTGGCCCTCAAGGTCTCCGGATAGAAGTAATCGTAGAAGATGCGCCGAAACTCTTCCCAAGCCATATTCTGCTGGCGGCCCGTCTGTGAGATCACATCCCACCACCTCTTGGCGGAGTCTCGGAGCATGTAGGTAGTACCCTCTTCTCTGGAGGCGTCTCCAGGTGCTCGAAGATCGTCATCATGACTTCTAGGCATGACTCTGCGGCTTGGGGTCCCCCATCCCCTGAGAAAGTGGGAGGATGCTGCTGCTGAAAGACCCGTGTCAGATCTGCCATTGACGGGGCAGGAGGCGGTGCCCCCTGAAAGGTCTGCTTCATCCTCATAAAGCCTTCCCTGAACTGTGCATTAACACCTGAGTTAGGTATAACTGCTGGTGCCAAGACTGGCACAATAGGAGGATCTGCAGGAAGTCCCCGATTAGCCTTATCCGTTGTTTTATCACCGCCTTGTGGCTGACGTACAACCAGAGGCCGTCTCGGTGACATGACTCTACAAGGTCAACGCACACCTCAGATCAAGATTAACTGGGACTGAAACAAGGGAGTTTAAGGAGGGGACAAGAGAAGGAAGACATTCAAGTTTTACAAAACATGACTACACGACGTGTATAAACCCTACACGACATGTTCCCTTAAGTCATTCACATGGGCGTGTACTTTTTCCAACCTAGGTCGCGTAACACCCCAAACACACATCGTGTTGTCTTAACACACGACGTGTATTTGAATCCTCTTTCCCTGTCTGAGTCCTTCTACACGGTTAAGCTACATGGCTCTCCTAAGACAAGACTACACGACGTGTACTCTGGGCTTTTCCGGACAGTAAGCCTTAGAAACTAAACCGGAATACAGAAAAACACTGAAACGAACATTGAAAGTTCCAAATTTCGATATGCGGGGGGCCATACTCCCCGCGAATCAAAGCTTGACATCTTATACATGTTATAGCAAGGTAAACAAATAAATGATCCCCCAAATTCTGGTCCATGAGGGCCCATAACACCTCAAGAACTAAAGTTTGGCGTTCAATTAAACAAAACCTTACACAACAATACCCTATCAAACAACAGGTATTTTTATCAAGACATCTATCACCACAACATGCATATTCCACACAACATCTATCACAACAACATGCAATTGCTAATGCACCCTAAATGGCATGACAAGAATGCATGACATGTGATTTCTAACAAGTGCCTATATGATGCATGAGATGACATATCCTCATCTCATCGGGTTGCGACAGAAATAGAACCTCAATAACATCAACGGTAACAACACAAAACATGCGAATCACCCAACGGTGAAATCAAATCAACTGTAAAATTGCAAACCAGAAAAATTGCAATAAACGAGGTAGATTGACTTTTCCCTGTACACGAGTTAGCTACTCCCGATCACAGCTTATTACCAAGTACCTATTCCGTTTTAGCTCTGGCTAAATGCTACAAACAGTAAGTCAAGAGAAAAGAATTCATCTGATACTATGTAACGTCCTGGTTCCGGAAGCCACCCAGAGGCGCCCCGTACCCAGTTGGTCTCATGGCCTCAAGCGCATTTACCCGAACGCCAAAGACTACTGACTAGCAGCGAGGGCCTTGGGTGTGATAGTGGGGAAACTATGCCCTCATTGGCAGAGTAACACAGGGGAAGAGAAACAAATGTACAATAGCGGAAGCAGTAAATATCCAACAACAGTAAACAACGGAAGTCTGAGATAAGAAACAACTGGAGCACATATATATAAAATGATGAATGGTAAATATGTCTAGGAAAACAGCCAAACAAGTCACAATGCTGAATACAACCAGTACTAAACCAAAGTACAAAAGAAACAGATAAACAGATCTTCAGCATCGCAAGCCTAAGCTTGGTTTCATGCTCTCCAGCTCTACAACAGATTAAGTACCTGAAGTAGAAGGGCCCAAAAGCGTGGCCCAAACAGGGTGTGAGACGAATCCCAGTAGGCAACCACCACAAGATCTGTGCCTAACAGTTAGTGAATATATGACAGGTAAAAGTGCAGAAAACAGTAACCAAAGAAGTACTCAACAGTAACAATCCACAGTTTCAAATATCAAGCAACAACTAATCAAAGCAGATAACCCTCTGGGAAGTACTCACAGCGTATCCCCTCTGGTCCTACCTAGCAGATACAAACAAGCAGCTAACAAACAGATAACCCTTTGAGAAGTGCCCACAGCCTATCCCCTATGGTCCTACCTATCAAGTACAAGCAACCCTCTGGGCAACACACTCAGACCCCTCTGGTTCAGCTTAAGCATAGACTCTTTGAGGAAACACTTGTCGTCAATTCTCCCTATAGTCTCGTATCGTATCTAAATGCGTTCTAGGGAAGCACTTACGTCACATTCCCTCTGTGGCTCGCGTCGAGGAACTACAGACTCTCTGGGGAAGCACTCAACGTCAATTCCCCCTGTGGTCTCGCATCGTAAATTATAAAGACACTTTGGAGAAGCCCTTATGTCCATTCTCCCTATGGTCTATTACACCAGGTTCTCACGGCCCTGTGTAAGGCAAACAAGTATACTAACGCGTATCGGCCAAAGTAAACCTCAAGAACTACTTGGCTAGCAGTCTACAGCATATCAGCATGTCAGATAAACAAGATCACTCCATTCTAAAATACTAGGCATGGGAAACAAACAAAGCACCCTAACATGCTAAGCAGAACCAAACGGTCATAAACATAACATGCATGAGCAACACCTCCAAAGCATAACAATCAACCCTATTCACATATAAATAATCTCTACTCGCATACACCAGCAAAGCACACAATTAATAGGGTTAAAAACGGTAAACGCCCAATACCCCGTTCATGGGTATTGACGATTTTGCACATACAATTCAAAGACCTTAAACCGAAAGGCACAAACCACCCACCTCTTAGGGTTTGGCGAAATCGACCTCTTCGCCCAAACGCGCTCCAAACCAGGTGAACGCCTCCTCGAAACCACCTAAAAAACTCTTCCCTAACATCAACAAAGTCAATCTTTAACACACAAAGGCAATGCAACCCTAGATCTAAATGCAACCCTTGTAGATCTAGGAAACTAAGAGAGGAAGAGGGCCAACCCTAACCAAAACCTCAAAGAACCAAAAGAGGGACTTACTCGAGGAGAACCAACTTCGATCCGCCAAGAAACCCCTTCGATTTGCCTCCAAAACGAGCCAAAGAGCTCCTCTAACCTCTGAAAATCGCAACTCCCGCATGAGCCACGAGTAGGAGGAAGAAAGGTGAAGGAATGAGAAATCCCGAGTGGCCCGGGACTTAAAAACCCAAACTTTAAGTGGCAGCACGGTTTGACAAACCGTGCGCCAACCGTGCAGTTGCCACTGTCTCACCCAGGGACTTCGCACGGTTTGCCCGCACGGTCTGACAAACCGTGTGCATCCTGTGCGGAACCCATTGTCAAGGGTGCACGGTGTCCTGGCCTGGCCGCACGGTTTGTTCAGACCGTGCGCCAACCGTGCGCCCCTGCACAACCTCCCGAAAAACCTCTTTTTCTCAAAAAACGACCAGAAAAGGAAAACATACCTGAAAAGAAGGTCCAGGTTCTTACAGACCCAGTAGCCCGGAGCCGACGCTTTATTACATTGTCATAATAAACAAGGAAATCACATCCCAAAAGAGCGAATAGAGATTAGTAGCTTTGGAAAACTAGATACAAACATAAACATTATATTACAACTTAAAATGTAATACAACATAGTAACTCTGTTGGAGAAACCCCTATTCTCCTAGATTATCTCAGCATGTCAATCATAATTTACATCTTGGCATCTTGGGGAAAAAATAAATTCACGATTTGGCATGTATAGAATGAAAACCTCATTCTCGATTCTAATATCATTTTGTTGATGGAGGCGTTTTTTTCTTCTCTTCGATGGTATTATTTTCCCAGAATGTCTCTGCATTTTTGGCCTCATTCTTCTCGATTCAACCTCTGATGGTGAGCTCAAATGTCCAGGAAGGGTAAACATATAGCGGAAATTATCATAAATAATAATAAACAATAAGGTAAGGTGAATAACTAAAAACACTTGCGACTAAAACATAATTTTGAACATAATATAATAGGAATAAAAGTTGATCAAATAACGCCATATAAATAATCACATGAAAATGATACTTATCCATGAGTATTTTAGTAGTCGAATAATCACATGGATTATCAATAACTAATCTCATAATGATGGAATGCATAATGTGAGACATCATAAACATACTATCAAGGCTCGGTTAAGAAGTCTACATAAATGGGTAAGGGTTTGGCCAAAACCCGGTCTAGTTTGTCTTATGAGACCCACCGATGCATTGAGGGGCTACAGCGGGTCTCGCTTGACACTTACTAAGTCCAATACATTCCTTATATGAAAAAAGTGAAACATAATCAACATATACATTCATATCGAAACTAACATATGAAATGTAAATAATTTCCCCAATCATTAAACATAAATTATCCAGAGTAATATGACAAATGATATCAAGATAGTACATCCCCAATCAAAATGATCATAAACCATTCAGCAGAATATGGTAGATGGTATCATAAGAGACCAACCTCAATTAAGCATAAGATTCAACAAAGGGTGTTGACATACATGAAAATATTCTAATAAAATCATTGAAAATTTCTTGAGAGAAATACTTTTACTCTGGAATCATTTATTTAAAAAGCCGCGCAATTATAAAATAAATCATTTTCTTTGAAAATAACCTTGTAAACTTGTAAACTTGTAAATGATTCCTGAAAACATTAAGGCGTCATGAAATCGGGTTAAAAAAAATATTTCTTTTATATTAAAAAAAAGCATTTTAAAGAGTATTTTTAAATGAATGTGTGAACGTTAACCAAGTTAACCAAATGAATCAATTATGCGTATAAGTTGTAAATCCACATAAAACAAGTGTAAATACAACTTAAGATAATCAAAATTCATTTGACACATAATCATAGCATGACACAATCATTGGAGTAGGTGTTTAACTCAAAGAATGAAAATTGGGTTAAGAATTCCCTTACCACTATGTATAAATAATTGAACCGTATGCCCCATAAAATTAATGATCGTGAAACATTGAATATCACGATGATAAAGAGATTCATGATATGATATATCAAAGGTCAGTATACATACACCACACACAAGAAGTGACGAATAATGCATATCTCACAAAAATATAAGTGAGATGAGAAACCCTTATGTCCGAAAGCGTTTTTCACTTGCACTTCGTGTCCTGGATAATCAAATTAGATTCATTAATTACTTAATTCGAAACCTCTTCAACATATATTTGATTTATTATAATTTTATTAAGTTCATTTATGGTCATTCTGATGAGTTATGTTTAATTTCGTTGTTCCGAGAGCGTTCGTTTTATGGTTTTATGGATTGTTCTCTTGTGTATAATTATTGGAGGCCTTGTCAAATGATATTAACTTCTCTAGAAGTGTAATTATTTAGTATTAATGAACTTTCAGAAGTTAAGATGATCTCACATATCATTTGTTTATATGGTACGAGGATGATTCATTAGATAAAATTTTGATGAAAATGTCTTCATTTATTTTGGCGGTTTTTACGACCATCACAAACTAATATCGTTTTATTTAATATTATGTTTATATACTGGTTTCAGAAAATTAAATAAGTTGTAATACTTAACTATAAACAATGATTTTAGGACCACTCTTAAAGGCGGTGAATCGACAGCATACGGACAATGTTTTTATTTTTAGAATAAAAGAAGAAAAGAAGAAACTTTATAATGCATATTCCATTAACATAATAACATTTTAGTATATGTATGATACCAGAGTTACCATGCCACTTTGGATAGGGGAGATGAGGGAAAAATAAGAAAAGAAAATAAATTAAAAAAGAATGGGAGGGTTTTACGTCTTAAGTGTTGTTTCCTTGAGAACCTCTTTAAGACACTTGAAAATAGTCTTTTGGTGAGACCAACAATATCGGAACGTGGGGTAGAGGCTTGGGAGAGGAATTGGGTAGAATATAAGTAATGTTCAAAGGGTGTGAGGAGAAGGGGTGGTGAGAAGTGATATTTATAGTGGAGGGGAGAAATGTTTTTTGATTATTTCATTTATTGTTTATTATTTTGGCTCAAGACTATCAATAGTATTGATTTTTGTGACTAAATACAGTAACTAGAACATGTGAGTTCGAACCAATGAGTGCTTACCTCATCCATACATTAGCCATAACTTAATAATTCATTTATTTACTTATAATGTTAAATACGGTATTTCACTATTTACCAAAAATTCAACTATTTTAGGAAAATCCTAAAAAATCACTCTTCACCATTTTTGACATGTAGATTTCAAAAGAGGACTCCATTTTATGATTTTTTTCCCTAAATATGAGAATTTTAAATTTTAAATAAAATCATCATTTATTTGAAAAATAACGATTTTAATATTATAACCGATTTTATGACACTTTAAAAAATTAATTATGGTCTCATAAAATTACCTTATAATTATAATGCAACAAAATATTAATTTATGAATCTATTTTATGAAAATAAATTTTCTTTTAAATTATTATATTAATTGTAAATAAACATTCATATTTCGCAAAAATACCAACATTTAATTTACCATTTTTAAAACATTTATTTACTTATTTTATGATATAAATACATCATATTTTCATTTATGAGATACATAAATTTTATTTATTATTTTATAGGTGAGGTTATTATTTTAATGACCAGATTACTATTTCTAACAGTCACATTACTATTTCATCGGTCATGTTAATATTTAATAGTATAACATGGTTCATTTGTGCAACGTAAACTATCGAATAAATTGAATTTATTTAAGAAGATACATATCGTAAAATCTTGGTGTTACATAATCTTATGATTAAAACTATGATTAAAACTACTTCCATCTCCGACACCAAATCAGGAGTACTCCAGAAATGGCTAAGAAACATCCCTCACGACACAAACTCGAGCGTGGACTAGATACTTTCCTATTGGTTAGAGTTCTTTGATCATCCCAGGATTGTCTAATTCTACAGTTTTAGGGGGAGCCTGGGTAATATCTACCAGATTACCGCAGAAGAAGAATACTTCTTTGTATGGGTATCTTGAGACCATCTCATCAAATAAAATTTATGTGATTTGAAATGAAATTTCTATGACCAATTTGAGTGTTCCCATTGCCTTTAATGTTCAATGAGCCGTCATTCCCAAATGTTACGACTTATCACATTTCTCAAGATCCAAGGCTTCTCGTGCTTTGAGGCTTTGTATGTGTAAAATGATAAGAGGTAGACCCAAAACCCAAGGTGCCTCTCTAAAGGAGGCATTGGAGTTATTTTATAATGAATAGTAAAGACCACATAGGACCACATGCCCGATGTAAGAGAGGCATTGAGGTTATTTTATAATGAATAGTAAAGATCACATAGGACCACATGCCCGATGTAAATCGTATATTCCCAACTTGATTACAAAACAAGACAAAGCAGAACAAAAGATAAACCGCCATGGATGCTGCTCCCCCTCAAGAAGTTGATAGATGATGACGCTGGAAAAGATTCTCAACCAACGAACAACGCCTGTCATGCAGAACCAGCAGGAATAGCTGGAATGAGGATGCAACAACAAGTGGGGCCGGACGACGTAGCGCCGGGAAAGCTGCGGCGGGACCGGGTGCTGAGAAATCCGCATAGGCGGGGCCGGATGATGGTGTGCCGGGAAAGTCGGGGTGGAGTGGGTTGCTGGCGATGAGCTGCGTCGGGTGGAGGGAGACCTGGCCGGTGCGCAGAGGGTCGTCAGAGAGGGATGACGAGAGGGAGTGAGGCGCACACAGGGAGGGCCGACGAGCAGAGGAGGCAACACTCCAAATCTGGACGGCGCAATGAGCAGAGGGGAGCCGTGCGTCGAGCGTAAGGAGGGGGGCCTGGCATCGCGCGCACAAGGAGCCCCCGGGGTCATCGTGCGCATAAGGAGCTCCCGGGGTTGTCGTAGCGGGAGGAGCCGTATGCAGGCGAAGCGAAGCGGATGGGGTCGAAGTTCATCTCCTGGCTGTAGAAGATGGATATCAGAGAGGAGAAGAACCTGGATGAGACGACAGACAAAGGGGCGGAACTCATCGGAGCCCTGGGAAGGAAGTGTGGGCCCGTCAATTAGTGCTTGTAGATTTTGGCCGTCGCGTAGGAGCCGCTCCGGACTGGTGCACAGGAGGCCGACGACGGGAGGTGATGCGTCCGCAAGAGAGGCTGGCGACAGAGACTGCGGCAGAGGTGCTGGGGCGTCGTGGAAGGGCCGTCGCGCGCAGAGAGGGTGCTGCAGTGGGAGGAGCGGCCTGTCGGGAGGGTGGGCGTCGGGGTTGTCGGGACGAACAGAGGACCCCGCACAGGGGCCGTCGCATAGGGAAGCGGCGCAGACAAGAGAGCAGGTGTTGGACGCGTCGTCGCGCGCATGGCCGTAGAAGCCCCAACGACGAAAGACTGCCTCAGAGCAGCGGAGGGGCGACGACAAGACTTACTGCTCCCTGACCATGGAGGCCGCCGCCCTCTCAGCGGGGGAAATACCTAGATGTGCGTCGAAAAAAAAGGGACGGGAGGGATAAGGTTAGGATAGAACCTCCTCTGATACCATGTAGAATGATAAAAGAGGTAGACCCAAAACCCAAGGTGCCCTCCACGAGATTCTTCTCCACCTCCATTCCTTTTCTTCTATAATTCATGTTCGCCTTGAAGCTGGAATCAATGGAAGTTTTTGTTTTCTCTCTCACATTTCTAGATTCTTTTCAATTGGCGCTTTCATTGAGAAAAGTCTCGGCTACGAATAAAAGTTCTTAAGAGAAAAAAATGTCAAGAAATCGAATCTTGATCTGGTAATTGAGGCTGATGGTGTACACAGAGGATTCGAGAAGGCGCAACAGTTTAGGTACAATTTTGGAGGTGCTGGAACTCAATACGCAGTAGTAGAAAATCGACACACAGTGTTGCAGACGCCACACGGCATTTTGATCGTGAGTCTTGAACTGATGCAACAACTATGTACTCCAAGAAGTGGAGTCTGTTTGCAGAGAACATGTCGTAGCAGAGGCAGACGACTCGCTGCACAACAACCTTACTAACACGCACAAGGAGGATTCAATGCAGGAGGTAGGGTTGATTTTGTTCGAACGGATTAGGAGGCTGGCGGAGTGGCAGGTGATACCAAGGATGCCGATTTTTACTGGAGATGATCTTATGTCTTGGATCACCGAAGTTGAGAAATATTTTTCATACCATCAAACATGGGAAGAGTTGAAGATTTGGACAACATGACTACATTTGCAAGGTACGTTTGGTGAATGGTTTATGTTGTTGGAAGCATCAAAGACCGAGCTCTTGTGGTCTCAACTCAAAGAAGAGATTCTCTGGAAATATGGTAGCACAACAGTGGACAATGGCAAGATGACTCTGATTACTCATTCTGGGAGTTCTACTCGGAATGTTGTCAAAGGAAAGTTAGTGGTTGTGAAAGCAACTAAGGACGAAGATTAGAGGAAGGTTACCTAAGTAGATGTCAGAGGTCTGTGCAATGAAGAATGGGAGGAGCAGCTGATGCTAGAGCAGGTTGATTCAACTCTAGTACGGTAGGAAGAGACCGAGCAGGCACAAACCTGGTCCCTTGCTGAGTTTCCGCCAGCACCAGATGTTGCACAGAAATGGCAAGGATCAACCAAGAATGCTTCTTTTCTTGCTCTATACGGTAAGCCAAAGGAGCAACAGGAGTTACAGTTGGCGAAGCAGTGCTGGATGACGGCGTATGCAGGAGTCAGCGATGTTAGTATGCAAACTCAGAAGTGTCGGCTGCAGAGGGATGACAGAGATGGCATTTATCTTGTGAAGACTACTTTTAGCAGCAGGAGGTACGCTGTTTCCCAAGCCTCCGCCCTGGGCCACCACCATGGGCTTGTCCTTGGTGAAGTTGTCTGGATACTTTGTGCTTTGGCGGTAGTAGGAAGTCTAGGCCTATAACTGAAGGTCCAATCAATGGCTCATGTGTGGTATGGGAAAGTGAAGAGGGACACTGTTGGTAAAGGGGAATTTTTCCTGGACCATCTTCCAAAATCCAGACTGATTGATGTGAAATTCCAAATTCTGAAGCTGTTCAATCAATGGCCCATGTAGGAGTTGCTTCTTCAAAATCTGAAGCTGTTCAAATGGCGCCGATTGATGTGAAATTCCAAATTCTGGTCTATTCACTTTTTACCAAGGATCAAATTTCTAGGGAATGGGCTGGTCTTGATTGTCACGAGCCCCGCCTCCAATAGGCCTCGAGTTGGCAACTAGCACCGAGGGTATAATAGCATACATATGGGAGACATTACCTTGTAAGAGAACATGCAGAAGAGAGCGATAAAATACATACTTCAATCAACACCTGCTCAGACATATATAAATAAATCCTAAGTGCACACATGCAATGTCATACAGTACTAAAACAACTGAAAGGAAAACTACAAGTATCAAAAAGGTAAAGACGACAACGACCACGACACCCAAACAGTTGATGCCAAACCACGAGCTAGTAATATACGTGGGGTGAGCATAACAGTATACTCAGTAGGATCCTCCCCGAAGCCTCTCGTGCAAAAGATAAAGGAAGCATGCTAAAGCATAATGAATAACATTGAAACTAACTCACCACCTTAACAGGTATCCTAAGTTCCCAGCCTCATCATGGCTAACTCTCACCAAGTATCGCATTCAAGAGTGCATATAATATAGTAACAAAACAAGGGTACCCCGCCCCCGCCTCCCCACTGGTTTATGGCTCTGCCCCAACGTCGCATGTCCTGGGCCATCTCTCTCCAAAGTAAGCCAACCCGAAGACACCCGAACAAGTCATCACAACATGCACATCATGCATCACATCATCACATCATCCAATATCACATCTTCATATAATAACCAAGTAGTTTCTCGGAGCCACCTCGGCCCGTATGATGTGTATCATACATCAGGTATTATGCCTCCAACCATCACAACCCATACACCGAGTAAGGTACCTCAAACCATCATAGCCTATACACATCTTACCTATAATAATCTTTTGGATACTATATTCGGTGATACATGTATGTGAATAACCACAAGCCATTACAACTCTCTACACACATATATGAGAAAACTAACCGCCGTGCATACTAGCACATATACACCGAGTAAGGTACCTCAAACCATCATAGCTTATACACATCTTACCTATAATAATTTTTTGGATACTATATTCGGTGATACATGTATGTGAATAATCACAAGCCATCACAACTCTCTACACACATATATGATAAAACTAACCGCCGTGCATACTAGCACAAAACCAAGAGAAGAGAGCAGGGCCAAAGGGGATAGTCAACCATCCATCTTCCCACCGGGATGTTGGGGAAAACACCCTCCTAGCGTCTACAGGGTGTTAGTTGCCCTAATCGACATGGGTGTGGTAGCATATGAGATCGCAAAATATACAAGATATAATATAGCTCACAACCACACTATGGGCATAACCTAGTCTTAGACTCAATTGCAGCTAACGTTACTCGGACTCCCTGCTGCCACTGTTAATACTAGATATCCTATAAGCACACAAACATTTAAAAAGCTAAATTAAATTCATTTTTTTCTTTCATCAAACAATTCACTTTATGTTAATTAATTCAATAACCATTAATTAATCAACAACATTATTCCGGATTACATTACTTAACCATCAAGCCAAGTCCATGCCCTACCGACATAATCCAAACTGAGTCCACTGTTTCTTAAGATTAACATCTTTTCATCATTTGCATTCCATCAACACTAACCCCATGGGTTAAGTCATTTATTAAACATTATTAACATCATTCCATAATACATGCACTATAGGAAAACCATCCTAAGCTACCATCAAGAGAAAACATGCAACCAAACACATCCATCCCCCTCAAGCGGTGAGGAAATGAATGCATATAAAACAAGCAATCCAGCCATCGACCATTAAACAAATTCATTTCAAGCAAGCATTCAACTTTATCACATCAACAGGTAAGCACAACTTCGACCCGTTCCATCGTCTCCGGTGCCATCCCCGACACCCACATGCATATCCTGACGCATATGCATCTCGCCATCAAAGGCGTTAACTGCTGCCACATCATTTGGGCCTTCTCGCCCACATCACATCATCCATTTCAGGCTCAGCCATCCCAGACTCATATCACATCGCATGACGAAGCTCACATCCAGAGCACATCACTAGGAATTAAGAATCAAACATTGTCAACAGGGCAATCTAGGCCCTAAAACAAGGCATTGTGCCTTCACATGAAAATGAGCTCTCATGGCTCCAACACAGGGCTCTTGACCTTCTCAAATAGACAGACAACTCAGGCCCTAACAATTATCTTTATCCACAATCGGTTTTTATTCTTTCTTGAATTAACCGATTCATTTTTCACAGGTTCGGCAACCTAAGACATCAAACTATAACAAACTACTAAATTAATTAAACAATTAATTTAAACATGCTTCCCAATATACATTCTGATTTCAACAAACTTGTGGAATTACAATTTATTAACACGCCTTTAATTCTTTTCATCAACAATCATTAACATGCTTCACATTCTTTATCAAATTCCATCAACACATGAAATTACATATTCAATTAAACATGCATATTCACATCAATTTGATTATTATCAAATTTCAACCATCAGATTCATTAAAGTTGCCACTTTATTCTCCAGCCAATTAATTATTAATTAATTTTGGTTTTACGTACTTTACCATGTTCCATAAAAAACGAGCATAACAACACATTGCATAAGTATAGCATAGACTGTGCACATTATATAACAAATAAAGAGGCAAACCGTTATCAGAGTTGAAAGCAACGACAGACGATCACAATCCAATTCTTTATTAATCCGGTTCAATCTTCATTAGGATGATTCCATTGCCATCTAAGGGGCTAAACCATGCTAACTTTAAGATTGCATGTAAATAACAACAGGATTCCACGACTCCCAAGGAAAAGCTTCGGAACCTCCAAAGCAAACAGGAAGGAACGAAGGGAACAACCTTCATTTTCGAGTCGACAGATATTGGACTATCAAAATTTTCACATCGTAAAGATTTAATTCGAACTATTGCGGATCTCTTTAAACTTCACACGCAAGGACGCGGTTACAACTTCAACCATTTTAGAAAATCAAGGATATAATTATCTTTAATGAATCGGCTTTTGAAGGCCCTTGATTAGCGCTGTCGGAAGACCCACATGACTATTTTCACGAAATTGGCGGAAATCTCTAGGTGGCCGATTCCATGTAGCCCAAAGCACATGTAGCCAAAAGCCCTACGTAGCCGATTCATGTAGCCGATCCACCCAACCGATCTATCCACATAGCCGATCGCTCATGTAGCCGATTCACGTAGCCGATCGCTGACATATCCGAGCGCTCACACAACCGATCCATCCACGAAGCCGATCCATCCACGAAGCCGATCCATCCAAAGTGATGATCAATCTCGGTATGTTTAGTACGCTCATGAAAAGCTAGATTCCTAGTAATCTTGATTTTTGCATGATTGTCGCAACATATCTGTGCAAGAAATGCTAAGCCCATAAGATTTCTGCCGTCACATTTGTCATGGTTTGGTGCTTTGACCCAACACTCGAGCGAGATACAATAGTTTGATTCCTGCTTTGCTCAGAGATTAGATTTCCACTAATGAATGCAACATATCTTGATTTGGGCTTGTGAGGGGACAAACAACTTGCATGATCAATATCACAAAATGCATCAACTGTGGTGTGCCCATGATCAGAGTACAACAGTTCCTGATTTAGTTCCCTCTTGAATTTGACAATGCAAAACACAACATTCCGCTGCAGTGTAGTTAGATTATCCATGAAGGCTTATCTTTCTTACAACGTAGACAATTTCGGGTCAAGTCTAGTGTTATAGTTTGGTTTGTCGACAAGTCGATGATACTTATCAGGTTAGGGAAATACCTTACTCCTCTGCATGTAGAGATCTCTCACTTCGCCCGAGAGGGGTGTCAACATCGGACAATTCTGGCTCTTGAAGCAGATCCAATGCATACTCCCATTGAGATGAGAAAATGCTTTGTGAGACCGCAATCCCTAAAATGTACTTTAATGAGCCCAAATCCTTTGTCTGAAAGGTTTGATAAAGAAAAAACTTGAGTCGAAAGATCATCGCTGAATCACTGCCTTTGAAAGGTTTGATAAAGAAAAGATTCGAGTCGACAAATCATCACTAAATCACCGCCTGTAATCGCAATACATCCAGACAAGCAATGAGTGGGATGCTGCCGGCAGTGGACTATTGATAAAAAACCGAAGGTTTTTTTTGAACTCTAGAAAGATCAAAGCCTATCATGACGGTGCAAAAATGACCCAACCATATCTACCGAGACTGCTCCATATAAATATTGATAGAGACAACACACCTTGGAAAACTCTCCCTGAGCAACAAATCCTGGCGATTACTCCATATAAACTTCCTCATCTAGAAAACCATGGAGGAAGGTGTTTTTGACATCCAACTAGTGAAGAAATCCATGGTAAGATACGACAATAGAAATCAATAAATGAATTGATGCCATTTTGGCCATTGAGTGAATTTTACAAAATAATCAATCCTGTATTTTTGGGCATACCACTTGGCGACAAGCGCCGAGAGTCATTTGCATTAACACAAACAATATATACCCACATGCAATCAACCACTTGCTTACCTGGGGGAAGAAAAAACAAATACCAAGTATGATTGTTCTCTAGTGCATGAATCACATCAAACATTGTCTGCAGCCAACATGCTTGTGCTTTGACCTCGACTAGAGTTCAAGGGAAAATCGTTGCAGCCAAGGTACAAATAAATGCTGCAGTTCGTGTGCTCATAGGCCTTGGTAACTGTGGGTATCGATAGGAGATTACTGGCAAGTGCGCTCACCTTTACTCAAGGCAATAGGGAGATCCTCAGTGGCTAGTGGTGTACTGCAGGTGAGACATTATGCATGTGACGGGTATAAATTAATCCAAAGCTGGAACCACCAAGCTTGGGAGAAGTTGATGTTGAAGGTGGGACCGGAGGAACGATACCAAATCGAAGACCACTAACCTCAGGATGAGATGGTAAGGTAGGGGTAAATGGATTAACACTGAATGAAAGGCAAATTTCTGGGTCAGTGGTCAAGATTGTTGGTGGATCCAGAGAAGATGCAAATGGCGATGTCTTGACAAAGGCAACATCAACAGACATAATGCGGTGTCCTGATTTTGGGGAATAACAACAATACCTGCATTGTGTATTAGAACTTAGAAAGATGCATTGAAGGGAATGAACATCAAACTTGGTGCGAGTGAGACGAACATCACGACAATAACACAAACAACTGAAGACCCAAAGTGGGAGCGAGTGTGGTGGATAAATTGTGATATGTAGTCTCCCCTTCAAGGACTGGCAGAAGATGTTTGATACAATAAGTTGTTGTCAAAATAACATTACGCCAGAAAGGGGTGGGAACCTTCATAAGAGAATGAAGGGCCCAAGGGGTTGTGATTCTTGCGCTCCGTGACACCATTTTATTTAGTTGTATCATGACAAGGAACGTGGAAAAGGTGGTGGTCAAATTTTCACGGTCATTATCTGAACGTAAACATTTTATGAAAATGGAAATTGATTTTTTTATTTCATGATAGAGTGAGCAAAACTTGGGAAAAAACATTAGCTCGAGTTTTCGGTAGATAGACCGAGACATGTGAGAAATCATCAATGAATGATATGTAATATCGGTAGTCCATTTTACTAGGGACTGGGCAGGGGCACCACAATTTAGAATGAACTAAATTAAATGGACTCGTGACTTGCTTTTGATGTCGGGTAACATGGGTGACGTGGTGATGCTTGGCAAGATGACATGGCTCTTAATCAATAAGTGAAAAAAGCTCTCAACTTTGGATATAGATGCCGAGGAACTAGCACAGGCGGAATACATGTCAGAAGTTAATTTCCTGAGCATGAGCAGAAAGGGATGGACATGCAAGAGATGTTGGTGATTCCAACATTTGCACCTTCATGCTGTCTTTCTTTACCAAAAACTTAATTTATCGATAGCTCCTGAAAAATAACACCCATTGGTGAAAATATATCAGAGCACTGTAAATCACGAGTGAGCTTACTGATGGACAACAAAATGAACGGGCTACATGAAACGTAAGCCACTGGAGAAAGTGTAATCGTAGGAGTGACTTTGCCGGCACTGAAACCAGCTATGGATATGAGTGAGCCATCAGCCACAATGATAGCACTGCCATCTGAGATTGGGTGCTAGGACTGAAAAACATCTAGATTATTGGTAATATGATCAGAAGCACCGGAGTTCAATAGTCATATACAGTAGGCTGAGATAAGAAAGCAAAATGATGATTAGTCTGAGCAAATAAAGAGGGAGATGGCGAGCTAAGGGATGGGGAGATTAGTTTGTTTGGTTTCTCGGCTGGAGAGCTTGGGCGAAAGAGCAGTGGGACCTTCCGAGTATACTTTTAAAGCTGTTAAGCTGTTATTCTCTACTGTTATACCTCTTCTTCTCCTTCCCCTGTAAAGCTGTTATTCTCCACTGCTATACTTACAAGTTGTCTCCTAAAAGGGTGGGGGGTGGGGGGGCTATGGGTTCAAGAGTCCTAACATTTGATCAAACTTGCCTCTATGATGATGACACTAATGGACGGAGTGGAACAATGAATCAAGCAGATCAATACTACGCTCGCATCAATCTGACAGAGCCAGATGGAGCACGATCATTGGTGATGTGAACAGGCTTTTCAAGAACAAAGGAAATTCCGAACGACCTTCTGCAGTTTCATCGATGGCGCATTGCCTCATCAGGAGACGAAGCCACAACAGGAGGATGAGCGGTCCTTGCTGGTTATTGATGAGTCCGGTATGCGTTCGAACGTCGACGGTGGCAAGGAGAAGTGAGAGCAGGATGCGAATGGGCCGTCAGATGCGTCTGGCAAGGCGCCGGTGCACACATGGCATCAGGCGCGACTGGAAGGGTGTTAAGCTACCAGAAGCACAGTAAAAGCTGTAGTATGTACTTCTGTGTGGTAAAGCAGGATTTCAGGAAATAAGAATGAAAGCAGCAGGAAATTAGGGAGAAAAAAACTCTCAGGAGGCCCCATGAATCTCCTGCCCAAGCCCTTGGCTGAACCCTTCTAACAAACTAACTCCCATATGCCCCCTCAAGCTCCCGCCTGTGGCTTAAAGCAGATTCCCGGTCCCTTTCCCCACATGGTAGTCAGCTGGTCTAACTGTCCTAACAACTTGCCTATTTTCAGGTTGGACATTTCTGCCCCTCCTAGAATATACTTGCCATGCATTGGGCAAGTCGCGGGCTCTATTTTATTTGCCGCCTCTTGGGAATCAGTCTTGCCCTCAAGACTGAAGGATGAAAATTGTTTTTTGAGAACAAGCTCATCTTCCCATGTCGTGTCTTCCACTCGGTTGCTCTACCATTTGATCAAGTATTGAGGCTGAACAAATCCGTGCCACGTTTGTAAGCGCTTAAGACAGCCTCAGGAATGAGAGCATCTTAGGTCTCACCTGCTAGATCTGGGGGAAGTGTGGGTTGGACAGACTGGGACCGAGCTTCTGTTTGAGTTGGGAGACATGAAAAACTAGGTGTACATGAGCAGAGGGAGGTAAATTCAGCTGGTACGCCACAGGGCCAATCTGTTTCTGATTAGTGAATGGGCCATAGAAGCGGGGTGATAACTTTTGACTGATGCGGCAGGCAAGGGTATGCTGTTTATGTGGACGCAGGTGGACGTACATCTTGTCGCCCACCTGGTAGGCCACTGGGCGTCGATGTTTATCAGTGCACTGTTTCATAAAATCTTGGGACCGTCGCAAATGGTATTTGAGTTGTTGTAAAGCCTCAGCACGCTCTTTTAATGCATGAGTGACAGCTGCAACCTTAATTCCGGAAGGCATGAAATTCAAAACAGTGGGAGGAGGTCTGCCATAAATTGCCTCAAATGGAGTTTTATTAATAGAAGCAGGCCACGTGGTGTTACAGCAGAGTTCGGTCTACGGAATCCAGAATGGCCACTGTGTGGGCTGTTCGCTGGAAAAACACCGTAGCTAGGTTTCTAGACAGCGGTTGACCACCTCAGTTTGGCTATCGGTTTGGGGGTGATAAGCGGAACTGAGTTTCATTTTGGTGCCCTGAAGTCTGAATAATTCAGTCCAAAAATGGCTAATAAAAATGGGGTCTCGCTGTATAGTGGTGTTTGAGGGGAAGAAAATGACCATATTTGGAGAGGTGGTCCACAATCACCAAGATTACGGTGTAACCTTGAGGCCGGGACAAACCAGAAATGAAATCCATGGAGAGTGGAGTATTTGTTACGTTGGCAGACGGTGCACTGGCAGACATACTCCTGCACCTGTTTCTTTATTCCAACCCAATATAAATTGGCAGCCAGCTTGGGGTATGTGTGGTAAAAACCGGAATGTCCTCCTTGGGGTGTGGAATGAAACTTGGCCAATAAGCGAGGCACCCAGGGGACGAAGCTGGGATGACTAGTCGACCTTTATGTCGGAGTATACCCTGAGTAAAGGTGAATGCTGGATAAGGGCTGGGGTCTGTTTGGACTGCTGTAAGGATTTTGTTCAAGGGCCAGCTGAAACATCTTCTAAGAAGTGAGGGTGCGTCTCCCAAACAGGGGAGGATTGCAACAATTGTAGCTTGACTGGATCATCCCGTGGAGACAGGGCATCAACCGCTGTATTCTCTCGGCCAGGGCTTATATTTAACCTCGAATTGATAACCAAACAGTTTGGCTATCCAGCACTGTTTGAGAGAAATCAGGGAGGGCGAGAATTGGAGCTTCAGTGAGGAGTTGTTTGAGGCGTTGGAAGGGCTAAACTGCTTCAGTAGTCCAGTGGCAATAGGGAGATGAACGGAAGGCGCGGTTGGGACGTCGGTCGCATCTGGCCTGAATGCATTTTCGCCGGCAAATATGACTGAAAATGAGAACACGGAGCCAGCTACACTTGGTTTGTCACCGGACGACGTGCGACAACAACAAACATGGAGGAAGCTGGTGCGCTTTCAGAAGGAAACAGTGATGAGGAACAACACGAGAGGCATGTGGTGCTTGGCGTTGCACGGGATCAGATTCCGATTGCCAGGAGAGACCAGTTTTGGGTGATCGGCAAGAAGGATTTTCTGTGGCCACAGCAGGAGGTCGAGCGTCCAATGCTGGTAATGGGAGTATCTGGCTCACGTATTTCGGGTTTAAGTGGCAAGGCGGCTCCAGAGTCGAATACGACCTGGATGGAGTCTGCTGCTGGGTTGGGCCACCAACTGGAAAAGATGCAGCCTGGAGAGGAGAGGATGCTGCACTGAGGGGCTGAGTGACCTCTGCTGGAGTTGAGGTTCTCAGGAAATTGGTGCAAACGGAAACAAACAACGGCGTGGGGGAGGTTCTCAGTACGTCAACCCCCTCTCGGGAAATTGGCGCAGACGGAAGCTGGTGCAGAAGCGACTCTGCCGTCTCGGTCCCCCCCCTGCGTTGCTTGAACTGCATTCTGCAACATCAGGAGCTGTGGAGGTGCAGGGGGGTGATGTGGTGACTCTGTCCAGACTGACATCGATGGTGGAAGGTCCAGGGAACCCCTAGCTGCATCTCCCAAACTCTGGTTTGAAAAAACGGGAGGACCATCCAGGAGATTGCTTGGAGCGTATGTGCAGAAAGGGGGCATCACAATCTATTTCTTTTCCTCAGTCTTGAGGAGGGGTGACAAGTGACAGTGACCATGCCTCGCCACAGCTGGTGTAGGTGTACAGCAGATTCTAGAAAGGGTGTAGTTTTAAATCTTGAGGGGGAATTTGTTAGGTCAGCTCACCTGGGGGCTAGGGAGTTGGTTATAAAGAGGGAGCTGGCGAGCTAAGAGAGCTTTGGCGGAAGAGCAGCAGGGGAGGCTGCTGTGGCAAGACGCTCATTGAGGGGGAATTTCTTCTCCTTCCTCTTTAAAGCTTTTATTCTCCACTGGTATACTTCCAAGTAGTCTCCTAGAGGGGGCTACGGGTTAAATAGTCTGATCAAACACAAGCACTGGAGGAGGCTGGTCACGTTGATGTTGTGATCATTTTGGACAGGGATGCGCCACCTGGATTAGACACAGTAAAGAGAGCAACCAAGATCTGCACCAGCCAGCACCTGACTAGCCCACCATTATTTTCACAACTGACAGATAGATGCAGCATCACGAATCCTGCAATCAGTGAGCCTTCAAATAGCAAAAACGAATCAGAATAGTAATAGTAGTGCTGAGTAGGAGAGTGCAAAGTGAGGGGTGCACAGCTCAAATGGAGGCCCACAGGTTCTGGGCATGTGCACGGAGGAAGTGCACAACACCGGAGCGCCTGGCACAGCCTGGTGTGCAGCTTGCCCGAGGCTTGCGTGCTGTGCACACCTTACCTAATGTGAGCACTGCAGGCGCGGCTGTGTGATGTGACCTGATGGGTTGCGTGGCCAAGGGTTGGTTGCCTGCTGTGGTTTGTCCGTGCTTGGCTGGGTGTCATGGTGGAGCTGAGGGCTGCTTGAGAAGGACGGCAGGAGGGTGGGGCCTGCGCAGGAGCGAGAGAGAGAGAGAGAGAGAGGGAGAGAGAGAGTAGAGATGGTGGGATAAAAATTTCAAACTAGCGGGATAATGAGATAAGTTACGATACACCTAGATATGCCTGCAGATCGGATACCTTTCTATTCCAACATCACCCTGGAAGTGATATCATGTAATTTATATATAGTTGACTGTATAGAGATTTGCTCGGTGTTTGCAGGTTTTAATTCCTTCTGTTTAATGATGAGTGTTGCTGCAGGTTCATTGTGGGAATGGAAAGGCATTCTTACCAGAAATCTTGGGTTTTCACTCGACACGTTGACACTGTTAATGGCACTCGGGCACTATGGATATATTTGGTGGCTTCATGGCTTGGCATTGCATCTTGTGGATTTATTTCTCCTCCTGAATATACGTGTACATATTATCCTTCCCGTCTCCCCACCACCACTGCAAATACAATAACTTCTGTTTCAATCATTCTTACTAAACCTATCTGCTTTGGATTTACTTTGCACTTTGCTGTGTAAATCCACGGGGCACACATGGATTTACTTTACATGGATTTATCTGATATTTTAAACAGGCCTTGGTGAGTGCAATTGTAAAGCGGGTCAGGGGTTTTATCAGATTAAGGGTGGCTTTATACATTCTCCACGGGGCACTCCCTGACGCGACATCTGAAGAGCTACAGGCATTTGATGATGAGTGTGCTATCTGCAGGGTATGCTGAACCATGTCTATTTTTTTTTTTTAATTTGATTGTTTTCTGAACGAAGTGGCCTGAATACAGGAACCAATGGCCAAGGCTAAAAAGCTAGCTTGCAATCACTTTTTCCACCTTGCTTGTTTGAGATCGTGGTATGTTATTTCTTTAGAGAATGTTGAATTTGTACGCCACTTTTAATGAGGCTGACTTAATCTTGACGAAAGGTTGGATCAAGGGTTAAATGATGTGTATTCATGCCCCACTTGCCGAAAGCCACTTTTTGTAAGCCCCGGGGATGCTGATCAACATAGGAGAGATGGCTTGAATGATGAGCAACTTGCACGGCAAATTAGTTTGGGACTCGATCATGAAAGACCTGTTCAAATAGGGCTGTTTCCAAATCTATCTGGAAATCATCTGGAAAGTGGAAGCTGGAGGTATTGTGCCCCCGTCCCCCTTTCTCACACACGCATATTAATAATGAGAGATTGTTTCACTTTTGCAGAAGTGCGGGGCTAGATTCAAGTTGGTTGCACAGTTGGCCAAACCCAGATGTTGATGGAGCTGGCTCATCGAATGGCGACAGGTCAGTGAGGTTTGGGAGAGTCCAGATGATGATGCGGCAGCTCGCGGCTGTGGGAGAATCCTATGCCCAGACTGCCCTTGAAGAAACTTCTTGGAATCTGTGGCCCCTGAATCCCTCCCCTCCTGCTTCCGCTGCAGCTGTGCAGTTTCCCACGGGTGATGGTGGTTTGCATACAAGACCCGCGAGCGACAACGTAGCAAACATGCTTGCCATGGCTGAAACTGTACACGAGGTGTTGCCTCAGATCCCGGAAGATTTGATTTTCCAGGTATGGATCGGGTGGGGTGCCTTTTTATATATTGATCATTTTTTGGTTTGAAGTTTGATGGAATTTAAAAATTCCAGGACTTGCATCGAACGAACTCGGTTGCTGTTACGGTGAATAATCTTCTCCAAATGTGAATTTGTAGGGCATGTGTTGATTGTGGAGAACGAATGGGCGCGTATGCTTTTACCTCCCCTCGTTATAGTTTGTATGTATATCCCTTTGTAACGATATTTGGAATATTAATGTTGAAGAAAGGGTTAACTAGAGTGGGTGGAGAGACGCTAGGGGTGGGAGGGCCCGGGTGGGAGTGGATAGAAATTAACAGTACCATCCCTGTTACGTTAAGAAATAGAAAGAGTTAACACCGCCATCCTTGTTACGTTTTTTAGGGGAAAAAAAACATGAAAAATCTTAAAACAGTATTAATATAATTTAATTGACATGTAATTAGAAATGACGACCGGTCAGGGGTCAGGGGTCAGGTCTGGAATGCCAGGAGGGGAGACCCATCAAATGCGCAACCTTAACCCGCTTACATCCTATGTTGTAAGAAGTATTGTGAAAGGTATAAAATATATAACCATGATATTGATTCAAATATTTAAAGAACATTTCATTTGAATAAATAGAAAAACTTAGTATTAAACATCTCATGTCCACTTAAGATGCATGCATAAAATTTTTATTTAAGAAAAAATAAGAACATTATGTTGGTTTGGTTCACCTAATGAATTTAATGTTTTATGATAATAAATTGTTTTTTAGTTAAATTGTGAAAATTGGCTTAGTCTTGATCTACTGTTGTTATCTATCATTAGTTGAAATGGGCCATCGTTAGTTAAAGTGATCTATCGATTTAAGGTAGTGTCAGTTAAACAAGCTACCGCAAGTTCAATTTTGCGACCATCAGGACCCACCGTCATATAATGCTATTGTTCATTAATGCTATCGCCAAGGCAAAGCTACTACTACCGCCAAGAGCATCTACCATTGAAGTGAAACTACCGTAGTTCACTAAGTGATGCTACTGCTAAGCTGCTACAGCTAAGAGCTATCATAAGAAGCCAGAGCTACTGCCAGTTCAAGAAGCTAATGTTAAAGTTACTACCATCGGAGAGCTTTTGTAGCTATCCAGAATTAATTTTAAAATTAATTCTCCAATAGTTTTTTTTATGCATTTAATGCGACAGAAGCACGTAAATTTAAGAACTATTCTTAAATAACTTCACGACTGTCTACAACAGATAATTGGACCACCCGGAACACTATAAATTCAAAAGAGCTTCCTCATGCACGCAACACATGCATGGGCATACAAATACACATATAAATTAGAATAAAAAAAAATCTTTGACCCACGTGTGTGGAAGAACACTGGACAAATGCTGACTGAGAACAAAAGATTCTTTCCAAACTTCCACGACACTCTATTTTCCTGCACTTCTGTGCAAACTCGGTTGAGGCTTCACGAGGAGTCTTTCAAAGACATATGAGCAACCAAAGTTATTCGGATTGAGCAACACTACATTTTCTCATTTTTTTTTCTTGCTATTTTTTTAGCATACTTTCGAGCTGTGTTTCTGTTTTACTCTATTTCTAAAACCCAGTCTCCCACACAAAACTGACGAGTATTTGACACAGTTCTTTTCATTTTTATTCCCATGTACAACTGTGGAAGCGGTCATATGTGATCTGAAACCTTTTTATCCCACATATAATTATGGAAGAGGTTTCGTGTATTGATAGCCTTGTGTGCTATTGTTTGTAAAACCTGATCCAGGTTGTGGATCAACTTATTTATTAATAAATTACTTGGCAACAGGTGATGTGCTTCATCTGTTTTACTTTCTTTGTTTTAAACCAAACCGGTTTATGTTTTTCTAGATCATTAAACAAATCTTTACCCTGATAGTTAACTTAAATTAATGTTTTATATAAAGTGTTCAATACGAGTAAATCACTTTCAAAAGTTAACTTATTTTCAAAAGTATTTTAACTGAGACGTGATCAAGTTTTTGAGAAGTTTTTCTAAAAATCAAATTATATAATTCTAAATTTTTTGTTAACTAGACATTTTTATTAAATTGGGGGATATATGTTTTAAAATTGTTTTTAACAGAAATTTTAAACTCAATTCACTGCTTTCTTGAGTTGTTTAATGGGACCAACATTTGGTATCAGAGCATTTCAAAAATACATTTTAATGTGATCTAGTTTTACCTAAAGGTCTTAAATTTCTATTTTATCTAGATTTATATCTTTATGAATAATATTAAGCTTGAAGGAACTGCCACTAATCGACAACCTTCTTTTAATGGAACTAACTATGCTCAATAAAAGATTAAAATAATAATTCATACAGAGAGCATGAGGTTTGATATTTGGAATGTTATCGAATATAAATATGAGATACTTAAAGCCCCTAAAAAAGAATGGAGTGATGCCACTAAGGCTGCATATGATTGTAGCTATAAAACTATGAATGCATTATACTATGCTTTAGGTGAGGATGAATTTAACCAAATATCTGCTTGTACAACTGCTTTTGAAATATGGGATACACTGGCTATTTCCTATGAAGGAACTTCCAATGTTAAAAAAATTTATTTGAATAATTATACTTTTAAATATGATACTTTCAAGATGAAGCCTGATGAATCTATTTATGACATGTATCTCAGGTTCAATGAAATAGTCAACACGATGCACGCGCTTGGAAAGACAATTGCTGATAAGGAGTTTCTATTGAAGGAACTCATTGGAAAACTCATGATGTATGAAGAAGAACTGTAAGTGAACTAGGAAGAGGATGGTGAACCCAAAAGGAAGTCAGTAGCCTTCAAAATTTATGACTCAAAACTAAAAGGGTAGATCAATGTTAAGAGTTAAAGTGATGATGAATCACCATTTGACAGTGATATAGAAATGACACACCTAGCCAGATGTTTCAAGATATTCTATAGGAAGAAGAAGTTTATGAAGAAATCAAATTACATAGGTTAAGTATGATAATAAGGGCAATTGGAGAAAAGAATGGAAAAAGGATGATTCAACAAATGAGATAACCTGTTACGAGTGTAAAAGGGAAGAACACATCAAAGTAGAGAAACTCTCACTAGAATGCTTAGAAAACAAACCACACATAAATACACTATTGGAATTGGTTATCAACCTGGTCAGAGAAGGATTTATAAAAATAAATTTATCCCCAATTCTAGTTCTACCAAATATGTAAACACTTCTTAATCCTATGGGCCCAATAAGGTTTTTATTTCAAAAAGTCTAAGATCTACCTATAGGAAACTAGTAAAACAATTTTGGATTTCTAAAGCTCTTATTACTAACATTTATGGATCTAAGAAAATATGGGTACCAAAATCATTTCTTGTTTAACCTTTTGCTATAGGAAACCTACCTAAAGAGTACCAATAAGCACTTATGATATCTGGACAGTGGTTGTTCCAGACACATGAATGGAGACTATCCAAGCTTCAAGAACCTTCTTTATGTAGCTGATTTGAATTCTTTATTTTCTCAAAATATTTCTTATTTAAGTTCCTTTCACAAAGAGTCTTGAATTTGGCATAAAAGACTATACCATTGAAATATACACTCTCTTAGGAAGCTAACTAGGAAAGGATTAGTCAAGAATCTTCCTAAATTAGAATTCCCAACAAAGTTTGTAATCCCTATCAAAAAGGAAAGTAGCACAAAATCTATTTCAAACCAAAGAAAGAAGTTTCAACTTCTCAACCTTTAGATTTGGTTCACATGAATTTATTTGTACCTTCTAGAGTTTCTAGTTTAGTAGGAAAACATTATGCCTATATTATAGTGGATGATTATTCAAGATATACATGGGTGTTTTTCCTTTCTCATAAAAGTGAAGCGCTTTCCTGTTTTTCTAAATATGCTAGATCTGTAAAAAATCTTAGTGGACTTAGAATTAAGACCTTAAGAAGTGATTATGGTCGTGAGTTTGAAAATCAATAGTTTGAACCATTATACTCACAACATGGCTATAGTCACAACTTTTCTACTCCGAAGACCCCACAACAGAACGATGTAGTAGAAAGGAGAAATAGAACCTTTTAAGAGATTGCTCGGACCATGCTCAATGAGTATGATTTACCTATTTATTTTTGAGAAGAAGTTATGAATACAACTTTTTATATAATTAATAGAGTTTTAATTAGATCACTTTTAAAGAAAACCTCATATGAATTATGGAATGGAAGAAAACCAAAAGCTAATTACTTTAGAGTTTTTGGTTGTAAAGTCTTTATACTCAATACAAAGGAGAATTTAGACAAGTTTGCATCCAAAAGCGATGATTTTTTTATTGGATATTCTATAACCAGTAAATCATACAGGGTATTTAATAAAGGGACTAAGATTATAAAAGAATCTATACATGTGAAGTTTGATGAGACAGGTTGTAACAACCCAAACTTTTATCAATGCAATTTGTCCCTTCTTATAGTAAGGTCATAATCAATCACATTAGGAAACACAATGCCACATTATGATTAAATTAACTACATGTGACCTTTAAACATAAATTTTCCACTTCTATGTTTTGAATTTTGAAAATATGATATACACGATTGCGATCAGTAAGATGTTTGGAGTCCAATAGGACAAACTTAATTTTTGGTGAATAGTAACATGTCCTTATGAATAGTAACCCACCCTTATGAATATAAATATGACCCTTATGAATATTAAGTTATCCAAAAGAATAGTAACCTCACCCATGAATGTATAAATAAAATTTAGGCATCTTATAAGTGACAATATGACCATAGTAAAAGTATTTGTATTTTTGTAAGTCATAAATAAATAATTATAATTAATTAACTAATTTAAAAGAAAATTCATTTTACTATTTTTTTTTTCATAAATTAACAATTATATGTCTTCTGGTTTTAATATAATTTTATAAGACATTACGTAATTTTTGAAAGCATTATAAAATCAGTTTTAATTTTAAAATCTGTATTTTTCAAGTAATTTATGATTTTAATTAAAAATTAAATTAATCATATTTAGAAAATTATTTTCATAAAACGGAGTTAATTTTTTTATTCTACACGTCAAAAAATGGTTAGGGTGAATTTTTGGGATTTTTATGAAATATTTGAATTTTTGGTGAATACTAAAATACATTAATTTATCGTATAAATATATTATAATTTAAATCCACTATTCCTGACATCATGAGTGATGTAAGCACCCAAATCTAGAACTCACATGCACTTATTACTGTTATTGGTCATAGAGTCATCACTATTGCTTGTCTTGTGGAGAAATAATAAATTAATGAATATAATATTGAGAAAACCCCTCTCCCCTCCACTATAAATACCACCCCTCACACCCTCATTACTTCACACCTATCAAGATTCAAGCCTTGTCCAAATTCTGCCCAAATCTCTTCCCTATCCCCTCCCCCAAATCCAACATCTCTTGGTCTAATTAAAAGACCAAAACCGCTTCCCTAAAGAGGCTCTCAAAGGAGATAAACTCAAGAGGTAAATTCCGCTTTCTGATTCTTTTTATTTTCTTTCAAGTTATTTTCGTTTCTTTTTTCTTTACTCATCTACCTTCACCCAAATGGTATGATAACTCTAGTAACATACATGTACTGGAATTCTATTATGCTAATGGGATAGTTTATCATAATATATCCTTCCCCCTCCTTTTATACTATAAATGAAAACACCATCCGAGATGTGTTGATTTATCACATTCAAGGACGATGGGTTTTCAATTTGTATTACCATCTTCTTGACTGGTCATGAAACCATTTTAATGGTTGAAAAAAATTATAATATATGTATTTTATCTTATTTAATGTTCTGGAATCCTTATACATTCATGATATAAAATAATAACACAAACAAGTTCATTGTGAGCAAAACCGCCAAATCGATCCAAGCATTTATCATTAAAATTATATCTAATGATTCATCCTCATGGTATATAAAAAAATTCATCATTTTTACCTCTTTAATGTCACTAATATTATTTATTAGTAATTTTGGTAGTTATCCACTTTTTATAAAAACTTCCATCCATGAATACAAGTGAACCATTCATGAAAACAAAGAAAATAAACACTCCCGAACAATGAACTTAAACACTATAACTCATCCAAAGACCCATGAAGGAACTTAATAAAGTCATAATGAATCAAATTCATGTATAAAAGGTTTTGTAATTTCTAATTAATGAATCTAATATGATTATACAGGACATTAAAATGAAGAAATCATTCATATATGAGGTAAGGGGAAATTTTCACTCTTCACTCATGGTTAATGGTTCTATGTAAAGAATGATATTCCCTATTTATTTTGAAAAAAAATGTTTATGAATGTATGCTTTCTAATGTGAAACCCATTTCTTTCCATGTTTTATTTTATGTTCAAGTTTGACATATTTTTAATGTGGAATGCATGATAATGTAAATGTTATGATGAGATGGGTGCGCCCAGAATTATATAGCGCAATATGAATGTTTGAATGTGACGGGTGCGCCCTAAATTATACAACACTCCAATGCATTGTGTAAAGTGATGAATCTCATGAGTTAAAGTGAAATGATGTGTGAACATGATGCTAGATTTTTTCACAACTATGCGCGGTAGTTAACCACCAACACATGATGTTTCATTTTTATGCATTACCACATTCCAAGTCTTTTCCTAATGTTTCCTCTCATGATTATGATCCTATGACTATGTTATGATGATAATGATTATTCTCATCCCATGTTATGTTGTTTCATGTTCTTATCTATCCTATTACTGGGCTTTTAGTTCACCCCATTTTTAATGTATATCCTCAGGTGACTACATGTACTAAGGAGAATTCAAGAGCCAATAAGAAGCAAGAGAAGAAGGAATTAAATAAATGTTTTGTGTTGTAAATGTTATGTATAGTACTAGTTTTCCCAAGACACTAAACCTTTGGATCCTCGGTGTGTAATGTTTTTGTGTTGTTTATCACTAAAATGATGTAAAAGTAAAGTAAGAAAAGTAGGGTCACTATACAGGTCCACATGAACCCAAGACCACTTCACCTAGTGAAAAATCTATTAGAACCTTTGTAGAAAAATATCCCAGTTCTGAGAAACAGCTTGAAATTAAACCTATAGATGAAAATGAAGTGTCAAATACCTCTATCCTTAGAGCTATTAGGACTCATAGATATAATCCCTTAGATGTAGTTATAGGAGGCCTATATAAAGGAAATTAGACAAGAGATTTTCTTAGAAACCAAGTTGAACATTAAGCTTTCTTGTCACACCTTGAACCTAGGAACATCATAGAAGTAATTGATGATGGATTCTAGGTAATGGAACTGCAAGAAGGGCTAAATTAGTTTGAAATAAATAGAGATTGAGAACTAGTTGAAATATCCAAGGACTACCTAAATATTGACACTAAATGGGTGTTTAGAACTAAGGTTGAAGAGTCAAAAATAATAATTAGAAATAAAGAAAGACTAGTTGCATAAGGATATAGTCAAGAAGAAGGTATTGATTATGAGGAAACCATTGCATTGGTAGCTAGACTTGAAGCTATCAGAATGTTGCTTGCCTATGCAGTGCATTTGAATTTCAAATTATATCAAATGGATATTAAGAGTGAATTCTTAAATTATTATATAATTGAGGATGTTTTTGTGGAATAACCCATGGATTTAAAAACCCACACATTCCAAATCATGTTTTTAAATTAAAAAAAGCTTTATATGGTTTAAAATATGCTCCTATAGCTTGGTATGATAGGTTCAACTCATTTTTGATTTCCAAAGGTTTTTCTAAAGGAATAGCTAGACCTAATTTATTTATTAAAATAATTTCAAAAGATGTTTTAGTTGTACAAATCTATGTAGATGATATTATTTTTGGATATTCAAGAAATTATTTGTGTACTGATTTTTCAAAAAATTATGCAAAGTGAATTTGAAATGAGTTGGAAGGGTGAACATAAATTCTTTCTTGGTTTTCAGATTTTTGAAAATAAAGAAGGAATTATTTTAGATCAAATAAAATACACTAAATATCTTTTAAAACATTTTGGTATGAATAGTACTAAAAGTAGTGATACTCCCATGAGTACCAGTTGTAAACTAGATCTTGATGAAACTGGGAAACCAATTGATCAAACCATTTACAAATATATGATTGAAATCTTACTATAATTAATAGCTAGCCGACCAGATATTATGTTTAGTGGGGGTATGTGTGCTCGTTTTTAAGAAAACCAAAAAGAGTCACATTTGGCTGCTGTCAAAATAATTTTCAAATACCAAAAAAAATACAACCAATTTAGGATTGTTCTATTCTAGAGGAAAGACATTTGACCTAGTGAGTTATTCAGATGTTGATTTTGGTGGTTTCAAGTTACAAATAAAACTCCATTGCATTATCCACTATTAAAACTGAGTAAATAAATTCAAGTAGTTGTTATGCACGAATTCTATAGATGAAACACACTTTACTAGACTATGGATATTGATTTTGACATATCCCTATAAATTGTGATAATACAAGTGATAAAAACATTTCCAGGAATCCCGTGTCTCACTATAGGAAAAAACATATTAGTATAAGACATCAGTTTTGGAAAGATCATTTTCAAAAAGGTGACTTGAATTCATTTGAATTGAACACCAGCTTACTGACATATTCACAAAGACCTTGAATTTTGCGAGAATGGGCTATATCATACATGAAATTGGAATGATAATTTTTAATTAGTCTTTTATTCTTAAATTTACTTTGGTTTTGGTAGATAAAAATCACAAGATTGGTACTACCGTGGATGATGTACCATCGGTATCAACCATTAGATAATCAACCGTGAGGATCAACCATTAGTCATGCTACCTTAATGATTGACTATTAGTCATGATACCATGAAGATCAACCATTATTTATCCTAATGTGATGATCTACTATTGGATGATCTACTGCTGTATGATCTACTATTAGCCTAGTACCTTGCCATGCTAATGTGACATAGTACCGTAACTTGCTACTGTTCGGATTCTACCATGGTGTACTATAGTTGTATGCTATCGTAGGACTTACCATTCCTAGTACTATCATTCATTTTGTTTATAATTAAAAATATTATATGATTTATTTTTTATTATTTATTTTATAATTATTTAATTTCTAATTTCCAAATCACTAAATGATAAAACTTACCTAATTAAGAGCCTAAATTGGAAATTCTCTCTCAATGCCTCTTTTGAAACCCTTTCTCTTTTCTCTCGACCCTAGATCCCATACATTCAACCTTAAACCTTCAAATGCTTTTGAAAATGGTATGACTAAAGAATCTTGGTGTTTTTTCTGATGAGTCACATCCTTTGATGAAAGAAAGAGGAGAATCGAGTCAGCTTGTAGAATTGAATAATTCAAAGCTTGCGTCTTAAGTTGTAGTAGATGGAATGGAAATCAATTCCTCATGGTTGTCTTCAAGAAAATCACTCATTTGAAATGATATCTAAGACTAGGTATGGGATGAATGGTTTTCAAGAAATGATCGACCATTCTACCCTAGGCTGGTTAATGAATTCTATCGATTTGCAGAGTATCAGTTTGGAGAAAATAAAGATGTTATCAAAATGGCGATAAATGGAAAATAACTTGTTTTATCTTCTAGAAAATGGGATAAATGTCTCAGAGTTCCTGACAAAGGTGTTCATGAGGATTATCAAGGCTCCTTTCCCATCAATTGTGAGAACTTTGTGATTAAGGATGGTTTGCTTGAGTTGATTGGAAATGAAACCATCCAAAGGCTTACTGTAGTGGAGGTTGACGGTGAATGTTTATTTCTATTTAAGTTCATTCAGAACATACTGTGTCCCAAGAAGGGGGACTTCAGTATAATGAGGTTTCATTACATTTTGTTCATGTTATTTTGAAAATAGGATACAAGATTAATTTTTTTATATATTTAATGGTTTATATGATGGAATTATGAAATCCTTCCTCTAGATCAAACTCTTTTGATTATAAAAAAATGTTTTATTCTATTTTTTAAGATAAAGTATTTATTCCTATTAGAGAGGAAAATGTAGTCAAATGTAATGGAATCTACCCGAGTCAAGTAACATGAAAAAGGATGAGAGTGAACTAGAACCCATGGTTGAAAAGGTAGGTAGTAGATAATGATAAACTTTATGAAAATTTTAATCTATTAAAGAATCATTCTAGAAAAAAAGATTTGGTTAACCCTGTATTGGATCTAGATGAGATGGTAGAGTATTCCTCTGATGAAGAAGACGATAATGTTGTTAGAGATGGAGTTGAAGTGGAAGAAGCTACAGATGAGGAATAAGACTCTTTACTTGTTTCTATGGAAGAGGAGAGTGATCCTGATGTTGTTTAAATACCCAATGTATCTTATAGATCTCCAATCCATCCTCTTTCCCTTTATGCCAAGGAAATATTATTAAGATAAGGAAGTGAATCAGAAGATGTGGGAGTTTCTTGTGATGATCACATTGAAAGATATACTTTTGTAAGTCCTAAAATTTTTGTTGAGATATTTGATGACTTAGAGCATAATGATGATAGTGAGGATTAGGTGTCTGAAATATGAGTTGATCCAGTTGCCTTAGATAGAGATGAGGATGAAGCACCATCTAAGGGGGATAAATACCCATGATATAATAAGATTGGTTTGGAATATTATGAATCAAAGGATAGTGATCAGGGCAGTCCACCAGATCATGGAGGACCTTCCATCCCAATTTAACAGAGAGATCAAAAGGGATCATTTTTAGAAAGAATTGATAAGGAACAATGTTTAAATCCTTTATCATCTATGGAAATTTTTATGGAGACTATACATGAGGATGATTATTTTCCCAATCAGGAGAGGAATTCACATCCTCTACCTCCTTCATCTATTCCTCACTCTAGTTATTTGAGAAAGGATGACATGGATTCATTTAAGGTAGGGTTTCTAATAAATCTCAGTGGGATGCTTCAGTCCTCCTTAGTTCAAGAAATAAATATTAGTTAAGATGACACCAGGATGATTGTTTATTTAGTCATTTCTCATATCCAACCCATAATTCTATTAAAGATGGAAAATATGGAAATAAAGAATAAGAGTCTTGGTGAACAAATGGATTCCATTCAATATTCTATGGAGGACATGAGTGCTAGTTTCATAAGGAGAGAAATAACACTTTTAGAGAGGCTGGAGTCTTTGTCTACTATTGGAGATTCTTCTTCCAGAGATCCACCTCCTTCTACTCCTACTTCAGTTGATGTTTATTTGATCAGAACCATAGTGGAAAAAGAGCTGCAAGCTGTGATGGGTGATCTCTCTACTTCTCATCCTAATGAGCTTCGCCAGATTAAATCTCATGGTGAACACATTTATAAGTTGGTTAGAGAGTGATTAAATGATGTTATAAGTGATAAGTAAACAATCAATAAAGCTATTAAGTATTATCTCTCAAGTATTCACTAGTGTAAAAGGGACCTATACCAACAGTTTTCAAAAACTATTGGTATAGGTCCTCTATACCAATAGTTCTCAATAGCCATTGGTATAACCTGTTTATGTGAAGGCTATACCAAAAATTTCAAAAAACTATTAGTATAGAGTAATGTATACCAACAGTTTTAAAAAAACATTGGTATAGAGTAATTCTATACTAGCGATTTTTTAAAACCCTTGGTATAGTGTTCCGCACAAATACTGGCTAAACAACCTCCCCTTCCTCACATCTAACTCCCATTCATATTGAACCCTACGAGTGGCTTCCATTTTATTCCCCAATCGCGATGATCTATCCTCCTCAATTTTTGTTTTCATTCAGTTGTTATGGAACATCTAATTGGTGAGTTCCAAATCCATCATATCTTTTACCAAGACTCATTTTCATTTATTTTCTAGGTATAAAACACTAACCTAGATTTTATATGGTAGTATTATTCCAGATTCATTGAACAAGGGTTAATACTAGTACTCATAGATTGTATTAATTAATTTTTTATTCTATGTTTTTGTTCTAGTTATCCTTACTATTATTTGAGTTTTCTTAGATATATGTGACTATTCTTAAAATTTGGATGATGATGTGTTTTTTTGTGGCAGAAGTGGTTTGACATGGTTAAGTATAAATGATATGGGGGTGGGTGGATTTGTATATTTTTATAAGGTTATCTCACTCTATGGGGTGGTCTAAGTTTCTAGGATGATTCTAATTTTCTAGTGACATCTAATATGATTTTGGAGAAGTTTTGCTACTTGTGTGCTATTGAAACAAGGGCTTTCCATACTTCTATTGAAGGATAATTTCTTAATTTTCTACTTGTTCACTCTATTTCTCTTTATTTTATACATGAACTATTTCTATCTATTTAATTTTAGTTTTTCATTGGATTATTTTCTTAGCTCAATACCTCTAGGGAACTTCTTTAGTGATGGGTTTCTCACTCTAATTACTAGCCATGCATTTTTGATATGTGGAACCTAATTTGAATCTCATAGATAGTTTTTCTCTCATCATTTTTTTTATTTTTAGCTTTTCACTAAAAAGTCAAGTGTGAGAAAATAAATCTTTCAAATAATCAAAATGTTTTCCACTTGAGTAATAAATTGACAAGTTGACCAACAATGCACTAATGATTCAAACTACACTAATTTCACGTGACAATATAGAATTGTGTTGGAATTTTCAAACCAATTAAATTAATATTACTAGTTGGTATTGTTTTTTGGAAAAGATCTTGTATAGTTAGTGATTGGTTGAAAACTCTTAATGAATATCACTAACACTTTAGAAAGGCTTGGTTATCTTATAATAAAAACTTATGTCCAGAAAAACATTTCAAGCAACCCAAATTAAATGCAGTCTCCTTAGAATAATTCATTGATTTCAATAATATTGTAATTAATGCTTTCACTTGCTTACTATTTTATCTCCTACAACCATTTTTACACTTTCCCATTACTTCCCACACTTCATGTCACACAAAATTTTAATTTAGTTTTTCTACTATTTTTTACCTTTCATCTACTTTATCAACTCAATCACACCTTCACTCATTATCATGCACACATCCACCAATATTTTGTGTTACCATACTTATCATGAATCCCACTTCCACTTTAAATTTTTCAATTCATGTTATACAGAAGCATGCAACACTGTATGGTAAAATTTCATAGTTAAATGTAATCATATTCAAACTAAACATTACAAAGCCTACTGATTTCATACTATAATGAAGCAAGAATATTGAAAGTACACATTCAAACTGTATATTAGTTTTATTGAACTAAAACATAATAGTATGTCTGAAAATTCATTTTGTACATAAATTGGTTGTTAAAAATACCATAGAACCACTATAAATCACAACAAAGGCTATTGAATTCAACATAAAGGGGGTTTATACCAAATTATAGATAATCAAAACTGTAGTCATGGGGGATGATTAGTAAATATCTAAAGGAATCACTTTAACATCCCTCAATATGAGAAACCACTAATTATTGCTCCATCTAACCTAACTTTATAATTTATGTGTGCAACAAGAGATTCTTACCTATAAATAGTAATCTTTTATATATTAATTTATAGAATAAGAATAACATAAGTTCAAAAGTGTATAAAATAAGAGAAAAAAAATAAAAATAACAATTATAAACACAATTTTGTGTAGTATTATGTATAGTTATTACTAATTGATATAATGAAATTCAATATCATGGTTTTATATATATAGTATTATATTATATATATAGTATTTTTTTATTTTATATTGCAATTCTCATATAGACTAGTTTTTCAGTTATGGTTTTATATAAACTGAACAATTCTTGTTTCCTTAAATATATTTTGGATTTTAATTCAATATTAGTTTGTTTATTTTATGACATGAAATATAACATTTTCTTATTGAATGGATAAAATATGGATGCATGAAACTGATCAAATCTCAAGTATTTTTCAAAAAAAGTGGGAGATTTTTTTTAGATTTTTCATACAATAATGCTTTAGATAGAGGTCTTATACAATTCCCATATTATAATTATGTTGGAAAACCTTGGTTAAGATGTGAAGAAGTTAGCGACCATATAACCAAATATGATTTTCAAAAAAACTACTATGTTTGGTATCACAATGGGGATAAAAGGAAATCTCAAAATATTCATGATTTGGATGAGAGGATTGGATTGAAGAATTTATCAGATAACCGGTTTTTGTTTATTCATCACCATGAGAAATAAATGATTCCATTATAAGAAGATAATGATATGAGTATGCATGATTAATGTAATGTAAATGATGATGTTAATAGGGTGAAAAAATTGAATGATTCTACCACGAATTCACTATACCATCAATGTGGTAAAATGAAAAAGTTTTAATTTTTAATATGATTGTTTTATGGGAAAACCATGTATGGGATTTCTAATACTTCCATCGATTATATTCTTACATTTTTGAAGGACTTAATTTTATATGATTCAGATATTCCCTTAAACCATTATATGGTATGAAAGTTAGTTTAAGGACTTGGATTTTCTAAAAAAAATCATGCTTGCCTAAAATATTACAGCTTATTGTTGGAGGAAAACAATGATCGAAATGATTTTATAAAATGTAGAACATGTTGATGGAAGCCAAATGCTAATGGAACACCATATCATGTGGCACCAAAAGTAATGTAACACTTTCCATTGATTCCCAGACTCCAAAATCTTTTCTTGTATGATGAAATATCAATAAATATGTGATGAAATGATACTTTGAGAAGGAAGGATAATAATGAGTTTATTCATCCAAAAGATGGATTAACATGGTAGAAAATTGATGCTCGATATCCTGATTTTCTAGCTAACATACATAATGTGAGGTTGGGTCTATCATGTGACTCTTTTAATTCATTTGTTTATATGCTTACTATAATGACCCCACCTTAAACATTGCATAATCTTTATTTTTAAGTCAATAATTTATTCTCTTAAATTTTATAATATTTTAAGGTTTAGATTTTTAGATAATTAGGCTATGAATCATGCATAAAATAACTATATAATACAAAGTGGACACTTTCGACCAGTATCCATTTTCCCACCATATAAAACTTTTAAGACAAAACATGATTTCATTTCATGAAAAATATTCATTACATTCAACCCGACCTCTTCCTTTCCCTTAACCATCCTTAAATCCTGTGAAAAACATTTTAAAAAAATATGGCATGATAACAAAAATCCCAATAAGGGATAAAAAAATAAAGAAAAACATTAGTTCAATGAAAACATGAAAAATTCTATAATTTTTACCTCTATCTTCAACTTTTTTTGAGCGTATGAAATAAATAATTTCCACATGAAAAATACACACACTTTTCTCACAAAGAAATCCTTTAAAACCCATAATAAGTAATTAAAAACCCATTTTGGAAACTTAGAGAATTTTATTAATAAAACCCTTTCAAAATCCTTTTAATTAGAATAACCATACAATTGACTTCCAATATAATCATTACCTAATGCATTGGAAAAATATAATGAGGCTCACCCTTCATATAAGATATATCAAGATCACCCGTGAGCTATAATGGGGCTCAAACATTCGCATAATATGTATCGAGATCACTCATTTTTCATGATATGTATTGGACCTCAACCCTTTTTATAAGCTATATCGGGCTTACCTATGAGCTATAATTGGGATCAACCCTTCATATAAGCTGTATTGGGCTCACCTGTGAGTTATAATGGGGATAAACCCTTAATATAAGATGTATTAGACTCACCTATTTTTTAATATAATGATAAAGTACCATTTAAAAAATAAAACATTTTATTATTTCACTTTTTCATCACAAAAAATTTTAAAAACTCATTTAATCCCATATATAAAAAACCTTCACGAATATCAAAATACAATTTTATTTTAAAAACCCAATTTCAATACCAAAATACCCATAAAAGGGAAATAGGGTTTTTAATTTAATAAAACATGGAAGATTTCAATGGAATATATAAATCAAATAACATCCATGGAATTAGGAAAAGTCATTGTTGCTGTATACGTTAAAAATAAAACATTTCTTTTGTCATTTGTCAAAATGTTGTGTATCAAACACTTAAAAAATTCCTTTTGAAAACCTTTGAAATAAAGTAAAAAGAGGCATAAAATGTTATTTGAAAATATTTTATTACCACATAAAACTTTCATAACATCATTTTAAAAACATATACATGGAAGATAAAGAGTTGGAAATAAACTTTAAAAGATTATTTTTTAAAAAGAAAAGTCCCTTATCGCTTGAGAAACACTTGAATCATAATCCCCATTAAACAAAAACATTAAAAAAAACTTTACATGCCATTATAATAAATAAATTCCTGATATAACATGTCAAATGGGATATATATTCATCTTATAAAAGAATATAGGCACATAACATCAAAATATGCCTTAATGTAAGGAGATTGAGACGAAGTCCCTTACTTTGTGTTCGACTTGTCACATGTGTCTTTAAATTACTGAATAATAAACTTGTGTTAATTATTTACTATATTTATAATTTTTTTTAAAGTTTATTATTAATTTTATTTCACTTATTAACATGTTATATACAATCACTTAATCAATTAAATTTACGTAAGATGTTTTGACCATATTTAGCTTATGTGTCAAAAATGACTTTGGTAGGTTGACTATGGTCAAAGAGGTCATTATTTAAACATATCCATAATAATAATCATGAAATAATTATTATATTTATACATAAATTATAATTTTTAAAATAAATAATGAAATTTGGTTATAAAAAACGAACTACGTTATGATCTTGGAGACGGTAGACCGTACATACGCATGAGCAACATTTCCATTTTTCAATGAACATTATAGAAAAAAGGTATGTATTATTTTATATTTATATAATAATAATAATATCATAAATACCATATTATTTCTTTAAATATAATTATATATATATATATATCATCCATGTGATCTAGTGATGAAAAAAGAGTCACATCACTTCATGGGAGCCGATGGTCCACACGTAGCATGAACGACATTATCATTTTTCAGTGAGTGTATATGTAAGAAAGAAAATGATATATTATATTTTCATAATTATAAATATGTAATAAATATCATAATTATTTAATTTATATCACATATTTTCATTATCATTAACCTTATTACCTCCCATGTAAAGCATTAGTGAAAAACGAATCACATCGCTTCGTGAGGTGGTAGTCCACTGTACACATGAGTGACATTATCGTATCCACTATGGAATGGAAAGTAAAAAATTAATATATGATATAATGAATATATAGGTATAATTATATTATAAATACCATATGTATACTTTATATCCATCATCACAACCAACCGTGAGAGGTGGTAATGGAAAAACGAACGACATCGGTTTGCAAGGTGGTAGTTCGCCGTAGACACAAATGATGATTTCGTAACCCATTTGATGGAAGTGGATATGGATAAGTATTATTAAATAAACATAATAAAATCTCAATATATTTAAGAAACTGGTGTTATTATATTTTAAGTGTTAATATGTAATTTAAGGTGTAAAAATAAGAAATAAAATGAAAGAGCTTTGTTAAGACAATTACCTTCTCTAAGAGAAACCTCCTTTGGATATACTCTTAAGAACCATAGGGTTGGTATTTTGGTATGAAAAAATAATATAAAATGTGTATAAGAATTATTGGGAGGGATTTTGGTAGGTTTAGTTCAATCCAAATTTCTCGAGAGGTGTAAATAACTGAGGGGAGTGAGTTCCCTTTTATAATTGAGGAGGAGTTACATTTTTGTAAATACCCAAAAGTATTCAATAATGGGAGGCCACTCTCACCTCATGTGGCTCTAAAATTGATAAATAATGGATGGTATGATTTATTTGGTTGAAAAAAACCTCTGCCACACAAAAAGAAACATATTTTTATCATGTTATTCTTTAGTCTTTAAGTTTACTCAATTTTACCTTTTTAGTTTTTTTACCATGATAACTTGTATCTTTTTATTTACCTAGGTAATTTATCATTTAAGAATAAAATTAAAATTATATTTATTAGATAATTTATACCTACTGATTCTAAATATTAAATAAAATTTATTAAATAAAAATACCATGTGTGTATAAAATTAATTTTGACACAAGCGCATGAAACATGTAAAACCCCGTTTTAACCTTAATCACAATAATTAATTTTTAACTATTTTCATTAATCATTATGGTAAAAAATTAATTTTAACCTTTTATATAATATAAATTATTCTGATTAAAAATATTAATACATTTTTACAAATTAAATTCACATAAGTGGTAAAATTTAATTTAAAATTAATCCTGTAGACGCGTTGAGAAAACGGGTTTTTAAGAAGAAAAAAGTTCGAAAGTTTGGAAAGTTTTTATATAAAAATTCAATATGAAAAATATTAAAATGACTTTAATTAGTTAAATTGTAATATAATTTAACTAATTTTACTTTAAAACCAATTTAAAATATAATTTAATTTTTTAAATAATTTAAATGAAGAGATAGTTTTAAATTAAAATTCAGTATTTTTCACTATTCATAAAAAAATGAAACTTTTTAGAAAAATTCCAAAAATTCACCCTAAGATAATTTTGATATACTGATATAAAAATGAAATTTATTTTTTCAAATGAATTTTCTAAATGTGGTAAAAATTAATTATAAATTATGTGTGCAAAGCGCGACTTAACCACCTTTTAGAAAAAATATAGTTTTTTTAGAAAACACTTATTTTTATTTAAAATAATTATTATTTTATTTCAAATCAACATATATCTATTTAATTTATTTTATACATGTTTAATCCATATAATTTTTATAATTTATTTATTATTAATCATACCCTCCAATTTAACGACTAGGTTATAATGGTCATGTTCAAATAATAATATTTTAATAGAGTATCATGTTTTGTTTAAACCCAAAGTCATGTGCATTGCAAGATATCAAATTGATTGAATAAATATATCATAAAGTCTTAGGGTGTTTCATTCTCATCTAAGCTCAGTGTTTCTTTTTTTTAAGCTATCAAACACAATTTCCTTTTTTTAAAATCTCGAGGTGTTATATCCTTCGTCCTTTAATAAATTACATCCTCGCAATTTGAAATTTATCTTAGTAATCAAAGGATGTAAGTTTGAAAATAATTTTTTTGTAAACCCACATCTAGAAAAGGTTTAATAAAACATTTTCTTGATAATAGAGAAAAGGAAGTATGTAGGTCGTCTAGAATACAACATAACTATATTTCCACATAGGAGAAAATAGGTGGGATGTAAAGATTTGGACATGGAAGAAAAGTGTAATGTAAAAACAATGATAGAGAGTGATAAAAATCATTGATCATAATAATGTTAATGATAAATATAAAGTTAATTACCTCAAAACCATAAATTTTTGATGAGTTAAAAGACCTTTTGATTCATTATAAATGAATGTAATAAGATAAAATTTTTATTTTAAAGATATTTTTCTTAGAGTTTAGGAATTACTTTACTATCTTGACTAAAAGAATATGAAAAATATACTTATATAGTATAATTTCATAAATTATTCAATTTCCACCACTCTCATTTTTTTCCAATGATGAGTATCCAAGATGAAATTTTTATGCCTGAAGCACTAAAATCAACTTATAACAGGTAACGTAATCCCCAAAAGGACAACTAGATATTCCTCATATATTTAGACATTAACTAAAACCAAAATGGTTAGCATAAGGTAATATGGTTCCCAAAATTTATAGCGATCATCTTCCAAAACAACATTAATCACCTAATCACCAAATCACTTTTTAATCCCATGGTTTTCTATATGATAAAATATATGTTATGAACACCAACTTTATAAATATCTTTCAAATCATTTCAATTTAAAATAATGATTTCATACTAACCAGGACATCACATAGGTCAGTGGTAGTAGTTTCACCCTTGTTGACCTTCAGTTGTGGGTTCAAGCCCCACAACCTTTCTGGTTGTGACAGGTTGTCTCCCGGCCTTCGAGCCATCCTTTTTTCATAAAATTTCATCCATATAACATTCCCAAAAATATGATGAACATCCTTAAAATTAACTTTAATCATCAAAGATCATATAAACCCTAAAGTTTATTAATACCTTAAAACTTATGTCCAAAAAAGTAAAGGTATAATTCATATTAAACCAAATCCTTACATATACATAAACCCAAAAAAAGTCTCCCAAAAATTCATTAATCACTTGACGATCTCATTGCTTAAAACCTAAAATGGAGTATTTAAAACTTTGAACTTATGATTAAACTTTGAAAAATACTAAGCTCCCTAAAGCTTCCACCACTTCACCAGATGTCCCAACATCAACTATAGTAGTATAAAATGACTTTTATATACCTTTCAGTTTCTGATCATGATGATTTCCATCCTTAGTAAGAAAATTTCGACAAAAATTAGCATAATGAACCAACTCATTACTGCTAAAACATCTCACCATTGACTGGATATCTGTTATCTCATTCTTTGATTGTTTAGGAATATTTTATCTATAGTCATGAACCTCGTGACCAAACTTACCACACCGGTAACACTTTCTAGATCCTAAAAAACATTCACCAAAATTTATTTTACCACACTTGGAACAAGTTTTGGGATTACTTATAGAATTATTAGTTGGTTGCTTCTCCATTTCCTACCACCTTGACCATTTCTTACTCTTGTAATCTCATGGAACATAAGTGTAGGAAAATTCCATCTCAACTTTCTCAGTATACTGAACCACTTTCTCATAACTTTTAAATTCTTATGAGTAAAAATCTCTTCATAGACTCGGTTTCAATCCTGAGTAAAACTGATTAATTTTACTATCAATGTCCCAAATAAAATCTAGAATATACCTGGAAAATATTTTGAAGTTTTCTTCGTATATGACCACTGAATCTTCACCATTTTTCTTCAATTCCAAGAACTATTTATCCATCATAAACCAAACAACCTTAGTGAAATATTTTTCAAGGAATATATTCTTAAATTTTTCCCATTCCATTACATTAATATTTTATTTCTCTCTAGTAGTATTTACCAAATTCCATCATCGATTAGCTTCACCTTCAAAATGATAAATGTCAAGGGTTACTTTTTGATGTTAAAAATATCCCATGACTTCAAATATCTTCTCCAGGGTATTGATCCATCCTTTTTATACCACTGGATTAGATGATTCATTAAATGATGGGGGATGTTGCCTCATTAAATGATATACTATAGACATGTTCATTTGTGGTAGATTAGGTTCCTATTTATCATGGATACTAGCACCATTTATATCTTGTGTCAATAGATCCATCACTACAACAAAATTTTCTGTTCCAATTCTAACCATCTAGGGATGATGATTTGGAAGGATATTTTCCTCTTGGTGAATTCCCACCATAGTTTTCCTCTTTACTATTTAGAAAACCATTATAAATAGTTATTTTGGGTGAAGGATCATGGTAATCTTAAAATTATATATCATTTCAACTTATCCATAAGGTAAAATCTTTCAAGGACATGATATCGAAATTATCCTAAACTATAAAGTTATATAAATCTCTCTATGATACCAATTATAAGGAACCAACCTTAAACATTACATAATATTGAGTTTTAAGTCATGAATTCATTATATTACATTTGAGGATCTTTTTAGGTTTAGAGTTTTAGAGAATTAGGATATAACACACGCATAACATAACTGTATAATACAAAGTAGACACTTTCAATTAGTATCTATTATTACCACCATATAAAACTTTTAATACAAAACATGATTTTATTTCATGAAAAATATTCACCACATTCAACTGTACCTATTCCTTTCCCTTACCTATCCTTAAATCCTTTGATTTAAAAATAAAACATGGTATGATCACAAAAATACCATTAAGGGATATGAAAATAAATAAAACCATTAGTCCAACGAAAACATAAAAAATAATATAAAGTTTACCTTTATCTTCAAAGTTCTTTGAGCATATGAAATAAAACTTTTCCAAATGAAAACACACACGTTTTTCACAAAGAAATCCTTTAAAACCCATAACAAGCAATTAAAAACCCTTTTTGGTAACCTAGAGAATCATATTCATAAAACCCTTTCAAAACCCTTTTATTTTGAATAACCATATGACCTACTTCCAATATAATCATTATCTAATGCATTGGAGAGATATAATGGGGACCACCCTTTGTATAAGCTATATCAGGCTCACCCATGAGCTATAATGGGGATCAACCCTTCATATAAGCTGTATCGGGATCGACCATTTTTCATTAGTTATATTGAGGATCAACCATTCATATAAGCTATATCAGGCTCAACCGTGAGCTATAATGGGGCTCAACCCTTCATATAAGTTATATTGAGATCACCTGTGAGCTATAATGGGGATCAAACCTTTGTATAAGCTGTATTAGGGTCACCCATTTTTTTCATATAATTATCAAGTACCATTTCAAAAATTAAACATTTTATTCTTTCATATTTTCATTATAAAACATTTTAAAAACTCTTTTAAACCCATATATATATATAAAACCTTTTCAGATATCAAAATACACTTTTATTTTAAAAACCCATTTTCAATACCAAAATAGTTAGAAAAAGGGAAAGAGGGTTTTTTATTTAATAAAACATAAAATATTTCAAAGTAATATAGAAATAAAATAATATTCATGGTGTCTAGAAATTTTTTTTTCTCTATATATGTTAAAAATAGAACATTTCATTTGTTGTTTGTCAAAATGTTCTATATAAAACACGTAAAAAGATTCCTTTTAAAAACATTTGAAATAAAGTAAAGAGACATAAATTTTTCTTTGAAAATATTTTATATCCATATAAAACTTTCATAAAATCATTTTAAAAATATTTACATGGAAGATAAAGCATTGGAATGAAAAATTTAAAAGATGATTTTTATAAAAAGAAAAGTCCCTTATCACTTGGGAAACCCTTGAATTAGAATCCCCATGAAATAATAACATTAAATTTTTTTACATATCACGAGAATGGATAAATTCAATATATAAAATTTCAAATGGGTTTTATATACACCTTATAAAATAATATATGTGCATAATATCAAAATTTTTCTCAATAGAAGGAGATTGAGATGAAGTCCCTTACCATGAGTCTGACTTGTCACGTACGTCTTTAAATTACCGAATAATAAACTTATGTTAATTATTTAATTTCTTGAGAAACTTTTTAAAGTTTATTATTAATTTTATTTCACTTATTATCATGTTATATATAATTAATTAATCAATTAAGTTTATATCGGATGTTTTAACCATATTCAGCTTATGTGTCAAAAATGACTTTGGTAGGCTGACTATGGTAAAAAAGGTCATTATTTAAACAAATATAGAATAAAAATCATGAAATAATTATCATATTTATACATAAATTATAATTTTTAAAATAAATCATATTTTTTTTATGAAAAATGAACTACGTTACGATCATAGAGACGATATGCCATACGTACGCCTGAGTAAAATTTCCATTTTTCAATAACCATTATAGAAAGAAGGTATATATTATTTTATATTTAAATAATGATAATAATATCAAAAATTCCATATTATTTCTTTAAATATACTTATGTATATCATACATGCAATTTATTGATGAAAAAAGAGTCACATCGCTTCATGGGAGGTAGTAGTCCACACGTAGCACGAACGCCGTTATCATTTTTCAGTGAGCATAAAGGTAAGAAAGAAAATGATATATTATATTTTTATAATTATAAATATGTCATTAATATCATAATTATGTCATTTATATCACATATATTCATTATATTTTACCTTATTAGCTTCCATATAAAGTGTTAGCGAAAAACGAATCATATCACTTCGTGAGATGGTAGTCTGCCGTACACATGAGTGACTTATTGTATCTCCTATGGAATGGAAAGTAAAAAGGAATATATGATATAATGACTTTAGTGGTATAATTATGTTATAAATATCATATATATACTTTATATCCATCATCATACCCAACCGTGCTATGTGGTAATGGAAAAATTAATGACATCAGTTCGTGAGGTGGTAGTTCACCGTACACACAAATGATGACTTTGTAACCTATTTGATGGAAGTGGATAGGGATAAATATTATTCCATAAAAATAATTACATCTAAGTAAATTTAATAATTTTTTATATATTATATTATAAGTGTTAAGACATAATTCAATGTGGAAAAATAATAAATAAAATGAAAGATCTTTGTTAAGACAATTACATTCTCTAAGAGAAACAACCTTTAGATCCCCTCTTAAGGACCCTAGGGTTGGTATTTTGGTATGACAAAAACCACTAGAATATGGATAATTATTCTTGGGAGGGATTTTTTAGGATTATCTTGATCAAAAGGTCTTGGCATGTGTAAATAACTATGGGGAGCGAGTGCTATTTTATAATTGAGGAGTGATATTTTTGCAAATACCCAAAAGTATTCAATAATGGGAGGTCAATCTCACCTAATGTGGCTCAAAAATTAAAAAATAATGGAGGTTAGGGTTTATGTGTTCAATAAAAACCTCCAAAAAAAATAAACATATTTTTATCATGTTATTCCTTAGTCTTTAAGATTAATCAATTTTACCCTTTTAGTTTTTTTACCATTCTAACTTGTATCTTTTTATTTACCTAGGTTATTTATCCTTTATGACTAAAATTAAAATGGGATTTATTTATTAATTTCTACCTAATAAATCTTAATATTAAATAAAATTTATTAAATAAAAATACTAGGTGTTTTGAAAATTAATTTTAACATAAGCGCATGTAATGCGCAAAACCCCATTTTAACCTTAATCATGGTAATTAATTTTTAACTGTTTTAACTAATAATTGTGGTTAAAAATTAAGTTTACCATTTTATATAATATAAATTACTATGAATTAAAATATGGAATCAATTTTTATAAATTAAATTCAAATAATCGAAAAATTTTAATTTAAAATTAATCCCACATACGCGATGAGAAAATAGGTTTTTAAAGAGAAAAAAGTTAAAAAGTTTGAAAAGTTTTTATATAAAAATTCAATATGAAAAAGATTAAAATAACATAAATTAGTTAAATTTTAATATAATTTAACTAATTTTACTTTAAAAACAATTTAAAATACAATTTAACTTTACAAATAATTTAAATGAAAAGACAGTTTTCAATTAAAATTCAGTATTTTTCACTATTCATCAAAAAATGAAACTTTTTAGAAAAATCAAAAACACTCACCCTAAGATAATTTTGATATTTAGATATAAAAAATAAAGTTTATTTTTTTGAATACATTTTCTAAATTTGGTAAAAATTAATTATGAATTATGTTCGCAAAGCATGACTAAACTGCCTTTTAGAGAAATACAGTTTTCAGAAAACATTTCTTTAACATTTAAATGATTATTATTTTATTTAAAATCAATATATATCTATTTAATTTAATTTATACATGTTTAAACCATATAATTTTCATAATTTATTTATTACTAATCATACCCACCAATTTAACGGCTATGTTATAATGGTCATGCTTAAATAATAATATTTTAATAGAGTATCATGTTTTGTTTAAACCTGATGTCACATGAATTGAAAGCTATAAAAGGGATAGAATAAATATATCAAAAATTTATAGGGTTTTACATTATCTTCTAATATTGGTTTTGTTTGTTTTTTAAGTTATCGAACAAAATTTCCTTCTTTTAAAATCTTGCGGTGTTACACTTACTTCACACAACACATGGTCAGTTTTAATACATATTTATAACCTTCCTCCATGGATATTTATGAAAAAACCTTTCAATTTCATAAGTATACTCATATATGGGTCCTCCAATCATGAAAATGATATAGATTTATACATGCAACCTTTAATAAAGGATTTAAAACATCTTTGGAATGTGGCTATACACACGTATGATGCTTGTTTGAAAGACATATCTTAGATGCGTACTATGCTTATGTGGATGATAAATAATTTTTATGCTTATGCAATGATGTCTAGCTGGAGCATGAAGGGAAAAATTTCTTGTCCTATTTTTATAAATAATACATGATCTAGAATACTTAAATATTGTCATAGTTTTGGTTTTATGGAACATCAACGATTCTTTATAATGGATCATCCATATAGGAATAATCATCAAAGGGTTGACAATACCAGAGACTGAAAATACACCTCAGTGTATGTCTGGAACTGATGTGCTTAATGAATTGAAAGATGTCATTTTTTCATTTGGAAAAGGTCAGATAAAATCTAGAAAGAGGAAGAATGTATCCACTGAATCCAATTACAATTTGAAGAAGAAAAGTATCTTCTTTGAGTTTCCTTATTGGAAAAACAATTTGTCACATCATTTTTTAGATGTAATATACATTGAAAAAAATATTTGTGAAATTTTTCTTTCAATTATTATAAATTTCAAGGATAAGAAAAAAGATGATTTATGATCTCAACATGACTTGTTGGATTGTTCTATCAGACCATAATTTCATCCTGTGTGTATCAGTGAAAATAAATGGAAAGTTCCATGTGCTTATTATATGATGAAATCTGAAAAAAAAAATCAATTTATAGAAGTATTAGTGACTATCAAGGTTCCTGATGGATATTTAATAAATATATCAAAATAGATCAATAGAAAAGAGTTGAATGTAAAATATTTGAAGACTCATAATTATCACATCCTTCTTCATGAGTTGATTCTAATAGAAATCCATCATCTACTATCCAATAATATAAGGGTGGAAGTAATTCAATTATGCCATTTTTATAAATATCTTTGCGTTATCTTCTAACTAAAATACTTCTTAGAGGACCTATTTCTTTTCCTTGGATGTATCCAACTAAAATAAATATGTACACATTTAGGTCTTATGTATGGAAAAAGAATCATATGGAAGGTCCATTATGAAAGGTTACCTGGATCAAGAATGTATTAATTTCTATTTAATGTATTTTTTTGATGTGACCATGAGACGAAACCGAACAATGATAAATGAAGAACAATAGTATGAGAAAATTGAAACTAATTTTCCATCACTTCCCAAAACTGGGGGAATTATTGGATTATATACATTGACTACATTAAGCCTTGAAGAGCGGGAGATGGCATATCACACAGTTTTATTTAACTGTGATTTGTTCGATGACTACATCAAGTAAGTAAATTGAACATGTATATGTTATCTCATCCCATGTTATTGTACATATATGTTAAATTGTTTCTATCTTTTTGTGCATGGAATATAAAAAAATTATAAATAGAAATAATTCTTATTTATCTTTGAGAAGGATATAAACTTTTCATAGAAAAGAGTTTTATGCTTGGTTGAAATTGAAGGTAGAAGTATTACTGTAATAAAATAAAAAATAATATTCAATTAATTTTAATATTTATTTATATTTTAGGTATTGAGTTTAGCTACCGACTCTGTCTCTAAGGAAACAAGATATTTGGATTTTGGTACTAATTTGATGGTTCGGGAATGAAAATTAATTATGATCAATGGGTACAAATTTATTATCACTAAAAGAGAAATGAACATGAGAACATAACATGATGGTGTTATGGTAACTACCACAACAGACTTTTATTATAGTGCATCAGATAATAGACCTCAATTTGAAAATGTATCTTATTATGGAGTTGTTGAGAAAATACTAGTTTTGGATTATTACTCTCATGTTTGAGTCACTATGATGAAATTCAAGTGATTTGATTTGACGAAGATACATGGAAAATTTATTGATGACTGTAGATTTTGATTTATTTATATGACCCAAATTCTTGTTACTGATGAGTCATATATATTAGCATCATTAGATAAATAAGTTTTTTATGTGAAAGATCATCTGATAGCTAAATTTGGTGTCATTATTAAAGTAACCCCAAGATATATTTTTTATGATGGTGGGGATGAAATTGATACCATCACTACCCTTATTATCCTTGATCAATTTATTACTTATGATGACTCTGATAGTTTAATTGTCAGAGTTGATTGTGAACCTGAAGTTGGGGTGGTTTATATATAAAATCATCCATATATGTTCTTAGTTTTTTTTGGTTTATCTCGACATGGTTTTTTCAAGTTGGTACTATTAAAATTTCTTTAATGTTTATAACAAATATTTTTTATCCAACATAACATTCATGTGAATTTTCAATATAAATTGGCTACAATTTTCTTTGAGTTACTTTTTCAAATATTGAATTAAACTGTATTGGAACCTAAAAAATCAAACAAAAATGAAACAATCCAATTATAAAAAAACAATATGAATTGTATTGAAATATATTAAACCAATTAGAATGAAAATCAAAACCAATGAAATGAATGACTTAACCAAAAAATGGCCAAATGACCTAACCCAAAATATGAACCAAATGACCTTACCCAAAAAATAGAAAAATGACCAAACTAATTGACCAAAATGAACCAAATGACCTAAAATTTAATTGTATTGAATTGAAAATAGAAGAAGAAAACTATATCATACCCATGGTAAACATGATAATCAGAACATATTGATTTTTCTATGAAACATATTTTATTTTTTAATATTATTCTTACTAAATATAATATGATTATGTTATGTCACTGCATATACTTTATTTTTCTTGAAAATTGGTAATTCTTAATTAATTCATGTGATATATTATTTATTTTTTGACTTACACATTAGTTATATATTTTTAATTAAATGCATATTTGTTTTCATTATGACCCTATTTATTTCCAACAGCTTTAAATGGTAGAAAATTAGTGACTTATTCTGCATATTTCACCCTAATTTGTTTTATATTTTCACCCTAGAAATAGTTTTCATTCAACCATGATTTTTTTACTTCTTTAGGGGTTCCTTTTTCCACTTAATCTCCCACTTCTTGGGGTATCAAAAACCAATTTTGTATAGGTGTTTGAAATTTCCTAGAAGTTAGAATCATGACTCCCTAAATGAATAGGGATTATTCAGTCCCTTAAAAGTCTATTTTAGGTGTTATATTAATAGGACCTAATTATTCTAGATCATTCTTAAAGAATTATACATCTTCCTAGCCTCTTTTTTACTTTTTTGAGCTATTTATAATCTATAAATTCACTTTCATTAAGTGGTTTTAGATATGAATTCACAGACTCAAATTCAAAAATTTATTCTTCATTATTAGCTTACCCTGAATCCTAAATTTTAGTGGATTCATCCACTTGATTTTCTCCCATGAAAATTTGTTTCCATTCTACAAATTCAGTAGTTTCTTCCTTAGCGAATTTCTCAAAAAACATATTCAAGTAGGATTCCTTCCTCAAGGTCTTATTCAATGATATTTTCCTTAAAATATAACTTTATAGTGCATGTTAACTCTATTACAAACTCATAAAGGTTTTCATGTGGCATGATCTTCTCACAATACCTTCCCACCCTTGAGGTGATGGCCATGACACACTCCATGGGCATGTACTCTGTAACATCCCAGGTAAATAAAGAATATGACATTTTAATATTTATTAATATTTTTGAATTAAATATTAATTTTAATTTAAATGGGATGCTATGTTCAATGAAATAACTGACACACAACAATGAGTTTCTCCAAAAATCTCATGTTGCACATAAGGCTAAGTCATACTGAAAAATAATAATATAATATTATTTTAAATGGTAGTTAATGCCTAGCCGTTGTATTGGTAGGAATAAATAGAACTAAATACAATATGATTACACATGTTTATTAAATGTTTTTACATTTATCCAATAAAATTTAGAAGCTTAAAATGCGAATGAATCCAATTTTAAGCATAAACACTCTAATATTCTTTAAAAGGTCGATTTACCTCCCTTTGATGGAGAACCCTTTTTAAATATAGTTTTTGTCACTTTTATATGTAATATTTGACAAAATAATATTCTTCTTTAGAATCAGGTCATAAAAATTTACTTTGGATGAAATTTTGGTATTTTTCTGATAATGTTCATTTTTTAATGAATAGTGAAAAATAGTGCATTTTAATTCAAAACTATCTTTTAATCTAATCTATTTATATAGTTATATTGTTATTTTAATTGGTTTTAAAGTTTAATTGGATTATATTTTTAACATTTGATCCAATTATGTTAATTGGAAGTAATTTCACTCTTAAATTGAACATAAACATGTGTCAATCTTTTGATAGATATTATTTCTTAAAAACACGCTTTTTGTTTTGACAACGGGAATTAATTTTAAATTAATTTATGCCACTTCTGTGTTTTGAATTTGAAAAAATGGATTCCATATTTGGAATCAGGAGGTCCAAATTTTTTAAATAGGTAACTTTTATTTTATACATTTTGAATATTTACTTCAGTAAATATTTTATTTACTATGGTTAAAATGTAAATCTGGTAAATAAGGGTAAAAAAATAATATTATAATCATATTAAATTACCCGAACACATGTCATAATCCTATTTTATGATACATGTCTGACCATGGCCATCCTTGGGTCAATTTTGGGACCCCATGGAGCCACTTAGAAGTGATAATGACACTTTATATTAATTAATTTAAAGTAAAGACAAAAATTACATAAACATATATCTTTTAGTAAATCAATTTTTACATGGGGTTATATAAGTTATATCTTCAAAAATAAATATTAATTTGAAATCTAAAAATATTTCCTACATCATGGTATTTTAATTATAATTTTTAGACATCAAATAAATAAAATTATTTATGACGCAATGATAATGTAGTGATTACCTTATTAATAAATGATTTAAATAAATGAGATTATAAAATTTAAAAAAACTATCCAAAACATGTCCAATTATTATTGGATGATTTTATTTCGAACAATAGTCATCTTATCTATGAATATAAGGAGTTTTGGACCTTTTGAAACTGAAAATCAGTTTATAATAAAATAACATTTTCAAACTTTCTTAAAGAGCCTCCCCCCTTATAAAAAGCCATCACCTCTAACCCATTACTCACACCTCTCAATCCCATTGGCTCGTCCAAACTTTGAAAAATTAAGCTACTTACATCCCCTATTCCTCCTAGAAGCCTTACCTTAGGAAGAAGGCACTTCAAGGAAGCCTTTTGGTTCAAACCAAAGGGAGTTACCCGATTTAAAGTTTACATCTTCTCTTAAGTTCTTTTATTTTATTTTACTTCTCCAAACCCCTAAAATCTATTTATTCCTTTTTTTATAACAACACAAGTATAATAAATATACTAGGTTTTTTATGAGAAGTATTCAAACTACATTTCCACACACCTCCATCTAATGGATATGAACATACTGTTTCTGTGGACGACGAACTACTGCCTCACAAAACGATGATTGTTCAGATATCTCCAACCGCCTCTCATGGTGGCCATTATGATGGAACTATATTTATATGTGATATATATTATATTTATATTATCTCTATACTTCTTTATTTATTATTTATATCATACCTTTATGGTTTCCATAATGGGTAAATGCGATAATTTCATTTGAGGAAGTGCATACTACCGCCCCCACAAAGTGATATGACTCGTTCATGCCATACATGGAATGTATAAAGGACATAGTTACTGAAATTATGTATTATATCACACTATAATTAAAATATAACTATTTATCATTAATTTTTCATCCCATTAAATATGAAATATAAATGAAAGTAGCGTTCATGCGTACGTACGACTTACTGTCTCCATGAATAGTGCATTTCATTTCTTACCTCCAAATGTTATGTAATATTATAAATACATATATATACTATATATATATATGATATATATTATATCTAAATCATTAATACCTTTCTTGATATAATGGACTTTTTACCACATGAACAACTTGTAATTATAAGAAGTTCATTTTGACCCAAGTACCAAATATCGACAAAACGACCGTTATTAACTTAAATGATTACATAATGTTTATAACATGGTAATAAGTGATAAAAAGGAATAATAAACTTGAAAAAGGTTCTTAATAAAGTATAAATTAACTTAAGTTTATTATTTAGGAAGAACAAGGAACATACAAGACAAGTCGGACTTGAAGTAAGGGGTTTTCATCTCACTTTTTATTCTAGTGAGATTCATGCTATATTTGCCACTATTTACTTTTGTATGGTGTATGTAATGCCCATGATTGTATTATTTATGTAATATAATTTAATTTATGGGTATTTAAATCTTAATTTTATGATCCTTCCTTCATGGGGTGTATGTTTCGTAAGTTACCAAATCAGTAAGGGAACCTTTCACCCTCCTCTTTTAGTTAAAGAAATATTTTATGTTATGTCTTTTAAATTTACATTTTATTAGGCTGGGATATGTTATTATATATTATTATTGCTGTAAATTTTATGTCCATGTGATGATAGACCCTTTTCTCTTTCATCAACTCATTTTTTGAATTTTAAAGTGATGCCGTTAGGCTGTCGAATTTCTATAAGAGAACTTCTTAATCCAATTTCAATTCTTTGGGTTAAACTTACAATTATTGATTATGTCGTGCTATGAATATATTTGAATGAACTATTATTGTTTTACACTTAATATCCACTTATATTGGGTGTATTATTATTTATCACACATAATTATGTCATTTATTTTTCCTTAATCTAAGGATATGATCTTTGCAAGGGACTTTGTCTCAATTTACATTCCATTGAGACTTATTTGTTGTTATAAACCAATTCAATTTTATATGGTGTATATACTGACCTTTGACATATTATATAATGAATCTACTTATTATCATTATATTATAATATTTGATTAATGTTATTCCTCAATTATTTTTATTTAAGCGTCTCTCATTTGGTTAGGAACTCTTTAACTAAAATATCATTTTAAATGTTTTAAAAATTTATTCTTCTAAATATTTCTCATTAATGTCTATGTTTTAAAAATGGTTTTAAGGATTTATTTATATAGACATGAATGTTTAGAAATTAAAATTTCTTTCAAAATCTTCAAAGTGGTATGTGACACTTTGATTCAAAAATATCTTTATTAAATGTTTTAAATGGTTTTGATAATGGTTTGATAAAGCATTGATTATGTAAATATCTTGAAATGATATACTGTGAGTGCAATGTGGAAATTTTATCTTTCCTTTATTCTTGTTTTATGCATTATGAATATGTTATGGTTCTTGGGAATTATTTACGTATACGGGTGGTTCCCTGATAAACCTAGGGCGGGTGAGCCCGAGATAGATCTCCAATGCATTGGGTAATGTGATAGAGGTAAACATTAATGTTTCTCCTAAGAGATTTAGGGAATATACTGTGATTGGCATTCCAAATGTAACTCCCTACATAGCTATGAAATCTACAATGTAAGTATGTTATGTATTCCATAAGTTACCTTTATGACCTATGATTTATGTGTGTTATTCATAAATCTTATGATTTCATAAGGTATGTTATGATTGAAAAGTATGGTTTCATTGATTTGTATTTATTGATGGGATAATGTTTTCATTCCTTATTTTATAACCCTTACTGAGCTTTTTATGCTCATCCCAAGTTTAGAAATGTTTTTCATAGGACTTAAAGATGAATAGGGTCAAGGATGAGATCAAGGAAAAGTCATGCTATCTAAAACATGGAACTAGACATGTTTCTTTTTTTTAAGATTTTTTATTTTATGAAAAAAATGGAAACTGAGTAGAAGTGTCTATTTTGTAATATTTGAGATGAAATGTAATAGTTATGGCCTATTTCTCTAAATCTCTAAACCTGAAAAGATCCTCAATGTTAATTATTGTTTAAACTCAAGATTAAGTAATGTTTAATGATGTGGCCTTATAGTTGGTATCAGAGGTCGGTTTAGAAAAATATAGGGATTATGAGTTTTTGTTAGACACATGTTTAGTCTCTATGTCTATTATTTAAGTTAAATCCTTATTTTTTTTAACTTTTTCAGATCAACGAAAGTTTGTTACAAATAGAAGGAGGATGATCTCAAACAACATTCCTATCTCTTCCTGATGACTTGCTTGCAATAATTATTGAAAATTCATGTCTAGACAACTTTGAAACATTTTATAACATACAACTCACTTGAAAGCAATTGTTTGAGATATAAAAAACCTCCACTATACCTCGATACCATCGTGGATCATGGGTTGTATTTAATCAAATCTTATTTTCTCAATATTCTCATATTTTCAAGAAAGGTAAATATTATCAAGTCATTTTAAAATATTTTACCTTACCACAAGATTTTGAAGCATATTATGATTTTGAAAAAGGTGATGAAGAAGGAGACCCTTGTGCAACCTATTTATATTTTCTTTTAAATTATAGTCTTTCAGAACATACTTATGGTATTTTAAAAGGACCATTGATTGAATGTTTCAACTCAAACTCAGTCAGAATGTTTTATAGAAAGCACATTTTATCATATGTTTTGAAATTATATGACATACATTATTTTTTTTCCAAAACTATTTTTCTGTGATCACCCATATGACCCAAGTTGTACGAGGTGTATTTGGATGAAGGAAGCAGATGATTTTGAAAGATCCCTAAATCATTGTTGTAATGAATGGACCATCTATCTACGTGAACATGATGAAGATTAAACCAGGTGGAAACAATGATCAAGGTACTATGATATTTATTTAGGAATAATGTTATTTTATAGAGGTAAAAAATTTGTCAATATATATAAGACTTCATGAATTAAGATATTGAGGTCATTATGAGTTTGGATGAAAACGAGAGGCATAAGACAACCATTGAGGTTAAATCATGTTATGGTTATTTTTTGAGGAGTTTATCTCATTTTTGGGAATGTTATAAAATTGTATAGTTTTTGAAAAAGGAAAACACATAGACCGTATGACAACCCATCGTGTTGGACAAAGCTACGAGAATCAAACCCACAACCAAACTGCGATTGCAATTTATCGCCTACCACTGGACTACATGAAGTCCCTGGTTAGTATGACTTATTCTTTTTAGTTAAATGATTTTATTGATCAAGAATAAATTGATTTGGGATCTTATGTTTTATCAAATATATATCCTTAGTATAGGAAAATGATTTGGGGATTAAGTGATAAAGTTTATTTTGGAAGATGTTTTCTCTTTTTGGAAAACTATATGCCTAAGGAAAATAGAATAATTTGGGATTTCAATTGAGGAGTAGTGGTGGAATTTTATTTTGGAAGAATCTATGTTTTTATTATGGACATATGACGATTTGGGTTATTTATGGAAATGATTAACCTATCATAGAGAATATATGGTTTAGTTAATTACACTTCAGTATGAGACTTTAAGAGTAGTCGATGTTATTTGGAGATAAATGTTAAGATTTACTATGGAAGACTATGTGATAAAATCCTTCTAAATTTTGGGTTTCAGAATAATTTTGGATTATTTTAAATAATTTTAAGGACAATTGTGTATTGAATGGTCTTTGTTGAGAGTTGGGTATTGTTTATTCAATTTTGGAGATAAGAGTAGTATTTATTTTAATAAAGTATTATCCTTTTTTGGGGATTATCTGATCTTGTACTAACCATTTTGGTTTTGGTTAATGTCTAAAGACAAGGGAAATATATAGTTTATCTTTTTTGGATTATGTGATTATATAGAAGTTGATTCTAGCACTTTAGGTGTGACCAAGTCATCTTGAATACTCATTGTTTGGGGAAAAGATGAGTTTTTGGTAGAAACTTATTAAAGGATGAAACTCTACTTGAAAAGTAAGTATATTTCCTTATGTACTTAGTCAATTTCATAAATAAATTCTCAAACTTTATTAAATGAAACTTTAAACAAAAACGTTGTCTGTTTACTTTTCCTACTGGGAAAGCAAAGGATGTTTAACCCATCACAAGTTTGTGGTTTTCTGATGGTTAACATTCTAATGATCATGTTTTCTATCACTCTCCATTCGAACTTGACATTTAATTTCTCCTCCATATCCATGTTTTCATAGAATCCTAGTACAGGTTATCTCGGGTGACCTTTGTACTTTTCATTCTTTCTTTTAAAGTGATAGTTTTATTGACTCTTTTTCCGATGTGGGACTTTTAATGAAATTTCCAAGCCCAATTTTAAAATTGCAAGGATGCAATTTCCAAAAGGAGGGAAGCATGTAACATCCCAAGTAAATAAAGAATATGAAATTTTCATATTTATTAATATTTTTTAATTAAATATTAATTTTACTTTAAAGGGGATGCTATGTTCGATGGTGTACTTTACACGCAACAATGGGTTTCTCCAAAAATCTCATGTTGCACATAAGGCTGAGTCATACTGAAAAATAATAATATAATATTATTTTAAATGGTAGTTAATGCCTAACCATTATATTCGAAGGAATGAATAAAAATAACTTCAATATTATTACACATGTTTATTAAATGTTTTTACATTTATCCAATAAAATTTAGAAGCTTAAAATGTGAATGAATCCAATTTTAAGCATAAACACTCTAATATTCTTTAAAAGGCCGATTTACCACCTTTTAATGGCAAACCATTTTTAAATATAGTTTTTGTCAATTTTATATATTCTATTTGACAAAATTATATTCTTCTCTAGAATCGGGACATTAAAATTTACTTTGGATGAAATTTTGGTTTTTTTCTGATAATGTTCATTTTTTAATGAATAGTGAAAAATACTGCCCAAATGGCCCGAAGGCCTTCTTTTTATTTTATTATAGATAATACATCTTTTAAGGGTTGAAGGGGAACCCGTACATGACCCGTAGGCCTAAGGCCCAAGGCCCGACATGACCCGCAATACATGACCCAAAGGCCCAGAGGCATACCATACCCATTACATGAACCGTAGGCCCAGCCCACTAGAACTGCCCCTCCCCAGCATCTTGCATCATTGATCTCCTTATCTCCCCACCTTGCATTGCTGATCGGCTAGCATTGCCCCGTATAAAGTTGTACGGTGCCTGGTCCTGATGGCAGCTGCCATACCCTCTCATTCTTCCAATTCGGTTAGCTCTGCATCTGGTGGCTGCTACTCCTGTTGCCCTGATCCTCTTCTAGGGCCTATTCTGTGTGAACTGGGATACTCCATGGTCTACGTGAACCGAAGGCCCTGTGTCCTAAAGGCCTTTGATGACCCGAAGGCCCTGGAGACCCGTAGGCCCAAACCGGTGGCCCGAAGGCCCAAATCGGGTGAATAGTTCCGGCTGCTACAGTACCGAATAGAAACTGCTACAGTACTGCTACAGTGACTGCTACAGTACCCGTAAATTCTCCTCCACCCGGTTTTGAACCCGGGTCTCTTGGATGCCAAGCAGGAGCCCTTACCACTTGGGTACGGGCTTGTTGGCAATAGTGAAAAATACTGTATTTTAATTCAAAACTGCCTTTTAATCTAATTTATTTATATAGTTAGACTATTATTTTAATTGTTTTTAAAGTTTAATTGGATTATATTTTTACCATTTAATCAAATTTTGTTCATTGTAAGTAATTTCACTCTTAAATTGAACATAAACAAGTGTCAATCTTTTGATAGATATTATTTCTTAAAAACACGTTTTTTGTTTTGACAATGGGAATTAATTTTAAATTAATTTCTTCTACTTCCGTGTTTTGAATTTGAAAAAATGGATTCCATATTTGGAATCAGGAGGTCCAAATTTTATGAACAGGTAACTTTTATTTTAGACATTATGAATATTTACTTCAGTAAATATTTTATTTACCATGGTTAAAAGGTAAATATGGTAAATACGAGTAAAAAAATAATATTATAATAATATTAAATTACACTAAAATGTGTCCTAATCCTATTGGATGATACATGTATGACCATGGTCATCCTTGGATCGATTTTGATACCCATAAAGCCACTTAGGAGTGATAACGACACTTTATATTAATTAATTTAAAGTAAAGACAAAAATTACATAAACATATATCATTTAGTAAATTGATTTTTTTCATGGGGTTATATAAGTTATCTCTTCGAATATAATTATTAATTTTAAATCTAAAAGGATTTCATACATAATGATATTTTATTTATAATTTTTAGACATCAAATAAATAAAGTTATTTATGACACAATGATGATGTAGTGATTACCTTATTAATAAATGATTTAAATAAATGAGATTATAAAATTTTAAAAAACTATCCAAAACCTGTCCAATTTTTATTGGATGATTTTATTTTGAACAAGAGTCATCTTATATTCTAATTTAATGAGTTTTTGACCTTTTGGAACTAAAAATCAGTTTATAATAAATTAATGTTTTCAAACTTTCCTAAAGTGCCCCTCCTCCCCCTTATAAAAAGTTATCACCTCTAACCCATTACTCACACCTCTCAAGCCCCTTATCTCATCCAAAATATTCCCAATTAAGCTCCCTATATTCCTCTCTTCCTCATAGAAGCCTTACTTTAGGCCTAAGGCACTTCAAGGAAGCCTTTTGGTTCAAACCAAAGGGAGCTACCCGATTTAAAGGTAACGTCTTCTCTCAAGTTCTTTTGTTTTATTTTACTTATCCACCCCCCTAAAATATCTTTATTATTTTCTTTTATAACAACACCTGTATACTAAATATACTATATTTTTTTATGAGAATTATTTGTCACGACCCGTCCTCGGGGCCCATGCCGTGACTACCCCAAGCCCGCCTTCCATAGGCCAGGGGCTGGCGACTAGCACCAAAGGCGTAATTACCTAAGCTGGGAAGGCATTGCCTTTATAAAAGTAAACAAACACAACAGAGTACGCAACAAGAAGTAAACACTAAGTAAAAATGAATACAAAAGAGTGTGCTGGAAAGTAAATGGGCCAGTATACAAACACAACTGAACAAAAAGTACAAGTAGAAAGAGACAAACAACTGAAAGTAAAGAGAAGCTCCAGGATCGTCCTCCAGGGTTCCTAACTGAAGGGTAGGTACAGATGGCCACCTCAGCTCTCATTTCCGTCAGTCTCCTCCGTGTGCCGACTCATCGCAAGGTCTACCTCCGGGTACCGTCCAGTCGTGGCGCACTCGGCCTCTGTCAGTGCTGTCCGTCGTCTACATCCAACACAACGAGGTGCGGGCATAGCCTGTGCAGGGGTGAGTATAATGATACTCAGTAGGGACCCGATACCCAAAAGGTCTCACAATATCCACTAAGGATAAACAAAATAATAAATATACAATCACGAAGTATCAACCAACCCTACATAGGAATATGCCCATACATATACCTAAGTTACCAATCTCAGTCCAGATCCAACTCTCGAGCCCAAGAACAAACCAATTCCACAAAGGAAGTAAAGTCAATCACCACGATGATAATGGTTGAAATACATGGATCAGCTCACACAGGTATGCCGCAATAGAAGAGAGATTAGATGATCAGATGTAGGCACTGGATCATCTAAGCTGTCGAACCCACACAGGATACAGGACCAGCTAAGCTGTCAGACCCACACATGATACATGACTGACTATCTTATCTAAGCTGTCGGACCCACACAGGATACATGACCAGCTAAGCTGTCAGACCCACACAGGATACAAGACCAGCTATGATTCATTTGAGCTGTCGAACCCACACAGGATATAGTCTAGCTATTCTGCCGGACCCACACAGGATACAGGAACAGAAATCAGAACTGTCGAACCCACAAAAGATTCTAGTACAGTAGTCGTCGTCATCGAACCCATGAAGGATTTCAATACAGTAGTCTTCGCTGTCGAACTCACACAGGATTCCGGTACAGAAGTCATCGTAGCCAGCTCTAGGGTTCCGATACACAACACGCTCGATTCCGGGAGGGTCCGCTCCTCAAGTCAAGAATCGATACATCAACGAAGTCCTGAGTTGATGTATCCCGAAGTTCTGTATCATCAAAAGAAACCCAACACGACAGACGACACGTCAATCGGACGCCCGGTCTGAGAGTTATTGGCTTTTCCGTTCCAGGGGCCCGGTTGGATTTACGCTCGATCCAAACCCAAACATTTTCCAAAGTCATAAAAAACTCACTTAGAGTATCAAAAAAGAACCGCCTCGTTGCAAGTGTCCCAGTGCCGCAGACGACGTGTCGATCAGACGCTCGGTCTAGAAGTTATTCACATTTAAGCGAAACGGGCCCGGCCCGTCAAGTCCAGTGGGCTGGCGGGTCGGCCCGACCTGGTTTGGCGGGTCCAACCCAGCTGGGGGTCGGCTCGGCCCACTTTGGCGGGTCCGACCCGGCTGTGGGGTCAGCCCGGCTCGGTGGGGCGCGAACCACCAGCGGACCCGGCCGGTCCAGTTCGCCCGGTAGCACCGAGCGACGCCACCTCTCCCTGCCCGGCCAACCGAAGCCGACCGGTTTTGTCTGGCGCAAGGGGCCCGCACAGTAGGCCACTATTGTTCCCACACGGCACCACAGTTCCTTCATCCTGGCCGGAAGGCGGCCGACCGGTTCGACAGTGAACGGCTCGCGGTTGCGGGTTGCAGTTCCTCCGCCGCGCGGCGCCTGCGGGCACCATGAATCTCCATCCCAGTCGGCCGTAGCCGGCCAATTCACCCAGCCAAGCGGCCTGCGGATGCGGGCCGTACCTCCTCCACGCGGCACCTGCGGGTGCTGTGGTCCACCAGCCCGGCCGGCAGTAGCCGGCCGGTTCTTCAGCCCGAGCGGCCCGTGGTTGCGGGCCGCGGTTTTCCTCCATGCGGCCGGTGCGTGACCGCCACCCTCGGTCGCTGCCGCCTCTGGTTGCTGCTGACTTCGGTTGCTGCCGCCTCTTCTGACTTCGCCTCCGTTGCCAAAATAATCAAGAATCAACGAAGGGTCGTCGGACCGTATTTTTTCGGCCCACGCCCTCCGCGTTAGTCGATAACAAAAGGCCAATGACGAACCATAGCATTTATCAAGAATGATGGTATAATTTTATTCAATTAAAATTATAAAAACTCCCTAACTCGATTCGGAGTTCGTTCGTTGACGACGACATCAATTCGTTGACGTCAGGGTGCGTCCGAGGAGGAAGTGCCGTTGTTGGCGACGTTCTTCATGGGCGGCGTCTTTTCCCTTGACGCGGAGGAAGAGTAAGGAGGACGGCGTTCCTCGTGGGCGTCGCCTCATGTTCTTTCCCCGGTCGAAGAAGAAATAATATGTTCTTCGTCGAGAAGATATTGTTCCTCATGTTCTTCGTTGGAGAGGGAGAAGTCCTCCAAAATCTCTCCTCACCTTAGTTCTCCCAACCAGGATTATGCCAACCAAATTAAAAGAATGTAATGTCTTCTTTTAATGTTGTAAAAATAGATTCAAAAGATTTCAAACACTCAAATTAATTAATTAATTATGGAGATCAATTAATTAATTAATGGTGTTGGAAAATTAATGAGAGAAAGTGGGAGGTAGAGAGTTTTCATAATTAATAAGGGAGGTGGAAGGTGGAGGGTTTAACCCTCATCAATGGGGGGTTCCAAGGGTTTCAAGGGGGAGTTGAAGAGTTGATGTTCGTGTGGGCCCCAAAACACATTATCCTCCCATGAGAAGTTATGTGTGGGGTGGGGGGGGGGGGTGGAGTGGCCCCACTCCCAACTTCCCTTTGGTGGATTTAACCACCACCTAAAAATTATGTCACACAAAAATTTTAATTTATTAACAATCCCCAAAAATAACTTCCGCTCTCGACCAAACACAACTACGGTAGAGGTCCTCTTAAGTGAATATCGGGGTTGCGAGTTCATCGGTGTCCTCGGATCTCAATTCTGAGCACCGGTTCAAAAGATAGAAAAACCCGCACGTACGTTTACTGAATGTACCTGAACAAAACTTCAGAAATTGATTCCGGACACACCAGGCCTCGGAATCAGGCACCGTTAGAAACTGCGGACTCGTAAAATTCTAAAGAATTTAAGAAAAAAAAATTTCCTTGAAATTTACGGGTCTTTACATTACCCCCACCTCAGGGCTTTGCATCCCCATAAAGCTACAACATACACTTGAGAAAAAAATGGGGGTACTGAGCACACATCTGAGCCTCCTGCTCCCATGTGCTCTCCTGGAGGTTCCCATGCTGCCAGCGAACACGCACCAGAGGAATCGACCATCCACACAGGACCCGCTCTTGTCGATCCTCAATCTCCACTGGGTCCTTCGTGAAAGTCGCCCCGTCATCAATTCCTAGCTCCCCATGGTCGATGATGTGGGATGGGTCGTGCACGTATCTCCTCAGCTGAGATATGTGGAAGACGCCATGCACCCGATGCAACTGAGGTTGAAGGGCCAGGTGGTAATCCACCTCACCAACTCTTCTGAGGACCTGAAACGGCCTGATAAAACGCAGAGATAACTTGTAGCCTCAGCCAAATCTCCGTAGACCTCATCGAGGTGAGACCTGTAGGAAGACGTGGTCGCCATCCTCAAACTCCAGTGGTCTCCATATCCTATCAGCATAAGACTTCTGTCTGCTCTGTGCATTCTTCATCCACTCCTAGATGATATGAACCTTCTCCATCGCAGCCTGCACCATCTCTGTTCCTACAAGTGCTGACTCCCCTGGGTCAGTCTAGTACAAAGGTGATCTGCAAGGTCGGCCATACAATGCCTCGTAAGGGGCCATCCCGATGGTGGAGTGGTAGCTGTTGTTGTACGCAAAATCCACAAAGGGTAAGTGATCCTCCAAGCTGCGACCAAAGTTAAGGACACATGCACAAAGAATTTCCTCTCAGTCTAAATGGTCCTCTCAGTCTGACCATCCGTATGTGGATGGAAGGCGGTTCTCAAGTGAAGCTTCATCCCGAAAGCCTCCTATAACCCCTTCCATAGTCGGGAAGTGAAACGAGCATCTCGATTGGAGACTATAGTCGATTGAACACCATGAATCCGTAGGATCTCCTGAATGTAGAGGCATCCCAAGCTCTCTATTGAGCCCTACTCTCTGATCGGTAGGAATTGGGCCGAATTGGTGAGCCAATCTACGATCAATCAGATAGTGTCGTGTCCTCTAGATTTACGTGGACGTATCGTCATGAAATCCATGGATATCCTGTCCCACTTTCACTCTGGAACCTCTAAGGGCTGAACCTAGCCTGCTGGAACCTGGTGCTCTTCCTTCACTTGCTGACAAGTGAGGCATCAAGAGATGAACTCAGCTACTACTTTCTTCATACCTGGCCACCGGTGCTGTCGTCTGAGGTCCTAATACATATTCACCACACCTGGATGTACCGCTAGAGGGGAAGTGTGGAACTACCTCAACACCTCCTCCTGTAGTGGAACTGGTACCATGGTATTCCCTATGAAGAGGATGACGTTCTCCCACCTTCAGAAAACCCATTAGGTGCCTACCCTGAGGATATCTGAGCACGTCACGCCTCACAGTCAATGTACCCACACTGCACCTCTCTAACTCGCTGAAGAAGTGGAGGTGTGACTGTGAGAGACTACAGAAAGGCTGCTCCATCACTATCCACAAAGGATATCTGCAATGCGGCCAACTGCTCTATTGCCTCTCCTAGCAGCTGAATGCCTGATCTCCTGTTGAGAGAATCTGCTACAGCGTTCCCCTTTCCAGGAGTATAGACTATCTCGAAGTCATAGCCCTGGAGGAACTCAAGCCATCGCTGCTGTCTTAGGTTCAGATCCTTCTGCGAGAAGATATACCTGAGACTCTGGTGGTCAGAGTAGACTGTAAAACGCATGCCCATCATATAGTGCCGCCACATCTTCAAGGCGAAGACCACTGCTGCTAACTCCAGATCATGGGTAGCATAGTTCTGCTCATGCTGTCTCAACTGCCGTGAACCATAAGCGATCATTAATCTCTCCTACATCAGGACACACCTGAGCCCGGTCCCTGATGCGTTGTAGTAAACTACGTACCCTATTCCCTCCTCTGGTAGCCTCAAGATGGGTGTACTAGTCAACCTCTGCCTCAGCTCTTGAAAGATCTACTGACATCTCTCTAACCACATGAAGGGTTTCCCGTTCTTCGTCAAAGATGAAAGCAGCGATGCAACTCTGGAGAAGTCTGGCACAAATCTCCAATAGTACCCAGCTATTCCCAGGAAACTCCGCACCTCCGACACACTCCTGGGTGGCTCCCAAGCAAGTACTGCCTCGATCTTTGCTAGATCCACTGCAACTCCAGCCTCTGAGATGACGTGTCCCAAGAAGTGAACCTCTCGAATCCAGAACTGGCACTTCGAGAGTTTACCATAAAGCTGGTTCTCTCGGAGTGTATCCAGTACCACCCGAAAATGGTAGGCGTGCTCCTCCTCAATAGTTGAGTAAATAAGTATGTCATTGATTGAGGTAAGGCTGGAATATCCTGTTCATGAGACTCATGAACACTTCTGGTGCATTGGTTTCACCAAAGGGCATAACCAAGAACTCATAGCGACCATACCGACACCTGAAGGCCGTCTTCTGCACATCCTCATCTCGAACTCTGAGTTGGTGATAGCCTGATCTGAGGTCTATCTTCGAGAAACATCGTGCTCCCTTGAGCTGATGAAAGAGGTCATATGTCCTCGGGAGTGGGTAATTATTCTTCACGGTCACCTAATTCAGGCGACGGTAGTCGACACACAGTCGTAAGCTCCCATCTTCCTTCTTGGCAAACAAAATCGGAGATGCCCAGGGTGAAACACTGGGTCAGATAAATCCCTTCCCCTACAAGTCCTCCAGCTGTACCTGCAGCTCACGAAAATTGGCGGGAGCCATCTGATATGCTGGAGTAGATATCGGTGCCATCTCAGGGTATAGATCAATGTAAAATTCTACCTATCTACGAGGAGGTAGTCTTGGAATGTCTTCAGGGAAAACATCCGCATAATGATCCACCACGACAGGAAAACTCGGGCTCCGCACATCAACCGCTCCGAGGATGAGACTGCCAACTGGTGTGTGATTGGATGCCCCCTCCTCTGCGTAAGTCCATCCCGCACTAAAAAGGCTCCCTTCTCACTAGTGAAGGTGAACCTGGTCCCATCCATGCGGACACACCACACTTTGCGCCTAATACAGTCGATCTGAGCATGGACTGTAGATAACCAGTCCATACCCAAGATGACGTCGTAAGGCCTCGACGTCGCTACAAGAAGATCCCAACCAAAGATCTTTCCTCCTAGAGTAAGCTCACACTACTGAAACTAGTGTGTAATCACCGAGTCTTCTCCCGTAGAAGTCTCTAGGAATAAGGATCGAGCCAACAGTTCCGTTGGAATCTCCGAGCTCCGAACAAGGGCAATGACAATAAAAGAATGACTCGCACCTGTGTCTATGAGTACTGAAGCAAGGGTGGAGTAGACATAGATATTACCTCAAATCATCTCAGGTGTTCCATGGTCATAGGCCTCGACTGCATGGAGCTGAGCCCACCTCTGTCCGCCAGCTCGCTGTGGTCGTAGTGGACCTCATGGTGGTGGTGGTGGTAGAGCCTCGAAACGTCTTCCACCACCCGCTGCTCGGCCAGCTCCTCTGCCACGTCTGCCTGCTCCTGGCGGACCACCACAGTCAAACCTCTGCCTCTACCTGGGAGGTCCCTCTACTGTCTACGGCTCATCTGTATGGAGGGTCGGGCAGTCACGAGCCATGTGGCCCTGCTCGCTGCATGCATATCACTGCCTTCTCCTCATATAGTTGACTCTGTCTTGTGTGCCCCGAACAACCAAACCTATATCATGGGATCACCCACCTGATGGATTGGTCCTCTTGGACCTCTACGAAATCTGTCTACTTCAGGATGCAGAAGACTCCGCTACGTGTCGTCCTGTGGTGGGTCTCACCGCTGGTGACTGCTCAGTGAGAAAACTCTCCGCTAGAAGGGCTCGCTCTAGCACCCCTGCCTGCGTTAGAATGCTGGGAGGAATTGTCGATGCCCTGATCTCATGCCTGAGTCCTTGCTCGAAGGTCCAGTCCATGAAGAACAGGTCCCGTATGATATCTTTGGAGTAGTGTGAGAGTTTAGTGAACCTCGGTGAGTACTGAGCTACTGTCATACTACCCTGATGCAGATGAAGTAACTCCTGAATCCACACCGCATGAAGGGTGGCTGGAATAAACTATGAGAGGAAGAGACTCTCAAAGTCTGTCCAGAATAATGATGCCTCGTCATGCACCTGGAGCATCAGGTTCCACCATCTACCTACTGCTGTATGCAGGAGACTCGCGGCAAGGATCACCATAAGGTCGGCTGGTGTCCCTACCAATCTGAAGACTCTCACGACATCCTCCATCCAATACTCAGCTGCTTGAGGGTCCGTATCTCCCCAGAACCTAGGCGGCCTCTCTCGCTAGAACTCATGAAATGCACTCAGGAGGCGTGCACTCTCTGCTGCTGGGGCTGGTGGTATCGATGGCCCAGTCGGTAGTGGTATCGCTAGTGCCTCCGCTGTGATGGGGCCCTACACCGAGGCCTCATCGCTCGGGGGGTTACCATCTCGTACATAACTCGAAACCCTAACTGGATGCCTTTGTGGGGCCATCCTAAAAAGAAATAGGTGTTCCACGGTCAAAACAGTATACCTGGTGAGATGACACAAAGTAATCACAAAGAAAACTTTTTCAAAGGAAACACACACACAATCAGTGTTTTCGTGCTCTGAGTCATAGATCAGAAGTCAGGGTCCTAGTGTATGGATACGTCAGCCACCGCACCAACACAGGTTTCCCTAAACTGATAACCACACCCAAAACACTTAACACTATTTCCGTTAAAAGAATTAGAGTCTAAGTTCTGCGGTAGAACCGACTCCTCTGATACCAATTTTTCACGACCCGTCCTCGGGGCCCGTGCCGTGACTACCCTAAGCCCACCTTCCATAGGACAGGGGCTGACGACTAGCACCAAAGGCGTAATTCCCTAAACTGGGAAGGAATTGCCTTTATAAAAGTAAACAAACACAATAGAGTACGCAACATGAAGTAAACACTAAGTAAAACTGAATACAAAAGAGTGTGCTGGAAAGTAAATGGGCCAGTATACAAACCCAACTGAACAACAAGTACAAGTAGAAAGAGACAAATAGCTGAAAGTAAAGAGAATATCCAGGATCGTCCTCTGGGGTTCCTACATAAAGTTTAGGTACAGATGGATACCTCAGCTCTCACATCCGTCATTCTCCTCTGTGTACCGACTCCTCCCAAGGTCCACCTCCAGGTACCGTCCAGTCATGTTGCACTCAGCCTCCGTCAGCACTGTCCATCGTCTGCATCAAACACAATGAGGTGCAGGCATAAACCGTGTAGGGGTGAGTATAACGATACTCAGTAGGGACCCTGAGACCCGCAAGGTCTCACAATATCCACTAAGGATAAACAAAATAAGAAATATACAATCACGAAGTATCAAACAACCCTACATAGGTATATGCCCATACATATACCTAAGTTACCAATCTCAGTATGGCTCCAACTCTCAAGCCCAAGCACAAACCAATTCCACAAAGGAAGTAAAGTCAATCACTATAATGATAATGGTTGAAAGACATGGATCAGCTCACACAGGTATGCCACAATAGAAGAGAGATTAGACGATCAGATGTAGCCACTGGATCATCTAAGCTGTCAGACCCACACAGGATACAAGACCAGCTAAGCCGTCGGACCCACACAGGATACAAGACCAGCTATATCATATAAGATGTCGGACCCACACATGATACAGGACCAGCTAAGCCTCCATACCCACACAAGATACAGGACCAGTTATGATTCGTCTAAGCTGTTGGACCAACATAGGATACAATCCAGCTATTCTGTCGGACCCACATAGGATACAGGAATATAAATCAGAACTGTCGAACCCACACAAGATTCCAGTACAATAGTCGTCGTCATCGAACCCATGGAGGATTTTAGTACAGTAGTCTTCACTGTCAAACCCACACAGGATTCCGGTAGAGAAGTCATCATAGCCAGATCTAGGGTTCTCGTACACAGCACGCTCTATTTCGAGAGGGTCCTCTCCTCGAGTCAAGAATCGATACATCAAAAAAGTCCTAAGTTGATGTATCCCGAGGTTCTGTCTCATCAAAAGAAACCCAACGCGATAGACGGCGCGTCAATCAGACGCCTGGTCTGAGAGTTATTGGCTTTTCTGTTCCAGGGGCCCGATTGGATTTACGCTCGATCCAAACCCGGATATTTTCCAAAGTCATAAAAAACTCTCTTAGAGTATCGAAAAATTACCGGCTTGTTGCAAGGGTCCCAGTGCCTCAGATGGCACGTCAATCAGACGCGCAGTCTAGAAGTTATTCACGTTTAAGCGAAACGGGCCGGCCCGTCAAGCCCAATGGGCTGGCGGGTCAGCCCGACCTGGCTAGGGGGTCGGCCCGGCCCGGTGGGGTGCAGCCCACCAGTGGAATCGGCCCGCAGAGTGGGTCGGTCTGGTTTGCCCGGCGACGTTGAGCTGCACCACCTCTCCCTGCCTGGTCGGCCGAAGCCGGCCGATTTTGTCAAGCGCGAGCGGCTCGTACAGAGGGCCGCTGTTCTTCCCATGCCGTGCCAAGCGGCGCCGTGGTTCCTTCAGCCCAGCCGGTAGGCGGCCGACCGGTTCACCAGCGAGAAACCCACAGTTGCGGGCCGCGGTTCCTCCGCCGCATGGCTCTGCGAATCTCCAACTCGGCCGACCGTAGCCGGCTGGTTCGCCCAGCCAAGCGGCCCGTGGATGCGGGCCGTACCTCCTCCGCGCAGCACCTGTGGGTTCCATGGTCCACCAGCCCAGCCAGCAGTAGCCGGACGGTTCTTCAGCCCGAGAAGACCGCAGTTGCGGGCCACGGTTTTCCTCCATGCGGACGAATTGCGACCACTACCCCCTGGTCACCGCTGCCTCTAGTCACCACCGACTTCGGTTGCCGCCGCCTCTTCCGACTCCGCCTCCATTGCCAAAATAATCAAGAATCAACAGAGGGTCGTCGGGCCGTGTTTGTTCGGCCCGCTCCCTCCGTGTTAGGCAATAACAAAAGGCCAACGACGAAGCATAACGTTTATCAAGAACGATGGTATAATTTTATTCAATTAAAATTATACAAAACTCCCTACCTAGATTCAGAGTTCGTTCATTAACGATGGCGTCGATTCTTTGACGTTGGGGTGCGTCCGAGGAGGAAGCATCGTTGTTGCTGACGTTCTTCACGGGCGGCGTCTTTTCCCTTGATGTGGAGGAAGAGGAAGGAATATGGCGTTCCTCATGGGCGTTGCCTCGCGTTCTTTCCCCGGTCGAAGAAGAAAGAATATTTTCTTCATCGAGAGGATATTGTTCCTTGTGTTCTTCATTGGAGAGGGTGAAGTCCTCCAAAATCTCTCCTTCTCACCTTTGTTCTCCCAACCAGGATTATGCCAACCAAATTAAAAGAATGTAATGTCTTCTTTTAATGTTGGAAAAATAGATTCAAAATATTTCAAACACTCAAATTAATTAATTAATTATGGAGCTCAATTAATTAATTAATGGTATTGGCAAATTAATGAGAGAAAGTGGGAGGTGGAGAGTTTTCATAATTAATAAGGGAGGTGGAAAGTAGAGGGTTTAACCCTCATCAATGGGGGGTTCCAAGGGTTTCAAGGGGGAGTTGAAGAGTTGATGTTCGTGTGGGCCTCACAACACATTATCCTCCCATGGGAGGTTATGTGTGTGTGTGTGGGGGGGGGGGGTGGCCCCACTTTCAACTTCCCTTTGGTGGATTTAACCACCACCTAAAAATTATGTCACACATAATTTTTAATTTATTAACAATCACCAAAAATAACTTCCGCTCTTGACCAAACGCAACTGTGGTAGAGGTCCACTTAAGCGAATACCGGCGCTGTGAGTTAATCAGTGTCCTCAAATTTCAATTCTGAGCACCATTTCAAAAGATAGAAAAACCCGCACGTACGTTTACTGAACGTACCCGAACAAAATTTTAGAAATTGATTCCGAGACACCGGGCCTCAGAATCAGGCGCCGTTAGAAACTGCGGACTCGTAAAATTAAAAAGAATTTAAGAAAAATAAAATTTTCTTGAAATTTTCAGGTCTTTACATTATTTGAACTACATTTCCACACACCTCCATCTAATGGATACGGACATACTGTTTCTGTGGATGACGAACTACTGCCTCACAAAACGATGATTGTTCAAATATATCCAACCGCCTATCATGGTGGCCATTATGATGAAACTTTATTTATATGTGATATATATTATATTTATATTGTCTCTATACTTATTTATTTTTCATTTATATCATATCTTTATGGTTTTTATAATGGGTAAATGTGATAATTTTATTTGAAGAAGTGCAGACTACCGCCCCCTCAAAGTGATATGACTCGTTCATGCCTTATGTGGAATTTACAAAGGATGGAGTTACTGAAATTATGTATGATATTACACTATAATTAAAATATACCTATATATCATTAAGTTTTCATTCCATTAAATATGAAATAGAAATAAAAGTAGCGTTCATGCTTACGTACGACTTACTGTCTCCATGGATGGTGCATTTCATTTCTTACCTCTAAATGTTATGTACTATTATAAATACATATATATAATGGACATATATTATATATATGATATCTAAATCATGAATATCATTATGGATATAATGGAATTTTTACCACATGAACAACTTGTAATTATAAGAAGTTCATTTTGACTCAAGTACCAAATATCGACAAAACGACCGTTATTAACTTAAATGATTACATAATGTTTATAACATGGTAATAAGTGATACAAAAGGAATAATAAAATTGAAAAAGGTTCTTAATAAAGTAGAAATTAACTTATTTTTATTATTCAGGAAGAACAAGGAACATACAAGACAAGTTGGACTATAGTTAAGGGGTTTTCATCTCACTTTTTATTCTCATGAGATTCATGATATATTTTCCACTATTTCCTTTTGTGTGGTGTATGTACTGCCCATGATTGTATTATTTTTGTAATATAATTTAATTTATGGGTATTTACATCTTCATTGTATGATCCTTCCTTTATGGGGTGTATGTTTCGTAAGTTACCAAATCGGTAAGGGAACCTGATTAGCCACTAAATGAGGCTAATATTCATTGGTAATATATATAATATTCATGTTATTTATTATTCATAAACACCATTTTAGTGCATTTTACACTTTGAACATAATTTAACATTATGATTGTAATACCTTCTTAAAATGCACTATTATGTGGTACATTTTTGAACATCATTTAAAGTACCAAATGATTCATCTGATTATACATATTTTAATTTGATAATTTATCTACACTCCAATATGAACATGTTTCATTCAGGGATCAATGGAGAATTCATGGAGGATGATGGAGATATTTGGCAATGAAAGGAAGCAATTCTGGAGAAGGCAGATTGGACATCATCCCACTGATGATACTGTGGGGCCCAACATACAGGCCCAATTAATCCCAAATTTCGTGGGATGATATAAGACATGTATAGGAACAAATCACTATTCAGGAGTTAATGCTTATTCGGCCTCAATTGTGGTCATTTAGGCGGCCCAAGTTAGAGATACAATTCTGGGCCAGATTCTGCGGCCCAGACAAACATCCCACTAATTTGATCATATCTAGGAATAAAAAAGTCCAAATAGTCCCATATTTTACAGTAGGTTAGAAGACATCCTTAGCTACATTTTCTTATTCTATGGCCCACTCTGATTCGGCCTTATAGAAGGTATTCAAGACGTGTCTGTTCGGTGGATGAAAACTGGCTGCCACCTCGGGTCAAACGTGGAAAAGTCCAAATTCCACAAGATTTCCACCACCTATAGCCTACCAAAATTAATTAAGATGCTTTGTACTATTGGTGGATCGACTCAAGGCTCCCAAAATGCCTATTTAAGGAAGTGGTGGTGAAGGATTTTAGAATCTTGGATGCTTTGTTTAATTGTAATGTTATGCTGCATTTTTGTTGCCTCAATTTTGTCTTTCACATGTAAGTTGTTCAATTCACTTTAGTTTCTTAATAAAAGTTCTTATTATACTCTTATTCTGTTGTTCTTAATATCACCTTGATACCGTTGGATCATGGTGTGAATTTATTCACACCAACCCTTGTGAAATTATTCACACAACGGTGGAGTGATCATTTTATTTTTATTGTTTTCTTTACTTCTCCATTTCCTCCCTTATGAGTCTACTTTCCGCTTCCATTGAAACCATGGGATCAATGGAGGGATAACCCACTTATGTGTTGATCCAAAGGAGTAGAAAGGGGTTGGATTAGATGTTATTTATCACATAATTAATTTATAATCACTTCTTTAATTGGGATTTTTATTTGATGATTTTTAAACTCCATCGTCCTTGTTGAATTTAAGGCCACACACTTCAAGTACTAATACGATCCTTTACCTTGAAGTGCTCAAAAATCTGATCCTTCAAGTGTATAGGTGATTAGTATTAGAGGGTGTAGGAATTAAACCAGTAATTGATGATGTTTTTTTATCTCCTTAAATGAACCCATCTCAAATTTAAGAAATTGAAATCATTAAAAAGAAAATACGTCCAATCCACCCCGAGCGATAACCCAGGATCAACTCATTCTTTTAAACTGAATCCACTTAAATCTTTTAGATATCTTTAAAACCCATCCAAAATCAATCCAAGTTGGCCACTTCATAGCCAAAAATCCATCCCTTAGGTTGTGTATGTTTGGTATCTTCTTAGGTCTCTGTGGAATCGACAACCCAAGCTACACTATAAGGACCGTTCTACCCTTCTTCTCTTGGGTAAATTTGGGCGTGAACCAAATTTTGGTGCCATTGACGGGGACCAAGTAAGTACCTTAGATCCAAAAAAAAAAACCTTCTTTCCTCACCTCCATTCTTCTACTCTCACCCAAGATCTCTTATCTTGTCCCTTTCTCATTTTTTTAGGCGCATGTCCGCCTACACCCGCGATTTCTCGAACAGACTAGTTAGGGTGGAAAGTCCTTGTATAGGGGAGTCAAGTGCACCTAGGGGATTATTTAAATCAGATTCAAATATACTTGAAACCCCAAAGTCAGAACTTGAAACAAGTCCAATGGAGGGTCATCCACAAAATCAAATTGTAAACCCTGGGGGGAATCAAATGGGAAACCAAAACCAAGAAGCTCCAAACTTAGGGAATGTAGTTGATCAAACCATGAACGACTACCTCACTCTATCTTGGAACAATACCCCCTCATGCATTAGACACAATTCCATAGGAGACACCAACTACATATTCAAACCCCATGTCCTAAACCACCTTCCAACCTTTCATGGGATGGAGTCAGAAATGCCATACCTTCATGTCAAAGAGTTCAACGACATTGTTGAAACCATGTGTCCCCCACATCAACTAGAATCCGCTAAGATGAGGCTCTTTCCCTTTTCATTAAAGGATAGAGCTAAAAATTGGCTAAACAACTTGAGACCTGCATCAATCCACTCTTGGGACCAACTGCAAAGAGAATTCTACAAAAAATACTTCCCTCATCACAAAACAATTGCACTTAAAAAGAGCATCCAATTTTTTTTTTGAAAAAGAGGGAGAGTCATTTTATGAAACATGGGAGAGGTTCAAAGACACCCTAAACATGGTTCCACACCATGGGTTTTCCATACCTGAACAAGTGAGAATTTTCTATGAAGGGTTGGGTCCGGGTAATAAACAATTCATTGACATGATGTGTAATGGAACTTTTAAAAACAAGGACCCAAATGATGCTTACGAGTATCTGGAAAGTCTGGCTGAACAAAACCAAACTTGGGGAACTTCACCTTATTCTAAAAAGCCACAAAAAACCACTAGAATTCATACAATTAGAGAAGAGGAAATCCTTTGGGCTAAACTCACAGCACTCTCTAGGAAGGTTGAAGAGATAGACCTTAGGAAAGTCCATGAAATCCAAAATGTAGACCTTGTTTGCACAATTTGTGACAAACATGACCATAAAATAGACAACTGCCCAACCATTCCATCCATCAAGGATGTTCTTCTAGGAGGACCCCCAGCGGAAGTCAATGCCCTAAACTTTCAAAAGCTCCAATACCAAAACACCTTCAATCCAAGGTACAATGACCACCCAGGCTTCCGATGGAAGGATAACCAACAACATAGCCAACCACAAGGACAAAATCCTTACCCCCATCAGAACTACCAAACCCATAACCAGTTCCAAACCCAACCTATCTAATACCAACAGCCACTGGTCCATTTTCAACAAACCATCCCACCTCCAAAATATCCCCCTGGGATAAACCAACCTACTCAAGCACCAACCCAAACTATTCCACAAAGCCTACTAGAACAACTGTGCAAAAAAATGGAGAGGATGAACTCAGAAGTATCTTCCCTAAAACAAGAACTTCAAACCATCAAAACTGGAAAGGCACCCATTCCTACTCAGGTGGTGCCATCCTCAACTTCAAGGGGAGAGTCAAGTTGTGCTCAAACAACTCATGAACAACTAAAGGCTGTGACTATTTTAAGAAGTGGGAAATAAATTGAGAAACCTGAACAACTAATTCAGAACCCACCTGAAGATTCAAACTTGGATGAAAATTCAAATGAACCACAAGATCAAACTGAGGAAACTGATAACAATGTGAAAGAAACAACTCTTCAACAAACAACCCCACAACCTGCACCATTTCCCCAACACATGAGGGGGAAATCCAAGCCTGAACTGAGTGAAATGTTGAGGGAAATATTTTCACAAGTCAAGTTGAACATACCCCTTCTCGATTCCATCCAAACTATACCTGCCTACTCAAAGTACCTTAAGGACTTATGCACTTTTAAAATAAAATTTTCACATAAAAACCAAGTCCTTTTGGCTGCTAATGTGAGTACCACCATTCAAGGGACCATTCCTCCTAAGTTGAAAGACCCAGGTTTCCCTTACATCAATGTTGAACTAGGAGAAAGCAAAGTTGTCAAGGCCTTGTGTGACCTAGGTGCTAGTGTCAATCTCATCCCATATGCTGTGTACTGCCAGTTAGGCCTAGAAGAACTCCAACCCACATCTGTCACACTTCAGCTTGCTGATCGTAGCATTAGGGTTCCAAAGGGGATTTTAAAGGACGTTCTGGTAAAGGTTGAAAACTTCATCTACCCTGCTGATTTCATTGTCCTTGACAACCATCCAAATTTAGGAAATAAGGAACAAACACCAATCATCCTTGGTCATCCTTTCCTTGCAACAATCAACTCTGTTATCCGAGTCCGAAATGGGAACATGACCATCACCTTTGGGAACATGAGTCTAGACTTGAACATCTATAATGCAAGCTCACAAATAGGGGATGACGAGGACATTCATGAAGTAAACATGATAGGAAGCATTGATAATGAATCCATGGAACATCAAGGAATATTTGATGAATGTTTAAGTCAGAATGAGATTGATTTAATTTTTTCATATGAAGGACGTTTATCTCCTTGGCTTGAATCATTTTCAAATTGCTCTTATGATGAAGTCTTAGGTCCAAAAATCAGTGAAACCTTTCAAGAAACCAATTTCATAGAGACCCCTCTAAATTCCTTCCCTAAATCTGATCAAGCCAATCTAGTAGCTGAAACTTATACATGTGAGGAATCAATCCTATCTGAACCTCTAAAAAAAGAAATTGATCTTGATCCAATGTCCCAAACTTCTGCTGAAATTCTGAACCAACCTGATCTTGAATTGAAGGAACTTCCTGCTGCACTAAAGTATGCCTTCCTAGGGGAAAATCAAACACATCCTATTGTCATTTCTTCTTCTCTTGAAGCCAATCATGAGAGGATGCTTCTAGATGTCCTTAGGAAGCATAAGAAAGCCATTGGTTGGACGCTTTCTGATATTCCTGGGATTAGCCCACTTATCGGGACTCATAGGATTGTTCTCAAATCTGATTCAAAGCCATGCCGTCAACCTCAACGGCGACTCAATCCTAATCTCATGGAGGTAGTAAGGAAAGAACTTATGAAATTGTTGAAATCTGGTATCATATATCCCATAGCTGAGAGTGAATGGGTGAGCCCAATCCAAGTGGTTCCAAAAAAGGCTGGAATCACAGTGATAACCAATGAGGATGGAGAGATTCTTCCAACAAGGGTGAGTAGTGGATGGAGGGTCTGTATTGACTATAGGAAACTAAACTCATTCACCAAGAAGGACCATTTCCCCTTACCATTCATTGACCAAGTACTTGAGAGAGTGGCAGGTCATGCCTTCTACTGTTTCTTAGATGGGTACTCGGGGTACAATCAAATTGAGGTCTCCCTAGAGGATCAAGGGAAGACTACATTCACATGTCCTTTCGGTACCTTTTCCTTCAAACGCATGCCCTTCGGGTTATGCAATGCCCCTGGAACCTTCCAGCGGTGCATGATGGGAATCTTCTCAGACATGGTAGGGGATTTTCTTGAGGTCTTCATGGATGAATTCTCTGTGTTTGGGGATACTTTTGAGGGATGTCTGCAGAATGTGGAGAGAGTCTTGTCAAGATGTGAAGAAAAAAATCTGGTCCTAAACTGGGAAAAATGCCATTTCATGGTTAAAGAGGGACTTGTTCTAGGCCATCTGGTCTCGAGTAGGGGGATTGAAGTTGATAAAGCAAAGGTTGACATCATTCGTCACCTTCCATCACCCAAAACTGTCAAGGAAGTGAGGTATTTCTTAGGACATGCTGGTTTCTATAGAAGATTCATCAAGGACTTTAGTTCAATATCCCGTCCCCTTTGTGCTCTCTTAGTAAAGGATGCTCCATTTGTTTGGACAGAAAGATGTGAGGGTTCATTCTCAACCCTCAAATCCTCTCTCACCTCTCCTCCCATTATGAAATCTCCAAATTGGAACCTTCCTTTTGAACTTATGTGTGATGCCAGTGACTTTGCTGTTGGAGCTGTGTTAGGACAACATTGTGATAAAACTCCTTATGTCATTGCTTATGCAAGCAAATCCTTAAATGATGCCCAAATCAACTACACCACCACTGAAAAGGAGTTACTTGCTATTGTGTTTTCCTTAGAGAATTTTAGGTCCTACCTCTTAGGATCACCCATCACTGTGTTCACTGACCATTCTGCACTAAAATACCTCTTCCAAAAACAAGATGCTAAGGCTAGATTGATTATGTGGGTCATTCTCTTACAAGAATTTGACCTCACAATCAAGGATAAAAAGGGAGTTGAAAATGTTGTAGCTGATCACCTATCTAGGATGGAATTCAAAGACAACTCAAATCACCTTTCTGTGTCTGATTCGTTTCCTGATGAACACCTATACTCTGTGAGTGACTGCCCTTGGTATGCTGACATAGCAAATTTCTTAGTGACAAGAGTCATTCCAAAATTCTTAGGGACTCAAGCTCGAAGGAAATTCCTTTCTAATGTTAGACACTATGTGTTTGATGATCCATACCTCTATAAGTTCTGCCCTGACCAAGTCATTAGGAGGTGTGTTCCAGAATCTGAACAAGAGTCTATCCTTAAATTCTGTCACAGTGAGGCATGTGGAGGTCACTTTTCCTCTAAGAAAACATCTTCTAAGAATCTTCAATGTGGTCTTTTCTGGACCACCCTCTCAAGGGACTCCTACACATTTTGTCAAAGCTGTCCTAGGTGTCAACAAGTAGGGTCCATCACAAAAAGGAATCAAATGCCACTCACTCCCATCTTAGTGGTTGAAATATTTGACTGTTGGGGAATTGATTTCATGGGTACCTTCCCAAACTCTCGAGGATACCTCTACATACTCTTAGCTGTTGATTATGTCTCAAAATGGGTTGAGGCCATTCCCACTAAGTCCAATGATCATCAAGTTGTGATTCAATTTCTAAAAGAGAACATATTTTCAAGATTTGGAATTCCTAGGGCTATAATCAGTGATCGAGGAACCCATTTCTGCAACCGCCCATTTGCTTCACTCATGTCTAAGTATGGTATTTCTCATAAAGTTTCCACTGCATACCATCCTCAAACCAATGGTCAAGCTGAGTTAGCGAATAGGGAGATTAAGCAAATTCTTGAAAAAACTGTCAACCCCTCTAGGAAAGATTGGTCTGAGAAACTCTTAGATGCTCTTTGGGCCTATAGAACTACATATAAAACCATTTTAGGAATGTCCCCATATAGGTTGGTTTATGGTAAAGCATGCCATTTGCCAGTGGAGATTGAACATAAGGCCTTTTGGGCAATTAAGAAAATGGATTATGATCTCTCATTGGCCGGAACAAAAAGGAAATTAGATCTCAATGAACTGGAGGAACTAAGGATGGAGGCTTATGAAAATTCAAGGATCAATAAAGATAGAGTTAAAGCCTACCAATCTAGGAATATCAAGGTCAAACATTTTGAACTGGGAAAACTTGTGCTCTTGTATAGTTCAAAACTTCATTTACATCCGGGAAAGTTAAGGTCTAGATGGTCAGGACCTTTCATAGTGCATCATGTATTCCCCCATGGGGCAGTAGAGATTCAAGATCCCACAAGTGGTCACATTTTCAAGGTCAATGGTCAAAGGTTAAAAACATTCGTTGAATCATTCAATAAACAGGAAATAGATGTTGAGTTAATTGATCCAATCTATGAACCAGGAAAAAATTGATAAATTTGGGATCTATGTCGGGCTAACGACGTTAAACAAAGCGCTGCACGGGAGGCAACCCGTGGTTTTTATGTTTCTAATCTTTCTGAATCATATTTATTTTTCAAATAAGATTACTTAATCATTTTTATATTTAAAAATAACAAAATAGACTTTTGACCTGTTCTTCTATTATGAGTATGGATGGGTACGAAAGAGGAGCACCAAATTCATCCGTGTCACGTGGTGTGATCCTTGAGTAATACCTTAACCAGAAATTTAAAAAAGAAGACAATGTATCATCCGTTTATTTTGTTTTTATTATTCAATAGGTTAAGAAAAAAAATAAAAATATAATAATACAAAAAAAAAAATTCCACGCCATAGGCCGTGGGGAAAACCCTGTAACGCCCCGACCCTAGTTACCTAGAGTCGGTACCTTATTACATAACATTGGCATGATCACAAGAAAGATCAAATCTCTAAAGACCGATTGGTTTAGTAGCCTTGGAAACACTAGATATATTCATAAGTTTTACATTACATCATAAAATGAAAAACTACTACAACAACATAATGTCTCCATAATCCACACTCATATCCCCACATAATATCCCTGCAGGTCATTCATAATTTACTTCTTCACTTCTTGGGAAAAATAAAACATAGAAAAGGGGTGAGCTCAAATGCCCAGTAAGGATAACAATATAGCGGAAACTTTCATAAATGAGAATAAACATTTAGGGAAATGTATAACTAAACAACAACCTTTCAAACTTGAACATTCAACATTGTATGGAATAAATAAAATAAAATAATTCCATTTACTCATTCACATGGATATTCTACTAATCGAATAACCACATGCAAAATCACTAACCACTTTCATAATGTTGGAATGCATAATGCCAGACTATCATAACCACATAGCCAAGGCCTCGTGCCAAGACTACAAATAAGATTTTTTCAAGGCCTTGTGCCAAGACACTAGTTTGTCTCATGAGACCTACCGATGCATCGAGGAGCTATAGCGGGCTCCACCCGTCACTTACTAAGTCCAATGCATTCCCATATGAAAAGGTTTAAACATAACATAAACATTCGTATTAAAACTAGCATACGAAATGTCAATAATTTCACCATAAACTATGAATGGTATAAAAATAGCACATCCACAGTCAAACATATCACAAAACCTTAAATACAATATAGAAGTTTTGTATCATAATAAATCAACTTCAAATAATATTAAAATCCATCAAAGGATGTTGACACAGATGAAATCAATATTCTTTTTAAAGAAATATCTCCTTTTATTTTGAAATCATTTAAGATCCATATAAAATAAAACATTTTCTTTGAAAATATTCTTATAAGCTTGTAAGGGAAGCTTTGAAGATTTTATAACGGCGGAAAATAGCCGCACCCGCCGTATAAGTTAAAAAAAACATTCTTACCATAATTCTGTCGAAAAGGTTAAAAAGGACCTTGTTTTGAAAACGACGGAAAGATTCCTTTATAAACCTCTTATAAAAAGTCAAAAAAGGGTATAAATGAATTTAAACCATATTCTTGTAAATAATAAATATGTTTTGAAATACATTTCGAAGAAACATGGATGTGGATGATAAAGAAATCCCAGTAGATTATTACGTATAAACAACCTCGGATAATGAAGAGATTGTGAAATAACCCTTACCTTGTACTTTTCCTTGGTTGGGGTAGGTTAAACTCCTGTATAATGGTGAAATAATTGCTATTAAATTATACAATAATCATATACATTAATATGATATCATATATGATATTTTAATATTGATTTGATAATAATATCTTAGTATTATCGTTGTTTCGGGTGTTAGCTTACTTGTTTTCTTTTATATGTTTTGTTACGTAAGACATGTTTGTAAAGGATAGGTTTTATATTATTCATATCCATAATTATATCAAGTCCTTAAAAATCATTTTTTAAATCATCAAATGATAATTATACTTGAATGGATACGATGGAGAATGAATCTCATCGCGTTCATGGAGACGGTAGTCCGTACGTACGCCCGAGCGACAATATCATTCTTTTGATATTAAAATAATATATAAATGGATGGTATATCATATATACAGAATCATTAACATGTTATATTTATTATTTACATGAGTTACACATCATTATTATACCCATCCAAATAATATTATATCGAATAACAATTACACCACGACGTGGAGACGGTAAGCCGTACGTACGCACGTATGGTGACATGTTATTCAAAGGGTGGATAGAATACTGAATATGGTTTTACCATATTTATAATAACATAAAAATATATATATGATACTGGATTTATTATTTTAGAATGGTAACAACAAAGGAAGAATAAGTGGAAGAAGAAATGAACTTAGAAAATGGTGGTGAAATCATTACCTCTTCTTCGGGTTCTTCCTTTTGATTTGATCAAAAGGGCTCCTTAGGTTGGATTTATGATCAAACTAAGGCCCCTAGGTTGTAGTGAGGGAAGTTGGGAGAGTATTTGGGCAGAGTTTGGCCGAACCAAAAGGCTTTGAAGGTGTGAAGAAATGAGAAGGAGGAGTGCCCTTTTATAAGAGGGGTGAGGGGCACCTTTGGAAAAGCTAGAAATATTAATTTATAATAAATTCATATTCGGTTTATAATGGATCAAAAGTTGATTATTCAAAGGTTAAGGTGGGGATGGTTCGAAAACAACTCAACCAATAGAATTTAGACAGGTTTGGGTACTTATATTAACCTTATCTTTAAGTTTTAACTCTAAGTTAATTAGTTTCACTTTTACAATGTCTCTTTGTATTTTTATATAATATGGTTAATAAACTTACTACATACATCCAAGCTACCCCCAAGTGGTCCATTAATGATGAACCTATCATGATATAAGTCTCTTGGCCGAACCTTATATTTTTAGGAATTTAATATCAATTAATAATATAATATTTGTTTTAAGAACTCTTTTATGTCAATTTTGACACTATTCAATAGTTGATTTTTGTGAAACTCATAAAAGATTGATTACTTCAAAGAAAATCAATTAAATCAATCCTAATATATCATATTATCCTATAAAATTAGTTTAATTCATTAAAAGATTCATATTATATTTATTTGGGTATTTATAATATCAATTATTTTAATTTTTCACTATTATAGTAATTACTTCATCATCATTGTGTCATAAATAAAATAAATTATTTAATGTCTAAAAATTATAAATAAAATATCATTATGTAGGAAATCTTTTTATCTTTATAATGAATATTTATAATCTAAAATCCAACATATATAACCCTATGTAACAATTGTTTTTCTAAAAGATATATGCTTGTGTCATTTTTGTATTCATTTTAACTTAATTAAAATAAAGTGTCATTATCACTTACAAGTGGATCCATGGGGTCCCAAAATCGACCCAAATATGCCCATGGTCGACCATGTATCAACCAATAGGGTTAAGACACGTTTTAGGGTAATTTAGTATTATTATAATATTATTTTTTAACCCTTATTTACCGGATTTACCCTTAACCATGGTAAATAAAATATTTACCGCAGTAATTATTCAAAATGTCTAAAAATAAAAGCTACCTATTTACAAAATTTGAACATCCTGATTCCAAATATGGAATCCATTTTCCTAAATTCAAAACACAGAAGTGGCAGAAATTAATTTAAAATTAATTCCCGCTGTCAAAACAAAAAGCGTGTTTTTAAGAGATAATAACTATCAAAAGATTGACACTTGTTTATGTTCGGTTTAATTGTAAAATTATGTCCAATGACCAACATTATATTAAATGTTAAAAATATATTCTAAATATACTTTAAAACTACTAAAATTCATAATTTATCACTATTAATTATTTTGATTAAAAAAGTTGTTTTTAATTAAAATTTAGTAATTTTCACTATTCATCAAAATATGAAAGTTATCCGAAAAGTACCAAAATTTCACCTTAAGCTAAATTAGATATTCCGAATCCAAAAATGAAGTCCATTTTGAAATATAAAATATATATAATTTTAAAAATTAGGTATTACTATTCATAACGGCTAGTTTGATTGGTTATGGTGTGTTAGAACTCGGTGTTGCGTACAACACACGCTATCACATTATTCAATGAAAAGCATACCGTAGAAGCTTGGGTTGTTACATTCTCCCCTCCTTCAAATAATTTTGTCCTCTAAATTTCTAGAATACTACCGCATGAAAAGACTCGGGTGGTTCTTCATCATAAGTTCCTCGGGTTCCCACGTTGCCTCTTCCATCTTATGGTTTCTCTACAAAACTTTTACCAGACGCGTCGTCCGGTTTCTCAGTAGTTGTTTTCTCGTATCAAGAATCCTGACTGGCTCTTCACAATAGGAAAGATCGGGTTCCAGTTCTAATTCCTCATAGGTGAGTACATGCGTTGGATCAGGCATGTATTTCCTCAACAGAGATACGTGGAACACATCGTGAACTTTGGAGAGACTTGGCGGCATTGCCAATCGGTAAGCTACAACCCCAATTCGTTCTAGAATTTCGAAAGGTCCGATGTACCTGGGACTCAATTTACCTTTCTTACCAAAACGTATGACTCCCTTCCACGGAGATACCTTCAGGAAAACATGATCACCGACTTGAAATTCCAAATCCTTCCTTCGATTATCGGCATAGCTCTTCTGCCTACTTTGAGCTGCTCTGATGTGATTTTAGATTACCTTCACCTTTTCCATCGTTTCCTCCACCAGTTCTGGACCTACAAGTTTTCTTTCACCGACGTCATCCCAACAGGTTGGTGTACGACATCTCTTTCCATATAACGCTTCATATGGTGCCATCTGAATACTCGAATGGAAGCTATTGTTATAGGAAAATTCTACCAGAGGTAAATATTGATCCCACATACCCTGAAAGTCAAGTGAGCAGGATCTCAACATGTCTTCTAAGGTATGAATAGTCCATTCTGATTGTCCATCTGTCTGAGGGTGGTAAGCAGTGCTCAAATGAAGTTCAGTATCCAGGGATTTCTGAAGACTTTTCCAAAATCTTGAAGTAAAACGGGGATCACGATCAGAAATAATTGATAAGGGTACTCCATGAAGTCTCACAACTTCATTAATATATAGTCTTGCTAAACGTTCCAGGGGTAGATCTTCTCTTATAGCAAGAAAATTTGCTGACTTGGTAAGACGATCAACAATAACCCATATTGCATCATTCCTTCTAGGAGTCTTTGGTAGCCCCATGACAAAGTCCATCGTAATATTGTCCCATTTCCACTCCGGTATGGGAAGAGGTTGCATGACTCCTCCAGGCTGTTGCCTTCCAGCTTTCACTTGTTGACAAACCATACATCTTGACACAAAATCAGCAATCTCCCTCTTCATGTTGTCCCACCAAAAATGTTCCTTCAAATCTCTATACATTTTGGTGCTCCCAGGGTGTATAGAGAAATTGGAACTATGAGAATCATCCAGCAATTCCCTTTTTAGATCAGGTATATCGGGAACACAAAGTCTCTTCCCAAATTTCAAAATTCCATCTTCATACACAAAGTCTCTCAATCTCCCATCATTCACAGCTTTAATCTTCTTTTGGAATTCTTCATCATCGGTCTGAGAACTCTTAATCCTTTCTATTAAAGATGGTTTGGAAACCATTTGAAAAATAAATGATGTTTCGCCTTCCCTGGTTATTCCCATGTCCATCTTCACTAGATCCGTGAAAATTGGATCCCTTTAAATTCTCATATTGTTCAAAACTCCATGGTCTTTTCTACTCAAAGCATCTGCCACCTTGTTTGCTTTCCCCGGGTGGTAGTGTATCATGAAATCATAATCCTTGAGTAATTCAAGCCATCTCCTTTTCCTCATGTTGAGTTCTTTTTGTGAGAAAATATACTTCAAACTCTTGTGATCAGTATAAATCTCACATTTTTCACCATAGAGGTAGTGCCTCCATATCTTCAAAGCAAAGTTCACAGCTACTAACTCGAGATCATGAGTAGGATAGTTTTGTTCATGAATTTTCAACTGTCGTGATGCATAGGCAATAACTCTATCATTCTGCATAAGGACACAACCAAGTCCTTTCTTTGATGCATCACTATAAATAACAAACCCATCATTCCCCGATGGTAGAGTCAATATAGGAGCATTGACGAATCTTTTCTTCAGTTCTTCAAAACATTCTTCACACTCTTTTGTCCAAACAAATTTAACCCCTTTACGTGTGAGCTTCGTTAATGGGTTAGCCAATCAGGCAAAATTCTGGACGAAACGTCGATAATAACCTGCCAAACCAATAAAACTACGTACCTCAATTATACTCGTAGGTGCTGGCCATTCTTGGATTGCCTTGGTCTTAGAAGGATCAACAGAGATTCCATCTTTAGAGACAATATGGCCAAGAAAAGAAATCTCCTGAAGCCAGAATTCACACTTGCTAAACTTCCCATATAATTCATGCCTCCTCAGAGTCTTCAAGATAATGCGCAAGTGATTTTCACGATCTTCGTAGGTTTTGGAGTATACCAAGATATCATCAATAAATACCACCACAAATTCATCGAGATACTCCTTGAAAACTCTATTCATCAGATCCATGAATACAGAGGGTGCATTAGTCAATCCAAACGGCATTATGGTAAACTCGTAATGCCCGTACCTGGTTCAAAATGCTGTCTTCGGAATGTATTCCTTCTTCACACACAACTGATGGTATCCAGATCGAAGGTCAATCTTTGAAAAGTATTGAGCTCCATGCAGTTGGTCAAATAAATCATCAATGCAAGGTAGGGGATACTTGTTCTTTATCGTTATAGCATTGACCTCCCTGTAGTCGATACATAACCTCATAGATCCATCTTTCTTTTTAACAAAAAGAACAGGGGATCCCCATGGAGAAACACTAGGGCGAATAAATCCTTTATTACTCAATTCCTCTAGTTGTTTCTTTAGTTCGACTAACTCTATAGTAGCCATTCTGTAAGGGGTCTTCGATATAGGCCTTGATCTAGGAATTAAATCAATGGAAAACTCAACTTCTCGTTCTGGAGGATGTCTAGGTAAATCTTCCGGAAATACATCTACAAATTCTTTCACAACAGGTACATCCTCTATTTGAACATTCCTTTCCTCACCCGCAGTTATTTCATTCTCTTCCTCCCCAATAATTGAATTTAGTTGAGCTATTGAGGGTGGATCTAAATAAGAATTAGGTGGTGACGATTCTGCTCTAAAGATAAGGTGTTCCTTATCATTATCATCAAGAATCGTAACCTCTTTCTTTTTACAATAAATCTTCGCATCATAGTCCGAAATCCAGTCCATACCGAGGATTATATCAAACTCAATCATAGGTATGACGATGAGATCAGCAGATAAAGAAAATTTATGTGCTCTAATGGGGACTGATTCACAAAACTTTGTTGCAATGATACTTCCCTTAGGAGTTTTAACTGACAACTCCCTTATTAAATCAAATTGGAAATATCTAATTTTCTTAGCAAACTGGGAAGATATGAAACAATGCGATGATCCAGAGTCAAATAATGCATTTGCTAAACTTGAGGAAACCATTAAATTACCTGCCACCACGTCTTTTGGAGCTTCTACCTCTGCAGTAGTGATAACATAAGCTTGGCCTTGATCCCTTGACCTTTTCTGAGGTAAGTTCTCCTGACGCTTAGGACATTCATTCGCATAATGTCCCATCTCCCTGCAATTGTAGCACTGAACGTTGGTGGCTTCCTTCTTACCTTTGCAATCACGAGCTTGGTGGCCTTTTTCACCACACTTGTAACAGACTCCCATTCCCTTCAAGCAAGCACCGGGGTGTTTCTTCCCACATTTACCACAGGATGGATATTCAACCTTTCCTTTCTTCCCCTTATTTCCACTCCCAGATTGATCAGTAGGCCTCTTCTTCTCTTGCTTTACTTTAAAGTCATAAGACTTAGAGAATTCCTTTTCGGTCTTGATAGCACATGAGACAATGTCTTCGTAAGATGAAAAGGATTGTGAGACTAATGCTCGACGGAGAAATGGTTTTAACCCATCAAAGAAACGATCAATCTTACTTCTTTGGTTACGTATATAATCACCAGCATACCTTGCTAACCTTGTAAAGTTAGCCTCATACTTTGTGACATTCTCATCCTCCTTCTGTCTCAGACTTAGAAATTGCCTTTCCATATCTGCTCGATGGTCGCGAGGAAAGTATTTTTCTAAAAACAGATCTTTAAACTCCCTCCATTCCATATTTGATACTTCATCATCTTCATTTATATTTTGAATCAATGACCACCATTGATCAGCATCTCCAGTGAGGCGGTATACTGCCATGATAACTTTTTCCCATTCACTGCTCCCCAAAGCCTGAAATATTTTCTCTAGGGAAAATATCCATTGCTCAGCTACTAAGGGATTTGTACTCCCATTGAACGTTGGTGGTTGTTTCCTCATGAATCGATCTAACATTGATCCTCCACGCTGCGGATCAGGGTGCTCCATACGGGTAAGGTTATTATTCATAACCTGAGTAAGTTGTCCCAGTATGGTGATTAGCTGATCGGCACCAGTTGCATCACCAGCCCCACTATAATTATCTTGACCAGGAGGGAAATCCCTACATGGAGTGCATGCATTGATACGGTTTCCATTTCTTCCACTAGGCGCCATTTCTAAACAATGGCATAAACTAGATCAGTTTATGAATCAAAATACATAATCCCATACTTATAAAACAGTTAACATTAATTGAAATATTTATGGATATAATCCATAATCATAAAAATGTTTTCTTTGAGGAAGTATATACTCATAAACCCTTCATAATGATTTGTAAAGAAAATGAGAGTTATCCTAAGCATATCCCCCTGGAGTGTCGTAACCAAGAGTGCAACAAGGCCCGTTGTCGTGCACCAGTTCCCGTTCGAGTCTAGCTCAAAGCGGTGTTTTCGGGTTTTACCCCTAGGTACATCTGTGCCAGAGCCGCCTCTACCTGCTCGTATCCAGACAGGGATGTATTGCTCGGAAAACTCACAAAATCTCTACAATACCAAAATTCTAGGAAGTTCTTCTATACTAATCCTCAAAGTTCATCTTAGGTCTACGTGCTCTAATCAGAGTTTATCTAAATCTAGCTTCCAAGGTTTGTACTAAACTTCCTCTGATACCAACTGTAACGCCCCGACCCTAGTTACCCAGAGTCGGTTCATTATTACATAACATTGGCATGATCACAAGAAAGATCAAATCTCGAAAGACCGATTGGTTTAGTAGCCTTGAAAAAACTAGATATATTCATAAGTTTTACATTACATCATAAAATGAAAAACTACTACAACAACATAATGTCTCCATAATCCACACTAATATCCCCACATAATATCCCTACAGGTCATTCATAATTTACTTCTTCACTTCCTGGGAAAAATAAAACATAGAAAAGGGGTGAGCTCAAATGCCCAGTAAGGATAACAATATAGCGGAAACTTTCATAAATGAGAATAAACATTTAGGGAAATGTATAACTAAACAACAACCTTTCAAACTTGAACATTCAACATTGTATGGCATAAATAAAATAAAATAATGCCATTTACTCATTCACATGGATATTCTACTAATCGAATAATCACATGAAAAATCACTAACCACTTTCATAATGTTGGAATGCATAATGCCAGACTATCATAACCACATAGCCAAGGCCTCGTGCCAAGACTACAAATAAGATTTTGTCAAGGCCTTGTGCCAAGACACTAGTTTGTCTCATGATACCTACCGATGCATCGAGGAGCTATAGAGGGCTCCACCCGTCACTTACTAAGTCCAATGCATTCCCATATGAAAAGGTTTAAACATAACATAAACATTCGTATTAAAACTAGCATACGAAATGTCAATAATTTCACCATAAAATATGAATGGTATAAAAATAGCACATCCACAGTCAAACATATCACAAAACCTTCAATACAATATAGAAGTTTTGTATCATAATAAATCAACTTCAAATAATCTTAAAATCCATCAAAGGATGTTGACATAGATGAAATCAATATTCTTTTTAAAGAAATATCTCATTTTATTTTGAAATCATTTAAGATCCATATAAAATAAAACATTTTCTTTGAAAATATTCTTATAAGCTTGTAAGGGAAGCTTTGAAGATTTTATAACGGCGGAAAATAGCCGCACCCGCCGTATAAGTTAAAAAAAACATTCTTACCATAATTCCGTCGAAAAGGTTAAAAAGGACCTTGTTTTGAAAACGACGGAAAGATTACTTTATAAACCTATTATAAAAATTCAAACAAGGGTATAAATGACTTTAACCCATATTCTTGTAAATAATAAATATGTTTTGAAATACATTTCGAAGAAACATGGATGTGGATGATAAAGAAATCCCAGTAGATTATTACGTATAAACAACCTCGGATAATGAAGAGATTGTGAAATAACCCTTACCTTGTACTTTTCCTTGGTTGGGGTAGGTTAACCTCATGTATAATGGTGAAATAATTGTTATTAAATTATACAATAATCATATACATTAATATGATATCATATATGATCTTTTAATATTGATTTGATAATAATATCTTAGTATTATCGTTGTTTCGGGTGTTAGCTTACTTGTTTTCTTTTGTATGTTTTGTTACGTAAGACATGTTTGTAAAGGATAGGTTTTATATTATTCATATCCAGAATGATATCAAGTCCTTAAACATCATTTTTTAAATCATCAAATGATAATTATACTTGAATGGATACGATGGAGAATGAATCTCATCGCGTTCGTGGAGACGGTAGTCCGTACGTACGCCCGAGCGACAATATCATTCTTTTGATATTAAAATAATATATAAATGGATGGTATATCATATATACAGAGTCATTAACATGTTATATTTATTATTTAAATGAGTTACACATCATTATTATACCCATCCAAATAATATTATATCGAATAACAATTACACCACAACGTGGAGATGGTAAGCCGTACGTATGCACGTATGGTGACATGTTATTCAAAGGGTGGATAGAATACTGAATATAGTTGTACCATATTTATAATAACATCATAGTATATATATGATACTGGATTTATTATTTTAGAATGGTAACAACAAAGGAAGAATAAGTGGAAGAAGAAATGAACTTAGAAAAGGGTGGTGAAATCATTACCTCTTCTTCGGGTTCTTCCTTTTGATTTGATCAAAAGGGATCCTTAGGTTGGCTTTATGATCAAACTAAGGCCCCTAGGTTGTAGTGAGGGAAGTTGGGAGAGTATTTGGGTAGAGTTTGGCCGAACAAAAAGGCTTTGAAGGTGTGAAGAAATGAGAAGGAGGAGTGCCCTTTTATAAGAGGGGTGAGGGGCACCTTTGGAAAAGCTAGAAATATTAATTTATAATAAATTCATATTCGGTTTCTAATGGATCCAAAGTTGATTATTCAAAGGTTAAGGTGAGGATGGGTAGAAATCAAATCAAAAAATAGAATTTAGACAGGTTTGGGTACTTATATTAACCTTATCTTTAAGTTTTAACTCTAAGTTAATTAGTTTCACTTTTACAATGTCTCTTTGTATTTTTATATAATATGGTTAATAAACTTACTACATTCATCCAAGCGACCCCCAAGTGGTCAATTAATTATGAAACTATCATGATATAAGTCTCTTGGCCGAACCTTAGATTTTTAGGAATTTAATATCAATTAATAATATAATATTTGTTTTAAGAACTCTTTTATGTCAATTTTGACACTATTCAATAGTTGATTTTTGTGAAACTCATAACAGATTGATTACTTCGAAAAAATTCAATTAAATCAATCCTAATATATCATATTATCCTAGAAAATTAGTTTAATTCATTAAAAGATTCATATTATATTTATTTGGGTATTTATAATATCAATTATTTTAATTTTTCACTATTATAGTAATTACTGCATCATCATTGTGTCATAAATAAAATAAATTATTTAATGTCTAAAAATTATAAATAAAATATCATTATGTAGGAAATATTTTTATCTTTCTAATTAATATTTATAATCTAAAATCCAACATATATAACCCTATGTAACAATTGTTTTTCTAAAAGATATATGCTTGTGTCATTTTTGTATTCATTTTAACTTAATTAAAATAAAGTGTCATTATCACTTACAAGTGGATCCATGGGGTCCCAAAATCGACCCAAAGATGCCCATGGTCGACCATGTATCAACCAATAGGGTTAAGACACGTTTTAGGGTAATTTAGTATTATTATAATATTATTTTTAACCCTTATTTACCGGATTTACCCTTAACCATGGTAAATAAAATATTTACCGCAGTAATTATTCAAAATGTCTAAAAATAAAAGCTACCTATTTACACAATTTGAACATCCTGATTCCAAATATGGAATCCATTTTCCTAAATTCAAAACACAGAAGTGGCAGAAATTAATTTAAAGTTAATTCCCGCTGTCAAAACAAAAAGCGTGTTTTTAAGAGATAATAACTATCAAAAGATTGACACTTGTTTATATTCGGTTTAATTGTAAAATTATGTCCAATGACCAAAATTATATTAAATGGTAAAAATATATTCTAAATATACTTTAAAACTACTAAAATTCATAATTTATCACTATTAATTATTTTGATTAAAAAAGTTGTTTTTAATTAAAATTTAGTAATTTTCACTATTCATCAAAATATGAAAGTTATCCGAAAAGTACCAAAATTTCACCTTAGGCTAAATTAGATATTCCGAATCCAAAAATGAAGTCCATTTTGAAATATAAAATATATATAATTTTAAAAATTAGGTATTACTATTCATAACGGCTAGTTTGATTGGTTATGGTGTGTTAGAACTCGGTGTTGCGTACAACACACGCTATCACATTATTCAATGAAAAGCGTACCGTAGAAGCTTGGGGTGTTACAAACCCCGTCACAACCGGAGAAGCCGCGGGGACTCGAACCCGGGACCGAAGGGAGATAGGGGCGCGCGCTTACCACTGACCTGTGGCTTCTTGTGCTACCTTATTCTATAATTTTTATATATATTCTTATATTTTACTTCCTTTATTATATAAATATATATATATTGTTTGTTTTTGTTTGTTTTGTTTGTTTTGTTTTTTTCTTTTTCCACTAGGGAACTTTGCAAGCGACATGGATATCAAAGGAATAAATTCGAGCGGCAAGAAATTCAAACTTCAACCACCAGGTGACTTCATTCCATAATCCTCATTTTCAATTTCCTTTTTAAATTTTTATTCCCTGCCTCTACTCCTAATTTTTCATTTCTTCAAACACTGGGGACAATGTTGTTTTAAGTTGGGGGGGAGATAAAATAAAAAAAAATGCTTTTGTGTCAAAAACAAAAATTGAATGATTTGAAAAAAAAGTAAATGGAAGGAAAAATTCCTTTAACTTTGAACATGGTAATACACATTGCACACTTTGAAACTGAATATCAAATAATTTAGCATGCCCTGATTCTGATTTTAATCCTTGTATAATGTCATGAGAAAAGATTTTGGAAAGTGTGGCTGTCCAATGTGATATTTCATCGTTTATATTTTCATCCAAATAAAAAAAATGCCACAATGCACGTCCTCTAGACTGTGGGGTACTAATTTGAATTTTTGGGGTCCCATAATAAATAGAATAGGATGGTTTTATTTTCATGAATAATATGAGTATTCAAAAAAAAAAAAAAAATTAAAATAAAAATAAAAAATAAAAATAAAAATTTGCGTGTAGAGCAATGGATTGATAAAATGCGAGGCTTTTGGCACTTGGGAATCGTGACTCCAGAGTTGTCTAGCCCTGAGTTTTTCAATCTATCTCTATTTATTGTAATATGACTTTGTTTTTGATTAAGTTAACTCGAGACAATTCCCGAGTATGTGGGTTTCACTTGGTGCCCTAAGGCCTTTGAGTCTGGGAGTCATTGGCAAAGTCTTGCTACATGGGTTAATTTGATTAATTGCAATCTCAATTACTATAGCAATATTGCAAAAAAAAAAAAAATCAAAAAAAAAGAGGGATGAAGAATACTCATATTAGGATTAAATGTGATTCCACCTAGCGCTTCCATGATTTTCCCCTTGAATGAAAATGAACCCCCATATCTATTGTGATTCACAACACATCATTACACCTAATTGAGTTGGATGAAGAATGATGATGGATTTGATCAAAGGAATGGGCTTGGGATTGGGATCTGCTTATGAAACTATCTCGTATTAAAATATTTTGATGGGTTTTATGATTGTTTGGTATAAGGTTTTTTGGTGATCATTGTGTATTAAAATGTTTTTGGAAAAGAGAATTCGAATTTCATTTTTGATGAGATATATTTTGCTCGGGACTAGCAAAACTCAAGTTGGGGGGTGTGATTAGCCACTAAATGAGGATAATATTCATTGGTAATATATATAATATTCATGTTCTTTATTATTCATAAACACCATTTTAGTGCATTTTACACTTTGAACATCATTTAACATTATGATTGTAATACCTTCTTAAAATGCACTATTATGTGGTACATTTTTGAACATCATTTAAAGTACCAAATGATTCATCTGATTATACATATTTTAATTTGATAATTTATCTACACTCCAATATGAACATGTTTCATTCAGGGATCAATGGAGAATTCATGGAGGATGATGGAGATATTTGGCAATGAAAGGAACCAATTCTGGAGAAGGCAGATTGGACATCATCCCACTGATGAGACTGTGGGGACCAACATACAGGCCCAATTAATCCCAAATTTCTTGGTATGCTATAAGACATGTATAGTAATAAATCACTCTTCAGGAGTTAATTCTGATTCGGCCTCCATGGTGGTCATTTAGGCATACCAAGTTAGAGATACAATTCTGGGCCAGATTCTGCGGCCCAGAAAAACAGCCCACTAATTTGATCATATCTAGGAATAAACAAGTCCAAATGGTCCCATATTTTACAGTCGGTTAGAAGACATCCTGAGATCTATTTTCTTATTCTATGGCCCACTCTGATTCGTCCTTATAGAAGGTCTTCAAGACGCGTATGTTCGGTGGATGAAAACTGGCTGCCACCTCGGGTCAAACGTGGAAAAGTCCAAATTCCACAAGATTTCCACCACCTATAGCCTACCAAAATTAATTAAGATGCTTTGTACTGTTGGTGGATCTACCCAAGGCTCCCAAAATGCCTATTTAAGGAAGTTGTGGTGAAGGATTTTAGAATCTTGGATGCTTTGTTTAATTGTAATGTTATGCTGCATTTTTGTTGCCTCAATTTTGTCTTTCACATGTAAGTTGTTCAATTCACTTTAGTTTCTTAATAAAAGTTCTTATTATACTCTTATTCTATTGTTCTTAATATCACCTTGATACCGTTGGATCAAGGTGTGAATTTATTCACACCAACCCTTGTGAAATTATTCACACAACGGTGGAGTGATCATTTTATTTTTGTTGTTTTCTTTACTTCTCCATTTCCTCCCTTATGAGTCTACTTTACGCTTCCATTGAAACCATGGGATCAATGGAGGGCTAACCCACTTATGTGTTGATCCAAGGAAGTAGAAAGGGGCTGGATTAGATGTTATTTATCACCTAATTAATTTATAATCACTTCTTTAATTGGGATTTTTATTTGATGATTTTTAAACTCCATCGTCCTTGTTGAATTTAAGGCCACACACTTCAAGTACTAATACGATCCTTTACCTTGAAGTGCTCAAAAATTTGATCCTTCAAGTGTATAGGTGATTAGTATTAGAGGGTTTAGGCATTAAACCAGTAATTGATGATGTTGTTTTATCTCCTTAAATGAACCCATCTCAAATTTAAGAAATTGAAATCATTAAAAAGAAAATACGTCCAATCACCCCGAGCGATAACCTAGGATCAACTCATTCTTTTAAACTGAATCCACTTAAATCTTTTAGATATCTTTAAAACCCATCCAAAATCAATCCAAGTTGGCCACTTCATAGCCAAAAATCCATCCCTTAGGTTTTGTATCTTAGGTATCTTCTTAGGTCTCTGTGGAATCGACAACCCAAGCTACACTACAAGGACCGTTCTACCCTTCTTCTCTTGGGTAAATTTGGGCGTGAACCAGAACCTTTCACCCTCCTCTTTTAGTTAAAGACATATTTTATGTTATGTCTTTTAAATTTACATTTTATTATGTTTGGATATGTTATTATATATCCTTATTATTGTAAATTTTATGTCCATGTGATGAGATACCCTTTTATATTTCATCAACTCATTTTATAAATTTTAAAGTGACACCGTTAGGCTGTTGAATTTCTGTAAGAGAACTTCTTAATCCAATTTCAATTCTGTGGGTTAAACTTATACTTCTTGATTATGTCATGCTATGAATATATGTGAATGAACTCTGATTTTTTTACACTTAATATCCACTTATATTGGGTGTATTATTATTTTTCACACATAATCAGGTCATTGATTTGTCCTTAATCTAAGGATATGATCTTTGCAAGGGACTTTGTCTCAATTTTTATTCCATTGAGACTTATTTGTTGTTATACATGAATTCACTTTTATATGGTGTATATACTGAACTTTGACCTATTATATCATGAATCTCCTTATTCTCATAATATTATAATCTTTTATTAATGTTATTCCTCAATTATTTGTATTCAAGCATCTCTCATTTGGTTAGGAACTCTTTAACTAAAATATCCTTTTAAATGTTTTAAAGATTTATTCTTCTAAATATTTCTCATTAATGTCCATGTTTTAAATTTTTTTTAAGGATTTATTTATATAGACATGAATGTTTTGAAATTAAAATTTCTTTCAAAAGCTTCAAAGTGGTATGTGACACTTTGATTAAAAAATATCTTTATTAAATGTTTTAAATGATTTTGAAAATGGTTTGATAAAGCACTGATTATGTCAATATCTTGAAATGATATATTGTAAGTGAAATGTGGAAATGTTATCTTTCCTTTATGATTGTTTTATGTGTTATGAATATGTTATGGTTCATGGGAATTATTTACGTATACGGGTGGTTCCGTGATAAACCTAGGGTGGGTGAGCCCGAGATAGCTCTCCAATGCATTGGGTAATGTGATAGAGGTAAACATTAATGTTTCTCCTGAGAGATTTAGGGAATATAATGTGATGGGTATTCCAAAAGTAAATCCCTATGTTGCTGTGAAAGCTACAATGTAAGTATGTTATGCATTCCATAAGTTACCTTTATGATTTATGATTTCTATGTGTTATTCATAAATCTTATGATTTCATAAGGTATGTTATGATTGAAAAGTATGGTTTCATTGATTTTTATTTATTGATGTGATAATGTTTTCATTCCTTATTTTATAACCCTTACTGAGATTTTTATGCTCGTCCCATGTTTTGAAATGTTTTTCATAGGAATTAAAGATGAATTGGGTCAAAGATGGGATCAAGGAAAAGTCATGATATCTTAAACATGGAACTAGACATGTTTCTTTTTTTAAGAGTTTTTATTTTATGAAAAAATGGAAACTGAGTAGAAGTGTTTATTTTGTAATATTTGAGATGAAATTTAATAGTTATGGCCTATTTCTCTAAATCTCTAAACCTGAAAAGATCCTCAATGTGAATTCTCGTTTTAACTCAATATTAATTAATGTTTAAGGCTGGGGCCTTATATATTCAACCTTAATGGGCACCAATTATTTACTACTTTCACTATGGCCTTATTCAAATTTGGTTATAAGAACTTGATAGTGTTTCATCTTCCCACTTTTAACTAAGTATATATCATTGTTGGTTAGTTTTTGGATTAAAAATCCATATGTTGTGATTATAATGTATCAAAATAGAAAAGAAATAAAACATAAATTAACATAAATATCTCTTATATGATCTACCCACTACTGAAAACACATGGTATCCCTAAAAATTCCTATCCTACCCAATAACAAGTAATGGAAACCTTAAAACACACCCCAACCACTCCCATACAGACCATAAGTAATGGAAAACTATAACATGGTTATCACACCATACAGTTCCCTGAGTCTCTCACCCTATTGGTAACCAATTGATTTTTTGACACCTGACCATCATAATTTGATACCCATAATCAAGTATTTTATTATATATGGACATAATAGGGAACTTGTATCCATGTTTCTATATAAGGAATCCAATATGCCTCAATCTCATGTTAATTTTCACCATAGTTCTTTGTGATAACATTGTTTATTTTCATACAAAATTTTTCAACACCACACCCGAGACTTAATGGTTGTATCTTGAAACAATAGCCTTGGTTTCTACTATGCCACTCCTACATTTTTTCTATAATGGATTCCACATCCTATTATGATATTCTTAGAAATTTATCCTTTTCCCACCCTATCACATTTGAGGTACTCTCCTGATTCCTTAATAATTTCCTTAAACTATGTGACTTCTAAATGATTTATTAAATACATCAATCATCAAAAATACATTTAAATTCATTATAAGGATACACCTATCACTTATATGAACTAACTATCTTACCATAACTATGATTTTAATGACCAATGGTAATTTCAGATACAAAAATTTGGAGACTTCATCTACCACACCAATCATAGCTCAATCCATTGGTTCTCACTAGTCGATCAATAATAGACCATTACCAAGTGAATATATTTGTCTTACTTACACTTAGAATAGAATCAAATGGATACCAACCTAATCACTTTCTAAGTTATCAAATGATGTATCACCCCATTTTTTATGGGTATATCATACCCGTTCTCATCCTGAGTGTGATAATTCACTGATTCCTACTTAAATTCAATGTATTTAATCAATAAATTCATTGCAAAAGTGAAGAAAACTCAACTCAAACCCAACAACAATCCATGATATTTGTCACAATTCTTCAATCCAATCTCCTCAAATGCTTCCATGGTAACAATCAAACTAATCACTATGATAATTATAACTCATTTATGTCTAGTCCATACAACCCCATATACCATGAACATAGTATCAAGAATATAGAGTACCCAAAAATTAACTCACACTATAGTGCATAGATTCTAATTTTTTTATGAAATATAATTCTAAAACAGTTTTACACCCAAGTATATAGACCATAAAATCCTTAAGTTACAACTCAAAAATAAATTTATATACATATATCTCATCAATTTTAAAGGGAATAAATAGCCTCCAACCAATACTAGTATTCTCCACCAAACCAGGTATGTTTATATCCAAAAAACTCACTATAAAGTCAATGTCACATTCAGTTACACATCAGTGAAAATTCTCTCAAAAGATTCATATAATGGAATTCATCCAAGATCTATAATTACTTAATAGAGTTTCATTCATAATTTATTAAACAAATCACTAAATATGTCATTTTTTGTTTTCCCAATAACCAAATCTTCCTTTTCATTCATTATTTCTAGATTCCCAATTACACAAAAACATGCATATATCATGTGGTCCATTATGCTAAGTATGATGCATGTATACATATATATTTCCACCCCAGTCAAAGAGATAAATAATAAACCACAACAATAAATAGTATACATTATCATAATAAACACATTGTTAATAATGAAATACACTAAAAAGATTCCTAACTCAAAGGAAACATGAATTAGAGATTATGAAGGTGTTGGATAGGGATAATTATAGTCTCAAAACCATGTTATAACTAAACCTAGGTTCATATACCATGTCATGAAAAGTAATATAAATACAAAAAATATCTAATTAATTTTTTTAATATAGTCATCTTAGAACCTACCCATGCATTCTGAGACAGAGACACATAAACCTCAGGCATTCCACCATATATGTAAGAGGTTGCTTAAAAGTGATAGGGGACTGATAAATCAATTTGGGGAGATGATAAAATTATCAATATCAACAAAAATATAAAATAAATAACTATAAAATATATTTTAAAATTGTAATAAATTAAAGAATAATGTAATTTTATATGAAAGGAATCCCTGAATAAAACCCAATACCATGTTATAAGAAAATAATTATCATATAAATCATATAGTCACATATTAATGAAAGGAAAACCAAAGGGATGATCAATTAAAACAATACAAAAAATTAAAATAAATAAACACAGGAAACATTTATTGTCCACTACCTTACCTCGGGCCAATCTATATATCTCTTTTGATCCCCTCTATCACACTCACTAATACATTGTTCATCCCACTAACCTATAAGTTAATATAAATTCTATACACCCAATAATTTACAAGTATACAATGTGAATATAAGTCACTCCATATAGATACCAAATTAAATAATATCTATAAATATATATGCATACAAATATCATAAATGTGTATCCCATGTGTCTAGTAACCATCCTATTCACCTTCCAATTCACCATGTCTTCTAATATCATCGTACATGTCCTTGTCAACAAATATAACTATTATGTCATCAAATACAACACATAAACTCCTTGTTAAAATACTCCACCCTCTTTGATTTTGTTTATAATACTACTATAAATAACATTTTTCATTTTGACACTAATTTATTAAAAGTAATGTATGGATTTATAGTGAATTATACTCAAGCATCCTTTGTAAATAAAATGAAATGTTCTTCTTGTCCATATATTTCACTTAATTATCTTCCCCTTTCATATAGAATTTATTAGGGGTATGTATTATTATACATATCCATTTCATTTTTCTTTTATTGATTATAGTTTCATACAGTTTGGGATAATACAATATATTTATGTGAAATTTAATTCAATTGGTTTTGGTTATTAATTGACAATTAAATATTGGTTATAGTGACTTAATTTTGTTTAAAAGTATAATATTATTGAATAATGTTTTTATACATTCAATTTATTTATAGAGGGAAGTATTTAATATTTAAGGACGCGTTCCTTGAGAAAAATTGTTTTACTTGAGTAGAAAGAAGAAAGATGGAAGCGTAGTAAATGAAAAGACATAATATAAGATTGTAAGTTTTACTCTATAGATTTAAAATTTTAATATCAATTTTGTAACTAAATAGTTTAATTATATTTGCAACAGTGTGCTTTGGAGGCCCTTGATGAGAATGAAAATGAAAACTTTCGTCCAAATGATCATTTGAACTAGGTATTAGGAGATGAGAACCATGGGAGAGTACACTATTTACATGGAAGAGTATTGTATCCACTAGATATTGTCCCACTTTAGGTGCCATTTCTAGTATAACCAAGTTGGAAACAACTCATGCAGAGGTAGTACAGGCTCATACATAGGCACCATAGGAAAAAAATATCCATGAAGGAGTATGAATGGAGTGAAATGGACAAAAAGGAATTTATAAAAGTTATGGTAGCCTTATGTCGATCAATTCAACCAGACACTTCCATAGTTTTTGATATATACATATTGATGATGTGTTTGTTATATGATGCATCGAGCGATGGTAATTTTGGTCCTAGTGGTGGTCGGGATGATGAATTTCCTAGATATAGTGATGGAAATGGCGATGGTGATGGTGACACTGAGGATGAATGTGAGGATAATGGTGTGGATGGTGGTGAGTATGATGATTTTGATGATGGTGATGATGATGGTAATGATGATGGTGATGAGAGAGAGATCAATCCTTTACATTTTTTATTGATATTTATGACACATGATGTTGGATTATTGGATGTGAATTCATATATGTGATGTTTTAAATGCGTATTATCACTGGTTGAATACATTAATTAGTTTCATGAAATTTTTATATTGGATGGCAGTGGTTTGGGTGCAGGTGTTTTGGTGTTTTCTGGTGTAATTGTTTTGGTTTCTTGAATTTTGTATATTGGATTGTAGTGGTTTTGTGTTTGTAGGTGTAGCTATTTGTTTTTGTATGTTTTGGGATAAGGTGGGGGCTATTGGATACCAATGTAAGGGTAGGATATACGAATGGTTTTGCAAAACTGTTGATATAGACCTATACCAATTGTTTAATTAAACTGTGGGGATATTGGTTTCCAAGGTAAGGGAAGGCTATATCAACTGTTTAATGAAACCATTAGTATAGTGTAAATCTAGGTAACCTATTCCAATAGTTTATAAAAAACCATTGGTATAGGTTAATACCCACGTCCATATTCCCAACGGTTTAGAAAACTATTTTCATAGGCTATACCAATGGTTTTCTAGCTTATACCAATGGTTTTGAAGTGTTTTTAAAACTTCTATTTCCAGTAGTAACTTATACCAAGAATGAACTTACTTATCACTTTAAGTTCTTGGTTGAGAATTTTATAATGTCTCTTATGACCAGGGCCTTCAAGGAGAAAGTGACCCAGTTGAAGACCTTATCACCCCGTCTCAATCTTTTAATGGAAGAGAAGTATGATTTTTTCAAGGCTATAGAGAATGTGGATGTGTAATAACTTAGTTTGTAGAGTTAATGGAACTATTTTTGTATAACACTAGGACTATTGTCATTGCATCTCTTTCCATACATTTGATCACATCCCTTTATGCACCTTTATCAGCACCCTTGCAGACAACCTCCATTATGGTTAGTCATTTTTGGAATTAACCCTGTTAAAGCTATGATAGAGATCATGTTAGTTACATCTTCTAAAGTTTTTTCAGCCACATGCACCTCCTGCTCCTCTCGCCCCTCCTGATTTTGGAAAAGGTAAGGACTCGGTGGATCTTTCTTCAAGTCGGGTTTATGATGATTCTTTAGATTCTGAATAGGATTTTATAGGGATTTTGATTTTTTTGTATCCCTTATATTGATGTAATATTTTGACACTATTATCTTTTTGATAATCCCAAAAGGGGGAGTACTTGTATGGAATATAATTGTATGGCGTATCCCATGAGTACTTGTATAACATATCACATATATAATTTTATTAGCATGAAGAGACTAAATTCCTTCTTTTTTATTGATTTTTAATAATCCCTCTTTCAAGGGATGAGGGGGAACCCTTACAAGGCCCGTAGGCTTAGAGATTACATATCCCATAGGCTTATGAGACATTACATGACCCGAAGGTCTTATGGAATTCAACTAGACTCTAACTACAAGGAAATTCCCCTCCCTAGTATCTACATCGTGATGGTAGCTCTCCACCTTTGCATGGCCGTCCGACTAAGCTTCTGGTGCAAGCACAAACTGGTCCTAATGGAGTTTCCATACCCTTTATTCTTCCAATTATGTTGGTTCTACTATGGTGAGTGCACTTGCTCTGAATCCTCCTCTAGGGATGCTCCTTTATATAGAGTCTATATAGGGAAACTGTATTGATCATATGGACCGAAGTCCTTGAGGTGGCCCAAATGTATTAAGGTGGCCCAAAGGCCTTGTGGTGGCCTGAAAACCTTACTGGACTAAAGGCTTTGGGTAACCTAAAGGACTTGAAGGGCTCAAAGACCAAACTAGTGGCCCGAAGGCCCAAACTGGTGAATAGTTCCAACTACTATAGTACTAAATAGTAATTGCTACATTACCACTACAGTACTGCTACAATACTGCTACAGTACTGGAAATTATCCCTCTACTTGGTTTTGATCTTGGGTCTCTTAGATGCACTTGCCAAGTCCTCACTAACTGGACTGAGGCTCTTGTACACATATAAAATTTGATTAACTAAGTAGATTTTATTCATCTATAATTTACTATATTTATATGATTAAAATGTTTTTTGTGTGATTATATATTCCATGATTCGTGATCATCAAAAATGGGGAGATTATTAGATTAGTTCAAGCACCACCTTATTTTAATGATCACAAATCATGTTTGTTATGTTTCTAAAGAATTTAATGTTTTATGATAATAAATTGTTTTTGGGATAAATTATGAAAATTTTACAAGTCTTGATCTACCATCTATATCCACCATTAGTTTAAATGAGCTACTATTAGTTGAAGCAAGATACTGCTCCAAGTTACTTCCAGTTCAACAAGCCACCACTAGTTCAACTCCATAACTAATAAGATCTACTGTTAGATGATGCTAGCATTTAGTAGTGCTACCACCAAGGAAAATCTACCACTACCACCAAGAGAACCTAATATTTAAGTGATGTTACTATCCAGTGAAGCTACCGCTAGTTCACTAAGTGATGCTATCGCCAGGCTGCACTACTGCTAAGAGCTACCATCAGAATCTAGACCTACCTCCAGTTTAAGAAGCTATCATTAAATCTACTACCTCTAGAGAGATACAATAACTGTCTATAATTAATTTCAAAATTAATTCTACAACAACTAGTTTATGTATTTAATTCTAGATAGAAGCATGCAAATTTAAGAATGATTATTATTAAATAACTCCATAGCTATCTTAAAGAAAAATTCAGACCTTTCCAGATCTATATCTTATTATGAGGATCTATATTAGTCTATTATTATCCTATAACAAATAATTGGACCACCTGGAACACTATAAATTTATAAGAGATCCCTTGTGTTTGAAACACACATGCATGGTCCTAGAAATATAAACTCATATATACTGGAATAAAAAGAATCATTAACACACATGTGTATGGAAGAACACTAGAAAATTGATGACTAATAACAAAGGATTATTTCCAGACTTCCATGACACTCTATTTTCCTACACTTCTGTATAAACTCGACTGAGGCTTCATGAGGAGTCTTTCAACAACATCTGAGCAAACAAATCTATTCATATTTAGCATCAATATATTTTATCATTTATATTTTCTTGCTCTTTATATTTTATCATAATCTCAAACTATGTTTTTTACTTTATTTATCTATAAAACACATTCTCATGTATTAAAATAAAGAGTTATTGACACCCTCTCTCAATAATTTTCATTTTTATTCCCACTTACAACTATAAAAGAGGTCATGTGTGACTTAGAACCTTTTTATCCCATATATAACAATGAAAGAGGATTTTTGTATGAAAAACCTTGTGTGATGTTGTTTGTAAAACATGATCCAAGTTTTGGATTGGTTTATTTATTAATAAACTGCTTTGAAATGGGTGATTTACAAGTGGAGGGGATTAAGTTTTATCTTGAGGCTGAAACCCTTTTTTAAATTATTCTATGTCTTATTTGATGTGCTTTATATATTTTGTTTTATTTATTTTAAATCAAACAAGTTTCTATTTTTTCTATATTATTAAACAAAAATTTACTTTGATAGTTAACTTAAATTAGTGTGTTATATATAATGTTTGATACAAGTAAATTAGTTTCAAAAGTTAAATTATTTTCAAAATTATTTTAATTGAGTTATGACCAATATTTTGAGAAGATTTTCTAAAGATAAAATTATACAATTCTATTATTTTTTTTACCTGGGTGTTTTTATTAAATTGGGGGATATATGTTTTAATTTTTTTTTAACAATGTTTTTTGGAAACTCAATTGATCCCCCTATTGAGTTGTCACATTCCAAATATATAAATAACAAACAAGATATATATAGATATTTTTCCCCAAAATCAATGCAATAACATTTTATCCATTACCCACATGAGGCTAAATTTATCACTTCAATCACTAGTTAAACTTGGAGTTAAAGCTATGATTGAGATATAACATCATATATTTTCATCAAGAGGTTCACAACCTTGGAGTCAAAGTCTATCACTAATAATAAACATTAAAAATTTAAATGTATAGGTAAATTAGTGGTTAGGGTCATTTGGTTAGTTACAAGGAATTGGTGGTTCAATTCCTGATGGTTTTGCTTCAACATAACAATCACACATCTATTGATTTAGTACATCAACAGTGTGGGGTGACACAAGGAGAGAAAATTTTACTCAATCAATACCATAAGGCTCATTTGATACCTAGGGCTTGGTACACCCATAGGGGATCAACCTATGCCAAAGAATCATAAACTATAAATGATTTTGGTGGAGTTTTGTTAAAAAAAAGTTAAAAAAATTGATGATAATTGATAATGTTTTATTATAAAAAACACAATTACACCTTCAACATTATCTATTTGATAATTTTTTAATATGTTTGGATACCTTATTTTATATAAAATATTTTATGATGTTGGAATCAATAAGGTTCAACCTGTAATTTGGCCTATAAGATTAAATTAGTCATAAATTAATATAGGTCAAATAAATTAATGCATCTATATACAAATAACTTAAGGGATGATTTCTAGACCTTGATGGATAGGCTAGTAATTGTATTTAATATGAGTTGGTCCCACCACTTTCTTTATATTTTATGAAGTGTGTTAAGGTTATTAAGGAATTCTATAAATATATCTCTTTCCCATAAAAAATACTTACAATAACTCCACCTCATGTTTTCTCTTCTTCCTTTGAAGATAAAATCCTAAACCTAAAATAAACAATGACTTCATATTATCTTATTGTTCAAAGGGATGAATACTATGCTTAATTACATAGAAATGATCAATCCAAGTTAGTTTTTTCTTTATATGTTTCATTTATGCATTTGATAAGATCCCCATATATGTTAGGCATTTTTTGGTATGAGACCAGAAAGATTCTAACAGTTTCCATCAGAGCCTGTTGTTGTTTCAAAAATATATTAGATTTTTTTAAGATAAATTTGTGAAATTTATTTAAATAAAATAATTTTTCATGAAATCGATAGTCCAAAGATCTTCCAATTTTTAAGTTTTGGATTAAAAAATATATATTCATGAATAATTATTATTATGTAATTATTATGTATGGTGGAGTTATTTGATACTTTATGATGAAATAAATTATGTGTTTTGTAACACCATGACTTTGGTAACCTAAAGCCAGTGGTTATTTTACTACATTTTCAAAAAAATACAAGGGATCACATCATGAAGTATTAAATAGTTTAATAGTCTTGGGAGACTAGATACACACACGATTCTCACATTACATAGGAAAACATGAAATAAAACTTAAAAATTATAATGATAAATTTATTATTTCTTTTAGTGAATCCCTAAAATCATTCATAGATCCGTTCCTGGGGAAAGGAAAACATAATAAAGGGTGATTTTAAATTCTCAGTAAGGTAAATCATACAACAGAATGTATCATATAATAATTGAAACATGAATAATATAACTGAGATAAAAAAATATCAAAATTTCCATATAACTGATATTATAAGAGGAATAAATCCATGGAATACATAGAAATATAATTAATCATATGGATAACAATGAATAGTTTCATAATTATAGAATTCATAATTTTGAACATCATAATCTTACCGACAATACCTTATGTAAAGAAATAATATATAAATAGGTAAGACGTATGCCGAATACCCAAACTAGTTTGTCTTATAAGACATAAATATGCATTTAAGGGCTATAACGGGCCCCTCTTGTCACATACTAAGTTTAATGAAATTATCATATGAAAGAAATGAATAAAAATTCTATAAATAATATACATAAACACTCATATTGAAAATAATTTAAAAAGATCACTAACATATGAAATGTTAATATTTTTCTAAGTCAATAAATAGAACAACATGATCATAATCCATCTATAATAATATGGTGTATGCTATCAATAGATCATATCCCTAGTAAATCATAATATTAATCAAAGGATACTGACATAGATAAAAATACTTTAAAAATATCATTGGAATATTTCTCTAAGAAAATACCCTTTTTATTTTGAAATCACTTATAAAATAATTTTTTCCCTAAATATTAGGGAAAAAAATTTCTTTCAAAAAACCATGAAAAATTATAAAATAAGTTTCAAAACAAATAATAATCATGAAAATGGGAAAAATAATTTGTGCGGTAAGCATTAAAAAAATATTCCATTCACACCTTCAGTAAAATGTGCCTCCTTTGTAAAATAATAAGAAGATTCTTTTTAAATATTTTTATAAAAATTCAAACATGGGTAAAAATTACTTTAATAAATCATTATAGAATAATAAAAACATTCTTGAAAATATTTTAAAGAAAATATGGATATGGAATAAAAATATTCACGATCGAATAGAAAAAAAATTCAATTTTTCATAAAAATGTTATTTCAAACTTTTGATTACTTAAAAAGTGTAAAATAAAAGGAAAACTTATAATTTACATAAATAACTAGAGGAGAGGAAAATAGATGTGGTTTGAAATAGAAAGATCATATAATTCCACCAAAAGAAACTTAAAAAAAATAATTCTGAATAAGGATGAGATTATGAAATAAACCCTTACCACTTTGGTAACTTTCGAATCAAAACCCCTTGAATGAAATAATTTGAATTGTAACTTTAAATACCATTAATTAAGAAGGATCCATGATATAACTTTTCAAATGGGTAGTATATACACTTCATAAATATAAATAGGTCCACATCATCAAACATGTCACATCGAAGTAATATTGAGATGAAGAACCCTTAACTTAGGCCCGACTTGCTTCATAAGTGATTTTAACCTCATTTATAATAAATTTAAATTTATTATAATTATATTATAGAACCATATACATACTTATAATATCATATATGATCCAATTATAACATTTCAACACCCAATTTATTAATAATTATTTATTAAAATCATCGTTTTCGGGTGTTAACTATTTCAATTTTTCATATAAGTTTTTGGGAATATATTTTCTAATATATAGTGATTAAATATTTCAAATAATATAGGAGATGATGTGCCTTTTTAAAAGTGAGGGGAGGGACACACATGAAATTATTTAAAAGATTTAAATAATATAAGATTACTTTCATTTTAAAGTGGATCAAAATGTAAAATAATTAGAATTTAGGGTAATATAAGGTCAAAATATCTTCAAACGATAATAATTATATAATTTCATGTGGAATTATTACACTTATCTCTTTGTTTAACCCCCACGGTAAACTAGTTTTAACCTTAACTATGGAAATAAAATTTTACTATTTTTACTATTCATTATCACACAAAATTAAGTTGAAACTATTAAATTTTATTAATTATTATTATTAAAAATATGGTATACATTTTATAAGATTAAAATTCTATAAGTGTCAGAAATTCACTTTAAAATAAGTGTGAAAAAATGCAATAAAAACCGTTTTTAGAAAAATGAATTTTAAGCATAAAACAGAATTTACTTTCATTCCTTGCCTAATAAAAACTATTATATGAATATTAAAATATTTAATTGAATATATATTCTATTAATTTAATTAACACTATTAATCAATAGTTATTTATTTAATTAATTAAGATAAAATCATATTTCGAACATAAAAACAGTTTTTAGAAAAATGCGTTTTTAATTCCAAAAATGAACTGATACCGAAATAAAGTATAATGTTGATTTCTATGTAACTAATTAGATTATTTATAATTAAATGAGACTTATTTTACTTTAATATAAATTCTAAAACATCATGGTGCTTTTATATTACTTTATTTAATGAAAAGAGATGACAATTTTACAAAAATCTATATTTTTCACTATTCACTGAAAAAAATCTCTTTAGAAGAATCCAAAAAAGTCACCCTAAGATAATTTTTAAATTATGATTTAAAAAATTATATTAATTAGCTAAAATAAAATTTCTAAAAATGGTATAAATTAATTATAATAACCACACACAAAATACGATAAAAACCATTTTCGAAGAAAACATATTTTTGAAGTATAAAATGTCTTTACTAAAAAATGAGTACATATTTATTATGAATTAATAAATAAATTTAAATTATATAAAACCTTTATAAATATTTTTTATAATATGTTTATTTCAATTCAATCCTATAATTTAACAACTAAGTTCTAATGATCATATTTAAATAATATTTTTATAGTATATTACAGTTCACTTAAAGCTCAATGTGTGTTGCATATTAAGAAAGATATCAAACATAATATTATTTTAAAGTAAAATTTTGGGGTGTTACATTATCCCCCCTTAAATAAATTGAGTCCTAAAATTTTTTATATCATTAATCAAGAGTTAAATATTTTAAAATTCTTTTGTTGAAAACACACATCGTACAAAGGGATAATAAAACTTCTATTGAAAAGGAAAAGTGAGAAACATAAAGGTTACCAGAAATAACACACAATTAAGTTCCCAAAATAAGGATAAAATTATTGGGAATTGAAAATATGTTCATGGGGAGAAAGGTAATGTCCAAAGAATACTATAGAGTGATAGAGAACACAGTTATGATAAAGTTAATAACCACAAAACCATAAATTAGTAAGGGATAAAGAAGACCTTAAATTCATAAGAAATGATGTTAATAAGATAAATTTTTTATTTAAGATTCTTTTACTAGAGTCAAGGTATTATTTTACCATCATGATAGATAACATGATAAAATATACTTATTTGATTTCTTTCTATTTCATAAGCATAATTTCATCCTTTGGTTGTGCTTCGATCAATTTCCACTTCCATCTCATCTCTTACTCCAAGAAATTAATATTCAAGATGATTTTTTTATGTATGAAGTACTAAAATTAAATTTTATTTAATTATAATATCCATTAAGGATGAAAAGTTATTCCTCTTATATCTAGAAAAAACCAAAGTGGTTATCACAATTTGAGATAATATCCATTATGAATAAAAATTTATATGAATAAATACTAAATAAATATCTAAATCCTCAAAAATAACATCCAAAGTTAAAATTAAATCATTACATAAATAAATAACCTTAAAACTCTTAAAAACATGAAAAAAATTAAACTCAAATTGTAGAGACCCGAAGCTTATCGTACATGGACAATACATTACTTTTGCGGAATACTTAGTACATAACAAAAACACACACACAAGGATCGTAATAGTTTAGTGTCTTTGGAAACTCGGAACGTAATCTTCTAATCGTGGTGAAAGATCTTCAATATCTCCCATAAAGATCTTCCTTTTTTTTACCTAAAGACCTTTCTTTATATCCTGGGGAAAAGAAAACATAAAAGGGTGAGCTCAAATGCTCAGTAAGGGTAAACAAAAGAAATATCAATCACATCATATACATAAGAACATAGCTTTTGGAAATCTTAACCTGCAAAAGAGCTCATAATATCATAGCATGGGATAAATCATAGAAGTGAAAATAAGATCCCCATAATCATAACATTAAACTTGAAACTTTGTGGCATGCACACATAATCATAGAAAATCATTTCTTGTTAGTCATGACTCATTGCCAAGACTATCTTAGTGGACAAAGTCCCTTTCTGAATCGAGTAACCCTCGTTTCAGTCCTGTTTCACTGAACCGGTATAACCTACCATTTCAGCCATGTCTATCTCATGAGATATAAAATCTTTACCCAATTCATTGGAGGGAGATATAGGTCCCACCCATCTTATAATGAATCCTTTCTTATGTGTGCCACATAATCATAAATCATACATCATCGCATAACCCATGTAATAAAAATGGGATTCTTAAACAACATGACATCATAAAACAATTCATATAAGATAAAGGAATTCATAAAAATGTTTCCATCACAACATAATCAAATCCATGTAATAATAGGGATAAAAACAGAACCCTTTTATTATCTTAGATGGAAAATAATTTTGATAAAATACTTGAACTCCATTCTTGAGGAAAATATCCTTTCTACTTCAAAAACACTTTTCCTTTCTTAACATGTCATACAATTTTAAACTAAAAGAAGTTGATTAAAAATAAACTTGAATACTTGTAAAGGAAACTTCTTGGAAATAATGTTTTAGAAATCCATTCATGCCGTATAAGTTAAAAAAAACATTCTTCGTACTTTTTTCAGAAAAGTCAAAAAGTACCTCGTACGAAAAAATGATAAAAGATTCCTTTCATATTCTTTACTAAAAACTCACTGAAGGGTAAAATTGGATTTAAACTATTTTAAGTGGATGGAAACAATATTACATATTGAGGAAACATGGATGTGGATGATAAAATATACCCCAGTAAATTTCAAAGTACAAACAATCTCGGATAAAAATGAGATTGCGATATTTCCCTTACCTTAGGTCCGACTTGCTTTGTAAGTGTCCGAACCTCCTGTATAATGATTTAAATCATGTTATTGACTTATTACAGAATCATATTCATTGTTATGATATCATATATGGTTCACTTATGACATTATATTACCCGTTCTTTTGTAAATTCCATGTTAAAGAAGCGTTTTGGGTAAAATCGTTTCATTTATCGTAGGTATTTTGACTTGTTGTTCTTGACATAATTATTACTTATATCATGATTTAATCACTTCCAGAATATAAAATATGATTTATATATCATATATATTCAGTATATATATATATATAACAGGTAGATAAATAAAATGAAAAACACCGTTCATGGAGACGGTAGTCCGTACGTACGCATGAACGCTGTTTTTCTTTCCTTATTGTCTTGAAATGGAAGTAAGTAGATGACATACATATGTATATATATACATAAATACAGTAGATTTATAATGTCATATATTTCATTATTATTTCTTATATATACATTATAATCATTCTTAAATGGTTTACATGGAGAATGAATCTCATCGCGTCGTGGAGACGGTAGTCCGTACGTACGCACGAGCGATGATATCATTTCTATAAATATTGAATTGAATTGGAGTGGATTATACAATATATCAGAATCAATATGATGTTGTAATAACTATGTATAGTTATTCTTTACACCATTATACCCATCCATGTAAGGTGGTGGTGGAAAATAGATTACACCACGGCGTGGAGACGGTATTCCGTACGTACGCACGCGCGGTGATTTCTTTTTCCGTAGGATGGATAGATGGTGAAATAGGGTTGTTTCATACTTATAATAACATATCAGTATATGAGTGATACTGATGTTATTACTTCATAATGAAACAACCTAAGAAGAATAAGTGGAAGAAGAAATAAAGATGAAAGAATTGGTAACGGTAATTACCTCTTCTTTGAAGTGCCTCTTTGAGACCTCCTCTTAGGGCACTAAAATTGGTCTTTGAGGAAGACCAGAACCTCTAGGATGTTTCTAGGGAAGTGGAGAAGAGATTTTGGCAGGGGTTGTCCGAGCTTGAGTGCTCAAATTGGTGTGAGGAGGAGGGGGAGGAGGTGCCCTTTTATAAGGGAGGAGAGGGGCACTTTAGGAATATCTCAAAATATTATTTTATATTAAAGTCAAAATCGGTTTATAATGGCTCCAAAGGGTCTTATTTCGAAGATAAGGTGGGGATGGGTCGAAATACTATCAACCAATAGGATTTAGACAAGTTTAGGGTATTATTTTAACCTTATCAATTAGATTTAACTCTAAGTTAAATAATTTAACTTTTACCGTGTCTTTTTGTTTTCTTTCACTATATGGTTAATAAACTTACTATAACATGCCAAACGAACCCCAAATTGTTTATTATTAATACATATATCCTTATCTAAGTCATTTGGCCGAACCTTAGATTTTTAGGAATAAAATAACAATTAATAATATAATATTTTATTTAAAAATTATTTTGTGTCAATTTTGACACTATTTGATACATGATTTTTGTGAAAGTCATAACAGAATTATATGTTCGAACCAAGTTGATTAAATCAACACTAATATATCATAGTAACCTAGAAAATTAGTGGAATTCATAAAAAGTCTTAAATTACATTTATTTTGGTATTTATATTATCAATTATGTCAATATTTCATTAATAAGATAATTACTGCATCATCTTTGTGTCATAAATAAATTAAATTATTTGATGTCTAAAAATTACAAATAAAATACCATCATGTAGGAAATCTTTTTATCTTTCTAATGAATATTTACAATCGAATTTATCTTATGTATAACCCCATATTAAAAATGATTTACTTATTAAACATTGATTTTAACTATTTTAACCCTTCTTTAAATAAATTAATAATAAATATCCTAATCTAATCCAAGTGGGCCTAAATGGTCATATTTTATTCCTAAGTTTGTTTTTGGTCGAATTACACTTGTCCAATAGAATTAGGACATGTGTTAGGGTAATATTAATATCATATTTACCCTTAGTTATCCTATTTACTATTAACCGCGGTAAAAAAAAGTAAAAAGTTACTATTCACCAAAAAATTATTTTCATCTCATTGAACCACATTTTAGTCCTTGATATTAACTGTGTCTCTCGGATTTTCGAAATTCCATTCACAGAAGCGGTAAAATTAAGTTTTATGCAAAATTCAGTTTTTTAACCTACCACTTAGTAGTTTCACTATTCATCAAAAATTGATGTTTTTCAGAACAATGCCAAAATTTCATCCCAAGCTATATTTCATATTCCGAATTCAAAAATGAAGTCTATTTTACCAAATTCATAACATAAAAGTTGCATTAATTAATTTTATAATTAAATCCCGTTGTTAAAACAAATAGCGTGTTTTTAAGAAACAATATCTATCAAAAGATTGACACTTGTTTATGTCTAGTTTAAATGTGAAATTACATCCAATGACCAACATTGTATTAAATTGTAAAAATATATTCTAAATATACTTTAAAACCACTCAAATTAATGATTTATCACTATTAATTATTTCGATTAAAAAAGTTGTTTTTAATTATAATTTACTAATTTTCACTATTCATCAGAATATGAAAGTTATCCGAAAAGTACCAAAATTTCACCTTAGGCTAAATTCGATACTCCGAATCCAAAAATGAAGTCCATTTTGAGAGCTAAAATTTCTAAAATTTAAAAAGTGGTTATTACTATTCATAACGGCTAGTTTTAATAATATTTTAATAGCATATCAGTATTACGTACCACACACGCTATCGAGGAAGGTTGCGATTGCGTGTAATGCAAGTCAAGTCAAGGATGCGTGTTGTGCAATCTCCTTTTGGTGTAGCGTACAACACAAGACATTAGTGAAAGAATATTTTTCATAAAATCTCGGGCTGTTACATTCTACCCCCCTTAAAATGAATTTCGCCCTCGAAATTCGTCGGGGTTATAAATGGTTTACTATTCGAAAGTTTCTTTAATAGAAACCCACATCGTAAAAAAAATTACCAAAACTTGGCTTTAAAAACTAAAGTATGAAATGTAACGATTACCCAAATAAACTAATCACTGGGTTTCCACATAGGTGAAAATAGGGATATGGAAGAGAAATCTAACCATCATGTTCTGTTGGAGAGTGGTAGAGAACATGGCTATGGAAAATCCAGTAATCACAAATCCATAAATTTGTGACGATCTAAGGTACCATCTGATTCATCAGGTATAAGATCACTAGGAAAACATTTTTGGTTTTCAAGATCATTTCCCTAAAGTTGAAAATTTGAATTAGAATAAATACTTACTTTATTTTGGTACAATATCACTGTTGTTTGTGCCTTTAACAATTTCCACTTAATCTCTTAAATAAATGAAGTTGAATTTGTTATTCGTGAAGTGTTAGCAGATCATGTGATAGAATGACGGGTCATTCCATCTGTCTCAAAAGGTTAGCAAAATTTATATACATAAGTCGATCTACAGTGGGATTAATCATATATGGTTCCTAAAATGGGCTTATACTTCATATATCATACTGCTTAATATAATAACACTAGTTTCTACTAAACAGGGACTTCCTGTAGGCCAGTGGTAGGCGATAAAGGCCAGTCGCACTTCGGTTGTGGGTTCGATTCCTACAGCCTTGTCCGAAGCGATGGGCTGTCACCCGTCCTGCAGGTTGTCCTTTTTCTAAAACTACGTTACTATAACATCCCATCAATAATATCGAAAAACTTATATCCTTAAACAATACTCACTTATGTCCAACATAATCCATTTCAATCTTTAGGCTTATCCATAATACTGCAGTCCACTCTCATAACATAGTGAAAACAATTACCAGAGATTTAATACCATCGTTGAACCCCATATATCATAAGATATGTTTTGTTGGTCACATTCCAAACATTCAAAGTCCTTAATCATGTATTCTCTTGAATACCCATTGAACCTTAGTGAAAACTTGAATGCAGTTAAAAGTTAACACTTTACACATACCAAAATCCTCAAAATTATTTATACTCAAACCATGATATCACTTAGTCCTTATATCAATCATGAGCTCATGAATATTGTTAAACATTTCATTTTCTACTTATCCTTTAATTATGCGCATATCATCTACTTTCCAAAATATTTGAATCACTTTTCTTGGTTACCGGTACCTTAAAATTATTGAAAACCACAATAGACCAATACATAAATATTTCAGTACACCATAAAAGTACCTCAACAACATTATTCTTGAATTCCAATACATAAACACTTCAGTCCATCCACTTCAATGACTGTCCTGGAATAAGTCCTTCCTTGATTTAGAAGTATCTTTTTAGGTCAGGGCATTGAGTTGGGTAATGCCCATGTTCTCCAAAAATAAGACATTGAACTCCATAACAATCTGTCACTCTATGACCCTTTTCTCCACACAGATAACATCGGTCCCTCCATTTGAGGTATTCCTCAAGGTTCTTCTTCCCTTCTTTAGAAATCTCAATCTTCCTTTCTTTATGCTCCTCAACATGTGAACATGCATAATAGTTTATCTTCCTCTTCTTTGATGAATTAGTCATACCACTAAATTTCACCTTATTAATCATATATCGCGATGACTGATTCGGCATAATCACAATATCTTTATCTCTAGGCATTACACAATTTTGTTGCTCATAGTCACCAATTTGTCCATTGGATTCAATGTTAACCGAATTCCTTCTGGTTCCCTCCATTAACTAAAACACAAAAAGAATTTTGTGAGAGGCGAAATCATGCTAGGTAAAACAACATAATAAAGGGGGAGTACCTTTAATATCTAACATCTTAGGTTAAATTCTATGATCGTTACCGTAGTTCTAGGACTGTATCCTATACGTATACTTATCCTTAGAGACATCCCTATACATACCTTATAAATATCTCTAGGGATCTCACTAACATTTTCGCATCCTAGTTTCCAAAGGTTGACTAAACCTTTCCTCTGATACCAACTGTAGAGACCCGTAGCCTGACGTACATGGACATTACATTACTTTTGCGGAATACTTAGTACATAACAAAAACACACACAAGGATCGTAATAGTTTAGTGTCTTTGGAAACTCGGAACATAATCTTCTAATCGTGGTGAAAGATCTTCAATATCTCCCATAAAGATATTCCTTTTTTTTACCTAAAGACCTTTCTTTATATCCTGGGGAAAAGAAAACATAAAAGGGTGAGCTCAAATGCTCAGTAAGGGTAAACAAAAGAAATATCAATCACATCATATACATAAGAACATAGCTTTTGGAAATCTTAACCTGCAAAAGAGCTCATAATATCATAACATGGGATAAATCATAGAAGTGAAAATAAGATCCCCATAATCATAACATGAAACTTGAAACTTTGTGGCATGCACACATAATCATAGAAAATCATTTCTTGTTAGTCATGACTCATTGCCAAGACTATCTTAGTGGACAAAGTCCCTTTCTGAATCGAGTAACCCTCGTTTCAGTCCTGTTTCACTGAACCGGTATAACCTACCATTTCAGCCATGTCTATCTCATGAGATATAAAATCTTTACCCAATGCATTGGAGGGAGATATAGGTCCCACCCATCTTATAATGAATCCTTTCTTATGTGTGCCACATAATCATAAATCATACATCATCGCATAACCCATGTAATAAAAATGGGATTCTTAAACAACATGACATCATAAAACAATTCATATAAGATAAAGGAATTCATAAAAATGTTTCCATCACAACATAATCAAATCCATGTAATAATAGGGATAAAAACAGAACCCTTTTATTATCTTAGATGGAAAATAATTTTGATAAAATACTTGAACTCCATTCTTGAGGAAAATATCCTTTCTACTTCAAAAACACTTTTCCTTTCTTAACATGTCATAAAATTTTAAACTAAAAGAAGTTGATTAAAAATAAACTTGAAGACTTGTAAAGGAAACTTCTTGGAAATAATGTTTTAGAAATCCATTCATGCCGTATAAGTTAAAAAAAACATTCTTCGTACTTTTGTCAGAAAAGTCAAAAAGTACCTCGTACGAAAAAACGATAAAAGATTCCTTTCATATTCTTTACTAAAAACTCACTGAAGGGTAAAATTGGATTTAAACTATTTTAAGTGGATGGAAACAATATTACATATTGAGGAAACATGGATGTGGATGATAAAATATACCCCAGTAAATTTCAAAGTACAAACAATCTCGGATAAAAATGAGATTGCGATATTTCCCTTACCTTAGGTCCGACTTGCTTTGTAAGTGTCCGAACCTCCTGTATAATGATTTAAATCATGTTATTGACTTATTAAAGAATCATATTCATTGTTATGATATCATATATGGTTCACTTATGACATTATATTACCCGTTCTTTTGTAAATTCCATGTTAAAGAAGCGTTTTGGGTAAAATCGTTTCATTTATCGTAGGTGTTTTGACTTGTTGTTCTTGACATCATTATTACTTATATCATGATTTACTCACTTCAAGAATATAAAATATGATTTATATATCATATATATTCAGTATATATATATATATAACAGGTAGATAAATAAAATGAAAAACACCGTTCATGGAGACGGTAGTCCGTACGTACGCATGAACGCTGTTTTTCTTTCCTTATTGTCTTGAAATGGAAGTAAGTAGATGACATACATATGTATATATATACATAAATCCAGTAGCTTTATAATGTCATATATTTCATTATTATTTCTTATATATACATTATAATCATTCTTAAACGGTTTACATGGAGAATGAATCTCATCGCGTCGTGGAGACGGTAGTCCGTACGTACGCACGAGCGATGATATCATTTCTATAAATATTGAATTGAATTGGAGTGGATTATACAATATATCAGAATCAATATGATGTTGTAATAACTATGTATAGTTATTCTTTACACCATTATACCCATCCATGTAAGGTGGTGGTGGAAAATAGATTACACCACGGCGTGGAGACGATATTCCGTACGTACGCACGCGCGGTGATTTCTTTTTCCGTAGGATGGATAGATGGTGAAATAGGGTTGTTTCATACTTATAATAACATATCAGTATATGAGTGATACTGATGTTATTACTTCATAATGAAACAACCTAAGAAGAAGAAGTGGAAGAAGAAATAAAGATGAAAGAATTGGTAACGGTAATTACCTCTTCTTTGAAGTGCCTCTTTGAGACCTCCTCTTAGGGCACTAAAATTGGTCTTTGAGGAAGACCAGAACCTCTAGGATGTTTCTAGGGAAGTGGAGAAGAGATTTTGGCAGGGGTTGGCCGAGCTTGAGTGCTCAAATTGGTGTGAGGAGGAGGGGGAGGAGGTGCCCTTTTATAAGGGAGGAGAGGGGCACTTTAGGAATATCTCAAAATATTATTTTATATTAAAGTCAAAATCGGTTTATAATGGCTCCAAAGGGTCTTATTTCTAAGATAAGGTGGGGATGGGTCGAAATAATATAAACCAATAGGATTTAGACAAGTTTAGGGTATTATTTTAACCTTATCAATTAGATTTAACTCTAAGTTAAATAATTTAACTTTTACCGTGTCTTTTTGTTTTCTTTCACTATATGGTTAATACACTTACTATAACATGCCAAACGAACCCCAAATTGTTTATTATTAATACATATATCCTTATCTAAGTCATTTGGCCGAACCTTAGATTTTTAGGAATAAAATAACAATTAATAATATAATATTTGATTTAAAAATTATTTTGTGTCAATTTTGACACTATTTGATACATGATTTTTGTGAAAGTCATAACAGAATTATATGTTCGAACCAAGTTGATTAAATCAACACTAATATATCATAGTAACCTATAAAATTAGTGGAATTCATAAAAAGTCTTAAATTACATTTATTTTGGTATTTATATTATCAATTATGTCAATATTTCATTAATAAGATAATTACTGCATCATCTTTGTGTCATAAATAAATTAAATTATTTGATGTCTAAAAATTACAAATAAAATACCATCATGTAGGAAATCTTTTTATCTTTCTAATGAATATTTACAATCGAATTTATCTTATGTATAACCCCATATTAAAAATGATTTACTTATTAAACATTGATTTTAACTATTTTAACCCTTCTTTAAATAAATTAATAATAAATATCCTAATCTAATCCAAGTGGGCCTAAATGGTCATATTTTATTCCTAAGTTTGTTTTTGGTCGAATTACACTTGTCCAATAGAATTAGGACATGTGTTAGGGTAATATTAATATCATATTTACCCTTAGTTACCCTATTTACTATTAACCGCGGTAAAAAAAAGTAAAAAGTTACTATTCACCAAAAAATTATTTTCATCTCATTGAACCACATTTTAGTCCTTGATATTAACCGTGTCTCTCGGATTTTTGAAATTCCATTCACAGAAGCGGTAAAATTAAGTTTTATGCAAAATTCAGTTTTTTAACCTACCACTTAGTAGTTTCACTATTCATCAAAAATTGATGTTTTTCAGAACAATGCCAAAATTTCACCCCAAGCTATATTTCATATTCCGAATTCAAAAATGAAGTCTATTTTACCAAATTCATAACATAAAAGTTGCATTAATTAATTTTATAATTAAATCCCGTTGTTAAAACAAATAGCGTGTTTTTAAGAAACAATATCTATCAAAAGATTGACACTTGTTTATGTCTAGTTTAAATGTGAAATTACATCCAATGACCAACATTGTATTAAATTGTAAAAATATATTCTAAATATACTTTAAAACCACTCAAATTAATGATTTATCACTATTAATTATTTCGATTAAAAAATTTGTTTTTAATTATAATTTACTAATTTTCACTATTCATCAGAATATGAAAGTTATCCGAAAAGTACCAAAATTTCACCTTAGGCTAAATTCGATACTCCGAATCCAAAAATGAAGTCCATTTTGAGAGCTAAAATTTCTAAAATTTAAAAAGTGGTTATTACTATTCATAACGGCTAGTTTTAATAATATTTTAATAGCATATCAGTATTACGTACCACACACGCTATCGAGGAAGGTTGCGATTGCGTGTAATGCAAGGAAAGTCTAGGATGCGTGTTGTGCAATCTCCTTTTGGTGTAGCGTACAACACAAGACATTAGTGAAAGAATATTTTTCATAAAATCTCGGGCTGTTACACAAATATTAGATTGATTTGATCACGTATTCTTCTAAGATCAACACAAAATTAATCTCCAAACAACATTAATCACTTATACATACCAAAAATGTATATTCCCCAATCATATAATCACCAAATTAACCATATTTACCATGAATCAAAATCCTTAAAGGTTAAATTCATACATTAGGGATATTATTTTATTTAGTTTTTTTCTTAAAAGGGTTAATAGATATTCCATCCATGGAGACAATATTTCCAAGAAAAGAAACTTCCTAAAATCAATATTCTCACTTAATAAATTTCTCATATAACACATTTTCTGCTAAAAGTTTTAAGAATGATTCTCAATTAATTATCATACTCTTTATAACACTTATAGTATCTCAAGATATCATAAATAATTATAAAAACATAATTATTAGGGAAATCCTTGATGCTTGGGGAATTGGTTTGTATAATGCCCAATCTACTTATAGCAAAATCATTTGAAATTAATAGATTATTTCTTTATTTTGTAGTTATGAGCATGATGAACTTGTTCTAAACACTTGAAATGAACTCCCATTCCTTTTAATAATTTACCCAAGTGCTTCTTCCCACATTATTAAACTGTGGGATGTTGATATTTTTCCTTCCATGGTCTTTGTCACCTAAACTTCCATAAAAATCCATTTTCTCTTATTTTGTGTGTTAGGAAGTTCAATTTGGTTCATCTTGTTAGTCATAAATCGATATAGTTGGTTAGAAATTATCATAATATCCTTTACTCTATATTCTCTCCTATTTGGTTACTCTATATGGGTAGGATATTAATCATAAACTGAGTCATTTTCCTAAATATGTCCATGATCTTCTCAGCACCAACACCTGCTATATTGGCATGCCCAGCCGGGTAATCCACATAGTATCTATGGGCATTGATATTCTCTACATTACTTTTAATAGGGTCCATATAAAAATTATGTAATATATTATATTAACTCATAACATTCTCAAATTTAAATTATAGCGTATAATTCTAAATCTAGTGAAACAATAAACATAAATTGAGAATTTATGCATAGATAATATCAGAATCATAAACATAGAATCTTTGAGAATATTTTCAAATTGAAAAAATATTTTCAAATCCTTCATAATGGTTCATAAATATTTAATTAATCAACCAAATCATATCCACCATGAGTTTCTAAATACATGTTTAGTCTTAAGCCCACTCATCATGCACTAGTGGTGATCGAGTTAATACTTAATCCAATCCATTTAAAGTTATTACCCATAGGTGAATCTATTCCACAACTACATCCACTTTCTAGTATCTAGAAAATAATGTATTTTCTAGGAAAACCACACAATCTCTACTTTACCAAAAATTTATGATATTATCCTATAATTAGACTTATCCTCATAGTTTTTCATAGGGTTATATTATCTAATATATGTTTTTCTAAATCTAGTTCCTAAGGTTTATACTAAAATTCCTTTGATACCAATTGCAAAAAACCAACTCCAATAACCTATAGTTTGTGAATATTTTACTATATTTTCACAAAATACATGGGATCACATCCTAAAGGATTGAATAGTTTAGTAGTCTTGGGAAACTAGATATATACACGCTTCTCACATTATATCTAAAAACATGAAATATAACTTAAAAATTCTAGTAATAACTTTATTTTTCTAGTAAATCCTTGAAATCATTCATAAATCCCTTCTTGGTATTCTAGGATAAGGAAAACATAATAAAGGGTGAGATCAGATGATCAGTAATGAAAGGTGTTCATAGAATAAATGAATCAAGAATAATATGATAAAGACAAAAAATATCAAATATTACATATAAATAATATCATAAGAAGTGGAATAAATCCATGGATGATATAACAATATAAATAATCACATGGATAATAATAACTAGTTTCATAATGATAGAATACATAATGTCGGATATCATAATCTTAGCATAAGGGCATTGTACCAAGACATCATATATAAATAGGTAAGGCTTACACCAAATACCCAAACCAGTTTGTCTCATAATACCTATAGATGAATATAGGGGCTATAATGATTCCCAACCATCATATACTAAGTCTAATTAATTCATCATATGACAAAAATGAATAAAAATTCAATACATAATCAATATAAACACTCATGTTGAAATGATATAATATGAAATGTTAATATTTTAACCAGTCAAAAAATAAAACAACATGATCATAATCCATACAGAGTTATATAGTGGATGTTATTAATAGATTATATTCCCATTAAATCATAATATTAATAAAATGATGTTGACATAGATATAAATACATTAAAAAGATCATTGGAAGTTTTTTTTGAGGAAAAATACCCAATTCATTTTGAAATTAATTGTATTAAAATCTACAAATTTAAAAAATATTAGAAAAAAATTTTTCTTTGAAAATTACTATTAAAAATACAAAGGAATATTTAAGGAAAATAATATTCATGATTATGAGAAAATTTGTTCGTGCGGTATGCATTAAAACAAAGATTCCATTCACACCTTCGGTAATAAGTGCCTCGCTTAGAAATTGTCAAGAAGATTCATTTTAAACTATTTTATAGAAATTAAAACATGGGTAAAAATGAATTTAATCAATCATTTAATAATATTAAAAACATTATTGATAAAATTTTAATGAAAATATGGATATGGAATAAAAATATTCTTGACCTAATAGAAAAACAGAATCAGTTTTTCTCAAAAACTTTCTTTTGAACTTTTGAGTACTTAGAAAGAAGAAAATTAAAGGTAAACTTTTAATTTATAGAAATAAACATAGGATAGGAAAATATATATGGTTTAATATAGAGAGATAATATAATTCATCCAATAGACACTTAAACATAAATAATCCCAAATAAGGATGAGATTGTGAAATATACCCTTATCACTTTGGAAACTTTCAAATAAAAAACCCTTGGATGATATAATTTTAATTGTAACATTAAATACCATGAATTAAGAATTATCCATGATATAAAATGTAAAATGGGCCATATATACACCTCATAAACTTAAATAGGTTCATAAAATCAAACATATCTCAATAAAACAATATTGAGAAGATGGACCTTTACCTCTGGTTTGAATTTATTTGTAAGAGATTTTAACCTACCGTATAATAAATTTAAATTTATTTTAATTTAATAAAAAACCATATAAATACTTATAATTTCATATATGACCCACTTTTAACATTTCAACACCCATTTATTAATAATTATTTATTAAAATTGTCATTTTTGAGTGTTATCTGTTTCATTTTTCATTTAAGTTTTGGTTTGGTAGTTTCGGTCCTTGCATATTGATCATGGTTCCATAATATCTAGAATTTTAATCATGATATAAATATCATATATATTAATTATATACATATTTATAATTATCCCTTAAATATGGACATGAAAAATGAATCACATCACCTCTTGGAGGCGGCAATCCACACGTATGCACGAGCGGCGTTAGCTTTTTAATAAGAAGAAGAATAAGGAGTTAAATGATATCTTATATTTATATAATCATAATTATTTCATAAAAATAATTTATATATATTCATAACTTTCATATTTTTAACTATCAACATAAAGTGGCGATGAAAAACAAATTACACCACTATGTAGAGACTGTATGTCGTACATACTCACGAGTGGTGTTTTTTTTCATAGGATAAAATGGTGGAAAATGTTTTTACCATAATAATAATAACATTTTAGTACATTTATGATAGTTTAGTCATTATGTTAGTATATATATAATATATTTTGAGGAATTATAATAATAAATAAACTTTGAAAGAGTCCGTAAAGATGATTACCTCTTCGTTGAGAGATCTCCTTTGGTTTACACATTAAAACTTATTAGGATTGTATTAGGAGAATAAAAGAATACAAATAATAAAGTTAAGGAATTAAATAATGTTTTTGGCCAGGTCTTGGATGATTTAGAGTGTTCAAATACTGTGAATAATTGATGAGAGGATGTGCCTTTTTATAAGTGAGGGGAGGTGCACACATGGAATTACTTAAAATAATTCAGTAATATAAGGTCACTTTCATGTGAAAGTGGATTAAAATAGAAAATAATTTGAATTTATGATAATATAAGTTAAAAATATTTTCATAAAAATATAATTAGACAATTTTATGTGACATTATTACCCTTATCTCTTAGTTTAACCCCTGAAAACATATTTTAACCTTAATCGTGGTAACAAAATTTTACTATTTTTACTATTAATTATGAAAAAATTAAGATGAAACTATTTAATTATATTAATTATTATTATTTAAAATATTAAATCCATTTTAAAAGATTCAAATTCTATAAGTAGAATAAATTCACTTTAAAATAAGTTCGCAAAACGCAACAAAAACCATTTTTAGAAAAATGTATTTTAGGTATAAAACTAAATTTACTTTCATTCCATGACTAGTAAAAACTATTATATGAATATTAAAATATCTAATTGAATATATATTCTTTACATTTCATTAAAATAATCAATAAATAGTTATTTATTTAAATAATTAAGATAAAAAACATTGTTCACATAAAACCAATTTTTTAAAAAATGTTTTTTTGAATTCCAATAATGAACTTATACCAAAATCAAGTATAATATTGATTAATTGGTAATTAATTATATATTTTTAACTAAATTAGAATTATTTTAATTTAATTTAAAATCCAAAACATAATGGTGTAAGGTCTCATGTTTTGTATCAGTTGAAATTTCTATAAGACTTTGAAATTTTCATTTATTGGATGGGACAAATGTTAAAATAAGATTTAGAATGAATTTTTGAGTATTGTAACACTTAAAAGTGTCATTTTAAATGGGTTTCAATGAATAATAGGTTTCTTAGGTGTTTGGATGAGTTTCGGGAGCATCAAGCCCTTAGTAATTTCTTTTAGGGAGAAGCAGGTAGGGGTGAATAGTTTGTTTAAACTGTACGACCCTCTAGGAGAAACTATGTAGCCTAGTCTAGGGGAGTTCAATGTGTCAAAATTTTTGGTCTAACCATGTTATAGGAGGTGCATGACCATGTAAGTGTTCTGCACAAAATTTCAGAGGTGGCATATGGGCTGTGCACTGTTTGGTCAAACCATGCACCTAACTTGCATGCTTAGTGCCACTTAGGCAATGAGATCGAATATTCGGCACATGGTTTGGCCAAAACATGTGAAAAAACCATTAAGGTAATTAAATAGAGTGATTTTATGGGTTTTTCATGCCTCATATTTCTTTATTCCCCTCTTTTTTCTTCTCTATTCTTCCACACACTCCAGCTGCCTGAATCCTCCCTTAAGCTCTCCTCTAAGATTCCATGGATATCCCTCATTTGGTATCTAAATCAATACATGTTGGTCTCATTAGATCCATATCGGTAAGATCTCGATTCCTATTGATTATTGATTAATTTTAATTTTTTGTATGTAATGATAATTCCATGTGAGATCCTTTTCCCTACTATTAGGGCGTTTTCTAATTTCTTCGATTTCTCTCAAATCTACTTGAATTAAATATTGATAATTGATGATTGAAGTTTACAAAGAATGAGGTAGTTAGTCTAGTTTATTTTACCTAAATTATCAATTGTTTATAAATTATTCAATTATTCCTATGTTATACTTTCCATGTATTTCCATTTCAATGAAAAATTCATTATGTGGAACCCAATACCTTGAATTTAATAGCCATTGTGTATTAAATTGCACTGTGGGAGGGTTATCACCTCAAACCAAACCACCCATTTGGGTACATTTTTTATATTTCCATGACCCATGCCTCATCTAGGTAATTAAATCACCCCTTTGGGTGTTGTTTTAAATGCTTAATTTATAATTATATCCACATGTTTTATTCACCTTTTTAGGCGTGTTTGATTAATTATCATTCAAGATATGTTTAAATTGAATTAAATGAGTTGGTATGAAAACCATGCCCTATTTTGTAATAAAAAAACATATGAGGTGCACTACCTTCTTTAATAAAAAGGGGAAATTAAATGGAAATGTTTGAAATGAAAAAGGTATAAAACTTTCCATGGACTTCTAAATTTTACTTTAAATGAAATGAACCAATGCTATAATTTAACTGTGATATGGAATGCCTATGGACATGGCCTCTTTCTTATTTATATTTGAATTGTGAATCGACATGCTTACTAATATGGCCCTATTTATTACTTAAATTTAATTGGTTAGATGAATTTTATTAAGACTTGAGTGATACTTGGATTCCTATTTACAAAATTCCTTGTATTATTTCATAGGTTAAATGTATCATAATACATTGGGAGTGATATATGGGTTCTTTCATAGAACACTATAGATGGGATCACTAGGAAGATTCCTTATACTACCCATTAGAGATACTTGGTTCCCCAGTATATTACCTTGGATGAGCTCAGTGGGAAATTATATTGTACCATGCCATGAGCGATTCATGGATCCCTATGTGTTATGCCATGGATGGGATCAAAGGGTCATTATTTTACACCATTCTATGAGTTATAGTTGGGTTATTATACAGAACACCTTGGATGGACTCCTATGGTGATGGGTATTTGTATGTTCTCCTAGAGGGATACCTAGATTCCTTTTTACATAACACATTAGATGGACTCAAGATGCCTTTTTATTAAATCAATTGATGCATCTTCCAAGTCAAAGAACAAACATGGAGGCAGTCTATGCCTTACATGCACTTCGGCCTTGTTTCACTCCCTTCCTAAGCACCTACGAAATGAGAATGTTGGAAACTCTTATGATTATTCAGGGATACTTGAGTTATGCCTTGGGCCTAGGATAGTACTATATATATATATATATGGATTTATAAGTCATTATTTATATAGTTAATATATATACATACATACTTATATATATATATTCCAATATACATGGTGGCATGTTCATAGGTACTCTGGCTTAGGTCGAAGTAGATATGGTCGGCCGAGTGTCTTTAAGGAACCTGAACCTGACTTGTTTTAATTTATTTATTCACTGAATTATTGATATAACTGCACTAATTTATTTTATATTCAAGATATGGATATCTTTAAACATCATTAGTGATAGACTACTGAGTATATATCGCACCCTATTTGGGCTTCCATTGCATTGGGGTACCTAAACAGACCTCATGGTTGTAGGTTCAGGTTCATGGATTATGCTCATGCTGTTACATTATACATGGGAGCTTATGAGAATAGGAATGATTCATATCTTAGGATTCTCATGGATATAAAATTTGAGTATTTTTTTTATATATTTGTGTATTAATTATTCTTTACCAGCTATATTACTATTTCTTGCACCCTATAGAATGTTTATGTATGATTATTCATTTAGTTATTATTATCTTTAACTTCTCTATTCATCTATTTCTGCTATTTTTATTTATGTTACTGCTATTTTTTGTATTGATTCGGAGGGTATAGTCTCCCCACGTACCATTGTTACACCCTCACTGCTAGTCAGCAGCCTCTGGAATATGGGGAGATGCACTTGAGGCCATGTTACTGATCAGATTGGGGCACCATTTCAGTGGATCTCAGGTCGGGATGTTATAAAGTGACACAAGAGCTTTATTTTCCTTTATCTTACTGATTTGGGCTAGTAGACAGGAGACTATGAATTTGTTGGTTCTTGGTGAATAACCATGCATGAGTAAAATACTAAGTGGCTAGGGATGAGATTGTTTTTTTTGTTATTCGTTATTATGGTTGATTATTATTTCACCTTGAGTGAATAATTTACTTTTCACTACTTACTGATTTATGAGATTTATGGTATTTTACCCTCATCTCGGTATGAAAAGGAAGTATCATAACATTCATCATTATAGGAACATATTAATTCACATTCCATGCATATACCATGCCATGTAGGTTTCATTTCTTGAATTTTTGATATATATTGGATAGGCCTTGTGCATTTTAGCTGTATTCTTATTTGAATACCATGTTTTAGTGATTATTTATCATACTTGTATATATTCCATGATTCTGTGATTTACTATTTATATGTATGTATTATTTACTTCTAGGTGATAGCATGACTTGATATGATCATAATATAATATTGGTTATTAAAGATTCAACATCAACTTAAATGGTGTTTTCCCATATAGCTTGATAGTGGCACCTTATCTAACCAATCATGACATATTTGAGCCATTAACCATTGGTCGCATGGGTTAAAAAATTAATGGTCATAATTAAATGAGATATAATTTTCTATTTTATAAAGTTTAAGGTACTTTATAAATTAGTGAATGGTAACCCATATAATTGAACCATCATAAATTTTACTAGTTATACTCTAAAAAAAAGGTAAAAACCTAGTTGCTGCAACATGAATACCAATTTTAACTTATAACAGTAAGTACCCATATAACTTGGGAATGATAATTCATCTAACCAAACCATGGTCCTTATATATATGTATGATAAAATGTAAGTCTTATAGAAAATAGTTGCATATATAAATTCTTGTACCTCTATTACTTGAGAATGAAGACCCATGTGGCTAAATTACTAAATGCAAAACTAGACCCAAGTAGGTTGGTTGGGGTATGTTGTTATATGATAAACCCGTTACGGGTGAGATTAATCTTTAGTATATCAACTGTAATTGAGTTTCAATTATATGGTATACCAATTTAATTTTTAGGGCATTGACTCCATAAACTGGGAATGGATGCCTATCTAATTGAACTCGGGTTAACATGATGGGACCCTCATAGGATGCCTTTGATTTTCTTTTGTGAATTGATACTTAAACCCATAGGGACATGTTATGATAAATGGGATGGTTATTTAAACTTTATCCAAACACCTATATGGTGTTATATATAAATGTATGGTGTTATTTTACTAGACCAGTCCCCTCTTATTAATAAAAGATCGTTATCTTCTTTTGAGCTGTATTTATATGAGGTTTTCGTTAATTAAAATTCAAAATAAAACCTAAAGAGTTTTTCACTATATAGATTGGAATTTAAATTTTCTTTAACTAAGATATATATTATAATATTTATGGGTAAATAAAATGGATAAAAGGAATTTATAAGATAAATCACCCAAGTTGTGGCAGGATGTTAGCTAAATAAAATATGCTTGAGAGTAATTTTGATGTAACTTGCCTATGATGCCTTGTGGCATTAACTAAATGAAGTACCAAGTATAGTTTTAGTTTATGACTAGTACTTGGAGTTTCTTAAATTAAGGCTCTTGAAATTTTAAAAAATATAAAGTTGAATCAATGAAATTTCTTAAATGAAACCTTAATGTGGTTTTCTTAGTTTTGAACTCTTGTGTAAGGGTTAGTTCTAATGTTTCCTTGAAATTTTCCTTGGAACAGGAATATGATAATTTCCTATAGGATTCTTCTTATATCGCTTGAACCTAAAAAATAGGTGGTAGATCCTAGTGACCTTTTTGGCATGTCTTATTCATAGGATTGATGCTCTATATTTCTATAAGGGGATAATAGGTGTAGGTAACTCCCTTAGAAGTTAAAACCCTAACTAAATGCTGCTATTAGTTTCTGATGTAAGGTGCCATTCGAGTGCTGTTTGTCCTTAGTAGGACCCTTAGTGATGAGATGAAACCCTATATAGATGAGTGATAATTAAGTAATTTGGGACTTATTGAGGGTGTGATCATCATGTAATTATCCATTTCAACAAGTTAGACATGCCTAAGGAATGGTCAATCATTTGGTAGGTTACTTGACCATTCTTCTTCTTCTTCAGTGATGGATGACTCAGGAGGTCATCAGCTGAGTAATAGTTTTATGGGATAATACAACTCTGGGATGGGCCATTAGATATTGGGATTCATATGGTAAATAGACCTATGGATAGTATCAAATGATGTCTCATAGTGTTGATGAAATATCGGTCTAGCATGTGTCGTTACATGTGGTACCCGTCGAGTTGGTAAAATGGGGTAACAAATCATATGGGTTCGATGGAGTTGTTTAACTATGAGTTTTTATGCTACATTTATGGGTCACTTACAAAGTATAATGACTCAAACATTTAGTGGAGTTTGAGTTATCCCAGTACCGGGGGATGAAATTTCAAAAGGATCAGGTGTTGTAACAACATCGATCGGGTTGATTTTGGATTATATGTCTATTATTAATGACGCGTGTTATATGGATCAGAGGAGTGTCCTGCATATGTATAAAGGTTAGTTAAATCTATCATGCTTATGAGTACCTAGTTTCTCTCTCTCCCTTTGGGTGTTTTCTAAAAGCATTTTGGTCACCTTTAGGAACCGCGTTTGGTGGTGATGGAGAGTGTTCCATGTGACGAGGTTTCTTTCTTAGTAACATGCTGATAAGAACACTCCTAAGGTAGGTAGCATCACGTTAGTTGTGAAATGAGTGTTTCCTTCTCGGTAGAGGGAGAATAAACATAAAATAATATTTGGAAATGGTTATCACTACTATTGAAATGCCGCGAGGCTAAAAATTTCAAGTTTCAAGTCCTTAAGGATACACCCAATGTAAAACTTGGTAATGGATTTTGATGGAGTTTGGGTGCTAGATTCAGTCTCAGGGTGTGTAAGTAACCTGAGATGAAATGCTTCTAATACATGTCAGTGATTTCAAGGAATCATGATGATAAAATGGATGGCTATGTGCACAACCTTTGAAGATGTCATATGTTAGGTTTGATTTCTGTGGTTATGCTTGAATGATCATGGAATGACTCAGTAATGAAGGCATCATGGTTAGTTAATGATGGAGAATCGAAAGGTGTAGCTAAGATCTTTAAAAGAAGTCATCCAATAATGGTTCAATAGTTCTTTCCTATCTGTAGTTGGTTATAGTTGGTTATAAACCATGACAAACACAGTATCTTGGATATGATGAGAGTGTCTTTGGTCTTGTTGGTAATCATGATATCCTATCAGTATACTCTTGGTTTAGAGATGATCATTCCCCTATCTTAGCATTGTCCTGGGTACACTAAGAGAGCATCAGTTATACACCAAGATAAAGAAAGACAATTCAATGACTTTTTGGATTAATTAATATACTCCTTTGGTGTTTCACTCATGGAGCATGAATAATCACATAGGCATGAACAATCTTGAGTGATACATGGATTCCCATGTAAGAAGGCCTTGGATAGACTCATTGACACCAACCAATTCTTTAACTTGATCTCTAGGTGAGATACCACTATTGGGACCAGTCAATGTTATTGATACATGGATGTTTTGGCCATGTACCAACATTTCACCTTTAAACTCTAGAGTGTGGACTACCTTGGATTATCTACTTGGAGCCTAGTAGTTGATTCCATGGTTACCTCAGACTTACATTTGGTCTCAGATTATATTTTTTGAGTGTGATAATCCTAGGGTGATGGATTAGGTACAAACCTACATCTGTGTTGTGACACGATGAAATAAATGAATGGTTGGGTTGGAGGCATCACCAAAAGATATTTACAGGCTTTGGTGATCATGATCAGGATATACATTGAAATACCTTAGGATAAAGGTATCTTACTTAGGTTTCAGATACATCAGCTACTGAAGCTACTAATTTTTAGGGATAGTCGCCTGGTATTAGCATGGATTTCTATCCACTTTACTTGTTGAATGTGGTCAGCGAGGAACCACATCAGGAATATCATTATGATGAGATAAGTGAAGTGAAAGGGTCAACAAATTCTTTTCATGGAAAAGCTGGAATGACCAAGATAAATGTGGTCAATTGGGAATTAACCATTTGATCAAGTTTAAAATCACACTGAGAGCATCATTATAATGTTAAGTTCATATTTAAATAGGAAATTTTGATGGTGGAGGTACTGTGAATCAAAATTGGTTATTCAAGTTGGGACATGTGGCATGTAGAACCATAATATGGTTGGTGAAAGAGATGATCACATGATTATGTCTTTGGTTAGACGAGCATGGGAAATAACCATATCGATGTTTAGTTTTCGATACAAGTGTTTTCTTGAGTTTTAATGGCTTATATACCATACGCTTAAAGAGATTATTGAATAAATGTTAGGAAGTTAAAACACAATAAAAATTTTCAATAATAATTCCTTGACCCAAGTAGGTTAGGTGATATTTTATCATGCCCCAATACTTATTAGGGATGATAAATTATAAGGTGGAGATATTGAAATGTTCCGTGTTTTTGGAAAAGTTGAAATTTCCATATGATTTTGAAATTTTCATCTGGTGGATAGAAAAAATGTTAAACTAAGATTCATAATGAATTTAAAATAATTGGAACACTTAAAAGTGTTGTTTTAGATAGGGTTCAAGGCCTGAGAGGTGTCTTTAGTGTTTGGATTAGTTTCAGGATCGTTGGTATCCGATGACTCAATTTTAGGGAGACATAGGTAGGGGTGTATAGTTTTATTAAATCATGCATAACTTTTGGGGAAATTGTGCATCCTGGTCTAGGGGAGATGAGGGTGTCACACGGTTTGGTCTAACCATGTGGGAGTAGGTGCATTGTCATGTGAGGGGTTTTTAGAAAATTATAGAGGTGACACATGGGCTATGCATGGTTTGGTCAAACCGTGCATGTATCCTGAATGCTTAGTGCCACTAAGGTAGTGATCCCGCATGGTTGGGATATGATTTCGCCAAACTATGCACCCAAACCATGAAGTTCATTAAAGGTGGTGGTGGTGTGGGGGGGGGGGGTGATTTTATGGTTTACCCTATCTCCTATTTCTTTCTTCCCCTATTTTTCCTTCCCTCTTCTCTTATACACTCCAGCCTCCCAACTCCTCCCTTGTGCTCTCCTATAGGATTCTATGGACATCCCTTATTTGACATTTGAATCAAGATTCATTAATCTCATTGGATCCGTATTGGTAGGCTATCAATTCCTCTTACTTCTTACTTCATTTTCACTCATTGTATAGAATTCTAATTATGTGTGAGATATTTTACCCTTTTTTCAAAGCGTTTTCATATTTCTTTGATTTATTTTGAATTGGATAAAATAAAATCTAGATAATGGATGAGTGAAGAATCATAAGTATGGGGTAGGTGGTTTAGTTTATTTTACCTAAAGTATTTCTTTTTTATAAATTATACCATTATTCCACATGCTATACTTTCCATGCATTTCCCTTTCAATGTGAAATTAATTATATAGAACCTAATGCCTTGAATTTAATAGCCATTTTTTTATTAAATTACACCATGGGAGGGTTCTCACATCAACCTGAACTACTTCTTTGGGTGCGTTTCTTATATTACCATGAACTATGCCTCTTCTTGGAAATTAAATCACCCCATTGGGTGTTATTTCAAGTGCTAAATTTATAATTTTATCCCTACATTTTAATCACCTTTGAAATGTTTTTGATTAATTATAGTGAAAGAGATATTTAAATTGAATTAAATGAGTTGGTATGAAAATTGTACCCTGTTTTGTAATAAACCACCTATGATGTGTGCTTCCTTATTTAATAAAAAGGGGAAATTAAATGAAAATGTTTGAAATGAAAAAAAGGCATAGAACTTCCCATGAACTTATAAATTTTACTTGGAATGAAATGTCCCAATACTATAATTGAATTTTGATATGGAATTCCTATGGACATGGACTCTTTATTATTCATATTTGAATTGTGACTTGGCATGCTTATTAACATGGACCTATTTATTAATTAAATTTAATTAGTTAGATGAATTATATTAATCCTTGATTGATACTTGGATTCCTATTTAAGGAATTCCTTTTACGGGCTCATAGGGTAAATGAATCATGATACACTGGGATCAATACATGGTTTATTATATAGAACACCTTGAATGGGATCACAAGGAAGATGCATTATACTACCCATGAGTGATACTTGGTTCCCTAGTGGATTACATTAGACAGGCTCAGTGGAAAATTTTGTTGTACTATTCCAAAAGTGATACCTAGATACCTCTATGTTATACCATGTATGGTATTAGAGGGTTATGATTTTATACCATGTCATGAGTGATACCTAGGTTTTATAGAGAATGCCTTGGATATACTCCTATGGTGATAGGTCTTTAAAATTGACATTGGAGTGATACCTAGGTTACTTTTTTTGGAACACCTTGGATGGGCTTAGGATGCCTTTTTATTAAATCAATTAACATGTCTTACAAGTCAAATAACATACTTGGAGTCAATATATGCTTTACATGCACATTGGACTAGTTTTACTCCCTTTATAAGCAATTATAAAATGAGAATGTAGGAAAATATTTTTATTATTTAGAGATGATTGAGTTATGCCTCGGTCCCAAGATAATACTATGTATCTATATATATGGATATATATTTCATTATATATATACTGAAAATACATACATACATCCTTATATATATATATTCTAATATACATTGTGTTCAGAGGTACTTCGACTCAGGCTGAAGTAGGTATGGTCAACCAGGTGTCTTTAAGGAACCTGAACACAACTTATTTTCATTTATTTTTTCACTAACTTATTGATATACCTACAAAATCCTATATTTTATATTCACGGTATGTATATATTTAGACACCATTGGTGGTAGTCTACTGAGTATATATCACACCCTGTTTGGGCCGCTATTGCAATGGGGTACCTGAACAGATCCCATGGTTGCAGGTTCAGGTTCATGGATTATACTTGTGATGTTACTTTATAAATGGGAGATTAGGAGCATAGGAATGATCTGGATCTTAAGATACTCATGGAGATATCCTTTGAGTATTTTTTCATTTCTTTGGGTATTGTTTATTCTTTAACTACTGTATGACTATTGCTTGCACCTTGTAGCATATTCATGAAAGATTATTCATTTAGTTATTATTATCTTCTGTTTCTATGTTCATCTATTTTATCTATTTTTATTTATTCTTTCACTATGTTTTGTATTGATCCAGAGGGTATAATCTCCCGAAGTACCATCATTACACCCTCATTGCTAGTCGAAATCCTTTTGTGTACGGGGATGCGCGCTTGAGGCTATGTAACCGATCAACTCGAGACACTGTTTTAGTGGATCCTGGGTCGATATTTTACAAATGGAACTTTTAAATTACTCTATTTAATGAAAATAAATGACAATTTTACAAAAATTGGTATTTTTCACTATTCACTGAAAAATAAATATTTTTAGAAAAATCCCAAAAATTCACCCTAAGATAATATCGACATGCTGATTTAAAAAATTATATTAATTACCTAAAATAAAATTTATAAAAATTTTATAAATCAATTATAACGTCTATGCACAAAATGCAATAAAAACCATTTTTGAAGAAAACATATTTTTGGAGAAAAAAATGTCTATTGAAAATTGAGTACATATTTATTATACATTAATCAAAACATTTTCATTATATACAACCTTTATACATATTTCATCATAATATGGTTATTCCTATTCATATTGCCAATTTAACTACTAGGTTATAATGGTCACATTTAAATAATATTTTAATAGTATATCATAGTTTACTTAAAATCTCGGTGTTACGTGTTAAGAAAGATATAAAGAATAGTATTATTTTAAACTAAATTTTTGTGGTGTTACATTTTTTGAGTACTGGAATAATAAATTATGTTGATCAATATAATTATACGTAAATTATTTGTATGATTAAGATATTAATACACTCTCATCCAATTTTGTTATGGAAATAATGTTTTGAAATTAAGTATTTTATGTAATTATTTTATGTTAATTTAACCCATAATAATTTCTAAAATTTATGTGTCATAAAATTAAATTATGAATTTTATGATGGATTGAGATAATTAATTAGTTACTGATTATGCGTGAAGTACTGATTTCAATAACTAATTTAGATTTAGTTAAATTATTATGTGTGTGGGGCTTAAAATTTACATGAATAATTTAATTTAATTATGATTTTGGTTTTATCTTATTCAAATAAAAACCACTCTAATGAGGATTGTCATGAAAATAATGATATTAGTTAAAACCACATTTATATAGCATTATTAAATCTGAATTATTAATTAATGTAAATTATCATTTGAGTATCCCTATGAAAAAAATTTAGTTTAATATGTGGTTCTTTTTATTTTATTAATGTTTAGAACAATATAAAACTATTAGTTAAAGAATTAAGAATTAATAAAACCACATTTATGTTACTCTCTTCATGTTAAAATCATTATTTATCCCAATGTATAATTGAGATTTTAATTTTTTGAGTAAAATTTCTCAATGTAATATGGAATTTAATTATTTCTACCCAGTGGTGATGTGATTTAATTTTTTATTATATTAATACGAATGGTTAAGGAGTAAACGTATGTGTATGTTTGTATTCATCCCAACAGAATTGGAAAACAATACAACTTTTCCCATATGAAAATTTTGTGCATTTTATTTTATTTTGTGAACCATGTACTCCAAATTTATTAATTTTTGATACTTATGATTATGTATTTTCATGATTATTTATAATGTGTATGATAATTACTATGACTATTAAACTTCACTTCTAATATATGTTTCATCCATTCATACCATAACTAGTAGTAACTCTAATAAATTGAAGAAACATGTTCTTATGGTCCTTGGTGTTATGGAACCTGACTATGCCTTGCATAATGATAAACCTAACCCACTTATGGATCAAAGTTCCCCTAATAAAAAAGATTCCTTTGAAAAGTGGGAGTGTTCAAATCACTTTTTACTTATGATTATCAATGGATCTATAACATTGTATATCTAAGTAGGGTTTATAGATTTTGATACTACTGTAGATTCTGAAAAGGATAAGGAAGCGAAAATGCTAAGTCCTTTCTCACTTTAGTTGAAGAACAATTCCAAAGTACTTCCAAAATGATTTCTACCACATTAATCATCAAAATGGTCTCTATGAATTACAATGGTGTCAGTGGTGTTTGTGGCCACATCTTAAGAATAAATGACATGGACTATCAAATTAAGTCCATGGACATAAAGATTTCATAAGTTTTTTTGTTCATTTTATTTGGAAATATCTCCCTTATCAGTTTAGTTCTTTTAAGATCAACTATAACGCTCAAAGAGATAAATGAAAAATGAGAGATTTAATCAATATGCGTGATCAAGAATAAGTAAGGTTAAAATATGAATCTTCTCAAGGTGATCATTTCACCATTCAAGGAAAGAACATGATGAAAAGGTATGGTAAGGAAAATAAAAATAATGTTAACAATAGGGAAAGTTACTTTATAATAAAGGGAGGTAATTCCAACCCTATGGATCATGAATCACTTAAGTGTCACTTCTACCAGGCTAAAGGACATATTCACAAGGAGTGCTCAAAATTAAAAGAATGATTATAAAAGAAAGGTAATGTACCTAATTATGTTTTTATCAATCCTTTATTGAAAATGATCCATTAAATACATGGTGGTTTGACACTAGTGCATCAGTTCATATAATTTTTTCTTTATAGGTATTCCATTTTGTAAGGAAGATAAATAAAGGAGGCCAAATTTTTTTAATAGGAAATGGAAATAAAGTTACAATTGAATCTGTTGGAACTTTTTGTATAGTATTAAAGAGTGGTTTAATTCTAGATTTAGTAGATAATATTTATATACCCAGTATTACTAGAAACCTTATTTCAGTTTCTCAACTTGACTCTTATGGTTTTTTTGTTTATGTTTGAGAATAAAGGGTTCACTATTTACTTAGACTCTAAAATTATTGGCTCTGGTGTTCAAAAGGGAAACCACTATAAATTATATTTGAATGATTATTTTACCAAAACACTGAAATCCATGTGTGATATTAATGTAGTGAAAACCTATAGAAAAAATAATAATTAAATAAAACTCTTTGAGATCATGGAATGAGCATTTAGGTCATATATATAGATATATAATGGGATATCTCATTGAAAATAGAGTTATTCATCAATTGGATTTTTATAATTATGATACATGTATTAAATTCATAAAAAGAATTTTTTTAAAAGGAAATAAAAAGGTACCATTATGAGTAAGGGTTTATTAGAAATAATTTACACCAGTATTAGTTGTCCTTATACACCTATAATTAATGGGCACAGGTACTATCACATCCCAACCTTGTACACTTCTTTATTTTATTCTCCCCTTGATCTTGGATATTTTTGGTTGAGGTTTAGGCTGAGTCCCAAGAACCACTTTTGAATTTTGGAAATTTCAGATGAGTTTTTGGCCTACACACGGTTTGTGAAACCGTGCGACAACCATGTGGTTTGGTTATGGGAATTGGGAAGAGGTGTCCAACAAGGTTGGTGCAAAGTTTAGTAACCGTGTGGACAACCCATCCATATGACCCTTCATCCCAGTAGGGTGCATACAGTTATCCCATGGTCTAGTAGAACGTGCGGCCAAACCATGCGGCCTACACTGTGTTTAAAAAAAATAGTAAAAAAATTTAAATGAAAAATAAATAAGAAAAATAAAATAAAATTAAGAGAGTTTTTAATAATAATAATAATAGAGATATTATTATTATGATTATTAATATTAATATTAATATTAATAATATTATTATTATTATTTAGTTTTTTTAGGAAACCCTAGAGGGCTTCCCATCCCTTTCCCCTCTCCCTCATGGTTCACCCCCTCCCCCTCTCCTTTCCTTGCGTTACACCCTCCCTCATGGTGCACCTCCTCTCCTTCAGCATGCCACCCTCCTTCGACAGCCTCACCCCCTCTTCTGGTAACCTTAGCTTGCGCGACCTCCCTGATCGAATGTGTCCTGCCTTGGCCAGAACCCAACGATGTACCTCCTCTCTGAAAATCTACTCCCTCCATCCGTCGAGCGTTTCTTCTGCTGGTTTAGTATGCGGTTCCCTTCAATGAGTATCCTATTCCTTCCCCTTACCCTATTTTGCGATTTTATTTGATTTTATGGGGTGCATAGGGATTGGAAAAATCCTATGGTTTCCAATGAGCTGATTTTTGGTATTTCTCTCCTCAATAGGGTGTGTGATGGGTCTTTCAGGCCTCCTTTAGGCATGATTTGGTGTCCGCCACTGAAGGTGATGCATTTTGGATCGTTTCAGTCCTCTATCCATTATATTCAATAAGGGTTTTCAATTATTTCACTTAGGTTTAATTTTAATTTAGGGGTTTTATGTTTTTTGAGTTTTTGGTAATTTTTATAGTGTGCGTTGGACCTTGCTACAATAGTTTTGGGCTGCAGGTGTCGAGAGTTCCTACATGTACATGCATAGGGTAATATATATTCCATCTTTGTACATATTCCCTCATGGAGTGTGGGATATGTGCAATGCATCTAGGGGTATTTATATATATATATATGGATGAATGTTCATGTAAGTGCAAAGTGTCGGTTCGAGTGGTCGTCAACAAGTAGCGACATGTTTGAGGTAGGCCCCCTATGCCTATACCTTTGAATTCCACAATTTCTCGAGTGTTTTAAAAAGTGTTTTCAATATTAAATAGTATATACATGCTATGAAAAGTGTTAATGATGCTTGGTGTTGGATATTCATTTATTTTTCAAGATTCACTTTTTTGTTTTGAAATGTGTAGTCTTCTTTTAAATATGCTTCCAAACCTGAATGGCCCGAAGGCCTTTATTTTTTATTGATTTTTGATAAAACCCCTTTCAAGGGATGAGGGGGAACCCTTACAAGGCCCATAGGTTCAGAGATTACATGGCCCATAGGCTTAGGAGATTACATGACCCGAAGGTCTTAGGAAATCTCAGGTTTTGATATGTTTGAAAAAACGCATGGGTTTTGGTGTGAATTTGAGATTAGTTAGTAGTTTTCCTTATATTAAATGGTTGATTTGGTTTAGGAATGATTTCAATATTTTTTTAAGTGTGTGGTACCTTAGTGTTCTAATTTATCTTTTAAAGGATTTTTCAATTAAAAGTGTTGGGTGATTGTGTTTTCTAAAAAAGAAAGTATTCCTTGTAAAGTAATGAAGCCCGTTTGGCACTTTGAGAATGGTTTGTGAAAGTGGAAAACCCATTTTTGAGGAATTCCCATTAATTTGAGAAATGTGATTCAAGTTTTAATGTATGATTTGTGATATGTGCCTAGTTTAAAGGCTTGTTCATTGTTATGTGACATAAAAAGGGAAATGTTCTTAAGGAGGGAGATCAGTAGTGGGTTGTTGAATTGGTTTTTGGATAAAGAAAGTGTTGTGTTCATATATTTTTTCTTGATAAAATCTGACCACCAATTGGAATAGAGCACATGGGTAACCCTAGGTACCTAGGTGGGAAGACTAGGACTAGTATGATATATGATACACAAGTGGTTCATCCCAGTTTCATCTAGCATGATTGATGATTACAACACTAACTAAATGATTATGATGATTTAAGACCACTAGGACATTGGGGTGTCCCCTCCCAGTGGATTGTGCATGGGAATGACAATGGTCATGGTTTCTAATCTATGTTTCACTAAGGTACGAGGATCCTAGGTTCCCAACTAATACTAGCTACTTAGGGATTTCCCATGGTGCTTGTGACATGATTTCCATTTTAGCTGTCTCATGCTTGTCCTCTCTTTTGTGAAAACAATATTTTAATCTAGATTGATTTCTTTTCATTTTAAAACGTTAATGCACGCTTAGGAAGTATTTTGAAAATGTATTGGAATAGAAACATTTTTCTTAAAAATGTAAACTTATTAATTTAATTTGAAAAGAATAAAAAACATTATTTTATTATGTCTTATTTTTAAACTTGCATGATTGGGTTTCTTTTTAAAGGCAAGGGAATTTGACATTGTTTTACTTTGACATTCCTACTGAGAATCTCAGTGCTCACACCTAATCTATCTTTTCAGTTTCAGGTTCTAGTTTTGGGTTTCTCTCATAGCGAACGTGATTCTATGTTTGTTGGTGACCCATAAGGTCACTTGGAGGTATGTTTGGCTATGCTACTTTATTTTATTTCTAATTATAGTGTTTATTTATTTTGTACAGTTTTTATTTATTTATCTTTCTTTATTTATAGTTTAAACCATTCCCATGTGTCTTATTTTTATTCCCTCCACTAGTTTCCAGCCCATGGTGATAAGGAATTCCCTTAGGGCCTTGTCGCGGGCCGACTCAGGTGATCGATTTAGGGTTGACCCGAGTTGGTTCGTGACAGGTACTTTATTACATTCACTGATGAACAATCATGTTATCAGTATATTTATCTTCTTCATGTTAAATATGAGTATTTAAAGGTGTTCAAAACTTATAAATCTGAAGTTGAGAATTGTTAGGTCCAAAATGGGCCTTAATACCCTGGGGGGGGGGTGAATTAGGGTATGGATATTATTTTTGAACTTTTATTCTTTCCCCACTAGATCTTGACCTCTTTGTTATATGGGTCACTTTATTTGAAATTAAGTGTTTATGTAGATATTATTATCTCCTTATTTATCTGATAATGATTCTTTGAATGTAATTTAAGAAAGAAATTAGACATACACATAGATTTTTACTTGGTTCACCCTCATTGGGATATGTCCAAGGAGCATACAATGGTGTTGTGACTATGTACCAAATCTAATAGATCTCAATTCCAAAGTACAATGTTTGGGATAAATCACTTATATTCCCAGTCTCACCACCTTTATAAGGTTTATGGTCTGCTCACTGCATTCCCAAGGGTCACTCCCTATCTCTCTTCTCTCAATCACTGCCGGTGGAAATGATCACCGTCTTCCTCTTCATTTTCTCACTACTCTTGGAAGGGATCCACACACATTTTATGGACTTGTTGGTTCCTTAATTATCAAAAATGAATGCATAATCCACTGTATGTAGATGCTCTATTGATGTTCCACTTTCATTCACTAATGAATACAAATTTACCGCAAGTGTACTGGGAAACTTCCAACTTTCATGAAACCTTAGGTTGACTTGAACACTAATTTAAGAATGGCATGAAAGTTTCACCTTTACAATTGCATTACACTCACTTCTCAATCTCATAACTTGGTATACACACACCATTTTATGCCCAAACCAATATTGGCACACAACTACCAAGTGGCACGCAACTTCTGAATAACTCTATACTTGCGCGCCCAAACCACTTATGTGATCGGAGCTCAAATTTTCTCTAAGTTTTGAGATTAAAAAAATGAGGAGGGGTATCCATATATTTATAGTCATTTTTGTCACCCTGAGAATCACACACAACTTTCCTCTAGGCGTGCTAGTCCATTCACCCAAGCCTTTGTCTCCCTAGTCACCTTGTGCAACTAACTCCAAAACTTGCACACACTTATTTCCTTTGACATATTTTGATGTTATGATCTTTAAAAACACATGGATCAAAACTTTCCAAGACTCCAAGACACTAGCATTCAAGTACATTTTCTAAAAACACTTTTCTCCATTTGCCGATTTTGAGGCCCAAAAATTTGGTAAACACTGGAAAATGGTGCCACCTTATATCTGTTCTTTTTTGTACCACCTCTAGATATTCTATTAATTTTTCAGGATTCTTGTTAAAAATATGTTGTCAAAAATATCTTTGGAACTTGAAAAATCATCATGTAAACCCTCTTTTTCAACAAAAAAACCCGTTTTTTCAACAAACACAATCAACCCAAAAATGCTTCAATGTTTCCTTGAGGGGTTTTTTCCCAAAAAGAATCAGCTAGAGTGTAAGATTAAAGTTGTGAGGTCTAATTGAGGAGTAAAATATTATGGAATTATTATTTTTTATTTAGGTCACAACCCTGGGCCTTTTATTTTTTTATTTAAAAAAGTGTCATTGTTTCTTAGGTTTCTATGCCGGGAACACCTCAGAAGAATGGAGTTGCTGAGAGATGAAATTGTACCCTTATGGAAATACTGTAGAGTATGATATTCCAAAGATCATTACCTAAGTTTTTATGGGTTGGTGCTATTAAGATATCCATGAATATACTTAATAGGGTTCCTAGTAAGTTTGTGCCTAAAACTCCATATGAAATATGGACATAAAGGAAACCAAAATTGGGATATTTTTATGTATGGGGCTATCCTATAGAGGCTAAAATATACAGCCTAAATATTGGAAAACTTGATCCTAAGACCATAAGTTGTCATTTTGTTGGATTTCATAAAAGGTTGATAGGATTTTAATTTCATTTCACATATCATACCACTAGAATTGTTGATACTATATATGATGTGTTTTTAGAGGATGTTGACACATGTGGTAGTTTCATGACTCACACTATTATCCTTGAGGAGGAGCATAATAATTTATATGTTCCTATGAATCCATGAATACTGAAATCTACCCCTTCCATGGGAGATGTGGACATGAATGAGGAAACACATAATTATTAGAACCAAAATAGTGAACCTTCTCCTATCAATGTTCAAGGATCACTACTTAAGTTGTCATAAGGAGTGAGAATACCAACATTATTTGATGATTATACATATCTACATAACTATTATTCCTATATATGAATTAATCCTATATCCTTTAAGGATTCTATAGTGAGAAATGGCCAATTCAATGGATTAAATCTATGAAGGATGAGTTGAACTCAATGACGGTAAATGATGTATGAAAACTTCTAGGCTTACCGAAAGGATCCAAAATTATTGGATCCAAATATGTTTTTAAAACAAAATTTAACCCTAAATGAAATATCAAATGTTACAAGGCTTGGTTGGTTGAAAAATTAATTCACTTAAAGGGAAGGTATTTATTATATCGAGAACTTATCTACCATTTATAATATGGATTTATTCCTAATTGGCATGGAATTTTTAGCTCATTTTGATTTAGAGCTACATCCAATGGATTTAAAAACTGCATTCCTTAATGGATACTTGAATGATGATGTCTACATGAGACAACTATAAAGTATTCTGGTTGAGGGAAAGGAAGATATGGTGTGAAATCTTATAAAATTAATTTATGTAATTAATAAAGCCTCTCGACAATGGTATTTAAAATTTTATGATGTAATTAGTGAATTTATTTTTAATGAAAATGTAGTTGACTAGTGCATATTTATGATGGTATGTGGGAGAAAGTTAATCTTTTTAATAAATTATATAGATGAAATAATTTTTTCATGTAACAACCTGGGTATATTACCTAAGAAAAAATTATTTCTATCAAAGAAAATTTATATGAAAGATCTTGGTGAACCCTCTTATGTGACAGTCATTGAAATTTTTTTAGATATATATCATGAAATATTGGGTTTATCCCAAAAGGTCTATATTGAAAAGGTCCTTAAGATATTTAACATGCAAGGTTATTCCTCCTTTGTTTCACCAATTTTTGAGGGTGAAATTTTTAGCTTGTAACAATGTTCTAGGATCCAATTGGCATTTTATTAGATGGATAAAATTCCCTATGCATATATAGTTGGAATCCAAATGTATGATCAAGTTTATACATGCCTAGATATCACATATACTGTTGGAATGCTTATAAGTTACTAGATTAATCTATTAATGGATCATTGGAAGAATGTCAATAAAGTCATGCATTATTTATAGGGTCCAAAGGATTTTATGATTGTTTATAAGAAGTTTGATTATCTTGAAGTAATTATCTATACAGAAACTAATTATTATGGATGTCTTGATACTATAAATTTTAATTCAGGATATTTTTTCATGTTTTTTTTGTGCATTTGTTTCATAGAAAATCACAAAACAATCATTTGTATCTTCTTCAACCGTGGAAGCTAAATTTGTATCATGTTATGAAGTAACGTGTCATGCTATATGTATTAAAAAATTCATTATTGGGCTTTAGATGGTTGATACTATCTCTAAACCATTGACGATATTTTATGATAATCAAGATTCCATTTTATTTTCAAAGAATAAAAAGTCAAGTAGTGCTCCCAATCATATTGACATTAAGTATCTGTTTGTGAAAGAAATAATCCAGAATAAATCGATATGCATAGAGAATATTATAACTAGTTCTATTATTGAATATATTCTAATGAAATATTTTTCATGACTTCCCCCAAAGGTACACCTCCTGGGCTAGTAATGAGAGAAGGGATATGATGATTCCTAAATCCCACCTTCGATAGGCCATGAGTTTGAGACAATCACCGAGGGTATATCATGCACACAAATGGGAAGAATTACCCTATATGATTTGATAAAATGAGAGATAATATAGAAACACACAACAAATCCTAATCATAACAAGAGTAAAGAGAGACCACAATACATGAATGTAATGTAATACAATGAAACAATAGTAAGAAAACTACAAGTACCGAAAGACATCCTCAACTGTGACCATGAATCCTAAATAGCCCCTGAAAAACCAAAAAGTAGTAATGTCCATCCCAATCACCAACCATATCCCATAGACCTGAAAAATAGTTTATATATATATATAGGGTGAGTATAACATGTATACTCAGTAGTATCCTACCCAAATATTATCATAAAAAAGATAAAGGAAGCATGATAAAGCCTAGTGAACAAAAAGTAAGCCAAATAATGACATAAATAGGCATGCTAAGTTCCCAAACTCACCATGGATATATTTCACCAAGTATCACATACAAGTGAAAATATAATAAAATATCAAAAGAAGGCACCCCGCTACTACTTCCCACAAGTTTTCCACTCCTACCCATCATCACATGTCCTGATCTCTCTCTCTCCAAAAGTAAGTTATCCTGAAGAAACCTAGGCTAATGTATCATAACATTAATCCCATGAATCACATCATCCCATAATCACATACCATGCACCCTACACATCACATCATCTCACCATCCCATGTTACATCTCCAGATAGCAGCTGAGTAGTTTTTAGGAGCCACAATAGCCTGTATTTCATGTAATATACCTCAAGACATCACAACCCATACACATCATACCTATAATAATATATAGTATACTATATCTAGAGATATTTTTTTTAAAATAGACATAAGACATAAAATCCATCTACACACATATATGGGAAAGGTAACCAACATGTACACTAACACATAGTACTGCCAGGAGAAGAGAGCGGGATTAGAGGGGGTAGTTAGTCATTTGTTCCTTGAAAACCTGTATGTTGGGGAAAAAACCTCCTAGAGTCCAATGGGTGTTAGTATTCCTACCAAAATGGGCGGGGTAGTGTATTAAATCACATAACATACATGATATAATATAGATCGTGACCACACTATAGGCATTAACCTAGTCATAGAATCAACTACAACTATAATCTCTCTGACACCCAACTTACACCTATAAGAACTAGATATCCTAAAATAACACAATCATTCAAGGAGATTAATTTAATTAATTATTTACTTTTAACATTTAAATTTACATTAATTAATTCATTATCCATTAATTGAAATCATTCCATTCACATTTCATTAACCACCAAGTGAAGTCCATACCCTCAAGGAATAATCAAAATGATTCCACAATTCCACAAGATTATCAACATTTACATTCCATTCAAGAAAAAACCCCATGGTTTAAAATATTTATTAATAATTATCATCCCATACTTCTAGGTACTCTAGAAAAAATTATAAGACACCATAAAATAGATTCATAAATCAAGAACAACCAACTTCCTCAAGTAACAGGGAAAGGAATACAGGAACATGAAAACTAAACAACCATCCTTTAAAGAATATAATTATCAAGAAAGAATCCATATTTCAGCACAAAAATGGGAAATCCCATATTCAACCCATTCCATAAATCCCGATGCCATCCCTGATACCACCATACATATCACTATGCATCCTGCCATCAATGGTGTTAATTGCTTCCATAAACCCAGGACTCCCCACCCACATCTCATCAACCATCATCCATCTCGGGATCACATTACATAAAATATCAAGGATCACATCTAGAGAAAACATAGAATAAAAAAAACAATAAAAAGAGTTAATAGGTCATCTAATCCCTAAAAACAAGGCATTCGACCTTTACATGAAAACATGATTTCTCATCCCTAAATATTTATCTTTATCAAATGATTGGTTTTATTTCCATATTTAATTAAAAAATTTATCATAGGTTACAACCTCATGAAACCTAAGGCATCATCTATAAAATTTATACATTATTTAAACATTCTTTAAAGCATAACTACCAGTTTCAAAAAACTTTAAAGAAGAAAAATTTCATTAACATGACTATTTATTATTTCATACAACAATTATTTCTAGTTTTATGTTCTTTATCCAATCACATTAACATATGGAAGAATAATTTCAATTAAACATGCACCCGACACCAATTTAATTTTCTTCAATCATAAAAATAATAGTACATTTAAATACACCTCTATAATTCTTTAGCCAAAAACAATACCAACTTAACATTATTTAACCATTTTCATCATATCAAACATTCTAAATCATAGCATAAAAAAACTTTCTAACCAAATCATAAACATATATAACACACTTTCTAGTAAAACAAGAGGCAAACCATTGTCATGGTGGAAAAAAATATGCGATCACTATAATCATAAACCATTTCTTTTCATTATTATAATTTAATATTTATTATGGTTAATTACACCATCAAACAAAGAGAAAAATAATGAGTACTTAATGATTTCACATAAAATAATAGGATAAGTAATGAATCCTCTACCTTAAGCCTTTCAAAATTCTCAAATGATAATGGAATAATAAGTGAAAACCTTTGATCACCTTTCCCACAAAGAAAATACAACCCTATGAGAACGTCATTCCACAACTGAACCAAAAAACATTAAATAACTCAATAAGAACAAGTAGATCATCTACCATTTCATGTAATGATATAAAGGGAGTAATCAAACTGATTGTATAAGTAACCACAAGAGAAAAAGTGAAAACCCTTTTTGGATCACCACATATAAAACTTAGGAATTCAAGGTTCAATCCATTTTGTAAGGGATTCAAAACACCCTAAATAAGCACCTCTAACCTCATAGATTTGGTAGATAATCATAGTATTTTTGAAAAATCAAGGGTAAAATTTAATTTATAGGCACACTGCTTGATGAAGATACATGTCATGAGTAGGTCATTCACATCATGAAGGCCTGAGTATTAAGTATTTTCAAAACCACATCTCCTCAATACAATAAACCTTGATCAATTCATGTTATTAAATTTATGTTCACATCATGAGTTTTTGGGGATAGATTCACCAAATTTGATCCTCCACCCTTTCACATTGTGAACCGAATATTCACATCCTAAATCACTCCCTATGAATTCCCCTTCGTAGTCCATGAATTCCAATAATGGTCATGAATAAAACTCTCACATTGTGAACGACAATTCATGTCATGAACTTCTACTACTTATAGATTATAGTTCCCAATCTCCACTGATCCTACTCTAGGATTCCTCTAAGCACCAAAGTCCTCAAAAAATGAAAAAGAATGGGCTAGAAGGATCTATACCTTTATGAACCTAGCCATCCAAAATCTTTCATGAACATGTGAATAACTTGGGATTATCTAAAATATTTAATTTAGAGATAAATTGTAACAACCCATTACCTTCTTTAAATTCATTATTGATTCTTTCATTGTTTACCTCTTTGTTGGGTGCGTTTTTGGACTTTTGAGGTTGGAGATATTTTTTTCAGGGAAAATTACCTAAAGTTTAGGGATGTATGTTTTTTTAGAGTTAATAGAGTCCAAGAATAAATATGTTAGCTGGAGCTACACCATGGTGTATGGGTTGCGACATGGAGAGTTCAAGTTGTTCCATGGACCATCAGGCCATAGCATAGGGGAGTTTGAGGCTGGTTTGCATGGATACTTTCATTTTTGGTAGAGGTATGCCATGGAGGTCCAATTTCACCATGGAGTCCTAATTAGGGAATTTCAATGCTACTGTCTATTTGGGCATAGCTATGGCATGGTTCTTGAGCTATACTATATATTTTCCCTGGGTGAAGAAGATCTGGGAAGGTCTTTAGTGTGTTTTTAAAAGGCCAATTGACTAGGTTTGGTTTTTTCATGGTCTGAGGAGGTTGTATTGTGGTCTGGCTATTTTCTGAATTTCTACGCTATGGGTATAAGGGATGCATCATGCTTTGTGTTTTTATATAATTAAATGTCTCAATCCCAATTTTATATTTATTTTACTTCCACTCAACACTCATTCAAACTTTTGGATCTTGAAGGATCCCTAGAGGCATTTTAACTCCTCTAAACTTATTTCTTATTGAATCAAAACTTTGATTGAAGCATTTGATTCCTCTCTGGTAAGTGATCACTCCTCATTTTGTAATTACCTAATTTATTCTATTATATACTTTTAAATTTATGAGTCCTCATGTTGATGATGGGTTATATCCATGTTTTGATGGATGGTGTTTATAGGGATTCCTATTGGTCTTTCACACTGTCATTATTTGTTGTCAGATCCCGTTGCAAGTATTGAGTGGTTTGATCGCTGATTAAAGGTAGGTAGTTTTGTAATTTTTATTCCACACAATTGAAACCAAGTTTTCTTGATTTATTCAAAGTATGTTTAAAATTGTTTTATATACTTTTAAATAAATTGGATTTTCTTTATGATTTTAAAGGCATATGTTTGTGAAATAAAACCCCATTTTGGGTGGTTTTGAGACATGGAGTGATTTGAGAAAATATGGATTGTAATGGAAATAATTTGGTAAAATGTTTTTACTTGATTTGAGAAAAATGGATTTTAATAAAATATGATTTGAAAAGGCATGAATTTGATGAAAACATATGATTTAGTTTTTATCCCACCCAAATTTCCCTAAATTAATTCATTCTTCCCAAAAACCTAAGTTATTATAGGTTCATACTTTGAGATATTTGATCCATCTTTGATATCACTCAATCCTTGGACTTATGAAATTAAGATTCTTTTATCCGAGGTGAGTTTCTTTTCCTATTTTTTGGAATCTCTCCCTAAAATTGCTATTGGGGTTAGATGATTGATGGATACTTATGTGTTATAGGTTACTAATATCCCCCTATAAAAAAACAACCTGGTTCAACCTGAAACTTTACTAGAGATGGCTTGAACAAAGTCTTAAATCATGTACCCAATCACCATGGACCGATGACAACCACCCATGTATCAATATAAAAAAACCTTTGGAATTAATTCAACCTAAAAGATAACATGACATGTATCATGTATAAAAAATAAAGGTAAAATATTAGAGTACAATGTGGAAGAAAATATTAAAAACCATGATACATAAAAAACCAATCCATAAGACTAATCCCATAGGCACAACATACCACGACCCAACCCAACCCTCAATGGGACTAACCATCACCACCAACTTAACTCACTATGAAGGTGATATCAACCAAGGAAATCTGCTATGCCACATAAATCCCCTCTCTTTACATGTATCCTATAAAACCTTGAATAGAGTCACCTAAAGGAAAAATTAATGCGTGAGCACTAAAGTTAAGTAGGATGCCACTGAAGAATCTATAAAATGTTTATCCACATGCATCTGTTAGTTCTTGTATAAAACATATTTCAAAAATATTTTTAAAGAAATACTTTTTTATATAAGAATAATCCTTTGTTTTTATATTAAAAAACATTCCATATTCTAGTAATCAAAGAAAAATTACATAACATATATCCATGATTCATAAGAAGATGAATAAATATGGGCGTGCACAACTCAGACACACAAAATTACACTAGCTGATATAATTGAATACTAAATTCTAGGAACCTAGGTCCCCTAGTAAGGCTACCCACTAGAAACCATGAAATTATGATCACCTAACCCAGTGATAGATTACTCTACTAAGTTTCACATATATTTAGTTCCCCCCCTTACTCTAAGGTCTCCCAATGTGATATATACCATCATTACATTTCAATAAATCCAATAACATATTTAAAAAAAATTCTATTGTGATTCCATACTAATTAAATTATTGAAAAAACCATTTCTAATTCAAAACCATCATTGATGAATTTTTTCAAATACATCATGTGCATAAAATCTAGATTTCAAAGAAAACCCATTTATGAAAACACTTTCCATTTACACCATGATCAAGTACATAACTCATGAATATCAAAAATTTAATTTCATAAATCAAAACCAAAGGAGAGAATAAAAAAAGCTTGTTAATGGATAAACCATAGGATAGAGACACCCATCTTACCAATGGAGATAACCTAGTTGCCTTAAAAAGCAGTGATAAAAAACAAAGATATTGGGTCCTCACAAGCTTAGATCCAAGATAAACACCATTAATTACCCACAAAACCCTCTAGATCCAAAAATAAAATTCTATTAGGGTTAAAATGAGACAAGGGAAAGAGATATCAAGACATTATCTAGAAAAAAGAGGATAAATTGAGAGTAAATCTAAACATACCTCAAAGAGACCCACCCAAATCGACGGAGGATCACCAAAGAATCAAGGGGAGAGTCCCCTAAATCATCATGGAGGGGATGGTTCAAGATACTAATGGATTAAGAGAATATTAGAGTTAAGAAAACCAAGGTAATTAGGGTAATTTATATTTTAAAAATTTCAGATCAGGCCACATGGTTAGGATAAATTTTTATAACAACCATGCGTTAATCATATGATAGCCACTATCCCTTGAAAACTAAGTTTCATGGTTTCCTAGGAATAACTGCATGGTTTGAAAAACCATATGATAATCTATAGACCCAAACTAAAATATATTCATGGTTTTCATGGAGACTCGTATAGTTATAAAAACCATGCTCAAAATATGAAAATTTCTACCAGAAAAAACAGATCCGTATCACACTGCTACCAATAACCATGTGCCTAAACCATACGCTAGGATTGTTTCCTCAGAAACTCAACCCCTATCTCCTGAAATCATATATAACCTAAAAAGAGATAAAACAAGATCCAAATTAAACATACCTGTGACTTGAAGGGTGTTACACCCCCTTGGGTGTTCATAGTAGTGTGATAATATCCTTCTCTCCTTTATTGCACAACAGTCATAAATTATTAGTTGAGGTAGTGGATTTCTGAAATAATATTCTATCTTATAGAATAATATTATTGTTTATATTATTTTGAATTATTCCAAGGGAACCCTATTATTATTTTTATATGTATTTAGTTACATCTTCTTGAGTTCTAATGGTGGTGAGTAAGGGTAACATGTGGGAAAAACTCCTTTAAGAAGGAATGAAATTAAATAAAGATGATAAATTGGTTAGGACTAACTTGAAAGGGGTAAGATAGAACACATGTGATTTATGTGGTTTCTTGATATTTTTTTATGTATTGGTTTTATTAACTAATATTCCCTACTAGTATTCTCTTATTGGAAAACCTTAACACCCACACAATAAAATAAATACTTAAAGACAATAATGCAAAGTGGATTGTTGAAATATGATATTCTAAAGAGATATTATTATTACCGAATGTTATACTTGATGTTGTTCTTTATGTTTTCTAAACTTGTGGTTATTTATGGTGAACTTGGTTGGGTCAAACTAGTGAGGTTGGTAAGGGAGTATTTGTGTGTTGTTGTTTGTTGTTTCCATTATTAAACATTTATTAACTGGTTTATGGGTTCAAGGAAAAATCTGGAAATTGATAAATATGGTGTTAAATAATATTAATGATGGATTGTGAAATTTAATATAAAATGAAAATATGGGGTGATAGATATGAAAATTATATTGGACTGGTTATGAGTTGATAATGGATAAAATTAAATAATAAACGAGTTGTTTATAATTACTGATGATTAAACTGAATGGTTGTTAGCTAGGTTGAATGTAGATGGTGGATTGATGAATAATTTCCAATAATTATAGGGAAATTAATGGAATTATGAATTTAACGAGGCTGGTAAATGGTAAATGGAGGGATTGGAAAATTATGTGTAAAATTTAAGTTATTGATTATGTGGTTTTTATATCATAGATTTGGTTATGATATTAATGATGATTTGTTGTGGAAAGTGATGTTTTGGTGCGTGGTTATCATGTTTTTATTTTGATATTGTGGATGTGGTTTTGGGAATGTGATATAGTGAATGAGGAAGGTAAGTGAAAACTTACAGACTATGATGGATCTTAGTTGGTATATACTTATGGGCTATGAAGGCTTGATGTAGGAATGTACATGCTGACTGTAATGGATTGATGTTATAAGTACGAAATATGCAGTTGAATCAATAATGTAGTGGTGATGATTATACATGGAGGGGGTCATGAATGGTTGGAGTAGGGAAAATTTTTTATGTCATTCATGTTCATAATATCCTACTGTGATGATAATGATGTGGTTATTGTTGAGATGATGAGGATTTGGATATGCAGTTATGGGTAGGGGACATGTATTAAAGGGGGAGAGTATGAGGTTGATGGACTTTGTGTTTACCATAGTGGTGTATGGATGTAGGGATGGATTCTTGGTGTTATGGTTTGGTATATATGGTGTTTAGGATGTGGATATGTGGTGATGTGGTTCCAAACATGTGTTAATACCCTTATAGATACATGGTTATGCATTTATGGAGATGTGGTGATGTGGTATGTGGTATGTGGTGGTGGGATAATGTCCAAGGACGTGATATCATGATTTTTAGTTATGTGCTATAGTGTTTAGTTTTGTAATGGAGTGATGGTTGATGACATGTTGTTATTGTTGTTTCATTATCACATCATTGGTCAGTTGATGAGGTATTATCCTACTAACTTGCTACTAATTTGTTTTGGAACATTATCTGAACAGATAGGTGTGAGAAATGGTGTATTTATGGATACTTTTCATTTTCTTTATTTTGATGATGGTTGTGGTGATAATGATATTTATCAGTTACTGGTTATGGAAATAGTTGAAAAACTTGGTTGGAAAATGGTTGAGGATATTCCGGGATATGGAAGAAGTTATGGTAAACAATGTATAATATGGTGTTTGAATATTATATTTCTCATGCTTATTTATAATTATATATGTGGATATGCTTTACTTGGTTAATATCACTCTTTATTACTCTTTAATATTTAATACACATAGATGTTGATTTATTTAGAAGGATAATATTACTGAGTACTCCCAAGTGCTCACACCTCCATAGTTTACTAAGTTCTTTTCTAGATAGTCTGAGGATGACATGAGCTACTATTTTGATAAATTCGATGGTGATGGGGGATGATTTGTGGTTTTGGGAGCTTTTACCTACATGTATTTTTATGCTGATTTTAGTACATATAGGTGACATTTGGGTTATGCATTTGGGTTATGAAAACTCACTTATTATTTAATGGAAATATTTTTTTATTGATTGGTGGATTGTTTTTGAGTGGGGCAGTTTGGGATATGTTCAACACTTGGGGAGGGGGGTGAATTAGTGTTGGTGAATTTGTATCTAATTTAATCTTTTAATACCTTTATTTTTTACCTATGTTATTTGTTAATTGATTAGACCTCTCATTTTCTCTTCTCACATTCATTTTGAATTAAATATATCCAAACACACTGTTGGCGCCAAAATTCGGGACAAATAAGAGGTCCAACGAAGTCCCCATTGACTGCCTTGCGAAGCCCCTTTGCAGAGTTACCTGACACCGTGTCCGCTGTGAAGCAAGGAGGTGGAAGGCTTTGCGAACGCATTTGATGTTCACGAACCCTCCACAAAGCAAGGAGGTGGGAGGTTCTGTGAACACATTTTACATTCGTGAACCCGCTGCGAAGCAAGGAGGCGGGAGGCTCCGTGACTACGTTTGACGCTCGCGACCCGCCGCGAAGCAACCAAGTCACTCTTCGCGTCAATTGAGCTCCGCTCCATGACACCTCTTGCCTATAAATACCGGTCTCCCCTTGAGCCCAATGGAGGGAGAATCCAGCCTTTTGGCTTCCCAACTCCCGAATCACAAAGCATCCTTCTACTCTGCGAACCATGAGCTGTGTGTGGTACTTTTGCTCTGTGAAGTGCCTCCCCTTTGTCCCGTTTTGATCCCCTATTCCGAGAGGGATGCCTTTTATGAAGTCTAAGTGTCTTCGCAAAGTAAGGGGATCCCCAAGGGGACCCGGGTTGTCGCAGAGTGTTTATGCTTCGTGAAACAACCTTCATGTACACATGATCCACATGCTAAGGTAGGGTCACTGTAATTCACGAAGCACATTGCTTCCCGACACCTTGCTTCGTGAGCCACCTTTTATCTGCGAGGTTGTGCTCTACAAATGCCCTTCCACTTCGCGAATCACCTCCCATATGCACCTCTGCCCCATGATATGGCTAAGGCACCCCACTTCGCAAAGCACATCCCTTCGCAAGTTCCCTCCGCCACGCGAAGCAACAGAGATTCACAAGGACCCTGCCTATGGACCCATCTGCTTGGAAAATCCTTTTGCCGTGCAACCCTCCTAGTTCACATGATGCGACTTCAAAGTCCCCTGGACGATACCGCCCATATCGTTGCTTCTCCTAATGCTTCTTCTCATAGGCACGCTAATGGATATTTCTTCTTCGCATAGCCACACTAATGTGGACCCCTCGATGGTTCGCTCCACGACACCCCTCACTACAGCATTGCCGGTGCCTTCCCTCCCATAAGGAGCAGAGGGTACCAGTTATGTAAGTCCTAGGGGTGTGGAGAAAACCAACCTCATCCGAGCTGTAGGACGTTAAACTGCTAAGCACCATCGTCCTCAGCATTTGAAGTTAAACTATAACCTCACCCTATGCCTCGCACGCGGGGTGCCCCAACCTTGGACATTCTCCACGCCCCCTGGTCTCCATAGGGGATGATATCCTCCTTCTGGGAGTGGAGTTTGTCTGTGGGGGAAGGTAATCCGTCTCGGTGTAATCCCCTAGCCTTTCTTGAAGGAGGCATCATCCTTTATCCTCCTTTCATCTTCGGTCCCCAAGGCCAGTGAAGGGCGTGGTAGGGAACGAGCCTCCTCCTTTCTTCGGTCCCAAGTCCCTATCCCACTGCGCTTTGTCGCCCTCGACCCTCCAACTTGGAGTAAGCCCTGAATTCTCAGGCTTCTAACCATGCATAAGCCCCTGTTTACTCTTCAGGCCGCTCCATGCGTAAGCCCCACTCCACATCCCACAAATTCACCTTTCACGACGTGGTCGTCATTCCTTTGCTACCTCTTGTTTCTCACACTGAGCATGACTCACATGGGCTTAGAGTAAGCATCGACCATGACATCACCCCCGTCCCGCATGACATTAAACTGTATGCACCATCCTAAACTACGGGGACTTTGATCCATGTAAAGGCATGGTACATATAAAACCTTCACGAGGTTCAAGCCCCAACCACCTTGGACCACCTCAGAGTGTAAGCCCCGACCCATACCCGAACTACATGGACTTTGATCCATGTCAAGGCATAGTATGTATGAAGCCTCCATGAGGTTCAATCCCACCAACCATTGGTCATTCCGACCCCCTTCACGTCGGTTCACCAACACATTGGGCAACCTAGAGTGTAAGCCCCACACCATCCTGATCTACGGGGACTTTGATCAATGTCAAGGCATGGTACGTAGGAAGCCTCCATGAGGTTCAAGACCCAACCACCTTGGGCCGCCTCAGAGTATAAGACCCAAACCAACCTGAACTATGGGGACTTTGATCCATGTCAAGGCATGGTATGTAGGAAGCCTCCACGAGGTTCAAGACCACCACCCGGTCATTCCGACCCCCTTCATGTCGGTTCACCAACCACCTTGGGCTGCCTCAGAGTGTAAGCTCCAACCCATACCCGAACTATGGGGACTTTGATCCATGTCAATGCATGGTACGTAGGAAGCCTCCACGAGGTTCAAGCCCACCACCCATTGGTCATTCTGACCCCCTTCACATCGATTCACCAACACATTGTGAATCCTAGAGTGTAAGACCCACACCATTCTGAACTATGAGGACTTTGATCCATGTTAAGGAATGGTACATAGGAAGCCTCCATGAGGTTCAAGCCCAACAACCATTGGACCCTAGGTCCACCTTCAGCGGTAAGACGTTGTCACTCCGTTCAGTAGTAAGACTCTAAAACCCCATCCAGCGGTAAGCCGTTGCGACCTCATCCAGTGGTAATTCATTTCTACCCCATCTAGCGGTAAGCCGTTGTCATCCCATTCAGCGGTAAGCCATTACGACCTCATTCAACGGTAATCCATTGTCAAACTCATTCGGTGGTAAGAAGTCGTTAGACCGAACTACGCAGACTTTAATTACCTACCATGGGGATACACATGAAGTCTATTTGAGGCTCAAGACCATCACTAACATAACCTTCACGATGGTCCCATTTCATTCCCCCCTCCACTCCATGCAACTCTCCATCATCCATCCTTATCCTTACCCGGGCTGCCACATCCTAGTGGGGTTATGCCACTCCATTCCCCTCCACATCATTCGTGAAGCCACCCACGTGCTGTCCCTAATGTCAGTGTTCCCTTCAGGGGTTCCTATGTCTGATCCACTCTAATCAAGTGTTCCGATCAGTCCGATCCGTCTCCGCTGGATGTTAAAATTGCGACTACCCTATGTTAAAAAAGGGAAGCTGAGGAAAACCTTAGATACATGCCCATGGAATATGATTCCCCAAATTTGATTTGGGATGCCTCAAGATTCCGTGCCCTCAAGAAGCCCTATAATAAGGGACATAATACAGACATTCCAATTCACCAGCATCCAGAAATGCCAGTGATTCCCCAACGTGACTACTCCCCTAACAGAAGGTTGCTTCCCTGACTAGAACCCTTGGAATTTCCTGAAAAAAGCAGCGCAATTAACTGGTGTCCATGAAGATATGGTGCTGGGAAGAGTTTCACGAACAACGTATTAAATCTATGAGGGGGACCTGGACTAGGTGATGAGTTCTGAGGAGGAATCCATGGAAGGAAGAACCGAAATCTCATCATCCCATTTCGATCAAGGTGAAAACATCCCTGAACAAGGAATAGATGCCTCCCGCCTTTGGAAAGCAGGAATGCAGGGTAACAAATCCGTGCCTGTCGTACTCAAGCAGACAGACACGCGTGCCCCAGAGAAAGAGTTGGAAACAGAAATGGTGAACCCGACGTGAAGTTATTATCCTAAATATGGAGATTAGTAGTGCTCGGGGAATCAATAGATTGACGTGTCACTAGATCCAGTTATCCAGTGCCAGGTCCCACCAAACAAATAGCGGGCCTGGTGTGAATCTCACCAGAAGTTAGGGCAGTGGGATGTTGGACATCCCGTTCTGCGATGTTGCCAGCGTGGATCTCTCTTACCGGTCACATAAGACGGGGTGCCACTAGGGCATTGGTCATCGATTCCTTTTTCTTTCAGCACTAACGAGTTCATGTCTCTGCTTCTCAGGAATCAGGTTTCTGCCACAGGAACGCGATCACCGCCCACCCTTCTATGCAGGGGCAGGGGAAACGCCATCACAGCCACTCCACGTGGCTTCACCACTTCTGCAACGACTTCTGCATCCACGACCGTGGGGCACCCACACCCCATCTCCCCATCTAAACTCATCCAACGAAGGGTGATTAACGACCTCGTACGTCGTTACAAGGAGGAGGGAATAATCCCAACCCAGGATATGGCCGGCCTGGACCTGGAGGCATTCATTTCCCACTGCCAATGCCACCCCCGAGGGTTGCGCAGGGAGCCGCTGCTCCCCAACCCAACATAAAACCGCTTCGAGAGCCTGTCCCTGGAGCGCCTTGATGACTCCCTGCCTTACGCTGATGAGGTGGGCGATGTCCAGCTCGGCCTAGTCAGAGTCCCAATCCAGGGGCTCCCAGTAAGGGCTCCCACCCAGCCGCGTCAGCACCACCACCAGACCTTGCCAAAGGAAGAGCAGGTAAGCTATGCACCTGCACCACCAGCCCCGACTCTTCTGACCTGATGCCAGCATCGAGCCCAAGATGAGGACGCCCGCCAAGGGGTGTCAATGTTTATGGATACTGTGGCCCACGCCACCACCGATGCATACCATCAAGTCCCTACATACACTAAGCAGGGGCGCTTATATGCCCAACTGGGATCGAGGCCCCAACCGCCCCACGGGCAGGCTGGGTCGACTCTCCTTGTCACAGGCACGAGCAGGGGTCACTGTAAACCAATCCGCAGTGATGCCACCCCATACGGAGGTCCTCCCCATACCACCACCACACAGATCATGGGCTTTCCCTGCTCTGAGGCTTGGCATGGAGGTCCTCCCCGTGCCACCCCCAATCCGAATGAAGGTCCTCCCCGTGACAGTGATGTTCAGTACGAAAGCCTTTCCCGTGCCCATCACACTGGGTATGGAGTCCTTCCTCCTGCCCCTGACCGTCGACGTGGAGACGTTACTTATCCAGTCTCTCTCCAACATGGGGATTCTCCCTATATCCTCTCCACAACTGGAGAAGGTCCTCCTCACCCTGGAAACCAGAGGGGTGAAGTCCATCCTCGCTCCACCCACACCAAGCATGGAGGTCCTCCCCATGCTCCCGCCGGTTCCAGCGGAGGTTTCGCCCGCTCAGGTGCTGTTCATGGAGGTCCTCCCCATGTCCCCTTTGAAATTTGTCCTGGTACTCCTCGCACCTTGGATGTCTCAAGGGGAAACCCTCTCCGCCCTAGCACCAGTGCGGCCGAAGGACCCCATGTCAGAAATCATCCCTGTCCCGAGGAGCCACCCAGGGGCAGGAAGGCAGGACGTCGCCTCCATAAGAAGAATCTTGGGAAGGCCCGGATGGAGATCAAACCGGTTCACTTCTCAGACTCTGAAGTGGAGTATGAATCAGCTCAGGAACCCTCCCCTCACTCATCTGAGTCAAGGACCAGGTCAGGGATGAGGCACATCAGTCTGGTGCTCCTAGAATGTGAGGTCCATATGATTCCCACCTCCCTCCATAGGTTCATCCAGGAGGATGAAAATTTGGGGACCCCGCAGGTTATGTTCATGCAATCACCATCATAGTCGCTGGAAGCACTTTCTACCTCTATAATAGATCACAGAGAGCTATTCTGGGGATCGATGGCAGGCAAGCAGTAGTGCGAACCACCACTAGAATCCCTGGCCCCTGATCCAGGAACGACAGTCATCAGCCCATCCTACCGCGATGTAGTAGCTAGGTCGCTGCACTCTTCGAAGTACAACCCGAGAATCGGCGGCCAGTCAGTCCATTCGCCATATTCTACACCGGCCAACTTGCCTTCCCAGGGGTCTGCCTCGGTGCCGCCACCAGTTCCTCAGCCACCCTCATTTGATGAGTGGGGAAATCAAGGGCCAGACCCTGAATCTGAGTCGAGGAGCTTCTGGACCATCCTCACAGTGGGCCACTTCCTCGAGAAGTTTTGGCTGGTCGCAGGACCAAATTTTGGTAGGTCATAATCGCTCACCCTGAAGGAGTTTGAATGTTTCTGCCAGACCCTATGGGAAACTCACTTCCATATTTGCCACCAGCAAGTGACTTATCCTAGGAGCCAAGAGCACCTTGAAGACATCAGCGAACAATGCTGTCTGGTTGACCTGGCCACACTCCCTGTGGTCTAGCACCCCGAGTCACCTAGTCACCGCAAGAACCTCCAACAGTAATGCGTTTAGAGTTTCCAAGTACTTTGCAAAGTTATTAAGGAGGCTACCCCCCACGCACAAGTCCGTGGCTGGGGGCAGTACGCTTACCTCCTCTTTAGTACAATTTTCCGGAAGCCCGACTCGCTAGGAGACATTGAGGAAATTCCCCCGAGAAGGGTTTCCGTCAACATGACCAATCTGTCGGGAGGGGAAAACGAGCTAGAAATTCTTGACGAGAACATCCTCCCTGAGGATATGCCTCCACTACTGGACCCATCGGGGAGGATTAATCGCCAGTAAAGGAAACTCCTAGGTCTCCCTCCATCCACTGAGGCACTAGTTCTGAGCCAGAATGTCATTAAGGGCAAAGAGCATGATAGAGTTGTCAAGAACCCCAACCTGTCTGCTTCGGTGAAAAATATTGAAGAGGAACCTGAGAAGGCCACGCTGCGCCGATGACTTGCTGAGAAAAAGAAGTTAGCTGATGAACTTCTGGCTAAACACATTGTAGAGCGACGACCCGACTATGGTGATCCTAGGCCGGGGCAGTAGGGGCAGCAAAAACTACCCCTCGACGAGATTCCCCCAGGAAACCTTGATCATGACGCATTCGCTGACAGGGCAGAAGCCGGAGCCCATGAAAAGAGGGCGCGGTATGTCTCTCCGAACCCTCCTAAACGGCGTGACAATCCAAGAAACCCTATTTAGGCTCCCTCGGCCGCCCCAAGGGTCGCTCCACCAGCCACTCCAAGAGCCGCTGATCTTGTCTACCACATTGAAGAACCAGGCAACATGCTCGTGGTTAGGGACCCCCGTTAGGACAGGGATCCCCGTCTAGATGATCCAATGGCGTCACTCATTTCCCGCCTAGAGGCTTTGGAAATGCGACAGGTGGCCATCCCACCCGATGGAAATCCATATTCGGCATGGGTGGATGACATACCAGCACCCTCAGGATTAGGAAACCCCACCTTCTCCCCCTTTAACGGGACGAGGGACCCGCTACATCACCTGGACCACATTAACTCAAGGTGTGGGCCTATGCTAGGGACCCCAGTGCAGTAGGAGGCCACCAAGCTCCACTGTTTTGTTCAGACACTGGAGGGGCCGACATTCGTTTGTTACAACCAGCTCCCCGTCAGATCCGTGACCAACTGGGAGGACCTTCACAGGCAGTTCCTCTACCAGTTCAGCTCTACCACCCAGAAGACCAGTATCGAAGACCTCCTCAAGTTCAAGAAAAGGCCTGATGAGCGAGTCACAAACTTTATCGCCCGGTGGAAGGGGATCACATACTCCCTTGACATGCCACTGACTCAGGAGAAATTACTGAAGATATGCATAGGGAATGTTAAGATGGAACTGGTTCCTTCCCTTATCACTCAGAACTATCCTGGAGGGTTCCGAGACTTCTCCGACAAGGCCCAGTACCTTGAGGAAGCCCTGAAACAGGCCAAACAGGCACGTCGGTTGCCCTATGTAATCCTAGAAAGAAGAGATGCCAAAGACGAGCCCACCATGGTGGCCCAAATAGAAGCCCCCAGGCAGCTAGAATTGCTACCAGTAGCACCAGCCCCGCAGCCTCGCAGAGGCCCTCCACCTCAGGCACAACCTCTGGCTCCGCAGCATCCTCAGAATCGGCAGGCACCCCCACGTAATGTGCCACCACTGCCCAGGCGGGACAATCAGGGTCCACCGCCTTGACAGGCCCCTCCAGCTCCTCTTCAGGGATAGGCTCCAAGGGAACCCTATCAGGAAAGAAGACACTGAACTTACTCGTTTAGTGAGAATCATGTACTCGGTTACTTCCGTAGTGCCTTGGAGCAGGGGATTGTACGCTTTCCTGAGTGCAGAAGTCCGGCAGAGGAGAATCTCACTAATCTCCCCAACTATTGCCCCTATCCTCAGATTCTGGGGCACACCCTCATGCAGTGCTATGTGTTTAAATAATGGCTCCAAGACCAGGTCGATGACAACATAGTCAGGTTGGGCCCGGCCCCAGCGCAAGTGGCAGGTGTCTTTGTAGGGTCAGACAGCTGTAGCAACAACGAAGGCGAGTGGCAGCAGGTTTCCAGCCGCGGATCCCAGAAGTACGATAACTGGATGGCTCGTAAGATGGTTGCTCGCACCTATGGCATCATTCGAGAATGCCTGAATCAGATGGAGCCTTCAAAAGTTGCGTCCGCTACTCCTGCATCATCATCTCAGCCGGCCTCTTCCCAGAAGAGCAAGCATCGGCGACACAAGAAGAAGAAACGCGCCCCGCCAATGCTGTCGTCGTCCCACACTCTCGGTGACTTTATTCCCCCTGAGATGGGGATCCCCCCCAGAATCCACCCATTGGTGGATGATTTTTCAAGTTATAGTTAAGGGTACACTTTGGTTAACACCATTGAGTTGGTAAACCCCTATATGACTCTTGATGAGGGGGAGTGCCAGGCGAACCTCCCCAATGTCCCCAGCCGATGCCAATGTTGGCGGGGCCATGATCATATGGGTCATCAAGGTACATCAGTCAGAACCTCTAGCCAGGCCATGCATGCCACTGAGACCAGACAACAAACCCAGCGCAGAGCTCAACACTTGTAGCCTCTTCATCCAGTGTCGTCAGGACCGCCTCCACCACTGTTTGTGCTACTGGATCAGGCAGAGCCACTTCGGCCGTGCCGCAACCAGCTTCGCCCTTCTACAGGATGATCTTAGTCATCCAAACCTAATCTAGCATCTACTCTTCAGGCTTTGACTAGTTGACAGCGGGATATGCCCAGCACCAGCCAATCGCCGGTCCATCCGGCAGGGCCCGCCATGCCTCCAATTGCAGAGTGGCCTCCTGTAAGCAGAAGTTCGCGCTTGGTGTGAAATTATGATGTCCTCAAGCACCTTTCCAACATCCTAGCGAGGATTTACATCCTTGAAGCCCTCCGCCTATTGTTAGATATGCGTGAGGCCTTCCCTGAGGCTTTAATAAGCCCCCTCCAGTTTGAGATGGAGGTAGCAGCTACATAAGCCTTTCATACTGAAGCAGTTGAGAATGCCGAATGCCAGGCCATCATCTCATTCTCAGGAGAAGATTAAGGCTCCCCCATATAGGGGAATATCTGCCTGCTGTATATCACCGGCCAATTTAACGGCATGGAGGTTCGCTGCTGTCTCGTTGACACCGGCTCTAGGATCAACCTTATCCTGACACGGACGCTGCAGAAGCTGGGGTTATCTGAGGATGACCTGACACCCTCCGATTTAAGGATCCAGGGATATGACAGAACAGAACATACCCTGGTCAACAAGATCCATTTGAAGACCCATTTCGGTGGCCTAGTTTCCAGTAATGAATTTATGTTCATCTCCCAGGACACCAAGTACAATGCATTGATGGGAAGACCATGGCTCCATCTGCACGCGGCGGTCCCCTCGTCATATCACCAATGCCTCAAGTACTCCCTTAATGGTCGAGTAGGCTTACTCTAAGGTGATGAATCTCCTTTCACCTCTTGGGAAGCCCATTATCTGGATGCTGACTATTAAAAGAGAAAGGACAAGCAGATTCTAGCAAGTGAGGTTGAGCCCGCCACGGTCATAAGTGACCCCTAGGCAGGTCTGGATAACGCCTACGTCTTCCCAATCAATTGATTGGAGGACACAACCCCCTAAATGGGGCAATGATTTTTTTTCTTTGGTAAAAGAGGAAGGCATATTCCCAAGTCCAAGTGATGGCGGAAAATCACCTCGTACTCCTACACAAACCAGGCTCAGGTGATCCCGAATCCTCCTACCCCAGTACGATATTGGGACGTCCGCCCCATGGTAATGACAGTACGTCATACGTGTCTATTTCTCTAGGATGGGATTAACCGAATCAAGACTACATTCCACTATTGCTTTGATATCATCAAGAGTGGCCCCTTGGACTGAAGGCTAGATGGGATTGGATCGACTGCCTTCATCGCTATGGTCCCAGCAGCGCGTAAATCTCCTGATGTGCTGTCCACTGCTGTCTAGGATGGTACTAGCCTCCTATAAGGTTCTTATGACCCAGGGGAAGCCTCAACCACTGGGAATCCCCCCTCCATAAGTGGATAAGAGGATATAGAGGATGCTCTCACTGCCTTTGAAGAAGGCATCTCTGCCACGATCGATGAACTGGTACAGGTGAACCTTGGTAGCGAGACAGATCTGAGACCCACATTGATCAGTGCCTCCATGTACCTTGAGGAATATTATAGGTACATGGACTTCCTTAAATAGCACCATGATGTTTTTTCCTGGAGTTATGATGAGATTCTAGGACTAGATCCTAGACGTCCACCACCTCGGTCTCCCGACAAACCATCGCGGGTTCAAGAAGCCTCCCAGAAAGATGCACCCTTCTCATTGTGCCATGGTCGAGGCCGAAGTTTACAAGATCATTAGATCCAACTTCATCAAGGAGGTCCATTACCCCAAGTGTCTAGTCAATATTGTGCCATTCAGGAAGAAGAACTGATAGATTAGAGTCTGCATCAACTTCTGGGATCTCAACCGCCACTATCTGAAGGATGATTTTCCCATTCCAGTGATAAAATTCTTGATTGACACTACGAATGGGTTCTAAGCCCTATTATTCATGGATGGTTACTCTGGATATAATTAGATCCAGATGGACCCCGAGGATGAAGAGTCCACCGCTTTCTGGGTTCCCCAAGGTAACTTCTGTTACCAGGTTATGCCCTTCGGCCTGAAGAATGTGGGTGCCACCTATCATCGGGCCATGCACCGCATATTCAAGCCAATCCTCAGGACATTGGCAGAATGATATGTGGATGATCTGGTGGTCAAGTATCTCCAGTGCTAGGACCATCTCAAGGACCTTGAGAAAGTGTTAGGCTTACTCCACTCCCACCACTTGAAGATGACCCCGTTGAAGTGTGCCTTCGGGGTCACTTTCGGGAAGTTCCTTGGATTTGTTGTTAGGTACCGAGGCCTCGAGATCGGCCCAGAGAAGATCAAGGAAATCATCCAGATGCCTCCTCGAGCAATATCCGAGAGCTTCAAGGTTTCCAAGTCCACTTATCCTACATACGCCAATTCATTGCGAATCTGGATGGAAAGTGTAAGACCTTTTCTCGACTAATGAAGAAAGGATACACCTACGAATGGGACGAAGAGTGCCAGACCGCATTCGAGGAAATCAAGCAGTATCTGCTCCAGCCTCTGGTCTTGATGCCACCCATCTCCGGATAGCCACTAATCATGTACGTGATTTCCCTAGAACGATGTCTCAGTGCCCTTATCGCCTAGAAGAACAATGAGGGGACAGAGAACAATCTCTATTACCTCAGCTGCATGCTCCTCGATACGGAGACCCGATACTCCCCCATCGAGAAGAGCTGCCTTGCGCTCGTGTTCACCGTACAGAAATTGCGACATTACCTACAACACCATGAGGTACAACTGGTGTCTCGAGTAGACCCTTTTAAGTACATCCTAAGTCGTCCCATGTTAAATGGACAACTAGCGTGGTGGGCGGTAATCCTCCAGCAGTTCGACATCAGGTTCGTACCCCAAAAGGCTATCAAGGGACAAGAATTGGTAGACTTCCTAGCTTCCCATCCAACCTCCATGGACCAGTCCTTGGAATTGGATTTTACCGACGAGGCAATCCTCTCCGTAGATCATGCTGTCCCATGTTGTAAGATGCACTTCGACGGTTCCTCCCAGAGCCCCACCGGTAGGAGGCTCAACGATCCTCAACTCAACAGAGTGGGCCTATGTATTGTCTTCATTACCCCGATGCAAGCTGTTCTTCCATACTCATTCCTATTGTTAGAAGGCTACACCAACAACGAGGCAGAGTATCAGGCTCTTATCACTAGCCTCGAGCTGGCCCTTGAGATCGATGTGCCCCATTTGCATGTGAAAGGGGACTCCGAGATCATCATCAAGCAGATCAATGGTGACTACGTTTTCAGAAAGCTAGAGCTCATACCATTGTTGGAACGAACTCTCCAGCTAATGGCCCAATTCCCTTCTCGACCGGAGGTTTCCCATGTCCCTCGGTCACAAAATGGTCGAGCAGACTCTTTGGCCTTCTTAGCCACATCACTTGCAGAGCCCGAGCAGGATGATCTGATTATACACATGGCACACCAAAGAGTCATTTCCCCTGTCACCCCAGAGGATGACAACGACCTGCGAGTAATACATCTTACCACCGGATCCCCCACGTCAGGATCCCTAGGTTCTTCAGATGTAGTGGTTGAAGCAGCCCCAGACTGGAGAGACCCTTTTGTTGAGTATCTCCGAAATGGTTGCCTCCTGGCTGATCAGGCTGAGCATGAACGAATCTGATGCCATGCACTGCAGTTTACCCTCCAGAGTGGTCCCAGTCTTGAGAAGATCCTCTACAAGTGTGGGTTTTATGGTGTTCTCCTACGTTGCATTCAGGGGTTTGAGATTCCATAGGTCATGCAAGAGGTTCATGCCAGTTCCTGTGGTGCCCACCAGGCTGGGCCAAGGCTGTCCCATCAAATCTGGAGAATGGGGTGCTTTTGGCCCTCTATGATACATGATTGTATCAAGTTAACCAAGAGATGTTATTCATTCCAAGTTCATGATAACTTCCTGCAACAGCTGCCAAAACCTCTCCACTCCACCAAGTACTCTTGGCTATTTGCAGTGTGGGGACTCGATGTCGTGGGACCATATCCACTGGTGACAACTTGCCAATGTAGGTTCATCCTGACCTCCACAGATTTCTTTTCCAAGTGGGCAGAGGCAATTCCGCTCAAGGAAGTCAAGTCCCATTCCATCGTTGACTTCGTGAGCTCCAACATCATCCACCGTTTTGGGGTCCCTCACGCTGTCCTCAACGATAACGACACTAACTTCCGAGTATCCGAACTAAAGAAATTGTATGCTAAGTACAATATCTGTTCGAACCATACCTCCCACTATCACACGCAGGAAAATGGGAAGATCGAGGCATTCAACAAAACCCTCTCTAACATTTTGTAGAAAATGGTTGGCCAGAACAAGAAGAGTTTTCCGGACAATATCCCCAACGCCCTCTGGTCTTATCGGACGATGACTCACAATTCCGCCCAGGTGACTCCATATTCCTTGGTGTACAGGGATGAGGTCATCCTGCCCATCGAGATCTAGCTGCCTTCGTTATGCACTGCGGTCTATGACCAGCAGGCACCAGATAAGGTGGCCAAAATCTATCTAGCTAAATTGGAAGCACTTGATGAGAATAGGCTCTGTGCCCTGCATAATCTGGAAAGGCATCAGAATAAGATGGCTAGAGCCTTCAATAAGAAGGTTCACCTCTTCTCTTTTCTGCAAGGTGACCTGGTATTGGCCCTCCGAGCGCCAATGATCCCTGGCCGGAAACCACCAAAGTTGGAGCCCAAATGGGAAGGACCTTACATAGTCCATAGGGTTTACCCCAATGGAGCATACTCCTTGGTGACCATGGATGGTGAGTGCATAACTCCTCCCACCAATGACAAGTTCCTCAATCAATAATTTTCCCGAACCTAATGATCCTACATGAACCTAAACTGGATGGTCCCTCATGACCCTAAACTACATGCCAGTCCTGCATGACCTTAAACTGTCTAGTCCTGCATGACTTTAAACTGCACATCGTCCAACATGATGTTAAACTGCATTTTGAGAACTACGTATGGCTTGATTCCCATCCACATGGGATACGTAGGAATGCTCATACGTCTCATCTTGAGCCCAGCCCCGAACTATTCCTTTTGACTATCCCCCCTCGGTACAGTTTTCTCGGAGGATCCTTGCATGATATAGTGTAGGATTCCTTAGCCCCACTCATTCAAGGATTGTAATGGTCGCACCATGTTCCCATTCTCATTATTCTATCCTCCCACATCTTCACTGCACGACGTTAAACTGCATGGCCTTCAAGAACTATGTATGGCTTGATTCCCATCCTCATGGGATATGTAGGAACGCCCAGACATTTCGTCTGTTTGCCCAACCCAAATGCCAGAATCTTCCCCTTGGGTCAAGACGTATGGTAGGGGTGAATTTGTTTTCCCCAATTCACATCGAGCTAACCTCAATCTGGCCGTACGTTCTACTCCCTAGAGACGTTCACCTCTTTTAGAGATGGGTATAGCTATGCTTCACCCACTCCTTTGATTGGGACTCCATCACCTTCTCTATACAGAAGGTCCCCTGAATGGTATGGATTCCAGGACTAAGGGATCTCTTACCACTTCGGGCCAACGCCCTTGAGGATGTTGAGAAACAAGCCGATACAAGTCCCAAATTTCGAATATGGTCAGTAGTCGATGCTCATTTTTTGCTCCCATTTCAGGTCACTATAGGGATGTTGTGTTTTGAACATGGTCAACAGTTGTCCTGGATCATTAGGACCAACCCAAGATGTCCCAAACATCGAGTGTAGTGGTTCATTCTTCCCCGTTGTATCTCCAAGCAACAAACTCCCTCCGGGCGATGCCAACTATCATGCCCCGTTTGATGGGGAGAGCTGAGGGAAACTCCTTGTTTCCCACACTGAGCACCGCTCCCATGGGATTAGGAGCTGTGATGAGGCAGTAACCATACAAGAGGGCATATGGCCTTCCATAAGAGGCCCAACCTCAGGCACCTTGGACTTTCGGGCCCCCGGTCCTAGGTTCTCTCTAATGGGATTATACGATGTGGTGAGGGATTATGTCCTCCTTCACGTCAGGTTAATCACCATGCTGTACACATCCCCAGATGAGATGACCCTCGTCCTCACTGCAAGACGTTAAAATGCAAGCTGGTTAGGCCTTCCTAACCGAGGACCAGCCTGAGGCCACTTGGCCTTCTCGGGCCCCCGACCCTCGTCCTCACTGCATGACGTTAAACTACAAGCTGGTCAGGCCTTCCTGACCGAGGCCCAGCCTCAGGAACCTTGGCCTTCTCGAGCCCCCGACCCTCATCCTCACTGTAAGACGTTAAACTACAAGCTGGTCATACCTTCCTGACCGAGGCTCAGCCTCAGGCCCCTTGGCCTTCTCGGGCCCCCGACCCTCATCCTCACTGCAAGACGTTAAACTGCAAGCTAGTCAAGCCTTCCTGATCGAGGCTCAGCCTCAGGACCCTTGGCCTTCTCGATCCCCTGGCACTCATATTCAATGTAAGACATTAAACAGCAAGCTGGTCAGGCCTTCCTGATTGAGGCTCAGCCTCAGGCCCCTTGACCTTCTCGGGCCCCCAACCCTCTTCCTCACTGCAATACGTTAAACTGCAAGCTGGTCAGGCCTTCCTGACTGAGACCCAGCCTCAGGACCCTTGGCCTTCTCGGGCCCCCGACCCTCGTCCTCACTGAAAGACGTTAAACTGCAAGCTGGTCAGGCCTTCCTAACCAAGGCTCAGCCTCATTCCCATTAGCCTTCTCGAGACCCCAACCCTTGTCCTCACTACAAGACGTTAAACTACAAACTGGTTAGGCCTTCCTGACCGAGGCCCAGCCTCAGGCCCCTTGGCCTTCTCAGGCCCCTGGCCCTCATCCTCACTGCAAGATGTTAAACTGCAAGATGGTCAGGCCTTCCTGACTGAGGCTCAGCCTCAGGCACCTTGGCCTTCTCGGGCCCCTGACCCTCATTCTCACTACAAGAAGTTAAAATACAAGCTGGTAAGGCCTTCCTGACCGAGGCTCAGCCTCAGGACCCTTGGCCTTATCGGGCCCCCGGACCTCATCCTCACTGAAAGACATTAAACTGCAAACTGGTCAGGCCTTCCTGACCGAGGCCCAGCCTCAGGCCCATTGGAATTATCAGGCCCCTGACCCTCATCCTCACTGCAAGACGTTAAAATGCAAACTGGTCAGACCTTCTTGACCGAGGCCCAGCCTCATCCCCCTTGGCCTTATTGGGGCTCGACCCAAGTTCTTACCCGAAGTGTACGGTGTGGTGCGGGATTATGTCCTCATTCACGTTAGGTTCCTCACCGTGCCGTACACCCCCCTCATTAGGGTATCTTACCCCTGGGTGCCTTTAAGAACTACGTGTGGATTGACTCCCATCCTTATGGGATATGTAGGACCATATGAATGTATATACTTCAGGTCCATCCCCATCTCTCAGAAATCTCCATTTCACCTTGGCCCCTTGGCCTACCCTTCCCCAGGGAGGGGAGTATATGGTGTGGCATGGTATTATGTCCTCGTTCACGTCGGGCTTGTAACAACCACGCCCTGTAACTCTTCCTCCCGAGTACCCTCATCAACCCTCTTCGATGGTTCATCAATGTGCCTAAGGGTAATCTGGTTTAGTACCTGGAATGTCGAACTCTGCTCGTAAATGTTTCCACCCTCTTTTCAGGCTTTGTGTTCCCCTTTATTAGGGCTTCCATCACATTTCACACCCGAAAGGGCCCCTGAATGGTACGAATTCTAGGCCTAAGTTCCCTCCTACCATTACAGTCCAACGTCCTCGAGGTTCGCAGACAACAAGCCGATACAAATCCCACGTTGCGAATATGGTCAGCGGTCGATGCGCATTTTTTGTTCCCATTTCAGGCTAACGTGATATGGATACTGTGTTTTGAACATGATCAACAATTATCCTCCATCACCACACCAACCCCATTAAGCCCAAAATTTCAGTTATGTGATTCACATCCTTCTCCACCTCATCATATCCAAGTAGAACTTTGAAACTCATGGTACTATACCTCAGTGCGCATCTGCACGTTAGGAGGAACAAAGCCATGATAGGGGCATCATTCAGGGATCCACATTGATTTCCCTATGGCGTGTGTTCTAGGTATTGTAATAGACATCTTCTCCCCTTATTTCCCACACCGAGTTTAACTCACGTGGGCTTAGGGATTGGGTTGAGGAATGCACTTACTTGGAGGGTTTTCACTCCATCCATGGTCCAAGCTCTAAGACCATAAACTAAGATCTCGTCTAGAACTACATTTGGCTTGATTCCCATCCTTATGGGATACATAGGACCACCTAGGAGTCTCGTTTTCGGGTCCAGCTCAGTTGGAATCTAGTTTCTCCTACCCCTTTCCCTCTTACCTCTATGTAGGCCCCTTGGCCTGAGGCTCCTTTATCAGAATTGCGTACAGTGTAGTGTAGGATTATGTCCTCATTCACTTCGAGTATGTTGTACCACATTGTGTGCATTCCATCATGTCCAAGCCATATGAATTTAAACTATACCACCTGATCCTATCACATGACCCTAAAGTGTGATATTATCGTCCTGGCTGCATGAAGAAAAATGGCACTGCATCGTGATGTCCTCATTAAAAGGGACACCATGTTTGGTATTGGTCACACGCCATACCATTTTTCAATGCTTTCTACAGCTTGATTCTTGTGGCGATGCTAGGCCCTGCTACCCTAGGCCCATTTCTTCACAAAAAAAACCACTCACCTTAAATGAAAAACAAGATTTATCAAATACCGCTTATTTTGGTGCGAGGGCCATGCCCGCACACCCCCTTTTTCCCCGATACTGGTACCTTACCATTCCACCTCTTAGAACTACATGTAGCTTGATCCCCATCCTCATGGGGTACATAAGAATGCCTGTGCACTTTGCCTCGGGCCCAACTTAACTCTCATTTTTGGTCCATTGACCTAGAACCTTCCTAGGGAACACGTGGTGGTCGGAACCCCAGGTTCCCATTCACGTCAGGTTTTTGTAATTACCCCACCATGTGTCTCCCTCATTTCTTACCATCCATGGTATGATTTCTACAAACCTAAACTAAGATCTCCCTATGGTAAGGGACTCGACTCCCTCTATCTAATACGTCTCTTTGTCGTATTTAGATGCGTTTAACAAAGAGCCCGAAGTGTGGAATTTTCATGGGGATATTCCCCTCGTTCTATGTTCAAGATTCATGAGCTTGATACTCGGATCATCATCCTCTTACACATCCAAAAGGACCCCCATATGGCATGGATGCTAGGCCTAAGGGATGTCCTACCGTTTTGAGCCAACATCCCTAAGGATCTCGGACAACATTTGCGATAGGTCCCGTGTTTCGAACATGGTCAACGGTCGACACTCATTTGTTCGTCACCATTCCAGGCTAATGTGATGTGGATGCTGCATTTCCGCCATAGTTAACAGTTATCCTCCATCTTCATGACGCCATCATTGTGGTCCAGATGTCGAGCATCATGATTCACACATTTCCACTTCCTCATGTTCAAGTGGAATTCCGACATACTCGGCTTTACCTCTTCACGCGTTTAGGTATGCTACATGGATAGGTTAGCATCATTTGTCCGGTATTTACTGAGTTTCCCTTTTACCTAACATGTTCCTTCCTATGTCGGGAAATTCCCCCATTACTTCTTGTTTCCCACATCGAGCATGACTCACGTGGGCTTAGTAGTTTTGGTAGGATATGCACCAGCGTAGCCAGGATTCTCATCGTCCCGCATGACATTAAACTGTGCTTCTAGAAATACGTACGACTTGATTCCCATCCTCATGGGAAACGTAGAGACACCCCGGTATTTCACCTGGGGTCTAGCCCCTAGAATCATAAATCATGTTCCTCCTCATTTTGAGCCCCTGGCCTGACCCCTTGTGGGAAATTGTGTAACTGAAAATTTGCCCTGAACAAGTTCGGGATGCCCCAAGATGACATTGGGAAGCGACGACCCCCTCACCAGAGAGGTCCTACCAAAAATAAATAATGATCCATGATCAAACCGATGCATCCATCTAGTGTTCTTCCACCACGATGGCGTAATTTCAAGAGTGTTGGATTCTGTTCGAACAAACCATCAATCCACATTCCATGCTTTGCGTACCCCTTATTCGGACCTTCATCCGCTTTCACGTCTGGAGGAACCCCTAACAGTAGGGATGCTCGGACTATGGCTCACCTATTGTCCTGGGCCAATGTTTCGGAAGACTAACATATGACATTTTGAGTCAGGCCCCGTGTTTAGAACATGGTCAGTGGTTGGACCTAATTTTCTATCCCCACTCCAGGCTAATACAATAAGAATACTATGTTTCGAATGCGGTCAAAAATTATTAATTATTGTCACGCCACCCCCACAATGTTCTGAATCCTGGGTTTCTTAATTCACACCTCCCATCCCCATTTGTTCGGATTGATTTCAGCACCCCTGGCGTTACCCCATTCGTGCACAAGAGCAAGCTGGGAAAATGGTAATTCAGTTGTTCTGAGAGCTTCATTATCCAGCCAGGTCTCTCCTATATCCTCCCGGAAATCCGGACCGGTTGTTCAGACCCCGGGTGCCTGAATATTGGTTTGCGCTTCTACATTTGGATAAGTTGGTCACCCCTTGTTTCTCACATCGGGCCCGACCCATGTGAGCTTAGGGAATGATCGCTGGATGCTCTGCGAACATCACAAGGATGCAGTAAACCAATGTAAAACAATGGAACTCATGCATTCTACGACATTAAAATAATAAAAGCATGAAAGTACGTTTAAGGGTTTGTATTCATTACAGTACCCGGGGGTCGACTTCCCCCATGGACGGATTGACCTCATTAAAGGAACGTTGCAGCCCCACTACCCTCCGACTGGTGGCGTCCTGGAGCTACTGTCGTTTGTTTACCTCCTGATCCTCCTCGACGGCGAGAGGTCGCAGTTCGTTGGCCATGACCCGAGCCAGCTCCACACTGGTCTGGATAACAGTCATCTCCTTAGAGGCTCGCTTCATTCCCTATTCAGCCTCCGCCAATTGGGATTTCAGCCACAAGACGAGCTCTGATTGCGCATCAAGAGAAACAGAATGCTCATCTGCCCAGACCTTCAACCATTCAACCTTGTTTCCGGTCTCTTGGAGCCTTTTAATGTTCACTACCTTCCTCCGCTGCCAACCTATGCTAAGGCCACAGTCATACTCCCGAATCTTTTCTACCACAAGATCTCGGATGAGCTTGTGAGGGCACTGGGCATCCACTCCCCCAACACACAGATCGCGTAGCCGTAAGTGAAGTCTATCCATCTCATCCAACCATAAAGCTTGGGGAGTGTTATTGATGAAGCGCGTGATCATATTTCATGATTAGCGGTGGACTATTTTATTGTCCTACTCGTCAGAGGATGTCTCGTCCTAGTTGGCGCGATTAGCAGGCTCGTATGCAGGGAATGCCCCCAGGAACTCCTCAGCCGGGTCCATGTCTGGAATTGGATTAGGCGTGGAAGGGCCTGGACTCTCTGGTTGATCCCCATCATCGGATCCCACCTCAATAATCTCGGGAGTAGTCCCACTGGCATTCCCGCCAGTGATTGGGAGTGCTGCAGTTCGGTCAGTCTGGATGTCCACCTCTACGACCATTGGCATGACCTTAGGAAAGGCACTGCCAGAAGCCCCAACCAACTTCTCCGTAGCAGCCCAGGCCAATTGAAGGACTGTACACGCCAAAAAGGGTATGTGAATGTCAGTTAACGTGTTTAGGGGATGGTAGTCATAAATTAGGTAGATGAGACTTACAAAGGTCAAATCCCTAGTCTCGCTCTTGGGTTGATGTCATCGGAACCCCGAGACGTGGCCCTCCGTATATGGTTGGAAGGTCTGGAGACTCCAAGGGAGCCGCCTCAAGTGTCCTATCCCTGCTAGACATGGAAGTTGATGCAGCCACAGGTGCGGATCCTGAATGTCCTGCATCAACACCCATTGAGGGGCAGGAATGAGGCCTATGAACAAGGTCCTCCTGCATAGTGAAAATATTGATAAGGAATCCAGAGTAACCTGAGGGAAGAATCTGAAGAAGGAACTTGGGATTTTACCTCGAGGGACTCTAAGAAATCTTCAAGATCCAAGGACTGATCACCGACTTCACCCTCCTCTGGTGGACTCTCTCTACCAGCCTCATCTCCCTAGGAGGACTCATCCGATTCTTCCGGCAGAGGGAAGCGCTCCCTCAGGTCAGTAGCTGACAGTTGCGGAGGGACCGTACGACCCAACATCACCCTGACTCGGTCTGTCATCAGGTGTAGGGCACCCCAGGAGTGGATGAAGCATTCCATCTTGGCTATGTATCGCTCTTCCTCTTCTTGGGATACTGCTAAACCGGCCCTAATAGGGCCAATCCCCGGTAAGTCCATCCCGAGGCGGTTAAGGTGCTTCCATAACTTGGATGGGCCTAGGAATTGCCGATTGACTTCCCAAATGTCCCAGGACTCTGGGAAGACAACATTCTCTAGCATGTCAATACGGATTAGCCATTTCCCTAGGGCCTGAGTAGAAATCCTATAGAATCCCCTCGGTGGTCGTCCCTCTAGATGACTTTATTCTCTTGGGACCACCGGCTCCGCTGCTGCTGCCAGATCTGCTACCACTGCTCCCCCCTCAACTGGTGCGGGTGTTGCTGCTACAGCAGCCCCACCACTACGTGATGCCCTTGTTGCCTTCCAGCCTCGGCCCCAAGATCAGGGAAGCTCAACCTCACCGACCAAGATGGTTGACCGCTTCAGCATCTCCCCTGGATAGGCCGCCTCCCAGCTCTGGTCATATTCTTTTACCAGCCCAAGGATGGCAGTCGGCAGAGGTAGTACATTCCACATCTTCTTGTCGTCCTGTGTGAACATGAGCCACATCTACCTCATCACACATGAGTGCTACTCGTAGCTCACCCCCAGGTAGACCTGCGGGGTCAACCGCTGCAGGAACCAGAATTTCCTTGCAAATCGGTGTGGGGTGTACGGCTCGCAGAGACGCTCGCAGTCCACCCTGTCCACCAAGACTCCACCTTGAAAGTCTAGGAGATAGGCCCGATTATCTTCTATCCCCCAGCCTTCATCAGTGAATTCCTCGTCAGCAATGGAAACGGGTGGAAATTGAATTCCTCCACCCTCCACACCTGGTTCAGAACCGATGGTGCGGTCAGATTAGTCTGAAATATCCCCGTAGCATTCAATATTGAGGGATGAAAGTTCGACCCTGGAGGTGAGATGAGGTTCATATACTCGTAGATCCCCCTGATGTGTGCCGCCATCCACCTGTACAGGAGGTGGAATGGCCCGCATACCCTTTGTGGCCTTTTCCCCTCGCTGATGTGCCACAACATTTTTGTACAACTTGGAGAGCATTGGGATCCCTAGGTTGACCCGCCCTCCTGTCGTCAATGTGGAAGCCATGATGAAAGTTCTTGGCCACACTCCCATGTTTTTATCCCTCACTGGCAGAATCCAACCACAGATGAGAGCTGTGATGAATGCTACCAACCTGATTATTGGCTGTTGTTTAGTGCTGACACTGAACCCCTAGGTCTTCCACTGGCTATTCTCTAACAACCACTAGTATGAGTTTTCCTTACTCTGGCCCCCCTTTGGGAAATTTAGAGGTCTCACTAGAAAATGATGGTATACTAGGAAGTTCAGAAACTTCTTTAACCAATGCTTGAAGTGAACATCCCTCACAACCTCCTTATCCTCCCCGGGCACGAGCTCCATCAATGCCATTGCCAGACACGACATCTTATCCAGATCCTCCCACGCACTCATAGCTGGGAGTAATTCATCATACATCACCCCCAGTATCGGGACCCCCCGAGATCTGATACACATCCCATAAGCTGATTCCCACCTCCCCATGATGCAGGTGGAAGGTATTGGTCTCCAGTGACCATCGGCTCAACAACTCTGGCATTAGTTGCTTTGGCTGGTAGATATAAAACAGGGAAGCCCAAGCTACCTCATAAAGGACCACCCTTCTCAGCTCTGCTACGAACTCCTTACACGAGGTTCCAACCTAGTAGGCCTAGGCCCAATCGTCTGTAAAGTTTCCGCCCTAGCACAGGTCCCATTCCTCGGACCACCCCTTCTTTGGGTTCCCCAGCGCCACCTTGAGGATGATTCGATACAGAGGAGGAGATGTCTCCGACTGAAATGACTTCCTGTCAAAATTGTTCAGATGATTGTATAAGTAGGAAAAAATAGGCGTGAAGTCCTCCCGGGCATGACCATCGGGCGCCCTGGACCATCGGTGTTGAAACGACGTGCTTCGGAACCAGTAAGCTAGCTCGTCCCTACCTTATTCAGGGATGAAGATGCCATCCCTCATGCCAAAGCCATACAAGGTAAACCTCCTACATAACGGGTAGTTCTTCTGGCTCTCCAACAGAAGCTCCACCAATGAAATATGGTCTGAGTGGATCTGGGCTAACTCTCCTATCCCCATACTATTTTCTATTTCATCCCTCCGGGCGACATCCGCAAGGACCCCCTGGGCAGCTTCTTGGTGGTCCATTCGGTTCTGAAACTTGGATGATGTTTTTGTTGGTTCGCGAAGCTCATTCGCAGAGTGTAATCATGAAGCCCGTTTGCGAAGACTATTCTTCGAGCGCTGTTTAGGCATTCAAAGCCAGATTGCAGAGTGCAAACACGGATTCGAGGACTCACTATACACTGTGAAGACCCAATTCATAGAGAACACTTGCAGAGTACACATAGATTCGCGAATCGAGAGAGTAAGAAGACAAATTCCCAGAGAAGGGAAAGGAAAAAAGTGATGGAAGGCCCCCTATTTATAGGCAACGACCTTCGGAGCTTCGCGGTGCGTCCATTTCATGCGGAGCTTCGCGGCGTGCTCGGCCTGCATGTCCCCTATCCACCTAGCGAGCCCTCTTCACGAGTCAGCACCACGAATAACCAAGGACTTTGGTGATTTCCCTCAGACTTCGACCCTTGATCTATCCACGACTCCAAGTCTGAGGGGGGGAATTTGTTGGCACCAAAATTCAGGACAAAGAAGAGGCCCAACGAAGGCCCCATTGACTGCCTCGCAAAGCCCCTTCGTGGAGTTCCCCGACACCGTGACTGTCGTGAAGCAAGGAGGCGAGAGGCTCCGTGAACGCATTTGATGTTTTCAAACTCACCGCAAAGAAAGGAGGTGGGAGGCTTCATGAATACATTTGACGTTCGCGAACCCACCACGAAGCAAGGAGGTGGGAGGCTCCGCGACCGCGTTTGACGTTTGCGACCCGCCGCGAAGCAACCAAGTCCCTCTTCACACCGCTTGAGCTCCGTTCTGCAGTGCCTCTTTCCTATAAATACCGGGCTCCCCCTGAGCCCAATGGAGGGATAATCCGACCTTTCGGCTTCCCAGCTCATGAATCGCGAAGCATCCTTATGCTCTGCGAACCATGAGCGGTGCGAGGTACTTATGCTCTATGAAGTGCTACCCCTTCGTCCCGTTTTGATCCCCTCTTCCGAGAGGGATTCATTTTGTGAAGCCAAAGGGTCTTCGTGAAGGAAGGGGATCCCCAAGGGGACTTAGGTCATCATGGATAATTTATGCTTCGCGAAACACCCTTCATGTACACATGATCCACATGCTAAGGCAGGGTCACTGTACTTCATGAAGCACATTGCTTCTCAACACCTTGCTTCGCAAGGAACCTTTGCTTCATGAGGCTATGCTCTGTGAATCCCCTTAAACTTATTAAAGCACCTCCATATGCACATCCGCCCCATGCTAAGGCTAAGACACCCCACTTCACAAAGCACACCCCTTTTCAAGTACCCTCCGCCACACAGAGCAACAAAGCTTCACAAGGACCCTGCCTATGGACCCCTCTGCTTGGAAAATCCTTTTCCTGTCCAACCCTCCAGGTTTGCACGATATGAATTCAATGTCCCTTGGATGATACCATCTGTTGCGTTGCTTCAACTAATGCTTCTTTGCATAGGCATGCTAATGGCTATTGCTTCTTCGCATAGCCATGCTAACGTGGACCCCTCGATGGTTCCCTCCATAACACCCCCTCGCTACGACATTTCCGGTTCCTTCCCTCCCACAAGGAGTAGAGGGTACTGGTTATGTAATTATTAGGGGTGTGGAGCAAACCCACCTCATCCGAGCTGTAGGACGTTAAAATGCCAAGCACCATCGTCCTCATCACATGATGTTAAACTCTGACCTCGCCCCGTACCTCACACGTTGGGTGCACCCACCTTGGAAATTCTCCATGATCCCTGGTCTCCACATGGGATGATATCCTCCTTCTCGGAGTGGAGTTTGTCTTTGGGGGAAGGGAAGCCGTCTTGGTGTAAGCCCCTAGACTTTCTTGAAGGAGGCAGATTTCCTGCTCTTCCTTTCATCTTCGGTCCCCAAAGCCAGCGAAGGGCGTAGTAGGGAATGAGGCTCATCCTTTCTTCGGTCCCAAGTCCCTATCCCGCTGCGCTTTGTCACCCTCGAGCCTCCATCTTGGAGTAAGCCCCGACTTCTCAGGATTCTAACCACGCACAAGCCCCTGTTTCCTCTTTGGGCCACTCTACACATAATCCCCACTCCACATCCCACGGACTCACCTTTCGCAACGTGGTCGTTAGGCCTTTGCTGCCTCTTGTTTCTCACACCGAGCATGACTCACGTGAGCTTAGAGTAAGCATCAACCATGACATCACCCCCATCCCGCATAACGTTAAACTATATGCACTATCCCGAACTACGGGGACTTCGATCCATGTCAAGGCATGGTACGTAGGAAGCCTCCACGAGGTTCAAGCCCCAACCACCTTATGCCACCTCAGAGTGTATGCCCCAACCCATACCCAAACTACGGAGACTTTGATCCATGTCAAGACATGGTACATAGAAAGCCTCCATGAGGTTCAAGCCCACCACCCATTGGTCGTTCCGACCCCCTTCACGTCAGTTCACCAACACATTGGGAAGCCTAGAGTGTAAGCCCCACACCATCCCGAACTACGAGGACTTTGATCCATGTCAAGGCATGGTACGTAGGAAGCCTCCACGAGGTTCAAGACCCAACCACCTTGGGCCACATCAGAGTGTAAGCCCCAACCCAACCCGAACTACGGGGACTTTGATACATGTCAAGGCATGGTACGTAGGAAGCCTCCACGAGGTTCAAGCCCACCACCTGGTCATTCCGCCCCCCCTTCATGTCAGCTCACCAACCACCTTGGGCCTCCTCAGAGTGCAATCCCCAACCCATACCTGAATTACAGGGACTTTGATCCATGTCAAGGCATGGTACGTTGGAAGCCTTCACGAGGTTCAAACCCACAACCCATTGGTCGCTCTGACCCCCTTCACGTCAGTTCACCAACACATTGGGAACCCTAGAGTGTAAGCCCCACCCCATCCCGAACTAAGAGGACTTTGATCCATTTCAAGGCATGGTACGTAGGAATCCTCCATGAGGTTCAAGCCCAACAACCATTGGACCCCAGGTCCACCTTCAGCGGTAATCCTTTGTCACTCCATTCAGTGGTAAGCCGCTAAAACCCCATCCAGCGGTAAGCCGTTGTGACCTCATCCGACGGTAAGCCATTGCAACCCCATCCAGTGGTAAGACGTTGTCATCCCATCTAGCAATAAGTCATTGCGACCTCATCCAGTGGTAAGCCATTGTCAACCTCATTCGGTGATAAGCCGTCGTCAGACCGAACTATGCAGACTTTGATTCCCTACCACAGGGATACGTAGGAAGTCACTTCGAGACTCAAGCCCATCACTACTGTCACCTTCACGATGGTCCCATTTCATTCCCCCCTCCACTCCATGAAACTCTCCATAATCCATCCTGATCCTTACCCGAGCTACCACATCCCGGTGGGATCATGCCACTCCATTCCCCTCCACAACATTCAGGAAGCCGCCCACATGCTTGCCCCAATGTCGGTGTTCCCTCTAGGGGGTTCCTCCATCTGATCCACTCTAATTAAGTGTTACGATCAGTCCGATCCATCTCCATTGGATATTAAACTTGCAGAATACCCTGTGTTAAACATGTTAAGCTGAGGAAAACCTCAGATACATGCCCATGGAATATGAATCTCCACGTTTTATGTGGGATTCCTCGAGCTTTCGCGCCCTCGAGAAGCCCTATAATAAGGAACAGAAGACATACACGCCAATAGTGAATCCCATGATCATATGAATCAATAGTATCAACCTATGATAAAAAATGAGAATGGATTATCTAAAACTCAAGTTACACATCTATTGATTGTTTATAATGAATCCCATGATTTAATATCATCCATATAGGTCTTTATAATATCTTCCAAAAGTGTATAATAAATATCTATTAACAATAAGAAAATAATTCACCAATGCAGTCCCTACAAGTTATTGATGTGCTACCCGGGTCTTTATTCTATTACCTTACTTTCACAACAACATGAAAGAAACAATTCTTCACTGAAATAAATTGAAAGATACTATTTATTTCCCTTACACAAATTCAAGACCCCTCTTCCTTCAGTGGAAACTGGTATGAACAACACTGTCTTCTTCTTCCCTCATCTTCTTCATCTTTTTTTGGGTAATAGTACTGCACTAAGACATTATTTTCTTTTTTTTATACTTTTACAAATAATTTTTTTTCATAATGTTAGTAGTGTCCAATATCCCATCTTCTTCAATAATGAAATCTTTTTTTGTTTGATGCAAAATCAACTCTCAAAATATCACCATATTTTTCACTTTAACATATAGAATATATGGTTTATAGTTTAAAATACCTTATATTAACTTACTATTATCTTATTATATCTATTTATTTAACCATGTGAATACATTATTTTGAATCTACAAAAATTAATAGATTTTAAAATTCTTGAAACTTTGGATTTTGATTATTTGAAACACCTAAAGACTCGAATCCCTATGAATCTTCTACAAAATCTCTTATTTCCAAAACTATCTAAAGTGTATATATAAAAATTAAAAAGTATCACAATTATTCATCTACCTTAAAATATATCCTTTAAATTTTCTCCTTTATTCTAGAAAACATAATATAACACAAATGTATGCATGTGTACATGCATGTATCAGCTGTGGTCATTGATCCTTCATTCAAGGCATAAAAATACTTATGAATTATTATTCCTTATTCATCATATACTATAATCATGATAAATAATATGATTATATTTATGTCAATTAAGAACAGATTACCTAGAATTGACAGATATAAAATCCTCCAGAATATATTATTATGTTTCTCCCCTCTCAAGGTTCTATGAAATATACTTTACAATGATTGAGAAGCATAAAACATTCATGAAACTTACATTCTTTGTAAGGTTAAATGAACCTTATGAGCATATCAAACTTATGAGTCTTAGGAACTTTTTAGGTATAAACCTTATGATAACTAAACCTTATAATTCTCCTTTATCAACCTTATAGAGAATAACCAAGACCTTATAAAATGCATACCTAAATATTATTATTTTGATATTCTAAATTCATGCATAAACTTTTGATAATGTTATTCTAGGATTATCCCCACTGAATTCATATTTTAGAGAAAAAATATTAACAACTTTTGGTGATCTTATACTATAATAATTTTTATCTTTTTTTTATTCAATATAACTATTTCCTATCACCATTTTTCCAGTGAACTCATGAAAATATTCTAGAATCATGAGATTATTCTGATGAACTCCTGAAAGCTCCTTCTAGTTATCCTATCAAGAATATTATAATAACTATTCAATATGAAAACATTGGTGTGGAGTGAACTGATATGCATAAGGAAGACAACTGAAATGGTTCCATATCAGCCTAAAATCACATGGGTTTTGAAGGATGAATAATAAAAGTGTTTATTGAACCCCATATTGATTTCTTAATGAGGACATAACTTCCTTATAACCAAAATCACTCCATCAATGGATTAATAAAATCCATTAGGGATTCCTTTCATAGTGGGTCCACTATGTCACCCTACATGGTAGCTCTTTCTCTTAGCCCCACCCTGTACTATCCTTAGGCCAGTTCTAACCAGCACCATCCTTTACACATTCCTTTATTACTAGATTTACTTAAATATTGGACAAATTTCCTTGATGGATGGCTACTTGGGTAGTGATATTTTGAGGATTGACCATATTTTTTTGGCTTCCTCTACCTTTTAAATTACCTTTGTAAATTCACATATAATCTTTAAAATAACATATAATAATGTATTTCAATTCCAAAACATGAACACTAATTTTATTTATATTTCCTCTACATTATCTAAGTATTTTTCATATAATGTTCTACTCTTTAATATTGTAAACACAAGAATGGAACTATTTAAAAACCTTCAGAACATAGATAGAAAATTGATCATTAAAAGTTTTCTATAGAACTCAAATAATTCAAAAATATATTTTTCCTTTAATATGAATGAATATAAAATCCAAGAATATAAGGTAAAGATATTCTATTATCATATAAATAATAACAATGAATTCACAATCCAACTTCAAGGTGTGTCTTTCATCATTTATTCACACGATATAAAGTAACACCTTACTTGTTAACTTCTTCTCAAAATTATTAGGAAATACAACCAACTTCCAAGCCATTATTATTCAATACATATTGACATAAAACTTAATGAAACATCATGTTCATTGACAAAAAATACAATACACATACAAAGTGGGATCAATTAACCCCACCTTTTTATTTTTTGTTAATTCCAACTCCAAAATGATATTTCAACCTATGTTACTATTTTTTCGCTAATTTTCATTTTTTATCTTACTTTATCTACCATTTTTCATTCATAGTTCATTACTGTAGGATAAAAATGACCCAAGGTTGAATTTTATCTAGTTTTATGAGAAATAGAGCCCAAAAAGTCATTCTATACCTTTTTAGGGTCAATTAACCTTTTAAAGTACACAATTAACTAATAGTGCACAATAATATTGTAAATTTGAAAATTTCAGACATTGAGGTTTTTATGGTTAGGTGAATGGTTAGTTGAAAATTTACTATAAATTTTATTTTAAGAAAAATTTTCAATATTTTTTTAACTTATTATATGAACTTATTGGGACTTGAATTAATTAAATCATATGATTATATTTGAGAGTTTATAACACATTAAAGTTTTATTTGATAAAAGTGGATATAATTTTGGGATTTAAATGAGTTTAATTTAAGTAATGTATTATTGTTGTGATGGTGGATCATCATTTGTTATAATATCATAGATTAATTTATTGTTGTTTGCTATCATGGATCAATAGTACCTTTAGATGTAGACATACATTAAGGTTGAAAACTGGTTTTTAGATTAAAAATAAAAATCCTGGGTGGTCTAAATTTCAATGTAGGTGTGGATTAAAACCAATTTAAATATGGGATGAAATAATATTTTAGGATTTGGGTCTTTTATGAAAAAATTAAATTATTATTGTGCTATTTGAAAATGGTTCTTTGGGACCATTCAATGTTGGGTTCATGTGGGTTGAAGGCTAACACTTGGGGGGGGGTAGTCCTATGCCAATATAGTTTGCATTGATCATTTTCATCCATTGTATACAGGGTTCAAACCTCATCTAATAACCCATTATTATTATTATTATTCTTGTTGTTGTTGTTTTTTGGTCTAAAATTTTGAAAAAAACAATTATAAAAAACCATTTTACTTGGAATACATTGTTGAAAATATTACTTTGTAATTGGAAAGTTGGAAATACAAGTGTCTCTCTTTGACTGGAAGAATATGTATAGTTATTTTGGTTGTCATTTTTATGTTTATCTTATCATTGACTATTTATTTTTTCCTCATGTTTTGCTTAAAAAATTGGAAGCATACATTCAAAATTTTATATGGATAGGTATAATACATGAGAAGAATTATATAATTATTACTTAGATGAAATGAATCTTTCTATTTGATATGGGTGTGATGGAAATAAAAAATATATCTCAATTTAATGATTCCCTTGTTTATAACATCACATAAAATTTTATATCCAAGTCAATTAATTATATTCTGTTTCTTAGAGAAAGATTCATTAATCGACAATGTTTTGGGAATTGTTTTTTTCTTTACTCATATATGCATATGACTATCTGATATTATTTTTAGAAATTATGTTTAATTCAAAATGTATTTTTTTATACATTCAAATATGAATTTATAGAATTGAAATTATCATGAATAACCTTTGGTTGAGCTATTTAACATTCTTATTGATCTTAAGGAGGTGTCAATTGTAAAGGATCTTAATAACATTCACACATTTTATAATATTTTTTCTCATGATACCATAAAAATATAAAATCTTATAGATTTATTGATCATGATTTCTTTGCATGTATCTAGAACAAATTTTTAAATATCAACTCTAAATACCAGTACCAACTTAAAGTTCAAGGGGTCAACCTTGTTCTATGCTAGCTAGTAAAACACTAGAAGTTCATTCCTCTATCTGGATTATGTATTATATGAATCTATCTTTTGAATATGACTTCTTTTTTTCATTATGGATATATTTTAGTGATGTTTTTAAATGTTTTTTTCCTTTAGTGTAGGGCCTTGATAATGTAATGAAATCAGTTACCTCTTCCTCAAATAGTGGCTAGATTTAAAATCTGTTACTCGTGGTGACTACCTCTATTTTTCACTCTATTTGTAAGGTGAGTAATGATTTGTGCTTGAAAGGTAAGAGTAACATAGTTCCAAGATGTATTACCTTTCTTTATAAGGATATTGGTAGTGATTCTACTTTCTAAAAAGGAACCATGGATTTTTTTTTTGTAGTACCTAATTTTATTAAAACTTCTTGGGGTTAATACCATGTCCAGAAAGCACTTGTATATCAATTTTTTATACGGATTCCTCATGTAAATAGTTTAATAAAAGTTAATATTAAAGGAATGGATTTAGGATCCTAAGAAATTTTTGGTTGTGGTGGAGTGTTTTTAACTTTCAGAGTGTTTGTTAAAGGTACTATATGCAAACTCCTTAGAAATTACATTGTATTTTAGGTGGATATTTAGGAATTCATACTTGATTTTAATATTTCAAATATTTATGGTTATCATAACATCTTGGTTGAATAATATTCTACTTATATGGTGAATTTTTTTTGAATAGATCATGTAATATTCCATGAATCATGTTGGAATATTGGATTGAAATCTTAGAGTTATCAAATGATGGCCAGTTCTATTGAGAGGGAGATTGGGTTACTAATTCTCTATCTAATAAAGATGTCTCCTTGAGATAATCATTGTGGTCATTTGATATTCCTAGGTAGAGTGTTGATTTTCATTATTCAAATATAATTGGTGATGTGAACACTTATATTTTCCCACTCTTTATGTAAACATTTCCTTTTTTAATATTTTTTTGATGGGTGGGAGTTTGTTTAGAGATCCTAACATTGGATAGTGCTTGAGTGATACCACCCCCTTCTTGGAATCCAAGAGTCTTGGGGTTCAACCCCCAACAACCCCAAGTTTGAGGTATTTTCATGGAATTATATCAATGAAGAAACTATAGTGGTGATATGTGTTGTAGTAGTTTTAGGTACTACAAAAGTAATAGTTTCACTAAAGGGGATTTGGGATAAAAAATGGACCTTTGGGTCTATAAAAATGGATTTCAAGATGTAGTTCATTCAATCCATCAAGTTTTAAGGTCTACGGTCCATCCATGTTTTATATCCTTTCCACCTCTAGGCCTTCGGGCCATGTAATTCCTGGGCCTATGGGTCATGTTAGGGTTCCCTCTTAACCCAATTAAAAAGTGGGTTATTTCCTTAATAAAAGGGTTTGACCCAATTTTTTCAATTATTATTAATATTATTATTAAATTAAGAGTGTTAAAAATGGGATAGATCCCATTTCTCTAGATTATATGACACACCAAGGGGAAAACCCTCTCCCTTGGACCTCTTCATCTTCCATGGAGGTTTCTTCCCCCCATCACATGGTGGATTCTTTGGGATATAAGGTAATATCCCATTTATTATTATTATTATTATTATTATCATGATTATTATTATTATTATTATTCTTCCTCCTCTCTTTATTTTTACCTTTACCTTGATATGGTTAAAATTTATGTATTTTCTATGGATTTGGATTTGGGGGTTATGGTGATACATGAAAATCCCCTTGATTCTGATGAGCCTTTTTTGATATAGGATGTTAGAGTACATTGATGTGAATCTCTCATACTTGATTGGGGACTATAGTGTATGGTCATCAAGTAAGTGTTCTTCACTTTGAAGATTATCTATACCCCTTAAATGATTAGTATAAATTATTAAATTGAATGATTCTGATTACCTAAGTTTTAGTTAGTGATCCTATATCCATGTCACATGAGGATAAATTTTATTATGTCACTTTGAGGTATATAGATCTGTTGTTACTCTATTTATGTTGTGAAACCTGATAGTGCATGTATGATAAATTAATATTTTTTTTAAACATTTACATGCCTTCCTTAGCTATTGGTATTGCATATTGACATGTATAAACATTAAATACATGAATATTAAAATGTCTATTTCTATATGTTTTGATTTAACATGTCAAATAAGTCACTATGGCTATGAATAATGATTTATTTATTGTTTCTTGACCTTAAACTAGGGATACTAATGGGTATTTGATAACTGAGTTTCTAATATAACCTGACATGATTAAATAGGATCAAGTCACTGGTTAACTAAGTTTTTATAGAGCTAGGATAATGAATTCAAATCTTGATTAATATTTTGGTGGGGTTTGTGTAGTAGTATTAAGGTAACCTAAACCCAAACCCAAATAAATTATTTTTTTATTAATGTATTAATTATATATTTTAAAATAATAATGAATTTATAAAATATATTTTTTTGTTTTGAGTTCAGTTAATATTGATTTTATAAATTATTTTTAAATTTTAATCAAGTTCAATTAATCACAATTAATTCATTTACTATTTATTTTTTAATTATAAAAAATTATAACTATATTTATCTAATTTGAAATCTGTTGAGTTTATATTTATAAATTTTTCTTTTAAATTTTGAAATTATAAATTGGAATTCAGATTTGTAATGGAAGTTTAACAACTATTTAAAAATACAACAAGTTAGTGTTCAGGTGGTGCATTTAAAAATTAAATGAGTAATAAATGGGTTCAAGTTTTATAAAACTAAATGTGTTAGTGTGTGGGTACCCCAATTCTCTTGGGTACCTTACCTATTTCCATCCCTACCTTAAACTATTAGATAAAAATAATTATAAAAGTTAAATAAATTACTTGCTTATTTATAGGATGAATAAAATGACCAAGAGAGCATATGGAGAGATATAAATGGGTTCCAATGATGATTTTTGTTCCATAGATTTAATTTTGAATATAAATAAGGCATGTGTAGACTATCCATTATAGTTTTTGAACACTGTTATTTCACTATTGGTTATGAGAGGGGTAAGTATATATTTATTTTATCAAATGGTAGACAAATTAGTAGGATAATAGTTATTTTTTATACTCAAGGATTTAGATATATGATGTTTTCCCTTTTTTACCCTCATGTGAAAGACATTCATGGAAGGGGTGAACTCCCTTGGAAGAGAGTGGGATGCATCAGAGGGGGTGAGGGTGGGGGGGGGGGGTGGGGGGTGAATCAGTGGTTCAAAAAAATATATCCATCAGCACTGTAGAGACCTGAAGCTTGACATACATTGACATTACATTACATTTGCGGAATACTTAGTACATAACAAAAACACACACACAAGGATCGTAATAGTTTAGTGTCTTTGGAAACTCGGAATATAATATTCTAATCGTGGTGAAAGATCTTCAACATCTCCTATAAAGATCTTCCTTTTTTTACCTAAAACCTTTCTTTATATCCTGCGGAAAAGAAAACATAAAAGGGTGAGCTCAAATGCTCAGTAAGGGTAAACAACAGAAATATCAATCACATCATATTCAAAAGAACATAACATTTTGTAAATCTTAACCTGCAAAAGAGAGCATAATTTCATAACATGGGATAAATCATGGCAGTGAAATGTAATCACAATAATCATAACTTAAAACATTAAACATTGTGGCATTCACACATAATAATAGAGAATCATTTCTTGTTAGTCAAGACTCATTGCCAAGACTATCTTAGTGGACAAAGTCCCTTTCTGAATCGAGTAACCCTCATTTCAGTCCTGTTTCACTGAACCGGTATAACCTACCATTCCAGCCATGTCTATCTCATGAGATATAAAATCTTTACCCAATGCATTGGAGGGAGATATAGGTCCCACCCATCTTATAATGAATCCTTTCTTATGTGTGCCACAAAATCATAAATCATACATCATTGCATAACCCATGTAGTAAAAATGGGATTCTTAAACATCATGACATCATAAAACAATTCATATAAGATAAAGGAATTCATAAAAATAATTCCATCACAACATAATAAAATCAATGTAACAATAGGGATAAAAACAGAACCCTATGTTATCTTATATGGAAAATAATTTTGATAAAACACTTGAAATGAATTCTTGAGGAAAATATCCTTTCTTCTTCAAAAATCAATTTCTTTTCACAAAACATCATGCAATTTTAAAAGAAAGAGATTTTATTGAAAATAGTCATGAAATATTTTGGAGGAATGTTCATGAAAATAAGGCTTTATAAAACCGAAAAAATCTGTTCGTGCCGTATAAGTTAAAAAAAACATTCTTCTCGTACTTTTGTCGGAAAGTCAAAAAGTACCTCGTATGAAAAAAACGAAAAAAAGATTCCTTTCATATCCTTTACTAAAAACTCACCAAAGGGTAAAATTGTATTTAAACAATTGTAGGTGGATGGAAATAATATTACATATTGAGGAAACATGGATGTTGATGATAAAATACACCCCAGTAAATGCCAAAGTAAAAACAATCTCGGATAAAAATGAGATTGTGATATTTTCCTTACCTTAGGTCCGACTTGCTTTGTGAGTGTCCGAACCTCCTGTATATGATTTAAATCATGTTATTGAATTATTCTAGAATCATATTCATTGTTATTATATCATATATGGTCCACTTATGACTTTATATTACCCGTTCTTTTGTAAATTCATGTTAAAGTAGCGTTTTGGGTAAAATCGTCTCATTTGTCGTTCGTGTTTTTAACTTGTAATTATTCATATGATTACTTAGATCATGATTACTTAATTCCAGAATATAAAACATGATTTATATATATATATTCATAATACACATATATAATAAATCAGTAAATGGAAAGAAATACACCGTTCATGGAGACGGTAGTCCGTACGTATGCATGAACGCTGTTTTTGTTTCCTTATTGAATTGAATGGAATTAAGTAGATGACATACATATAAATATAAATAATTCCAGTATCATTATTAGGTCATATATTTCATTATTACTTATTATATATACTTTATAATTATTCATGAATGGTTAATCATTGAGAATGAATCTCATCGCGTCGTGGAGACGGTAGTCCGTACGTACGCACGAGCGATGATATCGTTCCCATGGTCGTGGAATTGTGTTGAAGTGTATGTATACTATTTCAGTATCAATATCACTTTATAATAATCATATATAGTTACTCATTACACCTTTATACCCATCCAATTAATGTGGTGGCGGAAAATAGATTACACCATGGCGTGGAGACGGTATTCCGTACGTACGCACACGCGGTGATTTCCTTTTTCCGTAGGATGGATAGAAGGTTAATTAGAGTTTTTTCATATTTATAATAACATCTCAGTATATAATAAATACTGATGTTATTACTTTATCATGAAACAACTAAAGAAGAAGAAGTTTAAGAAGAAAGAAATTGAAAAGATCGGTAATGGATATTACCTCTTCTTTGGAACACCTCTTTGAATCCTCCACTTAGGGAACTAAGATTGGTCTTTGAAGAAGATAAGGACCTATAGGATTATTCTAGGGAATTTGATAAGGGATTTTGGCAGGGGTTGTCCGAGATTGAGTGCTCAAATTTGTGTGAGGAGGAGGGGGAAGAGGTGCCCTTTTATAAGGGAGGAGAGGGGCACCTTAGGAATATCTCAAAATATTATTTTATATTAAAGTAAAAATCGGTTTATAATGGTTCTAAAGGGTCTTATTTCGAAGCTAAAGTGGGGATGGGTCGAAATCCTATCATCCAATAGGATTTAGACAAGTTTAGGGTATTATTTTAACCTTATCAATTAGATTTAACTCTAAGTTAAATAATTTAACTTTTACCGTGTCTTTTTGTTTTCTTACACTATATGGTTAATACACTTACAATAACATGCCAAACGAACCCCAAATTATTTATTATTAATATATATATCCTTATCTAAGTCATTTGGCCGAGCCTTAGATTTTTAGGAATAAAATAACAATTAATAATATAATATTTGATTTAAAAACTATTTTGTGTCAATTTTGACACTATTTGATTTATGATTTTTATGAAAGTCATAACAGAATTATATGTTCGAACCAAGTTGATTAAATAAACACTAATATATCATAGTAACCTATAAAATTAGTGGAATTCATAAAAAGTCTCAAATTACATTTATTTTGGTGTTTATAACATCAATTATGTCAATATTTCATTAATAAGATAATTACTGCATCATCTTTGTGTCATAAATAAATTATATTATTTGATGTCTAAAAATTACAAATAAAATACCATCATGTAGGAAATCTTTTTAGATTTCTAATGAATATTTAAAATCGAATTTATCTTATGTACAACCCTATATTAAAAATGTTTTAGTAAATATACTTTGATTTTAACTCTTTTAACTCTTCTTTGAATTAAATAATAATAAATGTCCTAATCTAATCCAAGTGGGCCTAAATGATAATATTTTACACTTAAGGTTATTTTTGGTCGAGATACACTTGTCCAATAGAATTAGGACATGTGTTAGGGTAATATCAATATCATTCTTACCCTTAATTACCCTATTTACTTTTAACCGTGGTAAATAAAAGTAAAAAGTTACTATTCACCAAAAATTATTTTCATCTCATTGAACCACATTTTACTTACAGACATCAACCGTGTCTCTCGGATTTTTGAAATTCCATTCACAGAAGCGGTAAAATTAAGTTTTATGAAAAATTCAGTTTTTAACTACCACTTAGTAGTTTCACTATTCATCAAAATTGATGTTTTTCAGAAAAATGCCAAAATTTCATCCTAAGATATATTTCATATTCCGAATTCAAAAATGAAGTCTATTTTACCAAATTCATAACATAGAAGTTTCATTAATTAATTTTATAATTAAATCCCGCTGTTAAAACAAATAGCGTGTTTTTAAGAAACAATATCTATCAAAAGATTGACACTTGATTATGTCTGGTTTAAATGTGAAATTATATTCAATGACCAACATTGTATTAAATTGTAAAAATATATTCTAAATATACTTTAAAACCACTCAAATTAATAATTTATCACTATTAATTATTTCGATTAAAAAAATTGTTTTTAATTATAATTTAGTAATTTTCACTATTCATCAGAATATGAAAGTTATCCGAAAAGTACCAAAATTTCACCTTAGGCTAAATTCGATACTCCGAATCCAAAAATGAAGTCCATTTTGAGAGCTAAAATTTCTAAAATTTAAAAATTGGTTATTACTATTCATAACGGCTAGTTTTAATAATATTTTAATAGCATATCGTTGTTTCGTGAAACTGAGTATTGCGTACTACACACGCTATCGAGGAAGGTTGCGATTGCGTGTAATGCAAGGCAAGTCAAAGATGCGTGTTGTGCAAGCTCCTTTTGGTGTAGCGTACAACACAAGACATTAATAAAATTAAAAAGAATATTTTTCATAAAATCTCAGGCTGTTACATTCTACCCCCCTTAAAATGAATTTCGCCCTCGAAATTCGTCGGGGTTATAAATGGTTTACTATTCGAAAGTTTATTTAATAGAAACCCACATCGTAAAAAGGAATATCAAAACCAATCTTTAAAAACAAAAGTATGAAACTTAACGGTTACCCAAATAAACTAATCACTGGGTTTCCACATAGGTGAAAATATGGATATGGAAGAGAAATCTAACCATCATGTTCTGATGGAGAGTGGTAGAGAACATGGCTATGGAAAAGCCAGTAATCACAAAGCCATAAATTTGTGACGATCTAAGGTACCATCTGATTCATCAGATATAAGATCACTAGGACAACATTTTTGGTTTTCAAGATCGTTTCCCTAAAGTTAAAGAATTTTAATTAGAATAAATACTTACTTTATATTGGTACAACCTCACTATTGTTCGTGCCTTTAACAATTTCCACTTCATCTCTTAAATAAATGAAGTTGAATTTGTTATTCGTGAAGTGTTAGCAGATCATGTGATAGAATGACGGGTCATTCCATCTATCTCAAAAGGTTAGCAAAATTTATATACATAAGTCGATCTATAGTGAGATTAATCATATATGGTTCCTAAAATGGACTTATACTTTATATATCATACTGCTTAATATAATAAAACTAGTTTCTACTAAATAGGGACTTCCTGTAGGCCAGTGGTAGGTGATAAAGGCCAGTCGCACTTCGGTTGTGGGTTCGATTCCCACAGCCTTGTCCGACGCGATGGGCTGTCGCCCGTTCTGCAGGTTGTCCTTTTTCTAAAACTATATTACTATAACATCCCATCGAAAAAAAACTTCTATCCTTAAACAATACTAACTTATGTCCAACATAATCCATTCCAATCTTTAGGCTTATCCATAATACTGCAGTCCACTCTCATAACATAGTGAAAACGATTACCAGAGATTTAACACCATCGTCGATCCCCATATATCATAAGATATGTTTTGTTGGTCACATTCAAAGTCCTTAATCATGTATTCTCTTGAATAGCTTAGTGAAAACATGAATGCAGTTAAAAGTTAACACTTTCCACATACCAAAATCCTCAAAATTCTATATACTCAAACCATGATATCACTTAGTCCTTATATCAATCATGAGCTCATGAATACTGTTAAACATTTAATTTTCTCCTTATCCCTTCATTATGCGCATATCATCTACATTCCAAAAATATCTGAATAACCTTTCATGGATACTGGTAACATTAATAAAACACTTTTAAAACTCATTGAAAGACAACAATGTAACAATCCTTAGATGTCTCTTTATTCCATAGTACCATGAGATTTCTTATACAACATTACACATGATAAACATGTAATCATTTCACTACATTATTAAACCATTAACCGAGCTTCAACAATTCTTTCATCTCACATATCATTTGTAGTCTCTTCATCATCATCCACATAAATACTACCCATACGACTATACTGATTCTCTTCATGAGTCTTTCCCTTAGGGCATTGGTTTTCATAATGCCCATACATTCCACATTTAAAACACTTAACCATTTTTGATGTCGTAGCAATACCATTATCCTCATCCATGGTGTTAACTGAACCTTTTCCTTTGCACTTACTTGCTTTGTGTCCTTCTTTTCCACACCCAAAGCATCTTCCAGTTCCCTTGAAACATTCTCCTTGGTGCCTCTTCCCACATGATTTACATAGGGGAAATTGAACTTTCTTTCCTCTATGGTCATCATGAAACTCCATCTTTCTCTTATTAGCTGAGTCAGGAAACTTACCAAATTTTACTTTATTGATCATATTATGAGATTGCTGATTCGGCATAATAATGATGTTTGGACTTCCAAATCCCATTTCATTTGGTTGCTCATAAAGAATATCATTCCATTGTCCATCATATCCTCCATTATCGTGAATCATCTTATTTCCAGCCATTTTATAAAACCCAAAAAGAATAGTGTGAGAGGCAAAATAATGCTAAGGAAAACAACATAGTAAAGGGGGAGTACCCTTAATATCTAACATCTTAGGTTAAATTCTATGATCGTTAGCGTAATTCTAGTACTATAACCTATACGTATACTTAACCTTAGGGACATCCCTTGACATACCTTAGAAATATCTCTAGGGATCTCACTAACGTTTTCGCATCCTAGTTTCCAAAGGTTGACTAAACCTTTCCTCTGATACAAACTGTAGAGACCCGAAGCTTATCGTACATTGACATTACATTACATTTGCGGAATACTTAGTACATAACAAAAACACACACACAAGGATCGTAATAGTTTAGTGTCTTTGGAAACTCGGAATATAATCTTCTAATCGTGGTGAAAGATCTTCAACATCTCCTATAAAGATCTTCCTTTTTTACCTAAAACCTTTCTTTATATCCTGGGGAAAAGAAAACATAAAAGGGTGAGCTCAAATGCTCAGTAAGGGTAAACAACAGAAATATCAATCACATCATATTCAAAAGAACATAACATTTTGTAAATCTTAACCTGCAAAAGAGAGCATAATTTCATAACATGGGATAAATCATGGCAGTGAAATGTAATCACAATAATCATAACTTAAAACATGAAACTTTGTGGCATTCACACATAATAATAGAGAATCATTTCTTGTTAGTCAAGACTCATTGCCAAGACTATCTTAGTGGACAAAGTCCCTTTCTGAATCGAGTAACCCTCGTTTCAGTCCTGTTTCACTGAACCGGTATAACCTACCATTCCAGCCATGTCTATATCATGAGATATAAAATCTTTACCCAATGAATTGGAGGGAGATATAGGTCCCACCCATCTTATAATTAATCCTTTCTTATGTGTGCCACAAAATCATAAATCATACATCATTGCATAACCCATGTAGTAAAAATGGGATTCTTAAACATCATGACATCATAAAACAATTCATATAAGATAAAGGAATTCATAAAAATAATTCCATCACAACATAATAAAATCAATGTAACAATAGGGATAAAAACAGAACCCTATGTTATCTTATATGGAAAATAATTTTGATAAAACACTTGAAATGAATTCTTGAGGAAAATATCCTTTCTTCTTCAAAAATCAATTTCTTTTCACAAAACATCATGCAAATTTAAAAGAAAGAGATTTTACTAAAAATAGTCATGAAATATTTTGGAGGAAGGTTCATGAAAATAAGGCTTTATAAAACCGTAAAAATCTGTTCGTTCCGTATAAGTTAAAAAAAACATTCTTCTCGTACTTTTGTCGGAAAGTCAAAAAGTACCTCGTATGAAAAAAACGAAAAAAAGATTCCTTTCATATCCTTTACTAAAAACTCACCAAAGGGTAAAATTGTATTTAAACAATTGTAGGTGGATGGAAATAATATTACATATTGAGGAAACATGGATGTTGATGATAAAATACACCCCAGTAAATGCCAAAGTAAAAACAATCTCGGATAAAAATGAGATTGTGATATTTTCCTTACCTTAGGTCCGACTTGCTTTGTGAGTGTCCGAACCTCCTGTATATGATTTAAATCATGTTATTGACTTATTCCAGAATCATATTCATTGTTATTATATCATATATGGTCCACTTATGACTTTATATTACCCGTTCTTTTGTAAATTCATGTTAAAGTAGCGTTTTGGGTAAAATCGTCTCATTTGTCGTTCGTGTTTTTAACTTGTAATTAGTCATATGATTACTTAGATCATGATTACTTAATTCCAGAATATAAAAAATGATTTATATATATATATTCATAATACACATATATAATAAATCAGTAAATGGAAAGAAATACACCGTTCATGGAGACGGTAGTCCGTACGTACGCATGAACGCTGTTTTCGTTTCCTTATTGAATTGAATGGAATTAAGTAGATGACATACATATAAATATAAATAATTCCAGTATCATTATTAGGTCATATATTGCATTATTACTTATTATATATACTTTATAATTATTCATGAATGGTTAATCATTGAGAATGAATCTCATCGCGTCGTGGAGACGGTAGTCCGTACGTACGCACGAGCGATGATATCGTTCCCATGGTCGTGAAATTGTGTTGAAGTGTATGTATACTATTTCAGTATCAATATAACTTTATAATAATCATATATAGTTACTCATTACACCTTTATACCCATCCAATTAATGTGGTGGCGGAAAATAGATTACACCATGGCGTGGAGACGGTATTCCGTACGTACACACGCGCGGTGATTTCCTTTTTCCGTAGGATGGATAGAAGGTTAATTAGAGTTTTTTCATATTTATAATAACATATCAGTATATAATAAATACTGATGTTATTACTTTATCATGAAACAACTAAAGAAGAAGAAGTTGAAGAAGAAAGAAATTGAAAAGATCGGTAATGGATATTACCTCTTCTTTGGAACACCTCTTTGAATCCTCCACTTAGGGAACTAAGATTGGTCTTTGAAGAAGATAAGGACCTATAGGATTATTCTAGGGAAGTGGAGAAGGGATTTTGGCAGGGGTTGTCCGAGCTTGAGTGCTCAAATTGGTGTGAGGAGGAGGGGGAAGAGGTGCCCTTTTATAAGGGAGGAGAGGGGCACCTTAGGAATATCTCAAAATATTATTCTATATTAAAGTCAAAATCGGTTTATAATGGTTCCAAAGGGTCTTATTTCGAATCTAAAGTGGGTATGGGTCGAAATCCTATCATCCAATAGGATTTAGACAAGTTTAGGGTATTATTTTAACCTTATCAATTAGATTTAACTCTAAGTTAAATAATTTAACTTTTACCGTGTCTTTTTGTTTTCTTACACTATATGGTTAATACACTTACAATAACATGCCAAACGAACCCCCAAATTATTTATTATTAATATATATATACTTATCTAAGTCATTTGGCCGAACCTTAGATTTTTAGGAATAAAATAACAATTAATAATATAATATTTGATTTAAAAACTATTTTGTGTCAATTTTGACACTATTTGATTTATGATTTTTGTGAAAGTCATAACAGAATTATATGTTCGAACCAAGTTGATTAAATCAACAATAATATATCATAGTAACCTAGAAAATTAGTGTAATTCATAAAAAGTCTCAAATTACATTTATTTTGGTGTTTATAACATCAATTATGTCAATATTTCATTAATAAGATAATTACTGCATCATCTTTGTGTCATAAATAAATTAAATTATTTGATGTCTAAAAATTACAAATAAAATACCATCATGTAGGAAATCTTTTTAGATTTCTAATGAATATTTAAAATCGAATTTATCTTATGTAAAACCCTATATTAAAAATGTTTTAGTAAATATACTTTGATTTTAACTCTTTTAACTCTTCTTTGAATTAAATAATAATAAATGTCCTAATCTAATCCAAGTGGGCCTAAATGATAATATTTTACACTTAAGGTTATTTTTGGTCGAGATACACTTGTCCAATAGAATTAGGACATGTGTTAGGGTAATATCAATATCATTCTTACCCTTAATTACCCTATTTACTTTTAACCGTGGTAAATAAAAGTAAAAAGTTACTATTCACCAAAAATTATTTTCATCTCATTGAACCACATTTTACTTACAGACATCAACCGTGTCTCTCGGATTTTTGAAATTCCATTCACAGAAGCGGTAAAATTAAGTTTTATGAAAAATTCAGTTTTTAACTACCACTTAGTAGTTTCACTATTCATCAAAAATTGATGTTTTTCAGAAAAATGCCAAAATTTCATCCTAAGCTATATTTCATATTCCGAATTCTTAAATGAAGTATATTTTACCAAATTCATAACATAGAATTTGCATTAACTAATTTTATAATTAAATCCCGCTGTTAAAACAAATAGCTTGTTTTTAAGAAACAATATCTACCAAAAGATTGACACTTGATTATGTCTGGTTTAAATGTGAAATTATATTCAATGACCAACATTGTATTAAATTGTAAAAATATATTCTAAATATACTTTAAAACCACTCAAATTAATAATTTATCACTATTAATTATTTCGATTAAAAAAATTGTTTTTAATTATAATTTAGTAATTTTCACTATTCATCAGAATATAAAAGTTATCCGAAAAGTACCAAAATTTCACCTTTGGCTAAATTCGATACTCCGAATCCAAAAATGAAGTCCATTTTGAGAGATAAAATTTCTTAAATTTAAAAAGTGGTTATTACTATTCATAACGGCTAGTTTTAATAATATTTTAATAGCATATCGTTGTTTCGTGAAACTGAGTATTGCGTACTACCCACGCTATCGAGGAAGGTTGCGATTGCGTGTAATGCAAGGCAAGTCAAAGATGCGTGTTGTGCAAGCTCCTTTTGGTGTAGCGTACAACACCAGACATTAATAAAATTAAAAAGAATATTTTTCATAAAATCTCGGGCTATTACAAGCACACAGGATAATACTATACCAGTTAGTGTGTATAATATTTAACCAATCAATAAATTAATTATAATGAGAGTGTGAGTGAGAAAGAATAATACAGGAACCCAATATATTTTTACAAGTTCACTAACTCTTTTTATCAAGTGGATACATTTTAGTGATTATAGTTTGTTATCCCATGCCAAAAATTATTATTTTATTATAAATAAATAATATATTATAGTATAGAAATATGGTCTTAGGATTTAAATAACAATATAATTTTCAGTAAAAGGGAATATAGATAAATGATGAGTGAAAATGACTATAAATGATCTTTTTATATCCTCCTAAAGTGCATATAATTAATGGATAATGTGTGAAACCTTTTATTCTCATCAAATATAATCATTTACTCCATGGAATTATTTATAGAATGTTTAGGTGGTTATCTCTCAATTTTTCCAAGTGAAACTCTAAATATTTATAGAGTTTCATAAATAATGACATAAGGATGCATATTATGGTGTAATCCTTGGTGAAACTCAACTATTAATATTAAGGGATCAAATCTATTAATTAAATACATAAAATACTCAACCAAATACTTAAAATTTTCATATATATAAAAGATATTATGAAATAAAAATATTCATCATGACACAATCCATTTTAGCTTCTAGAATCATGAATCGTGGTTGTGGCATAATGCTTTCTCCATAATGACTAGAGTAAACACTAGATGACCCATTATGATGAAATATCAAACATTGTGGAATGATTATTTAAATTCAAAACCAATTATATTATCTATAATCTTTATTTAATTATTCTAAGATATTGTGGTGTAGTAATAAATACTATAGTGTACCAAAATAAACTATAGAGTGATTGCAATGATCCTTAACTCCATTAGCTCAACCGAATTCTGTGGCCTATATATTTTGATGTAATTTAAGTGAAAAATGGTGCAACATGTAAAAATGTGGCATTATTTATTCCTTACAAGTACTAGTTGTGCATCTTTCTCAACTTCTTTAAAACTTTATTTTATCACAAAATTTGTAACTTATATACACAAACCATGACATAGTGTTGTAACCTAATCCAGATGTAATGTTGAATCCATCATTTACAAGTATATTAAATTCCCAATACTTCTAAAAAAACTATAGTGAAAGAATAAAATATCAATGTGTGATTTAATTATGTATGTGAAAAATTCTTCTTTAACCTGGACATTATGTCATAGTATTGTACCTATTATGATCTGATTTTCAAAACTTAGAAAAAATTCATTTCTTTGCCTACTGCACAACTCCAATTGAGATCAAAACAACCCATGAGCATTTTAATAATAAATATAACATGAAAAAAACATCATATATAATTAATTAGTAACTCAAGTAACTATTCATATTATTCTTCCAATGTGAGAGTTTTCTAAATGCCAAATTATCAGATAGATTAATGTTTTTGAGAGTAATCCAACTCATAGTGTAAAGAATGTTACCATGTTGGCCATCATTGAATAATTCATAAAACTAGTCATTTTCAACTTAATTTACCAGGGATCTTAAATACCCCCTTTACATCTATTGGAAACATGTATACTTCAAAATAAAAAACATTAGTAAATAACACACCAACAAATCCTCATGTCTCGTACTATAAAAAAATCCATATGAATATATTAGTCCCCTTTGTATTCACCAACAATGGATAGGAATCCACATCCTTTTCAAGTAAATTTTAAATATATTCTACTCCTTTTTCAAATAATTAAAATAAATGAATGAGGGAAAATATAAAAAATATACTCACATGAATTTTGGCAGAGAATGAACTCCCAAAACACTCTCAAGTGTTAGAAGATATCCTTCATCAAGGGGTTTTCAAGATATCCATGACTTGATCATTATTTAAAACATATTAAAAGTTTAGATCTCCATTCCCCACCTTCCCCTTTATGAAGTGTTATTTGATGTAAATATGTTTAGACCTTGAATTTTTCACAAGATTCTTTAAAATGTTGATTTTACTTTGGTTGTCACACACAATCAAAAATGGATAGGAAGTTTACACTCTCATTTAATTAATTTTTGACTTCATCCTCATCATTTTAATTGTGGTTTTTAAGTTTTAACATAGAACATTTTTATTATGATAAGTGCTATAGAATTTTTCTTCTTAGAATACCAAGAAACCAATCTTCCTCTAGTAGATAATGCTCCTCTAGAAGTTAACTTTTTATCACAAAGAATACTCAAGAATTACTTTGATATAGAACATGATCCTATTCACTGAAATAATATATGAATCCTTAGGATTAATTTAAATTTATACACAAATATTAAAAATAAGCATTATGTATGGTCTTAACACTACCAATTATATTAAACTGATAATCAACCATTAAAATTTAATTTTTACTACAGTCCTTCCTTCTTCATATTTTTTACAATTTAATCCTAATAGAGATAAGAGTAGATATTTATATTGAGTATTATAATAAAAATCATTTTATAAATTCATGATCTTATCCTACCTGTCAAAGAGAAATTTAATCCGATGTATTTACCATTCTCAAACTGAATAAAAATTTCATCTCACCAATCATTGACATTTCAAAGTATGTCTTTATTTAGGTAGAAAAGTATTCAAATGTTTAAACTTCATTTATAGAAAAAAATAATACAATTTACATAAAATATCATAATTATTGAGCTCATGTTATTTTCTTTGACATATATATTGTTTTTTAACTTACCAATTTTGAATTTCATACTCTTCAATCCACTATCCAGTTTTGAGTTCCATGATCAATTTTATTATTTAATCCCATTTAATTATTTATTTAGTTCACACAATCTAAATCCATAATAATTAAGAATAAATTCCTTTGGTTATTAAAATAATCCCCATCATCAATATCTCTATTAAAAAATGTTTCCATTACATTCATTTGAAAAACTTTTCAATTATTTTGAGTCCAAATAACAAGAAAAATTTATATTATTTTAGTCCTTATAAATGGATAAAAAGTATTATAAAATTAAATATCCTTAATTTGAGATTAAACTTTATAATATAGATTATATTTTTTATATTCTAATTCTCCTTTCTCATTGAAGTTATTTTAGAAAAAAAAATTCATACCTATTTTATTTTCTCCATGGGATATGAAAATGATTCTTAGGATTCATTCTCCCCAACCTAATTTTATTCCACCTATATAGTAGTAATATAATCTTCATTTTTCAAAGCTAATTTAATATTTTTTGGTTTCACTTGTGGAAGTAGGATTGTATTATTGGAATTATTCAAAGTTATTCATGTTTGGAAAACTTTTTTATAATATAAAATGATATTTTTAGGCTTCAATTGTTTTATATGTCTTGATAACTTAGCGAAATTGTGTTTTGGGCCTTCCTCATCACTTCAAATTTATGAATAAGATTTTATATCATGTAAACCTATTACATTAGCTGTTTTTATACCTTTATGATCATTAAATATTACTTTAACTTCTTCATTATCATCATTAAATGGTAGTGATGTTCATAAATTACCACAATCCTCCATATTAACAACATCAATTATTTATACAGTATTTCTCAAATTTTTGTTATAAAACCTATAATTTATTCTTCTTGGTGTCTAACCAAAAAAATATTGACATTTTATTGTCCATTGAACTTTCCCAAATGAATTCTTTGGATTTTAATAAAACATGGGTTGTAAAACACCATCAATGTAATGACCTGTACCTATTTGAACCATTACTTTGTGTATTTTGAGGGCTGTAGGAATCTAGATAAGGAGAGAGGAATAGATATGGAGTTAGATTTGAAATTATAGATGAGATAGGGTGTGTTACAATGTAGATATATGAGTTTCCCCACAAATGGTTGAGTTAGACTCTATTTATAGAGCAGTTTGTTCTAATTATAGTGTGGAATGGGTTTTTATAGTTGCTTTATTTTCCACAAGAGTCCACCATGGTGTGGTATTGGTAGTCATGTTAAAGAGCCTTGATTGTAATTTTTATGGTTATTCCATTTTTAGTCTCACTAAACCATGTTTATTGGGATACTCCATGGAGTTACATAGGCCAAATTACTTAACTTAGTCATTTTGGGTGTCATTGTTCCATAGAGATTGGGTCATGTTGTATTTTATTTCCAGGTCTTATTATGATTTCAAGGATTTGAATACCATCGAGCTGTGATAATATTTTAACCTTGGTCCATCATCAGTTGTATCAACTAATTGGTTGAAAATGATTAATATGGGGGAAATATATAGGGTAAACACAAGATGATTTTTAGAGATTTGGTGGACTTATCTCAATTATGGCATGTCTATACCGGTTGCATCATGATTCTATAGGGTTCCAAAACCAGTATAATTTTATGAGACCACCAAAATTTCCCTAAATTAATTGATTATTCCCCAAAACCTGAGTTATTAGAGGTTCCTACTTAGATATCTTTGATCCATCTTTGACATCACTCAATCATTGGGCTTATGAAATTAAGATTCTTTTATCCTAGGTGAGTTTCTTTTCCTATTTTTTGGAATATCTCCCTAAACTTTCTATTGGGGTTAGATGATTGATGGATACTGATGTGTTATAGGTTACTGATATCCCCCTTATAAAAAACCAACCTGGTTCAACCTGAAACATTACTAGAGATGGCTTAGACAAAGTCCCAAAGCATGTACCCAATCACCATGGAATGATAACAAGCACCTGAGTATCAATATAAAAATCCTTGGGAATGAATTCAACCTGAAAGATAATAGGACATGTGTCATGTATAAAAAATAAAGATAAAATATTAGAGTACAATGTGGAAGAAAATATTAAAAACCATGATACATAAAAAACCAATCCATAAGACTAATCCCATAGGCGCAACATACCATGACACAAGCGAACCCTCAATGTTACTAACCCTCACCACCAACTTAACTCACTATGAAGGTGATATCAACCAAGAGAATCCGCTATGCCACATAAATCCATTCCCTTTACGCGTATCCTATAAAACCTTGAATACAGTCACTTAAAGAAAAAATTAAGGCGTGATCACTAAAGTTAAGTTGGATGACACTGAAGAATCTATAAAATGTTTATCCACATGCATTCATTAGTTATTGTATAAAACATATTTCAAAAATATTTTGATAGATATACTTTTTTTATATAAGAATAATACTTTGTTTTTCTTTTAAAAACATTAAATATTCTAGTAATCAAAGAAATATTACATAACCTATATCCATGAGGCATAAGAAGATGAATAAATATGGGAATGCATAACTCAAACACACCAAATTAAACTGGCTTACATAAGTGAATCCTAAATTCTAGCAACCTAGGTCCCATAGTAAGGATACACAATTGAAACCATGAAATTATGAGCACCTAACCTAGTGATATATTACTCTACTAAGGTTCACATATTTTTAGTTTTCCCCTTACTCTAAGGCCTCCCAATGTGACATATACCCTAATTATATTTCAATAAAGCCAAGTACATATTTTAAAAAACATTTTATTTAGTGATTACACACTACTTCCATGCTTGAAAAACCATTTCTAATTCAAAACCATCTTTGAGGCATTTTATCAAATACATCGTGTGCATAAAATCTAGATTTCAAAGAAAAACCATTTCTGAAAACACTTTCCATTTTCACCAATGATAAAGTACATAACTCATGAATATCAAAAATTTAATTTCATAAATCAAAACCAAAGGATAGAATAAAAAAAATCTTGTCAAGGGATAAACCATAGGATAGAGACACCCATCTTACCAATGAAGATAACCTAGTTTCCTTAAAATGCAGTGATAAAAAACAAAGATATTGGATCCTCACAAGCCTAGATCCACGATAAATGCCATTAATTCCCCACCAAAACCTCTAGATCCAAAAATCACATCCCATTAGGGTTCCAATGAGACAAGGGAAAGAGATATAAAGATATGATCTAGAAAAAATAGGATAAATTGAGAGTAAATATAAACATTCATCAAAGAGACCCAACCAAATCGACTGAGGATCACTGAGGAATCAAGGGGAGAGTCCCATAAAGCATCATGGAGTATATGTTTCAAGATACTTATGGATTAGGAGAATATCAGAGTTAAAAAAACCAAGGTAATAAGGGTAATTTATATTTTAAAAATTTCAGATCGGGCCACATTGTTAGGATAAATTTTTATAATAACCATGTTTTAATCATATGATAGCCATAGTCCCTTGAAAACCAAGTCGCATGGTTTCCTAGGAATAACTGCATGGTTTGAAGAACTATATGATAATCTCTATACCCATACTCAACAATATGCATGGTTTTCATGTAGACCCGTATAGTTATAAAAACCATGCTCAAACTATGAAAATTTCTACCAGAAAAAACAGATCCATATCACATAGTTACCACTAACCAAGTGCCTAAACCATGCGTCTGGATTGTTTCCTTAGAAACTGTAACAACCCGAACTTTTTAATTATATTTGTTTCCTAAATTTGTGTGTTATTTTATTTTATACTCAACAAAACTATATCCTTTAATTAATGAAGTGGGTATAATTAAAATGAGACTGTTGGGTTTTGACTGTTATATGACCGTTGGAAACTATAATCATAATGTTGTGTTTTTATAAATACAATTATCTTGGTTAATTAATATAGAAAGAATATTTAATGGCCTCATCTAGTAGACTCAGGCCATATGAATCCCATCTGTTGAGCTTGGGAAGGAGGTAGCATCACTGGGATTTGCTCTGGACCAAGCCCAAGCCGAACTTCAACATATGAAGATTGAATGGAATCACCCAAGAGAGAATTTCAAGCTAATAGAAATCACCACTCAGGAAATGTTGTCTGAGCCACCCTAAGTTTCTATCACCATAGCACACCTTACACTTAGGTCCTATGCTGGTGTTATAAGGGGCTATATAACGAGACCTTAACTATTTTGTGTAATCCTTTTATAAAATTGTTATTTCTAATTATGGAAAAGTTTTTGAATTTCAAATATTCAGATAAATATAGGATGTGTATTATTGATGAATTTTGGAAAAAGGAGTATTTTAAAATATTTTTGTATTCTTTAAATAATTAATAATGTGAAATGATTTTCAAAAAACGATCTTCTACAGTTGTGATCAGTGAGAAATTTAGAGTCTAATAAGATCAACATGATTTTTAGTAAATAGTAAAATATGAATAGTAACATACCCGTATGAATAGTAATGAATAGTAAATTTCCAAAAAAAAATATAGAAACTTCACCCATGAATGTATAAATACAATTTAAACATCTTAATAGTGAAAAAAATGATCATAGTATAAGTTTTGGTATTTTTGTATGTCATAAATATTTTATTTACAATTTTATAATTAATTTAATAATTTAAAATGGAAATATATTTTCATGAAATTTAATCATAAATATTTACGTTATTGTATTATGGTTATACGATAATTTTATGGAACCTTGATTACTTTTTTTAAGGTGTTACAAAATGAGTTATAGTTTTAAAGTTGTATTTTTGGAATAAATAATTATTTTATTTAAAAATTAAATTAAAAATAGTTAGAAAATTATTTTCATAAAATTTAGTTCATTTTTGAATTCATAGCATCGATTTTAGGTTAGGGTGAATTTTTGGGATTTTTTCTGAAACAATTGAATTTTTGATGAATAATAAAAATACAGTTTTGAGTTTCAGGTGTTTAATGACATCATTAATGATATAATAATGATGTAATAATGATGAAAGATTTCTGGTAGTCTTATGAATAGTGAGATATGCTATGAGGTGTCCCAAGTAGCCAATACCATGGGAAAATACCATGGTCAAGCCCATGTTGTTTCAAATACCACTGATGAGGTGTCCCTTGGAAATTAATAATTTATTCCCTCAGTTTTCCTATAAATACCAAGCCATTTCCATCATTCATTTCATTCAAAAATCCTCATAAACTAAGTTCTGGTCTCCTTAGCTCCCAAGTAGTCCTCCCAAGGTTCCCTCAAGCCTCCCAAGGTCCTGACCTTCAAGCTTTCGAAGTTACTCTTCAAGGTAAGGGAACCTTTCACCCTCCTCTTTTAAGTCGTGACTTCCTTTATGTTATGTCTTATAGTTACATTTTATTATGAGGGGGATTGTTCTTCTATATATTTAATACTTTACATTTCATTTACAAATTACAAGAGACCCTTTCTGATCTCATCAATTGATTTTCTTAATTTTTATGTGATGTCGTTAGGCTACCGAATTTTCATAAAAGAAATCATGCTTTCTCTTTCCTTGAAAGTTTCCTTTTCATGTGGTGTGTCATTCAATTTTACAAACCATGATCTTATTTCTTTTTATTATGTACCTATACTGTAAAATGATTCATTTATTTATGGTATAACCTTTTCCCCTCTCTTTATATTATTTTCTAAAACCATGTTATATAGTTGTTATGCTGCAGAAATTTCATCTCAAAATTTCTCTCTATTTTTCTCAAGGAATTTTCTTGTTTTATTTATGTGAATACCCAGACCTATTTCGTTTCTATGGGTGTTCATAGATACAAAAAATGATATATTTGATTCTGGAATTTACATACATGTAACCCTCACTCCCTTTCCATGGGTTATAAATGACATAACGATCTTATTTTTATGCACTTTTAAAACGTCATGATTTTGAAGTGAAACCCATTTATTTTACTCTCTTTGGGTTATTTATGAAATGTTTGATTATGATCTATGTGGATCACATGAAACTAAAGAAATATTATGGGTTCACCCTGATAGCGCTCCAATGCATTGGGTAAATAATTAATCTCTAGAGATGACAAGTTTCATGATACCTTGGTGAATAACCTTGGTAATTTTTATGACACCTCGGGGATAAAACTTGGTGATATGTTCATGAATGTATAAATGAAATGTTGTATCCACATATTAAAGTTATGATTCATGTTCTTTTTATTGTGATATTTTTATTCTTATATTTCTCATGCCTTTATGACTTTTATCATGTTCTTATTAATAGTGCTCAAGATCACATGTCAACTGTTTCACTTGTTTTCCTTACTGAGCCTTCTGCTCACCCTTTCCTTTGATGTATGTCTCCAGGATATGAGATGAATTAATTTTACTTAGTATGAACCTATTATGAAGCCTTTAAAGTGGTTTATAAGAATTTTTTATGTTGTTTTCATGTATTATATTCCTGATTTCCAAGACACTAGACTTTAAAGATCCTCTATTTGTAAAATGTAATGAAAAGTTATGTAATAAAAAGGCAGGATGCCATAGAAACTCGACCCCCATCCCCTGAAAGCCTATATAACCTCAAAAGAGATAAAACAAGATCCAAATTAAACATACCTGTGACTCTAAGGGTGTTACACCCCCTTGGGTGTTCATAGTAGTGTGATAATCTACTTCTATCCTTTATTTCACAATGGTCGTAAAGTATTAGTTGAGGTATGAGATTTATGAACTCATCTTCTATCTTATAGAATAATATTATTTTTTATATTATTGTGATTTATTACAAGGGAACCCTATTATTATTTTCCTATGTATTTAGTTACATATTCTTGAGTTCTAATGGTGGTGAGTAAGGGTTACATGTGGAAAAAACTCCTTTAAGAAGGAATGAAATTAAATAAAGATGATAAACTGTTTAAGACTAATTTGAAAGGGGTAAGAGTGAACACATGTGATTTATGGGGTTTCTTGATATTTTTTATGTGTTGGTTTTATTAACTAATATTTCCTACTAGTATTATCTTGTTGGAAAACCCTAACACCCACACAATAAAAATAAATACTTAAAGACAATAATGCAAAGTGGATTGTTGAAATACGATATTATAAAGAGATATTATTATTACCGAATGTTATAATTTATGTTGTTCTTTATGTTGTCTAAACTTGTGGTTATTTATGGTTAACTTGGTTGGGTCAAATTGGTGGGGTTGGTAAGGGAGTATTTGTGTGTTGTTTTTTGTTGTTTCCATCATTAAACATTTATAAACTAGTTTATGGGTTCAAGGAAAAATCTAGAAATTGATAAATATGGTGTTAAATAAAATCAATGATGGATTGTGAAATTTAATATAAAATGAAAAAATGGGATGATCGATATGAAAATTATATTGGACTGGTTATGAGTTGGTAAAGTCTAAAATTAAATAATAAATGAGTTGTTAATAATTATTGATGATTGAACTGAATGGTTGTTAGCTGGGTTGAATGTAAATGGTGGGTTGATGAATAATTTCCAATAATTAATGGGGAATGAATGAAATAATTAATTTAATGAGGCTGGTAAATGGTAAATAGTGGGATTGAAAAATTATGTGTAAATATTAAGTTATTGACTTTTTGGTTTTTATATCGTATATTTGGTTATGCTATTAATGATGATTTGTTGCGGAAAGTGATGTTTTGGTGCATGGTTATCATGTTTTTATTTTGATTTTGTGGATGTGGTTTTGGGAATGTGATATAGTGAATGGGTAAGGTAAGTGAAAACTTACAGACTGTGATGGACCTTAGTTGGTATATGCTTATGGGCTGGATGGCTTGATGTAGGAATGTACATACTGGATGTAATGGATTGATGTTATAAGTACGAAATATGTAGTTGAATAAATAATGTAGTGGTGATGATTATACATGTAGGTGGTCATTAATGGTTGGAGTAGGAAATTTTTTTGATGACATTCATGTTCATAATACCCTACTGTGATGATAATTACGTGGTTATGGTTGAGATGAGGAGGATTTGGATATGCGGTTATGGGTGGGGGACATGTATGAAAGGGGGAGAGTATGAGGTTGATGGAATTTGTGTTTAACCTAGTGGTGTATGGATGTAGGGATGGATTATTTGTGTTATGGTTTGGGATATATGGTTTTTAGTACATGGATATGTGGTGATGTGGTTCCAGACATGCATTAATACCCTTATAGATATATGGTGATGCATTTATAGAGATGTGGTGATGTGGTATGTGGTATGTGGTGGTGGGACAATGTCCAAGGATGTGATATCATGATTTTTAGATATGTGATATGGTGTTTAGTTATGGAATGGAGTGATGGTTGATGATATGTGGTTATTGTTGTTTCATTATCACATCATTGGTTAGTTGATGGGGGATTATCCTACCAACTTTCTACCAATTTTTTTTGGAACATTCTATGAACAGATAGGTACGAGTAATGGTGTATTTATGGGTCCTTTTAATTTTTTTATTTTGATGATAGTTGTGGTGATAATGATATTTATCAGTTACTGGTTATGGAAATAGTTGAAAATCTTGGTTGGAAAATGGTTGAGGATATTTTGGGAGATAGAATAAGTTATGGTAAATTGTGTATAATATGCTATTTGAAGATTATATTTCTCATGATTATTTATAATTATATTTTTGGATATGCTTTACTTGGTCAATATCAATCTTTATTAATATTTTATATTTATTACACATGGATGTTGATTTGTTTAGAAGGATAATATTACTAAGTACTCCCAAGTGCTCACACCTCCATAGTTTACTAAGTGCTTTTTTAGATAGTCTGAGGATGACATGAGCTAATATTTGGATAACTTCGATGGTGATGGGGAATGATTTGGGGTTTTGGTAGCTTGTACCTACATGTATTTTTTATGATAATTTTAGTACATATAGGTGACATGTGGGTTATGAATTTGGGTTATGGAGACTTATTATTTAATGGAAATATTTTTTTATTGATTGGTGGATTTTTTTTGAGAGGGCCAGTTTGGGATATGTTCAACACTTGGGGTGGTGAATTAGTGTTGGTGAATTTGTATCTAATTTAATCTTTTAATACCTTTATTTTTTACCTATGTTATTGGTTAATTGATTGGACCTATCATTTTCTATTCTCACATTCATTTTGAATTAAATATATCCAAACACACACACACACACACAAGGGGAATAATAGATTTAGAAATTTCACCTTTCAAAATGAAAGTCCAATCCTTGGTGTGATCTGAAAAACCCCATGATCATATGACCCAATAGTATCAAACTATGATAAAAAATGAGAATGGATTATCCAAAACTCAAGTTTCACATCTCTTGATTCTTTATAATGAATCCCATGCTTTAATATCATCCATATAGGACTTTATACTATCTTCCAAAAGTGTATAATAAATATCTCTTAACAACAAGAAAATACTTCACCAATGTAGTCCCTACATGTTATTGATGTGCTACCCAGGTCTTTATTCAATTCGCTTACTTTCACAACAACCTGAAAGAAACACTTCTTCACTAAAATAAATTGAAAGATACTATTTATTTCCCTTACAAATTCCAGACCTTCTTCCTTCAGTGGAAATTGGAATGAACAACACCCTCTTCTTCTTCCCTCATCATCTTCTTATTTTTTAGGGTAATAGTAATGCACTAGGAAATTATTTTCTTTTTTTCTAATTTTACACTTATATTTTTCTCATAATGTTAGAAGTGTCTAATATCCTATCTTCTTCAATAATGAAATCTTTTTTTGTTTGATGCAGAATCAACTCTCAAAATCTCACCATATTTTTCACTTCAACCTATAGAATATATGGTTTGTAGTTTCAAATACCTTATATTACCTTACTCTTATCTTATTATATCTATTTATTTAACCATGTGAATACATTATTTTGAATCTTTACAAATTACAAGATTTTAAAATTCTTGAAACTTTGGATTTTGATTATTTGAAACACCTAAAGACTCGAATCCCTCTGAATCTTCTACAAAATTGCTTCTTTCCAAAACTATCTAAAGTGTATATATAGGCATTAAAAACTATCATAATTCTTCATCTACCTTAAAAATATATCCTTGAAATTTTATCCTTTATTCTAGAAAACACAATATAACAAAAATATATGCATGCATCCATGCATGTATCGGCTGTGGTCATTGATCCTTCATTAAAGGCATAAAAATACTTATGGATTATTATTACCTATTCATCATATACTACAATCATGATAAATCATATGATTATATTTATGTCAATTAAGAATAGATTACCTAGAATCGACAGATATAAAATCCCATAGAATATATTATTATGTTTCTCCCCTATCAAGGTTATATGAAATACACTTTACTATGATTGAGAACCATACAACATTCATGAACCTTACATTATTTATAAGGTTAAATGAACCTTATTAGCATATCAACCTTATGAGGCTTAGGAACTTTTGAGTTCTAAAACTTATGATAAATAAACCTTATAATTCTCCTTTATCAACCTTATGGAGAATAACCAAGACCTTATAAAATACATACCTAAATATTCTTATTTTTATATTCTAAATTCATGGATAAACTTTTGATAATATTATTCTAGGATTATCTCCACCAAATTTGTATTTTAGAGAAAAAATATTAACAAATTTTGGTGATCTTATCCTATAATAATTTTTATCTTTTTTTGATTCAATATAATAATTTCCTATCACTAGTTTTCCAGTGAAATCATGAAAATATTTTAGAATCATGAGATCATTATGATGAACTCATGAAAGCTCCTTCTAATGATCCTATCAAGCATAATCTAATAACTATTCAATATGAAAACACTGGTGTGGAGTGAACTGAGATGCATAAGGAAGACAACTGAAATGGTTCCGTATCAGCATAAAATCACATGGGTTTTGAAAGATGAATAATAAAAGTATTTATTGAACCCTATATTTATTTCTTAGTGAGGACATAAATTCCTTATAACCAAAATCACTCCATTAATGGATCAAAAAAATCCCTTAGGTATTCCTTTCATAGTGGGTCTACTATGTCACCCTACATGGTAGCTCTTTCTCTTAGCCCCACCCTATACTATCCTCAGGCCAGTTTTGACTAGTACCATCCTTCACACATTCCTTCATTACTAGATTTACTTAAATATTGGACAACTTTACTTGATGTATGGATACTTGGGTAGTTCTAGTCTGAGGGCTGACCATATTTTTTAGCCTCCTCTACCTTTTAAATTCCCTTTGTAAATTCACCATAAATCTTTACAATAACATATAATAACGTATTTCAATTCCAAAACATGAACACTAATTTTATTTATATTTCCTTTATGTTATATAAGTATTTTTCATATAATGTTATACTCTTTAATATTGTAAACACAAGAATAGAACTATTCAAAAACCTTCACAACAGAGATAGATAATTGATCATTATAAGTTCTCCCTGGAACTCAAATATTCAAAAATATCTTTTTCCTTTAATAAGAATGAATATAAAATCCAAGAATATAAGGGAAAGATATTCTATTATCATATAAATAATGATAAGTAATTCACAATCCAACTTCAAGGTGTGTCTTTCAACATTTATTCACACGATATAAAGTAACACCTTACTTGTTAACTTATTCTCAAAATTATTAGGAAATCCAACCAACTTCTAACACATTATTATTGAATACATATTGACATAAAAATTAATGAAACTTCATGTTCATTGAAAAAAATAAAATACACATACAAAGTGGGATCAATTAACCCCACATTTGTATTTTTTATTTATACCAACTCCAAAATGAAATTTCAACCTATGTTACTATTTTTATCTATTTTTCATTTGTTATATTTCTTTATCTAACATTTTTCATCAACTAATTTTAATTTTATTCTCTCCCCTAATTGAAAATACATTAAAATTTCATGAGAGAGGATGGTATCGATCCATTCTCAAGCAGCATGGCATAAATAATCTTACTTTAAGTCTTTATGATCCATGATCGGTGTAGAAAATAAGTGGACTTGATTTAGATAAAAAAGTTTTCAATTATAAAAGGAATATGATACCTACTGAGATAACTTGGGGTGTCCATGGGTTAGTTCAGGTTGAGTCGAGGGTGTTTCGGGGCCTGACCGAACAAAGAAAGGTCATATCGGTTTACCCGATGCATGGACAAAGGACCCAACCCACCCAAACCACTATGGGTTAGGTCAGTTAGAGTTGGGTTATATCTATAAAACCGGACCTAACCTAACCCAACCCATTGGATCCGGACCCAGACTTGGACCCAACCCCCCTAGCCCCTTACAACAACCCCACCCCCTGCAGCAGCCCCCAAGCCCCCAACCCCTACAACACCCCCATCATCCCCACCCCCACCCCACCCCACCCACCCCACCCATCCCACCCCCTATAGTAGCCCCCATCCCCCCTAGTAGAAGCTGCTAATAGCAGCCCCCCAGTACCTGCCCAACCCCCACCCCACCCCCACCCCTTGCAGCAACCCCCATCCCCCACCAGCAGTATCCCCCTACAACCCCTACAGCAGCCCCCAATAGCCCCTTTATAATAGTCCCTAGTTTTAAAATTATATATAAATCAGTTTTAGAAATGGGAATCATAATCCTCATGCATTTTCAGTTATAAAATATACTAGACTCACATGTATATTATTATTAAATATCCACATATGGAGTTATAAAACCACTTTATATATCTAGGGAACAAAAATTTAAGAACTGGTGTGAAACCATAATTACAATGGGTAAAGATCTGTTATAAACATCATAGAAAAAGGAAAAATAACACACCAAAATTGAGGGTCATAGCCTTAAACAATCAAAAGTGTTCCCCACTCAAAATTATTTCCTCATATCATTGATTAATAAGCACTGGACTATCTATATTCCATCATTACCTAGATATCATATCTCATAACCCATGATCATTATAACTTGACAGACGCATCCTAGGAGACTCACTTTAGTGTCTATAAACATTAAAATTCTTTGAGATACCACTATACAATCACATTAATGATTAGTTTTCATGACACCAAATCCCTAATAAAATATCTTAAGATCAGAAACCAGACTCCCTACTGTGATACTTTTATGTTCCGACTCACTACAGACTACACAACATCATGTTATTCAATCCAAAATTTCAGAAATGTTCCACTCACCATATTTAAAACACTATGTAGATTCATCAATAACTATATCGATCCACTCATCTCCTTGGTATTTTGTAGAACACAGTGGTTGTCACATCATATTTCATATTCATAAAAGGCTACAACTCATCACTCACATGAGATTCGCTTCTTAGTTTAACCATAATCCAGAAGGCCGTTGGGAATTTAAAATACCACCCTAGAGACTTCATCTCTCATATTGATTATACCTCATTCTAATGATTCTTACTAGTTAACCCAAACCTACCAATTCCTAGATAAACTTTTCTCTATCGCATGAATGACATAACATTGAAGGGTTAAACCACATATCTACATTTAAATCAAATTAATATGTATCACACATTTCCATTGGCTATCTCATACCCAATCACACCAAAATCATGATCATTTATCAAATCATGGTAGAATATCATGACTTGAAAAAATGTTATTGAGGAAATGTAATGAGTCCTTAACTCTAGTATGATATCACTTCCCATAAAATTTATCAACAACCTCTGAGAAATATGTTTCAAATGTTATCCGTGGTTGATTAAACCTAATTATTATTTAATCTCACCATCCTAATCTATCAATTAGGCCATCCCAAACTATATACCACATATATTGGGTAAAAACTGAATATCTTATCCAAAAGGTGAGAGAGTAATCAAATAAATTATCACATAATAGTGAACCACTTCCACTGTTGTTTATTGAATCATATACCCAAGAAAGCATAAAACTCATTGAAATCATACCATTTAGTGAAAATCATGACTCTATGATTCATAACCCAATTATCCTAGGCTCAATTCAAAATTAGGTGATAATTATTTCTATGAATATTAATCACATATCTCACAAGAATCACTATTTGTGCCTTCATTTATCATCATACCAATAGATATCCATAGGATTAAATTCATCACTATACCACTTGTCACCTATCTATCAATCCAATAACCCAAAGTATCTACCTATACATTACAAATCTATGGTATCCATATCCGAGGGATAACCCCTCATTCTCTTGGCATACTTTCATAAATCACAATTCATCTAGTACATAATTAAAAAACATCCAATAATTTCGGTCACATAATAACAACATAGAAATCATCGATATTGGTAAAATTATTTAAAATATAAACACACACATGCACTTTGAATCACATAGGTGCATGAAGAAATTAACTAAGACTTTATCATTTCTTATGAATAGTAACCTTTAAAATAGTTATATAGAATGGCCATCAAAGTCCTATAATATTTTGAAGAATACCATAAGACTACAAAAACTACTATGAAAACCTGAATTCAAATGTTAATAGTGATTCTACACCAGAGAATATCATTATAAACAAAAAAAATATTAAGAAGGTTCCATTAACAAACATGTCTACCATAAACAAAATTACTGACTAGTAAAAACTTAAAGGTGATGTAATAAGAATTTGAACATAAAAAAGGAATTTTCTTCTTTAGGCATAAAAAGTAATAACAATCCTACAAATAAATTCATGGCCTACAAATACATCAAACCAAACTAAGAAGGTATCAACCATAAAAAGATTCAGGCTTTAATCCTTATCAACCTCCAACCATCTATATATTTAAACAATACTTTATATATAAATTTAAGTCAATAATTGACTAAATTTGATGTCATATTAGTATTATATAACAATAAATAAGTTATCAAGAGGACTTATAGACTTGCGCAAAAATTGTTTTGATAATCCAAAAAATATAACCATCCCACTAGATTCTACTAACTTGATCATTTTAAATGAGGGGTTTTTCTTTTCCTAATAATAACATTAAGAAACATATACCGGTTCAATTCCATTTCATATCAAATAAAATAATTGTAAAGAGGAAAACAAAAGAAAAAATTAAGAATAAAACCTTACTTTTTTTGAGGTACAAAATATGGAAATGTCAATCTATCAACTCATTTAAGGATCATTTCCATTTAGATATCATGTAATTTAATGAATATAATTGTGAAACCAGTGGGGTGTCAAGTGTTTGAATGTTCAGTTTGAATCTAATGACACATTTTGGATCAAATCATGATGAATAAATATGTCAATCACTTTAATTTTCAATCACCAATTAGAATTTGAAATTGTGTGGGTATAAAATAGAATAGAGGATTTGTGTTAAACTTATAAAGTAAAAAACATGGTTATAGGTTCTTAGGTTTATGAGAAAACTAAAAAATTATACTTTTAATAATATATAAAATTTTTAGTTTATCCAATTTATCAATTATGATTTATAAGATATATACAGAGTAAAATAAAAGGGTAGTTTTTTAGGGATATAAGAACATAAGAACTATATTATTTGAAAAGAATTTTTAAATCAATCATAAATTTATACCTTAATGAAGAGTGATTCATCATCCTTTTTTATTAGAATTTAGATAGTGAAACTTTGATCATGAATTGTGGTGTATGATGACATATCTTAAGAAAACAAAAATAAGAAAGAACAATTCTATATTTTTATTTTTCAAAAAGAGGTTTAAAATTGATAAATGTCAAATGATAAAAATTAATTATATTTTTAATGGTACTTAATTAAATAAATTCCAATTCCCCTAGTTTCTTTATAATGTAAATTTGTTTACACTTTATAAAACAATTTTTTGAGAAAATTAATGCCTCAATAATGTTGGGATTCAAACAACCATGAAATAGATCAAGGACTCATCCTCCTATACTAAAAGTAGACTCTGAAGATTCTATAGTTAAAGGAATTTATACAATATCTCTAGAAATGCATGAGATAACATGATTCTTTCTTTCCTTTCCTTTCCAAAAACTTAAAATATCAAATCCATTAAAATCATCCTCAAAATCTTCAATCTCTAGATATATTTCTTGTTCATTCCTTTGTCATGTTAATTTCCTTTTCCTTTTCTTTGATCTATTTTCATATTTCCATTTCTCATCATACTCAATATTGGTACTATAATCAATCATATGTGACTCTTGATGAGAACTTGACTCACATTTATCAATAGGAATGTGATATTTTTATTTATAAAACTCCCAGAGACTATACCGAACCTCTGTTAATTTAATGATAAACCAATTCTGGTCTTAATCATCCAACACAATTTCAAAAATATCCAAAAAATATTCTAATTTATATTAGGGATCAAGAAAAACTACCACAAGTAAGATAGAATTAAAATTGGAACCAACACCCCAATACTTGTCCATCTCAACCTTTATTTCAATAGCCATTGCGCTCAGAGTAATATCATTAATTTTAATCCATTTTTTGATTTTTATATATATGTCACAAAGAGTTTGAAAGAAAGTGTTACATGTCACATGCATAGAACTAGAAAACTCAATTGCTCCATCATAAAATATTTTTAAAAACTTGAAAAATACACAAGCATGATCCCAATCATGTTCTGTAGGAGCCCCACCTTCATAGATAAGATCACTTATAAAACTTGAATCCTCTTCAAGGTGAATAAATTATTTCTCATACTTCTCTACAAAATCCAAAATAAAGTAAAAAGAATTAAAACTAGTAAGAACATCAAGAATTATGGTCTGTTTACTAGGAATTTTTAACTCCTTGACGATGCTCTTGAAAAGATCCAATCTTGAAGGTGAACTTCTCAAAAATTTGAAGGAAAATTTGATTCTAGCAACTGATGTTGATATTTCCTTTATACCATCACTAACAAAAAGTTTTAAAATATGTTCACAACATCTCATATGCATATAATCTCCATTAATAATAGACCCATTCTAATCATTAACCCTCTTCACTAAATAACCAGTCATTGTATTATTAGAACTAGGATTGTCCATGATAAAAGTATTAATGCTTTCAATCCCAAATTATTTCAATGACTGTTCTAATACTTGGATAATTTTTACCCCTTTATGATATACATAAAAAATGGATTATTTTTTATTTAATATCTAATTATCATCAATAAAATGTGCAGTCACACACATATAATTCATATTCAGAATTAAAGTCCATGTGTCGGTTTTAAGACATACCATATGAGAGAACATATTAAACATAGACTTCAATTTTTATTTATTGGTCAAATATAACTACAAGAAATCCCTAGAAACTATTTTTCTAGATGGAACTTGAAATTGAGGTTGAAAAACTTTAATAAATTCTCTAAAACATTGATTCTGAACATATTTAAATGATAACTCATCAATGATTATCATTTTAGCAAGAGTTATTCTACACTCTTATTGGTTAAAATTAGCTACTGAAATTTTAACTATCCCATAATCCTCATCTTTACACTTATTTATAATAACAATAGTGGTTTTAACTTTCTCAATATTTTTATGAGGATTTTTTTTTCATTTCCTATTCAAATTACTAGTTCCATGTTGTCCAGATATGCAAGAGTAATCTTTTCCACAATAATTACAAACATACCTTTCATTTTTCTTAGAAAAATGATCCCAATCTTGAGAAAAAATTGAACCGGTAGGAGGTTTGTGAATTTTTACCTTTTTAATATACCTATTAAAATTATTTTCATTAACTGGTACACTAATACTCCCCCCTCTTATTTATGTAATTGAATGCGTAGTTAGAGTAGACCACATATGACTTTGGGTTCCTGAAACAATTGGATGATTAGAACCACTTATTTTATCACCTTCCATGAATGGAAAGACTATGTATGCTATGAAACACCCCTAAAATAAGAATAAGAAATTGGTTTGAGTGGGTTTTATCATCAGAAACACAACATAATAGGGAATAAAATAAGAAAGAACATGATAAAAAAAGAAATAACTACTTACCATGCCAGACCACATGCATTATAGTAGGAGGAGGAGGTTATATAGGGGGGATTTATCCCAATTCCTCATGAGGTATTTTTTTGGGGGAGGAGGCAAGAAAGGGGGGATTTTCTAGGAGGGTTTAGAGGTGTGAAAGGAGGCAGGGGGAGAGGAGGATGAAAGAAGGGTTTTCTCATGAGGGAAGGAGAAGACAGAAGAGAAGGTGAGGGGTTGGAAAACTTGTGGAAAGAGGACAGTGAGGGAGCAAGGTTTTGTTTCACTAGTCTCTCATGAGGGAATAAGGAAAGAAGGATTTAGTAGGGTTTTTCCATGTGAGGGAAGGTTGGGGTCTAGGGGAGGAGGAGGAGAAGGAGAATGCAATGAGATGGAGGGAGGTAGGGGAGGGGAGGGAATGAATGAGGTCAGTCGATGAATTTCAAGGGGTTTTTTATACACCCATCAGGTCATCGGTCGAGTTGGGTCTATATGTCACTAACCCAAGACCTGACCCAACCCATGCAGGGGTTGGACCAACATAAACCCAATCTGATTTTTTTTTCATGTAACCCGACCCAACCTGATTGGGTCGGGTCAAACCCGTTAGGTTAGGTTGGGTCTGAATACCCCAAGAGATAACACTACTTTGAACCTATATTAAATGGCCATTAAAAACTTTTTTAGGATGATACAGGTGATTAATACCAATTTGAATAAATATTCTCACAAAATATTTCAACCTGAATTCTTGCACTCACTTCAACACATAGGTTAAAAACATTCCAGTAGAAGTATCTAGTTTTAAACTTTAGAAAACAAAACAGAATCTTCTTTAATTGTTCAAATTCATGTCATTATTTAATTTTTTCCTCATAATTAATGTTATGATTTGATCCTTGAAACCAATGCTAAGATAATATTAAATCACACATTGTCAATGAAATCTTTTTAAGAACCTCACAGAAATTCAAATTTGTATGAAGTAATACTTTTAACAGCTTCTCAAAACATTATTCACATATCTCTCCCCCAAGGTGACACTTCACATAATATTTATCAAGGTGGATCTCTTCTATAGATAGATTTCAATATGTTAAAAGTAGATAATTCACCAAATTAGATCACTTTAAGTGGATGTCAAGATTTGATATCTTTCACACCATTATTAAGAATGATGTTATTCAACACTTTTTCTATAAAATATCAACTATTGGATCATTATGGGTTGGGGGATTCTTTGTTTAGCTATCCATTTTTGATATCTTTCACTCCTTATCAAGTTATACTCATGAGAAAATGCTTCACCTTCAATTCAATGCATTGTAATCACACAAATCAAACACCAATAATAGTGAATAAGGTAAGACTTTTTTCTTTAATTTGAACTAAAAGGTTGAACATATTTTCTCAACTAAGTTTCTTCATTCTTCATCTTACCACATATATTTTTCAAATTCAAGTTTTATTTGGAAAACATGTATCTATTTATAGATTCATCTTATTTGTGTGGTGTCATTATTTTTTATTTAATCCTTAAGGTACAACAATCACTTGGTGCAATATTCATCTTTTTTAGAATTGTTTCTTAGGACAGTAGGACTTTTAAACAAACCTTTGATTTCTTTCCAACCTCTTTTGACCTTCCACACAAATCTACTAAAAATATTATTTCATATTTTTTTAACCACCACTCAGGAAATTCAGATTACTTACATGGAATTTCCTTGTTCCATTTAAAACAATATTTTACTTTTGTTTCTTCCATATATACTACCTTATTCAAATCAAATATCCAAATTACCATATATTATTTAGATATATTAGTAGCCTTTATGGAATTTCCATATATAATCTTGAGAGTGTTTTTTAGGACATCAGTCTCTTTAGATGTCACAATCCTCTTAGTCTTCTTGATTTTAATTTGAACATAATTTTCCTTGTACTTTCTATCCAAGTATTTCTCATTAATCTTCTCTTGAAACTTCTATGGAGTATTCTTTTTTGTAAATTCCTTCATATTAATTCATAGGGGAAACATTCTTCCTTTATTTAGATTTAATGGTGTTATCATTTGTTTTGTTTTATACATTTTCTTTTCTAAATTAAACAATCATGTATCACTCCTTTAACCACACTAATTGCAAGTTCCCCAATGATATTTTATAATTTCAAATCTATTTGAAACATATAGATTTTTACCTTTGAACTATGAGTTTTCTTCATCTTTGGATTAATCCCAATTAATGTAGGAATTATTTAAACTTAAACAATTTATATATTGTTCCAAAAATCCAATTCTTGGTTCGAAACTTGTTGCAACACCAACAATTCCCCAGAAATATGGATCTCTTATTATGAGATTCATGTTGACCATTTTTTTAGAATTTATAAAATGATGTTTTTGGTAATTATTCATCACTAGTTTAGATTATTTTGGGGAAATTTATTTTTCACACATTATTATATCCACCCTTGACATGGAGTAATATCCATTTTTTTCATTGATTTTTATACACATTTTATTGAAACCTTCACTATTTATGAAAACAGATTTAGAAGAAAATTTACAAATTGAAATGGTTGGTACCTATTCCTTTGATATTTTTGAGGATAGATCATTAGATTATTTACATATATTATTTTCCATAAATAGTATCCTTTTTGAACATGAACATTTCTATGAATATTTTATGGTTGTAAATTTTTTTTCTCAACTTCTTATGAATATTTAGGTTACATAATTTCTAGGTTTTATAATTTTACTTCAAACTCAATACATTTCATATTGAGAATATTTATATCATTGTATACTAACTTAAATATATCTTCACACTGATTCATTATTTCAAATTAATCATCATTAATTTTTAAACTTTCTTATAACATTGTGCTAATCTCCATGATCTTCTTGGATTTAACCTCTAATTGAACATTCTTAACATAAAAGTTGCTTTATGATTTTACTCTAATGAATGGATCTTTACTTAAAATTGTTTTATTAACATATCCTTTTAACCTATTTTGTTAAGAAAATCACTCTAAAAACTTGATCTCTTTTCCTTAGGTAACACATTCTTAGATTCTTTGGATCTAACTTGTTTGGAGAGATTTACACAAGATATAAATTTTTCTTCCAAATCCTTCTCCAATATTTCTAAATTTTATTCAATCTAAGTGATCTATTCCTATATTCTTTTAAAAATCCTACAAATCAAAGAAACTATTTCTTTGAGAAGACAATAAAACATACCTTTTAATGAATAAACTGATAATTCTTGTGAATCTATTGAAATGAGACTACTCCCACTAATGATTGGTTCTCATAAAGAATATTTTTGGCATGAATTGTTAGATACCTCATGATCTGTAGAATTCCATGATTCATTTACGGTATAAATATTTTCCATCACCTTGGTGGTAGGTTGAACCAAATTTTTTCCTCCATTAAAATAATATCTATCTTCTTTATCATTATTTCATTGAGAAACTGAAAATTATTTCTATTTACTTAAGAGGGAAACTTTCTTCAATCTCTTATTCACTTTATTTTTCCTATTAATTATAGTTTTGGTAGTGATATAATTCTACTAAAAATAATTGTATCTCCTCCAAAATTATACTTCATTGTAAATTTAGAAAGATACATAAATATTTTAAACTAGAACAACTTCAAAATAAAGAATCCAATAAGAGGTGAACTGGGATCCAATAAAAATTAAGAGGACCATTTTGAGATATGTTCATCATCGAGTGGGGATACAAATTAGTGTTGGTGAATTTGTATACAATTTAATATTTTTATCCCTTTCTTATTTACCTCATTCATTGGTTATGTGAGTGGATCTCTAATTATCTATTCTCACCTTCATTTTTTATGCAACACATATAAATATATAGAAACACACACACAATGGGTACAACATATTTACAAGGTTCACATTTCAAAAATGAAAGGTTAATCCTTGGTGTAATCCAAAAATATCATTGATCATATGGCCCACTAATATCAATTTGTTAACACAAAAAATAATGGATTATCTAAAACTAATATTAAACATCTCATAATAGTGTATAGTACATACATTACTTTAACAGTATCCCACCACGTCTTTATATTGACTCTTGATAGAGTACAATACACATCTAGTAACAAAAAAAAAATTCTTCACCAATTTAGAATTTTCATGTTATTAATATATTGCCAAGGTATTATTATTCTTCCCTAAATTTCAAAGTATCATGTAAGAAATACTTATTAATTGTACCAAACTTGTAAGATTATATTTCTTTCTCTTGAAAAAATGTAATAATCCTCTTCTTTCTGTGAAAATTGGAATGAAAAATTTCCTATTCTTATTCCTCTACTTCTTCTGTGTAATAGAAAAACATTGGTATCTTCTTATCTTCTTTTATGATTTGAAACATATGAATTATTCAGAATGTTAGTAGTTTTAAATCTATTATCTTATTTTATACTAAAAGGTTTTTCTTTTTGATAGAGTATCCTCTTTCAAAATATCAAAATATTTTTTTCTTTTACCTATCGAATATATATTATGGGTTGAAATATAAATTACCTTCTATTATATTTATAATGTGTTCTTATATTTATTAATAAAATTGTGTGAATACATTATTAAAAATTTTAAAAAATTATGGAACTTTAAAATCCCTAAAACATTAACTTTTTATTATTTTAAATTCCTAAATACTCAGTTCTTTTAGAATATCCCACACAAAAAAATCTTTACAAAATATCTAAAATCTATATATAGACATGAAAAACTATCACAGGTCTTCATATTAATTCAAAACCTATCCTTGATAACTTCTCCTTAATTCCAAGAAACACAATCTAGCATAAACATATGCATGCATCCATACATGTATCAATTGTGTTCGTGGATCCTTCATGGTATGAAACTCCTTATGAATTATTCTTCCCTCTTCATCATATTCTAGAATCATGAAAAATCACATCATGATATTTATGCCAATTAAAAATAAATTATTTATCATTGATTAATATAAAATTAACCAAAATATATTATTCTATTAATCACTTTATAAGGTTCTATAAAATATAATTTATAATTACTGGGAACCTTATAAGGTTCATGGACCTTATGTGCTTCATAAAGTTAAAAGAACATTATTAGTGAATAAATATTATGAGTCTTGGAACCTTTTGAGGTCTAAAAATTATGACAAATTCAACCTTAAAATCCCCCTTTATCAAACTTATGAAGAACAACCTGAACCTTATGAACTCTATACCTAAATCTTCTTCTTCTTCTTCTTCTTCTTATAATATTATGAATTCATGCATGAACTTCAAATAATATTCTTATCAGATTATCACCATCAAAATAATCTTCTAAAGTAGGAAGTTTAATAAATTTTAGTGATCTTATAATACAATATTTGTTATCCTTTTCTGATTCATCACTATTTCTTGTCACCTATTTTCTAGTGAAATCATAAAAATATTTTGAAATGATGATCTCCTTATGATGAAATTATGAAATATCCTTATTATGATCCCAATAAATATTCTCTAATAATTATTCAAAAAAAAACATAGGTGTGGAGTGAAATTATTCATGAAAGGAAGACAATTGAAATAGTTCCATATTAGCCCAAAATCATATGGGTTTTAAAGGATAAATAGTGGTTGTGTTTAGTGAATCCTACATTTATTTATTGGTGGGGGATGTAGATTCCTTATTAACCACAACACTCCATCTATGGATCAAATAGATACCTTAGGGATTCCCCACCCAATGGGTCACCTATGTCAGCACACATGATAACTCTTTATCCTAGTGCCACCCCGTACTCTCCTCAGGCTATTTCCAACTAGTGTTAGCCTTCACACATATCATCCTCACTGGCTTGACTTTGATATTAACAAAATTTATTTGATGGGTGGTTTCTTGGGTAGTTATTTCTTGAGTTGTGACAACATTTTTTTGGCTTCCTCTACTATCTAAATTCCTTTTGTAAATACAAAAAAAATTAAATAAAGTGGAATATAAAAACTTACAGTTCCAAAAATTCAACACTCATTCTCTTTATATTTCCTCAAAATCATCTTAGTATTTTTAATATAGTCTTATACTCTTTAATATTGTAAACACAAGGATATAAATCTTTAAAAAACATTGTTATAGTGATAGAAAATTAATCATTATAAATGATCCATGGAAGTAAAATAATTATAAAACTTATTTTTTCTTCAATATGAATTAATCTCCAATACAATAATCCAAGGAAAATATCTCCCATTATAATATAAATAATGGAAATTAATTCACAATAATAATTCAAGGTGTTTCGTGCAATCTTTATTTATATATTATAATATAACACCATACTTGTGAACTTTTTCTTCTCAAAATTCCCAGGAACTCCAACAAACTTCTAGTATATTATTATTCAATCCATATTGAAATCAAACTAATTGAAAAATTCATGTTAATTTACAAAAAATAAAATACACACACAAAGTGGTATCAACGACCCCCTTGTATTTTTTGTCAATATCAACTCTAAAATGATATTTCAATATGTGTTAATCCATTTATTTCTTGTTCATCTATCATGTTTCCTTCTATAACCTTTTTCATCAACTAATTTTAATTTTATTCTTGCATAATTATTGATAATAAATAAAAATTTCATGAGTGAGTATGGTAACAATCCATTCTCATTAAATTTTATAGCAATCATCTCACTCTATGTACATGTGATATTTTTCTTAGTGTAGAAAACAAGAGGATTTTATTTAGATAAAAAAGTTGTCCACTATAAAAAGAACATGATATGAAATGATATAAAAATAATTTAAACCCATATTAAATGGATTTTAAAATATTTTTCCCGTCAAGATAAGTGATTGATACTAATTTTCATAAAGGTTCTCAAAAAATATTTCAACTTGAATTCCCACACTCACTTCAACACACAGGTTAACAATATTCAATTATAAGTAAAAGTTTTTAAACTTAAAAACACATCCTTGAATCTTATTAAATCTTTCACATTCATATCATTGGTTAAGAAAATTTCCCATTATTAATGTTAATATTTTATTATTGTAACTAAAGATGAGATAATATGAAATCATACCCTTTCAATGAAATATTTACAATAACCTTCTAGAAATTCATATTTTTATGAAGTAAGACTTCAAGAATCTTCTAAAAACATTCTTCACTTTCCCCCAATCAATGAGACACTTTAAATAGTTTTTATCATGGTGGATCTATTCAATATATAGATTTCAAGATTTACCAAGTAGAGAATGAACCAAAATAGATAACTTCAAGTGGTTATTCAGATTTTATAGTGATACACCCATACACATTGTTTAATATGAACGGTTGTTGATCATATTAGATATTTATTTTTCCTAAACTAAACTTGATACAAAGGAATTTTAAAGTGGATATGTGGGGTCAAACCCACAGGGATAAATAGAAGACAAGAAACCTAATGATTTAAACCCCATATAAGGATTCCTCACACTGACTCTTCAAGATTGGGGTTTTCTAGAACTTGGTAGTTTGGATTTAATTCAAATAAAAAATAAGAGATCAGGGTCAAATTCAGGGCTTTAGGAAAAAGATAATCCTAAATAAATCTTGGGATAATCTTATGGCTTAGGCTGTGAAGTGGTGCATGGGCCACTAATTGGTTTTGGTCAAACCAATTAGATCAACCTATGCCACAACTATCCCTTGGTTTAGGTATATCTAACAACCTATATGCATTAAACTTAGCTTCTATACATAATGAATCACATGCTTATGGTCATAGCCTACTAAACTCCAATGAGGCCAGGTTCATTCAATTGCACCTCCCATAGTTACTTCTATGTAAGAGAATGTGATGAACACTTGTTTTTAACCTAATTACTATCCATATGGTTACCAAGGTTTAATTCATGGATTAATTAGGTTCCAAAACACCCCTACTATCAACATCTAACCCTACACAGATTAGATATAGATAAAGGTGTCGATAGAAAAAAAATAAATAATAAGCATGATAAGTGAAATCATAAAGAAATAAAGAAATAGAAAATCCACAATTAAAACAATAAATAATCAATATAAAAAATTAAAATAATTGTAAATACAATCAAACACTTACTCAAAATGAATAAAAAATGAATACATAGCGATAATCAATGAATAAAGGTGAACAATATCACAAATGAGTGTCAAAATATAAACAAGATCACAATGATTGAAAAATGGATGTATGATGGATAAAAATAAAAAGTATTTTATAAATCAACTAAATGATTGAATTAAAACTGTGTTCAGATGAGAGAAAGATGAAAAAAAGAAGAAATGAGAGAAAAACATAGGTCAACTCAGCACTCTATCCATATAGTGATGAAAAAAATATATATTCATAAATGATACATGACATGTAAAGAATTCAAATTGTATATTTTCTTCAATTGTCTTTGGTCTTGACTTTTAGACAATGTGTAGGCTTTACACGCCATGTACTCTAGATAAAAAATATCCTTTGGAAAATTGGACTGTATCTTTGAATCATTTGGATCTCAAACATCACATTTCATGTAAACTCTTCATGTCATGTATTTGATTTACTTTTAGTGGTATTCAGATTTTGAAAATTGTATGATGTGTAATTTATTGACACATCTTGTAAAAGCTTCATGTCATGTAAAATATTCATGGGTTGGTCTGTGGCTATGTAGGAATTCCATGAATGAGGACTACATGTCATGTATGTTATAAATGATTTCTAAAATAAGTTTTTTCAACTTTTTAGCATTTTATAATTTGATTCCAAAATTCCTAATTACTACGAAAACAAAAAAACCCAGTGCATTATTGAATAAAACATGAATAAACCTTAAATTATTGTACCCAAAATGTATATATAAATTCACCCTATAAAATTACCCCATAATTGAAAAATTTATTGTCCTCAATAAAAAATCATCTCAATAGGGATTCTAAATGAAACAATTTTTAATGAAAGAAACATGCATTACAACCAAGAAAATAAAACTAAGTGTAAGTAGAAAAATTCAGTCCTCTAGAATCAATCCTGCAGATAAAATAAATCATGCCTCATGTTCAAGTTCTTTGTTTAGATTCTTTATTCCTTTAATAACAATTTCATAACTATTCCTTAAATTATATACCCATTTTTTAATTTATATTGCAATTAATTTTCTATCATCAGTCAAGGTAAAATAAAACTAGAGTTATGATCATACCATGAATACATGTTCCTAACCATAGGATTTAATTGGTTCTAACATCTCCACTTTGTAAAGAAAAATAAAAAATCAATCATGAGGGATTCAACAATAAGGTTATAATGACTTATAGGATGAGGGTAGGTGGGAAAGTAATAAAAAATCAAGCTTAATAGGAGTGTTAGATGTAAAGTAAAATGAATGATAATCATGAATAGTGCAATGATGTAACTCCTCCTGAAAAAAATGCGTTCATGCTCCAACAACTCAAAGTTGGTCTGTGAGTATATCAATTATGTATTAAGAATATACAATGTTCTTTCCTTTTTCTTTTTATTTATTTTTTATTTTTCTAAAAACATGTTTAGGTCAGATCTCACATCCATCACCTAACCACCTATGATCAATTATAGGATTCATTTGTATATTAAATGTGATTATTGACCTTCCTAATACACAATACAATATCTTTCTCTATATTTATTTATTTATTTTTTCAACAGAATAGGGTAAGAATAGAATATTACAAAAGTAATCAGGGACCACATCATATCAATTAGGTAAAAGTTTCACCATACATATCCTCAATAGCAACATTCAGTATCCATCAATAGTGAAAATTCCTCCACACTTGTTCAAAGGAAAATCATCCATTGTTCCAAGAGAAGGGTAGGAAAGGATAAAAGTCTTGAAACACTTCCATGCTGATAAGATTATTCACGGATTGTACAAGATAAATAAAGAAATATGTATAGGTGTGTCTCAAGAAAAAGTGGATCACAAATATTTCCTTAATAATTTTAAAAGTTTATTTGTTAAATCATAGCACCAATAAGATCTCAATGTATGTTTTGATATGTTTACATGTCCCAAGTATCTCTTAAGAAATATGATCAGAAAATAATATTATAGTGTAAGTCTAAAATCCTCTTGGGAATGGGAGTATAAAAGAATAACTATCAATCACTTAGAGCATAATATCCAATAATAAGTCAATAAAAATAAATTGAAAGATTTTAAAATTATAATTAAAGTACCCAACTCAGCAATCATGCTAAAATTATAAATAGGAATAAAACATGGATTTCAAAAATCACCAACCTAAATTTTTATTTTATTTAAATGGGTATAATGATATTATAATTTTAAATCGTGATTTCATTGAGAAATTTATCCTGTACAAGTGAAAACAATAAATAATACAAGTGTATCTAAAATAAAGCTCAAGAAAGACACCCCTACACTTAAAAGGAGTCAATGTTTACACTATTCTGGAAATCATCATGGGAGAGATATCAATGTAAGCATAGAAAACTGAAATGGAAATTGATATTTTAAAATTAGGGAATTGATAGTTCCCTGTAGTGAATGTCATTCCATGGGGATAATTATTGGATGATGATATGTAAATTGGGATACCTGAAAATATTGTTATAAATAAAAAGGACCTTCGTTAGATAAAACACTAGTTTATAAGGGTTAATTAATTTTAAAGTAGATAAATAGGTAGGTGCATACAGTCAAAATAGGAGAACAAAACTTTGATAAATCTAGTGAGGGAGTACAGTGAATTTTGGGATGACCTATGAAAAAAATGCAAGAAAAATGAAAATAGTGATCCTAAGAACACAAATGAAATAAAGAAAACAAAAATATGAGATGCCTCTCATAAAGTGCTAACAAAGGAATCATCATCCTAACAGATGAATAACGGAATAAGTTAGTGTTGTCTATCTTCTTAGAGGTATGTTGTTTCCTGCAGGAATTGGTGGCTGTTCCATCAAGATCACAGGGAATCTTGGTGGGATTAACCACCTTAGGATGCTATTGACCCTGAATCTTGTGTGGTAGGAAGATAATCCTGGAACATCATGGAGGGGACCCCTACTGATCACAGATCTCAAGCGTAAGCTCCTCAACCTATCTCTGTAGGTCTGCGATATACTAATATATCTTGATTAAGATGCCATAATATGACCTAATAGGCTCTTCAGTGACCATAGAATAAGTAAAAGAGATAGAAATTTCTAAAGTAATGCAGTAGTGAAATGTAAATAAGCCAGTAAGTAGTTCATTCAAAAATGATATCCCATATATATAAGTAATGATTCGTTAGTGAAAAAGGAATACAAGTAGTAAAAAAATGAACATAAAAATAGATTATAAAAGGGGACGGGATTGAGGCATAAATATATATTAAAATCAATATCGTCAATATCCACATCAGAATTACCCTCTTGAATAGTGGGTTCCTATAGATGGACCACCCTATCGATGCCATCTATTGTGGATGGGGATAGTGTATCAAACACTGTGGTGGGTGACATGGTGCTGGAATTAGACTTAATCGAGGATGGAAGGGGTGATGAGCTAATCCTTACTGAGGTTGTGTGTCTGGAAGTTGGATTAATCAAGGGTACCTTAGATGGAGATGGAATGGTGGGGTGCTTTCCCCTCCTAGCCTACTCAGATAGGGACTCCTACTGGGTGGTAGAGTCAGTGATCTCGAGAGAAAGATTGGATGAGGGGATGTGGTGTGGGAATGAATATAGAAGATGGAGAATAAAGTGAGTGTGGGTGGGAAGATTATGGGGATGGTGGAGGGGTAGGGGTAATGAAATGAGATGGTTCTGTGAATGCAATATGAAGATAGTGGAAAATTTATTGCTGGTTATCCAAGATGGGATGGATAAATGGGAAGATGTATATGGGAATGGGTGGTGGGTGCACAGATGCAACAGGGGTAGGTGTGGTGGTTGTGAAAACAAGGGTAGGGGTTATAGTGGTAGTAGGGACAGAGGTTATGGCATGGGTAGCAGTGGTGGATGCAGTGACATAGCCAAGTGAGGTAGGGCCAACTGCATGCGAGGATAGGGAATCAAATATATCCTCAACATATCTTGATGCCCATATGTAGATACACCTACTCTTTTTTATCAGCCCCATATCACGGAGAAAAATAAGGTCGATACTCTCTATTGGGCCGAGGGATGTGTGAGGCCGAGTAGCTTCAAAGGAACTGAGATGCCTAACCATATTGGTAATGAAGGAGCATCCCATTAATGTACATTGATTGGGTAAGGTGGAAAACACTAAATTTTCAAGCCATGTAAATGGATGGTACACCCATGGATAAGGAAATAGTGATCACCTCTATTTGGATAACACTCCCTTGAGCATCACCTCAATCCATTCAGGTGTAATCTAAAGCCTGGTGAAGGATTTGGAGGGTAGCACCACATAGATGGGTTCTCTTCATTTTGAGAGGATCATAAGGAATATGTGGATCTTTGAATATCCTTTTCCTAAATACATGAAGTATCATCCTTTTTTAGCTCATGATGTAGATTTGAAAAAACTAGGGAGGTGAAAAAGTCTGTAGAGTAAATGTTGTGGCTGATGCTAAATTTTCCAAGGGTGATCTCCCATGACCTAGCACCGAGTATGAACCTAACAAAGTCAATGATAGATCAAAGGTGACTAGGAAATTGATTAAGAGATCCTTTAATGTTCCTAAAATACCTAGGTAATGGTTGAGAGGTGAACCTAGTCGACAAGGTCAAGGAACTCCTGGTGATTGTGGATCCTCTCAAGCATGGTGAGGTCCAAGGTTTTGTCAGTCCACATCAGCTTTTCTTGGAGATGGACCAACCTGACCTGATGCTCAGGTGCAGATAAATGAATACAGGGATGAAATTGGGTTTAGGTAGTTCCCTTCGACCCACTAGATGAAGACTGTGAGTCCTAATAGGCAAAAGAAAAGGTAGAGTCACTGGTGGAAGAGGAGGTGGAAGGATCGATGGACAATGGAGAAGAAGTGGTTTTCCCCTTCTTGGGTGGTGTAGGTGACTCATCATTCTTAAGCATACAATTAATAGGATAGGTTCAGATGGTTTGGTGTAGGATACAGTAGAGGAAGAGGAAGGATAAGGGGAATGAGTGGAGTGAAAAGAGATGGGAGTAAGAGGGATGCCCTATAGTGAGGGGTGACATTGAGTGGTGGTTTGAAAGCGGGGGGCTGCACATGAGAAAGGGGAAGGGAGGTGGGAGGTGATAAATGTGAACCTAGAGTTCACGGGATCTTAAAGTCCCAAAAATTTACACTTCATTTAATGGATACTCAACATGTAAAGTTTGGTTTTTTTTCTGACCTTCTAAATTTATACACCATGTAAGGGTTAGATGACATGTATTTGGCCTTTTGTCACCCCTTTTGAGACAAGTCCTATTAACAAGCTTCTAGAAGCACCAAAATTTATTAAATACTAAAATAACTTATCTAGACTATTAAAACTATGTTGGGTTTCCTTCCAGCCAGTGCTTCATTTAATATTGATGTCTATAATATTTTCAATTTAAGTGAATTTTATAGTGACGATTCACCCCTCTTGGAATGGATACAAATATATTTTTAACCCTTTACCATTAAATTTGAATGGTTATTCCCCTCATTTATGAATTTCAATAGCTCCATAAGGGAAAACCTTAATGATTTGGTAAGGACCCATCCATTAGGATTTTAGATTTCTAGGAAATAATTTTAATCGAGAATTGAGTAACATAACTTTATTCCCCTATGTGGAGATTCAGAAAATAATTATATGGACATGCCACTTCTTTGTCTTTTATTTACAAATTTTTGTATTCTACTAAGAATCCTTCCTAATTTCTTCTAGCTAATCTAGTTGGATCATTCTAACTTCTCTAGATTTTTGAGCATCCATGTTCAAATTTTTTATTTCCTAATAAGATTGGTGATCCAATTCTACTAGAAGATAGAACAAATTCCCATACACAAGTTGGAATCAATTAGTTCCAATGGGTGTCTTGTATACTATGAGATATGCCCAAAATGAGTCATCTAGTTTGATACTCAATCCTTTTGACTTGTGTTAACTATATTATGAAGAATTTATTTAATTTAATTATTTGAAAATTCAACTTGTCCGCTCATTTGTAGATGGTTAGGAGTACCAGTTTTATAGTGAATTTCATACTTTCAAAGTAATCATTTCACAAAATTATTTTTGAAATGTGTTCCTAGATCACTAATGAGTAATCATGGGAATCTGAATCTTGATAAGACATTTTCTTTATAAAATTCATGACCAATTTTGTTGTGTCATGAGTGGTCACCTCATCTTATACCCATTTTGAGATGTAGTCAATGCTAATTAGGATATAAAATTTCCCATGAGAATTAGGGAATGGTACCATAAAATAAATCCCCATACATCTAAGAGTTAGACTTCCAGAATGGTATTTTATGGAATTTCATTTATTTTTTCTATGGTGCCTGTCGGCTAGCACTGATCACATTTTTCAAAAAAGTTAATTGTATCTTGATGAATCATGGGACATAATAACCCAATTTGAAGGATTTTATCCATGGTACATTTAGGTACATGATTCCCTCTATCTAGTGATGTATGACACATTTTTAGTATGATTTGTACTTTGTATTTTTGGGATGTATCACCACATTAATCCATAAAAAAAACACTTAAAAAATAGTGGATCATCCGAGTAGTAATGTGATGCTTCGACTAAAAATATTTTCCTTTGTTGATAGGTGAGGTATAGGAGAGTGATCCTATGGTGAGATAATTTGAAATATCTAAAAACCATGGATGGGCTTGGGTTTTTATCATGAAAAGGGTTTTTTCGGAGAATTAATCTTCAATGTCAAGATTATCATCATCCTTATTACTAGAAAGTGGAGGTCTAGATAAAGGATCATGATAACGTTCTCATTCCCTTTTGTATCCTTGATTACTATGTCAAACTATTACAACATTAGGATCTACCATATAAAATGTGGCTTGGTATCCTTTTTATTTAGTATATATTTAAGTGGTGCATGATTAGTGTAGAACACTACTTTAGATAGTACAAGGTTTGAGAGAAGCATTCAAAAGCATAGAAGACTTCCAGAAGTTCTTTTTTGGTCTTTATATAATTTACATGAGTGTCACTCAGTGTGTGACTGGCATAGTATATGAGATAAAAGATATTTATGACTCACTTTCCTAATATAGTGATAAAAAAAGTCTCTTATATCACACATTAACTCGAATTCCTTATCCCAACATAGTGAAATGTTGATAGGAGCAACCACTAGGTTTTTATTTAGGGTATTGAATGCTCTTAGAAATTCTTCAGTGAACTAAAAAAGAGTGTCATTCCATAATAAGTGAGTAAAGGGGTGGCCTAATTTTGAAAATTATTTAATTAAGTGGAAGTAGATTCCCACATGGCCTAGAAATATCCTTATTAATTTCAATATTGTAGGCTCAGGTAAGTATTTTATCAAATTAATTTTTTCTACATCCAATTTCATGCATTTATTTGAAATTTTATGCCTGAGGACTATTCTTCCATGGAACATGAAGTGAAATTTTTCCTAGTTTAATATCAAATATTTTTCTTCATATCATTTTAATACTAAATCAAAATTACTTAGGCACACCTTGAAGGATATTCCATATACCAAAAAAAATCATCAATGAAGATCTCCAAGAACACCTCCACCATATCATGAAATAAATGTATTATATACCATTGAAAATTTTATGTTAAATTACACATAATAAATTAAATACATAAATAAAAAAATGTTATTAAAGGATTAGTGAATGTAGCTTTGGAGTAGTCACTTGGATCAACTGCAATTTGATTGTATCATGAATATCCATCTAGGAAATAATAGAATTTGTTCCTTGCTTTTCATTCTAATATTTTATCCATAAAGGGTAGTGAAAAATGATATTTTTGGAAATCTGTATTGTGGTTCCTATAATCGATGCATAATCTCCATATAGTGTTAGTTTGTGTAGAGATAATCTCATCTTAAATGTTATTCACAATTATTAGGCCAATATTCTTTGGAATAACTTGCAGTGGACTTACCCATTCACTGTAATATATTGAAAATATTATTCTAGAATATATATTTTTTATCAATTCTTTACTAACCACCTCTTTCATTAGTGGGGTGAGTCACCTCTAGGGATGGAACTTGGGTTTAGTTCCTTATTCCAACAAAAGTTTATGGGTGTATATTTTGGGGATGATACCATTAATGTCATCCACTCCCTAGGAAATAGAGTTATTGTGACTTTTTTGGAATTCAATCAACTCCTATTGTTTTTGGGTTATCTATGAGCTGATAATGACTGGATGTGTTGTTTCAATCTCTAGGAATGATTATTTGAGTGTGATCTTCATTGGTTTTAGTTCCAATGTTGGTGGCTTGATGACCAAGAGTATAAATAGTGGGATATCGTCCCTTTTCAATGGTTTAAAGTAATTTTCATTCTCATGATCACTACCTTTTTCTTTATCAGGAGACAAGATCTCTCTATCATCCTCAATGGTCATGAAATCATCTCTCTCATAAGTAAGAAAGATGACTTGATAGTCATTGGAATTATTTCCTTGGTTAGAAACCTTTTTTAAGTCGAACATAACTAGTTCATCTCAAAATATGAATATCAGTCACCATTGATTTACATCTATCAATGCCTTCCCAATGCCTAAAAATGGGCATCCTAGAATAATTAGAATAAGGAAATACATAGGATAGATAAACTTTACAACTTTGACTAAGACATCCTTGGGAAGTCCTTGAGGATAATTGACTGATCAATCAGCTAGTTTAAGTTACACTCTTATTGGTTTTAATTCCTCGATCCAAAATTTTTGGAATACACTCATAAGAATGAGGTTAATGCTTTCACCTAGACCACACAATTATCTTTCAAAGTTTCATTCCCCAGTAGTTCATAAAATCAAGAAGCTATCAGGGTCTCACATATCAGGGGGAAGCTTCTGCTAAATGACATCAGAATATTCTTCCTCTAAAGAAATGAATCCTAAGTATTCCATATTATTTTTTTTGGAAAGTGGTTCTTTTAAGTATTTATCATAGGTAGGAATCTACATGATGGCCTTAATGAAGGGGATGTTGATGTTTTATTTTTTAAACATCGCTAAAAATTCTTATAATACCCCTAAATATTTCCTTGCCTCATTATTTATAGGATGAGAAGAGGGGGTTTGTATGCTGGCAGTCCTACATATACTTCTTTGTTTTTAGGTTTTTCTTTTATTGGAGGTTCTTTAATAGCTTCTGATTCTAGATTTGTTTCTTGACCAGCTTCCTTCATGATATCATTTTCATCCTCACTTATGAATTTTTCATGTTTCTTAGGTTCTTCCAAATTTTTTTCCTCCTCTTTTTATGGTTACTGAAATTCAAACACTTTCCCACCCCTAAGATTCACTGCCTTTTCCTCTTCTTTTGGGTGTATCTCAGTGTTACTGGAAAACATACCCGGTATTCGATCTGATAAGGTATTTGATATTCAACCCATTTGGTGATCGAGATTGCACAAGGAATATATTTAGTTTTTAATTTCCATATCAGTATTGGTTATTATCTAATATTATTTTTGAACAAATACAGAAATAAAATTTTCAAGATTAGACTATAGAATTGGAACTTGTTGTAGTGGTCTCAGTGGAGTTGGTTGGAATTACTGTTGATCTCTTAGTGGAAAAGGTTGATAAGTTATTTGCTACTGTGTTTGAGGAGATGGAACTTGATATGGGTACCCATATAACAACCCTATCTTTTCATACATAAACATTACATAACTTTTTTGGAATACTTAAAAAATTATACAAATAGACACCTAAAGACCATACTAGTCTAGTGCCTTTAGAAACATGTAAACCTAAAAATTGGTCTACATTATCTCCCACTAGGTTATTATTGACTAGAACCCTTCTTATACACATAAAACATAATACATATCTTCATAAAATAGGGAAAGGAAACATAAAAATGGTTGAAATCAAATGATCAGTAAGGGTAAACAAGGGAGATATGTAAGAATAATCATGAGCATAAGGGTATGAGAACATGATCATGAAAATAAAAGATCATACCTTGAATATCAAAGATCATATACATGAATCATGGAATAAATCTTAGAATTTCATAAGACATGAATCATAAGAAAATAAAGAACATAGTCCATGAAAGAATAACATAGGAATAAAAAGTTGAATTATGGAAAACACATAATCATATTTAATGATTTCCATAGTAGTCAAGGAATTGCTGTCAAGACCATATTAGTAGAAAATGTCCTTTACTAAACTGGGTTCACACCCCTTTCTAGCCCTTTATTACTGAACTGAGTTCACTCCCCATTCCAGCCCTGAAGTACTAAACCGAGTTCATTTCCCATTCTAGACATGTAATACTGAACTGAGTTCATGTCCCATTCTAGACATGTCTATCTCATAAGATATAAATCCTTACCCAATTAATTGGAAGGGGATTTAGTTCCCAACCATATCACAGTGAAATCATACATACATGTGTCGTAAGATCATAAATAACCATATCATAACCCATAAAATGAAATGGGTATCATAAACATGTAAACAAATAATAACCTATAGAAAAAAATACAAATTTCATAATAATTTCATCAGAATAATAACCTATTTAAGAGAAATTAATTTTATAAAGACTATAAAATTAAGCATAACCTATTTATAGAAATAACATGAATGGAACCTTTAGATAATTTCTTATAAGGGAATGAGTAACATTAATGGAATTCATCTTAAATGGAAAATAATTTTGAAATATATTTCAAAAAAATTTCTTGAGGAAAATATCCTTTCTTCTTTGAAAAAGGATTTTTAATGCACAAAACCATTTGAGAAATAAATTTATTATAAAATACCAAGAAAACTTATAAATAATACTTGAAATAATTTTGAAAATAATTTTCCTTGAAAAATTATACAAAAATATTCAAAAAATTTTAATTTTTTTTCTTTTAAAACACTTTGAAAACATATAAATAATGCTTGAAAATGTTTTGAAAACCTTTTTACTTGAAAACATAATAAAGAATATTGAAATTTTTTTGAAAACCATTTCTTCGAAAATACTTTGAAAACTTATAAAAGAATATTGAAAACATTTTAAAAAAGATTTCCTTGAAAATTACTTTTATAAAAAAATTTCTTAAAAAATAATCTTTAAAAAATGAAAAGTAGGCCTCAAAGAAATAATAGTGGTTAAATCCGTACATGCCATGCGGGGTAAAAATAACATTACTTTTTCACAGTAAAAAGGATAGAAAAATGGATTATTTGAAAAGTGACAAGAAGATTCCTTTGATGGGATTGGTAAAAGAAAAAAAGTGTAAAAATTTATTTTAAAGATTATAGGAGAATTTTACAATATTCTTGGAAACCCTTTTTAGAAAACATGGTTTTGAAGGAACATAGATTTCCAACCAAAGAGGGTAAAGTTGGGCTTTATAAAAAAATGATTTCTTAACTATGTTATATACCAAATAGTATAAAATAGTACCAATACATGAATATATCGTGAATAACTATAGGATAAGAAAATTCATAAATGTTCTTGAGATATGGGTCATAATATTTCATCAAAGGGAGCATAAATATAAACAATCTTGTAAAGCGATGAGATTGTTTCAATAAAATCTTATCACTTGGTAACTTGGGATCATACTCTCCATGTAAGAAAATTAAATTAAATGAATCTTATAATATCATTAAAATATATATATTTATGATATATCTTGTAAAATGGAAGTATATATACCACAAAATGAATTTAGTCACATAAAAAAACATGAGTCTCAAAGAAGGAAAACTGAGAAAAACATATTTTACCAATTTGGTAACTTTCGAAACTTAAACCCCATGAAATAAAGGAAATAGAATGGATATTTAAATAACCATAAATTTTATTATAATAATCATTGAATACATACATGGGTATTATACACACCGCACAAAAGGAATGGGTGGTGAATAAACCATGTATCTTACTGAAATAAAAAAGTGATATAAAATCCCCTTACCTTGTATCTTGACTCTCTTCAAACTAGTTCAAACCACCTGTATAATAAATATAAATTGATTATAAATATTTTAAAAAACCATATTATTATATCTAATACCATATATGGTTTGATAATAACCTTATATTAACCTCTTGTTAACAATCCTATATTAAGGTTTCATTTTAGGTAATATTTGCTTTGTTCTTCTTATGTGTCTTAATTTGTTATATATTTGATCATTATAATTATATAATGATTATATAATGGCAAAAATGATATAAATATCATTTATATTCAGTATATTTGTATTATAATAATCTATATAATATAGAATTATGAAATGGAATACACCATTCGTGGAGATGGTAAGCAGTACGTATGCATGAACACTGTTTCCGTTTTTATTGTCACATCGAAAGAAATATAGAAAATGAAATATATGTATATATGTATAAAATATCACTAAATTATCATTATAATGTTATATATATCATATAAGTTCCCAAAACCCATCCTTAATACATTCTATGTAGTGTGTGAATGAATCACATTGCTTTAAGGGGGAAATAGTCCACATTTTCTCAAACAAAATTATAATATCTATACCAAATGGAAAGTAAAAAATATATGTGTTTTAAAAGGAATATAGAAGCTTAAATATATTATAAATATAATATATAACATATATAAATAGAGGTTCTATCATAATTTCCACCATGATAGGTAGTAAAGGAAAAATGAACAATCATCTTTTAGTGAGGTGGTAGTTCACCAAACATGTAAAAAACCCCTTCTTGGAATCCAAGAGGTCTAAGGTTCAACCCCCAATAACCCAAAGTTTGACGTATTTTCATGGGATTATATTAGTGAAGGAGCTATAGTGGTGATATGTTCTGTATTAGTTTTCAGGTACTGTAGAAGTACTAATTTCACTAAAGGGGACTTTGGGACAAAAAATGGACCTTTGGGACAATAAAAATAGATTTGAAGACATAGGTAATTTGATCCAACAATTTTTAAGGTATATGGTCCATCCATGTTTTAAATCCTTTGTGCCTTTAGTCCTTCAGTCCATTTAATGCATGGGCCTACAAGTCATGTTAGGGTTCCATCTCAACCTTGTTAAAAAGTGGTTTATTTCCTTAATAAAAGGGTTTGACCCAATTTTTTTAAATTATTATTATTATTATTAATTTAAGAGTGTTAAAAATGTAATAGATCCCATTTCTATAGATTATATGACACACCAAGGGGGAAAACCTCTCCCTTGTCCCTCTTCGTCTTCCATGTAGGTTGCTTCCCCCCATCCCATGGTGGATTCTTAGGGATATAAGGTAATATCTCATTAATTATTATTATTATTATTATTATTCCTCTTCTTCGTTTTCCCTTTACCATGACATGGTGAAAATTTATTTATTTTCTATGTATTTAGATTTTGGGGTTATGCTGATACATGAAAATCCCCTTGATTATAATGATCCTTTTCAATATAGGATGTGAGAGTACACCGATGTGAATCTCTCATACCTAATTGGGGACTATTATATAGTGGATAGTCATCTAGTAAGTGTTATTCACTTTGAAGTTTATCTATACCCTTTAAATGAATAGTAAAAATTAGTAAATTTCACGATTTTTATTACCTAAGTTTTAGTTAGTGATCCTATATCCGTGTCACATGAGGATAAATTTTATAATGTCACTTTGAGGTAGATAAATATGTTGTTCCTCTATTTATGATGTGAAACATGATAGTGCATGTATGATAAGTTAATAATTTTTTAAAAATTTACATGCCTTCCTTTTCTATTGGTATTTCATATTGACATGTTTAAACATTCAATGCATGAATATTAAAAATTTTAGGCCTATAAATTGTGTTTTAATGTGCCCAGTAAGTCATTATGGCTATAAATAATGATTTATTTATTTTTCTTGACTTTAAACTTGGGATTATAATGGGTATTTGATAACCGAGTTTCTAATATAAACTAACATGATTAAATAGGATCAATTCATTGGTTAAATAAGTTTTTATAGGGACATGATAATGAATTCAAAGCTTGATTAACATTTTTGTGGGGTTTGTGTAGTAGTATTAAGGTAACCTAAACCCAAAACCAAATAAATTATTATTTTTTATTAATATATTAAGTATATATTTTAAAATAATAATTAATTTATAAAATATATTTATTTATTTTGAGTTTAGTTAATATTGATTTTATAAATGAATTTGAAATCATAATCAAGTTCAATTAATCACTATTAATTCATTTACTATTTATTTTTGAATTATAATAAAATTATTACTATATTTATTTAATTTGAGATCTATTGAGTTTATATTTATAATGTTTTCTTTTAAATTTTGAAATTATAAATTGGAATTCAAATTGGTTAGGGTAGTTAATCAACTATTTAAAAATATAACAAGTTAGAATTCAGGTAGTGAATTTAAAAAATAAATGAGTAATAAATGGGATAAAGTTTTATAAAACTAAATGGGTTAGTGTCTGGGTACCCCAAATCTCATGGGTACCCAACCTGTTTCCATCCCTACCTTAAACCATTAGATAAAAATTATTATGGAAGTTAAATAAATTACTTGAACATTTATGGGCTGAATAGAATGACCAAGAGAGTGTATAGAGATACCTAAATGGGGTTTGATGATGATTTTTGTTCTATAGATTTAATTTAGAAGAATAATAAGGCAAGGGTATACTATCCATTATAGTTTGTGAACTTTTATATTTCACTATTGGTTACGAGAGAGGTAAGTATATATTTATTTTATCAAATAAGAGACAACATAATAGGATAATGGTTATTTTTTTACACTCAAGGATCTAGATGTTTGAGGTTTTCCCATTTTTACCCTCATGGGAAAGACATTCATGGAAGGGGTGATGTACCTTAGAAGAGAGTGGGAAACATTAGGGGGAATCAGTGCTTCAAAAAAAATATCCCTCATCACACATGATAATACTATACTGATTATTGTGTATAATATTTAACCAATCAAACAATTAATGATAATGAGAGATAGTGAGTGAGAAAGAATAACAGAGGAACACAAGATATTTTTATAAGTTCAATAACTCTTTTTATAAAGTGTCTATATATTAGTGATCATACTTTGTTATCCCATGTCAAAAATTATTATTTTATTATAAATAAATAATAAAGGATAAAATAGAAATATGGTCTTAGAATTTATACAAGTATGAAAAATGCAGTATAAGGTAATATAGATCAATGATGAGTGAAAATGACCATAAATGATATTCTTATATTATCCTCAAGTGAATATAATCAATGGATTATGTGTGAAACTTTTTTTATCATCAAATTTAATCCTTTACTCCTTATAATTTTCTATAGAATGTTTAGGTGGTTATTTATCAATTAATCCAAGTGAAACTAAAAATATTTATAGAGTTTCATAAATCATGAGATAACTAGGTATATTATGGTGTAATACTTGGTCAAATTCAACTATTAATATCAAGGGATCAAATCTATTAATTAAATACATAAAATACTCAAACAAATCCTTAAAATTTGCATAGATCTAAAATATATTACGAAATAAAAATATTCACCAGGACACAATCCATTTTAGCTTCTAGAATCATGACTTATGGTTGTGGATTAATGGTTTCCCCATAATTACTAGAGAAAACACCAAATGAACCATCTCGATGCAATATCAAACATTGTAGAATGATTCTTTAAAATACAAATCCAATAGATGATCTATAATTTTTATTTAATTATTCTAAGATATTATAGTGTAGTAATAAATAATATAGTGTAACAAAATAAACTATAGAGTGATTGAAATGATCCTTAACTCCATTAGCTCAACCAAATATTGTGGCCTGTGTATTTCGATGTAATTTAAGTGAAAAATGGAGAAACATGTAAAAATTTGGCATTATTTATCCCTTAAAATGACTAGTTGTTCCTCTTTCTCAACTTCTTTAAAACTTTATTTTATCAAAAAATTTGAAACTTATATTCACAAACCATAACATAGTGTTGTAACCTAATCCTAATATAATGTTGAATCCATCATTTCTAAGTATATTAAATTCCAAATACTTGTAAAATAACTATAGTGAAAGCATAAAATATCATTGTGTGATTTAATTATGTATTTGAAAATTTATTCTTTAACTAGGACATTATGTCATAATATTGTACCTAGTATGACATGATTTTTAAAACTTAGAAAACCTTCATTACTTTTCCTGATGAACAACTCCAATCAAGATAAAACCAAACCATGATAATTTCAACACTAAATATAACATGAAAACAATATCATATCTCATTAATTAATAACCCAATAAACTATTCATATTATGCTCCCAATGTGAGAGTTATCTGAACACCACATTATTATATAGAGTAATGTTTATGAGAGTAATCCAACTCTTGGTGTAAATAATGTTATCATGTTGACCAGAATTGAAGAATTAATAAAACTCATCATTTTTCATTTCAATTCACTAGGGATCTTAAATATCCCCCTCTACATCTATTGGAAACATGTATACTTCAGAATAAAAAACATAAGTAAATAACACACCAAAAAATCCCCATGTCTCATACTGTAGAAAACTCCATTTGAATCTATTATGCCCCATTTTCTTCGCCAATAATGGATTGGAATCCTTAACCTTTTCAAGGAAACTTTCAATATATTCTCCTCCTTTTTCAAAAAATGAAAAGTAATGAATGAGTGAAAATATAAAAAATATACTCACAAGAATTTTGGAAGATAATGAACTCCCAAAAACACTCTCAAGTGTTAGAAGATATCCTTCAACAAGGGGTTTTTAAAGATATCCATGACTTGATCATTAGTTAAAATATATTACATGTTGAGATCACCATTCCCCACCTTCCCCTTGATGAAGTGGTATTTGATGTAAATATGTTTAGACCTTGAATTTTTTACTAGATTCGTTAAAATGTTGATTTTACTTTGGTTGTCACATCCAATAACAAACGGATATGACGTTTCCACTCTCATTTCATTAAGCTGTGACTTTATAATCATCATTTGAATTGTGTTTTTTAATGTTTTAACATAATTTTTTTATTATTCTAAGTGCTATAGAATTTTTCTTCTTAGAATTACAAGAAACCCATCTCCCTCTAGTAGATAATCCTCCTCTAGAAGTTAACTTTCTATCATAAGGCATAATCAATAATTACATTGATATATAATATGATTCTCTTCACTGACATAATATATTACTCATTAGGATTACTTTATAGTTATAAAAAAAATATTAACAATAAACATTATGTTTGGTGTTAACGCCACCAAGTATAGTAAGCTTTTAATCAAACATTAAAACTCCTTTTTAACTATACTACTTCCTTCTTCATCTTTTTACAATTTAATCCTAATTTATATAAGATTATATATTTATCTTGAGTCTTATAATAAAAATAATTTTAGAAATTCATTATCATATCCTACTTGTCAAAGAGAAATTTAATCTGTTTTATTTACCATTTTCAAACCTAATAAAAATTTCATCTCACTAATCATTGACATTTTAAAGTGTTCATTTATTTAGGTAGAAAATTATTCACAAGTTTCCACTTCGTTTATAGAAAAAAATAATTCCATTTACATACACTATCATAATGACTGAGATCATGTTATTTTCTTTGACACACACACACACACACACACACACACACACACACATATATATTATTTTTTACCTTACCACTTTTTAATTTCATACTCTTCAATCCATTGTCTAGTTTTGAGTACCATGATCAATTTGATTATTTAATCCCATTAAATTATTTATTAATTTTACACACTCTAAATACATAATCATTAATAATAAATCCCGTTGGTTATTAAAATAAACCCCATAATCATTATTTCTATTAAAAAATGTTGGAATTATATCCATTTAAAAAACTTTTCAATTCCTTTGAGCCCAAATCACAAGAAAAATTTATATTTTTTAGTCCTTATAAATAGATAAAAAGTATTATCAAATTAAATACCCTTAATTTGAGATTATACTTTATAAACTAGATTATATTTGTTATATGCTAATTATACCTTCTCATTGAAGTTATTTTAGAAAAAAATATCATACCTATTTCATCTTCTCTTTGAGATATGACAGTAATTCTCATGATTTATTTTCCCCAACCTAATTTAATTTCACTTATATAGTAGTAATATAATCATCATGTTCCAGATACACTTCAATATTTTTTGGTTTTACATGTGGAAATAGGCTTTTATTATTGGAATTGATCAGTGTTATTCATATTTGGAAACCTTTTCTACAATCTAAAATGATACTTTTAGGTTTTACATGTTTTATAAGTCTTGATAACTTAGTGACATTGTGTTTTGGGCCTTCCTAATAACTTTAAATTTATGAATCAGATTTTATATCATGTGAAACTATTGCATTAGTAGTTTTTTATACCTCTTGGATCATTAAATATTACTTTAACTTCATCATTATCATCATCAAAGGGTACTGATGTTCATAAAGTACCACAATCCTCCATATTAACAACATCAAGTCTTTATAAAATATTTCTCAAATTGTTATTATAAAACCTATAATTTCTTCTTTTGGGTGTCTAACCAAGAAAAATGCTGAAATTAACTTGTCCATTTTACTTTCCCAAATTAATTCATTTGATTTTAATAAAACATAGGTTCAAACACCTCCAATATAATGACTAGTACCTATTCGAACTGTTACTTTGTGTATTTTTAGGGTTATAGGAATCTATATAAGGAGGGAGGGAGAGATATGGAGTTGTATTTGAAATTATAGATGGGATAGGTTGTGTTACAATGTGTTGGTATGAGTTTCCCCATGAATTCTTAGGTTAGACTTTATTTACAGAGTGGTTTGTTCTAATTATGGTGTGGAATGGGTTTCTTGAGTTTCTTTATTTTCCACAAGCATCCACCATGGTGTTGTATTGGTAGTCATGGTAAAGATACTTAAGGGTTAGTTTTTATGGTTCCTCCATTTTTAGTCTCACAACACCATGGTGCTTGAGCTGGTCCATGGAGCTACATAGGCCATATTACTTAAATTAGTCATTTTGGGTGTCGTTGTTCCATAGAGATTGTGTCATGTTGTATTTTTCTTCCAGGTCTTATTATGATTTCGAGGATTTGGATACCATGGAGTGGTGGTATTATTTGAACCTTGGTCCTTCCTCAGTTGCATCAACTAGGTGGTTAACAATGATTTAAGTGGGGGAAAGATATAGGGGAAACACAAGATGACTTTTAGAGATTTAGTGGACTTAGCTCCATTATGGAATGTCCATACTTGTTGCATCATGATTCTATAGGGTTCCAAAACTTGTATAAATTTATAAGACCACCCAAATTTCCTTAAATTAATTCATTCTTTTCCAAAACCTGAATTATTAGAGATGACTACTTAGATATATTTGATCCTTATTTGATACCAATTAATCCATGGACTTATGAAATTAATATTATTTTATCCAAGAGGAGTTTCTCTTCCTATTTTTTGGAATCTCTACCTACACTTGTTCTTGGGGTTAGATGATTGATGAATGATGATGTGTTATAGGTTACTGATAGTCTCCTTATAACAAACCAACTTGGGTTAACCTAACATGTTACCTGATATGTCTTGAATGAAGGCCCAATTCATGTACCCAATCACCATAGACTAATGAAAAACACTTGGGTATCGATATACAAAACCTTGGGAAGGAATTCAACCTAAAAGATAACATGACATGTATCATGTGTAAAAAATAAAGATAAAAAATTAGAGCACAATATGGAATAAAATATTCAAAACCATGATATATACAAAACAAATCCACAAGACTAATCCCATAGGCACAACATACCAAAACCCAATCCAACTCTCAATGTGACGAACCATCACCAACAAATTAACTCACTATGAAGGAGATATCAACCAAGATAATCCACTATGCCACATAAATCACTTCCCTTTACCTTTATCCTATAAACCCATGCATAAAAACACATAAAGGAAAAAGTATGGTGTGAGCACTAAAGTTAAGTAGGATACCACCAAATAATATATAAAATTTTTATCCACATGCATCCCCTAATTATTGTATAAAAAATATTTAAAAAATATTTCGAAATAAATAATTTTTTATATAAAAATAATCCTTTGTTTTCTTTTAAGAAACATTCCATATTCTAGAAATCAAAGAAATATTACATAACATATATCCATGAGGCATAAGAAGATGAATAAATATGGGCATGCACAAATCCGACACACAAAAGAACACAAGATGACATAAGTGAATCCTAAATTCCAGGAACCTCAGTCCCCTAGTAAGGCTACCCACTATCAATGATGAAATTACAAGAACCTAACCTAGTGATATATTACTCTATTAAGGTTCACATATTTTTAGTTTTCCCCAATACTCTAAGGTCTCCCAATGTGATATATACCATCATTACAATTCAAGAAAACCAAGCACACATTTTATAAAATATTTTCTATAATGTTTCCACATTACTTCCATGCTTGAAAAAACATTTATAATTCAAAACCAACTTTTAGGAATTTTATCAAATACATTATGTGTATAAAATCTAAACTTTGAAGAAAAACCATTTTTGGAAACACTTTCCGTTTACACCAATGATCAAGTCCACAACTCATGAATATCAAAAATTTAATTTCATAAATCGAAACCAAAGGAGAGAATCAAAAAAATCATTTAAAGGGATAAAATATAGGATAGAAACACCTGTATCACAGATAGAGATAACCAAGTTTCCTTAAAAATAAGTGATAATACACAAAGATATTTGGTCCTCACAATCCTATATCCAAGAGAAACACCATTAATTACCCACTAAACCCTCTATATCCAGCAATCAAATCCCATTAGGATTCTAATGAGACAAGGTGAATAGAGATCAAGATATTATCTAGATAAAATATGATAAATAAAGAGTAAATATAAACATACCTCAAATAGAGACACCCAAATTGATTGAGTATCACCAATGAATCAAGGAGAGAGTCCCCTAGAGCATCATGGAGGGGATGGTTAAAACTACTGATGGATTAAGAGAATATTAGAGTTAAAAAACCAAGATAATTAGGGTAATTTTCTATTTTAAAAAGTTCACATAGGGCCACATGGTTAGGAAAAATGGTTAGAATAACATTGTGTTAATCATATGATAGCCATTGTCCCTTGAAAACCAAGTCGTATGGTTTCATGGGAATAAACACATGGTTCGAAAAACTGATGATAATCACTGGACCCAACTCAAAAATATTCATGGTTTTCATGGATACTCGTATAGTTATAAAAACCATGCTCACAATATGAAAATTCCATCGGAAAAGGCAGATCCATATCACATGGTTACCACTAACTGTGTGCCTAAACCATGCATCTGGCTTGTTTCCCCTAAAACTCGACCCCCATCTCCCGAAAGCCTATATAACTTAAAAAAAGATAAAACAAGATCCAAATTAAACATACCTATTAATCAAAGGTTGTCACATCCCCTTGGGTGTTCATAGTAGTGTGATAATATCCTTCTCTCCTTTATTGCACAATAGTCGTAAAGTATTAGTTGAGGTAGGGGATTTTTGAACTCATCTTCTATTTTATAGAATAAAATTATTGAGTAGATTACTATGATTTCTTCCAATGGAACCCTCTTATTATTTTTCTATGTGTTTGTTTACATATTCTTGAGTTCTCATGGTTGTGAGTAAGGGTAACAAGTGGGAAAAACTCCTTTAAGGAGGAATGAAATTAAATAAAGATGATGAATTGGTTAAGATTAATTTGAAAGGAGTAAGATAAAACACATGTCATTTATGGGGTTTATTGATATTTTTTATGTGTTGATTTTTGTTGAATAATATTCCATACTAGGATTCTCTTATTGGAAAACCCCAACACCCATATAATCAAATAAATACTTAAAGACAATAATGAAAAGAGTATTGTTGAAATATAAGATTCTAAAGAGATATTATTATTGTTGAATGTTATACTTTATGTTTTGCTTTATGTTTTCTAAAATTGTGGTTATTTAGGGTGAAATTGGTTGAGTCAAACTGGTGAGGTTAGGAAGGGATTATTGGTGTGGTGTTGTTTGTTGTGTCCATCATTAAACATTTATAAACTGGTGTATGGATTCAAGGAAAAATATAAAAATTGGTAAATATGGTTTTAACAAAAATTAATTATGGACTATGAAATTTAATATAAAATGAAACAATGGGGTGATCAATATTAAAATTATATTGAACTGGTTATGAGTTGGTAATGGATGAAATTTAATAATAAATGAGTTGATAATAATTATTATTGATTGAACCGAAGGGTCGTTAGCTGGGTTAAATGTGGATGGTGGGTTGATGAATAATTTCCAATAATTATTGGAAAATTAAGGGAATAATGAATTTAATGGAATTGGTAAATGGTAAAAGGTGGGATTGGAAAATTATGTGTAAATTTTATGTTTTTTATTGTGTGGTTTTTATCTTGCAGATTTGGTTATGCTATTAATGATGATTTGTTGAGGGAAGTGATGTTTTAGTGCGTGACTATCATGTTGTTATTTTGATATTGTGGATGTGGTTATGGGAATGCGATATAGTTAATGAGGATGGTAAGTGAAAACTTAAAGACTGTGATGGATCTTAGTTGGTATGTACTTATGGGCTAGGATGACTTGAAATAGGCATGTACATGAAGGCTGTAATGTATTGATGTTATAAGTATGAAATATGTTGATGAATCAATAATTTAGTGGTGACGATTATAAAAGGATGGGGTCGTGAATGGTTGAAGGAGGGAAAATGTTTTATTTCATTCATGTTCATAATACCCTATTATGATGATAATGACGTGGTTATGGTTGAGATGAAGAGCATTTGGATATTACATTATGGGTGGGGGCATGTATTAAAGGGGGAGAGTATGAGGTTGATGGAATTTGTGTTTACCCTACTATTGTATGGATGTAAGGATGGATTCTTGGTATTACAGTTGTGGATATATGGTGTTTCGGTTGTGGATATGTGGTGATTTAGTTACAGACATGTGGTAATACACTTTTGGATATATGGTGATGTAGTTGTAGAGATGCGGTGATGCGGTATGTGGTGGTGGGATAATGGCCAAGGCTGTGATATCATGATTTTTAGATATGTTCTATAATGGTCAGTTGAGTAATAGAGTGATGGTTGATGACATGTTGTTAATTTTTTTTCATTATCACATCCTTGGTCATTTGGTGAGGGATTATCCTACCAACTTGTTACCAATTTGTGTTGGACCATTCTCTAAACTAATAGGTGGGAGCGATGGTGAATTTATGGGCCCTTTCATTTTTTTTATTTTGATGATAGTTTTGGTGATAATGATATTTATCAGTTACTGGTAATGGAAATAATTAAAAAGCTCGGTTGGAAAATGGTTGAGGATATTGTGGGATATTAAATAAGTTACGGGAAATGGTGTATAAGATGGTGTTTGATGATTATATTTCTCATGCTTATTTCTGGTTATATATGTGGTTATTCTTTACTTGGACAATATCACTCTTTATTACTATTTAATATTTATTACACAAGGCTGTTTATTTGTTTAGAAGGATAATATTACTAAGTACTCCCAAGTGATCACACCTCCATAGTTAACTATGTGTTTTTCTAGATAGTATGAGGATGACATGGGCTACTATTTGGATAACTTGTATATTGATGGGGGGTGATTTGGGGTTATGGGATATTGTACCTACATGTATTTTTGTGATGATTTATAACATATAGGTGACATTTGGGTTATGAATTTTGGTTATATAGACTTACTTATTAATTAATGGAAATATTTTTTTATTGATTGGTGGATTGATTTTGAGAGGTCCAGTTTAGGATATGTTCAACACTGGGGGGGGGGGGGTAAATCAGTGTTGGTGAATTTTTATCTAATTTAATCTTTTAATCCCTTTATTTTTTACCTATGTTATTTTCTAATTGATTGGACCTATCATTATATCTTATCACCTTCATTTAACATTAAATACATTCAAACACACATGCACACATAAGGGAAACAATAGATTTACAAAGTTCACCTTTCAAAATGAAAGTCCAATCCTTGGTGTGATATAAAAAAATCCATTATCATATGACCCACTAGTATCAACCTATGATAAAAAATGACAATGGATTATCCAACACTCATGTTAAAAATCTCTCGATAGTTTATAGTAAATCCCACAATTTAATACCATCCCTCTAAGTATTTATACTTCCTCCCAAAAGTGTATAATAAATATCAATTAACAACAAGAAATTCCTTCACCAATTAAGTCCCTAAAAGTTATTGATATGCTACCCGAGTGTTCATTCTATTCTCTTACTTGCACAACAACATGCAAGAAACACTTCAAATCATTTTTTTCCATTTTTAAAATCTAGTTTAAAAGGGACCGGTACCCCAACTTACAACCACAAATTCCCATTTCTTCCATGTTTACACATAAAAGAAACACTTATTCTATGAAATGAACTTGAAATATACTATTTCTTTATCTTTCACAAATTCAAGAATCTTCTTCCTTTAGTGAAAAAATGACATGAAAAACACCCTTTTCTTCTTACCTCATTATCTTCTTCTTTTTTTGGGTAATAGTACTTCACTATAAAATTATTATCTTCATTTATACTTTTACACATAGAATTTCTTCATAATGTTAGTAGTTTCCAATATCATATCTTCTTCAATAATGAAATATTTTTTCTGTTTGATACAATATCAACTCTCAAAATCTCACCATATTTTTGACTTTGACCTATAGAATATGTAGTTTATATTTTCAATTACCTTACATTACCTTCCTATTATATTCTTATATCTATTCAATTAACCATGTGAATACGTTATTCTAAATATCCACAAATTAAAATATTTTAAAATTCTTGAAACTTTGGATTTTGATTATTTGAAACACCTAAAGACTCATATCCCTTTGAATCTTCTCCAAAATTTATTCTTTACAAAACTATCTAAAAATTATATATAGACATACAAAAATATCACAATTCTTTATCTACCTTCAAAACCAATCCTTGAAATTTTCTCCTTTATTACAGAAAACACACACTAACACAAATGTATGCATGGATCCATGCATGTATCAGCTGTGGTCATTGATCCTTAATTCAAGGCATGAAAATACATGTGAATTATTATTCCCTATTAATCATATACTAGAATCATGATAAATCATATCATGATATTTATGTCAATTAAGAACAAATTACCTAGAATTGATAGATATAAAATCCTCAAAAAATATATTATTATGTTTCTCCCTTCTTAAGGTTATATGAAATATACTTTACGATGATTGAGAACCATAAAAAATTCAGGAACCTTACATTCTTTAAAAGGTTAAATTAACCTTATGAGAATATAAACCTTATGAAGTTTGGGAACTTTTGAGGACTAAACCTTATAATAATGAAAACTTAAGATTCTATTTTATCAATTTCATGGAGAATAACCTAAACCTTATGAAATACATACCTAAATATTATTATTTTGATAATATAAATTCATGCATAAACTTTTTATAATATTATTCTAGGATTATCCCTATTGAATTCATATTTCAAATAAGGAATATTAACAACTTTTGGTGATCTTATCCTATAATAATTTTTATCTTATTTTGATTCACCATGACCATTTCCTATCACCCATTTTCCAGTGAACTCATGAACATCTTATAAAATCAAGATATCTTTCTAATGAACTCATGAAATATCCTTATGATGATACTATCAAGAATATTCTAATAACTATTCAATATGAAAACACTGATGTTGATTGAAATGAGATGCATAAGGAGGACAATTGAAATGGTGACGTATCAGCTTAAAATCACATGGGTTTTAAAGGATGAATAATAAAAGGGTTTATTGAACCCCATATAAATTTATCAGCGAGGATATAACTTTCCTTATCACCCACATCACTCCATAAATGTATCAAACAAATACCTTAGGTATTATTTTCCTAGCAAGTCTACTATGTCACCCTGCATGGTATCTCTTTCTATTAGATCCACCATGTACTATCCTCAGGCAAATTTTGGCCCGCACCAGCCTTTAGACATTACTTACTATATTTCCTTTAATATTGGGAAACTTTACTTGATGGATGGCTACTTGGGTAGTGCTGGTTGGAGGACTGGCCATATTTTTTGGCTTCCTCTACCATTTAAATTACCTTTGTAAATTCACCATCAATTTTTATAGTAACATATAACAACGTCTTTCAATTCCAAAACATGAACACTAATTTTATTTATATTTCCTCTATATCATTTAAGTATTTTTTATATAATGTTCTACTCTTTAATTTTGTAAACACAAGAATTGAACTATTCAAAAACCTTCATAACAGAGATAGACAATTGATCATTATAAATTCTACATGAAACTAAAATAATTCAAAAATATATTTTTACTTTAATATTAATTAATATAAAATCCAAGAATATAAGGAAAAGATACTCTATTATCATATAAATATTGACAAGGAATTAAAAATCCAACTTCAAGGTTTTTTTTCAATATTTATTCACACAATATAAAAGAAACACCTTACTTGTTAACTTCTTCTTCTCAAAATTATTAGGAACTCCAACCAACTTCCAAGCCATTACTATTCAATAAATATTGATATAAAACTTAATGAAACTTCATGTTAATTGAAAACAAATACAATACACACACAAAGTGGGATCAATGAATCCCCCTTTGTATTTTTTGTTAATATCAACTCCCAAATGATATTTCAACATGTGTTACTCGTTTTCTCTATTTTTCATCTATTATCTTTCTTTATCTACACTTTTTTATCAACTCATTTCAATTTTCTTCTCTTCTATTGTTAAAACGAAATTAAAAGTGCATGAGAGAGTTGTTATCGATCCATTCACCAGAATCATGCCATAAATCATATCTCTCTAAGTTTATGTGATCCAAGATCAGTGTAGAAAATAAGAGGACCTGGTTTAGATAAAAAACATTTTCCACTATAAAAGGAATGTGATACCTATTGAGATAACTAGGGGCATCCATGGGTCATTTCAGGTTAGGTTGAGGGTGTTTTGGGGTCTGGACAGACCAAAAAAGATCCAATTGAGTTACATGATGCATGGACAAAGGACCCAACAAACCCAACCCACCATGTGTCGAGTCAGTTTGAGTTGGGTTATATGTGTAAAATCTATCCCAACTAGACCCAAACCAATGAACCCAGACCCAAACTTGGACCCCCTATCCCATTGTAACAACCCCACCCCCCGCATCATCCCCCCATGTAATGATGCATATTTTCTTTGGTTTTATTTTTATAAATTAATTGGAAAATTTTGAGACTAGGAAATGAGACAACATGAGATTCTAAGGCCAGGTGTTCCCAAAAAGATATGATGAAAAATTTTAGGTTTTTAATATAGTGCACAAGTGATTTCTTCTTTAAATGGGAATAACATCTAAATGGGTGTCTAGATTAGAAATTCAAGGGCACAAATGTATTAATAACATCAAATTTACCTTAGGTTGGGCCTAACATCGATCAACACATGTCAACTATGAAATTTAGAAATTTGACGTAACCTTCCTCAAAATATTTTAGTAAAAAATATTTTATTTGACCCTGCATTGGTTTCTTTTAATTAAGGCCTATTGTAAGGAATCCATGGTTGTCACCATAAACCTAGAAATTCCTCTAAGGTAAGGTTATGGGAACATCTATGATTAATGAAAATGAACACTAGTTGATCGAGGATCGACAAAAACATGAGACCCCGTTCTTTGTCAACGACTAATCTACCCTTCAGGTAGGATGTTTATCTCTCTATGATTTCTTGTCCCTTATTAGATTCAAATGATAAACATGGACCAACCCATGAATAGGTTGATCTTTGGTTCAATCATTCTTGTGGGATGGTTTTAATTATGTAGATTAAAGGGATGTTAGATCTTTTTTAATATCATTTGATTGTTCTTCGTCAAACCTTTTAACATGAATGGATCAAGGTTGACACAAACAAGGCCAAGATCCGTCCATTTTGAAATTCATGTTCTTTGTATATTTCCCCCAAATCTCTTATGTTCCTCATTCCTCATGAATAATGGTCCGAGACTAGAGATTCAATCCCATAGCGGCGCAAGGTGGAAGTAGCGCTAGGTGGCAGCTTTGGCCGGTTCAGGAAGAGCGCAAAAGAGCAAGGCCATCAGTGGGGGTGGCTAGAATTGGATACAAAAATAGAATGAAAAGGGAGTCAAGTCCAGGTGGGGTATGGCAGGAATGGCCACTGACCAGGCGGTGGTGATGAGATGTGGCCTAGGCGGGATCGTGTCGGAGAGGAGGCTCACGACCACATAGGTCACGGGCGGCGACTAGGGGGCCATGGCAGGAGGCTGCGATGGCGGAAGCTAGGTACGGGTCTCAGAGCCACATCGAATGAAAGAACCAGTGGTAATGTGGGCCGTGGGACCAAGTGGAGGAGGTGGGATGGCCGTGTGAAACGCGGTCCGATGCTGTGTTGACCGGGGGAGCCGGATGGCTATGCGGTTGGGAGATCATGTGGACTAGATCGATGCAGCCATGGAAGGCTGTGTCTGGTGAAATAGAGCTGGACCACACGATGTAGGCTAGGCTAGAGAACCAGGCTACCCCAAACTGACTGGGTTGGGTTGGGTCGACCAAACTGGGTTGGGTCAGTCGGACTGGGTTGGGTCTGACCCAGACAGAACCTGACCCTTTTTACTAAATTGTCAATATCTTTCAAAAAGGAGGTCCGTTTGATGATACATTTGTGGAATTGGGACCCTTGTAACAAGAAGGTCCATGTGAGATACTATAAGTGAGTTTTTATGGAAGTTGGTTTTCAACCTAATGGCTTGCGGAGTAGGTTCTCCCGAAATAAGCGTGCTACGGGCAGAATCCTGTGGCTAACTGTGACTATGTGATATGTGAATATGTAATCTATGACTATGTGATCTCGGTGACTATGTGACTTGGGGGATGCATGAACCATTGATTCTCTATATGCTGTCGATTCTCCATGCGACATCGACACTCTGTATTCCATCGATGCTCCGTGCTCCATCGACGCTCTGTATGCCATTGACGCTCCGTGATCCATCAATGCTCTGTGTTCTTTCGCTACTCCAAGCACCACCGATACTCTATGAGCCATCAAATCTCTATGCTTCATCAATGATCTATGTGCTGTTGACACTCCATGCACCTTCAAAACTTCTAGTGTCATGCAGACTAGGATATTAGTGGGCTACAACTCGAAATCCTTCTCTCCATTCTTTAGATTTATACCTATGTGAGCTGAACGTATTGACCATAATTCTTGTGTTTCCTTTGTGGTGTACTTCATGTGCTTAATTTTTGGTGTAATTCACGTGTTTCCTTTGTGGTCTATTTCTTGTGTTTCCTTGGTGGTGTACTTAGTGTGTTTTCTTTGTGGTATACTTCATATATTTCTTATTAGTATTTTACTTTGTAGTTTCGGAGTCCCTACTAAGTATTGTTTTACTCACCCCTTCATGGGATTTTACTTTATGTGTTGTGTCTTGTGAAGATGATCAACACTTTGAGGGAGTCTTAGGTGCAATAGGACCAGATGGTTCTTAGAGTGATTAGATAGGCGAGGTGTGTTTCTATGACTTCATACAATTGTCCTACACTTAGCCTTCAGGTAGGGTTTTATATGGATGAGTTTCAAGAACTCATTCATTCACTTTGGAAGGCTTTACTTTTGGTGGGATTATATTATGGCCCTGTTTAATTTCCAGTTTTCCTACTGTCATACTCTGTTGTTGGTATCTTAATGGTATGCTTTCCTTTTTTACTTAGTGTTTTTACCTTTAAGAATTTTGGACTTGGAGATGCGTGTGTGTGTGTGTGTGTGTGTGTGTGTATAGGTAATTAGGAAAACGCCTCCCATTCGTGGGATATTCCTACTCAGTGCTAGGCCCTAGCCTCTGGCCTATCAGAGGTGGGATTGAGGTAGTCACTGAACGGGACCCTCTGGGATGGGTCATGACAAAGTGGTATCTGGGCTAGTCAGTTCTACCTAATGAACCAAGAGTCTATGAGATTGGTTTGGGTAAATAATGTTAAGTGTTTCGAGTTTGGATTTTAGACTAGGGACTCCAATATTGGTGCAGTGACCGATGTATCCATACACCAGGACTCTAAATTCTACTTTTTGACTCAATACATGAAAACAATAATTATAGGGAAAATAGACGGTACATGCATCATATAGGATTTTGAGTGTGTTCTCATGTAATTCTTGAGTTAGTGTCAGATCACCATGTATAATCTATTGATTGTGGTACATATTGATCTATTTCAGGATGCATCCATGCAGACAGTCAGCTAGGATTCTGATGCGTGATCATGAGGATGATCCGCCTAGCAATGAGGCATTGGTACATGGACCAATACTGAAGATATCACCCCCAAGTGGTGTACCGGTGATACCACCAACCAGAGAGTAGCAATTACTACCAGCACTACTGGTAGAGGATGCACGTAGGCTGAGTGCATTGCATGAGTTCCAGAGGAAGTGACCTCCTAGGTTTAGGGGTGAGACAGGCCCCCAGGTAGCTGAGGAGTGGATGGAGGAAGTTCCACATGTCTTATTCCTAGTGGGGATTCCTCTCGACTAGATGAACATCCTAGCTATGGGTATTATATAGGGATAAACAGGGAGATGGCAGGGGTTAGTGATCTAGAAGCATGAGGAGATAACCCTCACTTGGACAGATTTCGAGCGTTTCTTCAGGGAGTATTTCTTCCCAGTGATGTTACGCTCAGTGCATATACATGAACTCCTATATCTGTAGTAGGGTAGTCATACAATGGTAGAGTAATCGATGCAATTTAAGGATATTTCTCTCTACTCCATGGATATGGTGTGGGACCCATTATTCAGGGCTTGGACCTTCAAGTAGGGGATACGCTGGGAGATCCAAGAATCCATGATATCACTTAGAATCCCTATATATGCTGGGGTACTAGAGCGAGCTCTACTAGTAGATAAATTTCTGGTGGAGAAGACACTGATAGTGGGAGATACCATTGGGTGTTAGGTAGATAAATCTTTGGCAGTAGGTAGCCAACAACTGATGTAGGGATCCAAGAGGATTAAATAGTTTAGGGGAAAAACCTACGACATAGGGTCAGCAGTGTAAGGCTCCTAGGGCAGAGCGAGTCAGCCAAAGGATGGTTTGTGTTACTCATGCAGCGGTTAGGGACATTTGGCTAGATATTGTATGACCCATCGTACAACTGATTAGGAGATGGTCAAGGAACCATTGATTAAAAGGATAAGGAAGTAATAGGGAGGTCCACCAGGTAGAGGACATGGAAGAGGAGTCGGACGAGCAGAAGGAGGTGGGAAAAGGTTCGATGTACCACCATCACCACCCCCAAGTGGTCCACCACAGGATTAGGGAGCTGGTGGATAGGGAAGAGGATAGATTCAAGTGATGGAGGTTTACAACCTCAATGCTCCAGATATGATTAAAGGTATGATCTGTGTCTTTTCCACCCTAGCTGTAGTTTTGATATACATAGGTTCCAGTCACTCTTTTCTCACAATGACCCTTGTTCGAGACATAGAGATTATAGTGCAACCGTTGACTCGATCCCTATGCTTAGAGACTCATAAGGGAAGATATTTTAAAATCACACATTGGTTCTAACAGTGTGCACTTACTCTTGGGGGTGAGAGTTTCAGTTGAGATCTCATAGTGGTAGCATCGAGGCCTTAAGACGTCATCCTTAGTATGGAATAGTTATCCACAATTCATTCCTAGATTGACTATTGTAGGAATAGAGTGTAGTGTTTCCATAGTGATGGGCCCAAGTTTTCCTTTTTTGGTGAAAATGAAACACATGCAACATAGGATGGACTTACATATAGGAGGGTGCAACCGATTACACATTAGTTGGCTAGCATGACCCTCGAAACAGTAGATGATATGAGTCCTCAGTTCCCTATAGTGGTGGTATAGTATGAGGATTCCCCATAGGGAGGTAGAATTCTGAAATGATTTTTACCCTGGGACAACACTGATATCTACACCTAAATATCAGATAGCTCCTATAAAGGTTTGTGAGTTTAGGGTACAGTTGGAGGGATTGTAGATGAAGGGATTCGTGAAACCTGGTGTTTCACCATGGGTGACCCCCATTTTTTGGAAATAAGGAAGACATGAGCTTGAGATTATGTGTGGAATTCTGGTTCTTGAACTGGGTGACCATGAAGAATAAGTATCCACTATAGAGGATTGAAGAACTATTCGATTAATTGAAGTGAGAAAGGTGGTTCTCAAAGATAGAACTTAGATCTGGCTATCAGCAGCTTTGTGTATGGGATGAGGAAATCCTGAAGATAGACTTTAGATGTCAGTACAACCACTATGAGTACTTAGTGATGTTGTTTGGCTTGAATAATGCTCCGAAAGTGTTCATGGGACTCATGAATAGGATCTTCTAGCAATACTTAGATCAGTTCATTGTGGTCTTCATTGATGACATCCTAGTGTACTCGACACCTAAGTAGGAGCATGCAATACAATTAAGGATGGTCTTGGACAAACTCTAAGAGAACCAGATTTATGGTAATATCTCAAAGTTTCATTTCTGGATTTGAGAGGTCCACTTTTTAGGACATGTTATTTTAGAGGTTGAAGACATGTCATTTTAGAGGCTGGAGTTGTAGTAGATCTGGAAAAGATTTAAGTGGTTCTTTCTTGGGAGCCACCCATGAGTGTTTCTAAGGTGAAAAGTTTCTTAGGTTTGTCTGGGTACTATCGGAGGTTTACACCTAAAATTTCTAGGGTAGAAGCACCCTTTATAGACTTGACACAAAAGGGGAATCCTTTTGTGTGGATAGAGAAGTTCCAATAGCATTTTTAGAAGCTGAGATAAAGATTGACGAGCACCCCCATATTGATATTAATAGAGGAGGGTGTTGAGTATGTGGTGTTTTGTGATTCATTAGGGGTCGAGCTTAGTTGTTTCCTAATGCAGGGGAAATCGGTGATTTCCTATTGTTCATGCGAGTTAAGGCAACATGAGTAGAACTGTGTGACCCATGATCTTGATCTTGCAGCGATAGTCTTCGCATTGAATATGTGGGGACACTTCCTGATAGACAAGAGATTTACCATATAGTATGACCACAAGTGTCTCATTTATATCTTCTCTCATAAGTATCTGAAACTGAGATAGATATGATGGATAAAGTTCCTCCAGGACTATGACTTTGAGATTTTCTATACTCCTAGGAAGGGGAACGTGGTGGCAGACACTCTCCGTAGAAGATATATCTTTTAGTTACTAAGTGATATGTTGGAGAAGTTGGATACATTATAAATATCCTTTGTGGATGGAGATAGTGTATCTTACCTCTAGTCGATGGTTGTCACCCCTACACTCTTACAGTGAGTCTGGGAGGCACAACTTGGGGATATCAACTGCAATACCTGATGTGCTCAAATGTGCACAGGGTATGCCCCTGATGGATATTCAAAAAGAGGAGAGTATGTCATTGTATTCAAAGGACGCACAGTAGTACCAACGACATTACAGGAGGAGGTCTTGAGGGAGTTATATAATTCCCCTTTGGTGGTATATACAAGAGTGTAAAAGATGTATCAGGACCTCTGACTTCATTTCTAGTGGATGGGGATGAAAAAGGCAGTGGAAGAGTTTATTTCTAGATGCCTCACTTTTCAACAAGTGAAGGCCGAGCACTAGGTTCCAAAGGGCTTGACCCAACCACTTGAGGCGCCAGAGTGGAAGTGGGATGGGATATTGATGAACTTCATGACCAGTTTACCAAGAATGTTTAGGGGACATGATACCATCTAGGTGATCATTGACTGACTCACCAAGTCGACCCACTTCCTACTGATTTGTGAGTAGATTTTGGTATAGAGATTGGGATGCCTATATGTACAAGAGATATTTCAACTTCATGGAGTTCTATCTATGATGGTCTCAGATTGTGATGAGAATTTCACATCCCAGTTGTAGAAGTGATTATAGGAGGCCTTTGGGACTCAGTTGCGCTTGAGTACAGTGTTTCATCCCCAAATGGATGGCCATAAGGAGAGGACCATACAAGTTCTTGAGGATATTATATGGGCTTTCATCCTAGACTTTGACCATAGTTGGGAGGATCACTTAACACTGGTGGAGTTTGCGAACTAAAAAAAACTATCACTCTGCCATTGGTATGGATCTATTCGAGTCCTTGTACGGGCGACCATGTAGGTCACCCCTATGTTGGATAGACTGAGGAGAGTTAGAACTCATGCGTCCATAGTTGGTAAGATCTACTAATGAGAAAGTGAAGATCATATAGGAGTATATGAGGACTAAATAGTGATGTAATAAGTCATATATTTATAGGAGGTGGAGGCCTCTAGTGTTCAAGGAGGGAGACCGTGTGTTCCTTTGGGTATCACCTCTATGGGGATTGTGAAGATTTGGTCAGGGTGGAAAGTTATCTCTGAGATAAATTGACCCTTTTTCGATTCTAAGAAGAGTTGGAAAGGTGGTGTACCACCTATATCTACCCCCATAGTTGCACCGAGGGTATGATGTATCCCATGTGTTGCAGCTGACGAGGTATATGCATGATCCGTCGCACATCATCGACTGGGGTGAGCTGGACTTTGATGATGGGCAGACTTTTTTGGAGTACCCAGTGGAGATCTATAATTGATAGGAGTGGATTCTTTGTGGATGGTTGATTCTTCTAGTTCAAGTTTGGTAGAAGTATGTTAATCTCTAGGAGAGTACTTGGGAGTAGGAGGCTCAAATTCATGCACAATACCCTCATCTTTCTAGTTTAGTAGCCCTTGTTTTGGCTTTTGGGGATGTAAAGCCCTAAGGTGGGGAGAATTTAATGACTCTGATTTTCTTCAGTTTTATTTTTACGAATTAATTGGGAAAATGCCAAGATTAGGTGTTGATAAAGTGTGATATTACAAGGCCCGGTGTACCCAGAACGATATGATGAAAATTTTTATGTTTTTAATAAAGTGTGGGTGGTTTCTCCTTTAAATTTGAATAACTTCTAACAGGTGTCTAGATCAGAAATCTGAGGGCACTATTGCATTCAGAGTGGTGGATTTATCTTAGGCAAGGCCTAACATCGACTGGCGTGGGTCGACTGTGAAATTTAGAAATTGGATGTAACCATCATTAAAATATTTTAATAAAAAATATTTTATTTTACACTACATTGGTTTCTTTTAATTAAGGAATATTTTCAGGAATCTAGGGTTATCACCATAACCCTAGAAATTCCATTGAGGCAAGGAGATAGAAACCTCTTTGACGAATGATGATGAACACCAGTGAATCGAGGATCGATGATGACATGAGAGCCTATTCTTCATCAATGACTGATCCAACCTCAAGGTAGGATATTGATATCTCTAAGTTTTCTTGTCCCTTATTAGATTCAAATAATGAATGTGGACCAACCCAAGAATAGGTTGATCCATGGTTCTATCATTCTTATGGGATGGTTTTTATTGTGGGGATTAAAGGGATGTTAGATCTTTGTGAATATCAGTTGATTGTTCTTCGTTAAAACTTTTAACATGAACAGATTATGCCTAACATGAACAAGGCTCGGATCCATCCATTTGGGTGTTCATGTGAATTTTCTCTTTCCCCAAATCTCCTATGTTCTTCATTCTTTGCGAATAATTGTATGATATTGGGGATTTGATCCTATGGCGGCACAAGGCGGCGGTTGGGGGCAGCAACTCTGGATAGTTCAGGCGGAGCGCCATAGAGAAAGGTCACTGGCGGGGCAACCGACAACAGATGCAACACCGGTCTGACAAGGGAGGTCAGGCCAGGCAAGGAACGACAGGAACTAATGCCGATAGGGTGGTCAATGATGGTGACAGGACACAGTCTACGTGGGACTTCATTGGAGAGGAGGCTCGTGGCGGCGTAGGTCATGAGCAACGACCAGGGGGCCGTAGGAGGAGGTTGCGGGGGCGACATTTAGGGATGAAGCTCAGAGACACATTATAAGGAGGACCCCATGGTGATGCAGGATACATGACTAAGTGGAGGAGGTGTGTCGGCCTAATGAAGCATGGTCCAACATCGTGTTGACCGGGGGAGCCGTTTGGCCATGCGGTCGGGCGACTGCGTGGACCGAAGGGAAACAGATAGGGTGGGCCACGTCTGGCGGATCAGAGCTGACCCATGAGACGTGGGATGAGTGGATAACCAGGAAACATTGATGGCCTAGTTTCCCAATGGTACAAGCCGATTGGGGCTAACCCAGACCGACTAGGTCGGGTCGGGTTGACCGAACTGGGTCTGGTCGGTCAGATCGGGTCGGGTCGGACACAGACCAAACCAGACCCTTTTTATTGAATTGGACATATCTTTCAAATAGGAGGTATGTTTGAAGATATGTTTATGATTTTGGGACCCTTGTGGTGATACGATCCTTTTGAGATACTCTAATTGAGTTTTTGTGGAAGTTGGTTTACGACCAAATGGATTGAGGAGTAGGTTCTACCAAAACAACTACGCTATGAGCAGAATCCTATAGACGGCTATGACTACATGATCTATGACTATGTGATCGATTAATATTTTATCTAGGTGACTATGTGACCAGGGGGATTCATGGCCCATTAATGATCTATGTGTCATTGATGATCTGTGCGCCATCAATTCTCCATGCGCTAGCGACATCCTGGACACCATTTTCGTTCTGGGTGCCACTGATGATTCATGCGCCATCAACACTTCATGCACCATAGAATCTCCATATTTCATCGATGATCTATTCACCATTGATTCTACATGTTCCATCAAAACTTTTAGTGCGATGGAGATTGGGAGATCTGTGGACTACAGTTGTAAATCATTCTCTTCGTGATTTAGACTTATACGTATGTGAGCTGACCGTGTTGACCATACTTCATGTGTTTCATTTGTGGTGTACTTGATGTGTTTTCTTTATGGTGTATTCCATGTGTTTAATTTGTGGTTTACTTTGTGTGTTTTCTTAGTGGTGTACTTCATGTGTTTCCTTTGTGGTACACTTCATTCATTTCTTAGTGGTATTTTTCTTTGTGGTTTTAGGGTCCCTATTGAGTATTGTTTTACTCACTCCTACACGGGCTTTGCCTGCACATTTCATGTCTTATATAGATGATCAATGATTTTAAAAAGTCCAAGGTGGACTAGGACCAAGAGTTTCTTATAGTTATTAGATAGGCGAGGTGTGCTCCTATGACTTTAGACAACTATCATACAACTACCCTTTAAGTAGGGTTTTCTGCGGATGTGTTTCAGGAACTTGTGCATTCACTTTGGTAGACTTTACTTTTGGTGGGATTGTATTCTTTCCATTTTTTACTTTCCCATTTTCCTAATGTTTTACTCTATTGTTGGTATCTTAGTGGTATTCATGCTTGTTTACTAAGTGTTTTTACCATTCATAATTTTGGACTTGGATATGTGTACATGTGCACAAGTACTTAGGAAAATGCCTCCCATTTGTGGGATATGCCTACTAAATGATAATCACCATCCCTTGGCCTATTGGAGGTGGTATTGGGGTTGTCATGACATGGGCCCCTCTAGGATGGTTTGTGAAACCCCAGCACTGCCCGCCCCCAGCCCACCCCATCCCCTGTTGTAGCCTCTATCCCACTAGAAGAATCCCCCTAGCACCTGCCCAACCCCACCCACCCCTACCCCTTATAGAATCCCCACGACCCCCAAAAATATCCCCCAATAGCCACCCCTACAACAACCCCCAACATCCCCCTGCAACAACCCCTAGTTGTAAAATTATATATAAATCAGTATGAGAAATTGGAATCATAATCCTCATGCATATTCAGTTATTGAATATACTGGAATCACCAATATATTACGGTTAAATATCCAAATATAGAGTTATAAAATCACTTTATATATCTAGGGAGCAAAAATTTAATAATTGGTGTGAAACCATAATTTCTATGGGTAAATATCTGTTATAAACATCACAAAAAAATAGTCAACATAACACAACAAAATTGAGGGTCATACCCTTAAACAATCAAAAGTGTGCTCCACTCAAAATTATTTCCTCATATCAATGATTAATAAGAACTAAACTATCTATATTCCATCATTACCCATATATCATATCTCATAACCCATGATCATTATAACTTGATAGATACATCCTAGGAGCCTAACATTAGTGTATATAAACATTAAAATTCTTCAAGATACCATTATCCAATCCCATCAATGATCAGTTTCCATGACACCAAATCCATAATAAAATATCTTAAGATTATCATCCTAAATCCCTACCATGAGACTCTTTTATTTCAACTCATTGTAGACTACACACCATCATGTTATTTAATCCAAATTTTTAGAAATGTTACAATAACCATATTTAAAACACTCTATAGATTTGTCAACAACTATATTGAGCCACTAATCTCTTTCGTGTTTTGTAGAACATAGTGGTTGTATCATCATATTTCATATTCATAAAAGTCTACAACTCATAACTCACATGAGATTCCCTTCTTAGTTTAACCATAGTCCACAAGGCCATTGGGAATTTAAAATACCACCATAGAGGCTTCATCTATCATATCGATTATACCTTGTTCTGATAATTATTACTAGTTAACCAAAACCTACCAATTCATAGACAAACTTTTCTTTATCACATGAATGACATAGCATTGAAGGGTTAAACCACATATGTACATTTAAATCAAATTAATATATATCACACATTTCCATTGGTCATCTCATACCCAATCACGCCAAAAGTGTGATCATTCATCAAATCATGGTAGAATATAATGACTTGAATAAATGTTATTGAGGAAATGTAAGGAGTCCTTGACTCTAGTATGATATCACTTCCCATAAAATTCATTAACACCCTCTAAGAAATATGTTTCAAATGTTATCCATGGATGATAACACCTAACTATTATTTAATCTCACCATCCTAAGATATAAATTAGTTCATCCCAACCTATATACCACATATATTGGGTAAACACTCACTCTCTTATACCCAAGGTGAGAGAGTAATCAAATAAATTCTCTCATAATAGTGAACCAATTCCACTATTTTTTATTGAATCATATACCCGAGAAAGCATAAACCTCATTGAAATCATACCATTTAGTGAAAATAATACCTCTATGATTCATAGCCCAATTATCCCAGGCTCAATGCCTAATTAAGTGACAATTATTTCTATGCATATTAATCACATATCTCACTAGAATCACTATTTATGCCTTTATTTATTAGCATACCCATGGATATCCATAGGTTTAAATTCATCCCTCGACCACTTGTCACCCATCTATTGATCCAATAAACCAAATTATCTACCTATAAATTCCAAATCTATGGCATCCATATCCAAAGGAAAACCCCTCACTCTCTTGGCATACTTTCATAAATCACAATTCATCTATTACATAAATAAAAAAATACCCAATCACTCTGGTCGCATAATAAAAACATAAAAATCATCAATACTGGTAAAATTATTTAAAATGTGAATGCACACATGCACTCCAACTAACATAGGTGCATGAAGAAATTACCTAGGGCTCTATCAGTTCTTATGAATAGTAGCCATAAAAATAGTCATCAAGAATGGCCATCAAAGTCCTACAATATTTTAAATAATACCATGAGAATACAAAAAAAAACTATGAAAACCTGAATTCAAATGTTAACCATGATGTTGCACCAGAGAACATCATTATAAATAAAAAAATATTAAGTATGTTACCTTAAAAAACATGTTGACCATAAAAAATTACCGACTAGTAAAAAATTAAAGGTGATGTAATAAGAATTTGAACATACCAAAATACGTTTTATTCTTTAGGAATCAAAATTAATAATAAAACCACAAAGAAATTCATGGCCTGCAAATACATCAAACCAAACTAAGAAGGTATTAGCCACAAAATTCTTTAGGATTAAATCCTTATCAAACTCCATCCACCTATATCTTTAATCAATAATTTCTATATACATTTCAATCAATAATTGAACAAATTTGAAGTCATATTAATATTATATAATAATAACCGAGTTATCAAGAGGACTTATAAACTTGTACAATAATTGTTTTGATAATCCAAAATACATAACCATCCCTCTAGATTCTACTAACTTGATCATTTTAAATGAGGGGTTTTACTTTCCTAAAAATAACATTAATAAAAATATACGGGTTCAATTCCATTGCATGTCAAATAAAATAATTGTAATAAAGAAAACAAAAGGAAAAAATAAGAATAAAACCTTACTATTTTTGAGGTACAAAATATGGAAATGTTAATTTCTCCACTCATTTAAGGATCGTTTCTATTTAAATATCATGTAATGTAATGCAAAAATGTGTGAAACTAGTGGGGGTGTCAAATGTTTGAATGTTTAGTTTGAATCTAGTGACACATGTTGGATCAAATCATGATGAATAAATATGTTAGTCACTTGAATTTTCAATAACCAATTAGAAGAGGAAACTATGTGGGTATAAAATAGAAGAGAGGAGTGGTGTTAAACATCTAAAGTAAAAATCATGGGTGTAGGTTCTTAGGTTTCATGAGAAAACCAAATAAGTATACTTTTAATATTGTAGAAAAGTTTTAGTTGATCCAATTTATCAATTTATTATCCATAAAATATATACAAAGAGTGAAATAAAAGGTAAGTCTTTTAAGGGATACATGAACACAAGCACTATATTATTTGAAAATAATTTTTAAAATAATCAAAAATTTATACCTTAATGAAGAGTGATCCACCATAATTTTCTTATTCTATTTTAGATAGTCAAATTTAGTTCATGAATTTTGGTTGATGATGACATATCTTAAAAAAAGAAAATATAAGAAAGAACAATTCAGTATTTTTATTTTTCAAACAGAATTTTATAATTGATAAATTTTAAATGATAAAAAATCATTATATTTTTAGTGTTACCTAATTCTATAAATTCCACTTCCTCTAGTTTCTTTATAATGTCAATTTTTTTACACTCTCTAAACCAATTTTTGAGAAAATTAATGCCTCAATGGTGTTGGGATTCAAACAACCACGAAACTGATCAAGGAATCTTCCTCCTATACTAAAATAAGACTCTAAAGATACTATAGTTAAAGTAATTTATAGAATATCTCTAACAATGCATGAGAGAACATTATACTTTCTTTCCTTTCCTTTCCACAAACTTAAAATATAAAATCTATCAAAATAATCCTCAAAATCATCAATCTATAGATATTTCTTGTTTATTAATTTGGAATTTCAATTTAATTTTCCTTTTATTTGATCTATATTCATATTTCCATTTCTTATCATACTCACTATGGGTACTAGCATCATTAATATTTCACTCTTGATGAGAACTTTACTCACATTTATCAATAATAATGGTATATTTTCATTTATAAAACTCATAGAGATTATTAAAAACCTTTATTAATTTAATGATCAACTCATTCTTGCCTTCATAATCAAACATAATTTCAAAACTATCCCAAACATATTCTAATTTATAGTAGAGATAAAAAATACCTCCATAAGTAAGATAGAATTAAAATTGTAACAAACACCCCAATACTTTTCCAACATAACCTTTATTTAAATAGCCATTGCACTTATATTAATATCATTACTTTTAATCCATTTTTTTATTTTTCTTTATATGTCACAAAGAGTATGAAAGAAAGTGTGACATGTCACATGCATAGAACTAGAAAAATCAATAGTGCTATCATAAAATATTTTAAAAAGAATGAAAAATACACGTGCATTCTCCCAATCATATGTTATAGGAGCCCCACCTTCATAGACAAGAGCACTCCTAAAACTTGCATCCTCCTCAAGGTGAATAAATAATTTCTCATACACATCTAAAAAACCCAATAGAAAGTAACAAGAATTACACATAGTAGGAACTTCAAGAATTGTGATCTATTTACTATGAATTTTTAACACCTTGACAATTATATTTAAATGAGACAGTCTAGAAGGCGAAATTATAAAAAAATTGCAGGAAACTATGATTCTATAAATTGATGTTGATATTTCCTTTATCCAATCACTAATAATAAGGTTTAAAATATTTTCACAGCATCTCATATACATATACTCTCCATTAAGAATTGACCCAATCCAATCTTTAACCCTCCGCACCAAATAACTGATCATTGTATTATTAGAACTATCATTGTCCATGGAGATAGTATTAATCCTTTCAATCCCCCATTGTTTCAATGTATGTTCTAATAATTTCTAATTTTTCCCCTTTCATGATCTGCAATAAGAAAAAACCAGATTTTTTTTATTTAAGATGCAATTATCATCAATAAAATGTGCAACCACACATATATAATTTAGATTCTGAATTGAAGTCCATGTTTTGGTGGTAAGAAAAACCATATGAGATAACATATCAAACATAGACTTCAATTTTTCTTTCTCAGTCAAATATAACTGCAAGAAATACCTAGCAATTGTTTTTCTAGATGGAACCTGAAATTGCGGTTCAAGAAATTCAATAAATTCTCTAAAACCTTGATTCTAAACATATTTAAATGATAACTCATCAATGATTATCATTTTAGAAAGAGATATTATACACTCTTCTTGGTTAAAATGAGCTAATGAAATTTTAACTATCCCATTATCCTCATCTTCACACTTCTTTCTAAGACCAATAGTGGTTTGAATTTTTTCAATATTTTTGTGAGGATTTTTTTTTCAATTGATATTCAAATTACTAGTTCTATGTAGTCGAGACATGAAATAATAATATTTTACACAATAATTACATACATCCCTTTCATTTTTATTATAAAATTTATCCCAATCTTGAGAAAATCTTGAACTAATAGGAGGTTTAGGAATTGTTACCTTTTTATTGAAACTCTTACAATTAGTTTCATAAACCGATATGCTACTACTCCCCCTCCTATTTTTTTTAGTTGAATGTGTAGTTAGAGTAAAACCCATATGAATTTGGGTTCCTATGAAAATTAGAGGATTATAACCACTTATTTTATCACCATCCATGAATTAAAAGACTATGTTTGATGTGGAACACCCCTGAAAGAAGAAGAAGAAATGGGTTTGAGTGGGTGTTATCATTAGAAACACATAATAATGGGGAATATAATAAGAAATAACATGATAAAAAAATAACTACTTACCACGCCAGGCCGCACGCTCGAAAGAAGAAGTAGGAGGTGAGATATGAGGGATTTCTACTGATTGATCACAAGGGAAGGTTTCATGGGAGGATGCGAGTGAGGGGGGATTTTTTTGGGTGGGTTCAGAGTCGTTAAAGGAGGAAAGAGGAGAGGAGGATGGAAGGAGGGTTGTATTGTAAGGGAAGTAGAAGACAGAAGAGAAGGAAAGGTGTTGGGAAGCTTGGAGAAGTAGGAGAGGGAGGTATTAGGGTTTCATTTTTCCAGCCACTCATGAGGGAAGCTGGAAGGAAGGAGGCAGTAGGGTTTTTCCATGTGAGGGAAGGTCAGGGTTGGGGGGAGGAGAATGAGGAGGTGAGTGCAATGCAAGGGAGGGAGGGAGGGGAGGGGAGGGAATGAATGAGGCTGGTCCATGACTTGTGAGGGGTTTTTTATACACCCATTGGGTCATAGGTCGGGTTGGGTCTATATGTTTCCAACCCAAGACCCAACCCAACCCATGAATGGGTTGACTAGACATAAACCCAACCCAATTTTTTTTTCACATAACCTGACCCAACACGATTGGTCCAGGTTAAACCCATTGGGTTGTGTCAGGTATAGACACCCTTAAAGATAACACTAATTTAAACCAATATTCAATGGTTGTTCAAAACTTTTTATGCCGATACAGGTGATTGATACCAATTTTAATAAATATTCTCAAAAAATATTTCAGCCGGAATTTTTTCACTCAATTAAAAATATAGGTTGAAAACATTCCAGTAGAAGAATCTGGTTATAAACTTTAGAAAACAACACTAAGTCTTATTTAATTATTAAAATTCATTTCATTATTTAATTTTCTTTCCTCTTCCTTAATGTTAGGATTTGATAATTTAAACCAAGGATAAGAGAATATTAAATCACACATTTTCAATAACCTCATAGAAATTCAAATTTCTATGACATAATACTTTTGGTAGCATCTCAAAACATTATTCACATGTCTCCCCCTCAATGTGACACTTCACATAATCTTTACCAAGGTTTATCTCTTCCATATATAGATTTAAATTTTTAAAAAGCATAGAATTCACCAAATTAGATCACTTTAAGTGGCTGTTAAGATTTGATATATTTCACACATTTATCAATAATGATTTTATTCAGAACTTTTTCTATAAAATATTAATTATTGGATCATTCTAGGATGGTTGATTCTTCTTTTAGCTATCCATTTTTTATATATATCACTCCTTATGAAGTTATCCTCATGAGAAAATGCTTCACCTTCAATTCAATGCACTGTAAGAACACAAATCCAACACAAATAATAGTGAATAAGTTGAGACTTTTTTTCTTCAATGTGAACAAAAAGGTTGAGAGTATTTTTTCAACTAAGTTTATTCATTCTTAATGTTACCACATCTATTTTTCAAATTCAAGTTTTCTTTGGAAAAAATGGATCTATTCAAAGCTTCACCTTATTTATGTGGGATGATTCTCTTTTCTTTAACCATTAAGGTACAAGAATCACTTGGTGAACTCTTTATCTTTTTTAGATTTTTTCATAGGTTGGTAGGACTTTTATACAAACCTTTGAGTTTTGTCCAGCCTCTTTTCACCTTCCACACAACTCTACTACAAATCTTATTTCATATTTTTTAACATCTCTTGAAATTCAGATTACTCACATGGAATTTCTTTGTTCCCTTTAACACTAGCTTTTACTTGTGTTTCTTCCATCTATCCTACCTTATCCAAATCAACTGGACAAATTACCATATATTCTTTAAGTAAATTGGTAGACTTTATATACTTTCCATATGGAATCTTTGGAGTGTTTATTACCACATCAGTCCCTTTAGATGTAGAAATCCTCTTAGTCTTCTTGATTTTTATTTGAACATAATTTTCCTTCTACTTTCTATCCAAGTATTTCTCACTAACATTCTTTTGAAACTTCAAGGGAGTATTCTTATTTTTAAATTACTTAATATTCTTTCCTAGGGAAAACTTTATTCATTTATTTAGATTTAATAGTGTTATATTTTATTTTTTTATACATTTTCTCTTCTAAATTATAAAAGTATATATCACTCCTTTAACCACACTGATTGCAAGTCCCACAATAATATTTTATAATTTCAAACCCATTTGAAACATATAGATTTTTACCTTTTAACTATGAGTTGGATTCATATTTGGATTACTCCCCATTAATGTAGGAATTATTTAAACTTAAAAATTTATAAATTGTTCCAAAAATCCAATTCCTGGTTCCCAAACTTTTTAAAACACCAAAAATGCCACATAAATCTTGATCTCTTACTATGAGCTTCTTGTTAACCATATTTTTTAGAATTGATAGCATGATGTTTTTGGTAATTATTCATCTCTAGTTTAGATTCCTTTGGGGGAATTTAATTTTAAAATATTCTTCTATCCACCCTTGACATAGAGTAGGATTATATCCATTTTTTCACATTAATTTTTGTAGAATTTTTTTTAAATATTCAATATTTATGAAAATATATTTAGAAAAAACTTTAGAAATTGAAATGGTTGGTACCTATTCCTTTGATATTTATTAGGATAGATCATTAGTTGATCTCCACGTATTGTTTTCACTAAATAGTATCCTTTTTGAACAAGAACATTAATCTAAATATATTATGGTTGTAAATTTTTTTCCCTCAAAGTGTTATAAAGACTTATCTTACATAATTTCCAGGTTTTATAATTTAACTTAAAACTTAATACATTTCATATTGATAATATTTGTCTCATTATATACTAACTTAAATATATCTTTAAAATCATTCATTATTTCAAATTCATCATCATAATTTTTTAAAATTTTTATAAAATCATTCGGAACTCCTTGATATTCTTGGATTGAAGCTCTAATTGAACATTCTTAACTTTAATGTTGTTTTATGATTTTATTCTAATACATGGATCTTAACTTAAAATTGTTTTGTAGACTCATCCTTCTAATGGACTGTTATTAGCCAATCGTTCTAAAAACCTGATCTTCTTTTCCTCAGGTAATACATTCTTTGATTCTTTGTCTCTAACATTTTTTGGAGAGCTTTACACAAGATATAAATTTTTCTTCCAAAGGCTTCTCCAATCTTTCAGAATTTTCTTCATTCTGAGTGATCTATTCCTATATTCTTTTAAAAATCCTAAGAATCAATCAAAATATTTCTTTTAGAAGACAATAAAACATAAATTTTAATGAATCAACTAGTAATTATTATGAATCTATTGAAATGAGACCACCCCCACTAATGATTCATTATCATAAATAATATTTTTATCATGAATTGTTAGATACCTCATGATATCTATAATTCCATGATTATTTTATGGTATAAATATTTTCCATCAGCTTGGTGGTAGGTCAAACCAAAATTTTTTATGCATTCAAATCAGATCTATCTTCTTTACCATTATTTCATAGAGAAAATAAAACTTCTTTCTATTTACTTAAGAGGGAAACATTTTTCAATCTCTTCTTCACTTTATTTTTACTATTAATTATAGTTTTTAGTGATAGAATTTTTCTAAAAATAATTTTATCTCATCCAAAATTACACTTCATTTTAAATTTACAAAGATGCTTAAATCTTTAAAAGGAGAACAACTTAAAAATAAAGAATCAAATAAGAGGTGAATCAAGATCAAATAACAATTAAGAGGACCATTTTGAGATATGTTCATCATGGAGAGGGGATGTGACTTTGAATACAATTTAATATGTTTTTATCATTTTCTTCTTTACCTTATCCATTGGTTATGTTCATGGATATATCATTCTCTCTTATCACCTTCATTTTTATGAAACACATCTGAATAGACACACACAAAAGGGGTACAATAGATTTATAAGGTTCACATTTAAAATATGAAAGGTTAATCCTTGGAATTAACCAAAAAAACCATTGACCATATGGCCCACTGATATCAATTTGTTAGCATAAACAATAAGGTATTATCCAAAAATCATATTAAAAATCTCCTAATAATGTATAGCACATCCATTACTTTAGCATCATTCCACCACATCTTTATATTTCCTCTTGATAGAGTATAATACATATCTAGTAACAAAAATAAATTTCTTCACCAATTTAGAATCTGATTGTTATTGATGTATTGCCTAATTATTCTTTATCTTCCCTATATTTAATAGTATCATGCAAGAAACACTTATTCAATTCACCAAAATTGAAATATTATCTTTCTTTATCTTGTATAAATGTAATAATTCTCTTCTTTCTTTGTAAATTAGAATTCACAATATCATCATCATCTTCTTCTTCTTCTTATTCAGTGTAATAGAAAATCATTGGGATATTATTATATTATTTTATGCTTTGACACATATGATTTATTCAGAATTTTATTAGTTTTACATCTCTTATATTCTTTGATACTAAAAGTTTTTTCTTTTTGATACAGTATCATCTCTCACAATCTCACAATCTTTTTGTATTTTGCCTATAGAATATATATAATGGGTTTTAATATTAGTTACCATCTATTATCTTCCTCATATCTTATTTTTTTTATTAATATAATTGCGTGAATAGATTATTTACAATGTTCACAAATTATGGAACTTTAAAATCCCTTAACATTAACTTTTGATTATTTTAAATTCCTGAAGACTCAGTTCTTTCAGAATCTCCCACACAAAAAATTTCTTTCCAAAAATATCTAAAAAATATATACAGACATGAAAAACTATCAAAGGTCTTAATATTCCTTCAAAATATATCCTTTATAACTTCTCATTCATTCCAATCAACACAATATAGCATAAAAATATGCATGTATCTATACATGTATCAACTATGTTCGTGGCTACTTCATTCATAGTATGAAACTCCTTGTGAATTATTCTTCCATCTTCATCATATTATAGAATCATGAAAAATAACATCATTATATTTATTTTTATTAAGAATAAATTACTTATCATTTATGAATATAAAATTAACCATAATATACTATTCTATTAATCAATTTTTATTGTTCTCTAAAATATATTTTACAATGAATGGGAACCTTATAAGGTTCATGAACCTTACGTGCCTCATAAAGTTAAAATAAAATTATGAGAGGATCAAACTTATGAGTCTTGGAACCTTTTGAGGTATAAAACTTATGATAAATTAAACCTTATAATCCCCCTTTATCAACCTTATGAAGAACAACCTGAACCATTTGAACTTTGTACTTAAATCATATTCTTATTCTTATAATATTATGAATTAATGCATGAACTTCCAATAATATTATTCTTAGATTATCTCTATTAAAATAATATTATAAAGTAGGAAGCTTAATAAATTTTAGTGATATTCTACTCCTATCATTTTTATCCTTTTATGATCCATTGTCACTTTTTCTTATTACCTGTTTTTCAGTGAACTCATAAAAATCTTCTGAAATCATGATCTTCTTATGATGAAATTATGAAATCTCCTTATTATGATCCCAATAAATATGTTCTGATAATTATTTAACACAAAAACACAGCTATGGAGTGAACTTAGTCATGAAAGGAAGACAACTGAAATAGTTCTATATTAGCACAAAATCATATGCATTTTAAAGGATAAATAGTGGCTATGTTTAGTGAATCCCACATTTATTTATTGGTGGGGGATGTGGCTTCCTTATTACCCATAACTCCCCATCGATGGATCAAACAGATACCTTAGGTATTCCTCATCTAGTGGGTCTGCTATGTCACCACACATGATAAATCTTTATCCTAGTTCCACCCCATGCTCTCCTCAGGCTAGGGCCAACTTGTGCTAGCCTCTACACATACCATCCTCACTAGCTTGCCTTTGATATTAACTAAATGTCTTTTATTGGTGGTTTCTTGGGTATTTATATCTTGAGGAGTGACCATATTTTTTTTGGCTTCCTCTATTGTTTAAATTTCCTTCATAAATACAAAAATAATATATAGTAGCATATAACAACTTAAAATTCCAAAAAATTAAACACTCATTTTCATTATATTTCCTCAACATCATCCTAGTATTTTTAATATAGTCTTATACTCTTCAATATTATAAACACAAGGATAGAAATCTTCAGACAACTTTGTTATAGTGATATAAAGTTGATCATTATAAATGATCTATTTAACTAAAATACTTAGAAAACTTATTTTTCCTTAAATATGAATGAATATATAATATAATAATCCAAGGAAAACATCCTCCATTATCATATAAATAATTAAAATTAATTCAAAATCAAACTTCAAGGTGTTTTATTCAATCTTTATTTATATAATATAAAGTAACACCATACTTGTGTAATTTTTATTCTCAAAATACCCAGGAACTCCAACCAACTTCCAAGACATTATTCTTCAATACATATAGACATCAAACTCCTTAAAAATTCATGTTCATTGAAATAAAATAAAATACACACACAAAGTGGTATCAATGAACCCCCTTGTATTTTTTTTCAATATCAACTCCAAAATGATATTTCAATATGTGTTAATCCATTTATTTCTTGTTCATATATCATGTTTCCTTATCTACACTTTTTTATCAACTAATTTTAATTTCAATCTAGCATACTTATTGATAAGAAAAACAAAGTTCATGAGTGAGGTTTATATCAATCCATTCTAAAGAAATATTCCATCAATCTTCTCACTCTAATAATATGTAATCTATTCTCGGTGTAAAAAAAAGAGGATTTAGTTTAGATAAAAAAAAGTTTTCAATTATATAAAGAACATGATACCAATTGAAATAAAACTAATTTGAACATGGATTCAATGGATGTTCAAACATTTTTCCAGTCAAGACAAGTGATTGATACCAATTTTCATAAATATTCTCAAAAATTATTTCAACTTGAATTCTTAGACTCAATTCAACACAAAGGTTAACAATATTAAAGTATAAGTAAAAGTTATTAAACTTCAAAACACATCCCTGAATCTTCTTAAATCTTTTACATTCATATCATTGGTTAATTTTTTCCCATTATTAATGTTATGATTTGATTATTGTAACCAAGTATGAGAGAATATGAAATCATACCCTTTTAATGAAATACTTACAATAACCTTCTAGAAATTAATATTTTTATGAAGTAATACATCTGGAACTTCTCAAAACATTCTTCTCCTGTCCCCCCTCAAAGAAAAACTTTACATAATTGTTATCATGGTGGATCTATTCAACAAATAGATTTCAATATGTGACAAGGATATAATTCACCAAAATGTATAACTTCAAGCGGTTATCCATATTTGATAGTGATGTGCCCACACACATCGCTTAATATTCATAGGCCTTGATCATATTATATATTTATTGTTCCAAACTACAATTTTTATAAAGGAATAGTAAAGTGGATATTTGGGGTCAAACCCATAGGGACAACTAGAAGACAAGAAAACTAACAATTAAAACCCTATATAAGGATTCCTCACATTCACTTTTCAAGAGTGGGGTTTTTTAGAACCAGGTAGTGTGGATTTAATTCAAATAACAAAGAATAGATCAAGGTCAATTTTAGGGATTTAGGCAAATGATAATCCTAAATCTAGATAGGGATAATCCTATGGCTTAGGCTGTGAAGTGGTGAAAGGGTCACTAATTAGTTTTGGTCAAACCAATTGGATAAACCTATGATACAACTATTACTTGGTTCAGGTATATCTAATAACCTAGATTAATTACACTTAGATTATATTTAGAATGCATCATAGGATAATGGTCATATAATACTCATGTCCAATTAGGCTAGGTTCGTTCAATTGCACCACCCATGGTTAAGGATATGCAAGAGAATGTGATGAATAATTGTTTTTAACATAATTACTATCCATATGGTTACCAAGGTTCAATTCATGGATTAGTTAGGTTCTGAAACACCCCTACCCCCAACCTATAACCCTACAAAAATTATCTTCACATGAAGGTGTTGATCAAAAACAAATAAATAATAAACATGATTAGTGAAATCATAAAGAAATCTATAAATAGGAAATCCATAATTAAAACAATAAATAATCAAGATTAAAAGTTAAAATCAATGTAAATACAATAAACTCTTCCTCAAAATGAATAAACAATAAAGAAATAGCGATAACCAATGAAGAATAGTGAACACTATAAAAAATTAGTGTCAAAACATAAAAAAGATCATAATGATCAAAGAACGGATATAGGATGGATAAAAAATCAAAAATATTTTATAAAAAAACTAACTGATTGAATCAAAAGTGATTTTGGATGAGAAACATATGAAAACAAAAGAATAAATGAGAGAAAAATGTAGGTATTCTTATCTCTCCATCCAAAAAGTGATGCCAAAATATATACAGGAATAAATGATACATGAAATGTAAAGCATTAAAATTGTGTATTTTCTTTAATTGGATTTGTTATTTAATTTTACACAATGTGTAGTTTTTACACTTCATGTACTCCAGATCCAAAATATCCTCTATAAAATCACCCCGTATTATTGACTAGGTTGGATCTCAAACATAACACATCATGTAAACTATTCATTTCATTTATTTGATTCACTTTTAGTGGGATTTTGATTTTGAAAATTTTATGATGTGTAATGTATGTACACATCATGTAATAGATTCATATCATGTAAAGCCTTCATGGGTTGGTTTTTGGATCTGAAGGAATGATATGAATGAAGACTATATCTCATGTATGTTATACAAGATGTGTAAAATCTATTTTATCAAGTTTTTATAATTTCTTACTTTGAGTCCAAAATTCCTAATTACTATGAAAACAAAAAAACACTGGTGAATTATTGAATAAAACATGAGTAAACCTTAAATGAATGTACCCAAAATATATATATAAATTCATCTTATCAAATTCCCCCATACTTGAACAATTTATTGTCCTTAAGAAAAAATCATCTCAGTAGGGATTCCAAATGAAACAAAATTTAATGAAAGAAAAATTCATTACGACCAAGAAAAAAAATAAGTGTAAGTAGAAAAAGTTAGTCCTCCAGGATCAATAATGTATAGAAAATCAGTCATGCCTCATAGCCAAGTTCTTTATTTAGATTATTTCTTCCTTTAGTTACAATTTCATAATTGTTCCTCAAATGATATACCCATTTTTCAATTTATATCACAGATAATTTTCTCTCAACACACAAGGTAAAATAAAACAATAGTTATTATCATACCATGAATACATGTTCCTAAATATATAATTTCATTGGTTCTAACATCTCCACTTTGTAAATGCAAATACAAAATTAATCACGAGTACTTAAATAATAAGGTTCTAATAACTCAGAGGATGAGGATTGGTGGGAAAGTAATAAAAAAATCAAGCTCAAGAGGAGGAAAATCTGTAATATAAAATGCATGATAATCACAAATCGTGCAATGATGTAACTCCTCCTAAACAAAATTTGTTCATGCTCCAATAACTCGAAGTGGGTATATGATTATATCAAGTAAGTATGAAGAATGTTCCATGTTCCTTTCTTTTTCATTTTATTTATTTTTTATTTATTGAGAAACATGTTTAGTTCAGATCTCATATCCATCACATAACCACATATGACCCATCATAGGATTTATTGGTCTAGTAACAATGATTTTTAACCTTCCTAATACAAAATCCAATATATTACTCTCTCTATCTTTTTTAATTTAATTTTTCAAAGGAACATGGTAAGCATAGAAGATTTCAAAATTAATCATGGACTAAATCATATCAATCCGGTGAAAGTGCCACCATACATATCCTCAATAGAAACATTTTATATCCATAAGTAGTGAAAATTCCCCCACACATGTTCAAAGGACAACCATCCATTATACCAAGAGTAGGGTAGGAAGGGATAAAATTCTTGAAACACTTCGAACCTGACAAGGTTGTTCATGGATGCTATGGGATAAATAAGGAAATATGTATAAGTGGGTCTCAAGAAAAAGTGTCTCACAAAGATTTCCTCAATCATTTTAAAAGTGTATTTGTTCAGTCATAACACTGATAAGATCTCAATTCAAGTTTTTATAGGTTTAAATTTCCTAGGTATATGTTACTACATATGATTAGAAAGTAATATGAAAGTGTAAGTCTACAATCCTCTTGGGAGTGGGAGTATAAAAAATAAGTGTCAATCACTCAGAGCATAATATACAGTAATAAGTCAATCAAAAGAAATTATAATATTTTAAAATTATTATTGAAGTACTCAACTGATCAATCATGCTAAAATTACAAATAGGAATAAAACATGGATTTCAATAATCGCTAAAATAAATTTGTCTTTTATTTAAATGGGTATAATGAGATTCTAAGTTTAAAGAATTATTTCATTGAGAAATTTATCCTATAAAAGTTAAAACAAGAAATAATACAAGTGTATCTCTGATAAAACTCAATAAATACTCCCCATAACTTAAAAGAAGACAATGTCTGTATTGTTCTGGAAATCATCATGGGAGAGATATCAATATAACCATAGAAATAATCTAAATGGAAATTGGGATTTTAAAAGTAGGGAAATCGATAGGTACCTGTAGTGAATATCATTCCATGATGAAATTTTTGGATGGTGATATATAAATTAGGATACCTATAAATATTGTTTGAAATAAAAATTATCTACACTAGATAAACCATTAGTCCCCAGGGGTTAATTAATTTGGAAGATGATAAATAGGTAGGTGAATATAGTCAAATTCAGATAACACAACTTTGATAAATGCAGTGAGGGAGAACAGTGAATTTTGGGATGAACTATGGAAAAAATGCAAGAAAAAGGAAAATAGTGATCCTAATCACACAAATGAAACAGAGAAAAAAATATGGGATGCCTCTTAAAAAGTTCTAACAAATCCATCATCATATAGATGGATGGATAAAGGAACCCGTCAGTGTTGTCTATCTTCTTAGAGGTACACTATCGCCTGTAGGAACTAATGGCTCTACCATCAAGCTCACCGGGAATATTGGGGGGATTAACCACCTTAGGATGATACTGACTATGAATCTTGTGCGGTAGGAATAAAATATGGGAACATCATGGAGGGGACCCCTACTGAGCATGGATCTCAAGATTGAGCTCCTCAACGTATCTATATGGGTCTATGATATGCTGATATATCTCGATCAGGATGCCAGAAGATGACCTAACAATCTCTTGAGTGACCATAGAAGAATTAGAAGAGATAGAAATTGCTAAATTAATGCATTAGTGAAATGTAAATAAGCTAGTAAGTAGTGCATTCAAAAATACTATCCCATATATATAAGTAATGATTCATAAGTTAAAAAGGAATAAAATTAGTAAAAAAAATGAACATATAGATAGATTATAAAAGGGGAGGGGACCAGGACATAACTAGATAGTAAAATAAATATAACTGATATCCACATCTTAAGTCCCCTCCTGAATAGTGGGTGCCTCTAGAAGGCCCATCCCAATGATGTCATGTATAGTGGATGAGGATAGTGTATCAAACACTATGGTGGGTTATGTGGTCTTGGAAGTAGGCTTGATCGAGTATGGATGGTGTGATGTGATAATCCTTAATAATTCCATGTTTCTGGAAGTTGGATTGATCAAAGGTACCACAGATGGAGATGGAATGGTGGGACGCTTGCCCTGCCGGGCCTGCTCGGATAGGTACTCCTACTGGGTGGTAGATTCAATGATATTGAGAGAAAGGTTGGACAGGGGTATGTGGTGTGGTAATGGATGTAGAAGAGGGAGAAGAAAGTGGGTGTGTATGGGAAGATGATGGGGATGGTGGAGGGATATGGGTAGTGAAATGAGATGGGTCTGTGAATGCAATGCGAAGATAGTGAAAAAGCTGTCATTGGTTCTCCAGGATGGTCTGGATAAATGGGAAGAGGTATGTGAGAATGGTAGGTGGGTGAACAGATTCAATATGGGTAGGTGTGGTGGTGGTTAAAATAAGGGGATGGGTTACAGTGGTAGCAAGGACATAGGTGAGGGAATTGGTACTAGCGGTGGATGAAGAGACACAAACAAGTGAGGCTAGGCCGACAACATGTTGGGATGGGTCATCACCAACATCCTCAACATATACCGATGCCCATATATAGATACTCCCTCTCATTTTCATCTACCCCATATCATGAATCAAAAGTAGGATAATACTCTCCATTAGGACGAGTGATGTGTGAGGCCGAGCAACTTCAATGGCACTGAGATGCCTGGCTAGATTGGTAATGAAGGAGCATCCCATTAATGTACATTAAGTCCTACAAGATTGGGTAAGGTAGAAACCATTGAATTCCCTATCCATGTTGATAGATTGGAAACCCATGTATGAGGTAAGAATTATCACCTCTATCCAGATAACACTCCCTTGAGCATCACCTCAATCCATCTAGGTATGAGCTAAAGCCCGATGAAGGATTCTAAGGGTAGCGACGTGGAGCTGGGTGCTCTTCATTGTGCGAGGATCATAAGGGATCTATGGATATATATATATATATATATATATTCTTTCTTAAATCCATGTATTATATGCCTTTTTTATATTGTGATATAGATTTGGAAAAACTAAAGAGAAGACAAAGTCGGTAGAGTACATGCTGAGGTTGATGCCAAAGTTTCCAAGGGAGAGCTCCCATGAATTATCACTGATTATAAACCTAACAAAGTCAATGACTATCTTGAAGGTGACTAGGAACTCTATGAATATCTCATTGAATGTATCCTCACATACCCTAGTAATGGGTGAGAGGTGTAACTAGTCGACGAGGTCAAGGAACTCTGGGTGAATGTGGATCCTCTCAAGAATGGTGAGGTCTATGGTTTTTTCAATCAGTATTGGATTTTATTAGAGATGGACCAACCTGACCTGATGCTCAGGTTCAAGAGAAATTAAGGTAGGGATAAATATGGGGGAAGGAAATGCGCTACAACCCACTAGATGAAGACCGTGAGTCCTCATAGGTGGAAGTAGAAGCAGAGTCATTGGCGGAAGAGGAGGTGGAAGGCTCGGGGGACAATGGAGAAGAAGTGGTTTGCCACTGCTTGGGTGGTGGATGTGTCTCATCATGCTCGGGCATATGTTTAACAAGAGAGGTTCAAACAGTCTTGGTGTGAGCTATGGTAGAGGAAGAGGAATGAGAATAGGAAGGATATGAGTGTAAAGAGAGGGGAGGAAGAGGGATGACCAGTGGTGAGGGGTGATTTTGAGTGGTGGTTTGAAAGTGTGTGTAAGGGGGGGGGGCACATGGGAGAGGGGAAGGGAGGAGGGAAGCAGTGACCATGAACCTAGGGTTCATGGGATCTTAAAGGGACCAAAATTTACATGTCATGTAAGGGATACATGTCATGTAAAGCTTGGTTTTTTATTTTTTTTGACCTTTAAAATTTACACACCATGTAAGGGTTACATGAAATGTATTTGAAATTTTGTGCCCATTTTGATCCAGGTCCTCTTAAAAATCTTCCAAAATCACTAAAATTTATTAAAGGCTAAAATAAATTATTCTATCCTATTAAACCTACCTTGGGTTTCCTCCCAATCATTTTGTTTATTTAACATTGAGAAATAAACTCTTTTCAATTTAGGTGAATTAGACGGTGAAAATTCAACCCTTATGGAATAGATCTGGTATATTTTTAACCCTTTCCCATTAAATTTTAATGGTGGTTATCCTCCTTTATAAATTTCAATAGCTCAATAAGGTAAAACCTTAATGATTTGGTAAGGACCCATCCATCTGAATTTTAGCTTTCTGGGGAATAATTTTAATCGAGAATTGAATAACATAACTATATTCCCCTATGTGAATATTCATCACATAATTATTTGGTCATGACACTTCTTTTTCTTTTCTTTATAAATTTTGGAATTATACTAAGAATACTTCCTGATTTCTTCTAGCACATCTAGTTGTAGAATTCTAAATTATCCATATTTTTGTGCATCCATGTTCAAATTTTTTATTTCCTTATATGGTTGGTTCTCTAATTCTACTAGAAAATGGAACGACTTATCTTACACAAGTTGGAATCAACTAGTGTTGATGGGTGTATTGTATACTATGTGATATTCCCAAAGTGAGTCATCTAGTTTGACACTCCAGTTCTTTTGATTTGTGTTCACTATATTCTCAATAATTTGTTTATTTTCCCTATTTGAAAATTCAACTTGTCCACTCATTTGCAGATGTTAAAGAGTAACAATTTTATAGAGAATTACATACTTTCCAAGAAATCATTTCACAACATTATTTGTAAAATTTGTTCCTAGATCACTAATGAGTAATCAAGAGAATCAAAATCTTGATAAGATATTTTTATTTGTAAAATTCATGACCACTTTTTTTGTGTCATGAGTGGTCACCTCATAATCTACCCATTTTGAGTCATATTCAATGCCAACCAATATATAAAACATCCCATGAGAATTAGGGAATGGTCCCACAAAATCGATACCCCATACACCGAAGATTTTGAATTCCGGAATGGAATTTTGGGGAATTTCATTTATTTTTCCTATGTTTCCTGTCCGCTAGCACTGATCATGGTTTTTAAAAAAATTCTTTGTATCTTGATGAATCATGGGACAAAATAACTCGATTTAAAGGATTTTATCCATGGTACATCCAGGTACATGATTCCCTCTAGTTGGTTATTTATGAAACAGTTTGAGTATGCTTTTTTACTTTGTATTTCTGTGATGCAGGACCGCGTTAATCCATTATCACAACTCTTAAAAAGTAGTGGATCATCCAAGTAGTAATGTGATGATTCAACTAAAAATATTTTCCTTTTCTCATTGGTGAGTTCTGGGTAGAGTGATCCCATGGTGAGATAATTTTAAAACTATGGATGGGCTTGGGTATTTATCATGAAAAGGGTTTTGTCCAAGAATTCATCCTCGATGTAAAGATTATCATCATCCTTTTACTATACAGAGGAGTTCTAGATAAAGGATCAACGATAACATTATCAATACCTTTTTTATCCTTTATTACTATGTCAAAATCTTGCAGCATTAGGATCCACCACATCAAATGTGGGTTGGTATCATTTTTTTTAGTAGATATTTAACTGGTGCTTGATTAGTGTAGAATACTACTTTAGATGGTAAAAAGTATGATAGAACCATTCAAAATCATATAAGACTTCCAGAAGTTCCTTTTTGGTCTTTATATAATTTACTTGAGTGTCATTCAGTGTGTTACTAGCATAATATATGAGATAAAAGATATTTTTGACTCACTTTCCTAAGATAGTGCTAACAAAAAAGTCTCTTGTGTCATAGATTAACTCAAAGTCCTTATCCCAACCCAGTGAAATGATGACTGGAGAAGCCACTATGATTTTAATTAGGGTATTGAATGCACTTAGAAATTCTTCAGTGAACTCAAAAGGATCTTCCTTCCACAATAAGTGTGTAAAGGGGTGGGATACTTTGGAAAATTATTTAACGAAGTGGCAGTAGAATCCTAGATGGCCTAGAAAGCTCCTTATTCATTTCATTATTGTAGGACCAGGTAAGTCATTTGTCACCTTTATTTTCTCTAGATCCAATTCTACACCTCGCTTTGAAATTTTATGTATGAGGACTATAAATCCTTGGACCTTGAAGTGACACTTTTCGTAGTTTAATATAAAATATTTTTCTTCATAGCGTTTTAAGACTAAATTCAAATTACTGAGGCACACCTCGAAAGTATCTTCCATATACCAAAAAAATTATCCATGAAGATCTCCAGAAACACCTCAACCATATCATGGAATATATGTTTTATATAGCATTAAGAATTTTATGGTTAATTACAAAAAATAAATGAAATACATTGATAATAAAAGTTTATTAAAGGAATAGTAAATGTAGCTTTGGAGTAGTCACTTGGATCAACTGTAATTTGATGGTATCTTGAATATCCATCTAGGAAATAATAGAATTTTTCCCCTGATATTTATTCCAATATTATATATATAAAGGGTAGTGTAAAATAATATTTTTTGGTATCTATATTTTGGTTCCTAAAATAGATTCATACTCACCATCTAGTTATGGTTTGTGTAGAGATCATATAATCTTCAATATTTTTTACAATAATTAGGTAAAACTTCTTTGGAATGACTTGAAAAAGACTCACCCATTTTCTGTTAGATATTGAAAATATTATTCTAGCATCTAGATTTTTTAGCACTACTTTAATAACCACCTCTTTCATTGGCAGGGTGAGTCACCTCTAGGGTTGGCACTTGGGTTTAGTCCCTTCTTCAAACAAAAGATTTTGTGTGAGGATTGTGTGGATAATACCCTTAATGTAATCCACTCCCTAGGAAATAGAGTTATTGTGACCTTTTAGGACTTTACTCAAATTTTCCTCTTATTGTTGGGTTATCTCTGAGATGATAATGGCTGGATGTGTTGTTGCAGTTTATAGGAATGAGTATTTGAGTGTGCTAGTTATAGGTTTTAGTTCCAATGTTGGTGGATTGATGACCAAGAGTATGAATAGTGGTATAGCGTCCCTTATCAATGGTTCAAAGTAATTTTCATTCTCATGATCATCTCCTTTAACTTCATTAAGAGACAATATCTCTCTATCATCCTCAATGGTCAAGAACTCATCTCTCTCATAAGTAAGAAAGATGAGTTGATAGTCATTAAAGTTATTACCTTTCTTTGAACCTAACTTGTTCATCTCCAACATTCAATATTAGTCACCATTGATTTACATCTATAAATTCCTTCCCAGTCTCTAAAAATGGGCATCCTAGAATAATTATAACATCTCCTTATTCTTCCTTGTTTTGGATAAGGAAATCCACAGGAAAGATAAACTTTCCAACTTTGACTAAGACATACTCAAGAATTCCTTAAGGATAATTGAATGATCATTCATCCAGTTTAAGTTCCTTTCTTGTTGGTATTAATTCATCAAGACCCAGATTTTGGAATACACTCATAGGAATGAGGTTAATGCTTTCACCCAGATCACACAATGCTCTTTCAAAGTTTTATTCCCCAATAGTGCATGAAATTTAGAAGCTATCAGGGTCTCACATTGAAGGGGAAGCTTCTACTAAAGGAAAAAAATAACATTCTTCCTTTAAATAAATGAATCCCAAGTCTTCTATATTCTTTTTTTGTAAATAAGTTGTTTTAAGTATTTGTAATAGGCATGCATCTGCGTGATGGCCTCAATGAAGGGGATATTGATGTGTTATTTTTTGAACATTGCTAAAAATTTCTTATAATGCCCCTCAATATTTCCTTAACTCATTATTTTTGGGATGAGAAGAGGGGGTTTTTATGCGGGTAGTCCTATAAATACTTCTTTATTTTTAGGATGTTCTTTTATTGGAGTTTTTAATAACTTCTAATTTTAGATTTGTTTCTTAACCAAATTACTTGGTGCTATCATTTTAATCCTCATTGATGAATTTTTCATGTTTATTAGATTCTTCTAACTTCTTTTACTCCTCTTTCTGTGGTTACTAAAATTACAATAGTTTCCCATAACTAAGAGCCACTTCCTTTTCCTCTTCTATCAGGTGTGTCTCAGTGTTACTAGGAAATGTACCCGGTATTCGATCTGATATAGTCTTTGAGATATGAACCATTTGGTGCTTGAGATTTCATAGGGAATCTCTTTGGGTTTTCATTTCTGTATTAGTATTGGTCATTATCTGATCTAATTTTTGAACAGAGATGGGGAGAATGTTTTCAATATTAGACTATAGATTTAGACCTTATTGTAGTGGTCTCAGTGGAGCTGGATGGAATTTATATTGATCTCTCAAGAGAAAAGGTTGATGAGGTAGTTTCTAGTATGGTTTAGGAGATGGAACTTGATCTGGGTACCCATATAACAATCCTATATTTTCATACATATACATTACATATCTTTTTTGGAATACTTAAAACATTATACAAATAGACTCCCAAATGCCATACTAGTGTAGTGCCTTTGGAAACATTTAAACATAAACAATGGTACAAAAAATGAGATAAATTGTCTCCCACTAGGTTCTTATTAACTAACACCCTTCTTAGAAACATCAAACATAATATATATCTTTATAACCTAGTGAAAGGAAACATAAAAAGGGGTGAGCTCAAATTATCAGTAAGGGTAAACAAGGAAGATCTGTAATCATAATCATGAGCATAAGGGTATGAGAAAATGATCAAGAAAATAAAAGATCATACCCAACATATAAAAGATCATATACATGAATCATGGCATAAAGCTTTGAATTTCATAAGACATGAATCATAAGGAAATAAATAACATAATTCAGGAAAGCATAACATAGGAATAAAACATGGAATTATTGAAAACACATAAGTATATATAATGATTTCTATATTAGTCAAGGCATTACTGTCAAGACCATCTTAGTGGAAAAATTATTTTACTGAAATGGGTTCACATATATTTCCATCCCTTTATTACTGAACTGAGTTCAATCCCCATTCCATCCCTATAATACTAAACCGAGTTCATTTCCCATTCCATCCATGTAATATTGAACTGAGTTCATGTCCCATTCCATCCATGTCTATCTCATGAGATATAAATCTTTACCCAATGTATTGTAAGGAGATATAGGTCCCACCCATATCAGAGTGAAATCATACATACATGTGCCATAAGATCATAAATAACCATATCATAACCTATGAAATGAAATGGATATCATAAACATGTAAACATATAATAACCCATGGAAAAAAATATAGTTTTCATAATCATTTCATCAAAAGAATAACCTGTGAAAGAGAAATAGATTTCATAAAGACCATTACATTAAGCATAACCCATTCATAGAAATAATATAAATGGAAACTTTATATCATTTCCTATAAGGGAATGCATAACATCAACAGATGCCATCTTAGATGAAATATAATTTTAAAATATAATTCAAAAAAATTTCTTGAGGAAAATATACTTTCTTCTTTTAAAAATTATTTTTAATACATAAAACCATTTGAAAAATCTTTTTCTTAGAAAATAACTTGAAAACTTAAAAATAACACTTAAAATAATTTTAAAAACCATTTTCCTTGAAAACTTATAAAACAATATTCAAATCATTTTGAATTTTTTTTCTTAAAGCACTTTGAAAAATTATAAATAAATCTTGAAAATGTTTTGAAAACCACTTCTTTAAAAATACTTTAAAAAATTATAAATAAGGCTTGAAAACATTTTGAAATCAATTTTACTTGAAAACTTATAAAATAAGTTTGAAAATTTTTTGAAAACAATTTTCCTTGAAAATTAATTAAAAAAAACGTTTTCTTAAAAATTAACCTCTTAAAAATGAAAAGTAATATTTAAATAAATGACGGTGGGTAAATCTGTACATGCCATATGAGGTAAAAAACATTCCTTTTGTACGATAAAAATGTTAGAAAAATGAATTATATGAAAAAAGACAAGAATATTCTTTTGATGGGATTGGTAAAAGAAAAAAAGGATAAAAATTTCTTAGAATGATTATAGGATAATGGTACAATATTCTTGGAAACCATTTTTAGAAAACATGGTTTTGATGGAACATAGATTTCCGACTGAAGAGAGGGTAAAGTTGGGAATTATTAAAAACACTTTCTTAACTATATTATGTACCAAAGAGTATAAAATGATACCAATACATGAATATATCATGAATAACCAGTGGATAAGAAAATTTATGAATGTTCTTGAGATACGAGTTATAATATTTCATCAAAGGGATCATAAATATAAACAATCTTGAAAATCAATGAGATTGTTTAAATAAACTCTTATCACTTGGTAACTGGGAATCATACTATCCATGTAAGAAAATTAAATTAAATGAACCTTATAATATCATGAAAATATGTATATTCATGATATATCATCTAAAATGGTAGTATATACACCTCAAAACGAATTTAGGTGCATAAAAAACATGAGTCTCAAAGAAGGAAAATTGAGACAAAACTATTTTACCGATTTGGTAACTTTTGAAACCTAATCCCAATGAAATAAAGGCCTTAGAATTGATATGTAAATAAAAATAAATTTAAATATAAGAATCATTGAATACATTCATGGGTAGTATACACACCACACAAAAGTAATGGGTGGTGAATAAAGCATGTATCTCCCAGAAATAAAAAGTGAGACGAAATCCCCTTACCTTATATATTGACTCTCTTAAAAATAATTCAAACCACCTATATAATAAATATAAATTTATTATAAATCTTTTATAGAACCATATTATTATATCTAATACCATATATAGTTTGATCATAACCTTATATTACCCTCTTGTTAAAAATCCTATGTTAAGGTTTCATTTCGGGTAATATTCGCTTGGTTCTTCGCATGTGTCTTAATTTGTTATATATTTGGTCATTATACTTATATCATGATTCTATAATGTAAAAAATTATATAAATATCATGTATATTCATTATATTTTTATTATAATAAATTATAGAATATATAAGTAAAAAATGGAATACACCGTTCATGGAGACGATAAGTCGTACATACACATGAACACTGTTTTCGTTTTTATTGTCATATTGAAGGAAAGAAATAAAATTACATATATGTATATAATATAATTAAATTATAATTATAATGTTTATATATATATATCATTTAAGTTCAAAAACCCATCCTTAATATGTTTCATGTGGTGTGTGGATGAATCACATCGCTTTGAGGGGGCGATAGTTCACACTTCCTCAAACTAAATTATAATATTTACACCAAATGGAAATTAAAAAAATATGTGTTGTAAAAGGAATAAATAATATTAAATAAATAATAAATATAATTTATAAAATATATAAATAGAGTGTCCATCATAATTTACACCATGATAGGTGCTAAAGAAAAAATAAACAATCATCGTTTAGTGAGGCGGTAGTTCTCCATACACATAAACACCCCCTTCTTGGAATCCAAGAGGCCTGGGGTTCAACCCCCCAAAACCCCAAGTTTAATGGATTTCCATGGAATTATATCACCAAAGAAACTATAGTGGTTATATTTCCTATAGTAGTTTCAAGTACTGTAGACGTACTAGTTTCACTAAAGGGGACTTTGGGACAATAAAAATGGATTTCAAGACATAGGTCATTCGATCCATCAGTTTTTAAGTTATATGGGCCATCCATGTTTTAAATACTTTGTGTCTCTAGGACTTCAGGCCATGTAATTCCTGGGCCTACGATTCATGTTAGGGTTACCTCTCATCTCGATTTAAAGTGGTTTATTTCCTCAATAAAAGGGTTAGACCCAATTTTTTCAATTATTATTATTATTATTATTATTATTATTATTAAGTTAAGATTGTTAAAAATGGGGGAGATCCCATTTCTATAGATTATATGAAACACCAAAGGGGAAACCCTCTCCCTTGGCCCTCTTCATCTTCCATGGAGGTTACTTCCCCCTATCCCATTTAGGATTATTAGGGATCTAAGTTAATCTCGCATTTATTATTATTATTATTATAATTATTCCTCTCCTTATTTTTCTTTTTTACAATGACATGGTGAAAATTTATGTATTTTCAATGGATTTGGATTTGGGGGTTATGCTGAGAACTGAAAATCCCCTTGATTATGATGAGCCTTTTTTATAAAGGATGAGAGAGTACACTGACGTGAATCTATCATACATGATTAGGAACTATTCTATATTTCATGGTTATATATTAAGTGTTCTTCACATTGAAGTTTATCTATACCCCTTAAATGATTAGTATAAATTAATAAATTTCATGACTGTGTTTAACTATGTTTTAGTTAGTGATCCTATATCCATGTCACATGAGGATAAATTTTATAATGTTACTTTGAGGTAGATAGATATTTTGTTCCTCTATTTATGATGTGAAACCAAATAGTGAATGTATAATAAATTAATAATTTTTTAAAATATTCACTTGCCTTCCTTGGCTATTGGTATTTCATATTGACATGTCTAAACATTAAATGAAAGAATATTAAAATGTATAGGCCTATACGTTGTGATTTAATGTGTCCAGTAAGTCATTATGGCTATGAATAATTATTGATTTATTATTTCCTAACCTTAAACTAGAGATGATAATGGGTATTTGATAACTGAGTTTCTTATATAACATGACATGACTAAATAGGATCAAGTCACTAGTTAATTAAGTTTTTATAGTGCTAGGATAATGAATTCAAATCTTGATTAATATTTTGGTGGGGTTTGGGTGGTAGTATTAAGGTACCCTAAAACAGAACCCAAATAAATTATTATTATTTATTAATATTTAAACAATATATTTTAAAATAATAATGAATTTATAAAATACATTTATTTATTTTTAGTTTAGTTAATATTGATTTTATAAATGAATTTTAAATCTGAATCAAGTTCAATCAATCACTATTAATTTATTTACTATTTATTTTTTAATTATAATAAAATTATAACTATATTTATTTAATTTGAGATCTATTGAGTTTATATTTATAATTTTCCCTTTGAAAATTTGAAATTATAATTTGGAATTCAAATTTATTAGGGTAGTTTGACAAATATTTAAAAATATAACAAGTTATTGTTCAGGTAGTGCATTTAAAAAATAAATGAGTAATAAACGAGTTCAAGTTTTATAAAACTAAATGGGTTAGTGTCTAGGTACCCCAAGTCTCATGGATACCTAACATATTTTCATACCTACATTAAACCATTAGATAAAAATAATTATAGAAGTTCAATAAATTACTTGTTTATTTATGGGATGAATAGAATGACCAAGAGAGGGTATGGAGAGACCTAAATGGGCTCCGATGATGTTTTTTTTCATAGATTTAATTTAGAAGATGAATAAGGCATGAGAAGACTATCCATTGTAGTTTGTGGACTTTTTTATTTCACTATTGGTTATGATATGGGTAAGTATATTTTTATTTTATCAAATGTGAGACAATTTAGTAGGATAATGGTTCTTTTTTTTACACTCAAGTACATAGACATATGAGATTTCCCCATTTTTACCCTTATGGTAAAGACATTCATGGAAGGAGTGATGTACCTTGGAAGAGATCGGGAAGCATTGGGGAGAGGGGGTAAATAAGTGCTTCAAAAAAATATATCCCTTAGCAAACATGATAATACTGTTTTGGTTAGTGTGTATAATATTTAACTAATCAAGTAATTAATTATAATGAGAGATAGTGAGTGAGAGAGAATAACACAAGAAAACAAGAGATTTTTACAATTTCATTAACTCTTTTTATCAAGTGGCTACATTTTTGTGATCATAGGTTGTTATCCTATGTCAAAAATTCTTATTTTATTATAAATAAAGAATGTAGGATATAATAGAAATATGGTCTTAGACTTTATACAATAATGAAATATTTGGTACAAGGGAATAGAGATCAATGATGAGTGAAAATGACCATAAATGATCTTATTATATCCTCCTCAAGTGAATCTAGTCAATGGATGATGTGTGAAACTTTCTATTCACATCAAATCCAATCCTTTACTCCTTGGAATTCTCTATAGAATTTTTAGGTGGTTATCTCTCAATTTTTACAAGTGAAACTCCAAATATTTATAGAGTTTCATAAATCATGACATAATGATGCATATTATGGTGTAATCCTTGGTCAAAATCAACCATTAATATCAAGGGATAAAATCTATTAATTAAATACATAATATAATCAACCAAATCCTTAAAATTTTCATAGATCTTAAATATATTATGAAATAACAATATTCATCGTGACATAATCCATTTTAGCTTCTAGAATCACAACTTTTGGTTATGGATTAATGATTTCCCCATAATTACTAGAGTAAACACTAGAATACCCATCACGATTCAATATCAAACATTGTGGCATGATTATTTAAACTCCAATCCCAGTAGATGCTCCATAATCTTTCTTTAATTATTCTAAGATATTTTGGTGTAGTAATAAATACTATAGTGTTACAAAATAAAAAATATAGTGATTTAAATGATCTTAACTCCATTAGATCAATAGAATTCAGTGGCCTATATATTTAGATGTAATTTAATTTAAAATGGAGAAACATGTAAAAATGTGGCATTATTTATTCCTCACAATGAATAGTTGTGCCTCTTTCACAAATTCTTTAAAACATTATTTTATCACAAAATTTGAAACTTATATACACAAACCATGACATAGTGTTGTAACATAATCCCAATGTAATGTTGAATCCATCATTTCCAAGTATATTCAATTCCCAATCCTTGTAAACTAACTATAGTTAAAGCATAAAATATCATGGTGTGATTTACTTATATATGTGAAAACTTCTACTTTAACTAGGACATTGTGGCATAATATTGTACCTATTGTGACATGTTTTTCCAAAATTAGAAAAAGTTCATTCCTTTTCCTCCTACACAACTCTAATCGAGATCCAACCAACCCATGAGAATTTTAACAATAAGTATAACATGAAAACAACATCATATCTCATTAATTAGTAAGTCAAGAAACTATTCATATTATTCTCCCAATGTGAGAGTTATGTAAACACCACATTATCAGTAATCCAACTCCTGATGTAAAAATGTTTCCATGTTTACCATCATTGAAGAATTAATACAACTCATAATTTTTCAACTCACTTCACCAGGGATCTTAAATATCCCCCTCTTCATCTATTGGAAACATGTATACTTCAAAATAAAAAAACATTAGTAAATAACACACCAACTAATCATCATGTACAATACTCTAGAAAACTTCATATGAATCTATTATTCCCCTTTTTATTCATTAACAATGGATTGGAATATTCATCCTTTGTAAAGAATCTATCAATATATTCTACTCCTTTTTAAAAAAATGAAAATTAATGAATGAGGGAAAATATAAAAAATATACTCACATGAATTTTGGAAAAGAATGAACTCCCCAAAACACTCTCAAGCGTTAGAATATATACTTCATCAAGGGGTTTTTCAAGATATCCATGACATGATCATTAGTTAAGACATATTACAAGTTGAGATCACCGTTCCCCACCTTCCCCTTGATGAAGTGGTATTTGATGTAAATATGTTTAGACCTTGATTTTTTCACTAGATTCTTTAAAATTTTTATTTTTATTTGGTTTACACACTCAATCACAAATGGATATGAAGTTTCCACTATCATTTCATTAAGTTGTGTCTTCATCCTCATCATTTGAATTATAGTTTTTGAAGTTTAAATGTAACTAAATTTTATTATGCTAAGTGATGTAGAATTTGTATTCTTAGAATACCAATAAACCCATATTCCTCTAGTAGAAAATACTAATCATTGTGTAAAATGGTGCTTCTCACTATCTCATTGGTCCTGGGAATTTCACTTTGGTAAGGAATCCAGCATGGCCATGGTATGGATCCATCTTCCTGGTCTGCCTATACCTTTATAGAATCTAGCCATTCTTCACTCTACTGGAAATGAGATTAGATATTTTCTATATGTGGATGAGAATACGAAAACCCTACAGTCGGAGTCTATCCCTCATATTTTTGTGGAGTAGAATTTTTATACTAAATTCCCTTTGAAGGTTCTTGTTGAAGGCGGTGATGGTCTTGAGTGGTGGTAGTGCCTTGCATTTTTTGCGCCTTCTCACTTCTTTGTTGATTGCGGCTTCTAAGGACACTCAGAGGTTTCTTGTAGAAAGAGATCTTCCAAAGGTCTCTTTCCATCCATAATGATTTCTTAGGGGGATTCTTCTAGGGGTGGTTCTTCTAGTTCTCAGGAGGAACTGCGAGTTTCCTTTTGTCTGGGGAAGGATTTGGCAGATCTTTCTCCCCCAGGATCCATCAGAACCAATTCGGTGAGCCCTTCAGTCCCCATTTTGGTTTCTCCGAACCCTGAATCTGGAAAGCCAAATGGCCTATCGAGGCTATATCCTAAGGATGTTCATGATCCTGTTGGGATTTTATGCTTAGATTTCCCCCTTGGTAGTCCATTGAGGATTTTGGCTGGATATGATCAAGCAGATGTTATCTCTTCTCCTTTGGTGTTAGGATTTCCTAAGGTCCCTATTGAAGGACCCTAGAACACTCTGAGAGGGGAGGGGTGAATCAAAGTGTCAAATTTTTCTTTTAAACTGATGGATCTTGTTCCCACATTGGTATTAACCCATTAAACCTATTTTAAGAAGAAGTGTAGAAAACAAACAATCACATGCAAAGCAATGACATGATAATTTTACTTGGTTCACCAATAAGGGATACATTCAAGGACAATATTCCAACAGTGTGTTGGTCATAACAAAAACCATTAATCTTCACAAGTTGTGGATTAAAAGAGTTTATCACAATCACTCTGTTCCAGATGTATTGCCTTTACAAGCTTTTAGGGATAACACATTACGTCCCTCAGATCACTTTTACTGACTCCCCCTTACTCAATGTGTTGGAAGAAATTCACTCAGTTTATCAACTTGAAGGTCGCTTCAATGGTTTATAATTAAATCAAACATCCTAAACTATAAATGGATGCTATTTTTAAGTCTCTTTTTCACCCACACATGTAATTTACTTTCCCACACACTGATAGGTTATGAAAATTAAATTCGCAAACTAATTTGGTCTCTTTTCAGGCTTCCTTGGGTATACCGCATACCACCTCACATTCGCTGCATACTGAGTAGTGGTTATGGTTAGAGGATCACCTCTCTACGAGTCGCCTCTGTGTTTTGCCTATGAAAACTTCCTCTGCAAACCGTCTTCGCGAACTGTATTCATGTTCTACCTTCTGCCGCACCTACTCCGCATACCACAAGAGCTCTGCGTACCACCCCAGTTTATCCTCTTTAGATGGACTTTCTCTATGGACCATGTTCTTCCTCAAAAAACTACACTCTCTTACATAGACTATTTTATCCTCCACAGATCACCTCTTTCTATGTGGAGTTGTCTTCCCACGAACAGCTCTAGACTTCTCCAAATTCCTCCTGGATTTCTTAATCTCAATCCAATTCTTAATGAAGGGGATTATTTCTCTGTATATAGGAAAAAATGGATCCAAAAAATTCACTAATCCAATATTTACCAATCTATGATTTGGTACAGCCTCCGCCGCATATCGATCATGTCCTGTAAATTGAAACAATCCTATGAACCTCCAGCCTTCCACGTACCCCACTCCTTCACCCATGGACAAATTTTCATTTCCATGAACCTCTCCATATACCGTTACCACTATCTCATATGAATTTTTCAAACCATTTCTGGACATGGTATGTGGTCTCTATCCCATGCTACATGGTTCTCTCCCTTTTCTAAATTCCTTCACCGTTCTTCATGCCATACATTCCTATGAATAAATTCTAGATTTTGAGGCCCCAAAAATTGGTAAACATTGGGAAACATCACCACCTTCAATACTGCTCTCAGCTTCAATCATAAGACCACTTTCCTTGAAGACTCATTGGTCATCCATGTGAAGATTGACAACAAACAAAAACTAGACTCCATAATTATTAATGAACAACCTTGGGTCCAATAATATCCCCCTTTGGGCTTGTTGGAAATCTCCAGGTAAATTCACTGAAGCACCAGACACAATAAAAACCAAAACCTGATATACAAAATATAACTCATCCAAATATCTAAGTCTACACGAGCAATGATCGGTGTATAAAACAAGATGGAAGACATTAATTGTGATCTTGTGAGTTCGAATGATAGCTATAAAAGTTTCCTCATAACATCACATTGTTTTTTCCCTTCACATTATCACCTTTGTACCTCGTGGAAATTCTCTTTTCTCCCCCATTGTATCATTTTTGATTTTCTCTATTCTCCATCTTTCCTATAACAAAAAAACATTTCTTTCACTTATTTTTCTTGGCGAATTTATCCATTCTTCCCTATTGGTAATAAACCCAAAGAACCTAATCTTAACTTGTAGAGCTTAAAAACATGCTCCCCCTGGATCGTATATCCCCCATAAACCTATATCACTTCCACAAATAGATTAAAATAGTTGAAAAATGGGGAGAGGGGAAATTCAAAACCTCCCTATGTAATAGGAGGTGGTTGGACACCGAGTTTCAATCGATGTTTCTCAAACACAACCGCTGCCAGTGGCTTGGTCAGAATATCAACCACTTACTCATCAGTTCCAACATAATCCATTTTAATCACACCTTGTTCAACTTTCTACTTGATGAAGTGATATCTAATTTCAATATGTTTCATAGGAGAATTCTGAACATGATTCTTTGTAATATCAATTACACTCTTGTGATCACAGTAAATCACCATTGGTTATTTCACCTCAACACCAATGTCAGTCAGTTACTGCTTCATCCAAAGTAGCTGAGTGAAAGCTTTTTCTTTAGAGATATATTCATCTTCAGTAGTAATAAGAGAAGTAATTTCCTATTTCTTGCTCATCCATCCCACACATTTCTACCCAACATATAATGCTCCACCACTGGTGGACTTTCTGTCCACTACATATCCAGCCCAGTTAGCATCAGAAAATGCTGATAGTTCACCATCACTTCTTGCAACAAATTATAATCCATAATTGTGAGTACCTTGAATGTAACTCATGATTCTTTTCACTCTCGCCATATGTTCTTATTTCGGATTACTCTGAAAGCGGGCTACTAAGAATGTTGAAAAGATAATATATGGTCATGTCACTATCAGGTATAGTAGGCTTCCAATGAATATCCTATACATTGTGGGATCCACAGAAGTCCCATATTCATGCTTTCCAAGTTTTTTTCCAACTACAATCGGAGTTGACATTGGTTTGGAATTATGAATATTAAATTTATTTAGTAGATCTCTTGCATACTTTTCCTGAGAAATGAAAGTGTAATCCTTCTTCTGAATCACCTACATCTCTAAAAAGTATGCGAGTTCACCAATCATCTACATTTCAAATTCCGATTTCATGTGATTGGAAAATTCATCCACTGATCCCTGCATGCTTCCACCAAAAATAATATCATCAATGTGAACCAATACCATGAACCGATCCTTCTAATAATTAACCACATAGAGATTTTGATCCACTCCTCCACTTTTGAATTCAATATTTTTGAGGTAAGAATCTAGTCGAGAGTACCGCACCCATGGTGCCTACTTCAGTCCATAGAGTGATTTATTTAATCTTCAGACATTAATTTCATCATTTCTAAGTATGAAACCCACTAGTTGTTCAATGTAGAGTTCTTCCTTAAGAAAACCATTTAGGAAATCTGTCTTGACATCCATTTGATACACTTTATATCCTCTTTGGATTTCCATGACAAGAAATAACTTGATTGACTCTAGTCTAGCCACTAGAGCAAATGGTTCTTCAACATCAATGCCTTCGATATGTGAATATCCTTTACACACCAATAACGCCTTGTTTCTGATCACATTGTCATGTTCATCGAATTTATTCATGAAAATCCACTTTGTACCAATCACATTGTGATTTTCAGGTCTCTGAATGAGATCCCATGCTTCATTATTGTCAATCTGATCCAGCTCTTCATAAATGGATTTAACCCATGATTCATCCTTTGGAGCTTCTTCAAATGAGGATGGTTACACAACTGACATAAATATAGATTGTGTAGTATTTCTCATTCTCCTTCTCTTTGTGGGAACTGCCCAGTCCCCTATGATGTTTGACTAATCAATTTTTGTTCCTTGATTTCTTCTATGAGGCTAAAATGAATTCTCTATAGCCATGGTTTCCTCTTCTGATTCTTTTTTAGAGTCAACATAATGATGTAACTACTGAGAGTGTTTTACTCCTTCCTAAACTTCTATATTTGGATCCACTCCATGTTCACATTCTTCTTCATTTTCTATTGCATCAGTATAAGAATTAATTTAGGAATTTGTTGTTTTACCTTCAATGATATTTACATCGCTGCTTTCCACAATTTTTACAAGATGCTTATTCAAGAATTTTTAGGATTTTGTATTCATTGAATATCCAATAAATATTCATTCATCTACCGCATCCCCTTACTTGTCTTGATTTATTTCTTTATTTATGATAAATCATTTACTTCTAAAAATGTGGAAGTACTTCAAAGAGGGATTTATTCCATGCCACAACTCATAGGGTGTCTTGGTTTCACCCATGTAAATCCCTATTTGAGTTTGAATATATACTAAATCTTGAACAAACTATTTCAAATAATGGCAAGAGATACAACTCTCAATCAACATAGTTCTGGACATATTATTCACCTATCGATTCTGGTGCTCAACAACTCCATTTTTCTATGGCGTTCTCACAACTTCCACCAGATGTGGAATTACATATTTCTCAAGGTAATTTTCAAACTCAATTTTGGTTTATTCTACTCTATTTTCAAACCATATTACTTTGATTGTCTATCCAGTATCATTTTTGGCAATTCAGTGATAAGTTTTCATGCAATAAATCACTTATCATTTCCTGTGAATAACCATAACACATGCCATTCTACTGTAATCAACTATTAAAAAAACTAAGTACCTTTCTCCATGATTTCTAGAAACATTTATCAGGCCACATTTTTATGTATGGATAAGATCAAGAAGATTTTATTCCCTTTTATTCTTTGGCTGATAGGAACTGCAGACCATCTTTCCACATATGCAAGCATCACAAGACTTTTCTCGTTAATGCTTCAGGTTGGGAATATCCATGATAATCTTCATATTAGATATATTTTCCATATCTTTCTGATTAATGTGTCCCAATCTATGATTCCACAAGTTGTTTTCTTATTCAATGGTCATGTATCAAATATTTTGTTTACTATCAGCCTGGTACAAGTTTCCTTCTATTATACATCCTTTCATGAGAGAATTCCCTATCTTTCCCTTTATAGTGCATCGTTTTTGATTGAAAGTCACTATAAGACCTGAGTCACAGAGTTGACTGATACTCAAGAGATTGTGACACAATCCATCCATATAAATAACTTCAGTCTTCTGCAACTCAATATTAGCTAGTTCAGTATTTCCACTGCCTTTGATCTTAAAAGCACTATCATTTCCAAAAATCACTATTACATCGACCTTTTTCTTGATATTAGTTAATAGGTCTGAATTTCCTATCATATGGGATGAACATCCACAATCAAAAATCCAAGTTTTGTTTCTCTTGGTACCTTTGAGAGCTACTTCTGCAAAGTTAGATTTCTCAATTTTCTTCTTTTCTTTCCATGAGATATTGGATTGAGTGTAGGACATTGATGGAATTTGAATTCTATCTTTCATGTACATAGGTTATTAATATTCATACTCTTCTTTCAAAGAAGAAAACATGTTTGAAATAGAAACACCATCTGGTTGATGAGTATTGACCTGTCTTTGAGCATTGTAAGAATTTATCATGTCATACCTCTGCCTGCAATACATAGCTTTATGGAAAAAGTTATAATAATGAAAACAATATCCATAGAAATTATTTCTTTTATAAGATATAGGATATGATATCAGTTTCCTTTGTTGACTTCCTAGATCTTCCCCATTCAAATATCTCCTTTCCTCTTCTCAATATGATGTGGTATGACCCATATACCACAGAATTGACACTTCATGGGAGGAAAAGACTTCTTACTTTGATTCCTTCTCATGTCTCCCACCTTAGGAAAATAGTTTTGCTGCCTATCATTTCTAGATACCCAAGGATAATTTTTAGTTCTTATTTAATCTTGAATTGAAGGTTTCTTTTTTAGTACTTCAGGTGACTTTTAAACTTGTCCATCTTTCATCTTTCCTTTATTTTGGATCATCTTATTTCCAGCATTAAATGTTTTGACATCGCAACTGATTCCACTATTACCCATGCACGAAGGTATTTGGTCATTCAAAATCTTTTCAACTCCATCAGCACCTCTCTTAGATCTCTCTAGAAACTTAGCATCTGAGAATCTTTCGAAATGGGTTTTCTTCTTTGCTTATTTTGAAATTGATTCACTTTCAAGTTTACTTCTCATACTAACAATTTCTTCCTATATAACCCCAATAGTCTTAGATTTATCTTCTAGTATGGAGGTAAGGTCATTAATGACCTTTCCATGTTATTTAATTCTTAGTTTTAGTTCCAAAACATCTTCTATGATTTCAAGGATTGATTACTGCACTTTAAAAAATTCCTCCAGTCATTCAATTTCTACTTTAAGATGATCAACATATTCTGATGAATTTTTGAAAATTCATTTACAATAATTTAATCTCTTAAATTGATTCTTAAGCTTACCAAAATCATCCTTAAGTTTCAGATTGGGATTAGAATCAGTGGTCAACTGATTATCACCAGCCTTACCTTTTTATGGTTCTAATTTTTCAATTGTAACCATCATGGAAGAATATTTCCCAAATTTTAATTCTGATTCCTCTTCCTTGAAGAGTTCATTGTCATCATCTTCTTCTTCATAGAAAAAACTCTTTTTTGGAATTTTCTTTCTATATTTGAAGTCTCTCTTTTGAAAAACCTTTTCTAAGGATTTTTAATGTCTCCATATTCACTTTCTTCATCATTGAACATTATTTTACATCAAGAGTCAATGTGCCTAACTCTTCCACAGTGAAAACAAGCCAGAGGTAACTTGTCTTCAAATTTCCTCATTACCATATTTAGTTTCTTATAAATGAGAGAAATAATTTCTTTTTCCTTATCATATTCATCAACACTATCTCCTAAAATTTCTAGTTTGTCCATGGATTTGAATTTCATTTCCTTGCTTACATGATTTGTTGCATCTTCTGGTTTGACTCTCATCTCATATGACACCAGGCTACTCAGCAGATCATCTAGAGAATGTTTGGAAGGATCCATTTCTTCAAGATTTGAAACCTTTGCATTATAAAGGGGTGGAAGTTTTCTCAAGATTCTATTTACAATATCAATGTCTTTGATATCTTCACCAAGCCATCAAATTTCTCCTACAACTTCAATAATTCGATTAAAGAAAGAATCTACATTTTCATCAGAGTGTATCTTCAGATCATCAAACCCGTTGTGTAAAACTTAGAGTTTCGCCTCATTCAATTTGTTGTCACCATCATAAATATTATCCAGTTTCTCCCACATAGACCTTACTAATATGCAGTTCATCACCTTTAGATATATTTGATCAGAAAGAGATGCAGTTAGGGAATTCTGTGCTTTAGCATCAACTTCCAGAATTTTCCTACATGTATCAGTCATAGATAGAATTTTTGGATCAGTGACCTATATTCATTGTGCAGTGGAAAAAAGGACATCCATTCCAATAGATCTTAGATGAGATCTCATCATGTTCTTCCATATCTGAAAGTTACTTCCATCAAACAGAGGAGCTCCCTTAACATTAACTGTATTCTCCATGTCAGCAAAGTAGTACATATTTAATACCAGCAACCTTTACCCTCTAATACCACTTGAAGGACCTCTGAACACCCTGAGAGGGAAGGGGTGAATAAGGGTGTCAAATTTTTCTTTTATACTGGTGGATCTTGTCCCCACATTGGTAGGAACCTGTTAAAGCTATCTGAAGAGGAAGTGCAGAAAACAAACAATCACATGCAAAGCAATGACATTGTAATTTTACTTGGTTCACCACTAAAGGCTACGTCCAAGGAGCATACGCCGATAGTGTTTCAGTCGTACCAAAAACCACTAATCTTTACATTTTTTTGTATTAAAAGAGTTTATCATAGTCACTCTATGCTAGGAACACTGCCTTTACAAGGTTTCAAGGATAGCATGTTGTGTCCCTTAGATCACTTCTGCTAACTCCCCCTTGATCACTGCATTGGAAGAATCTTCACTCAATTTATTAACATAAAGGTCTCTTCAATGGTTTAGAATTAAATCATGCATCATCAAATATAAATGGATGATCTTTTGAAGTATTGTTTTCAATAATATATGTAATTTACTTTCCCGCAAACTGATAGGTTTTTGAAATTAATTTTTCAAACTGATTTGGTCTCTTTTTAGGATTCCTTGGGTGTTCCACATAACAACTTACCTCCTACGTATATTGATTAGTTGGTATGGTTCACAGATTTCCTCTTTGCGAAATGCCTCTATGTTCCACCTCTGCAAACTTTCTCTATAAACCACTTTCATGAACTACCTTCACATTTTGTCTTTGGTCGCTCATGCTCCGCATACCATAAGGTCTTTGTTCACCATCCTGGTTTCTCCTCTGTAGATGGCCTTTCTCCACATACTGTTTTCTTCCTCCTCAAACTACACTCTCTTCTGTGGACTGTTTTCTCCTTCACATATCACCTCTTACTATACAGAGTTTTCTTCTAATGAATAGCTATGGACTTCTCCAAATTCCTCCCGGATTTATTAATCTCAATCTCATTCTTAATGAAGGGGATTACTGCACCTTATATAATAAAAAATGGATCCAAAAAATTCACTAATCCTAGATTTACCAAATCTCTAATTTGGTATAACCTCCACCGCATACCGATCCTATCCCATAAATTGTAGAAATCCTGCGAACCTCCACATACTGCACACCTTCACCCATAGAAAATTTTTTAGTTCTGTGAACCACTCCAAAAACCATTCTCAGACATGGTATGCAGTCCATGTCCCAGGATACACGGTTCTCTCCCTCTGTATAATTTCTTCATCATTCTTCATGCTATACAATCCTATGAACAAATTCCTGATTTTGAGGCCCTAGAAATTGGCAAACACTGGGAAACAATGCCACCTTCAATACAGCTTTCAACCTCAATCGTAATACCACCTTCCTTGCAAACTCATTGGTCATCCATATTTAGATTAAAAAAACACAAACCAAAATCCATTATTATCAATGAACAGCCTTGGGTCCAACACCCATCCCGATACGGCTTTCTATGAGGAGTCACCCAGTGGTACTGATGCAGAATGCTGATGAGTCTTCAAATCCCATGGGAGGGTCTTGTTGAAGATTATTTTTGGAGGGAGTATTTAAGGATATTTGGGAGTCCCAACACACTCCAAAGAGGAAACTGATTATTTATCTTTACCCAAAATGGATGTCGATCGGGTCTCAGAAATCTCCAATTTCTTTTGGTAACAGACTTTTAACTCTTGATGGACTCTTGGAACTGAGGAATCCTGAGGGTGATACTCCACCTTTGGATGCTCTTGTTATGATCAAGTTGAATTAAATATCTTATATTGGGTGAGTAACTCGATCTAAATCTAGGAGATTCATAATGGGGAGCTCGACATTATGCTCAGTATTGTTGGTTGTGAGGCCACTCATATGTTCTGCTAATGTGTTCAGTTTTAGTTTGGAATGCCAAAGATTTGGGGGTGTGGGCCAAATTTACTTTCATTTATTTGTAACTTAGGAACCATCATACTTAGATGGTGGTGATTCTTGAACCTAAGAAGGAGTTAATTTGGATTTCCTTTTATGCCAAGAGCATTGGTCTTCTTCAGTATTTACACACCACTCCTTGTAACAATCACATTTGGGTCTTCTGGAAACAAGATTTGGATGTCCAACTGGTGGATTAAACTTCTCAATGTTTAACTACCAAAGTTTTTTCTAGATGAATTTAAATCTTGTTTACCTTTGTTTATTCTAGCATTGAATTTGTATAAATGAAAGTGCTCTGGAAGCATTTGTAAATGTTTCAAGCTGGGAGTAGTCCTTGGTTTGGGGGGGATTTAATTCTATTACAGATTCTTTGAAGAAAAAAAGGAGTGGTCAGAGGTTCCAACAACGATATTTATGACTTCAAGAGATTTATGGCTTCTACTGTTCTCATGGACTTGGGCTTTATTGGTAATAAATACCCATGGTGTAACAACTGAAAATGGGTGAGCAGAATTTGGAGTTAGCTTGACTGGTTCCTCTCCAATATTCAGGGATTGGACTCTTTTGGGATGGCTAATGTGACTCATTTGGGTAGGTCCCTTTTTGATCATTGTCCTCTTCTGGTGGAGTTAAAAAGAAGTGTTTCAAGTAAACACAATTTTTTCTATTCAATATACCAACATCAGAGGGAAGGATTCATGCAAATGATGTGATCCTCTTGGGAAAGTGCATAATTTGGGAGGAATTGGATTGGCCTATATAACCACATTAAGAGACTCAAGAAATGAATTCAAGAGTGTATAAGGTAAAATCCACTGGAGGATGTTAATTTAGAGGTTTTTAAGGGTGTAATTGAAAATTTATAGGCAGGACTTCAAGATCGTTGGGTTGAAAATGTCTTCTCTACACTCAACAACAAGCACAGGTTGCTGGCTAAGAAACTTTTGGAGGTTGAGAGGGTCTATAAAAAAATTGAGGGCTTTGTAGTTAAAGTAAGTGGATCATAATACGGATTGTTTACATGCTTGTTTGAAAGAGAATAAAAGAAATATGAACATTAATATGGAATTGGAAGATGACTCGTTAACCTCGGATGTGGAGGTCACAAGGAAAATATCCCTTGAACATTTTGAAGATCTTGTAGCAGGTCCTGGTAATATCAAGAGAGATGGATCAAATTACTCTTATGAAGAAGATGGCTTTATGAGTTGCATGCCGGAGCTGGTAAGCGATAATGACAACAATTGTTCCATGGAAATCCTAAAGGAGGAGGAGGTAAAGGAGGCCATTCTCATATTGAAGTAGGATAGTGCACCAGGACCCGACGACCTTCCTGGCGCTTTCTATGTGGAAACTTGGGACTTTGTGAAGGAAAAATTTGTTGGTTCCATCCAAGACTTTTTCTGAGGAGTTCCTCTTCCAAGAAGGGTTTGTGCTTCTATGGTGGTCTTAATTCCAATGGTCAAGGATCCTACTTAGGTTAATCAATTCAGACCAATCTTCCTATGTAACTTTTCTTATAATATTCTAGCCAGTCCTATTGGTATAATTCTGTGTGAAGTCATTCCAAGACTTGTATCAGAGGAGCAGTATGAATTTGTCATGGGTCAGGGTATTTAGGGGGAGATCAGTATTGCCCAAGAAATGGTCAGGGATATTAAAAAACAAGCCATTGGTTCCAATGTCATAATCCAACAAGATATGGACAAATCATATGACCATATTGAGTGGGGATTTATCATTAGTGTGATGAGAAGTTTGGGATTTAATGAATGGTTCTGCAATCTATTTTTTTAGGTGTTACTCATCTCCTTGGATCACCATTTCGCTCACAGGGAAGGGCTTTAGTTTATTCAAGAATTTACATTATGTGAGATAGGGAGACACATTATCTCCATTTCTATTCTTATTGGATCAGGAGGTTTTATTGAATAACATCAATCATAACATAGTGGAGGGGAGGATGTATCCATTTATCAATAGATATGGTGGTAATCTGATCTCTCACCTAATGTTTGTTGATGATGTTCTTGTGTATAAAAATGGTAGGAGAAGATCCTTATCCAAGTTCGTGGTCATCATGTTGACTTATGGAAAACTCATTGGTCAAACCATCAACTTTAGGAAGAGTGAAGTGTTGATCTCTAACAAATGCTCGGGATGACATTGTGGAGATATTCAGGAGATCTTAGGAATTCACAAGAGGCCTCTTCCAATTACCTATCTCGAAGAACCCATTTCTAATGGTTGCATTAAGAAGGTTTTTTTGATGATCTTATCAACAAAATTAAAAGCAGGATTAGTAATTGGAAGTAAAAGTTACTTTCCTTTGGAGGTAGGGTTACCCTGGTTAATAGTGTTATGAATTCTATCCCTATTCATATCTTATCGATCATCAGGCCGCCCAAGGGGATAATTGATAAGATGGAAAGTATCATGAATTGCTTTCTTTGGGATGCAAATTAGTAGGGGAAATGTCACTAGGATTCGTGGAAGCATATGACTAAACCCATTGAATAAGGTGGTGTGAACATCCATAACATCTCTGAAAATATACACTCTATGAAAGCTTGTCTGGTGTGGGAAGTGGTTGATGGAAAATCTTTATGGTCTAGATTCATGCATGAAAGTAATGTGGAAATATGGGAGGAATGGATGGGAAATAGGGTGATTTTTAGACTCTCTAGGGTTCTTTTGACTTGTAGGATTACTCTCTCTAGGTGATTGGAAGAGGGGATATCAACCTTTGAAAGTACAACTGGGTGGGAAAGAAATTGTATTTTCCAAAGTGCCCAATCCCTGATATATATTTCAAGGAGGACAGAAAGAATTCAAAATTGATGTAGGATATCCTAAATGAGGATCAAAATGTGATTTTTGAAAGTATATTCTTGGTTTATGCCCCTGATCGTTGCTGCTTTATAGGTTCTTCTTCTGGTCAATTCTCTAACCGTGATTACTGAGACATTACCCGTGAACAGACCAAGACAGATGTGAGGGATTCGAAGCTGTGGTGCAAGGAACTTACAACTAAAATTAACTTTCTTATTTGGTGCATCAAGAACCAAGTTGTTCCCTTGGAAGAAAATGTACAACACAAAGGCATCAATATGGTTTCTTGGGGTTTCTATTACAACAGACTGCCGAGGGAGTCTACGGTGCACCTGTTTTTTCAGAGTGAATGGGAAGAAGGTTTATGGGATTTTGTGGGGTTTCCCAGCTTCAATGAGGGACATTCTGGTTCATATTTCATTTCAGGATGTCTACAAGGTGCGGGTTCTCTTGAGTTGGAGGTTCGGGTGCATGCCCTCATTCTTATGACGATTTGCTGGTCCCTATAGGAAGGCTTGTAATGAGGTGAGGCAAGGTGATCACCATTCCTTCTTGTACCTGCAGATCTGGTTGAATTCTCTGATTGTGGAGTTAGTTATGCTTATTAGAGGTGGGAAAAAATCTATCTGCTTTCTGGGTTTCTCCCTAGGTTTCCAGTGGCAGCGGGTACTTCTCAGGTTGTGCAGGGTCGTTGGGTCTACTGGATTTTGCTAACCAGGGGCCTGAAACTAAATGTGGATTGATCCTTCATGGTCGAGATGATGAAAGGAGATGTACTAGTGAGAAATAGTAATGGTTTAGTTATTCTTGGTTTTAGTGATTTTTATGGCCCCGTTATTCCATGGGTACATAGGTAAGAGCCATGATCTTCGGCCTTTATCTTTGAGAAAGGTTTAAAATTATGGTCGAAGATATTGAATCAGATTGAGAAACTTTAGTTCAGATTCTTCAAGGTACAACAGACCCACTTTGGGAGTTGGGGTATTATGTCAGGAAGTGCAAATTACTTATCAGGTAGGATAACACCCTTGGGAATGTATGGAGAGAGAGGAACTTTGCGGCTGATGGGTTAGCTCAAGCATGTATAGAAGATGAGGATCTTATTATTTATAATAGCATAAGCTCTCTCCCAATAGAATGCATGGATTCTATCAAAGGAGTTGCTTTGGGGATGCACTATTTCAGGCCTCCTTGAACGGCCTCCCTCTTGTTTGTTTGTTTTTTGTTATTTGTTTGTTGTTATTGTATAACTTTTTGATTAATAAAAAATCAAATTTCAGTCCATAAAAGTGTTTCTTTATTTAGGTAGAAAATTATTCACAAGTTTCCACTTTGTTTATAGAAAAAAATAATGCCATTAACATACACTATCATAATGACTAATCTCATGTTATTTTCTTTGAAATATATATTGTTTTTTACCTTAAAACTTTTGATTTTCATACTCTTCAGTCAACTGTCTAGTTTTCAGTACCATGGTCAATTTGATTATTTAATCCCATTAAATTATTTATTCAGTTTACACACTCTAAATCCATAATCATTAAGGATAAATCCCTTTGGTTATTAAAATAAACCCCATCATCAATATCTCTATTCAAAAATGTTGGCATTACATCCATTTGAAAAACTTTTCAATTCATTTGAGCCCAAATCACAAGAAAAATTTATATTTTTTTAGTCCTTATAAATGGATAAAAAGTATTGTCAAATTCAATACCATTAATTTGAGATTATCCTTTATAAACTAGATTATCTTTGTTATATGCTAATACTCCTTTCTCATCTATGTTATTTTAGAAAATAAAATTCATACCTATTTCATTTTCTCCTTGGGATATGACTGTAACTCTCATGATTCATTCTCCCCAACCTAATTTAATTCCACATATATATTAGTAATCTATTATTAATGTTGAAGAGTCACTTCAATATTTTTTGGTTTCACTTGTGGAAGTAGGTTTGTATTATTGGAATTACTCAAATTTATTCATGTTTGGAAATATTTTCTACAATATAAAATGATATTTTTAGGTTTCACATGTTTTATAAGTCTTGATAACTTAGTTACATTGTGTTTTGGGCCTTCCTCGTCACTTTAAATTTATGAATCAGCTTTTATATCATGTGAACATATTGAATTAGTAGTTTTTTATACCTTTCTGATCATTAAATATTCCCTTAACTTCTTCATTCTCATCATCAAATGGTAGTGATGTTCATAAAGTACTATAATCCTACATATTAACAACATCAAGTATTTATACAATATTTCTCAAATTGTTATTGTAACACCTATAATTTCTTCTTATGGGTGTCTAAACAAGAAAAATACTGACATTATCCTGTTTATTGAACTTTACCAAATGAATTCCTTTGATTTTAATAAAACATGGGTTGTCAAACATCTTCAATGTAATGAATTGTACCTATTTGAACCATTACTTTATGTATTTTGAGGATTGTAGGAATATAGATAAGGAGGGAAGAGGAGATATGGAGTTGGATTTGAAATTATATATGGGATAGGGTGTGTTACAATGTGGAGGTATGAGTTTCCCTATGAATGGTAGAGTTAGACTCTGTTTAAAGAGCAGTTTGTTCTAATTATGGTGTGGAATGGGTTTATAGAGTTGATTTATTTTCCACAAGTGTCTACCATGGTGTGGTCTTGGTAGTCATGGTAAAGAGCCTTGAGGGTTAGTTTTTATGGTTCTTACATTTTTAGTCTCACTACACCATGGTGCTTGATCTTCTCCATGGAGTTACATAGGATAGATTACTTAACTTAGTCATTTTGGGTGTCTTTTTTCCATAGAGATTATATTGTGTTGTATTTTTTTCCATGTCTTATTATGATTTCAAGGATTTAGATACCATGGAGTAGTGATAGTCTTTGAACCTTGGTCATTCCTCAGTTGTATTAACTAAGTGGTTGAGAATGATTTATGTGGGGGAAAGATATAGGGGAAATACAAGATGTTTTTTTAGAGATTTGGTGGACTTAGATCCGTTGCGACATGTCCTGTTTCATCATGATTATATAGGGTTCCAAAACCAGTAGAAATTTAGGAACCCACCCAAATTTCCCTAAATTAATTAATTCTTCCCCAAAATGTGAGTTATTATAGGTTCATACATAGAGATCTTTGATCCCACTTTTATATCACTTAATCCTTAGACTTATGAAATTAAGATTCTTCTATCTGAGGTGAGTTTCTCTTCCTATTTTTTGGAATCTCTCCCTACACTTGTTCTTGGAGTTATATGATTGATGGATAATTATGTGTTATAGGTTACTGATAGTCCACTTGTAACAAAACAACCTGGATCAACCTGACACGTTACCTGAAATGGATTGAATGAATGCCCAAAGCATATACCCAATCACCATGGACCGATGACAAGCACTTGAGTATCAATATAAACAACCTTAGTAATGAAGTAAACCTGAAAGATAACACAATATGTATCATGTATACAAAATAAAGATAAAAAATTAGAGTACAAAGAGGAAGAAAAGATTCAAAACCATGATACATACAAAACCAATCCACAAGACTAATCCCATAGGCACAACAAACCAAGACCCAATCCAACCCTCAATGTGACCAACTATCACCACCAACTTAACTCACTATGATGGTGATATCAACCAAGAGAATCCACTATGCCACAAAAGACATTCCATTTACCTGTATCCTATAAAACCATGAATACAAACACCTAAAGGAAAAATTAAGGTGCGAGCACTAAAGTTATGTAGGATGCCACTGAAGAATCTATAAAATGTTTATCCATATGCATCAATTAGTTCTTGTATAAAACATATTTCAAAAATATTTTGAAATAAATAAATTTTTAATATAAAAATAATCCTTTTTTTCTTTTAAAAAACATTCCATATTCTAGTAATCAAAGAAATATTACATAATATATATCCATGAGGCATAAGAAGATGAATAAATATGGGCGTACAAAACTCAAACACACCAAATTACACTAGTTGACAAAAGTGAATCCTAAATTCCAAGAACCTCGGTCCCCTAGTAAGGCTACCCACTAGAAACCATGAAATTATGAGCACCTACCATAGTGATAGATTACTCTACTAAGTTTCACATATTTTAGTTTTCCCTCATACTCTAAGGTCTCCAAATGTGATATATACCATCATTACGTTTCAAGAAAAACAAGCACACATTTTATAAAACATTTTCTATAGTAATGCCACACTGCTTCCATGCTTGAAAAACCATATCTAATTCAAAACCATCTTTGAGAAATTTTATCAAATACATCATGTGCATAAAATCTAGATTTCAAAGAAAACCCATTTTTGAATACACTTTTAATTTACACCAATAATAAAGTCCATAACTCATGAATATAAAAAATTTAATTTCATAAATCAAAACCAGAGGGGAGAATAAACAAAAGAATGAAAATGGATAAAACATAGGATATAGACTCCCATATCACCAATGGAGATAACCTATTTTCCTTAAAATGCAGTGCTAAAAAACTAAGAGATTCGGTCCTCACAAGCCTAGATCCAAGAGAAACACCATTAGTTCCCCACCAAACCCTCTAGATCCAGAAATCACATCCCATTAGGGTTCCAATGAGACATGGGAAAGAGATATCAAGATATTATATATAGAAAAGAGGATAAATTGAGAGTAAATCTAAACATACATCAAAGAGACCCACCCAAATCAACTGAGGATTACCGAGGAATCAAGGGAAGAGTCCCCTAGAGCATCATAGAGGGGATGGTTCAAGCTACTTATGGATTGGGAGAAGATTAGAGTTAAAAAAACAAAGGTAAATAGGAAAATTTTCTATTTTAAAAAGTTTTAAATAGGCCACATGGTTAGGATAAATGGTTAGAATAACCATGCGTTAATTGTATGATAGCCACTGTCTCTTGAAAACCAAGTCACATGGTTTCATGGGAATAACCTCATGATTTAAAAAACTGGATGATAATCTCTGGACCCAAACTCAAAAATATGAATGGTTTTCATGGAGACTCATATAGTTATAAAAACCATTCTAAAACAATTAAAATCTCCACCATAAAAGAAAATTCCATATCACACGATTACCACTAACAGTGCACCTAAACCATGCATCTGGTTTGTTTCCCCCTAAAATCAACACCCATCTCTCAAAAGCCTATATATCCTCAAAAGAGATAAAAAAAATATCCAAATTAAAATAAATGTGACTCAAAGGGTGTCACACCCCCTTGGGTGTTCATAGTAGTGTGATAATCTCCTTCTCTCCTTTATTTCACAACAATCAAAAAGTATTAGTTGAGATAGGGGATTTTTGAACTCATATTCTATCTTCTAGAATAAAATTCTTGATTATATTATTGTGATTTCTTCCAATTGAACCCTCTTATTATTTTTCTTTGTGTTTGGTTACATCTTATTGAGTTCTCATGGTTAAGAGTAAGGGTAACATGTGGGAAAAACTACTTTAAGAAGGAATGAAATTAAATAAAGTTGATGAACTGGTTAAGATTAATTTGAAAGGGGTAAGGGTGAACATAAGTGATTTATGGGGTTTCTTAATATTTTTTATGTTTTGGTTTTATTGACTAATATTCCCTGCTAGGATTCTCTTGTTGGAAAACCCTAATACCCACATAATAGAATAAATACTTAAAGACAATAATGCCAATAGGACTGTTGAAATATGAGATTTTAAAGAGATATTATTATTACTGAATGTTTTACTTGGTAATGTGATTTATGTTTTCTAAACATGTGGTTATTTAAGGTGAACTTGGTTGAGTAAAACTAGTGAGGTTGGGAAGGAAGTATTGGTGTCTTGTTTTTTATTGTATCCATCACTACTAAAAATTACACTTATAGCGACCGCCATTGGCGGTCGCTATTGGCCTGTAGAGACTGCCCAACAAGCGCCAATGGAGGTCTCTTTAGGCCCAACGCTGTCGGCCTACAGCGACCGTAGTGTTCGCTGAAGCCGGACGAAAATCTGGACTACAGCGACTGCCAGTGGCGGTCGCTGAAGGTGGCCGAGACTTCGGCCTACAGCGACCGCCATTGGCGGTCGCTAAAATGGAATTTTATTTTAAAAAAATCATGATACAGAATAAAAAAAACAGCATATAAATCATAAAAAATGAAAAAAAATCCAAACACAATAAACATCAAGATCAGCATAAACAATAAATGATAGACGTGCTTCAACGATCCACAACCATCTGCTTTAAAAACCTACAATAAGATACAAAGAAAACTAAACAAAACAAACGTAAATTTGACATCTTTATTCAGTTATTATATACATATAATAAAATGAAATATGACATCTCATGGGTGCTATAATAATTTAAAACCACCAATTTAAGAAATGTTATCATTTTTGAATTTGTTTTTCTTATTTTTGAGTCTTTGCTTTAGTTTAGGAAAGTGTTTTTTATTGTCTTAAAATGAACGTTTTCCACGTGCACCATACATCTGATGGACATGTTTTCTCCTCCTGAATCTCATGAATAATATTCCTATAATTCTCGTGCGGTTTCAGGTCATTCAGAGCACGTTTGCTCTGAATTCAACCGTGACACGCCGTTTTGGTGTTTTATGACTCCGAAAATGCATTTCCGGTCACCGCGGTCAAACGACACCTCCAATTGACATGTCGTCTGTCCAACCATTTCAAAATTCACACTGTGGTTTTTGTAGTATGATTTCGTGGCAATCCGAGGTCGTTTGGGTGGTTTTGACCACCCAGCGCGCCCTTTTAGAGCGCGCTGAACTGCTGAAAAGGACACATTCGGTCGTACCGCATGTACCGCACGTCTGATGGACATTTTGTCTCCCTTTCATCTCACAAATAATATTCCTATAATTCTCGTGCAGTTTTAGGTCATTCGGAGCACGTTTGCTCTGAATTCAACCGTGACATGCCGTTTTAGTGTTTTATGACTCTGAAAACGCGTTTCCGGTCACCGCGGTCAAACAAAAACTCTGATTGACATGCCTTCTATCCGAACATTTCAAAATTCATACCGTGGTTGTTTTCGTATGATTTAGTGGAAATCTAAGGCTGTTCGGATGGTTCTGATCACCCAGCGCGCCCTTTTAGAGCGCACCGAACTGCTGAAAAAGACTCATTCAGTCGTACCGTGCGCACCACATGTCCGATGGATGTTCTGTCTCCTCCTGCATCTCAAGAATAATATTCCTATCGTTCTCGTGCGGTTTCAGGTCATTCGGAGCACGTTTGGTCTGAATTCAACCGTGACACGCCGTTTTGGTGTTTTATGACTCCGGAAACACTTTTCCGGTCACCGCGGTCAAACGGAACCTCCGATTGACGTTCCTTCTGTCTGACCATTTCAAAATTCACACCGCGTTTGTTTTTTTATGATTTAGTGTCATTCCGAGGTCGTTCGGGTGGTTTTGACCACCCATCGCGCCCTTTTAGAGCGCACCAAAGTGCTGAAAACGACACATTCGGTCGTACCGTGCGCACCGCATGTCCGATGGATATGCTATCTCCTCCTGCATCTCAAGAATTATATTCCTATCGTTATCGTGTGGTTTCAGGTCATTCGGAGCATGTTTTCTCTAAATAAGACCGTGACACGCCGTTTTGGTGTTTTATGACTCCAGAAATGCATTTCCGGTCACCGTGGTCAAACGACACCTCTGATTGACGTTTAGTCTATCCGACCACTTCAAAATTCACACCTCGGTTGTTGTCGTATGATTTTGTGGTATTCCGAGGTCGTTCAGGTGGTTTTGACCACCCCATGCGCCTTTTTAGAGCGCGCCAAACTGCTGAAAACGACACATACGGTCGTACCGTGCGCACCGCACATCCGATTGATGTTCCGTATACATTTGAATCTCAAGAATAATATATCTATTGTTCTCATGCGGTTTCAGGTCATTCACAACACGTTTGCTCTGAATTCGACAGTGACACGCCGTTTTGGTGTTTTATGACTCCAGAAACGCATTTCTGGTCACCGAGGTCAAACGACACCTCCTATTGATGTGCCGTCTTTTCGAACATTTCACAATTCACTCCGTTGTTGTTTTTGTATGATTTTGTGGCATTCCTAGGTCGTTCGGGTGGTTTTGACCACCCAGCGCGCCCTTTTAGAGCGCACCGAACTACTGAAAATGACACATTCCGTAGTACCGCCCGCACCACACGTCAGATGGATGTGTTTTCTCTTCCTGCATCTCACGAATAATATTCCTATCGTTATCGTGTGGTTTCAGGTCATTCAGAGCACGTTTTCTCTGAATTTGACAGTGACATGCCGTTTTGGTGTTTTATGACTCCAGAAACGTGTTTCCAGTCACCGTGGTCAAACGGCACCTCTGATTGACGTGCCTTCTATCCGAACACTTCAAAATTCACACCTCGGTTGTTGTCGTATGATTTCGTGGCATTCCGAGGTCGTTCGGGTGGTTTTGACCACCCCGCGCGCCCTTTTAGAGCGCGCCGACCTGGTGAAAACGACACATTTGGTCGTACTGTGCGAACCACACGTCCGATGGATGTGTCGTATCCTCCTACACCCCACAAATAATATTCCTATCATTATCGTGCGGTTTTAGGTCACTCGGAGCATGTTTTCTCTGAATTCGACCATGACACGCCGTTTTGATGTTTTATGACTCCGAAAACACGTTTCCGGTAACCGCGGTCAAACGGAACCTCTGATTGATGTTCCGTCTCTTCGACCATTTCACAATTCACACCGCGGTTTTTGTCGTATGATTTAGTGGAATTACAAGGTCGTTCGAGTGGTTTTGACCACCCAGCGCACCCTTTTAGAGCGCACCGAACTGCTAAAAACGACACATTTGGTCGTATCGTGCGCACCGCAAGTCCGATGGATGTGTCATATCCTCCTGAATCTCAAGAATAATATTCCTATCGTTCTCATGCGGTTTCAGGTCATTCGAAGCACGTTTGCCCTGAATTCGACCGTGACACGTCGTTTTGGTGTTTTATGACTCCGGAAACGCGTTTCCGGTCACCGCCATCAAATGGCACCTTATATTGACATTACGTCTTTCCAAACATTTCACAATTCACACCACAGTTGTTTTCATAAGATTTCGTGGCATTCCGAGGTCGTTCGGGTGGTTTTGACCACCCAGCGCGCCCTTTTAGAGCGGGCCGAACTGCTGAAAACGACACATTTGGTCGTACCACACACACCACATGTCTGATGGATGTACCGTCTCATCCTACATCTCACGAATAATATTCCTATCGTTATCGTGCGGTTTTAGGTCATTCGGAGCACGTTTGCTCTGAATTCGACTGTGACACGCCGTTTTGGTGTTTTATGACTCCGAAAACGCGTTTCCAGTCACCGCGGTCAAATAGAACCTCCGATTAATATGCCTTCTATCCGACCATTTCAAAATTCACACTGCGGTTATTTTCGTATGATTTCGTGGCATTCCGAGGTTGTTTGGGTGGTTTTGACCACCCAATGCCCTCTTTTAGAACGCGTCGAACTGCTGAAAACGACTCATTCGGTCATACCGCGTGCACCGCACGTCCGATGGATGTGCCATATCCTCCTGCATCTCAAGAATAATATTCCTATCATTCTCGTGTGGTTTCAGGTCATTCGGAGCATGTTCGTTCTAAATTCAACCGTGACACGCCATTTTGGTGTTTTATGACTCCAGAAACGCTTTTCCGGTCACCGCAGTCAAACGGCACCTCTGATTGACATTCCGTCTATCGGACCATTTCAAAATTCACACTGCGTTTGTTGTCGTATGATTTCGTGGCATTCCGAGGTCGTTCGGGTGGTTTTGACCACCCAGCGCGCCCTTTTAGAGCGTGCCGAATTGCTGAAAAAGACACATTCGGTTGTACCACACGCACCGCATGTCCGATGGATGTGCTGTCTACTCCTGCATCTCACGAATTATATTCCTATCGTTCTCGTGTAGTTTCAGGTCATTCGGAGCATGTTTGCTATGAATTCGACCGTGACACACCGTTTTGGTGTTTTATGACTCCGGAAATGCGTTTCCGATCACCGTGGTCAAACAACACCTCTGATTGACGTGTCGTCTATCTGACCACTTCAAAATTCACACCTCGGTTGTTGTCGTATGATTTCGTGGCATTCCAAGGTCGTTTGGTTAGTTTTGACCACCCCGCGCACCCTTTTAGAGCGCGTCGAACTGCTGAAAACGACACATACGATCATACCGCACGCACCGCACATTCGATGGATGTTCCGTCTACTTCTTCATCTCAAGAATAATATATTTATCGTTCTCGTGTGGTTTCAGGTCAATCGCAGCACGTTTTCTCCGAATTCGACCGTGACACGCCGCTTTTGTGTTTTATGACTCTAGAAACGCGTTTCCGGTCACCAAGGTCAAACGACACCTCCTATTGACGTACCGTCTATCCGAAAATTTCACAATTCACTCCGCGGTTGTTTTCGTATGATTTTGTGTCATTCCTAGGTCGTTCGGGTGGTTGTGACCACCTAGCGCGCCCTTTTAGAGCACGCCGAACTGCTGAAAACGACACATTTGGTAGTACCACACGCACCGCATGTCCGATGGACGTGCTGTCTTCTCCTGCATCTCACGAATAACATTCCTATCATTATCGTGCGGTTTCAGGTCATTGGAGCACGTTTGATCTGAATTCGACAGTGACACACCGTTTTGGTGTTTTATGACTCCGGAAATGCGTTTTCAGTCACCGTGGTCAAACAACACTTCTGATTGACATGCCGTATGTCCAAACACTTCAAAATTCACACCTCGGTTGTTGTCGTATGATTTCATGGAATCTTGAGGTCGTTCGGGTTGTTTTGACCACCCCATGCGCCCTTTTAGAGCGCGCCGACCTACTGAAAACGACACATTCGGTCGTACCGTGCGCATCGCACGTCTGATGGATGTTCCGTATCCTCCTACATCTCACAAATAATATTCCTATCGTTATCGTGCAGTTTCAGGTCATTCGGAGCATGTTTTCTCTGAATTCGACTGTGACACGCCGTTTTGAAGTTTTATGACTCCAGAAACGTGTTTCCAGTCACTGCGGTCAAACAGAACCTCCGATTGACGTTCCGTCTCTTCGACCATTTCACAATTCACACCGCGGTTTTTTCGTATGATTTCGTGGCATTAAGAGGTCGTTCGAGTGGTTTTGACCACCCAGCGCGCCCTTTTAGAGCACCCCGAACTGCTGAAAATGACACATTCGGTTGTACCGCGCGCACCACAAGTACGATGGATGTTCCGTATCCTCCTGCATCTCAAAAATAATATTCCTATCGTTCACGTGCGGTTTCAGGTCATTCGGAGCACGTTTGCTCTGAATTCGACCGTGACACGTCGTTTTGGTGTTTTATGACTCCGGAAACGCGTTTCCGGTCACCGCGGTCAAACAGAACCTTCGATTGATGTTACGTATTTCCGAACATTTCATAATTTACACCACGGTTGTTTTCGTAAGATTTCATGGCATTTCGAGGTCGTTCGGCTGGTTTTGACCACCCAATGCACCCTTTTAGAGCGGGCCAAACTGCTAAAAATGAAGCATTCGGTCGTACCGCGCGCACCACACGTCTGATGGACGTACCGTCTCATCATGCATCTCACGAATAATATTCCTATCGTTCTCGTGTGGTTTCAGGTCATTCGTAGCACGTTATCTCTGAATTCGATCGTGACACGCCGTTTTGGTGTTTTATGACTCCGGAAACGTGTTTCAGACACCACGATCAAATGGAACCTCTGATTGATGTGCTGTCTATCCAAACATTTTAAAATTCACACCGCGGTTTTTTTCGTATGATTTCATGGCATTCCGAGCTCGTTCGGGTGGTTTTGACCACCCAACGCGCCCTTTTAGAGCGCGCCGAACTGCTGAAAATGACACATTCAGTCGTACCGCCCGCACCACATGTCTGATGGACGTTCCATCTCCTCCTGCATCTCACGAATAATATTCTTATCATTATCATGTGGTTTCAGGTCATTCGGAGCACATTTTCTCAGAATTCGACCGTGACACGCCGTTTTGTTGTTTGGTGACTCTGAAAATGCGTTTTCAGTCACCGCGGTCAAATGGAACCTCCGATTGACATGCCGTCTATCCGACCATTTCAAAATTCACTCCACGCTTGTTTTTTTATGATTTCGTGGCATTCCGAGGTCATTCGGGTGGTTTTGACCACCCAGCGCGCCCTTTTAGAGCGCGCCGAACTGCTGAAAACGACAAATTCGGTCGTACCACGCGTACCGCACGTTCGATGGACCTTCCGTATTCTCCTGCATCTCACGAATAATATTTCTATCATTTTCGTGCGGTTTCAGGTCATTCGGAGCACGTTTTCTCTGAATTCGACCGTGACACACCGTTTTGGTGTTTTATGACTCTGGAAACGCTTTTCTGGTCACCGCGGTCAAAAGTAACTTCCGATTGATGTGTTGTATATCCGACCATTTCACAATTCACACCAAGGTTGTTTTCGTATTATTTCATGGCATTCCGAGGTCATTCGGGTGGTTTTGACCACCCCATGCGCCCTTTTAGAGCGCGTCGAACTGCTAAAAACGACACATTCGGTCGTACCGCGCGCACCGCACATCCGATGGACATGTCGTATCCTCCTGCATCTCACAAATAATATTCCTATCATTATTATGCGGGTTCAGGTCATTCGGAGCACGTTTTCTTTGAATTTGACTGTGACACGCCGTTCTGGTGTTTTATGACTCTAGAAACGCTTTTCCGGTCACCGCGGTCAAACGACACCTCCGATTGAAGTGCCTTCTATCCGAACATTTCACAATTTACTCTGCGGTTGTTTTCGTATGATTTTGTGGCATTTCGAGGTCATTCGGGTGGTTTTGACCACCCAACGCGCCCTTTTAGAGCGCGCTGAATTGCTGAAAATGACACATTCAGTCGTACCGTGCGCACCACACGTCCGATGGACATGCCATCTCCTCCTGCATATCACGAATAATATTCCTATCATTCTTGTGCGGTTTCATGTCATTCAGAGCATGTTTTCTCTGAATTCGACCGTGACACGCTGTTTTGGTGTTTAATGACTCCAGAAATACTTTTCCGATCACCGCGGTCAAACGGCACCTCCGATTGACGTTCCGTCTGTCCGAACATTTTAAAATTTATTCCGCGGTTGTTTTCGTATGATTTCATGGCATTCCGAGGTTGTTCGGGTGGTTTTGACAACCCAGCGCGCCCTTTTAGAGTGTGTCGAACTGCTGAAAATGACATATTCGGTCGTACCGCGCGCACCGCACGTCCGATGGACATGCCCTCTCCTCCTAAATCTCACGAATAATATTCCTATCATTATCGTGCGGTTTCAGGTTATTCGGAGTATGTCTGCTCTGAATTCGACCGTGAGACGCCGTTTTGGTGTTTTATGACTCCGAAAACGCTTTTCTGGTCACCGTGGTCAAACGGAACCTCCGATTGACGTGTCGTCTGTCCAGACATTTCAAAATTCACTCCAAGGTTGTTTTCGTATGATTTCGTGGCATTCCGAGGTCATTCAGGTGGTTTTGACCACCTAGCGCGCCCTTTAAGATCGCGCCAAACTGCTGAAAACGACACATTCGGTCGTACCGCGTGCACCGCATGTCCGATGGACGTGCTGTCTCCTCCTTCATCTCATGAATAATATTCCTATTGTTATCGTGTGGTTTCAGTTCATTCAGAGCACGTTTGTTATGAATTCGACCGTAACACACCTTTTTGCTATTTTTTGACTCCGGAAACGCTTTTCCGGTCACCGCGGTCAAACGACACCTCCGATTGACGTGCCGTCTGTCCGACCATTTAACAATTCACTCCATGGTTTTTGTTGTTTGATTTCGTGGTATTTCGAGGTCGTTCGGGTGGTTTTGACCACCAAGCGCGCCCTTTTAGAGCACGTCGAACTGCTGAGGATCCCAATAGGAATGCATCTTCATACATATAGAAACTAAGGACTAGAGTGGGTGCCCTATTGATAGAATGATCCTGAGTGGGTGTGTGTCGGGGTGGGGCTGTCCGGGGGAGGGGGGTGCTGTCCGGGGTGGGTGGGGCTGTCCGGGGGGTGCGGGGGGGCTGTACGGGGGTGCGGGGGGGGGGGGGGGGGGCTGTACGAGGGTGGAGGGTACTGTTCGGGGGTAGGGGGGCTGTCCGGGGGGGTGTGGGGTGGGGGTGTGTATGGGGGTGTTGGGGGGCTGTCCAGGTTGGGGGGGGGGGCTATATGGGGGTGGGGGGGGGATGTCCGTGGCGGGGGGGGGGGGGGGGGGCTGTCCGGGGGTGCGGGGTCGGCTGTACGGGGGTGTGGGGGGGCTTTCCGGGGGGGGGGGGGGGCTGTCTGGGGTGGGGGGGGGCTGTCCGGGGTGGGTGGGGGGGCTGTACGGGGGTTGGGGTGCTGTCTGGGGTGGGGGGGTGTGGGGCTGTCCGGGGGGCGGTGCGGGGTGGGGGGGGGGGGTGTACGGGGGTGCAGGAGGGCTGTCCGGGTGGGGGGGGGGGGCTGTCTGGGGTGGGGGGGGGCTGTCTGGGGTGTGTGGGGGGGGGGGCTATCCTGGGGGGTGCGGGGTGTAAGGGGGGGGATGTATGGGGGGGGGGATGTCCGGGGGTACAGGGGGGGGGTTGTCCAGGGGTGTGGGGTGGGCTGTACAGGGGTGCGGGGGGGGGGGGTGTCCGGGGTGGGGGTGGGGCTGTCTGGGGGTGGGGGGTGCTTTCCGGGGTGGGTGCGGCTGTCCGAGGGGGCTGTACGGGGGTGCGGGGGGGCTGTCCGGTGTGGGGGGGGGGGGCTGTACGGGGGTTGGGGGTGCTGTCCGGGGTGGGTGGGGCTGTTCGGGGGGGGCTGTCCGGGGGTGGGGTGTTGTTCGGGGTGGGGTGGGGGGACTGTCCAGGGGGGTGCGGGGGGGGGGGGGGGGGCTGTCCGGGGGTGCGGGGGGGGGGGGGGGTGTCTGGGGGTGGTTACAGAACATGGTTTTTTCAAAACTATTACAAAACATGCAATTTAAAACATTAAAGAATTAAATGGACAAAAAATATCCAAATGATTAATCAGTTTCATGGTTACTTCTCAATTTGTGCACACAAACATTACGTCAGACCAAAACACACATGATACCCCCAAATCACAAAAAATATCACTAGAAACCCAACTTATATATCAATAACAACCCCACCAGTAAAAACAAAAACACACCTCGTGAATATGATGCGTCACGCGTGGTCATCACTGCTACCTCCATCCGGTGGGCCAGGGGCCTACAACAAATAATCATTATGAATATTTTCATAAAAAAAATAATTTAAAATAAATAAATAAATACAGTATAAACCTGCGTCGTATGATCCCCTGCACCATCACCTGGACGCACATATTCCCGCAGTGCTCTAACCTCAGCGGTCAATTGCGCATTTGCCTCCTCGGAAGCGCGCAGCCGTGCCTCGAAATCTGACAACTGCTGTGTCATCTGAGCAACAGTAGGACTGACAACCATAGCGCGTGACACTACAGAATGAGGAATACCTGTTCCATAGGTCAAACTATATCCATGCCCGTCCGGACCAATAATGCGATGAAAGATCTCATCCCTTCGCATGGGAAGCTGACACTGGTCCTCTGGTAGATGTTCTAACTCAGCTTCAAATTGAGCCTGTGAAATATTTAAATATATATACATATATATTTTAATATACATATTTATGTAAGTATTGGTAAGTACAAGAACTTACTATCAATGCTGTAGCCTCTGGATCATTGCGATCACGAGTCCTCATCCACACTGACATTTTATCAGTCGATGTAGCTCGATCCCACAACTGTATATGAATATAATATAAACACAAAACCATATTAATTAATAAATTAAGAAATGAATAATAAATACCTAATGTTGGATGAGAGACACGTGACGAGTCCCGAGCCCGTGAGGTGGTCCCTGCAACGCTCAAATCTCAGAATGGCATGCTGTCACCTCCTACATTCAATTCATTTAAATTTCAAACAAATCACACATTCTTGAAAATATATATACACCAAAATAAATATACAAACCGAAACACCTTCAGTAGACCAATATGCAACCAAGTCACGCCACTGAGCCAGGAGGACACCTCTCAGGACTTTTTCCAGAATGTCTAGGGCACCCACATTTGGTACCCAGTGGTCCCTCTTCACTTTTCCTTTATAGTCTTTCCACATCTTATGACATTTTCTCAAACACACGGGCCAAAACTCTTTGAGGCATACTTTCAAATTTTTCTATAAACAAATAAATCACACATATTACTATTGTTTATACATAGAGAATAAAGTAAAATGGTCTTCTTACCTGAACCTCCCTCCAAAGACGATCTAATGTGTCCTAAGGGATAGAAGCCCAGTCACGCGTGGTCAATGGAAATCGATGTGGGTCACGTATGATATGACCCAACAGACAAATAAATGCAGGGGAATTCGGTCCCATAGGATTAAATACCTCATCAAATGAAACATCAATCGTCGTGTCAGAATTCCATGATAAAATTCCACAACCGGGGCCTCTCTTGCGAGAGGAAGAAGCAATCGAGTCTGATCCTGTTGAAATTTTATATATAATTTGACAGATGTTATAAATAAATATATATATATATGTGTGTGTGTGTGTGTTTATCAATTACATAAAAAACAGAGACAATTACATTCAAACATACCTCGATCCTGAGTCATAGATGCCTCAGATGGATGACGTGGATCTGCTGCCTCTTCCCCTGACATGCCTACAGTCATAGAAAACATTAGTAAGGGGACTATCCAAAGTGTCTAAAAGATAAATTGGATTGTTCTTAAAAAAATCAAACTTGTACAATTGTTAATCAAACAAAAACTGGATTGAATAATTAGTTGTGAATGAATTTTAAAAAATCATAAAGTTAACAAAACAGACATACAAATTATGTACAAAACCAGTCAATGCATAGCCAAATTTCAGATATAATTAATAAAAATTCAAGCAGCACATGAACCAGATGAAGAATACCTCAAAGGGAAGATACACTGAAAATTACATCAATAAACCAAGAGTAAAATCACCCTAAATATTTATAACTGAATAAACTTCCAAAAGTGGGGATTAAAACATACAAGGATTTATAAAATGGTTAGATAATTTATGATATCTTAGGACATTCAATACTGAATAGCGGGAAAACAATTATACCTTTCATTAAGCATGAAAATCGACCGTTTCTCCTTCAACAACCACTCTGACCCAATAAATATATTCTTCAAGTTGAACTACGGTGTGTTGATCAAGCTGTTGGTAAACAAAAGAAACAGTCTCAGGTTCATCTTCTTCAAATAAAAACACTCCTCGCCGAAACATTTTGACAACAACTTGCCCACTTGGATTCAAAGGCAAAGTAACGAAGAATACTTGTTCCTCTTGTGATGTCAAAATGAAAGGTTCATTCTCAACTCATTCATTATTTCTGTATAACATATAGTTAAAATTCACCAATGAAAACTGATGTTGATCGAATTTACATCCACGCACTGGATCAACCCAATTACACTTTAACAATATGTACTTCAAACCGTGTGTGTATAAAACTTCAATGATGTCCATCAATTGACCATAGTAATAACCATAATCAACAAATGGACAACCGATACCACTGTTTTTTGTTTCTCGTTTGTCGTCAACATCTTTAATGTGAAATCGAAAACCATTATCATCAATAGCTTTATAATGACGAGCCGTTATAGATGGACCCTCAGCCAGTTGGATAAATAATTCAGTTAGCGTGGGGTCCCCTAACTCCCTCAGCTTATGAACCTACATAATTTATAAAATTCAATACTGATATATACAGAAATAAATTAGTATAATACTTCACTCATAATGAAAATCAATTTATACATACATAATCCTTGAACCAATCATGAAATGACGCATAATGAGATTGTTGAATTTGCAACTTAGTCACACGATACATCTCTTCTTTTATCTCATTAATGTGTTTCCTGCAAATGATAACGCGATGTTTAAATGATCAACTTATGCAAACAAAACATGTAAAAGTTATACAAGCACATTGATAAGATACTTACTGCATTAATGATGCAACTGATGGAGTATTGATCAAGATATATCGATGTGCTTGTATCCACTAGATATTGTCCATATCAAATGTGGTTCCTTATCCAACTGGACCATCATGAATCTGAGAGGGCTTATCTAATTTTGTTTCAACATTTGTAAGATATTCTGCACAAAAATTAGTACACTCATCCATCAAATAACCATTGGCTATTGATGCCTCCGGACGATCTCTGTTGCGTACAAATCTTTTCAATGTACTCAAATACCGTTCAATAGGATACATACACCTAAATTGCATTGGACCAGTATCCATTACTTCATCAGTTAGGTGAACTTTCAAGTGGACCATAACATCAAAAAATGAGGGGGGGGGGAGTTTCTCAAAGTGACAAAGCGTAAGTACAATTCGGTCCTGCAAAATTTTTAAATCACTCATTCGTTGATTTCTTAAAGAAAGCTATCTAAAAAAATTACTCATCTCAATCAACGGCTGAACAAAATTGGTGGATAAACAATCACAAATTGCGATTGGAATCAACTGCTGAAGTAGTATGTGATTGTCATGACTTTTCAACCCTTGCAATGTCTTTCTCGTCAGATTCACACACTTTGAAATATTAGAAGAGTAACCATCAGGCACCTTGACCATCTTCAAAATGGAAATAAATGTCTATTTCTCCTTTGTAGTCATCATATACTGTGCAGCAGGAATATATGCCTTGTTTCCCTTAGCTAACTATAAATGAAACTGTTTCTTTAAACCAATTTCTTCCAAATCACGGCGTGCATTAACATAGTCCTTTGATTTTCCACTGACACCTAAAATGGTCCACAATATGTTATCAAAAACATTTTTTGCAATGTGCACGACATCCAAATTATGCCTCATCATGTTAGTTTTCCAATACGGAAGACTATAAAAAATACTTTTCTTTTTCCAATTGTGACTACACTGCCTACCCGCAACACGAATATTACGTACTGGAGGAGCTACCAAATCCTGAATTTTATATACCATGCGGATGTTTTCTTCCTCAATCTGTGATAACATTTCAACTCCTGTCATGATCTTTGGTGATGGGTTGAACTCTCTAGAACCATAAAATTCCACTTTGTCCTTTCTGAACCTGTGCTGAGGGGGGAGAAAATGTATGTGACCCATGTATGCCCATTTTTTGGAATGTTTAAGCCATACAGATTTTTTACTTTTATTGCAACAAGGGCAAGAAAATTCCCCTTTCGTACTCCAGCCTGAAAAATTTGCATAAGCTGGGAAGTCATTGATTGTCCACAATAAAGCAGCATGCAGTTTGAACATTTCATTCATTTCGCAGTCATAAGTCATCACACCATCACCCCAAAATTCATTCAACTCATCAATCAATGGATGAAGGTAAACATCAATCTTATCCCCCGGACTTTTAGGTACATCAATAAGAGTGGAAAGTAATATAAAGTTTTTCTTCATAAAAAGCCACAGAGGAAGATTATATGGAACAAACACCATGGGCCATGTGCTATGAGTTTCACCAACCATAGACTTGAATGGATTGAAACCATCTGCTGCCAATCCCAATCGGACATTACGAACATCTTTAGCAAAGTTGGGATGTCTCTTATCAAAATCCTTCCATGCATGAGAGTCTGCTGGGTGGGTTAACATATCACTTTCATGAACTCTTTCTGCATGCCATCTCATTAAATTAGAAATTTTAGATGACATAAAAAATCTTTTCAACCTCGGTTTAAGGGGAAAGTAACACATTTGTTTTATGGCAATCAGTTTCCCCTGTATCGCAATCTGACTTTGATGAGTCTTATTTCCCCTATTATCTTTCCACCTGGAAGCACCACAAACCATACAAATATCCAAATGGCCAGTTTCCTTTCTAAACAACATACAGTTGTTTGCACATTCATCTATGGTCTCATATGTAAAACCTAAGTTCTATGTCAACTTACGAGCATAGTAATACGACTCGGGAATCTTAGCATCGATAGGAAGAACCTTTTTCAATAACACCAAAAGCATGTCGAATGATGTGTTTGACCAATTATTCAAAGTCTTCAACTGCAACAACTCCATGATAAAAGATAGTTTATTGTAAGAAGTACATCTAGGATATAATTCTGTTTTCGCATCATCAAGTGCTTCATAAAACCTCCTCGAATCACGATCTGCACCAGAGCAAAGATTTATCTCACCGGTCTCAAGATTCTGAATGTCAATGCCTTCAGGATCAAACCGACGTACTATTTCAGTAAGAATTTCATGCATTGGATCATTCATCCTTGCATCAACATCCATCTGAGCTGCATCCGTATTTTGACAATGAACATATTCTTCTCCATGACGAGTCCAACTCTTATAATTTTTCATAAATCCATTAAAGAATAGGTGCTCCATCACAGTATCTCGTGTGAATTGATATCTGTTAGCACATTTTCTACATGGAAAAGTAATATAGTCACTTTGAAATCCTCTGGTGAAGTCAATAAACTGCATAATGCCATTGAAATATTCTCTAGACGTTCAATTTGGAAGATCAATCCAACTCTTATCCATAATAATATCTGTATAACAAAAATTTACACAATACTTATTACATTTTCATTTTTAAAATCAACTATATTTAAAATAAATACTAATCATTTGTTTATGAACCATTGATAAAATAATAATGTAAGTGAAAGCCCATGTCATACCTGATTGTGCTACAAACCTGGAAGGGAGGGGAGCCGAAGGCGGTGCTGTGAGGGAGAGGAGAGGCAGCGAAGGGGAGCCGGAGCCAAAGGCGGTGCGGCGAGGGAGGGGACGGGCGGCGGCAGCGGCGGGGAGCCAGAGGAGAGGAGGCGGTGAGGGGACGGGGGACGGGCAACGAGGGGGGGGGGGGGGGCTGTCCGGGGTGTGGGGAGGGGTGTCCGGGGTGCGGGGGGGCTGTCCCGGGTGCGGGGGGGGGGGGATGTCTGAGGTGTGGGGACGGGTTTCAGGGGTGCGGGGGGGGGGGGGGGGGCTGTCCGGAGTGCGAGGGGGAGGGGTGGTTTCTAGGGTGTGGGGGTCGTCCGAGGCGGGGGGGGGGGGGCGATGTAACACCCCGAGATTTTATGAAAAGTATTCCTTTTAATTTCATTAATGTCTTGTGTTGTACGCTACACAAAAAGGATCTTGCACAACACGCATCCTTGACTTGCATTGTATTATACGCAATCCCGACCTTCCCCGATAGCATGTGTAGTACGCAATAACGAGTTTCACTAAACAACAATATGCTATTAAAATATTATTAAAACTAGCCATTATGAATAGTAATAACCACTTTTTGAAATTTTGTAAATTTTATTTTTCAAAATGGACTTCATTTTTGGATTCGGAATATCGAAATTAGCTTAGGGTGAAATTTTGGTAATTTTCAGATAACTTTCATATTTTGATGAATAGTGAAAATTACTAAATTTTAATTTAAAACAACTTTTTCAATAGAAATAATTAATAGTGATAAATTATTAATGTGAGTGGTTTTAAAGTATATTTATAATATATTTTTACAATTTAATAAAATGTTGGTCATTAGATTTAATTTCACATTTAAACCAGACATAAACAAGTGTCAATCTTTTGATAGTAATTATCTCTTAAGAACACGCTATTTGTTTTGACGACGAGAATTAATTTTTAAATTAATTAATGCAACTGATATGTTTTGAATTTGGTAAAATAGATATCATTTTTGAGTTCATAATATCAAATATAGCTTAGGCCTAATTTCTGGTATTTTTCTGGAAACTTTCATTTTTTTGATGAATAGTGAAACCATTAAGTGGTAGTTAAAAAAAATGAATTTTTCATAAAACATAATTTTACCGCTTCTGTGAGTGGAATTTAAAATATCCAAGAGACATGGTTGATGTCAGTAAGTAAAATGTGGTTCAATGATATGAAAATAATTTATGGTGAATAGTAACTTTTTACTTTTATTTACCACGGTTAAAAAATAAATAGGGTAATTAAGGGTAAAAATGATATTATTATTAACCTAACACATGCCTTAATTCTATTGGACCAGTGTAATTCGACCAAAAACAACCTTAGGAATAAAATATGACCATTTAGGCCCACTTGGATTAGATTAGGTCATTTATTATTAATTTATTTAAAGAAGGGTTAAAATAGTTAAAATCAAAGTTTAATAAGTATATCATTTTTAATATAGGATTATACATAAGATAAATTAGACTATAAATATTCATTAGAAATATAAAAATATTTCCTACATAATAATATTTTATTGGTAATTTTTAGACATTATATAATTTAATTTATTTATGACACAAATATGATGCAGTAATTATCTTATTAATGAAATATTGACATAATTGATGTTATAAATACCCAAATAAATATAATTTGAGACTTTTTATGAATTCCACTAATTTTATAGGTTAATATGACATGTTAGTATTGCTTTAAGTAACTTTTTGCGAACTAATCATTCTGTTATGATTTTTACAAAAATCAATTTCTAAATATGGTCAAAATTGACATAAAATAGTTTTTAAAACAAATATTATATTATTAATTGTTATTTATTCCTAAAAATCTAAGGTTCTGAAAAATGACTTAGATAAGGTTATATATATTAATAATAAACAACTTGGGGTTCGTTTGACTTGTTATAGTATGTTTATTAACCATATAGTGTAAGAACACAAAAGGACACGGTAAAAGTAAAATTATCTAACTTAAAGTTACAACTAAATGATAAGGTTAAAATAGTACTCTAAACTTATCCAAATTATATTGGATGATAGGATTTCGACCCATCTCCACCTTAGATTCGAAATAACTCAATTTGGAGCTATTTAAAACCGAATTTGGCTTTATAATAAAATAATATTTTTAGTTATTCCAATGGTTCCCCTCTCCTCCCTTATAAAAGGGCACCTCCTCCCTCTCTTCCTCACACCACTTTGAGCCTTCAAGCTCGTCCAAACCCTGCCAAATTCTCTTATACACTTCCCTATAAACATCCTAGAGGTCCTGGTATTCTTCAAAGACCAATTTTAGTGCCCTAAGATGGGGACTCAAAGAGGCACTTCAAAGAAGAGGTAATGTCCGTTACCGATTCTTTCAACTTTATTTCTTCTTCCACTTATTCTTCTTATGTTGTTTCATTATGAAGTAATAACATAAGTATCAAAAATATACTGATATGTTATTATAAGTATTAAACAACCATATTTCACCATCTATCCATCCTTCGGAAAATGAAATCACCGCGCGTGCGTACGTACGAAATACCGTCTCCACGCCGTGGTGTAATCTATTTTCCACCACCACCTTACTTGGATGGGTATAATGGGGTACATAATAACTACATATGATTATTTTAAAGTTATATTGATTCTGAAATATTATACATACACTCCAATACAATTCCATGATCATGAGAGCGATATCATCGCTCATGCGTACGTACGGACTACCGTCTCCACGACGCGATGAGATTCATTCTCCACGTTAACCATTCATGAATGATTATAAAGTATATATAATAAGTAATCATGAAATATATGACATAATAATGATACTGTATTTATGTGTATATATATGTATGTCATCTACTTAATTCCATTCAACTCAATAAGGAAACGAAAACAGCGTTCATGCATACGTACGGCCTACCGTCTCCATGAACGGCGTATTTCTTTCCATTTACTGATCTATTATATATATGTATATTCTGAATATATATTATATATAAATCATGTTTTATATTCTGGAATTAAGTAATCATGATCTAAGTAATCATATGAATAATTACAAGTCAAAACACGGATGAAAAATGAAACGATTTTAACCAAAACGCTCTTTAACATGGAATTTACAAAAGAACGGGTAATATAAAGTCATAAGTCAACCATATATGATATCATAACAATGAGTATGATTCTGGAATAAGTCAATGACATTATTTAAATCATTATACAGGAGGTTCAGACACTTACGAAGCAAATTGGACCTAAGGTAAGGGAAATATCACAATCTCATTTTTATCCGAGATTGTTTATACTTTGGAATTTACTGGGGTGTATTTTATCATCCACATCCACGTTTCCTCAATATGTAATATTTAAATCATTCTAAAATATTTTATATCCAATTTTACCCTTCGGTGAGTTTTTAGTAAAAGATATGAAAGGAATCTTTTGTCGTTTTTCGTACAAGGTACTTTTTGACTTTTCCAACAAAAGTACGAGAAGAATGTTTTTTTAACTTATACGGCATGAATGGATTTTTAAAACATTGTTTCCAAGAAGCTTACTTTAAAAGTTTTCAAGTTTATTTTTAATCAACTTCTTTTAGTCTAGAATTTTATGACATGTTAAGAAAAGAAAAGTGTTTTTGAAGTAGAAATGATATTTTCCTCAAGAATGGAGTTCAAGTGTTTTATCAAAATTATTTTCCATCTAAGATAATAAAGGGTTATGTTTCTATCCCTATTATTAAATTGATTTGATTATGTTGTGATGGAATTATTTTTATGAATTATTTTATCTTATATGATTTGTTTTATGATGTCATGTTGTTTAAGAATCCCATTTTTATTACATGAGTTATGAAATGATGTATGATTTATGATTTTGTGGCACACATAAGAATGGTATCATTATGAGATGGGTGGGACCTATATCTCCCTCCAATGCATTGGGTAAAGATTTTATATCTCATGAGATAGGCATGTCTGGAACGGCAGGTTAAACCGGTTCAGTGAAACAGGACTGAAACAAGGAATGAACTCGGTTCAGAAATGGACTTTGTCCACTAAGATAGTCTTGGCAATGAGTCTTGACTAACAAGAAATGATTCTATATGATTATGTGTATATTCCACAAAGTTTCATGTTTTAAGTTGTGATTATTGGGATTACATTTCACTACTATGATTTATCCCATGTTATGATATTATGATCTCTTTTGCAGGTTAAGATTTAAAAAATGTTATGTTCTTATGAATATGATGTGATTGATATTTCTTTTGTTTACCCTTACTAAGAATTTGAGCTCACCCTTTTATGTTTTATTTTCTCCTGGATATAAAGAAAGGTTTTAGGTAGAAAAAAAAGAAGATCTTTATGGGATATGTTGAAGATCTTTCACCACGATTAGAATATTATATTCCGAGTTTCCAAAGACACTAAACTATTACGGTCCTTGTGTGTGTGTTTTTGTTATGTACTAAGTATTCCGCAAAAGTAATGTAATGTCCATGTACGTTAAGCTTAGGGTCTCTACAGTTGGTATCAGAGGAATGGTTTAGTCAACCTTTGGAAACTAGGATGCGAGAACTTTAGTGAGATCCCTATAGATATTTCTAAGGTATGTATAGGGATGTCCCTAAGGTTAAGTATAAGTATAGGTTATAGTGTTAGAATTACGGTAACCTAAGATGTTAGATATTGAAGGTACTCCCCCTTTATTATGTTGTTTTACCTAGCATGATTTTTTCCTCTCACACTATTATTTTTGGGTTTTAGACGATGGCTGGAACCCGAAGGAACTGTGTTGATCAATGTAATGGACAATGAAATGATTGTCCTCCTGAACAAACAAATGTTATGGGAGATGGAGTGCAAAATCTTATTGCTATACTTACACAAGCCATGAATCATTCTGGACTTCCAAATGAGCAGATAAGGGAACAATATTCTATTGAGTCCTTCATGAGGCAACGTCCACCTTCTTTCAGTGGGTCTTCGGATCCACTTGTTGCTAAACAATGGATCATTACCACTAAAAATATATTTTCAGTTCTTCAATGTTCTGAACATGATAAAGTCATCTTAGCAGTATATCGTTTGGAAGGTGATGCTGATCAATGGTGGAATCTTATTAAGAATACGAGGCCAAGAGATGAAATTGAGTCCATGGAATGGGACGAGTTCAAGAACTTATTTTTCAATAAGTACTTCCCTCGTATTCTTCGAACAAAGATGGAGAAGGAGTTTCTTGAACTAAAGCAAAAGGATGATGAATTTGTTGGTATATACGAAGCGAATTTTACAAGGCTTGCAAGGTATGCATCTGACTTTATCATCCAACCTGAAAGTAAATTTGATCGATTCTTTAGTGGCTTAAAACCAAGTCTTCAAAGGGAATTAGCTATAAGAGACTTCAGTAGCTATGAAGAAATTGTGCGTTGTGCTATCAAGGTAGAAATGGAAGTTGGTGTTACTTATCCATCTCATAGTTTTGACAAGAAACGAAAGATAGAGTTCAAGGAGAAATATCAGAATAATGGTGAAAAGAAGATGAATGTTTCCTTATGCTCAAAGTGTGGAAAGAAGCATGGTGGAGATTGTCTTAAAGGGACTAGAAAATGTTTTAAGTGTGGAAAAGAAGGTCATCGAGCAGCTGAGTGTCGAAGTAATGGAAAAAGGGTTTCTGATTATGTGAATAAAGAAAAAACTGTAGAGAACGCACCACCAACACTTCCATGCTTCAAGTGCAAGGAAATGGGGCATTATGCTAATAAATGCCCTAATCCAAGGGTTAGTGATGATCGACATGAGCAACCGCTTAAGGAAAAGGACAAAGGGAAGTCACATGCGATCACTATTGGCGATGTTGAATATGACAACGATGTGGTGGAATGATTAAGTGTTTATGTAATGGGATTCCAAAATAATGTTGTATATAGTATCATGGAATATTGGAATATTTATGTATTGGTCTATTGTGGTATTCAATAATTTTATGGTATCGGTAACCATGGAAAGTGATTGAGATATTTTTGGAAATAAGATGATATGCGCATAATGAAGGGAAAACGAGAAAATTAAATGTTTAACAGTATTCATGAGCTCATGATTGATATTAGGACTAAGTGATATCATGGTTTGATTATAAAGAATTTTGAGGATTTTGGTTTGTGGAAAGTGTTAACTTTTAACTGCATTCATGTTTTCACTAAGGTTCAATGAGTATTCATTCTTCAAGAGAATACATGATTAAGGTATTCACATGTTTGTAATTCGACCAACAAGATATATCTTATGATATATGGGGATAAATTATGGCATTCACGTGTTTGTTATGTGACATTTCAAGTAATCATTTTCTTTATACTATGAGATTGGACCGAAGTATTTTAGATAAGCCTAAAGATTGGAATGGATTATGTTGGATATAAATTAGTATTTTTGGATATTATTGATGGGATGTTATAGTAATATAGTTTTAGAAAAAGGACAACCTGCAGGATGGGCGACAACCCATTGCGTCGGACAAGGCTGTGGGAATCGGACCCACAACCGAAGTGCGACTTGCCTTTATCACCTACCACTAGCCTACAGGAAGTCCCTGTTTTGTAGAAACTAGTTTTATTATATTAAGAAGCATAATATAAGAAGTATAAGTCCATTTTAGGAACCATATATGATTAATCTCACTTTAGATGGACTTACGTATTTTTTGATAACTTTTCTAGACTTTTGTTTGAGACAGATGGAATGACCCCTCATTCTATCACATGATCTTCTAACACATCACGAATGAAAAATTCAACTTTATTTCGTTAAGAGATGAAGTGGAAATTTTCCAAAGAAGGAATAACGGTGAGACTACACCAAAATCACGAAAGTATTTCTTCTAATTCCAAATTTTATCAACTTTAGGGGAAATGATCTTGAAAACAAAAAATGTTGTCCTAATGCTCTTATATCTGATGAATCAGATGGTACGTTAGATCATCCCAAATTTATGGCTTTGTGATTGCTGGCTTTTCCATAGCCATGTTCTCTACCACTCTCCATCAGAACATGATGGTTAGGTTTCTCTTCCATATCCATATTTTCACCTATGTGGAAACCCAGTGATTAGTTTTTTTGGGTAACTGTTATGTTTCATACTTTAGTTTTTAAATATTGGTTTTGGTATTCCTTTTTACGATGTGGGTTTCTATTAAAGAAACTTTCAATTAGTAAACCATTTATAACCCCGATGAATTTCGAGGGCGAAATTCATTTTAAGGGGGATAGAATGTAACACCCCGAGATTTTATGAAAATTATTCTTTTTAATTTCATTAATGTCTTGTGTTGTACGCTACACCAAAAGGAGCTTGTACAACACGCATCCTTGACTTGTCTTGTATTACACACAATCGCGACCTTCCTCGATAGCGTGTGTATTACGCAATAACGAGTTTCACTAAACAACAATATGCTATTAAAATATTATTAAAACTAGCCATTATGAATAGTAATAACCACTTTTTGAAATTTTGTAAATTTAATTTTTCAAAATGGACTTCATTTTTGGATTTGGAATATCCAAATTATCTTAGGGTGAAATTTTGGTAATTTTCGGAAAACTTTCATATTTTGATGAATAGTGAAAATTACTAAATTTTAATTAAAAACAACTTTTTCAATCGAAATAATTAATAGTGATAAATTATTAATTTGAGTGGTTTTAAAGTATATTTAGAATATATTTTTACAATTTAATACAATGTTGGTCATTGGTTGTAATTTCCCATTTAAACCAGACATAAACAAGTGTGAATCTTTTGATAGTTATTATCTCTTAAGAACACGCTATTTGTTTTGACGACGAGAATTAATTTTTAAATTAATTAATGCAACTGATATGTTTTGAATTTGGTAAAATATAAATCATTTTTGAGTTCATAATATCAAATATAGCTTAGCCCTAATTTCTGGTATTTTTCTGGAAACTTTCATTTTTTTGATGAATAGTGAAACCACTAAGTGGTAGTTAAAAAAAATGAATTTTTCATAAAACATAATTTTACCGCTTCTGTGAGTAGAATTTCAAAAATCCGAGAGACACGGTTGATGTCAGTAAGTAAAATGTGGTTCAATGAGATGAAAATAATTTTTGGTGAATAGTAACTTTTTAATTTTATTTACCACGGTTAAAAAATAAATAGGGCAATTAAGGGTAAAAATGATATTATTATTACCCTAACACATGTCTTAATTATATTGGACAAGTGTAATTCGACCAAAAACAACCTTAGGAATAAAATATTACCATTTAGGCCCACTTGGATTAGATTAGGACATTTATTATTAATTTATTTAAAGAAGGGTTAAAATAGTTAAAATCAAAGTTTAATAAGTATATCATTTTTAATATAGGGTTATACATACGATATATTTGACTATAAATATTCATTAGAAAGATAAAAAGATTTCCTACATAATGATATTTTATTGGTAATTTTTAGACGTTATATACTTTAATTTATTTATGACACAAATATGATGCAGTAATTATCTTATTAATGAAAGTTTGACATAATTGATGTTATAAATACCCAAATAAATATAATTTGAGACTTTTTATGAAATACACTAATTTTATAGGTTAATATGACATTTTAGTATTGATTTAAGTAACTTTTTTTGAACTAATCATTCTGTTATGAGTTTCACAAAAATCAACTTCTAAATAGTGTCAAAATTGACATAAAATAGTTTTTAAAACAAATATTATATTATTAATTGTTATTTATGCCTAAAAATCTAAGGTTCTGAAAAATGACTTATATAAGGTTATATATATTAATAATAAACAACTTGGGGTTCGTTTGTCTTGTTATAGTATGTTTATTAACCATATAGTGTAAGAACACAAAAAGACACGGTAAAAGTAAAATTATCTAACTTAAAGTTAAAACTAAATGATAAGGTTAAAATAGTACTCTAAACTTGTCCAAATTCTATTGGATGAGAGGATTTAGACCCATATCCACCTTAGATTCGAAATAAGTGAATTTGGAGCTATTTAAAACCGAATTTGGCTTTATAATAAAATAATATTTTTAGTTATTCCAAAGGTGCCCCTCTCCTCCCTTATAAAAGGGCACCTCCTCCCTCTCTTCCTCACACCACTTTGATCCTTCAAGCTCGGCCAACCCCTACCAAATTCTCTTCTACGCTTCCCTATCAACATCCTAGAGGTCCTGGTCGTCTTCAAAGACCAATTTTAGTGCCCTAAGAGGGGGACTCAAAGAGGCGCTTCAAAGAAGAGGTAATGTCCGTTACCGATTCTTTCAACTTTATTTCTTCTTCCACTTCTTCTTATTAGTTTGTTTCATTATGAAGTAATAACATAAGTATCACTAATATAATTATATTTTATTATAAGTATGAAACAACCCTATTTCACCATCTATCCATCCTACGGAAAACGAAATCACCGCGCGTGCGTATGTACGGAATACCGTCTCCACGTCGTGGTGTAATCTATTTTCCACCACCACCTTACTTGGATGGGTATAATGGCGTACATAATATATATATATGATTATTGTAAAGTGATATTGATTCTGAAATAGTATACATACACTCCAACACAATTCCATGATCATGAGAACGATATCATCGCTCGTGCGTACGTACGGACTACCGTCTCCACAACGCGATGAGATTCATTCTCCACGTTAACCATTCATGAATGATTATAAAGTATATATAATAAGTAATCATGAAATATATGACATAATAATGATACTGTATTTATGTGTATATATATGTATGTCATCTACTTAATTCCATTCAACTCAATAAGGAAACGAAAACAACGTTCATGCGTACGTACGACCTACCGTCTCCATGAACGGTGTATTTCTTTCCATTTACTGATCTATTATATATATGTATATTCTGAATATATATTATATATAAATCATGTTTTATATTCTGAAATTAATTAATCATGATCTAAGTAATCATATGAGTAATTACAAGTCAAAACACGGATGACAAATGAAACGATTTTACCCAAAATGCTCTTTAACATGGAATTTACAAAAGAATGGGTAATATAAAGTAATAAGTGAACCATATATGATATCATAACAAGGAGTATGATTCTGGAATAAGTCAATGACATTATTTAAATCATTATACAGGAGGTTCGGACACTTACGAAGCAAATCGGACCTAAGGTAAGGGAAATATCACAATCTCATTTTTATCCGAGATTGTTTATACTTTGGAATTTACTGGGGTGTATTTTATCATCCACATCCACGTTTCCGCAATATGTAATATTTACATCATTCTAAAATAGTTTATATCCAATTTTACCCTTTGGTGAGTTTTTAGTAAAAGATATTAAAGGAATCTTTTGTCGTTTTTCGTACGAGGTACTTTTTGACTTTTCCAACAAAAGTACGAGAAGAATGTTTTTTTAACTTATACGGCATGAATAGATTTTTAAAACATTGTTTCCAAGAAGCTTCCTTTACAAGTTTTAAAGTTTATTTTTAATCAACTTCTTTTATTTTAGAATTGTATGACATGTTAAGAAAGGAAAAGTGTTTTTGAAGTAGAAATGATATTTTTCTCAAGAATGGAGTTCAAGTGTTTTATCAAAATTATTTTCCATATAAGATAATAAAGGGTTCCGTTTCTATCCCTATTATTACATAGATTTGATTATGTTGTGATGGAATTATTTTTATGAATTCTTTTATCTTATATGATTTGTTTTATGATGTCATGTTGTTTAAGAATCCCATTTTTATTACATGAGTTATGAAAGGATGTATGATTTATGATTTTGTGGCACACATAAGAATGGTATCATTAAGAGATGGATGGGACCTATATCTCCCTATAATGAATTGGGTAAATATTTTATATCTCATGAGATAGACATGGATGGAACAGAAGGTTCTACCGGTTCAGTGAAACAGGACTGAAACGAGGAATGAACTCGGTTCAGAAATGGACTTTGTCCACTAAGATAGTCTTGGCAATGAGTCTTGACTAACAAGAAATGATTCTCTATGATTATGTGTATACACCATAAAGTTTCATGTTTTAAGTTGTGATTATTGGGATTACATTTCACTACTATGATTTATCCCATGTTATGATATTATGATCTCTTTTGCAGGTTAAGATTTCCAAAATTTTATGTTCTTATGAATATGATGTGATTGATATTTCTTTTGTTTACCCTTACTGATCATTTGAGCTCACCCTTTTATGTTTTCTTTTCCCCAAGATATAAAGAAAGGTTTTAGGTTGAAAAAGAAGAGGATCTTTATGGGATATGTTGAAGATCTTTCACCACGATTAGAATATTATATTCCGAGTTTCCAAAGACACTAAACTATTACGGTCCTTGTGTGTGTGTTTTTGTTATGTACTAAGTATTCCGCAAAAGTAATGTAATGTCCATGTACGTTAAGCTTCAGGTCTCTACAATTGGTATCAGAGTAAAGGTTTAGTCAACCTTTGGAAACTAGGATGCGAGAACTTTAGTGAGATCCCTATAGATATTTCTAAGGTATGTATAGGGATGTCCCTAAGGTTAAGTATAAGTATAGGTTATAGTGCTAGAATTATGGTAACCTAAGATGTTAGATATTGAAGGTACTCCCCCTTTATTATGTTGTTTTCCCTAGCGTGATTTTTACCTCTCACACTATTCTTTTTGGGTTTTAGACAATGGCTGGAACCCGAAGGAACCGTGTTGATCAATGTAATGGACAATGCAATGATTGTCCTCCTGAATAAACAAATGTTATGGGAGATGGAGTGAAAAATCTTATTGCTATACTTACACAAGCGATGAATCATTCTGGACTTCCAAATGAGCAGAGAAGGGAACAATATTCTGTTGAGTTCTTCATGAGGCAACGCCCACCTTCTTTCAGTGGGTCTTCTGATCCACTTGTTGCTGAACAATGGATCATTACCACTGAAAAGATATTTTCAGTTCTTCAATGCTCTGAACATGATAAAGTCGTCTTAGCAGTATATCATTTGGAAGGTGATGCTGATCAATGGTGGAATCTTATCAAGAATACGAGGCCAAGAGGTAAAATTGATTCCATGGAATGGGATGATTTCAAGAACTTATTTTTCAATAAGTACTTCCCTCGTATTCTTAGAACAAAGATGGAGAAGGAGTTTCTTGAACTAAAAGCAAAAGGATGATGAATCTGTTGGTATATACGAAGCAAATTTTACAAGGCTTGCAAGGTATGAATCTGGATTTATCATCCAACCTAAAAGTAAAGTTGATTGATTCTTTAGTGGCTTAAAACCAAGTCTTCGAAGGACATTAGCTATAAGAGACTTCAGTAGCTGTGAAGAAATTGTGTGTTGTGCTATCAAGGTAGAAATGGAAGTTTGTGTTACTTATCCATCTCATAGTTTTGACGAGAAACGAAAGATGGAGTTCAAGGAGAAATCTCAGAATAATGGTGAAAAGAAGATGAATGTTTTTTTATGCTCAAAGTGTGGAAAGAAGCATGGTGGAGATTGTCTTAAAGGGACTAGAAAATGTTTTAAGTGTGGAAAAGAAGGTCATCGAGCAGCTGAGTGTTGAAGTAATGGTAAAAGGGTTTGTAATGATGTGAATAAAGAAAATACTGCAGAGAACGCCCCACCAACACTTCAATGCTTCAAGTGCAAAGAAATGGGGCATTGTGCTAATAAATTCCCTAATACAAGGGTTAGTGATGATCGACATGAGCAACCGCTTAAGGAAAAGGAAAAGGGAAGTCACATGCGATCACTATTGGCAATGTTGAATATGACAATGATGTGGTGGAATGATTAAGTGTTTATGTAATGGGATTCCAAAATAATGTTGTATATAGTATCATGGAATATTGGAATATTTATGTATTGGTCTATTGTGGTATTCAATAATTTTATGGTATCGGTAACCATGGAAAGTGATTGAGATATTTTTGGAAATAAGATGATATGCGCATAATGAAGGGAAAATGAGAAAATGAAATGTTTAACAGTATTCATGAGCTCATGATTGATATAAGGACTAAGTGATATCATGTTTTGATTATAAAGAATTTTGAGGATTTTGGTTTGTGGAAAGTGTTAACATTTAAATGCATTCACGTTTTCACTAAGGTTCAATGGGTATTCATTCTTCAAGAGAATACATGATTAAGGTATTCACATGTTTGTAATTTGACCAACAAGATATATCTTATGATATATGGGGATAAATTATGGCATTCACGTGATTGTTATGTGACATTTCAAGTAATCATTTTATTTATACTATGAGCTTGGACCGAAGTATTTTAGATAAGACTAAATATTGGAATGGATTATGTTGGATATAAGTTAGTATTTTTGGATATTATTGATGGGATGTTATAGTAATATAGTTTTAGAAAAAGGACAACCTGCAGGACGGGCGACAGCCCATTGCGTCGGACAAGGCTATGGGAATCGAACCCACAACCGATGTACGACTGGCCTTTATCGCCTACCACTGGCCTACAGGAAGTCCCTGTTTTGTAGAAACTAGTTTTATTATATTAAGCAGTATAATATAAGAATTATAAGTCCATTTTAGGAACCATATATGATTAATCTCACTATAGATGGACTTACGTATTTTTTGATAACTTTTCTAACCTTTTGTTTGAGACAGATGGAATGACCCCTCATTCTATCACATGATCTGCTAACACATCACGAATGAAAAATTCAACTTTATTTCATTAAGAGATGAAGTGGAAATTGTCCAAAGAACGACTAACGGTGAGACTACACCAAAATCATGAAAGTATTTCTTCTAATTCCAAATTTCATCAACTTTGGGGGAAATGATCTTGAAAACCAAAAATGTTGTCCTAGTGCTCTTATATCTGATGAATCAGATGGTACCTTAGATTGTCACAAATTTATGGCTTTGTGATTTTTGGCTTTTCCATAGCCATGTTCTCTACCACTCTCCATCAGAACATGATGGTTAGGTTTCTCTTCCATATCCATATTTTCACCTATGTGGAAACCCATTGATTAGTTTATTTGGGTAACTGTTACGTTTCATACTTTTGTTTTTAAAGATTGGTTTTGGTATTCCTTTTGACGATGTGAGTTTCTATTAAAGAAACTTTCGAGTAGTAAACCATTTATAACCCCGACGAATTTCGAGGTCGAAATTCATTTTAAGGGGGGTAGAATGTAACACCTCGAGATTTTATGAAAAGTATTCTTTTTAATTTCATTAATGTCTTGTGTTGTATGCTACAAAAAAGGAGTTTGCACAAAACGCATCCTTGACTTTCCTTGTATTACACGCAATCACGACCTTCCTCGATAGCGTGTGTAGTACGCAATAACAAGTTTCACTAAACAACAATATCTTATTAAAATATTATTAAAACCAGCCGCTATGAATAGTAATAACCACTTTTTGAAATTTTGCAAATTTTATTTTTCAAAATGGACTTCAGTTTTGGATTCAGAATATTGAAATTAGCTTAGGGTGAAATTTTGGTAATTTTCAGATAACTTTCATATTTTGATGAATAGTGAAAATTACTAAATTTTAATTAAAAACAACTTTTTCAATCGAAATAATTAATAGTGATAAATTATTAATTTGAGTGGTTTTAAAGTATATTTAGAATATATTTTTACAATTTAATACAATTTTGGTCATTGGATGTAATTTCACATTTAAACCAGACATAAACAAGTGTCAATCTTTTGATAGTTATTATCTCTTAAGAACACGCTATTTGTTTTGACGACGAGAATTAATTTTTAAATTAATTAATGCAACTGATATGTTTTTAATTTGGTAAAATAGACATCATTTTTGAGTTCATAATATCAAATACAGCTTAGGCCTAATTTCTGGTATTTTTCTGGAAACTTTCATTTTTTGATGAATAGTGAAACCACTAAGTGGTAGTTAAAAAAAATGAATTTTTCATAAAACATAATTTTACCGCTTCTGTGAGTAGAATTTCAAAAATCCAAGAGACACAGTTGATGTCAGTAAGTAAAATGTGGTTCAATGAGATGAAAATAATTTTTGGTGAATATTAACTTTTTACTTTTATTTACCACGGTTAAAAAATAAATAGGGTAATTAAGGGTAAAAATGATATTATTATTACCCTAACACATGTACTAATTATATTGGACAAGTTTAATTAGACCAAAAACAACCTTAGGAATAAAATATGACCATTTAGGCCCACTTGGATCAGATTAGGACATTTATTATTAATTTATTTAAAGAAGGGTTAAAATAGTTAAAATCAAAGTTTAATAAGTATATCATTTATAATATAGGGTAATACATAAGATAAATTTGACTATAAATATTAATTAGAAAGCTAAAAATATTTTCTACATAAAGATATTTTATTGGTAATTTTTAGACGTTATATAATTTAATTTATTTATGACACAAATATGATGCAGTAATTATCTTATTAATGAAATATTGACATAATTGATGTTATAAATACCCAAATAAATATAATTTGATACTTTTTATGAATTACACTAATTTTTTAGGTTAATATGACATGTTATTATTTATTTAAGTAGATTTTTTCGAACTAATAATTCTGTTATTATTTTCACAAAAATCAATTGCTAAATAGTGTCAAAATTGACATAAAATAGTTTTTAAAACAAATATTATATTATTAATTTTTATTTATTCCTAAAAATCTAAGGTTCTGCCAAATGACTTAGATAAGGCTATATATATTAATAATAAACAACTTGGGGTTCTTTTGGCTTGTTATAGTATGTTTATTAACCTTATAGTGTAAGAACACAAAAAGACATGGTAAAAGTAAAATTATCTAACTTAAAGTTAAAACTAAATGATAAAGTTAAAATAGTACTCTAAACTTGTCCAAATTCTATTGGATGGGAGTATTTCGACCCATATCCACCTTAGATTCGAAATAACTCAATTTGTATCTATTTAAAACCTAATTTGGCTTTATAATAAAATAATATTTTTAGTTATTCCAAAGGTGCCCCTCTCCTCCCTTATAAAAGGGAACCTCCTCCCTCTCTTCCTCACACCACTTTGAGCCTTCAATCTCGGCCAAACCCTTCCAAATTCTCTTCAACACTTCCCTATCAACATACTAGAGGTCTTGGTCTTCTTCAAAGACTAATTTTAGTGCCCTAAGAGGGGGACTCAATGAGGCACTTCAAAGAAGCGGTAATGTCCATTACCGATTCTTTCAACTTTATTTCTTCTTCCACTTCTTCTTCTTAGGTTGTTTCATTATTAAGTAATAACATCAGTATCATTAATATACTGATATGTTATTATAAGTATGAAACAACCCTATTTCACCATCTATCCATCCTACGGAAAATGAAATCACCGCGCGTGCGTACGTACGGAATACCGTCTCCACGCCGTGGTGTAATCTATTTTCCACCACCACCTTACTTGGATGGGTATAATGGTGTACATAATAACTATATATGATTATTGTAAAGTTATATTTATTCTGAAATAGTATACATACACTCCAATACAATTCCATGATCATGAGAATGATATCATCGCTTGTGCGTACGTACGGACTACCGTCTCCACTACGCGATGAGATTCATTCTCCACGTTAACCATTCATGAATGATTATAAAATATATATAATAAGTAATCATGAAATATATGACATAATAATGATACTGTATTTATGTGTATATATATGTATGTCATCTACTTAATTCCATTCAACTCAATAAGGAAACGAAAACAGCGTTCATGCGTACGTACGGCCTACCGTCTCCATGAACGGTGTATTTCATTCCATTTACTGATCTATTATATATATGTATATTCTGAATATATATTATATATAAATAATGTTTTATATTCTGTAATTAATTAATCATGATCTAAGTAATCATATGAATAATTACAAGTCAAAACACGGATGAAAAATGAAACGATTTTACCCAAAACGCTCTTTAACATGGAATTCACAAAAGAACGGGTAATATAAAGTCATAAGTGAACCATATATGATATCATAACAATGAGTATGATTATGGAATAAGTTAATGATATTATTTAAATAATTATACAGGAGGTTCGGACACTTACGAAGCAAATCGGACCTAGGGTAAGGGAAATATCACAATCTCATTTTTATCCGAGCTTGCTTATACTTTGGAATTTACTGGGGTGTATTTTATCATCCACATCCATGTTTCCTCAATATGTATTATTTATATCATTCCACAATAGTTTATATCCAATTTTACCCTTCGGTGAGTTTTTAGTAAAAGATATGAAATGAATCTTTTGTCGTTTTTCGTACGAGGTACTTTTTGACTTTTCCAACAAAAGTACAAGAAGAATATTTTTTTAACTTATACGACATGAATGGATTTTTAAAACATTGTTTTAAAGAAGCTTCCTTTACAAGTTTTCAAGTTTATTTTTAATCAACTTCTTTTAGTTTAGAATTGTATGACATGTTAAGAAAGGAAAAGTGTTTTTGAAGTAGAAAGGATATTTTCCTCAAGAATGGAGTTCAAGTGTTTTATCAAAATTATTTTCCATCTAAGATAATAAAGGGTTCTTTTTCTATCCCTATTATTATATTGATTTGATTATGTTGTGATGGAATTATTTTTATGAATTATTTTATCTTATATGATTTGTTTTATGATGTCATGTTGTTTAAGAATCCCATTTTTATTACATGAGTTATGCAATGATGTATGATTTATGATTTTGTGGCACACATAAGAATGGTATAATTATGAGATGGGTGGGACCTATATCTACCTCCAATGAATTGGGTAAAGATTTTATATCTCATGAGATATACATGGCTAGAACGGAATGTTAAACCGGTTCAGTGAAACAGGACTGAAACGAGGAATGAACTCGGTTCAGAAATGGACTTTGTCCACTAAGATAGTCTTAGAAATGAGTCTTGACTAACAAGAAATGATTCTCTATGATTATGTGTATACGCCACAAAGTTTCATGTTTTAAGTTGTGATTATTTGGATTACATTTCACTACTATGATTTATCCCATGTTATGATATTATGATCTCTTTTGAAGGTTAATATTTCCAAAATGTTATGTTCCTATGAATATGATGTGATTGATATTTATTTTTTTTACCCTTACTGAGCATTTGAGCTCACCCTTTTATGTTTTCTTTTCTCCAGGATATAAAGAATGGTTTTAGGTAGAAAAAAGAAGAAGATCTTTATGGGAGATGTTGAAGATCTTTCACCACGATTAGAATATTATATTCTGAGTTTCCAAAGACACTAAACTATTACGGTCCTTGTGTGTATGTTTTTGTTATGTACTAAGTATTCCGCAAATGTAATGTAATTTACATGTAAGTTAAGCTTCAGGTCTCTACAGGCGAGGGGGCGGAGGGCCGAGGCCGAAGGCCAGAGGTTAGAGGGGTATGATACGGAGGGGGCAGAGGCCGGAGGGCGGAGGCCAGAGGGCGGAGGGACGCCGGAGGGGAGCGAAGGATGGCTGGAGGGTGGCCGGAGCGGAGGGAAAAGGGTAGAGGGAATGCGGAGGGTGGAGGCTGACGAGGGCGACGACAGCAGCAGGGCGCACGGCAAGGCAGGGCGGCGGGGGAGGGCGATCGAGGAGGGCAGAGGAGGGCGACGACAGGGGGGGGGGCTAGGTCGAGGGTGACGGTGTGGGGGGGGGGGTGCTGAATCCCTAAGTTTTTTTTACAAAGGGCAGTGACCGCCATTGGCGGTCTCTATTGGGTACCTACAGTGACCTACAGAGGCGGTCACCCGTGTCAGGGGGCTTCAAAGCCCAATATTCTAGTAGTTCATCATTAAATATTTATAAACTGGTGTATGGGTTCAAGGAAAAATATGGAAACTATTAAATATGGTGTTAAATAAAATTAATGATGGATTGTGAAATTTAATGTAAAATGAAACAATGGGGTGATCGATATGAAAATTATATTGGACTAGTTATGAGTTGGTAATGGTAGAAATTAAATAATAAATGAGTTGTTAATAATTATTGATGATTGAACTAAATGGTTGTTAGATGGGTTGAATGTTGATGGTGGGTTGATGAATAATTTCCAATAATTACAAGGAAATTAATGGAATAATTAATTTAATGAGGCTGGGAAATAGTAAATTGTGGGATTGGAAAATTATGTGTGAATTTTATGTTTTTGATTGTGTGGTTTTTATCTTGGAGATTTTGTTATTCTATTAATGATTATTTGTTGTGGAAGTTGATGTTTTGGTGTGTGGTTATCATGTTGTTATTTTGATATTGTGGATGTGGTTGCAGGAATGTTATATAGTGAATGAGGAAGGTAAGTGAAAAATTATAGACTGTGATGGATTTTAGTTGGTATGTACTTATGGGCTAGGATGGATTAAAGTGGCATGCATATACAAGATGTAATGGATTGATATTATAAGTATCAAATATGCTGTTGAATCGATCATTTAGTGATGATAATTATACATGGAGGGGGTCATGAATGTTTGGAGGAGGGAAAAAGGTTGATTCCATTCATGGTCATAATACCCTACTGTGATGATAATGATGTGTTTATGGTTGATATGAAGAGGATTTGGATATATGGTTATGGGTGGGGGAATGTATGAAAGGGTAATAGTATGAGGTTGGTGGACTTTGCGTTTACCCTTGTTTTAGAGGCATTTCTTGGCGTGGAAAGGGTTTTTCTCATCACATTACCATTTCACATTTCCCTGAAACTCCCAATGGTTCCCCCATCCATATCTTAATACAGACCTACATTTCAAAGGTTGGCAGTCATCTGGGTTTTAAGGCCCAATGAATCTTAGGGACTCACATTGTTCTAGAGGATTCAAGGTCAGGATCATCTCACCCTTTTAGGGATAATTGTTTCCTACTTTGATACTCTCTTTTAGATTTAAGGCATGTTTGTGAATCTCTCCCTAATCCAGATACGAGACCGATTACCCTGAAAAAATAGCTATGGGTCAATTCTCTTTTATGTACAACAGACTGGGATTCATCTGTATATATCCTAAGTTCTCCATCATTTTTCAGTAGTGGGAAATCACTTATGTACTGAAGTTACATGAACAAGTGCTTCGGGCTATGCTCCCATGTGTGGTGGTTGTTGATATTCCAAGGATGGGATTGATCCATTATGAGGCATCCTATATATCCTGGTTATTGCAGGAATCAAAACCCATGTAGTTTGATTGTTTTTAGGACTTACGCACCATGACTGCCCTATTTATGATGCCTAATGAGGTGCTCATTGAATCCCCCTAAGCCCACATGATCAAGGCTCATTGTGAGAATCAATAGGGAGTTCATGATCAGCCTCAGGGCATATGGATGTGGGATCTTCATATTGTGGAAGTCCTTGAGATATTTTATATGGAGCTCAAGCCTTTAACAAGGCATCCTACGTATCCCAGTTATGGTGGGAATCAGATTCCTCACATTTCTTTAAGGCTAGGGCTTATGCATTGAGGATTCCTTATTTGTGATGCCTAATGAGGTGCTCGTTGCATCCCCTTAAGCCCACGTGATCCATGCTTGTTGTGAGAAACAAGAGGGATTGCATGATCAACACTCGTGAGTCCTTGGATGGCATATCTCGGGGCCTCGTGGTCTGTGCTGAGGGTGCTCTAGATACATCGCTATCCTTGAGAAACTGTGAACCCTGCTCACCTCCCCCTTTTCCATCTCCTTTATTTTATGTGAAGAATTTTTGGATTCATATGTGATTTCATGTATAGAACTGAGAGTATTATCTCTATTTTTTAGAGATGAGTGGCGTGACTGATATGGGTCACATGGTGATGCATGGGTATTTCATGTACAAAACTATTTTTTTCATCCTTAGAGAATCGTGGGGTTTCCTAGACATGGTCTAGGTCTTTTATGCGGTGAAAATGAAAATCTAGAGGAACCTCACAAGGTGAGGTGTTTGTGACACTGAGGTCTCTCTATGTCTCGTGGGTAACATGGGGTGTGCGTTGCATGTCTTTTAGTGACTACGAACACCACTCACCTCCTCCCTTTTGATCCCATTTATTTTATTCTACAAGGTTTGGGAGGTATATAAGTTTTCTTGAGTAATATCCATGATTTTTAATTGATTTTCTAATGGTGTATTTGGTGAATAGTTTGGATTATATGAGAGTGTACAACTATTGTGGTAAAAACTATGAATTTTTCTTTAGAGAACCACAGAGTTGTCTGGAAGTTCCCATGTGATGCAGCTGATGAGCCAAAGGGGCTCCATGAGATGCACCAGATAGGTCAGGGAGCATCGCATGTCTTTAGGGGAACATCACATTTCCTTTAGAAACCATGGACGCCTCTCTCCCCCCTATTTATCTGCTTTGTTCCTTGTGGCGAAGGCTCGAAGGTCTCGTGAGATGGCTTGGACATCATCTAGGGATTTTATTCTTCTCAATGATGCTTTGTCATGTGATCTTTGTGACTAATATGGGTCTCTTCCTTGGGATGTATCTTTATTTTATTTTCAGGGGATTTCATATGGTTTTTCAGGCACTTGCCAATGACAAACTTCACAGCCTTAAGGGACTCTCATCCAGCCTTCACAGTTTGATCGTTGGCGAGTAAGGGTGCTTGCTGAGGAGAATTTCATAGGTCTTGTCTCGAGCTAAGCACCATGTATGGATACTTTGTGTGACCTTGAGGTGGTCACATGATCATGAGCCTTTTAGGGGCTCCTCAAGTCTTCAACCATCCTCTTCTCCCTTTATTTAGTGGGAAAGATAATACCCTTGTTCAAATATTTATTCCTTTGTTATTTTTTACTGGTGCTCATTTGGAAGGTGTCAAAAAATCCCCCCCCTCAATAGTGACATCTAAGGGGATAAGGACTCAGTCCTGAGGATAACATGATGCCTACTAGAGTCCTTGGTGGTGTCAAAAACTGGTGCTTTGACACAATTTTTGGTTCAGTGTGTGGCCTTTGGTATTCCGTGAGCCGCCTATATATAGTGGGGGGGGGGGGGGTGGAGGACATTTCATTCCACCAGCCAACTTCTTCTTGAGAGTGGTCTTACTACTGCCCTATTGCAAGCCTTCACCACAAACCCTGATCGCGAGTCCTATCTGTGAGTCTCCATCGTGAGTCCTGACTGCGAGCCCTGCTCTAGCGCAAGACCGCTTCCTTCTCAGACACTCATCTGTCTCATTCACATACTAAACTTCAGTAATTTCTTGAACTTAGGAGGCTGTCATGAGGACTCTACGGGTTCTGCTGGCTCATCCTCTTGATCAGTTCATGTGAGCATGTCCATTTCACGTGATTGCGAGCCTTTAAGGAGGTCATGCGATGCGTTTTGGGCCTCACAGGGGTTATGCACCACATGAGTCCTATGGAGGCTAGGTGGTTGGTGAGCTCCTCAATGTGGTCCATGAACCCTTTGCTGATTCATGCGATGCACATGTTGTCATTGGGACATATTCATGCATTTACTTATGTCAAGACATTATATTATTCTATTTGATATGTTCCACTTACTTGTTTTTCAGATAGCTTCCAGATCCTGTTAATCAGCACACAAGATTTCAAAGAGGGAGAAAAAATTAGCGATTGCCTACCGTGAAGATATGGTGGAAAGTGTGGATCCCACCTAACATCGTTTGACCAGGTCATATTAGCAGGGATTACTAAAGCTTATGGGATCCAAATTTGCGATCTACCCCATTTCTTACTATCTTCCACTCTATGGGTTTGGTCTTGCTAATAATGACTCTATCTCTCTTCCTAAGTCACCGTTTATACCCCCTTCTGGATCTGAAGTTCTTAGAACACCATACGTGTTAATATTTCCCCAGGGGGACATTTATCTCAAAGGGAGACTATGAGGATGGTTATCTACTGATGTTCATTCCAAGTAGAATTTGATGGAAATGATCGTATATCTAATTAGGATATCCACATATATCAATCAATAATATGATAATAATCCATTGATCGAACATATGAGAGGATCTTTAGTTAGGAATTCTGATCGGGAGAAGTTTCAGATTGGATTGGGGATGAACCTTCTCGGTACAGTACATCACTTCTGAATATCACAAGTATTTGAAGGCGATTGGGATGTACGAAGATGTATAGATATCACATATGTCAATATAATGTCACAAGAACTTGATGATGGAGTTACTCAGCCGTTGGATCCCCAACATGATCAGCTTCCACCTCACACATGGTGAACTATGCATCAACCTTCAAGATATTGAGTATATTTTTGATGATAAAATACTTGGAGGCATGTATGATGAGTTATTACCCCCCCAAGTCTACCTAGGATGACGTGACCAAGAACTATCCTTTGACTCATAACCTGATCAAGTTAGCTGAGAAGACCCACCTGAAAGGGGTGTTTCCTGGGGAGGATGTTCCCTTCGAAACATGGGTCGAATATTTTATTAAACAAATTGGTTCTAATCCAGCTATCAAGAAACCAAGGGCCTGGATTACCAGGGACTCCCGTGGCATTCTAGGTGCTTACTAGACCACAGTTGAAGGTAGGAAATATAAGGATTGGGGATGGGAGGTCTTCCCCGGTATCGACCGGTCGGTCCAACTGGCTAGCTTCTTTACAATGTACTTGGGTGGGTACTTACTCCCAATAAAAGAGAAGGGGGGAGTCACCGTCTAAAATTTTTCGATGGTTACTAAGATGGGTGGAGGGGAATACATTGGTTTGGAGATCCCGGTTCTTGAAAATCTCTACCAACTTCTGCATCATGTCTATAAGGTTGAAACCCCTTATAGGATTGTGAACCCCTTCCAAGTGTTATGGGGTTGGATGGAGGCTCATCTGGGCAGTTATGAGTATTTGAACCTCTGAGGAATCCCCAAGATGGTTTCCGTACCATATCTTCAATGTATCAATGGGGTAAGAACTGTTCTATTGAAGGACTGGGAAATCAGGTATTTTGTGAAACATCATGAGTGTTTATCTTTTAAGATGTATAATCTTGCACCATCATGAATATTTGTTGATGATGGAATGACTATCCTTCGAGAGCGTGCCAATATGATGTCACTTTGTGAGGGGTCTCTTTCCAATCGCATTGACGGGGGCCTTATATGTGAATGGTATGTAACATATTGGTTCAGCTGCCAATTCTTGTGTGTCCAAACAAGGTGTCCTAGAAATTTCCATCTCAGCACCGAGGGGCACACGATGGTGGCTCATCAATTCTGGTTGATGTTCACCAGGGAGGATACCAGTGCAGAAGTGAACCTTACCCCTATTGAAACAACAATTGGCTAATCACAACGCTATTCAGATATCTGGATCTGATCGTATCCCAACAGTAAACTATCCAAGTTGGTGAGTGAGGCCCATCTTCCACTGGTAACTGAATACAACCCTATACCTGGGAAGCAGTTGGCCTATAAGAGGTTATAATCCTTGATATTACCTCCCAAGAAATTCAATCATTTACCATTACCGACAGAGGCATCTACTATCACAGGTATGAGGGGTACATGAGACTTGATGTTCCCAATCACGTCTTAGTAGTGGGCGGCCTGGAAGGAAAATTATTTTGAGGATGCCCTCTGGAATAAACTGATCTTCTCAGAGGTGTTTCTAGATATATTTTATTATATTACTATCCCCATGGTATTACCTTTTAAGAGCACCCCATGGAGGTGATAACCTTCCTTGGGAGCATTGACATGGTTTTGGAAAGCTCCTCAGGTCGGCTATTTTATTCTTCTCAGGTCCACAAATTGACCCTTCTGGGCTCTCTTTAGATTCCTGCAGATGAGCAGGGTTACCCTATCATTGATGAAGTGGTGAGTCCAGTTTTATTTTGGGCCTTAAGATTCTATATTGTCTTGGAAATTTTGATGACACCCATTGTATGGGTGGATGAAGGAGGAGGCTATCGAATATCGCCTGAACCTACTTTCTCCCAAATATACCCCTCAAGGAGCGATCCTCAGAGAAGAGTTTGATGGTGATTGGGGGACTGATGACAAAGGGTACCCTAGTCAAATGGTCTAGATGAAAGCGATGATTCTCCGCTGCTGAAGGGGAGGCCCCAGCTTCAACAGCTTTCGAAGCTCCTTCCTCAGAAATGAAGAAGAATAAGAAGAGGAAGCAAACTGTATCATCAGAACCTTCTCTTTAGGAATCCTACAGTAATCAGGGTATTCGACTCCCTTATTTCTATTCTAGACTATCTTGGTGGCGTGTTTATGATTTTTTGACAACGTGAAGTCCCTCACGAGCTCATTTAGAAGAGTCTACCCCTATTTTTAGGGATGCAGGTGGGAATTTAACGAATACAGTAGATCCACCACTACCAAACCTAGTCCACCAAGGAATAGGTATGACTGAGGGGCCCATGCAATCGAATATGTTTCTTTCCAAAAACACTTTGGAAAGTGTGACTTCCAATCTAATGTGGATAAAGTCAATATTTGAGGGAGTTGATATTGGTATTTATTCTTTGGCTACACAGGCCAGCGTGGAAGTGGTTTTTGAATAAGGTATCAACTTTTTTAGGGAAGGATCCCTTTTCCTACCTTTTTCGTACCCCCTAACACGAGCTTCCATTCTCCCGGTCCTTAAAGGTGGCAGGAAAGGACCTACCGTAAACTAAGTTCTTATGGTAGTGCGAAATCCCTCATCACATGAGGAAGTTTCAAACTCTCCCCTAGATGGTATTGATGTGGGGCATGCTTCTAGTGATGCTACCAAAAAAGGTAACTTCCCACCTCAGTCATTCATGATGAATTTTTGTGGTGCCACATGATTCATTATACAATTGACATGTTCTTGAACCATCTATTGTAGTGACCTCACCTTGAAATTCCAAGGCTTTAGTACCTATCCGTTCAGAATTCCCTCCAATTGATTTTACCAATGATAAGGATGGTTCTATTCCCTCATCATTAAAGAATTTGGGCACATACCTACCCTTGAGATATCTCATTCTAGAATATGTTTAGATTCCTAAGGTAGGCCTAGATCACGACCCTGGGTCTACAGTGTTCTATTAATCAATGCAGAAGAAGATGTAGAGTGAGTTTTGGATCTTGGTTTTGGAAACCCCGTTGAATGGGTTGTAGGGTCGATTAAGTCATCTTCGATTCATTTTTCCTACCCTTGGCTATGAATTATTTGATTAATCTGCTCTTCATTCTTCGGTGAAGGAGGTAACCTCTGTACATGAAAAGAGAAGGGACCTTTAATTGAGGGTGTAAGCTGCTGAGGCTTCCTCTTTGGTGAAACAACACTGGAGTGAAGCTGTGGATAATGCTACTCGATGAGCGATGGAGGATGATACTCACCAAGATGTGATTAAGGAAGGGGAGGCTCAGACCGGTCATCTCTATTTTGAGATTGTTCATCTTCAAACAGAGTTGTCCTGGTTTTAGTATACACTCCAGTCATCAGAAAAGACCATGTTGGAATAGCATGGGATTCTAGACGTGGTAGAGAAAGCTATTATAGACGTTGTTTCCATAGAGAAGGAATTGTAGTGCACTATAGTGGTGGAGACTAAATCTTCTGATCAGATGTGTTGATATGCAGCTCTACTGGAGCAAAGACTTGCTGATCTCAAAGACTTGGTCGAGCATATGTTATGACGGTATCAAAATTTTAAAATTATATTTTTATCTATAGGAGAGGATTAAGTGTGTAGAGATCCCACATTTTATGTGGATTTTATGAACCAAGTTATTGGTATTCATATGATGTCACTCATATTTTTCATTTATCTATGATGTGCATGAAATTTATTCATTTTTATACTTCATGAATTTTTGACGATTTCCATCCTTTTCATTATGGTGAATGCGAACGGATGCCAGGTGTGCATGGAGATCATTAGAGTAGGTGATATGTCCCAAATGATAGGTTCTTTGAAAATCTATGGAGAGTAGCTTGATCATGATAGGTCCATATAACAAGCCTCACAACAACTGTCACATGCTTTATTTTTGGGTCTTTTAGCTCATACCATCTGTTGCTTTAGTTTAGGGTCCTTTAGCTCAGACCATCTGTCACATGCTTTAGTTTAGGTTCTTTTAGCTCATACCATATATTGCTTTAGTTTAGGGTATTTTAGCTTGGACCATCTATTTATTTAGTTTAGGGTCTTTTAGCTTGAACCATTTGTTGCATGATTTAGTTTAGGTTCTTTTACCTCGGACCATCTATTGCTTTAGTTTAGGTTTTTTAGCTTGGACCATCTGTTGCTTTAGTTTAGGGTCTTTTAGCTTGGACCATCTGTTGATTCAGTTTAGGGTATTTTAGATAAGAACATCCATTGATTTTTTAAAGTTATTTTAGCTCGGACCATCTATTTATTTAGTTTAGGGTCTTTTAGGTCAAACCATCTATTGCTTTAGTTTAAGTTCTTTTAGCTCAAAACATCTGTTGCTTTAGTTTAGGGTCTTTTAGCTCAGACCATCTGTTGCTTTAGTTTAGGGTCTTTTAGCTGGGACCATATATTCCTTTAGTTTAGGGTCTTTTAGCTCAAACCATATGTTGCTTTAGTTTAGCGTCTTTTAGCTCAGATCATATATTGATTTAGTTTAGGGTCTTTTAGCTGGGACCATCTATTACATTAGTTTAGGGTCATTTAGCTCGGACCATCTATCACATGATTTAGTTTAGGGTCTTTTAGCTCAGACCATCTATCACATGATTTAGTTTATAGTCTTTTAGATCGTACCATCTATTTCTTTAGTTTAGGGTCTTTTAGCTCGAACCATCTATCTCATGATTTAGTTTAGGGTCTTTTAGCTTGGACCATCTGTTGCTTTAGTTTGTGGTCTTTAAGCTCAGACCATCTTTTTCTTTAGTTTATGGTCTTTTAGCTTGGACCATCTATTGGATATGGGGACAACATGCCAGAAATGACTCAAAATATTATGGGATGATGAGTTATAATATGATACTGATAAGACTCATGAGGATAGGAGTTCCAAGGGCTATGTATGACTTGTGGGGTGGACATGATTGATGAAAAAATACTAGGGAATCTAGGCCCACCTGGATCGTTGGAATGTGGGTGGCATAAATCACACCCATAAGCTTGAGCCAAATGATATGGAATGAGGTATAAATGTTGAGTATGTCCCTTGAAACTATGGGAGTGTCAAGTTCCACCATAGTTTTGTTGAGGATATCAAGGATTAACAATCCCTTTATGTTGGGACAATATATCACCTTTCGGTGGGTCTAAGCCCTTCTGCATCGGTAACATGGCTGGGTGGAGAGATCTATTTTTCTTTCCAAGGGATATGAGATATTTATGAAGGCTACAATATCAAGATGATGAAGTTGGGTACGGAGGGAAGGCTATCTAGTAAGGGTTCTAGCACCCTAGGGTAACTTATCTCTTAATTGAGTAGCTCGATCCCTACACATTGTAGTTTTGAATCCTGAGGTGTGGTCCAACAAAAGTTTCAAGAATTAAGGGTCATATTATGGCTTCAAGAATGGGTACAAAACATAGTGATTCAGCATCAAGGATATCATATTTTCTTGGATAGTTTGATATGGAGAATTTAAATCATTTTCCAAAGTGCTCATCTCATGAGGAAGGTATGGGACAGTTATTCTGGGGTAACCTATAACGCAATGGCGTGTTGGGTTCCTCTTTGGTGATGTCAGGATAACAAGAATCAGAAAACCCTTTATGTTGGGCCAATCAGAGAGATCTATTTTTATATTTGACGTTATTTACATTTTCATAACTTATTATATACTCCATTTACAGATTTTAAATGAAATGTACATAATTTTTGTGAAATATTAATGTTTAAATATTAAATATAATTTTAGAGCACTATTTGAATTCATCCAGATTCAAGTCTGTTTAATTTTTTAATAATAAATATCACCCTACTGATCAAAATTGTGTGTTTCTTGTTTTTTAGGATTCATTATTCAATTTCCAACATATCATTTTAAGGAATCAATGGTCAATTCTTCTATTTGAAGGGTCATGTGGTCCTCAAAAGAGGACCCAAAGAATCTGTGAAGAAACTGGACCATCCATGAAGATTGAATTACTGGGCTCAACCCAGAAGTACAAATTTATTTATTCTCCACCAACGTTTGGGGAAAAATTCAAGGAGTCATGTAGCAAATTTTAAAGGCCCAAATCCAAAAACAAGGGGTCAAAATGAAGCTTTTATTTACAGCCCACAATTCTGTTCGGGAATTGAGATCATCACACAAAATTTGACATTTCTCCTAATAGAGACATCCATTAGAGATGATATTTTTAATTGTGAAAGAGAATATATAGTCAGCCTAATTTTTTGAATAAATCATTCAGATTTTAGGGCATCTTCCTATTCAAAAATGCATTCAAATTTTGGCCTTGAAAACATTTGGATTGAAATGGACAGATTCACATTGTTTAATCAAACCACCATAACTTTGGTTCTTTAAGTCCAATGGCTGCAAAATTTTTAGAGTATACATTAAACATGTATATATAAAACTTTTTATAAGAATATATTTCAATATTATTCTGTATTTATGGTCCAATATTCGATCCAAGTGGAGGGGATGTTTTTTAATGCAAACAGCCCACAACATTGGGTTATAAATACATCCACATCCTCTCCTTGCAAGAGGTTGGAAATTCAGAAGAGAGGATAATACATTGGCATGAACAAAGATTTTCCAAATTCTCAGGAGGGCCTTCCATACTCAAGTTTTCAATTGATATACCCTTCCTCCTCTATTTTATTTCATTTACTTCTGTGTTTTTTTCTTCATTTGTAATCTCATAAGTGTTTGTTTTTGTAATTCTCTTTTAATGAAAGTTTATTATTAATAATCTATTTTAATAATCCAATATATGTTATTAAATATTAATAATCTTAAAATATTTTAAATCATGTTGAATCCCATTCCCTTCATTCACTTTCTTGTTCAATCTAAATTTAGTATTTAACATTAACTTCACTGCTTTCATGTGTGTTAGACACACCACTCTTTTCTTATCCCTTTATTTTTTTTATCTTCTTAATTCATCATCCTAAAAAAAATAAACCAGATTAATAATCATTTCAATGGATGAGTAAATCTCAAATTTTGGTGAGTTATAATCTAGGTATGTTAAGTGATTGGGAGCTTTTGTTGGATGAATATTCTTTAAATTAATATTGTGTATGCTGGACTAAACATGTCATGGATTAATGAATTGTTTTGTTTAATGAGTGATTTCCAAGGATTATTGGAACTATAAATACACTACTATAAATAGGATATGATTAATATTAGAACCCTAAGTTAAGTTAAGGCTTTTATTAAAGCCTTAACACTTGGGAATTCCAATCAACATCAACTTGTGACATGGGTGTTAATTTAATGAAATGTAAAGCAATGTTTAAGGATATAAAATCTTAACTACCTAATAATGAACTCACCCCAATATTTATAAAATTTTTAAATAAATATTAATCTATAAATAATTTCAATTAATCTCTGCTAACAAACCCACACAATCAAAATACAATCGACTAAAAAAAACTGACTATTAAAAAGTATCATCACCGAGGATTAGACTCGAGTGCTGCTATACACATTAGCAGCGCACCAGAACCGTGAACAACTGATAGGTGAAAATCGTCCATGCTTTCAAATGGCGCTTCCTGGGATGGTGCATTAAGTAGTTATTAGTTTTTGGTTATTGTAAAAAAACAAAAAAAATTTAAAAAATTGAAAAAAAAACACAAAGAAAAACTCACCTTCTCATAAAAATCATAAACGAAAAAAACACAAAGAAAAAACCATCTTCCTATTTCTTCCAAAATCTCTATGAATGCCCTGTATCCTCCCAAACAATCCCTCAGATTTTTTTGACCTTGAAATTGAGTGAACACTTCGCCAACCTAGGAGGACCATTAGGGATAATCAAAACTCTGTCTAACCAATTGAATTAGATATGGATAATCCTAGGGAACAAAGCCTTAAAGAACTTTCTTTCCCTAATATGAATTACCAACCCATTGATATTAAATATCCAAACATAGAGGCTAACTTAGAACTCAAATCGAGTTTGATTCATCTTCTTCCTCAGTTCCACGAGCTACCAAGTGAGGATCCCCATCTTCATCTTAAAGAGTTACAAGTGGCGTTCTCTACCATGAAGCCTCAAGGGGTTTCTGAGGTATAAATAAAACTCTGAGAATTCCATTTCTCCCTAGTTGACACTGCTAAGTCATAGATTTACTACCTCCCTCCTGGTTCCATAACCACATGGAATAATATGAAGCTAATTTTCTTAGAATTTTTCCTTGCTTCTCGTACTGCTTCTATCTGAAAGGAAATAAGTGGTATCCATCAATTCCCAAATGAATCACTCCAGGAATACTAGGATAAGTAAAAAAAGATTGTGGAAACCTGTCCACACCACCAAATACCTAACCAACTCTTGATCTAATACTTCTATGAGGGGTTATTTGATATGGAGAGAACTCTCATTGATGTCGCAAGTGGTGGTTCTCTTGTTGATAAAACTCATGTAGCTGCAAGAGATATCATAAGAAGCATGGCTAATAACACACAAAAATTCCATACTCAAGAACATGCTCAAGTCAAACAATCCCAAGATATCAATCGATAGATCCAAACAAGATGAAAGAGTGGATGAGTGAACTTATAGGTCTTATGTGACAACTAGCTGTGGTGTCCAATGATCCAACCTCATCTTCTCCATAATCTCTATTCCCTAGACCTACCAAGAACTGTGGAATCTGTAGCTCCCCATCTCATCCAACTAACACATGTCTACAATGCAACATATGCTCAGAGGAACACCAATCCTCAAAAATCAGGCCAGTTCATTAGAAACTTCAACCAACCCCACTCTAAGCCCTTGTCTTCTACCTTCAACCAAGGCTTGAGGTATGGTAATACCATTTCTCATCCCCCTCAATTCCCTCCTCAAAACCCAAACCAATTAAAATATGGTCAAGGTGTTGGTAACTTCCAACAACCTTACCCTTTTATTCCTTAACCTCAAAGGATTTATCCTCCTCTTTCTCCTCCTGGATTCCACTATCCTAATGAGCCTTCCCAATTCCCAAACCAATACAATCACTTTCCCAAGAACCAAAATCAAGGCAATACCAATCTAGGAAAAGCCTCTTCTTCCAAGAAACCATGGGAAAGTTTAGTGGAAGATATTTCCTCCTTCACCCGTTCCAGCCTTAAAAATATTGAAACGTAAATTGGTCAAATTGCATCCCACTCGAGCCAGCAACAACAATAAAATTCTTCCCAACTTCTAGCTCAACCATTACTCATCCCCAAGGGTAATGTAAGTGAAATTTCACTTAGATTGGGAAAGAAAATTTCTTTTCCTTGTGATGAGTCCTCCAACTCCCCTTTGAGTGTTGACCTAGAAAATGAAAAGAAAAATAAACTTGAAAAGGAATCTGAACCCATTCCCTCACCTCCTTCCATTACACTTAGGAATCCAATTCCTTTTCCTCAAGCTATTTCTAAGCCAAGGAAGTCCTTTGAACCCGATCCTGAAATGCCAGACATGTTTAGATGTGTTGAAGTCAACATAACCCTCTTCGATTCCATAAAACAAATCCCTAAGTATGACAAGTTTCTTAAGGAATTGTTCACCCATAAGAGGAAACTTAGGACCTTATAAAATGTTTACACCTAGCAGTCTATTCCCATAAAGTGAAAATATCTAGGGACCTTTATGGTTCCATGCCAAATTGGAAGTTCAAATTATAATGATGCACTAATAGACCCAGGAGCCTCGATAAATTTCATGCCCAAATCCATATTCCCCAATCATGGTCTAGGTCCTTTACACCTAATGGGTGTTGTCATCCAATTATCCAATCAAAGCACAACCAGTCCTAAGGGAATAATTGAGTATTTTTTTTGTCTGAGTTAATGATCTTATCTTCCCAGCTGACTTCTATGTACTTGACATGGAAGGTGAGACAACTTGTTTCCAATCTCCTCTGATTCTAGGAAGACCTTTCCTTATGACATCTAAAACCAAAATTTATGTCCATGCTGGAATCTTATCCATGGAATTTTGTGACCAAATGGTCAAGTTCAATATTTTTCAATCCATGCAATACCCATCATAGAATCAATCAGTATTCTCTATACATGTTTCTGAAAGTCTCTCTAAGAGTGTTTTGAATTCCAATTTATCATGTTCTTCCTCTTCTATTGATAGAGTAGTTTGTGAATTTTGCATCCTCATTAACCAAGTCATAAATGGAGCAGTTGAGGTTGACATTACAAATGAAAACTCCATTGATCTAAAGGATCTTGAAAACTATTTGAAATCCCAACTCACCTATGGCCTCCACTGCTCCAACTTGGATGATAATGGTGAAAACGAACAAGCATGTTCATTTTTTTATTCAAATCCTATTACCCAACATTTATCATTTCCTATCCATGATTCTGAAAATTCTGTTATATGTGAGGTGAACCCTGAACCAATGTGTTTATATTATCCTGATGGTAGTGATGTTTGTGATATTTGTTCCCTAATTAATAAAGTGATCACTGGTGATATTGATATTAACCATTCTTCGGTGAACAACATCGATATAAAAGATATTGAAAAGTTTATTCAGTCTTACGACTCTACTGATCCTCATTACTCTATGTCATTAAGTGATGAAATAAATTAGTCAAAAACAATTGGGATCTCATACTCTGGTATCATGTTATCTGAACCTTACATAAATGAACCATCATAATTGAGACATCTTCCTAAATTTTCAAGCAAAGAAAACCATTAATTTGTGGATAAAATCATTCCTCATGTTGAATACCAAAGGGAGGAAATTCATATTCTCTTTCCACCCCCATTAAATGAAAGCACACAATCAAGGAAGGGGATAAATTATCCAATGAACAATCAGACATCCCAAAGGAGAATTTTTTCTAGAAGCACACTAGAGTTGAGAAAATATGGTGGCCACCATCACACTATGGATAGTCAACTACAATTGTCTATATGTAGACAAATAAATGCAACACTTCTTGGGAGGAAACCCAAGTTTTCCTTTACTTTTATGAAATTTTAATTTCTTTATAGTTTTTTACTAAATGAATAATATTTCTTATTTTTAATTATCTTTTAGGTAATGGAAATCTTCCCAAGAATCACTAGAGAGAAAACATGCCCTAATATGCCCTCAAATTCTATAGACCCACCACTAGATTGAGACAGAAACCCACAAAATCCAAACCAGGGGGAACCTCTTTCCCTTTAACTCCCTCTTTATCTCTTCATCTTCCTCTCTCTCCGTTTTTCTTCTTCTTCCTCTCATTTTCATTTTTTTACCACTTTCATCATTAATTTTTTTACTTTGTCTCTTTCTATTTTGTATGGGTGTGTATTTTAAACACACTAAAAAACTAAAAAAAACTAAAAAAAGAACAAAAATATTTATACTTACTCACCATCGAATTTTGAAATATTGTTTAACCATTTTGGAGAGTCAAAAGACATGTTTTCATCACAAATTTTTTATTTTCATCAAAAATTTGGATTAAGAATATTTTTTTAAAACCAGAAAAATTTGAATGCTCAATTTATGATTTGGAAAATTATTTTACCCCAACCATGAGGAGAAAAATTAGCTTTCATGTCAAGTCCACCTATGAACATCTTTTCAAAATTTGTGTTTTTCACCCATGACTATGAGTCTTGAGTTTGTGGACCTTAGAGATGAATTTACCACTATTGTGTTCATTAATATAATAGAGGCCTTTTTTGAACCTCAAGAGAATTAAAATATCCAAATAACCTCTCATTACCCTTACATTAATCCTACTTTTGAAAGCCCCTCTGAGCCTATGGAAATATTTTCTTTGATAGCCACATTACAAGCCCAATACCTTATCCCACCCAATATCTACATGGATTTACAATGCATTATTTATTGAAATTTATGTGTGGGGGGATGGATTTCATTTTGGGTTCCCTTTTATTGATTTTCAATGTGTTATCATATGCTTGAGGGCAAGAATCCATTTTAGTGTGGGGGATAGACTGTCATTTAGTGAGTTTTGGGGGATGTATTTTCATTTATGTAATTTTGTAAATGCTATTTAAAAGTATTAAAAAATGAAAAAAATAAAAAAAAAACATAAAAAATGGATTGTGTCTTGAGAGGGTCAAAAATAAATCTTTCTCAAACATTGATCATGTTATAAATATTACAATTAATTTCATGAGGAGATCAAACATGAGTTGGTAGATTAGTGTGAGATATATTTCAAGTTTAACTTTCAAAAAAAAATCAAAATAAAAAATAAAAAATGAAAAGAAAAAAGAACACTTATATTATATATTCTTATTTCATTGAGGTAAGTTTTGTGTTTTGTAAATATTCCATATTATCATTCCCTTTAAATTAATTTCTATTTTGTGTCTTTTTTCACACAATCATGCCCATGATAATATGTGTTTCCATTTCCTTTCATGCCTCATTTCAAAAAATGAAAAAATTATGCATTTCTTTTTCAGTGTTGGTGTTTTAACCTTTTTTCCTATCTTTTGGATATCATTTTCCTACCATACCATATCCATAGAAAAACCCCTAAAAATACATCTTGATTCTTTTACACTTTAGGATAGGTAATAGAAGTTGAGAGCTCTTTCAAACTCTAAGATTTTCACTTTTGGTTGGTGAACAAGAGAACCTCCAAAAATAAAATTTTATCATCTTGAGAGGAGTCAGTTTTGAGTGTCTACATTTTCCATTACTAAATTTGAGCATGAAAAATGAATTGTTTTTGAAACATTGTTTCTGTAACATTTTTTGATGAAATTCATTATGAATGAGTGAAATGGTCTAAACCTCCCATGATTGGTGGAAACAAAATTTTAATATTTGTTGGTGAGTGAAAATGATTTTGTAATGTTTTTTATATTTGTTGCACATGAGGACATGCGCAAACCTAAGTGTGGGGGAGTTGATGTTATTAATATTTTCATAACATATTATATACTGCATTTAATGATTTTATATGAAATGTTCATAATTTTTTTGAAATATTAATGTTTAAATATTAAATATAAATTTAGAGCACTATTTGCATTCATCCAGATTCAATTCTGTCTAATGTTTTAATAATAACTATCACCCTACTTATCCAAATTGTGTTTTTATTATTTTTTAGTATTCCTTATTCAATTTAAAACATATCATTATACGGAATCAATGACCAATTCTTCCATTTTAAGGGTCGTATGGTCCTCAAATGAAGACCCAAAGAATCTGTGAAGAAACTGGACCATCCATGAAGATTGAATTAATGGGATCAATACAGATGTCCAAATTCCTTTATTCTCCTCCAACATTCGGAAAAAAATTCAAGGAGTCATGTATAAAAATTTCAAGGCCCAAATCCCAAAAAAGTGTCCCAAATGACGCTTTGAATTCCTGCCCACAATTTTGTCTCAGAATTGAGATCAGCACACAAAATTTGATATTTCTCCTAATAGAGACATCCATTTGAGCTGATATTTTGTAGTGTGAAATATAAGATATAGGTGGCCAACCTTTTTTAATAAATCATTCGGATTTTAGGAAATATTTCTATTCAAAAACCCATTCACATTTTGGCCTTGAAAATTTCTGGATTGAAATGCATAGATTAACATTGTTTAATCAAACCACCATAAATTTGGATCCTTAAGTCCAATGGCTGCCAAATTTTTAGAGTAGACATTAAACATGTATATATACAACTTTTAAGAAGAATATATTTCAAGATTATGGTGTCTGGATGGTCCAATATTCGATCCAAGTGGAGGGGTAGTTTTGGAATGCAAACAACTCACAACATTGGGCTATAAATACATCCCCCTCCTCTCCTTGAAATAGGTCAGAAATTAAGAAGATATGAGCATACATTGGAATGAAAAAAGCTTTTAAAAAGTGTTGGGAGGACATTCCATTCTCAAGTTTTCACTTGATAGACCCTTCCTCCTCTCTTTGATTTTATTTACTTTTTTGTTTTTTTCTTCATTTGTAATCTCATAAGTGTTTGTTTTTGTAATTATATTTTAATGAAAGTTTCTTCTTCATAATATATTTTAATCATCAACTCTCTATTATTAAATATTAATACTCTTAAAATAGTTTAAATCATGTTTAATCCCCTTCCCTTCAATCTCTTTCCCGTTCAATCTAAATTCCATATTTAACATTAACTTCACTATTTTTGTGTATGTGTTCGACGCAACACTCTTTTTTATCCCTTTATTTGTATTCCCTTATTAATTTACCATCATAAAAATAATAAACCAGATTAATAATAATTTCAATTTCTGAGTAAATCTCTCATTGGGGTGAGTTATAATTTATGGATGTTAAGTGATTGAGAGCTTTTGCTCGATGAATATTCTTTCAATTAACATTGTGTATGTTGGACATAACATGTCAGGGATTAATGACTTGTTTTGTTTAATGAGTGTTTTCTATGGATTATTGGAACCATAAATACACTACCATAAATAGGATATGATTAATATTAAAACCCTAAGTTACGTTAAGGCATGGATTAAAGCCTTAACACTTGGGAATTCCAATCAATGTCAACCTGTGACATGGGTGTTAATTTAATGCAATATAAATCAAGGTTCAAGGATTTCACAATATTAACTACCTAATGATGAACTCACCCCAATATTTATCAAATTTTTAAATCAATATTAATAAATCAATCATTTCAATTAATCTCTACAACCAAACCCTCCAATCAAAATACAATCAACTAAAAACAATTGACTATTAAAAAGTATCATCGTCGAGGATTCAACCTGAGTGCTACTATACACATTAGAAGAGCACCAGAACCTTGAATGGTCAATAGGTTACAATCAACCACACTTTTACTCTTCAGGGGCAATGAATGATTTGTGACGACTTGATATGCTTTAGATATTGAAGTGGGGTATATGGAAAATATAAGATCCAAGAAGGGTTTGAGTACCTTAAAAGTTACACCAACACCCATCGAACATATTCTCATGGTGAGGAGATGTGAAGAATCATTTCTCTTATTTTTTCTTGGACCTGGGTGTCTAGTGAATATAAGTTGTCTTTTACTATGGCTTCATAGTAGACACTATAATCTTTATTCCTCATTCACTTGTGCCCTAATGTTTTCCTAAACTCTAGAGATGACGAGTTTAGTGATCAATTACTCATCTTTTTCTCAGGTTTACCTTTGCGGGTTTTTGGCCTCATGAGTTTTGTGTCTCTTTAATTTGTAGTTTAAGGTCTTTCAGTTTGGAACATTATGCGATATAGTTTATGTTCGCACAACTTTGAACAAAGTGTGATCAATTTACGGTCAAGCCACTTGGACCTTGTTTGGGGGATGATACATAAGAGGCTGATTAGGATACCTAGAATCAAGGGTATTGAACATGCTTCTGAGTGGTCAGTGGATACATTGTAAATCATGGATCAAGGTTCTTAGTTCATGATTGATGATATGGGACAATCATACAAATATTGGTTTAGACACAGTGGGGTGTTGAGTGCTTCTATGATGATTCCAGGACTCATGATAATTGGAATTTCCATATTCAGAGTAACATATCTAGTTGACCACCATAGGCGCATATGTAGGAGTCATGGGTATGCAAGAATATTCAAGAAAAGGGTCCTTGAAGCTGGATATCCTTTCCAAGGGCCATGGAAGGTTGATAGTGGCCTGAGACACACAAGACATGAAGTGTGGGGCATGGGTTGAGGTGCTTAAAAAGATGATGGAGGCACTTTGTTCTTTGGTTAGCCAGGGTAAGGCTCTTGTGGTCCTTTGATATGGAAGGGTTATGGATGATGACCAACATAGTTTATCCTCATGTAGTGGGATGTGCTTCCATGCAGTTTAATATCTTGTGGTGAGGACTTATGCAGTAAGGATGAGGGAAAACCGACGTGAACAAATAGGAATCTATGAGGTCCATGAAGTATTGGGCTTGAACTCCCCCCCCCCCCAAGGGGGGGGGGGTACTACATACCCCATATATTTTGGAATCAAAGTCCACGTAGTTCTAGGAGAATCATGAAATTTAACGTCATGCAGTAAGGATTCAAGTTGAAGCACAGTTTATTGTCATACAGTTAGGACAATAAAGGGATAATGTCTCACAGGGAGATGTGCAAGGTGTGGTAGAATATACCTGACATGAATAATGAAAAAATAGATCCACACCACAATATGTGCATTTCCAGAGAGGAAACAGGACAAGAGGCCAAAAAAAGAGATAAAATGATTTTTGGTGCCTGGGGTTGGACCTAAAGACAAAATTTATGGGCGTTCCTACATATCCTGCGAGGGAAGGAATCGAGCCTCACATAGTTCTTGATATTTCATGAAGTTTAAAATCATGCAGCGAGGATGAAGGTAGAAAAAACATGAATGAGGGCCAAAGAGACCCACACCATGCCATGCACCCCTGAAGGGGTTCAGGCCAAGAGGCTAAAAAGAAGGTTGGTTCTAGGGATGGACCCGAAGAAAAAATACCTGAGAATTCCTATCTATCCCATAAGGATGGGAATCAATACATACATAGTTATAGAATGTTCAATGTAATTTAATTCCATGTGGTAAGGATGAAGAGTGCTGACATAGTTTATTGTCACGCAGCTAGGACAACATTGGGGGTATAGTGTCCCAAACGGGATGGGCATGGCCTAGTAAAACAAAACCGATGTGAATGGGGACCAAAGTAATCCACACCACATGACGAAATCCTAGGAGGGGACTTAGGCCAAGGGTCCATGAAAGGTCAATGGGGCCTAGGGCTAGACCCAAGGCAAAATGCCTGGTTTTTCCTACATATCCCATGAGAATGGGAATAAATCCACATATAGTTCTTGATATTCAACATAGTTTAACATCATGCAGGGAGAATGAAGGTCACTTGATGTGAATGGAAGATAATCCTATGGTTGATCCCAGAAGTAAGGGTTTGTGCATCACTATTTATCTCACTAATAATGAGAATCAAGCCTCATATAGTTCTTGAAATGCTAGAACGGTAGGAGACCGACACCAGTGATGGTGCTCCTCTTAGATGAGATCTATATGAGCATATAGTTTCATGTTGTGTAGGGGAAATTGAATGTGAAATTTAACATCATGCAGTGAGGAATCACGACATCCCCATTATTTACTTATATTTAGGATGATAATGGGTTCACCCCAATCCTTCACACCCTTTTTTGTGTGGGGAAACCCTTATAGGAATTCCTAAGCCCACGTAAACTATGCTCTATGAGAGAAACAAGGAATGATAAGGACCCCTCCCACTATTTAGAGGCATGAAGGATAGAATGGGAGTATTTTATGTCATGTGGTGGCTGGTACAAGATATAGGATCAAGGTTTCCCTAAATATCTCATTAAGAATGATAATCAAGTCGTATATAGTTCTAGAGAGACTGTGCAGTTTAACATCATGTAGTTAGGACTTATCTGCACAGTTTATTATCATGTGAGATACATTCCATGTATTTTAACATCATGCATCAAGGACGAGTATGGGACTTACACCAACATGGATTCCATATTTCTAGTGATTATGAAAAGTATTTCTTGAGAAATATTTCATTGGTGGGTGGTGTGACAGGCTCCCAATCCATGGTTTCCAACAAATAAGATTCATTATGATAGACCTTATGTATGACATAGGGTCTCTCCCACTTGTGTTCAAACTTTTGGGGATTCTTCCCTGGTATCATTGGGGTTCTGATAGCTAGCACCAATTCTCCTTAGATGAATGAATGAAGGTGAACCTTTTTATTGAAGGCCCATGATATCATATTTTGGTGGACTTCTAGGTTGTGAAGTGTGTGAAACCTCTTATCATCTACCCACTCCAACGCATCCAACCATTGTTGAGATTGTTCATGATATGAGAGTTTTCTGCAAATGGATATTTTAAGTGACGGAAGATGGACCTCTATGGGTATCACTAACTTGGTCCTGTACACCAACAAGTATGGAATTTATTATGTAGTAGTATGCATAGGGGTATGATAGGCCCATAAATCATGGAGGAGTTTTTACATCTAGGACTTAGTATCCTTGTTCACCATGTTTTGAAGTATATTCAACAGAGTCTTATTGAAAGACTTTATCTGTCCATTTTTCTCTGCATGATAGCACGATGAGTGATTGGATTTGATGTTATACTCTTGATATAACTTCTTCAAATATGTATAATACAAGTTAGTGCTATTTTCCTTAAATATTGTGTGAGGGACTCAAAACCTAGTGATGATGTGGGACTTTACAAAGTTGATGATATTCTTTATCTCGAATTCCTTGAGGGGTATAGCCTCATCCCATTTGGAGAAGAAGTTGATAGAAGTAAGGATGTACTTTAACTGATTGGCTGTAGCTGAGGGATATGGCCCCACAACATCCATCCCCCAAAAGATGAATGGATATGAGTATTTATCTATTCTTATTAATTCTGAGTGCTAATGGATGAAGTTTTCATGAATCTGGAATGCATGAAATTTTCTAGTGAATTCCACATAGTCTTGTATCATGGTTTTCTAGTAATACACCAACCTTATGATCTAGTGGGAAAGCCTGATTCCAGATTGGTGGGAACCATAGGAGCCTGCATGGAATTATTCCATGATGATGAGAATTTCTCCTTCTACTATTCATCTAAGGAGAATTCCATCGAATCCATGCTTATACAGGATTTTTTGATCATTTTGACCATCTTGAAAGGTGAAGTTTTGTACTCAGATCTGAATATATTCCTTTCTAAATTGATCCATCTAGTGATTACCATACCCAAGATAGCTGATTATGGGATTCATCCATCTAGAGGTGGTCTCTAGTTCTTTTCTCTCTAGGGAAACACTGATCTGATTGATTTATTTCATATCAAACATGATGATTGATGAGACCATTCTTTGATGTGTTATTCAAAAGGTTTCTTCCTCTAGATCAAGGCCTTCAAAGATAGCCGTTGTATTAACCAGTGCATCGACACTAGAATTTTATGATTGAGGGATGTAATGAAATGTGGGATCAAAGGGGAACTCTTACATTAGTACCTTGACATATCCATTGAGAGGGGATAGTTATTAATTTTTGATGGAATATTCGCCATTGATATGATTTTATCACCAACTCTGAATCCCCTTTGATGTTCAAGTAGGATATGTGAAACTATGATGCTAGTTCCAACCCAACGATGAGGTCTTGGTACTCAGCCTCATTTTTTGTGCAGCCTTCAGAGAGTGAGAAAGAATAGGGAAGAACTGATTTATCCGAGGAGACAAATATGGCCCTTAGGCCAACTCATTTGAGTTTAGGGTTCTACATTATTGTTCCAATAGGACTCTTATAGGCACCATCAAAATATATCTCCCATGTTCTGGGAGTTTCATGGGTATAGAAACCAAATTCGTTAGGGAGTTCGATGTCCCTCAGTGCATTTTCTAAAGCAGGATGTGCCGTGAGGAAGTCAGCTAGGGCTTTCCCTTCTACTTACTTTTGGGATACGAATTGGATTTCGTATTACTATAGGATGACCACCCACTAATCCAAATTCCTAATCAATATATGGTGTCCAAGGATGTACTTGAGTGGGTTGATACATGAGACCAGGTGGATCTTATGGTGTTGCAAGTAATGCCTCATCTTTTTCACTGTGAAGATGAGTGCAAGGCTGTTTTTTTAAATATCGTAATATCTGTTCTTGGTACCCAGCATAGTCCGACTGAGGTAGTAGAGAATATTATTTCTCCTCACATCATTCTTTTGAGCGAGGAGGGTACCCAATGAGCGTTACATGGTGGCCACATATAATATGATTTGCCTCCCCTTCACTGAAGTCATCAAAACCAGTGGGTGTAGTATATAATAATTGAGATTCATGAAGGATTTTTAGAAATCATAATCCCATTGGTAGGAGACTCCCTTCTTCATCAGCCTTGTGAAGGGGTGGGCTTTTCTAACTATGTTGGCTATGAATCTCCAAATGTAGGTGAGGTTCCCTTGGAGACCCCTTAGTACTTTGAGGTTCTTGGGTGGATGACATTACTAAGATAGCACTAGTCTTATTTGGGTCAACCTCAATTCCATGGCGGCGTACCAAAAATCTAAGGAACTTTCCTAATGTTACCCAAAAATTTCACATTAGTGGATTCATCTTCAGACTATGCTATCGTAACTTGTCAAAGATTTCTTGGATATATGTGAAGTGATCACATCACTGTTGAGATTTGATGACCAGGTCTTCGACATAACACTTGACTATCTTCCCCAATAATGACTAAAAGATGCAATGAATGTTGCACTAATATGTGGTTCTAGAGTTCTTTAATCCGAAGTGTATAACCTAATAGAAGAAGATCCCATGGGGCACCCTAAAGGCAGTGGAATATTTGTCCTCATGGTAAATTTTGATATGATTATACCCCAAGTACCCATACATGAAGGAAAGGGCTTGGAAGCTAGCGGTTGCATTGATCAAGAGTTATGTGATTGGAAATAGAAAATCATCCTTCAGGAAATGTCGATTAAGGTCTCTGAAATCAATGAATTTCATAATATGTCAATTATTTTTCTTGATAGGGATGATGTTGGAAATCCATTTTGGGTATTGAACCTCTCAGATGAAGTTGGATTTGATCAACTTGTCGACCTCTGCCTTTACATGTATGGAATGGGAGGGGTGCATTCTTCTGGATGCCTTCTTGAAGCCCTGATGATCTTTAGGTAGTCCGAGATGGTGCATAGATATATATGGATTCAATCATGGAATTTTCGTATAGTTCCCGGAAAACACATATCGGTGCTACTTCAGGAATGTGACGTACATCTCCTACTTCTCAAGAGGCATGGAAGTGATAATCAATATAGGCCATGGATATTTTTCTATCCCCAATTTTATCTTCCAAAGCTCATCTATGGTGGTGGAAACACCTTCCTCAAATACTGAAGGGGAATTTCTAAGATCATCCTCATCCTCTTTTATTCCTGAATTCATGAGGACTACTCCAGGTGAGGATGGAAGGTTGGGGAATCTCCTTCACTATCAGGGTGAGGGAGATTACCAAGAGAAATGTCATTGTCTCCTGTATTCTGGGTTATGGTAGAGAGATGCTAAGGGTGACTGTTGCTAAGGATAAGAGAGGGTTGGACCTCTAGGACTGGGCCTGCTATTTCAACCATGTTTATGGGGAGCATGTATTCCTCATCAAGCATGCTCTAGGGATTTACAGGTGTGGTCCCTAAGACATTAGGGGTGAAAACCTGTACAATATCATCTGTTATTGGCTGTTTTCCTCCATTTTTGTAGAAGTATTCTTCAGTATATACAACTCTTCAAGTTTTGAAGGGGGCTTTGTCACTATGGAGTATGCCGACCTTTACATTGATGGGGTGATTAAAAAATTTATGGAATATTGATAGGACTTCCGAGTGGATATGAAGCCAAGGACTTCCAAGAAAGACGTTGTATGTGGTTTCTTTTTGGATAACCATGAACTCAAAATCAAACATGAGCTCCCAAAATCGGGTCTCTAGTTTAATATTTTTAGGGGCCTTTTCTCATGATTATCATACCCCTATATGGTTAGCTTTGTAGGGGATAGGTCCCCTTTTCTATAACCCAAATGTCAAAGGGTTTGGGCTAGGATGATATTGATCTCAGATCCATTATCTATCAACACCCTTTGGACGCTGAAATTATTGAGCCTGCCTAAGACATAAAAGGGTTTGATGTGTCCCTGGATGGCTTCTTCCTGATCTTGGTCAATGAATTAAATGGTGACATGACATCCTAAGGACAAGGTTTCTACTCGATAGAGCTTGGATACAATGAATTCTATCTCAAATTCCCATGGGATTCAAAGGACTTAAATAAGTGACTCCCTGAGTTATTTGGAAAGACGAAGTGAATCAAGTATTAAGAGCTTGGCTGGGACCACATCTATCTATTTCATAACATCATACTTCTTCACTATAGGTCAATGCTTCTTGGTATGGGGATGCTCCTAGGCTTGCAGATGAGGAGCTAGAGTGGTTGAGGTCGATGGACCTGGGGCTTGCGTGAAGGTTGAGGGCATATCCAATTCCAGTGGAATAGGTTGAAATGACCTTTCCTGTGGCTTGAGTTGATCAGGTTAAACCTATGCTAAATAGTCATAAAATAAAATTAGGTGTGTGCATCTACAGGAGGGCTCTGAGGCACCTCTCTTCCTCCTTTGAGCCCGTTGGAGTGCTTTCCTATGAGTCTCGACTACATATGAGTCCTATGTGGGGATATAAATAGGATACTGACTCCAGCCATATCCGTGTTGTCCCTGTATCCTAGGCTTCAGTGCATTCAGCCTCCTGTTCCCCTATTATATTTCAGAAAACCATATTAGGGGAATACTCATCATCAGAGAAGTTGCTCATCAAGTGTATCATGTTAATAGAACTGAATATAAGTTTTTCTCCTAATGTGGATTTTGTTAGGTGGGGCGGTTCCCATGTTGCAGATGTTGTAGGGAAGAAATCTATGAGAGTTAGAGCCTGCTTTGGAGTATAATATGACTCTTCATCCTCTATTTTCACCTAATTCTAGTGGTCATGCCCACCCTTGGGAGGTATATCAGAATTCTTCTTTTTTGGTGGTGGATTTGTTGTGAGTTTGTAAAACTTTACCTTGAGGGTTCCATGGGCTCGATCCACTGTTTTACGAGTCATCCAGTTTTCAAACTTCTATGCTTTCCTGGTCAGAACTTTCTTCCATCCTTCCTCTTACTCTAACCAGGAAATGGTTAAGCAAGCCACTTGTTCTAGAGAATCATCTAATGTCACCCGTCTAGAGTCAGTCATACCTTGAAGGAAATCCTTAAAGTTAAAATAGTTCTGGATATTATGAACTATCCTTCTGTGGAAAGGGAGGTAATTGGGATGATTAGTGAGATTGAATTCATTGGGATTCACAGGCTGTATAAGTGTGAGAATGTTTTTGTCCATGGATACCAAGATGTAGCCTAATACGTACTCATTTAGGAAGTATTAAAACTTATTCATCCGCTCCTAGAATCCTGGGTGGACCTGGTTTCTTTGTGTGTCTAGAACAAGGTGATTCTGTGGTTTCCGCTAGTCAGTAGGGGGTGTTGGGCAGTTCAAAGCTTACCTAGGTGCTTGGATCATTGCGATCTTGAGGGTGATAGCTGCAACCTCCATTTTTCCTGACTTTTTCCCTTATGTTGTGGACATGATCCAAGACATGGATTGGGTTCACTGGGTAGCTTCTTCAAGACTTTGTTCTATTTTATTGAATTATTGGAATCCAACTAGATATATCATGTGGATTAGGGGTGTATGTAGCTCATCCATGATATTTTCATCATAGAGTTCCAAAAGTTGTTCCTACAAGAGAGGGATGCTGAGAAAATAGGTCAAAACCTTCCACCTTTCTATGAAGTCGGACACCCTCTCATTCTCACATTGCTTGCAGTTCATCAGGTCAAAAATTGTCATATTCCTCAGTGTTTAATTTAATTAGTAAAGGAACTAATGGATAAGGTCTTTCCATCCTATTATAGAACCTGAAGGAATATTGCTATACCTGATGAAGGTTGGCCATATCAATGTCTATACAAAACACCTCAGTTTGGTCACCTCCTGCTGATCCTGAGGGCCCATCATTGGCCCAAATTGAGACACAAAGTGTGTGATATGTTTCTCAGGATCTCCAACACCATTGAAGATGTAGAAGGTGGGATTTCTGAAATTGGGTGGAGGCGGGGTATCATCTACCTATCCAGGGTATGTATTCTTCTCAGGTTGCACTGACACACGTCGCCCTTCCATGGCTTCTATCCGAGTAGATGGGGATTCAATGGAAGTGAGCAGCTCTGGGGGAACTTCCATCTAAGTAACCTTCCATCCATAAAGAGTGGGTGGGGGATAATGAGGTGGTCCAAATTTCATATCTGGATGATCCTCTAACTATCCTATGACTGAGGAGTTACCCTGGTGAGGGAGAGCCTATCGCTGTAGTAGAGGAAAATCCTAATCGGTTCTGGGTTCCTTGTTTATGTGGATGGGTTGTCTAGACCTAGAGCCAATCTGATATCCACATTCTGCTCTGGCTAGCATATCATCCACAGAAGGGGGAATATCTACCTTTGGCTGGAGATGATACCTAGTGGGGATATTTTCACTGAGTATCTCCTCATTGAGCTGTCAGAGAGCTCATATATCACTCTCATATTATGATAATTGCTCTTTCAAATATAGAAACCTAGACATGATATCTTATTTCCCTTTATCTTTATATATATTCAACCAAGGAGGTGGAAACTAATTATTTGGTGGTTCCAAATTCTAGATCCTTCTTTGATTCTAGGCGCACACACCCCCTTTTAGTGTGCCCAAATCACCCTCCACCCAGGGTATGTCTTCTATGTTGTGATCCTCTATATCTAGATCTTGATAAATTTATTCCATTTTAATAGTGATGAAATTCACAATAGCATATCGATCAATGGTGGTTGTGCCATTTATTTCCACATGGAAAGATGGCTCTACAAGGCTTTCATTAGGGTCGATACTCAAACCCTTAGCCTTATTGGGAAGTTTTGGCTTACGAACCTGGAAAGGCCTGATTTCCTTCACCGTAAACTCCTCTCTTATTGGTTTATGAATGGTTACCTTGAGGGAATTTTTTTTTCAGGGTTTTCGAATGAGTGCCGACCAACAGAGGTTTGTCTTGCAATGGGAGGAAATGGTGGGATGTCGATTGTTGATATTTTCCTCCCAACCTGTTAAATATTGATTCCTTATATGGTGGTGATGATGATAAAATTTCCCCCATCCTTATGGGATGAGGTTTATTTGGAATCTCAATTGATGTATACCAGGTCCTTTTAGGGGATGATGAATTTGGGGATGATGATTGAGAAATAAATCCCCCAACCCTATGGGCTGGGGTTTTCCTGTGACTGATGTAAACACATCTTGAATTTTATTAGGGATTGATGAATTGAGAGGTGGAGGCAGTGGAAAATGTTCACCTGGCCCAAGGGGTTGATTCCACTCATGGATATATTCCATAGATAATTCTACTGCAGTCTCCATGATGTGGTGAAGTTGTGATTGCGTGAGAGTTGGGTGCAATGGAAGCCCATGACGAGGATCGCTCCATGCAGGTAGTTGTTTAGTTGATCTAAAATTTGATATCTATGTCTAGGATGTCCTCTTATTATCTTGAGGGGTTCAATTTGAAGTCTTGTTGGTTATCCTCTCTCCCCGTCTATGATTTCTTGACATTTTTGAGGGGGAATTCTGTCGTAGTGACAAAAAAACTTGATCATTCCCAAGTCCTATGATTTTACTGGAGGATATAACATTGTAAGATGCCATGTTTGAGGGGTTATATTGCTCTAGGGGATCATTAAAGTGTAATGATCCATATTGTCCCTATCCTCAAATTTGGATGTATGACGTGGATTCAGAGATCAGCTACCGAAGTTTCATGATGCAATGGCAGCAAGCATGTTGAAAATTTCTGCTGTGATTTTCTAGTTTTGGATCCCACTACATGGATATAGAAGCTAGGTCAAGCTTTAAATAGAGTATCATGATGATTTGGAGGTGACACTCGTATCCTAGATAATAGAGATGCTGATATTTCAGTCACTGATGAGTGACCCACATATTATGGTGTAGATAAAGAATGCAATCCTTTTCTAGATTGTGGGGGATCTCATAGATGGAAGTAATGAGGGGCCAGAACATAATGGAGAGGATGTACCATCTAACTCTCTCTATATGTCAATGTCAGCCTCTTATTCATCAGACTTACATTCCTCCATCTAGTCAGACCATAGAAGATGACTTTGATGGTCGCCTACTGACGGGAGTGGAGTGTTGCTGGTCACTGATAGAGAACTATATACAATTGTTCCTGATATTATGAGAACCTCTCTATAAGAATGTTCTAGTGTTTGGTTCACCTCTATATATGAAGGTTTTTGGAAAAAGGGTGGGATGCCTTGCCCATGTGAGATATTTTCATGGAGAGGTTGACCATGGTGGATGTTAGGATTAGAGTCTCTAATGATCCATCTCCACATTACTATGAGGATGAATATCTCAATAATGAATCTCTCATACTTCCACTTTGATAGAAGAGTTGATAGACCCTTGTGGTGTTGAGAGTGTGTCTCAAATAACCTCAAGGAAACTAGAATTGTTTAGATTAGAAAAATGAGTAATGTTCTATGTTATGGTCAGAGTGTGTTGGCCTGCCATTGGTGGTTGTTCATGTATATGGGTCTACTATATGGTGGTTTCTAGAATTTTCATATAACTACATGGTGCGGTGGTGATATGATCCCATTGCAGAAGAGATATTAGAATATATCGATGCACTACCTCATTGTTGACAGGGATATGATATTGTCCTGAGGCGTGTGCCACTCTCACATGGTTATCCTCAGTTGGATCAGGAATATACGTTTGGTCTGAATATGCATTCCCCATCGGAATATACCGATGGACCTCCGGAATGGGAGATGGAAAATGAACCTCACCCTATATTGCCTTGGAACGATGATGGTGTAGTCATTCATTGGAAGAATAAGGAATATGTGCTTACTTTTGTTCCCTGCTAAAGTATGTTAGGAAGGTTCACTGACAGGAATATGGGCATGTCCTGAGACATGTGCCACTCTCACTTGGTTATCCTCAGCTATATTTGGATCATGTCGCAGGACTTCTTCGATAGGCATGTCCCCCTATCTTGAGGCATGCGCAACTCTCACCTAGTTGGCCCCAATTTGAATAATATTATGAGCCCGATCCGATGCCTCACCCTTTATCAGGATATACCGATAATCCTCCTAGGTGGGAGAAAGAATGTGTGCTTTCTCTGATATATCCACTTGATCATGATGATCATAGTGTTGATTAATCCTGGATATATAGATATGAGTATATAAATGTCCCTTAATCTGCAACAGTGCCGAAATATGTTAGTGGAGTTCTTCATTTGTTGCTAAAATGTATTGGAACTTTAGCAAAGTGTGTGTAGGAATATAAGCTTGCACGTCCTCTGTTTCCATAACCTATTGATAGTTGTATTCTATTGAAGCAGGGATATGCACCCAATTCTGTCCTCCATGTTCCATCAGTATATGACCATGGTCTTCATGCATGGGAGTATGAGTATGAGGCTCTCACATGTTCATTGTAAGAATATACCCACAAACTTGTTCAAGGAGAGCAGATATATGAGCCCGCTAGCTAGTCCCTACCTGAGTATGTTGGCGAGAATTTTTGGTAGGAGTAGGGATATTCTCCCTCTCCTATTTATCCAACATCTTCTTCCTTCGAGGAGTCTTTCTCAATGGAGCCTGTGTATGGGTGTTTGAGATGGTTGTCTGTTGAAAGGTGTCCTCAACAGGTGGCTGATAGGTACCAGTATGATGATGTTGGCGACTACAGTTAGAAGGCACCCTCCTCAGTGGTTCATGGACCAAAAGAGAGACGGATTTGGCCTCTTGATCTGCCTTCATTAGGTACGAAAGGTGGTAGTTTTCACGCTCCGAGGATAGGAACCTGAAGCGATTGGTCATGAAGATGGGGACCATTGGCCTAGTAGTGAAATTAGTTGACTGATGTGGACTCACCTCCTACTATGCTTGTAGAATATCACGAGAATATTCCATAGTTAGGATCATGTTGTAATAGTGGTACTCCTGAATCATTGTGTTTTCTACTTGTTGCTGGTGCTGTTTGGCAGGCGACACCATTTTACAACCTGTGGGGGTCGCGGCAGTGGATGATTTACCTAAATGAGTGTTGGAAGATGAAGACATTTTCTCGGATCGAGAGTCTAAAAGCAGGCATACAATAAGTAACAAGGTCACCAGTCAGTGCTATATCATAGGCATGATAATTCTCAATCAGATATGCATGGTTAACATAATTTTCCTATATTCCCTTTCCAGCCATTCTGCTCACATGGGCTAATCAACACGAGGATGGAATTATAGGAATCACAATTTATGGTGGTCCTACTATTTTTCTTGTATATAAATTACCAAAAAAGTGGCCTAAGAGGTTCACATCGAGCCTATCAATGTTGTTATCTTGTTAGGGGAAAGAAACATGGCTCGAAGAATTATAACTCATCTATTTTATTATTTCATAAATTCAAGTCGGATTCACCATTTTTCTTTCAGAGGGATTTCATGTTGTGGAATGAGTTTTTCTCATCACGTTACCATTCCAATTTCCCCTGAAAATCACAATGGTTCCCCCATCCGTAGATTAATACAGACCTTTATTATAAAGGATAATGGTCATCTGGGTTTTAAGGCCCAACAAATCATAGGGACTCACATTGGTTAAGAGGATGGGAGGTCAGGATCATCACACCCTTTTGGGGGGAATGTTTTCCTACTACGAGACTCTCTTATAGATTTAATACATGTCCATGAATTTATCCCTATTATCGATACGGGACCGGTTACCCAGAAAAAATGGCTATGGGTTATTTCTCTTTTTTGTAAAATAGACCAGGATTTATCTGTATGTATCTGAGGTTCTATATCATTTTTTGGTAGTGGTAAATCACTTATGTACTGAAGTTATATGACCAAGTGCTTTGGGATATGATCCAATATAAGGAGGCAGTTTATATTCTGAGGATGGGATTGATCCATTATGAGGAATCCTATGTATCTTGGTTTTTACAGGAATCAAAACCCACTTAGTTTGATTGGTGTTAGGAATTACGCAAAATGACTACCCTATTTAGGATGCCTAATGAGTTTCTCACTGTATCCCCCTAAGCCCACATAAGCCATGCTTATTGTGAGAAACAAGAGGGAGTGCATGATTAGCCTCATGGAATGTGGATGTAGGATTTGCATATTGGGTTAGTCCTTGAGATACTTGATATGGAGCTTCACTACGGAAAAATCACAATTTAGCGGCAATTTATTTTATTTATTTTATTTATTTATTTATTATTTATTTATTTTATTATTTATTTATTTATTTATTTAATTATTTTTTTTATTTTATTTATTTCATATTTATTTTATTTATTTTATTTATTTCGTATTTCTTTTACTTATTTTATTTATTTCATATTTATTTTATTTATTTTATTTATTTCGTATTTATTTTATTTTTTTCATTTATTTTATTTCGTATTTATTATTTATCCATGCATGCACATCCCATGCACATGCCCATGCAATATAAAGAAATACTACGTTTGGTGAGATTTGAACCCCTAACCTCTTGCATATTTTCCAAAGACTTTACCACTCCAGCAAGCTCGTCATGTGGTTAATAAACAGAATTTAATATACTTAAATATATTAATTGAAAAAACAAATAATACATAAATAATAGATATAAACTCAATAATAATAAATAATAAATAATAAATAATAAATAATAAATAATAAATAATGAATAATAAATAATAAATAAATATAAATAATAAATGAATATAAATAATAAATAATAAATAAATATAGATAATAAATAATAAATAATAAATAATAAATAATAAATAATAAATAATAAATAATAAATAGTAAGTAATACATAATAAATAATAAATAAATATAAATAATAAATAAATATAAATATAAATAATAAATAATAAATAATAAATAATAAATAAATATAAATATAAATAATAAATAATAAATAAATAATAAATAATAAATATAAATAATAAATAATAAATAATAAATAAATATAAATAATAAATAAATATAAATAATAAATAAATATAAATAATAAATAAATATAAATATAAAATAATAAATAACAATAAATAAATAATAAATAAATATAAATAATAAATAATAAATAATAAATAATAAATAATAAATAATAAATAATAAAAAATAAAAAATAAAAAATAAATAGAAATAAATAAAAAATAATAAAAAATAAATAAATATAAATAATAAATAAATATAAATATAAATAATAAATAATAAATAGTAAATAATAAATAATAAATAATAAATAAATAAAAATAATAAATAAATATAAATCATAAATCATAAATACATATAAATAATAAATAATAATTAATAATTAATAAAAAATAAAAAATAAAAAATAAAAAATAAAAAATATAAATAATAAATAATAAATAATAAATAAATATAAATATAAATAATAAATAATAAATAATAAATAATTATAAATAATAAATAATAAATAAATATAAATAATAAATAAATATAAATAATAAATAATAAATAAGAAATAAATAATAAATAATAAATAATAAATAATAAATAATAAATAAATATAAATAATAAATAATAAATAATAAATAAATATAATAAATAAATAATAAGTAAATATAAATAATAAATAATAAATAAGAAATAAATATAAATAATAAATAAATATAAATAATAAATAGTAATTAATAAATAATAAATAATAAATAATAAATAATAAATAATAAATAATAAATAATAAATAATAAATAATCAATAATAAATAATAAATAAATATAAATAATAAATAATAAATAATAAATAAATAATAAATAATAAATAATAAATAATAAACAAATATAAATAATAAATAATAAATAATAAATAATAAATAATAAATAATAAATATAAATAATAAATAATAAATAAATATAAATAATAAATAATAAATAAATATAAATAATAAATAATAATAAATAATAAATAATAAATAAATATAAATAATAAATAAATATAAATAATAAATAATAAATAAATATAAATAATAAATAATAAATAAATATAAATAATAAATAATAAATAAATATAAATAATAAATAAATATAAATAATAAATAACTAATAAATATAAATAATAAATATAAATAATAAATATAAATAATAAATAATAACTAATAAATAATAACTAATAAATAATAAATAATAAATAACCAGAAACAAATATTATTATTATTAATAATATTTTATTATTAGTAATAATAAAAAATAAATAATAAAAAATAAATAATATGTAAATATAAATAATAAATAAATAATAAATAATAAATAACCAGTAACAAAAATTATTATTAATAATAATATTTTATTGTTAGTAATAATAAATAATAAATAATAAGTAAATATAAGTAATAAATAAATATAAATAATAAATAATAAATAAATATAAATAATAAATAATAAATAACCAGTTACAAATAATAGATAATAAATAAATTAAAGTATATTATACATAATAAATAATAAATAATAAATAATAAATAATAAAGGAAACACATGAAAAAGTATGAAAAGATGTGATAAGGGATGAAAAATCATGAAAACGCATGAAAACGGATGGAGAAGCATATGAAGAATGAGACATTAGAAAAAATGAGAACGCATGAAAACTCATGACAACTCTGGAAAACCCCTTAATAATTCAACATAATCATCATAATAACCCACAAAAAACCATTGATAAAGATAACAAGTCATGGAAACCCAAATAAACAGTAATAAATGGAGAAACCGTTAAAAGCCGTCAAAACAGTCATAAAGAGATTAAAACATTGGACTCACATTAATGGAGATAACTTATGATCCGAGAGTCCGTTTTAGATCTGCGACTTGTGGGGAATGGGTGCTAGAAACGAGGCATCGAAAAACATAACAAACCCGATACCCACTAAAAAGGCCATAACATATGATCCAAGAGTGCATGTGGGCGCCGTGACCAGTCAAACTGAAGCTCATGGAACAAACTATGATCTGGCAGGTGGAGGAGTCCGAACTGACATGCGGATCGAAAGTTAGGTCCGTTTGAAGACAAGTTCAACGGGACACCGGTGACAAAAACGGGGTTTTGGAGGCCTTTGGAGGGGGTTTTTGGGGTCGAAAAACCCGAGAGAAGCATGCTTGTGTCAAACTGGTATGTATCTCTCTTCGATGGCTTCGATTTGATATGTGTTAGAGCCCAAACGGACACCCGGAGCAAAAGTTATGGTCGTTTGAAGTTGGAGAAATTTTTTCAACTTTATTATAACTCTAATATCTTTCGCACCTTAGACCGTCTCACGTTTTTGATTATATGTGCCTCTGTATCTCTTCATGAGCTTCGATTTGACTGGTTGTGGTGCTCCAATGGACGCCTGGATCAAAAGTTATGGTCCTTTTAGTGATTTTGGGGTTTCTCGTGTTTTTTTTATTTTTTTCGTTTCATTTCGCAACAGTTTTACCGAAACCGCCGCTAATCCTTGAAAAAAAATTAAAAAAAATAAAAAAAATAAAAAAAAATTATGGCATTTTGCGGCGGTTTAAAAACTGTCGCGAAATGGCGGCCCGAAACACATTTAGCGGCGGTTTTTAAAACCGCCGCGAAAAAACCGCCGCTAAACGACAGTTTTCTTGTAGTGCTTGAGCCTTTAAGGAGAAGCGTCTGATGTATCCTGGTTATGGAGGGAATTAGAGTCCTTGTAGTTCTATAAGGCTAAGTCTTACACATTGAGTCGACCCTATTTATGATGCCTAATGATGTGATCGTTGCATCCCCCTAAGCCCATGTGAGCCATGCTTGTTGTGATAAACAAGAGGGTGTGCATGATCATCGTCATTCCAAGTGGACGTGGGATCCGTATATTGGGTTAGTCATTGAGATATTTGATATAGATATTAAGCCTTTAAGGAGGCGTCCTATGTATCCTGGTTATGTAGGGAATCAGATTCCTCATAGTTCTTCATGTATGGGGCTTACGCACTAAGGTTGCCCTATTTATGATGCCTAATGAGGTGCTCATTGAATCCCCCTAAGCCCATGCGATCCATGATCATTGTGATGAACAATAGTGAGTGCATGATCATCCTCATGGCATATGGATGTGTGATCTGCATATTAGGGCAGTCCTTGAGATATTTAATATGGAGATAGATCCTTTAAGGAGGCATCCTATGTATCTCGTTTATGGCAGGAATCAGAGTCCTCACAGTTCATTAAGGTTGGGGCTTACACATTGAGGCTTCCCTATATATGATGCCTAATTAGGTGCTCATTTCATCCCCCTAATCCCATGTGATCCATTATCACTGTGAGAAACAATATGGAGTGCATGATCAACCTCATGGCATGTGGATATGGGATCTACATATTGGGGAAATCCTTGAGATATTTGATGTGGATCTCAAGCCTTTAAGGAGCGTCCTGCGTATACCAGTTATGGCGGGAATCAAATTCTACATTGTTTTTTAAGGTTGAGCATTATACACTAAGGATTCCATGTTTATGATGCCTAATGAGGTGATCATTGCATCCCACTAATCCCACATGATCTATTCTCATTATGAGAAACAAGAAGGAATTCATGATCAGCCTCATGGAATGTGGATATGAGATCTGTATATTGGGGAATTCCTTGAGATATTTGATATAGATCTTGAGACTTTAAGGAGGTATCCTATGTATCATTGTTATGAAAGAAATTAGAGTCCTTCTAGTTCTTTAAGGATGGGGCTTACACACTGAGGTTTCCCTATTTATGATGCCTAATGATGTTTTCTTTGCATCCCCCTAAGCCCATGTGATCCATGCTTGTTGTGAGAAACAAGAGGGAGTTCATGATTAGACTTATGGCATGTGGATATGAGATCTTCATATTGGGTTATTCCTTGAGATATTTGATGTGAATCTCGAGCCTTTAAGGAGGCGTCATACGTATCTCAGTTATGAAAAGAATCAGATTCCTCATATTTCTTTAAGGCTGTGGCCTACACACTAAGGCTTCCCTATTTATGATGCCTAATGAAGTTCTCATTTAATCCCTCCAAGACCACGTGAGTCATGATCATTGTGAGAAACAAGAGGGAGTTCATGATCAACCTCATGGAATGTGGATATGGGATATGCATATTGGGGTGGTCCTTCAGATACTTGATGTGGTGCTCAATTCTTTAAGGAGGTGTTCTACATATCCAAGTTATGGTGGGAATCAGAGTCCTCGTAGTTCTTTAAGGATGGGGCTTACACACTAAGGCTACCCTAATGAATGGGAATTAATATAAGGAAGGTTTATCATGATCCTATCGACATACCATGAGAGTCATCGTATGACCTGGATCGACACATATGTGGGGTGTCGTGAGATCCATGGTGGCATGGTTCGGGGGTGTTGCATGTCTTGGAAGACACCTTGGAGAGACATCGTGAGTCCAGGCCGGCATGTCTAGAGGTGTGCCTCATGTCTTGGATGACTTTTATGGGAGACATTGTGAGACTGGGCTAACATTTATAGAGGTGTAATGGGTCTCAGATGACTCATTTAGGGGGCACACCATGAGAACTAGGTCGTCATGTCTAGATGTGTCGATGATACTCAGATAACATGAGTAAGTTCCATCATATGAGTCAGGAGATGCATCTGAAGCATGTCAAAAGTCCAGGGTGATAAACCCAGAGGGTTTTCAGGATCCGGGTGTTACTCATAGAAGGTTCACAAGACCTGTCCTAACATGTCTAGAGCATTATGCATGTCTCAGATGACATGAGGAAGAGATGTCGTGAGATCTGGGTGGTGCGACATGGCGTTGTCGCATGCCTTCGGATGGCACACGCGAAGCCCAAATAGGTCTATGATCATGTCCTCCTCTTGAGTTTTTCATTTTGAATCCCAGATTTTCCCCTTATATTGAGTGTGCCTCGGCTTTGTTCAGTGTCAGTTTATTTAGGTCTCACATGATCTGTAAGACATTCAATGTGGTCTTCACATGTCTCGCCAGGAGTCCTTTGCGTGATCTTTAATTGATGATGCGAAGAACTTTATTAGTGGTGCATGACTACTCTGAAAATCCTTTAGTGTATTACCAAGTAGAAATCTAGTCGATTGCATGATTGGATGTGTGAAAAAGGCCGAGATCTGGTTGCCGATGTGCATATCCTCTAGAATCCAGTCAATCAACCAAATCACCAACAGACTATCCAACCAACCCTTTCTTTGAGTTGGAGTAGATAATTTATAGGTGCATCTATCCCGCATACTCACCAGTTTGTGCAGGGAATCTAACAGGATTCCATTATGGATTTGATGTGGGGTCTAACGTTATGCAGTTTTTCCAGTCTCTATAGTGGACCGTGTCTAGGGCACCACCTGATTTTCAACGTTTGTGGGCCCATCTATCCTTTATCAGATTATTGCTGATTGTTAATGACTTGTGCCTTGAAGAGATTCCATGCCATCATGTCAACATTTACAAGGGTCTCCATGAGATCTAAGTCCCTGTCGGAGGACACTCGTGAGTCCTTAGATGGCCTATCTTGAGGCCTCGTTGTCCGTGTTGAGGGTGTGCTGGACACATTGTGTGTCTTTCAACGAATAAAAACCCTACTCCCCTCCCCCTTTTCCATCTCCTTCATTTTATGTGATAAAGTAAAAGAGTCATCCTCAATTTCATGTATGTCATTGAGGATATTTCCTCTATTTTTCAAAGATGAGTCATGTGATCGATATGGGTCACATGGTGATGCGTGATTATTTCATGGAAAAACCTATCTATTCTTCCTTAAATTGTCATGGGGTTTCTTGGACACACTCTAGGTCTTTCGTGTGGTGAAACTGAAAAGCCATATGGACCTGTCAAGGTGAGTTTTTCCTGACACTAAGGTCCCGTGAGTCGCTCAAGGTGCACGTCGCATGTATTTAAGCGACTGTGGACTCCACTTGACTCCTCCCTTTTGATCCCCTTTGTTTTATTTGACAAGGTTGGGAGGTACGTGAGTTTGATCAGGTAATATATGTGATTTTTACATGATTTTCTAGTGGTGTCTCACGTGAACAATGTGGATTATATGAGATTGCGTAAGTATTGCGGCCAAAACTATGCATTTTTTCTTAGAGCGAGGCAGAGTTGTTAGGCGGTTCCCACGTGACGCGACTGATGAGATGAAGGGGCTTTGCGAGATGCACCATATAGGTTGAGGTGCATCGTATGACTTAAAAGGTGCACCAAATTTCCTCCAGTGACTGCATACCCCTCTCACCACCTACTCATTATCTTCTTCATTCTTTATGGTGAAGGTTAATAAGTCTTGTGATATGGATTGAACATCATCTAGGGATTTTATTCTTTCTTATAATGCTTTGGAGCTTGATCTTTGTGACTACTGTGGGTCTCTTCCATGGGATGTCACTTCCTTTGACTTTTGGGGGATTTCAGATGATTTTTCAGGCACTTTCCAATGAAAAACTACATAGTCTCAGGGGATGCTCATCTAACCTACATCGTTCGGTCATTGGAGAGAAAGGGAACTTGCTGAGGAGGGTTTTGAGGGGCTTGATGTGGGCTAAGCGCCATGTATGGAGACTTCACATGACCATGAGGTGGTCACACGATTTTGATTCTTTTAGGGGATCCACAAATCTTCGACCATCCTCTTCTCCCCTAATTTCATGGGAAAGATAATACCCATGTTCAGGTATTTCTTCCTTTATGATTTTTTTGTGCTCATTTAGCAGGTGTCAACAAACCTATGGGTGTATGGATGTAAGGATGGATTCTTTGTGTTACGGTTGTGGATATATAGTGTTTTGGTTGTGGATATATGGTGATGTAGTTATATACATGTGGTAATACACTTGTGGATATATGGTGATGCAGTTGTAGAGATTTGGTGATGTGGTATGTGGTGGTGGGATAATGGCCACAAATATGATATCATGATCGGTAGATATGTGGTTAGTTGTTGAATGGAGTGATGGTTGATGATATGTTGTTAATGTTGTTTCATTCTCACATATTTGGTCAGTTTGTGAGGGATTATCCTACCAAATTTCTATCAATTTTCATTGGACTGGTATCTAAACAGATAGGTGGGAGAGATGGTGAATTTATGGACCTTTTTTTATTTTGATGATGGTTGTGGTGATAATGATATTTATCAGTTACTAGTTATGGAAATAGTTAAATAACATGGTTGGGAAATGGTTGAGGATATTGTGGAAGATAGATGAAGTTGTGGGAAATGGTGTATAATATGGTGTTTAATGATTATATTTCTTAGGATTATTTCTAATTATATATGTGTTTATGCTTTACTTGGTCAATATCACTCTTTATTACTCTTTCATATTTATTACACATGGATGCTGATTTTTTTAGAAGGATAATACTATTGAGTACTCTCAAGTGATCACACATCCATAGTTTACAAAGAGTTTTCCTAGATAGTCAAAGGATGACACAGACTACTATTTTGATAACTTGGATAGTGATTTTGGATGATTTGGGGTTTTGGGAGCTTGTACCTACAAGTATTTTTATGATGATTTTAGAACATATATATAGGTGGAATTTGGGTTATGAATTTTGGTTATGGAGAATTACATATTATTTAATGGAAATATTTTTTATTGATTGGTGGATTGTTTTTGAGAGGGATAGTTTGGGTTATGTTTAACACTGAGGGGGGGGGGGGGGGGTGGGGGTAAATTAGTGTTGGTAAATTTTTATCTAATTTAATCTTTTAATGCCTTTATTTTTTACCTATGTTATTGGTTAACTGATTGGACCTCTCAATTTACCTTCTCTCCTTAATTTTCCATTAAATACATCCAAACACACATACATACAAGGAGAACAACAGATTTAAAAAGTTTACCTTTCAAAATGAAATTCCAATCCTTGGTGTGATCTAAAAAGCCCATGATCATATGATCCACTAGTATTAACTTGTGATAAAAAATGAGAACGGATTATCTAACACTTAGTTTACACATCTATCGATATTCTATAGTGAATCCCATAATTTAATATCACCCCTATAGGTATTTATACTTCCTCCTAAAAGTGTATAATAAATATCCAATAACAACAGGAAAGTACTTCACTAGTGCAGTCCCTACAAGTTATTTATATGCTACCAGAGTCTTAATTCTACTCTCTTAATTTCACAACATCATTCCAGAAACACTTATTCACTGAAAATAAGTTGAAAGATACTATTTATTTCTCATACACAAATTCAAGATTCCTATTCCTTCAGTGAAAAATGGAACGAACAACACCCTCTTCTTATTCCCTCATCCTCTTCTTCCTTTTTAGGCTAATAGTACTATACTAGGACATTATTATCTTCTTTTATACTTTTAAACATAGAATTTCTTCATAATTATAGCAGTGTCTAATATCCTATCTTCTTCAATAATGAAATATTTTTTTATTTGATGTAGTATCAACTCTCAAAATCTCACCATATTTTTTATTTCAACATATAGAATATATGGTTTACTATTTAAATTACCTTATATTCCCTTAATATTATATTTTTATATCTATTAATTTAACGGCGTGAATATGTTATTTTAAATATCCACAAATTACAAGATTTTAAAATTCTTGAAACTTTGGATTTTGATTATTTTAAACACCTAAATACTCAGATCCCTTTGAATCTTTTGAAAAATTGCTTCTTTCTAAAACTATCTGAAAATGTATATAGACATTAAAAACTATAAATATTCTTCAAATACCTTCAAAAACTATCCTTTAAAGTTTCTCCTTTATTCCACAAAACACACTCTAACATAAACATATTCATGCATCCATGCATGTATCATCTATGGTTATTATTCCTTCATTCAAGGCATGAAAATACATGTGAATTCTTATTCACTATTCATTATATACTATAATCATGATAAATAATATCAAGATATTTATGTTAATTAATAATATATTACCTAGAATCAATAGATATAAAATCCTCCAGAATATATTAATATATTTCTCCCTTCTTAAGGTTCTATGAAATATACTTTATGATGATTGAGAACTATGAAATATTCATGAACCTTACATTCTTTATAAGGTTAAATTAACCAAATGAGAATATCAACCTTACAAGTCTTGGGAAATTTTGAGGAATAAACCTTACAATAAAGAAACCTTATGATTCTCCTTTATCAACCTGATGGAGAATAACCCAAACCTTATGAAATACATACATAAATATTCTTATTTTTATTGTATAAATTCATTAATAAACTTTTGATAATATTATTCTAGGACTATCCCCACCGAATTCATATTTTAAATAAGGTATATTAACAACTTTTGGTGATATTGTCCTATAATAATTTTTACCTTTTTCGGATTCACTATGACCATTTTCTATCTCCCGTTTTCTAGTGAACTGATGAACATCTTCTAGAATCAAGAGCTCATTATGATGAAATCATGTAAGATCCTTTTGATGATCCTATCAAGCATATTATAATAACTATTCAATATGAAAACATTGGTGTGGAGTGGAATTATATGCATAAGGAAGATAACTAAAATAGCGGTGTATCTGCTGAAAATCACATGGGTTTTAAAGGATGAATAATATAAGTGTTTATTGAACCCCATATAGATTTCTCAGTGAGGATATAACTTACTTATCACCTGCATCACTCCATTGATGGATCAAACAAATCCCATAGGGCTTCCTCGCATAATGATTCTACTTTGTCACCCTACATTTTATCTATTTCTCTTAGCTACACCCTACACTATACTCAATCCAGTTCTAACTAGTATCATCCTTCACACATTCCTTTCTTACTAGATTTCCTTTAATATTAGACAACTTTATTTTATGGATGGCTAATTGGGTAGTGCTGGTTTGAGGGATGGCTATATTTTTTTGTATTTTTCTACCTCTTAAATTCCCTTTCTAAATTCACCAGCAATCTGTATAATAACATATAATAATGTCTTTCAATTCAAAAACATGAACACTAATTTTATTTATATTTCCCATACATAATATAAATATTTTTCATATAATTTTTTACTCTTTAATATTATTAACACAAGAATGGAACTATTTAAAAACCTTCATAATAGAGATAGACAATTGATCATTATAAATTCTTAGTGGAACTCAAATACCTCAAAAATATCTTTTTTCATTTAATATGAATTAATATAAAATCCTAGAATATAAGGGAAATATATTCTATTATCATATAAACAATGAAAATCACAATCCAACTTCAAGGTGTGTCTTTTAATAATTTTTCACACAATATAAATCAACACCTTACTTGTTAAATTCTTCTTCTCAAAATTCTTAGGAACTCCAACTAACTTACAAGCAATTATTAATAAATACATATTGACATAAAACTTAATGAAACTTCATGTTCATTGAAAAAAATACAACACACACACTAAGTTGGACTAATGGACTCCTCTTTGTATTTTTTTGTTAATACCAACTCCAAAATTATATTTCAACAAGTGTTAATCTTTTTTCTCAATTTTTTGTCTATTATATTTACTTATCTACCCTTTTTCATCAAATCATTTCAATTTTAATCTCTCCCCTTATTGAAAATAAATTAAAAGTGCATTAGAGAGGATGGAATCGATGCATTCTCAAGCAGCAAGCCACAAATCATCTCTCTTTATGTAATTGTGATCCATAATTGGTCGAGACAATAAGAGGACTTGATTTAGATAAAAAAAAATTCCATTATAAAAGGAATATCATACCTACTAAGATAACTAGGGGTGTCCATTGGTTAAGTCAAGTTGGGTCGAGGGTGTTTTGGGGCTCGACCTAACCAAAAGAGATCAGGTCGGGCTACTCGATGCATGTCCAAAGGACCCAAACCAACCCAACCCATCATGTGTTGGGTTAGTTTGAGTTGAGTTATATATGTAAAACCTAACTCAACCCGACCCTACCCAATGGAACTGGACCTAGACATGGACCCAAACCCCCTATCCTCTTGCAACAACCCCCACCACCTATAGTAGATCCCAAGCCCCCACCCCCTACAACATTCCCCCAACACCCCCATCCCCACCCCACCCCCACCCCATATAGGAGCCCCACCCAGCATAATCCCCCCAACACCTACCCCGCCCCCACCCCGCCCCCACCACTTGAAGTATCCCCCAGACCCCCCCCCCCCCCCCCCACCAGCATCCCACAATAGCCCCCCTGCAATAGCCCCTAATTGTAAATTTATATATAAATCAGTTTGAGAAATTTGAATCATAATATTCATGAATAGTCAGTTATTGAATATACTGGACTCACCTATATATTATGATTAAATATCCAAATATAGAGTTATAACGCCACTTGATATATCTAGGTAACAAAAATTTAAGAACTGGTTTGAAACCATAATTACTACGGGTAAATATCTATTATAAAAATCATATAAAATAGTCAAAAAAACACACAAAAATCAAGGGTCATACCCTTAAACAATAAAAAGTGTGTTACACTCAAAAGGATTTCCTCATATCAATGATTAAGAATCACTGAACTATCTATATTCCATCATTACCCAAATATCATATCTCATAACCCATAATCATTATAACTTGAAAGATTCATCCCAGGAGCCTCACTTTAGTATCTATAGACATTACTGTTATTTAAGATACCACTATCCAATCCCATCAATGATCAATTTCCATGACACCAAATCCATAATAAAACATCTTAAGATCAGAAAACTGATTCCCTACCATGAAACTCTTATGTTTCAACTTATTTTAGACTACACACCATCCTATTATTCAATCCAAACTTTCAGAAATGTTCCAGTCACCACATTTAGAACACTCTGTAGATTCATCAACAACTATATCGATCCACTCATCTTCTTGTTGTTTTGTAGAACACAATGTTTGTCTCATCATATTTCATATTCATAAAAGGCTATAAATCATCACTCAAATGAGCTTCCCTTCTTATTTTAAACATGATGCACAAGGCCATTGGTCATTTAAAATACCACCCTGATACTTCATATCTCATATCAATTATACCTTGTTCTACTGATTCTTAGTGGTTAAAAAAACCCAACCAATTATTATATAAAATTTTCTCTATAAAATGAATGACATAACATTGAAGGGTTAAACCACATATCTACATTTAAATCAAATTAATATGTATCACACATTTCCATTGGTCATCTCATACCCAATCACACCAAAAGTGTGATCATTCATCAAATCATGGTAGAATATCATGACTTGAAAAAAAATTATTGAGGAAATGTAAAGAGTCCTTGAATCTAGTACGATATCAATTACCATAAAATTAATCAATTCACTCTAAGAAATATGTTTCAAATGTTATCCATGGTTGACCATACCTAACTATTATTTAATCTCACCATCCTAAGATATAAATTAGGTCATCCGAACCAATATAACATGTCTATTAGGTAAATACTTACTCTCTTATCCCCAATGCGGGAGAGTAATTAAAGAAATTCTCCCATAATAGTGAACCAGTTCCACTATTATTTATTGAATCATATACCTGAGAAAGCATAAACCTCATTGAAATCACACCATTTAGTGAAAATCACACCTCTATGATTCATAACCCAATTATCATAGGCTCAATGCCTAATTAAGTGATGATTCTTTCTATTCATATTAATCGCATATCTCACCAGAATCATGATTTGTACCTTAATTTATCAGTATACCCATGGATATCAATAGGATTAAATTCATCACTCGACCACTTTTCACCTATCTATTAATCCAATAACCCTAAGTATCTACCTATACATTTCAAATATATGGCATCCATATCTAAGGGATAACCCATCACTCTCTTAGCATACTTTAATAAATCAAAATTTATCTAGTAAATAAATAAAGAACATCCAATAACTCTGGTCACATAATAACAACAAAGAAATCACCGATACCGGTAAAATTATTTAAAATGTAAACACAAACATGCACTCTGACTCACATAGGTTCATGAAGAAATTTCCTGAGACTCTATCATTTCTTATTAATAGAAACCATCAAAATAGTAATATATAATGTCCATCAAAGTCATGAAATATTTTAAAGAATACCGTGAACCTACAAAACTGATTATTAAAACCTAAATTCAAATGTTAATAGTGATACTGCACTAGAGAACATCATTATAAACTAAAAAACATTAATTAGGTTCCATTAACAAGCATGTTTACTATAAAAAAATTAATGAATTGTAAAAACATAAAGGCGATGTAATAAGAATTTGAACATACCAAAAGGAATTTTCTTATTCATGCATCAAAAGTAATAATAATCCTGTAAAGAAATTCATGGCCTAAAAATACATCAAACCAAACTAAGAAGTTATCATCCACAAAAAGCTTCAGGCTTTGATCCTTATCAACATACAACCATCTATATCTTTAAACAATAATTTCTATATAAATTTAAATCAATAATTGAACAAATTTTAAGTCATATTAGTATTATAGAATAATAACTGAGTAATCAAGAGGACTTATAGACTTTTGTAATATTTGTTTTTATAATCCAAACCACATAACCATCCCACTAGATTCCACTAACTTGATCATTTTAAATGATGATTTTTTATTTTCTTAACAATAACATTAAGAAACATATACATGTTCAATTCCATTTCATATAAAATAAAATAATTATAACAAGGAAAAAAAAGAAAAAAGTAAGAATAAAACCCTACAATTTTTGAGGTACAAAATATGGAAATGTTAATCTCTCCACTCATTTATGGATCATGTCAATTTATATATCATGTAATGTAATACAAATAAGTGTGAAACCAGTGGGGTTTCAAGTGTTTTAATGTTCAGTTTGAATTTAATGACACATGTTGGATCAAATCATGACGAATAAATATGTCAAACACTTGAATTTTCACTCACCAAATTGAATCGGAAACTTTTTGGGTATAAAATATAAGAGAGGAGTGGTGTTAAACTTCAAAAGTAAAAATCATGGTTGTAGGCTCTCAGGTTTCATGAGAAAACCAAACAAGTATAGTTTTAATAATGTAGAAAGGTTTTAGTTGATCCAATTTTTCAATTGATATTCCATAAAATATATACAAAGAGTAAAATAAAATGGAACTTTTTTCAGGGATGCAGGAACAAAAGCACTATATTATTTTAAAATAATTTGTAAAACAATAATAAATTTATAACTTAATGAAGAGTAGTTCATAAACATTTTATTATTCTATTTTAGACAGTGAATCTTTGATCATGAATTGTGGGGGATGATGACATATATTATAAAAACAAAACGGAAGAAAGAACAAGTCAATATTTTCTCTTTCAAATAGAGGTTTATAATTGATAAATGTCCAATAATAAAAAATCATTATATTTTTAATGGTACCTGATTCAATCAATGAAACTTTCTCTAGATTATTTCTAAGTTCAATTTATTTACACTTTCTAAGCCAATTTTTTAAGTAAATTAATGCCTCAATGGTGTTGGGATTCAAACAACCACGAAAAAAATCAAGGACTCATCCTCCTATACTAAAAGTGCACTCTGAAGATACTATAGTTACAAGAATTACTAGAATATCTATAATAATGCATGAGATAACATGATACTTTATTTCCTTTCCTTTCCACCAACTTAAAATATAAAATCTATTGAAATCATCCTCAAAATCATCAATCTCTAGATATATTTCTAGTTCATTCCTTATTTGTTTCAATTTCATTTTCCTTTTATTTGATATATACGCATCCTTCCATTTCTAATCATCCTCACTATTGTTAATAGCATCATGAATATGTGAATCTTGATGAGAAATTGACTCACATTTATCAACATGAATGGGATATTTTTATTTATAAAACTCATAGAGATTATTCAGAACTTCTATTAATTTAATGATCAACTCATTCTTGTATTTATCATCAAACATAATTTCAAAACTATCCTGAAAAAATTCTAATTTATATTAGGGATCATGAACAACCACCACACGTAAGAGAGAATTAAAATTGGAACCAATACCCCAATACTTTTCCAACTTAACCTCTATTTCAATATACATTTCACTCATAGTAATATCATTACTTTTAATACATTTCTTGATTTTTCTATATATGTCACAAATATTATGAAAGAAAGTGTGACATGTCACATGTATAGAACTGGAAAAATCAATAACTCTATCATAAAATATTCTTACAAACTTTACAAATACATGAGCACCCTCCCAATCATTTTTGTTGGATCCCCACCTTCATAGAAAAGAGAACTCCTAAAAATTACATCCTCCTAAATGTGAATAAATAATTTATCATACTTCTCTACAACATACAAAAAAAGTAACAAGAATTACACCTAGTAGACACATCAAGAATGATGTCATGTTTACTAGGATTTTTTAACTCCTCAATGATGCTCTTGAAAATCCAATCTAGATGGTGAACTTCTAAAAAATTTCCAGGAAACTCTGATTCTAGAAATTGATGTTGATATTTATTTTACCCCATCACTAAAAATAAGGTTTAAAATATGTGCACATCATCTCATATGAATATACTCTCTATTAAGAAAATACCCATTCCAATCATTAACCCTCATCACCAAATAACTGATCATTGTATTATTAGAACTATCATTGTCTATGGTAACAATATTAATCCTTTCAATCCCCCAGTGTTTCAATGTTTGTTCTAATACTTGGATAATTTTTTCCTCTTTGTGATCTTAAATAAGAAAAAATAGGATTGTTTTTTATTTAAGATCCAATTATCATCAATAAAATGTGAATTCACATACATATAATTCAGATTCTGAATTAAAGTCCATGTGTCGATGGTAAGGCATACCATATGAGGGAACATATCAAACATAGAATTAAATTTTTCTTTTTTAGTAAAATATAACTACAAGAAATCCCTAGAAACTTTTTTTCTAGATGGAACTTGAAATTGAGGTTTAAAATATTCAAAACATTCTCTAAAACCATGATTATCAATACATTTAAATGATAACTCAACAATGATTATTATTTTAGCAAGATCTATTCTACACTCTTCTTGGTTAAAATAAGCTATAAAAGTTTTAATTGTCCCATCATCCTCATCCTCACACTTCTTTTTAAGACCAATAATGGTTTGAATTTTTTCTATATTTTTGTGAGGATTTTTTTTCAATACCTATTAAAATTACTAGTTCTATGTTTTCCAAAAATTGAAGAATAATCTTTTACACTATAACTACAAACATAACTTCCATTTTTTTTATGAAAATTGATCTCGAGATTGAGAAACTCTTGAACCAATATTAGGTTCAGTAATTGTTACCTTCAGATACCTATTACAATTAGTTTCATCAACTGGTATGCTAATACTCTCCCTTCTATTTCTATAATTTAATATGTAGTTGGAGTATACCCCATAATAATTTGGGTTCCTATAGAAACTAGAGGATTAGAACCACTTATTTTTTCACCTTACATGAATGGAAAGACTATGTCTACTATGATACACCCTTGAAAGAAGAAGAAGAAATTGGTTTGAGTGGGTTTTATCATTAGAAATAAAACATAATGGGGAAGAAAATAATAACTAACATGATAAAAAAATAACTACTTAACACTCTAGACCACACACACGATATCAGGGGGGTGAGGTGAGATAAGATTGATTTCTCTCTATTGCTCATGAAGGAAGGTTTTGGGGGAGGAGACGAGCGAGGGGGATTTTCTAGGTGGGTTTAGAGGTGTGAAAGGACGTAGGAGGAGAAGAGGATGGAATGAGGGTTGTATTGAAATGGAAGGAGAAGACAGAATAGAAAGCGAGGGGGTGGGAAGCTTGGGGAATGGGGAGAGGTAGGGAGTAGGGTTTTGTTTCGTTATTTGCTCACGAGGTAAGGAGGAAGGAAGGAAGAAATAGGGTCTCATCGGAGGGGGGGAGGAGGAGGAGGAAGCGAATGAAATGTGAGGGAAGGAGGGAGGGTAGGGGAGGGAATTAATGAGATCAAGTTGGGATTAGTGAGGGTTTTTTATACACCCATCAGGTCATGGGCTGGGCTGGGTATATATGTTTCCAACCCAAGTCCTGACCTAACCCATGCACGAGTTGACCTGACATAAACCCATCTCAACCCGATTGTGTCGGGACGAACTCGTCAAGTTGGGTCGGGTTTGGATACCCCTAGAGATAACACTAATTTGAACCTATATTCAATTTCCATTAAAACATTTTTAGGTCGATATAGGTGATTGATAACAATTTTAATAAATATTATTACAAAATATTCTAACATTAATTATTGTACCCACTTAAACACATAGGTTAAAAACATTCCAGTAGAATTATCTAGTTTTAAATTTTAGAAAACAACACTAAATATTATTTAATTGTTCAAATTTATGTTATTGTTTATTTTCTTCCCACTTCCTTGATGTTAGGATTTTATCATTTCAACCAAGGATAAGAGAATATTAAATCACACATTTTCAGTGACATATTTTCAAGAACCATACAAAAATTAAAATTTGTATGAAGTAATAGTTTTGGAAAATTTTAAAAACATTATTCACTTGTCTCTCCCTCAAGGTGACACTTTATATAATATTTATCATGTCATATCTATTCCATATATAGATTTCAATATGTAAAAAGTAGATAATTCACCAAATTATATCACTTTAAGTGGCTTTCAAGATTTGATAGTTTTCACATGTTTATCAAGAATGATGTTATTTAACACTTTTTCTATAAAATATCAATTATTGGATCATTCCAGGATGGTGGATTCTTCATTTAGATATCCATTTTTGATACCTTTCAATACTTATCAAGTTATCCTCATGATAAAATGCTTCGCCTTCAATTCAATGCATTGTAAGAACAAAAATCCAACACAAATAATCGTGAATAAGGTGAGACTTTTCTTCTTCAATGTGAAAAAAAGGTTGATAGTATTTTTCTCAACTAAGTTGCTTCATTATTCATGTTACCACATATATTTTTCAAATTATAATTTCATTTGTAAAACATGTATCTATTCAGAGCTTCACCTTATTTGTGTGGTATGATTCCATTTTCTTTAACCATTAAGGTACAAGAATCACTTGGTGCAATCTTAATCTTTTTTAGAATTTTTTCTTAGGATGGTAGGAATTTTAGACAAACCTTTGAGTTTTTTTAGCCTCTTTTAACCTTCCAAAAAACTCTACTACAAATATTATTTCATATTTTTTTAACAACCACTAATGAAATTCAGATTACTCACATTGAATTTCTTTGTTCCCTTTAACACTTGCGTTTACTTATGTTTCTTACATCTATCCTACCTTATCCCAATCAACTGGAAAAATTACCATATATTATTTAGGTACATTAGTAGAATTAATGGACCTTCCATATAGAATCTTGAGAATGTTTTTTAACAAATCATTCCCTTTATATGTAGCAATCCTCTTAGTCTTCTTGATTTTGATTTGAACATAATTTTCCTTCTTCTTTGTGTCCAAGTATTTCTCACTAATATTCTTTTGAAACTTTTAGGGAGTATTCTTATTTTTAAATTCCATCATATTCTTTCCCAAGGGAAACTTTCTTCCTTTATTTAGATTTAGTAGTGTCATATTTTATTTTTTTAGACACTTTCTATTTTAAATTAGACAAGCATGTATCACTCTTATAACAACACTGATTGTGATTTCCAAAATGATCTTTTATTATTTCAAATCTATTTGAAATGTATATATTTTTACCTTTCAACTATGATTTTTCTTCATATTTGGATTACTACACCGTAATTTAGGAATTATTTAAACTTAAACAATTTATAGATTATTCCAAAAATCTAGTTCCTGGTTCCCAAACTTGTTACAATAACAACAATGCCCCACAAATATTGATAGCTTATTATTATATGCATGTTGAACAAATTTTTTTGAATTGATATCTTGATGTTTTTGGTAATTATTAATCACTATTTTAGATTCTTTTGGGGAAATTTATTTTTCACACATTCTTCTATCCACCCTTGATATGGAGTAGGCTTATATCCATTTTTCTTCATTAATTTTTGTACACATTTTTTTGAAACCTTCATTATTTATGAAAATATATTTAGAACAAACTTTAGAAATTGAAATGTTTGGTTCCTCTTCCTTTTATATTTCTGAGGATATATCATTAGATGATCTCCATGTATTACTTTCACTAAATAGTATCCTTTTTGAACATGAATATTCCTATGAATATTTTATGCTATTAAAAAGTTTTCCCTCAAATTCTTATGAAGACTTCACTTACATAATTTCTTGGTTTTATAATTTAACTTCAAACTCAATAAATTTCATATTGAGAATATTTATATCATTATATAATAACTTAAATATATCTTCACAGTCATTCATTATTTCAAATTCATCATCATGAATTTTTAAACTTTCTTATAACATTGCGTTAATATCTTTGATATTCTTGGATTTAACCTCTCGTTGAACATTATTGAAATCAATTTTGTTTTATGATTTTATTCTAATGCATGGATATTCACTTAAAATTGTTTTGTAGGATCATCCTTTTAATGGATTGTGTTAAGAAAATAATTCTAAAAACTTGATATCTTTTACTCAAGTAACACATTCTTATATTATTTGGATATAACCTTTTTTTATATCTTTACACAAGATATAACTTTTTCTTCCAAATCCTTCTCCAATATTTCAAAATTTTCTTCAATATGAGTGATCTATTCCTATATAGTTTTAAAAATCCTACAAATTAAAGAATCTATTTATTTGATAAGATAATACAACCTACCTTTTAATGAATCAACTGATAATTCTTGTGAATATATTGAAATGAGACCACACCTACTAATGATTGGTTATTATAAAGGATATTTTTGGCATGAATTTCTAGATACCTCATGATCTCTAGAATCCCATTATTCTTTTAAGGTATAAATATTTTCCATCACCTTAGTGGTTGGTCGAACCAATTTTTTTCTCCATTAAATTCAAATCTATCTTCTTTACCATTATTTCACAAAGAAAATGAAACTTATTTCTACTTAATTAAGTGGGAAAATATGTTCAATATATTCTTCATTTTATTTTTTCTATTCAATATAGTTTTGGTAGTGATATAATTATGCTAAAAATAATTGCATCTCCTCTAAAATTACACTTCATTGTAAATTTGGAAAGAGACTTAAATCTTTAAAAGGAGAACAAATTTAAAATAGAGAATCCAATAAGAGGTGAACCGAGATCTAATAACAATTAATAGGACCATTTTGAGATATGTTCATCACCAAGAGGGGATGTGAATTAGTGTTGGTGACTTTGTATACAATTTAATATTTTTATCCTTTTTTTATTTACCTCATTCATTGGTTATATGAGTGGATCTCTCATCCACTCTTCTCAACTCCAGTTTTTATGCAACACATCTAAATAGACACACACACACACAAGGGGTATAATAGATTTACAAGGTTCGCATTTCAAAAATGAAAGGTAAATCCTTGGCGTTATCCAAAAAAACCATTGATCATATGGAAAACTAATATCAAATTTTTAGCAAAAACAATAAGGGATTATCCAAAAATCATATTACACATATATTAATAGTGTATAATACATCCATTACTTTAATAGTATCCCAATACATCTTTATATTTCCTCTTGATAGATTATAATACATATTTAGTAACAAAAATAAATTTCTTCACCAATTTAGAATCTGCATGTTATTGATGTATTCCCTAGGTATTCTTCATATTCCCTAAATTTCATAGTATCATGTAGGAAACACTTAATCACTACACCAAACATAAAATATCATCTTTATTTATCTTACAAAAATGTTATAATCTTCTTATTTATGTGAAAATTGGAATGCACAATATCCTTTTCTTCTTCTTCTTCTTTTCCTTCAGTGTAATAGAAAAACATTGAGATATTTTTATCTTTTTTATTGTTTTACACATATGATTTATTCAGAATGTTAGTAGTTTTAAATATCTTATCTTATTTGACACTAAAAGGTTTTTCTATTTGATATAGTATTATCTATCAAAATCTCACAATCTTTTTGTCTTTTATATATAGAATATATATGATGGTTTCCAATATGAGTTACCTTCTATTATCTTTCTCATATCTTCTTTTATATATTAATAAAATTGTGTGAATACATTATTTCCAATGTTCATGAATTATAGAATTTTAAAATCCATAAAATATTAAATTTTGATTATTTTAAATTCTCAAAGACTTAGTTCTTTCAGAATCTCCCACACAAAAAAAATCTTTCCAAAAATATATGAAAACTGTATACAGACATGAAAAACTATCATAGGTTTTCATATTCATTCAAAAACTATCCTTGATAACTTCTACCTCATTACAAGAAACACAATCTAGCATAAACATATGCATGCATCCATACAGGTATCAACTATGTTCGTAGATCCTTCATTCATGGTATGAAATTCCTTATGAATTATTCTTCCATATTTATCATATTCTAGAATCATGAAAAAATTGTATCTTGATATTTATTTCAATTAAGAATAAATTAACCATCATTGATGAATATAAAATTAACTAGAATGTATTATTCTATTAATCACTTTGTAAGGTTCTCTAAAATATATTTTACAACGACTGAGAACCTTATAAGGTTCATGAACCTTATGTGCTTCATAAATTTAAAAGAACATTATGAGTGGATAAACTTTATGAATCTTGGAACATTTTGAGGTGTGAACCTTATGATAAATTCAACATTTTGACGCCCTTTATAAACCTTATAAAGAACAACCTAAACCTTATGTACTCTATACCTAAATCTTCTCATTCTTCTTATAATATTATGAATTCATGCATGAACTTCCAATAATATTCTTCTCAAATTATCTCTATTGAAAACATATTCTAAAGTAGGAAGCTTAATAAAATTTAGAGATCTTCTACTCCTATAATTTTTATCCTTTTATGATTCATTGACACTATTTCTTATCACATATTTTCCAGTAAACTCATAAAAATATTCTTAAATCATGATATCCTTATGATGAAATTATGAAATATCCTTATTACGATCCCAATAAATATGTTATAATAATTATTCAATACAAAAACATAGGCGTGGAGTGAACTTAGTCATGAAATGAAGACAACTTAAATACTTCTATATTATCCCAAAATCGTATGGATTTTAAAAGATAAATAGTGGCTATGTTTAGTGAATCACACATTGATTTATTGGTGGGGGATGAAAATTCTATTTTACCCACAACTCTCCATTGATGGATCAAACAGATACCTTAGGGATTCCTCACCTGGTGGGTCTTCTATGTCACCCCACATGATAACTCTTTATCCTAGGGCCTCCCATGCCCTCCTTAGGCTAGTTCCAACTTGTGTTATCCTTCACACATGACATCCACAATAGCTTTACTTTAATATTAACTAAATTTCTTTGAGGGGTGGTTTGTTGGGAAGTTCTATATTTAGGAGTGACCATATTTTTTTGGCTTCCTATACTGTTTAAATTCCCCTTATAAATACAAAAAAAATTCTATATATTAGAATATAAAAACATGCAATTCCAAAAATTCAACACTCATTTTATTTATATTTCCTCAACATAATCATATAATTTTTAATATAGTCTTATACTCTTAAATAATGTAAACACAAGGATAGAACCCTTCAAACAACTTTGTTATAGTGATTGAAAATTGATTATTATAAATGATCCAAGGAACTAAGATACTTACAAAACCTTTTACCTTCAATATGAATGAATCTATAATACAATTATCCAAGGGAAATATATTACATTGCTATATAATTAATTAAAACTAATTCATAATCAAACTTCAAGGTGTGTCATGCAATCTTTATTTATAAAATATAAAGTAACACCATACTTGTGAACTTTTTTTCTAAAAATTCCCAGGAACTCCAACCAAATTCCAAGACATTATTCTTCAATCCATATTGACATTAAACTCATTGAAACTTCATGTTCATTGATAGTAAATAAAATACACACACAAAGTGGTATCAATGAACCCCCTGGAATTATTTTTCAATATAAACCCCCAAATGATATTTCAATATGTGTTAATCCATTTATTTCTTGTTCATATATCATGTTTTTTTCTCTACCCCTTTTCATCAACTAATTTTAATTTTATTCTTGCATTATTGTTGATAAGAAATACAATGTTTATGAGTGAGGATGGTATCAATCCATTCTCAATAAATATTCCATCAATCATCTCACTCTAAGTATATGTGATCTATTCTCAGTTCATAAAACTAGATGATTTCATTTAGATAATAGAGTTGTTCATTATAAAAAGGACATGATACCAAATTATATCACACTAAATTTAACCTATCTTCAATGGATTTTCAAAAAAATTTCCAGTCAATAAAAGTGGTTAATACCAATTTTCGTAAATATTTTTTTTTTAAAATAAACTTTAATTCCCACAATCACTTCAACAAATAGGTTAAAAATATTCAAGTATAAGTAAAAGATTTTAAAATTCAAAAAATATCTATGAATCTTATTAAATATTTCACATTCATATCATTGGTTGAATAAATTTCCCATTCTTAATGTTTGGATTTGATTCTTGTAACCAAGGATGAGAGAATATGAAATCATACCCTTTCAATGAAATCTTTACAAGAACCTTATAGAAATTTATATTTTTGTGAATTAATACTTCTAGAAGCTTCTAAAAACATTATTCACTTGTCCCCCCTCAATGAGACACTTTACATAAAATTTATCATGGTGGATATGTTCAGCAGATATATTTAAATATGTACTAAGTAGATAATGCACCAAAATGTTTAACTTCAAGAGGTTATCAAAATTTTATAGTGATGCGACCACACACATCACTTAATATGAATAGGTGTTGACCATATTAGATATTTATTATTCCAAAACAACACTTTCTACAAAGGAATAGTAAAGTTTCTATGTCAGGTCAAACCCATAGGGACATATAGAAGATAAGAAACCTTACAATTAAAACACTATAGAAGTATTCCTCACATTAAATCTTCAAGATTGGAATTTTCTAGAACTAGGTAGTTTGGATTTAAATAAAATAACAAAGAAGGGATCAGGGTCAATTTTAGGGATTTAGAAAAAATATAATCCTAAATATATCTTTGTATAATCCTATGGATTAGGTTGTGAAGTGGTGAAAGGGTCACCAATTGGATAAACCTATGCTAAAACTATCCCTTGGTCTAGGTATAGCTAACAACTTAGATGTGTTACACTTATCTTCTATACAGAATGTGTCACAGGATTATGGTCATTTCCTACTCAACTCCAATTAGGATAGGTTCGTTCTATTGCACCTCCCATGGTCAAGGCTATTAAAGAGAATGTAATGAACATTTTTTAACCTAATTAAAGTCCATATGGATACCAAGATTCAATTAATGTATTAATTAGATTTTGAAACACCCCAACTCTGAACCTCTAACCCTATGTGGATTAGATGCACATGGAGGTGTGGATCAAAAACAAAGAAATAATAAACATGATCAGTGTAATCATAAAGTAATCCATAAATAGTAAATATGTAATTAAAATAATAAATAATCAAGATAAAAAATTAAAATCAATGTAAATACAATCAAACACTTACTCAAAATGAATAAAATATGAAGAAAGAGTGATAATAAATGAAGAATGGTGAACAATATCACAAATGAGTTTCAAAACATAAACAAGATCACAAAAATCGAAAAACATATGTAGGATGGATAAAAAATTAAAATTATTTTATAAAACAACTAAATGATTGAATTAAAACCGATTTCGGATGAGAAATAGATGAAAATGAAAGAAGAAATGAGAGAAAAATGTAGGTTTTCCCATCTCTCTATCCACACAGTGAAGCCAAAATATATATAGGATTAAATGATACATGACATGCAAAGCATTAAAATTGTGCATTTTATTTAATTGGATATGGTCTTGACTTTTACACAATGTGTAGGCATTACACATCGTGTACTCCAGATCCAAAATCACTTTCAGAAAATTGGCCTGTATCTTTGAATGGGTTGGATCTCAAACAGAACACATCATGTAAACTCTACATGTCATTTATTTTATTTTATTTCAGTGGGATTATGATTTTGAATTTTTTATGACATGTGACGTATGTACACATCATGTAAGATCTTCACGTCATGTAAAGTCTTCATGGGTTGGTTTGTGGATCTGCAGGAATGTTGTTAATGAGAACCACACATCATATATGTTATACATGATGTGTAAAATCTATTTTTTCAACTTTTTAGCATTTCTTACTTTGTGTCCAAAATTCCTAATTACTATAAAAATAAAAAACCAGTTCATTATTGAATAAAACATGGATAAAACTTAAATGAATGTACCCATAATGTATATATAAATTCATCTTAACAAATTCCCCCATACTTGAAAAATTTCTTATCCTTAAGAAAAAATCATCTCAGTAGGGATTCCAAATTAAACAATTTTTGAAAAAAGAAATATGCATTACAACCAAGCAAATAAAACTAAGTGTAAGTTGAAAATTTTAGTCCTCCAGAATTAATCATGTAGATAAAATTAGTCATGCCTCATAGTCAAGTTATTTATTTATATTATTTATTCCATTAATTACAATTTCATAATTTCTCTTCAAATGATATACCCATTTTTCAATTTATATCATAATTAATTTTCTCTCATCACACAAGGTAAAATGAAACTAGAGTTATGATCATACCATGAATACATGTTCCTAACAATAGGATTTTATGGATTCTAACTTCTCCACTTTGTAAAGACAAATAAAAAATAAATCATGATGGCTTCAACAATAAGGTTATAATTACTCTGAGGAGGAGGATAGGTGGTAATGTAATAAAAAAATAAATCTCAGGAGGAGGGTAGGCTGTAAAGTAAAATGCTTGATAATCATGAATAGTGAAACGATGTAACTCCTCCTGAACAAAATGTGTTCATTCTCCAACCACTCAAAGTGGGTTCATGACTATATAAAGTAAGTATGAATAATGTACCATGTACTTTCCTTTATCTTTTTATTTATTTTTTATTTTTTATTTTTTGAAAAACATGTTTAGGTCAGATCTCACATACATCTCCTAACCACATATGATCCATTATAGGATTCATTGTTCTAGTAACAGTGATTTTGGACCTTTCTAATACACAATCCAATATCATTCTCTCAATTTTTTATTTTTTCATAGGAACATGGTAAGTATAGAAGATTCAAAAAGTAATCATGGACTGCATCATATCAATCTAGTGAATGTGTCACCATAAATATCCATAATAGAAAAATTACATATCCATCAGTAGTGAAGTTTCCCCACACATGTCCAAAGTACAATCATCCATTGTATTAGGAGCAGGGTAGGAAGGGATAAAATGTTTTAAACACTTCCATCCCGAGAATCTTATTCATGAATGCTACAAGATAGATAAAAAAATATGTATAGGTGAGTCTCAGGAAAAAGTGGCTCATAAAGATTTACACAATCATTTTAAAAGTGTGTTTGTTCAATCATATCACCAATAATATCTCAAGTAAAGTTTTTATCAGTTTACATGTCCCAAGTATCTCTTAATAAATATTATTATAAAATTATATAACAATGTAGGTATAGAATCCTTTTGGGAATGGGAGTGTAAAAAAATAATTGTTAATCTCTCAGAGCATAATATCTAGTAATAAGTCAATCAAAATAAATTGCAAGATTTTAAAATTATAATTAAAGTACTCAACTTAACAATCATGCTAAAAATATAAATAGTAATAAAACATGAATTTCAACAATCACCAACCTAAATTTGTATTTTATTTAATTGGTTATAATAAGATTCTAAGTTTAAAGCATTATTTCATTGAGAAATTTATCTTAGAGAAGTGAAAACAAGAAATAATACAAGTGTATATAAAATAAATCTCGAGAAAAACTCCCCCAAATATAAAAAGAGAGTGTGTCTTCACTATTCTGGAAATCATCATGGGAGAGATATGAATATAATTATAGACAAAAAGGAAATAGAAATTGATATTTTAAAAGTATGGAATCGATAGGTCCCTATAGTGAATTTCATTCCATGGGGAAACTTGTTTGATGGTGATATGTAAATTGAGATACCGGTAACTATAGTTAGAAATAAAAATGACCTTCACTAGATTAACCATTAGTCAACATGGGTTAAGTAATTTGGAATCAAATAAATTGGTAGGTGCATATAGTCAAAATAAGAGACCGCAACTTTGAAAAATACAGTGAGGGAGTATAGTGAATTTTTGGATGACCTATGAAAAAAATGTAAGAAAAAGAAAAACAATGATCCTAATCACATAAATGAAATAAAGAAAAAAAATATTGGATGCGACTCATAAAGTTCTAACAAATTCATCATCATCCAGATGGATGGATAAAGGAATCGATAAATTTTTTCTATCTTCTTAGAGGTACGATATTGCCTATAAGAACTGGTGGTTGTGCCATCAATATTATATGGAATCTTGGTTGTATTAACCACCTCAAGATGATACTGACCATGGATCTTGTGCTGTAGGAAGAGAATCCAAGAACATCATGAAGGGGACCCCTACTGAGCATGGATATCAATCTTTATCTCCTCAACCTGTCTCTATAGGTCTGTGATATGCTGATAAATCTTGATTAGGATACTAGAAGATAACCTAAAGGGCTCATCAGTGACCATAGAATAAGTAGAAGAGATAGATATTGTGAAATTAATGCAGCAGTGAAATTTAAATAAGCCAATAAGCAGTTCATTCAAAAATGATATCCCATATATATAAGCAATGATTCATCAGTGAAAAAGGAATACAAGTAGTAAAAAAATGAACATAAAAACATATTATAAAAGGGGTGGGGACCAAGAAATAACTAGACAGTAAAATTAATATCAATGATATTCACATCAGAAGTCCCCTCTAGAATAGTGGGTGCCTGTAGATTGCCCGCCCTATCGATGTCATCTATGGTGAATGGAGATAGTGTATAGAACACTTTGGTGGGTGTCGTGGAGATGGAATTAGGATTGATCAAGGATGGAGGGGATGATGTGATAATCCTTAATGAGTCAGTGTGTTTGAATGTTGGATTGATCAAGGGTACCTCAGATGGAGATGGAATGGTGGGGTACTTTCCCCATCTAGCCTGCTCAGATATGTACTCATATTGGGCAGTAGAGTCAGTGAGACTGATAGAAAGGTTGGATGGGGGATGTGGTGTGTTAATGGATGTAGAATATGGAGTAGAAAGTGGGTGTGGGAGGGAAGATGATGGGGATGGTGGAGGGGTAGGGGTAGTGAAATGATATGGGTCTATGAATGCAATGCAAAGACAATGAAAAAGATGTTGTTGGTTCTTCAGGATGGGCTGGATAAATGGGAAGAGGTATTTGGGAATGGGTGGTGGGTGGATAGATGAACATGGGTATGTGTGGTGGTGGTGAAAATAGGGGGATGGGTTACAGTGGTAGTAGGGACAATGATGGTGATAAGGGTAGCAACAATGGATGTAGAGGAATGGACAAGTGAGGATGGATTGACCGTATGCTTGGCTTGGGCATCATTATTATCCTCAACATATCCCGATTCCCATCTATAGATACCCCCACTCATTATCATCAAACCCATATCATGAAGAAAAAGCTGGCTGATACTCTCCATTGGGTCGAGGGATGTGTGAGGCCAAGTAGCTTTAAAGGCACTGAGATGCCTGGTCAGATTGGTAATGAAGGAGTATCCCATTAATGTACATTGATTCCTCCTTGATTAGGTAAGGTAGAAAACACTAAATTTATAGACCATGTTGATGGATGGGCCACACATGGATGAAAAATGAATGATCACCTCTATATAGATAACACTCCCTTAAGCATCACCTCAATCTATCCAGGCGTGAGCTAAATCCTGATGAAGGATTCAAAGGGTAACACCATAAAGATGGGTCCTCTTCATCGTGAAAGGATCATAAGGGCTCTACTGATCTCGATATATCCTTTTCTAAATCCATGTAGTATATATCTTTTTCAAATCATGATATAGAGTTGGAAAAACCGGGGAGGAGAAAAATTTGGTAGAGTAAATGCTGAGGTTGATGCTAAAGTTTCCCAAGGTGAGCTCCTATGAACCAGCACCATGTCTGAACCTAACAAAGTAAATGGATAGATCAAACATGACTAGAAACTTGATGAATATATCCTTTAATGTCTCCATACATATTTGGGAAATGGGTGAGAGGTGTGACTAGTTTATGAGTTCAAGTATTTCTTGGTGAATGTGGATCCTCTCAAACATGGTGAGGTCTAAGCTTTTGTTGGTCTTCATTAGCTTTTCCTAGAGATGGACCAACCTGAACTGATGCTCAGGTGTAGATAAATGAAAGCAAGGATGAAGGGGGTGGAAGGTAGTTCCTAGAGACCCACTGGATGAATATTGTGAGTCCTTGTAGGTGGAAGATGAAGTAGAGTTGCTGGCAGAAGAGGAGGTGGAAGGCTCGATGGATGGTGGAAAATAAACGGCCTACCATTGCTTGGGTGGTGGTGGTGTCTCATCAAAATCAGTAATACATTTAATAGGATAGGTTCATATGGTCTTGATGTGGGCTATGATAGAGGAATAGGAAGGAGCAAGGGACGAAGAGGAGTTTAAAGAGAGGGGAGGAAGAGGGATGACCGATAGTGAAGGGTGACATTGAGTGGTGGTTCAAAAGTGGGGGGGTCGAACATGTGAGAGGGGAAGGGAGGAGGGAGGTAGTGATCATGAACCTAGGATTAATGGGATATTAAAGGTACAAAAAGTTACATTCCATATAATGGATACATGACATGTAAATCTTGGTTTTTTATTTTTTTATGACCATTGACATTTACACACTATGTAAGGGTTACATGACATGTATTAGGACTTTTGTGCCCATTTTGAGCCAGGTCTTGTTAACAAGCTTCCATAAGCACAAAATTTTATTAAAGGATAAAATAACTTATTTTATCCAATTAAAACTACCCTGGTTTTCCACCCTTTTAGTGGTTCATTTAACATTGAGAGCTAGACTCTTTTCAATTTAGCTTAATTTGATATTGATGATTCACCCCGTGTGGAATTGATCCAGGTATAATTTTAACCTTTCCCATTAACTTTTAATGGTGGTTCTCCTCCTTTATAAATTTCAATAGCTCCATAAGGGAAAAACTTAATTATTTATTAAGGACCCATTCATCAATATTTTAGCTTTCTAGGGAATAATTTTAATTGAGAATTGAATAACATAACTTTATTCCCCTGCGTGAAGATTTAACATGTAATTATTTGGTCATGCCACTTATTTGTCTTTTCTTTATAAATTTTGGTATTCTAATAATAATCCTTCCTAATTTCTTCTATATCATCTAGTTAGAAAATAATAACTTCTATATATTTTTTAGAATCAATGTTCAAATATTTTATTTCCTAATAAGAGTGGTGCTCTAATTCTACTAGAAAATGGAATAAATTCCCATAAACAATTTGGAATCCAGTGGTGCCTATGGGTGTCTTGTGTGTTATGTGATATTCCCAAAGTGACTCATCTAGTTTGATACTCTAGTCCTTTTGACTTGTGTTCACTATATTTTCAAGAATTTGTTTAATTTTTCTATTTGAAAATTCAACTTGTCCGCTCATATTTAGATGGTAGGGAATACCAATTTTATAGTTAATGTCATTGTTTTTTAGAAATAATTTCAAAACATTATTTGTAAAATGTGTTCCTAGATCACTAATGAGTAATCAATGGAATCTTAATCTTGATATGATATTTTTATTTATAAAATTCATGACCAGTTTTGTTGTGTCATGAGTGGTCACCTCATATTTTACCCATTTTGAGACATAGTCAACACTAACCAGGATATAAATATTCCCATGAAAATTAGGGAATGGTCCGATAAAATCAATCCCCCATACATAAAAGAGTTCAACATATAGAATTGTATTTTTGGATATTTAATTTATTTTTTCAATGGTGCCTTTCTGCTAGCACCAATCATAGTTTTCAAAAAAGTTCATTATATCTTGATGAAGCATGGGCCAAAATAAACCAATTTGAAGGATTTTATCCATGGTATGTTTAGGTACATGATTCCCTCTAGCTGGTGATGTATGAAACATTATGAGTATTATTTGTACTTTGTCTTTTTGGGATGTATCGCCACATTAATCCATCAACAAAATGATTAAAAAGTATTGGATCATCCCAATAGTAATGTGATGCTTCGATTAAAATACTTTCCTTTGCTGATATGTGAAGTCTGGGTAGAGTGATCCCATGGTTAGATACTTTAAAATATCTAAAAACCAAGGAGAATCTTGAGTATTTATCATGAAAAGGGTTTTTTTGGAGAATTCATCCTCGATGTCAAGATTATCATCATCCTTATTACTAGAAAATGGAGGTCTAGATAAAGGATCAACGATAACATTCCCAGTCCCTTTTATATCCTTGATTACTATGTCCAAATATTATAGAATTAGGATCCACCATATCAAATGTGGTTTATATCCTTTTTTATTCAGTAGATATTTAAGTGGTGCATGATTAGTGTAGACCACTTCTTTATGCAATACAATGTATGAGAGAAGCATTTAAAAGCATAGAAGACTTCCAAAAGTTCCTTTTTGGTCTTTATATGATTTACTTGAGTGTCATTCAGTGTGTGACTAGCATAATATATGAGAAAAAAGATATTTCTGAATAAATTTCCTAATATAGTGCTAAAAGAATTATCATTTTTCACACATTAACTCGAAGTCCTTTTCCCAACCTGGTGAAATGATGATAGGAGAAGCCACTAGGAATTTATTTAGGGTATTGAATTCCTGACATTCTTTAGTGAACTCAAAAATATCGTCCTTCCACAATAAGTGTGTAAAGGGGAGGGATAATTCCACAAATTCTTCAAAAAAGTGGTCGTAGAATCCATCATGGCCTAGAAATATCCTTATTCATTTCATTGTTGTAGGCTTGGGTAAGTTTTTTTATCACACTGATTTTTTCTAGATCAAATTCCATGCCTTTATTTGAAATTTTATGTCTAACGACTATGCCTCCTTAGACCATGAAATGAATTTTTTTCTAATTTAATATCAAATATTTTTCTTCATATCATTTTAAGAATAAATCCAAATTACTCAGGAACTCCTCGAAGGATCTTCCATATACTAAAAACATCATCCATGAAGATCTCCAGGAACTCCTCCACCATATCATGGAATATATGTGTTATATACCATTGAAAATGTGCTAGTTAATTACACATAATAAATTATATACATCAATAGGAAAATTTTATTAAAGTACTAGTGAATGTATCTTTATAACAGTTATTTAGATAAACTACAATTTGATTATATCATGAATATCCATCCAGGAAATAATAAAATTTTGTCCCTACTATTCATTCCAATATTTGATCCATAAAGGGTAGTGTAAAATGATATTTTTAGGTCTCTATATTATGGTTCCTATAATCGATGCATACTCTCAATCTAGTGATGGTTCGTGTAGAGATCAGCTTATCTTCAACATTTTTTCCCAATTATTAGGCCACCCTTATTTGGAATGAATTTTTGTGTAATCACTCATTCACTGTCAAATATTTGAAATATTATTCTAGCATCTAGATATTTTTTCAATTTTTTACTAACCACATCTTTTATTGGTGGGTTGAGTCTCCTCTAGGGTTGGAACATGGATTTATTTCCTTCTTCTAACAAAAGTTTGAGGGTGAATATTTTGGGTCTGATCCCCTTAATGTCATCCAATCCCTTTGAAATAGAGTTCTTATAAATTTTTAGGACTTAAATCAACTTTTCCTCTTGTTTTTTTATTATATTTGAGCTGATAATGACTGGATGTGTTTTTGAAGTCTCTAAGAATGAGTATTTGAGTGTGATAATCATAGGCTTTAGTTCCAATATTGGTGGATTGATGACTAAGAGTATTAATAGATGGATAGCGTCCCTTGTCACTGGTTCAAATTAATTTTCATTCCCATGATCACTACCTTTTTATTCATCAGGAGACAAGATCTCTCTGTCATCCTCAATGGTTATGAACTCATATCTCTCATAAGTAATAAATATTACTTGAAAGTATTTATAATTATTTCATGACTGAGCAACCTTTTCTAAGTAAAACATAACTTTCTCATCTTCAACTCTAAATATCAATCACCAATGATTTACATCTATCAATTCCTTCTTAGTGTCGAAAAATGGGCATCCTAGAATAATTAAAACATCTCCTTATTCTTCCATGTTTAGAATAAGTAAATCCATAGGAAAGATAAACTATCCAACTTTGACTAAGAAATCCTTGAGACGTCCTTGAGGATAATTGATTGATAAGTCAAACAGTTTAAGTGCCACTCTTGTTGGTTTTAATTCATTGAGCCCCATCTTTTGGAATACACTCATAAAAGTGAGGTTAATGCTTTCACCTGGATCACACAATGCTCTTTCAAAGTTTCATTCCCCAATAGTTCATGAAATCAAGAAGCTATCAAGGTATCACACCTTAGGGTGAATATTTTACTAAAAAATAGAAGAATATTCTTCCTTTAAAGAAATGGATCCTAAGTTTTCTATATTACTTTTTGGGAAAGCAATTATTATATGTATTTGGAATAGGCAGGTATCTGCGTGATATCCTCAACGAAGGGGATATTGATGTGTTATTTTTTTTACATCGCTAAAAATTTATTATAATACCTCTTAATATTTACTTGCCTCATTATTTATGGGATAAGAAGAGGGTATTTTTATGATGGTGTTCCTATATATACTTCTTCCTTTTTAGGTTGTTCTTTTATTGGAGTTTTTAATAGCTTCTAATTCTGTATTTATTTCTTGACCAGCTTCCTTCATGCTATCATTATCATCCTCACTGATGAATTTTTCATGTTTCTCCAATTATTACAACTTATTTTCCTTTTCTTTTAATGGTTACTGAAATTCCAGCACTTTCCCACCCCTAAGAACCACTTACTTTTCCTATTCTCTAAAGTGCGTCTCAGTGTTACCATGAAACTTACTCAGTATTAGATCTGATAAGGTCTTTGAGATTTGACCCATTTGGTGCTCAAGATTGCATAGGTAATCTCTTTGGTTTTGAATTTACATATCGGTATTGGTCATTATATGATCTTATTTTTGAAGAAATATGGAGGGAATGTTTTCAATATTAGACTACAGAGTTGGACATTGTTGTAGTGGTCTCAGTGGAGTTGGTTGGAATTTCTATTGATATATTGGGGGAAAGGGTTGATGAGGTATTTTCTGCTGTGGTTGGGGAGATGGAACTTGATCTAGTCACCCATATAAAAACCATCTCTTTTAATACATAGAAATTACATAACTTTTTTGGAATACTTAAAATATTATTCAAATAGATGCCCAAAGACCATACTAGTCTAGTTCCTTTGGAAACATGGAAACTTAAACACTGGTAAAAAAATGAGCTACATTATCTGCCACTAGGTTTTTATTGACTATAAGCCTCCTTAGATAGACAAAAAATAATCCATATCTTCATAACATGAGGAAAGAAAACATAAAAAGGGGTGAGCTCGGATAATCAGTAAGGGTAAAGAAGAAAGATATGTAAGAATAATCATGAGCATACATGTATGAGAACATGATCATGAAAATATAATATTATACCCTACATATCAAAGATCATATACATGAATCATGGTATAAATCTTAGAACTTCATAAGACTTTAATCATAAGGAAATAAAGAACATAATTCATGAAATCATGACATAGGAATAAAACATGGAATTTAGGAGAACACATAAGCATATATAATTATTTCCATAGTAGTCAAGTCAATGTTGTTGAGAACATCTTAGTGGATAGGGTCCTTACTGAATTGGGTTCACACCCCTTTTCATCCCTGTATTACTGAACCGAGTTCACTCCCCATTCCTGCCTTGTAATACTGAACTGAGCTCATTTCCCATTCTATACATATAATACTGAACCTAGTTCATGTCCTATTCCATCCATGTCTATCTCATGAGATATAAGTCTTTACATAATTCATTGGAAGGAGATATAGGTCCCACCCATATCATATTGAAATCATACATACATGTTCCATAAGATCATAAATAACCATATCATAACCCATGAAATGAAATGGGTATCATAAACTTGTAAACATATTATAACCTGTGAAAAAATATGCATGTTTCATAATCATTTAATCAAAATAATATCCTATGAAAGAGAAATATATTTCATAAATACCATGACATTAAGCATAACCCATTCATAGAGAGAATATGAATGAAACATTTAAATCATTTTCTATAAGGGAATGAGTAACATCAATGGATGTCATATTATATGGAAAATAATTTTTAAATATCTTTAAAAAACATTTCATGAGGAAAATATAATTTCTTCTTTGAAAAAATTCTTTTTAATACCTAAAAACATTTAAAAAATCATTTTTTTAGAAAATGCCTTTAAAATTTATAAATAGTACTTGAAATCATTTTGAAAACCATTTTCCTTGAAAACTTACAAAGTAAGATTTAAAACATTTTAATTTTTTTTATTTTAAAACACTTTTAAAACATATAAATAAGGCTTGAAAATGTTTTTAAAACCTTTTTACTTGAAAACATAAGAAAGAAGCTTGAAAATGCTTTAAAAACCATTTCTTTGAAAATAATTTGAAAACTTATAAATAAGGATTGAAATTTTTTTGAAAAACAATTTCCATTAAAATTACTTCTAAGAAAAAATTTTCTTAAAAATTAACCTTTTAAAAATTCAAATGAAGCTTCAAAGAAATGACAGTGGGTAAATCTATACATTCTGAATGAGGTAAAAAGAACATTCCTTTTTCACGGTAAAAAGGATAGAAAAATGAATTATTCAAAAATAGATAAAAATATTCCTTTTAATGGATTGATAAAATAAAAAAATGGTAAACATTTCTTTTAAAAATTATATGATAATGGTACAATATTCTTGGAAACCCTTTTTAGAAAACATGGATTTGAAGGAACATAGATTTCCGACTGAAGAGAGGGTAAAGTTGGGATTTCTTAAAAAACACTTTCCTAAATATATTATGTACCAAATATTATAAAATGTTAAAAATACATGAATATACCATTAATAAATATATGGGAATAAAATTCATTAATTTTCTTGAGATATGGGTTATAATATTTTATCAAAGAGAGCATAAATATAAACAATCTTGAAAAGTGATGAGATTGTTTCAATAAACTCTTATCACTTTGTAACTTGGGATCATACTATATATGTAATAAAATGAAATTACATGAAGATTATAATATCCTGAAAATATTTAGATTCATTATATATCATGTAAAATTTAAGTATATACACCTCAAAACTTATTTAGGCACATTAAAAAACACGAGTCTAAAAGAAGGCAAATTGTGACAAAACTATTTTACCGATTTGGAAACTTTTTAAACTTAAACCCCATGAAAATTACATAGAATGGATATTTAAAAACATATAATTTTTTTTATAAAATTCATTTAATACATCCATTGGTATTATACACATCACACAAAAGGAATGGGTGGTGAATAAAGCATGTATCTCACAAAAATAAAAAGTGAGATGAAATCCTCTTACCTTGTATCTTGACACTCTTAAAACTCATTCAAACCACCTATAAAATAAATATAAATTTATTATAAATATTTTAAAGTACCATATTTATATATCTAATAAAATATATGGTTTTATCATAACCTTATATTACCCTCTTTTTAAAAATCCTATGTTAAGGTTTCATTTCAGGTAATATTCGCTTTGTTCTTTGCATGTATCTTAGTTTGTTATATCATTGGACATTATAATTATGTCATGATTAAAGAATATTAAACATGATTTAAATATCATATATATTTATTATATGTGTATTGTAATAATCTATATAATATATAAGTATGAAATGTAATACACCATTCATGGAGATGGTAAGCTGTATGTACACATGAACGTTGTTTCCATTTTTATTATCATATTGAAAGAAATAAAGAATTGACCTATATGTATATATGTATATAATATAATTAAATTAGCATTATAATGTTATATATATCATATAAGTTCACAAAACCCATCCTTAATACATTTCATGTAGTGTGTGAATGAATTACATCACTTTGAGGGGGAGGTAGTCCACACTTTCTCAAACGAAATTATATTATTTACACCAAATGGGAAATAAAAAATAAATGTATTATAAAAGGAATAAATAAGCTTAAATAAATATTAAATAAAATATATAACATATATAAATATATTTTCCATCATAATTTCCACTGTGAGAGGTGGTAAAGGAAAAATGAACAATCATCGTTTAGTGAGGTGGTAGTTCACTGTACACATAATCAGTATGTTCGTTACCCATTAGATGGATGTGTGTGTGAGTGTAGGTTGAAAAACTATCATAAAAATTAATAGTATATTGAGGAAATTTTTTTTGTTATGAAATCATGTAATAAATAAAGTGGAGGGGTGGAGAAAGAAAATAAAAGAAAGGATCTTGAGAGAAGATGTTAACTCTTAATCTGGTAATTCCTTTTAGTTTGTGCCAAAAGGCTTACTTAGATTTTTTTGCCCAAGGGGAGGATTTTAGAAGGAATGGATAGATACTGGGAAGATTATTGGGTAGATCTTTTTCAAACCTAAGTGGTTTGAGATGAGTGAAGAAGAGAGAGAGGTGATGACCTTTTATAGGGAAAGAGGAGTGACACTCTTGTAAATATTTGAAAAGAGAATTCAATCCACGTTTTTAATGGTAAAAGTGGATACAATAATGGAAAAAAGTATATAAAAGATATTATAGGGTCTAAATATAGCCATAAAATGGATATTAGACATGTTTATAGGTATTTTTGAGTCTTAAATTTATGGTTTAATCCTCAGTTAAGCTTAATTTTACCTTAAACGGTGTAATTAATTTTAATTACATTCACTAATAGTTTTTCTAAAAAAGGTAAACTTATTAGAAATTATAAATTATTATTATTCCAAAAAGGTAATAAATTTTTTAAAATCCAAATCACATAAGTGGTAGATATTAATTTAAATATAATCCTACTGACGAGATGACACTGCGAGTTTTTAAAGTAAAAATGATCAAAAGCTAGCTAAGTTTTTATATCCAATTTCAATGTGATATTGGTTCCAATGGAATAAATTGTATTTATTGATAAAAATATTATCTAATTAAACTTTTAAACCAATTTAAAATTTAACTTAACCTTATAAATAAATTATATGAAAAATAATTTTTAAACTAAAATTCATTATTTTTAACTATTTATTAAAAAAATCATAGAAAAATACCAAAGATTTATCCTAACATTATTTTTACATTTATATTTCAAATATGAAGGTTATTTTGACATATTAAGTCTATAAAAGTTCCAAATTTTCTGTTTAAAATGGGTTCTCCATTAAAAGGCGTTAAAAATACCTTTATAAAAATTATATGTTTTTAAGCATAAAATTGGGTTTCTTCTTATCTTATGTCTATAAAATATATTGGATGAATATAAAAATTATTTTATTGAATATATAACATATATATTACATTAATATCACTCAATAATTATAATTAATTTAATTTATTAGGGTAAAATAGTTGTGTGACCAAAAAAATAATAATATTTCACTTTATATGCAATCGATATTCATATTCATTTCTAATTAATTGGTAACCTATGAATTAATATTATATTTGTGTAAATAATATATTTTCATAAATTAGTTCATACTATTCATAACATTTAATTTTACATCTATGTTATATCTTATTATATTAAATAATAATATTTTAATAATATATTATTTTTTGGTAAATCTCAGTCATTCTTGTTACACAATCTATCGTGGAAAGTCATTGTTGAGTGAAATGAAAGATAACCTCGGTCTACTGTGTAGATAAATCTAAAATTTATGTTGCATGTAGTGCATGATTAACATGGTTTTTCATAAAACTCAATCCAAACATGGTGCTTTAATATAAAATAAACTATTTTTAGTGTTGTGTGAAATGATAAAAATAAAAATGGTTAAATTAATTCGAAAAAAAGTATTTCACAAAATATCAGGGTGTTATAACCTAGGTGGCCCCTAATTCCTTTGTGGTGCTTGAATAATCCTCTATTGTTAGTATTTCTAAGTATGTTTTCATTTCAGTTGTTGATGAGTCGATCTCTGCTGGTGGTATTGATGCTGTTGGTATGGTTGAGGCTATTAGAATTTTTGGCCTTATTGATTATAATTGAAATAATTATAATATTTTTCTTGAGGTTCCTGTATACCATCCATGTAGTCTTGGTATGATTTAGGGACTTCACACATCTTGTATGATTGAATTTCCATCATAGGATCAGGAGGGTGTGGTGGTGTAACAAGTAACGAAAATGACTCGAGCTTCTTTGTAATAGATTCTACTTGTGATGTTAGGTCGATGCTCTCATCCACTAGATGGATTCCATATCAAGTTTGTCCTTGATAACTCTTCCATAGATTTTCATTGTGGGAGACCTCATCTAGAAGTTCTCATCCAACTTCTGGTGTCTTAAGCATGAGTCCTCTATCAGCAACGACAACCACTGCAGTTTATGTAGCAGGTTGGAGTCCCTGATAGAACATATAAATTTGAAACCACACATAATGTTTGTGATGTGGTCACTTTCTATTGATCACCTTAAACCAAACCAAGCATCCCAATACAACTCTCTATCTATTTGGGAAAAAATTTAGATGTCATTACATAACTTTCAAGTCCGTACCAGTGGAAAGTATTTATCCAGGAATTTATTGTCTAGGTATCCCAAGTTGTGATTGACTTAGGACCTTGGATTTTGAGCCCTTGGATTGGTTGCATTAGGGGAATGGAAAAAACAAATTCTAATTAAATCATAAGACATGAAATAATTGAAAAAGTATCGAAAACCTCAAAAAGTTGGAAATATGCTCATGGGGAACTTTATTTTGGGGCCTTCTAAATTCGCCCATGTTATGGATCATGTGAATTAGTTTAGGTTTGATATCAAAAGGGTACACCTAAATAGGAGGGTAAAAAATTCAGTGCACAACACCACTAATGGATAAAAATCGAAAATCTATAATGGTGCACTCTTGTATCATTGGATGCTCTTCCTGATTGATAGGTGGTTCATATTGAAGGTTCTAAGGGTGTGATAGTGCAATATCATTGCACTTAGACATTATTTAGTGAAAACATGCAGCTAAGGATCGATTGATCTCAAGATCAAAAAGAAGTATTTATTGAGTGTCAAGGCTCCTTGATCAAGTCTGAGGACACTGAACCATGCACTATCTGAAAAAATAGATAGGGCACAAGTGAATTATAATGGAAAAATATAAAAAGGGAAAAGAGGGGAAATGTGAGGTAATTCCATGTTTGATCTGAAGGATACTATGACTAAGATATAGCAATCCTTAGAAATGATTCCAAAATTTGATATGCCAACATGCACTTTTTAATATTCATGGGCATTGATCTTATTATATACTTAGTTTTTTCAAACTACGCATACTATAAAGATGTAGTAAAGTGGAATTGCGAGGTCAAACCCACAAGAATAAATAGTGGAAAATCAACCTAATGATTCAAACCCTATAGAAGTATTCTTCACATTCACTCTTCAAGATTGGGGTTTTCTATAACTAGGTAGTTTAGATTTAATTCAGATAATAAAGAAGGTATCATGGTCAATTTTAGGGCTATAGGAAAAAGATATTCCCAAATCAAGTTTGGGATAGTCCTATATATTAGGCTATGAAGTGGTGAAAGGGTCACCAATTGGTTTTGATAAAAACAATTAGATTTCCCTATGATGAAACTATACCTTTTTCCAATTATAGATAATTAAATAGATTCATAATTCTTATTGTAACGCCCTGACCCCAGTTACCCATAGTCAGTGCATTATTACATATCATTGGCATGATCACAAAAGATCAAGTCTCGAAAGACCGATTAGTGTAGTAGCCTTGGAAACACTAGATACATTCATAAGTCTTACATTACTTCATGAAGTGAAAAACTACAACAACATAGTCTCTATAGTACACACTCATATCCCCTCAGACTATCCCTGCAGGTCAGTCATAAAATACTTCTTCACATCCTGGAAAAAATAAAACATAGAAAGGGGTGAGCTCAGATGCTCAGTAAGGATAACAATATAGCGGGAACTTTTATAAATAAGCATAAACATTTAAGGCAATATATAACTAAAAAAAGCCTTTTAAACTTGAACTTCAGCATAATATGGCAAAAATAAAATGAAATAATTCCATTTACTTATTCACATGGATATTTTACTAGTCTAATAATCACATGCAATATCAATAACCACTTTCATAATGATGGAATGCATAATTCCAGACTATCATAACCACATAGTCGAGGCCTTGTGCCAAGACTTCAAATAAGATTTTGTCAAGGCCTTATGCCAAGACACTAGTTTGTCTCATGAGACCTACCGATGCATCTAGGAGCTATAGCGGGCTCCACCCATCACATACTTGTCCAATGCATTCCTCATATGAACAGGTTTAAACATAACAAAAACATTCGTATTAAAACTAGCATACGAAATGTCAATAATTTCTCCATAAACCATGAATGGTATAAAAATAAAACATCCACAGTCAAACATATCACAAAAACTTCAATACAATATGGAAGTTTTGTATCATAATAAATCAACTTCAAATAAGCTTAAAATCCATCAAAGGATGTTAACATAGATGAAATCAAAACTATTTGAGAGAAATATCTCTTTTTTTTGAAATCATTTAAAAGTCACATAATTATAAAAGAAAAAATTTACTTTGAAAATATTCTTATAAGCTTTTAAGTTAATCTTCGATGATTTTATAATGGCAGAAAATAGTCGTACCCATCGTATAAGTTAAAAAAATACATTCTTACCTTAATTCTGTCGAAAAGGTTAAAAAGGACCTTGTTTGGAAAACGACAAAAATATTCCTTTATAAAAATCTTATAAATAGTCAAAAAAGGGTATAAATGACTTTAACACATAGTCTATAAAATATTAATAATGTTTTGAAATACATTTTTAAGAAACATGGATGTGGATGATAAAGAGGTCCCAGTAGATAATTACATATAAACAACCTCAGATAATGAAGAGATTGTGAAATAAACCCTTACCTTGTACTTTTCCTTGGTCGAGGGTAGTTTAACTTCATTTATAATAGTTAAATCATTGTTATTAAATTATACAAGAATCATATACATAAATATGATATCATATATGATCTTTTAATATTTTTTTGTTAATAATATTTTAGTATTATAGTTGTTTCGGGTGTTCACTTACTCATTTTATTTTATATGTTTTGTTACATAAGGCGTGTTTGTAATCCATAGGTTATATCTTATTCATATCCAAAATGATATAAAGTACTTAAACATTAATTTTAATCATCAAATTAAAATTATTCTAGAATGGATACGATGGGGAATGAATCTCATTGTGTTCGTGGAGACGGTAGTCCGTACGTACGCACGAGCGACAATATCATTCTTTTGATATTAAAATAATATATAATTGGATGGTTTATCATATATACAGAATCATTATCATGTTATATTTATTATTTACATGAATTAAACATCATTATTATACCCATCCATATAATAATGTATTGAATAACAATTACACCACGACGTGGAGACGGTAAGCCGTACGTACGCACGTATGGTGACATGTCATTCAAGGGATGGATTGAATAATGAATTTGGTTATACCATATTTATAATAACATCACAGTATATAGAATATACTGGATTTATTATTTTATAATGGAAACAACAAAGAAAACGGAAGTGGAAGAAGAATAGAACTTGAAAGAGGTGGTGAGATTTTTACCTCTTCTTCGGGTTCTTCCTTTTGATTTGATCAAAAGGGCTCCTTAAGTTGGCTTTCTGACTAAAGGAAGGCCTATAGGATGAAGTGAGGGAATTTGAGAGGATATTTGGGCAGGGGTTGGCCGAACCAAAATGCTTTTAAGGTATGAATTAGAGAGAAGGGCGAGTGACCCTTTATAAGAGGGGTGAGGGGCACCTTAGAAAAAACTTAAAATATTATTTTATAATAAATTCATATTCGGTTTATAATGGCTCCAAAGTGAATTATTTAGAGGATAATCTGGGTTTGGGTCAAAATCCTTTCAACCAATAGATTTTATACAGGTTTTGATCACTATATTAACCTTATAATTTATATTTAACTCTTAGTTAAATTGTTTAACATTTACCATGTCCCTTTGTATTTTATATTATATGGTTAATAAACTTACTATAACAAGCCAAGGGAACCCAAAGTGGATCATTATTAATATATATAACCTTATCTAAGTAATTTTTCAGAACCTTATATTTTTAGGAATAGAATGTCAATTAATAATATGATATTTTTTTAAATACTCCTTTATGTGAATTTCGACACTATTTAATAATTGATTTTTTTAAAGTTCTAAAAACGTTATTAATTCTAACTAAATTCATTTAATCAATAATAACATGTCATATTAACCTATAAAATTATTGTAATTCATAAAAAGTCTCAAATTACATTTATTTGGATATTTATAATATCAATTATTTTAATATTTCATAAATTAGGTAATTACTGCATCACCATTGTGTCATAAATAAATTAAATTATTTAATGTCTAAAAATTATAAATAAACTACCATTATGTAGGAAATATTTTTATATTTATAATTAATATTTATAATAGAATTTATCTTATGTATATCCCTATATTAAAAATGTTTTAGTTATTAAACTTTGATTTTAACTCTTCTAACTCTTCTATGAATTAAATAATAATAAATGTCCTAATCTAATCCAAGTGGACCAAATAGGTTCATATTATATTCATAAGGTTTTTTTGGTCGAATTATACTTATCCAATAGAATTAGTACATGTGTTAGGGTAATAATAATATCAGTTTTACCCTTAATTACCCTATTTACTTTTAACCGTGGTTACTATTCACCAAAATTTTTTTTATCTTATTAAAACACATTTTACTCCTGGATATTAACCATTTCTCTCAGATCTTCGAAATTCCACTCACATAAGCGGTAAAATTATGTTTTATGTGAATCTGCAAATTCTCCTAGGAGGTGGGTAAAAGACGGTGAAAAGTTCAATAAAATTTTTATATATCTAAAATTATTCTAAACTAAATCCAATGAATTACATTAAAATTATATAGGTATTATGTATATATTTTTTCCTTAATTAAATTTAAATAAAATAAATAATTATTTAAATAAAAATTCAGTTTTAAACTATAACTAAGTGTTTTTCACTATTCATCAAAAATTGAATGTTTTCTGAAAAATACCAAAAATTCACCCTAAGCTCATTTCAATATTATGAATCCAAAAATGAAGTCTATTTTGAAAGATAAAATTTATAAAATTTCAAAAAGTGGGTATTACTATTCATAATGTCTAGTTTGATTAGTTGTAGTGTGTGTTAGAACTCGAAGTTGCGTACAACACACGCTACTATATTATTCAAAGAGAAGCGTATCGTGGAAGCTTGGGTTGTTACATTCTCCCCTACTTCAAATAATTTTGTCCTCTAAATTTCAAGAATATTAATGCATAAAAAGACTTGGGTGGTTCTTCATCATAAATTCCTCGGGTTCCCATGTTGCCTCTCCCATCTTATGGTTTTTTCATAGAACTTTTACCAAACAAGTCGTCCGGTTTCTCAACACTTGTTCTCTGGTATCAAGAATCCTTATGGGCTCTTCACAATAAGACAGATAGGGTTCCAGTTCTACTTCCTCATAAGTGATTACATGCATTGGGTCTGGCATGTTTTTTCTCAACAGTGATACGTGGAACACATCGTGAAATTTAGAGAGACTTGGTGGCATTGCCAAACGGTAAGCTACAAACCCAATTCGTTCTAGAATTTTGAGAGTTCCGATGTACAAGGGACTCAATTTACCTTTTTTACCAAAACTTATGACTCCCTTCTATAGAGATACCTTCAATAAAACATGATATCCTACCTGAAATTCCAAATCATCCATTTGATTATCGGCATAGCTCTTCTGCCTACTTTGAGCTGCTTTGATGTGGTTTTGGATTACCTTCACCTTTTCCATCAATTCCTCCACCAGTTATAGGCCTACAAGTTTTCTTTCACCAACATCATCCCAACAGGTTGGTGTGCGACATCTCTTTCTATATAACGCTTCATATGGTGCCATCTGAATACTTGAATAGAAGCTATTGTTATAGGAAAATTCTACCAGAGGTTAATATTGATCCCACATACCTTGAAAGTCAAGTGAGCATGATCTCAACATGTCTTCTAAGGTTTTAATAGTCCATTCTGATTGTCCATCAGTTTGGGGGTGGTAGGCAGTGCTCAAATGAAGTTTAGTATCCAGGGATTTCTGAAGACTTTTCCAGAATCTTGATGTAAAACGTGGATCACGATCAGAAACAATTGATATGGGTACTTCATGAAGTCTCAAAAATTCATTAATATATAGTCTTGCTATAGGTTCAAGTGGTATATCTTATCTTATATCAAGAAAATGTGCTGACTTGGTAAGACGATCAACAATGACCCATATTGCATTGTTCCTTCTAGGAGTCTTTGGTAGTCCTAGGGAAAAGTCCATCGTGATATTATCACATTTCCACTCAGGTATGGGAAGAGGTTGCATGACTCCTCCAGGCTGTTGCCTTCCAGCTTTCACTTGTTGAAAAACCATACATCTTGAAAAAAAATCAGCAATATCCCTCTTCATGTTTTCCCACCAAAAATGTTCCTTCACATCTCTATACATTTTGGTGCTCCCATGGTGTATAGAGAAATTGGAACTATGAGCATCATCTAACAATTCTCTTTTTCGATCAGGTATATTGGGAACACAAAGTCTCTTCCCAAATTTCAAAATTCCATCTTCATACACAAAGTCACTCAATCTCCCAACATTCACAACTTTAATATTCTTTTGAAACTCTTCATCATCGGTATGAGAACTCTTTATCCTTTCTAGTAAAGATGGTTTGGAAACCATTTGAAAAGGCATTTATGTTTCACCTTCCATGGTTATTCCCATATCCATATTTACTAGATCCATGTATATAGGATCATTTTCAACTCTCATCTTGTTCAAAACTCCATGATAATTTCTTTTCAAAGCATCTACCACCTTATTTTCCTTCCCCAAGTGGTAGTGTATCGTGTAATCATAATCCTTGAGTAGTTAAATCCATCTCCTTTTCCTCATGTTGATTTTTTTCTATGAGAAAATATACTTCAAAATCTTGTGATCATTATAAATCTCACCATTTTCACCATAGAGATAACGTATCCATATCTTCCAAGCAAAGATTATAGAATCTAAATCAAGATCATGAGTAGGATAGTTTTTCTCATGAATTTTTAGCTATCGTGATGCATAGGCAATAACTTTATCATTCTGCATAAGGACACAACCGAGTCCTTTCTTCGATGCATCACTATAAATAACGAACCCATCATTCCCCGAAGGTAGAGTCAATATAGGAGCATTGACTAATATTCTCTTCAGTTCTTAAAAACATTCTTCATACTCTTTTTTCCAAACAAATTTAACGCCTTTACGCGTGAACTTTTTTAATGGGTTAGCCAACCGAGAAAAATTCTAGACAAAACATCGATAATAACCTGCTAAACCAATAAAACTGCATACCTTAGTTATACTCTTCGGTGATGGACATTATTGGATTTCTTGTTTCTTAGAAGGATCAATGGAGATTCCATATTTGGAGACAATATATCCAAGAAAATAAATCTCCTGAATCCAGAATTCACACTTGCTAAACTTCCCATATAATTCATGTCTTCTAAGAGTCTTCAGGATAATGCGCAAGTGATTTTCCTGATCTTCATAGCTTTTGAATTATACCAATATATCATCAATAAATACCACTAGAAAATCATCGAGGTATTCCTTGAAAACTCTGTTCATTAGATCCATGAATACAGAGGGTGCATTAATCAATCCAAAAGGCATTACTGTAAACTCGTAATGCATGTACCTGGTTCGAAATGTTGTCTTCAGAATGTCTTCCTTATTCAAACACAACTGATGGTATCTAGATCGAAGGTCAATCTTTGAAAAGTATTGATCTCCATGCATTTGGTCAAATAAATCATCAATGCAAGGTAGAGGATACTTGTTCTTTATTGTTATAGCATTGATTTCCCTGTAGTCGATACATAACCTCATAGATCCATCTTTCTTCTTAACAAAAATGACAGGGGCTCCCCATGGAGAAACACCAGGACGAATAAATCCCTTATTACTCAATTACTATAGTTGTTTATTTAGTTCAAATAATTCCACAGTGGCCATTCTATAAGGGGTCTTCGATATGGGCCTTGAACCAAGAATTAAATCAATAGAAAACTCAATTTCTTGTTCTGTAGTATGTCCAGGTAAATATTCTAGAAACACATATATATATTATTTCACAATAGGTACATCCTATATTTGAACATTACTTTACTCAGCCATAGTTATTTCATTCTCTTCCTCCCCAATAATTGAATTTAGTTGAGCTACCGGGGGTGGATCTAGATAAGAATCAGGTGGTGACGATTCTGCTCTAAAGATAAGGTGTTCTTTATCATCATCATCAAAAATTGTAACCTCCTTCTTCTTATAATAAATCTTCACATCATGGTCCGAAATACAATCCATACCGAGGATTATATCAAATTCAATCATGGGTATGACAATGAGATCAGTAGAAAAAGAACATTTATATGTTCTAATGGGAACCGATTCACAGAACTTTATAGCAATGATACTTCCCTTAGGAGTTTTAACTGACAACTCCCTTGTTAAATAAAATTGGAAATATCTAATTTTCTTATCAAACTGGGAAGATATGAAAAAATGCGATGATCCAGAATCAAATAAATAATTTGCTAAACTTGAGGAAACCATTAGATTACCTGCCACCACATCTTTTGGAGCTTCAACCTCAGCAGTAGTGATAACATAAGCTTGGCCTTGATCCCTTGGACTTTTCTGAGGTAAGTTCCCCTGACTCTTAGGACATTCATTTTCATAATTTCCCATCTCCCTGCAGTTGTAGCATTGAAAATCGGTAGCTTCTTTCTTCCCCTTGCAATCATGAGCTTGGTGGACTTTTTCACCACACTTGTAACAGAATCCCATTCCCTTCAAGCAAGTACCAGTGTGTTTCTTCCCACATTTAATGTAGAATGGATAATCAACTTTTCCCTTATTCCATTTATTTCCATTTCCAAAGTGATCAGTAGATCTCTTCTTCTCTTGCTTTGCTTTAAAGTTGTAAGACTTATAGAATTATTTTTCTGTCTTGATAGCACATGAGACAATATCTTCATACGATGAGAAGGATTGTGATACTAATACTCGACGAAGAAATGGTTTTAACCCATAAAAGAAACGATCAATCTTACTTCTTGGGTTACGTATATAATCTTATGCATACCTAACTAACCTTGTAATGTTAGCCTCATACTTTGCGACATTCTCATCCTCCTTTTGTCTCAGACTCAGAAATTGCCTTTCCATATCTTCTTGATGGTCATGAGGAAAGTATTTTTCTAAGAAAATCTCTTTTAACTCCCTCCATTACATATTTGATACTTCATCATCTTCCTTTGTGTTTTGAATCAATGAACACCATTGGTCAGCATCTTCAGTGAGGCGGTAAATGGGCATGATAACTTTTTCCCTTTCACTACTCCCCAAGGCATGGAATATTTTCTCTAAGGAATTTATCCATTGCTCAGCTACTAAGGGATTTGTACTCCCATTGAATTTTGGTGTTTTTTTCCTCATAAAGCGATCTAACATTGATCATCCATGCTGCGGATCAGGGTGCTCCAACCGGGTAATGTTATTATTCATAACCTGAGTGAGTTGTCCCAGTATGGTGATTAGCTGATCAGCACCAGTTTCATCATGAGCTCCACTATAATTATCTTGAGTAGGAGGAAAATCCCTACATGGAGTGCGTGAGTTGATACGATTTCCATTTCTTCCACTAGGAGCCATTTCTAAACTATAGCATACACTAGATTAGTTTATGAATCACAATACATAAATCCAAACTTGTAAAACACTTAACATGAATTGAACAGTTTATGGATATAATACATAATCATAAAAATGTTTTCTTTGAGGAAGTATATACTCATAAACCCTTCATAATGGTTTGTAAAGAAAATGAGAATTATCCTAATCATATCCCCCGGGAGTGTCGTAACCAAGAGTGCAGCGAGGCCCATTGTCGTACACCAGTTCCTGTTCGAGTCTAGCTCAAAGTGGTGTTTTCAGGTTTTACCCCTAGGTACATATGTGCCAGAGCCGCCTCTACCTGCTCGTATCCAGACAGGGACGTATTGCTCGAAAAACTCACAAAATCTCTACAATACCAAAATTCTAGGAAGTTCTTATATACTAATCCTCAAAGTCCATCTTAGGTCTATGTGCTCTAACCAGAGTTTATCTAAATCTATCTCCCAAGGTTTGTACTAAACTTCCTCTAATAAAAACTATAACTCTCCAACCCAAGTTACCCAGAGTCGGTGCATTATTACATAACATTGGCATGATCACAAAAGATCAAGTCTCAAAAGACCGATTAGTTTCGTAGCCTTGGAAACACTAGATACATTCATAAGTCTTACATTACATCATGAAGTGAAAAACTACAACAACATAGTCTCCATAGTCCACACTCAAATCCCCTCAGACTATACCTACAGGTCAATTATAAAATACTTCTTCACATCATAGGAAAAATAAAATAAAGAAAGGGGCGAGCTCAGATACTTAGTAAGGATAACAATATAGTGGAAACTTTCATAAATAAGCATAAACTTTTAAGGCAATATATAACTAAAACAAAAGCCTTTTAAACTTGAACTTCAGAATAATATGGAAAAAATTAAATGAAATAATTCCATTTACTTATTCACATGGATATTCTACTAGTCAAATAATCACATGCAATATCAATAACCACTTTCATAATGATGGAATGCATAATTCCAAACAATCATAACCACATAGTCGAGGCCTTGTGCCAAGACTACAAATAAGATTTTATCAAGGGCTTGTGCCAAGACACTAGTTTGTCTCATGAGACCTACCTAATGCATCGAGGAGCTATAGCGGGATCCACCCATCACATACTATGTCCAATGTATTCCTCATATGAACAGGTTTAAACGTAACATAAACATTTGTATTAAAACTAGCATACGAAATGTCAATAATTTCTCCATTAACCATGAATGGTATAAAAATAAAACATCCACAGTCAAACATATCACAAAACCTTCAATACAATATGGAAGTTTTGTATCATAATAAATTAACTTAAAATAATCTTAAAATCCATCAAAGGATGTTGACATAGATGAAATCAAAACTATTTGAGAGAAATATCTATTTTTTGAAATAATTTAAAAGTAACATAATTATAAAAGAAAACATTTAATTTGAAAATATTCTTATAATATTTTAAGGTAAGCTTCGACAATTTTATTACGATGAAAAATAGTCGTACTCTCCATATAAGTTAAAAAAAGACATTCTTACCTTAATTCGGTCGAAAAGGTTAAAAAGGACCTTGTTTGGAAAACGACGGAAATATTCCTTTATAAACATATTATAAAAATTAAAACAAGGGTATAAATGACTTTAAACCATAGTATATAAAATAGTAATAATGTTTTGAAATACATTTTTAAGAAACATGGATGTGGATGATAAAGAGGTCCCAGTAGATAATTACGTATAAACAACCTCGGATAATGAAGGGATTGTGAAATAAACCCTTACCTTGTAATTTTCCTTCGTAGATGGTAGTTTAACCTCTTGTATAATAGTTAAATCATTGTTATTAAATTATACAAGAATCATATACATAAATATGATATCATATATGATCTTTTAATATTTCTTTGTTAATAATATTTTAGTATTATCGTCGTTTCGGGTGTTCACTTACTCGTTTTCTTTTATATGTTTTGGTACATAAGTCATGTTTGTTATCCATAGTCTGTATATTACTCATATCCAGATTGATATCAAGTCCTTAAACATTATTTTTAATCATCAAATGAAAATTAGTCTTGAATGGATACGATGGGGAATGAATCTCATCGCGTTTGTGGAGACGGTAGTCCGTACGTACGCACGAGCGGTAATATCATTCTTTTTAAATTAAAAAAATATATAATTGGATGGTGTATAATATATACAGAATCATTATCATGTTATATTTATTATTTACATTAATTACACATCATTATTATACCCATCCAAATAATAATGTATTGAATAACAATTACACCACGACGTGGAGACGGTAAGCCGTACGTACGCACTTATGGTGACATGTCATTAAAGGGATGGATAGAATAATGAATTTGGTTATACCATATTTATAATAAAATCAAAGTATATATAAGATACTAGGGTTATTATTTTATAATGGAAACAACAAAGAAAAAGGAAGTGGAAGAAGAAAGGAACTTGAAAGAGGTGGTGAGATTTTTACCTCTTCTTCGGGTTCTTCCTTTTGATTTGATCAAAAGGGATGATTAAGTTGTATTTCTAACTAAAGGAAGGCCTCTAGGATGAATTGAGGGAAGTTGAGATGATATTTTGTCAGGGGTTGGCCGAACAAAAAATATTTGAACATATGAATTAGAGAGAATGGGGAGTTCCCTTTTATAAGAGGGGTGAGGGGCACCTTAGGAAAAACTTAAAATATTATTTCATAATAAATTCATATTCGGTTTATAATGAATCCAAAGTGACTTATTTCGAGGCTAAGGTGGTTATGGGTCTAAATCCTTTCAACAAATATATTTTAGACAGGTTTGGATCACTATATTAACCTTATCATTTATATTTAACTCTTAGTTAAATAATTTAACATTTACCATGTCTCTTTGTATTTTATATTATATAGTTAATAAACTTATTATAACAAGACAAGATAACCCCAAGTGGTTAATTATTAATATATATAACCTTATATAAGTCATTTGGCCAAACCTTAGATTTTTAGAAATATAATGTCAATTAATAATATAATATTTGTTTTAAATACTCCTTTATGTCAATTTTGACACTATTTAATAATTGATTTTTTTAAAGTTCTAACAACTTTATTAATTCTAACTAAATTCATTTAATAAATCCTATAATGTCATATTAACATATAAAATTGTTTTAATTCATAAAAAGTCTCAAATTACATTTATTTGGATATTTATAATATCAATTATTTTAATATTTCATTAATTAGGTAATTACTACATCACCATTGTGTCATAAATAAATTAAATTATTTAATGTCTAAAAATTATAAATAAAATACCATTATGTAGGACATATTTTTATATTTTTAATGGATATTTGTAATCTAATTTATCTTTTGTATAACCCTATATTAAAAATGTTTTAGTTATTAAACTTTGATTTTAACTCTTTTAACTCTTCTTTGAATTAAATAATAATAAATGTCCTAATCGAATCCAAGTGGATAAAAGAGGTAAATATTTTATTCCTAAGGTTGTTTTTGGTCTAATTAAACTTAGCCAATAGAATTAGGACATGTGTTCGGGTAATAATAATATCAGTTTTACCCGTAATTACCCTATTTACTTTTAACCGTGGTAAATAAAAGTAAAAAGTTACTATTTACCAAAAAAAATTATCTTATTGAACCAAATTTTACTCCTTTATATTAACCGTGTCTCTCGGATTTTTGAAATTCCACTCACAGAAGCAGTAAAATTATATTTTATATGAATTTGAAAATTCTCTTAGGAGGTGGGTAAAAGACGATGAAAAGTTTAATAACTTTTTTATATATCTAAAATTATTCTAAACTAACTCCAATGAATTACATTGAAAATATATAGTTATTATGTATCTATTTTTACCATAATTAAATTTAAATAAAATAAATAATTATTTAAAGAAAAATTCGGTTTTAAACTATAACTTAGTGTTTTTTCACTATTCATCAAAAATTGAATGTTTTTAGAAAAATACCAAAAAATTCACCCTAAGATAATTTCGATATTCCGAATCCAAAAATGAAGTACATTTTGAAAGATAAAATTTATAAAATTTAAAAAAGTGGGTATTACTATTCATAACGGCTAGTTTGATTTTTTGTGGTGTGTGTTAGAACTCGAAGTTGCATACAACACACACTACTGTATTATTCAAAGAGAATCGTACCATGGAAGTTTGGGGTGTTACACTTATCTTATATATAGAAAGAGTCATAGGCTAATGGTTATAGCCTTCTCAACTCCAATTAGGACAGGTTTATTCAATTGAACCTCCCATGGTAAAGGTTATTCATGAGAAAGTTATGAATAGTTTTCTAACCTAATTACCAGCCATAGGGTTACCAAGTTTTAATTCATGGATTCATTAGGTTCTGAAACACCCCTAATCTTAACCCCTAACCCTATGCAGCTTATCCACACATGATTGTGTTCATTAAAATAAAATAAAAAAAATTAGTGTAATCATAAAGAAATCTCTAAATTGGAAATCTAAAATAAAAATAGGCAAGAATCAAAATAAACAATTAAAAGAAGTGTAAATACAATCAAACACTTACTCAAAATGAAGAAAAAGTGAAGAAATAATAAGTATCGATGAATAAAGGAGAAAGTTATAAAAAAATTAGAATGGAAATGTGATCACAACGATCGAAGAATGAATGTAGGATGGCTAATAACTCAAAAGGATTTGATAAAAAAAATTAAAGTAATGAATTAAATCTGAGTTTGGATAAAAAAAATATGAAAACAGAAGAAGAAATGATAGAAAAACATAGTTATTACTAGCTCTCCATCCACATGGAGATGCCAAAATATATATAAAGGAACAGAAGATACTTGATTTGTAAATCATTAACGTCATGTATTTGATTTATGTGTCTTCTATATTAAATTTTATATATAGTATTTACACATCACGTACTCCAGATCCACAATCTACTCCATAAAATTGGTTTGTATCATTGATTAGGTTGGGTCTTGAACATCGCACATCATGTGAACCCTACACATCATGTATTTGATTCACTTTTAGTGGGATTCTGATTTTGAAATTTTCATGATTGTTAATGTATTCACATGTTTTGTAAGAGATTCACATCATTTAAAGTATTAATGGGTTGTTATGTGGATCTTTAGGCATGCTGTGAATGAGGACTACACATCATGTATGTTATAAATGATGTTTAAAGACTATTTTTTCCTTTCTCTAACATTTCTTCCTTTGAGTCCAAAATTCCTAATTCCGATGAAAAAAAACCAAAACCCAATGAATTGTAAAATAAAAAAAGAATAAAACTTAAATAAATGTACCAAAAAGGTATATATAAATTCATATTATCAGATATCTTTTAAATCTTTATCAAGAATGATCTTATTCAACACATGTTCTATAGAATATCAATTTATGGACCATTCTTGGATTTTATATTCTTCATTTAACTATTAAATCTTGAAATATTTCAATAATCATCATGTTTTCCCTTTGAGAAAATTCTTTACCTTTAATTGTCTACATTTTAATCACAAAAATACAACAAAAATAATAGGTAATAAGGCAGGACTTTTTGTTCCTCAATGTGAACCAAAAAGTTGAAAGGATTCTCTCAACCAAGTTGCTCTATTATTCATGCTACAATATCAATTTTTCAAATATGAGTTTTCTTTTTACAAAATTGATCTATTAATAGCTTCATTTTCTTTGTGTGTGATAATTCTATTTTCTTTAACCATTATGGTACAAGCATCACTTGGATCTCTATTCATCATTTTTATAATTTCTTTTTGGGATGGTATGATTTTTAAACAAACCATTGAGATTTATCTCGCCTCTTTGTACCTTCCACATAACTCTAATGGAACTCTTGGTCCATATTTTATTGAAATAACCTAGTTAAATTTATATTCTAAATTTATAATTTATTTTTTCCCTTTAAAAATAAATCTTACCTATAGTTATTCGATATTTCTTTCATTCACTAATTTAGATATTTAAATTACCATATATTCTATAGGAATATAAGAATCCATTTAGGAGTTTCCACATAGAATTTTGATATTTATTTTCACCACATACATCCCTTTAGATTTAACTCTCTAATTTTTGTTATTGATTCTATGTTAAACATATTTTTCCTTCATATTTTTTTCTAAATATTTCTCACAATCATTATTTTGAAACTTCATAGGATTATTATGATTTGGAACATCCTTTAGATTCTTTCCCAAGGCATACTTCCTTTATTTATAATTAATGGTATTCTATTTTTTTTAGACACATGGTTATTATAATTGAAAAATCATTTAACAATCTTATGACCACACTGATTGAAAGTTCCATAGTGATCTTTAATAATTTAAAATATGTTTGAAACATATAGATTTTTACCATTAAATTATGTATTTTTCAACATCTTTAGATTTCTCATCATCACTATAGTTATTATTTGATATTTATAAACTAATAAATTATTACAATAATCTAATTATCTATTCCCAAACTAGTTACAACACCAATATTTCGCCAAAAATCATGATATCTTATTATAAACTACATGCTTTACATATTTTCTAGAATTCATAGCTTGTTATTTTTAGTCATTATTCACCACTAGTTGAGCTTATTTTGGGGTGTCTACTTTTTAAGGATTCTTATATCCGACCATAACATGTTTATAGGATTCTATCCATTTTTATTCATCCATATATATATATATATATTTTGAAACCTTCATTATTTATGAAAATAGATTTAGAAGAAACTTTATAAATTGAAATGAATGGAACATATTCACTTGATATTTATAAGGATATATCATTATATGATCTCCATGTATTATTACCAGAAAATAGAATACTTTTTGAATATGAACCCTCCTCTGAAGGCCATATGTTAGTAGAAATTTCTCCCTTGGATTCTTGTGAATACATAGTTTGTGAAATTTATATTTTTGATAATTTAACTTCAAACTCATGACATTTCAAATTTAGAATTATTTTCTCATTATATAATAAGTTAAATATATATTCACTTTTATTTTTAATTATTTAAACTTTATCATCTTGAATTTTGACCTTTTTATGATTCCCTAGACCCACACTTCCATATTCAGTGAAAATAAACACATACTTTACATATTATCTTTGTAATTGATAGGAGTGACCCAAACATAACCACCCATAATTACAATATCAAAAATAATTATTGATTCACTCACACACCTATGAACTTGTAGGTATAGAGTTTTAAATAGTTGGAAAAAATTTTAACTAAAAAATACATATCTATCCCATCAAATGATCATTTTTCTTACTAAACTAAGGATTCCTTATTTTATAATAAGTCTTAAACATGTCGCAAAAAATTCTTGAAATATTATACCCATATAACTTAATACTCTTCTTCATAACCTAGGGAAAAAGTAAAACATAATAATGGTGAGCTTAAAATCTCAGTAAGGGGCGGCGTATAAAAAACCAATCATGGAATAAATAAGGCATGAATAATGTGAAAAGAATAAGTAATAATCATACAATTCCATATATTGATAACATGAGAATGTAATATATCCATGGATAACATAAAAATAAATAAAAAATGGATAAAAATAACCTATCTCATAGTGATGGAATGCATAAAACTAGAAATATTTATCATACTATCAAGGCCATATTCCATGACATATTATATATATTTAAGGCCTTATACAAATACATTATTAGTAGATGGTAATACAAACACATAATACCCAAGCTAGCATGTCCCATGAGACCTACCAATGCATATAGGGGATTTATTTTTTTGGGCCAATATATCACTAATTAAGTCCAATGCATTCATCATATGATAGAATGAATAAAAAACACAATACATGAACCACATTCCTTAGTAATAAATAAACATTTATATTCAATACTATAATTATTTCATATAGAAACTCCTCTATCCTAATGGTTTTATGAAATTGCTGGGAAAAGGCTTTCTAAATTTGTTATTCCCAACAGTTTCCGAAAACCGTTGGGATAAAAGAAAATCATCACCTCTATCCCAACAGTTTCCTTGAACCATTAATATAGTATCCCATTTGTTTATATTTCCCAATGGTTTTTTAAACCGTTGGGATACACTATATATCCCAATGGTTTTTTTAAAACCATTTGGAATGTTTTCCCCTAAATCTTGAGGGGCCTGCAGTTCCCCCTCCGCTTGATTGCTACCCTAAATACAGGCTCCATCTTTCACAGCTAAACTTCTTCCACTGATCCATCTTTAGTCAATCAATGATTATCTTATATACTTAAAATCTGTAAGTGGTACCTTTTTTGTTTTTGTTCTGCATCAGTTTTTTTTTTATTTTCTGTTTTGATTTGGCCGAAAGGAGAGGTCTGTGTGGTCATTCTTCCACAGATTAATCAATGTATGCATCATCACTTTAGGGAATGTACACACAGTACACGACATGGTATAAGGGTTGACATGTTGTGTATAAGGATTCACATGGTGTCTATGATAATCTAGGGTCCTAGGAATATACACATTGTACAAGACTTGGATAGCCATGTAAATATACATGGCCAATTTTTTATGGTGTAAGGTATGTTTGGCCAAATGGGGTGTTGGAAATGTCCCATTGGCACATGGATTTGTTGCATGGCTGATGTGTAGGACATACTATAGGGTGGGTAGTAATTAGATTAGCTAAAACACTTTCATCCATGAAATCCGAGACTACATGGAACGTGTTCCTTCATGATACATGGAGTGTAGTAAATGATTTTGTAGAACCAGAAGTATTTCCTCACATAGATTACATATATATGATTTTCACCACTTTCATAACTATTTTACCACTAATAATATTTGTATTATATGAGAGGGAGTGATTTTGAAATATTTATTTCTGAGGGTGGGGGGTGGGCTCTCCAGGTGGAGTGGGTGGGGGTGGGCTATCCGGGGGTGGGGGGTGGGCTGTCTAGGTAGGATCGCTTTCCATTACCCCTTAAATTTAAGAATTCATTAATTAATTGGTTTTCAAAAAATACTTATAAATTAATTAGTGGGGTATAAATTATAACAAATACTTCCTTTGTTAAATTGAAACATGCCTATGGAATAGAGATGTGATAACATGATGTGATGTTTAATTGAACAAATGAACTGTTTTATAAACAATGTCATGATTTTATAATAAAACCCCTCTAATGAGGTGAGTTGAATTATAATCTAAAAAGTAGTGATTAGTTATTTATATCATGCTTGGTTTATGTCTTAGAGTTTTTTTATTCCTTCATGTTAGAGTTAAATAAGTGGAATGCTATTTATAGTCTCTCTTGTTATTCTTAAATAATGTTTCACCTTTGTATATAAGTGTTAAAATACCCAAGTCACCTCCTAAGTGCTTGGTGCAGTTTTTAAATTGGAATTAATGATGTAGGTTATTTCCACTTTCCTCAATGACATTTCCTAAGTAACGCATAGAGCCCTATAAATTGAATTTGTAATGTTTTGATAAATTGAATGGGTTGTTTTGAATTAAATGTCTAATGAATGATGGTTTTAATTTCTTAATGAATAAAATGGTTTTAAATAAAATTACCCTACGGGGGATGTAGGGGGTAGGGGGCTCTCCAAGTGTGGGGGGTGTCCAGGTGGGGGGGGGGGGGTTTCAGGGGGTAGGGGCTGCAGGGGGGTAGGGGGGCTACAGGGTTGTGGGGGAGGGGGTGTTGGCTATCCAAGGAGGGGTGTGGGCTATCTAGGAGGGTCGAGGTGAGATTTATATGTGGGTGAGGGGTGTGGGATGTCTAGGGGGTGGGTTCTCTAGGTGTGAGAGGGGGTGGACTGTCCAAGTGGGGGTGGGGGGAGTGCAGGTGGGGGTGGGGGCTGTGCAGGTGGAGAGTGGTGGGGGTGGGCTATCTGGGGGGTTTTCCAGGTGGGGGTGGGCTATCCAGGGGGGCTATATAGGAGTGGGGGAGGGGGTAGTGGGTTGTCCTGGGAGGGGGTGGGTTGTCCAGGGGATGAGATGTGCAGGGGGTGGGGTAGGTTGTCCAGGTGGGGGAGGGGCTGTGGGTTGCCCAGGGAGGGGGTGGGCTGTCTAGGTGGAGTGGGGGTGGGTTGTCCATGTGGGGTGGGGGGGGGTTGCAGGGGTACGGGGTAGGGGTGTAGGCTTGTTGGGGGGTGTGGGATGTCCAGGGAGTGCGGTGGGCTTTCCACTCCGACACTCTACAAAAAATAGGAATCACATATAACCAATGTATAGTTGCTTTCACATGTTAAGAATTTTCTTGATGTTCTATACCAACACTCACTCTTACCCTTCCAAGAAGAAGTGATATCTGAAATGAAATCTCACTCAGGTTCTTATCCAGTATCCATATTGATCTCATACAAATTTAACAATTGTAAAACTCTATATCACCTAATGATATAACCAGGATCATACTCCCATGAGTAGTATCCCATCAAAACCCTTTCCTTTATGTATATCTAAAATGGGGATAGATTATCCCATTTGGAAAATAAATTTAAATCTCTGTGTACATGGAATCATGCTTCTTTTCCCCATGTAACCTTCATCTTAAGACATCAAACTCCTCTTTGTTCCATTTAATCTTTCTTGGATCATGATCCACATGTATGACCATGATGTTTCAATCCCTAAGGAACTTTTTACCATCATTTTTAGGTTATATTTCCCATTTATTTAGAATAGATATTATGAATATCACTCAAATAATCTACTAAAATATAAAAAAAATTGATCTAAAATTTACTGAACTCCTAAATAATTCTCCTCCACAAGTGTACATGATCTTGTAAACTCATGTACAGTTCTTTAAAGATATTTAGTTATAAATATAATATTTTTTGGTCTTTTATATTATGATTCTCATATAGAGTAGTGTGTGAATTATGGTATCATATAAAGTGAAAAACTCTCATTTACTTAAATATATTTTCGATGAAACTTCATTCTTATTTAATTTATTTTGACAAAATTACTTATAATTTTTTTTACAGAATGGATAGAAGTTGGATGTATAAAACTGATTGGATCTCAAGCGATTTTCAAAACAATTTTGAGATATTTTTATATTTTTCATTTCACAATGATTTAGATAGTGGCCACATACACTGCCCATGTTATAATTGTGTTGGAAGACATTGGTTGAGCCGTGAAGAATTAAGCTACCACATAACAAAATATAGTGTTCAAGAAAACTACTATGTGAGGTATCACAATGGGGAGAAAATGAAATCTCAATTTGCTGATGATCCAAATGAGAGGACTGGATTGGAGAATTTTTTTTATGACTAGTTTCTATTTATTTTTCTTCATGAAAAATAAATGATTCTGACCCAGGAAGACTTTAATATGAGAAAACAGGATGCGTCTAATGAAAATGTTGATGTTCTTTGGGTGAAAAAATTAAATGATGCTACCATGACTCCCGTATATCGACACTGAAGTAAAATGAAAAACCTAGAATATTTAATCTAATTGTTTTATGGGAAAACTATGTATGGGATTTCTAATACTACCATCAATTAAATTCTTACCTTCTTGAAGGAATTACTTCTAGATGATGTAGATATTCCATCAAACCACTATATGGAATGAAAGTTAGTTGAGTAACTTGGATCCAAAAATAAAATTCATACTTTCCTGAAAGATTGAATTTTATTTTGGGATGAAATTTCTGAATGAAATGATTGTATAAAATGTGGAACATCCTGCTAGAATCCAAAAGATGATGTAACATCATCCCATGTGCCATATAAATTAATGTGGCACTATACATTGATCCCCAGACTCCATAATCTTTTTATGTCTGATGAAATATCATTAAAAATTCAATTTCATGATACTGAGAGATAGAAGACTAATTATGAGTTGGGTTAACCTACAGATGGATTTTCATGGAAGATATTTGATGCTCTATATCCTGATTTTGTATATGATGTGCGTAATGTGAGGTTGGGTCTTTCATGTGACGGTTTTAATCCTTTTGGGAAGATGCTTACATCACACAACACATGGATAGTTTTTATACACATTTATAACCTTCCTCCACGGTTCTGTATAAAAAAACCTTTCACTTTCATAAGTATACTCATATCTGGCCCTTTTGATCCCAGTAATGATATAGGCACATACATACAAATTTTAATAAAAGAGTTGAAACTTATTTGGGATGTGGGTGTGCGCACATACGATGCATGTTACAAAGACATATTTCAGATGGGTGATGAGCTTATGTGGATGATCAATGATTTTCCTACTTATGCAATGATATCTATATGGAGCACGAAAGGAAAACTATCATGTCCTATTTGTATGAAGAATACATGATCCAGAAGACTGAAACATCATTATAGTTTCAGTTTTATGGGACATCAACGATTCTTTCCAATGGACCAACCATTTAGATATAATCGTAGAATATTTGACAATACAATGGAGTCTGATGATCCACCTTAGCATATGTTTGTAACTGATGTGCTTAATGAATTTAAAGATTTCAGTTTTTTATTCGGGAAGGGTCAAATGAAATCTGGAAAGAGAAAAAATGTTTCCACTAAAACCTATTACAATTTGAAGAAGAGGAGTATCTTCTTTGATTTTATTTATTGGTCAACCAATTTTTTATGTCATTCCTTAGACATAATGCACATTGAAAATAATATATGTGAAATGTTGCTTTCAATTCTTATAGATGTTAAGGGAAAGAAAAAATATGATTTACGGCCTCGGTGTGACTTTGTGGATTGGGGAAACAGACCAGAATTGCATCCTGTGCGTATCAGTGAAAATAAATGGCAAGTTCCATATGCTTCTTATGTGATGACACCTATAGAAAAAATCAATTTTTGGAAGTACTAGAGACTATTAATGTTTCTGATGGTTATTCAAGAAACATATCTAAATGGGTCAATAGAAGAGAGTTGAAGCTAAAATCTTTGATGGCTCACAATTATCAGATCCTTCTACATGAGTTGATTCTAATAGAAATCTGTCATCGTTTGTCCAATAATGTAAGGGTGGATTTTATTCAGTTGTTCCATTTGTTTATAGATCTTTGTGCTAAGAAGTTTTCCAATTCTTTCTTGAAAAAAATGTTGGCAGATGCCCCATTAATTTTGTGTGAGTTAGAGAAAATATTTCCTCCATCATTTTTCACATGCATGCTACATCTATCTGTCTATATTCCAATTAAAATACTTCTGGAAGGACCTATTTCTTTTCATTGTATGTATCCAACTAAAAAAATATCTACATATTAAAGTCTTATGTTCAAAACAGGAATCATCCTAAAGGTTCTATCGTGAACGATTACTTGGCTCAAGAATGTATGGATTTATGCTCTATGTATTTTTCTGATCATACTACAAGACTGAACAGACCAATGAGAAACAAAGAATAATATTATGAGAAAATTGAACCCAATTTTCAATCACTTCCTCAAATAGGAGGAATTCTTGGATCATATACATTGACAACATTAATCCTTGAAGAGCGGGAAATGGCACATCAAATAGTTTTGTTCAACTATGATTTTTTCAATGACTATATTAGGTAAGTAAATTGAATATGTTTATCTTACATATATATCTATTAAGCTATTCCTATTTTTATCTACAGGCAACATAAATCAATGATAAATAGAAATCAATGTTCTTTATCTTTGAGAAGGAGGGAGACTTTTCATAGTAAAGAGTTTTCTACTTTGTTAAAATTAAAGGTAAAAATATTAATATTTAAAATAATTAAATCAATATTTAATTAAGTTTAATATTCATTTATATTTTAGGTATTGAGTTTTCTTACTGACTGTCTCTGAGGAAATAAGAGCATTGGTTTTTGGTCCTAATATCGTGGTTCGTGACTGTAAATAAATTGTTATCAATGGGTGATAAAAAAATTTATTAAATATTTTAGTGATAATAAATGATATAATTTCCTCATATTTTGGTAAATATATTTATTTATGAAATATTTGGGACTAGATCATTCATTTGAAAATTTGATGAAATTTCCAGTTTTACCCTTTTAAAATGTACTGTAGTATTTCACACATAAATATTTTAATATGACTTATTTGAACTTAAAAATTTCTAAGAGTGTTCAAAAATTAATTTTCTACTACTTTTATTCAGGACACTAGAGCTAAAGAGTGCATTTTGATGGAGTAAATGGGTCATTAAGTCAATGGTGGGCTGGACACGCGAGATTGGACATCACTTTAGTGGTTGGGCCATATATTCTACATCCATTTATGTATTGAGCCAAAATTTTGAGAGGGGATCTAAAAACCAATTTCCCACATATTATCCTTCTGTAAGTACAGATAATTCACGCATTGTGGTGGTCAATAAGGCGGTGCAAGCGGGAAAAAAATATTTGGCAGAATTTTCTCATTCACACTTGAAACCACTTTTAACCTAGCCTCCCTTATACTCAATAAATATGTATTTTTATTATTTTTAAGTGTTAGGGAGTGAATTATAAATATTATTTAATAAGAGAAGAGGTTCCACTCCAATTATCCAAGCAATTCAATAAGGGTAGTTCTTGAAGCAAGGATCCCTTCGTCGAAGCCCTCTTCTTCTTCCTCATGTTGTAATGTTTGTGTTTTCATAATAAACTTCCTTGTTATTCTTTTATTTATTCTCTTTTATTATGTTTTATTTAAATTTTTTCTTCTATTAATATTCCTAATTGTTCTGGAATCAATAGTAGAAACATTATTGGGTTCTACCCTTTCTAAACCTTCGCACATGCAAAACGTTTCTACGATGACTACACCGCCCATAAAAGAGTAGTTCTTTTTAGTAATTGATCTACCTAAAACCTTGTTCATTCATTTATTTTGAATTAATGAGATAATTTAATTCAATTAATATGATATATTAATTGAGTTTTCAATTTAAATGAAACTATTAAAGAAATTTAATAATTGACACAAAAACACGCGAGGTCGAGATTTTGTTTAAATTGTGAGAGTGAGAACTTAATCAGTAATACAGGACCACATGGGATAAGTTTCTAGAGTTCAAATATAATCCCTAAACTCAATTAATCTTCATTTATAGTGTGGATATGTTCTCTAATTAACCACTAACCATAATCTAACCTTAGAACATCAATCAAAGCAGGGTGCTGCGATTGCATGTTCTGAAGCTTGCCAAGGGTTTAAGTAATTTCTTCTTTATGGTTAAGTTAACTCCCATAGGGTTAGAGAGTTAAAAAATAAGGGGATCATAATTAAGTGGATATTAATTTAAATTATAATTATTAATAAGTAAATAAAGATTAAGATTTAGATCGATTATTCTATTTAAATATTTTCTAAAAAAAATCTTCTAATTGTGTCATTTTAATTGAACTTCATTTAAAAAATAAAAATTAAAAAATTTAAATCTTCTTACATAAAAATTATTCTAGTTTTATAAATGATAAATAACCCCTATCCTTTCAAGTAGTGTTTTTATTCTCTTTTATTTTTTTATAATACCTTTAAGAAGTTGTTTTAATTCACTTCCTCCTCTGAGAGACGACCTTGGTCAGCCACTCTGTTGCACCTAAGTACCCCAAAAAACCATTAATCATTTGAGGGAGCCCACGATAGTTCCATTAAAATTGGAATTTTTTTCAGGGAGGAAAGTAATTATTTCAACCATTTATAGGTATTTATTTTATTTTACATTTTATTCTCTTCTTCTCTTCTTTATTCCTTCTTTACCCAATCTGAGTTTTTTCTTCTTATTTTATTTTCTTCTTCTTATTTTTGGACAATCAACTCAAACTTCTCATTTTTATTATGGTCCAATTTCCTTATTTTTATCATTATATTATTTATGACATGAAATAGTCCCAAATATCTCTTATATATTTATCCTGAGATTGAACGTAGCCTTCGGGCTCGAATCAGACATTCTCAGTCTACGAGAAGTTTCAACATTCAACCAGTTGGAGAATTCCTCCACTCTCAGAACATTGAAATTGGAAGAAATTAATATTAAAACATAAAATAATAACCAATGGATGAAAATAATGTAAATTAACTTAATAGAACCATTCGATAATTGGTTTCACCTGATATTAACTATCAACCAAATTGTATTTCATACCCGAATATCGAATCAGACTTTGAACTGAAACTTGGGTTAATTCATCTTCTTCTAAAGTTTCATGGATTATCTGTTGAGGATCCAAAAAAACATTTGAAAGAATTTAATGTGGTTTTCTCAACCTTAAATCTAATAAATGTTTCTAAAGATCAAATCAAACTAAGAGCATTCCAATTCTCACTTGATGGAGCTGCAAAATATTGGATGTATTATTTACAACCTGAAGGTGTAACTTGTTGGAAAGATTTGAAAATTATTTTCTTGCAAAGATTTTTTCCAGCATCAAGGACCACATCCATTCAAAAAGAGATCTCAGGGATCAATCAATCCCAAGGGGAGTTAATGTATGAGTACTGTGAACAATTCAAGAAGTTGTGTGCAAGCTTCCCACATCACGAAATCAGGGAGAAAATCCTCATCCAATACTTCTATGAGGGACTCACACCTATGGAGAGAATTATGGTGGATGACGTATCTGGAGGATCATTGGTGGACAAGACACTAGTAGTTGCACGTGCGTTGATCGACAAGATAGCACAAAACTCCCAACAATTTGGTGATCGAGGTACACCACATGTCAGGGGAGTACATCAGGTACCTTACTCTCTTGAAAATAATTTGATTGATACTAAGTTAGAATAATTGACCACTATGTTGAGGCATATTTCTTTGTCACAAAAGACATCCCAACCCCATCCTTCAAGGCCTTGTGGCATTTGCACTGAGACAATCCACCCAACTGACTATTTTCCCCAACTACAAGAAATAGATGATTGTGAAGTAGTGTTTCCTAGGAGACCATATTAGCATCCAAAACAACAACCATATCCCCAAAAGAAGTTTTATTCAACATACAACCAAGGGTGGAAGGATCAATCAGACATGAGGTATGACTCTGGACAACAACAAAGGCCCCCTTTTTAAGAAAACTTACAACTGCCTCCACCTTACCAACAGGGTTTCCATCAACCCCTAAGGTGATTTGAAGTGCAATCATCATCAAGACAACAACAAGGGGATTCTCAATCAATGTTATATTCTAATACTAATAATCTTTTGAAACAAATTGTTCTTAATCAATAGAATGAGCTGAAGAGTCAAGGTTCGGAGCTGAGGGAGTTGAAAACTCAAATGAGACAGATTGACACTGCCCTCCATGAACTTGTAAGTAAGAATTCCGTAAATCTACCTTCCCAAACTACTTCAAATCAAAAGGGAAATGTTAGTTCCATCACATTGAGAATTGGGAATCAAATTAATGATACTTATGCACCCAACATTTCACTGGGACTCACCTCAACTCCAGAAAATCCTCATTCCACACCAGCTGATGAGAAACCCAAGAAGAAAGATAAAGGTTAGAAAAAGATTAATGATGCTCCTCCTAAACCCCTTCCTTTTCCAAACAGGGTTGTTCAAACCAAGAATATGGATGAAGAGGCAATGAAAAGGGATGTTTTGGACACCTTCAAGCATGTGGAGATCAACATTCCTCTACTTGAAGACATCAAGAAAATCCCAAGGTATAAGAAATTCTTATAAGAACTTTATACCAATCGAAGAGGGAACAAGGGAAATGAGAGGATAAATCTTGAAAGGAGTGTGTCAGTTCTCAATACATAAAATCTATCAATTCCAACAAAGTGCAAGGATCTCAGGACAATTATTATCCCATGCACCATAGGGGAGTGGCACTTTTTGGATGTTGTTTGTGATTTGGGAGCTTCCATAAATGTGATGCCTCACTATGTATTCTATTCTTTATAGATTGGTGAGTTGAAGACAATGAGAGTAATGGTATAGTTGGTAAATAGATCTACAACATATATAGTGGGAGTCCTTGAGGATGTCTTTGTCTGGGTAAGAGACATGATCTTTCCAATAGATTTCTACATTCTTAAAATAGAGGACGATCAGGTAAGTTCTCATGATACCATTATATTAGGTAGGTTGTTCCTCAAAACTGAAAAAACAATCATAAATGTTAATGAGGGTACACTTTACATGGAATTTATAGATGAAGTTGTGATATTTAATGTTATGTAATCCATGAAGTACCCCTCAAAGGACCATTCTGCATTTGTTATCTTCCATTTTGAACCACCAAATAAAAACCCCATGGAATTTGATTGTCCTATACTTAGGGAGATTATGATTATTGGTTCTAGTTTGATGTCTAAGATTACTTCCACATCTATTTATAATGCCCAAAATTCTCTTAAATTTCATTTTGAAATGGATTCCTATTCTGATTTTGATCAAGTGAACTTTGATTATGACAAGGATGTTGAGTATGTTGATGGATGTGATGTTTTGTTCTCTAATTGTGATGATTTATATTATAATATTGATGATCTTTTCGTACATATTTCAATTCCTTCAATGTCTCCATCTATACACTACCCCCTACACTGGAACTCAAGCCATTGACACCAAATCTCAAATACTCATACTTATAGAGTGGTCAGAAATTACCTGTTATCATTGATAACAATATCCCTTTTGAACATTAAGAAAAACATTAGAATCTTTTGAGGGAGAACATCAGGTAAATTGGGTGGACCATGGATGACATCTCAGGTATAATCCCCTCCATTTTCATGCATAGGATTCTTTTGGAGGATGGGACTAAACCGGTTAGGCAGCCACAACAGAGACTGAATCCAACTCTTTTGGAAGTTTTTAAAAAAGAAGTTGAAAAATAGATCAAGGCAGTTATAATATTTCCCATTTCAGATTCTCAGTGGATAAGTCTTATTCAGGTTGTACCTAAGAAAAGTGGTGTTGCGGTTGTTAAAAATGAGAAAGATGAGTTAGTCCACCCATTTATTGATCAAATGCTTGAGAGACTAGTAGGGAAGACACATTATTGTTTCTTGGATGGATTTTATAGATATTTTCTGGTTCCTATAGCTCTGGAGGATCAGGAGAAGACTACATTTACATGTCCCTTCGGCACATTTTCCTATCGGAGGATGCCATTTGGACTTTGCGATTCCCCAGGTACCTTCCAGATATGCATGGTGAGTATTTTTTCTGATTTTATTGATACCTTCATGGAGTTATTTATGGATGATTTTACAGTGTATGGATCCTCATTTTATGCATGTCTAAGTAGTTTGGGAAAGGTGTTGAATTGTTGTATTGAGAAGAATCTGGTCCTGAACTTTGAAAAGTGTCATTTCATGGTAGTGCATGGCATTTTCTTAGGGAATGTAGTGTCAAATCATGGTATAGGGGTCTATATATCTAAGGTAGATATTATTTCATCCTTACTATGTCCTTCATGTGTGCGTGATGTTAGATCTTTCCTAGGTCATGCAGGATTTTATCAGCACTTCATCAAACATTTTAGTAAGATTGCTCTTCCTATGTCATGATTACTTCAAAAGTATTATGATTTAGTGTTTGATGATTCTTACAGGACTTCCTTTGATGATATAAAGAAGTGTCCAACCACTCCACCAATCATACATCCCCCACAATGGGACATTCCTTTTGAGCTTATGTGTGACACCTCCAACTTCGCGGTGGGAGCTGTCTTATCTCAGAGGGTGGAGGGACGTTCACATGTGATTGTATATGCATCAAGGACACTAGATTCAACCCAATGAAATTAAAAAACCATGGAAAAGGAGTTTCTTGTAGTCATATTTTCTTTATATAAATTATGTTCATATTTATTAGGCTCTAAAGTAGTTGTTTTTTCTGACCATGCAGCTCTGAGGTACCTATTGAAGAAGTCGGATGCCAAGCCCAGACGAATCTAATGGATGCTCCTTCTTCAGGAATTTGATATTGAGATAAATGAAAAGAATGGGTCATAAAACTTGGTGGCATACCACATGAGTAGGATTACCCACACACTAGAGGATGACACCTTGGACTAGGTACCACTTGAAGACACTTTCCCCAATGAGCATCTATATTCCATCTCAGGTACACATCCTTAGTATGAAGATTTAGTTAACTACCTTGTTTCCTCTGAAATCCCTAAAAATTTAAAGAAACATCAAGTCCAAAAATTAAGGAGTGAGTCAAGATTTTATGTTTGGGATGATCCACACCCATGGTGAATGTGTAGTGACCAATTTATTAGGAGGTGTGTTCCTGATCATGAGTTTGAGTCTGTTCTACAATTCTGCCATAAAATTGCTTATGGTGGACACTTTGGACCCCAACAGATATCTAGGAGAGTCTTAGACTCTAGATTATATTGTCCTATAATATTCTATGATGCACATGTGTTTTGTAAGTCATGCTCTCGTTGCCAACGCACTAGGAACATTTCTAGGAGACATGAGATGCCTCAACAACCCATACTATTCTGTAAGATTTTTTATGTATGGGTCATCGATTTTATGGGTCCTTTTCATAGTTCCTTTTTTTGTATATTTTGTTTTATGTTGATTATATGAGTAAATCGGTGGAGGATAAGGCCACCAGGACTGTTGATTCTCATGTTGTAGTGGACTTTGTCAAGACATGGTTTTTTTGTAGGTTTGGAGTACCAAAGGCCATCATCAGTGACCAAGGGACACACTTCTGTAATTGGAATTTGGATTCCCTCATTTAGAATTATAGGGTGACACAAAATACATCAACACTATACCACTCCCAAATAAATGTCTAGGCTGAGGTTTCAAATCGTGAGTTGAAACAAATTTTGGAGAAAACCGTGAAGCCAAATAAAAAAGATTGGAGCAAGCGCTTGGATGATGCATTGCAGGCTTATAGGATAGCATACAAGACACCCATTGGTATTTCTATATTTCGTATTGTTTTTGGGAAAGTGTGTCATCTCCCTATGGAAGTTTAGCATCGAGCTTATTAGGCTATAAAGAAATGCAACATGTATTTGACACAAGATGGAATCCAAAAGAAGTTTAAAATTCAAGATATTGAGGAGATTCTACTATCTTAATATGATAACTAAAGGCTCTAAAAGGAAAGATCAAAAGAATCTCATGATAGAATGATCCAAAAAAGTGAGTTTCATGTTGGAGAGAAATTCCTTCTCTACAGTTCACGACTGAAGCTGACGCCTGGTAAGTTTCATTCCAGATGGTTAGGTCATTATGTTGTGGCTAATGTTTTTACTTATGGTGCAGTGGAGATCACAAAAGAGGACACAAGAAGGAGATTTACTATCAATGGGAAACTTTTAAAGAAATACATCTAGGGACTTTCTACTAATGGAGTTGATTTCATCACACTACATGACCCCATCACCACTTAAGCATATCAAGTTGTTCCTAACCCTTTCACTTCTTTATTCTTTTTCATATTTAAAATTATACATTTCATGTGAATATATCATCTCATGGTTTCACATTGAGTACAATGAAATATTTTAAGTGTGGGGGATGGAACCTTTTAGTTTAGTAATTTCAATTGTTTTCTTGTTTTTAATGATTTTCAAAAAAATTGTGTGTTTTTCAAATTTTGTGTGTTTTTGAAACTTTTGAGCTAAAATGATTCTCATCACCATTTTAAAATACATATCAATAAGTGAAAAAATTTATACTTTGAAACCAAGCTTAAATGAATGCTGAAAATGACTTTCTTTCAAGTTCAAATATTTAGTAATTTCATGAAAAGTACTCTGAATTTTGAATCCCTTACCACATCTCACTGTCTTTATATTTGAAATCACTTTCCTGTAAGGATTCTAAACCATTATTTTCATATTATTTATATTTACCTCACTTCTTGAGAGAACCAAACCATACTTGATTTAACCATAATTTGATTTATTCCTATCAAAACCTGAGGGTTTGAGGTACTTATGTTTAAATGATTGAGGCATTTGTTTGGAATTAAAGACCCTATTTCAAAGAATCCTTTTTATAATGGCCTACCTTGAATATTTAATACTTGTAGATCTTAGAATACACAAATACCGTGTTAGTTTAGACGCATTACAAGCCAAATTTCCCTATACAACCAACTCTTGAAGTGAAATTGCTTAATCTCGTTGAACTTAAGTGTGGGGGGGGAGCTGTCTTGTGTTGTGCTACCACATTTTGTGATACATCTGGTGAAAAATTAAATTCTGAAGAGATGTGTTTATTGCTAAAAAAATCATTATGTTGGAAGCTGTGCCTTTTCTAGAGCTTTCATGATAAGGGAAGCAATGCCTTTCTAGAGCTTCTAATAGAGGTAGAAAGTTGTACCTATCTAGAGCTTTCAAGAAAATCATGTTTGATAAGATTGACATTTCTACTGATAAAATGTTGAATTGTGTGAACATTCCTTTATTTTTCATGATTATGAACATTAATTAATTCTATGGAGATTGAGGAGGAGACCATATTTAAGTTAAAATTGGATTAATGCAATTTTTCTTCAAAAAGAGTCAAGCCCTCCTCAATCAGCCTCAGAATTTTTTACATCTAAATCTTACCAACTGAAAGCCACAGAACAACCCTGAAAAGTCCTCATGATAAAAATATGTCCTTGAATAACATTGAGTGGCGATGTAGGAATTTATCAAGCCTATGGTGACCCTTTTATGAGTTTTTATGAGAAAGACATTGCTGAAAAATTGACATTTGTGTGATAAGAGAAAATTCAAGTGAGGTAAGTGTTTCGTGCATGGGAGGATAAATGAAGTGGAAATATATTGAATGATATAAATAGATAACTTGAAATAATTTTTTTATGAGTCATGATATCTTTTTTTTATTGGTGTGGAATTGTTGGATCTCAAGGATATGTGTTTTAAAATTTGTTTTGATTTGATATTGATGTTTACTTGTCAAAATTTTTCGGAATAAACGATATGAGGTTTTTCCCGGGACTGCAAAAGGGTGAGTGTGGGGGAGTAGATAAAACAAAATTTTATTGAAAATTTTATTCATAATAAATGATATAATTTCCTCAAATTTTGGTAAGTATGTTTATTTATGAAATATTTGGGATTAGATCATTCATTTGAAAATTTGTTGAAAATTCCAGTTTTACCCTTTTAAAATTCACTATACTATTTCACACATAAATATTTTAATATGAATTATTTTAACTTAAAATTTTGTAAAAGTGTTAATAAATTAATTTTCTACAACTTTTATTCAAGAAACATAAGCTAAAGAGTGCATTTGTATGGAGTAAATGGGCCATTAAATCAATGGTGGGCAGGACAGGTGAGATTGAACATCACTTTAGTGTTTGGGCCATATATTCTACATCCGTGCATGAATTGATCCCAAATTTTGAGAGGGGATTTAAAATCTAATTAGTCACATATTACCCTTCTTGAATTATATATAATTCACGCGTTTAGGTTGTAAAGAATGCGGTGAAATCGGGATTAAAATATTTGTCAGAATCTTCTCATTCACACTTGAAACCACTTTTAACCTAGCCTCTCCTCCACTCAATAAATATGTATTTTTATCATTTTTAAGGGTTTTTAAGTGCACTAGGAAGTTTAGGGAAGAGTATAATATGTTACACTCCAATTATACAAGCAATTAAATATGGGTAGCTCTTGAATCAAGGATCCCTTCGTCGAAGCACTCTTTTTCTTCCTCATGTTGTAATGTTTGTGTTTTCATAATAAAATTATTTGTTATTCTTTTATTTATTATATTTTATTATGTTTTGTTCAAATTTTTTCTTCTAATAATCTTCCTAATTGTTCTGGAATAATTATTATAAACGTGACTGGGTTCTACCCTTTCTAAACCTTTGCACATGCAAAACGTTTCTATGATGACTACACCTCCCATGGACGAGTAGTTCTTTTTTGTAATGGATCTACCTATAACATTATTTATTCATTTATTTTGAATCAATTAGATACTATAATTCACTTAATATGATATATTAATTGAGTTTTTAATTTAAATGAAAATAATCATGAAATTGAACAATTGACACAAAAACACGTGAGGTCGAGATTTTGTGTAAATTGTGAGAGCGCGAACTTAATCGGTAATACAAGACCACGCGGGATAAGTTTGTAGAGTTAAAATATAATTCCTAAACAAAATTAATCCTCATTTAAAGAGGTTATATGTGATCTAATTAACCACTGACCATAATTTAACCTTAGAACATCAATCAAAGCAGGGTGCTACGATTACGTGTTCCGAAGCTAGCCTAGGGTTTAAGTAATTTCAACTTTATGGTTAAGTTATCTCCTGTAGGGTTCGAGGGTTATCAAATTAGGGGATCATAATTAAGTGGATTTTAATTTAAATTATAATTATTAATAATTAAATGACTATTTAGAGTTATATTGATTACGCCTTATAAATATTTTCTAAAAAAACATATTCTTGTTGTGTCATTTTAATCAAACTTCATTTAAAAAATAAAAATTAAAAAAAATGAAATATTATTCTAGAAAACTTATTCTAGTTTTATAAATGATAAACAACCCCCCCATACTCTAAAGTAGTGTTTTTTTCTCTTTTATTTTATTTCTATAATACCTTTATGAATTTTTTTTAATTCACTTCCTACTTTGAGAGACGACCTTGGTCAGGCACTCTGCTGCACCTAAGTACCCTAAAAACCATTAATCATTTGAGTGCACCCACAACAACACATTTCAATGGTTATATATTTATTATCACTAAATGAGAAAAGAAAATGGGAACACTACATAATGGTGTTATGTTTACTACCACAACAGACTATTATGCTAGTGCATGAGATAGTAGACCATGATTTGGAAATGTAGGTTATTATGGAGTCTTTGAAAAAATAATAATATTTGATTATTACTCTAATGGATGAGTCAAAATGATGAAATTATGTTGTTTTGATTCGATAATGAGGCATGACACATTTATTGATGATTGTGGATTTTTATTAATTGATATGACTGACACTCTTGCTACCAATGAACTTTATGTATTGGAATCAATGGGAAATAAAGTTTTTTATGTCAAAGACAATCTTCGACCTTAATTTGGTGTCATTATTGAATTAATTACAAGAAATATTTTTTATTATGGTGATTATGGAATTGAAACTATCCCTACTGCCACAGGAAACAATCTATTTTTTTACTTTTGATGACTCCAATAGCTCAATTGTCAGAGTTGACTGTGAACCTGAAGTTGTGGTGGGAAATATATAGAATCATCCATCCATGTTCTCAATTATTTTGGTTTATCTAGACTTGGGTTTTTAAGGTTGGTACTATTCAAATTTATTTAATATTAATTACAAATATGGTGTATCTGACTTTAATGTTATGCAAATTTTCAATGTTTATTGGTTGCAATTTTATTTGAATTGAATTTTCTAATTTGGAATAGAAGTGTATTCAAACCTATGAAACCAACATTTCTAACTTGGTGAACATTTAATTTCTTTATTGACCATGTATAAAATTATTATAACTCTAATACCTCCATTTTACATTTCACCAAATGATGAACATGATGGTTTTTCTTCTTCTGCAAAACATGTATAGAAACCTGCATCTTCTACCTGAACTAAAGATATTAATTTTTCCTTAATTTAGAAAAGTGATTTAATAGACTGAAGAAGCTTAGTAAATAACCATCCTACTCAATATTAAATTTATTTATTACATATTGTACAATTTATTGAATTCATTATATATCTATTCAAGCTCACCTAAAATAATGGATAGTTAAATTATCCATGAATCCACCTATTACCTCTCATATATTTTGTTTTTTAGGTTACACATTAGTTATCCATTTCTAATTACTTCCATATTTGTTTTCAAAGGAATGAAATGCAACCAATTGAAGAGAGTTGATGGAAAAAGATGATGGAAAACAATCGTCGCATGGTTGAGATGGGAATTCCACCACTAGTTCCTATTGTGAGTATTTTATTGAAAATATATATAATTAAATAATATATAATGTCATGTTATTAATTTTGTTTTAAACATTTTTGTAGGATCCACCACTTAGGTGAAAATTATTTGATCAGAAGCCTAATAGTGGTCCCAGTACTCACAGTGTTCATATGAGGGGGGGTGTATGAGAGCTAGGTGATCTGGTCAGTGTACCTGATTAGACCCTCCCCCTCCCCATCCCCCTAACATACCATATATCCCACATTCTGATCCCGATGTGTCATTAGGGACACATAAGATATTTAGGCCTCCCATGTTTTCACCACCTTTTACATCTGAGTCTCCTCACCCATCTTTACCATATCTGATGATGTTTCCCACTCCCCATCCAGCATTCATCCAGCCATATGTGCCATCTTCTTTAACTTATACTTTCTTAAATCCGATCTTCTATATTCCATCTTCTTCGACTCCTAATCCACCATAGTCTGTCCCTACAGAGCATACTTTGGGACCCACTTCACTTGTATAGGGTGTTCCTTTAGTTTATGCGGATCCAGTGACGCCCATTGATTAGACTTCTATAGGTATATTTATAGAACCCTAAAAAAAATTATACCATTATTTATTTTCATTATAACATGTATTGATAAAATATTGGTTTTTCTTTCATAACAGATACATCTACTAATAGGAGGTGGTGGGGGGGGGGGCATACATGCTTGTGTGCGATGTTGAACTGCCACACACAGTTGATGATGGACTACAATGAAGACAGTAAAATGATTGAAAAAATAGGGCAGCAATGTCAGAGTTTTCGGGAGACGCTTGAAATATACTCTAATATCATTCATCTCAGCCCACTCTCATGGAGACAGTTTCCAAATGAAGTCAAGGATAATTCTTGGGCAGATAAATGGCTAAAAAATATTTTTTATTTAATGAAATATATTATTTTTGTATTTATATGAATAAATATTTTGGTTTCATCTTTGGTTTAATTTCCCCTGGACAACCCCACCCCCTGGACAACCCCCACCCACTTGGATAGACCCCCCCTCCCCCACCCCTTAGACACCCCCTAGACACCACACCCCCACCCCATAGATACCCCCTACACCCTTGGATAGCCCCCACCCATGGACACCCCAACCCCCTTGGACAACCCCCACACCCCCTGAACACCCCCTGGACATGCCACACCCCCTTAGATAGCCCCAACACCCCTGGAAACCCCCCACCCACCCTAGACACCCCAACCCCTTAGAAAGCCCCCCCACCCCTGGACACCCCACCCCATTAGACAGCCCCACACCCCCTCGATAGCTCCCCATCCCCTGGACACCCCCACACCCTTGGACATCCCCCACACCCCCTGGCCACAGCTTGGACACCCCACCCCCTTAGACACCCCCACCCCCCCTAAACACCCACTGGACACCCCCACCCCCCTTAGACAACCCCCACCCATTGGAAAACCCTACTCCCTTAAAGAGACCCACACTCCACCTGAACACCCCTACTCTCTGGACAACCCCCCCACCCCCCCCCCCCATGGATAGCCCACCCACCCCCTAGACACCCCACCCCCCTAGACTCCCCACCCCCTTGGACAACCCCCACATCCCCCTTGACACCCCCACCCCCCTTAGATATCCCTGACCCCCTAGACACCCCCACCCCCTGGACACCCCCACCCTCGGGATAGACCCCTCCCCCATGGACATCCCCCCCAGACACTGCCCCACCCCTTGGAAACCCCCACCCCCTTGGACAGCCCCCACACCCCCTGGACACCCCCCGACCACCTTGGACACCCCCACACCCCCTGGAAACCCCACCCCCTAGACACCCCCACCCCCTGGACACCCTCCACCCCCATGGAGAACCCCCACCCCTTGGACACCCCCCACCCCCTTGGACAGCCCACCCACCCCCTGGACACCCCAACCCTCTGGACACCCCCACCCCCTAGACAACCCCCACCCCTCAGACACCCATCCACCCTCGGGACACCCCCCACCACCTGGACAGCCCCCACACCCCCAGGACACCCCCAATCCCTTGAACAACCCCCACCCCCTAGACACCCCAACCACCTAGACAACCCCCCTAGACACCCCCACCCCTGGACACCCCCACCCCCTTAGAAAGCCCCCACACCCCCTGGACACCCCCACCCCCTTGGACAGCCCCCACCCCCTGAACACCCCACCCCCTTGGACAAACCCCACACCCCCTAGACACCCCCACCCCCTTGGACAGCCCCCACCCTCTGGAAACCCCCTGGAAACCCCCACCCCATGGACAACCCCCACCCTCTGGACACCCCAACCCCTTGGACAACCCCCACCCTCTAGACAACCCCACCCCTAGATAGCCCCCCTGGACACCCCCACCCCCAGGACAACCCCCATCCCCTGTACAGCCCCCCCCCCCCATGGAAAACCCTCCCTCCCACCCCCCAAAGACACCCCCAGCCCCTGGAAACCCCCACCCCCTGGACAGTCCCCACCCCTGGGACATCCCCCACCCCCATGGACATCCCCCAAGGCTCTGGACACCCCCTCCTCCTTGGACAGCCCCCACACCCCTAGGCACCACTAGACACCCCCACCCCTAGGACAAATCCCACCCCCTGGACTCCCCCACCCCTTGGACACCCCACCCAGTTGGACAACCCCCACACCCCCATGGACACCCCCAACCCCTTTGACAGCCCCACCCCCTGGACACCCCCATCCCCTAGACACCCCACCCCTGGACAGCCACCCCCCATGCACAACCCTCCCCCACCCCCTGGACACCCCCACCCCCTTGGACAACCCCACCCCCCTGGACACCCCCCCCACCCCTAGACACCCCACCCCCATGGACATCCCCCCACCCCACCCCCTAGACACTCCCACCCCCTTGGGCAGCCCCCACACCCCCTGGACACCCCCTTGGACACCCCCACCCCCTTGGACATCCCCCCACCCCTTAGACACCCCTGGACACCCCCACCCGCTGGACACCCCCATGCCCTGGACAGCCCCCCCTCCCCCTGCATAGCCCCCCACCCCCTAGACACCCCAAACCCCAGCGACACCCCCCACCCCCCTGGACAACCCCTCACCCCCTGGACAACCCCACCCCCTAGACACCCTGATCCCCTGGACAGTCCCCCCCACCCCCTAGACACCCCAACTCCCTGGACACCCCCCACTCCCTGGAAACCCCCACCCCTAGACACCACCACCCCTAGGACATGCCCCCAACCCTTGGACACCCCCACCCCCTTGGACAACCCCCACCCCTGGAAATCCCCTAGACACCCCCACCCCTTCGACATCCCCCAACCCCCTGGACACCCCCACCACTGAACACCCCCACCCCCCTTGGACAACCCCCACACCCCTTTGGACAGCCCCCACATGCTTGGACACCCCCTCATGGACACCCCCCCCCCCCACTCCCCTGGACACCCCCACCCCCTAGACACATCCACCCCCTGGACAACCCCCACCCCATGGACAACCCCCACCCCATGGACACCCCAACCCCCATGGACAACCCCCACCACCTTGACACCCCAACCCCCCATGGACAGACACCACCCTTGGACACCCCGTAGACACCCCACCCCCTTGGATAGCCCCCACCCCTAGACACCCCCACCCCACTTGGACACCCCCACCCCATGGACACCCCCCACCTCCTTGGATAGCCCCCACCCACCCCATGGACACTACCTAGACACCCCCTGGACACCCCAACCCCCTTGGACATCCCCCGACCCCCTGGACACTCCCCACCCACCTGGACACCCCCACCCCCTGGACACCCCCACCCCCTGGACAACCCCCCACCAAAACCCCTTAGACAACTCCCCACCCTCCCTAGACACCCACACCCCTATACAACCCACCCCCTGGACACCCCACCCCCTTGGACAGAACCCCCCCACCCCCTGGACACCCCCACCCCTAGACACCCCCTACCCCATGACACCCCCACCCCCCTTGGACAGCCCCCCAGGACACCCCAACCCCCTTGGACAGACCCCTCACATCAAATAAGATCCTTAACCATCATATAGAGGATATGAATGGAGGAGATATATCCCATAATCAAAGGAAGATATTTCCAAGGTTGTTGGGTATTTTTAGGTGTTTCTATTTTTGTTTCAGTGTGATTCTGTATATTGTCTCCATGAGTGTTTTTTTTGAATTCTATACATTTTATCGTGGGCATGAGTGTTTTTCTTAATTATACATTTTCAAGTGTTAGATAATTATTTTATATTGCCTTTGTTGAATCTTTAGGTGTTAATTCTATATATTTTATAGGGGATGCAAGAGGGGATATAGGTTGTTGTGTAATTTGGTACAAGGTAGGATTGCTGTGTAATTCTGTATAGGGTAGGCAAGAGGGAAGGCTGCTATGTAAAATCCTAGAGTACTATATACTAACAGTTTGAAAACTATTGGTATAAAGCTGAATAAATTCTTCTATACCAATGGTTTTAGCTGAACCGTTGGTAAAACACTATACCAATGGTTCACAACCCGTTGGTATATTGGTTCTACATATAATATATGCCAACGGTTATACAAAAACTGTTGGTAAACCTATATACCAATGATTTTTAAACCATTGGTATAGCTTATAGAGTTATATTTACCAACATTTTTGTAACCTTTGGTAATTCTGTATTGTATCAGTTGCCCAAAACTATAGGGAAATTGGATTTTTATTGGTCTAATCCAATGATTTTCTTATAACCGTTGGTATAAGGATATTCCCATACCTTATCACCCAATGGTTTTCCAAACCATTGGCATAACATATACCGACGATTTGGCAGCCTATCCCAATGGTTTTAAACCGTTCGGAAGGTTTCCAGTAGTGATTGTATTAACCAACATATCAGTGGTTAATACTTTCCTAGTTAATAATAAGAATTACATGATCATAAGTCATCCAAAGAAATAAGTTGGATGATATTATTAGATAATATCCCCAGTGAATCATAATAAACTTTGAATTATATTGACACTAATAAAAAACACACTTATAAGAAGAACACCTTCAAACAGTACCACATAATAAGAGGTCAAGAATTCGATCATTTGATATTGTGAGTTTAACCCACAATATGAAAATTATTATTAGGGAATGTATAGGTAAATTAATGGAACATATCTCCAAAGTATATATAAATTGTAGAGTTTGATAGGAAATTAGAAGATGAACTATAAAAAGATTTTCATAAATCTATTTTACATAGATGTAAAAATAAACTTCAAAGTCACTTTCAAAAATAAATTACAAGGGATAAAAGGAGGAAAATGAATACCTTAATTTAAAAAAAATAATATTAAAAAACGTTAAAATAAATGAAGTTAAATAAATAGGAAATGTGGAGTGGAAGATAAAATATATGAAAATGAAAGGGATATACTTTTTATTATTTTAAAATACCTTTATTGAAACTCACATCATAAAAATGGTAATAAAACTTCCTTTTGAAATGAGATAAATATAAATAGTAATTTCACATGAGATAATACATATTTGAGTTTCAAAGTATGAAAAGAAAACATTTTTGGAAAGAAATAATATATATATGGAAGATAAATAGATTAATGAAAAGGATGAGAATTATCCTTAACTAAATAAGTTCAATAATAAAGATTATAACTCAACGAAAGGGGTTTGAGTTAACAAAACCATTAAAAATATCATAATATTTTAAGTAACAGTACTTAATAAAGGGGTTCATGTGAATGAACTATAAATAAACAAAAACAAATTGGAAATAAATTTTGATACATTTATAGGATAAAATAAATCAATCATAGAAGAATGGAGTTCAATAAGAAACCTTAAATATTAAAAAAACGAACTTGACATAGAAAAATAACTTATAACATGGGATATGTAAGATACCACCTTTTTCTAGGTAAATATATCTTGGAGTTTTTGGTTAATCCTATTTTGGTTGGTTTTTTCTTCTTCTAAACATTTCTAGTTGAGTTTCTTTTGGGGATGGAGATAATTTTTCATGAAATTACCTAAAGTTTGGGGATATATGTTTGTTTGAATTAATGGAGTTTGGGTATAAATGTGTCAAAGTATTTTCAGGGTTCTTGGTGGGTTTGGAAAATTTTTAAGGTGGTTTGGGTTTTCCTATAAAATCTAGGCTATGATCTATCTGTGGGATACATTCACATCATGATCGAGTTACTCGATGGGAAAATTTTTCTAGGAAGATAACATTAACTAATTTAGAATGTCACAATTTTACACACTATGAAAATAGTTCATATCAAAAAAATGGGTGATCAATGTTAATTAAACCCAATGCAACACATTTTTTGATGTATCTCATTAGTCATGAAATTTACAATATTAAAGGGGTTCACTTAAGAAATGTTTTAGGATTTGTGGTTTTATCCACACTACAAATATGATTTATTTTGACTTTGTGGTGAAACCTTATATCTAAAACCCTAGGGTGACTCCAAGTGATTCTTGAGTAATTAATTATTTTATAAACATCTAGATCTAGTTTGTGATCTCTAATGAGTTCTTTTACTTTGGTTTTATCCTTCCTTCCACTATCCTCCATTATAGCATTGTGATATCCTTTTAGTCATTGAGTCAAGATGTTGATCTTGATGTTTGTGTGATCTAGGTTTTCATTTTGGTCTTTTTCACCTTCATTTCTCCATTTTAATTCCCTATTAATCATGTTTCTTTGATTTTGGAATAAATGTGGGTGGTCTAAAACTTATCCCTTTTATTAGATTTAATTATCCATGGTATATGAAATATGTGAGATTTCACGAGTATGTTGTGCATGAAACCCAATTAATTGTATAATCCCTCTTGATTAATAATTATTTTCTATTAGGCCATCAATCATATTCCTTTAGGTCCAAGTCATGGAGACTAAGACCTGCAACCACCCAAACAGTGTTCTAGCCTTGATCCTTGTTTATACTTGGTTATATTGACATTATATCCCAATGGTAAATTAGAAAAATTTATTGATTTCTCATTAAATTTAGGAATTGGAATAACACGTGTTCTGTAGTGGTTTAATGATATAACATCACTTTGGATAAAATTTATTAATAGGAATGCCAATAAACTTAGGGAAAAGATCATGGTAAAACATGTTTTATATAATTATGATGATAATTAAGAATCTAAATTAATTTAATATATTCAGTTATACAAATGATAATTTGATAAATTGATCACTGTGTTTTATAATGATATATATAGTATGTGTGTTATTAGCCTTGTGATTTTTCTTGCACAGATTTTGTGTTTAAGTGACACTGATGTGATTTATTCTTAGGGTAGGATGTTTTAAGTCATGTTGAGGTTGTCTTAATATAAAATAATATTATGCTGAAACATGAGGGTCAGGTGCATGATCTCAAATTGTTTATGGGATAGGTGCACTGGTAATAGATTCCTGAGGGTAGAGTATATGATTATATCGAATGTCTGAGGACCAGATTCATAATATATAGATGCCTGAAGTGGGATAATCTTCCTCTAATTGGGTGATATTTCCTGATATAGAAGGATACTTCCCCAGACAATGATATCCCGTAGGGTACTGAAGCAACCTCGACCGACCCCTGGTGTCACCTCGGAACTTGAGGGTCAGTAGGTTTATTTCATGTGCAGTATTAACTAAATAAATTAATACCATGATTATGGATTTATTAAATGAACTATATTTCTCAAACTAGGTTTATTTAAACATGGTTGTTTCTACCAACTAAGTTTTACTCACACCCTAGACAGTCTTCCATTTGGTACCTAAATATATTTCATGGATGGATGTTTAGACAAGGGAAAGTGACCCTATTGTTGATTTACAGCTTGCTAGATGGGTTGGAGCTTTGATATGGGATCGATATGGGATTTGGGACCAGAGTATTTAGAGTATTTATTTGAAACTACTTAGTATTTTATCAATATGATTTTCTATATGTTATTTACATACATTCATCTAGGCATTACATGGTTCATTATCATTTGGTTTGTTTTGTTCATCCTTTATCTTGTAATTTTATGTTGTACTATTTCCTCTAATTCTATTACTATGATATTTATTTATTTAAACTATATTATAACATTGTATGAGGGATTATATTCTACCCACTATTTTTTGTATACCCCTATTTCTAGCCAGTAGCCAATGGCATATAGGGAGGCATGCCTAAGGTCACGTCACCAACTGACTCAATCACTTGACAGAGCACCATGTCGGATATTTTACAAAGTTGTATCAGAGGCTCAAGTTTCCTTTTTATTAATTTACTATTTGAAAAAGATATAAAAGAGTCTAGGATATTCTAGGACTTGGTAATGATCCTGTACATGGGAGTAGTTAACCCATGTACAAGGGAAACTACAAGTTCCTAGGGATGAGATTATTGTTCATGATGTTTTCTTGTTACATTTTGATATTATTTCACCTTGGGTGATTCAATTGTTGTTTGATGTTTTGGTTATTGGGATTTATATTAATGGTATGATATTTCATGAGATTATTATGCATGAATCATGATATACCCATAGGGATATATATATATATATATTGACATTCATTGTTCATGATCGGGACATATTATCACATGTGATATATTTTCATATATGAACTATGAAATGATATGCTGGTTATATCTAGTAAATGAAATGAAAAAACTGATGTTTCATGCTAATTATTTTTTAAGACAAATTTTGGGAGACCATGTGACATGGGTTCTCTATTTTTTCACCTATTCAGGTTGACCTTTATGTTGTTTAGTTTTCTAAGGAGTGTATTTGTCTTGTAGAGAAAATGACTCCTCATAGTCTTTGAAATGAGCCTCAGGATAGAGGAAATAAACATGATCCTAACATAGATGAGCCGAATATTCATATAGCTATTTTGGATCAGATAGATGTTCATCTTCGTGATAGCTTCCTAATGGTCAGGTGGTATATGGAAAAGGATACTATTAGTACTATATCGTCGATGTTTGAGCTGATGAGAGAGTTCCAGGTACAATATTAACCTATGTTCACTAGGGAGGGATGCCCATAGATAGTTGAGTTATATATTGATTTAGTACATATGATATTCAAGTATCTTGATACACCTGAAGATAAGAGGGTGAATCTTACTTCTTACATGATTCGTGGACCAACAAAACATTTGTGGGACATTATAGAGAAAACCGTTCAGTAAGAGGAGTTATCCTGGAAGGACATCGAGGCAAAGTTTCTAAGTCAATTATATCCTAATACATTGAGGGATGATAAGAATTATTATTTATGCATATGACATAGGATGAAATTTTAGTGATGGACTACGTATGACGCTTCACCGACCTACAATCCTTTTCTCTATCCTTATAAGTTTATGTGATTTCCAGGGAGAGACATTTTCAAGATGAGATTCACTATGAGATCATGTCACGTGTGAATTTCATTAACTTGATCAACCATGTAGATGTGATGAATCAATCTCTCATTATGGAAGTGAATCTGAGAGAGTTCCAAATTGTTGGCCATATAGTTTTAGTAGGGCGATCCATGAACTCTTCTTATGGTGGAAAAAGTATCCATTGTAGTTTTATCAAGGGAAGTAGTGGGTTTATCAGTCAATGGGATGGAATTTTACCTTAATATGGTTTGGTTTAGTGATTTTAGTGTGGAATGTTGGGCCACAGCTTCCTATAATGTCTTCACATTGTAGTGGATTACCATGTTTGTGGTAGGTTGGGTCATCTTCAGAAGTTTTGTACGAACTTTCCATAGTAGAACAACAGTTGGGGATCAAGGTAAGTACCTAAGTTTGGTAAGATCTTAGATAACCCTCAAAATATTGGTAGTTGTAGTTCTATTATATTTTTAAGAAAATGTAGGTGATGTGGTACTCCAGTAAAGGATCTATAATACCACTTAGAGGGAATAATGCAAGGGAGTCAGACTGGAGTACAGGGTAAAGGGTAAATTTGGATGCATGATATATAGTCTACTTCGACTAGCTTGTATGTAGGAACTTCTACCATCAGAGGTATGATTCATTCATCCTCTAACTTAACTTTTATTTTGTTTAATATAGGATAATCACATTGCTTTTTTATCTTCTCTTTTTTAAAATTGTTTGAGTTTGGATATGGAGATCATAGATGGGGTCAGGACTATTTAAACACTATTAGAAGTGCTGTCATAGGGTATAAAGCACTGCAAGGAGTGTTCTCTTGAATTTGGTGGCTATTATTTACTTTTGGAACTTTTTCTACTAGAAATGATAGGAACTGATTTTATTTTATTCTTGGGATCTATTATCTAGTTCTATACTTGGATCATATCAACTTTTATTAGAGGAGAGTTACCTTTCTATCTCTATATGGGGGTAGCTATACTCACTATGGTGAGTGGGATCTTTAGGATGATCATGTAGGACCAATTTAGTACATATTGGATTGTCTCAAAGCTCATATAGTAGGCCTTGTCCTAGATTATGGAAGAATACAATATGATACTTTTCCTCTAGTGGTGGACTACTATTAAGACATCTTTACAGAATAATTCTATAGCTTACCACCCAAGTAGGATATTGATTTCACAATCGAGTTGGTTCCAAGAGATGGGAAAGTTGTTATCCTACTTTATAGGATGGCCCTGGTAGAGCTTCATGAGTTGAATGTCCAGTTGGAAGATCTGGAAGCCAAGTGTTTCATACGACCTAGTATATCTCCATGATGTTCTCCTGTTCTTTTTTCCAAGAATGCTGATGAGACTTTGTACTTATGTGTGGATTATTGGAGACTAAACTAGATGAATGTAAAGAACTAATATCTACTTCTATTCATCGATGATATTTTTGATTAGATGATAGGTGACAAGATATTTTCTAAGATTGAATTGAGATTAGGGTATCATCGGTTTATATTGAGACTATTAGACATACCTTAAATAGATTTTAGAAGAATTTATAGTTTATATGAGTTTTTGGTAACTTTGTTCATTCAGAATAACACAGTAGTGGTATTCATGGACTTGATTAATAAGATCTTTCATGCTTTTCTAGAACAGTTTGTGGTGGTTTTTTTCAATTACATCTTAGTTGACTCCCAATTAGTAAACAATATTTCCAAACATCTGGAAATCATCTTCATAACACTGAGATAGAATTGTATTTACACCAAACTATCTAAATGAATCTTATAGATTGATAAAGTACACTCATTAGCTCATGTCATATTAGAGGCTAGAGTTTTAATGGACTTAGAGAGGGTTGCATCCATGGTATCTTGGGATAATCCCAATAATGTCTTTGAGATACAAATATTTTTTGTTTTTACAGGTTGTTATTAGAATTTCATCCATGAATTCTCCCTTCAAACAACATCGATGTCTGGTATGACCAAGAAAGGGGTGAAGTTTGTTTGGTTAGATGCTTGTGAGAGAGTTTTTCAGGATCTGAGGATCAGGATGGCCTCAACACCAATCCTCACCTTACTTATTCTAGGTAAGGAATATATCATGTACTATAACACATCCAGAGTTGGAATCAGAGTAGTTCTGATGAAAGAGGACCAAATTTTTGCTTATGGATCTAGACAACTAAGAATTCATGAGAGAAATTATCCTAATCATGATCTAGAGTTAGCTGCGGTGTTCACTGAGATATTGGAGACACTATCTCATAGGAGAGAGGTTTGTAGTGTACATGGACCATAAGATCCTCAAATACATCTTTTCTTAATGAGACCAGAACCTTCAGTAGAGGAGGTAGGTTAAGTATCTACAGTCTTTCAATTTTGAGTCGGATTACACACCGGTCCAGGTAAATGTTGATGGCTACATATTTATCTAGAATACATAAATAAAGGCAGTGTGGGAGTCTTGTGATGAGTGGAAAATGATCGATCTATTTTCATAAATGCATCTAGATGTTCAGGAGTCCCAATTATGAGTATCTCTAACTTCAACATCTATTATACCTTTACTTTTGGATGGGATAAATATTGATCAGTTATTTGATCCAGTGGGATTAGCTCTGAGGGAAAAAATATATAGTGTGGATTCACCACCAGGATGGTCCCTCAGTAGCGGTAATGTTCTTCTTATTCGTGACTAAGTATGAGTTTCTATGGGCTTTTGTGAGGAGCTGATGATAGGGTTTCATGATTTTAGATGGGTGGTATATCCAAGGATGAAAAATATGTATCATGATATATATAGAAATTAATAGTGTGTAGGAACAAAAAATAAGGTATTGGGATTCTTAAAGAGATGTTTCACTATTCATCAAGTGAAAGTCGAGCACAAGAGGCCAGCTGGGTTATTACATCCTTTGACCATTACATAATGGAAGTGGGATGATTTAAATATGGATTTCATGATAAGATTCCCTTGGAAACCTTTCATGAATAATGTGGTATGGGTGATTGTGGATTGATTGATGATGGTATCCCAATTTTTTTCTATTAGGGATACTTTCACTGTTGATGATTCAGGTAGTCTTTATGTGTGGTAAATAGTTTGACTACATGGTGTACTAAAGAGTATCACTTTTGATAGAGATATTTTTTTCAATTATTGGTTTTGACGGGGTCTTCAAAAGGATTTGGGATCATAGATTCTTCTGAGTAGAAACAATCATCCTCAGAATGATGGACAATATGAATAGAAGAATATGATTCTAGAGGATATGTTACAAGCCTATGTTTTCAATTTCGGTGGTTCATGGGAGTAGATTTTGTAAATCATGGAGTTCTACTATAATAAAATCTTCTATAAATTAAGTCATAGGGGTCTTTTATGGGAGTCGATTCCAATCAACTCTTTACTGGATAAAGGATGGTGAGTTAGTGCTTGCTGGGATTATTCTCGTAGAAGATATGGCTAAGTAAGTCATATCGATAAGAAAGTGGTTGGTGACCACACATAGCTAAAAAAATTATATGCAGACCATTGGAGATGACCTCTACAGTTTGATTTTAGTCATCATATTCTACTTCAAGTTTTTCCTAGGATGGGGAAGCACCATATCAGAAAATAAGGAAATCTAGTTCCAATGTTTATCAATCCTTTTGAGATAGTGGAGAGGTTTGGTCCAATAGTTTACCGATTGACCCTTCCATAATGTTACAATTCCATGCATGACATATTTTATATATCACAACTGCAGAGATATCATCCTAAACCTTCTCATATGATAGATATTGATTACTTCAATCTTGATGTATATGCTACCTTTAAGGATCACCCTTTACGGATTTTGGACTACTATGATAAGTATCTCCACAGAAATACTATACCTCTAGTGTGAGTGTAGTGGAAGTATGATCATGTTTAATAGGGGACCAGGGAGAGGGAATCTAATATGTGAGAACAGTGGAAATAATTTTTTTCCAAGACCCCACAATGATACTTGGGGTATCTTGGGGATAAGATGTTATATGGTGAGAAGGTTATAAGATCCAATATTTTTCTTGGTATGTCCATCTTTGAGTTTCTAGATAAGCCTCTTTTGGTTGGGTGTTTCTTATTTTAAACCTTGGTGGTCAAGTTTCTTTTGGGGATGGAGGGCCTTTTTTGGGAAATGACCTAAAGTTCATGGATGTATATTTTTATAAATTAATGGAGTTTAGGTATAAATGTGTCCAAGTATTTTGAGGGTTCTCAGTGGGTTTGTAAATATTAAAAGGTGGATTGGGTTTTTCTGTATAATCTAGATGTGATCTGTCTGTAGGACACTTTCACATTGTGAATGGATTACATGACGTGAACCTATTTCTGGGTAGACGATGTGAATCAGTTTAGATCATGGAATTTTTACATGCCATGTAATTGGTTAACATTGTGAAAATGGTCAATTGGTTTTACTTTAACCCAAGGAAACACATTTTTGGAATATCTCATTAGTCGTTAAATGCACAATTTTAAAGGTGTTCACATTGTGAATGTTTCAAGATCCATAGTTTTATCCAGACTAAACATATTATTTATTTTCACTTCCTTTTGAAACCTTATCTCTTGAACCCTAGGGAGACTCCATGCAATTCTTGGGTTATTACATACATTTTTAACATCTTGGTCTATTATTTGACCTCTAGTGAGTTCCTTCTCTTTGGTTTTCTCCTTAATTTCACAATGATCCATTATAGTGGTGAGATACCCTTTTAGTCATTAAATTGGGATGTAGATCTTGATGTTTATGTGATCTAGGTTTTCTTGTTGTTCTCCTTCACCTTCGTTTCTCTATTATAATTCCCCATTGAGGGTGTTTCTTTGATCACATAATAAATATGGGTTGTCTAAAACTTATCACTTTTGTCTGATTTAATTTTCCATGGTATATGCAATATGTGAGATCATGCTGGCACACCACACTTACGACCAAATTAATTGAATAATCCATGTTGATTAATAATTATTTTCTATTTGACCATCCATTAGATTATTTTGGTTCCAAGGCATAGATACTAAGATATGTAGCCACCTGAATAGTGTGCTATCATTTAGCCTTGTTGAGACTTGTCTATCTTGACATTAGATCCCTATGAAAAATTGAAAAAATTGATTGATTAATGGATAAATTTAAAAAACTACAGATCTCATGTTTTTTAGAGTTTTATTGAGATAACATAAATTTGGATAAAATTGATTAATTGGAATAATAATAAACTTTTGGACAAGATCATAGTGAAACGTGTTTGATATAATTATGATGATAATCTGAAACCAGAATTAATGAAATATATTCAGTTAGATAGATGATAATTTTACAAATTGATCATTGTGTTTTATGATTATATATCTGGTATGTGTGTTATTATCCTTGTAAAATTTCTTGCATAGATTTATGTGACACTGATGTTATTCATTCATGAGGGTTGGATGCTTTGAGGCATGTTGAGGTTGTCCTGATACAACACAAGATTATATTAATTCGTAAGGGGTAGGTTTATGATTTCTTACCACCTTTGGGATAGGTAAATAGGTACTAGATGGTTGAGGGTGGATTATATTATTATATCTGCTGTCTGAGGACTATATATGTAGTCTCTTGATGCCTGAGGGTGAGATTTTGGATATCCTACATGAAGATTCCATTTTTTATTTTTATGTTTTGTGTGATTCATCCTATATGGTGGAATATTACATCGATTGGGTTATCCATCCTGATGTAGTAGGATCCTTCCATAGATAGAGATATCCGACAGGGCATCGAAATTGGTTGGACTAGCCCCAAGTTTCACCCCAGAACTTGAGGGTCAGAAGGTTTTTTTCATGTGCAGTATTAATTGAATAAATTAATAGTCTAATTATATCTTTATTACGTGTACTATATTTCTTAGAATATATTTTTTAGACATAGCGGTGGTAACCTATTTAGTTTTACTCACACCTTGTAAGAGCCATTGTTTGGTAACCAGATAGATTTCTTGGATGCAAGTTTGGATAAGGGAAAGGGACCCTATTGTTGATTTTTAGTTTGTTGGATGGGTTGAAGCTTGGAGATGGGACCAAAATGGGATTCAAGACTGAGGTCTCTTTAGTCCTTATTTGATTTTTCATTGTCATTTATCAATATTTTTATGTACATAATTTAGTAATATTCATCTTGGCATTACATGGTTTATTGTTATTTATCTTGTTTGGTTCATCCTTTATCTTTCTGTTGTACGTTGTATTGTTTACACTATTTTCACTACTCTAATATTTATTTATTTATAATGTATTTTAACTTTATAGAAGGGATTATAGTCTCTCCACTATTTTCTATACACCCTCACTTCTAATTTGAAGCCTCTAGAATATGGGGAGGCACACCTGAGGTCACGTAGCCAACCGACTCGATCACTTGATAGAGCACCGAGCTGGGGATTTTACAGGTAGTGTATGAAATAAAATAACATGAAAAATATATTATATAATTGAATTTTAAATCACATGATTAAAATATATTTATTGTGAAATAATTCAATGGGTTAGTAATTATATCATGCCAACAAAGAATAGGTGAAAATATGAAATCATGTCTTGATGAAGGGGGGTTCAGATGAAAGCCCTTACCCTTATTTTTAACTTACAAAAAAGTTATTTAACATCCTATATAATAAACATAAACATCTTAATCACTTATTTAATAACCTTATTCAAATATATTACCTTTATAATCATTAATTATAATCATTTATTAGTTATTTATTGTTTATTTTCATCATTGGATGTCAGTAACTTTGATTGTTTCACACCCTCTTTGTAATGTAAATGTCAATCTTCATAGTTTCATACTAAGTTCATAATTCCTATATTTTGTTGATATACTATAATTTATGTTACATAATGATTTATAAAGTTCTAATTTCATTCCATGAGAGTTTTAATTATTATTAATTGCTTCGGTAATTTTTAACAAACAAAATGTAGTATATTAATAATGGGTTACATATTAATAGAATGACTAAGTTATATTTATAGAATATTAATCATTTCATAAATATAATTTTTATTTATTAAATATATTCTTATAACCATCCATGTAATTTGGTGATGAAAAATTAAATACATCATTCATGGAGGTGGTTGTTCCCACATAACATGAGCGACATTTTCATTTCCCAATGGATGGGAGAAAGATAAATAATGGCTATTCCATAAGCATAATAAAATTTAATTATAATTATTATAATTATTTAATTTTATTGGTATGTTTAGAGTAGGTTTGGGAAAGAAAAAATAGATAATAAATGGTTAGGGAGAGGATAGTACTCACATTCAAGGCTCGATTCTTCTCTTGAAGGATCTCTTAGAAATGGTGGACTTTGAAGACTTTATTCTAACTAGGGGATAAAAAATGTGTAAGAGGATTATAGGAGAGATAAAATGGGAAAAGGTTTCTGGAAAGATAAGTTTAGATTTAATAGGGTGTCAGTGATCTCCTTTTATAGGTAAAAAATATGGACATTTCCTTGGAAACTAAAGGTAACTAAAAGGTAAAGATGGAATCACACTAGAAGAAAAACTATTTATGATATTGCAGTTTTAATGTCAGTTATAAATAAATTATGGGAAAATATATGAATATTATTTTTTTACATCTTTTTTCTATTAACCAACTTTGAAAAGGAATTTTCACATCAATTATATGAAAATCGATGTGAAAAATGGATATTCGCCACTCTTTCATGTCAGTTAAATGATAGAACCAATGTGAATGATTTATTTTTTATGTTGGTTATAATAAAACTAATGTGAAAAAATAGTTTTTAATGTCAGTTATATTAGAACCTATGTAAAAAAACTTTTAAAAAAATTTATGAATCAGTGGAGGGTTTATTATGTGGTCTTCCATTATCACGAATCATGTCTCATTTCTCTCTCACCCAAGCCCTAACTCTGTTGTTTATTCGATCTGATGGTCCAATATTACACTACGATATTAGTCAAGCCTCATGTTTCCTTAGACTCATGTTATGAATTGAAGACAGATCTGAATTAATCCTCACACAATGTCATTTATCACTTTTCAGTCATTCTTTGGCATGTAATCTCTAACTGGAGTTTATTCAATCAGGTGGAATTCGTTATCGCATTACCATCTTCATACACTCCGGGTTTTTTAGCTCCATCATTTCATGTTCATTATAGATCTGTTCATCTCCAACTAGATTACGAAAAGTTTTGAATATCTTTTAAAATGAGTTAATTATTTGTTCATTATTTTATTTCTATTATGAATTAGTTGTTCTCATTAAATATATTTTTCCGTGTTTGGATTACTTTAGAATTATTTTATAGAATATGTCATGATAAGGAATATTATTTAGGAGATAAGATAGGTGTATCTTATGTGTTTCTACTTTTTTATTCAAGTCAATTATTTGGGTTTTATATTAATTAGGTGTTTATATCATAGTGGGTTCATTTCAGTTTTGATAAAGTTGGTGCATGGGAGAGTTGATAAATTATTTTTCATGTAATTTCACATCATAAGATGGGTTTTGTAATGGGTTTTCTAATGGATTTTTTGATTAAGAGATAACATGTGTTTATTGTATAATAGAATGTTAGTTTTTGTTAAAAACTAGTTAGGAGTTTGACATTGGTAATTAGTAGTGAAAACCATTTCTAATGGATGGTTAATAGTAATCGGATCATCATAGATGCTTATTATTGATGAGAATACCTATAGTGTGGAGTTTATTATAGGTGATTTATTACAGGTTAATTAATTTAGTGAGATTTAATTCCTTTTATATAAGAAAGGGTGATTTGATAAATGGTACTCATATTAGGATTTTGAGACTATGAGCATCGTTAGGTGGTGTTTTTATGCATGTTCATGTGTTTCAATGGTACGTTGGGGCATTTAAAAATGGTTGAATAGGTGATGAGTCTACTCATTAAAGTAGCATAACAACTAGGTACCCAGTTAGGGAATACTATGTACCTTTGAAGTCCCATGAAGCATGGTTTAATGTGACATTTTTTTAAACTAAGACTCAATTTATGATTTGAATATATTGTTAATTACATAATAGAATAAATTTTTTGTTTTTATAAATAATGAAGTATGAATTAGTTATTCTCTTTATATATATATATATTATGGATATTGTTTTATAGTTATCATTTTACATTTTTTTAATAATTTCATAAGGTTATATTCATTTATTTTTACTTGAAATTTTTTTGAAATGAATTTATTTTGTAATTCCTTCCACATGAATGAATTTTCTCATCAAAATTTTCTATTTTCTTTAAAATGTTTCCATTCTTGGTTTTCTATATTTTTTTATTTCATTTCTAATATCAATATTTATTAAATTACACCTTTTTGTATATTTATTTTTTATATTTTTATAGATAATAATTAATTTAAGTTTGATTAATTCACCTCAAATACATGCTGAATATAAGAAAGGTGTTTCCACTTTTTTGGAATTTTCTAAATGAAATGTTCCGAAAAATGACATGTTTTTCTATTCATGCCTAAAATGTTTAAATTTGAAGAAGTTGGAAAGTAGAGAGATCAAATATCATCTAATTTTTTATGGTTTTAATTCGAGTTACAGCCCTTGGATTTGGCATGGAGAAACTGGGAAAAAATTTAGATCTATTAATGATGGTGCTTTATAAGAAGATAAATCTGATCAACTTGATGAAATGATTCATAATATTGAAGTAGAGGCAATTGAGAAACAACCAAAAATTGAGTCTTTATATGGTGATTCTTAAAAACCATTGTATTAAATTTGTATGAAATATATGGTTTTATCGACACTATTAAAATTTATTAACCTGAAGGTGAAACATGGATGGAGAGACAAGAGTTTTACAGAGCTGCTATAATAATTGAAAGAAATTCTCCCTAAAGACAATGATCTTCTAGATTCACATTATAAGGCCAAGATAATATTATACCTAATGGGATTGTGGTACAATAAAATACATGTCTTCCCGAATGAATGTGAGATATATAGAAAAGAATATGAATTTCTTTCAGAGTGTCCTAAATGTGGGACATCATAGTATAAGTTGGAAGAAAACTTACTGGCTGGTTTAAAAGTTACAAAGACCCATATAATAAAATTTTGGTATCTTCCTATAATTAATCATTTGAAACATTTATTTTCGAAATCACATGATTTAAAAAAGTTAATATTTAATTCCAATGATTGAAAATGTGATGGAAAAATATGTCATCCAACTGATTGTCCATAGTGGAAGAAAATTGATCACCATTTTCTTACATTTTAAAATGAAGTTAAAAATATCAGAATTGGAACATGCATAGATATAATGAATCTATATTGATTCATTAGTAGCACACATATTTTATAGGCTATTTTATTTGTAATTTAAAACTTATCTCAAGTATTTTGTTTTAAGGGAAAATATTTCATGTTGAGTTTAATGATCTATGGACCAAAACAACCCATAAATGATATTGACATTTTCTTATCACCATTAATTGATGATTTGAAACTGTTATGGGAGGAAGGTATAATGGTGTATGATTCTTATAAAATAGAATATTTTCAACTACATGCAATGATTATGTTCAATATAAATGACTTCCTTGCAAATGGAAATTTGTCTGGATATTGTGTTAATTGGAATAAAGCTTGTCCAATTTGTGAACAATATACTTCATATTATCAACTACAACATGGGATAAAAACAGTATGCATGGGTCATCAAAAGTTTTTTTATTATGGATCACTTTTATAGAATATTATAAAAGGATTTCAATGGATCACATGAATTTTATATTTCTCCAAAACCTTTATCCAATGATTAGTATTTTGAGAGGGTGAAAAATATCAATGTGACATTCATAAAGACACATAAATCTGGTAATGATAGAAATATTTAGAAGAAAAAATCAATTTTTTTGAGATACCATATTGGAGATATCATGAGGTGAAACATAACATTGATTTTATGCACGTGGAGAAGAATATCTATGAAATTTTGATCAAAACAATTTTAGATATTAAAGGAAAGACTAAAGATGGGTTGAATACAAGATTGGAATTACTCTCAATGAAAATATTTTTTGGAGTTTTCTCTCACTTCTGATGGAAGGTGAACATTCCTACCCCCGGCTTGTCATACCTTATCCAAGATGGAGAGAATTAACTTTTTTAAATGCCTTAATGATATCATAGTGTCACATGGTTATTCTTCAAATGTAAAAAATTTTGTGCCTTCAAAGGAATTGAAGTTGATAGGTATGAAATCTCAAGATTTTCACATCATGATGCAATAAATCCTACCAATTGCATTGAATGGAATATTGTCCACCCATGCCGCATGAATATCATGAAGGTGTGTTATTTTTTTAATTCAATTTTTAATAATGTGATTGATTTGAATGCTTTTAATAATTTAGAGAATGAAGCAGTTTCTATACTTTTTCAATTGGGAATGTATTTTACTCCTTCTTTTTTTGATATCATGGTACATTTAATGGTTAATTTGGTGTGAGAAATAAATATTTGCAGACCTTTATATCTACGTTGGATTTTTCCTTTAGAAATGTATATGAAGATATTGAAGAGGTATGTTAAGAATCCATATTAACCTGAAGCATCCATTGTTGATAAGTATATTTATGATGAGGTTGTATGGTTTTTTACAATCTATTTATCTATAGTGTAGAACATTGGTCTGCCTACCTCTCACCATTAATGAGTTAATTATGGGGGAAATGGGAAGAGATGCGCCCGTAAGGGGCACTGTGAGTTAGGTTTCCCCTCGTCGTTGCCTCCTTCCTTGTCTGGATCGGTGTGACCCTCCTTCGTTCTTGGTGGGATAATGGCGGTGGACTTTTGTGGCAGTGGTTTCGGTGACTTAGACTCAGTTTCCTCGACGATTTGCATTGTGGCTGGCCACTCCTTTCCCTATTCCTCTTAAAATGGGTAGGGTTTCTCATGGTGGCACGGTGTCAGCCCATGACTGAGATCGAGCTCTTGCGGCTTTAGATTTGTTGTCTTATACCTGGTGAGTGCAGTGAGAGGATTCCATGGTATTCACAAGTGACTTGGATGGTGGCGATGAGATATGGTTTGTAGTGGTATTCCTCCCAGCGGAATGGTGATGTTTCTCTGATTTTTGGTTTTTGCAATCATTTTTGATTTTGGATGCATTTCAGTTTTTTGTGCTTCATTCATGCATCAGAGATTAGTATTTGATTAGGTATTCTCTTGGATTCGTGTTTGTTTGAGGTATTGATACTGGATGGGAGACTAGTGCTTTGGTATTGCATGTTCTGGAAGTGGCTGGTTTGAAGGCTAGGTTATGAGATTTTGGATATAGGGTTCATGAATCTTGATTCTCCTGCCTGTCGAGTTGTCTATGGGTTAATTAACGTGAATCAGTGGAAAGGGTGGTAGTGCTGGTTGAAATTGAATTAGTGATAATTTTTTATTGTGATGAACTCTAGAATTTGGATGTGTGACCATGGCTGTGGCAGTGTGAAGTTTGAATTTCTTTTAGGTCACTTGTGGCTTGTGGCCTTGATCCATGAGACTGTTCATTATGTTTACTTGCAAGGGACTAGCCTGGATGAGGTTTAGAGCTGGTAGCATTCTCATTTTCATCGCTATTTGGAATTGGGTGTTTGAGAGGGTATGACATTTTCCATCGGTACTGGTCCCATGCATTCTTGCATGGGACAACTATCCGAGCAGCGAAGAGAATGTGGACGTTGATCGTAGTATTTCATTACTAGGGTGGGGCTTTTCATTTCTCTTGAATTGGAGTGTATTTGATCTTTATGATCTTGGACATGGAGGCATGGTTTTTCTTTAAGTCTTTGATGTCATTATGGTTTCCCACTTTTTCCTCAAAAGTGATTTTGAAATAAAAAAATTAATTTTCAGTATGGGGGAAAGGGGATTCTTGTCTTGAATGTCAAATCGTTGAAAGGTGAACAAATAAAGAAGGTAAATTTATACATAATGAATAACATAGATTATTCTCAAATATATATAACATTTCATATTAATGTTTTGAAATAGAGTTATCCAAAGAAGAAAGATATGTGGATTTTGAATGAGCATAATTTTTTTCCATGGTTTAAAGAGATCGTGCTTGGTAAATTAGATGCATCAGAAACATTGAGATGGTACGTGGGTGGTCCATGTTTAAATTTTATTACATGGTTTAGGTATGAAATTAATGAATATACTTTTCATATGAATGATCAGGACAATAGAAGTGTGGTTCAGAATAGTATTGTATTGGTATTCATAGAAGAAATTCATTTTTCAGGTTCCAAAGACAAAAACCCAATCTCTACATCAAAAAAATATTATGTAGTCATTGAATAAATATGGGAGGTTGATAACATTAAATATAAATTTCTGGTGTTTAAGTTTAAATGGTTTATCAATAACCACAGTGCCTAACACGATTAATTTGGAATGACTCTAGTTAATCTGAATAAGTTAGAATAAACCAATGATCCTTTTATCATGGAAACACATGAAAAAAAAATTTTAAATGTTCTTGATAAATATGATATGCATTGGTCTATTTTTTTGCAAGGTAAAAATATTATATTGGTGATGAAAAACTTGATGAAGATTCTGATTTATGTGATATCCCTACTTCCATAGAACGATTAACAAATAATATAGATGATCATGTTTTAGACATGGTCTGTGCCATATCGAATGATCATGATGAAGTAATTTTGAAAAAATCCTTTAGTAAATTCCTAATATTAAAGGTAACATATGTTTAATTATGGTTTAATTTTTTAAATTTCATAAGTTAGATATTTTAATTTTATTTTCTTTATTAAAACATGTATTATAAGTAATAAGTTAAATTGTTTGTTTATATTAGTTTAGTTTTTTCTAGTTTTCCATATTTACTATTACATAACCTATCTATTAATTGATTTTTTTGAGAACCAATTATTTTAAATTTAACATTTTAAATAAAAAAAATATTGTATAAGAGTATATTATACAAAAATTGTTATAAAAATGATTTATTAGGTTGGTGAATTTTTATTATGCGATCTCTTCTCTCCTTCATATTGTGTAGTTTTCATTCATTTATGTCATTTAATATCTCATTAATATTGTTTTCATTTTAGTTAACTATAAAAAATATGGATAAAAATGTGTTAATAATTTTTTAGTTTACTTTTTTGTTTGATAATTGGTATTTTTTTTATTTACATTTGTATGTAGTTGTTGGATTTGTATATTTTTTTTGTACTAATTGATGTTTATTTGATTTGTAGGATAATTATTGATCAATCCTCTGATCCACCACATATTTATATAGATGATCGTACATATGGTGAAGAATGTACTAATTCTCTTATTGATGAGCCTCCTCATCCTTATTTACATGAGGCATCTACTTCCATATGGGAAAAAGAGTTCGAGGGTTGGTAAACGTGGCGCCACACATTTACCAAAATTAGCAGTTGCCCGTAGCCAGGAACAGAGGATACCAATAGACATTGATGATAATTATATTTCAAGAGGTCCAAATTCAAAACAATTTAGGATTTTTATATCAGTACAGGCTAAATGAAAAGTTATCATTTTTTTATGATTGTAAAAGTGTTTGACAAAGTGACATTATCACAATTGTGGGAGACATTTTTGGTAATCTTTTTTGTTATTATTTTACTTATCTTTAAATTTTCATAGTAATATATGGTTTCCAACTTATTATCATATTACATATGATATACCTGATATTAGAGGAGTAAGAAGGAAAGTCTTATCATTGGGTGCTAGGAGATGAAGGTATTTTATATAATCCCTCAGATCACAGTTCATTTTTGGAGATAAACAATATAAAAATCCAAGTGATATATATCCATTTATATATGAGGATACATAAAAGAAATTTTTTGAATGTAAACAATGAGAACAGTTTTTGGTAAGTGCAATGTTACCTTTTTAGACGTTTTTTAAATATTAATGATTATGTTTATGATTTCTTCATACCTAATTCTTAATTTAATGTAATCAAGGAAATCTTGTCCGAAGATTCAAGCTAGAAATGTATACCCTCATACGTTATCTTGGGTAGGATATACATTATTTGAAGAAGTGATGCTAGAAAAAACATCAAAAGACGAGAGTTGAGTCATCAGGGTCTGCAGAGGTTCCCCCCCCCCTCACTAGACATGAAAATATAAGAGGTCTCAGATGAGAAAAAAAGGACAATATCTTACGGAAGATTCAAGAATTGTAGCTGAAAAGATTGTAATATGTTTACTTTATTTATTTATTGAAGTTAAATTAACTCTTTATATATTGTGATTAATTACATATTTTTCAAATATTCTATACAATATTTTCTTGAGGAGAAGAGAACATAAGGGGTATTTATTGATGAGGGTAGAAAGGATATTTTAGCTATAACATTGAGAAAGCCCAAACACCTGGGTTGTGTCTGAGCATACCTGGTAGGTGTATCAGTAATAAAAGTTTTTCCATGCTTGGAATATTCTTAAAAGGAGAATGTTTCTAAAAAAATATAATCTTTGGAATCAAATGTTTAGAATATTCAAGTGACGAGTACAGTTGATGTTTGTAGACGTGTAAAGGCAATTTTGGCCTACTGATTTGACTCACCCACAACTTCCAGTAGATCCCATTCCTACTTATCCTACTCAAAAATATCTGACTCTAGACCCCAATCCTTATCCTACCCATAAACCCCTCCTCCAAAAATTCCAAGTTACTGTGAGTTATATGCTGATTATCCTCATCATATTGTTTCATATGGGATGATATATTATATCAATGATACCATTCATCATTAGAAGATTGATATAGATCATCATAGGGTCATTTTATATGATATTATAGATAGATTAGAAAAAATTCCATGTTCTATAGGTGAGGTGAGTGTAGTTGGACAAATTATCGATCATTTTTAGTTTGGCTTTCTAGACTACGTCGACAGATTACCACAGAGGTATGTATGTATGTTATATTTTATTTCATTTTGTCATTAATTTTTTTTCTAATTTTAAAGTTTATATACTTATTTATTTTTTTATAAAAATACTTTAAAGGTAAAGAAATACTATATAAATAATAAAAAATTCAAAGTTTCATGACTTCAAATATAGATTTTACTAGTCCTGATAGATTGTCAACATACTCAAATTTAATATTGGGAGTATATGAGATTCCAATTGATGCTACTCTTTGTGGGTGTGAAATGAATATGGGGATTTTGAAAAATGATACTATTAATCTTATTTATTGAGATCAATTGGGTATCAACATGATGAAATTTTCTTTCCATGTAATTCAATTAACAAAAAATTTCCATTCCTATAATTTATTGAAAATTTATAATTATGTATGTTTTATTTTAGGTATTAATAGGAAAAAATTATGTGCATATTTTATGTGTTAATTAAATGGTTTTAAACCCACCATATTGTAATTTAATGGTAATTTATCACATATTAAGGTTTTTGAAGTATTTTTAGCTTAAATGAAAATATGGCCTAATTCTGTATTTTCACATATTTTCATGACTTTAGTATTTAAGTCATATATTTTTCAATTTGGATCTAAATAGTGTGATTAATGTTTTTTGAAAACCTTTATTTGTTGGATAAAAAAATTTCTAATAGTGAAAAGCTTGATTTGAATGTATATGGCCCCAAAAAAATATTTCCTTGTGGAGGGTTTTTCTGAACAACATTATCGACCCTATATCAGTAATGGAGCCATAACTCCAGATCCACATGTCCAAATTCATTGATTCCACTTGTGTGGAAATAAAACTCATAAATAAACATCCTTTATAACTTTCAATTAAAAATTAGTTCATTAAGAAATTAATTGAATGGGTCAAACCAGGAGTAAATTTAGGAAACTTTTGGACAGAAAAAGTGTTGTTCGGTAATTAAATCATAAATATCTAACAAAATTTCCAAATGATCTGAAATTTTCAACGTCTATAGGAAATTAAATTTGAAAAAACTCCCAAGAAGACTCTAGGGGATTATTCAGCAATTAAAGGGGTCTACAAGACATGTAACCCAAGTTCATGTCGTGTACCTATCGACGCACAAAAATAAATGTGTTCGAAGTGGATGCGATAGAGGAGAACCCTGATCTGAGGTACACATCATGAAAACATCGGGATGCTGATAATTTAATGAGATTTTGTAGGCTCTCTGTAGGATTTCACCTATAAATAGAGGTCTTTGTTATCCTTCTAAGGTATTCTGAAGCAACCAAGACCAAAGAGGAGATCCTGGGACTACTGTTTAGGATTTTTCTCTTTATTTATTTTATTTTTTAGTTTTATTTTTTCTTGTAACATGAATTCATATTTTAATTAAAGTGTTTACACATTATTTTTACACCCTATTTCTTTTCTAACTTTAATCTAATTACTCTCCCTATACCATCTATCCATAATGATCTCTATTCACTTTTCCATGGAAAGTGACTAACCTGAGGCTTAGCCCGGGGGGAGGTTGCATGGTGTTCTTATTTATTGCGCTTCAATTAAAAATGTTTTTATTTTATTTATGATGGATGCAAGAATATTTCATAGGTGCAGCAGTCGTCTGCCATGACACTATTTATAAATCCATTCATTTTCCTTGATTAATCATTTTCCATCCATTTTCGTAGGAAAACCCATCATATAGTGGAGTTGGGGTTTCTATAAGATTTGAAACGGAATACGGTGGAATGGGGTCTTGTAGGAATAAAATTCTCAGTTGAGGTGTTACCCTACTTTACTACTGGAGGAGGTGTGGTTGGGTGTGCGAGACGCATGCTAAAATCATACACTCAATAAATCAAGGGAATGTAATTTGTTAATGAGGTTTCATAAAAAATTATCAAATTGAATTTAAATAATAAATAAATAATGAATGGACCCATGTTATTAACCCTAGTACAAAGTCCTTTCTTTATAATCTACATTTTGTCTATATATGCATTTAGATTTAAATTATTCATTACATTATTCCACATTTTCCAAAAACCCAAAAAGAATTAGATTAGGTGAATTAGAATTTTTGATTGAACCAACTATGATGCTCTTCTAGTGAGATGACCCTGGTCAGCCACTATGCTGCACTAGGAATATAAAATTCCTTTTTCCACACCCTATGATAAGCGTTCTCCAAAACTAGTTCCATTTCCAGGGAACTATGAAGTTATTTTTATCACTTTTTTAAAATTCACATTTTTGTAAACATTTTGGTTTTTTATTTAAAAAAAATCAAAAACAAAACTCTTTTTCCATGATGTATTCATATTACAATTATTATGCATGTAACAATTACTCAAAGTTGTGGGAAGAAGAAACCAACTACACTGAGGATGCCCTTCAATAAAGGGTTTATGTACTTATGATAATGGTAAATCAGAATTAAAGAGGCATTGCATCATAGATCTCACTTGAAGATTTTATGGCCACGTCAAATGAACTCAAAACTGAAATTAAAAGATTCAAGACTAAGAAGGAAGTGCCACAGGTCTTCCCGAATATCACTGAATACATCAATGAAGTTGAATCCAAACTCGAGGTAGAGGAGCCTGACTACCTAACCCATTCCAGTGATAATAAACTCTTAGAGGAATTTTCAACTCAAGAAGATATTGAAGCTGAACCAACTTATGGAGATGAACCTTTCATTAACTCTATCTCTTCTGGTTTAATTGAATCTAAATTGTACATCACTCCCTCTTTTTTTATAGAATAAAATAGTATTTTCTATGCCTTGGTGGGAGGATAAATTATACATGCACCTATTGAGGAACATATGGAGCTCCCTGAGGGCATTGAACATCTACAATAGGAATCCCATAACGTGATACCAATGTCTACACATGATGAACCAAATACACATCTGGATCAACCACTATAGGAATAAAAGGAGAATGTTCCACAAGTAGTAATGAAGGATGAGGAGGTTCCATAATTCATCATACCCTCACCATGCGAGTGGTACCTAATTGTGAAGGGGGAGTATCTGGTGTAATCTATCCATGGATCAGTCCTCAATAATAACAAAGAACTGGATTCTGGGAAAAGCCACATGTGGTGGTTCAAGTCAAAGAAACTCCACCCACTATCAGACTTTGGATAATATCTATTACTTCCCTCTGGAGGCAGTAAAAGAATCCAGGGCCCACTTGGGGTATCATAATAGGATTTATCTTTACATTCTTTCTAGGAATTTAGATTTCAATTTCATTTCTTAGTAATTAGTCAATAATTCATCCCAATATCTCTATCTTTTTGAGATTTAATGACCTAATCCTTATGATTAACTATGTAATTATATTTTGAAGGACCATAATGGAAGAAGTAAGAATCAAATAAAATGAATAGTACTAAGATTCATTTCAAAATGGATTTCACTTTTAGTGTTTAAACTTTTACACTCCCAAATTGTTTTTCCAACAACATGTTTTGAGCATTAAAGTGAAATTGCAGGCTCACACTTGAATTTATATTTTACTCAACTTATCTAGGAGACATGAGTTTCTTAAGAATCTAGTGATGTCGTGTTTTAGATTTCAATGTGAATAATATTTAATGAGTAAAATGGAGAATTAAAATTTTAAAATATATCATGGATATTGAAATAATGACTCATAATTTTAATGAATTATTAGATTCATGTAAATGAAATTTCCCTTCCATCTTTCATGATTTAAAATTTTGAAGTTCATATGAATTGATTTTTTATTATTAATCATGCCATGAGTGATTGTACAATGTTATATTTAACAATCCCAAGAGTATTTCTAGACCAAGAACTTCTTATTTATCTTGAGAATATTTCTTGAGTGATCTTGGGATATGTCACCTGCCAGAACTTGTAACGGAACATGTTGAAGCTATGACTATGAAAAAACATATTTAAAATGATTGAGACAAATTTTGAAAAGACCTTATCCTCCAAGACCCACCTTTACATTAATCCTTCATTATCCCATAGAAGCCATGAATGACCTTTATTGGAATGAGCCACATTTCAAGCCATTTTTATCCATTCCTACCCTAATATTGGTATTTTCATGATATTTTATTGTTAAAGTAAAGGGGTGAAGGGAATCATGGTGGAAGGGATGTTATACATTATAAGAGAAAAGGTGTTGGGGTGCTATTTTTGGGTAATGAGAAAATTCATTTGATTCATTCATTTTACTCTTTATTGTTTTTCCCCTCTTGAATAAAAAAATAAAATAAAGGACAAAAAAAGAAAAAAAGGGGTTTTGATTTCAGAAAAAAAAAATCACCATTTTCTAGACTGAATATATTTTGATCATATGTGGTTAGGTGATGGATTTGAGGTTTGATTTAATCATAACTTTCGGAAAAAAAAATAAAAAAAATGCAAAAGTAAAAAAAACTCAAGAGGGTGTACACATCATTCATTATGTTTATTTTATCATGACTATACTTTGAATTTTGGGGAATGTGGATGTTACTACATTTAATGGAATAATTTCATTACACTTTTCATATCATAAATTATACTTAAGATATTATCCTCCCACTTGAACCTTAATTTTTAAATCATCAAATCCTACCAACTTTAAACCTTAGAGTCATTTGAACCTTCAGTGAAAGTCCTCATGAATTTATGTATCTTTTTCCTTTAAAAAGTTGAGGAAGTTGTTCATCGAAAAGTATATTTATAAGGATAATTTTCTCATGATATGAGCATAACTCTAATTGAATTTTACCATGATAGATTAGAGAAAATATTTACGTAAGGTAAATCATGACTTGACGTGCTTAATAATAATGAATCGATGAGCTTGAATTAATTAAAGGAGAAGTTCCATCAATTTTCAAAGGGGAAAATTAAAATACATGAATTGATTATTTCATTGAAAAATGAGGAATTAAATTTATAATTCATGTGAAATTTGATTTTTTTTATTACTTTGAAATTTGAATATTAGTAACATTTGAGTCATATGAATTCCATGTTGAGATCTTATGCTTAAGGACAAGAATGGTTTAAGTTTGGGGGAATTTGACATAGGAAAATTATGTGCATATTTTAGGTGTTAATTAAATGGTTTAAAACCCACAATAGTGTAATTTAATAGGAATTTACCATATATTTAGGTTTTTGAAGTATTTTGAGATTAAATGCAAATATATCCTAATTATGGATTTTCAAATATTTTCATGACTTTAGTATTTCAGTCATATATTTTTCAATTTGGATCCAAATAGTGTGATTAATTTTTTTGGAAACCTTGATTTATTGGATAAATAATATTCAAATGGAGAAGAGCTTGATTCGAACTTCTATGGCCCCCAAAAAATATTTATTTGTGGAATGTTTTTCTGAATAGAATTGTGGACTCTACATCACTAATGGAGCCATAACTCTGGATCCACATGTCAAAATTCATTAATTTCACTTGTGTTGGAAATAAAAATCATAAATTCATACCTAAGATAAATTTAAACTAAAAATCAGTTCATTAAGAAATTAATTGAATGGGTCAAACAAGGAGAAAATTTAGGAAACCTTTGGATAGAAAAAGTGGTGTTTGATAATTAAGTAATAAAAATATAACCACACTTCCAAATGATCTGAAATTTTTAGAGTCCATAGGAAATTAAATTGGGAATAAATCCCAAGAAGAATCCAGAGGATGATTCTACCATTAATGAGGTCTGAATGATGTGTAAACCAAGTATATGTCATGTACCTATCGACATGCAAAAATAAATGAGTTCGAAGTGGACGCAGAGGAGGAGAACCTAGATCTGAGGTACACGTCGTGAGAGAGGAGTAAATGTCATGAAAACACCGGGATGTTGAGAAATTAATGTGACATTGTAGTCTCTTCATAGGATTTCACCTATAAATAGAGGCATCTGTCATCATTCTATGACATTTTGAAGGAGCCTAGACCAAAGAAGAGATCCTGGGACTAATGTTTATGATTTTTCTCTTTCTTTATTTTCTTTTTTAGTTTTATTTTGTCTTTAACATCCATTCATATTTTAATTAAAGTGTTTCCACCTTCTTTTTTCACCCACTTTTTTCCAACTTTAATCTAATTACTCTCTCTCCCATCTATCCATCGTGGTCCTTATTCACTTTTCCATGAAAAGTGACTAACCAGAGGCATGGCCCTTGGGGTGTTTTCATGGTGTTATTTGTTATTGCGATTCAATTAAAAATGTTTTTAATTTATTTTGGATAGATGCATAAATATTGAAGGGGTGAAGAAATCATCTTCCATGAAACTATTTCCAAATCCATTCATTTTCCTTAATTAATCATTTTCCCTCCCTTTTATTAGGAAAACCTATCATAGGGTGGAGTTGGGGTTTCCATAAGGGTTGAAACGAAATACGGTGGAACCAGGTCTTGTAGGAATAACATTCTCAGTTGAGGTGTTACCCTAATTTACTACTAGAGGATGTGTGGTTTTGTGTGTCAGACATATGCTAAAATCACACACTTAATAAATCAAGGGAAATTAATTTGTTAATGAGATTTCATAATTTTTTTATCCAATTGAATTTAAACAATAAATAAATAATGAATGAACCTGTTTTTTCAACCCTAGGACCAAGACCTTTCTTTATAATCTTCATTTTTTCTGCATCTTCATTTAGATTTAAATTCCACATTATAATATTCCATATTTTCCAAAAACCCAAAAATAATTAGACTAGGTGAATTAGAATTTTTTATTGGACCAACTGTGACACTCTTCAAGTGAGATGACCCTGGTCAACCACTGTACTACACTAGGAATAGAAATTTTCTTTTTCCATTCCCTATGATAGGCGTGCTTCAGGTATCAATATAAAATTTGTATACAACATGAAAAGATAGATGTATATGGATTTATGGACCCACAATTTATTTCTCATAGATATTTGACAATGACAGTTGCATAAAGAAGACTTTATATAGATGAAATATTTTAGAGGAATGTCATTATTCTATGTTGGATGTTTCCATATCATGAAAAGTATGAAACATTTTTTCTCACAAAGTGTTTTTTATCACTTAAAATATTAAAAACTCATATTAAATTTTCTTTTATATCAATGGTCATTGTATTTTGGGTGTTTTTTTTCAAGAGAGAAGACATTGTACTGGCTATGCTCTATCCTTGGTGAAGTGAGATAAACTTTTAAGAATGTTTTGAACATGTAAGTATGATTATTTTAATACTTGTTTATATTAGAATGAATAAAATTTATTTTATTCATATTATTTTCAAATAGGACTTGGAATTTCTTTAAAGATACATCATGGAAGAAGATCTCAAAGATCAAATTTGTAAAATCTAATGTGAATTTTCCTTTACAATTACTAAATTTTAGATATATTACTTAAAAAATGATATTTTTAATTAGAATATATTTAAAAAGATGTTATAAACAAGAAGGTATAAAAGAATGTGGATATTATGTTTTAATATTTATGTATGAAATAATTTCAATTAGGACAGTGACAAAGTTTGAGAAGGTTATATTTATTTATAAAAAATTTCTTAATATTTCACATGTTTTATTGAAAATTGAATATAAATTAATTCTATATTATTTTTTAGTTTGTTGATGGCCCACGACCATATAGTTCAAAAAACTTTATACATATACAAATTGAATGGACTGATAATTTTATAGGTTCGATTTATTTTTAGTTTATTTGTAATATACATTATAAATTTGAAAGTTCAATTTTAAGTGTATTTTTCTGGTTATATGTTGCTTATTTTTACTATTCTGTTGATTTTGACTATTTTTGTGGTGGAGGATGAAACAAAATACATTAATTTTTTTCACGTCGTTTATGGGATAACCGACGTGAAAAACAATGGGGCCTATTTTTTTTCACACCGGTTATCCCATATCCAATGTGAAAAACCTATCACAACAGTTATAGAATAAATGATGTGAAAAACCAATAAAAATATTAAATGTTCATGTTTGTTTTAGTTAATTGGCATGAAAAAGTTATTTAAAACATTGCCTCCAATAACATCACCTAATAAATTAGATACATAATTTAATATACATCAATTTAGTTTATTTGGATAAAAATACACAATAATTAGAAAAATTAATTTTGTTTAAAAGTAACTACTTTATTATGGTAATTAATATTTACCTTGGTAACTTATTTTTATGTTAAAGAATGAAAATTAAATCATTACCAAATTTTGATATTCCGATTCCAAATTTGAACTCCATTTTATTTTATTAAATTTCTCAAAGTGGTATAAATTAGTTTTAATATAAAAAACATTACACATAAAAATAATTTTAAGAAAAATATATATTTTAAACCTAAAATGAATTTATTCATATTATTTTCCTAGTAATAACTATTGTCTGGATTTTAATGTATTTTCTTGTAAATATAATCTATACATTTCATTAAAATCATTATTTCGAAAATAATAATTAAAAATTCACAACACTTTAAAAATAGTTCTTTGAAAAATATCACTTTTATATTGAACCAAATTCCATTAAAATTAGTTATTTATATTCTAAAATTTTAATTTTATCAATCCATTATATTAAATATTTATTTGGATTATATAAATACTTACTATCATTATTTAATAATAATAATAATAATATGTAACACATAAAAATTTTTTATAATCAAATATTTTACTTAAATATTATATTTTTATTTAATTATTTATTATTTTTGAATTACATTATTTTAATTTTTTTACTAGAAATAAAAAAAATTGTATACCTATTAGATATATGTATATATAATGAACATATTTTCAATGACTATATTTCTTTTTATAACAGCTATATTACCCCCATTACCTCATATAAATGCATTCCATTCTTACCACTTGAATCAAACTTCTCATCCCATTTAATTTTATATTTCATAACATGATTTATCTTTTCATGATGATATTTATCATTATATTTTTAGTTATACTAATGACGATTATCAAGGGTAAATATGATTATAGGTCTAGTTCTATTAATGGAGATTCTCAAGGGTGAAAACGATCCATGGGATCTCATAGTTTTAAAGATATTATTCTTTTCTATTTATTGTCCCATTTAAATTTATGATGTTTTTTATGGTTGTAATCATCCATGACATGTAATATTACATGGTATGTAAAACATTGTTTCATGTACCTTTTTTATAATGTTTCATTATGACTGAATAAAGTGTTGTTAGTTTGATTTATATCTTGTATGAATTATGTTCTATTAAAGATAAAATCTTTTAAGAGAACACAAAAATTATATTTGTGAATGATATACATAAATTTTAATGAAATAAAATGATTCCTAAAACCTAGGGTATTAAACTTTTCTTGTAAAAATATGTCAATATCCTTAATATTTTTAGATTTAACCTCCAATTGTACATTCTAGACATAAATTCAATTTTTATGATTTTTCTACAATGCATGGATATTTTATTAAAATTATTTTTTGGCCTTATCCTTTTCAAGGATTTCGGTAATCCAATAATTCTCAAAACTAGAGAACTTTTCTTCAAGTAAAATATTCATAAATTCTTTGGATTTAACTTTTTTAGTGATATTTACATAAGACAAAACATTTTCTTCTAAATATTTCTCAAATATTTCTAAATCTTCTTCAATATGAAATATATATTCCTATATGATATTAAAAATCCAAAAAATAAAATAAATTGTTTATTTGGGAATATAATTAAGTATGAATTTTAATTCATTAACTGATTATTATTGTGAATATATTGAAATGTGATCACTGCCACTAGTTCTTGCTTCTTTTAATAGAAATTTTAAAAAATAATTTTTAGATACCTCTTGTTCTCCAGAATTCCTTAATTATTTTATGGTAGAAATATTATCTATAACCTTTATGTTTGGTTGAACCAAAAAAAATCTCCATTAAAATCAGATCTATCTTCTTTACCATTATTTCATGGAGAAACTAAAACTTATTTCTTCTTTCTTAAGAGGGAAAATTTATTCAATCTCTTATTTACTTTCTTTTTTTATTCATCATTGATTTTGGAGAGATATAATTTTACTAATTGTATATTCAAAAAAAATTTACTTAATTGTAAATTTAGTAATAGAATTAAATCTTCAAAATGTTAAAAAAATTGAGATAGATAATTCAATTAGAGATAACCAAGATTTTATACCAATTGAGAGGACTATTTTGGTATAGGTTCAACACTAAGAGGGTGGTAAATCATCATAAATGAATTTTTATCCAATTTAATATTTTTATCCTTTTCTTATTTACCTTTATCATTAGTTAAGTGAGAATATTTCTCATTATATCTTCTCACCTTAATTTTATATGCAACACATATAAACAAAAACACATACACATACACAAGGGGCATAAAATTTTTACAAGTTTCTACTTTTCAAAATGAAATACTAATCCTTGGGGTGATCCAAAAAAATCCATGATCACAAAACCATTAATATCATTATACTAGTATATATGAGAATAGATTATAAAATAATCATGTTACCTATCTCCCAATAGTGTATAGTGCATCCTTTACTTAAACAACATCACAATAGGTCTTTATACTACCTCGCAATAGTGTATAATAAATATCTAGTAACAACTATAAATTCCTTCACCAATGTAGAATTTGAAATTTATTTATGTTCTTCCTTGGCCTTCATTATCTTCTATTAATTGAACAAATAAATGATAGAAACAATTATTCACTATATAATAATTGAAATATGATCTTTATTTCTCTTATAAAAATGTAAGACTCATCTTCTTTCTATGAAAAATATACTGGACAACACCCCATTCTTATATTTTATTTGTGAAATAGAACTCCACTATAATATTATTCTATTATTTTCTATATCAACACATATAATTTAATTATAATATTATTAGTTTTATATCTACTATATTTCTCAATACTGATAGGTTTTTCTATTTGATGTAGTATCAACTCTCAAAATGTCACTATTTTTTCCATTTTACCTATAGAATATATATATATATATAAGGAGTTTTAGAATCAGTTACCTTTGATTTTATTCCTTATATCTCATTTCCTATATTTATTGAATCACATGGATAAATTATTTTAAATCTACAAAAATTAAGACATTTCAAAATTCATGAAACTTTGGCTTTTGATTATTTGAAATACCTGAATAATAAAATCCCTATGAACCTCCCACACAAACTTCTTCCTTAGAAAAAATTATAAAAACAAAAAAAAAATAATGGTTCTTCATCTTACTTAAAAAAATATCCTTGATATATTATCCTTCATTATAAGAAACACACTCTAGCATACACATATGCATGAATGCATGTATATACCAACTACAGTTATGGATATTTCATTCATGGTATGAAACTCTATATGAATTCTTATTCCCTCTTAAACATATGGTATAATCATGATAAATAATATCATTATATTTATTTTAATTAAGGACATATTACCTAGTATAAAAAAATATAAAATCCAATATAATATATTATTATGTTTCTAACTTTGTAAGGTTCTTTAAAATGTACATTACAATGATCTATAACCATATAAGGTTCATAAACCTTATATTCTTTGTAAGGCTAAATGAACCTTATGATTGGACTGACCTCATGAGGACTGGAATCTTCCAAGGTATGAACTTTATGACAACATCAACCTTATGATCCCCCTTTACCAACCTTACAAAGAATAGCCAGAATTTTACAAAATCCATACCTCAATATTCCTTTTATGGTATTCTAAATTCGACCAAAAATATTCAATAATATTATTCTTAGATTATATATATAGACTTAATATTAAAAATAAGGAATATTAATGAATTCTATAAATCTTATCCTCTTATAATTTTCATTTTTTCTAATTTACAATGATCATTTCCTATCACCTATTTTTCGGTGAAATTGCGAACATAATCCAGAATCATGATCTATGTCTAATGAACTCGCATAATCTACTTTATATGATCCCAAAAAATATGTTCTGATAATCCTTCAATATGAAAGCACTGGTATAGAGTGAACTGAGTCACATGGGGAAGAAAACTAGAATAGTTTCATATCTACCTAGAATCATACAATTTTTAATGGATGAATAGTAGATGTATTTAGAGAATCCCACGTCAATTTATCTATAGGGATGCATATTTATATTAATTTCAATGTTCAATCAATGTCTCAAAAAAATCCATTAGTTATTACTTACCTGATAGGTATTCTGTTCCACCTCACATAGTATACCTTCATTATATACTCACCTTATACTCCATTTAGTCCAATTATAACCCACTTTTTCCTTCACATATTCTATCATCATTAGCTTTCCATTAAGATTAGATGATTGTCCTTGATGGTTGGCTACTTGGGTAGTGATGTATTAAAGACTAGTCATATTATTTTGACTTCATCTACCTTTTAAATTCTCTTTGTAAATACACTAACATTTTTGTATAGTAACATATAGTAACAACCTAGAATTCTAAAACATCAACACTCATTTTATTTATATTTCCTCAGAATCATCCATGTATTTATCATATATTTCTATACTCTTTAATATTGTAAAAATAAGGATAGATATATTTGAACGCCTTCACCAAAAAGATAGATAATTGATCATTATAAATGCTCTATAAAACTTAAATACTTGAAAAACATATTTCTTCCTTCAATGTAAATGAATATAAAATACAAGAATCCAAGTAAAATATCTTATATTATCATATAAATAATTAAAAATAGAATAAAATCCAACTTCAAGGTGTATCTTCCAATCCTTATTCACATAATATAAGGTAACACATTTCTTGTGAACTTATTCTTCCCGAAATGATCGGGAACTCCAACCAACTTCTAATATTTTATTCTTTAATACATATTGAAACCAAACTTATTGAAACTTCAAGTTCATTAACAAAAAATAAAAAAAACACACAAAAAATAGGCTTAATAGTTTTTATTATTACTGGGATTTATGAGTGTAATTCCTCCCACAAACATGTTTTATACCCTTAGTGATAGTCACCAACCCAGGGATTATTGGAGGAGATTTTCAAGGGCCATTATCATCTTTTCTATAGGCCTAAGAGGGGTTTCAATGGGGGAGGGTTGTGATAAAGTGGCATCATAGATTTTGGATAAGATTTAGGGTAGATTTTAGAGTTAGAAACATGTGAGTATTTCATGGGATTAGTAGTAAAGTCATAAAACTCAATCTTAACATATAATGTATACCATGTAGACCAACTTACACACTAATATTTATCCCCCCTATGTTCTGATGCAAGTAATTTCAAAATATACTAAAAATTTTCATGTGGAAGTGTAACCATTATAGTGTAGAAGTCATAAGGAGGTACATGAATCCGGATCATTAACTATATTGGTATTTTTATTCAGTATCTTATCTTGGTTTATGTGTTTAAATTATTATTCTAATTTTTTTGATTATTTATCTTTTATTTTTTGAAATGATTACATAACCTTTATGGAAAGAGTAAAATAGTGATTAGATGAATTTTATGGTTTAACTGAATCCTTGTTGAAACCTAGATGTGTTGTTATATTTCTTGATACAACATGTTTTCTATTAATTTGAATTACTATTTTCATTATTGAAATGCATATCATGTTGATCAGCTTCCATGATGTTTATAATTGTTAATAAATCATGCTTAAAGTGTTCTTATAGTATGTAGTTTCTAATTCCCATGATCCTTTACAAAACAAGTTTCCATTAATAAATTCAACCTTATTATATTGGAATAATTGTTTTAGAACCATGCTTTAAAATTTTTAAAGTTTCCTATGAAATTTTATACTGCCAACTACCTTCAAATCATGATAAATTATATACATGTGTTATGTAATTATTACTGGAAAGGATTTTAGTCATTTAATTAGGAAAATATTATAATATGGGAAATATTATTAGTGAAAACCCATTGAATTTATAGAAAATTTTCATGATTAAACCTATTTTATTTACTTTTTAAAAGAAGAGATAATTTTTTTCCTTTTTAAAAGAAGAGATAATATTTTTCGATACTAAACTTTTTATGTGTTATATTCCAAATTATGTATTCCATTCTATGTTTAGTCATTGAAATATTGATATGTATGCTCAAGGGAAAGTTTTTTATCCTAATAATTTATCATGTGACATAAAGAGTAGATGTGGACTACATAATATAGATAAGCATGTGTGAGGATAAACAAAAAATGGAAATGGATATATGGAATAAGAATGGATAAATTTATATTGTTTATGATGGGAATCATGTCTAAAGTTAAGGAATGTTCGTGTTATTTTCTATGAAATCACTAGTATGTATTTTCCAAATATTTTTATGTGTTGATAATTTTTTACCTAAATATGTAAGTAAAATTATTCCACCCTTTATATAGTATTAATTCATGATTTGTTGGTAATGAATTGCTTAAAGGGTGTTAGTTTGAGAATTACTAGTATGATGCATAGTAATGCAACATGTTCAGTTTTCATTCATGATTTAAAAGCATGTTAAAGTTATTGAAGTGTAAATTATAATTATTTCTCTAAAAATTAACTTAAATAAATTTTATCTTTGTTTACGATGTGATATTTGATGATTTTTTCCTCAAAGTTTTTATGTATTATATTCAAAACATATTTTCTAAAATGTAAACTAAAAATATTGAGGTTTGATAAAATAAAGTGTTCCTATAATAAAATTTATTCTCATAATTTTTATAAAGATATGTTGAAATTAATGTTAAGTGATCATTATTTGGGTAATGTTTCTTAATATTATGATTATGTATTGTTGTTGTGATTAAATTATTGGGATCACCTTTCATAAAAGGTTAATAATTTAAATATAGAAATGAAACGGATAAGAAATATAAAATTTGGTGATGATGTTTATGCTATATAGACATAATTCTTGTGAAAATAATGATGAAATAGTGATTGATTTCTATGTTTTGTTTATGGGTTTTCTATGGTTATATATGTTTCCTTATTGTGGGTTGTATGGTCTTGGTTGAGTATTGTTGAGGATGGTTTAGTTATTGGAATAATTTTTGAAACTAGTGATGATGTTGGATACCTTGGTGGTCATGGGATGTTTTGATTGTTGATGTGGCATCAGTGAATGCCCATTTTTGTGGTTGGAATGATGGATGGGATGTTGTGTGGGTGATATTGGGATGACATTCATTGGTGTGTGGGGAGGAAATGGTTTTTTGGAAATTGTGGATTGTTTTTCATGGTTATCATGAGGTGATGTGGATGTTGTGTGAGAGGCATTATGTTATGTTTCATGGAGTGGGGTTGGTGTTGTGGTGTATTTTTATTATGGGGGTTGAAAGGAAGATCAATGATATGGGTATTGGTGATGTGGTTTTCCAAGGTTTTGTTTAAATGGTCTAGTTGGGAATAATAAAATATGGCTTTATATGTTTTTCTATGAAATGTTACCACCCTCTGTGATGATTGATGTGCTTTTGTGGCTTATACTGACATTTTATTTTATTTTATTGAATGATATTCAATTAAAATTTCATTGAGATGTTGATAATGGAAAAGTTAAAGATTAATCTTATCATATAATATTATTGAAGTGATAGGAAGTACAAAAGTTCTTTAGTGGGCCTCCAACTCTGATGCAAATGATTGGTTTGAAGAAGATGAGGTTACCTTTGGGTTGTTGAAAACACAAGATCCATTCCGAGTTGCATTGGTGGTTTCCTTGTTTTAGAATCCTACTTGAAGATGGTGGGAGATTATTTTGGTAACTTAAAAGAGATGTATTAGGGTAAATTTCATGAATTATTCATGAAGTATTTATTTTCCTGAGTTAAGATTCATGATTATATAAATAATATTCAAGATATTTTCCAAGTAACTAAGAGTTTTTTCAGATTTGGGAATTGTTTTATTTATTTGATTAGTTTTTTTTAATTTTATACCTGATGATAGAGAATGGTATAAACATTTTGAATCTTCCTTGAGGAAAAATATTTAATGATCTACTATGAGTTTTCAATTATAGTATTTAGAATTTGTGAGAGATCAAGTGGAGATAATGGAGAGGGTTTATATATGGTGGAGTATCTTGGTTGAGGCCCACAAGGGTGTTTAGGAATATTTATATAAATGCTATGAGTTGTGGGTATTAGGATTCACATAGGATGAGAGTGATGAAATCTTCTAGATAAAGAGCATAACTTAGCTCCTTAGGGTTGAGTATATCGAGGTGTCCTATGTATGTAGAGAATATTTTTTTGAGGTAACGCTAAGTGGAATCATTAGAATTAATTTCTTGAGATTCAATATGTTACTTTGTCTTTATTGGAGAGTTAGTTATAGGTGGGTCATGGGATGAACATGATCCTTTCACTAAAATCATATGGTAGATTTTGAATCTATTTCTTTTAAAATAATGTTTTGATTGAGATTTAAATTTTATGTAATTATGCTTTCTTATAACTCCTTTAAATTTTATTTTTAAAGGTTTTAAATTGGTTGAGGGGTTGTTTTAAAGGTAATTATTTTAAAATATGGTTGAGGTGAAAGGAGTAGCTGATGTGAAGTTAGTTGTGTGTAGGGGTGGTTGGTTCCAAGTTTGGTTCTTTTGATATCCATTCTATTTTTTGATAGGAATATTCCCTTAGTGGATAGAATTTAGTTTCTCCTTATCTAGGTTTGGTTTTTATTCTTAAGGATGAGAATAATTTGAGAGTTTTCTAATGTAATTACCAAGACCTCTCCAACCCATTACTTTGTGTATTTAGAGGGTTAGAGGTTTCAAGAGGAGGGAGGAATAAATATGGAGTTCGAGTTAAAATTGTGCATGAGAGAGGGTGTGTCGTGACATAGAGGTATGAATTTCCTTCTAAATAGTTGATTTAGAGCTTGTTTGTGGTGCAGTTGGTTCTAGTTGCAGTGTGGAATGGGTTGAAGAACCTAGATATTGTTAAATCACTATGAGGGGAGGGGGGATCTATGATCTCTTTTTATAAATTCCTTTATTTTTAATACGGACTTTATGTTCAGTTAAGATCTCAATCCACTCAATGTGTGTCTCTCATCCTTATATTTTAGAATGAAAATGGAACAAGAAACATAAATTTTTACAAGGTTTGTCCATAAAATCCTACTCCTTTCCATGATTTCTCAATCACCCTAATAAAAAATTCTCCAATATAAACTCAAGTGGTTACATGAGGAATCTTATTGGTCCCATAAACATAGATTCACATTATGCTCTTTCTAGAGACCCAGTGGAAACTAAAACTTCTCACTTACCAATATAATTATTTAAACCAAAACAAGAAATATTACCTTTTCATCATGGTTTCTTCCGCACCACTTGAAATAGATATTCCTTCTATTTCCATATGGTTCAAAATAACTACACATTTTCACTAAAACTAGTCTTTAATTACCTCTAAATAAACAACTCTAAATATTTTTGGGGAAATATCTAAAAAAATTTATCAAATTTAATACATATCAAACTACCAAAATTATGATCTATAACCCCCATAAATTACTATATAGATCAATGTAGTGGAATAACCCAACCTAAGGAACTTTTATTCCCCTCTAATAAGTGTACCAGAAGTAAAAAGACTTTTCACCCTATCTACCACACCAATTCATCCAAACACAGATTTCAACATAAATAATAAATACAATAGAAAAATAAATCAATGATAATACATTCAATATAAGAACATAAAATAGTAAATAAAAAAAATATTAATGTGATTTAGACTTTTTCTCTATATTCATGGGAAGAAAAACTATGAATTATTTATATTACGGGAAATACAAAGAATTTAATTTAACTGAAATTTGTTTTAGTAATATTTCATTTTAAAATGACTAAAACTATATAAGACTCTAATGTACTATACATTCCATGGGTATACTATACATGCATCAAATTCATTGTTCCAAACTTATATACACCATTTAGGGTCAGTCCACACTTCCTTTTATAGGAAACCTTATTTGGTAATTTTGGCCACACTACCTTCCCATATTTATGGAAGAATATCCATATGTAATGTAATTATTAATCACACATAACATTGTTGACCTCAACCACTTTATTTGGAAAAAAATTCCAGATTCTTATATTTAGACAATTCCTTCTATAAATTTTTCTAAAATTTTAGACCACCCATGATGTCATCAGAAGATGCAAACTTCCGATGAACCTACTACTGCTAAAGAGTGGAACTTATTTGGCCTTGGAAACAAGCCTAACTACCTTTCACTGATCGAAATTCTAGAAAACATAAATCTAATACTAAAAATTTTGATTCTCTAAAATTAAGATTGTTTGAAAAAGGCTTCAAATCCCAACAACCTCCCACTTAAGGAATTGTTTTAGAGAATACCCTGATAACCATTCTTAAAAAAAATATTTCCTTCCTTTTATAGTATTATTCCTTCACCTCTTTCTTTTTTTCATTTATCTATGACCTATTAAGATAGAATGACGCCTCTGAAATTCTCAAGTTAAAGTCTTGGTGAACATTTCTATCATATTTTGGACACTAGTGATCTTCTAAATATCTAAAACTTTTTCCACCAACATTTTTCCAATGAAGTGAAACTTCATGTTGATATTATTTTCCCTTAAATAGAAAACTATAATTTTATCCAAGTGTATTGTACTTTGGATATCATAAAAAACAATATCTATTTCCTGACTTCTTAAAGATCCCTTCAACAACCACTTCAACAAACCATCTCATTCCCATCTTATGTTTTCACTATATACTAAACTTCCACTATACTTAATGTAATTATTATTTGAAGTTGCAACATCCAATTGATTACTATTATTTAATAAGTGAATTCAAATCCTATTATGCTCTTCTGACTATTTGCGCCTCTAGAAAATTCAACATCAATAAATCCTTATATAGGATATTCATCCCTAAAATAAAGAGTCTGATCTTTTGATCCTTTTAAATACCGCTGGATCCACTTAATGGATTCCCAATATTCCTTTATAGGGTTAGACCTAAATATTTTTACAATTACCGCTATAAATTCTACATTTATCCAAGTATATATCATTTCATACATTAAAATTATAATAGTTTAAGAATAAGTAACTTTCTCCATGAACTAATAATTATATTCCGCTATAGGTTTTTTTCCTTCTAGAGTTTGAAGTGTCCTATAAGAGGAGTATTAACTAGTTTTCATTCATCCATAATAGGCATTTCAATGATTTTATAGATATTATATTTCTCATATAGAAATAAATTTCCAATCTTCATATATCTTTCTATTCTCATCCTCAGTATCTTCTTGGATCGCTTGAGATCGTTCATCTCAAAAAATTTGGCTAACCTATTTTTCAATTTATGAGTCTTTTAAAAATATAGTCTGACCAAGAACATATCATCTATATACAATATAAAATGATCATAGTAACATCATCCCATTTCAATTCATGTTGATTTCATCCTCTAACTCAACATAAGGGATAACATCTATATAGTCAAGATATATATTTTATGATCCCATAATACTTAACAAAGTTTGTATAATAGAATTCATGATGCCCCGGGACCATGCTCTAAGATCAGGTTCTCCTAAACACATACTTTACATACCAAATTTGATACCAACTATAGATTCCCAAACATAACTATACAATAATTACATTAAATAAATCAAATAATAAAATATATTCATTCCTAATACCTTTTAGGTTTAGAGATTTAAATAATTAGGACAAAACATAAACTAAAAAACCCATGTATTTTTTTCAACTAAAAGAAATGTTCCTTCTATTATATAAGAAACTCCTTATTCCATAATAAGTCTTCAACATCACTCAAAAATTTTCTAAACAAGTTATCCTGTTATACATATCACGTGTAATATTTTTGTTCATAACCTAGGGAAATGTAAACATAAAAAGGGGTGAGCTCAAATACTCAGTATGGGAAAACATGCATCTGAGGAAATCAAAAAATAAACATGGACTAAATATTTTGATAGAAATAAATAATCTGAATAATTAACCAATAAACTTAAACTGAGATAATGTTATATCTATGGAAATAAATGAATACATGGATAACAATAATTAATGATCACATAATGATGGAATGCATAATTTCTGACATAAAAAACATTCATTCAGGGGATGGTGCCAAGATATTGTACTAATATGGGGATAGGTATACACCAAAACCAAACTTATTTTTTCTCATGAGACCTTTAAATGCATAAAGGGGCTATATAATCATGGCCCCACCCATCACTTTATTAAGGAAAATTCATTAATTGTTGGTACCATTGCATGAATTGTATGTTGGTTGGAGAAGGATTAAAAAAATTTCATCACTAGAGCATTGAAACTTTTTCATCTTAGGTGATCCAATCCCATGTAAGGTATGAGGATCTCACATTAATTATCAGAGCACAAAATTAAAAAAGATCAAATACCTCATTCTTATCATTGGCACATTCAAATGTAGCTCATCACTAGTGATTGTTTCTTAAAGGATCTAAGCCCATACCCCTCTAGATATTCCACACATGATTTAAGAATCTATGTGTATGCCAATCATTCAATTATATGTGCTAAAGCAGAGCTTTGATGATTCATTTTATAACATGATGATCAACTCTATCCCTTCTCTTTGATCCATGAAGGTTTTCTTCGACCAGACACTTGGAAGAATCCTTTCTCTCTCTATGATGTGGGAGGAGAGAGAATCTATCAATTTTCAATGAATGAACAGTCTACTAGAAATGATATCCTCTAGGCATATATAGTGGATATTAAAATACCCAGATAGGGTTCCACATCCACGTATATTTAATTCCCACTTTTTAAGCCATAAATGACACATTATGATGATATAAATACATCATAAATATCATTTATATTTTATCATATACTTGTAATATATAATAAAAATATATTACATGATAAACCCAAGTCATTAACTCAACTCGTAATTCCAACTAATATTAAATGAACCATGAATATTAAAATAATATTCATTCGTATAATATTTTTTCATGTATTCACTTAATACCTTATGGATATTTTTAATAAATAAATTCCACCCAATTATTCCCTGATTTAATAAAATTTAAATAATTTATTCATTTGTGATCGATAATAATTAGAAAAATCTCAGACCCCATGGTGGGGCCCACCATGCCCTATATTCCTATTCATCATAATATAGAAGACTCTTGGATATACTATTGTGTGTGACCCTCTAGACCCTTATCTTGATAGTAGTGAATACTATTCACAGACATGAGAAGTGTATTGAAACCCATCAAGACCCTTAAATATATAAGCAAAAGTCTTAAAAATGATAACAATCCTAAGAAATCACACTATGTAATATAATCTCTTTATCTCTGGATATCTCATATATCATGATGGAAAACTTGTGTCATCATCCATTAATTTTTAATTATTTGTTATTTAACTATATAGACTTACCTTTCACTACCATGGTCATGGATTTAATGAAGATATTACCATCCTGATCAACTAGGCCTGAGATATCTCTTTCTCAATTGGTAAGTGACAAATTCTATCTTGATCATTCAATTAATTTCATACCACTAATGGTGCACCGAACACAAGCTACCACACCATGACTTCAATGTTAAGGTTTTTCCTTTCATTAAAGTATGTGATGAAATGGAACACATTGATAATGATCTTAAGTGAGGAGACCAATAAACATGTTTATATATAGGAACAACCAATAACACCCAAAACATATGGTGTTCCTATTGAAAGTCTTGTCCTCATGATCCCATCTACATGAGATCACCAAGTGTAAAAATCATGAGAATAAGTCTCAATATTTATGATCCCCCAACACCTTATGGTTGCACATCATCTATATCATATCAGTATGATGTATCTATACCATAACACATAAGTTTAATATTACATTCATGGTATTTATAGGTACTCATTATAGCCTATGAACTACTATAACCCTTTTATATGACATGTGATCTAAGGAAATTACCATAAATATAGTGGATATAGAAGTATAAACACTATTTTAGTAATATAAATAGATGTATATATCAAATTATATATATGAAATGGTAATAAAATTATATAAATAAGTTGTTCCTAGGTCACCCACTTTAAAAACTCCCACTTTCACTAGAGCCAACTGCTAACAAGTCTCAAACTCTGAGCTCTCATATGAGAATTATTTTTCTGTTGGGATATGGACTTGCACTAGTGTAGAAAACGTTATTTACGTCGGTTATTTTTCATTTTTTACGTCGGGTTTTAGCCGACGTTAATACGGAGGACGTTATAAATAAAGTTTTTTATGTCGGTTATTTAAAAACCGACGTAACAAACATAACATCGTGGTGTTTATCGCGTCGGTTAATTAATAACCGACGTGAAAAAACCCGGGGGTGGGGTTTATAACGTCGGTTATTATATAACCGCCGTGATAAACCGGGGGGGCTTTATCACATCGGTTATACAATAACCAACGTCATAAAAACGTGTGGGGGAGTTTATCACGTCGGTTATTTAATAACCGACGTGATAAACTTCTAGGCTATAGTTTATCGTGTCGGTTATTAAATAACTGACGTGCTAAACTAGTCCCGGGAGGGGTTTATCACCTCGGTTAATCAATAACCGACGTGATAAAGCATTTCCCAGGTCCTTTATCACATCGGTTAATTAATAACCAATGTGAAAAAACCCGGGGGGGGGGGGGTTATAACGTTGGTTATTATATAACTACCGTGATAAACTGGGGGGCTTTATCACGTTGGTTATACAATAACCGACGTCATAAACACGTGCGGGGGAGTTTATCACGTCGTTTATTTAATAACCGACGTGATAAACTCCTGGGCTATGGTTTATCACATCGGTTATTAAATAACCGACGTGCTAAACCAGTCCCTGGAGGGGTTTATCACATCGGTTATCACATAACCGACGTGATAAACCATGTCACAGGGGTTTATCACGTCGGTTATGAAAAAAACCGACATTATAAACGCGTCTTGGTTTCTTTATCACGTCGATTATAAAATAACCGACGTGAAAGACAAATTTTTTTAAAAAAAATCCATTGTAGTCCTCTGCTCTCCCCCAAAATCAACCAGAAACCAAATCAATAATTCGTACCACAAAAACAGAGGAAGATCAAAACATGAACTAAAGAAAATTTATGCATTTACATTGATAACATATAAAAATTACCCCACTTGATAGCCCCCACCCTCATGTATACCCCCTGTACGGCCCTCCCCCACCCCATTGGAACTCCCACCACACCCCTAGACTGCCCCCCGACCCCCTGGACAGCCCCAAACACCCCTCGACAACCCACCATCCTCCTGAACAGCACCCCCTCACCCCCTCACCCCACTTGACATCCCCCACCACACCCCTGGACTGCCCCCGACCCCCTGGACAGCCCTAAACACCCCTCGACAACCCCCCCCCCCCCCACCCTCCTAAACAGCACCCCCTCACCCCACTTGACAGCCCCCACCACACACCTCGACTGCCCCCCGACCCCCTGGCCAGCTCCAAACACCCCGGGACAACCCCCCACCCTCATGTATACCCCCCATACCCTGGAAAACCCTCCCCCACCACATTGGAGCCCCCCACCACACCCTTGGACTGCCCCCCCACCCTTCTGAACAGCACCCCCTCACCCCACTTGACAGCCCCCACCCCATTGGAGCCCCCACCACACCCTTGGACTGCCCCCCGACCCCCTGGATAGCCCCAAACACCCCTCTACAACCCCCCACCCTCCTGAACAGCACCCCCTCACCCCACTTGACATCCCCCACCACACCCCTGGACTGCCCCCCGACCCCCTGGACAGCTCCAAACACCCTGGGACAACCCCCCACCCTCATGTATACACCCCCACACCCTGGACAGCCCTCTCCCACCCCATTGGAGCTCCCACCACACCCCTGGACTGCCCCCCAACCCCCTGGATAGCCCCAAACACCCCTCAACAACCCCCCCCCCCCACCCTCATGTATACCCCCCACCCCACTGGACAACCCTCCCAGACCCCTGGACACCCCCAACCCCACTGAACACCCCCCCACACCCTTGAAACCCCTCCCCCCCAGACCAGAATCCATACCAGAAAAACCATCATAAGTAGACCAAAAAAAAAAGTAGAGAAAAATTAAACATTCACATATATAACATTCAAAACATACACTGTCAACTTCAAAAAAAACTAAATCCAACCTAAACGACTACCAAATACACAATTACAATGACAATATTCAAAATTACATTTTACATTACAAACAACTAAAATTTAATCAAACCTGTAAAATAATTTGACCACTCCACTTGTAAGTGTTTGATGTCTTCATCATTATAGGGTTGAGGTTCATCAAAAATCTACAAATGAAAAGGATAGTAGTTAACGTGTATAATGAGTAAATCAATTTGAAATATTATGGCAAAGTTTAAGATGAAATCTTACCAGGTCAAAATTCACAACTGTCCCAGTTGTTATTATTTCATACATAAATCTTAACATATAATATCCGCATTCGATGACGCCTTGTTGTTCATGACAATTATGTTTGAATGAGTGTAAATTCAATATATTATTTTAATGTAATAAATCAAAAAGTACAAATTATAAATGGATGTTTACCTTCGCATTTACATATTTGATCTTTGCATTCCTTTTCTTTTTGTTTTTTCGAAAGTAGGCCCATGCCCTGTTAGAAAATAATACTAATGGGGTAAATTAAAAATTCATTATAATATATAAAACTATTGAGAAATTGAAACTTACTTTTCCAATATATTATTAAAACTTTCCTGCACATCATCATGGACAGAGCATATCCAATAAAGTGATTTCTCCCTTGGGAAAAAACCCATAACATCCAATGATCACTGATAAAAGGAAATTTAACGTTAGTGGGTTTTTATGTTAAAATATAATTAAATCTTTGAGAGAGATGTGTTTCATACCTCTCACAAAAAGGCATCATCCAACATTGTGTGACTATATTATTTTCAAGTCTTTCATCAATATAAAGTATTCTTTGTTCCTCATCCAATGAACATGCTTCAGAGGAAATCAATTGTGGGTCCATGAATTCATATACATCTATCAGCTCATTCCTCTCACAAATTTTATAAAGATACCTAATACAAAATAAACATAAGTATACATTTTTAATAAATATAACGCAGGGAAAAGGTGTTAAGACTTACATGGAATAAAATTTCACCATGTTGATGCCCAACTTATCTCCAGTAACAAGCTCCATGATATCAGTTTTCATAATCCCCACATTTATTTCATGTCCAGAAACATGAGCTTCCATTGGAAACTCATAATGACCCGCCAAAAAATTTGAATATCTTGACAATCTGTCAAGACTACTAGAATCTGTATCTGATGTCATAGTGATTTGTCTTTGTTGTTGTCTATACAGTATTTATTTACCTTTGAAGTATTCCTATAAAAATAAATTGAAAAATATATTATTTTTCAAATGATAAAACAAATTTAATAAAAAAAAAGATATAACATTCATACCTCTATGGTAATGAGTCAAAGAAGTCTGGATGGCCAAATTAAAAAATGGCCAATCCTATGTCCAATTTTCGCCACCTCATCTGTAGGTAACGGTACCCGAGCTGATCTATCTATAATATCCTATACAGTGACCCTCTGATTCTCTACCTCTAATTGTTGATGATGAACTGTATCTCCTATACAATATACCAACCCATATGCTACTATATACTGTTGAGAATCATCAACATACAACTCGCAATAAGTAGGAAGTTGCGGCGGAGGAGTAGGATAAAAAATGGGGTCAGCAGGCTGAGGTGGGGGAGTGGGAGATACTGGCGGAGGTGGAGGATAAATAATGGGGTCAGCAGGGGGAGGTGGAGGAGTGGGAACTATAGTATGAAATTGTCTTTGCATGTCTGCAAACATAGACTGCACCGATGCTCTAATGTTTTCCTCCATCATCGCATTAATATTATGAACTTCAGCCTCCAAGGATTCAATTTTTTTTTCTATAAACCCCCTTAATGTTTGAAGTTGAAGAACGTGGCAACACTCTTCTTACCAATGCACCCGTCGGATATCCTCTTACACGACTAGGATGTTCGGGCCTTACCAATGCTATAGATAAAATATCTTCCCTCCCAGTAGCTGTAAATGTCCCCTGTGAACTCTGCTCCTCAAGAGATTCCTGTATTAATTAATTGAACATTTCTGTAATGATTAAAATTATATGAAGAAAATGGTTAACTTAAATAAATATAATATATATCTTACAATCCTCTCAGCTACAATTCTCGATTCATCCGAAAGATATTTCCCTTTTTTTCCCTTCCGATCTCTCTTCCATTTTTCATGTCTAGATGGAGGGGATGGAGGGGCCACCTCTCCAGAGCTTGAATACTCAGCTCTTAGTTGTTGAAATTTTTCCGCCATCATTTGTTCTTCTAATAATGCATACCCTCCCCGAGATAAACTATGAGGGTGTACATTTTTAGATTGGATCTCCTGATGAGCTTTCATTGTTTGCTTTAAATTAAGAATAAGAAATCATTAACAAAACGTTAATAAGATCGTTTATATAAGAAATCTTATAAAAGTTTACACTGCCCTTACCAAAAATGACTCTTTTCTTCTACTTTCAAAAAACTGTCTCCATGTGTCTTCATCTATAAAAGGATATATACGACATGGATTGTCATGAATCCTATGACCATAAATGAAATCATATGAGAGGGTTGATTTGAAATCCCCCCATCTCTTAGAAGCCCATGATAAGCATTTATTCCTGACTCCTCTAGTGTCAGGAATATCAAATTTCATCTGATAAATAAGAGGTTAAACATATTATATATACTAGAAACATTTAAAGAATATTCAAACAATAGCAAAAGATCTTACCAAAATCGTCTCCCATAACTGAGAGATTATCGCTTTATCCACACTTCTCAAGTCATCATACAGAATGCTTACTTTTCTCTTATCCTGAGTTGCTACAAAACTCTTAAAATCTTTTGCATTTGGACCTATAGAAATATCATCATCATCAAACTCAATGACTATCCTCTGATCCTGCATACGGGCAACTGATAATTTTAGTAAACGTGTGCACCCACGTTTACCAACCTTTGAACTCTTTGTTGTAATAGAAGCATGTGAATGTTCCTCCCCAGAGGTATGACCAATATGCTTATCTCCAGAATCATGTGGTTGATTATATGAATGATCTGTCATTATCCTTCAAATAAAAAAAACAAACGTTAGTTCAAAAATATACAAATTCAAATATTTTAATACTACTGTAATAAGAAAATAGAAAAGTGTACTAAGTTACGTAATAGTAAACATTGGTAATATGGTAAGCATGTTAAACAATGTTAAAGATGGTAAATATGGTAAAGATGGTAAAGATGGTAAGCATGGTAAACATGGTTTACCTGGTAAACAAGGTTAATTAATTGTCACTGAACAAAAATAATAGATATATAATTCATGTAATGGTAAACATGATAAAGTAAACTAAACAAACTTAAAACAAACAAAAACTTATACTTATTTTGTTTTAAAACATGTTTTAATAAATAAAAAACTTACAACATCTAACATTTATGAAAAAAATAAATGTAAACAATAAATAAACATACGTTACCTGTAATTTTAGGAATGTAAAAATGGATTGTTTTCCCAAATTCCTTCGCCGTGATCATTCCTTATGGAACAAACCATGTCTTCAACATGCTCATCATTATGTTCTATTAATTTTTCCATGGAAGTAGGGATCTCACATAAATCAGCATCTTCATCAACTTTATCCTCACCAACATATTGTTTTTTCCCTTGTAAAAAAACATCCCACTGCATATCTGATTGATCTACTACATAGAAAATTTGTTTTGCATGTGTTGCCATTATAAAAGAATCAGTTGTGTATTCCAATCTATTCAGATTAACAAGTGTCATTCCAAATTCATCGTGTCTGACACTGTTGTTACCGATAAACCCTTTACAGTTAAAAACATGAACTTTAATTTTAAAGTAATCAACCTCCCATATGTCTTCAATCACTCCATAATATGCACTTGATGTAGAAATTGGGTTTTTGTCCTTAGCACTCGAAAAATGCATTGCTTCTGCAAACACCAATACACCACTAATCTGAACTGCACTTCTGTTATCCTGAGATTTCGTATGAAATGTATAGACATTAATTTCATAACCGGACCATGTTATCACATTTAAACATGGACCACCCACTATACATTTTAATGTCTCTGATACATCTGATCTACCAATAAAAGTCTTTTTAATCCATGATAAAAAAATTTTGTTTTGCTCATTCAAAATCCACATTTCATTCTTCTTTGGATGAAATTGTTTCAACTCATTAATATGAAGTGTGATATACAGTTGAGCATCAGCTATGTTATTCAAGGTGTATGATTCTAACTTCTTCATCTGTTCAGCTGACAATGATTTTACTTTCAAGCCACAAATCCCCTTTCCCTCATTATTAACTCGTTCATGGTGAGATGGAGGCAAACCTATGTGTTGCGTCATAGCCAAGTAGCTCGTACAAAACTCTGCTACCTCCTCAGAAATATACTTTTCAATAATGGAGGCTTCAGGTCGATATGGATTTTTAACATACCCCTTTAATATTTTCATATACCATTCAAAAGGATACATCCAACGAAGATATACAGGTCCACAAAGCTTTATTTCTCAAACCAGATGAATCATTAAATGCACCATTATATCAAAAAAAGTTGGAGGAAAATACATTTCCAATTGACAAAGTATAAAAATTGCATCCTTTTCCAAAATTTTCAAAGCATTCACATCAATCTCCTTGTTACAAATTGAATTGAAAAAATAACACAACTTTATCATAGACTTTCTGACACGAATGGGCAATATTCCACACAATGCAACTGGTAGAATTTGTTGCATCATGACGTGACAATCATGTGATTTCATACCTATCAACTTTAAGTCCTTCAATGAGACAAAATTTTTTACATTTGAAGAATAACCTTGAGGCACTTTGATATCATGAAGACACTGACAAAAGCTAATTTTCTCCCTCTTCGATAATGTATGACAAGCCGGGGGAAGAAATGTTCGTCTTCCTTTAGGAGTGGGAGCTAACTCCAAACGTATTCCCATTGATAGTAAGTCTAATCTTGCATTCAACCCATCTTTAGTCTTTCCTTTAATATCTAACAATGTTCCAATCAAATAATCACATATATTCTTCTCAGTATGCATGACATCAATATTATGTTTAACTTCATGATACCTCCAATATGGTAGCTCAAAAAATATTGACCTTTTCTTCCAAATATGTCTATCATTACCAGATTTCTGTGTCTTTCCCAATGTCACATCAAGGTTTTTCACCCTCTCAAAATACAGATCTGGGGATAAATGTTTTGGAGTAGTATCAAATTCTTGTGATCCATTGAATGCCTTTTTTATTCTTCTATAAGGGTGATCCATAGGCAAAAACTTTCGATGACCCATGTACACTGTTTTCCTCCCATGATGCAATTGATAATATGACGTCTGTTGTTTGAAAATTGGACATGCTTTATGCCCTTTAACACTATATCCATACAAATTTCCATTCACTGGGAAGTCATTTATAGTGAACAGAAGCACTGCATGCAGTTGAAAATATTACATTTTATAAGAATCATACACCCTAATACCATCAACCCATAACAGTTTCAAATCATCAATCAATGGTGACAAGTAAACATCAATATCATTTCCGGGTTGCTTTGGACCAGAGATCATTATACTCAACATGACATATTTGCGCTTCATACAAACTTCAGGAGAGAGGTTGTAAATTACCAATAAAATAGGCCATGAACTATGTGTGCTATTGAGGGTTCGGTATGGATTCATTCTATCTGTGCACAACCCTAATCTGAGATTTCTTATTTCCTTTCCAAATGTAGAATACTAGGCATCAATTTTCTTCCATTGTGGACAATCAGCTGGATGACGTATTTTTCCATCACATACCCGCTCATCAGCATGCCATCTTAACCTTTTTTCATCATGTTAATTAGCAAATAAACGTTTGAAACGATGAATTATAGGAAGATACCAAAATACCTTTGAAGGGAGCTTTGTAATCTCTACATCAGCCTGTGATTTCTCTTTCACCTTATACTGTGATGTCCCACATTTAGGACACTCTGATAGAAATTCATATTCCTTCCTATGTATAATGCAGTCATTCAGACAGGCATGTATTTTCTTATATCCCAATCCCATCGGGCATAATAATTTCTTGGCCTTGTAATGTGAATCTGGAAGATCTTTATCTTTTGGAAGAATGTATTTCATCAATTGTAACAGCACTGTAAAACTTTTGTCACTCCATCCATGTTTCACCTTCAGGTTAATCAATCTTAACAACGCCGACAAAACTATAAAATTTGTACAACCAGGATATAATGGTTTTTCAGCATCACCATATAGACGCGCAATTTTCGGTTCTATCTCAATTTGTTCTGCTACAATATCGCGAATCATTTCTTCGATTCCATCAGAGTTACCATCTTGTGAATCATCATCATCAGTGACATTTCATCCAGTTTCACCATGCCAAATCCAAGGGCTGAAACTCGAATTAAAACCATGACATATCAGATGATCTTTTATCTCTATACTTTTCAACTTCATATTCAAACATTTCAGGAATGGACAGAAAAAAATGTCACTACTTGGAACATTTCGTTTAGAAAATTCCAAAAAGGCATCAACACCTTCCTCATATTCATTGCTCATTCGATGTTCCATAATCCAACTTCGACTCATTATTTCCTATAAAAAATATCAAAAATATATATATTTTTATGATAAGACAAATATAAGTTTATATGAAAAAAATCATAATTTGAATGTAAAACAATTTTGAAATATAAAACAAATCTATGCGTATTTAAAAAAATATGCTTGAATATTATTATTAAAAGAAAATATAGTTAGATATAATAGTTTTCAATTCCATTGAATAAAAGAAAACCATGGCACCTGCATGGTTGATAGAAAATTGGAGATAATGGAGTAAACCTGATAATCAAATCGTATTTAAAATAAAAATTCAGATGGAGAAAATCACCCCTCCTGGACACCACCCCCCACCCACTACCCCCCTGGACACCCCCCAACCCTATGGACAACCCCCCACCCCACAGACAACCCCCAAAACCTTCTAGACAGGCCCCACCCCCTTGGACAGCACCCCCCAACACACCCACCCCCTTGGACACCCCCTGGACACCCCCCAACCCTCTGGATAGCCCCCACCCCCCGGCCAACCCCCAAAACCGTCTGGACAGGCCCCCACCCCCTTGGACAGCCCCACACCCACCCACCCCCTTGGACACCCCCCTGGACACCCCCCAACCCTCTGGACATCCCCCAACCCCCTGGACAGCCCCCCACCCCTCTAGACAACACCCCCGCCCCTCCTGGACACCACCCCCACCCTACCCCCTTGGACACCCCGTTGGACACCCCCCAACCCTTTGGACAGCCCCCCACCCCCTGGACAGCACCCCACCCCTCCAGACAGTACCCCCACCCCTCCTGGACACCACCTCCACCCCCGACCCCCTTGGACACCCCCAACCTCTGGACAGCCCCCCACCCCCGGACAACCCCCAAAACCCTCTAGACAGTCCTCCACCCCCTTGGACAGCCCCCCACACCCACCCACCCCCTTGGACACCCCCCAACCCTCTGGACATCCCCCCACCCCCCCCCCTGGACAACCCCCCAAACAATGGTTTACATATAAAAACTAGGCATGGTGAACAACTAAAAACACGTGAATTTAATATATACTTCAGCATGAAATAGATGGAATTAAATATTATTAATTATGGCTACTTAAATGATCGTATTATAATTAAAAATAACCATTGATATTCAACTAGTCAAATGATCACAAGTTTTCTCAATAACTAATATCATAATGATGTAATGGATAATTCTATAAATCTTAAACATATTGTTGAGGCCTTGGCCAAGGCCTCAAAAAATACTAGGGTAAGCCCTCAGCAGAACCCATTTTTATTTAGAATCATGAGACACAGCGATGCATCGAAGGTCCATAGAGGTCAACAGCCATTACATTATATGTCTAATAGATTCTCATATAAAATAGGATTAACATAAGAAGTAGAAACACATGAAATATCATTTCCAAATTCTTACATTTAATCAATAACCATTCTATGCAGTAATATAGGTGAATGAGATCATTAGTTGTCAATGAAAACAAAAATTACCATCAATGTCTGGCATTCGCGAAACAAAAAACAAACTAAATAAAAGTAGTTGAGGCTTACATGAATATTTCAAGTCGATATAATAGATCCAGGGATGATAAATAAGATGATGATGGAAAAAATAGGTAAGAGGTTTCGAAATCGAAGAATCTTACCTAGTTTAAACACAAAAATCGCAAAACATAAATATAGACTATCTGGGAAAAAAATGAATGAAATAAATTCGTGGAAGGCTTACTTGAGTGATGCGAGTTGAGATGATAGATTCGAGGAGAGTAAATATGATAAAAAATGAAGGAAAAACGATTTTAACGCAGCGAGATCGAAGAGTTGATTAGGGTTTACCGCGCGAGAGAGATGAGCCGCCAGACTGTCGATCGAAAAAACGTAAATGACAATCCACGGGGATTGTTAATTTTTTAAATGTTTTATAACGTCGGTTATTTAATAACCGACGTTATAAACTGTTTTTTACATTTATAACATTGTTTATTATAATAACCAACATTATAAATGCATCAGATACAGCTTTTTTTACGTCGGTTATTTTATAACCGACGTAAAAAAATCCGAGTGTTGGTTTTTTACGTCGGTTATTCTATAACCGATGTAAAAAAGACATCAAAAATCACAGTTTTTTATGTCGGGTATTGTATAACCGACGTAAAAAACGTTTTTTTGGTTGTTTTGTTACGTCAGTTATAAAATAACCAACGTCAAAAAGGACTCAAAAGCCGTGTTTTTTACGTCGGTTATAAAATAACCGACGTAAAAAAAACCCTGCGCTTTGGTTTTTTATGTCGGTTAATTTATAACAGACGTAAAAACCGAACATGCGCGATTTGTAACGTTAGTTATTAAAATAACCGACGTTAAAAAGCTACTCACCACATTTGTTACGTCGGTTATTTTATAACCGACCTAAAAAACCACGTTTCACAGATTATCACGTCAGTTATATATAACCGACGTAAAAAATGGTGACGTAAATAACGTTTTCTGCACTAGTGTTGGTCCGGGGGTCTGCCATGTTATCATCTATTGCTACTCTACTAACTTTAACTTCTCCTCTTTGAGTAAAATAACTCAATATATGAAACTTTCGACTTATATGCTTTATCCTTTAGTGTGACATGGGATCCTTGGAATGTACCACTACTACAAAATTATCATAATAAAATGGAATAAGGTCTACACTAATAGGAACAAGAAAAATATCTAAGAAAAAGATGAATATCCATACCACCTCCTAAGCTGAATTATAAGTAATAATATACTTATATTCTAGTGTATAGTTGGATATCATAGGTTTCTTTGAGCTTCTCCAGCTCACTGCACCACCATTAAAGCAAAAGACATAGCCTAATTATGATTTCAGATCATGATGATCTGTCTGGAAACTAACATTAGTTTATCATCTCACTACTAGTTCCTTATTTCCTCCATACACTAATAATATATCCTTTTTACTCCTCAAGTACTTTAGGATAGTTTTTACAGCTGCCCAATGTAGCTATCCTAAATTAGCTTGATATCTTCCCACCATGTTTAATGAAAATGAAACATCCAACCTAATACATAGCATGACATACATGATATATCCCCCTATAGAGGAATTAGGGATCCAACTCATTCTTTTAATATCCTTATGTGTTTGTGGATACATTTTATTGGAGAGATTGATACCACATGACATTAGCAACAACCCACACTTGTATTGTTCCATAATGCACCTTTTATGTACCTTTTCAATATATTTACTTTGAATTATCCGAATAATCCTATAATATCTATTTTGATAGATCTTGATCCTTATAATATAGGTTTCTTCACCTATGTCTTTCATGGAGAAGCAGTCATTTAACCAAGTCTTAACTGACTGCAAGACTTTCATTTTATTTCCCATAATTAAAATGTTATCAACATATAATACTAGGAAAATGATGGAATTCCTATTAACCTTCTTATAGACACATGGTTCACTTTCATTATTGAAAAAACCAAATTCTCTTATGGCCTCATTAAAAAAACATTTCATGATCGTGATTCTCAATTAAACCCCTAAATGGATCTCTACAACTTGCATACTTTACTATCAATCTTTGACTTAATAAACCCTTTGGGTTGATTCATGTATACATCTTTATCCAACTTACCATTTAGTAAATTATTTTTTGCATCGATTTTCTAAATCACATAATCAAGAAAGGCTGTTATCATAAGTAATATTATGATGGATTTCAGCATCACTACTAGTGAGAAGGTTTCATCATAGTATATACCTTGAATTCACCTAAAACCATTCTCTACCACTCATTCTTTATAGGTATTGAACTTACATCCATTTCTAGATTTTTATTGAATATCCATTTTCACCCAATGGGTTTTACATTATCTAGAGGGACTACCAAAATTCAAACTTGATTTTGGTACATATAATCTATCTCAGAATACCTATAATCTTTCTATTTGGCATCATCCTTTCCTTATAATTCTTTATTTCATTTTAGAGCTTCAAAGTTCTCTAAGGGTAATGTGTCACCTATATTAGTGATAATAAAACCATAACACTTTGGTTATCTAACCTATTGAGTTGATATACATAATAATTTTGTCTTAGGAACATCTTCCTCTCCCACTGTATCTTATGGAGATTGTTCCCATACCAAATCTCATTCATTTGATGCATCAACTTCATCAAAGTCAATATTGCTCCCACTATTTTTATTTGAACTATTTTCACTTTCAAGAAATTTAACTTGTCTTTACACAATAACTTTTCTATTATATAGGTAATATCCTTTACTTTCTTTAGGATAAACTATAAAAATGCACTTTGTGCTTCAAGATGCAAATTTTTCACTTGGTATAGTCTTTAAGAAAACCACACATCCCCATAAATATATATGTGATAGCACTACAACAAAAACTCCATTTAGAGGCGGTTCTTAGAACCGCTGCTAAATATTTTTAAAAAAAAGTTTTCTCGATGGTTTATAATAAACCACTGTGAAACCTTTTTTTTTTCACAGCCCCGACCCTTCCCCCCCACCCCGACCCTTCTCACCCAGCGCCCCCGATTCGCCCGGCCCCCAGCTTCCCCCGCGACCCCGGCCCCCCGCGACCCCGGCGCCCCCAGCGACCTCGCGACCCCGGCGACCCTACGATCTCGCTGACCCCGGCCCCCTGCGACCCTGGCGACCCTGCTTCCCTGGCGACCTATACGAACCCTAGGGTCTGACTTCTAATTTTGTTGTTGTTTTGATATTAGTTATTTCTTTATTATTATTGTTTCTTATAATAAATTGTAATGTTATATTTATTTTATTGTATGCAGATGTTTTCGTTTATGATTATTTGTTTTTCTACTTATTGCAAGTGATTTTTTATATGTGTTTGTTAGTTTTTATTCTTAAGTGATTGTTTTTCTGTCTTCTTGATTATTTTTGGTTGTTTGATACTATACTCATGGGTTGTTATGGCTCATGGTTAAAATAAATACTTATATTATGGGTTATAATGGATTAAGGTATAACATGTACACATTTCCCTAGGCTATGATGTCTTTAAGGCTATGTCATGTTATGGTTGTGATGGATCGAGGTTATAACATGTGTCAGGTAATGATGTGGAAATTTAGTGGATGTTGGGATGGTTAACACTGGTTGAGAGTTGGACTTTCTTGTTATGTTGATGTGATGATGATGAGATGATTGACATAGGTTGAGATTTGGGATTGCCTATTTTCTAGCTAATGTGATGATGTGACAGTGATTATTGACACATGTTAAGAAGTATCTATCATGTTCCGTTCACTATCCACAAGGCCTTACTAAAAAAGAAATAAATAATGATATTTAATGGGTTTCTATGGAAAATAACAATCAACTTCTTTAACCTTTTCTAGTACTCATAAATAGTTTCTATAATATATTTATTTATTCTATAAATCCTATTTTTTAGACGTGTTTTCTTTGAAGTGGGGATAAAGTTATGAGGAATGTCTCTTTAGAGATCATCCATGTGTGTGACCCCTCCAATTTATAGGTTCTATATATATATATTCCTTTTATGATCCCTCTAGAGACAATGTTGATTCCTTCCACTTGATTTGAGATCATGAAACACCTCTAGTATTAAAGGTAATACATATAATACAAAAATTCATAAAATTATTATTGGGTTCATCACCATAAAAACCATGAAACATTGGAAGATGTTGAATTATTCTACTCTCTAACTAAAATTCTAGTTGATTATTTTGAAATAATGGTCGATTATTCTGATAGTTAAAATTTAGTGCAGAAAAATATCTATGTATTCTAATTAATTGTACATGATTCTCCTCTATATTATGAATATTTAATGAATCTATAGAATAATTATATAGTAATTAAGGCTATTAAATTAATAGTAATATTATCTATATCCAAAATTATCGATGATCCTTAGCAGTCTAGAACATTCCAAGATAGTTTTATGAACCATTGGATCAAAACCAAAAGGGTTACTAGAACTAGATATAGTCATTCAATTGAACCATTTAAAATAAATAAAATAAAAATAAAATAATGAATATGTATTGACTACCCACAATATTGGAAAATTCTTTATGCAGCTACCATTAATGTGTCAAGATATACAAATATAAACCTGAGAGAAATTTAATTAGTAGTGTGAATCACTATTTATCACAAAGATAATTCTATGTGATTTTGTGTGGGGGGGGGGGGTTTGTGGTAGGTTAAAATAGAGAACCAAGTGTGTTAGTGTATGTAAATTAGAGTTGAATATATGATGATAGAAAAATTCCCTCACATTGGATATTCCCCGACCTAACATTCTGAATCATAATTCACTCAATTATAACACTCATGTTCTCTCACTAATTTTCTACGACCACAACTTATTACCCTCACTTAACACGTTTGATTTAAACAAACATATGCAATGATAAACTCACTCTATACACTTAAAAAAATATGTGATCAAAGAACATTGATCACCCCTAATGTAATCATCACATCCTTCCACTAAATGGGAATTGAATAAGATCTTTTGGGAAGTGTGTGATAACCAAGGAAAGGGAAGGAAAATGAATTGAAATATATTAAATAAAGGAAATATCATACTTCTCTGAGTAGACAAACATGTTCTAGTGAGATTGTGAAAGAAATAAATTCACCAAAATATATTGGAATTCAACAGTAGGGTGTGATAGAAATCTTCATGGCTCGAATAGAAGTGTCTGATTGTGCCATAAATAGTGAAAACATGATATTTAAGGAGAATAATTATAATAAGAAACCCCCATTTTTATGAGTTTCATTTAATTGTTTATGGGAAGGATGATTATTCAAAAACACTTTTTTTTTATACCATAGGATTCCTTGAGTGGGGTGGGGTTAATCAGGGCATCAAATAATTCTTTTTGGTTCAAAGATATTATCACCAAATTGCTAGAAAAACATTAAACCTATCTAAAGAAGACACATTTACCAAACATAAGAATGTATATGTAAAATGTAACCCAAAAATTTTAATTGGTTCAACACTAAGGGATAGTCCATATGTCATTCATTGATGATGTGTTAGTCATACCAGATTCTACTATTCTTCAATAAATTTTGTATATTATAAATGTTAATCCACGGTCACTCCATTCAAGGTGAACCGTATTTAAAATTAATTTATTGATAATTAACTACCTCCATTGGATCACTTCCTCTACTCCTCCTCGCACATTTTTTAAGCATCATAAGGTTTTCCCTAAACATTATTTATAATAGATTTATTCGATATTAGAGTTTTATATAAATACTCTATAGAGAACTTAGGTTGGGGTTATTCCAAATTAACAATATGCTTTGGTTTTCATGGTAAAGTAGATACCACGTTGTTAGCACATTGTTTCTCTTTACCAAAGAAACTTCCCCTATCCCAAACACTAGAGGGTTCATATCTAACTCAGGGGATCATATTTATTATATTATGTTTCTGTAATGTTACACTATCATATATATGAATCTCTTTCTATATGTAGTAGTAACTATGTGTTTTAATTATTTTTATTATTGTGTAGGCACATTGTGATATACATGGATAAAAACTGGATCACATTACCGAGGAACACACCTCAGTATGTTAAGGGTTTGAATGAGTTTTTAGATTTTGCAATTTCTAATCGATCATTTGAAGGGAGAATAAAATTTCCATGTCCTAAATGTAAATTTAGAATATGGTTGAAGAGAGATGAGGTTTATGAATATTTAATACTGAAGAAATTCCCTGATCAATATTTGTGTTGGATTTGGCATAGAGAATCGAATGTTACAGAAAGATTGAGCACTGATGTTAATCAATAGAATGAGGTCCCAAGTTCATCGACAATGGAAAATGAAATGAAAAACCTCATAAATGATGCATTCGGAACTGCAAGACACCTCTATCAGCATCAAAACATATCAAAACAACCAGAAGAGGGTTCTACAAATTGCAACGTGACAAGTGATGTTTTTGAGACTGTAACACAGGAAGATCAAGATTGTAACATATCATTGGATCCTCCTCTTGATTCTGTGGAGTCAAATGTAAGAGAAAACTTCACTGAGGAAAATGTGTTTCATGATTTAGTTGATGATGGAAATCAAGAGTTGTATAGTGGGTGTTTGAAATATTCAAAGCTTTCATTTATGCTGAAGTTGTACCATATCAAATGTCTATGTGGAATTACAAATAAGGCAATGTCCATGATATTGGAATTGATTAGTGATGCATTTCCTGAAGCAAAAATCCCAGAATCTTTTTATGATATGAAAAAAGTTGTTAACAAGCTTGGTCTGAATTATACAAAAATACATGCATGTCCCAATGATTGTATGCTTTATTGGAGAGAGGATTCAAGTATAAAAAATTGCAAGAAATGTTCTTCTTCTAGATGGCAGGAAATGAGTGATGTTGGAAGTCTGAATGAACATAATTTCATGGAGAATAATAAAAGGAACACACCTGCAAAGGTTTTGCGTTACTTTCCTTTGAAGCCTCGATTGCAAAGATTATTCATGTCATCAAAAACCGTTGAATACATGAAGTGGCATTCTGTAGATAATAACAATAATGGGTTAATGAGACATCCACGAGATTCTCAATCGTGGAAGACATTTGATTCATTACATCTCGATTTCTCAGTTGATCCTAGGAATGTTCGATTGGGATTGGCTGCCGATGGATTCAACCCATTTGGGACTTTGAGTACCAGTTATAGCATTTGGCCAGTTGTTTTGATCCCTTATAATCTGCCTCCTTGGATGTGTATGAAACAAACATCTTTTATCCTTTTGATGATTATTCCTGTAAAACAAATGCCTGGAAATGATATTGATGTATACTTGCAGCCTTTGATTGACGACTTGTAGGAGTTATGGAGCAACAGTTGTGAGACATTTTATGCTTCTTCTAAAACAATGTTCAAAATGCATGCTGCTTTAATGTGGACCATTAGTGGCTTCCCTGGGCTTGGGAATTTATCTGGTTGGAACACTTACACGGGTTTGGCTTGTCCCATTTGTAACTTTGATTTTGAGCCCAAATGACTACCTCATAGTAGAAAATGGTGCTTCTTGTATCATTGAAGATTTCTCGATGCATCTCATAGATTTCAGCTGAACATATCAAAATTTAATGGTTCCATTGATTGTAGACCACCTCCAAAGTTGTTAACTGGTTCTGAAATATTGACACAGCTTGAAAATGTTTACACAGAATTTTGGAAGGTTCATCATTTGAATGAGAGTGTAAAATGGGTCTGAAGTTCATCGTCAAGCGAAACTGGAATGTAACAATGGAAGAAAAAAAGTATATTCTTCAAACTTCCGTATTGGGAATTTAATTTGTTGCGGCATAATCTTGATGTGATGCATATTGAGAATAATTCATATGAAAATTTTATATTCACATTTCTTAATTAGCATGGAAAGTCGAAGGATCATCTCAATGCTCACAAAGACTTACAAGCAATGAACATAAAACCCAATATCTGGCCAGATGAGAATGAAAAGTATCCTCTGGCAATTTTTGTAATGAAAAATAGGGATAAAGATACATTCCTTCGAATGTTAAGGTATCTGATGGGTATTCAAGTAACATCTCAAGGTGTGTTGACTTGAAGAATCATAAGTTACATGGATTGAAAAGTCACGATTCACATATTTTGTTACAGCAGTTACTACAATTGAAATTGCGTACATTATTACCTGAAAAAATTACTATTGTTGTACTCCAGTTCTGCACATTTTTCAAAGAAATATGTGAGAAATATCTACATCCATTTCATCTTGAAAACCTCTATGAGAGGTTTTTATTGACCCTTTGTGCAATGGAGATGATCTTTCCTCCGTCATTTTTTACTGTAATGATGCATTTAACTGTGCATTTGGTTGAGGAAGCTAAATTAGGAGGCCCTGTTCATTATCGATGGATGTATCCAATTGAGAGGTACTTTATTTATATGTTTTCCAGTTAAGTAAACAATTTTTGGCACTTAATTAAATTCATAATTATGTTTATTTTATTTCACAGATATCTTGGGCATTTGAAATCATATGTGAGAAATAAAGCTCAACCAAAAGGCTCTATTGCTGAAGGATATTTGGATGAGTGTCTAACCTTTTGTTCTCGATACTTGGATGATATTGAGACAAGATTTAATCGAGTTGGACGTGTTGACGACACATAGACTCAATCTCAAATACATCAGAAATCCAAAATATTTCCTGCTATTGGCCGATCAATTGGGAGGACCTCAAATGTAACATTGACTGAATTGGAAATATTACAGGCACATAGATATGTGCTGCTGAATAGTGAAATTGCAAATCCATTTATTGAAGATTTGAGGATACAAACAAAGAGACGAATGAGAGGCTGAACACGAAATGAGAAAGATATAACAAAAGATGTTAATAAAGAGCTTGTAGAATGGTTTGCACGACGTGTAAGTTCATAAATATTGCAATAAATACAAATATTAGTTTGACACATACATTTTGTAAATCTAATAAAGTATATTTCTTTTTTCAGATCATGAATACTGATACTTGAGCAGAGGTGTCAGAAGATCTAAAGTTTCTTGCTAGAGGTCCTCTAAAACAAGTTAGAAAGTTCAACGCTTATAATGTGAATGGATTTAGATTCCGTACTGTTAATCGAGAAGTGGGTTTGAAAACACAGAATAGTGGTATATTTACATTTGATGAAGTGGAATACTATGGAAAGCTGCATGATATTATTGAATTAAACTACCATGGACATTTTTCAGTTGTTTTATTCAAATGCAAATGGGTCGATTTTATCAGATGTGTTAAAAGAGATTCCTTTCAATTTACTTCTGTGAACTTCTCTCGCTTGATGGATGTTGGTGATCATGAACTACATGATCCATATATCTTAACATCGTAAGAAAAAATGGTATATTATGTGAATGATGTTTCCGTTGAAGGGTGGAGTGTAGTTTCTCACGTAATACAAAGATATTTGTATGATATGGGTGATGAAGTGGAAAATTTGACCTCTGAAATTGAAGTTCATCAGCAATAGGAAGCGGGATTATTTTTCCATCATGATATTGAAAACATTAGTCTAGCAAGGATGAATGAAGTGGATGAAGCAATGGAGTAGGAAACCGACATGATTGAAGGGGAAAATGATTGTATGTACAATTATTTATTTATTCAGCAACCTCTTGTTTCATTTCTGCAGTCATTCAATATCATTGTTATATATATTTTGTCTGTTAGTACTGGGCATCTATTATCATTTTTAATTTTTTTTCTGCATAATTTTTTTGAAATATATATTTTGAACTTAATTTTATTTGATTAAATGACAGGAATTCCAAGGAGGAAGTGGTTCACTGTTTCATCTAGTTCTGCGAAAGATGAGAAGATATGCCCCTGGTGGTAGTGCATCGACTGGTGGTATGCAGGTAAATCACAAAAAATCAAATTCATTTAGTTTGATAACTTTCATTGGTTTTAAGTTTTAATATAAATATGAAACCGTATTTAATTTTCAATATAATGTTCTTACAAGTGACAGCAGAAAGTGGAGATGAAGGTGGAGAGGGTGACGATGCATCATCGGACCCTGAGTAGTTGTATTATTGATATGTTGAAAAAATATGGGAACAGTTGGTTTGTAGATGTAACATTTGTGGCACATAGTTTCCACCACACATTTTTATATCCTAAAATTTTCTTGATTTCTCATGTTTCTTTTTATGCATTTTATTAATTTCTGATGTTTTTTTGTCTTGATTTCTCGAGTGTGGTATACATCATTTCATTTAGGCCTATGTTTGAATTGGTAGTTTCCACCACACATTTTCATGTCCTAACTTTCACCCATACTATCACACATCAATCACTTCTACATCCTCCCTCAGTAGTAGAAGTAATAATGGACTCATTAAACACTAAATACTGTGTTATTCAAGAGGGTTACTGGCTGCAATGAATGATCTATGCCTCAATGTGCATTGTGTGCATCAACTGAGAGGGTTACCAACTCTATGAATGGAGGACCCATGTCCTATCACTATGATAGGGTTACGTAATCCAAAAAATAAATAGAGGACTCATTCCTTGGATCCATTATGCTATTGGGAGGGTTATCGAGCCGATGGATGCTCCAATTGTCCACCCACACCTATCATAATCCCTACAAAGCTATAAAGCACCATCTACTTGTATGTTATCAATATAAACCCCAGATTATGAATTCATGTGTATCATCATGTTCTATATAGAAAAATTATTAGAATGGACTACTCATATTTCCCAAACTAACACTCTAGTGAGACGATATATAAATTACTAGAATATATCTAGCACACAGGACCCGATGGATTTTTTTTGAAAAAAAGGTACCTCCATTAGTTATTCACCCATACATCTATCATATATGATTGATGCTAGTTGTACTGAGTATCCACCCCAAATATTTCATGATAATAGATTAGAAACACAATAAGAATAAAAGGGTCTCATCCATCCCAACAAGTGATTCACAGGTGTCCTAAGTAATGAAAATTGTGTCATGCCCAATTAGAGATTCTAATGAATCTTGTTAAATATCATGAATCGAGACTAAATATAAATATAAATAAAACCATAGTCAACCGAACAACCATTCCCATCATTATCATCTTAGCTCCATCAGGCATCCACATTGGTTTAGGTTCTATAGTGACACCTGTAACCATCTCTAAAGAAACACATGCACCTGTTCAGGGTTGGTCTATCTACTGGGAACCCATATGGGTCCTCTAGGTCTGTATGTATGTAGAGGAATCTCTCTTGAGATCCTTGTTCATGGACTGATATCTCAATCTAGTACTTTTCATTTGATAAAATCACAATTTCTAATAGTGTCAATATATAAAATAACATCTCGACCTCAATGCGGAAACCAAATAATGGGTTTTCCAGGAAAAGGGTTTGGTCAATACAAACAATTACTATGATTGCATGACTTGATGGTATACCCAAGACACATTCTAGACTAGATAGTCCATGGTTTCTAAGTCAAACATTACTTAATTGTTGGAGGTGTCTCAAGGTTCTTAGCTATCCCACATTGGATGGTCATCTTATGTCACAAAACACCTCCATAAAAAGGTATACAAGGCTCATCCTCTAGGGAAAAGACATCTCAAAAGCCCCCCCCCCCCAATGAAGGGGTCAGGAAGTCACTTAAGATCTCTAAGTTCAATGCCTCATCCTTTAGAGACGGAGGAATCCGGCCAGTACATAATCTTCTATTTGTTCCCTAGCACATAGTTTAGTTTTCTCATGGTCTTCAATCACCCCTCTACCTACTCCAAAATCTAGAACATACTAAATATAAATAGTCATAAACATCACAAGAGACACTGCCTATAGCCCACTCAAAATACGGGTCAAGGTCAAGTTCTATGATTCCCAATTTAAATTTCATTTAATTGCATATTTATATCATAATTATATTTGAATGGTTGAACCAAATGGGTCATAAATTCTTACCCATATGGTCCCATTCACATCATGGACTGAAATATGGCATCCACTTAATCCATACCATAACATGTTCTATTTCATGCGACCAATGGTCCATGACTCATTATTCCATTGTGAATCCATGAAATCCATAATAGAAAGGAACATCAAGCTATAACTGAATCACAAAACAGTGGAATCAAATAAATTGTAATAGGAAAAATCTAGGGGAACATGTTTCATTCCAAGAAATTTTGATTTGTCTGGTTTGTGGGATTGATAATCCTAAGTATCACCTATTAACTTATTTAATTACCTTACAAATACCTAAATATTTGTCTCAAAATAGTAATAAAATAATAAAATGAATTATATGATGCCATGTTATAACATCCAAACTTGGATTCCACTCTGTGGTGCCCCGATCTGCTGGGTCGCATGGCCTTAAGCACACCTCCCCATATCCCAGAGGCTACTGACTAGCATTGAGGACCTATGGTGACTTTGTGCAGAGACTATTCCATCATGTTAGAGTGTACAATAGTATTAATAAAAAATGTCATCAATAGTGGAAGCATTTGATCATCTAAATAGAGGTAAAACATAAAAGATAGTAATAAATAAACAATATCAAAGGAAATATCATAAAAAAATTATATGTCATTTCATGCCTCTATAATGTAAGATAATAGGTATAAAAAATTCTAGTATAGTATATGTTTGAAAATACCCAAAATACCAAAATGTACTATCCCACCTAGCATCACGACCTTGCATGATCACGTTCTCTCCTACTCCTACAAAATAAGAATTTCATGAATTGTATTGTTGAAACTTTACAATGTCCCTACATGCATTCAAGAAGTATATATAGGTACCCAATGACCCAAAAATGGTGTGACATAACACTCAGTTGGACCTAACAAATGGCATCTATAAAAATTCCAATTTGTGTGATATAAACAAAATTTGTGTTCAATATATCACACATATTAATGTACTGAACGAAAATTTCACAAGGCATAAGTGATACTATCCATACAGACAAGGATACCTATAATAAATAGTCACGATACTATATATAAGTGAATCTATAAATAGAAATAAACCAGAATAACACTATCATGTATACCCACTGTAGGAAAATAACCACAGTGAGGCTATCTGTATTGTACAAGAAAACATCCGTCACAGCCACACCATATAATCTAGTGTAAAAAACTACCATAGCCACACAATGTTATCTAGTGAATAATACCCATCACAGCCACACTAGATAATCAAGTGTGTATCACATCCACAATGGTAATTTTGTGTAATCATAAGTGTTAGACCATAAAGGTTTGGATCTAAGGTATATAAGTCCAAGGAATCCACGTCGAGTCATAGGAGCATCTCGATGGAAACTTAGAAACATGGGTGGGGTCCAAGGAGCATGTCAATGAGCCATGTCCAGTTCAAGCCCAATAAATCCATATACAATGGGTATCAAGGCCCAAATCATACTATAGAATCAAGACCAAAAGAGAAAACAAGATCAAGGCATCGACTACCAAAAACATGTTCCATGGGAGTAAAGTCCATGGCTTCTACAAAATCATGATCCAAGGTATTCCAACCAAGGAAATTAACCTTGACCCAGCTTTTGGTGTGTGATTGTCATGTTGTTATTTTTGATATTGAGGAAGTGATTTTGGGAATGTGATGTAGTGAAGGAGGAGGGCTAGTGATGATGATACATGATGTGGGTTATGCATGGTAGGAGGGCTATAATGTATCTCAGTTGGTTTATATTTCTGGTTTGATTTGATTTTCAGGGTAGTGGTGCAACGGAAGCAGATTTTTTTTCTGGACAGATTTTAGCGGTGGTTTAAACCACCGCGACATTTATAGGGGCGGTGGTTTAAACCACCGCTAAACTGTGAAAAACTCCACTAAACGAAAAACAATTCTTACATTTAGCGGCGGTTTTAACCGCCGTGACATAGCTGATTCGTTGCTACCTCATTCTTAGGCGGTTCCCATGACTTCGGTGGCGGTTTTACGGCCACTGATTTTGAGTTTATTCGCAGCAGTTATAACCGCCGCGAATAAATTGATATCCCGGGATCATAAAAACCGCCGCTAAATTTAGGAAAACCGCCGCTAAATGAGGCAGCTACGACGCTTTCCTGAAACCGCCGCCAAACGGAAAAAAACCGCTGCGAATAGATTGCCAATGCTGTATTAGGCGGCGGTTTCTGTAAACCACCGCCAAACCATGTTGCGGTGGTTTAAACCGCCTCGAAACGCCAAAAAACCGCCACTAAACGGCGGTTCTGTTGTAGTGTAGATTAGGTTTCTTTACACACACAAAATCATATAAAATCCCATCTATTTCTTTAGTTGGTACACAATTGAGGGTATATATCATTTTCTACAACACATATCCCTCAAAGGATATTGGAAGAGTCTCTTGGATCATCATTGATCTGATCATGCCTAGAAACATCTTATTCTCCCTTTCAGTAACACCATTCCATTGTGGTGTAATAGGAGGATTGATTTATGAAACTATCCCACACTCCTCTAAGTGATCAATGAATGTTTGGTTGAGATACTCTCCACCTTAATTTGAGTAAACTTCCTTAATCTTCTTACCAAGATGGTATTTTTTGGATTTTGGTCTTCTTTAAAAATCTGAAAGGAATATGACATATACTACATTAAGTAGATATAACCATACCTGCTATATTCATCAGTAAAAGTAATGAAGTATGAAATCACACCCCTTAAATCTAATTTAAATGGTCTACATAAATCAATATGAATTAATTCTAGTAATTCAGTGGATCTTTATCCTTTCCCATAGAAGGGTTCTTTGGTTGTTTTCCCTTATAAAAAATAATGACATGAATTTAGGGGATTTAACTCAGCTGAGTCTAAATACCATACTTGATGTATTTTTTGTAAACGATTCTTATTTTCATGACCAAACCTCAAGTTCCATAGTTGAGTGTTATATGAGTCATGTTAATTAGTTTTTTCATTTATTTTCATTACTAGGATTTCAATTTAAAGTATATATAATCCATTATTAAGATGAACCATACCATAACGTATGTTATTCTTATAAAATAAACAATAATTATTTCCAAAATTTGAAATAAAATCCCAAAGTTTCCAAACTTGAAACTGATATTATGTTTCTTGTAACTGAAAGTACATAATAACAATTATTCAACACAAAAACCAAACCACTATGAAAAGTCATATGATAATCCTCCAGTGCTAAGGATATTATACTCATGCCATTTATATCCCATAGATCCACACCACCCTTTTCAATATTCTTTAATCTACTTGGTTTTTTTATATGAATAAAAATGTGTGATCCACATGCTATATCCAATACACAATGTGTAGATAATGATAGATTTAATTCAATAAAAAAATACCTAAAGTAGAAACATCACATTGCTTCTTCTTCCCAGCTCTTTAATTGTTTTTATAGAATCCTTTATTTCCACATGAAAATAAAATAACCTCTATATCATTTCCATCCCACTATATCTTTGGATTTTAGGGGGGATGGTGCATGGGTGTCTTTTTCTTGTGCTTATCCTTAAACCTGTTAGTCATTCCCTTCTTTATCTTGTTCACTATAAGGACTGAAGATTTGGTATTCTACATATCCTTATCTTCTCGGTGAACTAAATCCAAAATATATGGGAGAAAATTTTTTATGTTGTTCATGTTGTAATTAAAAATAAAAGTAAATAAACTTGGTGGTAAAGTGGCAAGAATGAGATCCATTTCTAGTTCTTGGTTTAGCTTGAACCCAAGGGCTTCAAGTCTCTCAATGCACCAGATCATCTTGGGTACATGAGGTCCCACTTGATTCCCTTCTACTATCCAACACCTATATAATGCATTGTATATATCATACCTTTCTTGCCTAGCTATCTCCTAGTATAACTACTAGAGATGAGTAATCCTCTTGTAGGCATCTTCATCCTCATACATTTTCTGCAGTTGACCAGACATAGATGAAAACATGATGAGTTGTACAACTAGTTTGAATCTACATGTTTTTCCATTTATCTTTACACAAATTGATTTCACATTGAGGGGGACCAGTAGGAAGTGAGGAATCTAGCATATAAAGCTTCCTCTCTTGTAATAGTACTATGAATAATTGTATGTACAACTTCTAGAAGTTATAGTTAGTCTTGATATTTTCTTTATCCTAAATAGATCGCAGTGATAATGTTTTGATGGTGTTGGTGATTTTCATTTTTATCTAAAATAAATAAATTTATTAGTTATTACATTATCTTTATTACCTTTTAGAAATTATTGATTAATTAATTAAATCATTAAATGTGTCCCACTATTTTATTGAACTTCAATATCCCTCACTACTAAATTTGTAATACATTTTCAATTTAGTATTCTTGTGGAAATTATCATTGAATCCTCTCCTTATAGTCTACAAGATTTTTCTACACCACTACTCAGAGAGTTTAAAGGTAGGAACTAGAAAAACTAACCAAATTGACTCACACTTCCTTGAACTATTGAGTAAAGTCCCAGCTTATCAGAATCATAACATTGATTCCCTCAATGTATTCCATATAAAGTGGTAGAAATATATCTTTGGATACTATTTTTCTATCATATTTAGTTAATTCAACCCATAAATCTCAAAAGAACTCCTCGGTAGTAGAAGTAACCCTCAACTTTGGTGAATAAGAACCTCGTACACCCAATTTTGTTCAAATTTTAGTGATGGAAGGCAATAAGACATAATATTACTTTGAGGTTTTTTATTATTTCTTGACAAGTGTAACCCATTTCTATTAATTATGTTAATTCTATGTTGTTGTTCTCATAACTGAACATGAATTAATAGAATACATTCATCACACCTGTATGAATTTTTCTATTTATTATTTTATGTGTTTCCCACCGTAAACATGCACATACATAAAATAATAAGCAATGAGTAAAGGAAATAAATTACCTGATTGGTCATGAACATATAATATTGGCCGATCCATTTAAACTTAATGGATAAACCATGACCTAGGGGTATCACACTTGAGTCACATTTTGAATCGCATCACAGATCACCCATGGTCCAGTGTATTCACTTATTATATGGGGTATCACATCATCTTGGCATGGTCCACATATTACATCATCATCATTAATAGTAAAAATTTACTCGAACGCAATTGAGGGGGTCTCTGGAAGAAAAATATACATATATATATGAATGGATGTGCATGACCTTATATATATTGAATAAAATAGGATGATGTAAAAACTATCAAAAAAATTAATTAAATATTACAAGCATCAAATGCAGGTAAAAAATAATTAAATAAAATAACCCAAAAAAATACAAGGGTTGTTCACTGCTCAAGACAGATCAATGTGTAAAATAAATGTGTGATAAAATTATATTGCAATAAATTTAAATTTCAGGGCTATTAAATAAATTAAATGAATTAATTTAATTCAAATATTTTTTTTGTTCAGTCTAAAAATGAATTTAATTCAATTCCAAAATTAAATTAATTTATTTAACAATAAATTTATTATTTTTTTAAAAAATTATAAAAAGTAATAAATTAATTTATTTATATTAAAAAAGTTTCATGGGCCCCAGAACCCCATCCATGGCTATTGTGGATTAGGCTGACCCCACACAGGCATATTCCATGCCTGGTAGACCCCATGTAAGGATGTTCTAAGCTAGGAAGTCCTGCCCTAACCAATTCTAGGTCGGAAAAACTTTCCTAATATTTTTGTAGGGAGGGGCATGTACAATATGACCCACTTTTGTCATGGGTTACCTGATTTAGGATTTGGGAACTGTGAATGGGGGTTCCACCAAACACCACAGCAGACCGCGATCAGGTCCCCCATAGCAGGGTGTGGTGTTCAGCCACAAACATTCACTACTAGAAATTAAAGCTCTATCCACAGACCTATAGTCACGATTTTATTGGTATATGGATATATCTTCCTAATTTCCAAGGTTTAATTTAAAAATCGTGGATATATCGCGTGTTTTCCTATTTGGTATCACGGTCCCCTGATTCGCTACTCTCACGCTCCTCCTGAATTCTTCTCCTATCGGCTTCCTCTCCTCCTGATGAGTTCTCCTACCTGACCTTTCCTGACCATGTCATCCTCCTCCCCGACCTCGCCTGACCATGGTTCCCTTCTCCCCCGATGACTTCTCCTCTCCAATGTTTTCTCCTCACTGCAGTGACCTCCTCCCTAATGAATTCTCCTTCTTGACCTCTCCTCCCTATCCTCTCCTCACCGCAGTTCCCTCCTCTCCGATGAACACTCTCACTACGGTGCCATCCCCCCGACTACCTCTCTCACAGTGGCACCCTCCTCCCCGGAGACCTCTCTCACCGCAGAGCCCTCCTCTCTGATGACCTATCACCGTGGCACCCTCCTCCTGGCTTCCAATCCACACAGGTATTTTATACCATATTATTTCATCAATGTTCTAATTTTAAGGTTATACTGTTATTTGAATTTCATGTGATGGTTATTTAGATCTCCCTTCCTCTTGTATTTATAGAAGACATGGGTAGAGTATGAGAATAAATTGAAGGCATATTGATGTGATGATGTTGAACATATAAAGGAACCATACACAGTGATGGTGATATAATAATTATTGATAATAAAATATATGTGTTTCTTGTGTTCATATAGATGGATTCCAGTTCATAGAAATCTTCCAACATAACCATACATAGTAATATGATTACTGGGAATCAAATTTCAACACTCATTATGATGTGTTCTCTGCTAAAAAGAGTTTTAAATGGATTATACCTCATGAACTTAAGAGATATCCCCTATCACACTGAATTTATTTGAATGGATTCGGTATACTGGATGATGTTTACACTCCTTCACATGGTTATAATCTTTTATCTTACTGACTGTCATATCCCCTTGATTTTATTCAAACAATGATTTCTAAAGACACTCAATTTTTTGTACCACTCCTCCATGGGTTATCCTACATGTTGGTTAACTCCCCTCAAGATCTAGAAGGTTTAAATATTTTCCATCAACCAATTGATCAAATTTATTTGAGCACACTCATCTCCTCCTTGAATTCTCTTACAGGTGGTTAGATCTCTTAGTGGAACTTATGACCTAGAGGTAACTTCTTCGATGAATGTGCTTGACCTTTTTAGGTTAGGAAGAGATGATCATAATTCTATGATCGGTTACTTGTTATCTATCTTTATGAGGTAGTATGGACTTCTCATTTCATCATGTATCATTAATCAAAAAATAAAGAGATAATTATCCATTGGTTTCCTAGAACTAATTCCTTCCTTTTATCCCATGGAAAAGTAGGGATTGATGTTTGGTATTTTTATTGATTGGGTGGAATACCTCCTCTTTGGGAGATGTATGAAGAAAATCTTCTAGTTAAAGATGTTTGGGATGGCACCTCATGAGATTTGATATTTGAAAGTGATGTTCTCACCATTGTTAAGGATAAGTTAAGGAAGGATCTGAACCTACAGTCACTTGTTTCTTTTAAGGATTGGATTAATATATTTCTCTACCACAATAGGTCTCGACCAACTACTATACACCCTCATCGATACTCTTCCTAATAAGTTCACGATAGGACAAGATTTTATTGGGCCATCCTTGAAGCTAGGGAGTATACCACATGGGGATAATGACTGAGACTAGAGGTATCCCCAAGCCTTCTGCTGGAGGGGTTTATAACCATGTTTTTGAATAGATGGATTTTCCTACATGGGGAAACATTATTGGGAATTCAAGTAATCATATTGGTGATGGTAGTCCGATTGGGATAGGGGTGCCTTCTTAATCTAGTAATGATGACTCTTGGATGTATTTATCAACTCCACATTCATATTAGGTATGGAAACATCCTTTATTGGATTGGAGGACCCTTCCAGTTCTTATTTGGATAGATAGGAGAGCATTTCCAGTGTTACAAATATCATAACACTAAATTAATCCTTGATGATTTGATCTACTCTCAGATGTTTAATGTTTCAAGGGTTGGGGTGATGCCACTAGGTCCTTATGAGGTTATTGGAATGTTGATATAACATTATCATCTAAACTTCATGCCCTATCCTACACTATCTGGAATAATTTTTGATAATGGAAGGGGATCTCTGGATGAGAGGTCATACAATATTTATCTATAGGATGGGGTTATTATGGATCCTTAGAAGAGATTACTATATAAAATGCATATTCCCCCTATCAGTTTTCTCTCCAGTTTGTTTGCATTCAAATATTTTATCCTCTCCCTTAAGATGCCATGGGAGTCGAACAAAATCATGTACTTATCCACCAAATTCGTCTTATATTGGAATGTGAAGACAAAAATGTTGAGATTATTCTTCCACTAGTCGATTCACCTATCTTCATGTCTTATGACTATGCCCAGGTTTGGGTGGAAGATTTTCTAGGTGGTTTATTGAATCGATCGATCCATTAGGTAGACAAGACATGTGCTTCACTTAACCCCTTATCTATAGTAGCAATGGAGTTTACTCAGGACTTGGGTGAGCCACCAAGGAAGTGTTATCATCATATTGATGAACATCCCATTAGTAGGAAGCATTTTTTGAGGGGTATGGTCCCTTAATATCAGTGATGGAAGATGTGCCAATTTCGAGGAGTGAACATAAAACTTATTCTCTTGCTTCTTCATCTTCTCAGATAATAATTCCTACTTTTGGCATACCCACCCAAGTGGTTATAGAAACCCATGTATCATGAAGGCATATCTAGCATAAAATCCATGCCTTGATTACTGATACTCCCTTGGAGGAGTTATTTTTCAAATAGGAACACCTACACCAACTTTTTCATGATATGGGGGTAGGTGGATTTAATTACCAACCATTGTATGATATCAAGAGAAATTTTTTCCTAACCCTACAAAAATTGGTTAGCAATGATGGGGACTTTCATAGTTTTGATGATGGCACTCCCCTGGTCGAATTAATAAGAGAATATTCAAAGGTTCATGAATAGATACATTAGATAATCTATCAGATGCATGCCCATATAGATGATTTGACCACTCAGATAACAAAATAGGAGGATGTCGTATCCCGCTTAAATTATAATATTTTGACTTCATTATCATTATTAGAGACTAATATAAATAAATATTAAGAGATTTCATCTTTTATCAAGACTCTTTATTTATATGATAGTTTTGATTCCATACCTATTTGGAGTAAATCATACTATATTTGTTATAAGAGGACAAGAAGATCTCAAATTTTTAATAGTTGAGATGATAGTTCATTCCAATATTTATATCATTTTTTTTATTATCAATAAAGGTTATATGGAAACATTGAATTTTGAAATGAAATAGGTATTGAAAACAAATCTGAAGTGGGAGATTGAAGAACCCAATTGATTTATTGAATTTTAATTTTATATTAATAATTTTATTCAATGAAAATTTAGGGATTTTTTATTATGATTATTTTTTAACTATTTATTATTTCAAAGTCATTATCTAATTACACTAGGAGAAGTTCACATTGTTTACAACATTTTAAAATGGAATATTAATATTATAGATGATCATATTTATGTTGTTTTGTATTTGATGGTGAGAAATGGATTGAGATTGTATTAAATATTTAGAATAAGATTTAAAACAAAATAGTGATCCTTTATTAGAAAATGGGGTCAACCATAGGCCAACCAAGGATGACCACTTCTTAGGAAAGAAATAATGTTTAATCACCCAGCCCATTTTAGCCAGTGAGAGTTCATAACACTCACATGGAGTGCCTAAGGACTGTGGAATTCATAGTTCCAGCATGGATGTTCTTTGTTTTGATCACGTATGAGGAGTGGGTATGTGGTATAACATTGGGAGGAATGACCATATAAATCCCATAGTGTGTGAAAGTGTATCAATGTGTCAACCTCAATGCCAGCTCGAATGCAGGGAGACACACCTATGTATTACTAAGGAGTATCAGTCCAAGCGTATTATTGATTTTGGAAGAGTTCTATGTGGAACACTTTTCATCAACTTAAAATGTTTCATATATAACTCAATCTATTTGATATGTTTTATTTGAGCTATCTGGTCAAGATAAGAAGTTGTATTCTTCCTTAAGCTTCATCGGTGAAGCTTCAATACACAATTCTTCATGTCATAATGATTAGTGATCAAATTCATCTCATAAAATCCTAAGAGGGGATAAATATGTCTTTAAGATTCTACAAATTAATATACTGAAGTTAGTGGTGTATTTTATTATTAGAAACAGTGAATAGAAAACGGTGGCAGTAAGATTTGTTTTACAAAGATGGTGTCTTTCGTAATTGAAAGGCTTTAAGTGGAGTGGTTCATATATATTATAGGCAATGCACATATACGGTGGGGATAATTCAGTGGAGTATTCTCCATTAATACCCCACTATGCTCGTTTCTTGGGTAAAAATAGTAAGAATATCCAACATATAATTTGGAAGAGCTGTGAGTGAAATAGGGAAAACAAGAAAGGTCAATATTTGTTTATGGTTTCTATGAATTCATACAGATTATTTCTATACATTCATGTTTTCATTATCATGGTTTGATTACACAATCTAGGGTATGATCCACACTATATTTCAGGGGGGACATGAAGTAGTTTCCACATATACATCTATTACGTGAGGTATATAATTGCGAGTATAGTTGTGTGAGAGGGGGGAGGAAGAGACATCATGTATTATATTATTTCATACCTGAATGTTAAAATAAATTTATCAGATTAAATGTAACATTATAAATTATTGAGTTTTCAGGATGGAGAAAAATAGTGATGTTATTGTTAAGCAGTGAGTTAGGTGAAGAGTACAAGAAATGAAATACATAAAATAATATGCATGAATGAGTTTTTTTTCATGTAAATGAAAGTAATTCATTCATTATAAGTGAGTATATTGTTAATTTTTGTATATAAATTTATTAAATTGAAGGGGGGTTCATTGTTTCTTACATTAATGTGGTTTGAGAAATGACCATGTGATATATTTTTAATAAATATTGTGTAGTGTTTTGAGAATAATTTGGGTGTAGTATGAGAAGATTTCACACATGAGAATTTAGTGATTAAGTGAGGCTAAAATATCAGGAGAAGAAATAATATTTTCCTGATCATGGTTTCCCTTACCCAATTGATCATACACAAGTGATTAAAAATATTAAGAAAAATCTACATAAAAGGTTTGTTTCTGTTGAATTTATTTGAAGTTGTACATTAGAAAATCAAATATATAAATCCCATTGAGGAAGAACATGAAATCATCATATAATTGATCAAGATAAGAAGAATGACCTTGTGAATAGGGGGACCAGTTATTGAAGAGGCTTAACACTGGGGGTTATAACCATTCAAATGTTTTGGGTCTAACTAAAGGAGGCAAAAGAGTTGAATCACTAGGGGTATAATTAGGATCAAATGGAGTATTAACTAATGGGGGTATAACCTATTAATTCATAAACCATTATAATTGATAATAAGATTATAATGGATAATATATAATCGGGGTATGTATAACTAGTTTTAGTAATGAGTTAGTGTTAGTATTGAACAATATAAAAAAAAAATTTGTTATATTTCATTTAATTTTTTCATTTCATATTGGGTCCACTCATCTTAATAGGTGATAGAGGTCCAAAATCAGAAGGGGGCAGGGTGTAAGGGGGTAGGGGCAGGGGGAAGGGGGCAGGTTTGCAGGGCAGGGGGCAGGGGACAGGGGGTAGGGGAGGGTGGAGGGGGGCAGGGGGTAGGGTGTAGGGTGTGGTCTGCAAAGTAGGGGGTAGGGGGCAGGGGCAGGGGGCAAGGTGCAGGGGGTGGGTGGAGGGGGGAGTGGGCAGGGGCAGGGGGCAGGGTGGAGGGGGGCAGGGGGTAGGGGGGATGTCTGTAGGGTAGGGGAGGGGGAGGGGGGAGGTCTGCAGGGCAGGGGGAGGGGGAGGGGGCAGGGTAGAGTGGGGAGGTCTGCAGTGCAGGGGTAGTGGGGTGGTCTGTACGGGGGTCTGCAGGACACCAATTCTGTGACTACTGACAGTGAAAAACAACATCAACTCTCCTCACCTTCACACAGTGATGAGATACTAGACAAAGAAGCAGTTCAGAATCTAGTTTTCAATATACAGATGGATGATATTAGAAAAACAAAACACATGCAAATGATGACGAAGGTGTGGAACTACAACAGACACATACAACCAGCAACCCCTGCTATGGATGAATTCACCACTCAGAAACTGGGTGACCAATCTGGTGAATCTGATCACATAAAACCAGAAACAGAATGGATAGTGGTACAGAAGGAAAGTGAGAACAAACAAATACACCAAGAAGATGTCTCAACAGGTATGCAATATAATCATAGCTCTCCTAACCCTTTAAGGAATTTGTAGGGAAAAAATGCAGCGACACTTAAAGAGAATTCTACCAAGAAATTATGAAAATCCAAGAACAAAAAGAATTATGGAGGTAACAAAAACAAGGGGATTATCCCCAAATGTAAGTATAAATGAATATTTTATATTGGAACTGTCAGGGTATTGCTAACCCTGAAACCATCACAACTTTTAAAAATTCTCATTTTACTCATAAACCGATGCTTTTTGCTATATATGAACCTAAAGTCACTTTTACTTCTGGATTTAATAGTCTTTACAAATATAGTTATACTTTTATAGGAGAAACTTCCAATAATAACAATTGTGATTCTTTGTGGGTCTTTGCACACATCTCTATAGATAAAATTCATATTGTTAATGATGATTCTTTGTCTTTTACATGTGAAATAAACTTGAATGATAATACTTTATGATGTAATTTTGTGTATTCCTACAATAAATATCAAGATAAAAGATCCTTGTGGCACAATATATCCTCCCTTAACAACACTATTCAAGTTCCCTGGGTCATTATCGGTGATTTCAATGTTATACTTGGAACTAGTGAAAAGATAGGGCCCTTGCACTCAAAAACTTCCATTAAAGATTTTAATCACTGTATTGATGATAATAACCTTGTTGAGATTAATCTGGTTGGGGATAAGTATACCTGGTATAGAAGGAAACATAATAGAATTTTAGCAAGTAAAATGGACAGAGCTTTCACAAACTTCAAAGCTCTCGATAACTGGAATACCATATCTAGTATTACTTTACCTTAGATTAATTCTGATCATCATCCAATTTTGGCGAGCCTCAATACTAGATACAACAAACCTACTCTTCCTTTTAGATTCAATAATTCCTGGAACAATATGGAGGATTGTAATAAAACTGTAAAAGACACTTGGAATTCGATCAATTCGAATGATGCCTTTGTCTGTCCGGGGGGTGTCCAGGAGGTATGGGGGGCTATCCAGGGGGGTCTATCAGAGAGGGGGGTCTATCCAAGAATGAGAGGGGGTGTCTAGGAGGGGGGGGTCTGTCCAGAAAGGAGAGGGGGGACTGTCCAGGGGGGATGGGGGCTGTCCAAGGGGGATGGGGGCTGTCCAGGGGGTGTTCAGGAGGGATGGGGGGTTGTCCAGAGGGGGAGGGGCAGGGGGGACTGTCAGGAAGGGAGGGTCTGTCTGGGGGTGTGTGTAGGGGGGTCTATCTAGGGAGGGGGTGGGTGGGTGGGGGGTCTGTCTAGGAAGGAGGGAGTGTCTTCTTGAATATGTCCTTTGAAAATCAATAATTTACAATGTTGTTTCTGATTATTTAATGTTATCTAATGATGAATAGAGTTATGGGAATCTGATGTTGATTTTGTTTCTTTTTAGGCACTTCAATGAAAATATCCAGCTTAAGTGAAAATATAAGAGGGTGGTTGGCTCATTAAAAAGAAGAAAACTGCATCATATCATTACAGGGGAGTACTTAATTTGGTTCTTACTTGTTTAGAACAATTCATTCATGCTTCCACTTATTAGAACTCTTGCATGTGTGTGAAGGTGCATATACCCAGTGGGGGAGCAGCAACTTTCAGTTAGAAATCTCCAAGAGCCAAAGTGGACGGTTTGGTTCCACCTTGAGGTAGGATCCCTCTTCTAGCCTCTTTAATTCAAGAATTCGTTAAATATAATTTATCTTCTTTCTTAATTTTGATTAATTATATTGAATTTAATATCTTGAATAAGTGTTCTTTAATATAATTTTTTCATTTGATAAATAAAGTCATGTTTTTATAATAAAACCCCTCCAACGGAGGTGCCCTGTCTGCAAAAACTCACAGTGATAGTTATGTTGATCTAGTTGCTTAAATTATTTCATTTGATTTGTGCTGAAGGAGTTTTAGAATAAATGTTAAATATAATTAAATGAATTGTGTGATAAATCGATGCCATGATTTTATAATAAAACCCCTCCAATGGAGGTGTGTTGTCTTCTAAACCAAAGAGTAGTGATAGTTATTTGTATCATGTTTATATTTGGTTTGAGTCTTTCATATGCCTCTTATTGGTGTTTGTTTTGTGGCTAGTTAGTTTTTGTTTTCTTTGAATAATATAAATAAGCTTATCATACTCGTTTAACTCAAATGACATTGCCCGAGTAGGCATATGCCTTGACCATGACACTTTTCTTTTCACGCTTTGGATATTATAAATAAAATTTCCATGTTTAGGAAAAGTTAATGAATTTGTAAATGGTTTTTATAGGGTGTATGATTATTTTCTATCGTTTTGTTTCCCTTTAGACGTTGCATCATTGTGCTGCTCGCTATAACCTTCTCTGGCGATCCCTTGTTATAGCATATTAAATAGTTGATATGTTCTATCATCTGTCGGTGGGGTGACGGTCAGAATATTTCCCCACCTCCTCCCGCTCCCTTCGCTCCTGGCCAGAAGATGTTACCCCTCAGATGTCATTGGACTGGGCCAACATGCTGTGGTCACGCTGAGGTCCTACCGTAGTCATCCCACGGTCACGCCACGGTCACGCCGTGATTTGGCCCTGCACCAGGACGAAACCCCGTGGAAGTTCGCAGGGATAGTATTCCATGAGTTTTGTGATCAATGTTGAGACTGACTAATCACAATTTCTTCTAGTGGGGTGACGACCGGAATGTTTCCCCACCTCCTCCCGCTCCCTTCACTCCTGGCTGGAAGATGTTGCCCCGCAGATGTCGCTGGACTAGGCCAACATGCCGCGATCACGCCGCGATCACACCGTGGACACGCCGCTATCACACCGCGGTCACGTCGCGGTCACCCCATGGTCACTCCACGGTCATGCCGCGGTAATGTCGTGATTTGGACTTGCTCTAGGATGACACCCCATGGCGGTTCGCAGTGATAGTATTCTATGTGTCTTGTGATCAATGTTGAGACTGACTAATCACAATTTCTACCAGAAGGGCTGTAATGTCCTGGATTTTTTCCATGTATTATAATAATATTATATGGGAATTATTTCGAGACCAGGCTCTGAGACGGCGTGCAGTTCTGAGGCCCAGTGAGCCCGGAACAAATGTTTGAATTTAATTTAATAATTAAATTACGCGTGCGTGCAGTTTTCCTGAAAAAGTGGAATAACTCCCGAACAGGTGCTCAAATCATAAATCTGAGGGCACCGTTGTGTTCAGAACAATGATTTTACCTAAGGAGAGGCCTAACATCGGTCGGCGTAGGTCAGTGGTGAAATCTGGTTTTTGGACGTAATCGTAATAAAATATTTAATTAAATTTTTTTATTAAATCTTGTTACGTCAAATATCTCTTAACTTTTAAATAGATATTTCGAAGGGGAATCAGGGTTATAATCCCCATAACCCTGAAATTCTCTAGAGGCTCTGGGAAAGCTCTGGAGGAAACCCCCAACGCAGCGGCGACGTTCTTGACAGATTTATTCGGCGACAACGACGCGGTGACCAGATATTTTCCAACGAACACCGTGGATCCAGGTAGTATGTTGATTTTGATTTTCCTTTCCCCGTTCTTGATTTCCTACGACGAATGTGGACTAATCCACAAACAGATTTGCCTGCAGATCGATCGTATTTGCGGGATGGGATTTTGCTAGGATCTTAGGGATGTGATTCTTGATTTTATTTTGGTTTCATTCAACCTTCTAACGGTGACGAACCAATATCGACACGAACATCGATCGAGGTTCGTCCCTCTCGATTTGCTGTGTTCTTCTTCCCCAATTCCCGCGTTCTTTGTGACCGTTCTTCCTGTTCTTCGCAGGGACGATGAACAACGGATCATTGCACATCCGTTCTGTGACGCAACGATTCCAAATTGAAGAATCGGCACCGCAGTGATCTTGTGGATGTGCGACGACGGTTTCGGCAGACGGATCGAAGTGGATCGGAAGGTAACGTTCTTCGAACGATTTCTGATCAGGAGACCGGAATCGGATTTTGGAGCCGATCGGAGGCCCAAAACCCAAGGATTTGGCTTCACAAGGACGAGTCGACCCAGCACCTTGAGTTTCGCGGAAAACGGATGGCTGAATCAAAGTCTGGAGGATCAGCCGAGGCATGTGGAGGAAGACAGCGATTCTAGAATTTTCCAGACTACACATCGTGTAGTATGGTCTACACGGCGTGTGTTCGTCGGTAGGGTTACCCGGTGTGTACTCTGAGAGTACCCGGGCATGGGAAGGGTACACGGCCAAGGACACGCCGTGTATACCCCTCCCCATCCATACCTAGCCAGATACATGGGATACCCCGTGTACTGGTACACGGGCAGGCGACACGGACACGGGCAGAGACCGTGTACTGGCACATGGCCAGCGTACACGGAGCGAGACCAGGTGCTCGAACACGGCGTGTGATTTCTTCTACATGTCGTGTAGTTGTTTTCTCTCCGACGAGCCGAATGACACGGGCCGGTTACACGGGCAGTACCCGGAGTCAAGGAACACGGCGTGTACTTTTCTACATGTCGTGTAGTTTGGTTTTGCACGGCTTGAATGAAGGACACGGTCCATTTACACGGGCAGTACCCAGGGTCAAGTAACACGGCGTGTGACCATACTACACACCATGTAACCTTTTTCTTCATGACTTGAGCCACTTGACTTCTGTTACTTGGACTAGTTCTTAGGGTTCATACCCTTGGTAATCCCCTGAAGGTTCTGGTATCAATTCCTTTATACAGGAGTATGATCCCTTCATCAGAATTCCCTAAATAGAGTTGTTGGAATCCCCTCAGTGAGACTTAGAGCTGGATCCTCTATTCATTCCTGGAACCCTAGGTAGAGTTCTTGGTATCGACGTGACCTAACTTACCCGAGCGTTGATCCTATGCCTAGGGGATTAGCTCAGACTGAGTTTTCGGAATCACCCCATGACTTGGTTGTGATCCTCATCTGAGAATCTTGTTCCCAAGGTACTTATGGAGTGTGTTCTCCTGGAACGAGTACTTCGTGTCTCTCTCTTCAGACCTAGGAGTGGGTTCTCTTGATCGTATGCTTAGTGAAATCTTCGAGCTGGATCTTAGTAGTGGTTTCGTGATGGTCGCTTGTGTATGAGTATATCTGGATATTCTTGTTATATGTTCTGTAGACATATATTTTGTAGAGATGACTGTACCTTTATTCGTAGTATTTTCCTTTGTTTTATTTTCCTTTGTGGTTTTCGGGGTGTCCAACTGGGTATTGTCATGCTCACCCCTGCACGGACTTTGCTCGCACGTGTCGTGTCTCGTGCAGACAAGAGAGCCTTTGACAGGATTCTAGGCGGACCAGGACTGGATGGTGCTCAGTGAGATCAGATAGGCCGAGGTTTGTTCCTTCAGTGACAGGTTGCAGTCCCAGTACCTTTCTCTACAGGTTGGACTTGTTGCAGACTTTCTTTTGGTGGGATTTTACTTTTGGCCCAGGGTTTTACTTTACTGTACTTTACTTCCCTGTCATACTCTATTGGTTGGGTTTTAGTGTATGCATGCATCTTTTCCTTTTAGTAGTTTTTACTTTTCAGCTTTGTGGGCTTGGAGATGTGTGTGCATGTGTACAGGTTATAGGCAATGCCTCCCATGTTAGTAGCATGCTTACTCGGTGCTAGTCACCTGCCCTTGGCCTATTGGAGGCGGGATTGGGGAGTTGCGGCTCGGGCCCCACTGGGACGGGTCGTGACAGAGTGGTATCAGAGGGTGGTCGGTTCTACCTTAGGACCGAGAGTCTGTGAGTTGGTTTGGGGAAACAGTGTTAAGTGTTTCGAGTTCGTCGCTCAGGCCAGGGACCCCAGTGTTGGTGTGGCAGCCGACGTATCCATACACTAGGACTCTAATAACTTTCTTTTCGACTCGGAACATGAAAACACTAGTTGCATGGGGGAAAATAATGGTACATGCATCATATAGGAATGGGTTGTGGTTTCCATGTCCTTCTTGAGTCAGCTCTCCAGATATACTCACTGACTATGATACATCTTGTCTCTTAAACAGGATTCCTCCGCGACACGAACCCACTAGGATCCAGCAGCTCGGTCACGAGGATGACCCCCTTAGTGATGAAGATTCGATACAGGGACCAGATCCCTCAGTTCTACCACCATGTGGTGTGCCAGTTATCCCGCCACCTATAGGCCAATGTTTAGCGCCCGCTATACCAGTGGAGGAGGATCGCAGGCTGAGCGCACTTCATGAGTTTCAGAGACAGAGACCCCTTAGGTTTTGAGGTGAGCCTGACCCTCAGGCAGCAGAGGATTGGATTGAGGCGGTGGCCAGAGTCTTCCGTTTGGTCAGGACACTAGCAGACCAGATGGTGATCCTGGCAGTGAGCCTTCTGCAGGGCTCAGCAGGGCGATGGTGGAGTTTGGTCATCCAGACTCACGACGAGGTGACTCTTGCATGGTTGGAGTTTGAGAATCTCTTCAGAGAGGAGTTTTCACCTGTTACCCTTAGAGCAGTACTCATACAGGAGCTTCTTTAGCTCCATTAGGGAACCATGTCGGTGGATGACTATTCATCGAGGTTTACCAACCTCTCGCGGTACTCGATGGATATGGTCAGAGATCAGTACTTCAGAGCTTGGAAATTTGAGCAGGGCTTACGCAGAGATATCTGAGCTAGCATCATTCCTATGAGAATTCCTACTTATGTTGGGGTGCTCGAGTGGGCTTTGGTGGTCGAGAGCCTCCTGGCGAAGCAGGGACAGCCGATAGTTGTTAGTAGTGGGAAAGCTGGAGCAGAGACCTCAGTGGCAGGGAGCTGACGTCAGGGACCCATGCGTGGGAGACATTTCCAGAGGAGATCCCAGGACAAGGGATCAGCCGTACAGGGTTCACAAGGAACATTTAGCCAGCCTCGAGAGAGGCGATGTTACTCATGTGACGACAGGGGATATCTCGCTCGAGAATGTCTGACCCGCCATACTACTGACACGGGAGCAGTGGATGGACCACCGAGGCAGAGGCAACATGTGGACCAGGCAGATCCGTGAGGTGGAAGACGTGGGAGAAGAGCTGGGAGAGCAGCTGGAGGTGGTTGGTGTTTCGACCCTTTACCACCACCACCCCCAGGAGGTCCACCCTAGGCTCAGGGAGTAGGTGGATAGAGGTAGGGGCAGCTGCAGGCGGCAGAGGCTTATGACCCAGGTACTCCTGGAATGATTAGAGGTACTATCTGTGTATTTTATACTTTGGTTGCCGTATTGATAGACACAGGTGTTAGTCATTCCTTTCTGGCTTCTTATCTTGTTCGAGACCTTGAGATTCCAGTTGAGTCGTTTACTCGACCCTTACTCTTAGAAACACCGACTGGAGAAGATTCATAGATCACACACCTTTTCAGGTAGAGTGACCTGACCATTGGAGGCGAGAGTTTCAATTGGAACCTATTGGTGGTAGCATCGAGGCCTTATGATGTTATTCATGGCATGGATTGGTTATCCACAGTTCATGCCCAGATTGATTGTTTTTAGGAGAAGGGTGCGGTGTGTCCGTAGTGATGGGACGAGGTTCTATTTTTTCGGTGAAAGAGAGACCCAGGCAGCTCAGGATGGACTCATGCATAGGAGGGCACAACCGATTTCACATCAGTTGGCTACCCTAGCCCTTGGCGCAGCAGATGTTACGAGTTTCCAGTTTCCAGCAGTGGTGGCTGAGTACGAGGACGTCTTTCCAGAGGATGTCCCTGGTCTACCTCCCCATCAAGATATAGATTTCTGCATTGAGTTGCAACCCGGGATGACCCCGATATCAGTATCATCTTATTGGATGCCTCATGCAGACCTTCGTGAGCTGAGGATGCAGCTGGATGACTTGCAGAAGAAGGGCTTTGTGACACCCAGCGTTTCACCCTGGGTAGCCCCAGTGCTATTTGCCAAGAAGGCAGATGGGAGCTTGAGGCTATGTGTGGATTACCGGTGCTTAAATCAGGTGACCGTAAAGAACCAGTATCCACTAACAAGGATCGATGACCTCTTCAACTAGTTGAGAGGGGAATGATGGTTCTCGAAGGTTGATATACGATCAGGCTATCACTAGTTGCGAGTACGGGAGGAGGATATACCGAAGACGGCTTTCAGATGTCGCTATGGTCACTATGAGTACTTGGTGATTCCCTTCGGTGTGATGAACGCCCCGGAATTGTTCATGGGACTTCTAAAACAGATCTTTCAGCCCTATCTAGACCGGTTTGTAGTGGTCTTCATCGATGATATCCTTGTGTACTCTGCGTCTGAGGAGGAGCACGCGAGACACCTAAGGATGGTTCTGGACACACTCCGAGAGCACCAATTGTATGGGAAACTCTCGAAGTGTTAATCCTAGTTACAAGAGGTCCACTTTCTGGGCCACGTTATCTCAGCGGATGGTGTAGCAGTGGACCCAGCAAAGGTGGAGGCAGTGCTAGCATGGGATCCACCCCGGAGCGTGACAGAGGTGTGGAGTTTCCTTGGGTTGGCAGGATACTATCGGAGATTCATCCATGATTTCTCCAGGATTGCAGCACCCATGACAGCTTTGACCCAAAAGGGACATCCTTTCATGTAAACCGAGAGATGCCAGCAGGCTTTCCAAAAGTTGAGACAGAGTCTGACGAGCGCCCCGATCTTGAGATTACCGGAGGAGGGTGTCGAGTACGTAGTGTTCTGCGACGCATCAGGAACCGGGCTTGGTTGTGTCCTGATGTAGAGGCAAGCGGTGATTGCCTATGGCTCGCGTCAGTTGAGACCACACGAGCAGAACTACGTGACCCATGATCTTGAGTTGGCAGTGGTAGTCTTTGCATTGAAGATGAGGTGGAACTACCTGATGGGCGAGAGGTTTACCATCTACTCTAATCACAAGAGTCTCAAATATATCTTTTCTCAGAAGAATCTGAATTTGAGATAGAGGCGATGGCTTGAGTTCCTCCAGGACTACTACTTTGAGATCGTTTATTCTCCTAGGAAGGAGAACGTGGTGGTAGATTCTCTCAGTAGAAAATCCAGTTCACAGTTGTTGGATGAGGCGACAAGGCAGTTGGCCTTTTGCAGTTTTCCTTTGTGGATGGAGATGAGGGATCTTACCTTCAGTTGATGGTTGTTATCCCTCCACTCTTATAGTGAGCCAGGGAAGCACAGCGCGAGGATGCTAGCTGTGAGACTCTATGTGCTCAGATATCCACAGGAGATGCTGCTGATGGATATTCAGAAGGTGGAGAGCATGTTGTCCTTTTCAGAGGGCGCACGGTAGTACCAATGACGTTGCGAGAGGAGGTTCTGAGGGAATTCCATACATCCCCTTTGGTGGTGCATCCAGGCATGGAAAAGATGTACCAGGACCTTCAACGTCAGTTCTGGTGGCCAGGAATGAAGAATAGTGTGGCAGAGTTTGTTTCTTGGTGCCTTACTTGTCAGCAAGTAAAGGTTGAGCACCAGGTTCCAGCAGGCTTGGCTCAACCCCTTAAGGTGCCAGAGTGGAAGTGGGACAGAATATCCATGGACTTCATGACGGGTTTACCACGTACGTCCAAGGGACACTATTCCATCTAAGTGATCGTTGATCGACTCACCAAGTCGGCCCACTTCCTAGCCATACGGGAGCAGAGTTCAGTAGAGATCTTGGGATTCCTCTACATGCAGGAAATAGTTTGACTTCATGGAGTACCATCCACGATCGTCTCAGATCGTGATGCTCGTTTCACATCCAGGTTGTAGAAGGGATTGCAGGAATCTTTTGGGACTCAGTTACGCTTGAGCACAATGTTTCACCCCCAGACTGATGGTCAGATAGAGCAGACCATCCAGGTCCTGGAGGATATGATACGAGCTTGCATACTTGACTTCGATCATAGCTGGGAGGATCACCTACCACTGGTGGAATTTTCTTATAAAAACAGTCATCATTCCACTATTGGTATGGCACTATTTTATGCTCTATACGGGCGACCTTGCAGGTTGCCACTTTGCGGGACTGACCCGAGAGAGTCAGCACTCATGGGCCCAGAGATGGTGAGAGCTACTACAGAGAAGGTGCATGTCATCTAGGAGCGGATGAAGACTGCACAGAGTCGGCAGAAGTCTTATTCCGACTGGAGACGGAGGCCCTTGGAGTTCGAGGAAGGAGACCATGTGTTCCTTCGGGTCTCACCTTGACGGGGATTGCGGAGATTTGGACGAGGCGACAAGATCTCTCCTAGGTTCGTTGGACCTTCTCAGATTCTGAGTAGAGTTGGTGAGGTGGCGTGTCGCTTGGCTCTACCTCCTCAGATGGACCGGGTACACAATTTCTTCCATGTGTCGCAGCTACGGAGGTATGTGCATGATCCATCGCACGTCATCGACTGGGGCGAGCTGGACATCGATGATGGAGCGACCTTTGCTGAGTACCCAGTAGAGATCGAGGATCGACAGGAGAAGGTCCTTCTTGGATGATCTATTCCCTTGGTGCATGTATGGTGGCAGCATGGGGATCTCTAGGAGAGCACGTAGGAGAGGGAGGCTCAGATTCGCGTGCAGTACCCACATCTTTTTGAGTAGCCCTTGTTTTGGATTTTTGGTGACGTAAAATCCCTAAGGTGGGTGTGGTGTAATGTCCTGGATTTTTTCCATGCATTATTTTAATATTATATGGGAATTATTTCGAGACCAGGCTCTGAGAGGGCGTGCAGTTCCAAGGCCCAGTGAGACCGGAACAAATGTTTGAATTTAATTTAATAATTAAATTACGCGTGCGTGCGGTTTTCCTGAAAAATTGGAATAACTCACGAACGGGTGCTCGGATCAGAAATATGAGGGCACCGTTGAATTCAGAACAATGATTTTACCTAAGGCGAGGCCTAACATCGGTCAGCGTAGGTCGGTGGTGAAATCTGGTTTTTGGACGTAACCGTAATAAAATATTTAATTAAAATGTTTTATTAAATCTTGTTACGTAAAATATCTCTTATCTTTTAAATAGATATTTCGCAGGGGAATCAGGGTTACAATCTCCATAACCCTGAAATTCTCTGGAGGCTCTGGGAAAGTTCTGGAGGAAACCCCGAACACCACGGCGACGTTCTTGACGGATTTCGTCAACGACGATGACACGGCGACTGGATCTTCGCCAACGAACGTCGCGGATCAAGGTAGGATGTTGATTTTGATTTTCCTTTCCCCTTTATTGATTTCCTACAATGAACGCAGACTAATCCATGAACAGATTAGCCTGCGGATCGATAGTATTTGCGGGATGGGATTTTGCAAGGATCTTGGGGATGTGATTCTTGATTTTATTTTGGTTTCATTCAACCTTCTAATAGTGACGGACCAAGATAGACACGAACATCGATCTAGGTATGTCCCTCTCGATTTGTTGTGTTCTTCTTCCCCAATTCTCGCATTCTTCATGACCGTTCTTCATGTTCTTCGCAGGGACGATGAACAATAGATCGTTGCGCATCCATTTTGCGACGCAATGATCCCAAATTGAAGAATCGACACCACAGTGATCTTACGGAGGTGCGAAGATAGTTTTGGTGGACGGATTGAAGCGGATCGGAAGGTAACGTTCTTCGAATGATTTCCACTTGGGCAACCGGAATTGGATTTCGGAGCCGATCAGGGGCCCAAAACCCACGGATTTGGCTTCATGAGGATGAGGCGACCCAACACCTTGAGTTTCGCGGAAAAAGGACGGCTGAATCAAAGTCCAGAGGATCAGCCGAGGTGCGCGGAGGAAGACAGCGATTCAGGAATTTTCCCGACTACACGCCGTGTAGTATGGGCTATACGGAATGTGTTCGTCGGTAGGGTTACCCAGCATGTACTTCTAGAGTACACAGGCATGGGAAGGGTACATGGACAAAGACACATCGTGTATACCCCTCCCCGGCCAGACCCGGCCAGATACACAGGATACCCTATGTACTGGTACACGGGCAGGCGACACGGACATGAGCAGAGACCGTGTACGAGCACATGGCCAGCATACACGGAGCGAGCCCAGGTTCTCGAACACGGTGTGTGATTTCTTCTACACGTCGTGTAGTTGTTTTCTCTCCGACAAGCCGAATGACATGAGCCGGTTACACGGGCAGTACCCGGAGTCAAGGAACACAGCGTGTAATTTTCTACACGCCATGTAGTTTGGTTTTTCACGGCTTGAACGAAGGACACAAGCCATTTACATGGGCAGTACCCAGGGTCAAGGAACACAGCGTGTAACCATACTACACACCGTGTAACCTTTTTCTTCATGACTTAAGCCACTTTCCTTCTGTGACTTGGACTAGTTATTAGGGTTCTTACCCTTGGTAATCCCCTGAAGGTTCTGGTATCAATTCCTTTATATAGGAGTATGATCCCTTCAGCAGAAATCCCTGAATATAGTTGTTGGAATCCCCTCTATGATACTTAGATCTGGATCCTCTATTCATTCCTGTAACCCTAGGTAGAGTTCTTTGTATCGACGTGACCTACCTTACCCGGGCGCCGATCCTCTGCCTAGCGGATTAGCTCAGACTGAGTTGTTGAAATCACCCCATGACTTGGCTATGATCCTCATCTGAGCATCTTGTTCCCAAGGTACTTGTGGAGTGTGTTCTCCCGGAACGAGTACTTTGTTTCTCTATCTTCAGACCTAGGAGTGGGTTCTCCCGATGGTATGATTATTGAAATCTTTGAGCTGGATCTTAGTGGTGGTTTCGCGATGGTCGCCTGTGTATGAGTATATCTGGATATTCTTGTTATATGTTCTGTAGACATATACTATGTAGATCTGCCTATACCTTTCTTTGTGGTATTTTCCTTTGTTGTATTTTCCTTTGTGGTTTTCAGGGTGTCTTACTGGGTATTGTTATACCCACCCCTGCACGGGCTTTTCCCGCACGTGTCATGTCTTGTGCAGACGAGCGAGCCTTTGACAGAATTCTAGGCGGACGAGGACCAGACGGTGCTCAGTGAGATCAGACAGGCTGAGGTGTGTTCCTTCGGCGATAGGTTGCAGTCCCAGTGCCTTTCTCTACAGGTTGGAGTTGTTGCAGACTTTCTTTTGGTGGGATTGTACTTTGGGCCTAGGGTTTTACTTTACTGTACTTTATTTCCCTGTCGTACTCTGTTGGTTGGGTTTTAGTGTATGCATGCATCTTTTCCTTTTAGTAGTTTTTACTTTTCATCTTTGTGGGCTTAGAGATGTGTGTGCGTGTGTACAGGTTATAGGCAATGCCTCCCATGTTAGTATCATGCTTACTCGGTGCTAGTCACCAGCCCATGGCCTATTGGAGGGGGGCTTGGGGAGTTGCGGCTCGGGCCCCACCGGGACGGGTCGTGACAGGGGAGATGACCAGAATGTTGCCCCGCCTCCTCCCGCTCCTAGATGGAAGATTCTACCCCACTATTGTCACTGTACTGGGCCAACATGTCACGGTCACACCGCGGTCACTCCGTGATTTGGCCTTACTCTCGGATGACACCCTGTGAAAGTTTGCAGTGATAGTATTCCATGAGTCTTCTGATCAATGTTGAGACTGACTAATCACAATTTCTTCCAGCAGGGTGATGGCCGAAATGTTTCCCTGCCTCCTCCCGCTCCCTTCTCTCCTGGACAGAGGATACCGCCTCGCGGATATCGTTGGGCCAGGCCAACACGCCGTGGTCACGCTGCGGTCAAGCTGCGGTCACGCCGCGGTCACGCCATGGTCACGCTGCGGTCACGCTGCGGTAATGCTGTGATTTGGCCATACTCCAGGATGACACCCCATGGCGGTTTATAGTGATAGTATTCCATGAGTCTTGTGATCAATGTTGAGACTGACTAATCACAATTTCTACTGGCGAGGTGTCAATCAGAATGTTGTCCTACCTCCTCCCGCTCCCTTCACTCCTGGATGGAAGATGCTGCCCCACAGATGTCGCTGGACTGAGATAACATGCCGCGGTCATGCCGCGGTCACGCCAAGGTCACACCGCGGTCACGCTGCGGTCACGCCGCGGTCACGCTGTGATTTGGACCTTCTCCAGGACAACACCATACAGTAGTTTGCAATGATAGTATTTCATGAGTATTGTGATCAATGTTGAGACTGACTAATCACAATTTCTACCAGCGGGGCATCAGCCGGAATGTTGCCTTGCCTCCTCCCGCTCCCTTCACTCTTGGCCAGAAGATGCTGCCCCGCGGATGTCGCTGGACAGGGCCAACACACTGTGGTCACACCGCGGTCACGCCGCGGTAATGCAGTGATTTGGCCCTGCTCCAGGAAAACACCTCGCGGTGGTTCGCAGTGATAGTATTTCAAGAGTCTTGTGATCAATGTTGAGATTGACTAATCAGAATTTCTATCGTCGAGGGTGGTTCAAGGGGGGTCTAGTAGGTGGGGGCTTCTATCCAAGGGGGTCCAGCAGTGGGGGGGGCTTCTGTCCAGGGGGTCGAGTAAGGGGCGTTGTTGTCCAGGGGGGTCCATCAGGGGGGGCTGCTATCCAAGGGGTCCAGTAGGGGGCAAGGGGTGTGCAAGGGGTTCAAGGGATGTGTGTGGGGGGGTGGCTGCTGTCCAGGGGGCTGTTTTTTTATGAAATGGGAAGTGGAATATGTTTATGTTCATGGGTTTTGGAAAAGAAAAGAACGTTGTAGGAATTGTCATAAATAATGCATGCACTATCCTCCAGCACTCACTTTTTCCAGCTGTGATCGCGTCGCAGCTGTGCTGGTGTTGTCCAACAGCAAACAAAGGTCTCACAATTGTCTCTCTCCTTGACCGGGTACTCCCAAATATCTTCCAAAGTAGTCCACTGACTGTGTATTCCTAAGATGTCTATATGGCTTGACAAAAGAAGATATAACAACCTTCCTGCCCAGATCATAACTTAAGATCCATACTTTACTTATATGTAGCAAGCATAAGATTCCCTAACTTCCAGAATTGAGAAAGATATTTATGGGATTTTCTAAATATACAATGTAACTAAAATTCCAATCAACTTTGATCATTAGGTTGTCACCTTGATAAGGAATAAAGTGACATTATTAAATGATGTCCAAATGGAGATGGAATGAATAAAAAGATTCATGGGGATGTGTTAATTATATAAGAGAAATTGTTGGATTGGTGTTTCTAGATCTAGTTGGGTCGAATGCTTGTGGCCCGCAACTATCGCGGAGCTGACCGAATGACACCGACAGGCACTGTAGCAATGCAGACTTCAAAGTCAAAAGTACTGTAGTGCTTTTGACTTCCAGCTGACAGCCACTGTAGCACTTTTGACAAAGGTGGTTGTTGTTCACTGTAGCGACGCAGCCTTATTTTTCAAAATAGTGATCATCTTCTCAATTTTATAACCCATTTTAGGGCTAGGGTTACCACTAAAAAAACCTTTATAATTTGTTCTCCTGAATTAGTGAAGTTCTTCCTCTCCGTGGACATAAGTTATTCCCAAACCATGTAAATTTGTGTGTCCCATGTCTATTTTCTTTCTGCATTCCTCTTTTGTTTCTCGTTTCTCTCGTTGCGCCTCCTGAAGATTCTGCAATAGAAATATGTACTGTGAAATGAAAACCATAAAGATATGTTTTAAACTCCCATCCTCCCATTTCAATGAAAGGTTCCATCATTATCACTCTTGTGGTGACATGCTGATTGACATAAAAAATTAGGCATGTGAGACAAGGATCATGACCATCCTAGTGTAGTCTAACACAGTGGTCTTGAAGTTAACCTACAGAAAAAAAAATTGATGAAACTGAGATGAATTCATTCTCTTTCAACATATACAGGATGAGTATCATTGGGCATCAACTTAAGCCGTTAATAATTTCCTATCCTTAAAAATGATATAATGAGTAACATAGGGGGGAGAGGGGGGTTGAAATGTGTTCTGTTTTAGTTTTTGTCTTTGATTTCACATTTCATGGCCAACTGTATTAACATTCCAGGGGGTGTCTGTCCAAGGGTGGGGGTGGGGGGTTGTAATGTGTTCTGTTTTAGTTTTTGTCTTTGATTTCAAATTGAATGGCGTACTATATTAGCATTCCAGGGGGTGTCTGTCCAGGGGTGGGGGTGTTCAGGAGGGAGGGGGTGGGGGAGTGTTCAGGGGGGTCCAGGTGGGGTGTCTGTCCAGGGGAGGGGGGTGTACAGGAGGGAGAGAGAGTCACCAGGGGTGTTTTTCCAGGGGAGGGGTGGAAGGGGGAGGGAGGGGTGTCCAAGAGGGGGGGATTTTCCTAGAGGGGGGTGTCTTTATAATGTACTCTGTTTTAGTTTTTTTCTTTGATTTCAAATTGCATGGCCAAATGTATTAGCATTCCAAGGGGTGTCTGTCCAGGGGAGGGGGTGTCCAGGAGGGAGGTGGGAGGGGAGTGTCTGGGGGGTCCAGGGGGGGTGTCTGTCCAGGGGAGTGGGGGATGTCCAAGAGGGAGGGGGAGTCTCCAGGGGGTGTCTGTCCCGGGGAGGGGGTGTCCGGGGGGTGTCTGTCAAGGGTGGGGGAGTGTTCTATCCAGGGGGTGTCTGTCTAGGTGAGGGGGTGTCTATCCGGGGGAGGGGGTGTCTGTACGGGGGGGGGGGGGGGTTGCAGGGGTATCTGTCCAGAGAGGGGGGTGTCCAGGGGTATCTGTCCAGGGGAGGGGGTGTCTGTCTAGGGGGGTGTCCAGGGGTGTCTGTTCGGGGGGGTCTATCCAAGGGAGGGGGGTGTCCAGGGTTGTCTGTCTAGGGGGGTGTCTGTCCAGGGTGGGGGGTGTCTGTCGGGGGGGTTCTGTCCAGGGGAGGGGGGTGTCCAGGGTTGTCTATCCAGGGTTGTCTGTCTAGGGGGGGTGTCTGTCCAGGGGGGTCTTTCCAGGGGAGGGGGGTGTCTAGGGTTGTCTGTCTGTCCAGGGGGTGTCTGTCCTGGGTGGGGGTGTCTGTGTAGGGGAGGGGGTGGGGGTGTGTCCAGGGGGGATGACAGACAGGGGGGACTGGTAGTGGGTGGGGAACCAGGGGAAAAAAGGTAGGGGGACTAGCAGGGGGTAGAGCTGGATGGAAAATAGGGAGGAGATATGCAGGGTGGGGTGGCAGGGGGACTTGTAGGTAGGTGGAAGGTAAGTGGACTAGAAGGGGGCAGGGGTGGAAGGCAGGCCTACAGGCCTGTTGTGTTTTTTATTAAACTTTAATCTATAGCCACAGTTTCTAAACGTGGCTATAAAGCCTGTTTGTGTTTTACCTTCTGCCACAGTTTCAAACCATGGCTATAAGGCTTTATCCACTGTTTTAAATCGTGGATATAGGGCTTTAGCCAGGGTTTGAACCCTGGCTATAAGGCTTTATCCAGGGTTTTAAACTGTGGCTATAGGACTTGGCCTATAGCCATGCCAATACTAGCCACGGTTCATTGAACCGTGGCTATAACCTATAGACACGGTTTTTGGGCTTATATCCATGGTTTGAAACCGTGGCTATAGCCTAAATTTCCAGTTGTGTTGGGTGGCTCTCCTCGGTGAGGCAGATTTCAGTGCGTGGTGGTCATAGTGCATTGAAAACTGATGGGATGGGGTGTGAGGGTTTCAAGACTGACAAAATCTTGGATGGTGGCCATGTTGAGGATATCCATGATGGGAAATTAAAATCACGCTAATCAGGGCATGTCGGCACAATACAGAGGGGTAGAATCATGCACTGTGGACCAGTGGCAGTAGTCCAGCAATATCGGTGAGCTCAACTATGTGGTTTTATATATTTTTTTTCTTAAAAGTTAATGCTTCATGATAGGCTTTATGTGGGTAAAGGTGCTCCCCCAAATGTTACTTTATGTATTTTTACACACCCCCAGTCACCCCATTTTGTTTTCTTCTAAATTAGTCATCCCCACTCACCCAAAAACAGAGATATTTTTTTTTTCAAATAGCCTAAATATTAGTCTAGATATTTTTTAAACAAATATATGAAAAAATATTCCACAATTAGTGGAATGTAATTTCATCGGATGGATCAAATTCATCCCCTGAAATATGTTCGGTAAGCTTCTTCAAAATTAAAACACACACACACACACAAACACACACATATATATACATAAATATATTATTATTTAATTTTAATATATGTAGAACCGTGTTGAATCCAAATCAATTTCAATACCCAGAAAACATATTTCAATCCATATTAAATTTTTTTGAATGGTCGTAAATTGTCTATCTGATATTAGAATGACATAATTTTTTTGTTGGGACCAAATTAAATCCCTATACTTAAATTTAATTAAATATTAATTTTATTGGCTCAGAAAACTCATTCAATATCCTTAATACAAATTACTTGCATCTGGGTGCATAGAGAAACTCAATGGGACATAGATTTAAAAATTTTAATCACCAAAGCGATTAAACTTTATTATCTATGGAGATTTGAGCCCCATTAAGGTTCTAGGATCTCACATGAATTATCAAAGCACAAAATTAAAATAGAATGAATACTTCATTCATATCATCGGCACATTCAACTATAGATCATCGTTGACAATCATTGATCAAAAGATCTGAGGCTAAACCACTCTTGATCATCCACACACACTTTAAGAATTTTTTGTAGGATGATCATGGAATTTTGGGTGCCAGAACAGATATCTAATTATTTATTAGATGTCACAATGATAAAATCAATATCTTCCCTTTAATCCATGAAGGTGTTTTTGGATCAATCAGTCATGTAGATCCTTTATCTCTCTAGGATGTGGGAGGAGAGAGAATCTCTCAATTCTAAATGAATGAATTGTCTCTCAGAAATGATCTCTTACAAACATATATAATAGATGTTAAAATACCCATATAGGGTTCCCCGACCTCGGCATATTTAATTCCCACTAATTAATACCAAAATGACACGTTATGACGATCTAATTGAATCATAAATATCATTTATATTTTATCACCTATTTGTAATATATAATAAATATATTAATTTATAAGCATGATTCATTAAATCAACTCATAATTCCCACTAATATTAAACAAACCATGAATATTAAAATAATATTCATTTATATAATATTTTTCACGTATTTATGTAATACCTTGTGAATATTTTAAATAAATAAATTCAACCTAGTTATTCCATACATGAATAACAATGAATTTATTTATTTATTGGTGTTTGATAATACATAGAAAATTGTTGAACCCTTTTATGGGTCCCACTATGTCCTATATTCTTATTCATCATAATAGGGTAGAATCTTAAATACTCTATTATGTGTGATCCTTAAGGCCCATATCTCGATAGATGTGGATACTATCCATAGGCCAAGAGTATATTATAGAAACCCATTAAGTACCCTAAAGAGATGAGAAAAATTCATAGTAATGACAACCATCCTACAAACACACACCATGTAATATAGTCTCTTTGTCTAATGATATCTCATAAATATGGATTCATAACATATTTCATCATCCATTATTGTTTTATTATTTTTTAATCTATATAGATATACTTACCTTCAACTACCATGGTCATGGATTTAATGAAGGTACTACCATCGTGATCAACTAGGCCTAGGATATCTCTTCTTCAACTAAAAAGCAAAAAAAAATCTATTTTAATCATTTTACAAATCTCATACCATCAATGACACTCCCAACACAAGCTACCTTTCCAAAACATTAATTTTATGGTTTTTTACTTGTATAAAACATGTGATCAAATGAAACACATTGATAATGATCTCAATCTAGGAGGAAAATACACATGTTTATATATAGGAACAACCAATCACACCTGAAATGTGTGGTGTTCTAACTGGTGGGCCAGTCCTCATGATCTCATCTGCTCGATATCTTTAAGTGTAAACTTCACGAGAAGAAGACTCAATGATTATGAGCCCTAAACACCGGATTTTCACACATCATCTATGTCCTATCGATATGATGTATCTTGACAATAGGCCATAAGTTTAATATTACTATCATGATATCTCTAGGTTCTCATTATAGCATGGTAAAAACTATAACCCTTTGATATGAAACATAATCTAAGGACATTACCATAAATATATTGGATGAAGAAGTGCCAAACTATTCTGATAAGATAAAAATATGTATATATCAAAGTGTATACATGTAATGGTAATAAAAGTACATACATAAGTTGGGTCTAGGATACCCACTTTCCATATTCACCATGTGTAAGGAATGAATAATAATAAATATTAAACCTTTCCAATAATCATCTGATTTAGAATAACAATATACAGAACACCAATACTTTTCCCTATGTCAATAAAGGGGATAATATGATCGAAACCCATATAGAGAAAGAATGTGGATGGCTAAAAAACACATTCATATTTGCTGAGTAATCAATAAAAATATTTATTAGAATAACAAATATATGAATTTTCAATAGTTTCTCAATCAATAAATGGAATTGGTATCTATGTAAGAATCCCTAAAACTAACACTATGTAGAGAAAATGGGTATATTATTAATTCCAAAAATTTCCCAACTAATAGACATATTGAATCTAGGTGAACACTCTTAAATCAAATAAGTAAAAAATTGGGTATTTAAAATGTAAAGGCTTTCGAAGAATATATACGCATATTCAAGGTGGACGGTTAGGAAAGATAAATATAGTGATGGATCATATCTTTGTTAGAGGAAAAAGGATATATAATACATCCAAATAAAGAAGGTGGATGGTTTCAAAATAATTTATCCCTATTATAAAAAAGTAAACTTAAAATAATATTGACATAGATGAAAAACATCCTTGAAAAATGAATTCTTTGAACATTATATCTTTAGGAAGGGATACAAAATTGAATTGTTTGATACCATGAGTTCAGTATAAAAATTATAAATATATATATATTCATTAGAGGATAATTCATAAAACATAAATCCCATTAGTGTGAATCATTTTGAAAAAAAATAATGGAAATGTAAGTGAAAACTTCAAAGGGATTTTAGAAAATAATTTTAAAATTGATATAAAAAATTTACATGTCACTTTCAATGGTAATTTTGGAAAGTTGATGTGAAATATTTTGAAAACATTTACTTTTATAAATAATATCCAATAATGTATCATTGAAAAGACATATGGTTTATCTTGGAGAAATTAAGGGAGGGAAACAAAACATATGAAAGTGAAAGGATTTGTTTTTTAAAATACCTTTATTCAAAAATAAAATAAAAAAAAGAATAATTTTAGAAACACAGGTAATGATAAAATAAATCATTTTCATATTTATTAGTATTCATGAGATGGATATTTATATTCACTATAAATTTTTAAATCAGGAAGTAAATAGTTTTATTAAACTCAAAGTAAAATTATATTTTAGATTAGTTTTAAAATTTCATTAGTTACTTTTGATTTAAAATAATCCAATTATAGGCTTTCAAATGAATTTTATACTTCAATTTAGTATGAAAACATTTTTAACTAGAAAGATAATTTTTCTAAATAACTATTTTTCTTTGCATTTTTCCGGTTTGATTTTAAATTCAATTATGCCACTTATAAGTTTTGATTTTATAAAAATGGATTGTATATTTGGAACCAGTGGGTCCAAATTTTGTAAAAAGTTCCCTTTTTATTTTTGTTCAATATGAATAGTAACCTTAGTAATTTTTGTTACCAAGGTAATGGGTAAATCAGACAATTAAGTTTAAAAATAAAATTTTAAGGACTAAATAATGACTCTAACACTTACCTTAATTTTATTTTATTATTATATATCATCCATAATCATCCAAATATTGAATATATTCCTTTTTCCCATTTTTATGTGATTATAACCTTTATAATATTTAATGTAAAGAAAAGTAAAAAATGTCAAACTCTTGTTTTTAATAACTGTAATATTTTTAACATAGAGGTAACCAGAGGATATGTTAAGTTATAAATAGTATTTGAAAAAAAAGCATGATTTATATTAATCATGGTAATTTATTTTTAATTTATGGTGAATAAATAATTACCTTAAATGCTTACACAATGCTGATATAGTAATTATTCAATTAATGGAAAATAAAATAAATAATATTTAAAATATTAAAAATAATATAATTTTAATGAATTAATGTAATAAAAATAATTTTTTAGATAAATATAAAATTTTAGAGATATATGTGTTGATTATATTCTAATTCCTTGGTTGTCTTGATTTTATAAAATTCAAAGTAAATGAATAGTTCTAAAATTGACATTATTGATATTTTATAAAAATAATATTTTATTAAATAAAATAGAATTCCTAAAAATAACATATTCATCAAATTGACTATGATACTATTTAAAATATAATACATGGTCCATTTATCATCCATTTTTTTATTTATAGTAACTATCTTGACCCTCAAAGAGTAAAAAACCTTTTTGTCACGGTAAGAGTGAAAAGGATTAACATGCGTTAAAACCAAACGATAAGGGTAAAGATCTATTATAAACATGTCCAAAAAATTATTGAATAAAATTATTTCAAAAAATAATAATATTATATTAAAATAATATCAACTTGGAGCAATTTTGATAATTAAATTAATTTATATTAAATTAATATCTTAAGAAATTCCAAGAGTTCCCTACCCCTCTCTTATAAAAGGTCACCACTTCTTCTTATTTATTCACACTTAAAAATCCATTTTTTCCCAAAAATATAGGTCCAAATAACTTCTCAAAATAATTAAATATGTTATATAGGCCTTATTTTTTGAGGAATACCAATATTTGAGGTCTTAAGTTGTAAAGAAAAATATATTTTCCAAATAAGAGGTATAGTTTTAACCACATATTTTAGTTTTATTTCTTCTTCAACCTACTTAAAATATTATCAAACCATGATAAAATAATAACACCATTATAATAAATATAATTATATGTTATTATGTTAATAGAATAACCTATATCCATCTCATCTTCCATAAAATAGTAATTGAAACCACCGTTTGTGTGTACAATGGACTACCACCTCGTGGACCGATGCAATTCATTTTCCATCACCATCTCTAAAAGCTAAATTATAATGATGGAATTAATTTTTATATATTATATTAATGAAATACTAATAATTTTTAAAAAATAATATATCATTTACCTTATTACCTTTCCATTCAGTTAAAAATGATAACGTTGTTCATGCGATTGTGTGGACTGCCACATTCACGGAGCGATGTGCTTCGTTTTTCAACACCATATCACATGGATGATATAAATATATTCATATTTAAAGAAGTAATATGATATTGATTATATTATTATCACTCTATTAATATAAAATAATACATACCTTCTTTCTAAAATGATCATTGAAAATGGAAATGTTACTAATGTATACGTACGACCAACCATCTCCATGATTGTAACATAGTTAATTTTTCAAAAACATATTTAATGGTTGGATTTAAAAGTATAATTTATGTATAAAAATTATAATTATATAATTATTAATATTCTATAGATAATGGAATAATGACTTATTTGACCATAGTCAACCTACCAAAGTCATTTTAGACTTATGAATTGAATATCATCAAAACATCTTATGTGAACTTAAGGATTAATTAATTGTTATAACATAGAAATAAGTTAGATAAAAGGAATAATAAAATTGAAAATTTTTCTTAATAAATTAAATAATTATCATAATTTAATTATTCATGATGATAAATAACATATCTGATGTGTTGGACTCAAGGTAAGGGACTTTATTTTAAAAATCAAATTTTAAAGTGTCCCTTTAAACTCTATTTTTCTTCCAATGTCCATATTTTTAAAATTATTTTATGGATGTATTTATATTTAAATAAAATAATTATAAAGGAAATTTTATATCTCTTTTTAATTCCAATAAAAGGTTTTTAAAATGAATCTTTTTATAGAATGTGTTGACTTTCATTATAAAAAGAAAAAAATAATTTTATATTTTATCATATACAACGACAAAAAAATTTCCCATCACCATACCCATTTTTTGATATTTGTATTCATTTTTAATATTCCTTGTTTTCTTCAAAGAAAAACCCTATTTCCCTTTATTATGGGAATTTTAGTTTTTTTTAAATTGGATTTTAAAGAAAAGTGATAAATCAATATTCAAAAATTCTTTCATATGGGTGAAAAGAATGGTTTTTTGATGAATAATTTTATGATTTATGATTGTTTTATGGTTCTTAGTAATTATTAATTATGACATATGGTTTTTTGATAAACAAAGGATAGGTGGTTCCAATATAAACCAAAGATGGGTGGTTATGTTATTAACCAAGGATGGGTGGTTCTGTGATAAACCAAGTTCAGGTGATCCCTTTAAGGATCTCAAATGCATTGGGTAAAGGTAAAAGGTTAACTGATTGGGTTTATACTAAGAGATTATGGGAATATACTATAATGGATATTCCATGTATAAATTTTATGGTTCTTTCAAGTGTAACTACGATGGTTATTCCCAGTATAATTGTGATTGTTATTTCATGTGTAAGCGTGAGGGTTACTCCATAACTAAAAGTGATATGAAAATGATTCCCCATGTTACCTACATGATTTATATACAATTTTATGGTTTTATAAGGAACTGTTATTATTTCACACGGTAAAGTAAGTATATGCTACTTCATAAGGTTGAAAAGTATAACTTTATGAAAATGTTATTATGAGTTTTTTATGATTTAAAAGAAACCTTTATGAGTTTTATTTTACCTTTAAGAGTAATTATAAAAAAAATTATGAAAACATTTGGTTATAGAAGGTAATTTATTGAGTGATAAATTGTTTATTTTTAGGAAAAAATTATTTTGAAAAGGAATTTTTTTTATAAGTATTCATGTATTAATGGTTTCTTTCTTTCTTTTATGTACCTTACTGAGATATTTATGCCCATACCACATTTTAAAATGTCTTTCATAGGGTATAAGGATGGTTAAGGGTAAATAAAAAGTCATGTTAAAAATGAAGAAGATTTTTCATGAAAATAAATTTTTTTTTATTATACAGGTTTTTTATATTATGGGAAAATTGTATACTGAATAGAATTGTCCACTTTGTAATATATGAGTTTATTATATAAGAGTTATAACCTACATTTATAAAAATACAAATTTAAAATATATTTTGGAATATAATAAATTTAATTATAGTTTAAATTCACTAGAATATCTAATTTTTATGTTTGGGTCCTTACTGTTGGTATTAGAGAAAGGATAAGATAACTTTGAAGGTTGGTATATTGTTAATAGAATACCGTTAAAATATTTTACTATATGGTTAATTTTAAATGATATATCATTTAAATATTACCATGTTTCTTTATCTAAACTATGTTTGTTTGGAATGTTTTTTTACACAGAGGGAATAGAGAGGATGGAGTAGGAAAGAACCAAGGGGATGATATTCTTATGAATCAGTAACCTTGAATGGTTAAAATCAGAATAGAGCAATATGTTGTTGTGATGGATCAGTTGATGAAAGATATAAATGGTGGTGTTATATATGTTAGATAACAACCAAATATACCCCAAATAAACATGTGTATAGTGGAATATTTTATGAGTAATAAAACTCTTTCACTTAGTGGATATTATAACCCAACGGTATATGAGGGGTAGATTAAATCCCTAGAAATGATATTTGATGTCATGGAATGTTCAAATAATCAAAATTTAAGTCTTTACATTTACTTTTTGGAAGTTAAATATGAATAGTGGTGTTTAATGGTAAAATATATTAGGGAAATAGAGGATATTGATACTGTGTAATGAAATGAATTTAAGAATATTTTCCTTGATAAATATTTTCCTAATATTGTCTGTCTTATAATGGAAAGAATTTTTTTGGAATTGAAACAAAAGGAGGAATATTTAGTGGATGTATATGAATAAAATTTTATCTAATTGGAAAGTTACACACCACATTTTATCTAGGATATTGAGAGACATATTAATCATTTTAACTAAGGATTGAAGTGAAGATATCAAAAGGCATTATATTCCTATGAATTTAAAAGATATGAGGAACTTGTGTGAAGTTCCCAGAAGGTATAAATTGATTTTTTAGGTGATCATGTATATTTAAAAAACTAAAATAAATAGTGGTCTAGATGGAAGGTAAATAGGGAATAATGGATCATATAAATATGATGGTAAGAAAATTTAGTTTTCAATTTGTGAGAGTTGTGTTAAAAAGAACACTGGGGAATTACTTATGAAGTCTGGTAAGTACTTACGATGTGGTATTTCTAGGCATAAGGATCATAATTTCAAATAAAATGTTCTTGGTAGTTCATATAACAATTCTAATAAATAGAAAGTAAAGTGTTTTAAATGTAATAAGATGGGTCATTATGCACATTCATGTCTGAATAAGATCCCAAATATTGGGAATAAACTAGATTATAAACATAAAGGTGTGGTGAAATCCTTTGTAACTACTTTAGAGTATGTTGTTCCATCAAATGAAGTAGTATTAGGTACATTTTTTGTTTTTTAAGAGTATACTAATTTATTTTTTGATTTGGGGTCTATGAATTCCTTTATTTATGAGAAAATTTATAGTAAATTAGAAATTCCACCTCAAGAAATAAATCCAGAACTTATGGTAAAAAATAGGGGGAAGTATTAAGGAAAAATGAAATTATAATAATATTCTTATTATTTTCCTTGGAAATAATTTACCTAAAAACCTTTTTATGTTTCCCTTAGTAGGGTTTGATGTTATTCTGGGTATGAATTGGATTTTTATATACCATTCTAAGATATATTATATAGATAAAGAAGTTTTTTTTTCAAAAATAGTTTCAGATTTTATTTAATAATGAACCCATATGTTTGATAATATATCAAGAAGCGAAGAAAATTTTAAAATATGGAAATGAAAGTTATCTTGCACATATTTTTGAAAATAATGGAACTCTTCATATTAATGATGTGTTGATAGTAAAATAATAAATGTATGTTTTTATTGATTAGTTTCCTGATGTTATACATTATTGTGATGTTGGATTTACTTTTGACTTAGTTCATGTTGTTAATCCTACTTCAAAAACCACTTATTGAATGGATCAAGTAGAACTTATTAAACTGAAAAATAAGTTAAAAGAATTTATTGATAAAGGTTTCATTTGTCCTGGAAATTTACCATTCGGTGATCCTATTTTATTTTTTAAAAATAAATGTGGTTACATGAGGATTTTAATTGATTATAGAGCTTTGAATAACATCATTTTAAAGAGAAAGTATCTTTTAACTCATATCGATGATTTGTTTACCAGCTCTATGGAGCTTTATATTTTTTGAAGGTTGACCAGAAGTTTGGGTACTATCAGTTGAAGATGAAAGAGGATGACATCCCAAAAATAGAATTTCTAACAAGATATGAGAATTATGAGTTTGTTGTTATCCCCTTTAAGTTTAATAATTCCCAGTTATATTTATAGATATCATGAATAGATTTTTCCATGAATTTTTTGATAAGTTTGTGGTTTTTTTATTGATTATATCTTAATTTATTCAAAAAGTTATGAGCATTGTGAAAAACATCCAAAGATTTTTCTATAAACCCTGAAAGAAAATAAGTTATGTGGAAAATTTAGAAAATGTGATTTTTGGTTACAATAGAATTAATTCCTTTGACACATCCTAAATAAAGATTTCATAATAGTTGATCCCCTTAAAACAAAAGTTGTTGATAAATGGACAAGAACAAAAAATGTTATTGAGATTAATAGTTTTCTTGGATTATCAGTATATTAAAAGATGTTTGTTGAAAACTTTGCACAGTTATCTATACCACTGACTAAGTTTACTTGAAAGGAAGTTAAATTCATCTGAATACAAGAATGGGATGACTATTTTCTATTACTAAAAATAATATTATTGAACTCTCAAGTTTTGGTCCTTCCCTCTAGAGATAGTGAATTTTTCATCTACAATGATTCTTATTTGAAAGTTATTATTTGGTTCCTTACACATAATGATCATGTAATTTCTTATGATTCATGGAAACTAAATCCTCATGATTTAAATTATCCTACACATGATATGAAATTATCTTCTATAGTTTTTTCTTTAAAATTTGGTGTCATAATTTATATAGAGACAAGTGTGAAATATATACTGATAATAAAAATTTGAAATATATATTCACTCGGAAAGATTTGAACATGTGACAAAGGAGATGGATGGAACTGATAAAGGATTATGACTTCATAATTAATTATCTTCCTACAAAAGAAAATATAGTATCTGATGATTTGAGTCTAAAAATTTAATATTGTATTAACTATGTTGCATTTGGAACGTGTCCCTTTAGTTAATTATTTGATTAATTTTAAGACTAGAAGTTATGGATAAAAGAACTTTATCTATTTTTTAAGGTTTTAATGTAGTTTAATTTTTCAGATATAATTAAGCTATCTCATAAGGAAATCCTTGAGGATATATTTAATTTATTAAAAATGGAAAGTTTCTTGAATTTAACATTGATAAAGATTTTGTTTTGAGATTTTTAAAGAGATTATGTGTGCCATTTGATTATTAGTTGAAGAAATAATTTTTGAGTAAAGCTCATTATTCCCCATTTTCCATTCATCCTATTAGTACTAATATGTACAAATATCTTTGAGGGTATTACTAGTGGAATGGAATAAAAAGGTATATTGGTGATTTTACCATGAAATTTCTGACTTGTCAATAGGTTAAGGAAAATCATCAATTACCAAAGGGGATTCTTCAAAATTTTCTAGTGTTATAGTGGAAAAGGAAAAATTTATCCATGGATTTCATAGTAGGAATTCCAAAGAAATATCGAGGTAATAATTCAATTTGGGTTATTGTTGATCGATTAACTGAATTTTCATATTTCCTTCTCATTCGAGATACAATGATTTTATATTAGATTTATAAACTATATATTAAGAATATATCTAGGTTACATGATGTTCTTATCTCCATAGTATCTTACTATGATTCTAGGTTCAATTATAATTTTTGTAAATGACTTTATAAGTCATTGGGTAATGAATTAAATTTCAGTATAGTTTTTATTCCTCAATTTGATAGACAGCCTGAACCAGAAATTTAGGTCTTATAGGACATTATTCATGATTATTAAATGTATTAATAGGGAATTTGGGATTATCATATTTAATTATTTTAGTTTTACTATAATAATAGTTTTTATTCCATTATATAGATAACACTATTTGATGCATTATATGGAAAGCAGTGTTAGACTCTAGTATTTTTCAATGAAGTAGGTTAAATGAAGTTTATTGGACTATAATTGGTAGATTAAATGGTTGAAAAGTTTAAGGAAATTAAAAAACATATGAGGACCACTCCTATCAGGAAGACAGGTTATACAGATAACCAGAGATTTGATCTTTCTTCTGAGGTAGGTGATCATTTTTTTCTTAAATTATCTTCATGGAAAAGTGTTATTAATTTTGGTAAAAAATATAAGTTAATTCAATGGTTTATTGGACCATATGAAATCCTAGATAAATTTGGGTCATCTTCTTATTGAGTAGACATGCCTCTGATTTTATCTTAGGTACAAATTTTTTTTCATGTTTCAATGTTAAGAAAATATGTGCTAGATTCATCTCATGTTTTGTGCCCTGAGGTAGTTCAATTGGAAGATAAAAGTTCTTATAAGGAACAAAATTTTTAGATTCTCAATCATAGAGAGTAGGTATAGATGAAAAACGTAAATATATAGGTTAAGTTTTTTTGAAAAATCCATATGGTTGAAGAAACAACATGGGAATATGAAAATGATGTGAGAGAAAGATATCCCTACTTGTCTAATAAGTGAATAAAATTGTAAGGAAACAATTTAAAAAAGGTGGAATAATGTAAAAAACCAAGTTAATTATATAATAATTAATTTTTATATTTATTAATATTCATGAGATAGATATTTATAATTATTATAAATTTTTAAATAAAAAAGGAAATAATGTTATTAAACTCTTTTATTATAGGGTTTTATTTAAATTTTTAATTTTAAAATTATAGAATTTTAATTTAAAAAATTAATTTAATTTTTTAAATAATCATTTAAAAATAATCTTAGGATACAATTTTGATAATTTTCTGAAAATATTAATTTTTCATTGAGTAGTGAAAAATGCTAATTTTTATTGAAAATTGTATTTTTTTGATTATTTACACAGTAAAATTATAATTTGGATTTGTTTTAAAATTTCATTAGTTTATTTTTATTTAAAATAATACAATTATGGTTTTTAAATAAATTTTATACTTGAATTTACTACAAAACCATTTTATACTTCAAAAGGGTATTTTTCTGAATAATTGTTTTTATTTTCATTTTTCCGGTATAATTTCAAATTAAATTATTCAAATTTTATGTTTTAAATTTTGAAAAAATTATTACATATTTAGAATAATTGGTTATAAATTATTTAAATATTTCCCTCTTAATTTTGTTTAATACGAATAATAATCTTAGAAAAAATTTTTACCACGGTAAAGGGTAAATCAGGAAATTAAGGTTAATAATAAAATGATGAGGATTAAATATTGAACATAACACATGAATTAATTTTATTATATGTGTATATATCATCTATAATAAAGTTTAAATATATTTCATCTAGTTTCCATTTGCATCTGATTATAACCTTTATAATATTTTATGTAAAGAAAAGTAAAAAGCGTCACACTATTGTTTTTAATAACTATAATCTATTTAAAATGGGGATAACCAAATGATATGTTTTGTTATAAATGGTATTTGGAAATATAAATGATTCATCTTCATCATGGTGATTTATTTATAATTTTTAGAGAATAAATAATAACCACAAATTATTACACAACGTTGATAAAGAAATTATTCAATTAATAGAAAAATACTATAAATGATATTAAAAATAATATAATTTGAAGGAATTAATATGGTAGATTAATTTTTAATATAAATAAAACTTATTAGGGATATTTTAATTGATTATATTTAAATTTCTTGGTTTTCTCGATGTAACACACTGTGATTTTAAAAGAATACTATGTTCGATAGTGTATACAACACGCAACACCAAGCTCAAACAAATCCCAAAATATTGTTATGTGATCACTATAACCTCACTGTTAAATAAATGGGAATGAATATTATTAACCAAATTATACAAAATATAATTTTACTATTAATTTTCAATGTATTAATTAATTCTTTGTGAATAACCACTTGATTTTTAGTAAAGTCATTTTATTCTTCAAGAATGTGTTTTCTTCAAAAATATTGTTCTTGGTTTTTATGATTGAATATTATAATCAAATTATGTAACTTATATAAATTTTATTTTATAAAAATAATATCATATTTTAAATCATCATATTAAAATTATCTTAGGGTGAATTTTTTGTATTTTTCCGAAAAGATTGATTTTCTAGTGAATGGTGTTAAATAACGATTTTTATAAAACATTCATTTTATTTATATTAAAAAGTCACATTATGATTTGAATTTTAACTATAATTAAATCAAGTACACTATTTTATATTTAATATAATTAATTACATTTGAATCGTCCTTATACCATATTTTGGTATAAGTGCATTTTTGGGATTAAAAACGCATTTTTCATGTAAATTGTTTTACGTTATATTTTGAAAGTTTAATTTTAAATTAAATTATAAAACATATGTGCTTTGAAATATGAAAAATGGATTCCATATTTTTAATAAATTATTCCAAATTTATTAAATATTCCCCTTTTATTTTTTTCAATATGAATAGTAAACTTAATAATTTGATTACCATGGTAAAGGGTAAATTGGTTAATTTAGGTTAGAAATAAAATGATAAAAACCATAAAATAACCCAAACACTTGAATAAATTTTATTTTATGAGTATATATCTACCATAACTATACAAGGGTATAATTTATGATCTTATGGAAAAAATTGTATGAGATTATGACTTTTATAGTATTTTATTTAATGAAAATCCAAACATGTCGCACTCTAGTTCGTAATAATTATAATATTATTAATATGGTGTAATATAGAGGATATATTTAACTATAAATATAATTTTTAGTGATAAAAGATTTATATTCTTTATGGTAATTTATATTTAATTTTTAGTGAAGAAACAATGAACTTAAACTCTTACACAATGATGATGTAGTAATTATTTAATTAATGAAATAATAAAATAAATGATATTAAAAATATTAAAAGTAACCTAATATGAGATATTTAAGGTTATACAAGTATATTTAGTTGACCATGAAATAATTATGATATCATAAAATATATATTTTTAATTTTAATTATTGTCTTGATGTTTTTGAAGTATAAGTAATGATTAGTATCAAAATTGACGATAATGATATTTTATGGGATTAATATTTTGTTAAATTAATTAAAAATAATAAAAATATTAAATAAGAAAAAACGGGATAATATATGATCTTGAAATTAATTCCATGTTCATTTATAGTCCATTAGAAGTCATTTGGCTCTAGAATAGTCTTATTATATGTTAATATTTTGAGAAATCCAAAAAGTACCCCTCACCTCAATTATAAAAGGGAACCCCTTTCTTCACTTAATTACAGCACTTTGAGCCATCTAGATAGACAAAAATCTGTACATATATATTATAAACATCTTTATTTATGTTTTTTAGGCTCTGGTCCTTCCAAAAAACCTATCCTAGGTCCTTTAAGAGAAATTATAATGGAGCTCCTTCGTAGAAGAGGTAATCGTCTTTACTGACTCTTTCAAATTTCTTTCTTTTTCTACTTCATTTTAATGTGTTGTTTTCATCATAAATTAATAAATAAAATAAAATATATATAATTATATTTTATTATGATTATGAGACATCCATATTCCACATTTTATCCATCCCATGAAAAACAAAAATACCATGCATGCATACATATGACTTACCATCTCCACGTAGCGGTGTAATTCGTTTTTCATCACCAATTTACTTGGATGGTTATAATGATGAAAATAATGGATATATATATATATATGATAATTATGAAATGATATTTTTTCCATAAAATTAATATATCATCTATTTCCCCACCCATTCACCATTAAGGGAATGATATCATTGCTCATGTGTACGTACAACTTACCGTCTACACAAAGAAATGCAACTCATTTTCCATATCCAATATTAAATAATGGTTATAATAATGTATTAAATAATAAAATATGATATATATATATATATATATGACCTTAAAATTATTCTATTGATTATGGAACTATATCCTATACACAATAACCAAAACTCACATGATAAACATGCATGGGAAAATGAAGCAGTTAACACCTCAGACAAGGGTAATAAGAAACTATTATTAACAAATAGGTGATAATATTATATAAGGTGATAATATATGATATTATAAATATAAATATGGTTATTTTTTAAATTAATAACATGATTTAAACCATTATAATTTAGTTTAAACCGTGTTCAAATTAAGGAAAAAACAAGGTTAGGGTTTCTCAACTCACTTTTACTTCTATGAGACATATTCTATATTCACCACTTATTTATTTTATTTAGTATATATAATTCATATTTGATATTTTATATCATGAGTCTATTTTTTCTTTATATTATTTAATGTTTCATTTGATGTTATTTATTTCATGGGTATTACAATTCAAAATTTGTGGTGAGAGTTTATTTCACAATCTCATCATTATTCAGGATTGTTTATATGTATGTTTGCACTGGGGAATATTTCTCTTCCTAGTTAATGTTTTCTATTTTCTTTCAAAAATGATTTTACTAATATAAATGTATTTCTTAAAGTTATGTTTAACCTTGTTTGACTTTTTGAAAAATGTTTTAAAATCAATCTTCATATCATTTTACAAATAAGGTACTATATGACTTTTCTTACAAAAGTGTGAAAGGAATGTTCTTTTAACATATAATACCTAAAAATAATTTTCTTCCATCATGATTCCTAAATGGTTTGAATCTTATTTTATAATTTTACAAGGTTATTTTCAAATAAAATTATTATTTATTATGTGTATATTTTTTATATTTTAAAATTTATTTTCAAAGTAAAAGGGTATTTTTCTCAAGAAATATTCCAGTAATCTCCTTAATATAGTTTCATCTATTTCAACATCATTTATTAAATATTATATTGAGTATGTACTCTAATTATACCATTAATAAAATTTATTTGTATGGTTTATTATCACTTCGACTATGCTCTACTACAAAAAAGACTTTTCACAGTGCTTGGATTTATTAGTACTAACTAAAAGCACTAATAAAGGAACCCTTTATCAATGCTATAAATAGCACCGAAAAAGGTGCCCTTTATCAGTGATTAAAAATAGATGATAAAGGGGTATCTTTATCAGTGCTAAAAAAAGTTTTGATAAAGGGGTCCCTTTATCAATAGTAATTAAAAAGCACTAATAAAGAGGGACCTTTATCAGGGATAGAAAAAAAGAACTGGCAAAGGGGGTCCCTTTATAAATACTGGTAAAAAAGAATTGATAAAGACCCCCCTTTATTAGTGTCATAAAAAAATAACTGATAAAGTGGGCCATTTATCAGCACTAGTAAAAAAAGCGCTGATAAAGGGGGGTAAGAGCTTTATGAGCACTTTTTACTAGCATTGATAATGAGTAAATTACATGAGCCTCAACCTAGTTGGTGTGGACTCTTCAAGTGTATCCAAGAGACTTGAGATCAAATCCGAGTGGAAATATATTTCTAGGTTACTATAGTAGGATTATGGAAGTACTATAGCAGGTGATGTACCAATCACTATTGTAGGTTCTGTAGCACCCGGAACTATTCACCTGTTTTGGCCTCGGGTTCTTCAATGAATTTGGGCCACCCTAGACCTTTGGGACAATAAGTCTTATGGACCACCTCAAGGCCTTCGGGCCACCTCAAGGTCTTTGGGCCACGTTAAGTCCTTTAGTCCACATGGAATACAGATGCAACCCGACATACATATATGGAACAAGGTTCTAGATGAGGATCAGAGCGGGTGCATTCACCAGAGAAGAGCTAATTAGACATAGAGGAATGAGAGGGTGTGGCATTTTCATCGGTACCAGGCATGTGCATATCTATAGTGAAATTTAGCCGACCAGCCATGTGAAGGTTGAGAGCTGACATCACAATATATACTAGGGAGGGGAAGTTCCAAGTTGTCTATTTAGGATGATTTCCTCTAAGACCTTTGGGTCATGTATTTTTCATTAAGCCTAACGACCATGTAAGGGTTCCCCCTCAACCCTTAAAATGAGGATTATCAAAAAGAAATAAAAATTAAAGGCCTTTGGTCCATTCATGATGATAAAGGGTAAATTTCATAAAAAAAAATATAAATAATTTAAATTAATATGTTAATATAAAAATACATTTATATTGATATATATATAATATTTTAATAAATATGATTTATATATGGATAAATATGAATCTACAATTAATATATAAGATATTTAGCAAAAAAATTATTATAAACTGATTAAAAAAATAATACCAATTAATAATTTGATAATTATTATTGAGTAATAGTTAGTTAATAACAATTTGAATATATAAAAAACTAAAAAAACAATAAACACTCTAAAATAAGTTAAAAACGTGACTTTAACTTCAAACAACCATAACTTTTGATTTGGGTTTCCATTTAGGCTCTATCGCATATCAAATTGAATCCTATGATGATCTCTAAACAATGATGATAAAAAAAACCTTGTCATGTTTTTCAAGGGAAAGAAGGCCCATAAGGCCTCTAAAATTGAGTTTTTAGTCAGGGTATCCCAATTTTTTAACATTCGATGAGATTTATGCCTCGTGTAAGGGAGTATTATTGTCTTTTTTGGTGGAGATTGAATTTATTCCATGGGATTATGTTAATATTGGTATTATAGTTTTTAAATTTTATCATTTTTCATATTTTACTATTATTTATAATCAAATATATAAAAATATATTTTTTTTATATTCACACATGAAATTTGATTTTTTTAAATAAATATGTAAATATATTTACATATAAAATATATTTCTAAATATATAAACCTTATCTAAATAAAAAGTAATGTCCATTTTATTTTAAATAAAAATGTATGAATATATATAATGAAACATATATAAATATATAGATATATCATAAAATACAGAACAAAACAATAAAGGTTAGTGGAAAAGGCATGGGCATATAAGGGAATGGTCTTAGGTTTGAAACTTGCTAGAGATAGGGGTACACACAGGATGATATAACTATGTAAAGCGCTAATAAAGGGGGGAGCGACTGGGTGAGTGGGTAACAAGAACTAATAAAGGAGGGTTGTAAGTGTTGATAAAATGTGAGGAAGGAAGAGATTTGAACAAAAAAATTATCCCCCTTTATCAGTGCCTAAAAAACAATAATAAAGGGGGAATTTACCAGTGATTTTTTAGTACTAATAATTGAATTATTTATTAGTGCTTTTTATGAGCTCTATTAAATCCAACCCTTTAACATCACTCACATTATTATTGATTCTATAACGTTGATAAATCCCTTTTACTAGCACTGTTAAAGGCCAGAATTGTACTAGTGAGAGATGTAATATTTTAATACCATTCACCATATTACTTAGAATTGTTTATGATTATGTTTATTGATTGGTGAAATTATTAATATTTTGTATGCTTGTTTCAATATGAATGTTTATGTTGATTATATTCAAATCCTTTCATATGAGGAATGAGTTAGACTTAGTAAGTGACGGTTGGGGCCTGCTATATCCCCTCGATGCATTGGTAGGTCTAATGAGAAAAACTAAATTGAGTTTTTGACAAGGCCATACCCATTTATATATATTTCTTGGTATAAGAAATTGACAGTATTATATGTCTAGGAATAAATCCTCAATGGTATTATTTAGATTTCCAACATTATAAATTCCATCATTATGAATTTAGTTATTAATATTCCATGTGATTATTTGATTATTTAGATATTCATGGTTAAGTTTCATGCTCATGTGATTATTTATATGGAATTATTTGATCATTATTTATTCTTTCCATATTATGCTCAAGTTATTAATTAAATGGAATGTGTTTCAACTATTTACCTTGACATATTGAATATGCCTTATTTATTAATATCTTCCACTGTATGCTTACCCTTACCGATCATCTAATCTCATCCCTTCCTTATGTTTTATTTTCCCTAGGACACGAGGAATTTTTTTGTGTTTAATATACTGGGATACACTAAGGGGAATAATTACATTCTCAAATAATTTTTTTTAAATGTGAATTGAATTTCAACTATGTATCTAGTTTACCAAGAATACTAAACTATTAGGTCCTTCAAGATGTGATTCCTAGTATCTAGTACAAATGTAATAAAGTAACCACTAATTTTGGTCTACTAGAGTTGGGATATTTACAGATGGTATCCAATAAATTTTAGTAGAAACCTTGTGAACTAGATTTAGGAAAATGCAGATTAGGTAATATAACCATATGATTGAAATTTAGGATAAGTCTATCTTTAGGATAATATACTATATATTTGGTAATGATCATTGATAACCTTGTTTAAACATAAGGACATAAAGAAACATATTTTTAAGTAAAATTTTTTTTTTTAATATAATGGATAAGAATAATAGTCTCCCTATGGTATTATTGATGATTAAAATTTTTAAATGTGGGAAGTTGGGAATTTGGAAAATGTATGTCCAATAATGGTTTTATGAGTTAAATGTTGATCATAATTTTAAATTATTAAACACCATTTTGATTTTTTAAGTCATGGGAGTTAATTAAGATTAAGGATATTTTGGGAGAAATTTTTAGAAATAAAATATATTGGTTTAGTATATGTTTAGTTAAAAAGTTATTTAAGGAATAATGTATTTACATTTTTTGACATAAGTTAAAAGGTAAGGATAACATTTAGGGTTTATATTATCTTTTATTTTAATGTAATTATGGGTTATTATATTTTTGGGAATAAAAAATTAAAAGAATGAGATAAAATTTTAGGTTAAAAAAATTATTTAATATTGAAAATATTAAGGCTATTTTTTAGGATTTTTATCACTTTTTTTAGAATGTTTTAAGGATTATAAAATTATAGCCCATAGGTTGGGTGAAAACCCATCAAATCTGGAAAGGTTGCGATGCTTGAACCCACAACCAAAGGGAGAAAAGGGTGAATCGCCTACCACTAACCTACATGATATATTATTTACTATGTTATAGTTGTTATTTATTTAAAAGATATGAAATATAAAGTATAAGTTAATTTTTGAAACATATGTTTTATCATATAGATAACCATGGGAAAGGAAATTGATTTTGTGTTAAGTGAATTATTTTATTTTAGAAGACACTCACTATTTTAGAAACCCTATATGATTATGGTAAATATAATATTATATAATTTTATTTTAGAAATAAAGGTTTAATTTTATTTTGGAGGAATATTTTTTTTCTTTTGTGGATTTTGTGATCCATAGAAGTTGATTCCATTGATTCATGTATAAAAAAATTCATACTCATCATTTAGAGAAAAGACGAGTTTTTGGTGAAATTGATTAATGGATGAAACTATAGTTTTAATATAATTTTATTTACTTATCTTATTAATCTAGGTGGTAAAATAAATCCTCAACTATAAGAAAAGTATTTTGGAACAAAAACGTTATTCATTTACTTTTCTTATTGAGAAATCAATAGCATTTTTAACCCATTACATATTTATGGTTTTTTGGTGGTTAGAATTATCATGAACATGTTCTATATCACTCTCTAATAATCCTCAGGCATTAGTTTTTTCTTACATATCTGTGTTTTCACTTCCCACTAATTCTCTTCTATTCATAAATCAATTTTTATAGTGACATTCACATTTACCTTTCCCTCTTTTTAAGATGAAGTTTTTTTTTAACTCTTTTTACAATTTGGGATTTCCAAAAGGGAATTTTCAAATCTGAAACCCTAGATTACAAAAAAAATGTGAAAATTGAAATGAAACAATTTATTGAAGGAGGGGATAATGTAACATCCTGATATTTTAAAAATAATGCTATGTTTGATAGCATATACAATACACAAATATGAGCTTAAAAGAACCCCAAAATATTATTATGTGATCATTATTACATAGCCATTAAATTGGTGGGAATGAATAGTATTAACCAAACTATGAAATATATAATTTTCCAACAAATTGTAAATGTATTAATTAATTCTTTGTGAATAAGTATTTTTTTAGTAAAGCCATTTTATTCTTCAAAAATATGTTTTCTTCAAAAATTGTGTTCTTTATTTTTATTAGTGAATATTATAATCAATTTTTTAAACTTATATTAATTTTATTTTATAAAAAATATCATTTTTTAAATAATTATATTAAAATTATCTTATGGTGAATTTTTGGTATTTTTATAAAAGGATTGATTTTCTATTGAATAGTGATAAATACTGATTTTTATAAAATAATTATTTTCTTTATAAAAAAACCAATTTATGATTTTAATTTTATATAAAATTAAATTAATTAATATTTATTTATATATAATATAATTAATTATAGTTTAATTATCCTTATAACATATTTTGTTATAAGTGCATTTTTGGGGTTAAAAACACTTTTTTCAAGTAAATTGTTTTACGTTAAGTTTGGAGGTTTAATTTTAAATTAAATTCTGAAACTTTCATGTCTTGAATTTTAAAAAATGGATTCCATATTTTAAATTAGTGGGTCAAATATAGTAAATAGTTCCCTTTTATTTTTGGTCAATATGAATAATAAACATAGTAATTTTATTACCATGGTAAAGGGTAAATCAAGTAATTTAGGTTAAAAATGAAATGATAAGAACCATAAAATAACCCATAAACTTTCCTAAATATTATTTTATGAATTTATCTCGGCTATAATAATACAAGGGTCTAATGTATGACCTTACATAGCCACTTAGTGGAGATTATGATCTTTATAGTATTTTATTTAATGAAAAGTCAAACATGTCACACTCTAGTTCTTAATAATTATAATTTTATTAATGTGGTGTTATCTAGAGGATATATTTAACTATAAATTGTTTTTTGAAATATAAAATATTTATCTTTGTCATGTTAATTTATATTTTATTTTTAGTGATGAAATAATAAACTTATGTTCGTACACTACACTAATGCAATAATTATTTAATTAATAGAGTAATCAAATAAACGGTATTAAAAATATTAAAGGTAACACAATTTTAGATATTTATAGTGAATCATGAATTATATAGATTAACATGACATTTTTAGGATATAATAAAATATTTTGTTCAAAGTTTACTTATTTTATTGATGTTTTTAAATTCAAAGTAATGAATAGTGTCAAAATTTACAATAATGGTATTTTATGGGATTAATATTTTATTAAATTAATTAAAAATAATAAATTTTTTAAATAATAGTAAAGGAGATAATATATGATCTTAAAATTCATCCCATATACATTTATAGGAAATTTTGAAGCATTTGGATATAGAACTGTCTTATTAGATTTTAATATTTTGAGAAATTTCAAAAGTGCCCCTCACCTCCATTATAAAAGGGAACCCCTTACTTCACTTAATTACACCACTTTGATCCATATATCTCAAAAAAATATGACCATTTCTCTTATAAACATAATTATATAATTTATTTAGGCTATGGACCTTCAAAAATACATATCCTAGGCCCCTTAAAAGAAGTTATAAAGAAGCTCCTTCGTAGAAGAGGTAATTGTCTTTACTAACTCTTTCAAATTTATTTACTTTTTTACTTCCTATTCATGTGATGTTTCCATAATAAATTAATAAATTCAGTATAATATATATACTTATATGTTATTAAAATTATGATACATCCATATTACACCTTTTATCCGTCCTATATGAAATGAAACCACCACGTGTGCGTACGTACGACTTACCATCTCTATGCAGCGGTGTAATTCATTTTTCATCACCAATTTACTTGGATGGAAATAATGATAGAAATAATGGATATATATGATAATTTTTATGTTATATTTATTCTATAAAAATAATATATAATCTATTTCCCTACCCATTTTCCATTAAGGGAATGATATTGTCACTCGTGCGTAGGTACGACCTTCCGTCTCCACAAAGTGACACGGCACATTTTCTATATCCAAATTTAAATAATGGTTCTGAAAATGTATTAAATAATTAAATATGATATATATATATATATAACATTAAAATGATTTTGGAGATTATGGAACTATATCCTGTGAACAAGAACTAAAACATACATGACAATCATGCATGGGAAAATGAAGCACTTAACACCCGAGACATGGGTAATAAGGAAAATTTATTAACAAACATGATATAAAATAATATAATGGGATAATATATGATTTTATAAATATTAATATGTTTATTTTATAAATTAATAACATGATTTAAACCATTATATAGGTGTTTAAATAATTTTCAACTAAAATAAACCACATTGTAAGGGTTTCTCATCTCACCTTTACTTCTATGAGATATATTCCATATCCACCACTTATTTATTTTATATGGTATATATAATTACTCTTTGACATATTATATCATGAATCTATTTATATTCATGGTATTTAAATTTTTATTTGATTTTTTTTTCATAGAGCATACAATTCAAAAGTTACTGAAGTGGTAAGGGTTTATTTCACAATATCGTCATTATTCAGGATTTTTTATGTTTATGAATAAACTAGGGAATATTTATATTCCTTGTCAATTTTTTCTATTTTTTTAATTTTTTAAATAATCACCAATTATTTGGTAAAGTCATTTTTAACCTTTTTTACTTTATACAAAATAAATTAAAAGGAATCTCCCTATCATTTTCCTGACAAGTTACTTATTGATTTTTATTTAAAAAGTGTGAAAGGAATATTTTTCAACTTATACGGTGTGAAATTAATTTCATTTCATCATGAAACATAAATTATTTTAAGATTCATTTAAAATTTTAAAAGTTTATTTTTAGAGAAAATTATTTCTTTATTATGTTCACAATTTTTATATTTAATTGTTTTTCAAAGTAAAAAAGGGAATTTTCCTCAAGAAATATTCTAGCAATCTCTTTAATTTATTTTCATCTATGTAAACATCATCTGTTGAGTCTTATATTGAAGATATACTCTAATTTTAACATTTATTCTATTTTTTTATGGTTTATGACGAATTTAAATGGGGATATAATATTTTGATACTATTCTCCATATTACCCTAGATAGTTTATGATTAGGTTTACTGATTGGGGAAATTATTAACATTTCATATGTTAGTTTTAATATGACTTTTTATGTTTATTATGTTACCCCATTTAATATTAATAATTAATTAGACTTAGTAAGTGATGTGAGGGGCCTTCTATAGCCCCTTGATGCATCGTTAGGTCTCATGAGACAAACTAGATTGGGTTTTGTCCGAGGCTATAACCATTTATATAGATCTCTTGGAATAAGACCTTGATGGTATTAGATGTATTGAAAAAAATAATTGATGGTATGTTTTAGATGTATATCATTATAAATTCCATCATTATGAATTAATTTATTGATATTCTATCTGATTATTGAAATAGATAGAATATTCATTTCTAAGTTTCATGCTCATGTGATTATTTATATAGAATTATTTGATCATAATTTATTACTAGCATATTATTCTCATGTTTTTGATTAAATGAAATGTGTTTTAGTTATTTATTGTGCCTTATTTATTATTCATTTTTTATTCATATCTTTTTTTGTATGCATTCCCTTATCGAGAACCTGGTCTCACTCCATCTTTATATTTTATTTTTTCTAGGATACATGGAAGTTTTTTGTGTTTGATATGAAGGGATACACTATAAATACCCAGAACCCAGTTTCCTAGAGCCAATTCCTTACTTTGAAAAATTTTTATGATAACAAGGAATTTTTATACCGAAGGACTGGATAGTTTAGTAGCTTTGTAAGACAAGATATATACATAAGTTCAACATTAGAACTTTAAAAGGAAAAACATTATTGATTTTTTTTTCAAATCATCCAAAACTCCTAGATTATCCCTGAAATTTATTCAAAATATTCATCTTCACATCCTAGGGAAAATAAAAAACAAGAAAGGGTTGAGCTCAGATGACCAGTAATGGTATGTAATACAGATAAAGTTATCATAAACATAAACATTAGGCATGATGAATAACAAAAACACATGCCTTTAAAAATAAACTTGAACATAATATGGAAGGAATGGAAGATGAGTAAATAAAGCCATATAACTAATCATAAGAGAATAAACCTTAGTCATGGATATTATACTAGTCAATTATCACGTGGTTTATAAATTTTTAATATCATAATGATGGTATGAATAATTCTATACATATGAAACATATCGTTAAGGCCTCAGCCAAGATGTTTGAAAATACTAGGGTAAGGCCTCAGCCAAAACCCAATTCTGTTTTGTCTCATGAGACCTACCAATTCATAATGGGGATATAGTTGGCTCCACACATCACTTTATAATTAAAATTCATTCCTCATATGAATGGGGATAAACATAAATAACTTGAATATATGAAATAACTTTTCCCAATCTCTAGAAATAATCATAAACAATTTTGAGTAGTATGGTGAATGGAATCCAGATAGAACATCCACCATAAAAATAATCATAAAAATTTTAATAAAATATGGTAGATTATAATCATAATATTATAATCCAAATTAAATATAATATTCAACATGGTTGTTTAAATATATTAACATGCTCTAATAAAATCATCGAATAATTCTTGAGAGTAATACTCTTAACTTTTAAAAGAAGTGTTCTTTTGCAAAAATCATTTCATAAAACCAGAAATGAACTAAGATTGTTTTTATATGATAAAAATATAATTTTTATAAAAAATAATGGTGTCTTAAAACATATTATAGAGTGAACTTGAAAATAGGTAAGAAATCAGGAAGTTCCCTTTAATCGGGCTTGCTTATCATGAAGAATTGAGAAGGGGACCCTTTTAAAACATTTATTTTACACAAATGGAAGATGAAATAATCAAAATAAATGATTTTGAAACATATACCTAGAATTTATAAGAATTATATGAAATAAAAGAAAAATTAAAATGGTTTATAGAGTAAGAAAACACAACCTGAATGAAAATGAAGATTTGGGAAGAAAACCCTTACCTTATGTCTGAATGTGTACTACACTTGACCTTAACATCCTGTATAATCAAATTAAATCCATTAATAATTAATTATGAACATTAAATACATGTATTTTATTTATTATAATTTTATTAAGTTCATTTATGGCATTTTTGATGAATTATAAGATATAATTTTATTTCCCGAGAGCATTCGTTTCCATGGTTTTCACGATCGGTATACTTGTATGTGAGTATGGAATTTCCTGTGGAATGGGTATAATTATCCAGAATTCAATTTATATGGTATTTATTAACATATATAAGTGTAAATTTTTATATATAACATTCATTTATAAGTTATGAGGATGAATCATTATATAAGATATTTAGTGATAATCGTTTACATTATTAGGATGGTTATTGATCATAACAAACTCATTTTGTTGTATCGTTTAATATTATGTATATATGTTACTTATAAAAAATAAGAAAGGTTATTATATATATATATTATATTCTGTATTAAACATTAAAAATGGTATCATGACCAGCCTAGAAGAAGAAATTTAAGAACGAAAGTTTTTCGTCCACGAAGGTTTTAAATTGGCACCTCCCAGATGACGATTTTGTTTTAAAATAAAAGAGGGAGAGTAAGGAGATTTATGATGGTTTTTCCATTAACATGATATAATTAAAGTATATAAATTATAATGTATTTATCATGATAATTTTTATAGATTAGGGGAGGATAGAATAAAAAATAAAGAACTTGAAAAGAAAATAAAAGAAAATGAAGAGGATTTTACCTCTTGAATACTCCTCCTTAAGAAACTACTTAAGGAAAGGGGTTTTGGTATTTTGGTAAGACCAAGATATCCTGGATGTGGGGAGATACTAGAAAATAGGATTTGGTTAGAAATTTTACATGCTTAAAATCTTAGAGGAGTGATGAGAAGAGGGGGTGAGGGGTGGTTTTTATAGTGGAGGAGATGGACGATTTCTCATTATTCTATTCATTATTTTTTTAGTTGGCTCAAGACAACCAATAGTTTTGATTCTTATGACTATATAAATTAATAATTGAATTTTATTTTGAACCAATGGTTCTTACATCATCCAAATATCACCCATGACTCAATAAATCTTGTATTTCTCATTTATCATAAATTATCGTATTTTATTATTCACTAAAAATTCATGTATTTTAGAAAAATCCTAAAAATTAAACCTAACCATTTTTTTATGTTTAGAATTAAAAAATGAACTCTATTTTATTAAATTAGTTTTAAAAATATGATAAATTTAATTTTTAATTAAAATAATTATTAACTAAAAAAATATAGTTTTAAATTTATAACTGATTTTATAACCCTTTCAAAAATTAACTAATGTCTCATAAAATTATATTAAAATAATAAGACAAAAAAATATTGATCTATGAATAATTTTTATGAAAATTAATTTTCTATTAAATCAATTTATTAAATATTAAATATTTATTACTCAAATAAATACCAACACTTAATTATTAATATTCACTTACCTGTACTATGATATAATTATATCATAATTTCATTTATAAGGTGCCTAAATTTTATTTATATATTCCTGAGTGAGGTTAATATTCATTTGGCCTATTTACTATACATAAGGGTCATATTACTATTCATAAGGGTACATTACTATTCCAAAGGTTCAAGTTACTTTTCACCAAAAATGTAAGTTGATCCTATAAGACTCTAAAAATTTTACTGATTGCAATAATGTATGTCTATTTTTCAAAATTCAAAACATAGAAGTGGAAAAATTATGTTTAACGGATAGGTTATAACTATATCATATAAATAAAAATGGTTTATTTCATAGAGACTTAGTGTTTCATGCATTTTATTCTATATTTAATTTATTTTTAATTTATTAGGCTGTTGCATTATTCCCTCCATCAAAAATGCCATCCTTAAAATTACTAGAATTTTAACTCATAAAAATATTTGGGTATATGTTCATCATAATTTCCTTAATATCCCACATCACCTCTTTAATTTTATGATTTTTCCAAAGTACCTTTACTAGCTAAGTCATTTGATTTCTTAACACACATTCTTTAGTGTCTAGAATCTAGAAAGGCTATTCACAGTAAGATAAGTAAGTTTCCAATTATATTTCATCAAAAGGGAGGACATGCATTAATTCTAGAATCTAATTCCTTAACAAGTATATGTGGAACACATTGTGTACCTTATAAAGGGTAGGAGGAATTTCCAAATGATAAGCAATAGCTTTGATTCTCTCCAATATTTTAAAAGGACCAATGTACTTGGGGCTTAGTTTCCCTTTATTCCCAAATATTATAACACCATTACATGGAGATACTTTAAAGAAAATGTGATCTCCCATGTGAAATTACAAATCATTCCTTCGATTATTCGAATATCTCTTTTGCCTACTTTTAGCATCTTTGATATGGGTTTGAATAGTATTTACCTTCACTGTTGTTTCCTCTAAAAGCTTCGGGCCTACAAGATTCCTTTCAACAACTTTATCCCAACATGTTGGTTTACAACATCACTTTCTAAACAATACTTTATATGGTTCCATTTTAATACTTTAATGGAAACTATTACTCTAAGAAAACTCCACTAAAGGAAAATACTGGTCTGACATACCTTGAAAGTTGAGGGAGCATGATCTCAACATGTCTTATAATGTTTGAATGGTCCTTTAAACTCCAATAGTTATTTATTTAGCTCCACTAATTCCACAGTGGACATTCTATAAGGAGTATTTGATATAGGCCTTGCACCAGGAATTAAATCAATATAAAACTCAATTTCTCATTCTGGAGGATTTCCAGGTAAATCATCTAGAAATATATCAATGTATTATTGAAAAATACATAAATACTTAATTTTAACATTTATTTCCTCGCCCATAGATATTGCATCCTTTACCTCCCCATGAATTGAATTTTGTAGAGCTACTAGGGGTGGGTCTAGATAAGAATCAGATGGTGAGGTTTCTGCTCTAAAGATAAGGGACTCTGCATCATTCTCAAAAAAACTATCTTCCTTATTCTTATAATATATTTTCACATCAAAATTCAAAATCCAATTCATATCGCAAATTATATTAAATTCAATCATGGGTATGATGATAAGGTGGGAAACTAAAGAACGTTTATGATTTATAAGGGGGAATGATCGACATATCTTTGTTGTAATGATAATTCCCTTAGGAGTTTTGACTGGAAACTCCTTTATTAAATCAAATTGATAATGTATGATTTTTCTTGTAAAATAGGGAAGATATGAAAGAATGTGAGGATTCATAATCAAATAAATAAATTTCTAAGTTTTAGGAAATTATTAAAGTACCCTCCACCATATCATTAGGAACTTTAACCTCAGTATTTTTGACTGGATAAGCTTGGCCTTTCTCCCTTGTCCTTCTTTGGGGAAAGTTTCCTTGAAACTAAATACATTACAGTGAATAATGTCCCATACCTTTACAATTATAGTATTGATCATTATAAGTTTATTTATTTCCCTTGAAATCACAATATTGGTGGCCTTTTTTCCACACTTGTAACAAACACCATTTCCCTTCAGGCAAGTATTGAGGTGTTTCTTCCCATAATTACTACAGGGTGGAAATTCAACTCTTCCTTTCTTCCCCATTTCCTTATTTACTTTTCCATAATTTTTAGTTGACCTCTTATTCTCTTTAATTAATTTAAATTCATAAGACATAGATAATTATTTTTCTTTCTTGATTTCACATGAAACTATATCTTCGTATGATAAGAAATTTTGGGATACTAGTGACCTTCAAAGGAGTGGTTTTAAACCATAAAAGAATTGATCAATCATACTCCTTAGATTATGTATGTAGTCCGCATCACACCTTGATAACCTTGAAAATTTGGCTTCATACTTCACAACATTTTCATCCACTTTCTATCTTAGACTAAACAATTTCATCTCCATATCCACTCGTTGTTCATAAGGAAAATATTTTTCTAGGAAAATTACCTTTAATACCTCCATTACATATTTTCTATATCTTCCTCCTCCTTTGTGTTTTGAATCAATAACCACCATTGATAAATATCTCCCGATAGACGATACACAGCCATGACAACCTTCTCCCATTCATAACTTCCCAAAGCAATAAATATCTTCTCTAAAGAACTTATCCACTGCTCTACAAAGAATGGGTTTGTAGTCCCATTAAATGATGAAAGATTTTGTCACATAAAGTGGTATAACATTTCTCCTCCATGCTATGGTTCAGGATGCTCCATACAGGTAAGGTTATTGTTCATAACCCAAGTCATCTATCCCAATTTAGTTATAAATTTCTCAGCACTAATCACATCTCGAGAGCCAACACCATTATATTACATAGGATGGAAATCCCTACATGGGATACACATGTTCATGTAGTTTCCATTACTTCCACTAGGCTCCATTTCTAAATAATATCATACAATAAATTAGGTTATGAATCATAATTTATAATGTCAAACTAGTAATATACTTAACATAAATTGAAATCTTATTCATGTCTAATCTCATAATCATAAGCATGGTTTCTTTGGGGATATATTTAAAATTAAATCTTTCATAAAGGTTTATAATGAAAATGTGAATTATACTAATAATATCTCCTAGGAGTATAAGACTAGGTGCACAGTAAGTCTCATTTTCATGTACCAGGTTACCCCGAGTTAGGCCCGGAACACCTTGTCGGAGTTGTTACTTATAGGTATATCTGTTCCAGAACAACATCCACTTGTAGTATCTATACAGGGATATATTTCTAGGAAGATCCACATAATTTATACCTTACCTAAATTATAGGATGTTTTTTATGATTATACACAAATTATATCTTAGGTTTTTTTTCACTAATCTATGGTTTCTAAATATAGTTTCCAAGGATTCTACTAAACTTCCTATGATACCAACTTTAAAGACCCAGACCCCAGTTGCCTGGAGCAAGTGCCTTACTTCTATAAATTGGTATGATTATAATGGATTCATATCCCAAAGGATCAAATAGTTTAGTATATTTGGAAAACAAGATACATACTTAAGTTTGACATTACAACTTGAAAGGAAAAACAATATATAAATTCCTTTGAAAACATCCAAAACTCTTAGATTATCCCTACAAGTCATTCCCAATATTCCTATTCGCATCCTAGGGAAAAATAAAACACAAGAAAGGGGTGATATAAGGTGACCAGTAAGGATAAGTAATACATCATAATTTATCATAAACATAAACATTATGAATAATGAATAACAAAAACACATGACTTTAAAAATAAACTTGATCATAATATCATAGAAATGAAAGGTGAGTAAATAAAGATATATAAACAATCATAAGAGAATTCACCTTAGTCATGGATATTATACTAGTAAAATATCAAATGGTTTATCAATTTATTATATCATAATGAGGGAATGCATAATTCCATACATCTGAAATATACCGTCAAGGCCTCGACTAAGATGTATGAAAATACTAGGGTAAGGCCTAGGAAAAAACCCAATTCTATTTTTTCTCATGAGACCTACTGATGTATTGAGTGGATATAGTGTCTCCACCCATAACTTTATAAGTCCAATTAATTCCTTTTATTAATTTGGTTAATCATAAACAACATAAAAATATGAAATAACTTTCCCCAATCTGAAGACATAATCATTAACCATTCTGAGTAGTATAGTGAATGGAATCAAGATTGCACATCCACCATCAAACTAATAATAAAACATTTTATAAAATATATTATATGATAATAATAATATTTTAATCCCAATAAAACATAATATTCAATAGGGGTGTTGAAATAGGTGAAAATTCTCTAATAAAATCATCAAATAATTTTTTAGAGTAAAACTCATTTACTTTTAAAAGAAGTTTTATTTTTGAAAAATCATTGAAAAAAACCTGAAATGAACTAAGATAGTTTTTTCATGATAAAATGAGTGGTTTTATAAAAAATATAGGTGGCTTAAAAAATATTATAGAGTGTAATTGAAAATAGGTAATTAATTGGGAAGTTCTCTTTAATCGGGCTTGCTTATCGTGAAGAATTGAGAAGATGACCCTTTTAAAACATGTATTTTCCACAAAAAATATGAAATGATTAGAATAAATTATTTTGAAACATACTCTTAGAATTTATAGGAATTATATGAAATAAGATAATAATTAAATTTGTTCATAGAGGAAGAAAGCACAACCCAAATGAAAATGAAGATTCGGGAAGAAAACCCTTACCTTATGTCCAAATGTGTTTTTCACTTGACCTTAATGTCTTGGATAATAAAATTAAATATATTAATTAATTAATTTTGAACCTTTTATATATTTATTTGATTTATTAAAAATTTAGTAAGTTCATTTATATCCCTTTTTATTTTTTATAAGATACAATTTTATTGTTCGGGAGCGTTTGTTTCCTTGGTTTTCACGATCAGTATACTTGTATATGAGTATTGAAGTTCATATGGAATGAGTATAATTATATAGAATTGAATTTATATGATATTTATGAAAATATAGAAGTGTAAATGGTTATATATAACATTAATTTATATGGTATGATGATGAATCATTTGATAATACATTTAGTGATAATCGTTTACATTATTATGGCGGTTATTGATCATAGCAAACTCATTTTGTTTTATTGTTTACTATTATGTAAATATGTTACTTAAAAAACATAAGAAATGTTATAATACATATATTATAGTCTGTTTTAACCATTAAAAATGGTACCATGACCATCCTTGAAGAATAAATTGAATAATAAAAGTTCGTTATCCACGAAGGTTGTAAATCGACACCTCCCAGATGATGATTTTGTTTTGAAATAAAGGAGGGAGACTAAGAAGATTTATGATGGTTATTAAATTAACATCATATAATTCTAGTATATAAATGTTATTGGAGTTATAATGACCATTTTTACCAAGGATTTGAGAAGATAATAAAATAAATAACTGGAAAATAGAATAAAAGGAAAATGAAGAGGATTTTACCTCTTGAATACTCCCCCTTGAGAACCTCCTTAAGGAAAGAGGTTTTGGTATTTTGGTAAGACCAAGAGCTCCTAAAAGTTGGAAGAGACTAGGTAAGATTATTTGGGTAGAAATTTGACAAGTTTAAAGGCTTATAGTAGTGAGGAGCAGAGGGGGCGAGGGGTGGTTTTTATAGTGGAAGAGAGAGGTGATTTATCATCATTCTATTCATTATTTTATTATTTTGATCAATAAAACCAATAGTTTTGATTCTTGTGACTATATAAAATAATAATTACATGTATTTTTGAACCAAGGGTGCTTATATCATCTAAAAATCACCCATTACTCAATAAATCAAGTATTTATCATTTATCGAAAATTATCATATTTTATTATTCAAAAAAATGAAATTATCTTTAAAAAAATCAAAAAATTCACCCTAACCATTTTTCAATGTGTAAAATTAAATAATGAACTGAATTTTATGAAAATAATTTTCTAAATATGATAAATTTAATTTTCAATTAAAATATTTATTTACTCAAAAAATATAGTTTTAAATTTATAACTGATTTTATAACCCTTTCAAAAATTAACTATGGTTGCATAAAATTATCTTAAAATAATAAGACAAAAAATATTCATTTATGAATAATTTTTAGGAAAATTAATTTTCTTTTAAATTAATTTATTAATTATTAAAAATTTATTACTCACAAAAATAAAAACACTTAATTATTAATATTCACTTACTAGTACTATGATATAATTACATAATAATTTCATTTATATGGTTCCTAAATTTTATTTATACATTCACGAGTGAGGTTACAATTCATTTGGCATATTTACTATTTTTAAGGGTCATATTACTAATCATAAGGGTATATTACTATTCTGAAGGGTCAAGTTACAATTCACTGAAAATGTAAGTTGATCCTATCAGACTCTAAAAATATTACTGATCGCAACTGTGTATGTCTATTTTTCAAAATTAAAAACATAGAAGCTGAAAAATTATGTTTAACGGCTAGGTTATAACCATCTCATATAAATAAAAAAGTGTTGTTTTGTAGAGACTCGGTATTTCATACATTTCATTCTATGATAAATTTATTTGTAAATACTTGGGGTGTTACATACACTAAGGCTAATAATGGCATTCTCATTTTTTTGGGTTTTTATATGTTTTAAAATGTAATGTGAATTTCAAGTATATATCTAGTTTACCAAGACTATTAAACTATTAAGTCCTTCAAGATTTGATTCCTTATATCTACTGCTAATTTAATAAATTAAAAATTGACTCTGGACTACTGTATTTTGGTTCTTTATACTCTATGTTATAAAAATTAAAGTAAATGAATAGTTCAAAAATTTAAATTATTGATATTTTATTAAAATAAATTTTATTAAATGGTATAAAATTCCTCAAAAATATTATATTCAAAAAAGTGATTAGGATATGGTTTAAAATATATAAAATTATCTATTTATGGGATATTTTTCCATTTATAGTAACTATATTAACCCTAAAAGAGTAAAAAACCTTATTGTCACGGTAAGAGTGAAAAGGGTTAATGAGGAGTTAAAACCAAAAGATAAGGGTAAAAATGTGATCTTAACTTGTAATGTAATTATTAGATGAAATTATTTCAACCTCATCTTATATTAAAATATTATAAATTTGGATATATTTTGATATCAAAATTAATTTATATTAAATCAATATTTTAAGAAATTCCAAGAGTACTGACGCACGCCTGTCGTAGGGCATGGCAAAACAATTTTTTTCTAAGTTAAAATGTAGTAATGTGGTTGACCTAGGATGTCTCCCGAAGAGGAGTGCACACAAAATGGGTTGTCACTTTAAAACGGGGGTAAAAATGTTGTGAACGGAAATTTGAAATTCAAATGATTGAAAAACAATGAAATTTAAAAGGGTGATTAGGTCGGGGTTGGTTTCCTAATTATAATGCTATCCTTGTTCAATTTAATTCAAACCTCTTCTTCTTAGTTGATTAAAGTGAGTTTCCACAATCATTTCCTCTCACTTCCTTGGTGAAATTGTTATTGTGAGAGAAAACCATACCAAGATCTCGGTTTGGTCAACTCTCCTTCCATGTGTAAAATAGTTATATTGAATATCCTTAATTGAAATGGGCAATACCCGATCGGGTTTTGTTTATCCCAAATGATCAAGAACATTCACTATACCTTTTACACGTACTGACGATCGTCGAGTACTTCACCACTAATTCCTGGTTTATTCCATCGTATATAAACCAGAAATTAGTGGAGGGAGATATTGATTATTTTACCAAGGAAAAAATAAATAACGGAATTAATATTCAAGAACGATCGAACTTGATAATAAAATCCGCTATAATAAATTGAAAACAACTTTGAAGAAGAAAGATATTTATTCAATTGTGTCCAAGAACTCAAGCATTACAATGTAGAAAACCAACCCTTCCCCAATCACTCCAAAAGTTTACCCCACCATGGTAAGGGTAATCGAGTTTAATGGGGAAGAATAAGGCATTACAAAACTATGAAAAATAAAATAAATAAAAAAATAAAACCGAAAAGATCTTCTTCTTGGTGTCCCGGAAGGAATGGGGTGGAGAATGGATGCCTTGAGAGGGTGGAGCTCTCCTCCTTTTATAGCCAGAATTATTCCCCCGACTGTCGACGCGTTGTAGCCCTATTAAATGACATCTTCACGCGTTGAGCCCTTCATGAATGTTGTTCATAATTCCCTTTTGCGTGTCCCCTAAAAGTTGCAGCGGATTTGGACATGTATTCCGAGAGTTATGTCCGTTTTACTATGAGAATTTATTCTGTCCAGTCAGACTCTCCAAAACGAACTCCTCCGGATTAGGGTGCTTTAATGGCCCCATAAACGGCCAATTCACTCAGTGAGTCCTTCATAAAAGATGCTCCCAAACTCCTTGCGCGTCCACCCACCGAAGTTTACAAGCTTTGTCCCCACAGTGGATGAGTTATGGATCCCACATCAAAACTAGGCAGAACTGAAAACAGTTTTATTGAGCCAAATTGTGAGCTTCTTTTGAGATTCCATATGGCCGATTCAGATTTTGGTCCAAATATATTAAATGAATCCCTGGATGTTTAGAATCGGAAAAAGAAATAATTTTGCAATTTGGATCAGTGTAGATAATGTTATGGCCAATATACCGAAATAAGTTAAAACTGCTAAAAATCCAAAATGGCCAATTTTTACTATTTAGCTCAAAATAACACCATTATCATAAAAATGAAACAATTCATCTTAGAGGAACAATTTTGTGGGTTTAAAACAATGATATTCAATATAAATTAATTGAAAATATTTGCTCTATCAATTCCCCCACACTTAGCACTTGGACTCCTGGACAAGTAAAAATCAAATCAAAATCAAAACACATATCAATGAGATCAATCAAATCAATTTAAAGAAACAAAAAGATATCATGCCTCAACAAAAACTGTTATTTCAAGTTCTCCATTTAATATTTTAATATATTTCCACTTCATTTCTTATCCCATGCACACAAAACACCTACCTCACATGAATTTTCTCTCATCTCACAAATGTAAATGCTGAACAAGGTTTTTCTCATCCAAACTCACACAAGAGTCACCATAGGTTTGATAAATTCCTACTTCTCCACCCGATGTGAGTCAAGAACATGTGTTTCTCATGAGGACTTTTCAGGGTTGTTCTGTGGCTTCTGGTTGGTAGGATTTATATGTTAAAAGTTCTGAGGCCGAAAAAGGAAGGCTTGGCTCTTATTGAAGCAAAATTGCAAGATTCTAGTTTTCACTCAAATATGGTCTTCTTCACTTACCGTTTGTTGAAAATAGGCTCCATCATCATTCAATCAGCTCAGCAGCAAACATTTCAATCTTTTCAAACATTATTTTTTTAAAGCTCCAGATAGGCACAGCTTTCTTTTTACATTGGAAGCTCCAGAAAGGCACAGCTTCTCTTGTCATAAAAGCTCCAGAAAAGGCACAGCTTTCAACAGAATAATTTTTCAGCATCACACACATCTCTTACACAATTTATTTTCCACCCAAAGTATAACCAAATAAGATAGTACACCACAATACATCTTCCCCCACACTTAAGTTCAACAAGATCATGCAATTTTACTTCAAGAGCAGGTATGATAGGGAAAATTGGCTTGTAATGTGGCTAACCTAACAGGCAATTCATGGATACTAGGGGCTACAATGAAGGATAAATGTAAAGGTGGGCCATAATGAAAAGGATTATTTTGAAAAGGGGGCTTCAAACAAAATAAGTGCCTCAATCATTTAAAACACACGTACCCCAACCCTCAAGTTTTGAAAGGAATAAATCAAATTCTGGTTAAAGCAAGCATGGTCTGGTTCTCTCAAGAAATGAGGTGAATGAAAAGAATATGACAAAAATGGTTCAGAAGCCTCACAGGAAATTTATTTCAATGATATAGACAGTGAAATATGGCATGGGTTTCAAAAATCAGTGTACTTTTCATGAAATTATAAAAGATTTGAACTTGAAAAGAAGTCATTTCAGCATTCATTTAAGCTCGGTTTCATGAAATAGACTGGTTCACTCATTGACATGGGTTTAAAAAATGGTATTGATTATCATTTCAGCTCAAAAGTTACACCAAAAATTGAAAAATAAACACACAAAAATTTGAAAACACACAATTTTTTTATTTTTTTATTTTTTTATTATTGAAAAGAAACATCAAATAAAAATCCTATACTACAAAGGGTCCCTCCCCCACACTTAAATGATGCAGTTTCCTCGATGCATTCAAGTGGATTTAACATGTAAGGCAATTTTCAAATTAATCACAACATCAATAAAGTGTGAAAGAGAGGTACAACCTGATTTATTCATAGTGCAACATTGAGTTAAGCTTCCAAGTGTTTCACTCTGAAAACCTACAAATAAAAGAACAAAAGAAAATATAAGATATTTATTTAAAGAAATAAAATTAGAAGTAGGATGAGAATAGAAGGATAAAACTTGGTTTAATCCCCCAAGTGGGCCCTGGGGTTTGACTGCCTCCAGAGGGGAAGTTGTAATTGATTATCCCCAATCTGATGGTGGATGAGGTTTCTTTGATTTGAACCACCACATGTGGCTCTTCCCAGCTTTCATTTCATTGTTCTTGTTGAGGAGGACTCCATAGATAGAGTACACCAGATCCACCCCCTTCTCAATGTGGTACACCGTGCATGGTGGGGGTAGGATGAAGTACAGAGCCTCCTCCTTCTTGGGTTCCGCATGAACAACATCATCTTTAATCTCTAGTGGTTGATGAAGGTATGATACATCTGGGGAAAAATAAAAGGGAATGTCAGAGTTTAATTCTATTTGAAAAAAATTAAAGCATGAAGAATCAATATCAAATTCTTCCCTTTCAAAGTAAGTATCTTGTGTCTCATTTTCCACCAAAAAATCCACTTTGATCTTCTCTTGTGCTCCCTCCATTAAATGTTCAACAGGTTTGGGGAGCTCTAAATGTTTCTCTTCAGATGCATATTCTCCCTCCAAGGAAATACAAGTGTTGGATGAATCTGAAAAATTAAAACAAGGGGAGGTAATACTCAATTTAGTTTCAACAAAATCAAAAGATAATGAGTTTATAAAAAGATTGACTCACTGATCTTGTTTGTCTTCAATTGGTTCTTCAATGGGAGGTGCTTCTTGAAGTTGAATTTCCCTAGATAGAGGTAGGCAGTCAGACTCCTCTATATTCTCCTCAAATTTCACTAATTTGTTGGTTTCTTCCTTCAATGTTGTTGAATCATCTACATTATGAGGAATAGTTGGCTCAAGAAGTTCCTCACACTCATTCCAGAAGTTATCCAGATCTTTTTGATCTCCTATATGTATTTCAATTGCTAAATCTTCTTCATCAATCTCATCCAACATTGATTGACATGGGTTCAATGGATCTTCTTTTAATTTCATCAATGCTTCCATGGGTTCTTCAACTTGAAGGATTTTTGGGGATACTTCTTCCATCGATTTTTCTGGTTCTGGTTCGGACTCCATTTGTTGTTGATCCTGGGATGCATGTACTTGTTCCGCTATCCACTATATTGAGGTCTCGAGGTTTTGAACTATTTGACTAATTCTTTCAAATTGGGATTCAATATACTTGTGAACTTCTTCTTCTTGGTGTTGTAAATTGATCATTTCTTGATAAAATTCTGGAAAATACTCCTGAAGTTCAATTAATTCTCTTGCCAAACCCTCCAACACTGGGTATTCGAGGTTCTCTTTAATGTTTTCAATGAGATCCTTGAATTCATCCTCTATGATGATTTTGATTCGAGCTCCTCGAATTTGTCTAGCCAAGAAAGAAACTTTATAATCTATAGACCAAGGTGATTCAATAATTGGTTCTCTCATTGGTGGGTAATTATTCCATGAATTAAAGAAATAATCATTTGAAAACAACATGGCAAAATAATTTTTTTTTAAATTGAAAAAGTCAAATATTTACAATTAGTTTGTGGCACTACCTCCCCGGCAACGGCGCCAAGTTTGACGCACGCCTATCGTAGGGCGTGGCAAAACAATTTTTTTCTAAGTTAAAATGTAGTAATGTGGTTGACCTAGGATGTCTCCCGAAGAGGAGTGCACACAAAATGGGTTGTCACTTTAAAACGGGGGTAAAAATGTTGTGAACGGAAATTTGAAATTCAAATGATTGAAAAACAATGAAATTTAAAAGGGTGATTAGGTCGGGGTCGGTTTCCTAATTATAATGCTATCCTTGTTCAATTTAATTCAAACCTCTTCTTCTTAGTTGATTAAAGTGAGTTTCCACAATCATTTCCTCTCACTTCCTTGGTGAAATTGTTATTGTGAGAGAAAACCATACCAAGATCTCGGTTTGTTCAACTCTCCTTCCATGTGTAAAATAGTTGTTTTGAATATCCTTAATTGAAATGGGCAATACCCGATCGGGTTTTGTTTATCCCAAATGATCAAGAATATTCACTACACCTTTTACACGTACTGACGATCGTCGAGTACTTCACCACTAATTCCTGGTTTATTCCATCGTATATAAACCAGAAATTAGTGGAGGGAGATATTGATTATTTTACCAAGGCAAAAATAAATAACGGAATTAATATTCAAGAACGATCGAACTTGATAATAAAATCCGCTATAATAAATTGAAAACAACTTTGAAGAAGAAAGATATTTATTCAATTGTGTCCAAGAACTCAAGCATTACAATGTAGAAAACCAACCCTTCCCCAATCACTCCAAAAGTTTACCCCACCATGGTAAGGGTAATCGAGTTTAATGGGGAAGAAGAAGGCATTACAAAACTATGAAAAAGAAAATAAATAAAAAAATAAAATCGAAAAGATCTTCTTCTTGGTGTCCCGGAAGGAATGGGGTGGAGAATGGATGCCTTGAGAGGGTGGAGCTCTCCTCCTTTTATAGCCAGAATTATTCCCCCGAATGTCGACGCGTTGTAGCCCCATTAAATGACATATTCACGCGTTGAGCCCTTCATGAATGTTGTTCATAATTCCCTTGTGCGTGTCCCCTCAAAATTTCAGCGGATTTGGACATGTATTCCGAGAGTTATATCCGTTTTACTATGAGAATTTATTCTGTCCAGTCAGACTCTCCAAAACGAACTTCTCCGGATTAGGGTGCTTTAATGGCCCCATAAACGGCCAATTCACTCGGTGAGTCCTTCATAAAAGATTCTCCCAAACTCCTTGCGCGTCCACCCACCGAAGTTCACAAGCTTTGGACCCACAGTGGATGAGTTATGGATCCCACATCAAAACTAGGCAGAACTGAAAACAGTTTTCTTGAGCCAAATTGTGAGCTTCTTTTGAGCTTCCATATGGCCGATTCAGATTTTGGTCCAAATATATTAAATGAATCCCTGGATGTGTAAAATCTGAAAAATAAAGAATTTTGCAATTTGGATCAGTGTAGATAATGTTATGGCCAATCTACCGAAATAAGTTAAAACTGTTAAAAATCCAAAATGGCCAATTTTTACTATTTAGCTCAAAATAACACCATTATCATAAAAATGAAACAATTCATCTTAGAGGAACAATTTTGTGGGTTTAAAACAATGATATTCAATATAAATTAATTGAAAATATTTTCTCTATCAAGTACCCCTCCTCTCTCTTATAAAAGTGAACTACTTATTCTAATTTATTTACACTTCAAAACCCATTTTTTCTTCCAATGCCTAAACATATTACTTCCAAGAATCCATAAACACATTCTATATATAATTTCCCGACCTAGGTTCTACACCTCGATACCTCGATCCGGTCTGTCACAAGACTACAAGTGCACCTCCCCATACGTTAGAGGCTTTCGACTAGCTGTAAGGGTCTGGTAAGTTGATCATGGGAAGAGTATACCTTCTTTCATCAGATTAATACACTAATAGAAATAAATAAATAAGTATGGAAGCATATATAATCATAAAAAATACCAATATCTTAAGATAAACAATTTTTGAAATAAAATATCAAACTAAAACAGAAAACATGCCATGTTGTAGTACGTGTCAAGTGTCTAAAATGAAAACTGAAAATAAAGTCATTGAAAACTCCCAAGTGGGTCCTAACCACATCCAATTATTCCATCCAAGATCCATCCCAACTCATCCATCTAACTCAAATCATTTTTCCTTAACCTATCTATAAAACAAAAAGTTTGTTCAGGTACCGATCATGCAGCCCGAGTAGGGTGTGAGTACAACTCAGTAGGCTACCACCAACGGTGTCTATAAAAAATCCATTCTATAATAGTTTATGTAGTTATATAATAAAATAAATATAATTCATAATTAAATAGTTTATCATATTATTATATATTCTCTATTTAACCACATAATCCCATGGGTTCCCGAGGAATCCTAAACCTCATTACCTACTTCAGCTCATGCCAGAGTCTGATCCATCCCCAAGGGATATCACATTTGAATTTCTATGTCACTATTCCAAATAATTTTCTAAATTTCCATGTTACTATATACATTTAATATCACACAATTGAATGAGCTTGTTACCATTCACATTTAATTCCACATAATTGAATGAGCATGTTTCCATTGACATTTACTATCACATAATTGAATAAGCATGTTACCATTCACATTTAATATCACATAATTGAATAAGCATGTTACCATTCACATTTAATATCAAATAATTAATGATCATGTTACCATTCACATTTAATATCACATAATTGAATGATAATGTTACCATTAAAATTTAATATCACATAATTGAATGAGAATGTTACCATTCACATTTAATATCACATAATTTAATGTGCATGCTACCATTCACATTTACTATCACATAATTCAATGATCATGTTACCATTCACAATCCTTGGTCAAATGTCCTTGTTAACATTCACTATTTAATATCACATAATAAAGAACATTACAACATTACACATATCTCAACTATCATTAATTAATTCATCAATTAATTAATCATACTCAAAATATAAATATATCATAATTAATCTACAATTAATTATCTCATCTCATGAAATTAATATCTCATAATTAATCCACCATTATATATATTAAGTCATATATCTTAATATCACATAATTAATTTATCAATTAATTATCTCAAACCATTTTTCTCAACATTTCATAATTAATCCCCCAATTAATTACCTAATCACAAACCCCTATATCACATAATTAATTCTACAATTAATTATCTAAATGGATAGCCCCTAAATGTCACAATCAATTCCTCAATTAATTATCTAATTCCACTATAATCCAAATAAATTATTATCCATGATCTAAATCAATTTATGAATTTGAATTTCTAAAAAACACAATAAATCTTACTACATGCATACACATATCAAAATATCAACTATAGGAATTGAATATTAGACCACCTACGTCAATTTATTGATAGATTTTCACTCAATGGAAATCAGCAAAATCCAAGTGGCACAACGATGTAGATCAAGATCTGAATATATAGCATAAAACAAGATTGAATAATTCAATATATCTTAGATCTAGATTTAAATCCAAAAGAATATATCTAGATTAATCAAATGTTGATATAGATCAAGAAAAAACTAAAGAAAATGACCACCAAAAGAAGGAGATACAAAGGAAGATGAATGAGAAAGAAATGAGACAATATCTACTTACCAGGAGGGGTGTAGATCATTGATCCTGGCTTCAAATCACAAATAAAGGAGGTCAAAAGACCTTGTAATCCCTTTGGAAAGCTCAAAAATCATCCAAAATCATGTTGGTATGAGTTTGGGTTGAATGGGGGAAGTTTAAGTGGTATGGGTGGATTTAAACCCAATTTTCAGGAAATTAAAATTACCATGCATGGTTTCTTAGGTAGGGGTGCACAATTTTCCCTAACCATGAACCAACCACACACATATTATTCTTGGGGTGTATGATTTTTATTTTCAAGGTGCGTAGTTTGAAAAACTATGCACCAGCTGTATGAACTCTCACCATCCATGGCTACATAGTTTCCTAGGTTGGGCGCACTGCTGGCTCTAACCAAGAACCAACTATTCACAACCCATTTTCTTACATTCTTCTAAATTTTCACCAAAAAATACCCCAAGGTAAAACACAATCAAAATTTACTTAAATAAAAACAAAAAGTACCTGAAATTAAGCCTGAGACAACTCTAGAAAAGGTTGGGTTCATACAATCTCCTCACCTTATAATAGCTCAACCTCGAGATGTACTTTGAAGGATCTCTAAGATTCTTGAACGAAAGAGATCGGTCCATTGAGACCTCATATATTCTTCTCTTTCCCATGTTTCCTCATGCACACACCCATGTTTCCACAATACATGAACTATCATCATGGTCTTTCCCCGCAACACTTTCTTATTGTGATCAATATAGGTATCAGATGCTCCTCAAAGGATGAATCTATCTCAAGGTAAACCTATTCCACATAAATCACATGAAAAGGGTTGGGGTAATACCTCCATATATATTATACATGGAAAAAAAATTCATAGTTCTGTATTTCTATGAAAGATCCAATCGGTATGCCACCATCCTAATTCTCTCCACAACCTCAAACAGTCCAATGAACCGGGGAGCTAGATTGCCCTATCTCCATATCTTATGGAGACCCAACCTAGGAGATACCCAAAGGATTACATGATCACCCTCTATGAACTCTAGGTTTCATCTCCATCTATCACCATACAAATTCTACCTACTCTGAGTTGTTCTAAATCAACTGCACTTCCTCTGAAGTCTCAGGCACGAGACTCTGTCCCAAAAAATCTGACTCACTAGACTCTATCCAACATAGAGATGATCTACAAGGCCTTCCATAAATATCCTCATATGGTTCCATCTATATAGTTTTTTGGTAACTATTTTTATAGGAAAACTACACTAAAGACAATTGATTCTTCCAAGTCTCACCGAAGTCAAGCACACAAGCCCGTAACATATCCTCAAGTACATGTATTGTACGCTCCAATTTCCCATCTGTTTGTGGGTGGAAATACATACTCAATAATACATTTGTACCAAGAAATTTCTATAATCCCTACCAAAATCATGAATTAAAACACAAATTGTGGTCTAAAATAATATTCTACGGTACCCCATACAGATGAACAACCTCTTGAACATACAAAACTCCCAGTTGCTTCCCTGAGAAAGTCTTTCATATAGGTAAGAAATGCACTCCTTTTGTCATTCTATGCACAATAAACTAGATAGCATCATTTCTCCTAAGTGTATTTGGAAAACCTACCACAAATTCCATTGTCACATCATCCCACTTCCACCTAGAATGGGAAATGGTTTTAGAAAACCTCTAGGCTGTTAATTCCCTTCCTTCACCTGTTGACATGTGTAACATCATGTCACAGACCCTGATATATCCTTTTTCATGCCTATCCACCAAATATTTCATCATATATCATAGTACATTTTGGTCACACCAAGATGTACCGCCCACTTTGAGGCATAAAATTCCCGCATCAAATCCTCTTGCATGCTCGTAGGCACAACAACCCGATTCTTCACCTAGATGATCTCATCTTCATCTATGCTCCAATAGAAAGGTGACTCCCCACCTTCAAAGATTTATCTTAAGTTAAAACACTCTATATCCTCATACTACATATCTCTAATCCAGATCTAAGGAGTATACTCAACTGGAAATGATACAAGAGTTATCTACTCCTAACTCTCTCGAAACACCACATGCATTTCATCTAGAAAATTCATAATCTTCCACTCAGCACTAGACTCCTGAACATCTTGAGTTTGAGTTTTCTTACTCAAATCATAAACCACACTTTTTCCTTTTCCATATGTATATGATTCCTCAAAATCAAATGACTGCATATACTCAACCCATCTCTAATACCGAAAATTCAAATATCACTGTGAGAAGATATACTTCAAACTTTTATGACCAATAATTACCATAAACTTATCGCCCAAAATATAGTGCCACCAACACTTCAGAGCATAAACCAGTAATTTCAACTTGTGGTTGTGTATAGGGTAGTTCCATTCATGTGGCCTTAACTTCTGAGACCCATACGCCACAACTCGATCTCTCTATATCAACACAGCTCTGATTCCAATTCCAGAAGTGTCACAATACACCATATACTCCTCACGTGGATCGGGTAGGATCAAGATCAGTGTCGATGTCAAGTTCTTATTCAACTCCTTGAATAAATTCTCACACACTTCTAACCATTAAAAATTTGTCCCCTTTTTTCAAGATAGAAAGAAGAACTGCCGAATAGGAAAAGTTTTGGATGAATCTTAAATAATATCTAGTTGACAATTGAATGGTACATATTTTGAATACATTCTTTGGTTTATCCCAAGAAACCACTTCTTGTACCTTCTCTAGTTATACTGACACACCTTACCCCAATATTATGTTTCTTAATAAGTTTACCTGGTCAATAAAAAATTAACACTTATGTAGCATGATGTATAGTTGATGCTCTCTCAGTGTACTCAGCAAGATGTCAAGATGCTGGGAATGATCGTCATGAGTCTTGGAGTACACAAAGATGTATTCCATGAACACCACCAGAAAATTATCTAGGTATGAATGAAATATTCAGTTTATCAAGGCCATAAACATTGCTGGTGTGTTTGTTAACCCAAATGAAATTACAACGAACTCATAAAGGTCGTACCTACTTCTAAAAGTAGACCTAAATATATTAGAAGTCCAAAATATTAGCTAATGATACCTTGATCTCAAGTCAATCTTTGAGAACATTAAATCTCATATCAACTGGAAAAATATATCACAATACATGGAATAAGATTCTGATTCTCCACTTTCATCTTATTCAACTTTCAGTAATATACACACAAGTGAAAACTACTATCATCCTTCTTTGCAAACAACATGGGTGATCCCCAAGGTGATGTGCTCAGATGGATAAATCCCTTATCCTCCAACTCCTCTAGCTGAGTCTTGAGCTCTTAAAGCTCCTTTGATTCCATTATGTATGGTGGAATAGATACTAGCATGGCCCCTATCATGAGCTCAATAGTAAATTCCACATCCCTCTCAGGTGGTATCCTTGAGAAGTATTTAGGAAAGACATCCTAAAATAGTTCCACTATGGGTGGAAAGATATCATGCTTCACACCTCTGTTGTCCAAAAATAAAATAGTAACTTAGGTTTTGAGCTCTCCCAGTTTCTAAGTAATTGTCCCTACTCAGACTACCTAGATATCCCACTCCCCATAGTAAATATAGTGGTCACCCTAAAGAGACATAAATGTTACTCTCCTTCGGTAACAATCAATGTGGTTTCAGTATGTGAATAGCCAGTAAATGCCCATTATTAGGTCAAAGCATGGTATATCAAGAATATAGAGATCCCAGAGAAAACGGTACTCCCTAGTCTTGAGAGAACACCCCTTTCACAAACAGATGTCTCTAGACCATACTCCCAATAGTGTATCTATCATTATAACTCCATTCACAAACTCCACCACCAAGCTCAAACCATTAAAAATATTATAATATATAAAGGAATGAGAGGCACTAGTATCAAATAATTCACTAGCTAATTTAGAAGATACAAGAATATTACCTCTCACTATCGATGGCCCAACCTTATTGTCCATGAGTGTAGGTTGCACCACATGTTGTTGTCATATCCCTCTCCTCAGTGATGTTTTCTAACTCCCCTGAGTTGCACCAATCTGCTGATTTGGTCACTCCTACACAAAATCACCACATCCTCTTTCTCTACCGCCTCATCTAGTAAAACTCCAACTTCCTGTCTGATAAGGTGTAGAAGATCCCCTTCCCACACTTTGGCTTTGTCTAGCTGCACCCTCACTAACTGTCTATTGTTGTGTCCTGTAGAACTTCTATAGGTGTCCCATATTTCTGTAAGACTGACAATCTACTAGTAGTCTTGGATAGTCTCTACTATAATGGTCCAAACTGCCACACTAATGGAAGATCACTCCAGTAAGATCATGTACATCCGACCTCCTGTCAAACCACTCAGCTTTCCACTGCAATGGATAAATTTCTCATAACAAATATTCCTACTCTCAGAAGTTTCACCACCTAATCATCTAGTATAAGCAATTTTTCTAGAACTATAGTCCTCCCTTAGGTTCCCCTCAGTTATGAGAGCATGATCCACCACCTCATAAAACTTCTTTAATCATAAGAGGTTAACTTGGGACTTAATCTCACACTTTATTCTGTCTTAAAAATGTATCACCATAGTAGTCTCATCTCCTATCAATGATGGAGAAAATCACTACAGGTTTGTAAAGTATTCAGTATAGTACATCATAGACATACTCCCTTGATTCAGCTACATGAACTCTGCTTCCTTCTCTTACCTCAGCATCTTTAGATAGAAATACACTTCTCCAAAAATTCCATCCATAGCATGCCATCAACCTGTCCATTCTGTGCATGAATGTCCCACCAGTACTTCGCTGATCCTCATAGCATATAAGTTTCTAACTTGGCCATTTTCTCAATAGGTGTCCCTATATGGTAAGGTATCATCTATAATGACTCAACTCAGAACTCATCTCCTTCAGGTCCACCCTCTCCAGAAAAAGTAAGAGGGTGTTGTAACTAAAACCCCCTCATCAAATCAGACATGATCTTCTCGAACTACCCTGGGCCTCTTACCATTAATTTCATGAAGTGAGCAATGTTCTCTTGAAACTGTTCCCCTGCTTCCTCACATGTAACTATCGGTGACTTGGGTTCCACCACTGGAGGATTATTTCTATCCATGACCTCCGATCATCCTATCAATAAGCATCATCATGGAGGAATATCTATATAAGTCCAAACACACACCTTAGTACATAGTTCACAAAATAAACATGTCTATGAAATATGGAATCACAACCGAGTACAAAAAGTCTTTTCTTTAAACCCCACCATGTGGTGAAAACTGAGGCGCTATCACTAACCTTAACCATCCTACACCTAGGCCTTGGTTATCAAAGTGTAAACACATTCCAACCTCAAGTTTCTCATTTATACACCCATTTATTCTAATTTTTTATCACTTTACAATTATCAAATTCATATTAGACACTATTTTCAATTAAATTTCACAAGAAAGGAAAACATTTTAAGTTCAAAAAGTTACCCATAACCCATTTTCTCATGCGTTCCTAAAATGATGCATGTCACAAAATAATCCTGAGTTCTTAGGATGATGAATGAAGACTCAAATCTCATTCCATATCGGGATATGATTAAATTCTCAATAATTTCCAGAAACAATAACCCCATCACACAAACAGTGTATCCCTCAAGGTGAGATAATATTCAACAATAACAACAAACAACAATAGAAACAATCCCACCACGAGTACTTGGGTTTTCCATGTACATGGGTCTGCAACTCCCATGCATGATCTCATTACCATGCCTTTGAATCTTCTTATTCTCTTGTCTACCTTTCCCAAATAGTAATACAAAATAATAAGAAAAGAAAATCAGACCTCTGATACCACTTTGTAATGTCTCGACCCGAGTCCCACGCATCAGTTCCCCGAGCTTGTCTGTCACATGACCTCAAGAGAGCCTCCATGTATGCTAGAGGCTGCTGACTAGCAGCGAGGGTCTGTTAAGTCGATTAGGTGAGACTATACCCTCTTTTATTAGATTAATACATAATAATAAATAAATAAAAAAGTGAAAAAGAATACATAATCGTAATTTCTATAGGGTTCAGAGGTTAACAAGATTAGTGGATCATAATTGAATGAATTATAATTATATGGGATAATGATAAATAAATGGTGAAGGGGTTAGATTAGATCAACTACGTCTTCTCATATAAGTGTTTTTAAAGAAATTTTCTCTTGATTGTTACTTCTCATTTTCTTGTTTAGTTTACTATTTGAAAAGTCAAAAAACAAACCCCCCATCTTTATTTTAATTTGTTTTGAACTATTTTCTTACTTACTTTAATCCTATTAATAGTTGTTTAATTCACTCCCTCCTTGATAGAATGACCTAGTTCAGCCATTTTGTTGCACTTAGTAAAATCACAAATAATTATTTTTGAGAGTGTGTGTGACAACGTTCATCAAATCGGCTCTGTTTCTGAGGAGGAAAGTGTTTTATTCAACCAATTTTAGGTAAGTTATTTATTCTTATTTTTTATTTTGTTTCTATTCCTCTCCTACCTTTTCTTTTCAGTTTTTTATTCCCCACCTTTTTTGAGGAACATTAATTGAAACATCATTTAATGATATTGGTGTCCATTTATTTTCATTTCTCTATTTTCTGTGATTTATGAAATGATCTCATCCTAAGGATATCCTTCATCTAGACCCCAAGATTGAGCATATCCTTAGGGATCGAATCAGAAAATATCAATCTATAGGAAGACTCAACATTTACCCAACTGGGGAATTCCTCTACTCTAGGAGTTTTGAAATTGGAAACTCTTTAAAAATAAATATTAAACAAGATACAATGGCTGAAAATAACAACAATGAACTCAATATGACTATTCGAGAGTTGGATTCACCTAATATTAATTATCAACCTACATGCATTGCATATCCAACTCTCAAATCAGACTTTGAACTAAAATCTCGGTTAATTCACCTTCTTTCAAAATTTCATGGCTTATATGGTGAGGATATAAACAAACATTTAAAATAATTAAATTTTGTATACTCAATAATGAAACTAAGAAAATTCTCTAAAGATCAAATAAAACTTAGAGCATTCCCATTATCACTTGATGGAACTGTTAAGGATTGGATGTATTATTTAAAACCTGAAGATGTATCATGTTGGAATGATTTCAAACATATTTTCTTGAAAAGATTTTTTCCAGAATCAAGGACCACTTCCATTCTAAAGGAGATCTTAGGGATCAAGCAGGCACATTGGGAGTCAATTTATGAGTATTGAGAATGATTTAAGAAGTTGTGTGCAAGATGCCCGCATCACCATATCAGGGAGAAACTCCTCATCCAGTACTTCTATGAAGGACTCACACCTATGAATATGATCATGGTGGATGTTGATGCTGGAGGAGAATTGGTCGACAAAACACCAGCAACTACACGTGCATTGATTGACAAGATGGCGCAAAACTCTCAACAATTTAGTGATCAAGGTTCACCACATGTCAGGGGAGTACATTAGGTAAGTCAATCTTCTCTCAAAAGTCATTTAATTGATACTAAGTTGGAAGAATTGACCACTATGGTGAGGTATATTTCTTTAGAACAGAAGAAATCTTAACCCTCTCCTTCAAGGACTTGTGGCATTTGCACTGAGACAAGCCACCCAACTGACTATTTCCCATTACTACAAGAAACAAAATATTGTGCAGTTGTGTTTCCTAGGAGACCATATCCGTAACAACAACAACCATATCTCCAAAATAATTTTGATTTATTTTCTCCAACATACAACCAAGGGTGTAAGGATCAATCAATAATGAGTTATGGATCTGGAAAACAACAAAGGCCCCCTTTTCAACAAAACTTCTAGCAGCCTCCACCTTACCAGTAGGGTTTCCAACAACCCCAAAGAATATTTGAATTCTAAGCATTGAAAATCCAAAAAAATGGAATCCCCCACCCAAGGAAGATTCTAATACTAATGACCTTTTAAATAAAATTGTTCTTAATAAATAGAATGAGCTGAAGAGTTAAGGTTCAGAGATGAGGGAGTTGAAGGCACAAATGAACTAGATTGACACTTCCCTCCATGAACTGGTAAGTAAGAACTCCGGAAATATTCCTTCCCAAACTACTCCAAATACCAAGGGGAATTTTAGTGCCATCACATTGATAATTGGGAAGAAAATGAATGATACATCTATACCTACCATTCCACCAAGATTCACCTCAACTCCGGAGAAGCCCCATTCAAATTTGGCTGATGAGAAACCCAAGGAGAAAGATAAAGATAAAAAATATATTAATGATGTTCCTCCTAAACCCCTTACTTTTTCAAATAGGGTTGTTCAAACCAAGAAGACGGCTAAAGAGGCAATGAAAAAGGGGGTTTTGGACACATTCAAGCATGTGAAGATAAACATCCCCCTTATAGAGGCCATTAAGAAAATACCAAGGTATTTTAAATTCTTAAAAAAACTTTGTACCAATAGAAGAGGGCTCAAGGGAAATGAGAGGATCAATCATGGAAGGAATGTTTCAGCACTCATTACACCAAATCTTGTGATGCCAACAAAGTGCAAGGATCCCAGGTCATTCACCATCCCATGCACCATAGGAGAGTTACACTTTTCTGATTCTTTATGCGATTTAGGAGCTTCCATAAATTTAATGCCTCACTTTGTATTATCTTCTTTATAGGTTGGTGAGTTGAAGCCAACAAGAGTGGTGGTGTTTTTGGTGAATAGAGCTACAACATATCCAGTGGGATTCCTTGAGGATGTGCTTGTTTGGGTAAGAGACATGATCTTTCTAGCAGATTTGCATGTTCTTAACATGGATTATGATCAGGTATGTTATCATGCTCCAATTATCTTAGGTAGGTCCTTCCTAAAAACTTCAAAAACAATCTTAAATGTCCATGAGGGTACACTTTCCATGGAGTTTGTAGATGAAGTCGTTATATTTCGTATTATGGATTCCATGAAGTGCCCATCAAAGGACCATTCTTCTTTTGTTATCTCCCATTTTTAATCACCAATTAAAAACCCCATGGATATTGATTGTCCTGTACTTAGGGATATTATGACAATTGGTTCTAGTATGATGTCTAAGATCACTTACACACCTATTTATAATGAACAAGACTCTCTTATATTTTATTTTTAAATGGATTCATATTCTGATTTTGATCATGTTAACTTTGATTATGACATGGTTGTTGAGTATACTGATGCATTTTATGAACTATTCTCTGATTTTAATGATGTTTATTCTTATACTGATTATCTTTGTACACATATTTCAGTTATTTCACTATCTCCATCCGTATATCACCCCCCTATATTGGAACTCAATCCATTACCACATAATCTCAAATAATCATACTTGTTGAGTGGTAAAAAATTGACTATTATCATTACTAACAATATCATTTTTGAACATGAAGAAAAACTTTTGAATCTTTTAAGGGAGAACATCAGGGCAATTGGGTAGACCATGGGTGATATATCAGGTATTAACCCCTCTATTTTCATGCATATGATTCTTTTAGAGGATGGGGTAAACCAGTGAGGCATCCACAAAGGAGACTCAATACAACCCTTCTAGAAGTTGTTAAAAAGGAAGTTGAGAAATTGATCGAGGCAGGTATAATCCTTCCCATTTTATATTCTCAATGTGCAAGTCCTATTTAGGTTGTGCCTAAGAAAAGTGGTGTTACGGTTGTTAAAAATGAGAAAGATGAGTTAGTTTCAATGAGGGTGAAAAAAAGTTTGTGGGTGTGTATTGATTATAGGAAACTAAATCAATCCACTCACAAAGACCATTTCCCCCTCCCATTTATTGATCAAATGATTGAGAGACTAGCTGGGAAGACACATTATTGTTTCTTGGATAAATTTTATGTATATTTTCAGTTTCCTATAGATTTGGAGGATTAGGAAAAAACTACATTCACTTTTCCCTTCAGCACATTTTCCTACTGGAGGATGCCACTTGGACTTTTCAATTCCCCAAGTACCTTCCAAAAATGCATGGTGAGTATTTTTTTCTAATTTTATTGAGACCTACATGGAGTTATTTATTGATGACTTCAAAATATATGAATCCTCATTTGATGAATGTCTATGTAGTTTGGGAAAGTTATTGAATCATTGTATTGAGAAAAATCTAGTCTTGAACATTGAAAAGTGTCATTTCATGGTAGAGCATGGAATTGTCTTAGGGAATGTAGTGTCAAACATAGGATAGAGGCTGATATATCTAAGGTAGATCTCATTTCATCCTTACCCTATCCTTCATGTGTGTGTGATGTTAGATATTTCCAATGTAATGTAGGATTTTATCAGCACTTCATCAAAGATTTTAGTAAGATTTCTTTTCCTATATCATGATTACTTCAAAAGGATTCTGATTTTGTGTTTTATGATTCATTCAGGGTAGAATTTGATGAGATGAAGATGTGTCTAACCACTCCAGTGATCATACAACCCCCACAATGGGACATTCCTTTTGAGCTTATGTGTGATGCATCCAACTTTGCGGTTGGAGCTATCTTATCATAGAGGGTGGAGGGACATTCACATGTGATTGCCTATGATTCAAGGACATTGGATTCAACCCAATCAAACTACACAACCACGGAAAAGGATTTTCTTGATGTCATATTTTATTTAGATAAATTCTATTCATTTTTAATGGGCTCTAAAGTAGTTGTTTTTTCTGACCATGCAGATCTCAGGTACCTTTTGAAGAAGCCACATGCACATCCAAGACTTATTCGATTGATTCTCCTTCTTCAAGAATTCGATATTGAAATAAAGGACAAGAAGGGGTTCGAAAAACTAGTGGAAAACCACATGATTAGGATTACTCACACACTAGAGGCTGACACCTTGACCTAGGTACCACTTCAGGACACTTTCCTCGATGATCATATTTATTCCATCTCAGGTACGCATCCATGGTATGTTGTTTTAGTGAACTAACTTGATGCATCTGAAATCCCTCTAAATTTAAAGAAACGTCAAGTCCAAAAATTAATAAGTGAGTCTCAGTATTAGTTTTGGGATGATGCCTACCTCTGGTGCATGTGTAGTGATCAAGTAATTAGGAGGTGTGTTCCTAATCATGAGTTTGAGTCTGTTCTACAATTTTATCATAAACTTTCTTGTGGTGGACACTTTGGAACCCAACGAATAGCTAGAAAAGTTTTAGACTCTAGATTATATTGTCCTATCTTATTCCATGATGCTCGTATTTATTGCAAGTCATGCTCACGTTTCCAACACACGGGAAACATTTCTAGGAGACATGAGATGCCTCAACAACCCATATTATTCTGTGAGATTTTTATGTGTGGGGTATTGATTTTATGGGTCCTTTTCCTATTTCCTTTGATTTTTCGTATATTTTGGTTACTGTTTATTATGTGATAAAATGGATGGAGGCGAAGGCCACCCGGACTGATGATTCTCATGTTGTAGTGGACTTTGTCAAGATAAATTTTGTTTGAAGTTTTGGAGTATAAAAGGATGTCCTCAGTGACCAGGGGACAGACTTCTATAATAAGAATTTGGTTTCCCTCCTTCAGAATTATGGGGTGACACTCAAAATATCAACACCATACCACCCCCAAACAAATGGCCTAGATGAGGTTTCAAATCTTGAATTGAAACAAATCTTGGATAAAATTGTGCAACCGATTAGGAAGGATTGGATAAATCACTTGGATGATGCATTGTGGGATTATATGAAATCATACAAGACTCCCATTGGTATGTCCCCATTTCAGATTGTCTTTGGGAAGTCCTATTATCTCCCTATGGAAGTTGAGCATCAGGATTATTGGGCTATAAAGAAATGCAACACGGATTTGGCCCAAGCTAGAATTAAAAGGAAGCTACAATTTCAAGAGCTTGAGGAGATTTGATTCTCCTCATATGAGAACTCAAGTCTCTACAAGGAAAGATCAAAGGAATCTAATGATATAATGATCCAACAAAGGGAGTTTCATGTTGGAGAGAAAGTCCTTCTATAAAGTTCATGGCTGAAGTTGATGCCTAGTAAGTTGAGTTTCAGATGGTTGGGTCCTATATTGTATCTAATGTTTTTCCTTATGTTGCAGTGGAGATCACACAAGAGGACACTTGATGGAGCTTCACGGTCAATGGGAAACACTTGAAGAAATACATTGAGGGACTTTCTACTGATGTAGTTGATTTCATCACACTGCAAGACCCCATTATCAATTGAGCATATCGGGCTCTTCCTAACCCTTTTACTTTTATATTATCTGTCCTATTTAAAATTCTTCTTTTCATGTGCACATATAATCTCATAGGTTCACATTGAGGATAATGAAATATTTTTAGTGTTGGGGAGGGGACAACATTTTGGGGTAGATATTTAGTATTTTCATTTGTGTGTTTTTTGTTTATTTTCTAATAAGTTTTTGGTTAAAATTTTCAACAACAAAAACCCAAAAGAAATAAAAAAATCAAATATATATATATATATCATGTAATATTTTCATGTGGAACATAAGGAAAATGTATGTTTTCAAAATTAATTGGTATAATGATAAGCATGAGTAAGATTTCATCATCAAGCGTTTATTTTTATAAAAATTAAAGTCATCGATGATATGAATGTTTGTGTCATTATAAAACCTTTTATATTTTGACATAATAATTTGTGATATTTGTTTATGGTAAATTTTGTCATTGATTTTTTCACACAAATTTTCACTCTACCACAACTTGTGAAAATTTTCCTACTCAATTTAAAGTATAGTCAAGTTAGGTAAAAAAATCATTAGTCTGTCCAAATTTTTGTTTCTCTTCCGATCAGTTTCATTACTGTACAGAATTAACCTATTCGTGTGTACCTCTTATCTGACTATTTCATGCACCCAAAAAAATGTGTTGTGTCTTGGACAGGTCAAAAACTACTTTTTCTAGACCTTTGATCTTGTTATAACTATTACAATTAGTGTCGTGAGAAGATCAAAAATGGTTTGAGAGTTGAGTGTGAGATTTGTTCCAAGTTCAACTTAAAAAATAATAATAAATGAGGGGAGTGATAAAAAGTTCAACATATGGGGATATCTAGGTCTGGAGCTTAAGGTTTGAATTTCAGGAATGATTAAGTGAGTGGGTCTTGAAATTAGATTGCAAAGGAATATAGAACAGGTTTGATGAATTAAACCCAGTAAGAAGAATTGTTTTACATGACCTAAATATACTGAATAAATGGTGGATTTATGAGCTTGGAATGGTTGGCACACACACGTTTAGAATTATTGGCATGGTAGACCCATGACTTGTTTCGATGTTATTAGTGTTATGAATCTCACTGGATTTTGTTTTGACACAATTTATGAGAAAATGAATTTAAAATTTATTGATATTGACTCTTTATGGGATTCTTACTTTGCCTACATTTCCACTGTGGATTGAGAAATATGAACATGCATGTCTTGTGACAATTTTCTCAAATACATGATATGAGGTTTTTACCAGGAGTGCAAAAGGGTAAGTATGGGGGAGTTGATAAAACACAATTTTATTGAATATTTTATTGATAATAAATGGAATAATTTCCTCAAATTGAGCTAAATATGTTAATTTATAGAATATTTGGGATTATATCATTCGTTTGAAAATTCGATTGAAATTCCAGTTTTACCCTTTTAAAATTCACCGTAGTATTCTAGGCATAAATATTGTTTTATAAATTATTTTGACTTAAAATTTTTTAAATGTGTTTCTGACTTAATGGGATAAAAATTATATTTAGTAAATGGGAGCTGGATCATGTATTTTAGTGGAGTAAATGGGCCATGAAGACAAATCTGGACTGAACTATCTAAATTGGACATCACTTCACCATTTAGAACTTATCTTCTTCATCTAGAGTTTGATTGGGTCCAAATTTGGAGGGACGCTAGGGGACAGGATTATGAACAAATAATCCTGCTATAAGGCCAACTAATTCACGTGTTTTGGAGGTCAACTATGCGGTGCAAGTGGGATTAAACAATTTTGACGAATTTCCCTTTCACATTTAAAAATGTTTTTTTAACCCTAGCCCTCCCCAAATCTATTTGAAGGATTTTTACACTCTTTGGAAGGGTTGGTCAAGGGTTTGGAAAGGTTTGGAATAAATGGTGGTTCTTAGGAACCCATCACATCACTTGGATGTAGTAAGGCCCTGTGCAAACATCTCTTCCAAGAAGGCACTCCTATCCCACCTCCTATTTATATTTCTTTTCTTCCATGCTTGTATCTTGAATTTTTATTCAATTAATCTTTTGTGTTTTTATATTTTCATCTTCTTGTTTTTCTTCTTGGGTTGGAATCTAAGAGTGGATATGAGATTGGGTGTTCCCCTTTAAATCCATTTCTTATGCAAAATGTCTCCACGATGACAACTCTGCCCATGGAAGAGTGATTTCATTTGTAGTTTATCTAATCCATAATCCCTTTATTCATTTATTTTGAATCCATAAAAATAATGTAATTCATAAATTGTGATAAATTAATTGAATTTTAATTTCTATGTAACTTGATTGATTTGCACTCGACTGCGTGGTCAGACTTGTGTAAACATGAGAGTGAAACTTTAACAGCAAACTCCAATCATATTGGGATATAATTGTAATGTTAAAATATCATCCCCAAACTCAATTAATTCTAAACTATAAGGACGAGATTATTTCCTAATTGAACACTGACCACAAGTTTTCCTTTGGATCACAATCAAAGTAGGGTGCTGCGATTGGAGGTCCCAAAGTTAAACTAGGGCTCATTTTCACAAATATTTTTTGGTTTTGTTGATTTCTGTAGGGTTTGAAGGTTAACAAGGTTAGTGGATCATTATTGAATGAATTATAATTATATGGTATAATGATAAATTAATGGTGAAGGGGTATATTATATCAACTTCGTCTTCTCATATAAGTGTTTTTAAAGAAATTATCTCTTGATTGTTGCTTTTCATTTTCTTGTTTAGTTTACTATTCGAAAAGTCACAAAACAAACCCCCCATATTTAATATAATTTATTTTGATCTATTTTATTACTTAATTCAGGCCTATTAATAGTTTTTTAATTCATTTCCTCCTTGAGAGAATGAACTAGGTCAGCCACTGTGCTACACTTAGTAAAATCACAAATAATTATTTTTGAGAGTGTGTGTGACAACGTTCATCAAATTGGCACCGTTGATGGGGAGGAAAGTGTTTTATTCAAGCAATTTTAGGTAAGTTATTTATTCTTATTTGTTATTATTTTCTCTTCTTATCTTATCTTTTCTTTTCAGTTCTTTCTTCTCCACCTTTTTTGGACAATCAACTGAAACCTCATTTAATGATGTTGGTGTACACTTATTTTCATTTATCTATTTTCAATTATTTATGACATGATTCCATCCTGAGGATCTCCTTGATCTAGACCTCAAGATTGTGCACAGTATTAGGGATCGAATCAGACAATCTCATTCTATGGGAAGTGTTGACATTTACCCAACTGGGGAATTCTTCTACTCTAGGAATTTTGAAGTTGTAAACTCTTAAAAAAATATTAAACAAGCTAAAACGGCTGAAAATAACAACAATCAACTCAATAGGACTATTCAGGAGTTGGTTTCACCTGATATTAATTATCAACCTACATGCATTGCATATCCAACTCTTGAATCAGACTTTGAACTAAAATCTAAGTTAATTCACCTTTTTCCAAAATCTCATGTATTATCTAATGAGGATCCAAACAAAAAATTAAAAGAATTAAATGTGTTATGCTCAACAATGAAACCAAGAAATGTCTCTGAAGATCAAATAAAACTTAGATCATTCCTATTCTCACTTGATGGAACTGTTAAGGATTGGATATATTATTTACAACCTGAAGACGTAACATGTTGGAATGATTTGAAATGCCTTTTTTTGAAAAGATTTTTTCTAGCATCATGGACCTCTTCCATTCGGAAGGAGATCTCAGGGATCAAGCAGGAACATGGGGATTCAAGGTATGAGTATTGGGAAAGATTCAAGAAGTTATGTGCAAACTGCCCGCATCACAAAATTAGTGAGTAACTCCTCATCTAGTACTTCTATGAAGTACTAACACCTATGGATATGAGAATGGAATATTCTATGGATAGAGGATCATTGGTCGAAAACACACTAGCATATGCACGTGCATTGATTGACAATATGGCACAAAACTCTCAACAATTCGGCGATTGAGGTGCACCACCTGTCAGGGGACTACATCAGGTAAGTCCATATTCTCTCAAAATTCATTTAATTGATAATGAGTTGGAATAATTGACCACTATGGTGAGGTAAATTACTTTAGCATAGATGAAATCCCAACTCCCTCCTTCAAGGAATTGTGGCATTTACACTAAGACAAGCCACCCAACTGACCGTTCCCCCAACTACAAGAAACATAAGATTGTGCAGCAATATTTCCTAGGAGACCATATCAGCAGCAACATCAACCATATCCACAAAATAAGTCTTATTCCTTTTATCCAACATACAATCAAGTGTGGAAGGATCAATCAGACATGAGGTATGGCTCTGGACAAAAAAAATCCCCCTTTTCAACAAAACATCATGGTGTCATCACCTTACTAGTAGGGTTTCCAACAACCCCAAAGGATATTTGAAGCCCAAACATCAAAAAAGCCAACAATAGGAGAATACCCCACATAAGGTAGATTCTAATACTAATTACCTTTTAATGAAAATTATTCTTAATCAACAGAATGAGATGAAGAGTCAAGGTTCAGAGCTGAGGGAGTTGAAGACACAAATGAGCTAGATTTCCACTTCCTTCCATGAACTGGTAAGTAAGAACTCTATAAATCTTCCTTCCCAACATACTCCAAATACCAAGGGGAATGTTACTATCATTTCATTGAGAAGTGGGAAGCAAATTAATGATACATCTGTACCTACCATTCCACCAGGATTCACCTCAACCCCGGAGAAGCCCCATTCAAATTTGGCTGATGAGAAACCCAAGGGAAAGATAAATGTAAGAAAAAGATTAATGATGTTTCTACTAAACCCATTCTTTTTCCAAACAGGGTTGTTCAAACCAAGAATATGGCTGAATAGGCAATGAAAAAGGAGGTTTTGGACACATTCAAGCATGTGGAGATAAACATCCCCCTTATTGAGTCCATTGAGCAAATCCTAAGGTATGAAAAATTCTTAAAATAACTTTTTACCAATCGAAGATGGATCAAGAGAAATGAGAGGATCAATCTTGGAAGAAATGTGTTATCACTCATTACACTAACTCTAGCAATGCCAACAAAGTGCAAGGATCCCGAGACATTCACCATACCATGCACCATAGGGGAGTTACACTTTTCTGATGCTTTATGTGATTTAGGAGATTCCATAAATGTGATGCCTCACTCTGTATTCTCTACTTTACAGGTTGGTGAGTTGAAGCTGACAAGAGTGGTGGTGCAATTGGTGAATATAGCTACAAAAAATCCAGTGGGAGTCCTTTGATATGTACTTTTTCGGGTAAGAGACATGATCTTTCCAGCAGATTTCTATGTTCTTAACATGGAGGATGATCATGTTTGTTCTTGTGCCCCAATTATCTTAGGTAGGACCTTCCTAAAAACATAAAAACCAGTCATAAATGTCCATGAGGTTACACTTTCCATGGATTTTGGATATGAAGTTGTGATATTTAATATTATGGATTCCATGAAGTACCCCTCAGAGGACCATTCTACTTTTGTTATCTCCCATTTTGAACCACCAAGTAAAAACCCCATGGATTTTGATTATCCTTTTCTTAGGGAGATTATGAGCATTGGTTCTAGTTTTATGTCTAAGATCACTTCCACACCCATTTCTAATGAACAAGACTCTCTTAGATTTGATTTTGAAATGGATTCATATACTGATTTTGATCATGTGAACTCGGATTATGACATGGTTGTTGAGTATGCTAATGTATTTGATGAACTATTTTGTGATTTTGATGATGTAAATTCTGATACTGATGCCCTTTGTGCACATATTTCAGTTCCTTCACTATCTCTATCTGTAAAACACGCCCCATTTATTGGAACTCAATTCATTTCCACCTAATCTCAAATACTCATGATTGTTGAGTGGTAAAAGATTACCTATTATCATTACTAACAATCTATCTTTTGAACGTGAAGAAAAACTTTTTAATCTTTTGAGGGAGAACATCAGGGAAATTGGGTGGACCTTAGGTGACATATAAGGTATTAGACCATCCATTTGCATGCATAGTATTCTTTTAGAGGATGTGGATAAACCAGTGAGGCGGCCACAAAGGAGACTCAATCCAACCCTTCTGAAACTTGTTAAATAAAAAGTTGAGAAATTACCCGAGGTAGGTATAATCTTTCCCATTTCAGATTCTCAGTGATCAAGTTCTGACACCCCATAATGATAAAGGGTCAAATGACTAAATGATATGACACATGTCAACAAGTTTCACCTTCCTTTTCGAGAGCCTACCTGATCAGAACTCCATAGTTAAGTGTGTTTGTTCTGGAGTAGTGATCAGGATGGGTGACCTTTTGGGAAGTTTACCAGGGTGTGTGTGAGTGAGGAAAAAACGCACTAGAAAGGACATGTGTTGGACTGTGAGGATAATCAATAGTCAGATGACCCATTCAGGCACATTGGTGGGCCCCAGTGTGAGAACCACGTGTCTGCGGGGCAACTGGTGGTACCTGGTGGGCCAGGACCCGACGACCATGTTACGGCGGGGTGTATGTGCTGTCACCGGGGCCCAGTTGTTAAATTTGGTATCAGAGGTGGTACTCAGCCTTAAGTGCAGCACACTGCCTAGGTTGAGATGTATATCCCACAATGAGGTCATTGTTCTCTAAGGGGGGGTTGATTGTAACACCCCAGAATGATACAGGGTTAAATGACTAAATGATATGACTCATGTCAACAAGGTGCACCTTCCTTTTCGGGAGCCTATATGATCAGAACTCCATAGTTAAGTGTGCTTCTCCTGGAGTAGTGATCAGGATGGGTAACCTTCTGGGAAGGTGACTTTCTAGGAAGTTTACCAGGGTGTGTGTGAGTGAGGAAAAAACACACTGGAAAGGACATGTGTTGGCCTGTGAGGATAATTAATTATCAGATGACCCGTTCAGGCACATTGGGGGGCCCCAAGGTGGGGATCACGTGTCTACAGGGAAACTGTTGGTACCTGGTGGGTCAAGACCCGACGACCATGTTACGGCGGGGTGTTTGTGCTATCACTGGGGCCCAGTTGTTACACAAGTACTATTCAGGTTTTGCCAAAGAAAAGTGGTGTTACAATTGTTAAAAATGAGAAACATGAGTTAGTTCTAATGAGGTTGCAAACCTCATTAGTGGGCCCCAGGGTGGGAACCACGTGTCTGTGGGGCAACTAGTGGTACCTAGTGGGTCAGGACCCGGCGACCATATTACGGAGGGGTGTATGTGTTGTCACTAGGGCCCATTTTTTACATTTGGTATCAGAGGTGGTACCCAGCCTTAAGTGCAGAACACTCCCTGGGTTGAGATGTATGGCCCGCAATGAGGGCATTGTGCTCTAAAGGGGGGGTGATTGTAACACCCCAGAATAATACATGGTTAAATGACTAAATGATATGACTCATGTCAACAAGGTGCACATTCATTTTCGGGATCCTATTTGATCAGAACTCCATAGTTAAGTGTGCTTACCCTGGAGTACTGATCAGGATTGGTGACCTTCTGGGAAGGCGACCTTCTGGGAAGTTTACCAGGGTGTGTGTGAGTGAGGAAAAAACACACTAGAAAGGACATTTGTTGGCCTATGAGGATAATCAATTTCCAGATGACCCGTTTGGGCAGAATGGTGGGCCCTGGGGTGGGGACCACGTGTCTACAGGGAAACTGGTGGTACCTGGTGGGTCAGGACCCGACGACCATGTTACGGCGGGGTGTCTGTGCTGTCACCGGGGCCCAGTTGTTACACAAGTCCTATTCAGGGTTTGCCTAAGAAAAGTCATGTCATAATTGTTAAAAATGATAAAGATGAGTTAGTTCTAATTAGGTTGAAAAATAGTTGGCGTGTGTGTATTGATTATAGGAAATTAAATAAATCCACTTGCAAAGACCCAACGACCATGTTACGACGGGGTGTTTGTGCTGTCACCGGGAACTAGTTGTTACACATATCCTATTCATGTTTTGCCTAAGAAAAATGGCGTTATAGTTGTTAAAAATGAGAAAGATGAGTTAGTTCTAATGAGGTTTCAAAACAGTTGGCGTGTGTGTATTGATTATAGGAAATTAAATAAATCCACTCGTAAAGACCATTTGGTATCAGAGGTGGTACCCAGCCTTAAGTGTAGTGCACTGCCTGGGTTGAGATGTATGGCCCACAACGAGGGTGTTGTGTTCTAAAGGGGGGTGATTGTAACACCCCAGAATGATAAAGAGTTAAATGACTAAATGATATGACTCGTGTCAACAAGGTGCACCTTCCTTTTTGGGATCCTGCCTGATTAGAACTCCATAGTTAAGCGTTCTTGTCCTGAAGTAGTGATCAGGATGGGTGACCTTCTGGGAAGTCCACCAGGGTGTGTGTGAGTGAAGAAAAAACACATTGGAAAGGACGTGTGTTGGCTTGTGAGGACAATCAATTGTCAGATGACACATTCAGGCATGTTGGTGGGCCATAGAGTGGGGACCACATGTCTACGGGGAAACAGGTGGTACCTGGTAGGTCAGGACCCGATGGCAATGTTACAGCAGGGTGCCTGTGCTGTCACTGGGGCCCAGTTGTTACATAAGTCCTATTCAGGTTTTTCCTAAGAAAAGTGGTGTTACAGTTGTTAAAAATGAGAAAGATGAGTTAGTTCTAATGATGTTGCAAAACAGTTGGCGTGTATGTATTGATTATAAGAAATTAAATAAATCCACTAGCAAAGACCATTTGGTATCAGAGGTGGTACCCAGCCTTAAGTGCAGTGTATTGCCTGGGTTGAGATGTATGGCCCACAACGAGGGAGTTGTGCTCTAAAGGGGGGTGATTGTAACACCCCAGAATGAAAAAGGGTTAAATGACTAAATTATATGACTCATGTCAACAATGTTCACCTTCCTTTTCAAGAGCCTGCATGATCAGAACTTCATAGTTAAGCGTGCTTGTCATGGAGTAGAGATCAGGATGGGTGACCTTCTGGGATGGTGACCTTCTAGGAAGATTACCAGGGTGTGTGTGAGTGAGGAAAAAACACACTGGAAAGGATATGTGTTGGCCTGTGAGGATAATCAATTGTCATATGGCCCGTTCAGGAACGTTGGTGGGCCCCAGGGTGGGGACCATGTGCCTACAGGGCAACTGGTGGAACCTGGTGGGTCCGGACCCGATGGCCATGTTACGGTGGGGTATTTGTGCTGTCATCGGGGCCCAGTTGTTACACAAGTCCTATTCAGGTTTTGACTAAGAAAACTGGAGTTACAGTTGTTAAAAATGAGAAAGATTAGTTAGTTCTAATGAGGTTGCAAAGGAGTTGGTGTGTGTGTATTGACTATAGGAAATTAAATAAATCCACTTGCAAAGACCATTTGGTATCAGAGGTGGTACCCAACCTTAATTGCAGCGCACTACCTGGGTTGAGATGTATGGCCCACAACGAGGGCGTTGTGCTCTAAAGGGGGGTGATTGTAACACCCCAGAATGATAAATGGTTAAATGACTAAATGATATGACTCATGTCAACAAGGTGCACCTTCATTTTCCAGAGCCTGCCTGATCAGAACTCCATTGTTAAGCATGCTTGTCCTGGAGTAGTGATCAGGATGGGTGACCTTCTGAGAAGTTTACCAGGGTGTGTGTGACTGAGGAAAAAACACACTGGATAGGACATGTGTTAGTCTGTGAGGATAATCAATTGTCAGATGACCTGTTCAGGCACGTTGGTGGGCCCTAGGGTGGGGACCACGTGTCTATGGGGAAACTGGTGGGTCAGGACCCGACGACCATGTTACGGTGGGGTTTATGTGCTATCATCAGGGCCCAGTTGTTACACAAGTCCTATTCAGGTTTTTCCTAAGAAAAGTGGTGTTATAGTTGTTAAAAATGAGAAAGATGAGTTAGTCCTAATGAGGTTGCAAAACAATTTTCATGTGTGTATTGATTATAGGAAATTAAATAAATCCACTCACGCAAAACAGTTGGCGTGTGTGTATTGATTATTGGAAATTAAATAAATCCACTCACAAAGACCATTTGGTATCAGAGGTGGTACCCAACCTTAAGTGCAACGGACTGCCTGGGTTGAGATCTATGACCCACAACGAGGGTGTTGTGCTCTAAAGGGGGGGGGGGTGATTGTAACACCCCAGAATGATAAAGGGTTTAATGACTAAATGATATGACTCGTGTCAACAAGGTGCACGTTCCTTTTTAGGAGCCTACCCGATCAGAACTCCACAGTTATGCATTCTTGTCCTGGAGTGTGTGTATTGATTATAGGAAATTAAATAAATCCACTCACACAAAATAGTTGGCGTGTGTGTATTTATTATAGGAAATTAAATAAATCCACTCGCAAAGACTATTTGGTATCAGAGGTGGTACCCAACCATAAGTGTAGTGGATTGCCTGGGTTGAGATGTATGGCCCACAACGAGGGCGTTGTGCTCTAAAGGGGGGTGATTGTAACACCCCAGAATGATAAACAGTTTAATGACTAAATGATATGAATCATGTCAACAAGTTGCACGTTCATTTTTGGAAGCCTTCCTGATCAGAATTCCATAGTTAAGCATGCTTGTCCTGGAGTAGTGATCAAGATGGGTGACCTTTTGGGAAGTTTACCAGGGTGTGTGCGAGTGAAGAAAAAACAGACTGGAAAGGACATGTGTTGGCCTGTGAGGATAATCTATTGTCATATGACCCTTTTAGGCATGTTAGTGGGCCCTAGGGCGGGGACCATGTGTCTAGGAGACAACTGGTGGTACCTGGTCGGTCAGGACCCAACGACCATGTTACGATAGGGTGTTTGTGTTGTCACTGGGGCCCAGTTGTTACACAAGTCCTATTCAGGTTTTGCCTAAGAAAAGTGGTGTCATAATTGTTAAAAATGAGAAAGATGAGTTAGTTCTAATGAGGTTTCAAAACAGTTGGCGTGTGTGTATTAATTATAGGAATTTAAATAAATACACTCGCAAAGACCATTTGATATCAGAGGTGGTACCCAGCCTTAAGTGTAGCGCACTACCTGGGTTGAGATGTATGGCCTACAACGAGGGCATTCTGCTCTAAAGGGGGTGGGGGTAATTGTAACATCCCAGAATGATAAAGGGTTAAATGACTAAATCATATGACTCATATCAACAACGTGCACCTTCCTTTTTTAGAGCATGCCAGATCAGAACTCCATAGTTAAGCGTTCTTGTCCTGGAGTAGTGATCAGGATGGGTGACCTTCTGGGAAGTTTACCAGGATGTGTGTGAGTGAGGATAAAACACACTAGAAATAACATGTGTTGGCCTGTGAGGATAATCAATTGTCAGATGACCCGTTCAGGCATGTTGGTGGGCCCCAGGGTGGGGACCACGTGTCTATGGGGAAACTGGCGGTACCTGGTGGGTCAGAACCCGATGACCATGTTACGATGGGGTGTCACTGGGGCCCAGTTGTTACACAAGTCCTATTATGGTTTTGCCTAAGAAAAGTGGTGTTACAGTTGTTAAAAATGAGAAAGATGAGTTAGTTCAAATGAGGTTGCAAAACAGTTGGCGTGTGTGTATTGATTATAGGAAATTAAATAAATCTACTCAGAAAGACCATTTGGTATCAGAGGTGGTACCCAGCCTTAAGTGTCGTGCACTGCCTGGGTTGAGATGTATGGACCACAAAGAGGGTGTTACAGTTGTTAAAAATGAGAAAGATGAGTTAGTTCTAATGAGGTTGCAAAATAGTTGGCGTGTGTGTATTGATTATAGGAAATTAAATAAATCCACTTGAAAAGACCATTTGGTAGCATAGGTGGTACCCAGCCTTAAGTGCAGCGCACTGCCTGGGTTGAGATGTATGGCCCACAACGAGGGTGTTGTGATCTAAAGGGGGGTAATTGTAACACCCTAGAATAATAAAGGGTTAAATGACTAAATGATATGACTCATGTCGACAAGGTGTGCCTCCCTTTTCGGGAGCCTGCCTGATGAGAACTCCATAGTTAAGCGTGTTTGTCCTGAAGTAGTGATCAGGATGGGTGAACTTCTGGGAAGGTGACATTCTGGGAAGTTACCAGGGTGTGTGTGAGTGAGTACAAAACACACTGGAAAGGACATATGTTGTCCTGTGAGGATAATCAATTGTCAGATAACTCGTTCAGGTATGTTGGTGGGCCCCAGGGTGGGGACCACGTGTCTACGGGGCAACTGGTGATACCTGGTGGGTCAGGACCCGATGGCCATGTTACGGCGGGGTGTATGTGCTATCACCAGGGCCCAGTTGTTACAAAAGTCCTATTCAGGTTTTGCTTAAGAAAAGTGGTGTTACAGTTGTTAAGAATGAGAAAGATGATATAGCTCTAATGAGGTTGCAAAACAGTTGGCGTGTGTGTATTGATTATAGGAAAATAAATAAATCCACTCACAAAGACCATTTTCCCCTCCCATTTATTGATCAAATGCTTGAGAGACTAGCTAGGAAGACACATTATTGTTTCTTGGATGAATTTTTTGGATATTTTCAGGTTCCTATAGCTCCGGAGGATCAGGAGAAGACTACATTCACCTGTCCCTTCGGCACATTTCCCTACCGGAGGATTCCATTTGGGCTTTGCAATACCCCAGGTACCTTTCAAAGATGCATGGTGAGTATTTTTTGTAATTTTCTTGAGACCTTCATGGAGGTATTTATGGATGAATTTATAGTATATGGATCATCATTTGATGAATGTCTAAGTAGTTTGGGAAAAGTTTTGAATAGTTTTATTGAGAAAAATCTAGTATTGAACTTTGAAAAGTGTCATTTCATGGTAGATCATGGCATTGTCATAGATCTTGTAGTGCCAAAACAAAGGATATAGGTTGATAGATCTAAGGTAGATATCATTCCATCCTTACCCTATCGTTCATGTGTGTGTGATGTTAGATCTTTCCTAGGGCTTGTAGGATTTTATCAGCGCTTCATCAAAGATTTTAGTAAGATTTCTCTTCCTATGTCGTGATTACTTCAAAAGGATTCTGATTTTGTGTTTGATGATTCATGAAGGGTCGCATTTGATGAGTTGAATAAGTGTCTGAACACTCCACCGATCATAAAACACCCACAATGGGACATTCCTTTTGAGCTTATGTGTGATGCATCAAACTTTGCAGTTGGAGCTATTTTATCACAGAGGGTGGAGGGACGTTCACATTTGATTGCCTATTATTTGAGGGCATTGGATTCAGCCCAATCAAACTACACAACCACAAAAAATGAATTTCTTGCTATCATATTTTCTTTAGATAAATTCCATTCATATTTATTGGGCTCTAAAGTAGTTTTTTTTTTCTGACCATGTAGCTCTGAGGTACCTTTTAAAGAAGCCAGATGCAAAGACAAGACTTATTCGATGGATGCTCCTTCTTCAAGAATTCGATATTGAAATAAAGGACAAGAAGGGGTCTAAAACCTGATGGCAGACCACATGAGTAGGATTACTCACACGCTAGAGGCTAACACCTTGAACCATGTACCACTTCGAGACACTTTACCCAATAAGATTCTTTATTCCATCTGAGGTATGTATCCTTGGTATGATGATTTAGTGAACTACCTTGTTGCATCAGAAATCCCTGCAAATTTAAAGAAACATCAAGTCCAAAAATTAAAAAGTGAGTCTTGATATTAAGTTTGGGATGATCCCTACCTCTGGAGCATGTGTAGTGATCAAGGTTATTAGGAGGTGTGTTCCTGATCATGAGTTTGAGTATGTTCTTCAATTATTTCATACACTTGCTTATGGTGGACACTTTGGACCCCAACAGACATCTAGGAAAGTGTTAGACTCTGTATTATATTGTCCTATCTTATTCCATGATGCTCATGTGTATTTTAAGTCGTTCTCACATTTCCAACACACAATAAACATTTATAGGAGACATGAGATTCCTCAATAACCCGTATTATTATGTGAGATTTTTTATGTGTGGGGCATAGATTTTATGGTTCCTTTTCTTAATTCCTTTGGTTTTTTGTATATTTTGGTTGTTGTTGATTATGTGAGCAAATGGGTGGAGGCTATGGACACCATGACTAATGATTCTCATGTTGTAGTGGACTTTGTCTGGACACAAATTTTTTGCAGGTTTGGAGTACCAAAGGTTATCATCAATGACTAGGGGACACACTTCTACAATCATAATTTGGATTCCCCCCTTCAAAAGTATGGGGCGACACACAAAACATCAACACCATACCACCCCCAAACAAATGGTCAGGCTAAGGTTTCAAATTGTGAATTTAATCAAATTTTGGAGAAAACTATGTAGCTGAATAGGAAGGATTGAATAAAGCGCTTGGATGATGTATTGTGGTCTTATAGGATAACATACAAGACTCTCATTGGTATGTCCCCATTTCGGATTGTCTTTGGGAAGGCCTTAAAAATCCTCATGGAAGTCGAGCATTGGGCTTATTGGGCTATAATGAAAAGAAACATGGATTTGGCCCAGGGTAGAATTCAAAGGAAGATGAAAATTCAAGAGCTTGAGGAGATTCTATTGTCCTCATATGAGAACTCAAGGCTCTACAAGGAAATATCAAAGGAATATCATGACAGAATGATCCAACAAAGGGAGTTTCATGTGGGAGAGAAAGTCCTTCTATACAGTTCACGGCTGAAGCTGAGGCCTGGTAAGTTGTGTTCCAGATGGTTAAGTCCTTATATTGTATCTAATTTTTTCCCTTATGGTGCAGTGGAGATAACGCAAGAGGAAACGGGAAGGAGCTTTATAGTCAATGGGAAACTCTTGAAGAAATAAATTAAGGGACTTTCTACTGATGTAGTGGATTTAATCACATTGCATGACCCCATTATCACTTGAGCATATCAGGCTGTTCCTAACCCTTTCACTTTTATATTATTTTTCCTATTTAAAATTTGTGTTTTCATGTGCACATATCATCTCATAGGTTCACATTGAGGACAATGCAATATTTTAAGTGTGGGGGAGGGGACAACATTTTGGGGTAGATATTTAGGATTTTCATTAGTATGTTTTGGTGTGTATTTTCTATTAAGTTTTTGGTTAAAATTTTCAACAAAAAAAAACAAAACAAAAATAATATATATATATATATATATATATCATGTAACATTTTCATGTGGAACATATGGAAAATACATTTTTCAAAATTCATTGGTATAATGATAAGCATGAGTAAGATTTCATTATCAAGGATTTATTTTTATAAAAATTAAAGTTGTAGATGATATTAATGGTTGTGTCATTATAAAACCTTTTATATTTTGACATCATTATTTGTGATATTTGTTTATGGTAAATTGTTTCATTGATTTATCCACACAAATTTTTACTCAACCATGACTTGTGAAATTTTTCCTAATAAATTGAAAGTATAGTCAAGTTAAGTAAAACATTCATTGGTTTATCCATATGTTTGTTTCTCTTCCAATTGGTTTCATTACTGTACTGAATTGACCTATGTGTGTGTACCTATTATTCAACTGTTGTATGTCCTCAAAAAAATTGGGTTGTGTCTCTGACAAGTCAAAAACCACTTTTCCTCGACCTTTGATCTTGTTATAAATATTAAAATTAGTGTTGTGAGAAGATCAAAAATGGGTTGAGAGTTGAGTGTGAGATTTCTTCCAAGTGAAACTTAAAAAAACAAAAAAAATGATGAGAGTGATGAAATGTACAACATATGGGGATATCTAGGTCAGGAGCGTAATGTTTGACTTTCAGGAATGCTTAAGTAAGTGGGTCTTGAAATTCAATTGAAAAGGAATGTAGAACATGTTTGGTGAATTAAACCAAGGAAGAAGAATGGTTTTACATGACCTGAATATACTGAATAAAGGGCAGATTTATGAGCTTTGAATGATTGGCACACACACACGTGGAGAATTAGTGGCATGGTAGACCCATGAATTGTTTCACTGTTATTAGTGTTATGAATCTCACTGGAATTTGTTTTGACACAATTTATGAGAAAATGAATTTAAAATTTATTGATATTTACTCTTTATGGGATTCTTACTTTGCCTACATTTCCACTGTGGATTAAGAAATATGAACATGCATATCTTGTGACAATTTTCTCGAATACGTTATTATGAGGTTTTTCTTAGAAGTGCAAAAGGGTAAGTGTGGGGGAGTTAATAAAACACAATTTTATTTAAAATTTTATTGATAATAAATAAAATAATTTCCTCACATTGTGCTAAATATTTTAATTTATAGAATATTTGGGATTAGATCATTCATTTGAAAATTCAATTGAAATTCTAGTTTTACCATTTTAAAATTAATTGTAGTATTCCATGCATAAATATTGTTCTGTAAATTATTTTGACTTAAAATTGTGTAAATATGTTCCTGGCTTAATTAGATACAAATTATATTGAGGACATGGGATGTGGATCATGCATTTGAGTGGAGTAAATGGTCCATGAAGACAAAGTCAGACTGAACTATCCAGATTGGACATCACTTCACCATTTGTGTCGTATCTTATTCATCTATACTTAAATTGGTCCCAAATTTGGAAGGAAGCTCATGGACATGATTATTAAAAACTAATCCTTCTATAAGTCCAGCTAATTCGTGCGTTTTGGAGGTCAAATATGCAATGAAAGTGGTATTAAACAATTTTTCCGAATTTCCCTTTCACATTTAAAAATGGTTTGTAACCCTAACCCTCCCCAACTCTATTTAAAGGATGTTTTAACTCTTTGGGAGGGTTGGTAGAGGCTTTGGGAATGTGTTTCAGAAAGGGTGGATCTTGGGAACCCCTAACATCTCTTGGATGAAGTAAGGCCTTGTGCAAACATCTCTTCCAAGAAGGCTCTCCTCTCCCACCTCCTCTGTATTTCTTTGCTTTCATGCTTATATCTTGAAATTTTCTTTAATTAATCTTCTGAGTTTTTCTATTTTCATATTATTGTTTTTCTTCTTAGGTTATAATACAAGAGTGGAGACGAGATTGGGTGTTCCCCTTTCAACCCATTGCTTATGAAGAACGTCTCCACGATGAAAACTCTGCCCATGGAAGAGTGATTTCATTTGTTGTTGATATAATTTATACTCCATTCATTCATTTTTTTTGAATCCATAAAAATACTGTAATTAATAAATTGTGATCAATTAATTGAGTTTTAATTTCTATGTAACTTGATCTATTTGCACTCGACTACGTGGTCAGACTTTTGTAAATTGTGAGAGTGAACTTTAACCTCAAACTCCAATCATCTTGGGATAGAATTGTAGTGTTCAAATATCATCCCCAAACTCAATTAATTATACACTCTAAGGATGATATTCTTCCCTAATTGACCACTGACCACAAGTTGTCTTTTGGATCACAATCAAAGCAGGGTGTTGCAATTGGAGGTCCTAAAGTTAACCTAGGGATCATTTTCACAAATATTTGTGGGTTTGTTAATTTCCGTAGGGTTAATAGGTTAACAAGGTTAGTGGATAATAATTTAATGAATTATAATTATATGTTATAATGATAAATGAATGTTGAAGGGGTTATATTAGATCAACTACATCTTCTCTTATAGGTGTTTTTAAAGAAATTACCTCTTGATTGTTGCTTCTCGTTTTCTTGTTTAGTTTACTTTTCGAAAAGTCATAAAACAAACCCCCATATTTCTTTTCATTTGTTTTGAACTATTTTCTTACTTACTTAAAGCCTATTAATAGTTGTTTAATTCACTCCCTCCTTGAAATAATGACCTAGGTCAGCCACTGTGTTGCACTTAGTGAAATCACAAATAATTATTTTTTGAGAGAATGTGTGATAACGTTCATCAATAAACAATACAAGAAATACAATATCCAATTGAAACAAAAAACATGCCATGTTGTAGTGTGTGTCAAGTTTATAAAATGAAAACCGAAACTAAACACACTAATGAATCCCAAGCGGGTCCCAAACCACATATTGTTCCCTTATCCAAGATCCATCCCAACATAGCCATCTAACTCATGGAATTTTCCCTTAATCTATCTAGAAAACCCAAACTTTATTCAAGTACTGATCAGGCAGCCCAAGTAGGGTGTGAGAACAACTCAGTAGGCCACCACTAATGGTGTCTAAAAAAATCCAATCTATGATAGTGTATACATTTATATAAAAAAATAAATATAATGCATAATTAAACATTTTATCACATTATTAGATATTCTCTATTTAACCTCATAATCCCCTGAGTTCCCAAGGACACTCAAACCTCATTACCTGATTTGGATTGTTCCAGAGTCCGATCCACCCCCAAGGGATATCACATTTGAATGTCCATGTTACTATTCTTAATGCTTTTCTAAATTTCCATGTTACCATTACAATTAATATCACCAAATTGAATGAGCATGTTACCATTGAAATTTAATATTAGATAATTGAAGGATCATGTCACCATTCACATTTACTATCACATAATTGACTGATCATGTTACCATTCACATTTAATATCATATAATTGAATAAGAATTCTACCATGCAAATTTAATATCACCTAATTAAATGAGCATGCTACTATTCACATTTAATATCACATAATTTAATGACCATGTTGTCATTCACATTTAATATCAAATAATTGAATGAGAATGTTACCATTCACATTTAATATCACATAATTGAATGAGCATGTTACCATTAACATTTACTATCACATAATTTAACGATCATGTTACCATACCCAATCCTTGGTCAAATATCCATGTTACCATTCACCATTTAATATCATATAATAAACAACATTACAACATTACACATATCTCAACAACCATTAATTAATTCATCAATTAATTAATCATACTCACAATATCAATATCTAATAATTAATATACCATTAATTATCTTCTCTCGTGACATTAATATCTCATAATTAATCTACCATTAATTATACCAAGTCATATATCTTGATATCACATAATTAATTTATCAATTAATTATCTCAAACCATTTATCTCAAAATCTCGTAATTAATCCCCAGATTAATTATCTAAATCACAAAACCCTAAATCTCATAATTAATTCTCCAATTAATTATCTAAATGGAAAACCCCTAGATCACATAATTAATTGCCCAATTAATTATCTAATTCAATTATAATCCAAATAATCAATTGGCCATTATCAAAATCAATTTAGGAACTTGAATTGTTAAAGAATGCAAGAAATCCTACAATGTGCATACACATATCAAAATCTAGACTATGGGAATTGAATATTAGACCTCCTACCTCGATTTGTTGATGGTTGTTCGCTCAATGGAAATCTCCAAAATTTGAGTAGCACAACGACGTAGATCTAGATCCAAATCTATAACCTAAAACAAGATTGAATAATTTAAGATCTCTTAGATATAGATTTAAATCCAAAATCCTAGATCTAGATTCATAAAATCTAGATCTAGATATAGAAAAAAGAGAATATAACTACCACCAAAAGAAGGATAAAACAAAGGCGGATGAATGAGAAAGGAACGAGACAAGATCCATTTACCGGGAGGGGTGAAGATCTTCGATCCATACTTCTTCTCATGAAATTTTCACTTGGTGGTATTGATTATATGAGATCATGAAGACAAACCCATAAATAGGAACATCACATGTTTCAGGTGTCATTGGTTGTTCCTATCTATGAACATGTGTATTGGTCTCATGACTTGAGATTGTTATTGATCTGTACCATTTGATCACATACTTTGATGCAATTAAAAAATGATGACATTCAATTCATGATGAGGGAGCTTGTGTTGGGTGCATCCTTGGTGGTATGATGTTGGTTGAATGATCAAGATAGAATTCATCACTTCCTAGTTGAGGAAGTGATATCTCAGGCCTAGTTGATCTAGATGGTAGTACATTCATTAAATCCATATACATGGTAGAAGAAGGTAAGTTCATCCGATTAAGTCAATAGATAATAAAGAAAAAATGGATTATGACACTAGTTGCGCATCTTGCTTGATGAGATATCATGAGATAAAGAGATTATATTACACGGTGTGTGTTCATAGGAAAGTTGTCATTGCTACGAATATTCTTTCTCTTTAGGGGTCTTGAAGGATTTCTAGAATACACTCATGGGTTGTGAATAATAATCACTACTATCAAGATAAGGGCCTAGAGGGTCACATACAATAGAGTATTCAAGAGTCTACCATATTTTGATGAATTGGAATATTGGACAAGGTGGGACCCACCATGTGGTCCAATAAATGTTTGAGAATAAATGATCGCCAATAAATTAATAAATTTATTACTATTTGAGTATTAAATAATTAGATTTGAATTTATTTATTAAAAGTATTCACAATATATTAGGTGAATATAGAGAAAATTTTTATAAGAATGAATATTGTTTTAATATTCGAGGTTTGTTTAATATTTATTGGATTTGTGAGTCAAGTTAATGTCTCAGTTTTGTCACACAATATATTTATTATATGTTACAAGTAATTAAATAAAATATAAATGACATTATGATGCATTTAGTTCATCGTATTGTGTCATTTATTACTTATTTAGTGGGCATTTTATATTCAGGGACCGGGGAACCCTTTTAGGGTATTTAACCTCCTCTATATAAGCAAAGATGAGATCATTATAAGGGAACTGTTCATACCCATGAATTTGAGATCTCCTTTATCCTTATTCTCACATCCAAGAGAAAAAAGCCTCCTTCCAAATCTTTGATCCAAGAACACCTTCACATATTGAAGGAACAGAGCCATTGTGATCATCATGACATCAAAGGATTCGTTAGAGCTCTGCGCTAGCACCAGGAATTCGATGATTGATGTTCACACGAGACCTTGAATTGTGTGTGGATGATCAAGAGGAGTCCAACCTTAGATCCTTTAAGAAAATATAGTCGGCGATGACCTGCAGTTGAACGCGCCACCGATTCGAACAAGGTAGTCATTCATGTTTATTTTTGTGCTTAATTAATTTGTGTAAGATCCTCTGGCCTTTATTGGGGCTTGGATTGCTAGAGGTAATGAAATTTTATCACTCTGATGATGAAAAATATGATATCCCTAGTACACCGGCTTCTGCTGCGTGCCCCTGTTAAAAAAATTGTATCAGATCGGATCACATGAATTCTCTATGCCACCAAAAAAAATAATTTACTTTATATTAAGTAGAGGGAATCATTTCGGTCTCAATGGGTCTGATCATGTATTGATTCAATCTTGGACGACCAAGTTATGACCATCCAAAAAAATTTATATGAATCGTTTGCGGTTTTGTTAGGTATTAAAATTGATGAATAATATATATATATATATATATATATATATATATATATATGTTATTACTTTTCAGGAGTCTTGGCAACTATTCTGTAATTTTGGCTAGGTTCTGATGGAAATTCGATGGGTGGAACCATTCCAACCAATGTGTATTTATTTCACATTGATGTAGAATTATCAAAAGAAAACATAGATTTTGAATTTGCAACAAAACGATGGTGGTCTGTCGAACCCAAAAAGGTAAAATGGGTCACTTTTGTGAAATAGGGTGGTAGAAAAGTAAAAAAAAAATTAACATTTTAAATTTAAAAACATTTAAATGTTGTAAGTGGGGCGAGGGGGTGGGATCTAGTTTTAATTTAATTTTTTATATATATTAAAAAAATAGAAAGGGACTGTCTCCCTCTTCGATCCGCTGCAAGTGAGTCGCCCTGTCTGCGCCTCATCCGGCTGCCCCGAGCGTCTCCTCTAGTCAACCTTATAGATGCAGCCTGAGCACACCTCCGTGGCCTTCGCTGCAACTGTCGCCATCACGGTCGACTGCCCTGGCCACCTCCTCCCCTGCCTTCATCCCACACGGCCACCCTCGGTTGTAGCCACCTCGACCCGCCCCATCGGCTTCTCTCTCAACTAGTCGTCATGGCCCTACATGCCCTCCAAATCAACAACATCACCTCCCAAAGCCAACCGCAACCGCCAGTGCCGCACAGCTTCTGGCCGAACCATCTGCCGCATTCTGACCTTCCCGACGACCCCCTGCGTCCGATGCAGCACCCCCCTACCTGATGGGCCCCTCCTATCATGGCCCCACTTTCCAAAACTAGTGACCAATGGATAATCCGGGTCCTTCCCAACCCAAGACACCCTGCATGGTCCGGCCCAACCCACAATGCCCTATACGGGCATGGAAGGGGCAACCTAGAACGGGCATTTCTTCAAAAAAAAAAACCTTGAACGGGCATGGAAGGGGTCGACCCAATCAGTAACAGGTCTGTACAGGGGCTGTGGAAGATATTAAATTTCTAAAATATTAATTTTTTATTTTTTGGAATTAAAAAAAATAATATTTGAAAAATAATTTATTTTTTGGTTTAAAATTAAATTTATATCAGGACCGAAAAAATAAATTATGTGAATTAAAACAATTAATTTATTTTATTTTATTTCCCTCAAACTTAAATTTATCATATTTTAGTTGTTATCACACACTTATTTTACCCCTAGATTGGTTTTGAGCATTGACCGAACACTATTTGTCTAAGTTTATTTTATTCAATTAATTATTACAACTATGTGCAATGTCTGTAATAATTATTTATTGATGGTTTGCACATCATATTTGTCATTTAATATGTATAAGGGCTTGTGCATCCATTATTTTTATTCTGTATGGACTTTGTGCTTCCCAAGACCCCTCTTCTACGTGCGAGTGTTGATGTACTATTAATGATGACACTATAAGATGTGGACCATTTCAAGATGAGACAATATCTCAGACGAGATATGGACACATTGTACCAAGGTGTGAGCTGCAATATGAGTCCAAACCTGACTCTGGTATTATACCCCTAGGTCATAGTTGATCCATTGAGATTAAATGGATCAACCAATATTAGATTCTCAAGATTAATTGGGTTGTTTATTTATTTTATGCATTGTTTATTATTTTATGAATATGCATGTTTGCGGGAAACACATAAAAAAATAAAAAAATAATTCATAAACACATGATGAATGATTTTATATTTACGCATGTTTAGTTGTGAGAACAACAACTTAATATGAACATATTTAATAGGAAATTATTACATTCATCAGGAACTAATAAAAACCCTCAAAATAATATTAAGTCATTAATGCCTTCTGTCATTTGCATTTGAGCAAAACCATGTGTATGAGGCGCTTCTTAGCCCTAGTAGAGGGTTCATCCTACTACTGGGGAGTTATTATGTAAATGATGGGTTGACTTAAATAAATCTAGTAGCAAAGAAATATCCATAACTAGTTTTCTACCACTTTTGAGGCAAAGCGTTGAGGGAATCAAGGTTATGATTCTAAAAAGGTAGGATTTCACTGAATAGTTCAATGAACCACAAGTCAATTCAATTGGCTAGTATAGTACCTACCTTGGAACTCTCCAAGTAGCTGCATAGCCATTGTTTGGATTATGAGGAGTGGTTTAAGGGATCCTTTCCACTATAATACGCTACTGGAAAAAGAGGCATTTCCAACGGTTCACAACTGTTGGGAAAGGCCGCAGAACCGTTGGGAATATCTATCCCAACGGTTCTGCAAACCGTGGGGAAGTAAGCCGTTGGGAAAAGTTTTCCCAACGGTTTACAAAGAACCGTTGGGATAGGTTAGAAAAATCAACCTATCCCAACGGTTTACATTAATCGTTGGGAAAACCCAACAAAATCTCTAACTTTTCCCAACAATTCACTCAAAACCGTTGGGAAAAAGTCAACTATACATCTTTTCCCAACGGTTTGAAACCATTGGGGAAGAGTTTATACCAATGGTTCCATCTGAACCGTTGGTATAAACCTCCTTAGAAGACTATGCCAACGGTTTCAAACCGTTGGCATAGCCTATGCTGTGCAAATTGCACAACAGCCTGCAATTTGCACAGCAGCCTGCAATTTGCACAGGGGAGAGGAGCAGGGTCTCCATTCACCTGTGATTCTTCAATCCCTCTCCTTTACCTGCAATAACCAACTAACATATACATATGCAGAACAAATTCATATACATTTAACATATAATACATCCTGAAACTATACACATTCAGAATTAAATCAGAATTCATAACGTAATTATAAAGATACATAATTTAGAATTCATTTAGAATTCATTTTAAAATTCATTTAGAATTCATTTAGAATTCATTTTAAAATTCATTTAGAATTCAATTTCAAATTTAGATGACAATTATATGTGAAATTTGGAATTCAATTCATAATTTGATCGGTTTTTCGTATACAGGTGTTTTTACTATATATGATATCCATTTTAAACAAAATACATGCACTTGGAGTAGTATCGGTCACACCATGCCTCGTATTGAGGCATGATTGACTAGTGCACGTCACACATGACCTATTGATCATTTTCCTAAAGTATCAACATATTCCAAAAGGGTTTCGTTGGTTTTCCGTATGCCAGTTATTATCACTTAAAATGTGGTTCATTTAAAAAAATGACATTTTTGAGTGATCCCCACCACAACGTGACTCGGATTGAGGCGGGGTTGACTCGTAAACTTCACAAATAACCCATGGATTGTTGTCCTAATGTTTCAATAGAATCCGAATGCGTTTGGTCAGTTTTTCGTATGTCAGTTGTTGTTTTCACTTAAAATGCTTTCCATTTCAAATAAAAGTGATCCACTTTGAGTTGTGGCGGCCACACCGAGGCTCAAATTGAGGTGCGGTTGACTCGTACACATCACAAATGACCCATGGATCCTTTTCCTAAAGTATCAACACAATCCGAATGTGTTTGGTCGGTTTTCCGTATGTCAGTTGTTCTTTTCACTTAAAATGAAGTCCATTTTAAACTATAGAGAGACACTTAGAGTGATTCCGGCCACACCACGACGTGGATTGAGGTGGGGTTGACTCTTACACGTCAAAAATGACCCATGGATCGTTTTCCTAAAGTTTCAATGGAATCCTAATGCGTTTGGTCGGTTTTCAGTATGTCAGTTGTTGTTTTCACTTAAAATGTTTTCCAATTCAAAGAAAAGTGAGTCACTTTGAGTTGTCCCGGCCACACCAAGGCTCGGATTGAGGCGCGGTTGACTCGTAAACATCAAAAATGAACCATGGATTGTTTTCCTAAAGTTTAAACAGAATCCAAATGCATTTTGTGGGGTTTCAGTATGTCAGTTGTTGTTTTCACTTAAAATGCTTTCCATTTCAAAGAAAAGTGAGTCACTTTGAGTCGCGGCGGCCACACCGAGGATTGGATTGAGGCGCGGTTGACTCATACACGTCACAAATGACCCATGGATCCTTTTCCTTAAGTATCAACAGAATCCGAATGTGTTTGGTCAGTTTTCCGTATGTCAGTTGTTTTTTTCACTTAAAATGAAGTCCATTTTAAACTATAGAGAGACACTTCGAGTGGTTCTGGCCACACCGCTCCTCGGATTGAGGTGGGGTTGACTCTAACACGTCACATATGACTCATGGATTGTTTTCCTAACGTTTCAATGGAATACGAATGCATTTGGTCAGTTTTCCGTATGTCAGTTGATGTTTTCACTAAAAATGATGTCCTTTTGAAACAAAAGAGAGACACTTCGAGTGGTTCCGGCCTCACCGAACCTTGGATTGAGGTGGGGTTGACTTTTACACGTCACAAATGACCCATGGATCATTTTCCTAAAGTTTAAATGAAATACTAATGCGTTTGGTCGGTTTTCAGTATGTCAGTTGTTGTTTTCACTTAAAATGTTTTCCAATTCAAATAAAAGTGAGTCACTTTGAGTTATCCCGACCACACCAAGGCTCGGATTGAGGCGTGGTTGACTCGTTAACATCAAAAATGAACCATGGATTGTTTTCCTAAAGTTTCAACGGAATCCAAATGCGTTTTTTGGTGTTTCAGTATGTCAGTTGTTGTTTTCACTTAAAATGTTTTCCATTTCAAAGAAAAGTGAGTCACTTTGAGTCATGGCGGCCACACCGAGGATTGGATTGAGGCGTGGTTGACTCATAAAAATAAAAAATGACCCATGTATCCTTTTCCTAAAGTATCAATATAATCCGAATGAGTTTGGTCGGTTTTCCGTATGTCAGTAGTTCTTTTCACTTAAAATGAAGTCCCTTTTAAACTATAGAGAGACACTTTGAGTGGTTCCGGCCACACCACGCCTCTGATTGAGGCGGGGTTGACTTGTACATGTCACATATGACTCATGAATTTTTTTCTTAATGTTTCAACGGAATCTGAATGCATTTGGTCGGTTTTCCGTTTGTCAGTTGTTGTTTTCACTAAAAATGATGTCCTTTTGAAATAAAAGAGAGACACTTCGAGTGGTTCCGACCACACTGCACCTCATATTGAGGTGGGATTGACTTGTACACATCACAGATGACCCATGTATTGTTTTCCTAAAGTTTCAATGGAATATGAATGCGTTTTGTTGGGTTTTAGTATGTCAGTTGTTGTTTTCACTTAAAATGATTTCCATTTCAATGAAAAGTGAGTCACTTTGAGACGTGGCGGCCACAATGAGGCTCAGATTGAGGTGTGGTTGACTCATACACGTCAAAAATGACCCATGGATCCTTTTACTAAAGTATCAATAGAATCCGAATGCATTTGGTCAGTTTTCCGTATGTTAGTTGTTCTTTTCACTTAAAATGAAGTCCATTTTAAACTATAGAGAGACACTTCGAGTGGTTCCGGCCTCACCGCACATCATATTGAGGTGGGGTTGACTCTTACACGTTACATATGACTCATGGATTGTTTTCCTAATGTTTCAACGGAATCTGAATGCATATGGTTGGTTTTCCGTATGTCAGTTATTGTTTTCACTAAAAATGATGTCCTTTTGAAATAAAAGAGAGACACTTCGAGTGGTTTCAGCCACACCGCGCCTCAGCTTGAGATGGGGTTGAATCATAAACGTCACATATGAACCATGGATTATTTTCATAAAGTTTCAACAGAATCCGAAGGTTTTTGGTAGGTTTCTCGTATGTCAGTTGTTGATTTCACTTACAATTTAGTCCATTTTGAACAACAGAGAGACAGTTTGAGTGGTCCCGGCCACACCGCGGCTCAGATTGAGGCGGGTTTGACTTGTACATGTCACATATGACCCATGGATCATTTTCCTAAAGTTTAAACAGAATCCGTAGGCGTTTGGTCGGTTTCTGGTATGTCAGTTGTTGTCTTCACTTAAAATTAAGTCCATTTTAAACAAAACATAGGCACTTTGAGTGGTGTCGGCCACACCGGGCCTCAGATTGAGGCGGGGTTGACTAGTACACATCACATATGAGTCATGGATCATTTTTCAAAAGTATCAACACAATCATAAGCCGTTTGATTGGTTTGGCGTATGTACGTAAAATATTGTCCATTATAAACAAAATATATATACTTGGAGTGATACCGCCCACACCGCACCTCGGATTAAGGCGGGGTTGACTCGTACACGTCACATATAACCCATGGATCCTTGTCCTGTAGTATCAATAGAATCAAAATGCATTTGGTCAGTTTACTGTATGTCAGTTGTTGATTTCAGTTAAAATTAAGTGTATTTTTAACAAAACAGAGGCATTTTGAGTGGTGTCGGCCACACCGAGCCTTTTATTGAGGCGGGGTTCACTCTTACACGTCACATTTGACTAATGGATTGTTTTTCTTAAGTTTCAATATAATCCGAATGCGTTTGGTCGGTTTGCCGTATGTCAGTTGTTGATTTCACTTAAAATTAAGTCCATTTTTAACAAAACAGAGGCACTTTGAGTGGTATCGACCACACCGGGCCTCGAATTGAGGCAGAGTTGACTCGTACACATCACATATGAGTCATGGATCGTTTTTCAAATGTATCAACACAATAAGAAGCCGTTTGATCGGTTTGACGTATGTACGTACAATATTGTCCATTTTAAACAAAAGAGGGACAGTTTGGGTGGTTTCGGCCACACCGAGCCTCAGATTGAGGCGGGGTTGACTCGTACACATCACATATGACCCATGGATCATTTTACTAAAGTTTAAACAGATTCAGAATGCATTTGGTCAGTTTTTCGTATGCCAGTTGTTGTTTTCACTTAAAATTAAAGTCATTTTGAACAAAAGAGAGACATTTTGAATGGTACCGTCCACACCACACCTCGGATTAAGGCGGGGTTGACTCGTACACATCACATATGACCCATGGATCATTTTCCTATAGTATCATCAGAATCCAAATGCGTTTGGTCGGTTTACCGTCTGTCAGTTGTAGATTTCACTTAAAATTAAGTCTATTTTTAACAAAACAGAGGCATTTTGAGTGGTGTCGGCCACACCGAGCCTCATATTGAGGCGGGGTTCACTCGTACACGTCAAATTTGACTCATGGATTGTTTTCCTTACGTTTCAATATAATATGAATGCGTTTGGTCGGTTTGCCGTATGTCAGTTGTTGATTTCACTTAAAATTAAGTCCATTTTTAACAAAACAGAGGCACTTTGAGTGGTGTCGGCCACACCAGATCTCGAATTGAGGCAGGGTTGACTCGTACACATCACATATGAGTCATGGATCGTTTTTAAAAAGTATCAACACAATCAGAATCCGTTTGATCAGTTTGACGTATGTACGTAAAATATTGTCCATTTTGAACAAAAGAGGGATAGTTTGGGTGGTTCCAGCCACACCGCGCCTCGGATTGAAACGGGGTTGACTCGTACACATCAAATATGACCCATGGATCGTTTTCATAAAGTTTCAACAGATTCAGAACGCATTTGGTCGGTTCTTCGTATGCCACTTGTTGTTTTCACTTAAAATTAAAGTCATTTTGAACAAAAGAGAGACATTTTGAATGGTACCATCCACACTACGCCTCGGATTAAAGCGAGGTTGACTCATACACGTCAAATATGACCCGTGGATCGTTTTACTGTAGTATTAACAGAATCCGAATGCGTTTGGTCAGTTTACCGTATGTCAGTTGTTGATTTCACTTAAAATTAAGTCCATTTTTAACAAAATAGAGGCATTTTGAGTGGTGTCGGCCACACCAAGCCTCTTATTGAGGAAGAGTTTACTCTTACACATCACATTTGACTCATGGATCGTTTTACTTAAGTTTCAATATAATCCTAATGCGTTTGGTCGGTTTTCCGTATGTCAGTTGTTGATTTCACTTAAAATTAAGTCCATTTTTAACAAAACAGAGGCACTTTTAGTAGTGTTGGCCACACCGGGCCTCTAATTGAGGCAAGGTTGACTAGCACACATCAAATATGAGTCATGTATAATTGTGAAAAAGTATCAACACAATCAGAATCTGTTTGATCGGTTTGGCGTATGTACGTAAAATATTGTCCATTTTAAACAAAAGAGGGACAGTTTGGGTTGTTCTGGCCACACCGTGCCTTGGATTGAGGCAGGGTTGACTCGTACACGTCTCATATGACCCATGGATCATTTTACTAAAGTTTCAACAGATTTGGAATGCATTTGGTCGGTTTTCTGTATGCCAGTTGTTGTTTTCACTTACAATTAAAGTCATTTTGAACAAAAAAGAGACATTTTGAATGGTACCGTCGACACCGCGCCTTTTATTGACATGGGGTTGACTTGTAAACGTCACATATGACCCATGGATCGTTGTAATATAGTATCAATATAATCCTAATGCGTTTGGTCAGTTTACCGTATGTCAGTTGTTGATTTCACTTAAAATTAAGTCCATTTTTAACAAAACAGAGGCATTTTGAGTGGTGTCGGCCACACCGAGCCTCTTATTGAGGAATAATTGAATCATAAACGTCAAATTTGACTCATGGATCGTTTTCCTTAAGTTTCAACAGAATCTGAATGCGTTTGGTCGGTTTTCCGTATGTCAGTTGTTGATTTCACTTAAAATTAAGTCCATTTTTAACAAAACAGAGGCACTTTGAGTGGTATCGGCCACACCAAGCCTCGAATTGAGGCGGGGTTGACTTGTATAAGACACATATGAGTCATGGATCATTTTTAAAAAGTATCAACACAATCAAAAGCTGTTTGATTGGATTGGCGTATGTACGTAAAATATTGTCCATTTTAAACAAAATACATACACTTGGAGTGATACCGGCCACACCGCACATCGGATTGAGGCGGAGTTGACTTTTACATGTCACATATGACCCATGGATCGTTTTCCTAAAGTGTAAACACAATCCGAAGGCATTTGGTTGGTTTCCCACATGTCAGTTTTTGATTTCACTTAAAAATAAGTCAATTTTGAACAAAAGAGAGGCAGTTTGAGTGATCCTGGCCACACCGTGCCTTTTATTGAGGTGGGGTTGACTTATAAACATCACATTTTACCCATGGATCGTTTCCCTTAAGTTTCAATAGAATCCAAATGCGTTTTGTCGGAGGGGAAGGGTCTAGTCGGGTATGCGGAGATGCTCGTCTACCTCTAGTACGAACCTCCCTCGTACCATTGGCCTAAGCACTGAAAGAATGGAATAATAAAAAGTGAACATACTTATGTACCCGTAAAATATACACATAGACAGCACATAGCTGCATCATTTCATAAAAAATAACACTAAGGATCAGACAAAATAGAAGCAGTCATGCAGAGTAATGACAAGTGCACATACAGATCAGAAGCAGCTAAAAAATTGTTGCATACATGCCATGTTTATTTCCTAAAACCAAGTAAAAAAAGAAAAATTATGAAACTATAGAACATGGGTTACCTCCCAGGAAGCGCTAAGTTTTACGTCTTCATCCAGATGGATGGACACTGGTCAATCGTCTTGGTCCATTAGCTCAGAACTCCTCTGCCTCTTACAAGAACTGGTGGCCGTGTCATCAAGCTCACAGGGATGCTTAGTGGGATTGATCACTTCAGGAGCGTAGCGGGCGTGAATTTGGTGTGGAAGTAAGAGAATATGGCGTTCGTCAACAGCCAGATGATGAGTCACCCGTCGTGCGAGGTCAGATGGAGACGGGACGTGCACATCGATGATCATGGAAGAGGCAGACAAGCTAGACATTGTTGGTTAAGCTGTATCCACAAATAGATTCATTTTTATATATTAGAACCTTTATAAATGTTTGTCCCATTTTTACAAACAATTAATGTGTGAAAATTGTGAAAAATAACTTATCGGATATATAAAAATGGATTTACTCATGGACATGATGCATAATATCTCAAATATTCCTCATTGGATCCCAATTTGAAATTTTAATCCATTATCAAATGTCTTATATCAATTTATTTTTATTTGGATCCTTAAGGTTGAACGCTTTTTGTAAAATCTAGCCAAGGGAGGATAGACTAGTGACTTGGAATACAATTGTATGCTATGTGGTGAAAAACAAATTATAAGCATTGTTTAGGATATTATTAAGGTGGTTTGAGGATCAAATCTATCTTTTTAGAGAAAATCCATCATGTCCAAGTTTGGTGGTCAATGTTTTGATGTGGGGGGTATTTTGTGGTTGAGGAGGGGGATGAGGGGGATGTCCAAGGTCTAAGAGGAGGGGTGGGGGGCTGTCCAGGGTCCAGGAAGGGGGGTGGGGGGCTGTCCAGGGTCAAGGAGAAGGGGAGAAGGGGCTGTCCATGGTCCTGGAAGGAGGGGGGGTTGTCCAGGGTCCATCTAGGAGGGGGGCTATCCAGGGTCCAGGGTGGAGGGTGGGGGGCTTCCTAGGGTCCAGGAAGGAGGGGGACTATACAAGGTCCTGGGAGGAGGGTGGAGGGGGGTTGTATAGGGTCCAGGAGGGGGGCTGTCCAAGTTTCAAGAAAGAGGGGGCTAGGCTGTCCAAGTTCCAAGAGGGGGGGGGACTGTCCAGGGTCCAAGAGGGGGGGTGTCTAGGGTCCATGAGGAGTGGGGGCTCTGTTAAAGGGAGGAAATCCCCAAATAATTCATTGAAAATTAACTAAACTTAATCCAAAAAACATCACAATTCCAATCCATCACCCAACCAATATCTAATTCATCCTCAACATCACTAACCTTCGAATGCCATAAACAACACAACCTAGTTTATACCAAATTAAAACAGAAAACAAAAATAATAGATGCAAAACATTAAAACTAAGTTAGTACTTACAGATTTAGAGTGTGGAACTACAATATTGTTTGATTTAAGATGGATCTGTGAGTGGAATGAGTTTCTGAGTCTTTGTATAGAGAGATCCTAGACGTTTAGGTCAAATCAAAATAGAAAATAAAAAAATAGATGAAGAACATTATTACTGAGGTAGAACTTACATATTTGAAGTGTAGAACAGAAAAAATGTTTGATTGAAGAGGATGGATGGAGTTTTGGAGACTGGGTAACGAGAGAGCGTCGGGAGACCTTCAATTTAGGGCTGTAGTCGAGCGGAGGGGGACTACAATCCAGCGGAGGGGCTACTGGACACCTGAACTGGATTTAGGGGAAAACTTTCCCAACGGTTTTAAAAAACCGTTGGGAATGTTGTCCTATACCAACAGTTTCTTTAAACCGTTGGTAAAGGTGGCATATATTCCAACATATACCAACGATTAGTGTATAACCGTTGGTAAAAGTGTATTAATTGAGGCCTATACCAACGGTTTTACGAACCGTTGGTAAATTTCTTCATAAAAGCCTCTATACCAACGGTTTTCTTAAAACCGTTGGTATACATAACCATTCCCAACGGTTTGATAAACCGTTGGGATATAAGCGTTGGTAAAAATAGGATTTCCAGTAGTGATACTCAAGAGACAAAGTAATACGATTATAGTAGTGAGGGATACTAGGGTTCAATAAAATAGTGGGAGGCATTTAAATAGTTTAATTAATTAATCAATAATGTTTAAAAGGTAAATAAAATAAAATACTAATCAATAAAATTTATTAATTTTAGATAAAATGAAAATCAACTTCGTCAGTACATTATCACTGCAATCGATTATGGATAAAGAAAATATATTGACCGACCATAACTTCCTAGAGTAGTACAGGATATTTCAAATAGTACTACACCAAGAGAGGAAGCTTTATGTGATGGATTCCTCCCTTCCCGATGGCCCCCCTTATGGAGACATCAATAAAGATACGGATAAATATAAAAATCATGTTTATGATACAGTAGATGAACAATGTATCATGTTGTCATCGATGTCCAGTCAATTTCAGAAAATGAATTGAAGATGAAGATGTCTATAAGATGCTAACTCATATATAATATTTATATCAGGATAGAGAAAGACAATAAAGTTATGATATATCTAGTGAACTGTATAGGTTTATTCTGGTAGAAGGGATTCAAGTAGGGAATTATGTACTCAATATGATCAGGTACATTGAAACACATGAAGCCCCTTGGGTTCAAACTGAACCAAGAACTGAAAACTGATCCCATTCTTACCTCTTTACCATTGATATTATAGAATTTTATTATTAATTAAAATATAAATAACATGAAAAAGTTACTCCAAGATCTATTGGATTTAGTTCCCCAATTTGGTAAGGATACAAAGAATACCAGTTCTTTAGTCCTTATGGTGAACAAGAGGAAGAAGGGAAATGCTAAGGGGTCTAAGGCTAGTCCAAGATAAAGAAAATGATGCAACTTAGTTCCAAAAACCCAAAGATATAAAGGGAGGGAAATGAGTATGGGGATTTCAACTTTACATGTGGAAATAAATACCACTGGAAGAAAAATAATAGAGCTATAAAAAAGAAGCAAGGCGACACTTCTACTTTAGGTATTTTTGTCATTGAATGAAATCATTCTTTATCTACACGTTGGATACTGGATATAACATGTGGCTCACACATTTGTATTCATATAAAAGAACCAAGTATATTCCATAAGATAGAAAAGGGAGAGGTGTATCTATGATCTACTAATGATGTGAGACTAGAAGCCCTGGTAGTTGGATATTATCACCTAAATTTTCGTAGTGGTTCTGTTCTTGTATTAAATAATTATTATTATGTTTCTTAATTTATCAGAAACATAATATCTGTTTTGAGTTTGGACACCATGTGATTTTATTTTAGTTTTGTAAATAAATGTCATCTCTTTTATAAGGAAAACATATGTTATGGTATGGAACATATTAATAATGAATTGTATATAAGTGAACTCAAAAACCCTATAATGGAAATCAATGGAAAAAACTCACAAAAATGACTCATATAAAACCCATCTATGGAACTTCAAGCTTGGTCTTGTAAATGAGAAATATTTAAAAAAAAATCAAATATGGTTTTTAGACTTTAATGAGTTAAAATCCCTAGATGTATGTCACACTTATTAACAAGGGAAAATGACCACACCACCCTCCTCTAGGAAATCATTAAAAGACAATGAATTACTAAAATTGATTAATACTGATGTATGTGGTCCATTTCTAGTAGAAAAAATGGATGAGTTTTCATACTTCATTAATTTTTTTGATGACTATAGTAGGTAGGTATAATGACTTGAGATTTTCAATTATAACATTTTTACAAAATATTTATTTCATTATATAAATAAACACCTAATAACTGTAATATTTTAGTTCCTTTAGAAACTTGGAAACATAAACACTGGTCTATAAGTGATTTACATTATCTCCCACTTAGTTATTCACAACTAGAACCCTTATTATACATATCACACATGATACATATCATAATAACCTAGGGAAAGGAAACATAATAAATAGTGATCTCAGATGCTCCGTAAGTGAAAACAAGGGGAATATGTAAGCATAACATGAACATAAGGGCATGAAAACATGATAATAACATTTTAAAACTATAAAATTCAAATCAAATATCATAATATCGAGTCATGGAATAAATATTGACAGTTCATAATACCTAATTCATAAGGTAATTGAAGAACATGATCCATGATAGGATAAGATGTGTAATTTGTGGCATACACATAAGCATAGAAAATCATTTCTATATTAGTCAAGGCTCATTGTCAAGACCATCATAGAAGACACATTCCTTTACTGAACTGGGTTCACTCCCTATTCCATCCTTGTATTATTGAACCAGGTTCATTTTCCATTCCATCCCTATCTTATTGAACCAAGTTCACTCTATATTCCATTCATGTCTATCTACTGAGATATAAATTTTTACCCAATGCATTGGAGGGATATATAGGTCCCACTCGTTATACAATGAAATCAAACAGATGTGTGCCCTAAGATTATAAAAATTCATCATATCATAACCCATGAAATGAAATGGGTATCAAAACCATTTCATCATATCATTACTTGTAGAAAAGTGACATGTTTCATAATCATTTCATTATAGAATAATCCATGAAAATAAGTGAGTTTCATAAGCATTTCAAATTAATATAACCTCTGACAGATTAATAGGTTTCATAAAAATCATGTAATAAAAACTTAATCCATTTAGAGGAATAATATAAATGGTATCCTTGGATCATATTCCAAGTAAGAAATATGTAACACCAATGAATGTCATCATAGTTGTAAAATAATTTTGAATGATCATTTAAAACATTTATTGAGGAAAATATTCTTTCAAATTTGAAAAATGATTTTGAAAACATAAATAATTTTTAAAACATTTTTCTTTGAAAATAAAATAGAAAATTTATAACAGAATTTTTGAATCAATGATTGTTCCTGACGTTAGAAAATTCCGTTCATGTCACACACGTTAAAACAAATATTCCTTTCACATTTCCAGTAAAATCCAAACAGGCTTTGTTTTGGAAAATTACATGAAGATTACTTTAAAAAAGTTTAGTAAAAAGTAAAACATGGATAACATATGTCTTTTAAAAATAATAAGAGAGTAATAAATAATTTTTGATAACATTTGTAGAAAACTTGGTTTTGAAGGGAAATATATTTTTGACCGAAAATAGATAAATTTGGATTTTATTAAAAACATTTTCTCAATTATCTTAAGTACCAAATAGTGGGAAAATGGTACCATTACCTAAATATATCATGAATAAAGAGAGGATAATAAAATTTATGAAAATTATTGAGATTTAGATCATGATATTTTAACATTGTATACTTAATCTTAAATAATCTCGATAAACGATGAGATTATAACCTAAAATCTTCACCACTTTGGTAACATTGATTCATAAGAACCATGAAGTAATAACATGTAAAGAAATATAAAATACCACTATGATGACTAAATTAATGATATTACATTTCAAATGGATGTATATACACCTCGTGAAAGAATATAGGTGCATAACATAACATACATCTCAATGAAGGAAAATTGAGACAAAATTCCTTTACCGATTTGGTAACTTTTGAACCCTAAAATCCATGAAAGAGAGACACTCAAATGGATATGAAAATAACAATAAATTTTATTAGAAAAAAAATAAAATAAATTCATGGGAATTATATAAAAAAATAGAAGAAAGTGATGATGAATATAGCATGTGTCTTACAAAAGTAAAAAAGTGAGATGAAAATCCCTTACCTTAAGTCTTAACTCTTATCACACTCGTTGAAAAATACTATATAATAAATATAAGTTTATTATACATATTTCATAGAACCATATTAATATATATCATATCATATATTATTTTATTATGACCTTTTATTACCCATTTATTAACAATTCCATGTTAAAGTTACGTTTCAGGTAATAACCTTTTTATTTTTCACAAATGTTTTGATTTGTTATATTTTTTATTATATTACATTAATAATGATTTAATCATCTCCAAAATGATAAAAATTATGTAAATATCATATATATTCAGTATATATTTATTTATATTAATCCATAAAATTTAGCGATAGGAATTGAAATACACCGTTCATGGAGATGGTAGATCGTACGCACACATGAATTCTATTTCCATTTTCTTGTCATATTTAAAGAAAGAAAAGTAATATATATATATACACACACACACATATATTATCATTAAAGTAGAATTTTTATTTCAGTTATATCACATATGTCTATTAATTCCATCCTTAATACATTCCATGTAAATCATGAGAGAATCACATCACTTTGCGAGATAGTAGTCCACTATACACAAGAACAACATTATCGTATTCCCACAAAATAAAAAATATAAAGGTATGAATTATATAATGATAAAATAAGAATAAATAAATCATAAATAAATCATAAATATCATAAATATCATATATAAATAGTATTTATATCATTATGATCAACCTTTAAAGGTGGTAATGGAAAAACGAAGGACACCAGTTCATGAGGTGGTAATCTGTCATACACACGGAAGATGATTTCTTAACAAAATTGATGATAGTGCATGTTTTTTAGGTAACATCCTTAACATAGAATCATATATTTATATTTAAGATACTTATTTTATTATATAAGAATGATATAAAAATAATTTAAGGTTTTTGAAGAAGTAATAAAAAAATGGTCGTTGATGAACATTACCTCTTTGTCATGTATCTTTTTTTGGCTTGCACCAAAGGCATTCATTTGTTAGATATATGCACAAATTAAGGCTTATAGGATGATATTAAGTAAGTTGAGAAGTTATTTGGGTAGTTAGTGGCAGAACCAATTGGTTTTAAAGGTGTGAAGTTAGGGGGTGACATTTTATAATGGAGGTGAGTGGCACATTTGTAATTTTTTGAAAGAGAGGATTCCACCCAAGTTTTTTTAATGTAAAGTGTCTCCAATAATGAAAAAATCTTGATACTATAATTAGTAATTTATAAATATGGATATTCAATGGGGTTTGGACATGTTTATAGGTCATTTTCCTCTTAATTGTAATGTTTATCCCCTTGGTAAACTCATTTTCTCTTAAACATCATGATTAATTTTAATTTTTTTCACTAATAATTTTGTTCAAAAATTAATTTGGAATTATTATAAATTAGAAATTATTATTATTAAAAATATTTAATACATTTTAAAAAATTAAATTCATAGAATTGTTAGAAATTAATTTAAACATAATCCTACAGACATGTTGGGAAAGTGGGTTTTTAAAGTGAAAAGATAAAAATTTTACAAAGTTTTTTATATTAAATTTCAGCACTAAATTTATTTGAGTGACCTAAATTGGATTAATATATGTATAATTTAAATAAATATACTTTTAAACTAAATTAAAATATAATTTTACTATATAAATAAATGAAATGAAATAGTAGTTTTCAATTAAAATTCAATATTTTTCACCATTCATAAAAAATGAAACTTTTCAGAAAAATCCTGAAAATTAACCCTAAGATAATTTTGAAATTATGAATTCAAAAATTAATTTTATTTTATCAAATTAATTTTCTAAAATTTTAAAAAATTAATTTTATTATTGTTTACAAAAACACATAAAAATAGTTTTTGAGAATATAGTATTTTCAGAATATATAATGACTTTAACAAAAATTATGTATTTCATTATCAATATGTTTTATTTATATAAAACTATTATATTTAAAAATTAGATATTACTATTAATATTATTAATTTTAATGACTATGTTATAATTGTAGGGTTTAAATAACTATATTAATAATATATCGTTGTTTTGTTAAAACTCAGTGTCGCATGTAATGAAAGCTAAGATGGTGTTTCATGTAGCGCAAGATTATCTTGGTGTTTCATATAATGAATTCTTAACTTACCATAGCATGTAATGAAAGACATCAAATAAATTTAAATTTATTCGAAAAATAATTTCATAAAAACTCAGGGTGTTACATCATACCCCCCTTAAAATGAATTTTGACCAAGAAATTAATCACTTTGATACAAAAAATGAGGATACAACTACCTCATCATATAATCAAGTTCTCACATAGATTCCTCAAATTGTCGATTTCACGAAAAAACGTTAACTAGGTGAGTGTTCTTGTTTTGTAGAAATTTCCCTATATGACCCTAAATCTCCACTAGTTGTTCCTCATAAGAGAGATCTTTCTTCAGTGGTATGATCTCTAAGTTCAGTACATGTGAATGGTTAGGTATATATTTCCTTTGGATTTACACATGAAACACAACGTGGACTTGATAGAGGTTTTGTGGAAGCACCAACAGATTAGATACTATCCTGATATGACCAAGATTTTCAAATGGACCTAAATACTTAGGGATTAGTTTCTATTTCTTCCAGAAACTCCTAATATTCTTCCATAGAGAAATTCTTAGAAACAAATTATCCCAAACTTAAAATTATAGATCTCACTGGTGATTTTCAGCACAAATGTTTTTCCAACTTTGAGATGCCTTAATGTGCTTCTAAATGACTCCAACCTTATCTTCTATTTCTATAGCTATCTCATTTCCCAATAGCTTTCTTTCTCCAAATTTATTCTAGAACATTGGAGCTCTATAATTTATTCTATAGAGGGCTTCATAATGAGACATCTGAATGCTTGAGTGAAAGATATTGTTGTTGGAAAACTAAACTGGAGGAAGGTGTTGATCCCAACCACATTTAAAATCCAAAGAACATGATCTTAACATATCCTCTAGGGTTTTAATTATTCTTTATGACTTCTCATCTATTTTAGGATGATACACTGTGCTAAAAATCAATTCTGTATCAAGAGATAACTAAATACTTGACCAGAACATTGAGGTGAACCTCATATATCGATCATATATAATGTAATGTGGTACTCCATGAAACCTTAACACTTCCTTAATGTATATCCTAGAAATATAATCCAAAGATAATTCTTCTATAAAAGTGATGAATTGTGGTGACTTAGTAAGTTGATCGACTATAACCCATATAACATTATGCCCTTTAAAGATTTTGGGAATTCCAATGAAAAAGTCCATAGTGATGTTATCCCATTTCCATTATGGTATGGGTAATGGATGCAATATCCCCTTAGAATATTGTCTTTAATCCTTAACTTTTTGACATACCAAGCACCAAGATACAAAATCTATGATATCTCTCTTCATTCCATCCCACCATAAGTATTCTTTCAAATCTCTATACATCTTTGTTCTTCTATGATGAATAGATACTAAAGAACTATGATATTCCTCTAATAACTCCTTCAAGTTTGGTATGGAAGGAAAAAATACACGGTTCCTAAACCTCATCATCCCATCATAATCAAGGTTAAACTCTGGATCATTTCTAAACTTCTTTTGATGATCTACATCTTCCTTATGTTCTTATTTAATCTTATCTTAGATAGATGGTTGGACATTCAATTAAGAAAGATAATAATTTTTCACCTTCCTTCAGGATTTCCAGATTCATCCTTCAAAAATGTAGAAATATAGTATTTTTTTTATCCCAATCATGGATAAGGTATCATCATCCTTTTGAATCAAATCATCAACCACCTTGTTCACTTTCCTAGGGTGGTAATGTATTGAGAAGTAATAATACTTTTTCATCTCTAACCATCTTATATGGTTCATGTTCAACTCATTTTGTGTAAATATATATTTCAAAATTTTATGATAAAATATATCTCATGATTTTCTCCATAAGGATAACGCCACTATCTTTAATGAAAAAATTACCTCAGCTAACTCCAAATCATGAGTTGGATAATTTTTCTCATGAATATTTAATTTTTGTGATCCATAGGCTATAAACTTGTTATACTCTATAAGAAAACATGACAAAACCTTCTTGGATGCATCAATATAGATTAAAAACCCTTCCCCACAACAGGGTAATGTAATCATAGGCGCACTGACTAACCTTCTCTTTAGTTCCTTGAAATATTCCTCACATTAATTTTTCCATTGAAACTTGGATACCCTTTAAAGTTAACATAGTCATAGGATTAGATAGTCATGTAAAAATTCTCCTCAACTAATATATAATAACAATATAAACTAAGAAAACTAAGGATCTTAATCACCATGGGTGGTCTAGGCCAACATTCAATATCCCCCCTCTTTTATGGATCTAATGATATTCCCTCTATTTAGATTATATTACCCAAAAATAAAACTTTTTGCATTTGAAATTCGCACATTTTAAAATTTTCATATAGTTTTTCTTTCATTAGTGTCTTTAGTGAAATTCTCAAGTAGTCATCACATTCCTTCTTTATCTTTGAATAGATAATAATACCATATATAAAGACTACAACAAATTGATCAAGGTAATCTCTAAAGTCTTTGTTAATTAAATCCATGATGATAACAGGGTAATTAGTAAGATTAAAAGGAATCACTAATATTCATAGTGTTCATACCTTGTAAGAAATTACATCTTAGGTATATCCTCTTTCTTGACCCTCAATTGATGATATCCAAAATAAATTTAAATCTTATAAAAGTACTGAGCTCCAAATAGTTGATCAAACCAGTTATCAATACAGGGAAGAGGATACCTATTTTTAATTGTGATCTTATTCAGCTCTTGATAATCAATACAAAGTCACATCGATCCATCTTTATTTTTCATAAAAGAACACGTGCACCCCAAGGTTACACAATTGGATGAATGAATCCCTTGTCAAGACTTTCCTTGAGTTGCTTCTTCAATTCATGAAACTTAATTAAGGCCATAATATAGAGAGTACTAGAAATTGGTGTGGCACCAGGTATGAGTTCTATTGATAACTGGACTTCAAATTTTAGTGGAAGACTAGGAAACTATTCCATAAAGACACTAAAAAATTCCTGGACAACATGCATATCATCGATGCCAATTTTCTCCTTAACCATTTGAGATAAATGACCCCTATGAATGAGAATTAAGACCCATACATTGGATGCAATCTCCATCGAATGTTCACAGTTATTGTCACATTTATATATGATCATAGTATGGTTTGGAATATCAAATGAAACTTCCATTCCTTAATAATTAATGCAGGATTTATGTAGATAAAGACAATCCATGCCTAGTATTACATCAAAATTCAACCAAATGAATAATAGAAAGTTTTTTCAGAATTAAATTCCAACCAAAATCAATCAGAGATGAATCATAGGCTTGAGATTCAATCATTGTACTATTAGGGGGGGTTTTATTTCTAATTATACATAATTTTTTTGGGAGACATATTGATACACTTATAAAATTATTTAGATATGAAATAATGGGAAGATATAGTGTCAAATAAGACATTAACAGTTCTAGAGTGGATGGTAAGTATACATTTCACCATGTAGTTATCTTACCTTTCAAAAGAAATAGTGATCACATGTGATTTCCCCTTTTCCCTTGACTTAGGAGGTTGCTGACGTTGATCATCATCATTAACCCTCAGGTTTGGGCACTGGTTATCCTAATACCCATTCTCAGTACACTTGAAGCACTAAAGTGTAGGAGATTCATTCTGGTAAAATTTATCTATATTCACATCATTAGATAACTTCTTCCCATAACTTCAGTAATAAATTTCCTGATGGATTTCCCTTCCACACTTAAAACATTTACTATTCCCCCTAAGGAAATTTACTCAATGCTTATTCCCACACTTAGAAAATAAAGGAAAAATCATATTTTTCTCTCCACAGTTCTTAGATTTTACTTCTAAATACATCTTTATTTTCTTGTTAAAACCATGAGATTGATATGTAAATCCAACTTCCATTTCCAAATTGATTCCAAATCAAACAATCTATTCATATATATAGATGTATTTTATGGAAAAAACCCTTATGATAATTGGTTTTATGCCATTGAAGAATCAATCAACCTTACTTTCAGGTTGGATGATAATACCTAAAGTGTACCTCTTAAGTCTTGTAAATTTTTCCTCATAGGTACCAAAAAATTCATCATCCTTTATCCTTAGATCTAAGAACTCTTTCTCCATCTTCATACTGACAATACAAGGAAAGTAATAATTGAAAAATAAGTTCTTTAACTTGTCTCAATCCATGGAGTCAATTTATTCTTATTGACTCATATTCTTGATAAGAGTCCACCATTGATTCACTTAACCTTCCAAACAGTAGACAACCAAAATGAATTTTTCATGTTCCAAACATTGGAGAATGGAAAATATCTTTTTAAGTTGTACTGATCCATTATTCATAAAATAATCAATTAGAAGATCCACTGAAATAAGGTGGATGTTGCCTCATAAAGGACTCAACATAATGTTGTTCCATCCTTTTTTCATTTGGAATTTCATCATTATTCATAGCTTAAGAAAGTTGTGTGAGCCTAGAAATTATATTTTTCATTCCATCTCCCATAACATTTTGATTCTCAGGAGGAAAATAATTGAATTTTTCATCACACTCAACATTAAAAGAGTTCAGGTTTCATCAATTGAATAAAACCAAAAATCATAAAGTAAGAAACAATGATCATAGTGGGGAAACTATATAATCAAGGAAATCACTTATAGGATTCCTAAATTATGACACCTTCTTTAATCTATGAAACTTTAGGTTTATCCAAGGTTATTAATATCCATATTCTATTTAAATACTTCATGATTTTTAATAAAGAGTTTGTGAATTTCCAAAGCATATCCCCTAGGAGTGTTAAAATAGGTGTGTAGTAAGTCCCATTATCAAGCACCAGTTCCTGACCGAGTCAACCTTAATATGAGGTTTGGGGGGGTTAACATAGGTATATATTTTATAGATCCACATACCTTTTTAGTATCTAGATATGGATGTATTTCTAGAAAACCACTCACTCGACCATTTTTCAAAATTCCAGGTCATTTTCATATACTTTGACTCATCCTTAAACTTATCCTTAGACATGCCCTTAGCGATATCACAAAGGTTTTCTTATCATAGTTTTCAAAGGTTAAATAAACCTTTTCTTTGATACTAACTATAATTACCTAAGCTTTTTATACAAAGATGTTACATAATTTTTGTGAAATATTTATTTCATTACATAAATACATGCCTGAGAACCATAATAGTTTAGTTCCATTAGAAACTTGGAAACATAAACACTGGTCCATAAGTGAGATATATTATCTCCCACTATGTTATTAATAACTAGAACCCTTGTTAGAAATATCATATATAATAAATATCTTCATAACCTAGGGAAAGGAAAAATAAGAAAGGGTGATCTCAGATGATCAATGAGGGAAATAAAGGGAGATACGTAAGAATAACATGAACATAAGGGTATAAGAACATGATCATAACATTTTAAAACCATACCCTACATATTAATTATCATAATTAGGAGTCAGGGAATAAATATTAGTAGTTCATAAGACATGAGTCATTAGGTAATAAAAGAACATGATCTATAAGAGCATAAGATGTGTAATTTGTGGAATAAACATAAGCATAAAATATTATTTCCATATTAGTCAAGGCTCACTTCCAAAACCATTAGAGTAGAAAAATTCCTTTACTAAATCGGGATCACTCCCCATTCTGTCCCTATATTTTTGAATCGGGTTCACTTCTCGTTATTTCCATATCTTACTGAACTGAGTTCCATCCATGTTCCAGTCCTATCTATCTCATGAGATATAAATAATTACCCAATTCGTTAGAGGGATATATAAGTCCCACCCATAACATAATGAAATCATACATAGTTTTTCCATAAGATTATAAAAATTCATCAAATCATAACCCATTAAATGAAATGGGTATCATAAAAATTTCATTATATTATAACATATAGAAAAGAGATATATTTAATAATCATTTCATTATAGAATAACCTATGGAAAGAAGTGGGTTTCATAAGAATTTCCTCATGATATAACCCATGGAAGATAAAAGGGTTTCATAAAAATCATACAATAAAAGCATAATCTAGTCAAAGGAATAATATGAATGGTATCCATGGATTATATCACCTATAAGTCATAGGCAACACTAATTTATGTCATATTAGTTGGAAAATAATTTTGAAAGATAATTTAAAACATTTCTTGAGGAAAACATCCTCTCCAATTTGGAAAATGAATTTTAAAGCATAAAACATTTCAAAAACCATTTTTAATTAAAAATAAATTTGAAAAATTATAAATTAAGCTTCAAATAAATTATTGTTCATGATGTTGGAAAATCATGTTCATGATATACATGTTAAAACTAAGATTCCTTTCACATTTTCGAAAAAATAAAAACCCGCTTTGTTTTAAAAAAATTCATATAGATTACATTCAATTTTTATTTAAATAGTAAAACATGGGTTAGAAACATCTTTTAAAAATCATAAGAGAGTAATAAAAAAATTATTTTTTAGAAAACATGGTTTGTAAGGAAAACAGATTTCTGACCAAAAATATAAATAGAGTTGGATATTCTTAAAAACATTTTCTTAATTATATTAAGTACCAAAGAGTTAAAAAATGAGACAATTACTTCTAGATATAATTAATAACTATAGGATAAGAAAATTCATGATAATTATTGAAAGGTAGATAATGCAATTTCAACATTTGAGACTTAATCATAAACAATATCGATAAATGATGAGATTGTAATATAAAATCTTTAGCACTTTGGTAACATTGATTCATAATAACCATGAAGTAATAACATATAAAGAAACTTAAAATATGACTTGGATGAATAAATTCATGATATTACATGTAAAATTGTGTTATATACACCTTGTGAAATAATATAGGTTCATAACATAATGTACGTCTCAAAAAAGGAAAATTGAGACAAAATCCCCTTACCGATTTGGTACCTTTTGAACCATAAACCCCATTAAAGAGATATCCTAAAATGGATATTTAAATACCAATAAATTTTATTAGAATAATCATAAAATAAATTCATGCGAATTATATACACCACATATAATAAATATTTAGTGAATATAGCATGTGTCTCACAAAAGTAAAAAGTGAGACATAAATCCCTTATCTTAAGTCTGGACTCCCATTGTACTCATTCAAACATACCATATAGTAAATATAATTTTATTATAAATATTTAAAAGAATAATATTAATATATATCATACAATATATGATTTTATTATGATATTTTATTACCCATTTATTAACAATTCCATGTTAAAGTTACGTTTTGGGTAATAATCGCTTTGTTTTTCGTAAATTTTTTGATTTGTTATATTTTTTATTATCTTAATTTAATAATTATTTCATGATATATAGAATTATAAAAATGATAAAAATATCATATATATTCATTATATATTTATTTATATCAATCCATTGAATTTAGTAATAGGAAACAAAATACACCCTTTATTAAGACGGTAGACCGTACGTATGCATGCACGATGTTTCCATTATCTTATCATATTTAATGAAAGAAAAGTAAATTCTATATATATATATATTATAATTATATTATAATTTTTTATTTCATATATATATATCACATATTTCAATTAAATCCATCCTTAATACATTCAATGTAAAGCGTGAATGAATCACATCACTTCGTGAGGTGGTAGTCTGCCATACACATGAACAACGTTATCGTATTCCCAAAAAATGGAAAGCATGAAGGTATATGTTATATAATTTTTTTAAGAAGTATAAAAAAATAATACATATAATATTTATCATAAATATAATATATAAAAATTATATCCATCATTATTCCCAATCTTGAAAGGTGGTAATGGAAAAACGAACGACATCGGGTTTACAAGGCGAGATAGTCCACCATACACATGAATGATGATTTCATGACCAATTTGATAGAATTGTATATTTTTTTAGGTATTAAACTTAACATAAAAAAATATCAGTATATTTAAGATACTAAGTTTATTATATAATCATGATATAAACATAATTTAATGGGTTTGAGAAAAAAATAAAATAAAAATGTTGGTTGATGAACGTTACCTCTTCTTCAGGTATCTTCTTTTTGTTTGCATAAAATGTGTTAATTGGTTGGATTTATGACCAAGTAAAGGATTATATAATGATATGAGGTAATTTTAGAATTTAATTTTTCAGGTCTTGGTAGAACCAATTGGTTTTGGAGGTATAGAGAGAGTGGGAGAAGGGGTGACCTTTTATAAGGGAGGTGAGTTGCACTTTTGTAACTTTTTGAAAGGGTAGATTCCACCCACTTTTTTTGTAAAGTGGATAAAATAATGGAAAAATATATATAATATAATGTAAAAGTTATAATTATTTCCATAAAATGGGTTTTTGACAAGTTTCTAGGTTATTTCTCCCCTTAAGTTTAAAGTTTAGTCCCCTAATAAACTCAATTTTCTCTTAACCGTCATGATAAATTTTAACTATTTTCACTAATTATTTTGGTCAAAAAATAAGTTTGACCTATTATAAATTATAAATTATTATTATTACAAATATATAATCCATTTTCAAAATTTAATTCATATAAATGGTAGAAATTCATTTAAAAATGTTCCCACAGACGTGTTGGGAAAACGAGTTTTTAATGAGAAAAAGATCAAAAGTTTACAAAGTTTTTTATTTTTATTTCCAATAAGAAATTGATTAAAATGAACTAAATTTGATTAATATATATATAATTAAACTAAATATACTTTAAAACTAAATTAAAATATAATTTAACTATCTAAATAAATTAAACAGAAAGACAGTTCTCAATTAAAATTCAGTATTTTTACCTATACATCAAAAAATGAAACTTTTTTGAAAAATATTGAAAATACACCCTAAGATATTTTTGAAATTATAACTTCAAAAATGAAGTTTATTTTATCATATCCATTTTATAAAACTTCAAAAAATTAATTTTATTATTTTTTCACAAAATGACATAAAAAGAAGTTTTTTCAGAAAATAGTATTTTCCAAACATATCAAGAATTTATAGAAAATTATGTATTTCATTATATTTATGTTTTATTTATATAAAAAAATATATTTTAAAAATATTATTACTATTTATATTACTAATATTAATGTCTAGGTTTTAACGGTCATGTTTAAATTACAATATTAACAATATATCATTGTTTTGTTAAAACATAGTGCCACATGTAACACAAGTTAACCCAAGGTTGTTTGTAACAAAAGCTTATCTTGGTGTTGTATATAATTAAATATTAACTTATAGAAGTTTTAAACCCAATATATAAATGAAATTTTAATTTTTTCAAAAAACTTTCATAAAAAACATAGGGTGTTATAGTATAGATATATCTACTTAATGTGGTATAAGTTAGAATCCTTTCTGATATTTAATGAATATCAGCATGAAGTAGAATACCATCTTTGTAAGAAGATTATGGAACTTATATTAAACTGAGGTAGAGAGTTTCTTAACCAATATTTTATTAATCACTTAAAGAAGTATGGGATAATACCCCAACTCACTCCTCCTTATACACCTCAATTGAATGGTGTTAGTGAAATGCTGAGTCAGACCTTTCTTGACATGGTTAGACTTATGATGAGTCAAAAAAATCCTCCATTATCTGTTTGGGGATAGGAATTTTAGATAATGGAATATGAACTTAACCAAGTACCAACTAAATAAACAGATGGGTTTCCATATGAGCTTTGGTATGGAAAGAAAACCAATATATCATATTGTAAGAACCCGAGTCTTCTTTTTAGGTATGATTTTATTTTTCTAGTGTTTTTGAGAAAACGAGGGGTTTTTGGAAATTTTTTTTAAGTACACGCCGTATACTTTATGAGTACACGTTGTGTACTCAGTTTCCGTGGGTATCCGGGTGTTGGTCGTGTAGTGGCCATGCACACTGCCATGTGTGGTGACATAGAGACCACCTAATATGAGGAACGATGGAGGAAAGTACACACTGTGTACTTCTAAATTACACGTCATGTACTTTATTTTTTTCATTAAACGGACCAGGGCGACGTCTAATCGACAGAAACATTTTCTTCTCCACTGAACTCGACTGAGAGTGTTTGTACGACGTGGATCTTCGTCGAGCCCTCGATTGAGCTTCCATTCTCCAAATCGGACTCCGTCAGTTGTGTTGGAATCGCATCAGTGAGTTCTCTATTCTTCTTTAACACCTTCTTCTGATTCCTTCTCTCTCATGAGAAATCGTGGGTTGAATGTTTTGATCATTTTTGTAGATCTACCATGTTCTTGTAAAATTCAAGGATTTAGGCTCACTTATATCGATCCTACAACACCGAGGTAGGTGGTTTGTGCCTTTCTATTGAAATTCATTGAGTTATATGTGCAAAGGTGCCCAATACCCTTGAATGGGGTATTGCGTGTTTACTGTTTTAGCCCTGTTGATTGCCTGCTATGCTTCTATTCTTGAATAGATTTTAATTGAATGAGAATAGGGTTGATTTCTATGCTTTGGAGGTTTTGCACATACACGATTTCCTGTTTTGACCGTTTGGTATTGTTTTCTTGTTAGGCTGTTTACTTACCATGACTAGTATTGTTAGGATGGAGTGATTGTTCATCTGCCATGCTGTTATACTATAGATTGCTAGCTAGGTAGTTTTTGAGGGTTACTTTGGCCGATACGCATTTATATGCTTACTTGACATACACCAGGCCATGAGAACCTGGTGTAGTAGACCATAGGGAGAATGGACTTAAGAGATTATCTAGAGTGTTTGTTTACTTTTACGATGCGAGACCATAGGGGGAATTGACGTAAGTTCTTCCTCAGAGTGTCTATAGTTCCTCGATTCGGGCTACATGGGAAATGTGACTAAGTGCTTCCCCAGAGCACCTTTAGTTACCAATAATAGACCATAGGAGGAATTGATGACAAGTGCTTCCTCAGAGAGTCTATGATTAAGCTGATCCAGAGGGGTTATACTGAGTGTACTTCCCAGAGGGTTGCTTGTGTTGTTAGGTAGGACCAGAGGGGATAGTATGTGAGTACTTCCCAGAGGGTTACCTATTTTGTTATCTTCTTGCATGGGTTGTTTTGGTTGAATTAGAGGGGTTAGGCTGAGAGTACTTCCCAGTGGGCTACCTTCTTTGTTTACCTACTTACTTGATATATTGAATTGAATGCAATTGAAACTGTGGATTGTTTACTGCTGAGTACTTACTTATTTACTACTTTCCTTACTTATTACCTACCATATATTCACTGATTTTTAGGCATAGATCTTGTGGTGGTTTCCTACTGGGATTTAGTCTCACACCCTATTTGGGCCATGATTTTGAGCCCAAACATATTATATTGTTGTATTTATAGATAAGGGAAAGCTCCCTTCTACTTCAGGCACTTGATTGCATTGGATCTAGAGAGCATGGGAACAAGCTTAGTCTTGCGATGATGTGGAGATGTTTATTGATTTTCTTGTACTTTTTTTAGTACTTTATTTCAGCATTGTGATTTGTTTGGCTCTTTTCCTATACATATGTATCATGAATCATATATATATATGTGCTCTAGCTGTTCTTTCATCAGTCTTCTGATGTTTACTGTTGTTGGTATATTTATTGATTCCACTATTGTATATTTGTTTTACTTATGTTGTGTTACTCTGCCAATGATGGCATAGTTTCCCCACTATCACACCCAAGGCCCTTGATGCTAGTCGGCAGCCTCTGGAATTCGGGGAAATGCGCTTGAGGCCATGTGATCAACCGAGTACGAGGCGCCTCTGGGAGGATTTTGGAACCAGGACGTTACAAAGTGGTATCAAAGGAATTATTTTCTCTTGACTTACTATTTGGAGCCTATAAACAGGGATATGAAGGAATTGGTACTTGGAAATAAATTGTGCCTGGGAGTAGCTAACCCGCGTACAGGGAAAAGAGAATCTACCTCATTAATTGAAAGTTTTATGGTTTTTCAATTATTACTATTGATTTGATTTCACCTTGAGTGATTCACATGTTTTGTGCTGTTATTTTTGATGATATTGAGGTTCTATTTATATTGCAACCTAATGAGATGAGGGTATTCTATCTCATGCATCATATAAGCACTTTCTAGAATCACATTTCATGAATTATTACCATGCCATTTAGGTTGCATTAGAGATTTCATGTTGTTGTAATAGATGTTGTGCCAGATATGCATACTGTTGTGATATATGTCTTGATAAAAATACATACTGTTTGACAGGGTATTGGTTGTGTAAGGATTTGTTTGAATGAACACCAAACTTTGGTTCTTGAGGTGTTATGGGCCCTCATGTACCGGAATTTGGTGGATCATTGATCTTTTATGCTTGTTTATAACACGTATAAGATGCCAAACTTTGATTAGTGGGGAGTATGGGCCCTTACGGATCGAAATTTGGCACTTAAATGATCGTTTTACTGTTTTTTTGGGCTACAAAGTAGTTTCTAAGGCTTACTGTCTGGAAAAACCCAGAATACACGCTGTGTAATGATGAATACATGCCTTGCGTTCTTCTGTTCGAGAAGAAACTATTTTTCTTAAGTACATGCCATGTACCATATGTACACATAGTGTAGTCTCTATCCATGTCTCAGACTGTGTGGGTAGAGACACAGGGTTTGGAAATCTTTGGTAGGACACGCCGTGTACCGGATGTACACACCGTGTTGTAGAACCGTGTAATCGGATGTGTCACTAACAACATAGGATGGTTGAGTCTTCTCTAATGCACGCCGTGTTAGTCTTAAACATGCCGTGTAGTGTAATACTTGGAATTCATCCATGTCACTAACAACATGGGTCAAAAAAATATTCCTAGTACACGCCGTGTCCATCTGGAACACGTTGTGTAGTGTGAGCCATGTATCCAGTCGTGTCCCTAACAACACGGGTCAGTGAACCTCATCTAGTACATGTCGTGGATGGAACTAACACGCCGTGTAGTCTTTTTCTATGAGAACCGTGTGGCCTAGTCATGTAGAAGGACTCGGGCAGGGGAGGAGGATTCAAGTACCTGCCGTGTGTAAGGACAACATGCCGTGTATGGGGTGTTACACGACCAGTTTTGGGCAGAGGTACACGCTCGTGTGAATGGATTATAGGAACATGACATGTAGGTAAGTATACATGTCATGTATCCTTGTTTTGAAAAACATGAATGGTTTATTTCTCCAATTCCCTTCTTACACACCTAAGTTTCAGTCCATGTTAATCTTGATCTAAGGTGTGTACTTGACTTTGCAGAGTCATGCCACCGAGACGTCCTTCGGTTGTACGCCAGTTATAGGACAATGATCAGACACTGGACATGACTGATCAAGGACTACCTATAGATCCTCCAGTTGTGCCAGTCTTGGCACCAACCATCATTCTGGACACAAGTGCTGATGCACAGTTCTGAGAGGGATTTATGAGGTTCATGCAGACCTTCCACAGAGTACCGCATCCTACCCCATCTATGGAAGAGTTGACGTGCGTTTTCCACCAGTATAATCCTCCCACCTTCACAGGGGAAGGAGGACCTCAGACTGTAGATTCATGGTTAGAATCCATGCTTTCTATCTTTGATCATCTGGAGAGGCCTTTGTAGAGGAGGGTCAAGCTCGCTACCTATATTCTTTGGGATTCCACCAAGAGATGGTGGGATGTGATATCACAGGTGGGACACCAACAAGTTATGGATTGGAATGACTTCCAGTGTGCTTTTTATGACTACTTATATCCAGATACCTTGAGGGTCGATTGAGCCCAGGAGTTCATGAGTCTGGAGCAAGGTACTCTTTCTATTATGGAGTATTCTTCTCACTTCACTGAGCTGTAGCGCTTCACACCAATCCCAGAAGGTGATGAGTTATTCCTGGAAAGGAAGATCGAGGATAGTCTTAGGCGTGACATCTGATCATAGGTAAACATATTCATGTTTACTTCCATCACTTCTATCATCAACTAGGTTCTGATCACGGAGTGCAATCTAAGGGATTCTGGAGTTGTGAGATATGGAGGTTCGACATCCGGAGTTAGTATCCCTCCTACTAATAGCAGAAAGCACCGCAGGGAGTCTTCGCATGGTGACATGAGGAGGCGAGACACTTACTCTGGTATCTAGGTGGTGTTCTACCAGTGCGAGAAGAGCGGGCATACAAGGCCACATTGCCCGAGAGACCTAGTGGAGTACCGATCTTTCAGAAAGATGGTGCATCTTCATCGTTTCTGTCAGATCTTATCACCAGTAGCTAGTGACATGGGTTCTTCTATGACTCTACGTTCAGGATCAGTGCCACCAGTTTCTCATCAGTCTGGGAACAAGAGTTCTTCCAGTTTTTCAGGACAAGGTTGAGGTCGCAGCCGTGGTAGTCAGTCAGTAGGCTTTCAGTGACAATAGGGCGGATCAGCTCAGGGTGGTTTGGCAGGGTCATAGGTCCGCGGTGTAGGTCATACTTTTGTAGTGGAGAAGACCCAGTAGGATTAGGATCCTGGACCCTCTACATTTTGAGGTACGATCTTAGTTTCCTCAGTTTTAGCTTCTGCTCTTTTCGATATAGGGGCTTCCCATAGATTTATATCTGTTGTTGTTGTTGTGGAGAGCCTTGGTATCTATATATTTACTTCTTCTAAAGTCTTGATGTTGTACAAACCATTGGGGAAAAGAACAGCTTGTGTATGTCAGTGCAAGGAGTGCCCTCTTGAGGATGGTGGGTGTCACTTCTTATGGAACCTTTATGTCCTAGAGATGACATGCTACGGTGTCATTCTTGGAATGGACTGTTTAGTTCTCTTCCAGGCTGTTGTTGATTTCTATCGTCGTAGGGTGAGTTTTACATCACCAGAGGGCATATCATTTATTCATAAGGGTGAATGGGATGTCCATGCGAGCAGAGTAGGACCCGAGCATCTTGGGTTGGGGCGAGTTACAGCTCAGATTTCTAGTCCATATCTGGATGACTAGGGGACTTCATAGATGGACTTTCCTCCAGTGGTGGATCGTTTCAGGGACGTCTTTCCAAAGGACTTTTCAGGTTTTCCTATGGAGCGAGAGGTGGACTTTTCTATTGAGCTTTTTCCAAGAGCGACACCAGTGTCCATTCCTCCTTATAGGATAGCTACACCAGAGTTACAGAAGCTCAAGAAGCAGTTGGAGGAGTTGCAGGAAAATGGTTTCATCCGACCCAGTACTTCTCCTTGGGGTTTTTCTGTTCTGTTTTCCAAGAAGGCAGATGGTACTTTCCTACTTTGTGTGGATTACCAGAAGCTGAACCAGTTGACGGTCAAGAACTGATATCCCTTACGAAGGATTGATGATATCTTTTATCATATTCGTGGAGCCCGTGTGTTCTCGAAGATTTACTTGAGGTCTGGTTATCATCAGTTACACATTAGACCATCTGATATTCCTCTTACAGATTTCTGAAGCAGGTATGGTCTATATGAGTATGTGGTTATTCCACTCAGTCTCATGAACACACCTACAATTTTCATGGTACTGATGAACCGAGTGTTCCATCCATACTTGGATTCTTTTGTGGTGGTTTTTGTGGACGATATCTTGGTGTACTATCACACTCGACCTGACCATGCTACCCATCTTGAGATCATTTTGAGTACACTGAGATAGCATCAGTTATATGCTAAGCTATCCGAATTCCACTTTTAGATGGACCAGATTCACTTCTTGGGTCATGTTATCTCAGAGACAGGAGTATTACTAGACCCAGAGAAAGTGAGAGTCTTAGTTTCCTGGGAGCATCCAAAGAACATCTTTGAGGTTTTCAACGACCACAAAATCCTCAAGTACATCTTCAATCAGCATGACCTGAATCTGAGACAGCACAGGTGGGTCTAGTACCTTCAGTCTTTTGACTTTGAGCTTTCCTATACACCTGGGAAAGGCAATGCAGTAGTTGATGCGTTGAGTAGGAGGACACAAATACAGGTAGTTTAGGATGCCAACAGTGAGTTGCAGCTTATGGCTCTGTTCTCTGAGATGCATTTGGAGGTGCACGACAGACAGGGGAAAACATATCTTTCTTTTGTAGCCGTTACCTCTACTCTTCTTGACCGAGTGCGAATGAGGCAGCTATAAGATTCTGAAGGCCTAGTCTTATGGGAAAGTTTGTCAGGAGAGGAACTTATTCTTGGATGAACCATAGGCGAGGATGAGATCTAGCATTTTCATGGGCGTGTATGGGTGCTAGTAGACATACGAGAGGAGCTGATGTAGGACTTTAATTCCTCAGTTTGGGCAGTTCATCCTGGTGTCACCAAGATGTATCATGATCTATACCATCAGTATTGGTGGCCAGGTATGAAGAGAGATGTTACTGGGTTTTTCATGAGATGTTCCACCTGTCAGCAGGTGAAGGCGGAGAATCAGCGACCAGCAGGGCTTTTGCAGCAGTTACCCATTCCCGAGTGGAAATGGAATGATGTCGCGATGGACTTTGTGACGGGTTTTCCAAGGTCGCCTCAAGCGAATGATGTTTTATTGGTTTTCATTGACAGAATCAAAAAGGTTTCTCACTTCTTGTCGATCAAGGAAACCTTCAGTGTTGATGAGCTGGGAAGGTTGTACATCCAATATATTGTTCATTTACATGGAGTTATTCACTCCATTGTTTTAGATCGGGATGCAAGTTTTACTTCTCGGGTCTGGTAGGGACTTCAGAAGGCTTTGGGTACACAGGTACTTTTGAGTACAGCTTACCACCCTCAGACATATGGCTAGTCCGAGCATATGATTCAGGTGCTTGAGGACATGCTTCATGCATGAATTCTGGATTTTGGAGGTTTGTGGGAGAAGCACATACCTCTTGTGGAGTTTTCCTACAAAAATAGTTTTCAAGAACTATTCATATGACACCTTATAAGGCTTTGTATGGTAGGACATTCCGATCACCTTTATGTTGGCTGGAGGTAGGAGAGGTAGCTATGTTGGGACCTCGTCTTGTCCAGGAGACCACAGAGCAGATAGAGTTGATTCAGAAGAGGATGACTACTACATAGTCTCGAAAAAAGTCTTATGCTGATCAGCAGACACGACCTCTGGAGTTTGAGGTTGGGGATCAGGTTTTCCTGCGTGTCACACCAAGGTTGGGACACAAAAGGATTATGAGACTGGGTAAGCTTTCACTAAGGTACGTCGGGCCGTTTGAGGTGTTGGTGAGAGTTGGGCCAGTTGCCTATTAGTGGCAGTTACCTCAGAGGTACCTGGCTATGCACGACGTTTTAGACATTTCTCATCTTCGACATTACTTTTCATAACTATAATGACCCAAATTTTTTGAAAAGATCTTGTTTCCTAATTTTTTGTGTTATTTTTTTTAATACTCAACAAAACTGTTTCATTTGATAACATGAGTATAATCAAAATGAGACTGTTGGGTTTTGACTGTTATATGACCATTGGTCAATATAACCACTGGAAACTAAACGTTTCGATTATTGTCTCTAAATACAAGCGATCTTGGTTAATTAATATAGAAAGAATATTCGATGGCCTCATCCAGTAGTCTCGGGCCAATCGAAGCCCATCTAATGGAACTTGGGAAGGAGGTAGCACCACTGGGCTTTGCTCTGGACCAAACCCAAGCCGAACATCATCGTGTAAAGCTAGAATGGAATTACCTTCACGAGAAATTCAAACTGATAGAAATTACTACTCGTGCAATGTTGGCTGAGCCACCCTCAGATTCTCTCACTTTAGCAAACCTTACACTTAGGTCCTATGCTGGGGTAATAAGGGGCTATGTAAGGAGACCGTAAATGCCTTGTGTAATCCTTTGTTTTAAATAAAAATTTTCATTTCTTCTTATGATGAAGTTTATGAATTTTCAAATGTCCGGATAAATATAGTATACATATTTTGATGAATTTTAGAGAAAGTATATTTTAAAAATGTTTATGTAAAACTTAAATAATTAAAAATGTGTAATGATTTTCAAAAAATGGTCCTCTACAATTATGTTCAGTATGGAATTTAGAGTCTAATAAGATCAACTTAATTTTTGATGAATAGTAAATTATGAATAGTGATTTTATGCTTAGGATTAGTAATGTGACCAAATGGATTAGTAATGTGACCAAATGGATTAGTAATCTCACTTAAAGAAATTATTAATATAATCTAGGCACCTTGATTAAGTAATGTGATTCAATAAAATGGTTAAATAATGGTTTCATAAATTATTAGTCAAGTATTAGTTTTTTCAGGTGAATAGTGTTTTTTAATTAAAAATTAAATTAAAAATATTTAGAAAATTATTTTTATAAAATGGACTTTATTTTTGAATTCAAAACATCGATATTATGCTAAGGTAATTTTTGGGGATTTTTCTGAAAAAAATGAATTTTCAGTGAATAGTGTATTTATTTAAAAATTAAATTAAAAATATTTAGAAAATTATTTTTATAAAATGGAGTTCATTTTTGAAATCAGAGCATCGATATTTGGTTAAGGTGAAATTTTGGGATTTTTCTGAGAAAGTTGAATTTTCGATGAATAGTGAAAATACAGTTTTTAAGTTACAGGTGTTTAATGACATCATTAAATGATGTATTAAGTATGTAATCAATATGGTCAACTTATGAATAGTAAGATAAGGTATGAGGTGTCCCAAGTGGCCAATACAATGGGCAAAAACCATGGGCAAGCCCATGGTTTTTTCAAAACCACCAATGAGGTGTCCCTTGGCCATTAATGCCTTGTCCCCTCACTTTCCCTATAAATACCAAGCCATCCTCTCAGCCATTTGACAAAAAAAATAATCCTCAACGAAGTTATGGTCTCCTTACCTCCCAAGGAGTCCTCCCAAGGTTCCCCCAATCCCTCAAGGTCCCAACCTTTGAGTTTTAAGTGTTACGTTTAAGGTAAGGGATCCTACCTCTCTCTTTCGTTTCAAGTAATCTCTTTTATGTAATTTCTTTTATGCTCCATGATCTTATGTTGGAATATGTTCTTTTATATTCCTATTACTTCCCTTTTCATGTTCATATGATGAGATACTTCTCTCATCAATTCATTTTAAGAATGTTTAAGTGGCGCCGTTAGGCTGCCAAATTTTTAAGGGATTCATTCACCTTTCTCATTTTTCAAAATACTACTTTCATGTCAAGTCTTTAAAGTTCCTTTTTATTATGTTGGGGTATGATATCTATATCTATCATATTGATCTTTTATGTTCATATGATGAGAGACCCTATTTGATCTCATCAATTCATTTTTGTTGAAGTTTAAGTGGCGCCGTTAGGCTGCCGAATTTTTAAGGGATTCGTTCACCTTTCTCATTTTTCAAAGTTCTAATTTCATATCAAGTATTTCAAGTTCCTTTTTATTATATTGGGGTATGATATCTATATCTATCATACTGATCTTTTATGTTCATATGATGAGAGTCCCTATTTGATCTCGTCAATTCATTTTTGTTGAAGTTTCGGTGACGTCGTTAGGCTGCCAAATTTTTAAGGGATTCGTTCACCTTTCTCATTTTTCAAAGTTCTACTTTCATGTCAAGTATTTCAAGTTGCTTTTTATTATGTTGGGGTATGATATATATATCTATCATAATTATATTTTATGTTCATATGATTAGAGACCCTATTTGATCTCGTCAATTCATTTTTTTGAAGTTTAAGTGACGTCGTTAGGATGCTGAATTTTCATAAGAGAAATCTTATTTTTGTCTTCCTTTCATGTTCTTCATTTCATATGGTATATCTTTAAAATTTCATTAACATGTTCTTAAATACCATATATTCTGTCCCCCTACTGTTTTATGGATCATTTACGAGTGGGTGACCTATGTCCCCTCTCTTTTCAATGTTTTCTAAAACCTCGTAACATAGCCGTTATGCTGCAGAATTTCCATCTCAAAATGTCTCTCTTATTATCAAATTCATTTATTTTATTATATGAATACTCAAAGATCTTTCTTATAAAGGGGTATTCACATATATACCAAAATTTTCTATTTTAAATTCTGGTATTTACATACATGAGACCCGCTTTCTCTTTCCGTGGGTTTAAAGTGACATAAAGATCATGTCTTTAAAGCAGTTTTTAAAATGTTATGATTATGAAATGAAACCCATTTCTTTTATGCTATATGGGCTGTTTATGAAATGATTGATGATGATATATGTGGCTCACATGATAATAAATACAAATTAAGGGTGCGCCCTGATAGCGCTCCAATGCATTGGGTAAGGACTTAATCTCTAGAGATGACCATTTTTAACGACGCCTTGGTGAATAACCTTGGTAATTTTTAATGGCACCTTGGGGATGGACCTTGGTGGAACGGAAATGATTTTCAATATTAAATGTTGTAGCCACATCTTCAAGTTATGAAATACGTTATTTTTATTATGATATGCCTCATGATTTCTTTCTCATGCCTTAAAGTTCTTTTTCATGACATTGTTGATGTATCTCAAGTTCACTTGTTAAATGTTTCCCCTTGTTTCCCTTACTGGGCCTTTTGCTCACCCTTTCTTTTGATGTATGTCCCCAGGTTATGAGATGCGGTAATGAACCTAGGATGAACATAAGGAGAAGCCTTTCAAGTGTTTAAGAATAATGTTTTATGTTTTCATGTTTTAAATTTCTGGTTTCTAAGACACTAAACCTTAAAGATCCTCGGTTTTGTAAAATGTAATGAAAAGTTATGTTATAAAAAGGTGGGATGCCATAAGAACCATCTCATGTCTTCCAATCCAAGGAGGTTGAGTTGGAAGTGGATGCATCTTTTGAGGAGCATCCTATCCAGATTGTTGATCAAAGTATGAAGGTTCTACGTGGCTGGTCTGTTCCTCTGGTACAAGTGTTATTGCAGCACGAGAGAGTACAAGACGAGACTTAGGAGAGGGAGGCGGATTTACGATTGCAGTGGCCGGATCTGTTCGGGGTTTCTTCTTCTATGCCGCCTTGCTAGGAAAATTCGGGGAAGAATTTCTTTAAGGGGGGAAGTTTGTGAGAACACAGGTCTTCTTTTTAGGTATGTTTTTATTTTTATAGTGTTTTTGAGAAAAATAGGGGTTTCTGGAAATTTTTGTAGTACACGTTGTGTACTTTAGGAGTACACGCCGTGTACTCGGTTATTGCGGGTAGCCGGGTGCTGACCCTGTAGCGGCCATGCACATGGCCGTGTATGGTGACCTAGAGACCGCCTAATGCAGGGACCGATAAAGGCAAGTACACACCATGTACTTTCTATTTTTTCATTAAACAGACCAGGGTCACGTTTAATTGACAGAAACATCTTCTTCTCCGTCGAACTTGACTGAGAGCATCCGTATGACGCAGATCTTCACCGAGCCCCCGATCGAGTGTCCGTTCTCCAAATTTAACTCTATCGGTTGCGTTAGAATCACATCGGTGAGTTCTATATTCTTCTTGAACACCTTCTTCTGATTCCTTCTCTCTCGTGAGAAATCGTGGGTTGAATGTTTTGAGCATTTTTGTAGATCTACCGTGTTCTTGGGCGATTCAAGGCTTTAGGTTCACTTATATCGATCCTACAACACCGAGGTAGGTGGTTTGTGTCTTTCCCTTGAATGTTTTTGAGTTATATGTGAAAAAATTCCCAATATCCTTGAATGGGGTATTGCGTGTTTACTGTTTTAGCCCAGTTGATTTCCTATTATGCTTGTATGCTTGAATAGAGGTTAATTGAATGAGAAAAGGGTTAATTGATATGATTTTAAGGTGTTTCCTATACATGATTTCCTTTTTTGACCGTTTGGTCTTGTTTGCCTGTTAGGCTGTTTACTTACCATGCCTAGTATTGTTAGGATGAAGTGATTGTTCAGATTCCATGTTGTTATGTTGTAGATTGCCAGCCAAATAGTTCTTTGAGGGTTACTTTGGCCGATACACGTTGCTATGCTTACTTGACTTACACAGGGCCGTGAGAACCTGTTGTAGTAGACCATAGGGATAATGGACGTAAGGACTTCTCCAGAGTGTCTATTTACTTTTATGATGTGAGACCAAAGGGGGAATTGACGTAAGTACTTCCTCAGAGTGTTTGTAGTTCCTCGATGCGGGCCACAAGGGGGAATGTGATGTAAGTGATTCCCCAGAGCCTCTTTAGTTACCAATATGAGACTATAGGAGGAATTGAATGTGAGTGATTCCTCAGAGAGTCTATGCTTAAGCTGAACCATAGGGGTTAGACTGAGTGTACTTCCCAGAGGGTTGATTTTGTTGCTAGGTAGGACCAGAGGGGATAGGCTGTGAGTACTTCCTAGAGGGTTACCAGTTTTTTTATCTACTTTCTTGTGTTGTTTTGGTTAAACCAGAGGGGTTAGGCTGAGAGTACTTCCTAGAGGGTTACCTTATTTGTTTATCTACTTACTTGATATGTGGAATTGAATGTAATTGAAACCGTGGATTGTTTACTGCTGAGTAATTCCTTGTTTACTACTTTCCATACTTATTATCTGCCATATGTTCACTGACTGTTAGGCACAGATTTTGTGGTGGTTTCCTACTGGGATTTAGTCTCACACCTTGTTTGGGCCATGATTTGGGCCCAAACATATTATATTTCTGCAGGTATAGATAAGGGAAATCACCCTTCTACTTCAAGTACTTGACTGCACTGGAGCTGGAGAGAATGGGACCAAGCTTAGGCTTGCGATGCTATGAAGCTGTTTATCGCTTTTCTTGTACTTTGTTTTAGTACTTTATTTCAGCATTGTGATTTGTTTGGATATTTTCCTAGAAATATGTATCATGTATCATTTATATATATGTGCTTCAGTTTTTCTTTCAGCAGTCTTCCGCTATTTACTATTGTTGGTATATTTACTGCTTCCGCTATTGTATATTTGTTTTACTTCTATTGTTTTACTCTATCAATGAGGGCATAGTTTCCCCACTATCACACCCAAGGCCCTCACTACTAGTCGGAAGCCTCTGGCGTTCGGGGAAATGTGCCTGAGGCCATGTGACCAATCAGGTACGGGGCACCTCTGGGCGGCTTCCAGAACCGAGATGTTACACATACATACATGTACGGGGATGTGATCCTTTTTTTAAGAATAAACCTACTAAAAAATTAGAACCATGATGCATTAAGTGTGTCTTTATAGGTTATACTAATGGGAAAAATGATATTAACTATATAACCCTTTATATAAAAAAATTAATTTTGGGAATACATTCCATATTTCTTGAAAGAGAACACATTTCCAATGGAAATAATTGGAGAAAAATTATCTTTGATGAAGTTGATAATCGAGATGCACGAGATTTGGTAAAAGAAAAATCTTCAAAAGAGATAGTGGGGGATTAATATGTTCCTAATATACAAGTAATATGTAGTTAAAATTGAGAGGTTAGAGAAATAGAGATCTTTTCTTTTCTTATCAGCGAGTCAGGTGACACATTACTCCTAGAGAATGATAAACCTCTAACCTACAAGGATAAATTAAAAGTAAATGATGCTTATAAATGGAAAGAATCTATGATTTTTGAGATAGATTACATGTGTAAAAATCATTTTTGGATTTTGGTAGACCCTCCAGCTAATATAAATCCCATTGGGTATAAATGGGTATTCAAGAAAAATCTATACATGGATGGTAAAGTAAAAACCTATAAGGCACAACTTATAGAAAAGTGTTTTAGGAAACATCAAGGCATATAATATGACAAAACCTTCTCACCAGTACCGATGCTAAAATCCATCAGAATATTACTTTCATTAACGTCCTTCCATGATTATAAAATTTGGAAAATGGATGTTAGAACTGATTTTCTGAAAGATAAATTGGTTGAAGACATCTATATGACTCAACCCAAAGGGTTTAATAAGTCAAATAATTCCAATAAAATTTTCAAGCTTTAAAGATCCATTTATGTGTTGAAGAAAGCATCATGATCATGGAATGATTATTTTTGATGAGGCTATAAGGGAATTTGGTATCATAAAGAATGAAAGTGATCCATGTGTCTATAAGAAGGTTATTGGGAATTCCATCATTTTCTTATTATTATATGTTTATGGAATATTAATTATTGGAAACAAAGTGAATGTATTATAGTCATTTAAGACTTGGTTAAAAGAATGATTCTCCATGAAAGACTTGGGAGAATCATCCTACATTCTAGGGATCAAGATCTATTAAGATCATTCACCATGGATACTTGGGATAAGTGAAAGAACTTATATTGAAAAGGTAATTAAAATGTACAATATTGAATAATTTAAGAGAATATTATTTCCAATTCCACATGGTATCAATCTCTCCACGACAATGTGTCCATAAACGTAGGAGGAGATTTAAAGAATGATTAGAATCCATTATTCCTCATCAAAGGGATATATCATGTATTCCATGATATGTACTAGATTTTATGCTTCCTTTTCTTTAATAATGGTGGTAAGATATCAAGATAATCCATGAGAGCTGTATCGGGAAACTGTCAAAGCTATCCTAAAGTACTTGGGATGTACAGAGGATATTATCCTAGTGTATGGAGTAGATGATGAAATAATAGTGAGGGGGTACACTAACACTAGTTTCCAGATAGATCATGATGATCTGAAATCATAGCCAGACTATGTATTTTCTCTGAATGGTTGTTCAGTGAGTTAAAGAATCTCAAAGAAACCTATGGTCCCCAATTATATATTATAATCCTAGTATATTTCAGCTTCTAATGTATATAATAAGGTGGTTTAGAAATATTTATTTATCTCATATATTGTTGTTGTGCCTATAAGTGAAGACCATATTCCAATTTATGGTGATAATACTACAATAGTGGTGCTTGTCAAGGAGCTCATGTGACACCAAGGGACAAAACATATACATTGGAAGTTTTATATATTAATGGATTTTACTTATAGAGTTGAAGTCATGGTTAATATAGTATCCACCTAGAATAACTTGGAAAACCCCTTGACTATAGCCATGTCTTAGTAGAAGCATGATTCTCATGCGAGAGATAGTGTTTTGAGTATTGTTAACAGTTGTTCTAGTATAAGTGAGAGTGTTGTAAATTTTTTCCCTAGACCCAAATCATGTATATAATTTTATTACCATTACATGCATAAAATTTGATATATATATGTGTTTACCTTACCATAATAGTGTTGATAAATCTATGACCACTATATTTATGGAAATTTCCTTATATTACATGTTGTATAAATGGTTTTAGTAGTTCCAAGACTATAATAAGAACCTAAAGATACCATGAAAATAATCTTAAACATATGTTATATGGTCCAGATACATCATATTGATTGGAAAAAGATGATGTGTTACTATCAGTTTTTGGGGTCACAAAAGCATTAAGACTTTTGTCATGAAGTTTTCACTTGGTGATCTCGAGTAGATGAGTTTACGAGGAAAAACCTTCCAATAGGAACACCACATTTTTTAGGTGTCATTGGTTGTTCCCATCTATGAACATGTGTATTGGTATCCTAAATTTATATTTTTATCAATGTGTACCATTTGATCATGTACATTGATTCAAGGAAAAATTCATGACATTGAAGTCATGGTGAGGTATCTTGTGTTGGGTGCGTCTTTAGTGTTATGACATTGGTTGAATGATCAAGATAAAAAAATTATCCCGAGTTGAGGAAGTAATATCTAAGGCCTAGTTGATCAGGATGTTGTTACCTTCATTAAACCTATGGCCATGGTATAAGAATGTAATCTCATTCATTTAGGTCAAAAAATAATTAAGTAATAATGGATGATGAAACAAGCTGTGAATCCTACTTTATAAGATATTATGAGACAAAGATATTATATTACATGACATGTGTTCATAGGAAGGTTTTCATTTATATGACTATTACTTATCTCCTTATGGGATTTTATGGGTTGATATAATCCTCTCATGGGATGTGAATAATATTCACTACTATCAAGATAAGGTAACAGAGGGAACACACAATAGCATATTCAAGAGTCTACACTATTTTAGTGAAGTGGAATATAGGACATGGTGGGCCTCACCATAGGGTCTGAGAAGTGTCTGAAAATAAATGATCACCAACGAATACATAAATTTATTATTATTATATTCTATAATAATTGGAGTTTATTATATTTATTAAAAATATTCATAATATATTAAGTGAAAATATAGAAAATTATTATACCAAATAATTTTATTTTAATATTCAAGATTTGTTTAATATTTTTATGAATTACGAGCCAAGTTAATGAATCAGTTTTATCAAGTAATATATTTATTATATATTACAAGTAATAAAAATATATATAACATCATGATGTAGTTAGTTCATCATATTCCATTTATTACTTATTGATTGGGTGTTTTCTATACAGGGGATGTGAAACCCTTTTCCGAGTGTTTAACCTCCATTATATAACAAAATAGGAGATCATTTTCATGGTACAATTCATACCCACGAATTTGAGAGATATTATCTCCTTATTCCCTCATCCAATAGAGATAAATACACATTCTAATTCTTTGATCCAATACTAACTTAACATATTGAAGGAATGAACCAGCGGTGATCATCACGATGTATAAGGATTCATCAAAGCTCTATGACATCCCTAAAAATTCAACTATAGGAATTCACATAGGCTCTTGAAGCATGTTTTAATGATCTAGATGGGGTTTCCCCCATATCATTTAAGAAATGATCACTGGAAATAAGATATAGTTGAACACATGTCCAATTTGAATGAGTTTACCATTAATGTTTATTTTTGTGCTTAATTAATTCATGTGCGATTCTCAAACATTTACCAAGCTTAGATCACCAGAGAATATGAATTTTCACCACTCCAATAATGAAAAATCTTATATCCCAGGCCCACTTTCTTCCACTAGATTCCCCAGTACAAACATTAAACACATACTTTACATACTGGGTTTGATACCAACTTTATATTACTAGATATAACTATCCCATAATCACATGACATAAAACATACAATACATTATATACATTCCTAATACATTTTAGTCTTATTAATTTAGAGAATTATGAAAAAAACATAAACTAATAAAACCCGTGTCTTTTTTTCAACTAAAATACATTTTTCTTCCATTATATATGAAACTAATTAATACATAGTAAGACTTCAAAATCTCTCCCAAATTATCCACACAAGTTATCCTATTAGAAATATCATGTGAAATAATTTTCCTAACAACCTGGGAAAATAGAAATATAAAAAGGGATGAGCTCAAATGCCTTGAAAGTGAAAACATACAATTATGAAAATCATGGCATTAACATGGACATGATATTTTGGTAGGAATAAATAATATGAATAATTCCATAATCAACTAAAATTGAGATAATTTTTATCCATGAAAATAAATGAAAACATGGATAACAAAACTTACTAATCACATACTGATGGAATGCATAATGTTAAACATAAAAAACATGATGTCAAATCATTGTTCTAAGACATTATACTAATATAGGGAGAGGTATACACCAAAAAAAACCATGTTTTGTCTCATGAGACCAGTTGATGCATCGAGGTGCTATATATTTTTAGACCCAACCCATTACTTGATTAAGTCAAATGAATTCATCATGTATAAATAATGAATAATAATACATATTCAACCATTCCAATAATCATGATTATTGTAATGACAACATATTAAACACTAATTCTTTGTCCCATGTCAGTAAAAGGGATAACATGATTATAACCCATCTGGAGAAATAATGATAATGGCTAAACAATACATAGTCAACTTTCCTAAGTAATCAGTAAACATCCATATCATAATAATAAATATAGAAATTTTCAATAGTTCCCCAATAAATAAATGGAATAGATTTATTTGTAAGAATCCATGAAACTGACACCTTATAGAGAAAATGGTTATATAGTTAAGTAAAATATTTCCCTAATCAACTGACACATGGAATTTAGGTGAACACCCTTCAATCAAATAAATTTAAAATAAGGTATTCACAAAGTAATGACATTGGAAGAAATGTTATTCCTATTTAAGGTGGATGGTTAGGAAAGATAAAGGTCGTGATGGATAATATATTTGATAGAGGAGAATGATATATAATACATCCAAATAAATAAGGTGGATAGTTATAAAAGAACGTATCCACAATATAACAAATCAAACTTAGAATGATGTTGAAATATATTAAAAAATACTTGCAAAAATAATTCATTGAATGATTTCACTCAAGAAGGGATCAATAATCAAATTGTTTGATTCCATAATACCAAAAATTATAAATATAAATATTTATTAGAGGATAAATAATATAAAATAAATCCCATTAGGGTAAATCATTTTGAAAATTATAATGGAAATGAAATCATAAACTAAAAAGTGATTTTAGAAAACATTTTTTTCATTGGCGTAAAAAAATCACATATCTCTTTCAATGGTAACTTTTAAAATAGTGACATGAAATATTTTTAAAAAATTTAATTTTATAAATAATCTCCAATAATTTATCCTTGAAAATACAAAAGGTTTATATTAGATAAGTGATGGGAGGAAGAAAAACCATATAAAAGTGAAAGGAAAAAACCCTTTTCATTATTTTGAAAATACCTTTGTTCAAAACATACATTGTAAAAAATATTATTAACACCTTCTTTGTATTAAAACTTCATTTTCATAATTATAATTATAAAATAACATATAATTCAATATTAAGGTGGGATAAACCAAGCATGGAAAATAAAAGTTCAATATCAAACCTTATAACTCAATGGGAGGAGATTTGAGTTATCAATATCCCTTATGGGAATCATACTCCATGAAGCATGAACCATTTAGAAAGTTTTTTATGTGGTAAAAATGTAAATAATTAGATAATAAAAAATAATACAATCACAGGGATTAATGAATCCAAATTATATGAAATAATTTGAAGAGAATTATTATAAATCAATGAACTAAAAAATGAGTTACTAAAAACTCTTACGACAGGGATAGAACTTAATTCAAAAGGTATTTAAAGAAAAGAACTTGATTTTGATTAGTTTATATGATGAATTACTAGAAAATAAAGTATATAAAATTCAAGGGATAATAAATAAATAGGACACTATACAATTTAATCATGTTTCATAACATGTAACATGTCTCAATAAATCAGAACTGAGACCAAGAAAACCCTTACAACATCAGAAACATTTGAATAGAAACCACTTGATGGACCGGGATTGAAACATCCCATTACCCTCTTTAGTTTATTTCAATTCTCTTTTCATATTTTAATATTTAATTAGGTGTGTATTAGGAAACTTGGGGATGGATAACATTTTCTGAGAAAAATGAATTAATGTTTAAGGATGCATGTTTTTTTTGAATTAATGGAGTCCGGGTATAAATGTGTTAATACCTTTTTGGGGTTCTCCCCGAGTTTGGAGTATTACTGAGTTGGTTTGGGTGTTTTGTAAATAATATAGTGTTTTTTAGTATGTTGGAGAAATACACACTATGTAATGAGAATAAAAAATATGCAATCACTAAAGGGAAGAATTTATGAACCTAGTACACAATGTGAAGAGAGTACACACTATGTACACGTTACACACTGTGAAATTTTAAAAAATAGGTTTTTAATAAAAAGGTGGCGAGTCTTTTAGTGTATGTGATCCCCATGGACTAAAAGATTTTTAAAGGGATTAAACACCATTTAATTTTCATAGATAGGGATTTTTGGGTGTCGTGAGAGTGATATGTTTGTTCATTCATTGTGTATCTTCCTCCCTCTCAACCTATATCTCTCCTTTATTGATTTCATGTGACTCTATTCATTCTTGATTGATTCATTCAGTGATTAATCACCATTGTAGTCAGGTTTCATCTCTTTGGATGAGGAAACCTTTATACTTCATCATTTAATTTGACCACATTAGCACCATTGCATTGCTTTATCAGATTAGTTAAACTATGGTGAAGATTCTTCTGGATTCTTTCTAGATCCATTATGCGATCTCATTTTGGGCCTGTTTTCTTCTTTGTTGTGGTGTGGTGGGTGTGAATTCTTGAGATATGTGTTATTTTCTCTCCTCTAATTAACTTTTTTATAAGTTGAATCAATTATGAGATTTTTTTATTTGTTATAGGGGATCTATTTTCATTGTTGGTTTATTCCTATTGGAGGATTCCATTGAGAGTGTGTGTTACCCAAGTTTTGAGGTAGGTGGTTCTATCTCTAGCCTATGTTGGTTAACTGAATTGGTCCTATTTTTGATAAATTGTTTTATTAAATGAAATTTTAGGATATGAATTATTTATTTTGTGTGTTTGGAACTAGGTTTCTATAAAATATGGTTTTGCCTTTGTTTTTGAAAATGAAAAAGGGATTTCAAAGCATTGTAAAATAGTTCTAAAAACATGAAATGATGAAATGGTTTGGAAAATAGAGAACATGGGAAGACTTAGGTACTTAGGAGGAAGTTATAGTAATAGGTATTTTCCACTATCGGGGGGGGGGGGGGGTCTCATGGGGGTTTCGTATGCTCCCTAGGCCCATTATTCTAGGGACTTTTTAGACCGATTGGGGTGGGGGGTTTAATTTATTAGGTGTTACTATTCTCTATAGACTTGATGAATATGTCTAGAGACTTGATTCATGTGATTATATATATTAGTTATGAGTGTCCTAGAAATCCTAACCTTGTGTGACCCTTAGCGTGATGTCACCTATGATTCGTGGCCAATTTGGCCTATTTTAGTATGTACTATTTTGATTGTACTACTATGAATTTTATATGATATGTGATGCATGATTTGGTTTGATTTGATATATAGTATATGTACATGAAATTCTTTGAAACTGATTTACCTTCCTTATTCGGAAATATAGAAAAATGGGAAATTAATTATTTTCCATGCATTTGATATAAAAAATATTAAACTGTATCATTAATTGTTTTACTTAAAGTAGAGAATTCTTGGATTATTGTTTATAGACTTGGTGTAGAACACCTAAGAGAGACCCTAATGACTCTATTAGATCACACCCTACGTACCAATTCAGAGGTTCATAGACCTTGTTATGTATTTTGATGTAGGTAAAGGCAAGGTGCCGCAATGAGGCGGTGAGGTTTTCTGTCGTCTAGGTTAATGGTATATGGTGGTGAGATTGTGGGAGTTTTACCACACTATAACATGTTGGTATTGGAGTTTCTGTTTGGTTTTGTAGTAAGTTGTAGTTGGACTTTTTATCTTGGATATTTTTTGATGCCTTTTCAGTTGTATCACTTTCATTATTTTCTTTATATTATGATATATATATATATATATATTCATATATTATTTTCCTATTTAATTTTGTAAATGTGTATATATGTCATGTTTTCTACTTTAGGTTGGGTGAAATAATTCCCTCTATTTGGTGTTGATGCCCTAGTGCTAGACACCAGCTGGTGGGGATCATGAATTCTCTTTGGGTATGTGGAGGATCGAGTTATGTACCAGTATTGAGAGGGCATCCAGGTTTTTTCATTATATTTTGGTATCATATCCCCATGTTAGGGGGTTTTTCCTTACAATTTCTTATGTTAGGATGTTTGATAGACCAATGATAGGGTAGGCTATGGTGAGTGTCTGGCTAACTCTTTCCATGATGATACTCAAGTTACCATGGGATGTTGGGACGTGTGTCTCATATTTTTTGTTTTGATGTTATTCTTAGTTTTTTCTTATGTGTTTTCTAGTTTGAGAAGATATTTTTTCATGTCTGATCATTTCTTCAATTTCAGTGTGAAATAGTGTGCATCTGAGACGTGTTCTATGAGTTCCATGGGAGGGTAAAGATTATGCTCCTAAATGTAATCCACCCCTCAATTAGAATTTTATTGAGGATATCATGTGGGAAGATTTTAATATTTAACATAATGAAACACATGTTCAGAACACAGTTGTGGAAGTACATCCAGGAGTTTCTAGAGAAAGGGACTAATCACAAGAGTTCCTTTATGAGAAACCCCCATACTTTAAAGGTATGAATAAACCTCATGAGGTGGAGGTTTGTCTTGATATGATTGATCATATCTTCAATTTCCTAGATACACATGAGATTATAAAGGTGAAGTACACGATGTTAGACTTGAGGGTCCCAAAAAACATTGGTGATATTCTATGGTACAGTCAGATCAATATGTGGTCTTTAATTGAAAGGTTTTCAAGAATCTATTCTCCCAATAGTTTTTTCCAGATTCCTTGATGATGAAAAAGTTTTTGGAGTTCCAATCATTAGATTAGGGATAAATTTTATTGTTTTCATAAACCAATCCATTTGCTGAGATGGTTTTTTTTCCACCAGTGGTTTTAAAGAATGACCCACTGAAAGCTCGAAAGTACCTATAGGGTTTGAGACCAAATATCAGATTATAGGTATTTATACTATATATTTCGACCTATTCAAAGATAGTAGAAAGGTCTATGGTTGAAGATATGAATATGGAAGTTAATGATGAATATTATTATACTTATCTTCTACCTAGTTATAACTTCAATGATGCGCCAAGGAAGAAGAGAAAATGGAAAGATCATTATACGAGTGGTGGAGGTGGTTATCGATATCATGACTCTTTATCACCAGAAATTATAGCTAGTATTGTGAATCTGACTTGGTATCAGTGTGGTATGGTCAGATACACCTAGAATTATTTTCCATCATCTGTAAAGATGTGGAATAGTTGTGGATATTAGGGTCATATACAATGTTTTTTTTCAGTATATAACTGCTCCTCGATATGATCAAGGATCATCAACTCCAAATAATACTATGGAGAAGTAAGACGATTCAAATACTATAGAGATCTAGAATTAGGCCTCACAAGTAAAGAACCTTCACACAGTTGAATATTTTTCAGTGGTGGAAGATACAGGCCCAGTGACCATGATAGGTACCATATTTATTCTATCTCTAATAGAGGTTACATTATTTGATATCAGTTCTTCACACTCATTTATATCTAGAAATTTTATTGATATGATTAAACTTGTGATGGATATAATGTACTTTTTATGGAGTTTGTGACACCTATTGGGAAGAATAAAGAGCATGGGTTTCAATGTACTTCTTGTGTGATATTGATAGCTGATGTGAATTTAGTATGGGATTTTATTTTTCTTGATTTGGATTTGTTGGACATCATCATTGGGATGGATTGTATTTTTTCTCATTATTATAAGGTTAATTGTTATCATCGTCATGTATAATTTCTTACAGTTGATGGGAGTTCTCATGTGTTATAGGGAGAGTGGGATCTGAGATCTAGCCATGCAGGACCTTCCCACCGAGAGCTCATATGTTTTTTGTCTACTATAGTATTTTTTCCTGATGAAGTTTCTTCTATTGTCCATATTCCCATTTTTGGTTTAATATTTCCCTGATGTTTTCCAGGATTATTTCCCTAGTCTTCCTCGAGAGAGGGATGTATAGTTTAGGATTGATCCAGTGTCAAGTATGCAGCCGATTTGGATACCTTCATATCATATGGCCCCAATGAAGATAAAAGAGATCAAGATTTATTTAGATTGTCTGGTTGGGAAGGGTTTTTTTCACCCTAGTGTTTCTACTTGGGAACACCTAGTGCTATATTCCAAGAAGGCAGATGGTTCACTCTAATTTTGCATGTATTATCAAAAGTTGAATCGAGTAACAATTAATAATAAGTGTCATTTTCCTCTTGTGGATTATTTTTTTGATCAATTAAAGGGGAAAGTGGGTTTTTGAAGATTTCTCTTTGGTCAGGTTATCATCAACTTAGAGTTTGGGAATGTGATATACCAAAGATAGATTTTCAGAGCAGGTATGGACATTAAGAATATCTTGTTATGCCATTATGTCTGAATAATAATCATGTAGTTTTTATGGATTTAATGAATCATATATTCTAGTAGTATCTAGACACTTTTTTTAGTTCTCATGGATGCTATTTTGGATTAGTCGAGATCTCAGAATGAGCATTATCGCCATTTTAATCTAGTTTTGGAAATCTTGAGGAGTCACTATCTCTATGGAAATAATTCAAAATGAAACTTATGGATTCAAGAAGTGAAATTATTAGGGTACATGATTTATGAGCATGGATTATCAGTTTATCCTGAGAAGGTGAAGGATTTATTTTCATGGGAAGAACAACATAATGTCTTTGAAATTTTGAGAATCCATGGTCTTTCTTAATACTATCGATGGTTCATCTTAGATTTCTTGAAGTTAGTGTCACCTTCGACTTCTCTTACTAGGAAAGGGGTGAAATTAACATGGGATACTAAGTACAAATATTCTTTCAATGGTATGAAATTACTTCTAAAATCAACTGTTATTCTGATCTTACCAAATCTTGGTAAGGGGTATGTGGTTTTATGTGATGCTTATGGAACTAGTTTGGGTTTTATGCTCACATAGGATGATCATGTGGTAACTTACAATTCTCTTTAGCTTATAAAACACAAGAATGACTACCCCAATCATGATTTAGATATTTTCATATTTATTCATTTAATTAAGTGTTGGTAGAATTATCTCTTTGGGGAAGGATTCATAGGCTTTTTAACTATAATAGTTTGAGCTACATCTTTTCTTAGAAATAATTTAATCTTAGACATAGGTGTTGGGTGGAATACCTTTAGATGTTTGAAATTGATATTGTCTACACCCTACGGAAGGGGAATTTCATTGCATACACTCTCAGTAGAAAAGTACCATCATAACCGATTTTGGGATCGAAGGAAGAGTGGAACCTTATGGGGATTTTTGTTCAGTTTCATCTGGATGCTCAAGAGGATGTTTTAGGAATGGTTATGACCATTATTAAATTATAATTATCTCTCATTTATTCTATTATGGGGATTCAGTAGTAGTATGACGAGTTCAGAGGAATTTGAGAATCCCTATATGGTGGGGAGATTGTTTCTGGTTTGCCTCTATCTTTAGATGGTATTCTTAGTTTTGAGGATTGAGTTGTAACCCTAGCATCAGTGAGGATCTTGGTTTTTTTATTATCATAGTTCTTCATGGTCTATTCATCTTGGAACTATGAAGATGTATTATGACACGAGATGATGATTCTGGTTATTATCTATAAAGCATAATTTTTTTCATCATGTGCCTCATTAAACCTTCAAAAAAATTAAGGTAAAGCATATGAAACCTTATAGTTTTCTCCAGACTATCCCAATTCCATTATGAAAATGGGACAAGGTATCTAAGGATTTTTCTATTGGATTACCACAGACTCCCTAATGGAGGAATTCTATCTGGGTGGTGATTGATCGGTAGACAAATTCATATCACTTCATTTTGATCAAAGACACCAAAAAAGTTAAAGATATGGGTAAGATGTATGTGTAGAAAATTGTGAGGTTATATGAGGTTCCTTCTATGGTTACTTCAGATAGGGATCCTATGATTAATTTTAGGTTTTGGAGGATTCTCCAAAAGGTGATGGGGAGTTAGGTCAGGTTGAGTACGACTTATCATCCATAGATACACAGTCATATAGAGCATGCTATTTAGATTTTATAGGATATACTCAATGATTATCTCTTAGATTTTGGTGGATCTTGGGATAAAAATCTTTGATTGATTGAGTTTTATTACAAAATTAGTTATCAATAATTGATTATAATGGATCCTTTCAAGGATTTGTATGGTCACCCGTGTAGGTCGCCTCTTTGTAGGGTAGCGGTGGGAAAATATTCTTTGGTTGGACTAAGTTTGGTTTAGGTGACATATGTGAGGATTAAAGATATACTCCGGAATCTAGTTACAACTTAGAGTTGAAATAAATATTATGTAGATCAATGGTGTCATCCTTTGAAGTTTTCTATTAGTGGCCATGTTTTCTTAAAAGTTACACCTCAGTTGGGTCACCATTGTCTTGGAAAATGGGGAAAGTTGGTTATGAGATATGTTGGACCATTTGAGGTCACTGAGTGGCTTGGGAAGGTTTCTTATCAGTTATCATTTTTGGTTCAGTTGATAGAAATTCATGATGTTTTCTACATATCAAAGATTAGTAAATACCATCCTGAACCCTCCCACATTCTAATATAGGAAGAGATTGAGTTAGAACTAGATGTTTTTATTGTGGAGCATCGAGTTGATATCATTGACTCTCAAGTGAAAGTATTGAATGATAATTAAATATCATTGGTCAGAGTGTTATGGAGTGACATATAATATTCTCATGAGACATGGGAGGAAAGTTATTGATGAGGGAGTTGTGGCCTTACCTCTTTGTCAGACTTCATTATTCCACATGGATTCATAGGGATGGAAAGTATTATGGTGGGGAGTTTATAACATCATGTTACCCACTTTCAGGTATTTGTTCTCTCTTTTTATATTTTTCTCTTTAATTGTGTGCATCTTGGGACTTCAAATAATGAAGGAAATTTTATGAGGAAAATAACCTAAAGTTCAAGAATGTATGTCTGTTTGAATTAATAGAGTATGAGTATAAATATGTTAATAGATTATCAGGGTTCTCCCTAAGTTTATAGAATGCTTGAGTTTTTTGGGGTTTTAATAAAGAATATTGTGTTTTTGCAGTCTCCTAGTGCAATACAAACTGTGTAATGGGAATACAAAACGTGCACATGAGTCTCAAACCGGTTGGTGAGGACTCCTTAAGTGCATCCAGGTGACCCAGGATCAAATCCAGGCGGAGGCATAATTTCTTGGTTACTATATCAGGTACTGTAGTAGGTACTATTTGGCACTGTAATAGCTGGGAATATTCCCCTGTTTGGGCCTTCAGGCCACTGATTTGGTCCCTGAGTCCTTTAAGACCTTCAGGCCACCCAGACTATCAGGTCAGTAAGGCCTTCAGGCCACCTTAAGGCCTTCGAGCCACCTTAAGTGCAGATGAAAACTAGACAACCAACAAGGAACAAGTTCTTGGAGGATGAGAAAGGATATTTCACCATAGAAGAAGCTAAATAGATTACAAGAATGAGAGGGTATGAAACCTGCCATCGTGATAAGCCTGTGCATGCATGGGAAAGCCTAGCCGAATGACCATGCGAAGGTGGAGAGATGATTTCACGATGAAGATGCTAGGGAGGAGCAGTTTCATGTAGTTAGTCCGAGTTGTATGTAATGTTTGAAGCCTATGAGAAATTAATTACTCTAAGGCCTATGGGCCATGTAATACTTATGCCTATGGAATACACAATGTGTTATCTCTATAGGGTAGATATTGTGAACCTGGTATACAATATGAAGGGAGTACATGTTGTATATAAGTTACATGCTATGTAATGTTAAAAATTATGTTTTTAATAAAAGTGTGATGGGTTTTTTTAGTGTATATGGTCCCTATTGTTTATAAACCATGAAATTGTTCTGATGATTCTTTTAAGGAGCCTTTAGAGTGATATGTTTGTTCATTTACCATGCAGCTTGTTCCCTCTCAATGTAGAGATCTTCTCCAGTGATTTTGGGATCCTATTTTCAATATGGATTAATTAATTTAGTGATTGATCACCATTTTTGTTTATTTTCATCTCTCTGGGTGAGTAATCATTTCTACTTCTTCATTTCCTTTAATCACAGTAGTGTTGTTGCATTTCATTATCATATCCTTTCACATGTGGTGATGATTCTTACTGATTCTTTCTATATTATTTGTATGATATCATTCCAGGGGTTATTTCCTTGTTGGTTTTGGTGTGGCTAGTGAGAATTCTTGTAGTATGTGTTATTTCTTCTTCTCTAACAACCATTTTTCTAAATTGAATCAATTATAAAATGTTTGGATTGGTTTTAGGGCCTTTATTATCATTTTTGGTTTCTTAATGTTGATGGATTTTATTGAAGGTGTGTACAACTCGAGTTTTGAGGTTGGTGATTCAGTCTCTATATTATATTGGTGAACTATATTGCTATCATTTTTGATAAATTATATTATTAAATGAAATTAAATGATATAAATGATTTTTTCTGTGTGTGTGGAAAAAGGTTTTTAGAAAAATAGTTTTCCCTGGGTTTTAGTAAATGAAAAAGGGTTTTTAAAGCATTGTGAAATGGTTTTATGAAAAAAAATTTAAATCAAGAAATGATGAAATGGTTTGATGAAATGGTTTAGAAAATAGATTACATGGGAAGCCTTCGGTACTTAGACAGAAGGTATAACAATAGGTCTCATCCATTATTAGAGGGATTATTCATAGATATTTCCTATACTCTCTGGGCTAGTTGTTCTAGGGACTTGTTAGAACTATTAGGGGGTTCACTTTCTGGGGTGTTCCTATACTCTCTATAATTGATGCATATGTTTATATGCTTGATTCGTGTGATTTTCTATGTTAAGGTATGAGTTTCCTTGGTATCCTGGCCTAGTTTAATCCTTTTCATGATATTACTGGTTCTTCTTGGTTGATTTACACTATTTTGGTATGTACTATTTTTGATTTTACTTCCACGTATTTTTTATGATATGTAATTAATTATTTGGTTTGATTTTATATATTTATTTGATATATGGATATGAAATGATTGGAAACTAATTTTCCCAGTTTATTTAGAATTGTTGAAAAAGTGGTAATTAAATTGTTTTTCGATGCTTTTGATATAAAAACTATTAAACAGTATCATGCCTTGTTTTCTTTAAAGACAAGAATTCTTGGATTATTTTTTAGAGACAAGGTATGGAAAACCTGGGTGAGAACCTAATGATATTATTATCTCACACCCTGCATACCCCTTTAGCAGTGTGTATACCCTGTTATGTCTTTCGATGTAGGGAAATTCAAGGAACCACCATGAGGAAACAAGGTTTTCTATCAGCTGGGTTGAGGGTTTCTTGTGGTGAGATTTTGTGAGTTTTTTCATATTTTTACAAGTAACTGTTGAAGTAACTGTTTAGTTTTGTAGTCAATTGTAGTTTGAATTGTCTCTTGGAGATTATTTTTTTACCTTTTCAGTTGTATCAATTTCATTATGTTATTTATGTTATGATATATATATATATATTCATGTATTATTTCATTGTTTCTTTCTGTACATGTGTATATATTTTATTCTATTTGCTTCAGGTTGTGAAAAATATTTCCCTCTATTTTTTGACACTCGGTGCTAGACTCCAGCCCATGGGTATCGGGAACACCCTTTAGGTATGTGGAAGATCGGTTCGAGTGATAGTATTGAGAGGGTATCCAAGTTGGTTCATTACAGTTCTTATAATTGAACTTAAAATGTCATAATAAAAATATAATTCATGATATTATATATCAAATAGGTAGTATATTCACCTCATAAGTGAAATTAGGTTCATAATACAAAACTTGTCTTAAAGGAAATAATTTGAGATGAAAAAACCTTACCTCATTCCAGATTCATTTTGCACATGTGCCGAACTTCCGGAATATTAAAATAAATTTTATTAGATAACTTATTAGTAACCTCATTATTTTATATTCAATTTAGTATGTACCATTTATTATCATATTCTATTTATTTATTATATATTTTTTTCTTATGTTTACATGAAAATTGAATCTGTGTCATCTTATTTTGGAAATTTTAGAAATAAAAGGTGATATTTTAACAATAAGTTAAATAATTAATATAACCATTAAAAAAATATTTAATTTATTTTTAAATTATAATAATATTATTTTTATGTTCCCAATGTCATCCATGATAGAGTTTTATAGCATTATTCAAGTAGATGGCTAAACTGACCCAAACATGAACATGCTATATCTCAATGGCGAACATGGTCAATGAAGTGTATAATATCATTATAATATAATAAAAATGGTATTATTTATATTTATTTAAGTTATTTAAAAATATTTTATGTGGTTTGGATAATGAAATAAAATCAAGATGAAAAAAAAAACTTACTTCATGGAGGTGGTAGTCAACACAACACACGATTAATGTCCTTTTGTTTTTTAAGTGGATGGAATGAAATAAATAAAAATTGTTAAATTAATATAATAAAACTTAATTATAATAATTACAATTATATTATCATATTATTATGGTAATTATAGGTTTGGATGAGAAATATTAAAAATAAAATGTAAAGGAATAAGTAATAGTCACTTTGGGACTTTAAACTTTTTCTTGAAAGAATCATTGGAAATGAAGAGATTAGGATAAATAGTTGAGACTAGAGGCTTATAAAATTGAAATAGGATTATAGGAGGATAAAAACGGAAGAGTTTCAAGAAGTAATTCGAATGAATATTTGTGGAATTAAGGGGTGTGATTGTCTTCTTTTACAAGTGAATAATGGAGATTTTTTTTGAATACCCCTTTACTTTTCAATGATATCATTACATTATTCAAGGGTAAAATACTCCATAAGATTAAATAATGGAATTTTCAGTGATATTGGGTATATAAATCCTTAACCAATTATTTCAACACATTTTTTAAACATGTTTGAAGTCATTTTTTCTTAGGTTGTTTACTTTTACCTTTTTTGTTTTTACCTTTGTAACTAGTTTTTAACTAAGTAATTTATATTTTACTGAAAATATAAAATAACCCATATTATCAAATTTGGGTGTGATTAACCTAAATTTAATAACCATATAATCATGTTAAATTTATAAATAATATAAAATTAACTTCTAAATTAAAACATTTCACATATATATAAATAGTTTTTTATAGAAAATGGTGTTTTAACCATTATGTGTTCTTAACTTATTTAGCATTAGTTACCTATTAAATGTGTCTAAATATAATTATATATGTATTTACATATCATATAAAATTATTAATTAAGAATATATTAATATAATTTATTAGATAAAAATTACACATTATTAATAAAACAATTCATTAAAACCAACCGTTTTAACATTATCATGGTCATTAAATTAACTCGTAATAATCATAATTTTATGAAAAAAATTTAAATTGACCTTATTAAATAATATTATCATGTTGATGTAAAATATGAAATTAATTTTGAAAGATTTAATTTTTATAAGTGATGAAAAATGTTTTTTTAATATAAGTGAATAAAAAGAGTTTTTAGAATAAAATATTATATATGTTTCCAAAATGATATACATGGGTTTTATTAAAAAATAATAATATTAAATGATTTATTTTACTTATAAATATATATATTTTATATAAAAATGTTTCAAAAACATTGAAGTCATTCCTGTTATATTATATTTTCATAAAAGTAAATGTTTTTAGCGAAATTGATAATTGTAACTATTCACCTAAAGACCAATTATTTCAAAATAATTAAAAAAATTCATATTAGAATAATATTTTTATTATAAATAAAAAAATGATGTTTATTTTTTAAAATAAAAATTTTAAAATTTGAAATTTTAATTTATGAATGAACTTATAAAATATAATGAAAAACTATTTTTATAAGAAAATATTTTTCAAGAATATTAACCATTGTCATTAAAATTTACTATCATTTAATAATTAAATTAATGTTAAAAAATTATTCATATCAAATATATTTATCATCATTAATAAAAATTTTCTTTAAATATAAATGCATATCATATAAAAAGTAAATATTTTGAAAAATGTACTTTTGAGCATAAAAGGATCACATTAGTTGTTTTAGATATATCGATTTAATTTCATAAGTATTAAATGTAACTATTATGTTAATTTATATAAATATTTTATAAATTAGATACTCTTATTCATTACCACTAATTTAAAAGATAATTTTTAATAGATATACTTAAATATTTATATTTTATCTAAAAATATCACGGGTTTGTTTAAGTTTAGTGTTATATATGGAGAAAGCAATCAAACACATTGAATTATTTAAAGGAAGTCATATATTAAAATATTGGGGTATTATAGAATTTTTAATTACCAGTGTAATGATTTCTAATAAATATCCTCATTTCTTTTATTGAAACCATTTAGCTACCACCTGTTATTTTTATCTTTTATTGCCATCAATCGCTTCCCTAATCTAGTAATCCTACTTGTTATCAAGTGAATTTTTACCCTTTATAAGTTCAACCATCTAATAATTTTTTTACCTTTAAGGAATGCATATCCTAATTAATGGTTGAATCCCACCTCTTATAGTAGTCAAGGAAAGCTTCTTCCTAATGTTCTTAGGTACTCCTACATCTGTTAGGAGTATAAAGTTTAAATCATGTTGAACCCTCTTCACTGGTCTCTTTATTCCAATTTATATCCTCAATTGAATCATCTTTCTTGAGATACCTATCTCTTCTATTTATTCTGATACTCAAACATTTGTTCCACAAACCATATTTTTTATTTTCAAATGAAACTTTTAAGGGGTAAGTATGAACCCAAAATAAATCCAACCAAAAAAATCCATCAGAAAATCAAAATCACATCCCACACATTCCAAAGTCCAAACAACAACCTGATACAAAAAATTAAAAATTAAAAATTAAAAATTCCACATCACCAATCATGATCAATTCAACCTAAAATGATCCCATAACTGCAAAACATCATCCATAGTTCATCTCCAAAGAACAATAATGCCACCATCCAAGATGACCTCGAACTAGGGGAAAGCAAAAAATGGAGGAACTAGAAAAATAAAACATCAGAATGAGCCTCCTTAAGAAGCCACACTGATGCGATCTTCACCATCATCCCAGAGAAACAAAAATTATGATGAACACCAAAAATCCACCATAACCCTCAAACAAACCATGAAATGGAACTCCTAAAACCTAGGAAAGAATCACTTCATGAAGACCAGTGAGATGCTAAGGAAACCTGCATCAAAGAAGATCATGACGAGAAGACCATCCTGTCACCACAAAACCATCACCGCAGTCAACCTTGCCACACCACTGACTCAGAAGGAAAATAAGTGGATGCTCTATCACTGCCAAAGGGAGAGAGAAACCCTAGAAATATGAGCAATCTGAGAGCTCGGGCCCTATAGGTGAGTCAGGCACCATTTAGTACCCAACACTTTTTTACTCACACATTTAGGGAATATAAATAGTTCTTCCCCTTGGTATTCTATCGCTCTTGCACTTTTTAGTACTTTTAATGGTCTTATTTATGGAATTTTGGTGCTTTGAGCACTCAAATATGAGTTCTCCTGTTTTGGAGAATTACCAGTACTATGATCAACCTATTATTAAAAATTTGATTTGTCCTCAACTTCCTGATCCACTAAGTTTTGATCTTTCCACATAATGTTTTCATTAAATACCACATCCTTTCTTCTCATGATTTTTTTTTCTTATCACCATCCCATTATTAATATCCAAAATTTTCATCTCCATATCCAAGTGGAAAAAATATTTTGAATTTTGATTCAAGTTTTTCAAGGTCGTTAACATTTACAATTAAATATTATAAATTACCAAAAAAACGTTAATATTTTGAACATATATTCATTTTCAAGAATATATATCCTCCAAATGTTCCTACCCAATTGCTGATGCATGACTTATATTGATGAGTTATGCCATCATGTTGAGTTCCTCTACACAAATTTCCATAGGCATTCCTAATTGAAATATTATATACCTAGCCCTCTCTATTAGAGTCTAATTCATCCTTTTAGATACTCCATTTTATTATATATTTCTAGGAACCATCTTCTCATGCCTTATTTATTCCTTCTTAAAGATTTTTTGAAAGTTGTGTCTAGTTTACTCACCACCTTTTTTCATTTGGATGCACTTTAACTTTAGACTACATTCCCTTTCTTCCAACAATTTACACAAATTAAACACATAAAATAAATTAGACATATGATTAAATAATTAAATCCATACATTCCTAATAGCATAATCAATGAAAGTGAGAAAGTAAAGGAAACCACCATAGGATTGAATAGGGGTAGGTCCCCAAACATCTAAATGTAGAAGCTCTATCTTATGATTTTTGGGCTTCCAACCATCTAAGTGAAAAGATAAACTTTTCAAATTCCACAAAATAAAACATTAAAACATTCCAATTTCCATGTGATCAATCTTTATTATGCCCTTTACCTTTAAAATTTTTAATTTCTTTTCACTAAGGTGACCGAATTCATAATGCCACAATAATGGATCAATTGAAGTTGAACTTATGGAAACCACCATCCCATTTAAATTTATAATAATGTAACAGGTCCCATCCTTTACTCCTTATGAAATTAGCATTTATACTTGGGTAACCTTCCACAAACCACCAGAAAATCTATTCCCATAGTCCACATAATCACGTTTTCCTATGAAAATTAAATCTATTCTAAGGATTGGGATATGAAAAACTTCTATTAACTTCAAAAATCCTCCATTCTTCAATTAGATGTTGTCATATCCTTTTACAAAAACTTCTAGGTATTCACAATACTATATATAGAATCTTACAGACTTTCCAAATACATGATTGACTATGCATCACTAAATACCCGTTGAATGATAGGATCCTCCAAAGTCAATCACCCAAGCTTCTACCAGTGTATTCAAATTAATTAGATAACCTTTGGTTTCTCCTATTGTGTTAATATAATATAAACTATTGGATATTGATGACTTCACTATGTTATCTTTATGAATCTTTCATTCCTTCCTGATATGTACTCTCTTCCCTCATTTTTTGTAGGCTAGACCAAGACCATCTGATTTACTTTGAATCATTTCACAAGACTTTTTCTTCTACTATTTTCATCTAGTAAACTTGATTATGATGTGGTGACCTTCACCTTACAAAAATATTAAGGGAATTACTAGTTAGTGCCTAAACTTACCTAGACATTTTTTATTCATTCATTTCTATGTTCTGTATGTCATCAAATACTAGATCAGTTTTTCAATGGAGTCACTAATTGTAGTATCCATATTATCCCATCTCTCTAGAAGTGAAGATAATAGTAGAAACACCCATATGTCAGAAAAAAGTTGCCTCTATATATTGGATATTCCCATTAATCACATTAAATTCATTCATATGATCTTCCACTAGTATTCCTTCTAAAAAACTTAATTCAAAAAATCATTGCAATATGATAACCTTTTTAAGGGAAATAAGTTTTTCATACATGTATGCCAAATCCTCCAGAACATTCACTATAGTTTTATTCTATAAAATTTTGAAAGAAAAATTTCATGCCAGGGAAATTATTATCTGTACCAATTCTTTAGTATACAATCATTTCCATTCACCTTTCTCCATTATCACCAACTTTACCTTATACATTGGGACTTCCAAGTCCTTTTGAATCAGATGTCCTTCAATATGAATTCTCCAAAATCCAAAATCCTTTCCATTGAATTCATTGATATGATTATTTATTTTATAGGATTCAATGACTATACTAATACTAGTGTGTTGATCCTCTGGTGTGAAACCACCCTTTTATACTTCTTGTTGGGGAAATATCCAAGAAAAATCGATCGCTTGTAATAGAAATAAAACCACCCGAAATATGATTGATAGAACACCAAAAGTTCCAACACAAATCAACACAATAGAAAATATGAACCTATTGAAATTTTATGTACCTTGAATAAGTAAATAATAAGTCGGAATAAACTTCACTCCACCCACCTCACTAAGTTAACCACATACATAACTCAAAAAAAATGCAACGGAAAAATCAAGCAATGGTAATACATGAAAGAAACGAACATGAATGAGTAAATGAATATACGATATTAATGTGCTTCACAATTTTTCCCATGTACATGAGAGGAACCACTATAACTTATTTATGTTACTAGGAATTCAAATAATTACATTCTACTGACAAAAACAATCAGTAAAATTTCATTATAAAATGATTAACACATTGTAAAACTATGATGCATTTTATATTCCATAGGTACTATGATCATGAGTTGGATTCACTATTCTATACTTAGATACACAATTCAAGTTTTGTCCCCACTTCTATTTATAGTAAACCTCAACTAGTTGTTCCAGTCACACCATGTTCCTATATTCATGGAGGATCCTTCATATGGAATTTCACTATTGATCACCCATAACACTGTTGACCTCAACCACTTACTCTGATAAAAAATTATAGATTCTTCTTTCTAGAGAGTTATTTATATATATTTAACCAACATTATGAAACTCCCTTGATTTAATTAAAAGGTACAAACTTATTATAACCCTGATGTTTCTAAAGAGGCGAACTATTGTTGCCTTGGAAATAATCCCAACCACCTACCGCTGATTGAAACTATAATAAATGTAAATATGATGCTTGAACATCTGGTTCTCTGAACATATCATGGCACGAACAAGCCTTAAAAATCCAAAAAATTGATATAATATATTTTTATACTCATATGAATATATTGAAAGATGTAACTTCTGATTCATCTCACTTTACAATCAGATGATGTAACTTCCAATTGTTTTTAAATTTTTAAATTAATATAACTTTCAAAATTGGATAGTTAGTCTTTATCCCTATTTACCATATTCAGTAACTTCTGGTTCATCCCAAATTTATCTTCTAACACCATAATGATTATTATCTAGACATACTCACTTTCTTACCTAACTCTTTCTCATATTATTCTTCTATTTTTGGTGCTTTTACATTCATGCTTCTGGTATTATCAAATCAACACTACTTAATGTAACAAAACTAGATCAAAATATCCACTCACTCTTCCACTTCATGCTACTCTTCAAGTGTAGATTAATATTTATAAAATATTTTTAAGTTTCATATTCTTTACATATCTTCTATTTCACAATACTCATTTCAACCAAGCATTAATATTTATATGAGAATATCACAATGCTATCTTCATGTAAGAGAAATAACTTGTAAGGAATTATCAGTTTCATGAAATTTATGGGTATACATATCCTTCATACACACACATAGTATGTTTCTTGCACTCACTACTAAAAATTCAGCCATTAGCGACCACCATTGGCAGTCGCCAATGGCCTATAGAGACCGTTCAGCGGCCACCAATGGCGGTCGCTTTAGGCCCGTCACCATAGGCCTATAGAGACCGCCAAAGGTGGTCACTAAAGGAGGCCGAAAATCCGGCCTACAGCTACTGCCAGGTGGTTGCTGACCAATTTCTCAGCCAAGCAATAGCGACTGCCAGTGGCGGTCGTTGTCCTGATCCTCGGCCAAGCTACAGTGACCGCTAGTGGCAGTCGCAGTTCTAATGCTCGGCCGAGATATAGTGACCACCAATGGCGGTCACTATACTATTTAGTAGGCGACCTATAGCAACCGTCATTGGCGGTTTCAATCCTGGAGAAATTTAAAAAAAAAAAGAAATTCACGGTCCCCAATCAACAAAAACAGGGTAAAAATCATAAAAAAAAGAAAACAATTCAAAACAGCATAAACATCAAGATCATCATAAACAATAAATGACAAAAATGATTCAATGATCCAAACAGGTCTAATCCATTTCAATATTCTGCTTTAATAAACCTATAATAACACAAAAAAAACAACTAATCAAAACAAATGTAAATTAGACATATTTATTCAGTTAGTATATATATATAATAAAATTAAATCTGACATCAAATTATGGGTTCTATAATAATTTAAAACCACCAATTAAAAAAATTCCATCATTTTAGGATTTTTTTCTTGTTTTGGAGTCTTTGTTTTAGCTTGTGGAAGTGTTTTGTGGTCTAAAAAGGAATGCTCTCCGCGCACACCGCGCGAAATTGTTAAAAAAATATTTGGGTGTACCGCGTACACTACATGTCAAATTGATGTTTCGTCTACTCCTACATGTCACGAATACTATTCCTATTGTTTTCATGTGATTTTAAGTCATTCTGAGGACGTTTGCTATGAATTCGACCGTTACATGTTGTTTTGGTGTTTTATGAATCCATAAATGCATTTCCGGTCACCACGGTCAAATAAAACCTCCAATTGACGTTCCTTCTACCCGACCATTTCAAAATTCACACCACGATTGTTTTTGTATAATTTCATGGCATTCGGAGGTCGTTCGGCTAGTTTTGACCACCCAACGCGCCCTTTTAGAGTCCGCCGAACTGTTAAAAAAATATTCGGTCGTACCGCGCACACCGGACATCCGATTTTCGTGTCGTCTCCTCCTACATGCCATGAATAATATTCCTATTATTTTCATGTGATTTCAAGTCATTCTGAGGACGTTTTCTATGAATTCGACTGTTACACGTTGTTTTGGTGTTTTATGACTCCGGAAATGCATTTCTGGTCACCGTAGTCAAAAGACACATCCAATTGATGTTCCGTCTGCCCTACCATTTCAAAATTCACACCACAGTTGTTGTCATACGATTTCATGGAATTCTGAGGTCATTCGGCTGGTTTTAACCACCCAACAGGCCTTTTTAGAGTGCGCCGAACTGTTCAAAACAACATATTCGGTCGTACCGCACAAACTGCACGTCCGATTGACGTGCCATCTCCTCCTACATGTCACGAATAGTATTCCTATTTTTTTTATGTGATTTCAAGTCATTCTGAGCACATTTTCTCTGAATTTGACCATTACACATCATTTTGGTGTTTTATGACTCCAGAAATGCATTTCCAGTCACCGTGGTCAAATGAAACCTCCGATTGACGTGCCGTCTACCCAAAAATTTCACAATTCACCGCATGGTTGCTGTCGAACGATTTCATGGAATTTCGAGGTCGTTCAACTAGTTTTGACCACCCAATGATCCCTTTTAGAGCATGCCAGACTATTCAAAACAGCATATTTAGTCGTACCGTGCAAACCGCACGTCCAATTGATGTGACATCTCCTCCTACATGTCACAAATAATATTACTATTGTTTTTATGTGATTTAAAGTCATTTTGAGCACGTTTTCTCTAAATTCTACTGTTACACGTCATTTTGGCGTTTTATGACTTCGAAAATGAGTTTCCGATCACCGTGGTCAAATGAAATCTCTAATTGACCTGCCATCTACCTGACTATTTCAAAATTCAAATCACGGTTGTTTTCGTTTGATTTCATGGCATTCCGAGGTCATTTGGATGGTTTTGACAACCCAACACGCCCTTTTAGAGCACACTAAACTGTTCAAAACAACATATTCGGTCATACCGTGCACACCGCATGTCCGATTGACATGTCGTCTCCTCCTATATGTCAAGAATAGTTTTCCTATTGTTTTTGTGTGATTTTAAGTCATTATGATCACATTTTCTTTGAATTCTAACATTACACGTCGTTTTAGCGTTTTCTGACTCCAGAAATGCGTTTCCGGTCACCGCGTTCAAACAACACCTCTGATTGACATGCCTTCTACCCAAACATTTCAAAATTCATAGCATGGTTGTCTTCATATGATTTCATGGAATTCCGAGGTTGTTCGGCTGGTTTTGACCACCCAACGAGCCCTTTTAGAGCGTGCCAAACAGTTCAAAACAACATATTCAGTGGAACCGCGCACACCGCATGTACGATTGATGTGCCATATCCTCCTACATGTCACAAATAGTATTTATATTGTTTTTTTGTGATTTAAAGTCATTCTGAGCGTGTTTTCTTTGAATTCGACCGTTACACGTCTTTTTGGCATTTTATTACTCTGGAAATGCATTTCCAGTCACCACGGTCAAATGACACCTCTGATTGACATGAAGTCTGCCCGACCATTTTAAAATTCATACTATGGTTGTAGTCGTATGATTTCATGACATTCTGAGGTTGTTCGGCTGGTTTTGACCACCCAACGAGCCCTTTTAGAGCGCGCTGAACTGTTCAAAACAACGTATTCGGTCGTACCGCACACACCGTGCGTCCGATTAACGTGCCGTCTCCTCCTGTATGTGACAAATAATATTACTATTGTTTTCGTGTGATTTTAAGTCATTATGAGCATGTTTTCTCTGAATTTGACCGTTACATGTCATTTTGGCGTTTTATGACACCGAAAATGTGTTTCCGGTCACCACGGTCAAAGGACACCTCCGATTGATGTGCCGTCTATCCAACCATTTCAAAATTCACTCCATGGTTGTTGTCGTATGATTTCATGGTATTCCGAGGTTGTTCGGGTGGTTTTGACCACCCAACGCACCCTTTTAGAGTGCGCGGAACTGTTCAAAACAACATATTCCGTCGTACTGCGCACACCACATGTCCAATTGACATTCTGTCTCCTCCTACATGTCGCGAATAATTTTATGTTGTTTTCGTGTGATTTAAAGTCATTGTGAGCACGTTTTATCTGAATTCGACCGTTACACGTTGTTTTGGCGTTTTATGACTCTGGAATTGTGTTTTCGGTCACCGTGGTCAAATGACACCTCTGATTGACATGTCATCTGGCCGAACATTTCACAATTCACACCACAGTTGTTGTCGTCTGATTTCATAGAATTCTGAGGTCGTTCGGCTGGTTTTGACAACCCAACGCGCCCTTTTAGAGCGCGCTGAACTGTTCAAAATAACATATCCGGTCGTACCGCGCACACTGCATGTCTGATTGACATTACGTCTCCTCCTACATGTCACAAATAATATTACTATTACTTTCATGTGATTTCAAGTCATTCTGAGCACGTTTTCTTTGAATTCGACTGTTACACGTCGTTTTGGCGTTTTATGACTCCGGAAATGCGTTTCCTGTCACCGCGTTCAAACGAAACCTCCAATTGACGTGCTGTCTACCTGACCATTTCAAAATTCACACCAAGGTTGTTTTCGTATGATTTCATGGCATTTCAAGGTCGTTAAACTGGTTTTGACCACCCAACGAGCCCCTTTAGAGCGCGCCGAACTGTTCAAAACAACATATTCGGTCGTACCGCGCACACCGCATGTCCGATTGATGTGCCATCTCCTCATACATGTGATGAATAATATTTTTATTGTTTTCATGTGATATAAAGTCATTATGAGCACGTTTGCTTTGAATTCGACCGTTACACGTCGTTTTGGCGTTTTATGACTCTAGAAATGCGTTTCCGATCCCTGTGGTCAAATGACACCTCTAATTGACATGTTGTCTACCTGATCATTTCAAAGTTCACACCACGGTTGTTTTCTTATGATTTCGTGGAATTTTGTGGTCGTTCAGCTGGTTTTGACCACCCAACGAGCCCTTTTAGAGCATGCTGAACTGTTCAAAACAACATATTTGGTCATACAACGCACACCGCACGTCCGATTGACATTCTGTCTCCTCCTACATGTCAAAAATACTATTACTATTGTTTTCGTGTGATTTTAAGTGATTCTGATCACGTTTTCTCTGAATTTGACCATTACATGTCATTTTGGCATTTTATGACTCTGTAAATGCAGTTTCGATCACCGTGGTCAAACGAAACCTCCGATTGATGTGCCTTCTATCCGACCATTTCAAAATTCACACCAAGGTTGTTTTCGTATGATTTCAAGGTATTCTAAGGTCATTCGGCTGGTTTTGACCACCCAATGCGCCCTTTTAGAGCGCGCCGAACTGTTCAAAACAACATATTCGGTCGTACCGTGCACACCGCAAATCCTATTGACATTATGTATCCTCCTACATGTCACAAGTAATATTACCATTGTTTTTGAGTGATTTCAAGACACTCTGAGCACATTTTATCTGAATTCGACTGTTACACATCATTTTGCTGTTTTATGACTCCAGAAATGCTTTTCCGGTCACTACGGTCAAAAAACACCTATGATTGACGTGATGTCTACCCAACCATTTCAAAATTCACACCACGGTTGTTGTAGTGTGATTTCATGGCATTCCGAGGTCATTTGGATGGTTTTGACCACCCAACGCACCCTTTTAGAGTGTGCCAAACTGTTCAAAACAACATATTCGGTCGTACCGCACACACCGCACATCCGATTGATGTTATGTCTCCTCCTAAATGTCAAGAATAATATTCATATTGTTTTCTTGTGATTTCAAGTCATTCTGAGCACATTTTCTCTGAATTCTATCGTTACACATCGTTTTGGCATTTTATGACTCCAGAAATGCGTTTCCAGTCACTATGGTCAAACAACACCTCCGATTGATGTTCCGTCTACCCGAAAATTCCATAATTCACTCCATGGTTGTTTTCGTATGATTTCAAGGCATTCCGAGGTCGTTTGGATGGTTTTTACCACCCAACGACCCCTTTTAGAGCGTGTCGAACTGTTCAAAACAACATATTCGGTCGTACCGTGCACACCGCACATCTGATTGATGTGACGTATCCTCCTACATGTCACAAATAATATTTCTATTGTTTTCATGTTATTTCAAGTCATTTTGAACATGTTTTCTCTAAATTCGACCGTTACATGTCATTTTGGCGTTTTATGACTCCGAAAATGTGTTTCCGATCACTGTAGTAAAAAGAAACCTCTGATTGATGTGCCGTCTACCTGAACATTTCACAATTCACACCATAGTTGTTTTCGTATGATTTCATGGAATTTTGAGGTCGTTAGACTGGTTTTGACCACCCAACGAGCCCTTTTAGAACGCGCCAAACTGTTCAAAACAACATATTCGGTCGTAACGCGCACACCGCATGTACGATTGACCTTCCGCCTGCTCCTAAATGTCACAAATAGTATTCCTATTGTTTTCATGTGATTTCACGTCATTCTGAGCACGTTTTCTCTGAATTCAACCGTTACACATCGTTTTGGAATTTTATGACTCCGGAAATGCGTTCCTCGTCACCGCGGTCAAACGACACCTCCGATTGACATGTCGTCTGCCCGAACATTTCATAATTCACACCACGGTTGTTTTTGTATGATTTCATAGCATTCCTAGGTTGTTCGGCTAGTTTTGACCATGTAAGGACCCGACCCTAGTTTCCCGGGGTCAGTGCCTTATTTGATTACGTTGGCATACATACAAGGAATACAAATCTTGAAGGACCGAGTAGTTTACTATTATTGGAAACAAGATACATACATAAGTTTAACATTACATATGGAAAGGAAAAACAACACTAATTTATTCCACTAGAGTCATCATGTCTCCTAGATTATGCATGCAAGTCATTCAAAAATTACTTCTTCATGTCCTGAGAAAATGAAACATAAGAAAGCGGTGAGCTCAAACGCTCAGTAAGAGTAATCAATACAATGGAAGATAATATAAACATTATACATGGTGAATAATTGAAAACACATTCCTTTAATAATAAACTTGAAACACATTATGGTAGGAATATGAGCTGAGTAAATAATGCCATAATAAAACATAATCATGGGTATTCTACTAGTCGAATAACCACATGAACTTTCAATTACTATCTTCATAATGAGGGAAGTGCATATGCTGGACATTCTGATACATTTTGTCATGGCCTCGGCCAAGACGTCTAGTGATTAAGGCCTCGACCAAAATCCATATCACATTGGGAAAGGCCACGACCAATTCCACATCTATTTGTCTCATAAGACCTACCAATGCATAGAGGGGATATAGCGGGCCCCACCTATCACATAATAAGTCCAATGCATTCCTCATATGAGCAGGGATAAACATAAACAATATATACATTCATATTGAAACTATCATATGAAATGTAACTAAATTTCCCCAATTATTAAACATAAAACACTAACCATTCGGAATAATATGGTGAATGGTTTTAGGATAGATCATCCACAATAGAGTTAGTAATAAAACATTAAATAAAATATGGTATATGACTTCATAAATGATTAAACCCAATAATACCATGGAATCAACAAGAGTATCAAAAGAAAATACTCTTATAAAATCATTAAGCAATTTTGAGATAAACGCTCTTTTATTTTGAAAAGAAGAGTTATTTTTGAAAATATTTTTATAAAAACATAAGTGAAGTAAGATAGTATTTTCATAATAAAATGAATATTTTTAGAAATATAATGGTTTCGAAAAACAGATTATAGAGTGCCCTTGTAAATAGATTTGAGTTGGAGAAATTCCCTTGAATCGGGCTTGTATTTTGAAAACAATTTGGGAAGTTCCTTTTAAAACGTGTAAATATCCATAAAATAAGGAAGAATTTTGTCCAGTGTACAAATATAGAATACTCACACAGAATTTATGAGGAGTACATAACAATACATAAGAATTTCATCGAGGAATTTAGACAAAAAAAGTAACCTGAATCAAAATGGAAGTTCGAGTGAAAATACCCTTACCTTAACTCCAAATGCATTCCTCTATTGTACTTAAGCTCCTGGAATATGAAATTATACTTGTTAATAACTTATTTCAGAACCTATTAGACATGTGTTTAGTTTACCATAATTCTGGTTAGTTCATTTATCTTATTATTGATAAGTTATTGTATTGAATTTTGTCATTCTGGAGTGTTCGTTTCCTTTATTTTCATATTCGGTTCACTTGTTTTTAAGTAATGAAGTTCATGTGGAAAGGTTATAAATCTCCAGTATTGGACTTATATATTATTAATGAACATAAATAATTGATAATGGTCATTTATATCATTTGTTTACAAGGAATGAGGATGAATCATTAGATGACAACCACTTCGATTATTCGGCGGTATTTGGAATATTATGAACTAGTTTTGTCATATAACTTAATTATATGTACATATTATGGTTCAGGAATATTAATTAGGTTATAAAACATATATTATAGGCTGGTTCAACCATGAATATGGTTTCATGACCAGTAATGAAGAATAAATTGAAGAAAGAAACTTCGTCATCCATGAAGGTTATAAATCCGAACCTCACGGATGTCGATTTCGTTTATAAAATAAAAGGGAGGGATTAAGAATATTTATGATGGTTATTAAATTCACATGATATAAATCCAGTATATAGGTGTTACTAGAGTTATCATGATCATTTTGACAGAGGAGGTGAGGAGAGAAAAATAAAAGAGACGAACTTGAAAATAAAGAAAAGTTAAGAAATCCCTAATGAAAATTCGGCAGCCTAACGACGTCACTTAGAATTTCATAAAATCAAATGATGAGAAAAAAAGGGTATCTCATCATATTGAAATCAAAGTACAGTAAGAAGAATAAATAAAATCAAACCCTAACATATGAGAAAGTAATTTCAAATAGCTATCATAGATGAAGTGTCGACTTAAAGAAGAGAATGAAGGATTCCCTTACCTTGTAGAATAACTCCTAGATCTTGAAGGATGTGACCTTGGGGGCGTAGGTACACCTTGGGAGGACTAATAGAGAGGTAAAACCACCAGAGATTATAGGATGAGGGATTTTTAATGAAATAAAATGAATGGATGAGTGGGTATTTATAGAAAAAGAGAGGTAATTATTTAATAATTTCAAAGGGACACCTCATTAGTGGTTTTTGCCAAACCATGGGTTTGCCCATGGTATGTGCCCATGGTTTAAGCCACTTGGGACACCTCATGTAATAAGTTACTATACACAAGTCGACCATAATTTTATATTTAATTATTACATCATTATGATTTCATCAATCTACCGAAAACTCAAAACTATATTTTTACTATTCATGAAAAATTCATGTATTTTAGAAAAATCCCAAAAATTCAACCCTACTATTTTTTGATGTGTAGAATTAAAAAGTGAAATCCATTTTTCAAAAATAATTTTCTAAATATTATTAATTTAATTTTTAAATAAAAGCATACTTAATTAAAAAATTAACCGTTCTAATTCTACAACTACTTCTTTATCACAATGAAAACTTAACCGAGATGTTATTATCTTATAGCCTTAAGAAAATAAAATAATAATAAAATTTACTATTAATTAGGGTCATATTACTATTCATATTACTATTCATAAGGGTATGTTACTATTTACTAAAAAAATCAAGTTTGTTCTATCAGACTCCAAATGACTTACCGAACACAACTCTAGATGACCATTTTTCGAAATTCAAAACATAGAAGAGACAAAGTTGTGTTTATAAAATTGCACTCTATATTTATTTTCAAAAACTTGGGGTGTTACATTCTCTCCTACTTACAAAAATTTCATCCTCGAAATTCACAGAATATTACCTAAAAAGATTCAGGTATGTCTTTAACATAATCTCCTCAGGCTCCCATGTTGCTTCCTCCATCTTATGGTTCCTCCATAAAACCTTCACTAGACGAGTGATCTGATTCCTCAATACTTGTTCTCTAGTATCAAGAATCTTGATAGGATCTTCACAATAAGATAGATCGGTCTCAAGTTCCACTTCTTCATAAGTGAGTACATGTGTTGGGTCTGGCATGTACTTTCTTAACATTGACATGTGGAACACATTGTGAACCTTGGAGAGACTTGGCGGCATTGCCAAACGGTAATCTACAGCTCCAATTCAGTCCATAATTTCAAAAGGTCCGATGTACCTGGGACTTAACTTCCCCTTCATACCGAATCGTATAATACCCTTCCATGGAGATAACTTTAAGAAAACATGATCACCTTTTTGAAACTCTAAATACTTCCTTCAGTTATCTGTATAGCTCTTTTGCCAACTTTGAGCTATTTTGATATGGTTCTGGATAATCTTCACCTTTTCCATTGTTTCTTCAACAAGTTCTGGGCCCACTAGATTTCTTTCACCAATATCATCCCAGCAAGTTGGTGTACGACATCGCCTCTCATATAATTCTTCATAGGGTGCCATCTGTATACTTGAATGGAAGCTATTGTTGTAGGAAAATTCTACAAGAGGTAAATAATTATCCCACATGCCTTGAAAATCAAGTGAACAAGACCTCAACATGTCTTCCAATGTTTGAATTTTCCTCTCTGATTGTCCATCAGTTTGTGGGTGGCAGGCAGTGCTAAAACGAAGATCAGTATCTAGAGCCTTCTGAAGACTTTTCCAGAATCTTGATGTAAAATATGGATGACTATCAGAAACAATCGATAGGGGTACTCCATGAATTCTCACAACTTCATTAACATATAGTCTTTCTAGACGTTCAAGTGGTAGATCTTCTCATATAACAAGAAAATGTGCTGACTTGGTAAGATGATCTGCAATGACCCATATTGCATCGTTCCTTCTAGGAGTCATTGGTAGTACCATGACAAATTCCATCGTGATATTATCCCATTTCCACTCAGGTATGGGAAGATGTTGTAATACTCCTCCAGGATGTTTCCTTCCAGCTTTCACTTGTTGACAAACCATACATCTTGACACAAAATCAGCAATCCCCCTCTTCATGTTGTCCCACCAAAAATATTCCTTCAAATCTCTATACATCTTAGTGCTACCATGGTGTATAGAGAAATTGGAACTATGAGAATCATCCAACAATTCCCTTTTTAGATTAGGTATATCGAGAACACAAATTCTCTTCCCAAATTTCAAGATTCCATCTTCATATACGAAGTCACTCAATCTCCCATCATTCAGAGCTTTAATCTTATTTTGAAACTCCTCATCATTAGCCCGAGAATTTTTTATCCTTTATAGTAAAGATGGTTTGGCAACCATTTGAAAAAGCATTGATGTTTCACCTTCCATTGTTATTCCCATATCCATCTTTACTAGATCCATGAAAATAGGATCCCTTTCAACTCTCATCTTATTCAAAACTCCATGATACTTTCTGCTCAAAGCATCTGCCACCTTATTTGCCTTCCCTGGGTGGTAGTGTATCGTGCAATCATAATCCTTGAGTATTTCAAGACATCTCCTTTGCCTCATGTTGAGTTATTTCTGTGAGAAAATATACTTCAAACTCTTGTGATCAATATAGATCTCACATTTTTCACCATAGAGATAATGTCTTCATATCTTCAAAGCAAATATTACAGCAACTAACTCAAGATCATGAGTATGAAAATTTTTCTCATGAATTTTTAGCTGTCGTGATGCATAAGAAATAACCCTATCATTTTGTATATGGACACAACCAAGTCCTTTCTTTTAAGCATCACTATAAATAACAAACCCTTCATTCCCTGATGGTATAATCAATATAGAAGCATTGACTAATATTCTCTTCAGTTCTTCAAAAAATTCTTCACAATATTTTTTCTAAACATATTTAACCCCTTTACATGTGAGCTTCGTTAGCGGGTTAGCCAGTCGGGAAAAATTCTTTACGAAACGCTGATAATAACCTGCTAAGCCAATAAAACTGCGTACCTCAGTTACGTTTGTTGGTATGGGCCAATCTTGGATTGCCTTTGTCTTTGTAGGATCAACTTGGATTCCATCCTTAGAAACAATATGGCTAAGAAAAGAAATATCCTGAAGCCAGAATTCACACTTGCTAAAATTCCCATATAATTCATGTCTTCTAAGAGTCTTTAGGATAATGCGAAAGTGATTTTCATGATCTTAGTAGCTTTTGGAGTATACCAAGATATAATCAATAAATACCAATACAAAATCATCGAGATATTCCTTGAAAACTCTGTTCATCAGATCCATGAAGACAGAGGGTGCATTAGTCAATCCAAAAGGCATCACTGTAAACTCGTAATGCCTGTACCTGGTTTGAAATGTTGTTTTTGGAATATCTTCCTTCCTCACAAGAAACTGATGATATCCGGATCGAAGATCAATCTTAGAAAAGTATTGAGATTTATGCAGTTGGTCAAATAAGTCATCAATGTGAGGTAGGGGATACTTATTATTTATTTTAATATCATTTATTTCCTTGTAATCAATGCAAAGCCTCATGGATCCATCTTTCTTCTTGACAAAGAGGACTGGGGCTCCCCATAGAGAAACACTTGGTCGAATAAATCCTTTTTCACTCAAATCCTTTAGTTGTTTATTTAGCTCCACTAATTCCATAGCGTCCATTCTATAAGGGGTCTTTGATATGAGCCTTGAACTAGGAATTACATCAATAGAAAACTCAATTTCTCATTCTAGAGGATGTCCAGGTAAATCTTTGGGAAACACATCAACATATTCTCTCACAATAGGTACATACTCTATTTGAAAATTCATTTCCTCACCCATATTTATTTCATTCTCTTCCTCCCCAATAATTGAATTTAGTTGAGCTACTGGGGTGGATCTAGATAATAATCAGGTGGTGGCGATTCTGCTCTAAAGATAAGGTGTTCTTTATCATCATCATCAAAAATCGTAACCTCCTTCTTCTTACAATAAATTTTTGCATCATGGTCTGAAAGCCAATCCATACCGAGGATTATATCAAATTCAATCATGGGTATTATGATGAGATCAGCATATAAAGAACATTTGTATGCCCTAATGGGAACTGATTCACAAAACTTTGTAGCAATGATACTTCCCTTAGGAGTTTTTACTGACAACTCCCTTGTTAAATCAAATTGGAAATATCTAATTTTCTTAGAAAACTGGGAAGATATGAAACAATGCGATGATCCAGAATCAAATAAAGCATTGGATAAGCTTGAGGAAACAATTAAAGTTCCTGAAACCATGTCATTAGGTACTTCAACCTCTCCAGTTGTGATTGCATAAGCATGTCCCTGATCCCTTGGCCTTTTCTGTTGCATATTTCCTTGACGTTTTGGACAATCATTAGCATAGTGTCCCATCTCCTGACAACTATAGAATTGAACATCATTGGCTTCCTTCTTCCCTTTGCAATCAATAGAAATATGGCCTTTCTAGCCACATTTGTAGCATACTCCTTTTCCTTTTAAGCATGCACCAAGGTGTTTCTTTCCACAATTGTCACATGGTATAAATTCAATTCTTTCCTTCTTCCCCGTTTCCTCATTTCCTTTCCCAGGGTTTTCAGCAGCCCTCTTCTTTTCTTGCTTTCCCTTAAAGTCATAAGACTTAGAGAATTATTTTTCGGTCTTGATAGCACATGAAACTATGTCTTCATATGATGAAAAATTTTGGGAGACCAGTGCCTGCCGGAGGAATGGATTTAGGCCATCAAAGGATCGATCAATTTTGCTCCTTGGATTTTGTATATAGTCCACAACATGTCTTTCTAACCTTGTGAAGTTGGCTTCATACTTGGAAATATTTTCAATCTCCTTATGCCTCAGATTCAAGAATTGTCTCTCCATATCTGCTCGCTGCTCACGAGGAAAATATTTTTCTAAGAAGATTTCCTTAAAATCCCTCCATTCCATCTCTTCTATCTCTTCCCCCTCCTTTGTGTTTTGGATTAATGACCACCATTTATCCACATATCTCGATAGACGATATACTTCCATGACAACCTTCTCTCTTTCATTACATCCCAAAGCGAGAAATATCTTCTCAAGGGAACATATTCACTGCTCTGTTGCAAATGGGTCTGTAGTCCCATTGAATGAAGGAGGCTATTGTCGCATAAAGCGATCTAGCATGGCTCCTCCACGTGGTGGATCCAGATGCTCTATACGGGTAAGGTTATTATTCATAACATGAGTAAGTTTTTCCAGTATAGTTATGAGTTTCTCAGCACCAGTCATAGCACTAGAGCCAACATCATTATCTTGCGTCGGAGGAAAATCCCTACAAGGGACATGTGCATTCGTACGATTTCCATTCTGTCCGCTAGGTTCCATATCTAGATAATGGAATACACTATATTAGGTTATGAATCACAATGTATAAACTTAACATAAAAATACTCAGAAAAATTAAGATCCGATTCATGGCTAACCCCATATTCACAAAAATGGTTTCTTTGAGGAATATTTACATTAAACTCCTTCATAATGGATTGTAAAGAAATTGTAAATTATCCTAAGCATATCCCCCAAGAGTGTCGTAACCAAGAGTGCAGCAAGGCCCGTTGTCATGCACTAGTTTCCATTCTATTCTAGCTCAAAGCGGTGTTTTTGGGTTTTACCCCTAGATACATCTGTGTCAGAGCCGCCTCTACCTGCTCGTATCCAGACATGGATGTATTGCTTGAATGATCCGCACAATCTATTCCTTACCAAAATACCAGGAAATTCTTGTATGTTTATCCTCAAATACTATCTTAGGGACTCTTCCCTAATTCTACTTTTTCTAAATCTAGTTTCCAAGTATTCTACTAAACTTCCTTTGATACCAACTGTAAGGACCCAACCCTAGTTGCTCGGAGTCGGTGCCTTATTTGATTACGTTGGCATATATACAAGGAATATTAATCCTAAAGGATTGAGTAGTTTAGTATTATTGGAAACAAGATACATATATAAGTTCAACATTACATATGGAAAGGAAAAACAACACTAATTTATTCCACTAGAGTCATCATGTATCCTAGATTATGCTTGCAAGTCATTCATAAATTACTTCTTCATGTCCTGAGAAAACAAAACATAAGAAAGGGGTGAGCTCAAACGCTCAGTAAGAGTAAGCAATACAGAGGAAGATAATATAAACATTAGACATGGTGAATAATTGAAAACACATTCCTTTAATAATAAACTTGAAACACATTATGGCGGGAATATGAGTTGAGTAAATAATGCCATAATAAAACATAATCATGGGTATTCTACTAGTCGAATAACCATATGAACTTTAAATTACTAGCTTAATAATGAGGGAAGTGCATATGCCAGACATTCTGATATATTTTTTCATGGCCTCGGCCAAGACGTCTAGTGATCAAGGCCTCGGCCAAAATCCATATCACATTGGGAAAGGCCTTGGCCAATTCCACATCTCTTTGTCTCATGAGACCTACCAATGTATCAAGTGGATATAGAGGGACCCACCCATCACATAATAAGTCCAATGCATTCCTCATATGAGTAGGGATAAACATAAACAATATATATATTCATATTGAAACTATCATATGAAATGTAACTAACTTTCCCCAATCATTAAACATAAAACACTAACCATTCGGAATAATATGGTGAATGGTTTTAGGATAGATCATCCAAAATAGAGTTAATAATAAAAAATTAAATAAAATATGTTATATGACTTCATAAATGATTAAACCCAATAATACCATGGAATCAACAAGAGCATCAAACGAAAATACTCTTATAAAATCATTATGCAATTTTGAGATAAATTCTCTTTTATTTTGAAAAGAAGAGTTCTTTTGGAAAATCTTTTTATAAAACCAGAAGTGAAGTAAGATAGTATTTTCATAATAAAATGATTATTTTTAGAAATATAATGGTTTCCAAAAACAGATTATAGAGTTCCCTTGTAAATATATTTGAGTTGGAGAAATTCCCTTGAATCAGGCTTGTATTTTGGAAACAATTTTGAATGTTCCTTTTAAAATGTGTAACTATCCATAAAAAAGAAAGGATTATGGTTGGTTTACAAATAGGGAATACTCAGACAGAATTTATGAGGAGTACATAACAATAAATAAGAATTTCATCGAGGAATTTATACAATTAAAGTAACCCGAATGAAAATGGAAGTTCGGGTGAAAAAACCCTTAACTTAACTCAAAATGCGTTCCTATCTTGTAATTAAGCTCCTAGAATATGAAATTATACTTGTTAATAACTTATTTTAGAACCTCTTAGACATGTATTTAGTTTACCATAATTCTGGTTAGTTCATTTATGTCTTTATTGATAAGTTATTGTATTGAATTTCGTCGTTCTGGAGTTTTCGTTTCCTTTATTTTCATATTGGGTTCACTTGTTTTTAAGTAATGAAGTTCATGTGGAAAGGTTATAAATATCCAGGATTGGAATTATATATTATTAATGAACATAAATAATTGATAATGGTCATTTATATAATTTGGTTACATTGAATGAGGATGAATCATTAGATGACAAGCACTTCGATTATTCGGCGGTATTTGGAATATTATGAACTAGTTTGGTCATATAACTTAATTATATGTACATATTCTGGTTCCTGAATATTAATTAAATTATAACACATATATTATAGTATGGTTAAACCATGAATATGGTTTCATGACCAGTAATGAAGAATAAATTGAAGAAAGAAACTTCATCGTCCACGAAGGTTATAAATCGGAACCTCATGGACGTCGATTTCGTTTATAAAATAAAAGGGAGGGAGTAAGAATATTTATGATGGTTCTTACATTCACATGATATAAATATAGTATATAGGTGTTACGGGATTTATCATGATCATTTGGAAAGAGGAGGTGAGGAGAGAAAAATAAAAGAGTTGAACTTGAAAATAAAGAAAAGTTAAGAAATCCCTTATGAAAATTCGACAGCCTAACGTCATCACTTAGAATTTCATAAAATCAAATGATGAGAACAAAAAGGGTGTATCATCATATTTAAATCAAAAGGACAGTAAGAATAATAAATAAAATCAAACCCTAACATATGAGAAAGTAATTTCAAATAGCTAACATAAATGAAGTGTCGACTTAAAGAAGAGAATGAAGGATTCCCTTACCTTGTAGAATAACTCATAGATCTTGAAGGATGGAAAATTGGGGGCTTAGGGACACCTCAAGAGGACTAATAGAGAGGTAAAACCACTATAACTTCGAGGATGATGGATTTGGAATGAAATAAAATGAATGGATGAGTGGGTATTTATAGAAAAATAGAGGCAATTTTTTAATAATTTCAAAGGGACACCTCATTAGTGGTTTTTTCCAAACCATGGGTTTGCCCATGGTATTTGCCCATGGTTTAAGAAACTTGGGACACCTCATGTAATAAGTTACTATACACAAGTAGACCATACTTTTATATTTAATTATCACATCATTATGATGTCATTAATCTACCGAAAACTCAAAACTGTATTTTTACTATTCATGAAAAATTCATGTATTTTAGAAAAATCCCAAAAATTCACCCCTAATATTTTTCGACGTGTAGAATTCAAAAGTGAAATCCATTTTTCAAAAATAATTTTCTAAATATTATTAATTTAATTTTTAAATAAAAGCATACTTAATTCAAAAATTAGCAGTTCCAATTCTACAACTACTTCTTTATCACAATGAAAACATAACCAAGATGTTATTATCTTCTAGACTTAAGAAAATAAAATAATAATAAAATTTAATATTTATTAGGGTCATATTACTATTAATATTACTATTCATAAGGGTATGTTAAAATTTACTAAAAAAATCAAGTTTTTTCTATCAGACTTCAAATGACTTACCGAACACAACTCTAGATGACCATTTTTTGAAATTCAAAACATAGAAGAGGCAAAGTTGTGTTTATAAAATTGCATTCTATATTTATTTTCAAAAACTTGGGGTGTTACAGACCACCCAATGATCCATTTTAGAGCGCGCTAAACTATTCAAAACAACATATTCGGTCGTACCGCACACACCACACATCCGATTGACATTCCATCTCCTCGTAAATGTCTCAAATAATATTCCTATTGTTTTTATGTGATTTCAAGTCATTCTAAGCACGTTTTCTCAGAATTTGATAGTTACACATCATTTTGGCACGTTTGAAAAGTGTGTGTGGGGTGATCAAAACCGACTGAACAAACTCAGAATGCCATGAAATTAGACGACAACAAAGGGTGGGTGAATTGTGAAATGGTCGGGTAGACGACATGTCAATTGGAGGTGTCGTTTGACTGAAGTGACCGAAAGCGCATGTCACGTGTCGTAAATGACCAAAAACATGCATTTAAAGGTCCAATGCATACCGAATGACATCAGCATGACTTGAAAAAAATAGGAAAGCACCCTAATTATTATTCGTTAGGTGTAAAAGGAGACGACACAACATTCAACTACGCGGTTTACATGACACAACTGAATATGCATTTTTAGGTGATTGCCACACTTGAAATGCATGCGTGGGGGGGGGGGGCTATCCATGTTGGATCGATAGTAAGATAGATATGATACTAATTTTAGTATCAAAATATGGTGTAGATACTCAATATAAAAGAGGGGGGGGGGTGAATTGTATACTTTAAAAATTCCTTAATGAAATTTTGTATAAAAAAAATTCACAACACCTCTAAGTTCTAATAATTTTCTTGATTCTAGAAAACTGATTCCGGAAATGAAACTTAAAAAAAGTTTACAACAAAAAAGATTCTACATTAAAGCGTATAAAATCCAACTTAATCAGAGTACAAGTCTAAGGAAGTATAAGATAGTTATACTTTCCTCAAAAACCAAAATTACAGTGGAAAAAAAACATGAAACACTACAAGTAACAAGTAGTAAATATTTTAACCCAAAGAGAAGGGTATCCAACAACCTTGGATAAAGGTACCTTGATTTATACTTTCAAGAAAGTTTGTCTTACCCAAACCTAGGTAAGCCCTCAATCCAAAGATCAGTATCTGTCTTGCTATCCATGCAAGCCCTCGATTTGTAAGGAAATCGGCACATCTGACTTCACAACTCGAAGTCTCTGATTTTAAGGAAATCACACCTCTGCACAAAGCAATTCTGCACGAAGCAAAGTTTGAACAAGCCGTTCAAACTTTCTGTACAAATACTGAGAGTTTATAAGAGCCTCACTCTCTATAAATCACTTCAATAGCATGTAAGCTCTATATTGATCAATTTTCTCCTCAATGTTATGAGCTATTTCAAATGAGATCTTATTTATAGTCACAACTCCAATGGTCGGCTCCCTCCTCCAACGGTCATATTTTTCCTTGAATTTCGGAGGTACCTGTACACGTGTCACTAAAACAATGATTAGTTAGTAACTGAATGAACAACATCATTTTATGACCAAAACATGTGTAAGCAAAAATATGGTTACTTAAGAAAATTCATTTTTCTGAGTGTAAGAAAAAATGAAAGTTCAGAGTCTAACCAAAAATACATTCGGAGTCTATAAAATAAGGATATTAGGATTCTATTTTCCAAGGAATTAGGAACCTGAATTTTATAGAATTCCAGAGTCTGAATTTCAAGGAAATTCAGAATACGGATTCACAAGAATTCAGAACCTGAACTTAGAAAGTTCAGAATCGGAATTCATAAGAATTCAGAGTCTAAACTCAAAAGAGTTAGAAGTCTGAATTCAGAGAGTTCAGAGTCCGAATTCAGAGAATTCGAAACCTAAATTCAGATCCTGAAGAAAGAATACTTTATATATAAGTATATATATGATTCCGAGGTTTTGGATATGATATCGGATTTTACACTTAGACAAAATGAACAATGAAAAACATGGTAATGATAAATTTCCTTGGGGAAGGAAATTTTTCTTATGAAAGTAAAACATAGGGTAGAATGAAATTTTCCTTAAGATAAGGTGTTTGTTATTTTCAAAACAAGAAGAAATGGTAAAGTCATAAGGAAACCTTATTGACTCAACAACCTACCCAAAAAATTAGGAATGGAAAAGTCATTAGGAAACCTTATTGACTCAATAATCTCCCCCATTTTGGAAATCACAAAAATCCTTACGAAAAAGAATATAAGGAATTAGAAAATATTTTTCTAGACTTTGAAAATAAAACTTATCTCCCTTATCACATGGGAAATGATCAATATGACTAACTCCCCCTTGGGCTTTGGAACTCTAAGGATCGTATTCTAGATTTTTGAAATGATATTTTTCATTATCTTGAATACAGAAATATTTGTAATAAAAACTACCCCTTAGATAAAACTCCCCATTACTTTGGGATATTTCTTCTTTTATTAGAATTATTTTTCCTTTCTTCCCCTTTGTGATTTTTAAAAAGGAATTTGAGGGAATGGAAATGAAATTATGGTACCTAAAATATTAGTACGACACATCCAAAATACAAGAAACCAAATATTTCATTATGATAGGAAAAATTTGTACAAGAAAAGAAAATACAAAAAAAAGATCATATTTGGTCCATTATCCTTCCTTTTCCTTTGGCACCAGCTTCTTCAAAATAGTTTTGAGATTCTTAAGCTCCTTGTGATCTTCCTCATCTCACTTTAGAATCTGATCTTGATCCTCTGCTTTCTTCTCTAAGGATTTGACTCTATCTTCCCGAGCCTTAAGAGTCTCTGCCTAAGCCTTAAAAACTTATTCCTAATTGAAAATATTTTCTTCTATATCAATCCGAAGATCTATTTATCTCTTCTAGCTTTGTGCCACTAAATACAGTTTCCCATTCAAATACTTTACCTCTTGAATCTGAGAATTCTGTTCCAGAGTCAGCTTTTCTTCCAAACTAGTTGTGAGATCCTTGATCTTACCATCTTCAATGTCAAAAGCCTCTTTGACACCATCTTGGAACTCATCAAGTTCTCTCATGTCTTCAACTATTTTCTTTGACCAGCTAACCATTTTCTTAAAAGACCTTTTTTGGGAATCGTAGTTAATAAAGAAATTCTTGAAATCAGCCTCAAGATTTACAAACTTATCCATCACTATGGATACTGAATCTGATTTCTGATTCAAGGTGTGTTGAAGCATCTGACATATCGAGTCAATGATTGGAAAAATAAGAATGGTCCCAACAAGCTTCTTCAATGACTGAACAACGAAATCATGTCCAAGGGATGATGATTTAAAATCTAAAACTTTGCTTGGTTAGGGATCTTTTTATAGATCAACAAGTTTTCTCTTTGAAGATCCACCCTCTTCCTTCTTCATTACAACAACTTTACTAGGTATATCAACAACCACCTGTTTACCCTTATCAGCTTTCAGAATGGATTCCTCATCCGGAGATTTATTTTCATTGTTATAAAACTGAACAATCTTATCATAATCTATGTCTTCTTTCTCAGCTCTTGCCTTAGCATCCTCATGATTAATGAAGTCAAGATTAGAACTTTCTTCCTCAGAGAGCTTATTCACTTCATCTTCAGAATTGTTATCCTCTCCTTTCTGATATTTCCCAGGTTCAGCCAACTTTGAGGATTCTGCTTCATAGGTTCAGATTGATAGCTTCTCGGATGGAACTTCCTTCTCATGGAAATATTCAACTTGCTTAATCAAATCTGCGGTGTCACCACTGCTTTCAACTTCTTCTTCAACTCCTTCGACAACTTCTTTTTCTTCAACAATCTTTTCTTGGATTTTTTTCAGAGTGACAAATTTTTTACCCAGAGTCTCAAGTAAAGATTCTATCAAGAAGGATTTTGGTATCGGGATACTCTCTGATGCTTTATTAGTATCCCTCAAAAGGGATTTCACTATCTCGGATTCAATCATCTTCTTCTTTAACTTCTTTTCTTTAGCTCTCTTTTCAAGCTCATCAGCTGTCTTATCTTTTAAGGCTTTTTCTTCAGCAGGATCCAAACCAAAACATGGCTCCCATACTTTCCTATTTTGTTTATCTTCCCTCCGCTTAGAAACTACCTCATCCAGATAGGATTTTTTTTCTTAGGTTTTGGAGGTGCGGATTGAACTTCCTTAGTTTTTGGGTTTTTTTTCTTCCTCTTCTACTTCTTTCAACTTCCTCTTATTTCCAACCTTTTTTGATGGTTCATCCACTTCTTGTTTTTTCGGAATAGCTTATGTTTTTTCTTCAGGTAGGTTATAAAATTCTCCGAAGTCCTTAGGAAAACCAATGTTCATCCTCTTTAGAGTATCATCACTGACTAACATGACTTTTCAATTCCTTGGCTTCGAGCTACAAGGAATTTTAAAAGATTATAAGCACCAAATAATTAACTTAGAGAGAATGGCTGGATACATGATTATCTGAGCCTTCAAATTTCCATTCTTAACATTCTCAATCGTATTGAGAATATGTTTAACCAAATTGATCTTCCTTAGATTTACCAAGAAATCCAAGATATACATGTCACTTTTCTTCAATGTATCTTTGTCACATTTTAACAGAATTATGAATCCCTGAACCCATAATTCGAGAATCTGATGATTTATAGACAAGTGGGAAATATTCGGAGTCTTGACATCTGTAAGACATAGGAACTACACAGCTTTCACCATAACAAAGCTTCCTTTGACATCTGGCAACTTATGAGAACAGAACTCAGCTTCCCCTTAATATGGAATTCCGACCAATCTAGCTTCCTTCATATATAAAAGAGCATAAGTCTTTCCATAGCTTTTTAATGAAAAATTATCTCTACCTTCTTCCTTAAAGAAACTGATTGACTCATAAAATTCAATTAGAAAATCCGATTACACTAAATCTTGAGCTCCCGGCTTCGATATTTAAACACTATCCCATCCATTCAACTTAATGTTCTTCAAGATTATAGAATCATACTTGTTGAAGAAGTTTGGATGCACCAACCATTCTCTATAGACCTGCCACTCCGAAATTGACTTGACTATAGACATATCTTTTTCAGAGGATTCTTCTACAGACATTTAGAATTGATAAACCTTTGAAAATCCAGAATGAGCTTATGTAGAAGGGCAACACTTCAGCACGCGAGAGCTTGAGATTCGATGTGGGACAACCATTGAGGGGTAATTTATATAGGAGTTTGATGCGACAATTCATCTTCCAAACTCAATCCAATGGTATAAAATCCTTTTGATCAGATCTGAAAGTTGATATGATAGCCTCAAGGAAATCTTGGATCTGATCTTTTGAGTTTTTTTTAATAAAAACATTCAGATTAATGAAAAAGAGAATCCAAAAAATTTAAAACTAAAATAAACTACCAGTAAGTAAAGGATTATTATGAAAACTTAATAAATGAAATATACCTTTCAGATTTCCAGGAAGATTATTCGTAATGGGGAAATTTCTTCTTGAAGAACTTTAGATTCCGAAAAAAATTGATTACGGAAAAAATTTGAAAAATTGGCTATGAATTTTTAGAAAATCTTCATTACAAAAACTTAGAAAATATTCATTACGAAATTTTTTGAAAATATTCATTATGAAAATTTTAGACCACGAAAAATTTGGACTTTGAAAAATTTTAGACTATGAAAAATTTTAATTACGAAAAATTTGAAAAAAATCTGACTACGAAGATTTTCATTACGAAAGATTTGAAAAATCTGACTAAGAAAATTTTCATTACGAAAGATTTGAAAAATCTGACAAGCAAATGTACTCCCCCTATGAAAAGGAGTTTATTACTATAAGAAGATTGGTTTCAACAGAAAGTTAACAAGGAATATTACCTTATGGTTATCATTCCTAACTTCTGTTTAATGTATTCAAATCTATCGGAGGGTAAAGATTTTGTGAAAATATCAGCAAGTTGATCTTGTGTTCTGATAAATTGAAGAATGATATCTCCTTTTAGTTTCTGATCCCTAAGAAATTGATGCCTAATATCTATGTGTTTTGAATGAGAGTGATGTGCAAGGTTTTTAGTAAGGGCAATGAAACTAGTATTATCACACAAATTTTTTGTTTTGGTAGAACTCATACCATAGTCTGTGAGTGTGTGTTGCATCCACAACACTTGAGCACAACAACTTCCAACTGCTACATATTCATCTTGAGTAGTGTAAAGTGATACTGAGTGTTTCTTTTTTTCATGACCAAGAAACTAATGAATCTCCTAAGAAATGACAAGTTCCGGATGTACTTTTTCTATCCATTATACATCCACCAAAATCAGCATCTGAATTTTTTTTAGAAAAAAGTTATTTCCAGAAGTATAAAAGAGTCCAAAATCCATGGTTACCTTTAAGTAGTGAAAAATTATTTTCACTGCCTTTAAATGAGATTCCTTAGGATTGGATTGATATATTGAACATAAGAATGCTGAAAATATTAAGTCTGGATGACTAGTTTTCATGTAAAGTAAGCTTCCTATCATACCTCTAAAAGATGTTTGATCTACTGGTTTCCCAGCTTCATCAAGATCAATTGAATTTGAGGTACTGATGGGAGTAATAATACTCTTATTTTTGTCAGATCCATACTTTTTTATAATATCTTTAATATAATTATGTTGGGATATATAGATTACTTATGGTTTTTGAGAGATTTGAAAACCAAGGAAAAATGTTAACTCACCCATCATACTCATTTCAAACTCATATTTCATTAGATCCGCAAATGAATCAGATAAATATTACTGAGTTGAACCAAATATACTATCATCAACATAAATTTGAACAATCAAAACATTTTTCTTATCTTTCTTTATAAAAATGGTTGGATCTTCATTTCCCTTAATGTAATTATTTTGAAGCAAAAATCCTGTAAGTCTATCATACCAAGATCGAGGGGCTTTCTTAAGTCCATACAAAGCTTTGGTAAGTTTATAAACATGTTTAGTATGTTTTGTATCTTTAAAACTAGGAGGTTGTTCAACAAAAACATCCTCTTATACAAAACCATTAAGGAAAGAACATTTCACATCCATTTGAAAAAGTTTGAAGTTGAAGAATGCTGCAAAGGCATGTAAAATATGAATAGATTCAAGTCTAGATACTAGAGAATAGGTTTCTTCATAGTCTATTCCTTCTTTTTTATTAAAGCCTTTAGCAACCAATCTAGCTTTATTTTTAACTATGATTACATTTTCATCACACTTATTTCTGAATACCCATTTTACTCCAATAACAGAAGTTTCCTTAGGCCTTTCAACCAAGGTCCATACTTTATTCCTATCGAATTCGTTTAGTTCATATTGCATAGATTTTATCCAATCATCATCACCTAAAGCTTCATTAGTGCTTTTTTTTCTAATTGGGAATAGAATTCTAGATGTTCTACTTTATTCCTAAAGGAAATTCTAGTCCTTACAGGTTGATTTACATCACCAATGATACTATCATTGGGATGATTCTTAAGAAACAACTGATTTGGGTTTTATAAAACCTGTTCATCAACATAAGGTAGGAAATATTCTGGGGTAAATGCTTCAGAATCATCTTATTGGACATTTTACTTATCAAAAGGAACTTCTAACAAAGGTTGATAATCAGTTTTTGAAAACACATATGAAGATGTAGGTTGGGGTTGTTTAAAAACAAAGGAATCAGTTTCATCAAATTTGACATGTACTATTTCTTCAATAGTACAAGTGTTTTTATTGAAAACTCTATATGCCTTAGAAGTTGGGGAATAACCTAAGAAAATTCCTTTATCAGATTTTGGTGTGAATTCATGTAAATTATCTTTAGTATTCAGAATGAATACCTTGCAACCAAAAACCTTGAAGTTTTAAAGTCTATGTTTTCTACCATTCTATAACTCATAAGGGGTTTTCTTAAGAAAATGTCTAATCAAAATTCAATTTATAGAATAACAAGCAGTACTTACAGCTTCAACCAAAAAATGTTTGGCTATAGAATATTCACTCAACATGGTTCTTGTTTTCTCTTGAAGAATTCTATTTCTTCTTTCAAAAAAACCATTTTGTTGATGTGTTCTAGGTGCTGAGAAGTTATGAGTAATTCCTTTTCTACTAAAAAAAGTTTCAAAATCAGAATTTTGAAATTCTCCTCCATGATTACTATGAATAGTTATCAAAGGAAGGTTTTTCACATTTTTAACTTGGGCTCTAAAACTTTTGAAATAAGAAAAATCATCAGATTTCTTTTCTAGAAAATAGACCCATGTAAATCTAGTGTAACAATCAACTAAGAAAGATACATAATATTTGCCTCGAATTCTTTCAATTTTCATTGGGCCAAAAAGATCCATATGAACCAACTGTAATGCATCAGTGGTTGAGACTTCACCGACTGATTTAAAACTTGATTTATGTTGCTTAACAAATTGACAAGGATCACAAACTTTTTAAGAATCAAATCTATGCTCCGGTAGATCCTTAACTAATCTTTTCTTAGAGAGTTTTCATAGGTTCCTAAGGTTACAATGTCCTAACCTTCTATGACATAACCAATAATGAGCTTCCATTGCACTAAGGCAAGGTAAGTCTTGGTTCCTAAGGTCTTCTAAGTTTAGTGTGTAAACATCCTCTTGCCTATTGGCAGAAAGAATAAACTCTTCCTTGGAATTGTGTACTAAGCATTTTTCATTCCTAAAATTCACAAGGTAACCTTCATCACATAATTTACTTATGCTAATGATATTGTTCTTAAGACCCTTAACAAATAAAACATTTGAAATTAATGTTTTTCCAAGAAGAATGATGTTATATATACCAATAATTTCTCCCTTAGCATTATCTCTGAAAGTTAATTTTCCTCCTTTTGTCTTGATAATATTTTCAAAGTAGTTTTTGTTACCAGTCATATGTTGGGAACATACACTATCCATGTACTAAGTATTTTTGTTGGTACTTTCTTTATTTTCTTGAAAATAAGAATGTTAGACTTTAAGAATAAAAAATTCCTTGAATCCGGAATTGTTAGACAATAAAATTTTTGGGTATCCACATTTGTTTAGAAAAATAAGCTTTATGAAACCCAAGAGAATGAACATTATTCAGGGAAATTTTTTTCTTCCAATGCCCACTGCTTTGAAATTTAGTAAAAAAAGGGGCTCTGGATGGAATAAAATAGTTGTTTTTAAAAATAGGTTTTCTGTGAGTATAACCTACTCTAGTAGTATTTCCTTTAGGTTTGATTTGAGAATACATCTTGTCAAAATTTTATTTACCAGAAGTAAAGTTTGCAAGAAGCTTCTTAAAGGAATATATTTCGGATTTTAGTCTTATGAATAAATTTCTATCCTCATGAATTATTTCCTTAGAGTTATATTTTCCTCAAAAACATTTATTTTTAAAATAGAATTCTTAAGATCTATAGAAAGTTTTTCCTTTTTAGAATTTACTTCCTCAAGGTATTTAGAAAGTTTTTCTAGAATCTCATCCTTATCTTCAAGACCTCTAGAGATGTCTGAAATCTCTTTTGTAAGAATTTCTTCTCTAGTATTTTCCTTGTCTAATTTCTTAGAAATTTTAAAAAACTTTTGATTCTAGAAACTTGGAAAATCTAGATACTTCTTCATAAGAAGGTATTTATTCATTATCTGACGATGAAGTATCTTCATTATAAGTAATATCTTCAGAATAGTAATTCTTATCAAGAGATAAATTTGTTAAATCCTCGGCAGAGTATACCTTGGCCATAAGACATGTATTTGGGAAAGAAGTAGTAGCAATGAATCCAATATTTTTCTGTGTTGATGATTCATATTCAGAAGATTCACTTCCTGAAGAGTCTCTACAACTAGCACTCCATGTATCTTTTTCTTTAAGACTTTTCTTGTGCTTCGAATGATTGAACTTCTTCTTGTTTCTTTCTGAATTCATTTCCTTCTTTTCCTTATTTTTCATTAGAGATCAATCAGGTCTGATATGACCTATTCTTATACATTCATAACAAGTAGCTTCACCATCTTTATTCTATTTGTTTTCTTTCTTCTTGAACTTATTTTGATAGTTCTTCTGAGCTACTATCTTGTTCATTCTCCAAGCAAGATTAGCTAATTCATTCTCAGAATTTTCTGTATCACTAGATTCTGACTGAATAGTAACTTTCATTGACTTTGATCATGTTAATATTTTTGGATTCTTGGATTTCATATGTTTATAAGCAGTTGTAAAAGCAACTCCTCCATTCCCATTCTTCTTTTTAAAATTATCAGCATCTCTCTTCATTCTAGTCTCATGCTGAAGAAGAGTTTCAAACTGCTCATCTAAAGAAATCTGGGTGACTTTCCTGTTCTCATCAATTGCTGTCCTCTTGGACTCCCACTCGTTTGGAATAATGTCTATGATCTTATCTATAAGGGCCTCATCATCCAAACCTTTTTCTCCCATAGATTTTAAGCTATTCACAATTTTCATAAAACTTTGCCGAACTTTTCTTATAGGTTCCCCATAAGGAATGTTGAAGCCATGGTATTCAGCTCTCAACATAGCTCTTCTTGTCTCTATAACTTTAGAAGTACCAAAATTTGTAACTTAAAGTTTCTTCTATATACTGTTTGCAGCTTCACATGAATAAATTTGACTATAGATATTCCTAGTAATGGAACATAGCAATGTATTTCTGACTCTGAAATTTGCTTGATATTCAAATTTCTCCTGATTATTAAAAGTTATCAATTCCTTATCAGGAATCTTATAGTCTCTTGTCAGCATTAGGTAGTTATCAACTCTAGTGTTAATAACGAAAGTCTTCATCCTATCTCTATAGTACTCATAATCATTTCCATCAAAAATAGGAGGTCTGGTAGGATTTAGATTGTCGATAGAACCAACATTTAAACCTACCATCTTAAGAAAAATCTTGGCACACAAACTTGTTAGTAATAAATGTTTGTAAACAAAAGAAAATAACCTAAGCAAGGAGAATAGAACTATAGTATCTCCAATAAAAATATGAATATGAACTTTATGATTCCAAAAATCTGATTCTGAAAAAGTGAAGAAGAAGTTTTCTCTTTTGAATATAATCGTGATATTAATTCAGATTGAACCAATCCTTTGATACCAATTGTTGGATCGATAGTAAGATAAATATGATACTGGTTGTAGTATCAAACTATAGTGTAGATACTCAATATACAAGGGTGGGGGGTGAATTGTATACTTTAAAAATTCCTTAATGAAATTTTGTATAAACAAAATTCACAACACCTCTATGTTCAAATAACTTGCTTGATTCCAGAAAAGTGATTTTAGAAATGAAACTTAACAAAAGTTTACAATAACAAATATTCTACCTTAAAGCATATAGAATTATATTTAATCAGAGTAAAAGACTAAGGAAGTATAAGATAGTTATACTTTCCTCAACAACCAAAATTATAGTGAAAAAAACATGAAACACTACAAGTAACAAGTAGTAAATCTTTTAACCCAAAGTGAAGGGTATTCAACAACCTTGGATAAAGGTCACTTGATTTATACTTTCAAGAAAGTCTGTCTTACCCAAACCCAGGTACGCCCTCAATCCGAAGATCGATATCTATCTTATTATCCCTGAAAGCCCTCTATTTGTAAGGAAATCGACACCTCTGACTTCACAACCTGAAGTCTCTGATTTTATGGAAATCATACCTCTGCACAAAGAAATTCTGCACGAAGTGAAGTTTTAACAAGCCGTTAAAAATTTCTTCATGAATCCTAAGTGTTTATAAGATCCTCTCTCTCTAGAAATTACTTCAAAAACATGTAATCTCTAGATTGATCAACTTGTTCCTCAAAGTTATGAGCTCTTTCAAATGAGATCCTATTTATAGGCACAACTCCAACGGTCGGCTCCCTCCTCCAACAGTCATATTTTTCCTTGAATTTCGGAGGCACCTGTACATGTGTCACTCAAACAATGGTTAGTTATTAACTGAATGAATGAAATCAATTTATAACCAAAACATGTGTAAGCAAAAATATGGTTACTTAAGAAAATTAATTTTTCGGAGTGTAAGAAAAAATGAAAGTTCCGAGTCTTACCAAAAATACATTCAGAGTCTATAATATAAGGATATTCGGATTCTGTTTTCCAAGGAATTCAGAACCTAAATTTTATAGAATTTTGGAGTATTAATTTCAAGGATATTCTGAATCTGGATTTATAAGAATTTGGAACCTGAACTTAGAAAGTTCAGAATCTGGATTCATAAGAATTTGGAGTCTGAACTTAGAAGAGTTTGGAGTCTAAATTTAGAGAGTTCAGAGTCTGAATTTAGAGAATTTGGAACCTGAATATGGATCCTGAAAATAGAATGATTTATATCTAAGTATATATATGATTCCTAGGTTTTGGATATGAAACCAAATTTTACACTTAGAAAAAATGAACAATGAAAGACATGGTAATGATAAATTTCCTTGGGGAAGGAAATTTTCCTTATGAAAGTAAAACATAGGGTAGAATGAAATTTTCACTAAGATAAGGTGTTTGTGATTTTCAAAACAATAAGGAATGGTAAAGTCATAAGAAAACCTTATTAACTCAACAATCTCCCCAAACAAGAAGGAATGGAAAATTTATAAGGAAACCTTATTGACTCAACAGTCTGGTGGTGGTGGGGAGATATCCAGGGTGGGGGGGGGGGGGCTGTCCAGGGGTGGGGGGTTGTTTGGGGTTAGGGGGGGGGGTGTCTGGTGGTGGGTGGGGGGCATAATGACTAATTGTCCTAACTTCCAATTGGCCTAACGAGTAACGATCAGTTATCCTAATGGCCTAAAGTTCAATTTTCCTAATGACCCAATGTCAAATTGTCCCATTTACCAATTCACATAATTCTCTAATGACCTAATGCCCTAATGGCATAGTTGCCTAACAAACAATTGGAATAATGGCATATTGTCTAGTTGTACAATTAGAATAATGGCATAATGGACTAATGGCCATTTGGCCTACATCCAATTGGAAAATTGGCCAATTGGACAATTTCCAAAATGGCCTAACAGCCTAATGAACAATTGTCCTAATTAACTAATGGTCAATTGTCATAATGAATTCTGGGGTGCGGGGGGGGGGGGGGGGTGTCCAGGGGTGGGGGGGTTATCCGGGGTGGGGGGGGGGGGGGGCTGCCCGGGGTGTGGGGAAGGCTGTCCGGGGTGGGGCGGGTGTCCGGGGTGGTCCAGGGGCCTACAAATAGTGAACCCGAGCTCAGTCACCAAAAACAAGTTCCATGGTTTCTATTAGGAATCACATGGTTTTTTCAAATACTATTCACAGAACATGCAATTGAAAACATTAAAGAATAAAATGAACTAAAAATATCCAAATCATTAATCAATTTCATGGTTACTTCTCAATTTGTGCACACAAACATTTCATAAGGCCAAAACACACATGATACCCCCAAATCTCAGAAAATATCACTTGGAACCCAACCTAAACATAAATAAAAACCCCACCAATAAAAAAAGAAACACACCTCGTGAATATGATGCGTCATTCGTGTTCATGACTGCTACCTCCATCTGGTGGGCCAGGGGCCTACAACAAATAAAAATTATGAAGATTTTCATAACAAAAATAATAAAAATTAAATAAATAAATATAGTATAAACTTGCATCATATGATTCCATACACCATCACCTGGATGGACAGATTCTTGCAGTGCTCTAACCTCAGCGATCAATTGCACATTTACCTCCTCAAAAGCGTGCAGACGTGCCTCGAAATATAACAACTGATGTTTCATCTGAGCAACATCAGGACCAAAAACTGCATTACATGACACTACAGAATGAGGAATCCTTGTTCCATAGGTCAAACTATATCCATGACTATCCTGACAAATAATGTGATGGAAGATCTCATCCCTTCGCATGGGAAGCTGTCACTGGTCCTCTGGCAGCTGTTATAACTCAGCTTCAAATTGAGCCTGTGATATATTTAAATATATATACATATATATGTTGATATATAGATTTATTTAAGTATTGTTAATGAGTACAAGCACTTACTATCATTGCTACATCCTCTGGATCATTTCGATCATGAGTCCTCATCAACACTGACATTTTATCAGTCGGTGCACCTTACTCCCATAACTGTATATGAATAGAATATAAACACAAAACTATATTAATTGATAAATTAAAAAATGAATAATAAATATCTCATGTCAGATTTGAGACATGTGACGAGTCCTGAGACTGTGAGGTGGTCCCTGCAATGCTCGATTCTCAGAATGGCATGCTAACACCTCCTACATTAAATTAATTCAAATTTCAAACAAATCACACATTATTGAAAATATATATACCAAAATAAATATACAAACCGCAATACCCTCAGTAGACCAATATGCAACTAAGTAACGCCACTGAGCTGGGAGGACACCTCTCGAGACTTTTTCCAGAATGTCTGGGGCACCCACATTTGGTACCCAGTGGTCCCTCTTGAATTTGCCTTTATAATATTTCCATATCTTACAGAATTTTCTCATACAAACTAGCCAAAACTCATCAGGGCATACTTTCAAATTTTTCTATTAATGAAAGAAATCACATATTTTAGTATTTTTTATACATAGGGAATAAAGTAAAATGGTCTTCTTACCTAAACCTCCCTCCAAAGATAATCTAATGTGTCCTGAGGGATAAAAGCCTAGTCACGTGTGGTCAATGGAAATCGATGTGGGTCAAGTATTATATGATCCGTTTGACGAATAAATTCAAGGGCATTCAATCCCATAGGATGAAATAGCTCATCAAAGGAAACATCAAATGTTATGTCAGAATTCCATGATAAAATGCCATGACCAGGGCCTCTCTTGCGAGAGGAAGAAGCAATTGACTCTGATCCTATTGAAGACAATTTTATATATAATTTGACAGATGTTATATATATATATATATGTTTATCAATTACATAAAAAATAGACACAATGACATTCAAACATACCTCTACCCTGAGACGTAGATGGATCAGATGGATGATGTGGATCTGCTGCCACTTCCCCTGACATGCCTGCAGTCATAGAAAAAATTAGTAATGGGACTATCCAAAGTGTCCAAAAGATAAATTGGATTGTTTAAACAAAATAAAACTTGTACAGTTGTTAATCAAACAGAAAGGGATTGAATAATTAGTTGTGAATGTATTTTAAAAAATCATAAAGTTAACAAAACAGATATACAAATTATATACAAAACCAATAAATGCATAGCCAAATTTCAAATTGAATTAATAAAAATTCAAGAAGCACATGAACCAAATGAAGAATACCTCAATAGGAAGATACACCGACAATAACATGAAGATACCAAAAGAAAAATCACCCCAAATATTTATAAATGAATAAACTTCTAAAAGGGAGGATTAAAACTTACAAGGATTTATAAAATGGTTAGATAATTTATGATATCCTAGGATATTCAATACTGAATAGAATAAAACAATTATACCTTTCATTAAACATGAAAATTGACCATTTCTCCTTCAACTACTGCTCAAACCCAATAAATATCTTCTTCACATTGAACTACGGTATGTTTATCAAGTTTTTGGGAAACAAACAGAATAGTCTTGGGTTCATATTGTTCAAATAAAAACACTCCTCACTGGGACATTTTCACAACATCTTGACATCTTAGATTCGAAGGAAAAGTAACGAAGAATAATTGTTCCGCTTGTGATGTCAAAATGAAAGGTTCATTATCAACTTGTTCATTTCTGTATAACATATAGTTAAAATTCACCAATGAAAAATGATATTGATCGACTTTACATCCACACACTGGATCAACCCAATTGCACTTTAACAATATGTACTTCAACCTGTGTGCATATACAACTTCAATGATGTCTATCAATTGACCATAGTAATAACCAGAATCAACGAATGGACAACCGATGCCACTGTTTTGTGTTTCTCATTTGTCATCAACATATTTAATGCAAAATCGAAAACCATTAGCATCTATAGATTTATAACGACGAGACATTATAGATAGACCCTCAGCCAGTTGGATAAATTATTCAGTTAGCATGGGGTCCCCTAACTCCCTCAGCTTATGAACCTACATAATTCATAGAATTCAATAATGATTTACATAGAAAGAAATTCGTATAACACTTCACTCATAATGAAAATGAATTTATATGTACATAACCCTTGAACCAATCATGAAATGATGCATAATGAGATTTTTGAATTTGATACTTAGTTGTACGATACATATATTCTTTCATCTCATTAATGTGTTTCCTGCAAATTATAAAGCGATGTTTAAATGATCAACTTATGAAAACAAGACATGTAAAAGTTAAACAATAAAAGTGATAACACACTTACTGCATTAATGGTGCAACTTATGGATTATTGAACAAGATATATCGATGTGCTTGTATCCACTCGATGTTGTCCATATCAAATATGGTTCCTTCTCCAACTGGACCATCATGAATCTAAGAGGGATTATCTAATTTTTTTTCAACATCTGTAAGATATTCTACCCAAAAATTAGTACAGTCATCCATCAAATAACCATTGGCTATTGATGCCTCCGGATGAGCTCTGTTGCATACTAATAGTTTTAATGTACTCAAATACCGCTCAATAGGATACATCTACATCAATTGCACTAGACTAGCAGCAATTACTTCATCAGTTAGGTGCACTGTCAAGTGGACCATAAAATCAAAAAATGAGAGGGAAAATAGGTTCTCAAAGTGACAAAGATTATATACAATTCGGTCCTGCAAAGTTTTTAAATCACCCATTCATTTATTTCTAAAAAAAAGCTGTCTAAAAAAATTAATCATCTTAATCAATGACTGAAAAACATTGGGGGATAAACAATCACAAATTGAGATTGGAATCAACTGATGAAGTAGTATGTGATTGTCATGAATTTTCAACCCTTGCAATTTCCTGCTCATCAGATTCACACACTTTGAAATATTAGAAGAGTAACCATTAGGAACCTTAAGCATCTTCAAAATGGAAAGAAATTTCTCTTTCTCCTTTGTAGTCATCGTATACTGTGTAGCAATCATATATGACTTGTTTCCCTCAACTAACTGTAAATGTAACTATTTCCTTAAACCCATTTCTTCCAAATCATGACGTGCATTAACATGGTCATTTGATTTTCCACTGACACCTAAAATGGTCCACAATATGTTATCACAATTTTTTTTCAATGTGCATGACATCCAAATTATGCCTTAGCATGTTAGTTTTCCAATACAGAAGAATATAAAAAAACTTTTCTTTTTCCAATTATGACTGCACTACCAACCCACAACATGAATATTACGTAATGGATGATCCACCAATTCTTGAATTTCATATACCGTGCAGATGTTTTCTTCCTCAATATGCGATAACATTTTGACTCCTTTCATGATATTTGGTACTGGGATGAACTCTCTAGAACCATCAAATTCCACTCTGTCCTTTCTGAACCTGTGCTGAGTGGGGAGAAACTGTCTATGACCCATGTATGTCCATTTTTTTGGAATGTTTAATCCATACAGATTTTTTACTTTTATTGCAACATTGGAATGAAAATTCCCCTTTCGTAATCCAGCCTTATAAATTTTCATAAGCCGGGAAGTCATTGATTATCCACAATAAAGCAGCCTATAGTTTGAACATTTCATTCATTTCACAGTCATAATTCATCACACCATCACCCCAAAATTCATTCAACTCATCAATCAATGGCTGAAGGTAAACAACAATTTTATCCCCTAGACATCTAGGTCCATCAATAAGAGTGGAAAGTAATATTAATTGTTGCTTCATAAAAAGCCACAAATGAAGATTATACGAAACCAACACCACAGACCATGTGCTATGAGTTGCACCAACCATAGACTTGAATGGATTGAAACCATCTGTTTCCAACCCCAATCGGACATTACAGACATCTTTAGAAAAGTCACGATGTCTCTTATCAAAATCCTTCCATGCATGAGAGTCTTCCGGGTGGGTTAACATATCACATTCATGAATTCTTTCTATATTCCATATCATTAAATTAGAAACTTTATATGACATAAAAAATCTTTTCAAACTCAGTTTAAGGAGAAAGTAACACATTTTCTTTAAGGAAATCAGTTTCCCTTGTATCACAATCTGATTTGATGAGTCTGATTTCCCCTATTCTCTTTCCACCTGGAAGTGCCACAAACTGTACAAATATCCAAATGGGAAGTTTACTTTATAAACAACATACAGTTGTTTGCACATGCATCTATGGTCTCATATGTAAAACCTAAGTTCTCTGTCAACTTATGAGCATGGTAATACGACTCAAGAATCTTAGCATCGATAGGAAGAACCTTTTTCAATAACACCAACAACATGTCAAATGATGTGTCTGACCACTGATTCAAAGTCTTCAAATGCAACAACTCCATGATAAACAAAAATTTATTGTAAGAAGTACATCTAGGATATAATTCTGTTTTTTCATCATCATGTGCTTCATAAAACATCCATGAATCACGATCTGCCCCAGAGCGAAGATTTATCTCACTGGTCTCAAGATTCTGGATGTCAATGCCTTCAGGATCCAACCCATGTACCATTTCAGTAAGAATTTCATGCATTGGATCATTCATCATTGCATCAACATCCATATGAACTGCATCCGTATTTTGAAAACGAACATATTTATCTCCATGACGAGTCCAACTCTTATATTTTTTTTCATAAATCCGTTAAAGAATACGTGCTCCCTCACAATATCTTGTTTTAATTGATATCTGTTAGCACATTTTTATATGGACAAAAAATATAGTCACTTTTAAATCCTCTGGTGAAGTCAATAAACTACATAATGCCATTGAAATATTCTCTAGATGTTCGATTTATAAGATCAATCCAACTCTTATCCAAAACAATATTTGTATAACAAAAATTCACACAAGACTTATTACATGCATTTTTCATATCAAATATATTTAAAATAAATACTAACCAATTGCTTTTGGACCATTGATAAAATAATCAAATTATATCTCTGAATAATAAACAAGAGAATAGATAATTGAATGTAAGTGAAAGCCCATGTCATACCTAATTGTGCTACAAACCTGGAAGGGAGGGGAGCTGAAGGTGGTGATGCAGGGGAGAGGAGAGGTAGCGGAGGGGAGCCAGATCCAGAGATGGTGCGGCGATGGAGGGGATGGGCGGCAGCGGCGGCGACGAGCCATAGGAGAGGAGGCGGTGAGGTGGTGATGATGCAGCGAGGGTGGGACGACGAGGGAGGGGACAAAGGATAGTGGGGAGTGGGAGTGGATGAGCGGCAGCGGGGAGGGGGAGGGCAGCGGCTGTTCAGGGAGGGAGGGGATCGGGCGGTGGCGGTGCCGCATAGGAGGGGAAAGTGAGGGAGGGTACGGGCAACGACAGTGTGGCGGGGGAGGGGGACGAAGGAGGGGATGGGGGATGGAAGAGAGCTAAAGCGGAGGGTGGAAAGGGGACGGGGGATGAGCAGTGAGGGGGTGGAGGGTGGAGGGCGTAGAGAGGAGGGTGGAGGGAAGAGGGGGCAGAGGCTGGAGAGGGCGGAGGGCAGAGGCTAGAGGGTGGAGGGGGCAGAGGCTGGAGGGGGCAGAGGGCGGAGGGTGGCGAGGGGACGTGCGGTGATGGGTAGAGGGTGGCGAGGGGATGAGCGGCGAGGGTGGAGGGCGACGGGGGACAGGCAGCGACGATCGAGGGGAGGGGATGCGAGGTAGGGTTTCACGAGGGGGGGGGGAGCCTTTTTTAAAGCCCAGTGACTGCCGAAGGCGGTCGCCATGTCAGGGGGCTTCAAAGTCCATTTCTCTAGTAGTGACTTCATGTTACTCACATTCATGATATTTCCTTAATGTGAGTGTAATAATCTATATTTATTCCACATAGATCATATGTGAGTTCAAATAGAACCATATATATAGAATTATCCGCATGAAATTTGAGATTTATCTCTTCTCAAAACTTATCCCACTTCTATCAAACAACCTTACTCACCCTACTTCAACCTTTGACTTCCTAACTAGTCACTCTCTTTACTCTTCTTCATGGAATTAATCCATCACAAACAATATGTTCTACATAGAAATTCACTCGATATACTCCCCTTAATGGTATATCCCATTCATATCCATCAACATATTTGATAAAAATGTTAATTATTTCATACAAGCACTATTATCACCATCAACTATGCTTGAATTATCAAATCATTCATAAACTACCTGCATTTTTTCATGATCGAACAATTTAATCATGCCACTCCTCTATTCATAATGTATATTATATTATTTTGGAGATAATATCTCAATAAGACATCACTTCCCTATCGTGCCTCCAACATGAACATGGAGGGTAGTCAACATGAATACCCCACATACATAAAATTAGTACCTTGAGGTTGAATATGACATGTAATGAATGACTTCATTTCAAATACATGGTGTTATTTTCAAAAATGGATGAAAAATATGTGCATAGAAGTCTCACATTAGTTTTTACGTTGGTATTCATTCTATTTAATAATCTATAGTTCTCTAGAATCAACTATACAAATATGGTGGAACCACCCCAATCCACCAGTTTTTGTTCCTCCCCACATGATGGTTCTCCACCTATGCACCACTGTGATTCTACTTTTCAATGTACTAGTGTTGTAGAAAACTATAAAAATGATTCCTTAACACTATAGCCACCTGATGCTGACTTCCCTTAAGTTCAGATAGTACCCTTGGTATTAGTCTTCTCATGTGGTTGTATTAGGTTGGAGTTTTTTTAATACTTTTGTAAGAACCCGTGTTTTTATGGACTACAATTTTGAGTAGAAATTTAAATTTTTATTGGCAGATGCTCATAAAGGGGTAAAATGGATTTTTTCTCTTAGAAGATTATCTCAGATAATTTTTCTAATAACTCGGTTGGTCCCAAAATTGGGTGTTTACCCTAATATAAGAGTTTGGTAGAAATACATGCTATTCAAATTTTGGCAGGATAATTAATAATTAATATTTATTAAATTAAATATTAATTTATTCTCATTGGTTCATTTGGATGTATATTTTGAACAAGACATCAAATTGAGATTCTATCTCCTTCTTTGAGTCTGTAATGGGGAGTTTATCCTAGTCTAGGAATAAACACGAGTTGGGTGTTGGGGTGGGCCTAGAACACTTTTTATTTTTATTTTTCTTCTTTTCTTTCTTTTCTTGTTCTTTTTCCTTTTATTTCTTTCCTTCCTCCTCATGGATGCCTCCTGTGAGGATCATCCTATGCCACTTGAACAATATAGAAAATAGGGATAGGGAGATAGAGAGAGATAGGGAAGGGAATATGGGTATCATTGCGGAGCTCTCGATGAGTTGGATCGATGTGAAACAACCAAGGACAGTCAAATAAGATGAAGATTCGATGGTTTCCATCAAAAGGTTGGATCATTTATGTTTTCACCACAAATCCCCTTAGATTCATTTTTTCAAGTTTCTAAATCCCTATTATGCTTTCTTATGGCCTCTTGAGTCCAGATCTATGGTTTTGGGGGGTTTAAATAGGGGTTTCAAGAGATCTGGAGGGTTTTTGTTTTGAAAACCCAATAACACAGTGTGTAGTTTAGGGGAACACACAGTGGGTTCTTCCCATTTATGAAATATGATGTTTTGGAAGTACACGATGTGTACTAGTACTCAGCCGTGTAACCAAGTACTTAGCTAGGAAAACCCATGTAGGGGCACATGGCCATGTTGAGTACATAGCCAGACCCCGTGTGGGTGGCACACCATAAATAAGTGCATGACCTGGCCAAGTAGATGGACAAGATGGTTGAGGGACACAATAATATACCTCATGTACTCATTTCACATGTTGTGTACCTAGGGCATATACACACCAAGGATAGTGGAAGTACACGACCATGTGGGTTGTGGGAGTAAATTCCATGTACCAAGGGTGACACATAGTGTATTTCCCCTTTTCAACCCTTTGGGGATTTTTCATGCCTTCTGGTCCCAGATTCAGAATTGGACCCGAGAGTAGTCCATTATGAGTGGTTTTTTCACATATATTGTGATAGTGAAACCCGTGGAGTGTTCTGAGGACTTCTAATGGGTGTTTTTGGGTGATTTTATCTATATGGAGAGGTTCATCCTCTAGTAATCGAATTTAGTTATCTCTTGAGACTAAGACATTGCATGAAATATAGGTTGGGTGTTTAGACCTACCTTTTTGAGAACATGATATAAGATAAACTCTAATCTATCTCCCGTGACCTATGATTTTGAGTGTGTTCCCATAGCGAGATGTGTCTTTCTGGACTTTGACACCGTGAGACCAGATGCTTGTAAGGATCCTCTGGGGGATTACTTTTCTTATATTCTGATCTAGGGAGTCCCTTGTAGGATCCTTGTACTTATGTATCATTTTGAGGATCCCTTGTAGGATGTTTCATATGTTTTTGACTTGAGGGACCTAACGGGTGCCCGTTGTTTGACCGAACCTCAGTTGTACATCGGGTTCAGGTAGAGATGGTAGCAAGTGTCACCTTAGAACTTATATTAAACTGGTATTCCCATGGGGATGCTACAAGAGTTCTAGGTTGGGTGTTCATGCCACCCTCACTCATTTTTTATGTCTTTGACATGGTTATTGCTGATGAAACAATGTTTATCGAAGGTGATTACTGGTTGGTGGCTGTTAAGCCTAATGTGAGGTGTCTTTATTCCTATTCGGATTCTTGGATGTTCCTCCTGAGATTTGTTTTGGTCATTGGGATGCCCATATGTGATTTCCTAGGATCCGAATTCTGATCCATATTATTTCTGATATTTTACAAGTGTACCCAGAGGTGCTACCTTGGATTTAGCTGTTGATCCTGGATATATATATGTATGTATGTATTAAGATATATATTTTATTGGGATATATAATGGTGTTTTCTAGTATTCAACTGTTAATCCTTAGTTGATAATGTATACACCCTGAGTGATACTTGGATTCCTGTTGGAGGAATACCTTGGACGATCTAAGTTTTTTGATGACTTGTATACCCTAAGTGATACTTGTATTCCCATTGTTGGAACTCCTTGGATGGACTTGGTGGTCTGATGACATATATACCCTAAGTGATACTTGGATTCTTGTAGTAGGAATGACTTAGACGAGCTTAGTTGTATGATGACTTGTATACCATGAGTGATACTTGGATTCTCATTGTAGTAATTATTTGGACTGGATTAGTGTTTTGATGACATATATACTGTAAGTGATACTTGGATTCCCATTGTAGGAATTCGTTGGATGGGCTCAGTGGTCTGATGAATTATATACCTCGAGTGATAATTTTATTTCCATTGTAGGAATGCCTTGGATGGGCTCAGTGGTATGATGACATATATACCCTGAGTGATACTTGGATTCCCATAATAGGAATGCCTTGGAAAATATTAGTGGTATGATTAATTGTATACCCTGAGTGATACTTGAATTCCCATTTTAGGAATTCCTTGGATGGGCTTAGTGGTCTAATGAATTTTATACCCTGATTGATACTTGGATTCCTGTTGTAGGAATGCCTTGGAAGGGCTCAGTGGGTTGATGACTTGAATGCCCAGAGTGATACATGGATTACCATTATAGGAATTCCTTGGATGGGATCATAGGGATAATGAATTATATTCTTTGAGTGATACTTGGTTTCTCGATTTAGGAATGCTTTAGATGGGCTCTTAGGCTGGTTGATGTATGATTGAAATGATTATGCTCTTCTGGATCAGTTACGAGACTCGAGGGGTGTATCATGGAATCTCATGGAATGTTTGGACATACTCCCTATAATCCGTATTTATAGGATTGACCATTGGTACATGGTATCTTTCTTTACAAGATTGAATGTTGGTATATGGTATCAGGGTTAGTGATTGGAGGTGAGTATGAGTAAACCCAAGTATAGGACGAGTATCCCCCTATGGTGACGTAGATTTTGTAGAGACTTTTCTAGCGTTGTCTAAATCAAGTTTGTGTCAATTGGGATTATGGACCCAGATATCAAATTGATGGCACACGTCTTGAGTGGTACGGTTTCCATCTCAATGCCCTTCCACAAGATGTCTACGCGATCGAGATTATGGACCCAAGGATCGACTGCTGATGTGGTTTCGTGTTATTTGATTCCTATACTCATGAATATTAATATTTATGTATATATGTATATGTATGTGACTATACATGTACACGTATATAGATATGGAAATAAATGGTGGCACTGTCCCAGTTGATCAGGATTACATACCCAGGGTTCAACTGTGGTTTCGTATTTGGTTTTACTTACCTTTTTAGTTGTGTCTGAATGAGGCCGAGCAGTTGTTTTTTCATACACTTATAGTATCATTTTTATAGGTTGCTTGTCGGGGTGGCCTACTGAGATTATTTCTCACCCCTACATGTGAACCTCAGTGTACATGTAGACCTTATGTCTACTTTTTAGGTTGAGAATAAGTTTCATGGTGGATAGGGATGAGGCCCAGAGTTGGATGATCAAGTGGAGATGCTCGTGTGGTTCTTCTAATCGGGATACTATAGTTCAACAGTGTTTAGATACCGGGTACATGGTATAGCTCGAAGTTATTTGTAGATCCCTATACTTTTAATTTCAATTTCTTTTGTACTCCTTTATCTGTCTAGTCAGCCCAGTGGGTGACCATGGTTATATTCTATGACATAGCTATTCAAGATTTTACAAATTTTGATTTGTGTTTACAACATGTTCTATTTTAGTTGTTTACTACTTTATCACTTTTTTTACTTTCTTCTGTATATGATACTTAGCTATATAAACTGTTTTCTAACTCTGATATGAGGGAATATCCTCCCCACTATCACAACCTAGTCCCTTTCTACTAGTCATCATCGTATGGATCACAGGGAGGCGTGCTTAAGGCATTGTAACCTATCGGCTTAGAGCACCAGTTTAGTGGAATCTGGTTTGAGATGTTTCAAAATTTTATCAAAGGGTTATTTATGGGACTTTACTATTTGGGATATGATAGAAATAAGTATTAGGAATGTGTTGGAACCTGTGATGTATATCAGACTGGTGCATCGAGAAAACTTTTTCCTATAAGAAGTCATAGTTTCCAGGGTATAGGATTATTTTTCTGATCTAAAATGTTACAATTGTATGTGATTTCACCTTGAATGACACACATTTTGTACGGATGTTATGATTTATTATGGATCTATGGATCTTGGCCATTGGAAAGAGGACAGGGACATATTTTGATTCTTGGCCAACAAAGGCAAGAGGCGTCTCATGCATCATATTTGGCACGTAGGATTAAAATCATATAGGCCTTCTAGTGTGTGATCTTACTGATGATTAAGGACTTTTGGGAATACTTACACATCTATAGTTTATTCTAATATTAGGTTATACATATCTACATTGAGGTGTTTTTATTATGAGGATGATGAATTCGTTCTCATACATGGGAGGTGCAGTGACCTAGTAGGTCGATGAGGCACTTGATTCCATTATATTGTACCCATTTTAGGGTGTTGTTTCTCAGGTATCTAGTTATACAGTTGGATCACTGAGTATGATGCTGATAGATACTAAAAATTTTCTTGTGAACTAGACCACTAGGGGGTATTTTCGTATAAGATTCCTAGTGAGTGTCAGTTCAGTTTCCCTTCTACGTTGGTTTTGTGATCTCTAAGGAGTAGTTTCTTCTGAGGATGCTCAGAGAGGATCAAGCCCTTGTAGGTCGTGTTTTCAGTATTGAACCTCATTGGTCATTGCGATCTTTACTTGCTTTTGAGAGGTTGATCTTTTGGGTGAGGTGATTAGACCTTGTGTCCATGTTGTGAGGCTTTTTCTATAGGGATAGGTTGGAGACCTAGAGGCCCTTAGTTTTGACTCAGACCCTTATAGGTTGATTTCTATTTTGTTTGAGGGTATCCTATATGAGAAGTTGGTCCATGTTTCTAGAGAATTTTTAGGGAGTGAGCTTTGTTGTACGCTCATGTATGGAATGAAACTGTGTGATGGGAGATTATGAAATAAATTCTAGAAAAGGTGAGGTAATTGATTTTGAATAGGAGTTCCAAGGGAACTTATAGCTTGTGAAAATGATGTTTTATGTAGCAAGGTCATCTTATCCTTATAAAGGATGACTCACTGGAGTATGATCGGGTGATAAAGATACACGATGGTTGTGAATAGTATTGTTTGAATCTAAATCACTGAGTGGTCGATAAGGTGTAAGCCAAGGACTAATGGATTCAAGATTTTCCCAAATCTTGGATCCTAGAAGTTGTGTTGGAATGTCCCTCTATGGTAGAGGTGACTTCATGAAATGATGGGTTTCTGTGAGATGGATGACCTGTGGCTGAATCCTAGTATGGTTTTGAAAGAATGAGACCATGGATCCGAGGGTGCTATACATGCCCCTTGGTGGAATCTTAGTGTACTCATATTAGTGATTATCATTCTCTATCTTGATTCATCTTGAGTATGATGAGAGAGAGAGTCAGACCTATGATGATCTGCTTTTCTTTCTAAACGTTCTTCCCTGGTGGAGGAAGAAACTTATTGAGGTTGCACTCGAGGAGCAGTGTAAGGTAAGACATATGGTGGGTAGTGAACCATTGGTCATTTGGGGGTGGTGTCCCTCATTTTAGTTTGAAATTTGTAATTTTTCTAGGGGTTGTTATGCTTGGAGGTTTCTTGAGGTGATGATTAGGTTATTCCTATAGTGGGGAGTACCAGATCAGTTGTAGTTAAACGTATTCCGTGTAGAAGGTAGTTGTTTATGATATAAGGATAGTCATTGTATAGTCTAGATAGATTGGTTGTGCAGATTATAGGGTTTATATCATAGATTTTTTTCCTTTAACCAGGATTCTCTAGGATGATAGGGTTTATGGTGGGGAGTTTGTAAGAACCTATATTTTTCCAGACTGCAATTTTGAGTAGAAATTTTGAATTGTTTCTTTCAGATGCCCTTAAAGGGGTAAAATGGTATTTCCCCTGGAAGATGATCTCAAATAAATTTTATAACCACTCCGTTGGTCTTGGAATATGGGGTTTACCCTAGGAAAAGAGTTTGGTAGAACTCTGAGCTGTTTGAATTTTGGTGGGATAATGAATATTTAATATTAATTAAATGAAATATCAATTTATTTTAATAGGTTCTTTCAGCCGTATATTTTGAATAAAGTGACTTATTGAGATTCGATATTCACTTTTAAGTTCTGAATAATGACTTTAGAATAAGAGATTCATAAACTCAAGATGGGTGTTAGGGTAGGCCCGACCAGACCTAAGCCCCCTTTTCCTTTTCTTTTTCTTGTTTTATTTTTTTCTTTTTCTTTTTCCATTTCATTATTCCCATCCTTCTCATGAACCCCTCATATGAATATCCTCCTATGCTGATCAAATAAGATAGAAAATAAGGAGAGGGAGAGAGAGAGAGAGGTAAGGGTAGAGGGGTACCGCCGCGGAGCTCTCGACGAGCTGGATCGACATGCGACAACCGTCAACAATCAAATCTGACGAAGCTTCGGTGGTTTCTACCCAAAGGTAGGATCATTTATGTTTTCACTAAAAATCCCCCTTAGATTTGTTTTTTCAAGATTATAAAGCCCTATTATTCTTTCATTCATCCTCTTGAGATTGGATCTGTGGTTTTAGGGGTTTCAACGGGGGTTTTGGGCCATCCGAAGGGTTTCCGTTCAGGAACACCCGATAACACGGATTGTGGTTTAGGGGAAAATTCTATGTGTTCTTCTCATTTGAGGAGGATGAAGATTTGGAAGTGCACATCGTGTATAGGGGTGTACATGCATTGTACTGGTACTCAGCTATTTAGCTGAGTAACCGGCCAGTCAAAACCGTGTAGGGGCACACGACCATGTTGAGTACACGACCATACCTCGTGTGGGTGGCACACAATGTAAAAGTGAATAACCTAGCCAACTAGATAGCTAGGATGGTTGAGGGGCACGGGCATGTACCCCATGTAGTGTACACACAATGTACATAGGGAGTCTACAGACCTAGGCTAGTGGGTGTACACAACCATGTATGGCTGTGGGAGTACATGTCGTGTACTAAGGGTGACACACTGTGTACTTCCCTATTTCAACCCTTTCGGGGTTTTTCATTCATTCTGTCTCTAAAGTCGAAATTGGACCCCGAGAGTAGTCCATTCCGAGTGGTTTTACAAATAGATCATAATGGAGAATCATATGGAGCATTTTGAGGAATCAAAATGGGGGTTTTGGGAGGTTTTATCTATATGGAGAGGCTCTTCCTCTAGTAATAAAATTTAGTTGTATCCTGGGAGTGAGAAATGGAATGAATGATTGGTTGGGTGTTCATACCTACCTATTTGAGACCTTGATATGAGATGAGATATGAGCTATCTCCCGTGACCTATGATTTTGAGGATGTTCCTCTTACGATTCGTGCCCTTTTGGCCTATGATGTCATGAGACAAGATGTTTCTAAGGATTACCTAAGGGATGCCTTTTCTTATACGATGATATAGAGAGTCCCATGTAGTATCCCTATACTTGTGTATCATTCTGAGGATCCCTAGTAGGATTCCTCATCAGTTCTTGACTTGAGGGACCCAACGGGTGCCTGTTGTTTGACTAACCCTGGCCTATACATCGGGTTTGGGTAGAGATGGTAGCGTGTGTCACCTTAGAATCCATACTGAACTAGTAAGACCATGGGGATGTGAATGGAGTGCTGGGTTGGGAGTTCAGGCCACCCTCACTCATTTATTATGTCTTTAACATGGTTATTACTGGTATAACAATGTTCGCTAGAGGTTCTTCTAGGTTGGTGGCTGTTGAGCCTGACGCGAGGCATATTTCTTCCTGTTTGGATGCCCGAATGTTCTTCCTGGGATTTTTTTTCTCATTGGGATTCCTTGAAATTATTTCTTGGGATTCATCTTTTGATCCATGTTATTTATGATATTTTACTAGTTTACCTAGAGGTACTACTTGGAAATTTGCTGTTGATCCTAGATATATATATAAAAATATATATTGTGACATATATTTTTTCGAATGTCTAGAGGGGTTTCCTTATATCCAGCAATTGAGACATAGTTGATGACTTATATACCCTCAGTGATACTTGGATTCCCATTGTAGGAATTACTTCGATGGGCTCAGTGGGTTGATGACTTGTATGCCCTGAGTGATACTTGGTTTCCCACTGTAGGAATGCCTTATATAGGATCAGTGGTCTAATGAATTATATACCTTGAGTGATACTTGTATTCTCATAGTAGAAATTCCTTGGATGGGCTTAGTGGTCAAATGATTTGTAATCCTTGAGTGATACTTGGATTCCAATTATATAAATGCCTTGGATGGGCTCAGTGGTCTGATGCCTTATATACCCTGAGTGATATTTGGATTCCCATTGGAGGAATTCCTAGGATTGGATCAGTGGTATGATGACTTATAGACCCTGAATGATACTTCGATTCTTGTTGTAGGAATTACATAGATGGGCTCAGTGGTCTGATGAATTATATACCCTGAGTGATACTTTGATTATTGTTGTAGGAATTGCTTGGACAGGCTCAGTGTTCTGATGACTTGTATACCCTGAGTGATACCTGGATTCTTGTTGTAGGAATTACATGGATGGGTTTAGTGGTCTGATGAATTGTATACCCTAAGTGATACTTGTATTCCCATTGTAGGAATGCCTTGGATGAGCTTAGTGGGTAGATAACTTATATTCCCTGAGTGATACTTGTATTCTCTTTGTAGTAATGACTTGGATGGGATCAGCGGGCTGATGAATTCTACTCCTTGAGTGATACTTGAATTCTACTCCTTGTCTGAAGAAGGTATGTGTTGATTGGGATTATGGTCCCAAATATCAACTTGATGGTACATGGATTGAGTGGGATGGAATCTAGTTCAATTCCCTTGTATAGGATGTCCAGGAGATCATGATTATTGACCCAAGGATCGATTGATGATGTGGTTTCATGTTATTTGGTTCACCTACTCATGAATATTCATATATATATATATATAGGTATTGGACTATACATGTATACATATACAGATATGGAAATACATGGTAGAACTAGCCCAGTTGATCGGGATTATGGACCTAGGGTTTGACTATTGTTTCACATTTGGTTTTATTTACCTTTTTTGTTGCGTCTCAGTGAGGCTGAGCAGTTGATTTTTCATACCCTTATAGTAGCATGTTAATAGGTTTCTTGTCGGGGTGGCCTACTAAGATTATTTCTCAACCCTGCACATGCACCTCAGTTTACGTGTAAACCTTATGTATGATTTTTAGGTTGAGCACAAGTTTCATGGTGGATAAGGCTGAGGCCCAGAGTTGCAATATCTAGTGGAGCTACTCATGTGGTTCTTCTGATCAAGCTGCTATAGTTCGACTGTGTTTAGAGACCAGGTACATGGTCTGGATCAAAGTTTGTAGTAGAGCCCAGTACTTTTCCTTTCAGTTTCTTTTGTACTCTAGTATCTATTTAGTTAGACCAGTGGGTGACCAGTATTTTATTGTATTACATATCTTTTTGGATTTTTACAGCATTTCATTTATTATTACAACATGTTCTATTTTAGTTGTTTACTACTTCCGCACTCTGTTTACTTTCCATTATGTATGATACTTATCTATTTATGATATTTTCTTACACTAATATGAGGGAATAGTCTCCCCAATATCACACCCTAGGCCCTCTCTACTAGTCTAAAACCTCTGACATATGAGGAGGAAAGATTGAGGCCTTATAACCCACTAGCTCGGAGCACTGGTATAGTGGAATTCAGGTCGGGATGTTATAACTTTTAGTAAAATCTCATTGCCTTCTACAAAAGAAAGAGAGTATAATCCTTATAAAACCAAAGATATCACCCAAAAACTATTCTAACCTTCTTCCCAATAACTCTTCTACACATAAACTTCATTTCTTCTCTAACTTCCACTAATTCTAAGGATATTCTAGTTTTATTTGTGTCAAATTCTCTAAACCTAACCCAAGTAATGTTTACCCGTGAATATAAAATTCTATATAATTAATCATAAAAGGATTGATTCTTTGTATCTAAACTAGATTTTACTCCATTAATAATCAACTCTTCAATTTCCCCATTATCCATATACAAAAACTTTACTTTCTTTATATTGAGAAAGATTTCTTCTCACAATCATCAACACTGGTCTTTTATATTAATACTATATCTATAATTATTATATGTTATTATAAAAATCTAATCACAATTTATTTTATGATATTTAAATCTATGATGATCAACACAAGCATCAACTAATTTATATGCTATTGTCCTAAAACTTGTCTATCTAGATGCTTTTAGAAACAACATCACTTTCCTTTTCCTACTTAGCAATGTAATTAACTTAATCTTTTCTTTTCATACCATTAAACAAATATTCACAACTTTCTCACAATGAAAATATTCTTTATTGAAAAAAATATAATCCACACTTGGGGTCTTTAATATCCTCCTTTTTTTCAATACCATAAAAAAATTATGTCAATATGTGTATTTTTCTTCTTATCCTTCATGAAAATAAATGAAAATGAAATATAAGGGAAGGTATTATATTCTTAAACCACATTTAAGGTTTTTCAAAACATATTCTTCTAACACTTTCATTCACAACCACATCTGGTACCAACTTTTTGAGAGAAGGATAACATCACATATGTATAAGAAATTATCCATCTACCATTCAACTCTAAGTCAACTTTTTATAAACTGGATTAGAAAACAAGAGTGAAAAAACCTAGAAAATAAAGTCATCCATTAAACTATCCATCATGTGATGCAACTTTAACATTCTATTTTTAGGGGATTCACACCCAAATTTATCATGAGAAGTATAAACTTAAATCATCTTCATCAAATACATTAGAAAAAATCAAGTTCAAGATATATAAATACCATTTTTTATTTTATTTCCCATCAACTATAACACTCCCTTTATCAAAATATTTACCATAATCATAGCAAGAGTAAAAATTTATTATTGGAATTCCTTAAATTCTTCCACTTATAATCCCCAACTTAAGGGATGCACTCCATTCTTCATCATAGGAGTTAGATAATTTCATAATGATCACCAATTTTTATTTTATAACTAATACAACACTTTCATAGTTTCCCCTTTAATTCATCTCCTTCAATACCCTTCATGTTAGTAAAAATAAATTAAATAAGGGAATAAGGAGGGTCCTCTTAGTTCCTTAGTAAAAGTAACATGGTTGAGAGTTTCTTCTCAACCAAGATTATCTATTCATTTTAATCTTATTATGGGAAGAATTATTTATTCTCCCTTTCCTATTACGAGTCTTCACAAGTTTCATGGTCATATTCTTACTTTTAAGCACTGCATAGTGTGGAGTTGTTTTCTTCACATAAACCGTCAATGAAAATTAATAACCTAATTATTGAATAATATTTTTTTATCAATTCTTATTGAGTTGGTAGGTTGATCATAGAATCCTACATGCCATTCCCAACTTGATTTCACATTACATGTTGATTCTATTTAATATTTGAGACATAAGTTTTAGAAAACATCTCATGAAATATGAAATATTTATGTGAGATTACTTGTTTCCAAATATCACCAGGATTCACTTGTTTTTTTTTATATTTATAGCCTCATTTAATTTGGATGGTTATGTATTTAAACAATATTTTTACCATGCTCATCCTTCTTGGGTTTTTTCACATGGTTTCCTGGTAGATTCCTTAAAATGTATTTTATTCATTAACCTTTTGAACTCTCTTCATATTCACACCATAGGGAATATATTTGAGTAATTTTGTAATGAATTTCTCTACAATATGACCCTGATGATCACATCTACCAAAAATTTCATCTATGTATTTATATATGTTTTTTGTTTCAATATTATAGGTATTATTAGCCACAACTTTATTTCTTTGAAAATATGATATCATATTCTCATAATAGACACCCCTTAGTTAATACCTCTTTACTAGTATTGAAATATTATACCAGCATAAATAGGTATTGTACCTAAAAACTCTAAAAAAGAAAAAATATCCTCTAAAACTTGATCTCCCATACCAATAATTGTTTTATCCTGAATATTCTTTCTGTTGTCTTTCTATAAACCTAGGTTGTATTTTAATTAGAGGAAATAATATTGATAATGTATTCCTATCTTACTTTGACGAAAAATAGGGTTTCATACTAGTCTTATTATCTCATACCACTCCAATTTTGGTTTTAGAACCTACACCATTAGAGGTAAAAAGTTTATTTTTAGATGTATTAGGAGAATAATTAACTTTCCTATCTAGAACCCTTTTTTTTCTTCTTGAGATAACTTAGATTTAACCATAACTAACTTGATAAAGTGTTCTCTAATCTTTTTCAAATATTTTTATCTTTAATACACTTTGATTATGTCTTGGACAATTCTTAATATCTTAGAGAAAGTTTCTCTTCAATTTATCTCGCCATCTTAAATTACTCAACTACTCTCTATTGTTATTTCTTGATATCATCAATATAAGATACTCCTTTCTTACATAATCCTATTTTCCCTTAGCCATCGTATCCATTTATTTTATAAACTTCCTCTTATCTTTCATGATTTTTGTGTTCTACTTAGGAAAAGATTCTAACACAATATTTAACATGTATTCCAGCTTATTTGTTTCACTTTTATCATCTTCACTTCTTGAAGTATCAAAAAAATTTCCAATTGAACTATGAAATTAATTTAATCATTTTATTAGCTTCTTTATAATGAGTAATTTTTTTATTCTTTTCATATCAAATTTATTCTTTTTCTTCCAATGAAATTATTATTACATACACAAATTTAGTTGAATATTTTGATCTTACACCCCATTTCTTATTTTCAATGTTCTCATCATATTCATCATATTCATATTTTGCACTCTTCTTGTTTGGATAGTTTATTTCTAATTTTCTAATCCCATTATAACTATAACATCTTGGTAGGATTTTTCCTTTAATATCACTACTTCCCTTCTTAATCCTTTTTTATAAAATCATAAAAATTATATTGAAATGTTCATCATCTACCTTATCATCAGAATAAATTGATTCTAAATCTTCATCATCACTGATTTTAATCTTTCTCAAAGACTCAAAGGATATCTCATATTTTTCATTCTTCTTAAAATCTAGATCCTTTTTCATTTCATAATAAATAAGAGTATTATGAAATTTATCTAGAGATAGGTCTTATCTATCTTCTAAGGCTGAAAATTTAAGACCAAACCTATTAAGGAAGTTTCTCATAAACTTTGAAAATAATTAAATCCTCAAACTCCTCAAAAAATTACAAGATATTTATGACAATCTCATTGAATCATATACAATAGTTATAAATATTTTCATTATAACACATTTTAATGTTGTGAAATCTACTCCTCAAAATATATAATTTTTTTATTTGACTTTAATGTTACCTTGATAAATGATCTTTAATTTATCATAAATTTCCATTGTAGTTTGAAGTCCCATGAATTTTATGTAGAAATTTTCTGAAGAATTCATTAGAATAGAATTTTTAGATTTTCCATCAAATCCCATATTTCTCTTATTGGAAAGATCTATAGAAGCACTATCATGAATGGGTGGAAATACCACTATTACTATATTTATTATTTATAGTCTAAGTTATAAAAGGCAGGGAAATATTTTATTTCTATAAATATGATATTTCTTTTCATAAAATGTGGAAACACCCCTGCTATTAATTGAATTCATAATTTCCATCCATAGTAACTCTCATATCTGATAGAGGGAACCTGGGTTAACTTTGATACCAATTTAAGTCCACATATATTGTTAGATCATTGGGGGGGATAAATAATATCATTTTATGAATTATTTTATATTTAATTCAACCTCCATGATCATTTAATATCTTTATCCACTCAATGTGTCTCTATAATCCTTAATCAAATATTTCATATTTTAAATTGAATAGGGAACATCAATTTTTACATGGTTTTCCCTTAAAATCCTACTCCTTGTCATGATTGGTTAGTCACCCAAGTAATATATTATAAACTATAAACCCTAGTGGCTACACCAAGAACCTTCTTTGTCCCATCAATATAGAATCGTATTATACTCTTTACAAAGTCCCACTAGAAACTACAACTTCTCACCACCAAATTTTAAAAATGTTTGAACCAATACAGGAATGACCACCTTTCAATATTGGATTCTTGTACACCACTTGAAATATATATATTCTACCTTATGCCTTTTGGATTAACATAATTTCACATGATCATTATCACCAGTCTTTTAATTTAACTGAAAAATAAACTGTAACTACATGAAATTAAACCAGGTACTCTTTTAAATATATTGAAATATGTACCTTCTAATTCAGATCACTTTATAATTATATGATTTAAATTATATTTGTTCTTAATATTTTCAAGTAACCTATATTCAAAACTGGATGTTTAGTCTTTTTCACTATCTTAAATATTCAATAACTTTTGGTTCTTATCACTTTTATCATCCAAACACACATTGATTACTATCAAAATATACTCACTTTCCACCTTATCTTTTTCTCAGATTCTGATTCTAGTTATGATATTTTTATATTAATGATTTAGGTAAACTCAACCCAACAATGATTTGTGTAACAAAATCAGTTCATGGTATCTTCTCACTCTTCTAATTCTCACTACAACTCAATCACATATTAATCTCCATAAAAGATTTGTAAGTTTCATAGTATTTTCATATCTTCTGTTTTGTGATGATCACTTAATGAAATCATTAAGATTTGTATGATCTTATCATTGTTCTGTATTCCTAAAAGATAAATAAATTACATAAACTACTCTTCTTTGTATAACTTATGAGTATGCGGATCCTGCCCACACACATATGGTATGTTGCTTGCAATTTGTTCTACTTATATACATGATGCTTCTATTATGTAAGTATAATAATTTTCATAGGTTTTATGTTTATGTTATATGAGATCTAAGAGAACTAACTCTAGGTAAATCCATATGTTAATAGAAATATTTCTCTCTTCTCAAATCTTCACATGATGCTCTATTTTTCCTTTTACTCTCATTTCCCTTGAAAATGAAGCAGTCTAGGTATTCGTATGAAAATTTCACTTCCTTACTTCAAACTTATCTCAAAACACCTTACTCTCCATATTATAGATTTAAAATTCATAGATAGATTCTCATTATAAACTTTCTTATGGTGTCAACCCATAAAAAACATCCCCTGCTCTATAGCTTGCCGCTCACTCTACTCTCCTTCATAACATATTCCTTTCATAGCCAACGATATCCATGGTGAAAATGATAATGCTTGAATGCATGTATTACCATCATTGTAATATCAAAATATTTTTAAAAGAATATATTTTTAATTATAATGGGGTTTTATTTATTAAAAATTTTTCTTCTATATAAAAGGGTAGCCCACCGAATAGTTCAATAAACCATCTCATCTTGGAAGTCCGTGGGGCATGAACCCATGACTGAAGGGCCACAAGTGGTCAATTAATACCTTTATCCTATGAGTTTTACTTGTTCCATCTTTCATATTATATATATATATATATATTTATTATATGTAATAAAGGATAACATATAATAATATTATATACAAAATATACTTTTAAAATTATTATGTTTACTTCATGAAAAGTATGTTCTATTTAAAGGTTAAATATATTTCCTTAATAGGGGTTTTATTTTGATCTATTTAAAGAATTATGAAATTATTTGATATCATATAAATGTAAATTTATGTTACATTTATGAATTTATTTTCTTAAATAATTTTATCAAGGTAAAGAACAAAAGTACAATTTTAATTTGAAAAACGAAATTGTTGTTATTTTATCTAATTTTTTCCACGAATTACATGGTTTTATTTAAAAATTAAATTTAAAAATTTTATAATTTGAATTCGATAAAATGGAATTTTTCTTTGATTTCATCAGTTTGAATTTAAGTTAGGTTAATTTGCTGTACGTTTTCTAAAATAGTTTATTTTTCTATGAATAGTAAAAAAATAATTTTTTTATGAAAAATGGTATTTTTTGTGAAATAATTATTATATAAACGTTTATAAAACTTATGAAAAGTATCATATATGATAATAAAATAAAAATAGAATGAAAATTTTATTCAATTCATATAAATTGAATCTTTTTCCAAGATAAATTTGAAAAATCATTATCAATGTCAATGCAATGCTTGCACAACACTAGAAATGTCAAATTTGTTGTCTTAAGATAATAATTGAGAAATAAAAAGTATTCAGTGAACTTTGTGAATAAATATAAATTATTATTTATGATTTTCAATGATATATTTTAATTTTAGAGTTATATAACAAGAGACTTATCCAAATACATTTACAATGCTATTACAAGGCTAAAAAATTCAAAATAACATATTAAGTAAGTTATCATGATATGGATGACTTTAGATAAAACTTATAAATGAATAATTTTGATTAAAATGTTTTATAATAATTTATAATTTTTATAACTTTTTTAAAATTTGAAAATTATTATAATTGAATAAAACATTTACACTGCAATGGTACAATGTTTATAAAAATATAATAAAAATTATGTAAATTATATTAAAAAATATTAAAATTATAGTATTTTATGAATTGTTGTGTTACATGAAATTTTTAAATAAACTAAGATATAAGGGTGAAAAAATCACAAAAACTCATCCAAATTATATTGGATGATATTATTTAGACTCGTCATAATACTAGAATTGAAATATTTTAATTTTGTTCCACTTGAACATGAAAATTTATTTATAACAATTAAGCATTTTAAGTAATTCCATGGGCACCCATACCCTCACTTATAAAAGGGAACCTCTTATTCTCTCTTACTTAAACCTTTTGAGAACAATATTTTGGCTAATCACTATCCAAATCTCCCCTAACATCCCTACCCACATCCTAGAGGTCTTGGTATCAACAAAGTACCAAAACTATAAGGTAAGGTTAAATCCAAAGAGGTTATCTAAGGAAAAGTGTTGAGAAAAAATCGCTCAAGGTAACATAGAAGCATTTTTGAGGTGTTTGTGTTTGTTGACAAAGCTAATTTGTTTGTTGGAAAAGAGGGTTTCTATGGTGATTTGTCAAGTTCCAGAGATATTGTTGACAACCTATGTTGACAAATAACATTGAAAAAGGAATGGTCAATCGGGAGGCGGTACAAATAGAATATATAGAAGTTGGCGTCATTTTCCAATGTTTGCCAAATTTTTGGGCCTCAAATCAAGAATATAGAGATATGTGTTTATGAAAAAGGAATCCATGCATGAGATTGACGTTGGCATGGGAACTTGCGTGCAAGGCATGTTTTAGGATTAGAACACTGAAATATAGTAAAGGCATGAAGTGCGTGAAATATTTGGCAATGTACGCGAAAGATGATATTGTGCGAAAGAATCTCGTGCACCTTATGCGATGTCAAATTAGGATTTTCATGCTTGAACATGATTTTTCATGAAATGGTAAATATTCTACACAGGGTTCAACTACACCTATAAATAAGAGGTGACCCCCTCATTCAATGCAGCACAACACTTAGAGATAATTCAAGCTCTGGATTGCGTAAGAATTTTAAGGGAAGGGAGTGGCGTGAAAGATTTTGTAGTTGCGTGTGAGTCAATAAAGTTGTGCCTAAGCACCAAAGGTGTTTCTTGAAAAAAGTGGAATCTTGTGCTCAAGGCATTAAAATTGTGCACAAGATGCAGTAAGTGTTGCGCGAAAGATTTTAGTTTTCCCAGTAATACCACAGTAAAGTTGTATTCATCAGTGGATGAAAGTGGAACATCAATAGATCATCTAAATATAGTGGAGGATACATTCATTAAAGATAATGAAGGGACCTAAAAGTCTATAAACTGTGAGTGGATCTTCTAAAGAAGCAGTGAGCACACTTTGGTTGAGAGAGTAGTGAGCTTTCACATTATGGTTGGTTGTAAACTAGGAGGGATAGTGAGTCCACTCCAAACCTGTAAATAGTAGTACGCTTATAGTGTATTTGGCACATCGTCACATTTCCGCTATATACTACTTTGATGTAGCTCAGTGAGGGTGAACCAAGTAAAATTGCTATGTCCCGTGCATGATTTAATCTTTATTCATTCTCTGTAATGGGAAGGAAATAGAAGAGAGTTTTTTATAACGATGAAACAAGATCAAAAAGGGTAATTTGTTTTAATCTATCATACTATGATTCACCCCTCCTCTTAGGGTATCTAGACTAGTGGACCTAAAAATTGGTATTATATGGAAAGGTTGATATCATTGTTTCTCTCTCAAATGGAGGTCACCAATAATAAAGGGATTCCGATCTTCGATGGGAACAATTTTCAGCTATGGAAGAGTCGAATGCAACACTACTTCCCATCTTTGAGAATGAATGTCTTTATAGTAGTAGTGTATGGTATAACATCCATTATTAATAGTAGTGCATTATCAAAATCCGAGTGAAGAGAATTAGATGCTGAATCCAAATGAATCAATACTTTAGGGGGATCCATATCTAATTCTATCTATATGAAGGTGATGTCATGAAAAACTTCACATTCCATGTGGGAAAAACTTCTGAACATATATGAAGGATATTAAAAGGATTGAGAAGAAAAGATGAAAGTGTTGTGGAATAAGTATGTAGATCTTAGGATGAACCCAAATGAGTCAATTGATGCATTTTTTGATAGGGTAAATGTTATAGTGGAGGACATGAGAGGTCTCAGTGATGTCTTTGAAGACATCAAGATTGTGAAGCACATCCTGAGGAAGCTTCCACCTCGTTTCAATTGAAATGTTTTTGTTTTGGAAGACAAGGATCCAAAAGAGATGACACTGGAGAACTTTCATAGTACCCTTGTAGCATATGAAATGTGAAATGATTATAATGATGTTGTGGAAAAGGGGAAATCCAAAGATGTGGAATTAAAGGAATTTAAGAAGCACACAACTGAATATTCTTAGGAAGAAGATGAGATAGATGAGTTCATGTCATCACTTTCTTCAAATCTGCAAAGAGGAGAAATAATGTTTAAATGGAAACTTCCACTAGAATTATTTAGATGTGGAAAGATTGGTCATCTTGCAGTAAGGTGCCCGAAAAAATTTCCAATAATAAGAAGAAGAGGATGAATTTGAAATTCTGAAAAATAATTATTCAGCCTATGTTAAAGGGAATAAATAGTTCAAGAGAAATTTCATCAAGAAGAAGAATATTATTTCACAAGAATTATATAGTTCAGATGAGTATGAGGTTGAATAGGTCAACGAGATTGAAAAATACAAAGATCATGGATAAAATTCTATGGTGGTTGTTTTTGGTAGTGCTCATGAAAAGGAAGAAACCGACATTAATGAAGAAGAATAAGCTAAAGGAAGAATTGATATGCAAGATGAGTTAGAAGACGCTATTGAAGAAATATATGTTTGGAGGGACAAAAAAAAACAACAATGTGGTCCATGATGCCAAACTCTACATATAGCAGCAAGAAGAATAAAATTATGAGAAAATGGAAGAAATTAAGAAACTCAAGTCATCAACAAAAGAGAACTCATACTCGATTAATGAGTACAAACTCAGGGTTTAATGAAAAAATAAATAGATCTATGGTTTGAATAAAAAATCAAAAGATCAAATCAAAGGAATTAAAGAATTACAAGAAAAAGTTATTGGTATGCAGAAAATAGTTAAGGATCAAGAAAAACTCTTGACTCTGGTAGTGATGTCAGCAAAGCAGATCACTCAGAAGATGGAAAAAATAGTATTGGAGCAATGAGGTTGAGAAAAAAAGAAGAAACAATTATGTTAAAATGATGAGGCTAGTACAGGGATTGATCAAAAATATAAAGAAGTCATTATTGAAGTCAGACCACAAGAACCTGATCCAAGAGTGAAGGTTGATTTGGAATAAGGTAGAGTCAGAAGACACAAAGGGCCCAAGGAACAATGTGCAGTACAAAAGTGACACACAAGAATGAACCCTACATCAGGTGTTATTACTATGGAAAGATGGGACAGTCACAGAATGTGTGTTCCATAGCCAGAATATACTGAAGGGAACAAGTACAATAGTGGAAACCAAATAAAGAATGGTACTCTAGACCATATTTTGAGGGAAACCATTTTTGGTGTGGAGGATTTTGGCATATGGATAGATATTGTACATAATCTATGCAGAGGAATGTGCTGAAGCAGGACCCAAGTGGTCACATGTAGAAAATGGAAGAATCAACAAGTGGGATGAAAATCCAAAATCAGTTTTTAGCTTTGCAGGATGAAGAGATAATCTAAGAAATATCATAATTCTCAATCTATGCAAATTGTGAAGACAAAAACATGGACCAAGAAGAAGAGAGATGAGAAGACAGTGGTTGTAGAAATTTCCCTTAAAGAATCATATCGTTCTGGTGTATGGATCCTTGAAAATGGTTTAACATCTCACATGATAGGTAATAAGGATCCTCTTACATGCATAAAATATGACAAATAATGAGTTTTTAGGTTTGGAAATTATGAAGGCCTAAATATTATTAGCTTGAGAAAGGATAGTTTTGAGGGAAAAGAAATTAGATGTACTGATGTCTTAGAATTAGAAGGTCTCATTCACAATTTTCTCAGTGTTAGTCAACTATGTGACTCAAGTCATTATATAAGGTTTACTAAAAATATGTGTATCATCAAAGGAAGAGATGGTGTAGTGATTCTTCAGGGAAAAAGGACAAAGGGAAATATTTACCTTGTAAGTGGTGATAAAGATGTGTGATTTTTATCCAGAGAGGAGGAAAAAAATTTATGCCATAAACAACTTGGTTGTCTATGAAAACCTTCCTTGGGTGATCTGGTAATGTGTGATGTAGCTTGAGATCTCCCCAAGCTATCACGCGATCGTGCACATACATGCGATGCTTTCCAACAGGGGAATATCATCAGAAATATGTACAAAGAGAAGGAAAAGAAGTCAACAAGAGTGCTCAAATTGGTCTATGATGATTTTTGTGGACCTATCTCACCAAGATCCATTGATGGAAGGAGATATTAAGTTCTATTCATTAATGATTATATAAGATTGTCATGAGTATTTTTTATTTCTCTTAATTCTAATGTGTTCAGTTGCCTAAAAAAATATCCGAGGGAATATGAAAGGATTCTTGGGAAAAAAATTCTGATGTTTCATACTGACAATGGTACGAAATTCACAAATAGTTGGGTGAAATACTATCTTGAGAAACACGGTATAAGGAAAAAAATTTCTTCAGCAAGAACTCCCCAATAGAATGGAGTGGTTGAAAGGATAAATCATATCATCAAAAATATGTCTAGAACGATGCTTATAGAAAAAGGCCTACCATAGAAATTTTGGAAGGAAGAAAAATTTACATCGGTCTACATTTATAACAGGGCTCTATTGTGTCTCAAGGAAGGAAAGACTCTGTATGAGATGTGGTATGAAAATAAGACAACATTAAAATACTTTCAAATCTTTGGAAGTAAGTGCTTCATTATCAACAAAGAAAAACATAGGAAATTTGAGTCATGTGGATATGAGGGAATATTTCATGGCTACCCAGGAAAAATCCAAGAATACAAATGATTTAACAAGAGGCTGGGAAAAGTAGTTGATAGCAATGGTGTCACTATTGTGGAAAATGAAGAGAATACTCAACAACATAGTGAACAGTTTCTTGATGAAAGTGATGACGAGGAAAGTAAAATAGTGGGCATATAAGTAGTAGATGATAACTTAAAAAAAGATAATGATGATTAATAAGAAGAATTAAAGTTTGTATCTACAAAGAATCAAAAGAGTCGAGATGGAATAGACATGCATAATATCATTGGTGATCAGACATTGCCACTTCAGACAATAAGAATGAAGTCACCACAATATAAATATATTTTATCTCAAGTTGAACCTAAATGTCTTGCTGATGCAGTTGAAGATGAAAATAGGGTTTAGGTGATGAATGAAGAGCTAGACTGAATTGAGAAGAATTAGAATTGGGAGATTATATTGATACCAAAAGATAAAAATGTCATCAAGACAAAATCGGTCTTTCGCAACAAAATTAATGAATAGGGTGTTGTGATCTGAAACAAAGCACATCTTGTGTGTAAAGGATACTCCCAGATAGAGGCTATTGATATTGATAAGACATTTTCACCTATGGAAAGGCTGGAAACAATCAGATTATTCTTGGACATTGTAGTGAAAAGGAAGTTCAAAGTTTTCTATATGGATGTCAAGTTAGTATTTTTGAGTGGGTTTCTAGAAGAAGAAGTGTATATTGAGCATCCAGATGGTTTTCTCACTCATGAAGATGAGAACAATTTTGTCAGCTAAATAATGGTTTGTATGGGTTGAATCAAGAACCTAGAGCATGGTATTCAAGTCTAGATCAATTTTTAAAGAAGCTCAATTTACAGTATGGTGGAGTTGATTACAATTTTTATTCGAACAATTATAGTAATAAAAGGATTATGGGGCTGGTATATGTTGATGATATAATATTTGGAGGATCAGATGAAGCATAGTGTAGGGAGTTTTCTGAATTCATGAAACATGAGTTTGAAATGTCTATGATTGGTGAGATGATGTTTTTACTTGGTTTATAGGTAACATAAGGAAGGAATGAAACATTTATCTCTCAATCCAAATATGCCAAGGATGTTATGAGGATATTTGAAATGGAAAATTCCAAGGAAACAAAGACTCTGGTTGCTACCCTGATGAACCTGTCAAAAGATGATGATGGCAGGGTGGTTAATATCACAGAATCTAGGAAAATTATTTGAAGTTTACTATACTTGACTTCGAAAAGGTCTGACATTGTATTCACCACATTAAAAGTAGTGAGATATCAATGTAATCCCAAGGAAAGCCACATGATTTAAATGAAAATAATACTTCATTATATCAAGGGAGTGGTTGATTTTGGCTTAGTTTATAGTGAAAAATCTCAACGCGAGCTTTTGGGATATACAGATGGAGATTGGGCCGATTCATCATAATACAATAAATCAACGTCTGGAGGTGAGTTTTATCTTGATGGATTGTGTATTTCTTGGTTGAGAAAGAAACAAGATTTCATTTCTTTGAGCACTACAAAATTTGGGTATATTTTATCCACACAAGCATGCACATAATTATTATAGATGAAGTAGAAACTTGATGACATGGGCGTGATAGTGCAGTCTCTGATAAGAATTTAGTGTGATAACTCATGTTCTATAAATCTCAGAAAAAATACCATCCATCACTCAAGGATAAATAACATTGAGATAAAATATCATTTTATCAAGGAGAAGGTGGAGAAAGGGCTAGTGAAGTTAGAGTATGTGCCAACAGAGTTATAGGTTGTAGACATTCTAACAAAGGCCTTACCCAAAGAATCTTTTGAGAGAAATTGACTATCTTTGGGAGTACAATCAACTCCCCACACTTGAGAAAGTGTGGATGTGTGTTCCCCTCTCCCCGAGGTATGGTGTGTTTTCTCTAATGTACTAATTTGTGTTCTTTACATTGTGGAAGACCACAAAGGAGTGAACTTTGGGTTCGCAGACAAAGGGGGAGAAAGTGTACTATTCAAGGGGGACACAATGTCTTTTTCAAAGACACTGGGAGAAGCTGATAGGTGGAGTAACTCGATAGGGGGAGTTAATCAAGATAGGTGAAGAAGCTGATTTAAGGAGATTGTTATGATGAAATTATGTGTTTCTTCAGTGTTCGAAGTGATCAACCAGAGCTTAGTTTAGAAAATAGAAGAACTCGAGAAGTAAAGAAGGAGGAGTTTAAAATCTGATGATGCTGGAAGTGATCGATCAAAGAATAGATATCATGATAACCAAGGTTCATGATGAAAGCGTAAGAGTGGTGTTGGAATGGTTTCAATAATTGGTGTCATAAAAGAAGTGACTCATTGATAAAATTTTCACTATACTCTTGTTTCTCACACCGAGCATTGCTCATGTGGGATTAGATTATGTGTTGATTAAATCCTTGATCGCTATCAGAATCACAATAGAAGAATGGTGGTAGAATATTGAACAATTTTATTGAGGTATCATATTATGAAAGAGTTGTCAACAAACCCAAAGGGAGAGATTGTTGGGAAAAAATACCTCAAGGTAACATTGAATCATTTTTGAGGTGTTTTTTTGTTTATAAAGATGGGTTGATTGTTGACAAAGAGGTTTTCCATGGTGAGTTGTTGAGTTCCAGAGATATTTTTGAGAACCTATGTTGACAAAGAACTATGACAAAGGAATGGTCGATCTGGAGGTGGTACAAAAAGAATAGATAGAAGGTGGCTTCATTTTCCATTTTTTTCCAATTTTTTGGGCCTCAAAATTGGGAATATGGGTATATGTGTTTCTGGAAAAGGAAGTCGTGCGCAAGATTCAATATGGTATGGGAACTTGCACACAAGTAATGTTTTAGAATCATAACATTGAAATATAACGAAGGAATGAAGTGGACAAATGATTTTGAAATGTGCACGAAAGATGAGGTTGCAAAAAAAAACTTTCATGCCTAATGCGATGTCAAATGAGGTTTCTCACACTCGAAGAGGATCTTGCGTGACATAGTGAATCTTTTGTGTAGGGTTCAACAATGCCTATAAATAAGAGTGACCCCCCCGCATTCAAAGTAGATAAACACTTAGAGAGAATTCAAGCTTTTGATGGCGTAAAAATTTTAAGGGAAGGGAGTTGTACAAAATATTTTTAGTTGCGTGCAAGATAAGAAATTTGCACATAAGATTTGAATTGTGTGTATGATTGAAGTTATGCAAAAAAGGTGTTTTTCAAAAAAGTGGAATCTTTCACACAAAGCATTAAAGTTTCTCACAAGACGCAGTAAGTGCCACACGAAAGATTTGAGGTTTCCCAGTAATACAGTAGTAAAGTGGTATTTATCAGTGGATGAAAGTGGAACATCAATAGAGAATCTACATAAAGTGGAGGATGCATTCATTAGAGATAATGAAGGGACCTACAAGTCTATAAACTATGAGTAGATCTTTTGAAGAAGCAGTGAGACCACTTCAGTTGAGAGAGCAGTGAGCTTTCACATTGTGGTTGGTTGTAAACCAGGAGGGACAATGAGTCCACTCTAAACTCGTAAACATAAGTGCACTTATATAGGATTTGGTACATCAAAACATTTCCGGTGTATTCTCCTTGGACGTAGCCCAGTGAGGGTGAAATAAGTAAAATTGTTGTGTCCTGTACATTATTTAAGCTTTGTTCATTATCTAAAATGGGAATGAGAGAGAAGAGAGTTTTGTCTAACAATGAAAAAAGATAAAAAGGGGCATTTGTTTTAATCTATCATACCCCGATTCACACCTCTCAAGGTATCTATCCTAGTGGACCTAACAATTAGAATCAGAGGGAAATGTTGATATCAATGTTTATCTCTCAAATGGAGGTCACTGATAATAAAGGGATTCCGATCATCAATGGGGACAATTTTCAGCTATGGAAGTATCAGATATAACACTACTTCCGATCTTTGGGAATGGATGTGTTTACTGTAGTAGTGCATGGTATAATAGACGATATTAATAGTGGTGCATTATCAGAAGCTGAGTAAAGAGAATTAGATACTAACACCAAGGGAATCAATACCTCCGGGGTAATCATATACAATGCCATCTATATTAATGTGATATCATGAAAAACATCACATGCCATGTGGGAAAAACTTTTGAACATATATGAAGGAGATTCAAAGGTTAGAGAAGCAAAGCTGCAAGTGTTGTGGAGAAAGTATGAAGATCTTAGGATGAACCTGAATGAGTCTGTTGATGCATTTTTGATAGGGTAAATGTTGTATTGGAGGACATGAACGTTTTTAGTGAAGTCATTAAATACATCATGATTGTGAAGCACATCCTGAGTAAAATTCCACCTCAATTCAATCCAAAGGTTTCAGTTTTGGAAGACAAGGATCTGAAAGAGATGACACTAGATAACTTGCATAATACCTTTGTAGCTTACGAAATGGGAAAGGATGACAATGATGCTTTTGAAAAGGGGAAATCCAAAGAAGTGGAATTCTAGGAAATGAAGAAGCTCACCATTGAAGATTCATAGGAAGAAGAAGAGACAGATGAGGTCAAGTCATTTCTTTCTTCAAATATGAAAATAAGAAAATGAATGTTTAAAGGGAATATTCCACTAGCATGCTTTTGATGTGGAAATATTGGTCATCTTGTAGCAAGGTACCCCAAAAATTTCCAAGAAGAAGAATAAGAAGAGGACGAAGTTGAAATTCCAAAAAAGCAGCCTTCAGCCTACATAAAAGGGGAGAAGCAGTTCAAGAGAAATTAATTCAAGAAGAAGAATCTCCTTTCACAAGAATTAGACAGTTTAGATGAGTCTGAGGTTGAATAGGTCAAAGAGATTGAAAAATTAAATGATCATGGATAAAATTCTATGGTGGCTGTTGTTGGTAGTGCTCAAGAAAAAGAAGTAACTGACATTGATAAAGAATAAGAATTTGAAGGAATAATTGATATGAAAGATGAGTTAGAAGCCTTTTTGAAGAAATATATGTTTTTAGAGTGAAAAAAATCCAACAAATTAGTCCATGATTCCAAAATCTACATGAAGAAGCAATAAGAAGAAAAGTATGAGCTTATAGAAGAAATTGAGAAACTCAAGTCATCAACAACTGAGAACTTAGAATCACTTAATGGGTACCAACATAGGGTTTAAGAACAGAAGAAGTAGATCAATGGTTTGATTAAAACAACAAAATATCAAATAAAACACATCGAAGAATTAGAATAAGAAGTTTTCAGTTTGCAGAAAAATGTTAAGGATCAAGAAAACTCTTGACTCCTTTAGAGACGTCAACAAAGCAGATCACTCAGAAGATGGAAAAACTAGTAGTGTAGGAAGGAAGTCCAATAGAAAAGAAGCAACACTCATTTTCAAATGATGAGGCTGGTATATGGATTGATCAAAAATAGAAAGCATTTATGATTGAATTCAGATTGTAAGCACCTTCTTTAAGAGTGAAGGTTGATTTGGAACAAGGTAGAGTCATAAGACTCAAAGATCCCAAGGAAAAATGTGCAGTACAAAAGTGACACACTAGAATGCACCCTACATAAGGTGTTATTGCTTTAAAAAGATGGGACACTAATAAAATGTGTGTTCTATTGCTAGAAGATACTGAAGGGCACAAGAACAGCAGTGGAAACCAAATACAGAATGGTAATCTAGACCATCTTTTGAGGGACATTGTTTTTGGTGTGGGGGATTTGGGAACATGGCTACAAATTTTACATCATCTATGCAGAGAAATGTGCCAAAGGAGAACCCAATTGGTCACAAGAATAAAATCAAATAATCAACAATTGAGATGAAAATCTAAAATCAGTTTACAGCTTTGCAGGATGAAGTAGGTTCATCATACTCTGAGAAAGATCAGAAGTCTTAATCCTTACTGAGTGTGAAGACAAAAATATGGACCAAGAATATGAGAGCTAAGAAGGAAGTGGTTATAGAAATTTTCCTTAAAGAATCATATTGTTATGGTGTACGAATCCTTGATAGCGGTTGCACATCTCACATGGTAGGTAATAAGGATCTTGTTACAGGCATAAAATATGACAATGAAGGAGTTTTCAAGTTTGGAAACAATGAAGGCCTAAATATTATTGGCTCAAGAAAGGCCAATTTTGGGGGAAAAGAAATAAGACGTGCTGATGTCTTAGTAGTAGAAGTTCTCAGTCACAATTTTCTTAGCGTTAGTCAACTATGTGACATAGGTAATTCTATAAGGTTTACTAAAAATATGTGTATCGTCAAAGGAAGATATGGTGTAGTGATTTTTTAAGGAAAAAGGACCAAGGTTAATCTTTACCTTATAAGTGGTGATAAAGATGTGTGATTTTTATCCAGAGAGGAGGAAAACAAGTTATAGCATAAATGACTTGGTCATCTATGCCAACCTTCCTTGGATGATCTGGTAAAGTGTGATGTAGCAAGATATCTTCCCAAGATATCATGTGATCATACACATACATGCAATGCTTGACAACATGGAAGATAATCAGAAAGACGTACAAAGCGAAGGAAAAGAAGTCAACAAGGGTGATCAAAATGGTTCATGCTAATGTTTTTGGAACTATCTCACCAAGATCCATTGATGGAAATAGATATTAAATTATGTTCATTGATGATTGTAGAAGAATGTAATGGGTATTTGTCATTTCCCATACGTTTGATTTGTTCTATTGCCTAAAATAATATCGGAGGGAATCTGAAAGGATGTTTGGAAAAAAAAATCTAATGTTTCGTACAGAAAATGGTACGGAATTCACAAATAGTCATGTGGAATACTATCTTGAGAAACATTGGATAAGGCACTAAGTTTTTTCAATAAAAAATCCCCAATAGAATGGAGTTGTTGAAAGGAGAATTATGATCATCAACAACATGACCATAAGGATGCTTACAGAAAAAGTCATACCAGAGATATTTTGGAAGGAATCAGTATTGATATTATTCTACATTTCTAATAGGGCTATATTGTGTCCGATGTAAGGAAAGAATTTGTATGAGATATGGTACGGAAATAATCCAATCGTGAAATAATTTAGAATATTTATATGTAAGTTATTCATTCTCAATAAAGAAAAACATATGAAATTTTAGTCACATGGAGATGAGGGGATATTCCTTTGAAAATTAGGAAAAAGAAAAGCATAAAAATGTTTTAACAAGAGGCTGAGAAAAGTAGTTGAGAGAAATAATGTCACTATTGTGGAAAATGAATAGAATACTCAATAGCACAATGAACCATTTTTTAATGAAAGTGATGATGAGGAAAGTAACACAAGGGGAACAAAAGTAGAATATGCTGACTTAGAATAAGATATTGATGATGAACAAGAATAAGTAAATTCTGTATCTACAAAGAATCCAAAGATTTGAGATGACATATAGAGGCAGAATATCATTGGTGATGAGACAATTCCAGTTCAGATAAGAAGAATGAATTCACTATAGTAGACATCTCTATTATCTCAATTTGACCCTAAATGTCTTGCTGATATAGATGAAGATGAAAACTGGGTTCAGGTGATGAACGAAGAGCTAGAAAAAATTGAGAAGAATCCGACTTGGGATATTGTCTTGAGGCTGAACAATAAAACTTTCATTGGGAAAAAATGGGTCTTTCACAACAAAATAAATTAATAGGGTGTTATGATCCAAAACAAAGCACATCTCGTGAGCAAAGGATACTCCCAGATAGAGGGTATTAATGTTGATGATACATTTTAACCTATGGAAAGGCTGGAAACAATTATATTATTCTTATCCATTATAGAGCAATGGAAGTTCAATGTGTTATAGATGGATGCCAAGTCATTGTTTTTAATGGGGTTCTAGAAGAAGAAGTGTATATTGAGAAGAAAAATGGTTTTATCATTCATGAAGATGAGAAAAAAGGTTTTTGGCTGAAGATGGATTTGTAAGGGTTGAAGCAAAAACCAAGACCATGGTATTTAAGGTTATATCAATTTTTGAAGAAGATCAGTTTCCACTCCGATGGAGTTGATTACAATTTATATGTTAAAAATGATAGTAATAAAATGATGATGGTTCTGGTATATGCTGATGATATAATCTTTGGAGGATCAGATGAAGCACAATGAAAACAGTTTTCCAAATTCATGAAACATGATTTCTAAATGCCTATGATTGGTGAGATGATGTTATTCCTTGGTTTACAGGTAACACAAAGAAGGAATGTCACATTTATCTCTCAATAAAAATATTCCAAGGACGTTATGAGGATATTTTGGATGAAAAATTCCAAGGAAATGAAGACTCCAGTTGATAACCAGATGAAACTGTCAAAAGGTGATAAGGTAGGGTGATTAATATCACAGAATTCAGGAAAATTATTAGAAGTTTACTATACTAGACCATAAGAAGTCCTAACATTTTATTCACCATATGCCAAGTAGAAAGATATCAAATTAATCCCAAGGAAAGACTCATGATTTTAGTAAAAATAATACTTTGATATATCAAGGGAACAATTGATTTTAGCTTAATATATAGGGAAAAATATCAACCAGAGCTTTTGGGATATACAGATGTAGATTGGGCCGGTTTAGTAGACGAAAGGAAATAAACGTCTTGAGGTGCTTGTTATATTGGTGGATTTTTTATTTCTTAGTTGAGAAATATAAAAGATTTCATTTCATTGAGCATCAAAAAAACTGAGTATATTTTATCCACACAAGCATGCATGTATTTATTATGGATGATGCAACAACTTGATGACAAGGGTGTGATAGTGTAGTCTCTGATCGGAATTCAGTGTGATAACTCAAGTTCTATAAATATCAGAAAAAATCCTGTCTATCACACGAGGATAAAGCACCTTGAGATAAAATATTATTTTATTTAGGAGAAGGTGGATCAAGGGCTAAAAAAGTTGGAGTATGTGCCTACAGTGTTACAGGTTGCAGAAATTCTGATAAAGGCCTTACCCAAATAAGCTTTTGAGAGACATCGACTGGCTCTAGGAGTCTAGTCAACTCCCCATACTCAAGAAAGTGTGGATGTGGGTCCCCCTCTCCCTGAGGTATGGTGCATTTTACCTAATGTACTAATTTTTGTTCTTTACCTTGAGGAAGACCACAAAAGAGTGACCTTTGGGTTCGTTGACAAGTGGGGAGAAAGTATACTATTAAATGGGGAGACAATGTCTTTTTCAAAGACATGGGGAGATGTTGACAGGTGGAGTAGCACGATAGGGTGAGTTGATCAAGACAGGTGAAGAAGCTGATATGGGGATATTTTTGGGTGAAAGTATGTGTTTCTTCAGTGTTCGAAGTCATCAACTAGATCTTAGTTTGGAAAATAGAAGAACTCGAGAAGCGAAGAAGGATGAGTTTTAAATATAAAGATGCTATAATTGATCAATCAGTGAATAGATATCACAATATCTAAGGTTCATGATGAAAGTGTAAGAGTGGTGTTGGAATGGTTTCAATAATTGGTGTTAGGAAAAAGTCACTCACTGATAAAATTTTTACTATACTTTTGTTTCTCACACCGATCATTCCTCATGTGGGATAAGAGTATGTGTTGAGTAATCCTTGATCACTATCATAATCGCAAGAGGATAATGTTGGCAGAATATTGAAAGAGTTTTATCAAGGTATCATATTATGAAAGAGCTGTCAACAAACCCAAAGGGGTAGATTGTTGGGAAAAAATCCCTCAAGGTAACATTGAAGCATTTTTCAGGTGTTTGTGTTTGTTGAAAAATCAAGTTTGTTTGTTGAAAAATAGGGTTTCCATGGTGATTTTTCTAGTTATAGAGATATTGTTGATAGCCTATGTTGAAATAGAACTATGACAAAGGAATGGTCTATCCAGAGGTAGTACAAAACGAACAGATAGAAGGTGGCGTCATTTTCCAGTGTTTACCAAATTTTTGGGCCTCAAATCAGGAATATAGAGATATGTGTTTCTGGAAGAGGAATTCATGTGTGATATTGAATATGGTATGGGAACTTGTGCACAAGGCATGTTTTAGGATCAGAACATCGAAATATAGTAAAGGCATGATGTGCATGAAATATTTGGCAATGTGCGTGAAAGATGATATTGCACGAAAGAAACTTGCACACCTAATGTGACGTTAAATGAGGTTTTCCACGCTTGAAGTGGATCTTTTAAGACATGGTGAATCTTCTGTGCATGGGTCATAAACTTCTATAAATAAGAGGTTACCCCCCTCATTCAAAGAAACTCAACACTTAGAGAGAATTTGAGCTCCGGATTGCATAATAATTTTATGGGAAAAGAGTTATACAAAATATTTTGTAGTTGCTTACAATCTAAGAAAGTTGTGACTAATATTTGAGTTTCACGTAAGATTTAAGTTACGGGGTGTTTCATGACAAAAGTTGAGTCTTGCATGTAAGGCATTAATGTAGCATGCAAGAAGTAGTAAGTGTCGTGTGAAATATTTTAGGTTAACCAGTAATACCGTTGTAAAGTTGTATTCATCAATGGATGAAAGTGGAATATTAATAGAGCATCTACATACAGTGGAGGATGGATTCATTAGAGATAATGAAGGGACCTATAAGTTTATAAACTGTGAGTGGATATTATGAAGAAGCAGTGAGATCACTTCAGTTGAGAGAGCAGTGAGCTTTCACATTGCGGTTGGTTGTAAACTCGGAGGGACAATGAGTCCACTCTGATCATGTAAATAGTAGTGTGCTTATAGTGGATTTGGTAATTCTGTACATTGCTGGTGTATTCTCTTTGGATAAAGCCTAGTGAGGGTAAACCAAGTAAAATTGTTGTGTTCTGTGCATTATTTAAGCTTTGTTCATTCTCTAAAATGGGAAGGAGAGAGAAGAGAGTTTTTTCTAACAAAGAAACAAGATAAAAAAGGGGAATTTGTTTTAATCCATCATACCCTGATTCACCCTCCTCTCAGGGTATCTAGCCTAGTGGACCTAACAATTGGTATCAGAGGGAAAGGTTGATATCAGTGTTTCTCTCTCACATGGAGGTCACCAATAATAAAGGGATTCCAATATTCGACGGGATAAAATTTCAACTATGGATGAATTTGATGCAACACTACTTTTGATATTTGGGAATGGATGTGTTTACAGTATAAGTGCATGGTATAATAGATGATATTAATAGTGGTGCGTTATCAAAATCCAATCAAAGAGAATTGGATGCTAATGCCAAGAGAATTAATACTTTAGGGGGAACCATATCCAATTATATCTATACGAATGTGATTTCATGAAAAAAATCACATTCCATTTTGGAAAAACTTTTGAACATATATGAAGGAGATTCAAAGGTTAGAGATGAAAAGATGCAAGTGTTGTGGAACAAGTATGAATATCTTAAGATGAACTCGAAAGAGTCTATTGATCCATTATTTGATAGGGTAAATTTTGTAGTGGAGGACATGCAAGGTATCAGTGAAGTCATTGAAGACATAAATATTATGAAGCACATCCTGAGGAAACATCCACCTTGCATCAATCTAAAGGTTTCAGTTTTGGAAGACAAGGATCTGAAAATGATGGCATTGGATAACTTTCATAGTAACCTTGTAGAATATGAAATACAAAATGATGATAATGATGCTGTGTAAAAGGGGAAATCCAAAGAGGTGGCATTTAAGGCAATGAAGAATATCACCATTGAAGATTATTATGAAGAAGAAGAGAAAAATGTGTTCATGTCATTCCTTTCTTAAAATATACAAAGAGTAAAAGGAAAGTTTAAAGTGAAACTTCCACTAGTGTGCTTTTGATGTGGAAATGTTGGAAATATTGCATTAAGGTGACCGAAAAAGTTCCATGAAGAAGAATAATATGAGGATGAATTTGAAATTCTCAAAAAGACGTCCTCAGACTATGTGAAAGGGTAGAAACAATTCAAGATAAATGTTTTTCAAGAAGAATAATCTTCATTTATAATAATTAGAAAGTCCATATGGGTCTGAGGTTGAAGAGTTCAAAGAGATTGAAAACTGAAACGATTGTGGATAAAATTATATGGTGGCTGTTGTTGGTAGTGCTCAAGAAATGGAAGAGATAGACATTGATGAAGAAGAAGAACCTGAAGTAAGAATTGATATGCAAGCTAAGTTATAATCTTCTCTTGAAGAAATAGATGTTTGGAGAGCCAAAACAAAGAATGAAAACAAAGTGGTCCATGACTCCAAACTCTACATGTAGTAGTAAGAAGAATAAATGTTTGAGATAATGGAATAAATTGAGAAAATCAAGTCATCAAAAATAAAGAACTCAGAATCAGTAAATGAGTACAAACTCAGGGTTGGATAACATAAGAAGGAGATCGATGGTTTGAATAACATAACAAAATATCAAATCAAATGCATCGAATAATTAGAAGAAGAAGTTATCGGTTTTTGGAAAAAGGTTAAGGATCAATAAAATCTCTTGAATCTTCAAGTGACGTCAGCAAAGCAGATCAGTCATAAGATAGAAAAACTAGTAGTGAAGCAAAGTGGTCCAAAAAATGAAGAAGCAACAGTCATGTTCAAATGATGAGGCTAGTATAGGGCTCTATTAAAAATAGAAATCAGTCATGATTGAAGTTAGACCGCAAGCACCTACTCTAAGAGTGAATGTTGATTTTGATTCAAGGGAGAGACAAAAGACTCAATGAGCCCAAAGAACAATGTGCAGTATAGAAGTGAAACAAAGGAATGCACACTACATTAAGTGTTATTTCTATAGAAATATGGGGCACTCACATAATTTTTATTCCATAGCCAGAAGATACCGAAGGGCATAAAAACACCAGTGGAAAATAAATATAGAATATTACTCTATAAAATATTTCAAGGGACACTATTATTGGTGTGGAGGATTTGGGAACATGGATAGATATTGTACACCATCTATGTAGAGGAATGTGCCGAAGTAGAACCCAATTGGTCACAAGCAGGAAATCAGAGAATCAACAAATGAGATGAAAATCCAAAATCAGTTTGCAGCTTTGTATAATGAAGTGAGTCCATCAAACTCTGAGAAAGATCGGAAGTCTCAATCTATGATGAGTGTGAAGACAAAAAACATGGACCATGAAGAAGAGAGGTGAGAAGGCAGTGGTTACATAACTTTCCCTTAAAGAATCATATTATTCTGGTGTTTGGATCCTTGATAGCGGTTTCACATATCACATGAAAGGTAATAATGATCTTGTTACAAGAATAAAATACGAAAAATAAAAAGTTTTGAAATTTGGAAACAATGAAGGCCTAAAGATTATTGGTTTGAGAAAGGATAGGTTTGGAGGAAAATAAATAAGACACACTGATGTCTTAGTAGTAGAAGGTATCAGTCACAATTTTCTTAGCGTTAGTCTACTATGTGACTCAGGGCACTCTATAAGGTTTACTAAAATGATGTGTATCTTCAAAGAAAGATATGGTGTAGTGATTATGAAAGGAAAAGGGGAAAAGGAAAATATTTACCTTGTAAGTGGTGATGAAGATGTGTGATTTTTATCCAGAGAGGAGGAAAACAAGTTATGGCATGAAAACTTGGTCATCTATTCCAAACTTCCCCGGATGATCTGGTAAAGTATGATGAATATAGATATCTCCCCAAGATATCACATGATCATACACATACATGCGATTCTTTCCAATAGGGGTAGATGATCAGAAATATGTACAAAGCGAAGGAAAAGAAATTAACAAGAGTGATTGAATTGGTGCATTTGGTTGTTTTTGGACATACTTCACTAAGAGGAATTGACAGAAAGAGATATTACATTCATTTTATTGATGATTATAGCAGAATGGCATGAGTATTTTTCATTTCCCATAAGTCCAATGTGTTCAGTTTCCTAAAACAATATAGTTGGGAATCTGAAAGGATTATTGGGAAAAAAATTCTGATGTTTCGTACCGAAAATGGTACGAAATTCACAAAAACTCAGGTGAAAGACTATCCTAAGAAACATAGGATAAGGAATTAAGTTTCTAAAGTAATAAATCCCTAACATAATGGAGTGTTTGAAAAGAGAAATCAGATCATCAACAACATTTCCAAAACGATGCTTATAGAAAAAGTCTTACCAAAGAAATTTTGGAAGGAAAAAGTATTGACATCAGTCTAAAATTATAATAGGGATCTATTGTGTACTAAGGAAGGAAAGACTTTGTATGATATTTGGTATGGAATGAAGCCAACAGTAAAATACTTTCAAATCTTTTGAAGTAAGTTGTTCATTCTGAGCAAAGAAAAACATGGGAAGTTTGAGTCACATGGAGATGAGGGGATATTACATGGATACTCAAGAAAAAGAAAAGAATAAAAATGATTTAACAAGATTCTAAAAAAATTAGTTGGGAGCAATGATGTCACTATTGTGGAAAATGAAGAGAATAATCAACAACACAATGAATAGTTTCTTGATGAAAGTGATGATGAGGAAAGTAACACAGAGGGCACAAAAGTAGTAGATGTTGAATTAGAAGAAGATAATGATGATTAATAAGAAGAATTCATGTCTGTATCAATAAATAAGCCAAAGAGTTGAGCTGAAATAGATAGATAGAATATCATTGGTGTTCAGGAAACACTGGTTCAGACAAGAAGAATGAAGTCACTATAGAAGACATCTCTCTTATCTCTAGTTGAACATAAATGTTTTGCTGATGAAACTGAAGATGAAAACTGGGTTTAGGAGATGAATGAAGAGCTAGAACAAATTGAGAATAATCAGACTTGGGAGATTATCTCAAGGCTGATAGATAAGAATGTCATCGTGACAAAATGGGTCTTTCTCAAAAAAAAAATGAATGAATAGGGTATTGTGATCTGAAACAAAGCACATATCTTATGCAAAGGATACTCCCAAATAGAGGGTATTGATGTTGATAAAACATTTCCACCTATGGAAAGGCTGGATATAATCAGAATATTCATGTCCATTATAGTGAAATAGAAGTTCAAAGTGTTCTAGATGGATGTCAAGTCAGCATTTTTGAATGGGGTTTTGGAAGAAGAAGTTTATATTGAGAATCCAGATGGTTTTCTCACTCATGAAGATGAGAACAAAGTTTTTTGGCTGAAGAAGGCTGTTTATGGGTTGAAGCAAGCACCTAGTATTCAAGGCTAGATCAATTTTTGAAGAAGACTAGTTTCCAGTGTAGTGTAGTTTATTAAAATTTATACTCGAACAATGATAGTAATCAAAGGATGATGGTTCTGGTATATGGTAATGAAATAATATTTGGCATATCAGATGAAGCATAGTGCAAATAGTTTTCTAAATTCATGAAACATGAGTTTAAAATGTCTATGATTGGTGAGATGATGTTTTTCCTTGGTTTATAGGTAACAAAAGGAAGGAATGAATCATTTATCTCTCAATAAAAATATTCCAAGGACGTTCTAAGGAGATTTTGGATGGAAAATTCCAAGTAAATGAATACTCTGGTTGCTACCTAGATGAAACTGTTGAAAGATGATGAAGGTAGGGAATTTAATATCACAAAATATAGGAAAATTATTGAAAGTATACTGTACTTGACAGCAACAAGGCCTGAAATTGTATTCGCCACATGCCAAGAAGCAAGATATCAATGTAATCCCAAGGAAAGCCATATGATTGCAGTGAAAATAATACTTTGGTATATCAAGGGAAAAGTTGATTTCGGCTTAATTTATAGTTAAAAATATCAACTAGAGATTTTGGGATATACCGATGAAGATTGGGACGATTCAACAGATGATAGGAAATAAACATTTGGAGGTGCTTTTTATCTTGGTGGATTGTGTATTTCTTGGTTGATCAAGAAACAAAATTTCATTTCTTTGATCACCACAAAGGATGAGTATATTCCAGCCACACAAGCATGCACGCAGTTACTATGGATGAAGTGACAGCTTGATGATATGGGCGTGCTAGTGCGGTCTTTGATTGGGATTTAGTGTGATAGGTCAAGTGCTATAAATCAAAAAAAATTCCATCTATCACTCAAGGATAAAGAAAATTGAGAGAACATATCATTTTATCAAGGAGAAGGTAGAGCAAGGGAAAGTAAAGTTAGAGTATGTGCCTACAGAGTTACAAGTTACATACATTCTAATAGAGGCCTTTCCCAAAGAAGCTTTTGAGATACATTGACTGGATCTGGGAGTGGAGTTGACTCCCCACACTTGATAAAGTGTATATGTGGGTACCGCTCTCCCTAAGGTATGGTGTGTTTTCCCTAATGTACTAATTTGTGTTCTTTACCTTGTGAAATACCCCAAAGGAGTGACCTTTGGGTTTGTTGGAAAAGGGGGAGAAAGTTTATTATTTAAGGGGGAGACAATGACCTTTTCAAAGACATGGGGAGAAGTTGACAGGTGGAGCCACACAATAGGGGGAGTTAATCATGATAGATGAAGAAGCTGATAGGGGGAGATTGCTGGGATGAAAGTGTATGTTTCTTTGGTGTTCGAAGGGATCAACCAAAGCTTAGCTTGGAAAAAATAATAACTCGAGAAGTGATGGAGGAGTTTTAAATCTGACGATGCTAGAAGTGATCGATCAAATAATAGATATCACGATAGCTAAGGTTTTTGATGAAAGCGTAAGAGTGTTCTAGGAATGGTATCAATAATTAGTGTTAGGAAGGAAGTGACTCATTGATAAATTTTTTACTATACTCTTGTTTCTCACACCGAGAATTACTCATATGTGATTAGAGTATGTGTGGGGGTAAATCCTTGATCGCTATCAGAATCTCAAGAGGCGAATGGTGGAATAATATGGAAAGAGTTTTATCAAGGTATTGTATTATGAAAGAGTTGTCAACAAACCCAAAGAGGGAGATTGTTGGGCAAAAATACCTCAAGGTAACATTAAAGTGCATGAAAGATTTTGAAATGTGCGCGGAATATGAGGTTGCACGAAAGAAACTTGCACGCCTAATGCGACGTCAAATGAGGTTTTGTGTGTTAGAAGAGGATCTTGCATGAAATGGTGAATCTTATGCATAGGGGTTAGCAAAACCTATAAATAATAGGTGACCCCCCTCTTTCAAAGCATCTCAACACTTATAGAGAATTCAAACTCGGAATTACGTATGAATTTTAAGGGAAGGGAGTTGCGTGAAAGATTTTCTATTTTCTTGCAAGTTAAGAAAGTTGCACATAATATTTGAGTTTCACATTAGATTGAAGTAATGCGTGAAATGTGTTTTGCGACAAATATGGAAACTTTCACGCAAGGAATTAATGTTACACGCAAGACGTAGTATGTTTTGTGCGAAAGATTTGAGGTTTCCCAGTAATACTAAGGTAAAGTTGTATTAATCGATGGATGAAAGTGGAACATCAATATATCATCTATATATATTGGAGGATTCATTCATTAGATATAATAAAGTTACCTATAAGTCTATAAACTGTGAGTGGATCTTCTGAAGAAGTAGTGAGCATAATTCAGTTGAGAGAGCAGTGAGATTTCAGAATGTGGTTGGTTGAAAACCAGGAGGGGCAGTGAGTCCACTCTAAACTTATTAGCAGTAGTGCACTCATAGTGTATTTGGTACATGGACGCATTGTCAGTGTATGCTCCTTGGACGTATCCCAGTGAGGGTGAACCAAGTAAAATTGCTGTGTCCCGTGCATGATTTAAGATTTGTTCATTCACTGCAATGGGGAGGAGATAGAAGAGATTTTTTTCTAACAACAAAACAATATAAAAAAGGGTAATTTTTTTTTAATATTTCATACCCAGATTCACCCCCTCTAAGGGTACCTATCCTAGTGGACCTAACCAGAAGGTATATGTGCCAACTGATCTATTTCAAGTTTATTTATTCTTCTACCTCATTAAAATATTATTTAACCATGATGAAATAATAACATAAGTAACTTCCATATATTATAATTTTATTATGATTATGTTATAACCATTTTTCATATCCTTCTTCATCCCATGGAAAATGAAAACATCACTCATTAATATATGTGTATTACTACCTCCTTGAAGTGATGTGTTTTTTTTTCATCACCAACTCACAATGATGATTATTATTACGTATTTAATTAATATATATTATATTAATTACATAATTATCATTCTAGAAAGATAAAATATCATTTATTTTATTACCTTTACATCCATTCAAAAATGATAATGTTATTCGTGCGTATGTGTGGACTACAATCTCCACAAAGCGATGTGATTTGATTTCATGTACAAATTTCACAGATGGTTATAAAATTGTATTTAATGAATAAATATTATAATAATTTCATGATTAATATTATTTAGATAGTGAAATAATGACCTCTTTGACCAAAGACATCCTACCAAATCTGTTTTGGGATTATCAACTGGACATCCTCAAAAAGTCTGATATAAACTTAACTGATTAATTAATGAAATAAAAAATGATCATAAATGACATAAAATGGATAATGATAATGGAATGAACATGAAAAATATTCTTAATAAATTATATAATTAATATTCTTTTATTATGAATGAGTTAAAGATATACGTGGTGAGTTATACTCAAGGTAAGATATTTTTCATTAAAATATTATTTTAAAATTTTTGAATTTATAATTTTATTTTATCCATAAAAATATTCATTAAAATGTTTCAAAAATGTTCTTATTTACACTCAAACGACTACAAAATTTTATTTTCAAAGACTTTTGTCTTTATTTAAAATGTTTGAAAAGGAATATTCTTATAATTTTTTGAATGAGGTAGTTTTACTAATGGTGTGAACAAAATCATTGTTTTAACTTTTACAACATGAATGAAATTTCCAACCGTCATGAATTTTAAATTATTTTAGGATTAATTTAAAATTCTCCATGGTTTTTTAAAGATAAAATGATTTCCACAATATGATTGGAATTTTTCAGTTAAAATATTTTTCAAAAGAAAGGGATATATCTATCCATTTTTATGAAAAAATGAAAAGTATTATGGTTTTAAAAGAGTTTTTCAAGGGATTTATAATGAAAATGTGAAAGTTTAAAATTTTTTATTCACGAAATAGTACTTTATCATTATATATTATTATGCGTGAGATTGATAAAACTTATATGACTAGCGAGTCAGATACAACTTATATGGCCGGTGATCTAGATATAGCATTTTAATGCATTTGGTAGTATCATATATCTTCAAATAAAAGAAGGATGGAGTTAAGAAGGCTGGTTTATCCTTTTGATTTAAATAGTATCTATTTATTTCTTACACAAGTGAACATAGGTTATAAATATAATGATCTAAGATGCCTATATGGATTTTTATTTTCTTGGTATGGGTTTTAAAGGTTTTATTTGAGAAAAAATGTGTTTTCGTGTTAATTTGATTTATTTTATATGATTAATGAATAATGTGAAAAAGATATATATTTTTTGGGTTTTCATGTTTTTCACTAGACTAATAGGATTCCATTAATTTTATATCCCTTACTGAGATATATTTTCCTCATCCCACATTTTTAAAATGTTTTTTTCATAGGGATTTAAGAAGAACCTGAACTCTTATGATGTATAGATTTGACTATGAAAGTTTGTACTTGAATGTATAAAGTCTGAAATTATAGAGAACTTATTTTTTGGAAAAAATGGATACTGTGTGGGAATTTACACTTTGTTATGTAATGTTTTTCTTAATTCTCTAAAACTCTAAACTGAAAAGATATTGAAAATGAAAGACAGTGAAACCCTTTTTATTAATCATGTATTTATGGGTTGAATAAGGTATTGGCCACTATGGTTGGTATCAGATTAATGGTTTAGATAACTTTGTAGGTTAGTATTATTAATATGATGATATTTTAAGTCAATGGATACTATCTTGGGTTAATAAGTCTAAGGTTGTTCCTATGTTTAAAATCATAAATACCCATTTAAGTTTTTAAGTAATAGAATTTTATGGTGCTTAATGATATTTTTAGAGATATATGATTGAAATAAATTTAAAACATAAGTTTAAATGTGTTATTTAGAATGAATTATATTTGGGAATAATTTTATTATTTTGGGATAAAATCTGTAAGGTAAAAATAATCATTACGGTTGAGATGATCTTTGATATTGAGGTACTATAGTTAATTGGGATAATTATTGAGTAAAATTTGGGGATAAAATATGATTTTATTTTGGTTTTATGGTGATTCATGTTATTTATGTAAAATATTAGTATATTTTGGAAGATATATGATTTGGTCTAATGCATTTTTGGTATGTGATTTTATGAGTAATTCATAATGTTTAAAGATATAAATTGATTTCGATTTTGGAATAATATATGATCAAATTATTCTAATAATCAGGTTTAAATTTATCTAGGAATATTTTTGAAGATTTTTATATTTTCTTATTTATGGAATAATTTATGTTGATTTTTTTGTATTATTGTTGAAAATTTAGAGATTTATAAATGTTTATTCATTTTGGGTATTATATTTTCTTATGATAATCATTTAGTTTTTTTGTGAAGAAAGAAGGGTTATATTATCACTGTAACTCTCCAACCCCAATTACCCAGAGTCGGTGCATTATTACATAACATTGGCATGATATAAGGAACCATGTACCAATATACCGATCAATTTAGTATCCTTGGATATACTAGATACATACATAAGTTTTACACTACATCATGAAATAAAAAACAACAACATTGTAACCCCTTGAACACTCTTATATCCCTTATCCTATTCTAGCAGGTTAATATTAATATATTTCTTCGCATCCTGGGAAAAATAAAACATAAAAAAGCGGGTGCTCAGATGCTCAGTAAGTATAAAAATATAGAGGAAACTATCATAAATAAGCATAAACATTTATGGCAGTGTATAAGATTAAAACACGATCCTTTTAAACTTAAAATTCATCATAATATGGAAAAGATAAATCAAATTATTCCATTTACTTATTAACATGGATATTATACTAGTCGAATAATAATATGTAATATCAATAGCCAATTTCATAATGATGGAGTGAATAATTCCAGGTATCATAACCACATAGTCAAGGCCTCGTACCGAGACTACAAATAAGATTTTGTCAATGACTTGTGCCAAGACACTAGTTTGTCTCATGAGACCTAACGATGCATCGAGGATCTATAGCAGGATCCACCTGTCACTTACTAAGTCTAATGCATTCCTCATATAAAAAGGTTGGAACATAAAATAAACATTCGTATTAAAACTAGCATACAAAATGTTAATACTTTAAGAATAAACCATGAATGGTATAAAAACAACACAGACACATTCAAACATATCACAAAAACTATAATAAAATATGGAATATTTTATCATAATAAACCAACTTCAAACAAGTGTAAAACCCATCAAAGGATGTTGACATAGATGAAATAAAAACTATTTGAGAGAAATATCTCTTTATTTTGAAATTATTTAAAAGTTACATAATTATAAAACAAAACATTTATTTTGAAAATATACTTATAAGCTTGTAAGGGAAGCTTCAAAGATTTTATAATGATGGAAAATATCGGCACCCGCCGTATATGTTAAAAAAACATTCTTTCCTTAATTTTGTTGAAAAGGTCATAAAGGACCTTGTTTGGAAAACGACGGAAAAATTTATTTATAACCATTTTATAAAAATTCAAACAAGGGTATAAATGAATTTAACCCATATTCCAGGAAATAGTAAAAATGTTTTGAAATAAATTTTTAAGAAACACATATGTGGATGATAAAGAGGTCCTAGTGGATACTAATGTATAAACAACCTTGGATAATGAAGAGATTGTAGAATTAACCCTTAAATTGTACATTTCATTGATTGAGGGTAAGTTGACCTCCTATATAATAGTTAAATAATTTTTATTAAATTATAAAATAACCACATACATAAATATGATATCATATATGATCTTCTAATATTTCATTGTTAATAATATTTTCAGTAGTATCATTGTTTCGGGTGTTAACTGATTCATTTTCATTTATATGCTTGATTATGTAAGCCATGTTTGTTATGGATAGAATGAATTTGATTAATATCCAGAATGATATTAAGTTCTTAAAAATTATTTTTAATCATAAAATGAAAATTATTCTTTAATGGTTATGATGGGGAATGAATTTCATCACGTTCGCGGAGATGGTAATCCATATGTATGCACGAGCGACAATATCATTATATTGATGGTGAAACTGTCTGTAATTGGAGGGTATATCATATATAAAGAATTATTAACATGTTATATTTATTATTTACATTAGTTTTACTCATTATTATACCCATACAAATAATGAAGTGTTTGAATAACAAACTACGCCACGATGTGGAGACGGTAAACCGTATGTACACACGTATGGTGACTTGTCATTCATAGGGTAGATAGAATAATGAATATGGTTGTACCATATTTATAATAAAATAACATTATGTATAAGGTATAGGAGTAATTATTTTTTTATGGAAAATAAAAATAAAGAGGAAGTGGAAGAAGAAATGAACTTTGAAAGAGGTGGTGAAATTATTACATCTTCTTCGGGTGTTTCCATTTTAGTGGATCAAAAGGGATATTTAGGATGGATTTATGGTCAAATTAAGGCCTATAGGTTTAAGTGGGGTTAGTTGGGAGGATATTTGATCATGTTTTGGGGGATCCAAATGGCTTTGGAGGTGTGATTTTGAGAGAAGGGGTAATGCCCTTTTATAAAAGAGGCGAGGGTCACTTTTGGAAAGGCCTAAACTATTATTTTATTATACAATAATATTCGGTTTATAATGGATCCAAAAAGATTTATTTTTAGGATAATGTGGGGATGGGTCTAAAACCTCTCAACCAATAGGTTTTAGACAGGTTTAGGTGACTATATTAACCATATCTTTTAGATTTAACTCATAGTTAAATAGTTTAACTTTTACCATATATTCTTGTATTATTATAATAAATGGTTCTTAAACTTACTATAAAAATCCAAGAGAACACCAAGTGGTTAATTATTGATATATCTTACCTTATATAAGTTCTTTGGCCAAAAATTATATTTTTATGAATATTATATCAATTAATAATATAGTATTTGTTTTAAAAACTCATTTATTTCAATTTTGACACTATTTAGTATTTGGTTTTTGTGAAAGTCATAAAAACTTTATCACTTTGAAAAAAATTTATTTAATAAACCCTAAAATGTCATATTAACCTATAAAATTCTTGGAATACATCAAAAGTCTCAATATAAAATTATTTTAATATTTATAATATCAATTATTTTAATCTTTCAACAATAAGGTAATTACTGCAACATTATTGTGTCATAAATGAATTTAATTATTTAATGTCTAAAAATTATAAATAAAATACCAGTATGTTGGAAATATTTTTATCATTCTAATGAATATTTATAGTCGAATTTATCTTATGTAAAAATCTATATTAAAAATGGTTTAATTATTAAACATTGAATTTAACACTTTTAACTCTTCTTTAAATAAAATAATAATAAATATCCTAATCTAGTCCAAGTAGACCAAGAGGATCATATTTTATTCCTAAGGTTGATTTTGGTCTAACTACACTTATCCAATAGAATTAGGACATGTTTTATGGTAATTATAATATCATTTTTTACCTTTAACTACCCTATTTAGTTTTAACTATGGTAAATAAAAGTCAAAACTTACTATTCACCAAAATTTATTTTCATCTTATTGAACCAAATTTTTACTTATTCATTTCAACCATGTCTCTGAGATTTTTTAAATTCAATTCAAAGAATCGGTAAAATTAGGTTTTATGCAAATTTGCTAACGTGCCTAGAAGGTGGGTAAAAGACGTTAAAAAACCAATAAAATTTTATATATCTAATATTATTATAAAATGACTCTGATAAATTACATTGAATATATATGGGTATTATTTATCTATTTTTACCTAAAATAAATTTAAATAAAATAAATAATTATTTAAATAAAAATTCGGTTTTAAACAATAACGTAGTGTTTTCACTATTCATAAAAAATTGAATGTTTTCAGAAAAATATCAAAACATCAATCAATGGTAATTTTGATATTCTGAATCCAAAAATGAAGTCCAATTTGAAAAATAAAATTTATTAAATTTCAAAAAGTGGGTATTAATATTCATAACGCTAGTTTAATTGGTCGTGGTGTGTTAGAACTCAATGTTGCATACAATGCAAGCTATTATATTATACAAAGAGAAGCATACAATAGAAGCTTGGGGTGTTACATTCTTCCCTCCTTCAAGAAATTTTATCCTCAAAATTTCTATAATATTACTACATAAAAAAATTTGGGTGGTTCTTCATCATAAGTTCCTTAGGTTTCCACATTGCCTCTTCCATCTTATGATTTCTCCATAGAACTTTCACCAGATGAGTCTTCCCATTTCTCCCCACTTGTTCTATGGTATCAAGAATTCTGATAGGCTCTTCGCAATAAGACATGTCGGGTTCTAGTTCTATATCTTCATAGTTTAGTACATGCATTGGGTCAGATATTTATTTTCTTAACAGTGATACGTGGAATACAACATGAACTTTGGAGAGACTTGGCGTCCTTTTCAAACGATAAGCTACAACACCAATTCATTCTAGAATTTTGAAAGGTCTGATGTACCTGGGACTTAATTTTCCCTTCTTACCGAATCGTATAACACCCTTCCATGGAGATACCTTCAAAAAAAACATGATCTCCTACTTGAAATTCCAAATCTTTCCTATGGTTATCAGCGTAGCTATTTTTTCTACTTTGATCTTCTTTGATGTGGGTTTGGATATCCTTCACCTTTTCCATTGTTTCCTCAACATGTTCTGGGCCTACTCGTTTTCTTTCACCAACAACATCCCAACTAGTTGGTGTACGACATCTCTTTCTATATAACGCTTCATATGGTGCCATCTAAATACTTTAATGGAAGTTATTGTGATAGAAAAATTATACCGGAGGTAAATATTGATCCCACATACATTGAAAGTCGAATGAACAAGATCTCAAAATGTATTCTAAGGTTTGAATAATTCGTTCTGATTGTTCATCAGTTTGAGGGTGGTAGGAAGTGCTCAAACGAAGTTCAGTATCCAAGTCCTTCTAAAGAACATTCCATAATCTTAATGTAAAATGGGGGTTATGATCAAAAATAATCAATAGGGGTACTCCATGAAGCCTTACAACTTCATTAATATATAGTCTTTCTAGAAGTTCATGTGGTAAATCTTCTCTTATAAAAATAAAATGCGCTAACTTGGTAAGATAATCAATAATGACCCATATTGCACCATTCCTTCTAGGATTCTTTGGTATCCCCATGAAAAATTCCACCATAATATCATCCCATTTTCACTCAGGTATGGGAAAAGGTTTCATGACTCCTCTAGGATGTTGTCTTCTATCCTTAACCTATTGAAAAACCATATATCCTGGCACATAATCAGAAATCTCCCTCTACATGTTGTCTAAAAAAAATATTCCTTCAAATATCTATACATCTTAGTTCCACCAGGGTTTATAGAGAAATTGGAACTATGAGCATCATCCCAAAATTCTATTCTTAGATCAGGTATATTAGTAATACAAATCCTCTTCCCAAATTTCAAAATTCCATCTTTATATACGAAGTCAATCAATCTCCCATCATTCAAAGATTTAATATTCTTTTAAAACTCCTCATCATCAACCTGAGAACTTTTTATCCTTTCTAGTAAAGATGGTTTGGAAACCATTAGAAAAAGTATTGATGTTTCAACTTCCATTATTATTCTCAAATTCATATTTACTAGATCCATGAACATTGGATCCCTTTCAACTCTCATCTTGTTCAAAACTATATGATCCTTTCTACTCAAAGCATCTGCCACCTTATTTTCCTTCCCTGGGTGGTAGTGTAAAGTAAAATCATAAGCTTTGAGTAGTTCAAGCCATCATATTTACCTCATGTTGAGTTATTTTTGTGAGAATATATACTTTAAACTCTTGTGATTGTTATATATCACACATTTTTCACCATATAGATAGTGTCTCTATATCTTCAAAGAAAATATTACAGCTTCTAACTCAAAATCACGAGTGAGATAGTTTTGTTCATGAGTTTTTAGTTGTCGTTATGCATAGGAAATAACCTTATCATTCTGCATAAGGACACAACCAAGTTCTTTATTTGATGCATCACTATAAATAATAGACCCATCATTCCCCGATGGTAGAGTCAAGAGAGGATCATTGGCTAATATTCTCTTTAGTTATTTAAAACATTCTTTACACTCTTTTGTCCAAACAAATTTAACCCCTTTATGTGTGAGCTTGGTTAATGGGTTAGCCAATTGGGCAAAATCGTGGACGAAACGTCGATAATAACCTACTAAACTAATAAAACTACTTAACTCAGTTATACTCGTCAGTGCTATCCATTCTTGTATTTCTCTTGTCTTAGAAGGATCAACAGAGATTCCATCCTTAGAAACAATATGTACAAAAAAAGAAATCTCTTGAAGCCAGAATTCACACTTGCAAAACTTCCCATATAATTCTTTTCTTCTAAGAGTCTTTAGAATAGTGCGCAAGTGATTTTCATGATCTTTATAGATTTTGGAGTATACCAAGATATCATCAATAAATACCACTAAAAAGTCATCAATATATTCCTTGAAAACTCTATTCATTAGATCCATGAAAAAAGAGGGTGCATTAGGTAGTCCAAAAGGCATTACTGTAAACTCGTAATGCCCATATCTGGTATGAAATACTGTCTTCAGAATGTCTTCCTTCTTCACACACAATTGATGATATCCAAATAGAAGGTCAATATTTGAAAAATACTAAGCTCCATGAATTTGATCAAATAAATCATCAATGCGAGGTAGAGGATACTTGTTCTTTATTGTTATAGCATTGATTTCCCTATAGTCAATGCACAACATCATAAATCTATATTTCTTCTTAACAAAAAGAATAGGGGATCCCCATGGAGAAAAACTAGGGTGAATAAATCCTTTATTACTCAATTAATATAGTTGTTTCTTTAGTTCCACTAATTCCATAGTGTCCATTATATAAGGGGTCTTCGATATGGGCCTTGAACCATGAATTAAATAAATGGAAAACTCAATTTCTAATTTTGGAGGATGTACAGGTAAATCCTCTGGAAACACATCAACATATTCTCGTACAATAAGTACATCCTATATTTGAACATTCCTTTCCTCACCCATAGTTATTTAATTCTCTTCATCTCCAATAATTGAATTTAGTAGAGCTAATGGGGGTGGATCTAGATAAGAATCAGGTGGTGATGTTTCTGCTGTAAAGATAAGGTACTCTTTATTAGCATAATTTTTTTTATCCTCCTTCTTCTTACAATAGATTTTTGAATCATGGTCTGAAATCCAATCTATACCAAGGATTATATCAAATTAAATCATGTGTATGAAGATGATATCAAAAGATAAAGAACATTTATATGCCCTAATGGGAATTGATTGACAAAACTTTGTTGCACTGATACTTCCCTTAGGAGTTTTGACTGATAACTCCCCTGTTAAATCTAATTGGAAATATCTAATTTTATTAGAAAACTGGAAAGATATGAAATAATGATATGATCTAAAAATAAAATAAATCATTGGATAAACTTGGGGAAACCATTAAATTACCTTCCACCACGTCATTTAGAGCTTCAACCTCAGTAGTAGTGATCGTATAAGCTTTTCCTTGTTCCCTTGGCCTTTTCTGAGGTAAGTTTCCCTGGCATTTAGGACATTCATTTTTATAATTCCCAATTTATCTACAATTTTAGCATTCAACATTGACATAATCTTTCTTTCCTTTTCAATCAAAAGCTTGGTGGTCTTTTTCACCACACTTGTAATAGACTCCCTTTCCCATTAGGAAAGTACTAGGGTGTTTCTTACCACATTTACTAAAGGATGGAAATTCAACTTTTACCTTATTCCCCTTATTTTCATTTCCAGAGTGTTCAACAGATCTCTTCTTCTCTTGATTTTCTTTAAAGTCATAAGACTTAGATAATTCCTTTTCCGTCTTGATAGCACATGAGACAATATCTTCGTATGATGAGAATTATTGTGAGACTAATACTCGATGGAGAAATGGTTTTAACCCATCAATAATTAATCAATATTACTCCTTGGGTTATGTATATAATATTCTGCATGCCTTGCTAACCTTGTAAATTTACCCTCATACTTTGCAACATTGTCATCCTCCTTTTGCCTCAAACTTAGAAATTTTCTTTCTATATCCGCTTGATGGTCATGAGGAAATTATTTTTCTAATTAAATATCTTTTGAATAACTCCATTCTGTATTTTATACTTCTTAATCCTTCTTTGTGTTTTGAATTAATTACCACCATTGATCTGCATTCCTATGAAGCGATAAACTTCCATGACAAATTTTTCCCTTTCGTTACTCCACATATAATGAAATATTTTCTCTAGGAACTTATTCATTGTTTAGATACAAATGGATTTTTAGTCCCATTTAATGTTGGTGGTTGTTTCCACATGAAGCAGTCTAAAATTGATCCACCGTGTTGTGGATCCGGGTGCTCCATATGGGTAAGGTTATTATTCATAATCTGAGTGAGTTGTCCCAGTATGGTGATAAGATGATCAGCACTAGTTTCATCACCAAGTCCACTATAATTATATTGAGTAGGTGGGAAATCAATACATGGATTACGTGCATTGATAGGGTTTCCATTCCTTCCACTAGGCACCATTTTTCCACAATGTCATACACTAGATTCGTTTATGAGTTGCACTACATAATTTAAAACTTGTAAAACACTTAAAAAAATTTGAATAGTTTATGGATATAATCCATAATGATAAAAATGTTTTCTTTGAGGAGGTATATACTCATAAATCCTTCATAATGGTTTGTAAAGAAAATGTGAATTATCCTAAGCATATCCAATAGGAGTGTCATAACCAAGAGTACAGTAAGGTCAGTTGTCATGTACTAAGATACCCCGGGTCAAGTTCTAAATTCATTGTTGGAGTTTTCACTCCTAGGTATATATGTTCCAGAGACACCTCTACCTACTCATATCCAGAAAGGGATGTATTTCTTAGAAAATAAAAAAATCTCTACATTAACAAAATTCTAGGAAGTTATTATATATTAATCCTCAAAGTCTATCTTAGGGTAATGTTCTCTAATAAGAGTTTTTTCTAAATCTTGTTTCCATGGTTTTTACTAAACATCCTATGATACCAAATGTAACACCCTAACCCCAGTTACCAAGAGTCAGTGCATTATTACATAACATTAGCATGATACAAGGAATCATGTCCCAAAAGACCGATCAGTTTAGTATTTTTGGAAGTACTAGATACATACATAAGTTTTAAACTACATCATGAAATAGAAAAAAACAACATTTTGTCCCCTTTTAACACTCTTATATCCTTTAGCATATTCCTACAAGTTAATCATAATATACTTCTTCGTATTCTGGGAAAAATAAAACATAAGAAATGGGTGATCTCAGATGCTCAGTAAGGATAACAATATAGAGGAAACTATCATAAATAAGCATAAAATTTTAAGGCAATGTATAAGACTAAAACAGAAGACTTTTAAACATAAACTTAAGAATAATGTGGAAAATATAAATCAAATAATTCCATTTACTTATTCACATGGATATGCTACTAGTCAAATAATCACATGTAATATCAATAGCCAATTTGATAATGATTGAGTGAATAATTCGAGACATCATAACCACATAGTCAAGGCCTTGTGACAAGACTAAAAATAAGTGTTTGTCAAGGACTTGTGCCAAGAAACTAGTTTGTATCATGAGACCTACCGATGCATCTAGGAGCTATAACAGGCTCTACCCATCACTTATTATGTCCAATGCATTCCTCATATGAAAATGTGGGAACATAACATAAACATTTGCATTAAAACTAGCATATGAAATGTTAATACATTAACCATAAACCATGAATGGTATAAAAATAACACATCCATATTGAAGTATATCACAAAAACTTCAATACAATATGGAAGATTTTATCATAATAAATCAACTTCAAATAAGTGTGAAATCCATCAAAGGATGTTGACATATATGAAATTAAAACAATTTTAGAGAAATATCTCTTTATTTTGAAATCATTAAAAAGTTACATAATTATAAAATAAAACATTTATTTTGAAAATATTCTTAAAATATTATAAGGGAATCTTGGAAGATGTTATAATGGTGGAAAATAGCTGCACCTATCGTATATGTTAAAAAACATTATTTCTTTAATTTTGTCGAAAATGTTATAAAAGACCTTGTTTGGAAAACGACGGAAAAAGTAAATTATAAAAATTTTATAAAAATTAAAAATAGGGTGTAAATAACTTTAACCCATAGTCTAGGAAATAGTAAAAATGTTTTGAAATACATTTTTAAGAAACATGGATGTGGATGATAAAGAGGTCCCAGTGGATACTCATGTATAAAAAACCTCAGATATTGAAGAGATTGTAGAATTAACCCTTACCTTGTACTTTTCCTTGATCAGGGGTACTTTAACCTACTATATAATAGTTAAATAATTTTTATTAAATTATACAAGAACCATATACATAAATATGATATCATATATGATCTTCTAATGTTGCTTTTTTAATAATATTTCAGTAGTATCATTTTTTCATGTGTTAACTGATTTGTTTTACTTTATATGCTTGGTTATGTAAGCCATGTTTTTATGGATAGAATGTATTTGATTCATATCCATAATTATATTAAGTTATTAATCATTATTTTAATCATAAAATGAAATTATTCTTGAATGGTTATGATGGGGAATGAATTTCATCGCGTTCGTGGAGACGGTAATCCATACGTACGCACGAGCGATAATATCATTATATTATTGGTGAAATCGTATGTAATTGGATGGTATATCATATATATATATATATAATAATTTAAATTTTATATTTATTATTTACATCAGTTATAATAATTATTATACCCATCCAAATATTGAAGTGTTTGAATAACAAACTACACCACGATGTGGAGACGGTAAGCCGTACATACACACGTATGGTGACTTGTCATTCATAGGATGGATAGAATAATGAATATGGTTGTACCATATTTATAATAACATCACAGTATGTATAAGGTACTGGATTTATTATTTTGGTATGGAAACAACAAAGAAAGAGGAAGTGGAAGAAGAAAAGAACTTTGAAAGAGGTGGTGAAATTATTACATCTTCTTCGGGTGTTTCCTTTTGAGTTGATCAAAAGGGTTCCTTAGGTTGGCTTTATGATCAAAGTAAGGCCTCTAGATTGAAGTGAGGGTAGTTGGGAGGATATTTGAGAAGGTTTTGACCGAGCCAAATGGATTTGGAGGTGTAATTTTGTGAGATGGGGAAGTACCCTTTTATAAAATAGGTGAGGGTCACTTTTGGAAATGCTAGAAATATTATTTTATTATATAATAATATTTGGTTTATAATGGCTCCAGAAGAATTTATTTCATGGAAAAGGTGGGGATCGGTCGAAAAACTCTCAACCAATAGGGTTTAGACAGGTTTAGGTCACCATATTAACCTTATCTTTTAGACTTAACTCTTAGTTAAATAGTTTAACTTTTACCATATATTCTTGTATTATTATAATAAATGGTTAATAAACTTACTATAAAAATCAAAGTGAACCCCAAGTGGTTAATTATTGATATATCTGATATTATATAAGTCCTTTTTCAAAATCTTAGATTTTTATGAATATTATATCACTTAATAATATAGTATTTGTTTTAAAAACTCATTTATGTCAATTTTGACACTATTTAGTATTTGGTTACTGTGAAAGTCATAACAACTTAATCACTTAGAAAAAATTTATTTAATCAACCCTAACATGTTATATTAACCTAGAAAATTCGTGTAATACACCAAAATTCTCAATTTACAATTATTTTAATATTTATAATATCAATTATTTTAATCTTTCAATAATAAGGTAATTAGTGAATCATTATTGTGTCATTAATAAATTTAATTATTTAATGTCTAAAAATTATAAATAAAATAAAATTATGTAGAAAATATTTTTAGCTTTATAATGTATATTTGTAGTCGAATTTATCTTATGAATTACCCTATATTAAAAATGGTTTAGTTATTAAACTTTAAATTTAACACTTTTAACACTTCTTTAAATAAAATAATCATAAATGTCATAATCTAATCCAAGTAGACCAATAAGATCATATTTTATTCCTAAGGATGATTTTGGTTGAACTACACTTAACCAATAGAATTAATACATGTGTTAGGGTAATTATAATATCATTTTTTACCTTTAATTACCCCATTTACTTTTAACCGTGGTAAATAAAAGTTAAAAGTTACTATTCACCAAAAATTATTTTCATCTTATTGAACCAAATTTTACTTCCTGATGTCTACCGTGTCTCTCGGATTTTTTAAATTCAATTCACAGAAGTGGTAAAATTATGTTTTATGCAAATTTGCTAACGTGCCTAGAAGGTTGGTAAAAGACGTTAAAAAAACTATAAAACTTTATTTATCTAATCTTATTATAAAATGTCTCCGATGAATTACATTGAACATATATAGGTATTATGTATCTATTTTTACCTAAAATAAATTTAAATAAAATAACTAATTATTTAAATAAAAAGTCAGTTTTAAACAATAACATAGTGTTTTTCACTATTCATCAAAAATTGAAAGTTTTCCGAAAAATACCAAAAATTCACCCTAAGATAATTTTGATATTCTGAATCCTAAAATGAAGTCCCTTTTGAAAAATAAAATTTATAAAATTTCAAAAAGTGGGTATTACTATTCATAACGGCTATTTTTATTGGTCGTGGTGTGTTTAAACACAAATTTGCGTACAACGCAAGCTATTATTTTATTGAAAGAGAAGCTTACCGTGGAATCTTGGGGTGTTACAATCAATCTTTTATGGATATCATGATATATTAGAAGCTAAAACTCATGAGAATGTATCATCTTGGGTATTCATAATTTGGGATATGGAATAAAATAATGGTGGAAACTAATAGAATCACGCAACCAAATAAGAAATCATGTATATGGATTTGAAGAAATAAAGTTAGTGTATTCTATCATATTCTCTATCATGAGGGTAAAATAAACCCTTAAATATAGAAAAATTATATTAAAAATTATAATTTTATCCAATTATAATCACCTAAGATGAATTAATTGTCTCTTACCTCTTTGGGTAAAATATCATTATAAATTCGAAGCTTCTCCCTCAATGAAACATTTTCTCTTGAAAGTGTAGAGTTATTGAGAATAATTCACATCTATTTTAGTGGAAAATTTTCCTCTATGTCAATATTATCACTTCCTAAAAATGTTATCCTTATGTGGTAACCAAATTCTATATTATTTTATGCAATCATCATATTTCCTTTCTCTTTTTAAAATTATGTTTTATTGTTTTGTTTTATGATGTGAGATTTCAATAAAAGTATTTTTACTTTCATGATCGTATGTTTTATATTTCACTACAAATTTACTTTGGATAACATTTATGTATTTTTAATGGTTCCATTTTGGGTTTTAGTTTGAAAATTATTATGTCTAATGTCCTCTTTCACCCATTAAAATTGATCTTGGAGTTTTAAATCTTTGTTTTCCAAGATCAAGATAAAATTATGGGGACACAATTTATTTAAGTGGGAGAGAATGTAACATCCTATGATTTTTAAATGAATATATTTTTCAATCATAATTATATTTTATTTATTAAAATTATTTCATCAATATAAAATGGAATTTCATAGAATGGGGAAATAACCCGTCACATTCGGCAAGTACGTTGGGTTTGAACCCACAACCGAAGGGCAAAAAGGGTGTAATGCCTACCATTAGCCTATGTTCTATCCTAGTTCCATATTCCATATATATATATATATATTTCATGTAATAAAGGAAATAATATAATGAAATTATATACTCATTATACTTTTAAAAGTTTTATGTTTACTTCCTAGCTTAAAGTATATTTTTTCTAAAGGTCAGGTATATTCCCTTAACATGGTTTTTATTTTGATATATTTAAAGAATTATGATATTATTTGATATCTTATAAATGTAAATTTATGTTAAATTTTTGGATTTATGTTTCAAAAATGATTTTATCAATGTAAATAACAAAAGTATGGTTTTGATTTTAAAAAAACAAAATAGTTGTTATATTAACTATTTTTTTACATAAATTACATGGTTTTCTTTAAAAATTAAATTTTAGAATTTTAGAATTTTAATTTTATAAAATATAATAAATTTTTGGATTCATCATATCAAATTTAACTTAATATGAATTCTTGATATTATTCTAAAATATTTGTTTTTTGGGGAATTGTAAAAAATACAATTTTTATGAAAAATGATATTTTTAATTGAATTATTATGAAATAATTATGATATAAAAATTTATGAAACTTATGGAAATACTTATATATGATAATATAATAAAAATATCATAAAAAATTATTTAATTCATATATATTAATTTTTTTCCAAGATAAATTTGATAATTATTATCGATGCCAATTAAATACTTGCAGAACACTAGAAAAGTAAAATGAAATCACTTAAAATAATAACTGAGAAGTAAAAAGTATTTTGTATTTTTTTAATTATTATTAAGTAATATTAATTATTTTCATGGATATATATGAATTTTAGAGTTATATAACAAGGGAATTATCTAATTTTTTAGGCTATGCTTGTGTAAGGCTAAAAAAGTAAAAATATATTATTAAATAAGTTTTAATTATATGGATGAGTTTAGATATATGTTATGAATGAATATATATGACAAAAACTATTTATAATAATTTTTCTATGTTGATTTTTTTTAAATTTTTAAAATTATTATAGTTGTTTGAAACATTTACGCTACAATTGCACAATGTTTATGAAAACATAAGAGAAATTATGGGAATGATATTAAAAATATAAAAAATAATATTATCTGGATGAATTATTGTTTTCAACGAATTTTTTAGATACATTTAACATATTAGTGATGTGTTAAAAGTTTATATTCAAATTCAATTACTATATTGAATTCATCAAAGTCAACTATGTGAATAGTCCTAAAAATGACTTTAATAGTATATTATGTTAAATTATATTTTATTTAATGATTTAAAATTTATAAACTTATAATATTTGGACACGTTAATGGTATATGGTCAATAATATCAACCATTATTCACATATGGATCATTTTTTATTTTATTTTAATTTTCTTGACTCTTATAGAGTAAAATAACATTGATATCACGATAATCATCTAATGGGTCAAGAAGGCATTAAAACTAATAAATAAGGGTGAGTACATCACTTATAATTGTACAAATTTTATTGTATGAGATAATTTAAAATCATAATCATCCAAGCTTCCAAATTTTTCAATTTTGTTCCAATTTAACCTGAAAATTAATTTATATTAATTTAATACTTTAAGTTTCTCCAAGGATGCCCCTTCCCTCACTTATAGAAGGGAACATCCTCACCACTCTTCCTCACAACTTTTACGAACTATAGTTCAACCAGTATCTTAAAAATTATTTCAAAAAATACATACACATTTCCTAGTGGTCTTGGTATCTCCAAAATACTAAATCTAGAAGGCTTAAGGTCTAACCCAAAGAGGTTATCCTAGGAGATGGTATAAGTCCTAATCAACCTATTTCAATTTTATTTCTTCTTATACATCCATAATTTTTTAACCATGATGAAATAATAACATCATTATCTTAAATTTACTAATATTTTATTATGATTATAGTAAAACCATTTTCAACTCCTTTTCCATCCTATGGAAAATTAAAACATCGCTTGTGCGTACGTGTAGATTACCACCTCTACAAAGTGACATTTTTCAATTTTCATAACCACCTCACAAGGATGGTTATAATGATAGATTTAATTTATATATATGATAATAATGATATAATTATCATTATTTGAAGATAATATATCATATACTTTCTTATTGTTTTATCTATTGAAAAATGATAACGTTTCTCGAGCATATGTGTGGATTACCACCTCAACAAAGCGATACAGTTTTTATTGATGTATGAAGTACATAGTTGGATATAAAATTGTTATTAATGTATAAAAATGATATTAGTTTCATTATTAATATTTTTTACATGATTTAAGAATGATACCTTTGGACACATTCACCCTTTCAAATTTTTTTCTGGATTATGAACCGAATGTCCTCCAAATGTTCGACATAATCTTAACCAATTAAGTAACTAAATAAAACATGATCATAAATGAAATAAAAGGGATAATGAAAATTAAATGAACATTAAAAATACTCTTAAACAATTAAATAATTAAAATATATCTATTATACATGATTTAAATAACATACATGGCGATTCATAGTTTAGGTAAGGGTTTATTAAACATTATTTTAAAAGTTTAACAGTATTTATTCTATTTTATACATATCCATTTTAATTAAAATATTTCCAAAATGTTATTATATATATTTAAAAGAATATATAAGGTCATTTTAAAATACCTTTGAATATATTTTCAATGTTTAAAAAGGAATATTCTTATTTTTTTATGAACAAGGTACTTTTAACGAAGGTGTGAAAGGAATTGTTGTTTTAACTTTTACGACATGAAAAAAATTTCCCACCTTCTTGAAATTAAATTTATTTGAATCTTAATTTATATTTTTTATAGTTATTTTAATATCAAATCATTTCCATAATATTTTTTGAATTTTCCATTCTAAATAGTTTTTAAAAGAAAGGGATATCTCTCCATATTTTTATACAAGAATTAAGTGTGATTTACTCGTGGGTTCAAAAGAGTTTTTCAAAGTATTTATGATAAAATTGTGAATGATTAATTTTTTTGTTCATGATATAGTAATTGATCATTATATATAATGACAGGTGAGACTGATACAACTTATACTACATCTGAGCCCGTTATATCTTATACGATGGCTGAACCTGATATAGCTATCCAAGGAATTGGGTAATGTTTACTGTCTTCAAATTTAATATGGATGGAGTTAATCAGGGAGGTTTCTCCCATGGATTTAACTAGGATCTAGTTATTTATTTCACAATTGAATATGGGTTATGAATAAAATTCTCTAAGATGGCTATAATGGTTTCTATTTTATTTTTCTAGGTTTTAAAAGTTTTCTTCGTGAAAAAGTGTATTTTCCATGTGAATATAATTCATGTTATATTCTCAAAGAATAATTTGAAAAGTTAAAAATTTTATGGGTTTTCATGTTTTTCACTAGAATTACAAAATTCCTTTATTTTTATATCCCTTAATGAGATTTATTTTTCTCATCCCACATTTTCAAAATGTTTTTCACAAGGCTTAAGGAAGAGTAGTAACTCTTATGATGTGTATCTTTAACTATGAAAGTTTTTCTTTAAATGAAGGAATTGAAACATTATAAAGAAACTGTTTTATGAAAAAATGGATACTGTGTGAGTATTACCACTTTTTAATGTAATTTATTCCCAATTATCTAAAAATATAAACCAAAAAAGTCCTAAAAATACATGAAATGAAACCCTTGTTATAAATCCTGATTTTATGGGTTAGATAAGGTATGAATCATAATAATCATCATTCACTATGATCAAATTATTGAAACATTCTTGAACCATGTACACTGTATCACGCTTGAACAATTCCATCCCACTACTCTTAAATTTATTATATAAAATATCTCAATATGGATCTCATCTCTCATTAAATAAATAATCACTTACTTTTCATGAGCATGACACAAACAGAAATGGTGATTGATATGAAATACCAACATATAGAAACCCAATTATCCTATGGTTGAAGACGAAACACAATGAACGATATTGTTTCATAGACACAACATGTGTTTTTTAGAATTAAGAATAGTGCACCAATAAAATTCACACATCGATTTTAAGTTTTTATAAATTATAGTTAATAATCCCAAGAAATTGATAATCCATCATGAAAATTTGGTAAATCTTCCTTCTCCATTTGCTCATCATGCCACTCCACATAATAGTTATACACCTACAAACCACCATGATTATTCTTCTTCATGTTAAATTTTCATAAATACTATCTAAATTCATCATTTACACCATGGACACCAGATGTTGGTTAACTTTGAGATTTTCCAGTATGCTTAGTTCTTGGCTTAGCGGGTGGTTGGATTAGGTTTGAATTTCTGTAATAATTTTAGAAAAATATCCTTTAATTATATAAAATAAGGATAATATATTCCTTATTTAACCAAATATCTTACACAAAAAAACTTGTACCCTTATTCTCAATAGATCTTCAATACATAAAATACAATTATTCTTCAACTTCTACTAATTCTCAATACATTCCAAATGTATTTTTTTAAACATATCTAAACCTAATCCATGTAATTTTTACCACTAAATATATAAATATTTATACTCAACCATAAATGGATGATTTATTTTTCTCTGAGATATATTTTCCTCTTTTAAGAATCAACTCTTTAATATGTCTATTAAATAACCACAAAATAGTTTGCATTATTCGTGTTGAGATAGAGTGCTTCTCACAATCATCAAAACCAATATTTTAAATTAATAAAATATCTAAAATCATAAGATATTATTCTATAGTGTGAATGAAAATTTATTTTTTAACATTTGATTCACAAAATATCAACCCAAACATATATTGATTTATGGTCTATTTTCCTAGAACTTGTCCAACCATATGTTCATAGAAAGAACACTAATTTACTTTTACTAATTATAATTGAGGACAAATTTATATTTTATTCTCATATAATTCAATAAATATTCACATATTTCTCACAATGACAATATTTCATATTGATAACAAATAAAATAAAAATTTATCTCTTCATGGGATTTGGAGTTGCTTTATTTTTTGTGAGTGGCCACCATGATGTGGGCACAGTAATTGAGGTATATAGATTTATGGTTTAGTTTTCATGGTTCATCCATTTTTACAGTATCTACACCATGGTGCATTATCTATGAGATGAAGTTCTAGATATCATATTCCTTGGATCTTCCTTTTAGGTTTCCTTTGTGTTGTATATATTTTACCACATTGTGGTTTTGTTTGAGATATTATTATGATTTTAGGAATTTGGATAATGAGACATGGTGATATTTTTTTCACCATGGTCCTTCTTCAGTTATATTGAGTTATTGGTTGCTATTATTTAATATGGGGAAATATATGTGTGAAATGTGATGTGATTTTTGGAGATTTGGAGGACTTAGACCCATTACAACGTTTCCATAAATTTTTCACCCTAATTCCAGAGGGTTCCATAATAAGTATAAATTCAAGGGCCCACCCAAATTCCCCTGAATTTATTTATTCTTTACTGAACCCTAAGAAATAATAGGTGCCTCCTTGGAGATATTTAATCCCTATTTAATAATTTTTTTCCATTACCTTATGAAATTAAGATCTTTCCATATAAGGTGAGTTTTCATTCACATATTTTGGAATCTCTCAATGTTCTTATTTTTATAAGTTTCTAAAAGTGGTATTATCTTGGTTTCAGTGATGGTGGGTTGGATGATTGATAGATCCTAATGTTCTATAGTTTTTTTAGAGTCTCCCATTTGTGTTATCAGTAGTATGATAATATCCATCTCTTTATTCTTGTAAAATTTTCATAAATAATTAATCTAGGTATGGTATTTCCAAGCTCATATTCTATTTCTATAATAAAATACTTCACTAACTCACTCTGGATTATTAAAAGAGTACCTTATTATTATTTTTCTACTAGTTTGGTTATGATTGTTTGAGTACTCATGGTTGTGAGTAAGGGGAACTTATTAGGAAAAGTAAATTAATAAATAATGAAATTAAATAAAGATGATTAATTGAGTAAAATGAATTTGAAATTGGAAAGGTTGAAAAATATTATTTATGGGTTTTATTTTTAATTTTTTTATATGTAGGTTTTATTTATTGATATTCTTCATTGGGTTTATTTTATTTGAAAACACCCAAACCCTCATAATCTAATAAATACTTAAATATGGTAAGGTAAATAATATTCTTGAAAATGATATTCTAAGAAGATATTTTTAATATTGACTATTATGATAGACATTTTTATTACTATTGTCTAAAATTACAGTTATTTGGGGTGAACTTTGTTGGTTTGAATTGGTGAGTTTGGTATGGGAGTGTTGGTGTGTTGTTGTCTACGGTATCCCACCTTAAACATTTATAAATTGGTGAATGGGTCAATGGAGTAAACTAAAAATTTATAAATCTGGTGTGAATAAAATTAATGTTGTCTTATGAAATTGAATATGAAATAAAGCAATATGGTAGTCAATATGAACATGAAAATTGAATGGTTATGGGTTGGTAATGGATGAAATTAAATTATTAATGTGTTTTAATAAATATTTATGATTTAATTGAATGGGTATTGACCAGGTATAATGTGGATGGTGGGTTAATGAATGGTTACCAATAATTATAGCGAAATGAATGGAATAATGAACTTAATGAGGATGGTAAATGGAAAACATTGATATTGGAATAAAATGTATATATATGAATATATTAATTGGGTGTTTTTAATTTCCTATATATTTTGTTATTCTATTGATGATTATTTTATGTGGAAAGTGATGTTTTGGTGCATTATTATCATATTTTTTATTTGATATTGTGGATGTGGTTCTGGGAATGTGATATAGTGAAGGGGGAAGGTTCTTGAAAACTTATGGGTTGTGATAAATCTTAGTTGGTATATGATTATGGGATTTGATGGAGAATTGTTGGTATGTGAATGCAGGATATAATGGATTTAAGTTAAAAGTCTATAATATACTACAGACTTGATGATGTAATGGTGATGATGACACATAATTTGGTTCGTTCATGGTAGGATGAGGGAACTAGGTTTATGTAATTAATTTTTACAATACCATACCTTAATTGTAATAGCTTGACCATAGTATCCTAGAGAAAATGGTTTCCTAGTTACATTATCACTATATAAAAGAGATGACATCCCAAAGGATCGAATAGTTTCATAGTCTAGGAAAAACAGATACATACTTGAGTTTCAAATTAGATTTGAAAACATAAAATATGACATAATATTTTATTTTTGAACACCATATATCCTTTAACATATACCAACATATCAATCATAAAACACTTATTGGTACCCTTGGGAAAGAAACATAAAAATTGGGTGATCTCAAATGCTCATTGAGGGTATGTATATGGAGGAAGCTAAATAGGGAATGAATAATATGGTAAGAATAAATGATGATCAAGTAATGCCATATAAATAATCACAATATCTATAAACTCATCCATAGATAGTAAATAAAATAATCACATGGACATCAATAACTAATCTCATAATGATGGAATGGATAATACTGAACATATGAAACTTACCATCAAGGTATTGTATATGAAATATGAAAATTAATGGGTAAGGCCTCATCCAAAACCCAGTCTACTTTGCCTATTGAGACCTAAAAATGAATCGAGGGGATATATAATTCCTCACCCATCAATTACAATGTCTAATTAATTCCTCATATGAATAAATAATACAACTGAATCAACATGACTTAACAATCGTTAACTGCCCATATTAGAAGAAATATCACATAGAATGTCAATACTTTCCCTATTCAAAATGATTATAAAACAACTAAGAAATATGTTGTATGATATCATTATATTATATAGTCAATATAATGTCTAACATATTATGTTTAATTTTATTGAAATACTTCAAAAAGATCAAAATAAAATTTCTTGAGGAAAATACCCTTTCCAACTTGAAAATCACTTTTTAAAATCTAAAACCTATGCATGAAATAAAGAAATTATTATTTTTTGAAATAAAACTTTTAAAAATATAAAGAAAGATTAAAATCATTAAATATTTATGATGAAGGTAAAATGCATTCATTCTGTATAATTTAAAGAAACATCCCTTTTACACTTTTGTTAAAAGTTAAAAAGTACATAATTCATAAAACGATAAGGAGATTACATTAATTTTTTTAAATCGTAAAAGATGGTTAAAAATGTATTTAATAAATCATTATATGATTTTAAAAATATCCTTTAGAACATTTTGATAAAAATATGGATATGGAAGAAAATATGCCCCAATGGCAATATAAAAACCCAATAATAATGACGAGATTGTGAATTAAACCCTTACATGAGGTTTGAATTTCTTCGTATGTGTTAAAATATCCTATATAAAAAATAAATATTTATTATAAATATAATATATAAAAATTACTCATATTTATATCATACCATTTATGGTTTACTTATAATATTTTATCACCCATTTATTAACAATTATTTATTAAATCATTATTCTAGGTGACAACTACTTTGTTTTTCATGTAGGATTTTATTTGGTAGTTCCATCCCTTATAATTTTATTGTGGCTCCATAATCTCAATAATAATATTCATGGTATAAATATTCTATATATTTAATATATATATATTTATATTCATCCATAATGATAGAGATATAAATATGAATCACACTGTTTATGGAGACGGTAGGCCATACATATGCATGAACACTATTTCCACTTTTCATCAGATAAAAAAAAGAAAAATGAATAATAATTAATCTTTAAAGAATAATATTAATTCATAAATATCATTTATACTCATTATTTATATATTTATAACCCTCCAAGTAATGTGGTGATGAAAAATGAATTACACTACTACATAAAGATAATAAGCCATACGTACGCACAAGTGATGTATTCAATTTTAGTAGGCTAGAAAAAAGTTGTAATTTGGATGTAAAATAATCATAATAACATATTAGTACATTGATGATATTTAATTTATTATTTTAGAATGGGTAAAACATAAGAAGAGGAAGAAGAATAAAAATCATGATAGAGTCGGTAAAGATGATTACCTCTTCTTCAATGGACTCCATTTAGATATATTATTAGGAGACCTAGGGTTGTTATTATGGATGGAAAAGAACATCAATAACTTTTATAAGGATGTTTATAAGAATAAGTTTCTGTATTTGGTTGAACTAGTTAGCTCAAAGTGGTGTAAAGATGCAAGGGTGGAGGTTCCCTTTAGTAATTAAGGTGAACAATGCTTTTGGAATTTCATAAAATATAAAATTAATAAAAATTATTTATCATATAAAAATGGATCCAAATTAATATGATTCAAATATATGGTAAATATATGTTTAAATAATTTCATACAATAAAATTTGTACAAGTTTTGAATATGTTTTCATCCATATCTTTTAGTTTTAACCCCTGTTAACCCTTTTCACAGTTACCAAACTATTATAATTTTATATGATATAAGGGTCAATAATGATACTATAAAATATAAAATTATCCTTAAATGAACCATTTTTTATTTCTTTAACCTTATATGATTAATTTTTTTGAATATCATATTTTTTATGAATTTTAAATAATTAAATAAAATATTATTTTCATAAAATATCAATAATATGAATTTTATAACAATTACTTTTGTTTGAATTTAATAATGTTAATAAAATAAATAAATTAGAACAAAATGCATCAAAAAATATCTAATATTTCATTTTTATCTATAATTTTTTTGGTCCTTATTAACTATATAATGTCTTTGAAATGAGAGACACTAATCTGATGCTCCAGGATGAGTCGCCTCATGACCTCAAGTATGCCTCCCTGTGCACCAGAGGTTGCTGACTAGCAGCAAGGGTAAAAATAGCAATATGGGGAGACTATACCATATTTATCAGAGTAATCCACAACATATAGAAATATAAATAGTGAAAACAATAATAAATAACCAAGGAACATGTGTAGGCTACATTTCCCAAAACTGGGTATAACCCCAAACTAAAATAAATATGCCATGTTAGTATAGTAGTGTCACAAGTGCAGAAAAACCTAAATAAAGAAAACAACAGAATCTATAAAATGGTCCTAAATCTAAGTTCAGAACCTCATCCATGTACATATCAACCCCGAATCAACTCCCTAGCACCAGGACCTTTCCCCAATCCTGACCTACAAGCATGAAGTCTAATTGAGTACTTAATGGTGGCCCAAGAAGGGTGTGGGTACAACTAAGTAGTCCACCACCAATGGTGTCTAAAAAATATCCAATCTAGATAAAAAGTCCATTAAATTGGTAATAAATGAAAAGTAAATAAAATAAAGTTTGGGTGACATTAGTTAACAAGGTTTTCTTAAGTAATTCCTAGCATTATTCCCAATTTCATTGCTTATTCCATCTTTATTACTTAATTCATTTTCATCTTTTGCTCCATGCATTAGGAATATTCATCAATCTCAATGAATAATGGGCATAAGTCAAGTTCCCTATCTATCTTGGTATAAACACATCATAAAAAATATAACACACTCACCTTGAAGCCTCAGTCCAAGTGGCCTCATTGAATGCAACCATTAAGGGAATATAACTACATCCCCTTCCCTAATCGGTGAATTTTGGGGTGGAGTTTAGAGTATTTGTCTAACTGAACCCATGAGCATAGAAACTGATGTCAATACCCCACTCTATGAATCCATGTACACATTATTATATATATATATATATAAATATATCCAATCACCACACACATAACATATCACAACCAACCATAATCAATATCAATAACAATATCACAATCCATGTAAACCACAATGGGAATTAATATTTTGACATAATCCATTAACACATTAACCATTATTATCACATAATCATTTATCCTAATTCTCATTTCCTAAGGCTAACTCACTAATCATTTTCACTAGTTCTCCAAAACTAACCCATTTGTAACATAAAACCATTCCCCAATGTTAATTAACTTGAAACATTCTTAATTTAGCATGTTCAATCCACTTATGCCATTAAAGTACAAGATATGATTAATTTGAAACATTATAATTAATCCCATTTAACCCATTTACATACCAATCCAAACAATACCTTATCCATTTTACACATCTAGACATAATTTTACATTTCACCTTATTTAATCACCTCAATAACCAATTTACATGTTTGTCACGGGATCTACCTATTTACAAGTCCATTTCACCCCAAATGTTTCTGCTAACCATGTTCGGGGGAGGGTCGGTGCACCCCATGGGTGGCCCTAATTAGGTCAATTCATCCTTACGAATCCCATAGGGATCGAGAGGGGTTAAAATCATTATTTAAGTGTTTATTTTTCCAAAAATCACTAACATTGCCAAGAAAACAACAAGAGGAATACATGAACTCAATTTCATATGCACGTATCTATATAAAAACAAGGGGATATAACTTATAGACCACCTTCCTCGAATATGTTGATTGACACACTTCTAATCGCTTCCTTAGATCCCAATCCAAACCTCCTTTGAAGCCTTAAACTATATTCCCTAGAAAAAGAGGGTTTTAGTGATTCAGAAGAAGATCGACCAAGATACACACGCCAATACAGAAAAGAGAAGATATGATAAGATTAAACTTACTTGGAGCTTTGATCCACAACCGAAGGTGCTCTAAATAGCCTAGAAATGAAGGAGATTGATCTATGGAATGATTTGGGAGCATTGGTTCATCCCTAAGTCTGTAAGGGAGGAAATGGAAGAGAAAATTTGGTGAGGATTTAAAACCCTATAATGTAAATTGTATAATTCTTCCACTTTTACAGGGGTGCACGGTTTACCAGCACAGTTTTCCAAACCATGAAAAAAATGTGAACAATACACTATCTAATGAGGGATGGGTTGAAAAATTACCTAGGAAGGAATACATGTTTTACAAACCATGCACCAATCATGTGATTTTCCACTGTCCAAGGTTTCACAGTTTTCTTGGGATGGCCGCATGGTTTACTTAACCACACGCCAACCGTGCACCTTACATAGTTTTTCCTGATTTTCCATCCTTTCAAGTTACAAACCCCCAGAACACCCCCGAACCCCCTTATACACTTAAGAAACATTTAATTGGACCAAAAAATATATTGAAAACAAAATTTAAACAAGGACATACTTATGTGAGGTTATGGACCATACAACCTCCCCACCTTATAATGGCTTGTCCATGAGACACTCTTCCCGAGCATCACTCAGTCCCTGAAGAAAATAAATCAGGACACTATGCCCAAATATCCAATTCTTGCTCCCAAGATTCTTCCTAAAATTTTCCATGTTTCCATAAAACATAAACCAAGGGCATAATTTTTCCTTGCAATACTTTCTCACTATGATCCACAATACCAACTAGATGATCCTCAAAGGACACATCATCCTCAAGATAAACATCCTCAATGTTGACAACAAGATATAGATCAGGGTGATACCACTGAAGTTGTGAGACATGAAAAATATCATGCATTACACTATACCTCTGTGGAATGTACAATTGTTAAGCCACTGGTCTGATCCTATCCATAATCTAAAATGACCCCATGTACCTAGGCTCTAACATACTCTGTTTATGAATTTAATGGTGACCCAACCTTGGGGAGACCCAAAGAAACACACTACAACCCACCATAAACTCAAGAGGTCTATGACGCTGATCTTCATATGAAATTTTCCTACTCTAATCCATTGTCACGTGTTTCTATATCAACTGTACCATTTTTGATGTCTCCTACACAAGACTCGGTCCCGAAAACATGGAATCTCTTATTTTTAACCTACACAACGAAGATCAACATAGTCTCCCATAGAGTGACTCAAATGGTTTCGTCTGAATTGTAGATGGAAAAAATATTTTTTTAGTCAAACTCAATGAGTGAAAGGTGTTTCTTCCATGAACCATAGAAATGTAGGACACAAGACCTCAATAGGGCCTGTTGAACTTGAATCGTATTCTCTAACTAACCATTTGTCTACAGGTGGAAAGCGGCACTCAAAGACACTTGGGTACCAAGTGTCCTCTATAATCCCTACTAGAATCATGAAGTGAAATGTGAATCATGATCCAAAAATATAGTTCTCATTACTCTATATAAAATAACTATCTCCCGAACATACAACTCTTCCAACTAATCAACATTGAAAGTCTCTTTAATTGGGAAGAAATGATCCACCTTTGTCAACCGATCCATAACCACTCAGATTGCATCATTCTTTTGGGGTGTCCTCAGAATACCCACTAAAAAATCAATCGTTACGTCATCCCACTTCCATTAAACAAGGGATAATGGCTGTAACAACCCACCTGAGTGCTGATGCTCAGCCATCACCTACTGATAGGTACTGCATCGCACCACAAAACCCACAACCTATTTCTCCATTCCTTGCCACCAATACTACCGACAAAGATGACGATACATATTAGAAAAACTAGGATGCACTACCCACTTCGATGTATGAGACTCATGAAACAACTATTCTTGCACACATGATGTCACCACAACACAACATGAACATAAATAATTCCATTAGCTCCAACAAACCAACTAGAAGGTTACTCCCCACCTTTAAGACTTTCCTTCATAGCCAAACACTCCGGGTCCCCAAGATGACTCTCCATGACCAAGATAAAAAAAACAGATAGAAACTATATGGATACAAGAGTCATCTTCCCATCCCCATCATGTACATTTAGATTCATTTTCGCAAACAAATTCATCATTTTCCACTTAGATCTAGATTCCTGAACTACCTGATTCTGAGTCTTTCAACTCAGGTAATACAAAAAACAATTCCCTTTACCTAGAGTGTAAACCAACTCAAAGTAAAAATACTGCATGTAATCAACCAATCTATACTACTAAATATTAAAATCACACTAATAGAAAATGTACATAAGAATTTTATGGTCGGTATACACCATAAACTGCTCTCCCAATAGGTAATGCCTCAAAAACTTTAAAGAAAACACCACCGCATCCAACATGAGATCATGAGTGGGGTAATTCTGTTCACGAAGCCTTATCTTTCACGAGACATATGGAAAAACCCAATCATAATATATCAACATTACTCCAAAAACAACACTAGATGCATCAAAAAATAAGGTATACTTATTACCTGGCTCAGGTAATATCAGAATTGGCGTAGTAGTCAACCATTTATTCAAATCTTGATTAGTATTATCACATGCCATAGACTATTCAAACTCAACACCCTTCTTGGTTATGACTAAAGTAGAACTTCCAAATGGGAGAAATATTTGATTAATCTTTGGTAATAACATACCAATCCTAGAAAACTCTGAACATCACAGAATTTCTTGGGCTGCTTCCAAGACATAACAACCCACACTTTCTCTGGATCCACTGAAAAATATGCTTCTGAGATTATGTGACCTAAAAAATGAACCTTATTGATCCAGAAATAACATTTTTATAGATTGGCTTAAATTCTATGCTCTCTTAGTGTACTCAAGAAAATGTCATGATTTTTGGCATGAATATCATGAGTTCTGGAGTACACCAAGATCTCATCAATGAAGATAACTAGGAACTGATCCATATATGGATGAAATATTTAGTTCATTAAATCCATTAACATAGCCATGAATTGGTCAACCTTAATAACATCATCAGAAAATCATACAACCTATATCTACTTCTTAAGGCAGTCCACGATATATTAGAAGGCCTCACCCTAAGCTAGTGATACCCTGATTTCAAATCAATCTTGGAAAACACCAATGAACCTCTCATCTAGTCAAATTGACCATCAATTCAAAGAAAAAGGTATCTATTATTAACTATCATCTGATTAATCATCTTGTAATTGTAACATAGTATCAACAATCTATCATCCTTCTTACCAAAAAATATGGGAGATTCCCATGGAGACATACTAGGACAGATGAACCCTTTATTCTCTAATTCCTCCAACCGAGATTTAATTTTATAGAGTTATGCTAGCGCCATTCTATAAAATAGAATGGAATCAAGGTACACTTTTTTTAGAAACTATATCATGAAATAAACATCCCTATTGGGTGTTAGCCCCAAGAAATCCTTAGGAAAAAAATTCTAAATTTACTCCACCATAAGAGGAAATACAAGCTATTCCAGTCCTCCATCATCATGCTTAAGGAATGCCACTTGGGCTGTGAGTTCCCCCAACTGCTGGAAAACAAGCCCTGTATGACCTTCCTAGACATCCCACTCACCATGAAGAACAAAAGTATATCCCTCAAGAGACATGAATGTTACCCAAAATGGTAACAGTTGATATGGCCCTAGTACAACATTAGCCAATCTATGATAAAAATCAGGTTAAAACCAGAGATCTTGAAGACAATCATATTCCATAGAAAATGATATCCACCAACCTCCAAAGAACAATCCTTACACTACCTAATATCCTCATATCGCAATCCCAACAAAGTGTAAATAAACATAACCCCACACACATGTTCCATGACTAGGCCCAACACAACTAAAAACCGAGTATAGATAAAATAGTGTGTGGATCTTGTGTTAAATAAAGAACTAGAAATCATGTAAGATATAAGGATAATACCTCAAATAGTCGATGATCCAACCTCACCATCTCTAAGTTTAGTCTGAACTTCATGTATCTTAACATCCCCTATTTTCTGGGCTCTGTCCTGAGTCCCTGGCGTCGAACTATTCTACTAGAATAGATGCTCTCACCCCAGAGTACCACACGCACCTCCTCAACCAGTACAACTAGTCGAGCTCAAACTTATTTCTTAATATGGGTTAACCGACCCCCTTCATGCAGTCAACATATTCCTCAAGCATCCATCTGTTCCCATCGGTTGAGGATTCCTACAAAACCTCTGTACATGCCCCAACCTGCTGCAAGTTTGGAAATCAACTAGTGGTTGGGGACATTGACACCTCATGTGTCCCATCCCACCACACTAAAAATAGAACACATGATATCCACCCCAAGAGGATGAAACTCTTTTTTGACTACTCTATACACTACCACTCTAATTGAAGATCCAAAAATTATTCTTCTTTCTCTCAGAATCAACACCACTCATCCATCTAACTCATACCACAAGCCCACCACATGAATCCCTCTTTGGGTTCTCTTATAAGATAAGGGTCAGATCTATAACCACTAATTTTTTTTTCAAATAGAATATGTTTACCTAAGACCTAATTTTATGCCTCATATTATCCTGGAAACATTTTTCCATTACTGCCTCATCTTCATCCAATGATACAACCAATCATCTCAAATCGGTGAAACAACTAGCACAATCCATTACTAACATTTCCCCTTGGGTCATACTCATGAAATCCATAGTGTTCACCTACCTTGATGTATCTAGATAAAATTTATCTAGATTTTTTAGAAATACTTCTATAACATTAATTCATCTTGTTCATTATACACCATGATATCCCACCAGAACTTTTCCTGAACTCTCATCATATAGACCACCAACTTGAATCAATTATCACAAGGAGTCTCCAAATGGTTAAGAATAATCTGGATAGATTCTATGAAGAACTCAACTACCTTTGGTCTACCCTATTCAGTATATTTCATAGGGTGTTGTAGCTGAAATAACTTGGTTAGCTCAAAATATCTTGGCACAACCCACCCTAGGTCTCATTCCATCATTTACATGAAGCGAGAAAGGTTCTCAAGAAACTGTTCTTCTCTATTATCTTGGATTACCAAATTCTCTTACTCCACTAATGGAGGAGCATTTTTGGAAATATCCTCTTGTTTCTTGATCGACACTCGATGTTGTGGTTTTATTTCTCTATAATGGAAAACATGAGTTTTATAACACATAACATACTGATTTCACAGTTAATTTAATAGAAGGATCTCTATTATCCATAAAATAATCATTTTCATACAATGTCCCAAGGGTTATAATCACATCCCAAAAATTACCCTTGACTATTCATACCATGGGTTATGACTAATATTGGGTGAAATAACTTAAAAGGTTATAATTTTTACATTAGAAACCATTTCTCAAATTTTTTAGTATGATTAAATGCGTTCTACCTCTCATACGCCACACACCCTTCCCATGTGTTCCTATCATGATGTATGTCTCATATATCCCAAGGTTCATAAAATGATGCATGAATACACAACCTCATTCCATTACATCCATGTGAAAAATATCATAAAATATTCACATCATAAAACACATGCATCACCCAATGGTAAAATATCATCCAACGTAACAACACACATTAAGAAAAATAATTCCATCCTCTGGTAGCTTGGGGTTTTCCCCTTTAATTGGGTTAGATACTCCCAAGAATGAGCTCATTACCAAGGCCCAACACATCTTATTATACTATTTACCATCCAAAATAGTAAATACATAGAAAAGAATTGCTCTCATACCACTTCATAACCTCCTTTACGTGAGAGCCACTAAAGCGGTGCTCGGGGTCGAGTCACCGCATGACCTCAAGAGAGCCTATCCATATGCCAGAGGCTTCTAACTAGGAAAGAGGGTCTAAATAGACACACAGGGAGACTATAACCTCTTTACCAAAGTAATCCACATAAAATAATAGTTTAAATAGTTTAAACAATAAGAAATAACCATGGAACATGTGTAAGTAACATCTTCCAAAATTGGGTACAAGAAAAAACTAAAATAAATATGACATGTCATGTCAGTATTGTCATAAGTGAAGAAAACCCAAAAACTAATAACATAGTGGAATACCCAAAATGGTCATGAATCCAAGTCTGAAACCTCATCCATGTACATCCCAGGACCGAATCAACTCCCTAGCACCGTGCCCTTTCCCCTCTCCTGACCTACAATCATAAAGTCTGCTCGGGTACCGAATGAAAGCCCAAGTAGGGTGTGAGAAAAATTCAGTATGCTAACACCAATGGTGTCTACAAAATATCTAGTCTAGATAAAAAGTGTAGGAATGTTCTAAAAAATGATAAGTAAATATAAGATAGTTTTGGTGACATTAGTTAACAAGGTTCTCTTAAGTCATTATTTGCATTATTCCCAATTCCATTAGTTATTCTATCTTTATTAATTAATTAAATTTCATCTTATGTTCCATGGACTAAAAATATTCATCAATCTCAATGCATAAGGGGCATAAGTTAGGTTCCCTACCTCGCTATGGATAAACATATCATAAAAAATACAACACACTCACCTTGAAACCTCGGTCCAGCTGGTCTCATCTAATGCAAGCATTGGGGGAATATAACTCCATCCCATTCCCTAATCCATGCATTTTGGGGTAGAGTTTAGAAAATTAGTCTAACTTGACCCATGGGCGTAGAACCTCAGGTCAATACCCCACTCTATGAATCCATGTTCACGTGATTATATATATATATATATATCCAACCACCACACACATACCATATATCAACCAACCATAACCAATATCAACATAAATATAAAAATCCATGATAACCAGACTATTTATTAATATTTTTCCACAATAAATTAACACATTTATCATTATTATCACATAATAATTTATCCTAATTCCAATATCCTATGCCTAACTCACTAATCATATTTACTAGTTCCCCAAAACTAACCCATTTGCACATAAAAATGTTTTTCTATGTTAATTACCTTAACGCATTCCTAATTTCCCATGTTTAGTCCACTTATGTATTTCAAGTACAAGACATGATTACTTTGACACATTCTCATTAATCCCATTTAACCAATTTACATGCCAAGACAAACAATCACTTAGCCATTTTCCATATCTATACATTATTATCCAATTTCCCTTCTTTAATAAACCCATTAGTCAATATTCATGTTCGACATGGGATATAACTATTTACAAGTCTATTTCACTTCTAATTTTTATTTAAAACATTTTCGGGGGAGGGTCGGTGCACCCCATGGGTGGGCCTAATTTGGTCAAGTCATCCCCATGCATCCCATCAGGATCAAGAGGGGTTCAAATCCGTATTTAAGTGTTCATTTTTACAAAACTCACTAATGGTACCAAAAAAACAATAATAAGAATAAAAAAACTTAATTTCATATGCACATATATATATATATATATATAAAATCATGTGATATAACTTATAGACCACTTACTTTGAATCTATTGATGCACATAATCTTAACAATTTCCTTAAATCCTGATCCAAACCTCCTTTGAAGCTTTAAAATATACTCTACTAAAAAAAAGAGGGTTTTTGGAATTTGGAAGAATATTGACCAAGATATAAACCCCAATTTGATGAAGAGAAGATATGAGAGGATTATACATACCTAGATCTTTGATCCACAACTGACGGCTCTCCAAACGACTGAAAAACTTAGGAGATCAATCAATTGGAAAATTTCGGAGCCTTGGTTTGTCCCTAGGGTTTCAAGGGTTGAAATGGGAGAGACAACATAGAGAGTATTTAAAATCCTATAATGTAATTTTTTTTAATTTTTTCCCTTTTACAGGGTTGCACGGTTTACAAGTACAATTTTCCAAACCGTCCACAAACCATGCAGAAGACACTATCTAATGGGAGTTGGGTAACACATTTACCTCAGAAGGCATGCACGATTCACAAACCATGTGTGAAATGTGAGATATTACACCATACAAGGTTGCAAGATTTTATTGGGAAGGCCTTATGGTTTACTTAACTGTGCTCCAATCGTGTGCCTTTCACAGTTTGGCATAATTTTCCTTTCTTTCCTATTTTGAACCCCTAGGACACCCCCAAGGCCCCTAATGTACCCGAGAAACATTTCATTGGACCAAGAGAAGATATTGAAACCAACATTTAAACAAGGAAACACCTCTACGAAGTCTAGGATATTTAAAATTCATTAAAATTATATTACTTTTAATGATTTTAATATCATTTTTTTTAATTTTCCATCAATTAAATAATTATAGTGTCAATGTTATGTAAGCATTTAAGATAGTTAATTTTTAAAAAAATTTTAAAATAAATTAATACGATGAATATAAATCATTTAATTTTAAAAAATTTATTTACATCTGAACATATCCTATGGTTATATCTTTGTTAAAATAATTATAGTTATTAAAAACAAGTGTGTGTCATTTCCGGCTTTTATTTACATAAAATATTATAAAGGTCATAATATCATCCAAATAGAAACTAAAATTAATATAGCTGAATATTGGATGAGTATGGATGAAATTAAATCATTAAATAAAATTAATTCTAGTTTTGTGATTTTTTTTATTCCCTAAAATTTTATGTTTAACCCTAATTACCAGATTTACCATTTACCATGGTAACAAAAATTTGCTGAAGTTAATATTTAAAATGTCAAAAAATAAAAAGGACCCATTTGATAAATTTTCACCTCCAAATTAAAAATTTGGAATCCATTTTTTAATATTCTATCTTAATAAGTGGTTAAAGTTAATTTGCGGTTAAAATTCAAATGCAAAGAAAATCATTTTTTTTTTCAGAAAAATGCCTTTTTAAGTATACAAAATTTTTATACTAAATTTAACCATAAAATTGATTAAAATAAAATAAATTGGATTATTAATAATATATTAAAAAAAATTTACATAATTATTTTTTTAAAAAAATGGTACTTTGTAAATTCATAAAGTAAAAATACAGTTTTAAGTAAAAAGGTGTATTTTTTTACTATTCACAAGAAAATAAATCTTTTTAGAAATGTGCCAAAAAAACACTAAGATAATTTTGATATTATTATTTAAAAAATGAATTTAATTTTATAAAATTAATTTTCAAATAATTTTTAAAATTAATTATATTATTTTCTCATAAAAAGTAATAAAAATCATTTTTGAAGAAAACATATGAAACAACTTTACTAAAATTTGAGAGTCGATAACCTAAGAATTAATCAATAATTTTTTTGATTAATACCAATATATATATATCTATATATTTTTCAAAATATATTTAATCCTATTCACACCTGTGAATTTAATGGTTAGGTTATAACAATTGTGTTAAAATAATAACATTTTAGTAGTGTACCCCTATTCATTTAAGATTGGTGTTGCATGTTTTATACACTATAAAACATAGAATTCATTTAAAATATTAAAATTTTGTTTACTATAATCTATTGAGTAATATAAATTTATTAAAAAAACATATCATAAAATATTGGGGTGTTACATTCTTTCCTCCTTCGAAAAATTTCATCCTCAAAATTTATAGAATATAACCTTAGGAATAGATTAGGGTGGTTATTCATCATAATTTCTTCTGGTTCCCACATCACCTATTATAACTTATGATTTTTCCAAATTAATTTTATGAGTCGAGTCATTAGATTCCTCAACACCTGTTCTATCATGTCCAAAATCTGGATAGGCACTTCACAATAAGATATACTAGGTTCCAATTCTATTTCTTCAGAGGTAAGAACATGCGTTGGGTCTAGTATATAATTCCATAACAATGATATATAGAGCACATCATGTACTTTATAGAGGATATACAAAATTTGAAAATTGTATTTCACAACTCTAATACTTTTTATAATTTTGAAAGTTCAATTGTACCTGGGGATCAATCTTCCTTTCTTTCTAAATCTTATAACACCCTTACATGGATATACTTTCAAGAAAGCATGTTATACCACTTGAAATTCAAAATATTTCCTTCAATTGTAATTATATCTCATTTTCCATATTTAAGATGATATAATATGGGTTTGAATATTCTTTTACTTTATCATTGTATCCTCCACAAGTTCTGTGCCTACACGCTTCCTTTCAACAACTCCATCCCAATAAGTTGGAGTATGACATCTATTGACATATAATTCTTCCTAAGATACCATTTTAATACTTGAATAAAATATAATTTTATAGGATAACTATACCAATGGAAAATAATAATCCCAAATACTTTGAATGTTATGTGATCAAAAACCCAACATGTATTCTAATGTTTGGATAGTCCTTTTAGATTGACCATATGTTTGTGGATGATTGGTGGTGCTCAGATGAAGATCGATATCAATAGATTTTTAAATAATTTTCTAAAATTTTTATGTAAATCATGGATCAAAAGTAGACACAATTTAAAGAGGTGCACCATTAAATCTTACTACTCAATTAATATAGAGTCATTTAAGGAACTCTAGAGGTAAATCTTCTCCTATATTGAAGAAATGTGTAGATTTGAAAAGGTGATCAACAATAACCCATATTCCATTATTTCTTCTAGGATCCTTTGGTAATCTAGTGAAAAAGACCATAGTAATGTCATCCCATTTCCATGTAATAATAGGTATATGTTTTATTAATCATCTAGGATGTCATCTCTCAGTGTTAACCTATTAAAAATCCAAATATCTTGACATATAATCATTAATTTCCCACTTCATACTATCCCACTAAAAATGTTCCTTCATAAATCTATACATATTGGTTCTTCTAGGGTGTATAGATAAATTTGAGATATAAATAATGTCTAATAATTCCCTTTTTATATCAGCTATATATGGAACACCTAGCCGCTTTCTGAACTTCATAACACCATCTTCATATACAATGTTTTCCAATTTTCTACCATTAACAACTTTAATTTTATTTTTAAAATTATCATCCTTGAGATGAGAATATTTTATCTTTTCTAATAAATATGTTTTGACAATCATTGAAAAAATGAGGGATGTTTCACCTTCCATAATAATTCCCATATCCATTTTACTAAATTTTTGAACATAGGAACCTTCTCAATCTATGTTTTTGGATATAACTTCATGATATTTCATGATCAATGCATTCTATACCTTATTTTCCTTACTTTGTTGGTGGTGTATTATGAAATCATAATCCTTTAGTATCTCAACCCATAAAAATTGTATCATGTTGATCTATTTCTATGATAAGATATATTTTATACTCTTATGATATGTGTATATCTCACATATTTCTCCATAGAGATAGTGTCACCATATTTCCAAAGAAATCATTATGACTGCTTACTCAAGATCATGAGTTGGATAGTTATCATCATGAGTTTTTAAGTGAATTGATGAATAGGAAATAACTTCATTCAAAATAAGGAAACAACTATGTCCATTCCTTGATGAATTACTAAATATCATAAATACACCATTTCTTGATGGTAGAGTCAAGATTAGAGAATTCAATAGTCCCCTCTTCAATTATTCAAAACATTCTTCACTTTACTTTTTCCAAATGAACTTAACCCTTTTATGAGTAAGGTTGGTTAATGGGTAATCCATTCATGCTTTTTTAATAAACAAATGATAGTAACTGTAAAAACTAATGAAACTACATACCATGATTATGTTTAATGGTACATGCCATTCTTGGGATGCCTTTATCTTTACATGATCAAGTGAGATTCCATCATTAGAGAAAATATGGCCAAGAAAAGAAACATTCTGAAGCCATAATTTAAAATTTATATATTTACCTTATAAATATTTTCTTATAAGAGTCTTAGTAATTATTATAAAGTGATTCTCATATCCCTAGTATCTATTTAATTTAACCAATATATCATCAAAAAACACCACAACACAATCATCATGATACTCCTTGAATACTATGTTCATTAAGTCCATGAAAAAATAGTGTGAATTAGTCAATCTAAATGGAATTACTATAAACTCATAATTTACATACCTCATTTTAATGGATTTTTTTGAAATATATTCATTATTTACTCACAATTGATGATACCTAGAATAAAGATTAATATTTGAAAAATAATGCGACTTTAGAAGTTGATCGAATAAGTTATTAATGGGAGGCATATGATACTTTCTCCTTTTAATAAGAGCATTGATTTCCAAATAATCAATGAAAATCCTCATAGATCCATATTTATTCTTAATGAAAAGAATAGGGGATCCTCAAGGTGAAACACTAGGGTATATAAATACCTTATTAAAAAAAATTCTCTAGTGGTTTCGTTAATTACAAAGATTACCTAGTGTCCATTCTATCAGGAGTCTTCAATATAAGTCTTACAACAGGGACTAAATCAATGGAAAAATTGACCTCACACTCTAGTGTATGTCTAGATAATTCCTTAGGAAATACATATATGTATTCCTGTACAATAGGTACATCCTCAATTTGAAGACTATTATTTCCATCCAAAGGTTGTGTATGATTATATTCTACAAGAATTTCATTTAGATAAGATTATGGGGTGGATCTAGACTTGAATCATATGATGATGTTTCCCCTCAAAAGATAAATAATTCCATATCATCATCATGAATCATAATTTCATTCTCATTGAAATAATTTTTTTGCATCATATTTTGAAAGCCATTCCATACTGAGGATTATATCAAAATACACCTTTGGTATGATAATAAAGTTGCAAACATGGCACATTTTTATTTCATAATGGGAATTAACTGACACATCCTTACTGTGGTGAGACTTCCATTAGGATTCTTGACTAATTACTCCTTTATTAAGTTTCTAGGGAAATATGGATTTTTCTTGGAAAAATTAAGAGATATAAAAGAGTGCGAAGATCCAAAATCAAATAAATCATTAGTTAAGTTTGAGGATATGATTAAATTATATCCCACCACATTATTTGGAACTTCTACCTCATCTGTTATGATCGAAAAAATATTTTCCTTGATCCCTTGGCCTTTTTTAGGGAAAATTCCCTTAATGTTTGGGATAATAATTTTCATAGTGCCCCATCTCCTTATAGTTGAAGCATTGAACGTTGGTATATTTTTCTTTACCATGAAATCATGGGCCTAGTGTCCATTCTCTCTACACTTAAAACAAAATCCTTTTCCATTTAAGAAGGTACCAGGGTGTTTCCTTCCACATGTATTACCTGTTGAAAAATATCCCTACCTCTTCTTCCCCTAATCCATTGTACACTCTTACATATTCTTCTTTTCTTATTACACTTGGATTCATAAAACTTATATAATTATTTATCTATCTTGATAGAACATGTGAATATTTCCTCTCATGATTAGAAGTTTTGAGAGACCATTTCCCTTCAAAGGATTGGATTTAACTCATCAAAGAACCTATATATATATATATATATATTACTCATTGGACTGTGTACATAATCTATATCATGCCCTGCTAACCTTGTAATGTTGGATTCATATATAACTACATTTTCATCTTCCTTTTGTCTTAGAATAAATAATTTTGTCTCCATATTTTCTCTTTAATTGTGAGGAAAATAATTTTCCATGAAGATTTTTTAAAACCCTTCCATTCCATGCCCTCTATTTCCTCCACATCCTCATTGTTTGGAATAAATGATAACCATTTATTTTCATCCCCTAAGAGATGATAAAATTCCATGAAAACCATAGACCTTTCATTACTCCCAAATGTGAGAAATATATTCTCCTAGGAACTTATCTATTACACTGATACAAATATATTTGTAGTCCCATTGAATAAAGGTGGTTTCTGACACTTTAAGCGGTCTAAAATTGTTGCACATTGTTGTGGATCAATAGACTGATCTATACAGAAGATTTTATTTCTCATAAACTAAGTCTAACACCCCAAAATAGTTATAATTTCTTCATCTTTAGCTACAGTTCCATATATAAATTAATTATAATTCCTAGGGGGTAAATCCCTACATGGATTTCATGCATTGATATAGTTTCCATTCCTTATGCCAAGAACCATTTCTAAATAATGGAATAAACTATATTGGATCAAAACATTATGGATTATAATATATAATTTTAGTACTAGTGAAAAAATTTACATAAATTGAAAATTTATGTATAACTAATCTCGAAATCATTATATTAGTTTATTTGGGAATATTATTAAATTTCTTTATAGGGTTAGGTTACCCTAATATATGTTTTCCTAAATATAGTTCCCAATGTTTCTAATAAAATTTTCCTAATACCAACTTTAAGAGACTAAAACTAGTATCCCAGAGTCACTGGTTACTTTATTACATTGAAACTAGATACAAGTGATCACATTTTAAAGGATTTAATAGTTTAGTAGTCTTATAAATCTAGATATATACTTTATTTCCCATTATATTTTAAGGAATGAAGTATGATATAATATTTTATTTGGGAACAACATAGTACCCTTTATCATATCCGATAATATAAATCAAATTTTATTTATTACCCTAGGGAAAGAAATATAAGAATGGAGTGAGCTCAGATACTTAGTAAGGGTATGCATAAGACCAAAGAAAAATAAGGCATTAATAATATAGAATGAATAAATGATAATTAAGTAATTCTGTATAAATAATAATATGAGAAATAAACTCATCCATGAATAACAAGACAAATAATCACATGGATATCAATAGCTGAGTTCATAATGATGGAATTCATAAATCCATACATCATAAACTTACCGTTAAGTCCTTGGACAATACATCTAAAAATAATTGGGTAAGGCCTCAGCCAAAACCCAATCCAGTTTGTCTCATGAGACCTATTGATGCATTTAGGGGGTCCTACCCATCAATTTCAGTATCCAATGTACTCATCATTTGAATAAATAATAAAAATGAAACAACATTCATTAACCAACAATAACTATCCATATTGGAAGAACTATCATATGGAATGCCAATACTTTCCCTAGTCTAAACGATCAAAAACCATATGATGAAATATGGTTGATGAAATCATTAGAGTATATCCAAAAAATAAGATTAAAAAATGGATTTCGACTTAGATGAATATAATTTAAAAATATAAAGGAAAATTTCTTTAGGAATATACACTTTCAACTTTGAAAATCAGTTCTTAAAATTTAAAAAACTACACAAGTAATAAAAAAAATATCCTTGAAAAGAACCTAATAAAATTATAAATAGATATTCAAATAATTAAGGAATAATGATGGTGATAAATTCATTTCATTCCTTATAAGGTCAAAAAATTCCTTTTACACTTTCATTAAAAGTAAAAAACTACCTCATTCAAAAAATGATAAGAAGATTCCATTAAAACCATTTTGTAAAAAGGAAAATCGTGGGTAATAATGTATTTAATAAATAATTTTTGGATTATAAAAATATTTTTTTAATTTTTTTTTCTAAATATGGTTATGGAATAAAGTATTCCCTAATGGAAATATAAACAACCTCGAATAATGATGAGATTGTGAATTAAACCCTTTCCTCATGTATGACTTCATTCATACATATTCAAAACTATTATATAGTAAATACAGATTTATTATACATATATTTAAACACAATACTCATATATTTATATATATTATACCATTTATTGTTTACTTATAATCTTTTATCACTAATTTATTAACAATTATTTATTAAATCATTGTTCCGGGTGACAATTGCTTCGTTTTTCATGTATGTTTTGATTTGGTAGTTCTATTATTTATACTTCTATCGTGGTTCCATAATATCCAAAAAATTATTCATGGTATATATATATATATATAGTAATACATAAAGGCATAGATAGAAAAATGAATTACACCATTCAGGGAGACAATAGGTCGTACGTACGCATGAACACTGTTTTCACTTTTCGAAGGATACAAATAAAAAAAGGTGAATAATAATTAATCTTTTAAGAATAATATTTATGTCATAAATATTATATATTCTCATTATTTCAATCTTTATAACCATCCATGTAAATTGGTGATGAAAAATGAATTACATCTCTATGTGCAGATAGTAATCCATATGTACGTACGATCAATGTTTTCTCTTTTCATAGGATGGAAAAGAGATAGAACATGGATGTAACATAATAATAATAACATCTTAGTTTATTTATAATATTGGAGTCATTTTTATGGTGTTTAAAACACATTAATATGAATTATTTGAAGAAATAAACTTGAAAGAGTCTGTAAAGATGATTACCTCTTCGAAGGAGGACTTCCTTTAGATATCTTCTTAAGGGACATCAGGTTGCTATTTTGGAAGGGAAAGAACCTCAAGAACATAGATAAGGATATTTATAAGAGTAATTGGGTAGGGTTTTGTCTATATAGATGGATTAAAGTGTTTTAAATAAGTAACATAAGAGGTTTCATTATATAATTGAGGTGAGAGGAACTTTTAGAATTTCTTAAAACAATAAATTAATAAAAATTATTTCTCATGTAAAAAGGGGAAAAAATTAATATAATTATAATTTAATGTGAATATAAGTATAAATAATTTGATATTATAAAATTTGGACAAGTTTTGGATATGTTTCCATCCTTATTTTTTAGTTATAACTCTCCTTTAACCCTTTTTACAATTACTATACAATTAAAATTTTCTACCATATAAGGATAAATAATGTTATAATAAAATGCCAAAAAACCCATAAATGGACCATGATAAATTTAATTAACCATATTAAATTAATTTTGATAAATATAATATTTTTATGAATTTTAAATATTTTAATAATGTATTATTTTCTTAAAATATCTATAATTTTTAATTTAGAACTATTCTTTTAGTTTGTCTTTGATAAAATCAATACAAAAATGAATTGGAATAAAATGCATCAAAAACTATATATTATGTTAATTATGTATATAAAAATCACGTTTCACATTATTTATTTTAAATTATATTTTTTAATTATTTTAATATCAATGATTTTATTTTTCCATTAATTTAATAAATACTGCGTCAGGGTTGTGTAAACATTTAAGATATTTATTTCTTGATAGAAAATTAAAAATAAATTACCATGATGAAGATAAATAAATCATACTTCAGAATATTATTTATAACTAAATATATATATATATATATATATATATATATTTATCCTTATTTCAAAAATATTATATTTATTAAAAACAAGAGTGATACATTTTTTACTTTTCTTTGGATTAAAAATTATACTTGTCATAATATAATCCAAATGTAAAGAGGGTCATATAACCAAATATTGGATGATTATGAAAAAAAATTAACACATCTAATAAAATTAATTCAAGTGTTAGGGTCATTTTTATTAATTATAATTTAATTTTTAACCTTAATTACCCAATTTACCCATTATTGTGGTATAAAAAACTACTAAAGTTACTATTCACAATGTCTAAAAATTAAAAAAATAATATTTTCTAAATTTTTAAATACTGATTCCAAATATGGAATCTAATTTTTAAAATTTCAATTATAACAAGTGGTAGAAGTTAATCTAATATTAAAACTCAAAATGTAATAAAAAGAAGTTTTTCAGAAAAATGCCTTTTTAAGTATAAAATGATTTTATACCAAATTCAACCATATAATTGTTTTTAATGAAATAAATTGGATTATTAATAGTATTATCGTAATAATTTCACTTTGAACCAATTTTAAAACATAATGTATTTTTTTAAATGAATGAAATAAAAATACAGTTTTCAATAAAAAGTAGTATTTTCACTATTCATCAGAAAATCATTCTTTTTCAGAAAAATCTCAAAAAATCACAATAAGATAATTTTTATCTCACGATTTCAAAAATTATGTTCATTTTATAAAATAAATTTTCTAAAATTATCAAAAATTAATTATATTATTTTCTCATAAAATATAATAAAAATCATTTTTGAGGAAACCTTATAAAATGGATTTACTAAAATTTGAGTATTTATTTCCAAACAATTAATCAATAAATTTGTATTTATTAATATATCTGTATATATATAAATATTTCATAATATGGTTAATAATATTTACACTCTTCAATTTAACGGCTATGTTATAACAATCATGTTAAAATAATAATATTTTAACAATGTATCACGATTTGTTTAAACTTAGTGTTGTGGGTTGTTTATGTTATGGAACATAACATTACTTTAAAATATTAAGGTTACATGCACTTATGGATATCAAAAAAATTATGATTACTTAAAAAGAAACAAACCATAAAACCTTGGGGATGTTACAGTAATGATGATGATGTGGTTATGGTTGAGAAGATGAGGATGTGGATATGCAGTTATGGGTGGGGGATGAACATAGAAGGGGGGATGGGGTTTATTTACTTCATTTTTACATTACCCTATCAATTTGTTTTATTAATTTTGGATACATGTCATTATGATTATGGATATTTAGTGTTATGTTTGTGAATATATGGTGAGGCAGTATGGTAATACGGTATTACAATTATGGATATGGGGTTATGTGGTTGTATAGATGTGATAATGTGGTATGTGGTAGTGGGATGGTGGATAATTATAGGATTTCATGATATGTGGATATGTACTATATTGTTTAATTATGTAATGAAGTCACAATTGATGTTATATTGTTAATGTTGTTTCATTATCACATCCCTGGCCATTTGGTGAGGGGTTGTCCTACTAACTTTCTATTAGTTTGAGTAAAAGAAGTCTCTAGACTAACTAGAGGGAGTGATTATGAATTAATGATCCCTATTTATTTGTGTATTTTTATGACGATTGTGGTTATAATGATATTTCTTGGTTATTGATTATGAAAATTCTTAGAAACCTTGTTTGGGAAATGGTTGACGGTGTTACGAGAGATGAAGAAAATTTTGGAAAATGGTGTAGAAAATTAAGGTCCATGATTATATTTTTTGTGATTATTTATAATTATATACATGGTTATTATTTTCTTGGTTGATATAACTCTCATATACTATTGAATATTTATTTAACATGGATTTTTTTAGAAAGATGATCATACTAATTACTCCCAAGTGATCACCTCTCCATAGTTTTCTAAGTGTTTTGTGGGATTATTTGAGGAAGATAGTAGTTATTATTCAGGTACCTTTTATGGTGATGGGTTATGATTTGGAGTTTTTAGAGATCATCCTTACATGTATTTTTAGGATTATTTTAAGAGATATAGGTGGAATTTGGGTTTCATGAACTTAGTTGTAGTTTAATGGAATTATTTTAGTGTTGATTGGTGAATTTTTTTATCATTCCTGTGATTTTATAAGGGTAATGTCACCCATACAAGTTTTTTATACCTTCGGTTCTAATATCCAAACTAGGTTCTACTAGAGGAGGGTTTGGGGGTTACTCTAACCTTCATTGAATCCCCCATAGGGGCTCCATCAGGGGAGGGTCATGAAATTCCAGATCTTAAAATTTAGTTTCTTTTTAAACCAGATCTCATATATAATATTTAGTATTTTTTTTCAAAAAAGACATCAATTAAAATAAAGAAAACCACTTCTATATCCCATATATAAAAGAAATTTTAATTCATATGCTTTGATTGCATGGTTCTTCCCATGTAAATTATACTTTTATCATATTTATCCACTCCAAAATTTTATGGTTTGTATAGAGAAATATATTCATGTATTATTCCATGATTCTCAATATATACTTCAGAATCACTTTTTGTGTACTTGGACCCATTATCAAACTAAAATCTCTTTATTACATTCCCATTTTACATTTTAAAATCTCATTGATAATATTAAAACTTCTCAAGATTTTTTTATTTACTCAAAAAGAAATAAGAATAAGTCATATGAGTAAAACTATAAAAAACAATTAATTAATTTTATCTTTTGGTTGATTAAAGACTCCTTGAGAAATATACACCTAAATGTATGAGTTTATTGGCTTCTTCATTTTAATTTTAATTGGTTTTTGAATTTTTTTTCTTCATTTTCCATTTTTAGAAAACATTATAAGTGTTGATTATTTCCTAGTAAAGCTTAAAAATGTTTCTCATATCATTATATTAGACAAGTGTCCCAATATTATTTTATCCCAAATAACCGATTCTTCAATATCATTAAAAGTTTTCTTCTTTCATACTCATGAAATAAGTATTTTTTTCACTATATATATGAAATAAATTTATATTTATCTACCATACTATCATTATTTTTATTCCATTATTCGATAATCTAATGATAAAAATATTCTTTTAAAAAATCACATCATTCCCACCATCACACAATTGAGATACATTCAAAAAATCATGTCTCAAACCATCAAAAAAGAAAACATCCTTTTGAACTTATATTATTCACACCTATTTGAGTGATTTAAATTCCTTTAAAATTTAAATAATTATAATTACCAAAGTTAAATACATATCCATTATATTTATGAATTTCCTTTAAAATAATTTTTATAGTCATGTGTGGCGAACAACCACTATACAAGATCCAAGGCCTTTCATTCTTTGATGCTTTGTATAAAACCTCAACCACCATTTAATACTCTTAATTATCAATATTAATGTGAGTTTTTGAGTTACCTTTTTATTTTAGAAATCATGAATTTTTTTTGGACAATTATTAGTGTAATATCCTTGTTTATCAAACCTACCATAATTTTCCCCTAGGGCGTCGAATATATTTTAAAATTTCAACTTTTCTTTGGGATGAAATGTATGTTTTTAAATTTTATTTTTTGATTTTACACCCCCTAAAACCATAGAATATATTTTATTGAGATAAATACATATTTTAGTAATAATCATATGCCTTTAGACTATACAATCCACAGTACTAACATACCCATTCAAAAATGAATATCCTCACAAGTTATAAATTATGTTCTTCAAAATATGATTGTTGGTGTTTCTATGGTTGTGGAATTTATTTATGTTATTCATACATTACATTAATTTTAGAGTATTTATTTTTAAATTATTTAACTTTAGACTAATAATTCGCTCACATTTCATTTTATAACATTTTTGGAGATTTTTAGTCATACCATTTCATGTATTAATGTGTGTATTATTTTTTTGGTTAAGACTCAATATTCATTCCAATATCATCATCATTACATTTATTTTATTTTCATACTTATGTGTATAAAGTCAGTTATTGCTACATTTTTGGGTAATCATCATGTTTAATAGTGACATTGAAAATTTTATCATATTTTTTTGAATATTGTCTAACTTATTTAATAATATTTTCTAAGAAAAACTAAATTTTATTCAATGAACACTCAGATTTATATAAAATTTCCTCCAGTGAATGAAAATAATCTTATTTTGAAATCAATTTGTCTATTGTAACATTAAGAATATAATATCATTCAATAATAATGGTATTTAGATCACCAATATTTCAAAAATATTTATCTTCTTTTTAAGTATTTATCTTGACATTATATTTTTCACTATATTTTTTTCAATGAGGAAATCACATTTCTAATATTCTCTATTATATTTTTTTAAAACAATAAACTCAATTACCAATTGGAATCGAGTCATATTTTCTCATTAATCATCATCATCTTTACTAATTTCTTATCCACTTGATGATTAAGTAGATTTATTTGATTATTCCATGAAAACTTGAGCATATCCAACCTATGAATCATTCTATACTCTTTAGATTATTTATTCATGATTAAACTTCATGCTTAGATAAAAAAAATTCCACTTACTATGTGAAGTGGATAACCCCTTATATTTAATAAATTTCCTTATACTTTAACCAATTTCCACCACATTTCTCTTCTATGATAATATTTTGGGTTGATCTCCTCATCTTTATCATGATTAATCATGGATAAATTTACTAAAAAATCTACAATATTTATAAAATAAAAATATTTGAATGAATTTTTTACCTTTTATAATTACATTTTCCTCTTTATAATACTTTAGATAAAAAGTACAAAAACTCATTTAGATTCATTCCATATTTTAAAAATTCAAATTATTACTCATGAGAGATATTATATTCATTGATATTTAAGAATTTGGAAGATTTTAAAGAAGTATATTTATTTTACTTCCCTATATTATTCAAGTTGGAACTATTCTAAACTCATAATATATAATGATACTTTTTAGTTTTTTAATTTCAATATCATCGAGGTCTTGATCCTTAAGAGAAGAAATTTTTGTGTCAAATTTATCTAGTTGAATTATCATAAATTTGTTCACAATGATTAAATTCTTAATATATTTTCAACAATTTTAGATAAATTTATAATTTTTGTTCACCCCTATAAATAATTCATCCAAATATTCATCCATATCCATCCATATATCTTTAAATCGAGTATGAAAAGTTTGAAGTCATGTGTCACACCTTTTTATCCCTTTCATGAATATCATGTCAATTATAGCATATTTAAATCACTGTTTTTAATTCATAACTCTTATAAATTAATTATTAGAGAGAATTTAGAGCAATACATTGCATACTCCCACATTTACTTGGAAACTCTATCTTTTAATGATTAACCAGACCTTTTTTAGGTAGATCGACAAAGTTATCTATTATATCAAGACCATCATATACAAATAATAACTGGTATGAAACCATCAAAACATTGTATAAATTAAATCCTTTTTCATAAATCATGGGAACACCTTTTTTTTGAAATAATTCACATTCTTTATGAAAATTATTCAATTAAGAAGAACATTTATCCAATAGAGGACAAACTTAGATCCCCTAGAGCAGGCCTTGCTCATATATTAATATAATATCCTCAAGAATAAACCTACAACCCTTGATTTGATACTAAGTGATGTACCTTAGAAGAGATTGAGAAATACTATGTGTCTTATAATGATATATAGTGTAATATACTGATATTTTAAAAGAACACTATGTTCAATAGCACATATAACACACAATACTGAGTTTAAATGAACCATGAAGTATTATTATATATATGTTATTATTATAACCTAACCATTAAATTAGAGTGTATATATATGAATAACCAAATTTTAAAATATATATGAATTTTAAACTCAATAAAAAGTCTTTACTAATATGTAGTAAATAGTCAGTCAATTTTCCAAAAAATTCATTTGATGCCTCAAAAATATGTTTTCTTCAAAAATGGTTTTTATTATTTTTTTGATAGAATATTATAATTAATTACAGAAACTTTTAGAAATTTTATTTGATAAAAAAGATATACTTTTTATATTTATAATCTCAAAATTATCTTAAGATAATTTTATGAGAATTCTCTAAAAAGTTTTAATTTTCGATAAATATTAAAAAATACTAATTTCAATTCAAACTATCTTTTATTTTAAAGTACTTACAAAGTAGAATTATATTATGGATTAGTTTTAAAATTTAATTAATTTTTTTGATTAAAAATAACCATATAAATATTATTGGAATCAAAATTATACTTGAATTTTGTATAAAAAATTTTTATACTTAGAAGGCATTTTTATAGAAAATTGATTATTATTGCGTTTTGTGGGTTTATTTTAAATTAAATTATAATAACTCTATGAATTGAATTTGATAAAATGGATTAAATATTTGGTATTATAATAAATATTATTAGGTAATAAGTCCAATTTTTTTTCCGTATTAATAGAAACGATAGTAAATTTTTGTTACCATACTAACAGTAAAATGGGTTTTTTTAGAGTTAAAACTAATGTTATGAGGATTCAAGTCCATTAAAACACTTTCCTAAATTCTATTGAATGATTATATTTCATAAATATTCATCCAAAATTATTATTTTTTTCATTTTTTCCATTTATATTTTATTTTCATCTTTATAATAGTTTAAGTGAAGGATAAAGTAAAAGATGTCACTCTTTAGAGTTAATATTTATAATATTTGGTGAAATAGATAATAATAACTTATATTTAGTTATTTATGGTTATTTTAAAAACAAATTATTTATTTCAATTTAAATTTACTTTTAATTTTTAATGATCAAATAATTTTCATAAATGCTTACACAATGCCGACAAAATGCCTATCCAAGTAGTAAAAGATTTTAAAAATCTCTAAAAGTAATTTTTTGGGTGATTTATAGTGAAAAATGTTTTTAGATATATATAACATATTAGTGATGTTTCTAAAATTCTATATTATAACTCCATTGTTATCTTTATGATTTTAAATCAACACTAAATGAATAGTGCCTAAAATGAAATTAATGATATTCTATGTTAAATAACATTTTCTTAAAATATTTAAAAATAATAATAATATTAAAATATGACACATAGGATGATAAATGGATGAAAATTTCATCCCTTGTCCAATTATAAAATAATTATCACCTTATAAGTGAAATTATAACTATTTAATATTGAAAAGGTTATTACCATAGTTATGGTTAAAATTGGTTAACCAAGGGGTTAAGCCAAAAGATAAGGTTCAAAATAATATATAAACCTATAAACAATTGATTTTATGGTTATATTAAGACAAAATTATGCATATATTTTAATTTATTTCATTTTGGAACCATTTTACATGAGATAGAAACATATTATACTATAACATCTCATGAATTCCCAAAAATGCATGTTCACTCCATATAAAAGGGCACCCCTGCAATCTATTAATTAAACCACTTTGATCTATATATATCAAAAACAACCTAAAAAATTATCTTCTAAAATTACATATACATGAATATGATTTTATGTAATTATTAAAATACCATTCCGAGGGTGCTTAAAAAGGAATCTAATAGAGGTCTACCGAAGAATAGGTAATCTTCCAACCTGACCTCTTTCAATTTTTTTCTTCATCCAACTTCTTAAAATATTATTCAACCATAAAAAAATAATAAAATAAGTATATTAAATATACTTATATGTTATTATGTTAATGGAATAACCTATATAGATATCCTTTTTTATCAAATGGGAAATGAAACCATCATTCATGTGTAAGATGAACTACCTCCTCACGAACTGATGCAATTAGTTTTACATAACCACCTCTCATGGATGGTTATACTGATGTATTTAAAGTATATGAATGATATTAATTACATAATTATAATTATATAAATATATTATATAATCTATTTTATTACCTTTATATCCATTGAAAATTGATAATGTCGTTCATCGTACGTGTGGATTACCACCTCCACGAAGTGATGTAATGTTTTACATCACTAAAGTACATGGATGGTATATATAAGTGTATTTAATGATATAATATGATATTATTGTATAATAATCATTTTTAAGGATAAAATGATACTTACCTTATTTCTATCATGTTTGTTAAAAAATTTAAACGTTACTCATGCGTATGTATGACATACCATCTCCTTGATTATAATATAGTTTATTTTCCATAACCATTTTTAATGGTAGGTTTTAAAAGTATAATTGATGTAAAATAATTATAATTGTATCATTATTGTTATTATTTAAATTATGTAAAAATAACTCTTTTTCCCATAGGCAATACACTAATTCCATTTTGAAATTACGAACTGAACATCCTCAAAACACCCGATATGGAATTAACTGATTAAGTGATTGAATATGTCATTAAAATAAATGAAGTAAATGGTTTAATTATAAGTTATTAAAACCATAAAAAGTTATTAATAAATCAAATAAATCATATAATTTTAATATATAGGTGTTAAAGGACACACATAATAAGTATGGACTCGAGATAAGGGATTAGGTCTTAATTTCCCATCATTGAGGTGTGTTTTAATATTATACACATAATTTATTTTATATGGTGAATATAATTAAAATTTACAAGTTATATCAAGAATAAATAATAATTCATGTTATTTTATGTTTTAATTCAAATTATTTCATCCAAGGGTATTTAAATTGAATGTTAATAAGTGGTAAGGGGTTTCTAAATTCAATTTTTGTTCATTGGGATAAACTTATTTTTCATTAACTTTGTTGAGCTTAGATTAGGTGTGAATTTACCTATGATTTTATTTATTTTTAGTTAAATTTATTTCTTGGGGTTTATAATTATTACACAAAATTACTCCATTGATTAAATTTTAAATTCAACGATATGATCTTTGTAAGGATTACTTGTATCATTATTATTTCTTTCGGACATGTCTTGAATGTACACCTACTTCATTTTATAAGTTGTATATGATACCATTTAAAATATTATATTACAAATTTATCATTTATCATGATATTTAAAGTTAATTTATTTTATATATTTCATGAGATATTGATTCAAATATTATAAAAGATATAAGGGTTTTCATGGACTTAATTTGAATTCTTTAAGACACAATTCGTGTTATTCACCATGATTTAAGTTATATTGGGTACATATTTCCCCATGAATTTTCTCTAACATATTATTTCCAAGAAATTATGGTTATTATAGAATCATGTTATGTTCCTTTATTTAATGGATTTTTGAATCAAGCGTTACCTAAGTTGTAATTGTTTCTCATCTCAAAATTCCTTCTTTAAGACATGTTTTGATTGATGGATATACATTCATTTTCATAGTGTATATAATGAAACTTGAAATATAATATCATGACACCTTTTATAATAAAGGTATTTTATATTTATTTTATATTTTCTTTATTTCAAATGTTTTTTTGGGTTTACAAGACTGAAAATGATTTTTATTTAAAAAACATTGTTTTAATGATTTTAAATAATTTTAACCAAACTCTTCCTCCATGTTATTTATCTTATTTAAAGAATATTATTTTCTAAAAATAAATTATTTCTTAAAGATACCTTCCATGATATTTGAACAACTTTTTTAAATGTAAATTTTTATTATTTTCCACATGAGTCACTTTAAAAACTCTTTACAAAAGATTGAAAAAGATGTTTAATTTTAATGTTTACAACACGAATGGATTTTTACATGATAATGAATTGATTTTTTCCAATATTCATGATTTTTTTATAAAATTTTATCAAAATAAAACGGTATTTTCTTATGTTTTCAAGGAAATGTGTAACACCCTAAAATTTTAAAATAATGATATTGTATTCTATATCATGTATGACATAACACACAAAGAAAATAAGGGAATATAATATACAGATACATTAATATATATTTAACATTTTAAATATATTCAATATTTTTTTTGAGATTTATCTGATATGTTTTATAGGAATAATATAAGAAGAAATACAATTTAATGCGTAAAATCTATATTTTTCTAATGGCATTTTTTTCTGAATTTTAATGGCGAACCTATTTTAAAACTGAACTATGGAACTTTTATAAATTTTATATGAAAAAATAAATTTCATTTTTGAAATAATAATATTAGAATTATCTTATGATGAACTTTTGATATTTTTCTATGAAGCATCATTTTTTGAAGAATGGTGAAAACTATTAAATTTTAATTGAAAATTTCTTTTTTTGTTTAAATAATTTATGAGGATAAATTATATTTGAATTGGTTTTAAATTCAAATTAGTTAAATTTTAAATATATTAATCCAATTTAAGTCATTTAAATAATTTTTATTTTAAATTTATAATAAAAAACATAGTGAAATTTTGGATATTTTCACTTTATAAACCTACTTTCTTGTCATGTCTCTGGAATTAGCTTTAGAGTCATTTTAGAAACTTTTTTTGAATTAAATTTATAAAAGTGGTTATAAATATTTAGAATCATTATAAAATTTATAGTTTAATAATTTGAACTTAATTTTTTACCATAATGATTAGTGATTTCAGTTAAAATTAATTACAGTGTTTAAGGTAAGAACAAGTTTACTTAATGATTAAATTTAAAATATAAGGTGTGTAAATGACAAAAAACATACCCAACACCCATTTTATTGAAATATTTAGGCCCTTACCACCACATACTAAATTTTAATGAGATAATGGGATAATATTCAATGAAAGTTACCTATATAATAAATTAAGTAATGAAAAAGTCAAAAAAGGAACCCTCCATTCCTTTAACACTTATAAGGATTTGAGATAGGAAAAAACACCATATTTTTCAGATATGAATATTATTTTTAAAGGTAAATGAGTTTTTTTATCACGATAATTTATTTCAATTTTTTTGAGATGATAAAATTACATTAGACGCTTAACAAATGCCAACACATGGATTATTTAGTCAATAATTAAGTAAAATAAATGATGCTAAAAACATAAAAGAAATGTAAATTTAAATAATTATTATGTTACGTTGTTTTTTAGATGAATATATCATGTTATAGAAATTTGAACTAAATATATTTGAATTCCAATATGGTTTTGTTATTTTTAAATTAAAAATTAAATAAATAATGTCAAAATCGATATTAATATTATTTTACAATAAATTATATTTTATTAAAAGTTTTAAAGAAAAAATAATATTATAAAAATTTATTTTTAAGTGTTAATAAATATAAAATATGGTCCATTCATGGACCAATATATCTCTTATAATTAATATATTGACCCTTAAAAAGTAAAAACTTTACTATCATGGTTCGGGTTAAAGAAGTGTTTTTGCGCGTTACATATGCTTCTATTGAATTAATTTCCAACACGTATGTGATTTTTTTATTATAAATTAGATTTAATATTTTATAATCAGTGGTTATAAATTTTCTACTCTGAGTCAATTTAATTTATTTTTAATGGACGTAATTCAAAAGACTAGTTACCTAAATGAAAAACCAAAATGAATTAAATAAGGAAAATTAAAGACTAAGGAACAAAATGATAAAAAATGCTTTTGTTTTTGGGATTTATGAGTTTTTATCGACCATAATTACCTTTTAATAAATTATTTGTTTATTTTTTAAGAACATATGTTAAGGTAGACCTCTGAATATTGTTTAACTTTTTATATTTACAAGAATGTTACTCATCCTCCACTATAAAATAACATTCATGTTTTACCTTACTCACACATGTAAAGTTGAATTTTCTCATCCAAACCCTGACCAAATAGACTCAAAAAATTCATAAACGCATCCTAAAATCCTCAATTTTGGTAGAAATAAAACCAATTAAGGCTTTTGGTGTGAACCAAAAGGAGTTACCTTAAGAAGAGGTAATGTTATTCAACGATCACTTTTGTTTTACTTCTTCATCCACCCCTTAAATAATTATAAAATCTTGATTATATAACAACATAAGAACACTAAATATAATGATATATTTTTATCTTAAGTGTATACACTAAAACTACACATAGTTCCATCAAATAGGATACGTAATCATCCTTCATGTGTATGGCATACTATAGCCTCACGAACAGATGTTCGTTCTTCCATTGCCAACTTTCAAGGTTCAAAATAATTATGGATTTATAGTTTATAATATATATATATGTATATATAATATAAAATATCATTACTCTTCTATAATTATTATATAACATATACCTTAATTCCTCCCATTTTGTGGAAATACAATAACGTCGTTTGTGGATGAGTGGCCAACCGCCTCCTTAAAGCGATGTGATTTGTTCACACTATACATAGAATTTATTATGTATGGTTTTAATAAAAAAATGTGGAATTTATGAAATAAATATGATACTAATATTATAATATATATATATATATACTATTCACTGTTTTTTAATTAAACAAGAAAATAGGAAAAAACATTCTTATGTACGTACGACCTACCGTCTCTATGAAAAGTGTATTTCATTTCCTATCTCCAAATTTTATGGATTACTCTAAATACATATATAATGAATTTATAATATATTTAAATAATTTTTTAAATTATGGGGATGATGAAGTAATGGTCTAACTTATAGGAACAAAAAATAACAAGTCAAAACCTACTCGAAAAACAAGGCAGTTAACACCCAAAACAATGAAAATAATGAAATATTTTTAACAAATAGGTGATAATATGTTATAAAATAATAATATATAATATTAGAAGAATTATTATTGTCTTTTAATAATTTATTAACATTTTCAAAACCATTATACCTAAGTTTAAAAAAATTTCAACCAAAAAGAAGTGTACGGTAAGAGAATATCATCTCAGTTTTTTACATATGTGTGATAAATGTCATATTCCTCATTTAATTATTTTATCTGGTGTATCAAATGCATATTTTGATATATTATATCCTGAATTATTTTATATTAATGGTATTTAAAAGTTTAATTTTATAATTATTACTTTTTGGGTTTTCGATTCTAATGTTACCATAGTTGTAAGGGGATTGCTTGTCTCACTTTTATTTATGTGAGACTTATGTCATATTCACCACTTACATTTAATGTGTTATGTACATAATTATAGTGAAATTATTTGATTATTATTATCATTAAATATATTTTAATTTACATATCCATTTAAGGATCAATCTTTAATGGGGTTTACAATTTCAAATTTACCAAAGCAGTAATGGATTTTTTTCACAATTTTCCTTCTTTGAGAAGTTTGTTATGTTATACCCTTATCTTATTTTATAAAGTGTATATAAAACTCATTTGACATCATATATCATGAATATATTTATTCTCATGAGGCTATAGGTTTCATTTAATGTTATTCCTATCATGAGGATTATGATTCAAACATTTCAAAGTGGTATGGGACACTTTGAATGTTTAAAGATTATTTTCCTTAAGAATGTTTTTAAATTTATTTTCATTATTTCATAAATGATAATAACCCCTATTCTTACTCCAATTGGTATATTCTGCATCTATACTATCCTTATTATTACTTTGGATGTATTATGATTATTTTTACCAAGGAGAGTATTGACATTCACCTCCTTGAATCATTTTCATAGTCATTAACTTCCCCTAGAGTTATTCATTTTCCAATGACCATTGAATATTAAATTTAGCCAAAATATTAACACTTTTTATAATGGATATTTTTAGTTCCTAAACTATATACCATTTTTACATATGGTGTCTAAATTGAAATTTATTTGATTTATTGTGGAAATATTGATAAATCCATTTCCTTTACTCAAGATGGATATTTGACAAGGCACATTGTTTATTATTTAAATTGATTATTAAATATATGGTTATTTTTTTAGACATGAAGTACATGGGATGGGGATATGTTAATGCAATTCCCTTGATGCATTGATTGTCTCATGGGATGATGTCAGTTGGTGACAAACCCTTTGAAAATTTTTCCAAGGTATTTAAATCAATCTGGATGATATATCTTTATAGTTTCTATATTGAGGATAGATATTGATAGTTCAGATGGGTTTCTACCCATATACTTAAACTTTTTTGATGATAGATCTTGATAGTAACTATCCCGAGGAGATATCTTGATAGCACAAACACCCAACATTATGCATTCCACCATTATTGCAATTCCATGTGATTATTTGATTAATTAGAATATCAACGGTCAAGTTTTGATCTCATGTTATTATTCATATGTAATTATTTTATCATGTTTTATTCTTTCCAAATTGATATGCTCTATCTAGTAGTTTAATGTAATGTATGCTCAGTTATTGACCTTTCCATGTTGATTATTCTCATTGAGTCATTATTTATTTCTTCATAATTAACACTTACTGAGCATTTGAGCTTACCCACATTTTGTTTCCTTTCCCTAGGATTCAAAAAAGTGTACTAAGAAAGACATTCAAGGATATTCTATGTGAAAAAAGGTTTTTACAAAAAAAACTTATTTTTTAATTAGTGTATTCAGTTGTAATGTAAGACTCATGTATGTATCTGGTTTACAAAGAAATACTAAACTATTTATTCCTTCAGGATTTGATTCCTTATAATCATGCCAATGTAATGGTACTAGGAACTAACTATGGAATTATAGGGGTTGGGGTGATATAATTGGTATTAGAAGAAGTTTAGTATAAACCTTTGAAAATAAATTTAAGAAAACATAGATTAGGGAACATAAATCTAATATATACTTTAGTATTATAATATAATCACATATGAATTTATTAAATTAAGAGTTATAGATACCATCACAGGATTATAATATTGAGGTTGATCATAATTTATAATTCTTAAACACCTCTATTTAGGTTTTATGTGATGGAATTCTACCTATATTATGGATATTATAAATGAAATTCATGGCTATATATACCATTAGTTTAGTATATGTTTTAGTGGAAAAGTTATTTTATGAATAATACATTTATATTTTATCGATATAAGTTTAAAGCTATTGATATAATTTTGGGTTGATATATAAATAAAATTATTAGACTTCATAAAAAATATAATTTGTATTGAAAACCCTAGTAAAGATGTTATTTATCGATTAATATCATTTCAAGGATGTCCATCATAATTTTTTGAAAGAATTATAGGAATTATATTAATATAGTTTAGAAAAAGGAAAACCCAATTGGAGGGTGAAAACCCATCACATCCGGAGAGGTGGTCGAGCTTGAACCCATGATCAAAGGATGATAAGGGTTTCATGCCTCTCATTGTCCTACATTAAGTCATGGTTAATCTGTCATTATTTTTAGTTAAAAAACTTAACAAATAAATATTAATGATGAACCAATAGCATTACTTTTGAAGTTTAGCTATTAATATATTAACCATATTGGGTTTGGAAATATTTAGTGATAGAAGAAAATAATTTTCACCCTTTTATGGATTTTACAATCTGTTATAAGTAAGTTCTAGTGCTTTAGGCATTAAAAAAATTCATTTTTTGGATATTTATATACATTGAATTGAAAAATGATTAAATACAACCAAAGGATGAAATTTTTATTTTGAAAGAGAAACATATCAATTAAGTATATTTCCTTATATTCATATATGGTAAAATAATTACTCAACATTAGAAAAATTATCTTAAAAAGATATTATCCTGATACGTTAATTTTTGTTAAACCTAAGGTCATTTAAATCATCACAGATTTATGGATTTAAAGACCTAAAATTTAAATTTTATAATTCACTTTTTTGTGATCAATGAACTCAAAAACTCCCTATATTTATTTTCAAGTTTACTCTAAGCCTATATTTTCACTTTACACTAATGTTATTCTATATAGATACCTAGTTATATGTTATTCTATATGACCATTATACTTCTATTTCTCTTTATTAAGATGATATTTTATTCAAAATTTTATGATGTGGGTTTTCAAAAAAGTAATTTTAAAATGTAAAACCATATATTACTAATATCAAGTTTAAATTATGAGGACACAATTTATTTAAGGTGTGGAGAATTTAAAACTCTGAAATTCTAAAATAAAGATATTGTATTTTATAGCGTGTATGACACGAAACACCAATCGTAGAAGAGAATATAATATCCCATGACTTTAATATATTTTTACCATTTTAAATATATTTATTAATGTGTTTTTAATTTTATCCAATACGTTTGATAGACATAAGATAAAAAAATCCAATTTTGTATATAAAATGTTATATTTTTCTAAAGTCATTTTTTTACATTTTAATGGCACACATAATTTAGAACTAAATTTGGGAAATTTTATAAATTTTTAAGAATTAATAAAATTTATTTTTTAAGAGCAATATAAAAATTAACTTAGGGTTAACTTTTAGTATTTTTCTGTGAAGTTTCATTTTTTGATGAATAGTGAAAAATATTGAATTTTAATTGAAAATTTCTTTTTCATCTAAATAATTTATAAAGTTAAATTATATTTTAAATTGGTTTTAAAGTAAAATTAGTTCAATTGTTTATATATTAATTCAATTTAGGTAATTTAATAAATTTATATTAAATTTAGATATATAAACGTAGTGATCTTTTGGACATTTTCACTTTAAAAACCCGCTTTCCCATCACATATATGAGATTAGATTTAAATTAGTTTTAGCCATTTTTTTGAAATGAATTTAGAAAATGGGTATAAGTATTTGGAATCAGTATAATATTTATATTATAATATTTTCAACTTAATTTTTTACCATAATGATTAGTGAATACAGAAAAAATTTATTATAGTGAATAAGGTAAGAATGAGCTTATTTAATGATTAAACTTAGAATATAAGGTGTGTAAATAACCCAAAACTTTTCCAAAACAAATTTTATGGACATATTTATACCATAAACACCTTAGGGTATATTTTTATGAGTTATTGGGATACTAATCCCTTAAAGTGACCTATATAATAAGTTAAGTAAGGAAAAGACAAAAAAGGAACCTTCCGTTCTATTAACACTTATAAAGCTTTGAGGTAGGGACACAACATCATATTTTCAGCTATAAATATTATTTGGAAATTAAAATGAGTTTTTTATCATTATAATTTATTTTATTTTTTAGAAATGATATAACTACATTAAACGCTTAACAAATGCCAACCCATGGATTATTTGTTTTATAATTAAATAAAACAAATGATGCTAAAAACAATAAAAGTATAGTAAATTTAATGAATTATTGAGTTAAACTAATTTTTTAGATGAATATATAATTTTACAGTACAATTAACTTAATATATTTTAATTCCAATATTTTTTCATATTTATAAATTAAAATCAAATAAATAATGTCAAAATTGATATTAATTTTATTTTACAATAAATTATATTCTATAGAATGATTTAAAATTACTAAAAATCATAACTTATGAAAAGTGATTTTTAAGTGTTAATATATTCAAAAAATTTCCATTCATGGACCAATTTATCTTTTATAATTAATATATTGATCTATAAATAGTAAAAATGTTTCTAGCACAGTTACAATTAAAATAGTATTTTTGCGTGTTGCATACACTTCTATTGAATTAATTTCCAATACATAGGGATTTTTTATCTTATAAATTATATTTAATATTTTAGAGTAAATGGGTATAAATTTTATAATAATTTTCCCAATAATTTAGTCTTAATGAGTTAATTACAAAGGTTAGAAAACTTATTACCTAAATAAAAGATGAAAATGAAAAAAATAAGAAAACTTAAAGACTAAGGAACAAAATGATACAAATGATTTTATTGTTGTGTGGTGTGAGTGTGGATAGACCATAATTATAATTTAATCCATTATTTTTTTGTTTTTGAAGCACATTATGTATGTTAGGTCACCCAATAGTTTTTACCTTTTTTCGTGTTTACAAGAATACCACTCCTCCTCCACTATAAAATGGCATTCACTCTTCCCCTTCCTAAAACCTCTAAAGTGAATTTTGTGCTTCCAAAAACCACCAAAATAAACTCCAAAAATCCCTCCCCTAATCATAGAATACTCAATTTTTGTTGAAATCAAACCAAGGAAGGATCTTATTATAAACCAAAAAAAGATACCCAAAGAAAAAGTAATGCTCTTCAACAAGCACTTTTGTTTTTTTCATTATCCCACCCTTAAATTATTCTTATATATTGATTATATAATAAAATAAGTATCCTAAATATACTGATTTGTTTTTATATTAATTTTATTACCTATATCTACATAAATTTCTATCAAATCGGACACACAATCATCGTTTGTGTGTACCACATACTACTGCCTTGCAAACTGATGCCATTTTTTCTTCCATTACCACCTTTCAAGGTTGGGAAGAATGATGGATTTATATTATATATATGATAAATATTATATTTATAAATTATTTATTCTTATGGAATTATTATATAACTTATACCTTCATTACATAAATTTTGTGGGAATATGATAACATTATTTATGGATGTGTAGTCTACCGCATCCTCAAAGCGATGTGACTCATTGACTCTATACATGTAATGTATTACAGATGATTTTAATAAAATTATGTGGGATATATGACATTAATATGATAATGGAATTATAATATACATATATACTACTTAATTTTTTTTATTTTAATATGAAATAAAATGGAAATAACGTTCATGCGTACGTATGGGATACCATCTCCATGAACGATGTATTTCATTTTACATCTACAAATTATAAGGATTACTATAAATATGAATATACTAAAAATATAAGATATTTAAATCATGTTTTAAATTAATTATATTATTAAATCATGATCTAATTAATAGGAACAAAAAATAACAATTCAAAACATACTCGAAAAAACAAGGAAATTAAATTCGAAACAATGAAAATAATGAAAGTATATTAACAAAAAGATGATAATATGTTATAAAATAATAATATATGACATTATAAATATTATTATGGTTATTTTATAACTTATTGACATTCTTAAAACAATTATACATGAGTTTAAATAATGTTTAACCAAAAATAAGCATAAGGTAAAGGATTTTCATCTCACCTTTTTTACATATGTGAGATAAATGTCCTATTAACCACTTAATTATTTTATGTGGTGTATATACTTCCAATTTTGATATATTATATCATAAATTATTTTATATTAATGGTTTTTTAATGTTACATTTTAAAATTATTACTTATGGGGTTTCTGATTCCCATTTTACCATAGTTTAAAGGGGATTTCTTGTCTCAATTTTATTTCTGCGAGACTTTTCCATTTTCACCACTTATTTTTGTTGTGTTATGTATATAATTAAAATAAAATTATTTAATGATTATTATACTTAAATTTATGGGGATTTATATATCTATTTAACAATCTCTCTTTTATGGGGTTTATAATTTCAATGTTACCGAAGCGGTAATAGATTTTTGTCACAATTTTCCTTCTTTGAGACATTGGTTATGTTATAACCTTATATTCTTTTATGAATTGTATATAATACTACATTGACATGATATATCATAAATATAATTATTCTCATGATATTATAAGATTCATATAATTTTATTACTGTCATGGGGATTGTTATTCAAATGTTTCAATGTGGTATGAGACACTTTGAATGTTTAATGATTTTTTTCCTCAAGAAAGTTTTTATAGGTATTTTATTTATTTCACAAAAAAAACTTTATTATTACTCTAATTGGTATAATATGTATTGATACCATAATTATTATTCATATGGATGGGTTATTATTATTTTGACCAAGGAGAGTATTGACATTCACTTCATTGAATCATTTTCATATTCATTAACTCCAGAGAGTTATTATTGTTCTAATGACAATTGAGTATTAAATTTCCACTAAATATTCACATTATTTATGAAATATATTATTATTTCCTAAACTATATACTATTTTTACATATGGTTTTTACTTTTATGGTTATATGATTTATTGGGGAAATATTGATAAATCCATATCATTTTATCAATATAGATATTTGATATGACACATTATTTGTGATTTAAATTGATTATTAAATATATTAGGAATATTTTGGACATGCAATACATGGGTTGGGGATCTGTTAATGCAAGCCCCTCAATGCATATATCTTCTCATGGGATGACTTCAGTTAGCAATATACCCTTCACATTTGTTTCCAAGTTGTTTAAATCTGTCTGGAGGATAGATATTGATAGTGTATATCTTTAGGATAGATCTTGATAGTTCAGACATGTTTCTACCCATAGACCTAAACTATCTTGGGGATATATCATGATAGTATCTATCTTGAGGATAGATCTTGGTAGATCAGATTTCCAATATTATTCATTCTATCACTATTGTTATTTGATGTGATTAATTGATTAGTTAGAATTTCCATGGTCAAGTTTCAAGATCATGTGATTATTTATATTTAATTATTCGATCATGTTTTATTATTTCCATATTGATTATTTTCTATATAGTTTTTAATGGAATGTGTACTCAGTTATTTAGCTTTCCACATTGATTATGCTCATTGATTTATTATTTCTTCCATCATACTTAACTCTTACCAAGCATTTGAGCTCGCCCTTAGTTTGTATTCTTTACCCAGGATTCCAAGAAGTGTACTAAGAAATATATTAAAGGATATGATAAGAGGGAATAAAGTTATTTTCCAAAAAAATTATTATGTAATTAGTGTATTAAGTTGTAATATAAGACCCGTGTATGTATCTAGTTTAGTAAGACTAATAAACTCTTCAGTCCTTCAATATTTGATTTCTTATAATCATGCCAATGTAATGGTATCATGAATTGGATTTGGGATTATTGGGGTCAGGGTTCTACAAAATGTATAAATTATTCTTTTAAAGTTGTTACCATTTATGACTGCATAGTTTAATTATTCCTATACTTCACTGGGATTGTGATATTATGATACCATCTATCCTCATCATCTAGATAGATTACATTTAATTTTTTTTAAATTTATTATCATGAAATCCATTTCATCCCCACAGGTAAGTCAAATTATAAAGGAATTCAATCTGTTATTAAAATATTGATGATGAAAATGAAATCTTCCATGTGTTATACTCATGTATGGTACTCAGAAATTATTTATGATGTTAGGTGAGATTGATATATCTCATTATGATGGGTGATCCTGATACTACTTATATGATGGGTGAACCTGATATAGATTATATAACGGGTGAGCCAGAAATATCTCTCCAATTCATTGGGTAATGATCCCTATATTTAATGGAAAGAAGGAGGGAGTTAAACATGGATATTTTGTCTTTGAATTTAATTAGGATCTAGTTATTTATGACATATATTATGAATATAATGTTATAAGATACCAACACATTTTATTTATGCTTGATATGAATTTTTTAATGATTCCATCAATCAAGATTGACATCACATATCTCATGATTATTTATTATTATGAATCTTCTCTTATGTTAAAGCATTATTCCATGTTTCATGACTGATAATCTCGATATTTATGGGTATGAATTCTCTTATGTTTTGATCAAGCACATTTATCATGTCATCATACACTTATGATCATGTTATTCTCACTAATGAAATTCAACTGTTAATGCTCATTTTTACACACAATGAGAATTTGAGCTCACCCTTATTATGTTTCCTTTTCCATAGGTTATGAAGAATAAAATTAAATGACTTGTGTTTATAATGGTTTAATGTGTTAATAACTTTATGGGAGATATTTAAGACATAACATGGAATAGGAAAAGCTGGGTATAGTGGAAAAAATAATCATTTTAAGATACATGTATTGTCATGTAAGAGTTTTTCATAATTCTCTAAAACTATAAATCTAAAAGAAACTTTGGTATATAAGTGATCCAATATTTCAGTTTTATGATATATGTTTTGGATGGATAAAATTGGGTAACATTTTTTAGTATAAAATCCATAAATTAAATGCTTATGTTTTTAGCATTGGATCCAAGAGTGCAAGTTCAGGGTTCTTATGGTTGGTATTAAAGAAGTGTTTTATATAACTTTGGTGATTAGAATGTTTCATTTGAGGTTAAATTAAGGGTAATGGATAACATCATTGGTTTACAAGTTTAAGGTTGATAATATGTTCAAAGGCTTAGACACTCCATTTAAGGTTTTAATTATAGGGATTTTGAGGTGATTAATGATATTTTGGGAGATGTTTTATTGGGTAGAGGTATATGAAACCATTATGTTTAAGATGAAGGATTTTTTTAGAAGAATGATATAATTTTTTTGGGGATTTAAGATTAAAGGTATGAGATAAACTTTTAGGTTAAGACATTCTTTAATATTGAGGTCATTGAGGTTAATTGAGATATAGGGTTATTTATTAATGGAATGATCTATGTTGAACCTTTGGTGATATTATTGAATTTTTGAAATCAATGTATTATTTCATCATCTAAATGTTCATTCATTTTTGGAACTATCTTACCTTATGATAACCATAATGGGTTTTTTAAATATATGAGGAATATCCTGTTATCCCTTAATGGATTATGTGATCTATTAGAAGTTTATTTTAGTTCTCCATGAATGAAAAATTCATCTTATTGGAAATAATATAAGATTATGGTGGAAATTGATTAAAGGATGAAATTATAATTTTTAAGTAACTTTATATCCTTATGTTATTTATCTTGATATTAAAGGCATTCCAAAAATCTAGGAAAAGGATCCTAAAATAAAAATTTTATCCTATAACCTTCATTTCTATTGAATTGATGGTATTTTTCACACCTCATTGGTTTATGATTTTGTGGTCATTTAATTTCTCTTGACCATTCAATTTCATATAATCAATGTTCTCCATCACTCTCCAAAATTAGTTAGACATTATTTTGCTTCACTATGTTCATATTTTCACTAATTATCTCCTTTTTGGAAACCTAGCATGTGTTATTCTAGTTGACCTTCATATTTATCTTTCCCTCTTTTCAAGAGGACGTTTCATTAACCCTTTTTAGAATGCGGGATTTTAACAAATTTATTTTAAAATGTCAAAACCTTGATAAATGAGACCAAGTTCAAAATTTTAGGATATCATTTATTAAATGGTTGAGGGTGAAGAATGTAATATCCCATGATTTTAAAGGAATAGTATGTTATAGACCGTATACAACATACAACACCAAGCATAAACAAACCATGAAGTATTATAATCTAAATTTTATAGTTATAACCTAGAAATTAAATTCAAAGGTATGAATAAGATAAATATTTTTTTAAATATATATAAAGTTAATATTCAATAAAAATTTATTTATTCATTCTTAGGAAAAAATCAATCAATTTTATAGTAAAGTCATTTTATGCTTCCAAAATATGTTTTCTTCAAACATGGGATTTATTGTTTTTAATGATACAATATTATAAATAATTTTCAGAAATTTTGAAATTTAATTTGATAAAAAAGACATCATTTTTTGAATTCACCATGTTAGAATTATATTAGTATGATTTTTTTTGTGAATTTTATGAAAAGTGTGATTTTTTCAATGAATAATGAGAAATAACTTTTTTTATTGAAAACTATAATTTCTCTTCAAGTACTTAAAAATTAAAATTATATTTTGGATTAGTTTTAAAATTTAAATTTTTTATTAATAATAATATAATAAATATTACTAGAATCAAAATTATATTTTAATTTGGTATAAAAACATTTTAATACATAAAATGGAATTTTTCTAGAAATTCACTTTTTGTCGTGTTTTGAAAGATTAAATTTAAATTAGATTTTTTCACTTATGTGAACTGAGTTTTTTAAAATAGATTAAATATTTTTATTCATAATAATTAATATTATTTAATAAGGATAACTTATGTTTTGGTCAAAATTAATAGTAACCAAAGTAAATTTTTGTTACCATGATAAATGTAATACAGATTAAATAGGTTTAAAAATAATGTGATAAGACTTAAAATCCATTAAAAACTTGAATTAATTTCTTTGGATGAGTATATTTTATCCATAATCTTATAAACTTCTAAAATTTGGCATTTTGACTCCTTTCAGCTTTAATTTTAACCACTATAATATTTTATGTATAGGATAAAATAAAAAATGTCACTCTCTTGATTTTAATATTTATAATATTTTATGAAATAGATAAAAAATTTATATTAGATTATACATTTTTATCTATAATATAAATTATTCAATTTTATCATGTGTTTTGTTAAAAATTTTAATGAAATAATTATCTAAAATTCTTATGCAACACCAACACAGTGCTCGTAAAAGTAGTAGAAAAATTAAATAAATGATTTAAAAAACACTAAAAGTTATTTTTTTGGGTGAGTTATAGTATCTCATAGTTTTTATAGATATATATAACACATTAAGTCTGTGTTAAAAGTATATATTCAAATTCCATTTTTATTTTGATAACTTTAAAGTAAAAATAAATGAATAGTCTCAAAAATGACATTAATTATATTTTATGAAAAATGATATATTTTTTATATTATTTAAAAATCATAAAAATGTTGAAATAAAAAAATTAGGATGATAAATGATTTTAAATGTAATAAATTTTCCATTTATGAGTCAAATTTCACCATATAAGTAAAATTATGACCTTTAATATTGAAATAGTCATTACAATAGTTAAGGTTGAAATTGGTTAACTGAGGGGTTAAACTAAAAGATAATGTTTAAAATGATATATAGACCTATAAAAAATTAATTTTATGATTATATTAAGATAATATTATCCTTATAATTTAATTAATGTCATTTTGGAGCCATTTTACATTAGTTATACACATATTATATTATAATATTTCATGAATCTCTAAAAATGTATCATCCCTACCTTATAAAAGGACACCGCTAAATTCTCTTCTTTACAACACTTTGAGACATATGTATAAAAATAAACACTACCCAATTATCTTATAATATTAAATTAAAATGTATCATAGGTTATTTTATTCTTAAAATACCATTCTTAGGTTCCTTAATAGGGGATCTAAAGGAGGCATACTGAAGAAGAGGTAATCGTCCAACCCGACCTCTTTCAATTTATTTATTCTTGTACTTAATTAAAATATTATTAAATCATTATGAAATAATAAAATAAGTATATTAAATATTATTATATGTTATTTTTTTATTTAATATCCTATATCCATATTCTCTATCATCAAATAGGTAATGAAATTATCATTTGTGTGTATGGAGGACTACCACCTCGTGAACTGATGTAATTCATTTTCAATAACAGTCTCTAAAAAATGATTATAACTTTGGATTTAATTTATATATATTATATTAATTAAATAATTATAATTTTTAAATATAATATATCATCCATTTTCTTACCTTTCCATCCATTGAAAAATGATAACGTCGTTCATGCGTACATGTACATTATCACCTCCATGAAGTGATGTGATTCATTTTTCCTCATCGAATCACATTTCTAGAATATATAAGTTCATTTAAAGTGGTAATAAAATATTTATGATATAATAATAATTATTTAAAGACAAAATTATACTTACCATTTTTCTACCATGGTCTTTGAAAAAAGGAAATTTTACTCATGAATACGTACAACTTACCGTCTCCATGATTGTAATATAGTTTGTTTTTGATAACCATATTTAATGGATGGTTTTAATAGTATATATGATGTATAAAATTTTTAATTATTCCATTAGTATTATTGTATAGATTATGTAATAATGAAAACTTTGACCATGATCAACACATGAAGTTGTTTTAAAATTTTGAGCCCGACGTCCTCAAAACACGCGATGTGGACTTAACTGATTAAGTAATAAAATATGTACTTAAAATAGATGAACTAAATGGTTTAAGTATAAGGTATTAATCCTTAAAAATGTTCTTATGTAATAATTTAATTGATATAAGTTTGTTATACAAGTGTTAAAGGGAATACATAGAAAGTCTGGACTCGTGGTAAGGGATTTCATCTGAATTTTCCTTTATTGAGGCATTTTTCAATATTATACACATATTTTCATTTATATGTTGTATATAATACCATTTTAAATGTTTTATCATGAATATTTTATATTTCAAGGTATTTTTAGTTTCAATATAAATTATTCTATCCAAGAGTATTTGACTTGAAAGTTACCAAGTGGTAAGGGGTTTCTTAACTCAATTTCCATTCATTAGGTTATACTTCTTCTTTATTGACTATTTTATGCCATGATTATATGTGAATTTAGCTATGATTTTATTATGTTATATTTAAAATTATTTTTATGATTTTATAATTGTTAAACATAATCACTTATTTTATTAAATTTTATCATTAATGATATAATGTTTGATAGGATTATTCTTCTCATTATTCTTTCTTTGGGGCATGTCTTGAATATTCACCTATTTCATTTTATAAGGTGTATATGATTACAATTGAAATATCATATCATGAATGAATAATTTGTCATGATATTTAAATTTTCTTTTAAGTTCTATCATTCATGAGATATTTATTCAAATGTTATAAGTATTGCAAGGGTTTTTATGGTCTCAATTTCAATTCTTTGAGACACAATTCATGTTATGAAAAACGATTTATGTTATATGATGTACTTATTCCCCTTAAAATGGTTTTAACTTGTTATTTTTGGGAAATTATGGTTTTTATTGAATCATGTATTGTTCCATCATTCAATTTATTTTTTTATTGAAGAATTAATTGATTTACAAGGGTTTCTCATCTCAAAGTTCCTTCTTTGAGACATGTTTTGATTAATGCATCTAGATTCATTTATAATTTTTATATAATGAATATTGAAATATAATACCTTGAATATTTTTATACTCAAGGTATTTAATATTACGTTTTAAGTTATTTCTTTCATTTTTTTCTTTTAAAATAATGAAAATGGTATTATTTAAAAATGTTGTTTTAATGTTTTTAAAGACAATTAACAAAAATATCCATCAATGTTTTTTATTTTATTTCAAGAATGTTTTTTATAAAAATAAATTATTTCCTAAATATATTTTCCGTGATATTTGACCTTTTATTTCAAAAGAAAATTTCTTAACATTTTCCACATGTGTTACTTAAGCCTCTCTTTACAAAATATTGAAATGGATTTTTAATTTTAACATTTATGATAAGAATGGATTTTTCCACCATAATGACCTTTATTTTCTTGGAAAATTAATTTATATGTTTTGATGGTTATTTTCAATGAAATGATTTTTACCAATATTCTATAAAATTTATAAAATATTATCAAAAGAAAGGGTTATTTAAAAATGTTTTCAAAGAAATGTTTTTAGCGTTATTTTAAAGGTATTTTCATATATTTCAACCTAATTTAATGAATCCCCTACTTCACTAAAACTATGATCTTTTGATACCATCCATATTCTTTGTCTAGATAACTTATAATGATTCTTTTAAATATATTATCATGAAACTCATTTCAACTACACTTTTAAGTCAAGTTATAAAGAAATGAAATCTATTGTAAAAATATTGATGAAGAAAATGAAAGTTTCCATGTGTTATATTAATTTAAGATACATGAAAATTATCAATGATGATGGTTAATTTAGACATATCTCATGATTATGGGTGATCCCAATACAGCTTTTACTATGGGTGATCTCGATATAGAATATGCTCTGGGTGATCTCGATATAGCTCTCCAATGCATTGGATAATGGTCCTTGTCTTTAAAGGCAAGAAGGAGGAAATTTACCAGTGAGGTTTCTCCTATAGATTTAACTAGGATCTGTTTATTCTTGAAATGGTTTATAAATATAAAATTCCAAGATACCTACAAATTTTATTTATTCCAACAATATGATTTTAAGGATTCATTTGATCAATATTATGTTAAAGTTGGTTTCGTAGAACTAATTACTTTGTATGTTGGATTGCATATAAATTTAATGATATGAGTATTAATATGAATATATTATCACATATTTTTTATTATATATAAAATTTATTTGATAGTGTCTAAGAGTAAATGTCACATTCATAAGTCCATATAATTTCTTTATAATGATGAGAACCTTGACATATTATGATGATATTATTAAATTTAATCTTGTAATTTGATAGTGTACCATGACAGGGCATGTAGTATATAGACTATCATGTGTGAGTACTCATAAGAGTATGAGGCTTCTTCTTAAGATTTTTTCACTTAGTAATCTCCAAGATTATATATAACAAGAATAGACCTGCCAGTAATAATTACTCATGTTTTTGTGTCATCGGATATTCTAATCCATTAGCCTATGAAATGGTCCTCAAACTTTAACATTATCATTAATGCATGTCATGACATTCACAATTATATTTACTAATAAAAAACATCACACCATATATTGGTAGGAATTAGGGCACATTGGGTGTGTCATGAATGATATGTTATTAATGGATAAGTCAATGAATTATTTGTCCCTTCCATTTATGGAAATTGATATGTCATCCCTTTGATTGAAATATTACTGTCACATAAATTTCATATCCATTGCGTAAAAATAATGATTTGTTGCACTAGAACCCATATATCTATTGGAATTTCTTAGAAATTAATAGAGTTTGTGTGAACCACCACTAGAGAGATTTTGTACTTGGATCCTTAAATCATAATGAAGGTAATCTAGAAAAGGGTTTTTGGATGATCAAAATCTACCTCAAAAAAGGATAATTAGATGAGGTAATCATCTCTATCAATATTAAATAAACTAATTATAAATTTATATTGAAAAGATACTATCTTGGGGTTTTGGGAAACTATATATTAAAATAAATTTTAGTATTTCTCCCACCAAAGGGTCTTTTGTTGTGCCTCAACCCTTAAAGTGGAATGAGAGAAACCACATTTTCAACTTATATTTATTTTCTATCTGTTGATAAATATTAACAATAGTAGTTATATTTTTGTATAAATATTATTCATTGTTATTATTATTTTAATTTACATGATTTAATATATTAATCATATTTTTTTAGTGTTTCATTTTATAAACCTTCTAAGAATAGATGAAGAATGGGTTGAGATTCCATCAGGAAGTGCCATAATTTTTGTCTGTAAGACTAGGTTACACGGTTTGTAGCTTGAGTACACATTGTGTATGCAAGTACACTATATCTAGATGTATTTTAGGATACATGACATGCCAAACAAAAACTAAACACAGTGAATTTATTGCACACCACATGTAAACCAGACTAGTCTAGCTCATATGTTTTCAGATTACACAACATGTAGATATAATACACGTCGTGTAGTTTACATGGGTAAGTGGTGAAATTTTCACAATACATGAGGTCAGTATAAATAGTCAAACCATGTGATACTTTCATCTTAGTACATTAATGATATACACAACATGTATCCGGTGGACATAGTGAGTATTTCATCATTTCTCGCATTCTAAATACATGAAGACCCATTCAACGAGTTATGAAGACACATGGAATGAGTGATGAACGAAATATAGCTAGATTGTACACATCATGTTGTCCTAATCAGAGAATACACATAGTTATTATGCAAGTTGATAAGACACATGAAATTTGGACCACACTACATGTTGTAGACCTATAAACACCATGTAGTATAGCCCCGGTACATAACCAAAGCATCATGCATCTAACCTGAGTACACAACAATTGAGGTACATAGTTTGTAGCTCATAAGTATACATAATGTAGTCTCCCAATATAGGATAAAATTTAATTACATTCAATTTAAAAATTTTAGCATTGAAATCTTATTTTATTTATTGGTATACCTATTGTGTTTGATATTTTAATAATGGTTTTGAAGAATTTTAAATACTCATTTAATTTATTGTAATAAATATGTGATTATTATTTTTTCTATTAATTTTCAATGAACTCCTTTAATGAAGGGTATATACAAATGAGTTTGGAATGTTATTAATATGGAAAAAAATTAATTAATTTTTTGATTGATTAATTAATTCAAGTATATTTATCTTGATAGTAAATAATGAATAATAAATGAATGTTAACTAGTTTTAATTTTGTGTATTCATTGCATGTATGAACATTCACGAGCTTGACCAAGACTGATGTATGCATTGGTTATTTTAATTTAAATTATTTTATAGGTTTGTAATTATCTATTATTAAATTAAATTTTATGGCATGTGAGTCATCCTTCCCTCCATTATTATATAGGACCTATGTGTCCAAGGTTAATTATGTAATTTCCCTCATCCAATCCCTTGGTTCACCTCACCTATGTGTGAGTTATAAATACATGTAATTAATGGAGTATCCTAGGGTGCGTGGTGGCAGTTCACGATGGAACCATAATGATGCCAAACAAGATGATATATAAGTGGATTGGTGGAATTTTGTAACTGATGCCAAGGATGGTATAAGATGTTATTGTCCAAGGTAATAGGTAGAATTATTATCCACATAATAAATCAACTAATTGAAAATATCATGATCAAGTCATTATTTATTTATCTATTTCTATCTATGAATTATTTATTTTATGCATGTAAGATTGTGATCACATAAAGAAATGAATTAATCTAAAAAGATTTAATTTAAATTAATGTATTCTGTGTGAATGTTTTATCCAAAATATTTAATTAATTATGTAAAATACACTATATACTAACAAGTCAAGTAAATGATAAAATAAGATAATATTTATGCATAATAAATTAAAAATCCCTCAATTAAATATTAAGTTAGACTTGGACTTCCATTACTTGATTAGGAATGAAATTATCAGAATTAAGTGTTTAAACAAACCTTATTGGGACACTTAATTTTAATGTGGAGTTATTATGAAGTTTGTGGGTTGACTTAGCCATCTTACATCAATTGAAGTATCACCCTCTTGACATTATGTAACTTGCAGTTAGGGGTTATAGAAATGCAACTCATGATTTCCAGATTGAAGAGTTCATTAAAAAGATCAAGGATATGAAATCCTACATTTGGAAAAGATATTCCTAAGTAAATAACCTCATTTGACTAACCCTTGTTGGGGTAATGGTAAATGAAATATAGATATTTTACACTAGAATCACATAGAAATAAAACATTTTTAGTTCAATAGTGAATGATAATGGAACATGATAAAATAGTGGGGGACTTAATATAATTAATTATTATTATGTATTATATAATGTGTAATCAAGAGAATGAATAATAATATACTCTGTTAATATTGTAGAAAAATCCAAGTAGAACCATGAAACCAGTATGATCTTTCCTTAACTCAGGGTATGTCCTCAAAAATAAAAATTTCAATATGTGCTAAAATTGTTTATGAGATGTACTATTATATAGAAAATTGTATTATGTGTTGGGATCGTCTATTTATGTTCTGCCACCCCATATAGTGGGAGAAGGTGAAAAGGTAGCCTACCAGAGATATGTTTGAGATAATTTCTATTTCCTTTGTATTATATTATCAACCATGTTCACAGATTTTATGATACAACATAAATACATAGATTCTTAGACCATAATATCTTATATCTAATCTCATAGGAATGAGTATTAAAGGCTTAAAATAAATAATATTATTAATAAACTATGTTAGTGTAAAATTCCGGTACCAAGGTGAGCTACGAAAGCTAGTGGGCTGGGGATTTACAATTTTTCTATCACTAGAGTGACGATACTTCATAGTCTTTAGTGATCAATCCTCAATACGGTTTGAGAATCCATTTTTGTTTAATTGTATCAAAATAAATATAACAAATGAATAAATCATTACCATTTGATGTTCACACATCTATCGTAAGTAGATGGAATCCTTTGCATGAAGGATTCGACCCTGAATCCCTCTAGATCATCCAAAAATGCTTCTCGAATCTGCGTGCGCACTATTCTTCAGATTCTGGGTGCTAGTGCGAATCTCCGACAATAAATTCAACATAGCGATGATCACCATGATCCTCTAACTTAATTCCATGAAGAATAACTTGGATCGTATGCTTGGATTGAGTGATTATATCTCCAAGATTAAAAATTAGAGATAATCTATCAATTCCAACTGAGTGAATAGTATGCTGGGATATGCTTCTCTCCACTTATATAGTCTAAGTCAAAATACCTGGTTAGGGTTCCCCGAACCCCCTGCAATAAACATCAACTAAAAAAGTGATATAAATAATTAATTATTATGTACTAAATTTCATTATAAATATTATTTATATTTTATCACATACCTCTAATATATATTAAATACATCACATGATAAATTAAGCCATTAACTCAACTCGTAACTCCTAATAATATTAAAAAAACCTGGAATATTATAATAATATTCTTTTATATATTATTAATCCTTGTATTTACTTAATCACTTGTAAATATATGTAACAAATAAATTCAACCCAATTATTATTTACTTGAATAAAAATGAATTTATTTATTTATTATCAATTGATAGAACATGGAAAACACTCAGACTCTATGGTGGGGCCAGAAACATTCTATATCCCTATTCACTAGAGTAGGGATGATTATCAAATGCACTATTGTGTGTGACCCTCTAGTATCTTATCCTAATAACAATGAATAATATCCAGATACCCAAAGTAGATTCTAGAAACCCATCGAGGCCCCTAAAGAGATAAAGAAAATTCATAGTAAGGAGAACTGACCTACGAACACACAATGTGTAATACAATCTCTTTTTCATATGATTTATTATATAGTAGGATGAATAATTGTGTTATAATCCTTTATTTATTTATTTTTTGTTGACCTAACATGGCATACTTACCTTTGACTACCATTTCTATGGATTTATAAAGGTATTAACATCCTAATCAACCAGGCCCAAGATATCTCTTCCTCAACTTGGAAGAAACAAATTCTATCTTAATAATTAAACCAATGTCAAACCACCAATGAAGTACCTAACCCAAAATTCCTCACTGTGACTTCATTGTCATGGGTTTTCCTTGCGTCCAAGTATGTGATCAAATAGAACACATTGATAATGATCTCAAGTCAGGAGACCAAAACACATGTCTATAGATAGGAACAACCAATGACACTTGAAACATGTGGTGTTCCTATTGGTGTGTATATACTCATGATCTCAACTACTATAGATCACCAAGTGAAAACTATATGAGAATATGTCTCAATGATTATAAACCCTAAGAACTTAATAGTTGCACATAATCTGTGTCCTGTCAGTATGATGTATCTGGACCATAGGAAATTACATTAATAGTACTTTCATAGTATTTATAGGTTCTAATTATATCCTAGGATCTACTATAACCCTTTGATATGACATGTAATCAATATAAATTACTATACATATAGTGGACGTAGAATTGTCGACACTATTATAGAAAGATAACACATGTATATATATAAAACCATATGTTGGAACCATGGATGTTCTATGCAGGAATTGGAGTTTGGTTTGTGTTGGTTGTCAATCCTCAGTGGAAGTTTCGAATGTGTGCCAGCAAAGTTTTCATACAGTTCAATCAGACAACAGTATTGAAGGTGGCGTTGTTTCCCAGTGTTTGCCAAATTTATGGGCCTCAAAATCGGAAAATGAAGACATGGATTTTTTGCAAAAGGAGGTGCAAAAAAATAGGAAGTGGTGCGCGAAAAATAAGAGACTTGTGTGAAAAATTTTAGTTGGGCACAAAAAAGAGCAGGATTCGTGAAATGGAGGATCGAGGTTTTTCATGCAAACAATGTTTCGAAATCAGAATATCAAAAAATGGCAAAGGCATGGGTTGCACGAAATATCTGATGATGTGCACGAAAAATGGTATCGGCATGAAAGATTACGCACCAGATGAGAGGTTTTACATGCCATAGTGGTTTTTGCACGCCGGGGTCTTTGACGCCTATAAATATGAGGTGACCCCCTTCATTCCGCAGGTTGGAAGACCTAGAGAAGATCCGAGGTCTGATGCACGAAAAGGATCGTGTAAATGGTCTTGCACGAAATTTTCTGAATTGCGCGGAAAATTTCGGGATGTGCGAAAAATGAAGAGTTGCACGTAAAAATTGGGTTCACACATAAAAGATTCAGTTGCATGAAAAAGGGGGTTTCTGATCGAAATATTTTTCCGCGCGAAAAGTGAAGTTTGCGCGCAATAGGGAGTTTTACGCGCAAAGGGTTTGTGTTGCACATGATTGTCAGTGAAGTTTGTATACACGTTCTGGTTATCTGGTTCAGTGGTTCTGTGCATTCTAGTGTATCTGTTCTGGACTTTGATGCAAGAAGATTCTCGTGCTGAGCAGAGGAAAAGACTTCAATGCAAATCTATTGAAGAGACCTTCATGTCTATAAACTGAGTGGGACTTCACCAAGGGCAGTGAGCCAGGGGGAGTCAATGGGAGTGACCTAAGGGAAGCAGTGAGCTATCCCTGAACCTTTGTAAAGGCAGTGAGCCTGAGATATAGTGATTGTTCCCGAACCATTGTAATCCACAACTAGTGAAGATTAGTGGAATTTGGTATGACCGACAACCTGTCGGCGTATTCTCCTTGGACGTAGCCCTTAGTGGTGAACCAAGTAAAAAGTGTTGTCTTCTCTCTGCATGTGAATGTCTACTTTCTAATCTTATCCATCATATAGGTTTTACAAGTTTCTACCAATGTGGGAACAAGATACTATACTTTAAAAGAAAAAGTTGTCACCCTGATTCACCCCTCCCCTCTCAAGGTGTCCTGGGGTCCTACAAGTGGTATCAGAGGGAGGTTGCTGGTGTTAAATCTGTCCTCTGTCGTCATGGAGAATGCAGTCAATGTCAGGGGAGTCCCTCTCTTCGATGGAAGTAATTTCTAGATTTGGAAGAATATAATGTGATCTCATCTAAGATCCCTTGGAATGGAAGTCCTATTTTCCACTGTCCAAGGTATACATTTTACTGATCCAACAGGGCTGGCCATGATAGATGCCGATAGAAAAATTCTTGATGCTGATGCTAAAGCGCAGAATGCACTAACTGCAGCTCTTTCAGATCAGATCTATGTAAAGGTGATGAGTTGCACCTCAGCAAAGTCTATGTGGTATAAACTTGAAAACATCTATGAAGGAGACAAAAAAGTGAAAGAGGTGAAGCTTCAAGTCTTACACAACAGGTTTGACGATTTAAAGATGCATCCTAATGAGAATGCAGATTCATTCTTCATTCGAATTACTGAAGTAGTAGGAGCAATTAGAGTTCTTGGAGAATAAATCAAAGACATTGATATCGTTAAGAAGATACTGAGAAGACCTCCTCCTATGTACAATGCAAAGGTGTCAGTACTTGAAGAAAGAGATCTATCCAAACTGTCTCTAGATGATCTTTTAAGTAGTCTAGTGGCATATGAGATGAGAGTCAAACCCAAAGATGCCACAACTCGTGTAAGCAAGGAAATGGCATTCAATGCCATGGAAAGACTGAAAATTTCAGAAGATAGTGGTGGTGAAGATGAAGAGGAAAAGGAAATTCTTTCTCTCATCGCCAAGAAGCTGAATAAGGGAAAAGGTAAATTTAAAGGCAAGCTACCTCTAGCATGTTTTCGTTGTGGAAGAGTCGGGCACATTGCCTCTCAGTGCCAAAGAAAGTTTGATGATGATGAAAGAGAATCAGAAGAAATCGAGAAGCCTTAGAGAAGGTTTTTCAAAAAGGGAGACTTCAAATCTGGAAAGAAAATACAAAGGAAGAGTTTTTTCTGTGAAGAGAAAGATGATGATACTGAATTGTGTGAAGAAGAAGAACCAGAATTCAAAGCAGAAAACCATGCTTCCATGATGGCTACCATTGAAAAGTCAGAACCCTTGACCAATAAAGATAGAGATAATCATATTATTTATAATGGTGATTCAAAGACTCAAATTAAGGATGCTTTTTCTAAGCTTCAGAATAAATGTAAGAGATGTAATAAGTGGAATGAAATTGTGGAAGAATCATCAGAATATGTTGATGAGCTTGAATCAGAGATTGAATGACTAGAAGAACTAGTGAGAGTTCAGTCTTCAATCCTTGAAAGCACAGATGCTGTAGTGGAACTAAAGCTTAAAATTTAAGAACAAGCAATGGTCATAAATGACCTTTCATCCAGAATAGAAGAGAAGTCCAATACTATTGAGGGACTTGAGGAAGAAGTTGTTACTCTTAGAAGTAAAATTGAATGTCAATCAACGTCAAATGAGGAAAAGAAGAAAATTCATTTCAGAAGATTCTCAGATGCAGAATTACTAGCAAGAGCCAAGTGTGGTTCAGATGGGGTTGGAAAAATCTTAAGTGATCAAAGACCCACTTACATGGGAAAGAGTGGAAATGGCTGTGAAGTTGAGACATCAACAGCTAGAAGTAAAGAGAGCCAAAATGACAACAGGATGAAAGTTGGACATGCTGAAACATTACCTAAAATTCTGAAAAAGGAACGCTCAGCCCAAACTAAAAGAAGAACTGAAAATTATCCTCAAACATTCAGAAATGACAGACAATTAAACTATTCTCCCAAGGAAGAAGGCATGAGGAGAAATTCAAGTGAAAAGACATTTCCTCTCATGAAGTGCCAGTTCTGTGGTTATCTCGGCCATACCTTGTCATACTACGAAGAGGCAAGGAGCTACTTGAATGGGGAAGATCTGGGAAGTCAAAAAAGGAGACTGATTTCATATCCTCCATCTTATAGAAGAAATAACTTCTATGGTTACTGTTTTAATTGTTCTAACTTTGGCCATAAAGCTATGTATTGCAGGTAGTAGTACGACAGGACAAATTCATACAACACTCAAAGGCAGGCCAGTTTTCATCCTCCTGATGATGTTGTTCTCACAAATAGTTTTTCACCTATGTAAGAAGATTATGGGTATGAAGAATCAGATTATGTGGAAGAAAGTATTAAAAGTCCATCAGTATCCTATTCTCAATCCAATATCTCATGGAAATAGAAGAAGAAGATCGAGAAATCCAATCTTGCAGAAGTATCCCTCAAAGCTACAAAGAGCAGCAGCACCTGGATCCTAGATAGTGGATTTTCTTCCAATATGACGGGAAATACTGAACTTTTGAAGAACATTGAAAATAAGGTTGATGGAATAGTACAGTTTGGTAATGATGGTGCTTCGAAGATTAAAGGTAGTGGGAATACTGCTCTCGCCAATGGGGATCTGAAGAAGACTGAAGTTCTTTATGTGGACAGTCTACGCCAGCATCTTCTTAGTGTAAGTCAACTCTGTGACTCATGGATCATAGTAACCTTCAATCAAAAAGGCTGCACTATAAAAGGAAAAACATGGAATTCTCTTATGAAAGGATGTAGAACAGATGGAAACTTATATCAGGTTGACAACAAAGTGAACTCTTGTTATTTGTTTGTTGAAGAAGAAAACAATTTGTGGCATCGATGGCTAGGGAACATTAACCAAAAAGACATGGAAAAGATATATAAGCTGAAGATAGTTATGGATATTCCCATTCTAAAACGTGAACGTGAAAAGTCTTGTGATGCTTGTATTTGTGGGAAGATGGTCTGTAATTCATATCGGCCAAAGAATAAAAGGGAATCACATCTTATTGATCTCATTCATACTGACGTATGTGGCCCAATACATGTTGCTGGAACCTATGGAGAAAGGTACTTCTTCCTCTTCATTGATGATTATAGCAGAATGGCTTGTGTAATGGTGATTCACAGGAAGAGACAAGTACTTGATTGCATGAAAACTTATCATCGGATTGCTGATATTGATACTGGATGGTCAATAAAAGTCCTGCGATCTGAAAATGGAGGGGAATACACGTCCATCGAGTATGAAACTTACCTAGGAAAACATGGAATACAACATGAGGCAGCTGCTGTGAGAACTCCACAACAAAATGGAGTTGTTGAGCATCGAAATCGACAGGTCAACAATATGGCCAGGACTATGTTGATTGAGAGTGGTATCTCTCGCCATTACTGGAAGGAGTCTGTTGAAGCTGCAGTGCACATTCAGAATCGAACAGGGCTCTATATGAGAGAAACAAAGACACCATACGAATTGTGGAATGGAAGGAAGCCTTCTTTGAAATACTTTCAGGTTTTCGGAAGCAAATGTTTCATTCGGAATAAAGAAAGAAACCAAGGAAAGTTTGGTGACAATTCTGATAAAGGAATTTTTCTTGGGTATCCAATGAATAGCAAAGCTTACAAGTGTTTCAATAAACTCTTGGGGAGGATTTTGGAAAGCAACGATGTTAAAATCATTGAAGGAAAAAACCCCAAAAGTTTCAAATAGTACCTATGCTGATGAGATAAAAGATGAGAATGAATATGAACATGGAATAAATACAAATACAGAAATAGAGGAAGGTGTACAAAACACTCAGGGGTCACATCATGATGTTGACTCAGATGAATAATCTGAAGAGGAAATCTTGGATAGTGAGAATGTGACTGAACCTCACAAGAGAAATCGAAGAGCAGAGATTGATCCATCTAACATAATTGGAGACAAGAATGCACCCACACAGAAAAGAAGGATGAGGAATAACACACCTTCTGCATTTCTGTCAGTTGTGGAGCCATCCTCATTTGAAGAAGCTGCAAAGGATGAATCCTGGGTGAAATCCATGAATGAAGAGTTAGATCAGATTGACAAGAATCAGACATGGGATCTTTTCCAGAGACCCAAAGGTCACAATGTGATTGGAACAAAAATGGATATTCAAGAACAAGTTTGATGATCATGGAAGTGTTATCAGAAACAAGGCTCGACTGGTATGTAAAGGGTATTCTCAGATTGAAGGTGTTGATGTTGAATAAACCTTTTCTCCAGTGGCTAGACTGGAGTCAATCAGGATGTTCCTTTCCATGGCTCTCCAGAAAGGATATAATGTATATCAAATGGATGTCAAGACAACATTTTTAAATTGTGTACTCGAAGAAGAAGTCTACATTGAACAACCAGTGGGTTTTCTTCTTGGTGCTGATGAATCAAAGGTCTGCAAGCTAAAGAAAGCACTTTATGGCTTGAAACAGGCACCACGGGCGTGGTACTCCAGACTAGATTCTTATCTCAAGAATCTGGTATTCAAAAGAGGAGGAGTAGATCACAATCTCTATATGAAGAATTCTCTGAAAGATCAGTTCATGGTTCTCGTTTACGTCGATGACATTATATTTGTTGGCAGCAGGCAGAAATCAGTGGATGAATTTTCCAATCATATGAAATCAGAATTTGAAATGTCAATGATTGGGGAGCTCACATATTTCTTGGGACTGCAGGTGACTCAAAGGAAAGACTACACTTTTATCTCTCAGGAAAAGTATGCAAGAGAGCTGCTGAAGAAGTTTAATATGCAAGACTCCAAACCAGTGTCAACTCCGATTGCAGTTGGAACCAAACATGGAAAGCATGAGAATGAGAAATCTGTAGATCCCACCATGTACAAGAGGATCATTGGGAGCCTACTGTACCTGACAGCTACACAACCAGATATTGTCTTTGCCACATGTCTTGCAGCCCGCTTTCAGATTAATCCAAAGGAGGAACATTTTGAAGCAGTAAAAAGAATCATGAGGTATATTCAAGGTACTCAAAATTATGGCTTATAATTTGCTGTAGGAAGGGACTGTGAATTATCAGCATTTTCATATGCTGACTGGGCTGGCGATGTTGTGGACAGAAAATCCACCAGTGGTGGAGCATTCTTTTTTGGTAATAACTGTGTTGGCTGGTTGAGCAAGAAACAAGAAAGTACTTCTCTTAGTACTGCTAAAGCTGAGTATATATCTGCCACAAAGGAATGCACACAACTTCTATGGATGAAGCAACAACTAACAAACATTGGTGATGAGGTGAATCAACCAATGGTAATTTACTGTGATAACAAGAGTGCAATTGATCTCACGAAGAATCCGGTTCATCATTCTCGTACAAAACATATTGAAATCAGGTATCACTTTATCAAAGAAAAATTTGAGCAAGGGGTCATTAAAATGGATCACGTGGGAACTGATGACCAAGTAGCTGATATCCTGACAAAACCACTATCAGTAGTTTTGTTTAAAAATCATCGGTTGAACCTCGGTGTTCAACCACCTCCTACCGCATAAGGAAATTCCGAAATCCCCTCTCCTCGATTATGGTAACTCTTTCTATCTGTTTATGGCTATGATGCAGGTTTATGGGGGAGATACTATCCAGGGGGAGTACGGTTTGAGCTGAACATTGATTAATTTACCGGCCTTTGGGTTTATTGTCAATGGGGGAGAAAGGAAAGGAATAAATTCAGGAATTCAGGATTGTCTGTGGACATGTAATGCTTCTATGACATGATGAGAATTCTGTGTCGGTGATAGGATGAGAATTCAGGATTGTCTGTGGACATGTAATGCTTCTGTGACACGATGAGAATTCTGTGTCGGTGATAGGATGAGACAGAATTAACACTGTAAGAAAATTTCTTGAGCATCTTTGATCATTCCAAAACACGGGAACCCAATTCAAGCTTCCTCTCTTGTTTTCTACACCGAGCAATGATCACGTAGACTTAGAGTGTTGGATGAGTTGATCCATGCATTTTTGGTATGAATGTGGATGGTGATATATTGAATTTATTTGGTGATTTCCAACAAACCCAAAGGGGGAGATTATTGGAACCATGGCTGTTATATGCAGAAATTGGAGTTTGGTTTGTGTTTGTTGTCAATCCTCAGTAGAAGTTTCGAATGTGTGCCAGAAAAGTGATCATACAGTTCAGGTAGACAACAGTATTGAAGGTGGCACTGTTTCCCAGTGTTTTCCAAATTTATGGGCTTCAAAATCGGAAAATAAAGACATGGATTGTCTGCAAAAGGAGGTGCGCACAAAGAGGAAGTGGTGCACGAAAAATAAAAGACTTGCGCAAAAAATTTGAGTTGGGCGTGAAAAAGAGTGGGATTCACAAAATGGAGGATCGAGGTTTTTCGCGCAAACATTGTTTCGGAATCAGAACGTCAAAAAACGACAAAGGCATGGGTTGCACGAAATATCTGATGATGTGCGCGAAAAACGATATCGGCACGAAAGATTACGCGCCAGATGTGAGGTTTTACGTGCCATAGTGGTTTTTGCGTGCGAGGGTCTTTGGCGCCTATAAATATGAGGTGACCCCCTTCATTCCACAGGTTGGAAGACCTAGAGAAGATCCGAGGTCTGATGCGCGAAAAGGATCGCGTAAATGGTCTTTCGCTAAATTTTCTGGATTGCGCGGAAAATTTCGTGATGTGTGAAAAATTAAGAGTTGCACGTAAAAATTGCGTTCGCACATAAAATATTCAGTTGCGCGAAAAAGGGGGTTTCTGCGCGAAATATTTTTCCGCGCGAAATGTGAAGTTTGCGCGCAATAAGGAGTTTTTGCGCACAAAGGGTTGGTGTTGCATGCGATTGTCTGTGAAGTTTGTCTGCACGTTCTGGTTATCTGGTTTAGTGGTTCTGTGTGTTCTAGTGCATCTATTCCGGAATTCGATGCAAGCAGAGTCTCATGCTGAGCAGAGGCAAATACGTCAATGCAAATCTATTGAAGAGACCTTCACATCTATAAACTAAGTGGGACTTCACCTAGGGCAGTGAGCCAGGGGGAGTCAACGAGAGTGACCCGAGGGAAGCAGTGAGCTATCCATGAACCTTTGTAAAGGTAGTGAGCCTGGGACATAGTGATTGTTCCCAAACCATTGTAATCCACAACTAGTGAAGATTAGTAGAATTTGGTACGACCGAAAACCTGTCGGTGTATGCTCCTTGGACTTAGACCTCAGTGGTGAACCAAGTAAAAAGTGTTTTGTCTTCTCTCTGCATGTGAATGTCTGCTTTCTAATCTTATCCATCATACAGTTTTTACAAGTTTCTACCAACGTGGGAACAAGATCCTATACTTTAAAAGAAAAAGTTGTCACCCTGATTCACCCCTCCCCTCTTAGGGTGTCCTGGGGTCCTACACTATATACATGTAGTGGTAATAAAATTACATCACATGTCGGGTCTAGGGAACCCGCTTTCAACACTCACACTTAAACTGGAGCCAATTGATAATAATTCTCAATATGATAGCTCTCACATGAGAATAACACTTCTCCAATGATATGGATTTAGTCATAGGGTCTTACATATTGTCCTATAAGTATAATATGCTAACTATAACTTCTCCTCTCTATGTAAAATCCCTCAATAGATGAAGCTTTTAAAGTATATGATTTGTCCTCTGGCGTGACCTTGGATCCTTGGAAAACACCACAACTGCAGTGATGTCACAATAAACTAAAACATTCCCTACACTTCTAGGCACAACACCAATGTCTGAGACAAAGTTTCATATCTATACTTCTTCATTTTCTACATCCCAATGTGTTATATACTCAGATCCTACTGTAGAATTGGTGACCACAGATTACTTCGAGCTTCTAAAGATCACTACACCACTATTTAAGAAAACGATATAGTCTAAATTTGATTTCAGATCATCAAGGTCTTTCTAGAAACTAGTATCAGTGTATCCTCTCACTACTAGTTCCTCAAATCCTCTATAAACTAGGAATATATCCTTTGTACACCTCAAATACTTTTGGATTTTTTGATAGCTTCCTAGTGCATCTGTCCTAGATTATCTTGATATCTAACCACTATTCTTAAATTAAAGGCAATATCAAACCTAGTACATAGTATGGAACACATGATATATCCCACATCCAATCCATAAGGGATTTTAATAATTCTTTTAATCTCATACTATGCTTGTGGAAACATTTTCTTGGAGAGATTGATACCATGTGACATGGAAAACAACCCCCTCTTAGATTATTCCATATTTTACCTTTTGAGTACCTTGTCAATATATGTATTTTGAATTATCCCAAACATCTTCTATGATCTCTCTTGATATATCTTGATCCATAGAATGTAGGATACTTCTCCTAAGTCTTTCATGGAGAAAAATTCATTTAACCAAGTCTTAAGGGACTTTAAGACATGCAATTAATTTCCCATAATTAATATTTCATAAAAATATAATAGTAAAAAAATGATGAAATTCCAAGTAATCTTATTATATAAACAAGGATCACTTTCATTATTAACAAAACCAAATTCTCTTTTGGCCTTATCAAAATAAAAATTCCATGATTGTGATGCCTTATTTAACCCATAAATTGATCTTTGAAAATTTCACACATTATATGAAATATTTGACCTATTTAACCCTTCAAGTTGAGTCATATAGATGTATTAAACAAACTTCCCATATGGATTTTTTTTGAAATAAATTTTCGAAATATCATATTCATGGATTTCTGCTATTTAAATAAATATTTTGATGGATTTTAGCATTTCTAATAGCGAAATGGTTTTATCATAGTCGATGCATTAACATTTTCTGAAACCCTTAACTGCTAGTCTTACTTTATAGGTATTAACCTTAATATAAATGTCCATATTTTTCTTGAGTACTTATTTTCACCCAATGGGTTTTACATTAGCTAGAGGGTCCACTAAAATCCTAACATGATTTTGGTACATGGAATCCATCTCAAAATGCATGGAATTGTTCTCTTTAACATCATATTTGTCTTTTACTTCTTCCTTATAGGTTATAGGTTCATCATCCTCAAGGAGTAATGTGTCACCTGACTTCGAGAAAAGTAAACCATAACACACTAGTTCTCTAACCACTTGAGTAGACCTATATAGTACTTATGTCTCAAGAACTTATTCATCTCCACTATCTCTTATGGAGATTGTTCCCATACCAACTCCAGTACATCTTGAGAATTAACTTCATATAATTCAATTTTGATCCCAATATTTCCATTGTAAATGTGTTCCCTTTCTAGAAATATGGATTTTATTTCCATAATCGCATTTCTATTTGAAGGGTTATATAGGTAATACACTTTGGTTTTGTTAGGATAACCTATAAAGACACACTTCAAGCTTTGGGATTTTAATTTTTCACTAGGTTTAGACTGGAAAAAATCCTTGCATCCCTATACATGTTTGTGAGGCTGATTAGGTTTCCTTCCATACCACAACTCTTATATAATCACATATTTATCTTTTTGGTACTCGGTTAAGGGTATATGCCTCTATCTACAAGGCGTATCCCCAAAAGGATAAAGTGAGAGTTGTCTGACTCATCATTAATCTAACAATGTCTAGGAATTTCCTATTATTTCTTTCAATAACACCATTACACTATGGTGTATAAGGAGGATTGAATTGGGATATAATCCCACACTCTTTAAAGTGATCAGTGAAATCTTGATTAAGATACTCTCCTCCTCGGTCTGAGGGGAGTGCCATAATCTTCATACCAAGCTGGTTTTCTGCTTCATGTAGATAATGCTTAAACATCTTAAAGGAATTATACTTATACCACATTAAGTATATATATCTATACCTACTATATTTATTTGTAAAAGTAATGATGTATGAAAACCCACCCCTTTCCTCTACTAGGAATAGACCACATATTTCAGTATAAATTAATTCTAATAATTCATTGGCTCTTTCTCCCTTCCCATAGAAGGGTGATTTGGTCATTTTACCTTGTAGAAAAATGTGACATACATCAAAGGGTTTTAAATGAACCAAGTATAAATACCATGACTTATTTAATTACTAAAATCTCTTATTTTTTACACGAACTATCCTAAAATTCCATAGGCAGGTATTATATGAGTCATGATTGTTGGTTTTGTCATTGATTTTCATTATCGAGTATTCAAGTTCCTATATATATAATACATTGTTAAGATGATCCATACCATAACACATTTTATCCTTATATAAGTGAAAAAATTTATTTCCAAACATGAAATAAAATACAATTTTTTCCAAACATGACACTAAGATTAGTTTTTCAAGATGAAAAGGGTACATAAGAAAAATTATTTATTACAAGAACCAAACCACTAGGAAATGTATTGTGATAATCTCACACTACCAATGATACTAGATACACAACATTTTAAGCTCAGAGATCAACTTCACCTTTTGAAATATTCTTAAATATACTTGGTTCCTATATATTAATACATATTTGTGAGCTACATGTCGTATCCAATACCTAACTTGTAGATAATGAATGATTTAATTCAATAAAAAATACCTGAAGTAGAAGCATCACCTTTCTTCTTATTCCCATCTCAATTTTTTTTCATTCAATGGCCTTTCATGCCACACTGAAAGAATACATCCTCATACATGTTTATCTGTCTCTATATCCTTGGTTTCTTGGAAGGAGGGTTCATATGTGTCTTTTTCCCAGACTTATCCTTATACACCTTAGTCTTTCCCATCTTCCTCTTATTCACCATAAGGATGAAAGAATTGGTATTCTTCATATCCTTATAAGCTTGGATAAATAAATCCAAAATATTTGGGAGCGACTTTATCATGTTATTCATATTGTAATTGACAATGAAAGATGAAAATCATGGCGTTAAGGAAGAAAGAATGAGATCAATCAGTAGTTATTGATTCTGTGTGAACCCAGGGGATTAAAGACTCTTAATGAACTTGATCATTTTGTGCACATGACCATCTGCTTGATTCCCTTCTTCTATCCTTCACCTATATAGGGAACTATATATCTCATACCTTTATTTCTTAGATCTCTCCAAGAATAATTCTTTTAGATGAGTCAACATCTTGTAGGAATCTTTCTCCTCATGCATTTTCTGTAATTTAATAGACATAGATGAAAACATGATGCACTAAACATCTAGTGCATCATCTACATTATTTTTTCATTTTTATTTATCCTCACTACTTTCTCCCTAAGAGGATCAATAAGAAGTGGGGACTCCAACACATATATTTTCTTTTGCTGGTGTAGTACTATGCACAAGCTCTTATACCACTCCTGGAAGTTATGGCCGGTCAAGATATTTCCATTATCCAGTATTTATCATAGTGATAATGTACTAGTGGTGTTGATTTCCATTTTAAATTTACAAGAAATAAATTTTAGCAGCCAATAATTTATCTTGATTTCATTTTAGAAATTTGTGATTAATTAATTATTATATCATTTAAATGACTCCCACTATTTTATTGAACCTTAATAGCCCTCACTATTAGATTCAGAATACTCTGTCGCTTGAGTATTATAATAGAAAGGATCTTGGAAACATCTCATCATAGTATACAAACTTTGGATACACCACTACTTGGAGAGTTTCTAGGTAGGCTCTTGGTTGGTCAACTGCATTAACTCGTGGTTCCTTGAACTATTGAGTAATGTTACAGCTTATTGGAATCATAACTTGATTCCCTCAATTCCTTGCCTCTAAAGTGATAGAAAGATATCTTTAGATACTTCTTTTCTACAAAATATAGTCAAGTTGACCCATTACTCTTATTAGAACACCACGGTAGTAGGAGGCACCCTCAATATTGGCTGATGAGGACCCCAAAGACTTGATTTTGGTCAAATTTGAGTAATGTAAGTCTTTAAAAATTGATATATCTTTGAGGTATTTTATCATTTATTAATGAATATAATCCATTTCTATTAAATATGATCAATCTTTATTGTCATACTCACAACTGAACATGAAATAAAAAAACATATTCCACATATTTATTCATTTTATCTTGTTTATAATTTTGTGTGATCATGTAATAATCATGAACTTGCATAAAATAATAAATGATGATTAAAATAAGTAATTCTACATGAATATTCTTGAGCATCGAATTATGATCGATCTCTAACAAATCAATCTTGACCTAAGGGGTTTTATACCTGAATCAACTCCTGACTCATTTCGCAGCTCGCCCCCAGTCCCATGAATTCGCTTCCCATCTGGAATACCACCTTGACTTGGCGTGGTACAAATATTAAAACATCATCATGTATATAAACATTTACTCACATATAGTTGAGGGGGTCTAGGGGTGGAATATACAATAGATGCATTGGATTCCCATACACTTATACATATTTGAATGAAAATAAGATGATTCAAAAAACTTCATTAAATCAACTACCTATTACAGTCACTACACACAATAAATAATTAAATAATCCATATATACATGGGCCGATCACTAGCTCAAGACCAGTCAGTAATAATGTTAAACGCGCAATAAAAATAAATTGTGATAAATTTAAAAATTAAGAGGGTATTGAAATAAATTAAATGAATTTAAATAATTTAAAATAATTTATTTTATACAGTTCCAACATTAATTTAAATCTAAATCCAAAAATTAAATTAAAACCTTCAATTTTAATTAAATTTAAAATTAAATTAATATTTTGGATTATAAGAAATATTAAAACAAAATTTATTTTAATTATTTAAATTTAAAACTAAAATTAAATCAAAAAAATTAATTATTTTTTATCATTAATTTCACCAAGGTCATGAAAAACTCCTCCCTATCTCATTGTGGGCCAATCCATAGCTCCTCAGACTATTATTGATCCATACAAACCCAAAATAGTGCTATTCTAGGATAGGTAGGTTGTCCCAGACCCATTATGGGTTGGGAGGATTCGTCCAAACCTATTTTGGGGTAAATCGTGTCTGGATGGACCAATGTAGGTTGAAACAAGTTACTTTAGGGCAGCCGGGAAGCATGACGATGAGGTTCTCATGTAGTGTGGTGTCTAGGGATTCATTGGGACAAAGGAGCACTGATGGTTGATGGGAGGACCATGGGAAGGTGGAACAAGACTAACAGGGTAAGATGAATGCCACCTGAAGGGGAACCCTTACATGATTTCTATGCCCAAGGCACAAGGCCCGACACAAATTGAAGGCCAATACATGACCCGAAGGCCCAGAGGCATACTATGCCCATTACATGACCTCTTTTACCAACCCACTAGAACTGCCCCTCCCCAGCTTCGGCATCATTTATTTCATAGCTCCCCACCTTGCATTGCTAGTCAACAATCATTACCCCGTACAAAGCTACACGGTGCTTGGTCGTGATCACGGTTTCCATACCCTCACATTATTCCAATATAGTTATCTTTTCATATGGTGACTGCTACTCTTTCTCTCATACTCTTCTACGGCCTGCTCTGTGTGAACTGGGTTACTCCATGGTCTCTCTAGCATAAAGGCCTTGAGGCCGGAAGTCCTTTGAAAAACCGAATGCCCTGAGACCCTTAGGCCCAAACCAGTGGACCGAAGGCCCAAATTGGGTGAATAGTTCAGGCTGCTACAGTACCGAACAGTATCCACTACAATATTACTTCAGTAACCCGGAAATTCACCTCTACCTGGTTTCAAACCTAGGTCTCTTGGATTCTAAGAAGGAGCCCTTACCACTCAGGTATGAGCTTGTTGGCCCGATGGGTGGGAAACTAGTATATTTATATCCAACTATGCAGTAGTGGTAAAGCTTCACTAGCTTGGATGTGGGTAGTGGTGGGGTGTAGAATGGTCGTGGGACAAGATCTGGTGCCCAAACCCTTGAGTCATGGTGGATGGAGAGGGCACATATGATCAGAGAATGAGGGGAATCCAGACAAAAGGGTGGGAGGTAGGTCCATGGGGTGGCTAGCCAATACGAAGGGAGGAGACAGAGGTGGGTGCAGTTGGGTTTGGATAAGGAGGGATGGTATTGGCTCAAGAACCAGGCGAGGGGATAGATCACTCACACAAGGAGAAGAAGTTGGAAGGAGTAGACCCCAACTGAATGGGTCTTCAATCCCCTTTTTATTTTTGTTCTCAAAGTCAGGCCATCAGACCCATAAGTAGAGAAATAATAGAAATATTCACATAAATCCTCATCGCTAACTTTAAAAAATATCCATACTATTTTGTGTTATTGTGAGGGAAAAAAATATTATACTATATAATATTATATTTCACTCTCGATAGAATTATTGGGTCACTGCTGTAGGAGCTATAGTGACTGAATTCTAACATTTTTAAGAACCCGAGTAAAAATAAACATATTAATATAACGTGTTCATCAAAAAAGTTTAATATTATGAAAAATATTTAATCTGATAAAAATCATGCTCATCCACATTTTTTTAAATGACCATAACTTGGCCATCTGAAGTCATATTGATACACAATCATATTTTTTAGGACTTTTTTAATCGTTATACTTGAAAATTTAATGAAAAATAATTTTCTAGGCTCATAAAAACCACAAGAGCTCTCGGATACAAATTTTTGGTGATAGGGTGTGCAGTGAAAAACGTTGGGATGAGAATTCTAAATTTTTCTATCACCAGAGTGAAGATACTTCATCATCTTTGGTGATCCAACCCTAGTACGGTCTTAGGATCCCACATGATTTAATCAGAGAATAATAAATAAAAAAAAATGAAAAACCTCATTATGATTTGAAGCATGCACTTCCTTCAAAATTTTCTAACATCCGTTGCGTGATGTTTACAATATTGAATCCCTATTGATCATCCACACATGCCTCTCAAATCTCCATGCATACTGTTTTTCATATTCTGGGTGCTAGCATGAATCTACGATGATCACTTCGATGTAGATACAATCACCATGATCCTCTACCTTTGTTCCACAATGATGATCTTGGATTGTATGACTAGATTGAGAAATTCCCTCTCTAGGAATCAAGAGGATATAAAATCTCTCAATTCCAACTAAGTGAAAAATCTATTGGGATGAGATTCTCTCCACTTATATAGTGGATATCAAAATACTCAGCTAGGGTTCCCCAACTCTCATGCAATAAAAATCCACTAAATAAGTGATATAAATAATTAATTATGATGAACTAAATTGTGTCATAAATATTATTTATATTTTATAAAATACCTATAATATATATTAAATATATTATGTGATAATTTTGAGTCATTAACTTGACTCATAACTCCTAATAATATTAAATAAACCTTGAATATTATAATAATATTTGTTCGTATAATATTTATCCTTGCATTTACCTAATCACTTGTAAATACATATAAGAAATAAATTCAACCAAATTATTATTTACATGAGTAATAATAAATTTATTTTTTTTAATGGTGATCAATAGAACTTGGAAAACACTCGAAACCCATGGTGGGAACACTATGTCCTATATTCTTATTCATCAAAATAAGGAAAATTATAAAATGTGCTATTATGTGTGACCATTTAGGCCATTATCTCAATGGTAGTGAATAATATCCACATAACAAGAATGGAGTCTTGCAACCCATAAATGCCCCAAAAGAGATAAGTAAAAGTTATATCAATGAAAACCAACCTACAAACATGCACTGGGTAATATAATCTCTTTTTCATATGATATCTCATAGAGAAGGATGCACACTTGTGTCTTCATAATTTCTTGCTTTATGATTTTTTCATATAACTAGATTGACATAACTTTGACTACCATGTCAATGTATTTATGAAGGTACTACGATCTTAATCAACTAGGCCCGAGATATATCTACCTAAACTCAAAAGTAAAAATTCCTATCTTGATCATTCAAAAAATGTCATAACACCAATTATGTACCCAACACAAACTATACCCCCATGAATTCCATTTTCATGGTTTTAAGCATGCATAAAAGAAAATAGTCAAAGGTCACACATTGATAATGATATAATTTCAGTATCCCAGTACATACGTCTGTTGATAGGAACAACCAATGAAACCCAAAAAATATGGTGTTCCTATTGGGAGGTCTATCCTTATGATCTCAACTACTAGATATCACCTGGTGAAAACTTCATGAGAGGAATTCTCAATGTTTACAAGCCCCAAGAACCTAATAGTCACACATCATTTGAGTCCTGTCAGTAAGATATATCTTAAACACAGTACATTACTTTAAGATTACAATCATTGTATCTCTAGTCTCTCATTATAGTCTAGGATCCTCTATAACACTTTGATATGACATGTAATCTAAGGAAATTACCATAAATATAGTGGATTCATAAGTATCAACACTATTATGGTAAGATAATCACATGTATATATAATAAATTATATACATATAGTGGTATTAAAATTACATCACAATTTGGGTATGGGGAACCCACTTTTAACATAAACTAGAAGAAGGCAATCTAGCTACTAATCATGATTTCAAAATGCTATGGGTATATTGTCTATTTAGTGAAATTGGAATTCCAATTGGATAAGAAATTATACATTAATGTAATCTTATTATCCTTACCAGTAATATTATCCTTATTTTTCCAAGCCTATATAAATGAAATGGATAAGTTTCTTTGGAAAAGTTTTTCCATACTTCACCAATCTGATAAGGATTGGTTAAAACCTATTTCTCTACCATTTGTGGTGATTTTTTTAAATAAAAGGTTGAAGATCCCATGGATAATATAAATCCAAAATATCCTTTTTTGTGTCCTTCAAAGAGACAAAATATTCAAAGGTTGAAGAATGAACAAGATGTTATTTTCTTCTCATGTGGAATGCTTGGTCAATTGAAAATAAATTGCAATCAATTGAAAAATCAAGAAGTTGTATCCACTTAAATCATTCTCATAAATTTATTATTCATCACTTGTATATTAAAAATAATTTACTTACATCATACTTTTATTTAAATGTTGGAAACAAACAAGAATAAAAAGGTTATAATGTGAAATCAAAAGGAGATTAAAAAAAGGAGATTCCTATGTTATCCAAGGGGGTATCAATACTTCTCATTTCCAGATTGGATTAATTCTAGTTTTTAATAAGTGTCACCAAAATGTTTATCTCACTGTTCAAATAGACACAAAGAGACATTGTTCCATTTTAAAATAAATGTTATTATGGTACTTAAATATTAAACTAACATATTAGTTACTCTTGAATCAAAAATATTGATTATAGTGAATGATGAATATAAATTATAAGAATCATACATGATTTTTATAATATAATTAATTATCAAATCAAACTAAAATTATTTGACTTCTTATACAGTTAAAAGGTTTTTTAATCCTTATTTAGATGAGATACTAGGTATACAAAAACAATACTTATCATGTTAAGATAAAGAAACATATATACATAAAGTCACATCACCATGATTTTAAAGTCAGTTAAACATGGTAACTAAAAATATTCTAAAGATAAAGGTAACTTTATATACTTCATGATATTCCTTTAAGAAATTTTAAAAACAATCAGTGATGTAAAAGAGTGCACTTGGAAATATTGAATAATATCCAAGATGAATTGTAAGAGAATATCTTACCCAAGTATATATTGATCATATATGTAGACTGAAGGTAATACCAAACTCAAATTTCCTTATACAAATAATTTTCATGATGGTAGTAAATGGAAGATCAATGGGGAGTCTTATATATATTGAAAATCATCCATCATTCCTTCCAAGAATTTTTTTTTAAAATAGAAGTGAAACCACTATCCATAACCCAACCATATTACTAAATGGATGTCGTATCAGTTACGATATGATAATAATTAAATAGTAAAATACCATGAGTTTTTGTTGAGAACCATTTTTTAAAATCTACCCTTAGCTATAAACAAACAATAAAACACTAAGGGTCATCTATGTTAATGACCCTATATCCACTAAGGATATTAATTTCAAGTTAATAATGACTATATTTCCATAAAGGAAACCTATATCTTTAATAATAGTGGGGGAAGACTTAAATTTTATAGGTTATGGATCTAAATGAACATTATGTTGGCATAAAATACTAAAATCCATTAAACTCAGTGGGAGGAGGTGTTTTAGAGACACATACTGTATAAGAACTTATAACTAAAGAGGTGGTTTATGTTCCATGCATTGGGTGATACTTATATTTTATTCTTCTAGAATAAATTTTCTTAAAATTTAGTAGAAAATGATAATAATCTAAGGCAAAAAAGTATGAATAAATTCAAGCAATGGAATCTATGTAGAAAATTCATGGATTCTATATTTTGAATGTATTTAAGACTTTTTATAGTCAGTGTTTATTAAAGTGAAACATAACATGGATGGTACAAGACAATACTAATAATGTTGAATGAATATTGAAAGGTGTACTCTTTAAAAAGACCTATACTCTAACCATCATGAATAAAATATTTTTAAATTTTACTTTGTCAAATCATATGTCAATGATCATCATAATGGGATATTGATTGTGAAGCCACCTCATTTAGAGTAATCATCATGGTAGATGTCTATATAGAATGACCAAAGGAAACCCTATGGTATATTTCTTCAAGGCATAACTAAAAGAGTAGATGGCATCAAAAAATTAAAGTAAGATATAAATATTACATGAATTCATTTATTTGTAGTGATCATATTATATTCATTTTGGAAAAAAATGAGTGAAATGTGTATCTAACTGGTTTGTGGGAGTAGTATAAGTTCTCATGATAAATATGTTGATAACATATGGAAACAATTGTTGTGTATTACCAATTTTTTCAGACTAGGGAATTCAATTTATCCAAGTTTGAGTTAATGTAAAAACTATGTTAAGGGGAATAAGATATAAAAAAAAGGATTTATGAGTTTTATAAATATAGTAATAGTATATATATATATATTAACATAGTATTGAAAAACAAAATTTGAAAAAATTCAATATTGAGTTGTTGTTGGCATATAATCTTTCCAGTAGAACATTCATGGGAATAGGAGGAGATTACAGAGATTAAAATAATTCCAAAAGAATAAGTGCTAACAATTCATCTCATGTGACAAGATATGTACTGAAGTTTGATAATACTTATTTATAAACTAGAAAAGGTTAATATTTAATAGATCTAATATAATTTCATAGACTTCATATAAGAACTATCTAAAAGTACTTTGAAAAATTAAACTGGATGAGTTCCTAGTGTTTAGAGAAGTGAGAATGCTTGTAAAAAAGGTAATTGAATAGTTGTTTACACTTGGTTCAATATGATATAGTATCATAGAAAAATATAAACTAATATGTAGGAAAAAATTATTTCATCTAGTGCTTTCCATATCTATAATATCTAAGTATGTTGTGGATTCTGATGCATCTTAAGAAGTTGTTTTAGAAACATCCTATTTTGATTTTGGGTCAAACCAAAATAAGGTTCCATATAATTATTATGATAATATTTGAAAATATACCTAGCATTTATATAAATACTTTTAACTGATAACAAAATATTAACACTTGTTTGTATCACATTTCAAATATTTTCTCAAGATAGTAATTTTATAGAAAAAAAATCTTTTGCAAAGACATGGGGATTTTCTATCCCTAGCCATGAAAATGTTTTTATCCTAGTAGCTATATTAATATTGAATAAAATCATTTTTATATGTGTGGGATAAGAAGTTTTTAGTAGTTAATTCTAGTGAACGTTGGTGTTTTTTTGGAGTTGGTTCCCTAGAACCAAGTATTTCATACTTTGGATGACATTTATATTTGTAGAAGTGAGCATTAATATAACTATCATATCACATATTATTTTCTATTTATCATAACATTGATTTGATAATTTCTTAGAGTATCTGCACAATGATAAAGTCATATGAGTTCCACGCTATGATGAGAACCATGAAATTCTATGAAGATATTCCTAAATTTAATTTTTTGGTTGGATAACATACTATTGTAGGGAAAATAGTATATGTAATGTCTGTTGTGAGTACTCATAAGAGGATAATGCTTCTTATAATGAAGTTCTCTCTTGGTAATCTCCAAGGTGGGAAATTATGAGAACATACCTTCCAGTTGGAATTCTACATGTTTTGGTTTAATCAGACATTCCAATCTATGAGTGTGTGTACTGGTCTTTGTACATTAAGATTATCATTAATGCATGTAATTATTCATACACTTATATTTTCTGAAAAACCATCACCCCATATGTTGGGGGAAGTAGATTATATTTGGTGAATCATGAAGGACATGTTATTAATGGATAATTCAAGGATGGATTTATCCATTCCATATTTCTAAAATTTGATACCTTATCCCTTTGATCGAAATATAACTTTCCTATAAATTATAAGGACATGGTGAAATGAGGTTTATTTTAGATATTCAAAGAAATATTTATCAAACATATAAGTTGATTATGTAGATCTGTAAGAATCATGTTGATATATTAAGACAAAGGGATTAAATTACACAAAGAGCGTTCATTTGTGGTTGTCAATGTCGCGATATTAAGTTATTTCTCTTAGGTAACATGAACCATTGATAAAAAATAATCTTAGACTTTATGTGTACCCACATAATGCCAACAAGGGAGTATCCAAGAGGACCATAAACTAAGTGTTTTCATTGATCTTGATAAATGCTATTTTAAATTAATTAAATTAATAAATATTATTCTCAAGGCCGATGAATAATTTTTCTTCAAGTTTTATTGATCACATAAATTAAATAAATATTTATTCATCAAATTGTGAATTAAAAATATTTATTTATTTTATTTAATATTTAATAAATATTTATTCACATATTTGTGGATAAAAATTATTTATTTATGGATAAAATGTTTATTCAGGTGTTCAATAAATGTTGAGGAGTTTGAATGTACCAAGACTACGTTTGATGATAAATATTAATTTATAAGTTGGTAAAATAATATTTTTATTGCACAAGTTAGCATGCACACTATAAAATAATAATAATAATAATAATAATAATAATATGTAGAATGAGGTTTAATAAATTGTATAATATTATTTAATGGATTGTACACAATTAAATAATATTTTAACATAAACCCTAGATTTATAAATATATGGATATATCTTCTGTGAAGAGTTAATACAGAAATAGAGAATCATTTCACACAATAGATTTCTCTCTCGAATTCCTCATTATCTCTCTCCCTCTCAATAATGAGAAATTAAAGAGAGATTCCTTCACGATCGAACGATAAACATTCAATAAGAATGATGAAAGACAATGGATTCACTACTATAGCACCTGAATATCAATTGGAATTTCTTGGAGATCAAATGGGAACATGTGGATCACCGCTTGAGAGGTTCTACCCATGGATCCTGACAATGAAAAAAAGGTAATCTATAAAAGGGTTTTTTGGATGATCAGTATCTACATCGAAGAACAGATCCTAATAAGAGATAATAATTTCTATTGATATTAAATTAATTAAATATAAATTTAACATGAAATGATCCTCTCTCAAGGTTTTAGGAAACTCTGTATTATAAAAAATGTTAATATTTTTCCCACCTAATGTACTTAATCTACACCCAGAACCTTCAGATTGAAATCACATGTCTAATGATTATTGATTGTTATTAATCTTGTCTTATGTTAAATATTTTTGGTAGGTTTCAGGATTTATAATATAAGTATTTATATGTATGAATTCTATTATGTTACGATCATACACATTGATTATATAATCATATCCTTATTCTCATCCTATACTCATTAATATCATTTAATTTTTAATGCTTATGTTTACCATTACTGAGAACTTGAGCTCACCCTTCTTATGTTTATTTTTCCCCAGTTTATTAGGAATGATGTTAAATGATTTGTGTTTATAAAGGTTTCATGTGTGAATAATTTTATGGAAGGTGTTGAAGACTTAATGTGTAAAAGTAAAATCGAGGTATAGTGTAAAAAAACTCATTTAAATACATGGGTATTATTATGTAACATTTTTTCCTAATTATCTAAAACTCTGAACCTAAAAGTTTATTGGGTAATTAAGTGATCCAATATTTCAGTTTGATGATATATGTTTTGGATGGATAAAATTGGGTCACCATTTTTGGTATCAAATCCAGGAATGTAAATTTTATGTTTTTAGCATAAGATCTAGTAGTGTAGGTCCAGGGTTTGTGTTTTATTGTGAGTTAGAAATTATGACATGTGGATATAAAATATTTTTATATGGTTTATCGAAATTTTTACTAAGTGGATACATCATTAGTTATCTGTGTTGGTCATCCCATATCACACATTCTTATTTTATTATCAATAAATAATTGATATTCAATTAATAAAATGGTTCTATAATCTATATGAGTATTTAAGATGAAATATAAGGGATGTTATATTGATTATGAGTGTAAACTATTATATATGATCTTCTTTTATCAATAATAAGCAAATCCAATCAATGGATTATATATTCACCTTGTTCTTATCCTAAAATTTGACCCCTTTATCCCAAGAATTATCTTTATAAAATTTCAGAAAATATCTCATTCTTTCTTTATATTGAATTATAAATATTTATAGAGTTTTATAAATCAAAAAAAAATTATGTATATTATATCCCAATTCTTAGTTAAACATAGATATAAGAAACCAGGGATCAAGTCTCCTCATTAATTTTGTACAATCATCAACCAAATACTATAAATCTATATAAATATCAAATCATAAAATGTGGTCTTGGATTAATTCCTTCTCCATAATGAATAGATAAAACACCCAATGAACCATCACAACACAATATCAGATATTATAGTCTGATTATTTGATCTCCAAACCTAGTAACTACCCCATAATCATGATTTAATTATGCTAAGATATCAAAATGTAGTAATGAATACTACAACATAACCTAATAAACTATTGTGTGATTACACCGATCATCATCATTAGTAGCATAACCTAAATTTTTTCCCTATGAATTATGACATAATTTAAGTGAACTACAATGCATCATGAAAATTTTTGTCCTTATTTATTCCTGGTAATGACCATATTTTAATCATGTTTAAATTCTTCAAAATTTCATTTTTTTATAAAATATAAAACTTGTATACATAAAAAATGGTATAGTTTAGTGTTGTAATCCAAGTGTAATGGTGATAAAATGATTATCACACATGTCAAATTCCTAATCCTCGTGAAATAAAAATTAAATAACCAAAAAATATTATGATGTGATTTACTCATGTACATGAACATTTTTTTTCAAACATGAAATTGTGGCATAATATAATACCCTATATGATGTTTTTTTCAATCTTAAGAAATAGGAATTCTTTTTCCACCTTCAGAGTAACAAAATTAATAAAAAATAACTTTATAGATCAACGATCAAGAACTCAAGAAACTAGTCAAAAAATTATCCTAACGTGAGAGTAATCTAAATTCCCAACTAACTGATAAAGTAATGTTTTTGAGAATATTATAATTATTGGTGTACATAAAATTTATATGTTAACCAAGTCTCATTAAGGACATCATCAAACTCCTCTATTATTAACGTAATTTATGAGGGATCTTCAAGGGAGTTCTATATGTATGTTGATTTGATGAGGGGTTGGTGGGTATCTAATAGAGCTAATATTTTCTACATTTTTTCATACATTTAAAATGTTTTAATCCTCCCATATTATTAATTAGAGCTTATATGGATCAATTTTGGATTTATTATGTGTTTTGAGAAAAATTGTAAAAAGTTCTTAATTCTGGATTATTACAGATTTTTACGTCAATGGTATTTTGGCCACTTCTTTAAAAATATAATTACAAATTGAGAGATATTTCTTTTGAAATCCATATTTAATTTCCTCCAAATTTTCCTTCTGGATCAGGGGTTGATTAGAACATCTAAAGGCCTGAAAAATTCAATGAAGTTGGGAAATTTTCCGGGTGCACAACATGGACCCCACCACCATAACGAAATCCCATCTCGTCGTACACACCTTCAATTGAGGAAGCTTCCTAGAACCTTCTTCCAGAAAAATTAACACTCAATTAACAATTCATAACTGCTATATACTGTGTCCAAATGTGCTGAAAATTTGGGAGTATACGATCTAGAAAATGAGGAACAACTTTCACGAAGGGGATTATGCGTGAATTATCCATTTATTTGGTACAAAAAATGTCAAACATTGGAGGATAGAAATATTACTATAAAAGGAGAGGAGATTCTACCTCTCAAATCATTCCTTCATATCCTCACATCATATGGGGCACTAAGTAGAGGAGGCCAAGGGACATTTTGGAATTTTATTTGTTTATTTTATTTTTTATTTTAGTTATATTTTTATAAGTAACACATTAATATTTTTTATTAAAGTTATTCCCATTTCTTCTTCCATATTTCTTTGTCTTAAAACTCTAATTATCTCTTTCTCTCTATTCCCACTCTCCATCATGATCTCTAACAAATTTTCGTTGGAAAGTGACGAACCCGAGGCTTGGACCTGGGGGAGGTTTCATGGTGTTCTTCGTTATTTCACTTCAAATTCAAATTTTTTTAAATCTATTTATGGTAGAGGTGGGAATATTTACAAGGTATTGCGATCATACACCATGGCACAATTTAAAAATCCATTCCTTTTCCTTTATTAATTCATTTTACCTCTATTCACTTAGGAAAACCATTCATACTGTGGAGTTGGGGTTTCCATAAGGGATGAAACATCATATAGTTGGGCTGGGTATTTTTGGAATAACATTTTTGATTGAGGTGTTATCCTAGTTGACTATTGGAGGATGTGTGGTTTGGTGTGACAGAGACATGATAAAATTACACACTCTTTAAATTAAAGGAAAATAATTAATTAATGAGGTTTCATAAAATGAATTATCAAATTGAATATAAAAAATAAATAAATAACGAATGAACACATATTATCCAACCCTAGGGGAAAATTATTACTTCCCTAATTTCATTATGTCAGCATCTGCATCTGCATTTAGATTTGAAGTTTACATTTCATTATTTTAATTAAATTTTTTTAAAAACACTTAAAATTTTCATTTTCAATAAATATTAGAATAACTGAACTAGAATAAGTTATTGAACTAACTGTAACACTCCTTAAGTGAGACAACATTTTTCAGCCTCTCTGCTGCACTAGGAAGACTTGGAAATTTTATTTTTCCCATGCCCCATGACAGGTGTGCGTCAGTTTCCATATATGTATCGATTCATCTATTATAATATTATTTATATAATGAAATTGATTAGTATTATAGAATATATATGTATATTGATATTATGTTTTTAAAAAAAATTAATATTTGTTATGTGTTTAAAATTCAATATCACTTATTTTATTGATGTATTAGCATGTATATTTTTCCAGGATTATAATTAAATTTTAATTTAAAAAATTTGCACCTGTGTAATTTGATTTTTTATACATATAGTTTTATTGGATTCATTTAGGGAAATCCTATCATGTTTTTTATTATCACCCCCTGTATGTGCATCTCAGTGCACATGCGTTACTTATTCATATTGAGTTGTCGTTTTGACTAGGGATTTGTCATATAGTTTTTATTATGATTATATACCCACTCAAAACATGAAAATAGTGGGAGATGGAGGTCCTCTATGTATTATGTTTTACAAATACTCCCACATACCTTTTTATTTTACGCAATAATTCTATTTTAATAACATTATTTACATGCATTTCATATTTATAATTATTAGAAAATTTTATTGGCATGAATAATATATTTAATCCAATAATTTGTGTTTGTTATTATTATAATTCCCTAACTTGAGTCACTTGAATAGTACTTGAGTGGGTGGAGTCACATGAAACTTTGAGTGACTCCCCATACACTAGAGGCTACCAACCAGTGGCAAGATTCTACAAAAAATGTAGAATAGACTATACTCTTGGAATGAAAAAAATATAATATCAATAAAATAATAGAAACATAGATAAAATTATAGGGAAAAAACGGTTTATAGATAATACCTAACCATTAATAATATACAGACACACACACACAAATATATATATATATATATAAACATTAGAATACTATAGAAAAATAGATCCATTCTAAACATGCACACATACATCAAAAGGATCACCCATTGGGTCGATCATGTATGAAAAGTAAACTATGATACAAAAAATGATATATAATCACTAAGATCTAGTCTCTCACTGGTAATGTATCTTAACACCATCATGCTACTCCATCTGAATCCCCCATATAATTTATGGACCATCCATTACAATAGACATAATGTTTGTATGTCTATTAGAGTTCATGTGCATGGTGTGAGTATAAAACTCAGTAGGGAGCCACCAATGGGGTACGTTATATACACCAAAATATACATGAATTTATGTAATTAAAAATAAATAAAGTAGTAATAGAAAACATGCATGAAATCACATTAGGCCAGGATGTTTTAACTAGAGCACACCCACTTTCTTCGGCCAATTCTAGTAATAGATCTATTTTCACACTCTAGATGTATCTAGAGCTAGAAGTGGGTTATAATAATAATCAATCAATCCAAGCCACAACATATATTACAAAAATATTATAAATGCATGATACTTATCTATAATTGTGTACAATAAATGGATCTTGGAAAGGTGTAACATAGCTAGAACCATGTGTATAAGTCTCTAGGGATCCTCCCACTCATCTCTGATCTCCTTTGAACTCTAGAGGAATAAAATTTGTAGAGATAATAACATATAAAACCTTAAATATATTAAAATCATCAAGTAAAGCTATAACATATTGAGACTCATGAATTTGGAGAACCAATGATTCATTCAATCATCCATGATCTCATCAGAACTCCATAAAGAATGATCATGTTATGACCTAATACACTAGGGCCTGCCTATCCAACGGAAAGCTGGTTGTAACAACCTCGAGACTGCTTCCAATATTCTAGGGGATAGAAACAAGTGTTGATAAGGCATAAACTAAAATGTAGGCCTTATCCTAATATACCTATATAGAAGAACACAACCATCTCCATGAAAAAGTGCAGAGGAATAAAGTAATGTTTCAACTTCTACTGTATAAACTTGCATGAAATAAACTATAGGGAATAAATTAGAGTATGAAATTATAAGCCAAAGGGTAAAGGGAAAAAAATAAATTCCCAACTAGAAATGAAGTGAAAAACTAACAACAACTGTAAAAAGAAAATACGAAGAGATATTTTTTTTGATATCTAAGTTCAACCACCAAACACAGTCAATAAAACCAAGTAACAATATGCTCCACTGATGTCACTTCTGATCTTCCTATCATTTTCACAAGACATAACATTTTAGGGAAAATATCATGTAAGAGTGATTATATACATACTCAATAGGATGCCCCAAAAACCACAAATGAAGCAATAGAAAGATACAACAGATGTATTCTCAACCCATAATAAGTAAGGTAAAACCGAAGATATTTTCTCATAATGAAACCCAAATGAGAGATAAAGGGTATATCTATGTCCATATCCCAACCAAGGATGAAGCGACTACCTGTATATCCAAAGGTTGATCCCCAATTTCCAATATATTGTGTGTCCATACCAGAAATATTATGGAGGAACCACACCTCATCACTATGCTACATATTCAAGGTGGAAAAATATTCAATTTAGGACTCAACCCCTGATGAAATAGGGGTTCCAATATGTAGATAGAGGACCTACACCCTGGTGAAATATGGGGTCACCCCTTAGTAGATAGAGGTCTTGCACCCAGGTGTGATAGAGGGATTTCACTCAGTAGATTGAGGACTCAGAACCAGGTGCGATAGGAGTTCCAATTAGAAAATAAAGGACCCACACCCTTATGCATCAGAGAGTAACACAAAAACTATTTAGAGATCATGGGAGACATTCACCCTGGTGAGATAGGGGGGTTTCCAACCCAAAAATCACTCTGATGATCCTTCATAATAACTATTATTGGTCATGTATCGCCTGAAGAAGTTTCATGATCCCAACACATCATGTTATATATCAAAATCCTCTATATGGGATACCATCATGTTATATGTGAAAAATACCCAATATAGGACCCTAAAGAGATAACATATGAGTTTTAAAAATGGATATACATAAGGTAGAAGTTCCTGGTAGAATTATACGACGTGTACATCGGGCCACATGATACGTGACCACACATCATCACCTAGTTATGTTATCACCTATATATAACATCGGAATCCATGTCACACTACATGGAGTATACATTTTGGTACATGATGTGTCTCAGCCACTTGAGGCCTGCTTCTATCCTCCCATCCTATTCCTGTGTACACTAGTCGTGCATGTGTACCCTAGTTATGTCCAAGTAAATGACCTTTTCCTTGTGCTTTGTCCGTAACCATGTGTCTTGACATGTTCATTCCCTTGTAATCTTTAATTACACACCATTAATACATTATTTGGTCACACTATGCATATATTTACATACATGAAATGTGGTATTTAACTTGACTCAAAACCGTAGCCTTCATACCGGGGAACTACATGGTGTGTGTTCCTCTAGGACAAATAGTTTGCTGTTGAGTTTTTTGTAGGTTCACAATTCCATCATGAGAATCCTAGATAAACCATTTCCACTACAAATTAATTTTTGACCACTAAAATATTTCAAAATTTAACGATACATCACCGATCATTAGTTCCCAACATATAATGGACAAAAATAAAAAGCATGATTTCCCACACGAGAATCCGTCATGCATCCTTCACCGGTCCATATTTTAAATACATGAATTAATCAGATAAACCACATATCTTACCTTGTTCCATAAAAAAACCATCAATACATAAATATTTCACACAAACACCATGAATCTAGGGTTTCTATCGCACTTGAACCCTCCTTGGAAAAGTCGAATCCTAATCTCATGGGATAATGATGATGAATGTGAAGAACAATGGGGAAAAATCAAAAGAACAATGTGAATCGATCATTGGCCAATGAAATATCATCAAAATATCACATAATAGGATCAAGGATAAATTTAAATGAATAATGATAAAAAAATTGTGTTTAATAACAAAATTTATGATTAGGAACATGTGAATAAATACAATCACTATTAGAAGAAAGAAGATAAAAATTCAATTCACAATCTTTAATCTAATGGGTAGAAACTGTAAATAATGATCCCTAACTAAATTATGGATTGATCATTAGGGATGAAAGTGTATGCTAGTGATGGAGTCCACTATGTTCACCATCAGTACTACAGTACACATAATTCCATTGATCAATCTGCATCCTCTCATTTTCCAACACCAACTAAGAACACTACTACTCCTCTTAAACCCATCTAGGTTTATATCAATAACGCTGGTGATTTTACATAACTAGGTATTTATAAGGGAGGATAAGGTTTTGGGTCCTTTAAAAAAATATTTATTTATTTTTTTAAATGCACCCGCCAACATTAATGTCCTATGGAATGTTTGACACTGACCAAATTTATGTCATGGCTAGGGTAAACCCCATTTTTTGAAATTAACCATGGTCTTGGATTCACCATATAGGGAACAAAACTATTTAAACTAAAAATATGTGTGTATGTGCATTAAAATATATTAATATTATTAATATATTAATTCCTAGGTCTCAATACACCCAAAAACCAAGAACATTATGAGAACATATCCAGATATATACATAAAAATATTCAAAGGACTAATCCAACAAAACCAGAGTTGTTACATTCTCCTATCCTTCAAGGCCTTTTCCCTAAAAAGTAAAAGATATCCAAAGGGTGTGGATATTGATAGAGAATGTAACTCCCATACTCCCATGAGATCTTATATAAGCTCTCATGATTCCAATTCACACAAACTAAAGGAATAGTCCATCCACATAGTGTCCTCTCACACCAATCCCCAGTCACCCCTGATAGCTCTGTGAAGGTGGATCTATACTTGATGACTAGTTGCTAGAAAAAACATCCCTCTGTTAGGAAGCTCTATGTAAAAAAATACTACAATATCACTTCATAAAATTTACATTCACACAAGAAGACTATGTTGGTAAAAATGTCTCAATGGAGTCCCTTCTCAAAACTTCCATGCCCAGAAGAATCCATCTTGTACCATATTAAGGAAGTAACATGTGAGGTTAGTGAACCTCATAGTATACTTAGATACCATCATATCACCCAGCAACAACACAAGAATATATTTAATACACAAAAATCACAAAAATTAAGGATAATACTCATTGTGAATCAAATTTTGAATGTTATAGCATGAGAGAATGGTCTCATCATGGGTTTTCATAATCAGACTCCACCATCACCTCACTACTCTATGGAAGACTAGTTTCTAGAGAAAAACATCTGATCAGTCAGGTTCCAAAGAGGATTTAGGACTTAGATCATCAACTCAAGATAATATTATACTACTTGAGTATTTGGATCACCATGGAACCTCGGTGGTCTGGAACTCATGTATCATAATAATATTATGCGTATCCATAGCCTAATCCACTATTACTATCCATTGCTTAATAGGTGGTGGAACTTATCCCTACCTTCTTAGAGGAAACACCTCATGGAATGTCCCCGAAAATAAGGCCTCATCATTAAACTTATCATAATCATGGTCATGCCTTATTAACCTTTCTGGATATATTTGTGAAGGCATCCTAAAAGTGATCAAGATATTCCATTATTAAATGATGACATATATGAGGTGATGTCATGAATGAACTTGGATAACCTGATACCCTGATAACTAAGCCAAATATAACACATACAAAATCTAATTACTGATCCCCATGGGTTGGTGAGTAGAACCTGACATCATACATTAAAAATACGGAATGAATTTTCCAAAAAATAACAGAACATAAAATATATAATTCTATATGATCAACATGCCAAATGGAGAATGTACTAGAAACCAGATACGTATAAAAAACCCAAAGAAGTATATCATCAAATTACTCAGAATAAATACAAACATATCATGAAAAAATCATAACCCATTGTCTAAAAAAAAGAACATCCACCACCTCCAAGTGATGCTTTCCCTTTTCTCAGACCTGGCATAAGAAAATCTACAAACACACAATGAAAAAAGTATGGTGTTAGCTATAAAGCCCAATAGGGTCTCACAAAGTGTTCCATAGCATATTCCATAATAACAAACCAAATAATGCTTTCAATTTAAATAAAATAGGTCATGGAATAAAATATAATTTACATATTTAAAACAAATCATGCTTCTTTTCAAAGGGTGGAGAACATTTAAACATGGATTAAAAAAATTATATATTTTTTATATAAATCATTTTTCACAATTCAAACTGTTCTATAATCAAAAGAATATATATATCAAAACAATCACAATAAGCACTATTTTCATTTTCCCTACAATATGTTTGTTCCTAGATATTGGATCATCATACTTCTTTTATTATTGATCACAGAAAGTATGTGTAAACATATCCCTCAGGCTTAAGACAAATAGGAATCATCAACATCCCATCGGGGATAATTAATGCGAACTTGGTTTTTGATAGATTTTTCATCAACAATATATTTCTAAGGAATCAAAATCCATGCATGCTTATCCCAAATAACCCACTAACTACCCAGGCCCGCATATGCTCAAATAATCAATCAAAACAGGGAAAAAATATCATTTAAAATTAATATTTATTTACCATTCAATTGCCTAATTTTTAGCTTCAAAATTCCAAATTCAATATCAAAACCAAACCATGGGTTTTTTAATAATTTCATTCATTTTCAATAAAAAATCAACCATAATGTCACACTCTAACCTTGAAAATTGTTTAATTTTATTATTTTATTAGATTTGGATCATTCGATTGAGGTTTGATTTGAGTTCCTAGTTTGAACATTTTAATTTTTAAATTGTTTATGTGGGTACTTGGTGGAAAAACAGGGATTTTGGGCTTGACATCATGGGGCACATGGTTGGCGTAAATCTAGGGGAAATAATGCACCATCACCCAGGAAACCATGTAAAAAATGTGAATTTTGGAAATTGGTGACCACACGGTTGGAGAACAGTTTAGAAAAACATGTTGGATAACCATGAAACATGTCCCACATGGGTAGTGAGGGGTGTAGAATTGGCACACAGTTTAGAAAACCATATGGTCAAACCATAAAAGTTTCCCATGTCATTAAAAGTTGGAATTACCTCTTTTACCCTCTCATATTTAATCCCAAATTCAGGATTTTCCCCCCACATTCAACCAAGGAACACTGTAGGGCCCTCCAAGATTCTCCTTCCTTTATATCCTTCCACTATTGAAGCTTCTTGAAGGATCCTAGGTAATATCCTTTTATTTTTTGGTCGATTTCTTCTTCTCATATTCCATCTATCTTGGTTTCTCAGTTTCTCTTAGTGGGGTTTCCCTCTTTGCTGAACCATATGGGTTAAGGTTGATGTGTGGTTAAATTTCATTGAATTTAGGGTGTTAGATGTCCTCTCGATCCGGGTTATTCCTTCCATAAAGTTTTATTACATTCACATGTTTTTGAGGTAGGTGTTTCCATCCATTTCCATTCTATCACATTCCATTTTATTCTTAATCATTCCTAAATTATTTATAATTGGGTTTCCCTTTATTTTCATGTGTTAGTATGAATTTATTTGGTGTTTTGATAATGGAAAATTGGTACAAAAAGGGTTTTGAAGGGTTTCTTTTGTTATTCCTAGATTTTAATTCCTGAAAGGTGTTTGGTAAAATGCCAATTGAACTTTTATGGTGAAATTTGTTGCTTTGGGTGGTGTCTCCCTTGGGTAAGATTTGAAAATGTGGTTGAGTTGTGATATTGGAGTTATATGTGGAAATTGGTGACCTGTATTGTTTGACTCTTATCCATGTCTTGTTGTGTTGGTTTAATAGAAAGTGATGTTTTTTTAAAAATGATTTTTCCAAGTGATTTTAAATAATAATGTTTTGGAAGATGGATTCTAAAAAATAAATTGATTGTGATCTAATTATGCCTCTTTTTTGTGCTTTACAATTGTGTTTTATGACTTGTATAAGAAGTGTGAAATGTGTTTTAAAAGGGTTTTAAGGTGAGAATGTGATGAAATATGGTTTTCCAAAATAATGGGTTTTGTGAAACATGAACTTCCTTAGTTTGCACCTAAAATGTTTTTGTAAATTGTGAAGGTGATATGAATCATGTTTTAAAATAGTCCTACTGTGTGTATGAATTTGGAAAATTGTATTTTCCCATTTTAATGGTTAGATTTCATAATGTGTTTTATTAATGGTTTCTTGAGGCCCATTTGGCACTTGGGTGAACATAGGTTCTTCCTTTAACCATGGTTTTTTAAAGTTCCCTTCTCTCATTTCTCTTTATTTTTCAAAATGGTTGATTATTTTCTAAATGGTTCATTTTTGCTTCATGTGACTTTAAATGTGGTTTCAAATGTGTTCTCGAAAGGTTAGCCTGCTTGGTATTTTGAGATATGTTTTGGTGAATTTTTTTCAAAATGGAACCTTTTTTTATTCTTGTGTTATTGAATATTTTCATTTGGATTAGGACGAGTTTTAGATTTCAAATATAGAGGCTTTTTTGGTCACTATTCATGTGAATGTGGTGTTTTATATTTTCCTTGTAAATGGTGTGGAAATGTCTTTATAAATGAATTTGTATTGGAAATGTTAAAGCCCTAATTGGAACTTTGTTCTATCTTTGAAAAGTTGGGTTTGGTGTGACTCGATGTGAAGGTCTGATTGGAACCTTATAATGTTTTATAAATTGGTTTTGGAACTCATGTGGTGTATGGTCCTGGTAGGAATGTTGAGATATTTTGGAAAATAGAATGAAAATGTGGGTAGTGTGAAGTCCTATTTAGTATGTCACGAACCAAGCTAGGGTACCATCCAACCTGAAAAAGTGGAGGCGTCCATAGTGTTTGGAAAGAACTCAGAAGCGTCGAGTGCGCCTGATGCATGTGGAGAGGCAGTGAGGTATGATGCGGTATGTGTGATGATTCTTTCTTATGTGGCACCTATTTTGGGAGGCATTAGAAACGTGGGTACAATGGTGGTGGCTGGCGGGGATGGCGTGAGGATGGAGACGGACAACGTGACCGGTGCGGGAAAGGCGATGAAGTCCGATGAGTTCAATTCGAACACAGATGCTGAGGGGGTGCCAGATCTGCGTGGAGAAGTGATGGAATCCAGTGTAGTTGGTGCAATTTATTTCACTGTTACAGATGGTGTAGGCAAAGTTTTCAGGGAGGCTACAACAGTGGCTTCCAACAAGGGCAACCCAAGGGTGGTGGTGTCTGATGCGGGTGTTTAAGTGCACGAGGAGAGTAGTGGTGCTCCTGAGATGGGTATATATGCAAAATTCTCCTTTGCGAGTCTCAAAAGTGGGCTTGATTCTTCTATTCAAATAAAAGGAAACATAGTGCATATCAAAGATGATCCTATTGCAGTTTCAGAATGACTCAAAATGGGTGAGTTCTCAATTATTGCTTGACTTTTTCTTCCTAAAGGTTATCAACCTCTAAAAATTGATGAACTCAAAGAACGAATTTTGTTGATTTGGGGTTTCTCATCATGGAAGTTTGTCTCACTTGGTCGGGGATACTTCCATATTCTTTTCCCCATTGAAAATTTGAAAATCCGAGCCCGGGGTTTTGGTTCCATCATGCTCAAAATGGGAATTATTCACTTGCGTGAATGAGATAAGAAGTTCAGTCCCTTGGAGGTTGGTAACACTAAAACTCAAATTTTTTAAGAGTTTATGGACTAAATTGGATACTCTGGAATCACAAAATATTGTATGATATTGCTTTATCTATCGATATTCAAATTAAAATTGACAAGGAAACAGAGATAGCTCAATTTGGTCACTTTTCCAGGTTCTTTGTTGAGGTTGAACTCGGATCGACTCTTGTTGACAAGGTAATGCTTGAAACTGAAGATGATATTATTGAGCTGAAGATAGTTTATGAAAAAAATCCTAAATTCTATAAGGACTGCAATGTTATTGGTCATGATTTATCTTCCTGTCGGTGTTCCATTATTTTCACCTTCTGTGATTTGTATGGTCATAATGTGAGTAATTGTCTCAAGAAGAGTAAGAATTCCTCTTCTCTAAAAACTGATATTCTTTAGTTGCAACATGAGAATGGAAAAGATCTTTGCAAGAGTATTTATGGTCTGGGTATTGGTGTTGAATTTACTAAGCATAAGAAAGAGGCACATGGTGTTGCTCATGATGAGACAACTAATCAACTAGTTGATGGGAAGGGTGATCACCCAAGTGACTCACCTCCTATATATGCCACCACCTCTGAAAATAAGATGAAGTCTTGGGATAGAATTTGTCCCGAAGGGGAGAATGTTTACAATGTTGATGCTTCTAGGAAATGAAAATGTGTGGTTTTACAGTAATCTTTTTTGACTCCTAAATATGATGACTTGTCTATAGATAAAGTTAGAGAAGAAGTCCAACTTGAGATGGATCATCAACTCTCATAGAAAAGGATGGATGCCTCCAATAATCGAAAAGGTATGCATGTTTTAGATTCTAATGCTCCAGTCATATCTAAATCTTGTCATAGTACTTCAAAGATGGTAGTGGATGATTATGTATTCTAGCTTGTCTACTATAAGAAGACATAGTCTTCAGTTTTTACCCCAGTGGTGGTTGGGCTGTCCACTACAGGTAATAACGATTCTTCCTGTAATAAGAATATCCATGATTCTAGTGAGATGTAGGGCTCAATTTTGAGTTCTCTTGATGATAAAAAGTACCATGAGACTATGGATTGGGCTAATGCAATGGAGGTAGGAGGAATGATGTCGCCAATGACAAAAAATGACTCTCCTGATAAATGCAAATAAAGAAAACAGGATAGCTCTGACTCTGAAAGCACTGATGCTGAGACGCGTTGTGAAAGGCTTTAATCTCTCTCAATAATGGTGAATTCAAGTAGGGGGAGATCGAGAGGTTGGGTCCGAGGTCATGGAAGGGTATAACTGAATGCACTTCGAGAAGAATAAAGGAGTCTAAGCGAGCAACTGGTGAAAAAATTACACAAATAGTTTTTGTTTTGGGATTTTCCTTGTTTTCCTATTTTGGGATTTGCCTTGTTTTCCCATTCTCCCTCTTCAGTTCCTTTATTTTACTTGATTTTTAATAAAAAAGGCCTAGCATTCATCTTTGACCGAAAAAAAATCCACACAAGGCATAACAATTTTTAGATTTAATATTTTACAACTTTACAAAAATACTAAAGGAGATACAACAAAAATTTCCCAAAATCTGCATGCAACAAAAGGGGCATCATCTTCAATCCACCAACACCAACACTTATAGTAGAATACCACTAGAAACCTGAACCACCATTACCATACAACTTCCTTTACCTATGTCAAACATAACCAACTATTCATACACCCAAAGGTCTATGTAGGGTGTGTGGAAAATACTAGAAGGATGCCACAAAAAAAAGATTCCATACAAAATAAATTATAATACAAATCAACATGAAAATTTTATAAAAAGGATAAAAACATTTTTATGAAAAACATTTTTGAAATAAAAATTGGTTTTCCTTTTGAGTAACCAACAAAGTGCACCATATGTTGATGGTAATAAAGATATCATAAAATAGAACTAAGCCATGGGAAATCCCTATAGGAACTAGCTAAAATGGGGCATTAGGTGCATCATATCTTGCTGAAACGTGGTATAACAACCACACTGATCATCATACTCATTCACACACCACTAGAAAAGAATGTATCCAAAATTATAGTGGTCTACAATCCTCATAGTTTAGTTAGTGTTTATATTTAGTCCCGCTAGAAATAACCAGGCCTTATCCCCATCGATATAACTAGTATACATGTCATACTCCTCCCACCTAGTCACATAAGATTCCCTTTGTGCTCAATTTCTCTTTATACATCACATAGATCACTACATTAACTTGAAAACATTCCAATTAATATAAACTCACTTGATAAAATAACTTTTTTCACAACCAAAACCACTTTCAAATCCAAACACACACCAAAACCATTTCGAAATGTGTTTCAAACAACTTATAAATTTTATCAAACACCTTTTTTTGGGGATAACAGGTAAGAACACATTAAACACACATAGTTCATAACCTATTTCCTTTGAAAACCCACTTTTGAACACAAACACACCATGAAATCCTTTAAAACACATTTTTTACATTATAAAAAATGAATAGAACACAACTAAAAAGAAAATAAAGAATATCAAAGTCACTAAATAATGTCTAAGCATGGAACCACTTACCTCAAGTGAAGATACTTATGGATAATGGTGAGAAACCACAACCACACCTCTAGAGAACCCTACATAAGAAATATTAAGCCATAAACATCAAGATCGATCCCTAAAGACCAATATACAACCCTAAAAATGTCACCCTACCTGCTGGAAAATGGAAACAACAATAACTCAAGAGAAAGAACCATAAAAAGAGGGAGAAACCAAGGTCAAATGGAACTTAACTGAAGAGTCTTAGATTAATACCCCCAAATCCACCACCAAAAAGTAGGTCCAAGGGAGGAAGAGGGATGAGGGGAGGCTCATAGGGTGGATAATCCTAGGTGAAGAGGATTTGGGGGGATTACGGTCAAAAATAAAAAGGGGAAAGAAAGTAAAAATAAATATTTTAATGACCTGGATAGGTCCTATTGGTTTCCCTCATGGTTTTCTAAACCATGTGGAAATCGTGTGGAACTCACTATCCAAGAAGAGTAGGGAACACGATTATACCACATGGTCCCCAAACCATGTTCCAATAATACGATTCACCTCTATCCAAAAATAACACTTGGTTGTATGGTTAATTGGGCAAGGGAACACAATTTTCTAAAACATGCACCGATCATGAACCACCAACTATTAACCCAAAATTTCCACTTTTCTCCAAAACCACAAGTGAATCCCAAAGGAAAAAATTCTAGTCCAAAAATAAATGTAAAAATTGCTCGAAATGAAATCATGGGTGTGAAAATTATCCCCACTATGAAATCTTTCTGCCATCAACTCAAAACTTAATCAGAGAATTGAAAATGCTACTCTTTCTCAGCCCATGACATCCATTCCCAAGTCTCATACTCATCATTACCATCTTTCTAAAGGAACCTGACCATTGTTATAGAATATATATGAAGAAAATTCACTTAAGAATCTAAAATACACACTTGGAGTTTGAACACATATAACTAAGCTCTATTTCTATCTCTTCCCAATTGATCATATGAGACTGATCTGAGTTATACTTTTTCAAGTGAGAAACTTGAAATATGTCATGAATTGATTGAAATTGTGAAGGAAAAGATAACATATATTCCACCTCACCAATACACTATGTGATATTGAAAGGTATGACATATCTCAACATTATCTTCCCCTACTTTCCCAAATGTTGATGACCAAAATGAGGTGCCACATTCCGAAACAACTGGTCACCCATAAAATTCTCTAGATCTCAGCATCCCTGATTGGAATAGTATTTCTGGTGACTCTGAGCTGTTAAAAATATCTGCCGAATTATCTCGACCATCTTAGATGTTTCTTGCAGTATGCTCAGCCCCAAAAATTAGGTCTCACCTACCTCATCCCAACATAAGGGATACCGACATGCCCCACCATCAAGCACCTAAAAATGAGACAATTGAATCAAGGATTGATAAATATTATAATATGAAAACTTGAAAAATCCCAAATGGAAATCCTAGAAATCTCCAAAATCCAACACACATGCCTGAAGCATGTCCTTCAAAATCTTGTTCACCAACTTTGTCTGACCACCCATTTGAGGATGGTATGCCATGATCAATTTTACCTTCTACCCAATTTCCCTTTCACGGCCTTTCCAAAATAGAGATGTTAAACAGGGGTCTATATCTAAGATGATTTAAAATGATACACCACAAAGCCTCATAACCTCCAGAACATATATCTAGTCCATCTAATTAACCATGGTTTAATCTCTAATCAGGATGAAATGGGAATATTTGGTCAAATGGTCAATCACTGCCCAAATGAATTTCCTTCCCTGAGGTGTATGAGGAAATCCAATAATGAAGTCCATGGAAAACTCATCCCACTTCCAAGTAGGAATGCGTAGTGGTTGAAGAAAACCTAAGGTCCTTTGGTGCTTTTCTTTGACCTGCTGGCATGTATAACACTTCGATATAAAGTCATCTATATCCCACCTCATACCTAGCCACCATAATTGCTGACACACATCATAATACTTCTTGGTAGTACCAGGATGAAGAAACCACCAATACTGGTGACTATTATGAATCACCACCTTTCTCAATGATAATAGAACTATAAAAATACCCTTGAAAAATAAAACTGTTTCAAGGTTCAAAGACTAATCACAGGGAATCTCCCCACCATGAAAAAACATTATGGACTGCTGACACAAATCATCATTAGGATCCTCCTGCCAAATTAATTCCAGAAGAGAGGGTGTCAACTGAACACTGGCCAAGAACAAAAATCCTTTGTGCCCTATTTTCTCAAAGTGAATTTGTGGAAAGATCCCCATCAATGTCCACTCATCAGTAGACTCTTTTAACACCAGAAGTGAAACTTTCATTCTCAAAGCATTATCTATAACATTAACTTTTCCTGGGGTATAAACTATATCAAAGTCTAACCCCTGAATGTACTCAACCTAACGACAGTTCCGGAAATTTAAATATTTTTTAGGTATGATATAAGATAAGATTTTATGATCTAAATAAACTATAAACTTATCCCCAAAAAGTTAATGACAACACATCTTTAGGGAATGCATCACCACTGATAGTTCCAGGTCATGGGTCGGGTAGTTCTTTTCATGTGGTCAGAGTGGGAGAGTTCCATACGCCACCACATAGTTATTATTCATAATCACACAACTGATACCCGTACCTAAGGTATCATAATAAACCACATAGTCCTTCCCAGATTCTATAAAGATCAACACATGAGCAGTATTCAATCACTATATTAGATCCTCAAAGGATACCTGACACTCGGGGATCTATTGATACTTCACCCCCTTCTGGGTGAGCGCCTTCATGGGAGAATCAAGCCATGAGAATTCTGAAATGAACGGTCTATAATATACCACTAGGCCTAAAAATATTCTAATCTTAAACACATTCATTGGCTTCTCCCATGAAATGACTACACTGATGTTATCAAGGTCCACAAAACCCCTTATTATGAGATCACATGGCCCAAAATCTTTACCCCTTTGATACATAAGGCACACATAGAAATATTGGTGTAGATATGATGGTCATGAAGAGTGACCAACACGATCTAAAAATTATACTCATGCTCAAACTCTAATTTAGGGTAAACCAGAATGTTATCCATGAATACCATAATGATGGATTTAATATACTGGTTGAACACTATGTTCATAAGTTATATAAAAATTGATGGAGAATTTTTCAACCAGAAATGCATGACCAAATACTCTAAATAGCCATATTTTATTTAGAACACAATTTTATGTATTTCCTCCTCTCTCACTCATACTTGTTTATAACTGGAAAGAAGATCAATTTTGGAAAACCAACTCACTCCTTTTAACAAATAAAAAACTTCATCAGTGTAGGGTAATAGATACTTGTTCTTAATAATTACCTTGTTGAACTTCTGTTAATCAATACCAAATCATATAGGTCCATCAAACTTATTGAAAAACAAGATTGTGGTGGCCCAAGGAGAGATGGTTGCATGAATGGATCCTTTGGATTCCAAATCATCCATTTGAACCTTTAATTCTTTCAACTATATGGGGGTCATACAATGCGAGGGAAGAGATATCAACTATGTTCTCGGTGCCAGTCAATATGAAATTTCACATCCCACTCTAGAGGAAAACACAAAATTTCCTCTCGAAAAACCACTGGAATAATTTCCACCATGAGAGGTAATATACCACCAAGTGAACCACTATCTCCATCCCACATGAGTGATAATAACTAAAAAAATTAAATTACCCAATTCTAGGAGTGGAAGTCCAACACATCATGATTGAGGATCACATTCTCCATGAAAAACCTAGGTACTACCATCAGGTTCCAAAAAACTCACTCACCACCTATAGAAATCAATATGTTCTTGAACGTGCACCATCTAATTCGTACTAAGGATTATGTGAAAGAGGTCCATATCCAAAATAAGGAAATATGATTCCAGTTTGACCCCTAGCACAGTGAGTGAACATGGAAGACACATGAGATCTTTCTCCATCTTCTTTCTAAGTGGCGTTACCAAATCCATCACATACGACATGAGCTCATTTAGTAAATTCAATAGATTCAAAAGATGGGTATAAATTAATGAAATAGAATCACCGGTATCAAACAAAACAATATATATTTGATATAATCAAAATGGAACATCAAACTGTCACAGGTCCTACATCCAGTTCTAGTAGAGCTTGGTCCACAACATGGATATTTCTTGTAGCTACTTGATTATGAGAATGAATGCTAGACTATAACTCTAACCTAAACTAAATATGACCAGATGAGGATATAGTCCCACCACCACAACCACAAATCGATATCCTGACGTCCTGGATGACTCTAACTGCGAAGAAATTCCTCTAGAATCTACAGATGCTACACCACTCTGATAAGAATGTGTGGCCCTAAAAAACTACAGCAGGTTCCCCATATGTCCACATAGATGGAAAGATCAGGGTGGGTATAATCATGTTGACCACACATTCCCTGACTTCCCCCAATGATGAAACACAACTGATCCAACATCTGAAGCTATAGATAAAGACAGTTGGGAAGGATGGCCCAAGCTACCACCCCTTCATTTAATTCTCATCCTACCACCTCTTATTCTTATATGAACCAGCACTTACCACTATTGGAACAACACCAGGGTAACTATAATTTCCCTTTTGATCAATCTCTATCATGCAAGAACAATCAACCACCTCAGCATAAGATTTCAGTTTGAAAAAAATACCTGATAATAGATCTCTGGAAGAAACCCCCTTTCAAAACTCTGAGCCTTCATATGCTCATTGGAAATGATTTTCGGTTGGTAATGTACTGGATCCTTAAAGTGATCAACATTCTCCATCACTGTCATATCTCTGGGTAAGATCCATGAACTATTGGGATCTAGTGTAGGCTAAAACTTCTAGATAGTACTACTCATTGAAAAGTATATAGAAATATTTCCATCTCAAATGCTTGTTCTTTCTAGTTTGGACCACTAATTCCCACCATCACCGACATTGACCTTCTAGCAAGAACAAAGCACATTTCACATTGACTTCCTCAGGAGTGTCAAAGAACTCAAACATACACTCTATATTCTCAATCCACTCTTCTTATTCCTGATGTTCAGTTATACCTCATGAAGAAGGAGGCTGGTTCTTAAGGAAATCCAAAGCTTTGTCCTTCCCAGGACATGGTTCAGATTCTCTAACTGAATTTGGACTAGAAGCCACACCCTGTCCCAAATCTTGAATTGGCTGGACCATAGCTTCCACTTATCTTTGATAAATCGGTGAGGGAGAACACTCTATGGCCTCTTCCTGTGGTTGCACATGAATTCTCCGGGGAGGAATTTTTCTACAAGAATCAATAACCCCAATAAAAACTATCAATACAACCATTTTGATTATTTTTTGGAATTAACAACAAATACCAATATTATATAATTCCAAATAAATTTAATCTTTTTCAATATCATGATAACCAAAGAAAACTACTCCAACCCCACCTAGTGTCCTTATAAAGTTTATTGCCTGTACATCTCACATGGAGGAGAAGTCAAATAAAATACCAACATCCCTGGAGACTCAAGATCTATCATGAGGTGTGCTGGCTATGAAACCTACTCATGGATAGAAACTCAAGTCTCGATAGTCCTAGAACTTTTCTATCCAAACTCTTACCCAAATAAATTGACCCAACAAGAGAGTCACCTCATCTAATACAATTTTTTCACAAACCAATCCAGTGTTCCTAAAACCTGAGCACCCAAACCGGTCTATGGCATAGCCCAAAGGGTGTTCCTGATCCCCACAGGATGGAAACCAATGCCTGGGTATCCGCAATATGCATTGGGAGTAGTTCACCCATTTTCACAAGAATAAATAACCAACAAAAATAAACAATACATAACTAAATAAACCCATATAGACAAGGCATAAAAATTTTCATAATTAGGATTTTACAACATTAGACAAAAACCAAAGGATCTTCAACAAAATGAAGCCAAAAAAAATCCCAAAATCTCCATGTAACAAGAGTAGCATCATCCTCAAGCCACCACCCCCAACAAATGTAGAAAAAAGACCACTAGTAACCCAAACCACCATTATGATACACCTTTACATTAACTATTTCAAACATAACCATGTCTTCATAAACCCAAAGGTGTATGCATGGTGTGATCTAAATCCTAGTAGGATTCACAAAAAAAATAGATTCCATGATAAAAAAATATAATACAAATCAATATGAAAATTTTATAAAAAGGCTAGAAATATTTTTATGGAAAATATTTTTGAATGAAAAACATGCATTTCCTTTGGAATATCCAAACTAGTGCACCGTATACCATCAATAATAACAATATCAAAAAATAGAACCAATTCATGAGAGTCCCTATAGGTACTAGAAATAATGGGACACTAGATATCTCGTATCTTAGTGAAACATGGTATAAAAACCACACTAATCATTGTTCACGTGCACGAGCCACTAGAGATAAATTTATCCAAAGATCCAGTGGTCTCCAATCTATGTAGTTTAGTTATTATTGTTTCATCTATCCCACTATAAATAATCGGGCCTTATCCCCAAAGATCCAACAAGAATACTAGTCCTTGTCCACCCACATAGTCACCTAGGATTCCCTTTGTTCTAAATTTCTCTCCATACATCACATAGATCAATACATTCACTTTCACATATTCCAATCAATATAAACTTAGTTGATAAAGCACCTTTTTTCTCAACCAAAAACCATTTTAAAATCCAAATGCACACCAATACCATTTCAGAATGTGTTTCTCACCACCTATACATTTTATCAAACACCATTAGGGAGAAAAACAAGAAATAACACATGAAACACACCTAGTTCATAACTGATTTCCTTTGAAAACCCACTTTTCAACAAAATCACACCTTGAACTCCTTTAAAAACACATTTTGAACCTCATACAAAATTAATAGAACACAACCAACAAGAAAATAAAGAATATAAAAGTCACAAAATAATGTTTAAACATGGAACCACCTTCCACAAGTGAAGAAACTTCCAGAAAATGGTGAAAAAGAAAAACCTCACCTCAAGGGAACCATATAGAGGATATATTAAACCATAAAAATCAAGATCGATCCATAAAAAATAATATCTAACCCTAAAAATTTCACCCTCCCTACTGGAAAAAGGAAACCCTAAGAAATAAGGTGAAAGAACCCTAGAAATGGGGAGAAATCAAGGTTAAATGGAACTTACTTGAAGATTCTTAGAGAAATCCCACAAAAAAAAAACAGGAAAACGGAGGTCCAATGGAGAAAGAGGGATGGGGGAGGTACCAAGGGTGGAGAATCCCGAGCGAGGAGGGTTTGTGGGGATTAGGGTTAAAAATAAAAAGGTGAAAAAAAGTAAAAATCCAATTTTTAATGATATGGATAGGTGGCATGGTTTTCCTGCACAATTTTCCAAACCTTGTGGCAACCATGTGCCCCTCACTTTCTAAGAGGATTAGTCCACATGGTTATTCTATATTTTCCCCAAACTAAGCACCTTCCATGTGATTCGACTCTATTTAAAAACAAAACCTGTCCTCACTGTTACCTAGGAAATATAACATGGTTTTCTAAACTGTGCACCAACTGTTCACCACCTTCTGTTAACCCAAAATTTCCACTTTTCTAAAAAAACACAAGGTATACCCAAAGGGGAATATTGTAGGCCAAAAATAAATGAAAAATTACCTCAAAATGAAATCATGGGTGTGGCATGGTATTTTTAAAATGATTTGGAAAGTGGTTTTGATTATGCGAAATTATGGTTTCCATGAGATATTTAATCATTAAATTAATATGTTTGTGAAAGAAATGGATTTTCATGTGTATTCATGGTGTTGGATTATGTTTGGAAACCACTAGACCTTTGCATGGGAACCCCTATAATGGATTGTTCATGGTAACACTACTATGATTTAGAGACCACTAGACCTTGGAATGCGTTCCCCTCTAGTGAATCATTCATAAAGATGTTATGGGTTACAATTTCTATACTATGTTGAATTAGGTATTATTATTGTCAAGATATTCCTAGGTGTCATATAGAGGGTCGAGTGATGATTTCTTATCGACCCCAATTAGAAGAGTTGTATCCCTTATATTTGTTGAGAGGATAGGTGGGACATGCCACTAGATTGGATAGTTTAGAGTATCCAGTTTGTTATTGGATATGGAGGTTCACCATATAATAGAAGGGGAGTCTGAAATGAGTATGTCAATGTGTAACGTCCTGGATCCGGGTGCCACTCAACAGGTGCCCCGAACCCAGTTGGTCAGATAACCTCAAGCGCATTTCCCCAAATGCTAGAGGCTGGTGACTAGCAGTGAGGGCCCATGTCTAATAGTGGGGAAACTATGCCCTCATTTGTCGAAGTGTAGCACAGTGGAATACTAGATAAAACATACAACAAAAACAGAAGCAATAAACCATGCACATTTAAAATGAAAAACTGCAGTAAAAGATAACCAACGATCATATAGATAATAATGCAACATGTCTCAAGTTATAAGAAAATATCCATAACATGTTACACAACAATACAACACAATGTAATACAGCTCCAGGAACAAGGTACCGTAAAGCAAAACAAAATAGCCGGTAACATTGCGAGCCTATGCTCGGTCCCATGCTCCCCTACTCCTTAGCAACAATCAAGTACCTGCATAGGGACCCTTGCAATTATCCACACCTACAACAACGTAATCTGTTTGGGCCGAAGACATGACCCATACAGGGTGTGAGAAATAAATCCCAGTAGGCACCCACAAAAGGCTCGTGCCCAACTATGTGAAAATATGCAACAACATTGTGCAGTAGTAAATGCAATAAACTAAGTAGTACTCAAAAGTAACTAATTTTACCAGTTATATTGCCATTCTTAATATTCATTTAATCATTCAACATAAGGAAATCACCGCAGTGAATTTTCTATGTAAATAGTTAGTGTCCTCATATATGAAAACCCTTCCATCAGGTAATCAGAATCATAACCCACAGGTAATTTCCCACAAGCAAAATATATATTGCCCTCAGACGTACAAAGTCTCGCCCTCAGGCACAGAGTCTATCACACACAGGCACGAAAGAAGTTGCCCTCAGGCTAAAATAACCACTGACCATAGGCTAAAGGAAATACCGCCCTTAGGATAAGCAAGTAACCGGGCCATTCCCAACATAAAAACAAGAAATTCACATTCAATTCCTCTCAATGAAATTCAACAATAATTTTTACAATGGCATACCCTCGGTATCCTGGCCAAACAGCTAAACATAGGAATGCACCCCCGGGGTGGTCCTGGATCCATGCAGTGATCCCAAATAGCAGTTTATTATCACATTTAATTACCTATACAATTCTAGGTATTTAATACAGCCAAGGCCTCATCCACACGACACCCCACCATGGGTTCATAGCTCAACAGTACACAAAAATGCACAACAGTTGGAATTTAAACACTAAGACACCTACCTCGATCACCCCTGATCCGTAAATACGAAGGACGATCCTCAAATCATCCAAGAACGACGTAGATATGAGGTGAAATAAATCCCCATTCAAACATAAATAACCTCCCCTCGGGAAATAATTGGTAAGAACAACTTAAGGAGAAGGAGATTCTTACCCGTATGGTTCCAATGAGATCGACGGAGGTGGAATCGGATTCCCAGTACTCGATTGGGCGGTCTCCAAAGTTTCATCCATCTCTCCCAAGCCTTCCTCTGGTTCTAAGCCTTCCCTATGAACATGGGAGGGTAATTCCCATTTTAAGCGAAAAAAACAAACTACACGGCGTGTACTATTGACTACACGGTGTGTAATTTTCTTATTTAACTGTTCCTTTGGAGGCTACCTTTCCGATCGCCGCACTGTTCATCCATCGACATGAGTACACGGCGTGTATGCCTGATCACATGGCGTGTACTATTGCACGGCTGGCGGCTGCTTCCACCGCCTTACTAATCACCTACCAACTGACTACACGGCATGTACATACCCACTACACGACGTGTAGTTGGTTTTTACACCCTTCATCACCGACATGGCTACACACCCTGTGTACTCATCCCACACGGCCAAAGTACATGGCGTGTGGAAAAGTACATGGCATGTAGTCAGAAAATTTATGATTTTCCCCCATTTTCCTTATTTTCTAAAAAACACATAAGGAAAAGAGAAAAGAAGAAACCCGTACCTCAAAAATAAGAACCGGGTTCTTACAAACTTCCCCCGTTAAAGCAATTCATCCCCAAATTGCCCTTCCAAGGGTGGTGAAGATAAAGATCAGAACAGATCTGGCCACTAAGCATGTACGTTGGTCTCCCGCTCCCAGGTTTTGTCCTGCACTCGTCCATGCTACCATAGCACCCGTACGAGAGGAACTGACCAGCATCAGAGAACCTTCGTGCTCTTATCCACGATATGAATCAGATGCTCCTCAAAGGACACATCAACCTGAAGCTCAACCTCCTATGGATGAAAGATGTGAGATGATTCTGAATGATAGTAGTGAAACTGAGATACATGGAAGACGTCGTGCATGGCTTGGTACCTCTGTGGTAACTGCAACCGATAGGAAACCATCCCAACTCTCTCCAGAATCTAAAATGGCCCCACATACCTCAGTGAAAGTTTACCCTGTCTCCTGATCTGTCTCTGTCCCAACCTCGACAAAAAATGCAAGAAAACTCGATCCCTGACCACGAACACCAAGGGTCATCAGCAACGATCAATATAAGATTTCTAAAGAGACTGTGTGGTAGCCATCCGCTTCTGGATCAACTGGACCTGCTCATAAGTCTCCTGAACGAGACATGGACCCAGTAAAGCTACCTCACCTACCTCTAACCAGCACAAGGGTGATTGGCATGGCCTACCATATAAAGCCTCGTAAGGTGCCATCTCAATATTTTCCTGAAATCTGTTATTATAGGAAAACTCTACCAGGGGTATGTGCTTCTCCCAAGAGCCCCCAATGTCTAGGATGCATGCACGCAACATGTCCTCAAGAACCTGTATCATACACTCTGACTGGCCATCGGTCTGAGGGTGGTAAGCTGTGCTCAGAAGCACCTTTGTAGCCAGTGCCCTCTGAAAAATCTACCAGAAACAAGACATAAAATGGGCATACCTATCCGAAATTATAGATTGAGGAACCCCATGAAGATGTACGACCTCTCGGATATACAACTTTATGAGCTCGTCAACACCGAAGGTCTCCTTGATTGGCCAAAAGTGAGTTGCCTTCGTGAGTCTTTCCACAACAACCCACACAACATCATTGCCTCGAGGTGACCTCACCAACCCAGTCACGAAGTCCATCGTGACATCATTCCATTTCCACTCCAGGATGGGTAACTACTGTAAGAGTCCCGCTGGCCTCAGATGCTCCGCTTTCACCTGCTGACAGGTGGAACATCTCATAACAAAACCAGCTACTTCTCCTTTCATACCTGATCACCAATACTAATGTTTCAAGTCATGGTACATCTTGGTAACCCCGGGATGAACTGCCCAAGATGAAACATGAAACTCCCGCATAAACTCCTCATGTATATCCCCTGGAACCCATACTCGTCTAGGGAAATGTAGTACCTCATCATCACCTATCGTCTAACCAAGAGGAGGGTCCTCACTGGACACCGACTCCCATAGAACTAGGCCTTCTGAATCAGATAGTTGTCTCATCCTCACTCTATTCAGAAGGGTAGCAGTCACAGTTAAAGAAGAAAGATAGGTCTACCACTAACTATCGCGCACCTCCAAATGCATCTCAAAGAACAAAGCCATGAGCTTCCACTCACCACTGGCCTCATGTACCGCCTGTATCTGATTCCTCTTGCTCAGTGCACTAGCTACTGCATTACCTTTACTAGGTGTATAGGAAAGCTCATAGTCGAAGGAATGAAGGTATTCGACTCACCTTCTCTGTCTCAGGTTCAAGTCCCACTGAGTAAAGATGTACTTGAGACTTTTGTGGTTGGTGTAAACCACAAAATGCTCTCCCAAGAGATAATGTCTCCAACAACGCAACACATGAACAACTACAACCAACTCGAGATCATGCGTCAAGTAATTCCTCTCATTGTGGGCTCAACTACCTAGACCCCTACGCAACAACTCGGTCGACCTGCATCAACACTACTCCCAGCCCAATACATGATGCATCACATTAAACTGTATATCTCTTCCCTTTATCTGGAAGTATCAGGAATGGTACTGATGTCAACCTTCCTTTCAGGTCCTGAAAGGCTGTTTCACAAGCTTCTGACCAGACGAAATTCACACCCTTCTTAGTGAAACCCATCAACGGCACTGCTAAGCGGGAGAAGTCATGGATGAAGTGTCTATAGTAACTAGCCAGCCCTAATAAACTCCATATCTCAAACACGTTCTTAGGATACTCCCAGGAAACTACTACTCTCACCTTCTCTGGGCCTACTACAACTCCTGCCTCTGAGATGATATGACCCAGGAAGTGAATCTGGTCTATCCAAAAGGGGAAATTTTAGAGATTAACATATAGCTTATGCTCTCTCAGTGTACTCAACACGATCTCAAGATGGGTGGAATGGTCGTGTCGAGTGTGAGAGTACACTAAGATTTTGTCCATGAATACTACCACTAAAGAATCGAGATAAAGATGGAACACACGATTCATCAGATCCATAAAAACTTTTGGCATGTTCATGAGTCCGAACGGAATAACCAAGTACCCGTACAGACCATATCTGCTCCGAAAGGCTGTAAGCGGTACGTTCGATGGTATCACGTGAAGCTGATGATATCCGGATCTCAAGTAAATCTTTGAGAACACTTGTGCTCCACGAATTTGATCAAAAATATCATCAATCCGTGGAAAGGGATATTAGTTCTTGACCATCAACTGGTTCGGCTTCCGATAATCCACACAGAGTCTGAGGGTACCGTCTGCCTTCACCACAAAGAGGACCGGCGAACCCCAAGGACAAGTACTGGACCGGATTAAACCCTTTGACTGTAACTCCTATAACTGTCTCTTGAGCTCCTGCAACTCAGATGTAGCCATCCTATAAGGAGGAATGGACACCGGTGCTGCTCCTAGTACATACTCAATAGAGAAATCCACCTCACACTCTGAAGGTAGACCTGAAAAGTCATCCGGGAAGACATCACTGATATGAATAACCACTGGAGGGAAATACTGCTGACAAGTCCCCTGATCGTCCAGATATAAACTCGCAATCTGGGCTATGACTCCTCCTCACCCATGATGCTCTGGTCTAGCTCAAGTCGCCTGAACATCCCATTCGCCCTTGTATAGAAACTCTCCACCCTCTGGTGATGTGAAACTCACCCTAAGACGATAGCAATCTACAAAGGCTCGAAAGGGAACCGACCAGTCCATCTCGAGAATGACATCATAGCTTGTCATCTCTAAGACATAGGGGTCCCATAGAAAGTGACACCCACCAACCTCAAGGGGGAATTCCTTACACTGATGAAAAACATCCATTCTAGTTCACAATGGAGTGTCTAGCATCTTAACAGCAGAAGAAGAAGAAACACAGAGCCCAAGGATCTTCACAATGGGCACATATATGAAACTATGTGTAGCACCTGTATCGAAAAGTATAGATAATAAGATAGAAGCTACTAGAACAGTACCTCTGACAGTAGAAGGTCTGGGATCCTGCTCCTGCTGGGTCTGTTGCACTACATATGTCTGCCCAGTGCCGCGGCCCTGCAACACAACCTAGCTACCCTGAGCTGTCCCGCCCTACTGCCTCTGAGATCCTGGTGTCTGGCTACTATGGCCATGACCACCATCTCTACCTGTACGTCCAAACGTATTCTAGTTTCCAAACTGGTAAGAAGCTGCTGGTCCTGATCCCGCACGCGAAGTCTGTACAGAACCCCTCTCACTAGCCATTGATGGAAATGCCCTGCAAAAGCACTGCACATGACCCATCTTACTGCAAGCTCATCACTCCACTGGGTCTTGTGGACACTACAGTCTCGTGTGCCCCTCTTTACCACACTGGTAGCACATGACTTGACCACCTGAAACAATCTTATGGGTAGTACTACCACTGTGAGACAAATCCATATATCTCTTCCTATTACCGGCAGAAATAGTACCATAAACTGGTGTCGAACCACCCTGGCCTGCACCACTAGCTTCCTGAAGGTTCCTCTCTGTAATCAGCACCTGGATCACAATAGCATGTACTGTAGGCAACCTGAAAACATCTACCAGTGCTCGTATGTCATATCAAAGACCATCCTCCAAGCTTCTGGCCCTTAACATATCATCACCCACCAGAACAGGTGAAAAACGCTGAAGCTCGGTGAAACGATAAGAATAATACATCACCAACCTAGCGCCCTGGTGCAGATTCATGAACTATCGACCTCTATTTGCCCTCATCATTACTGGGAAGAAGAAGTCATAGAAATATTTCTGAAAACCTTCCCACATCATGTCTCTGTGATGCTCTTTCTGAGTGGTAACATACCACCACCTCTTGGCGGAATCACGCAGTATATAATTCGCGAGCTTGACCCTCCTCCTTGGAGGCATCTCAAGATGATCGAAAATAGTCTGCATAGACCCCAGCCAAGACTCCGTAGCCTATGGTCTGCCATCCCCTGAAAACATAAGCGGATACTGCTGTTGGAAGATACGAGTCAGCTCAGCCATAAATGTGGCAGCTAGCGGTGCTCCCTGAAAGGTCTTCATGAATCTCATAAAGCCTTCACGTAATTGCGCATCTGCGTCTGTGTCCGGTATAACAGATGGTGCCGCATGTGGCTCTCCTAGAGGATCTACTGGTAGCCCATGGACCACCATCTCTAGAGTATAATAGTTGTCACTCTCCTAGAGAAAAACGCGCGGTCGTCTCAATGGCATGACTCTACAAGGTCAAAAAAACACCTTAGATCAAGATTATCACAGTTTGAAAAATGAGGGGATGAAAAAGGGAACAGGAGAAGAAGGCATTCTAGATTTTCAAAACAAGACTACACGGTGTGTATAATGACTACACAGCGTGTACCTGACTTTTCTTCCCCTTCCCGGGTACTTCTACATGTCTAAGCCACATGGATCCTGTTGAACAAAACAACACAGCGTGAATATTAACTACACGATGTGTATGGTGTAATTTTACAACTACCAGTGTCATTTGTGACACGACCGACTGATCGGATAACACTACACGGCGTGTTACACCAGCACACGGCGTGTACACCACCCCGTTTTCCCAGCCACACGGCTACGTCCACTCGGTCTCTCACCGGTCAAGACTACACGGTGTGTCCCACAGGTACACGATGTGTTCAAGAAGAGGTAACACCAACCCGTGTTTGTTAGTTACACAGCCAGGTCCCCAGGACAGACTACACGATTTGTTCATCACTGAAACGGTATGAACAAAAAAGATTCCACCGACCCATGTTTGTTAGTTACACGGCCGGACTCCGGGTCAACACTACACGATGTGTACATCCGGTACACAACATGTTTTTCCCAATCATTTACCTTCCCTATGTCCCCGCCCACATAGTCTATGACATAGGAAGAGACTACACGGCGTGTACTGAGGGTACATAGCGTGTACTCAAAATTTTTTCTTTTCATCCCAAACAGAAGAACACACGGCGTGTGTCCAAGGAACTACATGACATGTATCCGGGGTTTTCCAGATAGTAAGCCTCTGAAACTACTCCGGAACCCAGAAAATACTGAAAAAAAACACCTAAGTGCCAAATTCCAATCCGTGAGGGCCGATACTCCCCACGAATCAAAGTTCGGAATATTATATATGTTATAACAAGATAAACAGTCAATGACCCACCAAATTCTGGTCAATGAGGGACCATAATCCCAAAAACCAAAGTTTGGTGTTCATTCTATCAACAGACTCATACAAAAATACCCTATCACATAGCAAGTATTTATAAAGGCAGCTATCACAACAACATGATTTTCTAGCACAATAACAATCAAAAAAACATTCAAGTTCTAATGTGCCTACATGACATGGAACTATGCATGGCTTGTGATTTCTAGAATGTGCTTAAATGATGCATGGGATGGAATACACTCATCTCATCGGGTTGCAACTAAATAGAACCCATTACTAAAATATAAATAGCACAATCACAAATGCGTCACCTAACGGTGAAAATAAAACCAACTGTAAAACTTTCATAATCGTAAGAATTACAATAACCGAGGTAGACTGGATTTCCCCTATACACGGGTTAGCTACTCCCAGGCACAACTTATTACCAACAATCGTTTCCATCCTATACCTGACTAAGGCTCCAAATAGTAAGTCAAAGAAAAGAACTCCTCTGATACCACTTTGTAACGTCCTGGATCCGGGTTCCCCTCAATGGGTGCCCCAAACCCGGTTGTTCACATGACCTCAAGCGCATTTCTTCAAATGCCAGAGGCTTCCGACTAGCAGCGAGGGCCCAGGTATGATAGTGGGGAAACTATGCCCTCATTTGTCAAAGTGTAGCATAGTGGAATACTAGATAAAACATACAACAACAGCGGAAGCAATAAACTATACACATTTAAAATGAACAACTACAGTAAAAGATAACAAACAGTCATATAGATAATGATGCAACATGTATCAAGTTCTAATAAAACAACCAGAACATGTTATGCAACAATACAACATAATACAATACAGCTCCAGGAACAAGGTACAGTAAATCAAAACAAAACAGCCAGTAGCATCACGAGCCTAAGTTCGGTCCCATGCTCCCCTACTCCTCAGAAACAATCAAGTACCTGTATAGGGACCCTTTCCCTTATCCATACCTGCAGCAATGTAATCTGTTTGGGCCGAAGACATGACCCAAACAGGGTGTGAGAAATAAATCATAGTAGGCACCCACCAAAGGCCCGTTCCCAACTGTGTGAAAATATGAAACAACAATGTGCAGTAGTAAATAAAATAAACTAAGTATTACTCAAAAGTAACTAAATTTAATAGTTATATTTCTATTCTTAATATTCATTTAATCATTCAATATAAGTAAATCACCACAATGAATTTTATATGGAAACAATCAGTGTCCTCAGACACGCAAACCATCCCCTCAGGTAATCAGAATCATAACCAGTAGGTAATTTCCCACAGGCATAACAGATATTGCCATCAGGCATACAAAGTGTCGCTCTCAGGCACAGAGTCTATCGCCCACAGGCACGAAATAAGTTGGCCTTAGGCTAAAATAACCACTGCCCACAGGCTAAAGAAAACACTGCCCTCAGGATAATCAAGTAACCGGACCATTCCCAACATATAAACAAGAAATTCACATACAATTCCTCTCAAGGAAGATCAACAATCATTATTACAATGGCATACCCTCAGGTACCCTAAGCAAACAGCTAAACAGAGGAACGCACCCCCGGGTGGTCCTGGATCCATGCAGTGATCCCAAACAGTAGTTTATTATCACATTTAATTACCAATACAATTATAGGTATTCAAAACAGCCAAGGCCTCAGCCACACGACACCCCAACATGGGTTCGTATCTCAACGATACACAAAAACACAAAACAGTTGGAATTTAAACACCAAGACACCTACCTCGATCACCCCTGACCCGTATATGTGAACGAAAGTCCTCAAATCATCCAAGAATGACATAGATATAAGGTGAAAGAAATCCCTATTCAAACGTAAATAACTTCCCCTAGGGAATGAATTGTTAAGAACAGCTTAAAGAGAAGGAGAGGCTTACCTGTACGATTCCAATGAGATCGACGGAGGCGGAATCAGATTCCCAGTACTCGATCGGGTGGTCTCCAATGTTCCGGCCATCTCTCCCAAGACTTCCTCCGCTTCTAAGCCTTCCCTGTGAACAGGGGAGTCTACATCCCATTTTAAGTGAAAAAAACAAACTACACGGCGTGTAATTTTCTAATTTAGTTGTTCCTCTAGCGGTTACCTTTCCCATTTTCGCACTGTTCATCCATCGACATGAGTACATGGCGTGTATGCCTGATCACACGGCTGGCGGCTACTTCCATCACCTTACAATTCACCTTTTGACTGACTATACAGTGTGTGCATACCCACTACATGGTGTGTAGTCTGTTTTTACACCTTTCATCACTGACATGGCTACACACCATGTGTACTTATCCCACACGGCCAAAGTACATGGCGTGTGGAAAAGTACACGGCCTGTAGTCAGAAAATTTTGGATTTTTCCCCATTTTCCTTATTTTCTCAAAAACACATAAGGAAAAGAGAAAAGAATAAACCTGTACCTCAAAAATAAGAACCTGGTTTTTACATAATGTATTTCCTCTAGAGATGTTTAGAAAATCCTCATGATTACTATTTGTATGTTCTATTTATTTTTACTGATTATTTGTATTTTAGCACTTTTAGTTTATGCTAGTTGGTTTTGTTTCCTTTAATTTATGTTTATCATATTTTCATTACTTGGTATGGCGTTGTACTTGGGTTTTGGATTTCAAATAGGTTGGGAAAAGTGGATCTATTTTTGAAAAGGAAATCTGGGCGTGTTGTTTTTAAAAGGGAAATTTGTGGAAATCTAGGTTTACTTTTTGGAAATGATTTGAAAGCCTATTTTATAAATGTATTTCAACCCAATTGTATTGAAATGTGTTGGGAAAGGGAATTCATGGACTCTTTGGTGATTACCTACTGATATGTTTAAGCTCACACCCTAGTTATTCCACTCAATGTCAGTAGATCTGAGCAGTTTTGTAGGCTCAGGATTCTGTTTTAGCTTTCCCTTTGGAGTAGGTTTGCCTTGTGGTTGGTGGTGAAAGAGAGATCATGTGGAGATCATATCAGCATGGTTCAGTCTCAATTTTTTATTTATTTATTTTGTTTAGCTGGTGATGTATTTGGACTGATTTTGTATTTATTTATACCCAGTGTTTCGTTTTTCTGCATTATTAGTTAGTTTGTTTGATCCTAGTTTTTTTGGGGAAAACCATCTACATTTTGATTATGTTTATGCATGATACTAGTTTCCAGCTTGTTGGAATCGAGAATGCCCTTCGAGACATGTACCAGATAGGGTCGGGTGTTAAGATGGATGGAATCTCAACTTTTTTGTCAGAAAATGGTATCAGAGAAGAACCTTTTTATTTGGGGTATCAATTAAATCTGATATTCGAAATTTCAAGACTCAGAAGGTAGGTATGTGAAGGATGTCATGAAACCTTTCTCATTCTAATCCTCAAGTTTCCAATGGTAGTATGGGATTTTAGTCTTTTTCTTATTTTTGTTTGGGTGGATGAGGAATGACAATGGAGGTGACCCAATGTTATGTTATGATCTCACATGGAGTAGTGACGCATTTGGAGTCTAAGTACGCAGTTGAAGGTCCTCTTAGTTGTTAATGATTACTTGAGAAATGGCACACTAACTATGTCACCGGGTTAGTGACAGCCCACGAGACATCTTTAATTCCTATGGTGATCTCCAAATTTAGTAATTTATAAGACTCATACAACATAACTAAAAATGTATTACATGGTAATCCTCAGTGTCAAACCCATAGAGATGATCTGTATATTTTAAATTAATTAAAGAAATCAAATTCAAAACTGTTTGTTTTGATTTGAGAAAGATAAACAAATAACAGGATTGATTAGGCTGTGAATTCGGATTATAAGCTTGTAAGGTTCAATTATTTTTTAGGTTTTTGTGCTAGGGATTTGATTGATAATTGATTTATTCTAGTATGGTGTCAGAATTGGGTCAGCAGGGATCCTTGGTCTTGGTACCCTTCCCTAATCTTATGATTGATCCTTTGGAATGGTCATATACTTTATGAAAACATATAACTAGGTAACCCAAAACAATAATTAAACATAACTAGACTAGATTGTATAATGTTCGTAGAAAAAATAAGGCGATTAATTGATTCAACGAAATATAACTCATCAAATCATAACCAATGGTTGTGCAATTCAAAAAGAAAGAAATTGGAATTGAATAAATAGTGTTGCAGTAATCCAAAACATGAATAATAAAATAGAATAATCCCTATAATCACATCCCCCTAAAATAAAATCACCCGAAACTAAGAAAACTACTCACTCATGATAGGCATGATGAGAATGAGCATCATGAGTACTCAAAGAAGAAATGTGGTGAAGAATAGTGGTGAAGCCAGGCCACAGATCGTCACTCTACTTTCTGGCACTCTATTGTTCTCTCTTACACTCATTCTGGTCCTAGAATATTTTAGAATGGCGGTTGAGGCATGTATTTATAGGCTTCTTCATCAAAATCCTAGGCCTCAATGTCTTTATTATTTTTCATCATGTCGACACTTAACGACGTGTAATGTGATTTCATGTTGGGTAATCCTAATCTGAGTTTTCCAGGTAATTTTTTGAATCTACAAGAATCTCTGGTGAACTTTGACTCTATTTACCTCATGAAACTGGGACTCCCGATGTGTAATTTCTATTCACAGTGTGAAATCTCATAACAACTTGTCTTATGGGGTAAATTCATTTTAAAAAACTCACAACATGTAATTGTATCACACAGTGTGTAATCATTCTTCTTCTATTTTTCTAGCTTCGTTTTTTCCTTTAATATCTAGTGTCGCACTACTTCGCTTCGCTTATGGCACAAAGTGTCTTTTATCTCATATTTATTTCCATTTTCATTCCTTGTCAAAATATTCATTGAATCCAGTCATAAATAATAAAATACATTAAATCACTCATAAATTGGAAAGAATATTCATTTAAAAATAGATGTCAATACATTAAATACTATAAAAAATATGCATGAAATACACTTATCAGCTAGGTATGGTGACTAGTTCCCAATTCTAGTAGTTTTGGGTGAGTTGTGATTTGTTTTGGTTTTTGTTGGTGTGAGTGGGATTTTAAAATAAAAATGGTTTTTTGAAATGAAAATGATTTCTTTGATGTGGATTTTGATTGAAAATAATGTGTTTTAAAATAGAATGTGATTGGGATTGAAAATTGGCTAAATTCTTGGGTTTGATGAATAAATGGTATGTGTGACCCTTGGTATTCATTAGAAACATTCTCATATGTTTGGGTATATATGGAAAGTTCATGTTGGAATTTTTTCATGGATGATATGAATGAAAGTAGGATGAACACATATTTTATGGTTCATAGGATTCCATGAGTGAGTATTTTAAATAAAAAACTTAGATTAGTTTTTTTCAAAAAGGATTGAAATGGAAAATGATTTCAGGGTTGTTTTTTCTCATTAAAAAGTGGGTTCTTGTTTTGTGGAAAATGGATTTCGGTATTTGGATAGTATCCTTGGAAGAAGTTGGTTTGAAAGTGAAATGAATGGTGGTTTTTGAGAAGAGGATTTTAGGTTGTTCTTGTAATGTTTGTCTTGTGAGATGGTTGTTTTGGACTGGGATGATCTTTTGGATATGTTTTTATTAGATTTTGGTTTTGGGTTTTTGTTCCTTGTGTTGTTAACAATATGATTCCTAGAAAGGTACCTAATATTTCTAGCATGTCTTGTCCATTTCTGGGCTCTTCTCGGTTGTTTCCAGACTTTTGATGTGATTGGGGTCCACTAGAGGTAGTGGAATGGTTTGAGGAAGTTGATTGTATCTTTATATCATTGGGAATTACCGAATCTATCAGAGTGTGGACTATTCTATGTTTGTTTAAGGGTTGAGATTTGGATCAGTGGAAGGTGATTTCTTAGTCATTGATGCAAGTTGGGATGATGTGGGTGGTGTTCAAGACCACTTTTGTTTAATGGTTTGTACATGAGGAAGTAAAGATGATGAAAGTGGATAACGTCATGAGTATTTAGTAAGGCCAATATACAGTGAAGGCCTATGTTGAACCCGTCAAGGAGATGGTTTCCTTTACCCCTGAGGCAGCATCACACGATCTATTGTGGGACCCTATTTTTTATTTGGGGTCTTAGTTCAAAGATCAAGTAGTGATCCCTCTCCTCCAAGAATCAACATTTTGAGAAGTTATTGGAAGAATTATTCTTAGCCGATTTAGTTTTCATAGTGCATGCAGTTGGAAATCTGGTATCCCTTGCTGCTCATGAAGGTTCCCCATCCGGAGATAGAATTTTCCAAAGAAGAAGTCTTGATCAGAGGATATAAACTCCTTATTATGAGGAAGTGGATGCTTCAGACATCAAGGCTCTAGCCATAGGCCCCAAAGTAAATATTTCATATAGTCATGGATTTTCAGGGGTGTGGGTAACCTTGGCTCAGTTTTTATCTCCAGTGTTAGAGTGGAGACAATTTTTGTTTCATGTTGTAGTTTCTTACTTATTTTGAGTTATTTTTAAGAGAAAAAATGGCCTTATTTTCTTGTAGTCCCATTTTTGTGCCTTAGATGTGGATCATTAAATGGTTATCCTTTTATGAAACAATTTTCGTTTTCTATTTCACTTTTTTGAAGATATATGTACTTGTGGAAATCCATGATTGCTACTTGTGCTCAGAATCACTACTTAGTTCAGGTTCCATTCAAGTGTTTACCCTAATTTTGGGGGTTTGGTTTATCTGGGGATTTTTTTAGTCCTGGTGGTGGTGTTATTTTGATTATGCGGAGAAATTTGTGTTAGTTCATGTTAGGAGTTCCCATGTTTGTTTGATTTGAAGTTGTGCCATGATGTTAGTCAGGTTATTGTAGTGGGGATAACCCTATTGTGTTATACCATTGTTCTTAATGTTTTATTTTCCTCTATAATTGTTTGGGTGTGACATGTTAATAAAAAGGTCAACCTAATTTTGGTGGTTTTTTTACTTTATTTTGTTTTAGGACCAAGTTTTGTTTATCATTCAGCTGGGTAACTTTCTAGGGTAAGAAAGTGTATTTGGTGGAGATAATTATCACACCCCAACCTTGAAAATTCATTATTTAATTATTTTTAGGGATTTTGATATTTTTATTAAGGTTTGGGTTGAGTTCCTGGTTTGAACTATTGAGTTTTGGAAGTTTTTGGGTGGGTCCTTGTTAAAAAAATGGAAATTTTGGGCTTGGTAGTAGGTGGCGCGTGGTTCGGGCATAGTGAAGGGAAACTGTGCACCCTAACTCATGAAATCATGCTGATAATGTTCATTTTGGATGGTGGAGACCACATAGTTTAAGAAAATGTGTGGGATAACCATGCGACATGTCCCTCTTTGAAAGTGAGGGGAACACGATTGGCGCACAGTGTGGAAAACCATGCATCCACACCATGCGAGTTTCCCAGGTCATTAAAATTTGGAATTACCTTATTTCCCCTCTGATTTTGTAACACCAATATAGTATTTCCCCCCCCCATTCAAACTAGGTTCACCATGGGGGCCTCTAATCTTGTCCTCTATTGCTGTCCATACACTATTGAAGCTTCTTGAAGGTTCCTAGGTATGTTACATTTAGTTTTGGATGATTTTCTCTTCTTCTCTTCCTTATCTCTTTGATTCTTAGTTTCTCTTAGTGATTTTTCCCACTTGGATGAACCCTAAGGGTTAGGGTTGATGTTTAGTTTAATTTATTTTATGGTAGGGTTTCCAAATTGTCTCTTAGGCACAATTATTCCTTATATCAATGTTTTTTTTGAATTTTCACATCATTATGGTGGGGTTTTTCTATCCATTTCCTTCCTAGAACATCCCATTTGATCCTTTATCTTTCCTAAATGATTTATAAATGTGTTACCCTTTCATATGATGTATTAGTATGAATTTATTTGGTGTTTTGATGATGGAAAATTGGTGCCAAATGGGTTTTCAAGGGTTTCTTTAATTATTCCTAGATTTTAATGCATGTAAGATGTTTGATAAAATTCCAATTGAACTTTTAAGGTGAAATTTGGTTCTTTAGGTGGTGTTCATCCTTGGGTCTATTTTGAAAATGTGTTTGGGTGGTGAGTTGGGTGTTATATATAAAAATCGATGTCTTGTTCGGTGTGGTTCTTAGGAGTGACTTGTTGTTTTGGTTTAAAATCAACTGATGTTTCTTTGAAAAGGTGTTTTTAAAGTGACTTGAAATACACATGTGTTAGAAGATAGTTTTTTATAAAAAAATTGATTGTGATCCAAGTATGCCTCTTTTGGTGCTTTAAAAATATGTTTTATGCCTCAGATGAAAAGTGAAAAATGTATTTTCAAAGGGATTTGAAGGTGATAATGTGATGAATATTGGTTTTCCAAAATAAATGGGATTTTTGGCACATTAACATCCTTGGTGTGTAAAAAAATGTGTTTTTAAATTCCGAACGTAATGTAAAGAACACTTTAAAATGGATTTGGTGTGTGTAAGAATTTGGAAAGGGTCTTTTCCCATGGGAATGGTTGGATTTCATAACGTGCTTTCTTAATGGTTGATTGAGGCCTGTTTGGAACTTGGGTAAAATTGGTTCTTCCTTGAACCATGGTTTTTCAAGGGTCCCTCCTCACATTCCTTTTTCTTTTCCAAAATAGTTTCTCGATTTCTAAATGGTGTGTTGGTGATTCATGTTACTTTAAATGTGGTTTCAAATGTGTTCCATAAATCTTGTATGATTTGGAATTTTTGAGATTTGTTTTGGTGAAAAATTGGCGTAAAGGGTCATTTGGAAGAACTTGTGTTTTTTTAGGTTTTCAATTGTATTGAGAAGAGTTTTGGATTTTATATGTCAATGTCTATTTGGTATTATGAAAGTGAAAGTGGTGTTTTATTAATGGGTTGGAAATTGCCTTGTAAATGTATTTTTATTGGAAATGTTAAAGGCCCTATTGGAACTTTGTGTTGTCTTTGAAAAGTTGGTTTTGGTGTGATGTGACGCGAAGGATCGATTGGTACCTTGTGATATTTTATAAATTGGTTTCATAACTTAGGTGGAGTATAGTCCCGGTTGGATTGTTGGAATGTTTTGGAAAATGGATTGAAAAAGGGGGTAGTGTGAAGGCCCAGTTGGTATTTTTAAAATGATTTGTAAAGTGGTTTTGATTATGGAAAATGGAAGTTTCCAAAAGATATTAAATTGATTAATGAATATGTTTGTGAAAGAAATTGATTTTCATCTGTGTTCATTGTGTTGGATTATGTTTGGAAACCACTAGACCATGGGATGGGATCCTCTGTAGCGGCTCGTTCATGGGAACACTTTTATGATTTGGAGACCACTAGACCTTGGGATGCATTAACCTATAGTGGATAATTCATGAGAATTTTTTGGTTTACATTTTCTATACTGTGTTTTACCTAGTATTATTATTATCATAGTATTAAATGGAATCATCTAGAGGGAATAGTGATAGATTCTTGTTGACCCCGATTAGATGAGTTATACCCCCTAGATTCCCTGAGAGGCCAGGTAGGATATTCTACTGGATTGGATAGTTTATATAATCTAGTTGGTTATTGAATATAGAGTTTCACCATATACCAGAAGGTTATTCTTAACTAAGTACATCTAAGTATTGCCTCTAGAGATGTTCTAGAAATTCCCATGATTACTATCTGTATGTTCTATTTATTTCTGCTACTTGTTTGGATTTTAGTCTTGCTGGTTTATTCTAGTTGGTTTTGTTTCCTTAACTTTATTCTTAGCCCTTTTTGATTTCTTATTATGGGTTAGTACCTTGAGTTTGGATTTGAAATGAGTTGAGTAAAAATGGATCTATTTTTCTAAAAGGAAATCAATGTGTGTTTTTTTAAAAAGTAAATTTGTGGAAAGCAATATTTACTTTCTAGAAATGATTTAAAATTCTATTTTATAAATTTATTTCAAACTAGTGTTTATGGAATGTTTCAAGAAAGGGAATTGATGGACCCCATGGTGATTACCTACCGAGTGGTTTAAGCTCACACCCTACTTCTTCCACTCAACATTGGTAGATCCGATCAATTATATAGGCTTAGGTGTGTGGTTTGATTATACCTTTAGAGATGGTTGGTCTTTTGGTTGGTGGTGACCAAGAGGTCCTGTGGAGATCGTGTCAGTGTGGTCTGGTCTTGTTTTGTATTTACTTTTATTTTTTAAAAAATTATTGTATCAAGATTTGTTTTTTATTTATTTATACTGAATTATTGGTTTTGTTGTGTGCTTAGTTTTTCATTTAATCCTGGGTTTTTTGGGAAAAATTGTTCCCATTATGATTACTTTGATGCCCGAAACTTGTTTCCATATCATGGGGATCGAGAATACCCTTTGGGACATGTCTCAGATTGGGGTAGGTGTCTTGTTGGAGGGCATCCCAGCTTGTTTTGTGACACATAGGTTTTCATCAATTCAATTTAATCCTTTTTCTAAAATGATTTCCCAAATCATTTCATCAATTCCATCAATTTTAAAAATAAAAACCAAATTCTAATTCCATTGGAATTGAGTATTTTTTTCCCATAATCCATGCCAATTCAAATTCCAATTCCAAATCATTTCAAATTGGGTATTTATAAATCAATGGAAATATATATTAGAAAAATCAACCAAATCATGATTTTAATTACCTGAAAAATCTTAAATGGAACCACCTACCTTTAATAAAATATCAAGAAAAAAAATCCCAAGTGGGATCGACTAATGATGAATGACAATGATAGGGATTAAGAAATAAAACATAGAATCAATATCCAATCCAACATATTTTAGAGCAATAAAAAACAATATGATATAATACCCTCCAAGGAGGAGAGAATGAGAGAATATAAGAAAAATCATGAGAGAAGATTCACCTACCCAAGGGAGATCAAATGAGATCAACCACACTTTGATCTACCAAGGAAAACGTTTTGAGGAATCAAAAACACTTGTTGAGAGCATCTTAAGACAAGGAAATTGAGTTAGGTCAAATGTGGCTTGACCTAGGGTTAAACAGAGGGTTAAGGATTTTAAGATAAATAATAGGAATAAATTAATCTCAGGAACATGGTTTCCTGGTAATGACTATATTGGTAGGGGAATGGTTTGTTAAAATGTGTCTTGACCATAAAAATAATCACTTTCCAGGGTTGTACAATTTTCACTCTGTTGCGCCAATTTGGAAAAACCATTTGTGCACCGTGCACAACCTATAAAACCTTATAAATCCTCTAGATTTCACCTGATAAACCTCTAAACAAGATAAAAAGTAAAAAAAATATGGTTCAAAGAATAACTGAAAAAAGTAATGGGATGTTACAACCTCTCTACCATAAAAACATTCTATACCTAGAAATCATATCAAGAAGCTTCCATATTATAAAGTTGAAGAAACTGCTCTCTCATCAATTCCTCATGCTAATAATTCTCATGAGAATTAGAACCATGATTCCATAGCACATGGACCAAAGGTATCAACCTCCCATTAAGTAAATTTCTCTTAAAATCTATAATATTAAATAGATTCTCAGTCACATATTAATCATGATCAATATTAAGATCCTCCCAGCTCAAGATATGTGATGGGTCATAAAGATACTTCTGAAGTTATGGTACATGAAACACATTATGTATCGACATAAACTATGGTTGATGTGTTAAATGTCAAGAAATTTTACCCACCTAATAAACAACCTCAAAAAGTCCCCTATGATGAGGAGAAATATTTCTATATTCCCTAAGAGGTCAATGACCCAAATGAAGTGAAACTCTCAAGAACACCTGGTCACCAACTGAGGACTCTAATAGTTTATGATGATGAACAACATTAGATTTTTAGTGGTTCTATGACATCAACATTATATGAAGAATAAATTGAATCTTATCCATAATATCTTAGAAAAAACTCAGTCCAACCAAGGAAGTCTCACCAATATCCGAATAGCACAATAATGATTTACATGAATTTTCTATACAAGGCCTCAAAAAGATCCATTTAGATCACATAATGATAACTATTGTTTTAAGTGGACTCAAATAGTCCCAAATTTTCATCATAGGCTCCACAAAAGTGAATAAATTAGGCATGTATAATTTACTTAAGAATATTTATATCCCTCTCTATTTAGACATCCATCTATGAATGATATTCATACTTAGAAAAGAATTTTATCCCATCACCACCTAAAGGAATCTTAAAGAAGAGAGAGGTAAAACAATAATATCTATTAGATAAAATAGTATACATAAATATTTGAAAAAAACAATCTATTTCACATAGATATTCCCCCACTCCTCAACATTGGTTGTATCATGAATAGATATAAAGTTACCCAATTTAATTTGCATATTGATCACCACCAATATTGAATTCTTCTGTACACATGTACATGGAATCCCAAAAAATTTCCATAGAGATATCATCCCACTTCCATGTTGGCATTGGATGTGGATGAAGAAAACCCAAAGATATCTGGTGCTCATACTTGACCTATTGGAAATTATAAAAATGGGAGACAAAATTAGTAATGTTCCATCTCATACATGACCACTATAATCATCAACGCTTGTTATAGAACATATTTGTGGTTCATTAGTGCATAACCAATTGGGAATTATGGAAATCCCCCATCACAACCTTACTCATGGATAATTAAACTAAATAATGATTCCAAAAATATAGAATACCCTCCATGGACAATGACCACTACGTCTCCCCACCCTAAAGAGAGTCTCTAATGTTACAGAATTCAAAATCAAGATGACGATTCTAAAGAATCATCTTGATAAGGGTGGAGGTCAAATAGAAAATGGATAAGGAAACCTTAGCCTCTTCCTCCAAAAATACTAAATAAAACTATACTAAGAGAGCCATCAAATTGTACTCTTCAGATGATTATTTTAGGGTATGGGTCAGAATTTTCATGCTTAAAGCATCAGTGATGAAATTCACTTTCATCAGGATGTAGGAAATATAGAAATTAAAAGACTACAGGTACTCCACCCAATGCATCTGGTAGAGATTGAAATATTTTTGAGAGAAGATATAACTCATGCATTTTTTAGAAAATGTGGTAAAACTTTCTTTGAAAAGGAAGTTCCTCTAAATCATAAGCACATTCATCAGGACTGTGAGTTAAAGGTCATGGGTTGGACAATTATTCCCATTTGGACTAAGATATAGATAACCATAGGATACCACATCATAACTCTATATAATAACACATCCCAAACCATAATCTGATGCATTACAGAAGAACACATAGCCCTTCCTATCCTCTATAAGAGTCAACACCAAAAAAAAAGTCAAAATATGTTTCAGATGAATAAAATGACTTTGAAATTTATCATCCCATGGGAACTTCACCCCCATACAAGTGAGTGCAGTCATCAGAGAAGACAACACTGGGAAATCATTCAAAAATTATTGATAATACCCCATTAGGCCCAAGATTTTATGAATCTCAAAAACATTACATGTATGATCCCATATCTTAATAGCTTTTACCTTCTCAGGATCAACTGAGATACCATGTTCTGAGACCACATGTCACAAGAACATCATATCCCAAATCCAAAAATTAAATTTTAATAAATTACCATAATTTTTGTGATATTTTAATAATTCCAAAACTAATCTTAGATGACACACATGATCCTCCTCAGACTTATTTTAAACCAAGATGTCATCCAAAAATACCACTATAATCATATCAAGATACTCATAGAAGATCATTTTCATTATATCTATAAAAACTGAAGAAGCATTGGTGATACCAAATGACATAAAAGGATACTCATAATAGCTATACCTTCTCGAGAAGGAATTTTTTTTGAAAGAAATATTAATTTATTATCAATTGGTGATGACTAAATAAAAGATATATCTTTAAAAACCACTTCATATCTTTCAGATGGTCAAATATATCTTTTATTCATGGAAACATATAGCCTTTATTCACTATAAATATATTCATTTTACAGTAATAAACACATAGGTGAAGTTTTCCTAATATTTATTAAAAAATGAATAGGCTTTTCCCAAGGTGACACAATAGGGTGTATGAATCCTTTCTATAATAGATCATCCATTTGAGTCCTCAACCCTTTCATTTTAGCTAGAAAAATGTTGTAAGAAGTATTAGACACTGGTTGAGTACTAAGAAATAAATCAATAGAAAACTCTACCTCTCTTACAAGTGGAAAACTAGATAAATCAGAAGGAAATACATTGGGAAACTTGTCAAATATTTTAGGGTTATCACCACTCAATGATTCCCACTACATATCAAAATAAAACATTGATATTACTTTCCAAAACTCTAGACAAGAAGGTATAACTCTACTCAACCATGGGTCCTATTCCCCCTAAATGAGATAACACACCCCATCAAGCACAGTAAAAGAGACCCATCAAAGATAATAGTAAATTTGATCCTTATTAGAAATGATATAATCCATCTTGAAAATGAAATTACGATATTTCATGTCAAGAACCATAAAATCCCAAGTAATTTCATTATTTGATAAAGAGAATTTACAAGAAGGAAAATAGAGAACCTGCTATCTTTTATTTCTGTGGGGCATAATATTATCCATTACATAAGAAAAAATCTCCAAAGAAAGATTTATTAGGTTCGAAATATTTATTTCTATAAACAAATGAGATGAATCTGTATCAAATAAAGCAGTCATTAAAGATGAATCTATAGTGATGGTACCTCTCATGGTTTCTAGACCCATATTTGCTTCCTTTAGTGACTCTTCCATTGTGTAAAAAATAATTATTCAGGACTCCTATGGCTGTAAATTCCTTGTCCATGGAGAATATTATTTCACTATATTGCTTTTAGGTGCTAATGATCCCATTCCACTATGTAGGGAAAAAAATACAAAATCTATTTTTTGAATGTTACTAGAGAATATGTAGAAAATGTAGATCATGAGTGACTCAGTGAAAACCTATTTCAAATTCCAAGGATTTACAAACTGGAATCATTTCAAGGGGACTCTAATAGGAACTCCAAGAGGTCTTGAAGAACCCTCCTATAAATATCCACCATAAGACTCTTCACACTCACTATTTCCTTTAATGGGAATCATATAACAACCACTGGTAGAAAAATGGATTCCCATCACCACTGACATACCTTCTAGATCAAGATCAACCATCAATTCCCTATCTATCATGTCAGCTTATGAGGAGGTATTAAACAATAAAAAATGATAATGGATATTATTTCAAAGAACCATCTCTAACTGTCGAGTCTCCATCTTCTCATTCAATACATTATTTTGTGCAAACTACACAACCTTAGCAAAGTGATTCATTTACTCAATCACAGTATTGTCATCCTGTTCAAGGTAGTGTGTGAGCTATAAATTCTAGTAGGGTCTCCCCAGGTGCTCCATAATAGATTCCATAATAATTAACCAAATAATTATTTAGATTTAAATAAATAAATGAATGACATAATAAATTACACACATATTAAAAAAATCATGCATCTTTTCAAACGATGGAAAAAAGTTCAAACATGGATTAAATAAACATTTTATATAGAAATATATATATATATATATATATATATCATTTGGAATGATTAAAATAGCTCTATAACTAATGGAATATATATATATATATATCAAAACAATCTTAACAAGCACCATGGTTATCTACCCTATAATACATTAGTTCCTGGCTATAGGATCCTCACACTTCTCATATCAGGGATCATGATAAGAAATGGGTATAAGATATACCAAACTAGGTTTTTTTAGAGTTTTCATCATCAATCCACTAATAGGGAATCAACATCCTAATGAGATTCTCTCAAATAACCCACTAACTACCCTAGTTCTAATTTTCTCAATAAATCAACAAGAAATGGGAAAATCATCTCATTTCAAATCAATCGTCATTTATAATTCAATTACCTATTTTTAAGTTTCAATATGAAAAATTTAATCTCAAAACCAAAACATGTGGTTTTCATCATTTCATGCCTTTAAATACAAAATGAATCATATTTTTTCATCAATTTAATTTAATCCATTTTATAAAATCAATTCTCAAATAATTTTATCAACTTCAAAAAATTTCAAAATACACCCAAAATTAAAATTCCAATATAATTGTGGTTTTTTTCCAAAAAACCATGCCATTTAATTTTCTAATTCCAAATAATATCAAATTATATTTTTATAAATATATTGTAATCTATTTCAAATTAATCATGAAATTAATGGTTTTAATTATATGGTGATCTCAAATAGAACCACACACCTTTAATGAAAGATTAATAAATATGGCCCGCAATGGGATCTGGAAATAAAGAATGAAGCCATTGAAGATCAAGAAATAAAACCTATAATCATGTTCTAATCAAACCGAGTTTAGATCTATCAATACAATTATGATCAAATTACCTATATGGATAGGAGAACAAGATACTGGAAGAAAAATCTGGAGAGAATATTCACTAACATAGAGGACATCAAACAAGATCAATCACACTCTGATCCACCAAGTAAAGTGTTTGTAAGAGTAAAAACCACTTCTTGGGAGCCCACAAAGCCAAGGAATTCAAGTTAGGTAAAGTGGGATTTGACTGGTGGTTAAACAAGGGGGTTTGGTATTTTAAAATAAAAATTTATAATAAATTAATCCTGCATGAATGATTTCCTAGAGAGGGCCACATAGCTAAAAAACCATGCACCCTAACCAAGAACTACCTATGGACTCATTGTACAAGGACACACTTTCTCCTAGGTGGGTGTATGGTTTGTAAAACCATGAACAAACCATGAAAAACCATGAAAAACCTCACTATCTAGGGTTTCATGGTTTTCAATAGGGCATTGGTTGGGAAAACCATTTTCCAACTCTGAACAGCCCAGAAAACCTAAAAAATTACCCAAATTTCACTCGGAAAACCCCTAAACAATATCCAAAAAAAATTGAAACATACAAGGGTCAAGGAATAACTGAAAATAGGAAAAAAGATTTTATAAGAGAAAAATTAAGAAGGACAATCAAATGAATCAATACTATAAGATGTTTGTACTAATGGTTTCATGGAACTGATGTCTCGGTATGCCGAGTCAACAAGTAGGTAGACATAGTCTTAGTGAATGGATACATTGGTTTCCACACAAAAACTAGATTCCTTGGCCTAAAATCCACACTCGAGACACCTTGAAACTATTTACCTTTATTCTTAACTAGTCCTCACGATGGAACCCACTCCAACACCTACATAAAGATGAAATCCTTTGATAACGCCATGTTATGACCCAGCCATCTGGTTCCTTCCTGGCTAGAGGGAGCCATGTGTGATAACCCCAAGCTCTCCTCAAATAGTCTAGGGGATGGTGACAAGTACTGAGAAGGAATTCACTTAAATGGGAGGCATTATCATAATGTACCTATATGCACACACAAAACTATCTCCAGGAAAAAGTGCAGAGGATTAATGAAATATTGAAACATCTAGAGTATAACCATACATTTAATAACCTCTAGGGAACACATCAAAGTATGATATTTTAAAAAAATCATAAAAGGTAAAAATACATGACCAACCAGAAAAAAATTTCCAACCTACCAATAACCATAAAAAGGAATATTGAAGAGATTCAGAATCCTAATCTCTAATTCTGACCACCAAATGCGGTCAATGGACCCAAGTAACACTATATCCACCAATGTCACTACTGAAATTCCTATCATTAACACAAGACTTGACACATTTTGGAAATTTTTATTTAAGGGTGAGTATATAGATACCCATAAGGACACCCAAAAAACCACCAATGGAGAAATAAAATGATAGAACATAAGTCAGATCAATCCACAACAATAAGGTCATAATTCCCAAGATATATGATCATAAAGAAACCTAGATGATAAAAAAATGGGATATATATATCCACATCCTATCCAAATACATAGATTCCACTCTAAGCTCTAGAGGTCCATCTCTGATTCCAATAATCTCGCATTTCTATATCAGAAACCATGTGGAGGACCCACAACTTGCCAATATTCTGTACATTTGAGTGATAACACTCTTCAATGAATTACCAAAAAACTATTTTGGGGGAGGGTTATAATATATTAAAAGAGTACCCATTCCCTAGTGTTACAGTGGGGTTACACTTAGTAGATATTGGACCCATGACCATGTGTGGTAGGGGGTTCCACTGAAAAGATAGATGACTCATGCCATGGTGTGACATGGGGTGCCGCTCTATAGTTAGATAACTTATTCTCTAGTTCGATAGGGGGTTCCACTCAACCCATGTATAGATTATTGAGGACCCACACCATTGTGTGAAAGGGTGGTTTTAACCCCTTCATCACTTTGATAATCCCACCTGATCACTACTATCAATCAAGAATTTCTTGAAGAAGCACCATGATTGAAGCACCTCATGTTGTATCTCAAAAACTAGTACAAGGGACACCATCACATACTATGTAAAAAATTACTCAGTATATGCCACTCATAGGCCAACATCCAAGTTCTGAAGAAGGATATATAAAAGGTAGAAGTTCCTAGGAGAAGTACATGGCATGTATGTGGGGTTACATGGTGTGTGTGTAACATACCATTACTTTTCTCATGTACACCATTGAACATATGTTTTGTTCCAAATTTTGTTGGGGTTCATCTTGGGATGATTTAGAATTTTTTTGAAATTTTTTTTGAAAAATTATTGGTTGTGCAAGTTGGCGCATAGTTTTCCCAAACTATTCACCCACCCAGTACAAACCGTACAACCCCAAGAAGTGGGGGTTAACATGGTTGGTGAATGGTTTTAAAAACCATGATCCCACAAAGTAGAAACCATTAACCCTATTAGAGGGATGTAAAGTTAGGGAACACATTTTTTCTAACCATGTGGCCCTTCCAAGATAACCGTTCACATGAGTTTTTATTATTCTTAATATTAATAGAAAAACCACTGGCCCCTTTTTTCACCTACTCAACCCTATCTTGTTATTACTCAACCCTATCTTGTCATTATTTTTAAGAGTCATGAAATGATGAAAAATACATGATTTTGTTTTTCAATTGAATTGGTATATTGAAATTGACATTGGGAAGTTGAATTTTAATGTTTTTCTAAATGATTGAATGCTAATCCGTTTGATGTCATTTTCCCTTTGGTGGGAGAGGATGTAATTTTCCCTTAAGTGGGAGTGGATGTATTTTCCCATTAAGTGTGAGTGGATGTAAATTAAATTAAGTGGGATAGGATGTAATTTTCCCTTAGGTGGTGGTGCTATGAGTTGTTTTCATGATATGTATATATTCCATTGATTGTGAAACTACTTTATTCATGCCAATTGATTTATATAAACTACTTTATACAAAATTTTTATCAATCCATTATTTGAAATATTTCCATCTTATGAAAAGAAAATAATAACTTGATTTAAATATGAAAATATATTTTCATTCATTATTTTTTTTTAAAATTGAATCAAGATTTGGTCTACATATTATGGTATCTTATTATGAAACACTTGTTGAGACCCTATTGGGGTTTTAGCTAACACCCTATCTTTTTATTCGGGTATTAGAATATTTCATTCTTCTATGTTCGAGAAAGGATAAAGTGCCACTCAAATGTGAAATATGTTGTTGATCTTTTGATCTTGGAGTGTTGACTCATTTGGTATGTTTGGGTTGTTCTTTCAAACTTTTGAGTACATTTATGATTTGTTGTTTGGTTTTTTATACATGTTTGGTTTCTAGTACTATCCCTTTTGTGAATTTTATTTGAGCATACTAATATGTAACTTTATATTCCATTGTTTTTTAAATAAATTTATTTCATATTTTATATTTTATGATTCCTGGTGATAGTCTCCGATCCATGGAGACCGGGAACGCCCTTTGGGCCATGTCATTCTTGGATCATGTATTAGGGTACCAGGGTATCTAGGATGGTTTGTGAGTGCCTGAATAATAGGAAAACACATGATCTTTCAGTTTCCTTTTCCTCACTCACACACACCTTGATAAACTTCTTAGAAGGCCACCCCTGCTGATCACTTCTCCAGGACAAGCACACATAACTATGGAGTTCTAATCTGGTAGGCTCCAAAAAAAGGTGCACAATATTGAAATGGGTAGTTTCATTTATCATTTTATGTCCCAATTTTAAAGGTGTTTTACACTCTACAACCATTTATAGAGAAAACATCATTTGGACTGCAAGTCTCAAATCCAAGTAGTGCCTCTGCACTACCAGTTGGGTATTGGTTCTAATAACATTTGTCAGGACTTGACCTTTCCTGGGTGATGAAACTATTCATTTAACCCCAAGGGTCTCCTGTAATACCCTAGTTTCATTCTAAGCACACGACATGCTATTATTCAGTGGGGTCACTTATTAGACTAATGACTATCCCAAAGGAGAAAAAATCTTCTTTCAGGGACATTTTTTCTCACTCATAAACACCCTGCAAAACTTGCCATAAGGTCACCCATCTTGATCACTCCTCCTAGTTAAGAACACTTAACTATGGAACCTCAGAGGGATGTATTCCAGAGTAGTTCTCCAGAGTTCCTTCACTAAAATCCAATAGAGTTCCATGGTTTTAATGATACTCAAAAGTGGAAGGATTGGTTGAAAAAGATTGGGATTTTGATTGAGTTCTTGGATATTTTTGATGGGATCTATGTGAAATGTTCTTCATTCAATTTATAGGTACCTAGAAAGAGGTGGTGGGACTCGATAGTGATGAAGAAGAACTATTAGGGATTAGAGTGGAAGGAAATTAATGTTCCGTTCACTAAATAGTTCTATCTATAATCTATGGAGCTGGACAAGGCTATAGATTTTTTTAAACTCAAGAAGGTAAAAAGGACTGTTATGGAATATGAAAACCAATTCTCTAATCCCATGAAGTTTTCACATGATATAAAATCAAATAAGAATATTAAGACTCAACAGTTCAATATGGGACTTCGATATGATATTCTTTCTTAGGTTTTCTTGGTGAATCTCTCTTCTTATGCTAATGTGCTGGATAGATCATTGATTTTCAAACATGATTTGGATGGTAATTTATAGTTAATAGGAGTCCTTATTTCTCCTACTGCCATGTTTTATGAATTCATATAAAGTTAAGAGGAAGCGTGATGAGTCTCATTGGGGTTCTTGAGATCAAGGTACTTATAGACCTTTTGTAGTGCCAGGAAGAGGCCCTTGGACTTGCATCTAGTGTGGAAAGACTGCGAGCTCGAAATGATTTTTCATTGAGGCACTAAAGATATGTGGTTCCCACAGACGATCCGGTCACTTTAAAACATTTTGTAATAGTTATTTTGCACCACATAGTTTCACAAGGTCATGAACACCTAAAATTATTATGGTGAAATCATACTTTTCATGATCTAGAGGGTTCCAGCCATAGGAATCAGTAATGAAGCTTCTTCACGCTAAGGAAGATTTTTAAGAGGAAGAAGATATGTGTGAATCGATTCTGGAAGGTACCATCACCACATATTCAATTTTAGTGACTGCTTTATTATATTCTTGTGAATATCATTTTTTTTATTTCAACTCATATTTTGAATATGCTAAATCTTCCTATTAATCTTTTATATCCTGTGACAAACATTACTAGACCCCTAAGAACATTGAGAGAGATGTGTCTCTATTTCCCTACTTGTGTATTTTCTTTATTAGAGATTTATTTTTCTTGGGATTTTCAGTTTCTTGATGTGAAACCTTTTGATATCATTTTCAGGATGGATTGGATCATCTCTAATAAATCATGAATTGTTTTTTATCTTCGATGGACCTCCATTACTACACCTAATGGGGTGTTCCATATCATTCAATGAGAATCAGACTGTATGTCAAGCAGAGATGGACCCCCTATCTATATTTTGGGAAGGAAATATATGTGTTAACTTTTGACCAGGAGTGTGAATCCTTGAGCAGTGATCTACCTCTAATTTTCTTTGAGTTTTACAACATTTTCCCTTATGATGTCTCAAATTTTCCCCCAGTAAGGAAAGTGGAGTTTTATATTGATTTAGTTCAGGATACTAAACTTGTTTCAATACCTTATTACCATATGAAACTAGCTGGACTGAAAGAGTTGAATAGTTAGTTGGATGATCACTTAGAGAATGGATTTGTATGCCCGAGTGTGTCACCTTGGGATATGCCTGTTCTCTTTTCTATGAAATATTATGGGTCACTTCACCTATATGTTTATTACTAGAAAATCAATTGAGTCATGGTAAAGAAAAATTATCCATTTCCATGGATTTATGATATGTTTGAATAGTTGAAAAAGGTGAACTGGTTCTTGAAGGTTGACCATTGATTTGGTTATCACAATTTGAGAATAATTTTTTTTGAAAACTTTCTTCCAGAGTAGGTATGTCCATTATGAGTATATTTACATTCCATTTGGTCTAAACAATCCTCTAGTAGTCTTTTATGGATTTTATGAAAAGGGTATTCCATGACTATCTTGATACTTTCATGGTGGTATTTGTGGATGAAATCCTTATTTACTCTAATTTCAAATAGGATCATGTGAATCATCAAAGGGAAATTCTAGAATTCTTGATAATTCACTATCTTTTGGGAAATATAAAAAATATTTATTGCTAAATTTGGGAAGTGAAGTTATTGGGACACATGGGGTTGGAACATTGTATCTCATTAGATATTGAGAGGGTGAAAGTTGTTTTGACTTGGGAGAAACTACATAATGATTTTGATATTTATTCCTTCTTTGGTTTGGTTGGGTATTATCATTGGTTCGTAAAGTATTTCTCAAAGTATTATTCTCTTATAAACTCTCTCAGTTGGAATAGAGTGATTCTTGCTTGGGATAAGTAATATCAGAGTTATTTTATTGAGATGAAATGACTTTTAACTTCTACACCAATGTGAACTCTTCCAAAGGTTAGCCATCACTATGTCATCTTATGTGATGCATTAGGTTTGGGTTTGGGATGTGTTTTTTATGTAAAGTGACCACACCATTGCTTACGGCTCTCAACATCTTAGTCCACATGAGAATAATTATCCTACCATGACCTTGAAATTATAGCTGTGATGCATGCACTTAAGATTTAGTGGTATTACCTTTTGGAAGAAAGGTTTTTCATGTATTCAGAATAGAAGATCCCAAGTTATATATTCTCTCAAAAGGATTTGAATCTCTCTTAGAGGAATTGGTTGGAGATCTTATAGTCTTTTTATTTCAACATTGCCTATACCTTAGGGAAATGGAATGTTATCATAGATTCTTGGAGTAGGAAACTTTTGTCACATGTTGTAAAAGATTCATTGGAAGAGTGGAACTTATGGGATATTTTTTCACAGTTTCATATTGGAGTCCAGAAAATAGTGGATGGAGTTGTCTTTTCCAGTGTTCAGATGAAATCTACTCTTCACAAAATAATTCCTTACGAACAACAGCTTGATGATCCATTATGTACCATTAGAGACTCTCTTTATGGAAGGTATATTATCTCTAAGTGGTTGTTATCCAAGGTGGGTGTTATATGTTTTTACAATTGGGTTTTTATACCGTTTTCCATAAGGAAATATATGATGGTGGATTTTCATAATTCATAGTGTAATTTTCACCCACTAACTAAAAAAATGTTCTATGATATGTGTAAGAACCCAACCCTGGTTTCCTAAAGCTGGTGCCTTATTTAGTTACATTGTAATATAAACAAAGAATATGCATCCTTAAGGACCAAGTAGTTTAGTAGCATTGGAAGCAAGATACATACATAAGTTCAGAATTGAAACTTGAAATGAAAAACAACATAGAAATTCCTTCGACAATACCCATAACTACTAGGTTATTTCTGCATTTTATTCATAATAAAAATATTCTTGTCTTGATAAAATGAAATATAAGAAAGGGGTGAGATCAAACTCTCATTAAGGGTAAGAAATATAGTTGAAGATATCATAAACATAATCATAGGAATGTTGAATAACAAAAAATACATGACTTTAACAAAAAACACGAACACATTATGGTAGGAATAAGATATGAATAAATATTTCCATAGTAAAACATAATCATGGGTAATATAAAAATTGAATAATCACATGAAAAATCAAAACTATATTCATAATGAAGTAATTAATAAGGTGGTACATCATAACTATACTGCTAAGAACTTGTGCTAGGACCATAAATAATCATTTTGTCAAGGCCTTGTGCCAAGACTATAGTTTGTCTCATGAGACCTACCGATGCACCGAGGGGATATAGTGGTCCCCACCCGACACTTAATATTTCTAATTCATTCCTCATATGAACTAGGATAAACATAAACAACATATATGTTCATATTAAAACTATTATATGAAATGTAAATAACTTTCCCTGAATATTAAGAATAAACACTAACTATTCAGAGTAAATTGGTGTATGGTTTTATGATAGTACATCCACAAAAAAAACTAATCATAAAAAATTAAATTAAATATGGAATATGATAACATAAAATACTAATCCCAATAATACATATGAATCAACAATATTTTTTAAATATATGAAGATACTATTATAAAATATTCGTGTAATTCTTGAGATAAATACTCTTTTACTATGAATAGAAGAGTTCTTTTGAAAAAATAATTGTATAAAACCTGAAGTTAAGTATGGTTATATTTTTATAATAAAATTAGTTATTTTATAAATATAATTGTTTCTAAAAACATATTATATAGTTCCCTTGAAAATAGTTAATAATTTAAGGAATTCTCTTGAAACAAGATTGTTTATCAGGAAGGATTTTTGAATGATCCTTTTAAAACATATAACACCCCATAACTAATGGTATGATTATGGTTGAAACAAAAAAATATAACATTAAAATAGAAATTATTATGAGTACATATGAATTAATAATAATTTAATTGAGTTAAGTAGATAATAAAAGTAACCCTAATGAAAATGGAGGTTCGGGTAGAAAACCCTTACCTTAAGTCCGAATGTGTTTAGATCTTGAACTTAAGGTCCTGGAATATGAAATTAGAATTATGAATAACTTAATTCAGAACCTATTAGACATTTATTTATTTTATCATTATTTTATCATGTTCATTATTTACTTATTGATAAGTTATACGATTGAATTCAGTCACTCCGGAGTGTTTGTTTCCTTGGTTTTCAGGATCGATATATTTCTATATGAGTATGGATGTTAATGTGGAAAGGATGTAATTCTCCATAATTGAAATTATATATTATTTATGCACATACATAAGTTTAAATGGTTATATATATAATTTTTTACACGGCATGAGGGAGAATCATTGGTTGACAATCACTTAGATTATTTGGTGGTATTTGGATTATTATGAACTAGTTTTGTCATATAAATTAATACTATGTAAATATTCTGGTACCAAAATATTAATAGTTTATAATAAATATTTTATAGTTTAGTTCAACCATAAAACTTGTTTCTTGACCAGTAATGAAGGAGAAATTTAAGAACGAATCATCGGCGTCCATGATGGTTATAAATTGGAACCTCACAGCTGATGATTTCATTTATAAAAGAGAGAGAGAGAGTAAGAATATTGATAATGGTTATTACATTAACAAGGTATAATTCTAGTATATATATGATATTAGAGTTATAAGGATCAATTGTAAAGAGGAGTTTAGGAGAGAATAATAAAATAAGATAAATTGTAATGAAACTAGATGAAAAAGAAAGATGTTTCACCTCTTGAAATAACCTCCTTGAGAACCTCATTAAGAGAAATGGTTTTGGTATTTTGAAAAGACCAATAGCTCATGGATGTGGGGAGTGACTAGGGAATGGTATTTTTGTAGAACTTTTTGAAGCTTGATGACTTAGAGGAATGAAGAGAAGAGGGAGTGAACATGGGTTTTTATAGTGGAGGAGAGGAGGGTTTTCCCATTATTTTACTCATTATTTTATTATTTTGCCAAACAAAACCAATAGTATTGATTTTTTTGACCAAAAAAAGTAATAATTTCATGTGAGTTCGAACCAATGGTCATTTACAACATCCATGACTCAATCATGATGCATAAATTCACTTATTTATCATATTTTGTAAATTATCAAATTCCACTATTCACAAAAATTCAAGTATTTTTGACAAATCCCCAAAATCCACCCTAACTATTTTTTGTAACACCCCAAGCATCCACAATACATTTTCCTTTGAATAATGTAATAACTTGCATTGTATGCAACTTCGAGATTCTAACACACCACAACCAATCAAACTAGCCGTTATGAATATTAATACACACTTTTAGAAATTTTATAAATTGTATCTTTCAAAATGGACTTCATTTTTGGATTCGGATTATCGAAATTTTCTTAGGGTGATTTTTTGGTATTTTTCTGAAAACGTTCAATTTTTAATGAATAGTGAAAAATAATGAGATATAGTTTAAAACTAAATTTTTATTTAAATAATTATTTATTTTATTTAAATTTATTTTAGGTCAAAATAAGTACATAATAAATATATAAGTTCAATGTAATTCGTTGGAGTCAGTTTATAATAATTGTAGATATATAAAAATTTAATTGAACTTTTTAGCGTCTTTTACCCACCTCATAGGAGCATTTGAAAATTTACATAAAACTTAATTTTACCGCTTTTGTGAGTTGAATTTCAAAAATAAGAGAGACACGGTTGATATATGTAGGTAAAATTTAGTTCAATAAGATGAAAATAATTTTTGGTGAATAGTAACTTTTTCTTTTTTTTTACCACGGTTAAAAGTAAATAGGGTAATTAAGGGTAAATATGATATTATTATTACACGAACTGTAACAACCCGATATTTTATGATAAGTATTATTTTTAATTTATTTGATGTCATGTGTTTTATACTACAATAAGATTATCTTGTGATATACGCCACACTGTATTATCTTGAAGTATACACAACACTATTCTTAGATTGTGTTACACACAATTTCAAGTTCATTTTATAATAGCCATTATACGCAACATTGAGTATATATATATATATATTCAATTTATAAATTAAATATGGTTTTATTCTGTTATACGAAACAACGGAGGAGTCTTTCACAACACGCAACCCTGACTTGGCTTTCATTACACGCAATTGCGACTTTCCTCGATAGCATGTGTTGTACGCAATACCAGGTTTCACTAAACAATGATATATGGTTATAATATTATTATGAACTAGCCATTATGAATAGTATCAACTACATTTTAAATTTTATAACATTATTATTCATCTTACACATTTTCTAGAACATGGTATGAGAACAAAATCAATTTTTCGAGTAAAATAAGTATTTTTCAAAAAATGTAGTTTTTCCGCCTTTTGATGGCGCACCCACCTTAAATATTGTTTTTGACATGTTTATAAGTTCAATTTGATAAAATAAAATTCTTCTTTAGAATCAGGGTATAAAAATATACTTTGGCTAAAATTTTCATATTATTCTGATAACTTTCATATTTTAATGAATAGTAAAAACACGCTATATTTTAATTTAAAAAAACTTTTTTCATCGCAATAATTTATATGGTTAGATTATCATTTTAATTGGTTTTAAAGTGTAATTAGACTATATTTTTACCATTTAATCCAATTTTGGTCATTGGAATTAATTTCACTTTGAAATTGGATATAAACAAGTATCAATCTTTTGATAGTTATTGTTTCTTAAAAACACGCGATTTGTTTTGACGACGGAAATTAATTTTTAAATTAATTAATGCAACTTATATGTTTTGAATTTGGTAAAATAGACATCATTTTTGAATTCATAATATCAAATATATCTTAGGCCTAATTTTTAGTATTTTTCTGGAAACTTTCATGTTTTGATGAATAGTGAAACCACTAAGTGGTAGTTAAAAAACTGAATTTTTAATAAAACTTAATTTTACCGCTTCTGTGAGTGGAATTTCGAAAATCTGAGATACATGGTTAATATCAAGGACTAAAATGTGGTTCAATGAGATGAAAATAATTTTTGGTGAATAGTAACTTTTTACTTTTTTTTACCATGGTTAAAAGTAAATAGGGTAATTAAGGGTAAAAATGATATTATTATTACCCTAACACATGTAATAATTCTATTGGATAAGTTTAATTAGACCAAAAACAACATTAGGAATAAAATAAGACCATGTAGGTCCACTTGGATTAGATTAGGACATTTATTATTAATTTATTTAAAGAAGGGTTAAAATAGTTAAAATCAAAGTTTAATAACTAAATCATTTTTAATATAGGGTTATACATAAGAAAAATTCAAATATAAATATTCATTAGAAAGCTAAAACAATTTCCTACATAATTGTATTTTATTTATAATTTTTAGACTTAAAATAATTTAATTTATTTATGAAACAATTATGAAGCAGTAATTATCTTATTAATGAAATATTTACATAATTGATGTTATAAATAACCAGATAAATGTAATTTGAGACTTTTTATGAATTAAAATAATTTTCTATATTAATATGACATGTAAGTATTGATTTAATTATCTTGTTTCGAACTAATAATTCTGTTATGATTTTCACAAAAATCAATTACCAAATAGTGTCAAAATTGACATAAAATAGTTTTTAAAACAAATATTATATTAAAAATTGTTATTATATTCCTAAAAATCTAAGGTTCGGAGAATATACTTATATCATGATAGGTGTATCATTAATGGACCACTTGGGGATCGCTTGGATGTATATGGTAAGTTTATTAACTATATAATATAAAAATACAAAGTGACATGGTAAATGTCAATCTAATTAACTAAGAGTTAAAACTAAAAGATAAGTCTAATATAATGACCTAAACTTGTCTAAATTCTATTGGATGAGAGTATTTCGACCCATCCACACATTAGCTTCTAAATATATCAATTTGGAGCTATTAAAAACCGAATTTGTCATTATAATAAAATAATATTTTTAGTTATTCCAAAGGTGCCCCTCTCCTCCCTTATAAAAGGGCACCTCCTCCCTCTATTCCTCACATCACTTTGAGTCTTCAAGCTCGGACAAACCCTCCCAAATTCTCTTCTCTATTTCCATAGAAACATCCTAGAGGTTCTGGTCTTCTTCAAAGACCAATTTTAGTTCCCTAAGGGGAGGTCTCAAAGAGGCGCTTCAAAGAAGAGGTAATGTCCGTTACCGATTCTTTCAACGTTATTTCTTCTTCCACTTCTTCTTCTTAGGTTGTTTCATTATTAAGTAATAAAATCAGTATCATTCATATACTGATATGTTATTATAAGTATTAAAAAAACCTATTTCACCATCTATCCATCCTACGGAAAACGAAATCACTGCGCATGCGTACGTACAGAATACCCTCTCCACGCCGTGGTGTAATCTATTTTCCACCACCACCTTTTTTGGATGGGTATAATGGTGTAAATAATAACCATATATGATTATTGTAATGTGATATTGATTCTGAAATAGTGTACATACACTCCAATAAAATTCCACGATCATGGGAACAATATAATCGCTCATGCGTACGTACGGAATACCGTCTCCACGACGCGATGAGATTCATTCTCAATGATTAACCGTTCATGAATGATTATAAAGTATATATAATAAGTAATAATGAAAAATATGACATAATAATGATACTGTATTTATGTATTTATATATTTATGTCATCCAATTAATTCCATTCAATTCAATGAGGAAACGAAAACAACGTTCATGCGTACGTATGACCTACCGTCTCCATGAACTGTGTATTTATTTCCATTTATCGATCTATTATATATATGTAGATTATGAATATATATTATATATAAATCATGTTTTATAATCTGGGATTAAGTAATCATGATCTAAGTAATCATATGAATAATTAAAAGTCAAAACACGGACAATAAATGAAATGATTTTACCCAAAACACTGCTTTAACATGGAATTTACAAAAGAACGGGTAATATAAAGTCATAAGTGAAACATATATGATATCATAACAATGCATATGATTCTGTAATAAGTCAATGAAATTATTTAAATCATTATACAGGAGGTTCGGATACGCACGAAGCATATCAGACCTAAGGTAAGGGATAATTTTGCAAATCTCATTTTTATCCGAGATTGCTTATTCGTAAGTAATTAATGGGGTTATTGCTATCATCCATGTCCATGTTTTATAAAGGTGTATTCATGTATTTTTAAATTCCTTTTAACCCATTTTTTACTTTTACTACATGGTATGTATGGAATCTTTCTTCTACGAGGTACTTTTTTGACTTTTCCGTCCAAAGTACGAGAATAATGTTTTTTTAATCATATACGACATGAAAAGATTTTTACGGTTTTATAAAGCCATATTTTCATGAAGCTTCCTCCAAAGGATTTCATGACTATTTTCAACAAAATAAGTTTCTTTTAAAATTGCATGACATTTTGTGAAAAGAAAATGATTTTGAAGAAAAAAGGATATTTTCCTCAAGAATTCATTTCAAGTGTTTTATCAAAACCATTTTATCTCTAAGATGACATTATTTTTATATGTGTATGTTTCCAGTATAATGTCTCTATGATTTACATGGATTCTCTTTTCTTATTATAAAATGATATCCATTTGTTTTATATGGATTATGTGATGATGTTTATGAAACCGATTTTATTTATTGGGTTATTATGAATGATGTATGTTTATTTTGTGGCACAAGTAAGAATGATTTCATTAAGAGATGGGTGGGACCTATATCTCCCTCCAATGCATTGGGTAAAGATTTTATATCTCATGAGATAGACATGGCTGGAACGGTAAGTTAATCCGGTTCAGTGTTACAAGACAGAAACGAGGAGTGAACTCGATTCAGAATGGGACTTTGTCCACTAAGATGGTATTGGCAGGAATGCCTTGGATACTATGGAAATCATTACATGTGCTTAATGGATTCCACAATTACATGCTTTATTCCCATTCTATTTTATCATGGTTTATGTTCCATTATGATCTATGCCTTATGTACTTCCATGTTTTATGTCGTTGCTCAAGATTTTGATGTTTAAACATTATGTTCATGTTTTTAAGTTCAAATTTATATGGTATGTTTTATTTTATCCATGATTACCCTTACTGAGCATTTTAGCTCACCCTTTTTATGTTTTATTTTCCCCCAGGATCAAAAGTAAGGTTTTAGGTAAGGAAACAAAAAGTGGAAGATCTTTCTGGGAGATGTTGAAGATCTTTCACCACGATTAGAAGATTACATTCCAAGTTCCCAAAGACACTAAACTATTACGGTCCTTGTGTGTCTATTTTTGTTATGTATTAAGTATTCTGAAAAAGTAATGTAATTTCCATGTACATCAAGCTTCGGGTCTCTACAGTTGGTATCAGAGGCAAAGGAGGTAGGAATGTATCTGATCCTTGGGAACTCTCACATGTGAGCGTTGGACGAAGCATGGATCTCTGCACAAGGGCTTCATGAGGAAATGGCTGCCACTGGGGATGGTGGTGTTTCCCGCCCAGGGGGTGTATCCACCCATGGAGTTCCCTGATAGGTATCAATTATAGTCCACCAGAAGTAATTCCAGACCGCTATAGTTGGTATCAGAGGAAAGGTTTAGTCAACCTTTGGAAACTGGGATGCAAGAACTTTAGTGAGATCCCTGGAGATATTTATAAGGTATTTCTAGGGATGAACCTAAGGTTAAGTATAAGTATAGGTTATAGTCCTACAATTATAGTAACGATCTTAGAATTTAACCTAAGATGTTAGATATTGAGGGTGCTCCCCCTTTACTATGTTGTTTTTCCTAGTATTATTTTTGCCTCTCACACTATTCTTTTTAGGTTTTAGAAAATGGCTGGAAAGAGGAAGATTCATGATAATGGAGGATATGACGGACAATGTAATGATATTCTTCATGAGAAACCAAATGAAACGGGATTTGGAGGTCCAAACATCATTATTATGCCTAATCAGCAATCTCATAATATGATCAATAATCTCAACTTTGGTAAGTTTCCTGACTTAGATAATAAGAGAAAGATGGAGTTTCATGATGATCATAGAGGAAAGAAAGTTCATTTTTTCCCTATGTAAATCATGTGGGAAGAGGCATCATGGAGAATGTTTCAAAGGAACTGGAAGATGCTTTGGGTGTGGAAAAGAAGGACACAAAGCCAGTAAGTGCAAAGGAAAATGTTCAGTTAACACCATGGACAAGGATAATGGTATTGCTACGACATCAACAATGGTTAAATGTTTTAAATGTGGAATGTATGGGAATTATGCAAACCAATGCCCCAAGGGAAAGTCTCATGAAGAGAATCAGTATGGTAATATGGGTAGTATTTATGTTGATGATGATGAAGAGACTAAAAATGATACGTGACATGAAAGAATTGTTGAAGCTCAGTCAATGGTTTAAGAAGGTAGTGGAATTATTACATGTTTATCAAGTGTAATGTTGTATAAGTAATCTCATGGTACTATGGAATAAAGAGACATCTAAGGATTGTTACACTGTTGTCTTTCCTTGAGTTTTGAAAGTGTATGATTAATGGTACCAGTATCAATGAAAGGTTATTCAGATATTTTCGGAATGTAGATGATATGCACATAATGAAGGGATAAGGAGAAGATTAAATGTCTGATAGTATTCATGATCCCATGATTGATATAATGAGAAGGTTATATCATGGTTTGAATATAATGAATTTTGAGGATTTTGGTATGTGGAAAGTGTTAACTTTTAACTCCATTCATGTTTTCACTAAGGCTTAATGGGTATTCATTCTTCAAGAGAATACATGATTAAGGTATTCACATGTTTGTAATTTGACCAACAAGATATATCTTATGATATATGGGGGATAAATTATGGCATTCATGTGATTGTTATGTGACATTTCAAGTAATCATTTTCTTATACTATGAGCTTGGACCAAAGTATTTAAGATAAGCCTAAAGATTGGAATGGATTATGTTGGAGATAAGTTAGTATTGTTTAAGGATAGAACTTTTTTCAATATTATTGATAGGATGTTATAGTAATGTAGTTTTAGAAAAAGGAAAACATGCAGGACTAACGACAGCCCATCGCGTCGGACAAGGCTATGGGAATGGAACCCACAACCGAAGTGCGACTGGCCTTTATCGCCTACCACTGGCCTACAGGAAGTCCCTAGTTAGTAAAAACTTGTTTTTTTTTATTAAGCGGTATGATATATGAAGTATAAGTTCATTTTTAGAATTGTATATGATTAACCACACCATGGATGGACTTATGTATATTTGATAACTTTTTCTAACCTTTTGTTTGAAACAGATGGAATGACCCATCATTCTATCACATGATCTGTTAGAACTTCACAAATAAAAAATTCAACTTCATTTCTTTAAGTGATGAAGTGGAAATTGTTCAAAGCACGAAAAACAGTGAGATAGTACCAAAATCAAGCAAGTATTTCTTCTAATTCAAAATTTTCAACTTTAGGGAAATGATATTGAAAACCAAAAATATTGTCCTAGTGCTCTTATATCCGACGAATCAGATGGTACCTTAGATCATCACAAATATTGACTTTGTGATTGTGGGCTTTTTCATAGCCATGTTCTCTACCACTCTCCATCAGAACATGATGGTTAGATTTCTCTTCCATATCCATATTTTCACCTATGTTCTCCTATGTGGAAACCCAGTGATTAATTAATTTGGGTAACCATTACGTTTCATACTTTAGTTTTTAAAGCCATGTTTTGGTATTCCTTTTTAAGATGTGGGTTTCTATTAAAGGATCTTTCGTGTAGTAAACCATTTATAACCCCGACGAATTTCGAGGGAGAAATTCATTTTAAGGGGGGTAGAATGTAACAAACCGATATTTTATGATAAGTATTATTTTTAATTTATTTGATGTCATGTGTTTTTTGCTACAACAAGATTATCTTGTGATATACGCCACACTGTATTATCTTGAAGTATACACAACATTATTCTTAGATTGTGTTACACACAATTTCAAGTTCGTTTTATAATAGTCATTATACGAAACATTGAGTGTATATATATATATATATTCAATGTATAAATGAAATATTGTTGTATTCTGTTATACGAAACAACGGAGGAGTCTTGTACAACACGCAACCCTGACTTGTCTTGCATTACACGCAATTGCGACTTTCCTCGATAGCGTGTGTTGTACGCAATACCAGGTTTCCCTAAACAACGATATATGGTTATAATATTATTATGAACTAGACGTTATGAATAGTATCAACTAAAATTTGAATTTTATAACATTATTATTCATCTTACACATTTTCTAGAACATGGTATGAGAACAAAATCAATTTTTCGAGTAAAATAAGTATTTTTCAAAAAATGTAGTTTTTCCGCCTTTTGATGGCGCACCCACCTTAAAAATTGTTTTTGACATGTCTATAAGTTCAATTTGACAAAATAATATTCTTCTTTGGAATCAGGGTATAAAAATATACTTTGGATAAAATTTTCATATTATTCTGATAACTTTCATATTTTAATGTATAGTAAAAACACGCTATATTTTAATTAAAAACAACTTTTTTCATCGCAATAATTTATATGGTTAGATTATCATTTTAATTGGTTTTAAAGTGTAATTAGAATATATTTTTACCATTTAATCTAATGTTGGTCATTGGAATTAATTTCACTTTGAAATTCGATATAAACAAGTATCAATCTTTTGATAGTTATTGTTTCTTAAAAAAACGCGATTTGTTTTGACGACGGGAATTAATTTTTAAATTAATTAATGCAACCGATATGTTTTGAATTTGGTAAAATAGAAATCATTTTTGAATTCATAATATCAAATATATCTTAGGCCTAATTTTTGGTATTTTTCTGGATACTTTCGTTTTTTGATGAATAGTGAAACCACTAAGTGGTAGTTAAAAAACTGAATTTTTCATAAAACTTAATTTTACCGCTTCTGTGAGTGGAATTTAGAAACTCCAAGAGACATGGTTAATATCAAGGACTAAAATGTGGTTCAATGAGATTAAAATAATTTTTGGTGAATAGTAACTTTTTACTTTTTTTTACCACGGTTAAAAGTAAATAGGGTAATTAAGGGTAAAAATGATATTATTATTACCCTAACACATGTCCTAATTTTATTGGATAAGTGTAATTATACCAAAAAAAACCTTTGGATTAAAATATGACCATTTAGGTCCACTTGGATTAGATTAGGACATTTATTATTAATTTATTTAAAGAAGGGTTAAAATAGTTAAAATCAAAGTTTAATAACTAAATCATTTTTAATATAGGGTTATACATAATATAAATTCGACTATAAATATTTATTAGAAAGATAAAACGATTTCCTACATAATGATATTTTATTTATAATTTTTAGACTTAAAATAAATTAATTTATTTATGAGACAATTATGATGCAGTAATTATCTTATTAATGAAATATTTACATAATTGATGTTATAAATACCCAAATAAATGTAATTTGAGACTTTTTATGAATTAAAATAATTTTTTATGTTAATATGACATGTAAGTATTTATTTAATTAACTTTTTTTGAACTAATCATTCTGTTATGATTTTCACAAAAATCAATTACCAAATAGTGTCAAAATTGACATAAAATAGTTTTTAAAAAAAATATTATTTTAAAAATTATTATTATATTCCTAAAAATCTAAGGTTCGGACAATATACTTATATCATAATATATTTATCATTAATGGACCACTTGTGGGTCTCTTGGATGTATATGGTAAGTTTATTAACTATATAATATAAAAATACAAAGTTACATGGTAAATGTCAATCTAATTAACTAAGAGTTAAAACTAAAAGATAAGGTTAATATAATGACCTAAACTTGTCTAAATTATATTGGATGAGAGGATTTAGACCCATCCTCACCTTATCTTCGAAATATATCAATTTGGAGCTATTAAAAACCGAATTTGACTTTATAATAAAATAATATTTTTAGTTATTCCAAAGGTGCCCCTCTCCTCCCTTATAAAAGGGAACCTCCTCCCTCTATTCCTCAAACCACTTTGAGAATTAAAGCTCGGCCAACCCCTGACAAATTTTCTTCTACACTTCCATAGAAACATCCTAGAGGTTATGGTATTCTTCAAAGACCAATTTTAGTTCCCTAAGAGGAGGTCTCAAAGAGGCGCTTCAAAGAAGAGGTAATATCCGTTAACGATTCTTTCAACGTTATTTCTTCTTCCACTTCTTCTTATTAGGTTGTTTCATTATTAAGTAATAACATCAGTATCACTCATATACTGATATGTTATTATAAGTATGAAACAACCCTATTTCACCATCTATCCATCCTACGGAAAATGAAATCACCGCGCGTGCGTACGCACAGAATACCGTCTCCACGCCATGGTGTAATATATTTTCCACCACCACCTTACTTGGATGGGTATAATGGTGTAAATAATAACCATATATGATTATTGTAATGTTATATTGATTCTGAAATAGTGTACATACACTCCAATAAAATTCCACGATCATGGGAACGATATCATCGCTCATGTGTACGTACGGAATACCGTCTCCACGACGCGATGAGATTCATTCTCAATGATTAACCATTCATGAATGATTATAAAGTATATATAATAAGTAATAATGAAATATATGACATAATAATGATACTGGATTTATGTATATATATATTTATTTCATCCAATTAATTCCATTCAATTCAATGAGGAAACGAAAACAACGTTCATGCATACGTACGACCTACCGTCTCCATGAACGGTGTATTTCTTTCCATTTATCGATCTATTATATATATGTAGATTATGAATATATATTATATATAAATCATGTTTTATATTCTGGTATTAAGTAATCATGATCTAAGTAATCATATGAATAATTAAAAGTCAAAACACGGACAATAAATGAAATGATTTTACCCAAAACACTGGTTTAACATGGAATTTACAAAAGAACGGGTATTATATAGTCATAAGTAAAACATATATGATATAATAACAATAAATATGATTTTTTAATAAGTCAATGACATTATTTAAATAATTATATAGGAGGTTCGGATATGTACGAAGCATATCAGACCTAAGGTATGTGATAATTTTTCAAATATCATTTTTATCTAAGATTGCTTATTCGTAAGTAATTACTGGGGTTATTGCTATCATCCATGTCCATGTTTTATAAAGGTTTATTCATGTATGTTTAAAGTCCTTTTTACCCATTTTTTACTATTACTACACGGTATGTATGGAATCTTTCTTTTACGAGGTACTTTTTGACTTTTCCATCCAAAGTACGAGAAGAATGTTTTTTTTAAATTATACGGCATGAAATGATTTTTATGGTTTTATAAAGCAATATTTTTATGAAGCTTCCTCCAAAATATTTCATGACTATTTTCAAAAAAATCCTTTTCTTTTAAAATTGCATGAAATTTTGTGAAAAGAAAATTATTTTGAAGAAAAAAGGATATTTTCCTCAAGAATTCATTTCAAGTGTTTTATCAAAACCATTTTCTATCTAAGATGACATTATTTTCATATGTGTATGTTTCCAGTATAATGTATCTATGATGTACATGGTTTCACTTTTCTTATTATGAAATGATATCCATTTCTTTTATATGGATTATGTGATGATGTGATGATGTTTATGAAACCCATTTTATTTATTGGGTTATTATGAATGATGTATATTTATTTTGTGGCACAAGTAAGAATGATTTCATTAAGAGATGGGTGGGACATATATCTCCCTCCAATGCATTGGGTAAAGATTTTATATCTCATGAGATAGACATGGCTGGAATGTAAGTTAATCCGATTCAGTGTTACAGGACTGAAATGAGGAGTGAACTCGATTCAGAATGGGACTTTGTCCACTAAGATGGTCTTGGCAGCAATGCCTTGGATACTATGGAAATCATTACATGTGCTTAATGGATGCCACAATTACATGTTTTATTCCCAGGCTATTTTATCATGTTTTATGTTCCATTATGATCTATGCCTTATGTACTTCCATGTTTTATTTCATTGCTCAAGATTTTGATGTTTAAACATTATGTTCATGTTTTTAAGTTTAAATGTATATGGTATGTTTTATTTTATCCATGCTTACCCTTACTGAGAATTTGAGCTCACCCTTTTTATGTTTTGTTTTCCCCTAGGATCAAAAGAAATGTTTTAGGTAAGGAAACAAAAAGTGGAAGATCTTTATGGGAGATGTTGAAGATCATTCACCACGATTAGAAGATTACGTTCCAAGTTTCCAAAGACACTAAACTATTACGGTACTTGTGTGTCTGTTTTTGTTATGTATTAAGTATTACTCAAAATTAATGTAATGTCCATTTACATCAAGCTTAGAGTCTCTACAGTTGGTATCAGAGGAAAAGGAGGTAGGAATGTATCCGATCCTTGGGAACTCTCACATGTGAGCGTTGGACAAAGCATGGATCTCCACCCAAGGGATTCATGAGGAAATGGATGCCACTGGGGATGGTGGTGTGTCCTGCCCAGGGGGTGTAGCCGCCCATGGAGTGCCCTGATAGGTATCAATTATAGTCCACTGGAAGTAATTCCAGACCACTATAGTTGGTATCAGAGGAAAGGTTTAGTCAACCTTTGGAAACTAGGATGCGAGAACTTTAGTGAGATCCCTAGATATATTTCTAAGGTATGTCTAGGGATGACCCTAAGATTAAGTATAAGTGTAGGTTATAGTCCTAAAATTATAGTAACGATCTTAGAATTTAACCTAAGATGTTATATATTGAGGGTGCTCCCCCTTTACTATGTTGTTTTTCCTATTATTATTTTTGCCTCTCACACTATTCTTTTTGGGTTTTAGAAAATGGATGGAAACAGGAAGATTCATGATAATAGAGGATACGACAGACAATGGAATAATATTATTCATGAGAAACCAAATGAAATGGGATTTGGAAGTCCAAAGATCGTTATTATGCCTAATCAGCAATCTCATAATATGATCAATAATCTCAACTTTGGTAGGTTTCCCGACTTAGATAATAAGAGAAAGATGGAGTTTCATGATGATCATAGAGGAAAGAAAGTTCAATTTCCCCTATGTAAATCATGTGGGAAGAGGCATCAAGGAGAATGTTTCAAAGGAACTGGAAGATTCTTTGGGTGTGGAAAAGAAGGACACAAAGCCAGTAAGTGCAAAGGAAAATGTTCAGTTAACACCATGGACAAGGATAATGGTACTTCTAAGACATCAACAATCGTCGTGTGGGTAGTATTTATGTTGATGATGATGAAGAGACTACAAAAGATATGTGAGATGAAAGAATTGTTGAAGCTCGGTCAATGGTTTAAGAAGGTAGTGGAATGATTACATGTTTATCAAGTGTAATATTATATAAGTAATGTCATGGTACTATGGAATAAAGAGACATCTAAGGATTATTACACTGTTGTCTTTCCTTGAGTTTTGAAAGTGTATGATTAATGGTACCAGTATCCATGAAAGGTTATTCAGATATTTTTGGAATGTAGATGATATGCACATAATGAAGGGATAAGGAGAAAATTAAATGTTTGATAGTATTCATGAGCTCATGACTGATATAAGGAGAAGGTTATATCATGGTTTGAGTATAAAGAATTTTGAGGATTTTGGTATGTGGAAAGTGTTAACTTTTAACTGCATTCATGTTTTCACTAAGGCTCAATGGGTATTCATTCTTCAAGAGAATACAAGATTAAGGTATTCACATGTTTGTAATTTGACCAACAAGATATATCTTATGATATATGGGGGATAAATGATGGAATTCACGTGATTGTTATGTGACATTTCAAGTAATAATTTTCTTATACTATGAGCTTGGACCAAAGTATTTAAGATAAGCCTAAAGATTGGAATGGATTATGTTGGACATAAGTTAGTATTGTTTAAGGATAGAACTTTTTTCGATATTATTGATAGGATGTTATAGTAATGTAGTTTTAGAAAAAGGACAACCTGTGGGACTGGCGACAGCCCATCGCGTCGGACAAGGTTGTGGGAATCGAACCCACAACCGAAGTGTGACTGGCCTTTATCGCCTACCACTGGCCTATAGGAAGTCCTTGGTTAGTAGAAACTAGTTTTATTTTATTAAGTGATATGATATATGAATTATAAGTTCATTTTTGGAATTGTATATGATTAACCACACCATAGATGGACTTATTTATATTTGATAACTTTTTCTATCCTTTTGTTTGAAACAGATGGAATAACCCATCATTCTATCACATGATCTGTTAGAACTTCACAAATAACAAATTCAAATTCATTTCTTTAAGAGATGAAGTGGAAATTGTTCAAAGCACGAACAACAGTGAGATAGTACCAAAACCAAGCAAGTATTTCTTCTAATTCAAAATTTTCAACTTTAGGGAAATGATATTGAAAACCAAAAATGATGTCCTAGTGCTCTTATATCTGACGAATCAGATGGTGCCTTAGATCATCAAAAATCAATGACTTTGTGATTGTTGGCTTTTTCATAGCCATGTTCTCTACCACTCTCCATCAGAACATGATGGTTAGATTTTCTTCCATATCCATATTTTCACCTATGTTCTCCTATGTGGAAACCCAGTGATTAATTAATTTGGGTAACCGTTACGTTTTATACTTTAGTTTTTAAAGCCATGTTTTGGTATTCCTTTTTACAATGTGGGTTTCTATTAAATAAACTTTCGTGTAGTAAACCATTTATAACCCTGACGAATTTTGAGGGTAAAATTAATTTTAAGGGGGGTAGAATGTAACAACCCGATATTTTATGATAAGTATTCTTTTTAATTTATTTGATGTCATGTGTTTTATGCTACAACAAGATTATCTTGTGATATATGCCACACTGTATTATCTTGAAGTATACACAACACTATTCTTAGATTGTGTTACACACAATTTCAAGTTCGTTTTATAATAGTCATTCTACGCAACATTGAGTGTATATATATATATATATATATACAATGTATAAATGAAATATGGTTGTATTCTGTTATACGAAACAACAGTGGAGTCTTGCACAACATGCAACACTGACTTGGCTTGCATTACACGTAATTGCGACTTTCCTCGATAGCGTGTGTTGTACGCAATACCAGGTTTCACTAAACAACGATATATGGTTATAATATTATTATGAACTAGCCGTTATGAATATTATCAACTAAATTTTGAATTTTATAACATTATTATTCATCTTACACATTTTCTAGAACATGGTATGAGAACAAAATCATTTTTTCGAGTAAAATAAGTATTTTTCAAAAAATGTTGTTTTTTCGCCTTTTGATGGTGCACCCACCTTAAATATTTTTTTTGACATGTATATAAGTTAAATTTGACAAAATAAAATTCTTATTTGGAATCAGGGTATAAAAATATACTTTGGATAAAATTTTCATATTATTCTGATAACTTTCATATTTTAATGAATAGTAAAAACACACTATATTTTAATTAAAAACAACTTTTTTCATCGCAATAATTTATATGGTTAGATTATAATTTTAATTGGTTTTAAAGTTTATTTAGAAGATATTTTTACCATTTAATCCAATGTTGGTCATTGGAATTAATTTCACTTTAAAATTGGATATAAACAAGTATCAATCTTTTGATAGTTATTGTTTCTCAAAAACACACGATTTCTTTTGACGACGGGAATTAATTTTTAAATTAATTAATGCAACTGATATGTTTTGAATTTGGTAAAATAGACATCATTTTTTAATTCATAATATCAAATATAGGTTAGGCCTAATTTTTGGTATTTTTTCTGGAAACATTCATTTTTTGATGAATAGTGAAACCACTAAGTGGTAGTTAAAAAACTGAATTTTTCATAAAACTTAATTTTACCGCTTCTGTGAGTGGAATTTCGAAACTCTGAGAGACATGGTTAATATCAAGGACTAAAATGTGGTTCAATGAGATGAAAATAATTTTTTGTGAATAGTAACTTTTTACTTTTTTTTACCACGGTTAAAAGTAAATAGGGTAATTAAGGGTAAAAATGATATTATTATTATCCTAAAACATGTCCTAATTCTATTGGATAAGTGTAATTAGACCAAAAAAAACCTTAGGAATAAAATATGACCATTTAGGTCCACTTGGATTAGATTAGGACTTTTATTATTAATTTATTTAAAGAAGGGTTAAAATAGTTAAAATCAAAGTTTAAAAACTAAATCATTTTTAATATAGGGTTATAAATAATATAAATTCGACTATAAATATTCATTAGAAATCTAAAAATATTTCCTACATAATGGTATTTTATTTATAATTTTTAGACTTAAAATAATTTAATTTATTTATGAAACAATTATGATGCAGTAATTATCTTATTAATGATATATTTACATAATTGATGTTATAAATACCCAAATAAATGTAATTTGAGACTTTTTATGAATTAAAATAATGTTATATGTTAATATGACATGTTAGTATTTATTTAATTAACTTGTTTCGAAATAATCATTCTGTTATGATTTTCACAAAAATCAATTACCAAATAGTGTCAAAATTGACATAAAATAGTTTTTAAAACAAATATTATATTAAAAATTGTTTATTATATTCCTCAAAATCTAAGGTTCGGCAAATATACTTATATCATGATATTTTTATCATTAATGTACCACTTGGGGGTCACTTGGATGTATATGGTATGTTTATTAACTATATAATATAAAACTAAAAAGTGATATGGTAAATGTCAATCTAATTAACTAAGAGTTAAAACTAAAAGATGAGGTTAATATAATGACCTAAAATTGTCTAAATTATATTGTATGAGAGGTTTTATACCCATCCCCACTTTAGCTTCGAAATATATCAATTTGGAGCTATTAAAAACCGAATTTGACTTTATAATAAAATAATACTTTTTGTTATTCCAAAGGTGCCCCTCTCCTCCCTTATAAATGGGCACCTCCTCCCTCTATTCCTCACACCACTTTGAGCCTTAAAGCTCGGCCAAAACCTCCCCAATTCTCTTCTCCACTTCCACAGAAACATCCTAGAGGTTCTGGTCTTCTTTAAAGACCAATTTTAGTTCCCTAAGAGGAGGTCTCAAAGAGGCGCTTCAAAGAAGAGGTAATGTCTGTTACCGATTCTTTCAACGTTATTTTTCTTCCACTTCTTCTTCTTAGGTTGTTTCATTATTAAGTAATAACATCAGTATCACTCATATACTGATATATTATTATAAGTATGAAACAACCCTATTTCACCATCTATCCATCCTATGGAAAACGAAATCACCGCGCGTGCGTACGTACGGAATACCGTCTCCACGCCGTGGTGTAATCTATTTTCCACCACCACCTTACTTGGATGGGTATAATGGTGTAAATAATAACCATATATGATTATTGTAATGTGACATTGATTCTGAAATAGTGTACATACACTCCAATAAAATTCCACGATCATGGGAACGATATCATCGCTAGTGCATACGTACGGAATTTCGTCTCCACGACGCGATGAGATTCATTATCAATGATTAACCATTCATGAATGATTATAAAGTATATATAATAAGTAATCATGAAATATATGACATAATAATGATATTTTATTTATGTATATATATATTTATGTCATCCAATTAATTCTATTCAATTCAATGAGGAAACGAAAACAACGTTCATGCGTACGTACGGCCTACCATCTCCATGAATGGTGTAATTCTTTTCATTTATCGATCTATTATATATATGTAGATTATGAATATATATTTTATATAAATCATGTTTTATATTCTGGGATTAAGTGATCATGATCTAAGTAATCATATGAATAATTAAAAGTCAGAACACGGACAATAAATGAAATGATTTTACCCAAAACACTACTTTAACATGGAATTTACAAAAGAATGGGTAATATAAAGTCATAAGTGAAACATATATGATATCATAACAATGAATATGATTCTGTAATAATTCAATGAAATTATTTAAATCATTATACAGGAGGTTTGGATACGTACGAAGCATATCAGACCTAAGGTAAGGGATAATTTTGCAAATCTCATTTTTATCTGAGATTGCTTATTCGTAAGTAATTACAGGGGTTATTGCTATCGTCCATGTACATGTTTTATAAAGGTGTATTCATGTATGTTTAAAGTCCTTTTTACCCATTTTTTAATTTTACTACATGGTATGTATGGAATATTTCTTTTACGAGGTACTTTTTGACTTTTCCGTCCAAAGTACGAGAAGAATGTTTTTTTAACTTATACGGCATTAAAATATTTTTACGGTTTTATAAAGCCATATTTTCATGAGCTTCCTCCAAAAGATTTCATGACTATTTTCAACAAAATCCTTTTCTTTTAAAATTTCATGAAATTTTGTGAAAAGAAAATGATTTTGAAGAAAAAAGAATATTTTCCTCAAGAATTCATTTCAAGTGTTTTATCAAAACCATTTTCTATCTAAGATGACATTATTTTGATATGTGTATGTTTCCAGTATAATGTCTCTATGATTTACATGGTTTCACTTTTCTTATTATGAAATGATATCCATTTCTTTTATATTGATTATGTGATGATGTGATGATGTTTATGAAACCCATTTTATTTATTGGGTTATTATGAATGATGTATGTTTATTTTGTGGCACAAGTAAGAATGATTTCATTAAGAGATGGGTGGGACCTATATCTCCCTCCAATGCATTGGGTAAAGATTTTATATCTCATGAGATAGACATGGCTGGAACGGTAAGTTAATCCGGTTCAGTGTTACAGGACTGAAACGAGGAGTGAACTCGATTCAGAATGGGACTTTGTCCACTAAGATGGTCTTGGAAGCAATGCCTTGGCTACTATGGAAATCATTACTTGTGCTTAATGGATGCCACAATTACATGTTTTATTCCCATGCTATTTTATCATGGTTTATATTCCATTATGATCCATGCCTTATGTACTTCCATGTTTTATGTCGTTGCTCAAGATTTTGATGTTTAAAAATTATGTGTATGTTTTTAAGTTCAAATGTATATGGTATGTTTTATTTTATCCATGCTTACCCTTACTGAGCATTTGAGCTCACCCTTTTTATGTTTTATTTTCCCCCCAGGATCAAAATAAAGGTTTTAGGTAAGGAAACAAAAAGTGGAAGATCTTTATGGGAGATGTTTAAGATCTTTCACCACGATTAGAAGATTACGTTCCAAGTTTCCAAAGACACTAAACTATTACGGTCCTTGTGTGTCTGTTTTTGTTATGTATTAAGTATTCCGCAAAAGTAATGTAATGTCCATGTACGTCAAGCTTCGGGTCTCTACATGAACACATGTAAAAATTCTATTTGATAAGTTTAATTAGACCAAAAACAACCATAGGAGTAAAATATGATCCTTTAAGTCCACTTGGATTAGATTAGGTCATTTATTATTATTTTATTTAAAGAAGAGTTAAAAGAGATAAAATAAAAGTTTAATAACTAAAAAATTTTTAATATAGGGTTATACATAAGATAAATTCGACTATAAATATTCATTAGAAAGATGAAACTATTTTCTACATAATGGTATTTTATTTATAATTTTTAGACATTAAATAATTAAATTTATGTTTTACCGAATGATGATGCAGTAATTACCTAATTAATAAAATATTAAAATAATTGATATTATAAATATCCAAATAAATGTAATTTGGGACTTTTTATGAATTCCACTAATTTTCTAGGTTAATATGACATGTTAGGGTTGGTTAGCTGAATTTGTTTCGAAGTAATATTTTTTTTATGAATTTATAAAAAACAAAATACCAAATAGTGTCAAAATTGACATAAAAGAGTTTTTAAAATAAATATTATATTATTAATCGATATTCTATTTATAAAAATCTAAGGTTTGGAAAAAAGACTTATATAATGATCGGTGTATCATTAATGAACCACTTGGAGTTCTCTTGGAAGTATATAGTATTTTTATTAACTATATAATATAAAATACAAAGAGAAATGGTAAACGTCAAACTATTTAACTAAGAGTTAAATCTAAAAGATAAGGTTAATATAGTGACCCAAAACTGTGAAAAACCTATTGTTTGAGTGGATTTCAACCCATAACCACCTTATCCTTTAAATAATTAATTTTGGAGCCATTAAAAACTGAAAAATATTTTATTATAAAATAAAATATCTAGATTTTCTTAAGGTGCCCCTCACCCCTCTTATAAAAGGGAACTTCTCCTTCTCTCAAAATCACACCGTCAAAGCCATTTGGCTTAGACCACCCCTGACAAAATACCCTCTAAACTATGCTAACTTAATCTTAGAGGCCTTTATTTAGTCATAAAGCCAACCTAAGGAGCCCTTTTTATCAAATCAAAAGGAAGAACCCGAATAAGAGGTAAATATTTTATCACCTATTTCATGTTTTTTATTCTTAAAATTCTTATCTCCTTGTTGTTTCCAATATAAAATAATAAATCCATTATCTCCTATACACTGTGATTTTATTATAAATATGGTATGACCATATTCATTATTTTATCCATCATTTGAATGACATGTCACCATACGTGTGTATGTACGGCTTACCGTCTCCACGTCGTGGTGTAGTTTGTTATTAAAATAATTCATCATTTGGATGGGTATAATAATGAGTATAAATGATTTAAATAATAAATATAAAATGATAATTATTCTTTTAATATGATATAACATTCAATTATATATTATTTTAATATCAAAAGAATGATATTGTTTCTCGTGCGTACGTACAGATTACCGTCTGCACGAACGCGATAAGATTCATTCCCCATCATATCAATTCAAGACTAATTTTCATTTGATGATTAAAAATAATGTTAAAATACTTAATATAATTATGAATATGAAAAATATACATCCTATCCATAACGAACATTACTTACATAACAAATCATATAAACGAAAACGAATCAGTTAACACCCGAAACGATGATACTACTGAAATATCATTAACAAAGAAATATTAGAAGATCATATATGATATCATATAAATTTATATGGTTCTTTTATAATTTAATAATAAAGATTTAACCATTATATAGGAGGTTAAACTACCCTCGATCAAGGAAAAGTACAAAGTAAGGGGTTTCTTATCTCAGTTTTAATTCTGTGAGATTTCCATAGTTCGCCACTTATTTATTGCATGTGGTGTATTGTGTACTTACATTTGATATATATTATAATTATTCTCTTTATATTCATGGTATTATGTGTTTCATTTGGTGATTATTAAGTTTTTTTCATACAACTCGATTGATTACAATGAAGTAAGGGTTTTTATCTCACTTTTATTCTCGTGAGATTCATCCTATATTGGCCACTATTTCCTTTTGTGTGAAGTATGTACTGCCCCTGATTGTATTATTTTTTTAATATAATTTAATGTATGAGTATTTACATCTTCATTGTATGATACTTATTTCATGGGGTGTATGTTTCATAAGTTACCAAATCTGTAAGGGAATTTTAAATTTCAATTTCCACTCATTGGGCTTTAGGCATACTTCATTGATTATTTTACTCCATGATGATGTGTGGAATCACTATTTATTATTTGTGTAATAATTTCCTCTCCCCTTTCTGTGTATATACTTTTGATACACATAATCTCCCCATTTATAAATTCTCAAGTCATCGATATGAACTTAATAAGAGTAATTTTAACTCAATCTCTATTTAATGAGTTAGAAATCCAATTCATTGGTGTTGTTTTTACAAGAATATGTGTGAATGTCCTCTGATTGATTTACACAGAATATCCAATCATATTGAGTGTATTTATATTTTTCACACATAATTATGTCCTTGATTTATCCTTAACCAAAGGATACAGTCTTTATAATAGATTTCATCTCAATTTACATTCCATTGAGACTTCTTTGTTGTTGTACACCAATTCACTTTTATATGGTGTATATAATGTACTTTGACATAGTATATCATGAATCCCTTTATTCTCATTATATTATAAAGTTTTTATTACCTCAATTATTTGTATTCAAGTGTCACTCTTTTGGTTAGGAACTCTAACTAAAATATCATTTTAAATGTTTTAATGATTTATTATTCTAAATCTTTCTCATTAATGTCCATTTCTTAAAAATGGTTTTAAGGATTTATTTATATGGACATTAAAATTTTAAAAAGTAAAATTCCTTTTAAATGTTTCAAATTGGTATGGGACACTTTGATTCAAAAATCTATTTTTAACAGCTTCATGAAAAATAGTGTGACTTTTAAATGTTTTCAAGAAAAAGGGTGATATTTCTCTCAAATAGTTTTGATGATTATTTTCATCTATGTAAACATCCTTCATTATTTTCAATTAAGGTTAATATATTACAATACAATATTCCATATTTTATTGAATGAGTTATGTTTGACTATGGATGTGCTATTTTTTATACCATTCATGGTTTGTGGATAAAGTATTGACATTTCATATGATAGTTTTAATACAAATGTTTATGTTATGTTTCAAACTGTTAATATGAGGAATTAATTGGACCTAGTAAGTGACGGGTGGAGCCCTATATAGCTTCTCGATGCATCGGTAGGTCTCATGAGACAAACTAGTGTCTTGGCACAAGGCCTTGACAAAATCTTATTTTTAGTCTTGGCACAAGGCCCTGACTATGTGGTTATGATGTCCGAAATTATGTATTCCATCATTATGAGATTAGATATTGATATTTCATGTGGTTATTAAACTAGTAGAATACCCATGATTATGTTTTATTATGGAATTATTTACTCATCTCATATTCCTGCCATAAAGTGCTCATGTTTATTATTCGTTAAGGCATGTGTTTTAAATTATTGAGCATGCTTAATATTTATGGTATCTTCCACTGTATTTCTTACCCTTACTGAGCATTTGAGCTCACCCATTTCTTATGTTTCATTTTCCCAGGATATGAAGTAGTTATTTATGGGTGACTTGCAAGAATAATCTAGGAGGCTTGGATATTTCTAATGGAATAAATTAGTGTTTTTTTTTTCTTTTAAAATTGTAATGTTGAACTTATGTATGTATCTTGTTTCCAAGACTACTAAACTGATCAGTACTTCAGGACTTGATTCCTTGTAATCATGCCAATGTATTAAAATAATGCACCATCATATGGGTAACTGGGGTTGGGGAGTTACATTTTTTGATGTGTAGAATTAATAAATGAAATACATTTTTTGAAAATAATTTTCTAAATATTATAAATTTATTTTTTAAATAAAATAATATTTTATTAGAAAAATAATAATTTTAAAACTATAATCCATTTTATATCACATTGAAAAATTAATAAGGATCATAACCTTTATAGAATAAAATAATAATATGATTCATTATTCATAGGGGTATGCTACTATTCCCAAAAAATTAAGTTTGTGTTATCAGACTTCAAATATTTTTCTAAATGTGACTATGTATGTCAGTTTTTCAAAATTCAAATCACAAAGGTGAAAAAATTATGTTTATGGGATAGGTTATAACAAATTTGTTTTTTAGAGACTTAGTGTTTCATTAATTCAATATTAAATTTATTTGAAAAATATTTGGGTGGTACATTATCCCCTCACAAAAATTTCTTCCTAGAAATTACTAGAATGTTACCTCACAAAAAAGTTTTGGGTAGTTCTTCATCATGAGATCCTCAGGCTCCCATGTTGGCTCCTTGATTTTTTGATTTTTCCAAATTATCTTTACCAGTCAAGTCATCTGATTCCTCAAAACTTGTTCTTTAGTGTCTAGAATCCAAATAGGTTCTTCACAGTATGATAGGTCAGGTTCCAATTATATACCTTCATATGTGAGGACATGTGTTGGGTCTGGCAAGTACATTATCAGCAATACAACATGGAACACATGTGTAATTTAGACATGCTAGGTGGCATAGCCAAATGATATGAAACAACTCTAATTCTCTCCAAAATTTCAAAAGGGCCTATGTACATAGGGCTCAGTTTCCCTTTGTTCCCAAATCTTATAACACCATTCCATGGTGATACTATTAAGAAAACATGATCTCCCACTTGAAACTCCAAATACTTCCTTCAATTATCAACATATACTTTTTGTCCACTTTGAGATGCTTTTATATGTCCTTGAATAGTTTTTACCTTTCATGTTGTTTCCTCCATATGATCTTGGCCCATAAGCTTCCTTTCTCCCACTTCATCCAAACAAGTTGGTGTACGACACATCTTTCTGTACAATGCTTCATATGGTGTCATTTGAATACTTGAATGGAATCTATTATTTTATGGAAACTACAGAAAAGGTAAATATTGATCCCACATACCTTGAATGTCAGGTGAACAAGATCTCAACTTGTTATCTATGGTTTGGATCATCCTTTCTGATTTACCATAAGTTTGTGGGTGATAAGAAGTACTCAATAAATAATTAGTATCCAAATAATTATGAAGGATTTTCAATAATTTTGATATAAATCCTATATCACGATCAAAAAATATTTATATAGGTGCTCTATGAAGTCTCACAACTTCATTTATATAGGGTCGTGCTAGGTGCTCCAGTGGAACCCCCCTTATAGCGAGAAAATGTCCAGATTTCATAAGTCAATCCACAATTATCCATATTGCATCATTATTTCATGGAGTTTTGGGTAATCTAGTGACAAAATCTATGGTGGTGTCTTCCCATTTCCATGTAGGAACAGGTAGGGGTTTCATGACTCCTCTAGGATGTTTTCGTTCGACCTTCACTTGTTGACAAACTAAACATCTTGACACACAATCAGCAATTTATCTCTTCATGTTGTCCCACCAGAAATTTTCTTTCAAATATCTACACATCTTAGTGCTTCCATGATGTATAGATAAATTTGAGCTATGATAATCATCCAATAATTCCATTTTCGTCTCAGGTAGAGAGGAAACACATAGCCTCTTCCCAAATTTCATAATTCTTTCTTCACACATGAAGTCAAACAACTTACCATCCTTCATAACATTAATTTTCATTTGAAGATTCTCTTCATCATCATATGAATATTTAATTCATTCAAATAAATATGGTTGGGAAACCATTTTAAAAAGTATTGATGTTCCACCTTCTTTCAAAATTCCAATATCCATCCCCACTAGATCAATGTACAAAGGATCCTTATCAATCCTCATTTTGTTGAGAACTCCATGAACCTTCTTACTCAATGCATCGACTACCTTGTTTGAATTTACTAGGTGGTAGTGTATGGTACAATCAAAATCCTTGAGTGGATCGAGCCATCGCATTTTATTCATGTTGAGTTATTTCTGTCAGAATATATACTTCAAACTCTTATTATCCTTGTATATCTCACATATTTCACCAAAGAGATAGTGGCTCCATATTTTTAGAGAAAAGATCACAACAGTTAACTCAAGATCACGAGAATGATAGTTTTTTTCAATAATTTTTAACTGCCTAGATGCATAAACAATAACTCTATAATTCTTCATAAGAACACAACCAAGTACTTTCTTTGATGCATCACTATAGATCACAATCCCATAATTACCTAATAGTAGGGTTAGGATAAGATAATTCACTAATCTCCTCTTCAATTCATCAAAACAATCCTCACATTCTTTTGTCCAAGCAAACATAACCCCTTTGCATGTAATCTTGGTCATTTTGTTTTCTAAACGAGTCAGGTTTTGAACAAAACATTGATAATAACCTACTAAACTAATAAAACTACGTACCTTAGTTATGTTCATTGGAGTAGGACATTCTTGAACAACCTTTATCTTCACCAGATCAATAGATATTCTATCCTTAGAGACAATGCATCCAAGATAGGAAATTGATTAAATCAAAAATTCACAATTTCTAAACATCCCATATAATTCATTTCTTCTAAGTGTCTTCAGAATAGTGCACAAGTGATTTTCATGATATTCATAGTTTTTGGAGTATACCAATATATCATCAATAAATACCACCACAAATTCATAAAGATATTCACTGAAAACACTATTAATTACATCAATGAAAACAAAGGGTTCATTAGTCAGTGCAAAAGTCATTACTTTAAACTCTTAATGTCCATACCTGGTTAAAAATGTTGTTTTTAGGTTTTCTTTCTTCCTCACAAGAAACTGATGATATACAGATTGAAGGTCAATCTTTGAAAAATATTGAGCTCCATGATACTGATCAAATAAATCATCAATGAGAGGTAGGGGATACGTGTTCTTTATTGTTATATAATTGATCTCCCTATAGTCAATTCATAACCACATAAATCCATATTTATTCTTAACAAAAAGAAAATGGGATACCCATGTAGAAACACTAGGGTGAATAAATCCTTTATCATCCAACTCCACTAGTTGTTTCTTCCATACCAATAAATCTTTAGTGGAAATTATATAATGGGTCTTTGATATGGTCCTTGAATCAGGAATTAAGTCAATGATAAACTCAATTTCCTTCTTTGGAGGATGTCCAGATAAATCATCTGGAAAGATATAATCATATACTTTCACAATAGGTACATCATATATTTGAACACTTTTTTCCCTCACCCATAGTTATTTCATTCCTTTCCCCCCAAATAATTGAATTTAGTAGAGCTACTGGGGGTGGATCTAGATGAGAATCAAATGGTGATGTTTCTGCCTAATGATATGGGAATCCACATCATCCTCAAAAATTAAAACCTTTTTCTTTGTGAAATACTATTTCACATCATGGTTAGAATGCTAATCCATACCAATGATTATAACAAACTCAATCATGGGTATGAAAATAAAATCCCCAGATAAAGAAAATTTATATTCCATAATGGGGACTACATGACACAACTTTTTTGCAATGATACTTCCCTTAAGAGTTTTGACTGCCAACAACCTTTCTAAATCAAATTGGAAATATCTAATTCTCTTGGAAAACAGGGAAGATATAAAATAATTCAATGATCTAGAATCAAATAAAGCATTTGATAAGTTCTAGGAAAAAATTAAAGTACCGACCAACACATCATTTGGAACTTAAACCTCCATAGTTGTGACTACATAATCTTTCCCTTACTCCCTTAGCCATCTTTGGGGAATGTTTTCCTGATGCATAAGACATTCATGTATATAATGTCCTATATACCTGAAATTGTATCATTGATCATTGGAAGATTATTTCTCCCTATTACAATCTCGAGATAGGTGGCCTTTTTCTCCACACTTTTTATAGACTCTCATTCACTTAAAGCAATTGACCGAGTGTTTCTTCCCATAATTACTACATGATGGAAGGTCAACACTTCCATTCTTCCCCATTTCCATATTTCATTTTATAGAGTTTTCATCATCCCTCTTCTCTTGTTTTTATTTAAAGTGATAAGACTTAGAAAATTCATTTTCCATCTTAATAGAACATGAGACTTTATCTTCATATGTTGAGAAAGAATGGAACACTTGTTCCCTTCATAGGAATGGTTTTAAACCGTCAAAGAATCTATCAAATTCTCTCCTTGGATTATGTATGTTGTCTACAATATGCCTTTCCATATTTGAAAAGTTTTATTCATACTTAGCTACATTTTCATCATATTTCTTCCTCTAATTCAATAACAGTCTTTCCATATCTACTCATTGTTCATGGGGGAAATATTTTTCTAGGAATATTTCCTTAAAATCTATTCATTCCATCTCTTATATTTCTTCCTCCACCTTTTTGTTTTGGATTAATGACCACCACTGATCCAAATATCCCGATAGATGATAAAAATATATGACAACCTTCTCTCTTTCATTACAACCCATACTGAGAAATATCTTATCTAGGGAACATATCCACTGCTCAGCTATATATGGGTTTTTAGTCCCATTGAATGATGGAGGCTGTTGTCACATAAAGTGATCTATCATAGCTCCCCCAAGTTGTGGATTTGGATGCTTTATATGGGTAAGGTTATTATTAATAACATGAGTCAGCAGTCCTAGTATAGTTATAAGTTTCTCAACACCAGTCACAGCACCAGATCCAACATCATTATCTTGAATCGGAGGGAAATCCCTACATTGGACACATGCGTTCATGCAGATTCCATTCCATACACTAGGCTCTATTTTTGAATAATGTCATACTCATGATTAGGTTATAAATAATAAATTATAATCTCAATATAGAAAAATACTTGGAATAAATTAAAATTCTATACACAGCTAATCTCATAATCCTAAACATTGTTTACTTGAAGAAAAATTTATAATTAAATCATTCATAATGGATTGTAAAAAAATTTGAATTATCCTAGCCATATCCCCTAGGAGTTTCAAACCAGGTGCGTAGTAAGGCCCCTTGTCGTGTACTAGGATACCCCAGGTCAAGCCTAAAACTCCTTGTCTGATTTTTCACTCATAGGTACATTTGTGCCAGAACCACGTCCACTTGCAGTATCCAGACAATAAAGTATTTTCTAGAGTGATCCAAAAAATATATTCCTTACAAAAATACCAGGATGTTCTTGTATTTTTATCCTCAAATACCATCATAGGGTTTTTCCCCTAATATAATTTTTTTAAATCCAGTTTCCATGTTTTCTACTAATCTTCCATTGGTACAAACTATAAGAACTCAACCCCTGTTTCCTAGAGCCAGTCCCTTATTTAAATACATTGGAATATAAACAAAGAATATGCATCCTAAATGATTGAGTAGTTTAGTATAATTTGAAACAAGATACATAAATAAGTTTATCATTACAACTTGAAACTAAAAACAACATAGAAATTCCTTCGACAACATCCATAACTCCTACGTTATTTTTTCATGTCATTCATAATAAAAATATTCATGTCCTTAGAAAATAAAACAGAAAAAATAGGTGAGCTCAATAAATCAGTTAGGGTAAGAAATAAAATATAAGATATCATAAACATAAACATTAGGCATGTAGAACAACTAAAAACTCATGCCTTTAACAAAAAACATGAACACATTATGGTGGGAATAAGATAAGAATAAATAATTCCATTGTAAAACATAGTCATGGGTATTATACTAGTCGAATAACCACATGAACCATAAATAATATATTCATAATGAGGGAATGAATAATGCAGGAAATCATAACCATACCGTCAAGGCCATGGGCCCAAACCATAACTAACCATTTTTTCATGGCCTTATGCCATGATCTTAGTTTGTCTCAAGAGACCTACCGATGCACTGAGGCACTATAGTAGGCCCCTAAAGACACATAATATATCAAATTAATTCCTCATATGAATGTAGATAAATATAAACAACATATACACTCATATTGAAACTAATATATGAAATGTAAATAACTTTTCCCCGAACATTAATCATAAATACTAACCATTTGGAGTAAATTGGGGAATGGTTTTAAGATTTCACATCCACATCCAAAATAATCATAAAACATTAAATTAAATATGTTAGATGATTCCATAAAATATTAATCCCAATAATATATAATAATCATCAAGAGTTGTGAAATAGATGAAGATACTCTTATAAAATCTTCAAGTAATTCTTGAGAAAAATACTCTTTTACTTTGAAAAGAAGAGTTATTTTGGAAAATTATGTATTAAAAAATAAGTTAAGTAAGATTTTATTCTCATATAAAATTTGTGATTTTATAAAGATAATGGTTTCCAAAGAAATATTATATAGTTCCCTTGAAAATAGGTAAGAATCTGAGGAATTTTCTTGAAATATGATTGTTTATCAGGAAGGATGTTTGAAAGATATTTTTAAAACATATAACTCCCCATAAATGAAGGTATTATTCTATTTAAAAAACATAAATAGAAAATTAACATAGAAATTATGAGAATTAAATATTAATGAATAAAAATTTAATCGAGTTAAGTTGATAATAAAAGTAACCTAAATGAAAATGGAGGTTCGGGTAGAAAACCCTTACCTTAAGTCCGAATGTGTTCTTCTCTTGAACTTAAGATCCTGGAATATGAAATTAGACTTATTAATAACTTAATTGAGAACCTATTAGATATGTATTTATTTAATCATAATTTCATTATGTTCATTATGTCCTTATTGATAATTTATAAGATTGAATTATGTTGTTCCGGAGTGTCTATTTCAATGGTTTTCATAATAAATATATTTGTATATGAGTATGGATGTTCATGTGGAAAAGATGTAATTCTCTAGAATTGAAATTATATATTATTTATTCAAATCCAGAAGTTTTAATGGTTATATATATCATTTTTTTACATGTTATGAGTATGAATCAATGAATCAAATATTTATGACAATCACTTAGATTATTTGGCAGTATTTGGATTATTATGAACTAGTTTTATCATATAAATGAATACTATGTACATATACTAGTTTTTGAATATTAAGTAGGTTATAATACATATTTTATAGTATGGTGAAATGACCAAAATTGATTCATGACTATTAATGAAGGATAAATTGAAGAATAAATCTTCGTCGTCCATCAAGGTTATAAATTGGAATCTCAAAGATGATGATTTCATTTATAATTGTGATAGAGAGAGAGAGTAAGAAGATTGATAATTGTTAATATATTAACATGGTATAATTCCTGTATATATATGATACAAGATTTATAATGATCAATTGGAAAAATGAGTTTAGGAGATAATAAGAAAAGAAGATAAATTGAAATGAAACTAAATGAAAAGGAAAGATGTTTAACCTCTTGAAATAACCTCCTTGAGAACATCCTTAAGGGAAATGGATTTGGTCTTTGGGAAAGACCAAGAGCTCCTAGACATGGGGGGTGACTAGGCAATTGTTCTTGGACAGAACTTTGAGGTGCTTCATGGCTTAGAGGAATGAAGTGAAGGAGTGAGGGGGGTTTTATAGTAGAGGAGAGAAGGGTTTTCACATTATTTTAGTCAATATTTTATTATTTTACCAAAGACGACAAATAGTGTTGATTATTGTGACCAATAACAGTAATAAGTGCATGTAGGTTCGAATGAATGGTCATTTACATCATCCATGACTCAAGCATGATGCAAAAATTCACTTATTTAACATATTTTTTAAATTGTCGAATTTCACTGTTCACAAAAATCAAGTACTTTAGAAAAATCCCAAAAAATCACCCAATCCATTTTTCAATGTGTATAATTAAAAAATTAACTGCAATTTTGAAAATAATTTTATAAATATGATTAATTTAATTTTTAAATAAAATAATAATTTATTCCTAAAATAACAATTTTAAAACTATAATTCATTTTGTATCACATTGAAAATTTAATCAAGATCATAACCTTAAGAAAATAAAATAATAATATGATTCAATATTCATAAGGGTCATATTTATATTCATATTTCTATTCATAAGGGTATGTTATTATTCACAAAAAATTATTTTTGTCTTATCAGACTCTAAATATCTTACTGAATGCAACCGTGTATGTTAGTTTTTCAAAATTTAAATAATAGAGGTGGTAAAATTATGTTTACTGGATAGTTTATAAAAAAGTTTTGTTTTTTATAAACTTAGTGTTTCATGAATTCAATATGAAATTTAGTTGCAAAATCTTGGGGTGTTACAATCTGAGTAGATGATTCTGGTGGCCGGGTATTTGATGAGACATTGATGACATTTTTTTTCTCTTCTATACTTGTCAACAAGTAAAGTCCAAACATCATAAGATTTTGGGTTTTCTTCAGCAACTTCTACTGACTACAATGATGTGGGATGAGATATCTATAGAAATTGTGGTTGGGTTTTCACATACCCAGAGAAATAATAATGCGTTATGCATTGTGATTGATAGGCCAACCATATCGGTTCACTTTATAGGCATTCATGATTCAACCAAAATTAAGGAGATGATAAATCTATATATGAGAGAGATTTTCCATTTTCATGGTGTTCCATATATTATAGTATATGATAGGGATCAACATTTTACTTCTCAATTTTAGAGAGGCCTCCATGAGGCACAGGTTCTCAGGTTTATTTGAGTAAGGCATACCATCCACAAACATATGAAAATACATAGAGGAATATATATATTCTTGAGGATATGCATCACGCTTGAGTTCATCACTTTGGTGGAGCTTGGAATGACCATTTTGGGCTAGTTGAGTTTTCTTATAACAATAGTAACCAGTTCATGATCTAAATGGCTTCTTTTGAGGCCATGTATGGTAGGACTTGTAAATATCCATTGTATTGGTAAGTGATTGGAGAGAGTTCCTTAGTTGGACTGATCTTGGTATGTAAGAAAACATAAAATAATCAGTTAATTCATCATAGAATGTTGACAACATAGATATAGTATAATTTTTAGGCTGATCATTGTCATATACCATTGGAATTTTCAGTTAGTGATCTGGTGTTCTTAAAAGTGTCACCTAGTTTGGGTCATCAATGGCATGGGAGATAAGGGAAGCTTGATCCTCATTTTTTGAGACATTTTGAGGTTGTTGAAAAGGTTGGGAAAGTGCCTTAACATTTATAACATCCCCCATATTTTATTTCGATTGATAACATTGTCCATGTATCAAAATTATAGAATTGTCCTTTTGATCCATCTCATGTTTTGAACTGGAGTGATCTCGACATTGAGCCAGATTTATCTCTGACTGAGAATAAAATCAGGATAGTTTATTATGAAACCAATTTAATTAATGGTAGAATGATAACTTTGGTTCGAATGCTACGGTAGCACGGTTCATATATGCACGAGACGTGGGAGAGTGAGGCACTAATAGGAGAAAAGTGGCCTCATCTTTTTGATATGGATGCTTATTAACATGATTTCTAGGGAAAGAAAGTTTCTATATTGGGGAGGTTGTAACATCCCATTACTATTTTTAGGTAAATTTTAACCCTCATTTTTATCCATTCTTTGGTTGGGATTTTTCTTGGGTTTATTCAGGTGAAAATTTGATTTTTTTTAATAATTCTGGTTAGTGATCAATTAGCACATGGTTTTCCAAAACCATGCACCCACCCAGTGAAAACCATGAAACCCCAAGTATTGGGGGTTTTCATGGTTAGAATATGGTTTTTATAACTTAACACCCAACTAGTACAAACATTTAACCCCATTAGCGAGGTGCATAGTTAAGGAACACAATTTTTCTAATCATGTATCCCATACTAGAAAACAATGAGTACAAGTTTTTATTATTTTTAAAACTATTAAAAAAATTCCTAAAACCACTTTTTATCACCCGGTAAACTCTATATTTTTATTACTCAGAATAATAGGTCATGGAGGCTCTCAAGAACCATTTTGGGAAACTCTAAACCCCTTACCAAGTGGATCAAAGTGTAGTGAACCTTATTCAATCCCTCTCGGGTAGGTCATATTCTCCCGTTCCTTCTCTCCAGCACTCTATTTCTTTCCTTCGTAGGTATTCCTTGATAATCACATGTTTTATGGATCTAAAATCCTTTTTTTGATCTTGAATCTAGGTTGGATTTAAAGATCTCCATTTTTTTTGTTCATCATTGGAAATTCTCACTGAAGGTGTTGAGATTTTATTCCATGATTAAATGTAGGTGGTTCCATTAATATTTTTCATGTGATAAACCATTGATTTTATTTATTTAAATTAAATTGAAAAAAAACATATCATTAGAAACATCTTCAATGAAAATTGGAATTTAAATTGATTTGGTTTGGATTTTGAGGAAAACTCCCAATTCTATTTAAATTGGATTTTTTGGTGTTGTTTGGGAATTGTTAGAAATTGTAAATTTATTGGAGAATATACTTTAGAAAAAGAATTAAATTGATTTTTTAAAACCAAATATTGGTTGTATTTTAAAGATTCATGAAATGATGAAAAATCCATGATTTAGTTTTGAAATTGAATTGGAATAGTAAAATTAACATTGGGAAATGGAATTTTAAATTATTTTAATATTATTTATTTCAAATACATTTGATTTTATTACCTCTTAAGTGGGAGAGGATGTAATTTTCCATTAAATTTGAGTGAATGTAATTCGAAATTAAGTGGGAGTGGATTTAATATTCCCTTAAGTGGGAGATAAATTAATCTTACCTTAAATTGCAGTTATATGAGTTGTTTGATTGATATGTATATATTCCATTGATTGTGAAACTAATTTATTCAGAATGATTGTTTTATAAAATTTATATTATATAAAACTTTTATTAATACATTGTTTAAAATTTTTCCATATGTTGAAATGAAAAGTATATTTTGATTTAAATGTAAAATTAGACTACCATGCATGATTATTTTTTCAAATTGAATTCCAGATTTGTTCTATTTATTATGGAATCTTATTATGGAACACTTGGTGAGACCCTAATGGGATTTGATATCAAAAAATACCTTTAAATTCATGCATTTATAGTTTTCATTCTTTCGAGTTTGAGTAAGGGGAATGCACCACTTAGAGGTGGTGGATGATGATGATATTTTGAGATTGGAGTGTTGACTCCTTTTGGATGTTTGAGTTGTTCAGGCCTACTTCTGAGTACTTTTGATAATGTACTATTTGGGTTTTTATACCAGTTTGGTTTCTATTATTGTATCCTTTTGGAGTTTTCTTTGACCATATTGATATGTATCTTTATCTTCTACATTTTTGTGGAAAATTCGTTCCCTCTATTATCAAGTATGATTCGAGGTTCTAGTCACCAACCTAAAGGGATCAGGAATACCCTTTGTGCTATGTCAGTGTCAAGTCGATTAATATGGTACCCTGGTATTTGTGATGGTTCATGATAGTGTAACCTCCCCTCTTCACTTGTGTGTGTTCTCCCCAAGACATGTATTTTTAATCCATTTCATACTATGCAACATGTATAGGTGGTACATGGATTGTCTTGGCCACTTGGGACATTCTAGTGTCTTCCCATCCCATTCTTGTATACCATGTAAATGTCTGAGTACATGGTCATGCATGCGTACTCTTACCATTGCCATGTCCATGCCCTTGTACTGACAAAGTAAATGTAAATCTACCAACACTGGGTTATAGGGTGTGTATATCTCCATACAAGGCATGTGATATTTTTCTCAACCCAAACCCTAACTATTGTAGCCATGGGACAATATGAAATGTGTTCTTCTGGGATACATGACATGTAGTTGGATTTTTCATAGAAACCCAGTTCCTTCATGAAGATACTAGATCTTCTATTTTCACTACTGTTCATTCCATTTCAACCACTAAAATATTCAAAAATTGAAGGATACATCATTGAACATTGATTCTGATCCTTCAATGTCTAGAAATTGGATGCTTGATTTCCTACATGGGAGTCTGTCACTTGTTTTCCATCATTTCAGTTCTCAAATCAACAAATTAATCACCCATATCCCACATATAACCATGATTTTACCCAAACAATCAATCCATATGTTTCTTATGAAACCACCATGAATATTTGGTTTCAATCACACCCGAACCCACCTTAATAATGTCGAACATTGACCCCAAGGGGCAAAGAATAAGACCATAAAGAACAATGACGAAAAATCACAAGAATGAGGTGAATCCATTGTTGGATGATGCTACCTCAGCCAATAATCACATAATGTAATGGTAACAAGGATGAAGTGGAAGGAATAAGGATAATAAACCAAGTTCAAAGACAAAAATTATGATGTGGATCAAGTGAAGAATGAAAGTCACCGAAAAAATAAAACTGATTATATATCTACACATAATCATTAATAAAAATGGTAAAAACCCAGAATGACAAGACATGCCTCGATTATGGACTGATTTTTGGTGAATAATGTGTCCAATATCTATAGATTTCTGTAAATGTTTTTTTCGTACCATAGTCTACCTCAGTCCGTTCACCGATCTATGCCTTCAGGTTTTCCAATACCTAATAAGAATGCTCCTTTTCTCAAATCCTTATATATTAATGTGGATAACCCTATATGTTTTCCAAAACTATTTACTTATAATCATGGATTAGATTTTGGATCATTTATGAAAAATAAATAAATAAATTATTTATTCTACTGAACACACCTACCAATGGTAATCTCCCATGGAATGTCTGATGCGAATCAACATTAAGTCCCTCATAGGGTAAACCCACTATTCCAGAATCAACAATGGTCTTATATTTTCCATCCTAGGTTCCAAAAAATATAAAAACCATTTACAATGAAATTATGTGCACACATGTATTAAAATATATTAATATTTTTCATATATTAATTATGGGGTCTCGAGACACGCAAACACCATGCCCACCCTGAGAAAAAATACAGATATATGAATAAAAATATTTAAAGGACTAATCCATCAATTCCAAAGTCATCACATTGCACCTAGGTATTGTAACAAAACACCCCAAATATTAATTCTATAGGATTCAACCTTATCAAACACTTGATCAACAATCACTATGTATCAATATATTTTTAATGAAACGAAAATAAATGGCTAACATAGACCCATAACCAAGCTATCATCTATAAATGAATTCATAGATAGTTCCTCAATTGTGGATGAAAAAAATAAAATAATCTTGACTCATTTCACCCAATATCAGCTGATACACATAGCCTATAGCTATACCAAACATCGTAATGATCCCAAATCACTTAGGAAATGGCCAATCTATTATCCCTGATTCATTGATCAAACCTTGTTGAATTAATTATCCATATCATACCCATATTCCTGAACATTATTTCAGCCTAAATGTACTTACCTATCCTTTCTATCCTATCAAAAATATTTTCATAACCATCCTATGGTGATGTCGAGACTTTACCATAACTAATTACTCACAAATTCTCTAAACATGTTGGAAACTCATCTATAAATAGTTACCCCACTTACTCCAAGGAAAAAAAATCATCAATCCTAGACAATCTATATAAGTTTCCCCACTAAGTTCCATATCCAATATATCCTAAATCCTCTCTCTAAAGAATCATAATACCCAATGGAAACCATATTCTAAATTTCTCCTCATAGTGCCACTAGGAATAACCATAATGGATGGTTACACCCTTGAGAAATTATGATAAATCATATCAGTAAAACACACTAATACTACTAGGACAATCATGTTCCAATAAAACCATTCCCATAAATATATCCTCTTATATAGAATTATAAGTTTTCAATGCCAAATCCATAAACCTTTTTATCCAACTTCCCATGTTATAATCTAATCAAAACCACTACCCTTGGGATTAATCACATGGGAGTCTTTTAACCACACCATTAAGTCAAATCCAAAGACACTAATAATTAACTAGGTGACCCATGACCCTTTAAGGTCTTGTTGAGTATAGATAGTGAAAAATACCCATTTTTTACAAAGAGTATGAGAATATCTAGATTTTCAAGACTATATATGGGACAATAACTCTACTTATAGAAAGAACTAAAATATACCTTTATAATATTAGAACTAACTCGACCCCTATACAATAATCCTAAACTGAAACCCTTAATAATACACACAACGAAACATGCATACACAAATTAGGGTTATATATTAAAAAGATCACCTAGCCCAATATCAGTGTTACCATACCTTTAGTTGTGCTTTCTCAGACCTTGTATGAATCCTTCCTAAGATTTGAAGACTATATCTAAAACTAGAAGACTTAATTAATTAATTAAAAACATTTATAATTAAATTCCAAATTTAATAAAAAGATTTATAGTCTTTGAAAACACACATGGGAACCTTCCATAGCTAAAACCTCGTGTCATGAGAGTTCGATGAATCATAGATGATCCATCTAAAAATCATGAGAACAATCCATAATTTGAAATTTCATAATACTGATTAATTTTTCTATATTTCTCTTGAATCTATAAACAAAGTCATGAAATGATTTACCTATAGTGTAATAGTGAGATATAAGGATATTTGATCATCATTTGACATCCTCTAGACCTCATACCAAGAAACTCCATCATTTAAGATGGGTTTCACCATGATCCAATGAAATGAATCATAAAACCATAACCCAAAATAACCAAAATCATATGGAAATTGAGATGATAATGAATATAGTAAGAGGATAATGAAAATTATGAAACTCTAGTATGATAAAATCTGATGATTTTTTATAGACCAAGGGATGGAATAAAATCTAAAGGAGGGGGAGAGGACCAGAAAAATTTTCCCACCATAATTCCCCCCTCAGCTAAGGGGGGTATAAATTTATGGTCATTCTCTTTATTTTTAAAAAGTGGACCTAGGTATACTAGGTACCCATTAGGTCTACAGCAGACACATGGTGCTAACTACCAAGTGGCCCAACTAGTGGTGTGGCTGTACTGAACCCATCACTATTTTCCCATTGAGGAAAAACCAGGTACCTCATGGCTCCAAGTACCACATATTCCTCCCATTTCATAAAATGAAAACCTCCAAAACAACTATGTATCTTTTCTATGATAACTATATTTCATACATATATTTTTAAATATAAATTTATTCAATTTATTTTTTAAATAATTATTCTTTCATTATATAATGTGTTTTAAAAAATTTTCTTGCATGGAATGCATAAATTTCACTTTTGGAGTAAATTATAAAAGAAAATAATTTTTTGATAGAAATATTGAATTTTGGGGAAGGGAAAAATAAAGTATAGAGTGTAAAAAATGGGAAAACGAAAGCCAACACCATTAGAGTATTCATCCACCATGAGGTAGTTCCAAATAATGAAGAACACACATACCGGGTGATAGTATAGAGAAGCATACCCATCATGGGGTGATGCGGGTAATATAAGAATAGTTAGTCTAGGGTGGCACCAAAGGTTAGTGGTTGTAGTGTTGTAAAGAACAACATGGGGAAATGAGTGACTAAGGAAATCTTATAATGATATACATGATTATATATTGAATATAATTTTAATGAGGGATACAAAGTTATATGTGCACTATCATATTTTAAACATGTTTAAAAATGGTGACATAGTTATTTATGGGTTATCTTATTCTTGTGAAATAGGGTTTTTATCATATAACTATTTCACATCATGCTTGATACAAACTATGAACTTTCATGAAAATTGGGGAAGATATTGAGTAACTACCTCAACATAGTAAATATACATTCCACACATAAATTTTCCCATCATGAACAACCTAAGTAAGATGATATTTAGATAAATGCATATTGTGTGGTGAAGAGGTGCATCACATCAATGGATTTCCATTAGTTTGTAAAAAAATTTGAAGGGTGTTAGTGGTTTCGTAAGAGTCCCTATCAAGAAGGGGAGTTCATAACACATCTAACTAAATATGAGTTTTTGGAAGAGAGATTTATGCTATAATTATATAACTTAGGGATATTAACACCGAATCAATTGCTTTCATGAAACCTATTATATTTCATAGAGATATATTCACATCACATTGCATGAGTGTCACAACTATGGTATATGAAATTATTATATAGATCAAGGGTTGTGTTAATATGAAGAATCATCACATTGTGTTTTAGTAGTTTATAGTCATGATGTGTTGTGATAGTAATGTATTTAAATTGCAAGATAGATATCCCAAATGATATGAAATAGTACATGCCACATGCATGATGAAGTAATGGGGAGCTCAGTGGATGGTTTTTTCATGCAATGAGAAGATGATTTTATGTTGTGGCCCTAAAGATATTCATTTTTTATAGATAAATCAAAGATCCTCTGACCATGGGAGTTTCTATTTCATCATGAATATATAGAGATTAGGTGATAAATTTTTTAAATATAATGGATAGATATGATATTGAATAGATTTTAGGATTCAATTTTTTTATGGGGAGATTGGGAGGTTTCACAACATGCATGAAGACTTCACTCCATGACCAAACCTGAAAAAGGAGTGCAGTACATGCAATGAAAGAGGTTCATGCTGTGATTTAACCTTTTGTTCCATGAGTTTAATATCTGTACCATATATAATATTTTGAGCATCTCTCTCTCTATGGTAGTTTTGTTGAACTATTTTAAGAATATAATAGAGTTTTTCCATGTGTATTTTATACCCTATCTTGAATGAGTTGGAGTGTGATTTGAAGTGATAAAGATAGATATTGATATCGGGGAATATGATGGAGATATATTGGGATTAATGACGGTGTATTATATCTATATATAGTGGAGGATGACTGTTTGATTAGAGAAAACTATCAATGGAGGATAAAGTCTTGGAGTTTTCACCTTCAGATGACATTGATCTAGGGTTTTCTTTTCTTTTTCTTTTATCGCTCTCATGTATAGCATGAGAGGGTGGTTTTTTGAAATGAAATTGTAATCAAAGGGTATCAGAAAAGGTTTGATGAGCCTGTAAGGGGCACTTCTCAACTAGTGGTTTTCCTCGTCGCTGCCTACCCCTGTTCCGCCTCAGGTCGGCTCGGATCTTCCCCTTGGTGATGGATCAGTAGCATTCGGCAGGTCCTCTTTCACGACTTTGTGGACTCGGCCGCCTCATCATTCCTCATCGCTACTGGACCTCTTCAACTCACTCCACATTTGATGGATAGGGTTCTTCTAGCGGCGCGGTGATGGTTCAATAGACGAGCTCTGTCTTCTGTGTCTGAGGATTGAAGCTTGCCTCTGGTGTTTGCATTAGGTAGTCTGTTGTGATCCCTGAGGTTATTTGGATGGTGGTGATAGGATTTGGGCTCTTTTCTAGTGATATATGGTTCTTGGGTGTCTGTTAAATGGGTGATTGTTTCTCAATCCTTTAATTTTTTTACTTCGTTTTTAGATTTCATATTTGGTTGTTCCTCTTCTTGTGTTGATTTTGGGTCTGAATTTTTCTTGGGATTTCAATTCTGGGATATGGCTCAGTTCATCTCAGGTTCATGTTGTTTCTTGAGTTTTTGATCGATGGAGGGCTTGGGGTTTCCTCAGGTTCCATGCTTAGCTGGGATGAGGAATAAATGTGTGGTTTTGAATCTGAATGCTGGAGGGTTTTGGTGATGTTTCCTCTTGTAGTCGGTTCAAGTGGCTTTCGTGTTTGAGTTTTTTTTGTTGCGGTGACCGGAGGGTTCAATCAGTGCTAGTTGGTGCTGATTTCAGTGCATCCATGTCCAGATTTGGATAATGCAAGACCGAGTCTACTCATGCCTGAATATGGATGCAATGGGTTTGTCTAAATAATTGTTCGGATGTTTTCGGAGGAATTGGCGGTGCCTTTGGTTTGGGCGGTGTGGTTTGAATTTCCTAGTGGTATGGTTTTTTGAAGCAGACCTATAGTATTCGAATATTGAAACATGGATTTCTTATGACATGGAAAGGTGGTTTTGGTATTTTTTGGTCTGAATCACTTGTGTCCTGTGGCCTTGGTCCGTGAGACACTGAATATAGTTTACTTTCCAGGGATTGCTTCAGAAGAGGTTTAGAGCAGGAAGCATTCTTCTTATCACTGCTATCTGGAATTGGAAGTTTTGAGAGGGTATGGATTTTTCCATTAGTACCGTGCCTATGCATCATTGCACGAGACTACTAGCCGAGCAGCTATGGAAAGGAGGAAACTATTCGTATTGTTCTTATTGCTAGGGTGGAGCTTTTCCTTAGTCATGAATTGGATGTTTTTTCATGATGATCTTGGCCCATGGATGCATGGTTGTGTTTTACATCTTTGATGTCTTTACGGTTTCCCACTTTTTCCTCAAAAGGGATTCTGAAATATAAATTTAATTTTCAGTCAGTTAAAGGGTATCAATTTTATGGAGTAGACTTATTTTTAAAGGTATTCATGTTTGTTTTTAATATTATTCTATTATTATAAAACTCTCATTCTTTTATTATACATGACTGTTATCTGTTAATTGAAGGAATGGTTTTATAATACATTAACTAGTGTTTAGTTTTCACCATGACCATTCATGAAATGCATGATATGTTTAAATATATTTTTAGGTCACCAAATATCAATGTGTATTGAATTACATGACCATGATAAAAGGGGATCATAGTGATTAGAGAATGGTTACTTAGACCATGGGAGTAACTTAGAACTAATTTTGATGAATTTATGGACATACAACTTTACCTTTTATACTTAATTACTTTAGGAAATTATATTTTAAATTTCTCTATACATTATCCATTCATCAATTTTCTAAATATAGTTATAATTATTTAATTCTAAAATCATGAGTCTTGGCTATTGGATCATGTTTCCCATAATAAGTTCCCCTATATCTATAGATCCAACCTTATTACTCATATTTTTTATAACGAACCTTAGTATTTTTAGAGATTTTTATTACATTTTTATAAATTTTTAAATAAGATAAACCATAGGAATTAATGGTTCCCTATAGGTGTAATGGTTATTTCACCATTTCTAGGGAAATGGTCTTAGTAAAGATCATTAATTCCATAGATTAATACAAGTACTTTTCAATATATTTTTTTCCTAATTTTAGTTTAGGATTTGTTTATAAACTCCATATTTTTGTATTGTTATTGAAGTAAAAGAATGAATTTCAAGTGAAGACATCCAGTTTTCCATTTATGTTGCAGATATTGTACCCCAAATATATCAACTCAATGATAAGATCAAAAAAATTGAAGAATGCAGACCACAACCATATCCATGTGATGGTAATGTAGTCACATCTGACCTGAATAATGTTTTTAAATTAGAATGAAAATACTTTTAATGGATGAAATGTTAGGAAAATATTTCAAGGATAATATCTAAAAAGAAAGTTAACTATAATGGAAAACATGTGGAAAAACTTAAGGGTGATGGTGAGTTAAATGCCAAATCTAAGTAAATTTCTATTGATAAAGTGAAATTTGAGATAGAAACTTGGGAGTATGTCTTCATAGTTATTTATTTAGAGGGTAAAATAGATAAAATATTCTTTATAGAAGAATAAAAGGAAAAGAGGAAGTGAAAACTGATAAAATTTATAATAATATTAAATATTTTGATGAATAGAAGTTAGAAGAAGTAAGGAAAGATGAGTTTTATAGAGTTTAGGGAGACCTTGATATAATTAATTAATACCTAGGAATTTCCAAATTCTAGTTCTCTCCTTAACAAGGAGATTATGAAATTTCAATGAGGGGAAGGCAATTTATATACCAAGGCATTTAAAATTATAGAGTTAGTTAAATCTTGGCAAGGTGACCTATTTCCATACTCTTATTACTCAAAAACCCAAGTTAGAAGCTCTATCTAAAATACCTTAAATAACTTTCTTTACAAGAGAAAAATAAAATTTCTTTATTTATTTTTTAGGATATTTAACAAATATTTTTTTGGATTTATTAGGAATTTTTTTTGGGATTTAGACTCAACCACCCTTAGTTTTTTTTTATATTTATGGGAAAGAACATTTTAATTTAACTAGTTGTTTTATTTACTATATAGGTCCATGATAATTAAAATACAACATGATAAAAAGGAAATAAAATGTTGAAGATATTTATTGGATAGAGGAGTATTATTTTGAATTTTTTATATTTTACTTTATCTATATTTTTTTCTAATGTTTATACATTTAAGAGAGTTTTCATACCACACTTAGACATTATTGATATTTTTTATCTGGGATACATGATTTGATTAATAATTCCATAATAAATTATTTTAAATATCATTTTTAATAAATTTGAAAGATTAATATGGGGTTGAATGAGTAAATATAATCATGAGAGTATTAATTTAAAGAATAATGATCTAGGGGGATTGATTTATTTATATAGATTAAATTCCTATTACATTTTCACATTTCAATTTTCTAATGTTTTTGTGAACTTATTGATTATTATTATTCATTTTATGAGTGATTGTATTAAATTTTATATTTCCCTATTTCTTGAGAGATATTTAGGGGATTTAATTCTATTATAATTTTAATTAATATCTTTTTAATGTTATGAAAGAATAAAGTAACATTAATATGATTGAGAAATATTTTATTTGATCTATTTATACCTTCGAGTATTACCTTTTAATTTAATTGTTATTTGAAGATCATAAAATCCATGGATGATATTGATATGGACGCTACATTAAAATCCAATTCTATCCTTCCTAACCTACTCTAGGCATTTTTATATTATTTAAAAAGGATTAATTATGGTATAAGTTATTGTTACATGGAATGAAGGGGATTGTATGTATTGAAAAAGTGATATGTATGGTATTTACATTAGCTATGAGAAAAGTTTCAAGAATTTAATTTCATTATATTTCATTTTCTATCATATAAGAAATAAAAAACTTTATTGGAAATGGAAAAATGAGAAATTAATGTTGAAAAAATAATTGGAAAATGGTTTTTTTATAGAAATGATATTATTTTTCAAAAATGATGGTATGCTTGATTGTACTTATTGATTGGATTTATTATCCTTTTGATTATTTGAAGAGTGTTGGGTGATATAAATTATTTATAAAGAGACTTTTTATATTTTTATTGTTTATCAAGCATAATAATTTATAGGTTAAGATCTTTTTTGACCCTTATTGGTTTTTCTGTCAATTTCCTACCAACACTTATACTTAGAGTCACTTGATCCTTTCACGTAATTCCTAGTGATTAATATTGATATTTGTCATTATAGGGTGGTGATTTTAGATTCATAACATGTATATGGTTAGGATTAATTTATTCAAGGCATGAGTATATCTATAGTCAGATGTTCCTGGTGTGATGATATAATCTTTCAATTATGGCAGATAAAAAAGTTGTATGTATACTAATAATAAATTTAATGATGTGAATAGAGGGTAAGATAAGTACCATCATATCAATAGGGAAAGTAAAATACCTAAATAATTCATTTAAAAAAATAAGTAGTTGAATATATATTCTTTGTATGATTTTTAAAGTTTATTATTTATTCATAATTGTTTAATTTTGTTGACTATGATTTTTAAACCATGGTAGGACGGGTGTTATTGGTGATTACATGGAAATTTTATTCTTGAGGACAAGAAGGTGTTTATGTGTGATTGTATTTTATAGTAATATTTCATGAATTAGCTAATAATAATGAAATCCTTAATTTTATTATATTAATTTTCATTCTGTAATGATTTAATTTATTTTTAATATTTTTTTGCAAGGAATGATTACCTTTCACTTTAGGAGTAAAATAGAGAAGATGAGGGATTTTCATTAAAAGGATTGAATTTTGGCGAGGGAAAAAAATAATGTATGGAGTGTAAGAAAAAGGATATCCCAAATCTAGCATCACAAAATAATCCATACACCATGAGGTACAAGAAAATATTGATGATGATTCCATCTCATAAGTAGTAGATAGAAGTTTACCCTATGTGGGAAAACATTGGGTAGAGAAGCATAGATGGTGTGGGATAGTACCAGAAGGGAGTGGCTGTAGTGCGAGGTAGCACCATGAGAGGGAACAAGTTGTTGAGGCGGACTCTAAATGATATAAAAGACAACATTAAGAATGGACATTCAATGTGGGATATGGAGTTATGAATACACCATTAATATTTTTAAACATGTGATGAAATTGTGATATAACACTATCTGGGTTATCTTCTTCATGCCATCTAGGTTTCACATTGAAAATCCATTTCGCATGGTGCCTCCAACCACTTATGAATGCTAAGAACATCAGGGAATAACTAAATCCAATTAAATTTAATAATAAAATTACATGGAAAACCTAACATTTTAGGCTATAGATAACCTTAATCAGATGAAATTTATGATAAATATACACCATGGGGTGAATGTGAACACCATTTCAATGGATTTCAGTGAGTTCATAAGGATTTTTGAAGGGTTTCAGTGGTTATTTAAGAGTCACTATCAAGAAGTTGTGTTCATAAAATACTTTCCTTTGTGATATTTTGGAATAAATATTCATGTTTAGAAAAATTACTTCATGGATATTCACACCGCCTAAATTTTTTGTTCTGAATATGTTATATATTATTAAGATCTCTTAATTACATATTTTATGAGTGTCATGGATATGGTAGATAATGTAATTCTGTGGATAAAGGAATGTGAATTGAAGGAGTTTATGGTTGTGATGAAATTTGGTAGTGAGGCATTCAAGTCTCATGAGAGTTATTAGGATTGAGATAAAATAGTTCACACTACATGCATGATGAAGTAGTAGGGAGATTGATTGATGGAGTTTTTAATGAAATGGGAAGAAGCTATCAATTTCTACCTTAAATATATATAGATGGATAGAAATAAGATCCCATGACCATGAGGGGTTTTATTTCACTGTGACTGCATATAGGTAAGGTGATAGTTTTTGGAAGATAATGAAGATAGATAATGTAATATGGCTTTGAAGATTCAAATTTTTCATGGAGAGATAGAGAGATGTTAGAACATGCATGAAGACTTTACACTTTTCCCATGAATACAAGGAATGAATTATAATAAATAAAAGTAGTTTGTACCCTAATACACCCTTTCACAAAGTGAGGTTCATATCTACACCATATTTAAAAGTTTGAGTACGTATCCCATTTCAATTAAATTGGATAAATATTTTGGGGGAGATAATAGAGCTATGATATGAGAATTTTACACCCTATATTGATGTAGTTTATGTATTAGTCAAATTGATAAAGATACATAATGATATAAGGAGATATGATAGACATATATTGAGATACAAGATAGAGAATTATGTCCCCCTTCGCTTGGGACTACTTTAAGGGTTTGGTTTTCTTATTATTTTTATTTTATTCCTCACATGGATATCAGGAGATGGTCTTTTATCTCATGTAATTTTTTTAAAGGGGATTTATTTTATGGAGTAGAATTTTTTTAATGATATTATTATTGGATTTTTTCATTATTTTATTATTGTAAACCTCCCATTGATTTCATTATGAATTTCCATTATTTGTGAATTGAAATAAATATTTTATAATGAATTAAATAGGGTGTAGTTTTATTCCAGACCATTAATTAAATTTCATGCTATGTTTATATATGGTTTTGAGTTACCCAATATCTATGTGATCCAAATTACCCGACCATGTGAAAAGATGAACTTATATATTAGAGAGTTATTACATCTATCACGGGAGTTTCATAGACATTATTTTGACTACATCATGGGTATATAATTTTTTTTCATAATTAATTCATGAACCTAGATTTACAATTTCATTATACCCTTATCATTCATTCATTTTATCAAAATAATAGTATCTCTTTCATTTAAGATCATTTTATTGATCATTGGATTAGGTTTCCCATTTGAATTTTCCTTGTCCATATGTGTTCGACCATGGTACTCATATTTACTATACTACACCTAAGTAGTTTAATTTTTTGGATTCTTTATTTTTAAATTTATAAATAGGACAACCCATAGGAGTTAGTGACTCCCATGAGTTACATTCCAATTAGAATAACATATTCAAAACATCCAAATTAACATTTAAAACATATACAAGACCCCAATTTTCTAATCAACATCCTTAAAATTCAATTTCCCTTTAATTAATTGATTCATAATGACATAATTCATTACAAAAATTGCACCATAATCCCTCTATTCCCTGAGAAGAAACATCAGAGATTTCTTGATTCTCATTTCATCTATCCAAATATGATTCCAGTACTCATTTTTTATTATGAATTAGATATGACCTTACTGTCTATATACCTGATCTATCCAACTAGAGTTTTACCAAAATCCCTCACTTTATCATTGAAATTCATAAATTAATTTTTAAATTATATAACCATCCCAAATTCAGTTTTCCCATATATGGTTTCCAATAAAAAACATTGGTTTATTATCTATTGAATAAACTACCTTCAGAATATAAATTTCCCACTCACCATGATACTGAGTATTCAATTAAATTTGTGATTTAAATTCTTAGGATACTTCACTAAAGAAAAACACATTTTTTCATGAATTCAATCTCAGATCATAGTTAAATACATCAAAAATACTTTAATTCGAGATGCCTTACACTGCACTCCACTCTCTAAGTACCATCCTACCCCAACACCTAAGCACATCCAATCAATTCCTCAAATTACATATCACATTCACCACAAGACACCATAACATGAATAAATAATTGAACATAAATTCAAATCCTAGAATATATCAGGGAACCAGATGGGGCCCAGCTACTTGCACCCCGATATCTTGGTGAAACCCAAGTCACTTAAATAAATTGTTTACCACAGTCCAAAATTAGTCCATAGTTTTTCTGATTCATCCAATAGGGAACTCCCCACCATATGATTAACCTTTCACTTATATAGAATACACCCGATTTCTAGAATTATATATTCCATATAGATCACTATATATGGTATTTTCTCATCAAAACCCATCAATTTTTACCCATGAGTTATTATCTAGGGTTCTATGATGTCTTGATGTTTAGTATAACCCTCTCTTACTCTATCCAAGCCGTGGTCTCCACTTTCAAGCATCAATATACTTGGGTCCCTAAGGATACATCAACTCTATCCATTGAAACAATATTAATTTATCTCATTTCCCCTAGCTACCATACTTTACTTCTCAAGAACAATTGATGAACCACCACATTTCTCCCATGGAGTGACTTTAAAATCCCTACCAATATCCCAAATCACCATGGATGAGATGTTCTATTTATACATTCAAATGTAGTGGTAGTTCACCATATTAAAGCCTCACTTTCCATTTTCTTACCATCTTACATAACTATCACTTAGATCTATCAAAAGAACCTTTAAATACTACAAATATTTGGTAGTATTTTAATAGAAAACATTAACAATATTAACCACCATCACTCTTCCTTCATGAACCCACAGGAAAGAAACCTGAAAAATCACAATTTAAATTCTATATGGATTGTTTAACTAGAATACTTCAAATAATAGGTTCTCCTTACTATACATGATGTTATAAGTGGTAATATGTATTTTATATTTCTCATTAATTCCATTTTAGTCATCGAATGTTAATGATACAATGACCCATTCATTTACCATGCATCTTATTAACACATTAAAGTTCATTTATATTCATTTTTTTCAAGCATATCATATCATTTTACTCCTAAAATCACTACGTATTGAATGCATTGATAATTCCAATCAATAAAAATAGGATTCATCCCATTCTTAGACTTAAATATGACTTCTAGGCCCAATGCACAAGATAATTTCTATACTTTATCCATATATGCATATCAACAAATACCTTGAAAAGAACCAATGATTTTTTCATTTCCTACATAATGAAGGAACCACCTTAGAAAAAATAGTGTATTCTACATCACTAGAGTATTGTTATAATCCATAGAATCTACCCGTGCTACTTTCAACCCAGCAAGAACCATCCTATGAACCTCATACCATTAATGATACTATTTTCTTGGCTCAATGGATGGGAAAACAATTAACATACTTGACACTAAGTAAAATGAGATTCAACTATACCACTCACTAATGGAAGCAACTAACAATCTAACTATTGAATACACTAAAATTACCTATTGTATCATCTCAAATCATATTACCAAGAGTCATATCTCACCATCCCTAAGAAACATCACTAATATCACAAACCCACTGATAGTATCTAACCAACTAAAAGATCCCACGATAACAAAACCCAACCTTAGGTGCACATTTCCTATTCCAACAATACCTAAGGTATCTACCACTAGAAATTACCCACCATAGGGATATCACATACCATGAACATAATTTTCAGATCATAATATCATCATAATAAAATAAAAAACCCACTATTTTATTTCCAATTAATTAATTCACTACCAAAAGGTTATTTTGAAAAATAATGAAAAAATTATTTCCATTGGTGTAATTAATTAAAACTGTAGTGTCAAAATGTTTTTTCAAAAACATTATTTCATGAAAAATATTTTTCTAATTTTTTTTTCAAAAACCATTTCACACCCATATGAAGTCATGCACATTCTCAATACACCTATGTTCCTAGTACGAGTCATTAACCCCCACACTCTTTCCACCACTATCCAAGTGTAACATATTAAATAACAAACCCAACCCATAACATCGTACTTTAATAAAAATTTCAATTATAATAGTGAAGAAATATAATAACAATCCCATACCCTTGGTAAATTGGGATTCCACCATAAAAGTTTTCATGATGCACAAGCCTGATGTGCACCCCATGTCATGACTTGTATTATCTCCATCAAGAATTTCCCAAATAGTAGGATAACCAAAATAACCCATTGATTCGATTTTGTAATGTGATGACTTAGGTAACCTAAATTGTACCTAAGATGGTTATGCCGAAGGAACTTAGGTACACTTTCCCATCATTCATAATGCATTTCACTATGATACAATTAAATACACTATAAAATCTTAATATAGAATTACTAATCTCAGAGGGAAACTTAGGAGTTAAAAAAATGAATTAAAAGGAGGAGGAGACCTTACATAATCTAACACACTAAATGAATATTCTAGGGAACAATGGAAGAATATTTTTTCACCTAATAATAAGATATCATTGGTTTGAATGGATAATATATGAAGAAATTTTTAAATAAGTCTCACAATATTCTAGATAGGATCATTCACATTTAATTTATAATTAATTTTAAAAAATAATAACCACAAATCAGAAATTCATTTTGATCAATTCAGTTGTGGTTCTAATCATATCATCGTTATAGTAGAATTAAAATTTAAATTCTTATAGTTATATTCACATTAAATATATGAATCTTTGAAAAATGATCTTCATATTTTGGTGGCTAGAATGAAAGAACCAATTTCTTTATGTTGATCACTGTCAATTTCAAAAATAATTTATGTTGTTCTCTCTTTGTTCCTGAGAGGAAGGGAGGAGGATTTCTATCCCAGGATTGTGAAATTTATAAAATATCATGGTTGTTCACATCAAATCTAATTCTCTAAAATGAAAAATTAATAATTTATACTTAGTGTTAAACAAATAATAATTTAATAAATACTGAATATTTAATTTTTTATTGTAAGTAAACCCCATGTCAAATAAGAATTATAATAATATTATTATTGTAATATTCTCATAACATGTGATAAACTCATTGATTTATAAATCATTTCAATTGAACCCTCAACTCATACTGTCAATCCTCAAAGGAATTTATCGATGCATGAATAATAAAATATTTAAATAACTAAATATTATTTATTTTTTAAACTAATAAATATTATATTCAAAAAACATATGAATAAATATTTATTTTATGATACACATAACTAAATAAATATTTACATTAATTTATTCACTAAACTAGTGAATAAATAAATACTTATTTATTACCATTTGAATAATAAACAAGGGATTAAATAAATATTATATTCATGAAACATATGAAATTTTTTTATTTAAATATTCAACTCATATATTATAATATCAAATATATTGTGATTCAATTTATGTGATCTATAATACATAAATAATTATTATTCTAAAATCCAACTATAATATTTATTATTTAAAATAAATTCAATATAATTTAATGATGTTTTGGATACAATTTGCATGTGACCCTATAAAACTCTATATCAGTGTAATTAGGTAAACTTATCTAAAGTCCATTATCAGTGTTTAAAAACACATCAAGAAACTCTTAGAAGAAAAGTTAAATTTACAATGAAAGAAACCATCTAATTTGTGCTAGAATATAAAACAATCCATTTATTGTGATATATCATCAATCAAGTTTCATACACGTATCATCAAACTTTATGATTGATTTACTTTATTTTACTCTCTAAAATGAAATTATCAATAAAATACCATGACCATGGGTTTAATCAGTCAATTACACTTTTGTTAAATTGATAGATATATCCTCTTCAATTAACTAGGATGGAAGAAGTCCTTTTATGACATATTCAATTAATTTCATATAACTAAGGACACACCCAAAGTATGATACCACACAATAAGATTATTCCATCACAGTTCTCATATATATATATATATATATATATATATCAAAGTACACTATTCATGATATATTTTAAAAACGATCTCAAGTTTAAGAACCAATACAGACATTTGAATATAGGATTTCCCAATGACACATATGACCTATGGAATTACAATTGATGGGTTTTCCCTCATAACCCCATCTCTTGTAAATTACCAAGTGAGAACTTCGTGAGAAGAAGTATTGATGTCTTATGAGCCCCCAAAACTTGATAAGAAAACATCATATGTGTCCTATTAGGCACATATTATTTATACTATAAGAAATATGTTTAATAATATTTTCATAACATTCTTAGGTTCCCATATAGTGGGGAATTTGTTATAACCTTTTAATAAATAAAAATTATATAAGTACATTATCATATTAATTTTATAGATAATAACAATCATCATGTCATAATAAATTTTTTAATATTATATTAATCAAAATTAAAATTTCAATTGGTTATAGAGAATCAAATCCAATAGACTCCCATTACCACTCGACCCAACTGCTAAAACATTTCAGCTCTCCAGCTCTCAAAAGATACTCATGATTCTACTTAGATAAGGATTTAGTCAATGGGTCCTTTATGTTCTCTTATGTGGACACTATTCTTATTATGGCATCACCCCTTTATGGAAAATCCATCAAGATATGACACCTCTGAAGTATATGATTCATCCATTTAAATTCACATGGATCCATTTCTAGGAAAAAAACTGCAGTATTATCACAATACAATGCGATACAATAATTACTTATAGGAATAAAATTATGCTTCTAGATGAAGTTTCATAACCACAATACTTCTTTAGTTGTCCCATAAGACACAATATAAACATGATTTTCTAAAGAATCAATGAACAATAGATTTTTAGAGCACTCCCAACTCATATCTCCTCTATTAAGGATAAAATAATATCTTTAATATGATTTTATATCATTATAATATATCTATAAAGTATCATCTATGTGTCTCCTCACAAATAAATTCTATTATCCTCCATAAATGATGAACACATCCATTTTAGGCCTTAGACACTTCAGGATAGTCTTTATAGTATGGGATGCTTTAAAATATTTTTGATATCTTCCTAGCATTATGAAGGTGTTGGAAGAATAAAATGCGATACAAAACATGAAATACATTATACTGTAATCACAGATGCATAAGGAATTTTACTCATTCTCGTTCTTTTATTTTGTTTATAAGGACACATTTTCATGGGGACATGAATACAATGTGACATAAAAAACAATCCTATTTGGATTATTATATATTGAATCTCTTCAATACCTTTTCAATTTATATATCCTGACTTAGTCTAATAATCCATTTAGATCTATCATAATATATCTTTATCCATAGAATGTAGGATTCTTGACCTAATTATTTAATGGAGAAACATTTGTTTAAATACATATTAATTGACTGTAGGATAGGTATCTAATTTGTCATCTGTAATATATCATGAATATATACTACTCAGAAAACTAATGAACTCCCACTAAACATATTTTAGGTATAGGGATCACATTAATTCTTTATGAAACAAAATTATCTAATGGATTCATCAAAACAAATGTTATATGATCTTGATGATTTCATTAACCCGTAAATGCATATCCACGACTTGTATATGTTATTGGACCCTTTTTTCATGGACCCTTCTAGTTGTGTCATATAAGCATCTTCCACAAGGTTTCCATTAAGGAAATCTATCTTGAAATCCATTTTAAAAATTTCATAACAATGATAAGATTCTATGGTAATTATAATTATAATGAATTTTATAATAGATAATCACTGAAATATTTTTTATAGTTTATTTTTTAATTTTTATTCAACCCTTTAAGAAGTGATCATGATTTATTGGTACTTACTTTACTATCCAGGCCTAGATTCTTCCTGAATACCAATTTTCATTATAGTGTCTTTACATCAATTGGAGGATCTACCAAAAACCAGACTTGGTTCTGATACATATAATTCATTTTAGAATTCATGGTCTCATTCCATTTTGAAACTTCTGAGCTATTTACTACTTTATTATAGAAAAAATGTTCATTATCTTCAACAAATAATATTTCTCTATCTTCTATGACTAAAAAAATATATTTATTTGGTCCTATAATATATTTGATGCTCCTATATAGTATTTATGTCTATAGAACAACTTCTCCCACTAGGAATTGTGTAATTTGTTCCTATGCCAACTCTTATTTTTCTTGACCTTAAATCCATGAAATTATATATTTCCACAACTATATATTTTTAATATGTTTTCTCATACATGGAACATGTCATGCATTTCCATCATTAACTCTTTATCTTAGGAATCTCATAAATAATATCCCATATTTCAATGGGGTATATTATAAAGATACACTTAGTGTGTTAGGATTCAGTTTTTTTCTATAAGTATCCTTAACAAACGCTTCACATCACTACAATTTTAAATTTGAAGATAATTATTCATTTCCATACTATAACTCTGATGAAATTCCATTTACCTTTTTATTTGGTGCTCAATTTAGAGATTGTGTTACAATATTTAATGTGTATACTCAAAAGGATAATAGAAAACTTATATGAATCATCATTGATTGAACCATGTACAACTATATAAAGTTCCTCCTTTCACTAAAATAATTCTAGTGTGGTTTATCATAGAACCAAAAAAATACAACTAGGATTTGTGAGAAATGGTTTTCGAGAGGAGAAATTCTAGAGAAAATTACAAATGTTTCCACAACTCATAGTTACATGAGTCTATAACTATAGGTGCCACACAATTCTAGATTTAAAATCATAATAAATAATTTTTTTAAATAAAAACCATTCATGAGATAGAGACCAATAAATACCCCCAATCTTTCCATTTTAATTGAGATTTTTAAATTTGGATGCCTTCAGCCACATTACATTGACTTACATTATTCATGAAACCAAAAACACATCAATATAATCATAATATTGTGAAAATTATATAGATTAACATTCATAAGTTTTTAAAATTATTGTATTAGGATTTATATATTCTCGTTCATCTCCCTTCTAGGAAGAACATTCATCACATAAAAGGAAAAAGACTCACACAAGTCATAGCCTCACATGACTCCTAACTTGCATGAAACCCATACAATGGGGATACACTATAATTAAACCTTTAACCAAACATTTTATCATGTAATTTGATGCCTCATGAGTCACTCACCCATATTATCTAAGTTTACTTCATGAAAACTCCATACGTATGACTTGTATCCTTGATTGTCATTCCTATACTCTTTGAACTAAGAATGGGTTGGGTATCCTCCATGAATTTTACTCATAGTCATATGATCTCTCACCCCTAGAAACTATTAAATAATCATGGTATGGGTAACATACATTCTTATTTCTCCAATCACTTTCTAGGTATAACAACATATGCGTAATCCCCAAAGGTATTTTTCCTACTCCTACACAGTACCATGAGCCTCCTATTAGGTATAATCCCTAATCATGTTCTCATTGTTGATATAAACCCAAGACCACTCAATGAACCATTACTTTAATAGGGTTCTTAACATGTAATCCATATTCATTCCCTTGATTTCATCCCTTTTGGGACACAATAATCCTTATTGAGTGACATTAAACTACATGGAATGATCCCATCACACGTCGATAAACCGTGCACCTAAAACTATGGGAGTTTTTGATTCCTATTACATATATGATACACTGGACACCTCTTTGAGGCCTAATACTGAAACCCAAACAGAATTACTAAAACATATCCCCTTAGTGAGATGTTAAAACTCAAACATTCTTAGATAGGTTTAATACCTACCTTGTTTACCCACTAGAATCTAAACTATGAGTGTCCCCACTGTACATTAAACAAGATCCAGCTCTTATGTGATGAGCATAAGTGGATCCATCCCAAATAGAAATTGACCTATAAATTATCTTATATGATGAGTATAAGTGGAACCTTTCCTTAAGTGATGATTATAATACACCCAATGTGATGGTAAAAGGATGATCCAACTCCCCTGATGCATAAAAAACTATCCTTCCCCATTTGATGATCATGAGGATCCTTAGGTGATGAGCCTTGAGAGACTTAGGTGAAAAGCCTTGTTTGATTTGTTTTATGAGAAAATGATTCCTTATGTGATAATCATAAGAAGCCTATGTGATAATAATTTAATCCATTCATCCTTTCCTTAAGGGATGATCCTAAGATTATATCATTCTCCTTATGGCGAGCACCAAATTCATCATTTGATAAGAATGAGATACCCTTTTTTATGAGAATATGATGCCTTTGTGATTATCATAGGATCTATACATTCTCCCTTGGACAAAAAGCATAAAATTATACCCTACACTATGTTACAAGAATTGGATTCCCCATTTGGCAATATGCTGATACCCCATGTGATGAGAATGGGATACCTTAGGTGGAGATCATAAGATTCCTGGCATGATAAGAATAAGACACCTCATATGGAAAGCATGGGATGCCATATTTGATGAGACTAGGATTACCTGGTTGATAATACCAATATTACTTTGTTGATAAACATAATATGAATTTGTGGAATATCTTGAGGAAGAGAAAATAAATTCCCAAGATGAAAAATATTCCTAACATACACAACCTCTCCAGCCATATGTGTTTACCCCACTAAGGCAACAAGTGATGTAATTAACCAATGTCCACATCATGATGAAATTAGAAAAAATATCCATGAAAATATATTAAATCTATGAATTATAATTGAACTGTGAAAATAGTGTTTTCATAAGACATCAAAATCCTTTCTTCCCATTCCAATCAAGGATCCAACACCACCTCCCTTGGTAGTGACATGATTCCTACCTTTGGAAATATGAATACAATAACCAGATCATGATCATATGGGCATGGTTTGATGAAATACATCCTGATATAAAGTTTCATAAATATAAATAGTTAACTCAACATTAATGTGTTCTCCCTTAATAGTGAAAAGATTATTAATGGTGGATTTCACAATCGTCAGACATCATTGGTGTTGGAAATATTGGGAATCGCTATCATTAAACATGTACTCACTGTTGGATTTAAATATCCTTGAAGAATACTATCTAAAAGGTATTCCAGGTGAGGTTATCCTAACACTCCTAATTGGAATGGGGGTAGGAGAGGTACCCACAATGCTCCTGGAATAGACAGGGACCCATATTCAATAGTCCCATGCACCTATTATCGGGTGACGACTACCACATATCCTATAACTATTGGGTTCCCTATACCCCTCTATCTAATGGATATTATTCAAGGGGAGGTTATAAAATCCATGATCCACCATTTTTATAGTAATTTATCATTCATATCTATAATATGGATCAAGAGAACCTCAATTCCATATCACTATACAAACACCCTCAACAACAGAGGTTCTATAGGGGGAAATCACTCCCATTACCACAACCAACCTTATCGGGAGTCTTCCCCAAATTGTACTGATGACACATTCCCATATGTTGAATAGGTAGGATACATATATGATATGAAAGCTATAAATACCACTAGGGATCCACTAATGAGGGATAAAACAACCTGACATTACCAACAACACATGGCAGTCCAGACCACCATTGAGTAGCATGTGCTACCTATTTCTCATCCATCTTCAACCTAGACAGTGAAACACCCATAAAAAGGGCATGAAACCATTAATGATCTATTTAATTAAACATTAATAGGTCCCATGGACCCTACCACCATTGAAACACCCCTACCACCTAACAAACGATGTTGGGGAATATCCATTCAAAACTGGGATTGAGACTCCACTATCCTCTAGGCATGCTGGTTTTTATATCCTTTATGCTAGTCCCACCGCCATCCATTGTTGAGGTTATAACCATTCCAAATAATCCCAGATTTATAAAGTTCCTACCAAGGGTAGAGAGGATAACGGTCACCACATAGGTCCTCCCTATGAAACCAATAGGAATGCCCATGGGAAATCTCTTCATAACTTAAAGAATCTTAGGCTTGGGGAACTTCCAAACCATCACTAAATTTAGATCATGGTGAAATAACACTAGGACACTCTTGATATTTTATATTCCACAAAATACTTCAATTTAGGATAAAATATTCCACCAATACCATCGAAAAATGGGGGGAAGCACTCATCAATCAAGGATGTCCATCCTTGAGGCTGAAGTGCACAAGGTACTAAAGTCCCTCAGAAAATACCTATATATTGTGGATGTATTAGATCCATTTTCGAGATTTACCATAATTACACCTATATTACCATAAATATCACACATCTCTACCTCAAAATTGGAGATGGTGGAGATGTTAGGATCTATCCTAGCACTATCATATGGGAAGTAACAAACATATGGACTCTCAAAAGATACCATTTTATTAGCATCTTTTTAAATATAAAAGGATCCGATGATGATATATTAGGGTTATCAAGATATTACTCTAGTTCCAAAGCTAGTTTTCACCCTTTTAGACTTCTTTACTCCTACATTTGGAAAAAGTACTATGTCCTATCAAACTCTAGAGGAGTCATTAAATGAAGAAGAATAGTATTATTCAATCAATGTTATCGGATTGGTAGATAACTACGATGATCCTAGAGATAAATAATTTGAACTGGATTCTCCAAGAACTTCTAATTGAATATTTTAATACAAGGGAAATATCACCCCCAATAAGCATAATATTGGGGGAACTATATCTGATAACTATATATATATATATATTCGTGATTAGAGTGCAAATAATTCTTTGAGTACTATAGAAAAACCCTTATATAGAAGCATCCCATAGTGCATCTCTATAACTAATTCGATTGGTTTAAAATTTATCTTAGAGACATCAATCCAATTCATTTCCACAACCACCCATCCATTAGTAAAAATTTATGGATATTAGTTAGATACCCTAACTACATCTAGTTGGGCCCTCTATGATTCCAATCAAGAAGAGATCCATAGGGAGTAAAAATATGCTCTTATCTCTAATTTATGAAATAATAAAGAACATAAATAGTATCTATGCTTGGATCTCAAAAATTTATGTGATCTAGCTACCAAATGTGCTCTATAAGTCCCTAAAGGGTACCCTATAATTGGAGACTGAAGTGGCTATTACTGAAGCCTATTGTGTAATAGTTGGTGTGAATGAGGGATACCAATGAATTATTTTATTCTCTATATAAGATGAATGAATAATTATATAGGGATATATACACACCCTATACCCCTTAAAGAATCTCAATGACATTGATGTTTACTGTTGTTTGGTCAACACTTATTCTATGATCAATCCTATCCCAACCTAAATGATCTACAAGATGGCATACACAAAAACTAATCTTGAAACATCTAAATTGATATTTTTGGGTTATAAATGAGGGAATATAAATTATTTGTAAATATCTAACAGAAAGACTATTTTGGTGGTTTGGTATCAAAAAATTACTCCTGACCATATTAAATGACACAACCATTAACTTCTTACTGGGAAGGACTTGGATACACCTGCATATAGTCTCCCTTTCATTGTGTCCTCAGTGCATAAATAACTCGCTCAATGGTTGAGTGGGGGAGTGCCATGGAGATTCTACTCCCTATGACTCTTATGAAGCCCATTAACTTGAATTCAAGTATTAAAAATTTGATGTAGTGTATCCCCAGGTTGAATGAGATAATTGTGTAAATGATCCTAATGATTTGAAAACCTCCTTGGTAAATCTTAGGGATAACCTAAAGGCTATATTTCTACTTCCTTTAACATTTATAGAAGTGAAAAAAACAGTCCTTGGGAACCATTTTATCATTCCAAATAAGAAAGATTGAATTCATATCACCTATCACTCTAAAAAAGGATGAGTGAATTAAAGGCAAGGAGACCCACTCCCATTACAATCTAAAAATTTCATTCTATTCTTGTGAAAAACTGCTCCACAATGTATAATAAAGATCAGGATTGAACCATTGGTGGTCAACCAATCCAAGATGTTTTGAGATGTTAGGAAAATGGATTTTTAAAAGACCGCATGCGATTATATCCATAGCCTCCATCATTATGGTCTTTATGGAATTATAAGAACATGAATTGGATTATGAAGATTCCACTCCCTCAAATGAATTTGATTCCACACATTAATCAATTATACTGGAGGAGTTATATCCTCTCTATAGTACTCAAACATTTAACAAAGAGAATTTGGATGAATACCCTCATTAGATTGGAGAAATTTCCACCAGCTTCGAAGATCTAGTACAGGTGACCCCCCAAATTGAGGAAGATTCGAGATAGACTCTAGTTAGTTCAATCATGCCTCCTAAAAAACAGGAGAAACAAGTTTCATTGTTGAAGGAATATCATGATTTATTTTCATATAATTCCAATTATATTTCATGGTATAATCCTTAGGTCATCATACACTATCTTGGCATCCACATCATCTATGATAGATTTAAATAGGCACTTAGGAAGATGCATCCCTCTCACGGTGCCATGGTCATGGATGAAGTCGATAAGATTATCAAAACCAACTTCATTAGGGAAGCTCAGTACCGCATATGGATATCCAAAAACATCCTATTATGGATTAAGAATAGATAAATTAGAGTCTATATCAACTTTTGGGACCAAAATCACGACTACCTAAAGGATGAATTCCCAATTATGGTTAATGATTTTTCTAATCAATGAAACTACGAGGCTCTAGGACTTCACCTTCCTGGATGGGTAATTTGGGTATATTGAAAACTATATATCCCCCAATGAAGAATAGGGAACTAAATTTTGGGAACCTTAGAGAACCTACTACTAAAATTTAATACCCTTTAGATTGAAGAATGATTGATAGAGCTACCAATGGGTTATGCATCATATCTTCAAGCCCCTCCTTTGAATGATGATTGAGTCATATTTTAAAAATTTGGCATTAAAATTACACTAACACTAGGACCATAAAATTGATCTATAGAAAGTGTTAAACATGATTTGTGATCAAAACTTGAAGATAAATCCTTTAATGTGTGCATTTAGGGTCCCCATTATAAAATTTCTTTACATAATTATTTAGTATAATGTTTTAAATATTGATATAAAGAAGATTAATGACATCATTGAAATAACACCTCCATGCTATCTATATGTGCTATAAGGCTTCCAAGGATGTCTGGATTACATCTAGTGTTTTATTACCAACCTTGATAGAAAATTTAAGTCCTTCTCTTGGTTTCACTAGTGGGAAAATGTATTTACATGTCATTTTTTTCATTTTGATGATGTTTTTTAAACAACATCTATAAAGACGACGTAAAAAATTTATGTTTCAACATCGTGTTTTATAATATGACGTAAAAAATCAGACCACGGGGGTCTTTAGCTTTGGTTTTCATATAATCCGACACTAAAATTCAGGCCTTGATGGTCTTTGGCGTTGTTTTATTAAAAAACTGATGTCTAAATTCGGTTTCTACATGTGTTTTAATGTTGGTTTTGGATAAAAACTGATGTGAAAAACACATCTTAAAAAATAATTTTCACATCGGTTTGTTAAAAACTGATGTTGAAACCTTGAAAATCATAATATTATAATGTATATTGTTTCCCAGGATTTTATTTGACTGGTTATGGATCTAGAACATACTTACGTATCAAAAATTTTGGTCGTCGTAAGTTGTACCTCTTTATGTTTCGATAGATACAACATGATTCAATGAAAACATGAGAAATAAGAACCAAAAAGTATACCCAAAAAAATATACATAATGATTTAAACTAATTTTAATTATTTTATTGGTTTAATTCAAATCAATAAGTTATTTTTCATTATTTCACTTCTTTTTAAGAGAGAACTCATGTGGTAATGAAAATGGTGAGCGATAAATAATTCTTCATATCAACTAATGAGTCTCATGTGGATGTTTTATTTTTGTATCTCAATCAAAATAATCTTTCATCATCATAATAAAAATATCACGATTTTTAGTGATAAGGGAAAAATAATAATGAAATTAAATGATGAATATAAATACATTGTACAAATTGTCTGTTGAATAATTGTTGAAATATTGACTATATTGAAGATGTAAAAAATGTTGAAAAAATAAAAAGAGGTTTTATGTACTGTAAATGAAAATTGTTATGGTGGTGATGTAGTAAAATTTAGGTGGGATTTTGAAAATAGAAATGTGCATCATAAAAAAATTGAAATACTGAACCCGCATATTTGAAATATTACTTTTAGTGTTTGGTAAATATATAACCGATGTAAAAAATATTCACATGTTGGGGTTTTAACACCGGTTATTGAAAAAATGATGCCAAAAAATGACTTTTGACATCAGTTATTAGAAAAAACGACTTCAAAAAGGGACTTTTAATGTGAGTTACTAAAAAAACTGACATTAAAAGTCATGTGTTATAACATTCACCTTCTAGAAACCATAACTATTGATCCGTATGTTAGTCTTAGCTCCATGACCTATAAAATAGAAGCCTGAGAAATTATACACATATTTGATATTACTTTTAACATCATTTATTTGATAAACTAATGCCAAAAAGTGATTTTTAATATCAGTTATTGTTAAAAACTGACATTAAAAATCATGTCTTATAGTGTTAAAATTCTTACGTCCATAACTTTTGATCAATAAGTCGTTTTTTTCTATAATAACTATAAATTTGAATATTGAAAAATGAGATAGAACTTTAATATGAGTTTTAACATCAATTATTTGAAAAATTGATGCTAAAAAGTGACTTTTAATACCAGTTATTGGAAAAACAGATTTTAAAAATCAAGGTTTATAATGTTAATATTTTTTAGTCCATAAATTTTGATCTTTAAGTCCCTTTTTACACCAAAAAAATTAAATTAAGGATTGAGAAATGATCTAAAACTTGGGTTTCTGTTTCAACATCATTTATTTAAAAAACCAACACCATAAAGTGTCTTTTAACATCAGTTCTTGAAAAAACCAACGCTAAAAATTAAGTCTTATAATGATAAAATTCCGACATCCATAAGTTTTGATAGATATGTCTATTTTTCTCCACGAAATATAAAATTGAATCTTGAGAAATGAGATAAAATTATCATTTGATTTTTAACATCGGTTTTTTGAAAAACCGACATAGAAAAAAGACATTCAACGTCGGTCTGGAGGAACTGATATTAAAATACTAACATTAAAACCCATTTTTTTACTAGGTTTGGTGAATAAAGTCATCACCTATTATTAGGATGAATAATTCTGTACCACTTTTTATAACAAAAAGTAGTATTTTCTGTGTCCTCTTGTTATCATTCTATCTTTTCATGGAAAACCATTAGTCCTCTATGGGACAAACATGTAGAGATCCTTCAATTACCACATGGATTATAAGAACAATTAGGTTAAATAGAATAATATGTACTACCTATTTTCCTTGATTCTAGAAAATGATGCCATATATTCTCCAAATTGATAAAAATCTTCATTCCCTATTTCTTGCAGCCCAGAAGCTACATCATTTTATACAATAACATGATGTCCAACATATCTCTTACATCAAAAAAGTGATGTATATCCTAAAACAAACCATTTTTATTGGATTATTTTAATATTGGGAAATGATTCTTTAGTATTTATAAATCAGGTTCATCCCTTAGAATATTTTCAAGGGACAAGCATTGGAATATTTCTTTACTGTTCACCCAACCCCAAATGGGTTACCCCTTAATGTTTTATTCCTAGATAAGAAAATTATATCCATAAATGATGTAGTGTACTATAGTAAAATTCAATTTAATGGTTTATCTTAAATCTTGAATAAAAGAAGTATGAACAAACCTAAGCTCAATAGGGCCTACATTGAAGTTTTAATTATCACTCCCCCAGGGACCTCATGTCATTATCATTCCTCCTCTAAGATGGATGAAAAAAATGAGGCATATTAACAAGAGATAATAATTAGTCTTGATAAGACATATATATTAAATTTCCCAAGTTCCATGTGAAGGGTGACTCTGAGCTAATCATCAAGAAGATCAATGGTGATTGCACCATCAGGAAACAAGAGATCACCCCTTTACTTGATCACACTCTTTAGATGATGTATAAATTTACTTCTAATATGATGGTGTGTCATTTATTTAGACACTAGAATTATAATGTGTATTATCTTATAAAGTTGGATACATAAATTTTTGGTAGGGAAAAATATAATTTTTTTCATCTTTGCGATGGACCAAAAAAGTGATCAACCCCATAAATACGGATGAGGTAAACCATTAGGTGAATAAAATTTCCACTAGAACTTACCAAGAGGGCCCCATAAATTACCATATGATATCTAAATAATACAATTAGATGTCTCCTTTAATTGAGTACCTCCAACACATAACACTTCCATCAAGATAGACTGAGCAAGATAAAATTTATAAAAAGAAGGAAAATTTTGTCCTATGTGATGACCCAAACAAAGACTGAGTCCTCTATAAGCCCAAATTTGATGGGATCCTTCTCCAATATAGAAAATTAAAGTAAATTTCTAAATTTTTACTAGAGGTTCACACTGGGAAATGTGGAGCACATCAGTTAAGGCTGAATCTATCACATAAGATATTAGGTATAGGCTAATTTAATCCCCCCATGGTTTCTGATTTCATGGAATTACCCAAGAAGTGTTATGAATGCTTGGTCTATGCTAACTTCTGGCATTAGCCTATAGAGATTCTCTACACAACCAGGTACTCATATCCCTTTATTGTGTGGTGAATTTATGTCATTGGCCCCTACCCACCAACAACCTATTGACAGTTTTGGTAATCCTTACTTCAAATTATTTCTTCTAAAAGTGGGATAAAGCTATCCTCCTCAAGGTGGTAAATTATAGATCCAGGATTGAGTTTCTAAAATACAAAATAATTCATCGAGTTGGGATCCCTCACACTATTCTCATGAATAATGTAACCAACATTCAATCAACCAAACTGAATAAGTTGTACACTGAAAGCAACATCCAGTCCAACCATACTTGCTACTATAATGAACCAGTGAATGGATAGATTGGAACACTAAATAAAGTACTCTAGAAAATCATATAATATATGGTGGATTAGAAAAGGAAAATATTTATTAATAAGCAATTTAATGACTTATGGGCATATCAAAAAATGACTCTGACTTCCACCCATGTAACCACATACTCCCAGGTGTATGGAATATAATAAATTCTACCCATTGAGTTTTAATTTCCATTACTCTATATATACATCTAATATTAGTTTATGATGAAAAAATATCCCATTTTTGTTTATTTTTTTAATCCTTTAAAAAATAATATTCAGGCACTACACAACATTGAGGTCCATCAAAAATTAGTGACTTGAGTATTTAAAAATAAGGTTCAACTTCGGTAAATCTTCTAAGGTGATTTAGTGTTGAAATTGAGAGTGATGATGATACCTATAAGTAATCCTTTGAAGATAGAACCCAATGGGATGTTCCCTTAACCATTCAAAAATTCTACTCCAATGGTGAAAACTGTTTGATCACCATTGACAGGGAGTGCATCAAACCTATAAAGAATAAAATATTCCTCAATAAGTACTTCATATAACCTTACATCCTAATCACTTGAGTATGAGTTTTAAAAATTTAAATTTCCCAGAAAAATTACATTTTTAATGATTCTAAAGTTATTGGAATTAGTCCCAATCGCATGAACTTAAACTACATAGAGTATCATCATCACCCTAAATCATTAAACCACATGATAAATATATTTTATATAAGAATTTAAAATTATTGTTATCAGTTATAATTATATAAACTAAAACTATAAAACTAATGTCTTTCTGTATGAAACTTAAACTATTGAAATATGCTGGATTCCTTTCTTAAGAGGACACATCAACTATTTATATGTTAGTAACATAATGCACCACCTCTTTAAAACTATGTATGGATAGATTAATTCATATTAGTATATATAGTGATATACAAACCTCATTTTTAGGCCCAACCATAAACTTTAGATCCATCCCTCTCTTTCACATGTTCTATACATGAGTCAGATCTAGGTAGAAGTCTCCCATATTCTAGAACTATGTGTTGATTTATCCCCATTTTATGGGATATATTGTGACACATGTATCTCCTAATATCAGGACTAACCACAAATATCCCTTTTACTTATCCTTTTTTAGGTTATAGACTACCTTTTCAGGTTTTATTTTTCTCATACATATTGGGGTAATGAAACACTCCAAAGGATATTGTCAAAGTTGTATGGACTTAAATTTTAGCCTTGTGGTCCACTCAGCATAACTTTAAACTACGTCGAATCACTATTGAGGTTTGTTTATACTAATTTATGGGATTCCCAATTCACATTAGAATTCTTAATTAATATTGGGTCACTGCTAGAATCTAGACCTATACCAATGGGTTTTAATAGTTGGTATAGGATGGAAAACCACTAATACCATTGGGAATATGGACATGGGTTTTGAACTATACCAATGGTTTTCTATAAATAAATTGTATAATTAACCTGAATATATAGTATACCAATAATTTTATGAATCATTTTTGTACACTACCCTAAACTTCCAAGTTTATACCAATAGTTTTAGAAACCAATGGTATAATGTCCCCTACCTTGCAAGATAGTAGAAACCCCCAAAATATCCTAGAACATTAAAAACAATCAATTTCAACTACAAACACGAAAATAATTATAGCAAATATAAAAAATTTGAGAATATAATTAATGCATTCAATCATAGAAAATATAAATTTAAAACATCACATATATGCCTTCACATCCAATCATCAAACAACACAGGTCATATATATAAATAAAAAATGTTAAGGAATTATCTCTTTCCCATCACCATTATTTTCTTCATCATAATCATCACCACCATTTAGACCATCATTATCCGTATCATCACCATCATCACTATAATCATCATCATCATCCTCACCATCATCCTCAACACCATCCTTAGCATTACCATTGTCATCTCCAGGAAAGTCATCATCCCAACCACTACTAGGACCATCCCATCCTTTATTGCATCATATAATGAATATACCATAAACACACACACATTCACACACACACACACACACACACACACACACCGATATATATATATATATATCAAAAACCATCGATGTATCTAGTATAAGTTATGGACACAAGGCTTCCAAAACTTTCTTAAATTCCTGGTTGGCCTTTTGACTCCATTCATGATCCTACATGACTGTGTTTTGGACACTGATTCCTCAATATGAGCCTTTACAACATCTAAATTAGTGGTTTCTAACTTAGTTCTACTAAAACTAGCACATAAAGTGGGAAAATATATAGTGATGAAAATAATCTTCTCTAGTTGAAAACATAAACTCTAATGGTGCTCACATCCCAATAACTGGTGAAAATGATCATTTGTCCCAATGTTTTCATCTTCCTACTCATAATGACCTCTAAATCACACTCTAAAAATACAAATGAACTACATAGTTACAAAAATATATATTAAAATTTTATGTTAGCTAAGTAAAACTTACAATCTTCTATTGTGAATGTTTGTTTACCACACTTCCCCCTTTCTTCTTTAAGCTCGATAAAAAAAATTATCAAGGTACACATCATTAAATATTAGATACCTAACTCTATAATGACATAATATACTTTATAACATCAATAGAAACATGACATTCATCAACTAAATATTATATAAAATCATACCAAACAAACCCCCAAAAAACTATTTGAAATGTACTTGATGAATTTCAACAAAATACTTTAGTTCATGCATAAAATACAAGTAGAATTTTTCATTTTAACTCAATTAAATAAGCATATAACTGATATGAATAAATTTGGAAACTATATGTCAAATATAAAAACTAATTTATGCATTTATTTTACACATATAATCCCAAATTAACGATTCAATCAGAAATGGTTTTTATCAACTAAGTGAGAGGGATAGAATAAAAAAAATATTTTGAGAGTGTTTGATTTAATATAGTGTCCAATACCATCACAATGAAACCCATTAAAACTCTAGGAATCATAAAATCAAAAAAAATAATAATAACATAAAATGTAGATAACCAATAGTCTATAAAAGTGATATCTCTAACAAAAAATCCATATAACAAAAACAAAACATCTAACATGATTGAGAGGGTATGTAACAGGCTGGTTTGAAAGTAAAGATAAATATCACCAAAATATTTTAGGTCTTCTACTTGTCATAGGAAAATAATAATATTTAATAAACCATAAATATATATATGTTTTTTATAGAATCATAGAAGCCCTAAAGTCTTGTACATTGTGTCTTGGGTGTTTTAGAAGTGTTCGAGAAGAACATGGATGTTTTTATAATAAAATGGTTGGGTATTTTCATATTAAGTTTAAAAATCCACATTTTAGTTAAGGATTATTCTATGAAAAAGGATTCCTCCATGAATTTGGTGTGGATTCGATTCTATTTTAATGTGTTTGGTGAGATGGAATCTTCAATGATAGTTTAATTTAATTTCTTAGTTGTGGGGAAGATTTATTTGAAAAATGTAGTAGTTTTTTCATGAATGGTTCCTAGATATTTTTAGAGGAATTATTTCTATGGTACAAGGGAAGAATGATCATAATGGTTGAGTCATGGTCTAAGGATAAAATGATGGTTCAAGAATCTACTATTCCATGTATGGAGAAAACATTTATTATAAAATAAAAAAAATGAAAATAATGATTCATAACATATTCTATTTGAAATTCCTGGAAATTTGGATATCCATTGAATGACACCAACTATGTCATTGTTTGGTCCTTTAGAAAATTTCTTTATATTTGGGGCTGGATCATATTTTTTTTTGTATTCTATATAAGTGCTATATTAACTGAATATTGAAATACAGTTGATATACTAAATATTAGACTTCATATTTTTTATGATTCAATGTGTAATTGTAAAACATATTGGAATGCTCTACTATGATACATTGTTTTGTAATGTTTATAGTAGTATGATTGGAATTTTATATGTGATGTTGTTTATTGTTGTAATAAAATTTTTTATTGTAATTGTTTATTCTGGTTATCCTTACATTTTTTATAAATTTCTTTGATATCTATAACTATTTTTAGAATTTGAATGATGATTTGTTTTTTTGGTGAAAATAGAGGTTTATAATGAGGATCAAGGATTCATAATTTAATTGGAAATTCCTGAAGTTAGATTAAAGAAATATATGAATAATATGGAAGCATTGTGCATTCAAGAAAAATCATTCATTAAGGAATATGTGGATAGTTAGTACACCTTAACAAAATCACTAAAGCATATGATGAAAAGTCGTACTGATTGTTAAAATTTATACCTAATTAAATGAATGTATTGAAGAAATATACCTTATTCCTCTCATGTTTTGGCATCTTAGTCCACCCTAAAGTTTGGAGGTATTGGGTAGCTTCCTTGTTTTCATATTTTTCTCCAACACTTTCTAGAAAATAATTTTCTAGAATAAAAAATAGAGTATTAATGTATATCAATATAATTTTCATTCAAAAACGTCAAATTTTATTAATACCTTAAAATTAGTAGTCTTATAATGAGAAATCATTTATTAATAATTTTCATTAAGAATTCATTCATGATAAGTATGGACTTAAAATCCATTACATTTCTAGAAACCCATCCATTATACAACTCATGATTATATACACTCTATAGATCAGCTAATTCATTGAGTTGTGAAGTCCTCATGGCCACACCATTAGGAAATTGTTTACAAGTATTCTATAAAAAAATTCATATAAATATAATAATAATATAACATTAAGTATAATTAATTGTATTGCCCATATTTTCACCCAATAATTATCCTTCAGTTCATTTTTAAGGTGTCTCCAAGAGATTGGGATGAACGGAATGATGTCAGATTATTTGATAATCATCACCATAAAGCTCATGCACTCTCACCCGATTTAACAAATCATTTGGTCATTATCATTGAACTCAACTATCAGTTGTGTGTATCGGTTCTAAACTTTATGAATTCTTGTATTCCTATGCCTCTTATTGGATGATCCATCTATGAAAGGAAAAATAATATTACATCAATTAATTTTATAATGAAAATAATTTTTGGTAATTTTTTACTAGGGTTATATACATACACCTAATATAACTATATCAGTTGGTACTAAAGGATCCATATGCTCTAAAGTAATGTTATCATATATAGTAGAAATGGGGTCTATTGTTTTCTCATGAGGCATAGAATGTTTCAGAGTATAAGACAAATAATAATGAATGTAAAATTATATTGATAATAAAGTATAAGGAATATAATATGGAATATAAATCTATGTAAAAGTATAATATGAATAGGGTGTGTGAGACATCATCAGATAAGAAAAATAAATAAAAGCCTAATCAGATGTAAATGGTGGTGATAATATAGGTGGTCTAAATATCCCAGGTGTCTCTAATGACTCCAAGGGATATGAAAGTGTGCTATATTGTATATCTAATGAAGGGATAGGGTGTTAAGGGGTGCGATGAGTGGTGCATATAGCTCTAGTACCACCTCCTCATATTTTTTGGATGAGAACAATACCAGAAGGATAGTTAGAGAATTATTATTTTCTAGGTGGTGGATCTTGAATATTTTTTATAAAGAAATTAAAGAAATGAAATTATATGTTATTGATATATATATATATATATATATATTTGAACCAGAATAAAAAAATAAAAGAAACTATAGAAGTACATGCCATATATCTCATGCAACAATTATTGTCATACATCCTATTCCTTCATACCTCTTAAATGTTTCTCATTTATTTCAGTTCATAAAAAATATGAATTTTATTTGAAACTCATAACTAATTTGTAAGATAAATAATAAAGAATATGTGACATGAATTAATTAAGAGATACCAATTTTCATTCCAAATAATGGATACGTAGTGACATAAAATAATCAAATAAATTTTAGTGATACGAATTTTAAAACATAAAGGAAATGTCATAGGAAAAATCAGCATGTTCTAATTAGCATGTTTAGAATGAGTATAATGTTGTTTTCCTATTGTATTTTAAATTCAATCCAATTCAGTTTTGGTTAGGTTATTTGGTTCATTTTGGTCAATTTATTAGGTTATTTATCCAATTTTAGGTTAGTCAATTTGGTTTATATTTTGGGTTTGGACATTTTCTATTTTTTAGGTTATTCATTTTATTGGTTTTGTTTTTTATTCAAATTAGTTTTATACCATTCACTTCAGTTCAATATTTTTTCTAATTTGATTGTTTAATTTTTTTTTATTTTTTATGTTCTAATATAGAGAAATTATATATTTTAAAATGTTATGGAAAGAAAACTATAACCAGTTTACATTGAAAATGAATGGGAAGGTCAATTTGGATACAAAACATTTGTAATCAATAGTAATGTAATTTAAATTGTACCAACCTAAACAACCCAGGTTTAGCTAAACCAAAAGAACTGAGAATACATATGGGTGATTCTATATATTAACCACCATAAATTTAGTTTCACAATCAACTTTGAAAATTGAAATAATGGATTCATCATAAGTAATTAATTGATTGAAGGTAATGGTGGAAGTGATGATGTCAATTTGATCCCCACCAATATAAACAATATGTATTGGGAATAATTAAAAAATGAAACAAAATTTAGGTCTCTGATGATCATTCACGTAAATATATATGGCTCATCAATTGAAATAGTGAAATTTATATCAATAACTTAAATCCACAGTCATCAATAAAAGTTCCAAGTCTCATCATTTAATAATAGAACTTTCATTTCATCATATCAACTAAACAATGAGATTACTACTACAATATTAGTATTTTCTCAATGACTATATAATAAGATACATTTTTAGATTGAGGTATAATTTTTGACGTAATAGCATAAAAGTATATTATGAAAGTCACCATAACACCATCATGTTGTGTTCTAATGTTCATTTCTCATTCATTGATAAAAAATTTATAACCATTGATTATAATTAATTTGAATTCATGAACTAAAGATAGATTGAATATGAAAAATCAATACCTTAAATGTTAATGAATAGTAAAATGTACTAAATATTGATTTTTTTATTTTATTTCAGTAATAATTTTACTTCAAATTTCAACCAAGAAGAAAAATAATTGTTATGAAATGCATCTTACCTTCTAAAATATAAATATAAATGACTTATATTTATAATTTTTTTATGTTCTATAAAAAATAGAAATAATTTAACAAATGTTTAAAATTACAAGGGATGAGATAACATATACATGTTCAATTTACTTACTTGATGTATCCATAAAAAAAATAAAAGATAAAAAAATTGTGGGATATTCTATATCTTACTCTTAAAAGATTAATGTATCCAATATATATGATCCATGAATTCCCCTAGTTTAGGGGAAGTGATGGAAAACTAGGTATGATTTTCTGATACTTGTCTTCATTTCTCAACAGTAATTTCCATCTAATTGTCGTATAAGATAAATACATTGAACGTAAATCCATATATTCTTGAACCGAGTAACCTTTCAAAAAATAACCTTTGGGATGATTCATGTTCTAGACATAATAATTCAATGTGCACATACTTATTTTAGTTAGATACATCCAATGAAATTAAAATGGTCCTCAAAGTAGTATTTTAGTTGGATGATGGATAGTTAGATACAACATTCATGTTAAAAATAATGGAGGAAATTTTTTCCCTTACTCATAAAAAATTAATGGTTCCTCTCCATACATTTTTTGGAAGAAAGGATTTGACAATATTTTAGCATAAATATGACTATAAAAATGAAAAAATTGGGAAACCTTCACCATTACATTATTGGATAGTAGAATACAGATTGATTTTGGAATCAACTCTTGCATAAGGATGTGATAATCAAAATCCTTTAAACATTTCATCTTCAAATCTCTTATTTTTATCCATTTTTTATGTTTCTCTAATAGACAATATGAATTTTGATAGTATCTAGTAATTACAGAAATTAATTTTTTTTTCATATTTCATCACAAAAGAAGCACACATAACATTCCATTTATTTTCATTGATACACACATGATGCATTTCTGGTCTAATACCACAATCCAAAATGTCAAACAAAGATCATAAATAATGTTTTATCTTCCCCTTGAAATTTATAAGAATTGAATACAACATTTGGAATATTTTTTCAATTTTCCTTACATTTAATCAATGATGTAATAATTTTTTTGACTAACAAGGAAACTCAAAGAAGATAATTTCTTTCATCAAATTATAATTGGATTCAATGGAAACATTCTTCTTATCTATATTTCATCTGAAATTTACTGAATGAAAAATTTTTATATTGAAATTCATTAAACACAGTAGTTCTATACATACAATGATGTGTATTTACATTCTATATGGTATTATTAAATGTTCAATGATTATTTATATATGGATAATCCAATGGAATGAATCATTGATTTACTATAAAATTTTAACCAAAACAATATATTTGTATTCTAGATATTAGATTCTTCATACAAATAGGACATAAATTTTTTCCCTTGGTGCTCTATCTAGACATCATTTCATATGAAAGAAATTAATTTATCATCCACATAAGGGGAAGAAACATACAGAACATGCCTTTCAAAAAATCATCATATGTGTATAAACCCATGTTTCAAAGATAATTCAAATATTTTATTGAAGGTTACATATATACATATATATCATTTCTAGGATTAGAAGGTCTAGTTATTAGTATACTCCTGAATGTGAAAGGTTTTTTTCATACATATCAATAGATGAAGGATATAAATGTGTATGAAAACGGTCTATGTGTTGTGTGAAGTAATAATACACCCAAATAGATTAAAACCATCTCATGATAGACCCGGCCTAATATTATGAACATCAACTGAAAAATAAGAATATTGAGAACCAAATGATCGCCATGTTATTCCATCTACACGATGAACTAACTCATCATTATCCTTATTTCTCTCAGTATCATGAAATACCATATTTATTAATATTTCATCTAACATTAAAAGATTTTGGATTATAGAAATCAAGGGAAAGTCTCACATTACATTATATGGTACATGAGATGGTGTTCCATTAACATTTGTCTTACCTCAATATGTGCCAAATTTTATACACTTATTCCGATCAGCAACATCCTCCCAGAATAAACATTAACCTTTCAAGAATGCATGAATTTTATTTTTAAAAAATCTAGGGTTTTCCATTAAATTCTATGAAATATAATTTTTGAGGGAATATCTACATCATCTGTAAGTAAGACCTTAAAAAACGTAATTTTATAATCAATTTTAGGGTGAGAAATCATATACATGGTTTTCCCATGAAATAGTTAGATCAAAAGTTCAATCTTTCTCATTTTACCACATTTCTTATTTACTTGAGTCATGGAAATATCATTCAATTTTTTCACCCTATCAATATCGTTATTTTCATTTTGTGCATCATGTGTTCTTATATTGATGTATTATTGTATTTGAAAACTTTCTTTCTCATGATGATGTATAAAAAAACTAATCATCTAATAAATTAACCAATCTAGTCCTCCCATTCAGATCATGAACATTTTGATATTTTCTTTTCTCCCTAGTGTGACACCATATAAAGCTGTTTTTTTAAATATATTAATTTATATGGTAACTAACTTCTTTAGGAATTAACAAGGTCTTGTAACACAATTATAACATGGTAAGTGTGTAAGAACTCTATATGAAACATTGGTAAATGAAAAATCTAAAATATCGACAACTTTTTCTGAAACTCAATTGAGATCCAATCTATTTCATATATCCAACTTATACCCATTATGTTAAAAATATTTATATTAATTTCCTAAAATTAATGAAATAATATTGAAGGTAAATCCATAATATATTTAAGGAAAAAAGAATTGTTCACTTTATGTAAAACAATAAATAAAAACTATTCTATATGAGAATTATATTATAAAATAAAGAAAATACTATATATATAATATAATAATATATATATAAAACAATGATATTGAATTCCATCATATCCATGAGTAAAAACTATACATAATTATACACATAATTGTGTTTATAATAATTGTGTTTATTTTTTATTTCATTTTATTCAATTTTAAACTTTTTTTATTCTTATTCAATAAATTCATGAAAAAATGATTACTATATTGATGTATGTATCTTCTACAGTACACATAAATTATGAAGTTTGGTTTTATAGAGGAATAATTAATGATTTCTTATATTGAGGGATGTTATGGTGATTCTTTATATGATTTAGTAATCACCCCCATGATAAATTACATATGGAAGTGGGATTAATGTTAATTATAGTAACAAAAAATATTGGTATAAGTGTGTGGAATGATTAGTGAAAGTGATATAGATGTGATAAAATAGATGAAAATTAAATGATATTGGAAAAAATAAATTAAATGTGTGTGTGACATAATGCATTCGAAGTAATGAGAAAGTGTGAACGATGAGTGTAAGAGATAAACTAGTGATAAATTGAATGAAGTAACAACAAAATGATTGAAATTAATGAAATAATTTTAAAGGGGATAAATTTTATTTAGATTACTTGAAATATTTTTCTATACAAAAGCTTTTATTATGTGATAACTGAGCCATTTATAAAGTTGGTATTTTGGATAATATGTAAGTACTATATTAAATAATTTAATTTTGACATTTGATTTTGTATATTATTTTTACCTATGTTAGTATAGATATTTTAGTTTAATACTAGTGATTCTAATTGACCTTCAATCAAGGATTCATGGGAGGCCTTCATAAGAGATATATTTTTCTATCCCTTGTAAAATAAATGATTAATATTGATTAAAAAATATTTTATAAGGGAATTTGATCAAATCTACATAAAAAATATCATAATTGTTTGAGATTTATAGAGTGGGGGGGGGTTGTTTTTGTATTTAATAGGTTATCCATTGAAATAAAATTTTTCTATTGGGATGCAGAGTTAAGTATCCAAGATTTAACACATAGAGTTGGGTGTGAGGTATTTCATAAGACATGAAATGAATAATTTCAATTTTCAAAATAAAACATTGAAATTAATTATTTCATAAACCTCTAAAATTTTTACAGAACAAACAAGGTACCATAATAAATAATTATAGAATTAACTCATATATTTCACACAAAATATGAGGTTCATATTAGATTTATATATAAATAGTGAGTAACTAAATTAAAAATATACATCAATTACATTCACATTTATTATGCAATTCAATAACAAATATAATTAAAACTATCATTTGTTCAGTGAATATAGAAGAATCTGAAAACAAATCTAGGTTATTTTTTAAGACCTATGAAATAATCTAATGTTATGGTTGATAGAATAGATGAATTATTTAGAACTTACCGATATGATATTTAATAATAATATAATTAGAACTGGATAGGAGGAGAGATCTCTATTAGTAGGGAATAAAATCGAATGTTGTTGGGTTCTGAATCTGGATAGGAGTGAAATGTGAGGAGAGGAGTCCACATGCCTTGGGTAAATACGGAAGGCTATACCAGTTGTTTTAATAAATGAATGTTATATCCAATATGTACCAACAGTTAGTTAAAACCATTGGAATAAACTTCACAAATGTAGGATAATCAAAATTAGATAAACTATTGGTATATCCTTACCAAAAATAGGCAATTCCAATAGATTTTTGAAAACATTGGTATAGGGGGACCTATACTATTGGTATTAAAAAACTGTGGGTATTTCTCCATTAGGTCTACTTTATAGTAATGTTTTTGGATCAATTTTATCAATACATAGTCAACCAAACTCATATTCTTATCATTATGGCCATAAAATATGAGTACAATTTCTAGTGGTCATCAATATTGGCATCATAACCTCAATTTCATGTTGGGTTTACACTAACTGATCTTACATAGACTATTTCAAGTATCACCTTTGTTCCAAGCTATATTAAATTAAACTATCCATTATCATAGAACAATTACATTCTCCTCAAGGCATGGTCGAACACTATCCCATGCCTCCAATGGTTTTAGTGTTCCATTTGACTAGATGCACCTCATTGATGCACAAAATGAAGGGAGTTATATCCTTAGGGTGAATTGACCTCCCCTTGTGAACCAATATCTTGTTTATCTCCACACTTCTTGCCTTTGAAGTTTGAATTTCCTCATCAAACATTCATTTACAAATTGATTCCTCTAAACTGATGGTACAACTCCCCATTTCTAACCTCACATCTAGGGTATACATCCCCTAGTAATCTTCCTCAGAAGAAACATGATGGATCCTATGTTTCTAATTTTGTTAGTGGTTGAACTAATTTTACTTGCCCCAAAAATTTATGATTTGGTATTAGAATCCTTGTTTCAAACATGGTCAATAATCATCCTCATCCTTTTTGTCTCCACCTTTTCATTTTATATTCTAGAAGAAATGATTTCCCTATTTTTATTGTCCCTTGGGCTCGAGTAGAGTCTTATACACCTTCTCATTACCCTCTCATATGTTTCAGCATGTTAGTAGGATGAACCTACCCCATGAGATCACCAAACTAGTTTCCCAATTTTCATAGGTTTTCTTGGGGGTTGATGTAACATTCTGAACCCAACCCATCAATACCTATCTAGAACTCTTGTATAGAATGTACAATCATCCTTTACACCTATTTCTCCCACTCTTCATGAATCACATGGTGTTAGAGGGTTTGGTTGATCATTTAGTTAGCATGAATATGATGCACCAATATTGAAGGAAGGAAAACCCCTATAGTCCTAGTTTCATGACTTCAAAACAATATGGCCCATATCATCCAGACCATAACATACTAAACTATGTTACCAATGTTCTTGTTGCTTGAAATTTACCCTACATGTCTTTTTCCTCACTATATGACATTAAACTGTGCAACCAATTTCCTCACAATATGAAATTAAAATGTATGGTTTTAATCCTCAACATTAGATACTAAACTATTTTATCAAGATATTTACTATATGATGTTAAAATATATATGGTACTATACCTATCACATACCTTAAAATTTCATGTTGTTTTAGTTATCACTAGAGTGGAAACCCCTTTTGATGTTGACCACCTACCACACCATTATCAAGAACTACGTGTTTCTTGATTCCCACTCTACAGGATACTTAGTGTACTATAGAATATATGTTATTAACCCAACCGTAAAATATACCCTATTCCATCCTAAAATAAGGGTATCTTCTTAAACCCATCCTCAAAACTATGAGGATACTCAATTCAATAATTTCTCATGCATGAGATAGGTCGACATAGTAGACATTTTATTGGTTATTCCCTAGTGTTGAGACCATTCTAAATTCAAATCAGATATTCTTCTATCATTCCAAATAGACCATCCACACATCTCACTCCCCTAATCCTATGTGTGATTCAAATATGTAAATATATATTCCACCCATGATAACATTGTGTGGCTTGATTATCATCTCATGCGATATGTAGTGATACTTGGATATCTTATCATGGACCCAATCCCAAATTTCATGCCACCTCTATTTCATCTTGGTGATATGGTGCCTAATAGGTAACCTCTTCCTACCTGATGTCGAGATAATTCTATTGTATAATATGATGGTCAGAGTGCCATGATATTAAACATGTAACCATGGTCCAAGAATCATGGCCTTAAAATATGTGTACTAATATTTCAGGTCACATGTCTTGAAGTTTTCAAATTCCAACTATATTGGGTTTTTCTTTTCTCAACCATTGAGTATATTACCTAAATCCCCCTTTCATTCTCTCTACATGATTTTAAACTACAAAATATTGAACCTAATTATGTGAACATAAAAATAACACTACTTTGTCTAATAATCATGACCTTAAAACTTGTGCCCCTCCTCTATAAAGACACAAAATTTCAGTATTTTTTTTAATTATATAGAATTTTTATGAGACCGCGAAATCTGATGGCATGTGATTCTGAGGATCGGAGTGCCCAGAATGATCCGTTGAAAAAGTGTTAAGCTTAAAATAGCACGCGTGCGTAGTTTTCCTGAAAAAGAGGAATAATTCATAAAAGGATGCCTGGATTAGAAATCTGAGGGCACCATTTTGTTCATGGTGGTGGGTTTACCCTAGGTGAAACTTAAGTTTAGTCGGTGTAGGTTTCTAGTGAGAAAAACCAAAAATTTCATAACCTTAGGTAAAATAATTAAATAAAATTATTTTATTTTTCAAATGCTTATAAATCACGAATGGTGACTTAGATTAAAAATCTAAGACCACCGCTGAACTCGTGAGGGTATGTTTTCCTAAGGTAGATGCTAACTTTTTTCAGTGCAGGCCACCAGTGGAAGTTAGTTTTTGACTGTAAATAAAATAATTAAGTGATAATTATTTTATTGTAAAATAATTAACTTTTAAATGGTAACTTGGATTGAAAATCCAAGAGTACCATTGAGCTCGTGAGGGAGTTTTACCCTTATGTGGATCCTAACCTCAACCGGCAAGAGACATGGGTGACTGTAAATAATTTTTGAACTTTTTTTAAAGTTGCGTTCCATAAATGGGCGGGCGGTGTTTTCTATCTTTTGAACCAGTGCTCAAATTTGAAATATGAGGGCACTATTGAATCCACAACACCATGATTCGCTTAAGGGAGGGTTAACATCGACCGCAGTTGGTCGGATGAAAAATTTAGTTTTTAATACTTTTTAAAGAAATAATAAAATAACATAGGAATTGTTATTTTATTTCTTTTTTTCCCTACCACCCATTGAGAGGTGGTGTCAGAGACCACGAAGGTGGTTATACTTTTAAATATGGGATATTAATTACCTGGTTACACTTTTGTTGTGTAACCACCCATCATGTAATTAATGTGGCAGATTAATTACATCAATTAATGAATCACATTAATTCCTTGGTGCGTTACTCACCCTTTCCACCCTCTATTTAAATGAGGCCCAGGGTAGAGTTTTCGAAATATATTTTTCAAATGAGGAACATTTGGAGAAGTGATGCGACACCTTCCATCGACGGAGACAGATACCTAGGTGGAAACAAACCTGGATCGACAAACGCCAGTGGCTTCGTCAAAGCGCGGATTCTCCTTCCACCACCATGATGACTCCAATGATTCTTGAGGTTGGGGTTGTATTTTAATTCAAATAATCCAATGATTCTTCTAATCATACTTGAATTTGCGGGTGGTCATTGTGGGGGATTCGAACAAGGTTTATCATTATTTTAACGCGATTATAAATTACTCCCGCTTGTTATAAAGCTAACACGGAGGGATCGGTCCAAACAAACAAGGTCTGGACCCTTCACCACTTGATTTTCATTACATTATTTGGAGGTGGGTTTTTACAACTTGATAGAACCTTGAAACCAAGAGGCGTGCAATGACAGCGGCATCCCTGAAGGACTGTAGATGCTTCCAGAAGAAAGAACGGACCACCAGAGCTCACCTGGTGGCCTGCAGAAGATTCGTTGGCATAGAACCAATGACCGGCGCTGGCGGTGAAGGGAGCGGCCGACTCTCACCAGCTGCAGAAGAGGGTCGCACTGCTTGGTTCTACGACAGATATGAAGGGGCTATCAGAAACTAGTCAAGCATGTTGGCGAGGCGGCACGCCGTCACGCACTGCGAAGAAGGATCTTGTAATGACCCGACTCTTTGGAAGAGGTACAGATCGTTAGTTTTGCATTCAAATATTTTCTTAAAGCTTTTTTAATGTGTGTAACATCCTAAGGAAGGTTCGGGGAGTGTTCGGGGTTTTTTTGGAGCCCTGGAGTTTGAGAAATGGACTTGCACACAGTGGCGCACGGCCTGCACACAGCCTGCGCATGGTTTTAGACAAACCGTGCGGCCTTTGGTCTGGAGGCCGAGAGGTGCACACGGTTTGCACACGGTTCGGGTAAACTATACGCCTAAACTGTGCGACCCTGATCTGGGTAAATTTACCATTTTCCCCTTAAACATCTTTTAAGGCCTTAAGCCTTTCTTTTTTCCTTCTTCCAGCAGACAGAACTGGGGGAGCCCTCTTTTGAGCTCCAAAACCCACCTACCTCTAATTTTTTGGTGGATTATTCATCTATAATCTGATCCTCAATCCCTCAAAGGTGTTGGATCACCCCCAGTAAGGCTTACCTCAGACACCTTTCTTTCCTCGGTGAATCTTGGTATCCGTTTTGTTATTTTACCACAGGCTCATATGCACTATTTTAAGGGCATTGGACTTGAACTCAGATCTCTTCCAGCCTATTGTGAATCTGATGTCAATATCTAGCGAGCCTACGTTTACAGCTCTAACATAGGTGGTCACGTGGTTTCCATTTTGGTTTTTCGCCTTTTTGAGTTATTATTGTCATGTCATGGTTTGCCTTTCTCCAAACCCCTTATTTGTAATGACTGCTTCATATCTAAATGACCCATGTGGTATGAGATTGATGAATCTAACCTGGATTGGGGGTTTAGATGAGGTATGGACTGGGTAAGCTCAACTAAAGGTGTTATTCCTTAATATTTGGCCTTTTTCCCTTTGGATCATAACGATATGTCTTGAAAGGGCATTTTCCATGTTAGGCAAATGAGATGACTTGGTTAGAGGTTGGCTAGAATGAGATAGCATGAACCCCTTGAATGAATTGAAATGTATGTTTCCTTGAGATGTGATTATGTGATATTATAAGATGGAAATGCAATGATTTGTTAATGTGATATGATATAAGATGGATTCCCTTATATATTGTAATGTGAATGGTCATTCCATACTGTGTTGACATGCTTGTGATAACCCGTGTGTGGGCGGGAGGAATTCTTACCTCATGCCAGATGAATCTCCAAGTGGAGGCAGGAGGAATTCTTACCTCGTGCTAGGTGAATCTTTGTGTAATGGGATGGGAGGCATTCATACCACATGCCAGTGATGATTATACATATGTGAGAAGCATGGATGAGAGGCATGATTACCTCATGCCAGTGATAACCTATATCTATGTACTTACACTCTGGTGATTTGTTTAGACTACCAGTTATGAGCTGAAGCAGGTAGACTCGCCATGTGTCCTTTCAGAACCTGAGCAAGAGGGTTGGTTATTTACTTTTCTTTACTTACTTGCTATCTATTAATCACTGGTATATGCAAACACCTATTTGGATTACACGTAGACACCGTTGGTGGTGGCCTACTGAGACTTGTCTCACACCCTACCCGGGCGGCTGTTGGCACCCATGTAGTCTTTGCTGCTGTAAGTACTAGTAGGGGCAGGGGCCCTGCTTCAAGTTGTTGATACATATATGATCTAGATGGAGTTCCAAAGCAGAGGACTGAACTTGGATAGAGACGCTTGTGGACTACCTTTGTTCTCATTTTTTATTACTGTATAGAATGTTTTCCATCTATTTCCATTGTATCAGCATGCCATGCATCCATTTTGTATCAGACACTGCCTATGTGGATTTTGTATATTTATCAGGGTTTTACTTATTTCTGTTGTTTGGTTTGTATGTTTCCCTTTTTCTCCTATTTATCCATTAGTTGTGCTTCTGCTATTTAATCACTTGATGTTACACCGCTGTGTACTCTGACATGGGGGTACAGTCTCCCCACTGACTTACCAATACACCCCCGCTACTAGTCAGCAAAACTTGGCATATGGGGAGACAAGCCATGGGTCATGTGGCCAACCGGGCTCGGGGCTCGGGTTGAAGGGTAGCCAGGTCCGAGACATCACAAAGTGGTATCCGAGATTTTGTTTCTTTCTTGCTTTACTATTTGGCGATGATAGGCTTGGAGACTGGGAATTCTTAGGGACTTAGCCATGAGCCGTTCTTGGGCGTCACGAACCCATGTACGGGATATGGGCCAAGTTTCCTATTTTTTGTTGTTATTGATTCTACTATTTACTATTGATACCATTTCACCATTGGGTGCTTCACATGTTTTGTGATGTTATTGAGATTTACAATGTTGGAATTTGGATTTCAGGGTTCTACCCGATGAAATGAGGGTTATGCATTAGAACATGCATCACGATAGGCACAATATGATTAAGCCATGCATCTTGCCATGTCACGTTTAAATTTTCAGCGAGCATTGTTTGTTGTTTATTTCCATGCCTTGTTAACATGTATGCAACTGTGCAAACCCTTCTTGCAGGTTATGAATTATGGAATGATGTGGTTTTGGTGGGTGTCACTCTTTGGTTCATAAGGTGTATGGGCCCTTATGGGTCAGAAAATGACATTCCAACTAAACCAGTCATTTTTTTAAAGGAAATTCAAATACATGATTATCACAAGTAAATGAGGAATGACATCCAAGTGTGTGTCATATTTCAGTTCATGAGGAGTATGGTCCCTTATGGGCTGGGAAATGCCATATCACAGGACTAAGTTAAATTTGAACAGTTGCAGGTTTTACTATGAATTCCTATGGGTGTGGATAGGTGATCTTAGAGGTAGGAAGGCTTAGTACCTCTCCTAGCTTCTAGAGTTAAACATTTAATTTGTTGGTTTCTTATTTTAAGATGTTCATTTGGCATTGAAGAACTATGCCTACGAGACTTCCTCAAGTCACGCGCGCTGAAGGTGGCGACGATCACGTTCCTGAGGTGGCGGGCCCTGAGCTACTAGTTGATCTTCCTATCGAGCCACCTGTGGCTCCTATTGCTATTCCTATGATGGGCACCGATGCTTAGTTCAATGAGGTATTCTTGCGTATAATGCAGAGTATGAAAGGTGGAGTGTGACCTGCCCCGAGTATGGCAGATTTGACCTGTGAGTTTCAGTCGCAACATCCTCCTACATTCACGGGAGATGGAGGACCACTTATTGTGGAGTCCTGGTTGGAAGCTATTCTGACCATCTTCGAGCACCTTGAGATGCCTCCAGAGCAGAGGGTCAAGCTCGCAGCTTATATGCTACATGGTTAAGGCAGGAGGTGGTGGGATGTCATCACCGAGTCGGGACAACAAAGAGATATGATCTGGACTGATTTCCAGACCGTATTCTACGATTATTTATTTCCCTAGACTTTGAGGGCTGATAGAGCTAGGGATTTTATGAATCTGCAGCAAGGGACCATGACATTGATGGAATATTCGACCCGTTTCACTAAGTTACATCATTTTTCTCCTAAACTAGCTGCTGATGATCTCATGGCTGCTAGGAATTTTGAGGATGGGATGTGTTACGCCATCTGGTCGCAGGAGAATGTGTTCAGGTTGACGACCATTTCAGAGATTGTTAATCAATCTTTGATCATATAGAGGAATTTGAGTTAATTGGATAGCGTGAAACATGGTTGTTTGGCACCTAAGGGTTCTAGTGGATCTGCTTCTTGGAAGAAGTGGCGTTTTGACGACTCTCATGGTGTTAATAGTGGCCAGACCCTTTTCTCATGTGGTACTCCTATCTGTCACCAATGTGGGGTTCCAGGAAAAATGAGGTGGCAGTGTACACGAAATCCAGTGGAGTGCAGAGGTTGTGGTAGGCTTGGTCATCTCCACCATTTCTGAAAAACATTTCCCCCAGGGCCTTGTGAGCAGGGATCTATACCTACTCCATGATCTGGTGCTGGATCGACAGGATCACGTCAGTCAGGAAGCTGTAATACCGCCGGCTGATCAGGCCGTGGCGGTAGTCGAGGCAGAGGTAATCAGTTACATGACTCTCAGCGCCGGTAGGGTGGGTCTGCTCAGGTTAGCCAGGATGTGACTCAGGGCCGTGATACCGGCCAGTTGTATGCAGTCGAGCCTACACCACAGGAGCAGTACACTGAACCATCTACTGTATGAGGTACTATTCTAGTTGCCTCTACGTTTGTATATGTTTTGTTTGACACAGGAGCTTCACACTCTTTTTTATCGGAGGCGATTATTGAAAGTTCGGGCCTCGATGTTGAGTCATATCATGGTATGACCATGTTAGATACCCCATTTGGTGTCTGTTCATAGGGCATTCATCATTTTCAGAATTGTCCCCTAGAGGTGGGTGGTTACCTTTTCGTGTAGAACCCCTATAGTCTGGATATGATAGGTTTTGAGGTAATAATCGGGATGGACTAGTTAGTTCCCCATAGAGCCTAGATTGACTGATATCATCGGAGGGTGGCGTTTACATCACCAGAGGGTGAAACTTTTATGCATAAGGGAGAATGGTATCTTAGTGCGACACGAGAAGGACTGGAACACCAAAGTTTAGGTGGTGTCATGGCATAGGTTTCCAGTGTTTATCTCTATGACTAAGGGTTACAACCCTCTGTTTATCCTCCTGTGGTGTAACTTTTTAGTGATGTATTTCCTGAGGATTTCTTAAGTATACCTCCAGTGTGAGAGGTGGAATTTACTATTGAGCTTATACTAGGAGCATCACCAGTGACCATTCCTCCTTATAGGATGGCGCCTAAGGAACTTCTGGTGCTCAAGAGTCAGCTGGAGGACCTGGAAGAAAAAGGCTTTATATGTCCCAGGGACTCTCCTTGGGGATCACAAGTTCTCTTTTCTAAGAAGGAAGATGGTACCCTTCTTCTTTGCGTAGATTATCATAAGATAAATCAAATAACTATTAAGAATCAGTATCCTTTTCCTCGAATTGACGACCTCTTCGATTAGCTCTGAGGAGCGAAGGTGTTTTCAAAGATTGATTTGAGGTCGGGCTATCACCAGGTGCATGTTAGGACTTCATACATACCTCGCACGATGTTCAGGAGGAGGTATGGTCTCTATGAGTACCTAGTCATGCTGTTTGGGTTTACGAATTCACCTGTAGTGTTTATGTCTCTTATGAATCAGATTTTTCACCCTTACCTTGATTCTTTTGTGGTTGTATTTGTGGATGATATCTTAGTCTATTCACGCTCAAGACATGACCATGCAACCCATCACGAGATCATGATGAATACACTAAGAGAGCATCAAATTTATGCTAAGCTCAGTAAATGCCACTTTTGGATAAATAAGGTTCACTTCCTGGGGCACATTATTCCTGTGTCTAGAGTTTCAGCTGACCCTGAGAAGGTGAGAGCTATAATTTCTTGGGAGAAGCCCAAGAACATCTTTGTTATCAGATGTTTCTTGAGGCTTTCTGGATATTATAGTCGATTCATTCAAGACTTTTCATGCATAGCAGCACCACTTACAACTTTGACCAAAAAGGGGGTGAGATTCGATTGGTCAGAACCTTGTGAAGTAGCTTTTTAGGAACCGAAGGGTAGACTAACTTCAGCACCAATACTAATCTTTCTAGAGCTAGGAAGATCTTATACGGTCTTTTGTGATGTGTCAGGTATCGGGATTGGAGCTATCTTGATGCAGGACGAGCAAGTCTTTGCGTATGGTTCTCATTAGTTAAAGCCTCATGAATGGAATTATAAGACGCACAACCTCAATCTCGCAGCGGTTGTACATGCCTTATGCTGTTGGAGGCACTATTTGTTGGGAGAGCATTTTTTGGTATTCACTGACCACAAAAGTCTCAAATATATCTTCACTCAGCGTGATCTAAATCTTAGGTAATGCAGGTGGGTCGAGTACCTGAAATCCTTTGATTTCGAACTGGCCTACACTCCTGGGAAAGGAAATTCAGTAGCCGATGCGCTGAGTCGGAAAACTTAGTCACAAGTGTTTCGGGAGTCTAATGAGGAGTGGAAGCTGATGGCCCTATTTTTGGAGATGCACGTTGAGGTTCAGGATGGTCAGGGTCAAACTGTTCTCTCAGCCTTAGCGGTGACATCTACTCTTTTGGAACGGGTCAAGGCAAGACAGTTATCAGATCAGGAATGCCTTGTTCTATGAGAAAATGTCACTGATGATGCCTCTACAGATTGGGCCGTGGATGAAGGTGATACTTTATTGTTCCGTGGGAATTTATGGGTCCCAACAGACCTCAGAGAGGAGTTGATGAGTGATTTCCATGCCTCAGCATGGGCAGTTCACCCAGGAATCACCAAAATGAATCGTGATTTGTGACGATTGTACTGGTGGCCTAACATGAAGCATGAGATAGCCGGTTTTATCACGCCTTGTTCCACCAGTCATCAGGTGAAGGTGGAACATCAGCGTCTGGAAGGGATTTTGCAGCCGTTGTCCATTCTGGAGTTGAAATGGGATGATGTTTCTATGGACTTTGTGACCAGTTTACCTAGGTCACCTCGTTGAAATGATGAAATATGGGTTCTCGTCGACCATCTAATGAAGGTCGTTCATTTCTTACCTATGTGGGATACCCTCACGGTTGATGACTTGGGAAGACTGTATGTCAAGGAAATAGTGCGCCTTCATGGAGCACCTCGTTCTGTTGTCTCGGACAAAGATCCTCATTTTACATCTCAGTTCTGGAAGGGTTTATAGAAGGCCTTGGGTACGTAGGTACTTTTGAGCACATCCTATCACCTGCAGACTAACGGACAGACTGAGCGGACTATACAGGTACTAGAGGATATTTTACGTGCATGTGTTCTCGATTTTGGAGGTTCATTGGAAAAACACAATCCTCTTGTCGAGTTCAGTTATTACAATAGCTTCCAGGATACCATTGAGATGTCTCCCTATGAAGCCTTATATGGTTGGACTTATCTCTCACCTTTGTGTTGGCTCGAAGCAAGGGAGGTAGCTTTTCTAGGACCACATATTGTGCAGGAGACTACAGAGGAGATATAGCTTTTTAGGAAGCGTATGAAGACAACTCAGTCTAGATACCAGTCCTATGCTAACAAGCACCGACGACCTCTTGATTTCGTGGTTGGGAACCAGGTCTTCTTGAAGGTATCACCCAGTTTGGGGAAAAGACGTATACAGAAGAAGGGTAAGCTTTCACCGAGGTTCGTAGGACCCTTTGAGGTGATGAAGTGGATCAGACCAGTATCTTACCAGCTTGCACTTCCGTAGAGATATCAGGCCATCCACTATGTTTTTCATGTTTCTCAGCTACGCCGATACTTTTCAGATCCGACTCATGTTTTTCATCCTGATGAGGTTGAACTGGATATTGATTCTTTCTTCGAGGAGTATCCGATGTGAATTGTTGACCGGAGTGTGAAGACACTATGTGGAAGGTCTGTTCCTCTTGTATGGGTGATATGGTAGCACGACTGGGTACAAGACGAGACCTGGGAGCGGGAGGTTGATATACATTATCAATGGACAGAGCTTTTCATTGATGACACCTCAGTACCCTCGGAAGGCCAACTCGGGGACGAGTTGCTTTAAGGAGGGGAGGTTGTAAAGACCCGACACTTTGTCAGAGGTACAAATCATTAGTTTTGCTTTCAAATCATTCCTTAAAGCTTTTGTAATGTGTGTAACATCCAAAGGAAGGTCCGAGGAGTGTCCGGGGTTTGTTCCGAGCCCAAGAGTTTGAGAAATGGACTTGCAGAAAGTGGTGCATGGCCTGCGCACGACCTGTGCATGGTTTCAAACAAACCATGCGGCCTTTAGTCTAGAGGCAGTGAGGTGCACATGGTTTGTTCACGGTTTGGGTAAACCATGCACCTAAACTGTGCAACCCTACTCTGGGTAAATTTACCATTTTACCCTTAAATATATTTTAAGGCCCTAAGACGTTCTTTTTACTTCTTCTAACGGACAGAACTGAGGGAGCCCTATTTTGAGCTCCAAAACCCTCCTCCCTCTAATTTATTGGTGGATTATTCATCCAGTATCCGATCCTCAATCCATCTAAGGCATTGGATCACCCTCAGTAAGGCTTACCTCACACACCTTTCTTTCCTCGGTGAATCTTGGTATTCGTTTTGTAATTTTACCATAGGATCATATGCCCTATTTTCAGGGCATTTGATTGGAACTCAGATCTCTTCCAAACTGCTATGAATCTAAGTTCGATATCAAGAAAACCTACATCTATAGCTCTAAGGTAGGTGGTCATGTGGTTTCCATTTTGGGTTTTCTCCTTTTTGAGTTATTATCAACGTGATGTGGTTTGTATTTCGCCAAACCCCTTATTTGTAATGACTGCTTCAAATCTAAATGACCCGTGTGGTAATTAATGAATCTAACTTGGATAGGTTTTTTAGATGAGGTATAGAATGGGTAAGGTCAACCATAGGTGTTATTCCTTAATATTTGGCATTTTAACTTTTGGATCTTAACGATATGTCTTGAAAGGGCATTTTCCATGTTAGGAGAATGAGATGACTTGGTTATAGGTTGGCTAGACAGAGATAGCATGAACCCCTTGAATGAATTGAAATGTATGTTTCCTTGAGATGTGATTATGTGATATTATAAGATGGAAATTCCATGCTTTATTAATGTGATATGATATAATATGGATTTCCTTATATATTGTAATATGAATGGTTATACCATACTGTGTTGACATGATTTTGATAACCCGTGTGTGGGCGGGAGGCATTCTTACCCCGTGCCAGATGAATCTCCATGTGTGGGAAGGAGGCATTCTTAACCTGTGCCTACCGAATCTTTGAGTAATGGGATGGGAGGCTTTCATTCCTCATGCCAGTGATGAGTATACGTATGTGAGAAGCATGGATGAGAGGCATGATTACCTCATTCTAGTGATAACCTATATCTATGTACTTATACTCTGGTGATTTGTTTAGACTACCAGCTATGAGCTGAAGCAGGTAGACCCGCCAGGTGTCCTTTTAGAACCTAAGCATGAGGGCTGGTTATTTACTTTTATTTACTTACTTGAAGTCTATTACTCACTGTTACTTGCAAACACCTATTTGGATTACACGTAGACACCGTTGGTGGTGGCCTACTGAGACTTGTCTCATACCCTACCCGGGCAGCCATTGTCACCCGTGTAGACTTTTCTGCTACATGTACTAGTAGGGGAAAGTGCCCTGCTTCAGGTTGTTGATACATATATGTTATAGCTAGAGTTCTAGAGAAGAGGACCGAGCTTGGATAAAGATGCTCATGGACTATTTTTGATATTTGTTCTCATTTTTTATTACTTTATAGCATGTTTTCCATCTATTTCCATTATATCAGCATTCCATGCATCCCTTTTGTATCAGACACTGCCTATGTGTCTTTTGTATATTTATCAGGGTTTTCCTTATTTCTATTGTTTGGTTTGTATTTTTCCATTTTCTCCTGTTTATCCATTAGTTCTGCTTCCTTTATTTAATCACTTGTTGTTATACCACTGTGTACTCTGACATGGGGGTACATTCTCTCCACTAACTTATTAATACACCCCTACTACTAGTCGTCAGCCCCTGGCACATGGTGAGACGAGCCAGAGGTCATGCGGCCAACTGGGCTCGGGGCTCGGGTTGAAGGGCAGCTGTGTCTAGGATATAACAGAGCAGCTACATCAATGTTTGGGTATGAGGGGGACCCACACCCCATGGAACATGTGGTGGTGTGATGTGGAACTACTAATTGAATAGCTGAACGAACTCTCTTGAGCTGTTTGGGGAGCTAGTGGCCACCAAGCTAGAGTGCCGCGCTAGTGCACTGGGCCGTGTCACCAGGAGGGACGCTCCTGGCTAGTCCGCTGCCCAGCGGGCTATACCCACTGTGGACCAGCCCTACCATGCCGGCCCAGGCTGGTTCAAGCCGGTCTGGGTCAGACCTGGATCGGGTCAGGTAGACCCGAATCGGGTCGGGACGGTTTGGACCAGACCCAGACCCATTCGGACCCAGTTATGCTTAAATGACCGTACCTTGAGAACCAGACATTCGATTAATGAACAATATATGGTTCTAGGATCCTTGGAAAGAGATTGTACTTTTTAGATACTCCACCTAAATTTCGGTGAATGTTAGAGTTTGGATGGGTTGGAACGTACTCAAATCCAACTGGTCCCTCGGTATTAAAATGCCTATAGCATACAAACCGGGTGTCTGATTGACATGTTTTATGTTGCTTTGCAACCCTTATCACATGACAGATCATTGGTTTACTTTATTGTGGAACTTTGTGGTGGTTGAGGTATGGTTGATAACCGGAGGAGTAAACCAGGGTGTATCTTATAGTGAGAGTTAGTTTGGTTACTCCCTTGATGACTCAAGGCATGGGTATTCCATAATCCTCTACTCTAGTAGAGACTGTGCTCCCCATTTCATGAGTATGGGTTCGTTTCCCTCTTACTGGGTTTTCTATATTTGGATTCAGTACTCCCTTATTGGACTAGGGCGTGGGTCCTCCATACATAACTCCCATAGAGTCAGGTACTCCCCTACCGGGTAGGGTGTGAGTCCTCTATGTTAGGAGTATGTACTCCCCCATCAACCCTGGGTGCATGTCCTCCTTATGCAGTACTACTGTATAGTCGGTACTCTCCTACTCTGTCAGGGTGCGAGTCCTCTAGCTTGGGATCGGTACTCTACTGACGTACTTGGGGACGGGTCCCCCACAATGAACAAACTACAAGAGTTGTACTGCCCTACTCGGTAGGGTGAGGGTCCTCACATATAGATTCGGTACTCCCCTGCCGTTCTAGGGTGCGGGTCCTGTAGCCCGGGGTTAGTACTCCCATAACATACTAGGGCACACATCCCCCACATCCAACAAACTACCCAAGTTATATTATTCTACAGGGTATTGTGCAGGTCCTCACATATGGAGTAGTACTCCCCCATATTTGAGTAGAGACGGGGAATGGGTCTTTCAGGGGAGTTGGAGCTCCATCGACTATAGGACACAGTGTAGAGGAGTGGGCCTCTACACTTTGTTTCCCTTGGTCTTGCCTCGAGCGCAAGACTATGAATGAAAGACCACTAGTGTTGGGCACTAGAGGTAGTTCTAACATAAAGTTCCCGATAGAGCATGACCTTTCAGATGTTCCATTAGGAATGGTTGAGTTATACCTAATGGAGTACATATCTCAGACGAGTACCATCAGGGATGACTAGTTCATAGAGAGTGTACTACGGATCCTTGAGTTACGCTTTGAGCCTTCTTTGGAAATCCTAGAAATGGCTCGATGTCAGGGCCATATGTTTCTTTGTGGATAGACGAGTATATTTGGTTTGAGATGTGTCTTTTGTTTTGTGCTTTTGTGATTGAGATAATTCTTGTGCTTTTCCTTTGTGGAATTCTGAGAGCCCTTTGGGGGTCTTGGGGTCCCTTTTGGGTATTGTTATACTCACCCCTGCATGGGTTTTGCCCGTACATTGTTGTGTCTTGTGCAGAGGACGGGTAGCCTTGACTGGGACTCGGGGAGCTAGGACCTAATGGTGGACGAAAATGACGATTGACATGGAGAGCAGTAGAGATTATCTTTACCAACCCCTTAGGTAGAATTCTCAGTGGATGATCTCAAGAGCTATTTTTTATTTTTAGTTGTAGTTGTATTTTTTCAGTTGGGCTTGTATTCTAGCCCCTTACTTTTAGTACACACTTTAACTACAACAGTTTTACTTCATGGTTGCATCTTGTTGTATTATATTCTGTGTGTTTCTATAGTTTTAAAGGAAATTCATTCCCATTAAAGGGAAATGACTTTTTGGTGCTATTCACCAACCCCTGGCCTATGGAAGGAGGGCTTGGGGTAGTCCTGGCATGGGCCCTGGGGACGGTTCATGACAAAGTGGCATCAGATGAGTAGGTTCTACCAATGAACTAGGACTCTGGTCTTTCTAATGGAGAAATAGTGTTAAGTGTTTTGAGTGTGGTTTTCAGTTCTGGGAGTCCAGTGTTGGTGCGGCGGCTGAGGTATCCATACACCGGGACCCTGAATTCTGATTTCTGAATTGGTGCATGAAAAAACCGATTTGGTGTGTTTGGGAAATGTTTTTTTTCTTTGATCTCTTTTGATTCAGATCACTAGGAATAATGTATTGAACGTGGCTCATCTTGATTCTCTTTCAAGATGCCTCCACATAGATAGCCATCTAGGATTCCATTGCATCACCATGAGGACGGTCCAGAGAGTGATGAGGCTTCAGTGTAGGGATTGTTTCCCGAGATGGTACCTTCGGGTGGTGTCCCAATGATACCACTTCCCATTGGTCAGTAGTTACTACCAGTTCTACCATTATAGGACACATATAGGATTAATTCCTTACACGAGTTCCATTGACCGATACCCCTCAAAATCCAAGGCGAGCCCGAATCACATGCGGCCAAGGACATGCCTGAGGTGGTGATTGAGTTTCCATCAAGCCAGGGCACCATTAGATTAGATGTTGGTCTTGAAAGTGAGCATTCAATGGGGATAAGTAGGGTGATAACAGGGTTTAGATTGCCCCTATCGTATGATGAGGTGACTTCTTCCACAGATAGAGCATCAGAACCTTCCTCCTATAAAGGGGTCTCTTTCCATAAAAAATCTAAGGGGTATGTGTTCTCAAGAGCTTCTACAGCTTCGACAGGATGAAATGTCGGTAGCTGAGTATTCATCGAGGCATATCGACCATTCTAGGTACTCGATGAATATGATACGACCGGTGATTTAGGGATCGAACCTCTGAGAAAGATGTGTTTAGGGACATCCAAGCTAGCAATATTCCTCTATAAATTCCAAAATATGTTAGGGTGTTAGAGAGAGCCATTGTGGTTGAAAAATTATTTAGCTGAGCAGATACAACCAGTGAATGTCAATAGTGGGAAAGGAGGAAACTAACGTTATTATTGGATACTTGGATGTGTAAAAATGATTCAGGAAGAGGAAGTGATAGGGAAAGATGAATCCGAAGGGAAGAAGATGTGGAAGAGGAGCTAAGAAAGAAGCAAGAGGTGGTATACATTTTGACATGTTACAAAAACCACCCCGGTGTGGCCTCCACAAGGATTAGGGAGCTGGAGGACAGGGGAAGGGAGTAGCTATATGCGGTCAAGGAGTGTGACCCAAGGGCTCCTAGAATGATTCTAGGTGTGATCTATGTGTACTACTAGATGTTGTATTAATAGACATAGGTTCTAATAATTCATTCTTGTCACAAATCTTGTTCAAGACGTAGAGTTTCTGATTAAACTGCTGACATGACCCTTACATCTAGAGATACCTTTGAGAGGAGACTCGATAATCACACTTATGTCGATGATGTGATCTGACCCTTGAGGTGATATTTTTGGTTGGAACCTCTTGGTGGAAATGTCGAGGCCTTATGATGTTAGTTTGGGGATGGACTGGTCATCCACAGTTCATGCTTATATTGACTGTTTTAGGAAAAAAGGTTGTGGTATATCTATATAATTTGAATGAGGTTTTCCTTTGATGATGAAAAAGGAAAACTAAGAAGCATGATTTAAACTCATTAATAGGAGGGAGAAACATATAACTCTTGTGTTAGCCAACCTTACCCTCGTGGAAGCATGAGTTTTTAGTTTTCAGTTTCCAAGAGTAGTGGCAGAGTGCAAGAACATCTTTTCGATAGATGTTTCCTGAATTACCTCCCCATATGGAGAGGGACTTCTGCATTGTCTTGTACCCAGCGATAACACCATTATCTACAACTGCATATTGAGTGGCTCCCGCAGAGCTCCAGGAGCTGAGAGTTAGAAGGGGGACGTAGGGGAAGATGCACTCTGTAGGAGGTCTGATTTACTGCTACTGAGTGAGGAGATAAAGCAGATAGCCCTGTTACAGAAACCATTCCTAGATAGCGATGAAGTATCTTACCTCCAGTCTATAACAGTCACTCCCCCACACCTTCAGCAAGTTCAGGAGGCACAAATTGGGGATAAAGACTGCGAGGCCCAACATGTTTAGATATCCTCAGGACAATCTCTTGAAGGATTTTCTGAAGGTGGAGAGAATTTCATCCTTCTCAAAGGATGCACCATGGTACCAATGATGCTACGAGAGGAGGTGTTGAGGGAGTTCTACACATCCCCTTTTGGCAGTATATACTGGTGTAGTGAAGATGTACCAGGATCACCAGTGTCAGTACTGGTGGCCAGGGATGAAGACTGCATAGAGTTGGTATAAATCTTATGCCGACAGGAGATGGAGACCATTAGAGTTCAAGAAGGGAGACCATGTCTTCCTATAGGTCACACCATGATGAGGATTTTAGAGATTTGGCCGGGCAACAAGATATATCTGAGATTCATCAATCCTTTATAGATTCATAGTATAATTAGCGAGCTGGAGTACTGCCTATATTTTCCCCCACAGGTGCACTGGGTGCATAATGTTTTCCATGTGTCGCAGTTGAGGACATGCGTGCATGATCCATCACACGTTATCGACTAGGGCGAGTTGTAATTTGAAAATGGGGATATTTTTAGGGAGTTCTTAGGGGATATTGAGGATAGACATGAGTGAGTCCTTAGTGAATGGCCAATCCCTCTGTTACAAGTTCGGTGGCAATACAGGAACCTCCATGAGAGCACATGAGAGTGAAAGGATCAGATTCATACTCAATACCCTCATTTGTTTGATTTGAAATTGTTTTGGATTTTGGAGTTGAAAATCCATAAGGTGGGGAGAATGTAATGACCCAGAATTTATGTTTAATTTTTTAAATATATGTAATTTTCACAAGACCACAAAATCTAACGGCACATGATTCCGAGGCTCGGAGTGCCTAGAATTATCTGTCGGAAAAGTGTTATGCTTAAAATAGAACACATGAGTAGTTTTCCTGAAAAAGTGTAATAACTATTAAATGGGTTCCCATATCAAAAATCTAAGGGAACCGTTGCATTCAGGATGGGGGATTACCCTAGGCCAGACTTAAGTTTAGTCGGAACATGCCTCTAGCATGAAAACCTAAAAATGACATAACTGTAAATAAAATAATTTAATAAAATTATTTTATTTTTCAAATGCTTATAACTCACGAATGGTGACTCAGATTAAATATCTGAGACCACCGCTGAACTCCTGATGGAATGCTTTCCTTAGGTAGAAACTTACTTTGGCCGGTGTGGGCCACCAGTGGAAGTTAGTTTTTGGCTGTAAATAAAATAATTAAGTGAAAATTATTTTATCTTAAAATCCTTAACTTCTAAATAGTAACTCAGATTGAAAATATGAGAGTAACATTGAGCTCATGATGGCGTGTTTCCCTTAGGCAGATCCTAAACTTGACCGACACCAGTCATGGGTGACTAATAATAATTTTTGAAATTTTTTTAAGGGTACGTTCAGTAAACGAGCAGGCGGTGTTTTATATCTTTTGAACCGATGCTCATTTTAAAAATCTAAGGGTAACATTGAATCCATAGTGATGATATTTTCTTAAGGGAGTCTTAACATCGACTTTAGTTGGCCAGGTGAAAAAGTTAGTTTTTACGACTTTTTCAAGAAATAATAAAATAACATTGGAATTGTTATTTTATTTCTTTTTTTTATACCACCTATTGAGCGGTAGTGGCGGGGACACCAGAGGTGTTCATACATTTAAATATTTGATATTTATTGTTAGGTTACACTTTCATTGCATAACCACCCCTCATGTAATTAATGTGGTGCATTAATTTGGTCAATTAATGAATCTCATTAATTCCTCGGTGCGTTACTCACCCTTTCCCCCCTCTATTTAAATGGAGCTCGGGGTAGAGTTTTTGACACATATTCTTCAAGAGAGGAACCTCAGGTGAAGTGACATGACACCTTCCACTAACAAAGATGGAAGCTCAAGCGGCAATGATCCGGGAGCGAAGAGTTCCAGTGGATTCGTCAAAACGTGAATTCTTCTTCCACCACCTCGAAGAATCCAATGATTCTTGAGGTAGGGGTTGTATTTTAATTCATTAAATTCCCACGATTCTTATCTTCATTATTGAATTTGTGGGTGGTCATTTCAGGGTATTTTAACAGGGTTTATCATTATTTTAATGTGATGTATAAATTACTCCCACATGTTATAAAGATAAGAAGGAGGGCGCAGGTCAAAACATCAAGGACCAAACCCTCCACCACTTGATTTTCATTATGTTCTTCGAAGGCGGGTTGTTCCAACTTGACGAAACCTTGAAACTGAGAGGCGTGCAATGACAACGACATCCCAGGTGGACCGTAGGCACGTCCGGAAGAAATAACGGACAACCGAAGCTCACCTGGAGGTGCACGGAAGATTCGCTGGTGCGACACCAGAGATCGGGGCCAGCGGCGAAGGTGGAGGCTGGCACTCACTGCCCATGGAAGAGGGCGGTACTGCGTGGCGTTGTGGCGGACCGAAAGGGGTGGTCGACAACCTGCTAACCATGTTGGTGAGGTTGCGCGCCATCCCATGTTGCGGAGGAGCCGCGACAGGAGGGGACCCACGCCCCACGGGTCCCGCAGGCCATGTGGAGGCACCACATGGTGCCTCTAATTGAAGAGCCGAACCACTATTCTTGAGCTGGTTGGGGAGTTGGTGGCCACTAGGCTGGGGATCCGCGGCAACACACCGTGCCGCGTCGCCCAGTGGGCCGAGCCCACCATGGACGAGCCCAACTGGGCCGGCCCAGGCCGGTTGAGGATAGTTTGGGTCGGACCTAGACCGGGTCAGGTCGACCCGAACCGGGGTTGGGTCTGCCCCGGCCGGGTCGGGCCGGGTCAGACCAAAACCGGACCCATTCAGGCCCAGTTACGCTTAAATGATCGTACCTTGCGAACTATACGTCCATTTGATGAAACATTTATGGTTATGGGATTCTTCGAGTGAGAGAGTCCTTCTGAGATACTTCACATAACTTTTGGAGAAAGTTGGAGTTTTTCCAGGTTGGATCGTACTCGAATCCAACTGGGCCCTAGGTATTAAAATGCCTATAGATTAAAAACTGGGTGTCTGATTGATGCGTCGTCTATTGCATTGGAACTCTTATGAAATGAAGAATCATCAGGATACTTTCTTGTGGAACTTATTGGCAGTTGAGTTATGGCTGATAACAGGAGTAGTAGAACCAGGGTGTTTCTTGTAGTGAGAGTAAGGATGGACACTTCCTTGATGACTCAAGGTGATGATATTCCTTACTCCTTTGCTCCAGTATAAATGCGACTCCCTATGTCATGAGTGTGGGTTCGTTTCCCTCTAATTGGTTTTTATATATCTGGATATGGTACTCCCCTACTAGACTAGGTTGCGTGTCCTCCGTACATAACTCACATAGAGTCAGGTACTCCCCTACCAGGTAGGGTGCGGGTCCTCTATGATAGGAGTAGGTACTCCCCTTTCAACCCAGGGTGAATGTCCTCCTTTTGCAGTACTATAATAGAGTTGGTACTCCCCTGATGTTCCAGGGTGAGGATCCTCTAGCCTAGGGTCAGTACTCCCTTAACGTACTAGGGTGTGGGTCACAAACAGTGAACAAACTACCAGAGTTGTCTTCCCCTACCGGGTAGGGTGAGGGCCCTCATATATTGATTTGGTACTCCCCTACCATGCCAGAATGCGGGTCCTCTAGCCTGGTGTCGGTACTCCCCTGACATACCAGGGCACGGGTCTCCCACAAAAAACAAACTACCAGAGCTGTACTCCCCTGTCAGGTAGGGTGCGGGTCCTCACATATGGAGTAGTACTCCCCCATCTCCGAGTATCGACGGGGAGTAGGTCCTTCAGGGGATTTGGAGCTCCCTCTATTACAAGACATAGTGTCAAGGAGTGGGACTCTTCACTTATATTCCCTTGTTCTATCATTGGGCGCCAGACTATGAATGTGATACCTCTAGTACCAGGCATTAGAGGCAGTTCTAGCAGAATGTTCCCAATGGAGCACAAACTTTTGGACATTCCATTAGGAATGGTTGATTTGTACCTGATGGAGTACATCTCTCAGATGGGTGCCATTAGGGATGGAAAGCTCATGGAGTGTGTACTCATGATCCTTGATTTACACTTTGAGCCTTCTTTATAAATCCTAGATATGGATTGAGGTTGGGGAATTTTGTTTATTTGTGGATGAGACGAGTATATGTAGTTTGAGATGTGTATTTTTTATTATGCTTTTTGATTGAGATCATGATTGTGGTTTTCCTTTGTGAAATTATGAGAGACCTTTATGGGTCTCAGGGGTCCTTACTGGGTATTGTTATACTCAAACCTGCACAGGCTTCGTCTGCACCATGTTGTGTCCTTTACAGATGATGAGAAACCTTGACTGGGACTTAGGTATCTAGGACCTTATGGTGGATGGTGGTGATGGTTGACATGGAGAGCTTTGGAGATGAGTTATACCTACCCTTCTGGTAGGATTCCTGGTGGACAATATTAGGAGTTGTTTTCTATTTTCAGTTGTAGTTGTATCTATTCAGTTGGTCTTGTATTCTGTCCCCTTACTTTCAACACACACTTTTACTACAATAGTTTAACTTTGTGGTTGCATATTGTTTCATTCTAGTCTGTGTGTTTGTACTAGTTTAAAGGTAATTCCTTCTCATTTTAGGGATATGCCTTTTTCGGTGCTAGTCTCCGACCCCTAGCCTATAGAAGGTGGTCTTGGGGTAGTCACAACACGACCCCCAGGGGATGGGCCGTGACATCCCAAGAGTCATTATATGTTATAATTTGGATTTATAACTCATGTAAACTTTTTTCTAGCCAATACAGTTAGAATTTTCTCCCCTATGGTTAAAGCTGTGAAAACTAAAACTCTAGAAAACTTTGGTCAAAAACTATATGAACTTAAATTTTAGTGCCTCCCCATAGTCTGAGCTATATGAACATAGGCTTTAGAGCTTCATGGATAACACTGATACCTCGAGTTATGACTAAATCCTATTCTTTTGTGCTTTCATAGTTTTGGAATTTATATTTGGATAAAATAAATACTATACTATATGCTATCCCACCAACAATAGTATTATCCATCAATATACATAATGCATTATTGCATATCCCCCAGAGTGCCCAAACTCTGATTGACCACCATTACATTCACTAACCCATTTTGGGCATCTTGGTTTCAATAATAAATATATTTCATGTCTAAATAGACTTCCCTATAGTGAAAAAAGGATTCCCCATAGATCAGAACCCATATGGGGTACACATTATAGAGGATTATTATTAACAATGCCTAACAAAACCCATGTTTTGAAAGTGTTCAGTGATCATCCTTAACTTTTTTACCCCACTTCCAGTATTATGGAAGCGGAACATAAATTTTGAAGACGTGTTCAATAGTCCACCACAACATATCTGTCTCTCCCTCATGGTTCAAACCATGTGGGTCATAATTTACCTTACCTACATCTTTATTTTTTAAAGAAAATACCTAACACTCTTGGTGTTACCCACTCATGTATCATCGTATATTGAATGAGTGAATAGTTATCATGTTGCCCCACCTAACCATTTCCCCATCTCACCAGGGTTCCCTTATGGCCAATGCAATATTCCAACCTTTATCCATATGACCCCTTTCTAAACTCCTATATAACACATATGATCTTCTTCTTCCCCTTTCTTTCTACATAAAGCATGACTCATGTGGGATTCGGGTTTTTATATAGACATTTCGAAACACACATAATGTACATTACAATAAGAAAATACCTCGATTCATCCTCACAATATTATGTTATACTATATAGTCTTGGTCTTGGATTCATGAACATAAAAGGTATACCACATGGTTAGAGTTCCTTGAACTTAATCTAGGAATAAACCTAGTTAGGGATATATAAAATGAAATTTTAGAAACACTAGGCTAGATATGTATAAAAATAAACTCAATCACATTATGGTCAATGATATATGACCTTAAATCATCATTATCTCTTTAGTGAAAACTATGTTACCTTAAAATAAATATCTTCAAATACTATATTTGTCTCCTCTTGTGAGAACAATCAAGATTCTTCTCATGTTTCCCATGCGTTGATATTTACACCTTTAATATTTTCCTATATTACATCCATATTACTTTCTATACCCCATCAATATACTCAATTAATTATGTTGTAACCCTAAGAGATATAGAACAATTCTTGAGAAACCCAATTTCTAGTTGACACACATTATGTCTCTTAGATTAAGATTAGATTCCCCATTCATTTCCAAATAGAATCACCTAAAATGATGGAATAGTTCCCCATTTCCTTTTTCCCATCCATGGAACATATCCTAGTGGAGTCATATTCAACATCTCCAAACCAACTACCATGATGTTATGGCACAACACCCCATGGTCTTCCTCCAATCTAGGTTAAATGTCCTGAAGGAAATTTCGTAGTAGTATAGAAGTGGAAACCATGTTTCAAATTTGGTAAATAACCATACATATCCCATTTTAACTCCATTTTTCAGTTCATGCTCTCAGGGCCAAAAAATATATTTTCCAAACCTTTTTATTCTTAAGTTAACTTACAATTCCATTGATGTTGTTCTCCTATGCACAATGTGATTTGATAGTGAAAATCAATCTTTTAGAATTACACCAACCCAATACTCTATTTTCCCAAATTTCTCTCATAGTGGTTAATGTAAAATTCCATATTCAACCAGTACAACCCTATTAATAACTCTATTATAATTTGGATTTCATTTATTATCTATTATTTTTGAAACCAGTCATGTAACATGTGGGATTATATTTTTTTAATTGATTATTTTTTTGATATGATTGAGATGAATAATTTAAAATAGGGAATTCAAATAAGTGACAGTTTTTATTACATGGAAAATTTAGGAGGGCCATCCATATATTGGGTTATTTAAATAGATATAAAAAATGGGCCTATAATTATATTTGGACCATCACCTTCTCAATATTAGATAGCCTCTCCTGAGAGGATTCAATGGAATCCTGTAACCTAGTCAGCTCTACGAGCTCCACATCTGCCTATGGGATTGCATTCACCAACCACATATGAATATACTCCTATAGAGATAAGTTTCTTTCCACTTAGGATGTATGCTTAGACAACGCATATTCAAATGGGGCCTATTATACCCTTAGATGTTCTACCTCTCACTTTTATACAATAGTGAGGTTTTCTATTGATACTCCTCTTCCTCCACCTTAACAATCTCTTTCTAAACCACTTTTAGAGTTACCATTCCATGGTTCATGAATAAAACTGTGGTCAAATTTATCTTTCACTTGTCCAAATACTCAAAATTTTCCTAGAAGTTGTGGACTATCACATAGAGGGTGTATTATTTGACCATGTCAATTCCTAGATTCACTAGAAAGTGTTGAAGGATTCCCATAAAACCACCATCTTGCCCAATGGAATGCGGGTGATAAATTTATGATTGTCTTTTAGTCCCTGTGATAGATCACCTAGTTTTTGTTATCTATTTCCAACCATGAGTCACTATATTCTTTAGGTGTAATCTTATACTCTAATAATAAAATAAATAAGATGAGATGACTAATCTACTTTAGGCCTCACATATGAGTGGTTGGGATCCATAGAATGGGGGTCTGGGTCCTCATTTTCTTCTTACAAGGTTGGAATCTTCATCAGGATCTTATTAGTTTCATTTAATATAGTTAGCTATTTACCATATGGGAACATGATAAATTTTTCTTTAATAATCAGCACTTCAAGGTCCTACAACAACACTGATGTTCTTGTAGGATCACCTAAAAACATAATATTCAATTTAGGTACAACCCTAGAATACAGTGGTTTGGATGTAGTTTTATCTTAGCCCATCAATGCATTGAGACCTTGTTTCTCATATAGGAAGGATATTGAAATGATAAACGATCATTAGTTCAAGCTATAGAAAATATGAAATTTTAGAAAAAATCACATTTTGAAGACTAATATATGGAATAAAGGTCTATGATATCATTTCCCATCAAAATAAAGTGATTCTTGAGTACTTTTTGTTGATCAGACATCACACATACTAGTGGGTCATGGATTGTGGATCCAGATGCAAGTTCCACCACAAAATCCCCCTCAATATCAGTAGGAAACACAATTTTCACCATGGATAGCTCTTCGATGATAAATTTTGGATATATGAAAAAAAATTAAAAGTGTTAGTACATATTATATTAAAATTTTAAGGTTAATAAGAGGTTGAAATAGAATTGGCGTTTACCTTCTATGCCTTATAGATAGTGAATGATCAACATACTTGGATGTTTTATGTCATCAGCAGTTTGCGATACCCCCACACTACTAGATGGTGGAAATCCCTAGACCATGGTAAAAACCATAGATTCAGGTGATACCTTCCGCACATACTAGACACTCAATAGATAATCCTCGCAGACCTTCCTTGATTGTCACTTGAAAAATGGTTCTAGAGCCTCCACACTTGAAAATTAAAATAAATATTAGAAGGATAACGTTATTATTTCATGAGGTTCTGAAATGAAATTGTGGATCTACATAGAACAAAAATTATTTTACTCTTTGTGAGTTACTCTGATTCATCTAATGGTAGAGTTTACTCACCCACAAATGAAGAATTAGGAAGCCATGCAGTGCTTCCTCAAGACTCATCATCACCAGACTCATTTATCTCTTCCTATAGGTATGTCATTTCTATGTCTGATTCCACACTTTATAGGCCTTTATAGTTTAATTTATTAAAAATTGTGTATACTCGGTTAGTGAATAGGTTTTATTTAACCCTATAGAATTCTAATTACTCAAGGTCATGGAGATGTCTGATCATTTATGACTAGGTGGTCATAGGTGCAACCTAGGATGTCTCAAACATCATTATGAGTATTCTGACAAATTTTTATGTAGATATAGATCCCTATAAATTAATATCCAACATAGAATTACCCACTTCCACTAGAAAATTATGAAAATTACGTTTGTTGGCACTATCCCAACATTGCATATGTGTTTTCCAAGATTTATGCATGATCCAGCTGTATAAATTCTATAAGCTTTTCCATGCTCTCAAACCATCTTATTGGGAATCCATCCAATTCTAGATACACCAAATTTAGGGACCTTACCCTGAAAATTAGGAGTGTTCAGATATACCATAGATGCTACCACTAACTCTACATGTGATTACCTTATCTATTGGTGTTCTCCCTTGGCTACAACACATCTTCTTCATGTAGTCCACTAAGCCTGCTCTAGTGGATCGACATAGATCAAGCAACATATCAATACTACTATAGGATATGTCTCCACCCATATTTCCCCTAATACTATACTATAAGGATGATAGAACCAATAATTAAAAGTATGATCCCCTCTCTAGAGCACCCTAAGCATGAATACATTAGATTGTTCAAATGACCATGGAGTTCCAATTCTGATAGAACACTTCTTTCTCCTATAGTGTGAGTTTCAAGTGAATGTTAAATTATAATTCATAGAAGAATATGTTGTATGGTTTACATAAATTTCCATTGTAGATGCACACAAAAAACACCTTACATTTAAAGACTACTAGGAAGGGCTCTTTCTCAATGCCACCTTAGCAGGGATCAAAAAACTCCTTGGATGGAGTTAGAAAAGGATAAAAGATGAGGTAATATTTATAACTGATCATGGTGAACAACCATGTTTCATCGATCTATAGTTTCCAAATCCTAATATTGTTGAGTTGGGAAGTCTTGAAGACTATCTCTTAAGGAGAAATTGAGTTCAAAATATCAACCTTGAAATGTAGTGCGACCCATTCATATATCAACTAGAATAAACCATAAAGGTATATGGGAATATCTATCCAATTGAAATTCACTAGTAGGCCATATAGCCTCACCAACATTGGTACAATAAGATTTATTTGGTATCCATATTCCAATAATGACACCATAAATAATATCCTAGGCCACACTCCCACATCCCCATATTGGACTTGTAATATCTACCTATTGAGGAATGCTACCATGAACACCACTGGTCATATCTCTTGGATCTATTAATTTATGTAGAATACCTATTGATTATATTTTCTCTCCTCTATGATGATATAATATGACTTAGGTCGTCCATGTTGTCATCACCTGGATACAACTTTGGCCTCCCTAGAATACAACCATAAGAAATGTTTAGAAAGATATAGAACCGCATCTTTAATGCCACATCTAGTTGAAAAATGGATTTCACCACCATAATCCAGAAGTTTCCCCAAAAAATCCCTTACAAGACATATTGTCATATTTTTATCCTCCTAGATGTTGAATTTTATGAGGAACTCATCATAAATCATGCTAAGGATATTGATTTATTTGATTTTATAGGGGTACCATAAGTATATTCTAACCTTATTAGATATAGGTGGAATGAGTTCATGTCAATATATACTAGATCAATAGTTCCGATATTAAATTTTTATGGATGTACATGTGGAACTGTGAAGTCCACATCACTTCATATATATCAACTCTATGAAGCTCATCCCAAAAATCATCACATATTTTCTCGAACCAGTCGGACTGTACACCCTCATGGATGAAATATCATCTTGATTGCAAGACCTAGTCATCCAAATATCCTGGATGACTATTTAAAATTTCCATTTGGAAAATGATGGAGTAGTGTGGTTGAAACACCTCTATAGTTGGTAGTTCATAATTGATTTTCCTAGTTCGATTTCTGAGAATTAAGAAAACTATCAAACTGTGATCCTTCATGTAATGGGTGACTATAGAAATATTCCATTAGTGATGTTTATTTATTCTTTTAAGAAGTTCCCTAGAATTTTGAGATTATTAAATTGATGAATAACATTATGTCTTAGATAAAATTCATACAATAGAAATCATCTTCTTAGAAGGTATTCCCTAATCTCCACCATCATAAATATTCCAGAATTTGGAACTGGGGTTACCCTTTTTATCCCAAATTGATACCTAAATTTTATGCTATCTCTTTCCTCTAAACCATGGAAGATTAATCACCTTCAACATCCATTTGGTGAGTTCTTATGAAATTTAAAAGATCTAGTTTGCACAAGAAAATTGTTCACAAATTCCCTCATACAAGTTATACTGGATAATATAACCATGTCCTATTCATATAAGTCTGATTCATAGAATATGGCTCATATTAATGGAGTAGTATGACAGTCAAGGATTTATCTCACATGATTTATGATGGAGGTAAAATTTACATGAAAATATTGAATAATTTAGTTCTTTACGAAGATCTCATGGCCCCCACAAGGAGCTCACAACTAATTTATAAGAAAATGGTTTACCCAAATTTCATGAACATGGGGGAGAAAAATAAAAAATTCTAGTATTTTCCTCTAAATTCAATTCCACTCTTTCTCAATAGATCATATTTTTAGGGGGTGTCTTTGGCATTAAAAAACATCATTAAAGTGGATGTGGGAGAAAAGATAACATAGAGGAGAAATTTTAGGGAAAGTACAGAAATTCAAGAAAATCCTATTTGTGTGAATCCATAACTAGAGGCACTAAAAATGTTTATAGTTTCACATTCTTGAAATATAAGTCCATTAAACATCCACCATTTACAAGATAGAGTCCTATAAATACCACTCAAAAATTCCCTTTGAAGGATCATTAATTAGTATTTTTAATTTTTATGATATAATCTCATGTAACTTTGACTTATATGATTCATACAACCCAAAACAACTCCATGAACTCCTAAAGGTGAGAAACATAGATGAATTATCTCACACAAGACCTTTAAATTATGGTCACGTTCATGAGATTTTCTTTCAGAAATCTCTTCTGTGAAGAACATGATTCGCATAAAGAGAAAAAGTATCATTCTAGTACTAGTCCTGTGAAACTCATAACATGCATAAAACCGATACCATAGTGATATACTCAAATTCATCCTTTTGAAAAATATATTTTCTGAAAAGATGAGGCATTGTGGGTCCTACCCACATATTATCTAGATTTCCTTAATGAAAAATTTATAAGCATGAATGGTGTCATCTAATTTTATCTCTAGACCATTTTCACTAAGAATGGGATGATCCATTTTATTTATTTTTATTCCTAAGCCTAGGTAATCTAAGACCTATACACTATTCACTAATAATTGTTTGGGAAATATCTATTCCTTCTTATCCCTAGTATATATTGGGAAACATAACCTTTTTATAATCCCCACATGTATCTTTTCTACTCCCAAGAAGCACCTCAAGCCTCTTATTATGTATTATTCTTGATTATGTGATCATTCATCATCCCAAAATTAATCTAATTTATGATACATGCCTCAACTATCCAACATAAAATGTTAGCTCCATTATTTCAATTTATTTTTTTCCCTTTCATGAAAAACAAATCCTTACTAGTTTACATTAAACTACAAGGATTGTTCCTATCCCATGAACTTAAACTACGCACAAAAAACCTCTTGGGGTTTGATTCTTATTTCTAGTATGATATATAGGAATCCTCTTTTAGGTTCAATACCGAAACCAAATAAACCTCACAATCCCATATCCAATTCTAGAGATGGTAAAACCAAAACATTACTAAAAATCAGTAATCCATTTAGAGATTCCCTATTTAACTTTGAACCATGAGTGTCTTGACTAGAATATAAACACATGCTTATACTTATAGGATAAGGGTTAGTAGATCCATCCCCAATAGACATTGACCTATTATTTTACTTATATGATGAGTGTAAATGGAACCATTCCTTATAAGGAAAGCATAATAACCCAATCTCATGAGCATTGGATGAGTGAACTCCCATGATGCCTCAGAAACCCATCATTCCTCATGTGATGAGGACGGGGACAAAAAAGAGACATGATTAGGGAATATTAGGTTATAAGACTAAGATACCTTGTATGATGAGCATAATATGACTTATAAGTTGAGAATAAGTAACCTATGTGATGATCATGGGATCTCACTCTGCTTCCCTTATGCGAAAAACTTAATATTCTATCATTCCCAAAGCGGAAAGCACTGAATGCCTCATGGGACATACATAGGATGCCTTATTTGATGAGAATAATAATACTTTGTAAATATAATATAATCTATCCATTATCCTCTTTGGTTGTGATCCTAATACTTTACAATGTACTCTATAATGATCAAAGAATAAAATATATGATGAAACAATCATGGAATGCCATAGGTGATGAGACTAAGTTCCATTAGGTGATGGGAACCAAATGCATCATGTGGTGAGTATGTGATTCCTTAGAAGATTATCCTAGAATATATTGGATTATGAGGAAAATATTCCCACGAAATAAATCTAATTTTTCTCAATGACCCATGTTGAGGAAGATATATCAAATTCCAAAAATACCTAATAGAATCATCTTCTCTAAAAAAGGTTTTTCACCTTTCTAATTTATAAAGTAATGTAATTAACTAAATTATACACCAAGATAACACTAGGAATGAGATTTTTGAGATGGTTTTAAATCATTATTGAGACTTAGACAAGGTGAAAAGATTCTTAGGAAGACACAGAAATCCCATCATCCTATTCTGATCAAGGAGCTAACACCATTTCCGCACATGGTAATAGGCCACCTACCTTTAGAAAGAGGGAATGAAAAACTAATATAATGAATATATGAGGTAAAAATTAAGTAATGTATCCTTTAAATATATCATCACAAACAATTTATAACTAGGAGTCAGTTTTGATAGTATCCTAAAATATTTTAGATAATCAACGAACTCTTGGTTAAGATACTCTACACCTTGATCCGAGAATAGTATCTTTATCTTCACATAAACATGATTCAATAACTAAATATTATTTTACATAAACATATAAATGGAATCAAACTTATGCCTCATTATGTAGAAATAACCATTTATATTAAATTTATTGGAAAAATTTATGATGTAAGAGTTTCCACCTCGGGCTTCTATTGGAAAAGTTCACACACTTATGGAGGAACTAATTCTAAAATATTTAAGGTGATTTCAACTTCTACACTAACTAGATATTAGGTTATCTTTCCTTGAAAACAAATATGTCATATATTTAAGGATTTTAGATTAAAAGAATCTAAATTCCAATATTGATATAATATTTTCAGACACTTCTCATTTATATGAATAAGTTGATGATGCCATAATAATGTATAATATGAGTTATGTGAATTTTATTCATTATCTATTTTCTGATAAATAATTTTCCTATTATGGTACATAAATATTGTTACGATGAATTTCCATACCATAACAGATGCTATCTTTATAAAATTAGCAATTATTATTTCCAAATTTAAAAAAAATCCATCCATGTGTAAAGTGGAAACAAATATTATGTTCTTTATTACAATAGGGAAGTAATAAAAATTCATTAAAACAAGAACTAATATAGTAAAATATGTGAGATAATAGTATCCTATAACTTGTGTTTCCAGTATTTCTCTATTGGTTGCTTGAATATCCACCTCACCATAGATGATATTCTGGAATATACTTGGTTCCTTAATTGGGATAAAAATGTTAGAACCAAAATATTTATCTAATATAAAATTTATATAAATAGAGATATTAAACTAGATAATGAGATTATTTGAAGCTTCCCCTTACTTCTTTACTGATTCACTATTTTTCTTTCATTGAACTTTATTTCCACAAGAGAAACATACTAATTTCTACTCTTTATTCTATATATGGATCTTTATCCACTTGAAGGGTAGTTCATAGGTTCCTTATACTTTGAGTTAGTCTTTGATACTTTTTCTATATCATTCATATTTTTCAAAATAAATATATAATGTTTTTCATGCTTCAAGTATTTATATTATTAGAGAATTAGATTCAAGCGATCTATGATCATCTTCTCTATATTTTTCATATCAAAATTCGCAATAAATCCTTATATTCCTGGAGTAAGTATGTAAAGTATGAGTTCTATGCATAATTACATGGTTAGCTTAAAACCTAGAATTTAAAAATGCTCAATGAATCCAATAATCATAAATACATCAGGTCTAGATGACACACCTTCACATAACATACATGTAATAATTTCCTTAGAGATATCATTCTCTCTTGTCATGCTCTCTCTTGATAGAGATCACAGAGATGAGACAACATGGTGAATGAATCCATTTCTTCATGATGCTTATGGAGCTCAATATTCATGAATGAAAACATAAGTAATTGAATATCCAATGAATCATCCAAATGTTTCTAGAAGACGTTAAGTAATTCCTCACCTGCCTCCTTGGATGGCTAATAAGGAACTAAGGACATCCATAGATAAAACTTACAATATGGGTATAATACAATTCAAAAGTACCTATCCCACTCCTAGAATTCAAAAATGGTTAATATAAAGCTTTTATCAAATATGGATCACATGGAAAGTGATTTAGTTGAATTAAATTATATTTTTTATATAAAATAATATTTTAGTTCCTTATCATGATTCTTTATTGTGAATAAATAAATAAATTTTATTAGTCTCCAACTATATTGTTAAATACATACACCCTCACCATTTTATTTTAAGTATCATATAACTTGGATATTCTTGTAGAAAGAATCAATATTTCTCTTCTCATAATATATATAAGGATTTATTGAAATTATTCCAAGGTATTGAGGTAGGAATAGATTTTTAACTACATTAAATCACTATTCCTTGTTCTATTGAGTGGAACCCCAAATCCTAAAATCATATACTCATATTTCATAAACTCTTTCCTCCAATTAAAAAAAGTCTTGTAAAGTAAACTACTATTTATTCTATCATAGTTATGTAAACCCAAAAAACTCCTTATAACCCTCTGATAAATGAAATTATCCTAATAAAGGATAAACCAATACTTTGATGTGTAGATTCATTCTAACTGAAGTAATAATAGGTGAAAACTGACTCAATATTTTATTTGGTTGATTTTAAACTCATGCATAAATATTAATTATTTTATTCTTCACATTCTTTTTAATAATATGTGGATTTTTTTGTAATTAATTTACCATTCCCAATGAAATAATTTACACATAATAAATTTATTTTATTTTATATCTTCATACTTGTTAATTTATTTAATTTATATTATTAGGTTTAATATTCAAAATAAACCACAAATCACATAAATAAATAAAAATAAAATCAGAAAATAAAATAAATAATTGATATGATCATTAGATCTTAACTAATGGTTGGTTTATTGGGAATAGATAAACCAACCTTGATAATAAGGAAAAACTACTTGAGTCGATACTTGGATAAAGATGCAACATTCCACCATTAACTAAGGTATATCCCATGTTGGTTTCACCTTATCTGGGGTCCTGAACCATCTCTTCTCCCTAGGATCCTTATCCACTGCATATGTTTACTCATTTGTAGGTGATGGGTACCTGAGGTTTATGGTTACATAAAATAAAATCATTACAAGGATGTCCATATATAATAAAGGAGTAAGGATTGATGAACATATCATCATATTTAATTTAATAAAAAATTTATCACAAAAACCATTCCATAAATAATTAAATAAAATAAACTAAACAAACACATAGTTCTATTAAGATCACAACCATTGAAAACATGTAATAAATACACATTTAAACTTACAAACAATCATTCCAACTTATTATAATTAGGACATATTAACTGGAATTAATAAATCAATAAAATAATTAATCAATTAATTATTTATCTTAATTATCCATCTAAACAGTCTTTGAGATATTATACGAATCCCATCCTAAATTTTTTTTAATAAATTAATTAAATTTAATTTTAATTTAAAATTATTTAGTATATGGTGTGTACTAATGATGTCACAAAACATGTAACTTTTCTTTGTCAGATTAAATTCAATACCATAATTTAATAGACACACAACAGGAATTATAGGAGATCTAGTATGTACCATTCAATTTCTAATTTAATCCATTTCTAGGGTTTAATACTTACATGATGTGTACAATCACATGGCACAACATGTAACTTATATTATGTATTTTCCTTATCATGAACTATGTACTTAAATGACACATACATTTACATTACGTTTCTTGATACACATGGTGTGTTGTTCCATGATTCAACCCACATCGTCTACAATATTTGTTTGACTACATGAAATGCCTTAAATACATGTGGTGAGTACAATTGGTGATTCCCATGTAGTACATGGAATGTAAGATGACCATAAACATCGTGTAGTTGCGTAATGAAATAGAAAATAATAATTCTGAATTTATTTACACTTTGTACAACATAAAAATCTTAGTTTGAAACTGGCGGGGAATAAGATATATCTCACGATTTGTACATCCAACAACACACATTGTAGTTTATTCCTCAATTAATTATACCATGTATTGACTGACAAGACATGCCTGTCTTGATATGTAAATTTAACAAGTAAGCATATATTACACAGAATTTACAACCATCTAATCACCAGGTAACACATTTTTTTCCACCCATAATGCATTATTAAAGTCACATCGTATATCTTTCATAGGTTATTATGTGTCATATGGTGTGTACCGTTAGCTACATGCCATATAATTGATATTTAGTTATGTCGCACGGCTAAAAGTCAATATGCGGTGTGTAATGACTCCACACACTTAAGATACATGGTTTTTAGTATTTTACACACATTTATTGTCGTATATGGTTACATAACATGTACACCAACTATACACCATATACTCCTTATTAGGCCATGTGGCTAGTGGAAGTAAATGAGAGATGTGTAATGATTCCCTGTACTGACCCTCACATGACATGTCTTTATAGTCATGACTCAAACATTGTGTGGTTGACCACATGTACACAACATAAAATTCTCTATTATACTCTACATATCCCTGTCATGTAGCCAGTAACCCTGAAATGTTCAAATGTAATCTTTGACCATTTTTCTTTTTATCTTTGGCTATTATTGGTTATGTGATACACAATGATCATGCTATCTTGAATTTTGAATTAAATAATGAAAAAATAGAAATGAAAATTAATAAAAAAATATTGAAATTGAACAAAAAATAACAAATAATTTTAAAATTTAATGTGACTACTTTGATACCACATAATGGTTTCGAGGCATAATGGACACATACAGATGGTGCTCAACAATCTATTTTTATTTTTATTTTTAGTGGGTAATATTTAATGAACTTGATGATGAAACCCTAGATTCTTCTAGAGAGGATCTTTCAAAATTAATTTATAATTAATTTAAAACAAGAATTACCTTAAACTGAGAATTAATTTTGAATAATTCAATTTTCACCCTTTTCGTATCATAGTAGTAGTGGAGAATCTATATGTGGGTTCATCTAGATGTATCCACACATGATCCATGAATCACCAAACAATGCACTTGGCATTCTGGGTGTTAGCACCGAGAACCTAGTGTTTCGTGTTGATTTTCATAGATCACAATAAGGAATTTCACTTGTTTTATCTTTGTTCTTAAGAGGGAGGGAGGAAAATTTCTCTATAAGGATTGAGAGAATTTTATAATCTTGTTGTTGTGAATGAATAATAAAATTCTCTAAAATGATATATTTGGGAATTTATTCTTTGGTTTAAACAATTTAATGATAAAATTCCCTTTATCTAATCATTAATTCTAGGTAAACCACATGTCAAATAATAATAATAACAATATTATTATATTCACATGAAATATTCAAAACTCAGGGATTAATAAATAATTTCCATTAGGTACTTAACTCGGATCATCTATCCTCTATAGAATTTATCAAACAATGAATAATAAAAATTTAAATAAATAATAATTATTTTCTTCTATAAATTCATTAATATTAAATTCACTAAACTCATGAATAAATATTTATTTTATTATTTATGTTTCTAAGAAATTATTTATATTAATCTATTCACTAAATTGGTGCATTAATAAATATTTATTTACTATCTTGTAAATAATAACCATGTGATTAAATAAATATTATATTCAATAAGCATGTGGATAAATGTTTGTTTTAATATTCAACCCACATATTCTAAACATGAATATATGATAACTGAATTTATGTTATCAATGATACTTTAATAATTATTATTTAATAAGTTGTGAATAATATTGATTTTTGATAATAAATTAAATATAATTTAGTGATATTTCTTATACACTTAGTTTGTGACTCTCTAAGATACTTTCTCAACGGCATTAGGTGAAGTTACCTAAAATCCATGATTAGCATATAACAACATGTTAATGAACCAAAAAAGAAATTGATTAATATTGTAATGGCCCAAACCTTCCTATGAATGTTACTATGTAATATAATCACTTTTCATGATATCTCATTAACTGAGTACCATACTTGTGTCATCAACTTATGTTCATTATTTTTTTATGCTCTAAAATGAACTCATCAAATAAAATACCATGGACATGAGTTTAATTAGATCAACTCATTGTAATTAAAGAGACAAAGATATATTAATCCATTAACTCAAAATAGAAAAACCATTACTGACTTATTAAATTAATTATAAATCAGTTGGGACACACCAAACGTATTATACCTTACCACATGCATTTTTCATCACAACTTTCATCCATGTATCAAAGTACAACATTCATCATATACATTTATAAAAATCTCTAGTGTAAGAACAAATACACATGTATACAGATATAAATTCCTACCGATACATATATCATATTAAATCCCTATTAGATGGTTTGTCCTCATAATATTTTCTATATGATATTACGATGTGGGGAATTCATAAGAATAAGTCTCACTGTATTATAAGCCTCCCACACCTGAAAGACCAATATATCCTATGTCCCGTTAAGAATATGCTATCTAGACTGTAGGATATATGTTTAAGAATATTTTCATTACATTTATTGATTATCATTATGTGGTAGTCTATTATAACCTCTCGATGTGATCAATATATAATGATATTATCACATTAATTTTACACATAATAAAACTCATCATAAGATATTATATTTTAAATATTATGTTAATATAATGTAAAAATTCAGCTGGTTGTAGGTAACTAGCTCCAACACTAATACCCTATGATTTTCCCCACACCAAGTAAAGGAATAAAAGGTAAATCATGGGTATAGGACCATTCAAAATGGCTGACTACCATTTCCCCACATGTTTAAAACAAATCAGGGGGATGAATATTAAATTATGATTATACCCTTTTTAAAAAGGGAAACAAACTCTATTGTGTACCTAGTGGTTTTCCACCAACTGATTGGTGGATCTACATTGTTTATCAAGTGATCCACCAGTTACCCGGTGGATTACCACTAGCCAATGAATGACTTAAATAGTGTTATCCTCCCGTTGGCCCCTTCCCCATGTACTTAGTGAAGTTAAACTAGGTACCTAGTGGCTCTAGGTCCTACCTCTATCTCTCAATTATTTCACCAGACAACTCAAAAATTACTATAGGATTTTCAACTCATACTTCAATAACCAAAACTAACAAATTAACTTTTTAAACATAGAAAATAAACAATTTCATTAACTAAAATCCATAAAACTCAAATTAAATTTGATTTAAATTCTCTGATACCCATATTCTCTCCGATTCACTGACATATAATGTTGTTGGTTATTACATATATACTATGTTAGTTTGGTTCACATTATTATGTAAAATATACTTTATAAGATATAATATGTGGATAGAAAGTGTTTCAAGGTAAATAATTCCCCTAAATATTGTTTAAAACATCATTAATTATCAGAAACATCTGATGATTTTGGGAAACATTTTAGAGTCCAGTAATAAACTAGTTTGGGTTTAGGGTAATATTAGTCTAGGAATTACACCATGAATGTTTAATTCAGTCTTAGTTTTTTCTTGTTGGAAAAAATTTACCTAAGGATCATTGTATTGATGTTTTATGGAAATTTTTTTCAACAATATTTTTTATTTAAAAAAATAATAATAACTCTTTATACATTGTTTTGCTGATCGATATCACCTTATATATAAAATTATAAATCTACTAATTTTTATATGATAAAAGTAATATAAAGTTAATTGTTTTAATATATAAAATATGAACTCTTTTTGGTGATTTTTAGATCATTTTAGTCTATTTTAACATATCCAAATGAATATTAATTATGAAAATATATTTTCATATAAATTTAAAGAACCTAAAATGATTGATCCATGCAAGTTTTGTTCTTACGAATCATATATTATTTTAATTTACTTTATAAAGTAACTCAAGAAACCTTAAATCCTTTCCCGTTTTGTTATTGTCCACTGATATGTTATCTTGGATTACTATATTTTATAAAATAAATTCAAGGTTAAATATAAATAATGGGTGGAAATTTCCCATTAAATCCCTCTTTACGGTTCATGCTATATTTTTACTTAAAATTTACATGACCCTACCATAGTATCAAATTCATTAAATTCAAATTAAGAAATAAAGTATGAATATTATTAGTTTAAATTATATAACATCAATATATAAATAAATGATATATTGGACATAAAACAACCAAACACAAAATTAAATGTTTATATTTAATTTAAGGTTTATATTACTTATTTCCCTTATCAAAGTGACATTAATAAATAAACATGAACCCCTTCCAAAAGCTACAATGAATTTCAATGGTAATCAATATAATATTTTTATCATCTTGAGTGGTGTATAGTGTAAAAACAACAGTTTTTTTAGGTATGATTTAAATTTAGGTTTTAGGTTTTGGAATTTTTTTGTGTTTAAATTTTATATTTTAGATGGATAATAAATTAGAGATAAAATTAGAGGATATGAGTTTTTAAGTGAATAAAATGTTCACAACAGCAGGATATAAATAATATAGTTAGTTCCACTAGGAGTTTGATGGCTATGCGCGAAGGTAAGTATTTATAGGGTACCCTCTAGAAGTCTAATAACTAAATAATAGGATCTTGGTGGTATGGACATGAGCCTCAACCTGGTTGGTGAGGAATCTTACGGGAATCCAAGAAACCTAGGATCAAATCCAGGCGGAGGTACAATTTCGGGGTTACTGTAGAAGGTACTGTAGCGGGAACTATAATAGGCACTATTTAGCACTTTAGGAGCCAGGAATTTTCCCCCGTTTGGGACTTCGGGCCACCAATTTGGTCTCTGAGTCCTTTAAGGCCATCAGGCCACCCAATCCTTTAGGCCAGTAAGGCCTTCGGGCCACCACAAGGCCTTCAGGCCACCATAAGTGCAGATGCAAACCAGACAACATAAAATGGAAAACCTCTATTGGAGGATGAGCGATGAGCTTTCACAACAACAGAAGCTACACAAATTGAAATAATTTAAGGGTATGACATTTTCCATCGGGACAAGAATGTGCATGCATGGTATAGCCTAGCTAACTATCCATGCAAAGATGGAGAGCTGATTTCATGATGAAGATGCTGGGGAGGAGCAGTTCCAAGTAGTTAGTCTGGGTTTTCTATAATGTTTGAAGCCTATGAGAAATGAATTCCTCTAAGGCCTATGAGCCATGTAATACTTACCCTACAGGCATTGTAAGGGTTCCACCTCACCCCTTGAAAAGTAGATTATAAAAAATAAATAAAAAAATGAAGGCCTTTAGGCCATTGAATGGATGGATCTTGGTGGTACACCAGGGGTCTAATGATGGTCCATCGTGACTCCGATGTGATGACCAAATACCATTTAATATAATGGGTAGTTTTTTAATTAAAATTGTAGAAAATTGGTTCCATATAGACTTTTCTATTTCAAAATGTATTTTTATATAGGATTTTCCCCTTTAGTCTCCATATCTCTCTCCCTTTATCTTATTGTTGAGATTTATCTTCAGAATCATGATATATTTATAATCTATCAGTTGTGCTATAATTATTGAGGTATGTTCATTATTTTCCCAATGAATTTTTAAACATCCCAAGGTTTTGGTAATATTATCATCTAATTCATATGTTTTATTCTATTTTTTTAAAAATATTGATTAATAACTATTTTATATCAATTAAAAATACATTATTAGAATGTATTGATTGTTAAATAAGATGTATGTATCATCTTTCATTTTCATGGTTAAGTGTTTATCAACGATTCATGAATTTGTTTTAGTTTATGTTAGTCCCCCATTAGGGTATTAGAGTGTGATATCCCTAGGGGAGGGGGTGAATCTGGTTATGCAATGTATTATCAAATTAAAATACTTTTTTCCTATAACTCCAAATACTCTAAATGGATATAGACCTCTCAACATTGAGTGTAATTTTCTATGCACCTTTTCTTAAATGCTTATCTATTTCAATATCTTAACCAACCCTTTGTTATCATATGTTCTTTATGACTCATTATACCCTATTTTGGTGTGAATATAAAAAGTAATTAGTTAAAAAGAGTTTACATGGTTCAATCTGATTAGGATATTACATGGAGCATTCAGTTGACATTGTGTTGATTTACCCAATAACTATAAATTGTACTTCTCTTTAAATGGGGTTTCGTATAGGATACTCCATGCATGGGATTCCTCCCCAAAAAGTTTATATTCAACTCATTTATTCACTAGCATATTCCATGAGATTTATTTCCATAATTATTACATGATGTATATTCAACCCTTACCTTCTTCCTTTTTTTGTATTTCCTTTTCCAGAGTGCTTTGACACCCGATTATTTGTTTTATTTTCCTTGAAAAAAAAATGACATGGATATTTATTTATCTTTATTGATGGAAATTGATACTATATCTCATATATGAAAAATTTCTAGGAGAATAATTCCATTAAAATTATAGGTTTTATCCCATTAAATAAATGATAAATCATACTCCTTAGATTAAGTATATAATTAGAATCATGATTTGATAACCTTATAAATTTAGCAACATATTACAAAACATTTTCTCCTTCCTTTAACTTGATATTACGAAATTTATTCTCTATATCAACTTGATTCTCATAAGGAAATTATTTTTTAAAAAAAATATCATTGATTATAATCAACATCACACTATTTATTTCATATAACTCCTTAGTGTTATGAATCAATGACCACTATTGATCAATGTCTCCTTTAAGATAATAAATTTCCAGGGTAACTTTCTCTCCATTTCTACTTTCCTATGTGAGAAATATATTATCTGGGGACTTTATCCATTAATCCAATTATAATTTATTTTTAGTCCCATGAATGATATCGGATTATAATGTATTAAATTATGTAATATTATTATACCGCATTGGTGATTAGAAGGATTATCCATACAGATAGGGTGGTTAGTAATGACCTAAGCCAACATCCCTAGTATAGTTCTAATTTTTTAGCACTAAATATTTATCTGGATCCAAATTCAATATATTTACAAGGAGGTAAATACTTACATATATTATAATAATGGATACGGTTCCAGTTCCGTCCACTTGCTTCCATTTCTAAACAATGGAATATACAGAATTAGATCATAAAATTAAGAATTTTAAATCATAATATATGATTCTAAATCAAATGTAATACTTAAAAAAATTGAAAATTTATATATATGTAATCTCAGATTAATAATATTAGTATCACTGTGAATATATTATTATCTTAAAAATATTTTCTTATCTTTTATAATTGGTTATAAAAAGTGTATAAATCAACCAAATCTTATCCCCCAAAGTGTTTTCTAGGTGTGCAGTCATATGCCCACTCATCTTGTACCGATGAAGATCATGTTAATAGATAATCAACCCCTTTCATTGTTTTTACCCTTAGGTTAATATATTCCACAACTCAATCACTTTACTATATCCAAACAAGGTAGTATTTTCTAAGAAAACCACAAAATATCCACTTTACCAAAAATTTATGATATTATCATCTACTTAGGATCATCCTTTGAGTCTGTCCTTAGTTTATATTCTCTAATATTTGTTTTCCAAAATTTAGTTCCCATTATTTATACTAAAATTTATTTTATACCAACAGTGACACCAAGACTCTAATAACCAATAGCTAATGGTTACTTTACAACATTTGAAAAAAAAGGGATAACAACTTGAAGGATAAAATAGTTTAGTAGTATTCGGAGACTAGATATATACATGATTCTCATATTACATCTAAAAACATGAAATGAAAATTAAAAATTATAGCGAGGACTTTATTATTTCTTCTAGTAAACCCTTGAAATTATTTATATATCCATTATTAATATCCCAGGAAAAGTAAAACAAAATAAGGGAGAGATCAGATGCTCAATAATGGAAAATATATAATAGATCCTGTCATAGAATAAATAAATATTATAGGAATAATATGGTAGAGATAATATGTAATCAAATATTTTATATAACAAATATCATAAAAGGATACTAAATAAATGGATGACATAACAACATAAATAATCATATGGATGAAAAAAAATAGTTTTATAATGATAGAATGCATAATGATGGGCATCATAATGTTACTTTAATGTCATTCTTCCAAGAAATCATATATAAATAAGTAAGGCATATGATGAATTCCCAAAATAGTTTATCTCATTAGACATAGAAATGTATCTAGGGGATATAATGGCCCCCCTACAATTATAAAAAAGTATAATATAATCATTAAATGAAAAAATGAACAAAAAATAAATACATAATCAATATAAATATTCATATTAAGAAAATAACATATGAATTGTAAATACTACCTCAATAAACAAATAATACAATATGATCATAAACCATCCATAGTGATATTAAGGGTGATATAAATAGAGTTTATCCATAGTAAAGAATAAGATTAGTCAATTGATTTTTCATAGATGAAAATAATTTAAAAATACCACTGAAATATTTTTCTTGATGAAAATACCTTTTTCATTTTGAAATCACTTATATTAAAATTTAATTAATTTCCATAATATTTGGGAAAAACATTTCGTTGAAAAGAACCTTGGAAACTTGTAAAAAAATCTTAATGGAAAGGAATAGTCATGGTGATGGGAAAATTAATTGGTGTGGTAAATGTTAAAACAAATATTCCATTGACACCTTTGTTAAAAAGTACCACATTTAGAAAAAAAGAATATTCCTTTTAAAAAATTTTATAGAAAGTTAAACAATGGTAAGAATTAATTTAATAAATCATTGGATAATATTAAAAATAGTATTGAAAACATTTTCAACAAAATATAGACATGGAAAACAATGATTCCTGATTGAATTTAAAAATAATGTCAGGTTTCCTATATAACATTTTTTGTCTTTTTGAGTGAAAAAGAAGGTAAAATGGTACTACTACTTGAAAACCATAGAAATTAACATAGTATAATAAAATATATATTTTTAGGATAGAATGATCTTATAATTTTTATATAAAAACGTAAACATAAAAAATCATGAATAAGAATGAGAATGAAAAATAAACCCTTACCTCATATCTGACTTTCATCATAAGTGATTTAAAAATCATATATAATAAATATAAATTTATTATTATTCTATAAAAAATCATATAAGTACTTATAATATAATATATAATACAATTATAATATTTAAACACCTATTTATTAACAATAAATTATTAAAATCATCATTTCTTAGTGATAAATGATTCATTGTTCATGTATGTTTTGGTTTGGTACTTTTGTTCCTTGCATTTTTTTTATTGATCCATCATATTTGGAATATTAATCATTCTATATTTGATAAATCAAGATTTATTACATTAATATACTATTAATACAACCATATATGTTCTTGAGTGCTAGTTTATTTGAGGAATTAGGTACATAGAACATTATATTGAAATAGAAATACAATGAGTTTATTGAAATATTAGTTAACATGCTCCTAAATTTTCATCATTATTCTAAAAATCAATCAGATAACCTAATGATGTACATAATAGAGGGTTGAGTCTTAAAGCCCAATAAGAGAATAAAAAAAGAATAAAATAAGGTAAATAAATAAATGTGATCCAATAGGCATATTAAGGTTACATAAATAGGGGTGAGGATCATAATGTATAATAATGAGGCATGATATAATATTATAGTATAATGGTGACATTGGAATGTAGAAAAAATATAAAACATGATATCATAAACATAAGTCAACTCTAAAATCCAGGAAAACATAACCTATAATTTTTACTATAACATCCTCTATAGAATACATGTAATATCATGATATAAAAACATTACCCAATGAATTATAGGGATATATAATTTTGAGCCCTCCCGTCACTTTCATATCTTGTACATGCAAAAGTTTTCCACATATATCATACAACATAAGGATGAATTTATTCAATTTTCATCCCATGTTTAAGGAGTGTGGGATACATAAATATAAATTCCCAATAAATTATGTATAGTTACTATAATGGGAATAACCTTGAGTGTAAATAGAGACTAGTATTCAATATACAAATTTTTTTCATGGAAGATCATAAGATAATTTTAGCAGAATAATGAGTATAGATAAAGGTTTATATAAGAGGTGAATGAAAGATAAAGTGGTCTCTGATTACTTGGGAATTATAGTGAAATTAATAGGGGTGTGTAAAAACATATCCCAACATGAATAATTTGAAATTAAAAGGTATTATATAAGGAAGGTTGTTGAATCAAAAGGAGGAGAGGATCCCTTACCTTGAGGGGATGCTTCTAAAAGAATTGGAGGATATTACTAAGATATTTGGAGTAACATGGGAGGACACCAAATATTTAAATATAGATTAATGTCTTTCCCCAAGGGTTTTTAGTTAATAGGAATGGGATTTATGAGGGTTTATATATAAAAATAGAGGATAATTCTTTTTTAGCTTAAAAAACATTGGTTTTGGTCTCTATATGATAAAGTAATCAAAATAAAAAACCCACAAATTAGGTTTCTCCTGGTTTATAAAAAAATATAAGTTATTTTCATTGGTGTATTAGTCTAAGAATCAAACACATAAAAATAATGTCTGTGGTGATGTGGAATTGAGTCATGTTTATAATAAGCTGGTTTTAAAATCTTAAAATATAATATAGATTTTGGAGGTTTCATTAATGGTTTATAATATAACCTAAAAACACATTTTTTAAAGGGGAAATATAATTTTGGTCATGTATACTCTTTATAGTATTTATTAAATCACTTTGGGGGGGGGGGTTATATGATGTCATAATACACAAAATATATTTATAACGTATTTAATTTTAACCCAAAAAATCAATTGTCTAAAAAAATTATGAAAAAATAACCATTGGAAAAGTTTTATATTCTCATTTCAAAAATAATATTTATTTTATCCAAATAATTATCTAATAATTAGAATTTTAAATTTTAAATAAAAAATGAAAAATTATCGAAAACACAAGTTTTTTGACAATAATAGTTTTACAACCATTATAAAAATTATCTTGACTTCATAAAATTATAGTATCATTTATATTTAATAATAATAATTTAATAATAATATTTTACTAAAATATAATTTATTTTAAATTTTATTGAATTCACCAAAAATATTGTCTTCATCAAAACTATATATTTACCAAAAATACAATTTTCGTTTCATCGTATCGAAATCTAATTTTCACCAAACTCTTTATGTAATAATTTAAAAATTAATATTAAAAAGGATGAGTAAAAAAATAGTTTTATTAAAAATAATTTTTAAAAATCATATTAGTATGTCCTAGATACATACCCATTTATTCCACCAATTAACACCCTAAGAGTAATGTGTATGATGGTGAGATTTTCATGGGATGGTTTGTTGAACAGGGTTTGGGCTGTGATCTTGATGGAATCAAACTTCTAGTATAAATGTTTTTTCTTACGATTCATTTGTTGAATATTAGTTTGGGATTGGTCAAGGGAAAATTCCAATGATGATATCCCCCCGTATGCTCTGATAAATGGGCATTATAGGGTATGATCCTACTAATCAAGGCCCTCGTTTACTTTGTTTGCATCAAATGGACTTTATCATAACCCTTTATTAACTAAACATAATTGTTATTGTAAAATGTATTATTATCAATGGTTATGATTCTTAATAGTCTTTTAAATTTTGATGACCATATAATAGTACAAAATAACCAAAGTAGTGCTTTTGTTTTATATAACCACATTACTTAATAATACACTCATTTATTCAAAAAGAGAATTTTATTTATAATTTCCAGTCATTAAATTCTTCTACCCTTCATAAACTCCACCATAAAAATTTTCATTTTCTACACTAAAATAGATGAGGGTAATTCCGTTTCATTACATATTTTGGATCTCATGTCTCTTCAAAAAACTTTTGGTTCCCCTATAACACTTTGACCAGGTGAGTTGTCTTGTTTCGTAAAAGATTGAATCTCTAATCTAAGAACTTAAATGATTTCTTCTCATATAAAAGATCATTTTCCAATGGTACCAAATTTGGATTCATTATATGTGTGGGGTCAGGTATGTACTTCATGAAGGGGGTTGGAGTGATAGTCTATAGGCCACTGCTATGATTTTATCAAAGATCTCAAAGGGGCTGATGCATCTTGGACTATGCTTTCTCTTCTTCCTAAACCTCATAAATTTCTTCCATGGTGATATATTAAGGAACACTTTATCTCTTTCCTCAAAATCCATGAATGATTGATGATTGTATGCATATATTTCCTGTCAACTTAGTGTGGGTTTCATATGATGTTGAATGGTTTGAACCCTCTCTAATATTTAATGGAGAAGAGTAGGTTCCATTAGGTTCCATTAGCTTCCATTAGCTTCCACTCTATAACTCCATCTTAGTATGTTGGACTCTAACACCCTTCCCATATAGAGTCTCCTAAGGTTCCATTTGAATTATATAATAGAAACTATTTATATATGAGAACTTAAATGGGGGAAGGTGTAGATACCAAAATACTTTGGAATCCATTGAACATGATCTCATCCTATCCTCTAGAGTTTGAATGTTTCTTACAGACTGACCATCCGACCAAGGGTGATAAATAGTACTGAACGTTATCACCATATCAAAATCTTATTGAAATATTCTTCATAACCTCAAGGTAAACCTTATATGTCAATCATATACAATAGAGAGTGGAAATACATGTTGTTTTCCCACTCAACTTATGTATATCTTGGTGATTTTGTTACGAGATAAATCATCCTTGATAGAAATTAAATTCAATGACATGGTAAGGTGATCTACTTCCACCCGGACATCATTATTACACTTATCTAGCCCAGGGATTCCTATGATTAAATCCTTGTGTTTTTCAAATTTCCATAGTGGTATGGGTAAGGGTTTGATCATAACCTTATACTTATATTATACCACATTTACATACTGGTATACCAAGCATCGAGATACAAACTCCACAATATCTTTTTTCATTTTATCCCACCAGAAGTTTTATTGAAATATCTATAATTCATAGTACTTACCATATAAATAGAGAAGAATGAACTCTATAATTATCTAGAAGTTACCAATTTATCTATGTTTTTATGGGATTCATATCCGAGTTCCAAACTTTTTAACCCCATATTCATCAAATATGAAGTCTAGAATATTTTCCACCTTCTTATATAGCAATTCATCGTCAACTTACACCCCCTTGATCCAATATAGAATGGAAAATTGAGAATTTATTAGATAAAGGTAATATAGAGATCCTTTTATAATTCCCATGTCAATCCATTGAGTTTTGATGAAGTTTGTATCCCTTGTAATCCTCATCATTGATAGAGTTGTGGGATCTTTTCTACTCAGAGAATCCTTTACTTTGTTTACTTTCCCAGGATGGTAATGGATTGAAAAATAATAATCCTTTACTATATCATACCCTATTTATTGGTGTGTATTAATATCATTTTCTGTGAATATATACTTATGGATTTTTTGATATATAGATATATGTCACACTTTTCATTGTATAGAAAATTTCACCACATATTCAATGTAAAGATCACTATAGACAATTATGATCATGAATTGGATAATTATTATCATGGATATTTAATTTGTTGAAGGCATAGTCTATCACATTGTTTTATTTAATGACTACACAACCCAATATCATTTTAGATGCATTGCTGTCAGTATAGGTGCAGTTATTTTTCTTTTCTTCAACTCTTTAAGGACTGATTCGAATTCATCAATAGAGAAAAACTTCAAACCCTTTTCATTTATCTTGGTTAGTGGGGTCAACATTTCTGATATTTTTCTCATAAATCTATAATAGTGTCAAGGAAATCTAAGGAAACTTCATATTTCTATCATAGATGTTGGTCTTATCTATCCTTAAATTTCCTCAATTTTTGATGGATACATAGATATCCCTTTTCCAGTGACAACATTCCACAAGAAAGTTATTTTCTCCATCTAGAACTTACATTTACAATAATTCACAAATAACTTTTTCATTCATGAAGGCTCTAGTACATAATTAAAATTATTCTCATGTTCCTCCTTACTTTTGAAGTATATAAGTATTTCATCAATAAAAACTATGATAATTTTATTTAAGAAATACCTAAAGACTCTATTGATAAAATACATGAGCATTTACAGAGAATTAGTGATTCTAAATGGGATCACAATTAACATGATGTTCATGTACATTGTATGAAAAGTGGTCCGGAGGATATCCTCCTTCACCATTACATGATAATACCCCGAATGAAGATCCACCACCGATAAGTATTGGGATCTACATAGTTGATCAAACCAATAATCGATACATAGAAAGGGATAATGTTTTCTCTATCAAGATCTTATTATTCCCATGGTAATCAATGTAGAGGCACATTAAAACGTAATTTTTTTATAAAGAGGACTAGTGTACCTCATGATGAAGCACCTAGGCATATAATGTAGAGACCCGAAGCTTGATGTACATGGGCATTACATTACTTTTGCGGAATACTTAGTACATAACAAAAACACACACACAAGGATCGTAATAGTTTAGTGTCTTTGGAAACTCAGAACGTAATCTTCTAATCCTGGTGAAAGATCTTCAACATCTCCTATAAAGATCTTCCTTTTTTTATACCTAAAACCTTTCTTTATATCCTGGGGAAAAGTAAACATAAAAGGGTGAGATCAAATGCTCAGTAAGGGTAAACAAAAGAAATATCAATCACATCATATTCATAAGAACATAACATTTTGGAAATCTTAACCTGCAAAAGAGAGCATAATTTCATAACATGGAATAAATCATGGCAGTGAAATGTAATCAAAATAATCATAACTTAAAACATGAAACTTTGGGTCATACACACATAATCATAGAGAATCATTTCTTGTTAGTCAAGACTCATTTCCAAGACTATCTTAGTGGACAAAGTCCCTTTATGAACCGAGTCACCCTCGTTTTAGTCATGTTTCACTGAACCGGTATAACCTACCGTTCCAGCCATGCCTATCTCATGAGATATAAAATCTTTACCCAATTCATTGGAGGGAGATATAGGTCCCACCCATCTCATAATGATACCATTCTTATGTGTGCCACAAAATCATAAACCATACATCATTTCATAACTCATGTAATAAAAATGGGATTCTTAAACAACATGACGTCATAAAAAAATTCATATAAGATAAAGGAATTCATAAAAATAATTCCATCAAAACATAATCAAATCAATGTAATAATAGGGATAAAAACAGAACCCTATATTATCTTAGATGGAAAATAATTTTGATAAAACACTTGAAATGAATTCTTGAGGAAAATATCCTTTCTTCTTCAAAAACACTTTTCCTTTCTTAATATGTCATAAAATTATAAACTAAAAGAAGTTTATTAAAAATAAACTTGAAACTTTTAAAGGAAGATTCTTGGAAATAATGTTTTAAAAATCCATTCATGCCGTATAAGTTAAAAAAAACATTCTTCGTACTTTTGTCGGAAAAGTCAAAAGTACCTCGTACGAAAAACGTCAAAAGATTCCTTTCATATCTTTTACAAAAAACTTACCAAAGGGTAAAATTGGATATAAACTATTGTAGAAGGATGGAAATAATATTACATATTGAGGGAACATGGATGTGGATGATAAAATACACCCCAGTAATTACCAAAGTAAAAACAATCTCGGATAAAAGTGAGATTGTGATATTTCCCTTACCTTAGGTCCGATTTGCTTCGTAAGTGTCCGAACCTCCTGTATAATGATTTAAATAATTTAATTTAATTATTACAGAATCATATTCATTGTTATGATATCATATATGGTTCACTTATGACTTTATATTACCCGTTCTTTTGTAAATTCCATGTTAAAGAGCGTTTTGGGTAAAATTGTTTCATTTATCGTAGGTGTTTGGACTTGTTGTTATTGACATTATTATTACTTATATCATGATTTACTTACTTCCAGAATATAAAATATGATTTATATATCATATATATTCAGTATATATATATATATATATATAATAGATAGATAAATGAAATGAAACACACCGTTCATGGAGACGGTAGTCCGTACGTACGCATGAACGTTGTTTTCCTTTCCTTATTGTCTTGAATGGAAGTAAGTAGATGACATATATATATACATAAATCCAGTAGATTTACCATGTCATATATTTCATGATTACTTATTATATATACTTTATAATCATTCATGAATGGTTAAAGTGGAGAATGAATCTCATCGCGTCGTGGAGACGGTAGTCCGTACGTACGCACGAGCGATGATATCATTCTCATGATCGTGGGACTGTATTGGAGTGTATGTATAATATTTCAGAATCAATATCACTTTATAATAGTCATATATAGTCATCATTTACACCATTATACCCATCCAAGTAAGGTGGTGGTGGAAAATAGATTACACCACGGCGTGGAGACGGTATTCTGTACGTACGCACGCGCGGTGATTTCTTTTTCCGTAGGATGGATAGATGGTGAAATAGGGTTGTTTCATACTTATAATAACATATCAGTATATTAGTGATACTGATGTTATTACTTCATAATGAAACAACTAAAGAAAAAGAAGTGGAAGAAGAAATAAAGATGAAAGAATCGGTAATGGACATTACCTCTTCTTTGAAGTGCTTCTTTGAGACCTTCTTTTAGGTCACTAAAATTGGTATTTGAGGAAGACCAGAACCTTTAGGATGTTGCTAGGGAAGTGGAGAAGATAATTTGTCAGGGGTTGGCAGATCTTGAAGGCTCAAAGTTGTGTGAGGAAGAGAGGGAGGAGGTGCCCTTTTATAAGGGAGGAGAGGGGCACCTTTGGAATAACTAAAAATATTATTTTATTATAAAGTCAAGTTCGGTTTTAAATAGCTAAAAATTGATTTATTTCGAGGCTAAGGTGGGGATGGGTCGAAATACTCTCATCCAATAGAATTTAGACAAGTTTAGGTTCCTATTGTAACCTTATCATTTAGATTTAACATTAAGTTTAATAATTTTACTTTTACCGTGTCTTCTTGTGTTCTTAAACTATAAGGTTAATAAACATACTATAAGAAGCCAAAAGAACCCCAAATTGTTTATTATTAATATATATAACCTTATTTAAGTCATTTGGCCGAACCTTAGATTTTTAGGAATAAAATAACAATTAATAATATAATATTTGTTTTAAAAACTATTTTATGTCAATTTTGACACTATTTAGTAATTGATTTTTGTGAAACTCCTAACAGAATGATAAGTTCGAAAAAAGTTAATTAAATCAATACTAACATGTCATATTAACCTATAAAATTAGTGTAATTCATAAAAAGTCTCAAATTATATTTATTTGAGTATTTATAACATCAATTATGTCAATATTTTCTTAAAAAGGTAATTACTGCATCATGGTTGTGTCATAAATAAATTAACTTATTTAAAGTATAAAAATTAAAAATAAAATACCATTATTTAGGAAATCTTTTTATCTTTCTAATGAATATTTATAGTCGAAATTATATTATGTATAACCCTATATTAAATTTTTTTAATAAATAAACTTTGATTTTAACTCTTAACTCTTCTTTGAATTAAATAATAATAAATGTCCTAATCTAATCCAAGTGGGCCTAAATGATAATATTTTACACTTAAGGTTGTTTTTGGTCAATATAAACTTGTCCAATAGGATTAGGACATGTGTTAGGGTAATATTAATATCATTTTTACCCTTAATTACCCTATTTACTTTTAACCGTGGTAAATAAAAGTAAAAAGTTACTATTCACCAAAAATTATTTTCATCTCATTGAACCACATTTTACTTACTGACATGAACCGTGTCTCTCGGATTTTTGAAATTCCACTCACAGAAGCGGTAAAATTATGTTTTATGAACAATTCAGTTTTTTTTAACTACCACTTAGTGGTTTCACTATTCATCAAAAATTGAAAGTTTTCAGAAAAATACCAAAAATTAGGCCTAAGCTATATTTGATATTATGAACTCAAAAATGATTTCTATTTTACCAAATTCAAAACATATCAGTTGCATTAATTAATTTAAAAATTAATTCCCGTCGTCAAAACAAAAGGCGTGTTTTTAAGAGATAATAACTATCAAAAGATTGACACTTGTTTATAACTGGTTTAAATGTTAAATTACATCCAATGACCAAAATTGTATTAAATTGTAAAAATATATTCTAAATATACTTTAAAACCACTCAAATTAATAATTTATCACTATTAATTATTTCGATTGAAAAAGTTGTTTTTAATTAAAATTTAGTAATTTTCACTATTCATCAAAATATGAAAGTTATCCGAAAATCACCAAAATTTCACCCTAAGCTAATTTCGATATTCCAAATCCATAAATGAAGTCCATTTTGAAAAATAAAATTTACAAAATTTCAAAAAGTGGTTATTACTATTCATAACGGCTAGTTTTAATAATATCTTAATAGTATATCGTTGTTTAGCGAAACTTGGTGTTGCGTACAACACATGCTATCGTGGAAGGTCGTGATTGCATGTAATTAAAGCCAGGTCAGAGATGTGTGTTGTGAAAGCTCCTTTTGGTGTAGCGTATAACACAAGACAATAATGAAATTAAAAAGAATATTTTTCATAAAATCTCGGGGTGTTACATTCTACCCCCCCTTAAAAGGAATTTCGCCCTCGAAATTCGTTGGGGTTATAAATGGTTTACTATTCGAATTTTTTTTAATCGAAACCCACATCGTAAAAAGGAATACCAAAACCAATCTTTAAAAACAAAAGTATGAAACGTAACTGTTACCCAAATAAACTAATCACTGGGTTTCCACATAGGTGAAAATATGGATATGGAAGAGAAATCTAACCATCATGTTCTGATGGAGAGTGGTAGAGAACATGGCTATGGAAAAGCTAGCAATCACAAATCCATAAATTTGTGACGATCTAAGGTACCATCTGATTAATCAGATATAAGAGCACTAGGACAACATTTTTGGTTTTCAAGATCGTTTCCCTAAAGTTGAAGAATTTGAATTAGAATAAATACTTTCTTTATTTTGGTACAATCTCACTGTTGTTCGTGCCTTGAACAATTTACACTTCATCTCTTAAATAAATGAAGTTGAATTTGTTATTCGTGAAGTGTTAGTATGACAGGTCATTCCATCTGTCTCAAACAAAAGGTTAGAAAAAGTTATTAAATATACATAAGTCATTCTTTAGTGAGATTAATCATATATGGATCCTAAAATGGACTTATACTTCATATATCATACCGCTTAATAAAATAAAACTAGTTTCTACTAAACAGGGACTTCCTGTAGGCCAGTGGTAGGCGATAAAGGCCAGTCGCACTTCGGTTGTGGGTTTGATTCCCACGGCCTTGTCCGACGCGATGGGTTGTCGCCCGTCCTGTATGTTTTCCTTTTTCTAAAACTATATTACTATAACATCCCATCAATAATATCGAAAAACTTCTATCCTTAAACAATACTATCTTCTGCCCAACATAATCCATTCCAATCTTTAGGCTTATCCATAATACTGCAGTCCACTCTCATAATATAGTGAAAACAATTACCAGAGATTTAATACCATCGTTTATCCCCATATATCATAAGATATGTCTTGTTGGTCACATTCCAATCATGTGAATACCTTAATCATGTATTCTCTTGAAAAATGAATACCAATTAAACCTTAGTGAAAAAATGAATGCTGTCAAAAGTTAACTCTTTCCACATACCAAAATCCAAAAATTCTATATACTCAAACCATGATATCACTTAGTCCTTATATCAATCATGAGCTCATGAATACTGTCAAACATTTCATTTTCTCTTTATCACTTCATTATGCGCATATCATCCACTTTCCAAAAAATATCTGAATAACCTTTCATTGTTACTCATACCATTCATCATAAACTTTCAAAACTTAAGGAAAGAAAATAGTGTAACAATCCTTAGATGTCTTTTTATTCTATAGTACGACATTACACTTGATAAACATGTAATCATTCCACTACCTTCTTAAAACATTGACCGAGCTTCAACAATTCTTTCATCTCACATATCATTTGTAGTCTCTTCATCATCATCAACATAAATACTTCCCATACGACTATACTGATTATCTTCATGATACTTTCCCTTAGGGAATTGGTTTGCATAATGCCCGTACATTCCACATTTAAAACATTTAACCATTGTTGATGTCGTAGCAATACCATTATCCTCATCCATGTTGTTAACTGAACCTTTTCCTTTGCACTTACTTGCTTTGTGTCCTTATTTTCCACACCCAAAGCATCTTCCAGTTCCTTTGAAACATTCTCCTTGATGCCTCTTCCCACATGATTTACATTGGGGAAATTGAACTTTCTTTCCTCTATGATCATCATGAAACTCCATCTTTCTCTTATTAGCCGAGTCAGGAAACTTACCAAATGTTACTTTATTGATCATATTATGAGATTGCTGATTCGGCATAATAATGATGTTTGGACTTCGAAATCCCATTTCATTATGAAGAATATCATTCCATTGTCCATCATATCCTCCATTATCGCGAATCATCTTGTTTCCAGCCATTTTCTAAAACCCAAAAAAGAATAGTGTGAGAGGCAAAAATCATGCTAGGGAAAACAACATAATAAAGGTGGAGTATCCTCAATATCTAACATATTAGGTTAAATTCTATGATTGTTACCGTAGTTCTAGGACTGTATCCTATACGTATACTTATCCTTAGGGACATCCCTAGACATACCTTATAAATATCTCTAGGGATCTCACTAAAGTTCTCGCATCCTAGTTTCCAAAGGTTGACTAAACCTTTCCTCTGATACCAACTGTAGAGACCCGAAGCTTGATGTACATGGGCATTACATTACTTTTGCGGAATACTTAGTACATAACAAAAACACACACACAAGGATCGTAATAGTTTAGTGTCTTTGGAAACTCAGAACGTAATCTTCTAATCCTGGTGAAAGATCTTCAACATCTCCTATAAAGATCTTCCCTTTTTTTATACCTAAAACCTTTCTTTATATCCTGGGGAAAAGTAAACATAAAAGGGTGAGCTCAAATGATCAGTAAGGGTAAACAAAAGAAATATCAATCACATCATATTCATAAGAACATAACATTTTGGAAATCTTAACCTGCAAAAGAGAGCATAATTTCATAACATGGAATAAATCATGGCAGTGAAATGTAATCACAATAATCATAAATTAAAACATGAAACTTTGTGGCATACACACATAATCATAGAGAATCATTTCTTGTTAGTCAAGACTCATTGCCAAGACTATCTTAGTGGACAAAGTCCCTTTATGAACCGAGTCACCCTCGTTTCAGTCCTGTTTCACTGAACCGGTATAACCTACCGTTACAGCCATGTCTATCTCATGAGATATAAAATCTTTACCCAATGCATTGGAGGGAGATATAGGTCCCAACCATCTCATAATGATACCATTCTTATGTGTGCCACAAAATCGTAAACCATACATCATTTCATAACTCATGTAATAAAAATGGGATTCTTAAACAACATGACGTCATAAAACAATTCATATAAGATAAAGGAATTCATAAAAATAATTCCATCACAACATAATCAAATCAATGTAATAATAGGGATAAAAACGGAACCCTATATTATCTTAGATGGAAAATAATTTTGATAAAACACTTGAAATGAATTCTTGAGGAAAATATCCTTTCTTCTTCAAAAACACTTTTCCTTTCTTAATATGTCATACAATTATAAACTAAAATAAGTTGATTAAAAATAAACTTGAAAAATTTTAAAGGAAGATTCTTGGAAATAATGTTTTAAAAATCCATTCATGCCGTATAAGTTAAAAAAACATTCTTTGTACTTTTGTCGGAAAAGTCAAAAAGTACCTCGTACGAAAAACGACAAAAGATTCCTTTCATATCATTTACAAAAAACTTACTGAAGGGTAAAATTGGATATAAACTATTGTAGAAGGATGGAAATAATATTACATATTGATGGAACATGGATGTGGATGATAAAATACACCCCAGTAATTACCAAAGTAAAAACAATCTCGGATAAAAGTGAGATTGTGATATTTCCCTTACCTTAGGTCCGATTTGCTTCGTAAGTGTCCGAACCTCCTGTATAATGATTTAAATAATGTCATTTACTTATTACAGAATCATATTCATTGTTATGATATCATATATGGTTCACTTATGACTTTATATTACCCGTTCTTTTGTAAATTCCATGTTAAAGAGCGTTTTGGGTAAAATTGTTTCATTTATCGTAGGTGTTTGGACTTGTTGTTATTGACATTATTATTACTTATATCATGATTTACTTACTTCCAGAATATAAAATATGATTTATATATCATATATATTCAGTATATATATATATATATATATATAATAGATAGATAAATAAAATGAAACACACCGTTCATGGAGATGGTAGTCCGTACGTACGCATGAACGCTGTTTTCCTTTCCTTATTGTCTTGAATGGAAGTAAGTAGATGACATATATATATATACATAAATCCAGTAGATTTACCATGTCATATATTTCATGATTACTTATTATATATACTTTATAATCATTCATGAATGGTTAAAGTGGAGAATGAATCTCATCGCGTCGTGGAGACGGTAGTCCGTACGTACGCACGAGAGATGATATCATTCTCATGATCGTGGGACTGTATTGGAGTGTTTGTATAATATTTCAGAATCAATATAACTTTATAATAGTCATATATAGTCATTATTTACACCATTATACCCATCCAAGTAAGGTGGTGGTGGAAAATAGATTACACCACAGCGTGGAGACGGTATTCCGTACGTACGCACGCGCGGTGATTTCTTTTTCCGTAGGATGGATAGATGGTGAAATAGGGTTGTTTCATACTTATAATAACATATCAGTATATGATTGATACTGATGTTATTAATTCATAATGAAACAACTAAAGAAGAAGAAGTGGAAGAAGAAATAAAGATGAAAGAATCGGTAACGGACATTACCTCTTCTTTGAAGTGCTTCTTTGAGACCTTCTTTTAGGTCACTAAAATTGGTCTTTGAAGAAGACCAAAACCTTTAAGATGTTTCTAGGGAAGTGGAGAAGATAATTTGGCTGGGGTTGGCCAAGCTTGAAGGCTCAAAGTTGTCTGAGGAAGAGAGGGAGGAGGTGCCCTTTTATAAGGGAGGAGAGGGGCACCTTTGGAATAACTAAACATATTATTTTATTATAAAGTCAAGTTCGGTTTTAAATAGCTACAAATTAATTTATTTCGAGGCTAAGGTGGGGATGGGTCGAAATACTCTCATCCAATAGAATTTAGACAAGTTTAGGTTCCTATTTTAACCTTATCATTTAGATTTAACATTAAGTTTAATAATTTTACTTTTACCGTGTCTTCTTGTGTTATTACACTATAAGGTTAATAAACTTACTATAAGAAGCCAAAAGAACCCCAAATTTTTTATTATTAATATATATAACCTTATCTAAGTCATTTGGCCGAACCTTAGATTTTTAGGAATAAAATAACAATTAATAATATAATATTTGTTTTAAAAACTATTTTATGTCAAATTTGACACTATTTAGTAATTGATTTTTTTGAAAATCCTAACAGAATTATAAGTTCGAAAAAAGTTAATTAAATCAATACTAACATGTCATATTAACCTATAAAATTAGTGTAATTCATAAAAAGTCTCAAATTATATTTATTTGAGTATTTATAACATCAATTATGTCAATATTTTCTTAAAAAGGTAAAGACTGCAACATGGTTGTGTCATAAATAAATTAACTTATTTAAAGTATAAAAATTAAAAATAAAATACAATTATGTAGGAAATATTTTTATATTTCTAATGAATATTTATAGTTGAAATTATATTATGTATAACCCTATATTAAAATTTTTTTAGTAAATAAACTTTGATTTTAACTCTTTTAACTCTTCTTTGAATTAAATAATAATAAATGTCCTAATCTAATCCAAGTGGGCCTAAATGATAATATTTTACACTTAAGGTTGTTTTAGGTAGATATACACTTGTCCAATAGGATTAGGACATGTGTTAGGGTAATATTAATATCATTTTTACCCTTAATTACCCTATTTACTTTTAACAGTGGTAAATAAAAGTAAAAAGTTACTATTCACCAAAAATTATTTTCATCTCATTGAACCACATTTTACTTACTGAAATCAACCGTGTCTCTCAGATTTTTTGAAATTCCAGTCACAGAAGCGGTAAAATTAAGTTTTATGAACAATTCAGTTTTTTTTAACTACCACTTAGTGGTTTCACTATTCATCAAAAATTGAAAGTTTTCGGAAAAATACCAAAAATTAGGCCTAAGATATATTTGATATTATGAACTCAAAAATGATTTCTATTTTACCAAATTCAAAAAATATCATTTGCATTAATTAATTTAAAAATTAATTCCCGTCGTCAAAACAAAAGGCGTGTTTTTAAGAGATAATAACTATCAAAAGATTGACACTTGTTTATAACTGGTTTAAATGTGAAATTACATCCAATGACCAACATTGTATTAAATTGTAAAAATATATTCTAAATCTACTTTAAAACCACTCAAATTAATAATTTATCACTATTAATTATTTCGATTGAAAAAGTTGTTTTTAATTAAAATTTAGTAATTTTCACTATTCATCAAAATATGAAAGTTATCCGAAAATCACCAAAATTTTACCCTAAGATAATTTCGATATTCCAAATCCATAAATGAAGTCCATTTTGAAAAATAAAATTTACAAAATTTCAAAAAGTGGTTATTACTATTCATAACGGCTAGTTTTAATAATATCTTAATAGCATATCGTTGTTTAGCGAAACTTGGTGTTGCGTACAACACACGCTATCGTGGAAGGTCGTGATTGCGTGTAATTAAAGCCAGGTCAGAGATGTGTGTTGTGAAAGCTCCTTTTGGTGTAGCGTATAACACAAGACAATAATGAAATTAAAAAGAATATTTTTCATAAAATCTCGGGGTGTTACATATAATCCATTTATCGAGGTTTTTCTATAGTTGCTTCTTCATCTCCTAATGTTCAAAAATTTCTATTCTATAGGGAGTCTTGTATATTGGTAAATATATATATAAGTTTTATTGATAACTCAATGCCTTGAATAGGAGAAATACCATAGAATAATTCTGGAAACACATTAGTGGATTACTTCATAATAGGAATGTCTTCAAAGATGATATTTTCTTTAGTCTTGATCAATTTAACTAGATACACTTTACATCAAAGAAATAATATACACGATTGAGATGTTAGTACCAAATAAGATTCATCCTCCTCCTCAAAAATTAATATGATTATAGGATTATTCATGATATGAAGGGTTATTTTCATCACTCGGTAATTTATGTTGGATCTATACAAGGGAAGCCAATCCATAGTCAGAATTGATTAAAATTATACAAAAGGGAGTGTTAGAAGTTTTTTTGGGAAATTCAACCCACAAATTTGGATATGGGATGAGTTATATGCATGGGATGCAATAATTGTCCCATTCTCCATCTTCTTCGATGACTCAAATTATATGTTTTGAGGTGGTGTTTGAGTAATTATACTAAACTTTATTGATATGAAAGAATGTATAGAACAAGAGTTAAAAATTAAATTTTATATTCTTTAATGAATAACCAATATACTTATCACCATTTCACTAATGGGATCCTTCTCAATAGTTTTGATTGCATAAAAATTCCCTTTATCTCTAGGCTTGGAGTTTGTTGTCATTTGTTGTCATTGAAAACAATTGGCTTAAGGAATTGGTTCACATGGTATCAATTTTTCCTTATTGTTTAAAAATTTTACAATAATAAGAGGGTTGACCATAGTACTCCATTATCCATCACATTAGTGGGTTTATCCTTTCAATAATTACTTGCTAGGTTCCCCACCTTCCTGCACCTAATGCATTTCCATTTCACCTTTAACAAATTTATGGGATTCTTCTTCCCACACTTATGAAAAGTGAGATGTAATAATTTATTAACATAATGAGATTTTTCCATCATACCTAAAAGATTAAAATCCATTATCTACTTCTTATATCCAGTATCAAGAGACACTTGATATCCTCCCATCTATATTTTTACTTTGAGGGAACATCAGACAATTTTCCCATATTTTTAAATTCCCAAATGGAAAATTATTTTTTAGACTCAAATTTATCCCACCAAAGAAGTGTTCAACATTAATTTCATGGTTAATTAGAAATATAAAGGTTTATCTTGTAAGTACTTTGATGTTTTACTTTTACTCCCTAAGTTATTTGTCATCCATTTTATTGTGGATAAGGAATACCCACTTTATTTTTATTGAGAGAGTGAGAGGAATGTATTTGTTAATTTTTTTCTAAAATTCCTTCCACTCCATACATTTGACCTCCTACATGGGATTTGTATTTGTGACCAGATTACACCACTAGTTATATTATCCTTTTATATGATAAACAACAAACATGAACTTATTTTACTCTGAGCAATGAATGATGAAGAAGATCTATTAAATGAAGTGGATTCATTGTTCAATGTTTAAATGATAAGAAGAACCAATAAACTTTGACAGTATTGGTCCCATAAAAGTCTCAATTGCAACTTACTATTTATTTTGGGGATTTAGGAATTTATCCTAATTCCTATTTCTATTCAAAAAATTATTTAATTAAAGAGTATTGTAATGACATTTGCGCTTTCAACTCTCATTAGAATGGGTTTCTTGTTTGTGAATTCATTATATTTCCCTTCACATTGGTTGCTTACAAGGTTCCTCATATTTACATCCATTATCTAGAATACCTATAAAATTCAGCATGATTATTTTTAAAATATTAGAAACATAAACAAGAAACCATGAAAATTAAATTCATAACTCCTAAATGATATATATTCCTCAATCTATAAATTTATAGTTTTCAATATTTTTTTCATCATATATTTCCAAATATAAAATAATTTGAGAAATTTGTTACCTTCGTAATAGTTAATAGTGTTCTTTAGAATTCACTAATCAATATCACTTGGGTGTGTCGAACCAGGTGTGTAAAAAGGCTCATTTTCATGCACTTGGTGATGATTGATTCTAACTTGATGCACCCTTTTTGTGTTTATTAGTAGAAGGTACAATTGTTCCAGAGCCACATCCTTTTTTTGTTTGTATATAGTTATGAATTTTATTTGTAACTAATTACTTCATACATTATGAATATTTAGGGATGTTTTCCAACATTTAGTCTTATCCATAACCATTCCAATATATTTTTCTAATCCCATTCCAAAAAATAATTAGAACTTTATCTCATACTAACTATGAAAAACCATGTATTATTACACCTTAATTTAGGATTTATTACATAAAGATAAAATTATTAAAACCCCAAAATGTCACATGGACTAGAATATTAGAAAAGGTAGGTACATACAACATTAACTTGAAACAAAAATACAGTGAGATTATTGAATTTTTTTAACATTATCTTAAAATTCCATCATTCTTATAAAACTACATGGGATCAACTGGGAACAGACGTAAGAAAGGGGTATGATATAAAGAGTAGAAAGGGAATAAAAAAAATAACATAAGTTAAATTAGTGCATGTGATTGAATTGTAACATCAAGATAACAAACAATGTGTCTGAATCATATCTTGAAAAACGAGGTATGATATAACATGATAACAGAAAGGCAACATAAGAACATAGAAACAAAAAAACACATGATATCATAAACATAAATCAAGGATAACTACTAAGAAAACATAAAATTTTGTGATTAGGGTAACCTACCATGCACCATACACGACATCTCAAGAGATAAAAGCATTACCCAATGCATTGGAGGTCTATATAATTATGGTCCTACTCATCACTTTGATGTCATGTAGAAGGATAAGTGTGCCACAAATATCATAATACATAAGTATTTAATTCATATATTATAACCCATTATTAAATATTTTGGGTCATATACATGTGAATCCTCAATAAATTATGGATAGGTACAAATAGATGAATACCATTGAGTGAAAATAGATACGGGTATTCATTATACAAACATTTGGCAAGGAAAATCACAAGGTAATTTTGGTAGCATAACAAGTGTACATAAAGATTTAAAGAAGGGATGAATTAGTGATAAAGTGGTCTATAATTTCTTGAGAATCATAATTATAGTAATAGGGATGTGTAAAAACATATCCGAACTTGAAAAATGGGAAATAAAAAAGGAATGACCTAAAGAAGCTGCTTGAATAAAGGGGAGAAGGAGAAGGTCCCTTAACATGAGTGGATGCTCCTAAAAGCTTGGGATGTTCTTATTAATATATTAGGGTAACCTTGGTAGAACTATATAGAAGTAAAGTTATAATAATTTAATGAAAAAATGGTTTTTAGTGAAGAGTAATCGGAGTTTGGGTTGGTTTATATAACCAAAGAGAGGAGAATTGTTTATTAATTTACCAACATAGGTTTTGGAATTTTAATGACAAAGTAACAAAAACCACAAACCATCCCACAGTATTTTACCATGGTTTTTACCAAAAAGTAATTTTTTATTATTTTATAAGTATATGAATATAAAAAATTAAAATAATTTCCTTGCTGGTGTGGAAGTGATTCATTTTTTAATAAATTGATTCTAAAACCATAAAATATAATATAAGTCTTGGAGGATTCATTAATGGATTATAAAATTAATAAAATAAACTAAAAAATTATTTTAAATTAAAATAATAATATTTATCGTGGATACTATTTATAGTTTTTTTATAGTACTATTGGGATTTTATGATGTCATACTACATTCTGTATATTTATATCATATTTAATTTTGACCCAAATATTATACCATTTCTAAAAATTATGAAGAAATAACCATTGGATAACTTCATCACACTCAGAAATAATATTAAATTTATCCAAATAATTCACTAACTATTATTTTTTTACTTTTAAATAATAAATTCACATTTACTGATAAATATTGGTTTTTTGATAATAACATTTTTCCAACCCTCATAAAAAGTACTTTTGACTTCATAAAAATATATTATCATTTAAATTTAGTAAATTATATTTAATAATATTATTTTATTAAAATAAAATTTGTTTCAAAACTTCTTTAATTCATTGAAACGTGTGTCTTAATTGAAACAATATATTTACCTAAAATAAAATATTTGTTTCATTGATTAAAAATATAATTTTTATCAAACTCATTATTTAATAATTTATAAATAAATATTAATATGGATAAATATAAAAGTTATTTTATAAGAGGAAAATATTAAAATCATAAAATTAGTGTCTAGATATATATCCCTTTATTGCACTAGTGAATTCTCTAAGAGTAAGGTGTGCGATGGTCAGATTTTTATGGGGTGGTTCGGTGATAATGGTTTGGATTGTGATCTTGATGAGCTTGAAATTCTCCCATAAATGGGTTTTACAATGATTAATTTTTAAAATCCTGACTTGGTATTGGTCAAGTCAAAGTCTTACTGATGTTGTCTCCCTTTGAATCTCTGATGAATGAGCTCCATAGGGTATAATCCAACAGGTTGTTGCCATTACATTATTTTCTTGTGTCAAATAGACTTTATCATAACCATTAATATACTAAATATATTGGTAACTATAAAATGGATATATTATCAATGTTTATGATTCTAAATGGTCTTTTATATTTGAAAAACCATATAATGGTCCAAAATAACCAAAGTAGTGGATGTGGTTTCTATAAATACATTACTTAAAAACATATTTGTTCATTTGAAAAGAGATTTTAATTTATAAATGTTTGTTTAATTACAATATAAATATCATATATATTCATTATATATGTATATATATTTAAAATAAATCCTGGAATTAAAACATGAAAATTTAATACCATCGCATTATTGAGATGGTAGTGAACATGTAAACACGAATGGTGTTATCATTTTTAACGGGTGGAAGAGTAAGAAAGTAAATGATATATTATATTTCAAAAAAATTATAATTATTATATAAATATCAAATATCTTCATTATTTGTATTTTTTAACCTTCCAATTAAAGTGGTGATTATAAATGAATTACATTTCTATGCAGAAATGATTGGTTATTTGTACACATGAGTGGTGCTTTCATTTTCAATAGGATGGAAAATATGTATAATATGGTTTTCCCATAATCACAATAAAATCCTAGTATATTTAAGATATTTGATTCAATATTTTATTATGAATACAATAGATTTATAGAAGGTGTAAGAAGAAATAAAATTTGAAATGATTGGTTAATATTTATACATCTTATTTGAGAAACCTCCTTTAGCTTACAACTTAAGCCTTGAAAGATTGGTACTAAGAGAAGAATTGGGAATATATGATGAAGTGAAGGTATCTTTGATTGTTTTATGGTAGTTATTGGCTGATATAGGATGCTGAAATTTTTTTTAATCAGGGAGGAAATGAGGTTCCCTTTTATAAGTGGTGGAGGAAACACGTGGAATTGCTTAAAATATTTAAATATAATTATGTATTTCTCAAATATACTATTTAAAAATGGAAAAGGATTCTAAGGAAAAAATATAGGGTCAATATATCTTTCACCAATAATAATTATACATGTTTATGTGACATTCATACCCTTATATCTTAGTTTAACCCTTGGTAAACCTATTTTAACCTTAGTTGTGATAACAAATTTTTATTATATTTACATTTTTTTATGAACAAAAAATAATTTGAATGTATTACGTAATAATAATTATTCTGATTCAAGATATATAATTAAATTTCTAATATTAAATTTATATAAGTGGTAGAAAATAATTTTAATAAAGTTCACAAAGCATAATAAAAATAGTATTTAGAAAAATGTTTGTTTTAAGCATAACAATGATTTTACAATAATAGAAACTATAACATTGGTTCCTATGTAATTAATTGGACTATATAAAATAAAAAGATAATTATTTTTCTTTAAAAACAATACAAAACAAAAATAAACCTTTAATATAATTGATTAATAGAAAATAAAAAAAATAGTTTTTATTTGAACAGAAAACATTATCTAGATTTCCAAAATGTTAAGAACATTTTTCTAAGTTCATAATTATATTTTTATATGAATTATAATAATTATTTCATATAGTTTGTCTCTATAAAAAATGATTCATAAACTTTTATGTTTTTATTATATCATTATAACATCATAATAGTGAATGTTTTTTAAAATCAATATTTTCTACTATTCACAAAAATGAACTATTTAAGAAAAATCTCAAAAATGAAGAATAAACTATCTCTGACATATTTAATTAAAAAATTGAATTATTTATACAATTATGATTTACTAAATTTTTAAATTTAATTCCTAATCACATTCTTGTATAAATCTATGTACACTATGATATAGTTTCTTTTAAAATAAAAGACTTTGTTATTATAATTCAATATAATGTGTTACAAAATGAGTTGCCAAATCATTTCCATAAAATGTGAGTAATAAAACCCAAGACATTTACACTATCACTCAAGAATATTTTCACCATAAAAATATCAAACAAATGAAACACAACTCCCTCTAAATGTATAAAATAATTTCATTTATTGGAATTAGTGTTTAAATTACAACTAAATGTTTTTGAGTATTTAAGAAATATTTTTTAGTTAAAGTGTTGAGTATGTTAATTTAAATTAGTTGTGGAATTTGTTTTACAAGAAAATAATTTTTTGAATCGATGTATAAATCATGTTTTTTTATATTTTAGTTCAATATAAGTGGGAAATAAATGAAAAGGTAGGTAATTATTTATTATTAATGTGAATAATATAAATTGAGGAGTTTGGATAAGGATTTTAATAGATACAATTTAATAAATTTTTATATAAGGAGAATAATATAAGTAATCAATAATTGACTAATTATATGAGAAATCACAAAAGTGAATGAGTAGATTCTGAGAAAATGAAACGGGAAATAAACATGAAATTATATGATGAAAATGATTATTTTATTGATGAATTTAATGTGTTGATTATAACTGTTTGATGTAAACTCACAACTTGGTGTTGGAAGATTTTATTTATTTTGATGAGTAATTTTGCATAGACTGTTATTTATAATTTTTAATTGTTCTAATGATACTATGATATATCAGTTATTGTTATGAAATTTCCAAAATCTTGGATATCATGTGGGTTAACATCGGGTTATTCTATGACATGGTATGATATGTTGAGCATCATGGATTTGGATAGGTTGTATTTTAGGCCACATGAAATTATATCTTCTATGTGTTTATATGTTATATTTTGGGAAATGATAAATTATTTTCCATGTGTTTGGAAAATACATTACATTATCCATGTGTTTGAAAATTATATTCCTTTACTTGTATTTAGAGAACCCACCATCATTAACCTAAGAAGGTATATATGTTTAGGGTGTTTTTTTAAAACCAGATATTTTTATGTGTTTTATTTATAGTTTATTAAAATCATTTAATAGCTTCACACCACTCATATAATGAAATTATAAATAGTAGTTTATGCCAGGGTTCATGGCAGTTTATTCTCATATTGTTTCTCTCAACCTATACATACACACCTCATGTTCATGAAAATATTATTCATAGTGATACAAGGAATGGAAAAGAAGCTTTATATATGGTATTTTATGTCAGATAAAATTATTAAGTTGATTTTATTATGCTTTTAGAGTCTTATATATGGTTTTATTTATTATTTTCTTGTTATTTTTCCTATACTATTCCTGACAATTATAATTTGGTTTTCATTACAACTTGTTTGGATGCATGCTATCTAGGGAAATTTATATGGTATATTTTTAAAGTTTTCAAATTCTGGAATTACTATATTACATTTGTTATGTACATTTTTATTTGTTTTATTTTATTATCATCTAATGATAAATTTTACGATACATTCTTCCTCAAGTGGTCCTCATAGACTCTTGATGCTAGTATCCAACCTCTAGTGGTTGAGGAGTTCACTTGAGGAGATGTGGAATTTTTCCCTGGGAGAGAATCTTATTAGGGATGGACAAAAAAAATTATATAAATGCAATTTTATTTTACATGATTTGCACACTTTGAGAAATTTTAGAAAGGATACAAGTGTATAAAAATTTATTTGAAATATATATTTGTGAATATATTCAATAAAACCATAGTAGAAGTATAATTTTCTAGGGAAGTGAGAGGTTTTATTTTATTTTTTTAATAATATTTTAGGGAACTAAATTCACTTGTATTTATGATGGATTTCATGGGTTTTTATGCATCATTTTAGAACATAAATCCATAACATAATTTTGTGAACAACTATAATCATTTTATTTGTGATTTGATCTGATGAACTGGTTTTTGGTAAATGATTCAATTATTAATTAATTAATTACTATTTTCATAAATATTTTATCAATAATGAATTTACTAATTGAAATTGGTATGATGAATTTGATGATGTTATGTGATTTATCTAATTTTACTCATCACTTTGCAAAAATGTATTTTAAATTATTGTTTTCATATTTATTTTTAGTAAATTTATGATAGCTGATTACAAATTATTGTTTTCATTTTAAAGATTCATACTACTAAATAATATTTTTTGATGAGATTCATGATAAATATGTAGATATTTATTCATCTAATAAGAGGAATATGGAAATAGATACTGAGCATGATCCCCAAGTAGGAGTAACTGAGATTAAAATTGAGGGGGATATTATGAAATTTTTACAAAAGGTGGTTCATAATATGGAAGTAATACCTTCTTAGGCGGAGTTAGTGATTGAATATGTAGTTTGAGACTTCTGGGAACATCGTCATTATATATTTCAGGGATGTTTTGGAAAATGAGGTTTGGAATACTAGTTATAAGGCATGAGTAGGATCTTCAATTTTATTGATACACCAAAGAGTAAAATGTTAAACATAACGTATTCATACTCAATAGACATGTACCACACTGGTGAGATATTCTTATTATGGAATAGTGGACCAATGGGATAACATGGTTTGAATGTTAGGTACTATTCTTAGAGTAATTTTATCTAGATACATTAAGGTTGAATACATATTTTTTTTTAAAAAATTATCCAAATTTCATGGATTTTCAAAATTTTGAATTTTTTTTTGTGATGTTTAATCCACTAAAACTTTTCATTATAAGTATGGTTTTAAAATCAAGATTCAGTTGTGGGTGAAACTCTTTTTTTACCCACCCATATATATGTTCTAAAATATTATGTTATAATTGAGAAATATTTTGATGTGGGAAGGAGTATTTCTGTAAATATTAGTAGATTAGGATGAAATGACAAGAGAAATATTAATGACTATCTTTGAGGTAGATAGTGATTAGGAGATTTGGTAAAGACACTTTATTCCACTTCTTCTAGAGGTATTATTCCTTTGGAATGTTTTCAATATGGGTGAAAAGTTCATTCTTTGAGATATATATCCCAATGATACAAAGGAATTTCATTCTTGTGTCATGATACAATATCTTTATTGATTTTGTAGGAAGGGAAACTTAAAAGGATGAGGCTAGGATGCTGCTTCCACTAAAGAATATTCTGTATGTGATAATGCACCTCAATAGAGTGTTTATAGAATATTGTCTTCCATTTTTGGTCTTGAGTGTGGAATATATTCTCAAATTCAGTCTTAATTGTGTGAGTTAGCCCAAGAGAATTATGTGTCTTACAGTCAACCTCATGGGAGAGGTACTGGTATTTTATTTTCTATATTATAGGAACCTTCTGATCTTAGAAATGGATCACTAACTATCAAATGTGTGATACTAGTCATTTATTCTTTTCCTTGTTTTATGTTTGATGATGTTTCATCTCACTTTGTTATTTTTACTCCTTTGGTACATTATTTGGGTTAGTATATTGAGTAATTACCTAGAGTACTATCTATGGATACTACACAGGGGAAGAGGGAAATATCATTAGATAATCCCCAACATATGTGGTTATTATTAATGGATCTAGAGATATTTGGGATTTATTTCATTTGTAGATAATGATTTTTTATGAGATTATTGGGATGCATTGGATGGAAAATTATTGGTAACACATTGATTGCAACTGGAGATGGTTGAATTTCATTCTCTCTTGTAATAATTATTATATTTATTTGGGAGAGTGGTATGATCATCCAAAAAATGATAAATTTGATGTAGTTTATCTAAGGAAAATCATATATATGTTATAACAACCTCATATTTTATAATTTATTTTCTTTAAGTAATATATTCAATCGTGCGTGGTACATGAAACACCGTGATTAACTAAACTACTATATAATATGAAAATAGTTTTATTTAAATATTACTATTATATCCTAACCATTAAATTGGGGGTATAAATAAGAATAAACATATTATATGCCAAGACCCGTCCCAAAGGGCCCGTGTCGTGACTACCCATGCCCGCCTTCCATAGGGTAGGGGCTGGAAACTAGCATCGGAAAGGCATATCCATTTAAACAAGAAAGAATTTCTTTTAAACCTGCAAACACATAGTCCAAGCAAAAAATAGGAAGCAAACCACGATGTAAATCTATATAGTAAAAGAGTGAGTACTATAAGTAAAGGGGGCTGGAATATAAGACCAACTAAGAAAGTACAACCACAACAGAGAGACAACTCCTGTGTTCATCCTCCAAGGATCCTACCTTAAGAGTAGGTATAGCTCACTATCAGTAGTCACTGCAACATGTCACGTCAAATGGTGCACCTCTGAGCCCCATCAAGTCCTGGCTCCCTCAGCCTCGGTCAATTCTGTCCGTCGTCTGCACAAGACACGATAAGGTGAGAGCGTAGCCCATGTAGGGGTGTGTAAAAAAATACTCAGTAGGGGCCCTGAGACCCCCCTAAGGTATCCTAGAGTTCCACAAGGAAAAACCAAAAATCAAGACCTCAATCACAAAGAACGATGTATTCATCAACTCTACTTAGGTATAAGGCCATACACATACCTATGTTATCAAAATATACTCGTCTCATACTTGAGATATCATAAGTATCCAAATTTTAATCCATTTACACAATTGATCCACAAGGGAAGAATACCAAAAAGGTAACACCATGAAGGTAACACCATGAAGGATAAAGTTCCACAAAGGTAAATACTTATCTCACACAAGGAATAACTTATGTATAGAAGTACAGATGATTAGATATATCTCTAGATCATCTTATTTTGTCGAGAGGCTCTACTACGGACCCACATAGGATCGGTAGATACTGACCCACATAGGATCCGTGAGCGTTGACCCACTCAGGATCACAGAATGTGGACCCACATTGGATCGATAGATTCTGACCCACATAGGATCGATAGATGCAGACTTACATAGGATCAATAAATTCTGATTAAATAGGATCGATGTTCTTTCTTCACATTACAGCCAACCACTGGATTCCCTACAAATCACGCTTTATTCTGAGAGGATCCACTCCTCAATCCATCAGTCATATTTCAACCACCACAAATTTCCAACAAGAATTACCCCAAAGGACCGCCATGTCGTAAGGGTTCCAATGCGACTGAGGGCCCGTCAATCAGGCACACAGTCTGTATGTTATAGGAATTTTAATGTCGAGGGCCATGTTGGATTCAGGTTTGATCCAACTCGGCCATACTCAAACATTCTCAAAAACACAAGTGGAGAACACCAAAGGACCATATCGCTCCAAGGATCCCACCCCCGCAAACGGTTTGTCAAACGAACGTCCGGTTCACAATTTATGACCCTTTCAGTGAAACTAGGCCTGGTTGGGTCCGGGTCCGGTTTGTCCTGGTTGGACCAACCCAGACCAAACCATTTTGGACCAACGTGACCCATTTGGGTCAACATAACCCGGTATGGGTCTCACTCATCTTGTTGGGGCCTTGGTGGCCTCGGACCGTTGGGCTGCGGTCTGGCCCGACCCCCAGGGGGCATGACCCGACCCGTAAGGGGGGCACGACCCGACTCGTGTAGGGCCCAACCTGCTAGAATTCATAGCTCAGCCTGCGGAGGGCACGACCCGCTGGATGGGAAATTACCTAGCTTGTGCATGGGGAAATGGCTCCCCCCATTCAGAAGGTGGAGCGGTGGCACCACGTGGCACCCTCAGGCCGCATGTGGGCCCCACAAGGAGCGAGTCCTTTTCCTTGGAAGCTACTTCTGAGCCATGTCCATCATTAGTAGCGCATGATGGCGTGCTGCTCACCTTCTCCCATGACCGGCTGGTGTCGACCTCCACTATTTTCCGTGGCTATATGACGTGGCCCCCCTTCACCAGTAGCACGCTATGGTGTGCCACCACCTCCTTTGTGGCCAGCTAGTGCCAGCCACCACCATTAACCCTGCCAGCGCCGGTTTCCAACACCACTATGTCGGTGTCGTGTTGGTGGTCTTCCACGGGTCACCGAGCGAGCTTCGATGGCCCATTTTTTCATCCGAAGGTACCAATAGCCTCCCAAGCATGCCCTCTTCACTTCTTGACCCTCCGTTTCAGGTTCCATCTAACCCAAATAAAAATTTAGCAAAGAACTCATAGATAAAAAAATTTGCGGAGGGTCCGGGCCTCGTTCATTTGGACTACATCCTCCACGTTAGCTTTATAACATGATGGAAGAATATAATTCAATAATTCTATTAGAACTAAAACAAATAAAAACCCTACCTCAAGATTGTTGGAGGGCGTCTTCGTTTGAAGAAGACACAACTAGAAAAGGGCTATTTCCACGGTTCAAAACCATGGCAATAGGCCCCAAAACCATGGCTATAGGCTACAACCATGGTTTCGGCCAACCGTGGTCACTATCGTTGTGGCAGTAGGTCCTGACCTATCTCCACAGTTTTGGAAACCATGTCAATAGGCCTCGAATTTTTTCACCGTGGTGGTTGACCTAGAGCCATGGTTTAATCTGTGGCTATTGGTGGCTACTGATGCAGTTTTAACCCTATAAATAGCCTCAAAAAATCGTGGCAATACAATAAATCAAAAATGTCCTGGACAGGATTTGATCCCTACACCTCCACTTTGCAATCCAGCGCACTTACCACTACACCATGCCACAATTTGGGTATATATATATAAATAAAAACCATGGAAAGAAACTAAAAACTGTAGCTGTAGGTCTTCCCGCCAAATATTTGGTGGGCATTTTTGTTCCCATGGAAGAGCATGAACCCTATAGCCAGGGTTTTGGAAAACCGTGGCTACAGGTTGTCGAAATTTTTTTCATATCGCCACGGTTTTACAAATTATGGCCATAGGCTACCAAACTGTGGCAATATCCCATGGATATTTTCCAATAAAATAAGCCAATAGCCACAATTTTAAAACCATGGATATAGGCCACATAACCGTGGCTATAACCACCGATATCCATGGTTTTAAAACTGTGGCTATTGGTCCATGACAATAGCTCCATTTTCTAGTTGTGAGAGTTGTTGTTCGTCGTCCCCACAATAAGTCTCCAATGACGCCGCTCAATCATCATTCTTCGGTTTTTCCTTGGTGAGGGGATCTATTCTTCATCTAGAATCCACCTAAGATCAAGCCTTTGCCATCTATTTTCCAAAACCCCACCTTACAGTTTACCTATATAACATGTGATTAAGATGTTCATTAATTGTTTTAATTAATGAGCATCATTAATCACGCAAATGGTGGTTACACAACCATTTTATAACCATGGATTTAACATCCTTCATTAAATACCTGACCACACATGTGGTCCCCACCATCAAAACATAAATGTGAGGTGGAAGGATGTTTAAAAAATAAAATAAAATAAAATTTATTTTATTTATTCATCAAAAAAAATGGGAAAACAGCTTTCTTCCTCGACCCACTATGGTCAAGGTTAATCCCCTCGTAAGAAAATCTCGGCGCTTCGAGTTCAGGAGTGCCCTTATATTTCAATTACGAGCACCAGTTCATAAGTTAGGATTTCCCAGTCGCTTGTTTACTATATCTACCTTAAAGAAAGTTTAAAATTCCATTATAGGAACATTGGTCATCGGAATCAAACGTCGTCAGACTTCACAACATCAGAATTATCCCATATAATTAAAAAAATTACATAGAAAATATGGGTCCTTACCTACTCCCCACCTTAGGGATTCCCCCCCCCCCCCGAATGTCACAACATAGAATAAGGAAGAAAATTGGGGTACTGAGCATGAATCTGAGCCTCCCACTCCCATGTCCTCTCTTGGAGGTTCCCGTGCTGCTAGTGAACTTACACCAGAGAAATCAATTGTCCACGAAGGACCCGCTCCTGTCGATCCTCAATCTCCACTGGAACCTCTGTAAATGTCGATCCATCATCAATGTCTAGCTTGGCCCATTCGATAAAGTGTGATGGATCATGAACATACATTCTTAGCTGCGACATGTGGAAAATTTCATGTACCCGATGCATCTGTGGGGGAAGATCTAGGCGATATTACACCTCACCAACTTTTCTAAGAACCTGAAAGGGTCCAATGAATATTAGAGATAACATGATACTCTGGAAAAATGTCTTCAAACCTTATTGAGGTGATACCTGTAAGAAGACATGGTCTCCCTCCTCGAACTCCAAAGGTCTCCATCTCTTTTCAGTATAATATTTCTTCATGCTTTGTGTAGTCTTCATCTGCTCCTAGATGATCTTCACATTCTCAGTGGTATCCCATACCATCTTCGGACCCATAAGTGCTAACTCCCCTGGGTCTGTCCAGCATAGAGGTGATCTTCAATGTCAACCATACAAGGCCTCAAATGGTGCCATACTAATGGTGGAGTGATATCTATTGTTTTATGTGAACTCCACCAAGAGAAATTGTTCCTACCAACTATAGCCAAAATCTAGGATGCAAGCATAAAGCATTTCTTACAGTGTCTGAATGGTCCGATCCATCTGACCATCCATCTGTGGATGAAATGTGGGGCTCAAACATAGTTGAGTCCTGAATGCCTCCTGTAATCTCCTCCATAACTTGGATGTAAAACGTGTATCACGATCAGAGACGATCATCAATAGAACCCTATGATGTCATACAATCTCCTATACATAGAGGCATCCCAAGCCCTTCACTGATCCCTGATCTCAAATGGGTAGGAAGTGGGCCAACTTGGTGAGTTTGTCAATGATCAAAAAAATGGAATCATGTCCCCGGGATGTGCATGGAGGTCCTGTCACAAATTCCATAGATATACCATCCCACTTACACTCTGGAACCTCTAGTGGTTGTGATAAGAATGTTGGAACCTGATGCTCGACCTTCACTTGCATACAAATGAGGCATCATGGAATAAAATCTGCCACTGCTTTCTTCATCCCTGGCCACCAGTGCTGATGCCGGAGGTCCTGGTACATCTTTACCACACTAGGAAGTAACACCCGAGTGGATTTATTGAACTCCCTCAACACCTCCTCTCGTAGAATCACATGTACCATGGTGCATCCTCTAAAGAGGATTACGTTCACCCCACCTTCAGAAAATCTATCAGGTGCTTGTCCTATGGATATTTGGGCACATTGAGCATCAATGCCAATGTCCCCAAGATGTCCCTCTCGAACTCACTGATGAAGTGGGGGAGTGACAGTCATAGACTGGAGGTAAGATGCTCCATCTCTATCCACAAAGGAAATCATCAATGTGGATAGCTGCTCTGTCACCTTACCTAGTAACTATGGACCGGACCTCTTACTAAGTGAGTCTGCTACTACGTCCCCCTTATTATATGCGTATATTATCTCAAAGTCATATTAATGGAGGAAATCTAGAATTTTTTGCTCTCTCAGGTTCAAGTCCTTCTATGAGAAGATATACCTGAGACTTTTGTGATCAGAGTATACAGTAAAACATTCACCCATCAAGTAGTGTCGCCACATCTTCAAGGCAGAGACCCCTAGTGCAAACTCCAGGTCATGGGTAGAGTAGTTCTACCCATCTTGTCCCAGCTATCATGAACCATAAGTGATCACTGCTCACTCCTTGATCAAGACACATCCAAGTCCAGTCCCTGATGCGTCATAGTAGACTACTTAACCAACGCCCACTTCTCATTGCCTCAAGATGGGGGCACTCATCATTCTCTACCTTAGCTACTAAAAACTATTCTGGAATCTCACCATCAACATTAAGGGTTGTCCCATCTTTTTCCAATGCTGCCAGGGTGCCACAACTCTAGAAAAGTTAGGCATGAATCTTCAGTAGTACCTAGAAAACCCCAGGAAACTCTGCACCTCGGTCACACTCCTAGGTGGCTCCCAATTAAGAACAAACTATATATTTGATTGATCCACTGCAAATCCAGCTTCTGAGATAACGTTTCTCAGAAAGTTGTCATCCCATATCCCGAACTGTCACTTCAATAGCTTACCATAATGTTGGTGCTCTCATAGTGTATCCAGAACTATCTGCAGATGATAGGAATGCTCCTCCTCTGATGTCGAGTATATCAAGATTTTTCCAATGAAGACCTCCATTAAGCGATCAAGGTATGGATGAAATATCCTATTCATGATCCCCTTAAGCACTTCAGTGGTGTTTGTCACGCTGAATGGCATAACCAAGAACTCATAGTGGCCATACCCACATCTGAAGGTCATATTCAACACATCCTCATCTCGTACCCTGAGATGATGATAGCCTAATCTGAGGTGTATCATTAAAAACCAAAGATCTCCCTTCAACTGATTGAAAAGAGCATAAATCCTCAGAAAGGAATAATTGTTCTTTACGGTCACCTAGTTCAGGTGCCGATAGTCCACACAGAGTCTCAAACTCCCATCTTCCTTCTTAGAGAACAAAATCAAGGCTACCCATAGAGAAACACTGGCCTTATGAACCCCTTCCTCTACAAGGCCTCCAACTGTACCCATAAATCATGAAGCTCTATGAGATCCATATGATATTATGGTGTAGATATCAGCGCTGCCCCGGGGTACAAGTCGATGTAAAATTCTACCTCTCGGGGAGGAGGTAGTCCCAGAACATCATTAAGAAGGACATCAACATACTTTTCCACCACTATAGGATAGATAGGACTCTCAACATCAACTTCTCCAAGGGTAAGGCTAGCCAAATGTTGAGTGATTAGTTACACCCGGCTTCGGTTAAGTCGGTCCTATGATACAATGGTTCCTTTCTCACCGGTGAAGACAAACCTGATACCATCCTCGTGGACACACCGCAATTTTCACCTAAAATAGTCAATCTGATCATGGACTGTAGAAAGCCAGTACATACCCAACATGGCATTGTAAGGCATCGACACTGCTACTAAGAGATCCCATCCAAAGCTCTTGCCTCATAGAGTAGTCTCACATTGCCGGAACGAGTGTGTAATCATCGAATCCCCTCTCATAGGAGTCTCTAGCCATAAGGATCGAGCCAACGACTCCACCAGAATCACTGAGCACTGAACAAGGGATATGGAAATAAAAGAGTGATTGGCACCTATGACAATAAGTACTACAGCTTGGGTGTAGTAGACACTGATCATACCTCTAATCATCTCTGGAGTGCCATGGTCATAGGCCTCTGCTTCCAGTAGTTGAGCTCATCCCTGTCCACCTGCTCCCTATGTTTGGGGTGGACCACCTAAAGGTGGTGGAGGTAGAACCTCGGATCGCCTCCCACCACCTATTCCACATCCATCTCTTCTTCCATGTCCTCATACTACCTGCAGACCTCCTCGATCGAATCTCTGCCTCTACCTCAGTGGTCATTCAACCATCTGTTGGTCGTCCTCATGATGGGTCAGGCAGTCATGAGCCATGCTACCCTACCCACTGCATGAGTAGCACTACATGATCCTCATCTGTCCTCCTCTGTCCTGTGATCCCCACACCACTGACCTTGTATCCAGTGGTTGTCGCCCAGAAGTTGTGGCCCGATTGGCCCCTGTGTCATCCATCTACAACCTTCTCCCGATGAATCTACTACCTGATGTCCAGTGGTGTCTCTCATTTTCAGTGCCTGCTCATCTAAAAATATCTCCACCAAAATTGCTCTCTCTAGGACACCGGTCTCCATCAGAATGCTAAGAAGCATCACCTATGATCTAATCTCCCGTCAGAGACCCTACTCAAAGGTCTGACCCCTTATGAAAGCATCTCATACCATATTGGTGGACTAGAGGGATAGATCAGTGAACCTCACTGAGTAATAGGTCACAGTCATGTTTCCCTACTGTAAGTGTAGAAGCTCCTGTATTTTCACTAAGCGTAGAGTCCCTAGGACGAACTCTTCCCAGAAAAGGCCCTTGAAGCCCAGATAGGTGAGGGTAGTATCATTGTGTATCTGGAGTGTTAGACTCAACTATTCCCCAAATTCTCCTAGAAGGGACTAGAATCTAGGATCACCATCAGATCAGCTGGTGTCCCAACTAAGCGAAAACTCTGGACACAACCTCCATCCATTCCTTAGCGGCCTGCAGATCTTTCTCACCTCGAAATATCGGAGGCCTCTGACGCTAGAACTCATGCAGCACACTCAATTAGTGTGCACTATCTGTTGGTGGGGCTTGTGGTAACAACTTCCCAATGGTTATTGGTTGTTCTGGTACACTCGTTGAAAGAGGGCCCTGCACCGAAGCCTCATCGCTCAGTGCACTATTATCACAAATACTCAATAGAACCCTGGATGGATGTCTATGTGGTGGAATCCTGAATGAAAACAAATTCACCATGATCAATATGTTATAACTGGTGATCTGACTCAAAGAGATCATAAGAAAAAAATTTCAAAAACATACGCAATCAATGTTTTCATGTACTGAGTAGGAAATCAGAATTTAGGGTCCTAGTGTATGGATATGTCATTTGTCGCACCAACACTGGATTACCCAAACTGAAAACCACACTCATAACACAAAACACTATTGCCAAATCAAAAAGATTCAAGTCCAAGATCTTCGGTAGAACCGACTCCTCTGATACCACTTTGTCATAACCCATCCCCCAGGGCTCGTGACGTGACTACCTGAAGCCCACATTCCATAGGCTGGGGGATGGTGATTAGCACTGAAAAGGAAAATCCCATTAAATAGGAATCCATTTTTTTAAACCGGAAAACACATAGTCTATCTCACAATAAGAAGCAAAATAAGAAGTAAAACTATATAGAAAATGCATGTGTACTGTATGTAAAGGGGACCAGAATACATGCCAAACTGAGAAAGTAAAACTAAAATAGATAGACAACTCATATGTTCATACACCAATGATCCTACATGAAGGTTAGGTACAAATCATGATCAGTAGTCACTACAGAACGTCACGTAAATTGTTCCACCTCTGAGCTCCGTCTATTCCTGGCTCCCTCAACCTCAATCAATGCTATCTGTCTTCTGCACAAGACATAGAAAGGTACAGGCATAACCCATGCAGGGGTGAGTATAACACTAATCAGTAGGGACCCTGAGACCACCGAAGGTATCCCATAGTTCCCTAAGGAAAAACAAAAAAGAAATACCTCAATAACAAAGAACAAAGAATTAATCAACTCTACTTAGGTATATTCCCATGCATCTACCAATGTTATCAACATATACTCCTCTCATACATGGGGAATAATAAGGCTCCATATTTTAAGCCATTTTCACAACTGATCCATGAGGGAATAATACCACAAAGGTAACACCACGAAGGTTAAACCATGAAGGTAAAAGTACCACATAGGTAAAGACTCCGCTCACACTAGGAATAACTTTAGTACAAAAGTATAGATGATTAGACATATCGCTGGATCATCTTATTTTGTTGAGAGCCTATACTGCGGACCCACCCACGATCGGTAGATGCTGACCCACATAGGATTAGTGAGTGCTGACCCACTTAGGATCGGTGAGAACTGACTCACATAGGATTGATAGATGCTGACCCACATATGATTGATAGATGATGACCCACATAGGATTGATAGATGCTAACCCACATTGGATCAATGTTCTTTCTTCACGTTACAGCCAGCCACTGGATTCCCGTACAAAGCATGCTAGATTACAACAGGATCCACCTCTCTATCCATAATTCTTATTTAAACCACAAAATAATTACACAAGGAATTATCCCAAAGGACCTCCATGTCGTAAGGGTTTAAAAGTGACTAACGGTGCATCAATCAGGCAACCAGTCTGTAAGTTATAGGCATTTTAATACCGAGGGACCGATTAGATTTGGGTTACATCCAACCCTTCCATACTCCAACTTTCTTCAAAACTAAATTGGAGTATATAAAAGGAATATCTTTATACAAGTATCCCAGTGCCGTAAACGGTTCGTCAAATAGACGTCTGGTTCACAAGTTATGACCCTTTAAGAAAAACTTGGCATGGTGGGGTCCGGGTCTGGCAGGACCCACAGGGGGCGTGACCTGGACATTAAGGGGGGTGCAGCTTAGCCTTTAGGGGGGGCATGACCCAACCCAGGGAGTGGGTGACCTGCTAGGATGGTGATGCCCGGCCCGCTGGGCTCACACTGCCCGGTCTGTGGAAGGCGCGACCTTCTGGGTTTGCGCTGCGCAACTCACGGAGGATGCGGCCTACTGGCTCGCATGGCCTGGCCTGTGGAGGCCATGACCCATTGGATGGGGCCCGCCTTAGCTGGAGTGGGGAGAAATGGATCCCCCCATTTAGAAGGCGGAGAGGCAACAACACATGTCGCATCCAAGTTTCCCACAGGACCCGTAGGGAGCAGGTCTCGACCCTCCATTGCGGCTTCCGAGCTGTGACCATCTTCAGTGGCGCATGACAGCGCACCAGTCGCCTCCACCCACAGTCGGCTGGTGCAGTTCACCACTGTCTGTCGTGACTATATGATGAGTCCCCCCTTCACCAGCGGCAGGTGACGGAGCGTCGCCACCTCTTTTGTGGCCGGCTGGTGCCGGCAGCCGCCATTACCCTCATCAGCAGCAGTTGCCGACGCCACCATGCTGGTTCCGTGTCGACGGTCTTTTGCTGGTCAGCGAGAAAGCTCTAGTAGCCCATTTTTCATCTGAATGAATCTACGGCCTCCCGGGGATTCCCTCTTCACCGATTGACCCTCCGTTCCGGGTTCCGTCCAACCCGAATAAAATGTCCGCGAAGAACGCAAAGTTCAACAAAGTAGCAGAGGGTCTGGGCCTTGTTCGTTTGGCCAACACCCTCCAAGTTAGTTTGTTAACTTAAAGGAAGAATAATATTCAACAATGTCTTTACAACTAAACCAATAAAAAACCCTACCTAAATATTTTTGGAGAATGTCCGAATTTGAGGAAGAGTCGGTGTTCGTCGTCCCCACAACAGGTCTCCAATGACGCCGCTCAATCGTCGTTCTTCAGTTCTTCCTTGGTGAGGGGATTCATTCTTCATCAATAATCCTCCCAAGATCAATCCTTTGTGAACAATTTTCCAAATCCTCACCTTAGAGTTTAACTCTGTATTATGTGATTGAGAGGATCATTAATTGGTTTAATTAATGAGCCTCATTAATCACACGATGGGTGGTTACACAACCATTGTGTAACTGGGAATTTAATGTCATTCATTAAATGCTAGACCACCCCTATGGTCTCCACCATCAGAACATAAATATGATGTGGAAGTATGTTTTAAAAATAAAATAAAATATATTTTATTTTATTTATTCATCCACAAAAAATGAAAAAACAAATTTCCTCCTCGACCCACTACGGTTATGGTTAAACATATCTTAAGTGAATCTCAGCGCTGCGAGTTCAACAGTGCCTTCATATTTCAATTCCGAGAATTGGTTCAAAAATTAGGATTTCCAGCTCGCATGTTTACTGAACAAACCTTAAGGAATGTTTAACATTCTGTTATTGGCAAACCAGGTATCAAAATCAAATGCCGTCAGATTTCACAGCGTCGGAATAGTCCCATATAATTAAAAAAATTAAATGGAAAATCCGATTCTTATATTATTAAATATCTGAAGAAATTTTATCCTTAGTAAAATTAATAATCAAACACACATTGATTAGTAATTGGTCTGAAATGAACTTAAAATCTTTTGGTGACAAAAGAGATATTTTCTATAAAATGTTTTTAAATTTTTCAACGTATTTTGATCATAATAGATAAAATTAAATACTATTTTTAAATTATTATAATTTAATTATTAGATTATACATCCAATTTAATGAATTAACATTCATTTTATTATTTTTATTAGACAATTAAAGAGAATAAAGTCATTTTGGGCTTCAAAAATACATTTTCTTAAAAAATGGTATTCATTGAGTTTTGTGTGTGAATATTATAATTATTTTCGTCCAATTTTATAAATTTTATATGAATAAATATTCATAAATTTTTAAATAAAAATTTCATAATAGTCTTAAGATTAATTATTAGGATTTTTCTGAAAAATATTGATTTTCAGAGTGAATAGTGGAAGGAGGCATTTTTTATAGAACTACCATTTCGTTTCCATAAATACACTAATTTTAAATCCATTTACTATTTTTTTATTTAGTTTTAAAGTAATATAAATTCGATTTTATTAAAATTAATCTAATTAAATTCATATTAATAAACATTTTCTTTGATTTTTTCATATGATTGTTTTTATGCTTGAAAATACATTTGTCTAAAAAACGGTTTTTGTTGAGTTTTGCAAAATTATATTAAAATTTATTTCTACCGCTTATAAAAACTTTATATTTAAAGAAATATTTATAATTTATAATTTATATTTACAAATGTTTTAAATTTTTCAACATAATTTTTAGTCATTATGAATTGTAACCATGGTAAAAGTTTATCACAACGATAAATGGTAAAATGGGTTAAAGGAGATTAATAACTATGGTATAAGGTATCAATATAAATATAAAAATAGAATTTATTTCTTTGTATGAGTGTATTTAATTTTTCATCATATTAGATTCACAATTATGGAAATTTAGTATCATTTGGAGTTAATAATGACCTTTATATTATATTATGTTTTGAAAAATTATAAAATGTCACTATCATTCTTTTGATATATATAACATATTTTCATAAGGATTAAAATAATATAATAATGACTATTAATGGTTATTTTGATTTTGGATAAACTATTTTTATGATATTAGTTCATTTTTAATTTTTAGAGATTGAATAATTGTTTTTGAATGCTTACACAACACTGAAACAACACATGTGAAAGTAGTATAAAAAAATAAACGATTTTAAAAACATTAAAATTAATATATTTGTGATCAATTATGTTCACTGATCAATTTTTTTGGATAATAAAAATTTATATGTTATGTTTAAAGATTTTATATTAAAATTTACTTGTTTTAATGATGAGATTATACTCAAACTTTGTGAATTTTATTAAAAAACCTTAACTGTTATTTAATGTCTAAAACTTATTTACAAATCTTAAAAAATTATAAACCTAATTTATTTTTTAAAATTTATTTTATATTGTATAACCTTTCATTCATGTTTCATTTATGAACCACTTTTCATTTTAAAATTAATTTCAGGTCTCTTAAATTATGAACAATTTGTTACAACACTTAAGGTTAAACATGGTTAATTACCAGGTTAAAAAAAATATAAGAATTAAAATAGTTCCTAAGAATTTATAAATTATGTTTCATAATAAAATTTCAAAATTATACACATTATCTTAGATTATATGGGATTTTGGATCCATTTTAAACGAGTTGGACATATATTATATATTAATATTTCATGTATTTACATGATTTCTGCCTACCTCGCTTATAAAAGGGAACTATCTATTCTCTCTTACTCACACATAATTAAACTTTTATATCAAAAAATATATACCCAAATACACTAATATATCTGTTATTCAATTCCTCATTCTTCTTTTCTTCCCCAAAAAGAATCCTAAAAATGCTTAAGGTGAAATCCAAAGGGGGATTTTCAAAGAAGAGGTACAACTCTTAACCGAGTTCTATCATTTAATTTCCTCTTATAACACATTAAATTATATCCTAAACATACTGATATCAAAACATTATTATCTTCCATATACTTAAAATTTTTTATGTTGTTTTCACAACCCTAATTAATCTACTTTTCTATCCTTTGGGAAATGAAAACATTTCTCGTTCGTACGTGTGGACTACCACCTCCATAATGAGATGTGTTTTTTTCATTTACTTATTATGTAATTTTTGAATATATATGATGTTAATGAAATAATTATTATTTAAAGAAAATATATTTCTTACATTTTCACCCTTCTCCCTGTTAAAACATGATAATGTTTCTCTTGCGTATGTGTAAACTACCACCTCCACGAATCGATGTGTTTAATTTTTCATGTCCACCGTTACTGTATTATTATAAAATTTAATTTAATGTAAAAAATTATAATTATATCATTATTATTATTATGGTTATTATAGAACCATGAACCCTTTGACCATGGCCAACCTACCAAAATTATTTTGGAATTATTAACCATATCCTCAAAACAACCAATATAAATTTAAAAGATTTTATAAATAAATAAGTCATGGTAATAAATGAAATAATAATAATAATAATGTAATTAACAAACAAATATTTCCTAATAAAGTAAAAAAGAATATAATTTAATTAATTATAATTTAATGAGTGTACGATATGAGTTTGAACTCGTGGTAAGGGATTTTCCTTTTAAACCTTGTTTTAATGGTCTCCATTCAAAATCATTATCCTCATTTTGAATATTTATAAAATGTTTGAATAATGATATTATTTATGTTTAAAATATTTTTAAAGGACATTTCAACTATTTTTAACTTTATTTACAAATTATTTGATGGGACATAATCAAATGTTTTCTAAATGACTCAGTTTTGACTTTTTAAAAATGGGGGAAAAGAATGTTCCATTTTAATATATTCTACATGAATATATTTTATTTACCTTCTAAAATATATTTTCATTGAATATTAATTTTTAATTTTAAATAGTAATTTTCTAAAAAAGGAATCTTTACAATATTTTATAAATTTTTATTTAAAATGTTATCAAAAGATAATGATATTTTTGTCATGTTTTCAAATAATGGCTTGAAGGATATTTTAAAATAATTTTCATATAAATATATATCCTTTTATGATTGTTAAGATTTACTAAGGATATAATCTAATGATACTATCCACCTTATTTCTCTACATAACTTATGATCAAGTTGCTATAGTTTTTGATTAAGGAAAATATTAACATTTCATATGTTAGTTTTTCAATAGAATTTTTTTTATTGATTTATATCAAATTTTTATTAATTTATTTTATATGATGAATTCATTAGACTTAGTATGTGATAGGAAAGGCTCATTATATCCCCTATATGCATCTATATGTATCATAAGAGAAACTACCCCGAGTATTTGGAATATTCCTAACATATTTTTTATGATGTCTTGGCACAATGACTTGACATTATGATTATAATGTCTGAAATAATACATTTCATCATTATGAAATAGGTTATTATTATCAATGTGATTATTTTTAATCCATATATATATTTCATGTAATAGTGTTTGAATATTTTAATGAAAATATTTTGATTTCTTAAGGTAAGAAAATGAACTTTGATATAAATAACTATTTATGATATCTTATGGATAAAAGGATTGTTTTCCTAGACAAGCCTCCTTATCTTTTATGAAAACATCATGAATTATGATTTTTCTACTTTATTCATACTTATGAAATTATTTATGAAAAATTTGGGGGGAAAGGTTTATTTAAAGAGTAAGTGATTATTTTAAGCCCAATGTTTATTGTGGGAAAAGGAAAATACCCTTAACGGTTTTTATGAATTTAAAATGTATTAATGAGTTTCCATTATTTTATATCCTTTGCTGAGATTTATTTTTCTCTAACCATGTTTTAAAATGTTTTTCTCAAGGTTTATGGTTGATTTAGAATATAGAAAGAATATCTTCCTATTACGGGGTTCCTTTATAAATTAAGGAACATGTATTGAATGAAACATGAGTTTAAATTTAATAATCCTATTTATATGGAATAAAATAGACATTGATTAGATTATTTCACTTTTTATTATAATAGTTTGATATGTAAGAGTTTTTATTAATTCTCTAAAAGACTAAATTGAAAATATCCTAAAATTTTAAGAAAGTTAAACCATTTTAATAGGTCGTATAGTTATTGGTTTTTATGTAACATGGTATTTTGAAGATTATAGGGATGAACCTTAAATAAAATAAATGCACTATTGGTGTGTTTTTTAAATTTATGGAAAATAAATATCAATGCATTTTTTAAGGGTATTATATAATTTCCAATATAAATGGAAGTGTATTTTTGGATAAATTTGATTTTGGTTACTAAGAATATTATTAATCCATATTACTATATAGCTACATCGATTTTTATAGAACTGAAAATGTATTTATAAGATCTTAAATACATTGGATTAATTAGGTAAAATATATCACTATTTGATTATGCTATGATTTTTTTCTAAAAATGATGACGAGAGATTTTATTTTTTATTGATTATTAAATATTAAGAATAGTTACTATCTATAACTAATACACATTACCAAAAATTTATGATATTTTACCATATGATAGGGGATTAATTATTTTCCAAAATTTATCTTTGGTTAGGATATAAACTACTTAGTTTATGAGATAAGGATATATGATTAAATATTTTTGAACTAAATATGAATATTTTGGGATTTTGGTGATGCCATTTAGGGTAATAAATGCTTTATTTTTTTTATGTATTTGACAAAAATATTTTTCACCCCTATTAAGATTTGTTTATGATAATATCCATCGATGATATATTGATATATTCACGATTTTTTGAGGAATATGAGGATTATTATGATATTGCCTTGGAGAATTTGTGATCTCACTAACATTATAAAACAACGTTGATGTGTAATTTTTAGATTATGGTGGAGACATATCATGAAATTTTCTTCCCCAGTTCTATAATATTATTTGGATCCTAAAAAAGGTGATGGCAACAAGGTCATGTAAATTACCCAATAATGTGTTTAATTTTTAGATTTTTTTGGTAAATTCAAGATATTATCATCTGTTAATTTAGGTATTAACTCATATATGCATTCCAATGATGATATTTACTAAAACTAGGGTGAGGTTCCTTTGTGATAAAAAAGTGAGCCAATGTTTTAATAGCTAAATAGAAATTGATATTGGTGAATATTTTCATTTTTCTTGGGTTATTAAAGTGTTATTTGGTTTATTGTGATGTGTATGGAATGAGATTAGGATGTGTGTTTTTTTAGGTGAGATGATTTTTTTCATAAGGTATTTTGAAATTTAGTAACATGAGAGTAATTATACTTACAATCATCATGAGATGCTAATGAAAGTTAATGTGTTTAAGAGTTTTCCATATTATCTGTATAGTAAAAGGCTCTTTAAATATACTGATTATAAAATTTTGAAATATATTTTCACTCAATTGGATTATGGGTTTTAATATATAAAATTGGTTTAATATATTCAATAGTTTTTATCTGAGATGATATATAAAATTATAGTATTGAATGCTATTATCAATACTTTGAACTGAAAATCATAGGTTGAAGTGTTTCATGAATTGAAGGTTTGAAAATTCATGTCTCTTTTTCTCAATGTTAAATTTTGATTTATTTCAGGTGTAGGTAAAATTAGACTTAGAACTTTTGAAAATAACATCATAATTGATGGATAAGATCAAAGAGGATCAGATATCAGATTCCTAGTGTTATGTTTTTCATGAAATAATTTATGGTGGGGATGGAATACCCATATGGACTTTAGAAAGAGAATTTATTCTCAATTATAATTGAAGGTTTTTTATTTATATTTTTAATAAAGGGATATTAAATACTTTAAAATTTCTTAATGGGTAGTTTGTCCTATCATAACCAATATTTACCACTCTATTCAATGATATTTTTTGTGTCTAGGGATGAAACAAAATATCGATGGATTTTTTTTCAACATGTGTCATCAATTAATTGTAAGGTACGTACATCATAGATAAGTGGGTATACATCAGTCTTTACTAATACTTAAATATAAATGAGATGATGTTACCTTGTATTTTTGACAATTTTTTCAAGACCACTAATGGACATAAATACAATTTAGGTGATAATTTATTAACTAACTAAATTTGCACATTTTTTCCCAACAAGGAAAGCTCAAATTGTTAGTGGCCCATGAAAGATTAATGTTTGGGGAATTATGATAATTCATTAGTTACCTAATAAAAATGTGTCCAATCATGATGAAAGGTTCACATATTAGTTTTGATAGGGATTAATCTTTTTTAGCCACCAAGGTAAAATAGGGTATGGATTTTCATCTTCAGAGTGATGGGATGTTTGAGAACACTATGCACATTCATGATGATATGATTTGTACTTGTATTATTTATTTTTTTGGTGCATTATAGGGTCATGTAGATATGTTTGTTTTTTACATAGTAAAATATAGAATGATTCTATTCCTATGGTATTGTTTGAGTTATTATATAAATGTCTATGTCTATCACATTTATATTGGTTAGAGCCCAATGATTCATATTTAATTAGTCCTCGAATGGTAATGGATAATTTTTATCTAGTTTAGTTGTAACACCCCGACCCTAGTAGCCTAGAGTCGGTACATTATTATAAAAAATTGGAATGATCACAAAATATCATGTCTTGAAAGGCTGATTAGTTTAATAGCCTTGTAATTACTAGATACATTAATAAGGTTTACATTACATAATAAAATAGTAAACTACAACAACATTGTTTCCATATAAAACACTGAGATCCCATAGACTATCACTGCAGGTCTGTCATAATATACTTATTCGCATCATTGTAAAAATAAAACATAGAATGGGGTGATCTCAAATGCTCAGTAAGGATAATAATATAGCGGAAACTTTCATAAATAAGCATAAACATTTAAGGCAATGTACAAAACAAAAAAAGCCTTTTCAAAATAAAATTCATCATAATATGGAAAATATAAATCAAAATAATTCCATTTACTTACTCAAATGGATATTCTACTAGTCGAATATTCACAAGAAATATCAATAGCCACTTTCATAATGATGGAACGCATAATTCCAGACTTTCATAACCACATAGTCAAGGCCTTCTGCCAAGACTACAAATAAGAATTTTTCAAGGCCATGTTCCAAGACACTAGTTTGTTTCATGAGACCTACCGATGCATCGAGGAGCTATAGTGGGATCCACCAATCACTTACTAAGTCTAATTAATTCCTCATATGAAAAGGTTTAAACCAAACAAAAACATTCGTATTAAAACTAGCATATGAAATGTCAATACTTTATCCATAAACCATGAATGGTATGAAAATAACAAATCCTTAGTCAAACATTTCACAAAACCTTCAATAAAATATGGAAGTTTTGTATCATAATAAATCAATTTCAAATATGCTTAAAATCTATCAAAGGATGTTGACATAGATGAAATCAAAACCTTTTTTAGAGAAATATCTCTTTCTATTTTGAAATCATTTAAAATTCATATAAATATAAAAGAAAACATTTATTTTGGAAATATTCTTATAATATTGTAGGGGAATTTTTTATGATGTTATAAGAGTGGAAAATAGCCACACCTGTCATATAAGTTAAAAAAACATTCTTACCTTAATTCTTTTGAAAAGGTCATAAAGTACCTTGTTGGAAAATGACAGAAGGATTCCCTTCTAACCATTTTATAAAAACTCAAACAAGGGTATAAATGACATAAACCAGAGTCTATTAAATAGTAAAAATGTTATGGAATACATTTTTATGAAACATGGATGTGGATGATAAAGAGGTCCCAGTAGATACATACGTAAAAACAACCTCGGATAATAAAAATATTGTGAAATGAACCCTTACCTTGTACTTTTCCTTGGTTGAGGGTAGGTTAACCTCTTTTATAATGCTGATATAATTGTTATTAAAATATAAAATAATCATGTACATTAATATGATATCATATATGATCTTTTAACTTTGATTTTGTAATAATATCTTAGTATTATCGTCGTTTCGGGTGTTAACTGATTCGTTTTCCTTTACATGATTTGTTACGTAAGTAATGTTTGTTATAGATAGGATGTATATTATTCATATTCAGAATTATATTTAGTCTTTTAACATTATTTTTAATCATCTAATGAAAATTAGTCTTGAATGGATACGATGGGGAATAAATCTCATCGCGTTCGTGGAGACGGTAATCCGTACGTACTCATGAGCGACAATATCATTCTTTTGATATTAAAATAATATATAATTGGATGTTATTTCATATATACAGAATAATTATCATGTTATATTCATTATTTACATCAATTACACATCATTATTATACCCATAAAAATAATAATGTATTGAATAACAATTACACCACGACGTTGAGACGGTAAGCCGTACGTACACAAGTATGGTGAAATATAATTCAAAGGATGGATGAAATAATGAGTATGGTTGTACCATATTTATAATAAAATCACAGTATATAGAATATACTAGAGTTATTATTTTAGAATGGAAACTACAATGAAAAAGGAAGTGGAAGAAGAAAGAAACTTGAAAGAGGGGATGGAATATTTAACTCTTCTTTAGGTTCTTCCTTTTTATTTGATCAAAAGGGATCCATCGGTGGGATTTATGACTAAATTAAGGACTCTAGGATGAAATAATGACAGTTTAGAGGGTATTTGGGTAGGTTTTGTCCGAGACAAATGGCTTTGAAGGTGTTAATTAGAGTGAAGGGGGAGTGCCCTTTTATAAGAGTGGTGAGGGGAACCTTAGGAAAAGGTCAAAATATTATTTTATAATAAAATAAATTTCGATTTCTAATGGCTAAAAAATGGATTATTTAATTGGTAAGGTAGGGATGGGTCGAAAACCACTCAACTAATAGGTTTTAGACAGGTTTGAGTTGCTATATTAACTTTATCTTTTATATTTAACTCTTAGTTAAATAGTTTGACATTTACCATGTCTCTTTGTATTTTTATATTATATGGTTAATAAATTTACTATATACTTCCAAGAGAACCCCAAGTGGTTAATTAATGATACAAATATCATTATATAAGTCTTTTGGCTGAACTGTAGATTTTTAGGAATATAATATCAATTTATAATATAATATTTGTTTTAAAAACTCTTTTATGTCAATTTTGACACTATTTAGTATTCTGTGTTTCTAAATTCATTACAGCATTATTAATTCGAAAAAAATTATTTTAACCAACCCTAATATTTCATATTAACATATAATGTTAGTTTAATTCATAAAAATTCTCAAATTACATTTATTTGGATATTTATAATATCAATTTTTTAATATTTCATTAATTAGGTAATTTATGCATCATCATTGTGTCATAAATAAATTAACTTATTTAATTTCTAAAAAATATAAATAAAATACCATTATATAGGAAATATTTTTATCTCTCTAATGAATATTTATAGTCGAATTTATCTTTTGTATAACCCTATATTAAAAATGTTTTAGTTATTTAACTTTGATTTTAACTCTTTTAACTTTTCTTTAAATAGAATAATAATAAGTGTCCTAATCTAATCCAAGTGGGACTAAAGGATCATATTTTATTAATAAGGGTGTTTTTGGTTGAATTCCACTTATCCAAAAGAAGTAGGACATGTGTTAGGGTAATAATAATATTATTTTTACCCTTAATTACCCTATTTAGTTTTAACCGTGGTAAATAAAAGTATAACGTTACTATTCACCAAAAATTATTTTCATCTTATTGAACCACATTTTACTTAATGATATCAACTCTATCTCTTGGATTTTTTTTAAATTCAATTCAAATAAGTGGTAAAATTACGTTTTATGTAAATTTTCATATGCTCTTAGGAAGTGGGTAAAAGACAGTAAAAAGTTCAATAAAATTTTTATATATATAAAATTTCTATTAACTGAATCCAATGAATTATATTGAACTTATATAGGTATTATTTATCTATTTTGATCTAAAAAAATTTCAAGAAAGTAAATAATTATTTAAATAAAAAAAATTTAAACTATAACTTAGTGTTTTTATCTATTCATCAAAAATTGAAAGCTTTCAGAAAATACCAAAAATTCAACCTAAGTTAATTTTGATGTTCTGAATCCAAAAACAGCTTCCATTTTGAAAGTGAATTTATAAAATTTCAAAAATTGGGTATTACTATTCATAATGGCTAGTTTGACTGGTTGTGGTGTGTTAGAATCTCAAAGTTTCATACAATGCAAGCTATTGCATTATTCAAAGAGAAGTGTATCGTGGAAGCTTGTGGTGTTACATTCCCCCCTCCTTCTAATAATTTCGTCCTCGAAATTTCTAGAATATTACTTCATAAAAAGACTCGGGTGGTTTTTCATCATTAGTTCCTCAGGTTCCCATGTTGCCTCTTCCATCTTATGGTTTCTCCATATAACTTTTACCACTCGAGTCGTCTAGTTTCATAGCACTTGTTCTCTTGTATAAAGAACCTTGACATGCTCTTCTCAATAAGATAGATCGGTTTCCAGTTCTAATAACTCATAGGTGATTACATGCATTGGGTCAGGCATGCATTTTCTCAACCGTGATACGTGGAACACATCATGAACTTTGGAGAGACTTGGCAGCATTTCCAAACGGTAAGCTACAACCCCAATTCGTTAAAAAATTTCAAAAGGTCCAATGTACCTGGGACTCAATTTTCCCTTCTTACCGAAACGTATAACACCCTTCCCTAGAGATACCTTCAAGAAAACATGATCTCCAACCTGAAATTCCAAATCCTTTATTTGGTTATCGACATAGCTCTTCTGCCTTCTTTGAGATGCTTTGATGTGGTTTTGGATTACCTTCACCTTTTCCATCGTTTCCTCCACCAGTTCTGGGCTTACGAGTTTTCTTTCACCAACATCATCCCAACAGGTTGGTGTGCGAGATCTTCTTCCGTATAATGCTTCATATGGTTCCATCTGAATACTTGAGTTGAAGCTATTGTTATAGGAAGATTCTACCAGAGGTAAATATTGATCCCACATACCTTGAAAGTCACGTGAGAATGATCCCAACATGTCTTTTAAAGTTTGAATAGTCCGTTCTGATTGTCCATCAATTTGAGGGTGGTAGGCAGTGCTCAAATGAAGTTCAGTATCAAAGGATTTCTGAATAATTTTCTAGAATCTTGATGTAAAATGTAGATCACGATTAGAAATAGTAGATATTGGTACACCATGAAGTCTCACAACATCATTAATATATAGCCTTTCTAGACGTTCAAGTGGTAAATCTTTTCTTATAGCAAGAAAATGTGCTGACTTGGTCAGACGATCAACAATGACCCATATTGCATCATTCCTTCTAGGAGTCTTTGGAAGCCCCTTGACAATGTCCATCATGATATCATCCCATTTCCACTCAGGTATGGGAACAGGTTGCATGACTCCTCCAGGCTGTTGCCTTCTAGCTTTTACTTGTTGAAAATCCATACATCTTGGCACAAAATTAGAAATCTCCATCTTCATGTTGTCCCACCCAAAATGTTCCTTCAAATCTCTATACATTTTGGTGCTCCCAGGGTGTATAGAGAAATTGGAATTATGAACATCATCTATCAATTCTCTTTTTAGATCAGGTATATTGGGAACACAAAGTCTCTTCCCAAATTTCAAAATTCCATCTTCATACAAAAATTCACTCAATATCCCATCATTCAAAGCTTAAATATTCTTTTGAAACTCCTCATCATCAACCTGAGAACTTTTTACCCTTTCTAGTAAAGATGGTTTGGAAACCATTTGAAAAAGTATTGATGTTTCAGCTTCCATGGTGATTCGAATATCCATCTTTAATATATCCATGTATATAGGATCTTTTTCAACTCTCATCTTGTTCAAAACTCCATGATATTTTCTGCTTAAAGCATATGCCACCTTATTTTCCTTCCCCAGGTGGTAGTGTATAGTGAAATCATAATCCTTGAGTAGTTCAAGCCGTCTCCTTTTCCACATGTTGAGTTCTTTCTGTGAGAAAATATACTTCAAACTCTTGTGATCGGTATATATCTCACATTTTTTAACATATAGATAGTGTCTCCATATCTTCAATGCAATTATTATAGCTGATAACTCAAGATCATGAGTAGGATACTTTTTCTCATGAATTTTTAGCTATCTTGATGCACAGGCAATAACTCTATCATTCTACATAAGGACACAACCAAGTCCTTTCTTCGATGCATCACTATAAATAACAAATACATCATTCCTCGATGGTAGAGTCAATATAGGATCATTTAATAATCTTATATTCAATTATTCAAAACATTCTTCCCATTCTTTTGTCCAAACAAATTTCACCCCTTTACGCGTGAGCTGGGTTAATGGGTTAGCCAATCGGGCAAAATTCTGGACGAAACCCCGATAATAACCTACTAAACCAATAAAACTGTGTACCTCAGTTATACTCATCGGTGTTGGCCATTCATGGATTTCCTTGGTCTTAGAATGATCAACAGATATTATATCCTTAGAGACAATATGGACAAAAAAATAAATCTCCTTATGCCAGAACTCAAACATGCTAATCCTCCCATATAATTCATGTCTTCTAAGTGTCTTTAGAATAATGCCCAAGTGATTTTCATGATCTTCATAGCATTTGGAGTATACAAAGATATCATAAATAAATTCCAGTACAAATTCATAAAGATATTCCTTGAAAACTCCATTCATTAGATCCATATAGACAGAGGGTGTATTAGTCAGCCCAAAAATCATTACTGTAAACTCGTAATGCCTGTACCTGGCCCGAACTGTTGTCTTTAGAATGTCTTCCTTCTTCACGCACAACTAATTATATTCAGATCAAAGCTCAACCTTTGAAAAGTATTGAGCTCCAAGAATTTGGTGGAATAAATCATCAATGTGAGGTAGGGGATACTTGTTCTTTATTGATATAGCATTGATCTCCCAATAGTCAATGCACAACCTCATAGATCCATCTTTCTTCTTAACAAAAAGGACAAGGGCTCCCCATGGAGAAACACTAGGGTGAATAAATCTCTTTTTACTCAATTCATTTAGTTGTTTCTTTAGTTACATTAATTACATAGTGGTCATTCTATAAGGGTTCTTCGATATGGGCCTTGAACCAGGAATTAAATCAATGGAAAACTCAATTTCATGTTCTAGAGGATGTCCAGAGAAATATTCTGGAAACACATCAAAATATTCTTTCAAAATAGGTAAATCCCCTATTTGAACATTCCTTTCCTCACCCACAGTTATTTCATTCTCTTCCTCCCCAATAATTGAATTTAGTTGAGCTACTGGGGGTGGATCTAGATAAGAATCAGGTGGTAACAATTCTTCTCTAAAGATAATGTGTTCTTTATCATCGTCATCAAAAATAATAACCTCATTCTTCTTATAATAAATTTTCACATCATGGTCAGAAATATGATCCATACCGAGGATTATGTCAAATTCAATAATGGGTATGATGATGATATTAGCAGATAAAGAACATTTATATGATATAATGGGAACTGTTTCACAAAAATTTGTTGTGATGATACTTCCCTTAGGAGTTTTGAATGAAAACTCCCTTGTTAAATCAAATTGGAAATATCTAATTTTCTTAGCAAACTGGGAAGATATGAAACAATGCGATGATCCAGAATCAAAGAAAGCATTTTCTAAACTTGAGGAAACCATTAAATTACCTACCACCACGTCTTTTGGAGATTCAACCTGAACAATAGTGATAGTATAAGCTTTTCCTTGATCCCTTGTCCTTTTCTGAGTTAAGTTCACCTAAAACTTAGGAAATTAATTTTCATAATACCCCCTTTCTCTACAATTGTAGCATTCAACATCGATAGCCTCTTTCTTCCCCTTGAAATCACGATCTTGGTGGCCTTTTTCACCACAATTGTAACAGACTCCCATTCCCTTCAGGAGAGTACCAGGGTGTTTCTTCCTACATTTACTATAGGATATATATTCAAATTTTCCCTTCTTACCCTTATTTCCATTTCCAAAGTGTTCAGCAGATCTCTTCTTCTCTTGCATTGCTTTAAAGTCCTAAGACTTATAGAATTTGTTTTCTATCTTGATATCACATGAGACAATATCTTCTACGACAAGAAGTATTGTGAGACTAATTATCGACTATGAAATGGTTTTAACCCATAAAATAAATGATCAATCTTACTTCTTGGTTTATGTATATAATCTGCTGCATGCCTTGCTAACCTTGTAAAGTTAGCTTCATACTTTGTGACATTATCATCCTCTTTTTTCCTCAGACTCAGATATTGCCTTTCTATATCTGCTCGATGGTCACGAGGAAAGTATTTTTATAAGAAAATTTCTTTAAACTCCCTCAATTCCATATTTGATACTTAATAATATCCCTTGTGTTTTGAATCAATGACCACCATTTATCAACATCTCCAGTGAGGCGGTAAACTTCCATGACAACCTTTTCCCTTTCGCTACTCCCCAAGGCGTGGAATAATTTTTCTAAGGAATTTATCCATTGCTCGGCTACTAATGGATTTTCACTCCTATTGAATATTGGTGGCTATTTCCCCATGAAGTGATCTAACATTGATCCTCCATGCTGTGGATCAGGGTGCTCCATACAGATAAAGTTATTATTCATAACATGAGTGAGTTGTCCCAATATATTGATAAGATGATCAGAACCAGTTGTATCACCAGCTCCACTATAATTATCTTGAGCAGGAGGGCCATCCCTACATGGAGTGCGTGCATTGATATAGTTTACATTCCTTCCACTAGGCACTATTTCTAAACAATGGCATAAACTAGATTGGTTTATGAATCGAGAGGCATAATTCCAAACTTCTAAAACCCTTAACATAAACTGGATTGTTTATTAATATAATCCATAATCATAAAAGAACTGTTTTTTAGGAATTATATACTCATAAACCCTCCATAATTGTTTGTAAAGAAAATGAGAATTATCCTAAGCATATCCCCCGGGAGTGTCGTAACCAAGAGTGCAACAATGCCCGTTGTCGTGCACCACTTCCCGTTCGAGTCTAGATCAAAGCGGTGTTTTTGGGTTTTACCCCTAGGTACATCTATGCCAGAGCTACCTCTACCTGCTCGTATCTAGAAAGGGATGTATTGCTTGTAAAATTCTCAAAATCTCCACAATACCAAAATTCTAGGAAGTTCTTCTATACTAATCTTCAATGTCATTCTTAGTGATATGTTCCCTAATCAAAGTTTATCAAACTCTTGATTCCAAGGTTTATACTAAAATTATTCTGATACCAACTGTAATACCCTGGCCCTAGTTACTTATAGTCAGTGCATTATTACATAACATTGTCATGATCACAAAAGATCATGTCTCAAAAGACTGATTAGTTTAGTAGCCTTGGAAGTACTAGATACATTCATAAGGTTTACATTACAACAAAAAATGGAAAACTACAAAAAAAAAATCTCCATAGAAAACACTGAGATCCCATAGACTATCTCTCCATGTTAGTCATAATATACTTCTTCACATCTTGGGAAAAATAAAACATATAAAGTGATGAGCTCAAATGCTCAGAAAGGATAACAATATAGCAGAAACTTTCATAAATAAGCATAAATATTTAATGCAATGTATAAAACTAAAACAAAAGCCTTCCAATATAAACTTCATCATAATATGGAAAATATAAATCAAAATAATTCCATTTACTTACTCACATGGATATTCTACTAGTTGAATAATCCCATGCAATATCAATAGCCACTTTCATAATGATGGAATGCATAATGCCAGACTTTCATAACCACATAGTCAAGGCCTTTTTCCAAGACTACAAATAAGATTTTGTCAAGGCATTGTGCCAAGAAACTAGTTTGTCTCATGAGACCTACCGATGCATCGAGGATCTATAGCGGGCTCCACCTGTCACTTACTAATTCCAATGCATTCCTCATATGAAATGGTTTAAACATAACATAAAAATTCGTATTAAAACTGGAATACGAAAAGTCCATACTTTATCCATAAACCATTAATGGTATGAAAATAACACATTCACATTCAAACATATCACATAACCTTCAATACAATGTGGATGTTTTGTATCATAATAAATAAACTTCAAATAAGCTTAAAATACATCAAAGGATGCTGACATAGATGATATCTAAACCTTTTTTTAGATAAATATCTCTTTCTATTTTGAAATCATTTAAAATTAATATAATTTTAAAAGAAAACATTTATTTTGTAAATATTATTATAATCTTTTAAGGGAAGTTTTGATGATGTTATAACAGTGTAAAATAGCCACACCCTCCGTATAAGTTAAAAAAAACATTCTTACATTAATTCTTTCGAAACGGTCATAAGGTACCTTGTTGGAAAATGATAGAAAGATTCCATTAAGAACATTTTATAAAAAGTCAAAAAATGGTATAAAGGACATTAAAACATAGTCTAGTAAATAGTAAAAATGTTTTGGAATACATTTTTAAGAAACATGGATGTGGATGATAAAGAGGTCCCAGTAGATTCTTACGAAAAAACAACCTCAGATAATGAAGAGATTGTGAAAGTAAATCATACCTTGTAATTTTCCTTGGTAGAGGGTAGGTTAAACTCCTGTATAATGGTGAAATAATTTTTATTAAATTATACAAGAATCATATACATTAATATGATATCATATATGATCTTTAAGCATTGCTTTGGTAATAATATCTAAGTATTATCGTCGTTTCGGGTGTTAACTGATTCGTTTTCATTTATATGATTTGTTACATAAGTAATGATTATTATGGATAGGATGTATCTTATTAATATTCATAATTATATTATGTATTTAAACATTATTTTTAATCATATAATGAAAATTAGTCTTGAATGGATACGATGGGGAATGAATCTCATCGCATTCGTGGAGACGGTAATCTGTACGTATGCACGAGCGACAATATCATTATTTTGATATTAAAATAATATATAATTGGATGTTATATCATATATACAGAATCATTATCATGTTATATTTAATATTTACATCAATTAAAAATCATTAGTATACCCATCCAAATAATAATGTATTGAATAACAATTACACCACGACGTGGCGATGGTAAGCCGTACGTACTCACAAATAGTGACATGTAATTCAAAGGATGGATAGAATAATGAATATGGTTGTATCATATTTATAATAAAATCAAAGTATATATAAGATACTGGATTTATTATTTTATAATGGAAACAACAAATAAAAAGGAAGTGGAAGAAGAAAGGAACTTGAAAGAGGTGATGAAATATTTACCTCTTCTTTAGGTTCTTCCTTTTGATTTGATCAAAAGGGCTCCTTAGGATGACTTTCTGACTAAAGGAAGGAATCTAGGATGAAGGGAGGAAAGTTGAGAGGGTATTGGGGCATGGTTTGGCCGAGAAAAATGGATTTGAAGGTGTTAATTAGAGAGAAGGGGGAGTGCCTTTTTATATAGGGGTGAGGGGCACCTTAGGAAAAGCTAGATATTATTTTATAATAAAATAATTTTCGGTTTCTAATGGCTCAAAAATGGATTATTTAAATTCTAATTTGGGGATGGGTCGAACACCACTCAACAAATTTGTTTTAGACAGGTTTGGGTCACTATATTAACTTTATCTTTTAGATTTGACTCTTAGTTAAATAGTTTGACATTTACCATGTCTCGTTGTATTTTTATATTATATGGGAAATAAACTTACTATATACTTCCAAGAGTACCCCCAAGTGGTTCATTAATGATAAAAATATAAATATATAATTCATTTGTCCGATCCTTTGATTTTTAGGAATAGAATATCAATTAATAATATAATATTTGACTTAAAAACTTTTTATGTCAATTTTGACACTATTTGGTATTTTATTTTTGCTAAATTCATACCAACATTATTACTTAGAAAAAAATTCTTCAAACCAACCCAAATATGTCATATTATCCTAGATAATTATATTAATTCATAAGAAGTCCAAAATTATATTTCTTTGGATATTTATAATATCAATTATTTTAATATTTCATTAATTAGGTAATTGCTACATCATTATTGTGTCATAAATAAATTAACTTATTTAATGTCTAAAAAATATAAATAAAGTACCATTATATAGGATTTTTTTTATATTTCTAATTAATATTTATAGTTTATTTTTTCTTTTGTATAACCCTATATTAAAAATGTTTTAGTTATTAAACTTTGATTTTAACTCTTTTAACTCTTCTTTAAATAAAATAATAATAACTGTCCTAATCTAATCCAAGTGAACCTAAAGGATCATATTTTATTCATAAGGTTTTTTTAGTTGAATTACACTTATCCAATAGAATTAGGACATGTGTTAGGATAATAATAATATCATATTTACCTTTAATTACCCTATTTACTTTTAACTGTGGTAAATAAAAGTAAAAAGTTAATATTCACCAAAAATTATTTTCATCTTATTGAACCACATTTTACTTAGTGATATCAACTTTGTCTCTATGATTTTTGAAATTCAACTAACATAAGTGGTAATATTATGTTTTATGTAAATTTGCAAATTCTCTTAGGAGGTGGGTAAAGACGGTAAAAAGTTGAATAAAATTTTTATATATCTAAAATTATTATAAACTAACTCCAATGAAATACATTGAAATTATATAAGTATTATGTATCTATTTTGACCTAAAAAAATTTAAATAAAATAAATAATTATTTAAATAAAAATTCTGTTTTAAACTATAACTCAGTGTTTTTCACTATTCATCAAAAATTGAATGTTTTCCGAAAAATACCAAAAATTCACCTTAAACTAATTTTGATATTCCAAATCCAAAAATGAAGTTCATTTTGAATGAGAATTTATAAAATTTCAAATTTTGGGTATTAATATTCATAACGGCTAGTTTGATTGGTTGTGGTGTGTTAGAATCTCAAAGTTGCATACAATGCAAGCTATTTCATTATTCAAAGACAAGCGTGTCATGGAAGCTTGGGGTGTTACATTAGTAAATTTAAATGAGACTAGTTATGGATCATATTAGGAATAAATCATTTGGTGGTTATACAAAATAACCTTTAAAGTTTGTTATTAGATATTATTTCTTCTTTTTAATCTTACTTATGTTGGAAGAAAAATTTATATAAGAAATAAAAATAATCTCATATTTTTATAATGATATTTTAAACATTGGAGAGGATCAAGGAATCTTATTATGATTTAGAATTACCTCAAAATTATTGTGGAATGTAAGATGCATTTCATGTGTCTATGTTGAGAAAATATGAACTGGATTTGTTTTATTATCTCAACTGTTATATTGTGGAATTTGATATAGATGATTATTTTTTTGATCATCTTTTACATATTATAGATCATAACAAGAAGACCATAGAAAAAAAAATTGGGCATCTTATACATCCATTATGGTTGAATTGTAGTGTATAAAAGGATATTTGGGAATAAAATACTAATATGAGCCATCAATGACTAGAGATGTCTATTATAAATTCTTAGTGACGCTTATCAAGAATGATAACCCTTATGATAGTGAGTTTTTATTGAAGTAGGTTTTTTGGTATGATTTGATCTCAAATTTATTGTTTTGGTATATAATTTATGTTGTTAATTTTTTTTTGTTAGAGAAAAAATTAGAGAGTAGATTGGATGAGTTAGACTACAATGTATAACAGTCCATAGATGTGAAAATATATTTTATATAACCTATAGGAAAATATTTCATTATAATACAATAACAAGATCTTTTATGTTTAGCGTTTTTCATAATTAATAAAAAATAACTAAAAAGAACCTATGGTGTTTGTATCAATTATACATTTTCTCCTTATATAAAAAACCACTCAATCCATAATGAGACTTTAACATCTCCCACAAATTATACAGATAATAAAATATTCTATGAATTTCATTCTTTTCCTATCTTAGTAACCTAAGAAAATAGAACCATTAGAAATGGGTGATCTCAGATTATTTGTAACGGTGAACATAAGTGATAATAATCAAATATCATAAGTGAGCATAAGATGAACATATTCGTATATACAAAATATATAATAAACTTAGTCTTAGTAATGAACATATCGTATATCATGGAATAAGGCTTGGAATAATATAATACCTGAATGAGTTAATAAAAATTATATATTAGAGAATAATATAATAAAAATAATAATAAAAAATTTCACCATATTTAAAATAATGTACTATCAATTGTATAGGGAAGAATTACTTTCATGATCTACACCATGAGAATCCACACTTATAAGAAACTAAAATGTACTCACAAATACGTAACTCATGAGGTATAAACTTTTAACCAATATCTTATATGGGTATATGAGACCCCATTTGTCTTTCATCCATACTTATTAGTTCAACTTGAAAATAATTCACTTATAACATAATAAATAACCCATATAAATAGAATTGATTTCATAAAAATTTTAAATGAACACCGATCACATTTTATAGTATAAATAACCCCTGTAATGAAAATAGGTTTAAATCAATACATCATTAAGAACCCATGTAAAGAAAATGGGTTTTTATTTAAAACATAAAAAGCACATGTAAATAAAATAGATTTCATTTCATTTTAAAATGGATTCACATTAGAGAATCATTAGTAATTCAATCAATAATCAAAACATGATAAAACCATGTGAAATAAATGGGTATACAATGACATCAGGTAACTTTCTAGGAAAATACCATTCAACAAAGTTAATACAACAAATAATATTTAAAACATATAAATAAAGGGTATATAATTAATAAAATAATGTGAATAATCAATTGATGAATGAAATATTTGTGAACTCCATTAAATAAAAGGAATAAAAAATAGTGTATTAAAAAATTTAAGGCATTTGGAGAAAATTTGGGATTATACACAATGGATGACTAGGCAAGACAAAAACAGTGGTGGATCATTCCGCTAAAAGAGAATGAAATTACCTAATCCAAATTTAAAAATATTGTGTATGGTTATAAAAGAACATATCATCAATGTAATAAAAGGAAACTTATGAGTATTTTTATTTAGATGAAAATCATCATTTCAAAAGAATTTTTCGAATAGTATCACACAAGAAGGGATCCGAAATAAATTTGTTTGACACTGTGAGTTCAATTCCGCAAATTATAAATTCATATATTTATTAGATGAAAAATTTTGTTGCTTAAATCTCATGACTGCAAATAGTTTTTAATATGTGCAATAAAATAGAGGTTAAAACTTAAAATAGATTTTGGAAAACATTTTTTATATTGACATAAAATGAAAAATTACATGTCAGTTTCAACAGTAAATTTTGAAAAGGTAATGTGAAATGTTTTGAAATATTTCACTTTCTAAAAGAATCTTAAATAATAAAAATTTGTAAAAGAAATAAATATTTTTATATGAATGTGTATCCAAGGATAAAAAATTTTATTATGAAAGAACACTTTTTAATATTTTTAAATTATATTTATTGAAAAAAAACATTTTAAAAAGAGTAATAATACATTATTTTAATTTTTTTTTATAAAATTGGAATATAAAATACCATATAATAAAATATTAGTGTCTAATAACCCAAGAATATAAGAATAATGTTCATGATAAAAAATTATAACTCAATTAAAAGAGTTTGAGATATTAACATCTATTATGGGAAACATAGTCCATAAGGTAAGAAATATTTGAAAAGGATTTATGTCGTAGGATTGTAATCCAAAAAACAAAATGATATAACTACACACAGTAAAATCACATTTAGAATTTACAAAACTTATATTAAATAATTTCAAGAGGATAATCATAACTCTATGAATGAATGTTGAGTTATAAAAAATCATTATTATTGAGATAAAAATTAAATCAATAATGATTTGAAGAAGGGGATATTATTTTTATTAATATATCGCATTAAATAAATAAAATCTGATAATGTTACATATATTGATAGTAACTACACCACACATGAAATCCACAATGTACAAAATGTATTATGCCTCAATGAATCAGAATTGAGACCAAGAAAACCCTTAAAATCATTGTAACTTTTGAATAAAAACCCCATGAGAGGTATAAATTTGAATAGAAATTCTAATATCATGAAATATAATATAATAACGATAAGTAATTAAAAAAGGATAGTATTTATACGAAGAAAAATAAAACATAGTGTATAATATAAAAATTTATCAAGGAATTCAGATTTGATATAACTAACCCTTATATTTTTCAGTAAATTTTAAGTCAAACATTCATGACAGAAAGAATAGGGAATTTAACATTGAATATACAGAAATATAATATAAGAATGTACTATAATTATAGGATAATTAAGAAGTGATTTATTTATAATATAATTATAAAAGAATAATCATAATCATATTTAGTTTTTTAGTGTGATATATCATAATTATAAATAATTATAAGAATAAAATTACCTATATATTTAAATTTCATAGTATGAAGAAATCATTTTTTTATAACGCTCTTTTGGATGGCTGAATTCAACACTATTTTTATTGACAATGTTGTTGATATGTTGTCAAATTTATATTTAAATAACCTTAATAATTTCATAAACATAATATTTATCAATTAAAACCATTATCATGACCATAATAGGAAGGTGATGACGAAAAGAAAAATATAAATCTATCATTTAATGGAGGTGGTAGTCCACATTTATTCTTGGATGTTGATTTTATTTTCCATATAATGGTGAAAAGGAGTATTATGGTTTACAATTTAAGAATTTTAAATATTTATTAACATTTTATAATTATATATTAAATTTTCTATTAATAAATTCCTTGTAAGTTAGTGAAGGAAAACGAAACACATTGAATCGTGGAGGCAATAGTCTGAGCAATCTAAAAATAATGGTTTCATTTTTCTAAGTAGAAAATAAAAAGGTGGTTAATGCTTATACTATCATTATAATAACATAATTTCATAATAATTATACTGATTCCATAATTTTAATTTGGATTTATGTAATTTTATGAAGAATTATCCCATATAAATTAATAGAATAGGGAAAGGATTAGTTATAAATTTATACCTCACTTCTTTGATTATCTCCTTTGTAAAGGGGGTTAATCCTTTAAGGGGTGGTATTTTGAGAATAAAATAACCTATTTAATGTGTATATGATGTTTATAAGATGTATGGATAGAGTTTGTGACAAACTAAGTGGTTTGTGGGGTGATGTGATGTGAGGATAAGAGTTCCCCTTTTGTAACTGAAAAGGTATGACATTTCTTTAAAAACCAAAGAATTTTTAATAATGGGAAGTCAAAATCAAAGAAAATTGGCTAAAAATTGGGAAATAACTGAGAGTAGAAGGGTTAATGTCCGAAAATTTCTCAACCACCCATTCTCACACATTTTATAAACATTTTTTTGGCATTTTCCTTTTGGTTAAACCCTTTTTACCTCGTTTTATTTCTATATAAGTAACAAGATTATACCAAAGAAACATATACATTATGCTTGAAAAAAATGGTCCATATAAAATAATTTTTAACCAATCATTAAATTTTTTGAATCCAATTCATTATATTATTTTTCCAAAATTGATAAATATTAATTTTAAAATAATAAATTTATAATGTGTAAATAATAAGATTTTGAAAAAATATAGCTGATGTTATAAAATATTAAATATGAGTTTGTAAATTAAAACCAATATTGTTAAAATTATAAAATAACATTGAGAATAAATATTTTTTCTTATAAAAAATTTTCTAGAATTTATGATACATACATTAATGCTAATAAGTTCATCAAATTCATGATATTTGTAAAACCGATATTCTTCACGATTCATAAAAAATCAATTTTTTTAGAAAAGTCCCAAAAATACATCCTAAGATAATATAGAAATTTTTAAACAAAAAATTAAAATATTTTTTCAAAATTAAAATACTAAAATATATAAATTATATTTTAAATGAAAAATAAAATATATAAAGAATAACAAATTTCATTAAAAACCATTTTAACTTTAAGTGTTTTTAATCTTATTTAATATATATTTATAAATAACAAATTGTTGATTTATTAGTTTATAAATCTATATATGATCTATTTTAATAAACTTTTAACGATGATCAATTTAATTATATATGGTAAAGTATATTACCCCATTTTTAAAGGGTTCTTCAAAAGGCATCTTTTTTGAAATATTAGTAACGGAAAGAATAATATATTCAAATTTTAATTTATTTTTACCTTTTTTAGTCTAATTATTATTATATTATTTATGTAATTTTAATATTCCATGGTTCATTTTAGTCCAATTTTTTGTTAGTTTAGTTTTTTGTGTGATAAAATATATTGAAAAAGTATTAATTTAATAGTTCCAAAGTCTTGGCTTGTTATACTAAGTGAGTAAAATGTTCACTATAGTAGGCCTTTGGGACTCCAATGGGTACCATCAAGAGTCAAGTTGTTATGGAAGAGGTGTTTCATCTTTTGGGTGGCTACCAAGAGGCTGGTGACTAACCAATGAGATCCCCAAGTGCCACCAATAGTTCTATGAGAATTCAATTGAACTCTAGTGCAATGGATCACTAAACTTTTTAATCAAGGATGGTTTAATTATTTTTTTCATTGAAAAATGGTTCTAAATAAATTTTTCTATTTTTTATGAATGTTTCCCCAATATATAACCTCTTTAATCTATCTATCTCTCTCTGTCACTCTCTCTATCCACTTATCCTTTCTTTGCGATTTTTCTTCTAATTGTATCTTGGTTAATTATTTGTGAGTTATATTATGATCATGAATGTAATATCCACTTTTACTATTTCATTTTGTTAAAATATGTCACCTTTTAGTACTATTGTATTTTAATATTACAATTTTCTTCTACTGTGATGAGAATATTCATTCCTAATGGAAGCAGCGGAGTTAAAAAAATTATTACCATGGATTTATTTCTAAATAATGAGTAAGTAACCTTATTCAATTTTAGTGTTTCATTAAGTTATTTTATTTGATTTTTAAATGGTTTTGTGAAGTATTTTTTATATCTATTTGATTTATAGTTGCATTATATGTATTACTATGACTTATTAGATGATAAACAAATAGAAATTATCTGTATTGACTCAATAACATATGTTCTAAATGAATATTTTCTACACGAAAAAATAAATTTTTGAATAAAATCCATGGGATTTTTTTTAATAAATTTGGTTTCTCTATTTAAAAAATAAGAGATGATTTTTTTGGTGTAATATGAAATCTTTAATTGTGTTTATAAAAAGTTTTCATTTAGAATACGATTTTAATAGTTGTTTTTTTAAATTTCAATTAAATGTGATTATGAATTTAAGAACCATTATTGAGTTAAAATAGAAAAATAATGAATTCACTTGATGTGTGGAAATTTTGTAATAAAAATTACATATTATGAATTGAAGTATAAATAATAAGTTTTATATTTTTGTCGAATAAAAGTGGAAAATAAATGGAACAATATCTTGTTGTTTATTTTTAATGCATGGAATATGTATTTAGGGGTTTTAATGAGAATTTAATTATAAATTTTTAACTAAAAAGTTATATCTTGGGAGAAAAATTGTGTTTAAAAAATGATTAATAATAATAAAAATTAAAAATTAAATCAGTAGTGTTATGGTAAATGTATAAGTAATATGTACAATGGTATATGTTAAAAGGGATTGTTTAATTTTTATGAATAAAATGAGTAGACGTTAACTATTTAATGTAAACATTAAAATGGGAATTTGAATATTTTTATCTTTTTGATGAGTAATAATGAATTAATTTTTATATTTAATTTTAATCAGAACTGTGATATTGTGATATATCTATTTTTATTATGAAACTTACATGAGTTTGGAAAACATGAAGGGAAGTCTTGGGTTTTGTTATGTTGTGATATGATATGATGAGATCCATAGATTTTTATAGGATCTCTATTAGGCCAAGGGATATTATATATTCCATGTGTTGGATAAGGACACATTATATACCATGTATTTGGAAATGAAACACTATTTTACATTTTTTATAATATATTTTACATATGCGCCATGTCTTCAGTTGTTATATTTCATGATTACTATTCAGAGTATCCATTGAAATTTACTGTAGTATATATATGTTCATAGGGTGGCTTGGTTAACAAATTATATTTCTAAAATATTAATTTTATTGTTTGTTAAAAGATATATAATAACATTACACCACTAACATAAATACATTTTAATTTCCATATGATATTTTTGGTTATAATGGTTTCTACTAAGATTATTACACCCTATATGTAAACACATAATGCACACATGTATTTTCTATTCGGTGAGGTAGGGAAAGATAGTGTACATTTTTATAAGTGATTTAATGCTATGAAACATCATGGATTTTACTTTTTTAAAATTTTAGTACCATATAGAGTGGTTTTTATGACTATTTTGGGTGATCTCAACTCTAAGTTTTATTAATATTATACTTAAGTAATATTTGAACCTTTTTTGGATGCATTTTATCATTTGTAATTTATGGGATATAGTTTTAATTTTTGTTAAATATGATGTTAAATTATTCCACTTATTATTATTATTATTATTATTTCTTATATTTATTTATCAAGTAATGATCGACATGGGGAAAAATTATTCCCTAATAAATACTTATACATCTTTAGTGATAGTAGACAACCTATGGTGATTAGGGGTTCACTTGGGGTCATGTAGTACTTCATCATAGTGGAACAATCATGTCAATATGTGATGTAACATCCATCCACATTTTAATTTATTAAATTTATTCAGAAGTCCTTAGTGTCATAGTTGACACAAAACAACAGTTATACTTAATTTCACCCTAATATAAACAATATCTATATGAAAACTAACATAAATCTATTTTGAGGCACATATATAAATTTTTTGGAGTTTTTGAAACATTTTATTTCATTTTTAATAATTTTTCAAATTTAGTGAAATGATTTGAATTTCATTAATCAATAGGATTTTATAAAATGTATTCAGGAGTGTTAGTTTTTATAAGAGATTATGTGATTAAAAATTATGGTTTTCTTTGATACATAATTTAGTGACGAAATAATTTTTATGTAATAATTTTATCATTATTAAATATGATGAATATTTTTGAATATTATGTTCATTTAAATAATGGTTATGTAATATTATTAGATATGATTTTTTTTTCATATTTGTAATTTCAGTAGATAATGATGTATTTTTTAATGAAAATGTTATTTCAATGAAATATGTTAATTAATGAGTTTTGATAGTTAAAAAATTAACAAGAGGTTATTATTATTTATCTTTGGTGAATTCCTTTTAAAATAAAAATTATTTAATTTATAAAAATTATATTTTTTATTTTATTTATGGAATTTCATTTTTTTATGAATATATTATATTTTTTGTGTTATTTATATAATTATATAATTGATAAGGGAGAGGGATGTTCTTGGTCAAAAGAATTAAATATGATCATTTTTTGGGAAGATATTTTAAATCTACTATGAAGGGGTTATATGGTTTTAATAATACTGACTCATAGGGGATTTATTGTTTAGGATAAACCTTTATGTATAAATAGTTGAGAATGGATGAGTCATTTCTCCACTGATAACATTATCCAATTCATTATTTTTTATTTTAGTGGATATCATCTCAATATTTTTTATTGTACTATAAGAGTGGATCAAATTATGACATTAGATGAATGATGGTATCAAAAGGTGATAGCTTATAAGAATTTGAGGAAGAGGATTATAAACCTTCATATTTATTTTCTTTATGAGTATACAAATATTTATTTATTCTTATGGGGTATTTAAAAAATGATAGATATTTAATAAATATTAAATATTGAATTATTAATGAATAATATATTGATATTAATAATTTTGGTTTACCATTATTCATAGGTTTTTAGATATATTATGATGGTTTATATGAAAGAAAATTGTTTTATTGAGATAAGAATGATTTTCAAGATATTTTAAAGAATTAATTTTCGGAATTTGATTTCATAGAGGTGTGCTTCAAGTTTATGATAATATTCTCGGATAAAGATTCATTGATAAAAAGTCATAATTATTCTAAATAGTTATTGAAATGGGAATATTTTCTACACTACATGATGTATGGGCTATCCAATATGAGGGTCATTCCACTTGATGGTGAAGTATCTCAAGAATTCCCAAGACTTACACAAGGTCTATTTTGAATTAGTATAGGGAAACATAGAATTACCAAGGGGCTATACCAAAAATATTTCATCATTTTATTTATTTATTATATATGTGGTTGATATATGGTCGTAAATAGGGTGGTGTAAACTTTTTTCCTTGAAGAATAAGCTGTCTAGATAGGTTGAAACGACTAAAATTTTTATAAATAAAATCTCATTTGTGATTGAATTAAATGACCCATTATGTATTATGATTATATAAAATAGATGAACTTTTTTGGTTTTATTATATAATAAAATATTTAAAAGACTATTAAGAATCATAACCATTGATAATATAGTCATTGAAAAGTGATCATATGATTAGTATAAACCTAGGGGTTTAATAAATCCATTTTACACTGAAAAAGGAAGTGATGGGCTCAACCAGTAGGATCATATCATATAAAACCCATCAATCAGTGCTTCCAAGGGTGATAGCATCACTGAGATTTTCCCTTCACTAGTCCCATGCTAATATTCAACAACTAAAGCCTAATAGAACCAATTTATGGGAGAAGTTCAAGCACATCGAGATCATAACCCAAACTATGTGTGTCGAACCACACCAAGAAAATATCTCCATCACACACATTACCTTAGGGAGTTTGCTAGTGTAAAAAGGGATATGTATCAGGAACCTATGACTATAAATATTTATATTTTATTTCAAAAAGAATAATAATTATAATTACTCTTTTTATTTTTTTACTTTATAAATGATTTGGATTTTGATACAATAAAACACAAAATTTATTTTTGGGTAATATGCAATTTCTATTAAAGAATTCATTCTGATGGATTAATAGATTTTTGAAATAAATCATATTTCTGTAAAATATTACTATTAAATAATGATTATTTAATGTAAATGATAATAAATTTTTTATAACATGAAATGTAATTTTTATAAGCATTCGAAAATTGTTATTGAAAAAAAACATGACATCTATCAAAAAAAATTAGATTCGATTTTAAAGTAAAAATTAAGAAATATAGAAAATTAATTTTTTCAAATAATTTTTTTGGAATCATCACATTTAAATTATCAAATTTTTATTTTTTTCTTAATTTTCTAAGATAGTCAATTTCTTAGTTAAAAATTAAATATGGTATAAATATATGGCATGTATAATGAATCAAAATAACCCAACATTGAAGTAATAATTTCTAAAAAAGGTATCCACAACCAAATATATGTATCCCATTTAAAATAATGTGTTTTTGAATTTATTTGATTAATTTGATAAAGCCTTTATTATCCTAAAAAACCAATATTACATTTTACGGTTTTAAAATTATTTATTTACAAACAAGACTCACTTCCACATCACTAATGTAAATAATTTAATGAGTTTGGACCCAGTATTTATAATATAATGATAACTGTCGTGACCCGTCCCCTGGGGCCTGTGCCGTGACTACCCCAATCCCGCCTTCCATAGGCCAGGGGATATCAACTTGAACTGAAAGAAGTATTCCATATCACCGTGAAGGAATTGCCTTTATAACCTATAAAAAAAAGAATCCAAGCACACAACAACATACGAACACAAGTAAACTGTATAGAAAAAAGAATACAGAAAGTAAAAAGGGGCTGGAATACAAGCCCAACAGTAATAGTACAAGTACAACTGAAATACAATACAACTAAAGAGAAAGAAAGCAAACTACTGGGTTGTCCTCTGAGGTTCCTACCTAAAGGGTAGGTATAGATTGTCTCCTCAGCACTCCATGCCTGCTCGTCTCCTCTGCGTATCATCATGTCGTATAGTCCACCTCTAGGCCCCGTCTATCCCTGGTACCCTCAGCCTCGATTAGTGCTGTTTGTCATTTACACCAAACACAACATGGTGCGGGTATAGCCCATGCATGGGTGCATATAATGATACTCAGTAGGGATCCCAAGACCCTCAAGGTCTCACAAAATCCACTAAGGATAAACCACAAGGCATGAAATCAACTTACAACCCTACTTCAGTATATACCCATACATATACCTAAGTTATCAAGTATGCCCATATTAATCATGAGTAAAACATAGAGTCCAACTCAAAGACCAAATCTCAACTGTTCCACAAAGGAAGGAATACCATGAAGGTAAGTACCACACAGGTATGCGACACAAAAAGTACTACCAAGGTATTACCATGAAGGAAAGTACCACAAGGTACAGACTCAACTCACACTAGGTATAACTTAGGTACAGAAGTAAAAATGATTAGACGTAACTACAGAATCATATTACTCTATTAAGAGGCTCTCTTTCTAACCCACACAGGGTCTCTCGGTGCTGACCCACATAGGATCTCTAGATGTTGACCCACATAGGATCTCTATGTGCTGACCCACACAGGATCGCTCAGTACTGACCCACAAATGATCGCTCGGTGCTGACCCACACAGGATTTCTCGGTGCTGAACCACAGAGGATCGCAAGGTGCTGACCCACACAGGATAACTTGGTGCAAACCCACAAAAGATCTCTCGGAGCTGACCCACACAAGATCGCTCGGTGCTGACCCACACAGGATCGCTATTCTCTTTTCACGTCACAACCAGCTACTGGGTTCCCGCACTAAGCTTGCCCGTCTCCGGGAGGGTCCACTCCTCAAGCCCCTGGTTGTTACTCTAACGTCCATGATTTCCCACAAAAAAAATATCCCAAAAGACCAACACGTCATATTGGTCTCAATGCAACAGACAGTGCGTCAATCAGACGCTTGGTCTGTATGTTATTAGCCTTTTAGTCTTGAGGGCCTGGTTCGATTCGTGCTCGATCTAACCCGACCATATCCCAACATTATCCAAATATCAAGTGGGGTATACCAAATAGACCATATTTCTCCATGGTTTATAACACCATTGATGGGTTTTCAAACAGATGCTTGGTGCCAAAGTTATGGCCGATAGAGAGAAAAGCTCGTAGTTGGTCTGGGTCCAGTCCAACACGGTCAGATCGACCCGGCCTGGGCTGACCCGACCCAGTTTGGGTCGACCTGTCTTACAATGGGTCCAGCCCAGCCCATGTTGGGTAGTACGAGGGCCATGGAGCGGAGGTTTCAAGGGTGGCGCAGAGGCTACGGGGCAACAAAGGCCACGGGGGCCACGGAGGGTCGTGGGGTGGCGTGGCTGCTGGGTGGCGAGGCTACGGTTGCCGCGGAGGGCCACAAGGTAGTGAAGTCGTGGGTCAATGAAGGCCACGGGGTCTGTAGGGCATTGAGAACATAGGGCACTGAATACTATGGGGTCCGCAGGGCGGCAAGGCCGCGGGGGGGCCGCAGAGGGCCACGAGGCGGTGAGGTCGCGTGGGCTGCAAAGGGCCACTGGGTGGTGAAGACCACAGGACGACGAGGCTGCGGGGGGCCACGGGGCGGTGAGGCCACAGGGGCTGCGGGGGTCGTGGGTGCCATGAGGGAGTGAGGCTGTGGGGCAGTGAGGTAGAGAGGCCGCGAGGCGGTGGAGGCCGTGGTGTAGCGGTCTGCTGCAGTTAGTCGTGCGGCGCAGTCGCGCGCCGTGCCTTTGCCCACGGCTGGCTTGACTTTCCACCCTCCGTTTGTTGCCTTCATCACGAATAACACAACAAATAATCACCAAAAAATGAGGAGAGGTCGGGCCATGTTTGTTTGGCCAACACTCTACGAGTTAGAGCAGTATCAAGTGGTTCACAAATTTTGAATCAAGAAAGTGTAAGGATGATATTTAAAACACAAACCCCACAACCTCTATCAATCACTTTTCCCAAACCTGCAAAAGAAAACATCCACGGATCAACTAGTTAGAGAGAGTTGATTCGCGTTCTTTGTTTAGAAGGGATGAAATTTGTAAATATTAATCACATTTAATTAAAACCCTACTTGATTGCTCATTGATGTTGTAAGGGGTGAAGTCGGTGACGTCGGCATTTCCCCGATTTTCAGTTCGTTGTCATCGAAGACGTCCTACGTTGGTTGCCTTTGCAAGGTGCTTCTAATCCAGTTTAGGTTCGGTTTCCTCGTTCTTCGATCTCCAGTGGTCGTTCTTCATTGGGAGGTGTTCTTTGTTGGAGAGGGTAAAAGTTTCTCCAAGTTCTTTTCCAACACTTCACCCAACAAAAGAATAGCCAATATAAATTAAATTACGTTTTATTAATTTAATTTGAATTTTCTCCATTAATCCAGAGGTGTTACCATAATTAATGTGGAGGAAGTCCAAGAGACTTCTCTACATTAAAGAAGGAGTTTAAGAGTTTCCCCCATTATGCGGGTTAGAGCGGTCCCCACCACCATAACCCATGTGGGAGGTTTTAGGATTAGTGGTCCCCACCCCCATAACACACACGTGGGAGGATTCAACAAATAAAAATGTTAAAATTTTTTATTTTTATTTTATTCCTACACGAAAAACACAAAAAACTAACTTTTACCCTCGACCAACTCCCATCGAGGTGAAAGTTTCCTTAAGTGAATACAAGCACTGTAAGTACAACTGTGTCCTCAGATTTAAATTCTGAGCACTAGTTCAAAATTTACAAAAACCTGCTCGCATGTTTACTGAACGTACCTGAAAAAAGTTCATAAATTCATTCCTAGCACTCTGGGCTTCAGAATCACATGCCGTAAATTTTCACAGACTCATAAAATTCCCATATATTAAAAAAATACATGCAATCTCTTGGTCTTTACATTCTCCCCACCTTAGGGCTTTGCATCCCTGAAAGACAAATCACAAAATCAAGAAAACAAGTGTGGGTACTGAGCACGTATCTGAGCCTCCCACTCCATGTGCTCTCCTAGAGGTTCCCGTGCTGCTAGGAAACGCGCACTAGAGGTATCAACCACCCATGTAGGACCTACTCCTATCTATCCTAAATCACTACTGGAACCACCATTAAAGTCTCCCCATCATCAACGTCCAACTCGTCATGGTCGATGGTGTGAGAAGGGTCTTGCACGTATCTCCTCAGCTAGGATATGTGGAAGACGTCGTGCACCCGGTGCAACAGAGGTGGAATATCTAGGCAGTAAGCAACCTCGCCAACTCTACTGAGGACCTGGGAGGGTCCAATGAACCTCAGAGATAACTTTCTGACTCCATCAAATCACCACAATCCTCATCGAGGTGATACCCATAGAAAGACATGGTCTCCATCATTGAACTCCAGAGGTCTCCATCTCCTGTTGGCATACGACTTTTTCCTGCTCTGTGCAGTCTTCATCCACTCCTGGATGATCTAAACCTTTTCTGTGGTAGCCCAAACCATCTCTGGTCCCATGAGTGCTGACTCCCCTAGGTCAGTCTAGCACAATGGTGATTTGCAAGGTTGCCCGTGCAACACCTCAAAAGGTGCCATCCAAATGGTGGAGTGATAGCTGTTGTTGTATGAAAACTCCACCAAAGGCAAGTGATCCTTCTATATACAACCGAAGTTGAGGATGCAAGCACACAGCATGTCCCTGAGGGTTAGAATGGTCTGCTCAATCTGATCATCTGTCTGCGGATGGAAAGCGGTGCTCAAATGAAGCTGCATCCAGAAAGCTTCCTATTACCACTTCCATAGCTGGGAAGTAAAACATATATCATGATCGGAGACAATAATAGAGGTTACACCATGTAGCCTCACAATCTCTTGCACATAGAGGTGTCCCATGATCTCTACTGAACCCTTCTCTCTAGTCGATAGGAAGTTGGCCGACTTGGTGAGTCGATCAATGATCACCCAAATCGAGCCATGTCCCTTGAATGTACGTGGAAGTCCTGTCATGAAGTCCATGGATATCCCATCCCACTTCCACTCTAGGACTTCTAATGGATGAACTATGCCTACTGGTACCTGATGCTCTGCCTTCACTTGATGACAAGTGAGGCATTGTGAGACAAACTATGCAACTACTTTCTTTATTCTCAGTCACCAGTGCTATCATTGTAGATCTGGGTACATCTTTGCCACTCTTGGATGTACTACTAGAGGGGATGTGTGGAACTCTCTCAAAACTTCCTCATGAAGTGACACTGGTACCATGGTACATCCTCTGAAGAGGATGACATGCTCCCCACCTTCAGAAAATCAATCAGGTTCCGATCCTCTGGATATATGAGAACGCCGTGTATCGCAATCAGTGTCCCCACGATGTGCCTCCCCTACTTGCTGAAGAAGTGGGGGAGTGACTATAAGCGATTGAAGAGAAACTACTCCATCCTAATCCACAAAGGATAATTTCAAAGTGGCCAGTTTCTCTATCACCTCACCTAGAAGCTGTATACAATATCTCCTACAGAGTGCATCTATTAAAATTTTCCCCTTCCCAAGAGTATAGACTTTCTCTAAGTCATAGTCCAGGAGGAACTCAAGCCAACATTGTTGTCTCAGGTTCAGGTCCTTCTGGGAGAATATATACCTGAGACTCTTGTGGTCAGAGTACACTATAAAAAATCTCTCTTCAAGTAATGTCGCCACATCTTCATGGAGAAGACCACTACTGCTAACTCCAGGTCATGGGTATCATAGTTCTTCTCTTGTTTTCTCAGCTGTCGAGATCCATATGTGATCACTACTCGCTCCTACATCAGGACACATCCATGCTCGGTCCCTGATGCGTCACAGTAGACTACGTACCCTACACCCTCATCTGATACCCTCAAGATGGGGGAACTAGTCAGCCACTGCCTCAGCTCATGAAAACTCCACTGGAATCTCTCTGAACAAACGATGGGTTTCCCCTTCTTCATCCATGCTAATAAAGGTGCTGCAACTGTGGATAAATATGGTACAAACTTCTAGTTGTATCTAGCTGAACCTAGGAAACATCCTACCTCCGTCACACTCCTCAGTGGCTCCCATGAAAGTACCACATCAATCTTCACTGGATCCACTGCAACTCCATCCTCCAAGATGAAATATCCTAGAAATATAACCTCTCAGATCCAGAACAGGCACTTTGAGAGCATACCATAAATATGGTGCTCTCGGAGTGTGTCCAGAACAACCAGCAAATGATAGGAATGCTCCTCCTCAGAAGTCGACTAGATAATAATTTCATAAATGAAGACCACCACAATGTGATCAAGGTATGGCTGAAAGACCCGCTTCAAGAGTCCCATGAACACTGCTGGAGCGATGGTTACACTGAATGGAATAACCAAGAAGTTGTAATGGCCATACCAACATCTGAAAGTTGTCTTGTACAAATCCTCATCTCACACTCTGAGCTGCTGATAGGCTGATCTAAGGTCTATTGTTGAGAAACACCTTGCTCCCTTCAGCATATCAAAGAGGTCGTCAATCCCCGGAAGTGGGTACTTGTTCTTCATGGTCACCTGGTTCAGGCGCTGATAGTCGACACAATATCTCAAACTCCCATCCACCTTCTTGGCGAACAAAATTGGGGCTGCCCTAGGAGAAAGACTGGGTTGAGTAAATACTTTCACCTACAAGTCCTCTAGCTATACCCGCAGCTCGCAATGTTCTATGAGATCCATCCAATATGCCGGTGTAGATATCAGTGTCATCCTAGGGTAAAATTCAATGTAAAAGTCAACCTATTTGTGAGGAGGTATACCCGAAACATCATCATCGAAGGCATCCATGTACTGTCCCACCACTACAGGATAGCTCAGACTCCCCACATCAACCACTCCAAGGGTAAGGCTTGTCAACTGATGAGTGACCGGCTGCACTCTCCTCCGTGTAAGTCCATCCTGGGATTCAAAGGCTCCCTTCTCACCGGTTAACGTAAACCTAGTCCCATCTGTGTGGACACACCACACTTTGTGCCAGATATAGTCAATCCGATCATGAACTGTAGATAACCAGTCCATACCCATGATGACGTCGTAAGGCCTCAACACTGCTACTAGGAGATCTCAGCTGAAGCTCCCGCCTCCTAGAGTAAGCTCACACTGTCGGGACTGGTGCGTAATCATCGAATCCGCTCCCGTAGGAGTCTCTAGTCGTAAGGATTGAGCCAACGACTCTTTTGGAATCTCCGACCTCCGAATGAGGGTAGTGGAAATAAAAGAATGATTGGAACCTGTGTCTATAAGTACTGCAGCTAAGGTTGAGTATACACAGATCGTACCTTGTATCATCTCTGGAGCATCATGATCATAGGCCTCAGCTGCCTAGAGATGAGATCACCCCTGTCCTCCTGCTCCCTATGGTCAGGGCGGACAACCTGGTGGTGGTGGAGGTAACATCTCAAATCGTCGCCCACCACTAGATGCACGACCATCTCTTCTACCACGTCCGCCTGCTCCCTGCGGACCTCCTCGATCGAAGCTCTGTCTCTGCCTAGGTGGTCCTTCGACCTTCTGTTGATCATTCGTATGGTAGGTCGGACAGTCACGAGCCATGTGACCCTACCCACCGCATGCCTAACACTGCCCGCTCCTGACATGACTGGATCTGCCTCGGGTGCCCTGCACAACCGACCCTGAATCCTACGGTCATCCACCTGTATGTCTGTTCCTTTTGGAAAATTGTGACATTTGTCTGCTACCAGCTGCAAAAGACTCCGCTACGTGACGTCCGATGGTGGGTCTCACTGCTGATGACTGCTCAGCAAGGAATATATCCACTAAGAGGGCTCACTCTAACACCCCTGTCTGCGTCAGGATGATAAGAGAAATCATCGAAGCCCTGATCTCCCGCCTAAGTCCCTACTCAAAGGTCTAGGCCCTGAAGAATGTTTCCCACACCATTTCTGTGGAGTATCATGAGAGGTCAGTGAACCTCACTAAGTATTAAGACACAATCAAGCTTCCATGTTGTAGATGAAGAATCTCTTGTATGCGCATTGTGCGAAGAGTTGCTGAGAGAAACTCTGCCCAAAACAGGCTCTCAAAGTCTGCCCAGAGAAGCATCACCTCATCATAAACCTGGAGCATCAAGATCCACCATCATCTTGCTACTGCCTATAGGAGGCTGGCAGCAAGGATCACCATGAGATCATCTGGTGTCCCTACTTGTCGAAGGACTCTCACCACGGCCTCCAGCCAATCTTCAGCCGCCTGTGGGTCCATATCTCCCCTAAACCTTGGTGGCCTCTGGCACTGGAACTCATGAAATACACTCAAGCGGCGTGCAGCCTCTAAAACTAGGGCTGGTGGCATCGGTGGCCCAATGGGTAATGGTACCACTGGTTCCTCTATTGGTGCCTATACTGGAAGAGGGCCCTGCACCAAAGCCTCGTCCCTCGGTGGGCTATAAGTGCGAACTATACTCGGAACCCTAGCTGGCTGTCTACATGGAGGCATCCTAAAAATAAATAGGTGTGCCATAGTCAATAAGTTATACCTAGTGATTTGAATCAAATAAATCACAAAGAAAACTCTTCATAACATACACGCAATCAGTGTTTTCATGCATTGAGTCAGAAATCAAAAGTCAGGGTCCTGGTGTATGGATATGTCAGCCGCCGCACCAACACTGGATTCCCTAAACTGAGAACCACAATCACTACACTTAACATTATTACCATTAAAAAGAAATATCACAGTATTATGTTCTATGGTAGAACCAAATCCTCTAATACCAATTTGTCCCAACCCGTCGCCCGGGGCCAGTTTCATGACTACCCCAATCCCACCTTCCATAGGCTTGGGGCTGAAGACTAGCACCAAAAGGCACATTACCTATAACTGGGAAGGAATTTCCATTATAAACTATAAACACAGGCAACCAAAAACACATAAATATATGAACAGAATCCAAATGTATAGTGAAAAGAGTGCTGAAAGTAAAAAGGGGCTTGAATAAAAGCCCAACAGTAATAGTACAAGTACAACTAAAATACAATACAACTGAAAAAAAATAAAGGCAACTACTAGGTCATCCTACAAGGTTACTACCTAAAGGGTAGGTACAGATTTCCTCCTCAACACTCCACATCCTCCTGTCTCCTTTGCATACCATCACGCCATATGGTCCACCTCCAGGCCCCGTCTAGCCCTCGTACCCTCAGTCTCGATCAGTGTTTTCTATCATATGCACCAAACACAAAAAGGTTCGGGCATATCATGCATAGGGGTGTGTATAACAATACTCAGTAGGGACTCCAAGACCCTCAAGGTATCACAAAATCCACCAAGGATAAACCAAAGGGCATGAAATCAACTAAAAACAATACTTAGGTATATGCCCATACATATACCTAAGTTATCAAATATACCCATCTCAATCATGAGGAAAACACACAGTCAAACTCAAAGGCCAAAGCTCAACTGTTACACAAAGGATGGAATACCACAAAGGTAAGAACTACACAGGTACACAACACAGAAGAATACCACCAAGGTATTTCCAAAAAGAAAACTACCTCAAGGTACAGACTCAGCTCACACTAGGTATAACTTAGGTACATAAGTACAAATGATTAGATGTAACAAATAAATCATCTTAATCTATTAATAGGCTCTACAGATGATCTACACAGGGTCACTCAGTGCTGACCCACATAGGATCTCTAGATGATGACCCACATAGGATCTCTAGGTGCTGACCCACACAAGATCGCTCAATGCTAACCCACACAGGATCGCTCTATGCTGACCGACACAAGATCGCTTGGTGCTGATCCACATAGGATCGCTAGGTGCTGACCCATAGAGGATCGATCAGTGCTGACTCACACAGGATCCCTCGGTGCTGACCCACACAGGATAGTTCAGTGTTGACCCACATAGGATCTCTATTCATTCTTCACGTCATAGCCAACTACTGGGTCCCACACTAAGCTTTCTCATCTCAGGGAGGGTCGACTCCTCATTCCACTGGTCGATACTCCAACTACCACAAAGTCCCAAGAAAAATTACCCCAAAGGACCACCACATCATTGGGGTTTCAATGCAACAGACAGTGCGTCAATCAGACGCCCGATCTGTATGTTATTAGCCTTTTATTCCTGAGGGCCTGGTTAGATTCATGCTCGATCCAACCCAACCATATCCAAACTTTATGCAAATCTCATGTGGGGTATACCAAAGGGACCGTCACGCTCCAAGGTTTATAGTTCCTTTGACAGTTTGTCAAATGGACGCATAGTTCCAAAGTTATGGACGATAGAGCGAAAAGCTCGTAGTTGGTCCGGGTCCGGTCCCACCCGACGAGACCGACCCGAACAGACCAAGCATAGGCCGTGCTGACCCGGTCTGGGTAGACCCAGCCTGCTGGGTCCAGCCCAGCCCGTGCTGGGCGGCGCGGGGGCCTAAAAGCTGCGTGAGGCCACAGCGGCGGTGCGGAGGCCACGAGGGCCGCAGGGGGCCGCGGAGGGCCGCTGGGCGGTGATGCTGTGGTGGTCGTGATGCAGCGAGTCCAAGGGGCGGAGAATTCCATGGGGAGAATGGAGAGCCACGAAGCGGAGAAGGCTGTGGGGGCCACAGAGGGCCACGTGGGCCGCAGAGGGTCGCTGGGCGGTGAAGGCTGCGGGACGGCGAGGCCGCGGGGGGCGGCGGAGGGCCGCCGGGCGGCGAGGCTGCGGGGTTCGCGGAGGGACACTGGGTGGAGAAGGCTGTGGGAAGGTGAGGCCATGGGGGGACACGGTGAGGCGAGGCCATGGGGGCTATGGAGGGCTGTTGGGCGGAAATGGCCATGGGACGGAGAGGCCGGAGGGGCCGCGAGGCGGGGAAGCCGCGGGGCTGTGAGGCCACGCGGGCCGCGATTCGGTGAGGCCATGGTGTGGAGATTTGCTGTGGCTGGCCGTGAAGCTCAGTCGTACACTGTGCCTTCGCCGGAGGCCAACTTGATCAGCCACCCTCTGTTTTTCTCCTTCTTCATGAATAACACAACAAATAATCACCAGAAAAATGTGAAGAGGTAGGGCCATGTTTGTTTGGCCCACACTCTTTGCGTTTGATCAGTAGCAAGTGGTTCACAAATTTTGAATCAATAATGTGTATGGAAGATATTTAAAACACAAACCCCACAACCTCCATCAATCACTATTCCCAAACCTGCAAAATAAAACATCTATGGATTAACTAGTCAGAGAGGGTTGATCAACGTTCTTTGTTTAGAAGGGAAGAACATGAGAAATATTAATCACATAAAATTAAATCTCAGCTTGATTTCTCATTGATGTTGGAAGGGTTGAAGTTAGTGACGTCGGTGTTTCCCCGATCTTCAGTTCGTTGTTGTCGAAGACGTCATATGTTGGTTGCCTCTACTAGGTGTTTCCAATACGCCTCTGAGTCGGTTTCCTCATTTTTCGATCTATGGTTGTCGTTCTTCGTTGGGAGGTGTTCTTCATTGGAGAGGGTAAAATTTTCTCCAAGTTCTTTGAAAAAACTTCTCCCAACAAAAGAATATCCAATATAAATTAAATTAGGTTTTATTAATTTAATTTTAATTGGATTCATTAATCAAGAGTTGTGGGCATAATTAATATGGAGGAAGTTCAAGAGACTTCTTCACATTAAAGAGGGAGTTTAAAAGTTTCTCCCATTATGAGGGTTTGGGTGGTCCCCACCACCATAACCCATGTGGGAGGTTTTAGGCCTAGTGGTTCCCACCTCCATAACGCACATTTGGGAGGTTTCAACAAATAAAAATGTTAAACTTTTTTATTTTTATTTTATTCGTACACAAAAAACACAAAAACTAACTTTCACCCTTGACAAACAGCCGTCGAGGTGAATGTATCCTTAAGAAAATACCAGCACTGCGAGTTCAATGGTGTCCTCAGATTTTAGTTCTGAGCACTGATTCAAAAGTTACAAAAACTCGCTCGCACATTTACTGAACGAACCCAAAAAAAAGTTCATAAATTCATTCTGGGCACTCCAGGCCTCGGAATCACGCACCGTAAATTTTTGTGGACTCTTATAATTCCCATATATTAAAAAAATACATGGAATTTTCGGGTCTTTAAAATAAACACTCCTCTTTTCAGGAAACCATGAGAGACCCCATGGGATGGTTTGTGTCTTTTATTACTTTAATATACTATCCAAAGCCTATTTTTGGGAAATAATAAATAACCCCCACCTCTTTTCCTTTATAAACCCACACCATCTTACATTCCACTTAACTCGAAAACCTTGTAACACATGCTTACTATTCCCTCACAACTATAGATTCATCCCATGGTGACCCCAATCTATCAAGAATCTCTCCCCATGCTTTTGGAATCACCATCTCAGTTTAAGGGATCCTTTCCTTATCCTCTTTATTCATGAAATTTCTTCATTTTATGCCTTTTTTTAATTCCTAATATTGGGATATGTTTTTACACGCCCCTATTTCTATAAATTTTATGTCCAAATGAAGAGATTCCATATTTCCTCTTATGAAATTATTTTATGAATCCTCACGTACTGCCATTATGCTAGAAAAATCTCATAGCAATTTTTCCTTGCCAAACCTTTGTATTCTGATTACACTTGATATTTCCACTCAAGGGTATTCACCTGGACTACCTATAATTATTTTATTGGGTACTTTAATTTATGTATTACACACTCTTTTATCATGTAATTAAATGTGATTAAATATGATACTATGTTGAAAGATATATGTGGCACACTTATGCATGTACATGATATGAAAATGACAGGTGAGCCAAGGATTATATTGCAATAATATGAATTGGGTAATGTTTTAGTCTCGTGATACATCATGTAAGGGATTAAAGAGTTAAACTAATCCATCATGGGAAATTTTACACAGTGTTATGATATCTTGGTGGTTATCCTTGATCTATGTTTTTGATGTCATGTTTAAAGTTGTTTCCACATTCCCATGTCACCTTTATGTTATCATGTTATATCATATCATGCCTTTTATAAACTATTGAAATCCCTACTGTCTAACATGTATTAAATTATTTTTTATTCCCTTACAGGGCTTTATAGCTCACCCCATTCTTATGTATGCCCCCAGGTTATGCCATGTAGTTTCAAGAATGATGGGAAAACATGATCATGTTAAAGAAGTTTTCAATAATACCTAAAGACCCCATATTTTATGTTGTTATGAAAAGTATCTAATTACCCAAATATAATTGAATTAATGATCTTCTAGGCTCTATTATTTTAATTTTATGTTATAAATCATGAATTAATGTGTAATAAAGACACGTGTTATTATAATTGGTATTAAAATAATGTTTATATGTTTTGGGTTTAAGATAAGAAAACTCTAGAGAAAACCATAGGTATAAGACTAAAAATAATCAAGCATACCTAAATGTTGGTAAATTATAGAGTAAGTGGTTTTCTTGAAAATATATCCATGTCTGGATATGAAAGTAGATGTGGATTTGACAGAAATGTGCCTAGGGATAAAACACCAAATCATCATATTAAGATATACTTGATCATGAACTAGTGCATGATAATGGGACTTTATGCACACTTGGTTTGACAATCCCGAGGCATATAATATTGTAAATTAACAATCTCATTATAAACCATTTTTAAGGGATCTAAAAATGCACATAAGAGTCTATGTTAGAAAATATATAATGGATAATATAGATTGAAACCTATAAATTCATAAGTCATGGAAATACATGTAATTTTATAAATCATACCTTCATTGGAATTTTGTTTTTGTGTTTAATAGTTTAAAATTAATCATCCCAAAATTTCACTTTTTTCTATACAATGGTTGGAAATAGGAGGAAAAATTTAACAACCAATGTCATGGACAATGTGATGAATACCCAAATGAGATGCCCAACCTGATGTGAATAATAATAATGAATTGAGACCTTTATGCATCAATGGCCTTAGATATTCAATGGATCATCGAATCCCTTAAGCACAAAAAAATGGATCAAATCCATTAAGAAGATATTCTCCATCCTTTAATGTTCCTAGAATGATAATATATACTATATAAATACCGTATAGAGGGAGAATATGATCAGTGGTAGACATGGAACAAGAATATGAAGCTTGAGGAAGAGATCAAATTGAGGGAGTTGATGGAATTTCATAATTTTTTTTCGAGAAACATTTTCCTCACACTCTATAACATAAAATAGATATGGGTTTCCATTCCTCGTGTAAAAAATAATATGAATCCATTGAGGGGGGGGTATGATGATTAATTAATAAGACTTGTATGATACACCTGAATTTTTTTTGTTGGCCCTAAATTAAAAGTTGAATACCTATTTAATGGGATAAAACATAGTATTTGAAAAGCCTTAGAAATCCATGACTTTGATAGCTATGAGGAAATTGTCTGACATGAACTCAAATTTGAGATGGATATCAATGAATGTTAATGGCATAACAAGGATAAGAATTGGAAAATGGAGACTAATTATGGTGATGCGATGGAGAAATATAATGGTGGTAAGAAAATTCAACATCCCACTTGTCAAATGTGTGGGAAGAAGCACCCCAAAAGTTTCCTAAATGGGTGGGGAAATTTTTTAGGGGTAGGAATGAAGGGAACCTATCTAGTAATTGATGATAGGAGAAACCCCCCATTGTAAGGGATGATAGGAATGATATAGTCGACCCTCAACCTATTGTCTAATGTTTCAACTACATGGAACTAGGGAAATTTTAAAACAAATGCACTAATCCAAGGTTGGTTAGAGACAATCATCACTTAGAACCTCAATGGTTGAAAGGGTGAGATTATGCCATTATAACTACTGAGCTGGATCTCAAGAAAATGTGGTGATATGTATGATAGATATTCATTAATGAATAGTGTACATTTTTTTTGATTTAGGTTCTATGAATTACTTTATATCAAGAATCCTTAGATAAACAATTTAAACACCACCACAAATCATTTAAGTTGATCTATAGAGGAAAATTGAAAATGGGTAAATTATTAGAGTCTAATTATATAAATCATACCATGTAAAAATTTGTAGGAATAACTTCCCAAAAAACCTTTTTATGCTCCTTTTAATGGAATTTGATGAAATTCTTGGAATGTATTGTCTTTCCTTATATAGATCCCACATAGATTTTCATGATAGGGATATCACTCTCCTTATCATAAATAAACCTCTTATTTTGTACAAGTAAAATGAGGAGGTTGAATCTTCTTTAGAACCAACATCTCAAAAATGGATATTATTTCTTTATGAGAAAGAATATGTTGCTAAAATGACTGGTTTTAAGGAAAATATTATCTTTTAAGACATGCCCATTTTAATGTAATTTACTAATGTTTTTCCTAAAAAAATTCCTTTCCTTCCTCCAAGCTTGGAGGTTGAATTTCCAATCAATCTTATATGTGAGGAATTTATAATATCAATACTCTATATAGAATATATTTTTTGGAACTTAAGGAGATTAAGAAAAAACTATTAGAGAATGTAGATAAAGGGTTTATATTCCCATGTTCTTTACTGTGGGGTGCACTAGTCATCTTCATCAACAAGAAGGATGGTCTATGTGCCTTCGAATTTATTATCACGAGCTCAAAAATATCATGATATAGAATAAGTATTCTCTTACATGGATTCATAACTTGTTCGATCCAAAATTTGGATCCCAATACTTCTAAAAAGTGTACCTTATGTTGGTGTATTATTAAGTAATTTTGAGGGAAGATATCCCCAAGTCCACTCTCCGTACAAGGGACAAGCACTATTATTTCATAGTAATTCAATTCAGACTCAATGAGGCTCTAGTAATATTCATTATCTTGATTAATATTATATTTAGTGATTACCCTGAAAATTTTATCATAGTATTTAAATATGAAATTATAATATACTCTAAAATAAAGGAGGAGCATGAATAGAAATTGATCACTTGGATAATGACTTAAAAAAAGGAGAATCTTGTTGAAATTTACATCAAATGTGATTTTTGGTTGAAGGAAGTCTTATTATTCAGGAATATTATCAAAAGTAATGGGATATCTATGGACCCTCCAAACATAGAGAAATTCAAGGATGTTATAGGCCAACATCTATGATAGATATCGATAGTTTCCTTGGCCTGGCTAGGTATTATTGATGATTTTTAAGAAATTACTCAATATTTTCAAACATTTAAACCAAGATAACTCAAAAGGTAGTCTTGTTTTTTTGGAATAATGATTTTCAAGAGATATTCAAGGAGTTGAAATAGGGTCATATCACAGAAATTTTACTTAGATGACCCACTAGTGGATAAATTTTCATGGTATACAATGATGATTCAAAGAATAGATTAGGTTATGTGCTAATTTATAATGAAAAAGTAATATCAAATACCTCAAAGAAATTGAAAGTTTATGAATAGAACTACTAAAATCATGATCTGGAGTTGACTTAATTAATATTCATGTTGAAAATATGGTGATATTATCTTTTTGGCGAGAACTATGAAATATAAACAGATCATAAGATCCTCAAGTATATATTCACATAGAAAAAGCTACCATTGATGATAGTTAGAGCTGATTAAGGACTATGAGTACTCAATCAACTACCATAATAAGAAAGAAAATAATGTGTTAGGCACTCTAAATATTAAGGATCTGGTAATTTTATCAGTGATGAGAATTTAAAATTATCTAATCATATAATACTTGAAAAATATTGGCATGGTAATCATAATGGAATAAACACCATCAATCCTTTCACAAATGATTGCTAAAAATCCCTTACAGAGAAGACAAAGGATTATCAAAGATACTATGTGGAATTTAAAATAAAGTGGAATCTATAAGAAAAGGTAAATCCTTGTAGTGTAAATTGGATGAAGAATGGGTTGTAAGATTTGGGTTAAGAATATATGTATTATTAAATCCAAAGTTAAATAAGTAGTTTTGGATGTTTCACACAACTCAACATTATTCATCCATCCCAGGATCACAAAGATGTATTGATATATCCAAGAGAACTATTAGTTATGAAATATTAAGAAAGATATCATACAAAATACATCAAGGTGTCCTGTATGTTAGTAAGTTATATATAAAAGGAAAAAATCCAAGGGCATGATGCAACCATTACCCATACATTCATGGAAATGGTAAAATATGACCATGGAATTTATCACTGGTCTTATAAAGACATCAAGAGAAAATAATGATATAGGTTTTGTGGTGGATCATCTTAATATTTTTTCACACATCATTTCAATCTTATAGGACTTCTCAATCGATCAACATCCAAGGATATACATTAGAGAAGTGGTGAGGATTCATGGAACACCACTAAAGATTATATCTGATTGAGATCCATGATTTACCACCAAGTTTTAGAAGAGTCTCCAAAACTATTTAAATACTGAGTTGAAATTTAGAATGGATTATCACCATAAACTATTGGCTAATCTATGAAGAGAATCTAGACACTCGTTGACATATTGAGGGAATTCTCAACTGACTTCAATGAGGATGATATCAACATCTTCCTATAGTCGAGTTATCATAAAATAATAATTTCCAATCAACCATCAAAATTCCTCCATATGAATCCCTTTATGGGAAGAGTTCAAGATCACCTATATGCTGGGATGATGTTAGTGAACACAAAATGTAATGTTATGAAATTGTGGAAAAGGTACAGACCATTTAGCAATACGCCAGGGTATCTTAGAGTTAATAGAAGAGAAGTTATTATAATCATCAACGTGAGCTAGAGATTGTGGTTGAAGATAAGTTATTCCTAGAAATATCTCCAAGGAAGAAATTCATGAGATTTGGGAAGAAGGTAAACCATACTCAAATATATATTGGTCCTTTTGAGATCCTTGATCACATTAGATCAGTGGTTTATTGACTAACACTACTAACTATCTTATCTCAAGTACATGATGTGTTTCATGTATACTTGTTTATAAAGTTCATACAAGACCCATCACATGAACTCAATCCATACGATGTACCATTGTATAAGTATCATTCATATGTGACGTTTCGAGTGAAGATATTAGATTAGAGAGAAAAATTTCTATGAAATAAGAAAATTCACATTGTCAAAGCTCTATGGGGAAACCAAAAGTTTAAGTAAATGACATGGGTACCATAGGATGTGATGATACATGATTACCCTATCATGTTTTAGTGTTTTAAATGAAAATTTAAGTGGTGCAATTTCTAAAGGGGTGAATATTGTAACAAACCAAACTTTTAAAAATAAAATTCCCTTTGTGATTGAATTAAATTCCCTGTTGTGTAAAATTATTATAGAAGACACATGCACTTATATGGATTTATTATATCCTATTATATTTAAAAGACTATTAATCATAATAACCATTGATAATATGGACACTTAATAGTGATAATATGATTATTATAGATATTATGTTTTGTTAAATCCATTTGATATAGACAAAGGAAGTGACAACCTCAACTTGTGGGATCATACCCTATAAATCCCATTCATCAGAGCTTCCAAGGGAGATAACATCACTGGGATGTTCCCTCAACTAATACCAAGATAATATCTAATAACTAATGTACTAGAGAATCAATTTTTAGGATATGTTTAATCTCATTGAGATCACAACCAAAACCATGTTTGTCTAACCACCCCAAGAAAATATCCCTACTTTACACCTTACCCTCATGATGTTCTCTGGTATAATAAAGATAAATGCATCAAGACCTTAAGAATATAAATATAAATATTTTATGAAAATATGTAATAATTATATTTACTCCTTATTTTTGTTACTTTATAATTTATTTATATTTGATATGATAAAACACAAATTGTATTCTTTTTTGTAATATACAATTTCAATTAAGACATTTCTTTTAATGAATTAATAGTTTTTTGAAATAAATTTTATTTTAATAAATCATTATTATTAAATATTTTCTATTAAATATCTGTTATTATATAAATTTTGTGATGTAAAATGTAATTTTTATAAGGGTTCCAAAACTGTTATCGTCAAAAAACCAGAAATTTGTCAATAAATGTAAATTATGTTTTAATAAGATAAAATTCCAATATTTTAAAAACTATTTTGATAAAATAAATATTATTTTTGAAATAAGTATATAGACATTATCATGTTGTTAATTTTTCATAATTTTCTAAGACATTCGAATTTTTGAATAAAAGTTAAATATAGTATAAATATACTGTTTGTATTATGACACCATAATGACCCAAAAGTAATGAAATAAACACTATAAAAGGTACACAAGACCAAATATATTTTTCCCTTTAAAATAATATTTTTTAGGATATTTTATTAATTTTCCAAAGCGTTTATGATTCCTCCAAAACAAATATTATATTATAAGGTTTTAAAATCAATTCTTTATGAACATGACTTACTTCCACATCACCAAGGGTAATATTTTTATGAGTTTGACAATTTGAGTTATAAATTAATGAAAAAAACTTCTCTTTTTTTGAAACCGTGTTCCAAAACCATTGGATGTTTTGTATTTTTTATTAATTTATTATATATATTCCCAAACCTATGTTTGTGAAATAATAAAGAACCCATCTCCTTTACTATATAAACTCACCCAATATCTGATTTATCTTCACTAATTTTTTTTGGATCACATTATTTTTCATCCCTCTACATTATAGTTTCGCCCATGGTTCCCTCAATTTCTCAATAAGTTCATCCCATGCTTTTTGAATCACATTCTCAAGGTTTAAGATCTTTTACTTCTCCTATTTATTTAAGCTTCTACTTCATTGTATTCCTTTTTTATATCCAATTTATAATTTTTGGATATGTTTTTCAACATACATATTTTTATCCATTTGGCCTCCAAATGATGGGAGACTCATTTTTCTATCATAATTTTTTTTATGAATCCTTAAGTACTACTGCTATGCTACAAAAATTTCAATGTTATTTTTCCATACCAAACTATTGTATTGTGAATACCATTTCTATTTATAATCAAAGTTATTAAAATATACATACATATAATTATTTTATTTTGGACTTATATGTATTTATTCCACACTCCTTTATCATTTAATTAAATCTAATGAATTATGATCCTTTGTTGAATGATATATGTGGCACACTTATGCATGTACATGATATGAAAGTGATGGATGTTGGTTGAATTATATAGAGCTCCAATGAATTGTGTAATGTTTTAGTGTCATGAGATGTCTTGAGAAGGATTAAGGAGTGAACATAACACATTATGTGACTTTTCTACTATGATATGATGTCTTATAGGTTAGCCTTAACCTATATTTACAATTTCATGATTAAAGTAATTTCCAAAACCCCATGTTTCCTTTATGTTATCACGTAATATCATGCCTCATTATTGAAATTCATAATTCTCACCCCATTTAGGTTCTATTGAAATTAGTATGATCTAATATATAATACATTACTCATGTTATATATCTTTATTCTAGTACTAGACTTTATAGATTACCCCTTTATTATATATATCCCCAGGTTATCCGATGTAATTTTAAGAATGATGGAAAATTATGGGTATGTTAAGGATGTTTTCAATAATGCTGATGTACCCACTATTTTAAGTTGTTATCTAGTGTAATTAAATACCCAACTAAACTAGACATCTGGACCTTTTAGGTTGAATTATGTGTATTATTATATAACAAATCATTTAGTAATGGATAATAAAGACAAGGTTCATCATATAGGTTCATAATAAAAGTTCCTTGAGGCGGGGGTGTGATAACATAATGTGAAAATAAACATTTATTTAAGTGGTAGAACTTACCTAGATTATGATGACGTTTCATGATTGAGGTGTAAGATGAAATGAATTTATATGAGTGGTTTGGTATAAAATGTATAATTATCTTTAATATAATGTGGTAATTAAATGGTTAAAATGTGTATTGAAATTAATGGGTTAAATGTGATTGATTTTTATATGATGCTGGATATTTAGTGTGTTTATGTTGTTATGGATATGAGTTAGTATGACCATATATAGTTAAGCCAGCTCAATCCTTTCCCATTTTATTGTGTAGAAATGTTGTGGGATGTCATCTTATGAATTAAATTACTAGTAGTATCATGTATATTAAATTTTAAAATATAAAACTCTTATATCCCTAAAGAAATATGAGGCATGATTTAGGATGATGGTTTAGTGTGTCTACATAAGGAGTTTATACATAGAGATATAGGGTGAATTCCTAGCTCAACGAATACCCACTCCCACCAAATAGGTTGTGGAGGTAGGATATATGATGTTATAATAAGGTACCTAGATGTAAGGATTTAGATATTTTAGGAATGTTTTTTATATGGAAATTACTTATGGATATGGTGAAAGGTGAAATTACATTTTGAGTGTGTAATTATTCCCATTTATTAGTTAGAAGAGGACCAACACGTGGTGTTGAAGTTTTTTATATGGTTGTAAGGATCAAGCTATGTTGAGGGGATTATGAAGTGATGAGGTTATGTTATTATTAATATTATTTATTCAAAAATATTTTTGAGGTGACACTATTAATAAGTAATTGTGTTGTTATAATTAATTGTTGTTGAATGTTTCTCTAATGTGAGTCAAGTAAAGAATCTTTATAATGGATTTTATAAAGAAGTTAATTTAAATTGGTTGTACTATTAGTTGAAGGATTATATATTTAATTTTTTCATATCAAGGAGGCAATGATATGGTCTTTTTACAATGATAAATGTGTGGTTAGAGGTGAAATATACTAATTATTTATATGTACTAACTCCTATTTTCCATATCTTATTATCCCATATCTTTACTATAGTTTCCCAGAGTGAGTTAGTTGTAGATATAGGGTGATCAATTTAGTATAATTAAAATATTGATATAGGTATATCAAGATGTTTTTTTCTAGAGGTACTTGATATTATATTTAGGATAACTTTTGAGGAGTTATTGTTATTTTTTAATTTTTATATAGACATGTGACATTCATATAGAAACCATGTTATATTGATCTATGATTTTATTATTATAATTATTTGGGATTTAATACTATTATAAATTAATTTTTTGATATATCATAGAGGGTAACACATCCCATTTGAGAGATTTATATCATCAATGATTGTAACATCAAGACTCACACCATCTCCACTCAAACATACTCAAGTTATGTTGGAATATTACATGGCTTTTGGTATGTACCCTTGAACACCAAAGTATGGTTATAAATAATATGGGATAAAAATTATATTGGTTATATGGTTTTCTAAAATAAATCCCACACCCATCATACTGTGATTCTATTGAAATTTTGGCATGAGGTATCCATATATCAATCATACCCAATAACTATAAGAAAAATATGAAAATTCATAATAGAAATTCCATTAACATAATAATACAAGATACGTGGAATGAAACATGAAATATCCAAAAAAAACTAATCATAATCCTAAAATGTGAAACATTTGTGTACAATTTAAAAATTATGATTGATAGACCCATAAAATACATAATAAAAAAGGTTCAACATTCACATAACTCCACCAAGTCACCTTAAAACTTTATGACCCTATGAATCCTTATAAACACTCTTCACATTTGTAGCTCCATTCCCATGTATATGACCTATCCTTAGTAAATAAATACATCTTGAATTTATTTTTATTAAACCATATACAATCTACACATCCACTAACATGGGTGTATATGGGGTGATTAAGAGACCCTATAAGATACCCGTAATACTTATGTTAACCACATGAATTTTAAAATCATGTAAAATTTAATTTTATTTAAAATTCCCCAATTCTTTTACATTTTATAAAATTAATGTAAATAATTCCATATTTCAATTGTAAATAATATTTTAGTCAATCAAAAATAAAACACAACAAGAAACCTATTATTTTTCAAAACCATTTACTCATACACCATTTGAATTATTCAATCCTTTTAGGTGCCTTAAAACATGATTATCAGTAAATGGTTACATCCTAATCATGTGTGGATTGACTACCACAACCCTCCTTATATTACTGATAAGCCCCCACCCCAACTAAAATTGTTATTTTCACCATCCATATCAAAATCTATAATACACCCACACTTATGTGGTAAAATAAATATAATTTCTACCTACTAACTTATATATTATCCAGAATAGTAAATGAAAATATCAATATCAATATCCCAATTATATCATCATAATAATAGAAAATCCACAATATTGTTTTTCTCAATTTTTTAGAATTCAGACACTCACCTAGAAAAATAGCCAATTTATATTTTAAATTAAATCAACCAAACTGAAAATAATTTTCCACCAGAATTTCATAACCATAATTAAATAATTTTAATGTAATAATGTTATTTAATTTAAAACCCAACATATATTCTTATAATGTTTCTCATAATTAAGTGTATTAGGGAATCCAACTACCTCATCATAGTTATGAAACAGAATCATGTCTCTAAACTCATGATCTATGTAACTATTAACATTTTGTAACTCCTTGAACCAAAATAACCAGATATGTTTTGCCCAAACATTTTATTTCACACAAAACCTCTCCATTTAAGGTTCCCACCAAGAGACAAATCAAAATACACCAAGAGAGAAGATATCCAAAGAGACTTACCCCCGATTAAGTACCAAGACATTGAATGATATATATTAAGTGGATATTTATAAGATATAATAAATAAATATCACCCAAAATTAATCCTGGGTCATAACCCTCAAGTGAAGGTACTGAAAAAGTTGCGAGGTTTTAGAAAAATTGTAAAAATAGAAAATTTTCAACCCATTTTAAGTAAATACATGATATCAGTTCACGGTATATCAAAAAATGAATTCTAATTTTCATTTCTCATTGTACCCTCATACCAATGTTATATAGTCTTAATGAATGGTCTAACAAGACCATGCATATAACCATTTATTTCCCCGATGATTCCAAAATTTCCTTTCAAAAGGTCCCATATCACCCCTGAATCTTCTAAACTTCAATATATATCATATAGTAAGTTTATATACCTCAAAGGGGACTTAAAACCCCCTATAATTTCAATTTCAATCATTGGAGTTAGAAAGTTTTAGTTTTGGTGAGAAGAATGGGACACTAATTTTGCATTAATGATTCATGCTTCGAAATATCCTCTTGTGTGGTTAAATTATTATCAATAATATATAATAGTGTAATAAGATTAAAAAATATTATTTTCTATCATGGGGATATAATAAGAAGAATATATTATATGAACCTTGTAGTTTTTCATAGATCAAATCAATCCCAATAGATAATTTTATGAGGGAATGAAATCTATTTATATAACAGCAAGTTTTGAAACCAATATTCATAATGTTATAATAAAAAGGTACTTCCCAGTTGTACGAAAGTTCCCTAATATATTCAATATTATCAAATAGGCCCACATATCTATGTGAAAATTTTCCCTTTTTTCGAACCATCAAGATCCTAACCTAGACAACACCACATGTATTATATAATGACTTTTGAAAATCCTCAAAGATCATCAACAATGACTAATATAATAATATTACCTTCTCAACATAGTGGTCATTTAATTATTAATAAATTGAATATTTTCAATTAACTTATATACTTTATTAAGACTATACATGAAATATTTCATTTTATAAAAATTGGAGAATGAAATGTATCCCATAAATCATAGTAAATGGATCCTTACCAATAGTCATTTTTTACTATTATTATAAAATAACCTAGCCAATGAGATATGATCTTCCCACGAGACACAAAATTCCATCACACATACACTGATATTTTAAACCAATATGTGTATGGTCCCCAAAAAATACCCATCCACTTAAGTATGATAAAAAATACTACACATAAATTGGGTCCCCATTAATTACTATAATTCTTTAGAAAACAAAAATTTTAATCTGGGATTTATATTCTAGTCGAGCAATGATACTATAATAAAATGTTTAACCATATCATTCCCATAAAAATTTGTAAATTAATTCTCTAAAATAATTTATTTAATTGATATAGAGTGATCTGATTTAGATTTTACCTCAATGAAAACCAATATAAAATCATTCTTCTTCAAGTTGTTTTGGAAAACCATAATTAAATTTAAAAAATTTGGCCCCACTTTCAAACTAGAATAAGTAGCAGTTTCAATATTCCCATCTAAAATTTATATTCTACCATTACCAATTTATTTTCTATGAATCATTGTATATAAACAGTAACCAATTTCTATATATTCTTCCATAAACCTAATATTTTATATCCCTAGGATAAATAATTCGATTGGAATGATGGAACACCTTTAACATTTTTTCAGTAATTGAGGAAGTAAGAACCAAATAATTCCAGAAATGTAATTTTTAAACTAATTCATTCAACTATATGTCTATATCCACCCCACCATAAAGGTAATACCTCATTCATTTCATTATAAATCCCAAATTATTCATCCCTCATTTGATTTACTAAGGTGGGTCTAACAATAATCCTCAGAAATAAAATCCACCCACCCTGATCAACATCAATAGACTATATCTCTAAGTATTTTATCCCAATTTTCCATTTATACGTGATTTCTTGTAACAAATCCCCAATATAACATCCTATATTGTTTTGGGTATGTGGAATAAAAAATGGACTTAACTCTAATGGAATTAGATCCATTATAAATTCAAATTGGGAGAAATTTATTAAAATAGGGTCATTTTATATATACTTAAAATGATAAAGTGTAATATTTGGAGGGGATGACAATGGTAAATATTAATTTTAGGTTTTTGGGGTTCATGTAAAAAAAATTTAATTTAATAGATCATAAAAGTTCCCATTGAAAAATTAGTGGAATCCCAATAGAAATTTTCATATAAGGGAAGTGATATTAAGCCTCTACCAAGGCCTCAAGACTTTTGATTGAGGGATACTCAGAGTCTAGTTTCCATATGGGTAGTTTTTTTATTTTGTTATTATAATTTTTTGAATAAAACCTTATACAAAACCTAAACCCTCCATATTTATGAGCAATATGACTAGGCCTCACCCTCTCACATTCCTCTCCCAGTCCTCTCATAATCTATCTTCTTTAATATTCTTATAAGGCTTTGTATATCATTTTTTTGATGTTCCATATATAATAATTTATTATTATTGTTGAGGATAAGGTAATAAATAATTTTAATCTCACTATTTCTCTCTTATCACATGCATTTCTTTTGAGACCCCCAACTAAGACTTATTAATTTTATAATTTGATTCCATAAAAACAAATCCAAATTATCCAAAGATACAGGGAATGATAACCTTGATAAGAACATAATGTGTTTTATTTTTTAAAATCCATATATAACATGTTTTATGTGTTATTGTGTTTTTTTAATTTGGTTTTGGGTTTGGGAGACTCGAATTGGGACTATGGGGTTCCTAAAATATGAGTTTTACTAGCAGGATTCTGTCATGACTAGAATGAGAATTATTATATATGTTTAGTAGTTTTTGGATATCTTGAAGACTATGCCCAAGTATAACAAAATATAGTTATGTTCGACGAACCAAAAAGGATCTTATGTATTGGTATAATTTATGGTTAGTCTTAAATAGAGTATTTTAGGCAGGAATGTGGGTTTTAACAAGATTAAACCCTCTGGTTAGTTGGATAGGTAATCCATTTTCTTGAGAGGGTATTGGAGTTATAATATTGTTTAAAAAAAATAATACTTTCAAGATACATTTATATATTCTTAATATAAATCCTTAGAGTGTCATATTGGTTAGTTAATAGTGATGGTTCCACCTGAGGGCACTAAAAATATGTAAGTAAGATAGTTTTTTTAAGGCCTTCAATTTTTGTTTAAGTGAAGTTTAATAGATGTTAATTCATGGGTTTAAAGAGGCTTTATTTTCATTTATTTGTATTCTTTAGGGATTATTCTAACTTAGGAGGGTTTATAGAGTTGGATTAGTGAAAGTTCACTCTTTGGGATTACTGTATGGTACAGTTTTGGGAATGGTTCGTGAATATAGTAACCACTATAGATGTGGTTTAGATTTTGAGTGAAAATTTGATGGAATTATAAATAATACATTTAGGTTAGTCCAACGGTTTCTTATTAACCTAGATGATTATGATTTTGGGTTTTAATTAATGGGTAAGAGCTTTAGGTAGTTCCCAAGGGATTGAAAAATTTGGTTTCCCATGAGGTTGTTGAAAGGATGGTCATTTATCTTAATTTGGATAATGATCCAATATGTGGTGTAATGATGTTAGAACATGGAGCTTCATGGTTGATGATTTTATCCTAGTTAGAGTGAGTAATGATTTGAGATAAATGAATAATAAATATATACTTTTTATTTTCAAATAATCTCAATTTTTAAATGTGTGGAAAAGGAACCCTTACATGACCCGGAGGCCCAATGGTATAATGGATTTATGAATTGAACCAAAATTCATTGAAAAAAACCTTCCCATACCTTCCTCAATGCCTCTTCATTAATCACCGCATAAAAATATGGTTTACTCTTTCTTTCCCCATTGAGTGCAACAAAAGGCCTAAACCCATAGAAAATCTACATTTTCCTTCCATTGTCCAATGTCTGGTTAGAAATTCCTAGTGTCTTCTACCACTCATCTCTATTATCTTGAGGTATTTCCAATATATTTTAACAATCCTACATTGGTTTTCTAAAATACTAGTGGCCTAGAGTCCAAATACATGGCTTGAAATCCCAATTTGGGCGAATAGTACCATTTCTATAGTACCCTGCTATAATACAACACTACTAAAATGCTACAATACATGTATAGAGCATTTTGAAATTTACTATCTCTCTATTTTGAACCCAGGATTCATACAAGATTACATAGAGTTTGAAAAAATTGGGTAATTTCCCAAATTTAATTAGGGGATAACTAAATCCAAGGTAGTGATTGGGGAAAAAATATTCACTAGATATGAGATAAGATAATTTAAACCTTAGACCTAAGTTATTTATACCATTTTTGTGTTTTTTTATAATATTAACCTTGATAATATTGGATGGATACATGAAATGTTTCTTTTTATGTTTCTTTAGAGGCTTGGTACTTGTAGTTTCCTCTTAGGGGACCGATCATTGCTTTTTTGTTCCCAAATATTACTCTGAGGGGCCTGATTGTGGTGTTACATCATTCCTTTTATTTCATGTTAGGGTCTTGGTTATGATGTTATTTGGTTCCTGATTCTTTCTCTTTGGGGTTTGGTTATGGAATTATAGGTTCCCAATGTATTCTCTTAAGGACTCGGTCATTACATTCCTTAGTTTATTTCATATTCTCTTAAGTTCTCAAATATGATTCTTTATGGTGTTCAAAGTGTGTGTGTTTGGGATCTAAGGTTTTGTCTCATAAATCTTATTTCACTATTCATTGACTTTGGCCAAATGTGGTAGTGTTTGGAGTCAGTATGTTTTGATTATCCCACAATGATACAATGTGTTTTCTTTAATGATATTTGTTACTTATTTAATTTCTCATACATACACTAAAATTATTTACTCTTTAAAACCCCTTTAAAGAGTTGATTTGGTATCTTTTAATTCCTCTATTTAATGAAACATGACTTCTGATTTTATGATTTAGGTTACTAGAAGGGGGAGGATTGTTGTTACACCAATAGGGAAGCTGTCTATGAGTTATTCAATAACTATGTCAGATCATTCCAACATTCCATGTATGTAAGTCAATAACTTTAATATGATATGTGTGGTGCCCTTGATATAAATTATTAGATGAATGTATTAATGGTATATGATTTGGGTATTAAAATGAGATGGAAGAACCATGTGATCAAGGGGTTGGTATCAAAAAGTATAATTCCATAGGTATTTTTGGAATGGGGAAATAGTTAGTGACTTGTAAGGGGAGTGTTAAACATGTGGGAAATTCATGACTAGTTAGCTAGATATGTGGGACTAGGATAGAGAGAATATGAATCATAATGGTATGTTTTGAGTTGGAATATTGTGTGGTGTGAGATTATAAACTAGCTCATGGATAGAATGGGTTAGAATTTGATAATGGATTATAACTATTGATATAATGGTTTTATGGTTTTTTAATTTCTATAATATAGTGATGAGTTTTCATATTAATTATAGGGTAGATTCACTAGGTTAGTAGTAGTGCATGTTGGTTTCATGAAAAGCCTCCATTGTGAATAGGTTGTGTGGCTTTAAGCTGTGTGTTGGGTTCCTTCAAAACTACATGGGTTGAGAAAGATCAAAAAATATTTTAGTTGTATATTTTAGTATATTACTATTTATATTTTTGATAACCTAGAGTTGGATCATGAGACTCTAGTGTGGCTCAATGAAGTATCAATATTTGCTATGTGATAGGTATAAGAGGTGAAATTTATGTGATGTTGTAATGATATAACCGTGAGGTCATGAAGGGAATTTTTATATTGAATTCATTAACAGTTATAGGAGAATAATTTCAATCCACAAGAGGTTTTTTAAATGGGATATGGATGTATTTAATCTCATTTATTGAGATAGAACATCAAAGGTAATTTTTATTTCTTTTCACAGAATGATGTGGAGTATGCTTAATATGAGAATATAAAATTTATAAGTTATTAATTAAATTTAACTTTCATTGAAGTATATAATTAGAGACTCAGATGCAGAGGTGAATGATTAATAGTCACAAAAAATATAGGTCACCTAGAGTACTGTAATTTTTTATACCCTTGGGTGAGATGTGATGTATATTCCAGATGAAATTATCATGCCTTGTTAGTGATGGTGACTATAAAAGGTTGTAATTTGAGTCAGTTTATTATCTGATTGTAGTGAAACGTTTTTTGATATGGTGACGATCTCCCCATTTATAAAAAATGATATTAATAATGTTATCATAGAAATTAGTGAACATTCAGAGAAATATGATAGGTGGACCTATTAGGGGTGGATGAAGTTTTTATGGGCACATGGGTGTGAGTAAGTAAATCCAAGTATATTTAAGGTATTGAGTATTCAATTGGAAATGAATTTGAGAAATTGTATAAGGTATAATTTGGTAGTTACAAATACCAGTATTCATGAATTAATGGATGCAAAATTTATCAACTAATCTAATATGATTCTTGGGATGATTGATTATAATGAACTAGCTCGGGTAGACCCATCCCATAACACAACTTGATTTGACATGTGGTCCACGGTTCATTCCTAATCCCCTGGAGTTGGAAATTGGATCTAAATTATAACAACGAAACCATGTGAAACATTTTCCCCCTAAAATAATAATAATAATAATGAATCAAAAAGTACCAAGAATATAATACGACACATCTATACACTGGACTCCCATGTATATAAAAAAATAGTTATAAATTAAAGAATAAGCCAAAAAAATGCATAATAAAAATTAATAAACAAAATAAGATATAGTTAATAATAGTGATAGATATCGCTTTTACAAATACAACATTTAAAATTAGTACATAATCAGGTCCTGATATAAAGGAAACTATAGATTACTTTAACTTCAACAACTATTGAACATACTAATACATCAATATCTCCAAGATAAACTACCAAACTAATCCACCACCTAAAAATATCCACTTGACACACAGTAACTCACCATATCCCCACACATCTATAAACAGACTAACACAAATATAAATCATAAGGAATCTCAACTTGGGAATCTGTATAAAAACATTATAACTGTATACACACATACGCGTGTTCGTGTATGGTGTTATCTAAATAGAATTATTAGAATTTTCCAAAAGAGTCTTTTAAAATCCATTCATAAGGAATTTCATACATATTAATTTAAAAACTATTTCTAAAATAGGTTTTTATAATGAGAGATTATAAAAAAAATAAGTTACATTTATTGATAAATTTTATGACAACTGACACTCATTTTATAAATATTAGGGTTGATAAAATCGCTTTAAAATTAAAATATTTTGATCCTTGTAATGAAATATTTTAATTTTATATAAAAAATTTATTCTCTTATTTCAAAACATTTCACCAAATCCAAAATATAAAAAATAAATTCCTCTTTTCATTTAAAACCATTTTTTAATTCAACATTTGAAAACCACATAGAAATTAATCTTAAATAATAAAAATAAAACTAAAGTAGGTAGAAAAATATCAAAGAAGAATAAAAAGGGGAATCAATGATAAAATGGATGCTTCCACTACCTAATATGAGTACAAGGGGATATATTTGATAAAATAAATGGGAAACCAAAAGTTAACATCATCATATAATGTATAAGAATTATGAGAAACTCACTAGGTCCTAATATGAGATGATACTAAGAATACTTAAGAAATATCAACAAGCAAACTATTCTATATTCATAAAAAATAAAAACTCTTGAGGTAGTCTCATAGTACTGTCCTGAAACACCCCAAGAAAAATGTGATCTACACTCACGAAAAGTCGGTAGTTATTAATCTAGAATAGTTTTAAAAAAATCATGACATGTCTCTTTATTTGTATGGTTCCCATGAAATGTAAAATTAATGGCGAGAAATTAAACAACCACACACTCATAACAATAATCCCGAATTATGTATAACAAATATGTATCACATCACCTCCTATAACCTCTCATGAACAACCTCCTTTACATTCATAAAATAATTACTTAACAATTCAATTCATCCCATAAAAGGTCACAATTCTATGCAAGACATAATATCAACCATGGGGATAAAATTAAGGGTATCACATACATTGAGTAAAAATCATATAAAATTCCAAACATGTCTTTCCAAAACAATTTGTAAATCTATGTTATTTTTCATCTTTTGAAAGGTAAGCCATGAAATAACCCTTTATAAATAATTTGGAAATTATATTTCCCTGAACACAAAATTCAACACATTTCGTTGAAATTAAGAGTGTCCTTTCTTGGAAACCATTTGAAAAATGAAACACATTTTAGTTTAAAATATTCATTGAAAATATGATTTTACACTTTGGGAAACAAAATGTGGTTGAAAAGATCCTTAAATTTTGAGTCCATTTTAGAATATATTCTATATAATTTACGCAAACACTTGGAATGTATAAAAAATAAGGATTTGTAAACCAAGAACTAGAAAAACATTGAAATCATTTTATGTGAGGAGAAAAAATAATGATTTTTTTAAAATACAATAAAGGGAATCATATATAGATATAATTGGATAATAAATGAATCTAAAAACCCAATAATTTCATGAATTTTATATACAAAGTATTTACAAAAAAACATTCCTCGATTAATTAGAAAGATAGTGAATTCTATAGAGGAAGCACATCCTTGAATGGAAACAACCAATACAAACAAAAAAAATACATATCCTCAAAAATAGTACAATTCCAATCACTAAATTTGACATGTATATCCTTCAAGGTTATGAGGAAAAAATTAAACCAAGTGTAATAGTGGGAGGGATAATTGGAGATGAAGAAAGAGGAGGAAATATAGGATCTACAGCAAATTTTTTTTAAATTGATGGAGGAAATAGTTATATGCTAAGGGGTGAGAGGGGAGATATCCCTTACATTTCTTACAAAAAAATTAGTGAGAGGATGGATATGATAGGTATAAAATCTAATTAGATAAAAATAGAAAATTTGGTATTAATAAATATTGGTAACTTGAATTTTTTGGATAGATAGTTTACCAAACTGTGTGTCAACTGTATAGATTGAATTTGAACTAAGTTCACCGCCTGCAAGATTTCAACACACAGTTCACTAAATCATGTACCTAACTTATAACCCCTATTTTTATCAAGATATAATATTGAACATGAGTTCCTATTACATGCATCTAAAACATTACCAAGTTGTGAACTAACTACTCCTATATAAATTTTATCTATATGGTTTCCCCTAAAATGCAAGGTTATTCATATAGTTTTTATAAACCACGCAGTAACCATGAAATAGATTAAAATAACTCAAAGATCCAAATTTTAAATAATAACCTTCAATAATTTCAATGTAACCCCAAATTATATAACACATAATTAAATAGTGACATGGGGATTCACATTTATTCCCACCATGACACATTATTACCCAAGAAATTCATTGGTAAAAATAGAAGCAATAAAATATTAAAACGTCAAAAACCAACAAAAGTGATGGTTTAGTTAGAAACACTATGGAATAACCCTTAAAAAATCCCAAAATATAATATATCATTAAAGTAATCTATCAAGAATCCTGAAGATTAAGTAAAATTATTCTCAAATATCTCTAAGAAAATATAAGCACCATTTATATCATCATCAAGATGGAAAATCTCTAAGAGGAAGGCGGCCCCAAGTACATCTCCCAACTATTTATAAGTTATCTAAAATAGGTTGATTAAAGATAAACACTTTTATTAAGGTACTGAAGTCCAAGATAATATAAAAACACCACAATAAAGGTCAAACAATCCATTAATAACCCCAAAAATATAAAATTTGAAGGATACCTCATCGAAATTCATAACTTAATGAGTAAAATATGAATCTAACCTTGGGTCACAAATCTAAAATAAAAAATAACCTATGACCTCACTCACAGAACACCAACCCATGGTGAACCTAATAGAAAAAATAGATCACCACATTATTCACAATATTATCTAGTGTAATAGTTTTCTCAGACATCCAAACATATACCCAAGAAATACCATGTGAATCTTCTCAAACTCCATGTCTCATAACCTTGAAAACATCACATATAAATAACAAGAAACATAATCAATCCATGAGGCATGATCATAAAAAAAAAATTACCACCAATCAAAAGATATGAAAAAATATACTTGATTTCCCTAAAAAAGAATCACATCAAAATCCAAACTATACCATATTAATAAAGCATGATCCCTAAAGATAAATAGTCCGCAAAATACAGATTACATAGGAGAATTATTCTTCTTTCAATATGTAAACTTATAGAACATCTAATGATATCTAAAATGGACACAACGACAACATGTCTTCAAAAATTTGATGTAAGAGGGATTATAATGCCCATGTTTCCAACACTAGAAACTTGTAAGAGCTATCTTATTTACATGAGAAACAATATTATTTGGAGAATACCGAACCTCAACAACTCAGCTTCCATGATTAGGATCATAATTTTACCTATTACATTCCACTATAATGGCCTTCTCAACGACATCCTTATAATAAATTAGTTAGATTAAAATATCACTAATTTATGTTCTATGAAGATATGTCAAATAAAAAATTGAGCTTTCATATTTCATTGGATACTATATTAGGATAAAAAAATTTGAAATATGAGAAATTTAAAACATAAATCTTCACTATTCAATCACCCTAATGAAGGATCATGAATTATATGTCTTCCAACCCTTTACATTCCTAAGATAATGAAACTAATAAACATCATCATAAAGAATTACCCTTACATACCATCATGCAATTGAAAATATATAATGGTCAACCCACACTCAACTCAATCCTTCATAAGAGCACAAAACATCGTTCACCCATCATGATTCTAGTGTCTCGAGAGATTTTAATATTTCCTCAATACTCTATAACTATTCCATTACAACAAGCAGACCTTTATCACCATATAAGTAAGGAATACACTAGTCTAAGAAGTCATAAGTAGAATTAGATGAAAAAGAGGATCCAAACTCTATTATTCGGTCCTGGTTCTGGGTAGATCCAAAAAAAATATTCATCCCTATGTGATGAGAATAATAACCATGGGGATCTTACTAAGTGAAAAAATTAACACTTTTATTTGAAACCATTATATGACGTGCACTACAAATAACATGAAATATGAACCCAATCAATTAATTCTTCCTAAATCAACTCGTACTGTCCTAATATTGACCAAGAGAGAAACATATTATAAAATTTATCTAAAATAAACACATATTAATACGGTACTAAATCAAATTTTATAAACACATACACGCATAAGAAACCCCATCTTTTTTAATCATTTAAAACAAATTTATAAAACAAAAAAAAATATTTTACAACATTACAAAAAATTGAAATATTATTTCCCTATATTAAAAACATTGTCTATGAAAATAATCAAACTATTTTTAAAATATAAGACCCAAACAAACATCATAAATTTATCCTTTCACCTCATTTATTTTTCAAATTCTATTATAGAGTAAAAAAGCCTTGAAAACAAACCACTTTGTTTTGAAAAACCAAGTAATATTTTTTTTCATTTTTGAACTCCACACAAATTTTATTATGGAAAAAATAAATTATTAAATCACTTATAAAGAATAAAAATTGTTTTATAAAACTTCTTTAAAAACAATGAATTTTTCATTATATTTTCATTTTTTATTAAACTGTCCATGAAAACACAAATACAATCAATATAATCCACCAAATAACAAGACTAATTCAACCCTGAAACATTAATCCATTACAGAAACTACCTTGAATTCTTATCAAAGGAGTGATTAACATCACCAGAACTAATTATAGTATAACTTATGACCAAAAAATTCAATGAGGGACATAGATCTGTGAATGTTTTTGAAAACCACACACTTACTATGTGACAACACTAGTGAGGAATATAGACCTAAGCACATTAATTGTGAATGGTTTTCTAGACCATGATAGTAAATCATGAAGCTCCATTTATCTCTCTATTTAACCCCAAAAATCAATAAAATCCAAATATTATTTGATATAACTAAATGGGGTTCGAAATACCACTGTATTAGATCAAAATACATAAAAAATAATCAATAAAGAAAGATCAAATTCAAGACTAAAATATATACTATCCATGGAAACTAAAGTTTCATCATATAAGGAGGTGATAAAACACCTACTCATGAACTTACTCATGAGTTACGATAATCCTAGCTCTATAAAACTAATCTACTCAATTAGAAAGAGATATCTAATACCATTTTATAACAAACTAGCCTAAATTGAGCCTACCCATCACCCATGTCTATCCTCTATAAGGATCATGGTGTATTTTTGATTTCCCAGTGCTTGAAATTAGTGGTAGGGTATCACAATGAAACCACAGGGGAATGATTTCACCCCCAAAAGACACTAAAAAGTATCATAATCTAAAAATAATATAGTATGGTTTGTCTATACATTGGACTCCCATACATATAAAATAAATATTTTAAAATAAGAGAATAATTTGAATATGCATTCAGAAAAATGAATCAACCAAATTTGTTATAATGAATAATAGTGATAAATCTCACTTTCACAAATACAATATATTGAATCAATACAAAATATACACCCACAATAATAGATACCAAAAAAAACTATAATAACTAGTTGAATTAGCATATACATCAACATCTCCAAGATAAAATAACAAATAGAGATACTACTTTGACATCTTTATGTGACCCATGGTCACTAATAACATCTCAAAATATCCACCATTAGAACACCACAAAAATAAACCACAAGGGATATCAACTCAAGCACATATATAAAAACATTAGAATTTTATATACATATAATAGTTTGTATGATGGGTGTGACCTAAGCATTCGAAGTATTATTGTAGAGACCCATAGCTTGACGTACATGGACATTACATTACTTTTTTGGAATACTTAATACATTACAAAAACAAACACCAAAGGACCGTAATAGTTTAGTGTCTTTGGAAACATGGAACATAATCTTCTAATCTTGGTGAAAGATCTTCAACACCTCCCATAAAGATCTTCCTTTTTTTACCTAAAACCTTTATTTTTATCCCGCGGAAAAGAAAACATATAATGGGTGAGATCAAATGCTCAGTAAGGGTAATCATGGAGAAAATAAAACAAACCATATACATTGGAACTTCAAAACATGAACATAATGTTTAAACATCAAAATCTAGAGTTGTGAAATAAATCTTGGCAGTACATAAGTCATAGATCATGAAGGATCATTAATCATGATAAAATAGAATGGGAATAAAACATTTAATTGTGTAAAACCATTAATCACATGATATTATTTCCATAGTATCCAAGGCATTTCTTCCAAGACCATCTTGGTGGAAAAAGTCCCTTTCTAAATTGAGTTCACTCCTCGTTCCAGTCCTGTATCACTGAACTGGATTAACTTACTATTCCAGCCACGTCTATCTCATGAGATATAAATCTTTGCCCAATGCATTTGAAGTAGATATAGGTCCCACCCATCTCATAATGAAATCATTCTTACGTGTTCCACGACATAAACATAAATCATTCATCATAACCCAAAGAATAAAAATGGGTTTCATAAACATCATCCCATCATAACATAATCCATAAAAAATGGATATCATATCATCATAAGAAAAGTGAAACTATGTAAATCATAGATACATTATACTTGAAACATACACATATGAAATAATTCCATCTTATATGGAAAATGGTTTTGATAAAACACTTGAAATGAATTCTGGAGGAAAATTTCCTTTCTTCTTCAAAATCATTTTCTTTTCAAAAAATGTCATTCAATTTAAAAGAAAATGATTTTGTTGAAAATTTTCATTAAATATTGTAGTGTAATATTCATGAATATAAGGAGTTATGAAACCCTAAAAATCCATTCATGCCGTATACGTTAAAAAAACATTCTTCTCGTACTTTTACCGGAAAAGTAAAAAAGTACCTTGTATGGTAAAAAAAGAAAGATTCCTTACATACCATGTTATAAAAGTAAAAAATGGATAAAAAGGACATTAAAAATACATGAAACCATTTTTAGAAAACAGGGACATGAATGATAAATATAACCTCAGTAAATACTTACGAATAAACAATCTTGGATAAAAACGAGATTGGAAAAGTTATCCCTTACCTTAGGTCTGATATGCTTCGTATATATACAAAAATCCTGTATAATGATTTAAATAATTTCATTGACTTATTAAAGAATCATATTCATTGTTATGATATCATATATGGTTCACTTATGACTTTATATTACCAGTTCTTTTGTAAATTCCATGTTAAAGCAGCGTTTTGGGTAAAATCATTTTATTTGTCGTACGTGTTTGGACTTGTTGTTCTTGATGTTATTATTTCTTATATCATGATTTACTTACTTCCAGAACTTAAATCATTATTTATATAACAAATATATTCAGTATATATATATATATATAATAGATAGATAAATGAAATGAAATACACCGTTCATGGAGACGGTAGGCCGTACGAACGCATGAATGCTACTTTCCTTTCCTTGTTGACTTGAATGAAAGTAAGTAGATGTCACATATATATATATACACATAAATCCATTAGATTTATCATTTAATATATTTCTTTATTATTCATTATATATAATTTATAATCATTCTTTATTGGTAAACATGGAGAATTAATCTCATCGCGTCGTGGAGACAGTAATCCGTATGTACGCACGAGCGATGATATTGTTCCCATAATTATTGAATTGAATTGGAGTGGATGATATAATATCTCAGAATCAGTCTGAAGTTATAATAACTATATATAGTTATTATTTATAGCATTATACCCATCCAAGTAAGGTGGTGGTGGAAAAATAGATTACACCATGGCGTGGAGATGATATTCCGTACGTACGCACGCGCGGTGATTTTATTTTCCGTAGGATGGATAGAAAGTGAATTTGAGTTTTTTCATATTTATAATAACATATCAGTATATTATTGATACTGATGTTATTAATTTATAATGAAACAACTAAAGAAGAAGAAGTTGAAGAAGAAATAAACTTTAAAGAATCGGTAGAAGAGATTACCTTTTCTTCGACGCACCTCTTTTAAGCTTCCTCTTAAGGCACTAGAGTTGGTCTTTTGAGGAGACAAAAACCTCTATAATGTTTCTAGGGAAGTTGATAACGGAAATGGTCAGATTTTTGCCGAGATTGAATGCTCAGAAATGTGTAAATAGAAGAGGGAGGAGGTTCCCTTTTATAAGGGAGGAGAGTGGCACTTTAGGGAAAAACATAAAATATTATTTTATAATAAAGTCATATTCGGTTAATAATGACTCCAAAGTGACTTATGTAGAAGGTAAAATGGGTATGGGTCGAAATAATCCCAACCAATAGGTTTTATACAAGTTTAGGTTACTATTTTAACCTTATTATTTAGATTTAACTCTAAGTTAAATAATTTAACTTTTACCATGTCTTCTTGTTTTCTTACACTATATGGTTAATAAACTTACTATAACAAGACAAACAAACCCCAAGTGGTTCATTATAAATATATATAACCTTATCTAAGTCATTTTTCTGAACCATAGATTTTTTGGAATAGAATAGCAATTAAAAATATAATATTTGTTTTAAAAACTATTTTATGTCAATTTTAACACTATTTGGTAATTGATTTTTTTGAATATTATAACAGCATTATTAGTTCGAACATAGTTAATTTAATAAATAATAACATTTCATATTAACCTAAAAAATTAGTTTAATTTATAAAAAGTCTCAAATTACATTTATTTGGGTATTTATAACATCAGTTATGTTAATATTTCATTAATAAGGTAATTACTGCATCATCATTGTGTCATAAATAAATTAAATTATTTAATGTCTCAAAATTATAAATAAACTGCCATTATGTATGAAATATTTTTATCTTTCTAATTAATATTTATTAGTCGAATTTATCTTATGTATAACCTTATATAATAAATTTTTAGTTATTAAACTTTGATTTTAACTATTTTAACTATTATTTAAATAAAATAATAATAAATGTTCTAATCTAATACAAGTGGACCTAAAGGGTAATATTTTATTCATAAGGTTGTTTTTGGTGGAATTACACTTATCCAATACAATTAGTACATGTGTTAGAGTAATAATAATATCATTTTTACCCTTAATTACCCTATTTACTTTTAAACGTGGTAAATAAAATTAAAAAGTTATTATTCACCAAAAATTATTTTTATCTTATTGAACTACATTTTACTCCTTGATATTAACCATGTCTCTCAGATTTTCGAAATTCCACTCACAAAAGCAGTACAATTAAGTTTTATGTAAATTTTCAAATTTTATTAGGAGGTGGGTAAAAGACGGTGAAAAGTTAAATAAAATTTTTTTTATGTCTAACATTATTATAAAATGACCCTAACTAATTACATTGAACTTATATATGTATTATATATCAATTTTTACCTAAATTAAATTTAAATAAAATAAATATTTATTTAAATAAAAAGTTGGGTTTTAAATAGTAACCCAGTGTTTTCACTATTCATCAAAAATTGATAATTTTCCAAAAAATATCAAAAATTAACCCTAGGATAATTTTGATATTTTGAATCTAAAAATGAAGTCCATTTTGAAAGATAAAATTTATAAAATTTCAAAAATTGGGTATTATTATTCATAATGGCTAGTTCATAATAATATTATAATAATATATCATTTATTGAAACTCGGTATTGCGTACTACACACGCTATCGAAGAAGGCCTTGATTGCGTGTAATACAAGCCAAGTCAGGGATGCGTGTAGTGAAATCTCAATTTGGTGTTGCGTATAACATAATCAAAACTTATTTAATTTATACATTAAACAAAATCTTTACTTAATGTTGCGTAGAATAATTTCCACAAAACGAACTTGAAATTGTGTGTAACATGATCCAGGAATAGTGTTGCATATACTGAAAGCTAATATGGCGTTGTGTATAGTATAAGCTAATCTTGGTGTAGTGTATAATAGAAGACATCAATGAAATTAAAAATAATATATCTCATAAAATCTTAGGGTGTTATATTCTACCGCCCTTAAAATGAATTTTTCCCTCGAAATTCGTCGGGGTTATAAATCATTTACTACTTGAAAGTTTCATTCGTAGAAACCCACATCATAATGGGCATACTAAAAATTAATTTTAAAAAGTAAAGTAAGAAATGTAACGGTTACCCAGATTAACTCATCACTGGGTTTCCATAAGAGAACATAGGTGGAAATATGGATATGGAAGAAAAATCTAACCATCAAGTTCTGATGGAGAGTGGTAGAGGACATGGCTATGAAAAAACCAACAATCACAAAACCATAAATTTGTGATGATTTAAGGTACCATCTGATTCATCGGATATAAGGACACTAGGAAAACATTTTTTGTTTTCAAGATCATTTCCCTAAAGTTGAAGAATTTTTTAATTAAAAGAAATACTTACTTGATTTTGGTACATTCTCACCGTTGTTTGTGCCTGGAACAATTTCCACTTCATCACTTGATGAAATTAAGTTGAATTTGTCTTCCATGAAGTGTTAGCAGATCATGTGATAGAATGATAGGTCATTACATCTGTCTCAAACATAAGGCCAACAAAAGTTATATACATAAGTCCATCTATGGTGAGATTAATCGTATATGGTTCCCAAAATGGACTTAAACTTCATCTATCATACAAATTAATAAAATAAAACTAGTTTCTACTAACCAGGGACTTCCTGTAGGCCAGTGGTAGGCGATAAAGGCATGTCATACTTCGGTTTTGTGTTCGATTCCCACAGCCTTGTCCGACGCGATGGGTTGTCGCCCGTCCTGCAGGTTGTCCATTTTTCTAAAACTACATTATTATAAAATTCCATAAATAATATAGAAAACAATTCTAGCCTTAAACAATACTAAATTATGTCCAACATAATCATTTTCAATCTTTAGGCTTATCCAAAATACTTATGTCCGAGCTCATAGTATAAAGAAAATAATTACTAGAAATTTCATCTTTCGAGCATGTGAATTCCATCATTTATCCCCCATATATCATAAGATATGTCTTGATGATCACATTACAAACATGTTAATACCTTAATAATGTATTCTTTTGAAACATGAATAACCATAAAACCTTAGTGAAAACATGAATGTTTTCAAAATTCAACTCTTTCCACATACCAAAATCCCAAAATTTCTATATACTATAACCATGATATCACTTGGTCGTTATATCAGTCATGATCTCATGAATACAATCAAAAATTTTATTTTATCCTTATCCCTTCATTATGCACATGTATTCTACTTTCCAAAAAATATTTCAATCACTTTTCATGGTTACCAGTACCATAAAATTATTGAAAACCACAATAGACTAATACAAAAATATGCCAATATACCATAAAAGTTCATCAACAAAATTATTCTTGAATACCAATACATAAACACTTCAATCCATCCTCTTCAATGATTGTCATGGATTAAGTACTTCCTTGATTTAGAAGTAAACTCTTAGGTCAGGGCATTAATTTGGTTAATTCCCATGTTTTCCACAAATAAAGACATTGAAATCCCTAAAATTCTGTCACTCTATGACCATTTTCTCCACATAGATAACATCTTTCCCTCCATTTGAGGTATTCCTCATGGTTCTTCTTCCCCTCTTCTTGATACGTAGAAAGCTTCATCTTCCTTCCTCTATGTTCCTCTCCATGAGAACATGTATAAAAGTTCATCTTTCTCTTATTTGATGACTTAGGAATACCAACAAAGTTCGCATTATTAATAATATATCGAGATAACTAATTCGGCATAATCACAATTTCATTCTCTCTAGGCATTACACGATTTTTTTGATCACAGTCACCAATTTGTCCATCGGAATCAATGTTAACTGAATTCCTTCTCGTTTCCTCTATTGACTAAAACTAGAAACCATAGTGTAAGAAACATTTAAAATAAAGAGGAACCACATAATCATTAAAATTCACTTATGGGATGTCTAACTTATCACACATTCTTTAATACATGATACCTTAGGTTCACCCTAGGTTATTCATGATCGTCAACATAACTCTAGGACTCTTACCTATAGTTATACTAAACCTTTTGGACATCCCTAGACATACCTTAGAAATATCTCTACGGATCTCTCTAAAGTTTTCGCATCCTAGTTTCAAAGGTTAACTAAACCTTTCCTCTAATACCAACTGTAGAGACCCAAATCTTGGTGTACATGGAAATTACATTACTTTTGTGGAATACTTAGTACATAACAAAAACAGACACCAAAGGACCATAATAGTTTAGTGTCTTTGGAAACTTGGTACATATTCCTCTAATCTTGGTGAAAGATCTTCAACATCTCCCATAAAGATCTTCCTTTTTTACCTAAAACCTTTCATTATATCCTGGGGAAAAGAAAACATATAAAGGGTGAGCTCAAATTCTCAGTAAGGGTAATCATGGAGAAAATAAAACAAACCATATACATTTTAACTTCAAAACATGAACATAATGTTTAAACATCAAAATCTTCAGTTGTGAAATAAATCTTGGCAGTATGAAAGGAATAGATCATAATGGAACATTAATCATGATAAAATAGAATGGGAATAAAACATTTAATTGTGGAAAACCATTAATCACATGATATGATTTCCATAGTAGCCAAGGCATTGCTGCCAAGACCATCTTAGTGGACAAAGTCCCTTTCTGAATCGACTTCACTCCTCATTCCACTCCTGTATCACTGAACCCGATTAACTTACTGTTCCATACATGTCTATCTCATGAGATATAAATCTTTACCGAATACATTGGAAGGAGATATAGGTCCCACCCATCTCATAATTAAGTCATTCTTATGTGTACCACAACATAAACATAAATCATTCATCATAACCCAAAGAAAAAAATGGGTTTCATAAACATCATCCCATCATTACATAATCCATAAAAAAATGGATATCATATCATCATAAGAAAATTGAAACCATTAAAATCATAGATACATTATACTTGAAACATACACATATGAAATAATGCCATCTTATATGGAAAATGGTTTTGATAAAACACTTGAAATGAATTCTTGAGGAAAATATCCTTTCTTCTTCAAAATCATTTTCTTTTGAAAAAATTCCATTAAATTTTAAAAGAAAAGTATTTTGTTGAAAATATTCATTAAATATTTCGGTGTAGTCTTCATGAAAATAAGGCGTTAGGGAACTGTAAAAATCCGTTCATGCCGTATAAGATAAAAAAACATTCTTCTCGTACTTTTTTCGGAAAAGTCAAAAAGTACCTTGTATGGTAAAAAAAGAAAGATTCCTTACATACCATGTAATAAAAGTCAAAATGGATAAAAAGGGCATTAAACATACATGAAACCATTTTTATAAAACCGGGACATGAATGATAAATATAACCCCAGTAAATACTTACGAATAAACAATCTCGGATAAAAACGAGATTGGAAAAGTTATCCCTTACCTTAGGTCTGATATGCTTCATACGTATCCGAACCTCCTATATAATGATTTAAATAATTTCATTGACTTATTATAGAATCATATTAATTGTTATGATATCATATATGGTTCACTTATGACTTTATATTACCCATTCTTTTGTAAATTCCATGTTAAAGAAGAATTTTTGGGTAAAATCGTTTTATTTATCGTACGTGTTTGGACTTGTTGGTCTTGATATTATTATTACTTATATCATGATTTAATTACATACAGAATTTATATAATGATTTATATAACATATATATTCAGTATATATATATATATATATATTAGATAGATAAATGAAATGAAATACACCGTTCATGAAGACGGTAGGTCGTACGTACGCATGAACGTTGTCATCCTTTACTTGTTGACTTGAATGAAAGTAAGTAGATGTCATATATATATATATATACATAAATCAAGTAGCTTTATCATTTTATATATTTCATTATTATTCATTATATATACTATATAATCATTCTTGAGTGGTTAACATGGAGAATGAATCTCATCACGTCGTGGAGACTGTAATCCATACTTATGCACGAGCGATGATATCGTTCCCGTAATTATTGAATTGAATTTTAGTGGATGATATAATATCTTAGAATAAGTATGATGTTATAATAACTATATATAGTTATTATTTAAACCATTATACCCATCCAAGTAAGGTGGTGGTGGAAAAACAGATTACACCACGGTGTGGAGACGGTATTCCGTACGTACGCACGCGCGGTGATTTCATTTTCCCTAGGATGGATAGAAGGTGAAATGGGGTTGTTTCATATTTATAATAACATATCAGTATATTATTGATACTTATGTTATTAATTTATAATGAAACAACTAAATAAGAAGAATTTGAAGAAGAAAGAAACTTGAATGAATCGGTAGAAGAGATTACCTCTTATTCGACGCACCTCTTTTAAGTTTCCTCTTAAGGCACTAGAGTTGGTCTTTTGAGGAGACAATAACCTTGATAATGTTTCTAGGGAAGTTGAGAAGGGAAATGGGAAGTGTTTGGATGATATTTAAGGCTCGAAAATGTGTAAAGAGAATAGGGAGGAGGTGCCCTTTTATAAGGGAGGAGAGGGGCACTTTAGGGAAAAACAAAAAATATTATTTTATAATAAAGTCATATTCGGTTAATAATGGCTCCAAAGTGACTTATTTCGAAGTTAAAGTGGGGATGGTTCGAAATCCTCTGAAACAATAGGTTTTAGACATGTTTAGGTTACTATTTTAGCCTTATCATTTAGATTTAACTCTAAGTTAAATAATTTATCTTTTACCGTGTCTTCTTGTTTTCTTACACTATATGGTTAATAAACATACTATAACTAGACAAACGAACCCCAAGTGGTTCATTATAAATATATATAACCTTATATAAGTCATTTGGCCTAAACTTAGATTGTTAGGAATAGAATATAAATTAATAATATAATATTTGTTTTAAAAACTATTTTATGTCAATTTTGACAGTATTTGGTAATTGATTTTTGTGAAATTTATAACAGCATGATTAGTTCGAAAAAACTTAGTTGAATCAATAATAACTTGTCATATTAACCTAAAAAATACTGTAGTTTCTAAAAAGTCTCAAATAACATTTATTTGGTTATTTATAACATCAATTATGTTAATATTTCATTAATAAGGTAATTACTGCATCATCAGTGTGTCATAAATAAATTAAATTATTTAATGTCTAAAAATTAAAAAATAAAATACCATTATGTAGGAAATATATTTTATATTTATAATGAATATTTATATCCTAATTTATCTTATGTATAACCTTATATTAAAAATGTTTTAGTTATTAAACATTGATTTTAACTATTTTAACTATTCATTAAATAAAATAATAATAAATGTCCTAATCTTATCAAAGTGGACCTAAAGGGTAATATTTTATTACTAAGGTTGTTTTTGGTCAAATTACAATTATCCAATAGAATTATGACATGTGTTAGGGTAATAATAATATCATTTTTACCCTTAATTACCCTATTTACTTTTAATTGTGGTAAATAAAAGTAAAAAGTTACTATTCACAAAAAATTAATTTTATCTTATTGAACCACATTTTACTACTTGATATTAACCGTGTCTCTTGGATTTTTGAAATTCCACTCACAAAAGCGGTAAAATTAAGTTTTATGTAAATTTTTAAATTTTCCTAGGAGGTGGGTAAAAGACGGTGAAAAGTTCAATAAAATTTTTATATGTCTAAAATTATTATAAAATGACTCTAATTAATTACATTTAACTTATATAGGTATTATGTATCAATTTTTATCAAAAATGAATTTAAATAAAATAAATAATTATTTAAATAAAAAGTCGTTTTTTAAATAGTAACCTAGTGTTTTCACTATTCATCAACAAATGAATGTTTTCCAAAAAATACCAAAAATTAACCCTAGGCTAATTTCGATATTCCGAATCCAAAAATAAAGTCCATTTTGAAAGATAAAATTTATTAAATTTAACAAAGTGAGTATTTCTATTCATAAGGACTAGTTCATAATAATATTATAATAATATCTCGTTTATTGAAACTCGGTATTGCGTACTACACATGCTATCGAGGAAGGTCTTGATTGCATTTAATGCAAGCCAAGTCAGGGATGCGTGTATTGAAAGCTCTGTTTGGTGTTGCATATAACATAATCAAAACTTATTTCATTTATACATTAAACAAAATCTATACTTAATGTTGCGTAGAAAAATTCCCACAAAACGAACTTGAAATTGTGTGTAACACGATCCAAGAATAGTATTGCATATACTGCAACCTAGTACGGTATTATGTATAGTACAAGATAATCTTGGTGTAGTGTATAATAGAAGACATCAAAGAAATCAGAAATAATATATCTCATAAAATCTCGGAGTGTTACATTTATTTAACCCAAGAGGCTATGAAATTTCTTCCATAAAAAAATCTTAAATTATAGTTTGAACCATATTTATAAAATAGAGTTCTCTCATAAGAAAGTATATTGGAAGAAGTAAAATGTGTTCATCTAATTTTAGAAAATATCCACCCATTTTATAGAAATGGAGGTGGAGAACATCATTTTGAAATAAAAATCCTTTAAAACATGAAATGATAACTTTTACTTTATGAAAAAAATGTTTTACTCATTTTAAAACATTTCTCAAAATCCCATATATAAAATAAAAATTCAAAAATTTCATTTAAAATAATTATTATAAATACACATTCGAAAATCACATAGAATGTAAACCCATCCCTGAAATAATTGAAATAATAATCAAGCATGCACTACAATATCAATGAAGCATGACATGAGTAACCAATGATAACATGGATGGTTCCAAAACACAACATGAATACAAGTGCATAGATATAAAAATAGATGTGTGGTTTTATAATGTAAAATGATCATCAAATAATATATATCATGGGAAACTCATTAGGTTCTAACATTAGATAATCCTAACAATATTGAAGAGGAATAAATAATTAGTTTATGTTTTTTTCTTTAAAAATATAATATCATAAGGTACTCTTATAGTCTAATAAGTGAACTAACCTAAAAAAAAGTGATATACAGTAGTGGATACCATCCATTTCATAATATATAATATTTTTTCACAAATCATGATCTATCACTTAGATTTTTAGTGTTCCCATGACATCTCAATGTGGATCTTAACAGTCAAACAACAACATAATCATCACAGAAATCATAAAAGGAGGTAAAAATATTTCTCATCTCACCTACAACACCCTAAAAAAACAATGAAATACATCCAATAATCACAATTTAATTAAATTCAACACATAAAATTAAATAAGTCAATAAAATTAATAAATTCAATTAAGGGGCTCAAAGTGAGGGTATCACATTAATCATGTAAATAGTTTTTATAAGGTTATAAGAAGAAATTTTAAAAAATATGAAATGAAATTTTATTTTTCATTTTTTTTAAATTCAACCTTTATATGATCCTTTCTAAATCATTTGAAAATTATATTTTCCTCAACAAAAAATTTAGCACTTTCCTTTTACATCAAATGTTTCCTTTCTTGGATGCCAATTGAAAATTGAAAAACCTTTTTCATTGAATACACTCATTAAAACTATACTTTTCGTATTTTGGGGAAATTTTTTACAAAAACCTCCTTAAATTTCAATTAAATTTCTAATAATATTCTAAATAATCTACAAAAACACTTGGCATGCACAAAAATACGGTTATAGAAACAAAGAACTAGAATAACCTTGAAATCCTTTTATTCTAAGTATAAAAACATTTATTTTTTTTATAAAACCATCAATTTAATTATAAATATATATAAATGAATAATTAATGAAATTTAAAACTCAATAATTACATTAAATTACCTAAAATTAATTATAGAAAAACACCTACATTAATCAAGAAAAACCATAAGACTACAATGAGAAAAGAACAAATTTAGAGAGAAACAACCTATACATTCCATAAAAATCCATACCCCATTGACTAGTTTGATATAAAACACTATGGCCTTCATATATAGTCATTTGTTATAGGGGGATAAAATTAAAAAGGGAATAGAGGGAGGGAGAAGAGTAGAAGAAGGAAGTAGAGAAATGAAGAGTTTTACCCCAAATAAATGCTTGATATTGATATAGGAAATGGTTGGAAGCTATGTGGGAATATTAAATAGCTCACCTATACATTTTAATAACTAAATGTGAGGTAATATAGAGATTATTGGTATAAAATAAGTTGAGGTAAAAAAATTAAAAATGATTTTTCTAGTGATTATGGTTTTCTCACATAATTTGATTTCATGGTTTACCAAACCATGCACTAACTATTTAGCTCAAACTACAACAAATTTATATCCCCTGCATACTTTGAAACATAGTATAAAAATCTAGGAACTAATAATGAAACCCCTATTTTATCATTCAACCACACTATGCCTGATTTCCTTGCATGGTTTTCTAAATCATGTGCATGCCATGCACTAAAAACCCCTATATAGGTCACCTATGCAACTTACCTTAAAACATAAGGGTTATCCTCATGGTTTTCACAAAAAAATATATTAACCATGATGCAAATGAAAATCTTTCAAAAATATAAATTTCAAATAAAACTCTAAAAAACTCAAGATGACCCATAATTATATAACATATAATAATTTAGTGACAAGGAAGTGTAACGTGAATGGTCGGTGATGATGTTAGTGGAAAGACCCAATTCTGTTCTTGTGAGTTGGGTAATGATAATTACCTACATAAGGATACAATCATTCCCACCAGAATCCCAGTGGGATCAATTCAGGAATATAGTGGTAAGGGAAGACATTATTACACAACCCTAGCCATTAGGAACTTAGTAGAAAATCCCCAATATTTCAATGGTCTACTATAGTTTTGGTTGAGGGATACCAGTAGTTCAGTGGAATTATGATAATTTTTTATTTTTAAAATTTTAATCTGTCAATTTTTTTATATAAATACTTAAAAATAAAATCCACTCCTTCATTTTTGTGAGTTTATTGATTACCCCCCCATCTCCCAGACCCCTCTCTCTCCATCTTCTTCAATCATCTCATAGTTATTTATTTGTTATTTGATTGTTGATCCCTCAAAAAAGTGGGTTCTTATAGGATAATATAAGATAATACCTAATATTTCGATCACTATTTTTCTCATCTCATATATTTTTAGTGAAAAAATCAATTCATCTATGTTAATACAATTCTAGGATTTTAAGTGAACATATCAAAATCAACTAGAGATATTGGGTAAGATAACTTTGATATGAATGGGGTATGCAATTATTATATATAATTCCATATATTATATGATTTATGAGAGATGATTTGTTCTATCCTAGTGGTTCAAGTGAAACTATGTTGAATTGGGTCTAAAGGGTCCCAAAACGTCATGTTATAACTAGTGGTATCTCACAAGTCCCAAATGATCCTTCCCCCATATTTTTAGTGGTTTTGGGAATGGTCGATGACTATATCACCAAGGGGTGACTAAAATTTCTATGTGTGTTAGACAGTGAATGGGTCATCATGAATTATATAATATATGGGTAGCTAAAAATTGAAAATTGTAGGCTATAATTATGTGTTTGTAAATTTTAAAACATTTTGTGTGTTTTTTAGGTGACTAGTTATCTTATAAGTTGTTTGGAACCTACTTTTGGAGAAATTGGATTCATGAAAAAAATAGATGAAGTAATCCTTTTAGATTACCATTATATCTTCTTAAGAAGGATCTTTAGAGTGTATTTTAGGTTAGTAAATGATGATGGTTTCTCACAAGGTCACCATTAGAGTGTTTGTGAGTGGGGAAAAAATTCTTGGGTCTTGGGTTTTATTTTGAGAAAAACATGAAGGTTGTTTAGGTATGGTCCCTAAGATGGTTTCCTTATATCTACATGTGAGAATGAGTGACTCTTATACCTAAAAAATGGTTGAGTGCTTGTCCTGGTGATAGGTTCTCCAATGTTCATAATGTATTTATTTATTTTTAGTATAGTCATTATGTATGATAACCAATATAGAAGTGGATGAGATATGAGTGATATTTGGATGGGTTCCTCAAGACCAATCTTAGGTGAGGCCTTTGATTATTTATAATCACTATAAAGGTAATAAATATGGGTTTTAACCAATAGTTAAGAGCCCACGGTTGTTCATTAGGGATCAGTTTAGATGGTCTCCCATGAGAGACATGGAATGATAATCAGTTGAACTTATTGTAGATTATGAGTTGGATTTTGTTATAGTGAGGGCAGCCTATGAAACATAATAGTTGATGATTATTTATAGGTTAAATTATAATAAGTTACGAGATGAATAGATCCTAGATTGTGATTCATGATATGATACATGATTGTAGTTTTATAGGATAGAAGAGTGTCATGCCATGATATGTGTATTCGGTTTGCGTGTTTTATCTTTTATACCACCCTTTATACAACTATGATCTTATAATGAAATAATTATTTTTATGGTGGTTTAGAGAATTTATAATTGATATTTTCTATTAAGGTCCTAGTCATTATGTTCCATGGATCCTATATTTTTCCTTTAAGTGCTTGACCATAATGTTATGTGGTAACAAAGGTTAAATGTAGTAGCTCAGGTACATGGGTGAGGAAATTTAATCAATAAAGCGGCCTAACCATGTGCATTTAGGTGTTTCTGAAGTGTGAGAGGTGTCCGAGAAGGTCCAGGGGTCTGGTATAGCTAATTTTTATAAGTATCAGGCACTATGTTTTGAAAAGAAATGGAACCAAGTATCTATTGGTATAATACTAGGTACCTAGTGGTATGGACAAGGGATCAATTGGCCCTATGAGGTTCACCATCCTCCTAGTTGACCCAAATTGGTTCCTTGTGGCTACAGAGTACCTGGAAGAAATGAATTACGTACTTGGTTCCTTCTTAGGAAGTTTTATTTGTTGTTGTTTGGTTTTAATTTGTTAAATTAAATTAATTTTATGTTATAATTAATTATTTAAAGAGGGGATTCATCATTTCTTCTATTGATCTTATTCCACATATCCCTCACATTATCCCATCTCTATGTGGATATTTTCTCCATCGATCATTCATTTCTAGTTTTGGATGTTACAAGGGGTATCCACTATTAAGGCTAACCCAACATTGGTATTCTTCACCATTTTTAAAGTCTATATTATTATTTAATTATCTTTCATTGGTTATTCTATAATGATAATTATATGCTATATTTTTTATTTCTAATGACTGAAACCATGTGAATTGAGGATACATGATGGTAGAGTCATTCTACGTTAATTTAGATGGTTCATAGATTTTTCTTTTATTATACATGTTTTATTTCATTTTGTGAAATGTTGGAATTGGTATGTTAATATGAGTGACTAGAACCATATACAATCATGGTCTCTAAGGTATGTGGGGGTTTTCCTATGGTGGTCTAGGGATGTGGCATGTTTCTTGGGTGTATGTATGATTATAAGAAATATTTTATGGTTATTTGATCTATAGTTTAACTAGAAGTCACCTCATGGGACTTGGGATGGTTTTTTTAACTTGTGGGTCTTCATGGATTTCATAGAAAGAGGATTTTTATTGTAAAGTTATAATTCTTTAGGTGATTTTATTGATGTGGATTCCGAAGAATGTGAAAGATTTGGATTCTTTATCCATGTGGCGATTTTAACACACCCAAATGAAATAGGTTGTGATGAACTCCATTATTTCTTGTGAGATGGAGGTTCTACAGATGTGTAATTTCTTTATGTTATTATTGATTTCTACTCGTAATGGTGATATGCCTATTGAGGTCAAGTACACAAAGAACATAGCCCATGAAGTTGTTTAGAACATTGGTTATTAGTTGAATATTTCTTATATTGAGTGGAATAAGGTTGATAGTGTTGGATATTATTTTAGACGGGGGTTATGTCTCTGGTGGCCATGAGATATAAGGGGTGATTGAAAACACCATTTGGGAGTGGGAACTACATCATATATATGGTATTTATCAGGACCAATGGTTTAAAATTAGAGAAGGATGACCATTCTCCATTCCTTGGGTTTCACTGGGTCGTTGAGTCAAAAACAGAAAAAAGGGTCCAAATGAAATATGAACTTGTGACATGATACATGGATGTTCGTTTTGGAATTTGTGTAAGAGTCAAAATGGTTTCATGGGTTGTGGTTGGAATATAACCTATGGGATAATTACAAGATTGGAAGGATGATGGAACTTATAGCATGAGAGGATTTTGGTATCTCTTCCCACTCTGACCTTGTATGATGTAGGTAAAGGATCACTCGTAGCTAGTTATGCACCAGAGGTTGGGTTGAGTGGTTTATATTAGTTACCATACATTTATATTTACATATACTCATTTCTTTATTGATATTATATTGGTAAACCATTGGTGGTCACCAAATTATTTATATCTAACACCCTTTATGGTCCCTTCAAGATGTGTGATGATTTTATGTGTGATGACATAGGTATGGGAATGGTCTTGATGATTGGAGTAGACTTGTTGGTGGTGATGTTGATGCATGGGATTGATGTCGATGGTTAGAGCTAGATTAGGTGGACCCTCGGAGCTGAGTTGGGAGGTTTTCTATTAATATTTCTTAACTTATTTATATATTATCAATCTATGATCAATCCAATTATATCTTGTGTGACTGGTATGAAATTATACATTAAATTTTATATAGTATATGGTATATTATCATTTTCACTATGGTTTTTATTTCATGTTGGATGTTATTTATCTTTATTTCACTGATTCTTGTTTTCTATTAGTATAGTGGGTATAGTATCCCCACTATCACCTCTTAGACCTTCATTATTAGTTTTCAACCTCAGGTATATGGGGAGGTGTAGCTGAGGTCAGTGGGTCTCCAACTCCGGTTCCATTCATGTAATATTGGTTTCCGATGATACAATGTGGTATTATAGTAGGATGATTTAAAGTTGTATTGAGTGAGTTTTTTTTATTTGGGATATAGTAGATTTAGTGTTTGGAATGTGTTAGGACTTGGGATAGATGTTATTATATTTTCCTAGTTATAAAAAAGTACATTTTGATGTTTATGTTTCCATGGAAACTAATATTTATATTTTATTTTTCAAGATTATTGTTGGGTTATTGGATTATAATGAATTTATATCTGATGTTATTAAATTCAGTTTCAGAATCTTGTCCCTAGTATAAAAAATATGGTACTAACATGTCATTATAGGCACATAAAAATCACATGTAAAACGTTTTTTTTCTTGTGGTTTCCATTTTGGTTCTAGTTCTATAATGTGTAGGGGTTTTTATTTTGAAATTATCAATAAAAATCTATATAGAGTTTTCTAATATAGCTTCTTGGTGGAATTATACTCATCAAGACCGAGGATATAATTCTTAGATTTATTGGTTATGTTCATCTTATGTGTGTGTGGTGTGTGTGGTACCTAACCCAATCATAGGTACATGTGACTATAAGGAAGGATAATGTGGAAATTTTGTATGGATAGAGAACTGTATAAGCTAGCGAGATGTGATTACTATTATTTTTTTTCTCTATTTGTGATATCTAGACTGTTATGTTCATATTTATAAGTATATTTTATTCTTAGTGGCATATAACAATGATGGTCTTAGTTGAAGCATTTGAGGGTGGGGATATAGTTTCACTAAGGAATGAGTATGTTGGGGACCCTTATGGAGGAGATAATCTTGAGATGTAGGTATAGTTACCAAAGTATATACATCATCCAAGAGTCTATAGGAGTACTGGTTATCATTTAATGAATACATATGAGCTAGTCTGTTGCGAGTTTTAAAGAGAACCAATCATGGAGCATAGAGAGATGATCCATCCACAAAATACCTGATACAAGAGTTCCAATCTTTAAATAATCCCTTGTTTCATTGATAATGGGGGCCCAAGGAAGCTGATTACTAAATTGAGATAGCTTTGAAAATTTCGTTCATACTGTGATTCCCCCAAGGCAAATGATAAATCAGGAGATGTATATACCCAAGGGAACACCAAAAAGATAGTAGGATATACCAATATAGATATGTTGACATAAAGGGATGACATAGAAACACTTCAAGTAGAGGTTTTTAAGAACTTTTTCTAGATACAGTAAGGGGTAACCTGGAAAATAATTTCATACATCTGGTGGAGGGGAAGATAATCATCATCGAATGTGTTGTGAGGTTCACATTTTTTTTGTAATTAGATATAACATTAGGGGTTCATAATATCTATAAGGTTTTGTGATTCATGTGTGGTTTATGAAATTATTTTTATTTACTTGTAAATATCTTTAGGTTAAGATCATTTTTAGAGGTAGTGAACTGAGAAAAAATAACAGAGAAAAATTTGTTCAATGAGAGTATACCAAGTCAGAGAGTTGTGTTAGGTCAGGCTAATAGTATAGATTCAAGTATAAGGAAGCATGGAAATGCAGAGACTCAATAGGGAGGCAAAAATAATAGTTTGGAAATTTCCACTATATATTGGGTCATCGATGAGGTGTTTCTTCTTCAGATAGGAAAGAAATGTTCAGGCCTAGTGTGACCGACTACTGAAATGGTGCTGAGCTTATGAAAAAATGGGGTATTTTGGTTAGTTTTTCTAGATTAACTCATAGTCAACAAGGGGTTATATATTAGTTCATATTCAAATATATATGGAAGAATTAATCGTTTTACTAGGAGTCTGAATCAATAATTCTTCTACGCATGCAGGTCATTATGGCGAATTGTTTACCAAATATGGGGACAATGGGAAACATTGTGTGTGATTCCAAGGGGAGGGAAAATTTTAGGAGCCAGGCTTTGGTTTAGTTTCACATGATCAAGATGACCTATTCAAAGAGATACATAGAGACATTGAAATTCATAGGTATATTATGAGCATGTTGGTTATTGGTTTTTTGTGATGGGTACTACTACACAATGTGTGTATGTGATTATGTGTGTAATGGAACAACCATGTTCTATTTAAGTTATGGGAATCAAGCATGATTCATGATAATTGTGAGAGGTATAGGAATTGGGTCTGATGTGTCGTAAATTTATTGAGATGGTTTTGTGATTATGGATGGTATATATAAAATTAGCATTGGTGATCAGGTATGATATAATCAATGTCTTGGTTGGTTTAGTTGGTATGTAACCAGGTAGTGGATTCCTAAGATGGGGAGTGATGGTAGAAGGAAATAGATGGTTTCAGTTGGCTTATCATGGTAATCGGTATGATATAGATCTTTTCAATATTTTCTCAATGTTTTAAAAGTAAAATGAGTCTTATAAACATGGTTTAGTAGAGATTGGTTAGTATCATTCCCAAAAATATCTTAAGGATAAGTTCTACATAGTGGGATGGTTGTAATAGATTGGATTATTGGGAGTGGGAATTTTATCTTGATAGTAGTCTAACCATGTTCATTAAGGTGTGATTGATGTGTTTTGGGGTCTGAAAAAGTCCCAATGATTGGGTTCGGGAAAGTTTATCAAGTTTTCAACTTTTTTTGAAGAAAAAGTTTACCTGGTAACTAGTGGGTTATTACCAGGTACCTAGTTGCATGTCTAAGGGAGAAGGTGAACATGTAATATCCACCAACCATCTTACACACCCATGGAAGGATCCTAGTGGCCATAAGGTACCCGATGGATGGGTATCAGAAATATAATTCATTAATATGTATTTTTTAATTATTCTTTTTAATTAGTTAAATTAATTTAATTTTATGATGTAATTTATACCCTATAGAGAGGGGGAGGCCTCATTTTTGTCCTGGAGCTCTTCACACCTATTCATATCATTCTACCATCTCTAAGAGTATATTTTATTTGTTATTAATCTATTCCTATCTTTTTCATTCACATGGGATCACTATTTATAAGGATAACACTCTTATGGCATTTATTTCCATATTTTTTGAGTTTTTATCTTAGTTTCTTTGTATTTCACTAGTTATGACATAATATATGGGATATAAAATATTTTATGGCTTCTCTCGGATGAATATGAATCAATCAAGTAAAGTTGATGAATAAATTCCTTCTAACTATAAGATTTTGTTTCTATGATTCTCCCAATTTTATACTTGTGATCTTGTAGTTTGTGAAATGTGGGCATGATTTGGGTCATGCGAGAGACCCAAATCAGAACTAGTTATGGCCTCTGATATAATCAAAGGTTTTGATATATTGGTATAGGGGAATAAAATTTTTCTTATATGGAAGTATAATTACAGGCTATGATGTGTGGTCAATGGATTAATTCCTAAATTAGAAGTGACCTTATGAGACATGTTGTGGGTTTTTATTAGATTGTGTGGCTCTGAGGCTGTCTTAAAAGGGGTACATGTGTAGTAATGATATGGGGTTCATGGTGCTTTACTTGATGTGGTTTATTTTTAATTCATTGTATGTGGTTCATATGGACATGGAGAGATGTATACTCACTAGTATGAAATTGGAGGGGATGACCACTAGCATTGGTTGGGAATCAAAAGTTCTTTGAAGGGGTTTTAGATTTAGATTTTTGGTGATTTATACTCATCTTAGTGATGATTATATTAGGTTCTTGTTCACATATTATCAATCCCATGAGGTTTTTTAGACCATTGGTTGTTGGTGGAATCCTTTGAGTAGCTTATGGGTGATGGTTCTGAAAATAATTTCATAGGAGGGATATGTTGTAGATGTCAACAAGATCATGGAGGTGATTGAGATCAAAAATTGGGAGTGAGATTCTATCCTTGTATTTGGGATATGTTGGGGACAATGGTTGAGAATTAGAGAAGTATGTAAACTTAATATTCCATGTGTTTTTTTAATCAATTAATCTTGAGGTTGGAAAAAGGGGTGGAATGTCCGTGGACCTTGTTATATGAAATAGAGATTTGTCTTGGGGAATTGTGAATGATTAAAAATAATTTCACATGTTTTGGTTGGTGTCTAAACCATGTGACATGAACTAGGTTGAAATTCCAATGTCTCTTCTAGTATGATAGACTATGGGTATCTCATCCTACTCTAGTACTCGATGAAATTGACAAAGGTCGCTCGATGTTTTTTAAGCATGGGTAGAGAGGTTTGAGTTGTTTATGTTGGTTTCTATAATTTTTTAATTTCATACACTAATATATATATATATATATATATATATAATCTAGGAACACCATTGGTGGTGGCCAAATGAGTTCATACATACACCTGACATGAGACCTCTGGACATGTGGAGTCTTTATGTTACAAGGCGTAGGTAGAGGAAAGGGGTCAGTAGTTGTAGTTTATTAGGTTGTGGTACAATATAAGCATGGGCTAGATGTCAACTGTTATAGATATACAATGTGGATCCTTAGTTGTTATACCTGGGGTTGAATTTTGTTATTTTGGGAAATTCCTATATATGATCAATCTATGGGTTATATGGTAATGTCTTGTGTACCTAGTATTACATTGTACAAAAAATGTTTTTATAACATATTGTTTTCTTTTAGTTTTACTGTGGTTTTTATTGCATGTTGGATATTATTTTTTTTCTTCCACAATTTATTATTTTTTATTATTATGGATGGTATAGTCTCACCACTATCACATTCTAGACCCTTTCTTTTAGTCGGTGTCCTTTGAAGTAAAAGTATGAATTATTGAGGTCGGAGGGTCTCTAACATGGGTTCTATTCCATAGATTTGTATTGGGGGCACTACATTTACTCTCAGGGTCTTAATCATGGTTTTCTGTAGTTATTGGGTTTTCTATAATGGAGTCAATCAGGGAATTCCATGGTTCCAAATGCTTGTTCATAGTTTATTAGTATTGGTGTTTTTTGATCCCCAGTGTATTATCTTAGGGATTCGATCATGAAATTCCATGGTTCCTAATTTCTTATGTCTGGGACCCGATTATAATGATCCATGGTTCTCAACTAAATCTATTAGGTGTCTTGTTAGGGTTTTCCATGCTTACGAATTTATTCTCTTAGGGACTTGGTTATGACATTATATAGTTATTTATGTCATATCATAGTTGTTTAGATATAATTATTTATGTTTCATTATGTGTATGTGTTATGGATCCTAGTCATGTGGCTCCTATTACACAATTCACTAGTTTTTTTGAAGTAAGTAGAGTTGGTTATTTTGGTGCCTTGGTCAACACATGATGACCTAAATCATTTCTATGTATGTTACACATTTATAATTTTCTTTCTTTATCAAAACCACATTGGTATATTAAAAAATATATTAATGACCTTATTTGTTGTTCCCAACTGATATTTATTCTCACATCCTATATGTTGACCATAGTGGATGTGAAGACATTATATTTGATATATAGGTAAAAAAATAGGTTGTACTGGAGATCAATGTAGATTATTTTAGTGATCTTGGAGATAGTATTGACATGGGTATTGGGATTTTTTGTTAAGAAACTTTTTTTATTTTTAGTTCTAAAATTCATGGTTTATATATAATCAACCTAGTGGGATGTCTATTTGTTGTATTAGATGTTTGACATGAATAGTTCGTTTTGGTATATCATGGGTGTATATTTATTTGATTATGGTTATCTTATAACTAAAATTTAATATACATAAAATGATATTATAATGTTTTTTATGTTTCTATTAATCATCATTTATTGACTGATTATGATATTGAGGGTATAGTCTATCGAATATTGATCATTAACCCTCGTCACTAGTTGATTTCTTCAAGTGCATGGGGAGGAATGTTTGATGAAAGATAGAGTCACCTACCACGACATTTTTTATGATGATTAGACTATATAATTACACCCATGTGGGATATAACTAAAACTATTAAATAAAAAAAATTGTCTCCAATTTTTATATGAAAGATCAAAATTAAAATTCAATAAGTAATATATCCATTTATGTTATCTTAAATTGAGATCATGATGTTAGAATATATATTTCAATATCATTGGATTCTTTTAAATAGTAAATATCTCACTAAGGAAGTAATGATGCTGGGATTTTAATGGATTCCCAACTACTATAAGATTAATCTCATGTGTTTTGTAATTAATTTTATGAACCCTTAATTGACATAAGTAATATGTAATCACATGATCTCATTGGATCAACAAATAATATATGTCCTTTTACCATGGAATTAAAATACATGACATATATTTCACCAGAAAATGGGAGGATAAGAATAAATATTGATATCAACCCACTAATTAACTAGTTGAATGATCTTTGACATTTGAGAGTCTAATAAAATAATAAATCCTTTACATTCAAACACATTATCAGAAAATTCAATCATGGAATATCATGAATGATGTATCAATAGTATCTGTCTAATCCTTGAACACTATATACCTTAAACAAATTCCTTAGTGTGCTAGATGACAAAACTACTTCAACTTTTTACAGATAATTAATATTTATTTTTTAGATGCACATGAAAAAGGAATTTAATCAGCTGATTTCAAAATGCACACATAGAAAATTTTTCCTAGTTGTGATACTCTCTCTATAAGTTTTAAATAAAATATCAAATGGCACCATTGATCAACTCACAGTCATGAATAAACTAGTATTTAATCAACAAATATAATTATAATCATTTTTTGATTTTGATCAAATATTTGACTCAACAATTCCATGAAAATAGATTTATCATCATAAACACTAAATGAATAACCATTAAGTCTTAATGGTTACACCAACTTGAAAAATTTGTTTTCATAATATCCACTTGTATACACTGATTTAATGGTATCCTGGCAACAAATTGATCATAGAAAAACATTTTTTACCTTTTAATATATTGAAAAGGTCATGAATTCTCTTTAAAGTATTTTTATTTAGGTTGACTTGATTTATAATCCTATAACCAACACACAATGTTAGTGTACCATCTACATTTTTAAAAAATGTTAATGGAGTAGATCAAATTATGGCGATCATTACGATACCTCCTTTATTCTATAAAGAGTAAAATTACAGGTTTTACTATATTAATTTATCAAGTTCCATTAAATATTATGGGAGGGATATTAGAACCATCCATAGAAACAAATCCATAAAAATATATCTCCCACTAGGTAGTTTTTCTGGAAAAATCATCAAGAAAAATATATCAGTAGTTGATGACTATCTTTTGAAATTATACCAGTCCAACCACATCCAAAATACCTAAAAAAATTACTACCAACTAACATAATATACTCCTAATTATCCTAATATTAGTGTCATATCTACATAAAATTATATTCTATTCACCTTTGACCATATGCATGTCACCATCCGGTGAGAAGAATGTCAATTTTTAACTATAATAGTCGATATGGTCATTATATAAAACGATTCTGTCCATAATTATAATAATATCAAATAGTATCATGTTGTGGATGATAAATTATCATGATCATTGTATGATTCCTATAATAATAGGAAATGATTTGCACTTGAGTCCTTGATGATCCTATAGTATAAGAGGCATCTTGATAAACATGACCAATGACATTATTTATACCAAAAACCCAGTTGATATACTATCAATTCTATGTGTAATTAACAAGTATTAACTATATATAATAATATATAAATAATATTATAATCATGTTAAAATTTACCATAAACTATTGAAGCTTTTACCACTATCACTCCCAAGTCATGTTCAGTCATTAACAAGAGACCTTGATTCTTCTCAAACTGAAACCATCTCCCTTGTTGGGAGGGTTCTTGATAAAGTAACCATATATTCATAGAAACAATATTAATTAATAATTATTATTTCCATGAACCATCCTACTAATTTATCAAAACATTATTTTGATACCAAGGTCTAATTATAACCATCCACTATAGATACACTATGTGGATTCTTATAACATTTCTTAAGTTGTCCTAGCATAACACATAGATAAAAAGTCCAAGTATATTATAGAAAATTCCTCTTAAAATGAAAAAATGATACACACTAAACATATATAGGTTTCATATCCCTCTGAACCATGGAATAATGCATGGATGTATCTGAGCCATATAATGTTCTTTTTCTATGAGAAGAACCATCCCATATTATCTTTGTACCACTACTTGATCCACCGCCTATAACTAGATGAGTGAAGGTGCTTCCCCAAGATAGGTTCACCATAATTCACTCATATATCATTTATGACTCATTATATATCTCAAAATATGATCCTATATAAAACATCCCCACCCATGATTCTATGTTGGGTCACAATCCTAGTTCATACCTTTGATCCACCAATGAGTAATGAGTAGCAACCACTAGTGGAAATCAGAGAAAATTCATGAACAAAGAGACATAATCTATAACCATCATATTTTTATACTATATATTAAAAAATCCATTGGGTTTTGATTCCTAGAATGTATGTGTATATATGTTTTGACTATAATTTTTCTTAAATACCTCCCAACCTATCATATCATATATGTTAGTCTGTATGACATAATCCCACAACTCACTTGAAATTCAATCAATAATATTAGTTGAAAAAATCAATTTTAAAACCTTAAAAGTAGTTGAAAACCCAAAAATAATATTGATTATTAAAAAACTATTATAGCTTTAGGTCCTTAATCTCCACGATACATTTTAGGATTTATCCATTGAAATTATAAAGACTTATCTACCTGATGTCTCTTTAGGTGATACAACCCCATTAATAGTTTGATAAGTTTTACAGAGTTTATTAATAATTTTTTATATAATAATAGTCCATTTTCCAAAATGGTGTCAATTTCTTTTCATTATGATCTATATATACTCCCCTTTGTGTCATCATTCAAAAACGCGCAAGGAATATCCATTGACCCAATCCATAAAACAAACATTTGTATCCACAAAATAAAAATAAAAATTTTATTTCCTTAACTATACCCAAGGAATAAATATCATATAATTATTATAATATTATTCCAAGATACCCCAAAGATCACATTATAATTATAAATTACTATTTCTAATAGGTAGTAATATTTAAAAAATTCAATCATTTTCCTAAAAAATAATTTTAATATTTATTTTGAAAATTTAATATTTTCCAACATTCTATTTTGATATTTATTTCAGTATCAAAACAAAATATTTTATCATAACTATGCAGGAATGATAATTTTTTACCAATTAATTCTTATATGATTCATGAGGAATTTCATTATCCATTTTCTAGAAAAAACAACCAAATTACTCCAAAGAAATTCTAAAAGTAGTTCAAAAATCTATATAACTACTCGCACTACTCAGTAACCCAGGGTACACTATCAATATGATAACTATTTATTTATTTAACGACATCATGATTCCAAAATAAACTAATATCGATTCTTAACACCTAATGTAACTAGAAAGATTAATTTGTAACTTATCAATTTGAACCATCACCTCTCAACTTCACCCTAGTCAATACTTAATTTTACATGGACTTTTGTGGACCCCATTGATCACCAATGGTTATAAATTAATTATTTGTGATAAACAATACAGACGAGGGATGATTTTCACTAAAATAACTCATGTTTAACATGTCAACATTAAATAAATATTTCAGCCTGAGATATCAATATATCAGATTTACATGGAACTTAAGGAAAAAATAACAAAAATTAGAAATATCATTCCAAAAATAATAATTGATGAATGAAGTAACATTCAAAACATGTAGCTGTTCTAAAATGGAAAAATGTGTGAAAATTGTTTCAAATAAAAAATGATGATCCATACACAAAATGTATAACCCCACAATTTTTACTGAATGTACAACTGCTCTTTGTCTCTCCAAAACTCCATGATCAAACTGATTATGGGAAATATCCTACACTTATATAACTTCACCGCTGTGATTTTGAAAATAAAGTAAGAATAAAATTTATTTATTAAGACATTACCTAATTACAATAATGTTTATAAACCAAAATTAAACAATTCAACATTTCAATAATAAATAATGTTTCAATCAATTAAAAAGACACACCATAATACCCATTCTTTTTACATACCATTTTCCCACACACTACTTATATTTTTAAATCCTAATGGATCCCTTAGACTGTGAGTAAAAAATAAGTTACTATTAATATTGAGTGGACCAAATTCCCTAAAATCTCTCAAATGAGAATTCCTAGGTCAAACTAACAGGTCACTCAAAATGGTCTACCACATGGTGGAGATAAAAACCAATGACCATGTCTCTTGAATAACCATGAAAGAAGAAAACCAATAGAGTAAAAAGTGGAGAAAATATTACACATCCATGAGACATTCAAAATCAAACCTAAAGGGTTATGATATAATTTAAAATAAGAAAATCCGTTTTTTGGGTTTCCAAGTGACCATCCATCACCAATAAATAGTCTCACTATGAAGGCGACGACAATCTAGATAAGCTTAAAAACAACATAAAAACCTTCCCATTTTATGATTCCAATAAAAACAAATCTATAAACACCCAAAGTTAAATGTATTTTATGATCACAAATCACAATAAGATTTTAATAATGAATCTATAAAAGGTATAAAATCAAGAAAATGTTAGTTATAGAAAAAGAATTTTATAAATAATTTTCAAATGAGAATGCATTTTGTAACATCTTTTGGAATTAATATAAGCCTTTCATATTCTAAAAACCATGGAATATTATAAGTAAATGGAATAAAGCATGAGAGATTAAGAATACCATTCATGTAACATCATAAGGTAAATAAGTGACACCCAACCATGAAATATATCATCATGTGAAAACCATGAAAAAACTAGGATATATCATATGAGAATGTGTAATAAAAAATAATAAAAAAAACTAATCCTAAAATCACATGATTCTACCAATGTAGAGTAATATCACAATCTATCAATATCAAAACCTCTAGTGATATTAAACAAACTAAATTGATATACGTCCATTTTCCAACACACCCAAGGTTCCCAATGTACTATGTTTTCTAAAATCATTTGAAAACCATGATCACTATTTATAAAATATTTTTATAGAAAATAATTAACCCTTATTTCTTGAAAATTTCTTTTTAAATTCAAATACAAAATTTAGACATTTTGACAAAAAAATATTGTTCACTAATCTGTTTTTAAATCCAAAACCCCTTTTAAAAATAATATCTCATTAAGAAACTCCTCTTTGATATAAAATAAATCATTAATATATAAAAAAAATTAATTACAAAGTAAAAACAAGTAATTAATTAATTATAACCTTAAAATAGATACATCTACCTCAATAATTGAGAAAAATGAGTCACCTTCATCCACATAGATATAAAATGAGATGATTCAGTTCTAACAAGTCTAGAATTATAATAAACTCCAATAATACCCCCATCAATTCCATTAGATCTTGAAATAACACCCCAAATGGGTTACAATAAGATGAGGAGAGAATATATCTATCAATGTTCTATGAAGTGGAGGGGAAACTAGAAAAAAACTAAAACTAACTTAAGAGATCTGTGAAGAACAAATGAATATCATAGAAAATCCAAGGATAGAGACCCCAAGAGCACTGGGTAAGGTTTATTTCTACCCATATATGGATTATGATTTGATTATGTATAAAAATGACCAAGGTTAAAAAGTGATAAATCTATGTTTCTAGTGGTTTGGATTGGGGAATACAATTTGGCCGTATGGTTTGAAAAAATGTGTTCCAAACATGTCTGGACTCTATCCCATTGAAATAGAAGGGGAACATATTATGGGGCTAGGCCGCATGATTTTTGAAAACCATGTTCAATAAAGGGAAACCCCCTAGAAAAACCTCTATACACATTCATTATTAATTTGGTGAGACGAACGGTTTGAAAAAACCATGCTCAAACCATGAAAAAATCCCCCATAACCCCATAGATTCATACCAAATTGTTACTGCATGGCTATTACTAATTGTTTTCTTGAAAAGTTCTCTCATATTATTTTCTCCGAGAATATGTTTCTGACATCCAAACCCCAAAATATTCTCAGACAAAAAAAAAGAGAGGGATGAAGGATAAAACAAAATCATACATGTGACCCAAAGGGTGTCACAATTATCCCCACTATGAAATATTTATATAAAAAAAATCACTTAAGATTCTATAATGACAAAGATATAAGAACACTAATACTTCATCAATGATTCCTTCTCCCACTCCCCATTGTTACCCCTTCATTACTTCCATAGTACATGGATTAAGGGAATTGATTTACTACACTATACCTTTTCTTAATGTTCCATAATAGGAACTAGTTTCTCAAAAACACTAGTTTTGGGATAAATATAAATATATTCACATTTAATTATATGGGAAAGGTTTGGTTGATACCTACTTGTATAGGAACCATGAAACACATCATGAATTGACATCAAATAATCTTGAAATTCCAATTTACAGACAACCTTTCTAAGTCTCTCCATATTCTCAATGAGGCCAACAATACTTGGTGCCACCATAACCTTCTTACCCAACTGAGGATGTCCTAAATGTGATGAAACCATAAGAAAAACATGATCGCCAACCAAAAATTATTGAGTCTTCAATTTATGATCCGAAGAAGATTTATGATGGCTCTTTTCTATGACTAATAATTTTCAGATAAACTATACCTTTTATGTCATCTTTTGAACAAGGTTTGATCCAATAATGGACCACTCTTCCAACACTACCCGACACAATGGGGATCAATATAAACTACCATACAATTATTTGATGGAATATAAATTATTAAAATCCTAATAAAAATTTTTATAGGAAAATTAATCTTAAGGAAAATTATTTTCCCAAGGGAAATGAAATCAAGCAAGAAAGCCTAAAGAATTTCCTCAATAATATGAAATGATCTATCTGTCCACCCATCCTTATGTGGATGATATTCCTTACTCAATTTAAATTGGACACCCATATCCTCTTGAATATTCTTACAAAACCCTAATGTAAAACTTTCATCCCAATCAAAATTAATTGTAGAGGGAACCTTATGGATCCTTACTATTTCATGGACATATAAATTCCCAAATGATCCACCTTAGTTATCTCCTTAATTTGGAGGAAATGGGACAATTTACTATGTTGATAAATGATCACCCAAATAACATACTTACAATGGTATTACATGGAAAACCAATGAGTAATCCCATGAATATATCATCCCACTTCCATACTATAATGGGAAATCATTGTAAAAAACTATCAGGTCTCTAGTGCACTGTTTTAATCCATTAACAAGTTAGACGATGTGACACAATTTCTATATTGAACCACATCATCTCAGACCCCCAACATTGATGTTCCAAATCATGATTATTTTTAGTAGTCCCATGATTTATGTCCCAAGAATATAGGTTTCCACTATCCATAAATTCTCACCTCAGAGATATAAGAATTACCCAATCACATTGGATACACAGAGCACCAACAAGAGATTAAGACCAATCACCCAAGGCCTCCACAGTATTTAGGATTTCACTATAGCACTAGAAATAAATGACTGATACCTACTCAAGATGAACCCACTAATAAAATGATTATCTATCCTTAACTAAATGTAATAACATATTTCTACTTGCCTCTTATACTCCCAACATAATCTAAGAAAACAAATTCATCAGAGACCATTCCTACCCTGATTCCTTCAAGGCTTGATGAGTACCTTTCTTCTCAACACATCAGTGACCAAATTCCCTATTTTAGGAGTATAAGAGCTATAAAAATATAATATTTGAATATACTCATTCCATATTCTCAATTAAAAATTTATATCCATCTGAGAAAAAATATAATTAAGGAATTTATGATCTAGATATATAGTAAACCATTCCCTAAAGAAATATCAGTGAAACATTTTGAGAGAATTCATTATAGATGTTGACCAATGATCATGGGTAGGGTAATTTTTATCATGAGGGAATAATTGGTGAGATCCATAGCCCACCACTTTCTTTCCTTACATCAGGACACACCCCGAAACCTATTCCTGATGCATTATATAAAACATAAAAACCCGATCCTGATTCCAAAAGAATCAAAATTAGATCCAAAGTAACCATCACTTTAATTTCTTCATAAGATCTCTAATTTTTTTATTCCATTCAAAATTAACACCCTTTTAGGTTGATTATGTCATTTTAGTTTCATTATTAGATAATTAATAAACAAAACGCCTATAATAACCACCCAAACCCAAGAATCTCCAGATCTCAACCACATTTTTGGGTTTCTTCCAAGACAACCCCACTAAAATATTTTCTATATATATTTATATTACTCTCCCAAATATTATGTTCCAAAGAAATAATACTTCATGAATTTAAAAGTAACATTTAAATATATTAAAACACAAGTGTTTTTCTCTGAAGATTTTAAGGATGATATCCAAATGATACCTTTACTCCTCATCATACATGAAGTACACTAAAATATCATCCAAAAAAATGGTGAAAAACGAGTCCATGAACAAAATTAAAGACCTAGTCTGTAAAGACCCGTAAAATTCAAGGGAAATTTTTTCTTAATTTTCTTTAGAATTTTACAAGAGCGCGGTTTCAGACGGCACCTGATTCCGAGGCCCGGAGTGCCCGGAATTAATTTCCGAAGTTTGGCTCGGGTACGTTCAGTGAACGAACGAGCGGGAATTCCTAACTTTTGATCCGGTGCTCGGAATTGAAATCCGAGGGCACCGATGAACTCGCAGCGCCGATATTCGCTTAAAGAGACCTTTTCGGGAGTTGCGTTTGTTGCAAGTTGAAAGTTAGTTTTGGGGTTTTTCAGTTAAGTTAAATAAAATTGAGTAAGACAAATTTTATGTTAACTTATTAAAAACCTACCAAAGGAGGCTGGAAGTGGGACCCACACCCACTTAACCTCCCTTGGGAGGATTAATTGTGGTGGGGCCCACACGAACCCCTTTTTCTTTTCAAATTCTCTCAACATCCTTAACCCCCCTCTTTAATGGCTTAAGTTACTTATTTAATTTTGGGGAGTTAAACTCTTTTGAATTTCAAACATTTGAAATTCTTTTGAGTTATGTGTTAATAAAATAAGATGTAATCTTATTTGTTTTTGGGTTGTTTTGTTTATTCCCTTGAGAGCTTTTTGAGAGCTCCTCTTCATCTTCAAGCTCTGACGAAGAACGAAGAACGCTCAAACTCCGACGAAGAACGACGCCTCTCTTCTTCGTCCTCGGTGTCAACAAAAGGGAACGCCGCTTCCTCCTCGGACCTTCTTCGTCGGAAAACGAAGATCCGCCAACGTCGTGTCTCTTCGGGCATAACACTTCGTCAACGGATTTGACGAACGACGACCGCGACGCCCGACCTCCGCGACACCGTCTTCCGCGGACATAGTCAAATCCTCGAACTTATACCCGAGGTAGGGGATTGTTGTTTCATTCTTAAATTATTCCATTTCTTGAACATGGATCTGGCATGTCTAACATGAGGCTTGAAATGTTCATGTTGAGTTTTTATTTAACGTGAGGGGGGCCGGACCGCATGAACACGGCCGAACCCCCCTCCAACGTTTATGTTGATTTTATCTTGCGGGAGGAAGCAAGTGGCGTGGTGCCGTCGCACCACGCGGATGAACGTGCAAATATCTTCGCGATGCCGTCGCACGCACCATGGTAGAAACAACAGAAACGCGACGCCGTCGCGCCGCGTTGAAAAGAATCAAAGCACGGCGAAGGGGCGCGGTGTCGTCGCACCGCGCCGGATGACGAACGCCGCGGCCGGTTCCGGGCCGCGGCGGGACGAGAAGACCGCGGCCGGTTCCGGGCCGCGGCGGAAGAGGACACCGGCGGCCGGGCCGCCGGCGTCGGAAGTCGAGGGCGGGACCGGAATTTCCGGTCCCGTTGGTAAAAACCGGCCGGCCAGCTGGCCGGCCGGATGTCTTAAAACCGGGGAATTTAATTCCCCGGCCGCTTAATAAAACCCCCCTCTTTAAGAGAGGGGGCGGTTCTTGAGGGAAGGGGGCATCCAGCCCCCTTGGTTCGGCGCCAGCAGGCCCCCCCACGTGAGGGGGGGCGGTTTTAATAAAATCGGCGCGGCACGTAGGCCGCGCCACTTGAAGAAGGGCGGGGGCTTAGCCCCCCGCGTGTGCCGCGGCCCGTCGCCGCCACCGCGGCCCGCCGCCGCCGCCAGCGCGGCCCGCCGCCGCCGCCAGCGCGGCCCGCCGCCGCCGCCGCCGCGCCGCCCGCCGCCGCCGCCGTCCGCCGCCGTCCGCCGCCGCCGACCGCCGCCGCCGGCCGCCGCGCCGCCCCCGGGGGGGGGGGGGGGGGGTCGGGCCGGGTCGGCCCGGACCCGGACCCCCCCGTTTCGAACCTGTTTTGGTTTTTGGCTCATAACTTGAGCCTCGGACCTCCGAACGACGAACCGTCTGCGGCAACGCGATCCTTGGATCGAGACGGTCGTTTCGGTTTATCGCACTCAAGGTTTCAGATTACTTTGAGTTCGGCCGGGTTGGTTCGTTCACGGAACCAACCGGGCCTTCGGAGCGGAAACGCTCATATCTCGAGCCACGAACGTCCGATTGACGCGCCGTCAGTCGCGTTGCGTTCCTCTTAATGAGGCGGATCTTTTGGCATACTCCGCCCGAGGTTTGGACGCAGGTGGAGTACGGTCGGGTTAGTTTTGCCTTAAAAACCAACCGAGCCCCGGAGACGAAAAAGCCAATAACTCACAGACCGGGCGTCCGATTGACGCGTCGTCTGTTTCGTTGACTTCCTCTTGATGAGACGGAACTTTTGACATACTCCGCCCGAGTTTTGGATGCAGTCGGAGTATGGCCGGGTTGGATTGTACCCGAAATCCAACCAGGCCCCTCGAACGGGAAAGCTGATATCTTTCAGACAGGACGTCCGTTTGACGAACCGTCAGCGGCGTTGGTGGTTACGTTGAGTAACGGTCCCTTCGAGTATACCCTATGGGAGTTCGGGGTACAGTTGAGATATGGCCGGGATTGGTTTCGCTCACAAAACCAACCGGGCCCCTGGGACGAAAAGGCTAATAACTCACAGACCGGGCGTCCGATCGACGCGCCGTCTGTTGCGTTGAGACCCCTGTGACGAGACGGACCTTTGAGACACTTCTTCGTGGGAATTTGTGATACTTGGAGTATCGACCAGTAGCTCGTGGAGCGGACCCTTCCGGAGACGAGCGTGCAGAGTTCGGAGACCGTGTAGCCGGCTGAGACCTGACGACTGCTTGACCGACTCGACTTGGAGTGAGTCGACTAGCCCAGTGGACGGAGCGCCCGGTACTTGGCGGCAGACCCACGGCGGACGGAGCGCCTGGTAGTTGGCAGCAGACCCGCGGTACTCGACAGGAGGAGTACCTCAGTAGGCTATCTGGGTAGCGCCCGGTATTTGGCGACAGACCCTCAGCGGACGGAGCGCCAGGTAGTTGGCCGCAAACCCGCAGTACTCGACAGGAGGAGTACTTCAGCAGTCCTAGGTTAGTGAGCGGCAGCCTCGGGGTCGTGACAGGACCACTGTACACTCTAGAGACGGAGCTCTTCAGCAGTTACGGTTTCGATAATGAAAATCCTGGTTTGAGCTGAGACTTTTGACCTTGTGTTTACTTCATGATTGAGATGGGTCATTTGCTAACTTTGGTATATGTATGGGCATATACCCGGGTAGTGGTTATCCGTCGATTTCACAATCCTTGTGTTTCCTCATGATTGAGATGGGTTACTTGTTAACTTAGGTATATGTATGGGCATATACCTAAGTAGGGTTTATCTGTTGAGATCTTCTTGTGTTTATCCTTGTTGGTTTTAGTGAGACCTTGAGGGTCTCGGGGTCCCTACTGAGTATCGTTATACTCACCCCTGCACGGGCTATGCCCGCACCTCGTTGTGTTGGTTGCAGACGACGGACAGTGCTGATAGAAGCCGAAGATTCAAGGACTGGACGGTACCTGGAGGTGGACTATACGACGAGGCGGTACCCGGAGGTGGACACTGGGCGGGACATACTCGGAGCGGATGGCGGGACCCGAGGAGCAGAGGAGCTATCTGTACCCACCCTTCAGGTGGGATTTCCAGTGGACATCTCAGCGTTGCAGCTTTACTTTTCAGTCGCTGTTTTCCCTTTCGAGTTGTACTTTACAGTTGGGCTTGTATTTCCAGCCCCCTTTACTTTTCAGCTCTTCTTTTTGTACTTAGTGTTTTACTTCCGCTTGTACTCTGTGGTGCTTGTTTTCTTTATAAAGGCAATGCCTTCCCAGTTATCGGAATTTTACGCCTTTGGTGCTAGTCGCCAGCCCCTGGCCTATGGAAGGCGGGCTTGGGGTAGTCACGGCACGGGCCCCGAGGACGGGTCGTGACAAATTGGTATCAGAGGAGTTCGGTTCTACCGCAGAACTTATAACTCTGATCTTTCTTTCTGTGAAGCGATAGTGTTAAGGGTACCGAGTGTGGTTTTCAGTTCAGGGAGTCCAGTGTTGGTGCGGGCGGCCGACGTATCCATACACCAGGACCCTAACAACTGATTTCCGACTTTGTGCACGAAAACACTGATTGCGTGTGTGTTTTCAAAAGTTTTTCCCCTTAAAACAGCTCAAACCAGGTCAGCTCACCAGGTATAATCGTTTGATCGTGTTACGTTGTTTCTTTCAGGATGGCCCCACGACGGCAGCCAGTTAGGGTTCCGAGAGTCGAGCGTGACGACAGCCCACCGAGCGACGAGGCCTCGGTGCAGGGCCCTTTGTCAGCAGTGGCACCGGCGGTAGCTCTACCCGCCGAGCCCCCGATGCTTCCAGCAGCAGCCGCTGACGATGCACGTCGCCTCAGCGCACTGCATGAGTTTCAGCGCCAGCGACCGCCCAGGTTTCGCGGGGAGACGGATCCCCAGGCTGCAGAGGACTGGCTGGAGGCAGTGGTACGAGTGTTTAGGCTAGTGAGGTCACCATCAGACCTCATGGTGATCCTCGCTGCGAGCCTACTACACGCAGCAGCAGGACGATGGTGGAGCTTGATGCTCCAGGTGCACGATGAGGCATCTCTACTTTGGACGGACTTTGAGAGCCTCTTCCGCTCAGAGTTCGTCCCGGCCACCCTCCGAGCGGTGCGCATCCAGGAGCTTCTACAGCTGCGGCAGGGCAGCATGACGGTCGCTCAGTACTCGGCGAGATTTACCGATCTCTCGCGCTACTCGACCGACATGGTACGGGACCCATTCTTCCGGGCCCGGACCTTCGAGCAGGGTTTGAGACACGAGATCAGGGCATCGCTGATCTCCCTCAGCTTACCGACTCAGACAGGAGTACTGGAGCGGGCCCTTCTGATTGAGAGCTTCCTTGCTGAGTCTTCACCAGCGCAGCAACCCACCGCAGGGCGGCACGTAGCGGAGTCTTCGGTAGCAGGTAGCCGACAGATGACTCAGGGGTCCAGACAGACCAGACCTTCAGGCAGACGACCTCAGGGCACTGGCTCAGCAGTGCAGGGCACACAGCGCGGAGTCAGTCTTTTGATTGGAAGACAGTGCTTTGCATGCGGCGGGCAAGGCCACATGGCTCGAGACTGCCCGACCCGCCATGCGGAGGAGCAGCAGACGGTTGAGGAACCACCTAGGCAGAGGCAGAGGTTCGACCGTGGCGGTCCGCAGGGAGGAGGCGGACGAGGCAGAGGAGCTGGCCGAGCAGCAGGTGGTGGACGACGCTTTGAGGCTCTGCCACCACCACCACCAGGAGGTCCACCCCGACCACAGGGAGTAGGTGAACATGCGAGAGCACAGCTTCAGGCAGCTGAAGCTTACGATCATGGAGCTCTGGGAGCAGGTGGACAGGGAAGGAACTAGTGGATACGTCTTTTTGTACTTCTAGTTCCATGTTGATGTTGCTTTTGTGTAGCGTCTTGTATTATGAGCTGCAATAATAAAAGACGCATCCTTTGTGATGTTTTCATTCCTGTCCTCTTTTGTGATGTTACTAAGAGGTTCCAGTTGACTGTTGACTTGACCCTCACTTGTGAGACATCTACTGGAGGAGACCAGTTACCACACACTGATGCCGACAGTGTGACTCAACCCTTGGAGGCGAGAGTAACGGTTGGATCTCTTAGTAGTAGCGTCGAGGCCTTACGACGTCATCCTTGGTATGGATTAGTATCATCCATGTTAGGATTGACTGTTTTAGGCAAAGAATGTGGTTCATCCAGGGGATGAGACCAGGTTTCTCTTATCGGCAAAGAAGAAATCTTGCAGCTCTTGTGGAACCAGAGAAGGTCCAGGTCATCCAGGAGCGGATGAGGACAGCTCAGAGCCGGCAGAAGTCATATGCTGACAGGAGGCGGAGGCCACTGGAGTTCGAGGATGGCGACCACGACTTCTTGCGGGTCTCACCTCGACGTGGTATTCGGAGATTTGGCCGAGGCGGCAAGATATCTCCGCGCTTCATCAGACCCTTCCAGGTCCTCAGCAAGGTTGGCGAGGTGGCTTATCGCCTGGCTCTACCACCTCAGTTGCACCGGGTGCACGACGTCTTCCACGTATCTCAGCTGAGGAGATACGTGCACGACCCGACGCACATCTTTGACCATGGGGAGCTTGACGTTGACGATGGGGTGACTTTTACGGAGGTCCCGGTGGAGATAGAGGATCGACAGGAGCGGGTCCTACATGGACGATCGATTCCTCTTGTGCGCAACAGATGGCGGCACGGGAATCTCCAGGAGAGCACATGGGAGCGGGAGGCTCAGATGCGTGCTCAGTACCCTCTTTTGTTACCCTAGTTTTTGTTGTATCTTTACGGGGACGTAAAGCCCTGAGGTGGGAGTAATGTAAAGACCCGTAAAATTCAAGGGAAATTTTTTCTTAATTTTCTTTAGAATTTTACAAGAGCGCGGTTTCAGACGGCACCTGATTCCGAGGCCCGGAGTGCCCGGAATTAATTTCCGAAGTTTGGCTCGGGTACGTTCAGTGAACGAACGAGCGGGAATTCCTAACTTTTGATCCGGTGCTCGGAATTGAAATCCGAGGGCACCGATGAACTCGCAGCGCCGATATTCGCTTAAAGAGACCTTTTCGGGAGTTGCGTTTGTTGCAAGTTGAAAGTTAGTTTGGGGGTTTTTCAGTTAAGTTAAATAAAATTGAGTAAGACAAATTTTATGTTAACTTATTAAAAACCTACCAAAGGAGGTTGGAAGTGGGACCCACACCCACTTAACCTCCCTTGGGAGGATTAAGTGTGGTGGGGCCCACACGAACCCCTTTTTCTTTTCAAATTCTCTCAACATCCTTAACCCCCCTCTTTAATGGCTTAAGTTACTTATTTAATTTTGGGGAGTTAAACTCTTTTGAATTTCAAACATTTGAAATTCTTTTGAGTTATGTGTTAATAAAATAAGATGTAATCTTATTTGTTTTTGGGTTGTTTTGTTTATTCCCTTGAGATATTTTTGAGAGCTCCTCTTCATCTTCAAGCTCTGACGAAGAACGAAGAACGCTCAAACTCCGACGAAGAACGACGCCTCTCTTCTTCGTCCTCGGTGTCAACAAAAGGGAACGCCGCTTCCTCCTCGGACCTTCTTCGTCGGCAAACGAAGATCCGCCAACGTCGTGTCTCTTCGGGCATAACACTTCGTCAACGGATTTGACGAACGACGACCGCGACGCCCGACCTCCGCGACACCGTCTTCCGCGGACATAGTCAAATCCTCGAACTTATACCCGAGGTAGGGGATTGTTGTTTCATTCTTAAATTATTCCATTTCTTGAACATGGATCTGGCATGTCTAACATGAGGCTTGAAATGTTCATGTTGAGTTTTTATTTAATGTGAGGGGGGCCGGACCGCAAGAACACGGCCGAACCCCCCTCCAACGTTTATGTTGATTTTATCTTGCGGGAGGAAGCAAGTGGCGTGGTGCCGTCGCACCACGCGGATGAACGTGCAAATATCTTCGCGATGCCGTCGCACGCACCATGGTAGAAACAACAGAAACGCGACGCCGTCGCGCCGCGTTGAAAAGAATCAAAGCACGGCGAAGGGGCGCGGTTCCGTCGCACCGCGCCGGATGACGAACGTTGCGGCCGGTTCCGGGCCGCGGCGGGACGAGAAGACCGCGGCCGGTTCCGGGCCGCGGCGGGACGAGAAGACCGCGGCCGGTTCCGGGCCGCGGCGGAAGAGGACACCGGCGGCCGGGCCGCCGGCGTCGGAAGTCGAGGGCGGGACCGGAATTTCTGGTCCCGTTGGTAAAAACCGGCCGGCCAGCTGGCCGGCCGGATGTCTTAAAACCGGGGAATTTAATTCCCCGGCCGCTTAATAAAACCCCCCTCTTTAAGAGAGGGGGCGGTTCTTGAGGGAAGGGGGCATCCAGCCCCCTTGGTTCGGCGCCAGCAGGCCCCCCCACGTGAGGGGGGGCGGTTTTAATAAAATCGGCGCGGCACGTAGGCCGCGCCACTTGAAGAAGGGCGGGGGCTTAGCCCCCCGCGTGTGCCGCGGCCCGTCGCCGCCACCGCGGCCCGCCGCCGCCGCCAGCGCGGCCCGCCGCCGCCGCCAGCGCGGCCCGCCGCCGCCGCCGCCGCGCCGCCCGCCGCCGCCGCCGTCCGCCGCCGTCCTCCGCCGCCGACCGCCGCCGCCGGCCGCCGCGCCGCCCCCGGGGGGGGGGGGGGGTCGGGCCGGGTCGGCCCGGACCCGGACCCCCCCGTTTCGAACCTGTTTTGGTTTTTGGCTCATAACTTGAGCCTCGGACCTCCGAACGACGAACCGTCTGCGGCAACGCGATCCTTGGATCGAGACGGTCGTTTCGGTTTATCGCACTCAAGGTTTCGGATTACTTTGAGTTCGGCTGGGTTGGTTCGTTCACGGAACCAACCGGGCCTTCGGAGCGGAAACGCTCATATCTCGAGCCACGAACGTCCGAGTGACGCGCCGTCAGTCGCGTTGCGTTCCTCTTAATGAGGCGGATCTTTTGGCATACTCCGCCCGAGGTTTGGACGCAGGTGGAGTACGGTCGGGTTAGTTTTGCCTTAAAAACCAACCGGGCCCCGGAGACGAAAAAGCCAATAACTCACAGACCGGGCGTCCGATTGACGCGCCGTCTGTTTCGTTGACTTCCTCTTGATGAGACGGAACTTTTGACATACTCCGCCTGAGTTTTGGATGCAGTCGGAGTATGGCCGGGTTGGATTGTACCCGAAATCCAACCGGGCCCCTGGAACGGGAAAGCTGATATCTTTCAGACAGGACGTCCGTTTGACGAACCGTCAGCGGCGTTGGTGGTTACGTTGAGTAACGGTCCCTTCGAGTATACCCTATGGGAGTTCGGGGTACAGTTGAGATACGGCCGGGATTGGTTTCGCTCACAAAACCAACCGGGCCCCTGGGACGAAAAGGCTAATAACTCACAGACCGGGCGTCCGATCGACGCGCCGTCTGTTGCGTTGAGACCCCTGTGACGAGACGGACCTTTGAGACACTTCTTCGTGGGACTTTGTGATACTTGGAGTATCGACCAGTAGCTCGTGGAGCGGACCCTTCCGGAGACGAGCGTGCAGAGTTCGGAGACCGTGTAGCCGGCTGAGACCTGACGACTGCTTGACCGACTCGACTTGGAGTGAGTCGACTAGCCCAGTGGACGGAGCGCCCGGTACTTGGCGGCAGACCCACGGCGGACGGAGCGCCTGGTAGTTGGCAGCAGACCCGCGGTACTCGACAGGAGGAGTACCTCAGTAGGCTATCTGGGTAGCGCCCGGTATTTGGCGACAGACCCTCAGCGGACGGAGCGCCAGGTAGTTGGCCGCAAACCCGCAGTACTCGACAGGAGGAGTACTTCAGCAGTCCTAGGTTAGTGAGCGGCAGCCTCGGAGTCGTGACAGGACCACTGTACACTCTAGAGACGGAGCTCTTCAGCAGTTACGGTTTCGATAATGAAAATCCTGGTTTGAGCTGAGACTTTTGACCTTGTGTTTACTTCATGATTGAGATGGGTCATTTGCTAACTTTGGTATATGTATGGGCATATACCCGGGTAGTGGTTATCCGTCGATTTCACAATCCTTGTGTTTCCTCATGATTGAGATGGGTTACTTGTTAACTTAGGTATATGTATGGGCATATACCTAAGTAGGGTTTATCTGTTGAGATCTTCTTGTGTTTATCCTTGTTGGTTTTAGTGAGACCTTGAGGGTCTCGGGGTCCCTACTGAGTATCGTTATACTCACCCCTGCACGGGCTATGCCCGCACCTCGTTGTGTTGGTTGCAGACGACGGACAGTGCTGACAGAAGCCGAAGATTCAAGGACTGGACGGTACCTGGAGGTGGACTATACGACGAGGCGGTACCCGGAGGTGGACACTGGGCGGGACATACTCGGAGCGGATGGCGGGACCCGAGGAGCAGAGGAGCTATCTGTACCCACCCTTCAGGTGGGATTTCCAGTGGACATATCAGCGTAGCAGCTTTACTTTTCAGTCGCTGTTTTCCCTTTCGAGTTGTACTTTACAGTTGGGCTTGTATTTCCGGCCCCCTTTACTTTTCAGCTCTTCTTTTTGTACTTAGTGTTTTACTTCCGCTTGTACTCTGTGGTGCTTGTTTTCTTTATAAAGGCAATGTCTTCCCAGTTATCGGAATTTTACGCCTTTGGTGCTAGTCGCCAGCCCCTGGCCTATGGAAGGCGGGCTTGGGGTAGTCACGGCACGGGCCCCGAGGACGGGTCGTGACATAGTCCGTCAATTCCATAAGTAATTCAGGGGTGTTAGTGATACCAAATGGAATAACAAGAAACTAAAAATGACTATACTCGAACCTAAATGATGTATTAGGTTTATCTTCATCTCAGACTCTCAACTGGTGATACCCCAAATACATGTAAATTTTAGAAAACCAGTAATCCCCAATATGTTTATTAATGAGAGAATAAACTATGGTAATGTGTATTTCTTCTTTATTGTCACCCATTTTAACTTTTTATAATCCACTCAAAGTTTGAGGCTTCCATATTCCTTCATGTAAAAGAGAATATGTGAATTCCATAGTGAAATTATTTCTAATGCTTTCCACCAATGTGCACTTCTTGGGTCATCGTGTCGATGCTCACTGTTGGCTACATTTTACCTTGCATTCCTACTTTACAAAGGTGAGCGACACTCATCACTTTTTAGGGATGTTATCAAATTGATCAAAATGGGGTGTTGGGATGTTGGTCCCTCAATCCGTGGATTCCTCCTCAGAATTTTTCATATAATAGGAGTCTCACTTATTGATTAAGACAATATTTGTGAACCAATTCCTAGTTCCATTTCATTGTGGACATCAGTTAAGTACGCCGCACTGTCCAGTACATTCTAAAGGGTCAAGTCAGGGCTGCAACCTTCAGTCATGGGAGTAGTCACACTAGGCACTAATCACCACTCTGGACACTGAAACATTAGAAAAACTATATTCTTCCTCATTAGAGGGATTCTTGAGGTTGAAGAAACCCTAGGCTTCCAAAGTTGATCACATGGTATCTTATGCCAGAGGCATGTCTCAGAGGTTTCCTCATCTTCACATGTTTACCATAGGGTATTCTATGAGTTTAACATCTTGAGGTGACAGATTGGACTGATTAGAACACTTACAAAGGTGGATCAGATAGATGGATCCCTAGGAGGGAGAAATAGTATGGTTTACCATATGGATGGATCGGAATACCCAGTAACGGTGGACCTGAGGTGGTGCATCTCATAAAGATAAGTTTTCAAACTGTGCAGGAAGATCTCAACACCACTAAGGGTAGATCAGAAAGGTGGACCCCAATTAGGGGGACATCAATGCTTATCAATGGTTGGGATTTAACCTTAGTGAGGCTTCATACATACCCTATTAATAAGATAGGGATCAAAACCATCATAGTTGGAAGGGGTATAGTTTGGGGCTTACTGATGGATAGAATCCCATCACAAGAGGATGAATATTGGTTGAATGTGTTTGGATTGTGTGAGGGATTATGCATGGTAATCTACCCTTGAAAATGGAATAATCACACCATGATTTGGCGGATTGAGTATGTATTAGGATGAATGATGAAGGAAGTGTTGAACAAGAATGAGGTGAAGGAGATGGAACCAACGTGTAGATGATGGTATTGGTATTGAACCTTGGGGATGTTTCCTAAATATCTTGGTTGATGGGAATAAAAGTCCAGTTATTATGAGGAATTGAGAAACCAAAGGATTTGACTCTGAGAATGAAACACATTGATGGGGAATTGAAGAAAATGGAACCTATGGGATGGGGCACGATCCTCCTGAGATAGAGTGCTCAAGGGAAAGACCTCGAGGGAAGTGTGTGATGGGATTAAACATCAAAGAGTATCCCTACATACTCTATGTAGAATGTATGGATAAATATCCATGTATTTCACTGATTAGGGGGTATAGAATCATGGTGTACACTAGGAAAGAGGCTCAGAAACATGTTGGGTCTTATGCATGGTTAGAGGCCCATATGAGTACCAATCTATACACCACTAGTGGTGGATCAGGGAGGATTCACCCTTGTGATGGGGCACTGAGGTTTACATTTGGTTGGTATTGAACATCAGAGTGGCTTCCTATGTAACCTGTTTAGAAGGTAGGGATCAAAACCGGTGTAGTTCGGTTTAGAATGGAATGGGGATTATACACTAAGGCGGCCCATATGGTGTCATGGTCACTACAAATATCCAAGACCATGTAAGTCATACTCGATGTGTGAAACAAGAGGTAACATTAGACTAGATATATGCATCATGAAAGATGTATCAGCGAGGGATGAAGTGGGTCATACACATAGATGTTGCCAAGGGATATGGAGATTAGGACTTGATCTAAGAGAGACACTTGAGGATATGGTTCGTTGATTACATGGATAATTCCTGAGGTGTGACACCACTTGTGCATTGTACAGGGTTAGATTACATTTTAATGTTATGTGATGAGGATGATGGTGTTTGTTAGTTTAACATCCAATAGATTGGATGCGGAGGATTCACTCCTTACCCCAGGGACTTACATGACAGATACCTACCCACAGATGGACAAGGGAAGGTATTTTCAAGGCCCAACATGAGGGGTATGGAGGAATGGTCCATCATGGGGGTCCACATTAGTGTAGCTATGCAAATAATAAAAAATTATTATCATACATATGGGGAGAATCATTAGTTAAATCAACTCAACACGAGACACAACATGAGGAACAATAAAATAAACGCGTACAAGACTAGATGGTCGCACGTAAGAGGGGTTCGCGATGCAAGAGGCCTTGCTGAGAGGAGCATCGAGAAGCTCTAGAACATCATAGAGTAAAGGATAATTGTAAGGGGAGGTGTGTCATGAATCATGAAAAAATGGGTCTTTGTGAAGGAAGGTGCTTCACGAAGCATGGTGACCCGACCTAGGCATGGGGTCCACATGTATTTGGTGGGTGTTTCACAGAGTATGAATGTTCAAAAACGTCACGAGTGCCCAAGAGGGAATCTTACCTTCACAATGTTGTGGCACTTCATGAAAGGAATCTTGACTTAATGTGGAGGTAAATAGTAACATGGGAAAAACTGGTTCATGATGCTCTAATACCTTGGGTGATGCGTTTTATCATCAGTTTGTTGAGCTTTGGGAGATTCAAAAAATGGTAGCATGAAAGAAAAAAGGTCAAAGTTGCGATCCTATGAGGTGGGGATGAGATATATATTTATAGGCCCTGGGAATCATGATTCTAATAGGTTTTCCACAATGGAAATGGATCTTCGTGAATGGAGGCAGATAGGTCGTACTATTGAAGTATTCTATCAAGTGGCAGGGTGGTGGTCGCTTGAAGAGGCTTCCATCCACTTGCTTCTTGGAATTTTCATTGGTCGTTGGACATAAAGAGTCTAATTTCAACCTAGATTCATTTCGTTCATAGTCTTGAGGGGCTCAATAAATGGGATTCAAAAAACATACACCATTTAGTGATTTTTGGACTCATGAGGCTTGAATGTCACCCAGAACGGTCTTGGCCTTATTTAATACATCTCAAGCATAAATTTTGGTACCAATAGATTCCCCCGTTAGAATTGGAGATGAGGGATAATGGAGGGTCGGATTTTGAGGACAAATCACCAAAAAAATGTCAATCATTAGGATATATATTGATGTAGGTGCATGGAGTACGAGGGAGAGATCTCTATGAAGATCATGACCATTGCGGGCACTGTGAAGCTCATAAGGGTCACCACCTACAAATTGGGTTTGAGGGGACACTTTTTCCACATATTTTCTTATTGAATACTATTCTCCAACTCTCCAATAATGATTATCTAGTACCCCTTTGAATGATCTCTGCGAAATGGTCTTTTTAGACTGGTGCTCCGTGAAGACTGCTAAGCGAAATTATACATCATGATACTTTGTTGCTCTATGAGATGCACTGAGACTATTGAGGCTCCAAGACATGGTGCTCTGTGAATGATCTTTGTGAATAGGATTTATGAATAAAGAAGAAAACCCAAATGAATCCTGGACCAGTGGCCAACCAAGAAGCTGCTTGAGAGGTTATTGCAGTTGCTGCTCGGAGAGAAGAAATAATGAATAACATCTTGATAGGGGAGTATATGGAGAGTCATTATGGCCATGATTCCTTGTTTAAGATTATATTGTATGGGAAAAATGATTACCCACTATGAAATAGACAACCTTTTCATGGATTCAAAATAAGTGATAATATTTTCATCCCCAAATCTAGTAGGGATGAACCAACTTTCTTATTCAGGGGCACACTGTGTCAATAATAGTGGTTCAGAGCAGCTGATGGCTATACCTGGAAGGATCACATACCTATCACTACCAACTGTCTATAAAACCATGTCAAAAATATTTATGGGATGGAATTACAGACCAATTAATATCCACTATAGAATCACACCATCCTTAAGGTGGGTTCAAGGAACCTATAAAATGAATAGAATTATAAATGGGACATACGCAAGGGCAGAAAATTCATGGAGGAATGGGCCTTGGCCTACTAGGAATATTATTCCTGTGTAGAATTCAGTGTATAGATGAGGTGAGTAGGCCTATATGAGGGTTCATGGTCCTCCAAATTCCACATCTATCAACTAAAGTACACCATGCTCTAGCTGCCGAGAAGATGGTTTGTGAGGACCGCCAACTTTAATCTTTATCATAGGGAGGTCGATATTATCCTCTATGACCTCCACCATATTTCAATGATTCCCATTATAGGGGATATATATGAAAATTTATCCCAGCAGAAAATGCATGGAAGGATCCAGAGCAGATTTCATGGCTAACTTAGGAGTTGTTAGTACTTGTATCAGGTGAAGACATGCAGACAGTTATGGGCATCCACTTCAAGCAGTGGTTCAACCATTTTATGATTTTTTTCTTGGAGACTCCTGTTGAAGGAGAGGAGGCACCCATGAAACTTCTCATGAGGCCTCAAACCTATCCAAGAGGGGATTAGCTTAGAACATAAGGTTCATACTAGTGAATCCTGGATGACAATCAATGGAAGCTATGTGGATACATCATTATAATTGAGCACAAACCCATAGTTATGTTGGATGGTTTTATATATGCGCACATATGTGGATAGATGTTTCCTCTTGTAGATGGCCACATGGGCTCAAAACCAAGAACATTTTTTATGGAATCTATGGTGGAAACATGGTAGTGTATCAAAATCAGGATCCTTGTATTGGAAAAGCTTTATAAGGAGCTTTGGCGCATCAATGGGGGGAATAATCCACATCACATATGTGGACCACTCCATTTCTTTTAAGGATGGGTGGAGACACATATGAGGAAATACGAATTTTGAAGGAACCAAGCATGCAAAGGAATCCCCAAAAGAATGGATTATAAAATTTTTCACAGATGATCAATGTAATCTTGTCGATGTCATGGAATATCTTCCCAATTAAAGCAGAGGATCTCACATGAAGAGTATTAAGATCAAAATAAAATTGTAAAATACCTTGTTTAGATACAAAGTCGTGTGGGACATCTTCTTGTCATTGGTGATCATTTCTTGTAGAATCCGTAGCAAAATTCCTCTAGATCATCCACACACACTTCAAGAAAACTATGGGATCACCAATTGTTGAATTCTGGGTGCTAGTGTGGAGATCTGATGATGCTTTCGATGCTCGGACGATCACCACTTCACCTCACTTGTGATGCTTGAGAGGGATCTTGATCCGTGCTCCCTGGATTCAAATCCCCTCTCTCTAGGATGTGGTAGAGAGAGAGGAGGAGGGAGAGGGGCAGTGAATAGTACATGGAAAACTCCTCTACTCTTCTATTTATATAGTGAGATGAAGTTACTCAGAAATGCTAGCCTGCCAACATGAACAATTAATCACACTATATAAATAATATTTTGACTTCTAAACTGAGTCATAAATATTATTTATTATTATTATCACTTATAAATAAAAAATATATTGTGTGATAACACCCGATCAATTAAATCGGCTCGTACACCAGCAAATATTAACTAAATCATGAATATATTAATATTAATTCAAAAAAATTCTTGTATTTACTTAAAACATTTAAATAAAATTAAAAAATAAATTCAATACCCATTATTAATAACTTGAATAATATGGATTTATTTATTTCATTGGTGATCATTTAACCATGTAAAAATCTCAGACCCTAGTGGTGGGGCCCACCATGTCTAGATATCCTATTCAACTGAAAAGGGTAGATTTTCGAATATACTATTGTGTGTGACCCTCAAGACCCTTATCTAAATAGTAGTGAATAATATTCATAGACCCAGACTGAGATCTAGTAACCCATAATGGCCCCCTATAGAGATAAGGATTGTCACATTAGCGATAACCGACCTACCGACATGTACTGTGTAATATAATCTCATTGTATTTAATATATCATAAAGTATGATGCACTCACATGACATCTCTCTTTTATTTATTTTTTATTTGTTGATCCAACTAGACAAATTTACCCTCTATTGTCGTGGCCATGGTCTTATGAAGTTACTACCACCCTAATCAACATGGCCTGAGATATGTTACTTCCATGATCTCGAAGTGACAAATATTTTCTTGATCATTCAACCAATGTCTTTCCATTAATGACACACCCAACACAAACTACCTCTCCACGATTTCAACATCATGGTTTTCGTTTTGCATCAAAGTAAAAGATAAATTAAAATACATTGGAAATGATCTCATGTCAATAGACCATTACACATGATCATAGATAGGAAAATCCAATGAATCCTGAAACATGTGGTGTTCTTATTGGAAGGTTTGTTCTCATGATCTCACTACTAGAGATCACTATGTGCGAACTTCATGAGAAGAAGTCTCAATGACTATGATCCCCCAACACCTAATAGTAAAAAATCTACTATGTCTGGTTAGTAAGATGTATCTAGACCCTAAAACATATATTTAAGATTAATGTCATAGTATCATGAGGTTCTCATTATAACTTGAGATTTGTTATACCCTTTTGATACAACAATTAGTTTTTAAGCATTATCATTTCAATAGTGTACGCAGAAAAGTCCACACTATAATGATCAGATGAAATCTTGTATAGCTAACTATATACACAATATGGTAATCAAAAGCATCACATAGTTGGTTATAGGGAACCCACTATTTCAACACTCCCACATGCACGAGATCCAACTTGATAACTATACTAGTTAGTTACTCACATGATAAAGATCATGTTTCTAATGAGTAATAGCTTTACCTACTAGGCCTGACATGGTTCCTCCACGTGGATATTATACTATAGTGACCCCATCTTCATGAGTAAAACTCCTCAAGATATGGTATCCCTGAGTATATACCACTTTTCCACTATCTTAATTTGACATATTGGCTAGTAATAATATCATAATTTACACTATGATAATAATTTTCTTACTATGTGTGATTCCAAGAACTGGAACAAATCGTTGTGTTTATCTGCTTCTTAGCTACCTTAGAGGATGAAACATACTCATTCTATGTAGTTATGGGTACCACCTGCTTTTATAATCCTTTCTTCTTCATCACCAAAACCAAAATGTGATACTAGAACTTATTTATGTAAGGAAAACTAGTTAGTGGCACCTAAAAAAATAGTATCAATACTTCTCCACTTACCAGGTACATATCTTTGGTACTTTCCAAAGTACAATTAGATAGTTCTGACTGCTTCCCTTTCTATTCTCCTAAATATCATAGAAATTTACCTACAACAAAATTTATATTGGCAATATCATTTCATGTACATATAATGGAATACGTGATTGATCCATCTCTTTGACATATGGATTTAACTTCTCACATTTATCTCCTATGTCTCGGACATGTGAACGTAGAGAGATAATTCCATGGGACACTAGAAACAATTCACCTCATGAATTGTTCCATCTTTTATTATTCAATGCCATGTCACTATATGTACGATTCACTAGATCCATGAAACCAATAGGTCTACCTTAGTAGATCTTGTTCCCTTGAACATAGGTTTCTACTTTAATTAAATCATTGGAGAATCAATTTCATCATGATCATAACTAACTGTAAGACCAATGCCTATTTTCCTCATGTTTCCTAACATACTTTTCTTGGAAAATAATTATGTATCCCACTAACCTCTAGTAGACACATTAAAATTATTCATTCCAAATGAATACTCTATGATCCTAATGATCTATTCAATCACACATTGGATTTTAGTTACTTGCAACCTATATTAGCATTCTGGGACGTGACCATCCATTTCTGGTTGCGTCATATTGACACCATCCACGATTGGTGGCCATGAAATCCAATACTAAATAATGTTCTCATATATATTAGCTATGATAAGAAAAATAATAACAAATTTAGGTATAACTACTCGGTGAAACCAATCGTGCATTATTGGTACTAAACTTATACCATCCATGTATCAACTCACTTGAATACCCACCATAGTTTTCAAAATAATAATTCTCTTTTTACTTTGATACAAGGAATCCAGTAATTGAATTTTAGTTGGTCTTTTCAATTTCAGTTAATTGTCAAATAATTCTTACCAGTAGGAAATATTGTTCATAAAGAATAATCGATCACTGACCATGGTGAATACAAAAACCATCACCATGGTTTTGTCCTTCCTATATAGTATGTGTCTATAAACATTCTATGTACCACATGCACTTGTAGAACTAGTTCCTATTCCAACTATTAGTTCATTTGAAGTATTCACTAAGCTCAAGTCAATATTTCTCCCACTATCTATAATAGAGAAGTTCAACCTTTTATAGAACTATAGTCTATCAATTAACAACATATTTTCTATATGAGGAATTTGTGTAACATCCTAAGAATCTGTTAGGATAATTATAATAGATGAACATTTTTTTTGTTCTTGATGAATGTTTTTTTATGTCTAAACTCTTTGCATCCAAACACATGTCCTTGTGACATAATAGATTTACATCATACTATGACACGTATGATATATATTTTTCATTATTGTTGACATATAGTTGAGGATATCACCATTATTTTCAAATCATTTCATGAAATATAAGGGAAGTTGTTGCAGGTTGTAACATTGATACCCCATAAAAAACGACTCTAATGTATGAAATGTGCATTTTGGAATTACTCCACACTATATTTTTTTGATCAATGTTAAATGTAATACATCATCATTGATTCCCCTTATTAAAATCAATATAAATACGTAGATAATTTAAAGTTCATTTAATAATTACTCCATGTTACATTATCATGGTCGTTGATTGCATTGTCAAGATATACATCAGCATGCCGGCTAGAAGAAACTCATATATTTTTACCACGCACTCACTTCACTTTAAATTCCTTAATTTTTTAAAGGAATCTTATGAAGTATATATACCATAAGATTATCCTTGGAATAGTTCACGCTCACTTACTGAACTAATTTTGAATACTTTATGACATAAATTTATTTCTAAAGGATTTATTGTCCAAACTAAAGAGGTCGATGACACCAAAGGTGTTTAGTTATACCAACCCTATAGACAAATCTTGGTATCTTCTTAATTTCCACATTATTATTTCTTGACAAAGAAATATCTTTCCACCACCAGGAATAAGTCTTACATTATTATATTCAACTTTTATTTCCTATGATTCATGTATCACTGAACAATTAATTGAGTATTGAATACCAAAAACCTCATTCATTCTAGAAACATGAAATAATTTCTCATTGTTTCAAAAGGTAATGTGAGATAAATGTTTTGGTTATACTAAATAATAGTTCTATATGAAAGTGTCACATGTAAATAAAGAAGACGTGTACTTCTCACAACTGACCGAGGTATCACCCTTTCTCATACACTTAGAGAATACACCTGACATCCAATATGGTTTCAATAAATAATTGGTTATAGTTTTATAATGAACATATGTAGCCAAAATATTTTATTTTAATACCCAATTAGTAAAACTAAACTATTACAAATGACAAATATGTTTGAAGAAGAATAGGGTAACTTGATTCTTTAATTCAATTTATTTCTTTTAAACATCCATTATATTTTTTTATAATATGTAATGAAAATAACCTCCTATTAATAACTTTTTCATTGATGGATGTTTGTGAATGTGCCCTTGGCATTAAATTCCTTTGGAATTTTTTCATTGTATTTAAATTTATTTTCCGTAATAATTAAAGATGAAACATTCTTTAATACTCTTACTAACATGGAGATCGTTACCTAAATTGATAAAGAAGTGTTTACTTAATACTTGTTTTTATTATAACTTAAAACAAAAATTGAGTAAAGGGGCGAAAATGATATGAGAAATGGATCCATTTAAATATCATGATCCATCATTCAATTTACACATGGCGGTGTAACCATCACCTTATTCGTATCATTTCATCACTTTCTCCTTGCAAATATCTCTAAGATGGTAGTTCATGTTTTATCATCTATGTTCGGTTGTTGCAACGACAACTAACATTGGACGTTGATGAAAGCATATTGACATAACCATCATACACTTTGTATATAAGTCTCATAAGAAATTTCACCCCCACTTCCTAAGGTAGTTTAATAGGTATTGGGGGAACCAGAACCTTTAGTTTCCTATATTATTGTACTATGCGCACACGCCTATACTATTCTTGGATACTCGTGTCTGTGAGGACATGTACTTTGTCTAATATTTATTATAGATTAAACTTGTGGTATGGCATTACACTTTACTACAAAAAATAAATTTTATCATATTGTTACTTTTTATCCAGATACCATTTTAGACATTTTTTATTGATTAATTAAATCATTAAATATCTCCCACAATTTTTGTCGATTTATAGGAACCATCTATGCTAGAATCAGATTACTCTATCTCTAGAGTATTCTAGTGTCAAGGATCCCATAAACACTTCTCATAGTTTACAAGCTATGGCTACGCCTCTACTTGGAGGGTTCAAGGTAGGCTTTTGGTTGGCCAAATGCTTGAACTCACAGTTTCTTGATCTGTTGAGTGAAGTCCCAGCTGCTAAAATCAAAACTTGATTTGCTAAATGTTGGCCTCTAAAATGATAATAAGTAAGCTATGCACAATCATTACTTGAAATTTAGTTAATTCGGCCCATTACTTTTATAAGGGCTCCCCAGTAGCAGGAGGAAACCTCAGCTATGGCCTGACTGACACCCCAAATAGCTGGTTTTTTCCAAATTCGAATGGAAGAGGACAGTTATGAATTAATATATTTTTTTGGGTTTCATTATTTTTAGCTTGACTAAAGAAATAATTTTCTATTTTTATTAGCATGTACTATGTGATCACACTCACAACTGACCATTCATGTAATAGAAAAAGTATTGCGTCCCATGTTCATTTTATCTTTCATACTTGTTTATTATTTCACAATATGTTCATGTAATAAACGAAACATGCACAAAAATAATAAACCATGAAAAAAAATGATGACCTGATCATGAGCTGGTATTAAAGGCCTGTCTGTTGAGTGAATAATGGATCAACTGAGACCCTAGGGTTAATACCTTAAGTCGTGTGGCTTGCAACTCAAATAGTAATGTCCACACACCCAATGCATCTGTCTCTTGTCTGGTGCATCAACATCACATACATTTAAATGTGTCACACATTATTTCATCTTATTAAATATTACTCACCCGCAGGAAAGGGGGTATCAGGGTATAAAAATACAACACTCAGAATGAGCGCGCAGACCCCTATACATATAATGACTCTGAGACAACACACAGAACGCCTTTTAATGAAAATAATTATTATAAAAACATTGAAATCAATAAATAATTAAATAATTAAGCACCAGACATGCATTTGTCGGTCTCTAGCTCATGATCAGCATACACAATAACTCGCATCTATAAACTAAATAAAGAATAAAAATAAACTTGCATTAAATAAATTCAAGGGAATTTAATTGAATTAAAAACATCACTCTATTTTTTAATTCAATATTTTAACGTCATTTGGTCCCAATTAATCACTTTAATTTTAAAAACTAAAATTAAATTTATTTATTTATTTTATTAAACGAAAAAATAAAGTAATTTATGCCGCATTAATTTAATAAAATAAAAATTAATATTTAACTAATTTAATTATCATCTGTAATTAAATTAATTGTTTTAATTAATGTTTGGATTAAATAAACACACCCGGGCCCCTGAACATCCGGCGGGGATTGTGCGGGTCAGGGAAAACCCGTAAAGGCCCAGCCCGGGGCGTACCAACCCGGTGCAGGGTTTTCTGAGCAGGGCTTGTCCGCTCGTGCCCATTTTGAGCAAACTCATTTTCGATCTTTTTGAACCTAATAGGGATACCTCATTCGGATAGCCAGATCATCCCGATTCTAAAGTACTGTGGTCGGGGTGCTTCCAGGAGGAGGATCCGGCTAGGAGGAAGATCCTGCCATCTATGGAAGGGTCACTAGACCCATAGCGCAAGGGGATGAGGCAGCCACTGCTCACTAAATCAGATCCCATCATCGGGAGGAATCCGATTGGTGAGGTGCCAATTCTGGCCGTGCAAGGTGGCGTGAGCGTGGCCAGCTGTGTCTCCAGTTTGTGGAAGGCTGTTCCGCCATAGAGAGGCCCAGAAGGAGGCACTCTCAGGGAGGATCTTGGTCCAGTCAGGGAGGCGTGGTACCGATCGGGTGTGCAGAGCAGGCCAGTATGGCTGGGTGCGGCGCGAGGAGGTGCCAAGGGAGGAGGTCGGTGTGAGGCGGCACGCTGCTTCAGGGGGCATGGATGGGGGAGGCACATAGGTTGGAGGCTGGAGAGTAGCTGTAAGGCTGTTGTTTGCTCTGGAGGGGCCTCCCACCACTGGTGGGAGGCGGATGGACGTAGGAGGGGGGAGGGTGACTAGAAGGTGATGGTTTGGGGCGCCTTGTTGTGGCGGCTACCTCATTGTCCAAGGGAGGAGGTGGACCACTCCTGTGGGAGGAGAACTCCATGGAGATTCCATGGAGAAGATGAGGGGAGACCAGTGGGGGGAGGGGGTGGATCGACCCCTACAAAATTGATTTGTTTTTTTAAACTGAGACTTTCTTTGCAGGTCTCCCCTGTTTAATTTTTCTTTAGAGACTTGCTTCGTAGGTCTCTGCTAATTTTTTTACTATGTATATTTCATAGACTAGGGAAAAATATTATAATAATAAAATATTATAATAATAAAATATTATAATAATAAAATATTATAATAATAAAATAATTATTATAATAAAACCATTATTATAAAAATAAAAATATTATTATTATAATAAAATTATTATAATAATTATTATTATTAAACCTCACTAGAAAAAATTATTCCGATGATCGGATGACCACCATTTATCGTTAAAATAAATTTCAAAAAAAATCAGGTTTTAATCCAAACATAAAACTTTGGATGACCACAAAATGGTCATCCGATATCATATTAAGGTGCAGTCAACGGAGTTGGGATTGTAACGATACCCTCTTCATAGCTAAACGGAAATTTATGTTTTCCATTGCCTTAAAAGAACATGCGCTCATTTGATACCACTCGACAGAACCAGACATGCAACAGAATCCCCAAAAGAAGGGATTTTAAAAAATTTCACCGACGATCGACATAATCTTGTTGATTTATGAGAATAGCTTCCCGATTAAAGTGGAGAATCTCACTGGAAGAGTTTTATGAACAAAATAAAACTGTAAGATACATGGTTTAGATATAAAGCTATGCACGGTGTCTGCTCATCGTTGGCGATCACTGGTCGAATAATTGAAATCCTAATTCCTCTAGACCGTCCACATGCTCTTCAAGAAAACTGTGCAAGCACGGATCGTCAAATTCTAGGTTCTAGTGCATAGATCTGGTAATTCTTTCGATGGTCGGATGATCACCTATTTTCTTCGCTTGCGATGCTTGAGAGAGAGCTCGATCTGAGCTCCTCGTATCTATAGACTCTCTAGGATGTGGGGGGGAGAGAGGAGGAGAGATAGGTAGTAAATTGTATATATAAAACTCCTCTCCTCATCTATTTATAGAGTGAAATGAAATCACCTAGAAATGACAGCCCGACCCCCCAAACAATTAATCACACTATATAAATAATATTTTGACGACTAAAATGGGTCATAAATATTGTTGATTATTATTATTAGTTAACTTTAACAAATATATTGCATGATAATACCCAGGCCATTATCTTTGCTCGTACTCCACCAAATATTAATTGAACCTTGAATATATTAATATTGGTTCAAATAATATTTTTTCATGAACTTACATAAAACTTGTAAATCAAATTATTAAATAAATTCAATACACATTATTCATAAATTTAATAGTATGATTTTATTTATTGCATTGGTGATCATTTAACCTTAGACAAATCCAAGACCCATGTATTGGGGCCCACTATATACAAATCTCATATTCAACTGAATATGGAATGTTCTCGAATACACCATTGTGTGCGGCCCTCTAGGCCCTTATTTGGGCACCAGTGAATAGTATTCACAGACCAAGAGCGGGATACAACAACTCGTCTTGGCCACCTAAAGAGATAAGGCTTGTCACAATAGTGATAACTATCCTACAAAAAAGTATAGTGTAATATAATATCTTAGTCTTTAATATCTCATAAAGCAGTACACAGTCATATGTCATCTCCCTTTTCTTTCTTTATTATTTAATGATCCAACTAGATGGATTTACCCTTGACTACCACTGTCATGGTCTTATGAAGGTAATACCATCCTTATCAACATGGCTTGAGATATATTACATCCATGATCCGGAAGCAAAAAATCATTTCATAACCATTCGACCAATGTCTTGCCATCAATGACACACCCAACACAAACTAGCGCACCATGATTTCAACAACATGGATTTCATCATGCATCAAAGTACACGACCAATTAACATACACCGACAATGATCTCAAGTTAGGACACCATTATGCATGATTTTAGATAATAAAATCCAATGACACCCAAAGCAGGTGGTGTTCCTATTGGAAAGTCTATGCTCATGATCTCACTAATAGAGATCACCAAGTGTGAACTTCATGAGAGGAAGTCTCAATTCTTACAAGCCCCGAACACCTGATAGTCAAACATCTCATATGTCAAATCTGTAACATGTATCTAGAGAATAGAACATATATTTAAGATTAATTTCATAATATCCAGAGGATCTCATTATAGCCTGTGATCTTCTATTCCCTTTCGATAAAACAATTAATCTTTAGACATTACCATTTCAATAGTGGATGCAGAAAATTACACACTATAATGGTAAGATGAAAACATGTTTAGATAACTGTATACATGATATGGGAATCAAAATCATCACATAGTTGGGTCTAGGGAACCCACTATTTTAACAAATTTAATAACCCAATATTTTACATTACATTATCCTCAATAACTTTTGTTACACGCAATAATGACTCATCTTGCCTAACATGTATGATTGAGTCACTATGAGACAACACTTTTGTGTTAAAATTATTTAAATGATATATTCATAACTAATCCATAAAATATAGTTTTGTAAATAGTAATAATTAATTTTAAAATTTTATTTATAAATTTTTAACAGAAATAAATCATATTTATAGTGAAATGTAAAAGTTTTGGTAAAATAGTTATATGTTTAGAAAATACTATTTTCATAAAGGAACTAATTTTTATGCCCTTTTCTGAAAATTAATAAAATTAATTTTAGACACTTTTAGAAATTGAATTTTTTAAAATATATTTAATTTTTGAAATCATAATATCAAAATAATATTAGAGTGAATTTTTGATATTTTTCCCAAAACATTCAATTTTTGGGGAATTGTGAAAAACAATGCATTATTGTTAAAAAATTGATTTTTTCATTTAAATAATTATTTTACTTTTAAATTGATTTAAAATAATTCATATATTTACCTAATATAGGTCATTGGAATCAGTTTTTTAATATAATTAGGTATAAAAATTCATTGAACTTTTTAACGCCTTTTTACTTATCTTCAAGCCACATTTGTAGATTAGAATTAAACGTAATTCTAATGCTTTTGTGAATTGAATTTACAAAATCTGACATACATGGTTTTAATCTATATAAAAAATGTTTTATAATAGGATGAAAATAATTTTGGGTCAATAGTAGCTTCCAAATTTTATTTACCATGGTTAAAGGTAAATATGACAATTAAAGGTAAAAATAATATTATAATAATATACAATTACCCTAACACGCTCCTAATTTCATTTGATAAGTATGTTTCGACCCAAAAAAACTTATGTCTAAAATATGATCCTTTTTAAGCTACTTGTGTTTGATTGGGACATTTGTTATATTTTATTTAAACAAGAGTTAAAAATATCATATACAAATTTAAATAATTATTTTACTTTAATATGGGGATTTATAAGTTATATGGTCGACTATAAATAGTATTTATAAAATTAATAAATTTATCTATATAATGACTATTTATTTAACATTTTTAGACACTACATAAATAAATTAAATTGTGACACAATGATGAAGCAATAATTTTTTAATTAACTGAGATATCAAATAAATGATATTAAATATATTAAAATAAATAATATTTGACTTAATTAATGATAGAAAATAATTTTATAGATAACTTAGACATGATAAAAAAAATTAAGTATTTTTTCCAAGTTATCATGTTAGATTGATATTTTTTAAAATTAAAATATATATAGAATTGTATTAAAATTGACATAAATGATATTTTAAAATAAATACAATTTTATTAAATGATATAAAAGTCATTATTATCATAGGTTCAACCAAATAACTTTAAAAATTTCAAATATGTCATAAATCATCAAATTGGGGTTCTTTTGGAATTTGATAGTAACTATATTAACCCTATAATATAAAAATACAAGACGACACTAAAAGAGTTAAATTGTTTAATAAGTGTCAAATCCCAAAGATAAGGTAAATTTTATAATCTAAACATTTATAAAGTTCGTTGGATGAGAGGATTTGGATCCGTATAAATATGATCCTTCAAATAAATCACTTTATATCTATCTTAAACAAAAAATAAATTTATAATAAATTAATATTTTAAGATCATCAAAAAGTGTCCATCACATCACTTATAAAAGGGAACTTATCCTTCTATTTAATTCACACCTCCAAATCCATTTGTCTCATCCAAACCATGTCCATTTCCTCTCCCAACATCCTTTACTACATCCTAGAGGCCATAATTTGGGAATACATCCATCATATGCATTCCTTTATTGAAAATAGAACGGAGATACCCGAAAATGATGTAATTGTTTTATCACCCCATTCTATGTTCTTTTCACCTTCTACTTTTTCTTCCTTTGTTTTTTTCATACTAAAGAAATAAATCCAGAATCTACTATATTATGATATGTTTTTATTGTTATTGAAAAATAATATTCCTCCTTTTAACCATCCTACATAAAATAATTTCACCAAGCGTGTGTACGTTCGGCTAACTGTCTCCACACCATGGTGTATACTGTTTTTCATGTAAAATTAATTTATATGGGTATAAAAATGAATGTAAAGGATGTAAATAATAAATATAAAATGACATTGTTTCTATAAAATTCATATTCCATCCAATTCCATACCATTTAACCATTATGTAAATGATAATGTTGCTCATGCATATGTACGGCTTACCGTCTCCACAATGCGATGAGATTCATATTCCACATTTACCATTCAAGAATAATTATAAAAATATTTATTATTGATAAGTATGAAATATATTACATAATAATGATAATGGAATAATATATATATATATGTTTATATTTATGTATTTATGTACATATATTTCCTTCAATTACTTCCATTCAATACGATAAGAAAACAGAAACAGGGTTCAGGCGTACGTCCGACCTACCATCTCCATGAATTGTGTATTCCATTACATACATCTATCTATTATATATATTAATATAATGAATATATATTATATATAAATCATGTTATAATTTATCAATGAAATTAAATCATGATATAAGTAATACAATCATGAATAACAAGCCAAAACATGTATGATAAAGAAAGTGACTATGGCGTAAAATGTTGATTTAACATGTAAATTATTAATAAACATGTAATATAAATCCATAAACTAATCATATATTATATCATAAATATAATCATTATTCTGGTATAAGTTAATAATATTTTTAAAACCATTATATATGAGTTTCGTACACATATGGAGAGTATCGGACTTAACGTAAGGGAATTCCTTCTCACTATTAATGTTCCTGAGATATAAGCCATGTTCACCACCTATTTCTTATTTGTGGTGTATGGACTACCCCTATTCTGTTTGATATCATGAATATAATTATCTTAATGTTATTTAAATATTTATTTTAAAATATTAGAATTATTATTTAAATGTTCAAAGTGGTATGGGAAGCTTTAAATGTTTAAATAACTAAGCCTTAATCCATTTAAATATTATTGATATTAATTTACATAACTGTTTAATATGATATAAAATTATTGTAAAGAAAATTTTATTTATATTTTTTTTCATTCAATTATTTTCAAAAAGGAATATTTTTCAGGATTTATGTGAGGGACTCTTTAACCAAAACATCATTTTAAATGTTTTAATGATTTATTCTTCTAAATATTTCTCATTAATGTTCATGATTTCAAAAAGGTTTTAAGTATTTATTTATATAGACATAATTTTTTTAAAACATTAATTCATTTCAAATGTTTCAAAGAGGTATGGGACACTTTTATTCAAAATATCTTTTTAAATTTTTTCTTTCACAAGTGCGTGTCATTTGAGTAAATGAATTCAAAGAAAAAGTTGTATTTTCTCAACGTATTTTCAATTAAATTATTTCGATTATTTTCTTCTATTTCAACATATTTTGTTGAATTTTATTCATAATAGATGCTGATTTATTATGATACAATCTACCACATCATATCTATTGTTTTATGATTTGATTGATTGTGGATGTCATATTTTGACACCATTCGTGGTTTATGGTTTATTTATTAACATTTTGTATACTAGTTTTAACATGAATGTTTATGTTATGTTTTACCCTTTTCATTATAGGAATTCACTGGACTTATTAAGTGATGTGTGGGGCCCACTATATCCCCTCGAAGCATTGATATGTCTCATGAGTCAAACTATTGTCTTGTCATAAGGCCTTGATGTTATGTTTATGTATGGTCTTGGTAAGTGGCCTTGAAGTTACGGTTATGATGTCTGACATTATGAATAACCACAATATGAGATTAGTTATTGATATTACACATGATTATTCAACTATAATAATATCCATGTGAATGTTTAAATAGAATTATATGATTTATTCTTTCTATATTATATTAAAGATTGTTTTTAAATGTATTGTGTTTTCGTTTTATACCTTACCTTAAATGTTAATTCTTATTTATGAAAGATCCTACTATATGTTTTACCTTTACTATGAATCTAAGATCACTCCTTTCTAACAATTTATTTTCCCAGGATGTTAATAAGTGTTTTATGATTGATATATAGGATTAATCTATGACAATATTGGTGTTAAAAAAGAATCATATATACTTCATTTTATGTTTTGATTTGTAATTAAATGTTAATGTATGTAATATATTTTACAAGACTACTAAATAGGTTGGTACTTTAGGATATGATTCCTTGTAATCATGAAAATATATTAAAATAATTCTCTGGTTTTGAGCTACTGGGGTGTGGTCATTATTATTGGTATCAGAGAAATTTTAGCAATAACCTTGGAAACATGATTTAGAAAACAAAGATTAGGGATAATATCTCTTAGATAGAAATTGAGGATAAGTATAGAGGAACATCCAAATTTTTTGGTAATGAAGATATTATGTGGGAATTCCTAGAAAATATATCCCTATCTGGATTCTAGAAGTGGATGATGTTCTCGAACAGATGTACATTGGAGTAATAACTCTGACCAGGTGTTCTGAGATTGACCCAGGGTAATATGGTACACGACAACGCACCTTACTAAGCACACCGATTTGACACTCCCATGGAATATGCTCAGGATAATTAACTTTTTATTTACCTATGATTATGACAGATTTAAATGAAGATATTCTGCTAATGTAACCATAGTTTATGATTCTCGTATTTACAATGAATAAATTTATGTTATGTATTCTACCATATTTAGAGTTACACAAGGTGCATAACATTATAATATAATATATTATATGGCATCTTATTGAAATGGTGCCTAGAAAAAGGAATGAGAACTCCAACAATACACATGATCCATAGAGTAAGAAGTATCATATCTTTCGTGGTCTCAATCCAACATTTTGAAGGGAAATAGTCTACCACATATTATCATCATATGAAGAAATAGTTCATGAGTTAATAATATTAATAAATAATTCTATGAGTCATATTGATTTGAAGTGATGCTAGAGAAGACGAGGATGGTTATGATAAATATGTACAAACGGAAGAAGGGAATGAAAGATTTTCCCACATTTGATAACTATGGAAAGAAGCACCCTGGTAAATTCTTAAAGGGAATGGGATTTTGTTATAATTGTGTTGAAAAAGGACACAAAGCTCGTGATTTCAAGGGTAAGAAAAAGGTTTCCAATGTACAATGATTAATCTATAAAGATATGAGACACTATGAAAATCAGTTTTCAAATCATCAATGGAGTATACCCAAGATGATACTATTGAATAATGATTAACTTATGATAATATCATAGATCCATAGGAATGATTAATATGCCTTATCAAGAATTATTTTGTTTGAATATTTTATTATCCATGTACGTGTTATAATAATTATGGATTATATAAGCATTATACTGTAGTACTATTTCATTATGTATTTGAGACTGTATGGTACTAAGAAAAGTGGCATAATTACATGTTAAAAATTATCGAAAATATATGGATGAGGGAAAGATATCCCTTAATATGTTTCTAATACTAAGATAATGATGTTGGAATAATGAGATGACTGATATGGATAATGTATATTGGATATTATCAACTACCTTGGAACTAGTGAACGGTTTGTTTATTCGATCATTGTTGGAGTTTATAACATTTTTAGATTTAAAATGTATATCCAATATTATAAGGTTTATGTAAGGAATAAGGAAGAATGAATGTATTCAATAAGGTTTAAAGGTCATTCAGGGTATTACCATGATTTAAGAGGATACATGATGAAGGTATACACAATTTTGGTATGTGAAAAAAGAGATCTGCATTATGTTTTGTTGACTTTAGAAATTTATTTACCTTCCCTATAAATTTTTGGATTATGAGTTTGGATATATGTATTTTGGATAACCCTATTGGGTGGAAGTATTAATTTGGAAAATGGATAGTATTTTTTTAATGTTAAAACATTTCTAATGATTTTTTTATAATTTTATAGTAATATAGTTTTAATAAAATGAAAACTTGTAGTTCGAGTGTCAACCTGTCGTGTCAGACAAGACGGTGGGAATCGAACCCACAACCAAAGTTCAATAAGGCATTATCACCTGTCACTTTCCTACATGATTTCATAGTTTGTATAAATTAGTTTTTTTCTTTAGATGAAATGACATATGAAGTATAAATTCATTTTTGGAACCCTATACATTTAAGATAAATAAAATATTTCAAAATATTATTATTTCGAGAGAAAGATGTGTTTTTGGTAAAAAAATAGACAAAGGATGAACCTCTACTTGTCAAGTAAGTATTCTTCCTTCGTTTCCTAATTATATGAATTAAATTAATTCTAAATCTATTGGGAAATGATCTTAAAACTAAACATGTTTCCACATACTTTCTTTTCCAAAGAATCTAATGGTCCCTTAGATCATTCCTGAATTTTAGGTTTATGATTGTTAAATTTTTCCTAACCATATTCCATATCCTCTCTATCAGAAAATTATAGTTAGATTTATCTTCCACATCCATATTTTCTTATATGGACCCCTAGAATGTGTTATCTCTTGTGAACATCGTTCTTCCAATTATTTTAAAATGGAGGTTCATTAATCCATTTTCTGATGTGGGATTTCAATAAAGATATTTTGAAAATTCCAACCCATAGTTTTCAATTCCATGTTTAAATTCTGAGGACGAAATTTATTTAAGGATTATATAATTTAATACCCCAATATTTCATGGTACATTATCTTCAATAACTTATGTTTCATGAAACATCGACTTGGCTTGCGTAACACACAAGATTGAGTCTCGGTGAAAGAAAACTTTAGTGTTAAAATTATTTAAATTATATATTAATCACTTATTTATTAAATATAATAATATAAAAAGAAATAAATAAATTTTAAATGTTTATTATAATGTTTTCACATAAATAAACCATATTTATAATGAAATTTATATGTTTCGATAAAATAGTTATATGTTTAGAAAATACTATTTTCTTAAAGGAACTATTTTTATGTGATTTTTGTGAAAAATTATATAATTGTGTTTAGACACTAATAGAAATTTAATTTGGTAAAATAGTGTTCATTTTTTAATTCATAATATCAAAATTATCTTAGGGTGAATTTTTGATATTTTTGTGAAAACATACAATTTTTGATGAATATTTAAAAACACTTCATTATTGTAGAAAAACCAATAACTTCATTTAAATACTTATTTTACATTAAATTGATTTTAATGTCACAATAGATAAATAATGATTATATCAACCCAATTTAAGTAATTGGAATCATATTCATAATATAGTTAGATATAAAAATTCATTGAACTTTTTAACATCTTTTTACCCACCTTCTAGCCATATTTACAAGTTAGCATTAAATGCAATTTTACCACTTTTGTGAATTGAATTTAAAAAAATCAGAAATAAATGGTTGTAATCAGTGTGAAAAATGTTGTCTAATAGGATGAAAATAATTTTTTGGGATTAATAACTTTTGAATTTTATTTACCATGGTTAAAGGTAAATATGGTAATTAAAGGTAAAAATAATATTATAATAATATACAATTACCGAAAAAATGTTCTTAATTTTATTGGATAAATATGTTTTGTCAAAAATCAACCTTATGTTGAAAATATGATCATTTCTAAGTGACTTTTTTTTATTAGGACATTTATTATATTTTATTTAAATAAGAGTTAGAAATGTCATATTCAAATTTTAATAAAAGTTTTATTTTTAATATGAGGTTATATTAGTTTTATGGTCAACTATAAACATTATTTATAAATCTCATAAAATCATATAACTCATGATCATTTATTTATAATTTCTATACATTAAATAGATAATTTAAATGGTGACACAATGATGATGCGATAATTGTTTAACTAGTAGAGATATCAAATAAAAGATAATAAAAATATTTAAATAAATATATTTTGTGTTAATTAATCCTATAAAGTAATTTAATAAATAACTTATACATGTTAGTGACATATTTGATTTATTTTCTCAATGTTATCAATTTGGTTTGATATTTTTAAAAATATAAATATTGAATTGTATTAAAATTTACATAAATGAAATTTTAAAAGAAATACTATTTTATTAAATGTTATAAAATTCATAAAAATATAAGGTTTCACCAAAAAACTTTAATAATGTCACATATTTCATAAACGATCTAATTGGGGTTCTTTTTGAATTTTAAAGTAACTATATTAACCATATTGTGTAAAAATAAAACTAGACACAGTAAGAGTTAAATTGTTTAACTAATGGTTAAATCCAAAAGATAATTTTAATTTTATGACCAAAACATAAGCTTATTCCCATAATCATATTATCCTTGAAATAAATCACTTTTGATCAATTTTTAACTAAAAATAAAGTTATAATAAATTAATATTTTAAGATCTTCCAAAAGTGCCCCTCACCTCTCTTATAAACGGGAACTTCTCTTTCTCTTTAATTCAAAACTCATAATCACTTTGGATCAGGAATCCCTTGAAACTTTACTATTCTAAATTACACCACCACACACTAGAGTCCATATTTTTTGCATAAATCCATCCTAATGAGTCATTTAGTTCAAATCAAAAACAGATTCTCAAAAAAGAGGTAATTGTTTTATCACCTCTTCAAAAGTTATTTTCCTCTTTTACTTCCTCTTACTATGTTTTTTCCATAATAAATTAATCACTAAGGAATCAAATATATTTGGAGTTTATTTTATTATTATGGGATGAAAACATTCCTCTTTTTACCCATAAAAAACAATATCACCATGTGTTCGTACGTACAACTTACCGTCTCCATGCTGTGGTGTAAACTGCTTTTCATGTACACATTATTTATATGGGTATAAAGATGAATTTAAAATATTTATATAATAAATATAACATTATATATATTTTTTAAAATTTATATTCCATAAAATTCAATACCATTTAACCATTAAGGAAATGAAACCATCGCTAATGCGTACATACAACTTACCGTCTCCACAACACGGTGAGATTCAAATTCCACATTCACCGTTCAAGAATAATTATAAAAATGTATATTATTAACAAGTATGAAACATATTTCATAATAATGATACTATATATATATGTACATATATGCCATTCACTTACTTCCATTCCATACGATAAGAAAACAGAAACATCATTCATGAAAACGTACAATCTACCATCTCCATGAAAGGTGTATTCCATTTTATATATCTATCTATTATATATATATATATTTATTTATATTTGAAATAGATGTCATATATAAATCATGTTATTAATTATTTAAATAAGTGAATAATGATATATGTAATACGATTAAGAATAACAACTCAAATCAAGTATGATAAAGAAAGTGATTATTATCTGAAATGTTGATTTAACATGGAAATTATTAATAAAAGGGTAATATAAATCCATAATAGAATCATATATTATATAATAAATATTATTATTATTCTGTTATAATTTAATAATATTATTAAAACCATTATATAGGAGTTTTGGGCACATATAGAGTGTATTAGACTTAAGGTATGGGAATTCCGCATCACTTTTAATTTTAATTAGATATAATCCATGTTCACAACCTATTTCTTATGTGTAGTGTGTTTAGTGACCCTATTCTGATTGATATCATGAATAAATTTATCTAAATTGTATTTAAATATTCATATGATGATATTGGTCTTATTATTTAAATGTTCAAAGTGGTATGGGATGCTTTGAATGTTTACAGAATTAATCCTTTCTCCATTTCAATATTCTTGATATTATTTTACATAAATATTTATATGAATATAAAATTATTATAAAAGTAATTTTATGTCTATTTTTATTTTCATTTAAATGTTTTCAAAAATTAATATTTTTAAGGTTTTATATAAGGGACTCTTGAACTGAAACTTCATTTTAAATGTTTTAAAGATTTATTCTTCAAAATATATCTCAATAATTTCCATGTTTTCAAAATTGTTTTAAGGATTTATTTATATAGAAATGAATGTATTAAAATTTTTATTAATTAAAAAAAATTCAATTTGTTATGCAATAATTTGATTCAAAAATCTCTTTTTACATGCCTTTTTCCACAAATTCGAGGCTTTTGAATAAATGATTTAATAGAAAAAGGGGTATATGTCTCAACATATTTTTAAAGAATTTATTAGATTATTTTCATCAATGTCAACATCATTTGTTGAAATTTATGCTTAATTGATTTTGATTTACTATGATACAATCTACTATATCATATCGAAGGGTTAATGATATGTTTGACTGTTGAAGTGCTATTTTAATACCATTCATGGTTTATGGTTAATGTATTAACATTTAGTATTCTAGTTTTAAAATGAATTATTTTGTAATTATTAACCCTTTTCATATTTAGAACGCATTGGACTTATTAATTGATGGGTGGGCCCTGCTATAGCTCATTGATTAATCAATAGGTCTAATGAGACAAACTAGTGTCTTGGCCCGAGGCCTTGAAGGTACAGTTATGTATGGTCTTGGAACGAGGCCTTGATGAAATGGTTATTATGTCCAGAACTATGAATTACCTCATTATGAGATTTGTTATTGATATTACATGTGATTTTTCTACTAGTAAAATATTCTTGTGAATGTTTAAATGGAATTATGTGATTAATTCTTTCTATATGATTCTGAATATTTTGTTTAAAAGGCATGTGTTTCAGTTCTATACCTTTCCTTAAATGTTAATTCTTATTTATGAAAGGTAAAAATGTATTGTTTAACCATAGTGAGTATTTTAGATCACCCCTTTCAGAAGTTTTATTCCTAGGATGGAAAGATGCGTTTTATGATTGATATGTAGGGTTAAGATTAGATAATAATGGTGTTCACAAAGAATCATCTATGTGGCATTTTATGTTTTTATTTGTAATGTAAAGTTCATGTGTGTAATCTTCCAAGTCTACTAAATGGATCATACTTTTAAAACATGATTCCTTGTAATAATTTTAATGTATTAAAATAATACAGTGACTCCAGGATACTGGGGTTGGGGCGTTACAACAAATTCCTAAATCCCATCTCCCCTCCTAGATCAGGATTTTGACCGGCCATTATAAATGCACTGAGAAGCTTCCTGCTCAAGCTAAACCTAAAGGCCATGCCAAAAAGAATATTGAAGGAGATCATATTCAAATTCCCACCCTTACTATTGCCTATGGGATTTTTCATTGATAATGGTAGGGAACTGAAGAGCACCGATCTTATATCAAGGTGTTTTGGGGTGGAGTACTGGTGGCATGGGTGAACTATGAACCAATTTCTGAATTATATACTCTACACCAATTTGTGAGGCAATTCAGATTGCCTTCAAGGGATTACACCAAAGTTATACCTTAGCGTAATTCATGAATATCACCCATTCGTAATGAGGAATCTATGGCTCATGTTCACACAAGAAGATGAAAAATGAGTTTCCTACACCCACCACTTCTTATAGACTAGTCAAGAAATATACAAATAGCTGGGAGGTAGCTTAACTTGAAGAAATTATGAAACAATAGACCATTCAATCCAATGAAGGAGTGGCCCTTCTACCTCGTGGTCAAGGATGAACCATGATGATTGTACACTGTGGTGATAGGGAGGATTCACATCATGGTGGCAGAGCTAGAGTAGTAAAGCCTAATTCTTGGTATTATTGGGATTCCAATAAGAAATTTCTCAGTCCTTCTAAAACGTGAGATCACCTCAATGAGTTTGGGATGGGCCTTCCATGCATTGGTTAGGTCAATAAAGGCTTCCATGCATACGATATAGAGGTGGAGCATTATGTGGCCGAGTTTGAGGACATAGTGAACTCTTGAGGAACTCCACATCCAATGATGGATCGGGTGAATGTACTACTATATCTGACATATCCACCATAAATGTATACTTTCGAGATGGAAGAGTACTTTTGTCTAACTCATGGAATCAGAAGGATCTAGTGAAGAAGTTTCTAATCAGAGGAGTCCTCTGGAAGAAGGCAAGGTTGGGACCTTAGAGGAAGCCTCTTTGGGGGGATTCACTGAATCTATTGAGGTAAACTATATACCATTCAATTGTAAGATCCTTTCCACGCTTATCTAGGTTTTTCAAATGAAATTTTTTCTGTATAGGAGATCCATGTACAAATGACCCCATCCCACAGGAAAAAAATTCCACAAGGTACATAGAGGACCATGTTCCAGGGGCTATAGAGTCCAGCTATGTTGTGGAAACCAAAGTGGCTTCTTCAAAATTTAAGGAGCTCCCAACCATATATGGGGGGCCATGTATTAGTATTCCAACAATAACAATCCAAATAAGTGAGCAATTATCACTTGATCTCGGTAATATTCCTTCCTCATAGTGTCATACCTGATATTTACGCAACCAGTTTAAGTGATATAATCTAAATATGGATAGTCCTTGAAGCAGTGGTCATACTATTCGTGAGAATCGTTTGGGGTCCTAGGGATCTTTTCCTGATAGTAATTCCAATTTTTTTGGAACCAAACAACCAAGCTGATTAGACCGCAGTCATCGTGGCTACGAGTAGATCCACTGGTGGGGTGGAACCCAAAACTAACAGGAACAATGTCATCAATGTGGGATCCAGTGATGAGTATCAACCACATGATATGGATCCTCTCCCATATTATATAATTACAGAGGAGGATCCCTCCACATTACTCTAATCCATATTTCCGAATTACAAACCTGCTGATCCGAAAGAAATGGAGGACTCTAATTATGATGTGAAGGACAGTCTATTATAGAAGTTGATCAAGCGCTTCATCAAGAACACCCTAGAATAAAATTGGACATTATGAATGGGATCAATTTTATCTTGGCTATGCGACCTATACACTAGAGCGGTGGATTCCCGAGGTCTACATTTTTTTGTCCAGGATTACCTCATCGAAGGAATATGGGAGAGAGATGATCACATGGATGTTTAATATCACCTAAAGAAGTCTATCAACACTCAGAAACTATAGGAGGCTAAAGAGGAGATCCATCACATGGGAGCATAAGGGAAGGAGAACTCTTGCTTCACTAACACCCAATTAGGACTCATATCATGATTGAGGTCTAGTTAGTAGATGTCGAAGAGTAGTTGAAGCAAGAATCTCGTGAAGCATTAAATCTCCAAGATGAGCAGGACCAAGAGAAGAGTAGGGCCTATGGGCTTCACCCTAAGTCCAACAAGGAAGAAAGATAGATTAGACGATTACAAAAAATCCTAGAGGCCACATGCCAAATGATGGTGGAGATGGAATGGTCCATTGAGGGGGAAAATCCATAGGGGATATGTTTTTCTAATCTTGTAAAACATATTTCATGCATGCTAGTTTATTTTGAATTGCATACACATTTATTTATTGTTTTATATTATTTCACCTCTATTATATATGTGGAACAAATAATGATCAATAAATAAGCTCATGTGAGTCATTCCCGGTATGAGAAACAGGGGGATACCACATAATTTCTTATTCAGTATCAGTGTGCTATATAATAACCAAGTACTCGGGGCCTAAAATTACCGACTGACCACCCAAAGAATTTGGAATGAGAGAGGTTGTGGCTAGAGAATAGGGATCTTGAAATAGCCAACTCCCATTCCCAATGTGAAATGGTTTACAAGAGGGAAAACACCAAGGGTGCTGGAATCAATTTGAACAAAGGGGGATGAAAAAGTTTGAATCACATGCCCTACATTCAGAATTGAATGAGGGTGGCATGATGATGAAGGATGTCTGCTGATCAAATTTGAGACACAAAATCCATATCACATTATCCTAGTATGAGAACAAGGAAATGTGGGTTAACCACTAATCACATTAAAAAACATGAGTCAAAACATGAAATGTCTTCCAAAGCCCTCCAAGGCGTTGGTCCAGAATGGTAGGTGAGTTGAAATGGTATGAGACCATTCCATTAGGGTGGGTGGGTGGGGGGGTGGGGGGGTTTAGACATGAGGTTGGATTAGAATCCAAATAAAGGTCATGAAAAGCATGAGGTGGAGTGATGAAATTTTTTAAATGATTCCAATACTCTTGAAACTATGCCACCGAGACTGAGAGAACATCGATGAAGGTTCCTTAGTCCTAAGAGAGATAAAACATGAATTGGGAAAGGAAACCTCTCTGATGAGGGCTTAGATGAATTGTAGTTTTTTTCATGAAAATAAGGATGGTGAACACATAGTTTAATGTTATTCGGTAATGATGTTGAATGGATTTTTTTGACATCACACATCATGAACATTGGACATAGTTTATGGTCATACTACCTAGACCATGGAAAAAAGTTTAGAGTCAGGTTGCACAGACTATGATATATATTCATATAATGATTTCATGGCATGGATGAGATGAACCTAACATGAATAGGTGGCTCTCAAACAATACAAATACCAAGGAATAGACATGGGGAGGAATATGTGATGTGGTGAGGGACAAAACCTAACATGAATGAACGATAAATAAAACCTACAACCTCCCAAAACATCCTTACGAGGCTCCTAGTTTACGGCATATATTTTGGACCATAAAAAATGACAAAGGGCGAGAAAGCATAACAAAGCTTTGGCTAAACCCGAAGACAACACATCTAGGCATAACTACGTATCCCATAAGGATGGGAATCTAGCCGCACATAGTTCGTAAATCCTATGGTTTTTAATATCATGAAGTAGGGATGGAGATGGTTTGATGTGAAATGGGGAAATAATGTTGTAGTTGGACCCAAAAAAGTTGATTTGGGTATCACTTTGTATCCCATAAGGATGGTAATCAAGCCATGTGTATTTTTTGAAAGGCAATTTCTCCATGCAGTTTTGACCCATGCACTCGGATAAGAGGCATTAAATATTTATGGTTTTTTCGTTTACTGCATGTTCATTTTCATTGATAGACTAGTCCAAGATGATAAGTCTAGGTATCACTAATGAAATCAAGACATGTTCCAATCTTGAATGGTGGAATGAGGATGATAGGTGCTGAAGGTGATGTCCTCTCAAATGAGAACATGACAGTGCTATGTCATTTTTCATCATTCGTCTAGGATGATGATGCCATACTTTAAGGTCATATGAAAGGATCATTCCATGAAATTTAAAGTCATGTAGTGAGTATTTGATAGTTTAAACATCATGTGTGATGAGGCAACACAGTTTAATGTCATGTTTCATGGACGAAAGGGATCTTAGTTTAAGGTTGTAGAACTTGGACTATGAGGTTACACAACTTTCTTATATGGGTATAACCCTACCAAGAACCCTAATACAATGTGTTCCATTCTCAGTTTGGGAATCAAGATGTGATGTGAGGATTTTACCATAATAGGAGAGAATAAGAAATGGGAAGGAAAGACAAGGTGGAATAATCCTAACCATGCCAACATTCCTAATTGACATGCATGGGTGCACAGAGGGATGACACCAGGGGTGTTTGAGATCTATAAGAACATGAGGGAATTAGGAAAATGTGAATCATAACATTTGATATTTTAGATATAATGAGGGAAGTGTAACGATGGAGGATAACTGCTGACCAAATTAAAGACATGACATGCATATCATGTGACTTGGGAAGGGAATAGGGAAATGAGGGCCAATTTCTGACCATATTCAAAATGTGGATCTTGTCTCAATGTGATATTGGAAAACCTTTGGGGTGTTGGACCAAGAAGGTTGGATAGTCCTATGGCCAGTCATCCAAATAGTTAGGGGGTCCCTTCTGATATGAATGACGACAGAGACCCAAACAAAGGAACATGTGAAGTGTGGAAATGGAATTGGGGGAATATCCATATTAAATACAACATTCCAAGTATCAAAAAATTTTATATCTAAACATGTTGGTGAAGAACATCTGTAGGCCGGATCAAATATGTTCTCAAGCACGGGGGTATTGTGAAAAGTTTAAAGGTCATGTTGCTAAGACCATAAGATCCTTGTTTAATGTCATTTAGTGTGGACCATAGGGTGCAAATATTAACATCATGTACATGGGACATACTCATATAGCTTAAAATCCTATGGTATGGGATAAAATGTCATGAATTTTATCATCATGCGAATAGGAAATTTTCATCCCAATGGAGGAGTGCGTGGTGCGGCACATAACCCAACGTGAGTGGGGACCAATGAGATCAACACTATGTCAAACATTTTCAAAGGAGAACCCAAGACAAAATGGGGGGAAAAGGTTCATGACTCTATGGATGGAACAAGCAAGCAAAATTTCTTGGTGTCACTACGTATCCCATAAGGGTGGGAATCAATCCATATGTAGTTCTTGAAAATGGAATGGTAAGATAGTGATTCTAAAAGAGGGATGATATTATTCTAAATGATAATATCATGGTTGTTGCATATTTTACCATCATGTTATCTAGGATACATAAAATACTAGTTTAAAGTTATAGAAATCAGACCATATAAGTGGAGTGTGCAGTGCAACTCCATGGGGAGAGCTGACGTGAATGAGGAAAAAAAGGTCCACACCGCGCGACATACTCCCAGATTATACCTGGGCCCAAGGGCCATATGGGTGATCTTTTGATTCTATGGCTGGGCCCAAGGACAATATTTCTGAGCATCACTACATATCCCATAAAGATGGGAATCAAGTCACATGTAGTTCTTGTAGGCGACATGGTATGACACCTATGCCAAAAGGGAAATGTCTTATGGGATGACGATGTCAGAGCGTCATGTTGTTTATCATCACACAACCAGGATGTAGAATTTGTAGCTTAATGTCAACTTATAAGGATGAGGGATATTATGAAATTTATCATCATGAAAGAAAGATACAGGGGATCTTATTTTATGGTCATAGACCTTGGACCACAGGATGAGGCTTCCAAAGGGGAAATGTGTATGGAAGTACTGTGTGGTAAACCAATGTGAACAAGGATCAAGTGGATCGAAACCATGCCACATATTCTATAAGGAAAACCCACGCATAGTTTGAAGTCATAGGGATTAGAATTTGATGCTAAATTTAATGTTGTGAGTCTAGGGCATAAACTACTAGTTTAGGGTCATAGAGTTTGGACCATTGGGATTGGGACATGGTTCAAGGGAATTCTTGTAGGGTGGAGAAGTAGAAAAATGTGATGTTAATGAAGGCCATGGAGGCCTTCCACCATACATGAAATTTTAATGAAAATCTTCACGCTATATAAACTAGTATGTCTTCGACTTGAATGCTCATTTTTGTGTCATGATCTTGGGGCATAAAATTACAGTTTATTTCTATTGAGTTTGGACCATTATGATGGTACGATTCTTCCATGCAGGAGAAAGCCCTTTCATGACCCTAATCCCACATGAGCTACACTCGGTGTGGGAAACAATGTAAAGAGAGTATTCTATTGAAACACGAATACACACAATAGGGGAATGGGGAAGATGGGTTAAGAATGTCCCAATAATGATGATCGGCCTACTCAACATGAAAAAGTGCATGGAGGGGTAACACATAGGGCATTGAAGTTCCTCCTGGGCCTAAGGATGTGAAAAGAGATGTGAGTAAAAATTCCCAATATTTGGGACACAATGAGAAGTGTCCTAACAATGGAGGATAAATACTAAACAAATTTGAGATATGACATCCATATCATGTGACATAGGATGTGAACAAACAAATGAGGGTCGACGACTGACCATATTCAAAACATGGATCCTGTCTCAAAGGGTCATTCAAAATCATATGGGACATTGGCCCATGATGGTAGTTGAGTCATAACGCTGAGAATCTTGCTGTTAGGGTGTCCCTTCAGACATGAGTGATTATGGAGACCCAAAAAAGAGGTGCTTGATGTATGGAAAGAAATGAGAGAATATCCATTAAGAATCCCACACTTTGGTTCCTTTTCCATAGTGCATCTGAGCTTTCTAATGGGTCATATCAAATAGATGGATCCAAATTAATTCTTAAAAGAAGAAGACATGGGGGGTCCTAGATATTCCATGGTAATAAAGAAATACCATACAAATAAGATGAGGAGAAAAGAGGGATAATAGAACCAGGGGCTGTACCCAAAGATAAAATGTTCAGGAATTCCTATGTATCCCATAAATATGGGAATCAAGACACACATTGTTCTTGAATATCATGCAGTTTATTTTCATTTGATAAAGAAAAATGAGATCTATGTTTAGGGTCCTAGAGCTCAAACCATACACTTCTCTTCTAATGGGATTATGTGGCATGGTGAGGTGATAAACTTGACATGAATGAGGATCAAGGGGATCTATCTTCAAATCACGTATTCCTTAGAAGAAAGGGGCGTTGAATCTTAGGATGGAACCAAATAATTTTTTTGGTGTTCTTACGTATCCCATTAGGATAAGAATCAAGCCAGACATTGTTCTTGAATATTCTATGTAGTTTAACATCATGAGGTGAGGATGCAGATTGCAATGTTTCCTAATGTGATTGAACATGTATTCTATAAGGTAATGTATCCTAAAGGGAATTCAAAGGGTGTGGTGGAATATACCCAATGTGATTGAGGACCAAAGAAATCCACACTACACAACATGCTCCCATGAGATATCTCAGACCAATGGGGTAGAAAGGATGAAATTATGGTGGGGGCCAAAAAGTAAATGTCTATGAATTCCAACATATCCCATGAGGATGGGAATAAATCGATGCATAGTTCTGGAAATCCTATGAATTCTAACATTATGTGGTAAGGATGAATGCTGGGAGGAATATTCTTGAATAATTTACATGGCGTGGTTGTTACAACCTAATGTGAATGAGGACCAAGGAAGTCCAAACCACACAACAAATTTCCAGGTGTTACATAGGCTGATAATTTCATGGAATTTGTGTCTTGGAAATAGATGAAATGTCTAGGTGTTCCTATGAATATCATAAGGATTTCAATCAATCCACATGTAGTTCATGAAATAACACGATGGGTGTACAATGCCAAAGGTGATGCTTTATCAAATGAGGACATCGGGGAACTATGCAGTTTACCATCATCCAAACAAGATGATTTAGAAGCTTAACATCATTTCAGAAAATGTAGTTTGACATCATGAAGTAAAAAAGGGTAACTTTACTTTTAAGTTGACAATGGAAGGACCATGGACATCTAGCAGATAGAAGGAAACAATTTACCATTATGTGGTATAGGGAATCAAAATTTATGTTCATGTTTCTTTGATGAAATATATCTTATTTTATGGTCATATAACTCAGACCATGAGGTGGAGCTACAAACATAGGGGTGTGTATTATTGTGCCACAATGAAATCCAATGTGAATGAGGATTTAGGGTATCCATATAGTACCACACACTCTTGAGATATCTTAGGCCAAGGGGATAAAATGGTGAAATAACAGTTGGTCCCAATGACTAAATGTCTGGGTGTTCCTATATATCCCAGGAGGATGGGAATCAAGCTATATTTAGTTCTAGAAGATTACAAGAAAGTGGAAAGAGATCTTCGTTTAAAGTAATCGAGCTCAAACCATGTGGTGACTATGTTGTTTATTGTCACGCGAGACATAACAATAGTTCAACATCATCTAGGATGTTGGTGTACAATTGAACATCATGTGGGTTGATGGTATATAGTTTAACATCAAGTGGGATGATGTTATGTTATTTTTTATCATGTGGGATGATGGTTATTGGTAGTTTTACATCCTACAACTCAGATAGAGAAAATGTTCTCACACAAACTACTACTTGAGAAACATGGAATTGGTGTGAGGAGTAATTCACCTTCCATCCATGGTGACCAAGGAGTACACACTATTAGGGAAAACTTTGTGAATGATATAAGGCCCTTACCATTTGGTCTCAAATTTTGGTGGCCTACTACTAATTATCATCAGCATCTTTAGAGACAATACAATGTCACCTTAAAGTAAAGAGCAGAGATGAACATTCTTGGGGAATGCCAAGACTATCTTGTTTTGGTGCCTCTCCATATTGCGTAAGGACCTAAAACTATTCTTGTTGAGGACTTATAGTTCATATAGAAAGAATTAATATAACCTTTATGAAATTTATTTATCATAGAATGTTGTATAGAGTGATGGAAAATAGATCTCAATGGGAAGGACTGCCTCTATTCCATACACTAGGGAATATAGGGTCACCTGGGTGGAATTATGGGTTGTCATCTGATAAGCCAAAAGATCATTGGGGAGGTTGTTCTGCCAACACTTAATGTTTTTCCCACCATCTTATACAAAATGTTATATAGTTTGTTTTTGAATGCATTTATCTTCCCATTTTTCTATGCATGGAAGCCGAAAGTGTGGTTGGTAAGGATTTTGTATTTGGAGAACAACTTCTTTAACTTAGTAGCATGAATGTTGGTGTCATTATTAGTGGAAAAAACATGAAAAAATCTGAAAATTTAGATGATATTAGAGTGTAAAAACTCAATAATATAATGGGCCTTTCCCTCCTTTAGTGGAATCACCTCTACCCACTTAGAAAATAATTCCATTATGTTCAGAATAAACTGACACTAGTGAGATGTCACTGGTGGATAAGGTCCCACAACACCGAGTACCTAGACCAGAAAGGGCCAAGAAAACTCAATTTTATGGAGGGGATCTATAGGATAATGTAAAATGTTGAAATAAATCTTTCACATGAGAAACCCCTAGGTGAACTCGATGTTGTCCTGAACCATGGTGGGCCAAATGTAGCCCAACCTTCGAATCTAGTGAGAGAGATTCTACCTGACCAGATGGTAAACATATGAATCAACCTAAAATTATGATATAACATGTTGACTCTCATATCAAGGAATGTAGTGTAGGATAAATCCCTAAAATATTCATTTTTTGAGGATCTTCCGAAGTCTTGGATTGCTATTTATGGTGAACTACACTATATGTCGACGGATTCACTCATGATCGGCTTTGTCTATTCAGAAAATTCCATGTTGGAGATTCTCGATGAAAGGTGTAGTCTTATAATAGGATTCTTCCCTTGTAGAAGGGGGATATAGAGGATCCAATGTGGAATAATTGATAGTATGGTGGCTCACCTGATGGTTCTCATCACCATTTTCACTAACAGGGGCGACGACCCTTTGAAACACCCCAAAGGTGAATAAATATTCCTTGTCGAGCATCATGAGGGAAGCAGATAAACCATCTAGGGAATCCAAAAAACCATTATATGACCGGGGAATATGAGTCACCTCTGGTTGGGAAGGAAACTAGGCCATCAGCTAGTTATCAAGCTTAAGCAAGAGTATGAGCTATGGTTTTATGATGATATAGTCACCATTGATCTGCTTGATGACTAGCTCAGTGTCCCCCTTCCCTTATATTTGGGGAACATCAATCTCAAGGTCCAGATCGAGACTAGTGATAAGATCCTGATACTAAAAATCACTATTGGTGAATCCTTCTAAAAACAATAATGAATAGGGAAATACATCCTGCATGGATGTGATAAAGACATCCCCTAGGCCTACTCTGTTGAATTGGGGATTTTTGAACCTCATGCCGGTTTGAATCTTGGAGTCACCATCAATGTGAATACTCCAACATGGGATATCATTATCCACTCAAAGAATGGGCTCAAATTGAATGTTAAGATATAAGGAAAGGTCTTCAGGGGATGAAAGGGTGGCTAGAAAAGCATCCAGTGCCTGGCCCTTAATGGCCTTATCTGGGAAAAAATTGATATCAAACTACATAAGGATCACTTCCCACTAAGCTAGACAACCTATCAATATAGGGAGGTTCATAATGTAATTTTGTAGATCCACGTGGGAAACCTACTATATCTCATGATGCGGTAGATAATCCCACAACTTATGCACTGTAAAAACTAGCATGGGGTAGCTTCTCTCAATTTAATAATCTGTTGTCTCTATTTCAAGAAGCATGTGACTGATATGGTACAAAATGTTCTCTATCCCTTTTTAGTTCTTGTAAGTGATAAGTGCACTGAGGGATCATTCTAAGGTGATCACATAATGGACTTGTAGATTTCTAGAGACAGGTGGCATATGAACCATCGACTACAATAGGTACTACTCGATTTCCTTAGAATTAGTCTAGCACTCTTCATACCATTGATAGGAGACACCATTCTTCCCAACTCTGGAAAATGGATTGGACTTGTCATCCAGGTTTTAAATGAATCATCACATATAAGATTAGTGGCCTTGGGATCTTTAAAGCTCTTGAAGGTTTCTCAGAGGAAGATTCTAACTGATAGCCATGATCTTCTCTGGGTCTATCTCAATGCCTCTATATCTGATGAAGAAGTCAAGAAACTTCTTAGAGGTTACCATGAAGGAACACTTGAAGGGGTTTATCTTCAAATGATTGGAGTGGAGGAAGCTGAACACTTTATCAAGATCTATGAGATGGTCCGAATGCTGGTGGGACTTGACCAACAAATCATCTACATAGAATTCCACTAGCATTCTTAGGATCAAATTGAATATGCGGTGTATAGAACATTGATAGGTGGATCGTGAATTCTTTAACCTAAAAGGAATTACTTGATAGTATAAATTTCCCCGCAGTTCCTGGAACATGATGGAAACTTCATCCTTGGGGAAGATTCAGATATGATTACACCCAGAATATCTTTCCATGAAGGCGAGGTCTTGGAATCCATCATTGGTATCGATCAAGAGTTATATCACCCGAAAAGGGAAAATTTTCTTTCTTAGAGTGGAATTTGAGATCCCTAAAGTTGATACATACTATAATCTATCCATTTTTCTTTCTAAAGGGAACGGTTTTGTCCAACTATAATGAGTATTGTAATTCTTAGAAGATGTTTTCTTCGATAACCCTATCAACCATAGCCTCAACTATGTAACCATGAGAGGGGTTCACTTCCTGGGAGGCTGTTTCAACCCGTGATGACTTTCCAAGAGACCAAGGACAAGGAAGATGACATGTGGATCTGGTCCGAGAATATCATCTTAACTCTTGGAAAATACCGAATACTAATGTTTCAAGAAGCCCATATACTGATGATGTTCTTCAGTTGACATAGTATCACTAATCATTGTTGTCCTTGACTCTACCTCGATACTGAGGTTCACCTATACCGAATCATCAACATCAGTGGAGGCACCATCCTCAAATTGAGGAGGATAATCTTCCAAGTCCTTTTATACATCCAAGGTGAGAGGATCACCAAGAGGAGGCAATTCCTCTACGTTAAATGATGTTGGAGGAATGTTGGTTCCGTCTTGACTGGTAGTGGAATATTCAACTTGAGCATCATGCATTACTAAAACCATGGAAATAAATGTTGTTGACCAGATTCCATTAGGCCTCCAACCAAGGGGACCACTCTTGATGATATAAAAGTAGTAGTGGAGGGTCAGTCTGTGTTGACTTATCCTGTCTTGATGAAATATGAAAGTGTGAAGCATTGCTGTGTCCATAGGGTTAACATCTCAAAACCTAACAGCGGCCAGAGGTTCTGGTATCACTCAAACCTATCTTGTATAGGAGAACGGGGTAATAAGATAGAATAATGTGTATTTGTGAATATAAATTCCTATTATACTATACATGAAAATGAAATGTTCCATGTCTAGGGTTGTAGCATCTAGCCGGTTAATCAAAAGAATGAAGGAATCATCCAGGTCCAACCGGGGATAGACCACAATTGTAGGGTGCTAAACCTCATTAGTCTGAACCTACTTTTCCTTGCTCATATAATATTCAGTGTTCAAATAGAAGGTATCAAAATTAGTTAATGGAGATACATCATCTTGAAACACGCCTATTCATCCATTTAGGGAGAACTTGAGGCATTGGTGATATATTGAGGGAACTGTTGGATGCAGATAGAGCCACAATCTACCCATCAATGCATTATTTTAGATGTCCTAAGAGATGGACATGAATTCAGTGCTAGCAGTCAGAACAAAACTATGTCATTAGGTGAATTTTTCCACATGGCCCCTTCTCAGTCCTATCATAACCTTGAATCATTAGGTAAAAGGGACATAGATCTGCTTCAGACAGTCCTAGCTTACAGAGTGTTCGAGTCGAGATGATATTTATCCCAAAACCTCTGTTGAAAAGACATTGAAGGAGCTCCACACCATTGGGCTATTCTGAGATTTATAATGGGAAAATTTTCCCCTGTATAGGGAAACCTTAAACTTCTCCTAAGAACAAGATGAAGGTTTGGCATTCTGCTCACTCAACTACCTCATAATGGAAGGAATCTATGGCCACTACCAATATTTCAAATTAGAGGGGACATTTCAAATCCTATGTGATGGCCTCACATATATCCTTATACAGGTGAAGATCCTCGAGTATTGATATATTTTTAGGAATTATATCAAGATGCTTAAGAACATAACACTTCTATGCTAGGAGCACATTTCTACAGAGAAAATGTTTCTCTTCACTAGGGGGTATGACAGGTGTTGTGGATGGTCAAACTAGTGGATTATGGCTGGTATTGGGAATCTCCCACTACTCACTAGTTAAAAACTATAAAATTACTATATTTTGACTATCATATGACTAAGGTATATCTAGAGTTGGATGCAGTTGATCATGGTGAGGCCACATCGGTTCTACCTGATCGAGTAGCACCAAAGATGATGGAAGTGAACCTAAAGTGATAGGATGAGGGGACTATGCATACCGAGCACTACACTGGGCATGTTGTCTAGGCTTAGTAGCATGCATGAAAATATTATAAGCACATGCCTAAGAATTATAATAGTTCACATGTCCAATACCTCATCGATGATTGTGTCGACTTGGAACATTAGGAGGATATAGCTGATGTTCTTCATCACTGGGAACCACATGAGGGTCCACTAGATCACCGATATTCACTTAGGAATAATATTGATCATCCTATGAGGAATCCTAAAATACTTTTTTACTTATGGTACTAATCCCCATATCCAAGGGTATGAATTTTTTTAGAGTACGGGATGGATTCATCATCGGTGGGGGGATGTGTTTCCCTTGCGCCGTAGACACCTGCACTTTTGGGAAGAAGAAGGGTGATATGTGGATGCATAAGTGACAATGGGGGGAAGAATGACTAAATCAGGGGGCTTGCGACAATTCAAATGGTCATGAATGAAACAAGAGGTGATAGATAATTCTCTTTAGTCAAACCAGTCATCATTCTTCTAAGACTCAAGACTAGATACTTTCTTCCATTCACCTTCGTAGTCGCTGTCAGGTTTTGCCGAAGCACATCATACCTACACTAGGGAATGAACCAATCTAACCACATTGTTGTTAACCTAGTCCTAGATCTAGTGAATGAACACATAAAACTTCTTGAGAGTATATCCATGAAATCAGTGATAGGAGAAATATTTGGGGCGATCAGTAAGATCAACCTCCTGGGGCCTCCTGCACTCTAGAAACATTAGGATTCCCTGATCCATGGAACTTCACAAATAAACATGAACCTAATAATCATTAAATGATTAGGTCTATTTTATACTACATATGAAAGGATATCTGAGAGCCTAACCCTGATGAGGGGTTGGAGGCTAGTGAGGATGTGGTATTCGATTGTCTCTCTAAGGTGGCGATGCTTGATGAGTTGGATTTGGCTAATTCTGAGGTGGGAGATTCTGATCTTGAGTCTAGGCTGGGGGATGATGTCAATGTTGAGGCTATATATGAGGCCCTTATAGAATGAATTCTCATTTTATGGGTCCTTTACCTATGCAACATCAGCAGTCTCATCCCTAGAGGCTCTTCAAGTATGACCCATGGGACGCAATAAGCGTACTTATTTGGATTACTGTAAATCTCCCTCTAGGTGCTGATCTATATCAAAAAAATCCAAAAATCCACTTGGGAAGTTAAGAATTATGATAGATAGAACCAATTCAGTCTTCACATTCCCCCCCCCCACATCATCATAATCTATTCTTGTATAAGTGACATATCAAGTTAATACATGTGACCATTCCTCCTAGCTAAAAAGATTAAAACTCTCTCATCTGGCCATTTATTTAACTTGAATAGGTCAAAAATGATGGTCTTGTTAGTGGTGCAGCAGAACTGATAAAGGAACTTCCTATAGAGATCTTCCCAACTAGATATAGACTCAATGGGTAAGAGGATGTACTAGATGAATGCATTCCCTTCTCGAGTATATATAAAACATCTATTTTTGGTGGATTCCATATTTATTAGAGTTCCTAGTGTAGGACCAAACCTTGATATAAAGTGGTCTAGAGTCTACAGCGGATCAACCATCCCATTGAATGTGTAAAAGGTAGGGTTCCCAAAATACCAGAGTGCTTACATATCATTTAACCACATTAGATACAACATCCCATCAGGTGGGATCACCAACTATCATGTCTCAAGGGCCTCAAGGATGGAAATGAGTATGGCCATCAGATCCTATTGATGAGGATTCCTATCCTTAGGGGGCACCTAACTACCAACACGTTGGTAGGTTCCTTAACATGGTACATAGGCCCAACGACTTGTGGATTGACTGGTGGAACCACTATAGGAACAACCTAAAGACCTACTAGTGGAGCGACCTGAGTTGGGTCCCAAGGGTGATTCTCATGCAGTTCAAGTGGTTTCGATGATCTATACCACAATCATTTGTTATAAAATATGGAATTTACCATTTCGAGGTTTGTTATTTTGTTGTGATTAACAGTTGGCACCTGACCAAGGATGGCCTATGGCTATCCCTACTTCCCTTTTTGGGGGTATCGAACTAAGGGAAAAGATTCTGAGGGTTCCTCAAGACTGAGAATCTTCCTTTTCTGGAATGTGATAGGGCCTGGGTGGTATAGTATATTATATGTTTCCCCAGGGGGTGGGACATCCTTTCTATTTTATTGTCTCTCTCTTTATGTGTTCCAATATCGTCTACATTTAATATGACTATGCCCAGAGACATATACTAGATTTCACCATGGAAGTCTCACTATCGCAGGTTCTGTCTAAAACGGAGGGAAACATACTTCCCCACACTGAGATCTATATGTACAGAGAAACCTCTTTGGTGACTCTATGGGAAATAGGGAAGCTCTGAATACATCTTTGATTTAGATCTCGGTAACGGATGGGGATTCATGGTACTGAGCCATAGGAAGTGCAGCTAGTTCAACCATGTGACACTCCTGGACAATGTTGTCAAAGTGTTCAAGAATCTTCAGATAAACCAACTTGTGGTTCTAGAGGTGGGATTGTGTCACCTAGATGGTCTGGTAGAAGAACATGACTTCATCCTGGTTGAGAAATTCTAGAATGTCAAATTCATGAGTCATGGTCTTCCAGAACATCTCATATTACTCATATTCCATAAGAATTCCCCATAAACCTCTTCATTCAGAATTAGGGCCCCTCTCTTGGTTTCCCCATTCTTCAACATGGGTTAGATGAGGAAATAAAAATTCCACTGATGTAGAATGTTGTGGTGATGGACTGGTCAATGGATATAATGTTGCGTGAGATGACTGGCCACTGCAGACTAAGTCACCTCTTTGAGGTAGTACTGACTGCATCATCATGTCCCAATAGGAAGGGGTGTTGACCAACACTTTATTAGAAAGGGTGGTTGTCAATGAGGGTGGATCAAGCTAATTCTCTTCATATAATTAACCCCAGAACAACTCTCCATGATCTCGTGTTAAGGTAGACTAAAATCCTGGTGATGATAGAGAGGACTGCATAGAAAGACCATAGAAGAGAGCCAAATCCTCCTCCTCCTACATGTACCTATGGGGCCCTCAGGGATCTAGTGTATCTATCTTTTTGATAGGATGAATCTAAAACACTAGGTTACTATCCCATATCATAATAGAAAGTATTGGGGTGAAGGTTCCATCATCAGGTGATATTCTTCTTTAGAATCTAAAAAGAGGACTTGATTGATGGAGATCTAGAACTTTTCAGAGTTATTCCATCAGCAATGTTGATTTTACCTTCTACCCTAGGAAGGTTCTTCAGGTCATGGTAGATTTTGGACATAGGGAGGTCCTTCGTGAGATTTGATGCTAGAGTGTGGAGGACTACCAATTGAGCTGATTATGATTAGAGGATAACCTTTGTATCAGTTTTCATTAGAGTGGGGAGGACATCCCCTATGTTGAGCCAAGGTGCGAGGAGCACCTCAGAATATATCTAGCAGACCAAGTGGAAGAAATCCATGCTGATTGATAGAAGTGTGGGGAGGACCTCCATGGTATTAAATGCCGGAGTGGGGAGGACCTCTACTAGAGCTAATGAGAACATGGGGAGGACCTCGACAAAGGTTTTTTATGGCATGGGGAAGACCTCCACACCAACTATAAATGATAGAACAAGGAGGACCTTCACCCAGATCGAACTGTACATGGGGGGGGGACCTTCATGCTGATCATTGATGAAGTGGGGAGATCCTCCATTTGGATGGTTACTGCTGTAGGGAGGACCTTCTCTTGGACCAGGAATGACACGAGGAGGGACTTCTTGTTGTCAATCTGAGATATGGGGATGACCTTCGTATCTAGGATCATAATCATGGGGAGGACCTCCATGCTGGGTTCCAACAATCTAGGGAGGGGGCTTACTTGGACCAATGATGGTAACATGGGGAGGTCCTCTATACTAGGTGCAAGATCGGGGATAAAATCCACTTTGGATAGTGATGGTATGGGGAGGACATCTTTACTAGATCTCATTGTCATGGGTCAGCCTGCGATGGATGATGATCATGTCGGCGACAAAAAGAGTCATCCCAGCATACTCATGTGGCTACTAAAGCACAGATATCAATTTGAAATTGAAGATACAATGATCTATAACAGTAGGGAACTAGTTGTTTGCATTAGTACTAGAATGGGCCTCTGAAGCTATAGAATATGACACACCATGATGGATGTCTTCATAATCTTGTACTAGACATTAGTGTCAGGTTATTCGGGCTAGGGCTATTAAATCCGGGACATAAAAAACCTATTCCTTAGCCTGAAATGCTAGTATTAGGTGGCACTAATGATGACTAGTGGGAGCCATCTTTAGATGCTTCTGGATTGGAGTCATCACTAGGTTGAATCTGAAATCCCTTACCTCTTCGAAGTAGGGGATTTAGTCATATGAGAATTCTGGTTAAAGGCTCCCAAATTGGTTGGATGTTGGAGAGGGGAGAAATGACTCCATATGTGACCCTTGGGGGAAATAGTGAGGATGAGGCACAAGATCCTACAAGCCTAGGAAGCCCATATCCCTCATGGTGATGACCCATTCCTTCATGCATCATTGAATATGAATGTCTATCACCCTCATTTGAACCATTTATGAGGGTGAGATGTTTTGTGGGCGCCTGATAGCCATGGTCGGGGGTGATGTCCTGGTAGAGGTGGAGCTGTGTGGAAATGCCAGATTATAGATTCTCTAGCCACTATGTCTATGGGTGGGAGGAAATTGGTTTTCCATAACTTGGGTCTTGTAATGTTGAGAGATTTAGCCATCATTATTGATATTAGGAAATCAATTCCAAATTCCCCATTGTCATTCAGTCTTCCATGCTTGGAGAGTGTGATCCAAAACTACAATGCCATAGACCAGAATGCCCAATGATTAAGAACCTTTAATTCTAGTGCGTTTCTTGATCAGCCCACTATTTTTATGGATTCGCCTAGCACAAGATAACTGGATCTATTTAAACAATCATCTATTTATGTTTTGATAACTAATAATCCCTATGGTCGAGGAGAACTATTTCTTGTTGGGTTCACCATTCTCTGTTTATAGAAATTTCCATCAGGGAGTTCCTCTTAGGACATCATGTCAGTGGTCTATAATGGCTGAATTATACCCCAAATTTATGCTTTCTGAAGGTGGGTCGCATTCATCACTTTTTAGGGATGTTTTCCCCTTGATTAAAATGGGAATATGGGATGTCAGTCCCTCCTTCCATGGATTCCTCCTCAAAATTCATTTCCTAGTCTGGGTCTCCCATATAGATTAAGTCATTTTTTGTGAAACCCGTTCCTACTTCTATTTCTTTGTGGATGTTGTTTAATTATGCTTCTTCTATAGGTTCATTCCAAAGGTTCATGTCAAGGTAGAAACCTTCATTCTAGGGAGTATTCAAGATGGGAATTGATTGAATGTCTGAATGCTAAAACACTAAAACATGATTATTCTTCTTCATCAGAGGGACTTTTAAGGGTATATAAACCCATGGATTCCCACATTTATCACAGGGTATCTTATTCCAGAGCCGTGTCTTGATGGTTTTACTAGGATTCCTATTTTTAAAATGAGGTATTTCACGAGTTTAACATCTAGTAGAGACTTTTTAGACTAATCTGAACACTCACGAAGGTGGATCAGATAGGCGCATCACTGGTAGGGATCACCTGGAGTAGAACACCTAGTGAGGGAGGACCTGAGGGGGTGTGTCTCATAAATAGAATGGTTCACACCATGAAGGAAGATATAGACACCATTGAGGGAGGATCAGGGAGGTGGACCCCAATGAGATGGATACCAAGTTTTTCCATTGGTTGGGATTAAACCTCATGGAGGCTTCCTATATACCCTACTTATAAGGTAGGGATCAAACCCCACATAGATCATAGGGGTATGGTCTGGAGATTACACATTGATAGCGGCCCATCGCAAGAGGATCAATCATTGTTGAATGAGTATGGATTATGTGGGGATTATGCATGGTAAGATACCAATGAAAAAGGAGTGATCCCACTGAGATGTGGAATTCTAGGTAAGAATCAGGATGAATAATGGATGAAGTGTTGTTGTGGAATGGGGAGACCATGATGGAACTGATGTGAAGATGAAAATGTTGGTCCTGATCCTCGGGGAGGTTTCCTATGTATCCCAAAGTACATGAATCAAAATCCACATAGTTATGATGGGGCGTTCAGACCCCAAATGAGGTGACTCATGAGAATGAAACACATGGATGGGGACCCGAAGGAAATAGAACCTCTGGGTTGGGGCATGATCCTTCAGTGATATAATGATTTGAGAAAAATACTAGGATGGAAGTGAGTGACAGGTTAAACCTAAAATAGGATTACTACATACCTTGTTTAGATGGACGGGATAAAAGACCATGGATTTAAATTAATAGTGGACATAGAATCTAGGAGTACTCATGGATAGTGACCAGGAAACATATTTGGGATTACACAAGGTTAATGGACCATCTGAATACTGATCTACGCACTACTAAGAATAGATCAGGAAGGGTACACTCCTTGGAGAGGGGCACCAATGTTTACCTTTAGTTGGGATTGAACCTCATAGAGGCTTCTTATATACCCTATTTTGAAGAAATTGATCGAAACCTGCACTGTTCAGTTCATAAGGGCATGTGAATTATGCACTCATATAGAACATATGGTGTATTTGTCACTACTAATCACTAATCCCATGTGAGTCATGATCGGTGTGAGAAACAAGTGGTAACAATAGACTAGATGGCGACATCATGAAATATACATAACTGAGGGTTGGAGTGAGGATTACACATTTATATAGCATAGAGAGATGGAGATTGGGAATTACTCTAAGAGAAACACCTGAGGATGTGGTTAGGGGATTACATGGAGATTGATTGAGTTACGACACCCCATGTACATTACATAGGGTGAAAAAGAGTTTAATTTCATGTGATGAGGATGATGGTGCTTGATTGTTTAACATCCTGTAGCTCAAACATGGAGGATTCACTCCTTACCTCTTGGACTTACATGATTGATACCTACCAACACTTGGGGAAGGGAAGGCATTAGTGTGGTCAATCATGATGGGTGTGGAGGAATGGCCAGTCGTGGAGTCCACATTAGCATAGCTTTGCAAAGAAGAAATGGTTATTGGTGTACATATGTGGAGAAGGACCAGGTAAAGCAATGAATCATGATACGCCAAATGAGGAACCGGAAAATAACCATGTATGAGCCTGGAGGACCATATGAAAAAGGGGTACTCGAAGCAAGAGGCCTCTCTAAGAGGATCCTCGCAAAGCTCTGGAACTTCAGAAAGTAAAGGTTCTTTATGGGGGGAGGTGATTTGAGAATCATTGAATAAAGGATCATCACGAAGGAAAGAACATAGTGAAGCATGGGGACCCGACCTAAGATGGGGTTGACATGTATTTGGGTGGTGCTTCACAAAGGATGAATGCTATAAAATGTCATGAGTTCCCAAGAGAGACTCTTATCTTTGTGATGGATATGGAACATCATGAAGGGAATCTCCACTTACAGTGGAGGTAAATAGAAATAAGGGGAAAATTGGTTTGCAATGCTTAAATACCTTGGGTGATTCATTTTCTCACTGGTTCATGGAGCACAGGGAGCTTCACAAAATGGGAGCATCGAAGAGGAAAGGTCAGGGTAGAGATCCTACGAGGTGGGAATGAGACACATATTTATAGGCCCCAAGAATCATGATGATCAGAGGTGTAACACAAAGTAAATTGGGATTCATGAATGGATTTGGATCCAAAAAACTCATAAAGAGTTCCGTCAAGTGTTTTGGTGGTGGTTATAGAACTCATCACACTCACAGAGGATTCTGTCAACCCACATCATGGTATTCGCAGGGGCCGTCATACTCGTGGAGGCTTCCTTCAACCCAGATTCGCACCATTTTGGGTGGTGAGGGGCTTGGTGAATGAGCTTTTCCAAACAGACCCCATTTGGGGATTTTTCGACATGTGAGTCTCGAATGTCACCCCTAATAGTCCTGGCCTTCCTCAATCAACCAGGGGCACACATTTTAGCACTAATAGACATTCCATGAAAAATAATTCCCTTATCTCTAATATATGTATTATGAAATATATGTTCCATTTATTTGGTAGGTGCCATGTGATAAGATGGAATAGTAATAGGCATTATTCTTTGGAGTTGTTAAATAGTTAACTTGATCTCTCTTTATATTGATGAACTAGAATAATCATTCGGGAAGACATTGGGGTATGAAAACACCACCATAGGAAGTGGAATAGTTAATCTGGGATCAATATCATCTATGAACATCTCCAAAAACTGGTATAATATCATTCCTATATAAAGAACAACATTCTCCAATGTCCCTGATCCAGAGTCCCAATCAACCCAAAAGTCATGTGTGGCCCTATATAGAGAAAGAAACTAAAATTGAAGATGGTAATAATTGATCTAAGATATTAAATAGATCATCCAATAAATTCCAATAATAAGGTCAATGTTGTCCAAATAGAGATCCAAAATGTCCCACACCACATTAAATTCCTCTATCATCACCCTACATTGAGACATTTAAAATAAAATTCAGATCACTTTCCCAAAGGTTTGGAATGATCCAACAAGAATAGAATAAGATCAAAACAAAAACCCAACATGTAAATCAACATAACAATATAAAACATGTGAGTTGTACCTCTATCAAATAAATCTAGTACCATATATGATAAAAAACATCATACATATAAAAGTTGTTTGCCCTACCAAAAAATCATATGGTGCATAATCTACTTCATAAATAAGTCCAATATCAACTCTTTTTCAATCAATATTTTCTACCTAAATGTCCCCATTGGAAAAAACAAGAGAGCCACCACCCTTGGAATCATTAGAATGAACAAGTGAAATCTTGGTAAGAGTGGATCCTGGTTTACTTCCTTGGGACAATAATCTAAAAAATTGACTAATGTGGATATATTTCCCAAAATAATGGAATGTTTTGGAAGCCTCCGTTGAGTTAGTCCTTTTATGACAAGAATATCCACATTGAATGAAAAATACCATTTGCATTCCTGACGATACCATTAAACTGGTTCTGAATCAAAATGTTTACCAAAATGTTTCCTTTTATAGCTAGAAACCAATCTCTTGTTACCACCTGTAGTGAATGAAGTTCCACCTAAGACTATCCTTTAAAATATTTATACCTCATCCATATTGTTTTTGTAAACCACCTCAACAAAAGTACAAAGGAATAAGGGAATCATTGTAAACTAAATATCATCCCTCAAATCAATCTCCAAACTAAAAGATTTTAAGTAGTCATTAGTAACAATATCCAGTTCTAGGTAACCCAATATGAAAAAATGGGTACCATACTATATAATTGTATTCTCACCTTACATTAAAGTTATAAACTCTTGGGTATTTTCTATATACAGATATTTAAGATAATATTTGAGGTTTAATATTTTCATGAAATAAATTCAAGAATGAACCTCATGAAACATGGATTACCAGATGGATCCCCACCATCTTCTTCATGGTCCTTAAAATATCTAAGTGTAAAATCTCACATTATACGCCTCTAGGGTTTTCATTAAAATGAATATCCATTGAATCTTCTGAAGCCCCTACTTGAATTCATGGGTTACTTTGTCAGCATGAAATATTGGTGGATTTTGTTTGGTAAACTTGAAGACATGGTACATCATTTGTCTCTGGTTCCCAACACCAACTTGACACAGAGAATGAACATTGTGGATAAAATATTCCACCAAGGAATTTTCCAATAGAGGATTTGTTGATTGAACTTTTATTATTGATTCCTTACTCGTATTTATAAGAGATATTCTAGGAAGAATTAATTAAAAATCACAAAATTAAATAACCAATAAGCTTAAGAGTAATTATAGAATCAAAATAAAAACATCAAGAATCCATAATTTAAGCATTTTAATGACAAAAATTAAAAAAATTGTCTATTATACAATTTAAATACCCAATATTAAAGTAATAGGTTCAGTTACATAAACCCCAAATCGAGTTCTTTTAAATAACCCCAAAAACAATGTCTTAATCTTGGAAAAAATAACTAACCACCCATAGCAACTCAAGTAAAACGTAGAGGTGAGCTGTTTATATAGCCTCCCATACTTACTAACAAAATTTGAATGGCCTTATCTCATATCTACTATAGACCCTAAACTAAACCAAGGTAGTTCCATAGCACTTTAGGTCAGATTCCTCCTCTGATACCATTTTATATCACACCAACCTTGGTTAACATGACACAACACCCTAAATGGATTACATGGTAGTGACTAATAAAAAAAGGAAAGACAAGCCATAAAATAATTTTCCATGTGACCATCTGTCAGTAACAAAAATTATCACTATGAAGGTGATGAAAATCGAGAGAAGATGGAGAACTATACAAAGCCCTTCCCTTTTCCTAATTCTTATAAAAACATATCTAAAAATATGAAAATTAAAAATTTGTGTGTGATCAAAAATCCTTGCAGGATTTTAGTAAAGAATCTATACAAGGTAAAATATTAAGAAAACATTAGTTCTTTATTTATAATAAAAAAAGATTATAAATCATTTTAGATAGAGAAATCATTTTTAAAAGCCCTTTGGTCTTCATATAATACTTTAATATTATCAAAAATAAGGAATGTGATAAGTAAATGAATTAAATTTGGAGATAATATGAAATACCATCCTTGTAACATTATAAGATAAATAATTGAGCAACCAACCATGAAATATACCATATTGTGAAAGACTGAGAACAAAATTTTCTCCAGACTTTGGGAATATTTACTTGGACATATAATGAAACACTTACCCTAGAATAATGTGATTCAATTAAAATAAATTATTATCATATTATTTCAATACCAAATCCACTAATTGCATTACACACACTAAAGTGACATATGACCATTTCTCGATGAACACATGGTTTCCAATTTTCTAAGTTTTTTAAAACTATTTAAAAAACATACTCACTATTTATAAAATATTTTCCAAAAAATAATTACCAATTATATTCATTAAAATACATTTTTAAAGTCAAATATTTTTTAATTCCACTATATATGTAGTTTGCAAAAATCCATTTAATGATAAAACCCCTATTAAAAACAAAGGTTTCATTAAGAAAATCCACATTGATATTAAATAAATCATTTTTATAAAACAAAGAAAAGAAATTATATAATAATATCAAGTAATTCATGATCTAAAACCTTATTATATAGAAACCTACCTGAATAAGAGAGATAAATGGGTCAACTTTTACAACAGAGATATGAAACAAGATGATCTGATCCTCACAAGTATATATATATAAGAAACACAAAAAATAATCCGTAAAACACCATAAACCTTGCAGTCAGTTCCGAAATGGGTTTCAAGGAAATGGGGATAGATGAAATCAAGAAAATATATATGATGTGAAGTAAAAAAAAGAAACAAAAAATTAACATACCTTGATAAATTTTTTAATAATAAAGGTTGATCATCCAGAATCCAAGGCAAGATACTTCTAGAGAACTAAAGAAGGTTTGGTTTGATATGAAGAGGGATTATGAGGTGATTAGGTATGAAAATTACCAAGGATAAAATGGTAAAATCTAATATTTTATTTATTTTTATTAGGGAAAATTGATAGGCCACATAGTAAGAAGAACTACTCACAAACTATGTGTTCCCTCCATCCCATTGAATGAAAATGTGAACGACATCCTAGGCTGATCTATACGATTTTGGAAAACCACGCTCAAGGTGTGTGAATCCCTATAAAACCACCCAAACACTCAAAAATTTAACTTGGATATCCACATATCTGGAATAACCATTATCAAACCATGAAAAATACCACTGAAACCCTATAGATCCATACCACATGGTTTCGACATAGTTAGCACCAACCATGCACCTAAACTGTGCACCTGGTTTGTTTTCTCAAAAAACAATGTTTTTAACCTCTGGCCCCCAGGATCATCTTTTGTCTCAAAAGATAAATAATAAGGATCATACTAGAACATATCTTTGACTCGTATGGTGTCATACCCTCATTATCTTAATATAATCCCCCCATAATGAAGTGAATATTTCTACCATCCCTATAAAACCTAAATAGGCACACACACATAATTATAAATTCTCAATATCATGTCCATTAAATCATTATTATTTATTCAAAAATTAATCAATATCAATACCATATGTCCAGAATCAAAATAATATAAAATCACTACATAACTAATTTGTCAATTTTTATAGAAATCCCAAAACATCCAAAAAAATATTCAATTTCCATTTTCACCAAAATATCCCAAACCAATTATCAGTAATAAAAAATTATCATAATTAAATAATATTAGGGGCATAAAAAAATTCAATTTAAATCCCATCATCCATGATGATATTATTTTTATAAATTAAGCATGTATGAGATTACATTTACCTTAATTTTGTGAAGAAGAAAAACAACTCCCCCCTAATGAAGTTATTTTTTTCTCCTTATACATTATAAGTACATAAAGTATTCAATTTCAAACATTAAAGTTCATACACATCCAATTTTTTAGGTTTCCTCAAAGAGAGAAATCAAAATACACCAAAATAAAAGACTTATAGAGATAATTATCTTTGAATTGACACCCAAATATCCAACTACCTATTGGAGTTGATGCCCTAGAACCAACTAATTTTGTAATTTAGTTTTCATGTATATTAAAATATATGAATAATAATTAAAATATATTATCACATATAGATTTTCATTCTACATAACATTAATGTGATAACATCGAACAATATCTATCTCATTGAAAAGGGCCTAGCGGTTCCCTGCTAAAACGAGAACTTTGAAATGCTATGATGATATTATTAAAACCAGTTATATGGTTAGATAATGTAATATGAAATAGTAACATAGTACATATACTATCAGGTGTGATTACTCTTACTTAGATGAAGATTCTTCTCATGATGTTCGTACTTGGTAATATCCATGATTGGAGATTATGAGAACATACATGACAATAAGAATTCCACATGTTTTGGTATCATTATATATTCCTATATATGACTATTATTAATGGTAAATAGAATTTAATATTATCATTATTTCATGCCAAGACATTCACACTTTGATTTATTGATAAAAACTTTCATGTCATATATTGGTGGGAAGTATGGTTTTTTTAGTGCATCACAAACAACATGTTATTAATAGATAATTTGATGACGGATTTATCCCTTCCATTTTTATAGAAGTTGATATCTTGGACCTTTGATTGAAATACCAATATAGCATTAAATTCGTTTTCCATGGTTTAATAATGTTTATTTCATATTTTCAATGAAATATGAAACAATAATATAGGTTAACGACACATGATTGCAACCTTCTAGATAAGATATTGAAAAAATGGATTATATTACACATCACGAATTCTTATGCGGTGATCGATATTTAAACATTATGTTATCTATCTTGGGTTAATTGACCTACTTCTATATATTAATCTTACAATTTATGCATAATTTCCTAATTACCATGATAAATGATCGTAGAGGGTCATGAACTAAGTGTTTTTGTCGATTACGATTAAATTATATTTAAATTATATTTTTTGAAAAACATATTATTATCATGACTGATTGTTATGAATTAATTTTATTATTATATGGAATGTATTTTTTCAAAGATTATAATATTATTTTAGTGATGTTATGTAAATAAATAATATTTTAACACAAAATCTATATCTATAAATAGATAGTTATGTATATTATATAGGGGTAGTCGAAAATTGAGGATAGAGAATTGTGGAGAACAATGACTTCTGTCTCTCTATCTCTCTCTCTTGTAAATTCATCTTCTATTCCACTCAAGAATACGAAGAACTCCATTAAGCCCAAATGATCATGGGTAGATGAAGATGAACAAATAAAGACATTTTATTTTCTAGGATATCACCCACAAACCAACTTGAATTTATCATAGATCAAATGAGCACCTACGGACACCACAATAGAGATTGTACACATGAATCCTTACCATGCAACGAAAGTAAAATCAAAGGGTTTTTATAATATCAACAACATCATTGTAAAAATTATATTTATATGATATTTTCATTTATTCTAAATATAAATAAACTTATAATAAATTTAACATGAAATATCCTCTCTTAGGGATTTAGAAAAGACTAAATTAAAATAAACTATAATTTAACACCCACCAAAGGTGTTTTGTTTGAAATCAGTACCTTGAAGTGGTATTAGAGTGGTAAAAATTTAAATTCATATTTATTTATTGAATTTTTGAACAATATTCACAATCGTGATTGAAATTTTCATCTCATATTTTTTTATTTAATATAATTTGAATTTATATGTTTTCAACATTTTAATTTTTTAATTTAAGATTCAAGATTTATAAGGATTAATAAAAAATGAAGAACGATTTGATATGACGTCGGGATTTATAGAGGAATCTAGCTGGATTGAATGGGAATACAAGGCATGTAGCTGGAGTACGCCTCATGTAACCAAGAGAAATGCCCTTAGTTATTTCCTGGGATACATGATGCACAATGAAGTAATAACACATGGTGAATTAATTTCATATCGCATGTAAAATCTATCCAATCTGGCATATGACATGTGTGATTATATGGTGTCTAGATAGAGTGCAAGTTCTGTATTACAAATAGGTTAATAGAAAAATTCACATAGTCCATGTGGTCATTATACATAGTCAAATCACATGAGACTGACATCCTTGATCATTAATGATATACATGATGTGTATGTGGTGTACACATCATGTTTTTCATCATTTCCCATAACCAAAATACACGATGATTCATTCAGTGAGTTGTGAAGACCCAAAATATGGGTGATACATGATTTGAAGCTTTTCTTTTCAATTTGTGTAGTCCTGACCAATGAAAAATCCTTTTTCTTTGGTGGGTTGTGAGGTCACATTAAAAGAGTGATACATGGCGTGTATCTATCTTGTACACACTATGTAGTTAATCTTATGTACCCAACTAAATCCTCAATCATGTATCTTGGGAATATATAAATCAAGGTACACAAGGTGTTGGTCATAAGTACATGTTGTGTAGTCTCCCAATAAAAGATAGAATTAAATTATAATTTATTGTAAATTTATTAATTGAAAAATTATTTTATTGATTATAAAACCTAGTGTGTTTGAACATTTTAAAATGGTTTTAAATAATTTTAAATTATCAATTAATTTATTATAATAAATAAGTTATTACTAGTTTCAACTGTTTTTTTGATGCATTCCATTAATGATGGGTACATCCAAATGAATTCAATTTTTCATTAATATGAAAGTTAATTAATTAATTAATTAAATCACATTTATTTTAAAAATAATGAATGAAGGGAAATAAATGTTAACTTATTTACATTTTCATATACTTTGCATGCATGAATCTTCAAGAGTTTGACCAAAACATGTGTATATGTTGGACTTTTTAATTTAATTTTTTTCATGGGTTTGAAATTATTTAATATTAATTTATTTTTTATGTTCTTCTTTTCATCTGTTCCTCCCTTATTATGCAGGACCAATGTGTCCATGTTTATTTATATAATCCCCATCAACCAATTATCAGGTTCCAATCAGCTGTGTGTGGGTTATAAAAACTTTTAATTATCGGAGTATCACAAGTCGCTAGTTGTTAGTTCAAGAGGGAACTATAATGATGCTAACTGAGGGGGTACATTGTTGTAATGGTGTAATATTGTAACTCATGTCAAGACTGGTAGAACGAATATTCCCATAAGCCAAATGTTCATTTATAGTCCACTCAATAAATCAACCATTAGATAAGATAATGACCAGGACATTAATTAAATATTTAAATCTATCATATCCCTTATTTATTTTATAGATATAAGACTATAATCACATAAATTAATTAACTAATGCATAAAGATAGAATTTAAATAAATATATTATGCGTAAATATTTTATCTAAATTTATTAATTAATTTTTTAAAATAAAAATAATATTTTACAAGACATGTAAAGGATAAACCAATATAAAATTTACTCATAATAAATCAAAATCCCTCAAATAAATTTTAAGCCAAACTTGGCCTTCCATTTCATGATTAGGAATGAAAGCCTTAGATCTTAGTGTTTAACCCACAATCATTGGGTCACTTAATTTTAAAATAGAGTTATTATCAGGGTTATGGGTTGAAATAACTATCATACATCAAGATATTTATCCCATGGTATAATTTATATAACTTGATGGAATGTGTTTGGAAAACAAAAGTTATAATTGTAGGATATGAGAGTTTTCTCAAAAAATCAAGGAGTTGAAATCCCATAGTTGGAAAATAATTTCCTACATAAATACATTAAAGTATCATGATCAACCCTCATTGGGGTTAAGAGAAGCGGGATATGAATCCTTTCCACTAGAATTTACTAGAAATAAATAATTCTGACTTCAATGGTGATGGATATTAGGACTTAACAAAATAGAGGTATATTTAAAAAGAAAATTATTACTATTTCTCACAATATTTATTAATCATGCAAAGTAATAATTATATATTTTAATTATTTTCATAAAATTGGAAGAAAACAACTATGATCATTCCTTACCGTTACGTATGTCACTAAAAAAATTCATATAAGGTACACTATTTTATATGATGCGTTATTATCATGATGTTTCTATTATGTCTGTGAATCCTTTATTCCTAATAAACTTCCCTAACAGGTGAGAAAAGGAGAAAAGGATTCCAACCATAAATATATTATAGATTACTTGTATGTATATTTTATTATATTATTAACTATGTCAAGATATTTGATTATACAACATAATGAAATTGATGAATACACCATAATATCACATCTCTATTCTCTTGAGAAAGATATGAAATGGCTATAAATAAATAATATTGTCAATGTGCAGTATTAGTGTAAACATGAAGAAGGAAATATAGATATGGATAATGCTTTTAAAATTATGGGGTTATCTTGATTAGTTAGATAAAGTTTTATTCCAATTGGATAATAAATTAACCATTAATCTTATTTTATTATCCTTACCACCAATGTTGTCATTATTTTTCTATGCCCAGATAAGTGGAATAGATTAGTATCTTAGGAATTTTTTTCCATAATTCACCAAGAAGACAAGGATAGGTTGAAAAAATTTTCTACATCCCTTATGGTGAAAAGATTCAAAAACAAGTATGAGGATCCCATCATTAACCTAAATCTAAATGATTATTTAAGACATCCTCTAAAGGGAAAAAATATTCAAATTCCGAAGAATGGACTAGGGGTTATTTTCTTCTTATATTAAAATAATTGACACTAGAAAATAAATCATATTGAATTGAAGAAGAAATTTTTTTCACCCACTTCATGTATGTTCATCGTGTTTCTATTCTCTACATGTGTATTAAATAAAAAATTCTTACAAAATACATATATTTAAATGAATGAAATGAGCAAGAATAGAAAGGTTATAGAGTGAACTTAAATGGAGCTAAGAATGGGTGATTCCACTGTCATCTAAAAAGATATCACTATTTTTCATTTCCAAAATAGAAAGATTCATGTTTTTAATGAGTGATTCCAAAAAATTTTATCATAGTGTATATGTATACAAAATTATTTATTATTTTACATTTTGAATAAATGTTGTTATGGATATTCAAAAAAAAAGTACTAGTTTATTATATTATTGATATTTGATATACATAATAATGAATGATAAATATAAAATATAACATTCTAGAATGATAAATACTTTTCCAATAAAAAGAATGTAGTTGACTCATTTTACTCATGAAAACGTTTTAGTCCTAATTGAGCTAGGATATTGGGAATACAAACAAATTAATTATAATGTTTTATATAAAGGAACTTTTATAATAAAATATAAATAATAATTATTTTTTAAGTTAGTTCAATAGGTCTTACAAAACTATTCTAAATCAAAATATGACTTCATATACTAATTGTTAATCAATTAATTTTTATTGAAATGCATAGTGAAATAAATGAGTGAAATTGGTAAAGATTATGGAACCATTGAGTAGGACTGTCAGAGAACATCTTATACAACTATTCATTTATCATATATATGGATTAAATGCAATCTCGAACACACATTTCCTTATACACATCATTTCATTGATTTTATTAACAGGAAAATTACTTGAGATTCTTATATATATTGAAAATCATCCATTATTTCTTCCTAAATATGTTTTTTAAAATAAAATTGAAACAACTAAACCACATTCCAACTAAATTACCTAATGGATATCATATCAATTGAGATTTTATAGGAATATATTAAGACACCACCACAAGTGTTTTTTGAAAATTGTTTGTTAACACATGGGATTAAGAAAAAATGAAAACCAAAACACTAAGGTGCATATGAGTTAATGAAAATACGAAAACTAAAGACATTATTTTCTAGTCATTATTGACTATATTTACATAATATAATCCAAAATATTTGATGAAAATTGGAGAACACTTCAATTATTAGAGTTAAGGACCATTATGCACATGATTTGGCAAAGGAATACTAGACTTCATATAGCTTAGTGTGAGGAGTGGTTTAGAAACACGTACTATATAGGAATTTATAACCAATGAGGTGGTTTATTTTCCCCATGGTGGGTGATACATGTATTATTCTTATTAAATAAAGACATTTTAAATGAAATAATAAATATTAATATTTTAAGGTCCAAAATTATGCACAAATTCAGGTAATAGACTCCATCTATCAAGATTCAGTGACTCCATATTTTGAATTACTATCAGAATTGATACTAATGATGAATATTCAAGATAAAGAATACATGGATGGTATAAGACCAAACCAATACAACATGATTCATTTTAGAATGGTATATTATATAACAAAACATATACACCAATCACCTTGAATAAAATACTTCTTGAATAACACATTGTCAAAGCATATTTCTATAATCACTTGATTAGGATATTGATTTTCTAGGGCACCTCACTTGGAGGAAACCTTTTGGACAATTTCTATATAGAGATAAAAAAAGGAGGCCCTCTGGTATATTTTTATGAGGCATAACTTAAAAGGTTTGGTTTCATCAATAAATTCCAATTAGATATTCATATTATATAAAATCATTTATGAATAAATCATGAATAATGATTATAATATATTCATTTAGAAATGAATGAGTGATTTATATATCTAGATGGTTAGTTGGATCACTATATATTTTTAGGATATATATGTTGATAACAAATAGAAGTCAAATGTTATGTCTTACCCATTTTTTAAGACCAAGGAATGATATTTATAAAAGTATGACTTAAGGTAGTAACCATTTTCTAAGGAAAAATATCATGAATATAGAACCATGAGTTTTATAAATTTATGCATAGTACATAAATTAACAATATATTGAAAATAAATGTTTTAACAATTCATGACTAAATTTTTGTTGGCATATAATCCTACATTAAGCACATGCAAAAGAATAAGAAGAGATTATTGAGATTAATATAATTTCCCATGCTTATGTACTATGACTTTATCTCATGTTAAATGATATGAACTAATGTTTGATATTATCAATGCGTGATTCATAGTATTTAAATATCACATAGATCCAACATAACTCCATCATCATGTAGTTTGATGTATCTAAAAATACTTCACAAAGTAAAATTGGTTGAGTTCTTAGTGTTTGGAAAATTGGGAATACTAGTGATTATGTGAATTAAAAACTTGTCTTCATTTAGTTCAATTTGATCTAATATGATAGAAAAGGACAAGTCAATTTCAAAAAAAAACATATTATAGTCAATGGTAGCTATATCAACAATATCTGGGTATGCTTTATTATTTAATGTAGTATAAGGAGTGGTCTAAAAATGGATTGTTCTGAATTTTTATTTGAAAATAAAGAGTTTTATCATTTACATGATTAGATTTCACTGTGGATTTAGTTAGGATTTCAAGACTTTGTCATGTGAAAAATAGTATGATACTATGTTATATCACTATATTAGGGATTTTTTCAAGATTGTAATATTTCTGTAAATATATTTTCCACAAATACATGTGTCATTTTACAACCATAGACACGGAGAATGGATAATCCTAAAATCTATATCCATACTCAGTAGAAGCATGTTTATATAGGTGAGAACTATCAAGTCATTTTTAGTTGGATCTACTGAAATTTGTAGTTTATTGGAGTTAGTGCCCATGTAATGATTATTTTTTACTTAGGATTACTTGTATATTAAAATATATGAACATTAATATAAATATATTATAAAATATAGATTGTTTTTATGTATAAAATTGATGTGAGAATGTCCTAGAGAATCTGTCACATTCAAAAGATCATAATAGTTCCTCTATATGATGAGAACACTGAAATGCAACGAAAATATAATTACAAATAGTTATACTATTTTATAACATACTATTAAAGGGGAACATAGTATATAGGCTATTAGGTGTGAGTACTCGTAAGAGGATGAGGCTTCCTCTCAAGATGATTGTACTGGTTAATCACAAAGATGAGAGATTATTATAACATACCTACCAGTAGAAATTACACATGGTTTAGTGTCATCAGAAATTCCAATATGTGAGTTTTTGAAATGGTCCTCTAACATTAATATTATTATTAATGTATGTCATGATCACACACTTATATTTACTGAAAAAACCATCACACCATATGTTGCTGGGAATAAGGGAATGTTGGGTGCATCATGAATGACATGTTATTAATGGATAATTTAAAGACGAATTTAACCCTTACATATTTATAAAATTTTATATCTAAAACATTTGATTGAAATACAACTATTTCATAAAATTAAAAGTAGATGGTGTAAGGAAATTTATTTTAGATAGATAAAGAAAGGTGTTTCAAGCATATAGGCTGATGACATAGATTTTCAACCTTCCTGATGAGATATTAAGGCAAGTTGATTATATTACACATTTTTTTTATATTTGTGGTTGTAGAATTTGTGAAATTATGTTATTTATCTTGGGTTCCTTGTCACATTACTTGATATTAATCTTCATCTTTAAGTGTACCTACCTAATGCCAATGAGAAAGAATCATATAGGGACAAACCCTAAGTATTTCCATTGATCTTAATTAATTTCTATTTGAATATAATTATTAGAAAAATATTAATTTCACAAATGAGGAACCATTTTATTCATGTTTTATTGGTATCTAATATTCACAAGGTAATAAATAATTATTTATTCCTAAATTAAATAATTTATTTAATTACATTAATATTTAATAAATATTTATTTTTCTGGATTGTGGATAAATTTTTTATTTTATTTATAGAAAATTTATTAAATATTTATTCACTAGTTTGTGAATAAAATATTTATCTAAGTGAATAAAATATTTATTTGGGTATTAAATAAATGTTGATCTGTTCAAGTGGATTAATATTGTGTCCAATGATAAATATTATTTTACAAGCCCATACAATAATATATATCATTGCATGAGTTAACGCACACCTTAATATAATAATAATATTGTTTTTATTATATGAAATGGGGTTTTTTATAGATTATAATATTATTTACAATCCATTATGAAACTAAATAATATTTCTATCTAAACCCCACCTTTATAAATAGTTGGTTATGTCTATTTTATAGGGTTAATTGAAAATTGAGGATAGATAATCATTACATATAACCTAATTCTCTCTCTCTCTCTCTTAAATTCCACCCCTCTTCCTAACAGGATTGATAAGAACTCCTCCAAGCCTATAGGATCTATGAGCAACCAATAAAAACAATAAAAAACATTTTATTCACTGCACGGGCACCTGAAAATCAACTGGTGATTCTTCATGATCAAAAGGGAACATGTGGATCACCACTAGTGGGATTCTACACTTGAATCCTTCTAGTGAAATTGAGATCATCCAAAAGGGTTTTAAAAAGATCAACAATATTCTAAAGGAAATTCTCCTAAGACATGGTACTAATTTCATCCTGATCTAAGCAAATTAATTATAAATTTAACATTAAATATAATCTTTTGTGGTTTTGATAAACTATAAACTAAAAGAAATTATAATTTAATAACCACACAATGTGCTTTTGATGCACCCAGAACCTAAAATACCTAATTAAATATGATATATAGATGATATAATTAAAAATAGGCACCCTAAAATCCCCCATGGCCTTGTTTCATATGTGATGTATCCGAAAATAAGGCAAGTTTCCATAAAATTGGGAAAAAATAAAATTACAAGGCACATTTAAAAAAATTCACAGTATCAATTCAAGATCATTAAATATATGAATCCAACCATGAATTTTTTTAGTATCTCATTCACTCTAGTTTTTATAATACAAATGCACGGTATTTCCCGGTCATTCTTGGATCATATATGACCCATAGTTTTCTAAATTTAAATCTAAAAATACAAATATAACCCTTTAAGCCTTCTAAAATCAATAATAATCAAATGCTAACATTACAAAACATGGTGGGGGGGGGGTGTAATAAAATTATAGTATCCAACCTATAACATATTAAAGGAGGATATATGGATTAAATCCTAATATATTTGCTGACTCATGGGGGGGTTTTCACAAATATGTTATGAATTAATGCAATTAGTGTGAAAAACATTCATTGGACTAGAGTTTGTGTTAGGTACATTTGAGGTCATGTTAGTAAGATAATGAAGTGCTATATCTACAAATTGGATTTAAAATTGTATAAGTGAGACTAAATATGTATGAAATTAGACACTATGATCAATATCATGCATCCTAATCATCTATTCACTATTGTAATAGGATAATGATATATTGAGTAGTGTAATTTGTAGATACAAGATCATACATTATATATGATGAAATAGTTCATGATAAATATATGTGATTTTTTGGTTTCATGATATATAGGGTTGATATAATTTCATCATGGTAAAAATAGTTCAACCAAAGTGTTGGTTTTTTGAGGTAGGTGATTATTTCATGTTCCATAAATGTCATATTACTCAATTTTATTTTATCTACTTTCATTTAATTAATATTTTCATGAATTAATTGTGCACTATATTTTCCACATTATTGGGTTTAAACTCTTTGAGGATGAAAATATTAAAAGGTTATATTTTTTAATAAAATTTTCTTTTCCTTGGTTGTTCCTCTATTACATAGAGGCAAGTGGTTGTTATTTTCTTCCAATATTATCGAGGCTCTAATGAATTAGGATTTTTAGGGAAAAAAATATAATGATGTTTTAAATAAAGAGACATCAAAATTCAAGACTTATAGTTTTTCAAAATTTAATGGTATTTTAGAAAATTTCCAAAAATAAGGGAAATAAAGATTTTATTTAAAAAATTTCAAAATAATTAATAAAATATGTTTATAAGTGTTGGTTTTTTAAATGTTCTCTTACAGTTATTTTTTATTGATATTTAATTAAATGATGAAATTAGTTTTTTGAGTGTTTATAATTATTTTTCAATATGATTAATAATAAATAAAAGTTTTTTCTTTTTAGTGATAAATGTGAAATATAATTAGTTATTATTATATGTATTTCTCAAATGAGTAATTTTTATGGATAATGTTTTTTTATTTAATAAAAATATTATTTCAAGGAAATGAGTAGTTTATAATTTTTAATGGTAAAAAAAATTAATGAGTTGTTATTATTATTTGACTCTAGGTAATTCCTTATTAAATGTGAATTAATTTATTTATAAATTCAATATTATTTAATTAATTAATTATTGTGTTGAATTATTATGGTCATATATATTAAATATATTATTATCTGAATTAGTGAAATGAGGAGAGAGATATACATTCATTGTTAAATAAATTAAATATGAGTTACTCTCACTGAGAGAGATATTGACATTAATGAGAAGGGGTTACATGATTTTAATGGAAATAACTTATGGATGATTTAATATTTTTGATCGGTTGTGATTTATATGAAGAGGAGAATGGATGTGTCATTTCTCTACCATTAACATTGATAGAGATAATGTCATTCTTGTTTTTTATTATTAATTTAATTTATTTTTATTGTTTAATTAATTATCTTAGCCAAATAATTTTTGTTTTTAGGATTTTATTATAGTAAATTGGTTTAGGATTATTTTTTGGGTCTAGTTATAATTTATATCCAGAATTGTTCAAAGGATAATCTAAAATTATATTTTAATGTTGAGTAAGAAATATAGCCATCCCTAGCCTAGCACCACTAGAGAAAGGATGGACATGGGCGACAATAGGGTCAGTGATGGTGCCTACTAAGAATGATATGGTGGAGCAGGGAGGATAGCCTAACATAGGGTGATTCTAGGTGAGAATCCAAATTCGTAGTGCATGGTGACCCCATTGGAAGAAAATGATGTTTATTTTCATGACATGTATTATTATGTTGTTATGGATAGAGAGGAAGGTCGTTGTGGGATTAGTGATGTATGTGATTGTTATTAAGTAAAATAAAGCATAAAGATCCCATGGATGAAGTGATTCAACTATAATCACTATCATTATGCATAGAATTCCTCATGATGTGATTGTAGTTCCCTTTTCATGGTTATTAAATTCCTTGGATGAATTATAATAATCTTGACACAAACTCAATACCCCTACATTAGGAGCCTGCATCATGCTTGTAGTGGTTAACAAATTCTACACATGCAATAGAGTTTTCATGCCAGATTTACAGAGTTTCATTGTTTTACTTCTATATGTGGATGATATGTGTGATCATTCTTATTATATAGGGATTTACTTCACCATGAATTGGATATTGATGATTTATTAGAGCCTACCATGTCATGACTACTAGTTTCTCGCACTATGTTATTATATATCAATGTAACTAGGATAGATTCTATAATTTTTAATATTCTATACACTAGGGAAGATCAATGCATATGTTATGGTCCTTTTTGATATTTTAATGCATAGAGGAAAAACATTTTCTGTTATTTCATCGAATAATGTCTCCTATATGTGATTTTTATGAGTTACATAATGCATTCATGCTGAGGCTAGAGTTTAGGATATATGGGAAGAGGTTATTTGAATATGTGAAAGTTTTTGTTGCACCCGGATTGATGATATGTAGTTTTTGATAGATATAGTTGATTTTCCCATGATGTGAGTTTATGGTTCTATGTCATGGTTTTATAGAATCAATGATTAGGGTTCATTATGAGAAGTTGTTCATGTTGTGTATGAATCTACAATAGAATGGATATATAAAGGATCAATATGGACATGAAAATATAGTAAAGAGGGATTTAGTTCCTGATGTGAAGCACATATTCCTAGCAAAACTTTGATATATTCACCAGATACAGTTCATTAATCTTTTTTCTCGGTGGTATTTTTGAAGATATATTTTTGAGAGTTAGCAATGATATTCCAAATGATTTTTATAACATAAATATATAGAGTTGTAAATGTCTAGTTATGAGGATATGTGAAAAGATATATTGAGATATTAAGGGGGATTTTTTTACTATACATAAATTCAGGAGGTAATATTTATTAGAAAAGTTTATCAGGGAAAGATGAAGTGTAATCTATATGTACACATTTGTTTAGAGTCTACTGTTGTTTTTACGATGTATTTTATGAACTAAAACATGAAAAACATGAGTAAGAGAGTTATTAGTGAAGTTTATATAATTAATGGGGGTTATATTTGCTGAATTATTCTAATTGAAGTACGTTTTTTTCCAGTAATTCTATTTTTTGTGACGTCATTATTCATTAGGCATGACCATTTCCTTTTGGGAAAGGGGGTGTTTTTAATGGAATTCCTAATACTTTACCTTCTTTATGACCCTTTAATTGGTTATGTGTTATGTTTTAATAGGGTTTTATATCTCCCATCTCATTGAATAATTAATTTAATTAACTATATGAAATGGGATGTTTTTGAGTAAGACATTGAGGACTAAGATATGGAATTTATTATACCCAATTCTAATAAAAACATGTCATGTTAATTAATATTTTCAATTTACATGTACATGAACACAGATTTTATAATACTGGGTACATATCTCATTATTGAAGTATCATAAAATTTTACTTCCATTATTTTAATTACTCTATGTGTTTCCTAGAAATAATCTTTATGGGTTCAACCTTAGACTACCACTTACTATAACATTTAGTTAGTAGTTAGGATGAGTAATATTATAAATTATTAAATTTAATAACCCATAATAATTAGAAACTCCATATGGGGAATTTATGTTTTTGGAACCATTTTTATGGAATTGTATCATGGATTAGAATAATTATATCATTATATAATTTTTATTTTTATTTTTATTTTCTTTATTATAGTTGTCTTTCTCATACTTTTATTTTTCATGTTACACCAGTTGATTTTTGAGTACTCAAATCAGGGAAAATAAAAAAACTATTTAACAAAGATCATAAGTAAGATATTTTATTTTATAATGAATAGAAGAAAAAATAGAACATGGAGACAATCTAAAGAGAATAAGGGGCATAAATAGTTGTAGAAGGAATAGAACCAACGGGAAGGATGTTTATGGAGCATTACAGACCATTTTTTTCATGTTAACAAAAAATAATCTTGGTTACTATGCTTGTTTTAAACTACATCACGATCAACCCACTGATCATTCAAATGGTCTCAAATTCAATTTAGTTTTATGGACTTCCACATGACGACCTAAACACACTACCAAGATTTTTTCTTAAGTAATGTTATAATTTTAAGTTTAATAACATTATGAAAAAATATGTAAGGCTAAGGTTATTAATATTTTCATTGACAGATAAATCATAGTAATTCACATGGTAAACAATAATGGACGGATGAATGAAAAAATGGAACTCTTTCTAAAAATATAGAAATAATAATGGCCATGTACAAACTACAAGGTATATATACTAGCGATTATAATTATTTTAACTATAAAAATTAAAATAATTTTGAGGATTGGAGGCAACAATGACAAAAAAATTGTACAAAAAAATTATCAGCAGTGATCCAATGAAAATAAATTCCATATCTTCAAAAACATATCACTTAATTATGGGAGACATTGTCTACATTCATGATATCCCTATGAGATTCCATGAATGTGTTGAAATATGATTCAAAGCATCAAAACTATTTTATTTGGTATATTAAATTAAAATATTGGAAAAATTGAAAACCAAATATATGAGAGGAATATATGTGTGATTCTAGGTGACATGTATGTAAATCCATGTAGGGAATAGAAGGCTGTCACCTTAAAGGGAGACAAAACTATGATGGAAAGTGATGAAGAAATGATAAAATAGAATGAAAGATAAGTAGAATAGAGAAAAAAATAGGAAAAGGGAAATTTTAAAATAAATTAGGATGATAAGGAAGCTAGAGAGAAGTCATCACTACCTTACAAGAAACCACTATCATTATTGTAAATGTTGTAGTTAAGGAAATAGAGGAAAATTTACATGATTTTGAAAATTAGAAAGATATGTAAAATTATCATCTATTTTACTAAATATTTATTTTATAGTACCTCATATAATTTTTTGTAGAATAATATGGTTTAAAAAATAGGATACATGATGATATGGGAACAATACCACTCAGGAAATAATGGTTAACCATGGTTTTGAAGAGTACATCAAATAAGAAAGAAGATCTAGTAGTTTTTCTATTCTTATTATAATTTGATCTTATGGGATTTGAAAATATTTCTATAATGTATAGGTGAGTGTTCACATCAAGTCATATTTAATGTTTAAGAGAATGGTATTGAAAGAGATGAATCCAAGAAGAGTTTCACTTCAATTGGAAGAAAAAATGCTGATATATCCATGAGATTTGATTAAATATATTTTGGTTAACATGGATAAGTTATATATTTCCTTTTATTTCCATATGTTTGAGATGGATTAAGAGAAAAAAATAATTTTTCATGGAATAACATTTTTCGAAATTGAAATATACTTTATAGACATTCAAATTAAGAAATTGAATTTAAGGGTTAGTGGTGATCATGTTAAGTTTATTATTTATCACTCTAGATTTTTGATGAAAAGGGAGAAGATTTAATTGGGGAAATAAAGTAATAAATGGAGGGTGTTTCATACATCAACGAAAGGACATAAGTACCTAATGTGACAAAAGAAAAGAAAAAGAGAAATTATGGAGAATAATTATAGAAGAAGTGTTCTTGTGATGAATGGAGTTGTTCGATAAATTTATGTGAAATATGAGTTCCAATAGGTCCAAATTTTTTGTTTCTTCTATTATTTTATATTTTATTTAATATGATTGATTAAAACTAGTGTTGTTTTCATATATAAGTTTAATAAATGTTACATTAAGGGTGTTTGAATATCATTTCTGGGAATGGAAGAAAACCCTTCTTTGTGGAGGAATATAAATTTTTACTATTATTTGATCAAGCTTAGGTAAATTATTTCTAATATTCTATAACTTGAAAATTAGATAATATATTGACAAAATATGTAAAAAAAATTTCTTATGGGAAGAAAACCAAGTTTTTATTTATTTTTTATATTTTATGAAATTTTTAGAATTTAGCACTTATATTAGGAATATATTTTAGGATGCATACTTAATTCCCCTTACATTTTTTGGTATTTAAATGGGATTTTCCTTGTACTTTCACTTGGGTGTTATGATTTTCAAGGTCCATGGTGATGAAGGAAGGATCAAGATGAAAAAATAAGGATAATATATTGGTAATGAATTCATGGTATATGGGATAATTTATTTTAATTCAATATTTATTTTAATTTACCTATATTTTTTCATTATATTTTTTTGAGTTTAAAGTAAAATTCATTACACACATTTAAATGGTCCAATATTTTAATCTAGGATGAAAAATTTTCATATGAATCCCATAATACCCTATTTCAGATATAATTTTTGATAATAATTAATGATTAATATTGGAAATGGATGTGTAAATATTATCGTGGGTGTATGGATTTAATGACTCAAAATTTAGGTGGATTAAATGATTTATGAAGATAAAATTCCTCAAACTTTCCCAATATTTGATTTTTAGAATTTAATATTGATAATTTATTTATTAATAATCATTCCATTAGTTATTATTATTAATTTTATGTTTCTAGTTACTCATAGGATTCTAAGATAATTTTTTCATACTCTTTTTAATATAACATTTCTTATGATATACTTGGGGAATACAGTCTACTAGACTTGATTTTTTAAATTTTTGATACTATAAAATAATGACATTTAAATAACATGTTTAATGAATTTTTGATTTAATTCCGTTACACCTTTGATACCTGAATTTATATTTAATTATTTTTAAGCCTATTAAATCTATGACTTCCCTTGATAGTGAATATGTAACACCAATAAATTCTAAAGAATGCACATTATATTTAAAAGCAAGTATGACAAAAAGAAAAAACTGTTTAAAAGAATATTATATCCCTAGACATTAAGATATATTTAAAATTTTAAATAAATATATTCAATATATTGTAATGCATGTAAAAATATATTATATTATGACCATATATGATAGTTTGCGTTACACAGAGACTATGTTTTACCAAACAATAATGTATTATTAAGATGTTGATTATTTTATATAAAAAGATAAAACCTTGAAATTAAATTTATTGTTATTAGTAGTACTAACTATCTTATGGAAATATATTTTTTAATTCATTTATTATCAAATAAATTGAAATGAATATCAAAACCAATTAAATATATAAGAAATATTTTTATAAAGAACTATTTTTATGCTTCAATTTTTTTTTATAATTAATTAAATTAATTAATATTTGTGAATGAAATTAATGAAATATATTTATTATATATTAAATTAAATATTTTTAAACTTTTATAATATATTTTATAGGAATCATATAAGAATAAACACAATTTTACACATAAAATATATTTTTTTATAAAAGGAGTTTTACCGCCTTTTAATAGATAAATTTTGTAATCTAAATTTTCAGAAAATTTATAAATTTTATTTTGGAAAATAAACCCCATTTTTGAAATATTAAATCTTATAATATCTTATGGTAATTTCTTGGTATTTTTCATTGATATTTCAATTTTTATGAATAGTGAAAATAATGAATTTTAATTGAAATCTAATTTTATGTCTGATTTAATTAAATGGATTAATTATATTTAAATATATTTTTAATGTAAATTTTGATAAATTATACAATTATTAATCTAATTTAGTCCATTGAAAACAATTTTTTTGAAAATTGTATAAAAAACATTACTAACTTTGGAACATTTATATTAAAAACCCGCTTTATCGTCCCATATGCATGATGGATTTTTTTTTTTTCTACCACATATTTGATTGGAATTTGTAAAAATGGATTAAATATTTGGAATCATATTAATTTATAATGTCTAAAATGGTCAACTTTGTTTTTGACCAAAAATATTTGAAAATGGAGTTAAAATTAATTACAATGATTAAGATAAAATTAAGCTTTTGAAGGCACTAAACCTTAATATTATGGGCCAAAATGACCTAAAAACATTCCCAAAAATATTTTCTGTTCATATTTCAACCCTATATTCCCTTTAAAAGAATACAGACCATTAGTGGAGGCACATGATGTAAGGGATACCACTTAATACTGTTTACCTTTTTATATTTACAAAAAATAAAACTCCTCCACTATAAAAAGGCACTCAACACTACCAATTATTCACATATATAATTCCATTTAGATCATCTAAAAGATTCCCCAATAATATAACAATATCCCTACCCCCTAAAAGCTTCAATTCTTTAATATATCCAACCAATTAATTCTTCTCGTATAATTAAAAAGGAGTTACCCAAATAAGAGGATATGTTTTCCAGCGATCACATTTCATTCATTTACTTATCTACCCATTGAATTATTATTATATGAAAATTATATAATAACAGCATTATTTTAATTTTTTTGATATCTTTTTATGATAATATTTCAATCTAAACTTTCACATACATCCATCAAATGGGATAAAAAATCATTGTTCCTTTGTATTGTGAACTACCCCCTTGCAAAATGATATCATTTGTTCTTCCATTAACCACCTTTCAGGTTTGGAAATATTGATGGATTTATAGTTTATATATATTATATATTTATTATTTATAATTAAATTATTTCATTTTATTTTTTATACAACACATACCAATATGTAATCCATTTGTGGCAATATGATAACATCTTATGTGAATGTGTGGACTACCACATCCTAAAATGGATGTGATTCATTGACACTATTCATGGATAGTATTAAAGATTATTTTAAAAAATATATTTAAAATATAAGAAATATAAATTATATTATAATTATAATATACATATATATCCTTTAATTTTCATTCTTTAATATGGTGGAAAAATGGAAGTAGTGTTCATGCATATGTATGGTATACCATTCCCATGAATGGTGCATTTCATTTATTATCTACAAATATTATGGATTATTAAAAATAAATATATAATGGATATATATGATATTTAAATAATGGTTTACATTATTTATATGATTAAACAATGATATAATTAATGGAAACAACAATTAATAAGTAAAAACATACTTGAAAAACTAGGCAGTTAACACCCAAAATAGTGAAAATAATCGATGATTATTAACAAAAAAGTAATGAGATATTATAAGAAGAAAATATATTATATTATAAATATGAGTAGGTTTATTTTATTAGTTAAAAACATGCTTAAAAACATTATACAAGAGGTATGATGGTTTTCACCCAAAAGGAAATCAATGGTAAGGGATTTCATCTCAATTTACATTTCATTGAGTCCTATTTATTATTACACAAAAATTAAAATTAATGTTGTGTATATACATCCCCTTTTTATTTTAAAATTATTATTAACCCATAGTTCATGTTATTTCAAGTTTATATTGGAATTTTTTCACCCAAGTAGTTTATCTATGGAATTACCATGTGGTAAAAGATATATTTGAAATCACTCCCTTATTTGTGATTGTAATATTTATCTTAAACATTACATTTATTGTAATAATATTACATTGGAAATATCTTCAAATATCAACATTATTTGATGATGAATTTTATTATTTCCTAAACTGTAATCCATTTTAAAATTTGGTGTTTACATTGATAATTATTTTATTAACAGGATAATTATTAAAAAATTTGTATCTTTTATTCAATACTCATATTTGATAAGGAATATTATTTATTAATTAAATTGATTACTCAATATGAGAAATTATTTTAATAGAATGTGATCAGTGGGATCCAAACATTACATATCCCTTGATGTATCAATAGGTTCCTATGAGAATAATAATTTATCCATATTAAATGGCTTTCTAACCATAGTTTTAAAAAGTCTATTTAAAGGTATTGAGGGTATATGTTTGCATGTGCCTTGAAAATTACTTGGAATAATTGATAATTTCCTTTATAGATATATTAGTTATTATTGTTATTATCATTGATATTTTCATATGATAATATATTGGGATTCATTTCATTCTCAGTTCATTGATTAATTTTTATGTGTTTTAGTTATTTACCTCGTCATATTGATTATTCCTTATTCAGTTATTTTAATGAAATGTGTTCTTAGTTATTTACCTTTCCATGTCAATTTATTCTTATTGATTCATTATTACTTATACTATAATTACCCTTACTATGAATTCATACTCAACTTATTATGTTTCCTTTCCCCATGTTATGAAGAGTAATCTGTTGAATGAGTTTCAAGGATGTTGAGATTTTACATATGTTATGATATATTTTCTTTTCCCAATATATTATGGGCATCGTGTATGTAATCTATTTTTCAAAAACATATAAATTCATTGGCCCTTTGTGATTTGAATATTTTTTTTATTCCAATGTAATAATTTAATACACCCGTTCTAGGCTTCTAGTGTCCGGGCATTACAGTTGGCATGAGAGCAACCTCAGTAACAACTTTGGTAACTAGATATTGAAAACATATATTAGGGGACATAACCCTAATATACACTTTGATCATTATTATATAATATAATATTATATTTTTTAGGTAGAGATTATGTGGGTCTTCCTATAAATACATACTTTTCCAGATACAACAAGTAAACATAGTTCTTCCATAGATGTACCTTTGGGTAACAACTATGAAGTAGTGCATCGATCCTGAATGGAGCATAACATGGTATATGAAAACCGACCTTACAATGCACATGGTTTGAAACTATTAAGAGATATTCTAAATATGATTAATAATTTATTTACAAACAATTATGATGGATCTGAATGTAAATATACTCCCAAATAAAAAATGTTTATGATTATGAGATTAGGTATACAAATATTTTTAAATTTATTTTATGTATTTCACTAGTTTTGGGATTATACATTATTAAATAAGGTTATGATCTAATCCACTATATCCCATTGTTTAGAAATGGTTTATCCATGTATTAATGGTATTAATACCCATGAAAAATTTAGAGGTTTCCCTACCGAGAAAGCCAATATAGATCGTATTGGAACTGAGAAAGGTATCTATATACTTGGGTAGATTAATCATGTTATGAAACATAACCATTCCCAAATGGAGTGAAATATTCGACAATGATATTCTACAATGTTTTGTGGCTTTATATAAAAAAGAACCCCATCATATAGTGGGACTACTAATCCAATAGTAGCTCATAAATGGACCTAGTATATAAAAAAATTATGGCAATGTTGTAGTGGAAACGAAATGGTTACAATATCATTGTATTATATTAATGTTGATGTTGGTCAATGGTGGTTGTTGATCCAGAACACAATGGGGGAAGAACAAATAGAAATCATGGAGCAAAAAACATTTAATGAGACATTCTTCGATAAATATTTCCCTCATGAACAAAAGACTGATATGAAGAGGAAGTTCCTTAATTCAAAGAAAATATTTGAAGTTTATGTTGCAATGTATAAAGCTACCTTTTTAAGGATAACAGGTTATGAAACATATTTCATACACAAAATAGAATGCAATATTGATCGTTTCTTTTAATGACTTAAGTAAAGTCTCAGAAGGTCTCTGTTGTCTTAAAACTTTTCTAAATGCGATAAATTAGTTTTATGTTCTGTCAAGACAAAGAAATAATTCTATATGTATTATGGATTAAAAGGGGATCTGTATAGAAATATTACATAAGAAAAATTAATAGTAAAGGGAGAAAGGTAAATAATGAATTTCTAACATCTGATAACTAGGGGAAAAATCACCCTGGGGAATGATTTATAGGATTGGGAGTTTGTTATAAGTGTGGAGAAAAAAGTCACCTAGAAAAAAAATGCAAAGGGAAGACATAAACATTTGATATTTACTGTTACAACTACAAGGAGAGGGGGCACTATTCAAATGAACACCTCAATAGTTAAGGGAATATACCTCAGAAGAAGGTAAGGGATCAAGGTCAAGAATATGTTATTTATTAGACCGACGTGGAATGATTAATTTTAGTCTATATCTGGATCAAAGAGTTATGTTGTAGATTTATTTTATTCATTATTTTATCATTATATGATTTATGAAATATTTATGGATTCTAATGAAGTAATTTTTCATTAAATGTTTTAGATCACATTTTTAACGGTACTAAGAATGGTGATTCGGTAGCAAGTTAAACATTTTGAAAAACACATTTTTTAAGAAAATATAATACTTAATATGTTTTTGATGTTGATAAATTTTTTTTTTGAATAAATTGGTTTTTGTTATGGATAATTTAAATTAGATACAAATAACTACCATGAAAATTATTCTAATTTTTTGGACCATAATCCTTTGGAAATGATAACTATTTATGAAATAGTTTATGTTGGTATTTGGAAATGGTTTTTGAGACTGATGTATTATGTCATCCTATGATACAACTTGTGCAAAGATATGATGTATAAATAGATCAATAAACAACCAAATGATAATATTGTCCTTATTAAATAGAAATGTATCAAGTAATTATATTTCCTTTCATTCTTAGAGAGTGAAATAATTTCTCAACTTTATGAAATGGGTCTTGAAACAAAAAATTTGTCCAATTTTCATCATCTTTGAAGACACCAATGCATTTTATTCACACGTATGGTTTATGCTTTTGTGGTCGAAATCATTATCATAAACATGTTTCCTATAAATATCCATACAAACATGATAGTTAGATTCTCTTTCCATGTCCATTTTTTAACTAATGTTCTACTATTTGAAATACTATTTTTGTATTGACCATAAAATTTCAATTCCCTTCATATAATGAAGTTTAATTACTAACCATAATTATGATGTGGGTTTTTCAAAAATAGTATTTTAAATATCAATCCCTTGATTACTTAGATAAAATTAAAATTATGAGGCTGAAATTTTATTAAGGTGGGAATAATGTAACACCCAAAAATTATAAAGTAATAACATTGTATTTGATAAGATGTATGACACACAACACCAATCATAGAAAGGAATAATGTAACACCCCATGTTTTTGTGGACCTGTTTTTAAAAAAAATAAATTTAAATTTTCATTCATATATTGGAATACACTAAGTCAAAGATTCCCTTTTCATGAAACACATACTTGTCATATGTTACATGAAATAACGATTTGGAATATGTTACAAGCAACACCGACAAGTTGTATGATGCACGTCACACTGAGTTGGTGTATGATACACACAACAATGATATTCTATGAATCATCTCTTTTTATTATTTTAATTATTTAGATAATATAATTATAACCTAGCCTTTAAAAATATTAATATGAAAAATAAATAATACTTTTAAAAATGTTTTATAATTTTTTTATATAAATAATACATATTGATAATAAAAGATAAGATTTTTGGTAAAGTTATTTTGGTGTTAAAAATTCCATTTTTCATTAATCGTCCGATTTTAATAATAAAATTAATTTTAGACAAATTTATAAATTTAATTTGGAAAAATAAATTTTATTTTTGAATTAATAATTTCAATATTATCCTAGGGTGAATTTTTGGTATTTTTCTGAGAAACATCATTTTTTGATGAGTTGTGAAAATAATGTTTTTATTTAAAAAACAACATTTTTTTGATTATTTATTATATATAAATGATCTTATAAATTAGTTTTAAGGTAAAATTAGATAAATATTACATCTGTTAATACAATTTAATTTATTATATTAAATTTCACTTTGAAACTAAATATTAAATCTTAAAAAACTTTTGAACTTTTTCTTACTTTAAAACTCTATTATATTATCTCGTTTGTGAGATTAACAAAAATCTTAATTTTGACGCTTATATGATTTGAATTTTTAAAATATGAAATACACCATTGTATTCAATCAAATATTTATATTCTAATAATTCCATGTTAATTTTTGACCAAAATGATTATTAAAAGTGATTAAAATTAATCATAACTGTTAAGGCCAAATTAAGCTCAATTAGCGACTAAACATAAAAATTAAGGGCCCAAATGAACTAGAAACTTGTAAAAAACCCATTTATGTGCTTATTTAGGTATTAAAACTTCCATTATTGAGTTTTTTTGTGGTTTGGTATGACTTAGTTTTGGAAAGGACATGTAGACACCTAACTTGTTTATTGAAATTCAAAATGAGTGCTTTTCTTTCACTATAATAGGTCACCACATCTACCTATTCGTCAAACCTCTTAAAACATTTTTGTTCATCCAATATCTTCCCAATTACCCTCCCAAAAATACTCCCTTAGACCATGAGGCCTCAATTTGGGCAGAAATGTTTTCTAGAAGCCTTTTGGCATAAACCAAAAGAAGTTACCCGATTAAGAGGTAATGTCTTCTCTCAAGATCCTTTCCATTATTTTCATTCTTCACCCCTCCACTATATTTATTAAATTATTGTGTAAAAAACCATAATAATCCATATAATAGGATATATTTATGCATTGTTTCTCACCTAAAATTACACACACCTCCATCTAATGGATTTTTAACGTATTGTTTCTGTGTACAGAGAACTATTGCCTCACATAACAATGATTGTTACTTTCTCTTTTACCACAAATCATATTGGAAAATATGATGAAAAATATATTTATATATGTAATATATTATATTAAATTTGTATTTAATCTTTTTTATTCCTTTTAAAATATACATCTCTTTACTTTCCATTTGGCATTAATACGATAATCTCATTTGAGGATATGTGGACTACCGCCCCCTCAAAGCGATGCGATTCGTTCACACATCACAAGGAATGAATTAAAGGAAATTAAAGGATATATATGATATAATAATTATAATTAAATAATGATATATATATATATTTCATCTACATACTTTCTTTCAATATGGAAATAAAAAAGGAAAACATCTTTTATGTGTACTCAAGGCCTACCGTCTCCATGAACGGTGTATTCCATTACATACTTCATTATACAATAGATTATTATAATATATATATAATGGTTATACCTGATATTTATATAATATTATACATTTTATAATCATGATATATCTATAAGGATCAACGATGTAACAAATTAACACACATGTGAAGAACAAAACAAATATTACCCGAAGTGAAACCTTAACAAAGGATCGTTAACAAGAGGGAAATATATAGTCATAATAAAATCATATATGCTTATAGATATAAGAATATGATGTTTTAAAATATTTATAAAAATATTATATTTATTGTACATGAGGATTGTACGAGTATAGAGTGAGTCAAGACATAAGGTAAGGGGATTTCATCTCATTTTTAATTTCTGTGAGATTCATGTTATGATCAGCACTCTTTCCTTTTTAGTGGTGTATGTAATGCCCATGATTTTATTCTATTCATCATGTACATAAATTTATGAGCATTCATTTATCCATTCTATGATCCTTATTTCAAGGGTTTTAATATTCAAAAGTTACCAAATCGGTAAAAAAAAGTTTTGTCACAATTTGCCTTTGTTGAGAATATTGTATTGTTAAACACCTAAACTCTGGAGGTGTATATAATTACATAATAAATTTTATATAATTTATATAAAATTTTTAATTATATATTAATCTTCATGTAATTTACTTTTCTTACATGGTTACTATGATCCCAAGTTACCAAGCTATAAGAGTTTATTGAGACAATGTCCTTGTTTTTTTGAGATTGTTTATGTTTATAATTCCATCGATGAAATCTTATGATAAATAATTCAAGAATATTCACGAGTCTCTTTATCCTATATTTATTCAAAATATCCCCATTTTTTATTACCATTTTCCACTATTTGGTACTTAAGATAATATTTTTATTTAAATCTGACCACCTCTCTCTTTTGTCGGAAATCAATAGTATTCAAAAACCATGCTTTCAAAAATGTTTTCAAAATATCCAAGAAGAAATTTCTCAATGAAAATTGGATTTTAAATTTTTTTATTGTTTTAAAATATTTCATTATTTTTTTTCAAATATATTTTAATTGAAAAATGTTTTCAAAAGGTTTTATGTAACAAAACGCATTTTTCAAAGAAGAAATGATATTTTCCTCATAAAATGTTTAAAAAATATATTTCAAAATTATTTCCTATATAAGATAACATCCATTTTTGTTACTAATAACTTTATGGGGGTAATTATTCAAAATTTCCATTCATATTATTCTTTTTAATGTATTTTATTTTTAAGACATGATGCTTATCAATCTAGTTTCTCTTTCACAGGTTATATGATTTTGAAACCAGCTTCTATTCATGGGTTATTCTTTTGGGTAAATGTCTATAAAACGTATATCTTTCCACCTTTTATGATATGTTTACATGTTTATGAAACTAATTTAATTTCTTGGATTATTATATGTTTATGATATTATAGCATATGTATGTATGATTTCAGTATGTGATAGGTGAGACCTATATCTCCCTAGAATAAATTGAGTAAAGATTTATATCTCATGAGATAAAGCAGGACTATAATGAGGGTTACTCGGTTAAGTAATATAGGGATTAAATTAGGGTTAATCATTTCTATAATATAGGGATAGAACGAGGGTCAATCGGTTCAATAATACATTGCTAGAATAGGGGTTATCCCATTTAGTAAAAGACTTTTTCCACAAAGATGGTCTTGGCAACGATTCCTTGGATACTATAGAAATTAGTATATTCTTATGTGTTTCCACAATTCCATGTCTAATTCCTATGTTGTGATTTTATGGAAAACGATCTTTATTTCATTATGATTCATGTCTTATAACCTTCCAATCTTTATTCATTGATCATTGATATGTAGGGTATGGACTTTTATTTTTAGGATCACATTTTCATACCCTTATTCTCATGTTTATACATTCATATATCCCTTGTTTACCCTTACCGAGCATTTGAGCTCACCGTTTTCTTTGTTTCCTTACAGAGGTTGTGAATATATTGTTTATGTTTGCAGTGTCTAAGAAAGATTCTAGTATTCCAATTTTCTAATGGAACTGGACTAGTACGATCTTTTTGTGTCTATCTGTATAATTTTTAAGTATTCTCCAAAAGTTCTGTAATGTAAATTATTGAAATATGAGGGTTTCTATAGTTGGTATTAGAGGAATGATTTAGTTAATCGTTAGAAAATAAGATGAGAAAACCTTGGTGAGAACCCTAAGGACATGTCTAAGGATAAGTATAGGGTTGAGTCAAATTATAGAAAAATTTCCTGTAAATTTGGTAAAGGATAGAGTGATTGGTTTCCTAGAAATACATCCATGTATGGATACAATAAGTGGATGTGTCTCTGGAATAGATATACCTACGGGTAACAACTCTGATAAGTTATTTCGGTTTTGACTCAGGGTAATCTGGTACATAACAACGGGCCTTGCTGCACACCTGGTTTGACACTACTGGGATATATGCTTTGGGAATTCAATAACTCTTCAGGAATAATTATAAAGGATTTAAACATATTTTCTCTATGAATAACCGAGGATATACCTAATATGTCACCGACTAAGGAAGTTGTCATAATTTATGAAAACTATAAGTTATTTTTCATGATTTTGTGGTTCCTCAGTATGATAACTATTTATCACATTATGCTATGAGTTTTATTCAATTACCAAAACCTACGGAACCATGTTAATGAAATTGTGATGGAAAATGTAACGATGGTCCTCTTGAGAAACTGAATTCTATGGGAGCTAAAATGCCAATTCTTTTTGCTATGATCACCCAGATTTCTAAGGCTATGAATCATGATGAACTTCAAAATGAGAAAAGGAGGGAACAAAATTTTGTTGATTCTTTCATGAAGAAACATCCACCTACTCTAAGAGGGTATTTTGATACACTTGTTTCTTAACATTGGATTAGTACCACTAAAAATATATTCTTTTTTCTTCAGTGTACAAAGCCTGAGAAAGTCATTCTGGATGTTTATAGTTCAAAATGTGATACAGATCAGTGCTGGAATTTAATAAAGAATACCAGGCCGCATGATGAGATTGAATCCACTGTTTGGGATGAGTTCATGAACTTTTTTTCATAAGTACATTTACATAATTCTTAAAAAGAATATGGAGAATGAGTTCCTTGAGTTGAAGAAAAGGGATGATGGACTTGTTGGTACCTACATGGAAAATTTAAGAAGAAATGTTAGGTATGCATCAGGAATGAACATCCAGCCCGAGAGTAAATATGATAGTTTCTTTGGTGGATTAAATCCATGTCTCATAAGGGCATTGTCAATAAGAGACTTTAGTAACTATAGAGAGATTTTTCATTGTGAAATCAATGATGAAATGGATGTTGGAGTCATATATAAATCTTATGGATTTGATAATAAGTGGAATATAAATATTAAATGAAACTCTAAGAACCTAGGATAAAATAAGATGAACATTCATTTATTCTCTATGTGTGGGAAGAAGCATGGAGGAAATTTCCTTAGTGGGCATAATAAATTTTTTATGTGTGGAAGGGAAGTCCATCATGCAATTTATTGATGATGTGATGGGGATAAGTTTTCTTAGAATTTTTATTGACAATAATCCTCAAAAAATGAACCTCTATTGATTTGGTGCTATTAGTGTAAGGAGAATGGGTATTATGCTAAAAACTACCCAATCCCAAGGGATTGTGATGATGATCAACATCAGAAACCTCATAAGATGAAGGATAAGGTGAAATCTCATGCAATTTACATTTCTGATGAGGGGTGCGATAATGACGTGATAAATGTTACACATATGATCCACTATAGAACTACTAATATCATATTTTATTCGTGATTTTCCCACTCTTTAATATATAATAAATTTTTTAAGGGTGTAATGTAGAGTCCCAAATCTTGAAGTACATGGAGAATACATTACTTTTGCGGAATACTTAATACATAACAAAAACAGACACATGAGGATCGTAATAGTTTAGTGTCTTTGGAAACTCAGAATAAAATATTCTATTCATGGTGAAAGATCTTCAACATCTCCCAATAAAGGTCATCCCCTTTTTTTTCTTACCTAAATCCTTCCTTTATATCCTGGGGAAAATAAAACATGAAAGGGGTGAGCTCAAATGCCCAGTAAGGGTAACCATAGAGAACATAAAACAATCCATAAATATTTGAATGCAAAAACTTGAACATAAAATCTAAACATCAATATCTTGAGCAAAGACATGAATCTTGGAAGTACGTATGGAATATATCATAAGGGAACATCAATCATGATAAAATATCATGGGAATAAAACATGTAATTGTGGAAACCATTAAGCACATGATATGATTTCCATAGTATCCAAGGCATTGCTGCCAAGACCATCTTAGTGGATAAAGTCCCTTTCTGAATCGAGTTCACTCCTCGTTCCAGTCCTGTATTACTGAACCAGTTTAACTTGCCGTTCCAGCCATGTCTATCTCATGAGATATAAATCTTTACACAATGCATTGGAGGGAGATATAGGTCCCACCCATCTCATATTGAAATCATTCTTTCGTGTGCCACAATATAAACATAAATCATTCATCATAACCCAAGAATAAAATGGGTTTCATAAAAATCATTCCATCATAACGTAATCCATACAAAAAAATTGGATATCATTTCATAATTAGAAAAGTGAAACCATGTAAATTATAGGGACATGATACTTGAAACATACACATGTGAAATAATGTTATCTTAGATGAAAATGGTTTTTGATAAAACACTTGAAATGAATTCTTGAGGAAAATATCCTTTTTTCTTTAAAAATCATTTTCTTTTCACAAAATGTCATGAAATTTTAAAAGAAAAGTATTTTTTTGAAAATAGTCATGAAATATTTTTAAGTAATCTTCATGAAAATAAGGCTTTATAAAACCAAAAAAATCGTTTCATGCCGTATACGTTAAAAAAACATTCTTCTCGTACTTTTGTCAAAAAAGTCAAAAAGTACCTTGTAGGGTAAATAAAAGAAAGATTCCTTCCATACCATGGGGTAAAAGTAAAAATGGGTAAAAAGGACTTTAAACATAGATGAATACAATTTTATAAAACGTGGACATGGATGATAGTAATAACACTAATAAATACTTACGAATAAGCAATCTCGGATAAAAATAAGATTTGCAAAATTATCTCTTACCGTAGGTCCGATATGCTTCGTACGTATCCAAAACTCATGTATAATGATTTAAATAATGTCATTTACTTATTATAGAATCATATTTATTGTTATTATATAATATATGGTTCACTTATGACTTTATATTACCCGTTCTTTTGTAAATTCATGTAAAAGTAGTGTTTTGGGTAAAATCGTTTCATTTGTCATTCTTGTTTTAACTTATAATTATTCATATGATTACTCAGATCATGATTACATACATCCAGAATGTAAAACATGATTTATATATAATATATATTCACAATATACACATATATAATGGATCGATAAATGGAAAGAAAAACACCGTTCATGGAGACGGTAGGCCGTACGTACGCATGAACGCTGTTTTCGTTCCCTTATTGAATTGAATGGAATTAAGTAGATGACCTAAATATATATATACATAAATCTAGTAGCATTATTATTTCATATATTTCATGATTACTTATTATATATACATTATAATCATTCTTGAATGGTTATCATGGAGAGTGAATCTCATCGCGTCGTGGAAACAGTATTCCATACGTACGCACGAGCGATGATATCATTCCCATGATCATGGAATTTTATTAAAGTGTATGTATAATATTAAATAATCAATATCACTTTAAAATAATCATATATATTCACTACTTTCACCATTATACCCATCCAAGTAAGGTGGTGGTGGAAAATAGACTACACCACGGCGTGGAGACAGTATTCCATACGTACGCACGCGTGGTGATTTCATTTTCCATAGGATGGATAGATGGTGAAATATGATTGTTTCATACTTATAATAACATATCAGTATATGAGTGATACTGATGTTATTACTTCAAAATTAAACAACTAAATAAGAAGATTTGGAAGAAGAAATAAAGTTGAAAGAATCGGTAACGGACATTACCTCTTCTTTGAAGAGCCTCTTTGAGACCTCAACTTAGGGAACTAAAATTGGTCTTTGAAGAAGACCAGGACCTCTAGGATGTTTCTAGTGAAGTGGAGAAGATAATTTGGCAGGGTTTTTCCGAGATTGAAAGCTCCAAGTGGTGTGAGGAGGAGAGGGAGGAGGTGCCCTTTTATAAGGGAGGAGAGGGGCACATTTGGAATTCTAAAAAATATTAATTTATAATAAATCTAACCCCACATAAAAACCTCCAAAAATGACTCATATTCAAATATTAGATAAGATAGGGTTTTAATATCATCAAAAAATTAAATTTAGACATGTTTTTATCTTATTTTATACCTTATCATTTTGATTTATCCTTATTTAATCTATTTAAGTTTATTTGTGGTAATAAAATTATAAATTATAAATGGTTATAAATAATCACTTATGCGTTGTTAATTTTCCATAATTGGATAGATTATGACATTTTAGACTATATAAATTTCAATTTATAAATTTTAAATATTTTTGTGATTTTAAACAATTTAATAATATGTTATTTTTATAAAATAACAATAGTGTCAATTTTGACACTATTAATTTATTTTAATTTAAATAAAATTTAAACAGAGAATATATTCGAACTAAAATATTTAATTGATTCATAAAAGGTCATATGTATCTATAAAATTAGTGGAGCACAGTAAATAGTTCATATAATATTTATTTTATTAATTTTAAAACCATTTATTCGGTTTACCTCTTAATAAAATAATTACTACAACATTTTTGTATAATTATTTTATATATTTATTTGTTGCATAAAAATTAAAAATAAAATCCTATGATGAAGATAAATCTATTAAATTTCACAATAATACTTTTACTCGAATTTATCTTCTTAAAATAACAATATTTAAATTTTTATATTTATTAAATTATGAAGGTGACAACTTTGGAATCATTTAAAATAAAATAATATAAGTGTCATAATCACTTTTATAAGGCTCCAAATGGTCAAATATTTTACCATTGGATGAATATGGTTTACATTTACATGAAAAATAAGTTTTTTTAGTGTTTTGTGCATTTTATGGTCACTATTAGTTTAATAAAAACTATATTCTTGATTTTTCACTAGATAAACAATTTCCACATCACTATTGTGTCACAATTAATGATAATTATTTAATCCCTAAAAATTATAAATAAATTCATATGATGTAGATAATTCTATTATATTTCTGTAGACTATTCATGTTCTATGTTTCATGAAATTTATCACTAAATTAAAATTATTATACTTATAAGATTTAAGAGAGTGACATGTTGTCACTTTCTTTGGTTTTAATAATAATTAAATTATTTTCATGGTCAAAAGTCCATAAAATGAATCTAATCCGACCATTATGTGATATGGGTCGACTTTTAGCCATAAAATAGAATTTTCTCATGTGTTAGGGTAATTTTATAATATTATATTTACCCTTAATTACCCGATTTACCTTTAACTATGGTAAATAAATTTTACCGTAGTTACTATTCATAATTCCCAAAAATAAAAAGTAGCCTATTAACATAATTTTTACCCACTGATTTCAAATATGGAATCCATTTTTCTAAATTCAATACACAGAAGTTGCAGAAATTAAATTAAAATTAATCCCGTTGTCGAAAGAAAATGAGTTTTTGTTTAAAACATTCCAAAAGATTGAATTGATTTAACTACGAATTCAAGGTAAAATCAATGATAATGGCATAAATTATTTTAAATGGTAAAAATATATTCTATTTATACTTTAAAACTATTAAATATTATAATTTAACCATATAAATTATTATGATGAAAAAAGTTTTTTTAAATTAAAATATAGCGTGTTTTAACTATTCATTAAAATATTAAAGTTATCATAAAAATATCAAAACATTATCCAATGTAAATTTTTATATCCTGATTAAAAAGAAGAAGTTTATTTTATAAAATTGAATTTATAAACATGTCAAAAACTAGATTTAAAGTGGGTGTCCCATCAAAAGGCAGCAAAACTGCATTTTTTGAAAAATACTTATTTTACCCGAAATATTTATTTTGTTCTTATACCATATTATAGAAAATTTGTAAGATGAATAATAATGTTATAAAATTAAAATTTTAGTTAATACTATTCATAATGGCTAGTTCATAATAATAATATAATAATATATCGTTGTTTAGTAAAACCCGGTATTGCGTACAACACACGCTGTCGAGGATGGTCGCGACTGCGTGTAATGCAAGCCAAGTTAGGGCTGCGTATAGTGAACGACTCCTTTGTTGTTTCATATAACAAAATCCAACCATATTTTATTAATACATTGAATATATATATATATACTCAATGTTGCGTAGAATAACTACTATCAAGCAAACTTGAAATTGTGTGTAACATGATCCAAGATTAGTGTTGCATATACTACAAGCTAATACGGTGTTGCGTATAACGCAAGATAATCTTGGGGTATAATACAAAAAAATACATCAAATAAATTAAAAATAATACTTCTCATAAAATCTCAGGGTGTTACATTCTACCCCCCTTAAAATTAATTTTTCCCTCAAAATTCGTCGGGGTTATAAATGGTTGACTACTTGAATGTTTATTTAATAGAAACCCACATACTAAAACTTATTTTTAAAAAGTGATGTATGAAACATAACGGTTACCCAAATTAACTCATCACTGGGTTTCCTCATTGGAGAACATAGGTGAAAATATGGATGTGGAAGAGAAATCTAAACATCAAGTTCTGATGGAGAGTGGTAGAGGACATGGATATGAAAAAGCCAACAATCACAAAGCCATAAATTTGTGATGATCTAAGGTACCATCTGATTCCTCGTATATAAGAGAACTAAGACAACATTTTTGGTTTTCAATATCATTTCCCTAAAGTTGAAAATATTGAATTAGAAGAAATACTTGCTTGATTTTGGTACAATATCACTGTTGTTCATGCTTTGAACAATTTTCCACTTCATATCTTAAAGAAATAAAGTTGAATTTGTTATTCGTGAAGTGTTAACAGATCATGTGATTGAATTATGGGTCATTCCATCTGTTTCAAACAAAAGGTTAGCAAAAGTTATCAAATATACATAAGTCCATCTATGGTGAGGTTAATCATATACGATTCCAAAAATGAACTTATACTTCATATATCATATATCTTAATAAAATAAAACTAGTTTCTACTAACCAGGGGCATCCTTTAGGCCAATGGTATGTGATATAGGCCAATCGCACTTCAGTTGTGGGTTTGATTCCCACAACCTTGTCCGACGCGATGGGCTTTCGTCCGTCCTGTAGGTTTTCCTTTTTCTAAAACTACATTACTATAACATCCCATCAATAATATCGAAAAATGTTCTATCCTTAAACAATACTAACTTATGTCCAACATAATACAGTCCAATCTTTAGGCTTATCTAAAATACTTCGGTCCAAGCTCATAGTATAAAGAAAATGATTACTTGAAATGTCACATAACAATCACATGAATGCCATCATTTATCCCCAATATATCATAAGATATATCTTGTTGGTCAAATTACAAACATGTGAATACCTTAATCATGTATTCTCTTTAAGAATGAATACCCATTGAACCTTAGTGAAAACATGAATGTTGTTAAATTTTAACACTTTATAGAAACCAAAATCCCAAAAATTCTATATACTCAAACCATAATATCAATTAGTCCTTATATCAGTCATGAGCTCATGAATAGAATCAAACATATCATTATCTTCTTATCCTTTCATTATGCGCATATCATCTACTTTCTAAAAATATCTGAATAACCTTTCATGGTTACTGGTACCATTCAACATATACTTTCAAATACTTTAGGAAAAACAATTGTGTAAAAATCCTTAGATGATTCTTTATTCCATAGTACCATACATTATTCTTTATAAACATACAATAATTCCACTAACTTCATAAACAACTGATTGAGCTTCAGCACTTATTTCATCTCATATATCATTTGTAGTCTCCTCATCATCATTCACATTTATACTACCCATATGACCATGCTGATTCTATTCATGAGATTTTCCCTTAGGGAATTGGTTTGTATAATGCCCATACATTCCACATTTAAAACATCTAATCATTGTTGATGTCGTAGGAATACCATTATCCTTGTCCATGGTGTTAACTGAACCTTTTCTTTTTCACTTACTGTCTTTGTGTCCTTCTTTTCCACACCCAAAGCATCTTCCAGTTCCTTTGAAACATTCTCCCTGATGCCTCTTCTCACATGATTTACATGAGGGAAATTGAACTTTCTTTTCTCTATGATCATAATGAAACTCCATCTTTCACATATTATCAGAGTCGGGAAACTTACCAAAGTTGAGATTATTGATCATATTATGAGATTTATGATTAGGAATAATAATGATGTTTGGACTTCCAAATCCCATTTCATTTGGTTTCTCATGAATATTATCATTCCATTGTCTGTCATATCCTCCATTATCGTGAATCTTCCTGTTTCCATCCATTTTCTAAAACCCAAAAAGAATAGTGTGAGAGGAAAATATCATGCTAGGGAAAACAACATAGAAAAGGGGGAGTACCCTCAATATCTAACATCTTAGGTTAAATTCTAAGATCATTACCATAGTTCTAGGACTATATCCTATATGTATACTTATCCTTAGGGACATCCCTAGAAATACCTTAGAAATATCTCTAGGGATCTCACTAACGTTTTCGCATCCTAGTTTCCAAAGGTTAACTAAACCTTTCCTCTAATACCAACTGTAGATACCCAAATCTTGACGTACATGGACAATACATTACTTTTGCGAAATAATTAATACATAACAAAAACAGACACACAAGTATCATAATAGTTTAGTGTCTTTGGAAACAAGGAATAAAATCTTCTAATCGTGGTGAAAGATCTTCAACATCTCCCAATAAAGGTCTTCCCATTTTTGTCTTACCTAAAACCTTTATTTATATCCTGGGGAAAATAAAACATGAAAGGGGTGAGCTCAAATACCCAGTAAGGGTAAACATAGAGAACAAAAAACAATCCATAAACATTTGAATGCAAAAACTTGAACATAAAATCTAAACATCATTATCTTGAGCAAAGACATGAATCTTGGAAGTATGTAAGGAATATATCATAAGGGAACATCAATCATGATAAAATATCATGGGAATAAAACATGTAATTGTGGAAACCATTAATCACATGATATGATTTCCATAGTAGCCAAGACATTGCTGCCAAGACCATCTTAGTGGACAAAGTCCCCTTCTGAATCGAGTTCACTCCTCGTTCCAGTCCTGTATTACTGAACCGGTTTAACTTGCCGTTCCAGCCAGGTCTATATCATGAGATATAAATCTTTACCCAATGCATTGGAGGGAGATATAGGTCCCACCCATCTCATATTGAAATCATTCTTTCGTGTGCCACAATATAAACATAAATCATTCATCATAACCCAAGAATAAAATGGGTTTCATAAACATCATTCCATCATAACGTAATCCATACAAAAAAATGGATATCATTTCATCATTAGAAAAGTGAAACCATGTAAATCATAGAGACATGATACTTGAAACATACACATGTGAAATAATGTTATCTTAGATGAAAATGGTTTTTGATAAAACACTTGAAATGAATTCTTGAGGAAAATATCCTTTATTCTTTAAAAATCATTTTCTTTTCAAAAAATGTCATGAAATTTTAAAAGAAAAGGATTTTTTTGAAAATAGTCACGAAATATTTTTAAGGAATCTTCATGAAAATAAGGCTTTATAAAACCAGAAAAATCCTTTCATGCCATATACGTTAAAAAAACATTCTTCTCATACTTTTGTCGGAAAAGTTAAAAAGTATCTTGTAGGGTAAATAAAAGAAAGATTCCTTCCATACCATGGGGTAAAAGTAAAAATGGGTAAAAAGGACTTTAAACATACATGAATACACTTTTATAAAACATGGACATGGATGATAGCAATAACCCCAGTAAATACTTACGAATAAGCAATCTCGGATAAAAATGAGATTTGCAAAATTATCCCTTACCGTAGGTCCGATATGCTTCGTACATATCCAAACCTCCTGTATAATGATTTAAATAATATCATTTACTTATTATAGAATCATATTTATTTTTATTATATCATATATGGTTCACTTATGACTTTATATTACCCGTTCTTTTGTAAATTCACGTTAAAGTAGCGTTTTGGGTAAAATCGTTTCATTTGTCGTTCTTGTTTTAACTTGTAATTATTCACATGATTACTTAGATCATTATTACTTACATACAGAAAGTAAAACATGATTTATATATAATATATATTCAGAATATATATATATAATGGATAGATAAATGGAAAGAAATACACCGTTCATGGAGACGGTAGGCCGTACGTACGCATGAACGCTGTTTTCGTTCGCCTATTGAATTGAATGGAATTAAGTACATGACATAAATATATATACACATAAATAAGGTAGCATTATTATGTCATATATTTCATTATTACTTATTATATATACTTTATAATCATTCTTGAATGGTTATCATGGAGAGTGAATCTCATCGCGTCGTGGAGACGGTATTCCGTACGTACGCATGAGCGATGATATCATTCCCATGATCGTGGAATTGTATTAAAGTGTATGTATAATATTACAGAATCAATATAAATTTACAATAATCATATATATTCATTACTTTCACCATTATACCCATCCAAGTAAGGTGGTGGTGGAAAATAGATTACACCACGGCGTGGAGACGGTATTCCGTACGTACGCACGCGCGGTGATTTTGTTTTCCATAGGATGGATAGATGGTGAAATATGGTTGTTTAATACTTATAATAAAATATCAGTATATGAGTGATACTTATGTTATTACTTTAAAATGAAACAACTAAATAAGAAGAATTGGAAGAAGAAATAAAGTTTAAAGAATCGGTAACAGACATTACGTCTTCTTTGAAGCGCCTCTTTGAGACCTCCACTTAGGGTACTAAAATTGGTCTTTGAAGAAGACCAGGAACTCTAGGATGTTTCTAGGGAATTGGAGAAGATAATTTGGTAGGGTTTGGAAGATATTGAAAGATCAAAGGGTTGTGAGGAGGAGAGGGAGGAGGTACCCTTTTATAAGGGTGGAGAGGGGCACCTTTGGAATTCTTAAAAATATTAATTTATAATAAATCTAACCCCACATAAAAACCTCAAAAAATGACTCATATTCTAATATTATATGATATAGGGTTGCAATATCATCAAAAAATTAAATTTATACATGTTTTGATCTTATTTTAAACCTTATCATTTTGATTTATCCTTATTTAATCTATTTAAGTTTATTTGTGGTAATAAAATTCTAAATTTTAAATGGTTATAAATAATCACTTATGTGTTGTTAATTTTCCATAATTGGATAATTTATGACATTTTAGACTATATAAATTTCAATTTATAAATTTTAAATATTTTTGTGATTTTAAACAATTTAATAATATGTTATTTTTATAAAATAACAATAGGGTCTATTTTGACACTATTCATTTATATGAGTTTCAATAAATTCTAAACAGAGGATATATTCAAACTAAAATATTTAATAGATTCATAAAAGGTCATATGTTTCTATAAAATTAGTGTATCACATTAAATAGTTCATATAATATTTATTTTATTATTTTTAAAACCATTTATTTGGTTTATCTCTTAATAAAATAATTACTACAACATTTTTGTATAATTATTTAATATAGTTATTTTTTGCATAAAAATTAAAAATAAAATCCTATGATCAAGATAAATCTATTACCTTTCACAATAATACTTTTACTCTTATTTATCATCTTAAAATCACAATATTTAAATTTTTATATTTATTAAATTATAAAGGTAACAACTTTGGCATCATTTAAAATAAAATAATATAAGTGTCATAATCGCTTTTATAAGGCTCCAAATGGTCAAATATTCTACCATTGGATGATTATGGTTTACATTTACATGAAAAATAAGTTTTTTTAGGGTTTTGTGCATTTTATGGTCACTATTAGTTAATAAAAACTATATTCTTGATTATTCACTAGATAAACAATTTCTGCATCACTATTGTGTCACAATTAATGATAATTATATAATCCTTAAAAATTATAAATAAATTCATATGATGTATATAATATTATTAGATTTATGGATACTATTAATGTTCTATGTTTCAGGAAGTTTATCACTAAATTAAAATTATTATACTTATAAGATTTAAGAGAGTGACATGTTGTCACTTTCTTTGGTTTTAATAATAATTAAATTATTTTCATTGTCAAAAGTCCATAAAATGAATCTAATCTAACCATTATGTGATATGGGTCGACTTTTAGCCATAAAAAAGAATTTTGGCATGTGTTAGGGTAATTTTATAATATTATATTTACCCTTAATTACCCGATTTACCTTTAACTATGGTAAATAAATTTTACCGTAGTTACTATTCATAATTCCAAAAAATAAAAAGTAGCCTATTAACATAATTTTGACCCACTGATTCCAAATATTAAATCCATTTTTAGAAATTCAATACATTAAAGTTGCAGAAATTAAATTAAAATTAATCCCATTGTCGAAAGAAAACGGGTTTTTGTTTAAAACATTGCAAAGGATTGAATTGATTTAACCTTCGAATTCAAGGTAAAATCAATGATAATGACATAAATTATATTAAATGGTAAAAATATATTCTATTTATACTTTGAAACCATTAAATATTATAATTTAACCATATAAATTATTACGATGAAAAAAGTTGTTTTTAATTAAAATATAGCGTGTTTTTACTATTCATTAAAATATTAAAGTTATCAGAAAAATATCAAAACTTTATCCAATGTAAATTTTTATATCCTGATTAAAAATAAGAAGTTTATTTTATAAAATCAAATTTATAAACATGTCAAAAACTCTATTTAAAGTGGGTGTTCCATCAAAAGGCAGCAAAACTGCATTTTTTGAAAAATACTTATTTTACCCAAAAAATTTATTTTGTTCTTATACCATGTTTTAGGAAATGTGTAAGATTAATAATAATGTTATTAAATTCAAAATTTTGTGAATAATATTCATAACGGCAAGTTGATAATAATATTATAATAATATATGGTTGTTTAGTAAAACCCGGTATTGCGTACAACACACGCTGTCGAGGAAGGTCGCGACTGCGTGTAATGCAAGCCAAGTCAGGGTTGCGTGTAGTGCATGACTCCTTTGTTGTTTTATATAACAAAATCCAACCATATTTCATTAATACATTGAATATATATATATATATACTCAATTTTGGGTAGAACAACTACTATCAAACAAACTTGAAATTGTGTGTAACACGATCCAAGATTAGTGTTGCATATACTGCAAGCTAATACGGTGTTGCATATAACGCAAGATAATAATGGGGTATCATACAACACAATACATCAAATAAATTAAAAATAATACTTCTCATTAAATCTCAGGGTGTTACATGTAAAAATTCAACCAAAATAATCAGAGGTGGAATTAGTAGTCAAAACCCCATAAGGGTATGATATTACACTCTCGTAGAATTTTATGGGAACATACTTCCTACAAATCTTTTCATTATTCATTTGGAATAATTTTATTCCATCCTATTCATGGATTTAATTTATCTACATAAATCCTAAATAAATTTTCATGGAAAGGAAGTTACATTTAATATTTCAGATCCTCCTATGATCATCCATCAATGTGATGATATGTTTGAACTTCTTGTGGAGATTACATCCAGTTTATGGGTCAAAATTCCCCTTAAAAAGGGTTGTTTAACACAAATGGTTAGGGATAAGATTGACATTGATGATATTCTTATTGTTTGGGATTTTGTGGATGTATTTCCAGAATATTTTCCTAGTATTCCACTAAAACATGATGTTGAGTTATCGACTGAAGTTGTTTATGATGCCACACCAATTTCAAAGGATCCTTATATAATGGACCCAATTGAGTTTTAGGAATTGAATAAGAAACTCCAAGAGAACCTTGATAAGGGATTCATTTTTCAAATTGTGTTAACTAGGGGTGCACTAGTTCTTTTTGTTAAAAAGAATGATGGATAAATGCAGCTCTGCATTGATTACCAGGAGTTTAATAAGATCAAAATCAAGAACAAGTATCCTCTTCCCCGTAATAATGATTTTTTTGATCAACTGTGCGAAGATCAATACATTTACAAGTTTTTCCTTCATTATGGATAACATCATTTGAGGGACAAGATGAAGGACATACCCATGCTAACATTATGTAAAAGGTACGATCACTGTGAATATATAGTGATGCCTTTTGGTCTTATTAACTCCCCTACTATCTTCATGGATTTAATGAATAGAGTCTTTAGAGATTACCTCCATATGTTTCTAGTAGTCTTTATAGATGATATCATTATCTATTTAACGATAAATTAAGGGCATTAAGATCGCTTGTGAATTGTACCAAATACACTAATGAAGGATAACTTTTGTTAAAAATTTATAAAGTGAATTTTGGCAACAGAAGGTTTAATTTTTGGGAAACATAATCACAATGTATGGTATAGAAGTAGATCCATAAAATAATGAGGCTATTGAAAGATGGTATAGACAAACCATAGTGACCAAGATTAATATATTTCTTGGTTTAGATAGATATTATCAACAGTTTGTGGATAATGTTTCCGAACTATCTAATTCTCTGGACTAGTTAACTTGGGAGGGTTTTAAGTTCCACTGGACGGATAAATGTGAGGAAAATTTCAAGGAACTAATTATAAGTTTCTTCAGTGCACCTATGATTACACTACCCTATAGTGGAGTAGGGTTTTTAATCTATAGTGATGCATCCAAGAAAGTATTGGGGTGGGTTCTTCTGCAAAATAACATGGTTACAACCAATGCCTAACAAAAATTGAAGATTCATGTGATAAATTACCAACTCATGATTTGAAGTTTGCAATAGTATTTTTTTTTCATTAAAGTTATAGAGTAAATATCTTTATTGGAAGAATTGTGATGTATATATTGATTATAAAAGTCTGAAATATATATTCACAAAGAGGGAGTTGAACATGCACCAGAGAAGATGGTTAGTGTTGATAATGGATTATGACTTCTCAATAAATTACCACCCTAGTAAATTGAATAAGGAGTCAAATGCTATGAGTCTAAAGGATCATTATATCTTATCTATGCTGAGGATCAAAAAAGTTTCAATATTTATGGATTTACAAAGGATAGATCTAGAAATCATGAAGGGAAAAATATTATCTTTATCAAATGAATGCTCAGACCTCTATCCATTTGATGATTAATGAGGCATATAAGGTAGATGAATAGATTCAAAATAAGTTTATAAATGTTATTTAGTTTAACCCTGATCAAGATGGAATGATAAGGTTCATGAATCATGTATGGGTTCCATCAAGGAAAAATTTGTAGAAGGATCTGTTAGAGGAATATCATAGTTCTTCATTCTATATTCATCCTAGAAGTACAATGATGTATAGGGACAAGAAATAATAATTCTAGTGGTATGTAATGAAGATAGATATCATGGAGTTTGTATATCGGTGTTTGGTATTCCAAAAAAGTTAAGTTTGAATAGAAAAAGACTAAAGGGATGTTGCATCCATTACCCATACCAAAATGGAAATCGGTGAACATCACTCTGGATTTTGATGTTGGACTGCCCAAAACCTCTAATGGGTTTAATGCTACATGGTTGGAAGTTGATCATCTTACTATGTCAACACACTTCATTGATATCAGGGATGATTTCCCTCTTGAACATATTTCCACAATATACATTAAGGAATTGTTAAGGTTTCATGGATTAACACATTCCATTGTATTATATGGGGATTTGAGGTTTACCTCGTAGTTTCGGTAAAGTATTCAGAAATCACATGATAAACAATTGAGTTTCTTCATTGCTTATCATTATAAAGTAGTTGGTTTTCCTTAAAGGATAATTCATACCCTAGAGGGTATGTTGAGATATTGTTCTTTGGATTTCAAATGTGGTTGGGATCAATACCTTCCTTTGGTTGAGTTTTGTTACAACAATATATTCCACTCAAGTTTTTAGATAGAACCATATGAATCTCACTATGGGATGAAATGTAGAGATACAAAATGTTGGGATGAGGTTGGAGAAAGAAGGAAATTAGGACCTAAGATTGCTAAATAAATGGTCAAGAAGGTTAGAACCATTTAGCTGTATATCCAGGTAGCTCAAAGTTGGCCGAAACCTTATACTGACAACCATAGATGTTATATATAATTTGAAGATGGTGAAAAGGTGTTTCTAAAAATCTCCCCATGGATGAAAGTTATGAGATTCAAGAAGAAAGGTAAACTAAACCCTATGTATATTTCCCACCTTGAAATTCTTGATCGTATTGGGATGAAATCCAATCACTTGGAAATTTCTACAAATCTCTCTAAAGTCCATTATGTATTCCATGTATCACTCATAAGGAAGTACATACATAACCATTAATATTTACTAAACGCATAGGTCATGCCTCTGGATCATGATCTTTCTTATAAGGAGGAACCTATTTAAATTCTGGACTAATCAGAGGAAGCTTACGAAAAAAGACCACTCACCTGGTTAATGTTTTGTGGAGAAATCTCCAGTTAGAGGAACCTATGTTTGAACTTTAGGATATGATGAAGCAAATGTATCCTCAATTTTTAACCATAGTGATGAATTTTGAGGGATAAATTCATTTTAAGGGGGGTATAATGTAACACCCTGAGTTTTTATGGGCCTCTTTTTTTTGAATAAATTTAAATTTTCATTCATATCTAGATATACACTTGGTCAAAGATTCATTTTTCATGCAAAAATAACATGGTGTAAGTTACACCCAAAACCAACTTGGCATATGTTCCATGCAACATCGACTTGGTGTATGATACATGCAACATTTAGTTGGAAGACGATACACACACCACTGAGCATCTATGAAACATCTTTTTTTGATTTCCATATTTAAATAAGGTAATTATTACCTTTCCATTAAACATAGTAATATTTATAGTAGTAACTAATTTTGAAATATTTTTTATAATTTTTTTATAAAAATAAAACATACTGATAATAAAACATATGATTTATAGTAACGTCCTTTTTGAGTTAAAAATAATGTTTTCTTGAATGGACCAATTTTAATAATAAATTTTATTTTATAAAAATTTATAAATATAATTTGATAAAATAAAATTAATTTTTGAATTCATATTTTTGAAAATATAAAAGGGTGAATATTTGGGATTTATATGAGAAATGTCATTTTTGATGAATAGTGAAAAATAATACTTTTCAGTTAAAAACATACATTCTGGTATAATTAATTATTACTCATAATTGATATTATAAAATAGTTTAAAGGTAACATTAGATAAATATTACATCTATTAAAAGAATTTAATTCATTAGTATCAATTTCAGTTTGAAACTAAATATAAAATCTTAACAAACTTTTGAACTTTTGTCATATTTTAAAACCCCATTATTTCGTCCCATCTATGGGGTTAGAGGTAATCATAATTTTTTCGCTTCTATTATATGAGTTTAAAAAATATGACATACACCATTGTACTCAATCTAATATTTATATTCTAAAAGACTATGCTAATTTTTTACCAAAATTATTAGTAAAAGTGATTAAAATTTATCACAATAGTGAAAGCAAAATTAAACTTAATTAGGGACTACAACTTAAAATTAAGGGCCCAAATGACCGAAAAACTTGTCCAAAACCCATTTTATGTCCATATTTCGTCCACAAACCTTCTATTATTGAGTTTTTTTAAATTTTCATGCCTTTTTAGGTAAGAAAATGTGAACACCTAACTCGTTTCTAGAAATTCCAAATGAGTCATCTTTCTTCCATATAAAAGGCCACCAACTCTATCCATTCCTTACACCTCTCAATCCCTTTATGTTCATAAAATATATACCAAATTATCCTATCAAAAATCCTCCCTTAGACCGTGAATCATTTCATTGGTTAGAAATATTATCACGGAATCATTTTGACAAAAACAAAAAGGAGTTACCCTATTAAGAGAAAATGTCTTCTCTCAAGATCCTTTCATTTATTTTATATCTTTACCCACTACAATATATTATTACATTATTTTTTAAAAACACCAGTATCCAACATATTATAGTATTTTTTTTTGAAAATTTTCTAACCAACAGTTATACACACCTTCATCTAATGGATGTTGAACATATTGTTTCTGTACACGACAAACTACTTCCTCACAAAATGATGATTATTCATTTATCCTTTACAACCAATCATGGAGGACATTATGATATAAACACTATTTATATATGTAATATATTATATATATTATGTATTTAAGGTTATGAATTCATTTTACAACACAATTATATCTCATTTCTATTTGGTGTTAGTATGATAGTCTCGTTTGAGGAAGCGTGGACTACCACCCCCTTTAAGTGATTTGATTCGTTCACACACCACATGGAATGTATTAAGGATGATTTTAATGTACATATATGATATATATGACATATTAATTCTTCTAGAATAATTATATATATAATATATATATATATATATATATGTGTGTCATTTTCATACACTCTTTCAATATGGTAATAAAAACGAAAAACAACGTTCATGCACATGTACGTCACATTGTATCCACAAATGGTGTATTCCATTATGTACTTCATTATTCTGTAGATTATTATAATATAAATATACTGAATATACATGATATTTATATCATTTTATACATTCTATAATCGTGAAATAATAATAAGGTTCAACGATGTAACAAATTAAGACACATGTGAAGAATAAAGCGAATACAACCCGAAGTGAAACACTAACATAGGATTGTAAACAGCAGGTAATATAAGGTCATATTAAAATAATATATTTTAATATATAAAATAATATTATTCTTTAAAATATTTAAAATAATTTTTTTTGTTATATAGGAATCCTGAGCGATTACATAGAGAGTTGAGAAACAAAGTAATGGGATTTCATATCACTTTTTATTTCTATGAGATTCATGTTATGATCACCACTCTTTCTTTTCTATGGTATAATTACATCCCATTATTTTATTATATTTATATTTTAATTAAATTTATAGTTATTCACATATCCAATCTATGATCCTTATTTCATGGGTTATAACATTCAAAAGTTACCAAATTGGTACAATAGTTTTGTCTCAATTATCATTCTTTGTGACTCATGTTTTGTTGTGCACCTAAACTCTTTTTGAAGGTGTATATAATTTGATTCTACATTTTATATAATTAATATCCTTATTTTAATTATATATTAATCTTATGTAATTTAATTTTCTTACATGGAGAGTATGATCCCATGTTACCATGTTATAAGAGTTTATTGAGACAATCTCCTCATTTTTTTGAGATTGTTTATATTTATGCTTCCTTTAATGAAATATTATGATAAATAGTTCAATAATATTCATGAGTTTCCTTATCCTATATTTATTCATCATATCCTCATATTTTATTACCATTTTCCACTCTTTGGTACTTATGATAATGTTTTTATTAAAATCCGACCACCTATCTTTGTAGTCAGAAATCTATTGTATTCTTTAACCATATTTTCAAAAATATTTTCAAAAGATACCTAATGATAATTAATAAGGAAGAATGAATTTTAATTTTTTTGTTCTCTTAAAGGATTCCATTATATGTTTCAATGATATTTTAAAATAATAATGTTTTAAAAAAGTTTTTGCTAATAAAAATCATTTTTCAAAGAAGACAGTATATTTTCATAAAGAAATGTTTCTAAAAGATATTTTAAAATTATTTCACATATAATAAAACATCAATTCATCTTACTCCTACATTTATGGGGAAATTAATCAATTTTTCCATTCATATTATTTCTCTGAATGTAATTTTTTTGATGACATGATGGTTATGAAGATCGTTTCTCTTTCAGAGGTTTTATTCTTTTGAAACCCACTACTTTTCATAGCTTATGCTTGTGATGAAATGATTTTTGGCACCTATCTATTTCAAAACATTATGTTTTGTCTACATGTTTATGCACCCTTTTCATTTCATGGGTTATGATATGTTTATGACTTTGTGGTACAAGTATGCATGATGTAATTATGTGACAGTTGAGGCTTATATCTCCATCCAATGCATTGGGTAATAATTTACATTTAATGAGATAAAACTAGGCTAAAACCAGGGTTACTCAGTTTTGTAATATAGGGATTTAATGGGGGTTACTCAACTTAATAATATGGGGCTCGAAATAGGGTCACTCTATTAAGTAATATAGGGCTAGAATGGGGGTTACCTATTTATGTAAAGGAAGTTTTCCACTAATATGTTCTTGGTAGTGATGCCCTTGCTACTATGGAAGTTAGTATATGCCTACGTGTTTCCACAATTACATATCTTATTCCTATATTATTATTTAATGTAATATTCTCTTTATTTCATTATGAATCATGTATTATGAATTTCCAAACATTATTCCATAATATTTGATATGTATGGTATGATATTCTATTTTTTTTATAACATTTTCATACCCTTAAGATCATGTTTATACTTACATGTCTCCCTTGTTTACCCTTACAGAACATTTTTTTCACCCCTTTTTATGTTTCCTTCCCTAGGTTGTGATGATATATAATATGTATGAGGTGTCTAAGAAGGGATCCAATCAAGAAGATACTAGTGGGAGATAATGTAGCTCACTTATGTATCAGTGTTTATGTATTCCTTATTTCCAAAGGCACTAGACTAGAATGGTCTTCTTGCATCTGTTTGTATAATGTTTATGTATTCTGTAAAAGTTATATAATGTTAATGTTGTAAAATATAGGGTCTCTATAAATATAATGTCCTAAAATAATTCAATATATTTAATATTTTAATTAAATTATTTATATATATATTGTAATTCACGCTGAATTGAGTTATCTTGTGACTTTGTTTGGTAGTTTTTGTTACATGTAGGATCAAGTTTTACCGAAAAATAGTGTATTGATAAGATATTGATAATTTTAAATTATAATATAAAACCTAACCATTAAATTTATTGTTATAAATATGAATAAAAAACTTATGGAAATATATTGTTTGATTCACAGGTTATCAAATAAATAGAAATAAATATCAAAATCAATTAAATATGTATGAAATATTTTTATAAAGAATTATATGTATGCATCAAAAATATTTTTATTATAATTAATTAAATTAATTACTATTAGTGAATAATATTAATGAAATATATATATTATATATTCCATATTTGTTTTGACATTAATCCAATATATTTGATAGGCATAAGAAAATAATAAACCTAATTTTACAAATAAACACCTATATATTTATAAAAGTAGTTTTAATTCCTTTTAATGAAAAACCAAATTGAAATATAAATTTTTTAAATTTTATAAATTTAATAGGTATAAATAAACTTATGTTTTTAAATCATAACACCAAAATTATCTTAAGTTTATTTTCTGGTATTTTTCTATGAAATTTCATTATTTGATGAATAGTAAAAAATACATAATTTTAATGGAAAACTGGGTTTTTGTCCAATTTATATATATAGGTAAATTATATTTTCAATTTATATTAAATTCATGTAATATAAACTATAAATAAATTTCATATTGAAATTATATATTAAAACATAACAATTTTTTGAACATTTTATTATAAAAAATCACTTTGTCTTCCCGTATGTGGGATTAATTTTGAATATGGAAAAAGGGATTCAATATTTGAAATAATAATAATTTATAATTTATAATAATATCAAATTATTTTTTGACCAAAAATATTAGTGAATGATGTTTAAATTAATTACAACTATTATGGTAAAATTAAGCTTAACAAGGGATTAATCATTAATCATAATGGACAAAATTATATAAAAACAAGTCCCAACCCTATTTTATATCCATATTTTGACCTTATCACCAATTTAATAAAATATGGACCTTTATTGGAGTCACATGATGTACGGGAAACCTCAGAATAGTGCTTACCTTTTTATATTTACAAAAATGCCACTCTTCATCCACTATAAAAAGGCACTCAGTCCTCCCATTTATTCAATCTTCTCAAGCCCTTTGGCTTGCCCAAACATTGATAAAATATTATACTATAATCCATAACTCCAAAAAGAATAATATATTTTGGGAGAAAGGAAACCAGGTAAGTCTTTTGGTATAATCCAAAAGTATTTACCCATATAAGAGGTCATGTTTTTGAACAATCACATTTTTTTCATTTACTTCTACACCCCATCAATTATTTTTAAATCTTGCATATAGAATAACCCAAGAATATTCAATATGATGATAGTTTGTTATTATAATATTTTCAAATACACTTCCACACACATCCATCAAAATAGATATGAAGTCATCATTCGTGTGTATGGTGGACTACCTCCTCCCGAACATATGTCATTCGTTCATCCATTTAACATCATTTAAGATTGGAAATAATGATGGATTTATAGTTTATATTAAAGATATATAGTATTTATAATTTATTTAATATTCTCTAAATTTTATATTACACATACCTTTATGCACTCCATTTGTGGGAATATGATAACCTCATTTTTGGATGTGTGAACTACCACTTCCTCAGTGTGATGTCATTCATTCACACTATACATAGAATTAATTAAGGTTTATTTTAGTAAATATGGGCAATATATACGACATTGATATGATACTATAATTATAATATATGTATATATATGTATATGATACATATCATTTACTTTTAATTAATTTAATATGAAAATGAAATGGAAGTTGCATTCATCCGTATATATAACCAACCGTCTCCATGAATAGTTAATTTAATTTATTATCTCCAAATATAAAGGATTATTATAAATAAATTTGTAATGGATATATATGATATTTAAATCATGGTTTACAATCATTATATGGCTAAATCCTGATCTAAATAATAGGAACATTATGCAATAATTCAAAACATACTCGAAAAACAAGGCAGTGAAAACCCAAAATAGTGAATAAATGAAAGATTGTTATCAAACGAGAAATGAAATATAATAAAAAGTTAATATATTATATTATAAATATGGTTATGGTTATTTTATAATTTTATAATATTATTAAAACTGATATAATGGTAGTTAGATGATGTTTACCCAAATGGAAATGAATGTTATTGGATTTTGTCTCAATTTACGTTCAATTTAGAATTATTTGTTTTTATGCACCAATTCACTTTATTTCAATGTATATATTACGTTCTTGTCTTTTAATATCATTATTAACTCTTAATTAATGGTATTCTAAGTTTCAGTTTGAATTATCTTACCCAAGGTGTTTATCTTGAAAATTACCAAGTGGTAAAAGTTATATGAGAAATTTCACTATATTTTGTAATTCATAACATTCTATGGAAACAATCACCTTATTATAATGATCTTTCATTCTTAAATTACCTAAATACCCACATTATTGGTTTATTGTTATTATAATTTCTTAAACCATATACCACTTTAACATACGGTGCTTACTATGATAGTTATTTGATTATCTATGGAATTATTGATAAATCCATATATTTAATTCAATATCGATTTTTAATAAGACATATTATATATTTATTAAATTTATTAATCAATATGATGAATAATTTGGATAGGAAGTGATGGGTTGGGTGCAGATATTATATATCCACTAGAATCATTGATATGTTCTAATGAGACAAATATGTTGGCCAAATTAAATGGGTTTCTACCCATAGTTTTAAACATTCTTTTGAAAGGTCTTGACAATATTTAGTTTGATGTTCCTTAGACATGAAATAAAATAATTAAGCATTTACTTCATATATATTTCAGTTATTGTTGTTATTATCCATGATATTTTCATATGATAAAATCTATAAATTCATTTAAAGATCATTTTATGGATTAATTGACATGTGTGTCAGTTATTTACCTTTCTTTATTTATTATTACTTTTCCAATTATTTAAATGGAAACTTTTATAAGTTAATTACCTTAGAATATTTATTTTATCTTATTGATTCATTATTACATCCACTATACTTAACCTTATTGAGAATTTTAGCTCACCCTTATTATGTTTCCTTTCACCATGTTATGAAGGGAATCCTTTGAATGAGTTTCATGGTTTTTGATATTTTAATTATGTTTTTATTTTTTTTATTTTCCTAATATATGATGGGTATCATGTATGTAATCTATTTTTCAAAAATAGTGAAACTCTTCAGTCCTTTGGGTTCTGAAGCTTTTTTCTATGCCAATGTCATAAAGTAATACACCGGAACTAGGCTTATGGAGCCAAGGTGTTATAGAATACACATTAGTATCTTATTTTTCCTTGCTATCTAGATCTTTTTATTTTTTCATGACTTATAATAGAATAAGTGTGGGGTAGTAGGTTGTTCCATGGTGTGAAAGTGATGAAGTGTATTGAAAAAGTTAAAATGTGAAGTATTATAATTAGATACGGTGGAAATGTTTATAAATTTATTTTCATTGAGATTTATTTTCCACCCTGTATATAAATATTGAACAATGAAAAATAATGATAATATAATTTTTGAAAAAATAGAATAAAATGAAAAATCACTTGAAAAAGAGAATTGAGGAAATGACGGTGTTTACTTAATTTTTTTTATGATTATAATTTGAGATCTATGATATGAGGAAGATCAGTTTTGAATGATATCATGTTTGGAGGATTAGTTTTTGAGCTTTATAAAATTTATCATATATATTACTTTATAGTTTAACATCATTTTTTATCCTTTTTATATTTTACTTCAATTTTTTACCAACCCTCAATCTTAGATTCATTTGATAGTTTTATGAAATATCTGTTGTTTAATTTGATATTTTCATTATGAGGTGAGGATTGAGAATATTTTTAAGATTACAATTAGGATGTTTTTACTCAATGTTTGATAATAACTCTAGAAATTTGTCCTTTTAGTGGCAAGAGAATATTTTTATTTAAAGGTAGATCACTAGTGGAATACACACAAATAATGAGTAATAAAATGTAAATGGAAGTTTAAAAAATATCTTAAATTTAGGAGGAAAAGTAAAATTCATGGATGATATTGATTATTAAAAAATGTGATTTTGAAAAAATATTTGTTATGTGACACATGAATCTTTATTTTTTATGGATAATTTTTTGATTTTATTGACTATAATGTTTAAAAAATGTTATGATATGATTCATTTGTGATATTTTGATATTGTATGCTTGAGTAAAAACATGAGTTTTTGTGTGGGAGGATTAGATATCGAGAAATCAATTCTTGGTTTTTATTAATTATATTATTTATTTATAAAATATTTTAACCTTATTCCCATTTATTTTATGGTATTGAATTTATTTTGGATTTTTTTTAAAATAAATTGAGAATTTAAAGTCAGGGAAAAACTTGGTAGAGGGAAAATTATATTTTGAATTGGAGTTAAAAATATGTACATACCAAGCCTAAGATAATAGGATCAAGGCCAGTTAGGGTTGATGACTAGCTCAATGATGGTTCCTAGAAGAGTATAATAGAGGAGAAAGTATCATAGCCTAACATGGTGTAGAAATAGGTGAGAGGAAATGTTTACAGTGTGGGGGTGGTCCCATGGGAGGAAAATTATGTTTAATGTCATTCCTTGAATTATGAAACCACCATTGATATAGAGTAATTTTAATATGTGATTTGTGAAAGGTGGGAAACTATTTATGTAATATGATGTGCTCAGTTCCCGGGAGTGAAATGAAATTGCACCAATCATCGTCCCTATGACTAGGATTTCTTATAACCTACCTATAGATTACATGCAACAATTTTGAAAAACTATGGATGCACTATAGGAATATTGAAGATGGAATGATTCGCATATATTAGGCACCCATATCATGGAGTACATCATCGAAGGAAGTACACAACCATGAAGAAATGTTCACTCAATGTTTAAATAATTGCGTCTTGGTACCCCCAAAGGTGGATTAAATATAGGATTTTATATCCTATGTAGGTTTTTTAACTTGTCCATGACATTGATATTGATGATACGTGATATGAGTTTTTATTTGTTTTTATTTATTTTTTAAATGTGTGTAGATTATGTTTTTTAAAGTGTTCTTGAAAGGTGGTAGGGGTGCCTCGCTTCATTCCCCCAGATCAGTGATTTGGAAATGGTGGTAGGGGGGAACATTTCTTTTATGGTACAAGTGAAAGGCAGAACCCCCTTCATCATTTCACTTAATTCCTTATAAAAGGACAACCCCCTTCCTCTTAAATTAAAAATCCACCCTTCACTCTACATTACAACCTCTCTCTCTCTATCTAGAAGAAGTCGTCTTCACGCATGGTGGGTCCAGTGGCCTAAAAAAAGTCTCAATTTTTTGAGAAGCATCATTTAGAGGTATTCATTCTAATTTAATTAAAATTTATTTATTTATTTAACTAAATTTTTTTTAGTTATTTTAAAATATGTTATTTATTAAGTAGTTTAGATTGTTATATATAGTTTAGAAATAATAGATATTGTTTGTAATGATTTTTCATATAATAAATTATGATTAAGTTAAGATTATATGGTGATTAATTATTGATTATGTATGGATCAAATTACGATAAAATATTATTGTGTAATGATTAATGATTAATTAAGGAATGAATAAAGAAGTAATGATTAACTATTGATTGAGTAATGATTAAAGAGTAATTAAGTAGTGATTAGTGAATGATTAAGTAATGATTAAATAATGATTAAGGGATGATTAAAGAATGATTAATAGATGATTTAAGAATTATTAAGGGATGATTAAATATTTTTTAAGGGATGATTAAAATTTTATTAAGGGGTGATTAAAGATTGATTATGGGATGATTAAAGAATGATTAAGGAATTATTAACCAATGGTTAACTAATGTTTGAGACATGATTAACTATTGATTAAATAATGATGAACTAATGGTGAACAAATGATGATCAAATGGTTAACTAATTTGTAAGTAATGGTTAAGTAATGATTACTGTTATATTTTAGGATATATGAAAATGTTTAAAAAATTTGGTAGCATAATGATTTTATGGTTATCTATGAAATAAAATTCCTGTCAAGTTACCAACAAGTGGATGTGGCCCTGGCACAAATTTACCTATGGGTAACTGCTGAGGGATATGCTTCAGATGATTCATATTTTTTTATAAACAACTACAATAATTTGTGAATGATTAAATTTCTTACAAAGAAAAAATAGTATCATATTTTAGGATATAAGAATATGTTTTCATATTTAAGAATCATAATGATTATATGGTCAACCCTCATTGTGAATTGTAATTGTAGAATATTATGGAAAGTGAGTTAAAAAGAAGAGAACACCAAATAAGTTTAATTATCATTGATAAAATGATAATTATGATCATATAAAGTGAAGTGGATAAGAAAAAAAAATTAAACAACACATGAATGATTTAAAAAACACAATAAATACATTGAAAATTTTAAAAAGAACATGGTTTTGATTAGGTGTGCCTCACTTCAGATGTGAGGTAAAATCCGGTTTATTTTTAATTGGTAGCATACTAGAATCTTCTAAAGATATGTAATCAACATTTGAATTTTCAAATGTTTTTGGTCTTATAATGACATCTAAGATGAAATATATATAATTTAATTATAAAGACAAAATATTTTTAAAATTCAAAAGTTATGTACGTCACATTAGAAGATGTTATTAAGATGTCAACTATAAATAAGATGTATTTTATATCATGTACAATGTGAGGGTCATCTCATCCATCCAATGGCCATTTGAAAATGTCAAGGTATTACTTTTATGTTTTAAATCATTCATGTTTTATTTAATGTGTTTTTTCTCTATCTCTTCACTTTATGGGATCATAATTTTGATTTTATCAATGATAAATAAACTCATTTGACATTTTGAATTCTTTTTTACATCAGTTTCCAAAAAATTATATGGATTATATTATAATAAAAATTTATATAATGAAACATTAGTATCATATTATTGGGTATAAAATGGCATTCTAAAATTTCAATATAATAAATACTATATAGTCCACCATGATTGTAAATATTAGTTACACTATCTGAATATTGATAAGAATACATTTTTTTATGTAGAGAGGCATCTTTTACTGTGTGTACTACTATGAGGAGGTTATTTAAACTGATTACGGAGATTCTTATATCACACAACCAAAAACAGTCATTAGTACAACTGATTTTGTAACCCTAAGTGAACTTCAAGGCAAAATTCCTGGTTCCTTAAATATGCGACCTAATCTAGAGATCAAGTCAAAGAGATATAGACACATGAAATTCTTGGCTACACTGTGGCATCTAGGTTGTGCATTGGTTGTTGATGTATAGTGGTACCAAGAAATAAATTTATCTTCCCAGTAGTTAGATGGTACCATGATGGAGTTATATGTTGATGTTTCCACTGTTCAACAACATCATCAAATTTTACAGAGACGTAGACTTACAAGAGTGGTTAAATAAAGTCCGAAACATGAAACAATGGTTATTAAATATGATGTGGAAGAAGAAAACATAGATGATATACTAGATATACATTTAAATACAACATTCAATGAAGTTTTTTGTAATTATGGAACATATGGTGACAACATTGAAGATGAGGAGGGAGCAGGGAACGTTAGAGAGGAAGTTTCTAGAAATTCATTTGTCTAATAGCAGCCTAGACCCACAATAAATCATCCACCACTCTTTTCATCTTGGTTGAAAGTAATGACACATCTACCTATATTCAACTACAATGTTCTCAAACATGCAAACAAGTTTCTTGGAGTTGTACTAGATATGTTTAGTGAGATGAAAACAAGCATATATGTTGGATGGGATTTTCCAAGTTGATATGAATTAAAAAACCTACTAAATAGATTTCACATTGAGAGGAATTATAGATATATAGATTAGAAATCATGCCATAATAAATTCATCATATGACATTAAAAGTAAGAGGATGATTTTAGATTCTTCTTGAGGGAGATTTCGAACATTGCATTTGGAGGTTCGAAAATATTGAGGATTGATGTAGCTCATCATTGATTTCATCCAAGCCTGAAAGAATATCATACATCATTATATGCTGAATTCATGCCATCTATTGTCATATTGTCATTGATATGATTAATACATTCAATGATGTTCCTATAGCTCTTGTGAAAGAGAGGATACAACAAATAGTCGGTTATAGGATTTACCATAATAAGGCCTGGATGGTGAGAAGAAGGCAATTGTGATGGAATATAGTGATTAAGATGACTCGTATTTCATGTTTCCACAATTACTAGCTATACTAAGACACAAAAACCATGTTTTCTTCCATCTCCATATGACTGAACATGTTTCTCAAGATAACTAACTTGATTCATCTCTTGTTCAATTTTAGCAGTTATTCATCAAATTCCTCCCATGTATATCCACAATTAATTATAGAAAAGAGTTCATTTAGATTGATGGAACATTTCTATATGGTAAATCCGAGGGTTTATTTTTGATTATGGAAACCCTAGAAGGAAACCATTCACCTCTTCCACTTGCCTTTTCTATTATGGAGAAGGAAAACTATGAATCATGGAGTATGTTTTTTGCATGTATCATTAACCATTTCACCCACATTAATAGTGTTCGTTTGATATATAATCATGATTGGGAAATAATTGAGGAAATAAATGTGGACCCTAATACATGTATACCCCCAAATTCATATAATCGGTACTGCATTAGACACATTTCTAGCAATGTGAGGAAGACATTCCATAATAAACCTATGAAAAATGAAATCATGAGAATAAATATGAAATGAATTTATTATTTCTTACTATTTCAACGTAAAGATAAAATAAATTTATGTGAAACATGGTCACTTATATGTATCATATGATCTGGATCAACGGTGGTTTGAAGAACAATTCAAACAAAAATTCAAGGCTAATCAAGAAGTGTATGATTATATGATGCAGATTCTGAAATAAAAATTGACATTGGTATATGACGGGGAGAAGAGGTATGGAAACATGACCAAAAACATGGTGGAGTGAATCAATGGGGTATTCAAGGGGATTCACATGTAACCTATAATAATCCTAGTTCATGAAGCATTATATCATTTCATGAAGTATTTTGTTGATAGACAAAAACTAGACCTAGATGGAATTCATCAGGGGAAATGGTAAGAAATGTAATTTCAATGAGAGATTGAAAAGAACATCGAATAAGCTTCCAGTTATCATTTCTTCCTTTTCCATTGAGAAAAATATTGATTTTAAGTTCATGAGAATTTAGAACCCATCACAAATAGAATCAGTCCAAAAATCGTGGTATTACTAGAAGTAAGGAAATGCCAATGTGGAATCTTCCGGGACTTATGGTTTCCATGTGCACACACCATCACTACATGTGTGTCTGTGAAGATATCATGGGATGAATATGATGATCTAGTGTACCAGATGGAAACCATTACTAAATATTATGTAGCACCATAGACACCAATTAGGTAGTTTCGATATTTCCCAATTCCAAGAGGCGAGCTGATAGTGATACCCGACATTAATATGTTCCACAAACAAGGGAGACCAAAGTTGAGTAGGATGAAAAATGAGATGGATTGGGCTCATGAATAAAGTAAATGATTGAGATGAACAATATGTTATCACAAAGGTGATAACCAAAAATGATGCCCAAACATTTTTTCGATTGAGTTCGCACTCTCATCCATAATGATGTATTGTCTCTTATTTAATCTTATAATATAGTTAATTATATAGTGTTATTATAAGATTCTTATTTTTTAGACTTTTCTAACATCGCTAAAAACTTTTACCATCAAATAACAATATTCCCTTCATATTCACACTAAATGGAATATGGATAGTGAATTTGAGGTGACATAAACACATAATCAATATATCCATGGTTAAACTATAAAGAAAACATGTGAGAAAATAATCATGATACATACCTTCTTGTTGGAAATCATACATAAATTACAAATCACACCATTTTCAAGAAAAATTTTAGTTAATGAAGTAAAAATATAATATATATATTAATATATAATACCATATATTATAAAACACCATTTTCTTGTCAAAAACATATCTGAAAAACAGTTTAGTAATATGCATTGAAAAACATGAAGACATTACATTTTCTTATGGTAAAAAATAACATCATAAAAAATGAAAATAAACATGTCATATATTACATTCTACAAGTCATAACATTCTGGTATCCATAACATTATACATACATTTTACACTTATAACTCATTTATTTTTTACATACATATGGATGATACCATAATACTCATTGATCAAGCTCTGCATGTTTCCTAGGTTGTGCTAGGTGACGATGATGTTTGAGGGATTATGGTGCATCGAGCTCACCATTTTCATCTACACCACCTCCACCTACCATTATACCATAACTGCACCATGATGGATTTTTTAGAATTACAGTACCAAATTTCACATTTCTTAGTCATCACCTAATTATTTATCTCATAGAGAGGTGGAGAATAGATACAAACAAATTCCACCTACCTGAGGAAGATATGACCATCATCTTTAAGGATGTGGCAATGCTTCTACAACGTTCTATTTAAGGGGGGATCTATTATCAGACCCACCTGTTCATCTAGTCATGGCCATATTTAGTTATTATTAGGCATCATCATTTGGGATGACCAAAGGGATATAAATGGTGGACCAATATCTAGGACCTAGTTGGAGGAGCAGTTTGGACATATACCTGATGATGCTGATGAGTAGAATATCATGATTTAGGCCCCTACAGATATATTACACATCATTAGAGGGACATAGTGTGTTGATCACTTGAGGAAGTACATCCACATGATGTATCAAAGTCTACAAGAGGACTTTGATTGGGTTGTGAATTATAGCTAGGGATCGACCTACTTAGTAAACAAATATTGATAATTATTCATGGTATATCACAATGACCGCATAGATCTTAGGAGATGCATTATCCCTCTTCATATGTGTGCATTGGAGGCCATCCATTCATTCTTCCCTGTACTTACTAGTCTAATGCTACCAAAAGGGGTGATGGATGATGCTCTATGTGGAAGCTGGTATTATCACTCACCTCTATTTGTTTCTAATTCTAGAAGAAGTTATTGAATTTAATTTCTTATTATTCAACACTTTCTATTTTTCATATTACAGGTGGTGTTAGAGACATAGATTCATCATGGTTACGACACACTATTTTGGTGTATAAAGCCTCAAAGAATACAGTCTCTTAACCAAACGTGAAATTATATACAATCTATCACAATTTAAAAAATTTAATAATAACCTAATTTTTTTTTTCATAAGTAGATTTTTTTCAAAAGGTCACATGTCATTTCGGAATACAAGAATTCCATTCTAGGATATAGCAGACCAGTTTCTAGTATAATTCATAGCTGGAATTCCTAATTCTATGGGTCTAGTGTCTCTCATTAACTTCCATAATATTGAGTAGCAGTTTCTTAACAGATTCATGCGATAGTTTGGTTGTGTTCAGTCAATTTCATTATAGCCAAGACAGATACAAGAGCTTCATCGTGTGAAGCAGACAGGGAGGTAGGATGAGGATTGGTGTCGAGTACATGAGGAATATCTCAAGCTATGGGGAAGATGTGTAGAGCTTCATATCCAGGTTGTACATATGATGTGATTCTATCCTTAAAATCAGGTCATATATGATCCATGGTATACACTGAAGTCTATACAGTATCTTACCCGACCTGGTAGAGAGCATTATAATATGGTAAGTCAGTAAATTTCCATTACATTGTTTATTGAAATAGTTTCTAATTCATTTTGAATCACTTTATAGTGTACTCACTCAGAGTATAATAATAACATGAGTGATTTAGATGCGGAGTGGGTCCTTCTCTAAGGAGCCATGCTGCATCACTGTAGGTGAGGTCATCTTATCGTGTGACTCACAAGTGTATCTTCAAGAGTCTATCACAGAGAGTAGAGGTTCGTACTCTGGAATATCAACCAAAAAGCTGATGATGATGAGGATCAATTAAATTGACTACATAGACCATGTCATCCTACACGTGATCCCTCACCAATTCTACAGGAAGAGTTCTACCCTCTAGTAGTCCAACCTCAGCTGATTATGGATGTTAATCAGGTGGCATGAGATTCATCTTACTTGACATGATATCCACAGTTCTCTCTATCTTGGGGTCCATATACAACGCAACCATGGTTTCCCACAATGATGAAGGCAGGTACTTCTACTACCTTAGTGGGAGAAGGATTGATAGCACAGTACGACATGCAGTGGACACCTCCTCCCATGGACACATAGGTGGAGCATGCGATGGTAGACATTCCAATGTATAATTATCAACCCCCTCCAGGTCATTAGACTCCACCCCAAAACTGAGCTTGATGGTCTCGATATGGGAAATCCCTTCACAAACCACAATGTGGGACGAAATATCCTCCCCATATATATTTATTATACATGTTCATGTATATGTTTTTTATCTATTGAAATGGAGATATTGTTATTAATATCAATGATTTTTATTAAAAAATGAAAAGGAAAGGAATGTAAAAAAAATATTATAAATACCATTTTAATGGTTTAAAACAATACTAAAATTTATATTTAATAAAATTTGGATTTTGTTAGAACATTATAGATTCAAACTAACCCTCTTGTTTAATTATTTTTCACCAATAACAAGTCAAAATCTTTAGTGACCAAAATTCTTTTATATAAAGGGTTATATAAAAAATATATTTAAGTTTTCTTAGTATATCCTATAAAGAGACACTTCATGTCTTCAGGGACTACTTTTGTTTCATAGTAAGTCCTTAAAAATTGTCTCAAATACCCATACATGCATGTTTGGAAAAAATGTTTCCTTTCCAATCCATATATAACCAGTATGAGATACCATTTGAAACTTTGTTTAGCACATGTTTTTGTGTGTATGTTGGAATTTTTAATCAGTGTCTCTAAAATGATAATTAAATACTTGAATGAATCATCATCGACCACAATTTGTACCAAATTCTAGAAGCTTGATAGCCCTTTAAACTAGTCCACCAAATATGTGTTTGGTTATTTTTCCTTGTAAAAAAGTGTTACATTTTTCATTTAGTTTTATATCAAATTAGTCTAAGTAATCATCTTCATATATCATTCTCAAATGCTTATTTTTTACATAAATAATATGGCGATGCCACAAATGGGTCTAAAATGAGTCAGGCAATCTCAATTTGTTATTAATTTTCAATATGTGGTTTTTATAATTTAATATATAAACACAATTATTTATTTTTGGTATACCATGAAAAATTTATTGTTATAAAAGTAGAACTAATTATTTTAAAACTTGAAATAAACCTTTTCATGCCATGGAATGAAATAGATATGATGTTCTTGGTAAAACATAGAATACAATAATATCTCTTTAAAACTAAAATAATTCCTCTTAGAAAGATGTGGTGGTGGGATCTAATGGCTATAGAAACCAGCCTCCTTATGTTATCAATATGTAAATCATCCTCTCCCCATGTGATCGTTCAAAATCTACTTGGTTTTTATATTTGAAGAAAAATTTCCGCGCCAAAAAAGATATTTCTTAAAAACAAAAAATTGTCACCTTCAAATGTTAATGACATAATTTTAAACTAAAAAAACCATTATATATATATATACTAATATTTAAATTTATACTTATCATAATAAAAAATGATATTTATTTATAAATATAATAAAATATAATTTAAAAAATAATTTTTTATGAATGGAAGATGGCCCTCAACCACATTTACACTTAACTGAACAACAGAAGTAGGCCACCCTCCTTTTATTCATAATTTTTAAAATATTTTTAACAAGAACAAAATTTAAAAAAATTAAAAAAACACTTAGTGAGAGCTTATTTCACTGCTCTTTCTTGTTTACTATTCTACAAGCTCATAAACAAGAGTAATTTTAAGATCCTGGGTATTTATAAAATAATACTTATATATATATATATTAATTTTTATCAATAATATATTAATTTAATGTTAAAGGGACACTTTTTCTGATAGTATACTCGACATGCAACAATGGGTTTCTCTAAAATCTTTCGTTGCACTCATCAGAAAGTTATATCGAAAAATAATATAGTAATATAATTATTTTAAATGGTAGTTAACATGTAGTTGTAGTATTAAAGGGAATTAATATAACAATCTAAATTATTATTACTCATTTTTATGAAATGTTTTAAAGGCTCAAAATAATAATTAATCCAATTTTATGCTTTAAATACTATAATATTTTTTAATGTTCATTTTACCACCTTATGATGGGGAAGCCTCTTTAAATATTTTTTTTATCACTTTTATATACTAGATTTGAAAAAATAAAATTTTTCAGTATAACCGGGACATCAAAATTTACCTTGGATGAAATTTTGGTACTTTTCTGATGAAATTCATATTTTAATGAATAGTGACAAATACTGCATTTTAATTCAAAACTGTATTTTCATCTAATTTATTATATAGTTAGTCTGACCTTTTAATTGGTTTTAAAGTGTAATTGGATTAATTTTTTTATCATTTAACCCAATTTTGGCCATTGGATGTAATTTTTCATTGAAATTGGACATAAACACATGTCAATATTTTGATAGTTTTTACTTCAAAAAATTCTGCATTCTAGTATTGAAAATGGGAATTAATTTTTAATTAATTACAGAAACATATTTGTTTTGAATTTTTAAAAATGGATTTAATATTTTGAATCCTAATTTTCAAATTGTTTAAATAGTTACTTTTTATTTTTGGTCGTTATGAATAATAACTTTAGTAATTATTTTTATTTACTATAGTTAAAGAGTAAATTAGGTAAATAACGGGAAAAAAGTTAAATAAAATTACCCTAACACGTGTAATAATACTAATGGATGAGATATTTATGACCATAGTCAAACTTGGGTCGACTTTGGGAACCCATGGAGCCACATGGGTGTGATAATGAAAAGTTATAATAATTAATTTAATTTAAATAGAAAAACAACATAAACATGTTTATTCTTACTAAAATAATTGTTATATGGGGTTATATAATTGTTGTTTTTTAATATAAATATTAATTAGAAATATATAATTATTTCCTTAGAATTGATATATTATTTATTATTTTTTGACATTAAAAATATAAATTTAATTATGAAACAATGGTGATGCAATGATTGGTTCATTAATAAAGGATTCAAATAAATGTTATTATAAATAACAAAATAAATATTTTATGATATAATAAATGTCATACACAAATTATATAGATGAATATCACGTGTTAATATTGATTCAATGTTTTATTTCGAAGGAATAATGTTTTTTTTATTTTTTAAAAATGTAAAGAATAAATAGTTTCCAAAATTGACATAATTCATAACATAAAATATATAATAATTATTAAATGATATTAAATTCATAAAAATGTATTATTCATAAAAATGGTTAAGATAAGTCCAAATATATCATAAATTAATTTCCTGTGGGTCATTTGACCTAATATGGTAATTATATTAACCCACAATGTATAAATAACAACATATCACAGTAAGATTAAAATGGGTAAAATAAGGGTTAAAGAAAAATAATAAGGATAAAATAAAATTCAAAACCTGTCTAAGAATTATTGGATGATTTTTATTTGAACTAAAATAATATTATATTCTAATTAAATTTGTTTTTAACTATTTCTAATCTAAATTACTTTATAATAAATTAAAATTTAAAGACTTTTCAAAAGTGCCACTCTTACCTCTTATAAAAGATCACCATGTCTACCCATTTAATCACACCTCTCAAGCCCCATAGATTATCCAAATTATTCTAAAATAAACTCCCAAAATCTCTTCCTTCCTCCTAGAATCCTCACCTTGGGAATAAGGCAATTCAAGAAAGCCTTTTGGCTCAAATGAAAAGAAGTTACCCGATTTAAAGGTAACGTTTTCCCTTAACTTCCTTTCCTTTATTTACCTTATCCACTCCGTATGCTCTTATTATTCTTTTATTACATAAAAAACAGTATTATCAACACATTAGGATGTTTTTTGAGAAGTATTCGAGCTACACTTACACACACCTCCATCTAATGGATACAAATATATAGTTTCTGGGTACGGTGAACTACTGCCACACGAAACGATGATTGTTAAATTTTCCTACCAACTCTCATGGTAGCCATAATGATGGAAATATATTTATATATTATTTATATTATATTTATATTTTCTCTATTCTTCCATAATTTTTATTTATAGCATACCTTTATGCTTTCCATAATGAATAAATATGATAATTTCATTTGAGAGTGTGCGGACTACCACCCCCTCAAAGTGATATGACTCGTTCATGCCATACACGAAACTTTTAATGGATGTAATTAATGAAAATATAGAACATATATGGCATATATAACATATATATTTTACTAGAATTATAACATACCTATGTATCATTTACTTTTCTTTCTTTCAATATGGCAGAGAAATGAAAGTAGCATTAATGCGTATGCACGACCTACAATCTCCATTAATGGTGCATTTATTTTATTATCTTTAAATGTTATGGACTATTATAAATACATACATACTATATATATATATGATATTTATATCATTAATATCTATATTTTTATGATGTAATTTTTACTACATGGACAATTTACATCAAAACAAGTTCATTTTCGACTCAAGTACCAAATATCGACAAAACAGCCGATATGAACTTGAATAATTATATGATTGTTATAACAAGGTAATAAGTGATATAAATGGAATAATAAAACTATAAAAGGTTCTTAATCATGTAATAATTAACCTATGTTTATTATTTTGGGATATATAGAACAAACAAGACAAGTCCAACTCAAGATAAGGGACTTCGTCTCAATCCTGATTCATTGGGGGGCATATTTTGGTTTATAGATAGCCTTATTTTATGTGCTTAATAATTATACAAATTTGATTAAAATTTAACTCAATGTTTTCTAAAAATAAATTTTTTCTACAAATAATTTTACTAAATGAAAAAATGAATATTTCTTTTTAAAGTACGCAACTACAATAACATTTCTGCCGTAGTGAGCTTTATTTGATATTTGGCTTCCATAAGAAGACATAATGTTTTTAAAAGGAAAGAAATAAAATATACACTTTTTATGAATTTTGTTATTGAAAATTATTTTTAGAATGAATTCATTATGTCAATATCTTGAAATGATATATTTTTATTACAGTGTGGAAATGTTATCTTTCTTTTATGCTTGTTTTTTGTGTTATGATTATGTTATGGTTCTTGGGCATTGTTTACGTATACGGGTTGTTCCATGATAAAAATAGGATGGGTGAGCCTGAGATATCTCTCAAATTCTTTGGGTAACGTGATAGAGGTAATCATTAATGTTTATTATAAGAGATTTAGGGAATATACTATGGTGGGTATTCCAAACGTAACCATGAATGTTAATCCCTATGTATCTCTGAAACCTAAAACGTAAGTATATTATGGAAGCCAGAAGTTAAAATTTTGATTTATTCTTTCGATGACTTTTTCATAAATCGTATGTTTTCATGAGGTATAGTAAATATCATATGTTTTATGAGTGAAAAGTAGGATTTCATTTATTTTTTTGTATTCACAGAATAATGTTTTCTTTCCTTATTTCATGACCCTTACTAAGATTTTTATACTAATCCCATGTTTTTGAAATTATTTTCATAGGGTATAAGGAACGGTAATAGAAAGGAATAAATCAAGAATATTTTATCAAGAAAATAATTCATGTTTTATTTAAGGAATTTTATATTTGTGAAAAAATTGGATAATAGTAGAAATGTCTACTTTGTAAAATTTGAGATAAAATGTAATAGTTATGGATTAATTTTTTGAAACTCTAAACATAAAATGATACTCAATGTGAATTTTTCAATTTAATCAATATTATGTAATGTTTAAGGTATGAGAATTATAGTTGGTATCATTGTTCATTCTAGATAACATTAAGAGTAAAGATATTGATAAAAGAGTATACATAAATTATTTTTACTTTATGGTAAGATTGAAATGATATAGAATTTGAAGATTACCATGTTGCTTCTTATAAGATATTTCTATGTTTAGAATGGTGTTACACAAAGGAAACATGGTAGCTACGATTTGACAAAATCAAGAATAAAACAACCAACCAAATCAAAAAATAGAAATGGTCAGAATAAGAGATGAATTGCTTATTGCTGTGATGGAACAATTGACATAGGATACAAATGGTGGTGTTACCCATGCACAAGATCTACCGTATCAACCACAAAGGAACATGTTGATAATGTATTATTTCATGAGGGAACATCCCCCATCATTCAGAGGATCATCCAATCCCATTCTACCTGAAGGGTGGATTAAAGAACTCGAAAAAAATTTCGATGTCATGGGGTGTTCAGAACATCAAAAGGTTAGTATTTCTGTTTACCATTTTTAAGGTGAACCTAATTAGCGGTGGTTGATGGTTAAAAATATCAAGGACAATGAGGATATTTATTCACTTTATTGAGATGCATTCAAATATATTCTCCTTTTTAAATATTTTCTTAAGGAGGTTCGACATAGGATGGAAAAAAAATCTTCTAATTGAGGAAGGAGCATGAATCAGTGGCTAATAATGAAGAAAAATTCCCTCGACTATCAAGGTATGCTACAAATTTCATATGTCATATTGATAGTAATATAAATCATTTTTACTTGGGATTAAATCCAATGTATTGAATGGAATAATATTGTTGTGAGTTCAAAAGTTATGAAAAACATGTTTGATCTGTGGAGAAGGTATAAATAGAGTTTTCTGATGATCATGTGTTCTTTGAAAAATAATATAATAGGAGGTCGTGGTGGCAGATGAAAGGGGAGATTTCTTCAAAAAATATGATGGTAGGAAACTTATGTTTATAGTTTGTGAAAATTGTGGTAAAAAATCACACTGTGGAATTCCTTTTGAATTCGGGTAAGAGCTTCTGATTTGGTAAAATGGGACATAAAGCTCATAATTGCAATGAAAAAGACCAGGGTAGTGGTAAGATAAAATATGATTTAAAGTCTGTAAAATTTTTAATTGAAATGAAATGGGTCATTATACAAATGAGTGTCTGGAAAAGAACTCGTTTCATTGAACGAAACTAGAGTACAAGTAGATAGGTGTGGTGAAATCCTTTACAATTACCTCAGCCGATGTTAGGCCATCAAATAATGTAGTATTAGATGAATTTTTTGTTTATTCAGACAATGTAAATGTTTTGTTTGATTCTGGGTCAACACATTCTTTTATTTCTGAGAAATTTTATAGTAAATTAATATTTCTATCTCTGGATATTAATCCTGAACTAGTGGAAAAAATACATAAATGAAATATGGAGAGAAAAAGAAATTATAGGAACCTTCATATCCTGGGGTGCATAAAGAATCTACCTGAAAACCTTATTGTTTTTCTTCTAGTAGAGTTTGATGTTATTTTGGGTATGGATTGGATTTATATTTATCATTATAAGAATGAATGGAGAACTATAAATGTTTGTACTTTTGTGTAAAATAATGGGCCCTTACTATTTATAAGATATCACAAATATGAGAAACTAGTAAAATATGAAAATGAAAGTTACCTTGAACATATTGTTGAAAAAAAGGAACTATTCATATTAATGATATGCATGTGGCCAATGAGTATCTTAATGTTTTTCCTCATGAGTTTCCTAGTATAATACCTATTAGATAAGTTGAATTTACTATTAAATTGGTTCCTGATTCAAATATAATTTCAAAACCCATTATAGAATGGATCAAACTGTACTTTTAGAGATCAAGAATGAATTTCAGGAGTTATTAGAGAAAGCTTTCATTCAACCTTGAACATCACCATGGGATGATCTAGTCTTGTTTGTAAAAAATAATGATGGTTCAATGAGACTTTTCATTGATTAAAGAGCCTAAAATAACATCAGTGTTAAGAAAAAGTATCCTTTGCCTCAAATCGATGATTTGTTTGATCAGTACTACGGAGATGCGTATTTTTCCTAGGTTATCTTAAGGTCGGGGTATAATCAGTTGAATTTAATGGAAACAAACATTCTGAAGACCACATTTCATACTAGATATGTCCATTATAAATTTGTAGTTATTTATTTTGGGTTAACCAATGAACCTACTGTATTCCAGGATCTTATGAATATAATTTATTGTGAGTTTGTGGATATGTTTTTAGCTGTGTTTATTGATGATATATTTTTATATTCTAAAAGTAAAGATGAGAATGAATTTCATTTAAGGGTTTTATTTCAAACTATAAAGGAAGATAAATTATATGGGAAATTTATCAAGTGTGTGTTCTGGTTTCAAAAAATTTCATTCCTTGGTCACATTGTTTCTGTAGATGGCATAACGGTTGATCCTGCAAAAAAAAGTTGTTGAAGAATGGACAAGACCCACAAATACAACCGAGATTCATAGTTTTATTGGTTTATCAGTTTATTACAGGAGGTTTGTTGAAATTTTTGTATGTTTATCTATCCCATGGCTATGTTAACTCAAAAAGGATTTATGTCCATATGGACAAAAGAACATGATGAATGTTTTCCATAATTGAAAAGATGATTGGTGAATGCTCCAGTTTTGGAACTACCATCCATTAATGGTTAATTTGTTATCTACAATGATTTTTCCTTGAAAGGACATGGATGTGTCCTAATACAGAATGATCAGGTAATTGCTTATGCTTCACATCAGTTGAAAACTCTTGAGTTATATTACCAAACACGTAATTTGGAATTACCTTTTATTTTTTTGCTTTAAAAATTTGGAGGCATCATCATTATAGAGTAAAGTGTGAAATATATAATGATCAAAAAAGTTTGATGTAAATATTTACTCAAAAAAAAACTGAATATGAGACAGAAGAGATGGCTAGAATTAATCAAGGATTATGATTGGTGGATTCATTACCTTACAGGAAAGGAAAACAAAGTGGAAAAAGCATTGAGTCGAAAGAGTAATGCTATATTAAACATGATACATTTGGAATGAGCTACATTGGTTTTTAATTTGATGAATTTTGGATTAGAAGTTTTCGGTGTCATGAATTCCTCTATTTTCTTTCAAGTGGTAGTGAAATCATCTCTATCAAACAGAATTAAGAAATCCCCAAAATAATATAGTGTGTTGTAGAAAAAAAAAGAATTGGTTCAGAAGGGAATGTTGCCTGAATTTAATAATGATAAATATAGTGTTTTTGAGGTTTGGAATGAGATTATGCGTTCCTTGTGATTCACTGTTGAAGAAAGAGTTATTATGTAAAGCTCATAGTTCTCTGTTTTCAGTTCATCCTGGTATTAATAATATGTACAATGATCTTTGAGAGTGTTACCGGTGGGATGGAATGAAAAGAGATATTGCTGATTTTACCCAGGGATGTTTGATTTGTCAAAGTATTAAAGCAGAGCGGTAGTTACCTAAAGTGATGCTTTATCCTTTTTCAGTGATGGAGTGGAAATGAGAAAATATATCTATTGATTTTTTTGTGGGATTACCAAAGACATATCGATGTTACAATGAAATATGGGATATTATTGATTGATTTACTAAATCTTCTCATTTTCATCATATTCGAGAAACTCTATCTTTATATCGACTTTCTAGATTGTATATTAAAGAGATAGTCAGGTTACACGAAGATCCCCTCTCCAATGTATCTGATCGTGATCCTAGGTTCAATTATATCTTTTGGAAGGGCCTGTAGAAGTCATAGGGTATTGACTTAAATTTTAGTATAACATTTTATCCAAAGTCAGATGAGCAGTCAAAACCAACAATTCAGACATTGGAAGATATGCTACGTTCTTGTTTAGTGGATTAATAGGGAAGTTAGGACCAACATATTTATTTTTTTGAGTTTTCTTATAATAACAATGTTATTCTAGTATACAAATGGAACCATTTAAAGCATTATATAGAAAGAGGTGTCAAAATCCTGCTTTTTCGGAAGATGTGGGTGAATGAAAGTTGATGGGACTAGAATTGATGGAAGAGATGGAAGAAAAACATCAGTTAGTTCAAAAGCACATGAGAACAATTCATATCAGGAAGAAAAGTTATGCAGATAACTTGAGGAAGGATATTTCTTTCGAGGAGGGTGATCATGTATTTCTCCTTGTTTCTCCATGGAAATGTATGATGCATTTTGGTAAGAAGGGAAAGCTAAGTCCGAGTTTTATTGGATCTTATGATATCCAAGAGAAAGTTGGATCAGTTTCTTATAAAGTGGATTTACCTCCAAGATTATCCTAGGTACATAATTTTTTTTCGTGTTTCAATGTTGAGAAAGTATATAGTAGATTTATATCATGTTTTTAGTCCATAGGTAGCAAAGTTGGAAACTAATCTTTATTATGAGGAACAACCAGCCCAGATTCTTAACTACATAGAGAAACTGTTGCAGAATATGGAAATTATTATGTAATGGTTTGTTTAAAAAACAACATAGTTGATGAGGAAACATGGGAATCTAAAAATTCGTTGAGAGATAAATACCCTAACAAATTTGATAAGTAAGTAAAATTGTATGGGTACAATTTTCAAAAGGAGGGAAATATGTAGGATCCCAGGTATTTATAAAATAATACTTTTCTATGTGAATTAATATTTATGGAAAATATATTAATTTTATGATAAAGGGATGCTTCTTTTTGATACTGTACTCGAAACACAACAACGATTTTCTCCAAGATCGTACATTGCACAAAACATTGAGTTTTCCAAAAAAATAAAATAATAATATTATTATTTTAAATGGTAGTTAAAACCTAGACTTTGTATTTTTGGGAATTAATAGATGTGACAACATTATTATTACATATGTTTGTTAAATGTTTTTAAAGGATTTAAATAATAATGTATCTGATTATAATCATGAAATACTATAAAATTTTTCAAAGGTCGTTTTACCACCTTTTGATGGTGAATCCTTTTGAAATATAGTTTTTTCACTTTTATATGTTATATTTGACCAAATAATATTCTTCATTAGAAGTGGTACATCAAAATTTACCTTGTATGAATTTTTTGATATTTTTTTGATGAAATTCATATTTTAATGAATAATGAAAAATACTTTATTTTAATTCAAAACTACCTTTTCATATAATTTATTATATAGTAAGGTTTTACTTTTAATTGGTTTAAAAGTGTAATTGGATTAATTTTTTTTAATTTAATCCAATGATGGTAGTTGAAAGTAATTTAACATGGAAATTGGACATAAACACATGTCAATATTTTTATAGTTTTTACTTCTTAAAACACTGCATTCTAGTTTTGACAATAAGAATTAATTTTAAATTAATCACTAAAATTTCTGTGTTTTTAGTTAGAAAATATTGATTCCATATTTTGAATCATAAGGTTCAAATTTTTTAAATATGTACCTTTTATTTTGGGACATTATGAATAGTAACTTCTGTAATTATTTTAATTTACAATGGTTAAAGGGTAAATCAGGTAAATAAGGGTAAAAAAATATATTAAACTACTCAAACACATTTCATAATCCTATTGAATGGGATATTTCTCACTATGTTCATCCTTGGGTCTATTTTGGGACCCCATGGAGCCACCTGACTGTGTTAATGACATGTTATAATAATTAATTTAATCTAAAGAGAAAAATAACAAAAACACATATCTTCTTTCTAAAAAAGTTTTTAAATTGGGTTATATAAGTTATCTAGTCGAAAATAAATATTAATTAGAAATATAAAAATATTTAATACATTATTATATTTTATTTTTAATTTTTATACAATAAATAAATAAATTTAATTATGACACAATGATGATGTTGTGATTGATTAATTAATAAATATTTCAAATAAAAGATATTATAATTACTAAAGTAAATATTATTTGACTTTATTAATGTCATCCCTGATTTATATAGGTGAATGTGGCATTTTAGTATTGATTCATGTTTTTTTATAGAATCATGTTTTTTTTGAATTTTTAAACATGTTAAGAATGAATAGTAACCCAAATTGACATAATTTTTAACTTAAAATATAAAATCATTTATAAAATGATATTAAATTCCTAAATATATAAGATTCATCCAAATGGTTACGATAAGTCCAAATATATAAAAATATGGGTCATTTGACATGATATGGTAATTACATTAACCCATAATGTATAAAAAACATGATATCATTGTAAAATTAAAAAGGGTAAAATAAGGGTTAATGCAAAAGGTTAAGGATAACTGAATATTACAAATCTATATAAAAATTATTGTATGATTGTTATTCTAACCAAAATCATCTCATATTCTAATTAAATTATTTTTGGACTATTTCTATTCTAAATTGAATTTTTAATAAATTAAAATTTCAAGACATTCCAAAAGTGCCCCTCCTTCTTCTTAGAAAAGGCCACTGACTCTACCCATTTACACACACCTCTCAATCCACTTGGACCATCCAAAATATTCTCAAATAATCTCCCTACATATCTTCCTTCCTCATAGAATCCATAACATGGGTATAAGGCAATTCAAGAAAGCCTTTTCGGTCGAATCAAAAGAAGCTTCCTGATTTAGAGGTAATATCTTCCCTTAAGTTCCATTCCATTATTTTCCTTATCCACTCAATATGATATTCTTATTATTTTATTACATAAAAAATAGTATCCTCTATACACTAGGATTATCTTTTGAGAAGGATTTTAGCTACACTTACACACACCTCCATATAAAGGATACGAATATACAGTTTCTGTGTAGGTGAACTACTGACTCATGAAATGATGATTGTTAAATTTTCTTACCTCCGCTCATGGTAGAAATTATTATGGGAATATATTTATATATGACTTATATTATATTTATATTTTATCTATTCTTCTGTAATTTTTATTTATGGTATACCTATATGCTTTCCATAATGAGTAAATATGATAATTTCATTTGAGGAAGTGCAGACCACCACCTCCTCAAAGTGATATGACTCATTCATGCCATAAAAGAAAAATATAATTGATCAAATTAATGAACATATATAACACATATATAATGGATATTATACTATAATTATAACATACATATATATCATTTAGTTTTCTTTCCTTTAATATGACAAAGAAATGATTGTAGTGTTTATGCGTACGTAAAACCTACAGTATCCATTAATGGGACATTTCATTTCTTATCTAAAAATGTTATGGACTATTATAAACACATATATAATGGATATATATGATATTTAAATCATTTATATAATTATGGAGAGGATGCAATTTTGACTATATGGACAATTTACCTCAAAACAAGTTCATTTTTGACTCAAGTACCGAATATCGACAAAATGACCGATATGAACTTGAATAATTATACAACTGTTATAACAAGGTAATAAATTATATAAAAGGAATAATAAAACTTCCAATGGTTCTAAGGAAAGTATAAATTAACTTAAGTTTTTTATTTAGGGATATATATAACAAAGAAGACAAGTCTGACACAAGGTAGGGGAGTTCGTCTCAATCTCGATTCATTAAGGCATATTTTGGTTTATAACGAACCTTCTTTTGTACAGTGTATAATTATACACATTTTCTTTTAATTTAATTCAATTTTTTACAAATTAAATCATTTTCTAAGATTCATTTTACTAAATGTAAAAAGTAATGTTTCTTTTTTACGTACATGGAGACAATGACCTTTCTGCCACCATGAGAATTATTTGATATTTGGATTCCTTAATAAGCCATAATGTTTTTAAATGGAAATAAATAACATATAAACTTTTTACGTATTTCATAATGGAAAATTATTTTTAGAAATCATTGATTATTTTAATATCTTTAAATGATGTATTGTGATTGTAATTGGGAAATGATATCTTCCCATTATGCCTGTTTTCTGTATTATGATTATATTATAGTTCTTTGGAATTGTTTACATATAAGGGTGGTTCCATGAAAAACAGAGGGCGAGTGAGCCTGAGATAGATCTCCAATGCATTTGGTAACATTATTGAGGTAAACATTAAGGTTTCTCCTAATATATTTAAGGAATATACTATGGTGGGTATTCCAAATGTAACCATGAAGGTTACTCCCTATATAGCTATGAAAAATACGATGTATGTATGTTATGGATGCTACATGTTACCTTTCTGATTTATTATTTCTTATAGTTATTCATAAATCGTATGTTTTAGAAAGTTATATTAAATATATTATGTTTTATGAGTGAAAAGTATGATTTTGTTGATTTGTTTATATTCATGGAATAATATTTTATTTCCATATTTCATAACCCTTACTATGATTTTTATAATAATCCAATGTTTTTGAAAAATATTTCATAGGGTATAAATAATTTTAAGAGAAAGGAATAATTAATGAATATTTTTATCAAGAAAATAATTCATGTTTTATTTAAGGAATTTTATATTTGTGAAAAAAATGGATAAATGTAGATGTTTCTACTTTGAAATTTTTGAGATGAAATGTAATAGTTGTGGCAAAATTTTCTAAAACTCTAAACATTAAATGATCCTCAATGTAAATTCTTTACTTATATCAAGATTATGTAATGTTTAAGGTAGTATCATTATATTTGGTATCATAGGTTAGTTTAGATAACTTTAAGAGTTAAGATATTGTCAAAAGAATATCCATAAATTATTCTTACTTTATGTTAAAAGGGAAATGAAATAGAATTTGAAGATTACCACGTTGCTTGTTCTAAGATATTTATGTGTTTAGAATGTTTTTCCAAAGAGGAAAAAAGGCGGCTAAGATTGGACGAAATCAAGAGGAAAACAACCTACAAAATCACAAACTAGAAATCGCCAGAATAAGAATTAAATAGTTTCTTGTAGTGATGGGACAATTGACTAAGGATATAAATGGTAGTGTTATCCATGCACAAGATCAACCATATCAACCACATAGGAATTTTTTGATGGTGGATAATTTCATGATCCAACATCCCCCATCATTCAGAGGATTATCTAACCCTGTGCTACCTGAAGGGTGGATTAAAGAAATCAAGAAGATTTTCTATGTCATGGGGTGTTCAGAACATCAAAAGTTTAGTCTTTCTATTTACCATTTTTAAGGTGAACCCGATTAGTGGTAGTCGATGCTTAAAAGTATCGAGGATAGTGGGCAGATTTATTCTATTGATTGGGATGCATTAAAAGTTATATTACTTTAGAAATATTTTCTTAAGGCGGTTCGACATAGGATGGAAAAATATTCTTTGAATCGAGGTAGGAGTATGAATCAATGGCTGCTTATGAAGAAAAATTTACTCGACTACTAAGGTATGATCCAAATTTCATATGGAATCTTGATAGTAAAATCAATCTTTTGTACTCATGATTAAATCCAAAGTATCCAATGGAATTAGCTTCTTATGAGTTCAAAAGATACGAAAAACTTGTTCGATGTGCAGAAAAGGTGTAAATAGTATTTTTTGATGATTAGGTGTTCTTTAAAAAACATAATAGGTGGTCCTGGTGGTAGAATAAAGGGAAGAGTTCTTCAAAAAATTCTGATTGTAAGAAAGATAATTTGACAGTTTGTGAAGATTTTGGTAAAAGAAACACTAGGGAATGCCTTTTGAATTCTACTAAGTTCTTCTGATCTTATAAAATGGGACATAAGGCTTGAAATTGCACTGAACAAATCCAGGGTAGTGGTAAGATAAAATATGATATATAGTCAGTAAATTTTTTTAAGTGAATTTAAATGGGTTATTAAGAATATGAGTGTCTGGAGAAGAACTCAAATAATGGAGAGCAACCAGACTACAAGTAGAAAGGGGTGGTGAAATCCTCTTCAACTACCTCAGCATATTTTGGGCCATCAAATGAAGTAGAATTTAGTGCATTGTTTGTTTATTTAGAAAATATCAATGTGTTTTTTGATTCTAGTTCTATATATTCTTTTATATCTGAGAAATTTTATAGTAAATTAGTAATTTCATCTCTAGATATGAATCCAGAACTTGTGGTAAAAATACTTAGAGAAAAATTGAGAAAAATCTAGAAATTATAAGAACCTTCTGGTCCTTGTGTGTATAAAAAATCTACCTACAAATATTATTGTTTTTCCTCTAGTAGAGTTTGATGTTATTTTGGGTATGTATTTTCTTTAAATTTATCATTCTTACATTAGATGAAGAGTTAAAGAGGTTTCTTTTTAGAAATAATTTCAGTTTGTGTATAAGAATGAAACCTTACTATTGATAAGATATAATAAAGTTGAGGAACAAGTATAATATGGAAATGGATGTTACCTTGAACATATTGTTGAAAAAATAGACCTATTCCGATTAATGATTTGCCAATGGTCAATGAGTATGTTGAAGTTTTTCCAAATGAGTTTCCTAGTATAATACCATATCAGGAAGTTTAATTTACTATTTACCTAGTTCCTGATGCTAAGTCAATTTCAATACCCCCATATAAAATCGATCAAATTGAACTTTTAGAGTTAAAGAATCAATTTCCAGAGTTATTAGAGAAAGGTTTAATTCAACCTTCCACCTCACTATGGGGGTGCTCCTATCTTGTTTGTTAAAAAAGAAAGATTGTTCAATGAGACATTGCATAGATTATAGAGCCTCGAATAACATCACTATTTAGAACAAGTACCCTTTTTCTCATATCAATAATTTTTTTGATCAGCTCAAGGGTGCTCAATATTTTTCAAAGGATGTCTTAATGTCGGGGTACCATCAGTTGAAAGTAAAGGAAGAAGACTTTCTTAAGACCAAATTTTATAATAGATATGGCCATTATGAATTTTTAGTTATTTATTTTGGGTTAACCAATAAATCTACTATATTCATGGATCTTATGAATAATTTTTTTGTGAGTTCTAGGATAAGTTTTTTGTTGTGTTTTTGGATGATATTTTGGTATATTATAATATTAAAGAGGTGCATGAAAGTTATTTAAGGGGTTTCTTGAAAACCTTACAAGAAAATAACTTGTATGATAAATTCACCATGTGTAAGTTCTGATTACAACAAATTCCATTCAATTGTCACGTTGTTTCTGAAAATGGAATAACTGTTGATCCTACTAAAAAAGTTGTTTAATAATGTCCAATACCCACAAATACAACTGAGATTAAAAGTTTTATTGGTTTAGTAGTTATTACTAGGGTTTTGTTGATAATTTGGCATGATTATCTAGCCCACTGACTATGTTAACACGAAAAGTTGTTATGTTTATATGGACAAAAGAACATGATGAATGTTTTTAGTAATTTAATAGAAAATTAGTGAATGCTCCACTTTTGGCATTACCTTATTGGAATGGTGAATTTGATATCTACAGTGATGCTTCCTTGAAAGGACTTGGAAGTGCCCTAATGAAAAATGATCAGGTAATTTCTTATGCTTCACATTAGTTGAAAAATCGTAAGTTAAATTACCTAACACATGATTTGGAATTAGCTACTATTTTTTTCTTTAAAAATTTTGAGGCATCATAATTATGGAGTAAATTGTGAAATATATACTGATCACAAAATATTAAAGTATATATTTACTCAGGAACAATTGAATATGATACATAGAAGATGACTGGAATTAATCAAGGATTATATTTTCTGGATTTATTAACATCCCGAAAAGGCAAAAAATGTGGAAAAATCATTGAGTCAAAAGAGTAATTATATATTAACCATGATACATTTGGAACACTATACTTTGGTTTTTTTATTTGATAAATTTTTTATTTGATGTCGTTGGTGTAGGGAATTCCTCTATTTTGTTTTAGGTGGTAGTGAATTCATCTCTGTCAAAAAAAATTAAGAAAGCACCAAATGAATATAGTGAGTTGTGGAAAAAGGTAGAATTGGTTCAGAAGGGTACGTTGCCTAAATTTAATATTGATAAATATAGTGTTTTGAGAATTGTAAAGGGAATATGTGTGCCTTGTGATTCAATGTTGAAGAAAGAGTTATTATGTAATGCTCATAGTTCTATGTTTTCAGTTCATCCCGACAGTACTAATATGTATAATGATATTTGAGAGAATTATTGGGGGGATGGAATGAAAAGAGATATTACTGATTTTACCCTGAGATGTTTGATTTGTCAATAGGTTAAAGCAGAGTGTCAGTTACCGAAAGTGATACTTCAGCCTTTTCCAGTGATAGAGTGGAAATGAGAAAATATATCCATGGATTTATTAGTGGGATTACCAAGGACTTGTCAAGGTAAAAATGAAATATGGGATATTGTTGATAGATTTACTAAATATATTCATTTTCATCTTATTCGAGATACTCTATCTCTAGAGAAACTTTATCGATTGTATATTAAAGAGATAATCAGGTTACATGGAGTTCCCCTCTCCATTGTATCTAATCGTGATCTTAGGTTCGACTATAACTTTTGGAAGGTCCTTCAGAAGTCATTGGGTACTGAATTAAATTTTAGTATAACTCTCCATCCATAATCAGTGGGGTAGTTCGAACCAAAAATTCAGACATTAGAAGATATTCCATAATCCAGTTCAATGGATTAATAGGGATGTTAGTACCAACATATTTCTTTGGTTGATTTTTCTTATAATAATAATTTTCATTCTAGTATATAGATGGTTCAATTTTAATAATTATATAGAAAGAGGTGTCGAACTCCAGCTTTTTGAGATGATGAGGTTGAAAGAATGTTGATTGGACCAGAATAGGTATAAGAGATGGTAGAAAAAGTACAGTTGGTTCAGAAGCACATGAAAACATCTCAGGGCAGGAAGAAAAGTTATGTAGATAAATAGAGGAAGGATCATTATTTCGATGTAGTTGATCATGTCATTCTTAATGTTTCCCCATGGAAAAGTGTAATGCATTTTGGTAAAAAGGAAAAGCTAAGTCCGAGGTTCATTGGATTCTATGGAATCTTGGAGAAAGTTGGATTAGTTTCCTATAGAGTCGATTCACCTCCAAGATTATCCCTGGTACAAAATTGTTTTCATGTTTCAATGTTGAGAAAGTATAAACTGGATCCATCTCATGTTTTGAGTCCATAGGTATTAAAGTTGGGAAAAAATATTTATTTTGAGAAAAAACCAGTGCATATTCGTTACAGTATAGAGAATGTGTTGCAGAATATGGTAATTCATCAGGTAATGGTTTTGTGAAAAAACTATATAGTTGAAGAGGAAACATTAAAATCTAAAAATTCAATGACAGATAAATACCCTCACAAATTTGATAAGCAAATAAAATTCCAGGGATGAAATTTTCAAAAAGGAAAAGATATAGAATCCCAGGTATTTATAAAATAATACTTTTTTATGTCTATTAATATTTATGAATAAGATATTAATTTTATGTTAAAGTGATGCTTTATCTGATAATGTACTCAACGCGCAACATTTTTTTTATCCAAAATCTTATGTTGCACACAACATTGAGTTGTCTTGAAAAATAAAATAAAAATAATATTTTTATAAATGGTAGTTAACACATAGATGTTGTATTGGTGGGAATTTATAGAAGTAACTACATTATGATTACACATGTTTGTTAAATGTTTTTAATGGTTTAAAGTAATAATGAATCTGATTTTAATCATGAAATACTCCAAATTTTTTAAAAGGTCATTTCACAGCCTTTTGATGGTGAACCCTTTTGAAATATAAATTTTTTCACTTTTATATGTTATATTTCACAAAATAATCTTCTTATTTAGAAGAGGTACATCAAAATTTATCTTCAATAATTTTTTGGTATTTTTCGGATGAAATTCATATTTTAATGAATAATGAAAAATAAATCTTTTTAATTCAAAACTGTTTTTTCATCAAACTTATTATATATATAGGTTTCACTATTAATTTGTTTAATGTGTAATTGGATTAGGTTTTTATAATTTTATCCAATGTTGGTAATTGGAAGTAATTTACATTGAAATTGGACATAAAAACATGCCAATCTTTGTAAAGTTTTTACTTCTTAAAACCCGGCATTATACTTTTGAAAATGGGAATTAATTTTAAATAAATCATTGAAATTTATGTGTTTTGAATTTGAAAAAAATGGATTCCGTATTTGGAAGCATAAGGTTAATTTTTTTTAAATATATACCTTATATTTTTGGACATTATGAATAGTGACTTTAGTAATTATTTTTAATTACCATGGTTAAAGGTTACATCAGGAAAATAAGGGTAAATAATAATATTAAACTACATGAAGACATTCCATAATCCTTTTGGATAAGATATGTCTGACCATGGTAATCCATGGGTTGATTTTGGGACCCCATGGATCCACTTGGCCGTGTTAATGAAATGTAATAATAATTAATTTAATGTAAAAATGAAAAATAACATAAACAAGTATCTTCTGAATAAAACAATTTTTAAATGGGGTTATATAAGTGATTTAGTTGACACTAAAGATTAATTAAAAGTATATAAATATTTAATACATCATTATATATTATTTACAATTTTTAAACAATAAGTAAATAAATTTAATTATGATATAATTATGATGTAGTGATTGATTCATTAATAAAGAATTCAAATAAATGATATTATAAATATAAAAATAAATATTATTTGAATTAATTAATTTCATACACAAATTATCATGCCGAATATGACATTTTAGGATTTATTCGATGTTTTTTTGAAGGAATCATGTTTTTTTGAATTTTTTAAAATGTTAAGAATGAATAGTGTCCAAAATAGACATAATTCATAACTTCAAGTATAAAATAGTTTATTAAATGATATTAAATTCCAAAAAATATTAGATTCATCCATGTTGTTAAGATAAGTCCAAATATATCATAAATTACTTTCTTGTAAGTAATTTGACATGATACGGTAATTACATTAACCCACAATGTATAAATAACCTGATATCAATGTAAGATTAAAAAGGGTAAAATAAGGGCTAAAGCAAAATGATAAGGATAAAAAAATATTCAAAACCTATCTAAAAATTACTGGATGATGGTTATTCAAACCAAAATCATCTTATACACTAATTAAATAAGTTAATAACTATTTATAATCTAAATTGAATTTATAATAAATTAAAATTTCAAGACTTTCCAATGGTGGCCCTCCTCTCTCTTATAAAAGGCCATCGCCTCTACCCATTTACTCACATCTCTCAAGCCCCTTGGATCATCCATCTTACTCTCAAATAATCTCCCAACATCTCTTCCTTCCTCTTGGAAGCCTTACCTTGGTTATAATGCAATTCAAGAATGCCTTCTTTCTCAAATCAAAAGAAGTTACCTGATTTAGAGGTAACGTCTTCCCTTAAGTTACTTTCCTATATTTTCCTAATTCACTCCATATGATCTTATTATTATTTTATTACTTAAAAACCAGTATCATCAATACACAAGGAGTTTTTTTGTGAAGGATTCAATCTTCACTTACACACACCTCAATCTAATGGATACGAATATATTGTTTCTCTGTATGGTGAACTACTACCTCACGAAACGATGATTGTTCAATTTTCCTAACACATCTCACGGTAGCCATTAAGATGGGAATATATTTATATATGATATATATGATATTTATATTGTCTCTATTCTTCTGTAATTTATATTTACAACATACCATTATACTTTCCATAATTAGTTAATACGATAATTTCATTTGAGGATGTGCAGACTACTTCCCACTCAATGTGATATGACTTATTCATGCCATACAAAGAATGTATAATGGATGGAATTAGTGAACATATATACCATATATAACATATATATTATACTATAATTATAACATACCGATGTATCATTTACTTTTCTTTCCTTTAATATGAGAAAGAAATGAAAGTAGCGTTCATGCGTACGTACGACCTACAATCTCCATTAATAGGGAATTTCATTTCTTATCTCCAAATGTTATGAAATATTATAAATACATATATACTGGATATATATGATATTTAAATCATTAATATTAGTATGGAGATGATTTAATTTTGACTACATGGACAATTTACATCAAAACAAGTTCATTTTCGACTCAAGTACCGAATATCCAAAAAACGACCGATATAAAAATGAATAATTATATGATTGTTATAACAAGGTAATAAGTTGTACAAAAGGAATAATAAAACTATAAAAGGTTTTGAATCATGTTTAAATTAACATAACTTTATTATTTAGGAATATATAGAATAAACAAGACAAGTCCGACTCAAGGTAATGTACTTCGTCTGAATCTCGATTCATTAAGGAATATTTTGGTTTATACACAGCCTTATTTTGTATGCTATATAATTAAAAAAAATTTATTTTAATTTAATTCAATGTTTTGTAGAAGGAATATTTTTTTATTAATTGTTTTACTAAATGAAAAAATGAATGTTTCTTTTTAATGTACACAGAGACAATGACCTTTCCACCACTGTGAGCATTAATTGATATTTGACTTTCTTAACATGCCATAATGTTTTTAAAAGGAAAGAAATAAAATATACACTTTTTTACATATTTTTGGTATTGATTTTTTTTATAAATCATTGATTCTGTCAATATATTGAAATGATATATTGTTATTGGAATGTGGAAATGTTATTTTTTCTTTTTTCTTTTTTTTGTGTTATGATTATGTTATGGTTCTTGGGAATTTTTTACATATACGGGTGAGCTAGAGATATCTCCCCAATGCATTGGGTAATGTGATGGAGGTAAACTTTAAGGTTTCTCCTATGAGATCTTGGGGATATACTATGGTGGGTATTCCAAATGTAACCATGAAGGTTACTTCCCATGTAGCTGTGAAAGATACAACGTAAGTATGTTATGGATTCCACAAGTTACCTTTATGATTTATGAATTCTCAGAGTTATTCATAAGTCATATGTTTTCACGAATTATATTAAAGAGCTTATGTTTTATGAGGGAAAATTATGATTTCATTGATCTATTTTTATTTATGGAATAATGTTTTCTTTCCTTATTTCATAACCCATACTATGAATTTTATAATAGTCCCATGTTTTTGAAATGTTTTTCACAAGGTATAAATAAGGGTAAGAGAAAGGAATAATTCAAGAATATTTTTATCATGAAAATAATTCTACTTTTATTTAAGAAATTATATTTGTGAAAAAATGGATATGAGTAGAAGTGTCTAAAATGTAATATTTGAGATGAAATGTAAAAGTTATGGCCTAATTCTCTAAAACTATAAACATGAAGTGATCCTCAATGTGATTTTCTGACTCAACTCATGATTATGTAATGTTTAATGTAGAAGAATTATATTAGGTATCATAGGACAATTTCGATAAATTTATGAGTTAGTATATTTTTAAAAGAATATCCTGAAATTATTTTTACTTTATGGTAATATTTAAATGATATAGAATTTTAAGATTACCGTGTTGCTTCATCTAAGATATTTCTGTGTTTAGAATGGTTTCTCATAGAGGAAACATGGTAGCTACAATTTGATGAAATCAAGATGAAAACCGTATACCAAATCAAAAACTAGATTTGGTCAGAATAAGAACTGAATTCCTTGTTGCAGTGATGGAACAATTGACTCAGGATATAAACGGTTATGTGATCCATGCTCGAGATCTACCAGATCAACCACAAAAGAACATGTTGATAGTGGAGAATTTCATGAGGCAACATCCCCCATCGTTCAATGGATCATCTAACCCTATGCTACCTGAAGGTTGTATTAAAGAACGTGAAAAGATATTCGATGTAATGATTTGTTCATAACATCAAAAGGTTAGTCTTTTTGTTTACTATTTTTATGGTGAAGTTGATTAGTTGTGGTCGATGGTTAAAAATATCAGGGATAGTGAGGAGATTTATGATCATTATTGGGATTCATTCAATGGTACAATCCATTAAAAATATTTTCTTAAAGAGGTTTGATTTAGGATGGAAAACAATTCTTGGAATTGAGGCATGAGTATGACTCAGTCGCTGCTTATGAAATAAATTCACTCGACTAGAAAGGTATGCTCCAAATTTAATATGGGATCTTAATAGTAAAATAAATCATCTTTACTCAGGATTGAAGAAAAATTATTGAAGGGCATTAGATTCTTCTGAGTTCAAAAGTTATAAAAACATGTTCTATGTGAGGAGAAGGTGTAAATGGAGTTTTCCAATGATCATGTGTTCTATAAAAAACAACATAATAGGAGGTCATGGTGGAAAATGAAATGGAAGAGTTATTAAAAAAATTCTGATGGTAATAAACATAAGTTTACAGTTTTCAAAAAATGTTGTAAAAACTCAATCTAGGGAATACATTTTTGAATTCTGTTAAGTGCTTGTGATGTGGTAAAATGGGACATAAGGTTCATAATTTCATTGAAAAATACTAGGGTAGTGCTTAGATAAAATCTTCATTATAGTTAGTAAAATGTTTTATGTGAAATAAAATGGGTCATTATACAAATGAGTGTCTGGAAAAGAACTCAAATCATGGAATGCAACAAGACTACAAGCAGGAAGGGGTGGTGAAATCCTCTTCAACTACCTCAGAAAATTTTGGGACATCAAATTAAGAAGTATTAGGTGTATTGTTTATTTATTCAGATGATGACATTGTGTTGTTTGATTCTGGGCCTTCACATTTATTCATTTCTGATGAATTTTCTAGTAAATTGGGTATTTTATCTTAAGATATGAATCCTAAACTTGTGATAAAAACACCTAGAAGAAATATTGAGACAAAAATAAATTATTAGAACCTTCCTATCCTAGTGTGCAGAATGAATCTACCTACAATCCTTATTGTTTTCCCCTAGTTGAGCTTGATGTAATTATGGGTATGTATTGGCTTTCCATTTATCATTCTATGTTTGAATGGAGAGATAATGTGGTTTCTTTTTAGAACGGATTTTTGTTTGCGTACCTGAATGGACCCTTACTATTGATAAGATATCATAAATATGACAAACTAGTAATATATGGGCATGAATGTTACCTTGAACATATTTTTAAAAAAAATAACTATTCAGATTAAGGATGCATCTGTGGTCAATGACTATCTTGATGTTTTTCCTTATGATTTTCCTAGTATAATACCTAATCAGGAAGTTGAATTTACTATTTACTTGGTTCCTTATACTAATTAATTTTCAAAACCCCCTTATCAAATGGATCAAATTTAACTTTTAGAGTTAAAGAATCAATTTCAGGAGTTATTAGAGAAAGGTTTCATTCAACCTTGTACATCATCATGGGGTGCTCTTGTAATTTTTTTAAAAAATAAAGATGGTTCAATGAGACTTTTCATTGATTATAGAGCCTCGAATAACATCAATATTAAGAAAAGTATCCTTTTCCTCATATCGATGATTTTTTTGAACAGCTCTAGGGAGCTCAGTATTTTTCCAAGGTTTTCCTAAATTCGGGGTACCATAAGTTAAAAGTAAAGGAAGAAGGCACTCCGAAGACCGTATTTCATACTAGATATGGCCATTATGATTTTGTAGTTATGTATTTTGGGATAACCAATGAACCTAATATATTCCTGGATCTTATGAATAGAATTTTATCTGAGTTCTTAGATAAGATTTTGGTTATTCTTATTAATGATATTTTGGTTTATTCTAAAAGAAAAGAGAAGAATGAATGTCATTTATGGGTTGTATTTCACACCTTACAGGAAAATAACTTGTATGGGAAATTCAGAAAGTGTGAGTTATGGTTAAAAAAATTTCATTCCCTGGTCACATTATTTCTGATGATGGAATAACTATTGCTCTTGAAAAAAAGCTGTTGAAGAATGGCCAAGACCCACATATACAAATAATATTTACAGTTTTATTGGTTTTGCAGTTTATTACCGAAGGTTTATTGAAAATTTTTCATGGTATCCCACTGACTATGTTAACTCGAAAAGGTGTTATGTTCATACGGACAAAAGAATGTGATTACTGTTTTCAGTAATTGAAAACAAGATTGGTGAATGATCTAGTTTTGGAACTACCTTCCAGAAATGATGAATTTGTTATCTACAGTGATGCTTCCTTGAAAGGACATGGCAGTGTCCTAATACAGAATGATCAGGTAATTGCCTATGCTTCACATTAGTTGAAAAATCATGAGTTAAATTACCCAACAAATGATTTGGAATTAGATACTTTTTTTCCTTAAAAATTTGTAGGCATCACCACTATGGAGTAAAGTGTGAAATATATACGGATCAAAAATATTTGAAGTATATATTTACTTAGGAAAGATTGAATATGAGACATAGGAGATTGCTGGAATTAATCACGGATTATGATTTCCGAATTCATTACCATCCAGGAATGGAAACAAAGTAGAAAAAGCATTGAATCGAAAGATTAATGCCATATTAACCATACTACATTTGGAATGAGATACTTTGGTTTCTGATTTGATAAATTTTTGGATTGGAAGTTATTGGTGTAGGGAATTCCTCAATTTTTTTAGGTGTTATTGAAATCATCCCCATAAAACAGAATTAATAAAGAAATAAAAGAATATAGTGAGTTATAGAAAAATGTAGAATTGGTTTGTAAGGGTATGTTGCATGAATTTAATATTGATAAATAAATTTTTTGGAGTTTTGGAAAAAGATTATGTCTTCCGTTTGATTCACTGTTGAAGAATGAGTTATTATGTAATGTTCATATTTCTCTATTTTCATATCATCATGGTAGTACAAATATGTACAAATATCTTTGAGAGTATTACCAGTGGGATGGAATGGAAAGATATATTGCTGATAATACCCTATTATATTTGATTTGTGAAGATCTTAAAGCAGCGAGGCAGTTACTAAATGTGATTCTTCAGCCTTTACCAGTGATGGAGTGGAAATGAGAAAATATATCCATGGATATTTTAGTTGGATTACCAATGAATTCTCAAGGTAACAAAAGAATATGGGTTATTGTTGATCGATTTTATAAATCTATTCATTTTCATCCTATTCGAGATATTCAATATCTAGATCAATAGTATCGACTGTATATTAATGAGATTGTCAGGTTACATTGAGCTAGCCTCTCCATTGTATTTGATCATGATCCTAGGATCAATTATAACTTTTGGAAGGGCCTTCAAAAGTCATTGGGTACTGAATTAAATTATAGTACATCTTTTCATCCACAATCAATTGGGCAGTGAGAACCAAAAATTCTGACAATGGAAGATTTTCTACATGCTTGTTCAGTGGATTAATAGGGAAGTTAGGACCAACATATTTATTTGGTTTAGTTTTTTTATTAAAACAATTTCCATTCTAATATACACATGGAACCATTTTATGAAATATATAGAAAGAGGTGTGAGACATTATCTTTTTCGGATGATGTGGGTGAATGAAATTTGATGGAACCAGAATTGGTAGAAGAGATGGCAGAAAATGTTCAGTTGGTTCAGAACCACATGATAAAAACTCAGAGCCACAAGAAAAGTTAAGCAGATAACTTGAGGAAGTATGTTTCTTTCGAGGATGGTGATCATATCTTTTTCAATGTTTCTCCATGGAAATGTGTGATACATTTTGGTATGAAGGGAAAGCTAAGTCCGATGTTCATTGGATCTTATGAAATCATAGAGAAAGTTGGATCAGTTACCTATAGATTCAATTTACCTCCAAGATTATCCCAGGTACATAATTTTTTTTTCATGTTTCAAGGTTAAGAAATTATATACTGGATCCATATCAGGTTTTGAGTCTAGAGATATTAAATTTGGAAGAGAATCATTATTATGAGGAAAAACCAATCCATATTCTTTACCACAAAGATAAAATGTTGAAAAATATGGTAAGTCATCATGTAATGGTTTTGTGAAAAACCTTATAGTTCAAGAGGAAACATGAGAATCTAAAAATTCTACGATTGATAAATACCCTCACAATTTTTCTTAAGTAAATAAAATTAGTGTGATGCAATTTTTAAAAGGGGGGAAAGATGTTGGATCCCAAGTATTTATAAATAAATTATTTTAATTTTAATTTATATTTATGAATAACATATCACTTTTATGTTAAAGGGATGCTTTTTCCGATAGTGTACTCAACACACAACAACGAGTTCCTCCAAAATATTACGTTGCATGTATCATTGAGTTATCCAGAAAAATAAAATAATAATATTATTATTTTAAATTTTAGTTAACACCTAGAATTTTTATTTCTGGGAATTAATAGAAGTAACAACATTATGATTACACATGTTTGTTAAATGTTTTAAAGGCTTAAATTAATAATGAATCTAATTTTAATCATAAAATACTCTATAATTTTTAAAAGTTCATTTTACCGCCTTTTGATGGAGAACCCTTTGGAAATATAGTTTTTTTCACTTTTATATGTTCTATTTGACAATATAATATTTGTCTATAGAATCGAGACATCAAAATTTACCTTGGATGAAATGTTCGGTATTTTTCTGATGAAATTTATATTTTAATGAATAATGAAAAATACTGTATTTTAATTCAAAACTGTCTTTTCATATAATTTATTATATAGTTAGGATGTCCTCTTAATTAGTTTAAAAGTGTAATTGGATTATGTTTTTATAATTTAATCCAATTTTGGTAATTGAATGTAATTTAGCGTTGAAATTGGACATAGAAACATGACAATCTTTTTATAGTTTTTACTTCTTAAAACCCCGCATTCTAGTTTTGAAAATGTAATTAATTATAAATTAATCACTGAAATTTATATGTTTTGAATTTGGAAAAATTTATTCCTTATTTATAATCATAAGGTTCAAAATTTTTAAATATGTACATTTTATTTTGGGACATTATGAATAGTAACTTCGGTAATTATATTTATTTACCATGGTTAAATGGTAAATCATTTAATTAAGTGTAAAAAATAATATTAAACTACCCGAACACATGTCATAATCCTATTTGATGAGATATTTCCAACCATGGGCCTCCTTGGTTCGATTTTGGGACCCATGGTGCCACTTGGATGTGTTAATGACATGTTATATTAATTAACTTAATATAATGATAAAAATAACATAAACATATTTCTTATTACTAATTATTTTTAAATGGGTTTATATAACTGATATAGTTGACTATAAATATTAATTAGAAATATACTGATATTTACTACATCATTATATTTTATTTATAATTTTTAGACAATAAATAAATAAATTTAAGTATGAAACAATGATGACACAATGATTGATTCATTAATAATGAATTCAAATAAATGATATTATATATATTAAAATAAATATTATTTGAATTAATTAATGTCATACAAGAATTCTATAGGTGAATATGACATTTTATTATTGATTCAATGTATTTTAATAAACCATGTTGATATGAATTTGTAAAACAACAAAGAATAAATAGTGTCCAAAATGGACATAATTCATAACATAAAATATAAAACATTTTATTAAATGTTATTAATTTTTTTAAGAAATAATATTCAGAAACATGGTTAATATAAATCCAAATATATAATAAATTACTTTCTTATGGGTTATTTTACATGATATGGTAGTTACATTAACCCGCAATGTATAAATAACATGATATCATTGTATGATTAAAAGGGGTAAAATAAGGGTTAAACAAATATGATATAGACAAATAAATATTGAAACCTTGTATAAAAATTATTATATGATGGTTATTCAAACCCAAATCATATTATTTTATAATTAAATGAGTTTTAGAACATTTTTAATCGAAATTTATTTTATAGTAAATTAATATTTTAAGACATTCTTAAAGTGCCTCTCCTCCCTCAAATAAATGCCACAACCTCTACCCACTTACTCACAACTGTAAATCCCTTTTTATCATACAAATTATTCTTAAATAATCTTAAAAAATCTATCACTTATTCTTATATTCCTTACATTTTAAAGAAGGAAATTCAAGAAAGCCTTTTGGCTCAAATCAAAAGAAGTTACCCGATGTAGAAGTAACATCTTCCCTTAAGTTGCATTCATTTTTTTCCTTCTCCACTCCCTATGCTCTTATTATTCATTGATTACTTAAAAACATTATCCCCTATATAATAGTATTATTTTATGAGAAGTATTCGATCTACACTTATACACACCTCCATCTAATGGATATGATCAAACTGTTTCTGTGTACGATGAACTACTACCTCAAGAAACAATGATTGTTCAATTTTTCTACCACCTATCATGGTGGAAACAACGATGTAAATCTATTTATATATGATATATATTATATTTATATTGTCTCTATTCTTCTCTAATTTTTATTCAAATCATTTAATTATGCTTCCCATAATGTGAAAATACGATAATTTCATTTGAGGAAGTGTGGACAACCGTCCCCTTCAAAGTGATATGACTTGTTCAGGACATACATGAAATGTATAAAGGACGAAATTAATTAAATTATGTAACATATATAACATAGATATTATAATGGAATTATATCATACCTATTTATCATTTAGTTTTTTCCATTAATTTGACATCTAAATGAACCTAACATTCATGCATACGTACATCCTACCATCTCCATGAATGGTGCATTTAATTTCTTATCTCAAAATGTTATGGACTTTTTTAAATACATATATACTAGATAAAAATTATATTTAAATCATTAATATCACTATTTATATTATTTAATATTTACAACATGGCCAATTTACATAAAAAGTTCATTTCCAACTAAAATACCGAATATTGATAAAATGACAGATATGAACATGAATAAATATATGATTGTTATAAAAAAATTAATAAGTTATATAAAAGGAATAGTAAAAATTAAAATTTTTTGGATGAAAGGAGAAATTAAATTAATTTTTTTTATAGAGATAAAAAATGAACAAGACAATTCTGACTCAGGGTAAGGGACTTCGTCTCAATCTCCATTCATTGAGGCATATTACGGTTTATACATGGCCAGATTTTATAATGTGTATAATTATAAACTTTTTCTTTTAATTTAACTTAATGGTTTTCAGAATGAATCTTTTCCAAAGAATAATTTTACTAAATGAAAAAAAATAATGTTTCTTTTTAATGGACGCGGTGACAATGACTTTTCCGCCACCATGAGAATTATTTGATATTTCCCTTCCCTAACAAGAAATAATCTTTTTAAAAGGAAAATAAATACCAGATAACCTTTTTATGTATTTTGGAATTGAAAATGGGTTTTAGAAAGAATTTGTTATGATGATATCTTTAAATGAAATATTTTTATTGCAATATAGAAATGTTATCTTACCATTATGATTTTTCATGTGTTATTATTATGTTATAGTTCTTGGTCATTGTTTATGTATATTAGTGATTCCATGATAAACCAAGGGTGTGTGAGCCTGATAGCTCTCCAATGCATTGGGTAATGTGACAATGGTAGACATTAAGGTTTCTTCAAATAGATTTAGGGAATATACTATGATAGGTATTCCAAATGTAACCATGAGGGTTACTCCCTATGTAGTTGTGAAAGTTACAATGTAAGTATATATGGATGCCACAATATTTCTTTAACAATTATGATTTATAAGAGTTATAAATATATCTTATGTTTTATTAAATTATATTAAAAAGCTTATGTTTTATGAGTGAAAAGAATTATTTCACTGATTTTTATGTATTCATTGACTAATGTTATCTTTCCTTATTTCGGAACACTTAATGATCTTTTCATACTCATCCCATGTTTTTGAAATGTTTTTCAATTGTTATACGGAAGCTTAAGATAACGGAAGAATTCAAGAAGATTTTTATCAAAAAAATAATTTTTATTTTATTTAAGTAATTTTATATTTTTTAAAAAAATTGGATAAGAATATAAGTGTCCACCTTTTAATATTTGAGTGGAAATGTAATTGGTATTGCCTAATTTTCTAAAACTATAAACCTGAAAAGATCCCTAATGTTAATTCTTGATTTAACTCAATATTATTTAATGTTTAAGGTTGGGGCATTATTATAATGTGGAAGGATGTTGTAATATGTAATATTCTTTTTTATTAGGAAGAGGAATGAATAAGTTATTATCCTTTATGAAATTTTATCTTATAGTTGTGCTATGGTTTTTATTTTATAGCATATAATCTATTAAATGTGATTATTAAATGTATAAAAATGCTATCATGTCATTGATATATCATATCCAACATGGGATGAGGTTTTTCATATCTATAATGGGTTCTATCATAAAATCCATTAGAGTATATTGTTTTCAGAAGATAATGTCGATATTACCCTAGTGTGAGTGAATGGTGCTATTCCGTGATTTTGTTAATGTAGTGAAGTCGGTTTTTGATGAGGAGTTTTTAAAATTTTAGATGAATATACCATTACATGGATTTAAAGAGGAATAAAAAAACCATGAATATAAGGTACGTTTGGACTTTATCATTCTATGGAACATACACAGTCATGCCACTACCTATATATGTATATATGTATCCAACCTTAGTATAGTACATAATCATAAGTTTTAGAAGAAGAATCTATTTTACTACATTCACAATAGACTTTGTAGGTTTATAACATCATATAATTAGGTCAAAACTATTAACTAACAAAACCATATATTACAAAATGGACAATTTTACTCAGTATACATTTTTTCTTCAATATAATACTTTTAAAATGAAACATGTTTTCTTTTCATTATATATATTTCGGATTTTAATCATTAATTAATTATTGTTTCTACTCTTCCATAAACCGTGTGAAAAATATATGAAAACATGGTATTAGAACAAAAGTATTACTTGGACATGTGAAAAGTAAGAAAGAAACACATTTTTCCATTTCAAAACCACTATATCATATAAGATAGAAAGCTTTTAACATAATAAAATTTGTTCTCAAATAATTGTTTAGTTACACATGAAATTATCTTTAATATTCATGTATTACAATAAAAAACTTTTCAATAAATCCTGATTGTAAAAATCAAAATCATGAGGGTTTATTAGAAAACACGATAACCCATGAAAATATTTTCCAAAAAAACAATTCTCTTAACACTAAAATTGGGATAATCGTATTTTTTTAAAAAACAATTATCTTAACTTATGAAATAAAAAAATTTCCAGGAAAAATAATTATAAATCATAGAAAAATCGTAACCTTGGGACATCATCTTCATAGAACCCTTATAAAAGAAACAACCAAATCAGTCAATCCCAACATAATTATTCACAAAACAGAAGCATTACCTAATACATTGAAGAGATATATCAGGATATCTCATCATCATAAACAATGTAAAAGGACCATGAAATACTTATGACAAATAAAATATTTCATTTCCATTATAAAAATCTTAAAAATTTACTTTTTATCCCAAAAAAAACATTTTTGGATATCAATAAATCCATTTCCTTTAAAATTACATTTTTAAGACTAAAATACATAGAATAAATTTAAGAATTGTTTTTATTTGAGGAAAAAATGGATGAGTTTAAAGGAATTAAAATATTAAATAATGGTTGTGGAAATGAGAAAATAAATTTATGTTATATACATCGAAATAAAATATTCCCTTTCCCCATTTGTAAAGAATGTCAAAAAATTCAATATATAATACAAAAAATGTACCTTTTAAAAACCTTAGTAAAATATTAAAAAAATCAATAAAATTTTCTTTTATAATTTATTTATTTTAAATAAGTTCAAAAATAAAAGGATTTTAGGAATAAAGATATTGTGTATTGTTTTTTTTAAAATCTATATTTAAAACATTTACTATGAGGTTTTAATGTAAAGTGTCCCTTGCCTCGACTAAGACATGTAAAGTACATTATTTATCTTGATGAATAATAAAATTAGGTTAATAATTTAATTTCATACAAAAATTTCAAAGTTTATTATCATTTTATTTTACATATATCCATGTTATAATTAATTACTTGATCTACTAAGTTCACATGATAATTTTGAGAACATTTGGCTTATAAGTTGGAAATGGATTGAATATGTAGACTATTGTAAATTGGATCATGATTATATAAGTTAAAATATATGAATAATTTTATAATTATAATTTTTATAAATTTTTTATACTTTAGAATCAACCATGTAATAAGGTTATTAAAAATAAATTACCTTTCCATAATAAGATTATAGTATACACACACACAAGAGTAACATTTCTATTTTTCAATGAATAGGAGGAAAATAATTTAAGATTTATTTTATCTTTCTAGAGTGATAAAAATATCATAGATATCATATTATTTCATTAAATAAACATATATACAATCCATATGAGGTAGCAATGAAAAATAAAATATATCGGTTCACTAGGTGGTAGTCTGCATGTACACATGAGCAGTGTTTTCATTTTTCATTGGATGATAAAAAAGAAGTATAATTTTTATTTCACATTACAATGTGAAATTTATATCATATATATAATATTATTTCATATTTATATATTATTATGACAATCCATAATATCTGGTTATGGAAAATGAAATACATCACCTCACAAGGTGATAGACTACACGTACACACAAGAGATGTTTTTATTTTTTGGTAGATTGTTAAGTATGTGAAAAAGGGTTATGAACTAAACATAATAAAATTTAACTATATTTTGGATAATTATGTTATTATATAATAATTGTTAATGGAGTATTTAATATGTTAACAAAATAAATAGAATAAAAACACTCGGTTAATAACTACACCTATTTTTTTGGAAAACCATCTTAGTTTTATTCCAAAATCCTTCATAGAATTGAATTATGATCAAACCAAGACCTCTAGAAAGTCATTAGGGATAAGAATAGTTAATCTGGGTATGTATTCACTAAGATAATATGATTCTTATGTGTGTATTATATTAGAGAGGTAATTTCCTTTTATAAGTGAAGGAGAGGACACATATATAATTTTTCAAAAGATTAAAATATATTATAGTCATTCTCAAGAAAAATGCCTCCAAAATGGAACCTTTTAGAAGAGGGAATAATATTGGGTCTAAATATAGACTTGTACTAGGATTTAGATATATTTTTAGGATATCTTATCCCCTATCAATTTTGTTTTATCACTGTTAACCCCCTTTTAACTCTTATTGTGGTAACTGAGTTTTAACCAAAGAAACTATTAATAATGTCCCAAAATGAAAATGAACTCATCTAAAAATTAGTATATTATCATTAAAAATATGGATACCATTTTATCTAATTAATTTATCCAAATGTAATAACTTAGTAATAAAATATTACTACCTACCATGATGAAAAATGATTTTCTATAAAAAATGATTTTAAATGTATAAAGAAAGATTCACTCAAAAATAAAGTGTAATGCTGATCCAAATTAAATATATTAGGTTATGTTTAATAAAATTAAAATAATTAAAATATAAATCTTATCCAAAATTGGATTTGACTTTGTAAATAAATGAAAATAAAATAACAGTTTCTTAAAATTGTTATTTTCTTCTATTCGACAAAGAATTTACTTTTTTTGGAAGTTCCCATTAAAATAACTCTATAATAATTTCAAATTTATTATAAATAATATTTTATCTTTTTTTTTTCAAATTAAAATTCCTTAATTAAAAAATTAAACATTTTAAATAAGACCATACATGTAAATGAATTTAGTACAAATTCAACTATATCTATTTTTTTTGGAAAATTACTTTATATTATACTTGTTAATATAACTATATAAAATATAATTCGTTAATATTTATAAGAAATTAAATTAATCTATTATAAATATTACTTGAGTGGTAATATTATTCCTCATTTATGAAATTTCATTCTTGCAATTTTATTCACTTCATAAACAGGTGGGGATATTTTTCCTTCATAGAATTTTCAGATTACCTTGTTTCTTCTTAAATAATATGGTTTTTTACAGAAAAACTGAAATTGATGAATCAACTTATTTCACAACACTTTGTCACTATAATAGATTATTTGAACCAACTATTCTACATATGAATGATTCTCTTCCATCTGAATTACCTTAAGGCTCAAAACATGAGATACATCGGATACATATTTTCTAAATAATGAAACATGAAACACATCATGTAACAGAGATATACTTAGGGGAAATTATAATTCTTAAGAATGTGATCAAATACTATCTTGATTTTCATATAGTATAACGAATTGTGGATGAAACTTTAACTTCTAACCAAAATTCACAACATTATTACAAGGAGATAATTTAAGAAAAACATAGCCACCTTCCTCAAATGAATGTTCTTCCCTCTAGTTTTTTATATTACTTTGTTTCTTACAATGAGATACTATCATATTATACTGAAATATATTCACTTTTTCAACAATATATTTTACCAATTCTGGCCCCATCAAACTACTTTCACCAACTTTTTTTCAATAAGATTGGGTCTAACATAAAAACACATATAATACATAAATATGTTCCCTCTATATACCAGAATGAAAACTGTTATTATAAAAAATTTCAACTAATGAATGATTCTAATACTAACATCCCTAGTAATACATAGAAATATCTTGAATAATTTCTTCTAATGTGAATCATTCACTCTGAATGTCCTTCATATTGAGGATGAAAAGATGCAATGAAATTTAATTCAGTACCCAATGACTTATAATTGATTTTTGAAAAACAAGAGGTAAACCTAGGATCATGGTTTGATACAATAAAAATATGGACTCAGTGGAATTTTATTATCTCTTTAATATAATGTCTAGAAACATTATTTAAAGTCATATTATCTTGGAGAGGAATAAAATTTGTAGATTTATTCAATTGATCAATAATCACCCAAATTGAACTATTAACTCATGATGCATTTACTAATACCACCATGAAATCCATGTATATATTCTCCTATTTCCATTCCATAACTAGAAAAGTTTGAATTATTACCTTCAGTTGATTCTATTCCACTTACACTTGTTGAAAAGTGAAACATTTCATGGTAAATTCATAAATTTCTCTTGTCAATCCATCCCACCCTATATGTTCCTAAATATCATTATACATCTTAGTACTATTAGGATAAACAGAAAATGGAGAGCTGTGAGATTCACTCAACAATTCATTCTTCAACATAGAATAAAAAGGAACACACACCCTTTTTCAAAATCTCAAAATATCATTTTAATTAGTGTTTAATTTATAAAACTTACATTTATATTCTAATTTTACTTATTCCAATATTACATTTCCCCCTATACAAAATTTACTAATTCTATCTAAAAATGTGTATTGCATAGTGACCTAAATCAAAACAGAGGGATTTCCTCCATGAATTTTTTAGACCAATATTCATGAAATAATTTACCAATAGAACTTGATCAAAATGTTTCATATCTGATTATTCATTATCCTTCTACCATAAATCAAAAACTACTATATTTTATTTTAAGGGATAGTAATGAATCAGAAATGATAATCCATAAAAATTTTCCAATCATTTTTACTACCTCATGTTAATGTCTTTCAGAGTGAATATATAAATCCAAAATATTTGATCAATATATATTTCATACATTACCCAATATTAATTATGTTTTTATTATTTTAAAGGAAATACTATAGCTTTTGGTTCAAGGTCATGTGTAGGATAATTGAGCTAACATGGTTTTAATTCTCATTAATAATAATAAATTATCTAATCATTTTACATTAAAACAGAACACAGTCCCTGATAATGTACTACTATAGATAACAAAATCACAATTACATGGTGTTAGGGACAAAATTGGGGCATTTAATAATCTTATTTTCAATTTGTACTAGCATTTATCAAACTCTTTCACCATAATGAATTTAACTCATTTTCGAGTTATCGTGGTTAGTGGGATTGATAATTGAGCAATGTCTTCAACCAACCACCATTTTTACCAACTATTCCAATAAAAATATGAATATCTATGACACTTTTAGGTTGTCCCCTCTTTTTTTCACTTTATTTTTAGATAGATAAAAAATTATTCCATCATTATTTACAATGTTTCTAGGGACTGAAATATATCATAAACAAAATTCACATTTACAAAATTTTTAATATAAATAGTTTTATTTCAAGGTTTACAAAACAATCCTTAGTTGTTTTTAATGATCATCATAATTCATATAATATACCAATGTAACATTAATTAAAATAACCACTTTTTAATCTATGAACTCAAGATTCTTAAGGTCCAAACATACATCTATACAACTTTTCAACCCAAAAGGCATAACCCAACTCATAGTACCCATACATATTATGAGTATCCATATCAAAAATTTCATCCTCCTTCACCATTAGCTGATGAAACCCGAACATGAGATAAACAATAAAAAAATTACAAGCTCCCTAGGGATGATTGAACAACTCATATATATGGAGAAAAATATACTTATTCTTAATAATGATGATATTATATGATCTATAATCAATGAAAATAGTCACAGAACCATATTTTTTTATAAAACAATAGCAGTAATCCAATGTAAAGTGCAAGGATGAAAAAAACCGTTATTAAGAAGATCTTATAACAAATTTTTAAATTTCAAAATTTATAAATTATTTATTCAATAAAGAGGTTTTGAAATTAGATTAGCATCAAGAAATAAGTCAATGGTAAATTCTATCTCTTGATTGAGTATTATATTGGGATATTAATCCAGAAATACATTTAGGTATTCATTTACTAAATAAATATCAAAAACATGAATAGTTTACTTATACTAAAAAATATATTCAAGAAATCATTCATGTACACATTTAATAAATTTCTCAACTTATTGATATGTTTTCAATGGTTTGAATTCATTCGTGTATAAAAATATAAACTCATTCTAGAAAAACAATATATTTAGATCTACAATATATCTTATGATTTAGAGAAAGAAAATCTATACCCAGAATATCATCAATCTCTACAAGGGGTAAGAAAACATGGATTTTAGGTATAACCGTTTTGTAGTTGATAAAAATATGATTATTATATTATTTCTATCCAAAAAACTCTTCCGATGTTTTTTTAATGTTCTGGCTTTATTTCTTGAGGTTAAATTTTTAATTAGTCAAAACGTTTCTCGATAACGAATGAATATGTAGACCCAAAATCATATAAGACACAAAAATAATCTAAATTAACAAGTAATGTACAAGAAAACATCTATAATGTATAATTTATAACTAATTATCCTGAAATGATAAATAAATACATTTATATTTTTCTATCTTGACAACTACATGAATATTCAATATGATATAAAAAATGATAACAAAAGTCCCAGGAAATCTCTAATAGCATTGTAAGAAAATTATTGTTCCTCTTCTCCCATAATCTATCCTAGTATAGACAATCAAGAATTCGTATTTGGACCATTTCCATTGTCCCTACCTTCAACTAAGATGTTTCTATGGGTACATATCAGTGGTATGAATAGGGTGTGAGATATTCTTTGTTGGATAAAAACTACGACGTTTAGTATGATACATTCAATGCATAAAAAATAGTTGTGTAAAGATATAACAATGTAAAATCTATATATAAATTGTAACTAGGCTAGCTTAGGTTCCTCGAGGACACCTGCATAATTGTACCTTCTTTATCCTAACCCTAGATATCTACGAACATGTGTCACTCTATATATATATATATATTATGTATATAAGAATATATATGTATATGATTGGATAAATATGTATATATATATGTATAAATAAATAAATAAATAAATATATACATAGTAGTATCTAGGGCCTAGGGTATACCCAAGGCATCCATGTATTATCATAAGAGTCTCATATATTAGATAAGGGAACCATACCAAGAATTTGATCATGGATAGAATTTTCATCAAATATGTCAAACCAGTGATGGAAGTCAAACTTCATGTCCAATAACCTCAAATGGAATGTGGAACATAATTTATATTATTCAATAAATGATTTTAGATTTCATTCCCAATATCACATATCAAGGTTGCCTAAAGTGTCATGTTTGACTCCATCCTTAATCATGTCTCAACATCCATTATACACGGCTGAGAAATAATAATAATAATCCATCATATATGTAATGATTTATGGTAATCTAAGGGCATAGTCCACTATTTATATAAAGTACCATGACATGTTCATACCATTCACTACAATTTAATTCAATTAATAAATTAAAATTTAATTATCTAGCCAACACCACTTAGGGGGTCGTTTGGTCACATAAGCCATTCCAAGGTCAGAGTAATTTTAAAAGAACACATCAAGTGGTGGAACTAGTTGAATTGAATTTACATCAACTATTAAAAGAGTGTGAGGGTAATTTCTACCGTAGAAGAAAAAATAAATTAATGAAATTTAATATTTTAAGGAAACACACAAAAATTCCAACTTTGATAAATAATAGTGCATGGTATATAGAAAAGACTATTTATGAAAAAATATTAGACAACCTACCTTATTGTGTTATATGACTCATTGTCCAGTATCTACTTTGTACTCCATATATAATCGAAGAAATTAGTGAAATAAATAATTCCCTGAAAATAGGAAATATAAGCTCAACTGGATTTGGAATTCCATATTAATAGATAAATGGTGATAAAGGAAGAGGCATGTGGAGACTATCGATGTCTATCTAACATAAAAAATGGTGAGTGAAATGGAAACTAGAGGGAGGAAGTAGGTCAAAGCCTACATTGGAGGATTAAGAGGATCTTGATAAAGTGAGGGAGATTTTACAAATGAAAGGTGGATGAAACTGAAAATAAGGAAATAAAAAAATAAAATTCACTCATTTTTAAAGGGAACACAGTTTGGATGATTGATTTTCCAAATCGGGAATCAAACCATGCGAGGTCACTACATAAGTGGCACTAACCATGCATGAATGGAACACAGTTAGAAGAAACCATATGAAAAACATGCTATGTACAATTTCTATTTAATGATGGTTTCAAAAAACCCTACAGCTCCCATGCATGGTTTCTCAAATAGTGAATCTCCATTTTTGGGCCATACATTTGAGCCGCATGGTTACTACAAACCATGTAACCAACTATACACCATATATTTATCTTAAAAAAACTAGAGCAATGGGATATGAAATACTCTTTAAAGCATCCAAAAAATTCCTCAAAACTCTTAGGTACCTTAAAAAGGATGAAAAAAATATTAAAACTGAAAAAATGATTTGTACCAATATGTAATTTCTGGATGTTACAACCTCCCCTCTTAAGACAACTCGTCCCCGAGTTACCCTTTTAAGGGTGATAAAACAACGTTTGAGAATATTTTTATCCACCGAGTGTGTGTGTTGTCTTATCTATCCTATTTATTGTCATATGCATGACAGTCTTTCCATAGGACCTGAACTAGAGGAACTAACATTCCCTAAATATCCATTATGGTCTGATCAATAATAAGAATATGATGTACCTTTAAAAAATCAAAAACCTCTATCTCAATAACCTCATGATCAAAATAATTGTATTGTCATAATAATAGTGAAAAAGATGTGATAAATGGATGAATTCATGAATGGAATTATACCTATGAGGTAATTCCAATTGATAGCCTACAATATTAAATCCCTCCAAGATCTCAAAAGGATTGACATAACTAGGCTATAGTCTTCCCTATTTTAGAATCTATATATTTCCCAATTTAGGTGAATCCTATATAAATAATTCATATCCAACCTCAAACTCTAGAGTTTAGTGAAAATGACTGAAATAATACTTATTCATAGATTGGTATGTATCCATATATTTCTAGATAAGATATACCTACACTAAAGTCTCCTAAACAAGATGTGGTACTAGTAGCACTACCAAACCTAACTTAAAATAGAACATGGGTGACCAACATGATGTAATATATAAGGATTAATATGTATCCATCTAAATAGATTCCTATAATATATTATTGTATGAAAATTTAGTGAGAGGTAGGTGATTCTCCCAAGAACCTAAAAAATTAAGTATATGAGCTATAAAAATGTCCTCCAACAACAATATCATACGTTTGGACTAACCTTGACTCTGAGGGTGAAATGATAAACTCAAAATCACCTATGAACCCAGTGCCTTATACAACCCCTACTAAAACCATGAAATGAATCAAGGATATCTATATGATAAGATAGTTTATAGAACTTCATGAAATTGTTTGATCTCTCTGACATATAGCGTTCTAAGATTGTCAACTGAAATGATCACTTTGATAGGTAATAAGTGAGTAAAAATTTTCATGTTATAGAAGATCACTTATAATACATCACCGACTCTAGTTTATCCAGGTAAATCCATCACAATGTCTACAATGACATTGTTCCATTTCCACTCCAGAATGGGTAGTGGCTATAAATGTCCCTATAGTCACTAGTGTTTCATCTTTACATGAAGATAAGTGGAACACCACGTAATAAAACATCAAATATACCTCTTCATACCTATCCACCAAAAATATCAATGTACGTCATGTTGAATCTTTTTAAGTAAAAGATGTACATCCCATTTAGAGTAATGATAATCCTACATTAATTATTCATATATGTTTCTAGGAACCCAAAAATTCCCATGAATGTAAAATATCTCATCCTCACCCGAGACTCCCTCCCTCACGACTAATCCTTTGAGATAAAAAATATTTGTCATATGTACTCACTCTATAAGAGAATATTTAACTCACTAGGATGATAAAATATACTTCCTATGATACTTCCAAACCACTAGATCCATCTCAAAAAATAGATCTATCCACATTCAATCACTACTAGCCTCTTGAATGAAATGTGTTAGAGTTATCCAGCTCATAGAATCATCAATTTCATTACCCTTACCATGTATATAAGTGAGGTCTTTGTAAAATGACTATTGGGATTAGATAAGTGTATTTCATGCAAATAATTTAAAGCATTTTAGTATATTTATTTTTGTAATTAAATTAAAAATCATCCAAATTCTGAGATATTTAACTTGTTTTCTGTTTTATGGTAGGAAATAATGAATTTTTGAAAAAGGAATAAAAAGTGGTGGAAATAGGAGCTTAAAGGCACCTCACGTCCTTAGCAAAGTGAAGTGTGAAATCAGATATTCAAGGATGTTTGATGTTGGAAGACTGGAAAAAACATGATTACACACTTTTTAATCTCATTAAACATCATGACATCATTAGAGAGGAATTCCATAGCTAGGAAAAGTCATGAAGTCCAAAATATTGCGACACTTTATTGCATGTCATGGATACCAATTTCAAAATGTGAAATTTTGGGTGAAATATTTTTGGAGAATAAATATTCTGAGATTCATGTGATCTAAATATTTAAACGTTACATTTCATGAGTCCTGATTACATGTCATGAAAGTAGTCAAATTTTCAAATATGTGTATGATATTTTCATAGATCAAAATGCAAGGAAGAAAATGTGGATTTGGATTACACAATGTTTAATCACATTACACTTCATGAAAACTATTGGGAAGAACAAATTTTAATCCTTTAAAATTGGGGATTACCTGATGCTATGAAGGGAATTTCGGATCGATGATTGAGGACCACCATAGGAAAAAGGAACACCTTCTGCTTCGCCACCCTCTTTAGTATTATTTATTATAATTTTTTACACCAACTAATGGTTATTATTATTAGGTGATTTAGTTGTGTCAAGGAATGCATGGTGATTTTGGATTGAATCTTTGAGGTATTTTATATTTAATTTCAACTCATATAGGGATTTTATATCTACCCTTCAATTCTATATCTTTCTTTATTTATTCTAACATGAACATTATGTGCATGACTAAGGACTAGGTATAATTTCATTCTTTCTCTATGCATGACCATTTAATTTATTGATGGAATACATTTTTTTAATATGTTATACAGGGTGTAGACTTCCACCATAACCATTGGGTTTTCTTCTTCCATATGTTTAAATTTGGTTTCACATTAACCATTCATTTCAATATGAAGTACCCGACCATGAGAAAAATGAGTTTGGGATCGAGTGTGTTTATCCTGACCATTGAATTTTATTAGACCCGATTCCAATGATTGTATGATTTTTAATAGATTATTGTTTTTCCTCATGATTGCGGAATCACTACTTCCCAAACCCCATTTTATATTTTCTTCTCCCAAATTCTTCTCCAAATCGAATGTTTTTTAGATTAGATCTATTTTCCAAAAATCGAAATTAGTATTGGTATATTTTATTTAATTGATATTTTTCCCAATACTATCTATATGGGTTCGACCTCAAACATGCATATCCTATACTACCTTTTATTTTAGTGATTTTTCAATTTTGTGTTTTAAATTTGAAAATTTGGAAACCTTGTAGGAATTAATGATGGCCACGACGCTATCGGGATTCTACCCATTTGTGCTATATGATATTCATGTCATGTAGAGTGGAAATTTATTTTATATTTTGATGGTATATGAAAATAGGAAAACATTATTCGAATAAATAGTTCATCCCACAAGGTAAGGCTTGACCAATAGCTTCTAGCGCGAGGTTGTGCATCAGGTAATTATTATCAAGTGGACTCATCTAACAAGATATTTATCCTAAAACCCACACTTAATGCCATATAATGGATCCAAGCATGATTTTTTATGCATCAATATATATTATATGTCCACTTCTAGGATAACGAATAATTAGAATTAGTGTTTATGGCAATCTCCCCTGTATCTCATATAAGGAATTATCACAACTTTAAGACCAAATAAACATAGAAACTAATTTTTTAATCCCATGAGTGGTGTTTCAAGGAATGAGAAGTCCCAAATAAAGAACATATAATATCAAGTTATCACCAAGATAACCTATATGTCAAAGACAATATTGGACTACTCATAGGATACCATGACTCCCACCTTATCTAGATCAACAGATACCCTTATATTCAAGATAATGTGACACAAAAAGTGAAAATTATTAATCCAAAAGTGGAATTTTTGTTGGTTAACATATAGTTGGTGATCTCCCAATGTATATATAATGCTATCAAGATGTTTGGCATTTTTTGGAAGATATTGATAGTACACCAAGATGTTGTACATGAAGAACACAAAAAAATGATTCCAGTTATGGGTGGAAGAACCGATTCATCAAGGCCATGAAAACCACATGCATATTCACAAGACCAAATGTCAATTCTAGATACTCATAAAATCTATATCTACTATGGAAATCTGTAAACAGTATGTTCAATGTCTTGAATCAAACCAGATGATCGCCCAAACATAGATAGATCTTTGAGAAGACAATTGATCCTTAGAGATGATCGAAGAGGTCTTATATGCAAGGTAGAGGATTATAGTTCTTGGTCGTAAGATGATTCATAAACCATCAGTCCACACATATTATAATGTTCATGTTTACCTTTTTCAAAAATAGAACATGTGAACCCTTAGTAAATGCACTTTTTTGTATAAAACCCTTAGCTTCCAAGTCCTCCAAATATCTCTCGAGGTCTTAATAATTTATAAGATCAATCTTGTATGGATGAATGAATATTTAAGCTACTTGTGACAATCGATTAATAGATAATTATACTTCTCTCTAAGGAGGTAGTATAGAAATGTTTTTACAGAATAAATCCTTTATATGACCCAAAATTAGTGGGAAACTAGACTTTTTCGCTCCATGATCACTCAACTAGTGACTAAAAAGATGTGATATCACTCCAACTATCCCATGATGCTCATATCCAGTTCAAGATTCCAAGATATCCCATCATCCCTTATCCACATAGTTACTTCCCTTGTGTGATGAGAAATTCACCCATAATTAACAATAATTAATATGAGATTGATAAAATTTTAAACAATCCATTTTGAGAATGAAATCAAAACCAGTCATCTCTATGACGATGAGGTTCCATAAGAAAAAAAAGATGCAAACCTCAAGGGGACCATCCTTCCTACAGTACATACTCTCTAATCATGTTCCCAATAGAGTATCTAGATTCATTATCCCAAAAAATTACTAAATTTCAAGGCCCAAATATTCTATAGAATCTATAGATATTGAATAATGAAAATAGCCTATGTCAAATTTTCATGACACTAAAGTAGAGGCTACAAAAATTGTGCCTCATACTGTAGAAGGCACAATGCTCTTCTCCTAAAAAATATGTTATAATTCATAAAGTTGGTCAGTACCATGACCTTGATCCTTAGCTTATATATAATGAGTTGTCCCACTCTACTGGCACTTCATCTCATAATATTGGCTCCCAATACCATATCCACCTCCTTGGCTAGATTAGCCAGTAATAGTCAAGCTTCCTATCTAACACGAATCTATTGATCCCCATCTGGAATGTGTAGTTGTTTCATACCCCTTCATAGTATGTACTTGGGGAATGGTTTCTCATAAACACAGTAGATGTTCCATTTTTTCACAGGATCAACATTCGACTATGTCTCTATTCTATTTAGGCTTTATATGATTGGGCTTCATACTATTATGGCATATTAGATTACCTTTTGTATTTCCATATTACTTACACTTCCCCCATGAACAGGCCCAAGGCAGCACTTCCAACTACTAGATGAGCCTCTTAAACATTTAGCAGTTGAACCACCCAAGCCCAAACCATTAGGTTCAATCAAATTTTGATCAGTGATGAGATATTGGTTCCCTGTCATTGAAACATTAGTTAACCGAAAGATTATAACCTGAGATTGGATGTGTATATAAGCCCATCCTCAAACCATACAATTGTTGTCCAATCATCATCAGTGGGAGTTGGTGCCTAAGGGTGGAGCACTTTGAAATGAGAAGATACTCCATCACAAACATATCACCCTGGTAAAGGTGAATAAATTCCAAAGACTATTCAACTCTTAGTTTCTATAGGAAAATGTAATCATAAAATCCTATCTAGAAAAGTTTCCTGACTATATCCTGAATCTAATTAGCTTTAGTGATAATGTTGCACCCTCACATTGAAGAATCACACGTCATAAAGGTTATGAGCATGATCCTAATTTCCATAGGCATCTCCATGTTCATGAATATATATAACGTGACATCCAATCATACCTTAGAATTCTAGGGGATACCATATCCAAAGAACATAGGTAGATGCTGCTACAAGTACACTCAAAATAACTATTCCATAGAAGAAGAAGATCAAAATTCTCTATTCAGAAACAACATAAACTGGTGGAAACTCTCTATGAATAGAGAAATGGTTCTCAACTTCGGTACAATAGGCGGTGCCAAAAGTGTCACTATTGGAGGTAATACAGGTGAATTAAGTCCCACCACCTCTAATGTATGGTCATCATTGCCTTCCATGAACTCATCCCAAGGTCATCATGGTTGTATTTTTCATCAACTTCCAAATTTGTGCCACAAATCCATATTTGATAATAGATTAGATACGATATAATACTATATGAAAGGTATAATTCATTCTTATATAATATTCAACATCCATATATCTACTCCTAAATTATGGTGTTGGTAATGTTTGGAAATCACTAGAATCATTAGAGAATCTCTCTATTACCCACTAATAAATTTGGTTTTGGGTCACATTTTCATATCATATAACAAAGGTTAGGACAAATAGAGTGTCAATTAAATGGTGTAGTGGAAAACACCCTTTACATTGAAATTGGCATCCCCATTTAACTGTAATAATTATCTTTGAGTTTAAAATTCATCATATTCATTAAGACACAGACACAAACACACATAGACACACACACACACACAAATATATATATATATATATCGTTGTGTAGTTAGATGCATCTTCTATTCCAATGTTATAATGTTTAATGAATTATAATTTGAAATTTAGTACTTTATGTAACTGCCACCAGCCTTTATAGTGGATTAATTATCAAAATCACTGTTCAAAATTTATAGAGGCCAATCCCATTTATAAATTCAATTTATAATTAATTTAATTTCATCCACTAACATTTCTGACCATGTGACCAATGGTCCGTAGATGAAACATTCTATAATTTGTTAGTTAGTGTGCCACTTTTATATGGTATGGGAAAACATAGTCTAGGTTCATGACGACACATTAAATAACCAATTATTTATCTCCCAATAAGAAATATTATTATAATTTGAATATAACTATTAGAGAACTTATAAAAACCACATTCAATTCACCAATTAAGCAATGAGATACACCAATATGACATGAGATAATGCATGGCATGTGAAACTCTACATGATTATGTTGTTTCATGTACAATAATTTTCTGAAATACTAGAAGACATGTAAATGAGAGTCCGTAAATACCTCACCATAAAAATGTTCATCACCAAAGTCAGAAATTAATATAACTATAAAAATATAAATATAGAACTGCAAGTCGTGTCCTAAGAAATTTGGAATTTCTCTATTTATGAATTATCTACTCCGACGCACATGATCAATAGAAGCATTGTAATAATAAGAATAAACATAATAATATGTAAATAATATAGATAAATATCACTAGTCTATAATCCTAAGAAAATATTTCATGTACTGATACTATAAAAAATGAAAATAAATAGGATATTGATCTACATGAATATACAACATACTATACAAAAAGTCAAAAAAATTACCAAGATATCTGCAGTAGAATTGTGAGCATAATCTTGGTTATCTACTCCCATACTCCATCCTAGTAAATAAAATCATGAATCTAGAGTCATGACCTTTGCTTTATCCCTACCTACAACCAAGAATTTTATTCAAGTACTTTTTGGTGGCCTAAACAGGGTCCGAGATATACTCAATAGGCCACCGCCAAGGATTTACAATATGATCCAACTAGTGCTTCTAAAATGGATGTGTGTAGATATACAAATGTGATAAATAAATGTAAATTATAACCAGGTCAGTTTAGGTCCCTTGAGGATACCCATCTGATTGTACATGCATTTACCTAATCTAGGATACCTATGAACATCTATCACCATATACATATATACATTCATATATATATAAATATATGTATATATATAACATATTATATGTATGAATATATATTTTTGTATAAGTGTTTAAACTTATATATATATATACATACATAGTTCTTTCTAGGTTATGTGATATACTAAAGGCATACATGCATAATCATAACAGTCTCATGCTGTATATAAGGGCACTATACTAAGAATTTGATTTAGGATAAAAATGTCATCATATCCATCAAAAAAAGATAAAAGTTAAACAAAATGCCATGTAATTACCCGTTGTCATTTCTAGGTATTCATAAACCCTTCCTTTTGTTAATCCATGGTTGGGTTTCATTTGTTGTTGTTCAGGTGAAATTTTACGAGTTTCGAAAATCATGGGCTAGTGTACGGTGGGAACACGGTTTGACCACACCGTGAAACCTAAGGCTACGTGATTTATATTGGATGGTCCATAGTTAGTCAATCTACAAAACCTCTTCGTTGAAACCATGTGGATCATTTAAAATGGATGTACAACTAGGCCGTACGGTTTGGTCTTACCATGCGTTCCAACCCGGGAAACAATGCATATGTGATTTTAGAGATCCAATTATTTTCCAAAACTTCCTAAACCTTATTTTTATGTCCTAGATGGACCCCCTTCATCCTAAAATCATTTCTAATTTCCTCAGAGCTCCCAAGGAAGATTCTTGGCACCTTAAATCCCTCTCAAATGTGTTCTGAACCTAGAGGAATGCCCTCCGATATCTTCTTGGTTAGATTACTCCAATCGTTCTTGATCTACTGTGATCTCTCTCTTTCTCCATTGGGTTCCATGGATCCTTATGTTTAATTATAGATATAATACCAATTATTTTGGGGTTATAATCCATGGGTTCAATCATTGTTTCCCTGTATCCTATTTTTTTTGTTCTTCTACAGCAAATCCAAATTAGGATTTGATTCTTTGAGATTTTACATATCTAGGTAGGTGGTTTTGTTACATTCCCTAATTTATATTAACCCAAATTTCATTGTTTAAATTCCATTTTTTTAATTGTAAAGCAATTTTTTGGATTTGGCGAGTAGTGTCTTTTGGGACTTGGGTTGTTTTTCTCTATTTTGGTAATTTGGTTTTAATACATTGATATTTAATTCCTATTTGTATTTTGGTATATTACTCCAACTAGAGTATCTTTTGATATGCATACTAACTTTTTTATTTTACGTCTGTAATTGTGAGTGGAAAAATCGCTCCCACTTTATGTTTTTATGATTCTTGGTGATATTCTACAACTAATGGGGATTCAGTATGCACATTGGGCTATGTCAGGACTGGCTTGGTTATCGAGTTACCAGGGTATCTGGGTTTGTTCATGAAAAATCTGTATCAGAGGAAAGTTGATTTTCATTTCTTGAAGTCATTATGCATTGTGAAATATTTTTGGGATTTAAGAGGTAGTTATGATTGAGTTCTTATCCATATCTCACCAAAATGAACCTTAAGTCTCCAGAGGTGGTTAGGTAAAGATGTTTTGTCGATTAGCTCAATTCATATAACTATTTTTATTTTGAGGGATTGAAATCTAAATATTTTCGTTCTATCTATTGGGATTAATTTCCCTTGTTTCACTATTTAAGCGTCAATATGATGTCTTCCTTGTTTTCTGTGGATGTTGTGTAGCATCATGCCTCCGAGAATATGTGAGAACCAGATCAAGGTGTAATATTTTACCGATCCTTAGAGATTGAATCATATTTTTGATATGAATCTGATTGAGGTGATCGACCAGATTTTCCATGCTCTGGGATAAGAACCACATCAAGTTCTCAATAAATCTCCAACTTTGGAAGCTTAGAGGGACGTTTTCTAGATTTTGTCTGAAGAGTTCCTTGGGATGAATTCATAAGTGTTAAAAGTCTCAAATTATCCTCAAGACATTGAAGTGTTTTTGAGTTGAATGGAGAGTCTGTTTGTTTTTTTGGACACACCAAAAAAAATAATGTGATGTGTGGAACCTTCATGATCGAAGGTACAATCAGGAGATGGTGGGACACTATGGTGATGTTTAAGAAGCACGAGGTCCTAGAGTGGAAGGACTTAAAGGTTATTTTCATAGTTCATTTCTATATAGATTCTATATTTTATCCAAGTCCACTGAGTTCTTTAAATTCATTAAAGCTAATCAAACCATGATAGAGTATTCAAATCATTTTTTGAGATTGGTCACTTCGTAAATGAGAAAATATCAAATGATGGGACGAAGGCTCGAAGGCTATATTTAGGAATTTCACCAGATATTCATTATTAGTTTTTATTTCTGAATATTCCCTCTTATTGTGATGTACTGAATAAAGAATTGATGGTTGAGATGGACCTAGTAGGCAGGTCCAGGTTATCGAGAGCTTCTTTGTCTCCTAGTGGTAGTTCGAGTTCCTTCAAAAGAAAGTGCAAGCATGATGGCTCTCCTGAAAGTTATGAATATAAGAGACATTCTATATCTCCTATAGTGCCTTGAAGAATCCCTTGGGATTACTACCATGGTGGAAATGTCCGACATTCGAAGATTATTTTCAATTAGGAACCCAAGAACGGTGAATCCTTCAAACATTCAGAGCACTTACATAAAATATTCCATATTTATAATACTCCACATAGTGCAATGATATCATCAAATCCTCCTAGAAATGTGGGGTAATCAAATGCTTCACATGAAATAGGGTTCCATCCACATTCATCTTAGTAAAATATTCTTCACACAGTGGAAGAGTCTACAGAGGAAGATGATAGAAGTCCAGTGACCATGAGAGGTACCATCACTCTAGGTTCATCATTAGTGACTAATTTATTGGATACTACTATATCTCATTCATTTATTTTAACTCATATTCTAAATCTGGTAAAACCTCCTATGGAGATTTAATCTTTTGAAATGGTTATTACCACACTCCATGGTACAAATAGAGTGCATGGTCTCTGTAGTCCTGCTTGTGTTTTCTCTTTATCAAATGTTAATATTTCCGAGAGTATTCAGGTTCTTGACATTAAATATATAGACAACATATTTGGGATAGATTGGATTATTTCTAATAATTCCCAAATTTATTGTTATCTTTGATTGTTTCCATTTTCTACACACAATGGTGTGTTCTATTTACTTTAAGGAGAATGGGACCCAAGGTCGACCAGAGAAAGACCTTATTATCCGGGGTTGGGGAAAGTGATTTATATTATTTCCTTTGATATGGAGTGGGAATTTTTTTCCGGTGATCTCCCTCCAATTGTCATAGTGTTTGCCAATGTTTTCCTTCTAAATTCATGGGGTTTACATTGGTAAGGGAGGAAGATTTTTCCATTGAATTAATACATTGTACTCAACCAATTTTATTCCATCATACCACATGGAAACAGCTAAAAAGAAACATCAAAAGTCAAAGTTTTGTGATATTCTTGTGATGGTCTTTAAACGCCCGAGAGTGTTACCTTGGGTGGTGTTGGTCCTCTTTTTTAAGTATTTTAATGGTTCACATTGTCTATGTGTTGATTACCTAAATATAAATCAAGTGGGGGTAAAGAGAATGTATTCATTTCCATGGATCAATTATCTCTTTTCACTTTTGAAAGGGGAAAAGTGGTTCATGAAGATTGATATTGACTCTAGTTACCATCAGTTGAAGATAAAAGAATCTAACATTCATAAAACCACCTTTTGGAGCTTGTAAAGTCATTATGAGTACCTTTTTATTCCCTTAGGTGTAACAAATGATACTATAGATTTAATGGCCTTAATGAAAAGTATTTTCCATCAGCATCATGATTCATTCATTGTTTTAGTTATAAATGAAATCATTCTTTACACTTTTCCCAAGAAGGATCAGGTGCATCATTTGAGGGAATTTTTTAGTTTTTGGAGAGATCAACAACCCTATTCTAAACTTTCAATGTGCTATTTATTTATTAGGGATGTGAAATTTTAAGGAAAAATGGTGTGGGAATATGGTATTTTAGTTGATCCTAAAAAGGTGAGAGTTATTATGACATGGGTACAATAAAAAAATGTCTTAGAGATTCAGATATTATTAGGATTAGATGGATATTATCACTAGTACAAGAAGGGTTTCTCAACGATGGCTTCTCCAATGAATGAACTAACTTTTAAGGGAGTATAATTTTCTTAGGATGAGAAATTTCTAAATTCATTTATTGATCTGAAACATATTTTGACAACTACGCTTGTGTCGACTCTTCCAGAGGCTGAGTAGGGCTACACCATCTTTTGTGATGCATTGGGTTTTGTCTGGGGATGTGTAATTAGGAAGAGTAATCATGTAGTTTCATATGGATCTCTTCATATTATAAAACACACGATGAATTTTATGACCCATGAAATTGAACAAGCAGTTGTGATGTCTGCAAAAAAAGTTGGTGGAATTACCTTTATGTAGAACTGTTTACCATGTATTTTGACCACAAGAACTTGAGTTATATCTTCTCTAAAATAATATTTAAATCTCCACAAAAGGCATTGAGTGGAATACCTATAGTATTTTGATTTTGAAATCACCTAGACCTTGGGGAAAGGGAATTTTGTTGGAGATACATTGAAAAGAAAACATATATCATAGGTAGTGAAATAATCTTTATAAGAGTGGGATTTTATAGATCACATTTAATAGTTGCATATTGGAGTTCAAGAGAAAGGTTTTCTACTTATTTAGCCAGTTTTCAGTTGATATCTACTCTTCTCGAGATGATTCTTCATGACTCACGTCCTAATAAGAAATTTTGTAGCATTAATTACTATATTTATCATAGGGAGATAATTTCCCAGTTGATGGTCTCCAAAAAGGGTATTATTTTTTATTTGAGTCACTTTGTTTCACCCTTAGATGGAATGAAAAATTTGATGGGGTTGGCCATAATTCCGAGTGGGTAGTGCACCTAATAACAATGAAGTTGTTATTGGATATGCGACAAAAATTCTAGAGTCTAGAATGAGACAAGGCATTGCTGAGTCTGTCTCTCATTAAAATACATGCATGAAGGTTAAGGTCAGGCACCATAAAACATTGAGTTTTCTTCATCCACTTACAACCCCTACTTTGAAGTGGGATAGGATCACTGTGAAATTTTTGGTTGGGTTGCGACATAACCAGATAAAGAGGAATGTGATATGGGTTCTGATTGATAGGATGAAGAAATATTCTCACTTTATACCTATTCATGATACATACAGTGTTTATGATTTGAGAAATCTCTACATGAAATTGATAATTAGTTTTCATGGTGATACATATATTATAGTCTCTGATAGGGATTGTTGATTCACTTCTCATTTTTGGGGAGGCTGTCAGGAGGCACTGGGATAACACATTTGTTTGAGTACAGCACACCATATGAAGTCGTATGGCCAGGCAGAAAGATCTATATATATTGTAGTGGATATTATATGAGCTTGTTTTATCAACTTTTTGGGATTTTGGGATGATCATTTGGGGCTGGTTGAGTTTTCTTATAACAATAGTTACCAGACCACAATCAAAATGGCTCTTTTTGAGGCCTTATAAATCTCCACTGTGTTGGTTAGTGGTTGAAAAATGTTTCATGGTAAGACCAAGTTTGGTGAAATATATGAAATCAATGATATATTTTATTCATCAGTGAATATTGATGATACTTATCCAATATAAGTATTATTATGATCTTTACTAAAGACCTTTTTAGTTTATAGTTGGTGACTGGGTGTTCTTGAACTTTTCACCCTAGTTTGGTCATCGATGCCTTGGGATGAAATGGACACTTTCTCTTCATTTTTTAGAACATTTAGATGTTGTTTAGTAAGTGGGGATTCTTTATAACCACTTACAACATCCACCTTATATGACATTGATACATAACATGTTTCATAATTCCCATCTATGATAGTATTTTTCTGATCCATGTCATGTTCTGAGTTGGAAAGATGTTGAAGTTGAACATAATTTATCTGTGACTAAAAGACTAGTTAAGATATTTGATTATAAGACCAAGGCACTTATTGGAAGGAATATACATTTGGTTAATGTTCTATGGTAGCATGGTTCAAATTTTCATGTGATGTTGGAGAGGGAGGCACTAATGAGAGAGTAGTGGCCTCATCTTTCTGGTGAGGAGGATTTTTCATAGGCTTTCTGGGGATAGAACGTTTCTCCTTAATGTTCCATGGATCCTTGTGTTTAATTGTGGATTTAATACCCACTATAATGGGGTTATAATCATAGATTTAGATCATAGTTTCCCCATACACAATTTTTGTTGTTCTTCCATTGAAAATCCTGATTAGGGTTTGACGCTTCAAAATCTAGAGGCTCCGAGGTAGGTGGTTCTGTTATGATGCCCATTTTATATTAACCCAAATTTATTTAATTAAATTTAATTTTTTTGAATTTAAATGTTTTTTTGGATTTAGTGAGTTGTGTCATTGGGGATATGGGTTGTTTTTCCATTCTTTTGTACTTTAGTTGTTATTCATTGGGATTTAATGCCCGTTTTAATTCTGGAACATTATTGTAAGAGGAGATTATTTTGATATGAATACTTCCTTGTTTCTTTTTCATCCATAAATTTTAGTGAAAAAATCATTCCATATTTTTTTATGATGCTAGGTGCTAGTCGTCAACCCTTGGGGATCAAGAACACCATTTGTGTTATGTCAGAACTACCTCAATTATCAGGTTTCTATTTTATCCGAGTTTTTTCATAACAAGTACAAAAACCACTATGGGAACATGGAACATCATGTACAACATTCAATAAAATATGTGAGTCATAATTCCTTACATCACATGAAAGGGAGTGTAAAGCATCCTATCAAACACTATACTTAATTGTGTCTTAATGACCACTATATATGAGAAAGAAATAATAATAATAATCCAAGGTTGTATACCACTATTTATATAATGGATTGTGACATGGACATGACATTCGCTTCCATTAAATTAAATTAAGACATTAAAATTTCATTATCAAGGCAGACCCACTTAGATGGCGGGGTGGTAACATGACCAATTCCGAGGTCAATGACATTTCATAAGCACGCCACAAGTGGGGTAACTAGTCCAAATTAATTTTCTCTGACAACAACATGAGTGTAATGGGAATTTATTGCATGAAAAATAATTTAAATTAAAGAAATTTATAGTTTTAAGGAAACACATCGAAGGTCCATCATTGCAGCATAATGTTAGATGGTATATATCAATGATACTATTGGGATTAATAGAATACCACCTACCTTGGGGTGGTAGATGAATCCTCATCTGGTATCTTATTAATACTAGATGTAGATCAGAATAAATTTAATAAATATAAAATTACCCTAACATAGGGAATATTATCTAAATTGGATTTAGAATTCCATATTGTGAGATAAATGGGGAAAAAAAAATAAGATTACTGAATAGATTATCAGTGGCTATAGAAAATGAAAAATGGAATGTAAAATAGACACCGAATAGAGGAGGTAGTTGAAATCATACATTAAAATATGAATAGGGAATCAAGTGGCTCAAGGATGTGTTGTGAATGAATGGGAGGAGAAAAGGGATGAGGAAACTAAAAATAAGGTAGGTCAAAAGATAATGTTCACAAATTTATAATGGATAAATTTTTTGGTTGCATGATTTTCCAAACCATGCATCAAACCTGGTGGGATTAGTACCAATGTGGAACTAACCATAAATGATTGAAAAATAGTTAGAAAAAAATGAACTAACCATGTTAAGTACACAAATAATTTACTACATGTTATTCAAGGCCATGAAAATTATTTAAGATGATCTTTCAAACCATGACTCTCTATTGTGGGGCCCCAAAGTTGAGCTGCATAGTTACTACTCACCATGAAACTAATTATGCACCTTATCCCTCTCTTTCAAAAACTAGAGATATATTGTTTGAAAAGGCCAATATGCTCTCAAAACATTCCTTTAACTCTTTAGAGCCATCAAAATAATACAACCAAATATTCAAACTAAAAAAACGATCCACACCTCTTTAAAAATCAAATGAATTATAATATTATTGAATTAATCCCATTCAAAGGGACCAAAATCTTCCCTTTATACGGTATTATTAACTTTTAACTACCACTAATCAGATCCACTTCAAAATGGTAAGTAATAGTAGGCACATTTTGGTGTTCTAAACTACCCATGAATTTGAACATATTCTCAATTTCTTTATCACATCCTTTAGTTATCACATGGTCAAAAGATCCCACTAGATACGATACAGTGTTGTTTCATGAAATTCTCCACAATGTACATGCTCCTTAGGGTGAAAATTATTTATCTCTCATAAGTATTTCCCCAATATTTACAACCCACATCAACTGATCCATCAAAATAAAAAATTTCTCCATCCTAATTCTAAAATTTCCAAGTTATTGATTTTGAAGGATATAGTCCTCATAGTGCCTTCCTTCTTAAACTTCCCTATTTCCTCTAAGGAAAAATATTATATACATACATTTTTTATATGAACAAACATACTAGTCTTAAAATGATATTTCATGAAAACTATAAATTATAATCCCTTAAGGGTATATAATCAAATTATCCTAACCTATAAAATTACCTAAAATCCTCTCATATGTCAATAAGAATGACTTGACCTTAAAATAATGTGTAATCTTGTATTTTAAATAAATAAAACTTTTTATTTAATTACCAATGTCCTTTTAGGTTTATAGTCTTATTAAATTATTTCAAACCTCTTTTATAAAAAACCCATTAATTGAAAATTAGACACTTCCAGTAAGTATCAATTTTTCCAAAATAAAATACTTTTAAATTGATGCATCTTTTATTTTATAAAAAATATGCATGGTTTTCAACATGAATTCATAAATATTTATAATAATGCCTAAAACCTATGAAATGCATTTTCAATTATGGGATGAACATAAAAACATCATTAGGGTACCTATAAAAAGTAATAAAGAAACATGGTTTTCAAATTTAAAACTATGATATCATAAAGTATAGTTTTCCTTTTACAAAATAAACTTTGTTCTCAAATAATAAGTCACACACACACTAAATAAGATTCATTATATAAGGATTTTAATAAAATAATTTATAATAAAAAAATAAATTTAAATTCATAATCCTGACGGTATCCTAGAAAACCTGACATCCCATGAAACACATTTTTCTAAAAACACACCTTTTACCCCATAAGGGGAATAACCACTCCATTAATAAATAAATAAATAATTTAACATATAAAATAAAAATAATTCCACAAAAATTCCTTAAAAGGCCTAGAAAATTAAATTATGATCCTTGGGACATAATATTTATTGAACCCTTATGAGAACCCTTACAAATAGAATAACGTACTTGGTTAATTACAACATAATTCCCTAGAAAAAAGAATAATTCCCTAGAAAAAATAATAATTACCCAACACATTAGGAGCTATATCATGTTCAACCATTATGATATAAAATTTAGAGGGACACAAAATACATAAAAACATAATATATTCCATTTTTATCATCAAATTCATAAAAATAATCTTTTTAACCAATAATTAAATAATTTTTAGATATCAATATATCCCTTTCATTTAAAACCACATTTTCAAGACAGAAAACCCAAGAACAATTGGAATTTTTTTATTTGAATAAAACAAGGAAGAATGTAATATAATCCCACTATAAAATATTGGTTGGGGTGGTGGTAAAGTCAATTGATTTCATATACATTAAAATAGAATATTCATTTTTTTATTTTGTAAATAAAGACAAAACATTATATATAAATTATGTAAAATAGATTCCTTTTTTAAACATTCAAAAGAAAGTCAAAATAGAAATAAAATTTCCATTCATATTTTTTTATGTTAATATAAAATCATCCATAAAATTATTTTGAGATAATGTACATGGATGGAAAATATTTAAAAAATAAATCATTAATAAAATTAAAATATGTTCTTAAGGTAATGTGTCCCTTACCTCGAGTCCAAATTGTAACATATGTTCTATATATTCCTAAATAATAAACTAATGTTTAATATTTACTTTATTGATAAACTTTTTCATGTTTTTTATACATTATATTTCACTTATATCCATGTTTTACTTAATTACATAATTTATTATGTTCATCGTAGACGTTTTGAGAAAAATCAACTTAAAAGTCAGAAATGGATTAGGTAGGTTGAATATGCTCCAATGGATCATGATTATAAAATTTATATAATATTAATCATTTTATAATTATAATTTTTATTTATTATTTATAATTTTATAACCAACTTTTTTAGGTGGTTATGAAAAATGAATTACTTTAGAACAAGGAGATGATTGTTCCTACAAACTCATGAGTAAGATTTCAATTTTTAAAAGAACTTGAGTGAAAATAGGAATGTATTATTTCATCTTTCCATAATAATAATAATATCTAAAATATTTTAATTTTTTTACATATACCTATATCTCCAATTCATATGAGTAGGAGATTCAAAATAAAATACATCTATTCACGAGGTGATAGTCCGTATGCACACACGCGTGATGTTTTTATTTTCCATTTGACGGTAAAAAAGAAGTAGAATATTTATTTAATATTAAATAATATTTTTTACATATTATATATATATATATAAATATCATTTAATTTCATTTTAATCCATTATTATGACAACTAATAAGATTTGGTGATGAGAAATGAAATAAATCATCTCATGAGGTGGTAATATACACATACACGCGAGAAATGTTTTTATTTTATTTTAGATTCTTAAGTAGATGAAAAAAGGTTATAAAAAATAATATTTAAATTTAGTTATATTTTGGATATTAATTTTATTATATTAAAATGGTGAATATACTTTTGAAGGAGGTAAAATGAGAAATAAAATGATAACACACGGTTTAGAAGTATACATCATTTTTAGAAATCCTTCATAGAATTTTACCGAGATCCTTCCTTGGAAAAAATAGTGACCAAACCATGATCTATAAAAAAATTTAATGTAATTTAGGAAGGTATTGGGGTATTAATTATCCTCAAAAATATTATATTTATGTTTGGGAAAGATAGGATAAGGGGTGTCCTATTATAATTGTGGGACATAGTACACATGGAATTTTTCCAATGATTAATGTATATTAATGTATTAATCAAGACAAATTTCTACAAAATAGGCCATTTTAGAAATATTAAATAATATAGGGCCGATATAACCATAATATATGATATATAAAAAAATTTATATCTTTTTGACCATTATCATTTTGGTTTTACCCCTTTTAACCTATTTTAACTATTAATGTGTTAACTGACGTTATTTTACCAAAGCTACCATTCATTAAAAAATGAAAGTGAAATAATTAAAATTTTTAGAAATTATAATACCAAATATAGATTCCATTTTAACTAATTCAATTTATATAAATAGTATAAATTAATTTTGAAATCAGAACACATAACACGATGAAGAACATTTTTATAGAAATTTTTTTTATATAAAATTGTTTTTATACCAAAATAAAGTGAAATATTGATTACAATTAAATTTATTACATTATTTTTAATATAAATACTTTATTATAGTTTAGAACCCATACATAATTGAAATCGAATTTGTAAATACATTAAAATGAAAAGTAATTTTCCTTAAAAATCAACATTCTCTACTTTTCACCAAAAAATAACCTTTTTTAGAAACATCACATAAATTAACTCTAATATTGTTATGTAATAATGATATAAATAATGAATGTTTTTTTTCAAATGAAAACTGAATAATTTAGAAATTAAAATTTACCATATAACCATATACTCAATGTAAACATATTTAGTATAGATAAAACTATTTCTTTTTTAATTATAAAATTCTGTAATATTCATATAGTGAATATTACTATATAAAATAATATTTATGAATATTTATAAGGAATTAAATTGATCTATTATCATCATTATATGAGTTGTTACATATATTTATAGAATATAGAGTTCAAATATCTTTTATCTGGATAATGTTTTTAATGATATATTTTGGGGAGTTGGATGTGATGTTCCACTCAGTTTTTACTACTTATATACATGGGTATATATTTGAATTTTGATGATGATAAATATGGAGATATTATGAGATATTAATGAGGACCACATTCTTAAAAAAAATTGATGCTTCAGTTTATTGGACTATTTGATCCAAGATGGATCATGTCTAGTCTACATCTACAACTTCGAATCGAGTCTCCTATTATTATTAAGGTGTGTTTTATGAACTCTCTCAAGACCATAAAGTGGGGATACTATTTTAGTGTCATGTATATAATTAAGGGTGATCGATTCTAGTGAATTATTTATTTTATATAAATTCAAGATGGAATTTTTTTACATTTTTATCTATCTTTTCATTATTCTTTAAGCATGAAAATTGTCCATGGGGTGAGGGAGTGACTTTAAATTAAATTTATAGTACATATCATTATTCATCACCATTGAATGGGTTGGGTATTATATTTAAATATTGTTTTGGGTCCTATATCCCATTGATCAACCAATTTCATTAACCCTAAGAAAATGGAAATTTTGAGTTAGGGAGTGATGACTAAGACCTTGAAATTTATTAGACCTAATTATTTAAAAAATACTGATTATTCATTTACATTTACACATTACTAGTTCGTTAATGTGGATATTATAATTATTGGAATATATCTCTTGAATAGAGTCTCTTAAAATTTTACTTTTACTATTCTAATTACTCTAGGTGTTTTGTAGAATTTATTGCTATTGGTTTGACATAATATTACCACATAATACACCATTTAGTTAGTAGCTAAGAAGAGTAATAGTATGAATTTTTAAATATGTTAAACTATATGGATTAATGATGCTCTATATGATGTCAATAAAAATTTTATAATCCAATATTTATTTTTTTGTATATCCTCTTAATATTTATCGCGTGGTGGAAAAATAGATTAAAGGGTGGAAGATAACGAACAACTATGAAGAATAGTGATACCAAAGAAGAGTTTGAGGTAAGACATCCCAAACCATAATTTAACAAATATTTTTGAGTAAAAAGTATTATTTTCATTTATGATGTAGTATTTAATTCATGATAAATCAAAATTTTGTTGATTAATATATATATATATATATATATATATATTAGGAATAAATAGTATTTTGATAGTGATAATTATGTTTTAAAATACTCTTGGGTTTTGATGGAGGTTATAATTATTTATATAGTAGTTTTATTTTATATTGAGATGAGAATTCTTTTCATCATATTTGTAAATTTCATTTGAGAGTTGTGGATTATAAAATTTAATGCTTAAACAATATGGTGATATGTAAAGTTATTCGATTATCCTTAGGATGTAAATTTCTAGATTATTAGTTATTATTAAAAAAGGACTAACATGAGGTCATCCCTAAATGATAAAAGGGTTATTCCAGTTACTGGTTTAGTTTCTCAATCCTTTCCATTACCTATGTGGGGGATGTTACAAATTGAAATGGGGCTATGAAAAATAGGTATAGGGATATAAAAAATATATATATTATTTTTTTATTTCTTTATTTATGGTAATTAAATACGATAGTAAATAGGGAAATTCAACAGTTTTTAGTTCATTAATAATTCATCTTGTTGGATTTTGAATAATGTGGTGATATTAAGATAAATTTGGATTTATGAGGTGAAATATAATTTTTTAGTTATTATATTGTAATTATTATATGTAAGATGAGATTTATTTATTTGAGTAGTATGATAAAAATAGAATTTGAAATTTAATTTTTGTTTAAGAAGGATATAACCCATATATTTCATTAAATTTATGTGTTGAAGTGATTTTTTTGGTTTATATTGAAAATCATTAAATGTTTTGGTATTTTAGTTAAGATGAATAAATAAGAACTTACATTTATTCATCACTAAACTATTATCTTTAATTAAGGGGGAATGAAAAGAAATGTTATAGTATAAATGATAATATTAGATAGTGTTTGTATGTTACTTTGTATAATAAACTATTATTACCTCCCTAAAGGTAAAATGGGCCTACGTTTTTTAATTGGGTTATTTATTTATCAAAAATTATCATAAAATGGGAAGTAGGTTAAAATTCTTGTCTTAGTAATTAGCTATTGCTTTATGACGTGTTAAAGAGGAATGATGTTTGAGGGTGTAATGAAGTAGCTATATTAAAGGATAGACCCATGATTGGTGGAGGGTTTTTTTGTAGAATATTATTGTGACCAATGATTTATTATCTAGTATGATGTGATTACCTCCAGTTGATAGATGTTTTAAAACACGTGATATTGGATTTTAGAACATATCGAGAAGTATCAACATTTGTTTAAAAAATTATGAAGTGTTTAGGGGATGTTATCATTAAATTCATTGATGTTCCTATGTTATCTAGGTAATACAATTATTGAGGAAATGAAATGATGTTATAATTAATTGAGGCCTGTCTTACATAAGTGTGATGAGGTTGGGGTTTTATTAAAGTGGGATATATGGTAAAACTTGATAGCATGTCTCATTTTGTTGGATAAAAATTATCTCATTTAATTTTTTTATATCATGAAGGGATTATTGTACTCTTATTAAATTGAAATACGATGGGTTATAAGAGGGACCTATATAGAATTTTTATATACTCACACAAAATTTATATTTTTTATTTTTTATACATTTGTTATAGATTTTTGGATTCAATATGTATTGGAGGGAAATTGAAATTTATTGTGTAATTATAGTATTGATATAGGATGATTTAGAGGAACCTTGATGGTTGAAGAAAATATTGAATTAGGGATGTATTTTAAATATGTAATGTTCATTTCACACTAATTATTTCAAATTGTGAAATTTTTGTAGATGATAGTTATATTGATCAAGGTTTAATTCAATATAATTATTTTTGATTCCATATTATTAAAATTTCATATTTTGAGTTATATCCATGGGTAATACCTCCCATTCAAGAGATTTTTACCTATTTTTAAAGTTAGTAAAACCATATCCATTGTAGGAAATATTGAGAAGTCACACTAAATTTCATATCCAACTATGTTGGGGGTTCTTGAAGGTTCAATTCATGGAATGATAATTATAAAAACCACCATGTTATTGAGTGGTTTATTGGGTATTATTTTATATTATTTGGTATAATTTTATATTATGGATATTTATAGGATTTAGATTTTAATTTTTATGAGTTAATGATTTTTTTAACTATTTATGAGTGGTATATGAATGGTTTGGGAAATTGTGTAGATGAACATTACACAGTTCATCTATAGAACAGATTTAATTCACATGGTTTGGTAAACCATATAGGTTCACCATTATGTAGGTGGGTTTTATATTTTTTTAATGTGAAAATTTTATTTTTTATGGGTTTCCTATAGTAAAGAGTAACCTTGAGAGGTAAATTTACATGGGAGTTGTGTGGAACAAAATTTTTTTACACTTTATTAATCCTTGAGATAGCCATGAAAGGAGTTCTGTAATGGGACAACACTGTTTAACAAAATTATAAATAGTTTAGAAAACCGTGTGTCCAAATAAGGTGAGCTACCCAGTTATAGAATTTTTTCGTTTCCAAGTTTTCTCATACATTTTTAGGGGGAAACCCTATTCTTACTTACCACTCATTCTACCAGCATAGGCTTACTAAGGAGTATCTCCACCCCTACCCATCTCATGGTTTTAACACTCTACTTCTTAGACTTCCTAGGAATTTATTTTGGTAATCTATGAATTTCTCTTTTTATCCACTAATACTCTTATTTAATTTATTTATTTTTAACTTAACTTCTCTCTTGGAATCTTAGAGGGATTATTTTACTAAACATTGTGTTTGGTGTGGTTTCATCTTTATTTAGGGATTATTCATGCCATATTTTATATTGGTTAGATATTCACCATAAAAAAAGATTCCTTTCAATTTTTTCATGAATGAATTACATTTCATTGAGTTAGGAATTTTTGAACCATTTATTTAAATTTATTTTCATTAGATTCATGATAGATTAAATTGATTTTTTTTTCTAAATTATAGCAATTTACTATAATTATATAACACATTCTATGTGATTTGGATAAAATATACACTCTAAATTGAACATATTAAAAATTTTCATCGTGTTGAACTATTTTTAAATTAGGTATTTGTTTCTAAGTGGACGGGGAAATATTTTAATGAGTTTTTAAATAGAAATGTTTCTCAAATAGTATTTTAACCTGTTTGGGTCACAAATTGGGTGAAGTGTCAGTTTTTATCAAAATTATGTGAAAAATTAATTGAAATGGTATTTTCCAATGTTTTTTTATTGAATGGATATTTTTTAATGGGGTTTTTAAGGGTGTGAAATAGATTAGAATACCGATATGGGATTTTGGTTTGGCCCATGGATTTTTCAAGTTATTATAATAGTGTATATAAGACCCATGAATTATGAAACTTCTACCAGTATTATATACCATGAGGGGTTATTAATTATCATTTGTACTATAAATGTTGTGATTGGGGATATTTTGTGTGAGGGCGTTTTTGGTGAGATGAGATCTATTTAAAATGGGTTTGTTTTGTTTTATGTTCACATTACACAACTTATTGGTTCTAACCTCTATTGAGTGTATCATGGAAATGTATGAAGGTATGTAGAATTTCTAGATTCATGTTACATCATATATTTTTATAGTTCCTTAGGAGACTTACACAATCCTAATGGTTTATGGTGTTCTTGGTGACACTTATGTGGGTGTTAAATAGAGATTATTCCTTTCTCACTATTGTGACATCAGATAGATTGTTTTTTTAATGATACTATGTCTTGTACCATTCATCTTAGATCCTAATATGATACCCATGATATTATATGACGATTGATAAGGGATTTTACTTCCTTGTATCCCCATATTTTTTCCCATAATATAATTATGATTTAATGTGGTTTCTTATTTATTTATTTTATAAAATCATTTTATGGTGATTTTATTATTATTTTGTTATTCATTTTCATATTATATTGTTTTAAAAAGAAATGGGTTTTAATGTGTTTTGGGATGAATATTTGTAAATATTTTTGAGGGGAGGATTTGAAATTGTTTTCTAAAAACGTAATGTAAAGGTTTTAAAGTGGGGGTTTTAATGTTCTTGGATTCCTTAATAAGGGGTGGATGATTTATGAAAACATTTAGGGTTTGTTTTTTTGTAAATTAACTTTTACAAAATAATTTTATAATTGTATTACAAATGAGAATGTAATGAAATTTATTTATTTTTAAATGTGATAAAATTCAACGGAAAGATCCAACTGGGATTGGTTTTTGTCACCCCTTGAATACACCACTCAATGAATACTAATATTTTGGTTTCTTTTATAGGTGAATTGAATCTTTTAATAGCTATTTTTGATGTTCATTTTTTTCAGTATTTTGTGGGTTGGGAAATATTTAGGGATTGAGGATTCACATAGATATGACTGGTACGAGTTTGTTTATATTTTTTATATAAGGAATCTACTGTATCATTCCTTATAAATGAGACATTGTTTAGTTTATTTTTTTTATTAATGAGATTATGGTTATATTTTATCTCATTCGTGTACTGTTTTATTTATTTATTCATTCTATATACTGTTTTGGATATTCATTATTTAGATAGTGATGTTTATTTGTATGAATGAGTGTCCAAGATATAGGTTGGGAATGCTTGACAACATGTAGAAATTATCGTTTTAGTTTTTGTTATATGAGTATAAATAATTCCCAATTTGTGTTTCATGATGTCTAAATCCTAGTTTCTGGCCCGTAGGGATCAGGAAGACCCTTCGGGATGGTGGAGGATCAGGTCAGGTGTCGGTTGAGGTGGAAGCCTAGGCTAGTGGATTACAAATGGAATTAGAGATTATGTTCTTATAAAGTGACCTAGGTTATTGAGAATATATTTTTTATTTGGGTTGAGTTTTGGTATACTAGACATTTTGATTGTCATCAAGACTCTAGAGGTAGTTAATGCGGGGGTGCATGATCACCACCTTATTTGATGAAACTTTTTTCCCCATGGGATTCTTGGGATTTGAGTTCTTATTTTTAGTATTTTGGTGAATTATTCTACTTTATGATTGTAATTTAATATACATTGAGTATCTTGGTGATATCAGGGGTCAAATTGAGTTTTGGAAGAGATTTGGTGAATGAACCAGGAATACAAGATTATCTCATGGAGTATGATAATCCTTATAGAGATCATTCTAAATTTGTTTTAAACAATTATAGATCCAATCACATTAATTGTGAATGGTTTATCAAGACATGTTTCCAAACCATTCACAGTGTTATTTCTTCTACAAAATTGATTTTTTATACTCCCATCCACATTGGAACGAGTCCAACGATATTTATCATTGGATTTATGGTATGAAATTGATTTTTATTGTAAAATTATGATATTTTATTTTTTATTTTACTAATTTTTGTGGATTGCGACCAATTTTATCTCTTTGGGATATTTATTTATGCATTGGAAAAATTGGTTTTTGGCGTAGAGGATATAAAGGAGTGGTTTAGTTTAAAAATAAGATTTGAAATGAATATGAATGGATTTTGATTCTATGACGTGTTTTATTATTCCAATACCATAATATGAAATTTGTAAAAATGTTTTGAAATTAATATTTTGTGTGAGACTTTAGTTTTTTGGTGAATTTAAAGGATGATTTAGTTTTATAATAGTATTTTATAGAAAAAATATATAATCAACTAGGTTTTGGGAAAATTTTTAAAAGTTATTTTAAATTTGGATTGAGGTATGGTTTTGTAAATTATTTTTTCTTATTTATTTAATATTATTTGATGTGTTTTAAGAAGATGATCCGTTTTGAATGATTATATGAATTTAAAGTGAAAGGGATTGTTTTTAAAGAATGTTGTGTGTGTTATATTGGATGAAATTTGTTTTTAGAGTTTGGTTGATGTTGGTGTTGTATAATTAGATTTGTGAATTATGAACATGTTTATGTTCATAAATTGTGTTATATAAATATTACGGAAAGGTAAGTCTTCATAAATTAGTGAAATGTCGATTCATTTAGTTGATATTTAACAAAATATTTCAAATCTATTGACATTTTTTTCTTCCTTTCCCAAATTCACATAGACTCATGGATGAGTGGTGGTTCCTATGTGCTTTCTACATTGGAACACCATAGATGTTTCTTAGATTAGTGCTTTTAAATATCAGTTCTTTGACAAATGTCTCTCATGCAATTCATTTACTAGATTTCAATGGAATTACAAGTAATTTTGTTTGAATGATCCAAAATATTATCTTCACTATGGATGATTGGGTATTATACAAAGGCTTTTAGCTGATTTATAACAAGATAAAATCCTAGGTGTAAATTTAGTTTTGATAGATGATTGTTTTGGAATATTTTTTTTTGGATTTTATCAATGTTATTTTGATTTTACTGTTTTCATTAGTATATAATTCTATATTAATATTTTTTAATTACTTTGGTTGTATTTTCTTTGAATGTGGATCCTGTTGTGTTTTTTTAGGATCTTATTATCATGTGATGAGCATGGAGAACCCTTGGGTCACATCTTAGGTGACTAGGAAAACTGTTTTCTTTGATCTCTTGAGCACTGATTGGTTCTGATGTTATCTTAGTGGGTTCCCTATGAGATGGTGTTCTATATTTGAGGTCCTAATTCATATGTTGTGTCTTGTGAAGAAGGTTCAGATCCCATGTTGGGGATTAATGGTATCTTTTCATAGATATAGTGGTGGGATAATGTTATTGATATTGGTGATGGTTTGTGGTTATATATGTTGAGTTCCCTTTTCTCTGTATTTACTCATGAACTAGATCTAATAATTTTGTGATTTTTTAGGGGTTATAAAAATGATAGAATTCTTATTTATTTATTCCAATAGATGGTTCTTTATATATTTATGTGCATTCCTTATTTTACAATTTTAGATGAACTCTAAATAGGTGGATACCTATGATAGGTAGCCTTCATCCATTTGTCGTAGTTCTTCTAATTTGTGATTTTTATTTTGGTTGAGTTGTTCATGGATAAATATAAAGTTTTATATGGGTTTATCTACTTTGTTGGATTAAGTAGTTTTTTGAGATCCATGGTATTTTACTTTATAACCTCTGCCATTAAACTCTCACTTCTTCCCTATGATAAGAGGTGCCATGGTAGTTTCCTTTATTTACTTCTTCTTTTAATCAATAATTTCAAATGGAAAAAACATATTGGTAGGGAGAGTAGTAACACACAATCCGTTCTAAGGTGGTTTTTTTTATTACTTTTCATTATTTTGGAAAATTTTAGAAATTGGAAATTTTTTTACAATACATTTTAGTTTTTATGTGTATTTTGTCTAATTTATGATTTATTAAAACATTAACAATAGTTAAGTAAACCATGTGGATTACCTTTACACAAGTCTTCTACGATGCATGGTTAGGTAAACCGCATTGGTCCACCCTTACATAGGTTGGTTTTTAAATCATTTTGAATATGAATTTTTTTTTATTCATGGAATGTGCGTGTTTAGTAGAAACCATATAATATAACATTACATGGGAGTAGTCTAGCACATGACTTTCACATCGTTTGATAAACAATGTAAAAAGGGTAAGAAATTCTCTTTAATTAGGAAATTATATTATAGATGGTTGGGGTGTGGTTTGGAAAACCAAGAAATCAAACCATGAGAGCTTCCTGATTTTACTATTTTTGTGTTTCTAAGTTTTTCCTTGTTATATTTAATATATAAACTCCATATTTTATCATATATCTCATTAAGTCAACCCTAGTATTCTAATGAGGATCTCTTCCCCTCCTCATATCCCAATTCTAAGCCTATGTTTCTCTGTTTTCTTGTAGATTTCTTTAGTTAATACATCTATTTATCTTCTCTCTCACAACCACCTCATGATCTCTTCATTTAATTTTGGCTTCACATCTCCCATAGAAAACTAGTGAGATTATTTTGATAATAATAGGGTTTGAGGAAATTTTAAATTGAGTTTTTTTGTTGAGGTATTATTTAGGTCATGTTTTCCCTAGATTGGATATTTACCGATTATAGAGACACATTTCATATTTTTCATGGATCTATTCCACTTTTTCGAGGTATATTTTTTATGATATTTCCCGAAATGGTTTGTCACTAGATGATTGATAATATTAAATATTTTTTTTACAAAATTATATCCATGCATGATAATTTTATAATACATTAAATCTGTTTTTAGTGAGTATCAACTTCATATAAATGGAGTTTAATAGTTTTCATGAATTTTACTTATTTTTAAAAGGGGTTTTGGATTCCGAGTGGTTGGATAAATATTTTAAAGGGGTTTTTAAAAATTGAATTTGTGATCAAAAAGGATTTCAACTTATTTAGGTTACAAATTGGGTGACGTGTTAGTTTCAATGTGAATTGTGTTTCAAATTTCATTGAATGATATCTAAATATGTTTTGTGTTTAAAGGATTTTTTGAATGGGTTTTGAAGAGGTGTGAATTGAGTTGGCATACCGAGCCAAGATTTTGGTCAGGCCTATTTGGAAATTTCATTTTATTTTCATGGTGTGTGTGATACTATGAAATTATTCTTATTTTCCCAACATTATAAACACATAGGAGTTATTATTTAGTATTTAGATTATGGATTATTTGATATGGTTTGTTTCTTATGTGGGTTTTGTAAGTGAGATGAAATGTATTTACAAGTGTTTTTTTCTATTTGATTTTTTCATTTCTTGACATGTCATTGGACACCCCATTGATATTTATCATGAGAACATAGCTAGTTATGTTGAAGGCCTATATACATGTTCCAATATATTGGTGTGTGCACTCTATACAATTACCTTGGATATTTCTTCCCTACTAGTGGTTTATGATATACCTGATTACCCTTAAGAGTGTGTTAAATGTTGACTATTCTGGTTTCACTTGGTCCACCTAGATAGATTATTTTCATAGATACCATGTCCAGTACCATTCGGGTTATATACTAGATGGTTTCCCATGACACAAGTTAATGATAGATTGTGGTTTTTCCATCCTCACATCTTATAGTTTAATTATCCCACTTTGTCAATAGGAATTAATTTTATGGTTTTTTTCTTTGATTTAAATCATCCTTGGTATGGTTCCTTTCTTATTATTTTATTATTCAGGTATATCTTGGATTGTTTTAAAAATAAATGGGTTTCAATGTGTTTTGGAGTTTTTATTTCTAAATGCATTAGAGAAGATGATTCGAATAGGGTGTTCCAAACCATAATGTCATAATTTTAATGTGTTTTATTTCCTTAATAAGGGGTATTTTATTTATAAAAACACTTATGGTGTCATTTTTTGGTAACTCTTATTTTATAAAACGATGATCTAATTGTATTTAATACTTTTTTAAAGAAAAATATATTTTGAAATAAAGTTCACAAACTCCATGGTGATATCACACCAGGTTTGGTTTCACTCACACCCTACATACCCCACTCGATGTATGCATCTATTATGGTTTCTTTTTATGTTACATATATTTTTTATCAAATTATTGGGTGTTAGAGTTATTCTGTAGTGGTTGGAATAGGATGTGATGAGTGACCAGGGAGTTGAATGGAGATGAATGGTTTTGGTATTGATTTTTTTATTTTACTATATTCTAGTATTGACTATGAAGACTTAGACTTTATTTTGTTTGTTTATTTATTTATGAGATGATAGTTATCTTTTAGTTCTATTATGATGTGTTTTATTTATTTTTTCATGCTTCATACTACATTTTGATATGGTTTATTTTTGTTATAATGTTCATTTATATCAATGGGTGTCCGAGACATAGATAAGTGATACCAGAACATTAGGTGGAATCTGTGTTCTAGTTTTGGTACTATATGGGTGAATTCATGCCTAATGATTTTTTCATGATGTCATTGGGGATAAAGGGTTCCCTTTATGATGGTAGTATATAGGGTTAAGTGCCAATTCATATGGAAGCACATATAAGTTATTTACAATAAAGTTTATTGTTAGAGAATTTTACTAATGAAAAATGATCCTCCCATGACCCAAAAAAATATAATACAGAACCTCCCAATATATCCTTAAAATTTTTTATAGTTTTATTTGGTTGGATATTTTTATGGGGATGATAAAACATATATTTATCACTCTAAATCAAGGATCTAAATCTCAAGACATGAATAGAAGTTCCATAATTCCGACAACATGATCCCATGATCACCTGAGGCTAAAAACCAATAATGAGTGATAAATTAGTTCATTGTGGAACTATTTTCCCTTGAAATATAGAAACAATGAAAATAATAATTCATTTGGATGTAAAAAAATATTTTTTGTAAAATATTTTGAAAAAACATTTACTAAAAAAAATTACTATAGAAAGAAAACTATAAGAGAAGCATAAAAATCTATATTCTAATAAAAATTACTAATCAATTGTTACACCATCCCATGACACCAAATCACCACTTAATACCCCCTATGTGGATCTATAGATCTTAATAGAAGAAATATGTAATCCTTCCATTTTCATGAATTTGAGGATATCATATCTATATTTCTATAATAGTGAACATGTTTTGGATGAATATAAACATAGTAGGATTTCCCGGATGACTCTGACAAGAATCCATGCATGGCCCATTCTATAAAAAACAATTTTAATCAATAATGATAAATCAAAAAAATAGTTTTATGAAATAATAATCTGAATCCAAGGTTCCAAATCCAATCAAAGCAATTTTATTTAGAATTCAGGTTTTTCTTAAAACAACATAATGTTATCCCTGATTTAGTTTCCATTTAAAAAAACCATGTTTTCATTAAAAATAATTCTTTTAATACATGTTAAAAAAAAACCACTAAAAACCCCCAATTCAATAAAATTAGGATTTTGAACTCCATATTCCCAAAAATCCACTAAAATCCTTTTATTTTATAAAAAACATTTGGAATTTTCATATATTGTTTTTGAAAAACCAATTGACACAACACCTTATATATATTCTTTGTGATCTAAAAATTACCCACATAATGTGGAATTAATTTTCCATTTTTCCTAACATCTAAAATCCAAAAATTAAAGATAATTTAAAAAATACATGATTCCAAACCTCAAATTTCAAGGATCATTAAAAATGATTGATTCTATACTTTTACTAAATCTAAGATTAAATCATACAATCCTAAATCAATTTTACATGATTTTTTATCTCATTCATAAAACTATATCTCACAATAGTCCTTTAACCCATGTCTATCTAACATAATATTGTCCAACATGGTCATCCATATAACGTTTAAAATGGTTATATATGGATCAATTATTTACAATAGTTTGTGTTATAAAAAACTTCCTTAGGTAAATGATATTCTCATGATTTTATAAATTCATTATCACATGTTCAACGCATTTTTTCCAACATTTTAATTATAAGGACCTGACCTTAAACATTACATAATCTTGAATTCTGTCAAGAATTCACATTGAGGATCATTTCAGGTTTAGAGTTTTAGGGAATTAATCCATAACTATTACATACCAATTTGAATACTAAATGTATACACTACTACCTAGTATCCATTTTTTCATAAAAAAACTCTTGAAAAAAAGAGACATGTCGAGTTCCATGTTTTAGACAGCATGTCTTTTCCGTGATCTCATCCTTCACCCTATTCATCAATATGTCATGTGAAAAACATTTCAAAACATGGGATGAGCGTAAAAAGCTCAGTAAGGGTTATAAAATAATGAAATAAAACATTATCTCATCAATAAATACAAATCAATGAAATCATACATTTCAATCATAACATAACACATGAAATCATAAGATTTAGGAATAACATTTAGAAATAATAAATCATAAAGGTAACTTATGACATTAATAACATAAATTCATTATATCTATCATAGCTACATAGGTAGTCACATTTGGAATACCCATCACGGTATATTCCCTAAATGTCTTTGTAGAAACATTAACGTTTACCTCCGTCACAATACCCAATGCATTGGAGAGCTAACTCGCGCTCACCCGCCCTAGGATTATCCCGGAACCTCCCATATACATAAATAATTCCCAAGAACCATAAAATATTCAAAAAACATAAAACAAACACAACGGGAAGATAACATTTTCACATTCCAATCACAATATATCAAATCATGATATTGAAATAAATAATGCTTTATCAAATCATTTTTAAAACCCATTTAAAACATTTAATAAAGAGATTTTTGAATCAAAGTTTCCCATACAAAATTTAATTTATTAAACGAATTATCATTTTAAAACATTAATTTCCATATAAATAAATCCAAAAAAACATTTTGAAAACATGGAAATTATTGAGAAATCTTTAGAAGAATAAATCTTTTAAACATTTAAAATGATATTTCTGTTAAATAGATAAAAACAGAAAGAGAGACGCTTGAATACTAATAATTGAGGAATAAAATTTAATCAGAACATTATAATATCATGAGAATAATTTTATTCGTGATAAAATATTCCAAAGTACAGTATATACACCACATAAGAGTGAATTGGTGTATAACAACATTGTATTTTCAATGGAATATAAATTGAGACGAAATCACTTATAAAAATTGTATCATTAGATCAAAGATAAATCAGTTACATAATAATGTGTGAAAACTAAGAATACAATCAATATAAGTTGATATTAAGTGCGAAAAAATTAGAAGTTATTCACACATATTTTTAGCACGACATAATCAAGAAGAATAAGTTTTACCCAAATAATTAAAATTGGTTAACGAAGTTCCCTTACCGAAATTTGACAGCCTAACAACATCACATTAAAATTCAGAAAATTAATTGATGAGAGGGAAAAGGGTATATCATCACATGGAAATAAAATTTTAAATAGTAAAAATATATGGGAACATATCCCAACATAAGAATATGTAAATTAAAAGACATAACAAAATAAGTCTTTTAAAAAGAGGATGGTGAAAGGTTCCCTTACCAATTTGGTAACTTACGAAACATAATCCCCATGAAAGATGGATCATACAATGAAGATGTTAATAACCATAAATTTAGTTATGTTACACAATGAATATAATCATGGGCAGTACCTAAACCACACAAATGTAAATAGTGTCAATATAGCATGAATCTCATGGGAATAAAAAGTGAGATGAAAACTGCATACCACGTTGTAATCAATCGAGCCATATGACAAAAAGTTAATAACCCGAAATACCATTAATTTAAATAGAATCATTATAATATATATCAAATTTCAGTATACAATTCACCACATTCAATAAATAAGTGGCGAACAATGCAAATCTCACGGAATTGAAAGTGAGATAAGAAATCCCTTACCACATGTCTGACTTGACTTGTTTGTTACTTGTTCTTCCTAAATAATAAACTTAAGTTAATTTATACATGATTAATAACCCTTTTTCAAGTTTATCATTCCTTTTATATCACTTATTATGATGTTATAAAAAATATGTAATAATTTATGTTAATAATGGTCGTTTTGTCGATATTTGGTACTTGAGTCAAAAATGAACACCTTATAATTACAAGTTATCCATGTGGTCAAGAGTCTATTATCTCCAGAATGATATTCATGATTTAGATATCACATATATCATATATATCTAGTATAAATATTTATTTATAACAGTACATAACATTTGGAGATAAGAAATGAAATGCACTGTTGATGGAGACGGTAATATGTACGTACGCATGAATGCTAATTTCATTTCAATTTCTTATTTTAATTGAATGAAAACTTAATGATACATAGTTATATTATAATTCCAGTATAATATCATATATAATTTCAATAACTCCATCTTTTATATGTCCCACGAATGGTATGAATGAGTCATATCACTTTTAGGGGGCGGTAGTCCGCACTTCCTCAAATGAAATTATCTCATTTTCTCATAATGGAAACCATAAAGGTATGCTATAAATTAAAAATACAGAAGAATAAAGAAAACATAAACATAAAATATATCATATATTAATAATGATCCATCATAATGGCCACCATAATATGCAGTAGGATATAATTGAACAATCATCATTTCGTGAGGCGTAAGTTTTCCATCCGCAGAAACAATATTTTCTTTACCCATTAGATGGAGGTTTGAGTAAGTGTAATTATAATAATTCTCATTAAAACATCCTAGAATATTGAGGATAATTTTGTTTTTATAAAATAAAGGAATAAAAAGAGTTTAGGGATTGGAGATGTAAAATAAAAGAAAAGAATTTAAGAGAAACCCTTACCTATAATTCGGGTAAATCCCTTTGGTTTGAAGCAAAAAGATAATTAAAGTGCCTTCTACATAAGGTACAAATTATAGAAGTAATATAGAGATCTCTAGAGCTTATTTGAGCAGGGGTTGGATGATCCAATGTGCTTGATAGGTGTGATGAATGGGTTATAATTGAAGGATTTTTATATGGAGGAGGAGGGGATCTTTAGGAAACTGTGAAAATATTATTTTATTATATAGTGAATTTTGGTTTCTAAAGAACCAAAACACATTATGGTCAAAGATAAGATGAACCATGGTAGAAATAAATTCATCCAATAAGAATTGTATAGGTTATGGATGTTATATTAATATTTATAATCTTATTTATTTAAATAATTTATTAATTAGGTAAATACTTAATCATTTTTGTGTCATAAATAATTTTATTTATTTGATGTATAAAGGTTATAAAAAAATTCCGTGATGTTGAAAAAAATTTTAGCTTTCAAATTAATATTTATAGCCGAATAGATAAGTTATATAACCCCATGAAAAAATTAATTTTCTAAAAGATATTTGTTTGTGTGATTTTTGTCTTTACTTTAAATTAATTTATCTAAAGTGTCATTATCCCTCCCATGTGGCTCCATGGAGTCCCCAAATCGACCCATGGATGCCCAAGGTCGGCCATGACTCATCAAATAAGGTTTGGACAAGTGTTATGGTAATTTTTTATTGTTATAATATTCATTTTACCTTGAATTTCCCTATTTACCTTTAACAGTGAAAAATAAATGTCAAAAGTTACAATTCACCAAAAAGATTATTTTCATCTTATTGAACCACATTTTACTTTCTAATAACAATAATTTATGTTGTATTTTCAAAATTCAATTCACTAAAGCAGTTAAATTTCATTTAAATGAAAAATTTAGTTTTTTTAACAACTACATAGTGGTTTCACTATTCATTGAAAATTGAAGTTTTTTTTCTAGAAAAATACCAAAAAATCAGCCTAAACTATATTTGATATTATAAATTCAAAAAAGATGTATATTTTAAAAAATTCAAAACAAATAAGTTTCATTAATTAATTTAAAATTAATTCTCGTTGTCAAAATAAATAACATATTTTAATGAAACAATATATATCAAAAGATTGACATTTGTTTATGCCCAATTTCAAAGTGAAATTTCTTCCAATGGCCAACATTGGATTATATGGTAAAAATATAATCTAATTACACTTTAAAACAATTTAGAAATATAATCTAACCATATAAATAAGTTATATTAAAAGGTAGTTTTTAATTAAAATACATTATTTTTAACTATTCATTAAAAAATGAATTTTATCAGAAAAATACCAAAAATCTACCCAAAGTAAAAAATTTGATGTACCGATTCTATTGAAAAATTATATTTTGTCAGATAGATCATATAAAAGTGACCAAAACTAGATTTAAAGTGGGTTCTCCATCAAAAGAAAGTAAATCGACCTTTTAATAAATATTAGAGTATTTATGCTTGAAATCAAGTTCTTTCTTAATTTAAGCCTAAAAAATTTATTGGATAAATGTAAAAATATTTAACAAACATGTATAATAATTTTGTAATTAGTTCTATTCATTCCTTCAATTACAACAGCTAGGCGTTAACTACCATTTAAAATAATAATAATATTATATTATTTTTAGTACAACTCATCGTTGTGTGCAACATAAGATTTCAAAGAAACCTATTGTTATGTATCGGGTATTCCATTGAAAATAGAATCCACTTTAAACTAAAATTAATATTTATTTCACAAATATTTATAAATTTGAAAACTTCATATTTTTTATTTACCTGGGATGTTACATCCTTCACCCCTTTTGGGAATTGCGTCCTCGCAATTCTAAAATCAGGCTCAGAAAATTCCTTGAAAGTCCAACATTAGAAAAAGAGTCAATATAACTATCACTTTAAAATAAAGGGAGAGAATTAAAATGTCTAGAAAAGACATCAAATACTAGGATTCCATGAAAACGAGGATATGGAAGAGAAACTAACTCTCATAGATTAATAGAGAGTGGTGGAAACTTGATCACAGAAAGTTAACCACCAAAACAACATAAATTTGTGGTTGGTTTAATGTCTGATGATAAAAGATATATTATATCCTTTTTTTCTTCAAGATCCTTTTCATATAGTTGATGAATTTTGTTAATAACTAGACTAATATTGTAAGGAAATATACTTACTTTCATGTAGAGTGTCATCCTTTAATAAAATTCTACCACAAACTCATCTTTTCTCACAATAGTATGTATTCAAGATGACTTGGTCACACCTGAAGACCTAGAATCAACTTCTAGAGTATCAAATAATATAAAAAAGAAGAACTATATAATTTTCATGTCTTTCAACCTTAACCAAAACCAAAATGGTTAGTGTAAGATCAGATAACACACAAAAGGAAAATCTTTTACAAAAAGAAAAACTTCTCTTAATCTCCTAAATTTTTCAAACAAAAACCAAATTTCATCGAAGATCATTCAATAAATAGTTGTCCATAAAATTCTTCAAATTAATCCACACTAATATTGAAACCCAAATCTCATAAGGATTTAATCACATATTATTCCAAGATAAATCTTAACATTTATCTCCAAATAACATCAGTAACTCTTAAAGTCTCATATTTAAAAGTAATTAACCATTTCACATATTCTCCATGATAGGTTAATCATTTCCATAGATAACCCAAAATCAACTTATTATTGATTCATAAAATCATGTAACTAAAAAAAATTAGTCATACTAACCAGGGAATTCACGTAGTCCGGTGGTAGACGATAAATCCCAATCGCACTTCGGTTGTGGGTTCGATTCCCACAGATTTGTCCGACGCGACGGGTTGTCACGCGGTCTGCGTGTTGTCCTTTTTCAAAAACTATATAATTTTATAACATTCCCAAAACGATATAAATTCATCAAAAATAACCATAACAAATTTTAACCACAAAGGTTATCTAATAACATTCATTTTGCATCCCAAGATGTATTAACATGTAATTGCCTCAAAATCAAGGATCATATAAACCCAATGGTTCTTTATAACTATATACACAAAAGAAAATATAATTATTCCTTGAAAAACAATTTCATATATCTAACTTTAGGGTTATATATACTATAATAATTTTTCTAATGTAATCCCATCATCAAAAGACCCTTAATACTTTTAAGCATTTCACTATCCGGAAATCTACCATAACTCTTGAAACCCTTATATGTTGACATCTTAATCATTCAAAATTCTTCATGATCCATTAAACATTCCTTTTCCAACTTATTCTGAAATAAATCATTCCTACAAAAAAAACAATGAATCAGATACTAAGATTAAATAATATCAAAACATATGTTATTAAATAATCCATACCTTTCATTGGCCACTGTAATGTTCTTCATACTCAATCAGAATGGAATTATGTATTGGTAAACATATATTTGTACTATCCTGGTGATCCCATTCCCAAATCATCTTCACAGGAAATCTATTTTTATAATGTTAATGCACACCACATTTAAAACGTTCAATTGATCCCTTAGAAAGAACTTCTTTCCCTTTCCTAAAGTCAACTGGATGCTTCTTTTTTCATGGCAGGATCCTGCTTTATGACCTTCACTTCCACATCTATAGAATCTTCCCATCCCTTTGAAACAATTTCCTAAGTTCTTCTTTCTATATTCTTGACACATAGGTTTTTGAATATATTTACCTTTGTGATTATTACATAATCTTCCGTGGGTATTTGTCTCTTGCATATACAATGCCTTATAAAAATCACCATGGTTTATGTGGTCAATCATGACTCTACATAGTTGGTTGATAATAACAAAAAGAGTTCTCAATGCATCTCCAATTTCATTCAACTTCTCATTCAGAAAATCATCACAGTTTCTTTCACATCCACTATTACGTTGATGCCTGCTAGATCCATCCATTGACTAAAACCAAACATTTTAGTGTGGGTATATTGGAAAAATCATCATATATTATCTTATGTGGATGGTAAACACTAAAACATACTTTTTCATGTTATCTTAAACTCATTTGATTTACCTAAAAAAACTATTACTCTTTCCAATATGCTATCCATTATATATTTTTCACTTTTGATTAAATAACACCCTAACCTATAAAGTTGTCTAAACCGACCTCTGATACCAACTATAAGGACCCAACCTTAAACATTACATAATCTTGAATTATGTCAAGAATTCACACTAAGGATATTTTTGAGTTTAGAGTTTTATAGAATTAGGCCATAACTATTATATAAAAACATGAATATTATATGTAGACACTACTACCCAGTATCTATTATTCATAAAAAGAACTTTTGAAAAAAGAGACATGTCTACTTCCATGTTTTAGACAGCATGACTTTTCCTTGATCTCATCTTTGACCCTATTCATCTTTATGTCCTGTGAAAAACATTTCAAAACATGGGATGAGCATAAAAAGCTCAGTAAGGGTTATAAAATAATGAAAAAAACATTATCCCATCAATAAATACAAATCAATGAAATCATACTTTTCAATCATAACATACCACATGAAATCATAAGATTTATGAATAACATACAGAAATCATAAATCATAAAGGTAAATTATAGCATTCGTAACGTACTTACATTGTAGCTATCACGGCTACATAGGGAGTCAGATTTGGAATACCCATCGTGGTATATTCCCTAAATATCTTTATAAAAACATTAACGTTTAACTCTGTCATGATACCCAATGCATTGGAGAGCTGTCTTGGGCTCACCTGCCCTAGGATTATCACGGAACCACCCGTATAAGTAAACAATGCCCAATAACCATAACATATTCACAACACATAACACAAGCATAAAGGAAATATAACATTTCCACAATACAATCACAATATATCAAACCAAGATATTGAAATAAACAATGCTTTATAAAATCATTTTTAAAAACCATTTAAAACATTTAATAAATAGATTTTTGAATGAAAGTGTCCCATACCACATTGAATCTTTTAAATGAATTATCATTTCAAAATATTAATGTCCATATAAATAAGTCTATATTTTTTTTGAATACATGGACATTAATGAGAAATATTTAGAAGAATAAATCTTTCAAACATTTAAAACTATATTTTCGTTAAACAGATATTAACAGAAAGAGAGACACTTGAATAAAATAATTGAGGAATAAATTTTAATCAAAACCTTTTAATATCTTGAGAATAAATGTATGCATGATATTATATGCCAAATGATATTATATAAACCACATCAGAGTGAATTGGTGCATAACAACAATGTATTTTCAATGGAATGTAAATTGAGATGAAATCCCTTATAAAATCTTTATCCTTAGATCAATGATAAATCAATTATAAAATAATTTGTGACACATAAGAATATAGTAATTATATGTGGATATTAAGTGTGAAACAATTAGTGGGTATTCACACATATTCATAGCACAACATAATCAAGAAGTATAGGTTTAACCTAATCAATTAAAATTGGGTGAAGAAGTTCCCTTATAGAAATTTGACAGCCTAACAGAGTCACTTTAAAATTTGGAAAATTAATTGAAGAAAGAGAAAAGGGTATCTCAACATATGGAAATAACATTTACAGAAATAAGGATATATAAGAACATATCCCAACATAAGAAGATATAAATTAAAATACATAACAAGAATAAGTCTTTTAAAAAGAGGAGGGTGAAAGGTTCCCTTACCGATTTGGTAACTTATGAAACATACTCCCCATGAAAGACAGATCATACAATGAAGATGTAAATACCCATAAATTTATGTATATTACACAATGAATATAATCATGGGCAGTACATAAACCACAAAAAGTAAATAGTGTCCATATTGCATGAATCTCACGGGAATAAAAAGTGAGATGAAAACCCCTTACCACGTTGTAATCAATCGATTCATATTACAAAAAGTTAATAACCACAAAATGAATCCCAAATTACCGTGAATATAAAAATAATCATGATAATATATATCAAATTGATGTACAAAATAAACCACAAGAAATAAATAAGTTGTGAATAATGGAAATCTCATGGAATTGAATGTGATATACGAAATCTCTTACCTCATATCCGACTGGACTTGTTTGTTCCTTATTAGTCCTAAATAATAAACTTATGTTAATTTACACTTGATTAATAAACATTTTTCATGTCTATTATTACTTTTATATAACTTATTACCATGTTATAAATATTATGTAATCATTTATGCTAATAATGGTTGTTTTAATGATATTTGGTACTTGAGTAAAAAATGAACACCTTATAATTACAATTTGTCCATGTGGTCAAGAGTCCATTATCTCCCGAATGATTTTCATGATTTAGATATCATATATATCATATATATCCAGTATATATATGTATTTATAATAGTACATAACATTTGGAGATAAGAAATGAAATTCACCGTTGATGGAGATGGTAAGCCATACGTACACATGAACACTACTTTCATTTCGATTTCATATTTTAATGGAATGAAAACATAATGATACATTGTTATATGATAATTGAAGTATAATATCATATATAATTTTAATAACTCTATCCTTTATACATCCCATGTATGGTATGTGTTGTTCGGTGTGGATACTCAAGAGGGGGGGTGAATTGAGTTCCAATTAACAATTTCTGTTTAAAATATTTCTATTAAAATACCCCAATTAAAAACTAAGTTAAAATGTAGTGAATTTGTAAAACTATAAGGGTTATATTAGGTTCTAAAAAGATTGATTAGTTCTTAGTTACTTTAATCAAAAGATTGAATTATCTTTTGAAACTAACCTACTGATTTACAATAGTTACAAACACTTGCTAGATTAACTATCAAAGTAACTTTAAAACAATTTTATATTTCAAAGTAATTAGAAGGGGAATATAAAATATATAATATATTTTACACTTAATCTAAGATGCACAACAGATATAACCAAGAGGTTCAGTCTTAGGAGAAGACTTAGTCCTCTCAAACAATTTAAATAAATTTTGATCCACACCCTGGATCGGGGTAAACAACAGTGCAAAGACTATCCAGGTACTAAGACCTCTACCACAGTTCTTCGTGGGAAAACTAAAAAACATCATAATGGATGTCCAGGTCATACTTGACCTCTACCACTATCCACAGTGGGATAAAAGAGAGTTAAAGAAGTTTTGAGTGAGGATATAAAAATCCTCCAGTTCTGCATATGAGACAGTGTGTGTATAAAATATACAGTGTATACACAATGCTAAAAAATGTAAATAAAAGAATAACAGAGAGAGTAGATATGAGATTTAGAATGATCTAGTGATTTTTTGTGAAGCTCTATACCCCTTTGATTAATCAGTAATGCTTCTGAGTCCTTTTCTGGTTTTTTTTTCTGAAAAATAGAGGGCCGTTTTATTCACGTTCAGTTTGATCAGCTTGAGTGTATGAACAGCTCGTTGTAGTTCTTCACTCCTAGACTAAAGATCAGATTATGTTCTCTTATTGTATGAATGGATTCATGTATGTTTAGTGTTATAGTAGTATGGATGAAGCCTTTCTTTTATGTGTGCATTCACAACTTGTTCAGCACTCTTCAGCCCTTGATTTTTGCACATCCTAGCACGCACTTTCTAGCTGGCCTTTGTCCTTCCTTTTATAGCTTTCAACTCTGACAATGGGAATGATTATCTTTTTTACAGGTACGAGGTATGGTACCCTGACATGCCAACAACTATCATTAAATAACATTAATTTCATTAAAATCTTCAAATATGATTGTTAGAATTATTTTAATATTATTGACAAACTATAGATTTTAAGTATCAGTGACTAGTTAAGTCTTTGATTAGTAGCTCTCTGTCGGTAGACTTGTAATGGTGGACTTTTTATAGCGGTGAGCTCCTATCAGTAGCTCTTTGTTCTTGTAACAGTAGCTAAATATATCGGTAGCCGTTACTCCTTATATCAATATCTCTATGTACTGGTGACTCCTTCTATTGGTATCTTTGGTCTATTAGTAGCTCCTTGTCTATCAGTTAGTGGCTCATTGTATAACTGAACTTCTATTGGTTGAAATGAGTAGCGGTGATCTTCTTTATATCGGTAGTTTTACACTAATGGTAACTCTGGTGTAACGGTAGCTCATATTGGTGTACTTCATATATCGATAGCTTCTCTGTATCGGTAGACTTGATCTATCAGTGGCATTTGCTTACCGGTGGACTTATACATACCAGTAGCTATGTGTATCGGTGACCTTTCTGTAACGGTAGACTTGCATACCAGTATACTAATACATACCAGTTTCTATGTTCTGTACCAGTGATTATGTGCATATCGGTGGACATAACCCTTATCTGTTCTAAGAACTTATCTGTTCTATGCAACACATATGCCGATTGAGTTAGAATTATTTCAAAAGTTCATATAAACATAGATAAACATTGATTAACATATTTCAAAGATTATTTTGAGATTATTATCAACTTGATAATAGAATTTCATAGATTGAAAGATTTAATATATAGATAAAAACTATTTGGGATTAACAAAGCATGTGAAAGCATAATTGGGATTATCAAAACAGGTGAGGTCAATAGTATAAATGAGTCATATCACTTTGAGGGGGTGGTAGTCCACACTTCCTTAAATGAAATTATTTCATTTACTCATAATGGAAACCATAAAGTTATGCTATAAATTAAAAATAAATAAGCATAAAGAAAACATAAACATAACATATATCAAATATTAATACTGTGACATCATAATGGCCTCTATAGGAGGCGGTAGGAGATAATTGAACAACTATCATTTCGTGAGGCGTAAGTTTTCCATCCAAAAAAATAATATGTTCTTTAACAATTAGATGGAGGTTTGTGTAAGTGTAGTTATAATACTTCTCATAACAACATGACAGTATATTGAGGATACTGTTGTTGTTATAAAAGAACATAATAAAAAGAGTTTAGGGGTTGGAGAAGTAATATAAAAGAAAAGAATTTAAGAGAAACTGTAGCCTTGAATTTGGGTAACTCCCTTTGGTTTGAACCAAAAAGACTTCTTGAAGTACCTCTTACCTAAGGTAAGGACTCTATGAGTAATAGAGGGATATTGAGAGCTTATTTGGGTAGGGTTTGGACGAGCCAATGGGTTTAAGGGGTGTGAGGAATGGGTTATATGTGAGGGCTTTTATAAGGGGGAGGAGGGGTTATTCAGGAATGTGTGAAAATATTATTTTATTATATAATGATTTTCTGTTTCTAAAAGACCAAAACTCATTATGGTCGAAGATAAGATGACTCATGTTTGAATTAAATTCATCCAATGAGAATTGGAATGGTTTTGTATGTTATTATAATATTTATAATCTTATTTATTTAAATCATTTATTAATGAGGTAAATACTGCATCATTTTTGTGTCATAAATAATTTTATTTATTTGATGTCTAAAAATTATAAAAAAAATACTATGATGTAGTAAATATTTTAGTCTTTCCAATGAATATATATATTTGAAATGATGACTTATATAACCCCATGTAAAAAATAATTTACTAAAAGTTATTTGTTTGTGTCATTTTTGTCTTTACTTTAAATTCATTTATCTAAAGTGTCATTATCAATCCTAGGTGGCTTAATGGGGTCCCAAAATAGTCCTTAGAATTCCCATGGTCTTCCATGACTCATCAAATAATTTTAGGGAAAGTGTTAAGGTAATGTTTTATTATTATAATATTCTTTTTACCTCGAATTACCCTATTTACCTTTAACCGCGGTAAATAATTGTCAAAAGTTACTATTCACCAAAAAATTATTATCATCTTATTGAACCACATTTTACTTAATAATAACAAAAATGTGTGTTGTATTTTTTGGAATTCAATTAACAGAAGCGGTATAATTTTATTTAAAGGGAAAAGTTAGTTTTTTTAACTAGTACTTAGTGGTTTCACTATTCATCAAAAATTGATGCTTTTCAGAAAAATTATAAAAATTCAGCCTAAACTATATTCGATATTCTGAATTAAAAAATTATGCCTATTTTATAAAATTCAAGAGAAATAATTTTCATTAATTAATTTAAAACTAATTCCCATTGTCAAAATAAATAGTGTGTTCTTAAAAAAACAATATCTATCAAAACATTGACACTTTTTTATGCCCAATTTTAAAGAGAAATTTCTTACAATGGCCAGTATTGGATTAAATGGTTAAAATATAATCTAATTACACATTAAAAACAATTATAAAGATAATTTATCCATATAAATAATTTTTATTAAAAGGTAGCTTTGAATTAAAATATAGTATTTTTCACTTTTCATTAAAAAATGAATTTTATCATAAAAATACCAAAACATTATCCAAAGTAAAAATTTTGTTGTCCTGATTATAAAAAAGTATTTTATCTTGTCAAATAGATCTTATATAAGTGACCAAAACTAGATCTAAAGATTGTTCACCATCAAAAGGCGGTAAATCAACCTTTTAAAGAATATTTTAATATTTATGATTAAAATCGGATTCTTTCTTATTTTAATACTCTAAAATTTATTGGATAAATGTAAAAACAATTAACAAACACGTATAATCATGTTGTAGTTATTTCTGTTCATTTCGTCTATTACAATGGCTAGGCATTAACTAAAATTTAAAATAATAATATTATTATATTATTTTTCAGTATAACTCATGTTTTGTGCAACGAAAGATTTCAAAGAAACCCATTGTTGTGTATCGGGTACGCCATCGAACATAATATCTCCTTTAAATTAAAATTAATATTTAATTCACAAATATTAATAAACATGAAAACATCATATACATTATTTACCTGAGATGTTACATTAATAACTCATTATACAGTTCCTTCTATATGAGGGTGGAAATCCATGGTCATTCTCAAATACATCGTCAAAGATTTTTAATTCCCTATGTAAATGAAAATGTAAACATTAGATCCTTTTTAAAAAAAATAGACTTGTAAACTCAATTAATTTAAAAAATTTCACTCATATAAAGATTACATATTCCATTGACATACAAATATTATTGAATTGATAAGAATTAAATTGATTTCATAAGTTTATCCACCACCACCAAAAATAAACAGTTATATTATTGTGATATATAAAATTAAATTAGGAAATCCATGGAAGTATCCTCCCACTTCCATGCAGGAATGGGAAATATCTACAACAACCACACTGGTCCTTGATACACATCCTTCACCAATTAAAAATATAGAAATCAGATAATTTTTCGTCACTCCACATTTATTCATTCCAGGGCACTATATTTGGAGAGTAATGTTAGGATACATATTTAAATCTCTAGGATTCATTGTCCAACTCGAAGAGGTAAATGATTTAAAAATAGGATTCCATAACATAACAGAAATTACTATTTGATAATTAAAATTAGTTATTGATATTGATAGTACTCTCTATCCATTCATAGTCTAAAAAATATATATGTAATCTCTTACATTAATAACATGATACCTATTTCACTCTCACATATTCCATTAACATGGATATTATATATTCACTAGAGAGAAATACCCCATGCACTATTTCATCAACCAATTTGTGAATTGATATTAACAACCCCATCCTCTACCCCAATTACCCAACTTCTTTTTTTGCTTTAGTTGAAGCCTTTCAAATAAAAGAAATTTCCATTTAATTACTTTTACCTAGTGTATACATAAGTTCAAAATAAAAGTTTTGAAGATGCTCTACCCACCAGGGTTTTCAAAAATTAAGACCGTGTTTTAATAAAACAATATTCAAACTCTCGTAATTTTTATAAAAAATATTTTTATCACTAAAATAGTAACACCTTTAAATATTTAAATAATGAACAATAAAATCTACCTTGAAATTTTATATAAGGTAATTATTCTTATGGGGTCCCAATTTTTGTAGACAGATATGAAACAAACTTGTCAACTTTCATTTAAACACATCCTAATCCTAAACCGGATTAATTAAAGTACAACTGGTAACTAACTCTTAATTCTATGGGGATTTTAACAAGTGATTAATTAAGCCTCTTACTCATTTAATAAAATGGTTCATCACAATTAATATTAAATTTTTATCAAAATAATTCCTCTTATAATTCAAGGGTATCATGAGAGAAGCTGGTTTTAAATAATACTAAATGTGTCTCTGGTAATATGTAACCAAACATAGGAAGCATTTCGTTTCAAATAAGTTCTTAGGTATTTACAACTTCATTACAACATTCGCATTCTTTGAATCAATAAAAATTAATTTTCTTGATAAAATGTGAATGATTAATTTCCCTTTCATGAATCTATAAGTTAAATATTTAGAACAAGTATTATAACATAAACTTATATAACTTTTCCTAGATTATTTATAGATGATTACCATGAAATTCTTAAATTATTTATTATATTTGGATATAATCCAAAAATACAACCAAAAAGTTGCCTAATATTTATGAAAAATACATTTACTTAATAAAAAACATTAGGTGTTTTATTCATTATAGAAATCATCACCAAAAGCACATTATGGCTACATTGACATATAAATGTCGTTTTAAGAATGTAATTTTCTTTAAACCTAGACAATATAATATCTCAACATAATTACTATCTTTTAAAACCAATGATATCTATTTAGTTGGTCAAAACAATCCCCAATTTATGGTGAGGTATTTATTTTTCTCTATGATCATATTGTTTTAACTTTTGATACTACCTAAATACTCATAAAAATATAATATTTCATGGAAATTAGAATCAATTCTACCCAAAGAGAATATCACAGTCAATTAAATCCATTATTCTCAAGATCATCCAATTGAACCTCCAAATATCACTATTATATTAGTTATTTGAAGAAGTATGTTGTGAAATTATGTTCATTTATAGTACTAGGTGAATGAAATATTCAATGTTTTAATTTAGTAGTAATTAAAGAAAATCATATGAAAAACATATGAATATTCACCCCCACTATAAGTGGAGGTCATTTATTTTCTTTTATTAATCCAAGAATTAATCCATACAAATAAAAATATATTAACCTATAATTACTTTTAATTATTCTTTCTCTACTAGGATTAAGATCTTAATCTCCCTTGAAACCTTGGATAGTCTAATCTAGCTCTAAAAAGAACTCTTTAAATATAATAGTTATTTGATCTTGAATATAAATAGATAATCAATCCAAATAATCATGTCATTTATTTTCATCTCTATAGACATGTAGTTTAATGTGACTTTTATATTTCTAATAATTTTCAAAGAGGGTGTATAATTAAAACCATTATCAATCTTTTGAACCATTCAAGTAAAATTTTAATAGAATACAAATCAATAGCAGTCACAACCCCAATTGATAAAAACATAAAAGGACAAATAAATAAAATTACAAAGTATTTAAACAATAAATAAAATTAAAATATAATCTATTAATAACACTGCATTGCAATATATATGGACACTTATTAGTATCAACCTCCTCTGATTAATTTGTAATAGTAAATAACATTCCATATTCTTCTAAGAGACTAATAAATCCTCCAATTGATGCATACCTACATTTCCATTAGTTTGTGGGACACTTTAACTTGGATTATAAAATATTATCCTTGATTCCAACACATGGTAGGATTATACATTTCTATTGATCTATGATAATATCCAAAAATTCTCATTCATAATACCACTATCCCCCACTGGTAGTATGGAAAATGTGGGGTTGAAAACATTGACTTCAAATTTATAACTCTAAAATAGTAGAATCACCCTATTATAATCTTCATTAGAGACAACTGATAAGATAAATCTATATATTTTCCTTGAAATTTCTTTCACTTCCTCTTCTGGACATTGATGAAACATCATAATCAAACTGAAAAAAGAAGAAATAAACTTGCACTATTTTCTATATCCACCTCCATAATGTTTTTTCCTACTAACTACCTCTTTGTAAGTAGGTATGTCGAGTAAGATGATATCTACTATATCTCTAGTGAAAAATAAATTCAAACATTTATATCTTAAGGTTCTCGTTTTTCAAAAAATCTATTGTATATCACACTAGCTTAATAATGTATCATTCATAGTCCCTCACTATCTCATAACTAGATTAAAAATAAAATAATTATTAATCACCAAATATCATTAATTCCTATAGAAAATATTAATAATTAATGATCTTATGGAACCTCTTCCAATCCAAATCCTTAGAGAGTCCAACTTCTATGACCTCCCATTACCATTTTTATGATAATATTTCTAGAAGATAAGATATAAAATCTACCTTTTTGGTATTTGAAATTTTTATGAACATAAATATCTATATGTAATTCTCTAATAATTTATCTAATATGTCTATTCTAATATCACATCTATACGATAGATGAATATAATTCTTAAACAATAATTCCTTGTATGTATCCCTTATCATATCATTATTGGATAAAAGTATCATCCACATAAAAGGATGAGAATTACATAATCTTCAATCCACTGTAGTCACAGATGATTCCACCAACATTGAAGAAAACATGGATCCAAAACCCCCATGGGGGTTCCCCATCACCCAGTGCCATGCACCCTCATAAATGTTCATATTCCTAGTTGAAGACCTATGAATCATAATAGGGTGGTTCTGTGTTATAACCCCCCCCCCCCTAAAAAGAGAGTTAATTCAAGTGAATAATGTGAGGTACGTTCATATAATATACCCTATAGTAGGATTCATAGACTGGTGTTTTTCTATGTTTTGATTCTCCCATAAGACCCATTATATGTCTAAAAGATGAATACTATGACCTTGGGAATACTATGGAACACCTAAAAGTTTATTGAAATTAACATATAGAAAGAGGTCGAGGGAGTTTTACAAACCACTAGTTTTGGGTAGGATTGTTTGATAGTTCTAAATAAGAGACACCCAATCACCTTTGAGAAACAAATGAACCACTGATTAAAAATTAGTTTTTGCATTACACTAAAATATAGTAGTAACGTGAATTCCTTTATATTGAATTTTATCATTAGTAGAGATGGTATAATTCCAAATAGGCCACATGAGGAAGTTAAGTTTCAATAGAAATTATTTGTTCAATTGATTATTTTACCATTCACTGGAGTTATTCTATATAAGGATGAGTCTTTAATATTCTAAGATAATAATGTCTCCTAAGGGAGAGTGTGTAAAAATACATTTATATAGTTCATTCACAAAAAAATAATAATGTAATCATATTTTGGGAATCATTATAGATTAATTAAATGAACTCAAGATATTCAAAAGTTTGGTTGAGTTGTAGATATAGGATAGGGACTCCTAGGTATAAGAGGAGGGAACCCACCCAATTATATTTCTAGAAATTTATATACCCTTTTCCAATGATCCAAATAGAAAAATCATAAAGAGTGATGATTGAAATTTACTTGCTACTCTATATGTGGGAAATATTAATGTTATTAAACAAGGTGATATGGGGTTCTAGTTTTTTTCTTAGGAAATTGGATCTGAGGGATATTCATGAGAATGTTTCCCATGATTACATTACTTGTATTAATATAAATATTTTATTATTTCTTCTAAGATTAATCTCCCATTATTTAATCGGTTTGGAATGTCTGGACTATCTAGCCTTGTGATATTTACCATAATAGTGAGAATCCAAAATGGAAAAATTTTTGTTGAGATCAATTTTCATTAAAATTTACATTGGATCTTTTCATGTTGGAAACACATTAATTGAAATAGAGGATGAAACATAATTCACAAGCGTGATCCTTCCATTGAAAGAGAGAAGCCATTTTATCCTATTTAGAATCCTTCCCTTGACTTTACTACTGATTTCATCAATGTGATGAATATGGATCCTTATAATCAATAGTGGAGTACAAAGATAGTCTATAAGAAATACCATTATAGTGATTACTAGTCTATCTATAATGAGATTAAACCCACCACCATATCATCTGTAGTATATATAAATGATATTTTTTCAAACATTTATGAACTAGACCATTTCAAAAATATAATAATTAAAAATTAATTTAAACTCTTGAATAGAGTTGTTTCTACCATTAATGAATAAAATCATGTCATCGTTGAAGTATATATAAGGTATGAAAATAAATCAACACTGAACTATGAAAGGATGACCCGAGACTTTCCCAATTCATTCATTGATTTTCCTACTGAGGGAATCAGGAGAAGGAATAAATATTCTTCGAGAAATAATGTCTCTTTTCTGAATCCCAATCAATGATTTTAAGAAGAAAAATATATTCCCTATAAGTGAGACCTTGAACCAATAGATAAAATAGCCCATTTGGGAATGATTTTACCTCAAAATACGAAAAATATAAAAATAATTATTCATTTGGAAGAAAAAATAATTCTATTAAAATCCAAAGGAAAAAAATTATAATGGAATCAATGTGTATTTAACAAATAAATTTCATGAGAGATAACCATATCTCTATACTAATAAAATCAAGTAGAAACAAGAGACCAACCCTTGTTACAAACTTCTCATGACATACCTATAATATGGATTTATAGTTATCAATTTATGAATTTTGAAAAACATTTATTTTCTTAAATCACAACCATTCATGTCTACATTCCCACTAAAGTGAACATTTGGGGGGGGGGAGTGTAAACTCATTGGAAGTTTTCCTATAAGTCTGAAATATATCAACGAATTACACATGAAAATAAATTAAATTCTAATGAATAATGATATTTAAAAAAAAATTGACAAAAAAATATATTTATAAGAAAATAAAAATCCAAGGTATCAGATCCATAATTATATGAATTTTATTCATAATTAAATGATTCAAGAATTTTTTAATTTAAACCTCATTTTAATTTTTGTTGGAAAAAAATTCCAACCTTAAAATTAATCTTTGAAATGCCTCCATTTTATAAAAAAACCAATGGAAAATAAACATTAAATCAAAATAAAAATAGAAACTCATTGTAAAATCAAAACCATCAAGAAATCAACCTTTCCAAAAAATTCACTAGTTATATGGAATTGTCAAGAAAAATTAAATCATTTCAATCTGATGTTAGTTGTATATTATCTAAGCATGATGCATTACTAAGTCAGATTCAAATCATTATTTTCTTAGTTTATTGTAAACAAAATCATCACCAATTCACAGATTAACCCCCAAACCACTACTTTATCAGGACAAATTTGGAGGTATTAAACACCCTAAAATTCTTAATGAGTAACTTTTTATTTCATTCCATGTATGAGACACAACAAAAACATAGAAAGGATTATAACCACTTGAGGCTCTATGGAATATCTAATATTTTAATTAAATTTAAAATATTCTAAGACATTCAATGAATGTGATAATGATTTATCTTTCATTACATGCAACCAAGACTTTCTTCGATAGCTTGCATTACATGTAAGATTGAGTTTTACCATACAACAACATATTATAAAAATATTATTTTTTAATAAAATAAGATTTAACCTAGCCATTAAATTATATTTAATGAGTATTATTAAATTACTTATAAAAATCTATAGTTTACAAAAAAATAAAATTAATTAATTGGTAATCAATTTATTAGAAATGAATATAAGAACCAATTTAATTTAAAGGAAATCAATTAATATTTATAAAAGTATTTATCCCAATAAATTAAATAAATTAATATTAGTTAATGATATAAAAGAAATATATATAATATGTTCAATAAAAATATTTTAGAAATTCATCCAATAATTTTTATTAGTTCTATATGAGAATAAATAATGTTTTAGGCTTAAAAACAATATTTTTTAAAAGTTGTTCTTATCACATTTTAATGAAGAACATATTTGAAATATTTTTTTTGGAAAAATTACATATTTTATATGTCAAAATAAACTTCATTTTTTGTAATGAAAATGCCAAAAATAGGGTGAATTTCTAGTATTTTTCTAAAATATTTCATTTTTTATGAATAATGGAAAATAATGATTTTTAATAAAAACTAGTTATTTCCTATAATTTATTTATACGATTAAATTATATTTTTAATTTGTTTTAAATTTTAATTATATAAGCATTTCATCAATTAACCAAAATTTTCTCATTGGAATAAATTTGAAATGTAAATTATATATAAAAACATAGAAAAACATTGAACATTTTTACATTGAAAACCCACATTATTATCTCGTTTGTGGTATTAAATTTAAATTAATTTCTAACAATTATATGATTAAAATTAGAATTAATAGATTAAATAATTCTGATAATAACAATTTATAATTTATAATTAGTTAATCATAGTTTTGGATAAAAAACAGTGAATGTAATTAAAAGTAATAACAATGATTTAGAGAAACATTATATAAATAATGGACTAAACCTTAAACTTAGGGAAAAAATGACCTATAAAATTTTCCAAAATAGATAATATGTTCATATTTAGACCCTATACTCAGTTTTATAAAATTTAGACCGTTATTGGATCAACTTTAACTGGAAAAAAGATGGGTAGAATTCTTTTTTCTAAAATTTACCTGATTTCCAGTCCTCCTCCACTATAAAAATATCCTCCCTCCTCCCACTTATTAACACCTCTCAAACCCATTGTATCAAAATAAATTTGAAAAAATAAGCTCCAAAATCCCTCAACTCATCCTATAATCCTTGAATTTGGAATAAATTAAATTAATAAATTCGGGGGTATAAACCAAAATGTGTTACACGAAAATGATGTAACATTATTCAATGATAACTTTCGTTTTATGTCTCTATCAGAACATTCAAAAATTTTAATTACATACTTATATAATATCCTCATTATCTTAAATATACTGATATTTTTTTATTATAAGATTTCAACCTACACTTTTACACACATCCATCAAAATGGGATACACAATTATCGTTCGTGTGTTTGAAAAACTACCACTTTGTGAACTATTGTGATTTGTTCTTCCATTTACAACCTTTCAAGGTTGGAAATAATTAAATATTTATAGTATATATATTATATATGTATTATTTATAATTTATTTATTTTTATTTAATTTTTTATATAACCCATACCTTCATTATTTTCTTTTTTTGGGAATAATATAACATTGTTTGTGGAAGTGTGGAATTCCGCCACCTCAAGGTGATGCTATTTGTTCACACTACACTTGGATTGTATAAATGATGGTTTTAATAATAAAATGTGAAATATAGGACATAAGTATGATAATGGAATCAATATATATATATATATCATTTACATTTCATTCATTTAAATATGATAAGGAAATGGATGTAGTTTCCATGCGTACATACAGTCTACCATCTCCATGAATGGTGCATTTCATTTCCTATCTCCAAATATTATGTATTAATAGAAATACATATATACTGAATATATATGATAATTATATCGTTTGTTTACATTCATGTGATGATTATATCCTTATCTACATAAGATGAAAAAAAATAATAAGTCATACCATACTACAAAAACTAAGCAATTTACACATGAAATATTTGAAAATAATGAGAGATTGTTAAAAAAGGTTGGTAAGATATTATAAAAAGTTAATATATGATATTATAAATATTATTATGGTCCTTTTATAAGTTAGTTACATGTTTCAAATTTTTACACAACAATTTAAAGGATACTCACACAAAAGGAAATACTAGGTAAGGGAGTCTTGTGCCACCTTTCCTTCTGTGAGGCATACACCATTTTCACCACTTATTTATTTTTATGGTGTATATAATAGCCCAATTTTATTTTATATAATGAATAAATTTATATTAATGGTATTTATAGTTTCATTTGATGTTATTTATTTCATGGGGATTACAATTTAAATATTACCAAGTATTAAGGTACTTCATCTCAATTTCATTTCTTTGAGGAATAATTTATTGTTGTGAACCTAATTTATTATTTATGGTGTAAATAATACAAATTTAAATTTTAATATCATTATTTATTCATTATTCATGATATTTTGGGTTTTAATTTCAATTATTTTATCTAATGGTATTTACATTTAATGTTACCAAGTGGAAATGAAATTTCATAACCCAATTCCTTTTCATTGGGTTATATTACATCCGCATTGTCATAATATTCTATGATTATGTTTGTTGATGAGTTTGACCATATATTTATATATTTCCACTTCACTTATTCTTATTTATATTTGATACACATAATTAATTAATTTCTTGAATCTGACTTCAACGTTATGGTCCATTCAAGGGTTTACCACACAATATCTTTTTATTTGGGATTATTTTCACTTGAATTTCCATTGAATGAAATTATTTGACAAATGATAAAAAAAATTAATTTTATAATCCTATGATTATTAATGATATTTTTCATGAAATAGTACCATTTTCCTACACCTTGGTACTGAATGTTTTTATAATGTTTTTTAAGAAAACCTGACATCATTTTTTCCTTTAACCAGAGAATATATTTTCTTCTAAAACCCTATTTTCTAAAAAAAATTAAGATGTGTTATTAATTATTAAAAAATTATTTATTAATGAAATATTTGCCATTTTTTTCCTTTATAAATTATCTCAAAGAAACATTTTGGTCTCTTTCTAAACAATGAACTTCTCCAGCCTTTTTACCTTGGAAATAGAACGTTCATTTAACCTTAAACTACATGTACATAATTTTTCTCCATTTTTCCACTAAGGATTCCTTTTCATGTTTAAAATGATAAATTTATAAGAATGTTTTTAAAAAATTATTTTCAATGATATTTATTTCCAAAAAAAATTCAAAATGAAAACGATATTTTATTAAAGAAGGTTTTAAAATATATTTTTATAGTATTTACATTAATAAATGACAAAAAATCATTATTTTTACTCCACATGGGATATTCTATATTGATACCATCCCTATTATAACTCTGAATGGTGTTTGACTGATTTTTTCGAGGATAATATTAAAATTCACTTGATTTATTTTTGTATCACTCTTTAAATATTCACTCTCCTGTGGTCATTGAAGATTAAATTTCCCTTAAATATCCATACTATTTTTCATTGGTATAATTTTTTCCTTAACTATATATGGTATTTAAATTCAAAATTATTTGATTATTTTGGAAACTATTGATAAATATGCATCATTTATTCAATACAAATATCAGATCAGGCACATTGTATATGAATTAAATCAATTATTAGTTATTTAAATAATGATTTCGACATGTTTGACATGGTGTATGGAACATTTAATGAAATCCCATCGATGAATTGATAATATTAGGGGATTGTATCATTTGGATACAAAAATTCTGAGTTTTTTTCGAAATTAGAGTATTTTTAAACATTCTTATGAAATATCATGATAGTAGTATGCGAAACTATCTTGTGAAATGTCTTGATGGTAAATGTACAATGTACCTGGGAAACATGGCATCCAATAATTAAGAATTTCTCTAATTTACATTCAGTCATGACTATCCCTATGATTTTATCTTTCTAATTAAATATGGTTGCATTTAATTCTCAGTTCATTAATTAAATGGAATGTGTTTTTACATATTTACCTTTCTATGTTATTTACTCACTTCCTAACCATTTTTTGGCTAAATAGAAAGTGTTCATAGTTATTTAACTTTCCATATTGATTATTCTTAATGTTTCATTATTTATTAAACTATAATTTACCCTTACTGATCATTTGAGATTAGCCTTATTATTTTTCCTTTACTCAAGATTCCCTAATGTCTATTAAGAATGATATGCAATGATACATTGGATGGAATAATTTTATTAACCATGAATGAAATAAACTATGTTTTAATGGAGAACCTATTTTAAAAATATTTTTTTGGAAATATTATATATTTTATATTTCAAAATAAACTTCATTTTTGAAATAAAATTTTTAAAATTAGGATAGGGTTATGATTTATTTTTTTAATAAAATATTTCAATTTTTGATTAATAGTGAAAAATATTGAGTTTTAATTTAAATAATCTGTTTATTATGATTTATTTATAAGATTAAATTATATTTTAATTTTGATTTATTATAAAATTAGATAAATTCTTCATAAATTAATACAAATTATATCATTATAAATAATTTAACATTTAAATTGGATATAAAAATATTGTATTATTTTGAACATTTTTACTTTAAAATCCCACTTATCGTCCCATTTACAGGATTAAATTTTTATTAATTTCTGATAAATTTCAGATTTTAATTTTAAAAAATAGATTAAATATTTTCTATTAGGATAATTTATAATTTCTAATATGGTCATATTAGTTTTTGACCAAAAATACCCATGAATGTAATCGAAATTAATTATAGTGATTGAGAGAAAAAATAGCTTAACAAAGGACTAAACCGTAAAATTAAGGCCCAAAAATGACCTAAAACTTTTCCAAAAGACCTTGGATGTTAATATTTCTACCTTATATTCCCTTGGATATATTTTAGACAATTATTTGAGTGACCTAGCCTGAAAAAAGTCTTGGTGGAATTCTCTTTTCAAAAATGTACAAGAACACCACTCCGACACAATAAAAAGACACTCATCCCTCCCACTTATTAACACCAATAAAGCACTTTGGCTCCCCAAAAATCATCCAACATAAGATACTAAATTCCCTCCAATAATCCCAGGAACCGGACCTTTTTTTGAAATACAAAAAAAGAAGTACTTTGGTATAAAGCAAAATGAGTTATCGAAAAACGAGGTAACATTATTCAATGATCACATTCATTTTATTTCAATCTAAAACCATTATATTAATATTATTAATTGATTATATAATATCCTAACTATATAAAATACACTTATATATTTTTATGATAATATTTTGATCTCAAATTTCACTCATATTCATCAAAATGGGATATAGAATCATCATGTGTGTGTACGGTGGACTACATCCATGCAAACCGATTTGTTCATTCTTCAATTTACCAAAATTAGAGGTTGGAAATAATGATGTATTTATAATTTATATATGTTATATAATTTATATATAATTTATTTATTCTTATGGAATTTTTTATATAACCTGTACCTTTATGATTTCCATTTTGCGGGAATACTATAATATCGTTTGTTGATTTGGGGACTACTGCCTCCTCAAAGTGATGTGTTTTGTTAACACTATACATGGATTGTCTAAAGGATAGTTTTAACAAACCTATGTGAAATATATGAAATAAATAAGATAATTTAATTATAATATACTTACATATATATATATATATCATTTAATTTTCATTATTTTATATAAGACAAGGAAATTTAAGTAGTGTTCATGCGTATTTACGACCTACGATCTCTATAAATATTGTATTTTATTTCCTATATTAAAATAATATGGATTAAAAAAAATCATATATAATAAATATATATAATAATTACATAATGTTTTATATCCTCATGATTATGAAGTCATGATCGACATAAGAAGAACCATAATAACATGTGAAATCTTACTAAAAAAACATTGAAATTAACACATGAAATATTCAAAATAATGAATGATTTTTAACAAATGGATAATAAGATATTATAATAAGTTAATATAGTATATTATAAATATTATTACATTTCTAGAATATGTTAGTGATGTTCTTAAAACCATTATACTGGAGGTTAATGGATGTTCACCCAAAAACAAACTCTAGCTAAGGGATTCTTGTCTCACTTTTTCTCAGGAGGCATACACCATTTTCAACATATATTTACTTTGTGTGGTGTATATAATGCCACTATTTTATTTTATACCATGAATAAACTTGTCTTCATGGTATTTAGAGTTTTATATCTTGTTATTTCATTCATGTAGATTATAAATCAAAAGTTATCAAGTATTAAGGGACTTTGTCTAAATTACATTTCATTGAAGCATACATTATTATTTAGAACCTGATTTATTATTTATGGTGTAAATACTAATAATTTTACTTGTAATATCATGATTCAATCATTATCCAGGATAATTTTAGTTCTAATTTTAATTATTTCATCTAAACGTATTTAAACGTAATGTTACCATGGGTAAATAAATTTCATAACCCAATTATTTTTCATTGAGTTATATTACATCCCCATTGCAATTAATATTCTACAGTTATCTGTATAATTAATTTTACACTCTTTTTATCTACTTGCACTTCCATTATGTGGATTTATAGTCGAGTCAAATAGTTAATTAATTTTTTTGATTCTCACATCAACATTGTGGTCATTTCCAGGGTTTACATCACAATCTAACTTTATTTAGGAATATATACACTTGAATTTACATTACATGAAATTATTTTATAATTATTTAATAAAAATATTAATTTTATTCTCCTCTATTTATTCATGATATGTTTCTTTTAATTGTAGCAATTTTCCACTCTTTGGTAATCAATATTTTTTAGAATATGTTTTTAGGAAAACCTGACTTCATTTATCTCTTTAGCCAGAGAACGAGTTTTCTTCTCAAAAACATGTTTTCTAATGAGGATTTCAAATAATTTTTTAACATTTCAAAAATTATTTATTAAATAAATTTTTACCCTTTTATTTTAAATATTTTTCAAGGGAATATTCTTCTCACTTTCTGAATAGACATTTTACAAACCTTTTAGCATGAAAAATAAATTTTATTTTTACATTGTACGACATGTAGATAATTACCCACAATAATTTATTAATGGAATAATTTCCATTTTTAAAAGGATAATTTTTAAAAAAATGGTAGAATTTTTTTTTCAAATAAAAATATTTTTAAACACTTTTTCAAATTTTAAATTATATTTTCATCAAGAATGTTTTTAAAATATATTTTTATAGTATTTACAATATTCAATGGAAACAAATATTTATTTTCACTACACTTGGAATATGCTCTATTGATACCATTTCAATTCTTACTCAATATTATTTTTTATTTATTTGTCAAGGGATAGTATTGAAATTCACTTCCTTGATTTAATTTTTCTATCCCCATGATATATTCACACTCCTGTGGTCATTGATCATTATATTTCTCCAAAATATACATTTTATTTTTTATGGATATGATTATTTCTTGAACCATATACAATTTTCACATATGGTGTTTAATTTGAAAGTAATTTTATTATTTGGGGAAATAATGATAAACCTGTATCCTTTATTTAATAGAGATATTTGATAAGACACATTTTTTATGAGTTAAATTGATGATTTGATATTTAAGTAAGGTTTTTGACAATTATGACATGAGTTAGACACCACTTAAAGTATGCCCCTAGATGTTTTGGTAGTTTCATGGCATAAATTTAGTTGGTGACCAACCCTTTGAGTTTGTTTCCAAATTAGTGTAGTTTTAAACTATATTTTGAAATGTCTTGATAGTAGTATGATAAAAAGTCTTGTGAATAGTATTTAAGGTAACATTACCATGTACCTGGGAAACATGGCATCCATAATTAAGAATTTTCTTAAATTTATATATAATTATTTTTATCCCTGATATTTTAACTTTGAAATTATCTATAGATGAATTTAATTCTCAGTTTTTTGTGTAGATGGAATGAGTTTTCATTTATTTACATTTCCATATTATTTAATCAATTCATTCTTAGATTTTGACTATTTGGAATGTGACCTCATTTATTTTACATTCCATATTAATTATTATCATTGATTAATTTATGCTTCCGTTGTAGTTTACCCTTACTGATCATTTGAGATCACCCTTATCAGGTTTCCTTTCCCCATGATTTCTTGAAGTATTCTAAGAAATATATTCCATGATACACTAACTGAAATAATTTGATTATCCTTGAATGGAAAAAATTATGTTTTAATTAGGGTATTCATTTATAAAACAAGACTAATGTTTGTATCTAGTTTACCAGGAATACTAAACTCTTTGTCCGCTTGGGACTTGATTTACTTATATTTTATTCTAATGAAATGGTAGCATGACACCGACTCCGTGAATTCTGGGACAGGTTCGCTACAGGTATAACCTTTCATCCATGACCATCCATAACATTTAACATGTTAACTATAATATATCTTTCCCAACTATCCCTAACAATGATTAACTTGAGAGTTATGAGTCCATAATCATGCTCTCCATATGCTGGAGGATATCAATTAGCAGGGATAGTCTCTCAATGAAATGATAAGACTTTACAAATAACACAATAGTATGATTTAACAATACCAAGATCAAAATGGTATTACAAAATATATTACATGAAATAAAAAAATGATAAAAATTATGTTTTACCATAAAATTCATAAATAATATACCTTATTTTCTAATGGGTTGGTTTCCTATAGTACATAATCCAATGTATATATATAATTTGTAGAGATAAAATAAATTATGTTTGAGAATATGTCTAGTTACATCTCTCATAAAAACTTTTCATAAAAATAAACTATTAAATATATGAAAAATTCTATTAGAAACATCCCAAATAATGAAATTTACATACATACTAAAGTGTACGTTTAGTGTGTGATACATATACACATGTGGCCACCACTAATGGCGTCCTTAAAGAAACTATGAATTATAACAAAACAGATCATTATTACATATATAAATATGATTTATTAGATAATGTGAAATTAATAAAACATAGAAGATCGATAGGTTTAGTGTATTTAGTGTTTTGGAAAATTGCATAACAATTCAATACATAAACTACAACATCTTTATTGAAAACTTCTTTCACTTGACCACAACATTCCTTCGTACTTCACACTGTATGGGATAACCTAAGGACATACATAATAATAGGGTGAGATATATGGCCCAATAATGGAAGAAAATGGAATAACATGAGGAATAAAATACATGTTAGACAATAGGAATATCAATGGGGATAAAATGAAATATGAATATCAAAGCATGACATAACATGACTATCATAACATGAAAATATGGAAACTACATACAAAATGATTTTAGAAAGATTCAAGGATCATTGAACATGGATTAGCATGAGTAAACCCTCATTGCACAAGAATTAGAATGAATAAACCATAATTATACATGAATTATAATGATTAAACCCTCATTTCACATGATTTATCATGATACAAAATATTACCTAATTCATTGGAGTGCTATCAGGGAGCACCCTTTATAAACATTTCATTTCAGGCGTAGGTGTGGCACATTGATCATATAACATAGAATCATTCAATATAATATGTTAACAAAAGATCATGTAATACAGAGTAAATAAATATAAGTACCCAATAAATAAGTATATTAGCATAAAGGCGAATACCCTTGTTAGATAAATGAGTTTGATATTTACTAAATCATGGAAATTCATAGTGTAATTTCGACATCATAGCAGTTTCAAAAAGAAAATCATAAAATAAGTTGATGAGAGAGAAATGGTTCTTTCATTATTTATACATGAAATTGGAATTAATGGGATCATTCATCATCATAACCTAACATATGAAATGGAATTTAATATGCATAATATAAAGGAATTCCATGAATGCAAATGAGGAGACAAAAATCCCTTACTAAATTTTGGCATGGTAATAGGTGAATATAAAGGATCATGGATGGATTAATGAGAATGTATGGAATCTTTAATTATTTATAAATAAAATGTACATTAATTTGATTATGTATGAAAATATCCCAACATATGAAAATTTAAATTAAAAGCCATATCACAAAAGGAGTGCTTGATAAAAGAGTGGAGTGGAAGATCCTTTACATGGATGTGTGAGTCCAAAATATTGGGAAAAGACTCATAAAAGCTTTGGGTTAACATGGGAGGACTATATAGAATAGGAAAAATATGGTGGTTGATCTTAAAAGAGTTTTAGTGAAGATAAATGTGAGTTTTGGTGGGTCTATATAGGAAATGAGTGGGATTTCTTTATTATTTTTGTTTTGGACACTACATAATAAAATATTCAAAACCACAAGCCATCCCTTCAGTTTTCACATGGTTTATGGAAAAAGGTAGTGGTATACATTATTTTATAATTCTAAGGGCTGAAGATATTAAAATATTTCCCTTGCATATGTGATGGTTAGTCATAAATTCAAAGAAATGATTTTAAAATCATAAAATATATTATATGTTTTGGAAGATTCAATATTTCTTTTAAAATAAATCAAAGAAAAATAAAATTACATTATTTGGTAGTAAAAAAAATATTTGGCATAGGACACCTTTTATAGTGTTTATTACTTCATTTTTGGGCCATTAGGGTGTCATAAAATAGTATATCTATTTATACGATATTTCATTTTTACCAAACAATTTGACTATCTCAGAAAATTATGAAAAATTAACTATTAGATAATTATACATACTGATTCCAAAAATAATATTAATTTTATCTAAATAATTTTTTTAATATTTGAATTTTCACTTCTAAAATAAAAACCTACATTTATTGAAATTTGAAGGGATTTGAAAAAAACAATTTTAAACCTTAATAAAAATTACTTCTGACTTCATAAAAATTATATGATAATTTATATTTAATATAATTAGTTTAATAATGATATTTATTAGAATATTATTTATTTGAAAAATCCAATAATTTATTAAAATTATATTTATTAATTGAAATTAATATTAACCAAAATTACTATTTGTTCTTTAAAAATCATTTACAAAGTAACAATAACAGAATGAAAGTATATTCATTATTCTACAGAAAAATATTGTACATAATCATAATTCTAGGGTCTTGTTAAATATCCATTTATTACACCAGTATAAACCCTAAGACTATGGAGTGTGATGGTGGGGATTTCATGGGTTCATTCGATAATATGTTTTGGGTCATGATGTCAATGAGCTTGAGATTCTACCGTAAATGGTTTCGATCATGATTAAGTTGTTGGATATCAACTTGTGATTGATCTAGGGAAAATCCAAAAAATTATGTCTCCCTTTTATGCTCTCATAAATGGTATTCATAAGGAATAATAGTACTGGTAGAGGCCATCACTTTCTTTGTATATGAAAAAAGAATTTTTTAAAACCCTATATTTATACCAGTCTTCTGATCACTGTTCATCGACTATATTATCAATGAAAATGATACTTAACATTTATTTAAATCCAATTGGTTATTATAAAATAAGTACACATTAAGTTTAAAACCATAATAGATTTAATTAAAATGAAGGGAATTTTATTCATAAATTTTTAGTTCATTACAACCTTACCCCCATTAAAATTTTTCCCTCGAAATTTTGTTTTTCCACAATAAAATACATTGGGGTAACTCTGTTTCATCACCACCTCTGGTTCCAACATTTCTTCTTTAAACTTGTGGTTTCTCCACAACACCTTGATGAGGGGTATTTTCAAATTTTTAGAAAGGTTTCTCTATGATCTATGATCTTCACCAAATACTCTTCATTATAAAGGTCATTCCCCAATAGTAACACCTCTAGATTGAGTAAATTTGATGGTTCTTGGATGTACATCCTTAAGTGGGATAGATGGAATACATCATGCACTTGAGATAGTTATAGTGGGAGTATTAGTCGATAGGACACTACTCTGATATGATCAAAAATCTTAAAAGGGCCGATATACCTTGGACAAAGATTTCCCTTTTCCCCAAATCTGAAGACTATCTTCTAGGGAGATATGTGGAGGAATACGATGTCTCTAATATCAAACTCTAGGTCACATCAATTATTTTTCAGCATATAAATTTTATCTACTCTGAGAAGTATTGATGTACGACTGGATGGTTATTACCTTCTCCACCATTTTTATGACGATTTCCTGACCTAGAAGTTTCCATTCCTCAACTTCATTCTAACATATCGGGGATCGACACCTATTTCCATAAAGGGATTCATAGGGAGCCATTTGGAAGCTCTAATGGAATTTTTTTATAAGATAACTCCACCAATAGAAGATGTTGGTCCCATACACCATTATTCACATTCCTAGGATAGTAGTGGATTGAGTAGATGTAATATAAAGCCCCAGCCTTAAACCTTACTTAATCTTGAGTTATTACAAGATTACACATTGAGGATCTTTTCGGGTTTAGAGTTTTAGAGAATTAGATCATAAAACTTTCATTACATTCCACATATAAACAAAGTGGTTAAATAAAGATAGTATTCTTCTTTCCCATCAATGGAAAAATATTTAAAATAAAACATGGATTCTTTCTTGACACTTCCTTGACACTATCATCATATCATGTACCTTTCCCTTGACCTGTGAAAAACATTTCAAAAAAACATGGGATGAGCATAAAAATCTCAGTAAGGGATATAAAAATATGGAAAGGAAACATGGGTACATATATACATAAGAATGAAATCATAATTTACCCATAAAACATAAGCACTTTAACATACCTCATCAAATCATGAATAAATCATAGAAATCATAAGACATAAAGGTAACTTGAGGTATTCATAACATTCTTACGTAGGGAGTAACCCTCTTGGTTACGTTTGGAATACCCATCACAGTATATTCCCTAAATCTCTTTGTATAAACCTTAATGTTTCACTCCTTCACTTTACCCAATGCATTGGAGAGCTATATCGGGCTCACCCGCCCTTAGTCTTTCACGGAACCACCCGTCTTCATAATAATTCCCAAGAACCTCAACATAATCGTATCACATAAAACATGCATAAAGGAAACATAAAGTTTCCACCTTTCAATCACAAGATATCGATACAACAAATTGATATAAAAACATTATGAAAACAATTTTCAATACCAAAATAAAAGAAAAGTAAAACATGGTATTTATTTTTCTTTTAAAAAAATGTATGTCTTGTAGAGGAAGCCGAAACTCAAATAATGGTCACGACGGCAGAGAAGTCGTTGTCGCCGCATACGTACGACAAAAACATTCCCTTTTGTCATTTAGTAAACTCTTCGTATAAAAAATATTACTTTTGAATAAATGTAAAAGTCAAAGGGGTTTATACACCGTATAAAAGAAGGATGTGTATAAAACAAAATATGCCTCGATGAAAGGAGATTGAGACGAAGTCCCATACCTTGGGTCCGACTTGACTTGATCGTTCTTTAATCTCCTGAATAATAAACTTGAGTTAATTTCTACTTGTTTAAGAACCTTTTTCAAGTTCATTATTCCTTTTATATCACTTATTTCCATGTCATGAACACTATGTAATTATTTAAGTAAATAATGGTCATTTTAACGATCATTGGTACTTGAGTAAAAAATAAGACCTTTATAATTACAAGTTGTCCATGTAACCATTATATCCAGAATGTTATTCATGATTTAGATATCATATATGTCATATATATCCAGTACATTCATGCATTTATAATATTACATAATCATTTAGTGGTAATAAATGAAATGCACCGTTCATGGAGACGGTAAGCCGTACGTACGCATGAACTCTACTTTCATTTCTATTTCGTATTTTATAGAATAGAATCATAATTATATAAAGGTATATTATAATTCCAGTATAATATCATATATAATATCATAGTTCCATCTTTTATACGTCCCACATATGGTATTTAACGAATCAAATCACTTTCAGGGGGCGGTAGTCCGCACTTCCTTAAATGAAGATATCATGTTTACCCATAATGGAAACCATAAAGGTATTCCCAAAATGAAAAATACAGAAGCTTAAGGAAAACATAAACATATTATATATCATATATAAATATAGTGACATCTTAATGGCCACCTTTGAAGGTGTTAAAAGAATGTTGAAGAATCATCGTTTCGAGAGGCATAAATTCACCATCCACGGAAACAGTATGTCCTTTAACCATTAGATGTAGGTGTGTGTAAGTGTAGCTCGAATACTTCTTATAAAAAAAATCCTAGTATATTGAAGATACTGTAGTTGTCACAAATGAAATGAATAAAAAGAGTTTATGGGGATGGAGAAGCAAAAATAAAACAAAAGGACTCAAGTGAAGACATTACCTTAAAATCGGGTAACTCCCTTTGGTTTGAGCTCAAAGGCGTCCTTGGGAAGACTTATGCCTAAAGTGAGGCATTAATGAGTAAAAGAGGGATGTGGAGAGGCAAAATGGGTAGGGTTTGGCCGAGCCAAAGGCTTTGGGAGTGTGGGTAAGGAGGTAGATGTGGGGGCCTTTTATAAGAGGAGAGGAGGGGAACTCTTGGAAGGTAAAGAAAAGTCACTTTATTTTGAAATGTTATTCGGATTTAAGAGGTCCCAAATTTATGTGTTTCAAGGATAAGGTGATAAGGGTTCGAAATCCACCCATCCAATAGGTTTTGGCCATGTGTAGGTCTTATATTTTACATTATCTTTCCATTTTATTTAAATCGTTAAATAATGAGGTCATCGCTACCTCATCATGATGTCATAAGTAATTTAATTTATTCAAAGTCTAAAAATTATAAAAAAATACTATGATGTATGAAATATTTTTATATTTCCAATGACTATTTATAATAAAAAATATGATCTTTATAACCCCATGTAAAAATTGTTTTAGTAAAACATCTCATGTTTGTGTCATTTTTACTTTTACATTAAATAAAAAGTTATTTATGTCATTTCCCAACCAAAATGGCTCCATGGTGTCCCCAAGTTGACCCATGGATTTTCTTGGTCGGACATGACACATCCAATGAGGGTAGGACATGTTCCAAGCTCATCTCATTTTATTAAAGCATTATTTTTACCTTAAACTACACTAATTACCTCTAATCGTGATTAATAACTTAAGAGTTACTATTCACAAAAAAATTATTTTAATCTCATTAAACCACATTTTACTTATTAATGACAACCATGTATGTCGGATTTTTGAAATTCGAAACACAGAAGTGGTAAAATTTCATTTAAACGAAAAATTAGTTTTTATAAGTACCACTCAGTGGTTTCACTATTCATCAAAAATTGAAGATTTTCAGAAAAATACCAAAAATTCACCCTAAGATATATTTGATATTCCGAATTCAAAAATGAAGTCTATTTTACAAAATTCAAAACATATAAGTCACATTAATTAATTTAATAATTAATTCCCGTTGTCATGACAAATAGCGTGTTTTTATGAAACAATAAGTATCAAATGATTGACACCAGTTTAAGTCCAATTTCAAAGTGAAATTGATTCCAATGACCACCATTGGATTAAATGGTAAAAATATATTCTAATTTCCCTTCAAAACCAATTCAAAAGATAATCTAGTCATATAAGTAAATTAGATTAAAAAGAGGTTTTGAATTAAAATACAACATTTTTCACTATTCATTAAAAAAATGAACTTTATCGGAAAAATACCAAAAATTCACACAAAGTAAATATTGATGTCCCAATCATAAATAATAAGTTTATTTTGACAAACATAGCTTATAAAATTGTCAAAAGATATATTTAAAAAGGGTTTGTCATCAAAAGGCAGTAAAACAATCTTTTAAGAATATTAGTGTATTCCATGCATAAGATTGTATTTATTTTCATTTTAAGCCACTAAAACATTATCTTAATCATTAATAGACATAGATAAAAATATATATTATTCATTACTTACATGGGATGTTACATCCTTTCCCCCTTTAGAAAATTGTGTCCCCGTAATTTATTTACTTATCGAATAAATGGGGGTACTTATCCCTCATTGCATTTACAGATTCCCATGTTGCCTCTTCCATCATGTGGTTTTTCCACAAAACCTTTACCTGATTAATCACCTTATTCCGTAACACTTGCTCCCTGTGGTCAAGAATCTGGACCGGTTGTTCCTCATAAGATATTTTCTCTTCCAGCTGAACTACCTCTGGACTCAAAACATGAGATGGATCTGGCATGTACTTTCTCAGCATCGAAACATGAAAAACATTGTGTACCTGAGATAAACTCGGAGGTAAAGCCACTCGGTAAGCAACTGATCCAACTCTATCCAGAATTTCATATGGTCCAATGAACCTTGGACTCAGCTTTCCTTTCTTACCAAATCACATCACACTTTTCCATGGTGATAATTTGAGAAAAAATGATCACCTACCTCAAAAGATAGATCCTTCCCCCTATTGTCTGCATTACTCTTCTGCCTACTCTGAGCTGTTCTCATGTGTTTCTGTATCAGCTGAACTTTTTCTGCCAACTCTTCTACCATTTCTGGTCCCATCAACTTCCTTTCACCCACTTCATCCCAGAAAGCTGGAGTTCGACACCGCTTCCCATATAATGCCTGAAATGGTGCCATCTGTATACTAGAATGAAAAATGTTATTATATGAAAACTCAACCAAATAAAGATGTTGGTCCCAACTTCCCTGATAATCCATCGAACAAGCTCGTAGAATATCCTCCAAGGTCTGAATTGTTCGTTCTGACTGCCCATATGATTGAGGATGAAAAGCTGTACTAAAATTTTATTCAATACCCAACGACTTCTGAAGGCCTTTCCAAAAGTTAGAAGTGAACCTGGGATCACGATCAGATACAATGGATAGGGGAACTCCATGTAACCTGACTATCTCTTTAAGATACAAATGGGAAAGTGGATCTAGGGAAAAAGTATCTCGTATAGCAAAGAAATGAGCAGATTTAGTCAAGCGATCAACAATAACCCAGATTGCATTATTACCTCGAGATGTCTTCGGTAATCCCACAAAAAAGTCCATGGATATATTCTCCCATTTCCACTCTGGCACTGGTAAAGGCTGAAGCATCCCTTTCGGTAACTGCCGCTCTGCTTTAACCTGTTGACATGTCAAAAACTTCACAGTAAAATCAACAATATCTCTTTTCATTCCATCCCACCAGAAATACTCCCGCAGATCTCTTTACATCTTAGTACTGCCAGGATGAACTGAAAACGGAGAACTATGAGCTTCACATAACAACTCTCTCTTCAACTGTGAATCACAAGGCAGACACAATCTCTTCCCAAATCTCAAAATTCAATCATTATCAATGTTTAATTCAGGCAATTTACCTTTCTGAACCAGCTCTACCTTTTTCTGCAACTCACTGTCTTGCTTCTGTGCTTTCTTGATTCTATCTGATAGAGATGATCGCACTGATACCTGCAACAAAACAGAAGAAATTCCTGCACCAACAACTTCTATGCCAATGTTCATTAAATCCTTAACCAAAGGATCACGTTCTAAACTCAACATTGCTAATGAAGCATTACTTTTTCGACTCAAAGCATCAGCCACTTTATTTGCTTTTCCCGAATGGTAATGAATTGTACAATCATAATCCTTGATTAATTCCAGCCATCTCCTCTGTCTCATGTTTAACTCTTTCTGAGTGAATATATACTTTAAACTTTTGTGATCGGTACATATTTCACACATTACTCCATACAAATGATGCCTGCAAATTTTTAAAGCAAAAACAACAACATCTAATTCCAAATCATGTGAAGGGTAATTTACCTCATGAGTTTTCAACTGTCGTGAAACATAAGAAATTACCTGATCATTCTGCATTAGGACGCAACCAAGTCCTTTCAATGAAGCATCACTGTAGATAACAAACTCACCATTCCTGGAAGGTAGTGCCAAAACTAGAGCAGTCACCAATCTTCTTTTCAACTCCTAAAAACAATCATCACATTCTTTTGTCTAGATAAACTTAACACCCTTCCGAGTTAGCTTAGTCATTGGACTAGATAACCATGAAAAAATTCTAACAAACCTTCGTTAATAGCCTGCCAAACCAAGGAAGCTACGAATCTCAGTTACATTTGTGGGTCTTGGCCATTCTTCAACAACCTTTGTTTTTGCAGGATCAATAGTTATCCCATCTTTAGGAAAAATATGACCAAGGAAAGAAATTTGTTGCAACCAAAGCTCACACTTGCTGAATTTTCCATACAATTTCTTTTCTTTTAAGGTTTGAAAGATAACCCTTAAATGTCTTTCATGCTCCTCTTTACTTTTAGAAAACACCAAAATATCTTCAATGAAAACCACCACAAACTTATCCAAGAACTCAGGGAAAATTCTATTCATTAAGTCCATGAATACAGAAGGTGCATTGGTTAGCCCAAAAGGCATTACTAAAAATTCATAATGGCCATATCTTGTATGAAACGCAGTCTTCAGAATGTCTTCTTCCTTTACCTTCAGCTGATGGTACCCCGATCTCAAGTCAATCTTTGAAAAATACTGAGCTCCCTGGAGCTGATCAAACAAATCATCGATATGAGGCAAATGATATTTGTTCTTAACAGTGATGTTATTCAAGGCTCTATAGTCAATGAAAATTCTCATTGAACCATCTTTCTTTTTAACAAATAAAACAGGAGCACCCCATGGTGATGTTCTAGGTCGAATGAAACCTTTCTCTAATAAATCTTGCAATTGCTCCTTCAACTATAAAAGTTCAATTTGAGCCATTCGATAAGGGGGTTTTGAAATTGGCTTAGCATCAGGAACTAAGTCAACAGTAAACTCAACTTCCTGATCTGGTATTATTCCAGGCAACTCAATAGGAAAAACATCAGGATACTCATTTACCACTGGCACATCATTAATATGAACAGTTCCATTATTTTCAACGATGTGTGCAAGGTAACAATCATTTCCATCTTTTACAAGTTTCTTGGACTCTTGATAAGTTATCAACAGTAAGGGGTCATTCTTGTGCAAAAAATGAAAGTCTTTCTGAAAAGAAACTTCTTTAGCTCTACAATCAATCTTAGTATGGTAAATAGAGAGCCAATCCATACCCAGGATAACATCAAACTCTACTAGAGGTAGAACAATAAGGTTTGCAATAAGGTTATTTCCACAGATAAGGATAGGAAGATTCTTATAAATTCTTTTTGCCTCAACATTTCCCCCAGGTGTTTTTACCAAAAGTTCAGGAGTCATTTCTTGAGATGGTATTCCCATTTTACTAGAAAAGTTTTCAGAGATGAAAGAATGTGTAGACCCCGAATCAAACAACACACTGGCATAATCTGAAAAAACAAAGTACCTGATAAAACTTCATTTGATGGCCCAACATCTGCTGAAGTAGTTGCAAAGGATTTCACCACCCTTTTCTGCTTGTAGTCTAACTGCTTCCCATCACTCAAGCTCTTTGTCAGACACTCATTTGCATAGTGACCCATCTCATTGTACTTATAACATTTCACTAATTGTAAATCAAATTTGTTCTTACCTTCACCTTGATCCTTTTCAGTGCAATCACAAGCCTTATGTCCCATATTACCACATCGGTAACACTTTCTAGAATTCAGAAGACATTCCCCAGCATGCCTTTTTCCACATTTATCACAAATTGGAAACGTAGTTTTCTTACCATCAGACTTTTTTGAAGAATTCTTACCTTTCTCCTACCACCTCCGTCTCTTCTTCTGTTGGTTGTTATAGAACACTTGATTATCGGCAAACTCCATTTCCACCTTCTCAGCACATCGAACAAGATTTTCATAACTTTTAAACTCACGAGAAGCTAATTCCCTTCGATATTTTGGCTTTAATACTGAGTAAAAACGATTGATTTTACTATCAAGGTCTCGGATAAAATTTGGAGAATACCTTGCCAATCGAGTGAACCTTTCTTCATAGGCAGCCACTGAGTCTTCCTCTTGCCTCAATTCCAAGAATTACTTTTCCATCCTAAGTCGAATAGCCTTAGGAAAATACTTCTTAAGAAACATACCTTTGAATTCATCCCAGTCGAGAGCATCAATCTCATCAGCGTCCCTGATATTTTTAACCATCGACCACCACTTATCTGCTTCACCCTCCAAACGGTAAATATAAAGACTAACCTTTTGATTTTCTGAACACCCCATGACATCAGAAATCTTCTCCAGTGCTTTAATCCACCCTTCAGCTAACACAGGGTCAGATGATCCTCTGAATGATGGGGGATGTTGCCTCATGAAATGTTCCACCACTAACATGTTCCTCTGCGGTTGATATGGATGATCTCGTGTATGGATACCACCACCATTTATCGCTTGATTCAACTGCGCCATTACTGCAACAAACTGTTCAGTTCCAATTCCGACCATCTCAGGATGCTGATTCGGAAGGTTATTTCCTTCTGCATGCCTTTCTAACACTGCTTCCCTGTTTCCTCTGCGGAAAACCATTCTGAACAAACTTGTCTTAGATGAAGCAACATGGTAATCTTCAAATACTATATCACTTCAATTTGACCATAAAAAAATATTTTTGGATAATCATTTAATAGAATTCTAACTCCTAAAGTTATCTAAACCAACCTCTGATACCAAATATAAGGCCCCAAACTTAAACCTTACTTAATCTTGACTTATTGCAAGATTACACATTTAGGATCTTTTCGGGTTTAGAGTTTTAGATAATTAGATCATAAAACATGCATTACATTCCACATATAAACAAAGTGGTTACATAAAGATAGTATTCTTCTTTCCCATCAATGGAAACATATTTAAAATAAAACATGGATTCTTTCTTGACACTTCCTTGACACTATCATCATATCATGTACCTTTCCCTTGACCTGTGAAAAAAATTTCAAAAAAACTTGGGATGAGCATAAAAAGCTCAGTAAGGGATATAAAAATACAGAAAGGAAACATGGGTACATATATACATAAGAATGAAATCATACTTTACCCATAAAACATAAGCACTTTAACATACCTCATCAAATCATGAATAAATCATAGAAATCATAAGACATAAAGGTAACTTGAGGCATTCATAACATTCTTACGTAGGGAGTAACCCTCTTGGTTACGTTTGGAATACCCATCACAGTATATTCCCTAAATCTCTTCGGAAAAACCTTAACGTTTCACTCCTTCGCGTTACCCAATGCATTGGAGAGCTATATCGGGCTCACCCGCCCTTAGTCTATCACGGAACCACCCATCTTCATAATAATTCCCAAGAACCTCAACATAATCATATCACATAAAACATGCATAAAGGAAACATAACATTTCCACCTTTCAATCACAAGATATAAATACAACACATTGATATAAAAACATTATGAAAACAATTTTCAATACCAAAATAAAAGAAAAGTAAAAAATGGTATTTATTTTTCTTTTAAAAAAATGTATGGATTGTAGAGGAAGCCGAAACTCAAATAATGGTCACGGCGGCGGAGAAGTCGTTGTCGCCGCATACGTACGACAAAAACATTCCCTTTTGTCGTTTAGTAAATGCTTCGTATAAAAAATATTCCTTTTGAATAAATGTAAAATTAAAAGGGGTTTATACACCGTATAAAAGAAGGTTGTGTATAAAACAAAATATGCCTCAATGAAAGGAGATTGAGACGAAGTCCCATACCTCGGGTCCGACTTGACTCGGTCGTTCTTTAATCTTCTGAATAATAAACTTGAGTTAATTTCTACTTGCTTAAGAACCTTTTTCAAGTTCATTACTTTTTTTATATCACTTATTGCCATGTCATGAACACCATGCAATTATTTATGTTAATAACGGTCGTTTTAACGATCATTGATACTTGAGTAAAAAATAAGCCCTTTATAATTACAAGTTGTTCATGTACCCATTATATCCAGAATGGTATTCATGATGTAGATATCATATATGTCATATATATCCAGTACATTCATGCATTTATAATATTACATAATCATTTAGTGGTAAGAAATGAAAGGCACCGTTCATGGAGAGGGTAAGCAGTACGTACGCATGAACGCTACTTTCATTTCTATTTCCTATTTTATAGAATTGAATCATTATGATATAAAAGTATATTATAATTCCAGTATAATATCATATATAATATCATAGTTCAATCCTTTATACGTCCCACATATGGTATTTAACGAATCAAATCACTTTGAGGGGGCGGTAGTCCGCACTTCCTTAAATGAAGATATCACGTTTACCCATAATGGAAACCATAAAGGTATGCCCAAAATGAAAAATACAGAAGCTTAAGGAAAACATAAACAAATTATATATCATATATAAATATAGTTACATATTAATGGACACCTTTGAAGGTGTTAAAATAATGTTGAACAATAATCGTTTCGGGAGGCATAAATTCACCATCCATGGAAACAGTATGTCCTTTAACCATTAGATGTAGGTGTGTGTAAGTGTAGCTCGAATAATTCTTATAAAACCATCCTATTATATTGAAGATACTGTAGTTTTTACAAAAGAAATGAATAAAAAGAGTTTATGGGGTTGGAGAAGCAAAATAAAACAAAAGGACTCAAGTGAAGACATTACATTAAAATCGGGTAACTCCCTTTGGTTTGAGCTCAAAGGCTTCCTTGGGAAGACTTCTGCCCAAAGTGAGGCTTTAAGGAATAAGAGAGGGATTTGGAGAGACAAAATGGGCAGGGTTTGGCTAAGTCAAAGGCTTTGGGAGTGTGTTTAAGGAGGTAGAGTTGGGGGCCTTTTATAAGAGGAGAGGAGGGGCACTCTTGGAAGGTAAAGAAAAGTCACTTTATTTTCAAATGGTATTCGGATTTAAGAGGTCCCACATTGATTTTTTTCTAGGATAAGGTGATAAGTGTTTGAAAGCCACCCATCCAATAGGTTTTTTCCATGTGTAGGTCTTATAGTTTACATTATCTTTCCATTTTATTTAAATCGTTAAATAATGAGGTCATCGCTGCATCATCATGATGTCATAAATAATGTAATTTATTTAAAGTATAAAAATTATAAAAAAATACTATGATGTAGGAAATAGTTTTATCTTTCCAATGACTATTTATAATCAAAAATCTGATCTTTATAACCCCATATAAAAATTGTTTTAGTAAAACATCTCATGTTTGTGTCATTTTTACTTTTACATTAAATAAAAAGTTATTTATGTCATTTCGCAACCAAAGTGGCTCCATGGGGTCCCCAAGTTGACCCATAGATTTTCTTGGTCGGACATGACACATCCAATGAGGGTATTACATGTGTCAAGCTCATCTCATTTTATTAGCGCATTATTTTTACCTTAAACTACACTAATTACCTCTAATCGCGATTAAGAACTTAAGAGTTACTATTCACCAAAAAATTATTTTATTCTCATTGAACCAAATTTATTTCTTAATGACAACCATGTATGTTGGATTTTTGAAATTCAAAACACAGAAGTGGTAAAATTTCATTTAAACGAAAAATCAGTTTTTATAAGTACCACTTAGTGGTTTCACTATTCATCAAAAATTGAAGTTTTTCACAAAAATACCAAAAATTCACCCTAAGCTATATTTGATATTACGAATTCAAAAATGAAGTCTATTTTACAAAATTCAAAATATATAAGTCACATTAATTAATTTAATAATTCATTCCCGCTGTCATGACAAATAGCGTGTTTTTATGAAACAATAAGTATCAAAATATTGCCACCAGTTTAAGTCCAATTTCAAAGTGAAATTGATTCCAATGACCACCATTGGATTAAATGGTAAAAATATATTCTAATTTCACTTGAAACCCAATTAAAAAGATAATATAATAATATAAATAAATTATATTAAAAAGAGGTTTTGAATTAAAATACAACATTTTTCACTATTCATTAAAAAAATAAACATTATCAGAAAAATACCAAAAATTCACACAAAGTAAATTTTGATGTCCCAATCATAAATAATAAGTTTATTTTGACAAACATATCTTATAAAATTGTCAAAATATAGATTTAAAAAGGGTTTTCCATCAAAAGGCAGTAAAACAATCTTTTAAGAATATTAGTGTATTCCATGCATAAGATTGTATTTATTTTCATTTTAAGCCTCTAAAACACTATCTTAATCATTAATAGACATAGATAAAAATATCTATTATTCATTACTTACATGGGATGTTACATGTAATCATTGAAGATCCATAACCATCCTCATTGGAACATATTCATAGCTTTCTAGACGAATATATATTTCAGACTTTAGTGATCCATACATATTTCACACTTCTCTACAAAGAGATAATGCCTCCAGGTTTTCAGCGCAAAGATCATAGCTTCCAACTCCAGATTTTGAAAGGGATTGTGTTTCTCATGAATTTTCAACTTCCTTGAGGCATACATAGTGAATTTTTCATTTTTTATGAACAGACATCCCAGTACCTTTTTTGAAGCATTCCTAAAAATTACAAAATTCTCACCACTTCTAGGTTGTGTGAGAATAGGGGTAGCGATAAGCCTCTTTTTCAACTCCATGAAGCTTTCTTCACATTCATCATTCTATGAAAACATTAATACCTTATGAGTTAGCTTGGTGAGAGGGGTTGAAAATCATGATAAATTTCATAGAAATTGGCAATAATATCTAGCCATCCCGAGGAAGCTATAGATAACCATAAAAAATGACATCCTTTTCCATTCCTCAACTGCCTTTATCTTGGATGGATCCATAGATATACCATTATTTGTGAAGATAATCTCCATTAATGATACTTTTTTAAACCATAACTCACACTTTCTATAGTTTTCATATAGAATCTCCTTTCACAAGTTCCTTAGAATAGTGATTACATGTTTTTTAGGCCCTCCTTGGATTTGGAGTATATTAGAATATTTTATATAAATACTACAATAAATTTGTTGAGGTAATCTCTAAAGACTCTATCAATAAAGTCCATGAAGATTTATGGAGTATTAGTGAGTCTGAATGGAATCCCTATGAACTCATAATGCCCATACCTTGTACAAAAATAATTATTGGGGTTATCCACCTTTTTAACCTTTACATGGAATAATCCAGACCGTTGATCCAACTTGGAGAATTATGTTTCTCCATGTAGCTAATCAAACAGGTCATCAATTCATGTAAAATTACACTTTTAATTATCGTGATTTTTTTGAGATGATGATATTCAATGAAAAGGTGCATTTTCCCATCCTTCTTCTTGATGAAGAGGACTGGTGCACCCCTTGGTTATGAAGTTGGGTGTATGAACCCTTTATATATATTCTCCTATAGTTGTTTACTTATTTACTCAAGTTCTTCAATATCCATTCAATATGTTTTCTTTGATATTGGTAACTCCCCAGTTATAATATCAATCAATAATTCATCATCTTTTCTAGGAGGAAGACCAGGAAAATCCTTGAGAAAAGAATCTGTGGGTTCCCTCATGATGGGATTTCTTCGAGGATTTTTCCTTCCTTATACTCAATCATCTGAGCATGATTTTTGTTCTCATATGGTAGTAATATCCAGGCTTTGGATGATGGTTCTGAGGAAGATTCATCCTTATCCTTACACTTGTATAGATTCAGGGGTCTATTCACCATATGGAGAGTGATTTACCTCTAGCTGCAATTGATGTTGGATCTATATAGGTAAAGCCAATCCATTCTCATAATTGCATCATATTACACTAATGGAAGTATGAAAAGGTTTTTTGGGATGTTCAATCCAAAAATTAGGACTGGGGAGGATTTATATTCAAGGGATGCTATAATTTCCCCATTTTTTGTTTTCACTAACATCTCAACTTCCATTCTTTGTGGTGGTTTTTGGATTGTTCTACTAAAATTTTAGGACATAAAAGAATGCATATAACTAGAATCAAAAAGAACATTCCCTATTCTTGAATGAATAACTGACACACCTATCCTTCAATTCATTGTTGAGATTCACATTGTGATGGAAAATGCTCACCCTATCTACCTTGGATGTTGTTGGTTTCTTCTTAAAACCCTAGGCATAGGGCACTGGTTTGCAAAGTTTCCTCCTTCCTTATAGTTGTAGCACTGAACAACACATTGAGGGTCCACTAGATCATTCTTTTTCCATTATCGCATTGATGGGTTTCTCCCACCGGAAACTATTAGCCATGTTCCCTTCTGTTCTAAATCTACAACATTTCTTTGATACCATTAGAAAATTTCAATGGTGATTCTTTTTACACCATTGACAAGCAGGGTGATGGAATTTCTTATCATCATTGTATTTATCCATCAGACCAACAGAATTGAAGTATAATTTCTGCTTTTTATTCCCATGAAACCCCTGAGATTCACTAATCTCTATATTGACATTGAGGGCACATCAAAATATTTCTTCATAGCTTTCACAGTTAGAGATTATTTTGAATTTCCATAGGCTAGGTTTTATCCCACCAAATAAGTATTTAACCATTCATTTGGGGATTACAACAAAATATGAGGCCTATCGTGAAATTATGGTGATTTTTTTATCATACACCCAATAGAATTATCGTTTTTTCTTGAGTGAAAGAAAATATCATTCCATCTAAAGATGTAGGGTGTTGGTAAAATATTTATCAAAAAAACTTTTTGGAATTACTTCCACTCCATTTCTTAGATATCCTTATCAGGCCTCATATTCTTGATCGATGTCCACCATTGATCAGCTTCACCCTCCATACAATTAATAGCAAGAAGAACCTTATATTGTATAGAAAATTGAAGGATAAAAATCTTTTTGGTTGAATTGATCCATTGAATGTTGGAGGCATTTTTCACATCAAGCTCTTGACTCTGGGTTTCTCTTCCTTAGGTGGGTTGGGACGATCCTCTCGATCCATGTTTAAATTTAGAACATGAGTTAAATAAGATAGTATTGTAAAAAAAATTCAATCCCCTATCCCATCGAGTTGGGAATCTTATTGGGGAAATCCTCACAGCACCCTTCACATCAGTTTTTAACAATTTTCCTCTTATTACCGGCTATTAGCTAGAATTAAAGGAAGATTAGGGATGAGTATCTTAAATAGTTAAACACATAACTGTAATCCAATGAAATTAAATGGAAAACTTATAAATTACATTTATCTTCTTAACTTATGATTTTCTAAGCTTCAATCTATGTTATCCATGATCTAAATCCTAACATATATTTTTTACGAGATTTTTTTGTCTTCACATAATAATGGTTCATAATGAGCTTATGTATTTACCAATGAATATCTTCTAGGAGTGTCAAACTAGGAGTTCAGCAAGGCCCATTTCTGTGTACTAGTTACCATTCGAGTCTAGCTCATTGAGGTGTTTTTAGAATTATCACATAAATCCATATGTGCCAACGCCAAATCCACTTGTCCATATCCATTCTTGGATGTATTTTCATTATAAACAAATTAATATATACTCACCAAAATTTTGGGATATTTTTCTTATACATAGTCTTATTCCTAAGGGTTTTCACTAGGGTTTTCTAATCATAATTCCAAAAATAACCTATAATTTGATACCATTTTTAACAACCCTGGTGTTTATTACACATTTATACATGATTTATTACATAATTTTCACTTAATACAACTGATAAGATCAAGAGATATAGTTTATTTGGGGTAGAGGAACATTATATAGAAACATTAAGTATAAAATAAAATATCTCTATTGAAAAATACTTTTGCATGACAATAAAATTCCTTCATACCTAACATTTCAAGGGATAACCTAAGGACCTACATAATAAAAGGATGAACTATAAATCCTAGTAATGGAATAGACATGGAATAACATGACGATGAAAATACATGTTAGTCAATAGGAATATCAATGGAGCCCAAAATAAGCATGAACATCAAGGTATGGCATAGTGTGATAATTATTACATGGAAATATGGAAACAACATACAACATGATGTTAACATGATTCTAGGCTCCTTGCATATGGATTAGCATGAGTAAACACTCATTTTAGATGAATTATCATGACTAATCCCTAATTACACATGAATTATCCTGAGTAAAAACTCATTGAACATGAATTATCATGATTAAACCCTCATTTCACAGGATGTATAATGATAATAAACATTACCCAATGCATGGGAGTGCTATTAGGGCCCACTCTTCACAAACAATTCATTTCATGCATAAGTGTGACTCATAAATCCTATAACATGGAATCATTAAACATCATAAATTATTCCATGATCAAAAAATGTGTAATACATACATGTAATTCTGAAATCAAGAAGTATATGATCATAAAGTTGAATACCCTTGGTAGATAAATGGGTTTGGTATTCATTACATTTTCGAAATTCGTAGGGCTATTTCAGCAGCATGGCGGTGTTAAAAAGAAATTGTTAAAATAGTTTGATGAAAGAGAAAGGGTTATCTAATAATTTATACATAAAATTTTTAGTAAGGGGATCATTGAACATTATACCCCAATACATGAAATGGAATTTAATATGAATAATATAAAATAAGTTCTTGAATGGGATGGAGGAGAGAGAAATCCCTTACAAAATTTTGACATGGTAACGAGTGTATATAAAAGATCATGTATCGAATAATGATAGTGGAAGGAAGATATAATTATTTATAAATATGATCGATTGTAATGGTATTATGTATGAAAATATCCCAACATAAGAAAATTGAAATTAAAAGGAATATCACAATTGGAGTGGTTGATCAAATAGGGGAGTAGAAGATCCCTTACTTGGATGTGTGACTCGAGAGGCTTGGGAGAGGCTTCATAATAGATCTTGAGTTCCTTGGGAGGAATATAAGAAGCTAGGGGAAATGGTTGGTTGATCTTTAAAGAGTTTAAGTGAAGATAAATGGGATTTTAGGAGGGATTATATAGGAAAGGATGGGGAGTTCATTATTATTTTGGTTTTTGATACTACGTAATAAAATATTCAAAACCACATACCATCTCATGGTTTTACCCTATTTTTAGGAAAGCATTAGTAGTATACATTATCATATAATTATATGGGCTGAAGATATTAAAATATTTCCCATTATTATGTGGATCTTAGTCATAGTTTTATGAAAATGATTTTAAAATCATAAAATATAATATATTGTTTGGAGGATTCACTAAATCTTAATAAAATAAATCTAATGAAAATAAATTAATTTATTTTAAATTAACATATATTTTCCTTAATATAACTTTTATATTATTTATTACATAATTATTTGTCAATTATGATGTCATAATAAATCCAGTACATTTATACGATATATAATTTTTACCCAAATATTTGATTGTCTTAGAAAATTATGAAAAATTCACTATTGGATAATTTCGAAAACCTGATTCCAAAAATAAAATTAAAATTATCTAAATAATTTTATAAATATGTGAATATTTAATTTTTGAAATAAAAAAGCAAACATTTATTGAAAATTGATAGGTTTTGACAAAAAATGTTTTTAAAACTTAATAAAAATTACTTTTGACTTTATAAAAATTATTTGTTCATTTATATTTAATGAAAGTAATATAATAATAATACTTTATTATAATATTAATTATTTCAAATATCAATTAATTTATTAAAAATATATTTCTTAATTGAATTATAATATTAACAACAAATATTATTTGTGCTTTAAAATTCATTTGCAAACTAACAATAGTAGAATGAAAGTATATTCATTATTATATACATAAATAATATAAAAAATCATTTTGATAGTGTCTTGTTACATATACAGTTATTTCACACACATATTTCCTAATAGTAAGGTGTGCGGTGGTGGGGTTTCATGGGGTCGTTTGGTGAACATGGTTTAGGTTGTGATCTCGATGAGCTTGAACTTCTCCCGTCAACAGTTTCACTAATGCGTATGTTGCTAGATATCATCTAGGGAATGGTCTTGGGAAAATCCCAGATATAATATCTCCCTTGGAAGCTCTGATAAATGGTCTTCATAGGGAACAATCCTAATAGTTCAGGACATCACTTCCTTTGTCTATGTCAAAAGGATTTGTTAAAACCCAATATTTATACTAGCCATTTTATCACTATTAAACGTCTATATTATTAATTTAAATGATAATTAACATTCATTTAAATTCAATTTGATAAAATAAAATAAGTTAATATATCCCCTATAACCATAATACATTTAATTAAATGAATGGAGATTTTATTCATAAATGTTCGGGTCGTTACATGTATATTTGAGAACAGATAAAAATTGATATGAATACAAAATTAACAAAAACATAAAAATCCTTTCATCATTTTGATATAAGGATACAGTCAAATGAGTGATTAAACTGACTTTGGTTAATTCCCCAATGTCATGATTATCCCATAGTAATATCATGGAAATATAGTGAACAAGATATCACCACCAATAATAATAATATAGTGAATGAGTGACCACCCAATAAAAAGTATAGATGAATGAGGAATTTCAATATAATAATAATGTAAGCTTATCATGTTATAAATATAATAGATCAAAAGGGTTAAATTTTTATCATTGAAAACTAAACTTAAGGTAATAATGAATCACTATCAAGATAAACGAGTGTAAATGATGTGTTACCTTATTATTAAAATTGGTTAATGATACATCATCATAATGACAAGTTTAGGTGAATGATACATCAATATATGAATAATAAGGTTGAAAATATATCACAAACTAATAACCATAGATAATGGTAAATCACCAATACACTAATCATGGTGAAAACTACATCAATGTAATAGAGGTGAACTATATATCACCACACTAATAACAATGGTGAACGATGTATCAAAAAACCAAAATATAGGGGTGGATTATAAAACATTAATATAATTTGTAGGAAGAATGATTTGTCTCCGATAAATAAAAAAACATGGATGATCAAAATATCACCCTATAGAATGCATAACATAAGGATTTATCTCCCAAAATATTCATTGGAGACACTTAAACAGCAAACCCAACCTTATTAGGCCATGATCACCCACTATGATACATATATTCTAAGAGATTTACAACTAATAAAACCTAAATCAATCCCAAAATTCCTTGATATAGATTAGACGATCCCATAGACATCCATGTCCTAAGGCTCAAGTCAGACAATCCAAAAAAGAAACCCATACCACATAACATGGTTAAGTTTCCATCATTCTAACCCATATATCAATTCCCATTAATGAATAATAATTAAATTCTCCATAAAAGGCCACCTAACTCACGAATTATGGAAGTACACCCCTCTGGAGTTTCAATTATAAGGAATATCGTTAATTTTTTATATAAAAATAGACATTCACATTTGTGTCATTGATTAATGAAAATAAGATGACCAATATTTGTCTATATATTCTTTATTCACTAGTCAATGAATTAGAAATATAAAATTATTTCTATTATAATATTATATACCCACCCCTATACTAACACATTTCATATATTGAAAAAAATCACACCTACCTTACTTTAGTAGATTACATTACATCCAAGATAATTTCAAGAAATGATCCCAATAAATGGAAATTTCAAAATTGAGGAAAAACCTATGATTAGGTATTTATAATGAAAAAATAATGTAGGGAGATAAATTAAGAAAATGAGGTTATATGGTTTTACCATTATTGATCAGAAATCAGTCTAGATAATGACACATGAATATCTTAGGAATCAAGGGATTTAGAGCCAAAATGGTGGATAGATTCAAAGAGGAGTAATTTAATGATTATAAATAAAAAATAAATGAAAAATATGGGATTAAAAAATAATTATAAATGAAAAAATAAAAACACACCCCCCACCAAAATGGATATTTAGAGTTCCCATGAAAACTATGATGTATCCACCTAAATTTTAGTGTTCTAGTGGTTTCTTTGTGCTAGCCACTAGGCCCCCAAAGGTGGGGGTAGTTACCATTTTCAATGATATAAAATGTTTGATGGTCTCCACATGGCTTTAAATGGGAACTTACTCATTGGGGATATTTCCACCACCTTTCTCCTTTGCTCATTTAATGGTATTGTGCCTTCATCACCCTCATTTTTATTCAAAAAAGTCAAAATAATTATGTATTGACCAAAAATAAATATAATTCAAACATTTATATTTTTGTTTCTTTGAAAATTACATAACATATATCCTCTCGTCCTTGAGAGGCATAATATATCTTTGTTAGTGAAAATATTTTACAATTACACTAGTGTTTCCTACTATATCCCCCATTTATAATGATAGATTTCCCCTTTCTACCACTACACATGTATAATGGATACCTTTTTCCTATGAAGTATTTTCTCACATTGGTCCACTTTTCATACGTGTCAGTCACTAAATAAAGCATTAACTTCTAACTGGATATTATTAACACTAATCACACCTGATTGGTCTGAATTAGGTCTCTATATTTGAGATATAAGAAATAAATTAGGCATCACACTATAACTTGGAGGATGTTCTTGATGATATTTCATAATATTAGTAATTAGAACAGTCTCTAAAATACCTAAAAATAATGATTTCACCTCCCTTTCATCCATAACTACTAGTGTCCCAACCTTGGAAACACTCTTAGGAATTCTCGGTCTATTACCTCAAACTCAATAGTTCCATGTTTCAGGTATATATGACCACTAATTACATATAGTGGTATTTAAATTTCATATGAATCAACAAAATATTTTATAAGGTCTTTTGCATGATAATTGTCTAAATAATTTATAAATCATCCACCTATTTCTAAGGTAGACATGGTTAATAAAATCTTCAATACAGTACATCATACTATATAAATTGGATCGTAATACTAGTTATTATAGGTAAAATATACTAAAAAACATTGAATCTCCCAAGATATACTCAAATTCCAGAAACATGATCAAATCATGTCACCTAACACCTTGATCATTCCCTTTTACTACACATAAATCAAAGGATGGTATGATATACTCAATTTCAACTAGTTTTCATATTCCCACAATCCCTATGATTGGGAAAATATTTTCATAATTTTTTATATTTATTTCAATTATTTAACCCAAACCAATTTATCAATGTGAGACTACTCCATCATTTTTTGTTTTGTGGTGTGTTTTGAGAAAAATTGTGAAAATTTCTTAAATTTTTATTTTTGAGAGATTTTTATCAAAAGGGTAATTTGGGAATAAAATTTAAATTATTAATCTTATTTAAGTGATTATTTATTCTGTATTCCATTATTTATTGGATTAAAATTTTTCATCAGGACAAAAATCGGATTTGAACAACTAGAGGCCCGAAAAAATCAATGAAGTTCGAAAATCTTCCAGGAAGACAGTGTGGACCCCACCACCATAACAGATGTATAAATCAGGATAAAAACCTCAAATGGAGTTTATTCTAAATGGAAATGAACTTGGAAACATATACATGATTTATTAGTAAATTTCATCGAGGGATTCATCGATCAATTTGGAAATTAGATGATATAATTTAATAGATGCTTCATGAAAATCTGGAACATAAAAGGCCACAGTCAATCAAAAATTCAGAACTCCTAGATTTTGTTTCAAAGTACTTCTAAATTCAGTGTGTTGAAGAACAAGATGTATTGGAACAATATTCATGAAGTATCTAATGCATGAATATGTCATGTGTATTATCATTAAGGCATTATAATGTGGAAGATTGAAATCTGGAGAACCTGACTAGACAGAAAAAAATTTCAGAGGTAAGTGGACATACCACCCTCCATATATGGCCAAATACTATGATATATTTAGGGGATACAACCAACATGTTTACAAACATCATTAATAAAGGATAAAATGTATGGATCACTCAATTATCAGGACAAAAAGATATCAAATTTAGTAGGGAAATTCTTTCTATAAATGGTGGGTAGATCCTCCCTCTCAAGGAATTCCATTCCATCCCCACACCCTCCAATTGACCAGTGAGGGAAACATTGGATGATGTCCTTCTTTAGATTTATTTATTTTCTTTTTTTTATTTTATTGTAATTTCTCACCTCTCATACATCATATTTAATTATCCATCGATGGAGGGGTAGTTTCATTTAGTTATCCAGAAATGGGGAGGCTATACATATGTACATTTCTTGAGTTCTTGTTCTTCAATTTAGTAAGATCCATTCTTATTTATAAATATTGTTTCAATTCTTAAATTCTATTTTAAATTCCAAATGAGGGAGTCTTAGGTTTTAATTTGGATAATTTAAATTTTATTTGTTTTTGATCATATCTCCATCCACCCAATTATAATCTTTATAAGGTAAAAAAATTAGGGTTTGGTGGTGAGTGCATGACAGTAGTCATCACATGCATATAATTGAATTTTGGAATATAGATTTCTTAAGGAAAAAAATTATTGGTTATGGATTTATCAAATTATCCAATATAAACTACTACAACACTGCACACATTGGAAGGAGGATAGATGAATCCAATGTTTTGTGTAGTAATATTCTCATTATTTCCCTATGGCCAAGGGGGAGAAAGAACTCGGTAGAAGAATCTTTCTCTTACCAGCAAAAGGAAGAAAAAGGGACATACTTGTAAACCATGATAAAACAACTCTAGGTCTTTCCAAACATGCTCTGATCAATATAATTATCATTTTTTTAAAATAAATTAATTAAATATTATTATTTCTCTCACAACATTCAAATTTAATTAAATCAAATTATTTTCAAAAAAACCCAAAAATCAATAACCTTGTTTTTTTCACACACCTCTTCCAAATACAACCTATGATCAACTACTATATTATACTAAGGTAATTTAAAATATATTTTTTCAACACCCTATGACTGGGGTGTGTTAATATAAGAGCTATTTATATAGAGAAAGTCCCTCAATACCCCAAAAATTATGATAGAAATTTATTTTTTTGAATAACCCGTAGTTGAAATAAAAATTTAATTAAATTTCATTCTCAAATTGAATTCACAGTAACCAAATTGAAAAATGAAAATTTGAAAACATATTTTGAGGAAATTAATATCATGGATTGAAGTGAGAAAACTTATAATCACTCCGATCCTATAATAATGGCTATAAATCCCCTGAAAACTCATTGAAATAAATGCACACCTCAATTAGCTGACCGGAAAAATAATCTATTTATATCATACATAGAAAATTATTTTTAATTTCAAATTAAAATGTTTCAAATTATTCCTAAATTCCATGGGTTTTTATGAGTGTACCCCAATAGACATATTAAAGAATCTACAAATGTGTTCTCAATTTGCAGGCACTGAGGAGTTACTGAAGAATAGGTTCATTGGAGGGAATTCCCCTTCTCATTTGAGGGTGTATTAACAGAATGGTTGTACAGACTACAACTAGGAGAAGTTCAACATTGGGAAGGTCTATAAAGATTCATCAGGCAATGGTTTTTTCCTGCATCCCTATGAACAAACATTCAATAATAGATTGATGTTATTTTCTAATAAACTAGTGAGATACTTTATGAGTACTTGGAGTTATTTAAAAATCATTGCACCAGCTGCCCACCTCAAATTGTAGAAGAAAAATATTTCATTGTTTTCTTCATTCAAGGGATGATCAAAAAATATACCAACATTCTAGACACATCATCTCGAGGATCCTTGATTGAAAATTCACCATCTAATACTATAGACTTGATTGAAAAGATTTCCCCAAACACACAGCAATTTGAAACTAGAGGTACAATCACCAAATGCATCCATGTAGTAAGGAAATCAGATTCTTCATCACCCTTACATGAATTAACACCTAATGGAATGACATGTTTGATGAGACAACATGCTGTAATTGTAATAAAGGAATAGAAAGTCCCAAATCAGGAATGTGGTTTATGCAATTATACTTATCATTACACTGATCAATGTCCAGAAGTGGAGGAGATAAAATGTAGTGATGAAGCCTATCCACAAGGGAAATTATAAACAATATAGTTATGTCATTTCCAAACCCAACTAGGATATGGATTTCAAAATCAATACAAAAATCAACCTCCATTCCCGTAGTAAAAATACTGGAACCCTCCGCCATTCCAACAACCTTAAAATAAGCCATTCCAGAAAAATAATTTCCTACCACCACCGTTCCAATAAAATAATTATGACCAACCATCCACAAGTGCATCGACAACTAAAGAACTACACTTGAAAACCCATGTTGTAGGAACATGGGATAAAATTTATAAGATAATTAATTAGTATACAAGATTTTGGATGTTCTAACTAAGAATCAAGGAAAAATCCATGAATAAATAGTTCAAAATCCAAAGTAGAATGTCAGAGAAATCACAATGTGAAGCTGGAAGGAGATCACCCCACCTAAATAATGTGAGTATGATGATTCCAAGATACCTCTTGAAGCTCAACCAATCCATCCAAAATAGGTTGACAACAAAAACCAAGGATTGATAACAAGTTTTATGAAGAAAATGCTAGAAACACCTATAAAGAAAAAAGTGGAGAAAATTTATATCCAAGAACCATTCCCATTTACATTAGTTGATTCAAATAAAGGTAAAGAATATTGACTTCAATGGGAAATTCAAGAGAACTTCCAAAAAGTTGTGACTAACATCACACTACTAGAGGAGATCCGAAAATTCCCTATGTATGAAAAAATTAGGAAGGAGATATGCAATAAAAGAAGGCATCTGGATGGAAACGAGAGAATATACTTAGGAAGAATCATCTCAGAACTAATTATGCCACAAATATCCCTAAAATTTCAAGTCCATAGACATTATCTATTCCCTGTACTATTGTGTGTTAAAATTTTACTAATTCATTATGTGATCTAGGAGCATAAATTAATGTTATACCTCACCCAGTATTTTTATCCTTGTATATTAGTGAAATAAAACCATCTCAAGTGGTTCTACAATTTGAAAATAGATCCAACTTTTTCATAGTTGGAGTTGTAGAAGATTTACTTTTTGGAGTAAGAGGAATGCCATTTCTAGTAGAATTTTATGTCCATACCATGGATGAATATCAAGTACCAAGACAATCTCCTATCATCCTAGGGAGACCCTTAACACAGGATGGACCATCATCAACATCCATGAAGGAACACTCCTAATAGAGCTTATAAATAGTATGATACACTTTAACATTCTTGATATGAAGAAACATCCTTCCAGAAATCACTCCCTTTATGCGATCTACCATGATGATCGTATTGAACCAATTTAAGATTCAGGTATGTGTCATTACTTCTTATCACTTAGAAAACATTTTTCATTTAAATGTTACAATTCCAAAGAACCTAAATATCTAAAACTCAAGTTATAGGAAGAGGTCATATAATATTTTTTCAATGATTTGTTAAAATAATGCCAGCTTATACCAAAGAATACAACCTTAGAATTAGGAAACCTAAACTCAATATCATCCCTTGAACAACCAACATGTCAGGAAATTATTCCATTTACATGTGATTTCATGTTTTTTTATCTAATAAATGGAGAAAACTTGTTGGTAATAATTTCCAAGAACCTATCCCATACACATGAACAAACACTAATTGAACATCTCAAATGAAATATCAAAGAAATATGATGGAGATTAGGTGATATACCCCAAATCAACCATAAGGTTTAATCTCACATAATATTTTTATAAATTTATTACCAACTAGTTAGAAAACCATAGAGAAGACTGAATCCAACAATTATGGAGGTTGTTGAGAAAGAGATTGAGAAATTTCTTACATCTAAAATCATTTACCCAATATCTGATTCTAAGTGGGTTAGCCTAATTTATGTAGTCGCAAAGAAAAATGGCCCGAAAATTGCTAAAAATGAATTAAATGAAATGATCCCCTTGGGAGTAAAAAACATCTGGAGGGTGTCTATAGATTACCAAAAGTTAATCAACTTACCAAAAAAGACCAATTTCTCATTCTGTTCATTGATCAAATTCTAGAAACGTTATCCAGAAAAACACATTAATGTTTTTTAAATGGATTCTCAGGATAATTATAGGTACCAATCACACCAGAAGACCAGGAGAATATGTACTTCACCTTACCATTTGGAAGGTTCTAATGCAAAAGGATACCTTTTGGGTAATTCAATTCACCATGTACACTTCAACATTGTGTGGTATGTAGTTTCTCTGACCATATTAAGGACTAATGGAGGTATTTCTTGATGATTTCACAGTATTTGGAAATTCATTTGATCGTTGCTTATTAAATTTGGAAAAAAATTTAAATAATTCATTGAAAATAACCTTGTATTAAATTTAGATAAATTTTATTACATGTTTGATAAAGGGATAGTGTTTGGGAACATAATTTCACAAATCAAGATTGAGGTTGATAAATCAAAAGTTGAAGTAATAGATTCCTTACCTTACCCAACTTGTGTAAAAGATGAAAGATCCTTTATAGTACATGCATGATTTTATAGAATATTCATCATTAATTTTAGTAATATTTGTCTTCCTCTCTCAAGATTACTTTTAAAGGATGTTGACTTTAATTTAAATTGTTTATTTAGGTAATCATTTAATGAATTGAAGAAATGTATGATCATGCAACCAATAATGTAGCCACCCAAACGAGGCTACCCTTTAGAGTTACATTATGATGCATCCAACCAAGAAGTGGGAGCCTCCATACCACAATGAATTAATAGAAATATTCATGTGATCTCATATGAATCAATGACCCTGGATGTTCCACAAATAAATTATATAACCACTGATAAGGAGTTCCTTATAGTAATTTTTTCACATGATTAATTCCAATCATATCTTCTTGGAAAAAAATTTGTTGTTTTTTCTGATTATACAGATCTTGGCTGTTTAATCAAAATGGTGAATCTTAAAATAATCTTTGTGATATGGATTCTACTCTTTCAAGATAATTTTTTTAAAATTAAAGACAAAATGGGAACCAGAAATTAGGTTCTATGTAATGTAATTCGACTACCCCACACCACAAAAGTAGATATTCTAAACCAGAACCCACATAATGATGATCTTCCTAGAGAACAATACAAAATCATCGATGGTGAAGTACCATGGTATGCTAAAATTGAAAATTATTTTGTTAAATCTCAAGTACCCTCTCATCTAAACTCACATAAATAGAATTATCATAAATTTGAATCAAGATTTTACATTGTAAAAGACCCATATCCATGGAAAATTTTTAAGGATCAAATCAGAATAAGATACTTACAAGGTAGTGAAATTAAATCAGTGCTTGAATTATATCATAAATTATATTGTAGAGCCAATTTGGACCTCATAGGACAACCTAAAATAATTTAGAATATGGAATTTATTGGACCACCTTATTCAATGATGTCTATGGATTTTGAAATATATGGGAAAAATGCCAATTTTTGGTTAATATCTCCAAACAATATGAAATTCCTCAAAAACCAATAACTTATTTTGAAATTTTTGAAGAGTGGGGAATAGACTTCATGGGACCCTTCCCATTTTCAATTTTCAATTAATATGTTATTTTAGACGTAGACTAAGTTTCAAAAAGGGAGGATGTGAAAGAAAGAATAATTGATGATGATAAATTTGTAAGTGATATTTTTGTCCTAACATTTTCTACAGGATTGGAGTGCCACAAGAAATCATCCATGACCAGAGAACTCATTTATGAAACATTAAAATGGATGCATTACTGAATAAGTATGGGTTACATCATAAAACATTAACACTATACCTTCAACAAAAAAATAGTCAAGAATAAGTCTCCCATAGTGAAATCAAAGGAATTAAGGAAAATAATGTTAAAACCAACATGAAGAACTAGAGCCAGAGGTTAGAAGATACCATATGGGTGTATAGAATATTCTAAAAGACACCCATAAGGTTGAGACCCTATAGATTGATTTATGGAAAGAGTTTACACCATTCTGTGGAATTAGTGTACTAAACCAACTGGGCAGTAAGATAGGAAAATATGGACATTGAAAAAGCAAAGAAGATTACAGTTATAGAGCTAGAGGAAATTAGGAGGGATTCTTTACAAAATTAAATAATCTAAAAATATAGAACAAGGATGGTGCAAGAAAATTTTATTCAACCAAAAACATTCAACACTAGAGATCATGTTCTATTATACAAATCCATTCATAAGCTAGTGATAGGTAAAAAACATTTCAGATGGGAAGGCACCTTTAGTGTTTTTCACGTATACCCCATTGGTGTTGTGCAGATAAAAAAGAATGGAGGTGAAAGTCTATTCATCGTAAATGGTTAGAGGTGGAAGAAGTTCCATGGGACAATACCTTAAGAACCAGTGGAGGATATCACACTCTTTTACCCTGATTACAAATGAATACCAACCAAGTTGCATATTTCCTTTACACATGATGAAAATAAGAAATGTTTTCTAGTAAAAACATGGAAAAAAATAAATCCATTGGGGAAGATGCATCAATTACGTGTGGGGGAGGAAATCTTGTATTATATTATTTTTTTAAAATAATCAATGTTTATGTTAAGCAAATGAAATTAAACAAAAGCACTTTAGAGAGGGAATGGAAATTTTTTTCATTTCCTTGGTCCACTCGTCCCCTTGGTCACATATTACAATGATTGAACAGGAATTCCCTATCATTTGTTTTTGTTCATAAATTACAAGTCTATTAAATAAGATTATTCAAGGCATAAAAATGGAGATATATAATAGAACACACGTCATGAAAAGGTTCATGAAAACCCCCTGAACATACCATGTTTGAAGTGTCAATTATCAAGGTGAGCAAGAATTTAGATTCAATATTTATCATCTATATTTCCACATTTTCAAATGTTTTAGAGCATTAATTATATATTTATTTCCCATACTTGAATTCATGTTTTACTCAAATTATTTATGAGACATGAGTTTCTTTGGAATCCTATGATGTCATGTTTTATATTTCATTGTAAATTAGATTGAATGAGTTAAATGGAGAATAAAATTATAGAAATTAAGCACATATATTTAAATGAGGACTCAAGGTTTGAGGGAATTAATTGATTCAAATAAATGAAATTTCCCTTCCATTTTTTTGCTTAGAAATTTTCAAAATCTTATCAATTGATTTTTATTATTATTCATTCCATGAGTGATTGTCCTAAATATTAATTCCCATTCCCATCAGGATTTCAAGACTAAATATTTCCTATTTTATCTTGAGAATATTTTTTGACTGATTTTGGGACATGTAACCTATTAGAACATGTATTAAAACTTTTCAATGCTACGATAATGCAAAAAAACATCTAAAATGATTGAAGATTTCTTTAAAAATATTTTATCAATTAAGACCACCATTACAATATTCCTTATTTAACCCATAGAATCCATGAATTAATTTTATTAGAATTATACATGTTTCAATCCATTTTTATCCATTCCTACCTTACCCTTGATCTTTTAATGATATTTTAAAGATGAAGTGTGGGGGTGAAGGGGATCAGGGTTGATGTGATGAGTTAAATTGTAAGGAAGAAGTGTGGGGTTCTTATTGAAATAAAAAATATAGGCTTTTGATACATTCATTATACTATTTATTTGTTTTCCCTCTTGATTAAAAAAAATAGAAAAAAGAGATAAAATGGGTTGTGATTTGGGAAAACAAAAAATCAAAATTTTCCAGAATGATGATCTTTTGATTGTATGTGGTTAGGTGACTGATGTGAATTTTGATATAATTTTAAAATTTGGAATATGAAAAAAGGTACAAAAGTAAAAAAATATTCAAGAGGGTGAAAAAATCATTCATTATGCTTACATGATCTTAACCACTACTATGAGTTTTGGGGAAGTGGGTGTTGATAATTTTAAGGTGATAATTTGACATTGAATTTTTTTATTTTATTACATTGGAATTTCAATATTGGTAACATTAGCGCCCTTTGAAATTTAATGTTGAGATTTCATGATTGAGGGGAAGCATTGATTAAGAATGATGGAATTGATAGAGACAATATTATCATCATTATTTATATTTATTTCAAATATTTAATCTATACCAATTTATCAATATGAGCTTAATGAATAATTTTTTTATTAATGGTGTGTTTTGAGAAAAATTATGAAAATTTCATAAATCGGGATTTTCAACAGATATTTATAAAAAGGCTGATTTGGGAATAAAATTTAATGTATTAATCAAATTTGTGTTATTTATTTTTGATTCAATTATTTTAGGATTCAAATATTTCTTCAAGACCAAAATCTGATTCAAATAACTATAGGCCAATAAAAATAAATGATGTTCAAAAATCTTCTGGGAGGACAACGTGGACCCCACCTCGGTAATAGAAACAAAAATCAGGCTATACACCTCCAATAGAGTTTATTCCAAATTAAAATTTACGAGGAGAACTAGATGCACTTTATCAATAAATTTCATCAAGTTATTCATCTATTAAAGTGAAAATTGAATGATACACTTTGAGGGAATCTTCCTAGAAATCTAAGACAGAAAAGTGCACAACCAATAAAAAATTCATAACTCCTACATGAAGTGGCCAATTACACTAAAATTTGGTGGGTGGGAATGCATGATTTTTTGGAATAATGTTCATGAATGTTATAATGTGTGAATAGGTTGTTCACATGGTCATTAATGTATGATAATCTAGAAGTTTGAAATTAGGAGAAGGTGGTAGGATAGAATAAATTTTTATAAATTAAAATAAGTCTCTCCAAATATGTCTAAATAAGTTGAAAGATTTAGGGGAGACGAAAAACACGTATATCAACATATTTCATGAAGGAGGAAATGTGTGAATCATTCATTTGTGAGAGCTAAAACACATCACATTTAGAAGAAAAAATCTACCTATAAAAGGATCGGATATCCTCCCACTCAAAGCATTCCATTCCATCCTCACACCCTCCAATCGACCGGTGAGGGAAGAATTGGACAACGAGCTTATATAGATTTATTTCATTTCGTTATTTTTCTTTTATTATAATGTCTCCCCTATCTCGCATCATCTCAAAATTCTTATCCATAGAGTGGTAGTTTCATTGAGTGATTGGGAATGGGGAGGCTATACATATGTGCTTTTATTGAGTTCTTGTGCTTCAATTTAATAAGATCCCTTTTCCTATATAAATATGGTTTCAATTCAAAAATTTAGTTTTAAATTCCAAATGCGGTTTTATTAGGTTTAAATTCTACTAATTTAAATTGGTTTGGTTGATGATAATATCTCCCTCCACCCAACACTAATATATATACAGTGGAACAGAAAAGGGTCATGTGGTGAGTACTCGATGGTGGTTAGCACATGCGTATGATTGTATGTTGGAATATTGATTTATTATGGAATAATGATTCTTGGTTTGGGATTTCTCTAATTAATAAATAGAACCTTCTGCAAAAATGCACACATTTGAAGGGGATAGACCAATCTAATATTTTGGATAGGAATATTCTCATCCTTACCATCTGCCCAAGGGGGAGTAAGGACCTGATAGAAGAATCCATCTCTTAGAAGTAAAAGGAAGGAAAATGGAAATAATTGGAAACCATGATAGTAAAACACTAGGTCTTGACAAATCCACTCATATCATTGTCTTTCTAAGAGCCACACTCCTCTGTCCTTCTCAAAACCCGTGACATGTACTTCTCTATGTGTGATGAGCACACTGTGACCCCTTGATGGATTTTGGCCTTCGGGGAGTTCTTCATTACCCCTGCGGTTTTTTTTCTCCTATGGAGGATTTGGAAATGGAGGCTCCCCTGGCATAGTCTCCTATAGAAAATGGTCTTACAGCTTGCTTCAGTATGCCCCCTATGTCTTGCAGCGAAGGAGACAATTTATCATGTCTTTATCTCTTATTCCTTCACCTATATACTATGAGACTATATAGAGGTCATTATTGGGTGTAGGCTTCAAATTCATGGTTTTTCGGAACCAATGGATTCCATTACATTGGTGAATTGTATTGAGTAGGTGGTGGGCATGCTTCTGGTAGCTTCTATAGCTAATTTTGATTTTGCCTCAATGTCACACAATGATATTGTGTTTGACAACAAAATACCATCCTTTCAAGATGGTATAAGATTGATCCCTCCGGAAAACCTCACTACCTCAAAAATCCAGATAGGGTGTATGAATAATAATTTGAATTATCTCATTACCTTGAGGAATTTTGGTTTACCTAGAAGGACCAAGAAACCATTGTTCATCAATTCTATTAGGTGGATTCCACCAATTCCCTTCTCGATTAAAGTCAATGATGATGTGGCGGATTCAGGTGAAACTGAACTTTTTGGACGTGGTGGCATCTTTTGTTTTTATCGGGGCCTCATTAAAGGCTTATTAAATCATTACATAGGTCAGGGTTCTATCATTGAGGCTGATATTTGGGTTATAATCCAAGACATTACATATGATGTTTTTCATGGATGTAACTTCCTTTGGATGGAATCTAACTCGGTGGGGGATGTTGATATCCTCAAGAGTCGATCCAATAATGCTTCATGGAAGATGTTATAACCATGGGTGGAATGCATTCATCTCACTTGTGGCCTCACTCTAGATGTGACACATGTCTATAGGGAGGCCAATTAGGCTTCTAATTCTTGGTTAAAGAATACCATTGGAGAGTCGTGCTTGAAATGGTCTTTTGTTATCCCAAAATCATTCCCACATTTTGTTGAGTAAGATCTATGTGGAACCCTTTTTACCCATTTTTTTAAACACTTTTTCTGAGGTCATGTTTTCTATTTTGATTAATAAATTTTTGTAGCATTGGGTCTTACCTACTCCTGGACATTTTTGGATTAAAACCATTCAATTCAAGATGACTATTTATATCAAATCATTGAAAATTAATTAAAACAAATTATTTTTAGAAGACCAACCAAAATTGAAATCCTTGTTTGTTATGTACTCTACATTAAGAGACAAACTAGGATCAACTAATATACTATACTTAGGTAATTTAAAATATATTTTTTCCACACCCCACAATGGGTGTGTGTCACCCAACTAGAAACAAGAAATTAATTTCACATCCTTGTGTGATATGAGACTCTTTGACACACAATGATGTAATGCAACCAACCAATTATAAAAACATTAAAAATTATCATTGGATTGGGTCTCCCAGATTGATATTAGAGGATTCACCTTAGTTACCCAATCCATAATAACACAAATCATACCGATTAATACCCTTACATTTATGGGTGCGATATATATATATATATATATATATATATATTTACATATAATTCCTTTTTTAGTGTATATTGATACTTAAAGTGGATTATATGAGGTTGTATATGATTCTAGGGGGAAAATAAGAGAAGGTGTACTCGTACACTGGTACAGACAACACAGGGTACCTGATAGACCTTTATCGAGTATCTAAGGAGAGAAATGATATTTTTTTAAATTATTAATATTGTTTTTTCTATTCACACCATTTATATTTCCCCTAAAACTTATCTAACTTAGTATACAATCTATTTTGGGGGTAATTAACACTTTAAATGACCCCCTTCTCATTCAAATCAACCACATGGGGATCCCCTTCATCGTAGGTCTGATTTCCTTCTAATTGGACACTAAAGAATAGTGTAAGAATGGTGAAGGTGTGTTACTCTCTAATATTATTGTTCTTTATATTTTTCCTTGACAATATGTGGAAATAAATATTATATAAAATAAATTATTGGATAATGTCTTGATTTTCTTAGACTTCTTCCTGGCTATATCCTATGGGCATTCTATCCTAGTGAATTAGAGGAAATCTGGTTATTTTTATCCCAATATTGGATTACATTAGCTGAAAGTGTGAGAACCCTAATTTTCCTATTTTGGGTTAGTGCTTCGGCATCAAAGGGGTTTCCATATTTCCTTATAGAACCAAAGGACTAATATTCATTAATATTTATAGGTGAGCCTAATATCCCACTCATACTCTTAGAGATATGGATAAGGAATGGTTTTGGGTGAAGTAATAATTTGATAAATGATATATTTTATGTTAATAATTCTATCTAAATTTTTTCATATATAATTTATATTATTATGATAGTTTTTGTTTTATTTACTATGTTGAAATGATGGGATTATTTTTCCTTTATCTTGTAATTTTTTAGGTTATTTACCTAGCAGATATAGGGTATTAATCATTTTAAATTCATAATTAATATATAAATATAGTACGTTGGGATTATGTCCTTCATGCAATGAAAGTGATTAAATATTTACTCTAAATGATATATTACATTTAACTAGTCTACCGACCAAGTATGAGTCATCATCATATTTGAGTTATGAATTGGAATTGTATTATGGATTTAAATAAGTTTTATCTAATGTGGTTAAGGTTATATTTTATCTTAGAATATGTGTTTACACACATGAATAAATATTTAGTAGATTTATTGTTTATGATTGATATCCCTTCATGGCGAAGAATGTTTAAAAGGGTCAACATAATTTGGAATCAAAGTTGATCAGGTACACCTTGATTTGGTCAATATGTTGCTGATATTGTACTAACTCAAAATTCATTGAATCTCTTATACCCCTTTCACCATTATTAAATTAAAATGATGCAATATTGTCTTTAATCGAGTATACATGAACTCCAATACCCCATATGGAATTAGTATTTATCCTAGAATGATTTATGGTTGTTTTGAGGGAATTAATATAATATTTTCTATCCGTACTCATATCAGATCCTATGTTGACGCTTAAATAACACAATATGGTTATTGAATATCTTAGAATAAGGGGGTTTAATTTTTTCTAATGAAACTCTTTCTAGTAAAAAGTGGTAAATAATATTTTTTATTGTTACTGTATTATCTTATACAATTATATTTTTAAATAATTCACATAATCATATTTTAATATGTTAGATGTGGAGTGGTGAATATCTAATGGGTATGTTATAATCACACCCTACCTGCTCCTATTTTGGATGCATGTAGATACAATCACATGTGAACTGAGTAGGGTTAGATCAATTGATTATGAGATTTATTAACACATTGAGTTTGGATTTTGGATAGTATCAATTGGACTATCGATTCTGGTTCAGAGTAGATGTAGTTTGGATGTCCTAGATAACCTCGATGGACGTACCAAAAATAATAATTTTCATTTTTGGTCACTCAGACCTCAGTTGGTTACTGTATAACTTACACACCTAGTTTTTTTCTAGTATTATCTTTCTTATATAAATTTTTTATGTATTTGACTAATATGAGTAGGTTTGGATTAAAAAATAGAATTTTTATGGTTTCTCACACTTTTAGTTGGTAAACGGATTCTCTTCATGAATCTTTACATTATGGACACCTAAATAAATCAACTCGAAATTTCGTAAAGAAGATCGAACATGAAAATCCAATCGTGCATTTATTTATTGTTTTATAATAAACATGGTAAACTATATATCACCAAGTCCATTTGAACCTAGGTGTTTACCCGATTCTAGGAAGATTAAGGGGTATTCATGAGGTACTATGATATCTTGGACTATTGAAGTGGGGGTATAATTGATTGATAATCATTAAAAAATGGTATTAGATCCCTCTTAAGGAACATGGGTATGGTATTTATGAGTAGACAAGACAATAAACTACCATGAATCAGTAAGTAGCCCATAAATATATCTAACTAGAATAATAATTTTATAAGAATAAGTTACTAGGGGTATCTAGGGAATCAATTTTCTTCTACTAAGGAGAATCATGATATTTAGATCACATGCACCCTATTATAGACTATTAGGCTGGCATAATTAGGGTGACATAATATATTTCCTTCTTACATATGTATTGTTATATTCTAGTCTGAATAAGTTGATGATTATTATTAAATAAAAACATAAGATATAAGAAGATCATTCTGACATATATATTGGTGAAAATTAGGTTCACACAAATGAAATTGGTTTCTGGATAGAGATTTCTCTTTATTTTCTTTGAATGATAACACTTTAATTTTAAAGCATAAATATTTGATTTGGTTTATTTTTATGATAAATATAATGAATATTATTAACTATATTTGTTTATTTATATTAAAATTATAACTTGAACATAAATTTAATAATAAATTTTATCATGCTTTTGATACCATGGAATTTAATGATGAGCATTGTACATGAAATTATTCACAGCGATAGCCATGAATTTTCTTACATAACATAGTTTAAATGAAAATTTTAGTTATGTTATAGGTGATTTGCAATTACTGATGTATTTATTTAATATAACTATATTATTATATTTTTAATTGTTTTTAAAAGGATTATAATCAATACTTTTAACATGGAAGTGTTTTTAAAAGAAGTTAGTGAGAGGGGATGAGTTTAAGCCGAACCATAAAATTTCAAATCTAATCAATTAATTATTTTTTGGGAGAGGTATTTGATCTCATATTTTACCTTTTGTATAATATTCCCCTATATAAGAACCTTCTGGTAAATAGGAGGGCGATAATGAACTTTTATAATGAGTTTAAGTAGAAACCTTGATCATGGAGGGCCTTTCTTTGATACATTAAATTGCGAGTCCAGGAGGTTTGTCATCAGAACCTATGAACCTAGTTATTATTAAGGAATTTTAGTTCCATCACCGTATTAATTTTTTGGGTAATGTATCTCCTTAATAAATAGAGGGGTGGATTGAATAAATTGAAAAAATATTTTAATATATAGATACTTCTGAGTAGCATATAGTTTTACGATCCACATTAATGTTTGAATTGGTAACATGTTAGTGTTACAATGTGATGGTTAAGGATAATTTGGATTAGATTATTATTTGGAAATAATTTTAAGAGCCATTAATTGAACATTACTACCCATGTACCTTAAAGTAAGTAAATTCAGAAGACTTTATGGACTCAAAATAATGGAAAGTACAAGTTATAGAGTATGCTTCCACATTTACCTATTTTATCCACATTGATTCATATACGATAAAGGTTGAGGAGCTAAAAAAGTGACCCATTGATATTGGATTGATTGAGATGTCACAAAATTAGGTAACAATTCTCAATTTGTACAACTTTTTTTATGGTGTTGGAAAAGGATGTTATGGGTAAGTCATGGTATAGGGGAGTCTCTAATATAGGTAGTTCAATATGTGGATGATATATAGGAGAATACTCATTTGAAGGATTAAGGAAACAATTGAAAGAGGAAGGTAGTCATAACTAATTATAAGGCTTTCAAAGAAGCATACCTATGTATCATAGTTCGGGCTGTCCTGTTTTTCTATGCCACCATTGTGGGATTCAATGATATATCACTAAATACTATAAATATGATTCAAATAAATGCCATTACTAAAATAATTATGGTTGCATTTGGAGGTCTTCCTAAATTATTACATCATGGAGTGTCCAAAAATATCCTCAATCATCCAAGGTATAAAATACTCTTTCATTTTTATAGTCTTATGGGGGACATTGACTAACATATGGGAGATTATTTTGAGGTAGAAATCAATTTATATAGGGATATATGGTAGATTTATTTTCATATAATAAATATTTTATTCATCTTGGTCAATTTAAGGATTCTGGTAGGATGCCACCTATGGATCCTTCCCCCACTAATTTTAGCACATGTAATTCTACTATGAGAGGTACTATTTTCATACCTTAAAATTTGGGTTGAATTTCATTTGACATTAGGAAATAAAATTGTTTTATCTATGATCATATAGTGACTCTTATTAATCATAAATATGTGATTCCATTTACTTTTGTATGTCTTGATACATATTTAGGTAAAACATTTGATAATATCAAGAACTATCCATCCCATGACTTAGTGGTAGCATCTTATATGGATTTTTGGGATCTAATGGAGATTGATATGAAATAATTTGACGTTATCATAGGTAAATATTGGTTAACCCATTTACAATAATCCATATTCTATTATCATAGATTGATATCACTCTTATCATTGTATGGTGTTTAGTATACACTCTACGATGAATACGAGTATATAGGTGGTTGAGTAGGGAATGATAATGGACATGTTAGGGTTATCACCAATGAGATGGATAGTCACAATCTCATAGTAGTATAGTCTTAGGATTTTAATGTTTTACCTCCTTTTTTGGACCCTTACCTATATGTATTCTTAGTGTATTTCTCTATATTACCTCGAAAACAAGAGTTTGAATTCACTATTCTTATACTAGATGAAAGCCAATGAGCTCGTACCGAAGTGGTAAGGGATCATGATTGGAGTCCAAGAGACCCAGGTTCAAAACTGGGTGGAGGTGGATTTCCTGGGTACAATAGTAGTACTGTAGTAGGTACTATTCAGAAATGTAGCAAATGGACTATTCACCCGATTTGGGCCTTCGAGTCACCAGTTTGGGTGTACGGGTCTCAGGGGACTTTGGGTCATCAAAGGCATTTGGGCCTCAGGGCCATCGGGCCACAAAGACCATGGAGTGGCCCAGTTCACAGAGATCATACCCCAGAAGTGGATTAGAGAAACAAGAATAGAAGTCACCACTAGAAGAGCTATCCAGATTGGAAGAATGAGAGGGTATGGCAACCGCCATCAGGACCAGGCACTGTGCAGCTTTGTACTGAGAAATGCTTTCCGATCAACAATGAAAGGTGGGGATCTATGTGATAAATGATGCAAAAGCTGGGGAGGGGAAGTTATAGTTGGTTTGGCCTATGGGTCATGTATTGGGCATGGTATGCCTCTCGGCCTTTGGGTCATGTATTACGGGTCATGTTGGTCTTTGGGCCTTGGGCCTATGGGTCATGTATGGGTTCCCCTTCATCCCTTAAAAAGGGGGATTATCCATAATAAAAAAAAAAGAAGGCCATTGGTCCATTCAGGATATACTAGATGAAAAAATCAAAATATATTCCTCTTTATAAAATAGTATTAACAAAACTATGGAAGTATAGTATTCTGTTATAATATCTTGAATAAAATGAGCTTATCAAGCTATGGACATGCACTCTGGGTAATACATTTATTTTTACAATAAACGTTGATGGGATTATAAAATCTTGTATTAACTATAATAACTTGAATAAAGTAATGATAAAAAATCATTATCTTCATCCCAGAGTTGAAGATATTTATAACTATTTTAAGGGGGAAATTTTGTTTTAAAAAATTGATCTTTTATTAGGAAATCATTAACATTGGGTGAGTCTTGAGGATATTTAAAAGTTGTCCTTTTAAGACACTATGACGGTTTTGAGTATTTGAGGAATCCTTCTGGATCGAATAATGATTCTTCCATATCTATAAATTTAATGAACCATTGAAAATGAGAATGATAAGAATATTTGTGGTGTGTTAGAAACATTATAAGAGAATCAACTTTGTGATAAACTATACAAGTACTCAATCTTGATATAAAAAGTCATTTTCCTTATCCATAAGATTTTATAATCCAGAATTTATACAGTTTCTAAAAAATTATAAATATTAATGACTTTAAAGACTCTATATAAAGTGATTGAATTATGATTTTTCTTAGGCTCACGAGAAATGAAAACATGTTTATCCATAATTTCCATAATATAGCGTTTTGATGATTATTTTGACAAAGATAAGAGCTACATTTCTATGGTATTATTTTTGTGGGGTTATTTTAAAAATATGGAGAATAAGTAATAAATAGATGAATTGATTACCATACCATATCAAAATTATAAATTTGAGGTATATTTCAACACATCCATAGTGGTCCTTGGTTGTATTTTTGTATTGGGCTAGCATATTTTGAAATATAGTTCCCAAAAACTGAATCCTCATAAAAGGAATAATCATACTTTTGATCTATAATTATATATTATTTTACATAGTCTAATATTATAGAGGTAAAATCCCTTTATAGTGTGTTTTATAGTTTTCCCCAACAAAAAATACTGAAATATATCTTTTCATAGTGGGATTTAAATCTGCGATAGAGAGTCTTGGATAAATATCTTCAATACTTTGAATTTTACATTTTATATTCTCCCATGAAAGGTAATGTCATTATTGGTGAATTGATTTGTAATTTTCTATATCAATGGGTACTAGAAATGAAAGAGAATTGGATATTGAAAACCTTTATTCTTGACTTAATTTGATTGTGGTAGAGGGTTTTATTATACTACAACTACATCATATAAACCATTAAACATCTATCATCAAACCCATAAAGGACTCCCAAATATCAAATATTGACCAATCATTTATTCAAGAGAGACTCTATGGTAGTGAGATACTCAAAAGGTAGCTCTTATATTCCAGCTATTTATTATACATCCATGAAATATTAGTTGTTGTTGATAGTATAAAAAATAAATTATTAAAGTAATTTCATACTTCCTAATGGGATGTATACCCTGGGATTATAAATATATTCTATGATATTCATCACTTGTTCTAATGGGCTATTGTTAAAAATGTGATTGTAAAATTTTCCACCCGATGCCTCACTTATCGGCACTTGAATGTAGAAAATAAATGAACTAAAATTATTCTCCCTCAACACACTCTCTCGGTTTGTAAGTGGGGTGAAATCATAATGTATTTCCTAAAACAATGTACTAAATTGTCTTGAAGGATGAGATTTAATTTTGGTGATGATAGATCATCTGACAACCTATTAAGGAGACATCTTCTATAGGGTAAATGGATAAATTAAATTCTTGATAGATCATGAAACATTAGGGTGTACTAGATAATATTGTATTTAATAATGATAAAAGTTTTATGTTTAGGATTTGGTGAGGATTTAGTGGATATTATGATCACATGTGAAACATGGAATAATCATTTCTCTATAAGACTGATGGATAATATTAATAGATTTTCCATATTTGGAGGATATACTTAAATCCTATATACATGATTTTAGTGGCTCAAGGGAGTATCATCATTCATTGTTTGATTTATATTATAATAATAACTACAAATAATCTATTTATATGTATACATTGATATATTTATATGGCATACCATTTCATTCTCCCTATTTTTTGGATAGAGATAGTTGAGTCATTAATTATTGGGTTGAATATTTTTCATGATACAAATATATAGATGAAGTTGATCAGGAAGAGACTTGGAATATTTTAGAGTAATAAAAGGCCCTACATTGATAATCAATGATGAAATTTGGAATTAAATATTTGTGGCTATGTGTTTCTTTAGGATTCACCAATATTAGGTCATCGATGGATGGGGGAACAAGGAAAATTATCTTCATGGTCTATCAAGACCATTGAAATACTATTAAGGATTGTGGAAGTAGAATATTAATTGGATATTACTTTGAAAGTCATCCCATTTCATAACACCCTCTATATATCTCGGTCAAGGAACTATACACCTAATCTTACCCATGTGATTTATTGTGATTATACTAAACATGAAGTAGATGCATACTATATATATAATCACAATTGTATCATTGATTGTAGTGAGAAATTAAAGTTTATATATTTTATATCTCTCATTCATATCCTGTGGAATCATCAAAAGATTCGAAATTATATTTGGTAGCATGAATTTGATATGATATTTTAATATATTAATTCTTCCACTCCTAAAAATACCCGAGTCTTATCAAGTATGAGAATCCCAATAATGGGGAGGTTGTAATTAACATGGATATCAATGGAAGTAAATCTCATTTATTTATTGTTGTATAATTTAGTTTTTTGTTTATTTTCATACTTAATAGGGATTTTAGGACGTTGAAGGATGCTGGTGGGGGGAAAAGTTGAGGGGTACTGGTACCCTAGTGCATAAAACACTTGGTACCAAGGGGGAAACACCAAGTACCTTGTATTAATCCATCTAAACATTGGAATATATTAGGAACATCGAGTACCAAATATACTATTAATAAATATATAATAGAATAAAGACGTTTTTTTAATGTTTTAGGGTATTTTTTTTCTTTTCACCTCAAAATTTTACCGCCAGAATCCAACTATCTTAGGGTTACATCCATTTTTTAACTTTAGAAGACCATTATTGAGAACCTTTATCTTTCCATTTATCCTCAAGTAGTTAACCATTATCATGGGTCTAAAAACCATCTAATTGGTATTTAATTATTGATTTAAGAACATTAGAGGTAGTTCACTTCCCTAGTTTTTTTATTCATTAATTATTTCTATAGAGTTGAGAATAAATCCATGTTATCTAAAATTATTTCATGGATAATGATTTTATTTTCCTATACTTTTTCGAAAATAACTCTAGTGGGTATTCAGTCATATTGAATCAGATATAATCTTTTTCTTAGTATGTTTTATTTCTTAATGTATAAATTGTGAGAACCATAATATTAATATTTTTGGTTGGTGGTTTGTCTTAAAAGTGGTATCCTCATCTCCCTATGTACCCAAGGTACTACTCTACACTGACATCATAATGTGAACCACCTATCTTTATCATACTCTTATAGAGATATTTTATTAATAGTATTGGGATGAGTGAAAAAATGATAAATGAATTATTTAAAATTAATCATGTATTTCAATCATTATTTCACAAATATTGTTAAATTTGATGATACTTATTTCTTATATTTTCTATTTAGACATTGTATAATTTTTATGAATTATCTTATTAATCATTTGGTGATTTACCTAGCATATAGAGGGAATTGATCATGGTAAAGGATTATGTAATAGGTATATATATCATGTTGGGATGTTTCACTTTATGGATTAAATTTTATACAACATTTTCATTAAGTGATCTATTATCATTTACAGTCTACCAAACATGTCAAACATCTTATCAAAGCTGACTTGTAAGCTGGAATTGTATTTCAGTTTTAAATGAATTCATTCCACAGTGATTAGTGTTATATTTTATCTTAGAATATGTGTTTAGAAGTTTGATAATGTATTTAATTTATTTCCATAATATAATTGATATATCTTGATGGTAAGTGATGTTTAAAATGGGTATTATACATTATCATGAAAGGAACATTGGTAGACCTTTATTTAGTATTCTGGTTGATCATATGTGACAGACTCAACACACCCTCAATCTATTATACCCTTTCCCCCATTTTCAATGGAACAGGCTGCAATATTTTATTCAGTTAATTATTAAAAACCCCTATCCCTATATGAAATGGGTATTTTAGCAAGACTACATTATTCTTATTTAGTTGGTATGGTTGAAATATTAATTACCCTTACTCATCTTATATCCTGATCTGATCCTTGAAACATGTATGAAATGTACATATCCTCTTGGTATATGTGGTTTAAATATTATTGATGTGGCTCATGCCTAATTAATTTGATAAAGTATGTTCTATATTATTCTATTATTATCCTCTAGATTTATTTGTTTATTGTATGCTCTTTAGATCATTAAGAACTATATTATATTGGGTGGTGACTACCCACTAGGTATTTTATACTGAAACCCTACATGTAACATATTTTTATGTGTAAAAATTCTATCATATGCGATCCATGTTAGGGTAATGTGTTTGAGCATGGGAGTTAGTACCACATGTATTTTGTATCTTAGATGTTATCATTAGTATATTGTTATGTGATCATAGTGTATATAGAATTCATGTTTTATATGGTCCAAATAAAGTAACCTTTCATGGGAATTCCCTTATTGGACACATATTAATTTTTTTAATGGTGCATTATGTGCACTCCAAATTTTTTTAGTCTCATCACTTTTTTGTAACTTATGGATTTCTTGGACTTGAATGTTTAGTTTTCGAGTTATTATATAATTTTTATGGGATATAACACTTTTAGTTTGTAAATAGGTTATCAAAATGTATGTAATTATTATGGTCCCCAAGATTGGTATCTCTAAAGGCCATGCCAAATTTATGGCACAACAATCCTATTGTGAATATATATATATATTTACAGTTAATTATTAAATCCATCTCTGACCCTATTTTACCATACCCTCAATATTTACACTTTAATTTAGAAATCAAGTGGTGTGCCAAAAGTCCTTTGATTTCTTGAACCATTTTAGTGTGGGTAATTGGGTCATGGTTATAGTAATATAATGTCATCTTGGAATCCTTGATATCCCTATCACAAAGTCCATAGTTTCCTTTCCCATTTACAAAGAGCAATGTATAGTAGGAGAAGAAGACCAGTGAGTATAAAGTGTTAATACTTAACCTAACAATGGGTGAGGCATCAATATAACAAATCCATTATGTCCTTATTTATCCTAGGCCACTAACAGTGTTAAAACATTTAATGATATATCTTAGTCCAACATAAGTGAAATTACCATTTTAAGTCATGTGAATCCATTTGTAGATCCTCCTATATTATAGTTAGTTCTATAACTCTACTGTTGATGCCATAATTGGAGGCAAATGAAACATCCTAAAATTAGGGACTGCCTCATGAAGTCGGATCGCAAAGCACCTAGAGCACTGTGGCCAGTTCAAAAGATCTCCTTCACAACCCGCCACGAAACAAAGATGTGGGACATCTCCACGAGACCCTTTGATGTTCGTGACCCGCCGCGAAGCAACGAGGTGGGATAGCTCTGCGAGTCCCTTTAATGTTCATGACTCATCGTGAAGCAAAGAGGCAGGATAGCTCCGCGAGCCCCTTTGATGTTCGTGACCTGCTGCGAAGCAATGAGGTGGGATAGCTCTGTGAGTCCCTTTGACGTTCGCAACCCGTCGTGAAGTAACGTGGTGGGACAGCTCTGCAAGCCCCTTTGACGTTTGCGTCCCACCACAATGCAACGAGGCGAGACAACTCCACGAGCCCCTTTGACACTCACTACCCTCCCCAAAGCAATGGGAAGTGATAGCTCTGTGACCCCCCTTAACTTTCATAACCCACCGCGATGCAAGTTTTCTCTTCGTGCCGAGCGAACCCAACTTTGTGGCGCCTCTTGCCTATAAATACCAGGCTCCCCTTCAGCCCGATGGAAGGACTCTCTAACCTTTCACCTTCATATATCCTGAATCACAAAGCACCTGTGCTCTGAAAACAATGATCTCCTCAAGGTAATTTTTCTCTGTGAAGTACTTCCCTCTTGGTCTTAATTGATCCCCTCTTCCGAGAGGGATCCCTTTCAAGAATCCCACGGGTCTTCTCAAAGGAAGGGGATCCCTAAGGGGACTCGGGTCTTCGCAGAGCATGTACGCCTCGTGAAGAACCCCTCATGTGCATGTAACCCAAGTGCCAAGGCTGGATCACTATGCACCGCGAAGCACTTTTATTCACAATTATATGCTTTTCAAGGCACCCTTGCTTCAAGAGGCATTGCTTCATTAATTCCTTTCCACTTCGTGAAGCTCCTCCCATATGCACCAATGCCCTATCCCAAGCCTAGGCAATTGAAATTCACGAAGAACATCCTTTCACAGAGTCCCTCCACTTCATGGAGCACCAGAGCTTCAAAAAACTTCTACGTGTGGCACCCTTTTCACTAAAACTCCTTTTTCTGTGCGGCCCTCCAGGTTTGTACGAAGCAATTTCAATGTACCTTCGACAACACTTCCCATTGTGCTTATTTTCCTTATGCTCCTTTTCATAGGCACTCTAACGGCTATTGCTTCTTCACATAGCCACGATAATGTGGACACTCCAATGGTTTGATCCATGACACCCCATCTCCAAGACCTTTCTGATGCCTTTTCTCCCACAAGTGCGAGCATATACCATTTATGTACGTCCTAGGGGTGTGGAGTGAACTGACCCCATACAAGATCTAGGAAATTAAATTTCAAAGCACTGTCATCCTCATCACATGATGTTAAACTATGACCTGTCCTTGTGCCTCACACTTGGGGAAAGGGAAACCACCTTGGTGTTATCCCCTAGATTTTCTTGCAAGAGGTAGTATCCCTGCCCCTCCTTTCTTCAGTGCCTAATTAGTCTCCTGCTTGGCTTTGTCACCACTGGGCCTCCATCCTGGTGCAAGTCCCAACCTCTTTGGGCTTCTAACCAGACATAAGCCCCAATTTCCTCTTTGGGTGGCTAACCATGCATAAACCCTTGTTTCCTCTTTGGGTCGCTGACCTCACGTGAGCCCCACTCCAATTCCCACAGACAAACCTTTCGAGACATGATCATTAGGACTTTACTTCCTCTTGTTTCTCACACCGAGAACGATTCACAAGGGTTTAGAGCAAGAAAATACCATGAAATCCTCTGTGGGTAGCCTAGAGTATAAGCCCCAAATCCCACATGATCTATGTGGTCCTTGAACCTCTCCAAGGCAGGGTACGTAGGAAGCCTCCCTAAGGATTAAGCCCACACCCCTTCTGAACTATGTCTTCTTTGATCCTTTCCATGGAAAGGTACGTAGGAAGCCTCCCTGAGTTTCAATCCCAACAACCAGTTGTTCTAACCCCCCCCCCCCAATTCACGTCGGTTCATCAAACCCAATCTGATCTACCTGGTGTTAGATCTTTGCCAAGGCAGGGTATGTAGGAAGCCTCCCTGAGGTTCAAGCCCAAACCAACCTGAACTACAAGTTCTTTGATCCTTGCCAAGGAAAGGTATGTAGGAAGCATCCCTTGAGGTTCAAGCCCAACACACGGTCGCTCCGACCCCCTTTATATCGATTCGGCCCCCCTGTCCTGAACAGCGTTAAACTGGGGATCCCAGCCAGTGGTAAGCCATTGCACCCAACCTGAACTACGTGGTCTTTGATCCTTTACAAGGCAAGGTACGTAGGAAGCCTCCCTGAGGTTCAATCCCACCATACACCAATCCTCCTGACCCCATTCACGTTTGTTCACCAAACCCATATGAAATACATGGTCTTTGATCCTTGCCAAGGCAAGGTACGTAGGAAGCCTCCCTGAGGTTTAAGCCGACCATCAATTAGTTCCAACCTTCTTCACGTTGATTCCCACCACCTCAAATACACGTGTTTGATCCTTGTCTCCTAGATAAGGTATGTGGGAGGCCTCCCTTAGGTACGACCCCATCCAGTGGTAGTCCTTTGACATCCCCATTCAGTGGTAAGCTTTGGAAAATCCCTATCTAGCGGTAAGCCATTGTGACCCCATCTAGCGGTATGCCGTTGAAATCTCCATTCAGCGGTAAGTTGTGGACAATCTCTATCTAGTGGTAAGCCTTTGAGACCCCATCAAGCGGTAAGCCATTGCGACCCCATCTAGTGGTAATCTATTGAAACCCCCGATCAGTGGTAAGCCATCATCAAATGAACTACGTGGACTTTGATTCCTAGCCATGGGGGTACGTAGGAAGTCTTTTTGTGGATCAAGCCCAACACTACTGTCATCCTCATGGTGTTTCCATCCCATTCACTATCCACATCACTCAACACTCCACCATCCATCTTGATTATTACCTAGACCGCCACATCCCAGTGGGATCATACCACCTCATTACCCCTTCCCCTTAACAATAATAAGGAAGCTAACCACATGTTATGCCAGACATCAGTGTTACCTATAGAGGTCGAACAAATCTGATCCACTATAATCAGTGTTCTCATCAGTTCGATCCTTCTCCGTTGGATGTTTAACCTGCGGCATACCCTATGTTAAACACATGAAGTTAAAGAGAACTTTAGATACATGCCTATGGCATATGTTTCCCCACATTCGATGTGAGATACCCTGGGCTACTACTCCCTCGAGAAGCCCTATAATAAGGGGAAGAAATCCAGATGCGCCAGTGTCCCAGCGTCCAGCAACTCCAGTGTTGTCCAACGTGAATACTCCGCTGACCGAAGGTTGCTGCCCTAATCAGACCCTTTGGAATGTCTCGACAGATGCAGTGTAATTAAATGTTGTCCATGAAGATATGGGACCAAGAAGAGTTTCAAAAACAACGTCTTAAGTCTATAAGGGAGACCCGGACTAGGTGACGAGTTATGAGGAGGAATCCTTGAAAGGATGAACCGACATACCATCATCCCATTTAGATGAAGGAGAAAATGTCCCTGAACAAGGAATGGATGTTTCTGACCTTTGGAAAGCTAGAATGCGGGGCAACAAACAGTGCCACTGTGCCCCCCACCCAAAGATACGAACGCGTGTGCCCCAGTGAAAGCATAAGAAACATCTACCTTAAATATAAAAGTCTATATCCTCATTTGAAATCATGTATCATGTTGTATTATCACTATATATACTATCTCTCAACACCCAAAAATTTGTGTTATATATTTTTAATATCCTTTTCTCTATCCAAAAGTGATGTGGTGATGCTCAAAGGTGTAAATTTAGACATTCCCTAATACACCCTGACATCAAGATGAAACTTAGTCAAAAGGATTATCAACTTATACTCTCTATTGTCTTATCTCACAAGATGGGATTGAGTCTTGCTACCTTGTGGATAAACTATTGAAGGAATCTTTCTATGTATGTATGCCACATCAATAGGAAACTATTTTTGATACTTGACCGATATTATCTTTTTAAGGATTAGGTTACAATATGGGAATATATTTTTTAGGTTCTTATGGTTGATGTAAACCATGAATGTCTTACTAATCCCATAATGGTTCCAAAACAATTCTATGTGAAAAAACACAAACAAATATAGATCATGAGGTGTGTAGTTCTAATCTTGTGATATTAGCTTCAGAGACCCATAAGTAACATCCCACCCATCATATACCCTAACACAACTCTATATGTGTCACATTACAAAGTATACTCTATAGCTAGATTGAGTAAGCTCAAGATTAGTATGGTTGTTAGATTTTCTTTCATCTCCTAGAATTTTCCTTCAATACAATCAAACCGCTGAAACCACACCCTCTAATTATCTACGGCAAAAATTTACACTTCAAATTAAAATAAATATTGAACGAACCATTTGTAATAATTTCCAATCCTAGGAATCAATAGATCTTGAACACATTATTATGGTTTTTGTAAATAATCAAGGATTTAATAATACCATGGTCTACTAATATGTCTGACTCAGAAATCACATGACCTAAAATGTTTAGTTCCATTATCCAAATGAAACACTTTTAGATCATAGCATAAAATACGAATCATACTCAATGAAATAAATTAAACATCCAATTAATGAATGTGATCCTCCTATTTATGGGAGTACACCAATATATCATTAATGATCATGATCCCAAAATCATTTTGAGATAGATAGAAAAACCAATTCATTAACACCCTGAATTTTGCTTGTGTGATTATTAGAACAAATAACATCACAAGAAGCTTATATATTTTAAACCAAATCTAGAAATTACTTCATGAAATTTCCTCTAATCTCATAGATGGATGGTGATGTCCTAACCACAAATTGATATTGGAGAACCATCTGGTTCCCATATTCTGATTAAAAAATTCAAATCTAAGGAAAAATATTCAAATTATTTATCATCATATAATTTAACATATGATAATCAACACAATATCATAAAAACCCATCACCATTTTAGAAACAAAAATGAGAAAACCTGATGTGAAGTGATTATGAATATAAAACCCTATGAATCGAGGTTATTACAATGAATATTTATAACTCTATACTACACTAGTGATATCATTTACTATGGAATTGTTATGGGATCTACCTAGAAATATGTCAATTATAATTTCAACATCCATCTAGGGTGGAATCCCTAAGATGACATTCTAAAATACATCATGATGTTGTTAAATAATAAGAGGAATGATTAGTTATTTCGTCTATTTCTTCCCTAAGGTAATACTTACAACCAAATCCATAATTAAACCAAAGTGTGGATCTTTTAGTCCTAAATGATGTAGATAATGTTATTTATATCATTTTTATTTATGTGAATTTTCACCACAACATCACCACACTACTACCCTCTACACCACACTTTGAAAAAGATCTGGAGTTGGAACCAAAACATGATAAGAATGACCACAACACAATCCATCTTATTTTGGATTCTTCCAGGATGATCAAAGAGAAATACTCTAATTACATACATGGAAAATAATCAATTAAAATAAACTTAGGTAAGGACATTTGTTAATATGAATGACCACATCATAGAGCTTATATGTAAGAGTTATACATGAAAGAACTTAAGGGACAAGAAATAGTTGTCTAAAAAATATAACAACCAAAAAGGTCCTATATGATTCCACACTATATCCAAAATCTCCATTATAAAAATTACACCTATAAGGCATGATAAAATATATCACATGGAAATGAGTTTAAATCCAAAACAATCAATAAGATTTAATCACTTGGTTTAAAATACTCGATACATCTTATTAATGGCTTGAATCAACCTAGGGTTCCTATAGAACCTATGAAGCATATAAATAGATATCAAGGGAGTCCTGGATATTAATAAATATATTTAAGATAATAAATTTCCACATAATGATTCATGATCGATCCATGACAATGTTTTTCAAGGGAACTTTAATTAACAATCTTCATAAGAAACCCAATTCCATCTTATTCAATCCTTTATTTAATTTTCTATTCAATCCAATTTCTCAATTTCTATAATTCTCAAAGGATTCTCTTTTACCTTCTATATCCCCCCCCCACTCTTGAACTATAATATTCTTTATTTCATTTACTAATAGCTGAGTTCTTTATTAGAGTTTTGTAAAAATTATCCTTTTATCTTCTTTGTCTTCTTCTATAGGTTCTCACCTCTCATAAAGTGGGTGTTTTTGGTTCATGATTCTTAGTTTCTATTTAAAATGTGGGTCTATTTATATGGTTCACAGTATCCATTATAACCAATGAATCCTTTTATTTTTCTTCGGTTCTTAGTTTGCGTTAAATTCAAGGGAGAAATATAAGCATCACACGATTCCTTGTGAAGAGGGGACATATGGGCTCATTCTTGAGTTATTTATAAACATTTTTTTATCTTAGTGTTCATTTTTTAATTTTTAGAATGAACTTTTTTCAATTCCTATTGTTTTTATTTCTTCTATGATCACTTATCATTGATTAATTTATTCTTAAACATATTTCTATCATGATATCTCATTTATTTTATAGAATAATTTTAAAATTATTTTTAAAGAAGACACACCCTACTATTTTTATCTTACCTCCAACCTACATTTGGTATGAGATGGGATATTATTTATCAAAATTTCCTTATTTTTAAATATTAATTTTTGTTTACCAAATATAAATTTATTTTAATTTTAGATATTATTTTTCAAATATGGAATATTTTTTAAACACCCATAGTGGTCCTGAAGGGTATTGTATAGGTCTTTCACCATGTTTTTATGGTTTAAAATATAATTATCAGAATGCATATATGTAAAACTTTCAAATAATTATTGGTTATTCCATATGAAAAAGTCTTTGGTAATGTTATTTTCTAACTAGTAAAAAAAAGAATAATAGGATCATTATGATATTGATAATTATGAAATAAATGGTAATGATCTGAACACCCTAAATTATAGTTTAGACCAAAATGAATATAATCATATACCCACATGAAAAAAATTATCATGAATTATGGAAACACATAGATGTTACTCAGGAAAAAATGTAGAAGTTAATTATACTTGAATTGATATGATTTGAAAATGTTTAAAAATATTTAGTACACATCCTCATAAATATATTACAAATATTTTTACACGCATTTTTAACATATAAAATAGTAAAATGTCTATTTGTGATACACTTATTGTAGAAACATTGTTCAAGAAATTATTTGGGTTTTACCAAGAAATTGAGAAACTAATGCTATGATAGTACATGAAGTGAAGTAAATAAATAAATTTATGGTTGGCAAACTTATAGGATCTTTTATGAACAATGAGATTATAAAGAAGAGACAATATTTTTGGATTGTTATTGATGGAAATTATGACAGGAGGGGGATAGGTGAATCAAATTTTTAATAATTAAGGACAAAAAATATCAGATTTTATAAAATAACAATTTATAGTGAGTAAAATATTAGATATGTGTCGTAGTAGAAATAAAAATGGAAGGAAAAAAGTTTTATAGTAGTTTATATAAAACAATATCATAGTCCACTCTTAAACCTCCTATACTCATCAAATATATTTATACCAATTAATAGCCTCAAATTTAATGTTGTAAGATCCTTTTTAATAGACTCTACATTTTAGAAAAACTGGATGAAAAACCTAGTATTATAATAAATGCAAACCTAGAATGATTAACTGAATTTTGATTGGGATTCACAACCCATACATCCATTGAGGTGGTCGAATAACCAGAAAATGAAAGTAATTACTCTTGACAGGGAAAAGACTTAACTTGAAACAAATAAATACAAACATAAAGAAAAATATTACAAGAATAAAAAAAATAATAGGAAATTAGAAGATGATTAGAAAGTATAAAAAGATTAATCTTGATGATCGTTGATCACTAGGAAGGAACAAATGTAAAAGTTGGTGTCCTTTGATGATCATGAGCAGAATGAAGATGTGGTAGATGTTTTCTAATTTTTTTTAGAGAAATAAAATATCAAAGATGCATCACCAGTTGATCTATCAAATGACCTGCATAAGTATATATTTTAATGCATTGAAAACATCTCTTATATCTTTAAAATAATGATCCTCTAGAAGAGGGTACATGTTCAATGTTTTCATGACACATATTTTTGCATAAAAATGAAATAATAAGAATATCATAGTTTTTTGTTAAATAGGTGATTAAATACATAGAAAATGTTGGGATTTATATTTATTAATAAAATATTAATACAAATGATTAATATTATTTTTAAAACAACATTAAACAATTCATAATTATAAATCAATTGAAATAAAAATATAATATTCTAGATTATACATACATCAGAATGATGTAAACAAGAAGCATGACTTGAACCTCAATATGCATGGATAAGGTTTCATGAAATAATTTTACAATTATTTTTACACATTTAAAATTAATATTTATAATTAAAATAATAAAAATTCTAACAACATAACTTATTTTCTTCTCATCAACAGAAAATAAGAGTTAAAAATTTTAGAAATAAAATTTATCTAATGGTGGATTAAAAATGATGGTGGTGACTCATGACCCACCAATGAAAATACCAAGTGGTGGATCGTGACCAACCACTGAAAATAGAGAGTGGTGACTCAATTTTACATGGTTAGAAAATATAATAAATGCAACTGTAGAATATAAATGAAAAAATAATCACACCAAACCAAAATAAAATTTATTTCATTATTTTGAACAAATAATGACTTTAAAAGAAGAAATATTTTCTTTTCTACAAGTGGAAGTCCATGGGTTACTCATGACTATCCTTTGGATATGTACAGTGGTTCCTATTGTTATATGTTTCCAATAGTACCACAATGAAAACCATTTTTCAAACAATATGATGATAAAAATATAGATAATCCTCTAAAAATTAAATAATATATAAAATTCAACATAAATAGAAATAGTAAAAATTAATAGAAAAAATTGAAACAAAATCAAATATTAAAAAATATTTACAACAATCGATCGAATAATGAAGACCTCCTCTGGGAGATTGATGTATATTTTATCATAAATTAAAAAAAATAAAGGGGAATAACTAGAAATGACAATATCTTATTGAAGAAAGAGGATATTATGTCGGAACTTGAGGAACCATCTTCCAATAATTTTTATAACAAATAAGAGTAGTAGCTAGTGAATAAAAAAATTGTTTTATGTCCACCAGGGAGTAAAATGACTCATTATTGTAATTTTTTGGTGGATCGAGACTTTCCATTAGGTTCCAATAGTTAATCATAACTCACAGTTTTGTTTTAACGATGAATCATGAATTACCATCAGAGAATTCCATGGGTGACTCACAATATCCCTTTTGCGTTCCAATGGTGACTTGTGACTTACTGTTTGAGAATTCTAGTAGAGAATCATTGAGGAACCAATTGAAGGAATAACGAAGAACTATCTTCGAAACAGGAAAACCCAAATGAATTGATGAGATGAGAGAAGACATTGAGAAGAAGAATAAAATCTTATAATTGAAAAACAATATATGATACATAAAATAGATGCTAAAAGAAAACGAGATAGTCCCTAAATCATTAAGAAAATTCAGAATGATTTGATTTATACACTGCGTAGGTAACCTGATTACTGAAGAATGAGTGGACACACATGGAATATGGTGGAATTTTAATAGTTGAACAGTGGTATTATAAATGCAATGTGGGAATTCAAAAATAAAAGAAAGCGGGATATTGAATGGTGGGAATAGGTTTGATCCTATGACTGAGGGTATCAACACTCATGTATGATAATTTAAATACATTTGAATATTTTAAAAATAAATTGTATCCCAAATTAAATTTTAGATGTGGAGGCTAAGTAGTGTATAGACCAATGTATGATAATCCTCGGTTCAATTTGGCTATCAGGGATCAACACTGGTTTACATGTACACACAAAAAGGCTTATGGCCCAGAGGGTGACCTAGGCCACCCATGAATCTGTGAGCACAGTCTACAGGCCTTATACATGGATATTTATGCCTTTGTAATTCAATATTAAAACATATTAATCAAGCATCCCTCTGTGGATTCTTATGGCGGGCCTTTCCATGAGGTTGACCCAATGGGCACCCTATGTGGTTGAGGTCTATCTAGGTAACTCACTAAAGAAGGACCCTATCTTTTTTCTAAAAAAATTAAACTTAATTAAATAAACATATAATCACATGTAGTGTAAGATTAAAATTTTAACAAATAATTTTTTTAAAACACACGATTAAAAATAATTAAGTAATTAAAACACATAATAATTTAATAAACTTGATAATTTATTAAAATAATAAAATACAGTAATTTTTCTAAATTAATAATATAGATAAATTACTAAATTACTTTTAAATACAAAAAAATCCCCATTTTAATAATTACAACAAAAAACATTTACTAAATAGTTAACAAAAATATCCCACTTTTGAAATTTATCAAAATGTATATTAAAATTAAAATATAAAATAGACTCTCACTGTTGAGTCATGATACCTATATGATATAATTATCATTTATTAAGAATATAAAATAATATTCATATATATAATACATGTAAAAATATTTAAGAACAATTATTATACTAGAAAATATTTTAAGCTTCTAACATTCAAAATTTAAATTTCATTTTTCGAATTTAATAGAATATAAGGGTTTTGTGAAAAAGTCATCTAATTTTTTTCTCAATAGGAAAAAATTCTGAGCATATATCTCTTTTATTTACATTATTTTCTAGATAATGAAATATTACATCCATGTGTTTTTCTTTAGAGTGTTTAAGAGTTTTTTCATAAATACTAATAACATATGAGTTATGAAAGTAGATAGTAATTTTATCATAAATTATATTTAAATCATACATGGTTTTTTTAACAAAATTATACGTGAAAAACACCTAAAATTAGTATCATATTCAGCCTCAACTATTGAATGTTATACTAAACTTCGTTTCTTAGAGCTCCATGAAATTATTATTTTCCCCCGAAAAGTGACACATAACTGTAGTTCTTTTTCGGTCAAGTATACAACCTCCAATGTCAGAATCAATGTAAAATAGTTAAACAAATTATATAACATTATAAAAGAATAATATAGTATATTAAGTACCCTTAATATGTCTAATTAATATTTTAATATATTGAATATGACTTGGTTTGGGGTTTCACTGAAACCTAATACATAATAAAACTAAGAACATGATGTCTAGTGTAGAAGAAATGAGGTGAAATAGCATTCTTATCATGCCTATGAACTTTTTAATAATAACTAACTATACATAATTATCTAAGTCCAGTTTTAATTTAGTTCTCATTAGTGTTTTTAATCTTTTACTTGAATCATGTCCAAATATATTTACCAGTTCTTTAGCTTAAATGGATGGATTGAAAAAAATAACATCTTTATTTTGATTAATTTTTAAAACAAGAATAAATTTTAGTTCTCCCATGAAGCTCATTTAAAATTAATTTTTCATCCCCTTATAAATACCATTAATCAAATAATCATTTCTTGATCCAAGTCAGATATCAACAATATACATCTTTGAAACTAGTGTATCATTTGAAACTCTTTTTATAAACAATATTTGATAAAAGTTTTCTTTAAAAAATTAATTTGTAATAAAAACTAGGCGATTCATTAAAATCAAGCCCTTAGGTCTTGTTTAAGACTGTATGAGGCTTTAACCACCTTAAAAACATGATATGAAAAATTATAATTTTCAAATACATGGGTTTGTCTATCAAATAACCCCACATAAATAATTTCATTTAAAAGGCTATTTTTTACGTCCATCTGAAATAATTTGATGTTTTATGTCACAACTCGTCCCTCGGGGCCCGTTCCATGACATACCCCAAGCCAGTCTCCAAAAGGCCTAGGGTTGCAGAAAAGTGTCGAAGGTGTCAAACTGAAAATGGGAGGCATTTTCCTGATTACCTATATGAAATCACACACAACCACATCCAAAAGCATGAAACGTAAACAGGCCTGCCACTAAACAACCACTGAGTACAAGTAAAACTAGAAGTCAAATGGGCAAGAATAAAAACCCAAAAAAAGAATAACTGGAAAATAAGAATGGATAAATGAAACTCTGGATACCCATCCATTGAAAATCCCACCTGATGGGTATGTAAATAGTATCTGATGGAAGCTATAGAAGTACACCATGCCTTCCTGGTCTCACTAGGAACCACCGATTCCTGGGATACCAAGTCCTCCATCAAGGCCTCGGTCGTCAGCACCAGACACAACATATTTGGGTGAAGCCTCTGTAGGGATGAGTAATAAAATACTCAGTTGGTACCCCAAAAAACAAGGAAATACCACAACTAAATCCATAAAAAAACCAAAAAATAATGATTACGAAGCATGATCATAAAACCAGATTGCTCACGCTAGGTATATTCTAGAGTAGGAAAGTAGGATCATTAGTCACATCATCGTACTCCATGGGTTGATAAATAAATCCTCCTCAATGAGTAAAGTGGGTTTTTCAGGTCACACATAATCAAATTCCCACTAAAAATAGGATTACTATGGTACTCATCCCTGATGAGAACCATGGGTATGTTGTGTCACACAGTTACTTCTCCCCACTATGGGCATGTCAGGTCACATAGAAGTTCCTTCCCACTAACCTATTTCCATACTGAGGTACTCCTCCTATCGAGTATTATGGGCCTTCTAGTTCACATAAAAGCCACTCCCCACTGTTCACATGCCGGGTCACACATAAGTCGCTTCCCCCAAGGCCATAGTATATGATTCACATAGGGTCGCTCATCAACAGTCTTTAGGTATCACCCAACCGCAGGGCTTTCGAACATAGCACACTAGATCTCCGGAGAGCTTCTCACCATGAAATTCATTGAAATTAAAATACAATGAAATACTCCATAGTGTATTCCAAATTATCTGAATCATTGCATCGGTTCTAATGTCATAAAGGGATTTCCAATCAGACACCCAGTTTGAAAGATATTGGTGTTTTTTCAAAATGGGGTTGGTTGGGTCCGGGTCTAGTCTAGCTTGGTTGGACCCACCTGACTGGAAACAACCCGGGGTCCCACGACTTGACCCGAGTCTACCGACATCACGTGGAACCAAATCGTCCAAGTTCCGGCCTGACCTATGTCTGGCCCGATAGAGATGGTTCGGTCTGCCGTGCGGATCTAGATTTCTGGCGTGGCCCATTCCCTACTCGGACACACGGTCTGTCTGGGTGTGTCCCCCTAAAGCCGGCAAAGCCTGCCTCTATTTCTCCTCCCATGTAGTCAGAGACCACGTGCTGCCTAGATCGGCATCTCGCAGTTGTGGGCGGCTCCACCGACACGTCTGTGGGTCATTCCTTCCCCCATCCACCGGCCCGGCCAACAACTTCTGATGCCCCACCACGGCCCAAGAAATCTGTGGTGCTCCACTCGGTGCACCTTCATGGTGTGCCACCTCCCATTTTTTGCTGCTACCGAGGGCCACCACTGACAATTACCGATGAAGACACATTGACATGCTCTCTCGTAGACCATTCGGTCCACACCAGTGGTCTCTTCTTCACGCCACCTCCTCCTCCGGACTCCATGGGGTGTCACCTTCCCTACGAAGGCCTCAAAATTTTCTTTCCTCCCATTCAAATGCATGAACCCAAAGTATGAAAAAGTGAAGGGTATTAAGGCCTTTTCATGTTTTACCACACCCTTGGCATTGGAGTATTAAAATAAAGTTGGTTTGTGGATCATGTTCTACCATGAATAGTTAAATACCTAATATAAAACCCAAGAAATTTCACCCTCCCACAAGACTGAATGATCTATGGATTAGCCTGTTTGCGGGGTTATCTGAATTTTTCATTTATAATAAGAGAAGGGAAAACATTAGACAAATATACCCCACCTCATTCAAATTTTTTCATTGAAGCGCTCCGCCCTTGAGGATTCATGATCCATTGGATTTCATCACTTCCTGGTCCTGTTCATTGCAAGGCATTGATGTCTATACCAATCTTTCTGGAATTAATCATTCATCATTAGAGGGAGTCCTTGTCGTAGGTTCATTAGAGAATCCCCAGGGTGTAATTCCATATCCTCAGTACCCTAGAGTCAGTGTATTATTATATAACATTGGTATTGTCACACCCCGACCGCGGACGTCCGTAATTTTTTCTTCTTTCTTGGTCCTGGTTTAAATCTTTCGAAGATTAATTTCGTTGGAGGTGTCGCGCCGGTGCGCGGTCACCGCATCGTTAGCGGTGACCGTGCGTTCAGCCCAGGTGACAGTGTGTTCACCCGGTGTTTTAAATATTTTTAAAATCTTTTCGTTAAAAATAATTATTATTATAAGTTTTATTATTAACCTTATAAGTTTTATCATCATTATTATTATAAAGTTTTAATATGATTATAACATTTTATTATTATTGATATTATAAGGTTTTATTATTATTGATATTATAAGGTTTTATTATTATTTTTATCACACATATATATATATATAAACCTAAACTAAACCAACCCTAATCCATCTCCCCGTAGCCGCCACCCCCCCTCACCTCTCTCTCTCTCCATCCCCTCTCCCTCACCGCGGCCTGAAACCGACCCTCCTCCTGCTGAGCCGCCTCCTTTCCGACCCCCCCTTATCGCCGTCCCGACTCGCCCAGCCCCAGCGCACCCCTGCCCCTCGCCGTGCCCGCGCCCGACCGCCGCCCCAGCTCCCCTCGCTGCGCCGCCCCGGACCCCCGCTGCACTGCCTTGCCCCCACCTCCTTAGCCAGCCCGTCCACCGGCCTCCTCTCCCTCTGGCGGCGACACCACCTCCCTGCTCCTTCCCGGCCTCCACCTCCGCCCTCTCGCCGTCCGGCTTTCCCCCTGTTCCGGCTCTCCCCGCGGCCGCGCTCTCCCCCTGTTCCGGCTCTCCCCGCGGCCGCGCTCTCCCCGTTCCGGTGAACAGCCCTCCGCGCGACCCCCCCTGGCCTCCGCCTTCCCGTTCGGCCTGCGCCGGCTGCCCCGGCCTCCCTCATTCAGCCGCACCCCACACCCTACAGCCGCCGCTGCCATCTCCCTCCCGTTCCGCCTCTCCTCCCGCCGCACCGATCACCGCACCGCCGGCCCTGCTCCAGCCGTCGTCCCGCCTCCAGCCGCCGCCGTCCGGCGACCCCGCTGCGCGCTCCCTCCCCCTCCCGCACCAGTGTATGTATGTTTTTTTATTATTTATTTTTCTTATGATAATCACATGTATTTACGTTTTTTTATATGTATAATGTTTTAATGTTTTTTTTATCATATTAATAATATTATAATTATTTTATTATTATTATTGTTATTATCATTTTATGTTATTATTATTATTATATTATTGCTATTGTTGTCATTATTATTATTATGTTATTATTATTGTTTTTATATTATGTTATTATTATTATATTATTATTATTATTAATATTATTATTGTTATCATTATTTTATTGGGTATGCTAACATTTATTATTATTATATTAATATTGTTATTACTATTATATTATTATATTATAATTATGCTAAATTATTATCGTTATTATTATTATTATTATTTTGTTCTTATTATTATTATTATTAATATTATTAATATTGTTATTATTGTCATTACTAATCTTGTTATTATTATTATTATTATTATAATTATAGTTGTTACTATTATTATCATTATTATTACTCGGGCTTTCACTTTTGCTTTGTTAGGGGTTTTGCATCAACTTATTTTTGTTTTTTGGTAGGTTTAGGATTTTAGGACCCGCGCAGGGCGTTTCCGAGAGAGCGTTATCGCTGCGCCTTGTTTCTGAGGTTCCGCCGTCTCCGTGCCTCAGTTTCGAGAGTTCTGGACTTTATCACGTGGCTTCGGACACACGTCGTGTCATCGCGCCTTGGTTCCAAGGTCGTTTTACCGCCGCGCTTGGATCTTGAGATAGGTCTCCCTTTGCACTCGCCTTTAAATTTAGAATTTATTTATTCCTTTACTTTTTATTAAGTTTCAGTAAATTCAAAAGTATTATTAAGTAGTTATCTATAGCTTGGTGATCTGATGATGATAAAAGTTGTTAAATATTTTCCATGGGTTTTCCCCCTAGTTTTGAAGGTCGTTGACTTTGGTCGAGGGTTCAACGTTTCGGCGAAGGTGTTGTTTTTTCACTCGTGCCATAAGAGTTGGTTTAAACCGGTTGGGAGTTCCCGCGTCGACCCCCCCTTTTTTTTCCTAGGTTTGTTTATTTAGATGGTAAACTTTTTTGCACTAGTTGAGTTCTTGTGGTGGGGAGAACCTCTTCGTGTTCTCCCCTCAATCTCGGGCCTCAGTTTTCTCTTGAATCGGTCGGGTGTGACCTCTGTAGAGTAAGGTCATCCCCGAGATTCTCAGTTTTTTTTTCAGCTACTTTAGTTCTGTTTGGGAATAGACTTGGTTTCTGGCTGACTAGTGGCCTGGTGACTTTCTGGGGGCAGAAAGTGTCTGTGGTGGGGAGAATTGTCACACCCCCACCGCGGACGTCCGTAATTTTTTCTTCTTTCTTGGTCCTGGTTTAAATCTTTCGAAGATTAATTGCGTATGCGGTGACCGCGCACTGGCGCGACACCGCCAACGCAATTAATCTTCGAAAGATTTAAACCAGGACCAAGAAAGAAGAAAAAATTACGGACGTCCGCGGTCGGGGTGTGACAATTCTCCCCACCACAGACACTTTCTGCCCCAAGAAAGTCACCAGGCCACTAGTCAGCCAGAAACCAAGTCTATGCCCAAACAGAACTAAAGTAGCTGAAAAAAAAACTGAGAATCTCGGGGATGACCTTACTCTACAGAGGTCACACCCGACCGATTCAAGAGAAAACTGAGGCCCGAGATTGAGGGGAGAACACGAAGAGGTTCTCCCCACCACAAGAACTCAACTAGTGCAAAAAAGTTTACCATCTAAATAGACAAACCTAGGAAAAAAAGGGGGGGGGGGGTCGACGCGGGAACTCCCAACCGGTTTAAACCAACTCTTATGGCACGAGTGAAAAACAACACCTTCGCCGAAACGTTGAACCCTCGACCAAAGTCAACGACCTTCAACACTAGGGGGAAAACCCATGGAAAATATTTAACCAACATAAAATTGGAGACATGATCCACCGAAGTCCACAAACGTAACCACATCGACAACATAACTAAAATGAGGTCAACCCACACGAGGGCCAAACACACCTTTCGAAAGACACACGATTCAGAAACAACACATCCACATAAACCAGACTACTTGGATTATAATAGAAAAGGTCCATGATAACCCCATGGTAAAATAATGAACAAACAATATCATCAAAACTTAACAGTAGAAAAACAAGTACTAAAAGATCTCGATTGTTCCACTGCTAACACGGAACACAAAACCTGGACCAAGGCTTCACGCCCCTGGGGACTCCTGACTGTGCGCGAGCTTCACCCCAAGACCTGTGGTTGGGGCTCTAATGGCTGAAGCATCTTCTGCCTCACAGTCAGGTACTGACATTCTCCCATCACAGCGTCCTCTTCAAGCGACGCTTCCTGCAAAACTTCTCCAGATGACCTAGACAACCGCATCGATGACATGTCTTCGGAGGGTTGCGACACGAAGACTTTAAATGCCCGAAACGACCACACTGATAGCATACCATCGAACGATCTGACGAACTGGAAGCTGAGACCAAAGGGGATAACTCCTTAGGAACAGGTATCTCTGGCGCCTTTTCCTCACCAGAGGGGGAACTCTTACGAACAACAACAGGGGACGCTGAAGTATTAACCACCCGCACACCAGAAACTAACTCAGCCAAGAAAGCTTCCTCCACCATCTCCTCGAAACAAAGGTCTTTAGAAGGGAGGACTTGATCCTTGATCTCTGGACAAAGACCCCCAGTGAAAAGAGAGACCTTCATGAGCTCATGTGACGCTACCTCTGGAGAAAAGGGAATCAGTTCCTTGAAATGGTCAACATATGCCTTCACCGTCCGTTGACCTTGTTGAATATGCACAAGCTCTCCCTTTTTCTCCAGCTTCACTCCCTCAGGTACAAACCATTGGATGAAAACGATTCTGAAGACATCCCATGTCATTTCACCTCGCATTGATGATGGGGTAACCACCTTCCACTGGTCCAGAGCTGGACCCTCGAACAACTTCATAATTGCATGAACCTTAACATTATTGGGAGTTCCCAACATTCTAAAGACACGTTCCACTTCCTCGAGCCATTTTACTGCCTCTAACGGACCCTGATCACCATGGAGAATAGGCAAAGTCTGAGGAGGACCAAAAACTGGGCATGACATATCCGAATCCTTAAAGACCTTTCTGGGCGGCACTTCCTGAGCGATATATAAAACACAAGGCCAAAACCAATATCAAACTGAAGCAACATCAATAAAAGCGCCTTCATCAAAAACAGTCAGCACAAGGACCAAACAAATACAACACAACCCAAAATAAAATCTCCTCTTTAAAATTCCCTTTTCATTTTTGATTTCAAAACCACCCTTTTTCAAGATCACTTTCCAAAAACCAATCCACTTTCAAACCAAAACTTTCCAAAACTGTTTCCCATTTAAAACCAATTTAGAAAACAAAGTCAAGCCTTTAACTTCAAATACACACCTAGGTAATCTCATGAACCGTTGCACATGTCTTCATCCACATTCCATTCATACGTGCATCAACACACAATTTCCATGCATTCTCACACATGTGCAAACGTTCATAAAGAGGAACCGAGGTTTCAACCCAAATCATTCTTAACCAGTTCCGAGAAAACAACAGATTTCCAAATCAAGAGATTTCAGTTTTAAAACCCATTTTATACATTTAAAGTCCTTTAAAAGAAACCAGTCCAATTTTCAAAAACCCTTTTTTCATTTCAAACAACGTACTTACACAGAACAAAACAAAAGCAGCAACCAAGATTGCATCAATCACTGAAATGAGGGACTAGTAGTCACGCTCAACCTGGCGACATGGTAGTAGTCCATGTCCTAAGTCAGCGTCGACCACTAGGAGGAATTCAAACCATGTACTCGGATTTCACATGGGTCACTACTCCATGTGAAATCACGATGTAACGTCGGCTTGCCTCCATTTCATCTCTCAATCCAAGACAAACCAGAAAAGATGAGGACACAATTCCCGAACTACCCCTGGTAACTCGAAGATCAGTGCGAGCAAGAGTTCGCGACGCTCTTCCCGTACCTACCCCTCGAGTTCCGAAAGTCCTAGTCTCCTTCTACCGGACAACCCAAATAACAAGAACCACCTCTGATACCATTTTTTCACGAACCAGCCCGGGTTGACCCTGAACCGGTCCCCCGAGCCGGTCCGCGGCAAGTCCCGAGGAGCGTTCCCGATCCCCCCGGGATGGAAACAAGTGCCGGGCATTAAAATTTCAATCGTTGGGAACGATTTTTAGCCGAAACTAAAAACAGGATCAAAAGAACGAATATAAACTAAACGAACAAACAAAAACTAAATACATAAACAAACCTACACCACGACATACCTCCTCGTGACCTCGCGGGTCACCTCCCAACTACAACCAACGTCGCTCCCACACTGAGTGACTCAAGCAGGAAAACCTGAACACAAGGAACCTGCAATTGAAAAAGGCAAAAGATAGGCGTGATCACAAAAGTACTCAGTAGGTGAGCCCCACAACAAATCCCAAAGCACTGCCAGTAAATAAAGAATCTACATAATCCAGGTTTGAACTATAATGTATAAAAGTAAATTTTCATAATGCTTTACTTGAAAATCAAACACGAGGCATTTCCCTTATTCTTTTCAAAATTTAGTTCCCCTTAATTAGTTTTCAACTCCTTCTAGAAAGCAAAGTGTTACATTTCCAAATTTTACCCAAAGAGAATAAAGCAATTTCATTTGAAAACCATTTTTCCCAAAGTCTAACAGTATAGGCTGTGAAGGATGACTGAAAGTAAACAAGCAGGGAAAACAAGTGCAAGTAAAGGTAAACAAGCAAGGAAAGCCAAGTGCAAGTAAAAATTAAACCAGAAGTTATCAGCAATAACCATGGGCGATCCTGAACATCCCTAGAAAACCCCTGGACGTACTCGGGTTCAGACTACCTGACGGCATGGTACTCCACAGTCAATAACCAACTGGCCTCCCTAATAGCCAACCAGTGGCACATCCCACCTGGCCTGTCCACAACTCCAGAGGGTACCAACCCGTCTAATCAGGGTTAGCAAGCAACCGTCACTCGATAATCTACAAGACGCCCAGGAACCCATAGTGGTTTTTGTAACACTGTGTAAGTGGGAGACCCTCGCACGCGTGACTCATCTCACCGCACTTGCCAACCCCTTACACGGACATCGCTACACGACAACCCTCGAAGGGAAGTCCCCCTGTAGAAATGCCCTCACAAGTACGTATATGTATATATATATATGTATAATCACTTCGCATTTATTAAAGTGCCAACTGGGCCACCATATCATTTACATTTTGACCATTTCATATTAAAGCATTTATAAAGGGATATTACACACGCCATTACATTAAAAACCAAAAACACACTTAGAACATTGTTTAAGAAACCCAAATCAGCATATCACCCTGGAACACAATTGTTTCACAAGTAGAGTTATTTTCTAATATCAAAACGCACCCCACTTTTATCAAGAGCCAAACGGGCCTTTAATCACCTTTTTAAGGGATACTATTTCTCAAATGAAATCCAAACTTTTGTTCACACTACAAAGGAAAACATCTTTCATCAACCAAGAACCACACATGAAGTTTCCAAAAACAATTTCAAAGGGTCACACGACGTTTTCTCTAATCAAGGTTCTCAGAAAACACCATTTTCCATAAACAATACATCTACTAATTTACACACGCCAAAAACATTTCAAAACCCAATTCAACATGTCTTTCATTATTCAGGAAGAACCATCTAGCAACACTACCATGGAAGCACACAATTATATCCAAGAAAACGCTTTTAATGAAACGCTAGAATTAAAACAACTTTTATCATCAGCAGATCACCAAGATATAGATAAATACTTAATAATACTTTTGAATTTACTGAAACTTAATAAAAAGTCAAGGAATAAATAAATTCTAAATTTAAAGGCGAGTGCAAAGGGAGACCTACCTCAAGATCCAAGCGCGGTGGTAAAACGACCTTGGAACCAAGGCGCGATGACACGACGTGTGTCCGAAGACACGTGATAAAGTCCAGAACTCTCGAAACTGAGGCACGGAGACGGCGGAACCTCGGAAACAAGGCGCAGCGATAACACTCTCTCGAAAACGCCCTGCGCGGGTCCTAAAATCCTAAACCTACCAAAAAAACAAAAATAAGTTGATGAAAAACCCCTAACAAAGCAAAAGTGAAAGCCCGAGTAATAATAATGATAATAATAGTAACAACTATAATTATAATACTTTTGAATTTACAGAAACTTAATAAAAAGTCAAGGAATAAATAAATTCTAAATTTAAAGGCAAGTGCAAAGGGAGACCTACCTCAAGATCCAAGCGCGGTGGTAAAACAACCTTGGAACCAAGGCGCGATGACACGACGAATGTCTGAAGCCACGTGATAAAGTCCAGCACTCTCGAAACTGAGGCACGGAGATGGAGGAACCTCGGAAACAAGGCGCAGCGATAACGCTCTCTCGGAAACGCCTTGCGCGGGTCCTAAAATCCTAAACCTACCAAAAATAATTATTATTATAAGTTTTATTATTAACCTTATAAGTTTTATCATCATTATTATTATAAAGTTTTAATATGATTATAACATTTTATTATTATTGATATTATAAGGTTTTATTATTATTTTTATCACACACATATATATATATAAACCTAAACTAAACCAACCCTAATCCCTCTCCCCGTAGCCGCCACCCCCCCCTCACCTCTCTCTCTCTCCATCCCCTCTCCCTCACCGCAGCCTGCAACCGACCCTCCTCCTGCTGAGCCGCCTCCTTTCCGACCCCCCCTTCTCGCCGTCCCGACTCGCCCAGCCCCAGCGCACCCCTGCCCCTCGCCGTTCCCGCGCCCGACCGCCGCCCCAGCTCCCCTCGCTGCGCCGCCCCGGACCCCCGCTGCACTGCCTTGCCCCCGCCTCCTTCGCCAGCCCGTCCGCCGGCCTCCTCTCCCTCTGGCGGCGACACCACCTCCCTGCTCCTTCCCGGCCTCCACCTCCGCCCTCTCGCCGTCCGGCTTTCCCCCTGTTCCGGCTCTCCCCGCGGCCGCGCTCTCCCCCTGTTCCGGCTCTCCCCGCGGCCGCGCTCTCCCCGTTCCGGCGAACAGCCCTCTGCGCGACCCCCCTGGCCTCCGCCTTCCGGTTCGGCCTGCGCCGGCTGCCCCGGCCTCCCTCCTTCAGCCGCACCCCACACCCTGCAGCCGCCGCTGCCATCTCCCTCCCGTTCCGCCTCTCCTCCCGCCGCACCGATCACCGCACCGCCGGCCCTGCTCCACCCGTCGTCCCGCCTCCAGCCGCCGCCGTCCGGCGACCCCGCTGCGCGCTCCCTCCCCCTCCCGCACCAGTGTATGTTTGTTTTTTATTATTATTTATTTTTCTTATGATAATCACATGTATTTACGTTTTTTTATATGTATAACGTTTTAATGTTTTTTTATCATATTAATAATATTATAATTATTTTATTATTATTATTGTTATTATCATTTTATGTTATTATTATTATTATGTTATTCTTATTATTTTTATATTATGTTATTATTATTATATTATTATTATTATTAATATTATTATTGTTATCATTATTTTATTGGGTATGCTAACATTTATTATTATTATATTAATATTGTTATTACTATTATATTATTATATTATAATTATGCTAAATTATTATCGTTATTATTATTATTATTATTTTGTTCTTATTATTATTATTATTAATATTATTAATATTGTTATTATTTTCATTACTAATCTTGTTATTATTATTATTATTATTATTATAATTATAGTTGTTACTATTATTATCATTATTATTACTCGGGCTTTCACTTTTGCTTTGTTAGGGGTTTTTCATCAACTTATTTTTGTTTTTTGGTAGGTTTAGGATTTTAGGACCCACGCAGGGCGTTTCCGAGAGAGCGTTATCACTGCGCCTTGTTTCCGAGGTTCCGCCGTCTCCGTGCCTCAGTTTCGAGAGTGCTGGACTTTATCACGTGGCTTCGGACACACGTCGTGTCATCGCGCCTTGGTTCCAAGGTCGTTTTACCGCCGCGCTTGGATCTTGAGGTAGGTCTCCCTTTGCACTCGCCTGTAAATTTAGAATTTATTTATTCCTTGAATTTTTATTAAGTTTCAGTAAATTCAAAAGTATTATTAAGTAGTTATCTATATCTTGGTGATCTGCTGATGATAAAAGTTGTTTTAATTCTAGCGTTTCATTAAAAGCGTTTTCTTGGATTTAATTGTGTGCTTCCATAGTAGTGTTGCTAGATGGTTCTTCCTGAATAATGAAAGACATGTTGAATTGGGTTTTGAAATGTTTTTGGCGTGTGTAAATTAGTAGATTTATTGTTTATGGAAAATGGTGTTTTCTGAGAACCTTGATTAGAGAAAACGTCGTGTGACCCTTTGAAATTGTTTTTGGAAACTTCATGTGTGGTTCTTGGTTGATGAAAGATGTTTTCCTTTGTAGTGTGAACAAAAGTTTGGATTTCATTTGAGAAATAGTATCCCTTAAAAAGGTGATTAAAGGCCCGTTTGGCTCTTGATAAAAGTGGGGTGCGTTTTGATATTAGAAAATAACTCTACTTGTGAAACAATTGTGTTCCAGGGTGATATGCTGATTTGGGTTTCTTAAACAAAGTTCTAAGTGTGTTTTTGGTTTTTAATGTAATGGCGTGTGTAATATCCCTTTAGAAATGCTTTAATATGAAATGGTCAAAATGTAAATGATATGGTGGCCCGGTTGGCACTTTAATAAATGCGAAGTGATTATACATATATATATATACATATACGTACTTGTGAGGGCATTTCTACAGGGGGACTTCCCTTCAAGGGTTGTCGTGTAGCGATGTCCGTGTAAGGGGTTGGCAAGTGCGGTGAGATGAGTCACGCGTGCGAGGGTCTCCCACTTACACAATGTTACAAAAACCACTATGGGTTCCTGGGTGTCTTGTAGATTATCGAGTGACGGTTGCTTGCTAACCCTGATTAGACGGGTTGGTACCCTCTGGAGTTGTGGACAGGCCAGGTGGGATGTGCCACTGGTTGGCTATTAGGGCGGCCAGTTGGTTATTGACTGTGGAGTACCATGCCGGCAGGTAGTCTGAACCCGAGTACGTCCAGGGGTTTTCTAGGGATGTTCAGGATCGCCCATGGTTATTGCTGATAACTTCTGGTTTAATTTTTACTTGCACTTGGCTTTCCTTGCTTGTTTACCTTTACTTGCACTTGTTTTCCCTGCTTGTTTACTTTCAGTCATCCTTCACAGCCTATACTGTTAGACTTTGGGAAAAATGGTTTTCAAATGAAATTGCTTTATTCTCTTTGGGTAAAATTTGGAAATGTAACACTTTGCTTTCTAGAAGGAGTTGAAAACTAATGAAGGGGAACTAACTTTCGAAAAGAATAAGGGAAATGCCTCGTGTTTGATTTTCAAGTAAAGCATTATGAAAATTTACTTTTATACATTATAGTTCAAACCTGGATTATGTAGATTCTTTATTTACTGGCAGTGCTTTGGGATTTGTTGTGGGGCTCACCTACTGAGTACTTTTGTGGTCACGCCTATCTTTTGCCTTTTTCAGTTGCAGGTTCCTTGTGTTCAGGTTTTCCTGCTTGAGTCGCTCAGTGTGGGAGCGACGTTGGTTGTAGTTGGGAGGTGACCCGCGAGGTCACGAGGAGGTATGTCGTGGTGTAGGTTTTTTTATGTATTTAGTGTTTGTTTGTTCGTTTAGTTTATATTCATTCTTTTGATCCTGTTTTTAGTTTGGGCTAAAAATCGTTCCCAACGATTGAAATTTTAATGCCCAGCACTTGTTTCCATCCCGGGGGGATCGGGAACGCTCCTCGGGACTTGCCGCGGACCGGCTCGGGGGACCGGTTCAGGGTCGACCCGGGCTGGTTCGTGACAGGTATGATCACATGAGATCATGTCCCTAATGACCGATCCGTTTAGTAGCCTTGGAAGTACTAGATATATACAAAAGTTTTACATTACATTATAAAAAAAATACATTGTGTCTCCTTTAAACACACTCATATACCTTAGCCTAACCCTGCATGTCAGTCATAATATAATTGTTCACATCCTGGGAAAAAACATAAGAAATGGGTGAGCTCAGATTCTAGGTAAGGATAACAATATAGTGGAAACTATCATAAATAAAAATAAAAATATAAGCCAAATGTATAAGACTAAAACACGATCCTCTTAAACATAAACTTCAGAATAATATGGAAAATATAAATAAAAAAATTTCATTTACTTATTCACATGTATTTTCTAGTAGTCGAATAATCACATGTAATATTCATAGCTAATTTCATAATGATGGAATGCATAATGTCAGACATTATAACCAAATAGTCAAGGCCTCCTACCAAGACTACAAATAAAAATATTTTCAAGGCCTTATTCCAAGACACTACTTTGTATCAAGAGACCTACCGATGCATCGAGGGGCTATAGAGGGCCCCACCAGTCACTTACAACATCCAATACATTCCTCATATGAAAAGGTTGAAGCATAACATAAATATTCATATTAAAACTATCATATGAACTGTTAGAACTCTAACCATAGACCGTGATTGGTATAAAAATTTCAAATCCATAGTCAGACATATCACAAAACCTTCAATACAATATGTAAGATTGTATCATAATAAATCAACTTCAAACAAGCATAAAATCCTACAAAGGATGTTGACATAGATGAAATCAATCCAAAAACTCATTTAATGAAATATATCTTTCTAATTTGAAATAATTTAAAATTGAAGAAAACATTTATTTCAAAAATATTCTTATAATCTTTAAAGGGAAGCTTTAATGGTGTTATAATGGTGGAAAATATCCACACCTGTCGTATAAGTTTAAAAAACATTCTATTCTTAATTTTTCGAAAAGGTCATAAAATACCATGTTTGGAAAATGACAGAAAGATTCCATTAAAATAAACTTATAAAAATTAAAACAAGGGTATAAATGACTATAAAAAATAGTCTAGGGTATAGTAAAATGTTTTGAAATACATTTTTAATTGACACAGATTTGGATAATCAGGATGTCCCAGTAGATACTTACGTATAATCAAACTCGTATAATAAAGAGATTGTTAAATTAAACCTAACCTTGTACTTTTACTTGGTAGAGGGTAATTTTACCCCCTAAATAATGGTTATATAATATTTTTTAAATTATACACGAACCACATACATAAATATGATATCATATATGATCCTTTAATATTTTTTGTTAATAATATTTCAGTAGTATCATTTTTTCGGTTGTTAACTGATTCATTTTACATTATATTTTATTTGTGTCATGTTTGTTATGGATAATATGTATTTTATTAATATACAGAATGATATTATGTTCTTAAAATTTTTTTTAATTATCAAATGAAAACTATTCTTGAATGGTTATGATGGAGAATGAAATCTCATCACGTCGTAGAGACGGTTAGCCGTACGTACATACGAGTTAAAATAGAATTCTATTGATGGTGAAATCATATTAAATTGGATAGTATATTATATATAAATAGTCAATAACATCTTATATTAATTATTTACATTAATTATACTCATTATTATACCCATCCAAATAATTTAGTGTTTAATAACAAAGTACACCACGACGTGGAGACGGTAAGCAGTTCATACGCACGTATGGTGGCATTATCAATCATATGATGGATTGAATAATGAATATTGTCGTATCATATTTATAATAACATATTAGTATGTATAAGGTACTGGATTTATTATTTTATTATGGAAACTATATTCAAAGAGAAAGTAGAAGAAGAAAAGAACTTTGAAAGAGGTGATAAAATAATTATCTCTTCTTTGGGTGCTTCCTTTTGATTTGAACAAAAGGTCAACTTATGTTGGATTTATGTTAAAATTAGGGCCTCTAGGTTGAATTGAGGGTATTTGTAGAGATATTTTAGTGGGGGTTGGCCGAGCCAAATGGCTTTGGAGGTGTGAAGTTAAGAGAAGGGGAAGTACCCTTTTATAAGAGAGTTGAGGTGCACATTTGAAAGATCTTGAAATATTAATTTATTATAAAATTAAATTACTTTTATAATAGATAAAATTGATTTATTTCAAGGATAATTTGGGTATGGGTCACAATAATATCAACCAATAGGTTTTATACATGTTTAGGTCACCATATTAACCATTATCTTTTATATTTAACCCTTAGTCAAGTAGTATAACCTTTACCATTTCTTCTTATATTCTAACACTATATGGTTAATAAACATACTATAAAATTCCAATAGAATCTTAATTGGTTCATCAATGACATATGTAACATTATATAAATCATTTGGACGAACCATATATTATTAAGACTATTATATAATTTAATAAAATGATATTTGTTTTAAAAACTCATTTAGGTAAATTTTGACAGTATTTAGTTTTTGGTTTTTGTAAAAGTCTTAAAAATATTATTACTTCAAAAAAATACATTTTATCAAAACTAACATGTCATATGAATCTATAAATTTTTTCGATGGCATCCTGAGTTTCAATTTATATTTATATTAATATTTATAATAACAATTATTGTAATCATTCATTAATAAGGTAATTACTGCATCATCATTTTGTCATAAATAAATTTTATTATTTAATGTCTAAAAATAATATAAAAATACCATGATGTAGGAAATATTTTTATCTTTATAAAGAATATTTATAGATTAATTTTTCATATGTATATCCCAATATAAAAATGTTTTAGTTTTTAAAATTAGAATTAAACACTTTTAACTCTTCTTTAAATAAAATATAATAATTGTCTTAATCTAATCCACGTAGATCCAAAGGGATCATATTTTTGACCTGAGGTAGATTATGGTCAAAAGGTCCGATGTACCTGAGACTTAATTTACCACTCTTACCGAATTGTATAACACCCTTCCATGGAGATACCTTCAAGAAAAATGATCTTCTACCTAAAATTCCAAATCCTTCCATTGGTTATCAGCATAACTCTTTTGCCTTATTTGAGATGCTTTGATGTGGGTTTGGATAATCTTTGCCATTCCATTGTTTCCTCAACATTTTCTAGTCCTATGAGTTTTATTTCACCAACATCATCCCAACAAGTTGGCATGCAACATCTCTTTCCATATAATGCTTCATATGATACCATCTGAATACCTTAATGGAAGCTATTGTTATAGGAAACTTCTACCCTAGGTAAATATGGATTCTATATACCTTGAAATTCAATTGAGAAAGATCTCAACATGTCTTCTATGGTTTTAATAGTTTGTTCTGATTGTCCATCAGTTTGAGGGTGGTAGGAAGTGCTCAAACGAAGATCAGTATCCATGGATTTCTGAAGACTTTTCTAGAATATTTATGTTTAACGATTATCACGATAAGAAACAATTGATAGGGATAAACCATGAAGTCTTAGAAATTAATTAATATATAGCCTTTCTGAACATTCATATAGTAAATATTCTCTAATAGTATGAAAATGTGCTGACAAGGTAAGTCAATCAATAATAACCAATATTTCATCATTCCTTATTTTAGTCTTTGGTAGAATCATGAAAAATTCTATCATAATATCATCCCATTTCCACTTTCGTATGGGAATAGGTTTCATGAATCCTCTAGGATGTGGTCTTCCAGCCTTCACTGTAGACAAACCATACATCTTGACACATAATCAGCAATTTCCATCATTATGTTTCCCCACCAAAAATGTTCCTCCAAATATCAATACATCTTAGTGATACCAAGGTGTATAAAGAAATTGGAAATATGGGCATCATCCCATAAATCCTTTTTTAGAACAGGTATGTCAGGAACATAAAGCCTCCTCAAAAATTTCAAAATTCCATCTTCATATACAAAGTTAATCAATCTCCCATCATTAAAATCTTTAATTTTCTTTTCAAACTCATCATCATCAGTTTCAGACCTTTTTATCATTTCTAGACAATATGGTTTGGAAACCATTTTAAAAAATATTGATGCATCACCTTCCATGATTATTACCATATCCATATTTACTAGATCCATGAACATATGATCCTTTTAAACTATCATCATTTTCGGAACTCCATGATCCTTTATGCTCAAGGCATATGCCACCTTATTTTCTATCCCTAGGTATTAGTCTATAGTTAAATCATAATCCTTGAGTATTCTGATCCATCACCTTTTCCTCATGTGTAGTTCTTTAAATTATAAAATATACTTCAAACTATTGGGATCAGTATATATCTCACATTTTCACCATAGTGATAATGTCTCCATATCTTCAGAGCACTAATTATAGCTGATAACTCTAGATCATGAGTGGGATAGTGTTGTTTAGTAATTTTTAGCTACCATGATTCAGAGGAAATAACTCTATCATTCTGTATAAGGACATAATTAATTTCGTTCTTTGATGCATCACTATAAATAACAAACCTGTCATTCCCCAATGGTAGTGTTAAGATATAATCATTGACTTATATTCTCTTAAATTCTTCAAAAACTTCTTCACACTCTTTTTTCCCAAAAAAATTAACCCCTTTACATGTGAGCTTGGTTAATGAGTTATCCAATTGGGAAAAATTCTAGACGAAACGCCGATAGTAACCTGTTATACTAATAAAAGTTTGTACCTTGGTTATACTCATCAGTGCTAGCCATTATTGGATTTCCCTTGTCATTAACGTATCAACAAAGATTCCATCCTTAAAGATAATAAGGCCAAGAAAAGAAATATCCTGACTCCAGATTTCACACTTTTGAAACTTCCAAAATAATTCATTTCTAGTAAGTGTTTTACGAATAATACGCATGTGATTTTCATGATCTTCATATATTTTGGTGTATACCAAGATATCATCAATAAATAACACTATAAATTCATCATGATATTCCTTGAAAACTATATTCACTAGATCCATGTAAACAAAGGGTGCATTAGTCAGTCCAAAAGGAATGACTGAAACTCGTAATGTCCAAACCTTGTTCGAAATGTTGTCTTTAAAATTTTATCCTTTTTCACACACAACTGATGATATCCAGATCGAAGGTCAATCTTTGAAAAATATTGAGCTCCATGAAGTTGATCAAATAAAACTTCAATGGAAGGTAGGGGATACTTTTTCATTATTGTTATAGCCTTTATTTCCCTATAGTCAATTCACAACCTCATAAACCTATCTTTCTTCTTAACAAAAAGAATAGGGGCTACCCATGAAGAAACAATAGGGTGAAAAAATCCTTTGTTACTCAATCCCTCTAGTTGTTTATTTAGTCCCACTAATTCCACAGTGGCCATTATATAAGAGGTCTTTGATATGGATCCTGAACCAAGAATTATGTCAATGGAAAACTCAATTTCTTGTTCTGTAGAATTTCTAGCTAAATCCTCTTGAAACGCATCAAAATATTCTTGCATAGTATGCACATCCTCTATTTGAAAATTCATTTTCTCACCCATAGTTATTTCACTGCCTTTCTCACCAATAATTGAATTTAGTAGAGCTATTGGTAGTGGATCTAGATGAGAATCCAATGGGGATGTTTCTACTCTAATGATAAGGGATTCATTATCATCGTCAAAAATTGTAACCTACTTCTTCTTATAATAAATTATTGCATCATGGTCAGAAATCCAATCCATACTGAGGATTATATAAAATTCAATCATGGGTATGATAATGATATTAGTAGGAAAAGCATGTTTGTCTTCCATAATGGTAACTGATTGACAAAACATTCATGTAATGATACTTCCATTAATAATTTTAACTAACAACTCGCTTTTTAAGTCAAATTAAAAATATCTAATTTTATTGGAAGACTGAGAGGATATGAAAGAATACGATGATATAGAATCAAATAATTCATTGGATAATTTTGATGAAACAATTAAAGTACCTTCCACTATGTCATTCAGAACATTAACCTCAACAGTTGTGACCAAATAAGCTTGGTCTTGCTCCCTTGGCTTTTCCTGAGGTAAATATCTTTGATGCTTAAAAAAATCATTTGAATAATTCCCCATTTAATTACAATTGTTTCATTGAACATTTACATCCTCTTTATTCCCCTATCAATCACAAGTTAGATGGAATTTTTCTCCACACTTTAAACAATATTTAATCCCCTTTAGGCCTGTACAAGGGTGTTTCTTCCCACAATTACTGCAATGTTGAAATTAAAATTTTTCCCTAATTCTCCTTATTTTATTTTTCTATAGTGTTCCGAATATAAATTCTTCTCGTTCTTCACTTTATAGTCATAATACTTAAATAGTTCCCTTTCTGTCTTAATAGAACATGAGACTATATGTTCATACAATGAGAAGGATTTTGAGACTAATTCTAAACGGAGAAATGGTTTTAACCCATCAAAGAATTGATCAATATTACCCCTTGGGATACATATATAATTTGGAGCATTCCATGGTAACCATGTATTGTTAGCATCATACTTTGGGACATTCTCATCTTCCTTTTTCCATAGAATTAGAAACTTCCTTTCTATATCTGCTCGATACTCACGAGTAAAGTATTTTTATAAGAAAAGATCTTTAAAATCCCTCCATTCCATATTAGAAACTTCTTCATCCCCATTTGTGTTTTGAATTAATTACCACCATTTATCTTCATCTACTATGAGGCGATAAACATCCACGACAACTTTTTCCTGTTCACTACTCCCTAAAGTAGGAAATAGTTTTTCTGAAGAACTTATCTGTGGCTCAACTAAAAATGGTTTTGTAGTCCCATTGAATGTTGGTGGTTGTTGACTAATGAAGGGGTATAACATTGATCCTCTGCATTGTGGATCATGGTGCTCCATATGGGTAAGGTTATTATTCAAAACCTGAGTGAGTTGTCCCAGTATGGTTATAAGTTGTTTAGTACCAGTTGCATCACCAACCCTACTATAATTATCTTGATTATGAGGGAAATACCTACATGTATTATGTGTGTTGATAAATATTTCATTCCATAAACTAGGAACCATTTATAAACAAAGGCATACACAATATTTGTTCATGAATCACAATGCATAATTCCTAACTTGTAAAATACATAACATAAATTGAACAGTTTATGCATATATTCATTAATTATAAAAAATGTTTTCTTTGGGGAAGTATTTTATCATAAATCAATCATATTGGTTTTTAATTAAAATGTGAATTGTCCTATGCATATCCCCTAGGAGTGTCAAACCTGGTGTGCAGTAAGGTCCATTATATTGTACCAGGATACACCAGATAAAGCTTGAAACTCTTTATCTGAGTTTTCACTGCTAGGTACATCTATTCCAGAACTATTTCCACTTGTAGTATCTAGATAGGGATGTATTTCTTGGAAAACCAACATGATATCTACATTACCAAAATTTTTGGATGTTCTTCTATACTAATCCTCAAAGTCTATCATAGGGTAATGTTTTCTAATCCATGTTTTTCTAAATATAGTTTCCATGTCTTGTGCTAAAAATACTCTCATACCAACTATAATTCCCCGAATCATGTTAACCAAAGTCAGTACATTATGACATATCTTTAGCATGATCACAAGAGGTCATGTCCCGAAAGACCGACTAGTTTAGTAGCCTTGGAAGTAAAAGATACATACATATGTTTTAAATTAAATAATAAAAAAACAACATTTTGTCTTCTTTTAACACACTAATATCCCTTAGTATATCCCTATAGGTCAGTCATAATATACCTCTTCCTATCCTAGTAGAAATTAATCATAAGAAAGCGGTGAGCTCAGATACTTAGTAAGGATAACAATATAATGGAAACTATCATAAATAAGAAAAAACATTTAAGGAAATGTACAAGACTAAAACAAAAGCCTTTTAATCATAAACTTCATCAAAATATAGAAAAGGTAAATAAAATAATTCTATTTACTTATTCACATTGATATTCTACTAGTAGAATAATCACATGAAATATCAATAGAAAATCTCATAATGATGGAATGAATAATGCCAGACATCATAACCACATAGTCAAGGCCTCGTGCCTAGACTACAGATAAAAATATTTTCAAGGCCTTATAGCAAGACAATAGTTTGTCTCATGAGACCTACCAATGCATTTAGGGGCTATATCCGGACCAACCTGTCACTTACTACATCCAATGCATTCCTCATATGAAAAGGTTGAAACATAAAATAAACATTCGTATTAAAACTAGTATAAGAAATGTTAATAATTTAAACAGAAACCATGAATGGTATAAAAATAGCACAACCAAACTCAAACAAATCAGAAATCATTCAATACAATATGGAAGAATGTATCATAATAAATCAACTTCAAACAATCATAAAATCCAATAAATGATATTGACATAGATGAAATCGATCAAATAACTATTTGAGTGAAATATCACTTTCTACTTTGAAATACTTTAAAAGTAAAGAAAAATTTATTTTTAAAATATTCTTATAATATTTTAAGGGAAGCTTCAAAGGTTTTATAATGGTGGAAAATATCTACTCCCTCCATAAAAGTTAAAAAACATTCTTTCCTTAAATTGTCGAAAAGGTCACAAAGTACCTTGTTTAGAAAACAACAGAAAGATTGTTTTAAGAAAATATTATAAAAAGTAAAACAAGGGTATAAATTACTTTAACCCAAAGTCAAGTAAATAGTAAAAAAAATTGAAATACATTTTTATGGGTCACATATGTGGATGATAAATAATTACTAGTAGATACTTACGTATAAAAAACCTCATATAATAAAGAGATTTTAAAATTTACACTTACATAGTTCTTTAACTTAGTTGAGGTTACGTTTACCTCTTATATAATGGTTAAATAATCATTATTAAATTATACAAGAACCACATATAAAAATATGATATCATATTTGTTCCTTGAATATTTTTTGTTGATCATATTTTAGTAGTATCATTGATTTAGGTGTTAACCGATTTTTTTCCTTTATATGTTATATAAGTCATGTTTGTTATGGATTGGATATATTTAATTCATATTAATAATGATATTAAGTTCTCAAAAATTATTTTTAATCATCAAATGAAAATTATTCTTGAATGGTTATGATGGGGAATGAAATCTCATCACGTCGTGGAGATAGTAATCTGTACGTATGCACGAGAAAAAATATCATTTTATTGATGATGAAATCATATGAAATTGGATGGTATATTATATATATAGAATAATTAACATGTTATATTTTTTATTTAAGTAAATTATACTCATTATTATACCCATCCAAATAATTAAGTGTTGAATAACAAACTACACCATGACGTGGAGACGGTAAGCCGTACGTACACACATATGGTGACTTTTTTCATTCATATGATGGATAGAATAACGAATATGATTCTACCATGTTTATAATAAAATCTCAGTAAGTTGAAGTAATAGGAGTTATTATTTTAGTATGGAAAAAACATATAAAGAGGAAGTATAATAAGAAAAGAACTTTGAAAGATGTGATAAAATAATTACCTCTTCTTCAGGTGATTAATTTTGATTTGAAAAAAGGGATCCATTGGTTGGATTTGTAGTCAATTAAAGGCCTATACAATTATGTGAAGGTCGTTGGGAGGATATTTGAGTAGGGGTTAGCCGATCCAAATGGATTTAGAGGATTGAAGGTAATATAAGAGGAAGTACCTTTTTTATAAGAGAGGTAAGGGGCACTTTTGGAAAAGCATGAAATATGAATTTATTATAAAATTATTTTCAATGTATAATAAATCCAAATAAATTTATTTCAAGGATATGTTGGGTATTTTTTGAAAATCCACTCAACCAAATGGTTTTAGTCATGTTTATGTCACCATATTAACCTTTTCGTTTTGACTTAATTCTTAGTTAAGTAGTTTATCTTTTACCATGTCTTCTTGCATTCTTACACTATACGGTTAATAAACATACAATAAAATTCAAAGAGAACCTTAAGTGGTTAATTAATGACATATGTAACATTATATAAGTCATTTGACTGAACCGTATATTTTTAGGATAGTTATATAATTTAACAATATATTATTTGTTTTAAAAACTCATTTATGTCAATTATGACACTATTCAGTATTTGGGTTTTTGGAATGTCTTAACAATCTGATTAGTTCAAACAAAATACATTGAGTCAACCCTAACATGTCATATTCACCTATAAAATTTGTGGATGGCATCAAAAGGTTCAATTTACATTTATTTTATTATTAATAATATCAATTATTTTAATCATTCATTAATAAGGTAATTACGACATCAACACTGTTTCATAAATAAATTTATTTATATAATTTCCCAAAATTATATAGATAATACCATAATGTAGTAAATGATTTTAAATTTATAATGAATATTTATAGTCAAATTTATCTAATTTATTATCATATATTAAAAATGTGTTAGTAATTAAAATTTGAATTTAACACTTTTAACTCTTCTTTAAATAAAATATAATAAATGTCCTAATCTAATCCAAGTTGATCAAAAGGGATCATATTTTTGTCCTAAGGTTGATTTTGGTCGAAAAAAAATTATCCAAAATAATTAGGACATGTTTTAGGATAATTATAATATTATTTTTACCTTTAATTACACTATTTACTTATCTCTGTGCTAAATAAAATTCCAAAGTTACTATTCACCAAAAATTATTTTCATCCTATTGAAACAAATTTTACTTACATATAAAAATCATTTCTATCATATTTTGAAATAAAACTTACAGAAGTGATAAAATTACATTTTACACAAATTTTCAAATGTTCCTAGAAGGTGGGTGAAAGACACTAAAAAGATAAATAAAATTTTATATATCTAATCTTATTATAATATGACACCAATGAATTAAATAGGACTGATATAGTTATTATGTATCCATTTTGACTTTAAAATAAATTTTAATTAACAATAATTATTTTCAAAAAAGTTGGTTTTAAAAAATAACACATTTTTATTCACTATTCATAAAAAATTCATAGTTTTTAGAAAAATAACTAAAATTCAGCCTAATATAATTTTGATATTTTGAATCAAAAAATGATGTCCATTTAGAAAAATAAAATTTATAAAATTTCAAAAAGTGGTTATTACTATTCAAACCATCTTTTTAAATGATGAGATTGATTGGTCATGGTGTGCTAGAACTCGAAGTTGCGTACAACACAAGATCTTGTATTATTCAAAGTGAAGCATACCATGGAAGCATGGGGTGTTGTAGATGTTTTAATTCTCAACTCTCCAATGCATTAGATAAATAAAAGGAAACACATCGTAGTGTTTCTCTTACACTGCGATGTTGTGTCATTACACTGTTTCATTTATGAAGAAGTGTATCTATGACAAATCAATTAAATGAGATATTAATGGGATTCCTTTAATGTGCCTCGTCACCGCACCATAGCATCTTCATCCACTACTCAATGGTGCAAAAGAAAATAAAAAAAAACTTTTCATTATATTTTAATATTATCCAAAGTGTCTAAAAATTAAAATTTTCATCCAAGCCATGCCTGTCAATGTTAATTCCTTTCGATGTGAATCCCGGAATTCTGAGCTCAATGGTGCCCCCTGATTTTTCATATGAGCATCTATTCAAAAGTTAGAAAAACTCACGCGTTTGTTTACTAAAGTGAACTAAAAAAAGTTCAAAATTCCATTCCGAGCTCACCGGGCCTTAGAATAACGTGTTATCAAAGTATGTTGTCTAGAAATAATTTCATATAATTTAATATATATATATATATATATGAAAATTACGGGACATTATATTTTCTCCACATAAGGGAATTATATCTCTGAAAGCCAAAAAAGGGAAATCAAACAAATTTGTGTAATGAACACGAATCTCAGTCTCCCACTCCCATGTGCTCTCCTAGAGATTCCCATGCTACCACTGAACATACACCAGAGGAATCAACCATCCATGAAGGAACTTATCCTATTGATCCTCTACCCCCACTGAGAACTCAAAAAATGTTTCCCCTTCATCAATGTCCAACTCTCCACAGTCAATGACATGTGATGGGTATTGCACATACCTCCTCAGCTGCGACATGTAAAAAACATCATGCAACTGGTGCATCTGCGGGGGAAGAGATATGTTGTATGCCACCTCCCCAAATCTGATAATTTTCTGAAAAGGATTGATGATCCTCAGATATAACTATTCACCCTAACCAAATCTCAGCAATCCTCATCGGGGTGACACTGAAATGAAAACATGGTATCCTTCTTCGAACTCCAAGTGTCTCTTTATCCTTTCAGCATATGATTTCGGCCTACTTTGTGCAGTCCTCATCCTATCCAAGATGATATTCACCTTCTCAGTGGTAGATCATACTCACTTTAGACCCATGAGTGCTGACTTCTCAAGGTCTGTCCAACATAGATGTGATATGCATGGCCACCCATACAGGGCCTCAAATGGTGTCATTCCAATGCTGGAGTGAAATATTTTTTTGTATGAAAACTCCACCAGTGGTAGGTGGTGCTCCCAACTATGACACAAATGAAGTACACTTGAAAAAATCATTTCCTCTAAGGTCTATATGGTCTATCTCGTCTGACCATATGCCTGAGGGTGAAAAGTTGTGTTCAAGTGAAGATGAGTCCCAAATGCCTCTCGTAATCTCCTCCACGACTGGGATGTAAAGAGTTCATCACGGTCTGAGATGATTTCCAAAGGAACCACTTTTATTCACACTATCTCTTAGACATAGAGGTATCTCAAGCACTCTACCAATCCTAGATCTCAGATTTGTAGGAAGTCATCCAACTTATTGAGTCAGTCAAAGATCATTTAGATAGAATCATGGAACATGGACATGTGTGGTAACCCCATCACAAAGTTGATGGAGATACCATACCACTTCAATTTCGGTAACTTAAGTGGTTATTCCAAGCATGATGGGACCTGATGTTCGGCCTTCACTCTGCTAACAAGTGAGGCATAATGAGAAGAACTTTTCCACCACTTTCTTTGCCCACAGATTCCAGTATTAACATCAGAGGTCCTGGTACATTATCGCTAAACTGAGATGTACTACCAAAGGGGATGCATTTAACTACTTCAACAACTCATCTCATAACACCACTGGTACTTAGGTGCATCCTCTAGAAAGTATGGCATGCTCCCCACCTATCAAAAACTCATCCAGAGCTTTTCTTGTGGATAACTGTGCACATCAGTCCTCACAGTAAATATCAATAGGATATGCCATCCTAACTCTTTGTTTGATTGGTGGAGTACCACTCATTGACTTATTGTAAGCTACACCATCTCCATCCATGAAGGATATCTTCATCGCAGCTAACTACTATGTGGCCTCACTCAGAAACTATAAACTATATCTCATTCTGAGTGCGTCTTCCACCTCGTTACCCATCACAGGATTATAGACTATCTCAAATTCATTGTTTTGGAGGAACTCCATCCATCGTTGTTATCTCAATTTTAGGTCCTTATGTGAGAAGATATAAATGAGACTCTTGTGGTAAGAGAATATGGTAAATCATTCACCCAACATGTAGTTCCACCACATCTTTAAGGCAAAGACCACTACTTCTAACTCCAGTACATGAGTCTCATAGTTCTGATCATGTGGCCTAAACTTCTATGAGGTGTAGGTGATCACTACTTGATATAGTATCAGGACAAAACCCAGTTCTATTCCCTATGTGTCGTAGAAAACTACATACCCAATTACCTCTTATGGTTGTCTTAGGATGGGGGCACCTGTCAATATCCTCCTCGTCTCCTGAAAACTCTATTGTCACTTCTCCATCCATACAAGGTGCTTCCCCTTGTTTGTCAAAGATGAAAATAGTTCTGCTACTCTAGAAATGTTAGGTACAAACCTCTAGTAGTATCCAACCAACCTAAATAAACTCCACACCTCATTCCTGCTCTTATGGGGCTCCCATGCAAGAACTGTCTCTATCTTTGTTGGATCCACTACTACTCCACCCTCTGAGATGATGTGTCCCTGAATGTGGAACTCCTGAATACATCCCTAGAACTTTGAGAGATTACCATAAATTGGATTATCTCATAGTGTATCTTGGACTATTTGTAAGAGTGTAGAGTTCTCCTCCCCTGACGCCAAGTACACCAAGATGTCATCAATTTTTACCACCACAAAACGATCAAGGTATGGTTGGAATATCTTGTTCATGAGTCTCATGAACATTGCTGGGGCATTGGTCACACCGAAAGGAACCACTTAAAATTCATAGTTTCCATTCCGGTATCTTAAATTTTTCTTCGATACATCTTCATCCCATACCTGAATCTAGATATTCCTCTATCTGAGGGATATCTTCAAGAAACACCTCACTCCATTTAGCTGATCGAAGAGGTTATCGATCCTTGGAATTGGATACATGTTCTTCATGGTCACCTAGTTCGGGATCTGGAAGTCCATACATTGACTCATGATCGTGTCTTCCTTCTTGGAAAGCATTACTTGGGTTTCCCATGGTAAAACACTGGGCCTCACAAACCCCTTCTCTTGAATGTTCTCCAGATGTACCCTCAATTCACATAGTTTTGTGGGATACAATTGATATACCAGTGTGGATATCTATGTCATCCCTAGTTACTGGTTGATGAAAAAGTCTACATACTTTCAAGGCGGTAGTCCCAAAACTTCCTCAAAAAATACATCCTCATACTCATCCACCACTATAGGAAATATTAGACTCCCGTCGTCCACTACATCGAGGGTTAGGTTAGCCAATTGGAGAGTGATTGGTTTCACCCTCCTCTGAGAATGTCCATCCTGTTCTACAAAGGTTCCCTTATTTCCAGTCAAGGAAAACCTGATACGATCCTTGCGATCACACCACACATTGTGCCTAAAATAGTTGATCTAGGAAAGGAATGTAGATAACCAGTCCATAACCAAAATGATCATAAGGACTCGACACCACTACAAAGAGATCCCAACCAAGTCTATCACCACCTAGAGTAAGCTCACACTACTGGAAGTAGTGTGTGGTCATCGAGTCCCCTCTTTCAGAAGACTCTAATCATAAGGATCGAGCCAATGGCTCTACTGGAATATTTGAGCCCCAAACGAGGTCTGTGGAAAAGAAAGAGAGGCTAACATCTATGTCTCTAAGAACTGCAGCTTAGGTGGAGAAGACAGAGATCTTACCTCTAATCATATTAAGAGCACCGTGGTCACAGGCCTCCATCACCTGAAGCTAGCCTCTCCCTAGTCTGCTGGCTCCTTGATCCCACGGTGGGTCACATGGGGGTGGTGGTGGTGGCACCTTGAACAGTCATCCACCACCTGTCGCTCGACCTGATCCCCTATCACATCTACCACCCTACATACCTCCTCACTCGAACCTCTTTCTATTCCATGGCGGTCCCTTGACTGACTGTTGATCATCTCTGTAATTGGTCAGGCTGTCACAAGCCATGTGTTCCTACCCACCACACCTGAAGCATGGTCTGGGTCCCAACTAACTCCCCCTGCTCTAGGAGCCCCATACAGTCGACCCTAAGTCCTAGGTTCATCCCCTGAAAGACCTGTCCCTCTTGGGCCCCTATTCCAACTATCTGCTACTCACTACTGAATACTATTCCACCTAAGGTCTTCTAGTGGCTCTAGCTATTAGCGCCTAACACACCAGTAACCTCTCCACAAGAAGGGCTCACATGAGCACACCAGGCTGAGTGGGGATGCTGAGAGACACCATAGATTCCCGGATCTCCCGACTGATTCCCCTGATCAAAGGTCTATAACATAAAGAAAGGGTCATGAACCATGTTATTGGAGTAGAGAGAGTGGTATTCAAACCATGAAGAGTACTCAACCATGGATAGGTTGTCCTAATGTAGGTGAAGAAACTCCTATATGTTCATTGAGAGCATCGTCTTGGGGAAAACAATCCTCCTAGAAAAGATGCTTGAAGTCTACCCAGGTGAGGGTCACCTCATAAATAATCTGGATGGTCAAACTCCATTATATTTTTTTTGATCCCTGAATAAGGTTCGCAGCTACGATATCCATCTGGTCAAGCGTTGTCCAAACTAAGAGGAATACCCACTTCACTACCTCTATCCAGTCCTAAGTGACATAAGGATCTATCTCTCCCCTGATCCTTGGAGGTCACATTCTCTGAAACTCATGAAAGGAACTAAAATATATATATCTTCTACTGGTAATTTCTATAGTAACTATAGATCAATTAGTGGTGGAAACACATATGCACCACTTGGTGAGGCCATCTCTAGGATTGGTCCCAGAACCGAAGCCTCATCGCTAGGTGGGATGTCCACATGATCACATATCGGAATCCTAGATATCTATCTGTGTGGAGGAATTCTGAGATAGATCATGATGTACCATAATCAGATGATTATACCTGGAGAGATGGCTCTTATTCAAGAAAATCACGAGGATAAACTTATGCAACCAATGTTTTCAATTATAGATCGAAAAAGAAGAATTCAGGGTCCTCTTGTATGGATTCGTCGGCCGCCGCACCAACACTGGACTCTCCAAATCTGAAAGTAGAACTTGACATATTCAACAATATTTCCCCCAATACAAAACAACAATCTCCCGGTATTTGAGGTAGAAGTAACCACCTTTGATACATTTTTGTCATGACCCATCTCCCGGGGCCCGTGCCATGACATACCCCCAGACCACCTCTCGAAGGCCAGGTGTTTGCGACTAACACCAAAGTTGTCAGCCTACAAATGAGAGGAAATTTCCTAAGTATCTTTACGCATGCACACAAAACCACATCCCAATCCTGGAAAAGTAATTAAACAACCCACTAAAAAAACCATTGAGTACATGTACAACTGAAAGTCAAATGGGCCAAAATACAATCCCAACAAAAGACTAACTAGAAAATATGAATGTATAAAAAATATGGATAGCCATCCCCTAAAAACCCCCACCTGATTAGTAAGTACATATTTTCTACTAGAAGCTATAGAAGTTTTCCCCACCCACCTGGTCTCACGGGAAACCACATAGTTTTGGGCCACCAAGTCCTCCATGAAGGCGATAGTCATCTTCACCAAACAAAACACATGCGGGCGAAACCCATGCAGCGGTGAGTTACCATATAATCAAGAGGGACCCCAAAAATGGAAAACCCCTAATGAAATCCACAAACATACCACAAATCATGATCACTAAGCATGATCATGAAGAAAGATAGCTCACACCAGGTACATCACAGAGTAGAAAAGTAGGATCATTAATCACATCATCGAACATCATGGACTGTAAGAGAAATCCTCCTCAATGAGTACAATGGGCCTGCCGGGTCACACATAATTCGCATCCCACAAACCTTAGGACTACTGTGGTACTAATCTCTGAGGAGTATCGTGGGTATACTAGTTTACATAGAAGATGCTCCCCACTTTGGGCATGCCAGGTCACACAGAAGCCACTTCCCACTAATCAATGGTCATACTGTGGTACTCCCCCAATCCAGTATCATGGGCTTACTGGGTCCCACAGAATCTGCTCCACACCATGGGTCTTCTGGGGAAAATAGAAGCCTCTTCCCCCTGGGCCATATTATCCAATCCGCACAGGGTCTCTTATCAACAGTCTTTAGGTCTCATAAAATGATAGGGTTTTTTCATGTTGTAAACTTTATCCCGATATAACTACTCCCCAATACATTTGTGGAATTTCAACTTCCATGAACTCCTATATAGAGTATTATAATAGATCTTCCACATGGTGAGGGTTCCAATTCCCCAAATGGCTTGTTAATAGGACACCTGGTTTGGAAGATGTCGTCATTCTTTCAAAAGGGGGCCAGTTGGGTCTAAGACCGGTAAGACCTGGTCAGACCAACCCGACCCGACCTGAACCAAACATGTCCTAGGTCTGGCTAGTTGGGGCAGCCCACCCCTACCCGGATGCATGGTATGTCCAGGTGTGTCACCTTGTGGTGAGAAAAGACAACTTCTATTTCTCCTCGCATGCAGTTGGAGACTGCGTGCCACCAAGAGCCATGAGCCACGGTTGTGGGTTGCATCCTTCCACCAGCTATCAGACTGGATAGAGGATTCAACTACACTGTCATGACCTAATATGGCCACAGTGGTCCTCTTGATGCACCATCGTGGCGAGCCGCCTCTAGCATGCGGCCACCACCGCCGGTCGTCGGTGCCCGTAGGGCTCTTCCTCGGACCACTAGGTCCGTACCAGTGGTCTGTTCATCATGCCACCTGCGCCTCTGGCCTTCATTTGGGTATCACCATCCCTTTTAAGGCCTCAAAATTTCATTTCTTCCAATTTTATTGCCCGATCATGAAGAAAGAAAATGTGATGGTGCTCAGGCCATGTTCGTGTTGGTACGCCCCCTCCACGTTTGAGTTTTTAAACATGTGGAGGTTTGGGGATGATATTCCAAAAACAATAATTCAATCATGAATCGAAAACTCATGAAAAATCACTATCTCATAAGAAAGGATGATTTGAAGATCAGCCAGTTCATGGGTTGATCTGTGTTCATCGTTTTGAATAAGAATGGGGAAAACGTTAGATAAACAAACCCCTACCTTGTTTGGCATTCATAGATAAAGCATTCCACCCACAAGGATTCATGATCCATTGGCGTTTGTCACTTCCCGACCATATTCTTCACAAGGAATCGATGTTTATAGCGATCCTTACAGTATTCATCCTTGGATGGGGTCCTTGTTATCGGTTCATCATATAATACTCAGGGATTAATTCTCAACTCCCCAACATGTTTTCATAATAAAATAAAATACACAGTAATATTTCCATTAGGTTGTGAAGTTGTGTTGTCACACTGTTTCATTTACGAAATAATGTATCTATTACGCTTCAATTATACAAGACATTAAGAATATTTCTTTAATGTGCCTCTCCGCCGCACCGTAACATTTTCATCGGCCGCTCAACGTTGCGAATGAAAATAAAATATCATTTTATGTTATTTTATTATTTTCAGAAATGTATGAAAATTAACATTTTCATCCAACCCTTTTCGGTCGAACATAAGACCATTCTAGAAGAATCTCGGCATTCCGAGTTCAATGGTGCCCCAGGATTTTCGATCTGAGCACCAGTTCAAAAGTTAGAAAAAACCCACTCAGACTTGTAGTAATATGAGCTAAAAAAATTCAAAATTCCATTCTAGGCTCACCAGGCCTCGTAATAAAGCGTCGTTAAAGAGTGTTGTCTCAAAATAATTCCATATAACTTAAAAAAAATATATGGAAATTTTGGGACATTACATTTTAAAAATTGGTAATTTATAATAGAATTATAATGGCTTACATATTAGAAATAATAGAAAAAGAACATTCATATTCAATTCATTCTTCCTGGGTTTAACCATGAGTTACTTGTCTTTCTTTACATGAATCTATATTTTCAGATTCATAATGTTTATTATGAAAAATACATTTGGTCACTATAATAGGTTTACCCTCTAGAAAATAAAATTAATCCAACACATAATTCCTTTAAAATTGATTTAATTCTTCATGAATTCCATTAATAAAATTTTATTTAGCTAAATAATTTTCAACATTGGTAGGAACAGAGTCAGCAACAAAGGAATAGTTGGAATAGTATAGCAAAATAGGCTTTCTGGTTTGAATTCCATAGTCTACATTACCAATTAAATATTCAATAGGGTGATCTTTAATATATTTCCATTACCTTCGTTCATTATGAGAAGAGATACTCTCCCCATAAACTAACGTGTTATCATTATCTTGGCCATTATCTTCACCAAAATTAAAGTCTCTAAACTCATAATTTTATATCACAGATTCAGAACCATTATTATTATAATTTTTTTCATTAAACAGAACATTCAATGTGTAAAGTCCCGGAAATTTCCAGGAAAATTTTTTCTTAAATTATTTGGAAAATTAAGAGTCCGCGGTTTGTGACGGAACCTGATTCCGAGACCTGGTGTGCTCGGAATCAATTTCTGAAGTTTTGTTTGGGTACGTTCAGTAAACGTACATGCAGGTTTTTCTATCTTTTGAACCGATTCTCAAAATTGAAATCTGAGGACACCGATGAACTCGCAGTGCCGGTATTTGATTAAGGGGACCTTTACCGCAGTTGTGCTTTATGCAGGTTGAAAGTTAATTTTGGGAATTTTAGTAAACTAAATAAAATTTATGTGTTATATAAATTTTATAAAGGTGGTGGTTAAATCCACCAAAATGAGGTTGGAGGTGGGGCACACACCCCACATAAGCTCCCATGGGAGGATAATGTGTTTTGGGGCCCACACGAGCACCTAACCCCCCTTTTAGCCCCTTAATCCTTTGGACTCCCACATTAAGTGGAGCCTTTCCACTTTCCCCTTATAATGTTGCCAACTCAAGATAATTAATGCCTTTATTAATTATTTTGAGGTGTCTTGATTTCATTTGAATTAATTTGACATGCGTGGAAAGATTATATTTTTGGGGGAAGCCTATTATTATATTGGTCTTGGAAAATATTTGTGGGGGGACTTGGGAGAAAAATCGTGGGGTGGATCTTCATTCTCCAACGAAGAACTCGAGGATGTTTTCTCTCGAAGAAGAAAACCGTTCATCAATGAAGAAAATCTCCAACGAAGAACGCGAAGAACTTCTCCAACGACACTTTCTCTTCTGATGCACCCCGACGTCAATAGAACTGTTGTCCGTATTCCACGATGCCCGACCTCAGTGACGCTCGTGTTCCATGGCTCGTCGACCTGCAACGTCATATACGAGGTAGGGGTGTTGTATAATTTTAAGTGAATAAATAATCTCATTCTTGTTAAATCCTTTGGAATGTCTTCGGCCAACTGTTATCGCCTAACGTGGAGTGCGCGGGCCGAACGAACACGGCCCGACGACCCTATGTTGATCCTTGTTTTTCTCGCAATGTAGGCAGTGACGAAAGATGTAGCGGCGGCTGGAGTTGATGACAATCGAGGGCGATGACGACCGAAGGCGGCAGCTATAACGGCGGCCACGCACCGGCCCGTTAGAGGACCGCGACACCGGGTGCCACGTGGGCGGAGGAGACAGCATCCCGCAACCGGGGCGCTCGGCTGAAGAAGAAACAACTTGTCTCACGACCGTCCGGGCAAAAGAACCACGACGCCTCATGGCGCTGTGCTGTGGAGAACTGCAGGCCGCTTCGGCGGGTCTCTTAAGTGGGCGAACCGGCCAGCCACGTGCCGGCCGGCTGAAGGAACTGTAGCTCCCCCTTGGCGCAACGCTGTTGAGGACCGCAGCCGGCAACCGTAAGCCACTCGAGCCGAACAAACCGGCCAGCTTCGGCCAGCCGGGCAGAGGGGGCGGCACCGATCGGCGCATCCGTTTCAGAAAACGGGGGGCTGCGCCCCCCGCTCTGCTCGGCCAGCTGGACCAGCCGCGGGCCAGGCAGCATCCCACTATTCTGGGCTGCGTCCCACTAGGACGGGCCGTCCAACCCCTCAGCAGGGTTGGACCCACCGAACCGGGTCGGCCCGACCCGCCAGTCCACTAGCCTTGATGGGCTGGGCCCGTTTTTCTTAAATGTGAAAATCTCCAAGACTGCGTGTCCGAACGATGTGCCGTCTGCGGCACTGGGACCCTTGAAAAGAGTTTATCCTTTTGCGATACTTTATGTGATTTTTGGAATACTTTGGAAAACGTTCGGGTTTGGAACGAGCGTAATTTCAACCGGTCCACTGGAACGGTAAAGCGAGTAACTCTCAGAGCGGGCGTCCAATTGACGCGTTGTTTGTCACGTTGCGTTCCTTTTGATAAGATGGAACTTCTGGGTACATTGACTCTGGACTTCATGATAGTTTATGTAACAACCCCTTTGATTGAGGAGCGAACCCTTTTGGAATCGAGCGTGCTGTGTGCGGGAACCCTAGAGTTGGCTTTGATAGTGACGACTAGTGTACTGGAATCCTCTGTGGGTTCAACAGTGACGACCACTGTACTGGGATCCTCCATGGGTTCAACAGTGATGACTACTATTCTTGTATCCTATGTGGGTCTGACAATTTACAGCGATGACTATTGTTCTTGTATCCTTTGTGGGTCCGGCAGTTTGACCTCTATTGTAACACACCTAGATTTTATGAAAAATATTCTCTTAATTTCATCGATGTCTTGTGTTGTATGCTACACCAAAATTAGCTTGTGCTATATGAAAAATAGTATTAGCTTATATTATACGCAAACACTGTTCTTGGCTTCTGTTACACGCAATCGCGACCTTCCTCGATAGCGTGTGTAGTACACAACACCATGTTTCACTAAACAAAGATATATTGTTATAATGTTATTATGGACTAGAAATTATTAATATAATTAACTACATTTTTCATTTTATAACATTATTATTCATCTTACACATTTTCTAGAAAATGGTATGTGAACAAAATAAATTTTTCAGGTAAAATAAGTATTTTTCAAAAAAAATGCAGTTTTGTCTCCATTTGATGGCGCACCAACTTTAAATATAGTTTTTTACATGTTTATAAGTTCAATTTGACAAAATAAAATTCTTATTTGGAATCAGGATATAAAAATTTACTTTGGATAAATTTTTCATATTATTCTGATAACTTTCATATTTTAATGAATAGTAAAAACACGCTATATTTTAATTAAAAACAACCTTTTTCATCGCAATAATTTATATGGTTAAATTATAATACTGAATGGTTTTAAAGTATACATAGAATATAATTTTACCATTTAATATAATGTATGTCATTACAATTAATTTACATCGAATCCATAGGTAAAAACATTTCAATCTTTGGCAATGTTTTAACTTTTAAAACCCGTTTTCTTAACAACGAGATTAATTTTAAATTAATTACTTCAACTTATGTGTTTTAAATTTTGAAAAATGGATTCCATATTTCAAAACAGTGGGTACAAATTATGTTAATAGATTATTTTTATTTTTTTGATATTATGAATAGTAACTACGGTAATTTTTATTTGTTGGATTTAAAGGTAAATTGGATAATTAAGGGTTAAAATAAGATTATAAAATTACCCTAACACCTAAAAAATTTATATTCGATGACTAAATGTTGACCCATATTACCTAAGGGTCAGAATAGATTAATTTTATGGATTTTGACCGTGAAAATAATTTAATTATTATTAAAACCAAAGAAAGTGACAACATGTCACTCTCTTAAATCTTATAAGTATAATAATTTTAATTTAGTGATAAACTTCATGAAACTTCAAACAGGAATAGTCTACAGAAATATAATAAAATTATCTACATCATGTGAATTTATTTATAATTTTTAGGGATTAAATAATTATCATTAAAGGTGACACAATGGTGATGTTGAAATTATTTTATTGATTGAAATATCAAAAAAATGGTTTTAAACATATTAAAATAAATATTATATGAACTATTTAATGTTCTCCACTAATTTTATAGATAAATATGACATTTTATGAATCTATTAAATCTTTTTGTTTGAACATATCTTCTGTGTGGATTATATTTAAATTCAAATAAATGAATAGTGTCAAAATTGACATTGTAGTTATTTTATAAAAATCACCAAAATATTTGAAAATTATAAATTAAAATTTATATGGTCATAAATGTCATAAATATTCCAATTATGGACAATTCACAACACATAATTAATTATTTATAACAATTTAAAATTTAGAATCCTATAACCACAAATAAAATTAAATAGATTAAATAAGTATAAATGAAGTTGATAATGTTTAAAATAAATTATCAACATGTCTAAATTTTATTGGATGATTATATTAAAACCCTATCTCATCTAATTTCTGATTTGAGTCCTTTTGGATGTTTTTAAGTGGGGTTTGAATTTATTATAAATTAATATTTTTGAGGTTTCCAAAGGTGCCCCTCTCCTCCCTTATAAAAGGGAACCTCCTCCCTCTTCTCTTTACACAATTTTGAGCCTTCATGGTCGGCCAAACCCTGCCCATTTCCCTTCTAAACATCCCTAGAAACATTATAGAGGTTCTGGTCTCCTCAAAAGACCAACTCTCGTGCCTTAAGAGGAAGCTTAAAAGAGGTGCGTCGAAGAAGAGGTAATCTCTTATACCGATTCATTAAAGTTTCTTTCATCTTCCGCTTCTTCTTATTTAGTTGTTACATTTTAAATTAATAACATCAGTATCACTAATATACCGTTATGTTATTATAAATATGAAACAACCCTATTTCACCTTCTATCCATCCAACAGAAAGCAAAATCTATAACGATCAATACTTTACATACATTGTTAATACTTCAAAATTGAAGCATACTTATTACAACATATAACAAAACCACGAAAGAACCGTATAGGTATAGTGTCTTTAGAAACTGGGAAACATAAACAACTGGTTCATAAAGCATCAACTTTGCCTCCCACTTATTTCATCATATCTAGAGTCCCTTTTTGGCATATCCTACTTAATAACCTTCTTCCTGACCTGGGGAAATAAAACATACAAAAGGGTGATCTCAAATGCTCAGTAAGGGTAAACAAAAGAAATATCAATCACATCATATTCATAAGAACATAACTTTGGGAAATCTTAACCTGCAAAAGAGAGCATAATTTCATAACATGGGATAAATCATAGTAGTGAAATGTAATCCCAATAATCATAACTTAAAACATGAAACTTTGTGGCCTACACACATAATCATAGATAATCATTTCTTTTTAGTCAAGAATCATTTCCAAGACTATCTTAGTGGACAAAGTCCATTTCTGAACCGAGTTCACTCCTTGTTTCAGTCCTGTTTCACTGAACTGGTATAACCTACCGTTCCAGCCATGTCTTCTCATGAGATATAAAATCTTTACCCAATTCATTGGAGGGAGATATAGGTCCCACCCATCTCATAATGATACCATTCTTATGTGTGCCACAAAATCATAAACCATACATCATAGCATAACCCATATAATAAAAATGGGAATCATAAACATCGTGACATCATAAAAAAACTCATATAAGATAAAGGAATTCATAAAAATAATTCCATCACAACATAATCAAATCAATGTAATAATAGGGATAGAAATATAACCCTATATTATCTTAGATGGAAAATAATTTTGATAAAATACTTGAACTCCATTCTTGAGGAAAATATCCTTTCTACTTGAAAAACATTTTCCTTTCTTAACATGTTATACAATTATAAACTAAAAGAAGTTGATTAAAAATAAACTTGAAAACTTGTAAGGGAAGATTCTTGGAAATAATGTTTTAAAAATCCATTCCTACTGTATAAGTTAAAAAAACATTCTTCTCATACTTTTGTCGGAAAAGTCAAAAAGTACCTCGTACGAAAATCGAAAAAAGATTCCTTTCATATCTTTTACTAAAAACTCACCAATGGGAAAAATTGGATATAAACTATTTTAGAAGGATATAAATATTACATATTGAGGAAACATGGATGTGGATGATAAAATACAACCCTGTAAATTCCAAAATATAAACAATCTCGGATAAAAATGAGATTGTGATATTTCCCTTACCTTAGGTCCGATTTGCTTCGTAAGTGTCCGAACCTTCTGTATAATGATTTAAAGAATGTTATTGAATTATTCCAGAATCATACTTATTGTTATTAGTAATATTTCATTACTACTTGTTATTCGGGTGTTTATTACTTTTTGTTCTTATGCGTGTTTTGTCGAATAAATTCTTATTCTTCTCTTTAGGATATAGATACCTCATTTCCAGAATGGTATTAGTGTAATATATATCATATTCATTCATTCAATTCATTTATATAATCATTATAAAATGAAGATTATGTAGAACGAGTCGCATCACATCGTGGAGACTGTATTCCGTACGTACGCACGAGTGATGATATCGTTCCTATGATCGTGGAATTGTATTGGAGTGTATGTATACTATTTCAGAATCAATATCACTTTATAATAGTCATATATAGTCATTATTTACACCATTATTCCCATCCAAGTAAGGTGGTGGTGGAAAATAGATTACACCACGGCGTGGAGACGGTATTCCGTACGTACGCACGCGTGTTGATTTATTTTTCCGTAGGATGGAAAGATGGTGAAATAGGGTTGTTTCATACTTATAATAAAATATCAGTATATTAGTGATACTGATGTTATTACTTCATAATGAAACAACTAAAGAAGAAGAAGTAGAAAAAGAAATAAAGATGAAAGAATCGGTAACGGACATTACCTCTTCTTTGAAGTGCTTCTTTGAGACCTCGTTTTAGGGCACTAAAATAGGTCTTTGAAGAAGACCAGAACCTCTAGGATGTTTCTAGGGAAGTGGAGAGTATAAATTGGCAGGTTTTGGCCGAGCTTGAAGGCTCAAAGTGGTGTGAGGAAGAGGGGGAGGAGGTGCCCTTTTATAAGGGAGGAGAGGGGCACCTTTGGAATAACTAAAACTATTATTTCATTATAAAGTCAAATTCGGTTTTTAATAGCTCCAAATTGATATATATCGAAGATAAGGTGGGTAGGGGTCGAAATCCTCTCATCCAATAGAATTTAGACAAGTTTAGGTATCAATTTTAACCTTATCATTTAGATTTAACTTTAAGTTAGATAATTTAACTTTTACCGTGTCTTCTTGTTTTATTACACTATAAAGTTAATAAACTTACTATATCAAGCCAAAAGAACCCCAAGTTGTTAATTATTAATATATATAACCTTATCTAAGTCATTTGGCCGAACCTTAGATTTTTAGGAATAATATAACAATTAATAATATAATATTTGTTTTAAAAACTATTTTATGTCAATTTTGACACTATTTAGTAATTGATTTTTGTGAAAATCATAACAGAATGATTAGTTCGAACCAAGTTACTTAAATTAATGATAACATGTCAATATTTCATTAATTGGGTATTTATAACATCCATTATGTCAATATTTCATTAATAAGATAATTACTGCATCATCATTCTGTCATAAATAAATTAAATTATTTAATGTCTATAAATTAAAAATAAAATACCATTATGTAGGAAATATTTTTAGATTTCTAATGAATATTTATAGTCGAATTTATCTTATGTATAACCCCATATTAAAAATTATTTACTTATTAAACTTTGATTTTAACTATTTTAACCCTTCTTTAAATAAATTAATAATAAATGTCCTGATCTAATCCAAGTGCGCCTAAATGGTCATATTTTATTCCTAAGGTTGTTTTTGGTCGAATTACACTTGTCCAATAGAATTAGGACATGTGTTAGGGTAATAATAATATCATTTTTACCCTTAATTACCCTATTTACTTTTAACCGTGGTAAAAAAAAGTAAAAAGTTACTCTCCACCAAAAAATTATTTTCATCTCATTGAACCACATTTTACTTACTGACATCAACCGTGTCTCTCGGATTTTCAAAATTCCACTTACAGAAGTGGTAAAATTAAGTTTTATGAAAAAATCAGCTTTTTAAACTACCACTTAGTGGTTTCACTATTCATCAAAAATTGAAAGTTTTTAGAAAAATACCAAAATTTCACCCTAGGCTAATTTCGATATTCTGAATCCAAAAATGAAATCTATTTTGAAAAATAAAATTTATCAAATTTCGAAAAGTGTTTATTACTATTCATAACTGCTAGTTTTAATAATATTTTAATAGCATATCAGTGTTTAGTGAAACTCGGTAATGCGTATGATGCAAGCTATCGAGGAAGGCTGCGGTTGTGTGTAAAGCAAGCCAATCTAGTGTTAGTGAAAGATTCCTTTGATGATTTATATAACATAAAAACAAAATATTTCACATAAAAGTCTCGGGTGTTACATTCTACCCCCCTTAAAATGAATTTCTCCCTCGAAATTCGTCACTTTGTAACAAACAGATGAGGATACCTCTCCCTCATCATATCCTCAAGCTCCCATGTAGCTTCTTCTAATTGGTGGTTCCTCCATAAAACTTTCACCAATCGAGTGGTCTTGCTTCGTAGGACTTTTTCGCTACGATCCAGAATCTCTATCGGCTGTTCTTCATAAGAAAGATCTTGCTCCAACGGTAAAACTTCTGAGCTAAGTACATGTGAAGGACCAGGTATGTACTTTCTCAGGAGAGATACATGGAACACATCGTGAACTTGAGAGAGATTCAGTGGAAGCACCAATCGGTAAGCTACCTTCCCAACACGATCCAATATTTCGAAAGGACTGATATATGTAGGGCTCAACTTCCCCTTCTTTCCAAATATCATGACTCTCTTCCATGGAGATATTCGTAAGAACACTTTATCACCCACTTCAAACTCTAGGTCTTTTCTTCGGTTGTCGGCATAACTTTTCTGTCGACTCTAAGCTGCTCTTATGTGTTGTTGAATAGATTTGACCTTTTCTGCCATTTCATCAACGAGATCAGGTCCTAATAGCTTTCTTTCCCCAACTTCATCCCAGCAAGTTGGAGTCCTGAATTTCTTTCCATAGAGAGCTTCATAAGGAGCCATCAGAATACTGGAGTGAAAGCTATTATTATAAGAAAATTTCACCAAAGGTAGGTGTTGATCCCAACCACCTTTGAAATCCATAGAGCAAGCTCTCAACATATCTTCTAGAGTTTGAATTGTTCTCTTAGACTAACCGTCTGTCTGAGGATGATAAGCAGTGCTGAAACTCAACTCTGTATCTAGAGTATGCTAAAGACTTCGCCAGAACTTCGAGGTAAATCTCGGATCCCAATCAGATATAATAGAAAGTGTTACTCCATGCAATCTTACCACTTCCTTTACATATATCCTGGCAAGCTGATCTAGAGAGAAATCCTCTCTAATAGCAATGAAGTGTGCAGACTTGGTAAGATGATCAACTATGACCCAGATAGCATTATTGCCTTTGGATGTTTTAGGAAGTCCTGTGACAAAGTCCATAGTGATGTTTTCCCATTTCCATTCAGGTATGGGTAATGGTTGTAACATCCCCTTAGACTTATGTCTCTCAGCTTTAACTTGCTGACAAACCAAGCATCGAGAGACTTATTCAGAAACATCTCTTTTCATGCCATCCCACTAGAAGTACTCTTTCAGGTCTCTATACATCGTCATGCTTCCAGGATGAATAGAGAATGAAGTACTATGAGCCTCATCCAGCAGCTCCTTCTTTAATTCGGGGATGGGAGGAACACAAACCCGATTCCTGAACTTTATTATCCCATCACAATCAAGGTTGAATTCAGGAACATTTCTCACCTTCTTTTGTAACTTGACATCTTCTTTATGTGCCTCGTTAATATTCACATGTATAGATGGTTGAGCATTCATTTGAGAAAGATAATATTTTTCCCCTTCCATTAAAATTCCAAGATCCATCCTTTGTAAATCCATAAATATTGGATCTTTTGTGATCCTCATCATGGATAAGCTAGCATGGTCTTGTCGACTTAATGCATCTGCCACCTTGTTTGATTCCCCAGGGTGGTAATGAATTGAGCAGTCGTAATCCTTAATCAGTTCTAACCATCTTCTTTGGTGCATATTCAGCTCCTTTTGTGTGAAAATATACTTTAAACTTTTATGATTAGTATAAATGTCACACCTTTATCCATAAAGATAATGCCTCAAAATCTTTAATGCAAACATTACCACAGCTAACTCCAAATCATGTGTTGGGTAATTTTGCTCATGGATTTTCAACTGTCGTGAGGCATAAACTATCACCATATCATTTTGCATAAGAACACACCCCAATCCCTTCTTGGATGCATCACTATAGATCACAAACCTTTCTCCACTACAAGGAAATGTGAGAACAGGTGCACTGGATAACCTTCTTTTCAACTCCTTGAAATTATCTTCACATTCTTCCATCCAAACAAACTTAACTCCTTTCCTAGTCAACTTGGTGAGTGGATTAGATAATCGTGAAAAATCTTTCACAAAACGTCGATAATATCCAGCCAAACCAAGAAAACTTCGGATCTCAGTTACTGTTGTTGGTCTCGACCATCTTTCAATAACCTCTGTTTTTGCTAGATCCACAGATATCCCCACTTTTGAGATTATGTGACCCAAAAATGAAACTTTTTGAAGCCAAAATTCACACTTGGTAAATTTTGCATAAAGCTTCTCCTTTCTCAGGGTCTTCAATATAATCCTCAAGTGATGTTAATGTTCTTCCTTGCTCTTTGAATAGACAATAATATCGTCTATAAAGACTACCACAAATTGATCATGATAGTCTCTAAAGACTCTATTCATCAGATCCATGAAGATAGCAGGGGCATTAGTAAGACCAAATGGCATTACTATAAATTCATAGTGTCCATCTCTTGTACAGAAAGTTTTGTTTGGTATATCCTCCCTTTTGACCCTTAATTGATGATACCTTGAACAAAGATCAATATTGGAAAGGTATTGAGCTCTGCGTAGTTGGTCAAATAAGTCATCAATGCATGGGAGAGGATATTGTTTCTTGATAGTGATCTTGTTAAGTTCTTGATAATCAATGAAGAGTCTCATTGATCCATCTTTCTTCTTAACAAATAGAACAGGTGCTCCCCAAGGTGACACACTAGGGCGTATGAATCCCTTATCAAGATTCTCTTGGAGTTCCTTCTTCAATTCCTGCAACTCAATTGGGGCCATTCTATAAGGTGTATTTGAAATAGGCAAAGCACCCAGTACGAGTTCTATTGAAAACTCAACTTCACGATTTGGTGGAAGACCCGATAATTTCTCCGGAAAGACATCATCAAACTCCCATACAATGGGAATATTCTTAATCGTGAGTTTCTCACCAACCATTTGAGATAAATAACCTTCATTTAGTGGAATCAAGACCCATAAGGTAGAAGGAATATCCACTGGAAGGTTATGTTCATCCTTGCATTGATAGATGATCATAGATTGATCTGGAATATGAAATGTGACTTCCCTTCTTTGGCAATTGATATGAGCTCCATATAAAGAAATACAATCCATGCCAATCATCACATCAAATTCCACTATAGGAAGGATCACAAGATTTGCAGGAAGCACTTTCCCACAAACTTCGATCGGAGAAGAATTATAAACTTTTGATGCGACTGTTGTACCATTAGGTGTTGTCACAGCTATCTCAACATCTAATTGTTGAGGTAATACGGTGATACCCTTAGAAAATTCTTCAGAAATAAAAGAGTGGGTGGATCCAGAATCAAATAAAACATTTGCTACTTTAGAGTGGATGGTAAGTGTACCTTTCACCACATCGTTATCGTACTCCACATCACTGATAGAAATTGCATGTGACATTCCTTTTTCTTTAGCCTTAAGAGTTTGTTGACGTCGACCATAATCATCAACCCTTGGATTAGGGCATTTATTGGAATAATGTCCCATCTCCTTGCACTTGAAACATTGAAGTGTAGTAGGTTCATTCTGTGTATCCCTTCCTTTGTTTGCATCATTAGACATCTTCTTCCCATCATTGCGGCATTCAAATGCCTGATGACCTTCCTTTCCATATTTGAAACATTTACTTGTCCCTTTAAGACAACTCCCTCCATTTTTCTTTCCACACATTGAGCATAAGGGAAAGCTCATCTTCTTTTCAATGTGCTCTTTATATTTTCCTTTGAATTCCATTTTCCTCTTCTTATCAAACCCATATGACTGATGGGTTACTCCAATCTCCATCTCAACTTTGAGAGCACATCGAACGATTTCCTCGTAGCTATTGAAGTCCCTTATGGCTAAGGCCCATCGAAGACTTGGTTTTAAGCCACTAAAGAATTGATCGATCTTACTCTCAGGTTGGATAATAATACCAGAAGCGTACCTTGCAAGTCATGTAAAATTTGCTTCATAGGTACCAACAGATTCATCATCCTTTTGCTTCAGTTCAAGAAACTCTTTCTCCATCTTTGTTCGGAGAATACGAGGGAAGTACTTATTGAAAAATAAGTTCTCAAACTCGTCCCATTCCATGGACTCAATTTCATCCCTTTGCCTCGTATTCTTAATAATATTCCACCATTGATCAGCATCACCTCCCAAATGATACACTGCTAAGATGACTTTATCATTCTCAGAACATTGATGAACTGAAAATATCATTTCAGTAGTACTAATCCATTGTTCAGAAACTAATGGATCAGTAGACCTGCTGAATGAAGGTGGATGTTGTCTCATGAAGGATTCAACACAATGTTGCTCCTTCCTTTGCTCGTTTGGAAGTCCTACATGATTCATAGATTGAGAAAGTTGTGTGAGCATGGCTACAAGATTTTTCATTCTAGCTCCCATAACATTTGGTTGCTCAGGGGGACAATCATTGCATTGCCCGTCGCATTCCGCATTAACACGGTTCCTTCGGGTTCCAGCCATTGACTAAAACCAAGAAGAATAGTGTGAGCAACACTAATTATAATAGGAAAACCACATAATCAAGAATAAAATTTCACACTTAAGGTCTTATCCTAGGTTATTCATGGCCATTTCTAAAACACTAAGATTTTGTTCTATGCTTAGACTTATCCTTAGGGTTCTTACTAAGTCTTTCACATCCTAGTTTCCAAAGGTTGACAATACATTTCCTCTGATACCAACTATAACGACCCATACTTTACATACATTGTTAATACTTTAAAATTGAAGCATACTTATTACAACATATGACAAAACCAGGAAAGGACCGTATAGGTATAGTGTCTTTAGAAATTGGGAAACATAAACAACTGGTTCATAAAGCATCAACTTTGCCTCCCACTTACTTCATCATATCTATAGTCCCTTTTTGGCATATCCTACTTAATAACCTTCTTCCTGACCTGGGGAAATAAAACATACAAAAGGGTGAGCTCAAATGCTCAGTAAGGGTAAACAAAAGAAATATCAATCACATCATATTCATAAGAACATAACTATTGGAAATCTTAACCTGCAGAAGAGAGCATAATTTCATCACATGGGATAAATCATAGTAGTGAAATGTAATCCCAATAATCATAACATAAAACATGAAACTTTGTGGCATACACACATAATCATAGAGAATCATTTATTATTAGTCAAGAATCATTGCCAAGACTATCTTAGTGATCAAAGTCCATTTCTGAACCGAGTTCACTCCTCGTTTCAGTCCTGTTTCATTGAACCCGTATAACCTACCGTTCTAGCCATGTCTATCTCATGAGATATAAAATCATTACCCAATGCATTGGAGGGAGATATAGGTCCCACCCATCTCATAATGATACCATTCTTATGTGTTCCACAAAATCATAAACCATACATCATAGCATAACCCATGTAATAAAAATGGGAATCTTAAACATCGTGACATCATAAAACAACTCATATAAGATAAAGGAATTCATAAAAACAATTCCATCACAACATAATAAAATCAATGTAATAATAGGGATAGAAACAGAACCCTATATTATATTAGATGGAAACTAATTTTGATAAAATACTTGAACTCCATTCTTGAGGAAAATATCCTTTCTACTTGAAAAACATTTGCCTTTCTTAACATGTCATACAATTTTAAACTAAAAGAAGTTGATTAAAAATAAACTTGAAAACTTGTAAGGTAAGATTCTTGGAAATAATATTTTAAAAATCCATTCCTGCCGTAGAAGTTAAAAAAACATTCTTCTCGTACTTTTGTCGGAAAAGTCAAAAAGTACCTCGTACGAAAAATGACAAAAGATTCCTTTCATATCTTTTACTAAAAACTCACCGAAGGGTAAAATTGGATATAAACTATTTTAGAAGGATATAAATATTACATATTGAGGAAACATGGATGTGGATGGTAAAATACACCCCAGTAAATTCCAAAGTATAAACAATCTCGGATAAAAATGAGATTGTGATATTTCCCTTACCTTAGGTCTGATTTGCTTCATAAGTGTCCGAACCTCCTGTATAATGATTTAAATTATGTTATTGAATTATTCCAGAATCATACTTATTGTTATTAGTAATATTTCATTACTACTTGTTATTCGGGTGTTCATTACTTTTTGTTCTTATGCATGTTTTGTCGAATAAATTCTTATTCTTCTCTTTAGGTTATAGATACCTCATTTCCAGAATGGTATTAGTGTAATATATATCATATTCATTAATTCGATTCATTTATATAATCATTATTAAATGAATATCATGTAGAACGAGTCACATCACATCGTGGAGACGGTATTCCGTACATACGCATGAGTGATGATATCGTTCCTATGATCGTGGAATTGTATTGGAGTGTATGTATACTATTTCAGAATAAATATAACTTTATAATAGTCATAAATAGTCATTATTTACACCATTATACCCATCCAAGTAAGGTGGTGGGGTAAAATAGATTACACCACGGCGTGGAGACGGTATTCCGTACGTACGCACGTGCGGTGATTTCTTTTTCCATAGGATGGATAGATGGTGAAATAGGGTTGTTTCATACTTATAATAACATATCAGTATATGAGTGATACTGATGTTATTACTTTAAAATTAAACAACTAATGAAGAATAAGTGGAAGAAGAAATAAAGATGAAAGAATCGGTAACAGACATTACCTCTTCTTTGAAGTGCTTCTTTGAGACCTCCTTTTAGGGCACTAAAATAGGTCTTTGAAGAAGACCAGAACCTCTAGGATGTTTCTAGGGAAGTGTATAGGAGAAATTGGCAGGGGTTGGCCGAGCTTGAAGGCTCAAAGTGGTGTGAGGAAGAGGGGGAGGAGGTGCCCTTTTATAAGGGAGGAGAGGGGCACCTTTGGAATAACTAAAAATATTATTTTATTATAAAGTAAAATTCGGTTTTTAATAGCTCCAAATTGATATATTTAGAAGATAAGGTGTGTAGGGGTCGAAATACTCTCATCCAATATAATTTATACATGTTTAGGTATCAATTTTAACCTTATCATTTAGATTTAACTTTAAGTTAGATAATTTAACTTTTACCGTGTTTTCTTGTTTTCATACACTATAAGGTTAATAAACTTACTATATCAAGACAAAAGAACCCCAAGTTGTTTATTATTAATATATATAACTTTATATAAGTCATTTGGCCGAACCTTAGATTTTTATAAATAAAATAAAAATTAATAATATAATATTTGTTTTAAAAACTATTTTATGTCAATTTTGACACTATTTAGTAATTGATTTTTGTAAAAATCATAACAGAATTATTAGTCCGAACCAAGTTACTTAAATTAATACTAACATGTCATATTAACCTAGAAAAGTAGTTTAATTCATAAAAAGTCTCATATTACATTTATTTGGGTATTTATAACATCAATTATGTCAATATTTCATTAATAAGATAATTACTTCATCATCATTGTGTCATAAATAAATTAAATTATTTAATGTCTAAAAATTACAAATAAAATAAAATTATGTAGGAAATCGTTTTATATTTATAATGAATATTTATAGTCGAATTTATCTTATGTATAACCCCATATTAAAAATGATTACTTATTAAACATTGATTTTAACTATTTTAACCCTTCTTTAAATAAATTAATAATAAATGTCCTAATCTAATCCAAGTGGGCCTAAATGGTCATATTTTATTCCTAAGGTTGTTTTTGGTCGAATTACACTTGTCCAATAGAATTAGGACATGTGTTAGGGTAATAATAATATAATTTTTACCCTTAATTACCCTATTTACTTTTAACTGTGGTAAAAAATGTAAATAGTTACTATTCACCAAAAAAATTATTTTCATCTCATTGAACAACATTTTACTTACTGGAATCAACTGTGTTTCTCGGATTTTTGAAATTCCACTCACAGAAGTGGTAAAATTATATTTTATGAAAAATTCAGTTTTTTTAACTACCACTTAGTGGTTTCACTATTCATCAAAAATTGAAAGTATTCAGAAAAATACCAAAATTTCACCCTAGGATAATTTCGATATTCCGAATCCAAAAATGAAGTCCATTTTGAAAAATAAAATTTATAAAATTTCAAAAAGTGGTTATTACTATTCATAACAGCCAGTTTTAATAATATTTTAATAGTATATCATTGTTTAGTGAAACTCGGTATTGCGTAAGATGCAAGCTATCGAGGAAGGCCGCAGTTGTGTGTAAAGAAAGCCAAGACAATGTTAGTGAAAGATTCCTTTGATGATTTATATAAAATAAAAACAAAATATTTCACATAAAAGTCTCGGGTGTTACAAAATCACCGCGCGTGCGTACGTATGAAATACCGTCTCCACGCTGTGGTGTAATCTGTTTTTCCACAACCACCTTACTTGGATGGGTATAATGGTGTAAATAATAACTATATATAGTTATTATAAAATCATACTAATTCTGAGATATTATATCGTCCACTCCAATTCAATTCAATAATTATCGGAATGATATCATCGCTCGTGCGTATGTACGGATTACCGTCTCCACAACGCGATGAGATTCACTGTCCATGTTAACCACTCAAGAATGATTATAAAGTATATATAATGATTAATAATGAAGTATATTACATGATAAAGCCACTGTATTTATGTTTATATATATATATATGTCATCTACTTACTTCCAGTCAAGTTAATAAGGAAAGGAAAACCGCGTTCATGCGTACGTACGACCTACCGTCTCCATGAACGGTGTATTTCATTTAATTTATCTATCTATTATATAAATATATATACTGAATATATATGATAAATAAATCATTATTTACATTCAGGAAGTAATTAAATCGTGATATAAGTAATAATAATATCAATAACAACAAGTCCAAACACGTACGATAAATAAAACGATTTTACCCCAAACGCTGCTTTAACATGGAATTTACAAAAGAATGGGTAATATAAATTCATAAGTGAACAATATATGATATCATAAAAATGAATATGATTCTGTAATAAGTCAATGATATTATTTAAATCCATATACAGGAGGTTCAGATATGTATGAAGCATATCATACCAAAGGTAAGGGATAACTTTTTCAATCTCATTTTTATCCGAGATTGTTTATTCGTAAGTGTTTAATGGGGTTATATTTATCATAATGTCCCTATTTTCAAAAAATGGTTTCATGTATGTTTAAATCCCTTTTTACCCATTTTTTACTTTTACTACATGTTATGTAAGGAAACTTTCTTGTTTTACCATACAAGTTACTTTTTGAATTTTTTGAAAAAAGTATGAGAAAAATGTTTTTTTAACTTATACGACATGAACAGATTTTTACGATTTCATAATGCCTAATCTTCAAGAAGCTTCCTCTATAATATTTCATGAATATTTTCAACAAAATCCTTTTCTTTTAAAATTTCATCGTATTTCGTGAAAAGAAATTGATTTCAAAAAAGAAAGGGTATTTTCCTCAAGAATTCATTTCATGTGTTTTATCAAAACTGTTTTCCATCTAAGATGACATTATTTAATATTTGTATGTATCAAGTATAATTTCTCTATGATTTACATTGTTTCACCTTTCTTATGATGAAATGATATCCATTTGTTTTATATAGATTATGTTATTATGTGATGATGTTTATGAAACCCATTTTATTATTGGGTAATGATGAATGATTTGTGTTTATGTTGTGGAACAATAAGAATGGTTTCATTGTGAGATGGGTGGGACTTATATCTCCCTATAATTCATTGGGTAAAGATTTATATCTCATGAGATAGACATGGCTGAAATGGTATGTTAATCTGGTTCAGTGATACAGGACTGGAACAAGGAGTGAACTTGATTCAGAAAGGGACTTTGTCCACTAAGATGGTCTTGGAAGAAATGCCTTGGCTACTATGGAAATCATATCATGTGCTTAAAGGTTTTCCACAGTTACATGTTTTATTTTCATTCTATTTTATCATTATTGATTTTTCTTTATGATATATGCCTTACATACTTCCAGGATTTATATCTTCGCTCAAGATTTTGGGGTTTAGATTTTATGTTCATGTTTTATTTTCATTCAAATGTTTATGGATTATTTTATGTTCCCTATGTTTACCCTTACAGAGCATTTGAGCTCACCGTTTTTATGTTTTCTTATCCCCAGGATATAAAGAAAGGTTTTAGGTAAGAAACAAAAGTGGGAGATATTTATGGGAGATGTTCAAGATCTTTCACCATGATTAGAATATTATGTTCTGCATTTCCAAAGACACTAAACTGTTATGATCCTTGAGTGTTGGTTTTTGTTATGTATTAAGTATTCAGAAAAAGTAATGTAATGTCCAAATACGTCAGGTTTGGGGACTCTACATCTGTACTTGTATCCTGTGTGGGTCTGATAGAGTTGCTGGTCTTGTATCCTATGTGGGTCTGACAGCTCATCCGGTCTTGTATCCTTTGTGGGTCCTATAGCTTAGATGAATCAGTGACTACACCTGATCATCTCTATCTCTATACGAAAGATATATACCTGTGTGATCTAAGTCTTAACATTCAATCACTATCATCAATCTGATTGACTTTACTTCCTGTGTGGACTGGATTGTGCTTGGGCTCGAGAGTTGGAGTCGAACTGAGATTGATAACTTAGGTATATGTATGGTCATATACCTAAGTCGGGTTGGTTGATACATTGTGTTGTATCTTTCTTATATTGCTTATCCTTTGTGGATATAGAGAGACCTCGTGGGTCTCGGGGTCCCTACTGAGTATTGTATACTCGCCCCTGCACGGGCTATGCCCGCACTTCGTTGTGTTGGATGCAGATGACAGATAGTGTTGACGGAGGCCGAGAGTGTACCAGGACTAGACGGTACCCGAAGGAGGACCACACGGTGAGACGGTACACGGAGCAGAACGATAGATGTGGATTCTTGAGGTGGACATCTTTACCTACCCTTCTGGTAGGATACTCGATGGGCGTTCCAGGAGCTATAATTTTTCGTTCTTGTCCCTTTTTCATTTGTACTTGCTTTCTGTTGTACATGTACTTTACTAGTGGGCTTGTATTTCTGGCCCCTTTACTTTCAGCACTACTTTTTGTGTACAGTATTCACTTAGTGTTTAATTCTTGCTGCATACTTGTTGTGTTTGTTTACTTTGATAAATGCAATGCCTTCCCAGCTTAGGGAATTACACCTTTGGTTTTAGTCGCCAGCCCCTAGCCTATGGAAGGCGGGCTTGGGGTAGTCACAGCATGGGCCCTAAGGACGGGTCGTCGCAAATTGGTATCAAAGGAGTTGATTCTACCACATAACTTAGGACTCTGATCTGTATTACTGTGAAGCAATGGTGTTAAGAGTATTGAGTGTGGTTTTAAGTCCAAGGAGTCCACTGTTGGTGCGGTGGCCGATGTATCCATACACTAGGACCCTGACTTATAATTTTTGAATCATTGCACGGAAACACTGATTGTGTGTGTGTTTCAAGAGTTTCCTTTTTGGTATCTTTGAGTCAGCTCACCAGGTATAACTTATTGACCATGGAACACCTGTTACTTATTAGGATGCCACTGCGAAGACAGCCAGCTAGGGTTCCCGAGAGAGAGTACACAATGACGGCCCACCGAGTGATGAGGATCTGGTGCAGGGCCCTCATACTATGTTGTCACCTTCAGGTGGTGGACCCTCAACGCCATCACCCATTGGGCTATAGATGACACCAGCCACACTGGTGGATGGTGCATGCCAACTAAGCGTGTTTCATGAGTTATAGCGGTAGAGGCCTCCGAGGATTCGAGGCAAGACATATTCCCAGGCAGGAGAGGACTGGATGGAGCCGATTACTGGAGTTTTCTACCTAGTTGAGACACTAGTAGAGAAGATGTTGATCTTAACTACTAATCGTTTTCAATGAGTGACCATGAGGATGGTCCGCATAATGATGATGTTTCGGTACTTGGACTATTTTCCAAGATGGTATCTTCGGGCAGTGTCCAACTACATAATTTCCCATTAGTCAGCAGACACTACCGGCAGTATTGGTAGAGGACACTTATAGGATTAGTGCCTTACAAGTGTTTCAACACCAGATATCCCTCAAGTTCTGAGGCAAGCCTAACCCACAAGTGGCTGAGGACTGGCTTGAGGAGGTGGATGAGAGTTTTCTAGAGCTTATATATCTTTGGAAGGACGACATGTTGGTAGCAGAGTATTCATCGAGGCATACCGATCTGTCATGGTACTTGATAAATGTTATTCGATCAGTGCTTTAGAGCTAGGACCTCTGAATGAGGAGACTTTATGGATATCTGAGCCATTACATTTTCCTCTATGCATTCCTACTTTTGTTAGGGTGCTAGAGAGAACCATTGTGGTTGAATGTTCATTGGCTGAGCAGATACAGCCAGTGAATGTTAATAATTGGAAGGCTAGAAATTGGCATCAGTCTTAGAGATGTGAGCCTGTAAATTGTTTCGAGAAGATGAAGTGTTAAGGAAAGATGAATCTTCAGGGAAGTAGACATGGAAGCCAAGCCAGGAGAGCAGCATGAGATGGTGAACATTTCGACATGTTACAACCACCCACCTTTGTAGTCCCCACTAGGTTCATAGAGCTGAAGGGCTGGGGAAAAGAGTAGCTGCATGCGGTCAAAGAGTGTGACCCAAGGCATCTAATAATGATTTGATATATGGTCTGTGTATACTGATGGCTGTCGTATCAAGAGAAATAGATATCAATCATTCCTCCCTTCCACGAATCTTGTCCCATACGTAGATTTTCCGGTTAATCCGTTGACTTGATCCTCACATCTGGAGATACTTTTGGGAGGATTGTTGATAATCACTGTTACGCCGATAGTGTGATATGACCCTTGAGGTCAACGATCTGGTTGGAACCTCTTGGTGGGAGCGTCAAGGCCTTACAATGCTAGTTTGGGTATGGACTGGGAAACCATAGTTCAAACACAGATTGACTGTATTAGGGAAAAAAGTTGTGGTTTATCTACAATGTTGGGATGGGGTTTTACTTGGTCGGTGAAGAGGAAAACCCAAGAATCACATGATGGAATCATAGATAAGAGGGTTCGGTTAAACACTCATGTGTTGGCCAGTCTTCTACAGAGTTGCAACACTACTTTCAGCGTCGACGAAGAAGGAGTATCACTTCGTATGGTCAGTGAGATGCCAGCAGAGCTTTCAGGAGATGAGGTAGAGATAGACTGGTGTGCCCATATTGAGTCTATCAGAGGAGGGCATTGGGAACATAGTTTACTACGACGCGTCTGGGACCGGAATCGGGTGTGTCCTGATGCAAGAGTGAGCAGTGATAGAATATGGTTCACGTGAGTTGAGACAGCACGAGCAGAACTACGCTACCCATGACCTGAGTTAGCAGTAGTAGTCTTCGCCTTGAAGATGTGGCATCACTATCTGATGGGTGGGTTCTTTACAATCTACTATGACCACCAGAGTCTCATGTACATCTTCTCGCAGAAGGACCTAAACCTGAGATATCGATGATGGCTCGAGTTCCTCCAAGACAATTACTTCGAGACAATCTATACTTATAGGAAGGGGAACATTGTAGCAGATGCTCTCTGTAGGAGATCGGGCATTCAGTTGTTGGGAGAGACGACATAACAGATAGCCTTGTTTCAGATATCCTTTGTGGATAGAGATGGAGTAGCCTTTCTTCAGTCTCTCATAGTCACTCCTCCACTTCTTCATCGAGTCAGAGAGGCACAATGTGGGGACGTTGACTGTGAGATGCAACATGCTTAGATATACACAGGGAAGGCGCCTGATGTATTTTCTAAAGGAGGGGAGCATGTCATCCTCTTCGGAGGATGTGCCATTGTACCAGTTGCACTATAGGAGGAGGTGCTGAGGGAGTTACACACTTTCCCTCTAGTGGTATATCCAGGAGTGTCGAAGATGTAGTAGGACCTTAGACAACAACACTGGTGGCCGGGTATGAAGAAGGTGGTAGCAGAGTTCATCTCTCAATGAATCACTTGTCAGCAGGTGAAGGTAGAGAACTATGTACGAGCAGGCTTGGTATAGCCCTTAGAGGTCCCAGTCTGGAAGTGGGACAGGATATCCATGGATTTCGTGAAGGGGCTTCCACATACATCCAGAGGACATTACTCTATCTGGGTGATTGTAGACCGACTCACCAAGTCATCCCACTTCCTACCGATCAGAGAGCAGGGCTTAGTGGAGATCTTGGGATGCCTCTACATTCGAGAGATCATACGGATTCATGGTGTACCATCGACTATCATCTCCGATCGAGATACTCGTTTCACTTCTCGACTATGGAAGGGGTTACAGGTGGCTTTTGGGAAACATCTTCTCTTGATCACCACCTTCCATCCTCATATGGATGGTCAGACTTAGAGGAGCATTCAGACTCTTGAGGACATGCTTCGTGCATGTGTCCTTGAATTTGGTCACAGTTGGGAGGATCACTTACCCTTGGTGGAGTTTGCGTACAACAACAGCTACCACTCCACCATCGGGATGGAACCTTACGAGACACTGTACGGCCGACCTTGAAAATCAACTCTATGCTGGACCGACCTAGGGGAGTCATCACTTGTAGGACCTGAAATGGGGCAGGCTATGGCAGAAAAGAAGAAGATCATCCAGGAACGGATGATGACTGCACAGAGCAAATAGAAGTCCTATGCTTATAGGAGACAGAGACCATTGGAGTTCGAGGATGGCGACCACGTTTTCCTACGGGTCTCACCATGACGAGGTCTACGGAGATTTGGATGGTGAGGAAAGATATCCCTGCGCTTCATCAGGTCATTCTAGGTCCTCAGAAGAGTAGGTGAGTTGGATTACCGGTTGGCCCTTCCACCTTAGTTGCACCAGGTGCATGACGTCTTCTGCGTATCTTAGCTGAGGAGATATGTGCATGACCCATCCCACATCATCGACCACAGTGAGCTGGACATCGATGATGGGGCGACATTCACGGAGGTCTTAGTGGAGATCGAGGATCGACATGAGCGGGTCCTATGTGGATGTTCGATTCCTCTGGTGCGCATTCTCTGGAAGAATGGGAACCTCCAGGAGAGCACATGGGAGTGGGAGACTCATATGTGTTCTTAGTACCCCCATTTGTTTCCCTAGTGTGTGTTGTAGCTTTACGGGGATGTAAATCCCTGAGGGGGGGGGGGGGGTAATGTAAATACCCTGAAATTTCCAGGATATTTTTTTCTTAAATTCTTTGGAAAATTAAGAGTCCGCGGTTTCTGACGGAACCTAATTCTGAGGCCCGGTGTGCCTGGAATCAATTTCTGATGTTTTTTTCGAGTACGTTCAGTAAACGTACGTGCGATATTTTCAATCTTTTGAACTGGTGCTTGGAATTGAAATTTGAGGACACCGATGAACTCGCACCTCCGGTATTCAATTAAGGGGACCTTTAGAGCAGTTACATTTTATGCAGGTTGAAAGTTAATTTTGAGAATTTTATTAAACTAAATAAAATTTATGGGTTATATAAATTTTATAAAGGTGGTGGTTAAATCCACCAAAATAAGGTTGGAGGTGGGGCACACGCCCCACAGAACCTCTAATGGGTGGATAATGTTTTGTGGGTCCCACACGAGCGCCTAACCCCCCTTTTAACCACTTAAACCTTTGGACTCACACATTTAGTAGAGCCTTTCCACTTTCCCCTCATAATTTGTCCAACTCAAGGATAATTAATGCCATTATTAATTATTTTGAGGTGTCTTGATTTCATTTGAATCAATTTTAAATGCATGGAAAGATTATATTTTTTGGGGAAGCCTATTATTATATTGGGCTTGGAAAATATTTGTGGGGGGACTTGTGAGAAAACTCTTGGGGTGGAACTTAATTCTCCAACGAAGAACATGATAAAGTTTTCTCTCGACGAGGAACACCGTTCTTCAAAGAAGAACATCTCTGATGAAGAATGTGAAGAAATTCTCCAACGACGCTTCCTCTTCGGACTCACCCTGACGTCAATGGAATCGTCGTCCGTATTCGGAGGTGCCCGACCTCCACGACGCTCATCTTCTGCAACTCGTTGACGTGCAAAGTCATATACAAGGTAGGGATTTGAATAATTTTAAATGAATAAATTCTCTCATTCTTGTTAAATCCTTTGTAATGTCTTCGGCCAACTGTTATCGCCTAACGTGGAGGGTGCAAGACGAATGAACACGGCCCGACGACCCTCCATTGATCCTTGTTTTTATTCACAATGGAGGCAGTGATGGAAGAGGTGGCAGTGACCAGAGTTGACCATGATCGGTGGCGGTGATGATTGAAGGCAGCGGCCGCAACAGTGGCCGCGCGCCGGCCCATTAGAGGACCACAGCCCTGGGTGCCGCACCGGCGGAGGAGACTGCGGCCCGCAACTTGGCTGCTCGGCTGAAGAAGAACCTGGTGATCTCATGACCAGTTGGCTAAAGCTGGCCGGGCTGGAGAACCGTGATGCCTCATGGCGCCACGCTACGGAGAACTGCGGCCTGCTTCTGCGGGCTGCTTTGGCGGGTGAATTGGTCGGCCGCCTGTCGACTGGGGTGAAAGAACTGCGGCGCCCCCTTGGCACCGTGCTGCGGAGGACCGCGGCCCGCAACTGCGGGCTGTTGGAGCCAGAAAAATTGGAAGGCTTCGGCTGGCTGGGCAGGAGGGGCGGCGCTGCTTGGCACTGCCATTTTGGAAAACCGGGGGGCCGTGCCCCCTGCTCCGCTCGGCCAGCTGGCCGAGCCGCGAACAGCCACGGGCTGGGCCACCCTTGTGCTGGCTGGGACGCGCCCCGCAGGGCCGGGCCGCATCCCTCTGAGCCAGGTTGCCTCCCACTAGGCCGGGCCGCACCCCATCAGGCCGGGCCGACCCCTAAGGTGTGTGGGACCCGCCGAACCGGGTCAGGCCGACCCGCCAGCCCACTGGGCTTGACGGGCCAGGTCCGTTTCGCTTAAATGCGAATATCTTCAAGACCGCGCATCCGAACGATGCGCCGTCTGTGGCACTGGGACCCTTGCGACGAGTCGGTCCATTTTATATACTTTAAGTGAGTTTCAGAAAACTATAGAAAACGTCCAGGTTTGGAATGACCATAATTCCAACCGGGCCCCTAGAACGGAAAAGCCGGTGACTCTCAGACTGGGCGTCCGATTGACGCACCGTCTGTCACGTTGGGTTCCATTTGATAAGACAAAAATTCAGGGTACATCAAATCTGGAATTCGTGATAGTTTATGTAACGAACCCTTTGCTTGAGGAGAGGACCCTCTCGGAATAGAGCGTGCTGTGTACGGGAACCCTAGAGCCGGCTTCGACAATGACGACTGCTGTACTGGGATCCCCCGTGGGATTGACAGCGATGACTACTGTTCTTGTATCCTGCGTGGGTCCGATAGTTTACAGTGATGACTACTGTTCTTGTATCCTATATGGGTCCGACAGTTTGACCTCTATACCTGTATCCTGTGAGGGTTTGACAGAGTAGCTGGTCTTGTATCCTGTGTGGGTCCGACAGCTTAGTTGGTCTTGTATCCTCTGTGGGTCCTACAGCTTAGATGAATCAGTTACTACACTTGATCATCTCTATCTCTATAATAACGATATATACCTATGTGAGATGAGTCTTGACTTTCAATCATTATCATTGATGTGATTGACTTTACTTTATGTGTGGACTGGATTGTGCTTGGGCTCGAGAGTTGGAGCCAAACTGAGATTGATAACATAGGAATATGTATGGGCATATACCTAAGTTGGGTTTTTTTGATACTTTTTGTTGTATCTTTCTTCTTTTGCTTATCCTTAGTGGATATTGAGAGACTTCTCGGGTCTCGAGGTCCCTACTGAGTATTGTATACTCACCCCTGCATGGGTTATGCCCGCACTTTGTTGTGTTGGATGCAGACGATGGACAGTGTTGACGGAGGCCGAGAGCGAGCTAGGACCAGATGATACCCGGAGGAGGACCACACGACGAGACGGTGCACGGAGTGGACCGATAGACGTGGATTGCTGAGGTAGACATCTGTACCTACCCTTCAGGTAGGATACTCGACGGACGTTCCAGGAGCAACACTTTTTTTGTTGTTGTCCCTTTTTCAGTTGTACTTTCTTTCTGTTGTACCTATACTTTACTGTTGGGCTTGTATTTCTGGCCCCTTTACATTCAGCACTACATTTTGTGTACAGTATTCACTTAGTGTTTACTTCCTGTTGCATACTCTGTTGTGTTTTTTTACTTTCATAAAGGGAATGCCTTCCCAGCTTAGGGAATTACGCCTCTGGTGCTAGTCACCAGCCCCTGGCCTATGGAAGGTGGGATTGGGGTAGTCATGGCATGGTCCTCGAGGACGGGTCGTGACAAAATGATTCTTCAAAAATGAATGTTTTCGTATTGAAAACTATATAATATTTACTATAATTGGGAAATCATAAAAATATCCATTCATCCGATTTGGAGTCAAATTTTCCGAAATCAGCTTTTGTATTTAAGATACACACATTATATACAAACACGATAAAATAAAAAAAAAATTAGGTTTAAAACCATTTAAAATTTCAAAAGGGGTCCTATTTAGAAAATTTCATATTGAATCTCTATTTAAAAGACGGAAATATTTTTTTACATCTTCTACCCAAAATTATCTAGGAACAGTAAATTCCATTTTCATAGACCATGTCATTTCTTGAAAATATCTACTCTTTCTTTAGACCCCACAATTCTATAGTGATGCCTTAGGGGATGAGGAATAATGTTTATAGCATTTTGAATCATAAAATTTATCAAATTCACCACCTCTATCACTTTGGATAGTGGTGATTGATTAATGTTTCAAATTTGGAATAAGATTTCAGAAAGAACATAATTTGGATAAAATATCATTTTTATGAGATAAAAAACAAATATATAAGAATCTTATATAATCATCTAAAATTATAAAATAAAAATGTTCAGCACAATAACTAGATGGTTGTATTGGTCCAAAAAAGTTAGGATTAAATAATTCAAAACATTTAGCGGTACTAACATCATTTAGATATTTTAATCCTTATTTTTATTGTTTATCATTTAAACAAGAATCACACATGTAGTAGTTATTTTTATATTATATGGGAAGTTTTAGAACCTCTTCATGTTTAGATAATTTGTAAAAGAATTTTAAATTTTCATCCCAAAGCCTCTTATTACAAAGAATACCATCTACTTATACAACATTTATACTCTTATTATTTGTTTTGGTTATATCTGAAAAATCAATAGTAGATAGATTTTATTTCCTATTTGTATAAAATAAAAAAAAATTAATTTTTAGAGCAGTAAATTTATAATTTTATAAAATAACATTTAATCCATCATCACGTAATAGGGATATTATAATATAATTATGTTTTTGTCTATTTATATATAATAATTTTTACCTAATCACTATTTTAGAAAAACAGAATTCACTTATTCTGTTAATATGAACTTTAGAGTTGCCTCCAAATGTGACAAGGCCACCATCATAAGAATTAAATTGTTGGATTTTAAAATATCACACTACATGTGCCTAGATTAGCCACTATCTATGTAGCACAAGAAATTTTTACTTCTAAGGTAGATTACCTACAATTAAACAATCTATCTAACTATTTTGGAATACATTCCAACATGGGTCCAATTGGATTTGTAGCAGATAATAGTCATACACAAATTGATTTAAATAATAGATTAGTTTTCTGATTAGAAAGTAAATCATAAAGAAATTAATTTTTTAGTATTCCAAAAAGTTATTTAAATATCAGTGATTTATTATTGGCATAATTTCCTTTGATTATTCATTTAAAACATGTTACACTTGAAATTATTTCTTTTTAGATTTTAACAAAGTCAGTGTTATTTAAACTTTCAGTAATAATAATATATCCAAAACCATTCTTATTGGTGTTTGGTTTATTTGAAGACATCATGTTGTCATTTTTTTCCTTTAACAAATATTAGATATACCACTTCTAAGATTAATAAACTCATTTTTCAAATCCATGTTAAGCTTTTGAGTAGTTATTAAATTTATCTAGACATTTTCATTTGATCCAGAACCTTTGTTTCTTAATTTTTTGTTTTCTTGTATTGATTTCATATATTAATTTTCTATTTTAGTTAGATCATGAACAAATAAATTAAAAATTATTTTTTTATCTATATCATTCACTACCTTAAAATTTTTAATCCTTTAAATTTTCTCTATTATTTTTAATAATTCATAATTTTAATTCTATTTTTATTAATCATTCTGGGAGGTATAAAATTTCAAATTATTACATTCGCTATTAAATTTATCATTTTATTTGGTAAAATTATTATTCATAGATTTCATGTTAGTATAAAATTCAATTATTCTAGCTCTATTATTCTTTAATTCTTTATTTTCATTAAGAAAGTTATTTAACTTTTAATTTTGGTATTAGAATCAGAAAATGAGTAATAAAAAATTTGTGTTTCATTTCCAGATAAAGCATTATGATCAACATTTTCAAGATTTTTTAACAGATGAATTATGGAATCATTTAACTCACATGTAATAACCATCATGGAATGATTCCTAATCTCATATTCATGTCCAAAATCACCACTTGAGTAAAAACTATCTAAATAGTCCCATCCTAAAAAAAATATTCTTTTTTTCCATTCATATTTTACCTTTTTCTTTCTTTATATATTTTTGTTTATGGAATCTATTCATTATGTTACATTTATTCAGGAAATCATAACAAGTTAATTGTGAAACATTATTATTAGTATTAGTATTACATTTCTTATATTTCTTTCTTGAATTCATCTTAAACTACCACTTTCCTCCATTATTTTTCATGAACATGAAAATATTCTTACTGATGTGATCTATATACTTCTCACATTCTTAGAACTCAAATTAAGAAGCTGTAGAGGTATTAAAAACAATAAATTTAAATTCAATTCCTTTTTAGTAGAATCCTCATTAGAAATATTCTAATCTATAACTATTACTATATTAGATATCTTATAAGTTCATCTAATGTATACTTCTTAAAATTCATACTCTCATCAGTGGCCGCATTTTTTGCATGCCATATTTTTGTAGGAGCTATCATTACTCTTTCCAATTGATCTATTTTTTCAAAAACATACCCAACAACACTCATTCCTTTAGTTACATTGGTGAACCGATGGAACATATGATTTACATATTCTTCATCTCCCATCTTGAAGTCCTCATATTCTTCCTAGAGCATTTCTAGCTCGGTTCTTTTCAGATTTACAGTTCCATCATGAGTCACTTGTAGTATCTTCTATATCTCATGGGTAGTCTAACAAGATGAATCATATCTATATAAAATTCTACATATAGAACAATATAAAACATTTTTAACTTCATAAAAAAATATTTTACCATGTAATTTCCTTCCAGTTTCCTGGGATCCAATTTTTGTAGATCATATGGAATAACCATGATAGTCCAGTGATACACACTCAGTTTTTTCAATTGGGCTTCAATTCTTTCTTGTCAGTAATTATAATCACTCTCATCAAAGAATGGGGGATTCTATAGAATCCATCCATTATTGGTATTAACACATTCCATCATAAAATAATGATTTTCATTAGTTATTTAGACTATTTATTCTATAATACTAGGTTATCATAGAGTTAAAAATAAGTAATAGAAAAAATTAGAGAGGCTAAATATCCATTAAGGAAGGTCCTACTCTATGAAACTGGTTTTTGGATTTTTATTGATCGAAATTATGATTTTAGGGGGGTGAATATAATTTTTAAAAAACAATGAAACAATAATAAATGTTTATAAATTACTAATTTCTAGTGAGTTTATTGTCCAATTATAGGTTATTTCAGAAATAAAAATGAATCAAAAAGATATCTATAGTGTTTTGGAACATAAAGATCACTGACCACTCTTCAACCACATCTAAACCTTAATGATATTGGTACCCACTAAGAAACTCAATTTTAAATATGTGACAACCTTGTTTAAAACTCTTCCTTTTAATCAACCTGAGGGAACAAAGTAGTCTTATTACAAGAGACCAACCTTGTCTATTTACCTAACATTTGACTGTGAGTCGCAATCCAAACATCCATTTTTGGTTGTAGAAAAACAATAGAAAAAAATTATTTATTTTGATTTGGAAAACCATAAACTAGACATGATGAAATGAGTACAGAAAGAAAAATATTATAGAGTTAATAATAATACAAGGAAATTATCATATGTTTAGAATGTCAAAGAAGATTATGCTCGATGATTGTTGATCTCTTTGAAGGAATGAATATCAAATTTTAAGTACTTAGATGATCAAAACCATAATGTAAATGTTTCATAATTCCGAGAATAATGTTTGAGAACAACACAATATTGAAGATGTTTCACGAGTTGATATATCACATGATCTACATTGGTATATGTTTTGATTCCTTGAATATATCTCCTCGATAATTAAAATAAGGATCCTATAGAAGTGGATCCTTGTTAAATGCCTTCATGACACTTGTTGGTTCCTAAAAATTAAAAAAAATTATTTGTACTTTTGATTTTTAAGGACACACTAAAAAAATAGATACAATTGGGATTTATATTTCATTATGAAATATTATGATAAAAATAATATATGTTATGTAAATCAATTATTAAAAATTCATAATTATAAAAAATTTGAAACATAAATATAATCATGTTGATTATACATACAAAATAATGATATAAAAACATTACATGGCATGAACATCAATCAGAATGGATAAATGTTCATGAAATAATATTATAATTGTTTTATCACACTCTATAATTATATTTCAAAATAAAATAATAAAACATTTAATAAAATAATTTATATTAATAACATCAATTTGATATAATAGATTAAAATTTTAGAAAAAAAATAACTAATGGTTGACAAAAAATTCTAGCGGTTACCCATGAACCACTATAGAAAATAGAGAGCAGTGACTCAAGATCTACTGCTGAAAAAATGGATTGTTAACTGAATTTTCTACTCTTGAAAGAAAGAGAAGATTCAACTATTTCATTTTAAAAACATATCAAACCAAAATAAAATTTATTTCATGGTTCAGAACATATAAAGGATTCCTAAGAAGTAATAAATTGTTTTTTTATAGTTTGATGTCCAACGGTGACTCATGACTGACCATTGGAGACGTCCAACAGTGACCCATGACCTTGTGTTAGAAAATTTCAATAGTAACTCGACTATAAAAAATTCAGACAATAGGTTGATAAACATATTTTTTATATATTAAAAATTAAAAAGATATCAGCTTCCATAAAATGAAAACAACCGAAAGATATACAAAAATTATAATAACTACAAATAGTAAGAAATATATATATAAGTTGATCAAAGAATGAAAGGATCTTTTGGGAGATCGATGAAGCATCCATCAGTAAATTATTAAAAACCTTCGACCAAATGAAATAATAACTACTTCAACTCATTGAGAAAGAAGGATCAACTCTTGGAGATTGAATTTCCTTCATCGTAGACATGGTACAACAAATAAGAATAACAAATAGTGAAGAAAAACTCACTGTTTGATGTCCAATAAAGAGTAATAAGACACACAATTGTAATTTGGTAGAGGATCATGAATTATAGTTGTTCTCCAACGGTGAATCATTCTCAACATTGGGTTCCAATGGTGACTCGTGAATCACCATTGGAGATTTCTAGTGGTGACTCACTGACAACCCATTGGGTTCGAATAGTGACTCATGACTTACCGTTTGATAAGTACCACAATGACTCATCAAGAAACCAATTGAGGGAAAAATGTGAATTACTATCGGCATAGGAAAAATCATAAGAATATATTTGATTTCCGAATACCCCAATATGAATAAGAAATTATTACTATTGAAAAACAAAAGAAGATAAAAAATAGATTCTAAAAACAAATGATACTGATCTGTACTATTGAATGATTGAATGAAAAAGGAAGATGATGGGATTTGAATAGATGAACCATGAATTAGAAAAGAATATGAAGAGTTCAAAAATAAAATGAATGGGAGATCGAACTGTGGGAATGTATCTGATCCTATGGCTGAGGATCTCACCACATCTATCCAATAATTTAATTATATTTTAATAGTAAAAATATAATGTTCACCCCACATGAAATTTTAGAAGTGGATGATAATAAATATATCAAAAAATGTGTGATGATATTCAATTTGAGATGGATACTAGGGATCAACATCAGTTTACAAATACAAACACATGGTCCTACAGACCATCGGGTGAACTATCATACCCATGCACATATAGTCTCACTTTGTGGGCCTTAAACACAGGCACACATGACTTTACCATGTACTATGAAAACTGATTCCTATATCCTCTTTCTTGGGATTCCTTAGGTGGGACTTCCCATGGGGTTGACCCAATGGTTGAGGGATAGCCAGGCACCTGACTATGGATGTCTCCAATATCTTACTAAAAAATTAAAATTAAGTAAACAATATATAATAAAACGAGTTATCAAATTAATTTTTTAACAAATAATGTTTTTAAGAAATTTACTTAAAAATTATAAATTACATAAAACACATGAGAATTTAATAAAATATTAAAATAGAGTAATTTATCAAAACAAATAACACTATTTTATTTTTATATGACTTTTACGTACTAAAAAATATGATAGAGAAGCCAAGTAATCCAAATTAAAAATGTATATTACTTTGAAATAAATTAATGATTAATCCTACATCAGTATTAAATTGGTTTATTTAACCATAAGATGAAAATGTTATTCAAAATAAAATAATCCAACCAACTTTATAAAATGAGAATAAAAAAAGTGATCAAAAAGTTATAGTCTTCAAATGAAAAAAATAAGGACATACAGTGCCAGAATACCACTTAATAAAAACAAAAAATAAGGTGTAGAAAATAAGTAACACATCATTTAATGATTAAATATAGAGATCAAGTAATGATTACCTCTACTCAAGTGAGTCATGGAATGAAATATCTATGTGTCACACAGAGAAATTTATGGTTATTAATGTTGAAGATTATAACTCCTCTTATTCCATGCCAAACTTCTCTTCATTGTCTTCTTTTTCATGTCATATAAGAAATAGAGATTTGAAATATTCTCGTGATAAACTTGGCGGATGTTCTTCCAAACAAATTTCAATGTCTAAATTACATAAAAATAATTATACTCATGTGATTAGAGAAGAGGATAAAATCAGAATAGAAAAAATTAAATTATCAACATGTTAAATATCATTTTGGTTTTGGTTTTTAAAATAATATTTGTTCTTCTAAAAGATTATAAGTTTGTGAAAGGGTGATCTTAATTTAATTTAATTTATTATTATTATAAAACTAAAAATATAAATAATGAATATAATGGAAAAATAACCAATATGGTTGACCAAAATGTTTCCATCTTAACCCTATATCTCATTTAAAAACCCATTTTCAATTAAATTTTTTATACAAAAATCCCTTCTAGAAAACATTTTTAAACATATAAAATTGTAACAAAAAATATTAATTTATTAATTTTTTATGAAACATGTCTAAAAATTAAATACCAAAATAAAACCCGGAATATGGATTTTAGATTATATTGAAACTTGTGTATTGACCCTTATGAATTTATTCACGTTGGAATACTCAATGGAGGATAAATGACTTTTTGTGGAAATTCATGAAGTAAAATCACTGATATTGGTACAGTCAGTGTTCTCAATGTAAAACTCACAAAATATGTTTTATTTTTTTGTGATTTAAAAATTAATTTCTTATAATTTACCCAATTATGTGGAAATTGTTTTATGTCTCTCTAAAAAAGGATTTCTATTATATTTTAAGTTTCAAAATAATTTTTTTGTATTTTTTCCAATTGTTTAAAATATTGATTTAAAATATATTTCTTATAATAATGTTAAATTTACTACAATTTAATATAGTGAGACTTGGATTTTCAATAAACACCTTGTTCATTTTATTATACACACACTCATTATGATCAACTGACATTATCATGTATGATATTTAATAAAAGTTAAAATTCAAAGATAATGTTTTTTTCTGCCTCTCTAACTTGAACATAAATAATAAACATATTTTAAAACTAAAAATAATAATCTTACACTAAATCCAATGATCTTTTTCAAATTTATCTATTTTGACCAACACATATTGAAATTATTCAAGGTAGTTCATATTCCTTCTGGATTTTTTATGATTATTAAATATACACGTGGATTTGTTTCTTAGCACCATAAAATGAGGCTTGTAATGTTTTTTAAATATTTATAAATAAGTTAGATATTTTTAAAAAGGAAAAATAAATTTCTATTTTAATTGATAATGGGGAATATTTTGATAATAAATAGTTTGATGAACTTTGTGCTCTAGGAGGTTAAAATCATACTTTGTTTTGGCTCCTGGAACACCATAATGAAACTAATTTGTTAGAGGATAGAATTTAACTCTTCCTGAAATATCCTAAGTCCACTTTAATTATTTTAAACCCCCTTAATAATTTTTCATGACATGGTCATTACCGTTTGTTATTTCATAAACATTGTTCATTTAATACCCTTTCTCAAAAAGGCTTGTTATTTCCATTGGAAAATATAATAAAAATGTTGTATTTTTCAATGTGCTTGGATGTAAATGTTATTTTCTTAACACTAAATACAACAATGGGAAATTTTATCAAAAATACAATTAATGAATATTTATTGGGACCTTAAACTCAAGTAAATCCCACTGAGACTTCTATAAAAGAACAAAAATAATGGAATATTCCATTCATATCAAATTCGATGAAAATATTTAAAAACCTTTCATCTCTGTTAAATGAATTTGTTACAAACCTTGATAAATTAACATTAAATGATCCACTTTCTCCAAAATATCTTATTGAGGATAAATCTCTTATTATTTCTTCACATATAGATTTGAAAATAACAATGATCATCGCTTAGGAAATATTATTTTCAAATTTCATGCTGGTAATCATAATAGAAGTTTTATATAAAATAATTTTTATCATCATCCTTTAATTTATTTTCTATAACCTAAAAACCTATAGGATTATATTAATGAATAAAATTAGTTTTTTCAATGTAAGAAGAGATAAACCAATTCCCACAGAATACTTTTTGGATTCTAATTGAAAGACCTAACATTCATCCTATTTTTAGTACAAACTGGGTTTTTAGAAATCAATTAGATGATCAAGGTAACATAACATGTAAAAAATCTAGTCTACTAGAAAATTCTTATAATAAAGAAGATGGAATTTATTATCGAGATACCTTTACCCCTATTGCTCATTGATAATCCATAAGTATCCAGTTGGAATTATTCATCTATATTAATTTCAAACTATTTCAAATAGAATTTAATAGTTTTTTTTACAAATGGTTTTATTTATATTTTTTTTGGTTGAACAACCAATCAGTTTTTAAAATCCAAAATATTAAAATTCTATTTTTATGTCAATAAATATTTCTATGTTTTATGACAAGCTCACTATTCTTGGTATTAAATTATAACAAAATATATTTTATCAAATTATGTTATAATTGGAAAATAGGATTCAATATTATTTCTAAAAAATGATTCTAATTATATTTTAATCATTGAAATTTATATTTGTCAAATATGTTTTAGATCAAAAAATTAATATTGTTACAATTAATCCTAAAATATTATGAGAAAATAATTTCATATGAGATATATGGATGTGTTAAAATTCATTACTAGTTTTTGAATCTCTCTAAATGTGGAAGGAGTTAAAGAGAATAAACTAATGAACTTCTAAATCATTTTTCCATAGATCATGAACACGAAATTATTAAACCTATGAGTGTTTATTAAATGATAAAATTGGATGAAGCTAGTAAACATGTTGACAACAATATTCATAGAAGTATAATTGGGATTCTCCATTACCATATTGAAACCCACCCATATATTATGTTTAGTGTTTTTCTTTGGGGTCATTTTCATGAAAATTATATAAATTCACATTTAGAATATAAAAAATGGTTTATAATTTTATTAAAGGATATAAAAACCATGATTTATTTTACCATGATGATTATATTTTAATATTTTGAATTTTTATTATACTTATTTTAGTGGATGTCAATAAGATATGAAATTTAAATGTAATTATTTCAACCATCTTAGTAATTTCTTAATCTAATGTAGTAGTAAATAGAAAAATTCAGCTACTCTTTTTATAGTTGATATATAATATGCATAGAAAGATAATTTTTACTCCAACACTATATGAAAGAAACAAACTATCATATATTTTAGGCTTACATTTATTCATGATCAAATTAAATGTTATTTATCATGAACTATAAGATTATTTTGAAATCATATTTAGTAAGCATGAACTAATGTGGGATTTTTCTAACACATCCTTATTTTAATTGTCCCAAATTATATTTATAATGTATTTCATGAATTTAATGTTTTATTTGTGTAAATAAATTTATATACAAAAAATTTAAAAATGGATAAATATACAAAATACAATGAGAACCTACCAGATGTGAAATGTTCTTACCATGTGAAGACATTTAAATGCCCATGAATTTCATTTCACCGTTTCATGTTACCACATGATATTCTTTTCTTAAATGTGTGGAAAAACTACCATACATACATTAAATGAGTAAAATATATAAAAGTAATGAACTTACAATCAATTGATGTTGAACCCACCATGCATTGAGAATGACCTTACCATATGTATAATCAACCTACCAAGAAAGAGATATATACCTATCATGTGTACAAAAGACCTATCCAAGTGAATCAGTGATGTGAATGTTTAAAAAATGTACCAATTGAATAAATCACTTTACCATTAAAAGTTATGTATAATTTTAATTACGTAATACACCAACCAAAAATTTTATTTTAGTGACCACATGAGGAAACAACCTTTCACAAGAATTCTTGAACTTAATGCACGAGAAAATAAATTTAACACATAAAATAATGAACCATCCATGAGAACTTATTACATTAACCCATTCCAATAGACTGTGTCATGAAACCATGATTTCAACTAACATTTATAAATGTAAATAAAAATTTCTATGTCTAACATATCATTGAATCATTTCAAATCTCCAACAGGTAGTTTTTGGGAGATTAATTGAAGCATAATTGCATTTAATATTGTATTGAATGTTCTCAAATAGGTAATTTTGGATGAATATACTTTTAAATATAATAATAAAATCTTGTGGGAAATTCTTAGTACATATTCTCTTATAGAGAATTACATCGAACCATATATATGCAGCTATTCTAAAAAAAGTCTCATTAATAAATCTTATTGGCACTATATTTTTGAGAGCCTTCTATGAAACTTTTCTAAGATTCATTAAAAGAACAAACTAATCGACTTACAGAAAAATAAATCTAATCAAATCGATATGCATCACATTTTCTTACCTTATATATCTTTCTATTTCTAGTTATGAATTACATTCAAGTTGTGTATTAGATTTATATTTTTATTTGTACAACATACTCTCCTCCACTAAACAATATAGTACATGATACACTATCAAATATTATCATTTTTAATCCATGAATAACTATGGTAGGGGTCTGGTGTGACTAGTTCTATTATTATAGACCATGCATACCTAAAGAAGAGGATCTATTACGAGACCACCCAATGTTCTGTTATCTATAATACCCAATCTTGTTTGTGGATCAGTTCATTTAATTATAAACATCATGGAAGAAGGTGAGCACCATGTGGAGGATATTAAGCCTCATTTTGGGACTGAAGAACTTGTTAAATTATAATGTTCTTTATTTTTTTAAGTTTCATTTATAATAACATAAAATTATTCTCTATTTATATTTTATTAAATAAAAAACATACTAAATAGTTAACATAAATTATTTTTTAATATAAAAAGAATTTATACAAGTATATTCATTCAAAAAGTTAAATTATGTTCTAATGTATTATTACTGAGTAGTGACTGTTCTTTTTAGAATCTATTATAAAGATCAAATTATACATTTTTTTAATTTTTTTAATTTTTATATTTAATAAAATTTGGGAAATAAATATTTAGATGGAAATTTTCCATGGAAACTCAACTCACCACTACTTCAGTTGTCCATTAGGACCAACATTTGGTATCTGAGAACGTACAAACTACCTTTTTTACCCTGATATACTTTAATTTAAATACATTAAATTTATTTTTATCCAATTTTAATTCTTTATTTCTAATCATCGATAAGAAGGAACTTCCACTAATGTTCCTCCATATATTAATGAAAAAATTATACATAGTGGAAAAAATGAAAATCATTTTGAAATTATGGGGTTTGATATAAGGACCATAATTGATGAAAAATATGAAAAAAATCAAGATTATATAGATACTTGGTGTGATTCCAATATGGAAACAAATGATTGTAATTATAAAGTCTTGAATTCATTGTAATATTATTCCAGATGAGATGGGATTAAAAGGATATCTAATTGTCCTTATGATTTTGTGATTTCGGATACTCTTGATATATATAATTAAGGGAAATATATTGTTAATGAAATGCGTTTAAATACCCTTACTATTAAATATGAAACTATTATGGTAAATCATGATGAATATATCTTAGACTTCTATCACGTGTTTAAAGATATTGTTAATGAAATTCATAAACTCTGAAAGGAATTCGTTGGCAGTTATCGGGTCATGAAACATCATAGATGCTTAAAAAATAGATAGAGATGAACATTTGTGTCAATCATATATTCCTTGGCCATTATTAACCTTCCTATAGAATCACCAATTGGATATATCGTGATTTTTGAAGAAGAAATTCATGTGAAAAAAGAGGGATTTGATGAATATAAAAGGAAGTCACTAACCTTTAAAACTTATGACTATAAATTAAAAGGGAAGAATAAACCCTATTGTTTAAGTGATAAGGAATCACCAAAAGAAATTGATGAATGGATGGCCTGCCTAGCTAGGTTATTCAAAAAAAATTAAAGTAATAATTTTTTTTTCAAGAAATTTAAATATAAAGATATGTATAAAAATAAATTGTATTGGAAAAACTAATAGAGAAATGATGATTATACCAAAGAAGTTATATGATATGAGTGTAAGAGTAAAATTCACTTCAAAGTGTAATGTTATAGGTTTAAATACAAAAAGAAATATGAGAATAAAGTCTATATTTGTTAAAAACTATAAAAGAAACTTGTAGCGCCTCTGAGGTTGACTCACATAGTTAAAACTCTAACAGATAAGAGAGAAATGGAAAAGATAATATGTTTTTATGAAAAAAAACATCCCTAGTGTTAAATGTATTCATTATCTCTCATTTACTTAATTTTATTCCTACTGAAACTAATAAAATGATGAGAATATGTCTAGTGACAAATTTTTTGAATATTGTAATATGCTGGAAGAAAAATTCAATGATGTGAAAGATAAATATAAATGTTTTAAAAAGAAAACTTTTATGTATGATCATCTTATAGCTGATATTACTATAAAGATAGATAATAATTATTTATTTTTAAGGAAAATAATGAGATAAAATTTTATAAATAATAACTATATAATGATCTACAGGGATTTAAATATTTTGGTAAAACTCTAACCAATATTCCTATTAAACGAAATAATCATAAGTATACTACAAAAATTGGTTACCAACCAGGACTGAGGGATATACATATATATATATATTCCTATGTTCTATTTCTTTTATTTATTCAAATAACTCATACTCTACTATATCAAATAGAGTATTTATTTCTGAAAGACTATGTTCTTCTTGTAAAACAATTATGGATTCCTATAGAATTTATTACCAGCATCTATGGACCCAAGAAAACATGGGGTACAAATATCAATTATGGTTTATATATATTTTATAAGAAAAATTCTTAAAGTGTTTCAATAAGAAAATATGGTATTGGGATCATGAATGTTCAATAAATACACCTATATAATACTCATGTTCGAAAAACCTAATCATTGTGGATGGTGGACAAGTCACTTTTGGAAAAAATACTACAGGTAAACTAATTAGACATTGATGAATCAGTAATACAAGTACAGGTTTAATCACTAAATTTTTATTTATAGATGAATTAAAGTACAATTTTCATAGAATTTCATAATTTTGTGATTATAGATTTCAGGTTTATTTTGAAAATAATCTTTGAAATGATTATGATGCAAAGAAGTCATTAGTTTTTACAGTCACGAGGAATAAAGAAAATTATTCCATAAATTTAAATTATTTATTTTCATAGAATGTTTCTTGATTAAGGGCCTTCCAAAAATAATCATGTATTTCATATAAGAGACTAGGCCATTATAATATTAACTCTCTTATAATGATAATAAGGAATTGATTAGTTAAGGATCTATAGAATCTTGAATTCCCAACAGACAATTTCTACAACCCCTATCAAAAGGGGAAGTAGAACAAAATTTCATTCAATATAATGAAATAAATTTCAACTTCTCCACTTTTATAGTTGGTTCACATGGATCTTTTTAGACCTTCTAGAGTTTCTAGTTTAGCATGAAAAATTTATGCCTATGTAATAATGGATTATTATTCAAGATATACATGGGTGTTTTTTGTGCTCATAAAAGTGAATTTCATTTATATATTTCTAAATATGCTTGATCTATATAAAATAATAATAGAATTCAAATTTATACCTTAATAAGTGATCATGGGTAAGAGTTTGAAAATAAATAGTTTGAATCTTTATGCAAAAAACATGGCTATAATAAAAACTATTATACTCTTAGAACCCCACAAGAAAGTGGTGTAGTAGTGAGAAGATGTAGAACCCTTAAATAAATTTCTCAGAACATGGTAAATCGTTTAACAATATATTTTTGAGAAGAGGGTATGGAAACACCGTCCAACATAATTAAAAGAGTATTAATTATAACAACATTAAAGAAGAATATTTATGAATTATAAAATAGATGAAAACCAAAAGTTTATTACTTTATAGTTATCAGTTTTAAAGCCTTTATACTCATCCTAAATTATGTTTAGAAATTTCACCATCCAAAACCGATAATGGAATTCTCTTTGAATATTATAAATCTAGTAAATCTTATAGGATATTCATTAAAATGACTAATATTATGTATGAATATATAAATTTCATGATTGATGGGATAGATCCACATTATCATAAGAACCCTTCATAAAATATAAGATAATTCTACTACAATTTGAACATCAATTTTGAAAGACCTCCTATAAAAAACCCTCCCAGTTCTAATGAACAACCCAAACCTGAACTAGTAGATAAGATTGAGGTTCAAATCACTGGTATACAGAGATTTATGGACTCATAAATGTCACCCCATAGATTCAGTTGTATGATACATAAGTGAAAAAACACATTCTAGAGACTCTCTATGAAACCATGTTAAACATCAATCCTTGTTTTTATAACATGAACCTAAGATCATAAATGATAAAATTATTGATAAATTATATGTAATTTTATTGAAATAAATTAATAATTTTCAATGAAATATATCTTGGGATAAAGTTGAAATATCCAAGGACTACATTACCATTGGAAATAAATCAGTTTTTTGATAAATAGTTGATAAGTTAGGAACAGTGGATATAAATAAAGCTTGATTGGTTGTACAAGGATGTAGTAAAGATGAAGGTATTGAATATAAGAAAAAACCTGCACCAGTATCTATAATTGAAGATATTATAATGCTGCTTTCCAATATTACTCATTTTAATTTTGAACTATATAAAATAGATATAAAGAGTGAATTATCAAATGGTTATATAGTTGAGGGGGTTTTTTGAAAGAAACCCAAAATTTTAAAACCCTCGCATTCAAAATCAAGATTTTAAATTAAAAAATTATTTATATAGTACAAAATATGATCGTATCGCTTTTTATGATAGGCTCACCTCATTTTCAGTTTAAAAAGGATTTACAATATGAATTAGAAACCAGAATCTATTTATTAGGATAATTTCACAAGATTTTTCAGTTGTTAAAATCTAGGTTGATGATATTATTTTAATATTTCAAAGAAAATATTCAGATTATATGTTTTAAAAAATGAAGAAAGTTGAATTTGAGATAATATTAATATCTAATCATGAATTATTTTTTGGTTTTCAGATTTTTCAATATAAATATAGACATATTTTAAATTAGATAAATTGAATTAAATATCATTGAAAATGTTTTGGTACGGATAATATTAAAGGTAGTGATACTCCCCTGAGTACTAGCTTCAAGATAGATCTTGATGAAACTAAGAATCCATTAGATCAAAGAACATAGATTGGTATGATTGGAAGCATACAATAATTACCTACTGAGAGGGAAAAAGAGTCTCATTTAGTTTATGTTAATTTTTTTTAAAAACTGAATAATACAACCAACTAGTAATTATTTAATTATCGAAATTTTTTTTATTTAGTATGTCGCGCAAATTCTACATTTTGTGGTTTTATGTTATATAGAAAAATAAATTATGGAACATTTCACTTTTTAGGAATGTCTCTAGTTTCATGGTTTATTAAGAAGTATGATTCTATTGCATTACCCACTATTGAAGTTGAGTATATAGTTATAGGAATTTCTTGTGCGAAGACTATATGGATGAAAAAAACATTACTAGAGTATGGATATAAATTCAAAGAGGTTCTAATAAATTGTGATAATACAAGTTTGATAAATATCTCTAAAAATACTGTATATAATTCTAGAACAAAGCACATTGATATATAGAATCACATTCTAAGAGATCATTTTAAGAAATGTGATATAACTATTGAATTCAATGTTATTGAATTCAATGTTATTGAATATTCATATATTGATATATTTATGAAAACCAAGAATTATAAGATAATGAATTGTATTTACATTAATTGGGCATGATAAATTATGTATAACTTATTAAATATCATTAATGTTATTAATTTCTATGTTAAAAAATTTTTTGGAATTTTTTGAAAGTAACTATACTATGAAGTGGAAATCACATGAAAAATGTGTGTTTATTTCCATGAGGTTAGTATTACTATTGTGGAAATTATCTCAAAATGTCACTATGCTTACCTTGAATATTTCATTACACTGTTAGTATTTAATTATTGTGAAAATTATATTAATTTGGTTCCCATATCAAATGTGAGGTCACTTTTAGCATTCCTTCCATAACTTTAGTATATAATAACCATAGTTAATAGAACAACTGTCTTTGGATTCATACATGGAATATTTTATAAAAACATTTTATGGAACATCACTTAAGTATATTATTATTTTACTCCAAAAATGATTACATATATTTTGAATCAGAATTCAAATCAAAACACATCTTTTCCAAAAAAAAAATATTCCCCTCTATCAAATATTTCTCTTTGATAAAAATCTATCCCTCTCCCAATCAACAAACCAAACCATTCAATTTTGAACCTCTCTTTCAGAACTGTTTTTTTAGAAATAAAGCCAAATAGAAATATGTTAGGATGAAGTGAGTATTGGAAACCTCCTTTATTATTCATTCGAATCCTTTCTAGATGTTGGAAAAATAAAAATACCACTAAAGAATGTTATTATAGCCATATAATCCAAACCTATTGGATTTTCAAGTCTCTTCAAAAAAGGAAATCAATTTTCCATTATTGAAATTGAGAAAATCCCAAGTTTATAACGCGATTAAGGAACATGGGTGGAATTATTTGATTATAGGTAATACTAATCCTTACTATCTGAAGTTTATTAAGTTATTATATGCACACCATGAGTTCTTCCATAGAGAGAAAAGGATGTGGCTAAATCAATGATTAATGGTGAAATTAAAAAGTTCTCTTTTAGGTGATAGGAACATTGGTTAGGTGTTACTCACAAAGGATAATTTTGATATTTAAAATATTGTGTCTAATTAATCATGAAAACATTGAGTTTCACTGGGATTTAGATGATATCACTAGGAATAGAACTCTTAAATACCTTTTACTGTTGATTTGAGTGGTGAATGAATGCTACTAGTCTAGTTTATTTAGTAGATAATTAGAATAAGGAATTGATAATTTATTTTTTTGATGCGTCTTGATATATTTATATTTTTTTGATGAAAAATGGTGTTCAGATCAACCCATTCAAATTTTTCATGAGATATATGGTTAATTTGCGTAAACTTTGATCAAAATATATTTCTTTACCATACCCAAATATTATTTAATCCTTATTGAAGTATAAAGTCATAATTACTTAGTGGGAGTAAACAATTACCTAATCATATATCCTCTAACATAGAAAAAAGATTTCAGAGAAGATTAATGTAAATTAGAACCCACAGAAATGGGAATTGGTAGCCAACCTAGAAAATATTTATGAAATGTTTGAACTAGTGAAGTACATGGTTAAACATAGGGATGCATTAGATCAATGCATTGAAAGTTAAGAGATGGTTATTATCTAGATAATGAGTGGGTATTGGTCAGAATAAATGTGATTAAAAAGATAAAATGGTATAATTGGATGGAGATGTATGATATTCTCATTATTATTGTATGGAATACTCCCTTTATATATCATTTTGACCTCCCAGATCTCTCTTACACTCGAAATCACCAGAAGACAGAATTTTGTAAGAGGATAAAGAAGACATAGATGCTTCAGTGAGAAGTTATAGGCCTAATTTGGATGTGTATGAGGACATTAAATGTGTTTTAGTTAGTTTACGAGGATCATCTTAGAATGGTAGTACTCGTGGAAAACTATTCTAGATGAACCATATTAGGCAAATAATTCTCCTAGATATTTAGTTTTGGGACTTAACTATCCAGATTCAGAATATGATGGGGGATGTTCACCTAGACATAGTGGGCCATCCATAACTTCTTCCTATAGAATTCTAGAGGGACATATTATTTCAACTATATATACTAAATTAAGACATAATAAATCCCGTATGAGATCTTTAGTTGACGACATTATCCATAATATCATTGGGACCACTCCAACGAAAGAAGGTGAATAAATTGAGAATGTATTTGATTATAGTATAGATGTTAAAGATAATTCTCCCATTTTTTTCGGAGGATGAAGTGGATATTGATGATAGAATTTAAAATCATCCAGATATAATAATTTCTGTTAAGGATATCCCTGAGTTAGATTGTAGGCAACTGACTTATGATCTATCTTCCTCAAACCTATAATTTCATATGTGATCAAGGATGATTTAAATGGGTTCAAGTTTGATATTATGAGTGTTTTAAAATAATTATTTCTAGTTTTTGGAAATTCTATAGATCCTTCTTGAGAATAATATATAAAAAATTATTTCATTATTATAAATACTCATATTCAACCAATGTTTTATCTCGAAATGAATTTTCTGAAAATTAATTTCAACGATCTGAAATCTCAGTTGTGTACACTCTAAATAGTCTTATCTGATATGATGATTTAGCTAAAATAGAGGTTCATGAATGATTTATTTTATACTCCTTCTCCATATCCTCATATTAATTCTATTTTTGTTGAATAGGAAGCATGAAAGCTCAAGTTGGATGAGTTAAAAATGTTGTTTGATGAGTTTTAAAAATAATTGGAAGATGTGTTTGATTTTTTTCAAACATGTTCTTTGAATACCTTGGTCATGGTTTGTAAAGATTCCAAGAAATATATTTAATAAAGATAAATAATAAATATGTCTATTTTTTGTATGAGAAACATATTTACTAAGTCTAATTTAAAAGATATGTTCAAAAATATTACCCTAGATCTGAAGATTCCTCCCTTGACTCAAGATTTTAAGCCATAGGTTGAAAAGATTAAGGCTATAAATCCATTTCTGGAAGATTTCATAGAGAATATATAAGATTTAATTCAATAATTATAGACCGTTCCTTCAGTAGTTAGTGAGTTTACCATGATTATCGAACCTCGTCACTACACTCTTCAAATGTTTGTGATAGCCCATAATTCAATCACTTTTCCCTAACAACTTACTATTCTTCCATTAATCCCTTTTACCAATTCTTAGACTAGAATTTCAAAAACTAAGACGTATTTCTAGATGCGTAGACCTTAGTTATCATGCATCCTAATCTTCTCAACATACTACCTCTACCTCTTCCTCTACTTCAAAAGGATAGGACATTCTCCTTCCAACAAATGTCTGAGACCCCCTAAATTTACATTGAAATTAGGATCTCTTATAGGGAATTTTTGTACATTTTATAATATTTTTTTGTATTAATGGAATAATAATATCTCTATTCATATTTTCATTTTTTAACTTTTCCTTTTTTCTCTATTTATTCATTCACTTTTTGATAATCCAAAAAAGGGGTAGTTCTGATAAATTAAAATATATTGGCTTTATTGAATCCATTGAAAATGAAATTTTTTATATTCAATTAACTGAAATTTAATTGAATGGATTTATGATCATCAAAAAGGGGATATTTTTCGGAATTTCCAAGCAAGTGTTTAGTTTAATGATCTCAAATCATTTTTACAATGTTTTTAATGAATTAAAGTTTTTCTATAAGTAAATTATTTTCTGGGAAAAACAATCAAAAAATTCTACGTCCATAACATACCTTGGGAACTTACCACATGAAAAAATAAACTAACTATATTATGGAATGAAATGATTATGAAAATGTTCCACAACATCTAACCATTCCAACCAAAAATTAAAAGTTACAAAAATATCAACTAATTGTGATTTATATAAAGAAAATATTCCATGTCTAACATAGGGTTGGATAACTTTAAATATCTAATGACCAGTTTTTGGGTTATTAATTGAAGTATAGGTGAATTTAATACTGCATTGATTGTTCACTAATGGTTACTTTGAATGAATATCATTTAATATAAAAAAACTAATCGTGTGAATAGTGATGAGTAAAAATTATCTTACAAAGAATAATAGAGGATCTTACCCGTGAACCTATTTTGAAAAGAAGACTCATTAAAAAATATCCACTACACTCTACTTTTCCATTTTTTAAGACATTATATTTCTTACCCTTTATGTTTATGATTTATATTTCTACTATGCTTCGAATTTAACTGTTTATTTGTAATACATAGTCTCGAATTCTAAACTCGATATTATATGATACTCTATCAAATTATTTCATTTTTATTCCCATGAACAACTATAGAAGATGTCCTATGGAATTTAGTATTTTTTTTGTATCCCACACATAACTGTGTAAGAGTATCCGTGCCTCTAAATCCCTATGTTCTGTTTTCTATAAAACTCAATCTAGGTTATGGATTTGTTTATTTTATAATCAATTACCCAACAATAAGTTATTTCCATGTGGAGGGGATTATTTCTCTACTTGAGACTGATCCCATAATTAGAATCAACTATTGTTTATTTATTTTTTCTTTATATTCAAATCAAATTATTATTTTATTATAGTTTATAAAAAACATTACTTTGATAGTTAATGTAATTTTTTTATATACAATGTTTAATATGAGTTCATTAGTTTCAAAAGTTAAAGTATATTCCCATGTATTTTTACAGAGTAGTGATCAAGATGTTAAGAATCTATTACAAATATCAATTCATATATTTCAATTATTTGCATTAACTAGGTTATTTTATTAAATTACAAGATTATTGATTTAAAAAATAAATATTTATAAGAAATTAAATTCACCCCCTCTTAAGTTTTCCACTAGTAAGAACAAGCACTCACATTGATATTCAACATCACTTTTTGAGAGATTGCTTTCAAAAATGAGGTATCATGTTGGAATAAATTAGCATAGATCGTAAATTAGACAATATATTCCCAAAAACCACATTCTTCAGAAAATTTTAATTTTATTAGGTGGATTTTGGAATGAAGTTATTATAATTATTTTTCTTATCTCTCCATATTCCTCTTTTGAAATCATTTTTTTAAAATATATTATTTTGTTGCTAAAAAAACATATTTTTCAAAATTTTAAAATCTTGTTTTTTTATTTTGATTATATTAATAATAATTTTTCTATTTTATATCTGAAGCATTTTATTTATAAGTATTAATATTAATCACAAATGGGAGCCTATTTTTTTGGGGGGAAATTTATAATGTATATGGAGAAAATTCTATCGTATATGGGAATGTTGAAATGAAGAAGATCACTCTTTTAGAACAAAATGATTTCAAAGGATGAGAATGATCTTGATTGAAGGGTGAGATATATTCTTTCACATAAACAAAAAAATTTATATATTTTTAATCTTTTAAATATACATATTTCCCCTTTCATCTTAAACTATTTCTTATATATTATCTTTTATTATTAGTATCTAATATTAAATGAGTTTTTGTGGACATTAAAACAGGGGATTATTGAACCTTTAACTTTTTCTTATGGTCATGATTTATAAATGAATTTCGTGATTTTTAATTTATGTGAATTAGCATCACAACATCACCACACCATAATCCTATACACCACACCACATAATGATATATAACTTGAACCATTACACAATGAGAAGGATCACAATATAGTGCTCATCATTCAAACTTCCTATTTGAAGATTACAATGAAATCTTGGAATTCCAATGGTATTCAATCCAAAATTACAATAAAAATGGATATGTCCATTCCATTTTGAATGAACACACCATTAACCTTTTATGAAAGAGACATCAATGGTAGATATTAAGGCCCATGCTTCAGTTACATCAAAATTAACCGAACAAAAAATCCTATAAGACTTCAAGGAGTTTTTCAAAGTCCTGTGTTGTATAGTCCTCTTCTATATTACATTGAAATATTACATGCCATATGTATATTATATCATTAATACTAAAAATTAATGAAATTCTTGGTATAAAATTTATAAACATTAATGGTGGATTGTGGAACACACTATATTAAACATTACTATATAATCATTTTATTATAAAAAAATTATAGCTTAATGCACATATATTTTCCAATAATGTTATTAAGTCCTAAAGTCACAAATTTTATAAATAAAATTTGTAGATATTAATTAAATTTTTTAATATATCATGTCTAAATTTGTTTAGGATGAAATTTTGATATATTTCCAAAATAGTAGATTATTATGTGAATAGTGATAAAAGTGATTTTATAAAACTATTGCTTTAATGAAATTAAAATTATATAATAATAACATGATATATTATGAAAAAAATTTACATAAAATATATATATTAAATAATTCATATAATTCATATAAAAAATATAATGTTGATGTTATAAATATATGCATAGCATTTTGCTAATCAAAAAAATGTTTCGGTTCAAATAAAAACAACCTTTAATTATTTTCTGTTAATCATGTACATGAAAGGGGACATTCTATTTTTTATTAGTTATAATTAAAAAAATATGCACTTTATTTTAAATAATTTAATTAATTCCATTTAAAACAATTTTATACTTTATTTTGAGGGAAAAACATTTTTATGTTAAAAAACAATTTCTAAAATAGTTTTCTTTATGTTTTCAGATATTATATAAAAGTTATTTTATATCAATTATAAAAAATTTAAACATGTAAAATTGGATAAAAATATATAATATGTGTAATTAATATTCCAAAATATGGTCAAATTAATTTCTGGTCATAATGAAAAGTAGAAATAGTAAGAATTTGTTACTGTGGTTAATGATAAACCATGTTTTCCAGGGGTTAAAACTGATAGATAAGATTAATAATTCCACATAAACTCTTAAAATTATAATTAGTTGAATATATTTCAACGCTAATTGATAATCCTTGAAATATGTATATATTTATAAGAATTATACATCATAATGACATTAATTATATTTAAATATTTTTTTGTAATTCCACATGTGTCCTCTTCCTCCCTTATAAAATGGAACATCCCCTCCTCCATTATTCAAAAGGATTGCAACTTATATCTCAGAAAATCCATACCCTAACTAATTCCAATATTCCTCCCATTAATCCAAGATTCCATTTTCTTCTACTAAGTCCTATCTTTCACGACATAAGGAAAAATCCAAAGGATGCCTCTCAAAGAAGAGGTATAAATCTTAACCATGATTTTTCAATTATATTTCTTCTTATGAATTACATAAAACTATAGTATATATTCTAAAAACAATTACTAGATCATAGTAAATATAATGAGACATTATTATAATTATTATATAACCATTTCTAACCTGTTTTCTATCTCATGGAAAATGAAAACGCAATGTGTGCGTATGTTAGACCTTTTGTCTACACGTAGTAGTGTAATTCATTTTTCATCACCAAATATATTAAATAGTTATAAATATCATACTAATGAACATATTTGATATTTATATCATAATTATAGAAATGTAAATATAATATATCCTTTACATTCTTACCTTACACCAGTTAAAAAATGATAATGTCGCTCGTGATTACATATGAACTACAACCTCCATGAAGTGATATGATTCATTTTTAATGTCTTTACTTAAATAATGAATATAGATTGGTATATAATGAATTTATATATTATTTATATAATTATTTAAACTATATATATATTTGGACGTTGAGAAATATAAAAGGGCCGAAACAAACAAATTGATTTTGTTTTGGAAAAAACAATATAATTAACACTTAGAAATAAAGATTTTAATAAAGAATTATTAATAAACAAGTGTTGAAATATTATTAGTATTAGATTTGATTATTTTAATATTTTTATTAATTTGGGCCAACTGTTAGATGACTATACAATAAACCAAGTTGAAACTACTGTGCTTCGATATCTGTGGTGATGTCATTATGGGTTGCATGGGGTGATACACACCTGCTAAGGGGTCTAAGGGTCAAAGGTTCCCAACCCAAATGTTTTGGGCAATGTAAAAAATGAGGGTTATCTTAAAATAAATATATATAAATGTGTTATAATCTTGTTATCATTATTTTTTCCATTTTTCTCACTTTTCATAAATCATTCTTCATTATTAATCCCATCATTTCCACAATAACTTGTTTTCATGCCGGAGTTTTGAATATAATGATAGATTTTATATAATTGAACAATAGATATAGAAGAAGGTAATTTTAAGATTTATCACTTTGATGGAAATGACATCCATTACTGGTGGAATCAAATCGAATATTTTCATTATAATAATAAGTATTCAGAAGTTAATAATGTGTACCTGATGTGATGATTTTTCAATTTGAAAATTATTGAAGGGAATATTATTGCAGATCATTTCAATAAATTCAACACCATCACAAGTTAGTTTTCATCAATGGGAATTATACATTATGTTGTTTTATTTTCAATAGTTTTATTTTCTTCATTACCTGATAGTTGGGAAGTGACTGTAACATCCATGAGAAGCTCTTCATGGAATATAAAATTGGATATGAAGAATGTATTAGACTATATGTTCAATGAGTATATTTGAAGAATAGAATCATGAAGATTATATGGTTATGATCTAAAAATGGATGTAAGATCCAGATACATGTAATGAGATAATCACATAGGATGATCAAAATAAATGGGAAAGAGAAGTTACAAAGAAAATGTGTCTAGTCGCACCTACAAAATTATATAGAATAAATGATATCTTAATATAACACCCAATGTTTTTTCAAATAAAAATAATATTTAATGCATAAAACATTTAGTCACTACAGAGAAACATCTTAAAATAACCTATCCTAATAACATAATTTTTTCACTACTGTTATATAAATTTCAAAAAACTGATATACACAGTTACGTTCAGGGTGATATTTGGAGTCTGATAAAATCAACATAAATTTTAGTGAATAATAACATCACCCTTATGAATTGTAATGTACCCATATAAATAGTAACTTTACCCTTATGAATAATAATGTGCAGTTAAGAATACAAACATCCCTCATGTATGTATAAATAAAATTTAGGCACCTTACAAATGAAGTATAATATTTCATAAATTATTAATTAAGTATTAATATTTTTGTAAGTGATAAATATTTAAATAAAATTTTAAATTAATAAATAAATTAATTTTCATTAAATTGGTTCCAAAATAAATAGTTTTTTTACTATGATTTTAGAATAATTTAGTAAAACCATAGATTTTTTTTTGGGTTTTATAAAATCATTTGGTTTGAAAACTGTTTTTTTCGAGTAAATAATGATTTTAATTAAAAAATAATGTTCTTATATTAAGAAAAATATTTTGTATAAAATGGATTTCATTTTTGTATTCTACTTATTTAAAAATTTATATGGTAAATTTTCGGTATTTTTCTGAAATGTTTGAAATTTTGTGAATAGTGAAATACTAAAATTTATCACATATATACATTATAGGTCAAATAAACTATTACCTGAATCATGGATGATTTAAGCAACCATTAGTGAAAAATCACAAGAAAATATTACTATTATTGGTCACAAGAATCAATACTATTTCTTTTATTGAAAAAAATAATAAAATAATGAATAAGATACTCAAAAATCACTCATCTCCTCCACTATAAACCCCCCCTCACTGCCACTCCTCTTCACTCCTCTCAAGCCTTGTGCCCTATCAAAATTCTACCAAAATATCCTACCAAGATCCTCCCACACATCCATCAGATCTTAGTCACATAGAAAGGCCAAAACCTATACCATAAAGATGTTTTCAAGGAAGATAACTTCACGAGGTAAATTCATCATTTCAAATCTTTTACATTATTTTCATGTTTCTTTGTTTTCTTTTCTATACTCCCACACATCCATCACTTCTTTTATTCTAGTAGTAAAAACACTATATGAGAGGTGTTAATTTACCACATTTGAGGACGATGAGTTTTCAATTTCTAATACGATTTCTAATTATTGTCATGAAACCATTTTTATAGTTTAACCAGGCCATAATATTTATATTATAACATATTTATTGTTTTTTAATCCTTTTTTATACGTTATATTAAATTATAAATCCAAATGAGTTCATTGTGAACGAAAAACTGCGAATTAACCCAAACAGTTCTCATTAAGTTTTATATAATGACTGATATTAAATCCAAATAAACTGATGAATTTTATAACTATGTAAAATTATATATGTCCACCAATAACATTTAACTTCAATTCTAGACAATTATTCCCATAGTACATTTTTTTCCATACATGAATATGAGTACTCCAATCACAAAAACTGAGGAAGAAAATGCTCCCAAACAATGAAATTGAATCTATTAACCCATAAAAGGCCATGAATGAACCTAATAAGGTCATATTAAATCAATTACACATAGATGAGGTTCTGGAAATATTAATACATGAACCTAATTTTGATTATTCAGGTCATTAAGATCAGGTGAGGAACACTTTCAGACTAAAGGTAAGGTTTTCTTCATCTCACTTCCATTTTTGTGTGATATTTTGTATACCCAACTACTACATGTGTATGGTTTATTTAAACTTTCCATTGATTTTTAATATCATAAATAACATTATTTTCATTATATTAAATTTATCATTTTAATATTATTAATTTTGGGTCATATGGTTCAATTGATTACAATGTTTTATGTATTTTCTACCCGAACCTCAATTTTCATTCGAGTTGATTTTATTCTCTACTCGCGTTAATGAAATTATTATTTATTCCAATTTACTACTCATAAATTATGTATGAACGTTATATATATGCATACCAATAATAATCCTTTTTTATTTTATGGGTATTTACATGTTTTAAAAGAATCATTCAAAAAAATTATTTCGAAAAACAAGACTGATTCAAGGAAATTCTGGAATTCTAACCTATTTGAGTTTCAATAAATAATATATTTTAAGCCATATTTATTTTTATAAAATAAAAAATTTTAACTAAAAATTATATTTTGGTTCATTTCTGGTATTATTAAAGAAAACATTCCTTTTTGTTTTAAAATCCTTTAATATTTTTAGTAAATCACACTAAATTATTTTATTTCTAATTCTTCTTTAAAAACACTTTTTAAATGAATTCCCCATAATAATAACTTATTTAGGACTAAAATATTATTTCAATAACCTTACCTTTTATTTTATTATATATACATGTTTTCAATCTGATTTCATGACAAATACAAATGATTTTCCAAAAGAACACTTCTTTCCAAAGAAAAAAATGTTTTTCTCATATCACATCAACATTAACGAGATATATGACTTGTCCATGACTTATTTATTACTTGTGGTGCATGTACTATCCTTTGGTATATAACATCAAGAGTCTTATTATTCTCAGGATATCTTGTTGGATTATGATTTGAATGTATCATGGTGGAATGATACACTTTTGGAATGTTTAAGAATTATTTCCTCAAGGAATTTTCAATGGTCTCATTTAAAAGTACCTTCATATATGTCAAAGTCCTTTGAGGAATCATGTAATTAATTGAGGTATATATCAAATGATAACATCCACTTGGTTTTTATTGAATGTTTTAAGAATATTTTGACTATGCATGTTCTATATTGAAACCATTCACCATATTTCATCGAATGGTTAGTGTTTATGTTTAATGTATGGGGAAAGTTAATTACATTTCATATGTTAGTATCAATATGAATGTATATGTTGTTTATGTTTATACCCATACATATGATTATTACATTGTACTTATTAAGTGTTGGGTGGGGCCCACTTTATCCCCTTGGTGCATTGGTGGGTCTCATGAGGAAAACTATTGTCCTAGCACAAGGCCTTGAAAAAATTGTTATTTATAGTCTTTGAACAAGGCCTTCATGGTATGGTTATGATGTCCCACATTTGGAATTACTTCATTATGAAACTAGTAAATTGATAGTCCATGTGGTTATTCTATGATTATATTACCCATGATTTTGTTTTATTATGGAATTATTTATTTAACTCTAATTTGGATCATATTATGTTACAGTTTATTTTTAATAAAATGTGTAATTTTATTTATTCACCTTTCCTTATTATTTATGATTCCACTGTATTGTATAACCTTACTGATCATTTAAGCTCATCCCTTTCTTATGTTTTACTTTTCAAAGTATGTGAATATGTATGTTATGAATGAGCTGTTGGGATAAGATAGGAGATATGGATGTTTTCAAAGGAATTTCTATGTTGTAATTATTTTCATGTTGTAATGATGAACTTATGTATGTATATTGTTTTCAAATCTACTAAACTACACTGTACTTTGGGATATATATTCCTTGTTTATATGCCAATGTATGAAATTAAGGCACCAGCTCCAAGCAACTAGGGTAGGGTCCTTACATTTGGTATAATAGTATGTTTAGTAGAAAACAAAAAGAACTATATTTAGAAAACATAGAATAGAGAACAAAAGTGTATGTTAGTATTTGAGGAGAAGTAAACCATAATATTATAGAATTTTGGAAGGGAATAAATTTTCTGGATATTTCTGAAACTACATCTATATCTGGATGATAAAAGTAGATGTGGTTCAAGCAGAGATATACCTATGAGTGAAATCACTGACAAAGAGTTTCAGGCTTGACCTGGGGTATCCTGGTAAACGACAATAGGCCTTACTATGCACCTGGCTTGACACTCACAAGGTATATTCTTAGGATAATCCACGTTTTTTTACAATCCATTATAAAGGATTTTGGCCCCTAATGTAACTAGAGTATATTTTTCTAGGATTTTTATGCATAAAGTTATGTTATATGAAATACCATGTCTATATTTATATATATTTCATAATTTTTTGAGCTGATATAGTATATTAAATTGGTTATAAATAGAGCCTAGTTGAAGGAATGATAACTTGAAAAATGAAAATGATGCAAAGAGTAAGAAGGATCGTATCTCTTATGGTATTAAGCCATCATTTTGAAGGAAGATAGTCTCCCCAAGTATCCTCGTCATATAAGGAAATATTATCATGTGTTTACAAGATATGTAAATAATTCTCTAAGTCATATGGATTTTAGTGGAAGTAAGAAAAGAAGATGATGGCCAAGAAAAATATTGATAAAGGGAAGAAGGCAAAGAGGAGTTTCTCACATGTGATAACTATGGAAAGAATCACAATGGTAAGTTATTGATGGAAAGGGTGGTTTGTTTTATGTATAGAGGAAAGGACACCAATTTCATGATTGAAAGGGAATGTAAAGTGTTTCCAATGTACACTACTTCAAAATCAAGGATATGTGACACTATGCGAATCAATGTCCTAAGAATCATAGAAATATTCCCCAAATGATGTTACAAGATAATGATCAAGTCATGATTATATTGCAGATGAAGTGGACTGATTAATAAACCTCAATATGATTCACGTCATTTGAGTATTTTATATGCAATGTTCTAGTTACATGAATTATGGAATATATGAGGATTGTACTTTAGTACTCTTTGATTGAGTATTGGAGGTCGTATGATGAATTGTACCAAGGATAAGTAACTCAGTATGAAGTTAATATCATGGTAAATTATATGGTTGATGGAAAGACAAAGCAAAATATATTTATGATGATTAATATAATGATGAAGAAATGATTGATTTGAATAAGTACTAACTACCTAAAAATTTATTATTCACTTGTCGACAAGTGGTATATACTATAATTGATGGAGTTTGCAACATTTTTGGATATAAGGAATATATCTAATAGCATTTTTAAGGATGAATTATTGTATCAAATAAGGTTTTTTGGTGATTTGTATTATTACCATATTTCAAGAGGCCACATGATGAAGATATTCACATGTTTGGAATTAGAAATTTTTGGGGTGCTTCATGTTGGTTAAAGGAAAATAGGTTAGTGGATGTGTTGAGGAGGATAGATCATGGATATCTAAATAAAATGAGGATTTCCAAGGTCCTTGTGTATATTGACTGAGTATGGATGGATATGGGAATGATTCTAAATTATTGGATCATGATAATTTGTAATGTTAAACCGTCTATTAAATGGTTAATGTTGATCATTGTATAAGTTTTTTGAGTTTAATGTCACAACTTGATGCAACCAATTCTAATAGATGAGGTATAGATTGTTAAAGGCACAAACAAGGGTTAAGATTGTGTTTATGAGATAGAAATGTATATTTACAATCTTATAGTGTGGAAGAATTCATCAACTCTAGGAAAAGAGTATAAAGTAAAAATTTTATCCTATTATCATATTTTTTTCATGATATCAATGAATTTTCTCATAACTATAGTTTATGGTTTTCTGCTAAAGATCTTTCATCTGAGCATGTTCTCTATCGGTTTCCATCAGAACATGATGGTTTATTTAATCTTCCATGACCATGTTGTCCAAGTAGAATGTGTAGTTTTTTAGTACTTGATGCATTTCCATTTCCCTCTTATTAAGAATATATTTTAATTGTATTCATGATGTTGGTTTCCCACAAGGGAATTTTCATTTATCAACCATTAACTTTCGATGTTCATTTTCAAATTTTGAGGACGAAATTTTTGTAAGGAGAAGAGAATGTAACACCCCAAGATTTATAAAATAAATTTATATTTAATGAATGAAATAATGAGTCTCTACAAAACAACACTTCGATATAACCTAGACGTTAAACATTATTTTTTCACTTTTACGATTTGAATTTTGAAAAACAGACATGCATGGTTACGTTCAGGGTGATATTTGGAGTCTGATAGAATCAACATAAATTTGGGTGAATAGTTACTTGAACCTTATGAATAGTAATGTACCCTTATGAAAAGTAACTTGACCCCTATGAATTTTAATTTACCCTTATGAATTGAAACATCACTAATGTAAGTATAAATAAAATTTAGGCACATTACAAATAAAGTAGAATATTTTATAAATTATTAATTAAGTATTCATATTTTTGTAAGTGATAAATATTTAATTACAATTTTAAAATAATAAATTAATTAATTTTCATAAAATTGGTTCCTAAATAAATATTTTTCCTATTATTTTATAATAATTTAATTATACCCTAGTTCATTTCTCAGGGCTTCATAAAATGTTTTATGGTTTTAAAATTTTATTTTTTGAGTAAATAATAATATTAATTAAAATTATATTTCTCATATTTTGAAACTAATTTTGATAAAATTGAGTCCATTTTTTTATTTTACATGTCAAAAAATGGTTATGGATAATTTTTTGTATTTTTCTAAATTATTTGAAATATTAGTGAATAGTGAAATACAATAATTTACTGTATATATACATTATAAGATAAATACACTATTTCATGCATCATGTATGATGTAAGAAATCCTTATTTTAAAAAATATTAATATTATTTGTCATAATAATAAATATTATTGCTTCTCCTGATAAAAATAACAAAATAATGAATAAGATACTCAAAAATCACTCCTCTGCTCCACTATAACCCCCCTCCCCATCAATCCCTCGTCTCTGCACTCATCTCAAGCCTTGTTCCTTTATAATGTATTCCCAAATATACACCCAATATCCTCCCCCACATCCATCAGCCTTTGGAATCATAAAAAGTCAAAAAACTCTACCCTAAAGCGGCAGTTAAGGAAGATAACATCAAGAGGGAAATTCCACTTTTCAATTCTTTTACTTTCTTCTCATCTTCCTTTGATTTATTTTCAATTATCACATATCCACATCCAATTGTTATGAAAACTCTTGTACCCTACATTTACAATATTTTTTTATGATTATGGGATAATTTATTATCATCTCTCCTTTACCCTTCTTTTATGCTAGTAGTAAAAACACCATCTGGTATATGCTAATTTTCCACATTCATGGATGATGGGTTTTCAATTTCTATTACCATTTCCAATTATGGTCATGAAAATATTTTTATGGGTGAAATAGACCATAATATTTTTATTATAAATTACTTAAGGTTTTGTAATCCTTTGTTACTCATGATATTAATTTATATATCAAAATGAGTTTATTGTGATAAAAAACAACCAATTAACTCAAGCAACTATCATTAATGTTTTATATAATGATTCATATTCACTCCAAATAACCAAATGAATTTTATAAATATGTAATATTATGGATGTTCACTAATAATATATATTATAAATTATAGAAAACCATTTTCATTCGACATGTTTATCCATACATGAATATGAGTAATCAAATCATGAAAACCAAGGAAGAAAATGCTCCCAAACAATTAAACTCAATCTCTTAACCCATAAAAAATGAATGAACCTAATAAGGTTATACTAAATCAATTAAATTTATATTATTTTATATAATTATTAATTTTTTAAGATAAATTTGATAACTCAAGTCATTAAGATCATGTGAGGAACACCTTCGGACATAAGGTAAGGGTTTCTTCAACTCGCATTCCTTTTTGAAAGATGTTATGTATTCACTACTAATACTTATGTATGGGGAATGTATACATCCCATTGATGTTTCATATCATTAATATATTTATTTACATTATATTAAATGTATCATTTTATGATTATTAATTTTTGGACATATGGTTCAATTGATTACAGTGTTTTAAGTATTTTCTGCTAGAACCTTTATTTTCATTCTGATTGCTCTTATTCTACACTCAACTCAATGAAATTCATATTTATTCATATTTAATACTCATAAATTATGTTTTAATGACATATATTTATTTACCAATCATAATCATTCTTAATTTTATGGAGATTTTCATGTTTTAAAAGAATCATTGAAAACAATTATTTCGAAATACAAGCCTCATTCAAGGAACTTCTCGAATTCTTACCTATTTTAATGTTAATTCGATAATATGTTATAAGACATATTTATCTTTCTAATATAAAAATTTTAACATGAAAATATATTTTGGTTCATTTTTGGTTTTATTATATAAATCATGCATTTTATTTTTAAAATCCTTTATTATATTCTATAAACAACTCTAAAATATTTTATTTCTAAAGCTTCTTTAAAAATTATTTTTAAATGATTTATCCCACATAATGATTTATTTAATCCAATAATATAATTTCAATGAAATTTCCTTTTATTTTCTGGGATATAAATGTTTACAATCTGATTTCTTGAAAAATACAAATGATTTTCCAAAATAACTCTTCTTTCCAATGTAAAAAAGGGTTATTATCATCTCACTTTTACATTTATGAGATATATGACTTGTTAACCCATTATTTATTGCATGTGGTGTATGTACTATCTTTTGGTACATCATATAATGGGTCTCTTTATTCTCGTGATATTCTACAGGATTATTATTTGAATGTTTCAAGGTGGAATGAGACATTTCATAATGTTGACAGATTATTTTGTTAAGGATTTTTCAATGGTCTCATTTAAAAGTACCTTCATCTATGTCAACATCCTTTTTTGAATATTGTAATTCATTTTGGTTTGTCTCCTATGATATCAACCACCAACATTTTATTGAATTGTTGATGAATAGTATTATTGTAGATGTTCTATATTGAATCCATTCCCCAAATTTCATCTAATGGTTCGTGTTTATGTTTATTGTACGAGGAAAGTTAATCACATTTCATAAGTTTGTTTCAATATGATTGTATATATTGTTTATGATTATCACTGTTCAAAATAGTAATTCATTGGACTTAGAAAGTTTACTGTGGATCCCGCTATAACTCGTTGGTGAATTTTTAGGAATCATGATAAAAACTACAATCTTGGCGTAAGGCCATGAAAAAATGGATATTTATGGAATTGGCATGAGGCCTTGATGTTTGGTTATGATTTACTTCATTATGAAATCCCACAATATGAAACTAGTAAATTGATAGTTCATGTGGTTATTCAATGAGTATAATACCAATGGTTTTGTTTTATTATTCCATTATTTATTCATCTAAAATTCCTTCCATATAAAGTTCAAGATTATTTTTAATGAAATGTGTACTTTTAGTTATTCACCATGCCTTATTATTTATGATTATACTATATTTCATACCCTTACTAAGCAATTGATCTCACCCCTTTCCTACATTTTACTTTTTCCAAGATGTGAAGAATTATATTATGAATTAATTGCAGGGATAAATGAGGTGATAAGGATGTTTTCAATGTAATTTATGTATTGTATTTATTTTCAAGTTGTAATGATGAACATACAAATGTATGTTGTTTCCAAATATATTAAAACACTTGAACCTTATGGATAAATATTCATTGTTTATATGAAAATGTAATAAAATAAGGAATTGGATCCGGGAAACTGGGGTCAGGTCTTTACTATCAAGAAGTTTTGGGAAAATTGAAGGGTTCCTGAAACCCAAAAAATCCTGAATAATAAATAAATCATTGATGTGTTTCTTAGGAACATGGATATCCAAATGGAGTATTGGATTTTATATATAGAGAAATATTTCTATTCCACTTCAGAGAAGGGTTTCATAAATAATTAGTTTTCTATAAATTTTGGAAATATAGTTAAATTTGATGTTGAACATTTGTCTATTATGGGTAAGGGAGATTCATGGATTTAAATGAAGAGTGGTAGTTTTATAGATTTGTAGATTTTATGGTATATTCTTGGGATAATAATAAATATCATTTCTATTTAGTATATTGATGATGATGATTTTATTAACAGATTCATTAGTGGTGCGTGTAATATTACCAATATAGTTATGGCCATTGACCATAGAGAAAAAATACCTTTTAAAATATGACGAAAAATTTCATATAAATTATTCAATCAATAAAATCTATCAGGGATTTATAGTTGTGGAACTATAGCATAGGCCACATGAGTGATAAAGGGATGAAGGTACTGAAAACAAATGGAATGATACAATATTAGAATTTAAGGGAAGTTAGTTTATGTGAATATCATATCCTTGGAATGTAGAGAAAGGTATCCTTTGAAAAAAGATCCATGTCACCAAAGGTTGGGAAGATAGACCTAGTGAACACTGATTTTTAGGGGCTTGCAATAGTACATTCCCTTGATCAGAAACAATGTCATTTGAATTTTACTAAAGGAACAAAAGGGATGTAATTATTTTAAATTATAAAATTAAAATAGGATGTGTTTAACATGATTAAAATGTGGGAGATCATAGTGGATAATGATTCAGGATCAATGAAATAATGTTTGAGGTCTGAAAATAGTGGGGATTATGGTAGTAATTATTTTAATTAATTTTCTTCTAAAAATGGAACATATTGAGTGTAAACTATTCTAGGTACATAAAATTAGAATGGTTTATCTAAAGGGATGTATAATGAAATAAATGAAAATTATTGGATTTTTAGGATTCACTTAGGAATACATAAGAATTTATCTGAAGAGGAAGCTAACATGGTAGTATATCTCATCGATAGAAGAAAATATGTACCAATGTGAGAATGTATACTCTAGGTAAAATAGTTTGGGAAATAGGTAATATTATCAAATTTATAAATCATTGGTTGTCTGGAATATGTAAATATAGGTATCTATATAAGGGATAAGCTTGATCATAAGTCAAAACCCATTTTCATTTTTGGAAATGGAGATGATGTGTTTGGTTGTCAGTTTTTGGGTGATAAAAAAATATGGTCATTTGAAGTTAGGACATGATTTATAATGAATATGTAATAAAAATGATCATCATGTTTCTAAAGATTATAGTTGAAATAAATATTATTAGTTACAAGAGAAAGTGGAGCCTGATGTTTTACCCGATCATGTGATATCAAAACTAGTAAATCATACACATCATATTGAGTTGGGGAGATCAACATGGGTGATAAATCCTCTGTAGAGGTATTAATTATCCTTAAATTATTTGTTTTTGATAGACCATGTAAAACCTGAATGTTTTGAATGGGAAATGTTGCTGAAGGAGACAAATAATTAGGAGTTGTCTATGAAATATGTTGTTTCTTCATTACATTATAAAAATACCTCAGAGATGAAAACATTTCCATAAGGAATGATATTTTTTAAGAAAAAATGGTTATACCAAGTCAATTAAAAATGTGACAGTAAAATGATATACATGGTAAGGATATTGGTGAATGGTTTTTAATGTAAGGAAGGTGTATACTTCACTAAAATTTTCCCACTTATATTAAATCTTTCAACTATATGGGTTGTTCTTAGTATTGTCGCATCAGAGGAATATCATCATGAGAAACGTGATGTGAAGACTAATTTTATTTCATGGATACCTATATGAAGAAATTTATATGTTTCAAGTAGAGGGATATATAGATTCAAGGAAAGAATACTAGTTATACAATCTCTAGAAGATCTTATATGATTAAATAATGAACTTATGAAGTGGTACAAAATGTTTGATACATTAATTAAGAAAAATCCATATAATTAGTGTGAGATGAATCTATGTTACAATTTTATGTCCATTGGTGATGGATACATTACCCAGATATTATATATGGATGGAATGCACATTACAGAATCATGTATGCAAGGGATTTATTAGCTTAAGTTAATGATATCTAAGGAGTTCAAGATAAATGATTATCGAGAAGCTACAAAAATTTTAGGGATGAAGATAAAGATGGACCGCCTAGTAGTATAATTGAAGTTATTTTAGGTTGATTATGTTTTTATGGTTTTGTTTACATATAGTACGATGGAAGAAAAGTCAGTTTATATTCCCCTATAAATCCATTTAAAACTATCAATGGAGTAAAAACCTGGGCTAATACAACAAGATTAGTATATTGAAAAGGTTCAAACTGCATCATTTATTGTAATCATGATGTATGTCATGGTTTATACCCACCGTCATATTGCTTATGTAGTGAGAGTTGTGAACAAGTACATCTATAAACTTAGAAATAATAATTGTGATGATGTGAAGTTGTTATTGAGGTATTTTAAGGGAATCAAATAACCATCCCTATGCTCTGGGAATGAAAAATCATTGTAGGGGTATGCATATGAACACCTTGGATGTTGTTTTAATATAAATACAAGTATAACATGATATATATTTACCTATAGAGGAACTTAATTTAGATAGATATATCAACAAAAAAGGAGGTATATCTATCTACCACATAGGTAGAATAAATTATCTTAATAGAAGTGTAACGCCTTGACCCCTCTAGACTGAAGTTGTTGCATTACTAAGTACATTGTAAAGGTTATAAAAAATGAAATCCCAAAGTAAAAAATCAGTTTAGTAGTCTTGAATAAACTAGATACATATATGTAACTCAAATTACATTGAAAAAGGTCACAAAATACGATACATAACAAAAACTAAAGACTGCATCCACAAGAACTCAATAAATGATATCCACTTTATTACCTATTGAAAGTAGACAATGAAATGGGTGAGCTCAAATTCTCAATAAGGGTTAAAAATACTAGATTCATGAATCAATAATAACCAAATTGTAAACTGTTTTCTATAATCAACAAGGCAAAGTGAACAAATGAAAAACTCATGCCATTAAATAACTGAGAATGAAACTACATCCATAGATTTTTTCATAGTGAAAACCTCATGGATTATAACAAATGATAATGAATAAAGAGAATTTTCATTAATTTTAAGTCATGTATCTAGCACATGGTACCATAAAACCATTAAGAACAGTATAGTTCTATGGGTAGAAACCCATCAAATTTTTGGAAACAAACTTGAAAGGTTTTTCGCCAAACTGATTGTCTCATGAGACCTACCGATGCCTCGAGTGGCTGAAGTAGGCCACAACCACATGTGAATCCAAAGTATTATTTATAAATTAATTCAACATGAGAAATATTACTTCAAATTATCCGTATATAATATAGCATATAGATTCATAAATAATTCCACAGTAAAAAAAACATTGAAAATAAATACTGTATGTAAGATGGTATATGACTTTGACAATAATAATATCCATGATATGAGAATATGTAAATTTAAATGGAATATAATTTCAATATAAAAGTTATCTCAAATGGGAAGTAAGTACACTAAATAAGAAATTGTAGGTGCACAATATAAAGCAAGTTATAACGAAGTGAAAATTGAAACAAAGCTCAATACCACTTTGTATTCCATTGATTTGTATGACCAAAAGTTAATAACCCCTAAAAGAATCGTATAATACCATGAATATAAAGATGATCATGATAAAATATATCAAATTTAAGTACACCTATACCACATATAATAAATAAGAGTCAAACAATGGAAATCCCACTGAATTGAAAGTGAGATGAGAAAACCCCTTAGAAACATTTCTGCATGGTCACGGGTGTTCTTGTGAGTGATTAATGAGAGGTAAAGGGGTATAAAATTATTTATATATCATAAGAGAAGTATGGGATTAGTGAGAAAACATACCCCATTATTAGGTATTAAAAATAAACGAGAACAACATAGGGGAGATTCTTGAACAAATGTGAGGGAGAGGATCCCTTACCTTATGATCGAAGGTGTTCTTGATTGTTTATAACAACCTGAATAATAAAATTTTTCTTCATTAAGTAATAAGTCCAGAACCTCATAATAATTTAATTGATATGTTATAACCTTATTAGGTTAATTAATGGTATTTTTTATGGGTTTAAAATATTCAATTTTATAGTTTTGGAAGCATTTTCTTCCTTTTTTTTCATGATTCATTTACTTACATTCATGAATGGAAGTTCGTTTGAAATATGGTTTAACATATGAAAATGTTAATATATATTATTAGTGACATTAAAGTGATATAAATTATCTTTTAATGATTATGGGTTATATACTTGAGGATGAATCTTTAGTAAAAAGTTATTGATAGACGCTTGGATTTAACTCGGCGATTTTGTGCACAATAAACATGTTTTGTATTGTTATTCCATATTATGATTGTGTAAGGATTATAGAACATTAAAAAAGATAAAATACATATATTATTATCTGGTTAAACCATTGAAAAAGGTTTCATGACTAGTATTAAAGATAGTAATTCAAATTGAAAACCAATCTTCCTAGAGTGTGAAAAATTAACACATCTCAGAAGGTGTTTGAAATTTATTGTATAAAAGGAAAGGAAGAAAATAAATAATGAAAAAATATTCCATTAGAATAAATAAATCCCAGTAAATTTATGGGACTAGAATTATCATGTAATTTGGATGAGGTGAGGTGAGAAGAGAGAACAAAATAATGGAACTTGTAAAAATAATTGAAAGAAAAAGGAAGAGAGGTTCACCTCTTGAGTACTCTTCCTTGAGAAACTCTTTATGGCCATTGTTTTTGGCCTTTGGTAGAGACCAGAAGTTCTTGGACATGGGTAGAGGGCTTGGAAAGAGTATTTGGTAGAATTTTGGAAAGGCTTGAAGCTTGAGTGGTGTGGGAGGAAGAGGGGGTGAGGGGTGGTTTATATATTGGAGTGCACTACTACAAACACGGCTTTTATCAGCGCTAAAAATGGCCTTTATCAGTGCTAGAAAAGTGCTGATAAAGCCAGCTTAGATAAAGGGGGGGTCCCCTTTATCAGCACTCCGAAAAACCCTGATATAGGACCCCTTTATCAGCGCTAAAAAAAGAGATGATAAAAGTACACCTTTATCAGCACTTTTTTTAGCGCTGATAAAGGGGTCCTATATCAGCGCTTCCTTTATCAGCACTCTCGTTTTAGCGCTGAAAAAGGACACTTTTATCAGCGCTTTTAAAAAAGCGCTGATAAAAGTTAAAAAAATTTAACAAAATTTAAAAAAAATTAAAAAATATTGCCAATCCAGGGGGCTTTTATATCCCTTGAACCCCCCCCCCCCTTTACAGCGCTTTTCGGCCCCTATAAAACACCCCACGCACCCCACGCACCCCCCTCCACCCTTTAACATATCTTTCTCTAATATTCCTCATGCGCGCGCACCCCTGCCTCCACCAAGATTTGAACTCGAGACCTCCCCCCTGCGCGCCTAAGCCCTTACCACTACTCTATTTTGATTTGCTTTCCAATTCATGATATCTCTCTATATATATATTTTTATATTTAGTTATATTTATTCGTATAGTAATATATATTTATATTAATATATATATAGCTATATTATAATATATATATATATAGTTATATTATAATATATATAGTAATATTAATATATATATATAGTGGTATTAATATATATATATATCTATATATATATATGTATAGTTATATTTATTTGTATAGTAATATATATTTATATTAATATATAGTTATATTAACATATATATAGTTATATTAACATATATATAGTTATATTAACATATATATAGTTATATTAACATATATATAGTTATATGAATATATATTTATATAGTTATATTAATATATATATATAGTGATATTAATATATATATCTATGGTGATATTAATATATATATTTATAGTAATAATAATATATATATATATGTAGTTATATTAATATATATATAGTTATTAGATTAATATATATATAGTTAGATTAATATATATATATATAGTTAGATTAATATATAGGTATATAAATATTAATATATTGGTATTTTAAATAAAATGGATATTAGTTATTATTTAGATAAAGCTAATATATTTTATATGTAAATATGTTTAATTATTTATTTAAAAAATATAATTTTTAGGTGCGAATATATAAAAAATATGTACATATAGTTATATATTTGATTATAAATAGCAGTTCATTATAAAAAAGCATGAAATTTAAAAGAAATAATATCAATATTAATGTAATACCTTGGAATAAATTTAGTCCCCATGAAGAAAAGCCTCTAATACCCCCTTAAACGAGTTTGAAAATCCACAAAATGATAAAAAATCTGGGTACCCCGACAAAAAACTCAGTTTTGGAAGTCTTCTGGGCCTCTTTTGGCCTCGAAAAATGCTTGACTGTGGTTGACCCCAGCCACAATGACGTAGAGCTCGTCGCAGGCTTCGATTTGATATGTGGTAGAGCTCAAACGGACACCCGGATCAAAATTTATGGCCGTTTGAAGTTTGAGTTGCGTTTTCAACATATTTTGGGTCTTTTTTTAATTTTTTTTAATTTTTTAGTCCTCAAATTGTTATTAAATGACTATTACTCCATAATTATTATCAAATTATTAATTAAAAATATTTTTTTTTATTTTTTAAGAAGCCATTTTCACTAAATATCTTATATATATATATTAAGTATAATAAGTGTAATATTAAGAGTTTTCTTTATATTATTTTCATTAACATATTATTTCCTCTCAAGATGAGAAATAGTGAGTATTCCATGACCAAGAATAGTAATATATGCCTGTGATTTCGAGATTTGTGTGCTTACATCACTCATGATGCTAAAAATAGTTAGTTTAAATTATTATGTATTTATACGGTAAATTAATGTATTTTACTATTCACCAAAAATTCTAGTATTTCCAAAAATCCCAAAAATTCACCCTATCCATTTATCATCATGTAGAATCCAAAAATTAATTCCATTTTTCAAATATAATTTTCTAAATATGATAAATTTAAAATTTAATTAAATTATTATTCAATAGAAATATATAAACACTTAAAATATTCATTTTCATTTTTATGGTGCCTAAATTCATTTATACACTCAAGGGTATCGATACCATACATAAGAGTCATTTTACTATTCATAAGGGTAAGTTACTATTTATAAGTTCATGTTACTATTCATAAGGGTAGGTTACTATTTGTTAAAAATTAAGTTAATTCTATCGAACTCTACATATCATCTTGAACTCAACCGTGTATGTCATATTTTTAAAATACAAATCACAGAGCTGTAAAGTTTACGTTTAACGGATAGATATGACTGTATCATATAAGTAAACTTGTTTTGTTCCATAAAGGCTCATTGATTCATGAAATATAGTCTATCTAATGAATATAGTGTATTTAAGAGAAAAATACCATAAAATGTCTGGGGTGCTACTTTATTCCCTCCTTTGAAAACTTCAACCCCAAAATATTATGTATAAAGCCCACAAAAAATATGTAGGTGGTTCTTCTTCAAAACATCCTCATGTTCCCATGTTTCTTCCTCCATATTCTGTTTTCTCTAAAGAACCTTTACTTGATGAGTTGTCTGATTTCTCAATACCTCCTCCCTTGTGTCAAGAATCCTGATAGGCTTTTCACAGTATGGAAAATAAGGTTTTAGTTCTATTTCTTCATTGGTGAGTATATGCATTATGTCTGACATGTATTTCCTTAACAATGACACATGGAACACATCATGAAATTTGGGGAGATTTGGCGGTTTCACTAAAAGGTAACCTACAACTCCAATTCTTTCGAAAGTTTCAAATGGTCTGATGTACCCGGGGCTTAGTTTCCCTTTCATACAAAACCTTAAGACACACTCCTATGGAGATACATTCAGAAAGACATGATATCTCACTACTGGAAATGAACTTTATACCAATGGTTCTAAACTATTGGTATAGCTTGGAAAACTATTGGTATAGCCTATACCAACGGTTTTCCAAACCGTAGGGCAGTAAGCCATGAGGAAATCCCTATACCAATAGTTTGATCAAAACTATTGGTATATTCCACTGTATGTCTTGATTTACCAACAGTTGTAGGCTAACCATTGGTATATGTTTGAATATCATTTTTAACAACGGTTTTAATGAAACCGTAGGTATATATTGAAGACTAAACACTATTCCTATAGTTTTAAAACCATTGGGATAGTTTTTAAATTTTGTTCATAGTATACCAACGGTTTAAAACCATTGGTATTATGTATTTCCAGTACTATTTCATAGCATCCCCTCATGAAGACCCTCTGGTATACACCTTCATAAAAAATAGCTCAAAAAACACATAAAAACAGACTTAAAATAGATTAACAACACCTAAAATAGCACAAAAAACACATAAAACCATGAAACTCTTCCAAACATGTCATGTATTACAATTCCCTATGTCAATCATCATATGACAATAATCTTCCAGTAGTGTTGAATAACAGTTTCAATAACTCAAACATTATTTACACCCATTTCAATCTTCATATGACAACCACTCTTCTAGTAGTAATTCACCTCACCCCTACACAAACCCCCCCAACCAGCACATCCCCCCCACCTGCCCATCAAATTATAATAGGTAGAATAGTCTAAGAAATAATTATTAGAGTTGAATAAGAGTTTGAAATTAGCACAAATACCAATTTTTTTTTATCCTATATTTGGGTATGTAATGATTTGTGATGCATTTTGCATTGAACTTGTATTTTTTATAATATAAAGTGAAAATGTAATTTCTTAGGAGTATCATCACTTATGACCCCATTAGTGAAACTACCCAACTCATGAAAAAGAGTTAGCGAATATCTTTGATGAGTGTAAATTTCAGAGACACCACCTCTTTGATTAGATACATGTTATATATACAAACATAATGTCATAGCAATATAATTTATTCTAATTTGAACTAAATCATTTTCAGATGTGTGGGATAAATGCATGTAGATGTTAAAATTTGAAATGGAATATGTTCTTTGTAAAGGAAATGTCCGTTTTTATGCACTAAGATGGAAGATGAAGGAGGTAGGGGTGTTAATGTCAAATATTGATTGAATGGTAATGGCTTTGTTGGAAGACTCTATAGTGGTAATAACATAATATACTTGGGTATTGGTTTTTATACGCATAGTGATCATGTCCAAATTGGTTGAATTAGTGGATTTTGAACATGTGTCTGATCCATAGTGTGTCGTGATGCATATGAGGTTGACAAAAAATAGTCCCCTTCTAGGATGGGTTATAGTCATACATGGGGTACTAATGGTTAATGTAAGGGAGACACTTCTTTATTACATGATAAAAATAATTTATTAGACCCCCTCATGCTTAATAGTGAGAATAAAAGTGACGACGCATAATATCCTCAAAAAAATTGGATCCAACTGAATCATTCCCCAAATACCCTCTTTAACCCAACCATAATACCATAGGACTTTGAAAAGTGGCAGTATATTCCCTCACTACACTTTCTTGATGTTGTGAAATAAAACCCCTCAATTTTTGAAATTTTTAGGTTTTTGAGGATCATAATAATATCTTTTGACAACGAAATAACACCCAAATATGATCTATCCTCAAACAAAAGCAACATTTATAGAAAATGAAAAACGTCTGAAAATGGATTTTACCTGGGTGTGGTTTTCTTCTTCCTAAATCTAAAGAGAATGTTTGATGATGCATGCTATGAAACTAAAATTGAAAATGGGTTATGGAAACTGACCCATGGTTCCATGGTCATTACAAAAGGAGTAAAGTATGGAACTGTTTACTTGATTTAAAATTCAGGCTGAACTAAAATGATTAGAAGTTCAAATTGTGATGGTCAAGAAGAATGGAATTATAAGTTTGTTGACCTTAGTGAGAATAATATTAATGTTCTTAAGGCAATGAACACTAAATGATACAAGTATGGTGCGATCTATTGATCAGAGTCGGATTCCACCATATCATGCCACGAATTGAGGTAGGGTTGACTCGTACACATAAAAATGACCAATGTATCATTTTCATAAAGTATCAACACAATCCAAATATGTTTGGTCAGTTTTCTGTATGTCAGTTGTTGTTTTCACTTAAAATATTGTTCATTTAAAAAAAAGTGAGACACTTAGAGTGATACCGGCGACACCGTGCCTCGGATGGAGGCAAAGTTGACTCGTACATGTCACAAATGCCACATGTATCGTTTTACTAAATTATTAATACAATCTGAAAGCGTTTATTCAGTTTTTTGTATGCAAGTTGTTATTTTCACTTAAAATCATGTCCATTTCAAATAAAAGATAGACACCTTGAGTGATACCGGCCACACCGTGCACCGGATTGAGGTGGGGTTGACTCGTACATATCACAGATGACTCATGAATCATTTTCATAAAGTATCAATAGAATCTGAATTCGTTTGGTTGGTTTTCCTTATGCCAGTTATTGTTTTCACATAAAATGTTTTTTAAATTTCAAATAAAGGTGAGACACTTTGATTGGTTTTGGACACACCACACCTTTGATTGAGGCGGGGTTGACTAGTAAAAGTCACATATGACCCATGGATCGTTTTGTTAATGTATCCACACAATCTGAATACGTTTGGTCTATTTTCTGTATGCCAGTTGTTTTTACTTAAATTGATGTCCATTTTAAACAAAATAGAGACAGTTAGAGTGATACCGGCCACACCACACCTCATATTGAGGTGGGGTTGACTCGTACACGTCACATATGACCCAAGGATCGTTTTCCTATAGTTTCAATAGAATCCAAATGCGTTTGGTCAGTTTTATGTTTGTTAGTTGTTGTTTTCACTTAAAATGATGTCAATTTTACACAAAAGATAGACACTTTGAGTGGTGTCGGCCACACCACGCATCATATTGACGAGGGGTTGACTCGTACACATAAAATATGACCCATGGATCATTTTCCTAAATTTTCAATAGAATCCGAATGCATTTGGTTAGTATTATGTATGTCAATTTTTGTTTTAACATAAAATGATGTTCATTTTAAACAAAATAGAGACACTTTGAGTGGTTTCGGACACACCACACTTCGGATTGAGGGTGGTTGACTCATACACGTCTCATATGACCAATGGATCATTGTCCTAATGTTTCAACATAATACGAATACGCTTGGTTGGTTTTACGTATGTGAGTTGTTGTTTTCACTTAAAATGATGTCCATTTTAAAGAAAAGAGAGACATTTTGAGTGGTGTCGATCACACCATGCCTCAGATTGAGATAGGGTTGACTCATACAAGTGCCAAATAACCAATGGATCTTTTTCCTAAATTATCTACACAATCCAAATGTGTTTGGTATACTTTCTGTATGCCAGTAGTTTTCACATAAAATCCTTTCCATTTAAAATAAATGTGAGAAATTTTGAGTAGTGTCGGCCACACCGACCCTCATATTGAGGCGGGCTTGACTCTTACACATCACCTATGACCAATGGATCGTTTACCTAAAGTTACAATAGAATCTGAAAGCCTTTGGTCAGTTTTTGTTAATTCAGTTGTTGTATTCACTTAAAATTATGTCCTTTTGAAACAAAAGAGAGACACTTTGAGTGGTGCCGGCCACACCGTGTGTCGGATTGAGGTGGGTTTGACTCATAAACGTCACAAAAAACCCATAGATCGTTCTCCTAAAGTATCAACACAATCAGAATGCGTTTGATTGGTTTTTCGTATGTCAGTTGTTTTTACTTAAAAGTGTATCCATTTTAAACAAAAGAAAGACACTTTGAGTGGTAATAGTCAAACCGTGCCTCGTATTGATGTGGGGTTGACTCATACACATCACAAATGACCCATGGATCCTTTTCCTAAAGTATCAACAGAATCCGAATGTGTTTGGTCAGTTTTCTGTATGCCAGTTGTTGTTTTGACTTAAAATATTGTCCATTTCAAAGAATAGTGAGACACTTTGAGTGGTTCCGGCCACACCGTGCCTTATATTTATGTGAGGTTGACTCATACACGTCAAAAATGACCCATGGATCATTATTTTGAAGTGTCAACATAATCCGAATGTGTTTGGTCATTTGTCCATATGCCAGTTGTTGTTTTCACTTAAATTGTTGTCCATTTCAAATAAAGGTGAGACACTTTGAGTGGTACTAGCCACATTGTGCCTCATATTGTGTCATAGTTGACTTGTACACGTCAAAAATGAGCCATGGATCATTTTTTGTAAGTATAAACACAATATGAATGCGTTTGGTTGGATTTCAGTATGCCAATTGTTGTTTTTACTCAAAATGTTCTCCATTTCAAATAAAAGTGAGACACTTCAAGTGGTGCCAGCTACATCGCGCTTTGGATTGGGGCTAGGTTGACTCGTACATGTCACATATGACCCATGGATCATTTTCCTAATGTTTCAATAGAATCTGAATGTGTTTGGTCAGTTTCTTATATGTCAGTTGTTTTTTTCACTTAAAATGAAGTCCATTATAAACAACGAGAGAAATTTTGAGTGGTGTCAGACACCACACCTCGGATTGAGTAGGGGATGACGTGTACACATAACAAATGACCCATGGATTGCATTCCTAAAGTATCAACAGAATCTGAATGTGTTTAGTCAGTTTTCTGTATGCTAGTTGTTTTCACTTAAAATCATGTCCATTTCAAATAATTGTGAGATAGTTTGAGTGGTGTCGGCCACACCGGACCTTGGATTGAGGCCTGGTTGACTCGTACACGTCACATATGACCCATGGATAATTTTCCTAATGTTTCAACCAAATAAAAATGCCTTTGGTCAGTATTCTATATGTCAGTAGTTTTATTCACTTAAAATGATGTCCTTTTGAAACAAAAGAGAGACACTTTGAGTGGTGATGGCCACACCACGCCTCGGATTGAAGTGGGGTTGACTCATACATGTCAAAAATAACCCATAGATTGTTTTCCAAAACTATCAACACAATCTGAATCCATTTTGTTGGTTTTCCGTATCCCATTTGTTTTTACTTAAAAGCATGTCCATTTTAAACAAAATAAAGACACATTGAAGGGTACCCGCCACACCGTGCCTCGGATTGAGGTGGGGTTGACTCGTACATGTCATAATTGACCCATGTATCCTTTTTCGAAAGTATCAACCGAATCCGAATGTGTTTGTCCTACTTTTCATATGTCAGTTGTTGTTTTACTTAAAATGATGTCCATTTCAAAGAAAAGTAAGACACTTTGAGTGGTTCCGGACACATTGCACCTCAGATTGAGGAGAGGTTGACTCGTACACATCAACAATGACCCATGGATCTTTGTTTTGATATATACACCCAATAAGAATTCGTTTGGTTGGATTTCTATATGCCAGTTGTTGTTTTCACTTAAAATGTTGTGCATTTCAAATAAATGTGAGAAACATTGAGTGGTACCAGCCACACTGTGCCTCAGATTGAGGTGGGGTTAACTCATTCACATCAAAAATGACCCATGGATAATTGTGTTGAATTATCAACACAATATGAATATGTTTGTTCATATTTCCTTATGCCCATTGTTGTTTTCACTTAAAATGTTGTCCATTTCAAATACAAGTGAGACACTTCTAGTGGTTCTGGCCACACTGTCATTCGGATTGAGGCGAGGATGACTCATACATGTCATGAATGACTCATGGATCATTGTCCTAATGTTTAAACTGAATCTAAAAGCATTTGGTCGGTTTTCCATATGTCAGTTGTTGTTTTCACTTAAAATGATGTCCATTTTAAACAAAAGAGAGACATTTTGAGTGGTGTCGGCCACACCGCGCCTTGGATTGAGGTGGGGTTAACTCTTACATGTCAAAAATTACCCATGGATCATTGTCGTAATGTATCAACACAATCCAAATGAGTTTGGTCAGTTCTCTCTATGCCAGTTGTTTTCACTTAACATCCTATCCATTTCAAATAAATGTGAGACATTTTGAGTGGTTCCAGGCACAAAAACCCTCAAATTGAGGCTAGGTTGACTCGAAAATGTCACATATGACCCATGTATTGTTTTCCTAAAGTTTAAACAGAATACAAATTCCTTTCTTTAGTTTTATGTATGTCAGTTGTTGTATTCACTTAAAATGATGTCCTTTTGAAACAAAAGAGAGACACTATGAGTTGTGTCGGCCACACCGCGCCTTGAATTGTGGCGGAGTTGACTCATACACGTCATAAATTACCCATGGATCGTTTTCCTAAAGTATCAACACAATATGAATGCGTTTGGTCAGTTTTTTGTATTCCGTCTATTTTTACATAAAAGCGTATCCATTTTAAACAAAAGAAAGACACTTTGAGTGGTACCAGACACACCGTTCCTTGTATTTAGGCAGGGTTTACTCGTACACATCACAAATTACCCATGGATTCTTTTCTAGAAGTATCAATAGAATCCGAATTCGTTTGGTCCGTTTTCCGTATGCCAGTTGTTGTTTTCACTTAAAATGTTGTCCATTTCAAAGAAAAGTGAGACACTTTGAGTGGTGTCGGCCACACCGCGCCTCGGATATAGGCAAGGTTGACTCTTACACGTCAATGATGACCCATGGATCATTTTGTTGAAGTATCAACACAATCCAAATGCCTTTGGTCAGTTTTCTGTATGCCAGTTGTTGTTTTCACATAAAATGTTGTCCATTTCAAATAAAAGTTACACACTTTGAGTGGTATCGGCCACACCGTGCCTTGAATTGAGGCGAGGTTGACTTATACACGTCAAAAATGACCCATGGATCATTTTTTAGATGTATCAACACAATCTGAATGCATTTGGTCAGTTTTCTGTATGCCATTTGTTGTTTTTCATTTAAAATGTTGTCCATTTCAAATAAAATTGAGACACTTAGAGTGGTACCAGCCACACTATACCTCGGATTGAGGCAGGGTTGACTCTTACACGTCAAAAATAACCCATAGATCATTTTCCTAATGTATCAACACAATCCAAATTCGTTTTTCCAGTTTTCCATTTGCCAGTTGTTGTTTTCACATAAAATGTGGTCCATTTCTAATAAAAGTGAAACACTTTGAGTGGTATTGTCCACACAGTGCCTCAGATTGAGGTGGGGATAACTCGTACACATCACAAATTTCTAATTGATCATTGTGCTAATGTATCAACACAATCTGAATACATTTGGTCAGTTTTCCGTATGTTAGTTGTTGTTTTCATTTAAAATATTGTTCATTTCAAAAAAAAATAGTGAGACCCGTTGAGTGGTACTGGCCACACCGTGCCTCAGTTTGAGGCGGGTAGACTCATACACATCACTTGGGCGTTTTGAGTACCGTCATGTGCAGATTCATGATTCGGGTGAGTCTATTCCTCTCCTTTCTTCCTATTTTCTTTTAGGGTTTTCACTCTTCTCTCAGCTTCTTCTAAAGCTCTAAAACCCTCTTTTCAGTTGGGATTTAATGTTAATCTTGAAGAGAGAGTATATTGGGATTCAGTGACCACGGATGAGGGTTGGGGGGGTTTTCCGGGGTCCATGGAAATGGGTGGGTAATGTATTTAAAAAACTATCTAAGTATCATGCATCGAATACCAACAGGACTGTGAACCGTCGTGGGGTGTCATCCGGGCGCAAGGCCAAATCACGACATTACCGCGGCGTGACTGCAGATGACCATGGAGTGACCGCGGCCTGACCACGGCCTGACCGTGGCATGACCGCGGCGTGACCATGGCATGACCGCGACGTGTTGTCCTGGTCCAGCGACATTCACGGGGCAGCACCTTCCGGCCAGGAGTGAAGGGAGTGAGAGGATGTGGGTAAAAATTCCGACCGTCACCTCCCTCACCATTAACTATGAGTGGGTAATGTATCTAAAACTCTATCTAGGTATCATACATAGAATTCCAACAGGACTTCAAACCGATGCGGGGTGTCGTCCTGGAGCAGGGCCGAATCATGGCATTACTACGGTGTGACCGCGGCGTGACCGAGGCGTGACTGCTTCCTGACCGCAGTATGACCGCAGTGTGACCGCGGTGTGTTGGCCCGGTCTAGCGTCATCCGTGGGGCAGCATCTTCCGTCCAGGATAAAAGGGAGTGGGAGGAAGTGGGGAAACATTCTGGCCATCACCTCCATCCCCATTAACTATGGATGGGTAATGTATCTAAAACTCTCTCTAGGTATCATACATCGAATTCCGACAATACTGTGAACCGCTGCGGGGTGTCGTCTTAGAGCATGGCCAAATTACGGCATTACCGCAGCGTTACTGTGGCGTGACCGCGACATGTTATCCCAGTCCAGTGACATTGACGGGGAAGAATCTTCCGGCCAGGATTCCAAATAAATCCTATTTAGTTGTCCTTCAACTTATAGAAATTGATCTTATGTTAAAAAAACAAACTCTTGATTCAGGATTGTGGTATAATAAATATATATATTTTATATTAGTTGTTTTCAAAAGTGGTACTAGTTAGTTGAAACTACGGATTGAGAGTCAAGTTATGAAGGTGTATTACTTATCAATGGTATATGAATTTCTTGGAACTCTAATAATAAAACATCAGTCACCTTGAGAACAATAGAATTTGAGTATGTTTTAACATATCGGGATGCAACACAAATCTTATGGGAGAATTGATATATGTAAAAATTTAGATGTGCATCGAGGCCAGGAAAACACCCCAAATAGTGTTAAGATGAAGGTTATGGTGGGGAGCAGCATAAGTCTGACAGGTTTTAAACAAGGACACCATCAGTGTTTTTAGATATATAGGCTTGGGTAAACACCATAAGGGGTGGCCAAGAGGCCAGTCAAACACCTGAAATGGGTTTCTCCGTAAGATATGGTCACAACAGACATGATAGAACAAATAAACTATTTAATATGTTATAACAAGGTATCGTCAGAAGGTTGTAGTGAGTGGTACAATGACGCAACGTCTAAAGGGAAACGAAACGACCGAAAAGAATCATACACCCTAAAATATCACTATGATTTTTCATAGATAGTGCACCTCCATTGGAAGGGTTTTATTATAAAAACATGACTTTATTTATCAAATGAAATAATTATATTAAAGAACACTTATTCAAGATATGAAATTCAATATAATTAAGAATAATTAACAAATAATCTAAATTCAATTTAAAGCATTCTTAAATTAAAGAGGCTACGAGAGGGACTATACCTCAATGTGGAACCAAACCGTCCACTTAAGCTCTTGGAGCTTTCTAACTAAAAGCAGATGTTCCTCCACTGGGTATACGCACCTTCTCACACATGCAAGTACCCTTATCACCTTTTCACACACCTGCGTGTCCATGAGCATGTGCAAGGGGATCCTTGCTCATATGCTCATATGAATATATCCATCTCCACTCACCTATGTATGCATTTATATATATATACATGGACACACCCAGCCCCATACAATCATAATCACTTCCATGGGTGACTATACACGTAATGGGGGAACCCATATACATATACTTACATACCAATGCACACGCAGGTGAGTCGCCCCTGACTTGGAAACTCAAAACCAACGAACAGGGATCAACGCACAACACAAAGGATATTAAGAACCTCAAAACACATGAAGGACGCTACATAACCGGTGAGAAACCAACCAATGCATTAAACCCTTACCTAGATTGGCAGCGGAGAACCAAATCCACTAGAACCAACACGAAATGATCCAACACCCTACCAAAAAATAATATGGAGTAAAAAACACTAAAGCCCCAAATACATGAGCAGCGAGACAAGTAGTAACCATAGAATCTTACCTAGGATCAAAGCTGGTGGACTGAATCAATCTAAACTCCTTCTGAAAACCATTACAGAATATAACTACCCTCTTTCCATAGATAGAAGTCAAATATCTATGTAACCAATGTGATAAAGAAAATAAAATAAAAACTAAACTAAAACATACCTATCTCCTGTGACTATACCAGTCACCGCCCAACATATAAATACCATAGTGCCCCATGGGTCAAATCATGTTCCTACAAGGGAGGAAATCCCCAAATAATACTTTGAAAATTAAATATACCCAATATAACCAACATCACAATTCCAATCAATCACCCATCCAACAACCAATTCATCCTCAATATCACTACCCTTCAAATTATTTATTGAAAAAATACATAAAAACAAAATCCAAATCCAATTCTCAACTAAACTAAAGACCATAGAAACTACCTTATCACCCCACTAAAGATATGGAAAACCACCAATTCCACTACCCCAACTGTCCCCAATCACTTCACATGGACCATCCTTATATCCATTACCCACCTCGACAAAATATGACTAAACAAAGCCTTTACCATCTTTGAGTAGGGATACATGTCACCAACAACTCCATTAGTTCATATGGTTCACTAATTACACAGAAGGAGTGGCTATGAAGACTTCAAATAAAGTTCATCTATACAATAATGACACATAAGTGTTGAACAAAAATAGAAATCAAATCAATGTTCACTTATTGTTTATTCCATGTCTGGGACAGGACGACGTGTTTAAGAGAAAATCAATATATAAAATAAAAATAATAGAGGAAAAACATTAAAACTAAGGTAGTACTTATAGATTTTGATTGTATAACTATTTTAATATTTAAGATGGATCTATCGGGTGGAAGTAGTTTCTCAGCCTAGGTAAAGAGAAATCCCTCTCGTTTAGGCAAATCAAAACAGAGGAGAAAAAAAAATTATGAACATTTAAATTAATTTAGGACATACAGATTTGATGTCGATTGATGAGGATGGAATGATTCTCCCAGCCTAGGTAACTAGAGATCTTCTGCAGATCTTCATTTTTAGGGCTGCAGTCGCGCTAACAGAGGAGAATTGGGGCTGCTGTATTTTTAGGGAAACTATTCCCAACGGTTTTGACAAAATGTTGGGAAATGTATTCTATACCAATGGTTTTTAAAAACCGTCGGTATAGGTTGTTGTAATGAATATTTAACCAACAGTTTCATTTAAACCCTTGGGGAAAAGGAGGCATTTCCCAATGTTTTGGGCAAACCTTTGTGAAAGGCTGGTAATAATGGGAGTTTACTAATGGTTTGTTCAAAATATTGGGGTAGTCCACCAATGCCCATGGTTTCATAAAAACGTTGGCATCAAAGTGTTGGTATATCTAGGAATTCCAGCAGTGTCCCACTTGGAATCCCAAATCATTTCTCGGGTTGTCAACATAACTCTTCTGCCTACTTTGGGCTGCTTTAATATGGTCTTGAATAGTCTTTAACTTTTTCGTGGTCTCTTCAATAAGTTCTAGGCCAATAAGATTCCTATCACCAACATTATCCCATCACAATGGAGTTCGACATCTCTTTCCATATAATGATTCATATGGAGACATTTGAATACTAGAATGGAAACTATTATTGTACGAAAAGTCCACCAAAGGAAAGTATTGATCCCATATACCTTGGAAGTCAAGAGAACAACACCTCAGCATGTCTTCTAGAGTTTGAATAGTCCTCTCAGACTGTCCATTGGTTTGGGGGTGATAAGATGTACTCATAAGAAGCTCAATATTCAAAGCCTTTTGGATACCTTTCTAGAAATTTTATGTAAACTGGGGATCACAATCGGACACAATCGATAGAGTTTCACCATGAAGTCTTATGTCTTCATAAATATAAAGTCTTTTCAGGTGCTCAAATGGTAAATCCTCCCTTATTACAAGGAAATGTGCAGATTTTGTGAGATGATCAACAATTACACATATTTCATCATTCCTTATAGGAGTCTTCAGTAGTATAGTGAAAAATTCCATCATAATGTCATCCCCCTTCCACATAGGAATAGGTAGAGGTTTCATCACCCCTCTTGGATTTTGTCACTCTACCTTCACTTGTTGACAAACTAATCACCTTAACATGTAGTTTGCAAATTCCTGATTCATATTATCCCACCAACAATGTTCCTTTAGATCTCTATTCATCATTGTGCAACTCGAGTGTATAAAGAAATTTGTGATATGAGCATTGTCTAATAGTTCCCTTCTTTACTCAGGTACCAATGGATCACATTACCTCTTCCCAAATTTCAGAACACCATCTTCATATGTGATGTCTTCCAATCTCTCATCCTTGACCACATTAATTTTCTTCTACATATTCTCATCAATAGATTGATAGATTTTTATCTTCTCTAGTAAAAATGGTTTCTCAATCATTTGATAGAGAAATGATGTTTCCCATTCTATAATGATTCCCATATCCATCTTTATTAGATCCATAAATATAGGATCTCTCTCAATCCTCATTTGAGTCATAAGTCCATGATCTTTCTTGCTTAATGCATCTTCGACCTTATTTTCCTTTCATGGGTGGTAGTGTCTTAAATAATAGTAATATTTGAGTAACTCAGGCCATCTCATTTGCCTCAGGTTGATTTCTTTCTATGTGAAAATGCATTTTAAACTCTTGTGTTTTGTGTATATCTCACATTTTTCATCACAAAGATAATGTCTCCATATTTTGAGAGAAAATATTACGACTGCTAACTCAAGATCATGAGTTGGATAATTTTCCTCAAGTGTCATCAACTTTCTTGATGAATAAGCAATAACATTTTCGTTTTTCATAAGGATTCTACCTAGTCCATTCTTTAATGCATCACTGTATATTACAAATCCCTCATTTCCAGATGGAAGAGTCAAAATTGGAGCATTTACCTATCTTCTTTTCAATTCTTCGAAGAATTCCTTACACTCTTTTGTCCACACAATCTTAGCTCCTTTACGTGTGATCTTGGTTAGCGGGTTAGCCAGACGGGAAAAATTCCGTACAAAATGATGATAGTAACCTATTAAGACAACAAAACTGCATACATCGGTTATGATTATTGGTGTGGGTAATTCTTGGATTGCCTTTGTCTCTGCAGGATCAAATAGGATTTTATCCTTAGAGACAATATGGCCTAAAAAAGAAACTGATTGAATCCAAAATTCACACTTGGTAAACTTCCCATATAATTCGTTTCTTCTAAGAGTTTTCAGAATAATCCTCATGTGATTCTCAGGGTCTTCATAGCCTTTTGAGTATACTAGGATATCATCGATGAATACCACAACAATGTTATCAAGATATTCCTTGAAAAAATTATTCATTAAATCCATGAAAATAGATGGTGCATTTTTATGTCCAAAAGGCATAACTGTAAACACATCATGCCCATACCTGGTTCGAAATGTTGTCTTATAAATATCATCCTTCCTCACACATAGCTGATGATATCTAGATCGAAGTTCGATATTTGAAAAGTATTAAGCTCCATGAAGTTAAACAAATAAATCATCAATCCAGGGTAAAAGATACTTATTCTTTATCATAATATCATTGATTTCTCTGTAATTGGTACATAGCCTCAGGGATCCATCTTTCTTCTTGACAATGTGGAAAGGGGCTCCCCATGAAAAAACACAAGGTTGAATAAATCCCTTTTTACTCATTTACACTAGTTGTTTCTTATTCTCTACTAATTCAATGGTGGTCATTCTATATGGATTATTTGATATAGGTCTTGTACCAAGAATTAAATCAATAGAGAACTCAACTTCCCACTCTATATGATGTCCAAGTAAATCCTCTAGAAACACATGAATGTATTCTTGCACTATATACACATCTTCAATTGGAATAGTTCTTTCCTCACACATAGATTTTGGGTTCTCTTCCTCTCCAAAATTGCATTTAAAAGAGCTACTAGGGTTGGGTCGAGATTAGAATCAGATGGCGAGGTATCTTCACTAAAGATAAGAGATTCTACACACTCTTCAAAAATTATAACATCCTTTTTATTAAAATATATCATCACATCATAATTTGATAGGAAATTCATTCTAAGAATTATATAAAATTTAGTAATTGGTATGCCGATAAGGTTAGCTACTAAATCACATTTTTATGTCACGAGGGGGACAAGTCGACATGCCATTGTAGAAATGATGCATCCCCAAGGAGTTTTGACTGATAACACCATTATTAAATCAAATTGGACATGTCTAATTTTCTTGGAAAACTGGGAAGATATAAATGAATGTGATGATTCAGTATCAAATAAAGTGTTGGCTTTGTCTAAGGAAACAATTAAAGTACATTCCACCACATCATTAGGAACTTCAAATTCCATATTTGTAATCTCATAAGGGCTCCCTTGCTCTCTTGTATTTTTCTGAGGTATGTTTCCTTGACATATAAGACACTCATTGGTATAGTGTCCCCTATCACTACAATTGTAGGATGGAACATCATCATATTGTTTCTTCCCCTTGCATTCATGAGATAGATGACCCTTCTCTCCACACTTATAATAGGCTCCCGTTCCCTTCAAGAATTTCATGAGATGATTCTTTCAACAATTCTAGCATTATGAGAATTTCTTCATTCCCTTATTTTTCTTTGGCGCTTCACCATTCCCTTTGTTATCAGAGTACCACTTTTTATCTTGGTTTACCTTGAACAAATTTGATCTAGAAAATTCCTTCTCTGTTTTGATGGCACCTGATACAATTTTATCATATGATGAAAATATTTGAGAAGCCAGTGCCCTTCAAAAACATGGATTAAGACCTTCAATGAAATGATCAATCTTGTCTTCTGAGTCACATACGTAATCTACAACATACCTATCAAGCCTTGTGATGGTAGCCTCATACTCTGCAACACTATCTTCTCCCATTTGCTTTAAGACAAGGAATTTCCACTTCATTTTGGTTCGTTGCGCATGAGGGAAATATTTTTCGAAAAATATTTCCTTAAAAGTCTTCCATTCTATATCTTCTATTTCTTCTTCCTTCATGGTATTCTGAATCAAGGACCACCATTGATCCATGTCTCCCTTGAGAAAATATACCGCCAGTACTACCTTTTCATTTTCATTGCATCTTAATGCCATTAATATATTTTCAAGGGTCTTGATCCATTTCTCAGCAACCACTGGTTTAGTAGTCCTACTGGAAGATGGGGGATTCTTGCACATGAAATGATCCATCACAGGTGTGCCATGGTTATTTGTCACAACCTGAGTATGTTTTCCCAATATGGTCATGATCTGATCAGCTCCCACATTGACTGTGTTGACATGATCTGTGGGGATATCCTTACCTTTCCCACGAGTATTGATTACCATTCTTCTGTTAGACACCATTTCTAAATAATGCAACACACTATATTTGGGTATGAATCATAATGTATAATTTTCACATATCAAAATAGTTAGCATAAATTGAGATCCTACACATGACTAATCCCATAATCAATAAAATAGTTTCATTAAAGAATAATTATTATTTCAATCCTTCATAATGGCTTTAAAAAAAATATGAATTACACTAAGAATATCCCCAAGGAGTGTCGTAACCAAGAGTGTATCAAGGCCCATTGTCATGTACTAGGATACCTCAGGTCAATCCCGAAACTCCTTGTCAGAGCTTTCACTCCTAGGTACATCTGTTCTAGAGCCACCTCTACCTGCTCATATCCAGATAGGGATGTATTTTCTAGAAAAATTCACATAATCTATTCCTTACCAAAATATCAGGACGTTCATGTATTCATATTCGAATACTCCCTTAGTTCATTGTTCCCTAATCTACGTTTTCTAATCTAGTTTCCATGTTTTCTACTAAACTTCCTCTAATACCAACTGTAATGAGGTAACCCCTCTAGACTGGAGCTGGTGAATTACTAAGTAAACTGGAATGGTTAAAATGAATGAAATCTTGAAGGAACGATCATTTTAGTAGTATTGAAGAAACTAGATAAATATATGTAACTCAAATTACATTGGAAAAGGTTTCAAAATACGATAAATAACAAAAACTAAATACTGCATCCACAAGAACTCAACAAATGATATCCTCTTCATTACCTATTGAAAGTAAACAATGAAAGGGGTTATCACAAATGCTCAATAAGGGTTAAAAATAGCGGAATCATGAATTAATAATAACTGAATTGTAATCAATTTTATATAATCAAGATGTCATGGGGAGCAAATGAAAAACTCACTCAATTAATTAACTAAGAATGAAACTGGATCCATAGATTTTGTCATAGTAAAAACCTCATGGATAGTAACAATTGATAATTAATAAAGAGAAGGATTATTAATTGGAAATCATGTATCTGATACATGATACCATAACACCATTAATGAATGTTTATTTCCATGGGTAGAAAACCGTCCGATTTTTGAAACAAACTCAAAGGGTCGGTCACCAAACTGATTGTCTCATGAGACCTACTGATGCAGCGAGGGGATGTAGCCGGACCCTCCTACCTCTACATCCAAAGAATTATTTACACATATTCAACATAAGAGCAATATGACTTTATATTATCCTTATAGAATAGAGGATACAGATTCATAAATAAATCCATAATCAAAACAAAATTCAAAATAAATACCGTATGTAAGTTGGTATACGAATTTGACAATAGTAATATCCATTATATGAGAATATGGAAATTTAAATGGAATATAATTTCAAATGAAAAGTTATCTCAAATCTACAGTAAGTACACTACATAAGAAAAAGTAGTTGGATAATACTAAGCAAGTCACAACGAAGTGAAAGTTGAAACAAAGCTCATTACCACGTTGTATTCAATTGAGTCATATGACCAAAAGTTAATAACCACCAAAAGAATCATATAATACCATAAATATAAAGAGAATAATGATATCATATATAAAATGGTAGTACACCTATACCATATATTAAAAATAAGAGGTGAACAATGGAAATCCCACAGAATTGAAAGTGAGATGAGAAAACCCCTTACAAAAATTTCTGCATGGTAACGAGTGTTCATGCGAGGGATTAATGAGAGGTAAAGGGGTATAAATTTTTTATATCTCATAATGGAAGTATGCGGGAGGTGAAAAAACATACCCCATCATTAGGTATTAAAACTAAAAGAGTATAAAATAGAGGAGATTCTTGAACAAAACTATGTGATAGGATCCCTTACCTTATGCTCGAAGGTGCTCTTTCTTAATGACCAGAATTATCAAATTTAGATTCATTAATTAATAATTCCAGAACCTCATAATCATTTAATTGATATGGTATAACCTTATTAGGTTCATTAATGGTATTTGTATGGGTTTATGATATTTAATTTTATTGTTTTGGAAGCAATTTCTTTCTTGGTTTTCATGATTCGTTTACTTGCATTCATGAATGGAAGTTCAATTGAAAAGTGGTTAAACATTCAGAATTGTTAATTTATATTATTAGTGACATTAAAGATATATAAATGATCTTATAATGATTCTAGGTTATATAATTGAATATTAATCATTAGTTAAACTTTATTGATAAATGCTTGGATTTAGCTCAGCGGTTTTGTGCCCAATAAACGTGTTTTGTATTATTATTCCATATTATGAGCATGTAAGGATTCCAGAACATTAGACATGATAAAATAATTATATTATGATCTGATTTAACCATTGAAAAATGTATCATTACCATTATTAAATATAGTAATGAAAATTTGAAACCCATCTTCCTTGAGTGTGATAAATTAACACATCTCAGACAGTGTTTTCATTTATTGTATAACAGGAAAGGAAGAAAAGAGATTATTATAAAATATTCCATTAGCATAATGAAAACCCATTATATGTATGGTAATGGAATTATAATTTCATTTGGATGAGGTTAGGTGGGAATAGAGAACAAAATAATGGAACTTGTAAAATGAATTGAATGAAAAATGAAGAGAGGTTCACCTCTTGAGTACTCCTCCTTGAGAAACTCATTAATGCTTTTTTTTTGCGTTTTGGTGAGACTAGAAGGTCTTGGACATTGGGAGAGGGTTTGGAAAGAGTATTTGGAAGACTTTGGTCAAGTATTGAAGATTTAGTGGTGTGGGAGGAATAGGGGGTGAGGGGTGGTCTATATAGTGGAGGGGAGAGGAGTTTTCTTAGTATTATAATCATTAATTTATTACTTCCTCTCAAGACAAGAAATAATGTGTATTCAATGACCAAGAATAGAAATATACGCATGTGTGTTCTAGATTTTTTTTCTTACATAACTCATGATTCTAGGAATAGTTAATTTAAATTATAATGTATTTATACGGTAAATTAATGTATTTTACTAATCACTAAAAATTCAAGTATTTCAGAAAAATTCAAGTATTTCAGAAAAATCCAAAAAATTAACCCAAACTATTTTTCAATGTGTAGAATAAAAAAATGAAGTCTATATTTTAAAAATATTTTTCTAAATATGATTAACTATGTATTTAATTAAATTATTATTTAATCAAAATATATAAACACATAAAATATTAATCTTCATTTTTAAGGTGCCTAAATTCATTTATACACAAAAGGGTATGGATTCCTTTTATAAGAGTCATATTACTATTAATAAGGGTAAGTTACAATTCATAAGGGTAGGTTACTATTCATAAGGGTCGGTTACTATTCACTAAAAAAATAAGTTAATTATATTAGACTCTAAATATCATCTTGTACACAACCGTGTATGTAATTTTTTTTAAAATTCTAATAACAGAGCTATAAAATTTATGTTTAATGGTTAGGTTATGGCTACTTACTATAAGTAACCATGTTTTGTTCTATAGAGACTCAATGATTTAGACATTTTAGGCTATCTAATGAATACAGTGAATTTAAGAGAAACATACCATAAAATGTTTGAGGTGCTACAAGAAGCCTATAATTAGATGGTTTGCCTACTGAACTTATTTGAGGATCAATTAATAAAGTGAGAGTAAATTGTTTTTCACTTTGATTGTCAGAGTGCCATACATATTACAATGAACCTAGTGTTTCATGCCCAAATGAAGCTCATTTAGTTGAAGTATCATTTTATAAGAGGCTTTTATAGGATGGTTTATTAACATTTTATATGTAATATCCCATTATTTTAGAGGAACATTATGTCTGATAATGTATAAATAATGAAATACCGATATTAAATGAACCACATAATATTATTATTTAAAAATGACTATTATAACATAACTATTTAATTGGAGGGTATGAATAAAAATAACCACAATATTAAATATAAATTAAGGTCATAATCTATTAATATTTATTGATTATTTCTTAGGAAATAAATATTCAATTTTTAGAAAAGTCATTTTATTCATAAAAAATATGTTTTCTTAAAAAATGACTTTTAATGCTTTTTAGAGAAAATTATATTATTAAATTTTTACAGTTTTAGAAAATTTATTTGATAAAATTTAATTCTTTTTTAAAATTGTAATTTTTAAATTATCTTATGGTGATTTTTTTATTTCTATGAAAAGGTTAATTTTTTTATTAATAGAGAAAAAATACTTCATTATATTAAAATAATTTATTTTTTCAAGAAATTGAAGATTTTTATTTTATTATTAAATGGTTTCAAAGAATAATTATTTAAATTTTATTATTTATAATCTAATTATTGCCCTAGTAATAAGTTGTATAATTATATTTTTGGTAAAAAAATTAAAATAAAAAGAAACTTTCTCTGAAAAAATATTTTTCTCTGCCTTTTTTGGTATATTTTTAAATTAAACCATTTAAATTATATGATTTGAATTTGATTAAATTTATTCCATATTTTTAATCAGAATAATTACTATTAGTTAATAATTTTATTTTAATTTCCAGACATAATGAATAGTAAAAATAATAAAAATATGTTACACGATTATGGTTAAAATAGGTTTACCAGGAGGTTAAACTAAACAGATAAGGCATAAAACCAATTAAAAACTCATATAATTTTTATTTTTTGGGAGTATTTTTAACGTATATCATCTTATGTTAATAAATTACCTATATTTGTGGTGTTTAAGTTAAGTAATATATTAATATGTTTTTTAAAGTCCATGTGTGTCCTCTACCCCTATTATAAATGGACACCCTTCTCCTCTCATATATACACTTGAAAATCCTTTTGTTTTGTCCAATATCTACCCAAACACCTTCCTTGAATCCCTCCTCATGACATAGTTTCCCTCTTTTAAATATAAATCCATACCCAGAATTCTTTAAGTAATAACTATTAGAGGTCGTCTAAAGAAGAGGTGTGATTCTTAACAATGTGTTTCCAATTTTATTTCTTATTATACATCTTTAAATTATTATTAAAAAATAGTTAAGTAAAAAAATAGAATATTAGATATAATTAGTTTTTTTTTAAAATAATTTATACCTTGTATTTATATCCTCATTTATCAAATGGGAAACAAAATCATCATTTGTGTGTACAGTAGACTACTGCCTCACAAATCAATGTAATTCATTTCTCAAAATTTCTCCTCCCAGATGGTTATGCTGATAATGCCGTTCGCGGGTATGTGTTTACCACCACCTACACGAAAGAATGTGATTTGTGTTTTATCATCAAATCAGATGGATGGTATATAAAAGTTTATTTTAAGGATATAATATGTTATTTAAGATATAATTATAATTATTTAATGTTAAAAAATACATACCATTTATCTATCATGATCATTGAAAAATGGAAATGTTACTCATGCGTATGTACAACTTACAATTTCCTTGATTATAACAAAGTTAATTTTTCATAAACATCAATACTCGTTTTTTAGAGTATAATTAATGTTAAATATGATTATTATTTTAGGATTATTATTCAATATATTAGTGATAAATGTTCAATTTAATCATTTTCATGCTTCTCAAAGTTATTTTGGACATCATAACTAAAAATAAACATAACATGTGATGACAACACAACTGATTATATAATTAAATATAACATGGTAATAAATAAAACCAATGGAATAATAAATATTAAAAATTTCTTAATAACATAAATTATTAATATAAGTTTATTATTGAGGAGTATAGAGAACATATACGATGATTCAGACTTAAGCTAAGGGATTTCGTCTCAATTCCAACTTAATTGAGGCATATTTAGGGTTATATGCCCATTTACATTTCTATTGGGTATATACTACTAATTTTAATTATTTAACATGGATATTTATATATTAATTCTGATTAATTATTTATTTCAAGTTACCCTTTCAAGATGAAATTTTAAAATAAAATTCATTCTTATTTCTCTTTTGGATCATGTATGTTTTTCTTCCATGTCCATATTTTTTAAATTTATATTAAAAAGTCATTTTTATTCTTAAAATTACTTATAATGGATTTTTTTACCCATGGCGTTTTACCTATTTTTAAAGGAATATTTCTAATGTTTTACCCAAAATAGTAATTATAGTCTGTTTTGTAAAAAAAAGTAAAAACAAAATGATTTCTTTTTAACATATACAATGTTAATAAAAATTTCCCGCACCCATAGCTACTTTATAACATTTATATTATTCTATATAATGTAAATCTATTTATAATTGAAAATATGTGTTAATACTTATTTTAAACCTTTCATTTCAATTCTATAAAAGATTTTATTTTACTACAAAATCTACTTTTTCGATGGTCAACTCTCAAATCTTTATTACTTTTTGAACATTAACATTCCCTTAAAATATTGAATAATTTTGATAATTGGAAATAAAATTTCAATTAAATATCTATATTATTTTTCATTGATATTCATATTTTTTAAATTATATATAATTTCTACATGCAGTTTTTTACTATGAAAGTTATTTTATTGAGTATGGAAAACATGATAAATCCCAATTATATACTCAATACAAATATTTGTTGATAAGAAATATTGTTTATGAATTCAATTGATCATTAAATATTTGAGTAGTTATTTAGACATATAGTGACATGAGGGCCTAGGTAATATATAACTTCTAGGCTGACATGTCTCATGATACAAATCAGTAAACTATCATTAAATGACTTTAAGGTGTATATCTACACATCAATTAAATTTTTTAGGTACAAGGATTTAATGGTATAGATATGATGATGTTTGAAATCATGAAATAAAATACTAATCATTTCCTTCATTGAGAGTCCATTCATTATCATCCATGAGATTACTACATTTATATTATCCATGGCTGCATCTTGTGCCCAAGTTATTGATTAAATGGTATATTGTTTACCTTAGTATTTTGATAATTATTTCTTTATTCATGATATATTCAACTAAATTCTATTCTTACTTAGAATCCATCATCACCTTTTGTTTACTTTTTTCCCCAGGATATGAATATATATATAATGAATAATAATAAAGATGAAATAATTCTTATATCCTATGTATCTTATATTTTCAATGTAATGTGGGAATTATATATGTATCTCGTTCATCAATACTACTAAATTGATCAATCCTTGAGGATGAGAACAGTTTTATTTTATAATAATGTAATAAAGTATGTGATTTCTCTGGATTACTAGATTTGGGGTTGTAATATTAAAGGAATCATCAAACCAATAATTTGTCACAAATTTTGATGAAATTGATGGTGATTGTAAATTTCAGTCATTATTGTGCCTCAATTGGTATCCACTAATGAATATAGGATGAGAGTCATATTATGGGAGAACACCATGGGAGAAAAAATGGATAGAATCCAGTATTTCATGAATATTCATCTTGAATTTGAATATTTAATGGTAAAAAAATCATCGGTGAGTGAAAAAGAAGATAATCTCTAATTATCTAATTTTTCCATGTTACTGTCATTGAATTGTATCACCATGTAGGATCTTGATCCATGTGGGATATTATAATAATGGGTCATTCTAATCCCTATTTGAAGTTGGGCCAACTATTTGTGTACCATAGTGCACACCAGGGCACAACACTCACGGTTCAACCATCAAGGTGATGTATCTATGGGATTTAGGGGAAAAATTCCCATTTATAGTGGTTTGGGGGATGAAGGGTCCCACCAATGTTTTTGGGGGCACTATAGAAATACTGAATCACTATAGTAGACCAAATTAGTGTGATCGATAGAAAATTATAACAATTCCAAATTTTTATTCGTATGTGTCATGTAATTTTATCATTGAGGAATTTAACAAGTCATTGAAGAATCTGGTTACTTGTAACATTGTTAATTCACTATATCTTTATAGAACTCTAACTAATAGTTATTGTATAAGAGTATACATGTTTTTTGGTTGGTGAAATAATATAACCATATTAATTATATGGTAATTAGAGCATGGTTTGCAGTGTGTGAAAATCCAATTTTTCCATATAATTATACTCTTGAACATAGTGATGTTTCTGCCTCTCCATGTACGTAGGGATTATTTCCAAAACCATGTAAATCTCTATGTCTTGTGATCTTCTACTCATTATTTTTGTTTTTTCAATTTAATTATCATTTCTAGAATCTTTCATCTTTATTACTCTTAGTATTTTTTAAACAATTTGTGGATAATATATGAAATTATAAGTATGTATATTTTCTTTTATATAAGTAAAGTATATTAATATTAATTATAGAAGAGGTTAAAATCACTTACGAATTAATTCATCCAATAGATAAATGTTTTTTTTCAAAATCTCATCCTTATTCAAGATTGTTTCTATTTATTCTTTAGTATGAAGAATTATATGATCATTTTATCTAAAACACAATATTCTTCATTTCTACTACGGTAATTTATAGTGTTTTTAATAATTACATTCATTTTTACCTTCTTAAGCACTCAAAAAATACAATAATAATATTTTTAAGTAAAAGGGACTTTGTATTTTAATTTTTCCAGGAATCCTTTTATTTTATGTTTATATTTTCATAAAAAAATTATATACTTTTTTTAATATTCTAAAATTATTTATTAATTTCATTCATACCTTCCTTTTTATTTTTATAAAATATATAATATGGAATCTTCTCATATTTTTTAAGAAATATATACTTTTCCCAAAACAATTTAACATAATATTTGTTTTAGAATTTAAGAGATAAAAAACATTTCACATCATCATGATTATTCCTTTCCATGAAGCTTCTTTAAAATATTCTGGAGTTCTAAAAAAATGATTTACGAGATATTTGTAAATTTATTAGTTTTTAATAGGTGTGATCTAAAAATAAATAAAGATATTTTCCTTATGAAATATTATTTTGGCCATTTTAAAGTATATTCATATATGTCAACATTATTTGATGAATATTATAATTTACTAGTGATATACACTATTGGAACTATCCACTATATTTCATGATATTTATTAAGATCATATTTATCTATTTATTATCTACAGATAATCGTAACATTTTGTATTCTAGACTTTTGTATGAATTTAATAGTGTTTGTGTATTGAATTATTTTTCATTTCCTTCATTTGATTAATAGATTGGACTTATTATGTGAATTGTGGGGCCTAAAATATTCCCTCAATTCATCTATAAATCTAATGAGGCAAACTGGTTTGTGTATTTCCATACGCCTTGCCTAATAACATATTGTTTCCAGGAACAAGGACTTGATGGTAAGATTATGGTGCAAGACATTATGAGTTTTGTCCATATAAAACTAGTTTTCATTATCCATGTAAATATTTATTTTGTTAGGACACTCGTGCATTTATTCCCCCCTATGGTATTAGTTATATGGAATATTTGATTGTTTTTTATATTTTCCATATTATTAAATCTTTATTTATTTTTTCTATGGTAGAACATGTTGTACACTTTCCCTTAGTGAGAATTTGAGCACACCCATTATTTTGTTTTCCATTTCCCATGATATTATTAAAGGATCTGTAAATGATTTTATGGGTTTATTAGAAGAAATAATATTGGTGTCACTATAATTTTTATGTTTTATTTCATGTTAATTAACATAATGTTGGAATCATGTATGTATCTAGTTTCCCATGAATACTAAACAATTTGATTCGTCAGGCTATGATCCTTTTTTTGTGGCAATGTAGTAAAATAACCATCATCATTAAGTTACTAGAGTCAGGATTTTATAGTTGGAAACAAAGGATGTTTTGTATACATAATAGAAACTAGATTTAGGAAAACATATACAATAGAATATAAAACAATGATAGAATTTTTGGAAAAGTCTGAGTATTGTATAATAACATAATGTTTTGGTAAAGTAGAGATTGTGCGGATTTCCCGGAAAATACATCACTATCTTGATACTAGCATGTGGATGTTTATATGGAACAAATAAACCTAGGGGTGGCAACTATAAATGGGAGGGTTAATTATTAAATTAATCATTACTTTTTCATGATGAGTGGTCCTAACACAACATTCCTAGAATGACACTCTATATGGATGTGCATTTTTGATTTACATGATCTTTACAAACCATTAGGAAATTTTTGAATTTTTTTTGATTTGAATACATTAAAAAGGAAATTAAGATTGTTATTATGAGATTATCAATGAATAAATTCTAAATTTATATTATTTGTTACATCAGGATTATAATTATATAAAATTATTTAAAATTTTTAATTTTATGATCACATTTTTTATATGAAACGGTCTTGAAATATTTCTTATAGAAAGGAATAGAAACTATATAAATTCAGGTTATATACATTGGGATTACCCTCCTAGGGAATACATTGAATATGGAGAAAGAGTTTGAGATGATGAAATTATATCAATATAAGGGAAAACCAATCAGGTTGTAACTAATTACCATACCCATTTTCCACAACATGCTTATCCCAAACTTGATTCCACAATGTTAGACTATTTCATGCATCGAGAACCTTTATCATTCAATGGGTCTACTAATCTATTAGTAGCTCAGAAATAGATCATGTCCTCAATGAATATATTTTTCACTTCAGTATGTATCAAAATAGTGAAATCTATCATAGAACTTTATCAACATAAATGAAATTCTAAACAATGGTGTTCATTGATCTAGGTAAAGACCCGGACCACAGTTGCCCAAAGTTGGTGGTTACTTTATCACATTGGATTAATATAAAATGAATTACATAATAATGTAATGAATAACTTGTTGTTTTATAATAGTATAAACATACATGATATTTACATTATAATTGAAAATATAAAATATAATATAGAAAATCCTTTCAAAAGACCATTATTCTTCCAGCTTAACCCCGAATATTAATCATAATAAACTTCTCGGAATCCTGGGAAAAATAAAACATAATAATTGGGCGATCTCATATACTCAGTAAGTGTTATGTAAATTATAATCAATCATGAATCTTTAAGAATAATCAATATGTAAATATAAATAAATAAGCACAAATTCCATTTTAACAATAACCGAGAATGAAATGAATCCATAGATAATATCCTGGTGAATTTTTAATGGATAATAACAACTAAATATTAAATAAGTAAATTATTTATCATTGGATTTCATGTTTACTAGGAACCTGATACCTTTATAATAAATACCTTTAATCTTCATGGTTAAAACCCCATTAAATTTGGAAAACTTATTCATCTCATGAGATGACCAATGCATCGATAGGATTTTTTATATACAATCATAGCCGGTATTTCATGTTAAAAAAATTAATAATAAATAAAACAATTGAATTAATCCATGAATTAATATTACATATCAAAAAATAAATTTATTGAAAAAAACATAATAATTTTACATTATTTCCCGAATTAATCAAATCACTTTCAAAGTAAACACTGCATGTAAAAATGGAATACGGGTTAGAAAATAGTCATATCAATGATACAAGGAAAATAGATATTTAAGGGAAATGAAATTTTAAATTAATTATGATAATAAATAAATCAATGTGGTACTATATAAACTATATAATTTTTTTTTAGAAAATATTAAAATAAAACTCAATGAAGTGAATTTAAGATAAAGTCCTTTACGAAGATATTACCCTTAGTTGAATGAATTGGTTTTGTGTACACACTATAAATCCATATAAAATAAGTTGATATAAAACATAATATAATAAAAATTAATTTCAAACCTAACCATATCATTCCATAATCAATTAAATGTAATTTTGACCTAATCAATGAAAAATGGGTAAAGAAATCCTTTACCACTTTGTAACCAAACAAATCATGTGCCCATGAATGTAATAATTATCAAATATAACATTGAAAACAATGAATAATCAAGGATCATGATATGATATATAAAATTTTTGTATATATACATCAAAAATATAAATAAGTGTTGAATAGGGCATATATCTCACAGATGTAAAAGTGAGATGAGAAACCCATATCTCACACCTCCCTTTTGTGGTGTGTAGTTTAAACTAATGTATAATTGTGTAAATAATATTATTAATTAATTAAAAAATAATAATTTTTATAATACCTTATTTGATACTATTATATCATATTACAACACTTTGATAATTAGATTTCATTATTTTTATATTTTTGGTTCATTCGTTTCATAGTTCCGTGATCGTTTTACTTTCATATAATTATGGAGTTTATGTTCAAATGAAAATAAATATATAGAAGTTAAATGAAGTGTACTCATTAAAATCTAGAGGTTTAAAAGGTACCATATATAATTTTCTATTTAGGAAATATGATGATTTATTATATATAATTTCAATGATAAATATTTAGTTTTTTTGGCAGTTTTTTCCGACCATCACAAACTAGTTTCATTTTATTTCGTAATATGTCTATAAATTAGGTATAGAACATGTAATAGGTTATATTTTTCATATTAAAATATTATTTAACCAAAATAATACTTTTATGACCAGATATTATGGAGTTAATGTAAAATTTAAAATCAGTATTCGTGGAGATGGTTAACGGCCATAATTTGGATAGTGGATTCGTTTCTTTAAATAAGAGGGGATAATAAAAATTACGGATATAATATATTCAATTATAAAGATAAAATTAAATTATGTACATGGTATTAGATTTATTATTCCTTGTTTTATGAATTAGGTTTAGAGAAGGTAGAATAATGAAAGAAAATAAGAGTGGGGTTTGGAGAAAATTAACTCTTTAATATCACCTCCTTAAGGATCACTTAATGACCTTGTAATTGTTCTTTTGGTGACACTAGAAGCACATTTACATGAGGAGAGTGGGAAGGAGAGTTTTTTTATATATTTCAGGATGATAAAATATTTTTATGAAAAAGGTTTTGATGAGGAGTGGTATATATACATTAGGAGGGGTGGTTTTAATGTAATAAATAATGATTATATTATATTTAAATACAAACCAATTTGGGTGGAATTAATTCAAAATAAAATTATTTAAAATTAATGTCTTAAATTATTTTTATGTTCAAGAAACACATTAAAAACCATATGAATTATTATTTTTAGGTATTATATGAATTTACCTTTTTTCTTTGACCCATTTAATTATTTTACCTATATTGCGGTAAATAATGTTATTACCAGCGTAGCTTTTTTTTATCTATAAAAATAAAACTTGACGTCCAAAATAATTTAGAACGTATTTTGAAAAATATAGATTCCATTTTATGAAATTCAATTCACATAATTTTCAAAATTATTTAATTAAACAAAACCTTTAGATGTGATGAAAAATTGGAGTTTCAAGAAGTGTATTTTTAAATAAAAATATGATTTAATATTAACTATATGAATAAAAATTATCATTTTCTGAAAATTGATTAATATTTTTTATATAAAATTTATCAATTTACTTTTAAATATTCCCCAGTAGATATTTTTTAATTACTTGAAAATTATAAATAATATGCACTTTAAAATAGTTTTTGAAAAAAATCCTATTTTAGAACCCAAAAATTGTCATATTCTAAAATAAGATATAAAGTTGATTAAAAATAATTTTATTGGATGAAATAAAGGTAAATTATAATTATGTTACATAAAACCATATTAAAAACATATTTTTACTTTTAAATTTATAAATTTAATGAATATAAATTATATTTTTACAAAAATCTGTGTTTTCCACATTTTATTAATAAAATAATCATTTCATAAGATTATAAAAAATTGATCCTTAGATAATTTTTACCGGATGAATTCAAAAATGATTTTCTTTTTATCAAATAAATTTTCTAAATGATTCAAAAATCAATAATATTTATTTTCCCATAGAATGAAATAAAAAACTCTTTTTTGAAGAAAACATATTTTTGAAGAATAAAATGATTTTAATAAAACATATGTATTTATTTATTAGGTCTAAATTAAATTTTCATTTAATATTGACTTCATATTATTTCATAATATAGTTTATCTTATTCATAGTAACCAATTTAATGTCTAGTTTATAACGATTCTGTTAAAATAATAATATTTTTTTGAGTTCTTTTAGTTTTGGTGTTCTATGGAACATAAGCTATCGAACATGATGTTATTTTGAAATACTAGGGTTTTAAATTCCCCCATAAATTAATATATTTCTTCCACGAAAATTTATATTTCATTTATAAAAAAAGGTTTAGATTTTAAAATTTATTTTTGGAAAACCCACATATTAAGAAGGGTTAATAAAACATCCTCTTTAAAATAGGGAATGGAAAATACAAAGGTCCTCACAAAAGTAGGTTTCTGTATTGGAGAAAAATAGTGGGAAGTGAAAACATAGACATCGAGAAGAAATATAAATATTAATTTATGATGAATATTGATATAGAATACGATCAATATTAGGTTAATTTCAACAAAACCATAGAAATAATTGGTTCAAAATTTCCTTTGATACCATAAAAAATGATGATAATAGGATAAAATTTTATTTCAAAATAATTTGAGAAGATATACATGAATGATATCATAACATAAGTACAATCACACTCTTGGGTTATTCCATGATCAACCTGTGTTTCATTATTACTATTTGGAATAAAGTTGAAATTGAAATTCATCTAGATCAAGTAGATCATATGATCCATAATGGGATGAAAATTCATTCCATCTGTCTCTAGTTATCATAACAGAATTTTTAGAACAAATTATTCAATACACATGAATCTCCATATGGTTTATTAATATATTAATATATAAAATCACATACAAATTTCAACATTAATAATTTCATTTATGGTTACCCTTATGAACCTTTCCAAATATTAAAATCCAAATAATTCTAAACAAGGTACATAAATTATCCAAATCAATATATGATTAATCTCTCAAAAAACTTGAATTAGATTTGAATCATAAAATCTCATTCATGTGTATACCTCCATAATTTATTCTCTTGATATGGTAATAAACTTAATTAAAAAACTTATTGGAAACATGAATGATTCTATCTTCCTTAGGTAAAACATAGATTATTGGATATTTTCCTTAAATCCAAACATGTAGTAAACTCTATAAAAGAAAACATAAAATACAAAATCAATAAATAATTTCATAGACACCAATTATATCCCATAAAAATATATTTATTATTATCACAACATCATGGAGTTATTAAGTGTTATCCTCCCTCAAACATGTGTTTTCATAAAATTAAAATTTATACTAAATCATTTTTCTGGGAACCATTTGGAATGTTCTTTAAAATCCATTAAAAATATAAATATATTATACTACTTATATTTTTTATGATAATATCATCAACATAATGATTTTACAATATATTTATTTGATCCAAAAACACAACCAGAATAATATTTCCACGTCTATTTTATCAGTAGCAGAAAATTGACCTTGATCCCTTCGCATCTTCTAGGTTATATTACTTTGACACCTAGGAAATTCATTTTCATAGTTCCTTATCTTCTTAAAGTTGAAAATTTTCATTTATTCTTTCAATTACTTGCAATCATGAGCCTAGTGACCTTTCTCTCCACATTTGTAACAAACTCCCCTTCCATTTGAACAAGCATCGAGATGTTTATTTCCACAATTATCACATGTGTTAAAATCATTGTTTCTTTTCTTCACCTTATCCAATTTTTTCTATTCCTTAATATTATTATATTTATTTTCTTTACAAACATAAGAAATGAAAGATTTCATCTCTTCCTTGATTAAACATGATTCAATATCCTCATATGACAATTTTTTTGGGAGACGAGTGACCTTTGAAGGATTGATTTAGTCCCATCAAATAAAAAATCAATAATAATATTTGGATTATATATTTTTTTCCTGGAATACTGTTATATCATAGAAATTTTTTTATACTTAGTAACATTTTCATACCCCCGTGGTCTTAAACTCCTAAATGTTCTCTCTATATTTTCTCACTGTTCTCGTGGAAAATATTTTTCAATGAAAATTTCTTTAAAATCCTTCAATTCAATGTTTTCTAATTCCACCTACCCCATATTATTCTGAACCAATGCCCACCATTGAACCACATCTCCTAATTGATGATCAATTTCCCTAACAACCTTCTCCCTTTGATTACTTCCCATGGAGAGAAATGTCTTTTAAAAGGAACATATCCATTACTCAGCTACAATGGATCCATAGTTCCACTAAATGATGGAGGTTAATGGATCATTAATTTTCCTAAAATTATTTCACTACATTGAGGATTAGAAATGAGTTCTATACGGGTGAGGTTATTACCCATAACCAGAGTCACCAATCATAGTATAATTATATATAGTTCAACTACAGTTCTATATCAATTATATTTCCAAGGATGAAAATCCCTACATGGATTATGTACATTGATACATTTCCCATTCCTTCCACTTGGTTCCTTTAATAAACAATTTTATACATTATATTAGATAATAACATTATGAAACATAATGTATAATAAAAAAACTAATTAACATAATTTAAAAATGTAGGTATAGATAATCTCTAATTCATATGTTTAGTAGTATTGGGTGTATTTCTAAATTCATTCATATGGTTTCTCTCAATAATATATATTTTCATAAATCTTGTTCCCATGATTTTTACTAAACATCCTCTAATATCATCTGTAAAGAACACGACCCTATTAACTAGAGTTGGTGGTTAAATTATTAAAATGGCATAATATTCGAGGTATAGAATCTTAATGGACCGAATAGCATATTTTTTTTAGAAAACTAGATATATAAATTAACGTTAAATTAAAATTGAAAATATAAGCTAATCCTTTGAGAACACCATTATTATTCTTGAATAAACCTTCAAACCAATCATAATAATGTTCATGGAATCTTGGGGAAGAATAAAACATAATAAAGGGGTGAGTTTAAATGATCATTAAGGGTTGAGTACAATAGAATCTATTAAGAATCAAAAATAATAGTCAACATGGAATGGTAAATAAATAAATAAACATTCTATTTAAACAATAATTGAGAATGAAATGCATCCAAATATAATTTCATAATAAAAATCTCAAGAATAATAAAAAATGAAATATTAATGAAAGAAATTCATTATTATTGAACACAAATTTTCTTAAGAACATCATACATTTTCTGTCATGACCTATCAAAATATAGTTTAATCTTTATGGGTATAAACCCATTTAATTTTACCAACTTATTCATCTCATCAGATGACTAATGCATTAAGGGTCCTTTCTATAAATGGTACCAACCTGTTCTTTCATGTAAAAATAGTTAAATATTTATTGAATAATTTAATTAATTCAGGAATTAATATTCCTTAAAAAAATATTCATATTGAGTAAAATATATGAATTTAAAATTATTTCCCCATTTAATCAAATAACTTTACAAGTAAACACTGGATGTAAAAATGGTATACGACTCATGAAATTATATAATCCATTTGGCATTGAATATGGATATTTAAGTGAAATTATATTTTCAGTGAATAATGATCATAAATAAATAAAATGGGAAATATATTCACTATAATTGATAAATATTGTGCATAATATTAAAATATGACTCAATGAAGTGAGTTTGAGATGAAGTCCTTTACAAAGATCATATCGTTAATCAAATGAATCAATTATTTTTATCCACTCTAAAAAAATATAAAACCAATGGAAATAAAACATTATTTTATCAAAATTAATTTCACACATAACATTATCATGACACAGTCAATGCAATAGAATTTTAACACATTTAGTGAAACTTTAGTGAATAAATCTCTTACAAATTTGTAATCAGTAAAATCATATATCCTATAAAAGTGGTAATTATCAAATAAAATAACGAGTAACATGAGGATAGTTAGGTTCATGATATGATGTATAAAATGGAAATATATAAACACCACTCACATGAAATAAGTGGGGAATAAGGCATATATATCAATGCTGTAAAAGTGATATGAGAATCCTTAACCTCACACATCCCTTTAGGGGTGCATACATTAACCTCATTTATAATGGTTTAAATAATGTTATTAATTATTTATAAAACTGTAATCATTTTTATAATTCATTAAATTATAATTTTATAACATCTTACCACCCATTCATTAATAATATTTTATTATTTTCATTGATTGGGTGTGTTCGATTCATTTTTCACTGGTCGGTTTACTGGCATATAATTATGGATGTTCTTGAAAAATGAAAATAATTATACAAGAGTGAAATTAAATGGTATTCATGAAACTATAGTGGTATAACTGGACCCATATATAACTTAACTTTTAAGAATGAGGATGATTCATTTGATAAAACGTTAATGACAAAAAAATAGTTTATATTGGAGGTTTTTTCCGACGATCATGAACTAGTTTCATTTTATTTAATATTATGTATTTATATTAGTTAAATAACATGTAATAGGATATAATATTCCTATCATAATATTATGTAACCATAATAAAACTTGTATGACAATACTTCAAGGTGATAATGGACGATGAAAAATCATTATTCCTGGAGATGGTTAACTACCGTAATTAGGACAATTGTTTTGTTTCTTTAAATAATAGGAAGTAATAAAAGGGATCCATATTCTATATTCCATTAGAATAAAAACATTTCAGTATTTAAATGGTAATGTAGTTATTAATTATTTATGTATTAATTTGTTTTGGAGTGTGTAAAAGAATAAAAGAAATTAAGAGAGGTGGTTTGAGAAAATTACCTCTTATAAATCACCTCCCTGAAGGATACCTTAATGAAATTGCAATTAGTCTTTTGGTGAGACCATAAGAACATGAATGTGGTTATATTTAGGAGGATATAGGTTGGAAAATATTTTAGGAGGTTAAGGGCTTGTGAGGATAAAGGAGGTGGTGAGGAGTGGTATTTATACTCTATGAGGGGTGGTTTTAAGTGATTAAATAATGATTATTTTATATTTAAAGACAACCTCATTTTGGTGGCATTAATTATAATGAATTAGATTTAAAATTAATGTTTTAATGGATGGATACACTCAAAAAAATTATTATAAATGCATTTTATGATTTATTTTTTTGGTATTTTAGCTTTTACCATTAACTTTAACCCATTTTATTATTTTACCCATACAACAGTAAATATTTTTTCACCATAATTAATTATTTTTTGTCAAATAATGAAAATGATCATAAAAACACATTTTTACCCGATTATTATAGAGATGGACTCCATTTTAGAAAATTTTATTCATATTATTGGAAAATTTATATTAAAAACATAACCAATAGAAGTGATGAAAAATAAGGTTTTCAAAATTGTATTTTTAAAGAAAAAAAATGATTTTATGTTAACTATAAGACCAAAAATTATAATTTTATAAAAAAATTTAATATTTAATGATATTTAATCTATAAATATAATTTATAAGTTTCCCCATTAGGGGTTATTTTAATTACATAAAAAGGAGAAACATTATGTACTTTAAAATAGTTTAAAGAAAAATATAATCTTAAAACCAAAAATAAATTTATTCTAAAAGACTATATAGAGTTGATTAAAAATAACCTAAGTTAATTAAATATAAATAAATAAATAAAAAATTAGTTGAAAACATATTCAAAACATAATGGTACTTGTAAATTTCAATTTTTTTTAAAATAAAAGACAATTATATGTAAATCATTATTTTTCACTCTTCATTGAAAACTTAATATTTTCCAATGATTATCAAAAAAATTATTCAATGATAATTTTGACATAATTAATCTAAAAATAATTCTCATATTATCAAATATGTTTACTAAATTTTTCAAAAATAAATTATATTTATTTTCACATAGAAAGAAAAAATTACTTTTTTATTAAAACATATATTTGAAGCAAGAAACGACATTATTAAATATTATGTGTTTATTTTATAAGAATAAATTAAATATTTCATTAATATTAAATTCATATTTATTTAATTATATATTTTATCTTATTCACACCTTCTAATTTAATGTCTTTTTTAAATCTATCATGTTAATTTATAAATATTTTGGAGTATGTTTAAGCTCGATGTTATAGAAAATTTAAGATATCAAATACAATGTTTTTTTAAAATATATGGGTGTTATAATAAATAAAAATTAGGATTTATAGAATATAAATAGTGTAGTGTGGATGAATTTCAAGGATATATTATTTAAAAAATATATTCCACGGGATTAGTGTGCTGATATGGAGAGGTAATTCATAAATCTATGGAAGAAACGAGAAAATGTTGTTGATTATGAAGTTAAAATTACATGGTTTTTAACCCATTCTATATATTAAGTTAATTATACAAGGATTATGATTTATAGTTCTTTCAGGGGATAAATACTAACTTTTTAAGGGAATTATTCTCATTGTCATTTTTAATATATGAGGATATAATATCATGTTCCATCAAGGAAGAAGAATATTTCATCAAGTCTCATATTTTCATAGGAAAATAAGAAAATAAATAGGTAACTAATCACTATAGAAAAGGAAACATTAAAAAATTTAGGAAGCTAAGGGTGGAATTTTCAACTAGTAATCATTGTGGAAAAAAACATTGGTGAACATTCCTAATGGGAATGAGATATTTCTTCAATTGTAGAAAGAAAGGCCATCATGATCTTGATGCAAAGGGACTGAATGAAGCCACCAATGTTCAATGATTCTTGTGTAAGGAGATAGGGAATTTTTCAAATTAATACACCAGGTGTCAATTAATTTTCAATAGAAAGGGACAAGGGATCATGACAAATATTATATAACCTATATAATTAATTTTGATGTTCTGAAATATTTATTAATAGGCACATTATCATGGGCTAAAATGTATCCATCACTTTTTTTATTATGGAACTTCACACTATTTTTTATCTTATATTTTTTCCATGAAAATTATATATTTAATTATCACCTCAGGAATGGAATTTACAATCAAGAATCCAATTGGAAGTCATTCCACAACTATATTCCATTCATTTATCATAATTCCACATAGAATTACCCTATTTTAATGCTTGATTATTATACCAGTGGTTGAGTTCGATATAATATTTTATATGGATTGAATTTAAATTTATAATGAGAAAATTTATTATTGATAGAAGTAGAATACAATTTTTTATGTACAAATGGAATCCCTTCACTTCAGAGGGGGTGAATACAAAAAATAATCATGTCCAAACCATCCCTTAATAGCTCTAATTAATGAAATTACTGAATAATAAGAGAATAATTGAACAGTGAATAAAATAGGCATCTGTAGAACAAGTGATTTACATATTGTGAAGACATACATTTATGTGTTTTCTAAAGAACTTCCTGGACACCCACCATATTTTGAAGTTGAGTTTTAAATTTATCTCATTATTGATGTAATAATTATATTTAATAATACCTATAAGAATTTTATAGTGGAATTACTGGAACTGAAGAAACAATAGTATGATTTGTGTGATAATGGATTTATACACCATAGTATTTCCACATGGGGATCCCCTATTCATTTTGTTAAAAAAATATGGGTCTATGAGCTTGTGATTTATTTACAGGGAAATAAATACCATTACTATAAATAACACGTATCCCCAGCCTCTTATTGATGACTTATTTGATCAACATCATTGAGATCAATATTTTTTATTATTGATCTTTTTTTGGGGAATATAAACATTGAGTTAAGAAGGAGGATTTTACAATGATGACATTTATTTCATGGTATGGACACTCTGAATTTATAGTAATTACCATTGGGTGACTAATTCATGTTCAATTTTTAAGGATCTGATGAAAATAATATTAACTTATTATCATAATAATTTCATTGTGGTTATTATTAATGATATGTTGATATGATCTACCACCTATGATGTGTATATGTTTCATTTAAAAATAATTCATAAGACACTTAGAAAAACTGAGTTATATATAAAATTTAGAAAATGTTTTTTGGTATAAGTAAGTTCATTTTCTTGTGCATATAATCACTAAGGACTGAATATCATTTGATAATTCAGACAAAAGGTAGTAATGAAATGGCCAACAATAATTAATATAACTAAGTTACGTATTATCCTTTGAATATTATGTTACTATTTATGATTTGATATAAATATTTCTCAATTGGTTAACCCAATAATGATGTTTACATGTAAATGGGTTATTTCCATATGGTTAGAATAATTTTATGAATGTTTTGATGAATTAAAGTGGATGTTAGTCAATGAAATAAAATTGAATTTGTAATTGAATGGGATGGATTTTAAAAACAAATTAATGCATCAAATAAATTACTTGGATTTAACCCTATGTATAATGATAGGGTTTTTTCCTATTCATCAAGGATGTTAAAGATAATTTAATAGAATTAACCAACCAATGATATTGATTTGTCATCCCTAAAATTTTTATTAAATATATGGAGGAAAAAATTTAATGGTAAAAGATATAAAATATATATGAATCAAAATTTTTTGAAATACATATTCTCACAAAGAGAGATCAACGTGAGGAAAATGTGATTGTTATAAAAACTCATGGATTATGATTTCTCATTAAACAGAAAAATTGGGAAGGAAAATAAGGTGTCTAATGTGTTGACTAGGAAAGATCATGGGGTTTTGAATAAATGAGGATTGACCAAGATACTATATTCATGGATTTAGTAATGATGGATATGAGATCATTCAAGGTAGGGGAAACATCACATATATTCAAAATGATTTCCATGTTATCCTTATTACGGAATATAAAATGTTCTCAGTATAATGATGGGAATTCCCAAAGGAGGATAAAATCTATAAATTTAGGGAAGTAAAAAACATCATCTATTAATATGGTATATAAAAAATGGAAAGGGTATATGTGTTCCATATATACATGATTTATAAAGATAATTATTAGATGAATCCCAAAACTCAAACTTATCTATACACATTGAAAACACTAAAATTTATAGGGATTTGAAGGATCGTTTTTGGTGGGATTATATGAAACTATATATTTTATACTATATATCATGATTCATGGTTATTTACTAGGTAATTACTGAAGGAGAACATCCAAATTGGGTAATGAATCCTCTACCTATTCCTATAAGGAAATGGGATGATACTACTATAGATTTTTTCACTGGATTTTCAATGAGTAAAAGAAATAATGATACCAAATGCTTCATTTTCTATCTCTTTTCCTAGTTTTCACATTTCCTCACTATAAGGGAATATATACCACTTGAGTGCCACATTTAGATCTATATTAATGAAATGTTTTGTCTTGATGGTTTACCACTTTTGATTGTATTTGGACATAATATAGAGTTTACATCCAAAATATGTAAGACTTCTCATAAGGATATAAAAAGTGAGTTATATTTGAGAAAAATTGTCATCCTCAAACTTATGGGAAATCTAGAAGGACTATTTTTAAATTAAAATATATGTTTAAGACATGATCAGTTGGATTTCATGGTATGTGTGATCATTATTTACTATTGTTGAATTTGATATTTAATAATATCTTCTATTCATGTAATCAAATAAAACTGTTTGATGAGTTGTTTGGAAAGAGGTGTTGTACTCCAACTTATTGAGATGATGTTAGTGATAGGGGAAATCTAGGCTCAGAAATTAAGAAGGATACTTCTATGAGAGTGAAGACTATTCAAAATCATTTTAAGGTCTATCAATGTAAGAAAAAGTGATATGTAGATAACCGAAGGAAGGATCTATAATTTCTAATGGGAGACCATATTTTATTTAAGGTGTATAAATTAAAAGGTTTTAAATGGTTTTAAAATAATGGGAATATAGTTATATTTATTTATGACCATTTGAAATTATAGAAAGAGTTATAGCTATAGATTACCATTTGGCAATGCCTCCTAACCTCTCTAAAGTCCCAGATGTGTTCCATATCTATTTATTAAGGATGTAAATGAATATAAAAACAAATATTATCAAATAAAAAAAATTATAATTGGAACATAATTTATCTTACAATTTATAGCCTAAAAAAATTCTTTACTCTAGAGATGAAGTGTTGAGGGATCAGATGACTCGCCCTATAAATATACTTTGAAAAAAAATCCTAAGATATATGAAAATATGTGGGAACCTAAGGAAGATATGATAAAAAAACAACGTAAATATAGTCATGAGGTTTCATTCTTGAAATTTTATGGATGGAACTTTTTTATGTAGGGAATAATTTATTACCCAATATTAAATTATAGTATGTAATCTTTTCTTTCTAAATAAAAAATATCATTTTGCAAACATATTTATATAGTAATGTGATTAAAAACTAAAGTAATATATTTTGTAAAATTAATTTGAATAAATTAATTTCATTTTTTATTTCATTATGATAAAATTACATTACGTTTATTTTTTTATATTTTTAGAAAATAATTAATTTTAAGTTGAATAGTGAAAAGACAGGTTTTACAAAACTATCAATTTTTTGATATTACAATGATATAAGAATAAAATTAATGTCTATGAAATATTTTTTATTGAATAAATATATATTAAATAATAAATATTATTATCAAAATAATATACTTTTTGAAATTAGAAATATATTATTAACATTTTAGAAATATAAATAATGTTTCTTCAAATAAAATCGTTTATAGCTATTTTATATTAATAAAGTATATACAAGGTTTATTTAAATTTTGTTTTGTTTTGAAATAAAATATGTAACCTTTTATTTTAAATAATAAAATTAATTCGATTGGAACTAACATTATAATTTATTTTTTGATAAAATCATTTTCATGCTTAAGACATTTTTTTTTCTAAAACTGTTTTGGTTATGTTTACCCCAATTATATTGAAATTATATTCTTCAATTTATAAATATTTAATATTTTAAAAAAGATTATATATTTAAATCATTATAATTTATATTATGTAACAAGTTCAACTTAATTTTGGGTCATAATGAATAGTATAGACAATAAAATCTTGTTTCCGTGGTTAGGGATAAAACATGTTTATTTAGGGGTGAAACTAAGAGATAAGAGTAATTCAATATAAAGTTTTATAATTATTATTTTATAAATATATTTAATCCCTAGGTTATCATATGTTTAATCCTTTTAAATTTTATAGGATTATTCTTGATAAATATATTTATTATATTTAAATATTTTAAGTATTTCCATGTTTGTCCTCTCCCTGACTTATAACAGGGAACCTCTTGTCCTCCATTTTTCCATATTTTTTACCATTAAATAATATAAAATACAAAACATAATACCATAATATATTTCTAACATTCATTATAAATTTATTTTTCATATCAAATGAAAAATCCATCAATATTTAATGTGTAATCCAAAGGATATCTCTAAAAGAAGAGGTGTAAATCATAACCAGGAATTTTGAAATGAATTTCTTCAAAAAAAAACCTCCAAATATTTGTATCCATATTAAAATAATTAATAAATTATCATGAATATAATGATATTTTTTTATGATTAATTGATAATCATTTTCCCCCTCTTTTCCATCATACGGAAAGAAAAAACATAACTCATGCGTATGTACAACATAGTGTCTCCACATAGGGGTGCAGTGTTTTTCATCACCATATATCGAAGATTATAATTATGATTAAAATAATGACTAAATACTAAATTTATTAAATAATAATCATTATATTAATATAATATATCATTCACTTCCTTACCATTCTACCCGTTAAGAATCTATAACATTTCTCATGGGTACCTGTGGACTATCACCTCTATGAAGTGATGTGATTATTCTTTTTTTATTCCTTTATAAAATGTTTATAAATATGTATATAAGGAATATATATGATAATTACATCATTTTTTACATTCTATAGATGATGGAACCATGATCATACTATAAGGACTACAACTACCAAAAAAACATACCAGAATAATGAAATAGTTTACACTCAGAATAAATGATTTTAATATAGAATTATTAATAAATGAGTGTTGAAATATTATAATTGGATAATATATGAGATTATAAGTATGTTATATGGTTCTTTATTATAATAATTAAAAATTCAAATTTATTATACGGTAGCTTGGAATCACTCATGAAGCAAGTCGAACAGTGGTAAGGGTTTATTTCTTAATCTCATCCTTAACCGAGATTATTTGTGTTTATGTTGTTATTGGAGGAGTTATATGATTTTACTATATTTAAATACATATATTTTTATATTATTTTTATTTATGGGTTTTAAAGAATTTTTTCCATGTTTAAATACATAAACACTTAAAAATATAAAAAAAACTATTTCAAAGGGAAAATGATTTTTTATTCGATTTAGCCTAAAATATTTTTCTTCAATTTCCATATTTTATATAAAATATTTTCAAGAACATTTATAATATTCTAAAATTATTTATTAAATCCTTTTTTACCTTTTTTAATTTTTAAAATGGTTTAAAGGTAATATCTTTATTATTTTCCAAGTGAGGTATTTTTTATCAAAGATGTGAACAAAATATTTTTTTGATCATTTACCACAAGAATAGATTTTCCCATAATCATGTGCATTAATTTAATAGATGATTAATTTTCAAGTTTATGTGGATATCTTAAAATATATTTTTTTAATATTCAGTAATTTTTTATATTTTCATATAAGTGATTTGAAAATGGGAATGGTATTTTTTTCATTAAATCTTATAGTGATATTTTTATAGAATATTCATCAAAGTAAATATAATTAGATAAATATTATGATTTTATAGTTAAATAATATATTGATACCATCCACCATATTAACCCATATTTATTATGATAATATTTTAGTATTTTTTGACTAGGAAAAATATTAACATTCCAAATGTTATTTTCTCAACATGAGTGTTTTTGTTTAATTTGTACTAAATTTTTCCTCATTTATATTATATGGTTAATGAATTTTACATATTATATAATGGTATGGGCCTATTATCCCTTCAATTCATCGATATGAACCATTAAAAAAATTAGTATAGAAACTTTTTGTACACCTTTCATATTTACATATTATTTCTTGACCCAAGGCCTTGATAGTAAGATTATGATGTTAGAAATTATGAATTTTATCACAATGAAACAATTTTTTGTTATCCTTGTGATATTTATGTTGATATTTTGTCCATGAATTTATATACCATTTATGATTTTTGATATATAGAATATTTGATTTTCTTTATCTATTATATATTAATCATAATTTATTTACTTATTCTATGATGGATTCTATTGTATGCTTTCCCTTAAAGTGCATTTGAGCCCACCCTTTATTTTTTTCCCTTCCCATATGATAGAAAAATAGGATAGATGAATTATTTCTGGGTCTTACTATAAAGAATAATAAATACAATGAAATAATTGTATGTTTTATTTCATGTTTTTATATGTGATGTGAGAATCACATATGTACCTAGTATCCCAATACACCTAAACTACTTAATCCATTCGGTAGAAATACATTGTATTTAATTACATAATAGTAAAATAACCATATTCTATAGATTATGGGAATCAGGGTGTGATAACATGGATCTCAAAAATGAAATCTACAATAAGAAATTTTCATTAAATGATTCTTGATTTATCTATGATGATATTTTTCAAGTGAACTTGAATTTCCAATCTTTAAAAAAAACATAGCTTCATATTCTTCAATCCTTTATCACCTATCCTCTATGATAATATCTCTACAATTTTTTTATTATTAAAGAATCTCCTAATACCTTATCTCCCACTAAATATATCTTTTATATTCATTAATTCTTCTTGGAAAAGTTGAGTTATTTGTAAATGGTTTGTAAAAATAATCCTTTATCATATTCATCTTATTCATTGGGTTCTCACCACAATTAATGTGATGGTTTTATGTTATTTTTTATTAGTATACATTAATAATAAGTGTATTCTACATTGGTTCATGGTTTTTATTATATCCATGGGGGGAATATAACCCTCTAAAACTGATTTAACTAGATGAGACATAGGGGACCACTATTGATCTATTTCAAAACTTCTTTATCAAGGTTTTAATTTTTAATATCAAAATTTAAATTTACACTATGATAATTGTTTTTAGTTCTACTAAAATTACTTTTAATTTATTGTTTTTTATAATCTAATTACATGGATGATATTCAATTTTAATTTATAGTATCATTTTAACAAAATTTAAGTAAATTCTACCCCTCTTAATATCTTATCTATGAACTATATATAAATGATCTGTTGTGGATGTGAAGGATACACATCAATGGTAAAAATCATTGTGTGTTCCATATAAAGTCATCTAATCCATGTCTAATATAAATTTAGAACTATACATGTTATTCACTAGAAAATTGCATGGATTCTTATGTTAACTCATAACATGACATATCCTAGAAACCTATAAATACCCAAAGATTTATTCCCAAGGGGTGTTTCAATGGTCATAAACACATAATACACTCTAATTACATACTAAAACAATTAATAAAATTATTTATAACAAAATAAAGAGACAAAAAATCATATAATTTGATGACAATGTATGTGCCACTAAGATCATAGAGTAGTTGATAGTCCCTTTCCACCATTTGGAAAGGTCTTATCAATAGAGAAAAATATCTTGGCCTTAAAACTATGTCATGGAAACTAGAATTTTGACTACCCCATGACACACTACATTATTGTTACAATCCTCATAAGATCCTTTTCGTACACTTTTTCCTAACTAACCTGAAGAACCCCAACTTCCACCTTGAGGTCATTCTCATGTTCCTTCTTCAAATCCTTGAGTTTCACTAGTGTATCTTCCACTACATTTTGGATGAACATTCCTACATAATCATTTTAAATTCCTAAAATAACTATTAGATAATAACCTATTTATATGTCTTTAACAATCTTGATGAATATCCCTTAGTTTAATAAATTGAAATCACTAAAGGGTGTTCCTCCCTTGAGGTAGAAGTGAAGAAACCAATCCTTCCACCTTTTCTTATCACTGGACTAGTGATAACCATCTTATATATAAAATACTATACCCTAATATCGACTCTATATTCCTATAATAGAAACAAAATAACCCCAATAACGACCCCTAACTAAGTGTACCCAAGTTTAACACTTTTTAGAAATAATTTAAGTGAAATATGTTTATCCAAACACATATATGGAATCTCAAACCATCATTTGTGTGCCAAAAATTAGTTCCCTCATCACCAATAAATATTGATTCAAAATAGAATAACTACATGAAACTTGATATGTAGTCTAAAAATAATATATCCCCCTAAATAAGATTTATAAACTCTCAATCCCTCACCCTATTTAGGGTATCATGAATAAATTGATCTTAGAAAAGGACCTGGTTATCATTCTAGGATAATCCCTTATTCTGGTCTGCTAGGACCAACGCATCACACTAGATATTATTTTGTCTTTGAATCATATAGTCACTAGATTTACCCACTGATAATATTGGGTATCAATATATTCAAATTTACATTAAGGAAACTAAATCTAGAACATTCTACCTTGTTGATATCCTCGAATAAGAAAAAATGGGCAGATACTACTTCTAAAACTCTATCATTAGATCATGCATGGATGAATTGATCATTAGAGACACATTATCCATTGAATGTATAGCTCCATGAAGACTCAGTCAGAGCTATATATCTATAGGTGTCTTTAAAACTGCATCTAATGGGTCATGCTCATCTCTTCCCTCATGGCACTTGATTCGAGGGGTTCATAGAGGAATGTCACCAAAATTAAAATAATAAAACTCAATCGATTACTATAATAATTATTGATATCATAGTTCTGATAAATCTGTAATATGAATCACAACCAATTACTATATACAAAAACTTCTCTCATAAGTGTTCCGCACGAAGTGGGCTTCCTCTACCCCAACCAACCCATTCATAGGTTACCATATGTAATATATTCCTCGTTAACATTATCAATCATCAAAGAGTAATCATGGGGAAAATATGAACACACACATAGATATATATATATATATAGGTAAATATAAAATAATAACATATATAAGAAAACATTTTATTATTGAGACCTTATAAAACCAAAATCTTTTCACAAACCAGTTATCAATAAACTACAGTAATAATTTGTTTTATCTAATACATTTTTTACTTTTAAACTACAACTATTCCATAACCAAATTCATGCGAATCCACATACTAAATATAATACCGGAATGTATTCCATATTTCCTCTCAATAACAAAAATAAAATAATAAAAAAAATTCATGTAATATTACATTAAAATCATGAATTCATAATACTCAAAAAAAAAATTGACAATACGAATCATTGGTAACATAGACATCCCCATAGAAGTGTTGAATAAGAATAAGGATAAGGCCTACCCCATTTTTAACCAATCCCATATTTGGATTCCATGTCCATATAGTAAAAAAATTAAGGCTATGATACCACATTGTTGAATCCTAAACCCCATCGTCACGAATAGTGACAGGCTAGACATCCACAAGACCTTATGAATTCTTCACTATACACCAAAGGCTATTAACTCGAAAACAGGTCCTATCTATGTTGTAGGGAGACTACACCCAATGTTAGATAACCATAATGAATAGTCAAAAAATAATATATCCTCATCAATAACATAGTAATAAAATATAAACATAGTATGTTTAATCAAACTATAGACAAACATATCACATGATATAATAATTGATGGGTCCACTTTGTTGTCATAAAATTCAAATTCCAAGTAAATTATTAATTAATGAGATAATTATATACATAGATCTAATATATATATATATATATATATATATAAATATAGACCTATAAAAATAATTGTTTTGTATGATTGTTTGATTACATATCCCATCTCAACTATCTATCTTTCTCAACCATCCACAATAAGATCATCTCCCTTACTAGTATCCATAACCCAGAGCCTTGCATAACCACCATAGTCCACATATTGGCTATGAGAAATATATTTAGTTCCCCACCAAAAATGGCATCACAAAATGAATTGAGTATATATGGGTCCATGTGTTATGTTATATGACTATAAAATAATCATAAAACTAACCATTATGACATTAATGAATTTTGTGGAACCACTAGGATGAACAACCATACCTAATCAAGATAGTTACTGAATAATATGACACACCCATGTTTTGATCATTAAAATAGGTTGAATGTGCTATAACAACATTAATTAATAATGTAGTGACTAACTCATTACTATATAATCAATTTATTGGTAAATGAGGTGTATCCATTTAATAATAATATATGGTAATTATGCTATTGAAATTATTGACCATAATATCGAATGATGCATCAACATAATAATAATAAGGATGAATGATATATCACCTGATTAATAACAATAGACAATGAGGGGTACCTAAAAAATAGATAAGGGTGGAGGATTAACCAATAATATAATAAGAATGGTGAAAAATATATTACTAACAAATAATAAAACAAGGATGATCTAGACATCACCCTATAAATTGAATAACTAGAAAAGTTATCACTAACAACTTTAATGGAAGTAACTCACACTAAGAACACAAAATCCTTTGATCATGATAACCCACTAGGATATAAAATATCTAATTGTTATACACCTAATAACACTTTATATAATCTGAAACTCCCTTGGCATGGATTATGAGTTCCCCTAACAACACTACTCATAATGGTGAAGACACAAATAGAAAAAATAACCCTTATCCAAAATAAAATGCCTATGTCACCACAAGAAAAACACATATTTTAATGTCTATATTTTTACCACAATAATCTTTGAAGTATATCTAGTAATTTTTATTAATTTTAGTGTTGAGGAATCTCTAGATTCCAAGGTCTAGTGATCCATTAATTGATATTTAAAAAAATATTAAATATATTGAAATCATGCATGTGATGTTTTCTAAAAAAAGTGTAATAACTATTAAATGGATTCTTAGATTAAAAATATTCCACGAATATTGTGTTAAGAATGTGGTCCTTAACCTAGGCTTGAAATAATATTTTTTGGTGTTTGGTGTTTGTGAAAAATTTATCATGGGTTAAAATAATAAATAAATGAATAAAAAAATTTATTATAATATAATGATGTTCTGGCCTAATTCATCTATTATAAATATCCAATAATGGAAATGGTTTAGGGTTAGATTCATAAATATATAGATCTATATATAGACACTAGTGAGATTTTGGTGGATGATAATGGATCAGGGAACATATTGATACTACATAGATCATCTACACCGACAGAATTTATAGATTTCGCCAATGACTATGAAATGTGATCATTCTTGACCAGTGATCAATGTAAAATAAATATTGGAAATTATTTTATGTTGATTTATTCCTCAAATTATTATCCCATGATGAACTTGGGGCAATCAACCAATATATTGATTAATGGGTCTATCGTGTAGTGGGTGCAGATATATTTACCTGGGATATGGAGATTTTTTTTATTGATTTTTGTGCTATGAATTAATTTTTAAAATGATAAATAATTTATCCCAACCCAAACACATCTTATATGTCAGGACCCGTCCTCGGGGCCCATGTCGTGACTACACCAAGCCTGCCTTCCATAGGCCAGGGGCTGGCGACTAGCACCAAATGTGTAAATCCTGATAAAAAGGGAAGGAATTGCCTTTATATACGCAATAAAACACAACAGAGTACACAAGCTGAAGTAAACACTTAGAAAACTGAGTACAAAAGTAAGTTCTGGAAAGTAAATGGGCCAGAATACAAATCCAACTGAATGTACATTACAATAGTAAAGGAAGAATAGCTGCAGTAAAGTAAACCAGCTACCGCTGAGTCATCCTCCAGATATCCCTCCTAAAGGGTGGGTAAAAAGGTCTCCTCGGCTCCTCGGGTACGTTCCTCTGCTCCGTGTATGTCCTACAAAGTGGTCCACCTCCAGGTACCGTCCTGCTCCACAAGACTCCACCTCGATCAGTGCTTTCTGTCGTCTGCATCCAACACAATGTAGTGCGTGCATAGCCCGTGCAGGGGTGAGTATACGCTACTCAGTAGGGACCCAGAGACCCCCGAAGGTCTCCCAAAATCCAAAAAGGATAGACCACATAGGAAAGATGCAGACACAAAGTATCAACCAACTCTAGTTGGGTATATGCCCATACATATACTTATGCCATCAATTCCAGTTCAGCTCCAACTCACGAGCCCAAGTACATCCCAGTCCACACAGGAAAGCACAACCCAGTCCATACAGGAAAGAAGGTCAATCACATCGATGATAATGACTGGAATTCCAGACTCAGCTCACACATGTATACTACTCAAGAATAGAGGTGGAGATGATAGATGTAGCCTCTGAATAATCTCCCATGCCGAACCCATGTAGGATCCAAGTACAGAAGTCGTCATTTCCAAACCCACGTTGGATCCACGTACAGTAACCATCACTGCTGAACCCACGTAGGATCCCCGAACCCATGTAGGATGCAAGTACAATCGTCATCGTCGCCACAATCACAATCAGCTCTAGGGATCCGGCACACATCACGCTCGATTCTGGGAGGGTCTACTCCACGATCCAAGAGGTTCGATACATCAACTATCACAAAGTCCAAAGTTGATGTATCCCAAAGTTCTGTCTCTTCAATAGGAACTCAACACGACAGACAGCGCGTCATTCGGACGACTGGTCTAAGAGATAATGGCTTTTCCGTTCCGGGGGCTCGGATAGAAATACGCTTGTTTCTAACCCGTACGATATCCATATTCGTCCAAAACTCACTTAGAGTATCGCAAAATAACCTTATTGTCGAAAGGGTCCTAGTTCTGCAGACGGAGCATCGATCAGTTGCACGGTCTTTATGTTATTCCCATTTAAGTGATTAATAGGCCCGACTCGTTTAGCCCAGTGGGCCGATGGGTCGGGTTAATCTAGTTTGACGGGTCCGACCCAGCAGGGGTGTCAAACCAGTCTGAAGAAAAAACTCAACTCGGCCCGAAGTGGCGTGGCCCGGCTGGCTCGGCCGGCTGGCCGAGCGGCGCAGCTGAAGCCGAGCAGGTTCCAGGGGGTTTCCACACCGGCGACGCCCCCATTCCCCAAAACGACAGGCTAGACCGGCCGGTCTTCTGCTCACGCGGCCCGCATGGGTGGGCTGCTAGTCCTCAAGTGTGACGCCCTCCTGGCGCCGCGGTCCAGCTCCGCTCGGCCGGCCGACGGGACGGCCGGTCCTCTGGCGTGGTGCCCTCCTGGCACTGCGACCTCCCTTTTCCCGGCAGGCCGATGGGCCGACCAGTTCTTTCGCCGAAGTGGCCCGTGTAGCGGTCCACGGTTCTTCTCGCTCAACCAGCGCGATAGCGTCGGTCTCCTTTGTCGCGTTCCTGGCACGGCGCGACGGCGTCATGCCTCTTCCGCGTTCGATTTCTGATTCTAGAATAATTAAACGAGAACAACGGAGGGTTGTCGGGCCGTGTTCGTTCAACTCGCACCCACCCTGTAAAAATGATAAAAATGGGCCTTATTTAGACAATGATTTCAATGAGTATTGGGTACGTAAACATCCACATTCAAGAATAAACCCCTACCTCGATAATTGATGTCGTTTGCCGGGCGTCACGGAAGAAGGCGTTGTGGGGTGAGGTTTTGATGACGACGTTGGTGTGCGTCCTAGGAGGGAACATCATCTCTACCCTAGTTGTGGAGAGAAGAAGGAAAGGCACATCGTCGATCTTTGTGGTGACGACATTCTTTGTCGAAGAGATGACGTTCTTCGCAGAAAGGATAATGTTCTTCGTTGAGGATGGAGTTCTTCAAAAATACTAGAGTTCTCCCAAATTCTCCTCACACTACAATTCTTACCAAAATAAAATAAGGCTTCTTATTATTTTATTAAATCATGCCATGCATTGGAATTTAAAAAATTATAATTCTAATTCACATAATTAATTAAAACATGAGTTGTCTAATTAATTAACTGATAGGTTGGCATGTTTTAAAGAGGGAGAGAGGGGAGAGGAAGAGTTACACATTTAAAGGATACAAAATTAATGGGGAGTTTCCATGTATTTAACATGGGAGTTTAAAGGGGGTTAAGGGGTTATGGAGTGAGAAAAGGTTGGCGCTCTTGTGGGCCCCACCACCCACATAACCACACATGGGATGTTGGGTGGTTGTGGGCCGCACCAACAACTTCCCATGGGAGATTTTAACTTCCAAGGATAAAAAAATAAAATTGTACACAATTTTATTTACTTCTTATTTATACCCCAAAATTTAACTTCTTCTCCCGTGCAAACACATCTACGGTAAAAGTCCTCTTAAGCAAATACTGGCGCTGGGAGTTCATCGGTGCCCTCAGATTCTAATTTCAAGCATAGGTTCAAAAGATAGAAAAACTCCCTCATTCGTTTACTGAACGTACCTGATCTAAACTTCAAAAATTGATTCCGAGCACACCGAGCCTCGGAATCAAGTGCAATCTGAAGCCATAGGCTCGTAAAATTAAAAAGTATTTAATAAAAAAATTTACTTGAAATTTCTAGGTCTATACATTACTCCCACCTCATGTCATTACGTCCCCATAAAGCTACATCATAAACTAGGGAGAAAAATGAGGCTACTGTGCACGCATCTGAGCCTCCCACTCCCATGTGTTTTTCTAAAGGTTCCTATGCTACCACCAGATGCACACTAGAGGATTCGACCATCCACATAGGACCCGCTTCTATCGATCCTCGATCTCCTCTGGTACCTTCCTGAATGTAGCCCCGTCATCCATATCCAGCTCCCGGTGGTCGATGATATGCGTCGAGTCGTGCACGTATCTCCTTAGCTGAGATACGTGGAAGACGTCAGGCACCTAGTGCAACTGAGGTGGAAGGGCCAGGTGGTAAGCCACCTCACCTACCCTTCTGAGGACCTGGAATGGTCCGATGAACCGTGGAGATAACTTGCTCCGTGGACAAATCTCCATAATCCATGCCAAGGTGAGACCCATAAGAAAACGTGGTCACCATCCTCAAACTCCAGTATTCTCTGCCTCTTGTTAGCATATGACTTCTGTCTGCTCTGTGCAGTCATCATCCACACCTGGATGATCTGCACCTTCTCTGTCATAGCCTGGACCATCTCTGGTCCTACGAGTGCTGACTCCCCAGGGTCAGTCTAGCATAGAGGTGATCTGCATGGTCGGTTGTACAATGCCTCGTATAGTTCCATACCGATGGTGGAGTGGTTTCTGTTGTTGTACACAAACTCCACCAAGGGTAGGTGATCTTCCCAGCTGTGACCAAAGTCAAGGAAACATGCACGGAGCATGTCCTCAAGTGTCTGAATGGTCCTCTCCGTCTGGCCATCCGTCTGAGAATGAAAGGCGGTGCTCAAGCATAGCTGCGTCCCAAAAGCCTCCTGCAACCCCTTCCAAAGTCGGGAAGTAAAGCGAGCGTCTCGATCAGAGACGATATATGATGGCACACAATTAAGTCGTACGTTCTCCTGAACGTAGAGGCACCCCAAGCTCTCAACTGAGCCCTGCTCTCTGATAGGTCTGAAGTGGGAAGACTTGGTGAGTCGTTCTACGATCACCCAAATGGAGTCGTGTCCTCTGAATGTATGTGGAAGCCCTGTAATGAAATCCATGGATATCACATCCCACTTCCACTCCAGGACTGCTAGGGGCTGTACTAAAACTGTCGGTACCTGGTGCTCCGCCTTCACCTGCGGGCAAGTGAGGCATCGTGAAACGAACTTGGCCATAGCCTTCGTCATACCCAGCCACCAGTGCTGTCGTCTGAGATCCTGGTACATCTTCGCTACTCCTGGATGTAACACCAATGGGGAAGTGTGAAACTCCCTTAGCACCTCCTCCTTTAATACAACTGGAACCATGGTACGTCCCCTGAAGAGGATTTCATGCTCTTCTCCTTCAAAAAATACATCAAGCGCCTGCCCTCTGGAAATTTGAGCACATCGCGTCTCACAGTCGACATCCCCACGTTGTGACTCTCTGACCCGCTGAAGTAGTGGAGGAGTGATTGTGAGGGACTATAGAAAGGTTTCCCCATATCTATCCATGAAGGATATATGCATCGTGGCTAGCTGCTCTGTCGCCTCTCCAAGTAGCTGAATTCCCAATCTACTTCTGAGAGTATCAGCTACTACGTTCCCTTTCCCATGAGTATAGTCTATCTCAAATTCATAGTCCTAGAGGAACTCGATCCATCTTCGCTGCCTCAGGTTCAGGTCCTTCTGTGAGAAGATGTACCAGAGAATCTGGTGGTCATAATAGACTGTAAAGTGCTCGCCCATAAGATAGTTTGGCCACATCATTAAGGAGAAGACCACTGCTGCTAACTCCAGGTCATGGGTAGCATAGTTCTTCTCATGCTGCCTCAACTGTCATGAACCATAATCGATCACTGCCCACTCCGGCATCAGGACACACCCAAGTCCATTCCCTGATGCATCGCAGTAAACTACGTACCCTACGCCCTCCTCAGGTGACCTCAAGATGGGCACACTGGTTAATCTCTTCCTTTGCTCCTGAAAGCTCTACTGACATCTATCTGACCACACGAAGGGTTTCCCCTTCTTTGTCAAAGATAAAAGCAGTGCTGAATGTCTAGAGAAGTCTGGCACAAATCTCTGATAGTACCCAGCCATACCTAGGAAACTCCGCACCTCTGTCATGCTCCTGGGTGGCCCCCAAGCATGTACTGCCTCGATCTTCACAGGATCCACAACAACTCCCTCCTCAGAGATGAGGTGCCCCAAGAAGTGGACATCTTGAATATAGAACTGACACTTTGAGAGCTTACCATAAAGATGGGGCTCTCAGAGTGTGTCCAGTACAACCCGAAAGTGGTAGGCGTGGTCCTCCTCAGTAGTCGATTAAATCAGTATGTTGTCGATGAAGACTACGATAAATCAATCGAGGTAAGGCTAGAAGATCATGTTCACGAGACTCATTAACACTGATAGAGCATTGGTTACACTGAACTGCATAAGCAAGAACTCATAGTTTCCATACTGACACCTAAAGGCCATCTTTTGCACATCCTCATCTCAAACTATGAGATGGTGATTGCCTAACCTGAGGTCTATCTTCGAGAACCATCATACTCCCTTGAGCTGATCAAAGAAGTCACCAATCCTCAAGAGTGGATAATTTTTCTTTATGGTCACCCGATTCAGGCGACGATAGTCAACACATGGTTGTAAGATCCCATTAGCCTTCTTGGTGAATAAAATCGGAGAATCTCAGGGTGAAACACTAGTTCGGATGAATCCCTTGCCCTGCAAGTCCTCCAACTGTACCGTAAGCTCACGAAGCTTGGCAGGAGCCATCCGATATGCTAGAGTAGATATCAGTGATGTCCTAGGGTACATGTCAATGTAGAAGTCTACCTCTCTGTGAGGAGGTAGTCCTGGAACGCCATCAGGAAAAACGTTAGTGTACTGATCCACTATAACAGGAAGACTCAGACTCTGCACATCTATCGCTCTGAGGATGAGACTTGCCAACTGATATGTGATCGGCTGCCCTCTACTCTGCATAAGTCCATCCTGTGCTGCAAAGTCTCCCTTCTCGCCGGTGAACGTGAACCTTCTCCCATCTGTGCGGACACACCGCACTTTGCACCTAATACTGTCGATCTGAGCATGAACTGTAGATAACCAATCCATGCCCAAGATGAAATCATAAGACCTCGACACCGCTACAAGAAGATCCCAGCCGAAGCTCTCGCCTCCTAGAGTAAGATCACATTGCAGGAACTAGTGTGTAATCATCGAGTCTGCTCCCGTAGGAGTATCTAGCCTTAAGTATCGATCCAACAGCTCCGTCAGAATATCCGAGATCCGAAGAAGGGCAACGACAATGAAAGAATGACTCGCTCCTGTGTCATAAGCACTGCAGCAAGGGTGGAGTAGACACAGATAGTACCTCGAATCATCTCAGGTGCACCGTGGTCATAAGCCTCAAATGCCTGGAGCTGAGCCTGCCCCTGTCTGCCAGCTCCCTATGGTTAGGGTGGCCCTCCTGGTGGTGGTGGTGGTAGAGCCTCGAAGCATCGTCCACCACCTGCTACTCGGTCATCTCCTCTGCCTCGTCCGCCTACTCCCTACAGACTGCCATGGTCAAACCTCTGCCTATACCTGGGTGGTCCTTCAATCATATGATGATCCTCTGCATGGCGGTTCGGGCAGTCACGAGCCATGTGGCCCTGCCCGCTGCATGAATAGATCTACCTGCCTCTCGTATGACTGGATCTACTGCATGTGCCCCACACATCCGAACCAGTATCCTGAGGTTGCCCACCTGACGGTCTAGTCCGCTTGGACCTCTACGACTTCTGTCTACTTCCGGCTGTAGAAGACTCTGCTACGTGTCGCCCTGTGGTGGGCCTCGCTGCTAGTGTAGGCTCAGCAATAATTCTCTCCACAAGAAGGTCTTGCTCCAGTACTCCTACATGCTTCGAAATGCTGAGGGAGAGCATCGAAGCCCTGATCTCATGCCTCAATCCCTGCTCGAAGGTCCGGGCCCAGAAGAATGGGTCTTGCACTATGTCTGTTGTGTAGCGCGAGAGGTCGGTAAACCTCACCAAGCACTGGGCTACTGTCATGCTGCCCTGCCGCAACTGTAGTAACTCCTGGATGTGCATTGCACAGAGGGTGGCTGGAACGAACTCCTAGCGGAAGAGGCACTCGAAGTCCGTCCAAAGTAGAGATGCCTCGTCGTGCACCTGGAGCATCAGGCTCCACCATCTACCTGTTTCTTCGTGGAGGAGACTGGCGGGAAGGATCACCATAAGATCTTCTGGTGTCCCTACCAATCTGAAGACTCGGACAATATCCTCTATCCAATCCTCGGCTGCCTGAGGGTCCGTCTCTCCGCGGAACCTGGGTGGCCTCTGTTGCTAAAATTCGTGCAATGCACTCAGGCGGTGTGCACTCTCCACAGCTAGGGTTGGTGGCATCGGTGGCTCGATGGGTAGAGTTACCGTCGGTGCATCCGCTGTAATGGGGCCCTGCACTGAGGCCTTGTCACTCGGTGGGCTTCCATCTCGCACCTAACTAGGAACCCAAGCTGGCTGCCATCGTGGGGCCATCCTGAAAAGAAACAGGTGCGCCGCGGTTAATACAATATACCAGGTGAGCTGAAACAAAGTAATCACTATGAAAACATTTGAAACACACATGCAATCAGTGTTTTCGAGCACTAAGTCGGAAATCAGAAGTCAGGGTCCTGGTGTATGGATACGTCAGCTGCCGCACAAACACTGGACTCCCTGGAATGATAACCACACTCAATACCATTAACACTATTTCTTAACATGAAGATATTATCAGAGTCCTAAGTTCTACGGTAGAACCGACACCTCTGATACCAATTTGTCACGACCCGTCCTCGGGGACCATGTCGTGACTACCCCAAGCCCACCTTCCATAGGCCAGGGGATGGTGACTAGCACCAAAGGCATAAATCCCGATAAAAATGGAAGGAATTGCCTTTATATAAGAAATCAAACACAATAGAGTACACAAGCTAGAGTAAAAACCATGTAAACTGAGTACAAATGTATGTGATGGAATGTAAATGGGCTAGAATACAAACCCAACTAAAAGTACAGTATAACAGTAAAGAAAAAACAGCTGCAGTAATGTAAACCAGCAACCGCTGAGTCGTCCTCTCGATATCCCACCTAAAGGGTGGGTACAGATGGTCTCCTCATCTCCTTGAGTACGGCTATCCGCTCCGTGTACGTCCCTCCAAGTGGTCCACCTCCAGGTACCATCCCACTCCACAAGACTCCACCTCGATCAGTGATGTTGTTCGTCTGCATCCAACACAATGTAGTGCAGGCATAGCCCGTACAGGGGTGAGTATATGATACTCAATATGGGCCCTGAGACCCCCGAAGGTCTCCCAGAATCCACAAAGGATCAACCAAAAAGGAAAGATACAAACACAAAGTATCAACCAACACTACTTATGTATATGCCCATACATATACCTAAGTCATCAATTCCAGTTCGGCTCCAACTCACGATCCCAAGTACATCCCAGTCCACACAAGAAAGAAAATCGCAGTCCACACCAGAAATCAAGTCAATCACATCGATGATAATGACTGAATGTCAAGACTCAGCTCACACAGGTATACTACTCACGAAGAGGGGTGGAGATGATAGATGTAGCCTCGTAATCATCTCCCCTGCTGAAGCCACGTAGGATCAAAGTACAGAAGTCGTCGCTGCCGAACCCACGTAGGATCCAAGTACAGTAACCATCACTGCCGAACCCACGTAGGATCCAAGTACAGTCGTCATCGCTACCGAACCCACAGAGGATCCAATTAAACTCGTCCTCACTACCAAACCCACGTAAGATCCAAGTACAGTCGTCCTAGTCATCACAGTCGTAGCCAGCTCTAGGGTTCCCACACACAGCACGCTCGATTCCGGGAGGGTCCGCTCCACGAGACAAGAGGGCTGATACATCAGCTATGACAAAGTCCAGAGTTGATGTATCCCAAAGTTTGTCTCATCAATAGGAATTCAACGCGACATACGACACGTCATTCGGACGCCCGGTCTGAGAGATAATGGTTTTTCCGTTTTAGCGGCCCGGTTATAAATACGCTCATTTCTAACCAGGCTGATATCCATATTTGTCCAAAACTCACTTTGAGTATCGCAAAAGAACTATCTCGTCGAAAGGGTCCTAGTGTCGTAGAGGGCGCGTCGATCGGACGTGTGGTCTTTATGTTATTCCTATTTAAGTGATTAACAGACCCGACTCGTTTAGCCATGTGGGCCGACGGGTCGGGTTAATCCAGTTTGGCGGGTCCGACCCAGCAAGGGTGTCAGACCGATCCGAAGAAAAAATTCAACTCGGCCCGAATGGACGCGGCCCGGCCCGGCCTGGCGCGGCCTGGCCTAGCACGGCCCAGCTCAGCCTGGCCTGGCGTGGCCCGGCTCATCCTGGCCTGGCGCGGCCCGACTGGGCGTGTGGACCGTATGGCTCGGCCGCCTGGTCGAGCAGGTTCCAAGGGGGTGGGGGGCACGCCCCCCCCCCCCGGTTTTCTGCACCGGCGGCGCTGCCCTTCCCCACACCAGCTAGCTAGACCGACCAGTCTTCTACGCACGGGGCCCGCATGGGCAGGCTGTCGGTCCTCCAGTGGGACGCCCTCCTGGCACCGCGGTCCAGTTCCGCCTGGCCGGCCGACGGGCCGACCAGTTCTTCCACCGAAGCGGCCCATGTAGCAGGTCACGGTTCCTCCCGATCAACAAGCACGACGGCGTCAGTCTCCTTTTTCGCGTTCCCATCATGGCACGACGATGTAGTGCCTCCTCCGCCTTCGATTGACGATTCTAGAATAATTAAACGAGAACAATGGAAGGTTGTCGGGCCGTGTTCGTTCGGCCCGCACCCTCTTCGTAAAAATGATAACAATCAGCCATATTTAGACAAATATTTCCAATGAGTACGGGGTACATAAACATCTAAATTCAAGAATAATCCCCTACCTCGATAATCGATGTCGTTCACTGGGCGTCATGGAAGACGGTGTCGCGGGGTGAGGTTTCGAAGACGATGTTGGCATGCGTCCAAGGAGGGAATGACGTGTCCACTCTATTTGCGGAGAGAAGAAGGAAAGGCACATTATCTCTCTTTGTGGTGAAGGCATTCTTCATCGAATAGATGACGTTCTTCGCATAGAGGATGACGTTCTTCGTTGAGGATGGAGTTCTTAAAAAAACTAGAGTTCTCCAAAATCCTATTCACACAACAATTCTAACCAAAATAAATTAAGGCTTCTTCTTATTTTATTAAATCATGCTATGATTCAAATTTTCAAAATTAAAATTCTAATTCACTTAATTAATTAATCCATGAGTTGTCTAATTAATTACGTGATAGTTTGGCAAGTTTTAAAGAGGGAGAGAGGGGAGAGGAAGAGTTACACATTTAAAGGATACAAAATTAATGGGGAGTTTCCATGTATTTAACATGGGAGTTCAAATGGAGTTAAGGGGTTATGGTGTGTGGAAAGGTTTGGGCTCATGTGGGCCCCACCTCCCACATAATCACACAAGTGAATTTGGGTGGTTGTGGGCCCCACCAACAACTTCCCATGGAAGAGTTTAACTTCCAAGGATAAAAAAATAAAATTGTACACAATTTTATTGACTTCTTATTTAAACCCCAAAATTTAACTTCTTCTCCCGTGCAAACTCATTTATGGTAAAAGTTCTATTGATCAAATACCAGCGCTGTGAGTTCATCGGTGCGCTCAGATTCCAATTCCGAGCACCGGTTCAAAAGATAGAAAAACCTACTCATTCGTTTACTGAACTTACCCTAGCTAAACTTTGTAAATTGATTTCGAGCACACCATGCATCGAAATCAAGTGTCGTCAGAAGCCACAGACTCGATAAATTCCAAAGTATTTAAGAAAAAAATTTCCTTGAAATTTCCGATTCTTTACATTATGTTTATTAATTATTTTATTATGTATGGGTTTCTCTGCCTGTTCTATATGAAACCACAGTAAAAATTTTATTTAGACAACAGTTTGAAAAGTACTTGGTGGGAAATCATTGTAAAAACAATCATTGATAAAATAGATCATTACCATGGTTTTTTGATTAACATATATGTAATGGTTGAGGTTCTAGATGATGGAATAACATGGATGAATATTTTTTTTCTAATGGATGCACAATGAAAAATTGGTTCAGCAACGGTTCAGTGCAACAATGCATTTCCTTATGGATCGAAACCTAGTTTCTAGTGAGTGATGGCGGTGAGGGTTAGTCAAAATATATCAACCATTACCAACATAATTCGAGACATATCTAGAGATTTTGGATTTGTGGGAATATATGGATAAGGAATCGTGATTTCCTACAAATACCGCGGTAGAAGACATGTAATCCAAAGATACATGTCATGCGGGGTTGTGGATGTAGTGCAAGGGGTTCTAAGGAAAGTTAATGATCAAATTACATGTGGAACCTACCACACACTGTGTGACCTCAATATATTATAATTCCATATTCCGTGAAGGATACGTGGGAATGGGTTGAGAACATAGGCCTAGGTATGTACTCAAACCCGAATAGAGTACATGAGCTGAGAAATATACTTGAGAATTTCCAAGTGTACATAGGCATAGACCAAAGTACACAAGAATGGATTGGTATAATGAGAAGTGTGATTGTGGCCATTACACACTGTGTACCATGATATAAAAAAATATTTATTTTTAGGTTTACAAGCCCTGTGAGACTATAATACCCAGGAAAATTGGGGGTTGGAAATACAAGTCATGTACCCCTACTACAAGTCATTTTCTCCGCCATATGATGTTTAGAGCTATTTGTTTCTATAGTATAGATTAGGTTCAGTTGAAAGAGAAACTATGTCCCATTACTAATATGGAATACTACAACATTACATCCTCCTAATAGTATTGTGATCCCCTAACTTATTTTACTATTGGATAGAGTTTGATGTGTTCCCCTGTAAGAAAAGGGTGGGATCTTCTATCATTAATATGTGGAGTTAATGACTTTTGTGTGACCAACATGCATAAGAAATCGATCCCTTATCTAGAAAGAAGATATAGTAGGTTTTATAGGGTACCATAGTGGCCTTACATTTTATTCTCTACCACATTGATGAAATACTCAAAAATGAAATTAGTACTACTTTTTTGGGCCTAAATATCATGAACTCATGTATGAGCATCACTAGTGGTAGAATTTCTTGAGAAGTGACAACTCCCAGTATGATAGTATCCTAGAAGACCTGAGTAGTATCTAGTGGTTAGACATGTTGGTTGATACCTTCTTAAGAATTTTTTTCTGTTATGTGTATATATGGATATTTATATGTCTTATCTATTAACATATCTTTTGTTGAGATGACTACTCTGGTTACTTTATTCTTATAGGGTTTTCAACTGGCTATTTTTATACTCACCCAGCATGGGATTTTCCTACACATGCCATGTCTTTTAAAGAAGATGAACCTTTTTATGGATCCCTAGGAGGTTTAGGATTAGGAAGAGTATATATTAGGCCAGGCAGACCAATGTACATATTGGGGTTATATTTGACAGTAGTCCCCTTCTCTTGAGAAGGTTTTTATCATTTTTGGATTTTTTCCCTTATTCATCATGTTTATCACTTTCATTAAATTATTTTTATAATCTTATTTTCGGATTATAGATGTATTCCAGCCTTGGGATAAATTTTTTTATGTTTCAGCATTATACAGTCTTCTAAATATGTGTGTTTTTACAGGTACAATAGGTTAATGCCTCACATCTATTGGATTTTACTACTCAGTGCTATACACTAGTCCATAACCTATTGAAGGTGGAATTGGGGTAGTTAAAATTTTATTATAACCATCCAAGAAGGCCATGGTGGGTTGGGTCAGGATAGAGTGCTATCATTTCCATGGTTCTACGTTAGGAAAAGAGAATAGATTTTTATTTAGTTGTGCGATTGGTTTAGGATATATGATAATAGTGTTAAATTGATTTGTATTCAGCTTTGAAAATAGGGTGTCCTTTATTGGTGTGGTAGATGATGTATCTATTCACTAGGACACTAATAACCTACTTGTTGAATTAGTATATGTCCACACTGGTTGTAGGGGAAAATTGGTACATGAGAAATATAAGAATAGGTTTTGGTTTCCATGTGCTTAAGTCATCTCCCTAGATATACTCTTTGACCTTGGTACATCTTCATTGTAATTGTATGACTCCAAAAATATATCCTTCCATTATTACACTTCATGATCATGAGGATGATTATTTGAGTGATGAGGCCTCAATACCGAGATCATTATAGAAAGTAGTACCTCTAGGTGGTTTTCTATTTATGCCACCTCCCGTTGAGAATCAATTTTCACTCACAGTATTGGATGAGTATTCACATAGGCTCAATGCCCTGAAAACGTTCTAAATGTGGTGATCTCCCATATAACAGGGCAAGCCAGACCCCCAGGATGCTGAGTATTTTCTAGAGGTAGTCATCGTAGTTTTCCACCTTGTGTGGTTTTCGAAAGACCATATAGCAGTCCTCACGGGGAGTCTTATTTAGGGATATGTTCGGTGATGGTGGATTTTTGTGATGCAATCACATGATGAGATAAGTCACTTCTATTCATACATATTAGGTCTTTTTAGGAAGGATTTTTATCTATCCATGTTGTGATTAGTTCACATTTAGAAAATTCTTCATTTAGAGAAGTGTAGTATAAATTTGGTGGAGTATTCAGTGAGTTTTACTAATGTCTGAAGATACTACATGATTATGGTGAGAGATCTATTCTTCAAAACATGGGCCATTGACCAGGGATTACACATAGATATCAAATAGTCCATAATATCTCTTTGCATTACCACCAACACTAGAGTACCTAAGAGAGACTTAGTAGTGGGAATCTTCATAGAAGGGAAGACACTGATAGAAGGTGCTGGTAGTGGGATTAGAGGATATGATACTGCATATGAAGGTAGAAAATTAAAATAATGTTGAATATAGAATTTAATTTTCATTAAATGATGATCATAAGAAATAGGATCACTGATTCATGTCTCTTATGATGGATTGAGTCAGCTGAGGGTGAGGTAGTGCTTCTCATGTGATGGTTAGGGACATATCAATATGGATTGTCTAACACATTAAAAAAATTATAAGTATATTGTTTATAGACCTCCTAGATATTGTAATTGGTAGGATAAAAAAGTAATACAGGGCGAAATATGTGGTATATGAGTAGGTAGAACAACAAGAGGTGGAAGAAATATTGACTTATTGCCACCACCACACCTGGGTGGTCCATGCCCGGCTCAGGGAGATGGTTGTTAAGGGAGAGGAAAACATTAATTAGTGTAGGATTATAAAACCTAGGATTTGGGGATAATATTTTTTATGAGATGTGTCTTCTTAATTTTAGATATAGTGCTTATAAACAAATGTTATGGTCACTCCTTCCTTTACACATCTCTTGTGCGTCACTTAGATATTCAGACCAAGACCTTATCTAAAACCTTGAACTTACAGACTCTGATAGGATGTGTCTTAGTGATCACACACTTATACATATAGTTTGATATAACCCTTGGATTCCATATACTCATATGGTGTCTCTTCATAGATGTGATGGGGCCTTACGACGTCATTTTTCTTAAGGAATTTATATCCACATTTCATGCCTAGATTGATTGTTTTAGGAAGAGGATGTGATGTATCCATGAGGATAGGTAAATTTTTCCTTTATAGGTTAGAAAAAAACCTACATTGAGTATGATGGTATCATATGTATGATATTATAGATTATTACTCACCAGTTGGACAACATTTCTCTTTGAGTAGTAGATGCTAAAGGTTACCTGTTTTCTACTATGGTGGAGTATTAGGATTACATTATAATGATGTGTTGGGATTTCCTACCCATTTATATTTATAATACTATATTTAATTAAAACTCTATATGACCCTGATATATATGATATCCTATTTTATGGCTCTCAAAGATATTCGAGAATTAAGGATGTGGTTGGAGGAGTTACATAGTAAGGGATCTATTAGACCCAATGTTTCCCACCAGGATGCCCCAATATTTTTCACTAATAAGCCATATGATATATTGTTTTCATGTGTGTATTATCAATGTATGAATTATTTTAACATGTTGAATATGTACCAACCACCATGGATTGAAAAACAATTCGATCGGTTAGGAGGGGTATGGTGGTTCTTGAATATTGACATCATATTAGGCTCTCACAAGATGTGATTATGGGATAAGGATATACTAATTCCGACATTTATATATCTCTATAGTCAATATGAGTACTTTCCCTTGCCTTTTGGATTAATAAATTCCATAGAATTTTTCATGGTACGTAGGAACCAAATCTTTCATCCTTTCTTAGAACAGTTTGAGGTGGACTTTATCAATAATATCGTAGTGTACTCAGCATCGTAGGATGAGTACATGTGGTAATTGAGGATGGTTCTAGACACAATTTGAGAGAAATATATTTATGGTAATATCTCAATGTGTCATTTCTAGATTTAGTGGTTACAATTTCTAGGGAACATCATCTTGGATAAAGGTCTAGCAATGAACCTAGGATGGTCATGGTTGTGTTAGCTTGAGATTTAACCATGATCATTACATAAATGTAAAGATTCCTTGGATTGGATGGCTACTACACGATATTCATACCCAATTATTCCAAGATATCATCACCAATGTCTACATTAACTAATAAGGGTTAGCCTTTCATGTGTGTGTATAAGTTCTAGTTGGCCTTTTAGAATTTTAGATAGAGGCGGTGGCTAGAGTTCTTCCATGACTATGACATTGAGGCAGTCTATAATCCTATGATTTTTATTGTGGTAATATGAAATCTACTTATGATATATTTCTATCATTTTTTGATTTAGGATTCAAATTAGTTAGCCCTATTCCTGTTTTCCTTATTAGAAAAGGATGGTGCCTCATATTTACACTCGATGGTTGTCACCCCACTGCTTCTAAAGTACATTCGTAAGGATCACTATAGAAATAATAAATATGAGACAATGCATGATTAGAAATCCACTGGACATTCTACTAATGAATTTTATGATGGTGAGGATAATTTCATACTTTTTATAGGATGTACCACATTACCAGTGATGTTATGGGTGATGGTTATGAGGGAGATTCATATATCCACTTTTTTAATACATCAAGGAATGGAAAAGATATACCAAGTCCTCTGACATCCGTTATGGTGTCTAGGATGTTGAATTGTTTATCGAAGTATGTCTCTGGATGCCTTGGTTGTTATCATGTTAAGGTAGAGCATGATGTTGTTCTAGGTGTAGCTCCACCCGTTGAGGTTCTAGAGAAGAAGTGGAATGAAATATCTTTGGACTTCATGATGGGGTAACCAGACATGATTCCATATTGGGGAACATGGAATTATTCACGATGTTGGACCACATCCTAGATATATGAGGGAATAGTTCAGAAGAAAAAATTGGATTCCATTTTTTGTGGGAGATAGTACGCCACCATAGAGTTCCCTGGATGTCCGTTTCAGACCATGATACCCACTTCATGTCATGATTTTGGAGAGGATTATAGGAGGCCTTTGGGTTTTAGTTTCATATGGGCTTGGAATTAATCCCAAAAATAATTTATAGGTTGATAAAACTATTCAAATCATGGAGGAAATGATTAATGATTTTATACTGTACATTTTCCATAGTTGGGAGGACCACCTAACCATTTTAGAGTTTTCATGGAATAATATCCTCCATTCTGCCATCGGTATGGAACCATTTGAATCCTTTGATGTGTGGCCCCATGGGTCACCACTATGTGAGACTTATCTGGGTGTGTTATTACCCATAGGACTGGAGTCGACTTGAGATACAATTGAAAATGTACGGGTCATCCAAGAGTAGACGAGGGATGCACATATCTATCAGAAGTCCTGTGCGGATCGATGATAGAGTCCATTGGTGTTCAATGTGGGAGGCCATGATTTCTATAAGGTTTTACCTCAATTTGGATACTAGATATTTTTTATTGTGGAATATTATCTCTAATGTTTGTTGGCCCTTTTCATATACCATGTAGATTCGATGAGGTTCCATACCACATGGCTCTGCCACCATTGTTATACTGGGTATACGATGTATTTCATGTGTTGAAATATAGGTGATTTGTACACAACCCATCATATATTATTGATTGGGGTGAGAAGGAAATTGAGGATGGATATACATTCCTAGAGTACCCAAAGTATATTAAAGATCGGTTGGAGAATATACTTCAGGGCTAAGTGATTCTATTGATTCCTGTCTGGTGGAATCACATGAATCTTTAAGAGATCACCTCAGAGAGGGAGACCCAAATTCTAGATCAGTACCCGAAAAATGAGTATTCATTTTTTTCATTTAGTTAATAAATTCCATAAGGTGGTTAGAATGTAAAATATATAATCCTTCCAATAAAAATATTAAAATATAACTTGTAATAGATTTAGATCCAAGCACTAAGATGACCCGATATTCTGAGCCCTACTGAGGAAAAAATGTATATTTTAAAAAATATTAAATATATTAACATAACTCAAATTTAGTTTTCCTAAAAAACTAGAATAACTCCCAGATATAGTATTAGATCAGAAATATGAGATCATCATTGATTCCAAAATGTGGGCCATACCCTAGGCACAGCGTAATCTTTGCCAGTATATGGAGTTTGTAAAAACATTATCTTTGGTGAAAATAATAAATTAGTATATAGTTTATTTTATTTTATTATAATGATGCAATGGAATAATTACTCCTATGTAAATAAATAGTTATTAAAAATCATAAGGTTATCCACATAACACCGGATATTGAGTGAGGTTCCATTAGAGAAATGTTTGTGGACGATAACATATTGGGGGATTAGATTAACACCATATGGATTATCTTTTCCAACAGAGTTCATAAATTTCTATAATTACTATGAAGTGGGATCATTATTAACCATATAATGATAAAAAATCAAGGTAGGTTTTTATTTTTTGTGTATTTCTTCCTTGTTTTATTATCACACGATGAATTTAGCTCAATTAACACAGAGATTGATCAATTGATTGATAGTGTTGTGGGTGTGGGTTTATTTAAATGGGATTTGGGGTAATTGATTTTTAATGAGTATTTTTATATTCCTTCCATTTTATAAAGTAAATTAATACATCCCACCCAAAATATGATCAAAGATTGTTTTTTTGGTTTTATCACCATGTTCTTAGAGCGATCACATTTGGCAATTAGTTTGGCTGATGGGTTGACAAATACCTAATGGATGATCATTAAAAAAGAAAAATAAAACAATGGAAACATAACATGGGTTGAATAAGGATATATAGTTAATGATAGTTGTGTATGATGATAGCTCATCATGGAATGGGATTTACATTTTTTCATTGACATGCGATGCCAGCTTGGATTGGTGCTGGTTAACAACTCAACGAATAGTTTTTTATTTGATCAAAGACCAGTTTCTAGAAAGAGGAGATGAGGAATTACATATACATAGATCCACCATTAATGGCGTGATTCATAGTGGTTTTGTTGATGGTGGCAGTGTGGGTGTATGTGGATAAGGAACTCTAGGTTTTTACAAATACCATGCAACACAGTGTGTAATTCAAAGATAGACACCATGTGGGGCGCTAGATACGACACTAGGTTTTACACAAATTTTAAAGGATCACATGATGAGTGGTCCCTATCACATGTTGTGTGACCTCTAGTAGGATATATATAATGTATCTTAGGGGATACAGATACAGGGATCAAGTGAACATCTCATGCCATGTACTCTGAAATGGACAGAGTACATGGGTTGGGCTGTGTACTCAATCACGAATAGGTGTACATTGGAAAATACTAATGTACATAGGTACAAATAGGTGGCATGTGTAGAGTAATTATGGCCTCTATGAACCATGTACCCTGATAGGAAACACCTTGTATTTTTATGTTTACATGTCATGTGATACAATAACACATCGAAAAACTAGGGTTTGGAAAGACAAACCATGTAACCCTAATACACAAAATGTACCCCGTATCAGGATATTTAGAAACCTTTTTTCATTAGTATAGACCATGTTTAGTTGGGTTTGATACCTTGTTACTTTATTATGAGGCTATATTTTGAAATTATTTCTTTTTCATAGTATTGTTATCCCGCCATAGTTTTTTTGTTGGATATATTTTGATGTATCCCTTTAAGGGACCAGGGTGGGATACTATATAATTTTTATGTAGGGTTCATAGTATTTACATGACTGCCATGCAATGGGCATCGATCCCCTATCTAGCAGGAATATCCAGTGGATTTTGAGGTGTCTCTCATGTACCAAGGTGATCTCTTACCAAGATGATGAGATCTTCAAAGATATAATGATTACATATTAGGTGGGGACCAATGATCATGAATTCTTGTATGAGCATCACCAATTACAACACATCTCATTGTGTGAGTTATCCTGGACTGATAATTACCATGCATACTCAAGAAGTATCCAATATATGGAATTTATAGATACATTCTTAAGATTGGTTGTTTGTTATTAGTATATATATATATATATATATATATCTTATCAATTCACATGTATTGTGTTGATCTAACAACTCATGATGAATTTTTCTGAGTGGTTTTGGGGTGTCCTATTGGGTATTTTGACACTCACCCTATTATTTCATTTTTCTTCACATATCATGTCTTTTATAGATGATGGAGCATTTGACAGTGCCTTTGGAGGATCGGGAGCTGGAAGAGCTTATATTAGGCATGAAAGATTGAGGTGTATTCTAGGGATTCATTATAAATTAGTCCACTCATTCTAAGAAGGATGGGATCATTTTCTTTTTTTGGTTAGGCTTATATTTGACCCCTTTATCACTTTGGGTACTTCATTATCATACACTGATTGTGGGATTATAGATATATGCCTGCCTTGGTATTAGTTTCTTTACACATAATAATGGTATGTTCTTCGAGATGTTTTTGTTTGTGCATGGTAACTTTAGGCTATGGAAATACATGTGTGGTATATGCCTACTCAGTTCTAGTCAATGGGAACTATCCTATTGGAGGAGGAATTGGGTTAGTCACACTCATCTTATCACCAGTTAGGTATGCCCTGGTGGGTTGGGTCGTGACAGTTATACAACTTTTTATTCGTAAATAATGTTTAAAGTCCCTATAATAGGTTCTCGATCTCAATAATTATGGAAGGACACAACTCATGGGTATCAATTATTATTTATCCTTAAAAATTCCATAAGATTCATGACCATTAGTGTCCATGTGATAAAATCAAGATAATTAGAGGTCGCATCACTCACTCTGTGGTCATAATTCGACACTCATGAAATAAGGAATAAAAATTTGTTTATATTTCTATCTTTTACACTCACCCATGTATTCTCAATCTTCTTGTATGGTGAATACAATCATATTAATTATGGAAAAAAATTTGGACCAACATCCATGTAGTAGTAGAATCTTTTCTATGCATAATTGGTCTATTAAATGAAATCAATTGATAAATGTCCCTAAATCAAACAAAAATTACCAATTGAATGATTTTAAATGAAACATAAAAATTTAGAAGAGGAATATTTGGATTTGTGATCATGTGGTGTTGCCTTACCGATTGGAGATCAATACAACTCATGTTATTTGAATTTGTATAGAATCAATGTTGATGGATCTAATCTGATGGAGATATCTAAGGTGAAGGGAGATGTAGTCATTTGAAAAAATTTAGGGAAAAGGTATTCCAAAGAGTAAATAAAAAAACCTCTCATTATAAATTGAGGGTGGGGAGCCCTCTAGAACTATTATGGGACATCAGGTTCTCAGTGATAAATTTCAGACCCCAGTGGTGGGGGAACTATCCCCTTCCAAGGATGCCAAATTTCTAATGACACCCCACCAGGCTTCTAGTGGAATATAATCTTTGGAAATATTATCAGCACCATCCTCATTTACTCATTTCCAATTATATACCTCTTCCTCCACATCAACATTCATAATAGGTCAAAATAGACGCGAATTAACTAAAAATAAATTGAATTCGTGCCTTAGAAATGTTTGTAATTACATTAATTAATACTATATGAGTCTCCACTTTTGGAAAAATAATTCTTATAAATCGATATATGTCACACTCAAAATCATTTTTACACATTCACTAACACCATTTAAATATAAAATGAACTATATTTAAAAAAATATAAAAATCTAATCATTTCAAAATGTTTTTTTAAAATGTATTTTATCCCAATTTGAAAGTTTGAACAAAATCATGATTTATCAAAAAATCAATATAACAAAACCATTCATCATGTAATTAATTATGAAATAATAATTGATTATCTATACTCACATAAATTATCAATGCCACCAACCAATACTGTATTTTCTACGGTCTTAAATAATTTATAGATTAATGATTCTTTTTATGTAAACAACCATGTCCTATAGACAAAAACTTCTAAAAATATCTATTCATAATTTGAAGGTCATACTATTTTATCAAATGGAATTTTGAATGGACATTTTATATTAATAATGGTCCCATTCCATTTTTCAATGACCTTATTCTACTAATTATAAGAGTTCACTTCCATCTTTTAATTGAATGAACCCATTCTTGGAATGAAGTCTCTATAACTCAATGGTTTGGAGTAATAACAGAAGAATTATAAAAGGGAACCAATCCATAAAATGGATTTACCACATTTAATTTTGGTATGATTTGTTCTAAATATCATTAACCTCATTTTTAACCCCACAAATATAAGATCATCAAAAATTAAAAAATCAAAGGAATTCCCACTTCTTCCATTATCTAATAATCTAAAAAAATATATTGATAAAATAATCTATATAAATTTTTATTACATCAAATATTTAGCCTATGATGACCTTTTATCTATCTTTTGATCCAAAATTTGACCATTAGAAATGAAAGATATAGGTAGAGTTCAATGATAGAATTGTTTAATGTTCGTCAATTATATAAGGACCATCCCCTAAATTATCTTTAAATTCATCTTTGAAAATCTTATTTATTTATTCAAAACCCCATAATTCCTCTAATTCACATGTTAAAGTTTCTTTAATTCCTTCACATAATGTTTTATAAATTAATTACTTTTTCACTGTCCATAATAATAAATCCATTCAAATTTCAACCAATTATATGTTTGCTCTGTAATTAAAACTATAGTTGACCAGTTCCATCATCAATCCTCTATTCATCCAATAATATCAGTATTGACCCGAAAAATAAGATTTTTTTAAATCTTGTAATATTTGAAATACATTCAATAAATTTCCAAAAAAACAATTCTTGAAGTTATATAATGTCTAACTACAAATAATTAGTCAACAAATATTTAATACCTCACAATTAAATAAAAAACTTTAAATAGATATCCGTAAAAATAAAATTATAATAAACAAAAAATCTATTATTTAAATCATTAAATATTCTAATAAATAGGGGTGTTATAGTACCTAGTGTAAGTTACATCCCAAAAAAACTTTTAATGTACTTCTAGATAATCAAGAAAAATATTGAGTCTCAATTTGAGAACATATCTATATGAACTCCATGTAAACTAAAGACTTCCTTTATATACAAGTTACCCAATTCATTGAACTAATATCAGTCATTAATTGTTTAAAAGTTTGATAATTTGGTTATATAATCAATTATCATAATAATAACATCTTTCCACTGAGATGATAAAAAAATTCAACAAAAGAATCCATCAAAATTTTATCCCATTTTCATATTGGAATTGGTAATGGTAATAATGTACGAGCTATTCCTTAATCATGGACTTTATATACTAACAATAAAGGAATAAAAATAAAAATCCAACCACCTCCCACTTTATCCATCGCCACAAAAATTATATTTTAACACCATGAAATTGTTTTGTTACAATAGTGAAAAATCTCAATTTGAATGATTGGATTCCTTATTCGATTTTTCTCATAAATATGATGTAACTACAACCTAATTTCAAAGTTAGATTTTTTGGTTGGGTGCCTCAATAAATCCTCCCATTACCATAAAAATTCATATTTTAATAATAAAACAAGAGTTCAAAAATAAGTTTAATAAAAACAATGAATAAAATATCTTCATGGAGGCCTGAGATTGTGTAGACCTAAGGCGTAATTAATAACAAACCGAATCCTATCAGTCTGAAAGGACCTAATATTGATGAAAAAATAAATTATCTAATCCTGTGAATTGGATTACAGGAAATTTGCCACCATATTCCCCTTATGATACTTGTGAGAAATATCCATGTGATTGTTCAAAAGATCCTTTCATTCTATGATGATATATGTGATTGCCCATGGAATTATGCCCTGACCATGAAGAGCTTTGAAAATACTTAAAGAATCAGTTGCCATAGCCTTGATGTTATAATGCCTCTATGTTCATAATTTCAATCCCATGAAGAGATCCGGCACATCCTCATGCAATGAGTTTCATCTATTGAAAAAAGCTGAGAAAGCGGTAATAAACCCTCCCCACGGGCACCTATCCACTCTTCCCCTACGCATGGTAACCATGATTCAAAACCTTTCTATTTTTTGTTTAAGTCCATGTTGATGAGTTTTCTATCGAACCCATCATCCCTGCCTCATCATGACCGCCATGTTGGTTGAAAAGATAACAAGGATCAGTGAACTCACTGAAAATGCTGATTGATAGACCATTCACTCCTTAACCATATCCAGAATGATGTAACATGTTTTGAAAATGGTACATGCTTGTGTGCAAGAATAATTTTTATAAAGAAAAACATTTCTTTCACTCCAAATACACCAATAACCTATAAGAATAATGATGGCTCTCGCATTCCTCTCAATGACGAGATCGTGTGCCCCATAGAACTATTGATCAATGAAACTTTTGAAAACCCCATCCCAAACTGACTATCCTATAAAATCCTCGAAGGCTTGTCACACCCAGGTCACCCAATCACTTTCAAAAAAGAGATTCCCCACTGATTCTGTTTTAGGAACCTTGCAGCAACAACACCTTGAAGGGTTTTTTGAAATGGTTTCTGAAAAAAAAAACTTCCTTGGTTAATTTTTTAAAAAATACACCTTAAAGGCAACATCGTCGATGCCTCCTTTTTCCTAAAACAATAAAAAAATTCAATTTTAATTATGTTTTTTATATATTTAAAAATTATAATTTTTTATTATTATGTTGTTTTGGTTATATATATATAATTTAATGTTTCAACATAATTTATCTTTTATTCCAGTACGTGACTTCGCTAACCTATAAAATATAAACTATAAGACCAGTATGAATGAAATTTTAAACATTGATTAAACATACAATAAGTAGTTGAAAAAAAATAATTTCTTAAAAAATGTTGATAAAAAATAATTTATAAGCTTTCTAATCCACCTACTTGAAACTTAAAAATGTTTCCAGTACAAGACTTTTCTAGACTATATAATATAAACTTTAAGTAAAATTTGAATAAAATTATAAACATTGATTAAACATATAAAAAGTAGTCAAGAATTAAAATAATTACTTAAAATTGTTGATGAAAAATAATTTATAAGCTTTCTAATCCACCTACTTGAAACTTAAAAATGTTTCAATTACATGCCATTGTTATCCTATATAATATATACTATAAGACATATGTGAATAAAATTTTAAACACTCATTAAACATATAAAAAGTAGTCTAAAATAAATAAAATTGTAACATCCCATGTAAATAATGAAAAATACATTTTCATATTTATTTATATTTTTGAATTATATACTAATATTAATTTAAAGAGGATGCTATGTTCGATGGCATACCTTATACGCAACAACAGGTTTCTTTGAAATCTTACATTTCACATTAATAATATTGTAATATTATATTAAATTTTATTTAACGCCTAGTCATTGTATTGGCAGGAATGAATAGAACTAACTATAATATGATTATACATTTTTGCAAAATGTTTTTACATTTATCCAATAAAATTTTAGAGGCTTAAAATGTGAATTAATCTAATTTTAAGCATAAATACTCTAATATTCTTTAAAAGGTCGATTCACCACGTTTTAATGAAGAACCCCCTTTTAATCTAGTTTTGGTCACTTTTATAAGTTATTTCTAAAAAAATAAAATTCTTCTTTAGAATCTGGACATCAAAATTCAATTTGGATGAAATTTTGTTATTTTTCTGATAATGTTCAATTTTTGATGAATAGTGGAAAATACTGTATTTTAATTCAAAAATGTCTTTTAATATAATATATTTATATGGTTGTATTATCTTTTTAATTGGTTTTAAAGTGTAATTAAATTATTTCATTACCATTTAATCTAATTTTGGTCCTTGTAAATAATTTCACTATGAAATTTGACATTAACAAATGTCAATCATTTAATAGTTAATATTTCTTAAAAACATGCTTTTTTGTTTTCACAACGAGAATTAATTTTAAATTAATTAATCCAACATTTATGTTTTGAATTTGGTAAAATAGAAATCATTTTTTAATTCGGAATATCAAATATATCTTAGGCTGAATTTTTGGTATTTTTCTGAAAAAAATTTATTTTTTATGAATAGTTAAACCACTAAGTTGTAGTTAAAACCCGAAATTTTCATTTAAATGAAATATTACTACTTCTGTAAATTGAATTTCAAAAATCTTACATACATGGTTGTTAATATTAAGTAAAATGGAGTTCAATAAGATGAATTTTTTTTATGAATAGTAACTTTTGACTTTTATTTACTGCGGTTAAAGATAAATAGGGTAATTCAAGGTAAAAAAATACCATAATGATACCAAATTACATTCAAACTTGTCCTAAAATTATTGGATGAGTCATGGTCGACCATGGTCATCCTTTGGACAGTTTGGGGACCCCATGGAGCCACTTAACAGTGATAATGACACTTTATATTCATTAATTTAATGTAAAGACAAAAATGACATAAACTAATATATTTTTGTAAATAAATTTTTACATGGGGTTATATAATTTATCACTTCGACTATAAATATTATTTGGAAGGATAAAACTATTTCATACATCATGGTGTTTTTTTTATAATTTTTAGACATCAAATAAATAAAATTATTTATGACACAATAATGAGGCAGTGTTTACCTCATTAATAAATGATTTAAAATGAATAATATTATAAAGATTAAAAAAATATCCAAAACATATCCAATTCAAATTTTATGGTTTTATTTAGACCACATGACATCTTATCTTCAAATTTAATTAGTTTTGGACCTTTATAATCCTAAAATCATTATGTAATAAAATAACATTTTCACACTTTCCTAAAGAGCCCCTCCTCCCCCTTATAAAAAGCCCTCACCTCTACCCCATTCCTCACACCTCTCAAGCCCATTGGCCCATCCAAACCTTGCCCAAATAAGCTCTCAATATCCCTCTCTTCCACCTAGAATCCTTAACTTAGGCAGAAGTCACTTCAAGAAGTCCTTTTGGTTCAAACCAAAGGGATTTACCCGAAATAAAGGCAACAGTTTCTCTTAAATTATTTTCTTTTATTATACTTCTCCAACCCCTAAACTATTTCTATTCTATTATTTTATAAAAAAACTAGTATCCTAAGTATACTTGGATTTTTTATGAGAAGTATTAGAACTACACTTTCACACACATCCATCTAATGGGTAAAGAACATATTGTTTATATGGATGGAAAACAAACCCCTCACGAAACGATGCTTGTTCAATTATCTTATACCGTCTCTCATGGTGGCCATTTAAATGGAACTATATATATATATGATATATATTATGTTTATCTTTTCTTTATGCTTCTGTATTTTTCATTTATATCATACCATTATGGTTTCCATTATGGGTAAACACGATAATTTTATTAGAGGAAGTGCGGACAACCGCCCCCTCAATGTGATATGAATCATTAATGCCATATGTGGGATGTATAAAGGATGGATTTAATGATATTATATATGAAATGATAATGGAATTATAATATAAAAATGTATTATTATGTTTTGATTCCATTAAAATAAGAAATAGAAATGAAAGTAGCGTTAATGTGTACGTACGACTTACTGTCTCCATTAACGATGCATTTCATTTCTTACCTCTAAATGTTTTGAAAAATTATAAATAAATGTATATACTGGTTATATATGATATATATGATATCTAAATCATGAATATCATTCTAGATATAATGAACTTTTTACCACGTGAACAACTTGTAATTATAAGAAGTCCATTTTGACTCAAGTACCAAATACCAAACAATTGACCGCTATTAACTTAAATGATTACATAATATTTATAACATGATAATAAGTGATATATAAATAATACTAAACTTGAAAAAGGATCTTAATCAAGTAGAAATTATCATTATTTTATTATTAAGGATATTATATAAGAACGGGTCAAGTCGAACACAAGGTAAGGGACTTTATCTCAATCTCCTTTCCTTGAGGAATATTCTGTTTTATAAAAAGCATTCTTCTATATGGTGTATAAACCCATTTGACTTTTACTTTTATTAAAAAGGAATCTTTTCTCTAAGGTTTTTACTAAATAACAAAAATAATGTTTCTTTTTATATACGTAGTGACAACGACCTTTTCCTCCAGCGTGAGTATTATATGATCTATAGCTTCCTTAACAAGCCATAATGTTTTTAAAAGAAAAATAAATACCATATACTCTTTTACATATTTTGGTATTGATAATGGTTTTGGTAATGGATTTTTTATTTCATTATATTTAAATGATATATTGTTTCTGCAATGTGGAAATTGTATCTTTCAATTATATTTGTTTTATGTGTTATTAATATATTATGGTTCTTGGGAATTCTTTATGTATACAGGTTTTTCCGTGATAATCCAAGGGTGGGTGAGCCTGAGATTTCTCTCCAGTGAATTGGGTAACAGGACAGAGGTACACATGAATGTTTCTCCTAAGAGATTTAGGGAATATAATGTGATTGGTATTCCAAATATAACTCCCTATGTAGCTGTGATAGCAACAATGTAAGTATGATATGGATTCCACAAGTTACCATTATGATTTATGTTTTCTTATTATTATTCATAAATCTTATGATTTCATGAGTTATGTTAAAGAGCTTGTGTTATGTATGCAATGATGAACTAATGTTTTCTTTCATTGTTTTATAACCCTTATTGAGCTTTTTATGCTCTACCCAAGTTTTGAATTGTTTTTAACAAGACATAAAGATAAATAGGGTTAAGGATGGGATCAAGAAAAAGTCATGCTATCTAAAACATGGGACTAGACATGATTTTTTTAAGAGTTTTTATTTTATGAAGAAAATGAAAACTGAGTAGAAGATTCTAACTTGTAATTTTTGAGATGTAATTTAATATTTATGGCCTAATTATCTAAAACTGTAAACCCGAAAAAATTATCAATTAGAATTATTCATTTAATTCAAGATTATGTAATGCTTAAGGTCTTATATTTGGTATTAGAGGTCTGTTAAGAAAACATTAGGAGTTTGGGTATTGTTAAATTAATATCCATAAATTAATTTATGTTAATATTGAAATGATATCATTTAAATATTACCATGTTGCTTCACCTAAGATATCTCTGTGTTCAGAATGGTTTTCCATAGAGGAAACATGGTAGCTATGTTGGGATGACATTTGGAGGAAGAAAACCTTCCAAATCAACAACCAGAGATGGTCGGAATCATAATAGAAGAGTTTGTTGTAGTGATGGAATAGTTGACTCAAGCTATAAATGGTGGTGATATCCATGCATGAGATGGGAAAGATCGACCATAGAGGAACATGTCAGTAGTGGAGCATTTAATGAGGAAACATCCCCCAACATTCAAAGGATCATCTGACCCTGTTCTAGAAGAAGGGTGTATAAAATCACTAGAGAAGATTTTCGATGTTATGGGGTGTTTAGAACACCAAAATGTTAGTCTCGTTGTTTACTATTTTGAAGGTGGACCTAATCAGTGGTGGTCAATGGTGAAAAATATTAGGGATAGAGAGAGGAGATTGATGCTCTTGATTCAGATGAATTCAAAGGAATGTTTCTCAAGAAATATTTTCCCAAGGTGGTTTATCTTAGGATGGAAAAAAAATTCCTAGAACTGACGGAGGAGGATGACTTAGTGGATGCTTATGAAGAAAAATTCACACGATTGGAAAGGTATGCTCTAAATTTTATACGAGATCCTGATCGTAAAATAAACCATTTTTACTCAGGATTAAAGCCAATGTATCAATGGTCTTTCGATTCTCATGATTTCAAATGTTATGAAAATATTTTTCGATGTGCAGAGAAGGTGGAAATGAAGTTTGTTTATGATCATTTTTTCTTTGACAAACAACATAATAAGAGGTCAAGGTGGTAGGTGAAACGGTATAACTCTTCAAAAAATTCTGATGGTAAGGAACTTAAGTTTATAGTTTGTGAAAATTTTGGAAAAAAGAATTTTGGGAAATGTCTTTTGAATTCTAGTAAATGCTACCGATGTGGTAATATGGGAGATAAAGCTCGCAATTGCACTGAAAAAGAGTAGGGTAATGGTAAGACAAAATTTGATTTACGATCAGTAAAATGTTTTAAGTGCAATGTAATGGGTTGTTGTGAAAATGAGTGTCCAACGACGAACTCAACTGAGGTAAAGAAGCCAGACAACAAGAAGAAATAGGTGGTGATGTTCTTTTCAACTACTTTAGCAGATGGTGGGCCATCAGATGAAGTAGTATCAGGTACAATGTTTGTTTGTTCAGATCATTCCAATGGTTTTTTTGATTCAGGGTCTACACATTCGTTCATTTCTAAGAAGTTTTCTAGTAAATTGGGAATTCCATATCCAAATATGAATCTTGATCTTATGGTAAAAACACCTAGAGGAAATGTTGATACAAAAAGAAATTATAAGAACCTTCATGTCCTTGTGTGTTGAAATAATCTACCCGCAAACCTTATTATTTTCCCTCTAGTAGAGTTTGATGTTGTTTTAAGTATGTATTGTCTTTCTATTTATCATGCTAAGATTGACTGTAGAGATAAAGAGGTTTTTTTAGAATGATTTTCAGTTTGTTTATAAGAATGAACCCTTACTTTTGATAACATATCAGGAGACTGAGAAACTAGTAAAAGATGGAAATGAATGTTACCTTGCACATATTGTTGACAACCAAGAAACTATTCAGATTAATGATGTGCCAGTGGTAAATGAGTACCTTGATGTTTTTTCTAACAAGTTTCCTAGTTTTATACCTGATCGGGTACTTGAATTTATAGTTGACCGAGTTCTTGATGCTAAGACAATTTCAAAACCCCCTTATCAAAGGGCTCAAATTTAACTTTTAGTATTAAAGAAGCAATTGCAGGAGTTATTAGATAAAGGTTTCATTTGACCTGGCACATCACCATGGGGTGCTCCTATCTTGTTTGTTAAAAATAAATATGGTTCAATGAGACTTTTCATTTATTATAGAACATTGAATAACATCACTATTAAGAACAAGTATCTTTTGCCTCATATCGATGATTTTTTTGATCATCCCTAGGGAGGTCAGTATTTTTCAATGATTGTCTTGAGGTCGGGGTACCATCAATTAAAAGTAATGGAAGCTGACAATCCAAATACAACATTTCATACTAGATATGGCTATTATGAATTTGTAGTTATGCCTTTTCATTTAACCAATGCTCCTACTGTATTCATGAATCTTATGAATAGAATTTTCTTTGAGTTCTTGGATAAGTTTGTGGTTATATTCACTGCTGATATTTTCTCTTATTCTAAAAGTAAAGAGGAGCATTAATGTCATTTAAGGGTTGTCATGAAAAAATTAAAAGAAACGAAACTATTTCATAAATTCAAAAAGTGTGAGTTTTGGTTGCTTCAAATTTCTTTCCTTGGTCAGATTGTTTCAAAAAATGGAATAACTATTGATCCTTCTAAAACAAAAGATGTTGAATAACGGCCAAGACCCACAAATATATCCTAGATTCATAGTATTCATGGTTTGGCAAGTTATAACTGAAAGTTTGTTGATAAATTTTCACGTTTATCTAGCCCAATGACTGATTTAACTCAAAAAGGTGTTAAGTACGTTTGGATAAAATAATGTGATGATTGTTTTCAGGACTAGAAATGAAGATTGGTAAATGATCCAGTTTTGGTACTACCTTCTAGAAATGATGTGTTTATTATTTATTGTGACACTTTATTGAAAGGACATGGTTTTTTCCTTATGCCGAATGATCAGGTAATTGCTTATGATTCACATCAACTGAACCTCATGAGTTAAATTACCCTACACATGATTTGAAATTACATGTTGTTGTTTTTGTTTTAAAAATTTGAAGTCATATTTTTTATGGAGTAAAATGGGAAATATATACTGACCATAAAAGTTAGAAGTATATATTCACTCAGAATGAATTGAACATCAGAGAGAGGAGATGGTTGGAAATAATCAAGGATTATGATTGCATTATCCATTACCATCTGGGAAATGAAAATAAAGTTGATGATTCTTTGAGTCAAAAAAGTAATGCTTAATTAAACATGATACGTTTGGAACGAGATCCTTTAGTTTTTGATTTGATGAAATTTGGCATAGATGTTGATGGTGCAGGAAATTCTTCTGTTTTTTTTCAGGAGTCAGTGAAATCATCTCTATCAGATAGAATAAAGTAAGTGCAGAAGGAAGATAGTGAGTAGCAGAAAAATGTCGGGTTGGATTAGAAGGGTAAGTTGCCTAAATTTAACATTTGTAAAGATTGTGTTTTGAGATTTGGAATGATATTATGTGTTCTTTGTGATTCACAATTAATGAATGAGTTGTTATGTGAAGCTCATAGTTCCCTGTTTTTAGTTCATCCTGGCAGTATTAAGATATACAGTGATCTTTGAGCGTATTACTGATGGGATGGAATGAAAAGAGATATTGCTGATTTTACTGTGAAGTATTTAACTTGTTAGAAAGTTAAAGCAGAGTGGCAGTTACTGAAAGGGATGCTTCAGTATTTATCAGTTCCAAAGAAGAAATGTGAAAATATATCCCTAGACATCATTGTGGGATTACCAAAGACATCTCGAGGTAATAATGAAATCTGGGTTATTGTTGATCGGTTGACTAAATATGCTGATTTCCTTCGTATTAAGGATACTTTGTCTCTAGATCAACTTTCTTGATTATATGTTATTGAGATAGTCTGGTTTCATGGAGTTCCCCTCTCTATTGTATATGACCGTGATCCCAGGTTTACTTTTATCTTTTGGAAAAGCCTTCAAGAGTCTTTGGGTTCTGAATTAAATTTTAGTACAAATTTTCATCCACAATCAGATGGGCAGTCAGAGCGAACAATTCAGACCATGGAGGATATGATACGTGCTTGTTCACTGGATTACCATGGAATTTGGGACCAACATATTTCATTGGTTGAATTTTCTTATAATAATAGTTTTCATTAAAGTATACAGATGGCTCCATTTGAGGCATTATATGGGAAGTGGTGTCGAACTCCAGCATTTTGGGATGAAGTAGGTGAAAGGAAGTTGATGGGACTCCAATTGGTAGAATAAATGGAAGAAAACATACAGTTGATTTAGATTAATATGAGAATAGCTAAGAGTAGGTAGAAAAGTTACGCGGATTACCAAAGGAAGGATATTTCATTTGAGGTAGGTGATCATATCTTTCTCAATGTTTATCCATGGAAAAGTGTGATGCATTTTTGTAAGAAGGGTAAGTTAAGTTCGAGGTTCATTGGAGCTAATTAAATCTTAGAGAAAGTTGAATCAGTTGCATACAGAGTGGATTTACATCCATGTTTTTATGATGTACACAATGTTTTTCATGTTTCAATGTTGAGAAAGTATATTCCAGATCCATCTCATGTTTTGAGCCCAGAGGTAGTTCAGTTTGAAGAGAATATCCCTTATGAGGAATAAATTGTCGAGATTCTTGACCATAGAGAGAAAGTGTTGTGGAATAAGGTAATTCCCCAGGTAATGGTTTTATGGAAAAGCCATATGGTTGAATAAGAAATGTGAAAATCTGAAAATGCTATGAGGGATAAATACCCCGATATAATTGATAAGTGAATAATATTCCCAGGATGCAATTTCCAAAATGTGGGAACGATGTAACATCCCAAGGAAATAAAGAAAAATAAATTTTCATATTTATTAATGTTTTTAATTAAATATTAATTTTAATTTAAAGAGGATTCTATGTTCGATGGCTTACCTGATACGCAACAATGGGTTTCATTGAAATCTTACATTGCACACTAATAATATAATAGTATTATTTTAAATGGTAGTTAACGACTAGTCATTGTATTGGAAGGAATGAATAGAAATAACTACAATATTATTATACATGTTTGTTAAATGTTTTTACATTTTTCTGATAAATTTTAGAGGCTGAAAATGTGTATTAATCAAATTTTAAGCATAAATACTCTAATATTCATAAAAAGGTTGATTTACCACCTTTTAATGGAGAACCCTATTAAATATTGTTTTGGTAACTTTTATATGGTATTTTTGAAAAAAAATTCTTCTTTATAATCGGGTCATCAAAATTCACTTTGGATGAAATTTTGGTATTTTTCTGAACATGTTCAATTTTTGATGAATAGTGGGAAAAAACTGTATTTTTATTCAAAACTACATTTTAATATAATTTTTTTATATGTTTAGATTATATTTTTATTTTATTTTAAAATATAAATATATTATGTTTTTACCATTTAATCCAATTTTGGTTATTGGAATTAATTTCACTTTGACATTGGTCATAAACAATGATCAATCTTTTAATAGTTAATATTTCTTAAAAACATGTTTTTTGTTTTGACAATAGAAATTAATTTTAAATTAATTAATCAAAATTCTATGTTTTAAATTTGGTAAAATATAATTCATTTTTGAATTAGGAATATCAAATATAGATTTGGATGAAATTTTGGTATTTTTCTGAAAAACTACAATTTTTTATGAATAGGGAAACCACTAAGTAGTAGTTAAATCTGACTTTTTTATTTAAATGAAATTTTACCGATACTATGAATTGAATTTATAAAATCTGACATACATGGTTTTCTTAGTAAGTAAAATGTGGTTCAATAAGTTGAAAATTTCTTGTGGTGAATAGTAACTTTTGACTTTTATTTACCACAGTTGAATGTAAATAGGGAAATTCAATGTAAAAAGAATATCAAAATGATACAAAATTACCTTAAAACTTATCCAAACCTTATTGGATGAGTCATGTCCGACCATGGGCGTCCTTGGGTCTATTTTGGGACCCCATAGAGCCAATTAAGAGTGATAATGACACTTTATGTTAATTAATTTTAAGTAAAGGCAAAAATGACATAAACAAATATCATTAAGTAAATCAATTTTTTCAAGTGGTTATATAAGTGATCTCTTTATCTATAAATTTTATTTGGAAATATAAAAATATTTCCAACATCATGGTCTGTTTTTATAATTTTTAGACATAAAATAAATAAAATAATTTAGGACACAATAATGATGTAGTGTTTCCTCCTTAATAAATTATTTAAATAAATAATTTAATAATGATTTAAAAAATATCCAAAACATGTCCAATTATTATTGGATTATTTTATTTCTACCATGAGTCATCTTATCTTAGACTTTAATTAGTTTTGGACCTTTAGAAACCTAAAATAATTATATAATAAAATAATATTTTTACACTTTCCTAAAGAGCCCCTCCTCCCCCTTAAGAAAAGCCATCACCTCTAACCCATTCCTCGAACCTCTCAAGACCATTGGCTCGTCCAAACCTAGCCCAAATGAGCTCTCAATATCCCTATATTCCATTTAGAGGCCTCAACATTGGCATAAGTCACTTCCAGAAGTCCTTTGGGTTCAACCAAAGGGAGTTACCCGAATTAATGGTAACTGTTTCTTTTAAATTATTTTCTATTATTTTACTTCTCCAACCCCTAAATTTTTTTTATTATTTTCTTTTATAAAAGAACTAGTATCCTCAATTTACTAGGATGTTTTTATGAGAAGGATTCAAACTACACTTTCACACACATCTATTTAATGGGTAAAGAACATACTGTTTCTGTGGATGGAAAACTAACGCCTCACGAAACAATGATTGTTCAATTATCTCCTACCGCCTCTCATGGTGTCCATTAATAAGGAAATGTATTTTTATATGATATATATTATGTTTATGTTTTATTTATGCTTATATATTTTTCATTTATAGCATACCTTTATGGTTTACATTATGGGTAAACGCGATAATTTCATTTGAGGAAGTGCTGACTACCGCCTCTCAAAGTGATACAACTCATTAATGCCATATGTGGGACATATAAAGGATGGAGTTAATGATATTATATATTATATTATACTGGAATTATAATATACCTATGTATCATTATGTTTTAATTCCATTAAAATAAAATTAGAAATGAAAGTATCGTTCATGCATATGTACGACTTACAGTCTCCATGAACAGTGCATTTCATTTCTTACCTCTAAATGTTATGTACACATATAAATACATGTATATACTGGATATATATATGATATATATGATATCTAATTCATGAATATCATTCTGGATATAATAAACTTTTAACCACGAGAACAACTTGTAATTATAAGAAGTCCATTTTGACTGAAGTACCAAATACCAACAAAATGACAGTTTTTAACTTAAATGATTACATAATGTTTTTAAAATGGTAATAAGTGATATAAAAGTACCAATTGTTTAGTCAATAAGGTTTTCCTTATGACTTTTCCATTCCTTCTTGTTTTGAAAATCACAAACATCTTATCTTTAAAGAAATTTTCTTTTATAAGGAAAATTGCTTTTATAAGGAAAATCGCTTTTATAAGGAAAATCGCTTTTGTAAGAAAAATTATCCTTATCATATTTTCATCCATATTTTTTCTTAAGTGTAAGATTCGGATTCATTTCTATATTCTTGGAATTTTTTGAAACTTTGGTATGAGGTATTCTGTTTTTAGGATCTGAATTTTGGATAAGAACTGTAAGGAAGTTTCACTCCGAATTCCAGATGAGAACTGTAATAAAGTATCATTCCGAATTCCGGATACGAACTCTAACTAAGTTCTATTCTAGATTCAGGTTACGAATTCTTATGAAGTTCGACATTGAATTCTCATTACGAATTCTAATGAGGAATTCTCATTACGAATTCTGATAATGAATTTTCATTATGATTTATGATGACGAATTCTCATTACGAATTCTTATGATGAATTCTCATTCCGAATTCTGGATACGAATTCTCATTACGAATTCTTAAGATGAAATCTCATTACGAATTCTAATGATGAATTCCCATTATGAATTCTGATGAGGAATTCTCACTACGAATTCTGATGACGAATTCTCATTCCGAATTCATCTATTAAACAGAATCTGATCATCTCTGTTTTGTACACTCTGAATTTATTCAGACTCCGAATTTTTCACTCTGAACTTTCATTTTTTTTATGCATTTATATTTTGACTACTCTTTATTATTTTCCTTACACTCCGAACTTTCACTCCGAACCTTCACTCCGAATCGTTTGAGTTAGTTTTTAAATGGTGTCGTACATTCTGTTACACTTGTTTTGTTATAAAATGATGTCGTCTATTCTGTTATAAAACTAACCGTTGGCTAAGTGACACGTGTACAGGTCCCTCAGATTTTTATGGAAAATATGACCGTTGGGAAGGAGGCCGACCTTACCTATAAGTAGGAGCTCATTTGAAAAAGCTCATAACTTATGGATGGATGAACAATCTGGTTATTGTGATTACATGCTTGAAGTGATTTCTAGAGAGAGAGGCTCTTATTAACTCTCAAAGCTTCGTGTGACTCTGAATGTTGGTGATTACATTCGAGGACTTCCAGGGATAGGAAGACAGAGGTTCCGACTAACTTGAAGTTCGAGGGATTCCTTGCTGAGGAAGATAGAGGTTGACAACTACCTTGAAGTTGAGGGCTTGCGAGGATAGCAAGACAGAGACACTCTGATCTTCATATCGAGGGCTTACCCTAGTGTGGGTAAGACAGACTTGCTTGAAAGTATAAATCAAGGGACCTTTATCCAAGGTTGTTAGATACCCTTCTCTTTGGGTTAAAAGACTTATATCTTGTTACTTGTAGTTTTACTACTTGTTTATTTCCACTGCATTTTGTATTATAAGAAAAGTATAACTTTCTTAAACTTCCTTACTTGTACTCTGTTTCATTTAGATTCTATACGCTTTAAGGTAGAATCTCATATTGTAATCTTTTGTTAAGTTTCAATTTCCGGAACCATATTTCCGGAACCCACATTTGGAATCTCTTTTCAAGTTTTCATTTGGTATTAGAGGTGTTGTGAATTTGCTTAAGTTTAATTTTGTTAAACTTTGCCCTTTCCTTTGCTTAAGGAAAACACAGTTATTCATAACTAACTTTAAAGGTTCCAAAGGAATTTTTAATGTTTACAATTCGCCCCCCCTCTTGTATATTGGGAATCTACATCATTATTTCGATCCTACAATTGGTATCAGAGCTAGGTCTCTGAAATACTTATACTTACGAATAAGTTTTTCTTGCTCACTTTCCCATTCCAAACTTTTCCATTACCAAACTTTGTTATTACGAATCTTTTCTAATAACAAGATTGTGTGCCGAAGGTTATTATAAGTATGACAGGAATTAATGTTGGTTCAATTGTTAATCTAAATCCTACAAGACCACCAATCTTTGATGGTAATGATTATGAGTACTGGAGAGATCGAATGAAGACTTTTGTTATCAATACTGGAGTAGAGAATTTTGTTATGCTTACTGGTGATTATAAGATTCCTGATAAGGAAGTTAGAACTTTCACTAACCAGGAAAAGCAAGAGTATCAACTCAACTATAAGGTACGCAATACTCTACTTTGTTCAATGACTAGAAATATATATAGCCAAATTTCTTCTTGTGAAGCAGCTAATTGTATCTGGAAGAAGTTAGAGGTTACACACTTTGGAACTTCTAAGGTGATTGAGACTAGGAGAGCTATGCTTAGAGCTGAATATCATGGCTTCAATTTTCCTTATGGAGAACCAATTTTTAAAGTTCAAAGAGATTTATGACTATCGTAAACAGCCTACAGTCTATGGGAGAGAAAGGTTCAGATGATGAAGCTCTTGTGGATAAGATAATTGATATCATGCCTAATGAGTGGGAATCCAAAAGAACAGCTATAGATGAGAACAGGAAAGTCACTCAGATTTCTCTTGATGAGCTTTTTGGAACTCTTCTCCAACATGAAACTAGAATGAAGAGAGATGCTGACAACATCAAAAAGAAAAATGGTAATGGTACTGTTGCTTTTACAACAACAACAAATCCTATGAAAGCTAAGACTCCTGAGAGAGTAACCAGATCCAAGTCTAAGAAAATGGTATTTCAGTCAGATTCTAGTGAGAGTGAAATCTCTGAAAATGAATTATAAAATCTTGCTCGAAGGATGAACAAGATAGCTGGCCAGAGAAATTTCCAATCCAAATATAAGAAAAAGGATAGGAAAGATAAGAAAGATGGAGAAGTTACTTGTTATGAATGCAAGAGAGCTGGACATATAAGACTAGATTGCCCTATGCTCAAAAAGAAAGAATGGAAATAAAGACATTCAGACCGGAACAGAAAGAAGTATTATAAAGAAAAAGCTAAGAATGTTCTGAAATCTAATGACACCTGGAGTGCCAGTGGTGGTGACTCTTCAGATGAATCTTCTGATTATGAATCTTCAGGACAGAAGAATCTTGGTCTTATAGCCAGATTACCTGTTGATAATCATTGTTTTATGGCTAAGGTACGAAATGCTGAATCATTGACCAATGTTTCTTTAAATTCTAATAATAGTAAGTTTTATAACTCTTCTAATGAATAATCTTCTTCTGATGAAGAAAATACTTTACCTATTTATGAAGAAGTCTCTAGGTTTGCTGAACTTCTTGAGATTGAGAATTCCAAACTCAATAAAAAACTTGATAAGGCAAAATCTAGGAATTATATTCTTAAAAAAGAGATATCAGATCTTTCTAAAGATCTTGATAAGAAAAATGCTGATTTTGAAAGTATTTCAAAAAATCTTGAGGAAGTAAGATCTGAGAAGAACAAACTTTCTAAAGAATTAGAAAAAGTAATTTCTAATAAAAATGTTTTCGAGCCTAGCTCTAGTTCTAAAACTAATGATTTTGAGGATAAAAACTTGGTTGTAAAACTCAAGTCTGAAATTTTTTCCTTAAAGAAGTGTTTATCAAACTTTACCCATGGGAAAGAAAATTTTGATAAAATATATTCCCAAATACGACCTTTAAGAAATAAATCCGGATTTGGTTATACCCAAGCAAAACCAATTTTCAGTAACAATTATTTTGTTCCTCAAAGTGCCCCATTTTGTACCAAGTGTCAATATGGTGGTCACTGGGCAAAGGATTGTTCCTTAAACAAAACCCAATCTCTAAGATTTCACAAAGCATACTTTTCTAAGAAGATGTGGGTACCTAAAATTTTGTTATCTAGAAATCTCAGATCCAAACAAATTTGGATTCCGAAAGTCTAATTTTCTTCTTGATTTCAGGAAAATAAAGAGAGTACCAGAAACAATACATGGTATATGGATAGTGGATGTTCTCGGCACATTACTGGTAACAAAAGCTATTTTGAAAAGATTATCAAAACGAAAGGAGGAACGGTAACTTTCAGAGATAATTCTAAGGGTGAGATTGTTGGTATTGGTAATATTGTTTTTCTTGGTAAAACTTTGATTTCAAATGTTATTTTTGTTAAGGGTCTTAAGCACAACCTCATTAGCATAAGTCAGTTATGTGATGAAGGTTACCTTGTGAATTTTAGGAATGATAAGTGCTTAGTTCATAATTCCAAGGAAGAATTTATTCTCTCATCCAATAGGCAAGAGGATGTTTACACCTTAAACTAAGAAGATCATAGAATCCAAGATTTACCTTGCCTTAGTGCAATGGAAGATCATTCCTGGTTATGGAATAGAAGACTAGGTCACTGTAACCTTAGGAACCTATGTAAACTCTCTAAGAAGAAACTAGTTAAGGATCTACCGGAGCTTAGATTTGATTCTTCTAAAGTTTGTGATCCTTGTCAATATGGCAAGCGACATAAATCTAGTTTTAAATCAATCGGTGAAGTCTCAACAACCGATGCATTACAGTTAGTGCACATGGATCTTTTTGGTCCAACACAAACTGGAAGTATTGGAGGAAAATACTATGTGTTTGTTCTAGTTGATGATTACACTAGATTTACTTGGGTTTATTTTCTAGTAAAGAAATCTGAAGATTTTTCTTATTTCAAAAGTTTTAGAGCTCAAGTCAAAATTGAGAAAAACCATCCATTGAAAACTATTCATAGTGATCATGGTGGAGAATTTCAAAATTCCGATTTTGAAACTTTTTGTAGTAAAAAGGTATTACTTACAATTTTTCAGTGCCTAGAACTCCCCAACAAAATGGTGTAGTTGAAAGAAGAAATAGAATTCTTCAAGAGATAACTAGAACCATGTTGAGTGAATATTCTATAGCTAGACATTTATAGGCTGAAGCTGTAAGTACTGCTTGCTATACTATAAATCGAGTTTTGATTAGACCTTTTCTTAATAAAACTCCTTATGAGTTATGGAATGGTAGAAAACCAAGACTATCCTACTTCAAGGTTTTTGGTTGCAAAGTATTCATTTTGAATACTAAAGATAACTTACATAAATTCGCACCAAAATCTGATGAAGGAATTTTCTTAGGATATTCTACAACATCTAAGGCTTATAGAGTTTTTAATAAAAACACTTGTACTATTGAAGAAACAGTACATGTAAAATTTGATGAGTCAGATCCTTTTGTTTTTAAAACACCACAGCCTACATCCTCGGATGTGTTTTCAAAAACTGATTATCAACCTTTGATAGAAGAACCTTCTGATAAGGATAATGTTCAAGAAGATATTCCTGAAACATTTACCCCAGAAGACTTTCTACCCTATGTTGATGAACATGCTTTTTAAAACCCAAATCAGGCGTCTCTTAAGAATCATCCCAGTGATAGTATCATTGGTGATGTAAATCAACCTGTAAGGACTAGAAGTTCATTAAGAAATGAATTAGAAAATCTAGCATTTCTTTCCCAATTAGAACTTAAAAGCACTGATGAAGCTTTAGGTGATGATGATTGGATTAAAGCCATGCAAGATGAACTAAATGAATTCGAAAGGAATAAAGTCTGGACCTTGGTTGAAAGACCTAAGGAAACTTCTGTTATTAGAGTAAAATGGGTTTTCCGAAATAAATGTGATGAAAATGGGGTCATAGTAAGAAATAAAGCTAGACTTGTTTCTAAAGGCTGTAATCAACAAGAGGGAATAGACTATGAAGAAACCTATGATCCAATAGCTAGACTTGAATCTATCTGTATTCTACTTGCCTTTGCAGCATTATTTAATTTCAAACTTTTCCAAATGGATGTGAAATGTGCTTTTCATAACGGTTATGTTCAAGAGGAAGTCTTTGTAGAACAACCTCTTGGATTTGAAGATACAAAACATCCTGATTATGTATTTAGACTTACCAAAGCTCTGTATGTCCTTAAACAAGCCCCACGAGCATGGTCTGATAGACTCACAGGATTTTTGGTTCAAAATAACTATGTTAAGGGAAATGCAGATCCAACCCTTTTTATAAAGAAAGATATGAAAAATGTTTTGATTGTTCAAATTTATTTTGATGACATCATATTTGGTTCAACTCAGCAATCTTTGACTGACTCTTTTGCAAGTCTAATGAAATATGAGTTTGAAATGAGTATGATGGGTGAGTTAACGTTTTTCCTTGGTTTTCAAATTTCTCAAAAAGTAGAAGGAACCTACATATCTCAACATAAGTATATTAAATATCTTCTTAAAAAGTATGGTTATGATAATACTAAGAGTATAAGTACTCCTATTGGTACCTCAAACTCTTTAGATCTTGATGAAGTTGGGAAACCAGTAGATCAAACATCTTTTAGAGGTATGATAGGAAGTCTACTATACTTAACAGCTAGTCGACCAGACTTAATGTTCTTAGTATTCTTATGTGCAAGATATCAATCCAATCCTAAGGAATCTCACCTAAAGGCAGTAAAAAGAATTTTTCGCTACCTTAAGGGAACTATGGATCTAGGATTATTTTATACTTCTGGAAATGATTTTATCCTAAAAAGCTTTTCTGATGTTGACTTTGGTGGATGTAGGATGGATAGAAAAAGTACATCCCGAACTTGTCATTTCTTAGGAGATTCATTAGTTTCTTGGTCCTGTAAGAAGCAACATTCTGTAGCACTCTCCACTGCTGAAGCTGAATATATAGCAGCTGGAAGTTGTTCTGCTCAAGTGTTGTGGATGAAACACACACTCACAGACTATGGCCTGAGTTTTACTAAAACTCAAATTTTTTGTGATAACAGTAGTGCCATTTCCCTTAGTAAGAACCCTGCACATCACTCCCGTGCAAAAGACATAGATATTAGGCATCACTTTCTTAGGGATCACACACTTAAAGGAGATATTATTCTTCAATTTATCAGAACGCAAGATCAACATGCTTATATTTTCACAAAATCTTTGCCTTCTGATAGATTTGAATATATTAAACAGAAGTTAGGAATGATAACCGTAAGGTAATCCTTCATAATTAACTTTCGGTTGAAAAAGTCTCCTTATAGCAATAAACTCCTTTTCATAGGGGGAGTACATTTGATTGTTAGTTTAACAAAGTTTTTCAAAAACTGTTTTCAAACTTTTTGGAATTAAAATTCTGGAATGGAATTTCTGGAACTAAAACTTTCCAGAATGGATATTTTCGTATAGAATACTTCTGGAATGGAAGTGTTCGTATTGGAAACATCCGGAATAGAAAATTTTCGTATTGATATTTTCATAACGGGATTTTCGTACCGAATCTTCCATAATAAGTTTTTCATTTTCAAAATTTTGTAATGAAATTTTCATACAGAGTTTTCCTTACTAAGTTTGTTTTTCGTAGAGAGTTTTCCAAATTGTCTTTTTGTAATAAAGTTTTTTTGTTGTTTTCGTAAGAATATCACCCATTACGAATAATCCTCCTAATCCAATCTGAAAGGTATTATTTCCTTACCCAAGCTTTCGTAGTCATATTTTACTTACTGGCATTTTCTTTTTATTTTGTTTTCGGATTATAGTTTTCTTAATTCTTTGTTTTAATAAAAATCCTCAAAAGATCGGATTCAAGAGAATTGGTTTTCGACCGTCAGATCTGATCTCAGTTTATCACAACCGTTCAATCAATCGTGGAAGTTGAAACATTTTTTCGTTGCCTATATAAAGGGGACCCCAAATGTTGTCCCACATCGGTTTTCAAGCTCCAGCATCTCGAAGCTCTGCCTCTCTGTTTTAAGGCCGTTCCGAACTTCAGTTTTCTGAGTTCCGAAATTCTCAGAGGTCTTCAGATCCGAATGTCTGTGGAAATAGCTTTTCAAGACATGTCTTCCTCCAAGCCGATTTCGAAGTGGTTAGTATACAGAGATAGGCTGGTCCATCCGGATTTATTCAACAAGTACGACTCTATTATTTCCAAGAATATCAAGCTTAATGGTTGAAAAGATGTTGCGGTGTCAAAACCCGGGAACCAAGATGATGTGTATTCAGACTTACTTGTTGAATTCTATGAGACAGTTTCTTTTCTTCAGGAAGATGGAAAGGAAAGATTGTCTTTTAAGTCTTATGGTAAGACTTATAAGATTTCATATGCCAAGGCAGCCAGCTTGGTAGGGCTAAAGAATGAAGGTGAAGCTGAGTTTGTTTCTCATGTGTTGCCAGATTCTAAGGTTAGATTAGACAAGGAAAAAGCCTTGGAAACTCTCAGACTGGCTGATGACAAGGCTCCAAATATTGCTAGTTTATCTACAAATTTCCGGATTCTAGAGTTATGTGTACAAGGTCTTATCATACCAAGGAAAGGTGACAAAGATAGCTTGAAGAAGAGTGAGATCTACATCATATATTTTCTGATAAATCTGAGGAAGTTTAATTTGATGAAGCACATTCTTATTACTCTTGAGAATTTGAAGAAAGGAAATCTGAGAGCTCATATTATAATGTATCCAGCAATCTTCTCCAAGTTGATAGCTCGGTGCCTTCAGTCTTTCAAGGAGGCTTGCAAATCTAAGCCAAGAGTTTGCAAGATTATGCTGGTGAGTGATGGTACACTCAAAAGAATGGATATAGCCTTTGACAAGGAGTCTGGACAGTTTATTGATCTACCTGCTCAAAAAGAATCAGTTCTGAAAGCTGCTGATCCGGAATCCTCTAAGCTGGTAAGGAAGAGAAAGCTGAAGGAAGTGGAAGTAGAAGCCGAGGATCCGAAGTCTAAGGAAGTTCATTCCGCACCTCCAAAACCAAAGAAGAAGAAATCTTACCCAGATGAGGTTGTTGCTAAATGGAGGGAGATGAAAGAGAAGAGAGTACAAGGGGAGCCTCAGTTTGGCTTGGACCCTACGGAGGCTAAAGCCTTGAAGGAAAGAACTGCGGATGAGCTCAAAAAACAAGAAAAAGAAAAGAAGCTCAAGAAGAAGATGTCTGAGGCTGAGGTAGCTCAGGCTTTGTTAAAATTCAATGAGATGGTTTCTGCAAACATTCATGTTCCGAGATCCTTTTCATTGGAATCTATACCTGAGACTCCAGGAAGAGAATTTGTTCCTCCGGAAGAGGCAGTGGTTAAGCCAGTTGAACAAGTTGAGCAAGTTGAGAAAGTGGAAGAAGAAGAAGATGTTGCTGAAGGAAGTGGTGAAACCGGAGATGTGTTGAAACAAGTATATGATTATAAGGGGACACCTTCGGAACACTTATCACTCCGAACTTCAGAAGCTGAATCTTCGAAGCTAGTTACTCCAGCAATGGAAGAAGATAATTGATAAGAAGAAGTAGCTTATCATGGTGAAGAAGAACAAATTTTACATGATATTGCTCAGATGGAAAATGTAGAGGTTGGTGTTCAGGAAGTTGCTGATGAGGAAGATAATGTTGTCCAAGTCTCTGATAGTGAAAAGAAAATCCGAAATAGGATTCTATTCCGAAAAAAGACAAGGGAAAGAAAATTCTTGCTGATACTCCGAGTTCAGTAGTGGTGAAGAGAAAAGAAGTTGGTAGTTCTTCAAAGAGAAAGCTTGACCTTGTTGAAGAAGAAAATTCTCCAAGAAAAGTTTCGGATTCGGAGTCATCTTCGGTGGGGCATGACTTTGTTGTCAAGTCTTTAAAGAAATTGGTGGGAACCATTCTGACCTTCTCAAGTATTGAATCAAGATGTCATATGCTCCAACATGCTTTAAATCAGAAATCAGACTCCGTATCTATGGTTATGGACATGTGTGTTGAAATAGAGGCTCAATTCAAAATGTTCTTTGTTGGCTACGAAGCCCATAGAAAATATTGCAAGAGGATGAAAAACTGGTCGAAGAAGACTGTAGAAGAAATGAGGTTATTCGATTAATTTCAAGACAATGTTAAAGATGCTTTTGAGACTGAGGACGGGAAGATAAATGAGCTGACTTCTTCCTTTGAAGAGAAGCTGACAGATGAAAAGAACTTTCGGATTCAAGAAGTCAGAGATCTGAATGGGAAGCTAAATTCTGTCTCTCAAAACTGGAAATTTGAAAGAGATCATCGGATTGAGTTTCAAGAAAAGATGAAGGCTCAGGAAGAAAAGATCAAAGCTCAGGAAGAAAATCTTCAAGCCCAGGAAGAAAATATTGAAGCTGAATCTGCAAGAATAGTGGTCTTAGAGAAGCAAGATGAAGAGGATCATAAAGACTTAAAGAAGATTAAGACTATTCTAAAGGGTCTCATGGCAAAGGAAAAAGATCCCAAATAGACAGATCCGATCTTTTATTGTACCTTAACTCTTTTGTTGTTGAAATTTTCAAACTTAATGAAAAATTTTTACTTGCTCGTTTCTTTTTGTTGTTACTACTAATCTTTCAGGTACTTTTCTATATTTTCCATTCCCTTATATTCTTTTTGAAAATCACAAATGGGGAGAAGGAAAAGATCTCTAATGAAAGGGAAAAAGAATCCTAACAAAGGGTGAGAAATAAAACAAACTCTAATAAGAGTTTATCTAAGGGGGAGTTTTTCATTAAAGAAGACTTTCTTATTCGTAATGAAATGTCACTCCGGAAATCTAGAATACGATCCTTAGAGTTTCAAAGCCTAAGGGGGAGTTAGTCGTATTCATCAATATCCTTAAATCAAAGGGAGATAAGCCTTAATGTTTTTCTTTCTTCTTAGAATTTCTTTTTCAAGGATGTTTGTGCTTTCCAAAAAGGGGGGGATTGTTGAGTCAATAAGGTTTTCCTTATGACTTTTCCATTCCTTCTTGTTTTGAAAATCACAAACATCTTATCTTTAAGGAAAGTTGCTTTTATAAGGAAAATTGCTTTTATAAGGAAAATCGCTTTTATAAGGAAAAGCACTTTTGTAAGAAAAATTATCCTTATCATATTTTCATCCATATTTTTTCTTAAGTATAAGATTCGGATTCATTTCTATATTCTCGGAATTTTTTGAAACATTGGTATGAGGTATTCTGTTTTTAGGATCCAAATTCTGGATAAGAACTGTAAGGAAGTTTCACTCCGAATTCCAGATGAGAACTGTAATAAAGTATCATTCTGAATTCCGGATACGAACTCTAACTAAGATCTATTCCAGATTCAGGATACGAATTCTTATGAAGTTCGATATTGAATTCTCATTACGAATTCTAATGACGAATTCTCATTACGAATTCTGATAATGAATTTTCATTAATATTTGTGATGACGAATTCTCATTACGAATTCTATTGATGAATTCTCATTCCGAATTCTAGATACGAATTCTCATTACGAATTCTTAAGATGAAATCTCATTACGAATTCTAATGACGAATTCCCACTACGAATTCTGATGAGTAATTCTCACTACGAATTCTGATGACGAATTCTCATTCCGAATTCATCTATTAAACAGAATCTGATCATCTCTATTTTGTACACTGAATTTTTTCAGACTCTGAATTTTTCACTCCGAACTTTCATTTTGATTATGACTTTATATTTTGACTACACTTTATTATTTTCCTTACACTCCGAACTTTCACTCCGAACCTTCACTCCGAATCTTTTGAGTTAGTTTTTAAACAGTGTCGTACATTCTGTTACACTTGTTTTGTTATAAAACGATGTCGTTTATTCTGTTATAAAACTAACCGTTGGCTAAGTGACACGTGTACAGGTCCCTCCGATTTTTAAGGAAAATATGACCGTTGGGAAGGAGGCCGACGTTACCTATAAATAGGAGCTCATTTGAAAGAGCTCATAACTGATGGATGGATGAACAATCTGGTTATTGTGATTACATTCTTGAAGTGATTTCTAGAGAGAGGCTCTTATTAACTCTTAAAGGTTCGTGCGACTCCGAATGTTGGTGATTACATTCGAGGACTTCCGGGGATAGGAAGACAGAGGTGCTGACTACCTTGAAGTTCGAGGGCTTCCTTGCTGAGGAAAACAGAGGTTGAAAACTACCTTGAAGTTGAGGGCTTGCAGGGATAGCAAGACAGAGACACTCTGATCTTCGTATCGAGGGCGTACCCTGGTGTGGGTAAGACAAACTTTCTTGAAAGTATAAATCAAGGGACCTTTATCCAAGGTTGTTGGATACCCTACTATTTGGGTTAAAAGACTTATATCTTGTTACTTGTAGTTTTACTACATGTTTATTTCCGCTGCATTTTGTTTTATAAGGAAAGTATAACTTTGTTATACTTCCTTACTTGTACTCTGTTTCATTTAGATTCTATACGCTTTAATGTAGAATCTCATATTGTAATATTTTGTTAAGTTTCAATTTCCAGAACCATATTTCCAGAACCCACGTTCGGAATCTCTTTTCAAGTTTTCATTTGGTATTAGAGGTGTTGTGAATTTGCTTAAGTTTAATTTTGTTAAACTTAGCCCTTTCCTTTGCTTAAGGAAAACACAGTTATTCATATCTAACTTTAAAGGTTCCAAAGGAATTTTTAAAGTTTACAATTCACCCCCCTCTTGTATATTGAGCATATACATCATTATTTCGATCCTACACCAATAAACTTGGAAAAAAATCATAAGAAAGTATAAATCAGCTTTAGTTTATTATTCAGGAGATTAAAGAAAGAACGGGTCATGTCGGACATGAGGTAATGGACTTCGTCTCAATCTCATTTCATTGAGGCATATTTTTTTATACATGACTATAAATTAGGTGGTATATAAACCCATATGACTATTAATTTTATTCAAAAATAATATTTTCTCTACTATGAATTTTACTAAATGTCAGAAAATAATGTTTCTTTTCATGTACGCAGTGACAACGACCTTTTCTGCCGCCACAAGTATTATTTGATCTATGGCTTCCTTAACAAGTCATATTGTTTTTAAAAGGAAAATAAATACCATATACTATTTTACGTATTTTTTTATTGAAAATTATTTTGGTAATGGATTTTTATGTCAATATATTTAAATGATATAATGTTATTAAAATGTGGAAATGTTATCTTTCCCTTATGTTTGTTTTATTTTAAATGAATATGTTATGGTTCTTGGGGATTGTTTACGTATACGGGTAGTTCCATGATAATTCTAGGGTGGGTGAGCCCGAGATAGCTCTCCAATGCATTGGGTAACATGATGGAGGTAAACATGAATGTTTCTCCTAAGAGATTTAGGGAATATATAGTGATAGGTATTTTAAATGTATCTCCCAACGTAGCTGTGATAACTACAATGTAAGTATGATATGGATTCCACAAGTTACATTTATGATTTATGTTTTTAATGGTTCATTCATAAATATTATTATTTTGTGAGGTAAGTTAAAGAGATTATGTGATGTATGCTATGATGAACTAATGTTTTCTTTCATTGTTTTATAACCCTTACTGAGCTTTTTAGGCTCATCCGATGTTTTCAAATGATTCCCATGAGACATAAAGATGAATAAAGTCATGGATGGTATTAAGGAAAATTCATGTTGTCTAAAACATGGGACTACACATAACTCCTTTTTGGGAGTTTTTATTTTATGATAAAAATGAAGACTGAGTAGAACCGTTTACCATATAGTTTTTAAGATGTAATGTAATAGTTATAGCCTAATTACCTAAAATCTAAACCTGAAAATATCCTCAATGTGAATTATTCATTTAATTAAAGATTATGTAATTTTTCAGGCTGGGTCCTTTTTATAATTTCTTAAAAAATGTTGATGAAAAATAATTTATAATATTTTTAATCCACCTACTTGAAACATAAAAATGATTCAAGTACATGCCATTTCTAGCCAATATAATATAAACTATAAGACTGATGTGAATGAAATTATAAATATATGTTAGATATATAATAAATATTTGAAAATAAAAATAATTTCTCAAAAAATGATGATGAAAAATAATTTATAGGCTTTTGAATCCACCTACTTGAAACCTAAAAATGTTTCAAGTATATGCATTTTTTAGCCTGTATAATATAAACAATAAGACCGATATAAATTAAATTTTAAACTTTTTTTAAACATATAGTATATGATTTAAAATAAAAATAATTTCTTAAAAAATGTTGATGAAAAATAATTTATAAGATTTTGAATCCACTTAATTGAAACCTAAAAATGTTTTAAGTATGTGCCTTTTCTAGCCTATATAATACAAACTATATGACCGATGTGAATGAAATTTTAAACATTGATTAAAAATATAACAAGTAGTTGAAAAAAAATAATTTATTACAAAATGTTGATGAAAAATAATTTATAATATTTCTAATCCACATACTTGAAACATAAAAATGTTTCATGTATGTGCCTTTGCTAGACAATATAATATAAACTATAAGACCGATATATATGAAATTTTAAATATTGATTAAATATATAATAATTAGTTTATTTTTTAATTTTTATTTATATGGGTCTTATAGTTTATATTTTATAGTCTTTCAATGTCATTTAGGTGGCTTAGGATCCTCCTAGACATTCATTCTTTTCACTCTCACTTCTGAGTCACTTTTCTTACATTCCATTCATTATCATTTATTAATTTTATTTATGAAACTCCTTATTTTCAACAACTTTTATAATGATTAGTCTATATTTTAAAATTTTTTACATTGTTTTTATACTATATATGTTTTATTCTTTTACAGTTATTTACTTGACATTACTAATTATTTCTATGTTTGAAGTAGTTGACTTTGAAAGTTGTCAAATAAAAATTGTGCCTAAAATATAATTGAAAACTGATATCCTGGATGAAAATATTAGAATAGATAATAGTAATAATAGTATTTTCATTTCAGTAGACATAAACACATATAAATGAATATTTACAATAAATTTCTATGCCTATGGAGAGGAGATTCCATCCCACATGGTGGTCTGTGAATAGGACTTCCGCATTGAGTGTGTAATGTGGTCTGATGACCTAGAGAGGGCTGATCCTCGGGTGCTAGAACGTCGATTGGTGCATCCTCTATTTGGGTTTCAGTGGGACGAGATGTCAACAATGTCTCTATTCTCTGAATCCTTCTCCCAATAGGGTGGTAGAAGGACCTTCCATCATTATAGTGGGGAACCAAGCCTGCAATAGAGATATACCCCAAGACTACGATGGATCTATAACCCAAGGCTTCGATGTATCTAGAACCCAATCCTTTGATGGATTTGGAACCCAAGATGGAATGAACTGTGGATATCTTGTCAGGAAAGATGGATCTCATGCCACCTGAGCCACATCATGAATCAGCTGATCCTGGACTACTAGAGGGTCAACCTCTGCATGTGGATCAGGTGAGGCCTCAAGTGCAGCACAACACTATCTACGTCACTGTGGTAATGGATCCTCAACACCAGTAGTAGTTGTAGGACGTTCCTATGGGGTAGGAACCTCCTCTCTCCGGGCCAAACACACGAAGATTCTCCTAGAAAGTGCATGAAAAGATTCCCTCACCTCCAGCGTTGCTGCATGGATGAATTCCAGGCTAAAGACCCCCTCCTCCTCATTGTCAATCATTCGAACAAACTGCAATGTGTGACTACCTTGTTAAGTGATTCAAATTTAATAAGAAAATTGTTCAGTAAACAAACTTATGGAAATTTATTTACTTACCATCCACTGCATCTCTGTGTCAGGTCGGTAAAATACAGTATAGACTTTATTCTATACCATGGATCATACTCAACCTGCTCTAAATGAAAGAATAAATTTGGAGGAACACCCTGAATACTAAATGCTGCACATTTGTTCCAGCAGTCGATATATCCATAATGTACTCGGGGCCAGTCCTCATCTTGTCTCCCTGTTAGCTTCATCCCATGATGTCGCTCTGTCTGTCTCAACACCAATGGAATCTTTTAAGTACATCAAAATTGGTGCATGACTCTATAAGGATGAATCCACTCACTAATAATAATGTGAATGAGGGTCACTAAAACTATAGAATCCTAAATCCCAATAGGGAATTATGCTAGCAACTGGTCCATAATACTCCAGTATAGAAGCCATGGAATCTAAAAGGACATGTGACTTTGTCAAAAAAGTCCATAACTAAAAACCCAAATTGATGCTATTATTAAATATGTTAGACAGTGATAGAATGTATATATATACCTGATCAGGTAAGAGACAGTCCAACTAGATATGATATACACCCAAATGCTATCTCGAAACCGCATCGAAATTGGGTTGCTGACATCACCTATAAAATACGTCATCAATAGTGAAAAATAATGAGAATTTAAAGTTAATAAGTCATAGTAGTATCAGAAACCAGTAGAAATGACTACTTATACTAGTGTCTATGTGGAGTGTCAGGTATCACCTCCATATCGACTGACATACCAGCAAGCTCAGGGCAGAATCTGGGGATGCGCTCTCATGCCCACATCTGAATAAGGATGACGCATCCCCCGAGTCCTCTGTGGTCCCTATGGGATAGAATTCATAATTCTATGTATGTTTATGCCAAGAAGGAGGTTCCCCAGCTATTTATCCCAGCCCGATCAAAGTCCTCAATTAGGAGTAGATACATCATGTGCATGTGCATCCCCGAGTGATTAGTACACATGTTTTTACCAATGAGTCGTAATATATATGAACAGGTATAATGCATGATAGTCTACTCATCAACATCATCTTATAAATGTGCATTCTGCACCTCCAACTAATGCATTGATATGGAAGCTCCATCTATAGCACTATATTCAGAAAAAAAAATTAACGCCTAAAAAGGGTTTAGCAATGTCTGGCCAATCAACACAAGTGTGTCCAATAATGGGTCTCCCCTAGATAGGAATACCGGGAAGCACTGCCATATCCTGGAGGGTGATGGTCATCTCTCCCTCAGGCAGGTATAATGTGTGTGTCTCTGGTCTCCACCTCTTAATGAGGGCAACAAGTAGGTTAACAAATCTGAAATCTGATACGGCAAGGCCATAGAATCCAGCACGATGAAAGTAGGGTCTAATGGCTTGTGAGGCACCCTATGATGAAAATGGTGTGCTCGACGCATCGTGATCGATCAATACCCACCACCCTCTAACAGGACCTCAAAAATATTGGTACGTTGTTGGGTGAGTAGTATTGTATCATCCATCTACTTATAAACAATTTAAGTGACTCATAAGTGTAAAATGTAAATATAACGTTATGGTCAGCATACTGTTATGAATTGTAGAATGTAATACATGACATGTTTATTCACATTTTTTATAATGTTATTTTTATGAAAAGAAATATAATTCCCAATATCTTTGGGTTCTGAATGAAATAAAGATAACTAGAGGAAAGAAGAGAAAAAAATATATGGAAAGAATTATGTAGCAAACAAATTTTATTAATGAAGATATCTTTGTAAGAATTTTATTAAATGATACCTACTTTAAGGGAATATATCTAGTTTTTTTAATTTTTTTGTAAGGTTTTAGGGATTAGGTTTATGATTTTTTTGTTAGAGGTTAGGTTTCATGTTTTAGGGTTAAAATTTTGATAGTAAGGTTTTGAAAAGATGTTTTTGGGTTAAGTTTTCGGCTTTTGGGTTTTGGTGATTACAAAACAGAGAAAAAAAGAAGAGATAACAACATTTAATTTACAATATGGGTAATGTGTTCTGATTTTGTATTTTTGAAATGAATTTTATAATATCTATGGTTTTATTTAATGAAGAAAAAGAAAGTTAATTATAGAAATAATGCATGTTTTTATTAATGATTTATGATTAATTGGGTATTTAGATATTAGGAATGTGTCACTAAGATATACATTTTTGGAATAATGGCATACAGATTTTTAGAATCGTAGAGACAATATTTCTAAATTATTGGGTCTTGAATATGGTTAGACATATTTTGGAATAGTTTTATGATTAAATAATTATGGATTTGATTAAGATTAACCATGGGAATTACTAATGATGTTTTAGGAATTTATCTAATTATCTATATTGAATAACATAGGATAATCATTATGAAACAATTATTTCATTATATAAAAGTTTATTAATATATTAGAAAAAAATTTATCTAGAGCCATGGTAAAGGGATGATGTAGTTGGGTTGGGGTTTAGGTTTGAAGGATTAGGGTTTATAGTTTTGATATTAAGGTTTTGGAAAGATTTTTTTGGGTTAATTGTTCTTATATTGGGGTTTCGCGTTTAGAAAACCAAGAAAAAAAGAGATAACAACATTTAATTTACAATATGGGTTAATAGTTCTGCTTTTGGATTTTTGAAATAAATTCTACAATCTATGATTTTATTTATGGAATAAGTTGAATGTTAATTTTAGAAATCATGTTTGTTTTTAATAAGGATTTAATATTAATATGGTATTGAGATATTAGTTACTGGTCACTAAGATATACGTTTTTTGAATAATGGCATACTAATTTTTAGGAATGATTTTTTTGGGTTAAGTGTTCTACTCTTGGGTTTTGGGGTTTAGAAAATCGAGAAAAAAAGAAGAGAAAAAAACATTTAATTTACAATATGAGAATGTCACAATGAAGACAATACATCATTCTGGATGAGATTGTGAACTCAACCCAACAACAATAGGGCATAATTTCCAGTTATGAACTTCTTTATGACATGTGGTTCATCTAAAACTCTACCCTTATTCATGAGGCCATTCTGTATCATTACGCATCTTATTGGCCTTCAGTCTCCCACAAGGATGCAACCAATTGATGTCAGGTATCACTATCGGCTGGCCTTTGGGAATTGGGAAATAACAATACTCCCCAATAGGTGTACATGGTGAATCATAATAGTTATCAATGGTATCCATCTAGTACATTGGATCAACATATGCTTCCCATGATATGTTTACAAAGGCACTTGTTGCGATGGTGTGTGTGCATGGAAACTATAAGGCCTGGATGTTTCCACATTGACATTTCCTTGTTTCCAGTAACACCCCCATTGTTACACCAATGTGTTTTTTGATGGGGTATGAATTCTCTTGAACTTGAAATTGAGAGTCTTCTCATCAAAAAAGACTGTCATGATAACCAGAAGCTTCTTCAAAAAAATTTCAATCTCTTGTTGAATGTGTCTTCCTTACTATAGCCCAGTTGTATTCCATCTGATTCTAGTTATTGTCTATCCACAAAGTACATAACACATCAATATAATGTCTCCTAAACTAGGGCAGTTATAGGTAGCTTTTTAAGCCCTTTTAAGACACCATTGATTCACTCCACAATGTTTGTGGTCATGTGTCTGTACCTCTTCCCCACGTCATATGCCAATGTCCATTTTTCATTTGGAATCTGCATCATATAATCATAAACTTCTTGATTAGCCTATAGGATTTGTTCAAAATGTTATTCAAACCTCCATTGATCTGACTCATATGCTATATAGAATAGATGATATTTCACATAATTTTATTTTATCTTTATATTTAAATAGTAAAAAAAATAAGAAATACAATGCGTACCAAGCCTCGTTATTGCCTTCTTCATCAGTTCATTGTGGAATTTTATATGCACATTGTTAGAAATGTGTCTAATACAGAACTAAGGATACGCATTTGGGTATCTTAATGTTTTAGGATCTGCATTGATTGCCTCATTAATTTCTTGATGGTGACCAGATATCGAACAAACACCCTGAATGTTGTTGAAATGGTTGCGGATACATGCCACAAACCAACTCCATTATTCATAGTTTTTTCTCTAAAATGGAAAAGTGAAGTGGAAGAGGTGAACGGTTTCCATCTTGGGTTGCCACAATCAACAATATTCCCTTGTATTTTCCATATAGAAACATTCGATCAATCTGAATAAACTGTTTTCTGAAACAAAATACGGAGATACAAGGGAGGAATGCCAAGAAAACCCGATGAAATTGAACACGAGATGAATCAAGTCGGTTATTGTGAGACACATGTTCATTTTTATCAAGATGGAATACATCTTGGTTACGATTCCTCATTATGGCTTGTAATTGTGGAAACACCCGATATGAGTCATGCTAATCACCATAGACGTTCACAATTGCCTTCTATTTCGCGATCGATGCCTTATTATAAGAAATCTTATAATCGAATTTCTGTTGTATACTCTATTGCACAAGGGCTATCAGAACATCTTGACATGTCCTAATCATCTCAACAATAATAGATGACACAAATTCTACATCCAATGAGGTATGATCCTGTGCCAGGCGTGGATGAACACAAGTATGAGCTGCCTCATTCATTAAGAAGCTCCAAACTCCAAATTTAATGTCCAAAATCACCCTCAAGAGAAATCTAAAATCATCCACATACTTCTCACACTTTATGAAATATTTAATACAACACGATTCATGAACTATATAGGTGTAGTGCCTCTCAATGTGAAATTTCTTTAAGGTGTTTTTTAATGCATCTTTACATGGAAAATTTCTTCCTACGTATAAAATTTTGTCCAACTCCCTAAACCTATCTGGTACAACTCCGAGGAACTTAGTTTCTGGTGTGAGATCATTACTGTTGAATTTAGGAACACATGTCATTGCTTCTGAACAAGATGAATGGAGTAGTAGATGATTTATTATAGGTCGAGGTTGATGTACAACTAATGCATTTCTCAATACCTCCTTCCTAACTTCCACTGATCCCTCCTCCTCAGCATTGTTGTTACTATATGATCCCTCATTATGAAACTCCTCATTAGAATTCAGATTAACATGTATATTCGGGAGATCATCTAGGTTTTCCTCTACTACTGTATCATTTGGAATTGGCTCAATTTCATGGGGTGGGCTGTCTTCAAACAGTCATATAATTCAATGTCTTCATACAACCATACGTTGTTGTTGTATAGTAGAAACATCAACATATAACTCCATCGTGGTACCATCTGACTGTTGAGTAAATAAATCATTTTCTTGGACCGACTGTGCATCAGCAACTAATGGACATGTTAGATTCCATAGTGTTACAGGGAATTGAAAATTTCTATAGCTCATAGACTTGATCTCTTGATCAGGTCCCAGATTTAAGGAACCAAAAATTCTCTCTTTAAGTTCACTTATGGATACACAATCACCTGAACTAACCACTGTTATTGGTTGTGTACTGTAAGATGATACTTTCTCAGTTTGTATAACCTCCTCGTTGCAGTACACACAGGAAAACATGACTCACTACATCAAAAATGTTTATTTCATCCAAACTATGATAGTGTGACTGATATTAACAATTATAGTTGACCATAAAATATTTATTAGAATGAAATTTCAGGATTCCTCTCTATACCCTTAAATATGCTAGTAATATTTCATTATATAAAAGTTTAATCACCAGTTAATCATTATTATGTTATTCTTTAATTATTTATTCTTTAATCCTTAATCTTATTGTATTCATTAGTTTATTATAATTAACTAATCAAATGTATTCATTTATAATCCTTTAATATCATTAATTAATATATAATTAATCATTACTAATAACAAGTATTATTTCTAAAATATATATAATTAATTAAACTACTAAATACATAACATCTTTAATTAATAATAATAACTCTTTTAACTAATCACTCTTTCTTTAATCTCCAGTTAATCATTATTACGTTATTCTTTAATTATTTATTATATTATCTTTTATCTTATTATATTCATTAGTTAATTATATTTAACTAATCATATGTATTAATTTTTAATCTTAAGTTATCATTAATTAATCTATAATTAGTCATTACTTATAATAAGTATTATTTCTAAACTAAATATAACTAATTAAACTACTTAAACATATTTAATTACTAATAATAACTTGTATTCATTAATTTTTTTGTCCTTATTTCATTCAATAACATCATAATTATCATTTCATCATTGATAAATATACTAATTTGATTTTTATTTTCTTATATATTTTAGTAGTTTATAATGAAAATTTGAATCATCTTAAGCATATCCCACAAGAGTGTCAAACCAGGAGTGGAGCAAGGCCTGTTGATGTGAACCAGGATACCTTGAGTCAAGCCCAAAACACCTTGTCGAATTTTTCACTCATAAGTACATTTGTTCCAGAGTCACTTCCACTTGATTGTATCCAGACAGGGATTTGATTTCTTAGATAACCACATAATCTTTATGCCACCAAAATTTCACAATACTTAATCCTATATTAATTAAAACATAATCTATACTTAATCTATACATAATTTATACATAATCAACACTTAATCTATACTAATAACAATAATCATTTCAAACTATATAAATCTAATTACACAACCTAATAAAAAAATATTTAGAACTATCTAAACTAATTAAAAATGAAATATTTAAAACTAAAAAGAATTCAATGAAATAAATAAAAAAATAGTAAAATAAATATATATAAATACATCTATAAGATGCTTCACAAAAAAGCACCGGGAAAATAAATATTTTAAAGACATACAGAGTGGATTTAGACGAGTTGAGGGAAAATTGAGTGAGGAGAAGGGGGGTGCCCTTTTTTAGGGAGCTGAGGTAAAGTGACATCGCTGATGATGCCTTTTTCTTATGCGTGCTGCCAAAGGAAGCATTGACAGTGCTACCTTTCACCTTACCCAAAGGATAAAAACGGCATCCCCATCACTGCCTTTTCCATGTCATTGATCTGGGGGAAAGGCGGTATGGGGGAGGGAAGGCAGTATCAGCGATACCACCTTTTTTTCATATATTTTTTTTAAAAAGTAACCTATACTGTATAATATATTTTTTTTAGAAAATGTATATAAAAAACTCCTCCTTGAATCCATATGAATGCCCACTCTCTGAACATTCCTCTCGGTTTGTAAATCCATCATCCTTACATGCCAAATTAGAAAATTAATCATGGACGAAACCTCCTTACACCAAACAATATCCCCCCATAGTTCAAGATTCCCCGCAGCCCCCCCCCCCTCCTACAAGAAAACACCAGATGGTGATCTCGTAAATATGAATCTATCGTGTTCATCATTCAAAATAATGCTATCCCAGGAGGCACATTGATTTTCATGTAGAATAGCCAAAATAAACCTGCGATGAGCACTAGCCTCACAGAACATTATCTCAGGTGTTGGGCGTCCAAGAAACCACAGCTTGCCTCCCCCCTAATCCAATAGCTAGATGTGGACGCACACTTCACCCAAAAACCACTGAGAATTATGATAAAGAATGTTAGTAAAAGGATGAATTTTTCTACAAATGATAGAATTCCAATACCTCAACATATACCCCTCCAACCCATACATGCACTTATTGATCATACCCCATAAGGACTTCCCCTCCATATCCTCCCATGCTATCTTGGCATTAAACCCATGCATGGTCCCCTTGATAAATATAAGATTAATTCAACCCTCTTAAATTGGCCTAGAATGTTTCTTCTATGATGCCAAATGGTGCATCCCTTCCATCTACCCATCCCGCATGAAAGAAACTAGTAGTTTTTCCATATTATAAACCACCCGGTAATGAACTTTTAGTGAAAAAATAGCATGCAATTGGATAAATTCCAACATTCTATTAACAAGAGTTATACACCCCAAAGGATAAAAACATGTTCTTCTAACAAATTTTATGCCATGTGACCCTTTTAAAAATCATATCAATGTGATGACTACACAGAGCATAACGAATTACTAGAGATCCAAGATATTCCATAAGAAAAGAACCTCTACTCATGCCCATCCTTCCTTCACGTTATTGAATCCTTCTGTTCGTGACCTTGCGGCCCGTGAAAAAGAGACACTTCCCCTGACTAACCATCTAATTGCTCCAACGACAATACTCCTATAGTATAATATTAATCCACAACATTGATCTCCTACAGCCATTAATAAACAAAATAGTTTCATCGACGAGCACAAGTGAGAAATACATCTTGTTAACTGTCTATTGTGATAAGGGATAATTTTTCTTGAGATAATTCCTTTATTGATGTACTTTATCATGTTGTATTGGGAGAGAATAAATAATACAGGGGAGAGAGGGTCTCCCTGTATGAGGCCAAGAACTAATTTGATGAAACCAAACTGCTTGTACATGAAGGTAGTGGAAATCCAGGCTGAACAAAAGGAGAAAAATAAAAGATCAACGACCCATGAAGAAAATACCATAAAGACCAGAATCCTTATAAGAAAACCACACTCAAAACTATCATATTATTTACTCATATAAAACTTTATGGAAAGATTACAACCAAAGGTTCTATTATTAAACCCACCAATCACCTCTTGTACCACCGCAAGAGCTCCCTGAATGGACCACCTCTTATTGAAACTATGTTGCTCAGGTGCTATCCAACCATCCAAGTATGATGCAATCCTTTTAATCAGAATGCATGAAATAACCTTTTACAGGTCATTTCACATGCTATTAGGCTGATAATAATCCATGGATTGAGGATTATTCACCTTCAAAAAAAAAAAATACCTTGAAGGAACAAGCTTTACTTGGAAGATTACCCCCATGAATGTAGTCTTGGACATCACAAATAACATCCCCCTTAACAGTATCCCACGAACCTCGATTGAAAGATCCATGAATACAGTCAGCCCCCAAATCACTCTCTGGGTTGAGGTTTCAGACCGCCTCCCATACTTCCACATCCCCAGGGACCTTCACAATAGATCATTAACCTCACCACTCACCTGGTGAAGAAGGGAATCAAAGATGCCTCCATCATCCCTTGGGAATCCACCTTTCCTAGTAGGTTTAAGACCTTCTAAAAGAGAATTGGAATGTTGGTCTTCTAGAGCCCCCACCACATTCAGATCATTGGACTAAAAGCCATGCTCCAAGAGGATATTTGGCCATTGAAAATTCTATTTCTCCATAATACATACATGAAAACAGATCGTGTTTAGATCCCCACCACAAATACATTTAACCCATAGAGCCTTCATAACCATGCACTCCTTCCTTAAGAGGATGTATGTAATCTAATCCTTCTTGACTCCAAGATCAGCAAAGAGGTTCTCATATCATACATTTTCTAAGCTCCTCTATAGGTAGTAAATATCCCTTCCAATAAACTCCAAGAGTTGTCCACGAGAAGGGATATTTTTACTATTGCGAAGATTATTCTTGAGCCTCATTATCTTATTGCAAAGAATATTCCATAGATTACCTAGAAGGAAAAGACTCCATGACTCCTTAACCGCTCACTAAACCCAAGCTCCTCCTTCCATGCCAGCGAGAACAGAAATAAAGCCTCTTTAATCGACCTAGACACTAGAAAGATCCAAAACAGAGAATGATCTGATATGTTACGAACCAAGTGATATAGGATCGATTGTAGTAGTAAACTCAACTGTGGACACGCAGATCACTTGAGGTGATCAAAACAACATAAACCATGTGGAACAAACTGGTATTATTTCTTCTCAGTAGAATTCATATTTCTACAACACATAGAAATACACCCTATTTAAAGGGAAACAAATCACACAACAATATCAAATATAGAAAATAAAATCCCACATTTGGATGCAGTAGCTTCCACCCAAGCATCTGGATCCACAAACATCAAAATGTCTTTCTGGAACACTTCAAGCCTTCATCCCATAAGTGGATGGTAGGTGTCATCTGAGGAATAAAATTTAAATATCCAAAAGTACCCTTAAACTCATTTTCCTCATGACTGAGACTTTTTCATCATCTCTAGGTGGGTAACCAATCGGTATAATCACTTCAACATAGTCATGAGCTATAGTAAAATCAAAAGCACATATGGAGTTAGATAAGAAGATCACTATAGGTGATTGAAGGAACAAAATATTAGAAAAAAATGAAAATTGGGTCTTATTGCATCGATTTAGAAATATTCCTCCTTGTACTCCTCTTCTAGGATTATATTATTGTTCACAAAACCCTCTGTCTTGGGTTTGTTTTCTTCAAAATGCCCCCCTTGCTACAGGACTTCACCGGGACTTGGACGCATTGGAAGGAGGTATTTCTATACTTCACCAGGGGAACTAACATGAGGATTTGATGCTTCAATCCAAAAATGGAAGATGGCCCACCAGATACTACGTCGACATAGGTCTCTTCTTTTAGGAAGGTGTATGCATTCCATAGCAATACCTGTTCTTAAGTGCCTTTTGGGAAGGAATCTATGATGGGTAGCAACTATTATTCTTTGATGGCTTCAGATGCAGATGAATGATTCATCTTCAGGAGAAGAGACAAAGACAAGAGGTGTTTGTCATTATCATCGATGTATGGAAATAAATCTATGGTATCTATGAAATTGAATTCAATATCAAAGAAAGCCATTTTATTTGGATAGTGCAATTTTTTTTATTGATTTTCAAAGAAGAGATTTTTTTGTAACAGAATTCAATATGGATAGAGGGGATGATATTGGAACGAAATGATGTTTTTTATGGACAGTTATGTGTGGAAAGAGACATGGGGTTTAAGAAGTAGGAATTTTTTTCGTTGTTGATATGGGGAAAGGCGTGGGAGTCAAAAAGGGGAAAAAGGAATCCTTTCTAAATTAAAGAGAGGGAGGTGGAGACAAACGTGGTGAAGTAAAAACAAAGTTCAAACACCTTTTGAAAAATCAAAAAGAAAAAGCTAATTCACTTATAAAAAACAAAATTCATGTGGGAAAAAATATCACATATTAGAATTGCTTTCCATTATTCATCATCTTCTCCGGTTTCTGCAAATCAGGGAACTAGATTAAGCCCTCTCACTGGTACAATAGATGGATCAGAAGCACAACCCACAGTTCTATGTTGGCTCAGCTCACCTTCGATGCTCTCATACCCCCAAAGGTGGTTTTTTGGGCAGCGTCTGTGGAAGCAAATTTAACAGATCTATCTTTCCTGACCTCAAGTTTGAACTATCCTTTGATTCCATTGATGAAGGATCGATGGCAATGGTAAACTCAACAACCCACACACAGATCACTTGATGTGATCATAATTACATGAACGCAATGGAAAAAACTTGTATTATTTCATCTCACTGGAATTCCTATTACTACAACACATAACAATACTCCCTGTTTATAGGGATTCGAAGTGGAAAATTTATGGGGGAGGATTCTTTTTAGTTTAATGGGGTAGGGCGTTTAGTAATTAGGTAAATGGGTCTTTTTAGTTCCACTTGAAGTGGCGCTATACAAATCCTTGAATAGCGCCACTTCAAGTCGCTCTATGGTTTTTTTGAATTTATTATATTTATTATTTTACATTTAATATAATTAGATAATTTTTATATTTATTATAATTATTATATTTATATTTATATATTCATTACAATATTATAATTATCATAAATTGAAATATATAATTATCATAAATATATAATAATAAATATAAAAAATAAAGTAAATATAAAATTATAATAAATGTAATAAATATAATAGGAAATATTCTTCATTGTATATTATGATTATTATATTTATATATTTATTATAATTATTATATTTATAATTATATTTCAATTATTATATATCCATTATAATATTAGAATTAATATAATTACAAATAGATAATTATAATAAATTTATAATTATAAATATAATTATTATTATAAATATATAAAAATAATAAATATATAAATATAGTAACAAAAAAAATATAAAAATATAATAATTTTAAATATAGTAAATACAAAAAATATAATAATTATAAAATTATAATTAAAATAATAAATGTAATAAATATAATAAATGTAGTAAATTTAATTATATATTTTTGTATACATTATATATATATTTTTTTCATTGTAATTATGAAATTCTATTTATATATAATGTATATATAATGTATATATAGATATATAATTACATAATGAAAATATATAATTCTCTATATATACATTATATATTTTTTTACATTATAAATATTTAATTATAATAAATATATGCCGATAATAAATATTTATTTTAATTATATATTTATAATATTTAGAGTTATAATTTGATATTTATTATATTTATAATTATAATTATATATAGTTATATATTTTTTATAACTATATAAATATAAATAGAAGAAATATATAATGTATATATAAATATATAATAATTTGTAATTTAATTAATGAAAATTAATTAATTATAATTAATTTACAATTATAATAACTTATAATTATATAAATTTGTAAGAAATTATATTTTAATTTAATATTATAATTAATTTACAATTATAATTATTTATAATTATAATTATTTGTAATAATTATATTTTAAATATATAACAAAGACTTGAAAACAAAAGAAATTTCATAAATATGTCGATGAAAAATTATTTTTAAGCAATTAAAACCACCTATTTCAAACATAAAATCATTCAAATACGTGTTTTAGAAAGACTATAATAGATAAAGTATAACACTGATATAAATGAAAATGTAAAAATTTATTAAACATATAATAAATATTTGAAAACAAAATGAATTTCATGAAAGATGTCGATGAAAAATATTTTATATGATTTCAAAACCAGCTATTTGAAACTTACAAATATTTCATGTACATCAATTTGAAAGACTATAAAACATAAATTATAGAATGAATATAAATGAAAATTTAAAAATTGATTAAATATAAAATAAATATTTTAAAACAAAATGAATTTCATAAAAAATGTTGATGAAAAATAATTTACAGGCTTTGAAAAACACCAATTGAATCTTACAAATGTTTCATGTACGTGAATTTGAAATACTACAAAATATAAACTATAACAAGGATATAAATGAAACTTAAAACGTTGAAAATAATATAAAAAATAGTTGAAAAGAAAAGAAATTTAATAAAAAATGTTGACGAAAAATAATCTATATGCTTTCAAATTCAGTAACCTGAAACTTAAAAATGTTTCAAGTATGCGCCTTTGAAATACTATAAAACAGAAACTATAACACAGATGTAAATGAAACATTAAAAAATTTTTAAACATATAATAAATAGTTGAAAACCAAAATTAATTTGATGAAAAATATTGAAGAAAAAGAATTTATAAGCTTTCAAAAAAATTAACCTGAAACATAAAAATGTTTGATGTACTCGACTTTGAAAGAATATAAAACAAAAACTATAACACGAATAAAAATGATACATTAAACATTGATTAAAAATATAAGAAATAGTTGAAAACAACATGAAGCCCTGAAAAATGATGATGAAAAATAATTTATAATCATTCAAAACTGTCAACCTAAAACTTAAAAATGTTTGAAGTATGCAACTTTGAAATACTATAAAACAGATACTATAGCACGACTCTAAATGAAACTTGAAAAATTAATAAAAAATATTATAAATAGTTGAAAACAAAATGAATTTCATCAAAAATGTTGACGAAGAAGAATTTATAAGCTTTTGAAACCACCAACATGGATATGTGAGTGATATTTTGATAAAAATGAAGGGCAGTCTAGATTTAATGAAACTAAAGTGGGGGGTTAATATGGATGTAGGAAGCTATGGTGGTGTTCCACCCAAAGAAAAATGGAACACCACCATATCTTCCTACATCCATATTAACCGCCCAATTCAGTTTCATTAAATATATACAACCCCTCATTTTTATCAAAATATCACTCACATATCTAGATCAACCCTCCAATTATTGTTCCCCTGGGTTCAGACTGTTTGACGGAGGAGAGGAGGCCATTGTAAACCTCTGATTGAGAGTGAAAGAAGACACACTTAGTGTTTTAGATAAAATTCTGCTATTGACAGGACAATTAATTATTAACTCACATTTCTGAGGTCATTGATATTTTTTACCTATTAAAAGAAGTTTTATTTACTTATATGATATATATTTTATACCTTATTCTATTAGTTAAGACTTTTATTTATACCATATAGTATGTGATATTTTTACTTTATTGAAAATATGTTATGCATTTATGTAGAAAAAAAATTTGTAAACCATAACCAAATAAAAATCATGAACCAACATACAAAATAATAAAACAGGGCGAGAATACATCCATGTTTGATATGTGAGTGCTAATTCGGTAAAAATGAATACAGTTTTTAACATATACATCATGACATCTAAATAAATCAATGCCGATGCCCCCTGGTACCACAACATGGCGTCTGAGTCTCACATCCTCCCCGCATCTGACGTATGTGTCACTCTTGTTTCCTAGCAGCGGGATCCTATGCTATTGGTGCATCTGGTGACTCTTCATGATGATGTGTCAAGGGATGACAAAACTCATGAGTGGATGACTACCCAAAATCATACGTTGATGACTGCCCAAAATCATGTGTGGAGACATATGGTCCTGGGTCTCCTAAAAATGGTAGAAAGGGAATATTGAAGAAGTCCTCGCCAGGAGGAGAGTGGGCTGCCACAAGCGGTGTCACCTGATCCCGCTGGTAGTCTATAGTAGTCATCAGAGATGATAGATGTGGTATATAAGCATCTCCCTGTTATGCATGCTCATCAATAAGCTGGGCAGGATCATCTCTATGTGGAGATGCCACATCTACTGGAGGCGTTCTCGGATGTCTATCTCACCGCCTCGACCCCTCCTGAGGTACTCGTCTCCATCTCCTAGCTAGTGGTGGTGGTGGTGGGGCATCGTCATTAGCTGGCATAGCAGGGAAATCATAACCCTTAGGAGCTCTAGTTGGAGGATATGGATCTGGATATACCTGTGGCTCCTCATCATAAAACCTGTCTTATATCATCTAGAGATGGTCATAGAGAGCCAGCACATCTCGATGAACTACATCTCGTCTAATATACGCCTCCTCCTGAGGATGTGTGATATGTGCAAGATGATCAATGTTGTCTATCTGTAAATGAAATGAATTTCAAATTAATACCACAAAAGTGTTAAACAAATAAAATATACCGTAATAAACATATCATCTGCTGAATGCCAATCCCCTGATGTGTAAGACGCACGATAGTATGATGTCGATACCAGTCTGCATAATCCACCTGGGTAGATAACTGATACTATGTTGTGGGATATCCATATCGAGAAATACCATACCGGGCACGCGCGTCCCAAAGCTCAATATAAGATGCATGAAATTGCCGCCAGTTCGTCGACTATCTACCTGTAAGTACAATATAATGCAACCCATCAGGTTGTCCTAGTGCCATCAGGATATACTGTATATAACCGAACTGGCACATGAACTAGTCTGGATGGTGCCACTAAATGATATGGAAGTGGATGAGTGGAACCACAGCAGCACGATCTCCAATCATAGTAGTGAAGTATGGTGGAAGTGATGCATAGAAATAACCTGTTTATGGAGTCCATGAAACCTGAAATGTAAACTCAAAAAGTAAGTGACATATTAGCAGGACAATGCTAGCAAGATTACATTGAAATAACTTAAAATATTGATAACAAAACATATTTTTTTATTAAAAAGTATTGCTTGACTTACATAAACTGGCACTAATTCATCGAATATCTGTCGAAAGTTGTGCACACTATGTCTCGATGTGTGTGGATGATTTTGAGACTGACTCCACCTGGTTACAAAAAAGTAATATACTGTAAGTTTATAAATAAAAAAAACAAAAGTACTAAATAAATTAAAGTAATGAAGTAAACGTACCATCATCCTCGAGGAAAATCCTGAAATAGCTCTGTTTTAAGTGGTGCAATAGCTTAATGAGCGATGCGTGGAAAATGCTCCCAAGCCCACATCTGTACTAAAGCCATAAAACCTGCAATCTGTTGTGCATCTTCCTGACAACTGGTAAAAAAGGATCTATACAGATGTGTTAGTGCAGCAGATCGCCAACTGTATGTAGTTGTCTGATCAAGATACCCATGTAATGGGAGGTACATCATGTGTACCAAAAGGGTGGAGTAGTCGACGCATAACATGCCTTTGAGCAGTCGTAGAATATATGCATGTGTGTTCCTAATAAGTTTCTCCTCATCTGATTCATCAGGAATGAAAGTGAAATGATCATCAAGCCATGTCATGTGAAATCGAGAACCCAAGAGGACACCTCGTGCGCCAACGACATTGATGCCTAATAGTCATTGTATGATGGCAGCCTAGTTGCCACTTGTGGCACCCGTAACTGCCTATCCATGGATGGGAATAACAAGCATGTAGGCGATGTCCTCTGAAGTAATCGTTATCTCCCTCTCTGGTAGATGAAAAGTGTGTGTCCATGGTCACCATCTCTCAACCAATGCTGTAATCAAATGATGATCAATAGTCTTTAAGTCACACATAGTGACTCCATAAAATCCCGCACGTCTAAGGTATGGAGAAATTGCTGCCGAGGGCACATCATGATGATAATGATGTGCTCTCTGAATTGAAAGTTGTCGAACAGGTCTTCGCACCAACACAAGACACAACACATGCATCTCCTGGCCAGATAATAGGGTCTACTCCATCTGATTGTACAAATAGTAAAACATTAATTTCATGTTAGACATCACATTTATCATTTAAGGTATCAAATTTATCATGTAATGTATGAAAGAAGCGTGTAATGAGTTCAATAAAGTTATTTAGGATATCTTCAATATATAAAGGAATTTATGATATGTTCAACATATAAATTTGTTTATATATTCACTTTGAATGCTTTCAAAATTCAACAATGACATTGGATTTTGAAAGATGTCGACGTCACAATAATTTTCCAAAATTATTAAAGGAATTTATGTTATGTTCAATATATAAAGTTCAGTATTGATTCTCCACACTACTATGTCTATTGAATACTGACGATGTTATTATAGGAAATATTCTTTGTTGTATATTTTGGTTCATACATGTCACAAATGACTCGTGGATAATTTTCCTAAAGCATTTGAAAATAATTTAAGTACATTTTTATGCCAGCAAATCAATGCACCCTTGACTCTGAAACCTAAAATAGAGAGTTGTCCTACTCAATATGCTCAATCAAAATCGTTTAAAAGGATTATAGAAAAGCATTTGATCCATGTACGGTTGACATGAAAAACATCCTCCTTCTCCATCGTAGCTTTAGTCGACCTAGTTAAGAACCATCTGTCACATATTCACAACCTTTGAATGAATATATAATAGTTGCTTCTTCACTGAGTCGACTAAAGAGGGGAATTTACAATGTTTCAGAATGAATGAATGTTTTTTGGTTCAGAAAACCCATTCTCGTGGTTGAAAACGAGGGGCTTAATGTTTTAATCATTTTAGAAAATATCAATTATTTAGGTACATCACTCTATTTAACACTTTTTAATAAAAGGATGAGAGGGGCATAATGTTTGAACCAGGTTGATTTCTCACCTTCTCATCAAACGTAGCTTTGTTCTTGCCTTTTTTTAATCTATTCCCACTTCATTTTCCTTGGATCTTTGTATTTTTTAGGTGTGGGTTCATCACTCTTTTCAGATTGGACCTTGTTGTCCTAATATATTTATTTGTCATTTTCTAGGCTAGTGGTCTCAGATTCTGTTATATCCTCAATTTATTCTTCACCAGTATTCACTCTAGCTGATTCTCAAATTCTGTTAAATCCTAGATCTTACATTTTATATATTTTAAAATTTATTGTTATTTTTATAAAACAATTACCACTTATTTAATTGATGATGATATATTCACTATGAATGGTTTCAAAACTCTTCGATGGACAAATATTGATTACATGTACAATGTGTTTACAATAACTGATGGAGTACAAAAATAATTTTAACCATTAGATGATTGCCCTATGTGTCTAGGGAACGTGTCTTCGTATGACCCTCCTGGCGGCATATGTTGCACCTTCGTATAGGTGCCTGTTCACTAGGACAATCCATCACATTCTGAATACGAGTCGACTTTGGGCTCCCTTTAGGGAGAAGTATACTGTTATTCGGTAGAAGGATGGGTGTATCATCAGAGAGCTGAAAATTATGATATTCTCTGATTGGCATCCACGGAGTATTGTAGCAGGAGTTGATACTATCGAGTCGATAAAATGGATCAAAAAACTACTCCCATGATACGTGTATGTAAGCACAAGCTGCAATCACATGGCCACAAGGATATCTCAATGCATGGAACTTGCCACATTCACAGTAACGCTTCTCCAATAAAACATCTCGGATACGAACATTACTACAAGTCACAACCTCACCGTGCTTAGCGACCTCAAATCGTTTCTCTGGACGATTAAATGAGGTGACACGATAAGTTGAAGCTTCCTGAAGAACTGTATCTAGATCGTGCTGGAAATGGTGTCCGTAGTGCATCATTCTATTCAAGGCCTCTTCAGCTTGCTTTACCCATTCGAGAAAATACTTTACACTACGATAGAAAGTCTCTTTTACCAAACCTATAATTTATATTTAAGTCATTATACTTATAATTATACTTTTTTGAGCAACATATAATCAAATATTCATATTTACCTGTGATTGGAAATTTTCGAACTCCATTGAAAACTCCATTTATGCATTCTACGATATTGGTCGTCATATGACCATATCTCCTTCCATCATCATATTCCAAAGACCATTTTTGTTTTGGAATTTGCATCATGTAATCATAAACTTCCGGATTAACTCTTTGAATATCTTGAAGACGCTCCTCCATTCTTTGTTGTTGAGGATTGTATGCTATCGTACAGGAAATAATATGAACAGATATGATCATAAATATGACACGATTTTTTAATAGGAAAAAGTATTTTCATACAAATTTTTTTGATTTCTTTCTTCATTGACTCATTCTTGAATCTCTTTCGTAAATTGCAGGAAATGTGTCGAATACAGTATCGATGATGGGCATAGGGTGGTCTCCATGAAAGTCCTGCAGACTGTACAACCTCCTTGATTGCACAGTGACGATCTGAGATAAGGCAAATCCCTTCCGCGCCCGTAACAAACTCTCGACGACATTCCAGAAACCAACTCCATGATGAGAAGTTCTCTTTGTCCACAATTTCAAATGCCAATGGTAGATGGGCTCGATGTCCATCATGTGTGGAAGCAATCAATAATGTTCTTGTATACTTTCCATACAGAAATGTGCCATATATTTGTATAAACGGCTTGCAATGCCTAAAAGCCGCCACACATGGTAAAAATTCCCAAAACAATCTATCAAAAACAACCATTGACTGGTCAACTTGGTTGTATTGGTTAACATATTCAGTAGTATGTAATTGATAGATCACTTGATTATTGTGGTGTAAAAGCTCCTAAAGTTGTGGTAAAACTCGATAAGAATCGTCCCATTCACCGTACACTTTCACAATAGCCTTTTGTCGTGCTGCCCATGCCTTCTAGTAAGAGATCTGATACCCAAAAAGTTGTTTGATTCACTCCATCAGCAGAACAACATGAACATATTGACTTGCTGTAATCATTTCAACAATAACTATTGAAACAATTTCAACATCTAATGAAGAGTGTTCTTGTGACAAGCTTGGGTTCTCAAATGTGTGTGGAGTGAATCTTGTGATGCATCAGTTGTGAAAAGTGTTATAAATTATAGCTCGCAGACGCATTTGACAGTTCGAATCATATTTGTCACAACATATCAAATAATAAGACCTTTTATACTCTTCTACAACATAAGAGTAATGTCTTTCAATGTGATATTATTTTATCACATTTTTCATTTCATCTTTACTCTCAAACTCTCTTCCAATATACAGAATGCCTTCATCTACCACTCGATCTGTTCCCCCAATGATTCCTAGAAATTTTGATGTAGGAGTAATAAATGACAAATCCAATTCTGGAAAGTTATTCATGCCGTCCTTAGACCATGAACTCAATGGTGGGGGATGGTTCAACGACCGGTTAAACCTCACATGAGTGGGCACTGACTGTTCTTCCGTATGTGCTTCCTCTTCATCTTCAGCTTCCTCTTCAACTTCTTATTGTAAATTGTCATCATCCTCAAAATCATCGACCAACACATCTATAGTATGTGGGGGACTATCTATTGAAATTGTGGCTGAGGGAAATGATGGTTCCATTTCTGGTGGAACTTCTTGATGTGTTCTAAAAGGAGAATATGAGATAGTCTCGTGACATTGTGATGGACCAACTTCCAATGTCGATGGAACCTCCATTGTAGATATGGTCACATTCAACTCCATCATTTTATTGGAAGGTAGAAACTTAACCAATGACAGTGCGTATTCCCATTATTCATCATTAGTTATCGGATAGGCCACATGCCAAAATCAATCAACATATTTTAGATGCTTGTATATGATAGATTCTATCGCTTGGTTTCTCGTCAGGTTCAACTTTCGATGGATTTACCTATGATGAGTTCCCAAAGTTGTACAGCCTCCAAGCATTACAACAACATCTAGCTGTATACTATAACTACATCCTTGTTCTATCTCAATTATTTGTCTGTTGCAATAAATATAATCATCCATCTTTTTTATCTAAAATAAACCCTCGTTACTAATCACATATGATCAAACAATATAATTATGTCTACTTTCTTCTAGAATTTATATTGGAATCCTAGTCCATCCACCAAATCAATATATTCAATCCATATTGATGTGTAACTCTCTTTACACAACCCACAAGTTTGTGTCATTTACCCAAAAATAGTAAGTCAAACATATTCATACATATCGACATGAATCATATGCATGAGGTACATGAACACGTCATGTAAAAGCATAGAGTTATATGAACATGAAAAACTCAACATGAATAAGCCCGAAGCGACAGATAGCCAACCCCATTCACTTTCATAGACAAGGCAAGCCTCCAAGAAAGTAGGTGGTCCGACCCAATGCCCCTATATCCGGGGATACTTTACTCAATCAAGTATTTTAGCTCATGACAACTCTAACACTTAATATGTAAAAAATATATTCAACTGCTAAATTCAAGTTCATAACTACAATTACAAACTGAGGTCAAGGTAGATGACAAACTAAATTTATTATCATACTTATAATGTAATGAAAATATATATTATATAAATAATTCATAATATAACTACTTCGTTATTATTATAACTACTTCGCTAATTACAATGACAACTTCGCTAATTATTATAACTAATTCGCTAATTACTGTAACTACTTCCCTAATTACTGTAACTACTTCGCTAATTATACTTCATTAATTAACTAATTAAACTTCATTAACTACTTACTTAGACTTCTACCTAATTAGATTTCATTAACTACCAAATTATATTTCATTAACTACCAAATTAGATTTCATTAACTACCAAATTAGATTTAATTAACTCAAAAATTAGATTTAATTAACTACCTAATTAGATTTAATTAACTATCTAATTGGATTAATTAACTACCTAATTAGAATTACTTAAGTTAATTAATTACCTAATTATATTTAATTAACTATATAATTAGATTACCTAATTGGATTTAATTAACTACATAATTAGATTACCTAATTATATTTAATTAACTACATAATTAGATTACCTAATTATATTTATCTAACTGCATAATTAGATTTAGGGAATTACCTAATTAGAGTAATTTAATTACATAATTAGTGTTAATTAATTACCTAATTAGATTTAGATACGTACCTAATTAGATTTAGATAAGTATCTCATTAGATTTAATTATGTACACCTACGTAGATTTAATTAAGTACCTGATTAGTTTCAATTAAGTACCTAAGTAGATTTAATTAAGTACCTAATTAGTTTTATTTAAGTACCTAATTATTTTTTATTAAGTACTTAATTAGTTTTAATTAAGTTCCAAATTTGAATTGAATAATTAACTAATTAGAATTGGTTAACTTCACTAATTAGAATTGGTTAACTTCACTAATTAGAATTGATTAACTTCACTAATTTGAATTAATTAATTGCCTAATTATAATTTATTAATTACATAATTATAATTGATTAATTAACTAATTATAATTAATTAATTAACTAATTAGAATTAATTATTTAACTAATTAGATGTAATTAATTAACTAATTTGAATTAATTAGTTAACTAATTAGAATTAATTAGTTAATTAATTGAAATTAAAACAAGTAATAGTAATTAGTTAAATACTTAATTAATTAAATAAATAATTATAATTACTTAATTAACTAATTAGAATGAATTAGTTAACTAATTAGAATTACTTAGTTAACTAATTGAAATTGATTAACTAACTAATCAGAATTGATTAGTTAACTGATTAGAATTGATTAGTTAACTATTTAAAATTAATCAATTAACTAATTAAAATTTACTAATTACAATTAACTAATTACAATTAACTAATTAAAATTACTTATTTAATTAATTATAATTAATTAGTTAACTGAATACAATTAATTAGTTAACTAAATACAATTAATTAGTTAACTACTTGCAGTTAATTAAGTAACAATTAACTAATTAGAATGCATTAATTAACTAATTAGAATGAAATATTTTACTAATTAGAATGAATTAACTAGCTAATTAGAATTAATTAATTTACAACTTAAAAATAATTAATTGTCTTATTATAATTAACTAATTAACAAATTAGATTTAATTAATCAACTAATAATACATAATTAGGTACCTAATTATACTTGCATAATTAACGAAATTAAATCAATTAATTGACTACTTCCAATTTATTATTTTTTAAACTAATTCTATAAACTAAACAATAAATTAATAAACAAACTCTATAATCTAATTACATTAACTAAAAATTTAAATAAAAAATTTAAAATAGTAAAGAAATGTAAATGAAAACTTACCTCAAATTTGTGGAAAGGTCGGTGGCTGGACAACCCGAAATTTGTACTCCAAAATGAGATAAAGAGAGGAGGTTTTTGGAAGGATAAGGGAGTGGATTGATGAATGGGGAGGAGGGGGTGATGAGGATTTTGTAGGCGGGGATGGAGATCGGCGCCAATTGAAGTTGTGCTGATCAGTTTAATTGTAAGGGATGTGTGCCACTTCAAGTGGTGCTAATCAGTTACCCATAAAGGGATCAGCGCCACTTCAAGTGGAGATGATGAATAGGGCAACAAATTCCGCCTAGCGCCACTTGAAGTGGCGCTATGACGTTTTTTCCATTAGTTCCACTTGAAGTCGCGCTAGGGTGCCACATTTCATAAAAAAAATGGGGAACCCATTTTCATAAAAAAAATGCCCCCCACCTAAATTTTTGGATTCAAAGCACACAACAAAATCAAACATAGAAAATAAAAGCCCACGGTTGGTTGTAGTAGCTGCCGCCCAAGCATCCTTTTCCACACACATCAAACCGTATTTGTGGAACTCTTCAAGCCTCCATCCCAGTAGTGGTTGGTAGGTGACATCCATGGAATAAGATTTTAATACCCCACACCAAGTGGGTAACATTAATATTTGGGAAGATAGAGAGAGAAACTTCATTCAATAAACATCTATCAACTTGACACCATATTCAACAACCTCCCTACTGATTATTACACCATGTTAAATGGTCCCCTTCATAACCAGCATCCATTAAACGAGTTTTTTTTACATTTTTTCAAAAAAAATTTAAAAATACGACCAGGTTTAAAATATTTTTTTACATCCCAAAGGCAGCACACCATGTACCAACTTCGGTTCAGTTTCCGCCGGGCCAAAGGCGGTTCTCCAGAAACCGCCTTGCGCAACTGGGGAAACTAAAGGCGGAACACCAGTGCCCGCCTTTCGAATTTTTTCTGTGAAAGGCGGCTTTGGAAGATCCGCCTTTCGTGTTTTAAATAGCCAAAGGCGGCTTCCCAGATGCCACCTTCGCCAAAAATATACCTATAAAAGGGACCCCCCCCACTCATCCTTCCTCACTCACAAATCCCTCTTCTCTCTAAAATTTTGAGAGCTCCTCTCTCTAAGTTGAGTTTTCCTTCGTGGTGCTTCCGGAGACGCAAGGAGTACAATATTTTTGTGTCAAGCTTCATTTAGAGGTATTTTTTATTTTAAAGTTATTTATTTATTTAATTGTAATTAGTTAATTTTAAATATTTAAGTATATGGTAGTAGTTATTTAATGAAAAGAAATAAATAGTTATATTATTAATATTTTAATTAGTTAATATTTAATGTTAGATTAAGGTATATGTAATTTAATATTATTAATGAATGATGATGAGGGATAAATTATTTAATGTTAGATTAAAGTATGTATAATATAATATTATTAATGAATGATAATTACGGATAATAATAATTTATTAATATTTTAGAGATAATCATAATCTAATTAAATGATGATTAAGGAATAATTATGTCATGATTAAAGGGGAAATTAACCATGGATGATTAATTAAGGAATGTTTAAGGGGTGATTAAGTGATGATTAAGGGATGATTAAGGGGTCATTAAGGTAATTAAGGAATGATTAATTGATGATTAAGGGGTAATTAAGGAGTGATTAAGGGGTGATTAACTAATGATTAAGGGGTAATTAAGGAATGATTAAGTGATGATTAAGGGGTAATTAAGGAGTGATTAAGGGTGATTAAGGGGTAATTATGGAATGTGTTAGGGGCGATTAAGTAACGATTAAGGGGTGATTAACTAACGATTATGGGGTGATTAATTTGTCATTAACTAATGATTAAGGAATTATTAGGGGATGGTTAAGGGGTAATTAAGGAATGTTTAAGGGGTGATTAAGGGGTAATTAAGGAAAGTTTAAGGGGTGATTAACTAACGATTAAGGGGGTGATTAAGGGGTAATTAAGGAATGTTTAAGGGGTGATTAAGGGGTAATTAAGGAATGTTTAAGGGGTGATTAACTAGAGATTAAGGGGGTGATTAAGGGGTCATTAACTAATTAAGGGGTAATTAAGGAATGAAGGGGTAATTAAGGACTGATTAAGGGGTTATGGGGATGATTAAGGGCTAATTAAGGAATGATTAAGTGATGATTAAGGGGTAATTAAGGAATGTTTAAGGGGTGATTAACGAATGATTAAGGGGTGATTAACTAACGATTATGGGGTGATTAAGGGGTCATTAACTAATGATTAAGGAATAATTAGGGGATGGTTAAGGGGTAATTAAGGAATGTTTACGTGATGATTAAGGGGTAATTAAGGAATGTTTAAGGGGTGATTAACTAACGATTAAGGAATGATTATGGGATGATTATGGGGTAATTAATGAATGTTTATGGGTTGATTAACTAACGATTAATGGGTGATTAAGGGGTGATTAACTAACGATTAATGGGTGATTAAGGGGTGATTAACTAGGGATGATTAGGGGATGATTAAGGGTTCATTAACTAACGATTAAGGGGTCATTAACTAACGATTAAGGGATGATTAAGGGATCATTAAGTAAAGATTGAGGGATGATTAAGTGGTGAATGACCAACTCGTAACTGATTAACCAGCACTTAAGTAGTGATTAACCAGCACTTAAGTAGTGATTAACTAGCACTTAAGTAGGGACCGACACTTAAGTAGTGATTTACCAGCACTGTAAGGAATCTTATTTTTTAGAGACCATTGAACATATCTTTAGGTAAGTTAAAAATTGTTCTACAAAACATTAGTGGCTTAATTTAGGTAGGTTTTAAAATTTTGGTGTTATGAAAGTTTATGTCGTTATCTAAGTAATTAAATCCCTGTCTGGATACTACAAGTGGATGTGGCTCTAGCACAGCTGTACCTAGGGGTGAATGCCCTGACAAGGAGTTTTGGGCCTGACCCGGGGTATCCTAGTACATGACAACGGGCCTTGCTGCATTCCTGGTTTGACACTCCCGGGGGATATGCTTTAAATGATTGATATCTACTTCATGAAGTACTAAAATACCTTTAAGAAGATAAAAAATGTTATTTAACACGTAACAAAACATTATTGACATATTCAGTGATTAGTAAACATTTTTCATGTAGAGAGACATGTTTGCTTGAGTTTACTGCTATGGAATGGTTATTCAAACCGAGAAAGGAGATTCTTATAGTATATAGCCAACATCTATGGTTAACACATCTAATTTTGTTTCCATAACTGATCTTCAAGATAGAATTCGTGGTTGCTTAAATCTCAGTCCTCATCAAGAGATAAAGTCTATTAGTTATAGACATTTGCAATTCCCTGCCACGTTATGGCATCTTGCTTGTCCATTGGCTACTGATGAGCACTGGGTCCAAGAAGGGACTTTATTTTCCCAATGGTCTGATGGTGCAATGATGGAGTTATATGTTGAAGTTTCTAATGTACAACAACATCAAAAGGTTTGAAGTCGTAGACATGCACAAATAGTTGTTGAAGAAGCTTCATCCTAAGAAATTGAGGATGTTCTCCCTATTGTGGAGGAGGAAAACATAGATGATCTTCCAGATTTACATATAAATCATTTTTTAGATGAGGAATTTAATAATGATGGAACAGACAGAGAAGACAATGATGATGGGGAGGGAGCTGGGGATGGGGAGGGATCTGGAGAAGATATGGTAGTAGTTTCTCGAAATAGAGTAGTTCAAGAACATTCTCGACCAACATTAAATCATCCACCACCCTTTAAATCTTGGTCCGAAGCAATGGAACGTGTACCTGAATTCGACAACAATGTTCTGACACCTACAACAGAGTTTCCTAGAGTTATAGTGGACAGGTTTAGTGAGTTGGACAAAACATTATATAATGGAAGGGATTTTCCAAGTAAGGATGTGTTGAAGAGCTTTGTAAAAAGATTTCATATTGAGAGGCATTTTTAGATATGTATTTGAGGCATCATGTCGAAAAAAATACGTCATACGGTGTGATAAATTTGATGAAGACTGTAGATTCCGGTTGAGGGCGATTCTAGACATTGCCTTTGGTGGATGGAGAATTTCAAAGATTGAGGTAGCTCATTCTTGTGTTCAGCCAAACTTGACACAAGATCACACTGCTTTGAATGCCGAATTTGTGTCAACTGTTATCATCGAGATGATTAGGACCTGTCAAGATGTTCCTATAGCCCTTGTGCAAGAGTGGATACTTCAAACTTTCAGTTATAATATTTTTGATAACAAGGCATGGATAGCGAAACAGAAGGCAATTGTGAAGGTCTACGGTGATTGGGATGAATCGTATCGGGTGTTTCCGCAATTATTAGCCATGCTGAGCCACAAAAACCAAGTTGTATACCATATAAATACTAAGGAACATGTGTTTGAAGATAATCGATTGGATCAATCTGGTGTTCAATTTCATCGGTTATTCTGGGCATTCCTCCCATGTATTTCTGCATTTCGTGTCAGTAAACAGTTCATACAAATTGATGGAACATTTCTATCTAGAAAGTATAAGGGATTATTGTTGATTGAGGCAACCCAAGATGGGACCCGTTCACCACTTCCGCTTGCATTTGCAATAGTGGAGAAGGAAAACTATGAATCTTGGAGCTAGTTTTTGGCATGCATCAGCAACCATTTCACACGCATTCGAGGTGTCTGTTTGATATCTGATCGACATAAGGAAATCAATGAGGCAATCAATGCGGATCCTGATTCATGGTGGCCCCCAAATGCACATCATCGATACTGCATCAGACACATAGCTAGTAACGTGCACAAAACCATCCATAATGAGGCTATGAAGAATGCAATCATGAGGCGTGGTAAGCAATGTTGTCATTGATGTTTACTATTTTAATGTAAATAAAAATATAATTTCTATGACCTGTGATCATATTTATGTAGCATATGAGACATATCAATGAAGGTTTGAGGCGGGTTATGAAGAAATCCGCAAGGCTAACCAAGAAGTGTATGATTATATGATGAAGATTCCAAAAGAGAAATGGACACTGTCCTATGACGGGGGGAAGAGGTACTGACACATGACCACAAACATTGTGGATTGTATAAATGGCGTCTTCTAGGGGCTTCACATGCTACCAATTACTGCCCTAGTTCCGGAGACATTTTATTGTTGTGTCAAGTACTTCATTGATAGAAAAAAACTGGCCTTAGATGGGATTCAACAGCAGCTAAGATTTGGAAAAAACATTCAATGAGATATTGACAAGAACATTGAAGAAGCTTCCAGTTAACGAGTGTGTCTATTCCATCAGGAAGACTCGGCATTTGAAGTTCAAGAGTATTGTTACCCCATTACAGGTAATAGCGGTGAAAAATTAGTGGTACTTCTAGAAGCATAACAATGTTAGTGTGGAAAGTTTCAGGCATTAAGGTTTCCATGCGCACATGCCATCGCATCATGTGCATCTGTGAACGTATCATGGGAAGCTTATGTTGATCCAGTATACCGATTGGAGGCCATTGCTAACTGTTATGCTGCGCCATGGACGCCTGTTGGGGAGTTTTGATATTTCCCAATGCCTGAAGACCAGCCCATGCTGATTCCTGACATCAGTAGATTACGACCACGGGGAAGACCGAAGACCAAAAGGATACGAAATGAGATGGATTGGCCTCAAGAACAAGGGAGGAGGTTGAGATGTCGTCTATTTCATCAAGAAGGGCATAACCGGAAATGATGTCCTAACATTGCTGGATCGAGTTCACACACTCAGCCACAATGATGTGTTGTATCCAACATGATCTTTTCATGTAGTCAGTTATATGTTGTTAATATCAGAGATGAACTTTTTAAGAATTGTTTCACATTTCCAATAAGCAACTTCTGTCCTTCCAATAACGAACCTCTGCATTCAAAAATTTTAAATCCATTAATCTGAACGTAATCTTAGAGAACAAAAACATTATTAAAAAAAGGATATTTGTCATCGAAGACAAAAAATTATTAAAACAATTATAATAAAGGATCTTCATAAATCATTCATAACCGGGATAAAATGTTTATATATATAAATGTATGACACCATATCTTAATAAACATAATTTTCATGGTAAAAACATATATAAAGACACGATAGATAAATGTTCTCCAAAATATGATGACATTCCCTTACCTTTTTCTAAAAAAAACATCACATATCATTCATTATACCAATCATAACATTATATTAAATTTAACATTATATTTATATTTTATAGTGAAGACTAATTTCCTTTTCTGGCTTCCAGATGGATGATATTCCACTCATCACCGAGCAGCATAGGCATGTTTCTCGTGATGTGATAGAGGGTCGGGATATTTGACGGATTATGGTGCGGCGAGCACACCATTTTCGACACGTGGCACCTCCAGCTGCTATTATACCATACTTACGTCGTGATGGATTCTACGGCATTGCCGTTTCTGATTTCACTTACACTGATCATCCCCTTCTTGCTGCCTTGGTCAAGAGATGGAGACCAGAGACTCACACATTCCACTTGCCAGAGGGAGAGATGACTATCACCTTAGCTGATGTGGCAATGATACTCGGTTTTCCTATTCAAGGAGATGCAGTTATTGGACCCACCAGTGGGGATTGGGCTGAGCTGGCACATAGATTATTAGGTGTTGATATTTTGGCTGATCATACTGCTATAAATGGTGGGTCCATATCTATGCCTTGGCTTGATTTTCAGTTTGCACATTTACCTACTGATGCTGATGAGCAGACCATCATGTGTTATGCTCGGGAATATATCTTACGACTTATTGGAGGTACATTGTGTTCAGATCACTCGGGTGTGCATGTGCACATGATGTATCTTAGATTACTGGAGGACATTGATCAGATCGGGAGATACAGTTGGGGATCTGCATGTTTGGCCTACACTTATAGATCATTATGTACGACATTCCACTCAGATAACACAGATCTCGGAGGATGTGTCATCCTTATACAGTTGTGGGCATGGGAGCGCATCCCTGTCCTCGCCCCTGTTACTGTTGGTCAGAGGCTTCCTATAGATGTGCTACAGGACGCTCCACGTGGACGATGGTATGGTCCGTCATATTTATTTGTTTCTGATTGTATTATGATTTATTATATTTAATTTATGATTATTTATCACTTTCAATGTTGTATTTGATAGGTGGAGTCAGGCAAATCATTTTGTCAATGCTCCGACCCATAATTTGGCTGCATATCATCTCATGTTGGACAATTTACTACCTGACACCGTAAGTATATATCATCATTTTTTTTGTTAACAAATTTCTCTGATGAAATGTCACATGTCATTACAGATTCATTGGGTGCCATACTAGAGTTTGGTTCAGGACTTACCTACATACTGTACTGCTGGACTTCATGAGGTTATGGCTGTAGTGCCACTCATTCACATTCATATTATTGAGTGGCACCAGCCAAATAGAGTTATGCGTCAGTTTTGCTGTGTTCAGCTGATTCCACCTGCACCACGACAGTTACCAGTGCTTCATGGCTTGAAGCACACGGGGAGACATCATGTCGATTGGCGACGACGACATGCCCAATATGTCGCCACCTGGGACAATAGAGCAAAACATCATATCACAGGTGTATGTACGATGTGATTCTACCTATCAGATCAGGTAGAGTATGAGCCATGGTATAGAATGAAGTCTATATTGTATCTGACTCAGCACGGGAGAGGGATTCAGGATCTGGTAAGTCAATAAATTTCACATAATATATTTATTACGCTATTTTATAATTCATTTTGAATCTCTCTACAACATACTAGACTACGATGACTATGTCGCATGACTGATCCATAGGAGGAGAAGGTTGCTAGTTTATCTGTGATCCATGCTGCTTTGGAGGAGACGATGCCAATTTGTCGATCTATTCATGATAGTATCATCCATCCTAGACCCCAGAGACATGATGTTCCTTCTCAGGGACATGATGCTCCTATCCCAGGAGATGAGGGTCCTACTCAGGAACCTGCATCAGCAGCTGGTGTTGTTCCCCAGCGACGACAACGGCGACGGAGACCGCGTCCTCCTACACGTGAGCCCTCACCTGTTCTAGAGGCACAGGTCGGTGCTCTATCAGTCCAGCCTGACCCGTCTTGGTTTGTGCAGCAGGATGCAGCATGGGATCCATCTTTTTTGACCAGATATCCACAGTATTCGCCAGATATTTATTTTCCAGGGATTTATCAAGGGTCATCTCCCATGCCGCCATCTTTCATACCGGATCCTTCACAGCCTATATGGTTTCCCGAGGGTATGATGACAGTCCCTTCTACTTACGTAGTGGGAGATGGATCTCGTGCACACGATGACATCCCTCTGACACCTCCTTCCATGCAGCCTATGTCAGAGGATCCCGTGATTGATGTTCCAGTGCCCAAAGATCATCCCTCTCCATGTCATCATACTCCATCCCAGCATGGAACATGTCGCTCTCGATATGGACGTACCATTCGCACACCACCTTGTGGGACAGAGCCTCACCATAGACACTGACATTACTTCTTCATGTAAATGTTTTCTATTTATTAAAAAGAGTGCATTACTTTTACTCTAAAATAATTTCTTAAAAAATATCGATGACACATAATTTACAAGCTTTCAAAAACACCTATGTGAAACTTCATAATGGTTCAAGTATGTGACTTTGAAAGCTTATAAAATATAAACTATAAGACCGATATGAATGAAAATTAAAATATGAATTAAACATATTGGAGATAGTTGAAAACAAAATGAATTTTTAAGAAATGTTGATGATAAATTATTTCAAAGGTTTCAAAACAACCTTCCTGAAACTCAAAAATGTTTCAAGTAAGTGATTTTGAATATGCAATGCTATGAAAATCCTTTAGATGAAATGTGTCAGTTCCCCACTAGATGTGCATGTTCCTCCAACATTTTCAGGCTGGAGATAATCCACCTTAAGTTCCACATAGCCTTATGCCTTCCATGGATTAATGTCAAACACTTCATTCCATTTGTTTACATTATGGGGAAGTCAAACTCATTCCTTTGAATTTGCACATTACCATGAACATATAAAATCATCATTTTGCAAGAAAAACTACTAATCTCATGTTCACTGAAATACCCCTTAACATAAGAATGATACAAATAGTGTAAGTACCCAATAGCAAGATTCCAATCCATTTTGACTGGGCTATGTGGAATCATTGTTGTTTTCATCTGATTAATAATTTAAAAGGTTTCAAAACCACCTTTCTGAAACTCAAAAATGTTTCATGTAAGTGACATTGAATGCCTATAAAATATAAACCATAAGATATATTGAAATGAAACTTAAAAGATGGATTAAAAATATAATAAGTAATTGAAAATAAAAACCATTTCTTAAAAATTGTTGATTAAATACAATTATAAGCTTTCAAAAACACTTCTTGCAACTCAAAAATATTTCAGATATGAGAATTTGAAAGCCTATAAAATATAAACTTAAAGACTCATATAAATGAAACATAGAAAATATATTAAACATATAAGAAGTAATAGAAAAGTAATTAATTAATTCTGGTGAGGGGGAAAACTGTTAGACACTGGAATTCAAGGATAATGAGGATGACAAGGAAACATCAACCCCCACGCCCACCCCTTCAACCCATTCAACCAACTTTGGTAACTCATATAGAAGTAGCTTTTCAAAAAAATGAAATGTCACACCACCACAGCTTCCTACATCCATATTAACCCCCCAATTCAGTTTCATTAAATGTGGACATCCCCCATTTTTACCAAAGTCAATGATGCACTATTAAACCATCACTTTTCAACCCCCGCCTCAAAAATACAAAATGCTTTGAGGGATGAGAAATGATTCGGCGCATTTTAGAACATTGAAATGACTACCACGCATGAAACCATGTACTTTAAGCCTTTGAGGAAACTTCTGTATACGATAGGACATTTTTTAGGTTCATGAATAACCACCATAGAAGCAGAATGGTTGTACAACTCATTGAAAATGATGTCCGATTTCGCTCGCCTGCCCATCCTGGGAGCATTCCATATAAGTAGATTAAACATTAACACCACACAGTAGGTGGTTCGTCCTTGTAAAGGGGGAGAGGGGGGGCATGGTCCACTGGAGAGGAGGGAGACGATGTGGGCTGGGGAGGGGCATAAGGATGAAACTCCGAAGAACCACTACTAAGGAAAAAGCGAATCGGACCACCCTATACAACTGAAGAAACCTGAGGGACAAAAACTGGGGCCGCAGGAGGAACTTCGCTGAAAAAAAACAAGGAATCACCGGAGATTCATGAAATACCACACTGGAGGACTGAGCGCCTCCTGGGAGGGACCAGTAGAGGAAGCAGCAACCGTTCGAATTTTTTTGAAAAGAAGGCAGCACATCGGGCACGTTTTGAAGCGAGGAAGGAGCCATTTATGTTGTGTTACATATTAAGGTAACCATCCTCAATCAATCCACCCCCCCATACACACATTCTCAGAAAAATTGAATAATCGTCTCAATATTGTAAACTTGATATTTTATTATTATCGCTATTTAAACTATTCCACCTGTTTAGAGATTTCATTAACTCAATAAAATATAATCTTACCCTTATTTATTGTATATATAATTTAATTTATATGAGTATAATCATTAATACCCTTTCATATCTAGTTTCATGAAACATTAGCCTCTAAGAATTTATATTCAATGAATCAACCACTGCATTTCCCTATCATGGTAAATAATGATTTTAAAAATCAATGATTCCAAAATCTTATAGAGTTCACTTTTGTATTATATTCTAATCCCATTTTGGAAATATAAACATTATGATTTTATTGGCTATAAACATTGTGAACTTCTCACCATAATCAAAGTGTCGCCATTATTTAAAAGAGCACTCCACAATAACTAATTTAAAATCATTCTTAATACAATTTCTTTTATCCAATGTAAACTAACTCAACCCATAAGACACTATGATGCGTCTTCAAATGAGAAAAAACCCAATCCCACTCTAAAAGCACTGCAATATACCCAACAACCATAATTTATGTTAGGTAAAATAAGAACATCTGATAAAGTGAGATTCTTCTTATTGTCATAAAATGTTTCTTATAGTTTTTCATTGTATTAAATGTTAGAAACCATTGATGTTGAGAATTTCATTGTCAAATTCCATTTAGAAATGTTGATTGGGGAATTTTTGTAATAAATATTTAAATTGAGAAAGATTATAACATTGAAAACTTTCAAGGGTTTTTTTTGAATGATCATGGATTCGATCTTATCAATGTCTGATGAGATTTTATTCTTTAAGAGAACATGGTAAAAAATTTCACTTCTAAAATCCAAATTTGATATTATTAGAATTTATTATATATCTATAATTGTTTCTGAAGGGTCTCTAAGACATTATGCATTACAAAATAGAATGTAAATGTAACAAAAACACCAAGATATTACACAATAGGATAAGAATACATTTATATTTAATTGTAAAGAAGAACATACCTCACTACATGTTATTTATGAATTAATAAATAATGAAATCAATAATAGCCTCTAAGAATAAATCATGGAGTTATGGAATCAGTCGTTGATTCCCCAACAAAGGAATAAAAAAAATTATAGGAATTTTATATGTAATAGTTTTATGACAGCACCACTATTATAAAATAATCGAGAGTATGAAAGAGTAGTCTTAAATGTTAAACAAATGATTTAATGAATGTGTTTATTTAAGATGTAGTTCCCCTTATATAATTCTATTTTATTAATTTAATTTTGTTTTTAGATCCTAAACATTCCTCAATGCTCAAAAAACCTTTGAATCATTTAATTCATAGGTTACAACATATAAACTAAACCCGATCTATTTCATTAATTCTTCAAATAATTAATGAAATTAATAAAATGTGATTAAATAAAATCATCACATGATGGGAAAACCAAAATAACAGATTGTGATATTAAAAGCCAGAGAAATATGTAGGTAGTGGTAATGTGACATCACATATTTTAATACATAAATTTATATCACAGGGGACTATATATTATATAACTTCCTATAATATTGGCTTTGATGAATATATCATTGATTATACCACTTTTGGAAAATTCTTATATTTTTTTATATTCCAAAAAAAATAGAAATATCTTATCCAAAAAAATTTTATATAAATACTATCATGTAATATATCGTATACCTTATATAAATATTTTATACCAAAACTAAATCATTATTCAAATATCATTACAGGTGAAATTTTATGCGTTTTTTAGCATTGAAAATGACTATTAATTTATAATTCATAATCAAAATCAAAGAATAATCTGTAGAAAAACATAAATACTACTCATGCTATAAATTGATTTTTCATGATCTCCATCAAGCTCACACATCTCTATATGATTGCGCATAATGGATATGTCTATATACATCACATGAATACTCATATAATACCTTTCCATGTAGATTTATGTAAAACCAGGATACTTGGAATATTTCAATATCACAAAGTCTTACTCGAGCATTCTACATTCCAAAAAGAAGGATTCCCAATCTAAATAATTACATTTCCTGTCATTTATCCAAGTATATGAGTATATCACACATCAATCATTTATGTATGGCCATGAATTTCATATGTCTAACTTAAACATGTAATCATATTCCATACCCATCATATATGAGGAAAAAGTGCTTCATGATTAATTGATACGTGTTTCATTATTAGTAACAAACCCAACTATGGCTTAATCATTAAGACTAACATAAGGAAAGAGTCAAATTATGGAGGTGTACAAGTAGGCTAATTTTTTAACCAAGTTAATGAAGATTAATATGTACTATGAACCACTATGATACTATAAGAAATTAATATATTATTAGTGATTTTTTAAGTATTAGTGGTGGTTTAAACCATCGCCTTATATTGCATGATAGTATTTAAAACCACAAAATAATTATAATTCAACCATTAATATTATAAAATTTATATTTTTAAGACTATTTAAAAAACCACAATTAAATAGTTCTTTGTCACACCTTAAAACATCCATAGAATAACTCTTTTTAGTTATTCAAGTATTGACTTTTTTCATTAAATCGAGTCAATTTAAACTTCTTCTAAAAAATATAGATGGTATATGAAATTAATTCCTCTATTAAAAACCCTAGAAATTTTATCTATCATTAAATATTATCTTCAATTTAATTAAGTAATTTTTTTCACCAAAATTATTATTGATGTTAAAACATGCTAAATTAATAGATGTAATTGATCAAAAACTAATTTCTATTTTGAAGTAAATGGAAATGGGTTGATAGAACAATATATTAATATTGATGATTTTCATACATTTATAATGGTGGTTTAATCCACTATGAATTATAAATATGGGAAAAATATATTTATATCTCTTAACTAACTATCATATAATAAAGTAATAAAAAATAAATCGAATATTTGTAATTTTTTTATAAAATATAATAAAATAAATTTTTCAATATGAAAAATCAAATAATTATATTATATTATTGAAATTTATTAACATGTATAAAAAGATTAAAATAGGTGTTTTTTATGAACAAATTAGAAACATATCACGTCACTTGCGATGAAAAAAAAGAAAACAAAAAGTGCATGTGGGAGGATCCATCAACATCTCTGTTCTCATGCATCACTATAGTTATCCCTAGATAAAGTATAGTCATTTTAATATTGGATTCTACGATCCTTGTATTATTATACATTTATAACATAAGTAGATTATTATAAAAAACAATACAAACAGAACATAATTAAAACTATTTTCATAATAATCTAAATCAAGACGATTAAAAATAAAATAACCTGTAAAAGATAAATCAATTATGATAAAGTCATAATTTTTTTGGGTTATTCCCTATAATTATCTCATATAATGTAGGTAATTTATTTCCCTCCATTTTAAACCACATATTCCGAGATATCATGCATATTTCATGGTCATATAGTTTGTTTCTATTAAGTGAAATTTTATAATTAGATTTGTGGTCTTGAGCACTTCTCGAACCTACAAGAAGTGGCATCTTAAATATTAAAGTGATGGGTGAAATAAATACACATAATGAAGATAGTTTATAACCCAAACCCTAAACATGAATATTAGATAACATTCCAGAAATATTGGGGTAATAGGGCATAGAAAAGAATGAAACGAGTCCAATTCTATACTAAGAGAATGGTTGGTGCATGGTTTGTAGTAATGATGCACCATAACCGCGTGGCTTGTATAAGGGGGTGCACAGTTAGGGAAACTGTATAGGGTGGACCAGAAGACACTGCGGCTTGATCCCCCTTGGAAAATGTTGAATTCATGGTCACCACATGTTTTATCGAACTGTGTGGGGGTCAAAGAAAATTGTGTGGCTTGGTTTCCACTTTTATAGAGGGAATCGTATGGTTAGCGCACAGTTTTAAAAAAATTACAACCAAACCAGGCATATCATTAAAATTGGGTTTTTAAAGTTTTCCATCCCGATTTTATTTATTACTTCCTTGAATATCTCCACCATTCAACCTCATATAGCTAGGGTGATGAACCAGAAAACTCCACCTCCTCCTCATGTTATTCTACTTCATTTATTAGGTATTTAGAGTTTCTTGGGGGTGATAATCGAAGAGCCAGGTAATTTTCCAACTCTATTTCCCTCCATTTTCTAGAATAGGAATTGTTGAAATTTTTATCTCCTTATGAATCCCTAAATCACTATTTATTATTATGATTCTATGATTTTATTCTGAAGGTTTTTTTGGGGCTAAGATTAAGGGTCAATATTGGATGATTTTCTTTTCTACGAGCATGAGGTAGGTTTTCTATAATATTATTCCCTGCTTTAAATTATTTATATATTTGTATATAGTTTTTCCAACTTACTACCTTGGTATGTTTTTTTGTCTTTGGATTTGGAAGGTAAATTACTCATTGATATGAGGTGTGACAACTTTTATGGACCCCGTTGAGTGCATTGATGATTTGATCCCTGACCTAGGGCTACCCATGGGGTATACCAAACCTTTGAAAATAATGAAATTTATTTTTAAGAGTCAAGATTGGGTAATTATGAATGTGAATTAGATATAATTGTTAATTTAGTATGTGTTCGTGGTAAAAAAGGGAAAATATAAATTTTTATATACTAGCTCTGAGAAATGTATAGTTTCTTTTGAAAATGTTTTAAATGATATATATTGGATTTTGACCCGGTTATGGTCTTCAAGGAAGGAAAACAATGTTTTGAATTTGGGTAATGTTTTATAAATGAGGTGTCGACCTCAAAGTGTTTAAATAGGGTTCTTATTTACATTTGAAATAGTGTTTGAATTGTGTGTGTCGGGTTAATAACTGAGAATGTTCCATGGTGTCTTATTTTAATATATTGTTAAGAATGGATGTCCATGGTATGTTTTTGATGTTTAAAGGGAAATACTTTTATTGAAGGGTAGTTTGAAATGTTTTAATGAAGTGAGTGGTTATGTTAAATCTCACAAAATGTTTTAAGTGGGGTTTTATGAAATTTTGAAAACGAGGATTCAGTATAATTATGATTCATTGGGTTTTAACATACCGTTTGGACCACAATAAATGATGAATGATTAAGGATATTAAAATTTGAATAATTTTTAGATAATGACGTAATATTTTATAATGGAAAGTTTGGGGATGGTAAAACATGATGCGATGAATCCTAGTTGGATTCATGTAATGATTTCCATGTTTTCCAACTAATGACTATTGTTTTGGGATATTGGACGGATGCTCCACTCCTTAATTTAGGGTAGGCTAGAGGGACAGTCAATGTGCCTCAGTACACTATATTTTTTGGGGGGAAGTACTAATTATCCTAAACCCAATGGTATGTACATGGTGTTCGATATCACTGTTGGTATGGTTGGACACTAATTTCAAAGTCCCCGTGAGATTCATCGACAGATTCAATAGGTTTTCCAACTTGTGGCCTAGTGGTTGGGATGGACAGACATGACATTCTAGATCCTAGTTGGATAATTGTATTGATTCTACTTATTTAACAACATATGAACTCTGTGATACATTTTATGGGTACTAAACTGATGCTCAATGGTAAACTGGATTAAAGTAATGGATAAATGAATACCGTATTGAAAGAAAATTGTATATTTATATGGTTATTAGATAACAAAACATATGGATTTAAAAAAACTAATTAATATATGTTTAGCTATAAATCATTATTACCTTGGTGCTTATTTATTTATTTCACCTTTGATTATCTATATGCACTACAATACAGATTGGCTATTGTTTTAGACACTGTTTGTGGTGGCTTATTGACATTAACTCAAACCCAGGTCAGGCTGCTACGACACTTGGGTACATGAGTAGTTGATACTTGTTTTCTGATATAGGTTTATGAAATGGAAGTGGTGTGATAATGGATAATGGGGTGTTATGACCAATTTGGTACTCAGGCATCTCTTTAGGATCATTTGTGGTTTTAGTGTCAGTGGTTTTATTTTTATGACTGACAACAAATCATGCATTATTATTGTTTTTTATTCTTGTGATTCTGGGTGACTTTTCAAAAAATTTCATTTTTTATGAATTTATGATTCCTATTAGTTTTTATATATATTGGTATTATTTATTCATTCATTTTACTCAAAAAAGTTGTTATTGACACACTATATCTTTATTTAGACTTGTGATGCTAGACAACAGCCATTGGCATACAGGGAGGTGCGCCTTAGGACATGCGACAATCAGCTCAGGGAACTTGTTTTAGTGGTACCAATGTTAGGATGTTATAAGGTGGTATCAGATTAGGTGTGTTCTTTCAAACAATTTGGGGCATGGAATATAAGAGACTAATATATAGTTGGTGCTTAGTACTGAGCTCATGACTAGGTTCCAGTAGCACCATGAATGGGGGAACATCCAAGTTTCCAAGGGTGGGAAATTGATGTTCTATTTAGTTCTTTCATCGTTGATTGATATTTCCACATCGGGTGGTTCAATTGGCTATTATGTCAATGATTTATGGGTTTATATATCTTGGAATGGTATGGAAAGAGAGGGTTTCTATTTTCTTGCATCCAATAAGGCAAATAGGATTGATATGTCATTTGCATAACTCATGTGCATGATATTTGAAACTAAAATAAAGATAATTTTTTTTAAAATGTAGAAGATGGAGAATTTTTAAATATGAATACATGGGTTTTAAACTTTGAATTCTTAATTAAAAAGGGAAATACAAATTGATAGAACCATAATACGTGGGAAATGTGTATCACTAGTGTTGTGATTGGACCCTCTATATGGGTGGCTTGGATAATGATAGTTCCCTATTTTAAGACCTTATTTATGGATCATGAGGCCTTTTCAAATTTTATTTGTTGTTAAATGGATTTTCTTGTTGTACCTTCGGTAGTACTATGAAATTGGGTTTGTGAGATTCTTTCAGTTAATGTGGATGCGTTGAACCTTGTGGTTTGAAAACTTTTGATTTGGGTTTTGGACAATAGAGTTGGGGTTCGAATTGTAGTTAAAATTCTTTTGTGCAGATATATTTATTGTGGAACATATATTAAATTCTCTCTTCTTGAATTAGATGAATTTCTTTGAATGGGGTATGGATTTCCATCCAAGGGAAATGAGTTATCGAGGTTTGATGTGTATGGATTAGAGGGAGAGATAGTGGCCTTTTCTAGAGGTGACTCCAATTTAAGGAGTTGATATCATTTTATCTTTGAGTATGAACTATGAGAGAGGTTGGTCATGTTATTGGTTCTTTTCGGTGCAAGAGGCACAAGTGTATGTTTTGTACCCTAACAGTGGTTCACTGAGAGTGCATCATAGTTCACATTTATTCTAGTAGGTTAAGTGGAAAATTCAGTGGTTTTTGGAAACAGAGTTTGGCCCAAGAGAGGTTAGCCCAATTTTTTAGGTGATTTGGAATGTGATGTTTCATGCATGCTTTGGATATGGAATTGATGCATGATGGGTGCCATCAAATATTGGTAAAGAACATGGGAATGCCATGGTTTCTTTCTTAGAGAAGCTTCTGAGTGATTTTGGTTGGTTATTAGGAAATTTTTGGTATAGGAATAAATGTTTGGATGTCTAACCAATTTATTTTGATGTTGTTTAAATTATTATTTAGTGATGAATTTGGGTAGAAAAGACATTGTTGAAAAATCATGGTTGAAAACTTTTATTATAGAAGTGACACTTGGAGTGGGGTGGTCACATGGTTGTGGTTTTTTGTGTGAAATGAAGAGTTATTGAAAGGGAATGTTGAAAGTTCCTTAGGTATGATGATTTTGATGGAAAAATTGGCATGGTTAGTTGTGTAAGTGGGTGTTTGAGCCTAGTCTGGAAATGTAATGGCTCATGGGGTTTGAGTCGAGTTCAATGAGTGGTCACATTAAACTGCATGAAATCAAGGTTTTCGATGAAGTCCAAATGTGGGCATATTATGGGTAGGAAAGATTCCATTTTTTAGGTCAATAGGTTTCTTGGGATAAGAACCTACCATTTTCAATGTGATCGATGTTGGGATCTCTTATTAATCATGAAAAAATTTGGTTTTGGTTCGGTGCGGTGGATTATTTTTATTTTTTTTGGATTCATTTGGGTTGGAATAGAAGAAATAAAGTAGCATGGTGGCGATAGTGAAATGGGAGTGTTGGTTCAAGACTACTTAGCAGAGATTCGTGTGGTAAGGGAGAGTTTTAGCTGATAAATCCCTTGTAAATTGTGATGGTCGAGTTTAGGTTAGACAATGTGGGTAGGGAATCCCTATAATTTCAATAGGTTAAGGTGTCCTCGTAGTGGTAGGTGACATTAGTGATGGATCAATTATGGTGGTTTCATTAATGATATATTAGTGTACTATTAGATTATATAATATCATTTCCAATACAATTACATCATCTTGAGTACATTGGGAAAGTATTGGATATATTTTGAGCTTCTTAAAAGTTTTCTTTTGGTTAGATGTGGTGCCTTATTAGAGGTTACAGAAAATGTAAGTGAAGTCATGTGTTAGGAGGTGAGCCACTGGCCATTCACAGGTTATCTCCTTGTGATGGATTTTGTGTTGGAAAATAATTTGGGTTCCATTATCATAATCTAGGAGAAAGTGATAGGAAATAGTTCATTTGGTTGCTAAAGTGAGGGAGATATGACAATTGCCCTTTTCAGTGGGTCGGTAGTGGTTAGTGCTTTGGACATGGAGGCTGAAGTTGCTTGAAAGAGGTGGTGAAAATGAAATTCTTAAGGTGTGTAGTGGTGTGTTATCCATTGGAAGTAAAACTATCATGCCAGATGTTTTCAAGTGCATGGAGATCACTGTGGGTGATCAAGGCGACATTGGGGTACACTTAGAAACCAACAAGGTGTGAGTTTGAGTTTTGTAGGGAATTCTAGTATCGAATTAGATGTGGTGGTGGTCGATATGGTCTTTAATGGTCTTTATAGGCATAATAAGGCACGATAGTAGATACTAGGAAATGGATGTTTATTTATAAAATTTAATCGAAAGTCAAGGATAAAATATGGGTGGTATGTTCAGATGGTGGTTGTATATTCTATGTAAGGAGAAATATTGTCCATGTATAATGGAAACTTACATACCATGGAAGTTGGGCGTTTCAGGGTAAATCTTCATGGGATGGTTCGACACAGCTTGGGGGAAATGATAGATGTGGTGAGTTTTAAGCCCTTTCGGTTGATGCTTGAAATAAATATTGAATTTTAGGAATATAAATGTGTTTGAAGAAGTAACAAGTTTCCTTTAGTTTATGTATGAATGAAGGGGGAGTTTCTATTCTAGTTGGTTTCGATGGAATGGATGGATGCCAATGATTGATTGTGGTTTCATGGATGTATGGGAGTAGTGAGGTGGGAAGCACATTAGATATGTTGTGAAAGATTCAGTCATGGTTTTAGTGGTTTTTCCAATGGAGGGAGATAGTAATGACGAAAGATGGTGGTTGTGAATCCATGTATATGGTGGGAATAACCATAGTGTCTAAGTGGTCAATTGATGGAGTGATTAGGGTTACAGGTTGGATGGGTACAGGTAAGTGCTATCTGGGTGTTTCAACTTTGAAAAAGTGCATTGGATACTGTTTTGAATTGTTGAGTGCTTTAAGATGAAGGTTATTATTAGGCTGTGTTATGAATGTTTAGATATGGAAGATGGACATTGATCCATGAGTTATGGACTGATGTAGGTTAGGGGATGTGTTTGGTTAATAGAATGTACCTTCGAGTAAAAGCAAATGTACTGGGCTATTTGTATGGTTGGTGTTGATGATTCTGAGTTGAGGTTCATGCGTCCATTGAGGGTAATTAGGTTGATGTTGTGGATCAAAATGGGAAAATATTTCTGGTGAAGAAAATCTCTTTATTCAGAGTGTATTGATGACATGGTTGTGTTCAAGAGAAAACATGGGAGATAATTGTTGATAAGTGGGCTATGTGACCCAACCAGTTTTCTTTGAGGCTTTGTGATGATAGGAAATACAGCTCGAGGATGGGCTATTATATAGTTGAGAGGTTTTAAGATCCTATCCTATATATAAGATTTTCCCCATATTGAATAATTGTTTTATGGAATGTTTCCCATAAGTAAGATAGGCCTCAAGGGTTTCTCATGGGTTCATGGATTGGAAAAGAAGTAAAAGTGTACAATCTATGAAAATATCATGGTTTGCACCCAGTTAGATGTAACCGTGCACCAGAACCATGAATCTTATAAAAGTGAGTACATAGTTAGGGGAACTGTTCATGGTGGCCTATGAGATCATGCAGCTCAATCTCCCCTTGGATAGCAGTGATCAGAATGTTTTTAAAACTATGTGGGTGGACAGGGAAAATCATTAGGCTCTATTTCCTCTTGGAAATAGAAAATTTCATGATTGGGGAACGGTTTGGAAAACCATACATCCAAAACTTGAGACTCATTAAAATTTTGGGTTTTTACATTCCCCCTACCATTTTTTATCCTTCCACTAATTTATCTACTATTCAACCCCTATAGTCAGGGTGATAAACTAGAATCCTTGTCATCCTCCTTTGGTTCTTCTCCTTCGATTAGCAGGAGTTTAGAAATCCATTGGATTAAAATCAATGATCTAGGTAAGTCATTTTCTTTTTTGCTTCCATTTTCTAGAATATGCATGGTTGAAAATTTTCTCTCCCTATGAATCCCTAAAAAACTATTTTTTTCAATAGATTCTTGGTATTGATGCTAATGGTTTTTTGGTCAATGATTAAGGGATAGGGTTGGATGAGGGGTTGTCTATGAGAATGAGGTGGGCAGTCTATAATATATTTTTTCCCAAAATCTTGATGTTTATATATTTGTTTGTACTTTTACGAAGTTTTTTCTTCACTGTATTTTTTTTGTATTTGGCTAAGAAAAGTAAATTTGGCATTAATGTGAGGCATGAGACCATTCATGGACCCTGTTGGGTTTGTTGATGATTTGACACTGGATGTAGGGATAACCATGGGGTAATTCAAAACCATAAAAATGATGAAATGAATTGGTAAAAGTTGGGATAGTATTATTATCAAATTGAATGGACTGTAATTGTTAATTTGGTATGTGGTAATGGTTAAAAATGAAAAATTAAAATGTTTATATGCTAGCTTTGAGAAATTCCAAACGGTATTTTGAAAATTATTTAAATAATAGGTTTTTTAATATGATCGAGATTTCATTTTCAATGAATGAAAATAATGATTCATATATGCGTAATTTTTCTGAAAAGAGTTATTAAACACAAAGTGGTTAAACAGGGGCTCTTATTTAATTTTCAAATAGTGTTCTAATGGTTTTTTGGGTTTATACCTGTGAAAATTCCATAGTATTTAATTTTAATAAATTGAATGGAATTGATGGCCCTAGTTTGCGTTTCTATTTTTAATGTGAAAGAAACTTTTTGAAGGGTTTTTTGATATTTTAAAATGAAGCGAGTAGTTCTATTAATCCTCATAAAATGATTTACGTGGTGTTTTTTTAAATTTTGAAAAAAATGGTTTGGGTCTTATTTAGATTTATTTGGTTTTAAGGGATGATTGGGAACTTTTTAAATGATGAATGATTGAGGACATTGTAATTTGATAAAATATTTTTTAATGACAGAATGTTTGTTAATGGATGGATGGGGAGGGCCAGACATGACTTGTTGAATCCCGGTTGGATTCATGGACTGATACTCCATGTTTTTTAATCAGTGACTAATGGGTTGAGATATTGAATAAATTCTCCACTCCTCAGTTTTGGGTGGGCTAGAATAATTATCCAGGCCCTCTGGTGCACCATTGTTTTTCTAGGGAAGTATTAGAGATCTAGAACCCATGGTTAAGGACACAGAATCCCATTTCAGGGATGAAATATCTGGACATGTCATTCAATGTCTTGGTTGGATTGATTGACTGATTCTCCATGTTTTCAGACTAGTGACCTAGTGGTTGGGATGGCCAGACAGGTAATTCCATATCTCAGTTGGATACATGAACTGATTCTCCTTGTTTTACAACTTGTGTCCTATGTGATGTTTGATATGGGCACCCATAATGATGCTCTGTTGTGCACCAGATTAACTTTTTGGACAAATAAATTTCCTTGTGAATGAAAATATAGATTTCTATAGGGATGAGATAATGGAACTTATGTATTTAAATGTCTAATTAATAAATTTACAATAGTAGATAATGTTTCCCTTGTTTCTTATTTATTTAATAAACCTTTTATTACCTATACACACTATTTTAAAAATTAGAAATTGCATTAGAAACCATTGGTCATGTCCTACTATGTAGTAATCACACCATGCTCGAACATCCTTGTACATGGGTACCCAAGACGATGCTACGTGGTTTTTGGCATATTTTCATGAAAGAAACCTGGTGGTGGGTTGGAGCATGGTATGTTATTAATGGGTAGGGACTCGAGTTTATGTTTGATATATTTTTTGGTTTTAGTGTTAGTGGTTTTATTTGTATGACTGTTGACGTGTGGTGAATTCATTATATTATTTTATCTTGTGTTGCATACTATCTTATCAGGTTTTGATACATGCTTTCTATTTATTTTTACTTCTAGATATTAATTTTTTTGGTATTATTTTTGTAGTGTTTTTAATAAGATAAGTAACTATAGTCAACCCATTTTTGTCTTTAGTCACACACTGCTTGTCAGTAGCCTCTAGTGTGTGGGGAGGAATGCCTGAGGTCATGTGGAGAACTGACTCAGGGTACCGATTTTAGTGGCACCTGGGTCAATACATTACAATACTAGATTATATCAGTGATGAAGTATGCAAGGAACCAATATATGTATTCAACCATGATTGAGTAATATATGAAAAAAAATTTATTTCTTGGAAATTCTACATTAAAAACTAGTTAAAATGATATTTTACATAAAAAATTATAAAATTTTAAATCAAAAATGAAAATAATTTCAATCATTAAAGAGGATTAAAAAATAAAATTCACACAAAACATCTAATAAATTATTTAGTAGATAACACAAAAACAATAAAAATAAAATCATTTCATTCATAATTGAACATATTGGTTTAATTTTCTATAGTAAATAGGTTTTCTTCATCTTCAACCACTAACACAATATAAAAAATATCAATATCACCAAGAAAAATGAATTAGTATCATATTTTTTATTAGTTTTTTTTACAAAATTATTATATAATTTTATCACCCATATCATATAAATGTCTTTGATTCACATGGATTTTAACACCCCACCCGTTATTTTATCTTTTATATACATAATACACCATTTTATCTTATGAGGAAAATATATATGGATTGTGTTTTTTATAATCACTTGTATTGATTGTTCAATATAAGTTGATAGGAATATACTATAAATTTTTTTTTGTATAATTCTATAAACAATGAGCCAATTTTTTTTAATATTTTAATTGAAAATTATTCATAAATAAATAATTTGATAATGTCAACTAACATTCCATAGTACCCTAACTCTATGAATTTTTTGATGATTTCTTCATTTTTTATTTTCTATCCTTTTTTCACATAATATTTTAAGAAAAATTATGTGATTAATATTTTTTGAATAAAATCTTATAAACATCTTCAAATATCCATGAGAAAAATTTGATACATGAAAAGTCAACTTTATTATCAACTTTCATTATAAATTTAAATGGATATAAAATATTTTTATCAAGAAAAGTTAATTTTCAATATATTATAAATATGTAATTTATAATGGGAATTCATAGCATTCAATCTAATTATAAATACCATTGTTAATTGATTTTGTTAACCCTTTCATAATTCAGGTTTGGATCTGTAGTCAACTCTTCACTTTCATCTCTAGGACATCCATAAAATGATATGAAAATTATAATTTTGTAAAACATTTCTTTATTATTATTTTTATTTAATTTTCATTAGTGAAAATTATAATATTTTATAACTTGATAACATGACATTGGAAAGATTGAAATTTTAATATTGGGAAGAGAATGAATTGAGTAATCATCAATACATATGACATGATTAAATATTATCCCAATCACATCTAAATACATTAAAAAAATGAGAGACCTTGTTTGTACCATTAACATTAAAAAATTGATCCCATTGGTTGATTAATATTTTAAATATAATAATTTATGTGATGTATGCACCTAATTATAAAAATAATGAAATTGAATTAGAAGGGTAAAATAACCTCCCCACAGAAAATTTTCCTTAAAATTAGTTTTTGATGGTTGTCAATCTCAACTGGATATACATTTTTTTGAAAATTCCAGATTAATATGGTGAAAATTTAATATAAAACTACTTATCTTATTTCTGTAACAACATAAAAAATTCTAAATAGAGAAATTGCTCTATCAAAATATGTGAGTCATGATACTTCAATCCATCTATCTTTTAATTATTTATGTTAAAAAAACTTGAATCATTACTGAAATATTTTTTAGGTAAATTTAAATTGTTCAATATTTTTATAAAAATGTATTTTACTTGTTTTTTGTGGAAAAATTTCCAAAATAAAATATCCATTTCTATTTCCCAAAAATCGTGATTTATATTGACTACTTTAACTTCCTTATAAGTAATTTTATGATCCCTTAATTTCCCATTGTCAATTAGTAATATGAGAATCATATTTTCATACATATTATTATTCTATATGAATAACAACAATATTATGATGTATTAAATAAAATTCCTAATATTGAATTCTAGAATTTATAACTTGTTTCATCATTTACTATATTCCAATTACATCTAAAGAGGTTTGTAATATTTTCACGCTTTAGTTAAAATGATGATGTTTCCTATATCTCATATCAAAAATTTATAACTGTGTCATGTTTTTAAAACAAAGCATTTTTTGGTGGAAACAAATCCATTTTTTTAATACATCAATTTCAAATTACTATCAATGTGATGCATCGAGGAGTTAATTATGAATCATTAAACACTATTTTTTTACTATAATTTAATCTTACAGATTCAATAGAAATGACAAACAAGAGAAAATCCAAGTTAATATGAATGTTACAATCTGAAAAATTACATAGTATAAGAATGTCAAAAAATGTTCCCCATTAGATCACAATATGTTTTGAATAATATGGTAATTGATGTATCATATTTTTCTACACCACATTCTTGAAAATACTAGATAACAAGCTAGAGGTGACTATCAACATCATTTCTAGTTATTTTTAATCCTTGAATTCTTATATATATAATGAATATTTCTACTACAAAATATTATTTGGTTATATATTATAAGGGATTAAAAAACTTTCCATATGATATAATTAACAATTAATGTCTTAAAAGAGTAGAATCAATCCACTTCCAAACACAAAATAATATCTTAGGATAATAATACAAATAATGATGTAATGAATTGAAGGAATCCCATGATTTTGATTCTATTAGACGCCATATGAACCCATTATTTTTATTATCCAAAGCATTCCACTTTATGTTATCTACAATTTTATATGAAATAACTAAATTTTGTGATCATGGTTTAAATGGAAAGTAATATAAAAAATTTATAGGAGTTTTTCTTTTTTATAAATTTTCATAAAAATAAATTGATTCAAATATTCATTATTATTTATTTAATTACATTTACTTGTACGAGTTCTCTTATACACTTCTCATCTAAATATTCTTCCTAATATAATCTAAAAATCATTAGAACGATTATATATCAAATTATAATTGAGTCCTTGAATGATGATAAATTTATTAATTTCAAAAAAATTTAATAGGATATTATATTATATAAATGGATCATACCGCAACTCCAATATCTTTGAAATTGTCGTATTTTTTACTCTATATATTAACATGATGTGATAAAACTTCTATAGAAAACATTACATTGAATAAGAGCCATATATTCGAACAATTCATAATTATCCACGTATAATAATTCCTCAAATTAATATTTTTTCTTAGAAGAAGTTATCCTTTATATCATTATCACTATAATAAAAAAAAATTATCAGGTGATATATTGATATATTTATTATTCTGACTTTTAGAGGAGAAACCATCATTTATCTTATTTTTAGTTTCATTATCCCCTGTGTGGTAGGAACATGTAAAATCTAATGAAAAACTGAAATTGAATTTTGTATAATTTTTTGTTCCACATGATCAATACAACATATATATTATATAAGAAATTTCTTCAAAATAATGTGATCATTAGTTTCATTTATCTATATCTATCATTAACAATTACAATTTTTAAATGGATATTTTGATCATATATACATGAATGTATTTTAAATAGAAAAATAAAAATCTATCCTTTAAAATTTTAATATACCACTTTGTGTTTTGGGGTAAAGCAACTAAAATTTTCTCAACATAAAAACTTCTATGAGGAAAAAAATAAAACAGTAGTATTCTTAATTTTGAATTAATTTTTATTTTTTTAATTTTTTATATTATATAATAAAATTAAATTGGATATGTGTGGAATTCTAAGTTTCACATGATAGTGACTTAGACAGTGCAAGGAATTCATATTTTTTTAGTTTAGTATTATTTTTTTGGACAACATTTTTACTAAATGTTGTTTTCTCATAGTTTCATTATGAATTATAAGTTTTTCTAAAGAATATAAGATTTTTAATGGAGAATTTTAAATTTTTTAATTCATCCAATGAAGTGTATAAAATTGAGTACAAACATCATCAATATATAAAACATTATGAGTTTCCTTTGGGGTGAGATTTGGTGTCATGACCCATACTCTGGGGCACATGTCGTGACTATCCCAATCCCTCCTTCAATAGGCTACATGGTGGAGACTAACACTGAAAAGGCGTGTCCCTATAACGGAAAGTCATTTCCCTTAAACCTGTATAAACACACAAATCCAAGAGTATAGCAAGAGGAAACCACAAAATAAACTGCTGTTGTAAAAAGTGTGATGAAAGTAAAGGGGCTAGAATAAAATCCCAACTGGAAAGTACATGTACAATTGAAAAGAGAAAAAAAGCTTCTGGATTATCCACTGAGGATCCTACCTGAAGGGTAGGAACAGCTCACAATCCATAGTCATTGCAGCACGTCACGTAAAAGTTCTACCTCCGAGCACCATCTCATCCCGGCACACTCAGCCTCGATCAACGATATCATTCATCTACACAAGACACAACAAGGTGCGAGCATATCCGATGTAGGGGTGACAATAATGATACTCAGTAGGGACCTTGAGACCCCCGATGTTCTCCTATATTTCCACAAAAGAAAAACAACAAAGGAAGACCTCAACCACAAATCCCAAAGAAGTCAAAAAATATACTTAGGTATATTCCCATTCATATACCTAAGATATCAAGATATACCTGCCTCAAATACGAGGGAAGGATATCACAAATGTTAAACTGTGATGGTAACACCATGAAGGTAAAATTACCACATAGGTAATACCAAGAAGATAACACCATAAAGGTAATAGTACCACGTAGGTAACACCATGAAGATAAAACCGCGAAGGTAAAATTACCTCACCGGTAACACCATGATGATAACACCATGAAGGTGAAGGTACCACAAAGGTAACACCACGAAGGTAAAAGATTCAACTCACACCAGGTATATAAGTAAGGCATAGAAATACATATGATTAGTAGAGAAGATATATCATCATATTCTATTTAAAGGAACTCTTTCTGACCATATAAAGTCTGACTCACATAGGATCGATAGGTACTAACCCCCCACAATGACCCACACAGGATCTGACCCGCAGAGGATCGGTATGCGCTGACCCACACAAGATCGCTGAGCATTGACCCACATAAGATCTGACCCACACAAGATCGGTATGAACTGGCCCACATACGATTGCTGAGTATTGAACCACACAGGATCTAACCCACACAGGATCGGTAAGTTCTGACCCACATAGGATCACTCGGTACTATCCTCTGTAAGATCTGCCTCCAACCTCCGCCTCACTACCAGCCACTAGATTCCCACTCATAGCACACTTTATTTTTGGATAACCGCTCCTCAATCAATCAGTTATAACACAACCACCACAAATTTCCAATAAGAAGTATCCCAAAAGACCTCCATGTTGTAAGGGTTCTAACGCGACAGACAATGTGCCAATCAGACGCCCTGTCTGTAACTTTTAAGCGTTTTAGTTCTGAGGGCCTGGTTGGATTCGGGTTGGATCCAACTCAACCACACATAATCATTCTCCAAAACCCATGTGGATTGTAACAAAAGGACTACCTCATGTTAAGGGTTCTGGAGCTATAGACGGTTTGTCAAATGGATGCTCGGTCTGTTAGTTACACCCCTTTTCTGTGAAACGAGGGTGATCATACATTGGTCTGGGCTGCCTCAGTCGGGCCCACCAGAATATAGAAAAGGAAAAGATTCCAAAAAGGGATCCCAATGCCACTGAAGACATATCTAATGGACACCTAGTTCTTCAGTTATATGGATTTTTTATTCATGGGGTAGTTGGGTCTGGGCCCGGTCCGACTCAGTCAGGTCGGCTTGACGCAACTGGTCTCATGGTCTACCTGACCCCACTCTGGTCCAGCACGCTATGGGTCAGCCCAGTTTACGAGGTCCATCCCATTGGGTTTGGCCCAATTTGTTATATGGTCTTGGGCTGATGTTGGCCCAGCTCATCAGGTGGGGCTCGGCCCACTCGCTTGGGCCCACCAGGCCACGGGTCCGGCCCGCTAGACTATGGATACAGTCTACTTGGTTGGCCTGCTTCCAGCCCAGTCTTCCAGAAGGCGGTCCCGTCTTCCCAACTGGCCTGGCAGGTGAGGGGTAGTTTCGGCCAACTAGTGGCGTGTTGCCCTACCATGTAATAGTTGGCCATTTTGGCCCACCAGGAGTCCTCCCACCTGGTGAGGCACAGGGCCGCACTACTCCACACTTGCCTTGGCCCACTAGTCGGGGCTATAGCCACTGACGGCGTCTGTGGGCACTTCCCCTTATCCCGCACGACTGGATTAGGCCGGCCGCCTCCAGCCTCCGTGGTACGCCATCGTGCGCCGCCCTCCACCACCCACAACCGGTTGCTACAAGTCTCTTCTAGCCACCACCAACTTGGTGCACCAGCGGTTCAACAGTTTATTCCATGGTACTAACTTTTTCATACTGTCGTCACATTGAGGAAAAGATCCCCGAAGAATGCAACATAAACTAATCAGAGGGGGGTATGGGCCTTGTTCATTTTTCCCACACTTTACTCGTTAATATGATAACGAATATAAGCACGGATAAGATCAAATATGAACTTCAAACAAACCCCTTACATCGATGTCGTTGGATAACACCATCAATTGAGGAAGAGTCTGTATTCTTCATCCCCGCAATAAGCCTCCAACGTTGTCACTCAAACATCATCTTTTAGTTCGTGATTCGGTGTCACTCATCACTTCCCACTAGAACCGGCTCTGTCCTCAAAGAGAATGGAGTCACGAAACATTACCCTTACTTCGTCGCTTGGGTAAGTCATGCCAATACCTCTCTTCATGCTCCATATAAATAGGAGATGGGGAGTGTATGTAACGCCATTGGAATTTAATGGGGGTTCATTTAATAGGAACCTTCATAATTCCAATGGCACTATTATGAAGGATTTGCAGAGTCAAACAATTTAATGGCTTGACCCGTCATTGGTCCCAACACAACCACTTTTCCATTGGAGGAAAAGAAAATAATAATATAACAATGTTATTTTATTATTCTTTTAAAAAGTCCAAAATCTTTTTTTTCTCTAGACATACTATGGTAGAAGTGAATCCTCCATTAAGAAAATCCCAGTGCTGCAAATTCAACGGTGCCCTCAGATTTTTAATCTGATCACCAGTTCAAAAGGTAGAAAATGCTACCTGTGCGTTTACTAAATGTACCTAAATAAAAGTTTTGAAATTCATTCCGGGCACAACGGGCCTCAAAATCACACATCATCAGTTTTCACAAACTTTTAATAATTCCATATAATTAAAAAACAAACATGGAAAATATGGGTCTTTACATTCTCCTCACCTTAGGGATTTTCATCCCCAAAAGCCACAATATAGACTAAGGAAACAAATGGGGGTACTGAGCATGAATCTGAGCCTCCTGCTCCCATGAGATCTCTTGGAGGTTCTTGTGCTCCCAGCGAACACACATCGGTGGTATCAATCATCCACAAAAGACCAGCTCCTGTAGATCATCAATTTCCACTGGAACCTCCATAAATGTTGCCCCATCATCAATGTCTAGCTCTCCATGGTTGATGACATGATATGGGACATTCAGATATCTCCTCAACTGGGATATGTGGAAGACGTCGTGCACCCTCTCCAACTGGGGTGGTAGTGCAAAGAGATATTCTACATCATCAATCCGTTGATGTATCAGAAAAGGTCTGATTAACCTTGGTGAGAGTTTGCTGACTCAGCCAAATCTCCACAAAAGTCGGTGAGGTGAGACCCATAGGAAGACACGATCTCCCTCCTCAAACTCTAAGGGCATCAGTCTCCTATCAGAATAAGAATTCTATCTGCTCTATACAGTATTCATCCACTCCTGGATGATCTACACCTTCTCAATGGTATCCTGTACCTACTATGGTCCCATAAGTGCTGACTCTCCTGGGTCAATCCAGTATAGAGGTGATCTGCAAGGTCGACCATATAAGGCCAAGAATGGTGACATACCGATGGTGGCATGATAGCTGCTGTTGTATGCGAACTACACCACGGGAAAGTGATCCTCCTAACTGTGGAAAAATGTAGGATTAAAGCACATAGAATGTCCTACAGTGTCTGAATGGTCCACTCCATCTGACCATCCATCTGTGGATGAAAGGCGGTGCTCAAACATAGTTGAGTCTCGAACACCTCCTGTAATCCCTTCCAAAACCAGAATGTAAAACATGCATCACGGCCAGATATGATCATCAATGGAACCCCTTGAAGTCATACAATATCCTGTATGTAGAGGCATCCCCTTCCCTCTACTGATCCCTGCTCTCGAAAGGGTAAGAAGTTAGCCAACATGGTGAGTCAGTCAACGATCACCCAGATTTAATTATGTCTCCTAGACATAAGTGGAATCCTTGTCACAAATTCCATGGAGATACCATCCCACTTCCACTATAACACCTCTAGTGGCTGTGATAAGCCTGCTGGAATGTGATGCTTGGCCTTCACTTGCTGACAAGTGAGGCATCATAAAACAAACTCTTCCACTGCCTCCATAATCCTTGGCCACCAGTGATAACGCCATAGGTCCTGGTACATCTTCACCACACCAAGATTTACTGCCAGAGGGGATATACGAAACTCCCTCAACAGCACCTCCCGTAGTGCCACTGGTACCATGGTGAGTCCACTAAAGAGGATTAAGTGCTCCCCACCTTCAGAAAATCCATCAGGTTCATGTCCTATGGATATCTGAGCATGTCATTACACACTGTCAATGTCCCCAAGCTATGCCTCCCGAAATCACAAAAGAAGTGGGGGAGTGACAATCATTGACTGGTGGTAAGATGATCAATCTCTATCCACATAGGATATCTGCCACGCGGCTAACTGATCTGTCACCTCACTTAGAAACTGTAGATGAGACCTCCTACTGAGTGCGTCTGCCACTATGTTCCCCTTCCCATATGTATAGACTATCTCAAAGTCATAGTCCTGGAGGACCTCTATCCATCATCATTGTTTCAGGTTATGGTCCTTCTATGAGAAGATATACCTGAGACTCTTGTGATCAGAGTTGACTATAAAACATTTTCCCATCAAGTAATGTCGCCACATCTTCAAGGTGAAGACCACCCCTGCTAACTCCGGGTCATGGGTTGCATAGTTCTTCTCATGCTATCTCAGGTGCCGAGAGCCATACACAATCACTGCTCACTCCTGCATCAGGACACATCCAAGTCCATCCCCCGATGTGTCGCAATAGACTACATACCCAACATTGTCTTCTAGTAGCCTCAAGATGGGGGCACGCGTCAGTCTCTTTCTCAGCACCAGAAAACTGTTCTAGCATCTCTCTGTCCACACGAATGGTTGTCCCTTCTTTGTCAATGCTGAAAATTTTTCTACAACTCTAGAAAAGTTGGGTATGAATCTATGGTAGTACCCAGCCAACACTATGAAACTACGTACCTTGTTCACAATCCTTGGTGGATCCCAAGATAGCATAGCCTCTATCTTTGTCGGATCTACTATAACTCCAACCTCGGAGATAACATGTCATAGAAAGTGAACCTCTTGTATCCTGAAATGGAACTTTGAGAGCTTACCATAAATCAGGTGCTCTGAGAGTGTATCCAAAACTATCGGTAAATGATTGGCATGATCCTCCTCCATCCCAGAGTACATCAAGATGTAGTCAATGAAGACCACCACAAATTGATCGAGGTATGTCTAGAAGATCCTGTTCATGAGTCCCATGAACACTGCAGTGGTGTTGGTTATGCCGAATGTAATTACCGAGAATTCCTCATGTCCATACCGACATCTAAAGGTCGTCTTCTACACATCCTCATCTCAAACCCGGAGCTGATGATGGCTAGATCTGAGGTCTATCTTTGAAAATCATCGATCTCCCTTTAGCCAATAAAAAGATCATCAATCCTTGGAAGTGGATACATGTTCTTCACAATCACCTGGTTCAGGCACTGATAATAAACATAGAGTCTCAAACTCCCATATTCCTTCTTGGAGAACAATATCGGGGCTGCCCATGGAGAAAAACTGAGCCTTATGATCCCCTTTCTCTGTAAGTCCTCTAACTATACCTGTATCTCACGAAGCTCCACGTGAGCTATCCGATATACTAGTGTAGATATCAGTGTCATCCCAGGGCATAGGTCAATGTGAAATTATACCTCTCTATGTGGAGGTAGTCCCAGAACATCCTCGGGAAAGACATCGACACACAAGTCCTCAACTATAGGATAGCTCGGACTCTCAACATCAGCAGCGGAAAAGGAAATGCTAGCCAACTAATATGTGATCGGCTGCACCCTCATCTGGGAAAGTCCATTCTATGCTGCAAAGGTTCCCTTCTTGCCAGTGAAGGAAAACCTGGTCCATTCCACGCGGACACGCCTCACATTGCGCCGAATACAGTCAATCTGAGCATTGACTGTGGATAACCAGTTCATTCCAAAGATGATGTTGTAAGGCCTCGATGCCGCTACTAGAAGATCCCAACAAAAGATCTCTCCTCATAGAGTAATCTCACTCTTCCACCACCAGTGTTTAATCATTGAATCCCTTCCCATAAGATTCTCTAGCCTTAAGGATCGAGCCAACAGCTTCTTTAGAATATCCATGATCCAAATGAGGGTCGTGAAGATAAAAGAGTGACTGGAACCTATGTCTATAAGTACTATAACTAGGGTGTAATAGACACAAATAATACCTCTAATCATCTCCAGAGCACCGTGGTCATAGGCCTCAGCTTCTTGGAGCTATGATCATCCATGTCCTCCTGCTCCCTATGGTCGGGGTGGACCACCTAGAGGTGGTGGTGGAAGAACCTCTTATCACCACCCACCACCTCACTAAAAAAATAGTACATTAGAGGGGTGTTATTTAGAGGGGGTTTTGAACAACCCCCTCTAAATTTATTTTCTATAACATTAGAGGGGGTTGTGCACAACCCCCTCTAATCATCAAATTTAGAGGGGGTTCACAACACCCTCTAAAATTTAAGCATTTTTTTAATATGTAGTTGGATTTTAAAGACAATTATGTTAAAATTGTCACTACTTTAATAATTAGTGGCGTTATATATTTAGTTACAGGCACTATATATACGGTTAGAGGCACTATATATATATTCAATTGGATTTTAGAGACGATTATGTTAAAACCGTCAATAATTTAATAATTAGTGGTGTTATATATTTAGTTACGAGCACTATATATTCAGTTAAAGGTGCTATATATATATTCAGTTGGATTTTAGAGGGGTTATATATGTTTGTGTGTTTGTGTGTGTGTTATATGGATTTTTTTTAGAAAATAGTGGGGGTTCACAACCCCCTCTAATTTAAGATATTAGAGGGATTGTGAACCCCTACTATTTTCTTAAAAAAATCATAATATATATATAGTATATATTGTATACCTATATGAATGTATTTATAAATTTTATAATATATTATATTCATATAAATATGTCATACATATATATTAGTTATGTGTGTATAAATATAATATGTATATATATATTTGCGTAATATATTTGGGTAATATATATATATATATATAATATACGTGTACTCAAATAAATATAAACAATTATGACTAAATATATAAATACAAATTTCTGTTTGTGTGTGTTTGATATAAATGTATTTATAAATATATTCATACATAATTTTAATTAAATATATGAAAAAATATATAATTTATAGAGGTGTGCAGAATATATATATATATACATATATATATATATATATTTATATAAATATAGATACATGTTATTTATTTAATTTATTTAAATATATTGTGCAAATAATGATTATCTTAATAAACTTATTAATATATAGAAATACAATAATATATACATTATATGTGTAAATTTGTTAATATATGTATATTTATTAATATATATGCTTATTTTAATAAACTTATTATATGTATTTATATATATTGTATTAATAATGATTATTTTAATAAACTTATTAATATATATAAATACAATAATATATAAATTATATGTGTAAATTTGTTAATATTCATATGTTTATTAATATATATTCATATTTTAATAAACTTATTATTTGTATTTAAATATATTATGAAAATAATTAATATTCTAATAAACTTATAAATATATATTAATAGAAAAATATATTCTATATAAAACAAAAAGATAATCAGTGTAGTGGTTTAGGCGCGACCTATATAACAGGGAGATTGCGGTTCGAATCCTTCCAGAACTATATATTATATTTTCGAACCGCTCTGAAGATCGGGGAGACCGGGATACCGGGCTGGACAACAGAGACATGGGGGACGGGACAAACGCGGACTAGAGGACCTAGGGATAGACACCGGACACATAGGGGACCGACACGGGATAGGAGGACCTGGGGACAGACACCGGACACATAAACAAGTGGACCTGGGGATAGGGACAGACACCGGATGACATAGAGGGTCCCGACATCGGGACACACGCAACACACAAGACCTAGGGACATACACTGGACACACAGACAGGAGGACCTGGGGATAGGGGCAGACACTGGGACACACCAACACACAGGGGCAGACACAGGGACACCCAACATGACCTAGGGAAAGACACCGGGAAACACACCACGCACAGGGAATACACAGACAACAGGGGGAATTAAAGAGAGAACATGCACGGGGGGGGGGACCATTCACACCGGGTGAATTATTCTAAAAAAATATTCATTAGGGGTGGTTGTGTAAAACTGCCTATAATTCAATCAATAATTAGGGGAGGTTTTAAACCGCCCCAAATGCCTCTATTAGTGGCGGTTGGAGTTCTAACCTTCTCTAATGAAAACTATTTGTGGTACATTTTGGATAACATTAGAGGGGGTTCAAACCCCCTCTAATGTAACCACCGGTAAAATCCCCACGCATTTACCAGTGCTTCCTCATAACCGCCTCTACTAATAGTAGGTGGGCAAATTAGTGGCGGTTCCTCCTAACTGCTACTAATGTCTTTTGAAGGGGTTATAACCCCTTCTGAAGTCAAAAATAACCCCTTCTACAGGGGTCATTTTTTTGTAGTGCCTATTGCATGGCCACCTCCTCCGCATTGTCTTCCGCCCTACAAACCTCCATTATCAAACCACTACCTCTTCCTTGGTGGTATCTCGACCATCATCTGGTCATCTGTATGATGGGTTGAGCAGTCTCGATCCATGTGACTCTACCCACCGCACAAGTAGCATTTCCTGATCCTCAAGTGTCCTCATTTATCCCGTGAGCCCCTCACCACTTACCATATATCCTGAGGTCATCCACCAGAAGGTCTGGCCCGCTTGGGCCCATGTGTCATCCATCTACTGCCTGCTATGGATGAATCTACAACCTGATGTCTGATGGCGTCTCTCGTTGTCCGTGCCTACACAGCTAGAAGTTTCTCCACCAAAAGTGCTTTCTCTAGCACCCCAACCTGTGTCGGAATGATGAGAGATATCGTTGATGCTTTGATCTCTTGTCGAAGACCCTTATAGAAGGTTCATTCCCTAATGAAAGGGTCACATACCATGTTAGGGGAGTAGTGGGAGAGATCAGTGATCCTCGCTGAGTACTGGGCCACGAACATGCCGCCCTGTTGTAAGTGCAGCAACTCTTGAATACTCCCTGGGCATAGAGTTGCTCGGATGAACTCTGCCCTAAAAAGGCCCTTGAAGTCCACCCAGTTGCGGGTCGCCTCGTCGTGTAACTGGAGTGTTAGACTCCACCATCTCCTAGTTTCCTCCTTGAAGAGACTGAAAACAATGATTACCATCAGATCAGCAATTTCCCAAATAAGGGAAAAACACTAGCCAGAACCTCCAACCAGTCCTGAGCTACTTGAAGATCCGTCTCACCTCAAAACCTATGAGCTCTCTACCACTGAAACACATGAAACGTGCTCAGTCGACGTGCATCCTCTTATGGTGGGGCTGGTGGAATCTGTTTCCTAATTGGTGGTGGTGCTACTTGTGCACCACCCGATAGTATTATCACTATAAGAGGACCCTGCACCAGAGCCTCATCGCTCGGTGGGCTGTCATCATGTACTATCTCGGGAATCCTGGTTGTCTGTCTATGTGGCAGCATCCTAAAAGTAAACTGGTGTGCCACTGTCAATAAGTTATACCTGGTGAGATAACTCAATAAAATCATAATAAAAACATTTCAAAAAACACACGCAATCAGTTCTTTCGTGCACCGAGTCAGAAATCAGAATTCAGGGTCCTGGTGTATGGATACATCATCTGCCGCACCAACACTAGACTCCCTGAATTGAAAACCACATTCAAAACACTTAACACTATTTCTACATTGAAAAGATCAGATTCCTATTATTTCGTAGGACCGAGTCCTTTGATACCACTTTGTCACGACCCGTACCCCAGGGCCCGTGCTGTGACTACCCCAAGCCTGCCTTCCATTGGCCAGGGGCTGGTGACTATCACTAGAAAGGAGTGTCCCTATAAAGAGAAGGCATTCCTTTTAAAGCTATAAATAAACACAAATCCAAGAGTATAACAAGAGGCAACCACGAAGTTAACTGATATTGTAAAAATTATGCTGAAAGTAAAGGGGTTGGAATACAAGCCCAACTAGAAAGTACATGTAATAACCCGAAATTTTGAATAAATCTTGTTTCCTAATTTTATGTGTTATTTTATTTTATTTTTATACTCAACAAAAATGTTTCATTTGATAACATGAGTATAATTAAAATGATACTGTTTGTTTTTGACTGTTATATGACCATTGGTCAATATGACCACTGGAAACTAAACCTTTTGATTATTGTCTCTAAATACAAGTAATCTTGGTTAATTAATATAGAAAGAAGATTCGATGGCCTCACCCAGTAGTATTGGACCAATCGAAGCCCATCTAACAGAACTTGGGAAGGAGGTAGCACCACTAGGCTTTGCTCTGGACCAAACCCAAGCTGAACTTCATCGTATAATGCTAGAACGGGATCGCCTTCGTGAGAAGTTCAAACTGATAGAAATTACTACTCGTGCGATGTTGGCCGAGTCTCCCTCAGATTCTCTCACCTTAGCACACCTTACACTTAGGTCCTATGCTGGTGTGATAAGGGGATATGTAAGGAGACCGTAACTGCCTTGTGTAATCCTTTGTTTTAAATAAAAATTGGGATTTCTTCTTATGATGAAGTTTATGAATTTTCAAATGACCGGATAAATATAGTATGCATATTTTTGATGAATTTTAGAAAAAGGATATTTTAAAAAATGGTTGTGTAAACCTTAAATAATTAAAAATGTTTAATGATTTTCGAAAAATGGTCTTCTACAATTATGTTCAGTACGAAATTTAGAGTCTAATAAGATCAACTTAATTTTTGATGAATAGTAAATTATGAATAGTGATTTTATGATTAGGATTAGTAATGTGTCCAAATGGATTAGTAATCTCACTTAAAGAAAGTATTAATATAATCTAGGCACCTTGATTAAGTAATGTGATTCAATAAAATGGTTAAATAACGGTTTCATAAATTATTATTCAAGCATTAGTTTTTTCAGGTGAATAGTGTTTTTTAATTAAAAATTTAAATAAAAATATTTAGATAATAATTTTTATAAAACGGATTTCATTTTTGAACTCAGACCACCGATATTATGCTATGGTAATTTTAGGGGTTTTTTCTGAAAAAACATGAATTTTCGGTGAATAGTGTTTTTATTTAAAAATTAAATTAAAAATATTTAGAAAATTATTTTTATAAAATGGAGTTCATATTTATAATCAGAGCGTTGATATTTGGTTAAGGTGAAATTTTGGGATTATTCTGAGAAAGTTGAATTTTCGATGAATAGTGAAAATACAGTTTTTAAGTTACGAGTGTTTAATGACATCATTAAATGATGTATTAAGTTTGTAATCATTATGTTCGAATTATGAATAGTGAGATAAGGTATGAGGTGTCCCAAGTGTCCAATACCATGGGAAAATACCATGGGCAAGCCCATGGTTTTGCCAAAACTACTAATGAGGTGTCCCTTTGCCATTAATGCCTTGTCCCCTCACTTTCCCTATAAATACCAAGCCATCCTCTCATCCATTCGACTCCCCACTCTCCCCCAACGATGTTCTGGTCTCATTACCTCCCAAGGAGTCCTCCCATGGTGCCCCCAAGCCCTCAAAGTCCCAACCTTTGAGTTTTAAGAGTTATGTTTTAAGGTAAGGGATCCGACCTCTCTCTTTCATTTCAAGTAATCTCTTTTATGTCATTCCTTTTATGCTCCATGTTCTTATGTTGGAGGATGTTCTTTTATACTCCTCTTACTGCCATTTTCATGTTCATATAATGAGAGATCCCCTATTACTCTCATTATTTCGTTTTATGATGTTTTAAGTGGCGCCGTTAGGCTGCCGAAATTTTTGTAACAGATTCTTTCTCCCTTCTCATTTTTCAAGATCTATTTTCATGTAAATTATTTCAAGTTCCTTTTTATTATGTTGGGGTATGATCTCTAAATTTATCATACTGATCTTTTATGATAATATTATGAGATACCCCATTTGATCTCTTCAATTCAGTATTTTGAAGTTTTAAGTGGCGCCGTTAGGTTGCCGAATTTGTAAGTGGTTCTTCACCCTTCTCGTTTTGAAGTTCTACTTTCATGTCAATTATTTCAAGTTACTTTTTGTTATGTTGGGGTATGATCTATATATCTATCATACTGGACTCTTATTTTCATATGATGAGAGACCCCATTTGATATCTTCAATTCAGTATTTTGAAGTTTTAAGTGGCGTCGTTAGGCTGCCGAATTTTTTAGGAGATTCTTTCACCCTTCTCATTCTTTTCAAAATTCTACTTTCATGTCAAGCCTTTCAAGTTCATTTTTAATTATGTTGGGGAATTATCTCTATATTTATCATACTGAACTCTTATGTTCATATGATTAGAGACCCTATTCGATCTTTTCAAATCATTTTGTTTGAATTTTAAGTAACATCGTTAGGCTACCGAACTTTCATAAGAGAAATCTAATTTTTTTCTTCCTTCCATGTTTTTCATTTCAAATGGTATGTCATTTAAATTTCATTAACATGATCATGTATCCTTATTATTCTGTCCATATACTGTTTTATGGGTCATTTATGAATGTTTGACCCATTTTCCCTCTCTTTTTAGTGTCTTCTAAAACCTCGTAACATAGTCGTTATGCTGCAGAATTTCTGTCTCAAAATGTCTCTCTCTTTTTCTAAAGTTATTTTATATTATTAAGTGAATACTCAAAGCTCTTTCTTCAAAAGGGGTATTCACATATATACCAAAATTTTCTATTTTAAATTATGGGATTTACATACATGAGACCCACCTTCCTTTTCTGTGGGTTTTAAAGTGACGTAAAGATCATGTCTTTAAAGCAGTTTTTAAAACATTATGATTACGAAATTAAACACATTTATTTTGTGCTATATGGGTTCTTTATGAAATGTTTGATGATGATATATGTGGCTCACATGATAATAAAGGCAAATTTAAGGGTGCGCCCTGATAGCGCTCCAATGCATTGGGTAATGATGTAACCACTAGAGATTACAATTTTCACGATACCTTGGTGAATAACCTTGGTAATTTTCAAATGACACCTTGGGGACGGACCTTGGTGATATGTTCATGATTGTCTATGTTAAATGATGTAGCCACATTTTCAAGTTATGAAAAATGTTATTTTTATTATGATATGCCTCTTTATTTCATTCTCATGCCTTAAAGTTCTTTTTCATGACCTTATTGAAGTATCTCAAGTTCTCATGTAAAATGTTTCTCTTGTTTTCCTTACTGGGATTTTTGCTCACCCTTTCTTTTGATGTATGCTCCCAGGTTAGGTGATGCAGTAATGAACCTAGGATGAACATGAGGAGAAGCCTTTCAAGTGTTTTAGAAGAATGTTTTATGTTTTCATGTTTAAAGTTCCTGGTTTCCAAGACACTAAACCTTAAAGATCCTCGGTTTTGTAAAATGCAATGAATGTTTATGTGATAAAGAGGCGGGATTTTATAGTTGGTATCAAAGGATGGTTTAGTTATTTGTGGAAATTAGGATATGAAAACTTTAGGAAGAATCCTATAGAAAAGTTTATATATAGGAAATCTTCCTGGTATTTTGGTGAGTATTGAGTAATGGGTTGCCAAGCAAATACATCCCTGTCTGGATACGAGCAGGTAGAGGTGGCTCTGGAACAGATGTACATAGGGGTAAAACCCGAAAACACCGCTTTGAGCTAGACTCAAACGGGAACTGGTACACGACAACGGGCCTTGCTGCACTCTTGGTTATGACACTCCCCGGGGGATATGCTTTGGTAAATTCATAAGCTTAGTATGAACCATAGTTAAAGGAACAAAGATAAAATAAAATAAAGATTCACATAAGAATATATGATCATGGATAACCTAGATTGGAACCTAGGGGATAACATGTTAGGATATACCTTTATTCTACATGTTTATCCTTTTATGCTTAAAGTTTCCTTTTCATGATTATTAGCTAAGTAAATAAGCCCCTAATTATAGTTTCTTTTCTTAGTTAATGGCGGGAAATGGAAGAACATGTCCCAAAAACCAATGTGATAGGAAATGTGATGATTTTCGTATTAATATGAAAGAGGTGATTAGGGGATTAAAAGATGATTATTATTTTGGAATATGTTCACTATTTTAGGGACCCTATATGATCGAGGTAAATAGATTACTACGGTATTTTCATTGAGGTGTAAGGTTGACTTATATTTTGAAGAATCGATGAATTTATGGTGGACTTATAGTAATTTAGGTTACTTATGGGAATGATTAACCTACCTTGGGTAAAATATGTTTAGTTTAGATAATTTTGTTATAAGATGTTTGGAGTGGTTGATGTTGTTTGGAGATGAACAATGAAGTTTATTTTTGAAGACTATGTTATCAAATCCTTTTTGTATTTGGGTTTCAATCTTAGTTTGGTTAATTTTGAGGAATTTTAAGGACCGCTATTTATGGGATGGTCTATGATGAACTTTGGGTATTACCATGGAACATTGAAGATTTAAAATTAGTTTACATTCCTATGGGATTCTTCCTTTTTGAAGAGTTGTTTAACCTTACCCTTTCTGTTTTTGGGATAATGTTTAAAGATAGAAGAAATATATAGTTAATCTTTTGTGGATTATGTGATTCTCTAGAAGATGATTATTGTGTTTTGATGAGACCAAGTAGTTTTGAATGCTCATCGTTTGGGAGAAAAGATTAGTTTTGGTAGAAACTTATTAAAGGGTGAAACTATACATGAAGGTATATATATTTCCTTATGTTTTTGTTCTATGTTGTAAGTGAATTCCTCAAAATTATGAAAAGGAACGTAAAACAAAAACGTTGTTGGTTTACGTTTCCTACTAGGTAATCAAAGATCGTTTACACACATCATAAGTTTGGGATTTTATTATGGTTAACTTTCTCCTAATCATGTTCTCTATCACTCTCCCTCAGAACTTGACCCTTTGTTTTCTCCTCCATGTCCATGTTTTCCTACATGGAATCCTAGTGTGGGCTAACTCGGGTGACCTTCGTACTTCCCTTTCTTTCTTTTAAAGTAATAGTTTTACTGACTCCTTTTCCGATGTGGGACTTTCAATGAAATTTCAAAACCTAATTTTTAAAAAAATTGCGAGGACGCAATTTCTTAAGGGGGGAAGATTGTAACAACCCGAAATTTTGAATAAATCTTGTTTCCTAATTTTATGTGTTATTTTATTTTATTTTTATACTCAACAAAAATGTTTCATTTGATAACATGAGTATAATTAAAATGATACTGTTGGTTTTTGACTATTATATGACCATTGGTCAATATGACCACTAGAAACTAAACGTTTTGATTATTGTCTCTAAATACAAGTAATCTTGGTTAATTAATATAGAAAGAAGATTCGATGGCCTCACCCAGTAGTCTTGGACCAATCGAAACCCATCTAACAGAACTTAGGAAGGAGGTAGCACCACTAGGCTTTGCTCTGGACCAAACCCAAGCTGAAATTCATCGTATAAAGCTAGAACGGGATCGCCTTCGTGAGAAGTTCAAACTGATAGAAATTACTACTCGTGCGATGTTGGCCGAGCCTCCCTCAGATTCTCTCACCTTAGCACACCTTACACTTAGGTCCTATGCTGGTGTGATAAGGGGCTATGTAAGGAGACCGTAACTGCCTTGTGTAATCCTTTGTTTTAAATAAAAATTGGGATTTCTTCTTATGATGAAGATTATGAATTTTCAAATGACCGGATAAATATAGTATGCATATTTTTGATGAATTTTAGAAAAATGATATTTTAAAAAATGGTTGTGTAAACCTTAAATAATTAAAAATGTGTAATGATTTTCGAAAAATGGTCTTCTACAATTATGTTTAGTACGAAATTTAGAGTCTAATAAGATCAACTTAATTTTTGATGAATAGTAAATTAGGAATAGTGATTTTATGATTAGGATTAGTAATGTGTCCAAATGGATTAGTAATCTCACTTAAATAAAGTATTAATATAATCTAGGCACCTTGATTAAGTAATGTGATTCAATAAAATGGTTAAATAACAGTTTCATAAATTATTATTCAAGTATTAGTTTTTTCAGGTGAATAGTGTTTTTTAATTAAAAATTTAATTAAAAATATTTAGATAATTTTTTTATAAAACGGATTTCATTTTTGAACTCAAAGCACCGATATTATGCTATGGTAATTTTTGGGGTTTTTTCTGAAAAAAATGAATTTTCGGTGAATAGTGTTTTTATTTAAAAATTAAATTAAAAATATTTAGAAAATTATTTTAATAAAATGGAGTTCATATTTATAATCAGAGCGTTGATATTTGGTTAAGGTGAAATTTTGGGATTATTCTGAGAAAGTTGAATTTTCGATGAATAGTGAAAATACAGTTTTTAAGTTACGGGTGTTTAATGACATCATTAAATGATGTATTAAGTTTGTAATCAATATGTTCGAATTATGAATAGTGAGATAAGGTTTGAGGTGTCCCATGGGGCCAATACCATGGGAACATACCATGGGAAAGACCATGGTTTTTCCAAAACCACTAATGAGGTGTCCCTTTGCCATTAATGCCTTGTCCCCTCACTTTCCCTATAAATACCAAGCCATCCTCTCATCCATTCGACTCCCCACTCTCCCCCAACGATGTTCTGGTCTCATTACCTCCCAAGGAGTCCTCCCATGGTGCCCCCAAGCCCTCAAAGTCCCAACCTTTGAGTTTTAAGAGTTATGTTTTAAGGTAAGGGATCCGACCTCTCTCTTTCATTTCAAGTAATCTCTTTTATGTCATTCCTTTTATGCTCCATGTTCTTATGTTGGAGGATGTTCTTTTATACTCCTCTTACTGCCATTTTAATGTTCATATAATGAGAGATCCCCTATTACTCTCATTATTTCGTTTTATGAAGTTTTAAGTGGCGTCGTTAGGCTGCCGAAATTTTTGTAACAGATTCTTTCTCCCTTCTCATTTTTCAAGATCTATTTTCATGTAAATTATTTCAAGTTACTTTTTATTATGTTGTGGTATGATCTCTAAATATTTCATACTGATCTTTTATGATCATATGATGAGAGACCCCATTTGATCTCTTCAATTCAGTATTTTGAAGTTTTAAGTGGCGCCGTTAGGTTGCCGAATTTTTAAGTGGTTCTTCACCCTTCTCGTTTTGAAGTTCTACTTTCATGTCAATTATTTGAAGTTCCTTTTTGTTATTTTGGGGTATGATATCTTTATCTATCATACTGGAATCTTATGTTCATATGATGAGAGACCCCATTTGATCTCTTCAATTCAGTATTTTGAAGTTTTAAGTGGCGTCGTTAGGCTGCCGAATTTTTTAGGAGATTCTTTCACCCTTATCATTCTTTTCAAAATTATACTTTCATGTCAAGCCTTTCAAGTTCATTTTTAATTATGTTGGGACATTATATCTATATCTATCATACTGAACTCTTATTTTCACATGATTAGAGACCCTATTCGATCTTTTCAAATCATTTTGTTTGAAGTTTAAGTAACGCCGTTAGGCTGCCGAACTTTCATAAGAGAAATCTAATTTTTGTCTTCCTTCCATGTTTTTCATTTCAAATGGTATTTCATTGAAATTTCATTACCATGATCATGTATCCTTCTTATTCTATCCATATACTGTTTTATGGGTCATTTATGAATGTTTGACCCATTTTCCCTCTCTTTTTAGTGTCTTCTAAAACCTCGTAACATAGTCGTTATGCTGCAGAATTTCCGTCTCAAAATGTCTCCATCTTTTTCTAAAGTTCTTTTATATTATTAAGTGAATACTCAAAGCTCTTTCTTCTAAAGGGGTATTCACATATATACCAAAATGTTCTATTTTAAATTATGGGATTTACATACATGAGACCCACCTTCCTTTTCTGTGGGTTTTAAAGTGACGTAAAGATCATGTCTTTAAAGCAGTTTTTAAAACTTTATGATTACAAAATGAAACCCATTTATTTTGTGCTATATGGGTTCTTTATGAAATGTTTGATGATGATATATGTGGCTCACATGATAATAAAGGCAAATTTAAGGGTGCGCCCTGATAGTGCTCCAATGCATTGGGTAATGATGTAACCACTAGAGATTACAATTTTCACGATACCTTGGTGAATAACCTTGGTAATTTTCAAATGACACCTTGGGGATGAACCTTGGTGATATGTTCATGATTGTCTATGTTAAATGATGTAGCCACATTTTCAAGTTATGAAAAATGTTATTTTTATTATGATATGCCTCCTTATTTCATTCTCATGCCTTAAAGTTCTTTTTCATGACCTTATTGAAGTATCTCAAGTTCACATGTAAAATGTTTCTCTTGTTTTCCTTACTGGGATTTTTTCTCACCCTTTCTTTTGATGTATGCTCCCAGGTTATGTGATGCAGTAATGAACCTAGGATGAACATGAGGATAAGCCTTTCAAGTGTTTTAGAAGAATGTTTTATGTTTTCATGTTTAAAGTTCCTGGTTTCCAAGACACTAAACCTTAAAGATCCTCAGTTTTGTAAAATGTAATGAATGTTTATGTGATAAAGAAGCAGGATGTTATAGTACATGTACAACTGAAAAGAGAAAAACAACCCCTAGAGCATCCACTGAGGATCCTACCTGAAGGGTAGGTACAACTCATGATTAGTAGTCACTGTAGCACATCATGCAAAAGGTCCACCTCCGAGCATAGTCTCGTCATGGCTCCCTTAGCCTTGATCAATGTTGTCTGTCATCTGCACAAGACACAACAATGTGCAGGCATAACCCATGTATCGGTGAGTATAACGATACTTAGTAGTGACCTCGAGATCTTCAAAGGTCTCCCAGAGTTCCAAAAAAGAAAAACTAGAAAGGAAGACCTCAACCACAAAACACAAAGCAGTGGACAACTCTACTTAGTTATATGCCAATAAATATACCTAAGTTATCAAGATATACTTGTCTCATACATGAGGGAAGGATATCACAAAGGTAACACCTCAAAGGTAACACCACAAAGGAAAAAGTACCACATAATTAACACCACAATGATTACACAATGAAGGTAAAAGTACCACACAGGTAGCACCACGAAGATAACACCACGAAGGTAGAATTACCACACCGGTATCACCACGAAGATAACACCACGAAGGTGATGGCACCACAAAGGTAACACCACAAAGGTAAAAGACTCAACTCACACTAGGTATATAATTAAGGCACATAAGTATATATGATTAGTCGAGAAGCTAGGTCATCTTATTCTATCAAGAGGCTCTACTGCTGACCATACGATGTATGAACCACATATGATCGATAGGTACTAACCCCTACAATGACTAACACGGGATCTGACCCACACAGGATCAGTATGCACTAACCCACACAGGATCGCTGAGCGCTGACCCACATAGGATCTAACCCACAAGATTGGTATATGCTGACCCACATAGGATTGGTGAGTGCTGAACCACACAGGATCTGACCCACACAGGATCACTTGGTACTAACCTCTGTATGATCTGTCTCAAACGTCCGTATCACCGTCAGCCACTGGATTCCCGCTCATATCCCGCTTGATTTTGGGATAACTACTTCTCAAGACCTCAGTCTTACCTTAACCACCATGAATTTTCATGAATAAGTATTCCTATGGACCACCATGTTGTAAGTATTCCAACGAGATAGACGGTGCATCAATCAGATTCATGGTATGTGACTTATAAGCATTTTAGTTTTGAGGGCCCGGTTGGATTCAAGATCGATCCAAACTGGCCATACTTCAACTTTATCCAAAAATCATTCGGAGTATACCAAATGGACTGCTTCATCCTAAAGGTTTTTTCACCATAGACGGCTCATCAAATGGACACTCGGTCTATTAGATACACCCCTATCTAGGAAACGAGGGAGATCACACCTTGGTCCGGCCCAGCTCGTTTGGGCCCGCCAGAATATTCCAAAGGGGCCACTTCTCAAAAGGGATCCCAACTCCATTGAAAACGTTTCAAACATACAATCGTTTCATCAGTTATGGGAATTTCTTTATTTAGGGACTTGTTGTGTTTGGGCCCGGTCCGACACGGACAAGCCGACCCAACGCAATGGGTCCCGGGGTCTACCTAACCCCGCTCAGGTCCAACCTGCTATGAGTCAGACCGGTTTACTAATTCCGTCCCATCATGGATGTCCCGGGATGGTTCTCTAGGCCATGTTGCGGTTGGCCCAACCCGTTGGGAGGGGTTCAGCACACCCACGTTAGGCCATTGGGCTGCAGGTCTAGTCCACATGGTGGGTCCAGCCCGCTCGGCTGGCCCAGTCCACTAGAAGGTGGATCGGTCTTCCCAACTAGCCCCACATGTACAGGGCTGTTTCAGCTAGCCGGTGGATCACTGCCCATTGCGTAATGGGAGGTCGTTTTGGCGGACTGGGGGTCCACCAACCCAGTGCAGAGTGGGGCCGCATCGCTCCCTGCCTGTTGCGCCTCACTGGCTATGGTTGTAGCCACCAGCGGCACCTGCGGGGGCCACCCATTATCCCGTGTGGTACGTTCGGGCCGGTCTCCTCTATCCTCCATGGCGCGTTGTCGTGCGATACCCTCCACCACCCGTGGCTGGTTGCAACGAGTCACCCCGTCCATCACCGACTTGGCGCGCCGGAGGTTCGACAGGTTGATCAGTGTTACCATTGTCTTCTCGTTGTCGTCACCCTGAGGAAAACGTTCTCGAGGAACGCAACTTAAACGAAGCGGCGGGGGTCCATGCCTTTTTTGTTTGTCCTACACCCACCACGTCAATATGATAACGAATACAAGAAAGGAAAAGATCAATGATTAACTTTAAACAAACCCCAACCTCAAGATCGTTGGAGAACACCCACTATTGAGGAAGAGTCGGTATTCTTTATCCCCGCAACAAGCCGCCAACGTTACTGCTCAAATTTCATCCTTCGGTTCCTAATTTGGTGTCTCTCATCACCAGCCATTGGAACCCACTCCTTCCTCCATGTGATTGGCGTCATGACACATTATCAGGACTTTGTCGCTTGGTGAAGTTGTTCAAATACCTCTCCCCAAGATCTATATAAACAGGAGAGGGGGCGGGTAAGTAACACCCATGGAATTTAATGGGGGTTCATTTAATATGAACCTTCCAAATTCCAATGGTGTTTTTACAATGGATTTGAGGATTCATTCCATTTAATGGCATGACACGTCATTGGTCCCGCCACTGTCCCTTGCCCATTAGAGGAAAATAAATAAATAGAGTAACAGAGTAATTTTATTTTTCTTTTAAAAAGTCAAAAATATAACTTTTTATCCAGACTTACTAAATTCAAAGTGAAGCCTCCCTTAAGAGAATACCGGCGATGCAAATTCCACGGTGCCCTTAGATTTTTAATCCGAGCACCAGTTCAAAAGATAGAAAACGTTGCCCGGATGTTTACTGAACGTACCTAAAAAAAGAACAGAAATTCATTCCGGGCACATCGGGCCTTAGAATCACGCACCATCAATTTTTGCAAACTCATAATAATTCTATATAATTAAAAACAATTTACATGGAAAATACAGGTCCTTATATGTGGGATTTTTATTCCAGCACTTGAGATATTAGTGTTATTGGTTATTTTTTTTAAATAATACATGTTATTTAAAAAAACTGCATCTTAACTTAAAATGCCCCTATATATTTATCTTTAAAATGATTTTATCTGAGATATAAGTTTTAATTTTTTCCTCAAATGTGATAGCCATTTTAGTTGAATTATTTACCCATGAATGAGAAAGTTACATGAAAATGGTATAGTTCATTCTTTTGATGATTTCAATGTGCTAAATTTAAATAAAATTTATCCAGTATCTATTTTCATTCTCTAAGCTATAAATTTTTATATAAATTTAACTATTATTAAATATTAGACCATGATAAAAATAATTAAATTATAATGAAATAAATTTTAGATATTGATGAAATTTATTCATAAAGGGAAAATTAATGACACCAAACTTCTCTTTAATATTTGTGTACTATAAAATAAAATAAATATGGAATAGTTTATATTTTTCGATTCTCAATATTAATAAATCTATACATAAATATAAATTTGATTTTTCTAAATTTCTATTAGATATAAAATTTTAAAACATATTTAATGGATATTGTTTTGAAAAAAGTGATATTAGATTCTGATCATTAAGTGCCTTAGTTTAAATGATATGATGTTTTTTATATTACAAAAAAATAACTCTAATAAGAAAAATAGTGTGGTGATCAGATATACAGATTGAATGTTTCTAATGAGGGAGGTTTTATTGATTTTCACTTTATATCTGACTTTTCTTTACTTAATTATTTGATTCATAGTATAAAATTTATATATACATATATATGATCATTAATATAATATAATGCAATTTTTAATATTTGGTTTCACTTGAATACTCAATTATATTTTATTATAAGATAAAAATGGAGGAAATTGAAAAATAATGGTAGTGGGGTTGTCAAAAGGGATGATTGAGTATGGGATATAATATTTACAATCTCATGGAAGAGAGTGGTACAAGTATTATGTTTCCTTTCTCACAAATATTTTTCCAATGAAACAGCTTCCATTAAATCTCGGTCATATGATTCAGGTGATCAAATTATTAGGAGGGGATGTAAAAGGTGGATTCTTTAGTATGAACCATGAGGTTGTGGTCTGTCTAATACATAAATTATGCATATCAAATAGGGAGTATGAAGGCGATATAGGTGGATCATGCCATAAAGTATTGTGAGGTGTTTGACCCAACTTGTGTTGTAATGTTTTTTTTGAAAAATAATAGAGTGAGATGGATATAGTTATTCATGATTCTAATATATTTTTGAGAAAAATATCTTGAAATACGCATGGAGTTCCCAAGATAATTAATGAGAATATAATTTTAGTTCACAATTAATGGTGGCCATATTTTTTATAAATAATATATGATGATTGGGGTCACACCTTGGAAGATGGATGTATGTTGTGATAATTATTTATTTAGAAAAGTATATAAAAATATAGTTGGATTTAATATAAATAATATATTTTTATAGGTTTGGTTAGTTAAATAAGGTACCACCATTAGACAAGTTTATAGATTTATTCACATAGAAAAGATGGACTAAAGGTTCTGCCTATTATTTCATATAAAGAACTAGTCTAAGAAGATTTGATAAAATTTTCTATGGGGTTATTAAACTATTTGATATCTTGTATTAATGAATTAGTTTAAAATAACAATTATAGATACGAGTTCATGTGTCTTCTATAATTGAAAAATGTGCGTGAGATATATTTGGATAACATACACATAATGAAGTTGAAAGAGATTTAGTTCCATATAGTATAGAGAGTGTTATAATCTATATCATTGTGAGGAAATAACATCTTAGAGTTTATTCATCTTGAATAAATATCTTTCTATGATGTTTGAATAATTATAATAGAGTTACTGTATGGAGGTCTTATTGGTATATTCTAAAGAATGTTTATATTATGTATGAATAATGGAATATATTATGATAGTAGTTTGAGTAAATTTGATGATTTTTAAAGTGATTTGAAGTAACCTAGAATTAATAGAAAATGTTCTCATATTAGATTGAAGATTTTGGAAATTACTTATTTATGAAAAAGTTGTAAAAGTACTAGAAATTATAAGGATTCCTATAAGATCATTTCAGTTTTATTGATACATCACAAGGTTACTCTCATAAGAAAACGTAATATTGTAAGTATTCTAATGGCGTTCATATAGTTCATCACAAACCCTTCATAAATTCCATTTCTGTAAGGATCATTGTAGTGACTTCATATTGTTCAAAATAATACATCATAAGTCTGAAAGACTTCAAAATGTTCCATTTCACCACATTGTAAGGTTCAAAATAATAATGAAATGATCTTTAATTTGTGATGAAATGTGAAAGTGTGAGTTCATAAAGATGAGTTGAAGCTTTATAAGGATGAGTTGAGGCTTTATAAGGATGAATTTTCATCTTCATAAGGATCAACATCATAAGGATAACCTTCTAATGGATCAAATGAAAAACTGCATAGATTATTTTACCATATGATGATACTTCATAAGGATCATTCAACTCTATGAAGTGGTTTAACTATGAAAAAACTATAGAGATTTCCTAAATTAAAAATTGCAAAGGAAGAAATGAAATTTGAAATTTCTTGGTATTGGTATTCGAAAAAATATGATTCATAATTATTCTAAATAAATTATTATTTAAGATGATAAATATTTTAAGCTCTATGCCATGAAGAAATGTACAATGTCATGATCGATGAAGGAAGGTGATTTTAAATAAATTTAATGTAGTTTATTTTATTTAATTTATCAAAGTAAACCATCCAGACTTTCCTATTATATTAAAATGAAATACCTTGAATCTAAATAAATGATATTTAAAATGAATAAGTCTTCCAGATTTAAATAATAATTTCTGTTAGCAAAAAATAAGGGAACATTCAATAATTACAATAAGAAAATAATATTCATGGAAATGGTGTTTATTTAAACATAAGAAATTTATAAGGATTGTTGATAGGGATTGATAATGAAGTATTTGAGATAACATTATGTATCATTAGAATAATGGGAATTAAAGAGGTGATGATTTGAATAATATTTGAAGTCATGTATGCATAAAGTGGATCTATACTATAATTATTCTGAACACAACTTATGTAAAAGACCTAAAGAGATCTAACACTGTACTAATTTTTTTATTTCTTATGTATTTAATAAGAATAAGAGTGAGTCTCCATCATTTATTTTTCAGGATATTCAATAAGATTAATAAGGTGAAGATTGAGATCATCCATCCTTTTATATTTTTATATCTTTAGGACTAAATAAGAGAAGTGACATCCCTTGATTATTTTATGTAATAGATATAAAGAATATTTACATTTTCAAGAAAAATTTTGTGATTTCTATATTTTATGGAATAAAAAAGATCAATATTTTCTAGGATGGACATAAGACATTACTACAGACATACATCCTGGAAATTATAATTCAAATACTATAAACAATGAAATTATAGTCAATGTTTTCATTGTTCCACATTGATACTAGAATAATTAGTCCAAGGCCCTACCCTCCAAGGTTATTCTTAATAATAAATAGAGATATATGTATATGGTATAATAACCATGACACACATGGGATATTGTTATCCACATTGGAGGTAAACCTCATTAATAATATATGGGGTCAATTCCAATTTTACATCATTTGTTAATATACATACATGTGATCCAAATAAGAAAATAATAGTGATAGATTTATTAATTTAAAAGTTTTAAAGTTAAAAATGGAGAAAATGTTATAGTTGGTAACAATTCCTATGGTATTGACTCACCCCCTCTTAGTATATGGAATATCCCTTAGTGTTGTTATCACTATGTCTAGTGGAATACAGGGGATTACATATAACACCTTTTATATTATCATGAATATGATGGATTCATGGGGTTTATAGAGCATAATTTTTTAACATAATTTTTTTACCAGACTTCTTTTGAAATTTTCGATGTAATACAACACTTTTTGGATTATTTTTATGATGTTTTGATTACCAATTTAGTTAATTAATTTCTAATTTGAATAAAAAACATATGAAATGTTATACATGTTCCAAACATTTATGAATAATTCCATTAAGGTTATAAATTCAACAAAGTATTTACATTTAATTATAACAAATATAATAGACTAAATAATTTTAGGTGTGATTTATTATTAATGTAAATTAAGGGAATAATCATTATATTTTAAATTATTTCACTTGAATTTATATTGATGATTAATTTTGTCTTAATTAATTGTTAATAATGGTGAATTATAGAAATATTTTTATGATTATGATAAATTTTCTAAGAGGATATATTTAACTGTAGATGATGATAAATAATAAAGATAATAAGATAACTAAAATTTTGGTTATAAATGGAACCCAAGATATGTGATGCATACTTCACTTGAGTTTTACGTATTAATTAATTATAAATTAAAATTATAAAGTGAATAATTTATTATATGTTAATAATGGTTTCAGTTTCTAAGATATGGTATAATATTTTTTTTAGATAAGTGGAATTCTGTGAACCAATGAAATTTTATGAGAGTCTGCAGTGTTTATAATACTTACAATGATTTTTTATGAATATTTTAGTTTTGTATTTTCAATGAAATATATTAATTATAGAAATAATGAATGAAGGCGAGGATTATATTTCATGAATATAAAAATATTTTCTTATGATTACATAATGGTATTGCCTTTAGAAATTAATTGAATAATCAAATGAATGATGTGAAATACATGTTAATATTACAAGGAAAAATTACATGAACCATACCCTTTAAAATGGTAGATTTCTCCAGATGATGATTTAGATAAAATATGAAACAGATAATAAAGGCACGTGATGATGTTTTAATTACCTTTTCTTAAAGTGGTTATAACATTATTATGTGAATATTGGTATTAATACTAGAGTGAATAGTGAATCAAATATTTATAATAATGACATTAAATTGGCTTTATAGTTTGATATGATAAGGATATAAAAATCCTAGTGAATTTTATGATGGTTTCAAGGATTATTATATGGTGTTATCCCTATGAGTTATTTAGTTATCATTGATTATTTATTATATTTAATTTTATTACTCATCATAATTTTTATATGTGAAGAAACCAACTATTGTGATAAAACAAATGATGATTCTAAAGTGACTATACTTATACTAACCTATGGAGTAATGTTTGGTCTTGATGATGATATATTATTTTTTATTCTATTTTTACCCAAAACTCTAGGTTATAGAGTAATGATTATGTATATGATTTTTAATTCCCACTAACCAATATTCATTATGTTGAGACTATTAATGCTACACTAGATATTATTCCAATTATCACCCATTATATGGGGTTTGATGTATATGATGATTCACCATTGTGTTTACACCATATCACTCCCAAATCATTGTGATTGAGTTGGATGTTGAGGCATCAAGAAATTATTATTTTATCACCCTCAAATATAGGTTTTAGGTAGACTGGCCATAGAGGTGATACTCTGATAGGAGACTATGGTGTACTCTAAGTTATTAATTGAATAATTTTTTTTATTACATGTTATATATGATATATTTATTTAATATAATTTTGAGCTTGAGTTTTAGAGAAAATACCAATCATAGGGTAACTTTCATTGAGAATCTGAAGGGATATGATATATTTTGTGACCACCATCAATATATGGTTCATATATGAGTTCCAACATCCACTGAGGGAGGTATATATTGATTCTATTAATGAATATAGTGTTATAACTGTTAACCCTATTTTAGAGATTATGGACTAAATTGAGAAAGAGGTCGAGGGATCAAGTTCTTGGATTCCCCCCAAAAGGAAATAGTTCATGTGGAACCATTTTATTTGGATATTATTAACTATGAATTTTTATATCTATATATATATATTTCTTTCTAGTGAGAAAAAAGGTGGTGAGTTATGGGTATGTCAATATTGAAATAAATGTTGTTATTAATGTAAAATCTAATGACTTGTTGTATAATTTTTTCCCCACACATTATATGATAATAATTCAAATAAATACTTATGATTTATGTGAGTTATATCAATACTTATGATGAATATATTGATTATTATTAATCATTTTTTCATCTGAACTTATGAAATTTCCACTATTTTATTCATGAAGATATACAAGTGTTTTTTGGTGGATGATCATTAATGTTTGGAATTTAGGGGTGATGTGGTAGATGATACCCTAGTGTATTTATTAAGTTGTCCTGTTGGGTTTAATTTATTCTTAGTTTTATATGACATATCATTATTTTAGGATATGCTATATGTTTGTCTGTGCGTGCAGATTTATTTAGTTATATTATATTATATTATAGGGGTTATTATCATATTTTCAAGGATTATATTTCATTTATACTTATTAAATATATCATGGTGGATGATATTTAAAGATAAAATGTGTAACATTATATATATATATATATATATACAACCATCATTGTGAGTGGATACCATAATAAAGATTACAAGACCATGGATTATTAGAGGCGAGACTGGGGAATTCATCTGTTGGTATGCTAGTACATCGCAAAATGGTATCATGAAATTATGTTATAAATTGGATTTATGAACATTTTAGGGGTTTTAGGATAATATAAATTATTCTTTTTAGAGAACAACTATTCATTTAGGCATAGTAAAAAATATTGGAAATAATTTGGGAAGGTGATTTATTTTAAACATTTCAATGATAAATCTTACAATATTATATTTCTATATAAATTTTTTATTCATTCATAACATATTTTAATATTAGGATTTTTTTTGGTTTTATTGTATTATTGATTTATGGGGAGAGTATATGTGGACAAGACTAATGAATTGTTTTTCATTATCAACATAATATTATATAGGCTTGATATACAATACTTTTTTAGAATTTTTTTATTATGGATATAATTTTTTGACATTTAATGGGTGGGTACTATTAAAAAAGATTGATATATTTAATTATAAAATTGGGATTGTGAAAAAAAATCTTGAGACTAATAAAATAGATGAGTTAATCTGATGTAGCTCACATGTGAATTTTCAGATGGATATATTTTAAAGATCACAAAAAAGACTCCAAAAATAGTCTTACTTTTTGGTAGTTTTCAATTTCATATGATAAGACAAATATATTCTTTAATATATTCAAACTTTCCCTCCAACATAATATGGATGGGTTGAAATTAAAAATTTATTACTTATGAGATATTTCAATTACAATTATTTCTATGTGAAGTTGAAAGGAATGGAAATTATGTTTAACCAATTAGAATTCCATATTTATTTGATCATAACATGATGAGTACTTTGTGAATTGTTTTTTTGTAACCAATAACCCTAAACATTAGATATGTTTAGATCTTTATTGAGTATTAGACTTATTTTTTTGGTGAGATAATTTATGACTTTTAGTATTTGATGTTATTTTGGTGATTGAAATAAACTAATGATATGAGGTGGAACTCAATTGAATAAGATCTAGTTTGATGTTTTCTCTAATAGTGAATTGTTTATTTTCAAGAGCGATTTTGATTATGTGATTACATTTTTATTAATATATAATTTAATTTTTTTTAGGAGAAGTTAGAAAGTGCATCTATTATCTACTTTCTAGATGAGGGAAGATAACTTGAGGTGTTCTATAATTCTTCTCACTCTAACATTAACTATCTATTGTCATAATATTGTTCAATCATTGAGAATGTTCAACATGATCTATGTTGGTTTTTGGGAGAAGATGAGTGATGATATTAATAACTCATATATTTAGATACTTGTTCACTGGAATGGAATTTAATGGTGATTTCATAACCTTATTTTTATTTGAGATATTATAATGAGAGATCTTGAAACCGTCATCTCATTAGATTATTGATTGAAAAATGTGAGGTGATTACATTTTTATGAATAAAATATAACATTTTGGACCTCATTATTATAACGTAATTTGATATATGAGATCGATATTATAGAAATTAGAGTGATCATATAAGGAGTCAGAATTATGGATTCATGTTTATTCTATTTCAAGGATTAATCTAATGGAATTTATTTTTGACTAGATAACCATTATTGGTATAACTGATTATCTTCATCATATTATTTCGATGATAGTTTTTAGGTGTTATTATAGGATCCAAACTAAATTGATCATGTTTAATTTTATATACTCTATAATGTGCACTTTAGACATGGTAGAATGATTCCTTGATAAATTGTTATCTATTTCATTACAGTGACTCGAGGAGGATAGTGTATGTTTATATGATACAAGAAGTCCTTAACATTAGATTTCACAATAGAGTGAAAATTACTTAAATGAGATATATTTTATATAATAATATAATATTGAAACATTAAAGATAGTAAGATTTAATTCATCAAAGAGTTAATATGGATGATATTGAGGTGAATTCCAAGGCCAGTGATTTTAGTGTGATTATATTTTGGTGAAATGATTAGGTTGTGGTTTTTCACTAATGATTATACTAGTGATGTTGGAATTATCCCCACACATAATGGATAAAAAAATATGATAATTATCTTAGAGTAAATTATATTTCATTCATATGTTGTGGATGTGTTTAAAGCCTACATTTATTATAATACGAGGTCAATATTAACAATTTTGATAAAATGAAGAGGTTTTATGGAGTTGTAACATGATTTTTGGTGAAAATCATTAATTATAGTAAGGTATTAATATATTTTTTCATCTATATAGAGTGGTAAGACATTCAAGAAGTAGTTACTTATTTTAATTAAAAATGAAAGGGAGAAAAATGAAAAGTGAATGTTTATTATTATTTTATAAATATCATCATATGAAATTGATGTATTCAATACTATTTACCTTCTTAAATGTTGGTGAATTAGAGTTATTTATTTAATTTCCCATCGATCACTTTTCATTGGTTCTATTGATAAATAATATGACATATTTTTCCTTAATAGATATTGTTTTTTAATTGGGAACTAAAAAAGGGGATAGGGGTTTTATGTAATTATTAAAAGATGATAGGATATGTTGATTACCCATTACTAATTTTTTTGATACATTAATTAGATATTGGTTTACTCAAAAATAATTATGAATTTTTATTTGATGTTTTTAGGTTTGAGTAGGAGAGTTATCTTGTAGTTATGGTAGTTAGACTACGATGAGAAAGGCCGACACAATTGTTTTGATTGTTGACTAGAGTCTTGGTCCATTATATTGTTTTTGAAATTAGATTTGACATGATTAGATATTATTTGATGTGTAAACATTTACGTTTTCATAAATTATTGTAGATTAATTATCTTTTTTTAGTGATGAATTGTGAAATTTAATGACCATATGAAAATATTGACTAAGTATTACACTTTTAGATTATGATATATAAATTTTCTTAAATATATAACTTAAATATAGAAGGCTGTCCATTTTTGGAATGCTATTTATTGGAATGTCAGTTACATATTTTCATATATGTTATGAGGAAATTTGAGTAATGAGTTTCTCTTGGGTTAGATGATCAACCTTTTATTTTAAAAAAATAGAGAGAAGTGTAGTGGTGATCTGTTTGTCTATTGTAATTTGGTACCTTAATAGTTGAGGATTTATTTATTTGTTCATCCATTTCTCTAATTCACATTAACTGGTTTAGTGTTATTCATGATAGTTAATTTGATATATTTAAGGATATGTTTTATAAGAAAAGTATTTCACATGAACCACAATGAAGTGTGGATAACTTATTGAGATTATGAAATATATAAAAATATCATATATTTATTTTTTACACTTATATATCTTGAACCATGGTTTTGAACATTTCATTGTGAATAGTTAAACATCACAAAAAAATATTAGTTTCCAATGGAAGTGAAATTTATTTTTCATTGATAGTTGGTCATATTAGTTTTCTAATATGGATATGTACATATATAAAATAAGTATTTTTTACCAAATTGTTTTGTGGAAATATGATGCTTGATTTCTAGTATATATTAAGATGTTTATTTTAACTTGGATCAAATATTTAGGATGTTTCAATTATATTATTATAATATATTGATGTGTATCATGATATTGATGAAATTTAATGTTTAAGGTGGTGTAGATGAAATTATCTGGTAGATTATAACTTGTTTTCTTTTGGTGGATGAAATATTTTAATAGTTGTGAGAATTTGGTATTTCTTATTTCACCTAAGAAAGACTTATTCTATTATTAAAATGAATATTTTCCTTAAATTTCTATTATATTTTTCAATATATTTTCTAAATTATTATTTTCACGATTTTAGTATTATTAGAAATTTTTATATAATATATCTATTTTTCTAAGATAAATGAATAGTTAATATTATTCCTTCATAAATTTTCAGATTAACCAATAGATTCCATTAAGGATTTTGAAATAAAAATATTACATTGATATGAGATTTTGGAAATTAGTTGACACCCTTCGAGATATCACTATTAGGGGAGAGCTTTTAAGTAAATAATACATTTTATTCTTAAACTATATTTTGACCTAAAAGGAATATATTTTTGTGTAAAAACTAATTTTAAAGGAATATGGATTAAAAAAAATCACTTTAATTTGGAATTCACCAGAGATGAAGAATTCATTAATTTTTATGAAATTGGCAGGAATGTGTTATGGTTCTTGGATTTTACATTCTCAATATCATAAATTAATGGAATTTTTTATAATATATATTTAATTTCACTATGTTCTAAATTAGGAAATTATATTCATATATGATAATTATTTGACATTAATGAAACAAACTGAAATTACAATGAAATCAATTGAATTTATGAATTGAATTCATTAATGGATAGAATTTTAATAAACAAAATCTTTAATATATTTTTTTTAGGATTTAAAATAAAATATTTATTAAATGGTTCATATTTTTGGATTGCATATTTTACTATATTTATACTAACATATGATTTTTTATTTTATAAATTACATATAGAAATAATTTTTTTCATTCATTTTAATGGAATATATTCAATAAAAGAGAAATTACCATTAGGCTATAAATAATATTTCTACAAATTCCATATCGTTATTTTTATTATGAATAAATCTGTCTTATATAGGATTTTCAATGCAACTAATAGATTGATATTTATTAGTTAGTGTGATTACTTTTCTAACTATCATTACTTTGTTTGTGTAATGAAGTACACTAGTTAATGGACATTAATGATGTTGATATAATGACTACTCTTATACTCATCCACTGATCAATGTTATAGATGAATAGAAATGCATGATTTTTTCTTCATGTCTCACCCATTACGTGGGATTAAATTTTGAGAAAGATGTATTTGTGTATCCATTACCACAAAAATATATTCCATAAGTTGAGTTTACTGATGAAATAGTTGATATTATTCATATTATCCTTAATTATAAGGGGTTTGAGGTAGATAATTATTCACTAGTGTGTTTAGACACTTTATATACCAAAGATTTGGGATTTAGGTGGATGATTATAGAATAAGTACTAATTCATTTGTCACCAATATCACAATGTTTTAGGTAGAATAGAAGTCAAGTTTCAACTCCAACATGAGACATTATCAAATATTGGTGTTTCATTTAAACGGAACTTCATGATTTCACATAAAATATGTTACCATATGTTTTTATATTATTTTAGATGTTTTTATTGTGAATGATATTACCATGGGTGGTTTTTAGGTATACTAAGGGGAATATGATACAATAAATGACTAACACACTCATATGGTTCACATATGAGTTCTAGTATCTATTGATAGAGGTGAATAGTTATTCTCTATATAGATAAAGAGTTTTCACCATTACCCAACATGGAGAGTCCTACGATCAGATTGAGGCATGTGATAAGTGCTTGATTTTTTACCGAACTTTAATAGGATTTTTTTCATAGGGGAACTTTCCCTTTTGAAATTTTTAATTTTGGGTATGCTTATCTATAAAAAATTATCATTTTATGAGTATGGAAGTGTTGGACTATTGGTAACATTATATGAAATGAAATAAGTATATTAATGTAATCGTCAATTACTTGTATCATGAAATGTTTTTAACTAAAAGTTATAAGTTGATAATTAACTTGTACACTCTTAGTTTATGGGATTCATATAACTAATTAGGATGACTATACTGAGTATTATTAGTCACCCCAACATACTCACTTGTGCATTTTCTTCTCTTTCATTCATGAAGATCAGCAAGTGCTACATGTAGATGGTCATGGATTCTTTACATTGATAGGATATATAGTATCTTGTGTGTTAGACTAATTTTTATGAAAACCACCTTGGTTTCAACCAATTTTTGTTTTATGTAACATTAAATCTATTTAGGATGCGTTATATATAAGATGTGATTTTTTACTTTTTATTTTGTTGTGGATATTTTAATTATATTTTCATTGTTTAAAATTTTATTTTTGTTTATTCATTATATATTGGGGGATGGTGTTTTATCATATAAAGGTATCAGTTACATATCGGTGTAATAACTATCATTATCCTAAATAGATAACTCCATGCTCATCACTAGCCCGGACATTTTAGAGATTATCCAATAGAGTTCATCAAATTATTTACTAAGGAATTAAATTATAGATTCATTATGGAAAATAATATCTTGAGATTAATTAATATATTAGATTATGTAAAGATTATTTTGTCTACAAGGTGTTATATAAATATATAATCCATTTATATAGATGAGTGATTCATATTTAAGGACAAATTATTTGAATACATGTATTATTAAAATAAATTGATAGATTATAATTAAATATTCTCCTCAATAGTGAAAAATACTTCTATTATATGGTTATAATATATTTTTAAGAAGTTGGATATTTTAATATTATAATGAAAATAACACACAAAACCTGATAATTCATGGAGGATAACATATATTCCAGTTTGTTGTTTTGTCTTGTATATTTAAATATTGTGGTCAATATTTCTAGCTTGATTCACTCACCCTTAGGTAAATTAAAAAATTTCCAGGATCGACCATCCATATGTAAATATTGACAATGATTGAATAATAATATCAAGTTTTTGAATATTTTAAAGGGTTAATCCAACCTTGATATGTCCATTAACATTATGAAAAATCATTGTGATTAATTTCTCATGATTAAGATAAAAACACTTTTGTTTCCTATTATACTTAAGATTAATGTGTCATTTTTAGGCACATATACAGTTAAAAATTCAATAACACATGACTTATGTAGTGAACTAGGTATAATAAATTCATGTCAAAATTTTTAAAAATTAGTAATCAGAGATAAATTTTTTTGTAATTAACTTTGGATTATGTAGACACATATGTGTTTATTTTTTTCACAAGTAATATATCCTCTAATATGTAAAAATTAAGAATAAATTTTCAATTTTTTTTAAAAAATATTTCAAAAAATTATGATGACAGTTTCAAATTATGATGCCCAATATTAAATAATTATTCATTGAAATATATTAAAAAATAAATAACACAAAAATAAAATCAAATGCTAGATATGAAATTGTGCTTCAACTAGGAGTAGGTTACCTAAAAAAGACAATATTTTCATATGGAATATTATTAAGATAATTATCATTGCATAATGATCTATAATAGAGAAACCATGGGCTTCCAAGGGTATTCAGGGTGTGATATATATTAACATGAGTATATTATAAATTTAATTTCATGATATTTTTATATAATGTTCTATAAAATACAACTAATAAATCTAGAGGCCTGGTGTCTATGGGAAATTAGATAAATAAAACATCAACACAAAGAATAACCACAACATATTTATTTAATTCTATATAACATACTCCTAAAATTTATTTTTCTTATATTATATCCTCGAGTACCCTAGGGAAAAAAATTATAGGATGATCTGTAAAGCCCTTTAAAGGGATAATCTGAGTAAATCATGATGAAAAATATTACACATGAAACAAGAGGTATATCATGTTAAAATAAAAGGAAAGGATCATATATGTAATAATAAAACAATTTAATAAATATGTTGATATCACAGGTTCCTAGATTTATATGAATCTATTAAACAACATAAAAAATGAAATCATAAGAATATTTCAAGGATCAATACCGAGATAACATAAAATGGTGTGCTAGTATAACTCCCTATGAACCATACATGGCATCTCATGATATCAAAACATTACCCAATACATTGTGTGGGATTCAAAATTATGGTCCTACATTTACCTTCAGGTAATTTATAATCATATGTGTTCCACATGAGGAAATAATACGTGGGGGAAAATAATAATAAAACCTGTAAATGGAAAAATGGATTACATGATCATATATAAGAGTGTAACCAATTTAAATATCACAAATATTTTCCTGAAATAATGGATTAAATCATTCTTGGACGTTCATAAATTAATAAATAAGAATAGTTTATTAAAATTATGTTCATGTGAAGTGGAGACATAAAAGTAAGACGAGGTGTATTTTTAGAATTGAACCTCTTAAATTTGGGCTTTATGAAAAAGGGAAAGAGTCCTTGATTTGATTAAGAGCTTAATAATTTATATAAAATGAGAAATACAACCAACTATTATTACATAAAATATATGGGTGTTTATATAAAACAAATAATGTTATAATACATAGATGAAGTGGTACATGAAAGGAGGCCATAAATAAATAAATTCCATTTAAATGGGTTTCATTAAAAGAAGGAACTTATAAGGGAATATGGAGAACATGTATTATACCATGTTTCATTGGGATTTGGACTAGAAACATTAAATGGTATTTCTCTATATAGTTTTATTGATTGTTATATAATGGCCTCACTGAATCATGTACATCAGGTCTAAAATTTGTCCCATCTTACCTATAAACTCCCAACAGTTACCTTATCCATAGCTACGTACAAGCCTACTTTCCAAAGGCTATCGGTCATTGTGGTTTTCAGGCCTACTGACTTTTGGGGGCATTCATTGGCCAAGAGGATGGGAGGTCGAGCTCATCACACCCCTTTAGGGGGAATTATTTCTTACTTTTGAAGTCTCTTATAGATTTACGATATGTTCATAAATCTCTTCCTAATCACGATATGTGACCAGTTAGCCTTAGGAAATGACTATATGTTAATTCTAATTTATTTTCAAAAGGCTATGTTCTCTTTGGTGATTCCATTGATATGTAAATGTGGTTCTTCATCACTCAATGGTAACAGGTAGTTGCTTATATTTTTAAGACATATAACCAAGTCTTTTGGGATGTTCTCTTTTATTAGGAGGCTATTAATATTCCAAGGATCAGATTGAGCCTGTATAAGGCATCCTATGTATCCTGGTTATTGTAGAAAATAAAACCCATGTAATTCATTCGAACCGTGTTGTTTAATTTCATAAAATAGGACTCATTTTTTGGTACTAAGATTCTATATATTTAAGATCGCATCTAAGGGATATGTCCATCATATCCTGGTTATGGAAGGTGTCAGAGTCATCATAGTTCGGCTGATACTGGGGCTTCAATACTAAGGTTTTCCTTATAACCCTAAGGTATATAGTGTAGAATACATGTTTACTTCAATCCCCTAGGCCCATGTGAGCCATGATCATTGTGAGAAACAACTGGAATCATATGATCAACTACATTACATTGGATTAAGGGGGGATTAAATATCGATATTTCCTGGGGTAATCGATACAGAGATCGAATCTTAGGGAGAGGTCGCCTACGTATCCTGAATATTTCATGAATCAGATTAGTCATAGTTTGATTTATTTTGGGGATTAAACACTAAGGTTTCCCTAGATCATGGTGATTTGTGATTCCTAATGAGGTATTCATTTCATCCCCCTATGATCATGTGAGATATGCACATTGTGAGAAACAAGTGGGAGAAGATGATCATCGTCACGGAATATGGATATGAGACTTGTGTAATGGGACAACCCTTGGGGTGTTTGGCATATATATCAGGCCTTTGGAAGGAATCTTAGGTATTCTAATCATGGAGAGAATCAGGGTTCTCATAGTTTATATTATTCAGCGCTTACAGACTTTGGATTCCCTATTGTTCATGGCTTACAAATCCAGGAAAAGAAATAACATCAAGTCCTAGGATGCCTTAGTGACATGTAGTTCTTGTCTGGAGGGTTTCAGATGACCCAGTTAGCATGTCCTGGGAGCCATCACATGATCTGGCTTAACAGATATGTGGTGTGTTGCGAGAGTCATTGTGGCATAGTATGATAGGTGTCATGTATCCTGTATAACATCTCAGGGAGACATCATGGAACTTGGATGACACGTTTGTAGGGAACTACGAGTCATAGCTGACATGCCTAGAGTGTATTGTGAGGTCTAGGTTATCAAGTCCATATGATTTCATGAGACATGGTTTACATGAGATAACACTGTTATATGAGTTATGTGATGTGTCCAAGGGACGTCGTAAATCCTAGTTTCTAGAACCAGGGGGTCCACAAGATAATTAGGGGTTTGTGGGAGATCCGTGTTACTCATCCTAGAATGTCTGGAGTATTCCATGTGTCCTAGGTGGCTTGCTAAAGGAGTTTCACGAGATTTGGCTGGAATTCCTTGGTGTTATCACATCTCTTTATATAACACACACAAAGCGCATAGGGCTATAGTGAGCATGTATTTTTCTCAATCCTTCCTCCTTTGATCAAGGTTCTTAACCTTGTATTTCAAATACCATGGTTTTATTCAGTCTTCATTTTCATGAATCTCACAAGATTCAGTGGGTTTATGGGATATACATCACATAACCCACTAGAGGCCCTTCACGTGATCTAGGAATGATCCAATGAAGTGATTTATTACTAGATAATGAATAATCTAGTTTCTCACTAGTATATTAAATGCTAGAAAGCTGGCTGGTCACATTATCAATATGGGAAGTCTATATAAGTCAAGAAATTAATCTTGTAGAGTTTGGGAATCTAGTGTACATACTGGTAACAAAAAAATCCAACCATTATTCAAGTTGGGATGGGGAATTTATAGGCCTCACACCCCCCTAAAATATTACTGGTTTGTACGTGTAGAGACCCGAATCTTGACGTACATGGAAATTACATTACTTTTGCAGAATACATAATACATAAAAAAAACAGACACACAAGGAACATAATAGTTTAATGTCTTTGGAAACTCGGAACGTAATCCTCTAATTGTGGTGAAAGATCTTCAACATCTCCCATAATGATCTCCCCCCTTTTGTTTTCTTACCTAAAACCTTTCTTTAAATCTAGGGGAAAAGAAAAATATAAAGGGTGAGCTCAAATGCTCAGTAAGGGTAACCATGGAGAAAATAAAACAAACCATATACATTTGAACTTCAAAACATGAACATAATATTTAAACATCTAAATCCTGAGCAATGACATACAACATGGAATTACGTAAGGTATAGATCATAATGGAACATCAATCATGACAAAATTGAATGTGAATAAATCATGTAATTGTGGCATCTATTAAACACATTTTATGATTTCCATAGTAGCCAAGGCATTGCTGCAAAGACCATCTTAGTGGACAAAGTCCCTTTCTGAATCGAGTTCACTCCTCGTTCCAGTCCTGTAACACTGAACTGGATTAACTTACCATTCAATCCATGTCTATCTCATCAGATATAAATCTTTACCCAATGAATTGGAGGGAGATATAGGTCCCAGCCATCTCATAATGAAATCATTCTTACTTGTGCCAGAAAATAAACATACATCATTCATAATAACCTAAAGAATAAAATGGGTTTCATAAACATGATCCCATCATAACATAATCCATATAAAATAAATGGATATCATTTCAAAATAAGAAAAGTGAAACCATGTAAATCATAGATCCATTATACTTGAATCATACAAATATAAAAGAATGTCACCTTAGAAGGAAAATGTTTTGGATAAAACACTTGGAATGAATTCTTGAGGAAAAAATCCTTTCTTCTTCAAAATAATTTTCTTTTCACAAAATGTCATGAAATTTTAAAAGAAAGGGATTTTGTTGGAAATAGTCATGAAATCTTTTGGAGGAAGCTTCATGAAAATAACGTGTTATGAAACCAGAAATTTTTTTTCATGCCGTATAAGTTAAAAAAACATTCTCCTCATATTTTTTTCCAAAATGTAAAAAAGCACCTCGTTTGGTAAAAAAGATATATTACTTTCATAACATGTGTTAAATGTAAACAATCGTTAAAAGGGACCTTAAACATACATGAAACCATTTTTAGGAAACATGGACATGGATGAAAAAAATAACCCCAGTAAATACTTACGAATAAACAATCTCGGATAAGAACGAGATTGGAATAGTAATCCCTTACCTTACGTCCGATATGCTTCGAATGTATCCAAAACTCATGTATAATGATTTAAATAATGTCGTTGACTTATTACAGAATCATATTTATGGTTATTATATCATATATGTTTCACTAATGACTTTATATTACCCGTTCTTTGTAAATTCAATGTTAAAGTATCATTTTGGTTAAAATCGTTTCATTTATCTTACGTGTTTCGACTTGTTGTTATTGATATTATTACTTATATACTGAATTAAATAATTCTAGAATGTAAAACATGATTTATATATAATATATATTCAGAATATATATATATATATGATAGATCGATAAATGGAATGAAATACACCGTTCAGAGAGACAGTAGGCCGTACGTACGCAAGAACGCTTTTTTCGATTCCTTATTGAATTGAATGGAATTAATTAGATGACATACATATATATATACATACATAAATACAGTATCATTATTATGTTGTATTTTTCATCATTATTCATTATATATACTTTATAATCATTCATGAATGGTTAACTTGGATAATGAATCTCATCGCGTCGTGGAGACGGTAGTTCGTACGTACGCACGGGCGATGATATCATTCCCATGATCATGGAATTGTATTGAAGTGTATGTATAATATTTCAGAATTAGTATCACTTTACAATAATCATATATAGTTATTTATTTACACCATTATACCCATCCAAGTAAGGTGGTGGTCGAAAACAGATTACACCACGGCGTGGAGACGGTATTCCGTACGTACACACACGCGGTGATTTCATTTTCCGTAGGATGGATAGAAGGTGAAATAAGGTTGTTTCATATTTATAATAACATAACAGTATATAATTAATACTGATGTTATTACATTATAATGAGACATCTAAAGAAGAAGAAGTAGAAGAAGAAAGAAAGTTGAGAGAATTGGAATAAGAGATTACCTCTTCTTCGACGCACCTCCTTTAAGCTTCCTCTTAAGGAAGTAGAGATGGCCTTTTGAGAATACCAGAACCTCTATAATGTTTCTATGGAAGTGGATAAGATAAATGCCCAGGGGTTTTCCGAGCTTCAAGGCACAAAAGGCTATGAAGTGAAGAGGGAAGGGGTGCCGTTTTTATAAGGGAGGAGAGGGGCACCTTTGAAAAAACTTAAAATATTAGTTTCTAATAAAGACATATTAGGTTTTTAATAGCTCAAAATTGATTTATTTATAATCTAAGGTTGGAATGGGTCGGAAGCATCTCAAAAATTAGATTTTAGATAGGTTTGGGTCATTATATTAACCTTATCTTTTAGTTTTAACTCTTAGTTAATTAGATTGACATTTACCATGTCACTTTGTATTTTTATATAATATAGTTAATAAACTAACCATATACATCCAAGAGACCCCCAATTGGTCAATAAATGATACACCTATCATGATATATGTATCTTTTCCAAACCTCATATTTTTAGGAATATAATAACAATTAATAATATTATATGTGTTTTAAAAACTATTTTTGTCAATTTTGATACTATTTGGTAATGGATTTTTTTGAAAATCATAACAGCATGATTAGTTAGAAAAAAGTTACTTAATTCAATAATAACATGTCATATTAACCTATAAAATTAGTGGAATTCATAAGAAGTCTCAAATTACATTTATTTGGGTGTTTATAACATCAATTATTTTAATATTTCATTATTTAGGTAATTACTTCATCACCATTGTGTCATAAATAACATAAATTATTTAATGTTTAAAAATTATAAATAAAATACCATTAGGTAGGAAGTCTCTCTATCTTTCTAAAGAATATTTTTAGTAAAATTTATCTTATGTATAACCCTATAATAAAAATTATTTATTTATTAAACGTTGATTTTAACTATTTTAACCCTTCTTTAAATAAATTAATAATAAATGTCCTGATCTAATCCAAGTGGACCTAAATGGTCATATTTTATTCCTAAGGTTGTTTTTGGTCTAATTACACTTATCCAATAGAATTAGGACATGTTTTAGTGTAATAATAATATCATTTTTTCCCTTAATTACCCTATTTACTTTTAACCATGGTAAATAAAAGTAAAAAGTTACTATTCACTAAAAATTATTTTCATCACATTGAACCACATTTTTTCCATGATATTATCCATGTCTATCAGATTTTAGAAATTCTACTCACATAAGCGGTAAAATTATTTTTTATGTGAATTTCCAAATTCTCATAGGAGGTGGGTAAAAGACGGTGAAATGTTCAATAAAATTTTTATATATCTAAAATTATTATAAAATGACACTAATTAATTAAATTGAACTTATATAGGTAATATGTATCAAATTTTACCTGAAATAAATATAAATAAAATAAATAATTATTTAAATAAAAAGTTGGTTTTTAAATAGTAACCCAGTGTTTTCACTATTCATCAAAAATTGAAATTTTTCAGAAAAATATCAAAAGATCACCCTATGCTAATTTCGATATTATGAATCCAAAAATGAAGTCCATTTTGAAATATAAAATTTATAAACTTTTAAAAAGTGGTTATTACTATTCATAACGGCTAGTTTATATAATATTTTAATAACATATCGTTGTTTAGTGAAACTCGATATTGCGTACAACACACGCTATCGTGGAAGGCCGCACTTGTGTGTAATGAAAGCCAAGTCAGGGATGAGTGTATTAAAATCTCCTTTTGGTGTAGCATATTGCACAAGAAATCAATGAATAAAATCTCTGGGTGTTACATTCTACCCCCCTTAAAATGAATTTCGCCCTCAAAATTCGTCGGGGTTATAAATGGTTTACTACTTGAAAGTTTCTTTCATAGAAACCCACATCATAAAAACCAATACCAAAAGTTGACTTTGAAAACTAATCTATGAAATGTAAAGGTTACCCAGATTAACTAATCACTCAGTTTCCACATAGGGGAACATAGGTGAAAATATTGATATGGAAGAGAAATATAACCATCAACATCTGATGAAGAGTGGTAGAGGAAATGGATATGAAAAAACCCAACAATCACAAAACCATAAATTTGTGATGATCTAAGGTACCATCCGATTCATCAGATATGAGAGCACTAGGATAACATTTTTTGTTTTCAAGACCATTTCCCTAAAGTTGAAGCATTTGAATTAGAAGAAATATTTACTTTATTTCGATATCATCTCACCATTGCTCATGCCTTGATCAATTTCCACTTCATCTATTAAAGAAATGAAGTTGAATTTGACTTCTGTGAAGTGTTAGTAGATTATATGATAGAATTATATGTCATTCCATATATTTCTATTGCAAAAAGTTTAGCATAATTTATTAAATATACAGAAGTCCATCTATGCTGAGATTAATTGTATATGATTCCAAAAATGGACTTATACATCATCTATCATACCGCTTAATAAAATAAAACTAGTTTCTACTAACCAGGGACTTCCTATAGGCCAGTGGTAGGAAATAAAGGCATGTCACACTTCGGTTGTGGGTTCGATTCCTGCAACATTGTCCGACGCAATGGGTTGTCGCCCGTCCTATGGGTTGTCCTTTTTCTAAAACTACATTATTATAACATTCCTGTAATAATATCAAAAAAAGTACTAGCCTTAAACAATACTATCTGATTGCTAACTTAATCCATTCCTATTTTTAGTCTTATCCAAAATACATCTGTCCAATCTTATAATATAAAGAAGATGATTACTAGAAATTTCACCAACCAAGCATGTGAATACCATGATTTATTCTCATATATCATACAATATATCTTGTTGGTCACATTCCAAACATGTGAATACCTTAATCATGTATTCTCTTGAAAAATGAATACCCATTGAACCTTAGTGAAAACATGAATGCTGTCAAAAGTTAATACTTTCCACATACCAAAATCCCAAAATTTCTATATACACAAACCATGATATAACTTTTTCATTATATCAGTCTTGAGATCATGAATTATGTCAAACATTTCATTTTCTCTTTATCCCTTCATTATGCACATATCATCTTCTTTCCAAAAATTTCTCAATCACTTTCCATGGTTACCGGTACCATAAAATTATTGAAAACCACAATATACCAATTCATAAATATTCCAATATTCCACGATACTATATACAACATTATTTTGGAATCCCATTACATAAACACTTAATCATTCCACCACATCGTTATCATATTCAACAAGGCCAATAGTGATCTCATGTGACTTCCCTTTTTTCCTTTGCCTTAAGTGGTTTCTCATGTCGATCATCATTAACCCTTGGATTAGGGAATTGATTAGCATAATGCCCCATTTCATTGCACTTGAAGCATTGAAGTGTTGGTGGTGTGTTCTCTGTAGTCTTTTCTTTATTCACATCATTAGAAACCCTTTTTCCATTACTTCAACACTCATCTGCTCGATGACCTTCTTTTCCATAATTAAAACATTTTATAGACCCTTTAAGGCAACTCCACCATGCTTCTTTCCACACTTTGAGCATAAAGAAACATTCATCTTCTTTTCACCATTGTTCTGAGATTTCTCATTGAACTCCATCTTTCGTTTCTTGTCCAAACCATGAGATGGATATGTAACACCAACTTTCATTTCTTCTTTGATAGCACAACACACAATTTCTTCATAGCTACCGAAGTCTCTTATAGATAATGCCCTCCGAAGACTTGGTTTTAAGCCACTGAATAATCGATCAACTTTAATTTTAGGTTGTATGATAAAGCCAGATGCATACCTTGAAATCCTTGTAAAATTTTCTTCATATATACCAACAGATTCATCATCCTTTTGCTTAAGCTCAAGGAACTCCTTTTCCATATTTTTTTTGAAGAATACGAGGGAAGTACTTTCTGAAAAACAAGTTCTTGAACTCGTCCCATACCATGGATTCAATTTCATCTTGGGGCCTTGTATTCTTAATTAGAGTCAACCACTGGTCTGATTCACCTTCTAAACTGTAAACAGCTAGAATGACTTTATCATGTTTTGAATAGAGAATTATGGAAAATATCTTTTCAATGGTATTGATCCATTTTTCAGCAACAAGTGGATCCGAAGACCCATTGAAAAAAGGGGGGCGTTGCCTCATGAAGGACTCAATAGAATATTGTTCCCTACTCTGCTCATTTGGAAGTCCAGAATGATTCATAGCTTGCGTAAGTATAGCAGTAAGATTTTGCACTCCATCTCCGATAACATTGGTTTGTTTAGGAGGAAAATCATTGCATTGTCCATTACATTGATCAACACGGTTCTTTCGGGTTCCATCCATCATCTAAAACCCAAAAAGAATAGCGTGAGAGGAAAAAATCATGCTAGGGAAAACAATATAATAAAGGGGGAGTAACTTATATATATAACATCATAGGTTTAATTATAATATCATTACCGTAATTCTAAAAATTTAACCTATACTTATACTTAACCTTAGGGACATCCCTAGACATACCTTAGAAATATCTCTAGGGATCTCACTAAAGTTTTCGCATCCTAGTTTCCAAAGGTTAACTAAACGTTTCCTCGGATACCAACTATAGAGACCCGAATCTTGACGTACATGGACATTACATTAATTTTGCGAAATACTTAATACATAACAAAAACAGACATAGAAGTACCGTAATAGTTTAGTGTCTTTTGAAACTCGGAACATAATCTTCTAATCGTGTTGAAAGATCTTCAACATCTCCCATAAAGATCTTCCCCTTTTGGTTTTCTTACCTAAAACCTTTCTTTAAATCCTAGGGAAAATAAAACATATAAAGGGTGATCTGAAATGCTCAGTAAGGGTAAGCATGGAGAAAATAAAACAAACCATATACATTTGAACTTCAAAACACGAACATAATATTTAAACATCTAAATTTTGAGCAATGACATTAAACATGGCAGTACGTAAGGCATAGATCATAATGGAACATCAATCATGATAAAATAGCATGTGAATAAAACATTTAATTGTGGAATCCATTAATCACATGTTATGATTTCCATAGTAGCCAAGGTATTGCTGCCAAGACCATCTTAGTGGACAATGTCCTTTTCTGAATCGAGTTCACTCCTCGTTCCAGTCCTGTAACACTGAACCGGATTAACGTACCATTCCAGACATGTCTATATCATGAGATATAAATTTTTACCCAATTAATTATAGGGAGATATAGGTCCCACCCATATCATAATGAAATCATTCTTACTTGTGCCACGAAATAAACATACATCATTCATAATAACCCAAATAATAAAATGGGTTTCATAAACATCATCCCATCATAACATAATACATATAAAAAAATGGATATAATTTCATAATAAGAAAAGTGAAACCATGTAAATAATAGAGACATTATACTTGAAACATACACATATGAAATAATGTCACCTTAGATAGAAGATGGTTTTTATAAAACACTTGAAATGAATTCTTGACAAAAATATCCTTTCTTCTTCAAAATCATTTTCTTTTCACAAAATTTCATGAAATTTTAAAAGAAAAGGATTTTTTTGAAAATAGTCATGAAATATTTTGGAGGAAGTTTCATGAAAATAAGGTGTTATGAAACCATAAAAATCTATTCATGCTGTATAAGTTAAAAAAACATTTTCCTCGTACTTTTTTCTGAAAAGTCAAAAAGCACCTCGTTTGGTAAAAAAATATATTCCTTTCATAACACGTGGTAAAAGAAAAAAATGGTTAAAAATGAATTTAAACATACATGGAACCATTTTTAGGAAACATGGACATGGATGATAATAATAACCCTAGTAAATACTTATGAATAAACAATCTCGGATAAGAAAGAGATCAGAATAGTTATCCCTTACCTTACATCCGATATGCTTCGTATGTATCCAAACCTCATGTATAATGATTTAAATAATGTCATTGACATATTAGAGAATCATATTCATTGTTATTTTATCATATATGGTTCACTTATGACTTTATATTAACTGTTCTTTGTAAATTCCATGTTAAAGCAGCATTTTGGGTAAAATCATTTCATTTATCTTACGTGTTTCGACTTGTTGTTCTTGATATTATTACTTATATAATGATTTACATAATTCCATAATGTAAAAAATGATTTATATATATTATATATTCATCAGATACATATATATATGATAGATCCATAAATGGAATGAAATACACCGTTCATGGAGACGGTAGGTCGTACGTACGCATGAACGCTGTTTTCGTTTCCTTATTTAATTGAATGGAATTAATTAGATGACATAAATATATATACATAAATATAGTATCATTATTATGTCATATATTTCATTATTATTCATTATATATACTTTATAATCATTCATGAATGGTTAACTTGGAGAATTAATCTCATCGCGTCGTGGAGACGGTAGTCTGTACGTACGCACGAGCGATGATATCATTCCCATGATCGTGGAATTGTATTTAAGTGTATGTATAATATTTCAGAATCAATATCAATTTACAATAATCATATATAGTTATCTATTTACACCATTATACGCATCCAAGTAAGGTGGTGGTCGAAAACAGATTACACCACGGTGTGGAGATGGTATTCCGTACGTACGCACGCGCGGTGACTTCGTTTTCTCTAGGATGGATAGAAGGTGAAATAAGGTTGTTTCATATTTATAATAACATATAAGTATATAATTAATAATTATGTTATTAATTTATAATGAGAAAAATAAATAAGAAGAAGTGTAAGAAGAAAGAAACTTGATAGAATCGGAAGAAGAGATTACCTCTTCTTCGACGCACCTCCTTTAAGCTTCCACTTAAGGAAGTAGAGTTGGACTTTTGAGAAGACCATAACCTCCAGAATATTTCTAGGGAAGTGGAGAAGAGAAATGGTCAGGTTTTGGCCGAGCTTAAAGGCTCAAAAGGGTGTGAAGAGAAGAGGGAAGGGGTGCCCTTTTTATAAGGGAGGAGAGAGGCACCTTTGAAAAAACATAAAATATTATTTTATAATAAATCCATATTAAGTTTTTAATAGCTCCAAATTGATTTATTTAGACTCTAAGGTGGGTATGGGTTGAAATACTCTCAAAAATAGATTTTATACAGGTTTGGGTATTTATATTAACCTTATCATTTAGTTTTAACTCTTAGTTTATTAGATTGACATTTACCATGTCACTTTGTATTTTTATATTATATAGTTAAGAGACATACCATATACATCCAAGATACCCCCAAGTGGTCCATAAATGTTACACCTATCATGAGATAAGTATCTTGGCCGAACCTTATATTTATAGGAATATAATAACAATTAATAATATAATATTTGTTTTAAAAAATATTTTATGTTAATTTTGACACTATTTGGTAATGGATTTTTGTTAAAATCATAACAGAATTATTAGTTCGAAAAAAGTTAATTAATTAAATACTAACATGTCATATGAACCCATAAAATTAGTGGAATTCATAAAATGTCTCAAATTACATTTATTTGGGTGTTTATAACATCAATTAGTTTAATATTTCATTATTTAGGTAATTACTACATCACCATTGTGTCATAAATAACTTATATTATTTAATTTATAAAAATTATAAATAAAATACCATTAGGTAGGAAATATTTTTATATTTATAATGAATATTTATAGTCTAATTTATCTTATGTATAACCCTATATTAAAAATGATTTAGTTATTAAACATTGATTTTAACTATTTTAACCCTTCTTTAAATAAATTTATAATAAATGTCCTAATCTTATCCAAGTGGACCTAAGTGGTCATATTTTATTACTAAGGTTGTTTTTGGTCGAATTACACTTATAAAATAAAATTATTACATGTTTTAGGGTAATAATAATATCATTTTTACCCTTAATTACCCTATTTACTTTTAACCGTGGTAAATAAAAGTAAAAAGTTACTATTCACCAAAAATTATTTTCATCTCATTGAACCAAATTTTAGTCCTTGATATTAATAGTTTTTCTAGGATTTTAGAAATTCCACTCACATAATCGGTAAAATTAGGTTTTATGTGAATTTCCAAATTCTCATAGGAGGTTGGTAAAAGACGGTGAAAAGTTCAATAAAATTTTTATATATCTAAAATTATGATAAAATGAATCCAATTAATTACATTGAACATATATAGGTATTATGTATCAATTTTTACCTAAAATAAATTTAAATAATATAAATAATTATTTAAATAAAAAGTTGGTTTTTAAATAGTAACCTAGTGTTTTCACTATTCATCAAAAATTGAAAGTTTTCAGAAAAATACCAAAAATTCACCCTACACTAATTTCGATATTCCGTATCCAAAAATGAAGTCCATTTTGAACGATAAAATTTATAAAATTTAAAAAAGTTGGTATTACTATTCATAACGGCTAGTTTATATAATATTTTAATAACACATCGTTGTTTAGAGAAACTCGATATTGCGTACGACACACGCTATCGTGGAAGGTCACGATTGTCTGTAAAGAAAGCCAAGTCAGGGATGCATGTAGTGAAGTATTCTTTTGGTGTATCGTACAACACAAGACATCAATGAATAAAATATCAGTGTGTTACAGTACGGAATATCTAGAATGAGTCTAGGATGGATCCAACGAAGGGTCCTCGCACTACACGGTTTAGCGAGTCTCTGTCGTGCTCTGCTTCGAGTGCGTCACCTAATATTCAGTGGCCATGAGTCTCCTCAGTCGACCCATCCATTATTGGATTATTTTATGATTTTTAAAGACTTTTGGGATCATGATGGAATGTATAAGGACCTCCCTATTTTCACATTGACATGTCCAAGGGTCGTCAAGAGATCCGTGTGCCTATTAGAAGACACTCACGAGACTTCAACATGACTGATCATGGGGTCTCATGAAACAACACTGTGGGTGAACTAGGTACTGAGATTCACTTCATTGATCATGAGTACCTATTTCCCCATCCTTTTTTATCCTGTCTGTTTCATGTTACAAAGGTTGGGATTCATAAGGGATTGCATGATGAATATTGAGGGTATTTATTCTATTTTTGAGTGATATATCGTGTGACCTACATGGGGGTGTGTGTTTATTTTGTGGACAAGTCTTGGAGATGAGGATGAAAAGAAAAGGGGATTCTATTTAGGTGAGGAAAGCATGTAAATGAGTACTCAAGGTATCATTTGTGTTTTCAAGGGTGAACCACATATCTTTCAATGACCAAAAACTAATTTCGCCTCCTCCCTGTTTCTCCCCTCGGTTTTATCTTACAAGGGTTAGTGGTTATGAAAATTTTCACAGGTAATATATATTATTTTTACTCTATTTCTTAAACATGTATTTCCTATCCAATATGATTCATTTGAAGAGTTTGCAAGAATGTAGTGTACATGACTATTCGTCTTTCCTTAGAGCACCGTAGAGTTTTCTAGACACTCTAGAGGATTTTTGTGAGCTGATAATGACAGGCCATAGGACTTCTACGAAGTCAAACTGAGGTCTTATAGTGTCTCATGGAACACGTAGGGTGCATGTATCATGTATCCTAGTGACCACAACCCCCTCTCACCCCTCCCCTTTATCTATAACATTTTATGGGATGAAGTCTTCGAGGTCTTGGTTGTTGGATCGAATATCATCAAGTATATTCTAATTCCCAATGATGATTTGGGGCATGATCTTTGTGACCAATGTGGGTCACTCTCTTTGAATCCAATGACAATTTATTTTTGAAGGATTTTGGATGGGTTTTTATGAACATTCTCACGAAAACCTATGTGTCTTGGGGCCACACATTCAGTTTTCTGGGGGGATTCCTAAGTGGAGGAATGTTTTTTTATATGGGGATCTACAGGACTTACCATGGGTTATACACCATGCATGGAGCCTTCCCCAAATTTTAAATGGCCATGTTATCATGATTCCTTTATAATGTTATGTGAAACATGGGTTTTGACCATCTTGTTCTTCCCTTTCTTTTTCCAGGAAAATAATACCAATATTTAGGTATTTAATCCATTGTGATTTTTCTGATGCATATTTGGTGGGTATTGACACGTGCATCTCGTGGGGTGTGACAAAAACAAATAAAACCTAATTTAAAATTTAGGAAAGTGGGTAACCTAAGTTTTATCCAGATAGGAGTGCACAATAATTATGTTTGTCACTTGAATTAAATAAAGAAGAAGAGGTTTTTTTAAAATGTTTAACTTGAAAAATAAGGGAAGTAATAAAAAGAAAGGTTGAACACTAATGGAAGAAGAGATTGATGGGTTTAGGGTATGATCACCTTTGAAATTGCATCATATTCATAATGACCATCTTCCATATCTTTCATTTGAATGACAAATGAAAGACTCCTCAATTGAGTTATCAATCACCTTTGGTTGAAAAAAGAAATGAAACTCACTCCTATGTGCATGGAAATTCATAAAAAGTTCCTAAACAAATAATTCCAGTCCCAATTGGTAATTGTTGCTCCTTATAACTCTAGAAAAAGTTTATTATTTCCATACACGTGCAACAATCTCTGGACACTCACCACCTAACACAATATGCTCGATCGAGAAAAATTGCACTAGGTGGAGGGAGATTAATATTATTTTATCAAAGAAATTAAAAATGAATACACCATAATCAAAACATGATTGCATTAAGAGAATTGGGAAACAATAATAATATAATTAATTAAAAATAAAATTAGGGTTTTACATTTAAGCACAAAACTCCGACATTACAAAAGTAAAAGTCCCCCTTCCCAGATCACTCAAAGGGTTTTCCCTCTATGTGAAGGGTATTAGAGTTGAAAGGGTAAGAAAAGATCATGATGAAACAAAGAAAAGAGAAAACATAAAATAGAAAGAAATTCAAGAACTAAATCCTCTAGCACAGCCCCTCTTTCTTCTTCTCCAACCCCCTTAAATGGAAGTGAACACTATTATTTATAGGCTTTTGGAGTTGAGAATTTCCCTCAAAAAATACTCCACTGATGGTTTGAGTATGGTTGGCATATTAAATGGAAGGATATCGAGAAGGTGTCTTCATAAATGTTGTTCAATTATGTCTCTTCTGTTGACTCATGATATTTCAGCATTATTGGCCATGTGTGGAGAGAGATATGATCTATTTACTATGAATATGTAATTCTTCCAAACAGACTCTTCGTATTCTAATGCATCATGTTCCAATGCATTTATGGCCTTGATAATGAAAGAAAAAGTCGCATCAATATTAAGGTAAAATATTCCTACACATTTATTATTGATCCATGCAAAATATAAGATCCAATGGTTTGGCCATATATGAGATATGGGCCCAACAATAAAATTCTCCAATTATGTGCACAGTTTTTCGAGGTTGGACTTGTGAGCTGAATTTGAGCTTCCAAATGATGGATTGAAATTTGGGTATAGAAGGATAAAATTTATCCCACGATCATAGAAATCCTACCAAAAAGGAATCATAGAATTTGGATCAAAAATTTAAAATATATTCCAGAAATATAGAAGCTACACAAAACTGCTAAATTTCCAGAATTAACCAATTTCAAGAATTAAGCCCAGAATTCACCAAAACACTAAAATAATTCAAATAATCTAAAATTTATTAATTGTAAGGGGTTAAATCCTTGAAAAACATATGAAAAATAATTAAAATATTATCTCTATCAATTCCCCCACACTAAGCACTTGGACACCCGGAAAAGTAAAAATCAAAATCAAATAAAGGAAAATTCAAAACACATGCCATTGAGATCCACCAATTCCACACCAAGAAATAGAAGATATCATGCCTCATCCATAACTATTATTCAGAGTTCTCAAATCATATCATTGAATATTTTTCCTCTTCATTTATGCTCCCATGCACACAAGACACCTACCTCATATGAATTTTCTCTCATCTCACAAATATCAATTTTCATCAATGTTTTTCTCATCCAAACCTAGGAAAAGGTAAACATAGGTTTGAAAAACTCCTAAATATCCACCCAATGTGATCCAAGGTCATGTGTTTATCATTAGGACTTTTCAAGGCTGTTCTGTGGCTTTTGTTTGGTTTTATTTTCATGTGAAAAAAAAAATTATGAGGCCAAATGCGTAGGGCTTGGCTCGTTTTGAAGAACAATTGTACAAATATTATTTTCACACAACTATAGTGTCCTCCTCACTCACCTTAATATAAATTCAGCTCCACCATCATAAAATCTCAAGAAATGATAAAAAATCTCCTCATTTTAGATAAAATTTCAATATTCTCAAACAGGATTTCTCTTGAAAGTTCCAGAAAAGGCACAACTTTCATCCTCCATTAGAAGCTCTAGAAAGGCACAACTTCTATTATCATGAAAGCTCTAGAAAAGGCACAACTTTAAACAGAATGATTTTTCATCAGCACACACATCTTTTAAGCATTTTAATTTCACCCAAAGTTTCACAAAACGACTTAGCACAACACAAGACAGCTTCCCCCACACTTAAGTTCAACTTGATCATGCAATTTCACTTCAAGAGCTGGTTGGATAGGGAAAATTGGCTTGTAATGTGGCTAACCAAACATAATGTTCATGGATTCTATGGGATACAAGGATTAAATGTACAAGGTAGGTCATAATGAAAGGGTTTATCTTGAAAAGGGGTCTTTAAAACCAAATAAATGCCTCAATCATTTAAAACACATGTACCCCTAAACCTCATGTTTTGAAAGGAATAAATCAAATTATGGTTAAGAAAAGCACAGTCTGGTTCTCTCAAGAAGTGAGGTGAATGAAATGAATATGACAAAAATGGTTCATAAGCCTGACATTAAAGTGATTTCAAAGATAAAGAAAGTTAAATATGGTAAGAGATTCAAAAATCTGAGTACTTTTCATGAAATTCTCAAAGAATTGAACTTGAAAAAAATCATTTTCAGAATTCATTTAATCTCAATTTCGTGGAATAAATTGGTTTACTCAATGATATGGGTTTCAAAAATCGCAATGATAATCATTTCATCTCAAAATATTCAAAAAACACCAAAAAATGAAAAATAAACACACAAAAATTTGAAAACACACAATTTTTTTTTTGAAAAACAAAAACTAAATGAAAATACTAACCTACCAAGGTTCCCTCTCCCACACTTAAATGGTGAACTTTCCTCAATACATTAAAGTGGATTTAACATGTAAGTTAATTTTAAATTGAAACATAGCAGCAAGCAAGGGTAAAGGTGAGGTACAACCTGACTTACTGGATCTGCAATATTGAGTTATGATCCTAAGTGTTGCACACTAAATACCTACATGAAAAAAACATAAGACATTTATTGAAAAAAATGAAAATAGAAATACGATTATAAAAAAAGGATAGATATTGGTTTAATCCCCCAAATGGGCCCTGGGTTTTGACTCCCTCTAGATGGTCAGTTCTAATCAGTTATCCCCAATCCGAAGGTGGGTGGAGTTTCTTTGTGATGAACCAACAAAATATCTTCTTTATATTTGACGCTTCATTATTTTTTTCAGGACAGAATGAGTATAGTACACCAAATCCACCCCTAAACCATCTGATACAACTTTCTTGGTGGTGGTAGGACAAAGAATGAGTCTTCCAATTTCATGGTTTCTACCTGCACGATATCTTCTTTATTCTCCAATGGTTTATGAAGGTATGATGCATGAGTAGAAAAATCAAAGGAATAGTCAATGTATAATTCTATTTGAACAATGTTAAAGCATGAAGTGTCAATATCATATTCATCCCTTCCAATGTAAGCATCTTGCGTCTCATTTTCCTTAGGCAAATCCCCTTGGAATCCCTCTTAAACTCCCTCCAATAAATGATCAACATGTTCGGGGACCTCCATATGTTCTTCATTAGGTGCATCATCTTTTCCTTCTTCATCCACCAAGAAAATACAAGAGTTATCATAATCTGAAAATTTCATGCAAGGGGAATTAGTACTCAATTCATATTCTATACAATCAGAATGAAGAGAGTTTAGAAAAAGATTATCTCCTTTATGTGTCTCAACATTAATTGATTATTCAGTGGAAAGATCCTCATTGAGTTGAATTTCATTGGTTAGAGGTAGGTAGTCAGGCTCCTCTATTTGAAAGATGAGTGGTAAATTAACTTCCCCCACTGGTTCTGATTCTGGTTCAAGTTGAAGTTCTTGATCCAATATAACCAACTCAATTGACATAAATCTTTGATAATCAATGATGACTTGATTCACCAGTTCCATTAGTTCTTGAAGTGAGATACCTGTGACATGGACATTCATCATTTCCTTGGCCAAAATAGTGAGTTCATCCAGCTTTTGAAAGAGGGCTTCCTCGTCATTATGAACCACTTTTCCATGAAACCATGAATAATAAATCCAAGAATAATAATTTCAGTAGGCATACATCATGGATTTTTTCAGATTTTTTAAAATAAAATAAATGAAAATATATACAAAATGTTAGAATTAGATTGTTGTAACAGCCTCCCCAGTAGCGGTGCCAAATTTTGACACGTGCCTGTGATGGGGTGTGACAAATATAAATAAAACCTAAGTTAAAATGTATTAATGTTGGTATCCTATGTTGTCTCCAGATAGGAGTGCACAAAAATTGTGTTTGTCACTTAAATTAAAGAAAGTAGAAGAGGTTCTTTTTGAAAATGATTAAGTTGAATAATATGGAAAGCATTAAAAATAAAGGTTGAACACTAATGGATGAAGAGAGTGATGGGGATAGGGTAGGATCACCTTTTCAATGTCATAATAGTCATAAAGATCATCTTCCCTCTCTTTTTTCTAAATGAAAAATGAAAGACTCCTCGATCGAGTTATCAATCACCTTTGGTTGAAAAATGAAATGAAACTCACTTCTATGCGCATGGAAGTTCATAAATAGTTACTAATCAAATAAGGCAAGTCCAAATCTTGAATTTTTGCTCCATAGAACTCTAGAAAAAGTTTATTAGTTCCGTACACGTTCCTACGATCTCTGGACACTCACCACCTAACACAATATGCTTGATCGAGACAAATTTTACTAGGTGGAGGGAGACTAAAATTCTTCAAACAAAGCTATTAAAAATGAACACAACAAACTCAATACATGATCGAATTAGTAGAATTAGGAATCAATAGTAATATAATTCATTCACAAGAAAAATAGGGTATAACATTTAAGCACAAAACTCTGACATTACAAAAGTGAATGTCCCCCCTCCCCGATCACTCAAAGGTTTTACCTCTCCATGTGAAGGGTATTAGATTTTGAAAGGGGATGAAGAGTGAATGATGAAACAAAGAAAAGATAAAATAGAAAATAAAAATAACTTCAAGAACTAAATCCTCTAGCATAGCCCCTCTTGCTCCTTCAACCCCCTTGAATGGAAGTGAACACTCTTATTTATAGGATTTTGGAGTTGAGGATTTCCCTCCAAAATTACTCCACTGAAGGTTTGAGTCCAGTTGGAATATTAAATTTCTGAATATATGGAAGGTGTCTTCCTAAATGTTGATTAATTATGTCTCCTCTATCGTCTCATGAAATTTCAGCATTATTGGCAACATTTGGTGACAAATATGATCTATTTACATTGAATATGTAATTATACCAAAAAGACTCTTCGTATTCCAATGAATCATGTTCCAATGCATTTATGGCCTTGATAATGAAAGAATCAAGCATGTCCATATTATTCAAAACAATTACTCCAGATGTCTTCTCTATCCATTTAAAATATCAGATCGAATTGTTTGGGCGTTTATGAGATACGAGCCCAACAATAAAATTCTCCAATTCTGTGCACAGTTTTTGAAGCTGGATTGTGAGATGGATTTGAGCTTCCAAATGATGGATTGAGATTTGGGTCCAGAAGGATAAGATGAATCCCACGATCATATAAAGCCTAAAAAAGGAATAATGCAATTTGGATCAAAAATGTAAAAGATATGCCCGAAATATAAAAGCTACAAAAAACTGCAAAATTTCCAGAATTAACCAATTTCAATAATTAAGCCCATAATTCACCAAAATACTAAAATGATACAAATAATCTCAAATTGATTAACTGGAAGGGGTTAAATCATTGAAACACATACTAAAAATAATGGGAATATTATCTCTATAAGGTATCAAAAAATTCCCCCCTTATGATGGATGTCCAAGGGGGAAAAGACTTAGTTTTGAGGAAAACTAAATGCCTACCAGGGTCTAGGGAAGCATCATGAACTAGTTCATTGGCTGATGAGTGATTTTTGGTCTATCGAGTGACATTTCATATTCTATACAATGACTAAATATTGGGGAGGGGGTAGAGAAAAATTCATTCCACATACATCCTATTCACCTGAGCACTATGAACATTACTTTTATCACAAGAGCTTCCTGAGAACCCAAATTATGGACCCTATATGTGAGACTGTTCCTACAATTCACTTCTTCATGGCTTCTTTCTTCTTAAGAACTCATCTATTTCTTTAGTTTAAAGAATTTTAGCTTGTACAGTCTGTTTCATTAGTTTAATGTGTTTTATCTTAGACAATTTGTTGCATTAGTTTATAGAAATTTAGCTCGAAACATCTATTCCTTTAGTTTATGTTATTTTATCTTAGACCATCTATTTATTTAGTTTATAGACTTTTAGCTCATACCATCTATTGATTTATTTTGTGGTCTTTTGTCCCAAATTGTCTATTTCTTTAGTTTAAGGTCTTTTATCATGGACCATCTATTTCTTTAACTTAATGTACTTTATCATGAACAATATGTTAGATTATTTTAGGGTCTTTTAACTTGGACCATATATTTATTTAGTTTAATGTCTTTTATCTCATACCATCTCTTTCTATTGTTTATGTTCATTTAGCACAAACAATCTATTTCTTTAGTTTGAGGATTTTTAGCTCATACCATCTATTTCTTTAGTTAAAGGACTTCTAACTCAGACCATCTGTATGATCAAGGGATATATTACAAACATTCTAGGAATGGACCATAACACTCTAAGGGGATGGATCCTTCTGGGACGTCATTGAGGCTCATGAGGATATGAATGCCCTTTTTTACTGAGTGATGCATTTAATTGATGACCACCAGCTCATATGCATGATGCATGGGAACATATGCATAGTCAAGAAAAGGTTCCTTGAAGCCGAGTATATTTTCCAAGGGATATGGAATATTAATGGTGTAAATATGGATGATGTTGGAATACTAGGGATTCCAAGCCTGCTCGGATAGTTGGAGTATGTATGATGTCAATAAAAACCCAAAATATTGAGTCCATGAACGTGTCAAGGTGTAGATATGTTGGTTATATCCCATGAAATTATGAAATTCCAATATCTACCATAGTGTTGTATGTAATCATATGGTTTGAATCTACTTTATGGATAGGGTAAGATGCATTTAGTTTTTGGGTTAGGGACCTTATGCGTCAGTAGCATGGACAAACAAAGATGACCTCCACTTATTTCTAAGGGTTATATAAGATTTGAGAAGACTCAAACATCTAGATAATGATGTTGGATATGGGATAAATCTATCATGTAGGGGTTACCTCACCCTAGGACTGGTATCTATTAATGTATGTATTTACATCTATGGATTGTGGTTTCAAATCATGAGACATGGGCCATAAAGTGTTAAGAGATGAAGTGACACATTCAATCCACTAGGAAGTGAATGAACAAAGTGATATAATAATGATGATATAGAATCCACTTGGATTATTTGGTGTGGGGATTTTAAATCATGAACTGGAGTGCTCGGGTTGGGAGAATGATATGGGACAGTCACACAAGGAGCAATTCATACATACTGGGATGTTGAGTGCTACCGTGATGATGTCAATTCCCACAAGAATCAGAATTTCCTTTTTTAGAGTGATACATTTGGTTAACAAGCATAAAAGAATATGCAGGAGCAATGGGAATGTATGCATACTAAGGAAACAATCCCTAGAAGTTAGATATCATTTTCAAGGGCTATGAAAGGTTATGGTGATTCAAGACACCCCAACTCACGATGTTTATTTTTCGGAAGATATAAAATCCATATAGGGTTTGTGTACCCTAAAAGCTACACCACTACCTAGCGATCATATCCTCATGGTGAGGAGATGTGACAAACTTTTCCTTATATTTACCCTAGATCAATGTGTCCAATGGGAATAGATTGGCATCTACTTGGGTTATGGACCCTATGATCTTTCTACCTTTTTATGTTTTCACCTTAATGTTTTCCTAAACCTTGAGGTTGAGGATATTAGTAGGCTAAGACTCGATTTTTTTTCTAGTCACCCATTATGAGTTTTGGCCTAACGTGTTTTGTGTCTCATTTATTATCTGTTTAAGGTCTTGAGATTTAGGCCATAATGTTCTAGAGTTTATAGGTTCACAACTTTAACCAAAGAACATATAGTTTAGGGCTACAAAATGCATGGACCTAGTATGGAATATGATACAGAAGAGCCTAATAAGGATGCCCAAGATCAAGTGTACTCGAAAATATTTCTATGATATAGTTAAAGATGTCCTAAATCATGGATTGAGTCTCTTTGGTGAAGAGTAATGATGCAGGATAGTCATACAACTAGTGGTTTATACACAATGGGGTTTTGAGTGTTGCTGGGATGATGTTGAGGATCACGAGAATTGGAGTATCCTTTTTTAGAGTGAAACATTTGGTTTATGTCCATAGGCGCATATGGAGGATCCATATTCATGTATGAATATTCAAGCTAAGGGTCCTTGAATCCAGATACCCTTTCCAAGGTCTAAGGAAGTTTGATGGTGACCCAGGATTCTCAATACATGAATTGTGGTATATGGGTTCGAAGTTATCTTAAAGGATGGTGGAAGAACCCCATACTATGATTGACCAAGGTAATTCACTTGTGGTCCATTGACATGGAATGATAATTGGGATATGGTATGAACAGTTTATTATCATAAATCATGGATGTTAATCTCTTCATAGTTTAACATCATGCGATAAAGGCATATTTCTGTGTAGATTAACATCATTCAGTATGTACGTAGGTGATCTATCATGTATAAATAGGGATTTTTTGGTTGTGAACATGGATGGATACTGGGAATCACTTCATATCTCATGAAAATTATAAACAAACCAAACATATGTCTGGAAATATATGTTGTTTAATGTATACCGATGAGGATGATGCAACATTGTTTAATGTCATTTTGTAGGGACCTATATCAATGATTAACTACCATGTGGCTAACTCCAAAAGATAAAGATCATAGTGTGTAGATGTTCAATGTGGTTCCATGGAGCAACCTGACATTAATTAGGACCATAATGGTCTCATGCACACCACTCACCCTTCCAGGAAGACTAAGGCCAAGGGGTCAAAAATGGTTATTCCTGTGGATGGGCTTGAGGGTAAAATTTTTGGGTGTCACTAAGTATCTCATGAGGATTAGAATCAAACCGCACATAGGTAAGTTAGTTCCATGTAGTCTATCTTCATTTAGTATGAAAAAAGTGAATGTTCAAGAATTGATGGGGGCATTTTAGTTTGGCCTGAGAGTGGAGGTCTAGGAATCCCAACGTATCTCATAAGAATGAGAATTAAACCACACATAGTTCTTGGAGAACCGTGAATTTTAACATCATGGGGTAAGGACCCATGGAATTCCTTTTATTTTATTGCATTCAAGATGAAAATGGGCCTGTCGTGAACCTTTATGCATTTCTGTGAAGATATGTCTTTTCCATAATTCCTAAAATCATGTGAGAAATGATCAGTGTGAGAAACAAGTAATGATGCAGATCCTCCAATATTGCAGAGACAGAAAAAGGGTATCGAAAAAGGAATTTGGTACCATATAGTGGTTGAACCAAGACATAGAATCAAGGCATCCATAATTATTCCATTTTTAATGGTAATCAATCCATACCTAGTTCTAGAAGGACTATAAAGATTAATGTCATGCTATGAGGATGTGGGTGACTCGATGTGAATAGAAAGGGGAAGTTGTAGATCCGTATAGTTTTATGTCCCATAGTAAGAAAATGGGATCAATCATTATGAAGGAAGATAATCCTATTGATAGGTCCAAAATTAAAGGTTTGGGATTCACTACATATCATGTGATGACATGAATCAACCCATACATTGTTTTCAAGAGGTCGTGCAGTTTAATTTCATGTAGTGAAGATGAACCCCATATAGTTTAACATCATTTGGTTTGGACACACTTGCACAATTTAACGTCATGTAATCAGGATAAGACAAACAATGTAATTTAACCTCATGTGGGGAGTATGTTGGGAGGGACTTACACTGATGTGGATGCCCTATGGTCATCAGCTATGTGATGTATTTCTTGAGAAATCTCTCTTTGGTGGGTGGTGTGACATGCTCCCCATCCATGGGGTCTAGTGAAAATTATCCATTATGATATAACATATCTATGATGTAAGGTCCTTCCCCCTTGGGTTCTAACTTTGGGGGATTCTTCCATGGTATCAATGGGATTTTTAGGGTCCCCACCAGTTCTCATCAGATAAATGAATGAAGGAGAAGCTTTATATTAAAGGATTTTGCTATTAATTATGGTGGACCTCAAGGTTGTGAAGTGTCGACAACCTTTTCTCAGATAACCATTACAACTCATCCATCCTTCTTTTTTATGGTTTATCATCTTAGAGATGTCTACAAATGGCTATTCAGATTGAGGGAGGATGGAACTATATGGGTAACCCTACCTCGGTCCCGTACACTAGTGAGTATGGAATAGATTGTGTAGAATTATGCATGGTGTTAGGGTAGTCCCATAAACCATGGAGGCGTATTTATGGCCATGATATCTTATCATTGTTCACCAACTCCTATTGTATATTCAATTGAGTATTTTTTAAGGCCTCTCTCTATCTATTTGACTCCTTTGATAGTGATATGAGTTATTGGGCCTGATGTTATACTCTAGGTAATTCATCATCAACACCGTGGAACATATGTTTATGTAGTTATCCATAAATAGTATATAAGGGACTCTAGATCTAGTGATGACATGAGACTTCCTGAAGGTGATGATATTCTTCATCCCTACTTCCTTGATGGGTATCACCTCATCCCACATGGAAAAGAAGTTAGTAAAAGTAAGGATGAATTTAACTTCTTCGTTGTGGATTGGGGATATAGCCTCACAACATCCATCACCCAAATAGAAAATGGATAGGAATATTTAGCTGTATGCAGTAATTTTTGGGGCTGATGGCTGATTTTTTCATAGATATGGCACACATGAAATTTCCTATTGAATTCCAAACAATCTTATGTCATGGTTTTCCAGTAATATCCAAACCTCCTTATTTATTGGATGAGCTTGGATCCATATTAATGATTGTCGCAAGAGCCTATGTAGACCTCCTACATAATGGTGAATATAACGACCCATACTTTACATAAATTGTTAATAATTCAAAATTGAAGCACACTTATTACAACATATAACAAAACCATAAATGGACCGTATAGGTATAGAGTCTTTAGAAACTGGGAAACATAAACAACTGGTTCATAAAGCATCTACTTTGCCTCTTATTCATTTCATCATATCTAGAGTCCCTTTTTGGCATATCATACTTAAAAACCTTCTTCCTGACCTGGGTAAATAAAACATACAAAAGGGTGAGCTCAAATTCTCAGTAAGGGTAAACAAAATAAATATCAATCACATCATATACATAAGAACATAACTTTTGGAAATCTTAACCTGCAAAAGAGATCATAATTTCAAAACATGGGATAAATCATAGTAGTGAAATGTAATCCCAATAATCATAACATAAAACATGATACTTTGTGTCATACACACATAATCATAGAGTATCATTTCTTGTTAGTCAAGACTCATTGGCAAGACTATCTTAGTGGACAAAGTCCATTTCTAAACCGAGATCACTCCTCGTTTCAGTCCGGTTTCAATCAACCGGTTTAACCTGCCGTTCTAGCCATGTCTATCTCATGAGATATAAAATCTTTACCCAATTCATTGGAAGGAGATATCGGTCCCACCCATCTCACAATGATACCATTCTTATGTGTGCCACAAAATCATAAACCATACATCATAGCATAACCCATGTAATAAAAATGGGAATCTTAAACATCGTGACGTCATAAAACAATTAATATAAGATAAAGGAATTCATAATAATATTTCCATCACAACATAATCAAATCAATGTAATAATAGGGATAGAAACAGAGCCCTATTTTATCATAGATGGAAAATAATTTTGATTAAACACTTGAACTCCATTCTTGAGGAAAATATTCTTTCTACTTCAAAAACACATTCCTTTCTTAACATGTCGTACAATTATAAACTAAAAGAAGTTGATTAAAAATAAACTTGAAAACTTGTAAAGGAAGATTCTTGTAAATAATTTTTTAAAAATCCATTCATGCCGTATAAGTTTAAAAAAACATTATTCGTACTTTTGTCGGAAAAGTCAAAAAGTACCTCGTACGAAAAACGACAAAAGATTCCATTCATATCCTTTACTAAAAACTCACCGAAGGGTAAAATTGGATTTAAAAAATTGTAGGTGGAGAGAAATAAAATTAAATATTGAGGAAACATGGATGTGGATGATAAAATACACCCCAGTAAATACTAAAGTATAAACAATCTCGGATAAAAATGAGATTGTGATATTTCCCGTACCTTTGGTCTGATTTGCCTCGTAAGTGTCTGAACCTCCTGTATAATGAATTAAATAATGTTATTGACTTATTCCAGAATCATAATTATTATTATGATATCATATATGGTCATATTCTTAGCTTCTTAGTAGTAATATTTCATTGCTACTTGTTATTCGGGTGTTTATAACTTTTTGTTCTTATGCGTGTTTTGTCGAATAAATTCTTATTCTTCTCTTTAGGTTATAGATACATCATTTTCACAATGGTATTAATGTACTATATATCATATTTATTCATTCAATTCATTTATATAATCATTATGCAATGAAGATCATGTAGAACGAATCACATCACATCGTGGAGACGGTATTCCGTACGTACGCACGAGCGATGATATCGTTCCCATGATCGTGGAATTGTATTGGAGTGTATGTATACTATTTCAGAATCAAAATCACTTTACAATAATCATATATAGTAACTATTTACATCATTATACCCATCCAAGTAAGGTGGTGGGGGAAAATAGATTACACCACGGCGTGGAGACGGTATTCCGTACGTACGCACGCGCAGTGATTTCGTTTTCCATAGGATTGATAGATGTTGAAATAGGGTTGTTTCATACTTATAATAACATATCAGTATATGAGTGATACTGATGTTATTACTTCATAATGAAACAACTAAAGAAGAAGATTTTGAAGAAGAAAGAATTTGGAAAGGATCGGTAATGGATATTACCTCTTTTTGACACGCCTCTTCTTAACCTCCTCTTAGGGCACTAGGGTTGGTCTTTGAAGAAGACCAGAACCTCTAAGATGATTCTAGGGAAGTGGGGAAGTGAAATGGGCCGGTTTTGGCCGAGCTTGAAGGCTCAAATTGGTGTGAGGAGGATAGGGAGGAGGTGCCCTTTTATAAGGGAGGAGAGGGGCACCTTTGGAAATATAAGAAATATTAGTTTATATAAAATCCCAACCCCACATAAAAACTTCCAAAATGACTCATATCCGAAGATTTGATGATATAGGGTTGTAATCTCATCAACAAATAAAATTTAGACATGTTAGGAATTTATTTTAGACATTACCAACTTGATTTATCCTTATTTATCAATTTAATTTTATTTGTGGTAATAATATTCTAAATTTTAAATTATTATTAATAATTACATATGTGTTGTGAATTTTCCATAATTTGAAACTTTATAACATTTTAGATCATATAAATTTTAATTTGTCATTTTTAAATATTTTTGTGATTTTTAAACAATTTTATAATATGTTATGTTTATAAAATAACAATAGTGTCAATTTTGACACTATTCATTTATTCGAATTTAAATAAAATATATACAGAGGATATGTTCTAACTAAAAGCTTTAATAGATTAATGAAATGTCATATGTATCTAGAAAATTATTTTAGCACATTAAATAGTGCATATAATAATTATTTTAATATTTTAAAACCATTTATTTGATATTTTTATTAATAAAATAATTTCAACATCACTATTGTGTCATATATTATGATATTTATTTAATACCTAAAAATTCTAAATAAATTCCTATGATGTAGATAATTGTATTATATTTCTATAGAATATTCATGTTCGAAGTTTCATTATGTTTATCACCAAATTAAAATTATTATACTTATAAAATTTAAGAAAGTGACATGTTGTCACATTATTTGGTTTTAATAATAATTAAATTAGTTTCATGGAAAAAAGTCTATTAAATGAATCTAATCTGACCCTTAGGTGATATGGGTCGACCTTTAGACATCCAATAGGATTTTGGCAGGTGGTAGGGTAATTTTATAATCCTATATTTACCATTAATTACCCGATTTACCTTTAACTATGGTAAATAAAATTTACCGTAGTTACTATTCATAATGCCCAAAAATAAAAAGTAGCCTATTAACATAATTTGGACCCAATGATTCTGAATATGGAATCCATTTTTCAAAATTCAAAACATATAAGTTGTAGTAATTAACTTCAAATAAATCCAGTTGTTAAGAAAATGGGTTTTAGAAGTTAAAACATTGCCAAAGATTGAAATGTTTTTACCTATGAATTCAATGTGAAATTAATGCTAATGACATAAATTATATTAAATGGTAAAAATATATTCTATCTATACTTTAAAACCATTCAATATTATAATTTAACCATATAAATTATCTCAATGAACAAAGTTGTTTTTAATTAAAAATTAGCGTATTTTTACTATTCATCAAAATATGAAAGTTATCAGAAAAATAAAAAATATTTATCCAAAGTAAATTTTTATATCCTGATTCAAAAGAAGAATTTTATTTTGTCAAATTGAACTTATAAATGTGTCAAAAACTAGATTTAATGTGGGTGTGCCATCAAAAGGCGGAAAAACTACATTTTTTTGATAAATACTTATTTTATCCAAAAAAATTATTTTGTTCTCTTACCATGTTCTAGAAAATGTGTAAGATGAATAATAATTTTGTAAAATTTAAAATTCAGTGAATACTATTCATAATGGCTAGTTTATAATATTATAATAATATATCGTTGTTTAGTGGAACTCGGTATTGCGTATTACACACGCTATCGAGGAAGGTCGCGATTGCGTGCAGCGAAAGATTCTTTTGATGATTTATATAACATAAAAACAAAATATTTCTCATAAAAGTCTCGGGTGTTACATTCTACCCCCTTAAAATGAGTTTTTCCCTCTAAATTCATCACTTTGTAACAAACAGATGAGGATACCTCTCCCTCATCATATTCTCAAGTACCCATGTAGCTTCTTCTAATTGGTGGTTCCTCCATAAAACTTTCACCAAGCGAGTGGTCTTGTTTCGTAGGAATTTTTCACTACGATCCAGAATCTCTATCGGTTGTTCTTCATAAGAAATATCTTGCTCCAGCGGTACAACTTCTGAGCTGAGTACATGTGAAGGATCAGGTATGTACGTTCTCAGGAGAGATACATGGAACACATCGTGAACTTGAGAGAGATTCGGTGGAATCACCAATCAGTAAGCTACCTTCCCAACACGATCCAGTATTTTGAAAGGACGGATATATCTAGGGCTCAACTTCCCCTTCTTTCCAAATCTCATGACCCTCTTCCAGGGAGATATTCGCAAAAACACTTTATCACCTACTTCAAACTCTAGGTCTTTTTTTCGGTTGTCGGCATAACTTTTCTGTCAACTCTGAGCTGCTCTTATGTGTTGTTGAATAGATCGGACCTTTTACACCATCTCATCAACAATATCAGGTCCTAATAGCTTTCTTTCCCCAACATCATCCCAGTAAGTTGGAGTCCTGCATTTCTTTCCATAGAGAGCTTCATAAGGAGCCATCTGAATACTGGAGTGAAAGCTATTATTATAAGAAAATTCCACCAAAGGTAGGTGTTGATCCCAAAAACCTTTGAAATCCCTAGATCAAGCTCTCAACATATCTTCTAGAGTTTGAATTGTTCCCTCAGACTGACCGTCTCTCTGAGGATGATAAGCAGTGCTAAAACTCAACTCTGTATCCAGAGTATGCTAAAGACTTCACCAAAACATTGAGGTAAAACATGGATCCCAATCAGATATAATAGAAAGTGGTACTCCATGCAATCTTACCACTTCCTTCACATATATCCTGGAAAGATGCTCTTGAGAGAAATCCTCTCTAATAGCGATGAAGTGTGCAGACTTTGTAAGATGATCAACTATGACCCAGATAGCATTATTGCCTTTGGATGTTTTAGGAAGTCCTGTGACAAAGTCCATAGTGATGTTTTCCCATTTCCATTCGGGTATGGGTAATGGTTGTAACATCCCCTTATACTTCTGTCTCTCAGCTTTAACTTGCTGACAAACCAAGCATCGAGAGACATATTCCGCAACATCTCTTTTCATGCCATCTAACCAGAAGTACTCTTTCAGGTCCTTATACATCTTCGTGCTTCCAGGATGAATAGAGAATGAAGAACTATGAGCCTCATCCAGCAGCTCCATCTTTAATTTGGGGATGGGAGGAACACAAACCCGATTCCTGAACATTATTATCCCATCACAATCAAGGTTGAATTCAGAAACATTTCTCACCTTCTTTTGTAACTCGACATCTTCTTTCTGTGCCTCTTTAATCTTCACATGTATAGATGGTTGAACATTCATTTGAGAAAGATACGATTTTCCCCTTTCATTATAATTCCAAGATCCATCATTTGTAAATCCATAAATATTGGATCTTTTGTGATCCTCATCATGGATAAACTGGCATGGTCTTGTTGACTTAATGCATCTGCCACCTTGTTTTCTTTCCCAGGGTGGTAATGAATTGAGCAGTCGTAATCCTTAATCAGCTCCAACCATCTTCTTTGGCGTATATTCATCTCATTTTGTGTGAAAATATACTTTAAACTTGTATGATCAGTATAAATATCACACCTTTCACCATAAAGGTAATGCCTCCAAATCTTTTATGAAAAGATTACCGCAGCTAACTCCAAATCATGAGTTGGGTAATTTTGCTCATGAATTTTCAATTGTCGTGAGTCATAAGCTATTACCATATCATTTTGCATAAGAACACACCCCAAACCCTTCATGGATGCATAATTGTTGATCACAAACCTTTCTCCACTACAAGGCAGTGTGAGCACAGGTGCACTGGATAACCTTCTTTTCAACTCCTTGAAATTCTCTTCACATTCCTCCGTCCAACCAAACTTAACTCCTTTCCGAGTCAACTTGGTGAGTGGATTATATAATCGTGAAAAATCTTTCACAAAACATCAATAATATCTAGCCAAACCAAAAAATATTCGGATCTCAGTCACTGTTGTTGGTCTCAACCATCTTTTGATAATCTCTGTGTTTGCTGGATCCACAGATATCCCCTCTTTTGAGATTATGTGACCAAAAAATGAAACTCTTTGAAGCCAAAATTCACACTTGGTAAATTTGGCATAAAGCTTCTCCTTTCTCAGGGTCTTTAATATAATTCTCAAGTGATCTTCATGTTCTTCTTTGCTCTTTGAATATACAAGAATATTGTCTATAAAGACTACCACAAACTGATCATGATAGTATCTAAAGACTCTATTCATCAAATCCATGAAGATAGCAGGGGCATTAGTTAGACCAAATGGCATCACTATAAATTCATAGTGTCCATACCTTGTACAGAAAGCCGTCTTTGGTATATCCTCCCTTTTGACCCTTAATTGGTGATACCCTGAATGAAGATCAATCTTGGAAAAGTATTGAGCTCCTCATAGTTGGTCAAATAAGTCATGAATGCGTGGGAGAGGATATTTGTTCTTGATAGTGATCTTGTTAAGTTCTCGATAATCAATGCAGAGTCTCATTGATCCATCTTTCTTCTTAACAGACAAAACAGGTGCTCCCCAAGGTGACGCACTAGGGCGTATGAACCCCTTATCAAGATTATCTTGGAGTTTCTTCTTCAATTCCTGCAACTCAATTGGGGCCATTCTATAAGGTGTCTTTGAAATAGGCAAAGCACCTGGTATGAGTTCTATTGAAAACTCAACTTCAAGATTTGGTGGGAGACCCAGTAATTCCTCCGTAAAGACATCATCAAACTCCCGTACAATGGGAATATTATTAATCGTGAGTTTCTCACCAACCATTTGAGATAAATAACCTTCATTTAGTGGAATCAATACCCATAAAATGGAAGAAATTTCCACTGAAAGGTTATGTTCATCCTTGCATCGATAGACGATCATAGATTGATCTGGAATATGAAATGTGACTTCCCTTCTTTGGAAATTGATATGAGCTCTATGTAGAGAAAGCCAATACATGCCAAGAATCACATCAAATTCCACTATAGGAAGGATCACAAGATTTGCAGGAAGCACTTTCCCACAAACATTAATCGGAGAAGAATTATAAACTTTTGATGCGACTGCTGTCCCATTAGGGGTTGTCACAGCTAACTCAACAACTAACTGTTGAGGTAATACGATGATATCCTTAGAAAATTCTTCAGAAATAAAGGAGTGGGTGGATCCAGAATCAAATAAAACATTTTCAACTTTAGAGTGCATGGTAAGTGTACCTTTCACCACATCGTTATCGTACTCCACATCGCTGATAGAAATTTCAGGTGACTTTCCTTTGTCTTTAGCCTTAAGAGTTTGTTGACGTCAACCATCATCATCAACCTTGGATTTGGGCATTGATTGGCATAATGCCCCTTCTCCTTGAACTTGAAACATTGAAGTGTAGTAGGTTCATTCTGTGTGTCCCTTCCTTTGTTTGCATCATTAGACATCTTCTTCCCATCATTGGAGCATTCAAATTCCCGATGACCTTCCTTTCCACATTTGAAACATTTACTTGTCCCTTTAAGACAACTCCCTCCATGTTTCTTTCCACACTTTGAGCATAAGGTAAAGCTCATCTTCTTTTCAGTGTGCTCTTTAGATTTTCCTTTGAATTCCATTTTCCTCTTCTTATTAAACCCATATGACTGATGGGTTACTCCAATCTCTTTCTCGACATTGAGAGCACATCGACCAATTTCCTCGTAGCTATTGAAGTCCCTTATGGATAACGCCCTTCGAAGACTTGGTTTAAAGCCACTAAAGAATCAATCGATCTTACTCTCAGGATGGATAATAATACAAGAAGCATACCTTGAAAGTCTTGTAAAATTTGCTTCATAAGTACCAACAGATTCATCATCCTTTTGCTTCAGTTCAAGAAAATCTTTCTCCATCTTTGTTCGGAGAATACGAGGGAAGTACTTATTGAAAAATAAGTTCTTGAACTCGTCCCATTTCATGGACTCAATTTCATCCATTTTCCTCGTATTCTTAATAAGATTCCACCATTGATCAGCATCTGCTTCCAAACGATACACTGCTTGGATGAATTTATCATGTTTAAAACATTGAAGAACTGAAAATATCTTTTCAGTAGTACTATTCCATTGTTCAGCAACTAATGGATCAGTAGACCCGCTGAAAGAAGGTGGACACTGCCTCATGAAGGATTCAACAGAATGTTGCTCCTTCTTTTGCTCATTTGGAAGTCCTGCATGATTCATAGCTTGAGAAAGTTGTGTGAGCATGGCTACAAGAATTTTCATTCCAGATCCCATAATGTTTGGTTTCTCAGGGGGGCAATCATTGCATTGCCCGTCACATTCCACATTAACACGGTTCCTTCGGGTTCCAGCCATTGACTAAAACCAAGAAGAATAGTATGAGCAACACTAATTATAATAGGAAAACCACATAATCAAGAAAAAAAATTCACACATAAGGTCTTATCATAGGTTGTTCATGGCCATTTCTAAAACACTAATATTGTGTTCTATGCTTAGACTTATCCTTAGGATTCTTACTATGGCTTTCACACCCTAGTTTCCAAAGGTTGACTATACCCTTCCTCTGATACCAACTATAACGCCCCATAATTTACATACATTGTTACTACTTCAAAATTGAAGCACACTTATTACAACATATAACAAAACCATGAAATGACCGTATATGTATAGAGTCTTTATAAACTGGGAAACATAAAAAACTGGTTCATAAAGCATATACTTTTCCTCCCATTCATTTCATCATATCTAGAGTCCCTTTTTGGAATATCCTACTTAAAAACCTTCTTCTTGACCTGGGGAAATAAAACATACAAAAGGGTGAGATCAAATGCTCAGTAAGGGTAAACAAAAGAAATATCAATCACATCATATACCTAAGAACATAACTTTTGGAACTCTTAACCTGCAAAAGAGATCATAATTTCATAACATGGGATAAATCATAGTAGTGAAATATAATCCCAATAATCATAACTTAAAACATGAAACTTTGTGGCATACACACATAATCATAGAGGATCATTTGTTGTTAGTCAAGACTCATTTCCAAGACTATCTTAGTGGACAAAGTCCATTTCTGAACCCAGATCACTCCTCGTTTCAGTCCTGTTTCACTAAACCGGTTTAACCTGCCGTTCCAGCCATGTCAATATCATGAGATATAAAATCTTTACCCAATTCATTGGAGGTAGATATAGGTCCCACCCATCTCATAATGATACCATTCTTATGTGTACCACAAAATCATAAACCATACATCATAGCATAAACCATGTAATAAAAATGGGAATCTTAAACATCGTGACATCATAAAATAATTCATATAAGATAAAGGAATTCATACAAATATTTCCATCACAAAATAATAAAATAAATGTAATAATAGGGATAGAAACAGAACCCTATTTTATCTTAGATGGAAAATAATTTTGATAAAACACTTGAACTCCATTCTTCTGGAAAATATCCTTTCTACTTCAAAAACACTTTTCCTTTCTTAACATGTCGTACAATTCTAAAGTAAAAGAAGTTGATTAAAAATAAACTTGAAAACTTGTAAAGGAAGATTCTTGGAAATAATGTTTTAAAAATCCATTCATGCCGTATAAGTTAAAAAAAACATTCTTCGTACTTTTGTCGGAAAAGTAAAAAAGTACCTCATACGAAAAACGTCAAAAGATTCCTTTCATATCCTTTACTAAAAACTCACCGAAGGGTAAAATTGGATTTAAACAATTGTAGGTGGATGGAAATAATATTACATATTGCGGAAACATGGATGTGGATGATAAAATACACCCTAGTAAATGCTAAAGTATAAACAATCTCGGATAAAAATGAGATTGTGATATTTCCCTTACCTTAGGTCCGATTTGCCTCGTAAGTGTCTGATCCTCCTGTATAATGATTTAAATATTGTTATTGACTTATTCCAGAATCATAATTATTGTTATGATATCATATATGGTCATATTCTTAGCTTCTTAGTAGTAATATTTCATTGCTACTTGTTATTTGGGTGTTTATAACTTTTTGTTCTTATGCGTGTTTTGTCGAATAAATTCTTATTTTTCTATTTAGGTTATAGATACATAATTTCCAGAATGGTATTAATGTACTATATATAATATTTATTCATCCAATTCATTTATATAATCATTATGCAATGAAGATCATGTAGATCGAATCACATCACATCGTGGAGACAGTATTCCGTACGTACGCACGAGCGATGATATCGTTCCCATGATCGTGGAATTGTATTGGAGTGTATGTATACTATTTCAGAATCCAAATCACTTTACAATAATCATATATAGTAATTATTTTCATCATTATACCCATCCAAGTAAGGTGTTGGGGGAAAATAGATTACACCACGGCGTGGAGACGGTATTCCGTACGTACGCACGCGCGGTGATTTCGTTTTCCATAGGATGGATAGATGTTGAAATAGGTTAGTTTCATACATATAATAACATATCAGTATATGAGTTATACTGATGTTATTACTTAATAATGAAACAACTAATGAAGAAGATGTTGAAGAATAAAGAATTTGGAAAGGATCGGTAATGGATATTACCTCTTTTTGACGCGCCTCTTCTTAACCTCCTCTTAGGGCACTAGGGTTGGTCTTTGAAGAAGACCAGAACCTCTAGGATGATAATAGGGAAGTGGGGAAGTGCAATGGGCAGGGTTTGGACGAGCTTGGAGTCTCAAATTGGTGTGAGGAGGAGAGGGAGGAGGTGCCCTTTTATAAGGGAGGAGAGGGGCACCTTTGGAAATATAAGAAATATTAGTTTATATTAAATCCCAAACCCATTTAAAAACTTCCAAAATGACTCATATACGAATATTAGATGAGATAGGGTTGTAATCCCATCAACCAATAAAATTTAGACATGTTAGGAATTTATTTTAAACATTACCAACTTGATTTATCCTTATTAATCAATTTGATTTTATTTGTGGTAATAATATTCTAAAATTTAAATTATTATTAATAATTACATATGTGTTGTGAATTTTCCATAATTTGATACTTTATAACATTTTCGATCATATAAATTTTAATTTATAATTTTTAAATATTTTTGTGATATTTAAACAATTTTATAATATGTTATTTTTATAAAATAACAATAGTGTCAATTTTGACACTATTCATTTATTTGAATTTAAATAAAATATATACAGAGGATATGTTTGAACTAAAAGCTTTAATATATTAATAAAATGTCATATGTATCTAGAAAATTAGTGGAGAACATTAAATAGTGTATATAATAATTATTTTAATATTTTAAAAGCATTATTTGATATTTTAATTAATAAAATAATTTCAACATCACTATTGTGTCATAATTAATGATACTTATTTAATCCCTGAAAATTCTAAATAAATTCCTATGATGTATATAATTGTATTGAATTTCTGGAGACTACTCATTTTCGAAGTTTCATTAAGTTTATCTCCAAATTAAAATTATTATACTTATAAGATTTAAGAAAGTGACATGTTGTCACATTCTTTGGTTTTAATAATAATTTAATTATTTTCATGGAAAAAAGTCTATTAAATGAATCTAATCCGACCCTTAGGTGATATGGGTCTACCTTTAGTCATCCAATAGGATTTTGGCAGGTGTTAGGGTAATTTTATAATCTTATATTTACCCTTAATTACCCGATTTACCTTTAACTATGGTAAATAAAATTTACCGTAGTTACTATTCATAATGCCCAAAAATAAAAAGTAGCCTATTAACATAATTTGGACCCAATGATTCTGAATATGGAATCCATTTTTCAAAATTAAAAAATATAAGTGTCAATAATTAATTTAAAATAAATCCTGTTGTTAAGAAAACGGGTTTTAGAAGTTAAAACATTCCCAAAGATTGAAATGTTTTTACCTATGAATTCAATGTGAAATTAATTATAATGACATATATTATATTAAATGGTAAAAATATATTCTATCTATACTTTAAAACAATTCAATATTATAATTTAACCATATAAATTAACTCAATGAAAAAAGTTTTTTTTAATTAAAAATTAGCGTATTTTTACTATTCATCAAAATATTAAAGTTATCTGAAAAATATCAAAAATTTATCCAAAGTAAATTTTTATATTCTGATTCTAAAGAAGAATTTTATTTTGTCAAATTGAACTTATAAACGTGTCAAAAACTAGATTTAATGTGGGTGCACCATCAAAAGGCGGCAAAACTGCATTTTTTTGATAAATACTTATTTTACCCAAAAAAATTATTTTTATTCTCTTACCATGTTCTAGAAAATGTGTAAGATGAATAATAATGTTGTAAAATTTAAAATTCAGTTAATACTATTCATAACGGATAGTTTATAATATTATAATAATATATCGTTGTTTAGTGGAACTCGGTATTGCGTACTACACATGCTATCGAGGAAGGTCGCGATTGCCTGCAGCAAAAGAATCCTTTGATGATTTATATAACATAAAAACAAAATATTTCTCATAAAAGTCTCAAGTGTTTCAGTGAAATCATCTTTTTATTCTATAAACATTAGGAGAAATCCGTCAAAGTTGGGCTTATAGAGGATTTTCTGATCATTTGGTCCATCATACAGAGTGACATTTACTTCCCAGCAATGAATTTGTTCCCTTATGAAATGGTCTTGTGGGAGTGTCCCATCTCAAAGATATCTAATTATGGCCCCATCCATCTATGTGTTGTATGTAGTTCAACATTCTCTAGGGTGACGATGACCTGATTGATCTCTCCCATATCATACACTATGATTGACGAGACCATTCTTTGATGTATAATACCGAAGTGGTTTCTATATGATATGGGTTAGCTAGGGCAATGGTTGGATTAGCCAATTACTTATCACAATTATTCTATGATTGTAGGATATAATGAAATTTGGTATCAAAGGGTCACTCTTCCATCAATCCCCTGACATAGCCAGGGTCAGTTCATCCTTTCTAGTGGAATATTCTCTATTTATCTTCTTTTTCTCCAACTATGAATCCCATTTAATGCCTAGGTAGTCTATGTGAATTTGATAGGATAGTTCCAATAAATATATGAAGTTATGGTACTCAGCCTCATTATTTTTAGAGCCTTTAGATACTCAGAAGGATTAGGGAACAATTGCTTTGTCTAGAGAGACTAATACAATCCCTAGACCAACCCAATTGAGATTTAGATTTTCAATAATTGTCCCTATATTACTCCGGGATGCACCATAAAAATACATCTCCCATGTCCAGGGATTTTCATGGGAATAAAAGTCCTATTTATCAGGGATCTTGGTGATCTTTGGTTTATTTTTCAGGGTAGGATGTGATGCTAAGAATTCTGCTTGGGCATTCCCTTTTACCAACATCTGGGATATGAATTGATGTAATATTGGTGCAGAATGACTATCCATCAAGACAAGAACCTAATAAACAAAGGTTATACATGTATTTACATGAGTGTATCAATATGAGTGATCAATTTTAATTAGTGGTGCTTCAAGTAATGCCTCATCGTTTTCACTATGAAGATGAGTGAAAAAAAATTCTTTTCAACATTAGAATTTCACGTCTCAATAACAAGCCTGTTAAAATTGAGGTAATAGGGAATATTATCACTTCATGGATCATTATTTTGTGTGAGGAGGGCACCCAATGAGCATCCCATGCCCTCCACATATAATATTAGTGTCCTCCCTTCCATCGAAGTCATCAAAACCAATGTGTGAAGCAACTATATCATGATACTTGTAAAGGAATTATAACATTAATTATCCCATTGGTCAGCTAGTCCTTCTTTTATTAGGTTCACGAAGGGGAAATCTTTTACAGCCATGTTGGATATGAATCAATAAATGTATGGGAGTTTCCATTAGTGTCCCATTAGTTAATTCAGTTTTTTTGAGGAATACATTTCCAGAATATCACTGGTATTTTTTGAGTCTACCAATATGCCATGGTGACATAATAAAAAGATGAGAAACTTTCCTAATGTCACACTGAAATCACACTTTAGCATATTAATCTTCAGACTGGGTTGTCATAGCTTTTCCATGATTTCTCAGAATTCTGTTAAGTGATCACATCACTATTAGGATTTAACTTTTACATAAAACTCAAATATCCTTCCCAAAAATTCCTTAAAGATGTGATACATGACACAATGATTTGTGGCTCCCACATTCTTTAATATAAAGGGAATGAATTTATAGCTGAAGATCCCTGAAGGCACTCTGGAGTTAGTTTCTTCTTCATCCTCGAGGGCTATCTTGATTTTATTATACCCTGAGTATCTGTTGATGATGAAAATGTCCTGGAATCCACCAATGGAATCGACCAATAGTTTTATTGTTGTAAATGGAAAATAGTTCTTTAAGAAATGATGATTAAAGTATCTGAAGTAAATGAAGACCCTAATATGTCCATTATTATTTTTTATGGGGTTGATATCGACAGGCCATCTTGGATACAACACGTCTTGAAAAAATTGGATGTGATCAATATGACAACTTATACCTCAAAATTTATATCATGAGAGGGGATAATCCTCCTAGATAGTCTCTTTAATCCTCGATCCTCATCATATAGTCTAATATGGTAGATACCCAAAACTAGATTATTTTTGGGCATCTCAGTATAATTCTAGGAAAATAAATATTGGTGCGGCTCTACAAATGAATTGTACATATCTTACTCTTTACAAGGCATGAAGGAACTAAAAATAGTAGGCTGTGGATCATTATTTTTCCCAAGTATTATCTTCTCGAGCTTATATATGGTAGTGGAGACACATTTCTCTAATGATGGAGGGAAATTCTTGAGATCTTCCTCATCTTCTTCCATTTATGAGTATGTGGTGACATCATTCAGATAGGATGGAAAACAAGGGCCTCTCGATCCCTATAAGGGTGAGGGTGGGCAGGAGAAGAAACATCATCACCCCTTTATATTTGAGTCCCTATAGAGATATGATAGAGTTTATTTTCTCTAAGGATAGGAGAGGCTTGGACCTTTGGAATTATTTCTTCTATTTCAAATATATTTATGGGGATCACATAATCAAAACATATATTTCCCTAAAGATTAATAGGGTTAGTCCTTAATCAATTGTCTAGTGCAAAATTTATGACACTTTCCACCATCGGTAGCCTACTTCCCTTCTTGTGGATGTCTGTGTCAGCAAATATTGCTCCACAAGTCTCGAAGGGGGAACAGTCAACATTTTACATGTCATACATTCCAATAATTGGGTACTCTAGGCACTGATGTAATGTTGAAGGTATCACCTGATGGCTATGAATCCAAGTTCTTCCAAGTAGGACACTATATGTAGTGTCCTGATGGATTACCATTAACTCAGTATCAGATGTGAGCTCACCAAATCAGGTATCAAGCTTGATTTTCACAAGTTGTATTTTCTCTTGCTTATCATACCCCTGGATGGTCATCTATGTAGGGGATAAGTCCCCTTCAACATGCCCTAAATGTTGGAGAGATCGGGAGGGGATGATATTGTTCCCAAATCCATTATTGATCAACACCATTTGGACATTGGCATTATTGAGTATACCTGATATGTAAAAAGGTCTAATGTTCCCTTTGGATGGAATCCTCCTAATGTGGATCCATGAACGAGTTGGTGACATTACATCATATGGATATAGTATCCACTTTATAGGCCTTGGCTGTAATGAAATCTGACTCAAATTAATTTGGGCTATGAAGGGATTCAATAAGTGCCTCCATAATTTTTTTTGAAAGGAAAAGAACATCATGGATTCAGTGTTATGATGAGACCGCAACTAGCTATTTCAAAACATCATAATTTTGTGCCATAGTTCAGTGCTTCCTGATATGAGGATACTCCTAGGAATGAGGATCAGGTGATAAATAATGTAGTTTAGAAGATGAATCAACAAAGGTAGATGGAATTGAAGCTTGTGTGGAGGTTGAGGAAGTATCCACTACAAATGGTGTAGGTTGTGCTGGCCTTCCCTATTACCTAGATAGATCAAATTAAACCCCCTATAAGCATTCATGCTAGAAAATTGGATGTGGGAGAGTACAAAAGGGTTCTATGAAACCTCCTTTTTTCATTTGAGCCTTCTAAAGCATTTTTGAATGAGTATCTTCTACATTGTATGTTCCATAGAGGTGTGTCCATAATATTAGGTCTGTCCTCATCCATGATGTCCAATTTATCCTTGAATCAATTGCATGTGTCTTCTCATTCCCCTATTATACAAGGGAAATTTATATTTCAGGGAATACTCATCATGATAAATGGGGTTCATCTAGTGTATTGTGTTTATAGGACAAAATATGATCTATTAGTCAGATTAGAATTCCATTTGGTGGAGCGGGGCCCATGGCACAAATATCAAAGGGAAGAAATCATCAAGATTCATAACTTGCATTATAGAAGTATATGATTCTTATTCTTATGTTTATTCCTACATTTGGTGGTCACACCCACCCTTTGGAGGCACATCAGACATATCCTTTTTGGGTGTTGTAGCTGTTGAGAGTATTCACAAATTTTCCTTCAGAGCTCCATGAGCTTGATCAACTGTTTTCCAAGTCTTCTAGTCGCTGAACTTTTTATCTATCTGGGAAGGAACATTCTTCCATCCTTACTCTTTTTCTGATCTAGTTATGGTTATGAAAACGACCTTCTATGGGTACTTTTCCAGCATTAGTTGTCTAGAGTAGAACATTCCTTGGAGTATGTCCTTAAGACAATGAAGTTTGGGATATTATGATCCAACCTTCTATGAATAGGGAAGTAGTTAGGATGGTCAGTGAGGTTGACTTCATTTGGACTTTGGGGTTGAGAGAGTGTGAGAAGGTTATTATCCATTGCTACCATGAAATAACTGGGGGCTTGTTCATTTTATAGGTAATATAATTTGTTCATTCATTCCTCAGATACTAGGAGACCCTAATTTCTTTATACCTCTAGCTGGGGGAAATTATGTTGTTGTTGTTGTCTCAGAAATAGGTTCTGGGTGGTTCAGTGATTTCCTAGGTGCTTGGATGGGAGCCACTACCACCTAGAAAGTGACAACTATAATTATTTCACAGCTTGGATTTTTCACCTATGCATTGGGCCTATGGTGATACATGGATTAGGTTCGCTGAAATGACTCTTCAAGACATTTTTCTATTTCAAGGAACTCTTTGAATCCACCTAGATATATCATAGGGATTAGGGTTGTCTACAACTCATCCATGATATTTTCAGTACTGATTCCTATAGGTTTCTCATATAATAGAGGGATTATGATTGAATAGGTCAAACACTTACACCTTGATATGATGTTAGAAACCCTCTCTTTGTCACAGTACTTGTATTTTGTCTGGTCAATGACTATTTTCTTCCTCAGTGTCAAATTGAACTGATAAAGTAACTGATGAAAAAGGTCTTCCTATCATTTAATAGATCCTATGGAAAGACTAGTATACCAAACAAAGGATAGCCTATTAGAGCATGTACGAAAATCCTCATCTTTGTTGCCTCCTGTTGATCACGTGGTCCCATCATCAGTCCACTTCAGAATATAATGCGTGTTAGATGTTTTTCATGGTCACCTTCCTCATAAAAGGTTGAAAAGGTAGTGTTTCCAAAGTTAGGAGGAGGAGGAGTATGAACGACCCATTCGGGATATGGATTCCTTTTAGGAAACATAGGTGCATGTCATCCTTCTATGTCTTCCATCCGATTATATAATTATTCAATGGAGGTGAGTAACTCCAAGGGAACTAATTCCTAATTCACCTCTCGTCCATTAGGAGTGGGAGGGGGGCGATGATGTGGTCCCTATTTCATCTCTCATTGATCCTCGATTCATCCTATTACTGAATGATTACCCAGGGGAGGGAGGGGCTGTTTTCGAAATGGATGGAAGTCCCAATCATTTTTGGATTACTCATTTATGTAGACTACTTTTCTAGATCCATAGCCAACGTGATATTCAAATATTTATCATTCATAAATATCGGCCATGGGACAGAGAATATTTATCTCTAGCTATAGATAACACCTAGTGGTAATATTTCCACTAAGTATCACCTCATTGAGTTGTTAGATAGATTGTATTTCACTCTCATTTTGCGAAAACTATATTTATGTGGATGAAAACTGAGATAAAGTCACTTCTTTCCCTATACCGTTTCAAGCATTCCTCCTAGGTAGTGGAAACTAGTTATTTGGAAGTGCCAAATTTGGAAGCCTTCTTCTATTTTTGGTGCACACAACATCATTTGGTGCATCCAGATCACCCTCCTCCTTGGCTAAATATTAAATGTTTTGGCTGTTTTCATTCAAATATTGATCAGTTTCTACCATGTTAACATTGACAACATTCACAAAGGCATATCGAGGAATGGTGGTTGATCATTTTTTTCTATACAACATTCCGATTCGGCACATGTTCCATTAGGGTCATTATTCAAATAATTATCCTTGTTGAGCCTATTTTTCTTGTGACCTCAAAGAGGTATGATTTCCTTTGTCGTACACTACTCCCGTCTCGATTTATGAATAGAGACTTTGAAAGAGTTTCCATTCCTGATTGCTGAGAAATCCTCAACCAAGAACAGTTTTTCTTATTGTGGGAGGAACTAATGGGATGTCATTCATGTATTTCACCCTCCCAACATAGAGAATTCTGGTTCCCTTTGTGATATAGATTATGATGAAAATTCACATAGTCTTATGGGATGGGGGTCATTTGGGGATTTCATTGCCATCTATTGGTCTTGTTGTTGAGGATATAATGACTCTAGTCAGGGAACTGATGGTTCTCGGGATAGATATGGAGATATAAATGACCCAAGCCTAGTGGAAAATCATTGTTGATGGCTCTAGTGTCCTCTCTAGGGAAAATGAACTTAGATAAGTTGATTGAGGTATAAATTTCCCCATCTCTATGGGTTGGGGTTCATTTGTGGCTATTGAGGGTATGTCATGAATCATCTCATGAATTGAAAACTTGAGGGGTGGAGGTGGTGGTAGATATTCTCCTAGTTGAGGGGGATGAGTCTGATCCTGGACAGTCTCTAGGATATTTTCTTCTATAGTCTCTTTGATGTAGTGAATCTGTGATTTTATGGGAACTTGGTGCTATGTCATCCCACGGTGGGAGTTATTTCATTATGATAAGTTGTTCAAGTGATCGAAACATAGATTTCCTTGTTTGGGATGTCTTCCTATTATCTTGAGGGGCCTAGTTTGAAGTCCTCTTGGCTACCCCCTCTCCCTGTCTTGGTTTCAATGCAATGTTGTAGTGGTTGCATTCTACTTTAGTGACCAACTAGCTCAAGCATTACCTGGTCCACTAATTTTATCGGACACAATAACATTTTAAGATGTTTTATCTGAAATCTTAAAATATATTAATTTAAAAAATTAAATATATATAGAAAAATTTATGTTTGAAATAATGAAATAAAAAAAAGTTAAAATCCAAAATCAGGCCATTTTTTCTATAAAGCTCAATATACCAACAAAAAAAGGTGAAAATTACCCATAAAATAACACTATTTTAGGATTTTGAAAATCTAATTATAGAATAAAATGTAGGAAAATATTCGTTTCAACCATTGAACTAGCATACAATTAAGAATTGGTATCCACTACCTCGTATAGATTATCTCTTTGACACGCTCTGAGGAGATATGGCTTCCTCAAAGATCGACATGAGATTGAGATGTCATTAGGTGTGATTCAAGCATTCCGACATACCTAATACATATTTAAATAGCATGTACATCATGTATGAGTATCTCGTTATGCCATTTAGTTTTACGAATGTTTCTTCAGTTTTCTTGGCTATGATGAATATAGTTTTCAAACCCTATGTAGATTCTTTTTTGGTGGTCATTGTGGATAATTTTTTTTATTATCACACTCATCAAGACCGTTCTTGATATTTTTATATCATTTTAAATACACTAAGTGAGCATTTTATTTATACCAAAATTTATAAGTGCCACTTATGGATGGAAAAGGTGAATTTATTTGGTCATATCATCTTGGAATCAGGAGTATATTTTGATGCAGAGAAGATGAGTTTTGTTGTTTCTGGGGAGAAACCTAATAACATGTATGCCATATTTATTTCATTTGGGATTAATAGATATTACATGAACTTTATGGAAGAAATATCATGCCTCTATTCACATATTATTGGTCGTATAAATAAGGGTGTTATGTTTATGTGGTCTGAAGCATGTAAAAAATCCTTTTTGGAGTTGAAAGGAAGAATTGTGACGACATCAATTCTAATTATTCTAGATCCATGAAGATTCTATAATGTGTTCTACGATGCATCTAGAATCAATCTAGGAGTATTTTTGATACATAAGGATAGATCTATTGCATACATATCTTGTTAGTTGAGGCATCATGAGAGAAACTACCCGACACATGACCTTGATTTGGAATCCATTCTCCATACCATACATTGCTAGAGTGACAATCTAATGGGAGAGTAATTTGTGTTGTATATAAACCACAATATCTTCAAAAATTTCTTTACACAATGTAACTTGAATCTTAGATAGGGAATCGGGGGTTAATATCTCCAATCCTTCTATTTTGAGCTTGCATATATGCCTGGAAAAGGCACTGCTGTAATAGATATGTTGTGTCATAAATGTCAAGCTTAGGCCATATAGGAAGCCAATGATGGATTGAAATTGAAGTCCCTCTATCATGAGATCCATATAGAATTCCATGATAGTCACAATAAGTTTTTTCTCTCATCCTTGAAAATTTCCTCATCATTATTTGGTAGGGTGAATATAATTCAGTTTTCAGATCCTTAAGGATTTGTTCTATTGGAGTGTATTAATACTGAGGCCCTACTTATGAATTGGATTGTTAATGGATATGGAATCCCTTATATACATTTATATTTCTAGATTTATATTGATATTTGTGGGGATTTTATTTGATAGTTTTATTCTTCATATTGGGAAATTCATCTAGTTATCTCCACAATGTATCATGATATGCGATGCCAGTATTGGTAGCCTAGGATGATATGTTAGATAGTAGGATTGATCCCAAGGTGTCCCACCTATCAGTATATTTAGGTGAAGCACCAATGTCCTACTATCTTTTTACAACCACTTTTAGTCCCATAATGGAAGTGGGATGATGTTGTGATGTACTTTGTTATTGGTTTACCGAGGTCACCTTAGGGTAGTGACACAGTTTGGGTAGTCATTGATAGACTGAAAAAAGTGGACCACTTCCTTTTTATTTGGGATACATTATCACTTGAAGATATAGGAAAATTTATTTTCCATGAGAATATATGACTACATGTGGTCACTTATAATTTATTTTTATATAGTTACGTTTTTTTTGAAATTGAACTTATGGAAGGGATTGTAGAAGTATGTGGTTACTCAGGTGATTTTTGAGACAACCTTTGACCATCATACCAATATATAATCAGAACAAATGATACATTTGTTATAGTATAAGATTTGAGAATGTGTCCATGATTTCAATGGTTCTTTGGAGAACCATGTACCTCTTATAATGTTCTCATATAATAATACCTTATACAAAAGGATTTAGATGTATACTTGTTGAGCCCTATAGGTATGATTTTTTGTTCACTCCTATGCGAGTTAAAGGTAGGTGAGGTATTGCTACTAGGTCCTCATATAATTTAGGAGGCTTAAGAGTAGGATTAGTTTACAAGGAAGGTGATTTATACCTCCCAGTCTAGATAGATATCCTATAACAATTGTTGTGCATGAACACATGTGTTTGAGGTTAGGGATCTTATTTTACAATTAGAATTTTATAGGCTTAGGAATACATGGATACAAAGTCAAGGGGAGCATTCACCACACTTTTTAGGTCATATTAGATTTTTTATAGAGTCTATCTGCTAGCCTATCAGTTTCTATAACATCAGAGCTACTATGCGATTCATGATATCTTCCATGATTCATAACTTCAGCAATATCATGCCAACCAATCTCATGAATTTGATCCTATGTTGTATGTTTTAGATTTTGATGATTATTTTTAGGATTACCCTATACACATCGTTGATCAGATATTGAATTCCATATGAGGATTCTATATTCCTTTACTATAGGTGTTGTGGAAAATTAATCATGTATTGGATGAGACATGAGAGATGGAGGCCAAAGTACTTTCCCAATAGATGGATTTTGTTCTCGAACAGTGCTTCACTACCCTTATAAGGTAAAAATGGGGAGAGGTTTCTTTATATTTGGAAGACTGTAAGAACCCAGTTTTTATCTTAGGTTTCAATCCTTTAAATTTTAGTATAAATCGTTATCTTGGACCTTATATGGTTTCCTAATGTCTTTAAAGAAGTTTTAGGGGGGTTTTCAGGGCTTTTTTAGTGCTGAAAACTCAGGCCGATGGAGAGAGAAAATTGGAAACACGTGATAAAACATTTTGGGAAGGGCACACTATTAACCCTAACAATGAAGGGCTACATAGAGGAGCAAGTAGATCTTAAAAGATTCTCTAATTGTGCATCTATAGCCACATTTCTATGTGAGTATCTCATAAAAAATTAGTAAACGTTTTATTCACCATTGGTTCATGGTTTCTCTAACATTGTAGACTATCCATTTGGGTACCCTAATTATGTAGTGATCAATGCACAATCGGTGCATGGATTGGCCAACCTTGTGGCCAAAATGCGTGCCCTTATTTTTCGTGGGTAAAATTACTAAAATTCAATTAATTAATTAATATACTAACCCCTATAATTCATCTCTTATATCTAATTAAGGAAGACTCTTATTATCCCATTGGATGTTTCAAACTCCTCTCTTCCTTGTTTTTTATCTCATTCATTCATATGATTTCCAATCAATGATTTTTTCGCCTTATTGGATTCCTCCTAGTAAGATCTTTGATCCAGTAGCGCCATTCATTATTCTTCTTTCCATAAATGATGTTATTTTGATACAGGATCACATGCCTTATTTTTCATGGCACTGATCATTTTATAATTTTTATTCTATTCTAGACAAACTAAAAGATGATAAGGTATGAGCAGGGTGCTATTTAATTGAGGTAGGTGGACTATGACTCATACATCAAGTCTCCTTGTTTTATTATATACCTCCATTGCATGCACAATGATTTAATCCAGAGATGATAAGTTAATTCATATTTCATTATTCTAATAATCATGATCGTATTATGGAGACCATTATATATTTTCTCTCCAATATTGGAGGTTATGAACTCGACGTGTACCACCCCAAGTATGGTGTTCCCAATTATATTACTTTTGTGATTTTTTAGGAAAATTTGTGCCACAATTCAGGTGTACTTGGACTTGACCTTCACAAAGGTAAGTGTTTGATTAAATGAATAAATTGTTAATAGAGATTACATCATGTTTTCCACTTGAACCTTTTAAGGTAATTGTTTCATATAATAAATAAATCTAAAAAATTGTTAATTAGAAAAAATATTATCCATATCAATTTTCCTATTTGAATATAATTGGATGACTTGGTTTCAGGTAAATAACACATTATTCCATGATTAATGGAATTTAGGGGTGTGAAACTAATTAATTATCAGGAAATTATAGTAATAAATGGTTTCATGTACACATATACTTGTCACACTAATGAAAGGAATGGAATAAAGCAATTGACTTATTAAGATCCATGAGTATTACATGGCCTAAATTTTTAAAAGAATAAATGATAACGTTTCATATTTTACATAGACCAATTATTTTTTATAGTAGTGGTCATACATGATCCAACCTTTTATTCCTTATGGAATTCTGAAAACAGTCAGAGGATGCCATTTTTATTTAAGGATGTCGATTACCAATAGAGATACCCACCTTGGAACCTATTCCTTTTATACCAATGGATTCCTAGATGATGTTTTAGGATCCATCTAAAATCATTTAGATATTAGGATTCCTTGGATACACTTCATGGATCCATTTGTATGTCTTTGGACATGTGGCACTGTGGATATACCAATTGGGCCTAGTTATTTCATATAAAATTTTAATTTGGATGAGATCCTTTAACTCAGTTAGAATCATATTATGTTGTAATTCCTTAGATGATGCCCCTTGGATTACAGTCAGACCCATTATAACTAGGCTATAGATTATTAATGAGTTTGATTGACCCCCGAGGTCAATGATCCCTTGGTTACTACCATGGATCCTCTTTATTATTATAATCATCAAGGATTCCCTAATTATTACCTTATATCCTCAATTACTGCAACAATTATTTTAGGATGCCATGATCATACCTTCAATCCACTTTCTTCACTTATTATAAAATGGAACATAATTAATAAAAGGATTACATGTTAAGAAACAAGATGGGGATGAAGTAGGTATTAATGTATTTTTATTACTTCACTACTATTCATTTACATATACCTATACACTATCAATTTATGTTTGTCAGACTATATGGACTCGATTTCATTGGTGGAAGCCTAATGAAATTTATATCACATCCTATATAGTATTACAATTTTACATAGTATAATTACATGTATGCAGGTGTTGAAAAGGGGAAGAATTATTCTTTTCACACCTGATATTGATTGATTGATTTAGGATGGATCATGGTAATAGTTCTCTAGTCCAGTGATTAGGATTCTGGGATAGTTTTATGATTCTTTCATCTTCTTTTTTATAGCATGTATTATATGCTACAATGTATACATATTTCCCAATTTTTGTAGAGACATGACATGTATCATCATCATTTGGAATATGATTTAGTTTCCATTTTTGATGTATTATTATAATTTTCTACTTTTATTTATTATTTATGTCTTTTTCCACTACAGGGGGTTACTGGTATAGTTGTGATAGAGTCTATTCAAACTATGATATCTATTTATATATGATTTTTATATTTTATATATTATTCCATTTTATCTTTGCTTTAATTTAGTAAGGAGGGCATAGTCTTTCCATGTACACACCCTATTCCCTCTCTCATAGTTGATATCCTTTGGCATATGGGGTTCATGCTTGTGACTATGTAGAAAACATACTTAAGGGAACCTTTCAGTTTAACCAAGGTGGATATGCCACGTAACATATAATTATATGGTAGATATTGATGTTATTATATTGGAATGGTTTTGATATAATAGATGTGGGAGAAATAAGATGCACAATTAAAGATATCATTTAAAAATATTATATAATGTCTCAGATTTCCCTGGGCCTTTACTTTGGGAAGATCTGGTGTTTAGGGTTTTTTGGGAGGCAACAATAGCTCATTCTAATAGTTGTCTAAACCTTTGCTTTTAATTATTGGCATCGGTGTGTTAGTGCATTGGCATGACACTATGTCAGAATGTCAGTGTGTCATCGTGTAAGTGCGTGGGAATGTCAGTGCATCAGTGAGTCAGTGGTACCGACATCGGAGGGTCAGGGGGTCAGCATCGATATGTCAAGGGAATCGACATCGTTGAATCCTGGAGTTAGTGGGTCGATGCATCAATAGGTCAGAGAATCAGTTGGTCAGGGCATCTGTAGGTGAGGGAATCAGTAGGTCGATTCATCGATAGTTTGTTGGGTCAGTAGCTCAATGTCAGTGGATCATCATTGGTGACTCACCCTTCGATGAAACATTTCATTTTTTTCCAATTTCATCCCTCTTATGTATTATTTGATATAAACCGAGTTTAAATCCTTGTTTGGGAGTTTTTAAGGGAGCTTCAAAGGTTAATAAAAATGTCATTAATATCCTAACATTCCATGGGATTTGATATACTCAAACGATGTGATGTCGACCACGATTCCACGATAATGAATTTTGTAACCGTTCTTCCATTAAAATATGATCTAACTCTTCAAGGCCATGATATTCCATTCCCAATGTGGTTTCCATTCACTTTAGGTGAACCTAAAGCCTTCCCCTCTAGATGATCTGTGGTCCAGTGCTAAATACCCACCTGCTCAGTTTTGTTGGAGTTCTTTCCTGTTGATCACATTATCCTCTATTGGGATACAAAGAAGAGTTTTGGATGCCTCTTATTCCATGATGGGATTCCTTCACCTCTCTTTCATTTTGTATCATGCGGGGTGGGTGGACTAATTATTACTTGTGAAGAATGGTTGAATAATTTTTCTAAACATGTAATAAACGAAGGGAAGAGAATATGATCAAAATATAACAAGGTCAACAGAATAAAGGGATGAGAGTTTTTTATAGTGATTTACAATTTTATTTTTTATCTTTGATTATTTTATGGATTTTATGGCCACATTCCTTCTAAAAATCCCTGCTATTGGTGGTCCTTTCTTGCACACTGGTAGTGTTTTGTTTGTTTTCATTATGATGTTTAATAATTAGCCTTGACATAAAATATTCTTAATAGTGTATACCAAGTTAATAGAAATGGAATCCCTTGGGTCAAAACCCTTGTGCGATCCCCCATGTTTTAACCAAGTGGATTAAAGAAATGTTTTCCAAATATGAATATATATCCTATTTGTAGGTGGGGTTGTGTACTAGGTTTTATGGGGTTTTAGCATTGTGTAGGTTGTGGGTAGAATGGTGGACAGAGGAGTTGGATCTGTGAGAAGGGTTTGTTATGTGTGTGTGTAGTGTGGACGTCGTTTAATGGTAGTTTATGGGGGATTTGTGTGTGGGATGTGAATGTGGTGTGTTGGAATATAAGGTTGAGAGATTGATTAATTGTGGAATGGATAGACTTGTAGGTAGTGGGACTACATCTGTTGTGTTTTGGGTGTCAAGTGACATTGGGAAGTGGGAATGAAATGTGTCTATGGGCTTGTTGTTTAGTGGGATTGCATCTAAGAATTTTTTCGGTATCTTGGTTGGTGGATTGGTTTCAAGGGAAGGATTTTGCTCTATCACATTAAATAATGATAGTTGGAAGTAGGTTGGTTGGTGTGTGTTTAGTTAATCTAGATCTTTTCCTTCTATGGAAGTTGTAGATGTTATGCTTGGTAGTTCCGCCGACTAGGGTTGGAATAAATTAAAGTGGAAACTTAATAAATAAATGGAAAATTGTTGGATGAAAAGAGGGGTTGGTGTTATGCTTTGATAGTGACTGTTGTGTGGATTTTCATATAGAGGTTGAAGTAGAAGTGGTTTTGGTGGGATGATTGTTTTTTTTGGGACCCATAGGTTAGGATGAGTGTTTTATTACCAATATATATATTGTAGTTCCTTGTTATTTCAATATGAACCACACCCTTTTTGATCACCATGTTCTGAACACCCCCATTTAAAGAGTAGGGTGTCTTTCCCAACATCCCAGTTTGAGGATGGATGGGTAGTTACTGACATTCTTCCTTGCACCCTCTTTTTGATTCTTACTACCCAAGCATATCTAGGAAGACTGTAATGGATTGAGGCTAACCATTGTCAAAAATCCTTCATGAAGGTTTTTTTTGGATGAGGAACTCAGGTGTTTGGGATCTATGATTGTTTTCCCATGTGTTTTCGGGTTGAGGCCTAGCTGTCTTCGGGTGAACGGTGTGGTTGTTGTGGCCTAGGTGTTTACAGGCAAGATGTGGTGTTGTTTTGACCCAAGTGTTTGTAGGAGGGATTGTTTTGTGTCTTGTGGCCCATGAGGGAGCCAACAGGTTATGGTAGTGGGAATTCCTTTGGAAGAGTGGTAGTGTCAAAATGTTATCCATTAGCAATGAGAAGGTAACCAATGGTAATATGGTTCAAGGTACCCAAAGGTTGATGTTCTTACACTATTGATTTTATTTAACATGAGTTATTTGGTGAGAGTTCCTTGGTGAGGATGGGATAGTTACTATTCCTTTCATGGTTCTAGAGATTCTAGTATTTTTTAGAGGGACATTACTATGTTTTCCCCACTTATGCATGGGTGGATTTAATTTTCCTACTGGGTATACTAGTATACTCACCCTACATGTGTGATACTTTTTTCAGGTTTCTAGGAGGACATTGAGGACCGTACTGATGTTTACTAGCTCAGGAATTGGGATATTTATAGTGTTTCTTCTTAGTCTCATTTCTTTTGGTACTTTACTTTTGAGTTTTTATTAAACCATGTATAAACTCTACCTTGGAACATACATATGGGAATGGATTTTGGATTAACTTTTATCTTTACTTTGGAGTTTGTTGGGATTTACCATCTTATCATCTAAAATTATTTTCGTTAAAAATGGTAATTCCTTCTATTTTGTGTGAGATTCTATACCCTTGGTGCAGTATCCACTCTGGGGCCCACTAAAGGTAGGTCTCAAGAGTCATTATCTCTCCTTTTTCTTGAAGAAGGAAGGGCATGGAACTTTTTTTGTCCCTTCTCTAATCTTGAGGAAGGTGGGTTGTGAAAAAGTTATATCAGAGGAGAGGTTGATGGTTGAGAAATAGGATGAAGATCAATGTTTAGGCGTAGTAAGTATGGCATGGGATGGTTGGGCAATGGTGTTAGGCAATCATGGTATGTGAAATAGGCAAGGGAAGACCAGATAAGACCTGGAATTTTAGCCCACATGTGATCCAATGTATGGAAATTAGACCCACTAAACGACCAAGTGATACTACACTATTTATAGGGCAGGGACCCTAGAAAATCTACATGAATCATAATGACTTGTATTTTTGTGTGATTTTGGAATGTTTTTTAATTTATGTTTAAATAAAAAGTTGAGATAAATCTTAAAAAATAAATTTCCCTTCTACACGGGCATAGGAGTGCCTTGTTTACCCTTTTTAGCTATGGTACCCGAATGTCAGACACATGTGGTATGAGAAGTTATGTCCCAACAAGATTACCTAGTTGATTAATGGAGGGACGATCAAGAGGAGGAAGATTACTGGTGGTAGAAGACACTTCGTGCCTTGTAGTGGAAGACTCTGGGAATGTACGAGGGTAGCATATTGAACATCAATATAGAGAGTTGGATTGAGAAGATGGTGATATATTTTAGCTTAATACTGGCTTCGACAGAGTACCGAGCTCCTCTAGTGGTGATCTAAATGAGGGGAGTAGTGTGTTAGTGGGGGAAACTTTACCTATGGGAGATGAAGGAGACTGATGTTTTGTGAGATAACTTTGTTAAGGAGTTCTAGGTAGAATTCATTTTTAGATATTGAAGTTCGAGAAGACAAAGGAGCTAATTTCCATCCAGTAGGGGAGTATTTCAGTAAGGTAACTAGGGATAAAGTTGAAAGATCACATATTCTTCGAACCGAATCTATTTTTGGATGATGAGTCTCATGAGAGATTCTTGGAGGAGGCACTCTGACCTTCTCTTTAGTATGTCGTCACTCCATTTACTCTAATGATGTATATTGTTGTTCATAAGAAGGCCAAATTATTGGAGAGGATGTAATCATAGGTAGGTGTACCACAATAGGGGATCCAGCTGAGTTCATTAAAGGGGATTCCAGTCAACAATAGGTCTCTAGCATTAGGGCCTTCCAGGTTTCGGCCAGCGGTGATTAGGACTCAACAGTTCCAGGTCTCATCTTCTTGTCCTCGCCCTTTCCCTATGGGCACAAGATTGAGCTACTTTGTCGGAGGAGGCTATGGAAAAATTTTGAACTAGTGCCCAGTTCAAGCATTGTAATGTGGGGGTGGGCACATTCACCTCACACCCCAGTAGCTAGAGTTTCTGATCAGACCCATCGAGCAATAGGGGAAGAAAGCTCTCGCTTCACCAAGGGGAGATGGTTCTAGAGGAGACTGACCTCAGGGTGCCCCATGGGTACTTCAACCAGGGTGTGTTCAGGGAGGCGGTTGACAGAATAGGTGTAGAGGAGCAGGGTGTGGGTAGTTTCATACTACCGAGGTAGCAGTTCCAACAGGGCTGAAGGTTGTTCGATGTACGATAAGTCTATTGTTTACTCTTTTGTTTTCATTGTTTGATTCCGGATCTTCACAATCCTTTTTTCACACATTATATCCCATGATCAGGGTATAGATGTGGAGGGACTTCTTGTGCCCCTGGTGTTGAGAACAATAGTTGAAGGACAAACCAATATGTTCAATGTTTGTTGGGGATATAGACTGATGTTGGAGCTGTATCAATCCAATGGGGATCTTCTTCTACTACAGATGCAGCTGTACAATGTATTACAGGGCATTGACTAGTTTCTTTTTTTCTATTCTGTTCTCAACTGCTTTTGTAGGTGTGTCGTGTTCTTTTATTTGGATGGCTAGTGAATAGATTTTTTTGGTGAGCATATTTTTTAGGTGGGCAATCAGTGTTTAGAGTCTCTACTTTCCTGGATATCCTAGCTATCAGTGGGATTAAAAAACACAAAGATGGTGGAGGTTCCAATGGTTTCTAGAGAGTTCCAAGAAGTTTTCCCTAGAGAGGTCGTGACTCTACACCCTCGATATGGCGTTGAGTTTGGTATATTCTTACATGCCAGTTCTCATTCGATTTCAATTTCTCCCAATCGGATAGAGCCTTTTGAGTTTTGAGAGTTGCAAATTTAGGTTGAATACCTGAAAAAGAAGGATTTTATCCATCCGAGTGTGTCATCGTGGGGTGCTCCAGTCTTGTTCGGGAAGAAGGTAGATAGTGGTCTAAGACTCTAGATAGACTACCGGAGACTAAATTAGGTGATGTTCAAGAACTGTTACCCTCTCCCAAGGATCAATAAACTTTTTTTGACCAGTTATAGGGAGCAGGTTGGTTCTCTAAGATCGATCTACAGTCTAGGTATCACCAATTGAGGGTGAAAGAGGGTGAAATCATGAAGACTAATTTTAGATGCAGGTATGGTTACTTTGAGTTTATGGATATTCCCTTTGGTGTCATGATTTAACCATCTATGTTTATAGGGCTAGTGAACTCTGTTTTTTTTGAGTTTCTAAACTAGTTCGTTATCATGTAAACTGATGAAATCCGGATCAAATCAAGGCCAGAAGAGGACCATGCCGAGCATTTGAGGACTATCTTAGAGGTCCTCCAGCAACACCATCTCCATTGTATGTTGTCCAAATGCAAGGTCTGTATGCAAGAGGTTCACTTCATGGGTCACATGGTGTCTTATAATGGGATATTAAGGGACCCATCAAAGGTCTAGGTTGTTGTTTCTTCTATAGCACCCAAGAATGTGGCAGAGGTTCACAACATACTGGGTATAGCAAGATATTACCAGTGGTTCTTACCCGACATCTCCAGAGTTATGGCTCCATTGATAACTTTGAACCGAAACATCCAAGCCATTGTGTGGAGTGACTAGTGTTAGGAAGCCTTCAGCTACTTGAAAGGAATGATAGTTAGGGCTCCAATGCTCTGGTTTCTAGAGGAAGAGATGATTTTCAAGGTGTTTTGTGAGGCTTCCAATCTAGTCTAAGTATGTGTGTTGATTCTACAATGGGTGTAATATTTTATGGGTATAGGTAGTTCATTCCACCTAAACAGAACTATTCTAGCCATGAACTAGAGCTTTTCGTGGTCTTTTTCACACTGAATTTGTGGTAGCATTACCTCATCGGGGAATTCCTTGTGGTCTTCATGGATCACAAGAGCTTGAGGTATATTTTTCCCCAACGAGGCATGATATTATAAAAATGAATGTGGATGGAGTTTCGCTAAGACGAAGACAACATGATCTCTTACATCCTAGGAATGGGGAATGTGTTTGTCGATGCCTTAAGAAAGAAGTTGCAGTAGGTGGTTATTCAAGAATCCCCAGATTCATGGAAGTAGATGGAGGAGTTTGTAGCAAAACATCTGGATGCGAGAGTGGATGGTGGAAGAGGCTGTATGTTTCAGATAATAGTCTAGTATTCCATGATTAATCAGGTGCAGGAGTCTCATTGGGGGGACATAGAGACTAAAGTGATTTGTAATCATGCAGTCCATGGAGATGTTGTGGATGGATGGCTAGAAGATAGTTAGAATCAGATTTTGGTCCATGGGAAGCCATTTTTCCCAGCGGCGATGCATGAAGGAGTTATCTATGAGTACCATAGATCACCCTTGGTGGTGCATCTAGGAGACTCTAAGATGTACCTATTCTAGAGAGAATAGTTTTGGTTACTTTTCGTGAAGCGGGAAATGACAGATTTTGTGGAAAGGTGCCTAGTGTGCACCAGGTGAAGGATGAACACTGTCTTCCTGATGGTATGTTGTAGACCATATATAATTCCGAGTAGAAGTGGGATGACATATAGATGTATTTTGACACCGGATTACCCAGGGATCAGGGAGGTTGTGGTGATCTTTGGGTAGTAGTTGACTAGTTGACAATGTCAGCTCGCTTCTTGGTGATCAAGGAGTCGAGCACAGTAGATGACTTAGTAGAGAAGTACGTGGATGAGGTGGTGTAGTTTTATGGTGTTCTAAGATCCATTGTATCATATTGGGATACAATTTTGACGTCATGAGCCTGGAGGGTATTGCAGCATGCCTTTGGCACCCAGTTATGCCTCATCACTACCTTCCACCCTAAGATGGATGTGAAAACAGAGAGGACCATCCAGATGTTTAAGGGAATGTTACATGTATGTATTTTGGACTTCACTGTGTCTTGGGTGCCACATTTTCCATTAAAATAGTTTTCAACAATAATATCTATCATTATTCAATTAGTATGGCCCCATTATAATCTCTATATGGGAGACCGTTTTGTTCACCCTTGTGCCAGAGGGAATTTGGGGAGCATACCACTCTTGGTCTGGATGTGGTACAGAGCATGAATGAGAAGGTGCAGATTTTCAATGAGAGGATGATGGAAGCACAAGACTGAAAGAAGTCATATGCCGATCAAAAGGTGATTCCATTGGAGTTCAAGGATGGGGACTATGTCTTCTTAAATGTTTCCCCTTGTTGTGTGCAATGGAGGTTTAGTGGAGGGAGCAAGATTTCTCCCTGGTTCATCATACCTTTTGAGGTGTTAGGACAAATTGGCGAGGTGGCATATCTGTTAGAGTTTCCACCATGGTTGGAGATGATCTATGAATTCTTCCATGACTCTTAGCTCTATAGGTATCTAAATGATGACTCCAATGTCTTTGACTAGGGAGAGTTAGATATCGATGATGAAATGACGTTCATGGAACGACCGGAAAGAATTGAGTATTGAGAGGAGAAGGTGCTTTGTGGATGGGACATTCCTTTGGATCGGGTGTTCTGGAGGCATGGTGGCCTTGAGGAGAGTTCTTGGGTGGGGTAGGAATAAATTTGTGCCCAGTTCCTGAAGCTATTCTATGTTCTACACTTGTGTTTTAATTTTGTGCCTTGATTATGATGTAATGTATGTACTTGTTTGATGTAAGGTATGTTCTTTCCCTATTCCCTAAATATTTGTGATATGCCATGACTATGGGGATGGGATATTGGGACTAAGTTGGATGATGATGTTTTAGGATGCACAAAAGTTTGTCTTTTTTTTATTAAGGAAGTTTGAGAAGAAGAAAAAATAACTTCACTTGGTATAAGTGGGTGAGGCAAGACATGAAAGTTACAATACATTCCATGGTAAATATGAAGATTCTTTTCTGGTATGCATTTCAAAAATATCAAAAGATGGTTGGGGATCTTGTGATGCATGATTTATGAAGGAACGAGGGATAAATAATGTTTTCAATCAGCATGGTCGGTTTTGTAGATGATGGTGTCTATGGTGGTGCAATTTTATAGTGTTTGTCAAATTTTTGTGGTCGAAAATTTGTAGTTTGGATAGGATTTTGAAAAGTGGATTTCCTTGAAGAGATATTCAATATAGGGTAGGGGAATGAGTTTTGTGAAGATAGGATATATGAAGAATGTTTTAGGGAGAAACAAATAATGATGACAATGTTCTCTATGACTACGATGAGCTTCACGAATGACATAGGTGAAGAGATTTGCAAGAAAGAATTATGGCGGCGAAGAGAATTATGAGTGAAGCATTGAATCATAGAAAAGGATGAAGGATCATTGTAGTAGCACAAATGATTTTATAGAATTATTCACGATTATAAAGAGCTTTGGGAATCTGGAAAATGTTTATAGTGATTTGTGATATATATTTAATTTCAGTGGCAATTTTAGAGATCTATAATTTGGGGATAATGTGTCAATGGGGTGGATAAAAGGTTCTATATTCAGTTGGAATCACTCATAAATTTCCCCCTTCCCCCCATGAAATTTAGAGAGAATTAACGAGAAATATAGATCTCTCTAATTGTGAAAACTTTTCCTGGGGAAAGTGAGCTCTGTGAAGGCAGTATGTTTCACAATGGAAAGGAGGTTCGCGACAAGCGGTTGGGCTTTGAGGTAGAAGTGAACATAGAAAAGGCCAATATATTATCTGTGAAATAGTGAGCTCTATGATCTATTGAGCTCCGAGAACTAGAGATATTTTTGCAATAGAGTCCTCTATAAAGATGGGAGCATAGTGAATGTGATCTACGAGGAGCTCTGTGAGCTGAAGATTTGAGTACCCAAATTAAGATAGAAGTGATTTCAAGTGAATCAAGATATGAATGGGGTATAAGAACAAGTATTATTAATAATTCCAGGAATTTCATATAAGATTTTGGATAGAAAATAGACGAGTGGTTTTCAATGATCAGATTTTTGAAAGCTTGTTTAGAAGCATAGAGATATTGCATTGCCCTATTTTTGATAAGAGGGTGCACACAAACTTCAGGATTATATAACAAGTGCTGCACGAGTGTAAAGGTATATTCTAATTTGTTTATTCCACATCATAGGATTGTTTTCTAGTGGATTGTATGGTACTGGATTATTTATGTACCATACCAAGGACGTAGCTACTCTTGTTGAGTGGCTAACCTTGTAAATCTTGTGTTCCTATGGTTTAGTGTGTTTAACAGGTAATGAAATCTTTAACAGGAGGCGGAGGTTGTTTCAAAAAGAAAGGGAACATAAATGAAAAATATATCAATGATTAACCCCTCCCCCTCTCAGTGATACTTAGATCCTAACTGGGTAACTTAATAGGGGACCTAATCCCTAATTGATACACATTAATGTGGATGCGATTAAACCCGTGTGGATGAGTAAGTGCCCCCCAAAGTAGATAGTATCTTGACATGGAGGAAGGTGATCCCTAATCCATGTTTCTGGATAGTGTGTCCTTTGGTGTTTGAATTATTTTATAGATAAATTGGGACACAATGTTTCTATAGTTGTTTGGGAGATAGATGTCAAGGAGGTGTCCTTGGGTGTTACTGTTTTCACTCCTGCTTTCGAACAACACAAGGCAGTTCATCTTTGAGATGTTTATTATAGGGTGGTTTTTCCGACCACTCCTTTCCTGGTTTTCGTTTTTAATTTCCATGGATTATAATGGATTGAGAGGTATCGGATGTAATGACATGGATTTTCCTAGGGTGTTACTTTGTTAAAATCTACTGTTTTTGGTGTTCTGGGAGGCAATGGTAGCTCATTCTGAGAGTTTTCCAAAACCCAACATTGAACCATTGGTGTCGGCATGTTGTGCATTAACATGTCAGTTTTTTTTCATATAAATATATTGAAATGTTAGTGAATTATAATATAAGTGCGTCCGTATGCCTGTATTTCAGTGAGTCAGGGCATCAACATTTGTGATTTAGGGGCATCATCATTGGTATGTCAAGGGTATCGACATCGATGAGTCATGGAATCAGTGGGTTGAGGCATTGGTTGGTCAAATCATCTGTAGTTCATGGAATTGGTAGGACATGGAGTCAGTATTTCAAGGACTCAGTAGGTCGAGGCATCAGTATGTCATTGCATCGGTAGCTCAGCTTCAGTGGATCTACGTCAGTGACTCACCCATCAATGACCCATTTCAAATTTTTCTAGTGTTTCTAGTTTCATCCCTCTAACATATTATTTGAGGTAAACCAACTATAAATCTTTTAATAGGAATTATTAAGGGAATTTAAATGGTTATTAAGTAATCTTTTATATACTATTGTTCTAGGGGATTTGAGATACTCAAACTGTGTGATCTTGAGCACAATTCCACATTAATGGATTTTGAAATCGTTTTTCCTTTAAAATAGAATCTAACTATTCAAATATTTGATCTTCCCTTCCTAGTGTGTTTTTTATTCCCTCTTGGAGTGACTATCTATTTCCTATCCCATCGAGTCATCATCCTCTGATAAAGCCTATCCTTCTATGTTTTCTTGGAGTACTTTCTTTCTGCTCGCACGATCCTCTCTTTCGAAGAAAAGAAGAATTTTGGTCCCTTGTTTTTCAATGTAGATATTATTTACCCACTCTTTTATTTGTGTATCATACATGGGGGTGTACTAATTAATCCATGTGAATAAAGGATGAATAATTTTTATTAACATGTAATAAATAATGGGAAGGGAATATGAACAAAAGACAATAGGGTCAATGGAATAACAGGATGAGAGTGGTTTATATTGATTGCTTATTTTATTTTTTATCCTTGATTCTTTGATGGTTTTTGTGGACATATGTCTTATGAAAATAATGTTTGTTGGTTTTCCATTATTGTGCACTAGTGGTGTTCTATTCTATTTCATTTTGATGTTTGATAATTGGTCGTGACATGAAATATTCTTAATCATGTATACCTAGTTAAATTAAATTGATTACCCAGGATGAAAACACTTGTGTGATAACCACTATTTATCCAAGTGGATTAAAGAGAAAAATTTATAATATATGAATATATATCATGTATGATATGTGTGGGTGTTTACTGTGTTCGGTCGGCTTCTATCCTAATGTAGGTTGTGTGTACAAGGGTGGATAATGGAGTTGGTTTTGTGAGAAGGGTGTGGTATGTGTTTACATAGAGGTTGGGGTTTAATGGAAGTTGTTGTGGTATTTTTGTGTGGGGTTGTGTCGGTGGTGTGTTGGAATCTCAGGTTGAGAGACTGATTAATTGTGTTAATTGCTGAAGTTGTAGGTAGTGGGGCTTCCATTGTTGTGTTGTGGCCATCGAGCAATGTTGGGAAGTGGGACTGCAATGTGGTTATGGTCTTGTTGTCTAGTGAGACTACATATGGGAATTTTTTGCGATGTGGGGTTGCAAGTTTGGTTGTGAGGGAAGGATTTCATGGTATAACTTTGGAGAATGATAGTTTCGAGTATGTTAGTTGTAAGGAGTGTAGTTAATCTAGCTCTTCACCTTCTAAGGTGGTTGCAGATGTTGTACTTCATAGTTGCCCTGGGTAGTGCTGAAATAAATTAAAGTGGACCATTGATAAATAAATTGAAAATTATTGGATGAAAAGAGGGGTTGGGGTTATGCTTTGAAAGTGGCTATTGTATGGCTGTGCTTATAGAGGTATTTGTAGATGTGGTTCTGGCGGCCTGGTTGTTTGTTTTGGGACAAATAGGTTGGGATGAGTGATTTATTACCTATATATATATATATTAGTTCCTTATGATTCCTATATTCACCCCACCCTTGTCGAGAACCATGTGTTGAACACCCTTATTCATAGGGGATGTTGTATTTCCCAACACCCTGGTGGGGGATGAATGGTTAGTTACTGCCTTTCTTCCTCACTCCCCCTTCCTGGTTCTTACCACTTGAGAAAATCCAAGAATTTTGTAATGGATGGAGGCTTACCATAGTACAAGATCCTTTGGGATGGTTTTTTGCAGATAAGGGTCTAAGGTTTTTTGTAGGATATGATTGTTTTCCAAAGTATCTTTAGGATGAGGCCCTAGTGTCTTCGTGTGAGATGTGTGGTTGTTGTGGAAAAAGTTTCTATGGTCGAGATGATAGTTTTTGTTGTGTCCCAAGGATGTACGAGCATGATATCTATGTGGTTTGAGGCCTAGGTGTGTCCGGGAGGGTTGCGGAAGTGGGACTATGTTTGGATGCGTGGTACCGTCAAGACATTAGCCTTTAGGACTAAGCAATTAACTGGTGGGAAATTTGTGTGGGGTACCCAAATTTCACTATGCTTATACTAATAAATTTACTTGACATGAGTTATTTGGTGAGTGGCCTTGGTGAGGTGGAGATGGATAGTATTCCTTGGTTGGTGCATGAGATTCTACCATTTTCTCATTGGGACATTATTATGTAACCCATAGTTATGCATGGGTGGATTTAGTTTTTCCACTGGGTATACATGTATACTCACCCTATGTGTGTAAAACCATCAACATGTTTTTCGGAGGACTTTGAGGACCGTGATAAACTTTAGTATCATGGGGGTAGAGATGGTTGTTGTGTTTCTGTTCAGGATATTTTCATTTGGTACTTTAATTTGTATTTTTTATTTTACCTTGTATCAGATTTACCTTTGAACAGGAATATGGGAATGGATTTTGAATATTTTTTATCTTTACATTGGAGTTTTTTGGGATTTAGAATATTATATCTGGATCCTTATTTTATTATAAATGGTAATGCCTTCCATTTTTGGTGAGATTCTATACCCTTGGTGCAAGTCACCACTCTCAGGCCTACTGAAGGTGGGATTTAATGCTCATTATCTCTCTTTCATATTGAATAATGAAGGGCATGCCAAATTTTTTGTCCCTTCGCTCATCTTGAAGAAGGTGGGTCGTGATAGATTACCCTCTCATTGAGAGAATGTCGTTGAATTTATTTTTGAGGATCGTAGGTAGGGCCTTTTAAATTGACCAAAAAATGTAGAAATTGTTTCAGGTTTTTTAATGGAGGTTTATGTAGGTGTTGTTTGAGTTATGTTGATCATGTTTGTGTGAATTATAGAGGAGTGTTGGTTTCCATTTCTATTGAATGAAAAGACATACTGGGAATAATATAAAATATTTAAATATAATATTTTCATTTGTGAAGTTAGAACCAATTGGCCTGAATATTGAATCAATGACTGGTTATGGTGGAAATAATTTCAAAAAAAAAATTTAGATAGGTTTATGTGGGATTTTATACATTGTATTTGAGATTAACCCCTTTATTAATTAATTTAAACCTTAATAGTGGTAACAACTTTTTCAATAATAAAAGATTATAAATTTATTTATAAGGTGAAAAGTGGGTCAAAAATATTCAAGTGTTGAAATTTTAGACCATATCCCATCCAAATAGTTCTATTTAAGGGTTATTATAATATTTAAATAATTTACTAATATATTTTTTAACATAAAATAAAATTAAATTCATTTTAAAAAATATTCACATATTTTTTCATTTAAACATCATGAATGGTATATAATTTGACTATAAACTCTATAGAAATAAATTATACATTATTATTAAACATAAAATTATCGTGACACCATAATTAATCAACAAAATATTAATTCAGAAGTTTTTAGCAACATTTACTTTGATTTTTCAACTTCTTGGTCAAGCACTATGTCCACAATATTTAATAATTTAATGTATTTATTCAATAAAAAAACTAAAAAATATTACCATAAAAAATAAAAAATATGTTCAAAATAATTTTTTTTTTTCATTCATATCATATTATTATATCTATCTGAACATATACTTATAACAATCATTAAACCTTGTAATCAATAAAGAAGACGATTTATTTTATTTTTTTTGTTTCATAAAAAATAATGGTTTATATAAATTTTTATCAATCCAAAATGGATGTTCACCATCCAGACACATACTCGATGGGAGTAACCAATCCCCATGGGCTGGCGACCAGTGCCTGAGTATCAAAAATAATCATAGGGAATGGTTTTAACCCACCTAAAAAATGACCTGAATCAAACACATGAATAGATTTATATATGTACAGAATGTGGAAAGAAACAGAAAAAGAATAAACAGAATGATATAAATCATAATGGAAATAAAAAAATAGAAGTGATATATCTTAAAATAGCCCGAACAAAACCAATAAAAATATCCAATAACAAAGAAAAAATGAGGGATACTTCTCTATGCGATCATGTTGGAAACAACCCACTGTATCACCAACAACTACTGTACCTAGCAGACATAAACATTTTTCCCTCACTACAACACCTTGAATTTTCTTGTATCAGAATGCATAAACAGGTTTACACATTGCTGAAATGTTTTATACGGTGGGAGATAAACAAAAGGTCAATATAAATTCCAAAGAAGATGGAATTACATGATGTGGTAATTATTGATTAACATATATTAATTATAAATTATATGTGATGATTCTATATTTTTTGACTCTGGAGTTTCTATTAATCTAGTTATAAGTATTAATCTTAATAAGTTGATGAAGATCTTTTTTTTGGGAATGAGACCAAATAATTCCATAGAATCATCGATCCTTGAACTAGTATCTTAATGGTCTCATATTAATTTATAATTATTTATTTACCATTGATCATTTTACTCATTTTCTGTTGTTTTCATTTATAGTTTATTCTTTATTTAATAAAAATGTTGATATATATTCTATATTTACCTTTATATGTATAATAAAAAATTAATAATAGATGAACAACATTTAAAAACCTATCTAGTGGTGTTGAGGATTCTATATGGGTACCAAATGACAACATGATGTGAAGCCCATATGTACACAATATGTATACCAGTTCATTGCACAAGGATTAGTGATGCACACATATTGTAGGGTGTGGAAAAATAGAATATTAATATTGACAATATGAGGGTCATGGAGAACATATAGATCACCACTAGAAGGATTATACACTTTAATAATCAAAAGTAATGATTTTTTTGAAAATAAGAGGTCAATTAAAATGAAAAATAATAAGGAATTACATCACATTGTAATTATTTATCAGATGCATTAATTATAAATTATATGTGATGATTATATCTTTTTCGACCCTAGAGTTTCTACAAATCTAGTTATAATAGTTAATCTAAAGTAGTTGATGGATAACCTTTGTTGAGCAAGAGACCAAATTCTTCCATAGTGTCATGGAACCTCAATGTGGTATCTGAGCATTATCATATTGATATAATCACTAAAAATAAAACAAAAAATCAATGTGGATCAAAAAATTACCAAATATTATACCCCTTCCAAATTTATCATGAGAAGATTTGGGGTAATAATTTAATGAAAAATTCTCATTAAAATATTTTTTTTATTCATAGATGTCTTGTTCCCCAAATTCATGTTAATATTCACATTGATTTATTCTATATTATTCATCATCCCACTCTAATTTTCATATATTTTTATGGAAATTTTACAGTTGCCCATGATGTATCTTTTTCAGTAGGATCACAACCATGTGTTCCATTTCGACTACATATATAAACCATAAAAATATAGTCATTTTAATGATATCATGTTGTGGTTAATTATAAGGTAGTTTATATCAAAAGAATGAAAAATATTTCCCTTTTTTGTAGTTCCAAAATAAATCTGGTAAACCTATTTTATTTTATAATTTCCCTAAATATTTATATAATTCATAGAAGTTATTTCAAATAAAATATAAAAAAACAAGCCTCAGAAAATAATATTAAGGGGTCATAACAAGTCCGTATAATAGACTACATATTCCACAATAAAATACTACACAATCATGTCCTTAGATAACAAGTAAAAAGAGAATATTATGCCCCATGACTAAACCCCTATCAATATAAATATCATGTCACTGGAACAATAAGCCAATGGAGTAGAGGAACACCCAATGAGTGGGTCCCTCTATAATACCTACATTATGGGCATATACTAAACCATCCACCTAAGTACCCAAGGATTACAATGCAATTTATATATTAATTCATTTTAGAAATATATTTTCAAAATAATTTTCAAACAACCCTTTACATATATAAAATGTTATTTGATCCTCCATTTAAAAATTATGTTAATACACCCATTTCCCTTTTACCAAAATCCAAGGGAATTTTTTTTACATCAAATACATTTACACTCACGAAACAACAATGTCGTTTCATTTATAAAACAATTTAAAAAATATGAGAAATATGGGTTCATTTAAAAATGTATTTATATGAAGACACATACACCAACTAAGGTCATAAGAACATACAAATGGTTCCACTAATTCATGAATAAATGAAATAAAAATAACATAGGACCTCGAATTGAATCCCATATCATAAAATCGATTCCACCGACAAAACAGATGATAAAGAGTATGTATCACAACACAATCCTCCATGAACCAGCACGTTGCACAACAACTTACACGAGGTGTAATATCTAGAAGATGAATGCATAAATTATCTTTAAAGGATCAAAAGAAACATCACCATAGGTTTATCAAATCCAAAACAAATTGAAACACCTCTATTGTGGCCAATGGAAATGAAGAAGTAGAAAGGATACCTACTGAGAAGAAGTTACACAATTTCCACAGAGATTAAACAGCGAACAAAGTGACACGAAAGGAAGGAGATCACCCAACTATTTCTATGTAACCACATATGGTTTTAGGGGAAGGAAAATATTCCGAATAAATAATAATTTAGGTGTGTAGTGTTATAAAAACTACTAGACTCGAATGATTCACATTATGAATTTTTGATTCACTAAAAGAATGATGAGAATTTTATTTCTTTCGAAAAAGGTCTCTCCTCATATTAAATTATCATGATTGAAAATGTCACGACATGAAAATTATTCAGGGCCAATAAAATTTTCATTCTCTAAGATAGATTAATACATTCCTCACAATTACATATTCATGACATGAATCATATTCATGAGGTGAACTTGTCCTACATGTATCATTCATCCTAGGTCCTGTATAATGATCCCAAACCTACTTAAATTCCATTAAAACCCAAAAAAATACTCATTGAAAAGAAAAAGAGCATTCCTGTTTATCTAGGATGTTACATTACCCCCAATAAGAATTTAAATCTCTATGAATTAATGTGAAAAAAGGATGATATGTAAGAAAGTGATGCCACTACGCCCTCAGCAAAAAATCATGCACTAATGTTTCATGAGAATATTCCCTGTTTCCATAGCACTTTGAAAATGATATATTCTTTACATAAAAAACATTCACATGTGAATTAATGATCTACACTTCCTACTCTAAAACTAAAATTTATGGCTCTAACACCATCTTTTTCCCACTCACAATGTGAGGGGAATAAGGATGGTACTTCCTAAAATGAGATGTGTAGAATACATTTTGAGAAACTGTTAAATAATATGGTAATTAAAACTAATATGAAACATTCCCTAGTTTCATAGTAACCTAAAATTTTCCAATAGATCTCTAATCCAACATTACCTATTTTCAAAGAGAACAGTTACCCAGTTGAGAGGAAACTATCCTATAAACTTGGTCACCTATGGAAAACTCCAAAGAATGGTATTAATGACCCACATATGAATTTTGTTGACAATATTGTATACCTAGACACTGAGGTATATCTAGAATCCATGCTGATGTCGCTTGAACAAGCTTTAGTCCCACAAGGGAGGCCTCACCCACCTCTTCCCAACAAATAGGTTATCTGTATGGGTGACCATACAAATCCCCAAATGGCATCATTAGATCGATGACTGATATATGTAGTTATATGAAAATTTTACTGGTCTTAGATGCATAATCCACTAAAATCCAAAACACAATCATAAAGAATATCCTAATGAATATAAATACCATTCTCTATCTGACCATCTGTCTGTGGATGGTCATTTGTACTAAATTTAACCTAAGTCCCCATCTCTTATTGGAGACTCTTATAAAACTAAGAGTTAAAACTAGGGTTCCAAACTAAAATAATTGAAGAGGCAATCCCATCTAACCTCACAATATCATGAACATACATTTTACATAGACATTCATCTTTAGTGGTTTCCATGGTTGAAATAAAATGAATGGATTTCATTAATCGATCAATCAAAAAATATATATAATTATTACATTGGGAAATCCATATTACTAAAAATTGAAATCTATAGAAACATCATTCCATTTACAAACTATATATAGAAGAGGATAGAGTTATCTAGAAGGTTTTATATTCCCTTCTCTTATTTGTTGTTTGGTGAAAACACAAGAACCATAATATGAAATTTCACACATCATACGTGGACAACAAAATCATTGTCTCATGTCGCAAAACATTTTCATAGTGCCCATATGGACAACCCAAAAAGAACTATTATAGTAAAAAATAAATCCTTATAGGTACTAGGATGAAAAAAGAATCCCTAAAGTAGATAATACCATCGAAAAGGAGAGAGGATCCATAAATGGGTTTTCCACCATAAAGGGTTTAATCGATTCCTATGCACTAATAATCCTACAAATAAATCTACATAATACATTGAAGGAGGGATGATGTAAACATAGAGGTATTAAAAACCACATATAAACTCTCATCAAGAGTATCAAGATGAGACTATGTGAAGAGACCCATCAACTTTCACTCTTCATTCAATTATAAGATAGAATGCGGTGGTACTTTCCTATTAAGATAATCAATTATTAAATTAAAATTCCCCGAGGTACTAGTGATTTTGAAATAAAACTTTTGAATGTATTCCACCAACCATATCTATCTAAGATTCAACCTCATATGAGAAATATTTATCTTAGAAAATTATTAACTAAAAATATAGTGAATATATCCCTAAAAAGTGCATGATTATAAAATGTGAATGCATTCATAACCATGATAAGATCCAAGTTATTAGTTGGGTTGTTTTTCTCATGCAGTCAAGGATGACTAGAGTCATAGGAACCCACTTGATAATACTTCATAATTATGTCCCCAAACTAGTAAAAGAGGCATCATAGTAAACCAAATATCCTCTAATAGGATTAGGTAAGATCAGAAAAGGATTTGATGTTAGAATCTATTTCAACTCATCTTAAGAGGTTTGAAACTGTCCATCCCATGAGAACCTAAACACCTTATTTGTATGAACAATGAAGGGTGATATTAACTTTGAAAAATCCTTGACAATACAGTGATAGTATATAGTAATACCAATGATTATATGAATGTCAATGACATTCCATAGCTTCTCCCATAAAAATAAACCCATCACCTTCTCAAGAACAACTAATAATCCATAATCAGAAATCACATGCCCTGAGAAATTCACTTTTTGGATAAAAAATTTCAATTTTTAATATTTAAATACAGATAGTGATTTCATCGGATTTCCAAAAACCCAATTTAGATAGTCCTGTCTCTCATTATCATGCCTTAAATAGACCATCATGTCATCTACAAACAATTTGTAAAAGATTTTAAAATGTTGATGGATTATCTGATTCATTAGTTCCCTAAAAACTACATGAGTGTTTTTCAGACAAAATGACACCAAAATATATTTCTAATAACCAAAAATTCTCCTAGACATCATTTCAGTATATCAATATCTTGAAACCAAAGATGATGATTCTCAGACCAAATTTCAATCTTTAAAAAGCACTTTGTACATTTCTAATATCAAAAAAAATATTCCAAATAAATAAGAAAATACTTATTCCTAACTATTACACATTTTAACTTCCAAAATTCCATTCACAATAAAATTGAACCATCAAAATTGTTGGAATAGAGAAATGGAGAATCCCATAGTAAAACACTTGGGTAAGAAAAGCGTTTTTTTATTATAACATCCTAATGAATCATAAGCACTCTAAAATCCACCAGTGATATATGATACATGGGTATTGAGACCAGAATTATATTAGGAACCTGATAAAACATAAAAAAACCTCTCTCTATAGATTAATACTAGAGAATTCATCAATTAAAACATTAAGGAAGTCCCTAACAACAATGGTCATATCACTTATAGAAGGTGAAATCACCATGATCCACTATAATAGATGTTAAAAAACTCTGGAACATTGGTTGGGAATGTCCTAAATGACTAGATATCAAATAATTTTTTTCCTAAAACACCTCATAGATCCTATCAATAGTAAAAAATGGGACATACTGACTGTAACATTTAGGATTAGAATAATGATTGAGAATCCAATCCATCGTAATAGTGACATCGAACATTTATAGACCAAGAATGATAAAATGGTTGACTAACTCTGCATAATCTATTGATACAAAGTAAGTAAAAAAACATTGACTATTTATTATTTCCAATGGGTGTTGATAAATCTATTAAAAATGTCATTATTTTCATTGGATATTTTATAAAATCACCAAAATAGTTAGAAATAAATGTGTGGGAGGAACTTGTCTCAAATGAAGTATTTTTTATATAGATTTAATAAAATGGTAAATATCACTATCCCTAGACCCATTTCATCCTCCACCAAAAACTCATCCATTGTGTTAAGTTGATTCACTCATTTGGCATGTTGATAGAGACCTATGGACCTTGAAGCTTTCAGCTATTCCATAGCGGCCTTCAGATCTAATGGTCCCTTTCCATTGTGTGGCGTAGACATCATCTCACGTAATCAATGATTATAGCCATAATTAAGACAACGATTGAACATCTTCAGTTTAGTGGAACAAGAATTGTTATTGTTACTAACCTATTCATAGCAATTTGAAGTTAGTGGTACAATATAGGCTAAAACAGATGGTATAGAGGAGTGCCACTATAGAGAACCACATCCACCATTCTTGTGATGCCCATTCCACTGTATCTTCATTCCTTACACACCTATAGAGATTATTTTGGGTGGATGATAACGGGAATAAAATACAAACATTCCTTTCAAACCCATATATATCCTTTTATATTTTTCACCAATATTTACCTAGAATGAATGCTTCATCAAAAATACCTATGATATGATATCTATTTGAAAACACTAAAGGTATTACTGATCTTTTTACAAGACATTATTTATCATTTTTTGAGATAAGAAAACTAGATCCTTGAACCAACTTACAATTCCAACCATGAGTGCTCTCCCCATGTCATAGAGACCAACCATGAGTGCTCTCCCCATGTCATAGAGAGAAAATCCAAAGATATCACTACCATCAAAGACTCAATAGAAATATTAAATAAGAAGAGTGAATTGAAACCCATCCAGTACAATACCACTTATCTATATTTATATACCATTGAGTCCCAAAATCTCTTACAAGCATACTCATGTCTTAATGCTACAATCATCACCTTGATATTCATATGTGTATCCTAGATTTTGGATATAAGATCGATATTCTCTAGCAAATCCCCCACTTCTTGAGGTTCATTCATGTCCTTAATGGATGGACATTTCCTTCATAAGAAATTATTAGATCCATCCCTTTCTACTGCAATATTTAGTTGTAAAACAAAAACAACGTTCTAGACTTTTGATACATTTTGTTCAATAGTAATAACTACTCAAACTATATCTTCTACAAGATTATAAACTAACGGTTGATTCCATTATTTAGAGTCTTCTATAATTTCATGTGTAACCATTGGAAGATATCTCTAAAGCACATCCTTGCATATCAAAAAATGAACATTCAATCATAATACATGATAATATATGTTCAAACCAGAAAACCATAAGCAAAAATTTAGATTAAGATCAACAACTCAACACAAGAGGCACACATCCTAACATCAAACAGTATGTTGAGTCTCGTCATGGAGGTACTCACTATAACCTTACACCCAAGTCTTCAAAATCATATCTCCCATCTAGGTGATTCAAAATTCTGTGAATAATCATTCTATGGTACAAATATTGTAATGAAATGACCTATGAAAATATAAAAAACTGACATCTGTCCCAATATTCCACACAACTAAAGGGCATTCCTGATTCCCACATATAAGTGAATAGAGCATGATAATAAACAAAAATAAAAAAGGAATGACTTCTCCCAACATGAAAAATATTACATGTCATATATATATAGGTATTGTAGAAATAAAAAATGAAAGATTAAGGGAAAAATATATATAATCCATAACTAATGTAAAATAGATGCAGATATATAATAAAAAAAGTTATAAAATAACCAAATCCCAATTCTAATAGGAAGGGATAATAAAAATAAAGACAACTAATCCCTTTGGTAATATGGGAAATGACACACCATCTCACTAATAGCTACCATACCAAGAGAAAAGATAACCCACCATTTCACTACAGGGACTTAACATCAAAATAAGAGTAAACTTACCCAAGATATCTTTATAAACATGAACATATCCCAAACATCCGCATACAAGATGGCTCTTATCAATCCACATGGGTTTGTGACTAATTGTCATGAATAAAAATCAACATGATGGAATGATTTATGCCAACCTAATGCAGATGATATGGAATATATATATACATAGAAGAAAGAAATAGCTGAACAATAACTACAAATATATTTTCCATAACGAAAAGAATATATCAGATTTGATTTAACTAAAAATATTCATAAGAGACCCAAAGTAAAAGTACATCACTAAAGTAAAATTAGAACAATGACAACTTCTCCATATGTTAATGTGGGAAATGCCCCACCATCTCTCTAGTAGCTATCATTCATAGCTGAATGAATCCTCCAAAAATTTCTATAGATCTTTTCCCTTTTTCCATCAATAAAATGAGGAACATGATCTACGCACAACCCAATGGGAGTACATGGTGTGAGCAAAACAGGATCAGTAGTATCCTGCCAAAGAGTTCCATATCAATTATCTATATTAATAATCCAAATATTATCATTTTTATGAAAACATGACACTATGAACTATAAATTAATTCATATTAATAGAAAGGTAAAGAATTCCATTTTTCTATAGTTAACAAATATTGTAGCTAATAAAATTTTAAAGAATAATTTCCATAAACATTAATCAATGAAAATGTAGGTATATCAAATCAAGAACAATATAAATCCAAATTATTGGTCAATCACACCATGTGAAAACAACATGCTAGGATATAAGTATTCTCGTATAATAATCAACTAGTGAAAAATCAAGTTTGTAGATCATAGTCCTAGGTAGTGGTGGTACACCCCATGATTAAACCCCCCAAAAAATGTCAATATCAGTTCCTTATAACAATAGGATTAGGGAGTAGAGGAACTCCCCATGATTGAACACTCTTATAACACATGGACGATGAAACTAAGATACACCTTCACCTATGTACCCAAGACTTCCCATGTTTTTCATTCATTAAATCAATATCAAGAGCCCTTTTCACAAATACTTTCATAAAACCATTTTATTTCATAAAACCTATATTAAAACCCAATTTCATAATACCTTGAAAAACTCATTTTCCATTTAAAAAAACCAATGAGAAACCAAATATTACATTAAAACAATTTACTCTAAAAAAATTTCCAATTCATTTATAATTTTTTTTTAAAATAATAAAAATCAAGGTTAATTCAATAAAGGCTGGTGAAAGAACCCCTACCTCAACTCGGGTCACACATTCCAACAACGGGATCCTCCAACATACAAGAGGATAAAATGACATCAAAAAAGATCCTATAATTGATTCTCATATCTCATAATTGATTCCATTTAAAAAATAGATTATAGAGAGGATAAATCTAAACATATGCCTCCAAGAACCCGAAAACCACACCATAACCAACATGGGGTCTAGACATCAGAACATGATCACATGATGGATCTATAATAGATATAAAAATAGTTCACCATAAGATTAAGAAAAAAATTTAATTCAAATTAAATTGGAGTGACCAATTACAATGAAAAATTAGAATTTTTACTTACCAAGAAGAAGTGGTGAATATTCCATCAACATGAAACATTGAATATAGTGATATATAAAGAGGGATATTTCCCATATTTCCTCGACCTCATAGGGGATGCATTAAAATTGAATTTAGAATGTTTTATACATGCATCATAATAAAAAACCATAAGACTATATTGGGTTATTTTGAGAATTCTTGATTCCTAGAGTGAATATCATTAGTTTCATGCACATAAAAAAAAATTTCCTTGGCGTAAATGATCCAAATATGTGAAAACATTTCAGATCATAAAATTTTTTATCATACTAAACCAATTTCATGGATTTAATCCATATTGGTATTCACATCATGTATCCTATTTACAGTGTGATTGTGTCTGAGACATCATTCAGCCGAAGTTCTATTGAAGATCCCAATGTAACTCCAATGCCCTCTAAACCCAAAAGCACATCCTAAGCTCTATTGAAGATCCCAACGTAACTCCAGTGCCATATAAACCTAAAAGCATACTCTTTGATAAGAAAACTAGAATACATTTTTCCAGTATCATACATTGATACTTCATAATAATATCCAAAATGTTACAATATTTGAAAAATCAGTATTTTCACTATTCAACCAAAAATCTATATTTTTAGAAATATCCAAAAATTGATATCCTACATAAATTTTGAAAAGATTATTTTAAAAAATAAATCCTTTTTATCAAATATAATTTATAATTGTGAATGAAATTAATTATAACATTGAGTCACAAAAATAAAATAAAACAATTTTTGAAGAAAACATAACTTTGTTGCTAAAAATGACATTACTAAAAAGTGAGTATTTATTTCATATGAATTTATAAAAACTTTTATTGAGTAAGTCATTGATATGTGTATATATATTATTTTTAATCAAACTCACACCCTATAATTCAATAATTTGGTGCTATTAATCATATTTAAATAATAATATTTCATGACTGTTAAATCTCAATGATGCATATCTTATATGTTATCAAACATAGTCTTATTTTAAAATATCTCTATGTAATATTATTAAACCCCCCATAATAAATATTTTAGGAACATTACAAATAAAAGTACCCTGAGTCGGTCTATGAATTTTTTTCTACCCATATTGAAATTCATACCAAATATGTCTACTTCTTCTACCATACAATTTATTAATAAATACCTCCCTAACTAAGAATTTTCAAAAAAATAATTTCATTATATCATTTCCATTGAGTAGTATATCATCTAAATACAACAAAATAAAAACATTAGTTTTTTATAACTCTTTTCTGAACTAAGTAATCATTTTTATTATTAATTAAAACAATTTCATTATTTCATTATAAAAATATATATTTCAAATCCAAAAATCCATCTTCAATTTAAATATGGGAGACTAAAATATTCATACCATTGAAAATGTATCCGAATAATCAAAACCTTTATAATGTATGATATACTAATTCATGAATTGATTTACATTAGATAAATAATTTTAAATACTATTCAAATTATCTTATACCCTTAAAAGCTATAATTTAATGAAAATTTTGAATAAACATTATAATTGATACAGGTAAGAATATTCTAATAATAAATACTAAAAAGAAATTTATAACCTTTTATCAAAAAAATATACTTATAAGAAGAATGTATAAAATATGTGTCAGATATATTTTTCAAAACCCCCATAAACCCTAGATGACATACCCATTGAAGTAGATCGAAAAATTTCCAAAAATGATTTATACACATATAGTATATTCTAGATTTCATTCCCTTAGAAAATTAAATAAAATTAGAACTCTCAGGATCCTCCTAATAATTAGTTGGGTAATCTTGTATGAAATTCTTTTTAACATTATTCAACATAATAAACCAATATCGATTAGGATCATGATGAATCCCACCATTCCTTTTATGTCTTTATGATAGATGTATTGGTTTAGTTTCTGAATCCCCATACAAAACTATCTCTTATTACATCAGAATAATAATTCCATTTTGTTCATTTCAATATGTTTATCTTACTATTTCAATGGAAAAAATATTTTTATCTCATTAAATACTCTATAATGAGACAAAAATGCATTATTAATTTTTATAATATATAAAAATGGCCACTTATTATATTTGAGGCCAAGATTATTAGAAATATTTTTCATCAGTTAACTTTATTATCCCCAAATACATATAAAATTAATGTTTATATATTTCCTAGATCATATATCAATTTTTTTCATTAATTTTACATTTATTTGATATATTTTAATTAGAAAACATTAATTTGAATAGATTCCCACCAAAAGATATTCTATAAAGTCAAAATATCCAATTATCGATGGAGCCATATCTAAGAAGGAATGATTTTATTTATAGACACACCATTCCATTATGGATTAATTGTATGTGAAAGCTAAATAACAGTTAGTTTTCAATATGATTAATAAATTCATGAAACAAGTATACCACACCTGATCTAATCAAATTATTTTAATAATTTTACGATGATAAAAATTTCCTTTTTTTAATACTTTGAAAATTATAAATTTTATAAACCTTTTATTCATTAGAAATATAAAATGAGTAGAATAATAAATAAATGAAACAAAATATATAAAAACACTACAGAATTTTTTTATTAGACTATATACAACAATATGTTTTAATTCTAAGTGATTTTTAGATCTTTCCCTATTTTCTATAAAAAAGATATTTTTATTTAAATAATAAACATTATTAACATTTATTTAATTATTAATAATAAGAAATTACAGTAATATATATGTATGGATTATTTAGTCATATTTTTCAAATACATATTTTCATATAGAGAGTACTAAGTCTATAGAGAAATATAATCTATAATCTTCACATTTTTTTACATTGGATGTTATTATATAGACCATCTATATATATAATATTTAACCCAATAATCATATTTCTAATGACATAAAGTAATTAATATATATATATATATAATTTTTTAATTAATTATCAATGAAAATAATTTATTTTCTAATAAATAAATAAAACACAAATTTCAATTTATAGAGGCATACAATTGTAGGTCTTATAGTTTATGAGTCCACAAGGATATTTTTAAAATATTCCATATGATGAGAAAAATAACTATTTTCAACCTTGTAAATGATATCTAAAAATTTTATGATGGATTTATTGATCTTAAAATATGCTCTATAGTATTAGGTATATTTTTTAAGTGAATCAATGAAGATTTGAATTTCAATTATTTAATAAATAATTTCTTTTATTTATTAAATGTACCAAAATTGCGTTTTTATAAAGACAAATGATGATATCATTCAATCCAAACCTCATATTTTGATTCCATTAGTTCGGTATTGTTTAAGACAGAATGTTTAATTTAACACTGATATAATTTCATAGCGAACCCTAAAGAAAAGAAAATGAAATTTCTAAAATATCTCATTCAACTATTAAAACCCTAATTAACATATATATTGAGGTTAGTGGATTTAGAGAAGTGGAGCCTATGGAGGCCCTGTGAGGTTTGAATTTATAAAAAAATTCATGAAACCCAGAAATTCATCTTTTTTAATGTAGATAAATTAATATGAATTTCTTTATTAATGATCACAAAAATCACTTATTAGGGATAAATTATAATTTTTAATTTATATATAATCATTTTTTCAATTTCTTTGAATAAATTCAAGTCATATTTCATTCTTATAGACATCACCCTAATGTTGTGGAATGCTACAGTCACCAATACCCAAAAAATAGTTTGAAAATTAAATATTTATCAATGACATGGTGTTGGGAAAGTATATTAAAAATAAAATAAAATCTAGAGGCAAATTAACATAGGTAGTGATCCAAATATCAATCTTAATTGATGAAGTAAAAAAATTCTAGTGAAGAATAAAATTTTAATTTCCCAAGAGTAAATGAATCTGATTTTTTTTCCATAACTATATTTTTTATGAGAGTTAGGTTTAGAAATTTATTTTAGTAAAACCTTTTAGAAAATTACAATGAACAGATAGTGAGATTATTCAAATAGGGTACTATGATTTTAGAGTTATAGAGGTATAAATGTGGAGATAAAGGTGTCATTATGAGTGATGGTTCATCCATGTAATATAGAGATTGGTTCTGGGTTATATAATGTTTAATTTAGGTTAGGGATGGATCAAACCAATCTATAAGAAATAAAAATTACAAATCATCTTGTGTTTTGATAATATTATCCACTAATTATAACATACATTTATAAGTTGTGAGTAGACAACACCCCCATTGATTATTATTTTGGTGAAGTAAAACTTCATGATTTTTATTCCATCATAGCACAACTTGGTGAGGAATGAAGTTGACACAAGCATGGATAATTTAAATGGATGTGTATTTAAAGTTGGTATCCGTTAATACTTGATCAATTTTATGGATTAGGTTTTTTATTTTTATAATGGTTATTGTATTCTATTTCATGATATTATTATTATGAACAACAAATTTATATAACATTTTATGAATTTCTAAAATGATATGTACTCATTTCAGTTCAATACATGATAAAATATTACATAACTTGTCTAAAAAATTACCTAGTGGTGTCCTTATAAAATAAGAACTAGCAGACCATATTATGGTATACAAGATAGTATCAGTGGATGAATTTATCAGTTTTATAAAATAAATTATTTTGTACGTTAAAATAAAATGTAAAAGGATAGTAATGTTAAATAGAAATTTAAAAATGAAAATAAATTGAAAATGAGTAATTTTGAATAGTTAATAAAAATTTATTCTTAATATCAATTTTCATTATATTTTATCCAATATACATGGGAGTATAAAGGAGGTATTATGTTTTTTTAAAAAATTAATAAGTGGTGGTTGGAATTTTTAAAGGTAAAATAAAGAGATCAAATTTATGGAAATAATTTTTTCTGACTAACCATGTGTGGTTGATACCCTTTTTTAAATAATGTATTCTTATTTGTGATCCATATATTGATAAATGTATAGCATTTCATCTTTAAAGTCATGATGATATATGATGATATTTGAAGGATACATGTAAAGCATCCCCCAATGTGATGGGTAAGTTAGACTAGGATGATGTGTCTAGTGGGTCTATTAGGGATCACTTGTTAGTGAGTCCTTGAAGGTACACAAGGATATTGGGTTAGAGGCTAAGACTCATTATTTAACTATCTTCTTGGAGTTTTCTCATGGGACATTTGTGATACTTTTTAGTGATCAGATTTTGGATATGATCAGGGTATGTAAAGACCATTGAGATGGTGTGAGACAATAGGATTAATTGGGGGATTGGTGAGGAAGTCACTATATTATTTATGGGTAGTGACTTCCATGTCATGAGTTATATTTAAAAGTTTTTATATTAACAAAAATCTATATTTAAAGGAAATAATAAAAATATTTTTTCAATTAATGCTTAAGGATGGGTTTTTTGGGTACAATCACAGTGTTATTATTATGACTGTTTTATACGGGTATCTTGGTATAAGATGAGTGAGATATTACAATGTATTTTATTATTTCTTTTTTCCAGTGTATGATAAATTTTATGGTCTGAAAACTTATAAAGAATGAAAAATTTTGTGACCTACCTTATCTACAAAGGTGATCTCTTGGAAAACCCGATGGGTTTTTGTTAGATTAAGGTTAAGGACTTAATTTTATTTTGTGGTAAACTAAATTGATTGATATGGTTGGATGAAATATATCCATATTCTTGTTTTACTCTTCCCCATGGGTATAGGGATACAAAATGATGAATGAAAAGGTTTTATTCAAGATGGTGGAAAATTCCTGGGATAATTCCCTAGATTCTTATGATGGTGAAAAGTATATTTCCTTAGGGATTAACCTATGGTAGGACTATTCCTATGTCACACCAAAGTTTTTGTCATTTATAAAGATAAAAAAAATTTATCAATAATATTTAGGTGTATCTATAATGTTATAAAATCATACAGTTCAATATATCCCCTATTATGGCATGCTATATATATGGTATAAATCCTACAGTAATCTTTGAATATTTTTGATTATTTATTTATAAAGAAAAAATAATATAATAATGTTTTGGGAATGAGAGATGAGGTCACTGTTATTTGTTTTCACTTGTTAATTTCTATATTTAAGTGTTTTTATGGGATTCATATATAGTTATTTTTTTATTTTTGGTTCTCATTAAAAATCCACACTGTTTTTATCATCATTCAATGATTTTTATTAATGTTCGGGACTAATTTGATTGGAAGTGGTTTATATTCATTATAGAATAACTATTTCCCATGAAATATTGGATTATGTTTATTTATCGAGAAGTGAGATAATAGAAGTGTTATTTAGAATGTTAATGAATGAGTATTTTGGTTATTAAAGGATAAGTTTAATTAATTTAATATGTTGAGATAAGAGTTTCTTTTAGGTTCACCTTATTCTTATATGATTGTAGGTATGTCGTCAATCATAGGACGGATTGTCATGAACTATGTTGGGTAGTATTGGTATGTTGAAAAAGGTGAATTTTTGTTCTATGTTATGACAAAACAATGGATTGATGATATTTTATGAGATTCCATGTGATTAATATGAGGTTGGTTAAGTGAGTCTCACAAGGACTCACACATAAATCCTTTTAATTATTATAACTCATTGAGTCAAGGAGAGAAAGGGATTACTACTAGGCCGTTGGAATTACCCAAAACCATATATACAATATGTGTTTTAATTTGCATGGGTGGATATTCATGATTCATTACAGGTTTATATATTATCTTAGAAAGAGATTTATAACTTTGTTTTCTTATTTAATGGAGGATTATGGATCAATTAGTAATGTTCGGGTGATTTTGACAAGAGTCTAGTGAAATTTTTATATTTAACTATTATATTGAATATATATGGGCCAGAGAGCTAGTAAGAGTATTTATTTATTTATTGGATACTATATATAATTTGAAAAATATACAGTATTGTTTATAGAATACCATATATAATTATTTATTTAGAAATACTAGAGAACATGATGCCACTTTTAGGTTTCTATTTTATTACATTTTTTATAATATTTTATGTACATATGGGAAATGATTATTTTTTGGAAGGATTAAAAATAACCCTTATAGTTTATTGTAACTAATAGTATCCACATGATTTGACATAGGCGTTTAGAACTACTCAATTATCTCTAATATACGGAAAGGTGTGCTTGAGGTTATATGGAAACCTTAATCATGTACTGAAAGGGTGGAGTAGGCTTGGGATGTTACAAAATAGAGTATTATTATGTGATTAGTTAGGGAACAAAGTCAATTAGAGATTGATATATGATTTCGGTACATTAAAGGTAGACCATGATATGTCTTTGCTATGATGACTTTAGTTAAATGTTTAGTTTCCAGTGGATGTATTGTGTTGGGAGAAAGCACTATAGGTTGAGTGAGATTTTTGGTTGCGAACCCTAGTTTGGGAAATATGGGACTTGGGGTGAGTCATAAGGATAATATAAGAGATATTATTACAATATTAATGAATCATAGTAGAGGATTGTTTAAGGAATGATATAAATTCCAGGGATGGTGATGATTAATATATAACCTCAAAAAGATTGATTACTAATTAAAATAAACTCACAAACTACATTATATTTTCTTAAATATATAATTAAGATGGTTTAATTTATATATATAATGGGTGGTTACCATTTTATGTGTGTGCATAATTTTGATTATTCAACCACTATATGTAACTTATTTTATTAATTTAAAAATGAATTTCATAAAAAAAACTTGTAAAATTGAACACTGTGTATGTAAGACATTTTAATGAATTTTAGTTCAAATATTTGTAAACCAAATATTTTCCAAATGAAATGGGAATCTTGTGGAAGAACCCAATTTTTTAGAATAAGGTTCTTTATTTCAAAGTATGTACAAATTTAGTTTCTTGAGTAATTTTCATGGTTTTTCAGTTTTAAAAAATCCCTTGTTAACTAAGGGAGTGTTAGAAAAGTTGTCTGTTAATTTTCATGCATAAATTAATTTAACATGTTTTAAAAATGATTAACTAATAGTGCATAACTGAACATTTTTAAATTATTATTTTTGGACGAACGCTAAGTAATATATGTATTTTATTTGTGTTGTGAATGATATGAGATACTCATGATATATTTATTCAAGTAAAATGTAATGAAAGTAGAACTAGAGTATTTAAGTATACAAATTAGTATTTTTATAGTTTTAAAGGCTAATAATGGAGTTTTAGTTCATGAACAGTGTAGTGTATTGTACCATTAATTTGATTGGGTCTTATGTCGAAATCATCTATATTTCGATGCACCATAAGGATATGAATCATTTACCACTAGTTTTTATGGAAAAGTTGGTGATATAATTCCCAATTGCAGCTTCATGGAAGGGGATATGTATCGGTTTCATAGAATATTAGATTTTTATGAGAGAGAATATGTATTGTGTGGAGACCGAGCTTATGATAATAATAAATCATTTTCTTATTTTATTAATTTTATTGATTATATATTATAGATACATGTTAACTATAATAAATTTAATTAGATTTTTAATTCATAAAGTAAATACTTTTAGAAGAACTAAATTATTATTAATTTATTACATAAATGTTAAATTTTAAAATTTTAAAATTTAGATTTGATTAAATGAACATAATATTTTATATCAGCATGTCAAAATAATCATTGTTTTTTTATTTTTCAATGATATTGAAATTTTCGTTCAATAATGAAAATAACATATTCTTAAATACCATGATTATTCCAATAAGTAATAATAATATTTTTTTTGAATTGATTTTAAATTAATATAATATTCCTATTTTTCTTGAAAAACTAATAAATGTTTTTCCATCAATTAAGTGCATGATTTTGGTGTCAAATCATTTTTATTATTTAAAAGAAATTTTTAAAAAACATGTTTTTAATTTTCATTTGTCTTTCTTATATTAAAAACTATTTTTACCACCTCTAGAAAATAAATATTTCAATATGGAATCAATATTTGTAATCTGAATGATCAAATTATTTAAGGATATAAATTTCATTTTTATTCATAAAATTAGGTCACCAAAGTAAAAGTTATTCACCATGGGAAGAGTTAAAAGGTTTAAATTGGGAGTAAAAAAATAAGGCTTCAAATATATCTTTGGATTGATTATATTTGGATAGATTAGAGGATTTAGACAACAAATTATCCTAGATTTTAATCCTTTTTAACTTTTATTCACACTTTCATCATATATTCTTGTATAATATTTTAAAGTTAAAACGATTTATAAGAGTTCCACTCCTCTCATTTATGAATGGAACTCTTCACCCCCTCACTTTTTCACACACATTGAGAACATTTTCTCTACAAATACCTACCCAAATTACTTAATAACATATTTATACATGAATTATTACTTATTTTCATCCTTAAATTACAATTTAAAAAATATTTAGCATGATTTTAGAATAAATTATATATTGATGAGGTATATGTTATAACCAGGATCTTTTAAGTTTAATTATTCAAACACCTTATTAAAATATATTCTAAATATTATAATAAAATGAAAACAGTCTCATTAATATATTTAAATTTTTATATATTTATTTAATATCTATTTTCTATTTTATATTCATCTAATAGAAAATTTAAACTCCCCTCGTGCGTTTGTGTGGACTACCTCCACCATGAATTGATACATCTAATTTTTTGCACTTACTTCCATGGTTGGTTATATAAATGGATACAATGAATATAAATGTTATTTAAAACATAATTATGATTCTTTGAAGATTAAATATTTTCTACTTCCCTTCTATCTCATATTTTGAAAAATGGAAATTCCACTCGTTTGCACATTTGGACAACTGCCTCTATAAAGACATGATTCATTATTCATCACTCCCTTTTATAGATGGTTAAAAAAAATTATTTAATGAATAAAAATATTTTTATAAAATGAATATAAAACCTTAATTTTTATGGAACCATGTTGTGACCTCTTGTACACATGTTAATACACCATATCTATTTTAGACATAATTTTCCAAAAATATCTGATGCAATAATGACCAATTTTATTACTAAATATAACATGATAATAAATGAACTAAAAGGACTAACTATAATGTAATTAAAATAAAAATGTTTATTTATAAAATAATTAATTAATTTAACTTTATAACACAAGATATTTAATGATATATGTGGTGATCCATGACTCAAGGTAAGGAATTCTTATTTAAAAAATTCATTTATATGTTCTTATGTTTTAATTTAATTAAATTGTCCCCCATATCTTTGTTATTTTAAATATTTAAATTAAATTATTTTTATATATAAGATATTTTAAATTCCATTTTTTTATTAATCTCTATATTCAATAAAATGCTCCAAAAAGGAATATTTTTCATGTTTTTTTTGTATTTTTCATTTTTGAAATTCATTAATAAAGTTAAAAATTAATTTTTTTTCACATTTAATGAGTGACCTTATTTCCCCTATATCATTAACACTATTTGGTATAAAGGTTATTCAACAAGATTTTATATTTTTTTCAAAACTATATCCCATTCTGAAGGAGATGTGAATTTTTACTGTTAATATGATTTTATGAAAAATGGATTTTTTATTTTCATTTTAATGAGATGACTATATGGGATTAAAGAAAAATTCCTATAATTTTTATAATGAAAATGAAAGAATTTTTATGTTATATTAATGTAATAGATCGTTTTTATTACATTTTATTAGATGTGGGTCTGATATATCTATCTAATGTAACGGGTAATGATATGTTCTCTAGAAGACAAATATTGTTTTTAACTGGCTAGGTTATTCCATTATAATGGATTTTATAGTGGTTCTTTTATGGATGATTGTATTGATAATATACCATGATACCTATATGGAATTTATATACATTATTTTAGTTTTAATGGAAATATTTTGATTTCATGTGGTGATAAAATGAGTTTATAAATAAAGTAATGGTATTTACCTTTAAATGGTGACAATTCTGTTTATCATTTAAATGTTTTCAAGAGTTCTTGTGTTTTTTAGAAACTATATTATTGATAAGTTTACATTTATTTATTATAGAATATTTCCGATAATAATCCTTGGAAAATATAGAGGATTTCACGAGTATGTAAATGAATATTTGAGTTCAATGATTATTTTTTAAAAGTAAATCACCCTTATGTATTTTCATGTTTTCAAAAGGAAAAATGATTTTCCTTTTTTATCCCTTATAGTTATTTTTTCTCATCCTACTTTATCATTTTTTTACAGGGAATAAGGATTCATAAGAAGTATAATAAGATCAATGGTGACATGTATTGAAAGAGGTGAATGTTTAATGAATGTAACATCAGTGTAAATAAAATAATATCTATTTATGGATATAATTTATATTTTGTAGAAGATTTAATTTTTTTCAAGTAACGGTTTTCCTATTTCTCAAAACAACTAAACCAAAAATCCCCTAGAAATAAAAAAATGTGATACCCTTTTTATAAATAATATAATTATAGGTTGAATAAAATATATATTTTTATAGATTATTTTAAAGAAAATTTTTAAATTTTTTTGATGTTAGGATGTTTTTTGGGAAAGACATTATATGGATATTAATCTATGGTTATACTACCACGATATAGTCTTTGAGGTTTTCTATGTTTCATCATAATGATCAATGAATATTATATAATGGTTTATGGAAAAGGAAATAAAGGGAATGAATAAAGAAAGAAACAGAAGGATAATGTCTTTTTATGTCAATAACCAAATAGGTTAGAATTAGAGTTGAGTAGTATGTGGATGCTTTAACTCAATTGATATAGGCTATCAATATTGGTTCACATGTAAGTGAGTGACATAATTCATTATATAATATAAAATATATTATGGGGAATTTCATAAAATATCAGCCCCAAGCTATGGTGGAGACTTATAAATAGTGTTAGCTGAAGTATGCATTATTGATTTGGAGAAGACATATAAAGATCTTGTATATATGTAGCATTAGAATATAACACATTATATTTATTGTTTTTGAAGGTGATTTCGATCATCAGTGAACTATGATTACAAATTATATAGAGAAGGAATAATTTGACTCCATAATGTGAAGAATATTTAAGGATATTTTAATTTAGAAATATTTTCTTAAATTTTTTCAACATAGAATCATTGTGTAAAGGTAGAAGGAGGAGAATTATCTTTCATCTTACGAAGAAAACAATATCATAATTTCTAGGTGTGAAACAAATATTATTCTAGACCATGATAGTAAAAATGATATATTTTTCTCATGATTAAAACCATGTTTTCAATGTTCTTTGGTTATGCTTGAGTTTGGAAGTTATGAGTAAATTTTTTGATGTGATGAGAAGGTTAAAGAATATTTTGTAGTATTTTATGAAAATAATGAGAATAAGTGGTCCATGTGTAAGACAATGAATAAGGATCCAATCATAAAATATGATTATAATAAAATTAAATTTTTATATCATGATTATTTTTGTAAAAATAATTATGGTGAATGTTTTTTGATATATGGAAATTGTTACGAGGATCGTACAGTGGTAAATCTTGATAAATAATAAAAAAAGGAGAAATGATAATGGTTAGATAGATAATGGATATCTAGATCTATTTTAATTATAATGATATGGCATGTTATATAAATTCATATTCAAAAAAATTATGAATGATGGAGATCATCATGGACATAAGTAGAAGGGTTTGGAGATATCATTTGACACTGCCAAGGAAAATGGTGTGCTGACAAATGAATTATTGACAAGTACATTACAAATTTAATTATTATATTCCTGTATATTTTTTCAATCTAGATCTTCAAAATCATTTATTTATGGGAATTTGTTGTTGAAATGTAATTATTATCCCATGTAATTAAGTTAGAACTTTTGGTAGAACTCATAGCGGGTGTATTAATGTAATATAGATTTATAATATCATTCCAATTATCATCTATAAATTTTTTCTACTGAAAATACTTTTTTCATACCCATGACAGAGTTTGTGTTTTTTGGGTATTGTTTGGATTTAATTTTATAATGTTATAATAGATCGAAGAGCTAAAAATGCTTATTCAGCTTTTAGAGTGATTTTAAATTCATATATAAGAATGTGTTCATACCTGTGATATCATATCAAGAGTCCAAAAATTAACAAAATATTGGGGTGAAAGATATCTTACATAAGTCGATGATAAATGAAATTATTTATCATTGATATTTTCTTTTGTTAAATAAATTTTCAGATATATTTCATGATGATATCATATCTAGATGAAATTTAAATTTCAAAACCTCATATATTTTGAAGATATAGTGGGGAGAAAATAATTAAAAATGAAATTATTATTATATCATGATAAGGGTTTAATCAAATCTCATACATATCCCTGGGATGACCCTAACCAATATTTTAAGAAGAAAGATTATTCTATGGGGATTTTTATTTATTATATTTTTCTCTATAGTATTACTATTAAGAACAATAATTTATTTCCTCGTATCAATGATTTATTTTATCAATATCAGGGTGCATAGTATTTTTCCAAAATTAACCTTAGGTCCAGGTATCATCATCCCAAAGTAATGGAAGAATACATTCTTAGGATTTCATTGAAAACTATGATTGACGATTATGAGTTTCTGGTTATACACTTTAGGTTGACTAATACAACAATTGTATTTATGGATTTAAGGAATAAAATTTTCATTGAGTATTTGGTAATTTTTTTGTAATGTTTATTTGGTGATATAAGATTATATTAAAAATTAATTAGGTTTATAGGAAACATTTATGGACTAGTCTACATACCATAAAATAAAATAAGTTTATTGGAAAATTTATTAAATCTGATTTTTTGTAGTATATTTAATTTCCTAGTTATATTATAACAAAATATGACATTACTGTCAGTCATGGTAAGACTAAAGTGGTGTAATAATTACCAAGAACTATTAGTGTCACTAATATTTGTTACATTCCTTGACTAGTGGGTTATTAGCAATGATTTATACAAAACATATCCCAGTTAGGTTACCCACTAAAAATGTTAACACAAAAGGGAGATATAATTATTTATTTAATGGAATGTGATGCATTTTTTCATGAATTAAAAAGATGATTCTTTAATGTGATAGTTCTGGCCTTAAAATCAAAATTTACTAAATTTATTATTTATGGGGCTTCTATATTGATATACCATCATTGTGTTTTGATAAAATATGATATGTTAATTTTATATAAATCTTTTAAATTGATTCATCGTGAATGGAATTATAATATATACAACCTTAACATTTTAGTGGAATTGATTTTATTTTTAAAAATTATATGCATATTCTATATGGGGAGAAATTTAATGTATATACAGATCATCAAATTTGTAAATATATATCACTAAAAAGGAGTTTAACTTGGGACAAAGAATATGGTTGTAACTGATAAAGGATTATGGTTGAATGAGTCACTGTTATCCATTTAAATATAAAAATGTATAATATTCGCTATGATGAAAATATATTGAATAATTAATCAGGATATGATTGGAACATTATCCGTTAGTTAATTATTTAAAAATTATAGGCCTAGAAATCATTCATGCAGTAAACCCTTATATTTGGGATCAGATATCAATACAATCATCCATGTAATAAATAATTAAGAAGGATTTTTAGGAAGATTATGGTTTACGAAGAAAATTATAATTGATTAAGGATAGAATGTTTCATGAGTATTATATTGATAAATAAGGAGTCATATGTTTTGGAAGGAATATCAATTTATTGAGGAATCTTCAGTAGAAAAAATAAATATTGAGATAATCTCAAACATTTCATATTTCATTCATCCTAGTAGCACTATCATTTATCTAGACCATGAAGAATATTATTGGTGGGGAGGAATAAAGATTTATATTGATAAATTTATCATGAAATGTTTTAACAAAGTGTAATTTTCATCTATTCATAATTTTTAAATGGAAACAATAGAATATATCTGTGGGATTCATGGTGGGAATACCAAAGATATGTATATGTAATAATAAATTTTTTGTTATTGTGGATAATTTGGCTAAATCTATGCATTTTATTTCTATTCCATAAACAATACCTTTGGAAAATCATTCCAGACACTATCTCAAAGTGATAGTCAATAAATATGGAATTACTCAATCATTTGTTTCTAACATAGATCCAAAATTTTCATATAATTATTGGAATGGTAATCACAATTCTATGGTTTCTGAGTTATGTTTTAGTATATATTTTCACTCTCAATCTAATGGATTTTCATAGGACACAATTTTAACATTTGAGGATATTATTAGAGACTTATCAATATATAATCATGGATGTTGGTATCAACATATTTCATTTGTATAATATTCTTATAATAATATTTTTCATCCAAGTATACAGATGGACCCATTTGAGGAAATATATGTACAATGATATAGGACTATATCATGTTGGTAAAAAGTAATGGTTAGAATATTATTGGGTCCTAAATTTAAAGAATAGATTTTTAAACATGAAAATATAATTCCTTGTCAAATGAGGAAGGATCCTTTTAGGGAAAAATGTTATGTAGTTAACAAGAGTAAATGTAATTCATTTGAGATAGGACATCATGTTTTTCATAAAATATATTCATGGAAATTTGTGATATTTTATCCAAATGGTAATTTATTTCTATGGATTATTGCTCCATAGAAAATTTTGGTGAATTTTGAATCATATTATTACAAATTTTCTTTACCTTAGAGTTTATATTTGTTATAATATGTGCTTCAAGTTTTCATTTTAAGGAATTATGTACTAGATGCCTCTCATGTCTTAAGCCCTAATATAGTTCAGCTGGAGAAGAATATTTATTATTATGAAAATACTATTTAGATTCGTTATCACAAAGAGCATGTGTTATATATTAAATTACCTCACCTTATTAATGGTTTATTAAAGAACCCTGAGGTTGAAGAAAAATATGGAAATCTAGAAATATTAAGAGAGAAAAATAATATCACATGTTTGTTAATGAATAAAATCATGAGGATACAATTTCATAAATGGGGAAGAATGTGACAACCTAGGTGATGTTAATAAAAAAATAAATTTCATGCCATATTAAAATTTATTTTTTATTTAAGGATTCAAATTCACTATAATAAATTTATTTAATTTTTCAATTGAAAAAGATATAGTTTTCTTCTAACTATATTGTTTTCCATGTATTAAATGGTTTTATTTGAAGGATAAATTTCTAAATTTATTAATTATAATTTAATAAATGGAATTAATGTTTTATAAGATAATATCAAAATTATCATAGGTTATTATTTTTTATTTTTTAAATAGTTATTTTTTAGATGAAGAGTGAAAAATATTATATTCTAAAATACCATAATTTTTCTTTTATTTATGTATTAAAAAAGTATATTTTGGATTTTTGTTTCTATTGAAGAAAAAAATAGTCCTTACATTCATAAACCAATAAATTTATTTGGGATCAATTATATACATTATTTTGGTGTAACATAATTTTATTCCTTAGAAGGCATTTTAATAAAAACTGTATCTTCACTGTGTTTTGTATACTTATATTTACATTAATTTTTACCACCTCTATTAATTGATTTATGTAAAATGGATTCAATTTTCCAAACCACTATATTAAAATTATACAATAAGTATGATTTCATTTTTAATTCATTATATTATGTTACCATTGAAAAATGTAGTCACAAAGTTTGGGATTAAAATTGTTAAAGGGGAAGTCAAAATAAGATACAAGACTTGTATATCTATAAAACTATTCTAAAGTTTATTTTATGAATTTTATTACACCCTGCCTAGTACTGTATTTCAATTTTTATATTTTTGTGTTAGTTTCCACTTGTAAATACATTTTTAATATTTTATCGATATGATTATTTATAAATGTAATAACTAATTTTTTTACCTTCATTCCATCTATTGAAGAATGAAAATGTCACATGTGCATACATGTAGATTTACATCTCCATGAAGTGACAAAACACATTTTTTATCACCACCTAATATGGATGTCCATATATATATATCGAATATATATGATAATAATGAAAAAATAATTTTTTATATATAAGTCATAATCTACCTTCATTCCCTCCCATCTGTTGGAAAATTGAAATGTCACTCATATGAATGTGTGTATTACAACCTCAAAAATTTCGTGTATCATTTATCATTAATGAGATAAATTTATACTTATTTAACTTTATTTAATTAAAATATATTATTTTTAAGAAATTATTAATTTTATTTCACAAGTATAGAACTATTTTATGACCCCTTTTTACCCGATCAACACACAATATCTGTTTTTAGTATAAGAAACTCAAAAACATCGAATGTGAACATATGAAATTTAATAACTATATAAAACATGATAATAAACAAAATAAGAGGAATAATTATAATTTAATTGTGAAAATATAATATTTTAAAATAATAAAAATAATTTTATGAGTGTATTCCTCACACAACAATGAGCTTAAACGAAGTACACATTATTATTATTTAATATTACCATTATAACCAAGTCATTGAATTTTTTGGTAAGAAAAGGAAAAAAATTATTAAATAAATATATAAAGGTAATACTACATAAATATTTATTTATTAATTGTTAAAAAATAATAAATCAATTTTTAGTACATTAATATTGTGCTTAAAAAAACATTACCATCAAAAATGATATCTATTTCTTTTTGTGTGAGCCTTTTATAAATGATTTTTTTCATTTAATAAATATATTTGATGAAATGAAAATATGTTTTAAAATTGAAATATAAAAATTATATTAGGTGGATTTTTTTTTGGATTTTTCCGTAATGATTGATTTTATAGTGAAAAGTGTAAAATATAGATTTTTCTGAAAAACAATATTTTTTTTCAAGTATGACCAAAATTGAATTCTATTTTAAAATAGTTTAAAAATAACATTGGTCCTATTCAATTATGAATAGTCATATTATGTCAATTTTAGTCAAATGTTTTTTCTAATTTGGTATAAAAACATTTTTTATTTTCAAATGACATTTTTCTTAAAAATTTTTGTCTTTCTGTTTTGTTTTTTTATTTTTAAATTAATTCCTTTGAATTTAATTAGATATAATCCTGAAAAATTAATAAAATATATGAAATAAAGTGGATTAATGTTTTTAAATAGGTCCCATTTATTTTTTTCATTATGAATAATAACCTCGATAAATATTTGTTGCCTTGGTAAGGTTAAAATGGGTGACATGGCATTATTACCATGTGCTAAGGTCTTAAAATTAACCCATTAAATGAATTTAACCAATCTTATAGATATTTTCATCCATTTACAAACCATTAGTGAATATATTTCCACTTGGTTCCATTATTATTTCATTATGACCATTATATTATATGTTGAAAATGATAAATACCAACTGTCACTCTCTTCAATTTAATAATTCGAAATTTTTATTATAAAGATAAAAATATTATATGTCTGGTTGTAAATTTTTATATTAAATTTAATTTAATAATTTTTATAATGGTTATTTATTTATTATTGTTAGTGTTACAATAATTTCCTTAAATGCTTACACTACACTGACATAATATTTAATCAATGAATTGAAAAATAAAAGAAATGTTTTTAAATATATTAAATGTATTAGAATTTGGATGAATTATTTTCTTACAATTTTAATTAGATAAATTTAAAATATTATGGATTTTTATAATTAAGATATTATAGTTTAGTATTTATTTGGTTTTATTTATGGTCAAATTAAATGAATAGTGTGAAAATTGACATTAATGATATTTTATGAAAATATATTTTATTGAATTATTTAAAGTTCATAAAATTCATGAAAGGGTAAAATGTGGATAATATATGGTCCAAAATGTCATCCCTTTATAATTTATAGTCCAATTGTAAAATTATATTTAAATTTATAACCCTCTAATATTGAAAAAAGTCATTATCAGGGTCACAGTTATCATTGGTTAACCAAGAATTTAAACAAAAAATAAGGTTTATCTTAGAAAGAACCTATATTAATTTTATTTTATAATAATATTTATAAATTATCTGATTATTATTTAAATATATTCCCATTTTTTGGTATATTATATTAGAATTAAATAATTATATTTTTATAGTTATTTTAATTTGATGTGGTTTCTTTCATATCCTTATAAATGGGAACCCATTCTGTCTTTTCTTAAAAAAATTTGGAACCATCTATATAGACCAAAAAATGTCTATTTATATTCTTAAATTCATTATTCACGATTTATAGGTAATGATATTCTTAAAAAACTATTCTATAAGTTCTTAATAAAGGATGTAAAGGACTCCTACAAATGAAGAGGTCGTCATCTTACCTTGCATCATTCAATTTACATATTATTATACCTCCAAAAATTATATCGTATTCATCATAGAATATTATCTTATTTATTATAAATATAATTTATTATTATTATTATTATTTGATCACAATTATCCACACTATATAACATCGAATGTGAAGAGAATTTATCGGTCATACGTATCTGTATACAATTACTTCCATATAATGATACAATTACTTTTCTATCACCATATTTCATGGATGATAATTTTGATAGGTATAATTTTTATAAATTATATTTACAAAATTATTTTTCTTGTATAATTATAATATACCATCTACGTTATTACCCTATCTTCCTTGGGATAATGATATTTTCGCTCGGTCATACGTGTGTACTACCACCTCCACAAAGTGATGTGATACATTATTCATTTTCAATTTACATGGATGGTATTAAAGAAATATTAAATGATACTTTATGAAACTTATGATATAGTAATTTTTATGGGATGTTGAATTATTATTTATTATTCTTTCATTACATCTATTAAAAATAGAATATAGAGATCATGCATATGTACATCACACTATCTCTATAGATGATATGATTCATTTTTCAATATCTATCCACCATGAATGACTCTACATATATATATTGAATATATATATATTTAATTTTTATGATATTATATATAGTGAATAAAATTAATGATATTAAGGATTCATGATCAAATTACAAGTATCTAAACTACTGAATTGTAATCCTCAGGAAAAAGTAAAACATTTAACACATGGACAAAATGATTTCAATATGAAATTTTTTATAAATGGGGGTTAAAATTTTATAAGTGGAACAAATATGAAACTATAATTATGTAAATTAATATTATATAAAATTATAATAAATTTAAATTTATTATTTATGAAGTTTTAGAACATTAGTTAGAGGTGATCTTGAGTTATGGGTTTATCATCTCAAGTTGTGTTTTTTGGAATATATTTTATGTTATGCACCTATATTATTTAATGATTTTTATGAATATATTTGTCATGTTATATCAATAACATACATATAATAATAAATTATAATGTTTTATTAGAATTTTTTCCTTCATTGGGATTTCAATTCAAAAGTTGCCAATGAGGTAATGGTTTTATATATATTAATATTTATTTATTTGGTCTTTTTTATTATTAAGTTTTTGATGATAAAATATTATAATATACCTATTAATAAAGTAATTAATTTTCCCCTCATAGTTGTTTTCATAATATATCATTTTTTATTTCATTTTCTACTCTTTATGTACTCAAGAGACCAAAAGAACATTTTTATGGAAAACTAGAATTATGTTTCTATTCAGTTGAGAATCCTTTTTCATCAATGTTCATGTTTTATAATTTTTTCAGATATGTTTTAATATTATTATATGTTTTTTAAATTCATTTCTATTACAGATTGAATTTATACAAAGTGGTTAAAAAGTAATCATTTTTTATTTTCCAATTGTGGTATATTATATCATTTTTTTTACAAAAGTGTGAAAGGAATGTTTTCTTTTAACATATACGACATGAATATAATTTCCCTCCATCAATACCACTCAATGATTTGAAGCCTTATTTATAATTTCAAAATGGTTATTTTAAGGAAAATACATTCTTTATTACATTGTAAATTTTTACCACTTAAATATGTGACTTCAAATTCAAAATGGTACTTCACTAATTAAATGTTCCTTGTGAACATTTAAAGGATCTTTTCACCTAATATAAAATCCTTTGATCTTATGTAGGATATAATGGGGACATAATCTAATGATAGCATCATTATTATATTTCAGGATGGTTAATAATTTCAATTGTAAGATGCTTATAAATCTAGTACATTTCCAATGGGTTATGACATGATGAATTGATGAAATGTTTATGAAACAAATTTCATTTCCAATGGATATGATATAATAAAATGTTTTTAAACAAGTTTATTTTTCATGGGTTACTATATGAATAATTTTTATGATCTCATGGAACATATATCTATAGTTTTCATTATGTGACTTGTGGGCCCGGAATTATATATCTCTCCAATGAATTTGGTAAAAATAGATATTTACTGAGATAAATAGGAAATGGATATGGAGTGAACCCAGTTAATCAAGATATTCATTCCAATATGAAAATCTTGGCAGTGAACCTTAAGTAATAAGATGGAATGGGGAGTGAGACCAATCCACTATGATAGTCTTTTCCAAGATACTTTATTACTATGTAAATGATTTTCTATTCTTTTGTGTGTCCCACAAACTTATTTTTTATGTTAATATTATGCTATATTATATCATGTTATTTGATTCTATTATGATTCATATCTTATTAAATACCATGAATTATTCTATGATTCCAGATTATGATCTATGGTACGATGGGTATGGTTTTTAAATTTTGATATATTATTCTCGTACCCTTATACTTGTGATTTTCTTTTGTGAACATTTATATAACCTAATTTATGTTTATTTAGAATCTATGCACTCTGTTTTTTATGTTTTCCTTCCCTATGATATAAATTAATTTTTAAGTATTCTATATATTAGAGGGGTTAATTTGGTGAAGAATTAAATGGGGTAGGATGTAAAACTCATATAAATGAGTTATCTGTGTGTCCATGTTTCAAAAGTCATTAGACTTATATGATTCATACACGGATCGACATGTTACGTAACAAATATTCAAAAAAATATGTAATATATATTTATAAGAAAATATGGGTCACTCTATGCATTTTCGTGAAAGTTTTAATTGTAATTAAATAAAAAATATAATTTTATTATCTAGGAATGTAAATGATATACCTAGTGAGTCAGTTCACCATGTTCGAGTCTTTTCTTTAATACCTTCTTTTAACTATCTTAATATTTTTCATTAAAATAATTTCCCCCCATGTACATGTTCTTTTAAATATTTCAAAAAAATTATTATTTATATTTAAAATATTTTTAATGTTTATTTTCATTTTCTTTACTCTATTTACAAATAATTATAAAATAATATTGATAACATTTTCTATATGGTTCAATTTTTTATTTCTTTTTAAAAGTGAAATTGTATGTTTTCTAACATTTATCTCATGAACACCTTTCCCAAATATAATAATAATTATTTTTTACCCACATTCCATTTAATGTTTCTATGATATTTCAATGAAAATTATATTCTTATTATTTTAAGTTATTTTAATTTTAAAATATTTTCTATAAAGATTATGTTTCGTCGCATTTTTATTAGATAACAAAATGTTATTTTACGTAGGGGACAAAATTAAAACTCTATTTAGTTTTATGATTTAAATGATCTATTTAATAAGATTTACTCATATTATACAGTACATATATTGATGTTTGTGTCAGATATAACCAAATAATTCAATGCATAATGATCAGTTCCCTAGATGGACATATTGGAACTAACTTGGTAGGCAATTCAATTATAACATTTATTGTAAGGGTTCTTATTAGGGTTATTGAAATCATTATATATTAATATACCTACCATGGTTTTCTTTGATTTATATGAGTTTTAATGGAAATATTTTAATTTCATGAGGTTATAAAAATGTGTTTCTGAATAAAGTAATTCTTTTCACCTTTTAAAGTACAATGTTTTGTTTTTCAATTAAATGTTTTCATTAGTTCCCATGTTTTGTCAATCAAATAACATGGTTATAATTTTTCATTTTATTATTACTAAATAATTATTAATAAAAAACATTGTAAATAAGTATTATTTCATTTGGAAGTAATTTTTTGTTTTAGATAAATGTTTATTTTGGATAAAGAAGACTCATTATAGATTTTTATCAATTTGAATATGATATATGGTCTTCCTTTTATATCCATTATCATGCTTTTTTTCCCATCCCGTATTTTTAGATGTTTCTTATAGAGTCTTAGGATGAATAAAAACTATATCATGGTCAATAGTGAAAAATGCTGAATTAATCTAATATGTCATGAATGTATCATTTTTGTAAAAATTAGAACCCAATTTTATGAAAAAAATTTATTCTATATGTAAGTGTTCACTTTATTAGGTAATGGATTTATTAATTCTGTAAAAATAAAATCCTAATAGATTTTGGAAATTTTGAAAATTGAAAAACATGATGTAAGTCATGGAATTATAGTTAGATTATGATATGATTGTTGTAGAAAATAGAGAGTAAATTTATTTCTAGGGATATTATAGAGTCATGGGGAATTTGAGGGAATATCAGTGATGCGATAAAAGTAATTTTTAAGAGTATTGTTGTTAGATATCGGGTTTTATGTAACATAAGTTGAATGTGAATTTGGGGATGAAAATCGTTGATATAAAAAATAATTATTCTGTAATATAGGATAATATTATTGTATGAATGATGGGCGAGGAATCATGGAAAGGAAATCATTGAGTGTTTATTAAATTTTGACATTTTATATTTCAAACAGAGAATAATCCATGAAATATTCAGAATTTTTGAGATATTTCAACATGAAAAATATATTGGTATCATTTGAAATATTAAATTAATGTTTTGGAATAGAATGATCCACCAAAAATTTTAGTGGATGTAATTCATTGTAAATTTATGAAACCATGTTTTAGTGGGATTATATAAAAGTTAATATTAAATCAAAGGTATCCCGCTATTAGACATGTGGGATAAATTGTTTTTAGAACAAATACCCTTTCACCAGAACCCTTATGGCCCACCAAACTTCTGGTGGGGGTTTACAAAGAGTTTGGTGGTATCCTTCAACCTCACATTAGAGTCAGGAAAATTTAAAAATTTCATCTGGGGGCGGTGGTGGGGGGGGGGGGTTTAGACCACTATACATGGTTCTTCACCAGAGGGTTTATATACGATAAGAGAGTCATCTCCCTCTCCCTTATTATTAATTACATGATCCTCCTTCAATCGATGGAAATTCATAAGAGTTTTGTTAGTCATTTAAATGTGGTTATTTCTATGTTATTCAGTAATAAATTTTCTCTATTATATATGTTTAATTAAGGATGTTTAAATTAGTGATTTGAAAATATGATTTTATTAAACAATTTTGAAATGAAATTGAAGCATTTATTTTTTGTGGAGGATAGTATTGAGTTAAAAATATAGGTGAAACATTCCTGTTTTCAATTAATTTGGATTTTTTTGAGTCACCTAGTGAGGTGATGGAATATGGCTTTGTTGATTCGCTAAATAATTAATATTATTTAGTCATAATAATTCACCTATGGTTCAGCCATATAATTGTAAGAAGATAGATGATGACGTTGAAGATGATATCGATCGTTTATCATACATTGGGAGTTATCCTCAACGATGACATGTTATATGTAAGACAAATCCTAAGGTTCCCTATAGATAGTTTGGTCTATAGTTCTAGGAATTATTTATGATATTTGATAGTGCATTTTAAGAGAGATCAGATTGTTGTTGTTTGATGTAGTCAAACCCTATAATTTGTTTTCATATTTATTTTATAATTAATTATTTATTATATGGATATTTATTTCATTGTAACATCATTAATTATTCTTATAGTTTTTATTTTTGTTTTGTGTTTTTTTAATTGGGCCCTATGTTATTGAGTATTGTAGTATCTCTTGACATGATCTCTATTTATAATGATATATTGGGGTTTTTTTTATTTTATAGGTACTTATATAATAGATATATCATGTGGGAAATTGTAGAGTGAGTTATTTTATATGTGGGAGGACTCCTCTTATTATCATGGTTCAATTGGATGATAATGTCCTTTTGGATACCTTATGAATACATGATGGCATTTGTATAATTGAATATATGTTTGTAGGTTAAAGCTTTATTTTGGTAATAATTACATGTTACCTTTACGCAAAAATGTTTTCTACTGAATGATAACATAAACATGTGATGATATTATAATATTTTGCATGGGATATGTTTTAGGAGGGTTGAGTGACACTCACAATAGACTTTCACATGTCTCCAATAAAAATTGGCAATGAATGAGCTAAGGTGTGCGATGGAATACTACCAGGTCATCATACTCACAGCTTCTTAGTTACATATATTGGGCTTTTATGTAAATTGGTAGACCTATAATTTTTATTATAGGGTTAGTAATTAGCATCAATACAAACATACAGATTGGGACGAGTAGTGTAACAATGAATAATGTTTCAAATAGAAATTATCTAGTGACTTGGTTGGAGGATAGTATACATTTTTTATTTCATTATTTTACTATATATTCATTTTCCAAGGGTCCTAAAAACATATATCATTTAGGATTCATTATAGTGTATTTTTCATCCATTGTGTTTTATAACTTGTTTCATATCATATGTACTAATTGATTTGCAAATAATGGAGTATTTTATGCCCCTACATTATCTTGTATTTATTTCCACTGGTCGTGTGTTTTTGTTGAGAATAGGAGGTGTTGAGAAATGTTTCTCAGAAGTTGGTGAAGAAAAAAATTTATATGTGACTCTTTTGATTGGATTTTTTTTTCAAAATAGAAATCATGTTCAATGTTATATTTATTATGAGGTTATGATGTATGGATAATTTAATTTAGATTATTTTTATGTGATTTGAAAATGTTTTCATGTCATGGAAAGAGTTCATGATGAAAGCAGTTTAAAGAAGGAGTCCAATGGCAGAAAAACTATTATTATGCTATCAAAGTATATTTAAGGGAATTTTATGTATTATAAAATATAAAAAACATAATTAAAGTGACAGGGTTGATTTATAGTAGACCTAGAAATTTTGAGGTTCCAATCCATAATTAATATATAGGTCATAGCCAGCTGACATCAATTTCAACTCCACCGTAGCAGTGGTTTCTATGTCATGGAGATACTGAAATTGGAAGTGGGATGAATACTCGCCTTCATGACCTCACACTGTAGATTTATTTACCATGATATAATGGATTCATAGCCCAAGGTACACCTTTAGTAGTTAGGGTCTATTCCAATTCATCAAAATGATGGATTCTAGGAATTTTGGTGGAATTTAAGTCTTTGCAACACAACTCATATTCCAAACTGTAGTTAAGAAAAAATGTGGAAACTGATGATGCATATCATGGATGATGCAATAGAGATGACTATATTGGAATTTACTGTTTTTGGATAACTCAATACCTCTACACTATAGTAGGTATCCTATGACACAAAGTGTTCTGGTAGTTAAAAACCATGTTTGAACTACTATCTCATGCTATAGTGGAAGTGTTTGATGTTGAGTATGTTTTTAATTAACTATTTTGTTAATTTAATTTTAATATTGATTCTTAGAAGCACCCACATTAATGGTTATAACTATGTTACATTAATTAAATTTCATTATTTTAATTATTGGAATAATTATTTTTATTCAGGAATAATATTCAATCATTATTCAATGGATGGATATTTTTTTCCTCAATGGAAAATTATTGTTGAAGTTCTTTATAAGTAATATAGAAGCATTTTTTATACCATATATTTTAGTTGGAAAATATTGTTTGAATACCCAATTTTTGGAGTAAAATTATGGATTATAAACTCAACATTAGGAATAAAATAATTATTTTAAGAATAAATTTATGGTTTATTGTCCCAACATTTTTAATCAACCATATGATATGAATCTTACTTTTGTAGTTTATCGCTATATAGTGAAACCCAATGTTTGACTTAGTCAATGATGTTGTTTTGGATAATGGTTTATTTCCATGATTTTGATAATAGTCTCACTGTAATTAAATATAACTTTAAAAATATTTAAATACCTTTCCAGTCGCTCGTGTTTAAAATATTTAAACATTCGTATTTCTTAAGGATGTTAGACCTCAATTTGAACATTCTGCCTTCAATATTTTCTATTGATCGCGCAATATTTCTAGAGCTATTTGAACTGATGGAATTTAAACCATCATGGTAAATAATAATATGTTCATATTATATATATAAATATTTTATTATTATAAAGATAGAGACAGAGGTGTGAATTTAAAAATAAGAATGTGTCATTCCATTTAGATACCTTTTTTGGAGACATACATGTATTAATACTTGTTTGTTTGATATACTATTGTTACCACCATATATCACTTCCAATATTTTGATACTATTTCAAAAATTAATTATCAGAGAAACACATTAGGGGTATACATGTTTTTTCATCTTCCAGGTGTTTTCATAAACATTGTCTATAGAGATCTGATTTAACATTGATGAATATTTTGATGATTATGTGTTTATTGAATAACATATACTACTAGTAGTTTTGGTTTAAACATTGTGACAAATCCATCTCAAACTCTATATCATAATATATTTTCTATCATAGAGAATAGGGTTCTCATACTTAGGTATTGGTAGAGTGTCAACTTCTCTTACTAAATTATGGATATTTTGGATCCCTATAAAATAACTATAAGGCCTTATAAAAGAATTTATTTTAAGGTGTAATGATCCAATATGTAGTGGTAGAAGTCCCCAAAAAATGACATACAAGTGAAAATAAAAAAAGATCATTGGGATAGCATTGGTGGGGTGAAATAGGGAATATTTGTGTCCTAAACAATTATACACCACCATATTCTTTTCATTAATTATTTCTAATGCTCACTCACCATTAATAGATAAAGAAATAATCACTTCAATCTGAATTAAAATTAACTTGTTATTATCAAAAAAACCTTTTATGTTAAAAGTGAGAAACCAAAAGGTTCACTCAGATAAAACACTTAAGGAAACCACATAATTGTCTGAACATTTATTAAACCATCTAGAAGTGTTCTCCCAAAATAATGTCCAGCAGAGAGTGGTAGTATATATGTATGGATCATCCTTTATAAGTTCTTAAAAGTGGTGTTCTAGTTTATCCCAAGCTTGCATTTAATTCAATTTATTGATATTCCCTTCATTAAAACCACTTATCAGTATAAGATACTTCTTGAAAATCTTTGAAACCAATAGATGGTTACTGTTCACTTGTATCTATCTCCCCATCATCTTCTCTACTTCATCTTGCATGGTGTTAATCATAAGAAACTGTTTTATTATTTCTTATTCCATGTGAATGAGAAAATCTTGTGTTTTATCCGAATGTTAAATTATCTCCCATTACTGACCATGTGGAATACCTTTAGGAGGAACTCCTCCTAATCTATATCCTCTACCCAATTATCCTCCCCTAGAACCTCAGAATCATCTTCCATCACCATGGATTTCATCCTTCTCGAAGATCAGGTCTCCAATGGAAGGGGTAAGTAGGAATAGTACATTATACCCTTACTATTGTATTTTCTACCCTTCTTCCTCATTGGACAAAGGATATATCTACTTTGAATTTTTTATACACTGCCTCCTAAGAACTAACCATAAGACTACTCAGTATACTCATCCGCGAGGCTTCCCTTTTGAACATTGGAGTGATCTGACGAATCTACATATACTGGACCTTCATACTCTAATGCTTTAAATCTATGTCCTTGCATAATAGCTAGAAATTCATTCCTCAGGCATGACTGAATCAGATACTCATCCCATATATCCTGATCTTAACCCTTTCCACCTGATGAAACATCATCCCTACATTATACCCTTCTGCAAGGTCCCGAAAATACACAGTCTCATGGGATCCATCTCTTCCACTATAATAAACCCCATGATAGTACTACATCCTTATAGAATGTAGGTTCCACCATTACATAGGAATCGTAATTAGATTCCCCTTCATCTTTAATTATGGATGTTGAAGCTTTAATAGTTGTTTCCAAAATCCCATTATGACACCTTATATTCAGGTATCATTTCAATAATTCAAAAACATGACTAACCTTTAGGTATAAAGAGAACCATTGTATATCCTTCTGAAGTATGAAATCTCATGCTACACTAAGAAATTACAATTCATATAAAATTACCATTGTAATTTAAATTTATATAGGCTCATCAACCACAGGTTGTCCAACTCACACAACCCTTGAGTCCCTACTTCATGAACATGGGTCGCTGACCAAAGCCAGCTCCATCAAGCATGCATCAGAAGAAGAAACCAATCATTTCAATCCCAAATCCATATTTCTCTTATCTCCACACCTACACATGGTTATATTATGACACAATTTATTTCAAGAATAGAAAAAATAAACCCATGATTCAGAGAACACCAGTTTCCCGAAACTGAATTCTTCTCAAACAACCATACACAAAAAATACTAAGGCACTCTAGATAGATCCACTTCAACATAATCCCTTGGAAAAATTGGGTGACAAATAGATTGAGTTCTACTATCCAGGAATAAGTATCATCCAAATAGATTCCTTAAAATTTATATAATCAAGGTGTTTTTAAAAAGGAGAGGTATTTTAGGAAATATAAACCAAATTTCCATAATAGGAGAGTCACACTTTATATGAAAATCGTAATTCCACCTGAGTAGAATACATTTAGATCCATTTATGATGAGTGGGATAGTGTACCATTCAAAAATTAGGTCCTCTTTTAAGGTGAATTGGCTCATGATGTGCTGATTATCGAGTAGACCCAATGTAGATCACTCCTGAACACCCCATGATTTGAAGATAAACCAGTAAAAATAATACACTAATGGAAGATGATTCTTGAATATAGATAGAAGTTAATCTCAATATGGGAGGTTATTTTGTATCATATCTTTAATTAAATATAATTCGCACTACTCTTATGACTTTTACTTTACTATTTTGACACTTCAACTCATATCTAGGGTTGGGATTTGTTGGATATATTTCCCTTTTTCGAAATCCTTGAATATTCAGTTGTTTCTATCTAATACTATCATGTGGAATTAGAATATTAGGCTCTTATAGATTTTTAATGATTTATTCTGACTCAAATAATATTTATTAATGATCCCAATAATGTTTATTCTAGATATATGTTATGAGAGAAGGAATATCGATGACTCGTGAACCTTATTTTATTATTGATAATTATTGATGCTAGAAATCCTTCATGATTATTTATCTAAAAAATTAGGGAATAGTAGTTTATTTGACTGTAGTAAAAAATAAGAAATTTAAAAATATAGTCATTAAAAATAGAATGATAATCATGGGATGTATTGTGATATTGATTTGAGATCGATGAATGTTGTTGTCTACGATTTAGGAATTGAGGAATTTAATTGAGGCTCTCAGTGCCAAACATCATTTTAGATGAGGAAGACTATTTCTATTCCTTATGAAGAAAATGAAAATGTTAAAAAACTAAGATGTAATACCTTAAAATAGAAATTTTATACTTTTAGGATGTAAAAAATTGAGATCGTTACATTAATGAACGTCAGATTAACTGGTGTTTTCAATCAAAATGTTTCTTTCAAGGAACTAATTAAACAATCATACTAAGCTTTAAAATTTCTAAGAGTCTTACCCAATACATTCAATAGGATATTTTCTAAAATTAGCCAATCCACTATTGTCTCGTAACTGCAAATGAAATAAAAAATTAGAACATTGATGATGTATGAAGATGAGATGTAATATGAAGTTTATAATCATATTTCTAACAAAAAATGAAGATATTTCAATTAGAACTATTATGGATGACTTAAGATATCCGGATTTAGGTAAAAAATTATCAGATCTTTCTTAAGGATTTTTAAAACTGTAGAATAGTATGAGGCAGAAAAGTAAGGAAGATATATGCTATGAATATATGGAGAAAGGTCACATAAAATCTAATTGTCATATGATTAAAGCTCAATGTAAATTTAATTAAAAAATTAAAGAATTTTTTTTTGAAAAATAACCCGAGGGATACTTCTAATTCAAATAAAAAATATACTACAAACTCTAAAGTTGAGAATCAGAAAAAGATGGTAAATATATGTATTAAGGAACATGCTGATGAGGTATACTCTTATAAATCACAAAATTATGATTCATAAAATTATTCTTATGATGAACATGATAATTTTTTCTTTATTCTTCAAAGAAAATTATAATATTTAAATACATATTATAAAAATATATAAAATATTTTGATGTTATTTTTAAAGATAATGAATATTTAAAAAAATATTAGATTTAAAATAAATATTTTCTACTATTATGTATGAAAATAAAATTAAGGAACTATTAGAATATGTTAATAGATAAAAATAATTCCTCGAGTATAACTATTAAATTATATAACTATTTAAATCAAATTATTAGTAAAAATAAAATTCATAAAATAAAATTTAGAATACGTTCTAATGGGGAAAAAATTAAATATATATTATTTTATTCATTGTTCTAAAAGAAAAACATTATCTATAGTGAAATGTTTTTATTTTCATATTAATGGAAATTATGAAAATGTATATTGTTTTTGAAAATCATAATTTTTTGTTAATAATAATTTTTGTTATTAAAAAAAATTCTAATGTTAATTATAATTTCTCTTCCCAAAAAAATATTTGGTAACTTGATACAATAATTCCAAACAATTCCACACCAAAAAATATATGGATACCAAATGAAAATTGAATTTAATATATTATAAGTACACACCATGAGACATCAATGTTTTATCAATGAATAAATACATATATATTATTGATATCTCTATAAAATTTTCACGAATGAAGGGATTGTTATATTCATGAACCTTTTATTTTCTATCATATTATTTTATTTAAAAGATTTAAATTTTTTATACAGGTGGAGATAAATTCTCTAATATTAAACTTACCAAAAAATTCTCACTATATGTGACACATTAGTCTATTAAAAATTTGATTACATTATACATAATCTTTAAAATATTTAATTTTTAGATATGTAAAAATATTTATGAAATACTGAAATATCTATCAACATTGATTTATATGTATTTTTTAAAAACCATCTTTGGTAAACTTACAATTCAATTAGAGAATATAAAAAACAATTTCTAGGAAAAATAATTTCCTTAAATTAATATTTCATTTTTTTAATTTTATTATTTTATTCTTAATTTATAATATATATTTTTAAGAACATTATTATTATATAAATCCACATTTTTGAAATAATAAAATCTTAAATTATTAATCTATATTTTAGATTGAGAAAATCATGTGTATTCTACAAATGTGAGAAATGAAATGTATCTTTTTACCCTTTAAAACCATAAAATATTCTTCTTGAACAATATTAAACTATTTGTATTCCTTATTTGAAATATTAAATTCAATTTCTTCTCTGGAAACCATTTCTAGCAACATGATGCAATCTAGAACTTCATGTTTAGTCAAAATTATTTCTCAAAAGAAAAAACAAGGTAGTTCTTTTTCTAATATATTTGAAGAAGAATTAGTTTCCATCATTAAATATTCCATACAAAATTCTTCTAAAAAAATGAAATTGTTCATTTTGAAGAAACATAAGCTTTATATTCTCAAATAGTTAATGATGGAATGCGTTCTAAAGAGGTTCTATTCATGATTAAACATTTAAATAAAGTAGTTTAAATGTTTCATAAAGATATAGAAGCATTAAGAAATTCACATGACATATTGAAAAAACCTCAATTTCAGAAATTTTAATTGAGACACTCTAAAGAGAGTATAGAAATATAAACGAATGATCTATTTATAAAATATACATGAATAAATTTAATGTGTCGATGTTAAGTCAAAGGGTGACTCTCAGATAAAAATATTTTACTAATTCAAATCATGATGGGATAAAATAATTTTCAGTGAAACTTTTCTTATCATATTCATTGTTTATGAGATATGCATATGTTCTAAGTAGAATATAAAAACTATGAAAAGTTATAGTTGTTGTGAGAAATTTTTTTTGATGTTTTGGAGAGTACACATGACCAGTCTAATCCTTCCAAAAATCTTGATTCTTCTTCATCTCTATGGAATATTAAAGTGAAAATTTATTTTTTTCCATTTTCTCATTTTTTAAATATATTTTTTATTTTCTATTTATTAACCCTGTGATAAATTTTTCATAATTTGTTTTACTTTCCCCAAAATTGGAAGACATTTATGAGAAATTATTGTGAAAGTTATGAGAAAATCATGGAAATTAAAAATTAATTTTATAAAATAAATAGTAAAAATATAAGGAAATAAATAAGTTAACATAAAAGTAAAAATATCTGGTAGATTTTGTTTTTGTAAAATATTTTTTCCTTTTAATGGAATTTTTTTTAAAAAACTTATTTAATCCATTTTTTCTAAAATTTAACTATTATTTTTTTTAATTTTGAAATTTGTATTTCTCGTTTTTTATCATAAAAAGGGGAAGATTGTTGAGAATATATTGATTCAAATATATCATTAATTTTTTTTGATTTTGATTCTCACAATTAACCGCATTTAGGTTTCTAATAATGTTACAATAAGTGAATTTCTGGACATTAATTTTTTTGAATAATTATATTTATTCTAGAAGAATATAAATTCTTTAATCCATTGAAATATATTTTTTATCTCAGAGAAAAATTATTCTAGACATGTTTTATTTGAATTTGTCAAAAACTATTCATACCTTACATTTTAACTGGAATATATGGTTTTTAATACCTATATTTGTAGTAAAATTATGGATTATAAACCCTATATTTGTAAGAAATCTTATATTTTTAGAATAAACATGTGGTTCATCCTCCTAACATTTTTATTCAATTTTACACTATTAATCATTCATTTTTTGTTTATCCCTATGTAGACAGACCGCACTTTTGACAAGGTCAAAGATAACGATTTCAATTGAAGTCTTTTTTCACATTTTTTGCAATGGTATCCATTGAATTAAGTATATATTTATATATATTTAAAGAATGATTCAAAGGGGTGTGTTTAATAGATTATATCATTACTATTTCTAAGGGTTTGTATAACTTTTTTTGAACATTCTAAATTCAAATATTCATGATTTGTTATGAGATATCTCTAGAGCTGTTTGACCTAAAGGTTTTTCAACCATCATGGCAGATAGAGATGTTCATCTCAAATATAAACATATATTTTTCTTTATATATAGTGATAGAGATTTTTGTATTTAAAAAATAATTTATCATTTCCTGTAAAGATATAATTTGGAGACATGAGTGAATCAATCCTTTTTGTTCAGTGACTATTGTTGCTATTGTACATCACTGTTAAACCTTTTCTACATTTTGAAAACACTATTATCAGAGATACAATTTAGATACAAATATGTTTTATCAAATCTTTGGTTATTATCTACTTATTTATAAACAAATCCAATTTGAAATTGAAGAATATTCTACAGCTGCTATGTTTATTGAAAAATATATGCAACCATCAGAGGAAGTTTTAATTGTGTTCTAAATCAACCTCAACATCTATATCTAGATCTATTTTCTGTATTATGTTATTGACTACTCATACTCATACATTATTGGAGTGTCATATTATTTCACAAATATTTTGATATTTATATTCCATGTAAAATAACTAGAAGGACCTATAAAAATCTTGATTGTAATTTTTCAACTACCTTCACCTAGTTGTGGAAGCCCCTAAAAGATGGACTTACTAGTCTAAATCCCCAAGCTCATGGAGAGAGCATTTGTGGAGTGTACTAGGAGATCTTTGTGCACTGAATCCTTATACATCATATTGTTATTTTATTTATTTCTTTCCAATGCTCTATCAACTTTAATAGAAAAAGAAATATTCACTCTAATATGAAAAGGGATGTTTAGATTCTATCATATTTTTAAGGAAATATAGATCACACCCCTATTTATTATTTATCTTTACCATTTTTCAAAGAAGTTGTGTTGTATAAGTGTATTTTTAGGTAGTTCTACACATATTCAAATTCTAATTTGGGAATTTATTTCTTTCTATTATAACTACCTAATAGAATTTAATGGTCAAGATTAATATGGTACATGATCCAAGGGTTATTATTGTTCAGTGGGATTTTAATTACAAATTGAAATTAAAAAATAAAATGCCTAATTAAATAAGTGACTTGTATTAATAGTTGATTAGAGAGTGGATAATTTTGAAAAAATCAGAGTGTAGAGAGATAGAAGATGAATATGTTTTGGATATGTAAATTATGGTGAATATTATATGATTTCCAATGTAGAAAAAAAAGAATAAGTATTAGATTTAAAAGTGGTTGTGTGCATGCATTGTGCATAAAAAGAGAATAATTTTTTTCCAACACATGTTTGATAAATCATTTCTGGTTGTTCATTATAGTGCATGTATAATGGAAGTAGAAGATTATATCACACTCAATAAATTAGATGAATTTTATTTGGTTAATACTTTTTTTTGTTACCCAAACATTTATAATTGTAAATTTTTTGATGTAGTTGTGTGTGGGATTCCTTGAAGAATAGTCAGGAGATGTTTATATATGATTTTCAAGGTTATAACCAACTCTTTGTACTCACATGGTCATTCTAATGGGTTTGTGACCCTAGGGGAAACTATACCACACCATGTAGTAGTCTACTCATAGAGAGAGGTGGACCATGTAAATCTGATGTGTTCCTTTATATTTTCAAATATCCCTACTATCATCAGTATATATCAAATGGTGATGAATATTACTTAAAATAAATTTTAAAGAGCAATGTTCTATGATTCACCCACCCATAATGCTCTTTCATTGATCCTAATGTTATTCTACAAGTGGTATTAGAGGAAGCCATTTTAGTTTGTAATTGGCTATTTGATATTTTTTCATTTCAAGTCTCCATCTCTCTAGAAATTATGACGATGCCACTGATTTTTTTCATCTATAATGTATATTTATAATTCAGTGCATAAAAGGCAATTCTTAATTTTAATTCTATGGTATATCATATACGGAATGATATGATGATTCCGTGAATAATACCTATCATTTATGATGTTTTGGAAGATACAAATGATGTGTTGGTTCCCCTGGATAAAGTGTAATGACAAAAAAATTATAAATCAATTTACCCTTATGATTTAATGTAAATGACATATTGTATATTATGGGTATTGAAAACACAAGCACTTATTTGGGTTTATTATATGAAATCTAATTTAAAAATTACATATAATTAACACAGATAATATATCTGTATAATATTAATTAAATGATTAGTAAAAATATAGAGTTTTAATAAATCGAATTGGCATAGAAAAAATGATGTGATGAACTAGATAGTAGGTTCATAACCTATAAATCCCATTTGTTAGAGATTCCATGGGATATCTCAACTCCTGGATTTTCCTTGGACCAATCCCATGTTGAGATCTAACAACTTAAGCATGAGAGGTACTATTATAGGAGATTCTCAAGCTGATCGAGGTCAAAGTCCAAACTAGGTATGTAGAACGACCCCATGTAAATATCATCATCTTGAACATTACCCTTAGGGTGTATTTTATTATATTAAATGGAAATTTATCAAGACCCTTGAAATAGGATTATGTATACTATTTTCAATAGAATAGTGGATATATTAACTTCTATTATTATTACTTTATAAATGATTTTGAATATTATTTTGATTCAAAAAAACTAAAAAAATATTTTTGGGTAGTATTAAAATTCAAGTGAGGAATTTATTTAGATGTAATAATTTATTTTTGAATGGAATAATATTTTGATAAAACACTATTATTAAATAATTTTTATTAAATATAAATTATTATATTGTTCTCATGTAGTCAAATAGAATTTGGATAAGTGTTTAAACACTATTGTTTCCAAAAAACACGTGCATTTTTCAATAAATGTTGAAATTATTTAAAAAGCTAAAATTAACACATTTAGAAAATTATTTTTTAAAATAAATGTTATTTATTGAATCAAAATATCAAAATTATTGAATGGATAATTTTTAATAATTTTCTAAGATTGTCTAAATTTTAGGTAATAATTAAATACCGATTAAATTTATAGTGTATATTATGAAATAAAAATGACCCAAAAGAGATGTAATAAATTATATAAAGGGTACACATGAAAAATTATATGTTTTAAATTTATAATTTTGTGATTCTATGTTTATTTTTATAATTTTATAAATCCTTTATGAATCCTCCAAAACAATTAATATATTTTAAGGTTTTAAAATAACTTCATTAAGAGTATGAATTACTCCATCATAGGGTAGTTTATTATTTTATTATGTTTGGACCTCAAAATTATAAACTAATTTAAACCACTCACACTTTTTAGAAACCAGGGGAAATAATTAGTTTAAGGATTGTGGTTTTGGTTATTTTGTTATATTGGATCATAAATAAATGATTGGGAAATGATATATAATTTTCCACCCATTTCCTATATAAATGCACCCATGAACCCAATTATATTCACTAATAATACATGGATAATTTCTTTAATATACCCATTCCCTCTCTATATTCCTACCATGGTTTCCACAAGTTCTCTAGAAGAACCTCCCAAGCATTTGGAGTCAAAATCTCAAGGCGAGAGATCATCATCTTCCCTTCTTTATTCATGTTCCTTTATTATATTATGCCTTAAATTTGTAATTCCTATTGATGGAATATGAATTTTCATTTCCGTATTACTTCCAATTTTATGTAAAAAAATTTATCGACCCCTTTTACTTGAATCAAATCATTTTATGAATTTTTAAGTGTCGTTGTTATGCTGCTGAATCTTCACTGCAATTTTTCTGGAAAATAATACAGTATAGTGAATACCATAATCATTTCCTATTAGGGACGTTCACCTCTATACAATTATAATTCATTCTCATGGTACTCACATGTATTTATTCAACACTCCCTGGTCGTGGAATAAAATATTATGATTAATTAATCTATGTTGTATGATCTATGTTTAACACCCAAGCATGAGAATGAAATGAAAGTGATATGTGAGCCTGGAATTATATATCCCCCGAAGAATTTGTTAATGTTTAGACTCATTTGATATAATTATGTGTTTGGGAGTAATGTTTATTCATTTACAAGACTTCTTCCATCATGTTTTTTTGGAATTTATCCTTCACCTATGTTTATGAGGCAATGTTTTATGTTGTTTCACTCATTTCCAATTTTGCCTTTACGGATATCATGTTATACCATGTCCCACTGTTCATGTTTATGATTATAACTCATTTTATGCCCCATTGATATTCCTTTTCTATAAAAAGTACTATTTTAATCATTTAATTCCATGTTTATTACATTACTATTATTTATATATCACTAATTTCTTATGTATGTCCTCATGTTATCCAATGTTGTTTTATGGGCGATAATGTTAAGAATGTTTCAATAAATATGATTTTTTTTACTATTTTAAATTGTTGTGTAATGTAACTAATTCCCAAATACACTAGAATTATCAATCTTATAAGATATATTAATTATAAACATATAAAATTAATCTTGAATTAATGTGAAATAAAGTTTAGGTTTTTTATTAGTTATATCAAAGGAATGGATTAGTTATTTTTTGGATTGGGATTATAGTAATATAGTGACATACTCCAGGATAAGACTACGTACAATAAGACATCCCAAAGTTTTGTTAAGTATAGAGTAATTATTTATTAATAAAATACATCACCTTCAGGATAACACAAGTAGATGTGGCTTTGGAAAGTTTGTACGTAGGGTTAAAACCCATAAACACCACATTGAGCTAGAATCGACCGGAAACTGATGCATAATAATGGGACTTGATTCATGCCTAGTTTGACACTCCCCGGATATATGATTTGGTAAAATCATAATCTCGTTATGAACCATTTTTAATGGAACAAAAAGTACCATAATAATATATGTTAGAAATAGATCCTGTATAACATAGATTGATGTCTATAAATTCATCTTTAAAAAAAATACATATAATTTATTAGGAACCTCTTTAATTTTTTATTCCATTATATAATATTAATAGTTTAAAAATATTCATAGATAATTTCCCTTTATTCTTGAAAATGGCCTAAAATTAGAGGAATAGGGTATCAAATCAATGTGATAGATGACTACCCCAACAAGAAACCCAACCTGAGGGGAGTGGGAATTAGAAACTTTATTATGATACTCTCTTAGCCGACGTAGGTTCTGAATAGAAACTTGGATCAGGAGGAGCACCAAAATCCCCCTTATGAAAGGGAAAATAGAAATTGAGGCCTTTATTTTTCAATGACCTCCACCATCCAATACATTATCTAATTCCTTAATTTTTTAGCAATAGATCAACTCCATTGAGAAGATTTTCTCTATCCTTCAATGTTCTATGAAATAAATAGATCTACTAGATAATTTTCATATGGTGGTAGAAATTTATCATTGGTGTACATTGATAAATAATATAACATATGAGGATTTTATAAGAGTTATGGGGTGGAAAAAATTCTAGAAAATGTTTTTTGATAAATATTTTCATCACACTCTCGGACAGAATGTGGAATAGAAATTCCATTCCCTCAAGAAAAAGGATGATGAATCTATCTGGGCATATGAAGAAAACATCACAAGACTTTCATGGCATGACTCAATCATTGGTGTTACCCATGAGTGAAAATTTGACCTCTTATTTAGTGGGATAAAACCACTTATATGAAAAGAACTACCAATCCAAGATATTGATAAAAATGAGGAAATTGTCCAATGTTACACAAAAGATGAGTTAGAGATCCGAGAATCTCAAGGGTATTAATAGGACAAGAAGTGGAAAGTGGATTTTGATTCTGGATTTCCTACGGGGAAATATGATGGTGTCATGAAATTTCAACATCCCACTTGTCAAAGGTGCATAATGAAGAACCTCATAAATTGAATTAGGGGGAAAGGAAATAATTTTAGTTTGGGAAGGGAACCTAGCTTGAAATTTTCAGCAGTAGAAACCCACCAATGCAATGGAGGAAAAGAGTATTCTAGTCAACCCTCAGTGCATTGTTCATTACATAAACTAGAAGGAACCATTGATATTTTTAAAACAATGAAAAAATCAAAGGGTTTTCAGAGACAATTGACAACCTCCAATGTAGCAGGGTAATGATTTTTATTTCACATCCATATAATTGTATCTTGGCAATGAAGTGGTTACATGTATGCAATTTATTCATTCAATAATGGGGAAGGTATTTTCTTATTGGTGTTTAATGTATTCCTTCATGCCAAAAAAATTAGTAGAACAATTAAAACACCCCAAAAAGGAATGGAGGTGGATATATAAGTGAAATTGGTAAATGGATCATTTATTGCATCTCAAGTAAATAACTCTTCCACAATAAAAATTTGTGGTTTATACTTCCATGTGATCCCTTTAATACTTCCTATAATATATATTTTTGTTATTCTGGGTATGGATTTTATTTCCCTATATAGATCCAATAAAAATTTCTGTGCGAAGGAAATAACTCTCTATATCATGAGTCGACCCTCAATTATGTACAAGTGTAAGGAGGAGGATGAATCTTATTTAGAAAAAATATCTCAGTAATGGATATTATTTACCTATTATAAATAATATCTAGATCAAATTACTTAGTCTACAGAAAATAACATCCTTGAAATCTTCCCCATTTGGAGGGAATACACTAATGTGTTTCATAAGGACTTATATTGTCTTCCTCATAGCTGAGAGGATGAATTTTCAATCAATGTTATAGTCAGATCATGAACATTATCAATGAATCAATATAGAGTGTCTATTGGAAAATATGAGGAGATGAAGAAATAACTGTAGGATAATTTGGATAAAGGGTTCATACACCCAAGTGCTTCACCATGGTATGCATCAGTCCCATTCTCCCAGAAGATGGATTGGTCAATGTTCCTTTGCATTGATTTTAATTATCTCAACAAGATCACAATAAATAGAAAGTATATTATGCAATAGATTGAGGGATTTTTTGATCATGTACATGGAGAAAAATACTAATCCATGGTGGATCTACGGTCAAGATATTACCAAGATAGGGTAAAGAAGTAGGATATCCACAAGACATCTTTTCATATGAGGTACGTGCACTATGAGTTCATAGTAATTCCATTCTAACTCACTAATGCTCTAGATATATTTATGGACCTAATTAATATATTCTTTAATGATTTAGTCAACATATTTTTGGTAGTATTTACAGATGATATTCTAATGTACTCCAAATAAGGGGAGGGTCGCAGGGAGCATTTGAGAACTATGATAAAGACTATATGAAAGTAGAATCAATATTTTAAGTACATAAAATTTTAGTTCTAGTTAAATGATGTATCATTCATGGAGCATATCATCTCAGATAATTAGATATCTATGGAACATTCAATGATAGAAACAATAAAATTATGGTAGAGGCCAAAAGCAATGACATATGTCCACAGTTTCTATGGATTATGTGGGTATTATTTTTGATTTTTGAGAAATTTATCATGATAATAAAACCCTCTAACTGAGCTTACTCGAAGGGAGTAAAGTTTTCATGGAATGATGAATGTATTGAGATATTAGAGGAGTTTAAAGGAGGCTTATCACATCACCTGTGCTCGCAATACCCATAGGTGAAGAAATTTTTGTGGTATTTAGAGATACTGAAAAGTGGGTATTTGACTATATGTTAATGCATAATAAAAAATTCATAACCTATGCTTGAAGGAAGTCGGATGGTCATGAATATAACTACCCAATGTATGATCTAGAGTTGGCTATAGTGATATTCTCTTTGAAAACAAGGAATTATAATCTTTTTGGGGATATGGTTGAAATATATATGTATCAAAAAATCCTAAAGTATATATTCACATAGAAATAGATTAATATAAACCAATTAATATGGTTGGAAACATCTAGAAATACCTCCTATACCAGCACCCCTATCCCAATGGTTTAGATAAAATGTTGGGATAGGGAACCTATACTAATGGTTTTCTGAAAACTGTTGGTATAAGAGTTTTAAATTGTATATTCCCAATGGTTTTAGATACCTTTGGAATATGTAATGCCTACCCCACTTTTACCAATTGGTTTTCTAGTACCTTTGGTATATAGCATCCTTATGCCCACTTTCCAAACAATTTTTTGAAACTGTTGGGATTTAGAATATTTACCCAATGTTTTTATAAAACCATTGGGATATTAATGAACCAAAGTTCCAAATGGGTTTTTAAAACCATTGGGTTAGAATACCACAAATATCAAGAACTCGATCCATCTTCATTACTCCCTTAAAGATAGATCCCATCCTTCCCAGTGTGTGAACCCATCTTTCCAAAAACCGACTTATTGTTCTTAAACTTCAGACATGTATGTTATAAGTGACTTTAATGTTCAACCTCAATTTTTTCATTTTTTCCATTCAGATTTATTTATAGACTTGATTTTTTTATCTTTTGATTTTTCATAAATGAAAGGTCCCCACTTCCTAGCAAACTTTTCTTCCCAACCAGCGAACCATCATTTTTTTCAGATCCTGGTTTTTTATTCCACTAAAAATTGGTATGTTCTAACTGATTTATATGTTCTACCTAGATTTTATTTAACCATTTTCATTTGGATTAATTTAAAGATAGTTTAGTTTTTTGTTTTGATATATAATTTTGGTTCTGGATGATTTTTTTGGAGTTCTGTTTATAATATAATACTTATCTCAAAAGTGATCATGAAGTATAAGAAAATATGAAACCCATGTTGTGTGTGGAGTGAAAAATAAAATATGTATCGGGTCACTGGATACCCAATGAGGGGTCTAATGGAGGGGATCTCCCATGTAGAACATTAGGCACCCAATGTAGGTGCATTATGTATATGGTATCATGATGATATTATTAAAAAAATTATTTGAAATAAAAATTTGTTTTTAATAAATAACACATGCTACTAATCTATTTTTAGTCCTGTAAAATATATGAGTTGGAGTGTTAGGCATCGGTCACTGGGTTGGGGTGTGGGGCACCGGTCATGGGGTTGAATCCCCTGACCGTCTTTCTTTATATGTTGCATATCATAATAGTCCCACATTTTAATTAATGGGTTAATTTATTCTTATTTCATTTTAGACAGACACCATTTCATGTTGGCCCAAAATGTTCCTACTCATGCATTCATAATAAAAAATCAAAAGTTTGTGTCCAATAATTCTGCCTAGAAGAATAATTAAGAAGGGAGAAAAAAATACCTAAAATAGATACCTAAAGACTGTGTATTGTGAAACAAGAAGAATTAACATGGGAGAAAAAATGAAGAACTAGATTCACTATTACCAACTTAAATATTGTAGATCTAGTAAAAATATGACTTAATTATGAAATAGCTACTAATTTCTGGTACCAAACATGTTTCAATTTTCAAAAATAATAATATGTTTTCGTATCAAACATACGACTTCCCATATTACAACATTTGACACCTCACACTCTGGGAAAGAAACATTGGACCATCCTTTGAATATTCATAGGAACAATACAGATTATTTCATTAAACATGAAGTTAGTTGATTCAAGAAGATAATTTGGAAATGATTATTGAGAATAGGCAATGATTTACCTATATGAATTGAGTTCTATTCAATTTTGAGACTAGTGCGCTGTTGTACAAATGGGTTGATGATGATACAATGTCTAGAAAACTTCCACAAAATTTTATTCAAATATCACAAATGAACTATTTATATAAATATATCAGCGTATTCAGTTCACATGTACACTAACCAACATAGAATATTAATTGTCCAACAAAAAAACCAATAAATATTGATCAGGTTTTAAAACTATTAGCTACACCAATTTGTCTTTAATAATAATAAAACCATAAAAAAGCATAACCCGAACAAGTTGTCATTTAGTAAAACACCATCTCAAAAACTATAAAAAATAAGATACAATAACAACATAGCAATAATTTAAAAAAAACATAAATGAATATTGAAAAAATATGAATCAATCTATAGATATATTATGATTAGAAATTAATGTTGTTTCACCCATGGATTTCACTTGATTTGATAGGGTGATGTCTTTTAACCAGTTTGGTTAATGAAATATCCATAGACTAAAAAAGGTAACCTTGAAATATCCTCATGTCGGTCCTTCAATTTCTCAAAAAGGACACCTCAAAATGACTATATTACCTCTATATAACATCTATTTTTTGTTACTCTTACACATATTTATGATTTCTATTGGGTGTTATAAAATCTAAACATGATATCATGTGGTGAGATAGTATTTGTATGAAAGGATTGTATGTATTTCTATTAGTGAAATTTTGAATTTCGTAAACCTCATAAATTCCTTCATCTACTCTAGACATTGGTACTGATACTGTAAGCTTCTCCTACTAAAACCCTCAATGAATTATCCATATTATTACTAAATACTCCAATACATTTATATGAAGTACCTCTTTATAATTCATAAACATAGACTCCACTTTATCCATCCACTAAATTCATCATTCATGTTTAAAACATTCATATTGAACTTGTCCATCTCTTTCCACTGAACACACCACCTGCTAATAACACATTTTAGCATACTTCCCTAAACATAACACATGATTCCTACAACTGAATATCTATACTAATGATGATTCTATATCTATTGATCTAGATTAATCTTCTGGAAATAAGAATTCCTTGTTTTTGGTGTGTTATCATATTCTAGGATAACCCAAGTGTCTAATATGTTGAATAAACATACGAAGATCCGAAATTTTTCTATGAAAATCACTCTGAATCAAAACCATAAGTTATACCACATTATAATTTTTTTGAATGTGAGTCTAATAATACCCCAATCAATTTATATTGTAATGATCACACTAAATTCCCACTACCAGACATGTGACCACCACCCATCTATAGTATCCACATAGTTTTATATTCCATGTTTCTATCCAGTCATTCAAGATCCCTATGAACAAATCCCCCCTCCAAAATTGGGAAGAATGATAAGATATATTTGTTCATTTATGGAACTCATCTGACTACATCCACATAAATCCACCATAGAAAATCATAATCGAGTATCCATCCTTTAATTTTTTTGAAACACGATCAATATATTGTGAGATTTATACAGAACATTAGAAATCTATTTCAGAAATGTACATTTGAAACTATTGTAGTGTCGTTGTTATATTAGAGATATCAATTACAACAAATATCAATGATATCATCATAACTAGACGCTATCCAAAATAAAAAATTCTGGAAATATTTGAGGAACTTGGCATTATGATCTCCAACTAAAATTCATCCTTATTGAAATCAAGGAAATTTTTGTCCTTTTCAAGTGTTATATTTGTTTTCTAAATTCATTATATGTTATTGTAATATTTTTGGAGATTTTCATCCACTGTGAAAAATAAGGAAAATTTGGGGGAATTATATGCATTCTTTGAAAAATAGTTGAATCCTGTGCATTCTCTAGGAAAATAGAAGATAGTGGAAAATAGAGTAATTCTGTGTGAATTTTGTGTACTATGTGCTTTTTGTATGGAAAATATTGTAATTTTATGTATTCCATTTTCTGGGAATTCTATTAAATATGTTTTTGTGCTTTTTGAATGTTATTGTACCATTTTCAATAAATTATGTTTTCTATTTAACTGTTATTAATGTTGTGTTTTATAGTATTCTTTGTTGTATAGAATGTTTGAGCTGGTATGGCCTATTGTATTTAATTTTGACCTATTATGGGTAAAATAGTAGGGGTTTCTATGTTGAATTTTGTAGGAACTCTATAAAAATGGTTCAAAAACTATTGGTATAGTTTGAATGGTCATTTATACCAATAGTTTTTATTAAACTGTTGAGAAACCCCTTGGAAGATGTCTCCACCAGTTTTTTAAGAACCATTGATATAGTTTGAAGTTTTATGATCTACACCAACATTTACAAACCATTGGTGTATGTTTATCCTAATAGTTATCAATATACTGTTTCTATAGATGATTTTTCTGTGTTCTATTCCAATGGTTATGTAATAACCATTGGAAAAGGGCTATCCCCCAGCCTTATCACCCAACGGTTATTAACACTATTGGTATAATATATAACAACCGTTTTTTTCTCTATACCAATGGTTGAAAATATTTGGAATAACCTCAATTTCTAGTAGTGGGAGATGTTCAAGGAATATGACTTATTAATTCCCTAATATCCTTGTATTTAATGTAAAGTGGCAGAAACTCTAAGTAGAAAGGATCCATTAATTTTATCATTTATGAGAATTGATATGGATCCAATATTATTATATTTAAAAATTATTGACATGGGAATAATTAATTAAAGAACTATATCAATACTTTAAAAAATTATTTCTCAATATTACCTTCCAGAGAGGATAAAGGATGCTCAATGAGATGATGTGGGAGTTCGAAATAAATTTAAAAATAGAAGAAAATAGAAATAATCAATTATCAATCTAAATAAAATATTTGAGATATTTAGGTCAAGAATATGTGTACCATTAAATCCCGAGATAAATAAGAATATGTTGGGTGATGCACATATCTCAACCTTCTTTATCCCCTAGGAAGCACAATGATGTATCAAAATCGTCAAGATCACTATTGGTTGGACAATATAAAGAATGAGATTGCATAATATATATCAAGATGTCTTATATGTCCGCACGTGAAAGTAGAATGAATAAAATACATGTGGATGATGCATCCATTTCCCATACATACATTGAAATGGAAAAAATTACCATGGAATTTGTCACTGGTATTATGAAGAAATCAAGAAGAAATAATTCTATTTTTGATTTAGGTGGTTCTTCTTAAAAGAATTTATAATTATTTTTATTTTATTAGATTTATAAATCGATCAACTTGTAAGGATATAAATTAGAGAAGTGGTGAACCTGTATGGAACACTACAATTGATCATTTAAGATCGAGATCCAAAATTTATATCTGTGTTCAGGAAGAGTCTCAAAGATTCTGTAAATATAGGGTTTAACATCTTCATGTATTACCAACATAAAATGGATGGAGAATCTGATTGGAATATTCTAAAACTTGTAGACATGTTGAGGAAATGCTCAATTGACATCGAAGGAGAATTGGATCAACATTTTCCTCTGGCTAGGTTATCATATAATAAAATTTCCACTCGAGCATCGAAATTGATCCCTATGAATCCCTTTATGGGAAGAGGTGTAGAAGACCTATTTTCATGGTCGATGTTAGAGAATACAAACTACTAGGTCCTAAAATTTTCGAGGAAATAGTGGAAAATGATAAGACCATTCACCAGGACACCAAAGATGATTAGATTCGACAGAATATCAGTGATGAAAATCATTAGTGAGACTTATAGTTTGATGTTGGAGATATGGTAATAATATGTATATCTCTATGAAATAAATTCATGAGATTTTGAAACAATGTTAATATTATTCTATGATATATGGACCCTTTAAGATCGTTGATCCCATTGGAGTAGTGACATATCAACTATCACTCCCACCTAACTTATCTCAAGTATATGATGTATTACATGTATCCTTCTTGATGATGTACATATCATATTCCTCATATATAATCAATCTACAGGTGGTTCCATTTGAGAATGATCTCTCATATAAGGAGCATTTGGTGATGATCTTAGAACATAGAGAGAGGTTTCTATGAAATAAGACAATGTTCTAAGTCACAGTGTTGTGGAGAAACTACGATTTTGATGAAGTGATATGGGAACTAGAGGTAGTGACAAAATAGAGTTACCCTCATCTTTTTTATGGTGGGAAATTAAAATCATGATTGAGAAATTTCTAAAGGGGGTGTGATGGTAATGACCCAAATATTTATAAATAAAATCCTCCTTATGGTTTAAATTTAATGCCTTATAATGTATTATGGTTATAGAAACCCCATGTACTTATTTGGTATTATTATATCCTATTAGATAAAAAATACCACTAGGAATTATTACCATTGATAAAATTTCCATTGAACTACGATCACATTATTAGTATAAATATAGGTTCTTAACAAATCTAATTGGAACCAACAAAGGATGTGATGGACTCAACTAGTAAGATTGTACCCCATTAAGACAAATTACCAAATCTTATAAGGGAGATAGAATCTCTAGGATTTTCCATTTACCGAGCCTAATCTAATATCTAGAAACATAATCATGAGAAAAACCATTTATGTGGGATGTTCCAGCTCATCTAGATCACAACCTAAACCATCTACGTCGAACCACCCCATGAAAGTCTCACTGTTGTGCCCCTCAACTGAAGGGATTTTGTTGGTGTACTAAACATATATGTATCAAGAACCTATAAATATGAGTTTGTATATTATATTCAATATAATTATGGTTATATTTTCTTCTTCATATTTTTGATTTATATATTATTTTGATTTTGATTTTGATTTTGATTCAATAAAACCGAATTTATTTTTTTGGGTAACATTCAAATTAATGTAAGGGATTTGTTTCGATGAATTAATGGATTTATGAAATAAATAAAATTTGAATAAAATATAATTATTAGTCAAATTGTATGGAAAAAAATATTTTTTAATTTTTATGAAGTCATAAAATATTATAAGGGTTCAAAAACAGTTATTGTCAAATAACCAATAATTTATCAATAAATAATTATTTTATTTTAAAATTGAAATTTGATGTATTTATAAAATTATTTTGTTAAAATAAATATATATTTTTTGAATATGAACGTCATAATTATCCAATGGTAAATTTTTCATAATTTTTAAGATAATTGAATATTTACGTAAAATTTAAATACCGTATAAATATACATTGTGTATTATGACTTCATAATGACCCAAAATTAATTTAATAAACACTATAACAGGTATCTAAGACCAAATATATGTTTTTTCACACCTTGTTTTTCATGCCTTTGTTTTGATCAAGTAAATTTGAAATCCTGATACTTTTTGTGGGTCTTGTGTGAGATTAATGTTGAGTTTTTAAGTTTCATATATGTATAGTCACCCAAATTTGGGTTCCCCCTTGCTTGTTTACGTGTTTTTTGAGAAAGGGCGGTTACTTCATGATTTGGGCCAACCGCGAGCCCACTTCAAGTTTTAAAAACCAAATTCGTTTCATTTATAGCTCCTCTATTTTCAGCATTTTTCACCCATTCCACTCCCCACATGGCCTCAACTGATATATTCAAACTACCATATCCTTTTATACCCCTTAATAATTCATAATCATGGTGAATTGGGGTTACTTGTTTAGGCATTGGACAAGCCCATGGGCCCATTTCCTATTTTAAAAAAATAATTTTTTTTATATCTAATTCAATATTTAATATTTTTCGGTGATTCCACCTCCCACTTGAATCCAATATCCATATCCTCACCCCCATTATCTTAGTTCCATATATATAGCTTAGAATAGTCACATACTAGGGAAACATTTTCAATGTCTCTAAAATCGTCTAGAATTGACAACGTAAATTGTATCATTCATAATGCAATCTATTCATACTCTTTTGGCCACCATTCTTCTTTAATAGGTTCGTACAGACCATATGAGTCTCTAAAAGACGTTTCAAGCCATTCCATTTTATCTATGGGTGCAGATGTAGTGGAATATGAAGAGTTTTCTAGGTGAAAAGGTGAGATTCCTTCTCCTTTATCCCCCATTTTCTTCCTCCTTTCATTTTTTCTTGGTTTTATAATCTCCGGTTGTCCTTTTCGACTTAAGTTTCTATTATTCCATGATTTTTATGGGGATTTTATTCATTTGGGTCTGGTCGTCATAGGTTTAGGGTTTGTAATCCATTAGATGGTGATTTTGGGAGTGTGTTTCCATTACAACAATGATTTGAGGTAGGATGTCCCTTACACAAGCCTTTATCATTTATGTTTCATCATTATCATACTTTTATAACCTTATTTATATTATATTTTCTTCTATGAAACCATTGTTTTTAAGGTTTTCTCTGCAAATTATGTTTTATGACTTATTTTGTTAGAAATATAGTTGTTTTGGTATAAATAATTACTCCTCTGGTTTGATAAATTATTCCATGATTTTGCGCACTTGGTATATTGTATTTTGAATATTTTTCAGTATATTTAATAACATTATGGAATTAAAATGGTATTTTATCCCTTTCTAAGTGGTTAACATAAGTTTTTTTTGACTACTGCATGCCACGTGTTCAGTAAATTTCTCGGTTGGCTTTTATGTGTCTAGTGAAATTTAAAATGATTTTTTTTGGATTTATAAATACATTGGAAGCATGTAAAAAAATATTTTGTGATTATTTTATGCGTTTCCAATTTTATTTGGTTTTACAAATAATGGGATTTTGTTTACAACATGTTTTGTCCCAAGTTGTCAGAAAATGTCATGTTCACTTTCTTAGGAAAATGGTTGTGTTTTGAATATGTAACCTGAGTGTTTTTTGGGATTTATTAATTTGGTTTGATGTTGTATAAGGTGTGTATACACCTCTCTAAAAAATTTAAATTCATATCTTTTTCAAATGTTAGTTTTGGGAAAATGTTTAAAGGCCTTTTGGCCTTTCCTAAAAATGAAGAATGGGTGTTTTACTTGTATATACCATGATGTGTCAATTGGGATTGTTTTATCATCCATGAAATATTTTTCTAAATTTATTTAGGGATTCCAAATATATTTTGGTATGGTATTGTTGTGTGTTTATAATTAAAATAGAGTTTTTGAATGAATTTTATGTGCAAAGCCTCAATACACTCCTCGAAATTGTTTTACAAAAATTTGTAGTGGTTTATTGATTCTTGAATGAAATGTGAAGAAAGTTTATGGGACGTTTGTGTTTTTATGGTTTGGGAATGGAATTTGGATGTGAAATTTGTATTTGATAATATGTGTAACTTGATTGAGAACTTAAGCGAATCCCAAGTATCTAGGTGTGTGGACGTGTACTAGTATGCTAGTTATTCTGTGGGGTTTGGCCCCTGTTTCACGCTGCAAGTTTTACTATGACGACACTAAAAAAACTATGATGATGATGATATTGGGGGACCACTTTGTTATGGGTATGCTCCCTACTAGTGTCTCATGTGCATGAGAATGAATATTTATTACGGTTACTTTCACCGAGATAAGAGGTACCTGGGGCCCACAACTAACTAGTGCCTAGGGTTGTTCCCGTGAGTTGTTCTCATTGGCTATTTTTTACTCACTATCGACATACAGTGTGTTTGGTTGGTTAATTAAGTTTTTTTGTTATTGATTTAAAAGTGTACAATCTTTAATTTAACCCTCATTAAAATAGTCTTCATTTAGAAGTTGCACCTCTTTGAAAAATTGTTCCTTGCATTTTTGTTTATAAAACATGCAAGTTTTTGTCTGATAATTATTATAGCATGGAAACAAATTTGAAAAAAAATCTATTATATCTTATATTTAAAACATGATATTATTATTTTTTTTATTTTAAAGGATGTGTATTGGGAATAGAATATCGGGTTAACCTACTGAGTTTTAATACTCACACCTATAGTTTTCTTCTATTTTTAGCCCTTGTGCAGGTTTTAGCTCGAGTTTGATCTCCTTGGGAGATGTTTGATCATTTTGTTTGTGAGTGAACAGTGGGGCTACATGGAGTTATTTGGTTAAATGGTTTGTTCAGTTGAGTTTTTGGTTTAGTTGTACTTTTAGTTTCTTGTACAAATAATGTTCAATTCAATTTTAATATTTTTTTTCAGTTGTCCATTTCTTTCCACTGTTTATTTGACTGTTTATATATGGTATAAATAGTTCCCTTTTTTACTCTATTTATGACCCTTGTGCTTGTCGCCATCCCCGGGGGATCCGAAACGCCTCTCGGGACTTGTCGTGGGCTGGCCTTGGTGACATGTTTAGGTTCGACTCGGGCTTGTTCGTGAAAAAATGGTATCGAAGGAGGTCATCTCATAGAAGACCGTTCTTTTAGGGAGCCATTATTATTTGGGGATATCATGGTAGATGGAGTATGATTTTTGTTACTTGAGGGGTAAGTGCAGGAAGAGAGTCATGAACTCTTGCTCGTTCTGATCCTCATGTTTCCATGGGAAGTCCGATTTTATTAGTGTCCTTTCTTCTTCCTGATTGTTTGGTGTTGGGATATGACAAGGGGAGTCTAACTAATGTCATCTGTAAGCTCACATGGTCAGGAAATCCATGTGGAGCCAGGGAATGGTCCTAATATGTCTCTCCATGTTGCTGTAGTATTTGACATATGGCAACCAACCATATGGTCCGGTCACCCACCGACACTAGTTCCCTGTTGTAGGTTTGTTGGACCATTCACAAATTCTGAATTGTTGTTTTGAAAATATTATGTGAGAATTATGGAAACGTGTTTTAGAGGAAGGATTGGATTTGGAAAAGTAGAAAATAGGTTTTCAAAAATTAATTATAATAATGGTTTTGGTAAGGTTTTGTTTTTTAATAAAACAAATTTTGGCGAGGAAGTGGAATTGATTTAACGGGATTGGATTTTCCTTAATCTAAACTTGTGGTTTGTTGAAATAAAATGTTTCGAAAGTGTGAATCATTTTAAAGTAATTCTAAAAAATTGATTTAAATGGGGTGTTTTAGGCTATTTAAATGTGTTTTAATCTGATGAATAGGTTTTGGAAATTCAGTTTTGTGTGGCTGGTGTTTTTCTAGAAAGGGGTTTTTTCTTTTGTGGTTGTCACATATTGAAAAGAGACCCTGCTGAACTTTTTTAAAAATGGGGAAGGGCTATTTGGAATAGAATGGCTGTTTTTGTAATTTCTATTAAATGAAATGCATTTTTTTAATCAATTGGTTCTTTACGAAGTGTGGTTTGTTTTGTGGAAAATGAAATTAATTTTTGACTCAGTGGTTGTTGTTCCTTTTGACAGTACATGATTTTTGGAATGATGTTGTTTTGTTTTCGCATTTGTCTTTTCATGGGTTCTCACATGCATGGTTTTATTGGTATATAAAAGTATGGACTATATGGTATGGTTGTTGAGTGCCTGGGGTGGCACGTAAATGGTCATTTGAGTGAAACATGATGAAACACCATTGGTGAATGTAAAAATCCTCCAAGTTAGTTTTCTTCAAAAGTGTTTTTAGCTGAAAAATTGTGGTGATTTTTTTGAACCGAATGTTATGTGGATGGTTTTACTATGTCTTAGAAGTTGTTTCTATTAAATATGGTTACTTATGATCAAGAATTCATACTATTGTTTCATCTTGAGATGGGATCTTGTTGGTGTCTCGGTTTTGGAGTAATGTTTAGTCGGATTCTAAAGATGTGTTGGATTTTGTTATGTGGCCACATATAGATCTATGTTTCAATGATTTACAATTGATAAACCTATGGATTCTTTCTCATGTTTCACAAGATATATCCACTACCTAAATTAATTCCTCATCCCATTAGTTTAAATAGATTTCAGTTTGGAATCAATTTAAAGAGCTTCTAGTTCGTGATAATGGTTGTGGACAAAATAGTTGTGTACATTGATGTTGATGCATTTAGCCGTATTTGTTGTCCATTCTGCTCCTCATTCTGAGTGAGATAGAATTTTGATACATATCAATGAGTTACTATTTAGATGAATGTGTTTTGTTGAGAAAGTTAGTTTTTTTGAGTGGTCTGATACTTAGCACCTAACTGTGGGTCAACAGATGCTTCATGATTTAGGGCTCCATCCATAGGCCTTGGAGTGAAGCGTTTCACGTAGTCAGGAAATATACAGAGGTGTGGGGCGCTTGACCAGGCTCCTGCCTCCACCATTGGGGTAAGGTAGTTTCTATTTTAATATTTTGGTTCCTCATTACTATGAATTTACATTGGTCAAAACAAGTGTGGTGGACTTACCCCTCACACAGTGTCTATGGTTATGCCTTCATGGATGCGGGTTTGGGATCAATGTCCCATTGTGGACTGCCTCTGTAAATCGGGTGCGGTCTTGGTGTTACCTATTTGTAGGTGGAGAGTCTTGGGTAGTTCCATGGTTTCTTTTGTGGTTCTAGTGGCCAAATTATTGGGTCCCCTTCCCTCCCCTCCCCGAGTGGTGGGGGTCCGGATCCGTGTTGAATGTGTTGGCCATGTTCTCTTCCCCTCTGTTCAGGAGTGTGTGGTTTATATGTTCATGTTGTAACCCTATTAACTTGGGTTGGTGTGTTATTATGGGAGTGTTTTTTTAGACTTTTTAAAGTGAGGTAATGTTGAGTTCTTGTTTTTTTGTTGCTAGTTGGGTTCTAATGGTGGGGAGACCCACCATAGGTCTCGTTGATTTTTCCTCCAATGAACTTGTCTAGTGATAGTTTTTTATTAATGTTGGGGAGTACATTCTATAATCCCCTATATTACATGGTTTTCTTGAGTGCTCTTTAGTTTGGGTGATTTTTTGGTTCATTGGGAGAAGGCCAAACAATCGGGTTCTTGATTGGGGGTAGAGGTGGTGGCTTGACAGTTCCGCTGATTTTCACAAAGTGGTTGTGAGTTGGAGTTTTGTTTGGGAAAGAGGATTAAGTTATGTTGATGGAAAATGTTATTTAACTATATTGATAGTTTTGATCATGTGGATAAGGAATAATTAGTCTTTTATCATTCATATGGAATGTGTTATGGTGTTCCTGGGGCGGAAAGCTTTAATGGTGAGGAGAATTATCACACCCAGTTTTTCATGTCATTGTTTTGATTCGTTTCATTTGAAATCCATATACCTTTATTTAGTATTTTGTGACATTAATGTTGAGATTTTAAGTTTCATCTATGTATAATCACCCAAATTTGGGTTCCTCATTGCTTGTTTTGGAGTTTTTGGAGAAAGGGTGGTTACTATATGATTTGGGCCAACCGTGAACCCATTTCCAGTTTTAAAAACCAAATTTGTTTCATTTATAAATCCTCTTTTTTCATCCTTTATCACCTATTCCACTTCCCAAATTTCCTCAACTGATATATTCAATCTACCATATCCTTTTGGACCCCTTAATAATTCATAATCATGGTGAATTGTGGTTATTTGTTTAGGCATTGGGCCTGCCCATGGGCCCATTTCCTGTTTTAAAATTTTAATTTGTTTATTTTATATATAATTCAATATTTAATATGCTTCGGTGATTACACCACCCACCCAAATCCAATATCCATATCCTCTCCCCAATTATCGGTTTTCCCTTTTTGGAGCCAATAATAGTCTTTGAGTGGGGAAACATTCTCAATGTCTCTCAAATCTTCTAGAGTTGACATGGTAAATTATATCATTCATTGGAAATATATTCGTACTCTTTTGGCCAAAAAACGTCTTTACCTAGTTCTTCCAGACTTTAGGAGTCTCTCCATGATGTTTCAAGCCATTAACTTTTATCTAATGGTGCATATCTAGTGGAATACAAAGTGTTTTCTAGTTGAAATGGTGAGATTACTTCTCCTTTATCATCAATCTTCTTCCTCCTTTCATTATTTATTGGTTTTATAATATCCCCTAGTCCTGTTCGACATATGGTTCTGTTATTCCATGATTTTTTATGGGGTTTTTATCCATTTTGGTCTGGTCAACATAGGTTTAAGGTCTGTAAACCCTTAGATGGTGATTTTGGGAGTGTGTTTCCATTATGCTAAGGATTTGAGGTTGGATGTCCCTTGCACAAGCCTTTATCATTTAAGATTCATCATTCTGATACATTTAGAACCATATTTAAATGATATTTGATACTGTGAAACCTTTTTTTAATGGTTTTATGTGAAAATTATGTTTTATGTCATAATTTGTTAAAAATATAGTTGTTTTGGTATAAATATGTACTCCTCTTGTTTGATAAATTATTCCATGAGATTTCACACTTGGTTTATTGTATTTTTAATCTGTTTTAGTAGCTTGAATAAATTTATGGCATGAAAATTGTATTTTATCCCTTTTTAAGTGCTTTACATAAGTTGTTTTTTTAAAGAGTGTATGCCACGTGTTCGGTAAATTGCCCTGTTTGCTTTTATGTGTCTAGTGTAATTTAAAATGATTAATTTGGAATTATAAATACATTGGAAGCATGTAAAAAAATTATTTTGGGATACTTTTATGGCTTTTAAATTTATATTTGGTTTTACAAATTAATCGGATATGCTTTACAACATGTTTTGGCCTGAGTTTCTGAAAAATGGCATGTTCACATTCTTATGAAAATGGTTACGTTTTGAATATATAACCTGAGAGTTTTATGGGATTTATGAATGTTGTTTGATGTTGTATACGGTGTGTATACAACTTCTTAAAAAAATGGAAATTCATATCTTTTTCAAATGTTAGTTTTGGGAAAATGTTTAAAGGCTTGTTTAGCCTTTCCTAAAAATGAAGAATGAGTGTTTTACTTTTATATACCATGTTGTGTCAATTTGAATTATTTTAACATCTATGAAATGATTTTATTAAATGTTTTTAGGGATTCCAAATATATTTGGGTATGGTCTTGTGGTGTGTTTATAATTCAAATTGTTTTTTTGAATGAGTTTTATGTGCAAAGCCTCAATACACTCCCTGAAATTGTTTTACAGAAATTTGTAGTGGTTTATTGATTTTTGAAAGAAATGTGATGAATGTTTAATGGATGTTTGTGTTTTTATGGTTTGGGAATGGAATTTGGATGTGAAATGTCTATTTTATAATATGTGCAACTTTATTGAGCACTAAAGGGAATCCTGAGTATCTATGTGGGTGGGTGTGTACTAGTATCCTACTGATTCTGTGGGGTTTGGCCCCTGTTTCACATAGCATGTTTTACGATGACAACACTAACTAAACTATGATGATGAGGATGATTCTAGGGGACCACTAGTTTATGGGTATTCTCCCTACTAGTGGCTCGTGTGCAAGAGAATGGATATTTATTATGGTTACTTTCACCGAGATATGAGGTACCTAGGGCTCACAACTAACTAGTGCCTAGGGGTGTTCCCATGGGTTGTGCTCATTGGTTATTTTGTACTCACCGTCGGAATACAGTGTGTTTGGTGGGTAAATTCAGTAGTGTGTGTTATTTAATGAAAAGTGTACAATCATTAAATCATCCCTCATTAAAACAATTTTTATTTTCAAGTTGCACCTCTTTGAAAAAATGTTACTTGCACTTTTGTTTTTAAAACATTCACGTTTTTGTCTGATAATTATTATATCATGGAGCCTCATTTGAAAAACATACTTTTATATCTTGTATTTAAAACATGAAATTGTTGTTTCTTTTATTTTAAAGGAAGTGAATTGGGAATAGAATATCGGGCTATCCTACTGAGTTTTAATACTCACGCCTATAATATTCTTCTATTTTTAGCCCTTATTTAGGTTTTATCTTGAGTTTTATTGCCTTGGGTGATGTTTGATCATTTTGTTGGAGAGTGACCAGCTGGGTTAGATGGAGTTGTTTGGTTAACTGGTTTGGTCAGTTGTTTTTTGTTTAGTTGTACTTTTAGTTTCTTGTACAAATAATGTTTAGTTCAATTTTTATATAAATGTTTTTTGGGCTATACATTTCTTTCCGTTGTTTGTTTGATTGTTTATATATGGGATAAATAGTTCCCTTGTGTACTCTATTGATTCCCTTGGTTCTTGTCTCTATCCCGGGGGGATCGAGAACGCCTCTCAGGACCTGTCGCGGGCTGGCCTTGGTGACTGGTTCAGGGTCGACTCGGGATGGTTTGTGACATGTTTTCACATTAAATTAACGTTTATTAATGTTTATTTTACGAAATTTATAAATCCTTTATGAATCCTCCAAAACCATTAATATATTTTATGGTTTTAAAATCATTTCTTTTAGAGTATGACCCGCTTCCACAAAAAAATGGAAATCTTGTACTATTTTCAGCCATTTTAATTATAAAATAATGAAAAGCATTCCCAATTTTTATAAATCATTGGAAAAACCATGGGATGTTTTTTTATTTTATTATATTGAGACCCAATTCAATGGTTGAGAAATGATAAAGAATTTACCATACATATCCTATATAAATCCACCCAATCTCCCATTTATCTTACTTAAAAAACAATGGGTCACATTAATACTCTTACATACCCTCTCTAGAATCCTACCATAGTTCCCCAAGCTCTTAAGATACTCCTTCAAAGCATTTACAGTCACACTCTCTAGGTAAGGGATCCTTACATTATTTTCATTAATCAAGTTTTTTTATTATCTTATTCCTTCTATTTCAAATTAACAATTTTGGGATATGTATTTTGATGTCCCTATTAATGACCATTTGATGTAGAAATTATGAGAAACCAGTTTCTCTCTCATAAACCCATTTTATGAATTTTTAAGTGATTTCATTATGCTGCGAAAATTTCACTACGGGTTTTCATGCCAAAACAATTGTCTAGTAAATACCAAAAAATTTCTAATTAAGTGTGTTCACCTTTATTCACATGTACTTATATTACATGGGACTTACATGAATGTATTCCACAACCCTTTATCATGGAATAATAGATTAAGATTAATCAATCTCGGTTTTATGTTCTATGTGGAACACATAAGCATGATAATGAAACGAATGTGATAGGTGCACGATGATTTATATATAATTCTCCCATGAATTTGCTAATTTTTAGTCTCATAAGACACAAATTTGGGATATGTAGTGAACATGATTCCTTTATGGTACTTCATCTATCATGATGTCTTGGTAGTTATACTTGACCAGTGTTTATGACACAACGTTTTAAGTAGTTGGCACATTTATCATATTTCCTTTATGATTATCATAATATATCATGTCTCATTGTTCATGTTTATGATTATCAATACTTGTATGCACCATTTATACACCTTTTATCAAACAGTTATTATTTTCTTCGTGTTATACCATGTTTATTCCCTTACTGGGCTTCATAGATCACCCCTTTCTTATGCAAGTGCACATGTCATCTCATGTGGTTTTAAGTGGGATCATGTCACAAAAATTTTCCATAAAGATGATATTTTCAATATTTTAAATTATTATATAATTTACATATTTCCCAAATAATCTATACTTCTCAATAATCTATTTTGTATTATATTTAAAATTATGTAATAAATCATGTATTAATGTGAAATAAGGAGTAGAGTTATTATATGTAGGTGTTATTATCATAAAAATATATATGTAGAATTTCAAAAATGATGGTCTTGTAAAGAATTTTATTCTTCCAACACTCTTAAAAAGTTATTTATTGAAATTTAAAGGTCTTGTGACTTAAAAAAGATATCTTGGATAATCATCATAATATTAGTTAACAAAATACTTTTTTGAAGTAAAATAAATTTCATTTTTAGAGACTCAGGTATGAAGATATACAAATTCAAGATAATGAAACTAGAAATAGTTTCTTCTCAAGGTTCAATGAATTTGTGATCACATCAATAAGCTAGGGTTATAATTTAGAATATTCTTGTATTATTTAATTTTTTTCACATCTTACTATATGAGTTTTGACCTATTGTCTCTAATTTAAAGAAATATCCATGCGATATTCCTCATGATGATTCTCATTGAATTTCAATATACTATAAAATTATTTAAAAATTTTCTATCAAGAAAAAGTCCATGGATGGATACAAAATCTAATTAAAATAAAAAAATAATATAATTTTAGGAATAATGATCTTGTTGAACAAGAATTCAATTTGTTAGATTTAGATGAATATTTCAAGGATAAATTTGATGGGAAAATGTGTCTTATTTCAAAAATGATATGAATAGGGAAAGGAATTTACAATATAAATAATACCATAAAATGATTTATGTATGGAGCTGTTTGATCTATGTTTATAATTTTTAAAAATCCAAAACTAATGACGATAGTGAAGAGGAATGTGTTATACATAAAATATTACAAAAGAAGAAACATAATGATCCAAATATGTATTAAAATGATAATAGTGAACCATTATCTAATTTTCATAGATATAAAAATCTTTTCAAAAGAAGTTATATATAATTAAAATGTTGTTGAAGCTGAGTTTACATCCAATGGTGTTGATTTTGAAAAACTACTCATTGATATATTGAATGATGTAATTATTTCCATTGAGTATTGTGGTCCTAAAAGTGAAGATAAAGTAGAAACAATGACGGAATTCATACTAAATAGAATATTAAAGTAATGTCTATTAAATATTTATAAATAATAGAATAATATAAATAAAATTAAAGAAATATTATAAATTATACAACTAAAATGAATATATCATGAAGAATACATGTCAATGATTTTTGAAGAAGTTAAAGGGTTAAAGAAGTTTTATAATGATGAGAAGACTCTTAACAACTTGTTTAAAGAATGATAGAAGGAAAAATAATTATGTTTAATCATTTATAAAAAACATTGATCAGAATAGAATAGAATTAATTAAGTGTATATAAAATGTTTTCAATTCAATTTTATAAGTTAGATAATGTTATAAGAAATATACGGCTTTAGAAGAGCAAAAAATAATTCTATAGCAACCCCAACACCAGTAGCTCGTTTCTAGTGTCTATATTGTATCATTTCTATAAGATAAAAGGAATCACATCTTGAAAGAGATGATAGTTTTATATTCTAGGATAACTAGACAGATACATGAAATTCTTATTGAAATTGAAAACAAAAAATACAAAATGTATTTTCTTTCCGAACACTATTTTACCCTTATCGTATCCATACATATAACTCAGAAAAATGACTTGGTATCCTCGTGGAATGAAACATAAGAAAGGGGTGAGTTGATAAGCTCAGTAAAGTTAAGCATATAGTATTAGCAATGAATAAATAAGGAATAATATATATAGAAAGTTAAATAACTGAAACAAAATCCATTCAATATTTAACATGAGAATAATATAATAAGAAAGAATGATAATCAAATAATGACATATAAATAATCACATGTGCATGGAAAATTAACCATGGACACTCTAAATAATCTAATAATCACAGGGAATATCAATATACGAATTCATAATGATGGAATGAATAGTGATGGACATCAAAAACATATTGTCAAGGCCTTTTTCTAAGACTTCTAACACTATCAAGGCCTTTTACATAGACATTTGATGCATCAAGGAGCTATAGTAGTTCCCACCTATCACATTATAAGCCAAATTCATTCTTCATATGAATGGATTTAAACAAAATGCACATAATAATTAATATTTAAACAAGAATATGAAATTTAAAGTCTTTCCCCAATAAATAATCATAATTATAAACCTTCCAGAGTAAAATTTATGGTATGAACACATTACATCCCATGTTAAACTGACTATAAATCATATGGATAAACAATAAGGTTGATGTAATTGGAGTATATCCCCATTAAATCACAAGTAACAATAAATAATTACTTCTTAGATAAAATATGTTTTTTAAAGATCGCATGGAACATTTCTTGATGAAAATAAAAATTATTTGAAAATCAAATTTTATTTATAACTATAAATTTCATAAATTATTGTCAAAATCATTTTCATTGAAAATAAAATTTAAAACGAAATATTTCCATAATATTAGAAAAACTATTTTTTAAAGAAAATAACATTGTAATCTTTCAAATGGTTCATTAAAGAAATCACAGTCATAATAATGGGTAATTTCATACATGTTGTACAAGTTAAATATAATATTAAATATTCACTCTAAAAAGGTATGAAAAGTGAATCGTTTAGAGAATGACATGAATGTTCATTTCAATCCATTTTTTTAAAAGTAAAATAGGGGTAAATATATATTTAAAAATTAATTTTGAAAATTCAAAACCCATTTTTTAAAACATTTTTAGAATACATAGTTTTCAAATAAAAAATATTTTTTTAAGGAAGATGGAAATTGCCTCATATTTTCTTAAAAACATTTTATTAATTAGTTTAAGGGATAAAGAGTGAAAAATGGATATTCTAATTAAAAATAGAAGGGATAAACATAGTAGAAGAATACATATTTATTTCTTGAAATAAATATCGAACAATTACCCCAAGGGAGAATTAAAAATAAACAATACTGAACAATGATGAGATTGTGAAAAAACCTATTACCACTTTGGTAACATTTGAATCATAATACCCATGGAAGAAATAAAATTTAATGAAAATTTGAATACCATGAAGACAAATGAACTCATGATATAACTGAGGTTTCAAGAGGATATCATTTAATCCTCCAAGAATGATCATATTTGAAATTTAAATTCCAAACTAAACTCAGCTACTAATGCATAGTATGTGGCAGTATTATGTCAAACCAATAGAGTCATCTTGTAAACACGAAACTGAATAATATGAAATGACTGAATAAAATTTGTAATAATAACTCTATTTGTATTGGGTTCAAATAAAATTAAGTATATTGGGTTTTAAAATAGATTAATGGAAGGGTTTAGAGTAAATTTCAGGGTATAGACAATTGATAATTCTATATCTTACTTGGGATGGATCTATGTTATAGGCTAATAATCTATGGAAAAGACACCAATTGATATTGATCTAACCAATTGGACCATTGTATAATGAATACCACTCCTTGGTATAGAGTAGTTAACAATATATGTGTATAAATATTGGATTCAAGGAAGAAAGGATCACAGGTTTTTCTACATGGTCTGATCAACTCCAACATGGTTAGGGTTATTCAAATTGAACTTTTAATTATTAGGGTATTTTCTAGAGAATAATTTTAACATTTTTAATCCTAGTTACATTACATAGGTTTTATCAGTTTTGATTGTAGATATACATTAGGATTAATCCAATCCTACTCTCAAACCGTAACCCTAAAAGGATTATTCATGCATGTCATAATTGAATAAAGGTATAGAAACAGATGAAATGCTTGAAATAATGATTAAATAGTTAAAAATATTTCAATCAATAGTTAAATTTTTATTATGATAATTTAAAACTAACTTTATTTATTAAATAATAGAGAATGTAGTTGTAATAAAACTTTTATAGAAACCAAGATTAAAATAAAAATGTTGGAACATCAATGAAAAATAATGAGTCATTTAATTCCTTGTTGCAACAAAGAAATGCTTGAAATAAAAAAATAAAGAAGTATAAAATTACAAGAATTGTAATGGAAGAAAATTGAAAAAGTATAGGGGACAGAAAGATTTTATATCCCGCCCCTCTAAATGTGGAGGAGGTTCTAAAACAAATATAGGTTTGAAAATTACATGATGTGTAAAGTCATTACATTATGTAATCGATTTAAGCTGCTTCTATCTAGGCTTCTACATGATGTTCAAATTGGATTCACACAATGTAATTTAGATCCACAATATTATCTAGGAAGCTTGAATCTTCTAGAATCCTAAGGTTATATCTTTTATCGGAAGAAATATTGAACATTTTACAACATGTATGTTATGCATGACATGTATATGATTCATGTCCTGAAATTCACATCAAAAAAATTCACCACGATTCATATTTTGACTTAATTATGAGGTTTAATGTATCTTGACATTGTGTAACAACTTCATGTCATGTAAATGTCATTGGGATGGCCTTTGGCTATTAAAGGATATAGTGAATGATGAACACACATTGTGATATACTTTCACGATTTGTAGATACTATTTTTGAAAACTTTTAGAAATTATTACTTTGAGTATTTAACTCATAATTCATACAAAAACCAACGAAAAACTACTACATTACCAAAATCATTAAATAAATTTATCAAAAATATCTTTAGAAATTTGTCTTATCAAATTACACCACACATGGACAATTTCTTATCCTTAATAAAAAAATCTCAATAGGGATTCCAAATCAAAAAATTCTTAATCAAGAACATGAATTACAAAAAAGGAAAATAAAAGATAGTCAAAGTGGAATAAGTCCTCTAGATCAATCATTTATAGAAAATTATTCCCAACTCATTGTCATATTCTTTATTAATATCCTTTCATCAATTAATTACAATTTACAAATTGTCATTTATATTCTATAAAAATATTGAAATTTAACTCAGAATGAATTTTATCTCATCACTAAAGGTCAAATATAACTTGTGTTATGTTCATACCCTATATACATGTTCCTAGACTAGGATTACATCGGATCTATAATCTCCACTTTTCACAAAAAAATATACAATTAATCATGAGAGATTCAATAATATCGTTCAAATGTCTATTAGTATAAGGGAAGGATGGAAGGTGATAAAAATAAATATCATAAAGGTGGATAAGATTTATAGTATAATGAAAGATAATCATTAATAATTCATTCATCTAACTATTCGTGGAAAATGTTTTCCTAGCTCCAAACAGCTCAAAGTGGGTTCATCAATATGTCACCATTGTATAATGAATTTCATTTATTAATTTATTATTCTTTTTTATGAATGAAATGGCTAATACATATCTCACAACCACCAACTAACCACATATTATTCATCATAGATTTATTTGTTAGCTAACAATAATTTTTGACCTTTCTAATTTGTGATATTTTTTTTCTTTGTTTCATTTTCTTCAAAGGAAAACGGTGGGCATAAAAAATTGAAAAATTAATCTTTAACAGTTGCACTATAAATATCCTCCATAAAAACATCCAATGTCTGGACCATATGAATATTCCACCATACATTTTCAAAATAAAATAATTCTTAATACCAAGATAAGGGTAGTAAGGGATAATATGCATTAAATAGATCCATCTTATTAAGGTTACTCATAGATACTATGTAAAGAATAAGGAAATATGTATAGGGGGTTAGGAAAAGGGATCAACAATGATTTCAATTTTTTAAAAAGTGTAGTTGTTCAATCATCACCTTTGTAAGATCTCAAGATAATTTATTATATGTTTAGATGACCCAAGTATCTCTAAAGAAATATGCATAGAAAAAAATATGAAAATATATGTATATAATTATCTTAGTAATGGGAGTATATTTAAATAACTATAAATCACTCAGATTATAGTAACTAGTAATAAGTACATTAGAAATAAATTAAAATAATTTAGATTTAGAATTAGAGTACCTAACTTAGAAAACATGCTAAAAATATAAACATGAATAAAACATGGATTTCAATAATTACTAACAAAAATACTTCTTTTATAAAATTGGTTGTAATGATACTTCATGTTTAAATCATGATTTAAATTAAAAATGTCTTCTAGACAATTAAAAATAGTTAATAAACCATGATTAGTGATAGTAAAGCTCAGCAATGACCCCCAAACATAAAATTAGACAGTGTAAGAACTGTTATCGAAAGCATCATGACAGATATATAATTAAATTCATAGAGAAAAATGAAATGGAAATGGATGAATTTTAAAAATGGGAATGAAGACATCCCTATATCGAATTTCATGACACGTGGAATCTTTTTGGATGGAAATTATAAATTATGCTACATACAAAAATTAGTAGAAACAAAATACATATAATAGATATACCATTATTCCATATGATACAACCATTTATTATTCATAAAAATATAATGTTACACATAATTGATAATATAAAAAAGGCATAGATAAATGAAGGAAATTTATATATTTATATTTAGGACAACTGAAAAAGATAAAATTATAGAAAAGGGAAATAATTATTTAGAAAATGAATCATGTAAAGGAATTTTTTGGGGTTTCCTCCCATAAAGTGATAAATATGATTTCATTAGCCAAACATATAGACAAAATGATTAGTTAGTGTCATCCATCACATTGAAGGTATGATTCATCCAACAGGAACTGGTGGTATTATAATCGAGCTCACAGGGATGCATGGTGGAAATAACCACCTCAATACAGTATCAACCGTGAAGACCATATGGTAGAAATAGAATCTAGGAAGGTAGTGGAGGGGACCCCAACAGTGTACATACCAAATTATGGATCTCCTCAACCTATCTATGTTGTCTATCTATATACTGGTGAACATCAAGAATAATTCTAGAATATATTCTGAGAGGGTCCTCAATGATAGCAAAAGATGAAAAATAGATATACATTGCTACTGTAATGAAATAGTATAAAAAAATAACCCAATAAGTAGTGTACCCAAAACTATATCTCATCCATATATATAATACATGAGACATCAATTAAAATTATAATTCATGCAGTACAAAAAACCGATCGAAGGTTGAGTACATCAAAGAAGGGGTAAAAGCACAAGACTAAACAACAGGGTAATGCTCTCTAATATATGCAATATAAATCTACTCCTCAATAAAGGGTGTCTAAATTTGGTTAGACATATCAGTCTCATTGATGGAGGAATTTCCAAGAGGATTGAATGTAAAAAAATTCCATTATGTTAGATGATCACTCAATCAAGGATAGAGTGGTGAGTTTTTGATCTATACTATTGCCATATGTATGATAACAATAATGATCAGGGGAACCATAGAGAAATATTAGAGGGTGGTTTAATTGAACCATTGGGATTTCTTCACTACATACTCTTTCCTAGAGGTAGGTTTAGTGAGCTCTAGATGATTTTCAGTTGAGGCAATGAATGGTTTGGGGTGGGTAGCCGGAGGTCCTAGTGGAGGGGGAGGGGTGGTGATGTGGGATACGTTGGTGAATTGGCCAAATTGTGACATATCTTTGACTTTTAATCCTCGATAGACTAGATAATTGGTTAAATATCAAGGGTAAATAGTTATATATGATCACGTGTGGTTGAGGGAAGTGTTTTTGTAGTAGCTGAAGGGGGAGGCACTATTGTGGAAGTAGGGGCAGAGGCTGGGGTCATCATAGAGGGAGATAACGGAGATGATGGATCTTCCTGGTTAGGGGGTCCTAATCTGGGGTAGGCCCTGGTGTATGTAGTGATAGTGCCTCAGTAGGATTAGTGATGTCCTCTACGATCCTTTTAAATCTCTCTTCGATCATCTTAAAGAGCCCCATAATATAGAGAATAAGGATAACGATAGAATCCATATTCCCTAGGGTAGTGAAGAACTGAACGACGTCAATAATGATGAAATGTTACACTAAATGTCTGATGAAACTACCCACAAAATAGTTAAAAGATTCCATTGAACATGGGTCTGATAATAATGTTGAAATTATCATGGCATGATGAAAGCAGGGAAATACATCAATCATGATGCATTGAGTACCTCAGTCTGACTGATGTTGTCTTGAGAATATCCTCTGTAAAACATGCATGGGTGACTGTCTGGTGACAAATTCCAAAAATGGAACCCAACAACTAGGTACTCTACACCATATGTGGGTCGTAGATGATCAAAAAATCTAATGAAATCAATATCCAGTGCCTAGAAACATCCTCCTTTTTCATTTCAAGGCTCAATGATGTGTAAGAAGTGGACACAATGAACTCCTTGATGTATATACATAGTCGGACGCTAAAGTATCCGAGGGTAATATCCTAATGGATCTGATAGAGTATGAAGGTTATATGTTCCATTTGTATAACTAACATGAGTATGAACTCAAATAAAATAATTATAAGTTTCTTCTCATACATTTGGATTATTTTAGAGAGGTGCATCTTGTCCAATATATCAAGATCATCCCTGTGCATGTGAATGTTCTCAATAGTAGCAAGGTCGAACGTTTGTTTGGTCCTTATTGGCTTAGCCTGTAGATGGAACAACCTAATATAATGTTTAGGTGAGGATAAATGGAGTCATATGTGTAAGTATAGGTATATATATGCAATATGGGATGAGCTTTATGATACCACTAACTGGACGTAGGCCAATGGGGTGGTCGAACCTAAAACGGATGATGAGAGGATGGGGTCTGCTAGTGAAGGTAGGGGTACAACCACTTGGTGTTTGTCTTGATGATGGTCATTTATTGTTAGGTGGTATGTGCGATAATATTGGTGTGATACATGATTTTAGGATGGTAGAAATTGGCATTAAGTGGTGGATGTGGATGAGGGAGTTTGTAGGATAGGATAGGATATGAGGTGGGTGGTCAGCGGTCTCATGTGTGGTGAGGGATCCCCACAAGCGAGATGAGGGGAGCATTTTAGAGTGAGTATAATGGGAAGAGGTGGGGGGGTTGTGAACCATAGGTTCATGGTTTTAAATAATATCATGAGTCTTTCATATCATGTATTTATTACACAATATATAATGATCAGGGTTTTCATTTTCTGAACCCAACAAGTTCACATCTTGTATTTTGTTTACATGACTTTATTTTTTTGGAAAAGAAAATCTAAATCAATTCAATCATTAACAAAAATCCTTAATGTCTAATATATCTTAACATGAGTTTCCTCAAACTCAGTTCTATGTTTAATGTTTAGAGATAGAAATGATCTCCTTTAGATGACTTTGAATGTGAGGAAGCACCCCATGTATAATGGAAACTAAAAATAGGGTAGAAATGTGGGATGTCATTCATTATCATAGGTTCAATGTAAATCATGTTATTATGAGCATTATATCCATGGGTTAAAGGATATATTGACTTTTTTCTTCCTAAACAGTTGTATGACCATATTTCTTATCAATAAGAGAGTGGGATTTTCAATCCAATGACTAATCCCTTTTCTTAGCAGCCATCTTCAAATGGAAAACAAATTTTTCTCCACCAAATCTAAATATAAATTTCCCTTAGTTTAAATAAATTTGAAACAATCCTGTGGTGGTAAATTGATAACCTTGAATTATGGGGACATTTCATTCTTCCTCCCCATCTCGGATAAGGAAATCAGTAGGGAAAATTAATTTTTAAATTTTGAATAAATAATCAATAAGATGTTATTGAGTTTGTTTGAGTGAGGGCCTTTCAATTTAAAGTGCCACAATTATATGTTTTAGTTATCCAAGCACCATATTTTTGAAAATATTCAAAGGCATGGGACTAATACGTGCACCGAGAACACCCACAACTCTTTCAAAATTGAAGGTTCCTATAGTGCATGTAATTGAGATGCTCTTGGTGTCTCACGTTTCTTATGGGAGATTCCTCTAAAAAATTGTGCATCATTAATTATTTACGGAGATTTCTCCAAAATCTTCCATTTAAAACTACATGAGAGATTGTACTTATATAATATTATATAATAAGGAATTTCTATAATTTCCTCAATAAAGTGGTCGCTAATGTCTAAATTCATAAACATCTGAAGAATTTTTTTCAGATTTTTTTGGATTGGTTCACTCTCTTATTAAAGGGGACTGGAAGATTTTATGGTTGAGTTTTCACATAAAAATTTTCTTTTTTAGGATTCTCTTATATGAGATCTTGTTCAGTTGATTCAATCATATGACTTTTCCCCTGAATAACTTTATTAGATTATTTTAATATCCTTTCTCACCATTTCATGGCTATTGAAATGATAGCATCTTTACACTATAAATAATAATATCCTTATCCTCCAATCTCGGGTGAGTCTTGGTATTACTCGTAAATGTAACCTGAAATCTGTCCCATAGGATTTGAAAATATTCCCTACATGATGTGTACGATTTTAGAGGGATTCCGTTTAATTCATCATTTTAGAGGGATTCCATTTAATAACATTGTGTAACTTGTATAGTTCACTTCTGATAATAAAATAGGTTATTTTTTTGGCTATTATATTGACCTATGATGATGGTACTGCTATAGATATTGTTGAGATTGTTGAAACTACAAATTTTGTTAAATATAGTTGATGTAATTACAATCTTGGATTTGAAATTAATTTATAACTTACCTAAAATACTGGTATGGGTGTGGTCCTACACTCATCTCAATATATTGTGTATCAATAACATGAGTTTGAGGGGGTGATTCATTTATTTGGATAGACTAAAGCTTCCTGGTATATTTTTATACACATGCTACAAGGCATGTATTCTACTCAACCTGATAGATTCCACACCAAGAAGTTCATATCACACTCTACAGAAGGATTGAACTACCAGATATATCATCTAACAACACTCTTCTGACTTCGGGTGTCTTTATCTTGATATCTCCTACAGTAGCAACATCCAAAATAGTGTGTGTGGCTGGCTTGAGTCCCTTGTAGAAGGTTTTTTATTGTTTTCACACATCATATTCGTGATATGGTAACTTATGGGTAAGCTCCATGAAGCAATCTCATGCTTCCCATGATGATTATGCATCAGTATGATTGAAATATTGAATCTCATTTTGGAGCATCTTAGTAAGTATAGGATTGAGGTACTGGTCTTGAAATTTCATTACAAAATCATACCAAGTCATGATAGACTCAGGATATTGACTTTTTAGCCAATCCATGGCACATTCGTGTAAGTATAATTGGAAAACACTTAGTCTTATGGTGTTTTATGATATTTCTTGGTTGTAAAAGGTATCATAAACATCATGAAATTTGGATATGTTCTCACAGGGGTCTTGGCATTAAAGTCCACTAAATTTCCTCAATTTATGGATCATTTGAATGAGTCCATGTTGTAGGATCGAAATATGATATGAGATACTCAATATACAAGAGGGGGGGTGAATTGTATATTTTAAAAATTCCTTTGGAACCTTTAAAGTTAGTTATGAATAACTAAAGTTTCCTTAAGAAAAGGAAAGAACTAAGTTTAACAAAGTTAAACTAAGTAGATTCACAACACCTCTAACACCGAACTGAACTTGGAAAGAGATTCCAAAAGCAGATTCCGGAAATATGGTTCCGGAACTTGAAACTTAACAAAAGTTACAATATAAGATTCTACCTTAAAGCGTATAGAATCTAAACTAGTCAGAGTAAGTAAGGAAGTATAGGAAAGTTATACTTTCCTTAAGATACAAATTGCAGCGGAATAAAGACAAGTAGTAAAACTACTAGTAACAAGATAATAGTCTTTTAACCCAAAGAGAAGGGTATCCAACAACCTTGGATAAAGGTCCCTTGATTTATACTTTCAAGCAAGTCTGTCTTACCCACACCAGGGTAAGCCCTCGATACGAAGATCGGTGTCTCTGTCTTGCTATCCCTGCAAGCCCTCAACTTCTAGGTAGTTGGAAACCTCTGTCTTCCTCAGTAAGGAAGTCCTCGATCTTTAAGGTAGTCGGCAACCTCTGTCTTTCTCAGCAAGAAAGCCCTCGATCTTTAAGGTAGTCGGCACCTCTGTCTTCCTATCCCCAGAAGCCCTCGAATGTAATCACCAACATTCGGAGTCGCACGAAGCTTTGAGAGTTAATAAGAGACTCTCTCTCTAGAAATCACTTCAACAGCATGTAAGCACTATTTCAGCAATCGGCATATGCATCAGCATTCATCAGCTACGAGCTCTTTCAAATGAGCTCCTATTTATAGGTGAGGTCGGCTCCTTCTCCAACGGTCATATTTCCCTTAATGTTCGGAGGGACCTGTACACGTGTCACTTAGACAACGGTTAGTTTATAACAAAATGGACGACATCGTTTTATAACAAAACAAGTGTAACAGAAAGCACGACATCGTTTTAAACTTTAACATAAAAGTTCGGAATAGAAATTTCGGAGTGAAGGTTCGGAGTGAATAAATTCAGAGTGTATAAAACAATGATAATCAGATTCTGTTTAATAGGTGAATTCGGAATGAGAATTCGGAGTAGGAATTCGGAATAGGAATTCGTCATCAGAAATCGTAATGAGAATTCATCATTAGAATTCGTAATGAGAATTCGTCATCAGAATTCGTAATGAGAATTCTTAATTGGAATTCGTAATGAGAATTCTTCATTGGAATTCGTAATGAGAATTCTTCTTCAGAATTCGTAATGAGAATTCTTCTTCAGAATTCGTAATGAGAATTCGGAATGGGATTTCTTCATTAGAATTCGTAATGAGAATTCTTCTTCAGAATTCGTATCCTGAATCTGGAATAGAACTAAGTCAGAATTCATATCCGGAATTCGGAATGAAACTTCCTTATAGTTCTTGTCCAGAACCGAATCCTAAAAACAGAATGCTTTTTATCAGTTTTAATGATTCCGAGAAAGTGAATCCGAATTTCATACTTAAGAAAAATATGAAAGAAAATATGATAAGGATAATTTTTCTTATAAAAGCGATTTTCCTTAAGAAAGCAATTTTCCTTATAAAAGCAATTTTCCTTAAGAAAGCATTTTTCCTTACAAAAGCGATTTTCCTTAAAGATAAGGTGTTTGTGATTTTCAAAACAAGAAGGAATGGAAAAGTCATAAGGAAAACCTTATTGACTCAACAATCTCCCCCTTTTTGGAAAGCACAAACATCCTTACGAAAAAGCTATTCTAAGAAGAAAGAAACATATTAAAGCTTATCTCCCTTGGTTTAAGAATATAGATGAATACGACTAACTCCCCCTTAGGCTTTGAATCTCTAAGGATCATATTCATATTTCCGGAGTGATGTTTCTTTAAGAAAAAACTCCCCCTTAAACAAACTCTTATTAGAGTTCTATCTCCTTGGGTATTTTTCTTTCTCCTCCTTTGATAAGCACTTATTAGATTTCCTCTTTTTCTTAAGGATCTTTTCCTTCTCCCCCTTTGTGATTTTCAAAAAGCATTGGAGGGAATGGAAACAAAATAAAAAGTACCTGAAAAGATTAGTAACGACAGCAATAGAAACAACAAGCAAAATTTTCATTATATTTGAAATGTCAGCAACAAAAACAGATTACAACAAAAAGATCGGATTGGTCATTTCGGATCTTTCTCCTTCGACATGAGCCCCTTGAGAATTGTCTTGATCTTCTTGAGATCCTTATGATCTTCCTCTGCTTGCTTTTCTAAGGCAACTATTCTTGCTGACTGAGCTTGAATGATTTCTTCCTGAGCCTTCAACTTTTCTTCCTGAGCTTCCATTTTCTCTTCCTGAGACTTCATCCTTTCTAGAAAATTGATCCGATGATCCCTTTCAAATTTCCAACTTTGATTAACAGAGTTGAGCTTTCCATTCAGATCTCTTACTTCCTGACTCCGAATGTTCTTTTCCTCTTTCAATTTCTCATCGAATGATGCAGACATCTCATGAAACTTCTTGTCCTCGGTTTGAAATGCATCCTTAACATTCTCCTGAAACTCATCCAGCAACCTCATCTCTTCGACATTCTTCTTCGACCAGCTAGTCATTCTTTTGCACGATCTTTTATGGGCTTCGTAACCAATAAAGAAATTTTTGAACTGGGCTTCTATCTCAACACATTTATCCATAACCATGGATACAGAGTCGGTTTTCTGATTCATTGTATGTTGGAGCATCTGGCACCGAGAGTCAATACTGGAGAAGGTTGGAATAGTTCCCACCAACTTCTTCAAGGACTGAACAACAAAATCGTGCCCCAACGATGATGACTCCGAATCAGAAATCTTGCTAGGAGAATTTTCTTCCTCAATAAGCTCCAACTTCCTCTTAGAAGAGCTACCAGCTTCCTTCCTCAAACTTTTTCCTGAACTCGGGGTATCAGCAAGAATTTGCTTTCCCTTTTGTTTTTCCGGAATTGAAACCTGTTCCGGAGATCTGTTCTCACTATCAGAGACTTGAACAATTTTATCTTCCTCATCAGCAACTTCTTGAACATTGGCTTCCACATTTCCCATCTGAGCAGCATCAAGTAAAATATTTTCTTGACAAGTAACTTCTTCTTCTCCCTTTTCTTCTTCCATTGCAGGAGTAGCAAGCTTTGAAGATTGAGCTTCAGATGTTCGGAGCGAGAGGTGATCCGAAGGAGTTCCCTTATATTCATCTACTTGTTTGAGCACATCTCCTGTCTCACCACTTCCTTCAGCTGCTTCTTCAACCTCTTCCACTTGCTCTACTTCCTCAGTAGCAACAGCCTTTTCCGGAGTTACAAGATTTCTTCCTGGAGTCTCAGGTAGAGATTCCAGAGAAAAAGATCTCGGAACGGGAATGGTTGCTGAAACCATTTCATTAAACTTCAACAAATCTTGCACAGCCTCAGCTTCTGACAACTTCTTCTTCAGCTTCTTTTCCTTAGCTTGCTTCTCAAGCTCATCAGCAGCCTTTTCTTTCAGAGCCTTAGCCTCTGCAGGATCCAATCCGAACTGCGGATCTCCTTCCTTCCTCTTTTCCTTGTCAGCTCTCCACTTCGCTGCAACCTCATCAGTATATGTCTTCTTCTTCTTAGGCTTAGGAGGTGCAGAATGGACTTCCTTAGACTTGGGTTCCTCAGCTTCACCTACCACTTCTTTCTGCTTCCTCTTCCTTACCGGCTTTGATGATTCCGGATCAGCCACTTTCGGAGTCACTTCTGCTTGAGGCGGTAGATCAATGAATTTCCCTGACTCCTTGTTAAAAGCTATATTCATCCTTTTAAGAGTTGCATCACTGAGCAACATGATCTTGCAAACTTTCAGCTTAGAACTACAAGCAACCTTGAAGGATTCTAGGCACCGAACTATCAGCTTCGACAATATTGCCGGGTACATCACTATCTGAGCTCTCAGATTCCCCTTCTTCAAATTATCAATGTTGAGAAGAATATGCTTCATCAGGTTGAACTTTCTTAGATTTATCAGGAAATCCAAGATGTATATCTCACTCTTCTTCAAGCTGTCTTTGTCTCCTTTTCTCGGTACAATAAGCCCTTGCACCCATAACTCCAGAATCCGGAAGTTTGTAGATAGGGTTGCAATTTTCGGAGCCTTATCATCATCTAATCCGAGAATTTCTAAGGCTTTCTCCTTGTTGAAACTACCCAAGGAGTCTGGCAGAACATGCGAGATAAACTCAGCTTCCCCTTCATAACTCAGCCCTACCAAGCTTGCAGCCTTGGTGTAAGATAGCTTATATGTCTTGCCATACGATTTGAAGGAAAACTTCTCTCTATTATCTTCCACGAAGAAAGCAACTGTCTCATAAAACTCGACAAGCAAATCAGAGTAGACTTCATCTTGGTTGCCGGTTTTTGATATTGCAACATCCTCCCAGCCATTCAGCTTGATATTCTTCGAAATGATAGAATCATAGTTGCTGAAGAAATTCGGATGAACTAACCGCTCTCTGTAGACTAACCACTGAGAAATGGGCTTAGTTGAAGACATCTCTTGAGAATCTAACTCTGCAGACATTCGGATCTGAAATCTCTGAGAAGTTCGGAACTGAGAAGACTGAAGTTCGGAACTGGAAAACTGTAGTTCGGAACGGCCTTAAATCGGAGAGTCAGAGCTTCAGCACGCAAAAGCTTGGAATCGATGTGGGACGAGAAAATAGGATCCCCTTTATATAGGCATTGGGATGACGGTTCAACTTCCTCGGTTGATCTGACGGTTTAGAATGATCTGAGATCAGATCTAACGGTTGAAATCTTGAATCCGATCTTTTTGAGGTTTTATTAAAATAAAGAATTAAGAAATCCAAAAACCAAAAACAAACTATAAGAAATTGCCAGCAAGTAAAATATGATTACGAAAACTTCAGTAAGGAAATCATACCTTTCGGATTAGCTTAGGAAAGTTATTCGTAATGGGTAATATAAAGACGACTACGAAAAATTCAATACGAAAAACTAAGTACGAAAACTTTGATACAAAAAAAATCAATACGAAAAAAATAAATACGAAAAAGTCAATACAAAAGACCCAGTACGAAAGTTCCGTTATGAAAATACCAGTACGAAAGTTTTCCATTCCGGAAATTTTCAATACGAATACTTCCATTCCAGAAGTATTCTGTGCGAAAATATCCTTGCTGGTAAATTGTTGTTCCGGAAATTCCATTCCGGAAATTTTCGTTCCGAAAAGTTTGAAAACAAAATTTGAAAAACTTTGTTAGATAAACAAACAAATGTACTCCCCCTATGAAAAGGAGTTTATTACTGTAAGGAGATTTTTCAACAGAAAGTTAATTGGAGAAGATTACCTTACGGTTATCATTCCTAACTTCTGTTTAATATATTCAAATCTATCAGAAGGTAAAGATTTTGTGAAAATATCAGCAAGTTGATCTTGCGTTCCGATAAAATGAAGAATAATATCTCCTTTAAGTGTGTGATCCCTATGAAAGTGATGCCTAATATCTATGTGTTTTGCACGAGAGTGATGTGCAGGGTTTTTACTTAGGGCAATGGCACTTGTGTTATCACACAAAATTTGAGTTTTAGTAAAACTCAAGCCATAGTCTGTGAGTGTGTGTTGCATCCACAACACTTGTGCACAACAACTTCCAGCTGCTACATATTCAGCTTCAGCAGTGGAGAGTGCAACAGAATGTTGCTTCTTGCATGACCAAGAAACTAATGAATCTCCTAAGAAATGACAAGTTCCGGATGTACTTTTCCTATCCACTCTACATCCACCAAAGTCAGCATCAGAAAAGCTTTTTAGAACAAAATCATTTCCAGAAGTATAAAATAATCCTAGATCCATGGTTCCCTTAAAGTAGCGAAAAATTCTTTTTACTGCCTTTAAGTGAGATTCCTTAGGATTGGATTGATATCTTGCACATAAGCATACTGAAAACATTAAGTCTGGTCGACTAGCTGTTAAGTAAAGTAGACTTCCGATCATACCTCTAAAAGATGTTTGATCTACTGGTTTCCCAGCTTCATCAAGATCTAAAGAGTTTGAAGTACCAATGGGAGTACTTATACTCTTAGTGTTGTCATAACCATACTTTTTAAGAAGATCTTTAATATACTTATGTTGGGATATGTAGGTTCCTTCTGGTTTTTGAGAAATTTGAAAACCAAGGAAAAATGTTAACTCACCCATCATACTCATTTCAAACTCAGATTTCATTAGACTAGCAAAAGAGTCAGTCAAAGATTGCTGAGTTGAACCAAATATAATGTCATCAACATAAATTTGAACAATCAAAACATTTTTCTTATCTTTCTTTATAAAAAGGGTTGGATCTGCATTTCCCTTAACATAGTTATTTTGAAGCAAAAATTCAGTAAGTCTATCATACCATGCTCGTGGGGCTTGTTTAAGGCCATACAAAGCTTTGGTAAGTCTAAAAACATGATCTGGATATTTTGTATCTTCAAAGCCAGGAGGTTGTTCAACAAAAACTTCCTCTTGAACATAACCGTTAAGAAAAGCACATTTCACATCCATTTGGAAAAGTTTGAAATTAAAGAATGCTGCAAAGGCAAGTAGAATACGGATAGATTCAAGTCTAGCTACTGGAGCATAGGTTTCTTCATAGTCTATTCCTTCTTACTGATTATAGCCTTTAGCAACAAGTCTAGCTTTATTTCTAACAATGACTCCATTTTCATCACATTTATTTCTGAAAACCCATTTTACTCCAATAACAGAAGTTTCCTTAGGTCTCTCAACCAAGGTCCAGACTTTATTCCTTTCGAATTCATTTAGTTCATCTTGCATTGCTTTGATCCAATCATCATCTCCTAAAGCTTCATCAGTGCTTTTAGGCTCTAATTGGGAAAGAAATGCTAGATGTTCTACTTCATTTCTTAAGGAACTTCTAGTCCTTACAGGTTGATTTACATCACCAATGATACTATCACTGGGATGATTCTTAAGAAACACCTGATTTGGGTTTTGTAAAACCTGTTCATCAACATAAGGTAGAAAGTCTTCTGGGGTAAATGTTTCAGAATTATCTTCTAGAACAATTTCCTTATCAGAAGGTTCTTCTATCAACGGTTGATAATCAGTTTTTGAAAACACATCCGAAGATGTAGGTTGGGAAGTTTTAAAAACAAAAGGATCTGATTCATCAAATTTTACATGTACTGTTTCCTCAACAGTACAAGTATTTTTATTAAAAACTCTATAAGCCTTAGAGGTTGTGGAATAACCTAAGAAAATTCCTTCATCAGATTTTGGCGCGAATTTATGTAAGTTATCTTTAGTATTCAAAATGAATACTTTGCAACCAAAAACCTTGAAGTAGGAAAGTCTTGGTTTTCTACCATTCCATAACTCATAAGGAGTTTTATTAAGAAAAGGTCTAATCAAAACTCGATTTATAGTATAACAAGCAGTACTTACAGCTTCAGCCCAGAAATGTCTAGCAATAGAATATTCACTCAACATGGTTCTAGTTATCTCTTGAAGAATTCTATTTCTTCTTTCAACTACACCATTTTGTTGAGGAGTTCTAGGTGCTGAAAAGTTGTGAGTAATACCTTTCTTACTACAAAAAGTTTCAAAATCTGAATTTTGAAATTCTCCTCCATGATCACTATGAATAGTTTTCAATGGAAGGTTTTTCTCATTTTTAACTTGGGCTCTAAAACTTTTGAAATAAGAAAAAGCTTCAGATTTCCTTGCTAGAAAATAGACCCATGTAAATCTAGTGTAATCATCAACAAGAACAAACACATAGTATTTGCCTCCAATGCTTCCAGTTTGTGTTGGACCAAAAAGATCCATGTGCACTAACTGTAATGCATCGGTTGTTGAGACTTCACCGATTGACTTAAAACTAGATTTATGTTTCTTGCCATATTGACAAGGATCACAAACTTTAGAAGAATCAAATCTAAGCTCCGGTAGATCCTTAACAAGTTTCTTCTTAGAGAGTTTACATAGGTTTCTAAGATTACAGTGTCCTAATCTTCTATGCCATAACCAAGAGTGATCTTCCATTGCACTTAGGCAAGGTAAATCTTGGCTTCTTAGGTCTTCTAAGTTTAAGGTGTAAACATTCTCTTGCCTATTGGCTGAGAGAAAAAATTCTTCCTTGGAATTGTGAACTAAGCATTTATCATTCCTAAAATTCACAAGGTAACCTTCATCACATAACTGACTTATGCTTATGAGGTTGTGCTTAAGACCTTTAACAAAAAGAACATTTGAAATCAAAGTTTTACCTAAAAGAACAATATTACCAATACCAACAATCTCTCCCTTAGCATTGTCTCCGAAAGTTACCTTTCCTCCTTTCGTTTTGATAATCTTTTCAAAAAAGCTTTTGTTACCAGTCATATGCCGGGAACATCCACTATCCATGTACCAAATATTGTTGCTGGAACTTTCTTTATTTTCCTGAAATTAAGAACAAAGTTAGACTTTCGGAATCCAAACTTGTTTGGATCCGAGATTTCCAGACAATAAAAATTTAGGTATCCACATTTTCTTAGAAAAGTAAGCTTTATGTAAACCTAAGGATTGGGTTTTGTTTAAGGAACAATTTCTTGCCCAGTGTCCACCACATTGACATTTAGTGCAAAATGGGGCACTTTGAGGAACAAAATAATTGTTGCTGAAAACAGGTTTTGCTTGGGTATAACCAAATCCGGATTTATTTCTTAAAGGTCGTATTTGAGAATACATCTTATCAAAATTTTCCTTACCATGGGTAAATTTTGATAAACACTTCTTTAAGGAAAAAATTTCGGACTTGAGTTTTACAACCAAATTTTTATCCTCAAAATCATTAGTTTTTGAACTAGAGTTAGGATCGAAAACTTTTTTATTAGAAATTACGTTTTCTAATTCTTTAGAAAGTTTGTTCTTCTCAGAACTTACTTCCTCAAGATTTTTTGAAATATTTTCAAAATCATCATTTTTCTTATCAAGATCTTTAGAAAGATCTGATATCTCTTTAGTAAGAATAGAATTTCTAGAATTTGCCTTATCGAGTTTCTTGTTGAGTTTGGAATTCTCAATCTCAAGAAGTTCAGCAAACCTAGAGACTTCTTCAAAAGTAGGTAAAGTATTTTCCTCATCAGAAGATGATTCTTCATCAGAAGAGTTATAATACTTACTATCATTCGAATTTAAAGAAACATTGGTCAATGATTCAGCATTTCGTACCTTAGCCATAAGACAATGATTTTCAATAGGTAATCTGGCTATAAGACCATGATTTTTCTGTCCTGAAGATTCATATTCAGAAGATTCATCTGAAGAGTCACCACCACTGGCACTCCAGGTGTCATTAGCCTTCAGAACTTTCTTAGCTTTGGCTTTGTAATACTTCTTCCTGTTCTTTTCTGAATGCCTTTCCTTCCTTTCTTTCTTTCTGAGCATAGGGCAATCAGGTCTAATATGTCCAGCTCTTTTACATTCATAACAGGTAACTTCTCCATCTTTCTTATCTTTCTTGTCCTTCTTCTTATACTTGGATTGAAAGTTTCTTTGCCCAGCTATCTTGTTCATCCTTCGAGCAAGATTGGCTAATTCATTTTCTGAAACTTCACTTTCACTAGATTCGGATTGGAAAATGACTTTCTTATATTTGGATCTGGTTACTCTCTCAGGAGTCTTAGCTTTCATCTGATTAGAAGTTGTAGTAAAAGCAACTGTTCCATTTCCATTCTTCTTCTTGATGTTGTCAGCATCTCTCTTCATTCTGGTCTCATGTTGTAGAAGAGTTCCAAATAATTCATCAAGAGTAATTTGAGTAACCTTCCTGTTCTCATCTATAGCTGTTCTCTTGGATTCCCACTCATTGGGCATAATGTCAATAATCTTGTCCACAAGAGCTTCATCATCTAAACCTTTCTCTCCCATAGATTGTAGACTGTTGACAATTGTCATAAATCTTTGTTGAACTTTACAGATAGGTTCTCCATAAGGAAAATTGAATCCATGATATTCAGCTCTAAGCATAGCTCTCCTAGTCTCAATCACCTTAGAAGTCCCAAAATGTGTAACCTCTAACTTCTTCCATATACAGTTAGCTGCTTCACAAGAAGAAATTTGGCTATATATATTTCTAGTCATTGAACATAATAAAGTATTGCGTACCTTATAATTGAGTTGATATTCTTGCTTTTCCTGGTTAGTAAAGGTTCTGACTTCCTTGTCAGGAATTTTATAGTCACCAGTAAGCATCACAAAGTTATCTACTCCAGTATTGATAACAAAAGTCTTCATACGATCTCTCCAGTATTCATAATCATTACCATCAAAGATTGGTGGTCTTGTAGGATTCAGATTGTCAATAGATCCAACGTTCATTCCTGCCATACTAAAAAATAACTTGGATACAAACTTGTTAGTAGCAAAGATTAGTAATCAATAAGTTCGGAATGGGAAAAATTCGGAATGGATAATTCGGAATGACAAATTTCGGAATAAAAAAAATGAGCAAGAAAAACTTGTATGTGAGTACAAGTATTTCAGTAACCTTGGCTCTGATACAAAATGTAAGAATGGTATAGAGTAAGAGGTTTCCAACCTTTGATACCAATTGTAGGATCGAAATATGATATGAGATACTCAATATACAAGAGGGGGGGTGAATTGTATACTTTAAAAATTCCTTTGGAACCTTTAAAGTTAGTTATGAATAACTAAAGTTTCCTTAAGAAAAGGAAAGAACTAAGTTTAACAAAGTTAAACTAAGTAGATTCACAACACCTCTAACACCGAACTGAACTTGGAAAGAGATTCCAAAAGCAGATTCCGGAAATATGGTTCCGGAACTTGAAACTTAACAAAAGTTACAATATAAGATTCTACCTTAAAGCGTATAGAATCTAAACTAGTCAGAGTAAGTAAGGAAGTATAGGAAAGTTATACTTTCCTTAAGATACAAATTGCAGCGGAATAAAGACAAGTAGTAAAACTACTAGTAACAAGATAATAGTCTTTTAACCCAAAGAGAAGGGTATCCAACAACCTTGGATAAAGGTCCCTTGATTTATACTTTCAAGCAAGTCTGTCTTACCCACACCAGGGTAAGCCCTCGATACAAAGATCGGTGTCTCTGTCTTGCTATCCCTGCAAGCCCTCAACTTCAAGGTAGTTGGCAACCTCTGTCTTCCTCAGTAAGGAAGTCCTCGATCTTTAAGGTAGTCGGCAACCTCTGTCTTTCTCAGCAAGAAAGCCCTCGATCTTTAAGGTAGTCGGCACCTCTGTCTTCCTATCCCCGGAAGCCCTCGAATGTAATCACCAACATTCGGAGTCGCACGAAACTTTGAGAGTTAATAAGAGACTCTCTCTCTAGAAATCACTTCAACAGCATGTAAGCACTATTTCAGCAATCGGCATATGCATCAGCATTCATCAGCTACGAGCTCTTTCAAATGAGCTCCTATTTATAGGTGAGGTCGGCTCCTTCTCCAACGGTCATATTTCCCTTAAAGTTCGGAGGGACCTGTACACGTGTCACTTAGACAACGGTTAGTTTATAACAAAATGGACGACATCGTTTTATAACAAAACAAGTGTAACAGAAAGCACGACATCGTTTTAAACGTTAACATAAAAGTTCGGAATAGAAATTTTGGAGTGAAGGTTCGGAGTGAATAAATTCAGAGTGTATAAAACAATGATAATCAGATTCTGTTTAATAGGTGAATTCGGAATGAGAATTCGGAGTAGGAATTCGGAATAGGAATTCGTCATCAGAAATCGTAATGAGAATTCATCATTAGAATTCGTAATGAGAATTCGTCATCAGAATTCGTAATGAGAATTCTTAATTGGAATTCGTAATGAGAATTCTTCATTGGAATTCGTAATGAGAATTCTTCTTCAGAATTCGTAATGAGAATTCGGAATGGGATTTCTTCATTAGAATTTGTAATGAGAATTCTTCTTAAGAATTCGTATCCTGAATCTGGAATAGAACTAAGTCAGAATTCATATCCGGAATTCGGAATGAAACTTCCTTATAGTTCTTGTCCAGAACCGAATCCTAAAAACAGAATGCTTTTTATCAGTTTTAATGATTCCGAGAAAGTGAATCCGAATTTCATACTTAAGAAAAATATGAAAGAAAATATGATAAGGATAATTTTTCTTATAAAAGCGATTTTCCTTAAGAAAGCAATTTTCCTTATAAAAGCAATTTTCCTTAAGAAAGCATTTTTCCTTACAAAAGCGATTTTCCTTAAAGATAAGGTGTTTGTGATTTTCAAAACAAGAAGGAATGGAAAAGTCATAAGGAAAACCTTATTGACTCAACACATGTTTTATTTTTAAAGAGTGTGTCTGAATTAATGTGTGAAACTACACTAATATAAAACATTTTCTAATCCATTATGGGTTCCCCTATATTTTTTGTCTCAAATACAAAATATTTTGAGGTTCATATTGATAATTTAGAAACTATGGCACTACGAGATCATTATTCCCTGCCACTGTAAGGTGTCATCATACCTTAATTGATATATTGATTTCAGGATAAAAATGTGTATTTCGTAGGCATTATGTCTCGTTTGGCGAGTTAGGGGGCCTTGGTTCATTCACTAAGTAAAATAGATGTAGACGCAAGTTCTATTCGGTGATCAAAAATTTATAAATGAAAATAGGATGAGAAACGAAGAAAGGTGAAGTGGTAACGTAATCCCAGATCATTCAAAGGTCACGTTTTCAAATAAATGATTCCCCTGTAAATGATAACAAAATTTGATGCATTAGGAATTTAATTTTAAACCCTGTACACTATAAAAAAAGTGACTCTAGCGGCGGTTTTTTAGCAGCGGTTCTGAGAACATCCGCTAAACCGTCTTTAAAAATGGTTTCAGGGCGTTTTATAATAAACCACCGTGAAACATTTTCTTAAAACGCTGACCCTTCTCCCCCCCACCTCGACCCCCTTCTCACCCCGTGACCCTACTTCCTTCGTGACCCCGGCCCCTCGCGACCTCGGCGACCCCGCGACTTCAGCGACCCCGCTTCCCCCGGCGACCCCGCTTCCCCCGCCACCCCGTGACCCCGACGACCTATACGAACCCTAAGGTTTGAAATAAGTTTTTTTGAATGTTTTCTAAACCGAATTTCATTGCCAACCCAGGTTGGGTTCTTGAATAATCGAGTCATGATAGAGTTATTATAGTAAATTACTAATGATATTTTGGTTGTTTTATTAAAACTAGGGTAGTGGTGTTAGAGGTATTAGAGTTTAGCCTTATTGGATATATAATCCAGTATATGTTATGAAAGTCGATTCATTCCCAGGTAAGGACACTAATTATATATTTTCTAACATGGGTACTTATATCATTAATTGTATAATACTATTGGATCAGTGAAAGCATTATATAGTGATCAGGATTTTATTTATGTGATTGTTTTCATGTGATAAATGAATTACCATGACATGGATTGTCTTGGAATTCCAATGATATATTCTAAATGGTTTTTATTATTCTATTTTGAACCTATTGATATTTTTTTCTTTTATATTTTATATTTTTTCTTGTAGAAAACATCTATGTGAATTTATGACCTGAACACGACTAGGTTTACAACTATATAAGTGCCACTCTTGATTCATCATGAAGATGATGAGAAATGTTTCAAGGTAAATGAGTATGACGGGGATCTACTTATTTCCAAGTTAGGAAATTATCTCTATGTAGATTCAATTTCCAAGACATAGATGATAATTTAAGATTATTTTTTTACACATCATTATAATAAATTCATATATTCTAAAAAATTTCCTTATATAAGTGTAGGTTTGTTAAATCACACTACCTACTTTCTTATCGATATATATTCATCAATTTTAATAAAATGATATTTATTTTCTTACTCATTATTGGATTAATATTTTAAGTGATTCCTTAATGATAAATAAATGTGATATTGAAAAATTGTTTCAATATTATATTGGAATGTTGTGACTTTTCGGGGATCACATGGAGATGTTTTGAGTTGAGAATATGGTTGTGACTTTTTTGGGAAATTATATTGTGATATAGTTCTACTAGGTTTATTTTTTATTTAAATTTTATTTTTATTATCTTTCTCTATATGTTATCCAAACTAGATTATTTTTCATTAATATGTATAGTCTTGGATGAAAGTAATCACTTTCATTGAATATGTATCTTTGTATTTTTCATTATTTTTTTAAATGGATAACCTATTTATTTATAATACCTACTTGACTATAATGAAATATGACACTTAGGTATGGAGTTCCTTATACCTCTGATACTCGATCATGGAGTCCATAAAACATGTGTTACTCAAGCATAGTATCCCTTTACTTTGAATAAATTTCTTTTGTGTGTTGAAGTGAATTGTAAAGAATTCATTCTAACTTATTGAAGTGGTTTTGATGAAAATAATTCTTCCAAGTTCCTGAATATAATGTTTAGAGAGAATTACTTCTGGGATATATTTCCGCCTATGTGATTCTGATTATCTTATTATGTTTTCCAGGATGATAGTACCAACACCCCACATTTCTTCTCCAAATTCCCAACATGATTGTACTATGGAGCTCAAAACACCAAGCCCAAACACATAAACTATTCTTCAAATACCCTGTTTTGATCCCCAAACCACATGAGACGCATATTGAACGACATTTCTGATGTGGTCTCCACCTTAAAACATCAATTTTTATACAACAAAACTAGTAAGTCCTTCTCTAGATGAATTATACCAAAGGCGCTCAATCCCACCCAACAATGTGCTATCATATCCCGAACATGATGCCTTTAAACTCTAGGAATAACAAAAATATTCAATGCCCACACCAAAGTTTAAATATGACTCTTAGTTTAGCTCCATGGTCAGATCCTCGATCATCCCATTTAACCATAATTCTCCACTCATGAGCACTAACACCTGTATGATCCAAATCACCCTCAACTCACACCACAACTCTTTTTTATATGAATACACCAAAGAGGAGGTCTAGGAATTAAATATACACAAGGTTCGTAGAACCTCAAAACCTATTCCACCAAGTTATTTCATCATGCATCTCTGTGAACACCACCACTTATCATGACTCAAGACTACCATCCCTCACGTGGTTCTTGTCACTCCAAATTAACAATTTGTTGAGTTTTGTAATCATAATAAGGTTTTACCTAAACATTGTTTATAATAGATTTATTCGATATTGGAGTTTTATATGAAGACTCTACAGAGAACTTAGGTTGGGGTTATTCCAAATTAACAATGTTCTTTGGTTTTCATACTAAAGTAGCTACCAAGTTGTTAGCACACTGTTTCTCTTTCCCAAAGAAACTTCCCCTATCCCAAACACTAGAGGGTTCATATCTAACTAAGGGGCTCATCATTATTATATTATGTTTCTTTAATCTTATACTATTGTATATATGAATCTCTTTCTATATTTAGTAGTAACAATGTGTTTTAATTTCTTTTATTGTGTAGGCACATTGTGATATACGTGGATAAAATCTAGATCACATTACCGAGGAACACCCCTCAGTATGTTAAGGGTTTGAATGAGTTTTTAGATTTTGAAATTTCTAATCGATCCGTTGAAGGGAGAATAAAATGTCCATGTCCTAAATGTAAATTTAGAACATGGTTGAAGTGAGATGACATTTATGAACATTTAATACTGAAGCAATTCCCTGGTCAATATTTTTGTTGGATTTGGCATGGAGAATCGAACGTTATAGAAAGATTGATCACTAATGCTAATCCATAGAATGAGGTCCCAAGTTCATCAAAAATATAAAATGAAATACAAAACCTCATAAATTATGCATTCAACACTACAAGACACCACTATCATCATCAAAACATTTTAGAACAGCCATAAGAGGGTGCTACAAATTGCAACGTGGCAAGTGATGTTTTTGAGACTGTAACACAGGCAGAACAAGATTGTAACATATCATTGAATCCTCCTCTTGATTATATGGAGCCAAATGTAAGATAAAACTTCAGTGAGGAAAATGCGTTTCATGAGTTAGTTGACGATGGAAATCAAGAGTTGTATAGTGGGTGTTTGAAATATTCAAATCTTTTATTTCTGCTGAAGTTGAAACATATCAAATGACTATGTGGAATTACAAATAAGTCAATGTCCATGATATTTTAATTTATTCGTGATGCATTTCTGGAAGCCAAAATCCCAGAATCTTTTTATGATATGAAAAAAGTTGTTAACAATCTTGGTTTGAATTATACAAAAATACATGTGTGTCCCAATGATTGGATTCTTTATTGAGGAGAGGATTCAAGTAGAGAGAATGGAGAGAAATGGTATTCTTCTAGATGGCAGGAAAAAGGTGATATTGGAAGTCTGAATGAACATAATTTCATGGAGAAGAAGAAAAGGAACACACCTTTAAAGGTTTTGCGTTACATTCTATTGAAGCATCGATGGAAAAGATTATTCATGTCATCGAAAACCGGTGAATACACAAAGTGGCATTCTGTAGATAATAACAATGATGGGTTAATGAGACATCCATGAGATTCCAAATCATGGAAGACATTTGATTAATTACATCTAGATTTCATAGATGATCCTATGAATGTTCGTTTGGGATTGGCTGCCGATGGATTCAACCCATTTGGGACTTCGAGTACAAGTTATAGCATTTTTCCAGTTGTTTTGATCCCTTATAATCTGCCTCCGTAGATGTGTATGAAACAACCATATTTTATCCTTTCGATGATTATTCGTTGAAAAACAATTCCTAGAAATGATATCGATTTATACTTTCAGCCTTTTATTGATGAATTGCAGGAGTTATGGAGAAACAGTGTTGAGACAGTTGATTCTTCTTCTAAAACAATGTTCAAAATGCATGCTTCTTTAATGTGGACCATTAGTGACTTCCATGGGATTGGGAATTTATCTGGTTGGAAAAATTGCATGGGTTTGTCTTGTCCCATTTTTAGCTTTGATTTTGAGCCCAAACGGCTACCTCACAGTAAAAAATGGTGCTTCTTGTGTCATTGAAGATTTATCGATGAATCTCATAGATTTCGGCTGAACAGATAAAACTTTAATGGTTCAGTTGATCGTAGACCACCTCCAAATTTGTTAACTGGTTCTGAAATATTGACATAGCTTGAATAGTTTGAAACAGAATTTGGGATGGTTCATCATTTGAATGATACTGGAAAATAGGTCTGAAGTGCATCGTCAAGCGAAATCGGAACGCAAAAATGGAAGGAAAAAAAGTATATTCTTCAAACTTCCATACTGGGAATTTAATTTGTTGCGGCATAATATTGATGTGATGAATATTGAGATGAATGTCTGTGAAAATTTGATTTTCACATTGCTTAATGATCATGGAATGTCGAAGGATCATGGCAATGCTCGCAAAGACTTACAAGCAATGAACATGAAACACTATCTCTGGCCAGATGAGAATGAAAAGTATCCTTCGGAAATTTTTTCAATGAAAAATAGGGATAAAGATACATTCCTTCAAATTTTAAAGAATTTTAAGGTATCGTATGGGTATTCAAGTAACATCTTGACATGTGTTGACTAGATGATTCGTAAGTTACAAGGATTGAAAGTCATGATTCACATTTTTTGTTACAATAAATACTACCATTGGCATTGCATACATTTTTACCTGAAAAAATTATTGTTGTTGTACTCCAATTCTGCACAATTTTTAGACGACTATGTGAGAAATCTCTACATCCATTTTAGCCTGACAACCTCTAGAAGAGATTTTTATTGACCCTTTGTGCAATGAATATGATCTTTCCTCTGTCATTTTTTACTGTATTGATGCATTTAATAGTGCATTTGGTTGAGGAAGCAAAATTAGGAGGCCTCATTCATTATCGATGGCTGTATCCAATTGAGAGGTACTTTATTTATATGTTTTTCAGTTAAGTAAAATATTTTGGGTAATTATGTAAATGCATAATTATTATTATTTTATTTCACAGATAACCTAGGCATTTGAAATCATACGTGAGAAATAAAGCTCAACCAGAAGGCTCTATTGGTGAAGGCTATTTGGCTGAGGAGTGTCTTATCTTTTGTTCTTGATACTTGGATGATATTGAGACAAGATTTAATTGGGTTGGACATGTTGACGACACATCGACTCAATCTCAAATACATCAGAAATCCAAAATATTTCCTGCTATTGGCCGATCAATTGGGAGGACCTCAAATGTTACACTGACTGAATTAAAATTATTACAGGCACATAGGTATGTGCTGCTGAATAGTGAAATTGCAGATCCATTTATTGAAGAGTTGAGGATACAAACAAAGAGACGAATGAGAGGACAAATATGAAATGAGAAAGATATAATGATATCTATTAATAATGATATTTTAGAATGGTTTTCACGATGTGTAAGTTCATAAATATTGAAATAAATACGAATATTAGTTTTACACATACAATTTTAAATCTAATGGAGTATATTTCTTTTTTCAGATCATGAATACTAATACTCATGAAAAGGTGTCAGAAGATTTGAAGTTTCTTGTTAGAGGTCCTCTAAATCATGTTTTAAAGTTTGACGCTTATAATGTGAATGGATTTAGATTTCGTACAGTCGATCGAGAAGTGGGTTTAAAAACACAGAATAGTGGTATATTTACATTTTCTGAAGTAGAATACTATGGAAAGATGGATGATATTATTGAATTAAACTACCATAGTCATTTTTCTGTTGTTTTATTCAAATGCAAATGGTTCGATATTATAAGAGGTGTTAAAAGTGATTCCTTTCTATTTACTTATGTGAACTTCTCTCACTTGATGGATGTTGGTGATCCTGAACTGCATGATCCATATATCTTAGCATCGCTAGGAAAAATGGTATATTATGTTACTGATGTTTTCGATGAAGGGTGGAGTGTAGTTTCTCATGTAACACAAAGAGATTTGTATGATATGGGCGATGAAGTAGAAAATTTGACCTCTGAAATTGAATTTAATCAACAACAGGAAGCCGAATTATTTGTCCATCATGATATTAAAAATAATATTCTACCAAGGATGAGTGAAGTGGATGAAGCAATGGAGTAGGAAACCGACATGATTGAATGGGAAAATGATTGTATGTAAAAAAAATTATTTATTCAGCAACCACTTGTTTCATTTCTTCAGTCATTCATTATAACTGGTACATATATTTTATTTGTTAGTACTAGGCATCTATTATCATTTTTAATTTATTTTTCTGCATAATTTTTTTGAAATATATATTCTGAACATAATTTTATTTGATTAAATGACATGAATGCCAAGGAGGAAGCGATACACTATTTCATCTTGTTCTGCGATCTGGCTCCCTCCCCACGACATCTGAGGCACTAGATACCTACACCCCTACACCATCTCCCCCTGCACCATCCCTCACACCATCTCTGGATGTCCCATTAGATGCTGAGTCATCGACTCCCCCTTCAGGAGCCTCAGTAATGGGGCAGCGACACTTCCTTTCTAGTTCATCAGGGGAATACTGGAGTGTCACTGCCATAGGTACAAATTTTAATTAAATAAATTTATTGCATTTTGTTTATAATAATTTTTTTATACTTTAAGATGAAAAAAATGAAAATGTGGAGAAAAACATAAAAAGTTTAGATGTTTGGAATATGACTAGTGAGAAGATAGTCAAGCCATTTGATTCTTATAGGGTCCTACAGATGAAACTGCGGGGTTACTTGTCCAGATTCTTGTCTAGCTGACAACGGAGCCCATTTACCTTACTATTTATTATGATGATTGGATACATATGCCTCCAAGCTGTAAAAATAATGTTTTTTATTCTCAAATAAAGTTAAATTTATTACATTATGGTTTAATTGAATGTCATGTTTCTAATATGTTCAAAATGAATTTCTGTATACAGATGTTCTTCCACTTTACAGTTGTTGATGTGATAGCACATAAGTGGATGTTGAAAAATCTTGGTAATAAATTGAATGATTTCAAATGGAGATTGTTGTGTGATGTCAACGATACTTCATTGACCATGCAACAAATGTTAGAGAAGCTACCCAGTGGGGTACCGAAATCACAGTGGAAGGTTTTTATTGACACCGTGATGAGAAGCGGATGGTATTGAAATATATATTATTATGTTATCCTCATTTTACATTTATACATGTATATGAAGATGAAATGACATTAAATAAATTAATATTAAATTGCATTTTATTTATTTCAGGATCTCTCAGGACAGAATGCATCAAACCGGGCTAAGCAAGTCATCCTTTCAATACTTTTGCTGTTCCATTTTAGAAAACTAATCAAAATACTCTTATTTAAGTTTACATTTATAATATGTTCTTATATATATTTTTTTTTTGCAATTTATAATTGAATATTTGTGTTTTTAGCATTTATTTAAATGGTTTTATTCTGGATAAGGTTCCCCTAAAGATTGGAGATGGGCCGTGGTATCAGGATGGCCAGGAGTGGGCGGTTGCAAGTAGTAGGCACCGATACGTAGTATGGAAACCTACTGAAACCTCATATACTCAAACAACTAGAGGTTGATGATGCTTCCAGATTTTAGTAACCTAATGGTTATAGTTACAATAATAATGTATTGAATTCACTCCGTTCAATGGATTCAGAACCTTGACCCCAAAAAATGATCCCGACATTAATGACTCAATAATCAAGTATTGTATTTTTTTAATAAATTTTCAATTTTTTATTCTAACATGTTCCCTCATTAGCATATATCAAACTATCACATACATTTTCATTGGATACAAAACTGGATCAAGCTACCAAATTTGATACTAACAACTTCTTTTAATTCTATTAGGTAGATATTGTAGTGTTTCTGCATTGCAGATGATATAGCCTTGGGATTATGGAATCAAGCAGAGGAGCCATAGTTTCACACATGCTATTGCAGGTACTGTCTTTATTTAATTTATTGAGGAAGAAAAAGAAGTAATTGAGGGATTTCATCAATGAAATTTAAAAGTTATGTTTCTTATTTTCCCATTATATTTATTGAAATTTATGCATTTTATTCGTAACCAATAAATTAACAAGGATGTTGTGGAATGGTCTACATTTGATTCCACCAAGTATTCAATTTTTGTTGACGTGAGTTTGATTGAGAAACTGATGATAACATCAGAAACATGGTATAAAATAATTTTGAAAAAAGGTAACTTCATTACTCAAATGTCCCATACACAAAAACATTATTGATTTTCCTGATCCCCCCCCCCCCCGATCTGTTCATTTGTTATTTTACATTATTTTCTACATGCGATATTCTAAGGGATGGTAGAGAACCGAGTATTCAATCAAATACAATTCATTCTGATCACATAAAATTTCTTCTCAGTCATTTCTACTGGGTTTTCCTTTTAAATTTCTCATAATAGTCCATCTTTATAACCTTATTATATAGGATCATTAGTGCAGTGAATTTTAAAAACTAAGTATTACCATTGACTAATACAAGGTAATAATTTTTGTACTTATTCTATTTGAATTTATTAGAATACATATACCACATTACATTAATATTCATTTTATACTTTTGTTATAGGAACATGACAACACTGGATGTTTAGGAGTCAGCTACAATAGTGACAATGTATTTTTGACAACAACTATAAATATTTAATTTACTTAGGTAGATATTTTATTTTTTTAATTATCTTTTATTTTCAATACATCATTGGAGTTGACAATAATTATTTTTTCCAGCTCCATTTATAGTGTATGATTAAAACACACTACATTGGTTCTTCTCTTCGACCAATTTGTAAACATCAAATTTCTACTCCAATGTTTACACTTCTCACGAATTTTTTCAACATATTGATTAAATTCAATAATAAATGTAGAAAAATGTTCGGTGAGTTTGATGGTGTTGATGATGTTCAAAGAATTGATACAATGAATCGAGGCTCTATGACAACAAAAATCCATGTCAGTGAACTTCATCCTCATTTAAAAGTAATGTTAAAAAATATATAGATAAACCTGACTGAAATTTGGCGATGTAATTGAAATGTTTTTTAAAAACATTGTTGAATATGTTATTTTCAAATTACCTTATTCATTTTTACTTCTAGTTTTAACTCTACTTTTAATAATGTCAACACAAATCGTTTTAGAACACATATAAGACAAAAATTGATCCCTTTTGATGAGTATAGACTATATAGTGAATATTTTACCAAATTAATTTATTATCAACTATGTCTAACTACTGTAGAGAATGATATTTCTATCATCCAACACCCAGATGTGTTAGTCCACTATAGAAATGAAGAAATACACTAATATCAGGAGATTACAAACCAAAAATGATAAAAGGGGTTTGTCTACAAATGGCACACCATCTTCTCTTAAAAACATTAGTTTCTTTTAGATTTTCCACCCATATTTTTGCTAATGTAATTTTTTTTTGATTCCTTGATTTCAAAACAAGATCAATTCTGTTACTTTGGAAATTTCAATTTTATTCTTTCATTTTTTTTATTAATTTTTCTTATTTTACATGTATGATACGTCCTGTTTTTATTCTTGTTGATAAAAAAATATCATTTATTTTCAAGTATAATTTATGATTACTAATATTTTTATGAAGTTTAAGAATGTTCTACAAATATTCCAATATTATGTATCTCTAAACTTGTATTTTTAACATAATTTTAAATAATTTTCATTACTAAATTATCAATCTACTAATAAAATTTAAAAATTAAATTTCATTTATAGCAGTATGCATATGCATGGGTGAGGTACTAGTTTTATCCTATTACCATAATATTTTATAGTTTTAATGAATTTATTTTCATTATAGTAGTTTATAGTTTTTTAGTGATCAACATTTATCATAAAATGTTCTCTATGACAGTCCATCAAAACATCTTAGAGTGATTTCTCTTCCATATCAACATTTTTGTATCCAAAAAATATCACCCCATTCAAAAGCATATTTTTTGTCGTTACCAACTCATTTTCATTAACATATTTTAAAAGGATATTTTATTAACACTATTTATAATGTGGGTTTCCTAAAATGTAATTTTAAAGTATCAACCTTTAACTTTCGAAGTTCAATTTTGAATTACGTGGATGAAATTTTGTTTAGGGGGGATAATGATAGAAGTAATGTCTCAGAATTTCTGTATAATTTTTTTAATTATATTGAATTATTTCGCGACCACAAAATATGATTGTGTGCGATTCCGAGGCCCGAAGTGCCTGAAATGATCTGTTGACGTTTGGTTATATTTTAATTAGCGTGCATAAGTCGTTTTCTAGAAATAGTGGAATTAATCTAAATTGTAACTCGGATCAGAAATCTGAGGGCACTGTTCTGTTCAGGATGGTTGGTTTACCCTATGTACGACTTAAGTTTAGTTGGCACGAGCCTCGTGTGAGAAACCCAAAATTGGCATAATAGTGTATAAAATAATTAAATAAATTATTTTATTTTTGTAATGCTTTTAACTCACAAACGGTAACTGGGCTTGAATATATGAGACCACCGCTGAACTTGTAAGGGTATTCTCTCTTTAGGAAGATACTAGCATTGGTCGGCACGGGCCGCCATTAAAATTTATTTACTAGCCGTAAATAAAATAATTTAGTGACAATTATTTTATTGTAAAATACATAACATCTAACCGGTAACTCGGATTGAAAATATGAGAGTACATTTGGGCTTGTTGGAGCATTTTTCACCCAGATGGAGCCTAACCTTGATCGGTGTAGGTCAAGGGTGACTGTTATAATTTTTCCAAATTTTTTTGGGTACTTTCATTGAACGCACGAATGGAATTATATAAATTTTGAACCGGTGATCGGAATTGAAATATGAGGGCACCGTTGAACTCACAGCGTCGATATTCACATAAGGAGACCTTCACTTCGACCAAAGTAGGTCTATAGAAACTGTTTGTTTTTGGAAATTTTTCATATAATAAATAAAATAAATTTATTATTATATTTTTATTCTAATCCTCCAATGGACGAGTAGTAAGGTGGGACTGATGATGTGTGGAGCCAATAAATGGATTGAAATTTCAATTCTATGTAACCGTACCATTGGGGAATTAGGAAGGTTCATAATTAATGGGCCTCCATTAATCCCATGAACGTTGCACACCCTTCCCATCTCCAATTTATATGGAGCTTGGGGAGAGGAGTTGGCACAGCTTCGCCAAACAATGAAGTGCTGACAAAGTGAAGTGATGCCAAAACATTGGACAACGAAGCTGGTACCAGTGGGAGGTGATGAGCAACATCGATACCCCGAACTGGAGATCGATGAAAGAGTGACGTCGTTAGAGGCTAGTAGTAAGGGATGACGAATGACGAGACTATCACCAACGGGGACGCTCTCCAATGAACTTGAGGTAGGGGGTGTGATTTTGATTAATCTTCATTAATTTTTCTTTTACGTTGAATCTCTCCCCATGAGCCACTTGATACGACTCTAATGCGGGGGGGGGGGGGGGGGGGTGCAGGCCAAATGAACATAGCCGGATCAATCTACAATCCTTGTGATTTTTGTGCGTTCTACGCGATGGAGGAGGACGGTGACCGATGCCAGTGACCGACACTGGTGGGGCTCAGAAACGGTGGCCTGCACTCTAGCTGGCCGAAACAAAGGCAGTGACACAACCGTGCTGCCGGAGGAGTCCTGCAGTCCGTCAGCAACGGTGGAGCATGGGCAGCGGCGAGCAGTGGCTGGCCGCGCGAAGGGGAGGCGGCGCGAGTTCACGCCACCCGGTGGAGATGAACTGTGCCCCTGTGTAGTTGCGGCGAGGTAAGGGAGGTCGGCTCACTGCCGGCGGTCGGTGATGGCGCGACGCACGACCACGCTGTTTGGAGGAGCGGTTGGCCATCCAACCAGCCTATGGCACCTAGCGGACCGCCAAGCGTGGACTGCACCGAGGAATGCACCTCGGGCCGCACTACAGGACCCCACCGTGGGCCATGCCACAGGATTCCATGGTGTGCCGGGCCGCGCTGACGGGGCAGGTCTGGTCGGGTCGGTATGACTGGGTCGGACCATACCCAAACCAACCTCGACTCCTTTTTTCTCTTTTGGCCACATCTTGAGCTATGAGTGTCAGTTTGAGGAACCATCTATGGTGCCAGAAACCTTGGATCGAGATGGTCCTTTTGGATTACTCCACTAGAGTTTTGGATAAAGTTGGAGTACGGTCGGGTTGGATCGAACACAAAATTCGTTTGGGCCCTCGGAGCGGAAATTCTAATTACATACAGACCGGGAGTCAGATTGACACACCTTCTATTGTGTTGGGTCCCTTTTGACCTGAGAGACCATTGGGATACTTTTTCATGGGACTACGTTGTAGTTGGAATATTGACCTATTTCATGAGGAGCGAACCCTCCTGGAATCAAGCGAGCTTAGTGTGGGAACCCTGCAACTGGCTGTAACATGAAGAAAGAATATCGATCATGTGTGGGGTCAGCATCTAGAGATCCTATGTGGTTCGGATCTAGTGTGGGTCGGTGCTCAACGATCCTGTATTGGTTAGTGCATAGCAATCTTTTTTGGGTCCGATCCTGTGTGGGTCAGCGTGGGTTAGTTACCTATTGATCCTGTGTGGGTCAGATCCTGTGTAGGTTAGCAAGGGATAGTTACCTATCGATCCTATGTGGGTAAGATCTAGTGTGGTTCAGCGCGGGTTATTTACCTATTGATCTAGTGTGGGTCAGCAGCAGTGTTTCTTAACATAATAAAATTGTCTAGCCTACGACTAATCATTTGTAATTCTGTACATAAGTTATACCATGTGTGAGTTGAGTTTTTAAGTTTGTGGTGTTACCTTTGTGGTATTCTTCTATGTGTCATACATGGGTGGTAAATTCCTTCATGGAGATACCTTGGTGGTATTGTTCTGTGTGGTGTACCTGTGTGGTACTTTCCTCCTTAGTGATACATTTCTTGTATTCTTCTATGTGTCGTACCTGTGTGGTACTTACCTTCATGGTGATACCTGTGTGGTATTCTTATGTGTGGCATACTGTTGTGGTACTTTCCTTGGTGGTGAAACCATGGGGGTATTCTTCTCTGTGGCATACATGTGTGGTACATTCCTTCATGGTGATACCTTTGTGGTATTCTTTTGTGTGGCGTACCTGTGTGGTACTTACCTCTATGGTCATACCTTTGTGGTATTCTTCTGTGTGGTGTATATGTGTGGTACCTCCCTTCATGGTGATACCATGGTGGTATTCTTCTATGTGGTATACCTGTATGATACCATGGTGGTATTCTTCTATGTGGTATACCTTTGTGGTACTTACCTTTGTGGAATAGTTGAGTTTTGAGCTAATGAGTTGGTCCTTTTGTTTCCTCATGAATGAGATGGGTATACTAGATAACTTAGGTATATGTATGGGAATATACCTAAGAAGGGTCGATAGTTGTTTTCATGCTTTTTGGTTTATCCTTTGTGGATTTGGTGAGACCTTTGATGGTCTCGGGGTCTCTACTGAGTATCGTTATACTCACTCCTGCAAGTGAAACGCCCGCACCTTGTTGTGCTTGGTGTAGACGATGGAAAACGCTGACTGAGGACGAGAGAACTAGGACTTCAGGTAGCTCGAAGGTGTACTATAGACGAGGCGTACCACAGAGACGACCATTCGAGAGCTATACCTACCCTTCAGGTAAGATCCTTGGCTGGTTTTCAGAGGTGCAATTTCAGTTAACATGTACTTTCCAGTTTTCCTATACATTCTAGTTGGGCTTGTATTCTGGCCCCTTTTTTTACTTTTCACACTCCTTTTACTATCTATTTTACTTGTGTTCATATCTTGATGTGTGCATGGTTGTGTGTGTCTACAGAATATGAAGGTAATGCGTTCCCAATTTTGGGGAATATGCCTTTCAGTGCTAGTCATCAACCCCTGGCCAATGGAAGGCATGGTTGGGTTAGTCACGGCATGGGCCCCATTGGATGGGTCGTGACAGATTGGTAACAGAGGAATTTGGTTCTACTGAAGAAGTAAGACTTTGATCTTTTCTCTGAATCAATAGTGTTATGTGTAATGAGTGTGGTTTTTAGTTCAGTCAGTCCAGTGTTGGTGCGGCGAACGACTTATCTATACACCAGGACCCTAACTTCGGATTTCTGACTCAGTGCATGAAAACATTGAGTGTTTGTGTGTTTTGAAAGGTTTTATTGTGTTTTATTAAGTCATCTTACCAGGTATAAATTATTGACCACGGCACACCTTCTCCTTATCACCATACCGCTACATAGACTACCTACTAGGATTCTTAAGAGAGTACATGATGATGGCCCACCGAGCAACAAGGCTCCAGTGCAGGCCCTTTTACAATGTTGGTACCTTCATGTGGTGTAACAGTAGCCCCACCACCCGTTATGTTGTAGTTACCACCAGCCGCACTGGCGGACGGTGCACGCAGATTGAGTGTGTTTCATGAGTTCTAGTGGAAGAGGCCTCTGAGGATTCAAGGTGAGATAGATTCCCACGTAGATGAGGTCTGTCTGGAGGCGGTTGCTAGAGTTTTCCTCCTAGTTGAGATACTAGTAGAGCAGATGCGATGTTAGATACTAGTCATTTCCACTGAGTTACCATGAGGATGGTCTATTTAGTTATGGGGCTTCGGTACGTGGATCATTGCCCAAGATATAAACTTCAGGTAGTGTTTCAGCTATATCACTACCTATTGGTCAGCAATTACAATCGGTGGTACCAGTAGAGGACACATATTGGCTTAGTGCCTTGCGTGTGATTCAACATCAGATACCCCTCATGTTCTGAGGTGATCCCAACTGACAGTTGGCTGGGGACTAGCTTGAAGAGGTGTCTAAGAGTTCCCTAGAGCTTCTACATCTTCAACAGGATGACATGTCGGTAGCTGAGTATTCATCAAGGTATACTGACCATTCATGGAATTCGATGAATACGATACGATCAGTGTTCAGGGATTGGACTTCCAAGCGAGATTTGTTTAAGGATATTAGAGCCAACCGTTTTCCTCTTTGCATTACTACATATGATAGGGTTCTAGAGAGAACCTTTGTGGTTGAATTTTCTTTGGATGAGTGGATACAGTCAGTTAATGTTAGGAGTGGGAAATTAGGAAACTACCCCTAGTCTCAGAGATTGGGCGTGTAAAATGTTTTGGGATAAAGAAGTGAGAGGGACAGATAAATCTGTTGGGAAGTAGATGTGGAAGCAGAGCTAGGAGGATAAAATAAGGAGGGGTATTCACTACTGAAAATGGGAGTTTTCCCAACACTTGTATACCAATGGTTCAAAGAACCATTGGTATATGTTGTCTTTCCCAATGGTTTATATAAACTGTTGGTAAAGGGGGTAAAAACATAGTTTTCCCAACGGTTTTTAAGAACTGTTGGGAAAAAATGCCCCAAATACCCAAATGCAGGCAACGGCCTCCCCACGATTCCAGAAGCCTTCCACTCGTCTCCAGACGCGATTCCTTGGCAGAAGCAGTTCCCAATCCCCACATCTTCCATCGGATCAGTAGCTACCAGGTTATAATCCTTCTATATTTTATCAACGATATAGTTTTACCTCTTATAAATCATATCCTTCTATTCTCAGCGATTTCGTTATTCCCAATTTTTAGGGATTTTGTAAAATTTTATGATTGTTGCACGAATTGTGTACTCAAATCCCTATATCGGTGTATGTCCAATTAATGTTTTCGTTACACATTTACATTTATAAGGGCATGGTGTCTCTTTATTGTGTTCTAATTTTTAAGATTCATAGTTTTTTTAATCTAGTTCAAATATTATAGGTTCATGTATAGGAACTAATAAGAAATTGTTTGTAATATTTATTGATATTATTTCATGAAACTCACTCTTTCATTAAGATCATTCCAAACATGAAGATCTTGTTCATCTTAATTTTTGTACACTATGTGTATTACATAACAAGTATGTATCATGTTTCTATAAAAATCTATATATATTTATAAAATGACACACTGTTCACTTATCCTTTTCACAATAGAACATTTGGAGTATCTTCTTGAACTTTGCCAAATAGTATGTGGTCCCTAATTAGTACTTCTTCCTTCTTCATGAAACTAATTCATAGAATGTAAAATTCACAATATTAGTGAATATTAGTTTTTCTAATATAACCATTAATCATTCTCCCTTCTACATCGTACATGTGTTATTCAATCACCTTTTTAAAACACAATGACCATTTTCACCGATTTGGGGTTCCTCAAAATGCTTGGGAAAATCAGAAAAATGCATGTATTGAATCGTGTTTCCCGTATGGTTTCATGGATAAAAGTTCATCTCGAAAATCATGACTGCGTGGTTCAAATATCATGAGGACCATGAGATTATTATTCTTCAAACAAATGATTTTTTTTCTACAACTATGTGTTTTTGTTTTCACTTTTGATTTGGCCGAAAGGGGAGCTTTGTGGTCATTAATCATGGTTGTGGGTAGTCATTTATGATGTAAGATAGTATGAATTCATTTTACTTGATATATCCAATATTATTATTGATTTATGTTCAATTTTATTATCTTTAATAAGTGATGTTATTTAATTAGTTGTTATTAATCGTTGTAATAATAACGATATGGTATAAGGGTTAATATGGTGTGTATAAGGGTTCGTATGGTGTGTATAACGGTTGACATGGTATCAGTGAACTCAAGTCATTAATTTATGTCTTCATTCTTACTTGAATGTAAGATATTTAATGATGTAAACCCATCCTCACATGATTTCTTACCTTAGATAGTGTCCAACATATGGAATACGAGCTTTTGAATTCATCAGTTAACAAGGATCATATATTCCATTTCCCCCAAGATGACTGTACTAATATAACTTTAGGGTCAAATAAATATGGTTCTCATTGTACGTTGTATATTATGTGTCCTTCCCATCCAATACTCACTTTTATGAGGGTGGGGTGCTTTTCAGAACATCGACTCGAAACTTCTTCCTCTATCGTTTATTTAAATGTATTTTCTATTAAAGTTCAATCCTATTGAATTGTTTATGACAAAATGACTTATATAAATTCTTTTTACAGAATGTAATGAAGTTGGATGTATGAAACCGATCGGATCTCAAGTGATTTTCAAAACAATTTGGAGAGCTTTATAGATTTTGCATTTCAGAATGCTTCAAATAGTGGTCGCATACACTGCCCATGTTCCAATTGTGTTGGTAGACCTTGGTTGAGCCGTGAAATAGTCAGCTACCACATAACCAAAAATGGTTTTCAAGAAAACTACTTTGTGTGGTATCACTATGGGGAGAAAATGAAATCTCAAATTGATGATGTTTGAAATGAATAGACTGGAATGGAGAATTTGTTAGATGATCGATTTCCGTTTATCTGTCATCATGAAAAAGAAAGGATTTCGACTCAAGAAGACTTCGATATGAGAACAGCTGATGCATCTCGTGAAAATGATGATATTTATAGGGTGAAAAAATTGAATGATGTTGCCACGACTCCAGTATATCGACAATGCGATAAAATGAAAAATCTGGAATTTTTAATTTGATTGTTTCATGGGAAAACTATGTATGGAATTTCTAATACAGCAATCAATTACATTCTTACCCTATTGAAGGATTTACTTCCAGATGATGTAGATATTCCCTCAAACCACTATATGGCATGGAACGTAGTTGAGGAACTTGGATTTTCAAGAAACAAAATCCATGCTTGCCCGAAAGATTGAAGTTTATTATGGGAGGAAAACGCTGAACGAAATGATTGTATTAAATGTGGCACATCCCGCTGGAAGTCAAAATCTGATGGAACACCATCCCGTGTTCCACAGAAAGTAATGTGGCACTTTCCATTGATCCCCAGACTCCAGAATATTTTAATGTCTGATTACATATCAATAAAAATGAGATGGAATGATTGCGAGAGAAAGAAGACTAATGATGAGTTGGTCCATCCTACAGATGGATTAGCATGGCAGAGATTTGATGCTCGACAGCCTGATTTTTCAGCTGACGTGCGTAATGTGAGGCTGGGTCTTTCATGCGATGGTTTTAATCCGTGTGGGAAGATTATTACTTTGCACAACACATGGCCAGTTTTTATACATATTTATAATCTTCCCCCATGGTTGTGTATGAAAAAACCTGTCACTTTCATGAGTATACTCATATCTGGTCCTTCTGATCTTGGCATTGATATTGATGCCTACATGCAACCTTTAATAAAAGAGTTGAAACTTATTTGGGATGTGGGTGTGTGAACATACGATGCATGTTCAAAATACACATTTCAGATGCATGCTGTGCTTATGTGGATGATCTATGATTTTCCAACTTATATAATGATGTCTGGATGGAGAACAATGGGAAAATTGTCATGTCCATTTTGTATGAATAATACACAATCCAGAAGACTGAAAAATCACTGTAGTTTCAGTTTTATGGGACATCGACGATTCTTTCCAAAGGATCATCCATATAGAATGAATCGTCTAAGATTTGATAATACCATAGAGACCGATGATCCCCCTCAGCGTATGTCTAGAACTGACATGCTTAATGAATTGAAAGATTTTAGTTTTTCGTTCGGGAAGGGCCAAATGAAATCTAGAAAGAGAAAGAATGTTTCCACTGAAACCTATTACAATTGGAGGAAGAGGAGTATCTTTTTTGATTTGCCTTATTGGTCGACCAATTTGTTATGTCATTTCTTAGGCGTAATGCATATTGAAAAGAATATATGCGAAATTTTGCTTTCAGTTCTTCTATATGTCAAGTGGAAGACAAAAGATGATTTACGATCTCGGCGTGACTTGGTGGATTGGGGAATCATACCAGAATTACATCCAGTACGTATCAGTGAAAATAAATGGAAACTTCTATGTGCTTCTTATGTGATGACACCTACGGAAAAAGAAAAAAAATTATGGAAGTATTAGAGACTATTAGAGTTCTGATGGCTATTCAAGCAACATGTCTAAACGGGTCAATAGAAGATAGTTGAAGCTAAAATATTTGAAGACTCGTGATTATCATGTTCTACTGCATGAGTTGCTTTCAATAGCAATCCATCATCTTTTGTCCAATAATGTACGGGTGGATTTTATTTGGTTGTGCCATTTGTTTAGAGATCTTTGTGCTAAGAAGTTTTCCAAGTCTTTCTTGCAAAAAATGTTGACAGATGCCCCATTAATTTTGTGTGAGTTGGAGAAAATATTTCCTCCATCATTTTTCACATGCATACTGCATCTGACTATCCATATTCTCACTGAAATACTTCTCGGAGGACCTGTTTCTTTTCATTGGATGTATCCAACTGAATGAAATATGTTCACATTAAAGTATTATATCCGAAACAGAAATCATCCTGAAGGTTCTATCATGAATGGTTACTTGGCTCAAGAATGTATGGATTTCTGCTCGATGTATTTGTCTGATCATACTACAAGATTGAAGAGACCAATGAGAAATGAAGAAGAACAGTATGAGAAAATTGAACCCAGTTTTCCATCACTTCATCAAACATGAGGAATTCCTGGATCATATACATTGAAGACATTAAGCCATGAAGAGCAGGAGATGGCACATCACACAGTTTTTTTCAACTGTTGGAAAACAACTTCCCTACAAATCCCTTGCACATATTCTTTGGGATCGTTAGTCAAGTAGATTGACCAAGAAGGTGAGCTTTGGGCTTTTCCCTTAGATTTACCAACCAAATCATAACCTATAGAGGCTGATTTACTTAGTGTTGAGAGTGTTGTTTCCCTAGTGCCTTCAGATTTTGAATACATAGTATATTTATAATATTTCATAAAAAGACTAATTTTATATTTATGTGGAATTTTGAGTTATCAGGAACCTCCTATTGTTGCATCTACATCTAGTGCTCCACCTCCGCTAGCTTTTGTTGATGCTGATCCGATCTATTATACCATCAAATAGTATCTCCATGTTTTTATAGATTATGTGCATTCATGTCATCAGGAATAATTGAGGCAGATTCTGTAGAATGGGTTTTCAAGGAATAGGTTGACTAGTTGAAAGTGATGACAACTCTACTCAAGCTATTCATTGAAGAGAATATTTCTTTAGTACTATGGAAAGATGAGGAGATATTATTATAGACTTTTTCAATATTATTAAGCCTTTCCTATATGTATCCAATACTCTATTGGCTGCCGAATTGATGCCAAAAGTTAAATAGTAAAGTGGAATCCAAAGTCTGCACTGCTATAGTGGTCAATGTTGTGGGCCACAAGCATTCGGCACAATCGGATCAGGCTACACCAATCTAACAATCTCTCTTTTTTCATCCCTTGATGAGAAGGATGTTTTGAGTGTATTTTTTTCTCAAAATCTTGAGAGTGTGTCTTGTCCTGATGGGTTCACAAATTAATTCTTTATGTTCTACTGGGACATAGTCCCTGATAAGCTTCTTAACGCCATGAGGGGGTTCTTTAACCATGCCTCAATGCCATATTGAATCAACTCTAATTTTATTTCCCTGATCCCAATGAAGGAAAATGTTGTGGATCTAAAGGATTTCAGACCTATTTCTATGGGTAATACCTTTCCAAAAATCATTAGAAAAATTATTTCCATGAGGTTAGGTCCCATTTCTCGTGGGTTTATATGTTCAAATCAGCCCCCGGATAGCCCTTGGACACTCCCCATGGACAGCCCCCCCTAGACACCTCTCCTGCACCTTGCCCCTGCCCCCCGGATAGCCCTTGGAAACCCCCTGGACAACCCCTCCTAGAAAACCCACATGCACCCTCCCCCTGCCCTGTAGACCCCCTGACAACCCCATGGACAACACTTGGACACCCCACCTTCACCCTACCCTGCAGACCCCCAGGACAGCCCTTAGACACCCCCCTGAATAGCCCCTCCAAGACACCCCGCGTACACCCTCCCCCTGCACTACAGACCCCCACCCCCAACACACCCCGGACAGCCCTTGGCAACCCCACCTGGACAGCTCCTCTTAGAAAATTTTATAGCCATAAGTACCTTCACATCATTATGAAATAATGCTAAATGAACAATTCCTTAAAACTTTTCCCAGAATAGTCTTTATCTGGTGTAGTCTGAATAACAGACTTCCACCACTTATAACTCGGACCCTCTAGTAGAATGTTTACAAAAATAACCTCAAGAGACTCATAAATCTAAAGTTGGATAAAAATATCCTCAACAATCAGTACCAAAACAAATTCATCCTATGAATCTTGTTTACCAAGAATTATTATAGGGGCTACCATCTTGATTCTAGGGTTCCAAGGTGTGCCTTCAAGATCGATCTATTCAAGGCTTTTGATTTGGTCAGGTAGGACTTCTTAATGGATTCTTTGGATCTTCTCAGCTTTCCAGCAAGGTTCTCATCTTGGGCTAAAAGATGCATCTCTACCCCAATGTTCTCAGTGAACATTAATTGTAGTTTACATGGATACTTTAATGGGAAAAGAGAGATCAGGAAAGGGGATCCTCTTTCACCATTATTATTTGTGATTTGCATGGAGTATTTCTCACACATCTTGGAATTCAAGAGGCTGGGGGCTTGTGTAGTGGCTGGTGCGGGCTGGAGTGGCTGGTGCGGGTGGGAAGGAAGGGGCAGGGGGATGGTAGGGGTCTGGTGTGCACTGGAATAGGTGGCAGGGGTGGGTGTGGGCTGGATTGTAGGTGGATGGGGGGTGTTGGGCATGTGACAAGGGCTGGTGTGGGCTAGGATGTAGGAGGTCAGGAGATAGTGAGGGATGAAACTAGTGGTTGGGGCTATTTTGAATGTGGTAGAGGGCTAGAATGAGTGTTTTGCAGGAGGCTGGGGGTGGTGGCTGGTGTGGTGCTTGGTGCGGGCAGGATTGCAGGTGGTTGGGGGCTAGTGCGGGCTCGAATGTCGGTGGAAGGGGGCTAAAATGCTGGTGGAAGGGGGCTGGCTGAACGTGTTGGGGGTGGTGCAGGATGATTCAAAGGTGGAAGGGGGGGGGCTGTTGCGGGTTGGAATGCTTGTGGCAGCGGGCTGAAATGAATGTGGAATGTGGCTGGTTTGGGCTGGATGTAGCTGGAGCAGGGCCAAATCACAGCATTACCACGGCGTGACCGCAGCGTGACTGCGGAATGACCGTGGTGTGACCGCAGCATGACTACAGCACGACCACAGTGTGACTGCGGCGTGTTGGCCCAGTCCAGCAAAATCCACAAGGAAGCGTCTTCCGGACAAGATCAAAGGGAGAGGGAGGAGGCGGGGCAACATTCCAGCCGTCGCCCCGCCAGCAGAAATTGTGATTAGTCAGTCTCAACATTGATAATAAGACTCAGGGAATTCTACCACCACGAATCGCTGTGGGCTGTCATCTAGGAGTAGGGACAAATCAAGGAATTAAAATGGTGTGACCGTGATATGACCCCAACATGATCGCGGTGTGACCGCGGTGTGACAACAGGGTGTTGGCCCAGTCCAGCGACATCCGCGGGGCATCATCTTATGGCCAGAAGTGAATGGAGTGGGAGGAGGCAGGGAAACATTCTGGTCATCGCCCCACGGGAAGAAATTGTGATTATTCAGTGTCAACAATGATCACAAGACTTAGAGAATACTATCACTGAGAACTGCCGCAAGGTGTCATCCTGGAGTAGGGCCAAATCATAGCATTACCACGGCGTGACCGCAGAGTGAGCGTGGTGTGGATGCAGCGTGTTTGCGCAGTCCAACGACATCCACGGGGCAACATCTTCTGGCCAGGAGTGTAGGGAGTGGGAGGAGGTAGGGAAACATTCCAGTCATCGCCCAACCAGCACAAATAATGATTAGTCAGCCTGAACATTGATCACAAGACTCATAGAATACTATCACTACGAACCTCCACAAGGTATCGTCCAGGAGCAGGGCTAAATCATGGCATTACCACGGCGTGACCGCGGTATGACCACAACATGACCACTGGATGATCGCGGCATGTTGGCCTAGTCCAGCGACATCTGTAGGGCAGCATCTTCTAGCCTGGAGTGAAGGGTGCGGGAGGAGGCGAGGCAACATTCTGACCGTCTTCCAACTGACAGATGATAGAGCAGATCAACTATTTAATATTCTATAATAAGGTATCACCATAGAAGTTTGTAGCGAGTGGAACAATGACACAACTTCTAAAGGGAAACAAAACGAAGGAAACAAATTATACACCCTACACAAACCATTTACAAATTCATTCACTTTTCCTAAACAAGGAAATTTTATTTATAATATTCAATGTGTGAAAAGGAAAGTGTCATAGTCAAGGAATATGCCTACTCGGGCAATGTCATTTGAGTTAAACTAGTATGATAGTCCAATCTTTATTATTCAATGAAAACAATAACTGACTAGACATAAAACAAACACCAACAATAGAGATATGAAAGACTCAAACCAAATGTAAACATGATACAAATAATTATCACTACTCTTTGGTTTATAAGACAACGCCCCTCCGTTTGGAGGGGTTTTATTATAAAATCATGGCATTGGTTTATCACACAATTCATTAAATAACATTTAACATTTATTCTAAAAATCATTCAGCCCAAATCAAATGCAATAATTTAAGCTACTAGATCAACATAACTATCACTATGAGTTTTCACACACAGCGCACCTCCGTTGGAGGGGTTTTATTATAAAAACATGACTTCATTTATCAAATGAAACAATTATATTAAAGAAAACATATTCAGGATATTAAATTAAATACAATTAAGTAGAATTAAGAATGAAACTAAATTCAATTTTAAGCATTCTTTTATTAAAGAGGCTAGAAGTGGGACCCTACCTCAATGTGGAACCAAACCGTCCACTTCGGCTCTTGGATCTTTCTAACTAAAAGTTTCTGCTCCCCCACTGGGTATACGCACCTTCACACAAATGCAAGGACACCTAGCCCCTATGCCCACACCCTCAAGGCCATGATAATGTGTAGTGGGATCCTTGAACATATGGTTATATGCATATAACAATATGCACTCACCGGCGTATGAATTTATATATATATACATGGACACACATAGCCCCATATGTGCATAATCACTACCATGGTTGACTATACACATGGAGGGGGAACCCACATACATACAATTTCTTACCTATGCACATGCATGTGAGTCACCCTTAACTTGGCTACTTGAATCCAATGAGCAGGGGTCAACGCACTACACAAAGGATATTAAGAACATTAAAACACATAAAGGATCCTACATAACCAGTGAGAAACTAATGAATGACATTAAAGTTTTACCTCGATTGGGGGAACCAAATCCACCCAAAATAACACAAAATGATCTAACGCCATACTGAAAACATAATATGGAGTCAAAAACACTGAAATCCCCAAATATATGAGGTGAGAGAAAATTAGTAACCATATAATTTTACCTCAGATCAAAGTCAGCAGACAGAATCAATCTGAATCCCATTTTCCCCCCTTCGCAGAATATAATTACCCTTTTTCCACAGAAAGAAGTAAAAGACATATGTGGCCTATGCGATAAAGAGAATAAAATAAAAACATAACTAAAACATACATGTCTCATGTGACTATTCACTTCACTGCCAAGTATATAAGAACCACAAGGCCCCATGGGTCATATCATGTTCCTGCAAGAAAGGGGGAAATAGATCCATGTTTCGAAATGATACTATCAAATAGTACATTATTATTAATTAACAATTATTCTCCCCCTTCCTTGAAAACCTCCCCCTGCCCCGCAGTCCTCCCCCCACACCCCGCACCCACAGCTCCCCCACCCTACACCATCACCCCCACCCCATGCACACCTCTGCTTCCCCACCCCCCTGCACCCTTCCCCCTACACCCCACCCCCTAGAAACCCACCATCCCAACTCCTTTCTGGATATACCCCCGTGGACCCCCCCCCCCCAAATCCTTCCTGGATAGACCCCCCCCCCACACACCATGCACAACACCCCCCTCCCCATGGACACCCCACCCCCTTCCTAGACAGCCCCCACCCTCCTAGACAGACCCCCCCTTCTGGGCAGACCCCCCCAACTGAATTATGACTTTTAGTAACCTGGGTGTGGGATATGAATTTTGATCTATATATATTTTATCCCCTCATGCATTATGCTACTTCAAGCCATAGTATTTCTAATAAATGAAAAACTCTGGTCAATTTCACAACGGTGCCTAGATCTATCAATGATGTCGTCTTACACCACGAAGACATCTCCACACACACTCTCCTACAGGATACCAAGTGCTATCATATTCACATTGAACATGTCGGTTTCCAACTATATGGGTGACCCTAAATTAAATCCCCAAGTGACCTACTATCACCACCTCCTTGAAGATTATCCACATAAATTGAAAAATTCTAAATGGTCATCTCACCACCTCACTCTATTGTTTCAATGGACCCCACATGAAACCACACCGTGAATTATCATGCACCAATTCATTCCCATAAATTCATGATTATACTACTCTTTACTATAACTTAGTGATTCCCCCATGAGTCAAGGACCTATAGGCATGGACCCACATTCCATCCCATTTTCCCCATTCTTGAGCCTTCAAAACACAATACACTGTCTCAGATTCCTATATATAGTATTGATATTTTCTTCTATCATATTGATCTTCCTCAAAATCATCATAAGAAGATTTTTCTTGCTCCTAATTATATTTAATCTTTAGATCTGCAATCACTTATGGTGCCAAATACACATATTTATTTGTTTTACCAGATGATCTGGTATCCAAGGGAATCGATAAATTTGAATAATATTTACGATGAATTATTCTTTTCCCTTTACTTAATGGATAACTTCATGACTCAAAGAAGTATTTCTTCCAATTCCTTATGCCAAACCCAAATGGAACTATCACATGATGATCCTACTCATAGTCTAATGCAAATTTAGAATCTGCTTATTTAACACTTCGATCTGGTTCTGCTTAGATATTTAAACCAACCTGCTTCCTTTTCACCTAGGAATGACTATCTTCAACCCTTGAGGATCTTTATCACCCTCAACATTTTCATTCAAATCTTTGAAATGGTTGTGAATTTGAATTGAGTTGGAGGGGGGGGGTCTCATATCTTAGAAGACAACTACATTTTAGAATCACTAGTATCTGGACCATAAAATGTCTAATGATTCAGTTCTATCACATATTTTTCTGAAAAATAACTACAATAATACTTGAAACACCAACATAGAATGTTGAAATATGAAGTGGTTCTAATGTAATCAGACTATAGTCATTCAAAATTCAGAAGTTAGTGATCAGAACAACACATTCATCAAGCTCCTTCCCTTCACACCCATTTATAGAAGTTGCAGATTGGGAATATGTGGATATAGTAGTGGAAGAGCTTGGATATGCATCTCCCATGACTTGCATATCCCACTTGGATCATTCCAAGTCTTTCCTAAGACTAACAAAGATATATGTGACCCTTAGATCTAGTTGAAGTGACCTCACCCCCAACTGGTGATAATCATTTATTATGCTGCCTTTGATTTATGAGTTACCTATTGAGAGGCCTACATGAGGTTAAAGTTTCTCCCCATGCTTGTAGTGGGATAGATCATGTCCCATGTGTCTACATGATGATCATAAGTCATCCCAAGATTCATAGCAGACCTACTACTTCCAACAAATATCCCCTTCCATATCAATGTAGATAAAATCCATTTGAACCTTTCATACATTGACCTCAACACATGTTTTAGGAGAACATGGTGGGAAAAACTAATGGTGGGATTATTAGTACAGAGGAAGTGGCCCAACATATTACCAAAAAATTTAGGAATCACCAAATTCTGAAATGGGGGATGTAGGATAGGGACGAAAATCCAAATCACCATAGAGGGAAGATCATATTTTAGGCCGAACATGAAGAACCAATAGAAAATAGAGAAGTTAAATCTAGTGAAAGAATGTGGAGCATTCTATCAGGCAGAGGTAAGGGAATATTCAGTTGAAAAATGAATCAAAAATTTCCACAGAACCATAATCCCTATAATCACCCATTTAAGAAAACCAAATGAATCAAAAATAAACCTATCAAAGGTTTCCATCGAGTGGAGACTCTTTCCAAAGTGAGCCACTAATGTGAGATTAAATAGAGAAGAATCATTTAAAAAATGTAGGGGGAACTAAAATATTAATAATTTAATCATCTCATGATAGAATTTTAGGGATAATTTCAATTTTGGGAAACTAGGAAGAAGTCTACGTTTGATGAAGGGGGATAATTGTCAGAACTATAAATCTAGAGTAGTCAAGATGAATCCTCACCCCCCAGGAGAGGGGGGACCAGAGGTGAATCCATGCAGCCTAAAACATTTTATAAGGAAGCTACATGATCAGAATAGGTCTAGAATTAGATGTAGACACATATAAGATTTCATTCAAAATAATTTCATAAAAAACTCATATTAGTGCTTGCTCCCCAATAAGCCTAACATTTCAACCGTACCAAGTCTAATCGGACAACAACCCATCAACTAGCATCTTCTCGAACCCTGAGTGTATACTTGTACACCATACATCCAGGAGTAAACCATTTATGATCATAATCTTCTACCTCATTGGGATTGAAACACAAAAATAGTCAGTCCAAGTATCCTACCAATCCTTCCCGTTGAAATCCAAACCTCAATATTAAAACGCCTAAAGTGATTTTCATCATGGAAGCCTAAAGAATCCCCATTCCTATACCACATACTTGATAGTACATTTAATGCACCAATATCATAATTTAAATATTCTACCAATGATTTTGTCTCTAATGAAACTAAAAATCCTAGGCTAACACCGCTATTAGGTTACTATCATATATCATATCTCATCTCATGCATTGTACCCGAACAACCAATTTCTTGAGTCATTTCACATGGGAATTAGGCCCTCCCACCTAGCTCAATAACCACATCTCATATAGGTCAATGCTCATATGGAAACATTTATTTTTTCTCATTTGAAATATCTTGATGCAACTAATGGGCTAACACCCACTCTAAATATCTCATATATATGCATATCAGGCATTACATGCCAATCACCATCCTACTAGGTAACTGATCCTAAACTAAGGTTCTACTATCATCCCCAATCCTCACCTCATCCCAATTTTCAATATCATCCAAGATATATCAATCAATATTGAAACTATAGGCTTCGTACAATCATGAACCTACGATTAGTGAATTATTCTTAGGTACCCAAGCCTGATGGACACCTAAGAAGTGTTTGATTACAACTATGTAAAGAACCACCAATGGGGTACTATGCATAACGAGGATATATAGTGTATGGGTAGATAATATGCTCAGTTGAAGAAATAAATAAACTATGGAATCATAAATAAATAACCATCATTGATCCTTCGGATATAACGTGACACTCACTATTGGTTATACCTACTTTGGTTAGTGTCAGAGTTTTTTTAGCAAGCCACGTGATCATTTCCACTTGTACGGAGCCTAATAGAAATGTATTATAAGGTGAAAGAATCGATTCCTTGAAGGTAATTCTAGTAAATTTAATTGTATCAATCCTATGACTAATTCCAAGGAGTGTGTTCTAGGAAATCTTATAGTGTCGAGGATATAACAGATTACTAGGGTGATAGGCCAAGAAAATCCAGTAGTATCATCAATAGAATCGATTCCTTGGGGGATAAACCTAGGTAATCATATTGACCCAATGATGGAATCCCAATATCCTAGGAATTATATATAGACCAAAATATTGAATATAAGGGGATTTAAAAAGGTATTCATATTGTATTAGGATCAACAACCAGAGCGTAGGAGCACATCCCAGGCATCCAATTTTGACTAAACAGCTGAATCCTAGGTAACATCTTGGGTATTCCACTTAAATCCTTGAGGGTATTGTGTCCCTCCAATAATATCTCATATAAAACATTATATACAGGATTTCAGTCTTCTCAAACTCATCTCAAAAAATTAAACAAGGGTTTTCCTCTCAAGCTCATAAACTGTCATCATTACTAATGCAATATCTGGATCACACACAATTGATTTGGGTTCCAAAGTGACACCCATAATCATCTATAATCCTTATTGAATGCACCCTCACAAGGGTCAAAATCACTGAGGAACCCTCATGGGTTCCCTAGGTTACATTATAGCAAGGCCACCCTATGTGGATTCCTTTATCAAATTCACATCTATCATGTTTGACAACCACAGGGAATCAGATCCCTCGAAATAGTAATAAACATCTCACGACCTCACTATACTCATAAGAAAAGCCTTACTTGCATAGGTCTAAAGAGATGGAATCCTTCCCATATCACTTTCCAAGTCACACTATGTCTGTCCACTCACCAAACATATCATCAATTTAGCTAAATTATACCCACGAAGGTATCTAAACCTCATTAGGGGAGGAACACCTTCACACACTCATCTTTACTAGCATGAAGGTTTTCAGTCATATTAAGGATCTTTCATGGCCTAATAGGTATAATAACTATATCTCATCACATCCCTCCACATGAAGGTCATTAAGGAACCTACACTAAGGTCCACTATGCTTATATAATTCAAATTATTTTATATACACCCCATAAAGGGTTCATGTTTTTCAAGGCATATAATTATACTTTTACTCTTAAACATATTTTGTTGAGATATATACCCAATTCACAATGGTAAATCATGGACCTTGGAACATTCAACATTTAATTCAAATGAATTCCATTATAATTAAACTAATTAATTAATTTATAAAGGGTAATCTCTTAAGGTGGTAAAACTGTACACATCTCATTTCAAATAAATCATATATAAACCGTAGGGTTATGCCCAAGAAACCACTGACCTTTATTGAAGTTATTTCCATTAAAGAACATTTACCACCTTCTAAGATTGTATATGATTTAGAATCATCTAAGGCTCCTAACCTAGCCCAAAAATTACAAATAATCAATTATAACATTTTATAATTAATTATCTTATCTAATTAAATTAATTATATTGATTATAATTAATTTCCTAATTCAAAAAAAGACCTAAATGATTAATCAATCACTAGGCTGCCTCAATGCACTCAAACCATGAACAAACACACATGGAGGTTCCATGGAATACACCTAATACTGTCATGGAAAAATCCAAAAAAATGGTACCTATTAAATAGGTGATTTCAGTAAATTTAGCTGAAAACCATAAATAAAATACTCAAGTGACTTACCTTTGATGAAACACCATGAAATATCATACAACCATTAACTCATGACATCATCTATCTACACCAGGAAAAATCCTCATCATGTGGGACAATTTCCACCATCCTTTGGTGGAAATTTTCAAAAAAAACCCTACATAAATATTCTAAAATTATATAATATGGATGGAAACCAAAACAAAAGTAAAGGGATAGAATAACTCACTCGAAATGATAATTCATCTCCATTCATGGCATGAACAGGGGTCTCATGGAACGATTTCCCTTTCACCTGAGCAGTTGTCGTGAAGGAGTAACCATGGAAATATTCCCGAAAATTGTTGGGGCTGGCTCGCATGGATCCCACTCATGGAAGGTATCAGTTCAGACGATTCATTGATTGGAGGAGGAACACGTGAATAAGGGGGTGGAGGAGGTGAGGGACGTGAGATGAATGGTATGTGAGGGATCGCGCGACGGAGGGGTGAACCGAGTGGAGAATATGGTGAGGATTGGCTAAAGGGGAATTGACCAGTTGGCGATGAGGAAGAATGGTTTCGCAGGAGGGATATGAGTCCTAACGAGGGAGGAGGTGCGGGAGGGAGATGAGTCGCAACGGAGTTAAAACCAATTGAGGAGTTGTTGCCATGTGAAACATTTATCCGAATGTTTATCTATTCTAAAGCCATGGTTTTCAAATAATCATGGCTATATTTTAATCTATAACCATGGACCAATTAAAAAGTGGCTATAGGTTCGTGGATATACATCATTTTTCTAGTATTGTAACCATGCCATATTGATCATGTCTAATTGATTATGATTCAATTATTATTGTTTCATGATTACACTATATTCAGTCCATAATGAGTATTTGAGCTCACCCCTTTTATTGCTTTTCCTTCCACTAGTTTTGAAGAACATATCACATTTTTAGTTTCAAAGGATACAGTTTGATAGCTTTTGTTATGTATTATATGTTTTCTTCCTATCCCAATATAAAATGGAGTCAATGTATGTATCTATTTTCATTAAGACAAATAAAATGATCAGTCCTTTGATATTTGATTCCTTCTAATAATGCCGATATAACAATGTAATGCGCCAGATTTGGGCTTCTGGGGTCGGAGTGTTACACATATATTTAACAGCAGATAATTTTTTTAAGATTGATTAGGTTAAACATTGAAGAATAGGAATATTAATTATATAGTTTTACTAATCTTCTATGATTTTTGATTTTGTTATAAAGATGAATATTTTTAATCATAGAGATCATTGTTTAATTATAAATTTTTAAGATTATGTTTTTTAAATCTCTTTTCATTTAATGATTACATATTTCATTACATATTCCTCATAACATGTCAAATAATCTACTCTTTTATAGTTTGAGCATAATGCGTTTGAATATATATACATATAACTTAGGGTAATATATATATATATTAATATAATTAATAATGTTAAAAATAATACATGGTCAAATTTATGTTTATACACTACGGGAAAAATGGGTATTTGCGACGGGTTATTTGCGACAGGATTTATTCCCGTCGCAAATAGCCCTGTTAAAAACTTATTTGCGACGGGGGTATTTGCCCGTCGCAAATAAGTAGCTTTTTGCGACGGGATAGCTTTCCCCGTCGCAAAAGGACTGGCGCGCTTTGCGCGCCAAATCGCGGGAAACATATTTGCGACGGAGGAATATTCCCGTCGCAAATAACCGGCGGCGGTAAAAGGTATTTGCGACGGGAATATTCCCCCGTCGCAAATAGTATGTCGGCAGGTGGCTATTTGCGACGGGACCCGTCGCAAATAACTATTTAACCGTTGACCGTAATAAATGATGGCTAAGGTATTTGCGACGGGATACCCGTCGCAAATGGACCCGTCGCAAATAATCTAACCTATAAATACCCCCATCCGTTTTTTTTCAAATCATTCTCAAACTCCATCTTCTTCTTCTCTCAAAATTTTATTTCCAAAGTTCAGTTTTTCTCAAGTTTAATTTTTTTCTCCGGAGTTGATATTGAAGTTTTGAAGGACGATCAGAGATCAACCTCAGATCAATTTTCATGGTATTTATATTCATTTTAATTTAATATTTATTTTTTATTTTTCATTTCTTAATTAGTTGTAATTTAATTATGTTTACATTGTTTTATTACTTAATTAATTTAAATTATTAGTATTGTTCATAGTTAATGGTAATTAGGAATAATTAGTAAATTTTTTTAATAATTAAGAATAAATATTAATAATTAGTAATAAATACCAATAATTAGAAATCATAACATTATTACATTATTAGTATATTTTATTATTAATATTAAAATAATATAATTTTTTATATATATACAATTCTCTTTTCATATGTGTGTTTGCTGTCTCCACATGTATTATTTTTATGTGGAAATAGAAAACACACAGATGAAAGGAGAATTGTATATAAATTAGAAATTTATATTATTTTAATATTAATAATAAAATATACTAATAATGTTATTATTCCTAATTATTGGTAATTATTCCTAACTATTGGTAATTATTCATTTAATTACTAATAATTAGTAATAATTAGTAATAATTAGTAATAATTACCAATAATTAGTAATAATTACCAATAATTAGTAATAATTACCAATAATTAGTCATAATTACCAATAATTAGTAATAATTACCAATAATTAGTAATAATTAGTAATAATTAGTAATAATTACCAATAATTAGTAATAATTACCAATAATTATCAATAATTACCAATAATTACCAATAATTACCGGTAAAAAATAATAATTCGTAATAATTAGAAATAATTACCAATAATTAGTAATAATTACCAATAATTAGTAATAATTACCAATAATTACCAATAATTAGTAATAATTACAAATAATTAGTAATAATTAGTAATAATTAATAATAATTACCAATAATTAGTAATAATTAGTAATAATTAGGAATAATTAGGATTAATTACCAATAATTACCCATAATTACCAATAATTACCCATAATTACCAATAATTACCAATAATTAGGAATAATTACCAATAATTACTAATAATTAGGAATAATTAGGAATAATTACCAATAATTAGTAATAATTAGGAATAATTACCAGTAATTACCAATAATTACCAATAATTAGTAATAATTAGTAATAATTAGTAATAATTAGTAATAATTAGTAATATTTGGTAATAATTAGTAATAATTAGTAATAATTAGTAATAATTACCAATAATTAGTAATAATTACCAATAATTAGTAATAATTAGTAATAATTAGTAATAATTACCAATAATTAGTAGTAATTACCAATAATTAGTAATAATTATCAATAATTATCAATAATTACAAATAATTACCAATAATTACCGGTAAATAGTAATAATTAGTAATAATTAGAAATAATTACCAATAATTAGTAATAATTACCAATAATTACCAATAATTAGTATTAATTACTAGTAATTAGTAATAATTACCAATAATTACCAATATTTAGTAATAATTAGTAATAATTAGTAATAATTAGTAATAATTACCAATAATTAGTAATAATTAGTAATAATTAGTAATAATTAGTAATAATTAGTAATAATTACCAATAATTAGTAATAATTACCAATAATTAGTAATAATTAGTAATAATTAATAATAATTACCAATAATTAGTAATAATTAGTAATAATTAGGAATAATTAGGAATAATTACCAATAATTACCAATAATTACCAATAATTACCCATAATTACCAATAATTACCAATAATTAGGAATAATTACCAATAATTAGTAATAATTAGGAATAATTAGGAATAATTTCCAATAATTATAATAATTAGTAATAATTAGTAATAATTAGTAATAATTAGTAATAATTAGTAATAATTACCAATAATTAGTAATAATTAGTAATAATTAGTAATAATTACCAATAATTAGTAATACTTAACAATAATTAGTAATAATTACCAATAATTACCAATAATTACAAATAATTACCGGTAAATAGTAATAATTAGTAATAATTAGAAATAATTACCAATAATTAGTAATAATTACCAATAATTAGTAATAATTACCAATAATTACCAATAATTAGTATTAATTACCAATAATTAGTAATAATTACCAATAATTACCAATAATTAGTAATAATTCGTAATAATTAGTAATAATTAGTAATAATTAGTAAAAATTAGTAAAAATTAGTAATAATTAGTAATAATTACCAATAATTAGTAATAATTACCAATAATTAGTAATAATTAGTAATAATTAATAATAATTACCAATAATTATTAATAATTAGTAATAATTAGGAATAATTAGGAATAATTACCAATAATTACCCATAATTACCAATAATTACCCATAATTACCAATAATTACCAATAATTAGGAATAATTACCAATAATTAGTAATAATTAGCAATAATTAGGAATAATTACCAATAATTAGTAATAATTAGTAATAATTAGTAATAATTAGTAATAATTACCAATAATTAGTAATAATTAGTAATAATTAGTAATAATTACCAATAATTAGTAATACTTAACAATAATTAGTAATAATTACCAATAATTAGGAATAATTACCAGTAATTACCAATAATTACCCGTAAATAGTATTAATTAGTAATAATTAGAAATAATTACCAATAATTAGTAATAATTAGTAATAATTACCAATAATTAGTAATAATTAGTAATAATTATTAATAATTACCAATAATTAGTAATAATTAGTAATAATTACCAGAAATGAGTAATAATTAGTAATAATTAATAATAATTACCAATAATTAGTAATAATTACCAATAATTAGTTATAATTACAAATAATTACCAATAATTAGTAATAATTACCAATAATTACCAATAATTAGTAATAATTAGTAATAATTACCAATAATTAGTAATAATTAGTAATAATTAGTAATAATTAGTAATAATTACCAACAATTAGTAATAATTACCAATAATTAGTAATAATTAATAATAATTAATAATAATTACCAATAATTAGTAATAATTACCAATAATTAGTAATTATTACCAATAATTACCAATAATTAGTAATAATTAGTAATAATTACCAATAATTAGTAATAATTAGTAATAATTAGTAATAATTAGTAATAATTGGTAATAATTAGTAATAATTACCAATAATTAGTAATAATTAGTAATAATTAGTAATAATTAGTAATAATTAGTAATAATTACCAATAATTAGTAATAATTACCAATAATTAGTAATAATTACCAACAATTAGTAATAATTACCAATAATTAGTAATAATTACCACTAATTAGTAATAATTACCGATAATTACCAATAATTACTAATAATTACCAATAATTAGTAATAATTAGTAATAATTCCCAATAATTGGTAATAATTAGTAATAATTACCAATAATTAGTAATAATTAGAAATAATTAGTAATAATTAGTAATAATTATTAATAATTAATAATTTTCGTCAGTCGTGTATGATCTAAACTCTATAATTATCCTAGCTTGAGTTTTTTTTCTAACAAATTATTCAAAACCAGTAATTCTTTTATATTTTATAGAGAAATATCGAACAACGAGGCCGTCAACAATCATTATTATGTGACCGCATATGGATAAATCAACGTAAAAATCCAAACAGTTCTGGTTTAAATCCAGTATATGTAGAGGGTGTGGAGACTTTTTTATCATTTGCGGCATCAAATCCAGAATTTGTTTCAGAAGGCAAAATAAAATGCCCTTGCTGAAAATGTGCATTGAGAATGTTTGACACATTTGACAAAGTGGGAGAACATCTCTTGCATTTTGGTTTTCAACCAGATTATGTTTTTTGGTATCAACACGGTGAACGCAGTTCCAGAGCAGGTGATACCAACTTGATTCTGGATCCATCCCGGTTTCACGATTTAGTACATGATGTTGCAGGTTCATCTATTCAACATACAGAAACTCCGGCTGATATAACTTCAAATCCTGAGTTGGCACCGTCTGAATTTTATGAGTTGTTGAAGTCTGCTGAGGATGCATTATATCCTGGCAGCAAGATGAGCAAATTAGATGCAGTTGCAAAATTTATGGCTATCAAATCAGATAATGGAATGTCAAACACCTGTTTTGACCAGCTATTTTTTTTCTTAAAACACTGTTACCCGAAGGAAATGTTTTACCTGCAAATTACTATGAGAGTAAGAGGCTGGTTCGAAATTTGGGACTTACTTTTCAGAAGATTCATGCATGTTCAAATGACTGCATTTTATATTCTAGGGAAAATGAGTCGTTGGATAGTTGTCCCACATGTGGGAAACTGAGATATAAAGAAGGACAACATGGGAAGTCTGGTTTGATTCCTGTAAAACAGTTGAGATATTTTCCGCTTACATCCAGACTTCAGTGTTTTTTCATGTCTAAGAATACAGCGACAATGATGTCATGGCATAAAGAGAATATTTCAACCGATAAAAGCTTGAATCATCCAGCTGATGGTGATTCATGGAAACATTTTGATAGAGTGCATCCATCCTTTGCTTTAGAAGCCAGAAATGTTCGACTGGGCCTTTCCACTGATGGTTTCTGTCCTTTTGGATCTTATGGTAGTCAATATTCATGTTGGCCTGTTTTTTTAACTCCGTACAATTTACCTCCATGGATGTTGATGAAGGAGCCATATATCTTTTTGACTTTACTAATTCCAGGACATCCGAAGAAAAATATTGATGTTTATTTGAAACCATTGATTGATGAATTAAATTTATTGTGGAGTGCTGGTGTCAGTACATATGATGTTGCAACGAAACAGAATTTCATTCTGAGAGCAGCATTGATGTGGACAATAAGTGACTTCCCAGCATATGAGATGTTATCTGGCTGGAGTACACATGGTCAGAAATCATGTCCTTACTGTATGGGAGAGAACAAAGCATTTATGCTCATTCATGGAAAGAAACCTTGTTATTTTGACTGTCATTACAGATTTCTTCCAGCTGATCATCCTTTTCGCAGAAACAGATCTCATTTCAGAAAAGGAACAGTTGAAAGGGATGGACCTCCAAAAATGCTATCAGGTTCGGAGTTAAAATCAGTTGTATTTTCATTACCTCCCATCACTTTTGGTCCCACAATAAACCAACAGAAAATTTCTGGTTTTGGGAAAGAACATAATTGGATTAAACGTAGCATATTTTGGGATTTTCCATATTGGTCTGATTTGTTGGTCCGAAACATGTTAGATGTCATGCATATTGAGAAGAACTGTTTTGATAATTTGTTTCATACAGTTTTGGATACGCCAAGAAAGAGGAAAGACAATGTAAATGAACGTTTAGATCTTGCCCAAATTTGCAGGCGTCCAGAATTGGAACTGTTTGAGAATGTTAGAACAGAAAGGTTACTGAAACCAAAATCAGCTTATACACTGTCTAAAGAAAACCATTTATTATTTTGTCAGTGGATTGTAGATTTGAGACTTCCAGATGGTTGTGCTTCCTATTTGGGTAGATGTTTAAAGAATGGTCATATTACTGGATTAAAAAGTCATGATTGTCATGTTATAATGGAAAGACTTCTACCCATTGGATTAAGAGGTCTGTTGAATTCTGTTATTTGGGATTCCATAACAGACATGTCTCATTTTTTTCGGGAAATTTGTGCGGCTACAGCAGATTATGATGCTCTAGGAAAACTTGAAAAAGATGTTGTTGTAATTATATGTAAACTAGAAAAAATATTTCCGCCGTCTTTCTTCGACTCAATGGAACATTTGATGTTACATTTTCCATATGAAGCCAAATGTGGAGGTCCAGTACAGTTTCGATGGATGTACCCATTTGAAAGATGCATGAAAAAATTGAAAAGAAAAGTACGTAACAAAGAATCTGTTGAAGGATCTATTGCAGAAGCTTATTTGCAAGAGGAAATATCTTTTTTCTGCTCCCATTATTTTGAATCTGAGTATCCTTCAAAACAAAATCGAATGGGACGGAACGAGAGGAATATTGATGAAATCGACAATAAATTATCTGTTTTCAACCAGTCAGAGCTTGGTTTTGGTGGAGTTTATGAACGCTGGCTTTCAGATGATGAACATCATAAAGCTCATACGTATGTTCTGCTCAACTGTGAAGAGATGACATCAGGTGTACTGTAAGTGTTTATATCACTTATTCTATCATTTATGTTACAGTAAATAACTTTGGTTTTTATAGGTTGTATGGTAATAATATCAAGAAACAAATTCCACAAATTACAGCAGCTGCTCTCGAAGAACGTCGACTGAAAAATTTCTCTCAGTGGTTTCAAAAACTGGCAACATAAATTCTTTATCTTTTAGAAACTCATTCAATGTATAGTTTACTATATTGATAATTATTTCACAAATTTTCAGGTGTCTCGACATGCTGATAAAATTGACAAACGACTGTGTGTATTGAGTAACCCACCTTCCAAACTTGTTAAAACTTATAATGCATATGTGGTGAATGGATTTCGATTCTACACACATGCATATGGGGAATCGAAAAAAATAATGAACAGTGGAGTTAGCTTGAGAGGATCTCATCATCGAGAAAATGAAGTTGACTTTTATGGCATACTTGATGAAATCATTGAACTCTATTATCTTGGACAACATTACATAACCATGTTCAAATGTCGGTGGTTGGATACAGAGAGAGGCGTGCGTGTTCATCCGACTCATGGAATCATCGATATTAAATGTAAAAGTGTTCTCGCAGTAAATGAACCATTCTTATTGGCTCAACAGGCATATCAAGTTTATTACGCAAAGTAAAGTTCTACATCAAGAGACTTGACTGATTGGTGGAGTGTAATAAAAATCAAAATTTGAGACAATCAGTTTAGTCAAAGTGAATGTGCTTTCACTGATGTGAAAAGAATTCATGTTTTTCAAGAGAGTACTCAAAATCAATCTTTTTTACAAAGAGACATGAGTATCGATGACAACACCCCACATTTAAGAGTCGGTGATGACGATGATGTTAATGATGTCACATATGAATTTGAAATGGTAAGAGATGAAGCAATTGTAACTTGAATGGATATCGATGATGTTGAGGAGGAATATGAAGATGACATTGAAATATATGAAGATGATGATGAAGATGAACACTGATAGAATTCCATGGTATTTATATACAATCATAATATATATATATGTATATATAATAGTAATTATCAATTATTTGCTAACAAAATTAACATTTTTTGTTTCAGATGGATGACGCCACATTTCGTGAGTTGGCGGATGCTGACCTGACTTTCGATGCGGATGAGTTGCTGACAGGTGACCCTCAGACTGCAGGCGCTCCAGGGAGTACACGGAGGGGGCGTGGTCTTGCACGATTGATGATTCCTGACCCCGTCCCCGAGCGACGTCCATGTCTTGGGTTTGATCCACAGACACGGAGGTGTGATAACCTGTGTGATAACCTGTGGATTTGACTAAGATTTCATTAATCTATTCACATAATAAATGTTTATTATTTTTACAGTTTTCCGCATATAGCAGTCGGACAGGGCAGCACTATTTTGCGCAACTATTTCTCTCAGCCGTGGACCACATGGGAGCAGATTCCCATTGATGTGCAGCAGGCCATGTTTGGCAATTGGTTGGTACGTGCGTAAATAAATAATTTTTATTTTGAAAATTATTTCATTTCTAACTTGATATTTTGATTTATTTGTAGGGTTTATGGTATCCGATCGAGGATACCATGCGTGACGCCATCCACGAGGCATGGGAGGTGGCCATGCGTGATCGCCTTCGTCAGTTTTTGCACAATTTAAGAAAATCTGCGATGAAGAAAGCAGGAGTGTCAAATTTTGACGAGTCATGTAGAGCACACCGACCAGAGTACATTTCATCCCATGTATGGGATGGATTATGTGCGCACTGGTTGAGTGGTGCCTTTCAGAGGAGATCATTGGTGGGGAGGCAGAATCGGGGGAGACAGGAGGTGACTCATCGAGCTGGGAGTCGTTCTTTCAGTACTCATAGACAACATCTAGTACGTACATTATTTATAAATATTTTATATAACTATAAATATTAACAGTTTATTTTTTATTCTTATAGGCTGTCGAGCACCCCGATATTACAGAGTACGACGTATATCAGAGGATGTATAGTGATCCTGATACTGGGGAGCTCAGAGATGATCGTCAGCATCACATCGTGGTCAGTATTATTTGTTTTCAAGTTTAAAAATTAACTGCATATAATATATTCACAATTTTAATTTTAAATTGAAACTACAGGAGTCATATGAGGCCGCAGCGTCACAAGCCCGGCCTGAGAGTCAGGCCGAGTCATCAGATCAGACCACTGGCCGTCAGTTTGATGAGGCGGCATGGATACAGGCCACCCAGTATGCCTTCGAGAAGGGCCGGGTAGTTGGTATTGGCTCTCGACTGACTCCCGGAGATTATTATGGCAGTGCTGCGATGTCGGCGTCCAGCTCGAGAGGAGCTCGTGCATCTTCTTCTGCTACACAGTATGAGGATCAGTTGCGATCTCATACTGCACTGATAAAGAGTCTCTGACAGGAGCAGGAGCAGATGCCTCAGCAGCATGAGGAGGAGCGTCGACGCCAGCAGCAGCTGTACGAGGAGCAGACGAGTCGGTGGCCGCAGCAGCATCAGGAGCAGATGGAGTACATGCGCCGACACACTCATGCTTTAGGGATGGAGTTTCCTCCACCACCATCTGCAGATCCCCCCCTCCCCCCTCCTTCAGATTAGAGTTTGTATTTATGTTATAAAATTTTTGAAATCAAAATATGAATTTTTTTTCTATTCGTAGTTTCTGTCTCATTATAAAATATTAATAATATTTTATTTTTAAATAAAAATATTAATATGAATAATAATATTATTTATATTTTATAATATTAAATTTTATATATATATTAAAATTTTATAATATTATAATTTAATTATCTTTTTTTGTAATACTTGAATTATTTTAATATTTGAATGTAAAATAATTCTATTATTTTTATATTAATTAAAATAACTTATTAATATTTTTTTTATTTATGAATTATAATTCTAATATTATTATATTAATTAAATCACTTATTAATATTCTATTATTTTTTATTTTTGAATTATAATTCTATTATTATTATATTAATTAAATAATTTATTATTTATATTTGTGAATTATAATTCTATTATTATATTAATTAAAATCATTTATTAATATTTTATTATTTTTTATTTTTGAATTATAATTGGATTATTATTATATTAATTAAAATTATTTATTAATAATTTTTTTTTTATTTTTTTTATAGTATTTGCGACGGGATACTATTCCCGTCGCAAATAGTATTATTATTTTTTTATTTTTTTTAAAATAGTTTTTTGCGACGGGACCCGTCGCAACAACTATTTGCGGCGGGCCCGTCGCAACAAGTATTTGCGACGGGGCCCGTCACAAATAGTTTTTTACAAATATACGGAGTACTAGTTGTGACGGGGATTCTCCCTGTCACGGAAAAAGGCTTTAGCGATGGGCCCATCGCAAAAAATTGTTGTTGCGACACCGTTTTCAGCAACGGGTCATTTACGACGGGCCCCCGTCGCAAAAAGCCATTTGCGACGGGATACCGTCGCAAATGACCCGTCGCAAATACCTATTTTTCTAGTAGTGATATGTGGGGTTATTAGTTTTTTTCAAAGGGGAACATAGATTTGGGCATTTTGAGTATAAATATCCATATTTGAATATTTTTTATATTATAATACTATTTTCTATCCACTAAATGTTTAAATTATACTAATTGAGTTACATATATTTTTAGTTGATCATTTTAGTATATTTTTTAAATTTTTTAGTCCATATTTGACTGGAAGTGGCAAGCACCAATTTAGAGAAGTATTTACATCATTTACATGTTTTTTATCCATCATTTCTATTTATTCCAGTTTAAGCTTTTATGAATTTAAAATGATAATAAAATTTTAAAATATGTTAATAATAATTTTAAATTATTCATGTTTCAATTTCTTGGATATTTTTTGGAGTACTCAATTAGCATAATGTTTTTAAAATTCTGTAATTTATAATCAATCACAACAAATTAAAATCTATTAAAATCGGTTTCAACAATTTGAAAATTGAAATATTGTGTATTATTTAGAATGATTGATCCTATATTAATTTATCATTTCCTATTATTTATGGAGAGTATACATGATTTATAACCATATCTCTTTTACTAAATATGTTAGATTGAAATATGGAATTAAATTTCAATATATTTTGTAGATCTATTTTGGTAAAATATCTTAAAAGATTTCATCATACAAATTTTAATCTAAATTTTACATTATATAAAATATTAAAAATTTTGTGTAAATTTTTCTATAAAATGTGAGATCATCAATATTCAAATATGTTTTAAAAATAAAAAAAATTATTTATTAAAATTTCCCTTAATTCAAAAAATTATGATATTTTTTTAGTATTTAATTCATGGTCTTAAAATTATCAATAATGGAAATATTATTAGTGGATCATTGATAAAATTTATTTTTTTTGATAACATCAAAAAATTAATATTTATTTATTACCTTATATGTATTTAATACCTAATAAGCTTATTTTTTTTACCTTTACGTAAATCCAATGTACTTTTTCCTAGATTATATATCATGAATTTACATCATGACTTATTAACTTTGACATGATTTGATTTAAATATTTTAATCACACATAAACTATAGAAATTATTCCCTAGCATTGTACATAGTAATCTAACTTTTATAGGGCATACATAATCTTATATTTCCTTTACATTGGATAAAATATTTTAATATCACCTTTAAATAATTAATTCTTATTACCATCATAGAATGAGGTACCATTACCTTAATATAAGAAATAAATTTCTATCTTCACATATGTATCCATTTTAAAATTATATGAGGCATATTATTTTCCTTTATATATCTCATGAGAAGTCATACTGAGGTAAACATTATGTATGAAATAGAAAATTCGAACTACCTTTACATATCCAAATGTAGTTACCTATTTGTAATTATTTATATAAATCTTATGTAATGGAAACTCAAAACTAAAAAAATTTGAATAATTAATTTAATATCCAATATAAATTCTATTTCTTTGAAAAACATTTTTCTTTGTGTTTCCTAATTCAAAACGATCAACATTATATCAATAGAACAGATTACTATGCATTTTGGATTTTCTATTCAGTAATGTAAGAAATGTATTTTGAAATGGGATCTTGGAGATAATTCATATTACATGGTAAATTAATCATTAAAAACAATTAATTATACAGAAAAACTTATATAATAATACAACACATAAGTGTTTAATGTTTTCAGTATCTAGTTTCATTTCAAAATAGTTCTCCATACATTCATTTGAATTTATATACTAATATTTCACATAATGTTTTTAATTATTTTTCCTTTTTAAAAATTTATAATTATATAATTTATATTTCTGAGTATTTTTTAGTTATAACATTGTAGAATCAATTTACTAGGAGTATAAATAAATATTTTTCCAAATCCTTCATTATTTCAATTTTGGGGATTCAGGATTTTTTATATTCAGCATAAAACTACTAAAATTGGTAAGAGTTTAATGTTTTGATCAATCCGAGAATGATGGAAATATATAAAGTTATGGTCAATCCATGTATACATTTTGTATTGGTTTATGTAATATTTCCATGAGGGAAAAAATGAGAATTGTGTGTTATATGACCCAAAAATAATTCCACTTGGAGTGTTCTAGACAATGTATTTGATATTAATGTTATGTATAATTCATATTTAAAATCCACACTCCTGAGGTTTAGCGATACCTAGGATGAGGACCATTATACAATGATAAATTTTCAGGAATTCTTTGAGGCATAGCTAATTAGGGGTGGTCGGTTATGTTTCTAATCATGACATCAGCTAGATCTTAACTAAGATGGGATATTTCTTATTGAATGATGAGTATAAGAACTAGGACCTTGATCGAAATTAAATATGTAAGTGAATGAACATACATGGAGAGTATATATGATGTGATTATCTATACAGGTGAGGGGAATGTGATGTAATCATATATAATGCTTAATTCCCTAGGATTCATTCATTGACAAGGTATGTTTTTACTCATAGAAAAGAGAATATATGAATTTTAGATTTGGTAATGACTTAATATGTGTCTCCTAATCTATCTATGTCTTGGAAAAAATATCTCATATGATAATTTAGTTTAATATATGATAGAGGATATGTAACATTTGGAATGTGGTCTATAGTTCAAGTAATTATCATTCCATATTATCCTTAGAGATTTATCCATATGAGGTTTATACCAAAAAAATTTCACAAGACTTATGCAATTCGGTTTTGGATGCATTAGATGGTTTGTTCTTGGTCATCGGTATCATCCCATATTTGATTGAGACATCTTTTTTGAATAGTTTTAGAGAGGTGGGAACTGGTTATAATGTTGATTTGGCTGGGGAGGGGCCCCTGCTTTGTTGAGTGAGTTGGTTTTTTATATTTTGGACCATTGGGGCATGATTTTATATCTTAAGTCATTAAAGTCATTTTTCTCCCCCTAATTAATTAAAAGGAGATATATTATAATAATAAAAATCAATTTTTTTCAGTCAAGAAGGAGATACAGTTGGGATTAGATTATTTGCAACCCAAAATTTTTCCTCACCAACGAAGCAATCTATATTTAAGGATTAAAGAGAAAATAGATAAGTAATTTTGAACAATAGGATTATAGTTATTTTGTTCATTTTTCTATAAATTCATACTAATTTTTTTTGAAAAATAACTTCTATTAATAAAATCATAAATATATAATGTATATACTAATGATAATAATTCTTTTTGAAGAAATTTTTTTTTTATACAGATGTAACAGAATCATCGGTTTTTTATATAAGGATTGGACATCATAATGTCTATTCCATAATAAAGTTATCAAAAATGAAATTTTATTTTTAATTTTCCAAAACATAAATTGGATAAAACGAAATGTTGTAATTAATTCCGAAAGGGAATGTAACATAAGTCTTCATTTAAACCATTTAAAGAGGGTTCTACTACTCGTTCCCTCAAACTTATTTAAATAATCCTCTTCAGGCTTTCAAGAATAGAAACACATGATGGAAAATCCTTTTTATATGTTTTCATTGATTATTTTTCATCATTTTATTTGGATTACATTTCGAGACTTGAAATTAGTTAATGTTGGGTTTTAATTTATTTCTTTATACATATGAAAAATGAAAAATAATCAAAAATGTGTCTTTAAGAAGGGATATATAAGATAATTCCATAATCCTGAAATTAATTCGTTTTCGTAAATAGTTGTATTAAAAATAATTTTCGACCCCAAGGAAACCACAACATAATGGTGTTGTTAACTGGAGGTGTACGAATTTTCATGAAATTTCGATTACAATTTTATGGGAAAATAATATGCCTAAATATTTTTTGGATGAAGGTTTAAATACATCATGTTATGTCATAAATAGAATTCTATCAAGTCATATTTTTAAGATAGCACCTTATAGGATATGGAATAATTGAAATAGAAGTGTTGGTTGTATTAAAGTGGTTAGATTCATGGTTTATATTCAAAAAAACAAGGACAATCATTTTAAATTTGATATAAATGCAGATTAAGGAATCTTTATTTTCTATTTTACTTCTTCCAAGGCATATGGAGTTTTCCAAAAAGACCAAGGACTGTTTAATAATCATTTCATGTAAACTTTTATTTTATTGATATATTTTATCATAAAAAAACTCCATTTTTATGCGTTCAGTGATTCTCTTGAAGAAATGACACCTAAAACTCTTTCTAACAGTTAAATTATTTACAATTTGGTACACAATTTTAGTGAATCCAATCATGAAATGGTATATAATATTAAAACATAAATTTTGTTACCTAGAAAACCTAGAAACCTTAATGACCATCCTCGAGGATCTATTTTAGGATATCAAGACATAGGATATTAGACTATAAAAAATATTTTAAATATTTTATGATCCTATTCCTTTTAATATCAGTTGGAACCTATAAGTCTAGAAAAAGCCTTAGTTGATGAATGTTGGGTTTTAGAAATGCAAGATGAGTTAATGTATTTTAAGAGGAACAAGGTATGGAAATTAGTTGATAGAACCTTCGAAATTAATCTTATTGGGACAAAATGGGAATTTTGAAACAAACAAGATGAACAATGTGTGATTACTATAAATAAATCCAGGTTATTTAGAAAAGGTTATAATAAATAATAAGGAATATATTATTATGATACCTTGGCCCCAAAGGATAATATAGATAGAATTACATTCCTTGTAGAATATACATATAATATTTATTATATAAAATACCATATTGATGTTAAATCCTCATAATGAAATGGGGATTTAATGGAGGAAGTTTATATTGAAAAACCTACTGATTTTGAAGAAACTTATTTAAAAATATTTATTTATAATCTACCTATAAACGTTATGGCCTTATGAGGAAACTTGGAGCATATTATGATAGGTTATACTCTTATATTTTATCACATTATTTGAACAATGAATGGGATGACCCCACTATTTTTAATAAAACCTCCAGAAAAGGAACTATTCTTGCAAAATTATATGTCGATGATGTTATTTCTGGGTCAAAAAAAATGTGTAATGATTTTTCATAATTCAGGAAAAAAAGAGTTTAATATTGTCACAATTGTTGAGTTAAAATATTTTCTTATGTTACATATTTATAATAATGATCATGGAAATGTTTGAAATCATTAATAATAAGTTGTTTATTTACTAAAAAAGTTTATACTTGAAAATAGTAAGACCTATTCAAATCATATGTGTTCCATCATTAGACATAACATAAATAAGGATGGAAGATTAGTTGAAAATAATTTATATTGAAGAATCATTGGAATCATTCCTAATATTACTTCATGTAGGCTATAAATTATGTTTTTAGTATGTATTTGTGCTAAACATGAATCAAATTCAAAATAATCTCATTTAAATATTGATAAGATATTTTTTTGTTACATAAATGTAAATATTTGTCATTCCTTAATTTTTACCAAAACCATTGATTTTAGTTTAACAAGATATTCAAATATCAACTTTGGGGGTTGTAGATTTGAAAGTAAATGAACCTCAAGAACCTATAATTTTCTTGGTAGATCCTTAGTATCAGGATCTAGTAAGAAATTTTTTTAAAACATTAACCAAAATTAAAGCTGAATATATTTCAATAGGAAGATTATGTGAATAGTTATTTTTTAAGAAAAACACGATGATGGATTTTGGATTATTTTTTAATTATGTTCTAATAAAATGTGATCACAAAAATCCTATCAAAATTTTAATGAATCATAGGAACCTTAATAGAATGAAGAATATTAAAACATGACATCATTTATTTGGAGATCATTCATAAAAATGTGATTCCTCATTAAAAATTATTAGTATAGAAAATTAAATATCATACATTTTTTTAAAAATGCTTTCCTACAGAATAATTCTATTTTATCAAATCTGAATTAGGGTTTTTTAATTTTAGTTAATTCTATTTTAACTGTTTTATTTTATAGTGGGCATGAATTTATATTTTTTAATTTTGTCTTCAATATATTTAATTAGATATTTATCACTATCATTTTGAGTTGTAGTGGTATCCTAATATGACACATTGTCTAGTTTTTTCATGATTACAAAATATATCACACTACAACCCTTCGATTACCACAAAATAGAAGAAATTAAAAAAATTCATGCATGTGATCCCTTTGAAAACCTCTAAGAATTCATCTCTTTACTATCCAATCCTATCTACCCTATTCTTTCAATCCTTCATGACATCAATAATAATGAAAAAATTTATGGATAGTTCAAATGCTTGTAGTTCTACGATGTTTAGGTCTGTAAGGAAAATGATGAGTTAAAGAGTTATTAACTTCAGATAGGTGTATGGGCCTCTAATGCTGATCAAGAATGTTTTCAATCATCATTTATGTGAGTGTATATTTAATGTGAAATTAATATATTTATACTTTAATATGGAATTTTGAGAATATTTTTAATCCATGGTTTTCCAAATAGTGATTTCGATGTCTTTATAACTACGACTGTAAGAGTAATGAAATTTTGGATATATTCTATAGTAATGGATGAAGTGTTATGATTCCCTCATAAAGGTCATTATGATTTGAAATCCCCTTAATCTCCAATAAATGATAAGATCCCTCTAGATAAAATAAAATATTTATTTGGAATGCCTGATATAGGGATGAATCCCATGAAACACATGGAACTAGAATGAAAGGTTCTTAAGATATTCATTCAATATGGAATTTCCCAGTGTAATTGGGAGTTTTACATAATATTATTTAAATATTTTACACTATGGTTTATTTATAGGATATATAAGCCTATAAATGTGGAAAAACAAATAATGATGTATATTTTCAATATCCATAATAAATTGGTAAATTGTATTCCCTTTTAATGGTTGTTAACCATGATTTTTATTAAACCATATGTCCTCATAGAGGAGACTAAAACTACTTTCTGATATGGCCTAAGAAATTATGTTCTAGTATATTAAATCATTGTAAATTCTACTAGAGTTCCATATGAGTAAGTTATTTATTTTCAGTATATCATATAAAGTATAATTAGACCATGATAATATTTAGGGAGAATTTCCTCATGTAGTGGTCACTACTGATGTTCTTGCAGAAGCATCTAAAATTATACCTTCACCATTGGAAGAAAATATTTAAACATTGGATATGGGAGACCATCATGACAATAAAAATATTTCTAATATATTTTGAATACTTTGTGTTGTTATTTTTGAATAAATTCAAACAGATGATGTGGCCATTGAAAAAATTCATTTAAAAATCCTTCAGATGATTAACACCCATACTTTTTCATTTGTTCCACAATCTCTTTCTACCAATCCTTCATATAGAGAAATTCTTCAAAAAATATTTATGTGATAGTGAATATTATTTAATATAATACCATCTCTACTATGTTTAGGTAAATACCTATTTTTGAAATATTTATAATTCATTCAAATCATACAGATTTTGATATTTCAAATGTAGAGCCTGATACTACTGATTTAAGAGATTGTGCAAGATATTATAAATTTATAGCTAATGTATATTTCCTAAAAAATATGTTGATAACGGCTTGATCCAATGTAACGACTCACCATGAACAAGTATTCTGTAAAAATTATTTTGATGAGTTAAAGGTGTTAATTGAAATAATTGTTGATAATGCTTGAAGAGAATCTACTAGAGAATCCTCAGGACATATATGTTTGGATTATACAACCATAGAATCAATATGGAAGGTATGTTACCTGAAATAGACACATTTAATTCTATAATTGACACTATATATTTTGAAATCCTCTCAAAAACATAGCGAGGGATCTTTAGAAGAACTTCGCCACTGATGTAGAGAACATTCTTATAATCTTACCAAGAATCATAACAAGTATTGATCAATCATAGAAGGAGATAATTTCATTACTAAATGATATTGTTACATTAATTATGTATTCTTCACATCAAGATATCAAAGATACCAGTTTTATTATTATTTGGTTGAGAAAATACATTGAATCATGGGATGACAACTTTTTATAAAATAAATAGAAGTTTTGGAAATAGGCATTTGTTTGCCATAAAAATATGAGATCAAACACTTATTCAAAACAATTATAATAATATTCTTTTATTTATACTAAAGATCATTAAATTCCCTCTATAAGTAATGAAATTGTAGTTTCACCATCAATTTCAATTCATAAATTTGATTCAGTTGGACAATATGTTAATAACTATGAAGTGTTGAAGAAGTTTTTCCTTAACTATGCCAAGAAGGGATATGGGTATAAATTTGTGGGACATTTTTCTCAATGTATGTGGAATGGTTTCAAAAAACATTTATATTACTATAAAAATAAAATGGTCATGAAAATTGAAATGTGTGTAAATGTGTTTTATCACTTATGGGTCATACGTACACTAGAACCTAACATGATTTATTGATTTGGTACCACATCTCAATGTTTTGAAATTATCTTTGATCCCACAAAGATATATTATAGGGATAATATTATCCTTTTTGATGAATATTCATTACCTTGACCTGAAAATTCAATATTGAAAGCATACATCCCTAAAAAATATTTTGAATTAGCGTGAGTTCAGCAAGCGTCTCTCATTCCCCAGTCCATCTTAGTTGAGGTTGTACCTAGAGATTGGATGAGCCTTTAAGGATATTCTCTTTTCTAGAGATATATCATAGTATAAATTTTTGATTCTCTTCTACCAACCTCCTCCTTTCTAGTCGGGCAACCCTAGTCCATTAAAATACCACATCCAAAACATTGTCATGTGCCATAATACTTCTTTTCTTAGTAGGGAGGGTTAACTGATAATGGTGTCACACAAAAATTTTAATGGATTCTTACGTATGTGATTAATGAATGTTTTTTGGTATTAATTTTCCGAGTTTAAATTTATTATTCCCTTTATTGTATGTTTCTATATTTATATGTCTTTATTGTATTACTTTTTACCTTCTTGTTTCTTACAAGTCTATGCCAAATTATAATAATATTATATATATCATATTCAAATCATTTACATATGTTCATGTGTGATACTAATCTTATTATTAAAATATTTTTAAACAATCTTTATGAAATTACTAATTATTATTGAATTGATTTTATTATCATCAAATATGAGGATATTGTTTGAAAAATTTATGAAAATTTAATATATCTCAAATGTTTTTGTGTTTTAAGGATTCAAAAAATACTTATTAATTTTCTAATGAGTTTACCTTAAGTGTTTCAAATTTTATATATGTCACTTCTTGTATATTGTGATATTTATTTTGAATAAATTTACAGGAAATATATCTTATAAGATAGTCACTTTACAAGTATAAAGTGATCAGTTTTATAGATATTTAAATTTAACAATTCATAATATAAATTTACCATATGCTATATGTTTATCTTATGCATAACATAATTATCTTATGAAGGAAACTCAATATGGGTATTGGAATATTCATGTCTACCCCTTGGTAGTTTATCTTATAGTATCCTATTTTAGAATTTTTATCTTGCTATGTTATTGAATCATATTTAGAATAATTTAAAATATATACCACATGTTGAAAATAATAAATTTTGGACAAAATCAAATTTTGTGAAGTATATTATCTTATTGAAGAGGATATTCAAAAAAAAATTAACTTATAGTTATTATTTGAAATAATTCATCTAAAAATATTATACTATTGTTTTATGAATTCAATAATAAAGGATTAACCTTGCAAAAATAGTTAATTTTATCTATCCTATTAAAATCTTAATTCAAATACATAATGTATTTTATCATACGAAGATGTTCAGGAAACTATCTTATGAGTATAGTGTTATCAGATGTCTATATTATAGAGAACAAGATATGTTTCTTTCCATCATGATTATACTCATAATGTTAGAAGAATATTTTTGATTAGTGAATTCATTGTTTTATGATCTTCATAAAATAGTTCATCAAAATAATGATAGATCGATTTAGGAAAAATATATTTTTTTAAATAGGGAAAAATTCATTGAAAAAAATTTATAATATCTCCGTCACATAACGTGATTCCATGTTTGGGAAATAGGGACATATTCTACTAATAACTAGTATCATCAAATGTTCATAATTATTATTCACTGGACCATTTTTGTTATCAAAACTGATTATTTTCAAATTAAAAAACAATATATGAATAAATGAGTTAGATTTTGCATGATGGTGTGCATTTACACTGAAGAAACTGCATTATTTCTTCATATACCACATGAAGGTAAAATTATTTCAGATTCATTAATATTGTATTATTTTTCATAAATGAACATTATTCTAAATCAAATAAATTCTATAATAGAACATAATAGACTCTAATCTTCTCAAGATGAATCATCAACTGATGTCAGTTTATTTTTGAAACTGTGCACTAAAATATTTTGCAAACATCATTTATATATCTCTAATTATATTATTAAAATTTGTGATTATGTATTTTGAGTTGTAATGGGATATAATGATTCAAATCTCTTGATCATTTTTATTAAGAATTGACTACTTACATTCAACTAGGATCCCCTAAAAATGGATACTATAGTGAAAATAACCAAACTGATAAAGTTGATGGTTGGTGGAGTGGATAAGAGCATTATTGTTCCCTGAACGACTATAAATCACTAGTTTTTTTGTTTTTTCTTTTTTATATTATTTCCATTAACCTGTATTTGTTAATGAAAATTTTGGAAATCATGTACCTTGAAGAGGGTGGTTTTAAGGTGCAGAAAATTTTTGAGAACTCAATTCACCCCTCTCGAGTCATTGAATAGGAATTATGTGGGAAAATATTAACTATTTTTTGAAATATATTTATAAAATTTCTAAATAGTATAATTTTACTGAAAAATATTATTAAATAGTCCTTGAATTTTTAGTAAAGCCATTTTATTAATCAAAAATATTTTTTTTGTAAAAAGTTATATTTTTTTGTAATAAAATATTATAATTAATTTCTTAAAAAATATATGACGTGTTTGATAAGATGAAATTAATTTTTGAAATGATAATAAAAAATAAGCTTAAGGTTAATGTTTGGTATTTTATTGAAAATATTGATTTTTTAGTGAACAATGAAAAAATGAATGTTTTTGTAAAACTATAATTTATTTTAAATAAATAATATAAATATAAATCACCATTATGATTCTAATTTTATATCAAGTAGAAAAATTATTATTTTGTTAAAGTTAATAAAATTAATTACATTTTAATCATATTTATATTGTTTTTTAGTATATGTTTATTTTTGTGCTTAAAACAAAATTTTCATAAATTTAATTTAAAGTACATAATGAATATTCATTTTTTGTATGTAAAATAACAACTATTGATAAATTATTTGAATGAAATTTATAGATTATATATATATATAAATATTAATTTTAATTCATATAATTATTATTCCAATTTATATAGTTAATATACGATCATCTTATCTCTGAAAAGTACATTTCTTGGAAACCACATTTTTCATCGCATCTGGAGGTTTTATTTTTAGCTGAAATGTGTTACTATTTTATATTTAATTTAATAAAAATGTATTAAATATATTAAATATGTATTATTTTTGTCATATAATATAATAAAAACAATTTTTTCCAAAATTAATTGTGATAATAGTAAAAATAGTTGACTGTAGTTAAGGTGAAAACATGTTTATGTAGTGTTAAAATAAAAAGATAAATTTCAAAATGACCTAAAAACTTTTAAAAATAAAATTGGATGACCATATTTTTTTGTTATATCATCTAATTATAAATATGTTCTATTTTCCATCCTTGTGGAATGTCTAAAATGTGGTATAGCCTTTTCTTTTCAAATATTCATATGGTGTCCTCTCCCTCACTTATAAAGTGATTCCCTTTCTCATCTTCTATTCACAACATTAATTATATAATTTTTACAAAATTCCTTAAATAAACATCCCAACTACCCTATACACATCCTTGAAACATTTTTATTGGAAAAACTCCTTGTAATGATGTTGGTGCAATCCTCTAGAGGTAATCTGAAGAAGAGGTATTGTTCTTAACCGAGCGTTATGTTTTACTTCTTCTTCCAACTCCTTAAAATATTAATTAAAATAGTGATATATTGAAATAATTAAATACCATATAATTATAATTTATTATTTTAAATTAATAACCCAAATATATTTCCTATTCCATTAAATTGGAAATGAATCCATCATGTATGTGTATGGAAGACTACCACGTCTCAGACCGATGCAATTCATTTTCTACCATTACCTCGTATGGATGTTAATGATGTTTGATTTAATGTTTATGGATGATATAAATGATATATGTTTCATTATCCAATGTTAATAGAATTTATATTAATCTATGTTCCCTTTCATTGAATGTCAACAACATCATTCATGCGTATGTGTGGACTACCACCTCCACAAAGCGATGTGATTGGTTTTTCATCACTGCATCTCCAAAATGATATATGTAGATGTATTTAAGGAAATTTTTTATTTTTATGATAATATGTTCATCATATTAAGGTAATATAATACATATTATCTTTCCATAATGATCTCTAAAAAAGGAAATGTTTCTCATGCATATGTATGGAAAACCATATCTATGATTGTAATGTTGTTCATTTTCCATAACATTAATTATTGGATAGTTTTAAAAGTATAATATCAGTATAAAAATTATAATTATGTTAATATTATTACTATTTATTGTAATTAATAGTGAATATTTTGACCATGGTCAACATACTGAAGTTATTTGGAAAATATAGACCGAACATCATCAAAACACCTGACATGGACATAACTAATTCAGTGAATAATTATATAGCTAAAATAAGTAAAATAAAATTTTTAAGTAAAAGGTATTAAAACTAAAAAAATATTGATAAATAAAATAATTTATATATTTTTATTATAAAGGAGTTAAAGGGAATACAATGAAATTCGGGACTTGTGGTACGGGTTTCTCACCTCAATTTTATTTTTGTGAAACATATGCCATTTTCACCAATTATTTTAATTGGGTGGTGTATATACATCCCATGAAATTATTTTGTTAATAATTTTATGAAATTATTTAAATTTATAAATAAACATGGAGTTATCATGTTTTTAGGTCTAGATCCATTGATTATCAAAGTAGCGAGGGATTTGTTTGATTTAATTTCATTAAAAAATATTTTATTTTAATTCAACTAATTTATTTTAAGAGGTATATATCTATAATGAATTTATTATTTTTTATCATGAATCCATTTTAATTAAAGTTAACTTATGTTTATTTTTTTTATTTCATCCCAGGGTATTTGAATTAAATGTTAAAATTCAAAAAGGGTTTCTTAACACAATTTCAATTCATTAGGTTATAATTCATTTTCATTAACTATGTTATGACATGATTGTGTTTGAATTGATATCTAAATTGGTATATTATTTATTTATACTTTTTTCAGATTTACATTTATTTCAAAAAATATACCCAGTTATTAACTCTATATTCATAGGATATTATTTTTTTAATAGTTAGTCATCTCAAATCCCATTTCATTGCGTCATATATTAATGATATGAACCTATCATACTTTATGAGGTAAATATAGTACCCATTTGACATGTTATATAGTTAATATACTAATTTTAATCATATTTACTATTTTATTAGAAGTTATTATTTCAAGGGGAATATGATTGAAATGTTACCAAAGGAATAAAGGTTTTAGAAAAAATCTCCTTCGGTTTCAGGACAGTTTTTATTGAATGTTATTTTGGGATAAATAATTTGATCTTATCTTCCAAAAAAACATTTCTTATCCTCTACTAATCAATTCGGTTCACATTTTTAATTTTTATTTACAACTTAATTGAATGAAGAACCATCAATTATATTAATTTTAAGTGTTATTGATGTTGTATCTTTCATTACATTGAGTATATTTTTCTTCCCGGTCCATGTTTTCTAAAAATAGTTTAGAAATTTTCTCCTAAAAATTAAATGATTTCATAATGATAATTTTACATGATCATTTAACCTTTATTAAAATTTATAAAAAAGTAAATTTCTTATCATTTTAAAAATGTGTCTCTTTGGAATCCCTTTACAATATTTTAGAAAATAATATTTATTTTTAGCATTTATATCTTTAATGGGGTTTACCACCATCATGATGATTAAAATATTTTATGAGTCCTTTATAAGTTTCCAATTTTTATTTCAAGGAAAATTATTGTCACATTATTTTTATATTTTGTATTTTCAATAAGTAATTATTAGTATGAAAAGTTTATTTTTCTGAAGTGTGTTTTAATGATATTTCAATTTAATTTCTATTCATCAACGATAAAAACCCCTGATGATACATATTCTCCAATAAGGATATTTTATAATGATAATATTCTCATTATTTATTTGGATGCATTAATATTGTTTGAAATGGATTTTTATTTAACTCGTTCCTTTTCCACATGTTAATAAAGCAATGAAAGGAATAATGGATGTTACTATGAGTTTTAGGATGAGAATCAAGCACAATTTAGATTTTTTTTATGGTTCTAAAAAAATTCTATTCTAATGGGTGAGCCCAATCAATATTATAAAATGGGTTGATCCCACATTATATCTCATTATATTAAGATTTATGACCCAATATCGCTCATGATATGATGGTTTGATCCCCATTACAACTCCTGATATAATGGGTGAGTGCAGTTATAGCACTCCAATGAATTATGAATGATTATATTCTCTATTAAATTATAATATAAGTTATTAATATTTTTATTCCTATTTGATCAAAAGAGTTTACTATATTTATAAGAGGTGGTTAATTGTTGTTTGATAAATTAAATAATAAAATGAAATGTCTATTTAAGTTAATTGACCGGACCTAGCACTACCTAATAATTTGATTATTTGAATCATAATCATATATTGAATAATTATATTAGAGTATGACTTTATAGGTTTTAAGGACACATGGATAAATAGTTTATTAGAATTTATGTGTACCAAATAATGTTATAATATAATGCACAATATAAGAAATGGATATTGTACAGAAGAGAAATAAACTACTTATAAAAGTAATAATGACATACAATCTATATTAATAGAATTCACTCTACTAACCAATAGAGCCATGGTAATTATAAAACATAACTAAAGGTATCAATAATTTAGTACTTATCATAATGTCTACCTTTCCATAAATAGAAGGCACTTGATATGAAGTTCAGAAAAAATAGTATCTTCATATCCTCATAAGCCCTCAATAAAATTATCAAAATCTATATTCCAAGACCTGGAGTCCCATGATCTAGTGTATCAGATTCATCATCTTCCAATTCATGGATTCCCATGATCAGTATAATGATTATTGATAAAATACAAAATAAATTTTTTCTAATGGCAAAAACCCTTACAAGGATTCCAAAAAAACATTTTAAAGTATTACAATTACTAATTATAAGTTGTTCACTAAAATAAATATTTTGAATGGTTGAGTTTCAAAATGTATCAGCTCCAAACTCTTGAAATGATCATCTATTTACAGGAAAACCTTCAATGGTCAAATTTAGGAGTTAGTTGTTATGAACATGGAAAATATGGACTTGATTGATCGTCTATCATTTCAATTTTGATGTCATTTTGATTTACACAAGTAAAAATATAATTTATATTAAGTATGTTAGATAAACAATCTATATTGTCCAATTATGGAATTTTTGATAGTCCTATAGACATCCTTATTGATTAAAAATCCAATTATCATAATGAGTGCCAATCCAACATATCAACACCAAGATTAGTATGATGGTTTAGACCTCATTTGTAATATATATACTGGATAGAATAAAGGTTAGTATGATAGACTAGATGCACAATAAGTCTGATAGTTCAGATTGAATAATATTAAAACATTATTATATACTATATTGGAAACAATTAAATGTACGGTAAAAAGAATTTTTTTCTACGAAATTATTTTAAAAAGATTGAAAATTATAAAATTTATTAAAAATATATTAACAAAGTGTTTTAGATATACAAAACTAAATAAATGGTAATGTAATATGTAAAACATCTGACTCAATAATCCCCCCCTTTTTGGAAATCACAAAACACAATAAATAATTGAAAATAAAAACAATTAAATAATCGAAATACCTTCACAATTTAATAACATTAATTATATACTTACCTACTCCCCTGAAGTTTTTAACTCCTTTAAGATGTCATTGAACATATTAATACAACACCCCCATTAACAGGGTATCTCTCCCTTTTAGAATACTCATCCTTAAGAAATATACTTATAATTTTTAAAGTTTCTCCCCAAGGATTCTCCCCCATAGTGATTTTTATTGATAATGGAAAATTAAATATACTTCCATTAAATATTATAAGAGTAATAATATAAAAAACAATTATTTTTGAAATAACTATTTATCCGAGGAATAATAGAAAGGGAATGCAAACAAATGTATAGGATTAAATACCATTCAAAATTATTCGATGAAATTATAATCACATTCACCAATCATTAAAATGTTTTATACAAATATATTGACAGTTCAAAAGTAAAAGAATTCATTACTTCATCAATTTTTTTACAAATTACTTCATATTATTAAACTTTTCAGAAAATTTCTCAATAATAGGTATTTTTCTTCTTTCACTTATTTCCTCCTTAAATTGAGACATAAAACATTCAACCTCCAAAAAATACTATTTTTATCTTCCTTTATATAAAACAATTCATTTTAAAATATACGAGCCGTCTATTCTTTATCTCTAAACTATGAACCTTATTTTTAAATAATTTCACTTCTTCAGTCTGATCATCAGTTTCATCTTTATATTCTTCTATAAACAATAATCAATCACAAATATATTAAGATAACATCTTAATGGATTGAAATTTCTCTAATAAATAATTCTTTATGTATTTTTTTTGTCATGTTCCCAAATATAAAGGTCTACTTTATTGAAGCACTTAACCATATGATTACATGATTTTTCATATTATAATAATTTTCATGATAACATTTCAACTCTACCCTAGTGTGGATAATTGAATTAGTTAGAACTTTTAAGGATTATTATTTCTCATTGAGACTATTCTAAATGATTTAACACATCGCTTCATGTTTTTGAAAATATGGAATGATATCGATTAACTTTTTATTATATGATGAAAAGTGAAAATAATTTTCTTAACAACATTTTCATCTGATTCTGATGAACCAGATGAATGTTTGAGAGGTTTTGGTTTTTAAGATTTGTCATTTGGTTTCATTACATACATATCTTTTTCTTTTATTTTCCAATATACTTTATTATCCATTGAAATTTGTACAACATAAAAATCTTTATCAGATTCAACTATTTATAAAAGTTTTGTATGTGATTGTGGATAAACATATTCAAATTTTAAAGATGAATTTTCTTCATTTTTAGATAATGAACATTATTTCACTAATGAATACGATATTTCTTATTTTTTTTGATGATTTCAAAAATTATGATACTTTTATTTCATTATCCTTATCTTCCTAAAATGGTAATGAAGATAATGATTATTCTGATGTTTTCTTTTCATATAAGACTTCATCCATTTTTGTTCTCTCTTCATCTTCTTATTCTTCTTATTCTTCATTATCTTCTTTTATTTCGGTTTTTCTCCTTCTTTTTCTTTATCTACAACATCCTCAAGATCTATCTCAAATTTTCTTATTGTTCAGTGAACTCAATTTATAGACTTTTTATATCTTGATTGTTTTTCTTTCTCAAATTCAACTATTTTCGATTCTTCGGAAATTACCTTCTCTTTTACCTTATATGAAATAGAAGGCACAGTATATGAAATATATAATGTTTGATCAGAAAAAATTCCAGATTTAGGAATGATTATATTGATATGATATATTTGTATATTTTTATTTTTAATTCCCTCCAAAAACCCATTAAGAAACATTCAACAAATCTAGCTTCTACAAGAATTTTCATTTATTTCTTCCTTTTCTAATATTCTATTAAAGGTTTGTTGTTTGGATTCATAATGAATTTTATTTGGTACTATCTAATCCCATCACATGATCCCTTGGTTTCTTATGAGCCTTATGTTCCATGATTTTTTCAAAAATAACTTCAATCATTCCGTTTTCCCTCATTTATTTCTTCCTCGGTGGGGAAGAATCATTAATTTTTTATTCAAAAACCTCTTATTTCATGGAATGATTGGATTTAAGCGCTTCCAATTAAACTTTATCAAAACATTAATTGACATGGAATGAATGACCAAATTTTTTATAGAAATTGTATCATTACTGATAAATGAAATATTTTCCCACACCAGATAATTTGTGTTTTCAACCTCAAAAAGTTGAAAAAATTTCAAAAGTATGTCATTGATGAAAGAGAGAAGTATAATGATATTTAACTTAATTGAGGACCTCTTGAATGATTCTACCATAATAAATGAAAACATTACAAGTTTATTTCGATTCATAGTTACCAATAATTCCGAAATAAATATATCTGATACCTTATGGGTGTCCCTTCAACCCTTCCGGGATATTAAATATCCCCGCATCCATTATTTTACTACTCTGTTGTCTAGTGAAATATTTGAGACTTTCCTTGATTTTTCTCAATATAGATACAAAGTTTCTTTAACCATTGATTTCTTAAAATAACAAATCTTTTCTGGTATTTGTTGTGATTTTAAAAAGGATTCAACTATAGTAGGCACATACACTGAGTTTTATAATATTTTATATGAAATATTTTATTTCATTAACCGAAAATTAAATGATATAAGATCATTATCACCATCTTATAAAATAGAATATATTCATTAAACTCTCTAATGATTTTAGGATATAATAAATCAAGATCCTTATCATGTTTATCTATAAATTAAATTTTCTAAATAATGAAATAAATAATTATTTTGAGTGTAAAATCATACATATCAAACAAATATCTTTACACAATATGTTATCTGAAAACTAGTATGTTTTCATAATCCTCCAATGTATCTATTGTATTTAGAATTGGTATTGAGATTGGATGAATGCCAAAGTAATCAGTCTAATGAGTATAATGGATGGTCTGAGTAAATTATAAAGTCTCTAGAAACAAAGGTCTTATAGGGGCGTCCAATATTTATATACACATAGAGGGGTCAAGATTCAAATTCTAAAAAAAATAAATGGATGAGATAAAATATTTAACTGATTTGAGGGATGAGATTTAATCCATGAAAGTATAAAATTTATATTTGAACTCTCAATGTTATAGGATCACTTTTTATCATAATATATAATAGTCTATTTTGAAAACTATTATTTTTGATAAAATTTATTGGTACTTAAATGAATTGGTTTGGAAGAAATTAATAACTAATAATAATGGATATGTGGAAAAAATAAATGAATAATACTATTCAAAGAATAATTATTCATCATTATCAAAAACCAGTTATTAGTGGTCCTTCTATCAGAAATAGATTATGATAGTTTTATAATAAATACTGATTACGATAGTTTTATATTTAAAATTTATTATGATTTTTTACTATAAAAATTGATTAATATATTTTTATTATTAGAAAATATTTGGAGAAATATTTCGTCTCAAAAAAAATTAAACATATAATCTATTTTTATAATGAAATAGTTATCAATGAAATATAAAATATTATTATACTAGAAATTTAAATATGATAATTTCTTATAGAAAGAATTTTTTTTTTAAAAAAAGTAATGTTTCCATAAATAAAAAACATATATAATCCCAATATAAAAAGATGTTAATTAATATGGATATTGGTAAATATATATATATATATATATATGAATAATCACATAATAAAGATTATTAGAAGATTCTAATTAGGGAATTTAAATCTTTCCAAACTATGGGGGTTGGTAAAAAATTCAACATATTGTTCATGTATTCTAATGATTTATAAGACTATATCTCCATTATGTATGGGATCTAGAAGGAAATGGTCTCTTATATCTACATGTTTGGAAAATGGGTGATGTGATGAGCTTTTAATTAAATTAATAGAAATTTTATTCCATAATATTATTGAGTTTCAGATAAAATCTTACCATTGTTTGACACTCTATGTTGCATCCACAATACTTGAACCCAACAACATCCAACTCCCACATATGCATCATCAGTAGAGGAAAGTGTGACTGCGTGTTTTTTTATAAAATAATATGAAACTAAGTGTCACCAAATAAATGACCAATTCTATATATACTTTTCCAATCCATTCTACATCTACCAATGTTAGAATCTAAAAAAATAGTACAGTTTAAATCATTTCCAGAAGAATAAAATAAACATAAATCCATAGTTCCCTTAAGATACTGAAAAAATTATTTTATAGATTTAAGCTTTGATTTTTTAGATTAAATTGATATCTATCACATAGTCACACTGAAAACAATTAATTCGAATGATTATCTATTATGTAAAATAGGCTTCGAAATCATACCTTTAAATGTTTTTAGATCAACGATTTTCTTAGCCTCACAAAGACCTAAAGTATTAGTGCTTCCAATGGTAGTACTAATTATTTTAGTGTTGTCACACAGTAATTTCTTATGTAAATATTTTATATAATTACGTTGTGATAAAAATAACCTTTTAGTTTTTGAAAAAAATTTAAAAACAAGAAAAATATGTTAACTCACCCACCATACTCATTTAAATCTAATACTTCGTATGATCTTCAAATGAATATTTAAATTATTTTTGAGTGGATCCAAATATTATTTTATCAACATACACTAATACGACCATAATGTTTTGGTTAACATATTTTATAAAAATTATTGTAATTGAATCTCCCTAAATAAAATTATTTTTTATAAATAATCAATTAAACCTATCATATCAATCATTAAGGGATTATTAATTCCATAAGATTACTTGGTAATTTTATAAATATGGTTTGGATTATTTTTATTTTCAAAACCTCAGTGTTTTTCTACATAAACATCATTTTGAACATATCTGTTATAAAAATAATACTTTATATCAATTTGAAAAAGTTTATAATTATAGAACGTTTCAAAGTCTAGAATTATTTTAATAGCATAATGGTTTTATATTGGAGTATAAATTAAATCATTGCCTTTTATTTAATGTTGGTTATATCCCTTAGAAAAAAGTCTTGTTTTATTTCTAGTTATTATTATATTTTATTCAAATGTATTCTAAAAATACCATTTTAATCCAATTATATATGTTTCTATAGGATGTTCAACTAAATTACTTATATTATTCCATTCAATATCATCGAGAACCTCTTGAAAGATTTTACCCAATCCTCAACACATAAAAAATCATTTGGATTCTTAGTGTCAAATTTTGATATGATAGATAAATGTTCCACTTAATTTCCCAATGAACATATAGTCCTAACTAATATTTTCTACATATCCAATGATATTATCACAAGGATGATTCCCACGAAACAACTGACTTCTTGGGGTTTCAACGAATATTATTCAATGATAGGGTTAAAATATTCCTGAGTAATAACTTTAAAAAAATTCTCGATTTATTTCCTTATAAGAAGAAAATTCAAACAAAGGTAAATAATAAATTTTCCAAATAACATACAAGATTTAGGTTGGGGTTGATTAAAAAAGGTACCAGTATCCTCAAATATAACATACACTATTTCGAATATTGTACTTGAATTTTTATTGAAAAATATATAATCCTTAAATTTAATTTAATATCTTGAATACATACCCTCATTGGATTTTGATAGAAACTTTTATAAATTATCTTTGGTATTTAAGATGAATATGTTGAGACTAAATTAAAGGAAGTAAGAATCGTTTAGTTTTTATCACATCCACAACTCAAAATGTGTTTTGTGAATAAAATTCATAATTAAACAACAATTTATAGTATAACAAGAGACACTAGATTCTTCAGGAAAGAAAATTAATAGCAACTAAGTATTCAATCTTGATTTTTCTAGTTAATTCTCATAGAATTATATTTCTTCATTTAATTGAAATATTTTTCTGTGGAGGTATACATTATGAAAAGATATATTCATTACAATTCATACTTCAAAATGTTTATAATTTTCAATTGAAAAATTATCCACCATGATCATGATGAATAAATTTGAAGGATAGTTTTGCCTCATTTTTTAATCTTTCTACCAAATTATTCAAATAAATACGGGATTTATATTTTCTTGTTAGAAAATATAACCAAGTATATCTATTGTAGTATTCAACTAAAATATATTAATTGTATTTTAAACCAATAAATGTAGTTACTGTAGGACCCAAAAGTCAATTTTTTATAACTATAAGTAATCAAAGGATAAAACATCACTAATATATTTAAAATTTGAGTTCTTTACCATATTGTTCAGGATCACAGACTCTTTATGAATCAAAACTATGTTATGTTAGATCCTTTACTAGTCCTTTCTTAGTCAACATAGGTAATGTTATAAGGTTATGGTTTTGTAACCTACAATTCCATAACTATGATTTATCTTGAATTTCACTATGGTATGGTAATCCATTGATCTTATGGTCTTCTTTGTTTAGTTTATAATAAATCTCATTTTGATTTCTAAAAAGAATAATCTAATCGTTATGTCTATATAAAATAAAATTATCATTTTTGTAGTTCACAAGATAACCATAATCAAATAATTGACTTATGATTTCATGGTTGTTCTTAAGTCATATAATAAATAAAACATTTGAAATTAGATATTTTATAAGAAGTATAATGTTACCTATACCAATAAATATTCTATGAGAATTATCGTGAAAGTTATTTTTTCACCTTTATTCTAGATGACATTCTTAGAGAAATCATTGTAACCAGTATTATTTTTTGGAATATAATCTATCCATGTATGAAATATTCATGTTATTGGTTCAATCATTGATTTCATGAAAACAAAGAGATTTGATTATTGGAACCCAAACCAAATTGGGATCAATATTATCACAAAATAGAATTTTAGATATCCATAATTTTCAAACATTATTGTTTTGTAAAAAATCCATATAATCAAAAATAATATTATTTTTGAAACCTTAAATATTTAATATTATTTAAAGAATAGGTTTTCATTGAATTACAACCAGCCTAGCATTTTGGGGAAAATGGTGTAATTTTAAGAACATATTAATTATTCCTAAAAATAATTTCATTACGCATAAAATGCATTCCATAATTATTACCATGTGGTCTAATTTTTTTAAACATTTTTTTGAAGTTTTCCATACTAGTGGTAAATGTAGAGGTAATTTTATAGAAATATGATAATTCAGATCTTATTTTAATAGCTATGTTTTTAACCTCGTTGGTATTGGTTATAGAACTGATTATAACTTATAAATCATTTTAATATAAATTGATTTGTAATGTTATTTAGAAAAATATTCTTTTTTAATAATTAGACTTATCAAGATCATTAGAATGATATGATATTTCATTATTTAGAAGAGTTATTGTTGAATCTTCCAAAACTAATTTTTGTTTAGAAAAGATTTTTTTGTAAAATTTATAATTCTTTTTTGGTAAAATTTTAGTGATCCTAAAAACCTATTCATAGCTAAAAAATTATTATCCTCTCATGATGAGGAATATTTTCATCATTTGATGTATAATTTTTCTATTTATTAGATTTTTGTTAATTTAAATTTAAATATAAATTAGTGAATTATTCAATTGTACATACCTTTTCTATAAGGAAATTATTTACCACATGTAATTTCAAAAATAGCGAAATTTTTCTCTCTTTAATGAATTATTTATCAGAATAATTGTACGAGGAATCTCCAACAACAACACTCCATGTATCATAATCATTCATAATATACTTTACTCTATGAATTATAATACGTCATGGAATTTTTTACTAAATTTATTTCCTTCATAACATTCGAGTTGATCTTAGGAAAACCAGGTTGAATATTTATTTCCTTCTTTTATTCATAAAAATTATCCTAAATGTAATTTTTGAAACTTTTATCCTTATTACTCTTTTGATATCTCTATTTAAAATCATTCTTTCCAAAATTCTTGTTCAAATATTTTGTAATATTTTCTAACTCATTCTATAATTTTTTTGATATACTATAGTCTTATTAAATGATAACATTCCTATTTATTGAATATTTCAAAGAATTATCTAGTGAATCTAATTAGTAGGAATAGTAGATGTTGTAGGAAAAGAAACCCCACTGCTTTTCAATTTATCATTTACAAAATCTATCATTAAACATCATTATAATTACATGAGGGTACCAGTACAATCATAAAGAGTTTGATTCATAATCTACCTTGTCTTATCCATGATATTTCTTTTAGATTTGCAATCGTTTGGAATTATATTTATAATATTTTCAACCAAAATAATATCATCACGACCTTTCTCTCAACGAGACTACAATATATTATTTATATTCAAAAATATTTTTGGAATCATGGAAACTATATCACCAAGTATAAAATAAAAGAATTATAATCCACAAGAAGAATAACTCTTCTTTTTTCATTAAGTTTTTATGTATAAAAACACATGACATATAACTTTTTATAAATATTATTAGTGGCTTCACTAGATTAAATATGATTTTATACAGTTCTAGTCATGGAATATAAAAGAGTATTCCTCACTCAATAATTATGTTTATATTGCATCATTTCTTGATTTGAACATGTTATAACATCCTTTTTAGGAATCCTATAATTTCCATTAAGTATCTAAAAATTATCAATAGTAGCTTTGATAACAAAATATTTATTTTATCTCTCTATTACTCAAAATAATTACCATAAAAAATTGGTGGTCGAATATGATCAAGATTCTTATGGGATCTAACGTTTTGACAATATATCATAAAAATAATGTAGACCCTTTTTCTACAAACATGTTAGGGTATCAATTTTTCTATATAAGAAGTTTATAACAAAGCATTATAAAGTTAGAGTCAATAAACGATGTAAAATCATAGAAAGTAGAAGTAGTAGAACTTTCTCTAATACCAGTTGTTTTATTGATTGAGTTTACCATATTTACAAGAGGGGGTAAATTGTAGTTAAAAAACACAGTACCTCTTGATGTAAAATGATCGAACTCAAAACATTCTACAGATTAGAGTATTAGAATCAAAATCATAGATTGTTCAATTATATCAGTGTATATTTTTATCAATTTCATAGACACACCAATAAAAGTTTTATTATAAATATATGGATTACAACTATCCATTTAAGAAAATGCATAGTTTAAAGATAGATCTTGTATAAATAAGAAAAAATTATAATTGTAAGAATAGATTACAATCAAAATTAAATGAATTCACTCTTTTAACCTGAAGAGATAAGGTATTCAGAGTCCCTGAGTAATGTTATCCATAGTTTTATATTTTTAGTATATTATATCTTTCCTAATGATGAAATACCTCGATACGATGATTATAAAAATCTCCACCTTTAAATCCTCACGGGCCAACGATATGATGAACAATATCAGTCTTTCTTTCCCAAAAGTCCCTTAATTCCATGGATTTGATTCTCGTTCTTCCAATAACCAGAATCCCATGATTAATACAATTATCAAATTCCAAATTCAAAATAAATTTTTATAAAGGAAATAACCCTGATAAGGATTCCTTAAAACCATAAGTCTCTAAAGTAATAAAAATGTTAAGAATGAGAAGGCCATGCAAATAAATCATAAAATTAATAGAGTTGAGAAATTGATCATCTCCCACCTCTTAAAATGAACATTTATATATAAAAAATAAACAATGATCATATTTTTGAGTTAATTGGAATGGCTTTAGAAAACTTTCACTTGACAACTCAACTGTAACAGAAAGCATGACACTATTATTTTTAACCAATGCATTACTAATTTATATTCCTTCTAATAGCAGAAATATATATAATATTATCATAAAATTTTGGATAGTATGATATAATTCCAAATTGATTTAAAATTTGATAATTGTAATGAGTGTTAGTCTGATGTATTGATATCATTTTCAGTTTTATGGTTACATTTTTTTCAATAAAACATAAGTCTTGACTCTAATCTGAACAAAGGCCAGTCTGATAGATCAGATGCATTATCAATCCAATGGTTTAGATTTATTAATAATTAAAATTTATTATATAATAAATTAGAAACATTTATATATATAATAATAATATATGTTTTCTATAAAAACATTCTAAATGACTTGTGAAATATAAAAGTTAGTAAAACTAGTTATGAAAATATGTTTTTGATTTTACAAAGTAAAGGATCTATAAATAATGTTGTAAAAATTCTAAATAAAAAAATTATAATTGTAAGTGTTTTATAAGTGTTCGATGAAGATGATGTACCCTGATTCTCATAGGTTTTCTTTATTCCTACTATTGTGTTTTAATTATTCCCTTGATCAAGATTGAGACAACATGAATCATCATTATTGATTCCTATGAATATTGGATTTGATAAAGCTTTATTACATACCAAATGTTCATTGATCTATGTTTTATGGGTATCAGTTATAATTTTTTATTCCCCTACACTTTTTATGTAATCATACCTTTTTTATCTTATTATTCTTACTAATGAAAGTAAAATTTAAATTCCTATATTCACACCTGCTAATCATTTGATCACACCCCGCTTATGATTCTATTTCAATAAGTTATGAAGAATTATGTTAAATTAATTATTTTTAGATGGTTTTCATATGGATGGTGATGATAAGTTTATATGAAACATGAAAATAAGGGTTTAGTGTGAGAAATAAACATTTAAAGACATAAGTATTTTAATGTAACAATTTTTCCAAATTATATAAAACTCTAAACCTAAATTGTCGTTTGGTGTATATGTGATAAAATATTTTCTATTCATGTCATAAATTTTGGTTGGAAATTTTTTTCCATGTTTATCTATATCATGCTAGAAAGGTAATGATGATGTTTTAGCACCAGATCTGGAAATGTGGGTGCATTGCTCTTATATTTAGATTTAGATTAGGACCTAGATAACATTGGGTATTAAAATGTATTAATTATAGGTTGTCTTAAGAGTTATGGATACAATCAATGATTTATGAGATTATGGTTCACCATAAGTTCAATGTATTAGGAAAGACTTTTTAGAATTTAAGTGATGAGAAATTTAATTGATAATTTTAATTTTGGGAGATGTTTTAATGGGTGTAAATACATGGATCACTTTGGATTAACATAAAGTATACCTTTAAATTTTATGAAAATAAGTTATAAGTTATCGATAACCTTTAGGATTTATATGATCCTATGTGAATTAGATTATTTTTTAGGATTTTGTTTATATTTCCAAGAATGATGTAAGAATTATAATAGTGTAGTTATATTAAATGAACCAAATGTCACAACTAGCAAGGCCAAGGGTCTTGAACCAATAACTGAAGGGAAAAAGGGTGTAGTTATTACCACTAGCCTATGTTATTTCTTGGTTAGTAATAAATTTCTACTTAAATAGTCTAGAAGTTAATTATTAAGTTGATTTTCAGAACATATGTTTTATAATATGCATAACAATGGGATTGAAAAGTAATTTGGTGATTTGGTGATAAATATTATACCATAAAAACATCATGATTTTGGGAACCTTTTATAACTAATAATGAATAGACATTATGGGTTTTTATTTAAGTAATTAAGGATCAATTATATTTTGGAATCATATATTATTTTTTATTGTATTTGAGGTTATCTATATTATTTATGTAAATTATTAAAAATTCATTTAGATTATATGATTATAGATATATATTTTTAGTGGATATGTAGAAAGTGATTAGTGTCAATTGGAGATAAATGTTAAATGAATCTCAAGAAAATATGTGATCCAACCCTTCTACCTTTTGGGTGTTAAAATTAATCAAGAATATTTTTGAGATAACTATTTATCAAATAATTTAATATAACATTGTTTTTTTTGAGATATTAATGATTAATGTCATATTTCACTATATTATGGTTCATTCATTTTATGAATTATATTACCATGTGTTATAAATTTTTATTCTAGTTAATATATAAAGATAAAATCTATATATAGTTATTATTTTATTGAATTTTTTGATTTATTAGATGTGGATTTTATTTTTGGAGAGATACAAATTCATATTTAATACACATATTTTGGAGTAAAATATGAGATAATGAATCAAATTTATTACTGGATGAAATTATACATTTCATGTTAGTAAATTATCCATATTTTCTATATGGTAATAAATTAATTAGATATAGTAAAAGGACCTCAAAAATGGAAATTTTATCCTATTACCTTTATTTATGATATAGCGATGGCCTTTTACACACTTCTTTTGGTAATGATTTTGTAGTTATTAAATTTCCCATGACAATTTAATTGAATTTGTTGTAGAAAATGATCTATGTAAATATATATAATTATTTGGGTATTATTATTATCTTCCTTGTATATATTTTCACTTTCCAGAAATTTTTTCTTACTCAGAAACAAAATTTATCATTTTCCCAGAAGTCCTTTATACTTTACTGTCTATATTTTCTAGTGTAAACTTTATTAACAATTTTTACAATGTGGGATTTCTGGAATGGCATTATCAAATATTAAAACACTATTTATCTATATCAATTTCAAATTGATAGAATAATGTTTTTAAAATGGTGGATAATGAAACAAGCTGAGATTTTAAAAGGAAGAACATTATGTTCAATAGTGTATACGGCACACAACACCAAGATTAAAGGTCCCAAAAAATATATGACCCTTATAACATAGACATTACATTGGTTGGTATGAATATGATTGAATATATTATGAAATAAATATATAAAAATCATATTCAATATAAATTTATCGATAAATTATTAATAAACAGTCAGTAAATTTTAAGTATCCATTTTATTCATCAAAAATATATTTCCATAAAAAATAATTTTGACAATTTTTTTTGTGATAAAATATTAGAAATATTTACAATTAATTTTGGAAAATTTATTTTATAAAATTAAAAAAAATTATAAAATTATAAAATAAAAATCCACTTAATGTGATGTTTTGGTGGTTTTCCAGAAAATATTGATTTCTTAGTAAACAGTTAAAAACCTCAATTTTTATAAAACTATACTTACATTCCAATAAATTATATTAGAAGATACATTATTAATCAAATTTAAATTCAGGTAATGAAATTATTATATATTTTAATTTAATACAATAATTTTCATTTGAATCATATTTAGATGATATTTTAATATATGTTTTTTTGTCCTTAAGAACACATTTTTCTTAGAAAAATTTTAAAGTGAGTAATATTTCTTCATTTGAAGGAATTAAAATAACTACTAATTATTAATGATTTGAAATTAATTTTTATATTATGTATATATATATTAATTTAAATTAATAAAATAAATATTGATAATTATAAATATAATATAAGATCATCTTATTCTGGAAAACTAATTTCCTAAAAAACCATTTTTTTCACCGCATCTATCAGTTTTATCTTAAATAAATTTATTACACTTATGTGAGTTGAAATAAAAAAAAAGGATTATATATTTTTAATAATCCTAATTTATTTTATATAAAAAGATAAACATAATTTTTTTTCATTAATGAATAGTGAAAATAGAAAAAAATCTATTTCATCAGTTGTGAAAAAAATATAATTTGGGGATAAACTAAGAATATAATGGTTAAAGGACCTGAGAAATGTCTAAATTATAATTAATGACCATATTTATACCTTATATCATTTATTTATTAATAATTTTCGTTTTTTCCCTTTTGGTATGTGTAAAATTTGGGTTTTAATTTCTAATTTAAAAACTTCCAAGTGTATCCTCTCCCCCAATTATGAAATGCCACCCCATCTCCTCTTATATTAGAAACAAAAATATTTTTTGGATGAAAAATTATGTTCCTAATACCTTCCCCACTTCAATACCCATTTCTGTGAATAATTTTTTTAGAAACCCCTCCTATAAAAGATTTGGGGAAAACCAAAAGAGGTCATCCAATTAAGAGATATGTTCTTAACAAAGTGTTCCCTTTTATTTATTATTCCACATCCTTAAACCATCATTGAACCATTATAAAATAATATCTAAAATATATAATATATACTGATATATTATCATTTTAATTTCATATCCTTAATCCATATCCTCTTCCTTAAAATGGGAAACAAAACCATAGTTCCTGTGTATGCTGACAACTAGCTCGAAAGATATTGAAATTCATTTTCCATCATCGCCTCCCACATAGGAACATGATGTTGGATTTATTGGTTATATATGGTATTCATGAAATATTTATCATTATTAAAATATAATATATCATATATTTTCGTACCATTCTATACATTGAAATATTATAATGTTATTAGTGTGTACGTGTGGACAACCGCCTCCACGAAGCAATGTGATTATTTTTTCATCACGAAACCACATGGATGGTATATATAAAAGTATTAAACATAAAATAATTTTTATTAATATATTATAATTATTAATTGATAAAATAATACAGACCTATTTTCTACTATGATCGTTGAAAAATGGAATCATTGCTCATTCATACATAGGACCTACGTCTCCCTGATTGAAACATAGTACATTTTTCATAACTGTTAATCAGGGTGGGATTGAAAATAAAAATAGAAGTATAAAAATTATAATTATTTCATTATTATTACTCTATATATGATTTAAAAATAACCCTGTTTACCACATTCAACACACGAAATCAATTTTGAAAATATATACAGAACATCCTCAAAACACCTAATGTAGGCATAACTGATTAAGTACATAAATTTGAAATTAAAATAAATAAAAAATAATTTAATTATAATACATTAAACATAAGAATATTTCTTAATATATCATGTAACTGGTATATGTTAATTATATAGTAGTAAATGGATACACATGGAAATTCTGGACTTGAGGTAAGGGTTTCTCATCTCACCTTTATTTCTATGAAAAAAATTTCATATTTACAACTTAATTTTATTGTTTAGTGTATATACTAAAAATTAATAATTTTTTTATTCATTTAATGCTAATATTATTATTTGAAAATTCATTTTAGTTTCTATCTTTCATGAGTTTTAGATCTAGCTATTTAAAAAATTAATACACGATTTCCTGTAGATTTACTTTTATTATGGAATTTTTTATGCACCTAATTTACATTATCAAGGGTATATATATTTCTGATTTTTAATGTTATATAATTAATTGTTCATAATTCATGTTAATTAATGTTAATATTTTAATTATTTTAGACAATGGTATTTTACATTAATGTTACCAAGAGGTAAAGGGTTTCTTAACACAATTTCCTTTTTGGGGGTTATAACTCTTCTTCAATGAAACATTTATGACATTATTAAAAGTGAATTTGTCTTCAAAATTTTAAATTATTTATTTAAACAATTTTTTATTTACTTTTATTTCATATAATCTCAAATTTAATTAACTCATAATTTCCTGATATATTCTTTGTAAGAAGTTTTCACCTCAAATTCATGCTCATCAGGACATATATTTATTATATACACATATATTCATTTATGTGGTGTATATAAATACACATTGAAACATAATATCATGAACATACCTTTTTAATGATCTTTAATGTTTCAATTGATGTTATTATTTCATGGGGAAAATGATCAAAAAGTTAACAAAGACGTATATGCAATATGTAAAATCTCATTTCATTTCTAGATAATTTGTGATAGAGGTAGTTTTTATGGAAATAAAATGATAATATTTTTTAACCACATATATTTTTTCTCCTATGATTATGAATGTGTTTCATATTTTTCATTTCTATTTCCTCCCTTATTTAATGAAGATACATCAAAAAAATTGTTTTTAAGTGATAACAATATGTTAACACTCATTTGATCGTGATAATTTTATTTTATATATATTTCATCCAAAATATTTTCTATAATATTATTTCCTAGACATAAATGATATCATATATCTATTTTATATTATCTTTGACCTTCTATTAAATGGGTTTAAAAAAGAAAAATCATAATACTTTCCGAATGGATCACTTTTGACTCCCATTACAAAATACATGAAATGAATGTATATTTACAGAATTTACATCATGAATGGATATTCCCACACTCATGAGGATTATTTTCTTTAAATATTACTTTATATTATTAGAATATTATTTTCATAGAGTTATTTTCATAATATATATTGAATTTTCAATTTTTAAATTTTAATTTTCACATTTAATAGGGTACATTCCTCTAAAATATTTTTAATGATATTTTAATGGTCTATACATTCATAAAAATCAACAAACCTTGTTGTTACAAATTATACAATGGTAATATTTTGTAATTATATCATCATTATACTTTCTGAGGATGGTTTATGATTATTTCAAATATATTGTCAGGGAACTAATATTTTTTCCATGGTTTAACCATGTTATTAAATGAAACAAATAATTGTTTCTATGTGTTTTTGGATGATATGAAATATCTACATCCCTTATTTGTTTTATATTCAATTGAAATTGTTTGTGTTTATGGATGATCTAGATATAACTTATAAAATGGTATAAGCCCTATTATAGCTCAAGATATGATTTGTTGAGCCCCATTATAGCTCATGATACCAGAGGTCGAACCCTATTATAACTCAGGATATTCCTAGTGAGCCCCATTATATATATAAAAATTATTTGGGTAATGATTATGTTTTGTAGGAAACTATATTGTATGTCCTCTGTATGGTTAATAAAATTTCTATTGGTTTTGTAAGGAATCTATGAAGTTGATTTTTCATGATACCAACACATTTTGATTATGATTTATATGCATCACTAATGATAACTCTATTCAAGATTGAAATAACATGTCTCATGATTATTTATTCCTATTTATATTAATGTTTCTATAAATGTATTCTATTACGTATTTCTTTTTATCTTGGTTTTATTGATATGAGTTCTCTTTTGTTATGACCATTCAATTTTTTTATATTGTCATACCCTTGTTATCTTCTTATTCTCACTAATGATTCTTAATTTTTAATGATTATGTTTAACCCTACATTGATTTTTAGTTTACATTTATTATCTTTTTCCAACAGGTTATCAATAATTATGTTAAAAAAATTATTTCTATGTGTGTTTCATATGGATTATGATGATGACTTAGTATGAAATAAGAAAAGGTAGATTTATTTGGAGTAGTATTCCTTTGAAGACATGGGTAATATTTAGGAAAGAATTTTTCCTAATTATATTAAAATAAAATACTAATAGTTATTTTTGTATGTATGTGATCCAATATTTCCAATTATTGTTATAATTTTTAATTGAATAAATTGGTTCACGTTTATCGGTATCTATATAGAAATGTAAATATAATGTTTTTATCAGTAGATTCCAGAGTGTGTGTTTGGGGATTCGATAGTTTGTATCAAATAAGGTTTTAGATAAAATTTTAGATTATTATTCATCCATGATATGTTTTCTAATGAGGTATTATAACACCTCATGATTTTAATAAGTGAATATATACTCTATATCCTAAAAGACACACAACAACGAGCGCAAACGAATAGTAAATTTGATTTTCATTAACTATACATTAATTTAGAGGTTATGAATTGTATTGAATAGTTTATGATATATATATACTAATAAATATAAATTTATTTATAAATAATCAATAAAATTTTAGTAATGTTACTTTTTATGTTCCAAAATATGTTTTCTTCAAAAATATTTACAATTTTTTCTGCTATGAAAATATTATAATAAATTTCCATATATTTTAGAAATTTATTTGATAAAATGAAATTAATTTTTTAATAATCATATCAAAATTAACTTAGGGAGGTATTTTGGGATTTTTTCCGAAAATAAGGATTTTTCTGTGGATTGTTACAAAACACTTTTTTGGTAAAATGATAATTTATTTCCAAATAATTATGTAATTTAAAATTAAAATTAAATTTTTTTATTTTATTTAAATTAAAATAAGTATTAATTATTTATATTTAATTTAATTAATTTAATTTTAATGATCTTTGTTCTAGTATTTACTATAACATTATTTTTGGGTTTAGAACTTGTTTTCTCTAGAAACTATTTTATTGTGAATAATGTGCATCCATTTTCTCTAATTTAAAAAAAATAAGGAATGATTTGAAATAATTATATATATTATTTATATATAAATATTAATTTAAATTAATATTATTGTAAATAGATATCATAGAGTTAATATAAAATCATCAAAATCTTGAAAAATAAATTTCTTTAAAAACTGTTTTTCGTTACACATATGGGTTTTATTTTAAATTAAATTCATAAAATTATATGAATTTAATTAAAAAATATGGATTTACTAATTTTTCATTATTATTTATATTAAATTATAATTTCAACTTAATTTTTATTCATAATGAATAGTAGAAATAGTAAAAACATTTTACCATGTTTTAGGTGAAAATAGGTTTCTTGGTGGATAAACTATAATGGTATGGATTAAAATGAATTAAAACATGAAAAATTGTTATTTAATAGAAGTATTTCAACCCATATTATCCTATAATCTATTTCTATGTTTTTATGAGACACTATTACATGAATTTGACCAATTTAATAAATTTTGTAAAGAATGTGAAAAAATGTCAACCTCTTGTATTTAAATATAAATTTTGTGTTCAAAACGAGAACAAAGAAATGTTTTAATGAATATTGATTTTCATTTTTCAGATAATGAAATTAATTTATTTGTGGTAGTTTAATTTAAAATTTTAGTCATTAAATAATGACTTTAATTTTTTAAGAAACACCAACACATTAATTATTTAATAGAAAAATAAAATAAATGATACTAAATTTTTTTAATGTAATACAAATTTGATTAATTATTATATTTTTTGATTTTTTAGATAAATTTAAAATTAATTATTGGGTTGAAAATAGTATATTCTATATCCACATTTTTCTTGCAGTTTTTTAAAGAAAAATTAAATTAATATGCGAAAATTGAGCCTAATGATTTTTATAATAAATAATAGTACATTAAATCATTTAGAATCCCAAAAAATCCTATTATATTTAAAATCATTGGTATATGTTTAAAAATATAAATAATGGAACATTAATGTGATAATATTCCATTTATAATAATTATATTGACACCTGAATAGTAAAAATCATTGTTACCATAGTAAAGGTAAAAACAAGTTTTTGAGAATTTTATGTGGTTGTGTAAAAATTAATTTTCCACAAAAATAAGATATTAATTTTGATAATTTTATTTAGTATTTATAAATATTTTATAAACAATATATATTAACCCTTAATTTATTTATTTTCATTAATGATAAATTACATAGAAAAAAATTCTTGTTACTATAATGAAAACTAAAATGGTAAATATAAGGAAACATAGATGTTAGGATAAATTTTCTTATAACATGTAATTTTTTATGATGGAGGTGTATATTGACCATATTATCCATCTTTGACTTTATTTTTAATTTTTTTTTGTCTCACATGGGGTGAGAGTAACTTCCCATCATTGAATAGTTTTGCGTGTTTAACAAATTTTCACTCCTCAATTATAAAAGCCCACCTTCTCCCCTAACTTATTCCCATATTTTAAGACAATTTTCATAAGAAAACCCAAATAAAATACTAAATAAACATCATTATCCATGTTATATATATATATTCATCCAAAAATATCAAATATAGGGTTATTTATAAGAGATTAATAGGGCATTGTTCTAAGTGAAGGTAATTTTCCCACAAAAATATTTGTTTTTTTTTCTCCTTTTTTTTACCACAATCACCCATGTATTAATAATTATAATATAATAAAAAAAATTATAACATATTATTAGATTTTATTATGTTAATTGAATAACCCACGTTTACATCCTTTTCTATCAAATGGGAAATGAAGCCATCGATCTGGTGATTGGTGGTCTACCGTCTCACAGACTGATGTAATTTGTTTTCGATTATCACATCTCACGAATATTTATAATGATAAATTTAAACTAAATATATGATAGTTTTAACATAATTATACTAAAATAATTATTATATCACATATAACATCTTACCATTCTTTCCATGTGGGACACGATAATGCCACTCGTGTGCGCATAAGACTACCTCCTTGCAAAGCCATGTGACTAGTTTTTACAAAAATTCTTCAAATAGTAGGTAATAGGGATAAAATTAATGAATATATGAGATATAAATATGATATAATTATGAAATTCATGAAAAAATTATCATTCAAAAAATATAATATAATTTTTTTTCATCCATTTCTACTCATGAGAAATTTGTAAACTTCGTTTGTTTGTATGAGTGGACTACTACCTCCACAAAGAAATTTGATTATTTTTTTAATAAAAAAATCTCATGGAATAAATATATATGTTATTATAAATAAATTATTTCTTAATTATTATTTTTATCATTACATTAAATTAAAATAATACTTACCTTCTTTTCAAAATGATAATTGAACAAATGGAAATGTTACTCAGGCGTGCGTACGGCCTATCATCACCATGATCACAATGTAGTTCAATTTTCACGAACATTATTAGTAGATTATTTTAAAGGTATAATTTATTTCAAAAAAAAGCCTTTCAGGATTATTGTTTTTATATCTTGAAATAATTACCACCTTCAACTTGTCAACACCCTAAATCCATTACAAATCACTAAACCGAACATCCTCAAAACACCCAATATAGGCATACATAATTAAGAATTTATATATATAATTAAAAATAAATAACAATATATTATTAATCAATAATTTATAAATAATTTTATGTTTTATTGTAAAAATAATAATTTTAATATTTATTATATATGAGTAAAAGGACATACATGGGAAGTTTTGACTCGAGGTAAGAGACTTCATCTTAAATTTCCATTATTTAGGATTATTTTGATGATTTCCACCTAAATCAATTTTTATGGTATTTATATATATATATATATCCAATTTTTCATGTCATATCATTTATCCTTAAAACATCTTGATTTTTTTATGTTTTTGTTTTAATTATTTCTTCTAAATGGATTTATCTTGAAACATATCAAGTTATAAATAATTACATAACTCAATTTAATTTCATTGGGTTATATGACTTCTTCATTGCCTTTGACATTATAATATAATTTTTGTAAATAATTTTTATTATTTTATGTTTTATTTTCAATTTTTATATTTTTATTTACATTATATTACATAATATTTTCATTAGGTAATTCCCATTTCAATGCTATGCTCATTATACGGGTTTCTCATCTAAAATTTTCTTCTTTGACTGATATGTTATGTTATACACATATCTTATTTTATTTGTTTTATATACTTCCTCTTTGATAATTTATATCACAAAATCAATATATACAAGATATTTAATGATTCATTTGATATTATTCTTTCACTGGTTTTATGATTAGGGACATTCAAAAGTATAAAATTATTTATGATACAATCTCCATTCTTTTACGGATTGTTTATGTTTAAGGATATTTATGGGGAAATAATATGGTATTATTTACTTAATAAATATCAATCATATTCATCTCTGGTTATGAATTTTTTTCACATGTTGAGTTCTCAATTTCATCCCTTATTTATTGAATAAACATTAAGAATGTTTATTTTAAATGATAAATATCTTTTATTATTATTTTAGATCGAGAATATTTCGCTTCTATATCCATTTTTTCTAAAATGTAATTAATAAAATTATTTTCTAAAAATAAATGATTTCATGAATCTATATTTTTAGGATATTTGATCTTGATCTTATTTTAAATTTCATAATGTTTTTGAAATGGGTAACTATGAATCCCTTTATAAAATGTTTGATAAATGTATTTTATTTTTCACATTTACAACAAGAATGGATTTTCACTACGTTATGAAAACTCAATTTTCTAAAGCAAGCATTTAATGTTTTAAATTATATATAAAAATAGAAAAAATATTCAATTATTTATAATTTTTTATATATTAAATATGTATATTCAAAATGAAAAATATATTGTTATTAAGAAATTATCCAAGTGTTCTTTCAAAATTATTTTCCAATTAATATCAAATTCTTTAAAATTACTCAATGTGAAAGGGTTATTTTCAGTGAGAATATTTTTTATGATATTTTAATGGTATTCAAATTTATCAACATCATAAACCCTTGATGTTACATATTCTCTGTAGGAAAATATTGAAATGATTCAATCCATATTTTTTCTCTTGACGGATTGTGATTCATTCAAGATATTTCCATGAAACATGTTTCTTTTAAATGGGATAATGATTATTTGAATGTAATAATTATTTTTTTGTGGAGTTTTTTGGGGAAATTAAGGCTCTCTATACTATGTTTTTGTTATGGTTCTTTAGAATTTTCTTTGTGGCTTTGTGGGTCTATTAAAAACAATAGACATGTGGTAATGTTATTAACCATGGATAGGTTGTTCCATTATAATCCAAAGATGGGTGGGTTGTCGATATCGCCCTAATGCATTAGAAATGGATTTCAACTATATGTGTATTCCATTTATAATAGTTATTGTAACAGTTATTTGGAAATGATGTACAAGGTTACCAACATGTTTTATTTATGCTTTCTTGGTGCTTTTAATGTCTCCTTTTATCAAGATTGAAATCACATTGCTCATGATTATTGAATATTGTTAATTTTTTCTTTGATAAATATTTATGCCATGTTTTATAATTGAAGATATTCATAGTTATAGGTATGAATATTCATTTGTTTTTTACTTATATTTTAATTATTTTATAATATCCTTCCATTATTCTTATGCACACTGATGAAATTAAATTTTTAATACATATCTTTACCCTTACTGAGAATTTGAGCATAGCCTAATTTTGTTTTCTATTTAATGGGATATTAAAAATGTTTGATACATTATTTATGTCAAAAATGGTTCATACCATGATGATGTTTATGGTAGATGTTGAAGATATAATATGGAATATTTTATGTTAGGTATAGTAGAAAAACATTCTCCATCGAAATCATGGGTAGTGTTTATGTATGAGTTTTTCCTAATTCAGAAAAATTTAAAAAAAAAAATTCCATAGATTTTTAAGTAATCTAGTATACAATTTTGATTTTTTATGTATTGTATGGAAATAATTTGGACACAATTGTCAGTATCAAATCCATAAATGTAATTTTTTTATTTTAGAACTAGAACGAATAGTATGCATTTTTGGAGACCATAATTATGAGCACCATCATGGGATTATGATATTAAGTTTGATCATATGTTCTAGTTTATTGAAACCTCTTATTAGGTTCTAAATTATGAGATATAAAATTGATTTGTGAAATTTGGTGTGATTAATTTAGGTTGAACTATATTTAATACTTTGGTTTAACATGAATTATGTATTTACATTTTTTGGAAATAATTTTTATAGTCTTATAACATTGTTGTTTTTTATCATCATTGATTAATATTATTTTTCAGTGTGTTCAATATATAACTATGAATTTTATAAGAAATATATAATTATAGTCTTAGAAAAATGAACACCCTTCCCATACTGAATTTTCGCAAGGTGTGAACCCACAACCAAATTGTAACTGGGGTGAAATACATATCATTGTCCCCTGTGATGTCCTATTGAGTATAAAATAATTTATTTCACTCAAAAACGTTGAAAGTAATGACTAATTTGATTCTGAGAACATATGTTTTATCTTATGGATGGCCATGGGATTGAAAAATAATTTCGTGAGTAGGTGATTAATGTTATTTTGGAAGAACCTCATTATATTTGTAACCATATGTTATTGTGGTAGAAAACAATTCTGGTATTTTATTTATGGAATAATGTTTAATTAACTTTTGGAATCTTATAAGATTTTACAATTGCATTTATTTTATAATATTTATTAATATAAATTATTAGTATATCATATAGATTATATTATTAAGATATATAAATATATTAATAAATTAAAATTTATTAGTGTTATTTATAGATAAAAGTAAAATAAATTGTGGAAGAATATGGGATTAGTCCCTTTTTATTTTGTGGTTTCAATATTAGTAAGGAATACATTGAGGACAGTTAGTTGTTGATATATCTTAGCTAAATATTGTCTTTTATTATTGAGGAATTGAATAATAATGTTTTATTTCACTATATGGGGGAGTAATTATTTTCTGTATCTTTTTACCATGGGCAAAACATATTGTATTTAGTTAATTTCTAAAAATCTGAGGAATATCCTATTATCCTTTTTTTGAATTATGTTATCCATTATAAGTGGATATTATTTCTTCAAGAATTAATAAATTCATGTTGATTACTCCGGATTTGGAGCCAATTACGTGACTGTGGTAGAAATTTATTAATGTATAAAATTCTAAATATAAATTTTCTATATTTCTTATATTTTTTATAAGGTATTAAATTATTCAATTATAGAAAAATGATCATGAAAATGAAATTTCAGTATAGTTACATTCATTTTCAATGAGATGATGGTATATCTCACACCTCATTATTTTATTGTTTTTAATGGTTGTTGGCTTTCTCATGATCAATAAATTTGTTTTAATCAAGGATCTATATCATCCTCCATCATTATTTTGGTGTTATAGTTTTCTTCCATACCTATATCATCACTTCCTACTAACTTTTTCCAACTTTTAAACCTTGTTACACATTATTCCATATGACCTTCCTACTTCTATCTCTCTCTTTTCCAGTGAATGTTTTATTATTACTTTTTTTGTAGGATTTTGATAAAGGTATTTTCAAATTTCATCCTTTAATTATATATATCAAGTTAAAATTGAGAGGTATAAATTTTTTAATATGTGGATAATGTACTACTCTAGGATTTTAAAATGTAGAACATTATGTTCAATAACATACATATTGCACAACACCAAACTTAAACGACACATGAAATATAGGACATTATAACCCAACAATTAAATTGGAAGGTATGAATAGGATTGAATAATTTAAGATAAATTTATATATTTTATACTCAATATAAATTTTTGGATAAATTATTAGCAAATCATCACTTAATTTTTATTAAAGACATTTTTTTAATCAGAAATAAAATATCTTCAGAAATGATTTTTATTTCTTATTATGAGAAAATATTATTTATGATTTCTATAAATTTTACAGTCTTTATTTGATAAAATGATATTTTTTAATTATTTTTTCAAACTTTCCTTACAGTGAAATTTTGGGATTTTAAAAAAATATCGATTTTTTAGTGAATTTAGAAAAATATCAATTTTCGTAAAACATTAATTTCTTTTCAATAAATTATTGGATTTTGTGAACTAGAATAAAAATGTGGGTACTTGATTGAAAAATGATTTCATTTTTTTTAATATCAATATACTCATTATGACATCATGATTGTTCTTCAATGTAACATAGTATGTGATAATGTCCTAAGACTAATTGTATCACTAAATTTTCATAGTAGTTCCCCACAATGGTGAAAAAATAGATGTGAAAAGAAAGTATACATAAATTTTTGTTTTATAGACATATGTAATCACTTGAGGGACACGAATGATACATGATATCAGGGATTGAAACTAGTAGGTCCACGAGGAACCTTTTCCTGGTTTATGCCCTTGGTAATATCTTGTATATGATATAATCAGAATGACACACATTAGTAGAAAAGACACATTTATATGTGAAATTTCATGTTCCTTTCTGCGAATTTGATAATTGATCCATGAACATTAATATTTTTATTAATGATCTTTTTAAGGCGTGTACTTTTTTGTGTTGATGAAAATCATGATGACATATGTTCATGGAGGGTAGGATATGTGGGGGTTTTCCCCAAGTAATATTTAATAAATTAATAGTGTGAGAAATGATTTATACCGTCTTTTCCTTTACAGAATTTTTTATCCCATTCCCTTTGATTGAAATGATATATCCTAAATAAAACCAGGACCAATATGTTCTATATGAATGCTTGATTTTTAAAAAGTAAAAGAAAGAGACATAAGTCACATAGGTTGTTAGAAATATCATGCAACCAGTTTGGTAAAAGAAATAATGATAAAGGGGTTATATTACATAGTAAGCATCTTAATGAGCTATTATGTTATTGCGATATTGACATCTTTATTTGTGGGTACCTTTGCGTGTTTCTAGATGGTAACCACACAATTTTGGATGATTTGCCTAAATATAATGAGAATGAGGCCTAGAGGGTCATGCAATGCAATGAAGATAGTTTTTCAATATATTACGTTAATTTATTAAATTGATTATTCATAGATCAAGGTGATGATACAGTGTGATATTCTGAGGACCAGTGTGTTCAGAATTAATTTTTGAAATATATATTTCATATATTAAATATCACATTAGCCCAATATTCCTAAAAAAGAGGAATAAATCTATGAAAGGGGATCTGATTTGGAATATAAAGTGGTTTTTGAGTTTAGAGAATAATTTTACACAATGTTTGGAAAAACAATTGTTGGTTTAAGGGGTTTCCATAATGTGTAGTCATGGGTGAATAAATAAAAAACATTAAATTATTCATTTTATTTAACATGACACAATGACCTAATATCTTTTTGTAAATATGCTGATATAGCTAGTTTTTAGGGTTAAATACATAACCATATAAGTTGAGAGAGTGTGTTGAAGAAGATATTGGTGGAAGACATCAGATTAGACTGTAAATAAGGATCAATGTCCCAACATGATGTGTGGATCTCACTAACAACAATGATGTGAATTTCTTATTCACCAATGACTTATTCAAATTGAGGTAGAACATTTTTTATGTGGATATATCCCCATTTTATTATCCCATGACGAGCACAAATCAATCAAAAAACATATTGATTCATGGTTCGACCATATTATGGTTGTGGGAATATTTTTTGAGGGATTATTGGGAAAAATTGTTTATTTTATTATGGATATTCATTCATCATTATATTATAAAATAGTGGAGGCCAACTTGAACATGGATGAGGTTCATTTTTATATTTCATAGTTTTTTTTCTTGCACCATTCTTTAGGTGTTCTTCATTTGTGTTTTTTTACTAGTGGTTCAAAAAATACTAGATAATCAACCATAACATGAATTTTTTAGGGTGAAATAGATTGATATCATAGATCTGATTTCAGATCAATTGTTTGATCATGTTATGAAATTGGTGATGGCGGTTTGGGACCGTATCGGGATGGGTGTGTGTGGGTTTTGGAATGTGTAGTGGTGGAAAGTCTATAAGATGATTCCCCCACAAAAATGATGGTTGGAAATTAGATCACCAAGGACGATCAAATATGGTTGAACTAGATAAATTTTAATAGACAGGATGTGTAGTGGATCTAGTAGTAGAAATGGTAAAGGAGGATGGAATTTAATAAACCAATAGGTTTTTGAAATTGTGATTTAAAAGACATTAAATCTATGATTACATGATATGTGGGACCCCATGTGTGGAAATAGGGTTTTCTCATATAAGATAAATATAACATGTAATGTGACAACAATAAAAAAATGTGTAACCCTAACCTGGTGGATATCCATATAACTTGGTGGGTATATGGACACAAAAAGTGGCACATGGTCTTGGAAATGTCATGTACTCTAACACAGATATGGAAAACCTTACATAGACAAGGTCAAGAGTATAAGGGATTAGACAGATTTTATACCCTGACACGGATTTAGGAATGGGCCATGACAAATTTGTAGGACCTAATGCTAAAGGGAATCATTGTGTTCTACTTGTACACTATATGTAATCCTTCAATGATGGCATGAAATCCCTATCCTCTTCATATTAGACATGATTCTTTTGGGTATTTTCCCTTAATATTTTCCCTAAGGGTTTAGTATGCGGCCATGTCCTATGCATTAGATGGTGTTCCCATCTAAGGAACTTTATTCATGGATAATGTTATGGAATATCATTTGTAGGATGGAAGTAAAATCCTCTATCATCATATATTCCATAGGTGGGGTACTTGGTATCATTATTAACATTAATATATGGGCCAAAATCCCCTACATAGTGGGTTAATATAGATTGGGTTGTTGATATACCCCATGGATCGAGTAGTATCCCCCTTTCTATGTATCGAAATCGTTATACTTTTAGCATTTACATTCTTATCGTGATGAATAATGAGAATGACCGCTGAGAGAGCCACCATTACTATTATCTGACTTATGGAGTGTGTTCTCTTGAATGAATTCTATGTGTAAACATCAAATAATAATTCTAATCATGCATTATAATTTTGAAATTATAGTTATACTGTTTGTATATGTTGAGTATATCTAGATAATATGAGTTTCTAACATAAAACTCTGATGATTTTACTTTTATTCTTGATGTAATATGCTTAGTGAATTTGGTGTGTCATACTGATTATTTTTTTAATCCCACCTGCAATAGATTTTCCCAAAGAATTCATTTCTTTTTTTGATGATTAATCTTTTTAAGGAGTCATAGAGGGACCAAGACCAGGTAGAGCTTAGTGAGTTAGAAACACCAAGGTGAGTTCTATATATTTCACGAAAAGTAGTCCTCAACCATTTTATATGTTGGACATGATATCAATTTATTTTTATTGGGATTGTATTTGTCCCTTTTTAATTTCCATTACTTATTTTTGTACACTAATTTTGGGATTTTAGATGAATGAATTCGTAGTTATTATTTGTATTACATTTCCTCATTATATGGGATGAAAGATGTGTTAGTGTTTATATAAACATTATTTTATGGCCTTCCATGTGTGTGATATTCCTACACAATGCTAGTCGACAATCCCTGGACTATTGGAGGCGAGAGTTGGTTAGTTATTACATAGGCCACATTTATAAGAGTTGGGACTGAGTGGTATAACATCAGTTAGTTATACCTTAATACTGATGTGTACTTGTTTGGTTTGGGGAAATAGTGTTATGTTTTTTAGCTTGGTCATTCTAGCAAAGGACTCTAGTGCTAGTGTGATAGCTAGTGTATCAATAAACCATGACTCTAATCATATGAATTTCAACATGCTACAAGTAGGAACTAAATTCATTGAAACTTTAGTATATAGAACAAATTCGAATGGGATGTGGTTTCCATTTTTTTCCTGAGTCATCTCCCCAGATAGACTCATAGATCATGGTATATCATGTCTATTTTATGATGCCTTCCATCTAGTATTCAGCATCAAGATCAAGAAGATGATCCACGGAGTGGTTTAGCATTGATACTAAGACATAATTAGGAGGATTTTACCACATTGTTTTCATTAGTCTTATGACCAAAGACTAAGTAGTATATGGTACTAGTAGTCCTAACAAATGTAGTGTACATGCTTACCACTTTAATGATTTTTAGTGATAGTGAACCCTTTTATTACTAGGCTATCCTAACCCACACGCATCTGATGAACATGTTAAGGTAGTGACATGAGTCTTTCATCTTGTCAATACACCAGAAGACAGGATGGTGGTCCTAACAGAGATCCTTCTCCATAGATCTACAATATGTTTGTGGGGCTTTCCCACATAGTGGATTAATGGGGAGAATATAACATTGTTACTTTTTAATAATCAATCCATATATGAGTTCCCTCTATATATGTTGAGGTTTGTTCTCATTTAATATCATATATATATTCTGTAGAGCATTATGACAACAGTTGAGTATACATTGAGGTTTATCAACCTCACTTGGCACTCAGTGGATATAGTGTGTGATCATTTAATTTATGCTTAGAAATTCAATCAAGGAATACATAGAGACATCTAATCCATAATTACACCTCTATTAATTCATACCCATAATGTGGTGTAAGACAATACTTTGGTTTTTGATAATTCCCTATATGATTAGATGTAGATAGTTAGTGTCGATAGTTGAAACACAAGAGAAGATAATTATATTGCAAGAAGTTGAGAAAAAACTCATTGAAATGGAAATGTGAAATTATTGATGAGTTTATCCTAGGAAAGAGGGAATGAGGCTTCAATCTCATATTATAGAACTAGTCAAGGTAGAGAGAGGTGGTTCTACCCTTGTGATGGTGAGGAAAATCTTTTACAAGATTGTTGACTCGTTTTATGGCTGATAGAGAGATGGTGGATTGATTTCCATGGAAGAGGCTATGATATATGTATGTTGATCAATAGGGTTGGGAATTTGGTAGATGAGATAGGGAAGCATCTAGAGGTGGCAGACATTATGACTTGTTTACACCATCCCACAGGTGGTCTGTGCCCAGCGCTGAGAGATAAGGAATAGGGACGAGAGCAACTGAAGGAAATTGTGGAATATGACCAAAAGGATCTATGGATGATATAGGGTATGATATATGAATTTCCAACATTATATTACATAATGATATACAAAGGAACAAGTCATTCCATTTTTGAAACATATCGGGTTAGAGACTTAGAGATTCTAATTGAGTCTTCGGCTTAACCCTCGAACTTGGGGACTCCAATGGGTGGTGACTCAATGATCAAACCCTTGTGTTGATTTTGAGACCTGACTCTTGGAGGTGAGAACTTCATTTGGGATCTCATTGTATCCATGATGAGGCCTTACAAAGTCGAAGTATAAATGGAATGGTTATCTATAGTTCGTTCCCAAACAGACTATTTCAGGTAGATGATGTGGTGTCCACACAAATATGGGACAAAGTTTTCCTCTGTTGGTGAAAAGAAAACCTAGGAAAAGTAGTACGGACTCATATATTTGAGGGTGAAAATGATTACTCATCATTTTTGTTGCATTAGCCTTAATATAATTGATGTTATGTGTTTTTAGTATCTAATAGTTGTGGAATAGTATAAGGGATTCATTCCTGAGGACATACTATAATTAAATCTCCAATAAGATATATTCATATTCAATGATCTATACCATGGGATGGCCATGATATATGCAATATAATATCAAAGTACCCCTAAATAGCTTCATGAGCTAAGGATATAGTTGAAGTCCTTGTAGAAGAAGTATTTTGATAGATCAAGTGTTTCACCCATGGCGCCCCCATTATTATTCTACATGGATTAATGGTAGCTTGAGGTTGTATGTGGATAATTGTATTCTAAAGAAAGTGATTGTAAATAATTATAATACACTACTATGTATTGATGAACTATGGGATAATTTGATATGGGAATGAATGGTTCCCAAACAATGAGGATGAACTAAAGATTACATTGAGATGTAGCTATGGTCACTATGAGTACTTAGTCATTCCACATGGCCTAAATAATTCCATAGATGTTTATATGGGACTCATGAATCATATATTTCTACCTTTCCAAGACTATTTTTTGGTTGTCTTCATTGATGATGTCAATGTTTACTCATCATCCAATGAGGATCATGACATCTCAGTAGAAGGTGTAGCATTGCACCACGAAACGTTATACGTATTGTTAGAATTAGAGCCACCCACGAGCATGATGGAGGTGATAACCTTCTTGGGTGTTAATGATAATATCAGTGGTACAGAACTGATTTATCCTAGATATAAACTACCTTGATAGATTAAAATGAAAAGGGGAAGCATTTTGTATCGACAGAGAAGTTCTAATAGCTTTTTTAGGAGTTGGGGCATGATTGATGAGCACTCCGATATTGATATTATTAGAGAATGATGTTGAGGGTGTAGTTTTTTTATTCACCGAGGATACGGATTGTTTTTGTTTCAATGTTTAGGAAGTTAGTCATTTCATATGGATAATATTAGCTGAGACCACATGTGAAAAACTACACAACCCATGATCATGAGTAAGATGTAGTAGTCCTTTCACTAAAATGTCACAACCTTGCCTTATGGATGAGCATTTTTTATCTAATCTAACCAAAATATCCTCAAGTATATATTTTATAAGAAGGATCTTAATGTGAGACAATGTAAATGGATTGAGTTCCTATAGGATTATGAATTTGATATTCTCTATAATTCATGGGAGTTGAATGTCGTAATAGATGCTATCATCCTGAGATCTTGTTCGTAGTTGCTGAATGAGGCATCTGATTAGCGGTTGTATATGTAGTTATAATTTGAGGATGGGGATGGAGTATCATACCTCATATTGATGGTTGTTTCCCCCTCCATGTTTATAGTGTTTCAGTGAGGCAAATATTTGGGATAATGATTGTGATACCCTATATACTCAAATATTAATGAAACAATTTCCGAATGGATTTTCAAAAGGTAGGATGCATGTTGACATTTTTAAGGGATGCATGATGGTAGTAATGATGTTTTAGGAAAATATCTGATGGAGTTTTATATATCATACTATTTGGTTCATCTAAGTTCAGAGAGGATGTTCCAAGACCATCAACATCAGTTTTGGTGGCATGGGATGTATAATGGAGTTGTAGAGTTTATCTCTTGATGACTTAATTGTGAATTAGGGAAGATTGATTAGAATATTCCAGAGGGTTTAGAACAATGCCCTGAGGTACTAGAGTGAAATTGGTATGGGATATCTATAGAATTCATGATCCAGTTACCATGTACATTTAGAGGACCTGATTCTATCTAGGTGAGCAAAGACCGACTCAACAAGTCAGCCCACATCCAATATATTTGAGAGCAGATTTCAATTGAGATAATGGGACACTTGTCTGTGTAGAAGATATTATAACTCAATGGGGTTCCCTATATTGTTTTTCTTTTTGTTTCTTCTCTCATAGAAATGCGATTATAGAGAGAATATTTGGAGGCCATTGGGACTTATATGTTTTTATCAGGATTTATCAACCTCAGACTGACAAACATACTAAGTGGACCATTCATGTATTGGGGGACATGATTAGAAATTGAATGTTGTAGTTTGTGCATATTTGGGAGGATCACCTTCCACTGGTGTAGCTTTCATTCAATAATAGTTACCATCCAACCATAATGTGGTACCATCTGAGACCCTATATGGGTGACCTTACTGGTCACCACTATGCTAGACTGACCTTGGAGAGTTAGCACTTATTCTCTCATGGATGGTGTGAGCCATGATACATAAGGTGAAGATCATCCATGAGTTGATGAAGATGAAAAATATCCATATGATGTCCTATAAGGATCGACGATGGAGGCCTCTATGTTTTGAGGAAGAAAACCATGTGTTTTTAGGGCCTCACATTGATTTGAGTTGTGGAGGATTTCCTGGGGCAACAATATATCTCTAAGATTCATTGGCCCTTTCCAGATAATCCATAGAGATAGTGATGTGGAATACCAATTAGCAATACCATCATAGATAGATTGGGAACGATACATCTTTCATGTATCATAGATAAGGAGGTATGTTCATGAACAATCACGTGTTATCAACTAGGGAGAGATGGACATCAAAGATGGAAAATTTTTATAGAGTAACTGATAAATAGCTATCATCAAGAGAAGATGATCCCTTATGGGAGAGTGATTCATTCAGTGTATTTATAGTGGTATCATCAAATTCGTTAGGAGGGAACATGGAAGGGGATACTCATATGCTCTATCAGTACCCACATCTCTTTTTATAGTAATTATTTTTCCTTCTGGGACAGAAATACACAAGGTGGGGAGAATGTAAAGACTTTGATTTTTCTATGTATAACATTAAAATATATTATAGATTATTCATAGGGATTGGTGTTAAAATGACATTAGATTTTTAGGATTTGTGTTCCTTTATATAATTTTAGAAATATATATTTAATATATTAAATATCACACATGCATTGTTTTCTTGAAAATGTTTAATAACACATGAATGGAGGATCATATCCAAAATTTCATATAGTTGGTTAATTCAAGGCATCAATATTACATTATTCACAACATAACCCTTATCCCTATTACAGGTTTCCATAATGTGAAGTCACTTTAAAGTATATAAAATAAATGATTTATTTTATTTTACTTCACCAAATGACCTAATATCATTCTATAAATGTTCTATTATAGATAATTTTCAAGGTTAACCAGATATACTAGATAATTGGGAGAGATATTTGATTGAGATCTTGGAGGATGACATCAGATCATATCACGATTGAGGATCAACGTGCCAATGGAACATGTGAATCTTGTCAACGATAGTGACATGAAATTGTTCTTCACCCTTGTCTGACCCAAATTGAGGTAGGACATTATGTACGAGGATTTATTCCTATTTTCTTATCGTATGATGAAGAAGAATCAATTGACTAATGGATTGATTCATGGTTTGATAATATTGTAGGAGTGGGATTATTTGTGGGGATTATTGAGAGAAAATATTTATTTTATTAGGGATATCCATTCACAACTCAATTGGAAATAGATCATGTCCAAAAAAAATGACGTCTGTTCCAGTTTTTTATTTCTTGGTCTTCATAGACTATTAGTCATGTGTTGATAACCTGTGTTTCTTTTAACTAGCGGTTCATTTGAATAACTATTAATAAATCATTTCATGATTATTTCATTGGAAAATTGGTTGGTATAAAAGATCCAAGTTCGTATTGATGATGGGATCAGGCAGAGTAGTGGAAAAGAAATATCAGGACTACATGAGGACATGAACATGGTGGTTTTGGAATTTATAGTGATGAAAAGGATATGGGATGATTCCCGAGAAACAGATATGGGAAGAAAACGGATCTCTGATTATGATCAAACTTGTTTGACACAATTAATGGATTCTGAGTGGGATGTTTCATAAATCATGCAACAGGAGTGGCGGAGGAGGAAAGTGTTTGGTAAACCAGCTGGTTCTAGAACTCGTGATATACCCAATGCACAATTTAGGATTACATGGTGTGTGTGAATCCCTCTGTGGAACTAGGGTTTCTATAGAGAAGATAAATATCATAAAGTATGTTTCAACTATCAAATAACATATTACCCCAACAAGGTGTCTCAGTGTGTATCTCGATGGGTACAATGACATGTCCAGGAGTACACAAGCTTGGGAACACCACATACTCAGACATAGAAACAACCATCCGTAAAAAAATTGATTAAGAGTATGTGGGAGTAGAAACAACATTCACTTATACATGGACTTGGGAATGGACTATGATGCATGCATAGGACCTGATGCCAAAGGGACAGAATGTGTATTACCAGTAAAGGTTGTGTACTCCTTCAAAGATGGCTTGAAGCCCATTCCATCTTCATCTTGGACATGTTTTGTTAGAGTATGTTCCCTTGATGTTTTTCATAAGGTTTTAGTATGGATTCAAGTAATTTTATTATGATGGTGATCCCTTATTAGGAACATCATTATTTAATAGGTTTTGGAATCCCTTTGAGATTCCCAAACTATGATCATCTATCATCACCATTTCCCGGGTTGGGGTTCATGGTATCATATTGACCAACAATATGGTGGTTTCAATCTGTTACTTAGTAGGATTATCTACATTGGGTTTTGGGTATACCTAAAGTATCATGGATTAATCCCATTTCTATGTATCATTCTCTTAAGACATCAAGCATTTACCTCTTTATAGTGAGACCCAATGACCATGAAATCTCAGATAGATGGAATTTGTGCTATCTGGCTCATGGAGTGTGTTATCACATATGAGTGTAATGTGGAAACCTAATGAAAGAATACTAAGATAGAATTATATTTATGATTCTATCTTGAGACTCTTTAACTATGTTGAGTATATATGGAAATTTTGGTTTTAGGGGATATTGATATAAACCTTTGAGGAGGCGGCTCTTATTCTTTATGTAATGTGTTTACTGATTTTGGGTTGTCCTACTAGGTATTGTTATACTAACCCCTACATGATCTTTCCCCATACATTTCATTATATATATATAATCGATATTTTTTTTATGTTCATAATGGATTATGTCCAGGTGGAGCATAGTGATTTAGACAGACTGAGGTGTGTTCCCATGGATACATTAACAGAAGTCCACACTGTCACTAACGATTGTAGTTTTCCTTAGTTTCTTTGTGGTGGGATTGTATTTGAACCATCTTATTTTCATTACATATACTTTAATGGTATGATTTTAGATATATGCATACAAGGTAATTAGTTGTCTTACATTTAATCATTATACGAGCATGGAATGTGAATGTTCTTATAGGTATATTAGGATAACACCTCTCATGTGTGTGATATGCCTACTCGGGGCTAGTCAATATACCCTAGCCTTTTGGAGTTGGGCATGGGGTAGTTTTGGAATAGGACCTATGGGGTTTGTACTTCCAAAATGATAATTTTATCTAGAATATCAGTTAAATAATATATTATTACGTATTATATAACAATTTGATAAAATATTATACATGAATGTGGTTTAAGATTTCTTCATCTTTTCTTAATAATATCTATTTTCACCAGTTATTCAAGAGAATAATATATGAGAAGATAATTTTCATTTGAATATATTATTTATTAATTTTTTTGGAGAATAAGGATATCATATTAATTTATTAAATATGTTGTTACTATTCAAGGCCTCATAAATATTTTGGAGGAATGGCGGACTGAGTTTAAAGGGTCAGTGAGAAATAATACATAATAAATATTATTAAATTAAATTACATTAAAATTTTAATTTTCAAGGTTATAGAATTTTAATAAATAATAATATTACTATTATTATAGACATGGGATTATATGGGGATTAAATAAATAATATAGAGTTAATATGCCAATATTTATTCTAACTATAATTGTATATAAACCCAATTATAATATTTTCATAGAAAAAAAATTAATTTTTAGTGCACAATGACCTTTGGATAGAATCTTCTCATGACCTAGAGATTTCCCTCTCCTAGAACACTCATAAGAAAGGAGAGATATCTTCCCCCACCTTCCACACTTGAGTCAAGAAGGAGATTAAGGTGAATCCTTTTGAATTAATTCTTAGAGTGATAAAGATGAAAAATGTGTGCTTTTGGATTTTCAATTATTACACCTAAAGACACATACGACAATATTCAATGGTACACGAAACACATTTAGATAACCACTTGATGGAATCTAATCTTTATTATTATAGACCAATTCTGGTACAATTTAGATCCTTTGTTATATCCATCAACAAATAAATAATTTCTCACATGTTAATTCTTTAATTTCTTAATCTAATTAAAAATAATATTTGCTGATATTTCACTTTGGTTCTATTGTTTATTCAATATCTATATTCATTTATTCAATTTCCTATATCGTGATGTTTATTTTCATGTAAATATCAGATTAATCTTCGATCCTGAAAAAAATGAAATGTTGGTCACAACCCATCCAACACTTCATTTTTTCCGAGAACCAAATTTTCATTAGAGTGAGGTCATGTAATTATTTATAATTATTTAATGATCATTAATTGATTTCTACATCTCTCATTAGTTTTCAACTCCGCGTTAATAATTCTATAATCCAAAGAGTGATAACTTTTTTCATACATTTTATTTTATAATAAATATAATCAAAATGATTAATTTTATTAACAAAATTAATTAAAAAACTCATTTTGAGGTTGAATGGAGTCTTCCCAGAGAACACACGAGTACTTGTCATGTAACATGGAGTTACATATCATGTACTAGTGTTTAAGGAATAGTTAATTAGTTCATAATTAATTCATGTTTTTTGTATTTATTAGCCATCATGAATTTAATTATACACGGGGTGTTTACAAGTAATTTTTGGTGCCTATTCATCTAGAGTATAGAGTGTGTATCATCCATACAGAATGTTTAATCCCTTAGTCACAGATGGGCTATCTATCCTCTTAAACAAAATATATGATTGGTTACCATGTATCTCACAGACCATATAATGTGTATCCCATGCACACACTATGTAATCCAATATTTTGGGAAGAATAGATAGTCATTGAGTCCTTATGCCTCGGCCATAGATAAATGAAGATAATAATACACAATATGGATCTTTAATGTACATGACATATATTATAACCAAGTTACATAGAATTAAATTGTTAAAATATTATACAGTGAAAACCTTATCAACATGTGTTCCATGTTGTCATTATTTATATATTCCATTCCATGTGATGGGTTATATATATATATATATATTTGTAATTTATTTATTCTTGTACTTTTTATCAATGTAATTATTATAAGTCATATAATTTGTTATTGTACATGATTCTTTGTATAGCGCGCGACATAAATACAATTGGTTCCTTGTGGTTATTATGTTGATTGTATATTCCTGGAAATTAAATGATACTACATGCATGATACATTTCAAAAGTGTAAATAGTATACATGTATAATACATGATGGGTAGTTCACACATGTACTCACCATGTTTCCTCAAAGCTAGACTTTGTACATAGTTTATTATAAATAAATTTGTTTAATTTTTTTAAAATTACGATGGATGAGAATGTCAATAAAATTAAAATGAAATTATTTTTGAAATAATTGATTAATTAAATAATATAATTAACTAATTAGAGCATGGTTTATCTTAAATAGGAATGATTAGAATTATATTCTAATTTCATTAAATGTGTAATTCAATTCATTTATGTTGATAAAGATGAGAAAAAAATAAGACCTTTGTTTGTGATTAGTTTCATTTAATAAATTATTAAATTGTATTTTTTACGAATGATTGATCTCTCATTTCATTATGTAACGTCATGCATTCCAATTGTTTCTTTTATATGTAGACATTAATCAATTATTTAGTTCCCTCACATGTGAGTGATTAAATCAATATTTAATGGATGTATTTCAATGATATAGGTGGTGGTTTATGTTTTTTTCCAGGGATAAATTAATCCATGTGATATATATAGGTTGATAAGTGGAAATTTTCAATATGAATCATTAATGGTTCATAGTATTTTCCCCATATATTGATGATTAGTCTATCATTATAATGAAAATTTAACCATTAGTAAAATATCATGATCACAATAATCTAATATTTTATTTTTCTCAGGTTCCATGGTTATTTCATTATTGATTATTTATCATGATCACATTAATTAATGAATTAAAAATAATGCAAGACAGAAGAAAAATAAATTGTCTTATGCATAAAAATTATCTAATACATGATTTATCGCTTTAGTAAATCCACTTAATATTCAAAAGCATGTAATAAATATAATAATTTTAAATATACACATAAAATATAAAATCCATCAATTATATATATTAGAACAATATGGAGTTCCACTACATCAGTAAAAATAGAACATCATTTTAAAGTGCTTGAATTTTAAACGTTTGAGTGATTTTAATTAACATGGAATTCTTACATGGTGATTTGGGTAGACTTAACATAGTTTACACTAATAAATGGCTTCCAAAAAAGGGATATTTTATACTATATGTTCCCCAAGTACTTAATATTTTTGGCTATATTGAATTCTTAAACATCATAGGAATAAAATTGTTCGTTGAGTTTCATATAGATCTTATACTTTACTCACTACCAAATCCCTTGTCAAGTTTTATTATTAATAAAAACATGAGAAATAATGAGAAGTGGCTTTCAAAATATCTTACTCTAATTCATGAGGTGGATACAGACAGAGATCAAGAAAAACCCATGATATATATGGTGAATAAGAAAAGGAGGAACAAGAAAAAGGGTCCCAATACTCATAAGAAGACTAAACTATCCATGCACCTTCCTTAATAGAAGAGGAAGATATTGAGGCAAGGAAGGGAAAAGAAGGAAGTATGTTTATAATGGGGAATATAGGGCCACTATAAGAAGAACTACATTGTAAAGAAAGGTAAGGTTTATTCATTATCTGGTGTTTCCTTTTAATATCCACACATTGGGTCTTAATTACAACTTATATTAATCACATATGTATCCAAATTTATGAATTAGGTAGATTCCAAATAATTTCTACAGGATGTGTGGATTTTTGAGGTTCCAAAGGTGTAAGGGAGGATTATTATCCCTTTGGTGACTATGACCCTTCATTGAAAATATGAATGATATTGTTTTTAAAAGATTATTATTATTTACAAACTATTACCATGAATTCTATATTTGCATTATCCCTAAATGAAAATGGGTTTATTTTCATATTTTTAAATTAGAGTTGTTTCTTATATAATGTGAACATATTTTATAGTATAAACCTTTTAAATAATGGTATTTATGTATTAAATTATAAAAACCCTGAATTGGAATTAGATAATGAATCATGTTCACACAACTCACAGAACACCCAGAAATACAATCACTATATTATTCATGTTTACAAAAAGTGTTTGAAAAAGATATATCAAGACAGTTATTTTGAATCACTTATGCTGAAACCACATGAGATATTTCATTATTTTTTACAAGGAAAAATGACAAACCACCATTCAGTGGATAGAGTGAAAGGATCACAAAACCTTTAGGATTGCAACACACTAATGTGTTTCGAGCATTTCTGGTATAAGATATAGTTGAGTATTCTTGCTTCATAAATTTTATGGAATACACTGGTATATATGATTATGAAATCCTCAGAAGGTATAAGTATAAGGACTTTGATAAATTATGATTATTAAATAAATAATTATATATTCAACTTTCAATGAAGATAAAGATGCATCAATTCGATCAAGGTGGTGAAAATATTAACCAAGAGTTTATTGAATTTATATTGATGTTTGGGATTTTATCTAAACTCACTCCACCATAAACACCATACGGGAATAGTTTTATTTAAATTTGGAAGCATACGTTGTTAGACATGGTAATATCCACAATGAATTATTTAAAGCTTCTATTATCATTTTGGGGATATTCCTTACAAACACTAGTATACAACCCAAACCAAGTACCAACTAAAGAACAAAAATATAATTCCATTTGAGTTATGAAGTGGAACGAAATTCATTTTATCATATAAAATTTTGTGGTGTTGTGAGTATGTTCTTGAAGCCGTATCAATAAAATATCACTCATAGGGAATAATGTGTATCATTATAGTGTATCCTATGGAAAAGAATGGATACTGCATATACAATCCCTTAGGTTAAAATTTCACTATAGCTAGAACAAATGTCTTTCTTGAGAGGGAGAAAATTATCAAAAAGGATAGTGGGTGGAAGATTTACTTCAATGAATTTGATGCTCAATATACAAAAGTTTTGGTATAGGAATTGATTCCCCAAGTCCCTGTGATGAATGTAGTTATCAAAAAATATGTTATTCAATGGAGAACTATAGATATAAGATAACTAGAGAGATATGGTTTCCTAGTCACCAAAGATGGTGACTTATATTTTGATGAAAATGAGGAACCTATCTCTTATAAATAGGAATTATAAATCTCAGAAGCAGTAAGATGGAATGAAACCATGAATTTTGAAATTGATTCCATGTATTATAGCCACATTTTGGTTTTGTTCGATGTTATAGTTGACATAAATCTTATAGTGTGAAAATTTCTATTCAAGAGAAACAAGAAATATTTGTTACAGTAAATTACAATAAATCAAGGATAGTGGATAAAGGGTTTAAAAAAAATAATTGAATAAAATTAAACCTTTTCAAAATGTTCTCTGTTAAAATCCATCTAAGTTCGACGTTATATAACAGAATACTAGGACTATGATAATTTTCATATGGAGGTAATATAAAACTTATTAATGGGATCCACTAGGAAGATGTCTATATAACAAAATTAGAAGGGTTTGTGACTCCGGGTGACGACAAAAGGATATGCAAGTTATTGAGATCGATTAATCTAATGAGTAAAGTTTCCAGGGCATGGAAAATTTGATTTTATGATGTAATAAATGAATTTGGTTTCAATAAGAATGATTGTGATTGATGTATTTTCTAACGTTTTAATGGGAATTTAGTCATTATCTTAGTTCTATTTGTTAATCACAAACTAATTACTAGAAATTACGTACCAATCTTAGTCTATTAAGTAATAATTAAAAAAAGGTGTTTCCCTAAAATGGAATTAGGTGATGTACCAAATATTCAAGGGATCAATATAATTTTATATATATCTGGGAGTCTAATTGGAAAAATTAAATGTTTAAACATTGACATGATTTGAAAGACATTTTGTATGAAAAAAATACAAGAGTTTATTGGTTTTGATGTCACATGTTATAAATTTTTCTAAGAAAATATTTCCTCAAGAACTACATGATAAATAGAGAATTATTAGGATCCCATATGATTAAGTTATAGGATAAAGAATGTATGCCATGTTTTGTACTAAAATTGATATTTCCAATGCATGAGTATAGTTTGAAGATCGAAAGAAGATATAGTAGATTTTTTTTCTAATTTTACTTTTACCCTCAAGTATCTATGAAGAGATAATTATATGTTCCTAGTGTATGTAGAAGATTAAGAGTTGGTTATCATTGGATATAATGATTCTAGTTCTTCAAATAGATTGTAATGATATAAAATAGTAGTCATGATATGTTTTTTGTCTCAATGGTGGTGTTGTGAGATAGAATAGTTCTAATAATCCAATTTTCACTTATTAAATAGTAGAGTCTGAGTATATAGTGTCTTGTGATGCAACAAAAGAAGTTGCATGAATAAAAAAATTGGTACTGTATCTTGATGTGGTACCTATCAATAAATACTCTATTACCTTGTTTTATAATAATACATTAGTGGTGGCTCCTGAAAAAGATCCAAGTTCACACTAATGGATAAATAACATACTATGAAAGTATCACCCATTGATAGATTTTTCTTAGTGGGGTGATGTTTCAATAAGAAGAGTTAACACATATGAAAACATGATATACCTGTTGACTAAAGGCCGATCACAGTAAAAGAATGAGTATCATGATATAGCTAGTAGAATAAAGGTTATTAGTAGTTGGGTCAAGTGAAAATTGAAGTATGTTGGAGTTATTTCCTTAGAACGAAATTCTGTACACGTTATGGTAATATGTATTAATTTCATTGAATATTTATAAACTCGTTATCACATCTTGATAACTATTATATGTAAAATAGTTTGTCATAATTTCCTATGAGTGGATTTTATACTAAATGGTCTTAGTAGTTCCCTTCTATGATGGGAACCTAAAAGTGAACTTTAGTATTCTTAATATATTTTCTATGGATTGAATAAATAATTTTAGGGATATAAACAATAAATTCTATTAGCGGTGGATACTCATACTACATTGAGGCAGATTCTCTTGGTGTGCACCCCTAAAAAAATATTGTGTAAGATATTATTAGAACAAGACCTTCTAGTAGGAAAACCACTTACATTTGTGTAATTGGATATTCCTATATGTATACATGACTATTTTTCAATAGTCATTTATATTTTTATTAAAGTGTATTATATGTTTTGTAATTTTATTTATTGATTAAAACCAAAGAGGTTTATAATCAATGTGAGGTAGGATATGTTGGGTGTGTCAGGAGTAATATTTTATTAATAAATAATGTTAGAAAGGATTTATACCTTCAATTATTTAATGGAATATGATATCTCTGTCCCTTTTAAAGAAATGATTTAGGCTGAATAAATCTATGGTCATGGTGATCTATAGGAATGATAAATTTTTGGAATTTCAATGAACATGACATCAAGAACATAGGTTGATGGAACTATCATGAAACCTACTTTATTAGAGATATCATGATAAAGGCATTATAATAGAAAACAAGAATCTGTATGAGGTATTATGTCATTGTGACATTACGTTCTTTCCTTATGATTTCCTTGGAATTTTTCCATATGATAACCTTGAATATCAGGCTACTTCACCTACTACCACTGAGAAATAGTTCTAGAGGGACACCCACTATGTGTTCCCAAAATCTCTACAAGATAAAATATTATTATTTATTATTTAATAAGTGGAATAAATATTATTCCCACACTATGTTTGATAATTATAAATTATTACTTGATTTTATATATTCCATCACCAATTATTCAAGAGAATATTATGTGTGAAGAATATTTAGTGAAAACATATTTACCATTCTATTAATATAATATTTAGTATTTTATTTTTGAATAATTTTGTGATATTTATTTGTTAAATATATGGTCAACATGTAGGTCCCAATAAATATTGTGGAGAAACGAGAGTCCGTATTTAAAGGTCCAATTAGAAAAAAAATATTGAATATTATTTGAATAAGTAATATTTAATTTTTAATTTTAGATTTCAATGTATGTCAATAAATAAAATTTTTATGATTATTATATAAATAAGGATTTTCTGGGATTAAATTAACATACAGTGGAACGCGTGTGACTATTTATTTTAACCCTAGTATTATAAAATGTGAATTATATTATTTTCATAGAAGAGACAATTCATTTTCGGTTTTTCACAACAAAATCCAATGAGAATTGTCTCAATAAATAGAGAGATACATATCTTATAATTATATCTTGAATAGAGAGAGTTATTATTCCACATTACACTCTCGAGTATAGAGATAGATCATGGAAAATAATTTGGACATGATTCTAAAGTTTGATCAAAGCTTGATGGAGAAAGTGTTGGGATCTATAATACAACCACTGGGGATTCCAATAGAAACATTCAAATCATCAAAAAACACATATGGATCACAAACTAAGGGAATATACTCTTGATTCCTACAAAAAACTGATGGTATGATGTAGATCTATTTTCAGATCCATCAATGATGATATAATTTATAACAAGATAATTCGTTAATAAAATAAATTCATAATAAATATGGTATGATTATCCTATTTATTGGTTTGACTGTTTATATATTTTATAAATTTTTTGATTATATTTCATTAATCCAGATTTTTTTCATCATTTAAATCACAGTTTTGTTATTGATCATGACAAATAGGAAAGTTGTGCCTGAACCATCTAACACTTTTGTTGCACCCAAAAACTACATAAAATAAGTAATTTAAAATAACCATTAAGATTAAAATTTAATTTCCAAAAAAAAATTATTATGTTTTTAAAAACAATCCAATTAATTATATTTTAACAATATCTATACTTTTCCTTATTATATGTTTATTTTTTTGGCTGAAAAACTAATTTTTCTGATACTTATTTTAAAGAGTAGAATGTTTCTCCATTTTAAGTAATTTAAATAACCCCTAATGAGTTATTGTTTATATAAAATTTATAGCTTATATATCCATAAATATTAATTTAAATTAATATATTGATGATTACTAGTAATAGGTTTAATATAATATCCTCTTATGCTTGAAAATTAATTTTTTTAAATACTAATATTCCATCACATCAAGGAGTTTTATGTTTTATTAAAATTGAAACTTTTGGTGAATTGAATTTGTTAAAATGGTTTAATTTTTTTGAATCAAAATAATTTATATTATGTAATAATTTATACTTAATTTTTGTTCACAATTATTTGGATAAAAATAAACACAAATTTAACATTACTTTTAATTAAAAATGAGTTTACTAGGGAAGGGGTTAAACTAAAATGATAAGGGTTAAAATAACCTAAAAAATTTATAAAATATATGGATTGACCATATTTAGTCCTTATATAGACATATAATTGATATTGGTTAATTTTTTATCCTTTTTCAAGACTAAAATGTGGTTATTACTTAATTTTTACAAAAAATTTAATATTTGTCCTCTCCCCAATGGTAAAAGGCCACAACATATACTCTCCTATTGATGCCTTTAAAGCCATTTGTTTCATCCAAGACATAAAAAATATATTTATCAAATCCTTATCCATGTCTTGTAATCATTTTCTTTTTATGAACCCCTCATATAAATGAATTTAGTGAAACCCTAAAGGGCTCATTCTAGGAATAATTGTTTGCTTAACTGAATATTACCTTTTATTTATTATTCCACTTCCATAAAATCTTTTTAAACCCTGATGATATAATAATATATATATAATAGAACAATATTTTATTATGTTAATGTAATAACCAAAATACATACCCACATTATTCAAATGGGAAATGAAACCATAGATTGTTAGATAATATATCATAAATTTTCATTCCTTTATATTGACTATGAAATGAAAATGTTGTCTATCCAGGTCAATAGACTACCACCTCCAAGAAGTGATGTGATTAATTTCTCATCACCATGTCATATGGATGATATATATAAATTCATTAAAACAAATAATATGGATGTTATGATATTATTATTATTCTAGAATGAAAATAATAATAGTTACCTACTTTCAATAATTATCATTAGAAATGGAAATGTTGATATTGCATATGTTTGGCCTACCATCCCCATGAATGTAACATAGTTACTTTTTAACAACTATTTTTCATGGTTGGTATTAAAACAATAATTTATGTATAAAAATTTGAATTTGGGAATTAATATTTTTATTTATATTATGGAAATATGATCCTATTGACCGTGGTCAACATACTGAATCTCTTTTGAAAATAAAGACTGAACATCCCCAAAATGATCGACATGGAATTTACTAATAAATTATTTTATTATTTTATAAAAAGTAAATGAAATATTTAATTAATTTATAATTTATGAACCAAAAATATTTTCATATTAAATAAAAAAATAGATATAAACATATTATACTGTAGTTATTGTACATATAAGGAATGTGTGGACTCAAGCTGAGGGTTTCTCCTCTCACATTAATTTCAATACTACATATTAAATATTCACAAATTATATTATTATGTGGGGTATATATTTCCTATAAATGTATTTTTATTATTTTTTTAATCAAATTATTTGGGTTGAAAAATCTATATGAGGTTCTCCCTTTCATGATGTTTTGATCAAAATATTTCTAAAGAAGTAAGTGATATCATCAGGATTTTATTTTCATTGAGGAATATTTTATTTTTATATAACTAATTTATTTTAGGATGGGAATATAATTCTAATTTTTTGTTATATAATGAATACTTTATAATTCACGGTATTTTATGCTTCTATTATAGTTGTTTCAACCACGGGGATTTGTCTTGAATGATACCAACTAGTAAAGGGTCTCTTAACTCAATTTCATTGGTTGGGCCATTAATCATCTTAATTGACTCCATTATGATATTATTATGAGTAAATTTATCTATAAATTGTTAAATTGTGTTTCACACTTTTTGTGGATTTACATTTGTTTCAAATAATATCTCCATTTATTATCTCTCAATATAAAGATATGATTTTAGGTGGTATTTATCTAAAATTATATTTCATTAGAACATATGTTTATGATATACACCTATCGTATTTTTTGACGTGTATATACTTCATGTTTTACATGTTAAGTCATGAATCACCTTATTTTCATGAAAATTGATTTTTCATTTTAATTAAATCCTTCAGGGGAATACGATTGAAACATTACCAATGTGGAAAAGAATATATATAAAATAACCTTTCTTTTTAGGATAAAATAAATGAAGGATATTTTAGAGGAAATAATTGGATATCATTTTATTATACTAAATATAGTTTATTCACCTATGTTTATGAATTTATTTCCAAAGATTAATTTCAATTTCCTCCCTTAATTTATGATGAACCATTATGAAAATTATTTGTGAGTGACATAGATATGGTATGTTTATTTAGATATGGAATCCCTCTATACCATTTCCATGTTTTTAAAGATGATTTAAATAATATTATTTTATAATTATAAATTATTTCCTAAATCTAAAATACATTAATTTTAATGATATATTAAATTCTTTAAAGAATAAAATTCTATACCATTTTCTAAATGGACCACTTTGGACTCATTTTTTAAATTTTTTAAAAAGAATGTTTATTTTTAACATTTACTTTATGAATGGATTTTCTAACTATAGTGATCATTATTTTCGTGGAATATTCCTTTATAAGATTGTATATATATTTTAATTGAAAATGATTTTAACAATATTTATTTAATTTCTAGATGATAAATGTAACTTTCAATGGGGAATGGTTTTTATCCTTAAAAATGTTTTAATGATATTTAATGGGATTTTCTTAGACCAATGTAAAGACCCATTGATTTTACATGTTCTCTATTAGGGATATTTTGTAATGATTCCATCCTCATTTATTCTCTTGATGGATTATGATTATTTCAAGAGGATCATCAAGGAACCCATTCCATTTCCATAGGTTAGTAAAGTGAGGAATGGAATAATGGTTGTTTCATTGAGTTTTATGATGATATGAAATATTTATGAAATTTATTTATGTTATTGACCTTAAACATTAATTATGTTAATCAGTGATACCAATACATATTATATTATCAATTGATCTCCATTTTATCTCATAATATGACAACATGAGTCCCATTATAGATCAATATATGATGGGTTATGCTCTGTTACAGATTATGATATGATTATTAATCCCCATTATAGCTTTATAATGAATTTTCTACTGATTATTATCATCAAAAAATTAAATCAAAATCTATACATATAGTTATTACAATTTTTTAAGGGTTCTTCAACGATTATATGAAGATGATGTTCCAAAACAGCAACACGTTTAATTTTTTCTGCCTATGGGCTTTTAATGATTTATTTGGCCAATATTGACATCACTTGGATTATTTTAATTCAATCACTTAGATCTTTCCAATTGAAATATTTACTCCATGATCCATGTTAATTGATCAATGTCTTATAGTTAAGATATTTATTTTTACCACACACTCTATTTTTGGATTTATTCCCTTATGAGCTTCAAATTATAAATGGTAACATTTGATTATTAATATTTATGTTTAACCCTACTATAAATTTTATCTCACCCTAATTAAGTTTTATTTTCCTTATGTTACCAACAATAATGAAAAATTATTTATGTCTATAGGGTATTTATATAGATGATGATGACGACTTGACTGGGAAATGATAAGATGAGATCCGGGTGAGAGAAAATCATTTGAAGACATGTGTATTGTTTATGTAAGAGTTTGGAATAATTATATAAAACTATAAACATATAAGTTTATTCAGTATATATGTGATGAATTATTTCCTTTTTCTCTTATATTTTTTGGAGGGAAAAATTGTGTCATGTTAATTAATATCAAAACAAAAATCTATAGATAACATTTTTTTCCCTGGATCTAGATGTGTCGGTTATAATACATAATGTGTATTTTTATCAACATTATTTAAGTCATGTTAAATAGATAATCATATAACGTGGACTCCCATTTTCCATTTTATCTATTTATGAAACCAGATTCACCACTAATTTATTAATTGTACTTCATATGCTAATGGTTACTGCTTTAAATCTTAGTATAGCCTTTCATCATCAATCTGATATAAAATTAGAGAAAATTTTTCATACTTTATTATTAATTGAGCTAAGAAATTTATTATTAGGGAATTTAGGATCAAAATATGACTTCATTTGAGTTTTCATATAAAAAAAAATTATTTGGTTTTATATATGCATAATTTTGATGACTGATCTTTCATTTGTTGTAGGTGATCATGTTTTTCATAAAATGTCTCCATATAAATGTGTTATGTGTTTTGTTAAAAATGGAATGCTGCATTTGTGTTTCATTGTCCCAAAATAAATTCTATAGAAGAGTATATTAGTTGGTTTCCTAGTGAAATTGTTCCTCAGTTTATCTTAGTTACATAGGTGTTTCATGTTTCGTTGTTAAAAAAATAAATTCCAAATGCATCTCATTTTATGATCCCTATAGTATTTCAATTTTAAGAAACCCATTATTAATGGTAATAGACAGAATAAATTCTTAACTATAGGGGGAATATTTTTGGAATTACCTTGATTACTGGGTTAAGGTTTTGTGGGAAATTTAGGATTGAAATCAATATGGGAAACAATAAATGCTACATAGAAATGATTTCCCAAATTATTCTAATAGTAAATTGAATTGTGAGAATATAATTCCCAAAAGGGAAAAAAGAATGTGACAACAAATTTAATATTATTTTAAATAATTTTCAAGTATTCTTAATATTTATTGATTATATTTATATATATATATTCATTACAATAGTTTTAGGTATTTGTTTATTCAAATTAAAAAATCATTAATTCTAACCAAATTGGGTTTTCATGCATTTTGCGGTTTTATATAATAATATAAATTACATATTTTATAATATTAATTTAAATAATGTTTATAATAATTGGAATTCATCATTTTAACAAATTATTATTATTGTTTTTTTTAATTTTGAGAAATGTTTTAAATTTTAAATTAACATTGAAAGAAACATATTTTTATAAAAGAATACTATTGATTAAAAAATCTACAATGACAAATTGTGTTTTAAAATTAATTGATCAGAAAATTTGTTTCATTATATAAATTTTTTTTAATTAATGTTATGTTAATCAGTTGTTTAATTTATCTTAGTGGAAGAAAATTTTATACATAGGAATAATTGTTTTGGAATTCCTTTTTTATCATCTATTCTATGGTATAATTTTGTCTAAATTTCTTCAACATATATGTAATTGAATTTTATGAATTTGATTCCATAATTTTAATCATAATAACTAATAATAGTTAATAAGGTAGAATTAATTTTTGTTGATAATTATTAATAAAAAGAATAAAAATTTATTACCATGGTTAACGCTAAAATAAGATTTCTGTGGGTTAAAGTAAACAGATAAGACATAAAATGAAGTAAAAAATATAAATTCTATATTATTTACATATATATACCATATTTCATACAATATTCAAAAAATGTGATTTTGAGATCAATTTTTCTTCATAAAGACAGTAAAATATTTTAATATTTTTAATAATTCCAATGTATCCTCTCCACCACCAGTAAAAAGACAACAATGTCCTCTCTTATACACCCTTCAAGAGAAAATTCAATTTAAAAATCCTCAAAACACGCCATAATAAAATCCACTGAAATTCATTAGAGTTATTATTTTTGGTACAATATCTACCATAGAGGGATTAATGTCTAGTGAAATGGTGATTTTTTTGAAGATGACATGTATCTTTAAACCTAATATTTTAGATATATATGTTTTTCTTCCAAAATAATCAGAATTATAATCATTATGATATAATGTCATAATTATATTACATATACTAATATTTTATTTTGTCGTTATATTTAAATTGATCCATATCCTTCTTCATCAAATAGAAAATGATACAACTATTCACGTGTACGGTGGACCACTGCCTCACAAAACGATATAATTTTTTTCATCACCTCATCTAAAAGATAGTTATAATGTTTTATTAAAAATATATATATGATATTATTGAAATAATATTCATTATTTAGGTATAATATATCTTCTATTTTCTTAACATTCCTTCTATTGGAAAATTATATGGTCGTTCTTGCATTTGTGAGGATAACCTCCCCCATAGCATAATGTGATTTTTTTTCTTAACCACTTCACATTGTTGATATATATAAGGTTATATAAAGATAAAATATGATATTACATATATAATAAATGTTTTTAATGATAAAATTATACTTAAATAATTTCCCTAATGTTTATTGAAAAATGGAAATGTTTCTTATGCATATGTGTGACATACCATAACTATATTGGAAATGAAATTATTTTTTCACAACCAAAATTCATAGTTATTTTTAAAATTTCAATTAATTAATAAATAAATAATATTTTTTTATTCTCTAAATGAAATATTTATGATCCATTTGACCAACGATAACCTATTGAATTTATTTTTTGACTTATAAACCAAATATCACCAAAATGTTTGAGGTAAACTGAATAAATTAATTTATTAAGAATATCATGGATATAAGATAACAAAATAATTATGAACTTGAAAAATGATAATAAACAAGTCAATAATTAACATATGTTACTTATTAAAGATGATAAATAACATATGTGACAGGTCAGACTCATGGAAATGGATTTTTAGTCTCGATTCCCATTCATTGAAACATAATCTATTTTGAACACATGTATTCTTGTATGTGGATTATAATACATAGTTATGGATTATTTTATCATTAATATATAAAATTAATGTTTTTATAAATTCATTCAATTTTATTTCCTTAACTTTTTCATTAGTTAAAAATCTACAAAGTACCAAGGGAAAATTTAGATTAAAATCTCATTTTAAATCCTTTAAAATTTTAGACTCTACGTATTTTTAATCAATTTCCATATTCATAAAATTATTTATGAATGAATTTTTATTGAAAAAATGAATTATAAATTACATTTTGTGTGTCATTATACATTAATTCAAATGTTTTCAAATGGAATATTTTTATATATTTTATATGGATAATTTTGAAAAAAGATAAAAATAATTTTGTATTCTAATATATACAACATCAATGTGTTTCCCTAATTTCATAAAAAAAATATTTTTCTGATTTATTCATAATAATAATTGATTTCTCAATTAAAATCATGTATTCTCTTTGTTTTGTTTATTTTCCAAAAGGATTTTAAAGGGAATAAATATTACAATATCAATAAATATTTTTCATATGGGTAAAGTAATATTTATATTTGTTTAATGATGAAAATGAAAAAAAATCATTAGTTATATATTTTATTATAAATCATGGCAATTGTTTTTGGTGAAGTTTGAGCTAGATATTTCTTATAATGATGGTTTAGAGTGGTATAACTCATGATGATGGATGAGTATGATATTGATCACTTGTGTATTGGGTGAAGGAACAATGTTAACCAGTTATTGGTTTCTCTTAAGAGATTATTTTAATTTATTTGGTAGGTTATTCCATTTTATAGTGTTATTGTAAAATTTATGTGAAAATGAGGTCTTTGGTTACCTATATGATTTATCTATGCTTGTAATGGGTCTTTATGAAATATAATGATTAAAAAAGTTAAGATACTAGGAATGGGATTAAATAAATGTTAATTCTAATTTATAATGGTGAAATATATAACATTAAAATAATTCCATAATTTTTGAATTATTTTAGAGAAGAAATTATTTTTTTGTTTATATTTATTTAAGGTTTAATATAAATTTTATTTTTGAAATTTTCTTGAAGGGTAGTTCATTTCATGGATGTGAAAATACTTAATTTGAGTTTAATGTTAATTATAAAAAGGGAAAAAAATTAAAAAAAATTACTCATGGACTGACATGTTTATTTTATTATTTTTATATTTCCTTTACTGATATAGTTTTTCTTATCCTATGTTTTCAAATGTGTTTCATAACATTTTTATGATCTGTATGGAGAAGTATGAAATCAAGATAAAAAACATGAAGATACGCCATGAAAAAAATAATGTTTCGTCTTAATAGTTTGGTAACATTAAATAAATTCTTACGAATTGGTTGTTTACACCATGTGATGAATGATTTTATAATTTAATGGTTATGGGGTAGTTCCCTATAACTCTATACCTAAAACTTCATTAGGAATGATGAAAATGAATTATTTTCTAATGATTTAATTTATATATTTTTTATATTATGAACCATATACTAAATAATTTTAGACCTTAACCCTTACCTCAGTCAATTATTTTATATTATTGGATCTATTAGACACATTAATAGTGTATCTTCCATTAATAATATTATATAATTTCCAGTTCCTCTTCTTATATAAATACCTGTTACCACCCCATTTCTCCTCACACCAAAAGCCATATTGTTCATAAAATATATCTAAATCCCTCTAAAAAATACAAATGAATTATCTAGTGGTTATTTTATTCTCGTAAGGACACACTTTAAAGAAGTAATGTGTTATTCAATGAATATTTCAAAAGAATAAGGTTAAAATTTCTAATTACTCATTTTCTGTTTCAAATAATTTCATTCTTATATCACAAAATTAAGATCTATTTTACCCTTTATATTTTAATTACATATTTATTAATAATATAATAAAATATAATTATAATTATTTAATAATCATTAACTAGGATTTATTATTTACGTTGAAAGGTAATATTGTTATCATTGATACGTGAGAACTACCACCCCGATGAAGGGCATGTTCGATTTAACATCACCTCCATTAATGGATGGTTGGGTAGTGGTATTTAAAATATTAATTTTAAATTTATTACATTATTTGGATTTTAAAATTATAATTATTATCCTTATCATCAACTTTTTCTAGGTAAAATGATCATATTTCCCATGAAAACATTTAGAATTCTACCTCCACAAAAGTGACGTATTTTATTTTACATCAATTCTGTTATTGCATATCATAAACTTTTAAAATGTGATTAATCACATTAAAAAATATAAGTAGTAATAATAATATTATTTAATAATTATATTATCGAAAAAAATATCACTTTCTTAAAAATACCTTCCATAGATTATTGCTGGTTCTTATTTTGTCTCGTTCAACCACCTATATGAACAATGCTATAAATGTATTCTATGGATGAATTTGAAAATATATATAATAGTTTTATTATAAATTAATAATAAAATAAATTTTTTAAAATTATTTATCTGTTGTATTAAAATTCTACTTTTTATTAATGTACCACCAGTTTGTTTGTAAAAATTTACTAGAACAAGCTCATCACTTAATTCATCATCACAAATCATAACTAAATTTAGTAGTAAATGAAACTAGATCATTATATATCAATATGAATCATATATCATAGATACTAAAATGATCATGGAATTATAAACATATAATCCATAAACCTTAATAGAAAATTCCATTATGAATATGTTGGTAAACAAACAATTGATACTAATAACGTATGATGATGACAATAAAATATAACAAACAAATATTTTTATAATTATTTATTATAAATTATGTTTATATAAGCTTATATATATTAATATGTTTATAAAATATAATATTAAGATATTTATTTCTTATACTATAGGTTAGTGCAAATTTTATTATGAAAGATAAAATTTTAGGGGTTTTCAAAATTAAATTTCAATTAGTTGAGTTATAATTATTATTATTGAACCCACATATATATATATTGAATTATATTATAAAATTTTATTATAAAATTTTATTTTCCCTTTAATTTTATTGTATTTACAATTTTATACCATCAACTCATTTTTTAAGGATTACTACTTCACTAATTATGATATTAGTAAGGGTTTTGTTAACTTAAAAGTCATTTCGTTGGGTTATAATGCTAAATATTAAACATCATTCCTCTAAATGATATATAATATTAAAATTCCTATTTTATATGACATTAAAACCTAAATCCCTTGGTAATGTTGATTTTCTAATTTAAACGACATTTCTAGATGAATTTATTTGTCATAAAGGTATAACACATTTAAGAAAAATTCACTTTTTTTAAGGTTTTTTCCCTACCATGTTCATTTTTCTTATTTCCACCAATACTATACATTATATTAAATAACCTAATTATATTTTATCAAATTTTATCTTCATTTGTTCCATTAATTCTTACAAAATGAATTTAAATTATCCATTTGTTATTTTTTTTAAAATATTTATTTTAAAAATATTAACAATTTCATTACATTTTTTTTGTTTTTTATGTATATTTTCTCAAGATAATAATTAAATATATTTTTAAAGAATCATTTTTGGATAATAATTTTAAAACTAATAGTAAAAAATAATTTACATTTTTGAAAATTACATTGGAATGTTACGAGTTACTTCAACTTTTATGACTTCGGTGATTTTATTTTTCTAAAATATCATTTATGATTAAAATCAATATTTCTATTTACCTCTAAAATATACATCACCATTTTGGTTTTGTTTCATGAATAATCTTCTAAATTCACTTTTTAAATATTCTTTTTGTTTATTTAATTTTTTGTATCAACCCAACAGATTTTGATCCTTTCTTATGTGATACCATTCAAGTTTTTCTTTTTATGAATATTTCATCATCTATGTAAAAAACATTAAATGATTTTATATTTCTATTTAGAGGTTTCCTACATACAGATCTTATCTATTTATTGATTCTCAAAATATTGAAAATATGTATACTTTTTAATTGAGTATATAGGATTATTTATTTCTATGTCATGTTTATTGTGAATTTTAAATTTTATTGAATACTTATATATGATAAATGTATTAGACTTAATCAGTTACATATGGGGCCTAAAATATTCCCTTTATTACTTCTTAGGACTAATGAGACAAAATATCTTGGTTATTTAGAGTATATATTACCTATTTAAGTGACATTTCATAGAATTAAGAATTTAATTTTAAGATTATTAATATCTATCAGTATGAATTCAAACATTTTGAAACCAATTTTCTCTATACAAGTGATTATTTATATTTTTATATCATTCATTTTGTTATTTCAAGCTCATTCGATTAGTTATATGAAATTATTTTATTTCCATTTACTTCCATACATATTATTCACTATTTACAATCTATGGCAGCTTCTAGTATATTATTTCAAATAATGAATATTTTCAATCACCCTTATTATGATTCTATTTGTCTAGGTTGTTATGAAAAGTTTTTCACATGATATATCTAATAGAATACCATGTTTGGATAAACTATGCAGGTTGTTGAAGGCTTGTTATTAATTAAGTAAATTCTAATGTAGCTGAAATAATGTCCTTTTTATGAGAAATACATGATCTATATTAGTTATTTATGATTTTTAATTCAATAGACCTCTAAACATAAAAGGTAGTTAGAATAAATGAAATGAAATATTTTTTATAAATCATGTATATGATGTCACAAATTTGATCATAGAAAGTTCTAGATAATTATAGAGGCAAAGATGTTATTGAATGTGGATAATTTACTAGTTACAAATTCCATCATGGTTTGATAATTTATGGCCAATCCTAATTTTACTTGTTAAAATATAAATTTAGATTAGTAGAGGTAATATTGAATATTTTATATTTTTAGGGAATTATAATGAGTTAAACCATTGGGATAAATCTATATATCATAAAACATAATTTTTTTGGTAACGTATATAATATATTATTCATTTATAAATAACATTCGTTCCTAGATTTTTAAAGTAGATGTGTATTTGGAATATATGCACCTAGGGGTAATCACCTTAATAAAGTTTGTTTGAGTGTCAATACTATTTTCAATTTATTCTTGATGTGTGGGATGATGACTACACACCAAGATAAACACTACCATTGGAGATTATTTTTAAATCAATTTGCTATTTATGAACCATTATGACAGATTTTAATATATTTACATTAAATAATCCAATATTCAGTGACTATATATTTTCAATGTTGAAATATATAGATTCATCTGTTATGTTATACTTAAAAGATTTAAATCACTTATTCAATTAATATAACTTCGTTTTATGAAATAATTAATCATCACATTATTCATAATTATTTTATTTAATTAATGGATAATTAAAGGTGGATACAAGTAAACAATTGATGTAATTGGAAATTTAGTGATTTTCACAATGAGAATCCAAAAGGGATTACATATAGAGTGAGGAATCTATTATTATTCCAAACTAGAAATCCTGAATTATGATTAAAAACCTAAACATAGTTAAATTCCAAAGGACACAAGACAATAGAATGATGCAGTCTCAGGGATGTTTAGGAGACATATATGATGAAGGAAATTTTTTTAATTTTACCACTAATCAATAATGTTTTATGAAGTACCTAGATAATTTTAGAGGTTGTTTAATATGTGAGAAATGAGGGAATAGAAAAATTAATTACTGTGGAATAATTAATAGTTTGGTTAAAATAATAAGCTGAAGTAATGTACTTCCTTTAGTGTCACTAATAGTTCATTGTCTTGATTTTGGGTAACATGGTCGCTATTTTATTCAATTACATAATCAATGGAAAAATAAGAATGATGATAATAAATAACCTCCTAGACTAAGGGAAAAGGGAATGGCCTACTCCCTAACAACCACTTATGTGGATCGTGATAATTAAGTTAAATATATCCTCCACTCTAGATAAGTGTATTTTTTTGGGTTTTTATTCCTAGAAAAAAAGTTAATTTAAGATGTTGTGTGAGTTTATTAAATCACCACCTTAATTATTTAGTGTTGAATTATCAAAGAAAACTTATAGTTTTATAATTATTGTATCACAATGTCAGGTTTTTGGGAATATTCATTTTGAAAATAAAATAATTATTCTTGTAGATAAATTTAATGTGATTTTGTTAAGTTCATATGATCTATCATTATTGAGGATAAATTAAATTTTGGAATAATGTAATCACATTTCATATCAACCTATTATAGTCTATCAATGGGAAGATGATTATAAACTTCCTTTAAAAAATTCATTAATAAGGATCTTCAAAACCGTTAACTAGGGAATCTTTTATCATATGGTTAGAAGGGAAATAATATTCAGGATATTCATATTATTATTCAATAGATGAATTTCCTAGTATTTCCCATGTTTGGTGAGTGATATATCAATATAGATTTTATCTTATGTCTTTCCTGTATGATGTATATCCTTCACTATAATGATTTGTAATTAATAATTGAGAATTCATGGAGGAAAATTATTTATTTTTCAAAGGAAATAGTATGATATTCCATTGTATAATTATCCTATAAATAAATACAATTTTTGAATTTTGAAAAGCAATGTTTAACATTTTTAAACATAAGTATTATTTATGTTATCTTTACATCATATCATTTAACTAATTATGAAAAATGAAGATCTTGGTTTTTGTTTCATTGAAATACACACTACCAATATATAGATTATAATATACAAATTTATGTCATATAAACTAACAACCTCAACAATACTACCTTAATTAAAAATTTTAAAAATAAAAATTCAATTTTTCTAAAAACAGTTTTTATATATTATGTGTGGTAATATTAAAATTAATTTTTACCACACATAAAACTTTCTTACAAAAATTAGTACATATACAGAATAAAAAAAATAAAATTTTTTTAATTAGGGACAACTTATTTTTATTTATTATAAATAAAATAATGAGGTAAAAATTAGTAACCAATGTAAAAAATTATATTAATGAAAAAAATAAATCTTAAAAAAATATCATGTCATAAAAATTTGATAAAATGTTTTGGTGATGGATTATAAACTCTTTCCCATCCCCCGTTTAATTATTTCAATTTAAATATCTATTTTACCTTTTAGTAGTACTTTTCCTTTAATATTATTGTAAAAATGTCACCCCTTCAACTTATAAAAGTTTCCTTACACACCCAAATCTAATTAAATAGGGAAACTAATCTTACCAAATCCAACCCCAAGATTCCAATATTCAGTTTGGTCATTTTATTCATCTTATAATACCAATCATTAAATTCTTAATACTTTTTTGATGGGATTTTTCCTTGGAATATATAAAAAATTAATAATTACTCTATTTAAATTTGAATCTTTTCTTTATTATTAAACCTATATAAGATATATTGTATCCATTATAATAGAATTAAATAAATAATATTGATATAATTAAATTTTATTATTATGATCTATAATCATTAACTACCCTTCCCAGTTTACTTGTAAAAACAAAAATGTTGTCATGCGTACATGCAGACTACTGCCCCCACCGATTTCTTCTTTGATTTTTCATCACAACATAGAATTTTATGGTTCATATGTTTTATTTAATATATTTATATTATATTTAAATCCTTAATAAATTTCCAATATAATAAATCACCTCGTATCTTCCTGTTATTCAACTGAAAACAAATGTATCACACGTACGTAGGCGCGGAAAACTGCCTAAATGAACGTGATGTATTTTATTTTTAATATATTATTCTTTTCTTAATAAATATATATATATATTAAAAAAATTTTCAATACCTTAAAAACATATAAATAATATCTTTTTTCTTTTTTAATAAATATATTATTAAAAAATAATCACTTTTTTACTATACACATCCATAGATTATAGCATGTTCTTGTTTGGTTTTTTAACCACCAACCTGAATAATGCTTTAAATTTATATAATGGATGATTGTAGAAACCTAAATCTATGTATTATTATAAACTAATAATAGTATTATTTTTGGTCTATTGTTCTTGGAATTTTATATTAGTATTTAACAAATTATTAACATACAACCATTTTGTTCATCAATAATTATTCAAACATTATGATCACCGAATTCATCATCATGAATCATTACTAACTAATATATTGGTGATAAATGGTTATAAATGATGTTTATAAATTTAAATAGGCATGAATATGGGTTTTAAATAGATTATTAAGATAGTTATTAATTATACATGTTGTTAGTGAACAAAGGCTATGCATGATTAAAGGTAATGGTTTTTCATAACTAAATTTATTTTCATTGAGTTATAATGATCATTCATAAACCCCCATTCCTATAACATGAATTACATTATCTTACAATGGAATAAAAATTTAATCCACATTAATATATATAATTTTACAATTATTTCCCAGGAACACCCTTTCAATGTACTATTAAATCAATGACAATGATATTCTATTTATATTTTATTAACTCAAGATTTTATTATTTCGGTTGTAATGCTACTAAATGAAATTTATTATTATATTTTATATATATTCATCAAATAATTATTTCATATGATATTCCTCCATATGTATCTAGCTAATATGGTTTTTTTTAATTTGAATCCACTTCCATGATGGATTCCTTTCTTATAAAAGTGTAACATTATTGAGAATAATTCTCGTTCATTCTAAAAGTTAATTCTATTATATGTATGTTTTTTTATTCCTTAAAATGTTATAAATTATATTTTGAAACCAGATTATATGGTACCTCCAATGACCTTCAATTATCATATTTTTTTAAAATATTTTTAATTATCCTTTTAAATATATATGTTTTAGAAATGTATTTTAAAAGGATTAAAAATGGATTTCCATTTGTTTATGATTTTTTCATATTCCACTCAACGTATCCTCAACATTATCCTCAAATATTATTAAATGAAAAATTATTAGATATTATTTTTAAAATTTAATGTTTCTTAAAAATTTGACCTCAATTTTTGAAAATGAATTTTGAGTGTGACCTATGACATTATCTATTAAAACTACTATAATAGTCCAAAACCGACACTCCCAGATTTGGTGATGAAATCATAAAACATAAAATTCTTTATTTGATATCCATAAAGGTGGCCAAATTTTTTCCATCCAGTACATAAAATATCAAAAGGCAATATTGGATCATTTACATTCTCTAAGACCTTTTTGGTGAAGAGTTCTGAATAATTAGGAACAACACATATCCATATGGATTCATAAAAAACTAGTTCATAAATATGAACATAATCTACTATAATACCGATATTTTATTGTTTCTCATAATGTCACAAAAATAATATATATTAAATCCCCTATAGAAAAAATTAATTCAACATCACTCCAAGATATCTTGGGGAAAGGGAAACATAAGAATGCTGGGATCAAATTATCATTTAGGATATATATAAATATTTTCAATTGAATTTCATCTATGAAAATAAGAAGTGTCAAATGCTAAGATGAAATTATTAGAGTGTATGAGAGAATTACAAAATAACTAATACCAAAAAATATATATATCATAAAATATAATATCATGTAAAAGGAATGTTCCAATATAATCAATATTCATGAGCAATGTAAAATTAAGATTGATCATAATAATCATTATAAACCAATAAAATGAAATTAAAACCATTTCGTAAACCTGGAGCATCAATTCATAAGTGTATCTCAAAAACTATATTAATTAAAATAATTATATGGATGAATTCCAAAATAATCATTACCCAAAGTATTTGAGCTCTATCTAGGTTCACCCATAATATAATATTTAACAAGATACCCTGATGCTATTTGGGTTTCCCCATCATATAAGCTGTAATAGGACTAATTAGAGCCATTTAGGACTCTCAATTGTATAATCTATAATTAGACCACCTGAATATCTCTATGACATCCCATAATATAAGATTTAATAGTATCGCCTTGATATATTTGAGTCTCTTCATCGTATAATTTGAAACAACATCACATGACATTATCTTTAAAGCCCATCATATAAGTTGTAATAAGCTCACCCAAGGATATGAAGGCCTCCCCATCATATTAAATTAATAAGAATCCCAAAATGAATAAATTGATTATATATTCCATTATAAAACTCATAAACATCATTATTTATTTTATATATTAATTATTCCATTGATGTAAATGAGTTTCATGTCCATCACATTGAATAATTACTAGCTATGGAAATGAAAAATGTTCCATAAAGATCTCTTTGAAACAATATTAATTCATATTGATAATGAATAAGGGTGATATCAATACAGAATAACCCTAGTGTAGGAAAAAGAAAAAACAATTTTTTTGAAGATGATGAATGAAAATTCAATTAAACGATAGAAAAAAACATTCGTGAGGAATATATGTTTTTCATTTTGAAAACAATTTATAAAAAATGAAAAAATTTGAAACTAATTATCATTAAAAACCGAAAAAAATTATAGGAAATTAATAAAATATTTTCTATGAAAAATATCATAAACATGTAATGGTAGATTAAATAAAATGATGGTCATGCTCATGTATAATTTTATACATTAAATAAAAAATTATTTTTTGATGATAAAAAGGATAAAAATGAGCCTTGTTAGAAAAGAGAAAAAAGATTACTTTAAAACAGTTTGTTTATAAATAATAATAAATGGTTCAACAATATCTCTATTAATTCATTTTTAAGTGGTTAAAAATATTTTTTAAATCATTTTTGGAAATCATGGTTTTGAAAGAATACATATTTCCCACCGAAGAGCGGAATGAAACCAAGGAAAGATTACTCTGCAGTTCCGAGGACGGTGACCACCAGGTCATCCTCCATGAAGGCTAAGGAGAAGCTATTTATGGATCAACTGGAGAGAAGTAAGGAGTATATCAAGTTGCTCAAACAATATGATCCCTAATCAGAATGGGAATCGGCCGATGTGGATGATATGACCAGGTATGAATGTGATGCTTATGACAATTCCGACGTGTAATCTCATCCTCTTTCTCTTGTTTGTCTCTGCACTTTTCTTTTTATTAATAAATTTTCGGTCCAAGCGTGCATGGATCTGACTTCGAGGGTATCTTGGTGTATAACATAACAGTCGTCTAAAATAAGAAAAATTGAGACAAAAATCCCTTACTACATTGGTAAAATTGAAAGTATAAACCCCAAGAAAGAGATATAATCAAGTGGTTATGTAAATAAAAATAAATTTATGTATAATAATAATAATACAATACATTAATGTGCATTATATAGATCACATAATAAAAATAAGTGGTGAATGTGGAATATATCTCAAAGAAATAAAAGTGAGATGAGAAAACACCTACCTTGAGTCTGACTTGTCATGTGTGTCTTTATCATCTTGAATAATAAAAAATTGTTCATAATTTAATTTATTTAGATAATATTAAATCATTATTTATTGTCTATTTCACTAATTAAGAGGGTTTATATAGTTACTTAATCGATTAATTTTACATCTGACATTTTTACAATATCCAGATTGTTTGTCAAAAATGAATTAGGTGGGGTGAATATGATCAAAGAGGTCATTATTTAAACATATTTATAATAATAATAATAATCAATGAATTCTCATATTTAAACACTAATTATAATTTTAAAAAAATCATTCAATGATTTTATTTTAAATTAACTAACATTATGGTCAAGGAGATGGTAGGACATATGTACGCAGGAGTAATGTTTCCATTTATCAATGACCAAAGTGGGAAGAAGTCATGAAATATGTTAGCCTTAAATAAGGGTAATAATATAATAAATACCTTTGAATTTAATTACATATATATATATATATATATATATCATTCTTGTGATGTTCTAGTTAAAAGATAAATCACATCGCTTTGAGGAGGTGGTCATCCACACAATAACAAACGACGTTATCATTTTTTTGAGTGAAAATGTAAAAATTAAATAATATATTTTATTTATAAAATGATAAATATTTCATTAATGTTAAAAATATTGCATTAATATTAAATATATTTATTATATTTACATATTTTACCTTCCATGTAATGCATTAGTGAATAACGAATAACATCGCTTCATGAAGTTGTTGTCTACTATACAAACGAGCAATGTTTTCTTACAACTTATAAAATATAATGAAATGATTATAAATTATATAATGAAAATAGAGTTATAATTAATTTACAAATATAATATATAATATTTATATCTATCATCCTATCTAACCATGAAAGTTGGTCATGGAAAAATGAATAACATTGTTTTGTGAGGTGGTAGTCCTTTGTACACATGAATGATAATTTAAAAACTCATTTAATGGATATTTGTGTGGTTTTAGGTCATAAAATTGATATAAAAATATATTTATATTTATGAAATTATGGTTCTTATATAATTATGGTATATTATGTTTTGAATGGGTTGGAGAAAGAAATAAAACAAAAATGATCATTGATGAATGTTAACTCTAATTTGGGTATGTACTTTTTTTGGATTGAAGGCATTAGATGGTTGGATTTATTCCAAAATTATGTATTCAAGGATATTATAATGTAATTTTTAAGCCATTTTTGAAGATTTATGATGATCCTAATGACTTTATAGGATTGGATATGTGAGGGTATTGAGTGACATTTTGTAGTTGAGGTGGGGTGGTATCTTTTCAAATACCCAAAATTATTCACTATAAGGTGGTAAATAGTACCTAAAGTGGATCCAATATTGATCATTAATAGCTTTTAAGGATTATATGGTCTATCCAAACCCAACCACCAAATAAAAAACATGTTTTATACATTTTTTGCATTAAATACTAAGTCACTTTGTTTTTTTTATTGATTTTTCATAATGGTAACTATAATTCTAACCTATGTAATTTATCCATTATGAATAAATAAAAGAATGAATAATTTGATTAATTTGAATCTCAAATTATATGTATGAAACCCAATTTATCAAAAAAAATCCTCTGTGTGTTGAAAACTAATTTTAACACACGCGCATTTAACGTTCAAAAACATTGTTTTAACCTTAACTGTGCTAATAGAGTATTTAATTTTTAGCTACAAATAAAATCATAATAAAATACAAAATCATGCATGACTAGATAATATTTGATAATTATTAAAAATATAAGATCACTTGGAAGAATATAGAATTTTTAGTAATTATAAATCACTTAATAAAATATCATTTAACATAAAATAACATCAATTTCAATTTTGGCATTATACATTTAATTTGACTTTAAAAAAATCATGAAAATGATGTAATTAGATTAAATTATTCTAATTTCTATTAAACATGATATATTAATTATAAAAAATAATTTTTTACAACAATTCATTCAATTTATTTATCTTTTCATAATTTTAGAATCAATAATTTTAGTAAATTATTAACTATATAATTGTTGTGTTAGCATTTTTTATGTATTTAAAATAATAAATTAATCTATAAAAAATTAAAATAAATTATCATGATAGAAAAATCTATTTTTTATTTTAAAATATTATTTATAACTGAACCTATATATTTTTTTCCTATTCCAATGATTTCTAAAAATTAAATGGAAAAATGGTTCATTTTTTTCCTTTTCATTACATAACTTATTATATAGGTAACATTCCATGAAAAGTGTCCCCAAAACTCATAAAAATAGAAAAAGGTATAATAAAAACCTAAATACTTCCCGGAAATTGGTTTTGTAAAAATTGGTAGGACATTTTATCACTTATGTTTAATGTTTAATCCCTTAGTTAACTAGTTTTTAACTTAATCATTTGGATAAATTTTAAGTGTTTTTTAATAAAATTATGGAAAAATATTAAATTAGGATTTCTAAAAATAATTTTTTTTTTCTAAATCTAAATATGGGAACCTTTTTTCAATTTAAATTCACATATGTGGAAAATTTTAAATTATATTAATTCTGTAAATGCATCGAGATGGTGGGTTTTTAAGAAAAGTGTTTTCAAATAAAAGAGGAATCTATATTAACTATATGAATAATAATAATAATTTAATGAAATTTAATTAATATTTATTGAAATATATTATTTAAATTTAAATTAAAATATTTCAAATTAGGTATTATTATAATTAATTACAAGGGATAAACATTATGCATTTTAATATAGTTTTTTAAAAACCCCATTTTAAACAAAAAAACAACATTGTACAAAAACCCAATAAAATGATTGTAAAACATAATTAAAGGGTTTAAATATATATTAATACAAATTATTGAAATTAAAATAATAATGGTGGATTTATATTAAGAAAATTATTTTAAATGAAATGATATTCATAAAAAACTCAGTGTTTTTCACTATTCACTAAAAAATACATATTTTTCAAAAAATTACATAATTTAACTTAAAGTAGATTATTATAATTTTATTAAAAAAATTATATAATATATTTTATAAATTTTTTAATAATTTTATATAATATATTTTTCAAAAAAATTAATTAAAATTCATTTTTAAAGAAGATGTATATTTTAAGAATAAAACCACTTTACTAAAAAAAATTGTTTGATTATTTAATAAATATTTATCAATGATTTATATATATTTATATATATGTATATATCATAAATTATTTAATATTATTCATACATGCTAATCTAAAGGAAAAGATATCACGGTAATATAGATCATGGTTCGTTTAAGTTCAAAGTTGCATGATAAAGATGATATCTAACATAAAAATATCTGGGTTGTGTATAATGAAAGATAAACATTGTGTTTAATTTAGTTCATGGTGAGAAAAGTGTTTCATGTAATGCAAGTTAAACACAATGATTTGTGTAATTTAATCTATTGGATACAATTTTCTTATTTTAATATTTTTGTGGGATACATCCTCCCCCATTAATAAATTGCATCCTTGTAATTTGACCATTGTCTTGGTAATCAAAGGTTTTGAATTTTAACATTATTTTTTTGTAATTACATATCAGAAAAAGGGTTAAAAAACATCCCCTTAAGAAGAGAGAAAAAAGAAGTTCCATCGTCAGAAGGAATAACACGTAACTAGGTTTCTAAATAGGAGAATATATTTTGTAAAAGAGAAAAAAATAAATTATTATAGAGAGTTACTAAGAGAATCCATTATAAGAAAGTGAATTATCAATATTAATTTAAGGGGTAAAATTCTATTAATCTATAATGATCAAATATACCAATGGTTCACCAGAATTGATGGTACTAGGATTACACATTTGTTTCAAGATGCTTTTCCTAGAGATAAGAATTTCCCTTATAATATAGACTAAAAGAATAAGGAAATATAAATTCTTGATGAGTATAATTTTACCCTTTAATCAATTGGAACCAAAATATCATATTTTTTCAAACTCTGTTCAGTCAAAATGAATTTTTCATGGTTGAGAGAATTTTTTTTATTAAGGCCTCATAACCACAAATGGGATAACAAGCATTACTTTTTATCCTTAATCATTATCCAGAACCAAAATCGTTTTCACATTGATATATAATTATAAAAATTCGTAAGCCTTAATATAGTAATCTCCATTTTTCCACAGTGAAACCTGATGTTCAAACCAAATAATTCTATAAATTATTATCCTTAAAATTCTTAAATCATCCACAAACTGTGTTAAAAAACCCATGATTTGAAGGATCTGATCATAAATTCTTCCAATAGAGATCGACCATTATCCATATAATAAAATTTCATATTTTATTGAAATAAAAAAACATTTACCTATTAAAAATGTTATAATAAATATAACATCATGTTGGCTAGTTTTATAAATAAAAATGTTATCCTCCTTCAGAAATGGGATTAATCCCAACTAATTTTCTATATGCGATGAGTTTTCACTCAACATATGGGTTTCCATTTTTTCTCCTTTCAATATGAAAACTAATTACATCTTAAATAAATATCATCTTAATTCCACGGGTTACAAATACCTCAACCAAATAAAATGTCATCAAAAAAATCATTAATCAATTCAAGATATCGTCCCTTAAAACCTCAATGAGGTGTCTTAAATTTTGACCTTATGATCATATTTTAACTTATAAACCTATTAATGTATCTATAAATCAAATGATAACATTAAATGAAAACATTTTAATCTCCAATTTTTTTAAACCCAACATTAATACAAAAAATAATAGCCTAGAACCCACACTCCCAGATTCAATGTTGAAATCATAAAGTTTACATTTCTGACAATGATAAAAATATAAGTGAAACAATTTTCACAATAAAAAAACAAAATATAAAAACAAAATATTGGATATCTAATATTATCTAGAATATTTTAGGTTTAGAGACTTATAGAATAAGTACCATCTCATATCAACATGGATTCATCAAAAACAGGTTTATCAAGATGAACAACATCTCTCATTATACCCATATTTTCCAATTTTACATTAGGTCATCAACATCATCCATTTTAAATCTCTTCAAGAAATTATTTTTTTTAACATCATTTCATTATATCCTATGGAAAAGGAAGAATGTTAAGTTTGAGATCGAATACTCAGTAAGGGTTGACATAATCCTTAGTAATCGAACATCACTAATGATCATAAAAAATGTGTTAGGTTATGGAAACATAATTAGAGTGAGTGAAAGAATCATTAAGTAACACATAACCATCAGTATGTTGATTATAAAATATGAAAACAAGGAAAATTTAAGATTCATTAGAATTAAAAATCATTATACATGTGATATCAATTATGATCATAAGAAACATTATAAATTGGTAGTAAAAAATTAAAACCCTTTTTGGTAACTTGGATCATCATATACATAACACCATTTCAAAAATAGTTTTAATTGGGATAACCTTATTGATGGATTCCAATATTATCAATAACTAATGTTTGGGAGTGATATCTTGGATCACCCATCATCTATGATAAAATGGGCCCACCTTGAGATATCTGAGTTTCCCCATCATATAAGCTATGACGGTAACACTCGATGCTATCTGGGGAACCCAATAATATAAGTTTTAATGGGATCACCTGATGATATCATGGAAACCCATCATATAATATATAATGGTATCACGTGTCTCTATTTGGCCTACCACATCGTATAAGTTGTAATGGGATCACCGGGTGATATTTTTGTTTCCCCATCATATAAGTTGTAATGTATTCACCAGTTGTTATTTAGGCCACTCCATCAAATAAAATTTCCATGATATAAAAAATGAATAATGTAATTTTATATTTCCTCCTCACTCTATTAAAAACAATCATTATTCCTTTTATAACATGACTAACGCATGGAAATGAAATGTGTTTAATGTCAATCACATTTAATGGTGACTAACCTTTAGAAATGATACATGTTCCTTAAAAATATATTTTGAAAAATCATAATTAATCCATATAAATAATAACGATGTTATTGATACAAAAAATCCCCAGAGGTGGAGATGTAACAACATGGGGTTTTGACGTTGATGGATGAAAACAACATTAAAATATCATTTAAAAAATTCAATGAATTTTTTGTTTTGAAACTTATTTCTTAATTCATCAAACATTTTTAAAATCCATTTCCTTCATAATCACCTTGAATTTATATGATATTTAGAAAAAAACACTTTTATGAAAATATTGTAAAATTTAAGAGGGGACTTCAAAGAAATGGTGGTTGTGTCGGTGGGTAATTTGGTGTATGTTGTAATAAACATTCCCTTTTCATGGTAAAATGGTTAGATAAGTTCCTTTTTCAGAAGGAGATGAAATATTCATGTGGAATGTTTTTTAATAAATTATATTATATTGTAAAAAAATTATTTAGTAAACAATTTTGAAAATGATAAAAACATTTTATTTTAAACATAACTTTGGAAGAAAATGTATTTCCGAACAAAGAAAGAAATATAGTAGTGTTTTCTTTAAAACAATTTCAAAATAATTTTAAGTACCAAATTAAGGAAACATGGTATAATTACCTGTTTATATATTGAATAACTAGAGTTCAACCGAAATCTTGATAATTATAATATTTCAATGCTGGAGACATAATCAAACACCGAATAAAAAACTATGGGACAATAACAAAATAATATTAACACTTTTATAGCTATAAATCATAATACTAATGAAATAATAACATTAAATAATACTTATAATATTATATATATAAGTAATTTCATGATATTGCATGTCAATGAGGATGTACAGAGAACTCAAAAAATAAAATATTTGTAAAATATAACATACATTTCAAGGAAATAAAATTGATGCTTAAACCCTTACCGCTTTGGAAAAATTAAAATTGTAATCCTCATGAAATATTGATCCAAAAAGGGTCCTATAAATCCACATAAATTTAGTTTTAATAATCATAAATTAATTTTATGGGTCATATATAGACCACAAAAAATATATGTTGGAAATTTGGAAAATATATCTAACCGAAATAAAAGTCAGATGAGAAAATTGTTACCTTGAGTCTAACTTGTTTTGAGTATCTTTATATACCTGAATAATAAACTTCATTTTATTATTTACATTCTTTAATAAAATTTTTAATTTTATTATTAATTTTATTTCACTTATTACCATGTTATATGTAAATACTTAATGGATTTTTCTTATATCAGATGTTTTGACCATATTCGTCTTGTGTATAAAAAATGGCATATGTAGGTTGACTATGGTCACTGAGATCATTATTAAAAAATATATAGAATAATAATCATGAAAAAATACCATTATTTATACATATATTATTCTTTTAAAATGGATCATTTAATATTGTTATGGAAAATGAGGTGATGTTACAATTATGGATACGGTAGTTCATAAGTTCGCCTGAGTAATATTTGTATTTTTAAAGTATAATTATAAAACAAAGATAATTAATATTTTATATTTAATTAATTATAATAATATCATAAATATAATATATTTTTATTTATATATATTTATAAATAGAATTCTTGTGATGTGGTGGTGAAGAAAGGAATCACATTGCTTTGAAGAGGTTGTAGTCCACATGTCCATGAACTACGTTATAATTAATTTTTGTGACAGGAAAGGTTAAAATAAAATTATATACTCTATTAAAGGAATGATAAATATGTAATTAATATCGTAACTAATTCCTGTACATTTTATATATTTATTAATATTTTTCAATATTACTTTCCATTTAATTCCATAGTTAAAAAAGAATCACTTCATTTTGTGAGGCGGTTGTCCGTCATCCACACAGATGGCCTTATCATATACCTTATGGAATGGAAAATGGTTATATATGATAAAAATACAATATATATATAATTATTATATATATAATATATAAACTTGATATAAACTATCATTTCTGACCATGAGATATAGTAATGTAAAAAAATGAATGACATCCTTTCAGGAGGTGGTATTCCGCCATTCACACGAATGAGGATTTAATAACACATTTGATGGAAGTGTGTGGGGTTATAGGTCATACCTATAACCTAACAAAATATTAGTATATGGAGGTTATTATTATTAATATATTAGTGTTGAATAAGAATAATCAAATGGGATGAATAAATAAATAAAACCAAAATACTCATTGATGAACGTTTCACCTTCTTCAGGTATCTCTATTTGGTTTTAACAAAAGGCCTTCATTAGTAGGATTTATTCCCAAATTAAAGATTCTATGATGATAAATTGGAATTTGGGACATTTCACTACTCTATGAGTTAATATTAGGGGATTAATAAATTCAATTGATCTTACACATCAATGAAATTTGAACAACATCTAGTTTGATTGTGATTCCATCACTCTTGTAAAAGCCAAAAGGGAGGGCCAGATTCACTATTCATGGAGGTAGACAGTGAAATCAGAACATTTTCTTGAAAAAATCACTTTTATAAGCTAATTTATCACTCAAAAATTTTAGGAAAAAAGATACATTAATGATGGCTGGGTAAATAGAGGGGTCACTAAATAGAGGTGTATCCACTCGTGTACTCTGCCTGGTAAATTCTGACATTATTCATTTGATTAGAATATAAAATAAATAACTAAAATGTTGAAATTAGAATAAATTATTCTAAAACCTATGTCAAATTAATTATTAATTTAAGACAATAATTCATTCTATTTATCTAACATTTAAGGTTTTAAGTATTATTTAATTTAGGTCTTTATTAATTAAATAATTAATATATTGGAATTTACTAATTACTTAGAGTTACTAATTCATATATAGAAAAGATAAAATAAGTTATCTTGATAGAAAAAACATATTTTTATTTCAGAATAATATTTATATTTGAACATATATATTTTTTGTCTCCATCCCAAATAATGGTATAATTTAAAAGGAATAAGGTTCCATTTTTTCTTTTTCATTAAGTGGCTTATTATAAAGGTCAAAATAATGGAAAAGTGTCCAAAAATATCATAAAAATATAAAATAATGTAAAAATGTTCAAAATATGGGAATAAAATGGGATATAGAAAATTTGGATGGTAATTTTAACCCTTATGTTTCATGAATAATCCCTCAAAAAATATTTTTATACCTTAATTGTTGTCCTTAATTTTAATTTTTTTTACTAATCATTATGGTGAAAAATTATGTTCTATTAATTATAAATATAAATAATTATGATTATAAATAAGGAATCAATTTTAAAACACATAAACAATAGAAGTGGAAAATTTGGAAGGTAATTTTAACCCTTATGTACTCTTTAAGTTTCATTTAAAAAATTTCCCATTAGGGATTATTTTAATTAATAAAAATAGGGAAACATTATGAATTTTAAAGCTGTTTTTAGAAAACCCTGTGTTAAAACCAAAAATATCTAATACTAAAAGACAATATAAATTTGATTTAAAGTAATTAAGATGGGTAAATATTAATAATAAATAAATATGTGCGTTTTAAACAGAATCCGTAATTTTTATTAATTATTTTTTAATAAATAAATGATAGTTTAAAAACCCATATTTTTCACTACTCATAGAAGAATCAATATTGTCAGAAAACAAAAAAAATTAACCTGATGTAAATTTTTATATTCCAATTAAAATAATGATTTTAATTTTTTAAAATAAATTACATAAAATTTCTAAAAGATATTATATTATTTTTTTAGGAAAAAAAATAATTTTTTTTTAAGAAAACTTATTTTTGAAGAATAAATAAAATTTTCTAAAATAATTGATTGATTATTTTATAAAAATCTATCGATAATTTATATTTATTAAGAAATATGTATATATATATATTATATATAAATTAGTTAATACAATTAATACTCTCGAATTTAATACCTAGGTTATAATGATAATATATATCATGGGTCTTTTATGTTCGGAGATGCACATTGATTACACTATTGAACATAAAAATATCAGGGTTACATATAACACAAAAAAAATGAGGGTTGTGTGTAATGATAGGAGAACATAGTGTTGCATTTAATGAAATATTAAATCAGTGTCGCGTATCATTTATTCTATCAAATATAATTTTCTTTTAAAATATTAGGGTGTTACAACTATCATAAAAACATTTCCTAAAAATAATTTTACAATTTGGCTTTATTTCAATATTTGTCTCTAAAATATATGTATAATATGGGGTAATTTTTCATGAATGACACATTAAATTTCATTGTGAAATATAACTGGGGTTTTTGAATTTTTGGTATCAACTGATTTAATTATTTATCATTTCTTATGTGATGCCATTAAAATATTCATATAATGAAAGTGGTTATATTTTTGTCAACATTACTGAAATATTTAATGCTTGACTTGTTTTATTCCTTAGTGATAAAATATATCTTCTATATCTATATGGATTATGATAATATAATTGTATTTATTGATTGGTTATATTATTAACTTAACCACATGACCATTACTCTATTTGGTGTTAGTTTGATGAATGTATACATAGAGGGTTATTCCATTTATTGATAAGGAAAATATTTAATATATGTATACTTTTCATTTAAATATGAATTATTACTAATTATAAAGTAATATTGGTAATATATTGTATTGCTTTCTCATTGGATAAAATGATGAATTAATTAGAAGAATTTATATATGGATGGGGAATGAAATAGGCATTCAATGCATCGATATGTCTCATGATACAAAATAGAATGGGTATTTGGTGTATGACATAAATATTTATTTATTATTTCATGGAATGAGGATTTAATGTTAAGATTATGATGTGATTCATTATAAATTATATCATCATGAAAAAAAGATATTGTTATCCATGTGGATATTTATGTTTTTCTGTTATCCATGGATTTATTTAAAGATCGTGTGGCCATTTATATGGAATTTTTTGATTACTGATTAAATCATTTAATATTATTCATGAATTTTTATTATGTGATATATTTTTGTATACAAATTAGGTTAATATTATTTCATTTCACCCATATTATGTTTCATTTTTCCCAAGTTATGAATAAATGTATTTCACATGAAATTTATAAAAGAATGGATTTTGAATAAAATTTATTGGATATACATAAGACTTCTTTATAAATTAAGTACTTACTAACATTGTGGTAAATATTTTCATTTCATGATAAATACATGACATATATTTATTAATTATGTATATGAGTTCTCTAAAAACAAATATAAGAGGTCTTGGGAATGTATTTAATGATAAATTTTCTATAAATCAAATAATTATGGGATATTTAGGTCTCAACATTCACAATAAAACCCCCTGATTTTAGTATTAATTCTGTATTACATAAATGTTATTTCAATATCATTTCACAGATGTATTAAAAAACTAAATTGAACCATGTAATAAATTATTAAACTAATTTTATTTTAAATGAAACATGGAAAATATAGTTATAATAAGAATAAAACATCATGTTAAAAAATTAATGAAATGATTTTTTTAGGAAAACATATATTTTAATTCTATAAATATTATTATTATTTTTATAGGATGATTGATTTATTATATTACTAATTAATTGATTGAATTTAATTTCTAGAAGATATATAATTAAAGAAATGTGATTGACACTATTAAATATAAAAAATGGATATTTTTCAAAGAGCTATTTACAATGTTATGTGTAAATTACCTAACAAATTAAATTACTCAGTTTTTATATATGATTATTATAATATATAATAATTCAAATTAATTTATTCTCACTCATTATATTGATAATTGATATGAAATATGATTAAGAACATTAAATAATTAAAAGTTCATTTTTCAATAAAAAGAGGTTGCCATTATATTTCGTAAATTCATAAAAAGATAAATTTTTTAATTTTAAAATTTTCATTTCTTTTAGATAACATAAATATATATTAAAATATTTCAAAAATAATTTTGGGTGGATTTTTTATATTTTCCAAATGTGGTTGATTTTTAGGTGAATATAAAAAAACAGTTTATGCCTATACGATTACATTTAAGAAATTATAATAAAAAAATTATTAATCTAAATAATATTTTCTTCATGAAAAGAAATATATTCAAAATGACTCATTTATCAAATACCATGATGAATTTATAAAACCTATGTTTAACATTTTCAAATATAGGTAATAATTATTTTAATAAAAACTTGTTTTGGAATAATCCATTTAATTAAGTATACATAGGAATAAATTAAATTTTCGATTGTTTAAAAATCCACACAACTATTATTTATATAATGATAATGAAATTTATTCTAATTAGGTCAACTAAATTAATAATTTTACATTAAATAAAATTTAATCCCTAAAAATATACTTTTTTATAAAAATGGTTTTCATGCGTTATGTGCGCTCATATTAATTTTTGTTTCAACATTAAAAATTTTATTTCATAAAATTAATTTCATATTTGGAATATGTTCATAAAAAATATTTAATTTTTCTTATTGTATATGTATTCATAAAAAATATTTACTTAGGTAAATATTCTTTACCATGGTAAAACCGAAAATGGAAAAAGTGTAAAATCTAAGGGTAAAAGACTTCTAAAATGTTAAATCAATGAATTAAAATTAGTTATTGAGTTTTATAAAGAAAAAACTTATCACCCATCCATTTTTCACATATTAGCATTCAACATTACATGAAAATCATGTTCTACACTTATGTAAAGAATTTATAACTATGAAAATTTCATTCCCTCCACTTATAAAATGTTTCATCTACCACCCCCAAAAAGTATGTCTAAAACAATATAGGTTCCATTGAAATATGACCAATTTAATTCGCTCTGAATATTTTTCAACATCCTTAAGCCTTTGTTTAGGGGAATATTCCTAATCAACCCAATTTCCAAGTTGTACGTATAGAGAAAGGTCAAATTTTATACTATAGCACTAATCACTCTCAAATTGTTTTCCTTATATATAATTCCCATATAAAAAATTATTAAACATTAAGACATGAATAGGTATTTAAATTTTAAATTCTCAAATTTTTATATTTTTATGATTTAAACACCACCTACCTTTATACCTTTTTCTATTGAAAAATAAAAATGTCACATGTGTTAGTGCGGATTATCGTCTCCATGAACAACATGATTTATTTTTCACCACCAACATAAATGGATTGTTAAAAGGGTTAGTTTGTGAATATATTCTATATTTATATTATGAATGAGATTCTTAAATTATAAGACAATATATATTTTTAGGTCTTTCTAAGGAAAATGAAAATATCACCCATGGGTAAGTTGAAATTACCACCTCTACAAAATGATGTATTTTATTTTTCATCGATATAATATTTAATTCTTTATATAAATGACATAAAACCTAATTATTCACATAAAAATATAAAAATTATCATTATGAATCCGTAACAGTGATATTATGCAAATAGAATCACTTTCAAAACAATAATCCCTCATAAATTAAAATATGTCCTTATTTGGGTTAGTTTAACCATCTACATAATCTATGATATTAATTTATACCATTGATAACTATAGAAAATTTAATAAATTTATTATTATAAATTGATGAGAAAATTATATTTTTTATGGTATTTATGTTTTATAAAAATATTTTAATTTTTATTAATAAAATATATTTTGATAACTAATAATTACCCAAATAAGTTCTTCTTTAATTCCATTATTATAAATCATAACTAATTAATTATTTGGATTAAATAAAATCATTATCAGTAATTATTAATCATTTATTATAGTAAAACATAAAATCAATGAATTATGAATTTCGTATCAATGAATGAGGATGAACATTGATATTTTAAAACATTCATGGAATAATCAATATCAATAACATCCGATGGTGAAAATATAAGGACCCGAGCATATTAAATTACATAATTTGTATTCAGTCAAGAAATAAAATCCTTTATAATTGAGGATATTTTCAATTTTAGAGATTTAGTGAATTGGGAGGTAATACATTCATAATATTACACATTAAAATAGAGTGGATACAGTAATAATATTACTCATTTCTTCAAAAATATAATACTTTTCAAATAAAAAATTATATCATTGATAGTTCTTAAAATATATAAACTAGGTTCATTATTTTTCTTATACATCCTTGTAACCTATGAAAATAATTTAAAAACATGGGATGAGTACATAAATCTCAGTAAGGGATGTAAAAATAAGGAAACAACACATTAGTCCATTAATACTTGTAAAGTATGAAATAATTTTCAATAGAAATACTTGTCACCCATATGTACGTAATTTGTGAAACATGAGATATCCAAAAGATTCCTGAAAAACATAAGAACAAAAATATAACCATAAATGTATATTGGGGTATTACTTACACAAAATTTAAACCCTCTCAACTACTTTATAATTTTTAATCCTCACATTTACCTTATAATTTGTTTAACAATTGCAGTTACACTTTGAGTAACCACATGGACGAGCTCCAACATACACATAACCAATGACTTTTAGGGAGATATAGGTCCCACCCATCATCACAAACAATTAACAAGAACCATAACACAATCATACAACTTTAATAATTGAATAAAAAAATTCTTTTGAATTTCATGAAACAAAATTTTAAAAGTGGGGTTTAAAATAAATGTCCCATATAAATATTACATAATTGTAGTGAGACTTAATATAGTGGATAAAATATGTATATACACATTAAATACACATAATTAAAATTAATATAAAGAAATACCGTCACAAAAACATTTTTAATACCATGTAAATATCGAAGTTGAAGGTTAACCCAAAGAACAAAAATCTAGTTAGGAATTCCCTTACCTCGGGTATGTCTAACTTCAAACATATTTTAGAACTCTTGTATTATAATTAAAATTATATTATTAATACCTTAAATACATATTCATCATTATAATATATTACATGATCATTTCATTACATCATTTCTCCAATTAATTGTTAGTATTTGGTTCCTTACATTTTTTGGGCCCATTCTTTACATGATTTCCATAATCGGTTCATGATGGATATTCTTGATGATTGGAAGTGAAACTCTAGAATTGGAATGGATTGGTATTTATATATTACTAGAAACATAAATTTTACCATTTAACATTTTCAATTCTGACCTGAGGATGATTCATTAGTTAAGACATTATTGATATTGGTTATGGTAATTTTGGTGATTCATTGATCGTAATGAACTCATTTGTTTTATAAATTAATAATATGTTTATAAAATGGTTCCAAAAACTTATATAAGATATAATAAATAAATAATAAAATGGTTCAAGCATAAAAATGGTTTTATAACCAGTCTTGAAGGAATTAAATGAAAAATTGAAATCATATCGTCCACGATGTTGGTAAATCGACACATCACAGACGGTGTTTCAATTCCTTGAATTAGTGGGAGAGGAGAGAAAATATAATGGTGAGTATTCACTAAACATGGTAAATTCCAGAATATGTAAAATAGTATATCATTTATTCCTCTTGGATAAGTTTAGGTGATGAAAGAATATTAATATAAAAGAAAATGAAAAGAAAGGAAAGAAAACAAATGAGGTTGTTTACCTATTGATATCTTCTCCTTGAGATCCTTCTTAAGGCCTTTGGTTTTTTCCATTTGGTGAGACCAGAAGCTATAGGATGTGGGGGAGATACTTGGGAAGAGTAGTTTTTAGAACATAGGTAAGGCTCATGTCTTGAGAGGAGTTTGAGGAAGAGGGGAATGACAGTGGTATTTATAGTGTAGGAGATGATGTATTTTACATTATTTTAATCATTATTATATTATTTTTGCTCGAGACTGTGAATAGTATCCATTCATCTGACCGAAAATATTAATAATGTCATGTGAATTCAGACTATGTGGGCTCAAATCACATATGATGTCATAAATAGTGTATTTAACTGATAATATGAATATACGGTATTTTACCGTATATCACTATTTATCGAAAATTCAAGAATTTTACATAAATATCAAAAATTCACGCACAAAATTTCTGAATGTATAGAATTAAAAAAATTAAATCCACTTTTTAAAATCAATTTTCAAAATATTTTTAATGTAATTTATAAATAAAATAATAATTTATTCAAAAATAACAATTTGTAAAAAATAACTGTTTGTATAAAAAATTGAAAAATTAACCAAGATGTGATCATCTTAAAGTCAAAAGAAAAGAAAATAAGAATAAAATTTTCTATTCATTAGGGTCATATTACTATTAGCATTACTATTTATAAGGGTATGTTACTATTCACCAAAAATTATGTTGGTTTTATTGGACACCAAATAACAAAATGGACACAATTGTAGATGCCAATTTTTTTAAATTTAAAACACAGAAGTGGAAATTTTGTGTTTAAAGTCTAGTATTAATAAAATCACAAATTTAATATTATTTTTAAAACCTTGGGGTGTTACAAAATTAGAATTAACTAACTAGTAATGGATTAAGGAATGATTATAATAATTTAATTGTTTAAAATAATATGCATATGAATAATGTTATTAAATTATTTATCGATATTGTTAATCATATTATTTTGGAAATTAAAGCACATTCAGTGAATTTGAGAGTTAATGTAAGGGTTTGCATCTTAATTTACCTTCTGAAGGAAATATTTCAATATTAAAAATTTATTATTATATTTTGGTTTATATACTATCCAATGGATTATCTTATAATTTCAATGATTCATTTTTGGGTTTTAGTATTCTTTTAAGGGCCCCTCATTAATACTCACTGGTTTTATTTTACACCAAAGTAGTACGTGATCCTCATATCAGTTTACATTCATTAATACTTATGCCATTCCCACCAAATGTTTAATATTTTTGTTATACATATTACCCATAGTTGTATTTCTATAACATTTTCCCTTAAATTCAATGGATTTAAATATTCAACTCTTATTATACCATTTAGGGGTTATGATTCAAGGGTTATCGAAGGTGTAAGTGTTTCCTTCCAATCAAATTCACTAATTAATATTGTCATAAAATAACATCTATATGGGAAAATAGTTTTTGAAAATTATATATAAGTACCAAACTATTTAATTCTCTAATATTTATTACGGAGATTTTAAGAATTATCTCCCAATTTCAATTTCCATGGTAAATTATTTACCTGATGTGACGATTTTATATGACACTTACCCCAACACTTCATTATACTCAAGAATATTTCTCCTATATATACTCATTCATTAAAATCAAATAGTTTTCTATGGTTTAATAGTTTAATAAGTTTATTTTATACAACCTTAATTTACTCTCAAAAGTGTTAAAACAATTTTTTCCATTTTCCACATATATTGTTTTTTAAATGGAATATCTTTTATTATTTTCTATGTTGATTAATTCTTTCTTCATTATGATAACTATCATTTAATATTATTCCATTTCATCTTTTGAGATTATATTCCAAATGATATTGATTCTTTATTACTTTAAAAAATAAAAATATATTTTTCAAATGTTTTAAAACCATAGTTTGATTTTAAAATAAGAAATCCTGAATTTATATATTCATTTCAAAGGCTATTTTTAATAATATGGTCTTACATATTTTCATTAATGATCAAGGAATGTTTTTTAAATGACATATCCTTTTTATAATTTATTTTATGAAATCCCTTTTTTTATTTAAAGGGTAATTTTTGAATTATTTTATCAATATCTATGTATTTTATTTTAAAGAAATAATTTTAACAGAGTTGTCAAGAATTTAAAAATTGAAATATTTAATTTCATATCATCCAATCAATGTTTTTGGATATAAACATTATTACCCTTTTAGAGATCAATTATTTATATTTAATTTAGAGTATAAATTTAAATAGTTTTTCATGTTACCCACTCAAAATAGATTTTTGAAAAAAGACACGTAACTTTATCTGTTTATGGAACTGTATATAAAATGACTTACGGAAAATATAATTATGATTTGGATTAAATATTTCTATTTATCTCCAAAGGATATATCTATGTTTCATTTATTTTTTTGAATCACAATAGAAATGATTATATTAACTATTTCTTTTGGGAAATTGATCGTTAGGAATTAGCCAATAAAATTATTGATATATTTTTTGTGATACAATTTGGATATTTTATGAAACTCATATGCTTTCCATTTTCACATCACGATATGATATATGATTGTACTGTTATAGAACAAAAATTTATGAATGATTATGGGTGTATCCCACATCTCCCTTAAATTAATCGGTTAAGGATTTGTATCTAATGGGATAATGAATTTGTTTGTGAGTATAACTATAGTAAGCTAGGATAACAATGATTTTGTGTGAGTTAACCTGAGGTTATATATTAATAATAATAATTGTCTTAAGTATATGATAAGTTATATATTTTCACGTAGAATGAGAATGGGAATATGGGTAGTTAAATATGCTAAAAAATATTGTGAGTAACTATATGTGAGTTCATCTAAGATCATAAAAATTGTACATGAGTATATTTGTGGATAGATGTGGTAAAAATGATTATTCATGAGTATAAGTGAGTAAAAGTATGATCATAAGTATTATGAGTGGTTATATAAGTATTTATCTATGGTTATAATCATTTCACATGAGTAAAATTTCTGTTAGCTAAACACACATAGATTTTTCATGAGTATAAGTGTGGTTAACTTGGTAGAAAAAGAATGTGTTTGAGTATAGGTGTGTTCATATATGCTCAAAATGGTATTGTATGATTGTATGTGTGGGTTTATATGATTATAAATAAAATTTTTGTGTGTATTTTATGTTATCGTGGATCATAATGACTCTTCAAGGTCATAAATTTTAATGGATTTTTCTAAAATGATTAAATTTTCAATTCTATAGTGTACACCAGATTTCTATGTTGTGCTCATTTTCTTGTTTCCATAGATCCAAATTGTCATTTCATTTATTTTTCAATATTACACCATGATACATGTTTTATCATTTTGATGTTATATGTAATTCACCATTCCTAATGAGAAAATATTTTTGTTTATTGTTCCCTTTAATAAGATATTTATCACATGTTTTTGTTTTCACATATTCTTATTCTTGATCCACTTTTATCAATCATTAATATGTTTTACATTACTGAGAAATTAACCCCACACATTTCTTATAATTTCATTCCATAAATTATAAATATAAGTAAAAATAATTATATGTCATTAAGGGAATAAATAATGGTGTGATTATGGATAAATGGTTCAAATAAATATTTATTTAACTAATCTCCAAGGACACTAATCCATTGAGTTCCAGTATTATACTCCAATTTTTTATGTACTTATTATATGTTGTATGTATATATATGTTTTTCACCAATCCTCTAACTTGGTATACTATAAAGTTGTAATGAATGGGTTTTTAGCACCATATATGGGGTTATGGGTCTCAGACACTCATATATCCAAAACCTCTAATGATTCCAAAGACCATAGGTAATGATCAATATACTCTACCTAGTTCACAAATTTACATGGATAAATAAAAAATAAAAACTATCCCTATACCATTGAACATTGTATCAGTATAAAGGATGTATTGGAACTATTTTTTTCATTGAAACTCAAATATTATACTTTATAGTTATTACCACACATTAATAGTACTTTCCACCCAACAACATTTTATGAATGTGAGAGAACCCATTCATAACCAAACATCCCATACTTAATGAGGATTCTTCTTAATACATGATAAATAAAAAATATAAGGATTACCAATAAAAAACCATGCCTAATTTCCCAATTACCCTATCTATAGGAGTAAATTACCTTATGGAAACTCGATTATGACTTTATCATCTTAATTCCACCATGAACACCCATGAAGAACCATTATCTCCCTATGTCTCTTTCAGAAACAATAATAATAAGGATAAATTGATAATGTTAGTCTAATAACTATATATCATTCCAATATCTCTATGTAAAATTCATTCTATAAAATTATATGTTTAAGCTCCATGACTAGAGAACAGTCCAAAATAACCTCTGTTTAAAAAATAACTAATGTTAGTGCCCATAGAATTACCGTCTTGGTATTCATTTACGCACATCGCTGATGCATGTCCCAATTTTCTCATAAGTTGTTACCCAATCTAGGACCCATATGGGGATTAAAAACATTACTAGAAAAGAAATCATCATTACATATTCATTAGAAATACCTCAACTACCCCAACCCATACATTCAATAGGTTCTCTTTTCTGAAAATATATATATCGTGGCCCTTACAATATTATAACACAGTGACCATACCAAAGATTCCAAATTAAAACAATAATAATTTTAATATAATCACATATATAAACACATATGGTTATGTATTAGTGGAACCACAATCCATGATATCAATTTTATCCCTTCCGTAAGATATAATATTAAAAAACTCATCTATATTCTATGATATTTTCTCATACTACAAGATATGAATAATTAATAAAATAATTATGATTAATTTCTCAAATTAATCAAAAAAGAATATCCCTAGAAACATAAAGAACAATATCCATTAGTTTAAACATCTTAATATAAGAAATAGAAAAATCATAGATGATACTCATTAAAACCAATAGAAAAACCATAAATTTATCAATTCATAATACAAATAATTTCACCCTATTTCACTAAAACCTTAATCAAAAGGACTAATACATTCAATTAATGATAAAATTTGAAAATTTTGTGGAATTATTATTCTTTAAAATTCCACTAAAAAATTCACTATAAATAAAAGTGATTCATGTAAAATTCAATTATTCTCATGTGTAATTCTCTTTAAATTCGAAGGTAGAGTCATCCAATACAATAGAAAATAAAAATCCAAAAGGTAAAATGATGGAAATGAATGAAACTATCCTTGAATTATGAAGATAACCCATCTAATATCTTTATATACAAATTTGAAATGGTGGATAAAATGAGAGGGGGAAAGGAGAGTTTTTCCACTAGTTTGACTGACACAAAGAGAAAATCCATGGGGGATTAATATCAAAAGGGATATGGCTATTATTCCCCCCATTTTAATATGGATGTGAGGATCTATTAGGAACCTAGTAGCCTAGTACAGGGTTACCAGGGCCACATCGCCCACCCAAGGCATGCTTATTGCATGAAATGTGATCATAAAAGAGAATGTATCCCAATATTAGTCACTAAACACCATTCTACACTACACCAGCTACCCTATGCTTCCATTATACATTATTTCAGTAGTGGGGGTCATTGAACTGACTCTATGATGTAGATGACAAACAAAAACTCATAAAACCTTGTATACTATCATATGTTGAATAATAAATGCATATAAAACCAATTTGAATTATTTTTGAAATTCACACATTAATGTAAATTTCTTTAAAATCCACAACAATGTAATGATGTTTGTAGATTTATTTTCTCCCTCATTTTATATTATAAATATCATTCCATCAAATTTAACTATAAAAATAACTAATATTCCCTATAAATATGAAAATAATAATTAAAATAGAATATAATGTATGATTTTAGTGAAGCATATAGGGAAATATAATTGAATTTAAGAGATTAAATTGACAATAACATATCTCTTAGGCATAAAATTTTGTTTGATATATAGTCATTTGATATATATGTTTTCCAAGGTATAGTAATTATATATAAAAGTATTTATATTTTGAAAATGATAAATCTATTGTTTAATGTTGAATATGTATTAATTTTAAGTCTTATTTTTCGGATCTTGGAAAGGAGGTGAAATTTATAGGGTTTTACGTCGTCCAGGTTCTTGTAAATATTTAAAAAATATATCTATTGAGGAAAAGAATTGGTTATAAAATATATATTCTCTCGCATATCACTACAAGATCAATTTTTAAATTCAACACTTGATAATATCATCAGGAACTATCTAAATCATTGGGATTATAGAGAGGTCTTGAGGTGTTATATAAGTAGATGATAGGGCATGTCAACAGATAAATATAAATGTTGGATAAGATTCATTTAAATTTTACTCTATTATGAAGTTTTTTATAAATATAATATTAATTAGAATAATATTTAGGGAGTGTTTAAATAAATACTTTAAATAAATGGAATAATAAATTAAAGATTATAAATAAAAATTTCTTCAAAGGAATAATTAATATTCATAGAAAAATTATATAATTTTTTTTTAAAATAAATTTATTATATATTGAATTTTAATTCGTAATATTCACTAAATATTATAAAATAGGTTTTATAAATTATATAAATTGGTGAATTACATTTTTAGTTAAAAATAAGTTATTAAGGTAACAAGTGAGTATCCATGGTAAAGGGTAAATTATGTTAAATTACTAAATTAGGATTGTAATTTAATAATATATCTTGCAAAAATATCAAATAATTTTTATTTGAGGGGGTGAGAGGCATATATTCATTATATTGAAAAAATTTAGTCATTTTTTCAATAAAATTACATTTCATCAACCATAAAGAATGGGTATTTGTATGATTATTTCTCAAAATCAGATATATAAGGTTAATTCCTCCATCAGTTTAAATAAACATATATTGTTTTGTTTTAAAAGCACTCTATAATGATACAATATCCAATAAAGTACAATTTATGTTTATAATATTGGATTATTATAAAAAACCAAGATTCTTATGATATTACATTTTAATGATGTATTGATATTTTATTTTAATTGTTTATTGTTAAATTTATATTATTTATCTATTATTTAATTATTACCTTTTATTATATTAAATGAACAAAATAAAATGAATCAATAAATTTTATTTACGAATTATACAAATTAATATCAATTAATGAAATGAAAATGTTATGAATCAATTACAATAAAATAATTCTACAACAATGATTATTCTGAAGATGATAAACTGATGAACTGAGAAGGATGATCATGATCACTATATTGAATCAAGTGTGGAACAAATAAAACAATTAAGACTTAATGAGTACTATTGTATATTAATGTTTAAAAGATAAAAATATATATATAAATTATTAATGTTGATTTAAATAAATTAAAACATGGTTATTGTAATTTTAGATAATATACTAAATTTTATTATATAATAATTTGGAGTTTACTGAGCTTGTGGGGATCAATGATGAGAACATTCTTAAATCAATTTCCTTTCACTAACTTATGCCCTTTATCATTTTAATTTATTATACCAGTTTGGGTATTTTCTAACCCTCTCAACATATCTTGTTATATTTCTTCTTTTTTTATGTAATTTAATTTTAATTCTCAAAATATTTTTGGTATTTTAATATTTATTAATAAAATATTTCATTTTTGAGAAAACACTTCACTTTTTATCTTCGGTATTTCTCTTCCATGTCTAAAATATTTTTTACCCAAAATATTTATTTTACCTATTTTGAAAGTAAATATATACTCTATTATAATTCTCCCATATTTATATTAAACATTTTTAAAATAAATATTTATATCTATTTCATAAATATGGGTTAATTCAAAAATAATTAAAAAATAAAACAAATGTATTTATTTCCATGTCATTATAATTTTATATTTTTATTTCTTTTTTTTATTCTATTTTATCATAAATTACATTCAAATTCCCATTATTGATATTTTTTATTACTAAAATAAATATTTAAAATTCATTTTACTAAATTTTTTAAAATATATTGTGTATATATTTTTTATACAACATCATTTCGAAAATTATTTGAAAATTATTTTCATTATTTATCTTCCATTTATTCCTTATCACTACAATATCCATAATTTATGAATGATATATATTATATTATTCAGTTTTCAACATAATAATTTTCTAAAGACATGTTTCTTTTTGTTGATTTGATTTGGGTATCATTTAATCCATTTTTTACTCCTTTATATGTGATACCTTGTGAAAATGTTTTGTATCCCCTTTTATAGGCATGGGCTAATCATAATTTTATTTTAATGAATGTTCGGTTAATTTTATATAGAACACTTATATATGGATAGAGGGATTCAATGTTATATAAGAAGGTATGTCATCCTTGTATGTTATGTTATGGGGAATTAATTTCCAATATATTATAATGGGATTAGAATAGGGACCTGAATTATATTATGATTTTATGTTCGTAGGCATGTGAAACATTCCTATTTTACATCACCATGGTTCATGATTTTTTATTTTTATTTGAAATTCTTATGACAAATTTTATTTAGTTCTTTTATGATCATTATTTATCATTATACTCTTTTATAACATGATCTTTGATTATTATATATTTCCTCATGATTTATAATTACTATTTTAGGATCATATTTTATTAATCAAATATTTTTTCTCATGAGGATTCTTTCATATTTTTTTATAATCTAATATTAAAAACATTATGTCTTGATATTTTTTTTACCACATACAAGATTGTTATATCACAATTTCTTTTATCTATATTTCCCCCAATATTTTTCTATTGGTAATGTGTATTATATGGAAGAATGTGTGAAGGCCAGTTTAAATGAAATGTATATTATTTTATGAAACATGTGGTAAATAAATATAACATAAAAATAATAATAAAAATTTACGTTATTGGTGTCTAATTTAATTATTATTTTTAATGTATAATCATAAACAGTATTTCAAAAATATTATTGTTTCTTTTGAATCATTTAGTTTCTATTAGATAAAGGTATAGTTAATTTTGGGGATTATTTTAAGAAAAATAAGATGATATAAAATAATCTAACCTAAGATGAACTGATATTTTCAATAATTGAGATAATGGTCTCACAGTACATGAAAATATAGGATTACTTTTTCATATTATATTTTTCATAGATTTTAATTTATCTTATTGACTATATATAAAATTTAGAGACAATTTTTAAATATTTATTGAAGTAAGAGGACCTGAGTAAATAATGAATGTGATGGACAATGTGAGGATTTTCCCAATGAATACATTATTATTATGGGAATTACTGTGAAAAATTATTTGTTTTTATTTCCTTACTATATTGTGAATTAATAATAACTAAAACCATGTCAAACAGAATAATTTTGAATATAAATAACATCTAAATATTGAGTTCTTTATATAAAAAATACCAACATACATTAGTATATCCTTATATTAACTAGTCAATGAGAAATAGATCAATAGAATTGAAAACATTGTTTTTTACTCATTGATTTTTGATGTAAGAAAATGTTTTTTGATTATTTATCTTAAAAATGTGAAGTTGATAAATTTATTTATTTTTTCAATAAATCTAGGATGTAGGATGAAATTAATTTTATAATATTGGAGGATCTTAAAAATTGTTTTTCCTAAAATCTTTATATAATAGTAGAGGTGAAATTCCTTAATAATAAGTATAAGAAATATGAATCTATTTTTTCCTATTAAAAAACATTATGATACTTGAAAATATTGCCTCTAAATTTATTATTTATACTGAAAGTAAAATATAATGATTTATTATTGCATAAAACCATGTATTTAAAAAATACTATTTATAAGATTTATTATATGTTTCTAATGAATGGACCCTGCCCAATAGGACCCCTTTGTGTCGTAGAAAATCATGCATTCCTCCAAAATCCTTCCCCCAATATGATAGGAATTGGTGACTATCAATTTTTAAGTAGTTGACATGTAATTGGGAACCTTTTCCTAATTCACTTATAAACAATTAAGACTTACAAAAAAGACATAATAAGGTTGAAAATTTGAATATGATAATATTCATTGTGTATATTGAATGTGAAAAATGATAAGGTCCATAAGATAATCCAATAAATAATATATATCGAAAATATTGAAAGATAAAAATAATATTAATAGAAAGTATGGAGATAATGTATATATATGATTAATAGATCCTCTAATGAATAAAACTGTGTAGATAAATTTCACCTATAAGTACCACCTCTCAATGCCACAAGGATTCACTAGCTTCATGCCCACAAATGTCACCACCAGGAATCTGCTCTGTATAAGACACACTATCTCCAAGTCTACCATGACCATCTTCATACCCTATACATCATGAATAGACACAAATCATGTTGTACTGAAAAGGAAAAAAAATAAGGAGTCTCAAAACTATGGTATTGAAATGTGACTAGGAGGACATCATGGAATGAAAATCTATATATTCTAAATAATAAAAATTCTGAGAAAATATTGATGTCTTAGTCAGGTAAGCTATAATCAATGAATGTTATACCTTTCCAGCAAATAATAATTCCTAAAATACCAAAAATACCACATTTTATTGTATATTTCCAAGCAATACATTGTACCATGATGAAATCCTAGGGTTCCAGAAATGATACTAGCGTCATTGAATTTGATTGTATTTATCTTCTCCAAAAACCGCTACTAAAATCCATAATAGGAATTCCACACCTCAAGTCTAAGGGAAGATATACGCCAAGGGAGTATTGAACCTTTTAATCATAACCATCCAGTTAATAATATTAAGAGGTAACCAATAGAAATTGAAGGATACTCTGCTCAACATATCCCAACCATAGGTGACTAATCATACAACCCCTAAAATCCTAACTACCCAACTAAATTCCACATTGCCTAACTCGAGTCACAAATATAAACTATGCCTCATTAATGGATCATATATGACAAGGGAATGACTAGTAAATTTAGTGATGAAAATATAATATAAGCTCATAGATCCAAGTTGATAACACAAAAGATGAGAGATATGTACCAAACCATTGAACGTTATGATCATCACACATGAACCCCATCATCGGTCTGATAGAGAAAAATATAATGCCTAGTTTTATTTCCACACAAATGGATTTAAATTACCAAGAATAAATCATAGTAGAGATATATGTTGTAAAATACTCCAAAGAGGAAATTTATTTTACTAAATTGTACAATTGGATTACATTTTACTAAAACACCCATTGGGATAAAAGTGGACCACATGGAGGGATCTGAGGATGACACATGGTGAACTAATAGTTGGTTTCCATATAATAAATGGAACAAGGAATCCCATACATAATTTAGAACATGAGAATAATAAATCCACAAATTATTCAAGTCTTACAATTATGTGAAACCCCACCTAATGTTTATTCAGGAAAGAATCATCTCAGACCAGTCAGGCTAGCCCGTTTGGCCACTCAAGCTGCATGCGTCCTTGCCTACCGCATGGTATGTGGTCCCTTATACAACCTTGTGGGGATCCTACGCCTATCATGGGAAATAAATCCTCCCCCACATCAATTCGGTGTGTCCTGCATGGGTAACCATTTTGATTGGACACCATCTTGCATCATTTCACCAGTAGGTCACTATAAGATTCTATACGAAAATTAGGATTATGTCATGGATAACCTCACCTTCTCCATTAAAACACCATACGACAACCACTCTTAGACCACATCTATCAAATTTCTTGTTTTAACCACCCATATCCCTTCAAGTTCAATTATTACACCAAATTACATCCTTCCCAAATGGATATCATTGAGTCATGAGTCTCATATCCTACTTCTCTCAACCTTCCATGATCATTTTACAACACCCATATCACTACCTCTTACCTATGAGAGTATTGGAGGCCTTTTTATATGCATGATAAAAAAAGTGATATAATTAAGAAGCACTTTCTAGAGAGAATAGATATAGGGGGACATAGGAGAACAAAATAATCTTTGGCCAGTGTTTCCCATCATTCTATCACCAAAATAAAATAACCACAAAGAACAAATATTGGGTTATAGAATTTATACCCTAAAAATTAAATGGAAAGATATTAGGGATTCAAAAATTATTATTTGATAACCTTAAATAGTAATATATCATAAATTTAATCAAAATTATTCCTCATGTACCAACTCTGAATATTAATGATTCCAAATAATAATTTCAACAGCAAACTCATACAAAATAGATAATTTCATATATAAAAAGTCATTAAAAATATTTTTATTGTTTATTAATGAATATTGTGTCTAGGTGTGTATCCACTAGTAATGTTTATAATCTTTTCTTGGATCCAATTTCACTTCCATAATGGATCTATTCTCCTAATCTTATTCCTCTCTCTAGGGTTCACGCCCAAAATAAATAGTTAACCATATAGAGGAAACATAATGGGTATTAAATTGATTGGTTAAAACTTCCAACTGGCCCATAAATACTTCATTAATATAATTAGGGAATTTTTTATTTAAATTTTATAATTCATCAAAAAAGACTAATCCATCAGATCTCGTATGTGAAGAAAAGATACATCGCCCCTAGGGTAATTCCTATGATATGGACACCACCACTATGTCTGTTTTCCCATCCACTATTTTTTAAGGATATATAATAAATTCATCATTAATATACATGTGTGGAGAAAATATATATTCTATTATTGGAACCACTACACTTCGATTTCCATATAGGTTAATCATAGAGGTAAACACCACTCCCCCAGTAAAATCAATAAAACCATCAAAATATATTCTTCGGGTTCATAATCTATGGTAAATTTTCTATTTTACACATGGGGAGGGTCTTAGGAATAAAACACAAAATTCAATTATGACTCAAATTGTAAAAACATGTTCACTACATCCTCCCAAAGTTAAAACCATATCATCCTGGAAAGCAATACCACTAGAGATGATAAATAAAGAAACTCATAAAGAAAACCATATAAATAAAAAACAATTATCCCATATATTTCATTCACTAGGGAGTTTATGATATATAAGAGAACTCGGTAGTCAACCATTCACTAAGGAAATAACCTATTTTATACAAAAATTTAAAAAATCAAACACATCTCAAAGAAAGAGAAAAAATAGAATATGTTTATTCCCAAGTTGAGTTTTTCAAATCCTCTATTCCAAAAAAATCATATTAGAAAAGATTTCATAAAATAAGGTACCAAAGAAATCCATTAATAACTGAAATACAGCTAAAATTTGTTTCTATCTAAGGATATAAATGGTGGGAGTGTTTTGCTATAATCTATTAAAGTGTTTTCTTGATGGAAACCATTTGATATAATCTAATCTAAATCACACTCCACCACTATAAACTGTTGGAACCACTTTGTGTATATGGTTGTATTTGTTGTTAATAGTTGTCAATGGAATATCAAAATGAAAGAGATCAAGAAGTACTCCAATAAAATGGAGGAATGGAAGATCCCAATAAAGGAGATCATGAAGTACTCCGATGAAGTAGAGGAGTAGTGATTCAGATGATTGTTGTGCTGATCTTAAGTTCAAAGAACATGTGTCAAAGGTGATACATTGTTTATAAGAATGAAGAATGTGATGAGTAATCCATCCAAGGATGAAGACCATGCAATTCCTCCTTATTGCATAAGAACCATGGGCTTTGATGAAGACCATGCAATTCCTCATTATTGCATGAGAACAATGAGTTGACTTATGAAATGTCCATGCACATCACATTATCATAGAAGATGATGGTACTAAAGCTGTTCCTTCAAAGAATACATATCACAATAGTGGAGTTTGTGATAAAAGCAAAAGAGTTTCTGAAGGATACAGATCACCAAGAAGAAGTGTTGTTGAGGTGATCGTGCTTGTCGAAAAAGCAAACAAACGACATAATTTTTTTTTTGAAAAAGGAGATTCCATGGTGACGTGTCGAGTTCAAGAGTTGTGGTCAACGATCTATGTTTGATTCAAGAACATCGACAGAGGAATGGATGATCTGGAGGTGGTACAAAAAGAGCAGATACAAGGTGGCGCCGTTATCCAGTGTTTGCCAAATTTCAGGGCCTCAAAATCAACAAATGAAGAAGAGTGATTTTGGCAAAGGGACTTGCGCGCCATACTCTTGGAGGATAGGAAACTTGCGTGCCATATGTTTTTGAAGATCAGAGCATCAAAATATGGAAAAGGGATAAGGGTCGCACAAGATTTGGTGAGGTCGCGCAGGTGAATTATGTGCCGGGAAGAGACTTGCGCGCCAACACCTTGAATGCATTATAACTTGCACGCCTATGGTTTTTCGAGATCAGAAGATCCAAATTTGGCAAAGGCAAAATGTTCGTGCAAGTTTGGATGTTGATCGCGCAAGTGCCTAGTAGGGGCCGAGACTTGCGCGCCGATGGATGACTTGCGCGCCGCCGTGCAGGGGGTCCAGTTTGCATATAAATACTGGACCACCCCTCCTCATTTCTTATGGAGCTCAAGACTTTGAGATTGTTCGATCTCTCATCGCACAGGTGGTCGAACCGCGCAAGTGGTAGTTGGGTCGCGCAAGTTGAGGTCGCGCGCCGACTGATGGTTGAGCGCCCCAGGTGATTTGGGCAAGGAAGGAAGTGAGTCGCGTAACTTTTATGTTCAAGAAGGCAGAGTCACACAGGTGCTTTGGAGACACTTGCACTCCAGATTATACTTGCGTGCCTAAGACTTGTGCGCTGGGGGAGACTTGCGCGCCGGGCTTGAAAAGAAGAGCCAGATATTGTTAAAGCACTCCCGCCTTTCTGGGGCTGCAAAAGAGCTGAAATATTGCCTGATACTTCTGGTGCAAAGTGAGATTGAAGAAGAAATCTAAATGATACATGCATGATCTCATGCATACATAGAGAAATGATTCTGACAATGTCGAGTAAGCAGATCTTCTTTAAGTAAGAAATCACATAAGTGATTGTGATTCAGGCAAACGAAGCAAGGGGATCTAGTGCATTCATTCATTGCACTAAAGAAGAAGGATTGAACTAAAAGGAGCATCAAATCTAAACCCTGATGCAAGAAATGTCTCATGATGAACAGGAGATGAAGAACTTCAATGCACACCTATTGAAGAGACCTTCACGTCTATAAACTGAGTGAGACTTCACCAATGGCAGTGAGCCAGGAGGAGTCAACGGGAGTGACCCGAGGGACGCAGTGAGATATCCCTGAACAATTATAAAGTCAGTGAGCCTGGGACAGAGTGTCTGTACCCGAACATTTGTAATCTGCAGCTAGTGATGCATAGTGGATTTAGGTACGACCGACAACCTGTCGGCGTGTGCTCCTTGGACGTAGCCCTTAGTGGTGAACCAAGTAAAAATAGCTGTGTCATCTCTCTGCATGTGAATGTTTAATTATTGTTCATATCCATCATACAGGTTTAAGTAGTTCCTACCAACGTGGGAACAAGATCCACAACTAAAAGAAGAAAAAGTTTCCACCCTGATTCACCCCTCCCCTCTCAGGGTGTCTCGGGGTCCTACAAGTGGTATCAGAGGGAGGTTAACGTATTTTGGATATTCTCCAGTAATTCTATTGAGAAGAGGATTTGAGTTTCTTTCCTAGAGTCAACAATGAAGAGCAGTCTTGATAATGACACAGTCATTTCTGAGTAGAAATCTATATCCACCAACACTTTGACAAATAGGAAAAAGAAAGATAAGAAGATGATGAAGAATTCCACCACATCCAAAGAAGATACAATGCCTTGTTCTCCATTCCATTCCAATAATGAAGAAACATTAGGCTTGGAAAGTATCAAGCAGGTGGCTCAGAACTCATCCAGAGGAAAGGATGATACCCCTTATTCAAGATTTCAGGAAAAACTCAGAACATATCTGCATGATATTCCAGAAGAAAGGGTTGCTGTTATCTATAGCCTATTTCAATCTATGCAGGTTGAGATCACTAGACTTGAAAGGGAAGCAGACAATATGGAAAAGGGGCTGGAAGGAAAAATTATGGAAAGTATGAAGCTCAACAAATGGGTGAAAGCCCTTGAAGAAAAAGGTGAAGTCAGCAATACTCTGGAAGAACGGATCCATGCTCTTGAAGCTGAGCTGAAGAAGAACAATGAAGTCAAGAATTATTGTCTGGAAGAAACTTCCATTAAATTCAGGGAACTTGACTCTCTGTTACAAAACAAAGTTAAGATGCATGAAGATGAGGTTGAAAGGTTGAAGAAGAATTGTGAAGAGAAGATGATCACAATTGAAGATCAGAAGATCATCCTCAATATTGTGGGTCAAAAATTGGAAGCTCAATTGACCAAGATTGAGAACACACATATTGAGACTTCACAAAAGAATGAAATGAGTGATGCTTGCACTCAATGTTCGTTGGAGGAGTCTAAAGCAGAAATGCCTCCAACATGTGACAAGAAGATTATGAAACCTCTTGATTATCTACATCAAGAATCAGTTGCTGCCGGTAATCAATGCTCAATGTAGGATTCTATTGTCAAAAGACCTCCAAACTATGATAAGAAGATCATGACTTCGCTCATTGATCTATCACAGGCAACTGAGAAAGTGAAGGTACCATCCAGACCATCTTGCACTCATGTTTCTAAATACACTCCGACAATCAGTGCAGGTGGGAAGAAAAGCTCTAAACAAGTATGGATGAGGATAGGTGTGAAGAAGAAACCTACCACCATGACTAGGGTGGATAGGAAGAAAAATGAGGAAGCTTCTTCCTCATATAGAGCACAAAAGATTAAGCAGATGGCCCACCAACTTAATACAGAAGATACAAAGAAGAAAAGATTTGTGGGTCAATGTTGGTGCTGCAACAGATTTGGGCACTGTGCACTGGATTGTCTTTATAATCCCTTACATGTAAAAGCACAAAGAATGCCTATATCAGAGAGAAGGAAGCCAGAGAAAAGGAAGCAACATCAGCAGGTCCAGAAGCATCTGTTTACTGCAAACATATTTGGAATTCTTGATAACATCTGTGATGTATGCAACTGCAGCGGTCACAATGCAGGCACATGTCCATATCAACATGCTTTCACTATTGAAAAGAAAATAAGACCTCTAATTCCGTCAAAGAATGAAGCAGCTACCTTGGGGAGAAATCAGAAGAATGTTGTGAACACACATTTCCCCAAGAAGATCTCAAGTAGGGAAGCTGAGAAGACCCAGGATTTTAGATCCATGAAATTGAAGGGTCATTCATCCAAAAGAAACACTAAGTGGGATAAATCTCAGATGAACCCATGTGGAAGACCTACACCAGCTGTAAAAGTTCCAAATGACATATTGGTCATCTGGCCAGAAGATTTGAAAAGAATAAGGAAACTTGAAGATGAGAAGGCCAAGGCTGGTGACAAAGGAAAAGGAAAACTTTCACATGATGAAGACACAGTGCAGGAGATATTGCAAACAAAGAGAAACACACGTGTCAAAGAAGTTCTGTGTGAGAGATGCAAAAAATATGGTCACATTGCAAAAGGTTTCCTAACCTTAATACCATAGCAATAAGAAGTTCTTAAGAGGAGTAAGAATGTATCATTCATGATGGCTGCTAAGAAGAACAATTCTCCACACAAAGCAGAAGAGAATGTGAACAGAGCCATGCCACACCGACAGATGTCAGAACATATGTTCAAATGTGCAGGCATGAAGACTGGAGTGAACAGAGGAACTTGGTTGAGAAAAGAACCTCAACCAAGAAAGTCTTCTTGATGAAGCAAGAAGGAACCACCTTATTCCCGTAATCATTTGTGTATTGTATTTGTGCTAATAATGCAGGGAATTGAAGGTGAAGCGTTCTCTCAGGGGGAGAACCTGAGAAGTAGTGAATGTTGTCAACTCTTGATAGCTAAGCTGAAGAAGTTTCCATCCTTTTTAGATTCTTCAATTGATATTCAAATATTATGATGATGAAGGATCACTCTTGATGAAGATGATGAGGAGTGTTTCCCTTGAGGGGGAGAAGAATGAAGAAGCTTCCATAATCACTGTTTCAATCAATATCAACTCCAGCTGGACTCAAAAGCAGTTACTCTGTGAATTTCTTGAAGAACACGCCAATGGAGAAGGAATGTCATTTCTCAATCACTATCCCTTGGTTACTCAGATCAAAGATTATTTTACAAAGGGGGAGTAACTGAATTGATCAGTGACATAAAGAGAATGGAAGTGCCCCACGGTCACTTATCCTGTCGATTGCACTTGAATGTTTTTGATCTATTTGCTGAAGTGAGTGCAAGAGTTTCAGGTTGATTATTATCTATCATAGTTGATCATTTTCTACCAGGAATTAAAGTGGTAAACCCTTGAAGACAAGATACATGAGTTATCATCTCATGTTGGTATCATGATCTGTGGATAATGGACAACCTTGTTTACTTAATCAAATCCTCTTGTTTTCTACACCGAGCATTGATCAAGTAGACTTAGAGTGAAATGATTAATGAAGCACTGCTTAAGTGTGGATTGATACCCTCCCTACCATGTGATTTGTATTTCTTTTCAATAAGGGGGAGAGAAAGTGAAATGAAAAGAAACATTGATTTGCTGAGAAGATTCTCATTTTGACATTGACAGATTCATTTCAGAAGATGTATAAGGTATTGACAACCAAATAAAAAGGGGTATATTATTGGAACCACTTTGTGTATAAGGTTGTATTTGTTGTCAATAGTTGTCAATGTAATATCAAAATTAAAGAGATCAAGAAGTACTCCAATAAAATCGAGGAATGGAAGATCATAATGAAGGAGATCATGAAGTACTCTGATGAAGTAGAGGAGTAGTGATTCAGATGATTGTTGTGCTGATCTTAAGTTCAAAGAACATGTGTCAAAGGTGATACATTGTTTATAACAATGAAGAATGTGATGAGTAATCCATCCAAGGATAAAGACCATGCAATTCCTCCTTATTGCATAAGAACCATGGGCTTTGATGAAGACCATGCAATTCCTCATTATTGCATGAGAATAATGAGTTGACTTATGAAATGGCCATGCACATCACATTATCATAGAAGATGATGGTACTAAAGCTGTTCCTTCAAAGAATACATATCACAATAGTGGAGTTTGTGATAAAAGCAAAAGAGTTGCTGAAGGATACAGATCACCAAGAAGAAGTGTTGTTGAGGTGATCGTGCTTGTGGACAAAGCAAACAAACGACATACAAATTTGTTGACAAAGGAGATTCCATGGTGACGTGTCGAGTTCAAGAGTTGTGGTCAAAAATCTATGTTTGATTCAAGAACATCGACAGGGGAATGGATGATCTGGAGGCGGTACAAAAAGAGCAGATACAAGGTGGCGCCGTTTTCCAGTGTTTGCCAAATTTCAGGGCCTCAAAATCAACAAATGAAGAAGAGTGATTTTGGCAAAGGGACTTGCGCACCATACTCTTGGAGGATAGGAAATTTGCGCGCCATATGTTTTTGAAGATCAGAGCATCAAAATATGGCAAAGGGATAAGGGTCGCGCAAGATTTGGTGAGGTCGCGCAGGTGAATTATGTGCCGGGAAGAGACTTGCGTGCCGACTCCTTGAATGCATTATAACTTGCGCGCCTATGGTTTTTTGAGATCAGAAGATCCAAATTTGGCAAAGTCAAAATGTTCATGCAAGTTTGGATGTTGATCGCGCAAGTGCCTAGTAGGGGCCGAGACTTGCGCGCCGATGGATGACTTGCGCGCCGCCGCGCAGGGGGTCCAGTTTGCATATAAATACTGGACCACCCCTCCTCATTTCTTATGGAGCTCAAGACTTTGAGATTGTTCGAGCTCTCATCGCGCAGGTGGTTGAACCGCGCAAGTGGTAGTTGGGTCACGCAAGTAGAGGTTGTGTGCCGACTGATGGTTGAGCGCCCCAGGTGATTTGGGCAAGGAAGGAAGTGAGTCGCGCAAGTTTTATGTTCAAGAAGGCAGAGTCGCGTAGGTGCTTTGGAGACACTTGCGTGCCAGATTATACTTGCGCGCCTAAGACTTGTGAGCCGGGGGAGACTTGCGCGCAGGGCTTGAAAAGAAGAGCCAGATATTGTTAAAGCACTCCTGCCTTTCTGGAGCTACACAAGAGCTGAAATATTGCCTGATTCTTCTGGTGCAAAGTGAGATTGAAGAAGAAATCTAAATGATACATGCATGATCTCATGCATATATGGAGAAATGATTCTGACAATGTCGAGTAAGCTGAGCTTCTTTAAGTAAGCAATCACATAAGTGATTGTGATTCAGGAAAACGAAGACAAGGGGATCTAGTTCATTCATTCATTGCACTAAAGAAGAAGGATTGAACTAAAAGGAGCATCAAATCTAAATCCTGATGCAAGCATTGTCTCATGCTGAACAGGAGACGAAGAACTTCAATGCACACCTATTGAAGAGACCTTCACGTCTATAAACTGAGTGAGACTTCACCAACAGCAGTGAGCCAGGAGGAGTCAACGGGAGTGACCCGAGGGACGCAGTGAGCTATCCCTGAACAATTGTAAAGGCAGTGAGCCTGGGACAGAGTGTCTGTACCCGAACATTTGTAATCCACAGCTAGTGAAGCATAGTGGATTTAGGTACGACCGACAACCTGTCGGCGTATGCTCCTTGGACGTAGCCCTTAGTGGTGAACCAAGTAAAAATAGCTGTGTCATCTCTCAGCATGTGAATGTTTAATTGTTGTTCATATCCATCATACAGGTTTAAGTAGTTCCTACCAACGTGGGAACAAGATCCACAACTAAAAGAAGAAAAAGTTGCCACCCTGATTCACCCCTCCCCTCTCAGGGTGTCCCAGGGTCCTACATAAACTCACCTATAATTATACACTAACATCAGAATAGATGTAAGGTAGTATGATTCACTAGAAAAACCTCAACTCCTTTTTCATTACCCAATATCCATGAATATTCACCATTTATACTATATCATGGAATAAAATCCACATGACCATTCATTGATATATCATTCAATAGAAATTCTAGAAATCATCTATTTACATCATAATATTTAAGAGGATTATATCCACTATAATAGATAGTTCAAATTTATTGTCATTTCGATTTCTTGAACGGAAACAATGAGAAAAATAAAAACAAAAAAACTCATAAAAATATTGAGCACCACACCACTACCCTCTAGGTGGATGAATCCACCGTATTCTAAAGATTGTGGTTTTGAATATTTATATGATGTTTATCGATTATCCATATAAACCCAGACACCACTTTCTTGAGTGTTGAAAGTCCAAATCCTTCTAGGAAAACATCATTCTCTGCAACATAGAATGTGCTTCTATTAAATGGGTATACCAATAAGGAAAAATTTGATATAATACATTGAGGGTTTCTCTATAATAGTTTAATACATACTATGGAAGTCCATCCTGATATTTAATTAGTAAAAAATTGACTAATATAATCCACTTAAAAATGTGGGATATGTACTCCCCACCTTCAATTAAATCATTCAAGGTTATTAAAATAGAATTTCTAGTAACATAAGAACTCTAATTTAAAATTAAACATGTTTCCCTCTCATAAATATGAGATGATATTGGGGACACAACCCTTAATAAAAGGTGATAAATTTATCTCTCTTTCCATGAAGGAATCACTACTCCAAAGAAAAATTCTCCTCATCTCCCCACATTTTCTAGACATAGTTTTCATAACCAAAAGATTAAACCACAATTATGCTACTACACCAATGATATTACATCAAATTCCGTGATATTAAATTTGAAAAGACCAACTCTAAAACATACATCATTCTATCATACTAAAAGTTTACTATTATACTAGATCTCTCATGGAAACACAAGTATAAATACAATGAATATATAATAAAATCCTCCACAAATTAATATGAGGAATGATTATGTCTTTTTTCATCATTAATTCCACATGTTCACTCATTACTCATCCCAAAAATTCCTGAATTCCATATCTATAATGAAAACTCACTTATAATATAGTCTCCCATCATGGGATAACCATTGTTCACCATTTGAATGGTTTTATGCATTCCTCTATTCTCAAATGAATTGAATTATAATATAGGATTGTATCATATAAATAAATTATTATTGTATAATTGGTATCTAATATTAATTTATTAGGGGTTGGATCTACCCACCAAACCTGAGGGGATTCCAGACACAGTTAGGGATGAACAACAATTTATTCACCGAACTCTTCTTCATGACATATTAATTTCTCTAGTACCACATCCTTGATGAGATAAGTACCACTAGATCATATATCTCTCATGATAGACTCTCAAGTAATAAATTTCTCTCCAATAAGTATAATCTCACATTATCAAATATGATGATTTAGATACATCCACAGTTAGTAGAAACACTCTCGGTAATAGGGTTCTGGCTATGGGATATACATGAATATACAACTCCTAATCCTCATATTCATGAAGAATAACACACCTCATTTCCATCCAACATGAGGGTACCCCAAAATTAGACATGAATTTTACTCTAAATGCATACATTAAAACCTTACTATAAACATCTATAGTGTTCATCTTCTCATATATCTAAGTTTAATCGCTCCATTAATGAAAATAATGAACCCAATTTTTTTTATGATAATAAGGGACAATAGAATCATTCATCCATAAATTATCCTCAACCACAAACTCTCCAATCCAAACCTATCCCCACTTATAAATTCTTTCAAGAATATAATTTCATGTCATTGGAGTTGTCTTAAATTTTTAGATCTATAAACATTACCACCCATGTTATCATTAGTTTCAAATATATCCTCCTCCAATTCAATGGTTTCATATCCCATAATAATTCCACTTCGTCAAACAATCTCCTAGGTGACTCTAAAAGAGGCAGTTTTACATTGAATTAGATACATTCATCAAAGTCACTTCCTATAGTTCTCTAACTAGATAACGGATATCAATAAATTTTAACATGAAATAATTATAGGGAACACCACATGAGGTACACAATCCTTATTAAATTATTATATATTATTGATCCATCATATGAATGGTTAAACACCCTTGAATTAGAAAATAAATATTTTAAGATCTCATGCTTCAGAAACTATATATTAGTCCATTAACAATATTATAAAAACATCATGATCAAAATGTCACTAAATTATATTTTATGATTGAGAAAATAATCGAAATGTTTTCAATGAAATTATAGTCAATATGGAAATGGAATTCCAATACCCTTTCCAAAACATTATCATGAAGACATCCACCATGAATCAAAAACCCCTAACACATATCTTTCAAAAAAAACATATAGCATTCCCAGACCAACAGTAGTCTCATTTAACTTTAATTTAACTATTTTCCACTCTAAATAAAAGATAATATATGCATAAAGAAAAATGGGGAGATAAAATTCTTCATGTGTTGGTGAATCCAATACTCTCAATCCATTCATTGAATAAAATCACAATCTCTCACTAATTAGTGGAGATATGAAAACCCATTTATAAGGGTTCATTGTGTTATTTACTCTACTCACAAGATGGATATCAATAGGTAGAACCCTTCAAGATATAAGATAAACCCCCAAGTATTAGAGAATATATTTATGAAATTATCTAAAAGGAATATAAAAAATAATAACTTACCCCTATATAGTGTAAGTAATAACTTACATGTACCCCATGATCAAATTCAAATAGATTTTGGTTGATTAGATTTTTATTATAATCATAGGTAAAGGATATTTAAATTGGAAAACCAATGCTTGTATCTCTAGTCTTAAAACTAAAACCAATAAACTATTAACATCTCTTCACAAAATACCCTAAACCAGTTCTCAAATTACTTGTAACTCCAAACTCCAACCATGGGAAAACACAATATGATAACACTCTTAGATGAACCAACCCACTATGACCTCTCCTCGGTGGTGAAATATCAACAGGGTCATCCTAAACCAACATCTAATAGTTTCGGTGGTGGTTACTAGCACTGAGTAGGAAAATCACACTTGTTGGCAGGACTTATCATAATTCAAAACTACACAACACACTCTAACACATAAGTCATAATATGTAAAAAATGATAAATAAAACTATCTAAAATGAATATAATACATCAAACCAATACTATGACCTAGTGGATAATTTGGTATATAACATTTATTGAAAAGTGCCATGATACACGACTAATAACAAAAATTGAATACAATCATAAGAAAGTGTGTTTGAAATATCCTAAAATCAAGACAGATATAAACAAGAACTCCTCATATACTATCACTAAATCATAACATTGAGATCTCATGCCACTACATACACTATCTTCACCCCTGGTGTGCTGAATTTAAGAATTCATTGTTGGAATCCCAAAAAAACCAATAACAAAATAAAATTATAATTTCATACCAAATATATAGTCTAGAAAATTTACTAGAAAAATGTATAGGATATATATTCTAGATATCATTTGCAGCAATAATTCTTAGAAAAATAAATAATTAATGATCATCATAGCTATATTCTTGGATGGTTATACCTCACCCGAAAAAAGGAATGATTAGATTAATAATAATACATTGAGGTATGAAATATATAGACCAATTTCATGCTTCACCATGAACATATCACATGGGTCTAGATGTGTAAAAAGATATAAATAATTTTATTTTCTTAACCTTCTCTCCAAACACCATAAAAAATCAATAAAGGTTAAATCTCCCCTTGAAATAATTATAGACTTTATTCAAGGGAGTATTAACTCCAACTATCATACCAAACCAAATAATCATTAAAAGATAAAAATAAAAGGCATAAAAGGATGTTCATAAATACATAGCCTAACAATAAGAGAATTTTCATGTTACCAAAAAGATCTAGCATACCAAAATAGAGGTCCCTTAAAATGACAGGTGTCATAAAGGAGAACCAATGCATTATGAAATATCAAACAACTGATGATGGTAGTACATAAAAATAATGGAATAACATAGATTACAAGACCAGAAATTCAATGAGAGAGAGTAACTAGACCACTAGACAAAATTATTTCCATGATTAAACCACATCATTATCCATAAAGAGATAAATAAAAATACTACCAATCATGACTTGGAAAATTAATAATTTGTTTAAATGGAATGATTTATTTACATCAATGTGGATAATTAATTATGATATGAAACTTATTTTTCTAAATCTGAAACCTGGTGAATATTTACCAAAATCCCCCCTCTGTATAGAGGAAAGACATATGTGGGGTCCTACGGAATCCATAAAGAGACATGGGGGTGGGGGTACATTTCTATGTGTGTCGATCTCCATGAATGTGGAATAATGTGAGTGAATGGAACCCATGTGAATTGTAATTTAATCATGTATGTAACACACCAACTCAGTTCGAGTCGAGGATATCCTGACCTGAACTGGTCAAACCATGCTATTTGGACCCCCAAACCACATAACCCACTTCCTACAACATATGATTTTGTCTACTCCCAATCATATGGGGATCAAATTATTTTTGTGTGGAAATAATCAATCAACCTTGTGTCTATATTTTGTAATGAGGAATCTATCAGGGAGCACTCCTACAAGGCCATCATATTCCATCATAGAATGTCATCATTACTCATAGTATTAGTTTCAGATAATATTTTCAATCTCAATGAAACACTATTAGACATCGCAACCCACCTCTCCTGATCACCAAGACTTCCATAAACTATCCCAACTTGTACCACCGACATACCATGTATCAGACCAAAACACCAACTCCCTTAAAATTACACGTCCTCATTAATCAATTTAATACCTAAATAGAACCCATTGATCCACTATGTTCTATATCCCACATCATTGGGTCATACCTATCACTTATCCACTACATCCCTCACTAAAAATAGCCAATTATATTATTGTTTTCATTTCATTCACACATAATAGTAAATGAGAGGGAAATAAGAAATGGAAGAGAGTGAAAAGAATTTGAACAAAGGACATAAGAGAAATGAAAAAATATTGGGGTCCCATTATTCATTGATCAACCAGTAAAATAAAAAAATAATCAGTTTCGGTTTAAGTACTTTTTTGATCGACAATTAATTGGAAGAATTTTTATGGATTTAAACATGAGAATTTGATAAATTTTAATGAAAATGAAACATGTTGTTAAAGAAAATAAAATTCAAACTTTTAAAACCATGAATAATATGGCTTTAAATACTAAAATAAAAATTTAATTCACATAGTGTGTAATAATATTTAAATAAAATGTTTCTTAATCAGGCTTGAGACATTTGTTGATGAAGATCATCCCTAGTTTCGTCATTGTTGTCGATGAAAATGATTTATTTTTTTATCCAATGTTTTTTTAGCCAGGAAACTGTTCTTGGTCATATTCCTCTCCCATGGGTTCATTAAAAAAAATAGGTAGGTAACCCTATAGAGGAATCATAAAAGAGATTAAATAGATAGGTTCTAGGGCTTCATTACCCCATTAATTTTATATAAAATAAATTTTGATAATTTTCAATTTGAATTTAAAAATCTGTCAATGATGTATAATCCATGGGATCAAAGTTTTAAATGAAACCTACAAAAATATTAGGGTTAATAAAATTGTATGAACAAAATATAGGTTCCAATACCACAATTCAATGTTTTATTAAGGAGAAGTAATCCATTCATCTAAAAAATGAGCCTATAGGCAAAAAATTATATTATTTTTGAATATATTATTTTTTCATCACTATTATGTTCAGAATTCGGTGTCAAAATTTCTTGGGGATAAACACCACCCCTTGAATCAATAAACCCATAAGAATATTTTTATAAGTTCATAAATTATGATAAATTTATTTTTTACCACAAGGGATGGTACCAAGACTCAAACCAAAAAATCATATAATGTCTCTATAGAAAAAAATCAGGTTCACTACAATGAAGTTATTTTTTGATGTTCTCTTCTGGTTGAAATATATGTTATAAACACTTATTATACTCATTAATTTTGGGTTAAAATTATTTAACTAAAAATTCTTGGAAACTAAAATGATAATACTCTTATTGGGAAGAGTATTAAACATGTAAGATGAACAAAATTATTGGGAGAAGAATCCCATAAATTTACTTAAGAGAATATGAAAATAGTTCAAGTATTGAAATAGAGGCCTTCAGTCAAATGATTTTTAAAGATAACCAATACAATATAACACGGGTTTATAAGGAAATTATACATCAGTAACATCATATACTAAAGGACTAAGTAGGATCTTATGAAATCTCTACCGATAAAGGGGATTGTAAAATTAAATTGGTGGATTTTTCACATAATATCGACTCTAAACTTGTAAATAAATATTTGATTATAGTTTTACATATTATTTTAAATATTATTTTTTTACTGATTTCATTTATTATCTAACTCAATGATCATATATTGTGTTATCATAGAAAATTCTTAGTGATGCGCAGATTTCTTCCCATGTATATAACTCTAATATGATTACTTGTTTTGGGAAGATACTTTTGTCAACTCTATATATAATTTTAATGGTGGAATTAAATGAAATATTATGAATGCATTGGATATTTATATATATCAGTATCATATAAATTTCATAGATAAGGGAAACTAATTTCATATAATAAATCATCCCATTATTTTATAACGATTCTTTGATCATTATAAACCTCATACGAAGAAAACTTCGTTTATATTGTTCATAATAACAAATAATGTGATATATTTAGCTTAAATGATTTGTATATTCTCAAAAATAACTATAATATAATTATGTGGGAATATTATAATGTATTTTTAATGATGTTTTCTGGTATCCCCCTTGGCCAGAAATCAGAGTTTTTCATTGAGCTCATACATCACGTTATGAAAATATTGACGAGTTATTATTGAATAGACCTTATTAAATTAGAATAATATAAGAAGAAAATGGAATTTAATTAAATTTCTTTATAAGGATGTGTGAGTCAAATTGTGGTGCCCTTTTTCTATTTGTTAAGAAAAATGATGATAAATTGTATATTTTTTCTCATTATCAGGAGATTACAAAGACAATGATAAAGAGATTGTATATTCTACCTCATATCAATGACCACATTGAACAACTTAATAGGTATCAATACATATCAATGTTTTATTTTTATTCATGATATCATCAACTAAACCTATAAATATATGATATACATATGATATCCTTCTACAAAATATATGTGCATTATAAATTCCTTGTTATGCCTTATAGAATTCCAAATTACATAGATATGTTCTCATATTTGATGAAAAGTGTCCTTATATATCATCTAGATAGTTTTTGGTATCCATTATATAGGAAATTATCATATAATCCATAATAAAAGAAGATAATAAAGCACAATTATGAATTGTTTTAAGGATCCTATGAAAATATAAAATTCATTCTAAAATTATAAAGTGTGAGTTTTGGTTGTAAAATTCATTATTAATGTGTCTTTTAATCCTAATTGTGGGTATATTGGTTTATCCTTAAAAGAGATAGGTGATCTGTGAATTTAATTGACACAAAACAATAATAGAGTGTAGTTTTCGTGGATTGTCTTGATAATATATAAGATTTAATAAAAATTTCTCATTATCACAAAATTAATAACTAATTTAACTCAGAAGGGAGTAAAATTTATCACGAAATAAGAATGTGAAGAATGTTTTAAGAAGATTTAGAATTTTTTGGATACTGATCCTACACTAAAACTATTCTCTAGTGAAGAATAGTTTATGATGTATAATAATCATTTAAAAAAGTGATTGGGTTGTTCTATTTTAAAAAAATAAAAGGTGGTAGCATATTCCTCCCATTAATAAGTAGAACATGTGATAAGTTACTTTATACCTGATCTAGAGTTAATTGTGGTAGTATTTTCAATAATACGTTAAAGACACAATCTATATAGTAGGAATTGTGATATATTTATATATACAAATACTATAAAATATTAAATAATATATTTAGATATAAGATTATAACATTTTCAAATCCGATTGTTAGAAATGATCTAGAATTATTACTGATCATTGAATTACCATCACAGGAAGGAAGAAACTATGGTTACTAATCTCAGAAAAACAGTTTTTGATGTTTCATTAATGATGAAGGTTAAATGGGACATAATATATATGGATATGTAATGAATTAAGATATTAATCATATCGGAATTGATTAAATAATACCATTAAAAATTTATTTTATAAAACATCATATATGTGATGATCAAGAAGGCATAAAAGGATGATATAGATCTATATAATTAGAGGAGAAATATTCCAATGATTAATCATTACCAAAATCAGTTTATAGGATATTTATTATTAAAATGTTCTAAAACCATGATAGAACAAAAGATGGATATTTTTGTTAATTTAGATATATCATCATTATTTATTCATACCAATTGTAAAATTATTTATAGAGATATCAAGGAGAACATTTAGTGAAAAAATGTGATAAATTAGAGAGTATAAATTACAATACATGGTATTACAACATGGTAGTGTTAAACATAAAAATCATAAGTGTATCATAAAACCAATACCATACCTATATGAAAATGGTATAGGAATACCATTTATTTTTTCATAAGTATTCCCAAGACTTCTAAGGGATACATATCTATTTTAGTTGTGGATTATTTCCTTAAAAATTTCAAAAACATCGTTTCTATTTTGGAGGATTCATCACTCAATAAACTATATAATATTTAAACAATGGATATTGGATTACCAATTTCAAATATATATTATTAACACTCAATGATTTCATCATGGGTTCTAATAATTTTCAATAATAATTTTATATTCAATAAAACAGCATCACAATATGAAATTTATAAGGAGACTGTAAATATATAATACACATTTAGGATTTTTTAAATTATTTAAGATCATACATGATGAAATTCAACAATTTTTAAGATCAATAACCACTATTAATTTTTTTTGATATAACCATATTTCCCACTCATGTAATAACATTGAACGTTATGAGGATCTTCATTGTTATATATAATGAAATAAAACATGATGGATAGATGATGGAGACCGAAACATGTTTCTAGTGGATAATTTTAATGAAATTACATGTAATATTTAAACCATTAAAATACATATTAATGAAAAAAATATAATATATTTTTAAAAAATTATAATTACATTATAGAGGATTATATTAAGGGAAAATAAATCCTTCAAATATCTTTATTAATGAGGGTTGTGATATTTGAGATGAAATGAATGTTTATCCCTAAAAACATTGACCTCTACAAGATCATTGATCATATGTGGATTTCACATTATGGGAATTTTTTTAAATCAAACATATCAAAAGTGTATGATGCATCTCACGTGTCTCTATGAAGATGTATATACCTGATCCCTCACATGTAATAAACATATATTTTATAAAATAGGAACATGATCAATATATATAGGAATAAATTATACATATTTTGGACAATATTCATAATGTGCTAAGAATAATATCACCCACTTGTTTAATGTTTTATGGGGAAGTCCTATGTATGAGAATGTGGTATAAAAACCCATATCTCTATTGAGATAATTATACCATAATCTACTTTTATATTTTAAAAAAATAAAGGTTTAAATTTGGGGGGAGGGAATATAATAATATATATAATTTTAGTACGACTTTTACGTTAATAATTTTCATGTGTCAAATAAAATATTATAAGTTAAATATGGGAGAAAATAAACAATTTATTATTAAATTAAGTTAAAATATTATAAAAAAAATTAAATGATCACAATTAAAATATATAAAATTGAGATAATATTATGAATACGAGTGGAATATAATCAGTAGTCAACTGAATGAAAGAAATGTTTGATCAATCTTCCTTGAGATATTCGATCAAGATTAAACCATTATGTCTAAATATAGAATGAATTAAAAAAATTATATAAATATTGAACAAAGGAACTGAATGATTGATTTTAGAGTTGTTTATAAGTAAAAATATAGAAATATAATAGGATAATAATACCATTATTAGAAAATTAAGCATATAGAGTCCTAAAATATATAACATTTTGATATATAGTCATCAAATATAAATTCACTGAATATTAATAGTCATTGAAAATATGTATTAATATTTATAGTGATTATAAATATAGGTCAACATATTATGAAATTTAAAAAGCTATGTATTATAGTGCTATAATTATTTCTTATGAGGATCAGTTTTTTATAATTCTCAAGGAGGTAACATCACTTATATTATCCATTAACCGTCCCTATGAAAAGTGTCAATAAGTGTGGCTTGAATGCAATCATTTATAGGAGAACCTCAAGATTGAAGATATAGAAAAAAAATATCCATGATATCCAATTCCACACATGAAATAACATAGTGTCTTATCTCAATATTATGCAATATATGGAGGTCATGATGTATTATGTAATTAAATTATATTTTGTAATAAATATATTAAATTTATTTTCATAAAAGATCAATGTTTAATTTATTTTATTAAAATTGTTATTATAAATATATTTTTAATAATAATGACTATAATAATAGTGTATGAATAAGTAATTTACATCCATGGGATAAATTAAAGAATGATACAAAAGAAAAAAATAATTATGAATTTTTTTAATTTAAAAATAGTTTTTTTCAATATATATGGTATTATTTATTTAATAATTTAATACCTAATATTTAAAATTTAAATAAAATTGATATATTATTTGAAATTAGGATGTAAAAATTAGGTAAATGAGTTAGTTATATTTTTTATCAAAAAATTCTTCATCTATATTAAATTGAGACTTGAGAGGATATTATAAAATAAGGTAAATGGTTAAAATAAAGGGTGAAGTAAAAAGTTTCTCTAAACCATGCCTTTTATGATATTGGATGAGGGAATACAAGACCAATATTTTTTATAATTAAATTTTTTAGTCACAATATTTAAAATATTAAATTTCATACAAATTAAGGAAATGAGTATTTTTAAGAATGCCTCCCATACTGTTCTGAAAAATTTGAATTATACCACCCATTGAAGGACACACACAAGGATAAGTTAATTAGAATAAACCTTAATAAATTATATTATATTGAATCCATTAAATTGTTTGGAATCCCCTAGTTTCTTCAATATATAGTAGTTCCATCAATTAGAAATGGTTTCTCTATGTAGAACTCTAGTATTTTGTTTTTAATAAAATATATTATATTTTGTTTTCTTTTATTTTCTCTTCCTCATGATTTATGGATATTATATTAAACTATAATATCATTAAAATAAAATATTTATACTTTTTATATAATTATATTAGAGAAATTTCATGGTATTCTTACACATCAATCTATTATAAAAATGTAAATTTAAAGTTTGATTTAAAAACTTATATAAATGATGCTATAAGTTTTTCATCATATATTTTTTATAAAAAAATAATACTAGTGATATATGGTATTATTTTTAAATTTAGGTGGTGTTAATAAATTTTTAATGGTAATGTTAAAAAACAATTCATCATTAAAATATGTACTTTTTATTGATAAATTTATCAGAAACAAATTAATCTATAATTGTTTTCCTAAATAATACTCTTAAACTTCATCTATTAAAAGAATAATATGAAAAAAAATTAAAATATTACCATTATTTTATATATATAGTTTTTTATGTGTCAAACCCTTAAACATTGAAGGATGCTTAAGACTACTGTACAGAATCATGCTTGGATTATATGGAATAATAAACACCTGGTGATTAATATTGACAATGAATGATTAATAAATAGTAAACAAAAAATTATAAATTTATGGTATTAACTAAATAGAATATTAAAATTTATGATATATTTCAATAATTGACCTATTTTTTATATAGGTATTTATATCATTTTTGAGAAAACTGGAATCTAGTTTAAGGGAGTTCCTAACTCTATTTAATTTTATAAAGTTATAATATTTATTCTTTAATATCATTCATCTAGTATTTCAATATTATCTCCATTTGAAAATATCATATTATATTTTCTCTTATGTCTATGAAATATAAATTTATTTATTATAATCACTTACATAAATGATTCTTACATCATAAAGTATAACATTGTAAATTAAAATAATTACTCATTATATTCTTAATTTCTATCTAATATATATATATATATTCATTGAAAAAATATAAAATTTTAATTACTTTAATGTAATTTTTTATTTCCTTCATTATATCTCAAATTATAAATTTTTTATTTAAAATCTAATTAAATATCCATCCCATAAATTTGGGTTACTTCAAACCATTAAATTGGAAAAAAAATTCTTACATCTTATATACCATTTTATTACTTTAATTTCTTTTTGGTTGAATTTAGCTTTATTAAATTTCAAATTACCATTTTTATGTTATTAGCTTAATAATATAATTATTTAGAATTCATCTTTTACCTTTTGAAAATTATTTTGGAAATTAATTAAACCTTTTTCGTGATAGTGTTGAAAAATATATTTAGAAACCCATCTTATGATTTATCTTCTACATCATATAATTCATAGGAAGATCCATAATATATGAAAACAATATTTGAAATTCTTTATATATCACCATTTAAGTTTTCCTATTATATGTATATTCTTAATGATTGATTTTTTTCTATTATCTAATGCAATTTCTGAAAAACTATTATATGATACCGTATGAAATTATTATATAACCCACTTTATTCCAATGTTTTAATAAATTTTTTATTTTAATGGATGTGTGATTTATTTATTATGGAATAAATATGTACGGATAAATTATTTTGTTATAGATTGTATCAAAAATTATATATCCCCTCAATCCATTTGGAATATTCTATTATTCATGAAATTATATTTTAGGGGACTTTGAGGCTATAAATATCCACTATATTGTGAAACATAAGTGATAATAATAATATAATATACAGTGGGAAATGTTGTTCAATTATTTTATGATCGTATTTTAGGATTCCCTTGATATATATTCATATTTTCTACATTAAATCTTATTCTCTTTTCTAATTTTATATCACTACAATTTATTATATTTTTTAAATTTTTCACATCCTTATTTTTTGGTATATGATCTGATTTTATAATCACCATTGTATGGTTATAAAATTATATATGTATCTTTACAATTATGTTATCATTCCCCATAATCATTCATTATTATTTGATGATTTGATTTAATTAATCATTGCATTTATTTCATGTTCATTTTTAACTAATTTTTATGGATTATTATTAAATCATCCATGACTTAGTGTCGTTTTACTACTTATTGGGCTAGCTCACCCTTCTTTTTCTATGATTTCCATGGTACTTCTTATTCCACAATATATCTGTGACAAATTAAATTGTGAGTAATTTTACATAATAATTATACAATGAATTATGAAATAAAAATAAAATAAATATAACCCCCATGGAAACTAAAACATTTTGTTCTGGTAGACTGATTTAATCCTTTTTATTAATTTTCAATCCTATAAAATTATGTAAACTATTTGTATGTCACATCTCGGTTATCATATTATATTTCAAAAGTATTTACATAATATAACTACCTTTATATAATGGGTTAAATTATGGTATATTGGATCATATTATGGTCTAAAACATTTTTAATAATGTACAACGGACGGTTCATGTATGAAAACTTTTCATCGATGATTCCATTTGTGGTGTCAAGTCAAAGTATACAGGGAACTATAAATCAATAAAGATTGTTTAGAATGATCATTAACATAATAAAAATAATTTTGAATATTAATGTTTAATTTTCATTTTTTTAAATGAGAAGGTTTTGAGGACCATAAAAAATTAACACATATTGAACTAATAATGCTTTTGATAATATTTTTCTTGATTTTTATCAAGAGTAAAGAAGTCAATATGTAGAATCAGAAGGACATTACATGTTACAGTAAACCAAACTATGTAGAAGTCAATATGGTTGAAATTAAAAAATAAACACTTATATATAATCATGTGATATCATGATCTCATTTTATTGGTTTTAAAGTCAATGTTTTACCCTAGAAACCATGTCATTTTGGAGTACATTCATTCTATGGTTGTTTATAACCTTTCAAATTTATTATTTGTATCCAATTATGTTTTATGATTTTATGTGATAATCATGTGAGATATACTTTAATAAATATGGACACATTGTGTGACCCATTAATGGATAAAACACATGGAACAAGATTAAAAATATCTTAGAATTATTTATTCATCAATAAAGAGATTATATATTTATTATTTTTAAAAATTAGTTATCATTCAAAAAAAAATTTTGGACAACATATACATAAAGGAATCCTTACGTGACTAACAAAAAATGCTTTTTTGTAGGAAATTGAATTGTGGGGTGGAAAATATAGACAAAGATGAACATTTTTCCCATTTTAGCTTAAATGTAATGGAAAACCCTTCTCTATTTATGTTTAAATAATAAATTTGTATTTTATAATATAGGGAATAAATTCCAAATAATTAGTCTAAATATTTACAAAAATTAATGATAATAGATATAATAAGTGGGAATGATAATTGGTCTTTGAAATGAACCAAAGAAAATATAATCACAATCTATATGTTAGTAGCCTATAGTATGCATTAATTTTTCCATGGTTATTATATTTAGATATATCCCATTTAATGAATCAATTAAATCCATCTTTTTGTTAGAGACTGTTACCTAAAACCTATAATATTACATATTGCTGGCTACTATAATATGTATATAGTTTTATTTATATTTTTTTATTTATATAACATATTGTTCCTTGATCAGAATGTAATATTTTATAATATCCATAGAATATTTATCTTATTTAAAGGTTATATCATCCTTAAACTATAATTAAAACCATGTGATATCATGATAATATTCCTAAAATATGTGTAATGGTTGAGAGACATCATTATACAGATTAATGATGATGTATTTCCATTTATTTTTGAAGGATCATATTAATTTTGGACTTCTTCACATGATTCACTCAAATTGGTATGTCTATGATAAGGCAACATGAGAAAAAACATTCTAATTATAAGTCATCGTGATTTATGTGAAATTGGATGTTTTTTCTAGGACCATGTTAATTGTACATAGGATCTATGTCATTATAAATTTATATTATGAATCATGTATATATATTAAAGATGAAAATCCAAAAAATGTATGATCATGGTGAAATTGAATATTCATGTGTGTAATGAGTTGACTGATATTACTTAAATGGAGAAGTGACATAATTTCCCTTTTATGTTAGGAAAAAAAATTTGCAGCCTATTGATTCAAAGGAATGTTCTCAAAAAAAATCCATATCCATAACGACACTAAGAATGTTTATTTTTGGATATTCAAGGTATGATAGATTTTAATTTAATAGTTATTACATATTTAAAAATATATCTTGATATGATACATAAAGAATATGGTACTATATTTAGTATCATAATTTCAAGGTATGATGTCCATATTTTTTGACAGAGTTATCTCTTTCTCTTTGGAGTTCATTTTTTTTACTAGACACCACTCGAAATGTTTGAGTTATGGATAATGATAATGATAAAGGTATCTAGAGGTCTACATACTAAATGTATTTGGATCCTCATTAGATTAAACTAAAAGTATGTCATAAAATAAAAAAAATCTATATTTTTAGGGATGTTCAAAATAGAGTTATATAAATTTAATTCAAATAAAAATAAATTAAAGATCAAAATAAATGAGTAATTTTTATATCTGAGGGAATTTAAAATTCCTAAAATATTTCATGTATTAATTAATTTTATAATATCAAATGACAAGAATTATTTTACGGTTTTCTATTTCATAAATTTATGTGAAGAGCTTAAGTTGAGTTATTTTTTCACGGGATATATTTTTTATCATAGAAGATAATTTTTTTTATTTTATGATGTGATATAAAATTAAAAATTTTCATAAATTAATATTAATTAATATTAATTAATATAAGATGTTATATGGGTTTTTTTATTTATTTTTGGAATATTAATAGGGCCTTTTGTGCAATTTTGTATCATAACCAAAATGTAACAGAAAATTATGTCACAAATTTACTTTTTAGAATTTAAATTAATTGATTCTAATATCAAGGGTGAGTGAAATAATTTATATATTTATCCCCATATTCTTTAATGTAGGTAAATTATCAATGGATATTTTTCTATAAGATAATTAATAGAAATTATAAAATATTTAAGTTATTGATGCTAGATATGAATATATTAATAAGGATTTCTTAGGGGTTTTCATCACATATTGATATCACTGGAGGATCTACACTTAGATTTCTTGAATCAATAGAAATATTAATGATAATAAGATATTAAATCATAGATATCAATGAAGAGTGGGAATCGAATTAAAAACATATAATTATGAAATTTTTTAATTTAATGATTAATTGGAAAATGTAATATAGGGAATTATTAAATTTTTTTATTTGCACATTTTTATTGTAAATAATATTATTTATTAACAAAAATAATAATAAAAAATCACCGTCCAGGCTTCGGTTGGGCCATGACCCTTTATATAGAATCATTAGGAAAATAATTAATTTATAATTAATTTATTGATTTAAATTTATAAAATTATTTATAACAGTCATGGTTTAAATATAATGGTTGATAAAATGTATAAATTAATGCATTTATGGATTAAAATGATAAAAATAAAAAATAACAGCAACTAAATTGCTAAATGGGAACATAAAAGGGTGAGGAGTACATGCCATGTGTGAACGTTGTCTTTCCATGCACTAGACACTTGACCCCACTATTATTCAAGACGCACATACAGAGACACACACAAACTCATACACATATATATACATACTAATGTGAGTTTGTGTGTGTGTTTGTGTGTGTGATTGGATACATTGACATGCCACATTAGGTAACTGACCCAACCTAACCATGATGGTCAATTTAAAGAAAGATAAACTAAATATGAAATGTAGTGGAAGATTCCCACCCCTACTATATTTTATTTTTAATTAAATATATATAATTCCTAAATTATTTTATAAAAAATTATTATTTTAAAAGGGAATATCATGTACTATAAGTATAAAATAAATGCATCTAAATTAATTTAATAGATCTAATTTAATTAAATCAGTCCAATAAAATGATTATATAATTATATTATATTATTCTTCATAATTTTAATTGAATTGTGAATGACAATGAGATGAAATGTCATATAAATGTTTTTTAATTAATTCAATTTTAGTTTTGTAATTTTATGATTTAAATTTTTTAATAACAAATTAGAAATTAATTTCGATAATATGTGTATCTACACTCCGTCTTTTATAATATAAAGACCCGAATGTACATAATTTAGTAAATGAAACTCCTCAACCTTGTTACCCTCAATTTTTTACGAGTATCATTATAAAGTATTGATTTTCTATTTAGGGGAGTTATTACATGTTTTATAACATGATTAATCCAAGAAAATTGACCATCTAGAGAATGGTCGATGTTACAACACATGTTGATAAAAAATAATGGAGATTTCACATATGGTGTAGGTTTTTTATAACTTCTTAATAATTCGAGGAGTATATAAAAATCTCTTGATTACTTCAGTTCTTATTTTAACTTTTCGTGGTTGATAATTAATTTATAGAACATCCTATATTAAGAATAATTATAATGAATTTTTAGAGAAAACTATACTATTTAACATATGATTAATTTTACTGTTCATGGTTGATTATTTATCTAATTTCAAACATATAATATGAATCAACACTACTATAGAAAAAATATTTATTTTGAAAAATAAAAAAATCATTGAAATATTTTCTCGTAACCTAAATTCATCATTTTAGTTGGATGGAATCTGTAGACTGAAGGGATTTCATAGCCACAATCATGAATTATTAGTTCTATATGGGTGTTTTAAAATGATTCAAGGGTTTTATTAAGAACATTAACACCAATAATATATTCAATAGTATACTTTATGTAATTTGGATATAAGTGTTGAGTAAATCTTGGTCTATAAATTATGTATTAGGGAGAGATCTAAACCTATTAAGGACCTATGTACTAATATATATTCTTTGAGTAAATCATACCCAATTACATTTGTGATACTTCATGTTTATATATTTTACTAGAAGATGTAAAATATCGATACTTTACTACTATAATATCTATGTTAGTGAATTTTTATAATCTGATTTTTAGGGTTATTGGGATTTGATAAAATACTTTCATATCCAAAAATTTATTCAATAAATAATTTCAAGAAGAAATCAGGATAAATTAATATAATTACACTGTTGTTTTTTAAAAACAAAATATTTTGAATGTAACTACACAAATCCATTAGAATTATTGATGATTCTAGATAAAGAGAATTCTATTATTGGTGTAGATTTCAAAGAGTGGAACATTTGTTTGTATATAGTACAATGAAAAAAATAGAAAACTGTTTGTTTATTGAGACACATCATAGATATAATATCGGTAAGATGTATGTATATAAGAAACACCCAGTGGATAAATGAAATTTATATTATATCATGTTTTAAATATTTTCATGTGGGATTAAAATGTATTATGAGAATTAGGATAGATATTCAACATTATCAAATCATTGGGGATCTATCTTGATATGTTAAGTAAATAATAAAATGAAATATTTAATATGTTAATCACTATTATGTTACTTGAACAAATAAATTCATTTCCTCATGTACTCAAGATGATTATGTATATTTAACAGTTAGAAATATTAGGATTTAACCAAGATAAATTACTTCTTGAAATTATCCAAATTTTATCTCTACTCCCCATTTTCCATAATTTTAATAATAAATATAAATTGGGTAATATGTTTGAAAGGGTCCAATATCTACTGGCTTTGGATAATCTAGATAACAAAGGATTCTTTATAGGATAGATCATAGTTCTTTTTAAGAGAATGACAATGTTAAATGTAGAATTTTCAATTCTATATTAAAATCCAACGGATTATTTTCATCACCATACTGAGAATAAAATATTTTAAGTGAAATTAGTAAATAAGATATTTTCTTCATTAAATATTTAATGAATTTCAATTTTTAAAATCACTTAAATGATATGATGAATAAAAAAGGGGGATATTATACATAATGTATAATTTTTATTGAATATATTATTATTTTCCCATATCTTTTGTATTATATATAAATTATTACTTACACATTTCTATCCAGTTATTGTAAAAAAAGATGTTTTTGAAGATTTATATCGGTGTGGTACATTTTTATGTCATTAATTGTAACACCCCAGGTATTTATAGAATAATACGTTTTCATTTATATTAATATTTAGGAATATGATATTTTTTTATATTAAAAGGGATTCTTTTTTCCATAGCATACTCAACATGGAATAATGGGTTTCTTTTAAATATTATGATGCACAAAACATTGAGTTATACCAAAAAATAATATAATAATATTTTTCTTTTAAATGGTAGTTAGCGCCTAGAAATTGTATCAGTGGGAATGAATAGAACATATTAAGATATGATTATACATTTTTTGAAATGTATTTACATTTATCCGATAAATTTAGGATTCTTCAAATAAGAACCAATCTGATTTTAAGCACGAAATACTATAATATTTTTAATAGGACGTTTTACCTCCTTTTGATAGAGAACACATTTTAAATCTAGTTTTTTTACTATTATATTTCCTATTGAAAAAAAATGACCTTTTTATTTTGAATTTCCACATCAAAATTTACTTTGGATAAATATTTGGTAACATTCTGATAATGTTAAATTTTTAATGAATAGTAAAAAGTACTGCATTTTAAGTCAAAACTGCCTTTTTATCTAATTTATATATAGATTGATTATTATTTCAATTAAATTGAATGTTTAATTAGATTATATTTTTATAATTAAATCAACTTTCGGTCATTGGATGAAATTTCACTCTGAAATTGGACATAAACACATGTCAATATTTTTTTAGTTTTTAATTCATAAAAACACGCTTTTTAGTTTTGAAAACGGAAATTAAATTTAAATTTATTATTTCAACTTCTATTTTTTTTAATTTGGGAAAATGGATTCCATATTTTGAATTGGGGGGTCCATATTGTTTAAAAAGGTACCATTTTATTTTTATACATTATGAATAGTAAGTTTAGTAATTATTTTCTTTATCATGGTTAAAGGATAAATTTTGTAAATAAGGGTAAAACGTAATAATATAATAATATAAAACTATGCTAACATGTGTCCTAATCTTATTGGAAGATATATATCTGACAATGGGCATACGTGGGTCGACTGTGGGACCCCAAATAGCCACCATAATTAGAAAATGACATTTAAAAGAAATAATTTAGTGTAATGAGAAATATAACATCGACATGTATATTTTAGTAAAAAAAGTTATAGGGGGTTAGATTAGTGATATTTTCAATAATAAATATTAATTAGAAATGTAAAAATATTTTCTATATCATGTTATTTTATTTAAAATTATTAGACATCATATCAATAAATATATGTATGACACAATGATAATGTAGTGATTATCTTATTAATGAATGATTTAAATAAAAGAGATTATAAATATTAAAATAAATTTATTTTAAAACATTTTATTCCTTACTAAAATTTTATGTATGATTATGACTTGTTATAATCTAATTAATAATTATCTTTCTAAATAATCAAGTTGTTATGTATTTCTAAAAATACATGATATGAAAACTATAAAAATTAACATAAACGGGATTTTTAAACAAATACTATTTTATAAAATGATTTAATATTCCTAAAAACTAATATTAAGCCAAATTACTTATATAATGTTTAAAATGTAATTATTGAACCATTTTAGGTTCTATTTTCATTTTACAGTAACTATATTGCTCATATAGTATGAGTATACATGAAGACATGGTAAGAGTCAGATTAGTTAATTAAGGGTTAAGATAAAATATAAGGTTAAATTGTTTACCTATACATGTCTAAAAGCTATTGCTTGAGTGTTTTTGCAACCCAAAATATTATTATATTGGAAATAAATAACTTTGGGACCATTTGAAACCGAAAATCATTTTGTAATAAAATAATACTTTCAAACATTCCAAAAGTGCCCCTCCTCCCTCTTATAACATGGAATCAACCCTACCCATTTAATAACACTTCTCATGCACCTCAACTCAACCAAAATACAGACAAATAATCTCCTATAATCCCAATATTCCCCCGTTATGCCTTACCTTATGCAGAAGGAAATTCAAGAAAACCTTTTGGCTAAAATCAAAGTGAGTTACATGTTTTAAGAGGTATCATCTTCTCTAAAGATCCATTCCATTATTTTACTTATTCACTCCCGATTATATTAGTTTACTTTCATTAAAAAACAAAACCAATATCCTATATATACTACTATTTTGTTATGTGAAGGACTCAAACAACAAATACACACACCTCAATCTAATGATTACGAACATACTGTTTTTGTGTAAGGTGAACTACTACCTCACGAAACGATGATTGTTAAATTACCTCCGACTACCACTCATGGTGGTCATTATGATGGAACTATATTTATATATAATATATATTATATTTATATTTTCTCTATTCTTCTGATTTTTTATATAAATCATACCTTTATGCTTTCCATAATGTGTAAATATGATAATTTCATTTGAGGAAGTGCAGACTACAGCCCCCTCAAAGTGATACGACTCGTTTATGACATACATAGAATGTATAAAGGATGGAGTTAATTAAAGTAAGTAACTTATATAAAATATTATATTATACTAGAATTATATTATACCTATGTATCATTTAGTTTTTATTCCTTTAAATATGAAATATAAAAGAAAATAGTGTTCATGCGTACGTACAACTTACCATCTCCATGAATGGTAGAGTTCATTTATTTTATCCAAATGTTATGGAATAATATAAATATACATATATAAGGTATATATATGATATTTAAATAATTAATACTATTCATTATATAATTTAATTTTGACACATGGACAATTTTAAATTATAAAAAGTTCATTTTGGACTCAAGTACCCAATATCGATAAATTTACTGATATTAACTTAAATAAATATGTAATGTTTATAACATGGTAATAAGTGAATAAAGGGAATAATAAACTTGAAATTTTTTCATAAGAAATTATAAATTAACTTAATTTAATTATTCATTATGAAAAAGTAACATACATGATGAGTCAGACTTAAGGTAAGGGAACTTGTTAACCCAAATTCCAATTTTTTGGTTGATCTTTTTCTTCTTGTTTATGTCATTATATGATTATGTGAGAAATGAATTTTTATATATTATATTTTATTTATAATTTATTTATGTGTTCTTATAGTTAATATTCATAATCTATCTATTATATTTACAAAATGATATTTTTAAGAGACTTCATCTAAATCTTCTTTCATTGAGGCATATTTTTGGTTTATACATGACCATATTTTATAAGGTGTATAAATAAACACTTTTTCTTTTAATTTAATTAAATGGTTTTAAAAATGAATATTTTATTTTAATAATAATTTTACTAAATGACCAAGGGAATTTTTCTTTTTAACGTATGAAGTGACAACGACCGTTCCTCTACAGTGAGCATTAGTTGATATTTCACTTCCTTTACATGTCGTAATGTTTTTAAAAGGAAAATAAGTACCATATACTATTTTTACATATTTTGGTATTGAAAATGATTTTTATAAATCCTTGATTATGTCAATATTCTGAAATGATATATTATTATTTCAATGGGGAAATGTTATCTTTCCTTATGATTTTTTAATGTGTTATGATTATGTAACGGTTCCTGGGAATTGTTTATGTATATAGGTGGTTTCATGATAAACTGAGGGCGGGTGAGCCCGAGATATCTCTCCAATGCATTGGGTAACATGATTGAGTTAAATGTTAATGTTTCTTCTAATATATTTAGATAATATACCGTGGTTGGTTATCCAAACGTAACTCCCTATGTGGTTGTGAAAGATACAATGTAAGTATGTTTTGGATACAAAAAATTACCATTATGATTTATGATTTCTTTTTTTTTCATATATCTTATGATTTCATGTGGTATGTTAAGGACCTTCAATTTCATGATTCAAAATATATATTTCATTGATTGCATGTATTGATGAAATAATGTTTTATTTCTTTATTTTATAAACCTTACTATGTTTTTTATGATCATCCCAAGGTTTTGAAATTCCTTTTCACAGTTTATATGGAAGGGTAAGAGAAAGGACTAACTCAAGAAGACTTATATCAAGAAGATAATTCTAGTTTTATTTTAAGGTGTTTATTTTTTTGAAGAAAATAGATAAAGTATAAGTTTCTACGATGTATTATTTAATATATAATGTAATAGTTATGGATTAATTCTCTAAAACTCTAAACCTAAAAGGTCCTCAATCTGAATTCTTGACTTATCACAATATTAAGTAATGTATAATGATGGGGCCTTATAGTTCGTATCATAGGGAGGTTTAGATAACTTTAGGAGTTATAATATTTTTAATAGAATATTGATAATAATTTTTTACTTTATAGTAAAATTAAAATGACATATCATTTGAAGATTACAATGATTATTCATCTAATATATGTTTTTTCAGAATGGTTTTCCATAGAGGAGACATGGATGTTTTTATGGGAGGGAATACATAGGGAAATAACATTCGAACTCCACATCCTAAGATGGCTGGAATCGGAATCGAATAGTTTGATACTGTGATTGTTGAGTTGACTCAAGTGATAAATGGTGGTTGTGTTTATAGAAGATTTTTTATTATATTCTAAAAGTTACAAGGAATATGAAAGTTACAAAAGGTCTATTTTGAAAACTATAAAATAAAATAAAATATATTGAATGTTTAGTAAGAGTGAATTTTGGTTGCAAAATATTTCTTTACATGGTCATATTGTTTCTAAATATTGAATAATTGTTGATCCTGCTAAAACAAAATTTATTAAAGAATGGCCAAGACCAACAAATATTACCGAGATCTGTAGTTTTCATGGATTAGGAGGTTATTACTAAAGGATTATTAAAATCATTCATGGTTACCTATCCCACTGACTATGTAAACTTGAAAAGGTGTTAACTTCATATGGAAAAAGTATGTGATGAATGTTTTCATGATTTGAAAAGATGGTTGGTGAATGACCCAGTTTTGGAACTACCTAACAGAAATGGTGAATTTGTTATCTATAGTGATTCTTCATTTAAAGGACTTGGTTGTGCCCTTATGAAAAATGATTATGTAATTTCATATTCATTAAATCAGTTGAAACCTCCTGAGTTAAATTACACAACACATGATTTGGAATTAGCTAAATTTTTACGCCTTAAAAATTTTGATGAATTATTTGTATGGTGTAATGTGTGAAATATATATTGATCACAAAATAGTGAAGTATATATGCACATAGAAATAATTATACATGAGGTATATGAGATGGCTATAATTATTCAAGGATTATTATTACTCGATCTGTTACCATCAAGGAAAGGAAAGTAGATTGGATGATACTTTGAGTTGTAAGAGTAATGCTACATTAACCACACTACATTTCGAATGAGATCCTTTGTTTTTTTATTTTTAAAATTTGGGATTGAAATTTTTCAGTGAAGGGATTTCCTCTGTTTTGTTCTTGGTGCATGTGAAATTGTCTCTAACAGAGAGAATAAAGCATGCTCAGAAAGTGGACAGTGATTTGTAAAAAAGGTAGAATTTGTTCAGAAGGGTATGTTACCTCAATTTAACGTTGATAAAGATTGTGTTTTGAGTTTTGGATAGAGTTTATGTGTGCCTTATGATTCATAGTTGAAGTAAGAGTTGTTATGTGAAGATCATAGTTTTCATTTTTCAGTTCATCCTAGTAGTACTAAGATGTACAATGATTTTAGGGAGTATTACTAGAAAGACAAAATGAAAAGAGATATTGCAAACTTTACCATGAGATGTTTGATTTATCAACTGGTTAAAGATGAACATCAGTTACTGAAAGGGATGCTTCATCCTTTTCAAATTCTAGAGAGTAAATGAGAAAATGTGTCCATGGATTTAGTAGTGGGATTAACCATGATTGTCAAGGTAACAATGAAATTGTCGTTATTGTTGATTTATTGACTAAATCTACTCATTTTCATCCAATTTGTTATACTCTATCTCTAGATCATATTTCTTGATTTTATATTAATGAGATAGTCAGGTTTTATGGAGTTCTCCTCCCTATTGTATCAGATCGGGATCCTAGGTTCACTTCTAACTTTTAGAAGGTCCATCAAAAGTCATTTAGAACTAAATTAAATTTCAGAAAAACTTTTCATCATCAATTAGATGGATAGTCAAAATGATCAATTCAGATATTCGAAGATATTATATGTGCTTATTCAATGGATTACCAGGGATGTTTGGACCTACATCTTTCTTTGGTTAAGTTTTCTTATAATAACAAGTTCCATTCCATTATATTGATGGCACTACATGAAGCATTATATAGAAATAAGCGTTGAACTATAGCTTTTTGGGATGAAGTAGGTGAAAGGATTTTGATGGGACCAGAATTGGTAGAAAATAAGGATAAAAAATTTTAGTTGATTCAGAAGCACATGATAACAACTTAGAGCAGGCATAAGAGTTATGCAGATAACCAGTGGAATGATCTTTCTCTCAAGGTAGGTGATCATTACATTCTCAATGTTTCTCCATAGAATGGTGTGATCTGATTTGGTAAGAATGGAAAGTAGAGTCCGAGGATCATTGAACCCTATGAAATATGGGAAAAATTTGGATTAGTTGCCTAAATATTGGAATTACCTCCAATTTTATCCCAGTTACACAGTTTGTTTCCTATTTCAATGTTGAGAAAGTATATTCCTGATCCATCTCATGTTTTGATTCCAGAGGTAGTTCAGTTAGAAGAGAATCTCTATTATGATGAACAACGAGTCCAAATTCTTGACATAATAGAGAAAGTGTTGTGGAATAAGATAATTAATTATGTGAAGGTTTTCTAGAAAACCCATATCTTTGATGAGGCAACATGGTAATATGAAAAATATATGAGGGATAAATACCCCCACTTATTTGATAAGTGAATAGAATTACAGTGATGAAATTCCTAAAAGGAGGGAAGGATGTAACACCCCATGTATTTATATAATATTACATTATAATTTATATTTATATTTATGAATACGATATTATTTTTACATTAAAATTGATTCTTTGTTCTATAGCATACTCAACACACAACAACATGTTTCTTTGATATATTACACTGCACACAATTCATGTTATACCGAAAATAATATAATATTATTATTATTTTAAATGGTAGTTTGCACCTAACTGTTATACTAGAAGGAAGGAACCGAACTAAATAAAATATGATTATACATTTTTTTTAAATGTCCTTACATTTATTCTTTAAATTTTAGAGGATTAAAACAAGAACAAATCTGATTTTAATCATGAAGTACTCTAATATTTTTAAAAATTCATTTTACCACATTTTGATGGAGAACCCTTTGTAAAAACAATTTTTGTCACATTAATATGATCCATTATGAAAAATAAACTTCTTCTTTAGAATAGGGACATCAAAATTTATCTTGTATAAACATTTGGTAATTTTCTAATAAAGTTCATTTTTAATGAATAGTAAAAAATACCACATTTTATGTCAAAACTGCCTTTTCATCTAATTTATTTATATAGTTATATTATTAATTTAATTATTTTTAAAGTGTAATTGGATTATTTTTGGATCATTTAATCCTATTTTGGTCAATGGAAGTAATTTCACATAGAAATTGGACATAAACACATATCAATCTTTTGGTAGTTTTTACTTCATAGAAACACACTTTTTGTTTTGACCAAATGAATTAAATTTAAATTAATTTCATAAACATATATATTTTGAATTTGGATAAATGGATTCCATATTTGGAATCATGAGATCAAAATTTTGTAAAAAGGAACATTTAATTTTTAGACATTATGAATATTAACATTAGTAATTATTTTATTTACCATTGTTAAAGGATAAATTTGGTAAATAAGGGTAAAAAATAATTTTATAATAAAATAAAACAACCCAAACATGTGTCCTAATCCTATTATAAGAGATATTTCCAATAGTGTGCATCATTGGGTCAATTTTGAGACCCCATGGTGCCACATTGACGTTTAAATGTCATTTTATAAGAAATGATTTAATATAAAGAGAAATATAACATTAAAAAATATCTTTTAGTAAAACAATTTGTATATGGGGTTATATAATTGATAATTTCAACTATAAATAGTCATTATCAGTAAAAAAATATTTCCTACATCATGGTATTTTATTTATAATTTTTAGACATCAAATAATTAAAATATATTTGACACAATGATAATGTAGTTATTACCTTATTAATGAATGATTTAAATAAATGAGATTATAAATATAAAAATATATTTTTTATAAATTTTTTATGCCATTAACGAATTTTATGGATGAGTGTGAATTTTTATATTTGAATTAATAATGTTTTTTTCGAAATAATCAATTTTTTATGGATTTTTTAAAAAATCATCATATAAAGATTATTAAACATGACATGAATTAGTTTTTAAAATAAATACAATTTTATAAAATTATATAATAGTCCTAAAATTATAATATTCAGACAAATGACTGATTTAATGTTGAAATTTTCATTATTGAAGTAGTTGAGGTTTGATTTTATTGGAATTTTATAGAAACTTCATTATCCATATAGTATGAATATACATGAAGACATGGTAAGAGTGAAATTAGTTAATAAGGGTTAAAGCTAAAAGATAACTTTAAATTTGCAACATAAACATATCTAAAACCTATTGGTTAAGAGTTTTTTGACCCAAAAGAAACTTATATTTGAATTAAATGAATTTTCGATATTTGAAACAGTAAATAATTTTATAATAAAATAATATTTTCAAACATTCCTAAAGTGACCCTCCACCCTCTTATAAAAGAGAATCACCTGTGACCATTTATCACAAATCTCAATCCCCTTGGCTTGTCTAAACTCTACCCAAATATGCTCCCAAAATCCCTATATTACTCCTAGAATTATTACCTTTAGATGATAACAATTCATGAAATCCTTTTGGCTTAAATCAAAGGTAGTTACATGTTTTAAGAGGTATTGTCTTCTCTAATGTTCCTTTCCATTATTTTACATCATCACACACTATTATATTCTTATTCCTTGATTACAAACCTATGAAAATATCCTCAATATAATTTTATTTTGATATGTAAAGGATTCTAACTACACTTACTCACACCTCCATCTAATTGATATGAATATACTGTTTCAGTGTACGACACACTACTACCTCACGAAATGATGATTTTTCAATTATCTATTAACAACTCTCATGGTGGAAATTATGATGGAACTATATTTATATATGATATATATTAAATTTATATTCTCTTTATTCTTCTGATTTTTTTAAATCATAACTTTATTCTTTCCATAATGTGTAAATACGATTATTTCATTTGGGGAAGTGCGGACTACCACCCCCTCAAAGTGATATGACTCATTCGTTCCATACCTTGGACGCATAAATGATGGAGTTAATGAACATATATAATGTATATAAAATATTATATTATATTGTAATTATAATATACCTATGTACCATTTAGTTTTCATTCCTTTTAATATGAAAAGGAAATTAAAGTAGTGTTAGTGCCTACATAGGGCTTACCGTCTCCATGAATAGTGGATATCATTTATAATCTTCAATTTTTTTGAAATATTATAAATACATATATATTAATGATATATATGATATTTAAATCACTAATACCATTCAAGATATAAATTAATTTGGACCACGTGAAAAATATGTAATTTTAACAAGTTCATTTTTGACTCAAGTACCAAATATCGACAAAACTACTGATATTAACTTTAATAATTATGTAATGTTTATAACATTGTAAAAAGTGATATAAAATGAATAATAAACATGAAAAATGTTATGAAGAATTTATAAATTAAATTGTGTTTCTTATTTAGGGACAACAAGTAACATAGCTAATGTGCCGTACACAAGGTAAGGGAACTACTTATCCCAAATTCCATTCTTTGGGTTGATCTTGTACTTATTGTTTTTGTCGTGCTATGATTATGTGAGAAATTAATTTTGAAATATTATCTTGTATTTATATGTGATTGATGTGTTCTTATAGGGAATACACATAATAGACCTATTGTAATTACAAAATAATATTTTTAAGGGAGTTCATCTCAATCTACTTTCATTAAGATGTATTTTTGGTATATAGATAACCTTCTTTTATAGAGAGTTTAATTATACCTTTTTTCTTTTTAATTCATTCAACAGTTTTCAAAAGTAATCTTATGTTTTACAAAGTGTCTTACTAATAGACAAAGGAAATTTTTCTTTTTAACGTACATGGTGACGATGACCTTTCCACCACTATGAGCATTACCTGATATTTGGTTTCCTTAACAAGCCATAATTTTTTAAAAAGGAGAATAAATAAAATATACTATTTTTAAATATTTTGCTATTGAAAATGGTTTTTAGGAATCCATGATTATGTTAATATTTTTAAATGATGTATTGTGATTGCAATTTGGAAATATTATCTTTCCTTTATTATTGTTTTATATATTATGATAATGTTATGGTTCTTGGGAATTGTTTGAATATATGAGTTGTTCTATGATAAATTGAGGGTGGGTGAGACTGAGATATCTCTCTAATATATTGGGTAACATGAAGGAATTAAATGTTAATTTTTCTCCTAATATATTTAGGTAATATATTGTGATGGTTATTCCAAACTGAACTCTCTATGTGGTTGCGAAATCTACAATGTAAGAATGTTATATATTCCACAATTTTCCTTTATGATTTATTATTTCTATGTGTTTTTCATAAATATAATGATTTTATGAGATATGATAAAGAGATTATGTTTTATTATTGAAAGGTATTACTTCATTGATTTCATGTATTGATGGACTAATGTTTTCATTTATTAATTTATAACAATTACTTATCTTTTTATTATTATCCCATGTTTTTGAAAATTTTATTCACATGGTATAAGGAAGGGTAAGAGAAAATAAGATATCAAGAAGATTTCTATCATGAAAATAATTCTTTTATTATTTTTTGGAGTTTTCGTTTCATGAAATTTTTTGATATACTAGATGTTTCTACTTTTTAATATTTCAGATATATTGTAATAATTATGGCCTAATTCTCTAAAACTCTAAACCTAAAAAGATTCTCAATGTGAATTCTTGACGTATCTCAATATGAATTAATGTTTAAGGCTTGTGAAATATATTAATGGTTTTAATAATTCTAATGTTGATGTACTAGATTTATATACAAACCTATAAATTTCAATCTCACACCCCTCAGTCTTTAGTATTCATTTTTTTTATTATTTTAAATATTATATTTTTTCATGTTTCAAAAGTTTGAGGTTCATAAATAGAACAAATGTGGTGGTAAAACACAAAACATAGTTAGTTCCTAGTTAGTTATAACCATAGAAACAAACCTTGTGGGGTTGAATGGCCTTTCAAGTGTTATTTATAGGTTTAGCAAATGGTTACCCAAAATTTGTGGCCATGCATGCTACGTAAGATATGAATACATAGTTTTTTCATAGTTTAAATACTTTTATAATAACCATGATATTTATTCATATATTTGATGAGTTATTTTTGGTGTCTAGTGAAGGGTTTTCACATGTTATACTAAACAATAATTCTAATCCTTCTATATTTCCTATAAATAATGTTTTGAAGTTGCTATTTTTTCCAAACTAAATTTATCTACTCAATTATCTTCTCCTAGCCTATTCAAATGCAGCATAATCTCCTATATGTCCTATATCTCCTCCTCAAATATCCCATTATTTATCTTTAATAAGTTTTTACTAATTAATAAATGGAATAAAAATATAAATTTACTTTCATTTTCTTCTTCTTTATTTCTTTTACTTTAATCTTTTTTTATGTACTAAATTTCTCTATATGGACATGGTGTATAGATTCGTGTCTAGGTTTGGTATAAAAATTAAATTTAATATCTATTAGGGTTTGTAGGAAAACCAATCCCACTATCCTATTAGTATTTGATGAAGTCGATATGGTTTTAATAAATTTGAAGTATGTGTTTATACCAAATTATCTTTCCCTTTCAATAGTCATCATGATTGAGTTTTATAGAGGTTTTTACAACTAAATTATGAATTAAAAAAATTATTGGGGGATTATTTATACTTTTTATACATGTTTCCTAACTTTTTCAGGTTAACATTAGAGTATTTCATATAATTAATATTATATTAATTCATAATTTGTTTTAATCCTATTAAGTGTTTCATAAAATGTTCTCAATTCTATTTATATTTAAAAAAAATATTTCAAATTAAATTTTTTACCTAGAAGATCTATATAAATAATTTTTTTAAATATTTTGATAATAAAGTCTTTTTTTTTGTTATTCAGTTATTTATTCTAGATGTTGAATATTTTTTTGAACACAATAATTGGTAAATTTATTTTTATTCTTCATATTTATACATATGATATTTTCTATGTTATTAGAGTTGGTATTAGATGAGTGAAACTTTGGAATCCATAAAAATTTGATTGGGTAATTCTGATGAGTGGTACACTACCATTTATTATTCACTAGTTAGTGCCCATAGTGAAGTTCATTCCTTGACTAAGGGGTTTTCACCCATTAGAGCCATGGGATAATGTAAAGGTTGGGTTTACTTTGGGTACACCATAAGATGATAGGTTTTTGGTGATATGAGGTACTAGGTTACACATAATTTTTTTTTCATAAATATGAAGGTTAAATACCAAGTAGTCCTCGGATGATTACTGATTTGATTTTATGTTTCTATTCTTACTATTCTTTTACTATAATGTTCACCCTATACTCCTCTTAGTAATATTTTAAACAATCAAGTTCTTATATACCCTTAAAACATAGATTTTTTATTATAAGGCCATTGGAATAAGAATCCATTAAAAACTAATAATTTATAAATACAAACTGATATTTTCATTCTATTGATTATAATTTACATTTTTATTGTTATTTAGTGGATTCATAGTCATTTACCACTTGTTGTTTTCCTAAAAAATAGAAATATCCATTTGGTGTTTGTATACGTAGTATTATCTAATTCTGGAAAAGGGAAGGTATCCATATTCTTTGGATGCACATCTTCATGCCGTTATTATAATTGTTTATGGTATTATTAGTTATGATTTTGGGAGAGGAAAAGATTGTTCATGTTGATCATTTTGGGTATACTATCATTATAATTTAATTTATATTTTTTTATGTATGAACAAATTCTGTCTTGTCTTAATTTATTTATTCATGTGTATAAAATTTATATGTATCATATTAAATTCAGATTATGATTTTTTTTCTAGATTTTGTTTTATTTTCAATCTTATTGCTTCCGATATGAATTGAATTTTATTTTTCCAACACATAATACACATAAATATTAATTTAAATTAGGGATATATAATGATCAATTAAATAATGTGGTATTTATTCCATTTTATGCGATTTTTCAATTAGAATAATTCTTAATGGTTGTATTTGACAGACTTGGTTTTTTCCACTGACCTATGAAGAAAAAGGATATTCTTGTAGAGTTATAGTTGATCGATCTGGGTAACATGGAAGTATTTTCATTACTGATTCATTAAAATTTTATATCAAATCCATATTTATATTTGGGGTAGTTTGATAGATGGGTTATATAATCATTAGAACTCAAGATTTGGTTGTAGGGAAGTGTCTATCCCAATATAATACATGTTATATCGAGATTTAAAATAGAGTTATTAATTGTTTATTAAATTTGGGTTTTATTTTTGTGTTATTTTCTAAATATTTGATGTGAGTTAATACTATTAGGAGTTTCAGTGAAATCATATTACTTCTTTTAGGAAATTTCATTTTTTATATTTGGTATGAAATAAAATCTAGATGTGCACGGTTTATATACATGGTTACGAAAACCAATAACATACTTTTTTTTATTGATTTATATATATTTTAGTGGTACTCTCACAATTTACATATGGTCTATCAAAATGAGAAACCAAACAATTTGTAATGACTAAATGTTGTTTTTTTATAATTATAGAACCTTGATATTCGAGCATGTCATTGTTATTATTATTACCTATTAATGAGAAATTGAGTGAGAATTCTAGTTTTATTAATTCTACATGAATATAATTTTTGAATTTAATGGGTTTTATTTTTCATAAATAGATATTCCCAAAAGGCACCAGGACTCTAACAGGGAGAGTTGGAAAATATTTTTCCAGAGGATAACTATCCTGTAGACCCTACACTCATTAAGATAGTCCTTCAAACTATCTAATCTATTTAATAAAAATAAATGATAGATATATATTGGGTGTTAGACCATACTAAGGAGTTTTCTTAGTAGATCCTTCACTTATTTTGACCTAGATAAGGGTCTCAAAAACCCAATGGGGTATGAAGATAATTGTTTATACCATTAGTTTTTATAGATCTATTTGAATTATAATGTCATTTTTTCCACTTCTAAAATGGAGGGAAAAAGTTTTATATGGATGGAATTCATCATGAATGAAATGATATAGAAAATATTATAATCTGGATTAAAAATATATTTAACAAGTAATTAACCTAGAAACCCTATATTTGAAAAAGGATAGTGAGTTTATGCTATTGGAACAAGATAATATCTCAGTGATGGAATATTATTGATTGTTTAATGAGTTGTTACAATTTACTTCTGAGCTCCACATAAATTATTCGCATTAGTAATATTGATTTTAAATGGGTTTCAAAGTACTGGTTATATAAAGAATTGTTATATTCTACCTTTAGACTAATACTGAGGTGATCAAAAAGGTAGAGCTTACCCAGAAAGATATTGAAAGGTTGACTAGATTTATTGATTCCTTTGGTAATAATATTGAACATAAAATTTCACCATATTTTCAAAAATTAATCATGATAAATCTTTTTGAGATTGTATTTGGAGTCTTCAACATGTGCATGATTCCATTCCCATGTTAACTTTTGGGTAAACTATTTTTGTGATAGCAATGTGGGATTTTTTTTCATTCAAAAGAACTATAGTAATTTTTTAAAATCTATCTATTAATGTGGGTGATTAGGTTATCTGTAACACCTTAGAAATAAACCTCCTAATATAAGTATTTTCTGTTATTATAATAACAAACTCTCCAAAGTGAACTCAGATGACTTTATGGGAGAAAGAACTCATCCAATGTGATGGGATGATTGCAGTCTGATGTAGGGGGATACTCATCCTACTAAGAAGTCTTATAGAAGGCCCAAATATAGGTTCTTATATATAGTATAGTATGTGACTCTAAAATAATGACTTAGGATTGAAATTGTTAAAGGTACAATGTTTATTTTTTTCTTTAATATTTTTAATTTCTTTTGATATAGGTGGATCACATTTCGTCAACTTGTCTTAATTAATTAATGTATTGAGAATATGATATGAGCGACTAACATTTTTCATTGATCTCTATACTCTTATGGGAATGGTGTAAGAATATAGGTTCTTGATATTTCATACGATGGTTGCTGATATAGATATATATATATGAGATTTTATAGTTATTGATATACATATCTCTGATCATATCCTTTGTATACCCATAAATATTATCCATAAAGATATAATTGATTTCTATCATTAGAGGATCTAATTATATTCTTCGGAATGAAACATTCATGTTTTATAAATTTGGTGGGATCTGATTTTATGTATTTTAGGACGAATGGTTATAGATATTAGATAAATCACAATACAGATATCCAACATACTCATAAAATCAATTGAAGGGAATTCATATGGCCTACTTCTTATGGTGTTAGGTAGATATCATAATGTTTTTTCTAAAAAGTTTTCATAATTTCATCCAATGTGGGTGGTGGAAATCTCTATGAAATGATCTCTATGAAAAACTCCATTTCTTTATCTTTTCTCAAATGGTTACCACTATAATAATTTAATTTTAGGTCAATATGGAAGACCTTATGTGTAATGGTTTTATACAACCATGGCTTTCACCATAGGAATCTGAATTTCTCTTTTCTTATAAGGGGGAAGGATATCTATAATCGTTCATTATTTATTGAAAGCATAATCTAGTGATAATAATGAAAAATAAATGTTCTGTCAGATTGATGATCTCTTTGATCAGCTCAAGGGAGAATGATAGTTTTAAAAAATTCCCTTATTTTGGGATATTGAGATTTTAGCATCATGGAGGAATGAATTTCTAAGATAACATTATTGATCAATTCCTAAAATTAAATGTATATTTTAATTCCATTTTTCAAAACTATGACCTGATAATTTATATAGAATTTATGAACTAAAACTTACAACTCTATCCTAAGACTATTATCATAGTGTTCATGAATGAAATATTAGTTCCAATTAACATAAAATAAGACCATGAGAACTAATTTGATTTCTTTTTAGAATAATAAAAAAGTAACACCAATATGAAAATATACATATGTTTTAGTTATTTATATATGAAGTAAACATTGTGGGTTAAATGATATCAAATAATGAAATAAATATAAATCCTAAGAATATATAAGTGCAGAAATTTTGGAAATACTAAAGAATGTATTTAATATTAGAAGTATTATAGGTTTTTTTTAGTATTACAATATTTTTTAGGACTTTTCCATGTTTCCATCTCCTCAGATGGATCTAACTCCAAATGGAGTGAAATTTGATTTTGTTATGAAATTCCAATGATCATTTAATGAATTTATAGTAATATTGAAATTAAGTTGCATTTTTATTCTTCCTAAACCTGATAAGAGATATTAATTATATTGTGTTGCCTCAGGTTTTGAGGACGGGTTGAATTTTTATGAAATTTGACTATGTCATGGAATATGAATCACTCTTGTTACACCATCTTGGGGGTATTACCCCACGCATGAGGTAGAATTTATGTTATTTAGGCATGAATTGAAAACATTGTTTCATTATATATTCATAGAGAATTTCACCTTGTATATCATTTCTAAAAGGTATGAAATACAGATTCATGCTAAAGGATCTAAATATCAGACAAAGGGGATGGGTGGAGTATCTATGGACATTTGATTTTTATCTATACTATATCCCAAGTAAACGAAATGTGTTTGCTGATTCATTGAGTTGTATAGTTCAAAAATAGGAAGTGAATTAATATAGTTATTAATGGAAATTAATTTTCCCTCTTTGTATTATTATTATGTATTTGAAAGTGGGAAAAAATTATTCTTTATTTGTGTGTATGACTTACCATCATTATATGATCTTATTTAGTAATTGAATGAACTGAATCTTCATTGTTAGTGTAGAAGTATAATTCTAAATGTTGCATATATCTTGGATGATTGTTCTTGATCTCCTAATAGTGTCAATTTTTTGAGGGAGACATTATTTTTTCCTCTAGCTATGATGAATGATGTGATAAAATATTATAACCAATGAAGTTGGGAAATGCACATCAATGCAAAAAAAAATTATTTATATCCTCAAGCATCAGTAATTGTGTCCTATGATAAAGTGGGTACTTCTTATATTCATTTCTAGATACCATACCTATTAAATTATTAACATCTAACATTATAATCCAATGGGAGTATTGGAATCACATACATTTTTAAAAGTGGAAGTTGGATGATATCTCTAAGGATTTTATTGTTGGATTTCCTTGGTCACCTAGTGGAATTAATGTCATATGTGAAATTATTGATCGATTAATGAAATCATCTTTTTTAATTCCTATGAAGGATTCACCTAAATTTAAATAATTATGAAACGTATAGTTTTATGATATTTTGAAAGTAAATGGCATTCCCTCAACTATTATTTCTGATGGTGACACATGTTTTACTAACTGATTATAGAGGGAACTCCATTATTTGATGGTATGTCAGTAAAATTTGATCATGATTACACATCCATAGATTGATGGTCAATAATAACATAGAATTCAGGTTTTTAAAGATATGCTTTGAGATTTCTTTCTTGACTTTAGGGGTTTATATGAGAAAAATATATTTTTGGGTAAATATTTAGATAATAAAAGATATCAACAATTCATAAATATTCCCCCATTTGAATCTATTTATTTGATAAAATTTCAAGGTTGTTTCTCTTGATAAAATTGTATGAGACATCCTTTTTGGTTATGAAATTATTCTAAGAGGTGACTAGTAAGAGTAAATTGTTCCAAAAAAGAGTAGTGATGGCTTAAATTCACTAAGAAACATATTATAATGGTCATACTCTTTCATTAAATTTCAACATTGATGACTGGGTGTTTCTAAAAATCTATCCTTGACATAAAAATCATAGATTAGGTAAACATGATAAGCCAATTCCGTGATATATTTGACTATTTTATATTGTAGATAATATCATAGAAGTGGAATATCATATGACCATACCATCCTAATAAACATTTATCTATGATGAGTTACACATATCCTAGTTGAAGAGGTATCATATCATCCCTTTTAACATTATTTAATGGGAGGTTTTTGATTTATAACCTAGTACAAATGTGGCTGATAAACCATCTAGTTTAATGGATCCTTAAAATAAAGTATTATTTGGAAAAATTATTCAGTTTTTTGGTGTTAGAGATGAATTTAAACCATATACATGAGGATTGATATTTTTATACATTGATAAAATATTAGCGGGCAAAATTTTTGTTTAATGAAGGGAATTGAGGACTATCTAGTTATATAAAGTGTCATGGTGAGGTGTGATGTGGCGTCCCTATATGAAAAAACCATATCTTTTATAAACCATTAATTTATTATTTATTATGTAAACATTAACATAATAAAATCCTAATGATAGAAAATCATATTTTATTTGGTTAATTATATATACAATTCCACAACATAGAACATGGGTATTGTGATATCATTTAAGAGCTTCAACTTATCCACTTATATTCCATATATCTTCTAAAACTAAGTGGGAAAACCATGGGATGTATATTAGAAAGGGGTGAGATGTGAAATCTAGTATGAAAATAATCAGATTATAAAATGAAGAAAGTAATAAAAATGGTGGATAGGAATTTCATGGATATAAAAAAGGGTTATAAACATAATCCTGAACACCAATGTATAATATTATATTATTACACCAAATAAACATATCTATGTGGAAACAAAATAAAACACGATATCATTTGAATATGTCAAGATTAATCCCTGATAAATCAATATAGTATGTTATTAGGATAGCATGTAATTCACCTCACATGGTATCTCATTATAAAAAACATTATACAATGGTTTGTTGGGATATATAATTCCATTCCCACCCATCCCATTTATATTATGTACATTAATATCTATCAAACATATATCATATAAAAAATTTGAATATTTCATCCCTTTTGATACCTTTATTAAGATAGTGGATAATATTAATGAAATTCCCAAGTCAACGGGTTATATTTATGTATATGTGAATTCATCAAATTGAATTTGGGAAGTATATTCTCTAAAGAAATGTTTTTCATAAAAAATCATAGGATAGATTCAACAGCATAGTGGGTGTATATTACGATTCATCAAAGGGTTTAATGAGTGTGAAGGGTGTTATATCCTTATCAAAATATAAAAAGTACAATTTTAGGGATGTGTAAAAATACATTACAGTATGGTCAAATAGAAATAAAATGTAATAATACAATAAAGTTATTCAATAAAGATGGGGAAGAGATAATCCTCTTACTTTGATATTATTTCATTTTGGATAAAGGATATAATTGGATGGTAAAAATGATATTTCATAATTGGAAAAAAATATTAATTTTATATTTATAACGACATTAAAACATATTAAATTGAGATTCAAAAGGGGAAAATAAAATAATTTTTCTAAATGGAAAGGAAGTGAGAGAGATATATCTATAACCATGATAATTTATTTTTAAAAGAATGTGAGGATCTTATTAAGAGAGTATAAAAATCATGGGAGGTATTTAAAGGTGTTTAGGGAGATTTAATTCATGAAAAATTTGTTTTTAGTAAATATTATGGAGATATTGGGTGCATATATATAGAAAATGGGAGGTTAATTCTTTATTAATTTATAAACATGGGTTTGGAATCTATATAATAATGTAATCAAAACCATAAACATTTCAATGTTTTATCCCATTTTTTCTTCCAAATATTAGTGGAATTCAATATTTTACAAGTATAAGAATCAAACACATAAAAATAATACCATCTAGGAGGTTAATGGGTTTCATGTTCACAAATAATTTATTTTAAAACCATAAAATATAATATATATTGGATAAGATTGAAGGATTATAAAAGCAATAAAATTACATCAAACAAAAATTATTTTAAATGGTAAATCAATATTAGGTCATGAATTCTTTTATTTAATATATTACATCAATTTTTGGCTGTTATGATGTTATAATACAAACCATATATCTATACCTTATTTAATTTTTACCCATATATTTTGTTGTCTGGGAATAGTATGAATACTAAATATGAACTTCACCTATAAATGGTATATTTTGTTTTTCAGGTGTCAAGTTTCATCTTGCAATTGGTCTAGGTAAAATCCCACTGATCCAATCTCCCTTAGAATGTCTAATAAATGGGATTTATAGTGTATGATATTACTACTAAAGGCCAAAACTTCTTCCATCTATGTCAATTATACATTATCAAAACCCATAATATATAATATTTTTAAGGTTTTTTATTATATGGAAAAAATTTCATTGTATATTATTCTTTATTATCTCATCCAAAAATAAAAATAAATTAGTTCATGTGTTTTTTATATACATATTACTTAATAAGGTATTTATTAATTTAATGGATAATTTCATTTATAATTATTTTTTAACAAGACCCCTAGTCTCTCATTTGAATATATGTTGATTTATAAATTTTTCCTATTTTTTTGGATATTTTTGGAGTTAGAGGTTCAAAAACATGAGAAAGGGGAATTAGAATAGGTCATATGGTTAGTACTTATACCACACTCAAGACAAGCATGTTGGGAGGATATATTTAGAGGAATATTCATGTTTAATGCAAGGTTACCTATGTAGTTCTTCCATGCATGCTATCTAATCCATGGTTTCATGGTTTTTTCTTAATTAGTTATTTTTTATGTATAACCATGTAGTTTATTCATACACAAATTATGTTCATTATAGTGGCTATAACATAGATAGTGCATGATTTCCTAAATCTTGTAGTGAAACAATGTGTTTAACATAATGAATATTGAATACTTTTTTCTTTAATGATTATGTACAATATATAATGAAACATGAAACCCTAAACATATATGAATAATTATTTTACATTGTAAAATTATTCAGATTACATGTTATATAAGTGAAACATATTTATCAAAATAATTCTAATATACATAGGCTAAACTATTGATCAAAAATTACTATTTTGAAATATTTTGTTTTTGAACCCTAGTTTTTTCATATTTTTCTTTTAAAAATTAATTAAGAGTAATATATTTCCTATAAACTATATTTTACCAATGTTTAAAATTAATTCATTGGGTATAAATTGGTTTGAAATAAAAATAAATTCATTTGAAGATAAATGGTGTTGTTGTTTTGAAAAACGATTCTATATACTCAGTGTGTTTTTATTCTAATAAATTAAATTAAAAAAATTTGTTGAATGATTTTAATTAAATATTATGATAATATATTCAATAAGTATTTTAACAACCATCTAATGGTGTTTATTAGTAATGGAATAAGAATACATTTAGTGTTACTCATATAAATGATTTTATCTAAAAACGTTTTTTCATTTCATTTGGTTTACTTATTGTAAAATAAATTTCAGATAATTATATTATTTTAATTTCAAAATTATATTTCCATATTTGGAATAATTATGTTAAAATTTTCAAAATATGTCAATTCCATTTTTGTTCATAATCATTATTAATTGGGAAAAATGATTAATAAGATAAATGTTAATGGTTTAATGAGGTGTTAAACTAAAGAGGTAAAGATTAAAATATCCAAAGAAAATTTCTAAAACCTTTTCAGATGAATTTATTGAGGGCTTGTATGTTTCCATATTAAATATAGAAGTAATTTATAAAAAAAATAACCTGAATATTGCAATATATTATAAAAAATATCTGATCAAATTCCCTAGACAAGTTCTATGGGTTCTAGTTTTCTTGAAATACCATACCAAGCGTCCTTGGGAATAATTTAATAGTTTTTTTTCAATGATGAGAAAATAGTCTGTATCAAATCATTTTATATTTATTTCTGTCACACACCAATCCGGGTCGACCCTAAAACGGTCACCCGAGCCGATCCGCGACATGGCCCGAAGGGCGTTCCCGATCCCAATGGGCTGGAAACTAGTGTCGGGCATCAAAAGTAAACAGGTGGGAACAATTTGGCCCAAAAGAAAAAAAATTAAGTAGTGGAAATAAATAGAACCAATGCAAATAAAGAAAGAGAAACCAACAATTCCACTAACCTGACCATGAACAAAACTCCACATGACCCCTTGGGTCACCTTCCAATACCACAACCAATGTCTCTTAAGGTGAACAACTGAATCTAGAACCTGCAGCAGATCTAAAACCAATAAAACACTATAGGTGTGAGTATTAAAACTCGGTAGGCTGGCCCGGTAAATCTATTCCCAAAGCACTACCTTTAAATAAAGAATTTACCAATTTCAGTTTTGAACTAGATTATACAAAATATGGATTCCACAGACACTTTCCTTTTTAAGACAAGTAACAGTCCATTGCCCTTTTTAATTTAAAATAAGTTTATTTTTTGAAAGGAATAGGTGTATTGCATTTTAAAACGTTGTTGTGAACAAGTAGAAAAACAAGCTTTAGTTAATATCCAAAAAGGAAAACTACACGTAACACACAACACACACTAAGGGCAATGGAAAAAGTGGCACACAAGGGTCAGCAACAGAACTCCACCTCTCAAACATCTGCCACATACAAACAAACACTTAAAGAAACATGGGTCGAACCTAAGAGATCGTGAACAATCCAGAACATACTATACATCTGACTCATCCTGAAGGCATGCCCTAACTCGATGACGTCATAACGCTGATACTACTACCCGGTATAGCTCTGCATGGCCTAACCGAGGGGCCCAATCCCCATAGCAGAGATAACATAGTATTCCCCTCCTATGGAGCCACTAGCCAGTGCATATTCTAAACTAGTGCAGTAATCGTTCTCAGAAGATTCACTCACTAGGCCAGATTCCCAGGTCAACACAAGAAATAAAAATGGGGTGCATCTACAATGTGAATTAACCAGTCATGATGCACAAATAGCACACATAGATCTTGTAATCAACACACACCAAAGATCACCCCTGAGTGGGTTTTCCAAAATAATCTACTTTATTAAAGTGCCAAACGGGCCTTCACCAATTTTAAAGAAAAGCTTCATTTCTCAAGAAAAACCAAAACACCTGTTCAGTTGAAATCATTTATCTTTAAAACTAGAAGTACATTTGAAATTCCATGAATTATGTTTAAAGTCCGAACGGGAATTATTTCAATACTGGGTGTCCACCCATCAAGAAAATGTTCCAAGTGTTCGGTATAAAATAAACAGCTCTTTTCACACTAAATAATCATTTAATGTTTTATTAATTAATATTATTCCTCATTCATTAAAATTAATAAAACATCAAGCAATTAATAAATTCTAAATTTAAAGGTGAGTGAAGTGGGGGACCTTCCTTGAGTCGTCGTCCAATCATGATGGTGTGTCATGCTCCAAATGGGCACACCAGTACGTGCAAGCTGACGATCGCAGAATTGTGGAGTTACCTCGCCAATGCTTTGCGACAAATGCAAAACAATTGAAATCCCATAACCATTGAATTAAGACAAACCAGATGAACGACTAATGCAAAAGAACCACCTCGACCTAACATCGAAACACAACTCGCGCCATCTACATTAATTAATGGACTACTTTCACCATTTATAAAACACCACTAAGTGACGCAAAAAAGGTTTTACACCAAGAGCATGTCTTATTTTATATAAACACGCTACTTTAAAAACAAACGCATACTCAAAACTTTCAAAAAACCAATTATGCGCCATCTAAAAAATTAATTAAATCATTAAACCATTAATCAAATCATTTAATGAAAACCCAAAAAGACTTCACCCCAAAATACACATAAAATACCCCTTCTGAAACTAAACGCACACCAAGAACCATTTCACACCTGAATCTACATCACATGAATTACTTGATAAATCATTTAAATAGCTCAAAGAACATTATTAGAATAATTTAAAATTAATTTCAAGGGTTTGAAACAAGGCGAACACACCGAAATAATAATTTCCCACTTGAACGCAAGTCAAAACACTCCAATAATACATTTCGCACCTCAAAATTTGATCAGAGAACACATTTATAAAACCAAATAACATAAAAAATTAATAAATTGATACAAGGGTATAGAACCACATACCTAGAGGTAAAAAACATCGATATCTCAGTGTGAAACAAAAAATGCACGTTAATCGCACCACAACAAACCATGAATAAATCCTAAAACAAGAATGCAAACCACAAAGAATCCAAATAGATATTAAACAGAGACCCCAAACAAATCATATACTCGTCGGAAGGGAAAAAACTCAAATAAGGCTAAAGAACTAAACCTAATGGGGGGGGTTGTGTGCCCGAGAGTAGGTCAGCCAATAGGGGGCAGATCGGTGAAAGAGGCAGCACGAGGTCTACTGGATGTCGGAGGTAGCTGGTCGGACCGCGGGAGGCCGCGGCATGAGCAGGAGGTCGGCCGGGGTGTTGAGGGGGCATCAGTGAAGATGGGGGGTGGCGCTTCAAGGATGGAAGTTCAGATGGGCAAGCAGGAGGGGGTGAGGACGAGGTCCTATGCATTTAGGGTCGGCTGCAAGAAGGAGGGGCCATGCGAGGCGGCGGCGGCCGTTGGGCTGGTGCGACGGCGGCTAGACAGGCAGCGGGGGTCGGCGAGGTGTGACCTGGTGCTGGGGAGCGTTGAAGTAATGAGGGACGTCCGACGAGGCGTCACACAGGATGGGAAAAGGGAGAGCCTGGGGGAAAAGGGACTGGTTCGTGCAAGGGAGGAAGTAGGGGTGCGGGTCGCGGTGTGGAATAGGAGAAAAATGGGGCGGCTCACGCAGGTGGAGGCTGTGGGAAAGGGGAGGGCATTGTGCTTCTAGGTTTATGCGCGATTTTTTTCATTTCATTATAATAAGGTTATAATAATAATAACATCTGAAATAAAATAATAATAATAGCAATAAAACAATAATAATAATAGTATACCAGAATAATAATAATAATAAAATTAAAAATAATAAAAATTAATAAAAATAACCATTTAATAATAATGGAATCCAAACCAAATTAAAATAATAAAAATTATAAAAAAGGAGAGAACTTGCCCAACACCGGAGCCAACTGCGCGGCGACTACTAACCACATGGCGGCCTCGAATGGGTCCGAAACCCAGAAAAAGCATCAAACAACAAATATTTTAATCCAGGACGCAGCCCGGACAACGGCGTGGACACTCGGAACCAAGAAATAATAAAAAAAATAAATAGAAATGGAGGTTGTGACAATTCTCCCACCACAGACACTTTTCCCCCCAGAAACTCACCTAGCTAAATGATAGGGAAAACAAGAATCCATGCCCAAATAAAACTAGAAGAAACAACAACATAAGATAATGGGAGAAGACAAGAGGGTTCCTCCCACCACAAGAACTCAAATAGGGTGGAAATTTAACACTCAAACACACCACCCCGGGAGGGGGGTGACACAGTAACTCCCAACTAACCCACACTAACCTTTATAGTACGAGCGAAACAACACCTTCGCTAAAACATGTAACTCTTGACATAGACCAAAAAACCCAAACACTAGAGAAAATCTTCGAGCAGAACATAACCCAAGCGGTAAACCCGAGCATAACTGAAAACCTGGACTCCTCTGCAGGCACTTATATCTCCAAATGAACACCGTTAATCCAAGATTATCCCATACAAGTATTAAATCTACTTTTAATGAAAAATAGACGATTCAGAGAATCATAATTTAGACATACCAGACTATTTGGATTACAACAAACATGTCCATCCCAACTTCATGACGAAACAATGGACCTACAACAATTCCAAAACATTAAAAGTGGAAGGACAAGAACAGAAGGACATTAAATGTTTCGTTGGTAACACATAACACCAAAACCCGAATTGAGGCTTCAGACCCCCGACAACTCCTGACTGCACTCGAGCTTCATCCCAAGACCTGTGGCTGGGGCGCTGATGGCTGAAGCATCTCCTGCCTCACAGTCAGACACTGGAATCTTCTGGTCACAGTGTCTTTCCTAGGCAATGCTTCATGCAAAGCTTATCTAGAGGATCCAGACACCTAAAATGATGGTACGTCTTCAGAGGGGTGTGACATGGCTGCTCGTATGCCCTAAATATCCATACTGATGGTACACTATTAGACGGTCCGACGAACCGAAAGTTAGAGCCACTGCAAGGAACTCTTTAGAAACAAATTTACCCGACACACTCTGCTCGTCAGATGAGGGAGCTTCATGAGCAACTGGATATGGTGGATTGTCAACCGTTTGGGCTCCGGAGACCAACTCAGCTAAGAACACCTTATGCACCAACTTCTCAAAAGTGATGCTCCCAAAATGTGAGGACTCTCTCCTTGATCTCTGGATGAAGACCCCTAAGGAAGGAAGAAGTCTTCATCCAGTCCTATGACACTACCCCCAGAAAAAGAGATGCAAGATCCTTGAAATGGTCAACATACTCTTTCACCATCTGTTGGCCATGTTGAACACGCATGAGCTCTTCCATTTTCTTTGTATTCACCTCAAAAAGTATAAACCATTGAATGATGACGGCTTTGAAGACATACCACATCATCCCAACTTGCAGTAATGGTCAAGAGAACAACTCATACTCATCCATATCTAGACCTTTGAACAAACCCAGGACAACATGTACTATAACAGTTTTGGGAGTTCCCACTACCCTGAAGACGTGCTCGACCTCTTCAAGCCAGTCCACTACCTCTAACAGACTCCAATCACCATGAAGGACATACAACGTCCAAGAAAGACCAAAAACTGGGCATGACTCATCAAAATTCTAGGGACCTTTCTGGGTGGCATTTCTGAACAATATATATAACACCAAGACGAAACCAATATCAATTGAAGCAACATCAGTAAATCAACTTCACCCAAAAACAACCAGCAAAAAAAACCAAACCACAAACACAACCCAAAATTCCCTGTCCAAAATTCTCTTTCCATTTTAAATTCCAAAACCACTATTTTTTTTTCAAAACCGCTTTCTTTCAAGACCACTCTCCAAATACCAAATCCACTTTTCAAACCAAAATCACTTTCCAAAACCATTTTCCTCTTCAAAATCCAATTTAGAAAACTAGGTCAAGCCTTTAATTTCAAATACACCTAGGTAATCCCATGAAATGTTGCACATGTCTTCATCCACTTTCATTCATACTCACCAACACGCATTTTCCATGCATCCTCTAACATGTTAAAACTTTCATAAGGGGTACCTGAGGTTTCACCCCAAACCATTCTCAACCACTTTCCATGCAAACAACGGTTTTACAACCAAAGGCTTTCAGTTTTAAAACCCGTTTCATATATTTAAATTCATTTAAAAGAAATCTTTCCCATTTTCAAAAACCCTTTTTTCCATTCCATTTCAAAAAACGCACTTACACTAACCAGAATGAAAACGACACTCAACGTGCATCACACCACTCAAGGGACTAGCGGTCACACTTAACCTTGCGACATGGTAGTGGGTCATCCCCATGTAAGAATCAACAACTAGGGGAATTAAAATCGTGTACCCGAACTCCATAAGGGTCACTACTCCATGTGAGATCACAATGTAAAATCGTTTTACCTCCATTGTTATCCCTGAATCCAAAACAAACCAAAATGAAACAAAGACTCAATTCGCGGGCTACCCTGGGCTACTCGAGGTGCGACACAGCTGAGGGCTCATGACATCCTTCCCATACCTACCTCTCGAGTCCCGAAAATGCTAATCTCCCTCTACCAGAAATCCCAAAAAACAAGGGCCTCCTCTGATACCATTTTTTCACGAACCAATCCTGGTCAACCCTGAACCGGTCACCCGAGCCGATCCGCGACATGGCCCGAAGGGCATTTCCGATCCCCACGGGCTGGCAACTAGTGTCGGGAATCAAAATTAAACAGGTGGGAATGATTTGGCCCAAAATAAAAAAAAATTAAGCAGCGGAAATGAATAGAACAAATGCAAATAAAGAAAGAGAAACCAACAACGCCACTTACCTGACCACGACCAAAACTCCACGTGACCCCTTGGGTCACCTTCCAATACCACAAACAACATCTCTAAAGGCGAAAAACTGAATCTGGAACTTGAAGCAGATCTAAAAACAAGAAAACACTATAGGTATGAGTATTAAAACTTAGTAGGCTAGCCCGGTAAATCTATTCCCAATGCACTACCTTTAAATAAAGAATTTACCAATTTTAGTTTTGAAATAGATTATACAAAATATGGTTTCCACACACACTTTCATTTTTAAAACAAGTAACAGTCCATTGCCATTTTTTATTTAAAACAAGTTTATTGTTTGAAAGGAACATGTGTATTGTATTTTAAGACATTGTTGTGAACAAGTTGAAGACTAAGCTTTAGTTATTAGCGAAAAAGGAAAACTACACGTAACATTCAACACACACCAAGGGAAATTGAAAAAGTGGCACACAAGGGTCAGTAAACGAACTCGGCCTCTCAAACGTCCGCCACATACTAGCAAACACTAATAGAAACTTTGGTTGAACCTAGAAGATCGTGAACAATCCAGAACATACTATACATGTGACTCATCCTGAAGGCAAGCCCTAACTCAACGACGTCATAACTCCCATACTACTACCCGATATAGCCCTTCATGGCCTAACCGAGGGGACCAATCCCCATAGCAGCAATAACACAGTATTACCCTGCTATGAGGCCACTAGCCAATGAGTATTCTAAACTAGTGCAACAATTGTTCTCAGAAGATTCACTCACTATGCCAGATTACCATGTCAACACAATAAATAAAAATGTGCTACGTCTACAATGTGAATTAACAAGTCACGATGCACAAACATCACATACAGCTCACTCAATCAATGCACACCAATGATCACCCCCGAGTGGGGTTTCCAAAATAATCTATTTTATTGAAGTTCCAAACGGGCCTTCACCAATTTTAAAGAAAAACTTCATTTCTCTAGAAACCCTGAAACACTTTTTTAGATTAGATCTTTTATCTTTAAAACTAGAAGTACATTTGAAATTCTGTGAATTATGTTTAAAGGACCAATGACCATTCTTTCAATACTAGGTGTCCGCCCATCAAGAAAATGTTCCAAGTGTTCGGTATAGAATAAATGACTCTTTTCACACTAAAGAATCATTTAATGTTTTATTATCTAATATTATTTCTCATTCATTAAAATTAATAAAACATCAAGCAATTAATAAATTCTAAATTTAAAGATGAGTGCAGTGGAGGCCATGGCATGAGAAGGACGTCGGCCGGGGTGTTGAAGGGGCGCCGGTGAAGCTGGGGGGGGGGGTGCTACCAGGATGGAAGGGTGGCTGGGCAAGAATGTGGGGTTGAGGCCGAGGTCCTGGGCTTGCAGGGTCGGCTCCAGGAAGGGGGGGCCAGGCGAGGCGGCGGCGACCGCTGGGCTGGTGCGATGGCGTCCAGACAAGCAACGGGGTTCGGCGAGGTGCGACCTGGTGCTGGGGAGCACTGCAGTGACAAGGGAGGGCCGACGAGGCATTGCGCGGGACGGGCGAAGGGAGCACTGGGGGGTAATAGGGATTGGTTCGTGCAATGGAGGAAGAAGGGGTGCGGGCTGCGGTGTGGAATAGGAGAAAAAGGGGGTGGCTCGCACAGGTGGATGTCGAGGGAAAGGGGATGGCGCCGTGCTACTACGGTTAGGGAAAAAAAATTTATTTCATTATAATAAGGTAATAATAATAATAATATCTGAAATCAAATAATAATAATAATAGCACTAAAAGAATAATAATAATAGTATACCAGAATAATAATAATAATAAAATTAACAATAATAAAAATTAATAAAAATTACCTTTTAATAATAACGTGAGCCAAACCAAATTAAAATAATAAAAAAATTATAAAAAAAAGGAGAGTAGTTGCCCGACACCCGGGCCAACTGTGCGCAACCACCAACCACGCGACGGCCACACACGGGTCTGAAACCCAGAAAAAGCATCAAACGACAAATATTTTAATCTAGGGCGCAGACCGGACCACGGCACAGACACTCAGAACCAAGAAATAATAAAAATAAAATAAATAGAAACTGTGGTTGTGACAATTTCTTCATCTACTATAAGGTACAAAATTTATAAAATCCATTCCATTTTTTATGGGCCTTGGTAGATTAAATAGGGAGCTCGGATTATTTTTATCATGATATTTCTAAGTCGATTATTACAATAACATGTTTGTTCATGAGGTTAGTTGATTTGTCATGAGGTTAGTTGGTATGATCCCTTGTTCCATTATAACGGTCAGTTATTTATTTTTGATTTAGGTTTATTGCTCATGTGATTTATTATTTCATCCTCTTGATTCCTTTTTAAGTAACTTTTCTTTTCATGCATTATGTTGATTGACCATACAGTATATTGGCATGGTCACTTGTTTCTTTCCAGTGGTCATTTGTTTGTCTGTTCAGTAAGTTGATTGATTTTGTAGTCTATCAACTTGGAAACCTATTTCATTATTTCAATATCTTGTTTGATTAAGTGGATGGTTTATCAGTAATGTTTTCAGCAAGCATGGTCTCCTATTTCATTATTGTGGTAACTTTTTTTCCTTGTGATTGGTTGATTGGTCATGTTTTTTTTGGAATGATCAATTATTTTTTCTTTTTGTTACTGGTTTGTTAATGTGGTTAGTTGATTTTTCATATAGATGGTTGGAACATTCGCTTATTTCATTCTTGACTTCACTTGATTGTCCATGTTATTACTCATTTCCTTTTTTTGGTGCCTCATTTTTTAAATCAATTTTTTTGTTTCAGTACTAAAAAAATAGGCTCTAACATTGATAAAAATGGCCATTATCAGCACTAGAAAATCACTAATAACTTGAGTGATTTTTAAATACTAGGACTTTTTCAATGCTGAAAATGCACTAATAAAGGGTCCATTTATCAGTGATAAAAAGAACTGAAAAATAGGACATTTATCCACACTTTTAGTGCTTCTAAAAGTGGTGATAAAGTATTTCTTTATTAGTTCTTGAGAAAGCATTGATAAATGGACATATTGTAGTGTGCTCTTACAACATACCACTGCACCAGAAACTCACCATAAACACATATAATATCTACCAAAACGAGTACCAATATATAATTTAAATGAAATAATATTTACAAAACAAATACATGAGTAAAACACTATATTATAGACATTTCGAACATTGGATTATAGAATTTCATAAATACAAAGAATTACATACATTAAAAACATCAATGTTCATTTTTCTTTTAATCCTGAATAAACTCATTCTATTACTGAACAAACCACCCCTGCTTGAAAAAAAACACACTTATAAAATAAAACTAATATTATGTTAGTAACAATATAAAACACTCTATAAGGATTAATGAAAATGAAAAAAAAATCCATTATATATATTTTTGGTAAATTAGAGAATGTATATTGTAAAATTACCATTACATGATTCGGCAGGGTTTCCTCCCATATAGTTTGCTCTTCTGAGGGATCAGTAACATCATAATGTGTAGAAGAAATTATCTGCATGAGTATTCAAACATTTAATTTATATTATGATAATTTAGTAGAGAACATATAATATTGTGAGGAAAAACATTATATATTAAAAAACACTAACCTTATCATTGAACTAGGTTTCTTTTTTTAAAGGTTTCAAGGATTTGGTTACTATTTCGAGAATCCAAATCCCCTCATTGTGGTCCCCTCTAACGTAAATGATATTGTCTACATTGTGACCAGCATGAACTGATTGTGATGTCCCAATATAAGGGTATTTGTTAATAGAATTTTTACCTAAATCAACATTTTTTTATTAGCCATTAGGCCAATCGACCAATTATTTTTTTTATCAGAGGCATAAAATACATGCACTAATTATGATGCCATTATGAATGGATAATCTTTTTCCAATCTATATTTATATTCACCTTCACAAATCCCATTTCATCAACTTTCACTTCATTGATATTGTCAACACATTTTCAAAGGAAAAGATGAACATTGAATATTCTCTAATCCAAATCATATAAATGTTCAATAAGGTCAAAATATAACATATTTTAATAAATTGTATTTCTCTCATTGGAACCAGATATGTCCATCACTTCAGCAGCAAGCTTAACACCACTATTTTGAATAATACTGAAGACATTGTGTTCTTTTGTATAGAATGTATAACCATTCCTAATAAACCCAATGTAACATATATCATTCTCATTCAGTACTATAGCTATCCATTGATGTCATACAAATATTGAATTAGTATTTCATATAACTCCTTATATATTTTTTCTTTAAACTATCCAATAAATTGTTCACTATGTGTATCTGATATCCATCTTTCATTCCATGATTAATTCAAATCTCTATGAATTTATTTGTGGGATTCAATGTATAAATTAACATCTTCACTATTATGTGACATTTAAAGATGTGTTTTCTACTGCTCTATTAATGTAATAGTATCAACATCTCTTACAAAAATCCCTTCGCACATAAGGCCTTCACTATGACAAGACTTTGGGAAACTGGTGATTTCAATATAATATAGGTAATCGGTACATAATTCAATAGATTCTTCAAAAATATATAATTCTATAATACGATCTTCTCTATGACTTTGATTCCTGATATATCCATTCAAAGTCATAACATACCATTGAATAGGGTACATCCATATGTATTGGACAAGAAAACATATCTAAACCTCTTTTACCATGTTAACCATCAGGTGGACCATTATATAAAATAATGAAGGTGGGAATAAAATGCATAATTTACATAATATTATTGAAATATCATTATTCTGGATGGGAAGCTTCCTAGGGTAAACAACTTTACTACATATGGATTTGAAATAAAGAAGTATAGTTTAGTAAGTATATGTCATACATTTTGAGGCAGAATGAAACAGAAAGAAATTGGAATTAAATCTTTCAACAAAACATGATATTCTTGTGATTTTATTCCTTATAACAGCAAATTAGTCATTGAAACGACATTCTTGATATTTTATGAATACCCCTATGGAACTTTTCTACTTTTAAGGAAAAGGAAAAATTATAATTTCCCTATCTGGATAGAGTGTAATATAGTGGAGGAAGAAAAGTCTACCTTTTACCCTTCACTAGTGCCAACTCTTCCCTTATCCCCATTTAAATCAAGTAAAACCTATCCTTTCTTTCATCTTTAATTTTTTTCAGGAACTTTTAATATCATGATAATAACACTATCAAATACATTTTTTCAACATGCATGACAAGAAGAAAATGTATGCCATACAAAAATTGTCAATATAGTAACTCAAAAAAATGATCACTTCTTCCATCATGATTTTGTAAGGTTTTTGGAAAATGGTTTTCCAAAAATGGTTTCAATCATTTTTACTTTTTTTATAGTTGATCGCATGTTGATGGAGACAGTTTTGTACCTTGTTCGATATTCCCATAGAATGATATCATCTAGGCTCAGTATTTCATTCATCAAGGAAAAAAATTGATGCCCGAAAAACACAGTCTTTGATAAATGTTTCAACTAAATTGAGTATATGCATTTTTCACAAATTGGACACCCCAACATGATTTCAATTCTATTGCTTGATAAATTTTCTTAAGAAATGATGTCACTTATCATTATATACAATATGGAACTCAATATGATTTCCTTACTTCTATGAGAATCAAACATTATAACAAATGTATCCCCCATAATGTTCAGATCATTGATAAATAGATCCCTTAAGACATCAATTTCATTACCGGGTTGCTTTTGGTCCAGATATAATTAGAGACCACATAATTGATTTGCACTTCATGCCAAACCATAGCGGAAAGTTATAATTTACCAACATGAATGAGCATCTACTATGAGTATAACTTTGTACACCTAAAGGATTTATTCCATCTTAGATAATGCATGTTGAAAGTTTCTTGACTCATCTCAAAATTCCAGAAACTCATACTTAATTTTCTTCCACTAAGGAGAATCTACTGGATGACTTATCTTCCCATCATTAGTTATTTTATCTACCTAACATGTTAATTTTTATGTGTTTTTCTAATATACATATAGTCTTCTAGTCCATTAAATGATAATAAAGTACCATATAAATTTTGAAGGACTTGATTTATTTTCCTTGTATCGATCTACAACACACATATGGAATTTCATGAGTGGTTCATGTTCCTTGAAAAATAGTATGAATTCATTTGGAAAAGAATTTATTTCGTAGAGATCATTCCCATTCAACATGACATTCTTTTAGAATCAAATATTTATAATGGTAGTTCATTTTATTCTGGTAGCAAATCATTCATATGACAATGTAGTTATATAAAGCTAGTGTCACTCCATCTGTTTCCAGCTGTCACATTATATAACGTCAATGTAGCTGAAAATGTTTTTTATTTAGTAAAAATAGTATACAATGTTTTCTTGGAACAACTATTTTTTCCTAAATCAAAATTTGAAAATGACGAAGATCTTCTTCAATTTTGATTTTCATTTATTCTATGTGATCTCGATCATCTTTTACAAAGTTATTCATATCAAATGATTTACAAACCATAGTATCATCCCAATCGATGTCCACATTCGGTTATTCCCCATTTTAGTCCAAAATTTATAGAATTTATCAATTCTGTGAAAAATACAATCATCTTCCAACTCTTCCAGACTAATTTTGCTTGAATAAAAATAATGTAAACACAGATAGATGATTTTAGAAGGGTCATATCCATGATCATTTGAAAACATGATCGTCTTTTTAACAAAATCTTTATATTCATTCATCAAATGATTACTGTGCATCCATATGTTGTTCATATCCATCCTATTGGGTTCATTAATAATGATTTGGAAGTTCTGTATAAATGTTCAAATAGATGATATATTTCAAATACACTCAAGATAACCCATATGAAAATTAAGGACTACTAGATAAAATATATAGGAAGGTAAAAGTACTAGGGACTTTATTTGGGATTTTAGGGGTATTTTTATAGTTTCCCTTAATTATTTGGAATATATTCACTATTATTGATGATAAAGAAATATTTATAAAATAATGTTACAAATTATACTCCTGAAGTTATAGATATTATTCAAATAATTATTTTCCTGTTAATTATGTCTACGGTTGATGTATCTAGTGATATTTATCTATAATTATAGTAGGAAACCCATGTGAACTTAAAAGAAATTAAATTTAGTTGGGAAATATATTTCATGGATTGGTTATAGAGGATCACTCAGGTGAAAGAGGTTTCAAAAAGAGGTCTAAAAGGGGAAAAGTTTATGAAAAGATGAAAATTCATGTTAATACATACTATGAAGTTAGAAATGATGATTGCATGTAGTGATTTTTTTTAGAAATATTGAACATGAGTTTTTTTCCCAACCCACACCCCCTAAAAGTATTAAAGAAGAATACAAAGAGGTTGTATGATGTGCAATTTTCAGGAATAAAAAATGAGTTTAATGTGAAAACATAAGAAGATCAAAGGCACATGAAGCATCAATATTGGGGATCAAGTAATCTCGCTACAAAATAAATTTGATGAAAATATTGATCTTTTACTTCCCATAGATGTACATAGAAGATCAATAAAAGGTGAGAATAGAAAAAGATCATTTTATCTATCCTCCACCTTGATTAACATATGAGTAGTATCATTGGATACAGGTATATTTGGAATAATTCAAACAAACAAAAAAACCAGTGGCATTTATGATATGGACAGATATATTAAACCCTCCATCTAATTTTCTCATATAAGCACACTAATTTCATATGGTTAATGAAATGAATTTCTACATCTAAAAGTTCATGTTTATGGGTGAAACAAGAGAAATCATAAAAAAAAAGAAGTAGTGTCCTATTTTTAATCAAGATCCTATTTATTAGTTGGTATAAACAACCAATCATAAATCGGGGGTCAATACAAATAACAAACTACAAATCATTCCCAAAACAACAGATCTCAAACAAAGAGTAAAAAAATCATAAAGAATGGATCATAAACGAATCCTAGAATAAGAAATCAAAAATGAATCAAAAATACACAAGGAAAATCAGAATGCCTACCTTGCTGAGTTGAAGAAAATCAGAGACCCTCTTCGAATGTTGGATGAGGTTCTTAGAGGCAGTTTACTGGTGTGATTTGACCTTTGACTCATCAAGAATGGTTGCTAGCAGTGGGTGGCTTCTACAGAAACCTCTATGTCACGATAGGCTCACAAATGGTTCGTGTTTTTAAAATTGATCGAGACACTTTTATTATCACTTACAAATAAGCACTGATAAATAGCCCTTTCATCCGTGTAAAAATTAAAGTGTTGATTAATGTTCATTTTATCATAAATTTATTTTGCACTGATAAATCCTCATCTTTATTAGTATAGAAAAAGCACTGATAAAGATTATTTTGCTATCGCTTATTACTGAAGAACTGTTAAAGTATTTATAATTATAAATATAAATAAGAAAATAGTCAAAATTTATAAATACTTACTAAATATATATTAATATTAATATATTAAATATATTTCTTTTCAAATATATATTATAATTTTATAATTATTTTGTTTTAATTATAGATATATTTTTTTAAAATTATTATCTATATAATTTTATATATTTATATAATTATACATATATATTTAATAAATAATATAAATATATAAATTGAATATATTCATTCTTTAGGTAAATTTATTACGAATCCTAAAATAATAATTATTTACATAATTATTTATGTATAATTATATAAATAATTTAAATAAAATATTTAATTATTTATAGTTATAAAATTATAATTATATAAATATAGTGACTGTACGTTTATAAATATTTTTATTTATAAATATGTTTTTAGAAAAATTTGTTTAAAGTTATAAATAAATATCTAATTGAGTGTATGCATATATGAAAAAAAATTAGGGAAATTGAACAAATTAAGTATATAGGTACACTTTTATAATAATGAGAAAATGGATTATTCTATTTGTGTGCATTTTGTATATTAAAATTTCTGTTTTATAAATATGTGATATCAATATAACACACATTTGATCTATATTAAATTGAAAAATCAAATTACACTCAATTATATGTCTAGTACTATGCAATTTGTCAATATATTAAATTTATATTAATTATTAATTATATACCATTATTCAATAAATATATTACTATTTAATGTAAAGAGAATAATTTTTTTTGAATATATAATATATATTTATATACATTAATATATATCTAAATATCTAAAAGATACAATTTAATAACATTAATTATTATAATCATCTAATTAATAAAATGTTCAATATTTAAAAAATTTTAATCAGTCAATTCATTTGTATCAATAATTTATTTAATAATTTATTTAATAAAAACATTATTATTTTAAATTTATTTAATTATTTCAATTTATCAGCGTTATAGTTGTGTTGATGATTGAAATATTTATCAACGTTAAGCATAATGTGCTGAATAGGTGTATGATTTATCAGCTCTAAAACTTAAGCATAGATAATGGATTCCATTTATCAATGAGAAAAATAAAGCATTGATAATGAATACCCTTTTTCAATAATAAAAATAAAGTGCTGATAAAGTTTTCCTTTATCAAAGATAAAATAAATTCCATGATAAAAGGTTAAATGTATCATCGCTTTCCTTATCACTGATAAATATTCCATTTATCATCATTTTCTTAACATCACTATTAAAGGATAGTTGTGTAGTAGTGTTTGTATTGTTAATTTTGTACAGAGACAAATTTATAAAATTTACATTTTTTTGTAGAATACCCCCAAAAATATTTGAATATGACTTTTATTGTAAATTTATTTTTTATAATTAATTTCGGGTATTGAATGGTCTTTGGGGGGTAATGATTATATCCTTGAATTTCCTTGATGACCAAGGTTGTAAAACGAGTCCTTCTATATGGAATGTAACTAGATCTATATTAATGGTTAATTAGATCCTTACAAGTGATAAGTAACCTTGATGGTATTTTATCTTTAATTCTAAAACAGAAATATTTCATTTTTCCTTTCTTTCATTTTTTCTATGTAAAAGGGATGTTCTAGATAATTTCACAGGCATTCATGGAAGAATGATATTGTTGGTTCAAGTTCTTCTTATGCTAATTCCATCTTATGCATGTGACAAATTTTTTCATATGTTAAATAATATAAAGCATCTTTTCTCAAGGTTGGGGATTATTCATCATTCATAGACTTGTATATATGGAGGGGATCAATATTTTGTTTTCTTTGGGGAAATATTATTCACCATACTAATGATATTAGTGAATTTTTTAAATTGGAAATTAAAGGAGAAGGGGAATTAAATACATTTTTTAATTTCTTTTGAAATTATTGTTAATTTAGACTATTAATATATTATTTACTAGGAATATCACAGATATTGGGAACCTTTTTCTCTATAAATTGATTTTTTTCGAACCCTTTTGGTGTGATGGTATTATATTACCTTGAATAAAAGTGGATAATCATTTATACCTAGATTATAAATTGATTTCCTAGTGTTATTCTGGTTTGTGTGAGAATTACCATGAATAGAATAGTGAAATGTGTTGATAATCCACATATTTAAATTTGAAATAATATATGTAAAATATGTAAAAATTTCTTCTGATAGGTTTTTCAGTCTGTTTTTATGGTGCGTAGGGCAGTTTTGTTGAGATGTGGTAGTGCTATGTGGTGGTGGTGAAGAATAAGTAGATGTGTTTTGTGGTGGAATTTTTGGTCTTATTATCATGAGAAGGATGGGTTGTTTCATTCAATATTTGTTGTTCTATTTTCGTAGTAGTAATGAAATTTATTGTTAATAATAAATCTGGAATGGCTAATGTGATAAACTAGATAATGTGTTGGAAATATTAATGGATGCTAAAATTGAAATTGGAAGTTTGCAATAAGTGTTTTTCAGTTAAATATGAAATTAATAGGCTAAATAAATTATATTGGCTTATAATTGGTGAATTTAGGATTTTTATTAACATAAAAAAGAATGATGATATTCTGAATTTCTTCTGTGGTGTTATACATTTACATGTGGTCGTGAAATTGGTGGAGGATGTGAAGCTTTGTTATGATTAAGAGAGTTAGTTTGGTACTATTATAATTGAGCCAAAGGTTAGGATTGTAAAAGTTTTTTATAAAACACATTGTACTTTCCTTATGATTTTATAACACACCCAACCCTCATCTATCATTATGTTATGATATCCAAATGTTTTTGGGTTGTTTTTTCTAACATCCATATAGTGATGAATGATGGATAGCAACACCATATTCCCCACAATCTCTTCCAAGAGCATTTCATATGCATGGGAAATGATGTATTGAATTAAAAATTGAACTTTTATTTTAGTTTTATGAGATTATGAGACAAATATAGTGGTTTTCATGTATGGTAGAATGATGGATTAATTTTTATGTCCTTCACATTCAAGATATCCTAATATTTTGTTTATATTATCAGTTCATTACGATGTGTTGGACCTAGTGTATTTGGGATAGATGTGAAATGATAGCATAGGATTCCATAAGTGAAATGTTATTTGATGGACTAGGTTCATTTTAGTGGAATTATATGAGTGATATAAGAGTACCCGAAAGAATGATGTTGGGTTGTGAGAGGGGAAAACAACTAGGATAGAGGAACATGGTTCCTATTTATCAATATTGTTCTTATTATGTTACTAAACTTTTATGTGTTATTTGGTGAGCATGATTTTATAAGGATAATATTTATTAGTTGAACTATAAGTGTTATTAGTTCTGTTGTTTTCCCAATAGTTCTATAGTATTATATTTTATTATATACATTAGATACATTAGGTTTTATCCAACTGAGTATACATGTATACTCACCCAATATATATATAAACTATTTTCCATGCTTCCTAGAGGGAATCATGGATTGAGACGGACATTACTTGCTTGGACATTGGGGTTGTTTCTATGTAACTTCATTATGATTTTTTTGTGTATTTCTTAGGAGAATCATTCTACTTTTTTATATTAATCATGAATTGTCGGATGGTTTTGGTTTCCTTTATTTTTTTATGTCATGGATTTACATTTAAGCTGTTATTTAATCTCCTAAACTTTTATATTATAGAGATTAATACCTCTCATATGCATGATTATACACACTTAGTGATAGTTTCCATCATGGGGCCTCCTGGAGGATGAACTCAGGATTTATTATCCTTCTTCATTCATTAACTTCCTAGGAGAGGCACCTTTGGGGTTGCGGGTTATGATAGAGTAGTATCAATGGTTTTGTTTGAGATATAAAATAGATTTTGGAGTTACGAGTCATGAGGATTTCAAGGTATGTTATAGAAAAATTTCAGGTTGATCTTGGGGAATGAAATTGGAAAAGGAATACTAGGAATAAAATGAGATTTTAGGGACCCCTGCGATCTGATGCAAGGGCTGTGAGCCTACAGAAAAACCAAGTTACCGGATTCAAATAGTTGGGTAGAGACCTAGGAATGGTAAATTCATCAATATTTCTTTTCTTATTATTTTATTTGGCTAGTTCTGTAAATTCAAAATTAAGTAAATAGATATTAATAAAATTATATAATACCTAGATTATTATATCCATGTTTACATATCAGCAATGGATCCTAGATTTCATTTGTATTTATTTCTAGTTAGTGAGATTGAGTAGTATTACTCTTTTAAAGGCCAGAGGGTCAACTTGATTGAGGAGAATGATTAGTGGAAGAGGAAATAGCACATCATTCAGTTGTGAGAATTGGAAAAATATGAGGATTAAATAACTAATCTAGATAAATAGAGCCAGTTGGAGGGCTTGAGATCGCCTTCAGTTTCATATGGGCACATGAACAGTACTTGGTCCTATTGGTAGTTAGAGATATGAGGGGAAAACATTTTAGTGGTGGGTGTTATATCTTTGTGGGATGAAGGGGTCAAAATGTAATGGGTCCACTAAAATATGGAGTTCTGGGTAGAGTTCCTATCATTAAACATGAAGGCGATGAAGGGTTGAAGAATATTTCTCTTCAATAAGGTGAATATACGTATGAGTTCATGGGATCAGGATAAAGAATCTTTTTTACTATACCCAAAATCCTTTTCCTAATGAAGAGTAACATGGATAATGCCTTTAGGAGGTAATCTACCATTATCTCTTGTATATAACCAATCCTTTTATGTTTCCAACATACTTCGTGGATTAGTTGAAGGTGGATTTGATTGATCATATGCACTTGTGAGGTTTTTTTCCATGAGGGGAGAACCATTAATGTTTATATTGTATTATAGTTTTCAGTATCCAGTCTTAGTCTCCATGGATTTCATGGTTTTGAACTACATAGAGTAAACCATTTTAATCCTTCATGGTCTATTAAGTTATGTTATTTTCATGGGGGCCTTGTACTGGTGATCATTTTCTATGGGGGTCTTGGTCAACATTAGAATCAGTTATGAGTGGATCTAGGAGATTAGTATGGTGGAGCTAGTCTAATTGAGCATAAAACTCATGAACTACCACCAGTGATTCCATTTCGATAGTTGTGACAATAGGAATTTTCTTCATTGAGTGTATATGGGGTATGAAGAGGTCAACCATAGTATTTTCCTCATCTTCATGGACCTCGACTAGTGTTTGGTCAAAAAGGATGTCATCATAAGTGAGGTAGAAAAGCCAAACATGGATAGTTTCATGCCTTGTAGGTGATAGCACTAGAGTGGATATATATCATCGGATTTCAAAATAACGTATTATCCAACATTGTTTAAGAAGTATTTTATTTAAGGTATTTACACTCATTTTTTGAACCCTCTCTAGTACCTGATTTGAGGATATGCAATGATAGGAATCTCTACCCCTGGTGTTGACTATGCTAGTAGGATGATAAACCAGCTTCTTTGATCTATTTCTATGGTGTAGAAAAATTATGGTGTCATATTAGTCCTCTGGGGATATCTTCTTGCTTTGAGAAAATAAATACAATTTTATTCTTATAATAATATGGTTGTATTTAGTATGTACTTTCATCTTCTATTTCTAATGGAGCGTTTTATTCTAATATTTGTATGGTTAATGTTTTTTTCTTTTCCATATGGGGTTTTCATGCCATGGTAGGAATGTGGTGGCCCATTATTCCAATATGACTATTCTTGTAGTGGAATCAATAGACACTTGGATAACAGAGGTTCCTAGGGGTTTCAAGAATATTTTGAATATTTTTCCCATGAAGGTTATGACACTACCCCCTCAGTGTGATATTGAGTTTGAGGTATATTTTCAACATGGTGTTCATCATAATTTTATGGATCTTTATCAAATCAAACCATATGAATTATGGGATTTGATGATTTAGATATGTGATCTAATAGAGAGGTGTATCATCTGACCTAGTGTTTCATCATTATCTGTTCACCTATTATTATCCAATAAAGATGATGGTAGTCTGAGGCTATGTAGAAACAACCGGAGGTTGGACCAAGTTAGAATCAAGAATCGATACCAAAATTCAAGGATCATTAATATTTATGACTTTTGGAGGGGGAATATTTGTTTCCTATGATTGATCTCTGGTCTGGTTATTACCAGTTGATGGTGAAGGTGAAATATATCCTGATGGCTATCATCAATTGATGGTATGGGAACTTTAAGGTTGTGGCCATTATGTTAGGTGTCAATAATGAAACTTATGATTTTATTTGGATCATGAAATCAATTTCCTATGAGTTTTTAGACCATTTTATATTTATATTCATCAATTTTATATAGATCTTCTCAAGGTTAGTGGATGAGGATCCTGATCATCTCAAGGTTATGCTTCAATTTTTGATACATCACTATCCCTATGTAAATTCTTCCAAGTGTGTTTTTTTAAACAAGAGGTGTTTTCTCATGGTAATGTGGTGCCCCAATAGTGTATATACATTGAGCCATCAAATTTCCGTGTTTTTGTTTCTTAGGAAGCACCCAAAAACAAGATAGAGGTTCATGGGTTTCCTGTTTTTCAGGTTATTTCAAGAGGTTTTCATTCAATTAATGAAGTATTTCAACATGGTCGGTCAATTTTCCCACAATGGGATAGGATTTGATCTAGAATGATTAATTTCATGTAGTGGGAGACAACCTAATGTGGAAATTTATCACTTATTAGAGGGTCTAGTTCCTATATGAAGGGGTAATATTTTAGGTGTTATATTATGCATCTAGGATGGACTTGGGATGCATCATGATACAGGAGAAGGCAGTGATCTCTAATGGTTATTATAAGTTATTACCCCTATGAATAACAATGAAACCCATAATATGGAGGTAGAAACTATTATGTTTGCGTAGATACTGTGGTGACATTATAGTTCATTTGGTAACTGTATACAGTATCCACCATTCATAAGAGATATGGGTCTATATATTATCAATGTGACCTGAATCTATGATATTAGAGGTCGATGTAGTTTCTATAGGACATTGACTTTGAGATATCCTACACCATAGGAATGCTAAATTTTATGGAAGACTCATTATGTTGGAATTTGTAGACAGATATTGTCTAAGATTCAAGAGATTCTTGGAGGGTGATGGGATACATGGAAACCCAGAACATATATGAATGGGTTTTTGGTGTAAGAGGTTACTTATTTCATATGATATTGTGTTATTACATAATGTAGTTGGTGGAGTAGTCTTGTTTTTCATACACATTGGTAGAGGTGATGTGTGGTCATGTTTTCAATGGTGATTACATAGAGGGACGGAAGGAGGATGGGTAAAACTCAATTATGTTTTAAGGGAATTTCTTTGTTCACGAGGAAATGAGTAAGGTATTCCTTTATGATTTTCCTAGATCTCCATTAGAGGTACGCTTGGGAGCCTCCTAGATGTACTATGGAATATGGATATAGATTTGGTGTCCTATTATAGAATATATGGTGAAATAAATTGTCAATCGACGTTTGGTTTGACAAAAGGAAAGGGTTGTGAAATGTGTTCCCAGTGGTTCATTATAGCCCTTGGATATTCCCTATTGGATGTGGGATGACATATAAATGGACTTATTCATTGAGTCACCCTAATCTCGGGGAGAATATGATATTTGAAATGTGATTATGGAATGGTTGATGAAGTTGGGTCACTCCCTAGAAATCAATGATTTATGTGTTGTGGATGTTTTGGCTTGGAGGTACGTGAGGATGTGTGGATACATAGAGTTATGAGGTCCATTATCTATGATTGGGATTCTCATTTTACCTCACAAATCTAGAGTGTATTGAATTCTTCTTTTCGAACAAATTTTTGTATCAACACTACTTTTATCCCTCATACAGATGGGTAGATGGACCAGACTATCTAGATACTGGATGATATATTATGGGTGTTCATCATGGACATTTTTGGATCAATTGAGTTTCATAATAACGAAAACTATCACAAATTAATTAGAATGGTTTCTTTTGAGGTTTTAAGGGAATTCATTCCATTCTCTATTCTATTTGGCTGAGGTTGGGGGGTCAATCGATTCTTAGATCTAATGTGGTACATATGATGATGGATATCGATCATGTTTTCTATAATAGGATGATGGGGGAATCAGAATGGAATAATATTTATACCAATAGTACGAGGATACCATTGGAGTTTTTGTTTAGTGGACTTGTGTTCTAAATGGATTCACCATGATGTGTGCAGCAGAGGTTTGGGATGGGGAGTAATATTTCTCTAGGTTTGTGGGACCATTCAAGGTGTTAGGGTGTATTGTAAATTTGGATTATTGGTTAGTACTCTTGGAACAGATGGAAAATAATCATGGAATATTCCAAAATAATCAACTCTAATTATATCTTTATGATGACTCACATGTCATTTTATCGGGAGGGTTGGATATTGGGGATTGATTGATGTTCATGGAGTGACTAGTAGTAATCTTAGGTAATCAAGAGAAAGTGATTCATGGATGGACCATTCTTGTTGTTTGTGGTTTGTAGATGCCTGGTTCCTTGGGGGAGAGTCATTGGGATCAAAAATTTCAAAAAATTTCCCTATACCTAGATTTATTTTGAGTTTTTCATTTTTCTATTTTTCATGATGATGTGATATTTGAATCTTTTTGGTTTATGATATATGATTTTACAAGATGATGTTTTTTGAATTGAATCTTCAAGCATATAGATTGGACATAATACTTTCGTAAATAATTATCTTTATGTTTATGATGCATTATTAAAACATGTGGGTGATTCAGTGCCTCACAGAGTAAAAAAATATAATGATTTGGGAGGTGAGATTTATTGATTTATATGCATCAAGAATTGTTTTCTAACTATTGTTAATGTTTTTATCTTAGGTTGTATAAAGGATGAAATGTTTTTGTGAGTGGTTATTTGGAATAGATAGGGATTGGGGATGATGTGAAATTATGTGATAGTGTTTATAGTGCAACAATATCCCTAAGGGGGTCTCATGAGTTTTATTTTTTAGGTTACTCCCATTCCACTTCTTATTCATTTTTAATTTCTGATGGATGATCATTTTTTAGAGGAATCTAATGCAAGTTCATTTAATTCAAAAACCAATTCCTCTCTATTTTCTGAGGCATGGTGGAGTCAAGGGGGTTTTTGGATTCATATTCCTTATGATTATACTATGTCTATTCTCTAATTCACTTGTTTGTTCATGTGGTAGGATGATTAGTTTTGTGTCTGGTTAATGTGGTCACCTATTTTCTTCTACCAATAACTTTATTGGTTCATGTGATATATTGATTATTTATGTGCATGGTTGGAAGGGTCACTTGTTCAATTATCTCAATTCATTTTTAGTTAATGTGGTATTTTAATATGTTATCTTTTCAGTTAGCACAATCACTTATTTCATTCTTGTGGTGACTTGTTTGATCATGAGGTATACTGATTTCTCTGGAACTCGGTAGGAATGGTTACTACTTTCATTCTTATAGCCACATTTATTTTCATGTGGTAGGTTTATTATCGATGGTTTTAGTTAGCATGGACACTTTTTTCCTTCTTGTAGTCACCTATCTATATAGCACCCTGACCCAGTTTTCCACTTGAGCAGTGCTCTAAGTAGGTTTTCGAATTGCCCTTAGGCACACCTACCCATATTCCAAATTCTATCTATGATAAATAAGGGTGAAAATAAATAATATTTGGGATATTAGCCCCCATATTGGGGATAGAAATAATGTTCTATAGAATAATATAGTATCCAAAGAATGAAAAATAATAATCCTCCATGTAACCTGAAATAGCATAAGAATAACTGGATTGAAGCAAAAATGAATAATAAATCCACTCATATCACTTGTAAAATAAAACACAATTTCAATCTAAAAATACATGACACATCTTATCAGGTCATACAAAACAGTTGATAAATAGTAGGGTTAAATGTGGCCAACCACCACTATATACATATAATAGGCATACTGATTCCAAAAAAAAGCTCCAATTATTGCAAGAACCTCCATGGCCCCTTGTCATCTATCCCATGTGAATGGTACTACCCTATCACTAGGGTCCAGATCATGATCATGATCCCATACCTGTTCTAAATATAATAAATTCTGCATGCTTCTCTGGGGTAGAATGTATTGTGTGACAATATTTCTCAGCAGGCCACCGCAAACGTGCACCTAACAAACATCTGTGATAATACAGGTGTATCTAAATATAAAGAAACACCACATTCAAATCATATAACAAAACTTATTCCCTTTTTGTAAACAATTATATGGATGAAAACACCACCTTCAATTATTGCTAATATCCAATGTACTCCCAGTTATATATATGGAATAAAATGACATATATGAATATATATCTCTACAGTGAAGATGATCCATAAAATAAATCACAATGAAACCCATGATGATTTATTATATGGAGATCCCTCATGAACCTCTGTTAAAAGTGTCACTAGAACCTCCTGACAACTAACACCTCCCATAACATATCAAATCACCAGCATATCAAAGGCATGCCCACACATATACTTGGTCCTTCAGACCCTAGTTTTGAAAATCCCCATCAACTCTAATCCATATGTCTAAGGAATAATGATTTTTGTCTTGAAAATAATAATTAACATCGGATCAATAGCCTATATTCGGAGGAATGATGATATCTATCCTCCTAATTAATCTCGGACCACTAGCCCCAATATATGGTGAGCCACATTTCCCCAACGATAGTCCTAACACCATTAGCTGATGGTCCATCACAATCCAAGTAAATATATATGGTAATCCCCTCCCATCTCAATAAGTATCAACAACATCCTAATATGCAACTAATAGATGCCTCTACCCACATGAGTGGTCAACACCACCTCATTATCTGAGTCCTATCTATGCACACATGACTCCAACTATGCATCAGCTAATAATAATGAGTGAAAATCATCAAAATTACACCTAAGACACATAATATCATCACCTTTTTCCCCTAAAACCATGTATCTCAACATTATGGTCAACACCATCACAATATTTTGGGTTATTCCCTCAATCATGAAGACCTCTTCACCTCAAACTGATGACACATCACCCAATGCGGTGATCAACATCACCCCATATACCTTATTCCATGCCCATCCAGACATACCGTGTCACCTAATCCTAGAGATAATCATCACCTCATCACATATTGGGCCTCTCCCAATACGGTACCATTGAACAATGCTATATCATTTCATTAAAATTCATTTTAATGAAATTCGAATAAGCCACCTGGCCTAACCTATAAACGAGTTATCATGCCCCCTCACTAGGATTAACAAGTATACATAGGTTATCAGATATACAATTACATACCTCAACATATATTAATCTATATAATATTAACCATTTAGTTATTGGGGCCTCGATCGGTCAACCCAGTTGAATCCTATTCATATATCCCCCAAAACATGACAAAAATAAATGATAAATATAGGAACCTCCTACCTCATGTTGGTTTACATTCTCTAATCTCATATGAACCTCTAACAAGATCTAATTAGAAAGAAATATTCATTTTGTATGAACACCCTAAAGATAGGGTAAAACAACTTAGACACTATATGGAAAGATAAATGAAGAAATGATGCTAGTGGATCAATGTCCATAGCAAGAAGAATCCATTGCTATCAATAGATCGAAGAACAATGTTCAGATAAAGAGATGAGGTCTAATCCAATAATTGGAGTAATAAGGGATCCTCGACTTCCTGGAGGTGGAGCTCATGTGGGAGAAACCAAAGATGAAGAACCATCTTATGGAAAATAGGTTGAAATGGTCAATTTTTCATTAATGATGATATATAGATGGGAAAACCATTCAAAAACCATGTGGTGCCCATAGCCCGAGAACCTCACTTACACATCAAAGGCACACAATTTTTCAAATAATGCATACACCATGTGAATCCTATAAGATAAAAAGTATATAAGTGGCGTACGAACATGAAACCCCGACTATATGGTTTAATAAACTATACCTAGGAAAGAAGGAAAAATATTCAGTTACTCTTGGGAGGCCGCATGGTTTCTCCAAAACCATGTTCATCTGTCTACAGACCATGAAAAGTTGGGTTTTTGGTCCCCATTATCCCCACAACACACTATAAATAGAAATAAACATTATGAGGCTCAAAACTATTCTAAAACATGTCTGTAGGTCAGTATAACTCTAGAAATTAGGTTCTAATGATGATACATAGAAATGGAAGGCTCTCCAAAACCTATAAATCCAATGGGTAAAGGATTTAGACCCTTTCCAAAGACCAGGAACATTAAAATCTCCCAAACATAATTTATCTCATCCCTAATCAATAAAACAATTACCTAGAGATGGTTCTAAACATACCTATCCAATTCAAATTACATCCTTCTAACCTAGTTACAAAATCATAGACCAACTCTCTCATAGAACTCCCCATGATGTTAATTACATTCCCTAATCAATTCCCCACCCAGAAATCTATATTTTGATCATTCACCATCCATAACATGACTGAAAATTCCTCCTATTATGCATCATTACACTTTCACCTCATCAGGTGATAATTTCATGCATGTGTCACACCTGAAACCCTTAATGTGACACATCTTATCAGATGCACTTATCATGACCATATCTCACATGGTGCCTATGGGGTCCTCCATCACATTATATGACCGAAATCAATATTCTCCATATATTATCACAATATCATGCATCATATAAAACTATTCATGCCCACAAAAGCTATCATAATTCCTACATACCTCAACCATTCCACACATCCATTGATGCCCATAATAATTTTCTATCCCAAACACTTTATATATATATTTCACACATCTTTGTTGATGCCAACCAACTAACTGGGTCCTGATTCGGCCAAAATTACCTATCATGAACCTCATTAACATAAACCCAAACATGCCTACCAAAGGAGACATTTCAAAATAAAAAAAGAAACCCTATCATGCCCAAAACATAACTATAACAATAATATATTCATGTTCCTTCTCAACATCTCGAAACTCCATTCTGTACCCCTAGCCTAAGGCATGAATACATATGTTTGGGCCTCGCAATGGAGTTAGACCATAAACCATCCATTGACCCCACTTTTAGGTCCCAAATTAAATTCCACAACATCTACGGGTAGCTAAATCCGGGATACCAGCATCTAGTACCACTCTCGGTTGGCCCTTAGATCCATGAGTTCACCCCAATCATTGACTACGTACTATTCGAGAAGGCTTCATATAGATCCTCTTGAAAAAACCAACCAAGATATATGATCGGAACATCATTGGTTTTTTATCACACCACTTCTACATATGTTCTCACTTCACTCACTAGAAGAAACCATCAAAGAGAAAATACTCAGTGGTCTGCTCGAGTCTGTGGCCCAAATGCCATAATGAGACTCATCTTGGTCTCACTTCCTTCTATACGAAGAATCAATACTAACATCACTTGATTCCATAACATGGATCATGTATTACTAGTCCATTAAATTTACTACAGCTATTAATTCTTGATTGAACACCTGCATTAATATGAACAACCTAATGATGTTTACCTTCATTTGAATGGCATGTCATAAACTATCCTCAAAACACCTCACTCAGAAGGTGTCACAACCCACCATAAGAATTATAAAATGAAGAAAGTGTATGAAATATGATGCAAAGTCAATGAACTATATGTTTCCTCTATGTAGGATAAAAAACTATAGAGATCTCTTCACCCTTATCATCTCTAAGAAGAAATGATCAAAGAATGTGGGATCAAATTCCATCCAAACTACTCTCTCAGGTCTGCCCGCCTAAACCTATACATGACCCAAAAAAATTTATCCCTCTGAGAATGTATATCTCCAACATAACCCTCCATACTCTGGGTGTCTCAAGCTATTTAATGATTGTATATACCTACTCATTCTAGTTCTTACCCACTGTTGGTCTTCCATGACCCTTTAATAGTGTTTGGGGATGCAACTGTAACTCTTGAGTCAAGTATTCCCTAGAAGGATCCACTCTCAAAGCTCCCATGTCAATCCATTGGATGATAGGAACCAATATCACCCAGTGTTTCTCACTAAACCATGTAATAAATATTCCATATCCTATGTAAAACCATCCTTTACCTAAACCTATACATGTTGTCGTACTGACAACTCATGCTCAGCCAGACCCATTGAGGCCTTATCCTGAACCTTTAGAGCCTCAACATATGCATACAAAAGAGGAACCATATCACCACCCACCTGAAACTCCCCTAGAATTTTTTAAGGTGGTATCCCACTGAATTCCAATCACGATGGTCAGATAACAATAACAGAATAAATATCACACAAACAGAGAAAGGGGTAACAATAAGTGCAGACTCAGCACACATACTCCCCCGATCATAACCATGTCACTTGACATCCAGCTGTATAGACTCTTTCCTATACATATCAAAGACATGTATCCTATATAAACCCATCCTCATGTCCCCTCACCTACACATAATATATTATGTTAGCATATATAAATTTTTGGTATCAATGTATAATGATGCATAAGAGGCTAAAAAGTAATTTTTAGCTTCTTTGATGATACATAACACAAATCACCCCTATCACCATCCATTATTGTACCTATCAGATCCATAACCATATATATATATATCACATATAATATCACCCAGTTATTTCATTGGAACCACAGACCTGGTATGGCTGATTAGAATGACACCCAAGAGAAAATAAGAAGGAAAACATAATTTAGTTCTCATTATTGAAACATTAAACAACCCAAAGCCTCTAAGAACATTTTAGGTTCCCAATTATAGTAAAAATAATCTTATTATCAATCATCATATGTCATTATCAACAAAACATTAATAATTTTCTCTTCCCTTACCAGCCCAACGGTCTATATATCCACCCTTGTCATACCATGTATGGTTAATTTGTCATAACTAATAATAATCACTTCCATGTGCACCAATCAAGGTGTAAATCATATCCACTATAAAAGAAAACATTAGAACATAAATTTCCCACCCTAGAAACTCAGTCTATCCCTCTTTCATGGGACTACAAGAAACCAAACATATGCTTAAAACCCAATTCCTTATGCATCCTTGTCTTTGACTGCCATAGGTTAAACAGAAATACCCAAATAATAGATAAGAGAAACTTCCCTATTACCATTTGTAGAGCCCCAACCCATTTTTTCACTCGATATGTGCTCCAATCCATTTATCAAATTGGCCTTAGGTGATCCTTCCCCTACACCAAAGGCTTTTAACTAGTAGAAATTGTGTCAAGAGGTGATAGTGGAGAGACTATACCCTACGGTGGAGACAAAAATAATAGTCCATATATAAATATATTAGAAGAATAAAGACCAAAATCAATTGAACCAATAACTAAAAATAGATAAATCATTATCATATAGTATAAAAATGAATAATAATCCAATCATACAATTTTTAGAATAAAACACTATTTTTATCAAAATAAGACATTCCATGTCATATTATGTCATATAAGATAGTAGATAAGAAGTAGGATCTCCCGTGGAAAACTAATAATACATACATATAACGAACATGTCGATACCAAAAAATTAAGCTCCAACTAATTCAAGAACCTTTGTTGTCCCTTTCCATAGATCAAATTAAAATGGTATTAACTGATCACTAGGGTCCAACTCATATATCTGGTACCTTAATTGATTGTTTAGACATAGAGCCAACTTCTGTCCTGAAGGTCCCATGTAGGGTGTGGGAATAAATCTTAGTAGAACACCACCAAAATGTTCTTAACATAGATACATGATAATTTTGGTGAATCTAAATATAAATAAACAACACATGTGCATCATATAAATAACTTGTTTCTCTTGTGCTCAACATCTCTATGGAAGAAATAACCTACTTCAACTTTCACCGGTATCCCCTATACCCCATGATATATATATAACATAAAATGATATTTGTTTATATATATAACTTTTATGGTAATGATCCTCATCATAAATCCCAAGAAATCCTTTGATGAGTAAAATTTTCGATAGCACATAAGCACCTACTATAAATATTTTAGTAGAACCTCATTCCAACCAACACTTCCCTTGCAATAATAAAATAACCAGAATCCTGAAGGCATTCCAAAAAAGTACCTTGTCCATATAACCCTAGTTTAGAAAATCCTCACTGGCTCCATGGAAAATATCTAGGGAACATCGATGCCTATCATCTAAATAATAAACATCATCGGCTTAGCAGCTGCTATCCTGATGAAGAACGATTTCCATCCCCCCAAATAATTCAATCATGTTGGCCGCAATATATGATGGTCCTCATCCCCTATCGATGGTCTCAAAATATTCAACTTATGGTCCATCACTATCCATGTGTATTTCTATGAAAAACACCTCCAACCTCATTAATGATCAACATTATCCTAATCTGCAACTGACAAACGCTACTACCCACATGTATTGTCAATACTATCTCAACATCTGAGTCTTATCAATGTGGACATGACTCCAATAGAACTTTATCCAATCATGGGGATTGAAATCAACAACATTGGACCTAATCCACATCATCTTGGAACATCATGCCCCAAACACCGTGTTTCTCCACCTGATGTTCAATACAATCATAATTTCTTGGGTCATGCCCTTAATCATGATGACATTGTTGCCTCAAGCCAATGAACACTTCACCCAGTATGATGATCAACATCACCCCATATACCTCGTTTGAATCCTGTCCAGATGAACCATGTCTAGTTAGTCTTGGGGATCATAAACTCCGCAATACATATCAGACCTCACAAAACATGTTCCCATGGAAGAAAAAAATTGAATATATATAAAATAAATTTTAATTAAATTCAAATAACCCATCAAACCAAACCTTCCCAGGAGCTCTAATTCCCCCTGACGAGGATTAGCAAGTATAAATAGGTGTTGGTATACCCAACGAAATCCTTCAACCTTGATTCATCAATTTAATATTAGCCATTTATTTATTTGGGTCTTGGTTAGTCTACCAACATGATGTTTATAGATAATAACCTATAAAAGTGATCAAAATCAAATAGAATGCTATGGAACACTAATCTTGTACTCGTAGATGTTATATTATATTGTATTAGCCTCTAAAGAAAACCAATTTGGAAGAAATCAGTGTTTTAGATGAACTCCCTAAGGTTAAATAGGTTGCATAGATTTAAAACTCTATATGGTGAGAGAAAAAAGGAAAACAGGATAATGGATTTAAGGAATTACTATGATATATCAATATCTAAAAATGGGTCTAAGATCAGAAGTCAGATTTAGAGATGAAGTTAAATAAAAAAATAGAATAATGAAAAGCTCCTTATCTACCTATAGTTGGAGGCCATGTGGTAGAAATAAAATTTGGAGAAACCTTTTAAGGGAAACATGGGATAAATGATAATTTTACTGTATTAAATATACTTTATGGTTACCGCATGGTTGGAAAAATTATGTGCCAACCATGTGGTGCCCACTTCCTGAACACTACAGTATAATGAATAAGGCACAATGTTTCCCAAACAATGTGTAGTCCAAGCGAATAACCTATTCAAACAATTATATAGGTTCTAAATTTTCATTTAACCCAATTTCATTGTTTGATAAAACATTCCGTGTAATGAAGGAGGGTCTCATTGTTACACCTGGGAGCCTACATAGTTTTCCAAACTATGCACCTCTATTTTCATAGCTAAAAAGTTGGGTTCTCAATCTCTAATGCATAGTACACCCACTCTAATCATAAATGAATCGGTCAATCCTTTGAAATAATCAATAAAAATCACTAGTTTCAATAATTATCTACGAATTAGGTTTTAGAGATCAAAAATAAAGATTCCATGCTCACCAAACTCAAGAATTCAAATGCATTGAGTATTTCAACCCACTCCAAAAAAACTAGGATGTTACAATATACTAATGTGGTAGTTTTATTTTTCATGTCTTTGGTATGCATAGACACTTGTTTCTTTATTATGATAAATTATTTGTTTTTGAATTAGGTTTATTGGTCATGATTTTGGTTATAAAGGCCACTTGTTTCCTTCCTAGAGTCACTTGTTTGTTCATTCAGCCTCTAGTTTTTTGGTAAGGTAGTTTGGATGGTATGGTCAGTTCATGACATAGCCAGATTATTAAAATTAACTTCATTCCCCTGAATACCCCCAAAAATTGATGAATTCAAATTTTAAACCATAATTTTGATTATTAAAGATTTAATTAAAGGTATTTTTAGTTCATTTCAAGGAGGATAATTATATCCTGGAGATTCTTTGACAAACAAGGTTTTTAATGAGTCATTCCATATGTAATTTAACGAGATCTAAAAAAATTGTCAATAAAAATCATATATGTGATCTAGAATCCTTATAGTTTTCTACCATAAATTATTAAATTAAGATCTTTCCTTAATTCATTCATACTTCATTTCCCTTAATATGGGAGTTTCCATTGCATTTACCTTGGATTCATGGAACCCTAATGGAATTGGATTAGGTTCATCCTTTGGTGATTTTATCCTATGTGTTAGGCCCTTGTTTTGGTATAGAAAATGATTTTATGTTTATTTATTTGATGTAGGAGATCATTCTTCTTTTATTTAATTATAAATATTAGCGGTGTAATTATTTTTTTACAATTAGGAGGTTGTATGCACCAATATATTGAAAATAATGAATTGGTTTAATAGAAAATTAATGGGTAAGGGGAATAAAATGCATGTTTTTCTTATTTTGATGTTATTTTTAATTGAGCTTATTCATTAAGGACGTATCATGGAGAATTGAGGATATTAGAAGCCTTGTTTATGTTATAAATTGATGTGTTTTTGGGTCCCTTGTTGTCTGATTGATTAAAACGGCCAATAATGAATGTATATAATCCCTTATATCTAACTATGAAATTGGATTACCATAGGGACTCTAGTTTTCATGAGAATTCCATTTATATGTAATGTGAAATATTATTAGTATCCCAATTTTTAAATCTAGAATTAGATATGTGAATTCTTTGAATTGTTTTTTTTATTCAAGGATGTGATGTGTGGTTGTGGTGTGTGTAGTAGTTGGTATGAGAATTGGTTTTGATGTGTGGTTGTTGTGATGAGTAAGTTGTTTTGATGTGTGTTTGAAATGTGGGGATTGTTGGCCGAGGTTGATGGGTTGTTTTTATTGTGATTTAATGCACTAGTTTCCTATTACTAATGGAATTTATGAAAAATAATGGAATTTTAATGGATAATGGTCTTAATTTGATAATGGTTTGAAATGATTAATTAATGATTAAATTGAAATGGAGATCATGGCTTAATTATTTATTATTAAATATGAAATGAATGGGTTGGATAAATGAAATTTGATGGTAATTAGTGAATATGAAATTTTAATTAACATGAATTTAATAATGATTTGGGTCTTTCTTATGTTCTATAATGTATTATTAGGGGGTAGTGAAACATGTATTGGTTGTGAGGATTTCCAGTACTAATGCGAGTTGGGTTGTTACTCTTATTATTACATAATGTATTAGTTTATATGTGACTGCTATAGATCCATGGTCTTTTACATGGGATCTCATTATGAACCCACCCATGTAGATCACTATGTTCCCACATCCATATTTTTTTTAAAAGATGACATGAATTGGTTTCCCAATTCATGCCGAAGGAATTTATTAAATCAAAAAAGGTTTACAGAGTAATCTCGAGGTGTAATGAATTTACACCATCAAAAAACATGAAAAACCACAAGGTACAATGATACTTTGTAGCATAGAGCAGACAGAAATCAAGTAGGTTAAACTTTGAAAAAGATCGTCCCAATCTGCAACTGTAGACTCCAGTTGCATGCAGTGAGCCGAGAGTCCAACATCAGGGACATCCAATGAGATAATAGTCAGAAGCAGATGTATCCTCAAACAAGATTAATTCTGGCCTTGATCTTCCGAAGCTTCAACTGGTAGATGACTTCATAACAGAATAGACCATTCATCAAGTCTTCAAACATCCAGGTTCATGCATATCCAGAGAGTCCACACAAAAATCCAGCAGAGAACAAAACAGAACAGAATAAAAGCAGTGGTTTAGTAAAATAACAACTTGGAAGAAAATATTAAAAACCAATATAAGCAGCACACTCTGCATTCCTGAAACAAACATATCCAAGCATGCTCAAGGCAGGAGGATAAAGGCTTCAAAGAAAAATTGATGTCACCACATCACTGGAGTCTTCAGTGATGGACAACATCATTTATTTCGGTACAAATCGAAAACCAATCTATCAATTTCCAGCCATTATTCTGGAAAGAAAATAGTATACCAAGAATAAGAACATATCAAGAGAAATCCATATCCAGTCATATCAGATCCGGACAAGCTTCAAGTAAGTGAAAGAAGGGGCCATATAAACTGGGTAAGAACCTTCAACAAAAAGCCAGGAGAAGTTCTGCATGCCCCACCATATCTTCAGAATTTGGATACATCAACATCCATATCAGGATCAACACTTTTTCAAACATCAAAAATTGAAACAGACACCATCTGAGCAAATCCACAAACAAAAAGAGGCAAGGAAAGACCAGCAAAAGAAATCCAAAATAGAAAATGAGCATTCTGGCCAAAACAGGCTAAAGCAGAACTCCAGACAGCATCCAAAAAGCTTCAGAGAAATCTCTAGAACAGATCCAGCAAGACAGAAGAAAATAAAAATAGATCCAGACTTCATAGTTCATAGAAAGAAAGAAAACATCCAGCAAAAGAGCATGAACAAAAGAAGATCAAAGCTAGAAATGATACATCCGAGGCAAGATCAATTTAAGAATTCTTTCCTGATTCTTTCATTGAATAATTCTTGCTTTGCAGACAAGTAGGCGCTCTTAGTGATATCTACTTTCCTAAAATAATTGTAGAGGTTTTCATCATTGAGTCCCACCAAAGGAACAGAAGTTTCACAAGTTGGTATAAAATGTTGAACTTCCTTTTCAGCTTGTTGCTCGGATTTTTTAATTGCTGGATTTTCTTTCTCTTTTTCATAGGTAGCCTTTTTTGTCCTCCATCAATCTAGTAGAAATTTTCATTTCCATTTGTGAATAATCCTTACGCCTTCTAGATTTCTTTGATATAGGGGTAATAAAACCATCAGCGTCTACCAATGGTTTTTCCCCCTTCTTAGCCATGGAACTCAGGTACACTTCCTCTAGTTTCCCAGGTTTGTCTTCTTCCTCCGTTGAAGAGTCCTTATCAGATTTATCATTCTGAGCCTTTTCTCCTTCCGCATGATCTGCATTAACTTTTAGGGAAGGACATGAATGGTGAGCAGAATTTGTGTCAGCAACATGCTGTGTACCCCTATTCTCCACAGGCAAAGGTACTACAGCATCTTGCACCGCCCTTACAAAAACTCCAACTTGATTCCCAGAAATTCAAGTATCCTTAGTGACATCCTTAATCACAGAACTAGTGGCTCTACATTAAACAGCTATCTGACAAGACTCCTTAGAGGTTCTTGGAACATTGGTAGGAGGATCCTGTGATTTAGAAGAGATCTTGGAGACTTTTTCCACCCATTGTGATTTTAGCTGCTTTGGAGAAGGAAAGTCTAGCTTCCCACAACTATTGAAATCATGACCAGATTTGGAACATTTGATACAAAAAACTGGAAGATTTTTAAAAAACACATTCTGAACAAAACCCTTGTCCCCATTCTGAATCCAAATGCAGTTTGGAAGGTCTTTTGAAAGGTCAATTTTAGTGCATACTCTTGCAACCGAAGGTCTTGTCAATTTTGAAGTAGCATGGTCCAGCTTTATGGGAGTTCCAAATAGGTTGGAAATAGAAAATAGAACATTTCTTTTAAAAAGGTGAATTTGCAATTCTGGAAAGGAAACCCAAATAGGAGCAATGGGAGATTCAACACCAGTAATGAAATCCGGAGTCCATTTTAGAACTTTCATTGTGGATCTCCCAAAATTCCAATAACCACGCATCCAAAACCGATAATAATCCGAATCCGATGAAAAAAGAAACAGTACATTAGAAGAGTTCAAAAAACCTATTTGGAAATCGATGAAACCTATCTTTTCAAGAGTGTTTCTAAGGAACAAGAGCGAAGGGCGATGTTTATGGAATTTTCCAATCAAGGCGAAATTTAAATCTGAGGCAAGCGTGGTTACCTCATCCTTCGAGAAAGATATGGCATCTAATCCCCGATGTCTAAATGCTTTTGGAGCAAATGATTCATCATTCTTCAGATCCGTGGATGAATCACCCACTACAACTTCAGCGAATGTTCGAGCATCTCGAATCCCTTCTCTAGGGATTGCATCCCCGACGCCCGCACCAGCCAAAGCCCTGGCTCCCGATCCCGCTCCCATCCTCCCACATCCATATGTATTGGGGTTTTTATTACAATATCCTGAAGGTGAGAATGGATAGTCAAATATCCCCTCTTCCTTACTAACTCTTCCATGATAATTTGATATGCATGGGTTTTGATTTCTAAAGTCTAATGTTTACTATTTGGATTGTTTCTATGGGATAATGAGGTGTCTATAGTGGATGTTGTGTATGTTAAGATGAGTGAATGAGGTGTATTTGTGTGATATGTGATGTGATGGGCTAGTTTTCTTTTGGTGGTAATATACATAAGAGACGGGATTTTCTGGATGTAAAATGTTGGGTTGTGAGAGCAACAAACCCATAAGAAAATTGCGTAGGGTACCCTTTTATTCTTGTACCTCTAATTATGTTACTCTTCTTAGATGTATTATTTTGTGAGCATTTCTCAGAGATTATGGGATAGGTTATATGTCTTGTTGGTGTTGTTCGTTCTTTACTTTTCTCATTGGTGCATTAGTATACTCTTTTCTGATTTACAATAGAATCTTTGGGTGTGATCATACTGGGGATTCATGTATGATCAATCTATTCATATAGAATATTTTTTTATGGTTTTCAGAAGGAATTGATAGACACTTATAGACAATACTAGATTTTTTATTGGTGAAGTTTTTGTTTCAAGTCCTTAGGATGTTCTACTTGGTATTCATTTAGAGATTCATTGCATTATTTTACACTATACATCCATTATGGGATGGTTTGGGTTTCCATTATTTAATATTATGAAATGGATTTGTTTTATGGATGATATATTATCTCATAATCATATATATTTTACAGGGCAATTATACCCATGTGTGAGATTTTAGACCCTCAGTGCTAGTCACCAACCCATAGTGTCACGACCCGTCCCCCGGGGCCTGTGCTATGACTACACCAAGCCTTCCTACTATAGGCTTGGGGCTGGGGACTATCACCAAAAGGCATATTCCCTGAAATAAGATGGAATTTCCTTTAAACCTGTACAAACACACGATCCAAAAACCCAACAAGAAGCAACTGTGAAGTAAACTGCTGTAGTAATAGGAGTTCTGAAAGTAAAAGGGGCCGAAATACAAGCCCACTTGAATGTACGAGTACTAATAAAAAGTAAACATTCTACTTAAAAAGGGAACATAGCTATTGAGTCATCCTCTAGGGATCCTACATGATGGTTAGGTATAGATCGCCTCATCTGCACTCCGTGTCTACTAGTCTCCTCTACGTACCGCCTAGTCCTGACTCCCTCAAACCTCAGCCCAGCTACTCATCGTCTACACAAGACATGACAAGTTGTGGGTGTAGCCTGTGTATAGGTGAGTATAATGATACTCTTTAAGGACCCAAAGACACCAGAAGGTCTCTCAATTTCCCACAAGGAAAACCACAAAACATGATATCAATCACAAGCTACAAATTAATGGAAACAACTCAAAGCAGGTATACAAAATAGAGAATTAGAATTATGATGCTGACCCACACAGGATAGCTATGAATTCTGATAGCCAACCACATATTTTCTAGGCCTATGAACAAATAACATTACCATTCAGAACATCTAACACCTAAGCTGCTAGAGAAATCCAACTCTAACGAGTACAGTGGGCCTATCACATTACCTAGAGGCGCTTCCCACTAACCTCGGACTGCTGAGGTACTTCTCCTGTCGAGTACCATCGGTATACCACATCACACAGATGTGCTCCTCACCATGGGTTTGCCATGTCACACTGAGGAACTCCCCCTCGTGGCCTGCTAAGGTACTCCTCCTATTGAGTATCGTGGGTCTTCCATGTCACCCAGTGTTGATCCCCACCATGGGTCAGCCGCGTCACATAGAGGCACTCCTCACTGGGGTTATCGAGTCACTCTGAGTCGAAATGGTCATCAGTCGTTAAGTCTCAGCCAATCGCAGGGTTCCGTACATAGAGCACATGAGAGAACCACTCCCCAAGCCATAAGTTGTATTTCAACCAGCAGGAAGTCTCACAAGAATGTATCCCAATGATCCTCTATGTCATAAGGGTTCCAACTCAACAAACAGAGTGTCAACCATACGCCAGGTCTATGTGTTATTGGCATTTTTGTGCCGAGGGACCGGTTGGATTTGGGTGGGATCCAACCCGGCCATACTACATGTTTCCCCAAAAGACTCATGGAGTAAGTCAGAAGGACCTTCTTGCTCCAAGGATCCTAACTCCATAGACTGTTCATCAAATGAATGTTCGGTTTAAGAGTTAGGGTTCGTTTTGTGTAAATAGTCGGTACAGGGTCTGGGTCCGGTCTGCCTCGGTCGGACCGGCCTGACCTGGTTCTGCATTGGCCAACCCAGATTGAACTTGGTCGACCCTGCCTAACCCGGTTGGGCAGCATGTCAGGTGGATGGGCCATGGGTTGGCCCGCTGAGTGGCGGGTCGGTCCGCTTGGCAGACCCGGCGGTACCACCCGCCTTGCGGCGCGAGCCGCCAGGGATACCCCGACATGGCGTTTCTGGATAGGGATGATGTGACATAGAGCCACGTCCATAGGTCAACCCACATGGTTTCACCAAACTCGGTTCCACATGGCATCGTGGGTCATCCATGCCATGACCGACGGGCCGCAACATTTCTTCCGGGCGCACAGCTGGCGGGTGCCCCATCCATCGGACTTCGGTCGATCCGGTGCACATGCTCCCACCGCGGCCAACACAGGTCGTAGCCCAGATGCCACATGGGCGCCCTGTCGGGGGAACTCCCCAGCTCTGCTCTTTTGGTTCAGTCACGGCCATACGGCGTCCCTGTCGACCTCTCCAGTGGTGCGCGACGGCGCGCCACACCGTCATAGGCGGTCGGCCAGTGTGTTAACCCACTTCCTTCAGTCACCACAGCTGACGAGCCACGACTTCCTTTGTTCATTGGTGGCACACGATGGTGTGCCGCTCGTCCATCATGGCATGCCGGTGCCGGCCAATCTGATGACCTTCACAACATTGTGCCACGACTTCCTCTTACGGCATGTGTCAACACGCTATCCCCAATGCAGCCGGTCGGTATCACCGCACCGTCGATGTTCCATGGAGGTGCAATATAAGCAAAGTAGGGGAGGGTTAGGTCCGGGTTTGTTAAGCCCGCACCCTCCATGTTATCTCACAAACATGAAGGGTGTTAAGGGATTAATAATCAATTGAATCAAACAATAATAAAAAACCACACAAATTTAGCCCGCAACAACCTCTCGCAAAAATTAATGAATCGCGGATGAACTCATTATTTTGTTTGTCCACGTTCATCGTATTATTCAAGAATGGGGAAGAGGAAATCATTCAAAAAATGTTATTGAATAACCCCTACCTTGAAAACCTATTGGAGAGCGTCTGCACTAGAAGGTAGATCATTTTCTTCATTCTCAGAACCGTTTCCCAATGACGCCACTCGTACGTCATCCATCAGTTTGTGGTTTGGTGTCAGCCATCATCAAACACTATGTTCGACTCCATCCTCTAAGGGTCAGGTGTCATAGTGCTCATTCATCACTTCATTTCTTGGAGAAGCCATGTCGATACCCCTCCCCATGCTACAAATATATAGGTGAGGGGGAGGGTAAGTAATATCATTGGAGTTTAATGTGGCTCATGAATTAGGAAGATTCCTAATTCCCCAATGACGTCATTACTTAGGGTTGGCAGGTCAAGCCATTAACTAGCTTGACACATCACTGGCCCCACCCTTTTTCTTGTCCAATGGTGGATATGAAATAAAATAATAAATTTATTTTATTTTATTTCTTTTAAAAAGTTGAAAAACTTAACTTTTTCATCGAACATACAAAGGTCAATGTAATGTCTTCCTTAAGGGAATCTCAAAACTTCAGATTCAATGGTTCTGTAGAATTTTAATTAGAGAACCAGTTCAAAAGTTATAAAACTCCACTCGCGTGTTTACTGAACATACCTGAAAAAAAGATCAATAAATTAATTACGTTCCCCCTCAACCTGCGACGGTCAATGTTAGGCCTTACCGAAGGAGAAAATGCCCCAACAAACCCAACTATACTCTCAGATTTTCAATCTGAGTTACCATTTAGAAGTTATGGATTTTTTAGAATAAAATAATAGTCACATAATTATTTTATTTATGTCCAAAAACTAACTTTCACTGGTGGCCCATGGCAGCCAATGTTAGAATCTGCCTAAAGAAATCATACCGTCATAAGCTCAACGGTGGTCTCAAACTTTTTTTCTGACTGATCGTTCATGAGTTATAAGCATTTGAAAAATAAAATAAATAAATTTAATTAATTTATTTACGGTTATGCCATTGTCGTGTTTTCTCACAGGAGGCCCGTGCCGACTAAAGTTATGTCACGTGTAGATAAGCCCTCCATCGTGACTGTAATGGTGCCCGATGATTTTTTATCCAGGAAACCATTTAAGAGTTATTCCTCTTTTTCAAGAAACTGCTTATGTGTGATAATTAATGCTTAAGCAATCTACGACTGATCATTCCAGGCACTCCAGACCTTGGAATCATGCACCTTCTTATTTCGCGGTCTCGAAATATTTTCATATAATTAAAAAAATTTATATGGAAATTCTGAGACATTACATTCTCCCCACCATTGGGCTTTATGTCCCTAAAAGCCAAAATGAAGGTAAAACAAACAAAAGAGGGTACTGATCACGATTCAGAGCCTCCCTCTCCCCTGTGCTCTCCTAGAGGTTCTCGGGCAGCCACTGAACTTGAATTAGAGGGATTGATCATCCACGAAGGACTCACTCCTATCAATCCTCTATATACACCAAGAACTCTCTAAATGTCACCCCATCCTCAAAGTTCAACTCTCCCAAGTCGATAACTTGTAATGGGTCATGTTTGTATCTCCTCGGCTGGGATATGTGGAAGACGTCATGCACCTTCTCCAAATACGATGGAAGTGCTATTCGATATGTCACCTCACCTATCCTCCGAAGTATCAGAAATGGGCTGATAAACCTCAATGATAACTTACCAACTCGGCCAAATCTCCATAGTCACTGTCGAAGAGAGACTCGCAAGAAAACATTGTCCCCTTCCTGGAATACAAGAGATCTACATTTCATGTCAGCCTAAAACTTCTACCTGCTCTGCGTAGTCTTCATATGCTCTTGGATGATCTGCACATTCTCAGTGGCAGCTCATACCAAATCTAGATCCATAAGTGCTAAATCTCCTGGGTCTATCCAACATAGAGGAGATCTTCATGGTTGATAGTACAAGGCCTTAAATGGTGCCATACCGATGGTGGAGTGATAAATGTTGTTGTAAGTGAACTCTACCAAGGGAAAGTGACCCTCCCAACTACGACCAAAATCTAAGACACATGCGCGAAGCATATCCTCTATCGACTATTTTGTCTGCCCTGTTTAACCATTCATCTGTGGGTGAAAGGCGGTGCTCAAGCATAGATAAGTCCTAAACCCCTCCTATAATCCATCCCACAACCATGATGTAAAATGTCTATCACGGTCAGAGATGATCGTTGATGGTACCCCATGATGTCACACAATCTCCAGTATGTAAAGGTGTCACAATCCATCTACTAATACTTACTATCAAATGGGTAGGAAGGGGTCTAACTTGGTGAGTCATTCAATGATCACCTAGATTGAATTATGTTCCCTAGACGTACCTGGAAGCCCTGTCACAATGTCTATTGAGATACCATCCCACTTCCACTCCAGCACCTCTAGTGGTTGTTCTATGCCTCCTAGAACCTAATTCTCATCCTTCATTTTCTAACAAGTGAGGCTTAGAGAAACAAACTCGGCCACTGCTTTCTTCATCCATGTCCACCAGTGTCGATGTCGAAGTTCCAGGTACATCTTCGCCACACTATGATGTACTGAAAAATATAACTTATGGAACTCCCCCAACACCTCCTCCTGTAGCACCACATGAACCATGGTACGTCCTATGAAGAGGATGACATGCTCCCCACCTTCAAAAAATCCATAAGGTGCCCATCTTGGGGATATCTGAGCACATCAATCCTCACAGTCAACATCCCCAAGCTACACCTTCCTGAATCGATGAAGGAGTGGGGGAGTGATTGTCATGGACTGGAGGTATGTTGCTCCATATTTATCCATGAAGGATATGTGCAACGTAGCAAGCTGCTCTATCGCCTCACTCAGCAGTTGTAGACTAGACCGCCTATTGAGTGCATCTACTACCAAATTTTCCATTCCCGGAGTATAGACTATCCCAAATTCAGTGTCATGGGGGAACTCTAGTCGTCATTTTTGTTTCATGTTTAGGTCATCCTAAAATCTCTTCTGACACTACTCCGTCCATAGGAATGGCCCCCCCTTCTTCGTCAAATCTGACAAGGGTGCCACTACCCTGGAGAAGCCTGGTTCAAAACACTCGGTACTACCCATACCAAGAAGAATTCCCTCTCCCTTAGAAGAGGTAATCCTAGAAACATGTTTTGAAATGATTTCCCCATACTCTTCCCCTCATGTTGCGAACTGAAAACTTGATACTCATACTGCCATGAGGGTAAGGCTAGCGGAAACAATATTGATCGACTACACCCTCTATTGCATGAGTCTATCTTGTGCTGCATGGGTTTCCTTTTTCACTGACCAAGTAACCCCCATTCCAAAATTGTAGATAAACCACAACCATTTTTCATAATACGTTCAATCTGAGTATGAATTGTGGATGTCCAATCCATACCCAATCTAACATCATAATGCCTCAACACTCCCACCAAGAGGTTCTAACCGAAACACTCACCTCAAGGGCCAGATCACATTGTCGACATAGGTGTGATTATCGAGTCTCCTCTCATAGGTATCTCCAGAAGTGAGGGTCAAGTAAATGGTTTAACCAGAAACTCTTGGTCATGTACATGATTCGTTGAAGGAATGAATGATTGGTACCTTTTTCTATTATTACAATAGCTAGTAGTAGAAAAAGACCATACCTCGAATCATTCCTAGAGGCCTTAAGTCACACTCCTTGACCGCATGAAGCTAATCCATTCCCCTATCCTCTAGCTCTCTAATCCTAGTGGGGACCACAAATGGGGGGCTGGTTGTAACAAGTCAAAATATACACCACCTCATCCTACTCTCCAAGATCTACTTCCACATCTGTAGCCCTACAGATTCATCTTTCCCTAAGACATCCTCTTTCCAAAACATTTTTACATGCCTATGTCTCTTAGACTGGTGCCTGTTTCCTACTTTCCCACTACTAACATTCCATGGTTTCATTCATTCAGACAAAGGAAATTCAACCACAATGGTTCTCTATAGCACCCTAACATAAGTATGAATTCATAGATGAATAGTGTTGGCTTGTATGTCCCTAAACACACCTTGCTCAGATGTCTGAGCCTTGAAGCACTAACCATACTGTATTTATCGAGTACCTGGGATGGTCGTTACACCTCGATAAGTACACATCTACCGATTTGTCATCCTACTGAAGCTGTATAAGACATAGGGAAATCTCATCCCTTAGGTCATTATGGAACGAGACCCCATTCTCTGAGGAAGGTTCTCAAGATTGTTCACAGAAGAGTCTCCTCTTCGCAAGATCAAGGTAATATAAACCCTATCATCATCCTGCTGATCCATGAAAAAGGCTCTCTACTAGGACTGCCATCGGATCGAGTGGTTCCCAGGATAGATAGAAACTCGGCCACCTCCTCATGCTAGTCCATAGCCACCTATGAGTCAGGCTCACCTTGGAACCACAGGGGTATCTTATGATGAAACACATGTAAGGCATTAATCCTACATGTGTCGTCTATTGGTACCCCCGGTTGTAACTGCTGACCAATGGGAAATGGTATAAATGGAACACTACCCGAAGGTACCATACTGGGAAAAGTCTAAGTACTGATGCCTCATTACCCTATGGACCATCCCCATGGTCACATACTGGAAAAGGCCAGCAGCTAGGATCAACATATACTCAACTGGTGTCGCAACTTGGTAGATAACATTAGCCACATCCTTCAGCTAGTCCTCAGCTACATAGTAGTATGTATCTCCTCGAAACCTCAGATTCCTATACTTATAGAACTCGTGCAACGTGCTTAGTTGGAGGGAATCATCCACCAATGAGGCTGGTGGTAACTACTGTCCAATGGGTGATGCTGCTGCTGGTCCACCAACCGAAGGTGACAACACAGTAAGAGGGCCATACACCAGAGCCTCATCGCTCGGTGGGCCATTATCATGTACTCAGTCAGGAATCCAAGATGGATGCCTATGTGTTAGCATCCTAATAAGGAATAGGTGTGCCACTGTCATTAAGTTATACCTAGTGAGCTGATTCCAAATAAATCAAAAGAAAATCTTTCTGAAAATACAGGTAATTAGTGATTTTATGCTCTGAGTCGGAAATCAAAATTCAGGGTCCTCGTGTATGGATTCGTGGGTTTTCACACCAACAGTAGACTCCCTGAACTAAAATCCACACTCATAACACTTAAAACTATTACAACATAAAAAAGATCATAGTCCTAGTTCTTCGATAGAACTGACTCCTCTGATACTAAATGTAACAATTGGGTCTCGATGTCAATAGAGACACCCTAACATAACATGTCTGTTGGGTCCTAGCCCACTAGGTACCACCAGTTTCCCTATAGAAACATGTCCCCAACCCTAAGGCCTGCCTATGTTCCCTAATGGGTCATTTGACTAATGACAGTCCCCACAGGCCAACACAAGCCCTTTCTAGTTTTCATTTTCCTCACTCACACACATCATAGGAAACATCCTAGAAGGTCACCCATCCTGATCACTACTCCAGGACAAACACACATAACTCTGGAGTTCTAATCAGGTAGGATCCCAAAAATGAAGGTGCACCTTGTTTACACGAGTCATATCATTTAGTCATTTAACCCTTTATCATTTTGGTGTGTTACAATCACCCCCTCCCCCTTTAGAGCACAACATCCTCATTATGGGACCTACATTTAAACCCATGCATTGCACCACACTTAAGGCTGGGTACACCCTCTAATACCAAATTAACAATAAGGTCCCGATGATAGAACAGACACCCCGCCTTAACATGCCCATCGGGTCCTGGCCCACCAGGTACCACCAGTTGCCCTGAAGACACGTGGTCCCTACCCTAGGGCCTTCCCACGTGCCCTAAAGAGTCATTTGACTAATGAAAATCCCCATAGGCCAGCACAAGTCCTTTCTACTGTGATTTTTCCTCACTCATACACACACTGGGAAACATCGTAGAAGGTCACTCATCCTGATCACAACTCCATGCCATGCACGCATAACCGTGAGTTTCTAATCATGTTGGCTCCCAAAAAGGAAGGTGAACCTAGTTGACATGAGTCACATCATGTATTAATTTAACCTTTTTTCATTCTAGGGTGTTACAAAAAAAATATGTGAAACTTCTTGTAGGGATATTCGATCCCCCTACCACAGGCTTCCAAGGCTACGTTTGGACCAACTAGTCCAATCGTTGTGCCGTGGAAGCCTGTGGTAGGGGATCAAATCTCCTTACATGTGGGTTCCTGTTAGTTTTTATTGTAACACTCTAGAATGATAAATAGTTAAATGACTAAATTTTATTACTCATGTCAACAAGGGTCACCTTCCTTTTCATAAGCGTACCAGATTAGAACTCCATAATTAAGCGTGCTTGTCCTGAAGTAGTGATCCGGATGGGTGACCTTCTAGGATGTTTCCTAGGGTGTCTGTGAGTGATGAAAAATTACACTAGAAATGAATTGTGTTGGAATATGGGGACTATCATTAGTCATATGACCTATTAGGGCATGCGGGCATGCCCTAGGGTGGGGACCACGTGTCTGCGGGGCAACTAGTGGTACCTGGTAGGCTAGAACCTAACAACAATGTCAAGGCGAGGTGTCTGTTCTGTCACCAGGACACAGTTGTAACATTTGGTATCAGAGGGGGTACCCAGCCTTAAGTGTGGTGCACTTCCTGGGTTGAGATGTAGGGCCTACAATGTAGATGTTGTGCTCTAAGGGGGGGGGGTGATTTTAACACCGCAGAATGATAAAGGGTTAAATGAATAAATTATATGAGTAATTTCAACAAGGTGAATCTGCCTTTTCAGAGCCTATCTGATTAGAACTCCATAGTTAAGCATGATTGTCCTGGAGAAGTGATCAAGATGGATGGCCTTCTAGAAGTTTCCCTGGGTTTTTTTTGAGTGAGGACAAAGAACCCTAGAAACCAGAAAGGACAAGTTCTAGACTGTGAGGACTTTCATTAGTCAAATGACCCATTACAGCATGCGGGCAGACCCTAGGGTGGGGACCACATGTCTTCGAGGAAATTGGTGGTACCTAGCCAGGTAGGACCTAACGACCATGTTATGGTGGGGTGTATGTGCTATCACCGGGACCACGTTTTTACATTTGTTATCAGAGGGGGTACCCAGCCTTAAGTGCGTGCACTGCCTGGGTTGAGATGTAGGGCCCACAACAAGGACGTTGTGCTCTATGGGGGTGATTGTAACACTCCAAAATGATAAAGGGTTAAATTACTAAATTAAATGACTCATTTCAACAAGGTGCACCTTTTTTTAGGAGCCTACCAGATTATAACTCCACAGTTAAGAGTGCTTGGCCTAGAGTAGGGTTCGAGATGAGTGACCCTTTGGAATGTTTCCCAGCATGTGTGTGAGTGAGGAAAATTCACACTAGAAAGTAATTGTGGTGTCATGTGGGGACTTTCAATAGTTAAATGACCCGTTATGGCACATGGGCAGGCCCTAGGGTGGGGACAACGTGCCTACGTGGCAACTGGTGGTACCTGGAAGACCGGACCCGAAAGCCATGTTAAGGCGGGGTGTTTGTGCTGTCATCAGGACAAAGTTGTTAAAAATTTCCTACTAGAGGCTAGAGTAGTGTCCAGGATGGGTGAATTTTTTGGATGTTTCTTGGGGTGTGTTTGAGTGCGGAGAATGCACATTAGAAATCACTTGTGTTGGCATGTGGGGACTATCATTAGTCAAATGTCCCATTAAGGCACATGGGTGAGCCCTAGGGTGGGGACCACGTGTCTATGGGGAAACTTGTGGTACCTGGTAGGCTAGGACCTGACGGCCTTGTTATGTTGGGGTGTCAGCACTGTCACTAGGACCCAATTGTTACATTTGGTATCAGAGGGGGGAACCCAGCCTTATGTGTGGTGCACTACCTGGGTTGAGATGCACTACCCACAATAAGGATGTTGTGCCCTAAAGGGGTGTGGTTATAACACCCCAGAATGAAAAAGAGTTAAATGAATAAATGATATAACTCATTTCCATAAGGTTCACCTTCCTTTTCGGTAGCCTACCTGATTAGAACTCCCCAGTTACGTGTGTTTTCCTTGAGTAGGGATTTGGATCAGTGACATTTTGGGAAGTTTCCCAGGGTGTGTGTTAGTGAGGAAAAATCACACTAGAAAGGACTTGCGTTGGCATGTGGGGACGTTCATTAGCCAAATGACTCGTTAGGGAATGTGGGCAGGCCCTATGGTGGGGACCGTGTGTCTGCAGGGCAACTGGTGGTACCTGGCATTCTAGGACCTGACAGACATGTTAATGCAGGGTGTCTGTGATGTCACCAAGACCCAGTTGTTACACATGGCGTACAAGATCCTGGACTTGTGGGAAATTATCCGGTGTCCATCATTGTTGGACTAGGAGGGGTAGATTTGGAAGGACTAGGTCAGGACATCAACCTCATCTAAATAATCAATGACCATGTAAACCTGATGATGTAAATATATTTACTACACTAAATTTTTTTATTAATGGTATAACCACTTTATTTATAAATATTTTTAATAATAATTCATCAATTTTAATGGTATAACCTGATGAAACATGGATGGTTATAAATATTTTTAATAATAATTCATCTATTTTTAATGATAATATATGATTTACCATCTTACGTTCTCATCGGTTGGAAAATAGTGGCATCACTTGTGTGTATGTGTGGACAACCACTTCCAAAAAGCAATGTGGTTTTTATTTCTATTTTAAAAATATGATCATAATAATATATTTAATGAATATTATGAAATTTATTATGTTATATATATTATAAAATTATATATTATTATTTAACATCCCCTATTCACATTAATCATAAAATTAAAACATTACACATTCGTACATACGAACAATCATCTCCACAGAGTGATGTTATTAATTATTCATCACCACCTAATATGAATTGTTATAAAATTTTATATAATGAAAAAATATTATACTTATAACATGACTAATATTTTGGAGATTATGAATCCTTGAACAACGTTTAAGGACAAGAACCATTAGACCGAAACATGAATGGGAAATGAAACAGTGATCACCTGAATATTTGTTTTAATAAAGAATTATTAATTAGTGGGTAATTGAAAAATATAAGATAATTTTATATTGTAAGATAATTATAAATATTGTTATGTTAAATGTGTATTTTTTTTAAAAATAAATATATAGGATCCTAAAAGTGCATGTTAAAAAATAAAGGCCAGACATAATGTTTAATGTTGCAATCTCATTTTTAAATGGGAAAGTTGATACAGGAAAATACATCAGTGTAGTTATATGAACTTTATATGTTAAACTCCAAAAATATACTCACTTATAGTTTTTTTTTTCATTTTTTCATTTCAATTCCCATATCTATGGTACTTAAAATTCTCATGAAAATGCCCTAATGAAAAGCCAAATTTATTTCTTCTTTAACATGTGAACTTCTTCTTCCTTGCCCAAGTTCTTTATAGTGATTTCAAAGGATTCTATTTTATCTCATCCAATGATTTTTTTAATTTCATTTTCAAACATATATTAATTTATTTACAAATTTAATAAATGAAATCATATAATGTTTTCCAAACATGTTATGTTTGAATTTTAAAAATAATGTTTAAAATGATTTTTTGTTTTAGTAATTATAAAATTAACATCTTTTAGCATAATCATAAATGATCATTGAAATAATATTTAATTTGAATGCTTAAATGGTTATATTAAAATATATATTTCTCAAAATTCACTAGAATCATTTAGTTCTTAAATATAATGAGAGAAAATCATATTTTCCCCTAGTTTCATAGAAATATCCAAATAATCTTTGGAAGGTGATTTTCATTTATTTCAACATCATTCAATGCTTATTTTTCTCCAATTATGATTTGTTTTTATGATACCATACACTTACTTTTTATATAGTTCTTAAGATTATTTTATTTTAAATGACGTTTTCATGATACACATTAATTCATTTGGGTTAATTAAACTATGATGGAATAATGACAGTTTTTATGTTCTTATTCTACATATATGAATGGTTGTCATTATGTGATGGATGGGACCAAGATTATGTATCCCCACATTTCATTAGTTAATGACTGATATATGATGTGATAATATGAATGATTATTTTGTGTAAAACAATTCTTATAATGAAAAGAAGTTCGGGAGTGAACCTAATTCATTATGGGAATTTTTCGACTATGTAAGGAGGTTCTTAGAAGTAAGAATTGAAAAATAAATTTATTTTATATTATTTTTATTAGGCCATGATTTATATAACTTATTTTTTTATTATGATTTTTTCTCATAGATCATGATTGAATAATGATTATTCCTAACTCTTATGAATAATGTCTTTTGAAATGCTAAAGATTTATTCCATAAATCATGATTTATGATCTATGAATGAATGGGTATGATAATTATAAGATATGATCATGCTCTAATACCTTTCATATTATCTTATACCTATATATGATCATAGACTCATATCTGTTGTGGTTACCCTAACTAAGAATATGAGATCACTCTTTCTTATGTTTACATATTCATTTGGCTGTGAAGAATGGTAATAAGTAATAAATGAATAAGAGTGGATCTGTGAGAGAATAAATTGTTCGGAGATATTAAATATATTTATTTAAATATATTCATCTTGTCACTATTCTACAATGTAACTAATCATTTATAGTTATGGGGATTGAAAAATTATTTAATATATATTTGTTTTCATCTAAAATGATGAAATATGTATACGAATTTTCCTCAGGTCACCTAAGTTCGTATCATAATAGGTTTTAGTTATTTTTTTATTTTAGGATACAAAGAATATATGAATAAAACTTAATGAGAGTTTTGATTAAATAAAACTTATATAGGGGGAACTTCAATGTGTTATAGGTTGATAAGAAGGTTTCATACTTTTAAATATCTCTGTAACACCCCTAGATTTTATAAACCTTATTTCAAATGAATTTATTTCCTTGATTTACTTAATTTCACCATGTAAAATGTTCATTTCATATGGAACATACTTGGTTTATATTACATGAAAATCTGACTTGGTGTGTGTTATACACAACACTTAGTTACCATGAAACATCATTTTATTGTTATAATTATTTAAATGAGATAATTATAACCTTGACGTTAAATTTGGTAATATGAATAGTAATAAATAATTTTCATATATTATTTTTTCACATAAATAAAGCATATTGATAATAAAATATATAATTTTCAGTGATGTCATTATATGTTTTAAAATAACATTTTATTAATGTTCTTACTTTTTACATCCTTCTGTGACAAAAATAAAATAAATATCAGACACTAAAATAAATGGAATTTTATAAAATAAAATTCATTTTTCAATTCAAAACATTTTAATTATCTTAGGGTGAATTTTTGGGATTTTCATGAGAAACAACATTTCTAGGTGAATAGTAAATATTATTACAATTTAGTTAAAAATAGCATATCCCTTTAAATAATGATTTGTGTTAAATGATATTTTAAATAGGTTTTTAAAGTCAAAATAGATAAATTATGAATATATTAATCCAATTTAATTAATTTTAATCAATTTTTTTTTGAAATTGAATATTAAAACTTATTGATATTTTTAATGTTTTTACTTTAAAAACCTATATTCTCTCAACATCTACAGATTAGCATTAAACTTAATTTTATCAGTTATGTGATTTCAATTTTGATAAATTGTCTTGATAGGTATAATTAGTATTATATTTTTATTATAATAATATCAATTCAATTTTTGATCCAAATTTTTTTTAATGTGATTGAAATTAATCACAACGATTAAGTAAAGATTAAGATTAGTTAAGTGATAATCCTAAATTGTAAGGACCAAAATGACCGAGATGCTTGTTAAAAAATCCATTGTCTTTCAAAAACTCAATCATATCCATTATTTTTTATAATTTTATGGGTTATTTTGATATTATTAAATGGAATTTCTCTATATAAAAGTTTATAGGAGGAAAATGACCAAAGGGGAATTTTCTTTACATTTAATATTTATAAAACATTAATATATGTAAAAAACATCATATTTACAACTATACATATAATTTTGAAAGATAAAGGGGTTATTTTTATCATATAAATTTATCAATAATTTTTTAAGATGATTTAGTTACTTAAAAGGCTTACAAAATGCTAACATAGTGATTATTTAGTTAATAATTTATTAAAATAAATAATATTATAATTGTTAAAAGTGAAGTTAATTTATTGAGTTATTATATTTAATAATTTTTACAGATCAATATTTGATTTTAAACATATTTAAAATTAATTTATTTTCATTCCAATATTATTTTGATATTTTATAATTAAAATTAATTAAATATAGAAAAAAATTATATTTTTGATATTTTTCAATAAAAGACATTTCCTAGAAAGATTTAAAATAAATAAAAATTCTATATTTGTCCAAGTGATTTTGAAGAGTCAGAATATTAAATATTTAATATTAATGGAACAATTGATCATTTATAATTAACTTATTGACCCATATATTGTAAACCCATTGTTAGTACGGTTCAGGATTAAGTAGTGTTTTGTGTGTCACATGAGCTTGTTTTATAATTTTATTTCCAAAACACAATAGATTATTTTTTTGTAAACTATGAATATTATTAATAATTTAGTGGATTTTTTTAATAAATCTCACTTTATTTGAATCATAATGGTTAAATTACATAGGATAGAAAATGGATGCTTTAATAGAAATCAAAAATATTAAAATGGGGGAATCATAAAAGTTAAGGAACCAAATTATTAAAATGAACATATTTTCAGTGGTGTATATTGTTTTTTAACCATAATTTCACATTAATATATTTGTTTTCAATTTCTTTTTGTAACATTAGGTAATGGATACCTCTCATTATTTAATATATTTTGTTATTTACAAAAGTGCCACTATGCTTCCAATATAAATAGAAAAGAACTATACCCCTTATTCAAATATCTCAAACAACATAGGATTGTCCAATATATAATCAAATATATTCCAAAAAACCCCTAAATTATGTCTTTAATAATCAATTTGGGTATAAATCCTTTTATGTAAGTCCTTTGGTGAAAACAAAAAGGAGTTACCTAAGTAAGAGGTAATGACTTCTCTCAAACTCCTTTCTTTTATTTTCATTCTCCACCCCTCCAATATCATTATTCAATGATTTTACAACAAAACAATATATTCAACATTCTAGGATATTTTTAGACTATTTTTTATAACTAAATATACACACACATCCATATAATGGGTAATGAAAATACTCTTTACATGTTTGGAGAACCACCATCCCACAAAATGATGATGGTTCTTTATTCCTTACCATATCTATTGTTGGAAATAATGATGGAAAATATATTTATATATGTTATATATTATATTTAATATATATTTAATCTTATTTAATCATTATAAAATATGTATCTTTATTCAACCACTTTGATGTAAATAGGATAATTTCATTTGAGGTAGTGTTGACTATCACCCCCTCTAGGCGATGTGATAAATTCACGCACTACATGGAATTTTTTATGGATGGTTTGACTAAAATTATATTATATATATGATTTAATAATGATACTGGAATAATGATATATATATATATAATCATATGTATTTAATTACTTTCTTTCAATATGACTATTAAACAGAAACAATGTTCATGCATATGTACGGCCTACCGTCTCCATGAACGGTGTATTAAATTTATTACATATATATTATATAGATTATTATAATACAAATAAATATATAAAATATAATATTTATATTATGGATTAAATTCTTGAAAAGTTATATATGTTTAAGGATAAAATATATTACAGATTGAGACACATGCGAAAAACAAATTGAATTTTACCTGAAGCATAACTTTAACACTGAATTTTTAACAAGTGGATAATATAAAGTCATAATTTAACCATATAAGGTAATATATATAATAATATTGTTATATATCATATTTATAATAAACTGATATTTATTATAAACAATTTTTTATGAGTTTCATTTGAGTCAAGATATAAGGAAAGGGGATTTCACCTCAATTTTTATTTCTGTGAGATACATGTTTTATTCACTACCAATTCCATTTGTGTGGGGTGTATAACAACCATGGATGTATTAATTCATTCTTATAATAAAACATATTGGTATTTATATATACATTATAAAATATTTATTTCATGGGATTTATGTATCAAAAAAACAAAATCGGTAAAATAGTTTTGTCTCAATTTTCATTCTATGCATCTTGTGATTTGTAATGCACCTAAATTCATTACGAGATGTATATAATTCCATTTTAAATTTTATATCAAGGATATTATTATTTTAATTATATATTATTATTCATGTATTTTTTTGTTTAAACCTAGATATTATGATCCTATGTTAACAAGTTATAAGATTTTATTGTAATAGTCTCATCGATATTCAAGATTGTCTATGTTTATCCTTAATTTGATGAAATATTATTATCCTTCTCACAAGAAAACTCATTAATTTAATATAATATAGTTGTTTATAGTATATTCATGTATTGGTACAATTGTTTCACTCATTGGTACATAATATAGTTAAGAAAATGTTTTTAAGAAATCCTAAATTAACCCTCTCTTTGGTTAGAAATATCTGTTCCATCAAAATCATGTTTTTTTAGAAAGGTTTTAAAAATGTTTTCAAGAATTAATTATATTATTTAAATATTTTTAACGAAAAATGTTTTTAATTTTTCTTAATCTAATATTATTTGTTTTTAATGAAAATGGTATTCAAAATGATTTCAAACTTCTTTAATAAGGTCTCAAGGAAAATTATATTCAAAAACGTTTTCAATATTCGTTAAAAATTTTCATGTAAAAATTTTTTCAAAAAATTTCCTTCTTTATTTATAAGTTTTCAATGTTATTTCTAAATAAATTATTTTCAAAACATTTTCAAAATTTCTTTATATGTTTTAATTTATTTTCAATAAAATGGTTTTTAAATATTTTTAATGATTTCATTATAAGTATTCAGAGTATTTTCAATGAATAGGTTTTTAATATTATTTCATGATTTCATTTAATTTTTTCAATGTTTTTTTGAAGAAATATGTTTTTAAAATGTTTGGAATATTATTCTATATGTTTTTCGGTAAAAATGGTTTCAAAATTATTTCAATTTTTCTTTATAAGTTTTCAAGGAATTTGGTAAGAAATTTTTTTTCAAATGGTTTTATGAATCAAAAATTACTTTTTGAAGAAAAAAAGATATTTTAATCAAGAAATGTTTTTTAGAAGATTTTGCAAAATTATTTCTTCTCTAAGCTAACATCTGTTGGTATTACTCATCCCTATTTGGTAAAATTATTCAATATTTCCATTTATATTCTTCCTCTAAATGGATTTTGTTTTATGGATGGTTGATTATGAAATCCATTTCTCTTCCATGGGTTATATACATTTGAAACATGCTTCTATTAATAGGTTTAGGTTTTTTTAATTATTATCAAACTAATATTTTTTCACATTTTATGTTATGATTACAGGTTTACAATACCCATTTAATTTCATAGGTTATGATGTGATTATTTATGATCTTGTGGAACATGTTAGTATGATTTCATTACGAGGTGAGTGGGACCTATGCCTCCTTCCAATGCGTTAGGTAAGGATTCATATCTCATGAGATAGATATTGTTTGAATGAGAAATTAACTCGATTCAATGTTAATGAGCTTGAATGAGAAATAAACTTGGTTCAATATTATAGGGCTGGAATAAGAAGTGAAGCTGGTTAAGTAATATTGGGCTAGAATAGGGTGTGAAATTTGTTTAGTAAAGGGATTTATCCACTATGTTGGCTTTGGAGGCGATGCCTTGACTACTATGAAAATCATTATATATGCTTATGTGTATGCCAAAATTCCATAACATATTCATATTAAACTATTTAATGTATTATTATCTTGATTTCATTATGATTCATGTCTTATTAACTTACAATATTTTTTCCATTTCTTATTTTTATAATCTTAGATATACAGGGTATGAGCTACAAATATTATGCTCAAGTTTTCATACCCTTATGTTCATGTCATGCTTATGTATTTCACTTATTTAACCATACAGAGCATTCAAGCTCACCATTTCATATATTACCTTTGCCTAGGTTATGCAGGAATGTTTTCTGTAGAAGTTCTAGAAGAAAATATCTTTACTGGAGACATTGAAGTCCTTCCAGCAAGTTAGAATATTTTTTTCTACATTTTTAAAGACACTAAACTATAATATTCCTTAGTCATGTACTTTTTTTAATATGATGAATATTCAACATAAATGATATAATATCCATGTATTTTAAGAATGGGTTGTTATAGTTGGTATCAAAGAACTGTTTTAGATATACATTAGAAGCTAGGATACGAAAAATTTATTGATATTCCAAAGGATATTTCTAAGGATTTATCTATGGATGTCTCTAAGGATAAGTATAATGGTTACAATGTGTTTAGGAAAATTTTATGTATTTTTTGTAAAGGTTATATTGAGTGGTTTCCTAGAAACAAAACCTTTTTTGGATACTACAAGTGGATATGGCTCTATCATAGATGAAAATTTGGTTAACAACTCTGACACGATGTCCCAGTCCTAACTTAGGGTAATCTGGTATACGATAACATGCCTTGTTGAACACCTAGTTTGACACTCCTAGGGGATATGATTTAGGAATTAACAACCTCTTTACAAACCAACCAAAAGGATTTAAATAGATGATGACTATGAATGACCTAGGATAAACCTAAGGTTTCATAGATTAAATAAGTATAAGAAATAATATAGGAATCCTATATGTATTTTTCATGATTATATGGTATCACATTATGATATACGTTTCTCACACTATGCTTTATAATTCTTTTAAATGGTTAGAATAATAAGTAACTTGGTTAAAATTCAATTTTTCAGATTTGGAATTTATAGGAATTATGAGAATCGATTTTAGAATTGGAAATCTCAAAAAGATAATTAGGATGGTGGTATGATAATTGGTTATACTTCTGAAGATAAAGAGTCCAAAAAAGACATGTGGAATGTATGTAATGTTATTCTAGTATTGTTTACATTAAACATTAGAAGCATGATTATATTATAGTTGAATACCAGAAAAAAATTATTCATATTTCATATTCTATGAAAGAGGTATTATAGAATAATTTGATGGATCCTATGTAATGGTGTATAAATAATGTTTGATGAATCAAATATATATGTTTTTTTAATTCAGAGTTGGTGTTATTTGAATCATGAAAAATATACATATTTTTTGTATAAGTTCTCATTAACGATTGAAAAGTATATGATGACAAGTGATGAAGACATAGAAATGTGATTTCGTGGAAAGGTGATATTTTGATTAAGGGATAGTAAATCATACATATTTCTTGAAATTGAGATAATCATGTTTGGATAAAGATATGTTGTATATTAATATGTAATTGGACAGTACGGATTGACATGGAACTGATAATTAAAAACATGTTCTATATCACAATGTATTATTTTTACAGCTTCTTAGATTTAATAATTATATCCATGAATATTTGGAATAATGAAGCATGCATGTTCTATAAAATTATTTATCATAATTTAGGTTATTAATATTTTACAACGGAATATATGATGAGGGTATTAACCTATTTTGAATGTTACAACAAAGTGATAATTTTTTATATATTGGGGATCAATGTTAATAATATTTCATGACATTAATTCTAATGTTTTTTATTTTCATATTTCAAAATGGTTATAAGGTTAAAAGTTTTGGCTGATATTATGATAAAATTTTTGTGAATTTTGTGAGATAAAAGCATCATCTAACAACATGGGGATTTATTCATATTGGATAAAATGTTACAAAATCCTTTTGGAAATGTTAACTAATGAGAAATGAGATGGAATATAATTGATATCATGATCTATTAGCACTTCAAGAATGAGAAATTCACCATACTTTTTGGAGAAAGAGGTTATATGGATCAAGGAAAAACAAAGGGTGAGGTTGTCCTGAAATCATGCAATCATATCTTTTCATGAAAATTCATCAGTTTTTGGAACAAGAATCATGAAACCAATAAATGAAACCTAATACCATTATTTCCAACAGATCATATGACACCATAGCACATTATTTATTTATGGATTTTTATTTTCAATTTTATCCTTAAATAGTTCTCTATCACTCTCCTCTAGAAATTGATAATTAGAGTTCTCTTCCATGTCCCTGTTTTCACATACCACCTATGTTCCACTACATGGAAAATCATATATGTGTTACTATGGTTTTCCATTATGGTTCCAATTTTTTTAATGGAAGTTTTTATATTCAATTTTTTATGTGGGTTTCCATTAAAGGAACTTAAATATATTAAACTGTTGATATCCTAGAAGAAGTTTGAGGGAGAAATTCATTTTAAGGGGTAGAATGTAACACCATTATTTTTTTATTTTTTTATTTAGACTTAATTTGTTTTCATTGATGTATTTCATTTCACGAGGTCAAATATTCCTTTCCCAAGGAAATGAATTGTCTTATGCTACATTAAACACTAAATTTTCATGCATTATATGCAACACTATGTTTCTATAAAATGTCATTTTATTATAATATTTATTTAAATGATAAACATATAAACAATATGTTAAACATATTAATATGAATATTAAGAACTAATTTTAATTTATTATTGATTAACATAAATTAAATATATTGATAATGAGATATATAATTTTTGGTAAAGTCTTTATATGTTTTAAAATAATATTTTCTTAATGAAATTTTTTTTATGTCCTTCTATTGATAATAATTATATTAATTTTAGAAAATAATAGAAATTGAATTTGAAAAAATTAACTTTGTTTTTTAATTCAAAACATTGAAATTAGATTATGGTGAATTTGTCAGATTTTTCTGTGAAACTTAATTTTTTGGTGAATAATAAAAATTATTGCAATTCAGTTAAAAACCGCCTCTTTGTTTAAATGGTTAGTGTTAAATTATAGTTTAAATTGTTTTTTAAAGTCACAATAGGCCAGTAATGATTATATTAATCCAATTTTGGATATCATAATGATTTTTATTTTGAAATTAAATATAAAAACTTATTGAACTTTTGAATGTTTTTACCTTAAAAACCTGCTCTCTCACCACGTCTACAGATTAACATTAAACTAAATTTTCCCAATTATGTGATTTGAATTTTGAAAAATTGAAATACATAGTTGAAATGAATAAGATATTTTTTCTTATAATATGAACTATTGTTTGACCATAAATATTAGTAAAAGTGATTATAATTAATCACAGTGATTAATGTAGGATTATGGTCAATTAGGGAATAAACCTTAATATTACGGTCCAAAATGACCAGGAAAATTGTCCAAAATCCGTTGTATGCCAATAAGTATACCTTATACTATATTATTTATAATTTTATGTGTTATTGGGATATTATTAAATAGAATTTCTCCATATAATTTGTTTACTATGGAAAAAAGACAAAAAACATTCCTTACATTTTACATTTATAAAACATTGAGATATGTAAAAAACATTATATTTTTGGCTATAAATATCCTTTGGAAGTATAAATGTCTTATTTTTAACATTATAATTTACCAATAACTTTTAAAAATTATTTAGTTACTTAAAATTCTTGAAAAACACCGACATATTCATTATTAAGTTAGTAAATGACTAAAATAAATAATACAAAAATGTTAAAAGTGAATTAAATTGATTTAATTATTTAAAAAAATTATTTTTTGAGACAAATAAAACTTTTTACACATATTTAATCATTATTTTTTTTAATTCAAATATTAATTTGTTATTTTAAAATTAAAATTAAATCAATAATGTCCAAATTTACAATATTGTTATTTTACAATAAATGATATTTTACTAAATGATTTAAAATTTATAAAAATACTATATTCATCCAAGAAAATGTTAAGGGTTAAAAAAATATTTAATATGATTTATTAAATGACCAATTTATCTTTTATAATTAACATATTTATCCATAGATTGTAAAAATATTGTTAGCACAATCCGTGTTTTAGTAGTTCTTTGTGTGCAACATGCGTTTATTTTAAAAAGTAGTTTACAAAACACCTGAGTTTTTAATTTTTTTAATTTTTTATAATATTTTTAATTTAGTTTATATATATTATAATTGATATCACTTTATTTTAAAAATAATGTAAAAATTAAGTATGTTAGAAAACTAGATGCTTTAATCAAAAAACTTAATAATAAAAGTTAGGAATCTAAATAGTTTAGGAACAAAATTATTTAAATGAACATATTTTTTGATGTTGTATATTAATTATGACCATAATATCATATTAATCCATTATTTTCTGATTTTATGGAATGTTAGGTGAATAATACATCTCATTATTGAATACCTTTTGAAACATACAAGAGTACCACTCCCCTCTACTAAACAAAGGTAGCCACTCTACCCCTTCTTCACACCTCCTAAAACACAAAGGCTCAGACAAGAAAAAATAAAATACTCTAAAAACAGACCTACCTTAGTCATTTTATACTCCTTTTTGTCATAAATACTTTCATGGAAGTCCTTTGGTGCAAACCAAATGTATTTACACGATTTAGAGGTAACAACTTTTCTCATTCTCCTTTCTTTTATTTTCTTTATCCACCCCTCGACTCTCTTTCTTCCATTATTTTATAAAAAATAGTATATTAAATCTAAACTGATTTTTTAGGATATGGTTTCAACGAAAAATTTCCCACACCTTCATCTAATGAGTAAATAAAAAATAGAATATTGTTATAGGAAACTACCACCTCACAAAATGATGATTGTTCATTTTTCCTTACCACCCCTCAGAGTGGACATTATGATGGAAAATATTTTAATATATTTTATATATTATTTTTATTTTTTATTTTTTCTTCAATAATCCTTTTAAAACAAATATATTTATTTATTACCTTTGTTGTAAATATGATAATTTCGTTTTAGGAAGTATGTAAAACCGCCCCCTCAAAGCGATGTGATTTATTGACACCCTACATGAAATGTATTAAGGAAGGGTTTAGTGAAATAATATTATAAATATGATTTAATAATACTACTTGAATAATTATATATATATATATATATATGATTGTGTGTGTGTGTGTTATTTATTTACTTTCTTTCAACACAACAAATAAATAGAATCATCGTTCATGTGTATGTATGTCCTACCATCTCGATGAATAGTGTATTCCATTTCATACATCAATATTATATATATTATTATAATACATATATAATGAATTTAAAAGATATATATATCATGGTATAAATTTTTAAAATAATTATATATGTTTAAGGACCAAAGATATAACAAATCAGGATACATGTGAAAAACAATGCGAATATTGCTTGAAGCATTATATTAACATAGAATTATTAATAAGTGGGTAATAAAAAGCCATAATAGAACCATATAATTAATTAGATACAGAAATATATTTTTATTTAATTAAAATAAACTTGAATTTATTATAGAGAAGGTATGTATTTGTACAATGAGATTTAAGACACAATGTAAGGGGATTCCATCTCACTATTTATTTCCATGAGATTCATGATTTATATACCACCCATTCATTTTTTTGTGGTGTGCATAATACCCATAGATGTTTTAAATTATTATTAAAATTAAGTTTATGGTTATTTATACATACATTATTTGATATTTATTTCATTATTTTTGTGTTTCAAAAGTTAACAAATTTCCAAAATAGTTTTGGCTCAATTTTCCTTCTTTGAGATTTATGTTTTGTAATGGAATTAAATACCTGCTAAGGTGTCTATGAATCCATATTACGTGTTTTATCATGAATCTAATTATTTTAATTATACTTCAATATTCATGTTATTTCCTTTTTTACATGTTGGGTATGATCCCAAGTTACCGTGTTATAAGATTTTATTGAAATAGTCTCATTTCTTTTCAAAATTGTATATGTTTATCCTTCCATTGATGAAATACTATGATCCATCTCTCAAGAACACACATGAATTATATTTAACTCTGGTAATTAAAAATATATTCTTATATTGGTATAATTTCTTAACTCTTTGATACATAGTATAGTTAATATTTTTTTTAGTGAAAACCATACTTTACCCTATCTTATGTTAGTAAACTGTGTTTGTTCAAAACCATAATTTCTAAAAAAATAATTTTTTTTGAAGAATAATTTATAAAAATTCAATGAGTTTTCATAGAAAAATGATTTTAAAATTTTTTATGCTTGTTTTATTTGTTTCCATGGATAAATGTTTTTAAATGGTTTTCAAACTTATTTTATATGGTTTCAAGGAAAATTTATTTCCAGAACATTTTCAAGAAACTTTGACATGTTTTCAAGTAAATTTTTTTTTCAAAAAAATCATGCTTTATATATATTTTTTCAAACTTGTGTTCAATGAAATAATTTTCAAATAAATTTGAAGATATCTTTATATGTTTTGAAATTATTTTCACTCAAATTATTTTCAAAACATTTTCCATATTTCATTATAGGTATTTAGAGTATTTTAATTGAAATGGTTTTCATAAACAATTCAAGATTTATTTTAACGTTTTGAATATTTTTTCAAAGAAAATTGTTTTTTAAATTTTTGAATCTTATTCTATAAGTTTTTAGGGAAAAAGGTTTTAAAAAAGATTTCATGTATTCTTAATATGTTTTTATGTTTTTTATAATAAAATGATTCATAAATGGGTTTATGCCTCAAAAATACTTTTTCAATGAATAATGGATATTTTCCCCAATACAAGTTGTTTAAAATCTCTTTCAAAATTATACCCCTTCTAAGAAAACATTTTTTGGTGTTACACATTCATTTTTGGGGAAATTATTCAATGTTTCCCTTTATATTATTTCTCTAAATGGATTATGTTTTTATGGAATAATGATTATGAATCCCATTTATATTTCACCAGTTATAGGATTTTGAAACACACTTCTTTTAATGGGTAATGTTTTATTTATTAAATTATAATGAATCTTGTCTTTTCCACATGTTATGATATGATTACATGTTTATAAAATATATTTCATTTAATTGGTTATGATATGATTATTTATGATATTATGGATCATGTATGTATGATTTAATTATTAGATGTGTGGGACCTTTATCTCCATACAATTCATTGGGTAAATATTTATATATCAAAATATGGACATGGATAAAATGAAAAATGAAGTCGGTTTAGTATTACAAGTAAATAATGAGAAATTAACTTCGTTCATTATTATAGGGTCAGAATTAGGAGAGAAATAATACCATTAAAACTTGTCTAGGATGGGATGTGAACTCAGCTCAGTAATGGACTTTCCCCATAATGGTGTCCTTGGCAGAGATTCCTTGACTACAATGGACATCCTTATATATTCTTATGTGCCTTAAAAATGTCTACATCTTACTCAAATGTTACATTTTCATAACTTATATTCTTGATTTCATTATAGTTCATGTCTTAATAACTACCAATATTTATTCCATGTCTCTTGATTATGATCTTTGATATTCAGGGTATGATATTCAAATTTTATGCTCACTTTCTCATACCCTCCTGATCATGTTATTCTTAAGAATTTTCCTTATTTACCTTTACTAGGATTTTGATCTCTCACATTTTCTATGTTTCCTTTCCTTAGGATATGATTGATTTTATTACGAATAACTAGTAGAGGTAATGATCATTACTAGAGACATTGAAGATATTTCACCAAGTAAGAATATTTTGTTTAAAGATTCAAATGATACTAAACTATTATAATTCTCGATCATGTGATTTCCAAATATTATTAATATTCATCATAAATTATGTAATATCCATGAACCTTTATACATGGTTGTTATAATCTCAAGAATTATTTTCATGATTTTATGATTTATCACACTGATAATAATTAGTTGATTCATCCACTATGATTTTTTAGACAATGGCTAAAAATAAGACGTATCATGTTAACAAAGAATGTAGTAAAAAATTATTTGAATATCATATGGAGAAACTATATATCCTAGGAGAAGGAATTCAAAAAATAATTTCCATGATCCTAAAACACTTTCAAATAACGAATCATGCATAACTAATTAATGATAAAAGGAGGGACTAGTAAAATATTGAGATATTCTTGAGGAGGATTTCACCTTATTTTAGTGGGTAATATGATCAACTAGTGAATATGGAATGAAAGTTACCTCTAAAACGATATTTTCTATTGTATAGTTCTTTGAGAATGTAAAATAACTCCTTTATTTGTATCATTTGAAGGTATAATGAGACCGATGTTGGAATATTATTAAGAATGTAAGGAAGACAATGAAATTGACTTCATGTAATGGGTAGAGTATAGGATGGTATTTTTTAGTAATTACATTCCTTGAAAAAATCACAGAAACCTAGAATGGAAATTCAAAGAGTTTAATAAAGAGGATGATTAATCTATTAGTACATATGAGGAAATATTTACAAGATTTATAATGTTTTATTCTTGTATTATAATTGATCCTGACATAAAATTAATTGGATCTGTAGTGTCTTAAAATAAAATATTGGGAAATAATTTATTAATATATACTTTAGTACCAATCAAGAAATAATACAATGTGAATTAATGTTAGAAATAGATATTATAGATTCTCATAATTATAATTATTATGATAAGATAAGAAATATGATGTTTGAAGAAATTTAATAATAAAACCGATGGATGAAAGAAAATAAATCTTCACTTGTGCGTGATGTTTAGAAAGAAGGATATTGGAAATTATTCCTAATAGACTAGTAAATGTTTTATATGTGAAATTAAATTCTATTAATAGAGTAAATATTGATGGTATGTAAATAATAATTATAATGAAAATAATGGGGAAGAAGTTCAGTTAAATAAACCACCACTACTCTAATGCTATAAATTATAAGTGTAATGTCATTATGCAAACAAGTGAATGAATTTTATTGTTGATTATGATAATAAGTGTTAAAAACCTCTTAATTTAATTGAAAAATGGAAATTCCATGTGATCACAACCTCCATAGTGGGTCCTGAGAATAAATCGGTTAATGGTGCAGTTATTATCCACTGTAGAACTCAATTTTTCATTGTTTTAAGTTTTATCCACTATTTTATATTTTAAGAATCCACTATGTGTATCACATCCAGACAGTATTTATTTCATGTTAAATAATTTGTGAAAACATCTAATGATAATACGGTCAAATCTCCTATCTATATTGTAACATCCTATGATTTCTATCAATATTTACATGAAATTCAATATATTTCTTCACATGCACTAAAATGATAAAAATATACATAAAAAAATTATTTTCAACACCATTAAAAAAATTGTATAAATATATGATATAATATATTAGTATTTTTTCAATTGCAAATTTTTATAAAATTTTATTAAAAAAGTAAAATGATTAAAAAATAAATGGTTAATACTAGTGTTTTATCTACATATTGTGTTTTTACAAATAAAAGTTAATTTATATTTTTCTATACATATAATTAGAGAAAATTAACATTATTTATAATTTTATAATTCCATAATCAACATTGTATGAATTTTTTGGATTTTTTAAAATTATTTATCTTTTAGGTGAATAGAGAAAAATATCAATCTTTCATAATTCTTTCCTCAATTAGAATATAGTCAATAAAAATATTTATGAAACAATTTTTCTATAAAATTATATATATATATATATATAATATTTTATCATGTTTACAAACAAATTAGAATCATTTTTTTAACATATGTGTCATTTTATTATAATTATTTTTCAAAATACTATATGTTTCAATTTAAAAAAAAATACTATTTAGAAATTGAATTTTATTAATGGATGAAAATTTTGGATTTATAACATATATAGTTAGTTTATGGTTCTTATTTGTTATTTTTATAATAAATTAATTACCATCATTAGTATTTAATTAAAAATAGTTACTGTTTAAATGAGTAATCTAAAGTACCTTAAATTTTCTATAGTTCACATGAACATGAGACTATCTAGAACCAAAGTTTTTGGTCGGAATGACCTAAAATCATGTCACACCAACCATAGTGAACCTAAATCACCTATCATAACTTCACCTTCATTCTTAACACTTAGATAATATTATTTTCCATAGAAAGATCCATTTTATCCACTTAAAAAAGTATACCACTTTCTCCCCTTCGAGACATAACAAACTATTAAAATTATTTATTGATATATAACATAATTAAATCTCTGATAATTCCCTTAAAAATCTAAAATACGAAAGTCATTATAATATATCCTAACCCATTTGGTTTCAACAAGAATCTAAAGATAAAATTCAATGTCTCAAGGAAGGTATCACATCATTTTTAACATTTCTTTATCATTCATTATATATTCAACAACATATAATATCATATATACATAAAAACATTATATAATTAGTTTTAATTATATTCTAGTTTTTTGTTATGATAACATAATATAAATTTTATTAATTCCTCTAAAACCATTCAAAAAATATTAATATCACCATGTGTATGTACATAAAACAGCCTCCAAGCAGGATATATTCTATTTTGCATAACAGAATTTCATATCTAGTTAATTTTTTTTTAATGAATAAATAGTATATTTTTTCATGATTATTATTCTTGAATCATAATATAATTTTACTTTTAACCCCCATCCTGTTTTGTGGAAAATAAAATTCTTGATCATGTGTACATGTGAATTAGTGCCTCAACAAAGTGATGTTTTTTCCATTAACCCTAATATTGGATTATTTTTAAAATAGTTTTTATTTTCAAAATTTCAATTTAATAAAATATTTATAATCTATAGGTTGTGATTATATTTTGAAAATAAATTTATCCTTTGTTTATATGCCAAGGGGTTCACCTAAAAATAAAATGAACAACATCAATTAACCAACATAGGTGAAAACTATTTAAGTAATGAAATTTTTTTGAAAATAAATATACCCATATAAACTCATGATATATAAATAAGTTTCTTTGTATGGTTTTTAATGGACATAATTTAATTATATTTGAATTTTAGTACAATTTTATAATTCTTATAGACAAAAAGGTAAAGGATTTTTTGTACTCCACTTATTACAATTGGTTACACTTTCTCTTTCTTTTCTCACTTATATTAAAACATATTTTAATTCATATATTATATATTTTTATATATGTACCATAAATATATATTTATTTTCAAACCCAATACAGTTATTATGTTTTACAAGTTTGAATATTAATTGAAGTACCCACTATTATGAAAAACTTGTTTAAGGGGATTTCCAAATTATTATTTCACATTAACCATCACCACCATAAAATATTTTTAAATGTTGAATATAATTGAAATTTATTAATTATTTTACTGAGAATCCATGGGTCCAATTACATATTTTAAGGGTAATTATGACCCTTTTTTTTAATATTTCCATTCATTATCTCAAAAAGAAACACCAAAGTGGTTCGTTTTTATGATTACATATCCAAACCTTTTCATAGAATTTTCTAAAATATGAATCCATGATAAATATTTATATTCCTTTAAATTATAGAGTCCATAATAAATTTAATTCCTTAATCTAATAGGGATCCTTATCGAAGATCATTCAAATATGCTTGAAAAAAATATCATGAAGCCCAGATTATTACCATGGGGTTGTTATTATGATTAACAATTATATAGGATTTTTTCTCCTCATGTGGAACACATATATACAATATTAAATATGTGATAGGAGGAAATAAAATTATATAACCGTCTAATGTATTGGGTAATGTTTCCATCTCATAAGATATCACTGTGTGTGGGTTGTGATCCAAGAAAACTATGTTTCATGGGAATTTATCCAAGAAAACAATTTTATGTTAATGAGGAATGGATCCTTGACATATGATTATAATGGAATGTGTATGGTGTTTCTAAATTATTATGAATACATTTAATTATTATACGATATTTTTAACACCACTCATTCATGATAACATTTATTAATGTAATGGTTCCATGCTTAATATCATTCTCATTATGACATCATGTTTTGCCCCACGTTTTATGTTTCTTTATCATGTTTATTCCCTTACTAGGATTTTTATCTCACCCATTTTACTTATTATTTCTCCTAGGTTATCCAATATAAATTTAATAGGACCTATAAGAGTTAGGATGCCAGTAAAGAGATTAAAAAACACAATGATGGTGTGTTTTATTATAATATATTTATGTGTTTAATACTACAACAACACTATAACCATGATCCTTGGTTTTTGTTTGTTGTAAACTATTTTAAAATTTATGATGTAATGTGTTTTTAATGATTGGTAACCATTTTTGGTTTCAAAGGAAATAAAAATTCATTTTTGAGATTATAAATAAATAATAGTGGTAAAAAATCACGGGTTAAGTATATGTATAAAAGAATATCCCTATACTTTGGTAATGTATTTTTATTCTGTCTCTCCATGAAATTAAATCCTTCTTTATATAATAGAAATCATAAATAATTTTATAATAGTTTCATCTAGAGCTAATTTCCCTAAAAATATGTGACCAGGTATATCTCGACTATAATCCTCGTAAATAATGAACTGTGTCGTACATAGTATGAAACAAGAAACAAGTAAGGCGATATTATTTAGTTAATTCAAATTACATTTACAAAGAATTAGGAAGGATTTAAACATAATTTTATGAATTTAATATGTTTGGTGCGTTATATAACCTCACAGTAATATAACAAGGTAAAACCTATATTGAAACATATAGATCCATAACTTAATATTTTCCCATATTTAAAGAGTTACATCTTATAATTTTAATGTTTAACATGTATGAATTTATTAATCATATTATTCTAATATTATACGATTAATAATGTTAGAAAATTATTATACATAGGAGTAATCATGTTAATGATACTTGAAATATGAAATGTGATGACTTCTCTAATTAAATGCCTAGAATAATGGAAATTGGAGCTAATTAATTCATGTATGTAGTACTACAATAGACTCATGTAATATATAATATAAGGAATTACATTGAAATCCCATTGTGAGATCAAGCTATTGTTGATTCCTTTATGCGACATAGAACTCTAATATTTAGTAGATCTTATGATCCAAAATATTTTAAAAATGGATTAACACTTCCAAAAAGATATTTTATATCCATAAATGTTTTTAACAAGAGGAGGCTATAATTTTTGTTTATCAACTTGAGGGATAGTTTGGTATGTTGTGGATACTAGTATAGAATATGAAGTGTTGGGAATATGATGAATTCATGGAGTTAGTTGAGTTCAAGATTATTCTTATCAATAAGTGTTTCCCAATCACTCTTTATCTTAAAATGGAGAGGTAATTTTATTCACTCATGAAAAAGGTATATGAATATTTTAGTCCTTGTGAGCTGATATTCATGTGACTTTCATTGTATTATTTTAACCCTATAACAAGCCTTGTAAGCATTATTGACCATTTCTCTAGTAGGTTGAATTTTGGACATTGAAATGCATTGGTTGTTTGAGACTTTTATAGATATAATATATTACATGATGTTCTCTCATTGTGGAGATAAAAATTGGTTACTCTAAGGAAACTGGAGATAAGAAAATTAAAAAAGAAATTAACCCTATATAATTGTTAGATAAACACATTATGGTAAAAGGGAACAATATCCTACCGAAAAAAGTTATCGAAGGAAAAATATTTGAAAGAAACTCAAAGGGACCACTATGTTCCTGACATATGGAATGGTGGGGAATATTGATAACACGTGTCAATTTGAGAGGAAAAATATCACTAATGTGAATGAAGAATAAAATTTCTAGATAAATCCTTAGTATATTTTCTAGTGTTACATGTAGGAAACAAAGACATTATGTAAATCAATACACTAATCCAAGTGTTGTCAAAGATACACAATGACAAAAACCTCATTGGCCTACGGATCTAGGGAGGTATTATGCTCTCTGTACTAGGTATTTTCAGAAATACAATGATGTGGTGATAGGTGCACAAGTTTTTCATTTAACAATAGTAAATGTTTTATTTTATCCTTGTATTGTTATTTCTATCATATCATAAATATTTTTTTGAAGTATTTAAACTCCATTAAAAAACATAGAGGTTGTATTGTTATGAAAACTGCTAATATAGTGATTATTACATCTCAAGAACATAACTCTTACAAAGTTGTTATTGTGGGATGAATCTTTAAGCAGATCGGGTCATAATTCCATTAAAATTACTTGATGTTGTACTGGGAATGGAATTTTTTTAACTGTAAAGATCTCAAATCAGCAACTCGAAAATGAAAATCACATTCCATATCTGGAATCATCCTTTGATTCTTTAAAAGTTTAAGAATAAGGATGAATGTTATTTAATGTCTTCTTAAGATCCATGGATATTTTTTACTTTGATAAATCATTTCCATATTAAATGGATGAATAAATGGATAAGATTACTCTTGAAGATATGAAAATTGTATGGGTGTATATTGTTATATTTCTTATCATGTTTTCTGTTATTACTCAACAAGAGATGATGAGTTCTCAGTTAGGAATATTTGAGGATCTATCCTGACATACAAGACTCTATTTGTAATGGACCATATTGATCTAGAAAAAGTAAATGAGAAATTTTAAGATAATCTGGACATGGGTTTCATAAACCCAAGTTCTTCACCGTGTGGTGACCTATTTCTCTTTTTTATGAAGAAGGATGGGATAATGAATTTGTTTATTTATTTTCATAAACACAAAAAAATCGTGAAAAAATGTAATCATCTATTTACAGGGATTGATGAATTATAAAATAAGTTTTGTTGAGCTCAATATTTCTCTATAATGGATCTTTGATGAGGTTGTTATTATTTAAACATTAAGAAAGAGGATATTCCTAAGGTATAATTTTATAAATGTTATGGGTATTATGAGTTAATATTATTTCCATTCGGATTAACGAATGCTTCCATAATATTCACAAACCTATAGAATAAATTCTTAAGATATTACCTGAAAATAATTTTCATTGTATTTATATTTTATATTCTTAAATAATCCCAAATTAATGACAAACATGAGGATAATATGAGTAAAATACATAATAAAATAATAATGGTTATGTTAAATGAAACATAATTTAAATTTTTGTTTTTGACGTAACAATTGTCATTCTCTAATCAAGTTATCATAAGTATGGGATAATTGTAGATCCCTCAAATATTTATGTGATTGAGTATTATTCTAGAAGATAATTCGTAACAGAGATATGAAATTTCCTAGATTAGTTGTGTATTATTAGTGATTTGTTAGAAAATTATCATGATTATCAAACATCGTAACCAGGGTAACAAGAAAGGGATTGATGTATATGTTTACAGATAAATGCGAAGTGGACTTCATGGAATTAAATTAGAAGATAACCAGAACAATTTTCCTCCACATTCCCACAAGTGGTTAAGGGTTATTGATTTATGGTGATACTATACAGATTTTTTTGGGTTTTTAGACATTCATAATAATGAATTAATATCTTATTCCCCAATAAAGATAAATATTCATGAGAAGACTTATCCAACCCTTGTCATGGAATTGGTTGTCAAAATCTTTTGTTTGATGATTTTGAGACATTATCTCTTTGGAGAGAAGGGTAACATATATAAGGACCATGAAAACCTAAAATATAAATTCACAAAGATGTGACTCATGATGCGTCAATGAATATGTTTAGATTTGATCATAGAATTTTTATTTCAAAATCAACTACTATCTATTCTATGGAAACAATGTCACTGAGGCTATTAGTAGAAGGGATCCAACAACAATATCTATGAGGTGGATTGGAGGGGATTCAATATTTATTTCTTGAAAAGAACAAACCAATGAATTACGAAGAAAGAATTATTATAATTCCTTTATGAATTTATTTCTCATCCATGAATACTTAATATGTCTAAGAATAATAAAAAATGGATTTTGTGGAGATACCAATGAAGGTGGATATCACGAGGAAGGGAAGGATTATGAGTACAAAATTGATAATGAGGGATTTTGAAGTCTATTAATGGTTATATGAACCGTATAATCAAGTGTTCAAGGAGGATATTCTACCCAAGCCTCATATCTCAACATTTTCCATTCACCCAGGAAGCAAAGAGATATACAGATATCTCTGAGGGAACTATTGGTGGGAGAATATTAAGAAATAGGTTATATACTATATATAAATTCACCCATTGTTTCAAAAAGTGAAGGCTAAGAAGAAAAATTATGAAAGGATTGTACCAAAATTTTCAATACGTACCTAGAAATGTGAATATATATATATATATAGATTTCTTCAGGGGTCATCCAATGAAATCAACAGGGAACAATGCTATATGGGTTATTGTGGACCATCTTGTAAATAATTCTCAATTCATAGAGATTAGAGTGGACATATCCCTCAATCAACATGAAATATATACATTACAGGAGTAGTGAGGTTTAATGTAACAACACTATCAATTATATATTATAGATATATTAGTTTTACTGCGATTTTCAGGAAGATTCATCAGTATACTCAAAATATAAAGAAACATTTCAATATTTCTTATCATACCCAAACTGATGTAAAAAATAAAAAAAAATCTAGTCACATGAGGATATATTTAGAGCTTTCTAAATAGTCTTCAAATTAGGTTGTGATTAGTATATTCCATTACTTGAGTTCTCTTATAACAATAGTTATCACTCAATCATCTAAATAGCCCCATACAAAGACCTCTTTGGGAATATATGTTATACCCCTATGTGTTGGTATGAAGTAGAAGAAAAAAAGTTCCTAGGACCTAATATGATCAATTAAATGGTATGAAAATTTAATACTATTCAATTAGACATCATGTTTTTAAATAGTAGATAGAATATTAATTCCAAAAAATATCGATGAGACCTATAGTTCGAGGTTGGTGATAAACTGTTACATTAAATAAATCTATGGATGAGAATAATAAGGTATGTGAATAAAGGGAATCTATATTTTACATAAATTTTCCCCTATGAGATCCTTTATTACATTAAAAATGTGGTATATCGACTAGACCTCCATCCAAACTAAAAGAAATTTCATTACTTATACCATGTATCTCATTTTGGGAATTATAAAAAAACCTAAAACCTATATGAAATCTATAAGTGGGATTAATTGAGGATGCTCTCACTTAATAAGAGCTTCTTCTAAAGAACATGGAATGTTGATACAATGTTCATTGGAACAAGACAACTCAAATTGTTAAAGTCCTTTAATGTAACCATGTTTTTTAATAAGAAATATGGGAAGATGGAGAGACCATAAAATTTGATTCACTTCGTCAATTTTCAATTTAGTTTTTGTAATGAAATTTCTAAATTGATAGGGATGCAACAACCTATAATATATATATATTTTTATATATTAACATTAAATTATATAAATTTCTTTGGACACAATAAAATTTATATCATGATATATTATTAAATTATGTATATCAATTTTAAAATATTATTATGTATTAATATATGATCTAATATATTGAAATTATTTATTTGGAATGTTTAATAAAACTTATTTAAAAACTCTTTTTGATTAAAAACTCATCTGGTTAAAAAACTTTTTATCTATATGTTATGTTTATTCAATTTACAATGAAATATATATTATTTTATAAATATAATTAGACTATATGAATAATATTTTATAATTATCAATACCAAAATAATTTTAGTATATATTTTTGGGGTTTTTTCAAAAATATTAAATTTTTATGTGAATAATGAAAAAATTAGTCTTGGATAATTTTAGCACTTATTATATATTTTAATCTAAAATATTTATGAAAAAAAAATTCTAAAAAATTAAATAAATTTTATTTATTTAATATTTCATTTTAAAAAACCAATGATGAACATTTCATTAATGTAAGTGACATTTTCTTAAAAAAAGTTATTATAAATATTTAATGTTTTAATTTAAAAGAATATTTAATATTTTTTTAAAATTAATTTAGATTAATTTGAGGATTAATTTTTAATCCACAAAAAAATTTAGTGTCATGTTACTTATTGTATTTATTGTAATAAATTAATAATCATGATTAATATTTAATTAAAACTATATGTGTTTAAATGACCAATCTAAAGTGGATCAAATTTTCCAATGATTACATGAACATTATATCATCTAGAATCTATTCAATAGGTTGTAAAATCATACCCATACTTTTCACCTACCATACCACGCAAAAATCACCTAAATTTCAGGCACTTCCTTTCTTATCCTTTATATTATTTTTTGTGTAAAGTTGAATTTTCTTCACTTATGAATAGAGGACACTTACACCCCATCCATACATGGACAACCATTAAAATTACTATTGATTATATTTCCTAATTACCACTCCTAGATTATTATTACACTTCCTCAATACCCTAGTCACCATAATATAGTATAACTCCTCCATTTTCAAAATGGCTTTCAAGAGATAGTTCAATGTCTCGACGAAGGTATAACCTATTTCTTTAAATTTCATTCTTATTATTTATTTACACTTCACCTATTATATCTTATATCAATATGATTACGATAAAATAAATATTAATGATATTATTTATGATATTTTAAAATTTAAAATTTGTTGTAATCATTCCTACAAAACTATTCGAAAAATAAAAATGTCACCATGCGCATGGGAAGAATACCACCTTCGTAAAAAATGGTAATAGTATTCCTAACCACATTAAATGGATGGTTAAAATGGATTTTAAATAAATAAATATTGTATTTATATCATTATTTTTATTAAAAGACTACTTTTGTTATGTTCTACCTCCCTACCATTGTATGGAAAATAAAATTAGAGACTATGTGTTCGTTAGAATCATCACCTATCTAAAGTAATGTGGTTAATTATCTATTATTGACAGTGAAATATGGATTTAAATATTATTTTGGTGCATAAAAATTATATTTAGAACACATTTTTTATTCTTGAGGTTATGAACCTATTATAATAATAAACAAAATCATGGTCAAAAGGCTAAAATATTCATGTAAAAATCAAATTAACCACCTTGACTGACCAACATAAGTTGAAATGATTTAAAAAATAAAAAACATAGGATATAAATTAAATTTTTGGGGGAAAATCACAAAAGAATAAGGTTATTATTATAGTTTTTAATAAAATTATTTCAATTATGTTGGAAATTATGAACAAGTAGAGAAATCTTTCATACATATTGTTTTGGGATATTCTATACTCCCCTCATGAAATACCTATTTTGATTTCCCTTTATTTTCTCAAATATAAGCAATAATAATCGAATTTATTTATTATAATTTTTTATATATCCCTTAAATTTATACCAACTTCATTATCATTTCCATTTCTATGGTTTTACATTATTTGGTTTCCTTCTAAATACAAACTTTTAAGGAAACCTGGTTTGAGGGTATTTTCAATTTTTTATTTCAGGTCAAGAATTACCACATTAGTTTTAAAAAAAATGAATATTTTTTAAAAATATTCTGTATTTTACATATTATATTTTGGGTCCAATTCTAATTTTAAAGGAAAATTATGGTCTATTTTCTCTAAAAAAATTATTTATTATCCTGAAAAAATCAACAAAAATGGTTCCTTTTTTACACTCACATCTCTGAACCTTCAAATGGAATTTTCTACCAAAGGACTCCATTATCTAGAATTATCTTCCATTTAGATAATTATTTAAAAAATTAATTTAATTCTGTCCTTCCATGGGAATCCTTAGGATGTAGATTTTAGATAATTTTTAATGAAATATCATGAAACCTAGTTCATTATTTTAGGTTTTCACCATGTTTGTGTCTTATGTATGGTTTCTTTTTTATCATTCAGAACACATATTTATGAACTCAATAATGTGATTGGTGGGGAATAAATGTATGTACCTCTAATTCATTGGGTAAAATATCCATCTGTTGATATATCCCAGTGTATGGGTTGTGAGCCCGACCAACAATGGTGTGTGCATAGTTATCCCAACCAATAATGTTACGTTAACAAGGAAGTCTTCCTTAACATATTCTTAGGATGTAATTTTTATGGTGTTTCCACATTCCAATGGTTCCATTTTTTTTATTATATAACCATTTTTTTATCTATTCACTTTTTTATCATTTCTTTATGCCCCGATTCTATGCCTGTGATCAGTCTCATTATGATATCATTTTATTCCACTAATTTTCTACTCCTTTATCATAATTATTTACTTACTAATCTTCCTAGATCTCCCCTTTTCCTTATATATTTCCATTGGGTTATCCAATTCATAGTTAATAAGAAATATGGAAGTTAGTAGCACCATATGGAGATTAAATTATGATAATGATTCCATGTTTCAAGTTGTTTTATTTATATATCCAATCCCCCAATGAAAGGTTATAATAGATCCTCAGTTTTAGTTTGTTATAAAATATTAAATATTTGGACAACCATAGTTTGTATAAAAGTATTTACTAGTTATCTCTAGAGATTATAATAAGATATTAGTTGTAAAAACCCAAGGTATAAGAATATTTATATGAAAATATCCCTAAATTTTATTAAATTATAGATTATGTGGACATTCAAGAAATTAAATAAAAAAACTTAATACCAGAAAGTTAATGTGGCTTGTTTATAGATTCATCTATATATAATATCCATAAAAATTTTGACCTTGTATATCTTGGTCATAATTCTCGTGCAAGGTGAATGGGAATTTACTACACACCCAAAGTGACATTACTATGGGATACTCTAATGTTAATTTTTATTCTCTTTTCAAATCATTATGAAAGATTTGAAGATATTTTAAAATTTTGAACAAGTATTTGGGGTTTTATAACATAATTAGAGAATATCATTATATAAAATATATTAATAATTATAGATTCATAAGTTATTATTCATAGTGAACCAATCCATTTACACATATTTTTATCAATTTTTTTACATAAATATCTAATAAACCCAAAAAAGGGTCAAGAGTCCTAATGTATTTTAATGTTTCGGTTCAAAATTCATAAAAAAGGAACTAAAATAAAATCTATTTATTTTAATCTGAAAATTGAGATCCAAAATAAAATCTAGCTTCCAAATCTATATAGGACAACCTAGTGAATTTATAAACATAAGGGGTGATCTATAAAGCTCGATAAGGGAATGAGCATTGGTAATGAAGGATAAAATATGAATTAAAAGTCATAATATGATTTCATAAAATATAATAATAATTAAATTTAATATAGGTAAAAAAAATAACAAACAAAATCTAATAACAAGTTTATGAAAACATTGGACTGTTGCGACATTATGTAATATAAAAAAATCATCAGTCAAGCATAACATCCATGACAACATCACATGGTGTGTAGAGTCCCATAATTGATTAGTTTTAATACATAAACACATAAATATAATCTCATTAGATATATAAATTACCCAATACATTGGATTTCAATATAAGAACACCCATAATAACATATAAATACTTATTTATTCCACAAATGGAAATGTAATTTATAGCTTATAAATAACAATTAGTCATGGAATTAAATGTGTAGCATAATATTATATCATATAATATTCATAAGATATTTCGAAAATATTACTAAGAGAATAAGGAATTAAATATTTATTTATGTTCAAATATGTATTAATTAGATTAGGTCTCAAAATATGGTTTTTATTTTAAAAAAAAATATAAAGATAAATGATAGATATTTGGGTGTAAAAATGATCCTTCAAAATGGTGGTTAAAGAATCAGTTGGAGACTCTGAAGAAAGAATAAATAAGTAATTTTCAATGAATTCCAGAAGAAAAAAAATATTATCAACAAAATATTCTATGAATTAGAATAATCATGAATGGGATTTAATAATTTTAAAAAAATACATAAAAGTTTTAAGGGATAGAAAAGTTCCCCTTAATCGGGTTTGATTTTAATGAAAACATTTTAAAAAAAGAACTTAGAGCATTTATTAACTGTTCAAGGGAAGAAATAATAAGAAAAGTATATATTTAATTTAAATATATAATAAATTTATAACAAATTTTAATCATAAATGAAGGAGTTATTGTGAGTAAGAGATATAAAGGTTATAACCTAATAAAAAATGGGGGCATTGGAGCGATCTCTTACCTTATGTTCTAAAATTATTAATTACCTGATCATAATGTTCTAAATAATAAAATTATATTTATTATATTCATAATTTATAACCTTTACCATATATATTATATTTATTTTCATTATAGTAATTATATTTATGTCAATTTCATTTAGATATCAAGAATAGTTTTTTAATTTTGAGGGATTTCATTTTTTTGTTCCACGGTCCGATCACTTGTCGATAATAATTGATTTTCATTTGAAATAGGAAAAAAAATTATAAGTGAAATAAAATGTTATTAATTTCCATATAGAAATTTAAATTGTTTAATGTAACCATTGTTTTCATTACCTATACGGTTAATTGAGTAAAAATGTTAATGTTATATGGTTACATGATTTTTGTGTTTTTAACGACTGTAATGAAATAACTAATTTTATATAATTTTTTTCTATATATTATTTATTGAACATGAAATAAGTTATTAATTAATTATTATTATATTATTTAACAATAATGATTTTATTACCCAACCTTAATAGATTTCGAGAAAAATAAATTATAGTGTTCATGGAGGTAGGGAACAAGCCATATTATAAAAAAAAATTGATTTTGAAACGAATAAATATAAGATATAATATGAACATTAATACATAATAATAATCTATTAGTATATTTATTAAACTGATGTTACTATTTTTTATTGGATGAAGAACATTTGGGGGTGGTAGAAGAAGTAGAGAAGATGGTCGTTTTTTAATACTATATTCACAAATTTATTATTTTGGACCATGACTACTGGGAGTTTTGATTTATATAAATATAAATTATAAATTATATAGGTGAGTTCAAAATTTTGGGTAATTAAATTATGCATGATACAAAATTTATTTATACATCTTATAAATTCATATATTGTATGCTACCGTAATTTACTATTCGGCAAAAATTAACATATTTCAGAAAAATAAAAAAACACCCTTTCCATTTTAAAATGTAGATATTTAAAAATAACAACAAATTTATCAAAATTAATTTCAATATATGAAAATTCTAAATTTTTAAAAGATTATCATTTATTTGAAAAATATAAATTTTAATATTATGATCAATTTTATGACCCTTTAAAAAGTATTTATGGTATCATAAAATTACATTATAATTATAATTACGATTAATATTAACATATAAATCAATTTTATGAAAATAATATTTATTTTAAATAAATTTATTTATTATAATAGTGTAAATTTAACATTAATGTTTTTAAAAAATACAAACACTAAATTTATCATTTTTAAAACATTTATTTATTTGTATGTGGATGTAAAAATGTTACCTACTGAATTTATAGATACATAAATATTATTTTACATTTCCATAGATTATGTTACTATTATATGAGATGGGTTACTATTAATAATGGTTTAATTAGTAGTCAAATGGTCAAAATACTATTTCAATGGTTTGATTCATAACAATCATATAGGATATCTACTTCTTTTAAATAACTTATATTTTATTCACTTTTAATTAAATTTTATTTTCTATTAAATTTAAATACATATTTTATTTTTCAAAAATCATATTTCATTACTATTGTTATTCATTAATTCTAAAGTGTTTTTCTGTTGTGTTGTTATTCTAGATGGATGAGTAGATCCAAATTTTCATAATTTAGTTACTATATTTTCTATTTTTATCCCATTGCAATACATTCAATTATTATGGCTACAATTATTATATAATTTTAATTTCCAAGTCAATACTATAAAACTGATCTATTTGTAATTATGTTTTTCATGTACATTATTTAATTCTACATTACTAAATATAACATAATTATATATTTTGAAGGGAAATTTTAATGATAAAATTTTGGGTCCTTACATTTATCCCTCCTTAAAAAATTTCTTCCAGGAAATTTTATTTTACATATTAACATATAATCAAGTGAGGGAACTTATTCCTCATGCATTCCTCAAGTTCCCAAATCATCTCATCATACTAATGGTTTCATTAAATTACATTATCTTGGCATGTTGTATTATTGTATTGAACATTATCTTTATTGCCCAAGATGTTCACTAGCTTCTCCAAAAAAGAGGGATCATTTTTAATCAGTAAAACCTATATATTCAGTATAACTGAGTGATTATATATTTTCATTATCATGAAAGTTTTGTTTAATATGTACTAAACATGGGAAACTGTTGGTGGAAGTTGTTTTCAAAAGTCCATAGCTCGAATGATATCACGAATCTAAAAGGGGGTCATATAACTTGGAATTAAATTTCCTTTTATCCCAAATCTTATATATCTCTTACCTGCAGATATTTAGTGAATTAATTTGTCTATATAGAAGCCATGGATTTTAATACATTAATATTACATATTTTTAGTTTAATATTAAAAACATTTCACTAATAAAATCCTAAGGACCGTAACGGTTTAGTGAATGGAGTCTAGATGATTAATATTCTAATTTCATAAATGATCTTCATATTATCCCAAAAGGCCTCCCAATTTAGTACTCCTGATTTACATACCATACATAAAATCATTCTTCATAACATGAGGAAAGTAATTATTGGAAAGTTTGAGCTCATATGATCCATAAGGGTAAACATGAGAGATATCAATTGAATGTCATATAAAATCATAAGATAATAATAAGGGTATGATAATAGGACCATATCAAACAACATTCATAACAAATAACTAAAATATCAAAGACTTGATTCATGGAATAAATATTTATCATTTCAAACAGAATGAATCATAAGAGTGATAAGTCATCATAAATCAACCATGAACCATAATTTTGTAACAAAAAATATTTTCATTGTCAAGACTATAGAAAACAATTCATAATTAAAGGATGAAAACCAAGACCATAAAATTTCAACAGACCAGGAATCAATAATTATTTACCTTATAGGATTATTCACATAATCTTGTTTCCCATAGTGGATCAAGAACATCGAAATGTTTCCCATAATTTTCTCATGAGATAGAAAAATTTTCCAAATTCATTAGAGGTTTATATAATTCTAGGTCAACCTATATCATAATAAAAACTATGCAAACGAGTTCCATGAGATAAAAAACATTCATGATATCATAATACATGAAAGGGAAATATGTTTCATTAAAATTTCATTATAGAATATCCCATGAAAAGAAATACTTTCCATAAACAAGGAATCATCATAAACCATAAAAAGAAATAAATAGTGTAACACCCTAAGACTGGGTGAAATGATTTTTTATTCAATTAAATTTAGGTTTTTAGATATCTTGTGTTAAAAAATTCTTATTTTAGCCTATATTACAAACAACACTACTTTTATGTTGAGTTTCACACAATCCCAAGTTTAAATGAAACCAAATAAACTAGAAAATTTTATTATATGATATGAAAATTATCACATTGCCTTTGTAATGTGGGTATGAATGGAATTAAATAAATTATGAGAATATATGGCTCAAAAATTTATATAATTTTTTTTAACATTAAACTTATTTTTTTACTTGGCATGAGATAAAAATAAATACAATTGTATTCTTAAACCCTTTAAATTTCATAAAAACACTCTATCAGATTTTATACACAATATTTTAAAATTATTTTTTGGAAATTATTTAAAATTTATTTGAAAATAACAAAATTTATTTTTCAAATCATTATATCAAAAATATCTTAGAGTGAATTTTTAATTTTTTTATGAGAAGGTGAATTTATCGATGAATGTTGAAAATTTTGGTTTTTTAAAGAATTTTCATTTCATTTAAATCATTTACAACATAAGTTTTTTAATATATTTTTAAAAGTAAATTTAGTTTAATTATATATTAATTAATCAAATTTTATTCATTATAGTTAATTTTATATTTAATTTTGATATGATATCTTTTTAATCTTTTGAAAATTTTCTCTCTAGAAAACTCATCTTTATCGTATCAGTGGGGTTAATTTAAAATTAATTTTCTACAATTATTTGAATGTAATTTGGAAAAAAGTATTCTTTATTTTTAATAATAATATTGAATAGTATCTAATAAGATTATCTTATTTTTTAAAAATAAATCTTAAAAAAATTAAAAAAATAATTACCTCGATTGAGGTTAGAATGAGCTTAATATTGGTAAAACTAAATATATAAGGTGTAAAATGAAATAGAAACATGCCCAAGAATAGTTTTATGTATATATTTTTATCTTATCACCTATTTGGTTCTATAATTATAAATTTTTTTTCCTCAGGGTAAGAGAAAAATTGTGGGTAAACTTTATTATTTTCGGAAATTTCAATTGTGTCCACTCCCCAACTTATTAAATTCCACCCCTATCTTATCCTCTTCACACCCAAAAAAACCATTAGATAGACCATGATCACCCTAATAAAATTAATTAATACTATATTCATGTCATATTATACATATTATAATTATAAATCCCTACTATGAGTGCTTTATGTTTAAACCTAATGAATTTCTTTGAAGAATATATAAAATTATTATGCTTTAGATTTTTCCTTGTTTCATATTCCACATTATTAAAAATATGATTATATATTAAAACTATTATATATAAGAAAAAGAAATTTTATTGTGTTAATTGGATAACCTATATTCATTCCCAATTCCATAAAATGGGAAATGAAACTATCACTTGCGTTTATGGATGAATACAGCCTTGTCAAATGATGTTATTCATTTTCAATCACCTCCTATCACAGATAGATATAATTTATGATTTTATATTTAAATATGAGGTTTATGTTATTGTTATATTTATTGAATTATAATACAACAAAAAACTTCTTACATTCCAACCAATTGTAAAATAATTTCATTGATCTTGTTTACAAAAGACTACAGCCTTGCATACCGACGTGATGTGTTTTAACATATAATTGTTTCTTAGAAATTAATTAGGAAATAATGAATAATATATATGAAATTTGTAAAATAAAAATTTTAACATCCTATTACTAATTTAATGTATTCCTAAAACCTCCCTTTTTAGCATGATTTTTTGGGTATTGGTTGGTGTTATTTCGTGAATTTTTATTAAAAGTTTTGAAAATTATGAGCTTCTACATAGTTGATGTATAGTTTCCCAAAACATGACCCCTCACAAGATTAATAGTGAAAAGATAGGATGTGGTTTTTTCACGGTTGGTGCACAGTTTTCTAATCATGAACTCTCTGATTAGAAATTGTCTGACCCTTTCAAAGGGTTGCAAGACTTAGCCCTATGGTTTGTTCAAACTATGTGGGTATTCTTATATAACCTTCTGTGGATTTCAATTAATTCGAAAATATAAATTTTAAATCTTGAAACCACCTCTTTAGGTGTTGTACCAACCTACCACAAACCCATATCATTTTTTCTTCCATATGATCACCCATGAGGTGATTTTTCCCCTCTTCACCAACCAGGAAGTGAATGGAATCATGAAAAACTCAATTTGATCTTATCTAGGATTATTTCTTCACTTCATTCTCTGTATACATCTATCTCTATTATCCTCATTTGGGATCCATAGATCCCCATATTTCTTTGTGGATCTAATACCCTCTATTATGGAATAAAATACATTAGTTTAAATCCTACTTCCCCTTCGTTATTTTCTTCATTAGAGAATCTCATTTAGGGTTTCATGTTTTGAGATCTGTTCATTCTGGTAGGGGTTTCCATAATGATACCCAATTTTTATTAACCCTAAATTAATTTATATTATTTTAATTTATGGTTTTGATAGAAATTAATGGATTTAATTTAAATTTATTTCAATTGATTTTTTGGGAAAATATTTTTTCCCATTTAATTGGGGAATTTGGTTTAAGAATCAGATTTTGGCATGAAATTTGGGAAACCCTTGATTACATTGAATTGAGTTAGATTTATGAAAATTTTTTAACTTTAATTTGTTTAATTTAATTTTTAGAAAACCTCAATTATTTTTAATATTTATTTTTTTGTTAAATTTATGTAAAAATTGTGAAACCCCTCAATTCCATTGAATTGGATGTTTATTGTGAAATTAATTATAATTTTTTTAAATTAAATTATTGAATTAAATTATGAAAGTTAATTATGAATTGATTTAGAATTCTTATTTATGAAAAATGGATTTAAATGGTTTTCATATAAATCTTTGGGTTTTATCTTAGAAAATGAATGTGTTTTATTAGAACCCCATTTTTTCTAAATGTTAATTTTGAATATATGAAATGTATAACGGGATTAATATTATATTTAGAATTCGTTAAATAATTTTCTAATTGTTATCAGTTATTAGAGAACATGCATGCCTTAGGTAGTTAATGAGTTATTGGATAATACTTTATGATTTAAAACATTAGAATACATAAATTCAACTCTTCATGCCACTAATAGGATAGTGATGAAGTCTCCATTTTCCATACCAAAGGGGAATGTTTATAAATATATTTCTATGTCACCATGAGTGTGTGGAGTCCCATATCTTGGAAATATTATACCTTATAAATAATGTGACCACATTTCTCATTTTTTGTATTTTAAATGAGTATATGATAATATGTAAATGATTTTAAATGCCTTATAAAATAATATAAAATGATTTATATAAAAGTGTTGTATTGAGATATTTGTTTAGAAATGTTCCATCATTGAAAATGTGAAGCATTAAATTTAATGTATTTCAATCATTTGAATTTAAATCATGATTTTTTATATATTATTTTTAAATGCCAATACTATTAATTTGTAAACATCAATTCCTTGTTTGGTTAACTAAATGGTGGAATATTATTATGTAATCCTTTGTGAGACCATACAATTATTTTTAGCTCACACCATACATGTGCCTTCGAGTGTTCATAGATTATCTCTTTCTAGGTTCGAGCAACGGTATATCACCCCATGGAGGTGGTTCTTGTTATTGTTATATAGAGTTATATAGTTGTCTACTTTGGGACTTGTGCTATTTATATATCCCTCTTTATTGGTACTTTATTGTATCATATTGGATTGTTTATACCTATTTTAATTTCTGTGCACTTCCCCTATGGAGTTTCTTTAGTATTCATTTTGACTTTTTTTTCTCCACTTCTACAATGTTTATGGAAAAATAGTTCCCACTTTAATTTAAAATGATTCTTAGAGCTAGTTTCTAACCCATGGGTATTGAGAATTCCCGTTGTCCCATGTTAGTTGTAACTTGGTTATCGAGTTACTAGGGTACTTGGGTTGATTCACAACAAAGTGTCATTTGAGCTCCTAATAGATTTGTTGTTTGTGTGTTAGTATGCTTCTTGTAATCTTGGGAATTATGAGGTACTTTTGAATGATTGGACGGACAGATCTCCTCGCAAGGAAACTATTTTCACCGAGGGAGGTTATGGAAATTCATATTAAGGATTAGTTCTAGTATTTTCCCAATTTTTATTTGTATATAATGAAATCTAAACCCTGTTTTTGTGTTTATTGGGATTAGTTTCCCTTATTTCACTATTTGTGTGATAATATGATGTCTTATTTTTTGTATGTTGATGTATTGTAGCATCCTACCTCTAATAATACATGTTAATCATATTCAGGATGAAGATGTTGCGAAACCTCAATGAGTGAATCCTCTTATGGTCCCAATTATGGTTAAGGTGATTGTACGTGTTGTACAAGCTTTAGGATAGGAACAACCATGATCCCCCATTCTGGATCTGGCTATGGAACATTAAAGGGGTGTTATCCGAAATAGTTATTAGGAGTTCTTCCACTATAATCTGGCGGTGTTCAAAGGACCAAATGATCCTCCAAAGGGTAAGGAACTGTTCAGTATGATTGGGAATTTGTTTGATTTCATAGAGACAACAGATCAAATCAAGGTGAACTATACCTCAATCATGATTGAAAGACCAAACAGAAGATAGTATGACATAATAGTGACAATGAAGAATCATTAGGGAATATAGTGGAATTACATAAAGGTTATTTTCACTAACTAGTTCTATCTAGATTCGATGATCGTGGACAAGGTTATATTGTTTTTGAATCCTTAGTTTGATGATGGGACCATAATAGAGTATGAAAAATGATTGAGGGAGATTCTGTTGTTTTCACCTAATAAAGTATTGAATGAGAAGATTAATTCTCCAAAGTTTTATTTGGTACTTCTATAAAAAAATTCTAAATATTTCCTTCTAAAGAAGCATTTTTTGTTAATATTCTAGATAAAGCATTATTGATTGAAATAGACCTAGATGGAAATTCAAGATTTTCGAGAGATTCTAGTTATCCCAATAGGGGTCTGAGTTGCCTCAATTGAAAGAAAAAGTGTGATGATTCCCATGCTAGTTCTCAATTACATGGGTTTTTTAAACCTCATGTAGTTCCTAGGAGAAGTCCATTGATTTGATACCAGTGTGGAAGGACAGGGAATTCTTTGAGGGCTTTTACTGGGGAACCCATGGTTTTTGGCTCCTAAGGATTCATGGTATTCCTACAAACGTTTATCCATGTTTATTCCACTCTTTATAGATGAACATGATCATCATATCCTTCTAAAACTAGGGGAAATAAGATCCTTTACATACAAAAGGGTTCTATCCAAAGGCATCTAGAACAATGTTTCTTCACATAGTTTAAGATTCATCATAGGAAGTAGATATGGGTCTAGGGATTGTGATAGGCACCATTACTATAGCTTCATCATTAGAGACTTCTCTATTTTATACTAGTGCATCTCATTAATTTATTGCTTCCTGTATTGTTAATCTATAAAATCATTATATGGATATTTTATCTTATGTAATGTATATTACCACACCCCATGTTACAAAGAGAGAGTAGGTTCTCTTTAGTATTTCTTGGGTTTTCTCTTTATCATATGTTAAGTTTTCGTGTAGTTTTCAGGTGCACGACATGAAACCAATTGATGTAATATTTGGGATAGATTAGACCCTTCCAAATAATGCCTGGATCTACTATTATCTTCGACCGGTCTCTTTAGCTACACAAAATGGTGGGTTCTGTGTCTTTCAAGAATAATGGGAACCATGGTTGAGTAGAGTTAGATATTCCCATTCCGAGTTGGTGAAAGTGATATCTATCTTTATTTTTTGTTTGGAGAGGTAATATTTGTGTGGTGAACTCACTCACTTTATTTTCCAGTATATCATAGTCTTTCAATATGAATTATCTGTTATAATGTTGGTATGGGAGGTATAGTTTTATATTGATTTATAACATAGTACTCAATCAGTTTTTATTCCCTCTTACAGAATGTCAACAGCTAAAATGAAAGAGATAAATACCAAGTTGGATGACCTTTTACATAAATTCTTTATAAACATAAGTGTTTCACCATTGATGACACCAGTTATCTTTGCTAGTAAATCATATGGATCCATTATCCTTTGTGTGGATTACTGAAAACTCAATTAAGATATGGTAAATGAAAAATATTTAATGGAAAGGATTAATGATCTATCAGATTAGTTGATATGGGATAAGTGGTTCTCAATTATTGAACATAGATCTTGGTACCATTAGTTGAGAATAAAAGAAAATAAAATAAAAAACACTACCTTTCAGAGAAGTCACACGGATTATGAGTACTGTTTCTGTCTTTTTATTTTAACCAATTCTTGTGCAATAATTATGGATCTAATGAACAAATTTTCAATGTGTGTATTGATATTTTCATCGTAGTCATTCTGGATGACATCATTTTTTACATTATGTCCTAGATGAATCATGTGCATCATTTAAGAGTAGCTCTGGACTTGTTGTGAAACCACCAACATTATGCCAAGATTTCAAAATTTTATTTCTGGATTTTGGATGTGAAATTATTGGTAGATGTGGTGTCAAAACATGGGATATCAGTTGATCTTGAGAAGGTAAAAGATATTATGACATTGGAATAACTATAAAATGTTTTCTTATTCAAAGCTTCTTTGGTCTAGCTAGGTATTATCACTATTTCATTAAGAATTCTCAAAGTTGGATTCTCTGATGACTGATTTTACACGAAAGAAAGTAAATATTTCATGGGATGATAAATGTTAGGGTTATTTGGTTGATTTGAAATGTATTTTGACTACTATGCTAGTGTTTACTATTCTAGAGTTTATGTATGGATATATAGTCTTCTATGATGAATCAATTTCAGGTTTGGACTGTGTTCTAATGTAGGGTAATCATGTTGTCACTTATGTCTCTCTTTAGCATAGTCTAAATGAGAATAATTATCTAACCCATGACATTGAACATGCAGTTGTGATGCACACACTTAAATGTTGGAGGAATTACCTTTACATAGAAATGTTAACCATAATTTTGGACCACAAGAACATGAGTTATATCTTCTCTCAAGAAGGATTATAATCTTTTCTAAAGGATTGGAGTAGAGTACTTTTAATATTTCAACTATGAAAATTCATGTACCAAGGGAAATGTAATTTCCTTGAAAATTATTTGAGCAGGAATATTCTGACCAATGAAGTGAAAGAATCATCATAAGAGTGGAACCTAATTTCACTCTTTTAATAGTTTCATAATGGAGTTCAAGAATCAGTGGTCAGGTCTTCGTTTACCAATGTTCAGTAGAACTCCTCTCTTCTGGAAATGATTCTTTAGGAACAATAGATTTATGATGAGTTCAATAGAATTAGAGAGTCTCTTTATGGTGGGGAGACCATAACTAATTGGTCATCCTCCAAAGAGGGAATTTCATGCCATTACAATCTCTGTATTGTTATTTAGCAGTAATGAAATTTGTTGTGAGGGATTGAAATAATAACTAGTGGGTTTTTCACCTAGGAACCAAAAATATTTTCTATGAAATGTGGTGAAAATTCTGGTGGTGATGTTTGATACATGAAATTTCTAAATTTTCCTCTCATTGTTATACATTCCAACAAGTTAAGGAAAAGCAACTGAATCCTTTGGTTCTTCTTTATACACATCTAATCCCAACAAATAAGGGGTAAGATATCTCAATGGACATTGTGGTTGGGTTGTCACATTCCAAAAGTAAGAGGAATGTGATATGGGTTGTGATTGATCAACTGAAAAAAATAAACTCGGTTTTTACACATTCCTGATACAAATAATGTTGAGGAATTTGTAAATTTCTACATAAAGGATATTGTTCATTTGAATGGAGTTCCATTTTCAATGGTATATTATGGGGATCCTAGGTTCACTTCTAATTTTCTAAGAGGCTTGCAGGATACACTAGTCTCTCATGTTCATTTGAGTACGATATACTATTTGCATTGGGATGGGCATGTAGAAAGAGCTATATAGATTCATGAGGATATGATTCACACTTGTGTTCTAAATAACGGTGGGATTGGGATAATAATTTCGGGATGGTTGATTTTTCTTTTAACAATAGTAACCAATCCTTGATCATTATGTTCCCTTTTGAGGCCTTGGATGGTCAAACATATAGATATCAATTTTGATGTTGGGAGATTGGTGAAAGATTCAATTTTGGACCAATCCTAGTTCAAAATAAAACATCAAATATTCAGTATATTTTCCAGTTGATGTTTAAGACACATAGTTGGTATAAGTCTTATGTTGATCATCATCACTAACCATTGGAATTATCCATCATTGACTTGGTGTTCTTGAATATTTTACCCTATTTGGGTCATCAATGGCTTGGGAGGTGAGGGAAACTTGACCCTTCATTTGAGGGACCTTTTGTGGTTGTTGATATGGGGTGAAAAGTTTCTTATTGTTTAACACATCCAACATACCTAACATTGATACATAATGTGTTCTATTCATCTCATCTCTAAAGGTGTCTATCTGATCTATCTCATGTTATATGATGGAGTGATCTTTTTTTCGAGCTTGATTTATCCACAACTAAATGGCCAATCAGGATAGTTGATTCTAAAACAAAGGTACTTCATGGGAGTAGTATAAACTTTTTTCATGTTCAATATAATCATTTTTCTGATAATCAAGAGACATTGAAGAGGGAGGCAATGATGAGAGAGAATTGGTCTCATCTTTTTAGCATAGAAGCTTCTGAGTAGGCTATCTAAGGATATACCGTTTCTATGAGGGGGAGGTTGTAAGAAAATTTTATTATTTTTTGGTATTCCTAAACTCCCACTTTGACCAAGAATTTTTTTGGGTTAATTAGTGTTAAATTTTTAAATGTATTGACAATTATGGACTAGTGAATGGTTGGAACATGGTTTTCCCAAACTATGCACCCCCTTAAGAAAAAATTGTTAAAACCATGGTAGTGGGGTTCTATACAGTTTCCATAGGATTTTTTTGACTTTTCAACCTCTTAGAAAAAAATAGGTATCGCATTTAAAGGGTCACATGGCCAGGCTTCCCGGTTGGGCCTAACTGTGTGGGTCTTCCCAGTTAACTGTGAATGAATTTTCATTAATCTAAAAATCTAGCTTTGAAACCCTAAAACCATCAAATTAGTTTTCAAATTGACCTAGAATGATGTCATATGTTTTCTTCTTCCTCAAGGGCACCCAAGAGGTGGTTTTCCCCCTTCTACACCCTCCTAAAAGCATATTGAATCTTGAAAAAAAGTACTTCGATGTAACATCCACGTAAATAATGAGTAAGGCATTTTCATATTTTTTAATATTTTTTTATTAAGTATTATTTTTACATTAAAGGTTTTCTATGTCCGATAGCGTACCCGATACACAATAACAGGTTTCTTTGAAATCTTACGTTGCACACTAATAATATAATAATATTATTTTAAATGGTAGTAAACTCCAATTCATTGTATTGGAAGGAATGAACGAAACTAACTACAATATGATTATACATGTTTGTTAAATGTATTTACATTTATCCAATAAATGTTATAGGCTTACAATTTCAATAAATCTAATTTTAAGAATAATTTACATTAAATGGTCGATTTACCGCCTTTTAATGGAGAACCCTCATTAAATATAGTTTTGGTCACTTTAATACATTATAATTTACCAAATAAGATCCTTATTTAGAATGGGTACATAAAAATTTACTTTGTGTAAATTTTTGGAATTTTTCTGAAAAAGTTCATTTTTTAATAAATAGTGAAAAATAATGTATTTTAATTCCAAAATGAATTTCAATCTAATTTATTTATATGGGTAGATTATCTTTTTAATTGGATTTCAAAGTGTAATTTGAATATATTTTTACCATTTAATCCAATATTGGTCATTGGAATTAATTTTACTTTGAAATTGGAAATAAACAAGTGTCAATATTTTGATAGTTATTGTTTCTTAAAAACACGCTATTTGTTTTAACAATAGGAATAAATTTTAAATTTAATTAATTCCACTATTATGTTTTTAATTTGTAAAAATAAAATTTATTTTTGAATTTGGAATATCAAATATATCTTAGGCATAATTTTTGGTATTTTTCTGAAAAAATTCAATTTTTGATAAATAGTGAACCTACTTAGTAGTAGTTAAAAAACTGACTTTTTCATTTAAATGAAATTTTATCTCTTTTGTGAATTGAATTTCAAAAATCCGACATACATGGTTATTATTATTAAGTAAAATGTGGTTCAATAAGATGAAAATAATTTTTGGTGAATAGTGACTTTTGACTTTTATTTACCGCGGTTTAAGGTAAATAGGTTAATTCAATGTAAAAAGAATATTATAATAATTCAAATTACCTTACCACTTGTTCTATCCATATTGGATGAGTAATGTCCGACCATTGGCATCCTTGGGTCGATTTTGGGAAGCCACGGATCCACTTATGAATGATAATGACATATTAGATTAATTAATTTAATGTAAAGGCAAAAATGACATAAATAAAAATCTTTTAGTAAATTAGTTTTTATATGGTGTTATATAAGTAATATTTTTGACTATAAATATTCATTTAAAATCTAGATATATTTCCTACTTCATTTTATTTTTTTTATAATTTTTTGCCATCGAATAAATTAAATTATTTTTGACACAATAATGATGAAGTGTCTACATCATTAATAAATCATTTAAATAAATAAGATTATAAATATTAAAATAAAATCAAAAACATGGTCAATTATTATTGGATGATTTTATTTCAACCATGAGTCATCTTATCTTCGACTATAATGATTTTTGGTCCTTTAGAAACCGAATATCATTATATAATAAAATAATATTTTCACACTTTCCTCAAGAGCCCCTCCTTCCCCTTATAAAGATCTCTCACTTATAACCAATTACTCACACCTCTCAAGATTTTTGGATCAACCAAAATCTGCCCAATTAAGCTCCCTACATCTGTCTATTCCACCTAGAAGCCTTACCTTAGGCAGAATGTACATCAAAAAACCATTTTTGTTCAAACCAAAGGAAGTCACCCAAATTAAAGGTAATGGTTTCACTTAACTTCTTTTCATTTATTTTACATCTCCAACCCCTAACCTCTTTTTATTCCATTATTTTATAGTAAAACCAGTATCTTCAATATAATAGTATGTTTTTATGAGAAGTATTTGAACTACACTTACACACACCTCCATCTAATGGGTTAAGAACATAATGTTTCTATGGATGGCAAACTAACGCCTCACGAAAAGATGATTGTTCAATTACCTCCTACCGCCTCTCATGGTTGCCATTATGATGGAACTGTATTTATATATGATAGATATTATGTTTATTTTTTCTTTATGCTTATGTATTTTCCATTTAAATCATACCTATATGGTCTCCATTATGGGTAAATACAATAATTTCATTTGACGAAGTGCGGACTACCACCCCCTCAAAGTGATATGACTCATTAATTCCATATGTGGGATGTATAAAAGATGGAGTTAATGATATTATATATGATATTATATTGGAATTATAATATACCTATGTATCATTATGTTTTAATTCCATTAAAATAGAAAATAGAAATTAATGTAGTGTTAATGTGTACGTACGGCTTACCATCTCCATGAACGGTGAATTTCATTTCATTCTTCCAAATGTTATATACTGTTATAAATACATGTATATACTGGATATATATGATATATATGATATATAAATCATGAATATAATTCTGGATATAATGGAATATTGACCACATGGACAACTTGTAAATATAAGGTGTTCATTTTTTACTCAAGTACCAAATATCAATAAAATGAACGTTATTGACTTAAATGATTACATAATGTTTATAACATGGTAATAAGTTTTAAAAAAGGAATAATAAACTTGATAACGTATATTAAGTCAGTATAAATTAAAATTAGTTTATTATTCATGAGATTAACGAACGAACGGGTCAAGTCGGACAACGAGGTAAGGAGATTTCTTATCTCATTTTTAATTCTGTGAGATTTCCATTGTTCGCCACTAATTTATTGCATGTGGTGTATTATGTACTGCCATTTGATATATATTATAATAATTATATTTATATTCATGGTATTCTATGATTCATTTTATGGTTAATAACTTTTGATCAAATGACTCTGTTGATTACAATGAGGTAAAGGGTTTCATCTCACTTTTATTCCCATGAGATTCATGATATATTTGCCACTATTTTCTTTTGTGTGGTGTATTTACTGCCCATTATTATAATTTTGTGTAATATACTTTCATTTATGAGTATTTAAAACTTCATTGTATGATCCTTATTTCTTGTGGTGTATGTTTTGTAAGTTACCAAAACGGTAGGGGAACCTTTCACCATCCTCTTTTTAAAAGACTTCTTTTTGTTATGTCTTTTAATTTACATCTTATTATGTTGAGATATGTTATTATATATCCTTGTTGATGAAAATTTTATGATTATATACCCTTTTTATATCGTCAACCCATTTTTTTAATTCTAAAGTGACGTCGTTAGGCTTTCAAATTTTTGCAAGGGAACTTCTTGACCCAATTTCAATTCTTTGGGATAAACTTGTACTTCTTCAATATGTCGTCCTATGAATATGTGTGAATCTCCTTTGATTGTTTTAAACATAATATCCACTTATATTGGTTGTATGTATATTTTTCACACATAATTATGGGATTGATTTATCCTTAATTTATGGACACCGTCTTTATAAGGGATTTCATCTCAATCTACATTTCCATTGAGACTTCATTGTTGTTATGAACTAATTCACTTTTATGTGGTGTATATACTATCCTTTGTCATATTATATCATGAATCCCATTATTCTCATGATATTATAAAGTTCTGATTAAATGGTATTCCTCAATTATTTGTATTCAAGAGTCTCTCATTTTGTTAAAAACTCTTTAATTAAAATATCATTTTAATTGTTTTAAATATTTATTATTCTAAATATTTATCTTTAATGTCCTTGTTTTAAAAATGGTTTTGAGTATTTAATTATATGGACATTAATTTTTTAAAATTATAATTCAATTAAAATCTTTAAAGTTGTATGGGACACTTTTATTCAAAAATCAATTTTTAAATGGTTTATGAAAATGGATTGATTATTTAAATATCTTGAAATTACATCTTGTGATTTAAAATAAAATTTTATAAGTGAAATTTTTATATTTTAATTATTTTATGTTCTATGATGTTACTTGGACATTTGATGGGTGGTTACGTGATAAACCATATGATGGGTGGTTCCATGAAAACGAGGATGAGTGGTTACGTTATAACCTCCAATGAATTGGTTATGAAAGTTGGACATACGGCTATTCCATTTAGTGATATGTGTGGAAGTCGACCGTGTGGTTATACCATTTAAGTATGTTTATGTCCCAAGTTACCTTTATATGTTATGTTTTATTTATATGGGTTTTATGGAAATATTTTTTTTTATAAAAGGGTAATCAATGATCTTTTATTTAGTGAAGAGTATTTACTACTTCCTAAAGGTGAGAAGTATTGCTTTTGTTAAAGTATTCAGGGTTTACTTGTTGTTTTGAAAAACCGAACATTTTTTCTTCTTTGTGTATCCCTTACTAAGCTTTTTATGCTCATCCAAAGCTTATGATATGTTTTTCACAGGACATAATGTGGAACAGGGTCAAGGATGGTATAATGGAAAAGTCATGTTGTCTTAAACATGGAACTAGACATGACTCTTTTTCTAAGAGTTTTTTTATTTTGAAAAAAATGGAAACTAAGTAGAAGTTTCTACTTTGTAATTTTTGAAATGAATTTTAATTGTTATGACCTAATTCACTAAAACTATAAACCTGAAATGATTCTCAATGTGAATTATTCATTTAATTTAAGATTATGAAATGTTTAAGGTCGGGTCCTTACAGTTGGTATCAGAGGTCAGTTTAGATAACTATAGAGGTTAGGGTGTTCTTTAACCATAAGTTACATTAACATAATGGTTAGGATTTTAGAAAGAGATAAATTAATTTTAGATAATGTGAATGATTTTAAGATAACAAGTTTAACACCCCAAGATTTCATAGTGCGTTATTTCTTCAAAATAATTCAATAACTTGCACTACACGCAACACCGAGTTAAAGCGCACCATGACTTACCAAACTAGCCGTTATGAATAGTAATACCTACTTTTTGAAATTTTATAAATTCTATCTCTCAAAATGGACTTCATTTTTGGATTAGAAATATCAAAATTAGCCTAGGGTGAAATTTTGGTACTTTTTGGATTATTTAATACTTTGATGAATAGTGAAAATTACTAAATTGTAATTAAAAACAACTTTTTTAATCAAAATAATTAATAGTGATAAATTATGAATTTTATTGGTTTTAAAGAATAATTAGAATATATTTTTACCATTTTATCCAATGGTGTTCATTAGAATTAATTTCACTTTGAAATTGGACGTAAACAATGGTCAATCTTTTGATATATTTTGTTTCTTAAAAACACGCTATTTGTTGTGACAGCGGGAATTAATTATAAAATTAATTAATGCAACTTATATGTTTGGAATTTTGTAAAATAGACATCATTTTTGAATTCGGAATATCAATTATAGATTGGGGTGAAATTTTGGCATTGTTCTGAAAAACTTCAATTTTTTATGAATAGTGAAACTACTAAGTGGTAGTTAAAAAAACTGATTTTTTCATAAAACTTAATTTTACCGCTTCTGTGAATGGAATTTCAAAAATACAAGAGACACGGTTAATATCAAGAAGTAAAATGTGGTTCAATGAGATAAAAATAATTTTTGGTGAATAGTAACTTTTTACTTTTATTTACCACGGTTAAAAGAAAATAGGGTAATTAAGGGTAGAAATGATATTAATATTACCCTAACACATGTCCTAATTCTATTGGACAAGTGTATCTCGACCAAAAACAACCTTAGGAATAAAATATTATCATTTAGGTCCACTTGAATTAGATTAGGACATTTATTATTATTTAATTCAAAGAAGAGTTAAAAGAGTTAAAATAAAGGTTTATTTACTAAAACATTTTTAATATAGGGTTATACAAAAGATAAATTCGATTGTAAATATTAATTCGAAAGATAATAAGATTCCCTACATAATGATATTTTAGTTATAATTTTTAGACATTAAATAATTTAATTTATTTATGACACAATGATGATGCAGTAATTACCATAATAGTGAAAAATTAAAATAATTTATATTATAGAAATCCAAATAAATATAATTTGAGACTTTTAATGAATTACACTAATTTTATAGGATAGTATGACATATTAGGATTTATTTAATGGACTTTTTTAGAAGTAATCATTCTGTTATGAGTTTCACAAAAATCAACTATTGAATAGTGTCAAAATTGACATAAAAGAGTTTTTAAAACAAATATTATATTATTAATTGATATTAAACTCCTAAAAATCTAAGGTTCGGCCAAGAGACTTATATCATGATAGGTGTATCATTAATGGACCACTTGGGGGTCGCTTGGATGTATATAGTATGTTTATTAACTATATAATATAAAAATACAAAGTGACATGGTAAATGTCAAACTAATTAACTAAGAGTTAAAACTAAAAGATAAGGTTAATATAGTAACCCAAACCTGTCTAAATTCTATTGGTTGAATGTTTTTAGACCTATACCCACCTTAAACTTTGAATAATCAACTTCAAAGCCATTAGAAACCGAATATGAATTTATTATAAATTAATATTTCTATCTTTTCCAAAGGTGCCCCTCACCCCTCTTATAAAAGGGCACTCCTCCTTCTCATTACTTCACACCTTAAAAGCCTTTTGGTTCGGCTAAACTTTTCCCAAATACTCTCCCAACATCCCTCACTAAAACCTAGAGGTCTTTCTCTGATCATATTGCCAACCTAAAGAGCCCTTTTGATCAAATCAAAAGGAAGAACCCGAAGAAGAGGTAATGATTTCACCACCCCTTTTCAAGTTCGTTTCTTCTTCCACTTCTTCATTCGTTGTTGTTACCATTCTGAAATAATAACCCCAGTATCTTTTATATACTGTGATGTTATTATAATTATGGTACAACTATATTCATTATTCTACCCACCCTTTGAATAACATGTCACCATACGTGTGTACGTACGGCCTACCGTCTCCACGTCGTGGTGTAATTGTTATTCAATATATTATTATTTCAATGGGTAGAATAATGATTATTAATTCATGTAAATAATAAATATAACATGATAATGATTCTGTATATATGATATAACATCCAATTATATATCATTTTAATATCAAAATAATGATATTTTCGCTCGTGCGTACGTACGGACTACCGTCTCCACGAACGTGATGAGATTCATTCTCCATCATATCCATTCAAGTATAATTATCATTTGATGATTTAAAAATAATGTTTAAGGACTTTATATCATTCTGGATATGATAAATATACAACCTATCCATTACAAACATGGCTTACGTAACAAAACATATAAAAGAAAACTAGTAAGTTAACACCCGAAACGACGATAATACTAAGATATTATTAAAAAATAAATGTTAAAAGATCATATATGATATCATATTAATATATATGTTTCTTGTATAATTTAATAACAATTATTTCACCATTATACAGTAGGTTAACCTAACCTCAACCAAGGAAAAGTACAAGGTAAGGGTTTATTTCCCAATCTCTTCATTATCTGAGATTGTTTATACGTAATAATCTACTGGGATTTCTTTATCATCCACATCCATGTTTCTTCGAAATGTATTTCAATACATTTTTACTATTTACAAAGAATATGGGTTAAAATCATTTATACCCTTATGTTTTTTTAAAGGTATCTTTCCGTCTTTTTCCAAACAAGGAACTTTTTACCTTTCAACAAATTTAAGGTAAGAATGTTTTTTTAACATATACGGCGGGTGTGGCTATTTACCGCTGTTATAAAATCATCAAAGCTTCCCTTAAAAGCTTAGAAGAATATTTTAAAAGTAAATGTTTTATTTTATAATTATGTGACTTTTAAATGATTTCAAAATTAATATTTTAAGAATTTTTGAAAGGTACTCTTTATCAAGATCATAATTTTAAATGTTTTAAAGATTTATCATTCTAAATATTTTTAATTAATGTACATGTTTTCAAAATGATTTTAAGGACTTATTTATATGGACATGAAGGTTTGGAAATGATATTTATTTTCAAAAGTTTCAAAGTGGTATGGGAAACTTTGATTCAAAAATTTCTTTTAAATTACTTCCTTTATAAATGTGTAACTTTTCAATGATTTCGAAAAAAGAGATATTTCTCTCAAATAGTTTTGATTTCATCTATGTCAACATCCTTTGATGGATTTTAAGCTTATTTGAATTTGATTTATTATGATACAAAAATTCTATATTGTATTGAAGGTTTTGTGATATGTTTCATTGTGGATGTGTTATTTCTATACCATTCATGGTTTATGGTGAAAGTATTGACATTTCGTATGCTAGTTTTAATACGAATGTTTATGTTATGTTTAAACCTTTTCAAATGGGAATTCATTAGACTTAATATGTGACGGGTGGAGCCCGCTATAGCTCCTCGATGCATCGGTAGGTCTCATGAGACAAATTAGTGGCTTGGCACAAGGCCTTGGCAAAATCTTATTTGTAGTCTTGGCATGAGGCCTTGGCTATGTGGTTATGATAGTCTGGCATTATGCATTCCATCATTATGAAAGTGGTTATTGATATTGAATGTGATTATTCGATTAGTAGAATATACATGTGAATAATTAAATGGAATTATTTCATTTTATTTTTCCCATACTATGTTGAAGTTCAAGTTTAAATGGCTTTTGTTTTAGTTATACATTGCCATAAATGTTTATTCTTATTTATGAAAGTTTCTGCTATATTGTTATCCTTACTGGGCATTTGAGCTCACCCCTTTTCTATGTTTTATTTTTTCCAGGATGTGAAGAAGTAAATTATAAATGACCTGTAGGGACATTATGAGGGGATAATAGTGTGGACTATGGAGACAATATGTTGTTGTAGTAGTTTTTCACCTTATGATGTAATGTAAAAATTTATGAATATATCTAGTGTTTCTAAGGCTACTAAACCAATCGGTCTTTCAAGATTTGATCTTTCTTGTGATCATGACAATGTTACGAAGTAATGCACCAACTCTGGGTAACTAGGGTCGGGGCGTTACAGTTGGTATTAGAGGAAGTTTAGTACAATCCTTGGCTGCTAGATTTAGATAAATTATGATTAGAGCACATAGACCTAAGATGGACTTTGAGGATTATTATAGAAGAACTTCCTAGAATTTTGGTATTGTAGAGATTTTGTGAGTTTTCTGAGAAATACATCCCTGTCTGGATACGAGCAAGTAGAGGCAGCTCTGGCACAGATGTACATAGGGTTAAAACCCGAAAACACCTCTTTGAGCTGGACTCGAACGGTAACTGGTGCACGACAACGGGCCTTGCATCACTCTTAGTTACGACACTCCCGAGGGATATGCTTAGGATAACTCTCATTTTCTTTACAAACCATTATAAAGGGTTTATGAGTATATACTTCCTAAAAGGAGACATTTTTATGATTATGGATTATATACATAAACTATTTAATATATTTTATGTGTTTTACAGGTTTGGGATTAGGTATTGTTATTCATAAACTAATCTATTGTATGCCATTGTTTAGAAATGGCGCCCAGTTGAAGGAATGAGAACTCCAGCAATGCACATGATCCAAAGAGAAAGAAGGATCATATATTTCATGTTCATAAGCCAGAATTTATAATAGAAATAGTCTCCCATGTATTATAATCATATGAAGAAATAATATCATGTGTTGATAAGATAAGTAAAGAGTTTACTGAGTCCAATGGCTTTGAAGGGAAGCAAGAGAAGAAAAGGATAGATGAGAGAAAGATGGATAAAGGGAAGAGGGAAAAGAATAATTTTTCCATATGTGATAACTGTGGGAAGAAACACCCTGGAACTTTCCTGAAAGGAATGGGATTTTGTTATAAGTGTGGAGGAAAAAGGCACAAAGTACGTAAATGCAAGGGTAAGAAAATGGTTTCAAATTTACAATGCTTCATTTGCAAGGAGTTTGGACACTACACGAACCTATGTCCCAGTCATCAGAATATGCCGCAAATGATGCTATTGGATAATAATAAAGTTATGATACTACCACAGATGAAGAGGAATGATTAGAGTTCTTATGTTGATTATGTCAATTGAGTGTTGTATCAACAATGTACTTGTTATAATAATTATGGAGTATATAAGGATTGTACTGCAGTACTTTTCATTAAGGACTTGAGATTGAATGGAACAAATAAAAGTGACTCAATAGCAGGATAAATTTTTGGAAAATATATGGTTAAGAGAATGATAAACCATAATATAGTTCTGATACTGAGGTAGTGATTTTGGAATAATACATGATTGATTTGGATAAATTATATTGGATATTCTTGACTACCTTGAAACTGATTAATGATTTGTATATTACATCATTGTTGGGGTTTAAGACATTTTTGGATTGAAGGAGTATATCTATTATTCTTTAATGAATAAGGGATCATGAATGCAATCAATAAGGTTTTATGGTAATTTAGGATGTTGTAGAGTTTTAAAAGAATACATGATGAAGGTGTTCACATGTTATTACACGAAAAAAGGATGTTTATTGTGTTTACCTTCCTTATAAATTTTGGACTGAAGTATTTTGGATAGTTCTAGTCTGGATTATTTTGGATTGCCATAAAAGGACAACCCGGAGATCGGGCGGCAACCCGTCGCGTCTGGCAAGGCCACGAGACTTGAACCCACAACCGAAGGGCGACAAGGGTGTATCATCTACCACTGACCCACGTGATGTCCAAGATTGAATAATGTCGTTTTTTAATGGTTCTTCTAGATGAATTATAAATTCAGTTTTTTAACCCTATATGAATAGGATAAATAGAATATTATTTTTATGTTCTATTATCTTTTAGAGTGAAAGATGAGTCTGTGGTAGAAATTAGTTAAAGGATGGAACTCTACTTTTCAAGAATATATTTTTTCTTCTTCTCTTATTCTATGAAGAAATTAATTCTAATACTTTATTTAAGGAATCCTAAAAACAAAAATGTGTTATCCTAATACCCTATGTTTTGTTGAACCGATGGTATTTCAAATCATCATAGATTGATGAATTTAAGGACCTCAATTTTAAATTTGTTTGTGATTGATGACCTCAATAACTACCTATAAATATTTACATTTTTCCTCCATTTAAATGACTCTAATTGCCACCAATGTTCTCCCAATCAAGATCATAATTTGGTGGTGACCCTTTCATTTCTCTTTTCCTCATATTAAGACTAAATTTTAGTAACCCAATTTCCGATATGGGTTTTCCCACAAAGATATTTTTTATTTTCAACATTTTATTTTCGAAGAACAATTTCAAATTACAAGGACGCAATTTATTGAAGTAGGGGAGAATGTAACACCCCACGATTTCATAGTGCGTTATTTCATCAAAATAATTCAATAACTTGCACTACACGCAACACCGAGTTGAAGCGCACCATGACTTACCAAACTAGCAGTTATGAATAATAATACCTAATTTTTGAAATTTAATAAATTATATCTCTCAAAATGGACATCATTTTGGGATTTGAAATATCAAAATTAGCCTACGGTGAAATTTTGGTACTTTTCAGATAACTTTAATATTTTGATGAATAGTGAAAATTACTAAATTTTAATTAAAAACAACTTTTTAATCAACATAATTAATAGTGATAAATTATGAATCTGAGTGGTTTTAAAGTATAATTAGAATATATTTTTACCATTTTATCCAATGGTTTTCATTAGAATTAATTTCACTTTGAAATTGGACATAAACAATTGTCAATCTTTTGATATATTTTGTTTCTTAAAAACACGCTATTTGTTGTGACAGCGGGAATTAATTATAAAATTAATTAATGAAACTTATATTTTTGGAATTTTGTAAAATAGACATCATTTTTGAATTCGGAATATCAATTATAGCTTGGGGTGAAATTTTGGCATTGTTCTGAAAAACTTCAATTTTTGATGAATAGTGAAACTACTAAGTGGTAGTTAAAAAAAATGAATTTTTCATAAAACATAATTTTACCGCTTTTGTGAATGGAATTTAAAAAATCCAAGAGACACGGTTAATATCAAGAAGTAAAATGTGGTTCAATGAGATGGAAATAATTTTTGGTGAACAGTAACTTTTTACTTTTATTTACCACGGTTAAAAGAAAATAGGGTAATTAAGGGTAGAAATGATATTAATATTACCCTAACACATGTCCTAATTCTATTGGAAAAGTTTATATAGACCAAAAACAACCTTAGGAATAAAATATTATCATTTAGGTCCACTTTGATTAGATTAGGACATTTATTAATATTTAATTCAAAGAAGAGTTAAAAGAGTTAAAATCAAAGTTTATTTATTAAAACATTTTTAATATATGGTTATACAAACGATAAATTAGGTTTTAAATATTCATTCGAAAGATAATAAGATTACCTACATAATTATATTTTATTTATAATTTTTAGACATTAAATAATTTAATTTATTTATGACACAATGATGATGCAGTAATTACCATAATAGTGAAAAATTAAAATAATTTATATTATATATACCCAAATAAATATAATTTGAGACTTTTAATGAATTACAATAATTTTATAGGATATTATGACATATTAGGATTAATTTAATGGACTTTTTTAGAAGTAATCATTCTGTTATGAGTATCACAAAAATCAACTATTGAATAGTGTCAAAATTGACATAAAAATAGTTTTTAAAACAAATATTATATTATTAATTGATATTAAGCTCCTAAAAATCTAAGGTTCGGCCAAGAGACTTATATCATGATAGGTGTATCATTAATGGACTAATTGGGGGTCTCTTGGATGTATATAGTATGTTTATTAACTATATAATATAAAAATACAAAGTGACATGGTAAATGTCAAACTAATTAATTATGAGTTAAAACTAAAAGATAAGGTTAATATAGTAACCCAAACCTGTATAAATTATATTGGTTGAATGTTTTTCGACCTATACCCACCTTAAAATTTGAATAATCAACTTTGGAGCCATTAGAAACCAATTATGAATTTATTATAAATTAATATTTCTATCATTTCCAAAGGTGCCCCTCACCCATCTTATAAAAGGGCACTCCTCCTTCTCATTACTTCACACCATAAAAGCCTTTTGGTTCGGCCAAACTCTTCCCAAATACTCTCCCAACTTCCCTCAATACAACCTAGAGGTCTTTGTCTGATCAGAAAGCCAACCTAAAGAGCCCTTTTTATCAAATCAAAAGGAAGAACCCGAAGAAGAGGTAATGATTTCACCACCCCTTTTCAAGTTCTTTTCTTCTTCCACTTCTTCATTACTTGTTGTTACCATTCTAAAATAATAACCCCATTATCTTATATATACTGTGAAGTTATTATAATTATGGTACAACCATATTCCTTATTCTATCCACCCTTTGAATAACATGTCACCATACGTGTGTACGTACGGCTTACCGTCTCCACGTCGTGGTGTAATTGTTATTCAATATATTATTATTTGAATGGGTATAATAATGATTTTTAATTCATGTAAATAATAAATATAACATGATAAATATTCTTTATATATGATATACCATCCAATTATATATCATTTTAATATCAAAATAATGATATTTTCGCTTGTGCGTACGTACGAACTACCGTCTCCACGAACGCGATGAGATTCATTCTCCATCATATCCATTCAAGTATAATTATCATTTGATGATTTAAAAATAATGTTTAAGTACTTTATATAATTATGGATATGAAAAATATACAACCTAACCATTAAAACATGGCTTATGTAAAAAACATATAAAAGAAAACGAGTAAGTTAACACCTGAAACGACGATAATACTAAGATATTATTAACAAATAAATGTTAAAAGATCATATATGATATCATATTAATATATATGATTCTTGTATAATTTAATATCATTTATTTCACCATTATAAATTAGGTTAACCTACCCTCAACCAAGTAAAAGTACAAGGTAAGGGTTTATTTCCCAATCTCTTCATTATCCAAGGTTGTTTATACGTAATAATCTACTGGGATTTCTTTATCATCCACATCCATGTTTCTTCGAAATGTATTTCAATACATTTTTACTATTTACAAAGAATATGGGTTAAATTCATTTATACCCTTATGTTTTTTAAAGGAATCTTTCCATCTATTTCCAAACAAGGAACTTTTTACCTTTCGACAAATTTAAGGTAAGAATGTTTTTTTAACTTATACGGCGGGTGTGGCTTTTTACCGCCGTTATAAAATCATGAAAGCTTCCATTAAAAGATTAGAAGAATATTTTAAAATTAAATGTTTTATTTTATAATTATGTGACATTTAAATGATTTCAAAATGAATATTTTAGGAATTTTTGAAAGGTACTATTTATCAAGATCATAATTTTAAATGTTTTAAAGATTTATCATTCTAAATATTTTTAATTAATGTACATGTTTTCAAAATGATTTTAAGGACTTATTTATATGGACATGAAGGTTTTGAAATGGTATTTATTTTCAGAAGATTCAAAGTGGTATGGGACACTTTGATTCAAAAATCTCTTTTAAATTACTTCCTTTATAAATGTGTAACTTTTCAATGATTTCGAAAAAAGAGATATTTCTCTCAAATAGTTTTGATTTCATCTATGTCAACATCCTTTGATGGATTTTAAGCTTATTTGAATTTGATTTATTATGATACAAAAATTCTATATTGTATTGAAGGTTTTGTGATATGTTTCACTGTGGATGTGTTATTTTTATACCATTCATGGTTTATGGTGAAAGTATTGACATTTCGAATTCTAATTTTAATATGAATGTTTATGTTATGTTTAAACGTTTTCAAATGGGAATTCATTAGACTTAATATGTGACGGGTGGAGCCCGCTATAGCTCCTCGATGCATCGGTAGGTCTCATGAGACAAATTAGTGGCTTGGCACAAGGCCTTGGAAAAATCTTATTTGTAGTCTTGGAACGAGGCCTTGGATATGTGGTTATGATAGTCCGGCATTATGAATTCCATCATTATGAAAGTGGTTATTGATATTGCATGTCATTATTCGATTAGTAGAATATCCATGTGAATAAATAAATGGAATTATTTCATTTTTTTCCATACTATGTTGAAGTTCAAGTTTAAAAGGCTTTTGTTTTAGTTATACATTGCCTTAAATGTTTATTCTTATTTATGAAAGTTTCTGCTATATTGTTATCCTTACTGGGAATTTGAGCTCACCCCTTTTCTATGTTTTATTTTTCCCAGGATGTGAAGAAGTAAATTATAAATGACCTGTAGGGATATTATGAGGGGATAATAGTGTGGACTATGGAGACAATATGTTGTTGTTGTAGTTTTTCACCTTATGATGTAATGTAAAACTTTATGAATATTTCTAGTGTTTCTATGGATATTAAACCAATCGGTCTTTCAAGATTTGATCTTTCTTGTGATCATGCCAATGTTACGAAGTAATGCACCAACTCTGGGTAACTAGGGTCGGGGCGTTACAGTTGGTATCAGAGGAAGTTTAGTACAATTCTTGGAAGCTAGATTTAGATAAACTCTGATTAGAGCACATAGACCTAAGATGAACTTTGAGGATTAGTATAGAAGAACTTCCTAGAATTTGGTATTGTAGAGATTTTGTGAGTTTTCTGAGAAATACATCCTTGTCTGGATACGAGCAAGTAGAGGAGGCTCTGGCACAGATGTACATAGGGGTAAAACCCGAAAACACCGCTTTGAGCTGGACTCGAACGGGAACTGGTGCACGACAACGGGCCTTGCATCACTCTTAGTTACGACACTCCCGGGGGATATGCTTAGGATAATTCTCAATTTCTTTACAAACCATTATAAAGGTTTTATGAGTATATACTTCCTAAAAGGAGAAATTTTTATGATTATGGATTATATACATAAACTATTTAATATATGTTATGTGTTTTACAGGTTTGGGATTAGGTATTGTTATTCATAAACTAATCTATTGTATGCCATTGTTTAGAAATGGCGTCCAGTTGAAGGAATGAGAACTCCAGCAATGCACATGATCCAAAGAGAAATAAGGATCATATATTTCATGTTCTTAAGATAGAATTTAGAAGAGAAATAGTCTCCCATGTATTATAATCATATGAAGAAATAATATCATGTGTTGATAAGATAAGTAAAGAGTTTACTAAGTCCAATGGCTTTGATGGGAAGCAAGAGAAGAAAAGGATAGATGAGAGAGAGATGGATAAATGGAAGAGGGAAATGAATAATTTTTCCATATGTGATAACTGTGGGAAGAAACACCCTGGAACTTTCCTGAAAGGAATGGGAGTTTGTTATAAGTGTGGAGGAAAATGGCACAAAGTACGTGAATGCAAGGGTAAGAAAATGGTTTCAAATGTACAATTCTTCATTTGCAAGGAGTTTGGACACTGCACGAACCTATGTCCCAGTCATCAGACTATGCCGCAAATGATGCTATTGGATAATAATAAAGTTTTTATACTACCACAGATGAAGAGGAATGATTAGAGTTCTTATGTTGATTATGCCAATTGAGTGTTGTATCAACAATGTACTTCTTATAATAATTATGGAGTATATAAGGATTGTACTGCAGTACTATTTCATTAAGGACTTGAGATTGCGTGGAACAAAGAAAAGTGACTCAATAGCAGGATAAATTTTTGGAAAATATATGGTTGAGAGAATGATAAACCATAATATAGTTCTGATACTGAGGTAGTGATTTTGGAATAATACATGATTGATTTGGATAAATTATATTGGATATTCTTGACTACCTTGAAACTGATTAATGATTTGTATATTACATCATTGTTGGGGTTTAAAACATTTTTGGATTGAAGGAGTATATCTATTATTCTTTAAGGAAGAAGGTATCATGAATGTAATCAATAAGGTTTTATAGTAATTCAGGATGTTGCAGAGTTTTAAAAGAATACTTGATGAAGGTGTTCACATTTTATTACACGAAAAAAGGATCTTTATTGTGTTTACCTTCCTTATAAATTTTGGACTGAAGTATTTTGGATAGTTCTAGTCTGGATTATTTTGGATTTCCATAAAAGGATAACCCGGAGGTCGGGCGACAACCCGTCGCGTCCGGAAAGGCCGCGAGACTTGAACCCACAACCGAAGGGCGACAAGGGTGTATCATCTACCACTGACCCACGTGATGTCCAAGATTGAATAATGTCATTTTTTAATGGTTCTTCTAGATGAATTATAAATTCAGTTTTTTAACCCTATATGAATAGGATAAATAGAATATTATTTTTAAGTTCTATTATCTTTTAGAGTGAAAGATGATTCTGTGGTAGAAATTAGTTAATGGATGGAAGTCTACTTTTCAAGAATATTTTTTTTCTTCTTCTCTTATTCTATGAAGAAATTAATTCTAATACTTTATTTAAGGAATCCTAAAAACAAAAATGTGTATCCTAATACCCTATGTTTTTTTGAACCGATGGTATTTCAAATCATCATAGATTGATGAATTTAAGGACCTCAATTTTAAACTTGTTTGTGATTGATGACCTCAATCACTACCTATAAATATTTACGTTTTTCCTCCAATTATATGCCTCTAATTTACACCAATGTTCTCCTAATAGAGATCATAATTTGGTGGTGACCCTTTCATTTCTCTTTTCCTCATAGTAAGACTAAATTTTAGTAACCCAATTTCCGATGTGGGTTTTCCCACAAAGATATTTTTTATTTTCAACCTTTTATTTTCGAAGAACAATTTAAAATTGTGAGGACGCAATTTATTGAAGGAGGGGAGAATGTAACACCCCAAGATTTCATAGTGCGTTATTTCTTCAAAATAATTCAATAACTTGCACTACACGCAACACCGAGCTAAAGCGCACCATGACTTACCAAACTAGCCATTATGAATAGTAATACCTACTTTTTGAAATTTTATAAATTCTATCTATCAAAATTAACATCATTTTTGGATTCGAAATATCAAAATTAGCCTATGGTGAAATTTTGGTACTTTTCGGATAACTTTAATATTTTGATGAATAGTGAAAATTATTAAATTTTAGTTAAAAAAACTTTTTTAATCAAAATAATTAATAGTGATAAATTATGAATTTGAGTGGTTTTAAAGTATAATTAGAATATATTTTTACCATTTTATCCAATGGTGTTAATTATAATTAATTTCACTTTGAAATTGGACCTAAACAATTGTCAATCTTTTGATATATTTTGTTTCTTAAAAACATGCTATTTGTTGTGATAGTGGGAATTAATTATAAAATTAATTAATGCAACTTATATGTTTGGAATTTTTTAAAATATAAATCATTTTTGAATTTGGAATATCAATTATAGCTTAGGGTGAAATTTTGGCATTGTTCTGAAAAACATCAATTTTTAATGAATAGTGAAACTACTAAGTGGTAGTAAAAAAAACTAAAATTTTCATAAAACTTAATTTTACCGCTTCTGTGAATGGAATTTCAAAAATCCGAGAGACACGATTAATATCAAGAAGTAAAATGTGGTTCAATGAGATGAAATTTTTTTTTCGGTGAATAGTAACTTTTTTACTTTTATTTACCACAGTTAAAATTAAATAGGGTAATTAAGGGTAGAAATTATATTAATATTACCCTAAAACATGTCCTAATTCTATTGAACAAGTTTATATCGACCGAAAAAAACCTTAGGAATAAAATATTATCATTTAGGTCCACTTGGATTAGATTAGGACATTTATTATTATTTAATTCAAAGAAGAGTTAATAGAATTAAAATCAATGTTTATTTACTAAAACATTTTTAATATAGGGTTATACAAAAGATAAATTCGATTGTAAATATTAATTATAAAGCTAATACGATTCCCTACATAATGATATTTTATTTATAATTTTTAGACATTAACTAATTTAATTTATTTATAACACAATGATGATGCAGTAATTACCATAATAGTGAAAAATTAAAATAATTGATATTATAAATACCCAAATAAATATAATTTGAGACTTTTAATGAATTACACTATTTTTCTAGGATAATATGACATATTAGGAATTATTTAATGGACTTTTTTGAAGTAATAATTCTTTTATGAGTTTCTCAAAAATCAACTATTGAATAGTATCAAAATTGACATAAATGAATTTTTAAAACAAATATTATATTATTAATTGATATTAAATTCCTAAAAATATAAGGATCGGCCAAGAGACTTATATCATGATAGGTGTATCATTAATGGACTACTTGGGGGTCTCTTGGATGTATATAGTAAGTTTATTAACAGTATAATATAAAAATACAATGTGACATGGTAAATGTCAAACTAATTAACTAAGAGTTAAAACTAAAGGATAAGGTTAATATAGTAACACAAACCTGTATAAATTCTATTGGTTGAATGGTTTTAGACCTATACCCACCTTAAACTTTTAATAATCAACTTTTGAGCCATTATAAACCGAATATGAATTTATTATAAATTAATATTTCTAGCTTTTCCAAAGGTGCCCATCACCCCTCTTAAAAAAGGGCACTCCTCCTTCTCATTACTTCACACCTTCAAAGCCTTTTGGTTCGGCCAAACTCTTCCCCAATACTCTCCAAACATCCCTCAATACAACCTAGAGGTCTTAGTCTGATCAGAAAGCCAACCTGAGGAGCCCTTTTGATCAAATCAAAAGGAAGAACCCGAAGAAGAGGTAATGATTTCCCCACCCCTTTTCAAGTTCTTTTCTTCTTCCACTTCTTCATTCTTTGTTGTTACCATTCTAAAATAATAAATCCAGTATCTTATTTATACTGTGATGTTATTATAATTATGGTACAACCGTATTCATTATTCTATCCACCCTTTGAATAACATGTCACCATACGTGCGTACGTACGGCTTACCGTCTCCACGTCGTGGTGTAATTGTTATTCAATATATTATTATTTGAATGGGTATAATAATGATTTTTAATTCATGTAAATGATAAATATAACATGATAATGATTCTGTATATATTATATACCGTCCAATTATATATTATTTTAATATCAAAAGAATGATATTTTCGCTTGTGCGTACGTACGGACTACCGTCTCCACGAAAGCGATGAGATTCATTCTCCATCATATACATTCAAGTATAATTATCATTTGATGATTTAAAAATAATGTTTAAGGACATGATATCATTCTGGATATGAAAAATATACAACCTATCCATTACAAACATGGCTTACGTAACCAAACATATAAAATAAAATGAGTACGTTAACACCCAAAATGACGATAATACTAAGATATTATTAACAAATAAATGTTAAAAGATCATATATGATATCATATTTATATATATGATTCTTGTATAATTTAATAAAAATTATTTCACCATTATACAGGAGGTTAACCTACTATCGACCAAGGAAAAGTACAAGGTAAGGGTTTATTTCGCAATCTCTTCATTATCCGAGGTTGTTTATACGTAATAATCTACTGGGATTTCTTTATCATCCACATCCATGTTTCTTAGAAATGTATTTCAAAACATTTTTAATATTTACAAAGAATATGGGTTAAATTCATTTATTCCCTTATGTGTTTTTAAATGAATCTTTCCATCATTTTCCAAACAAGGCACTTTTTACCTTTCGACAAATTTAAGGTAAGAATGTTTTTTTAACTTATTCGGCGGGTGCGGCTATTTACCGCCGTTATAAAATCTTCAAAGCTTTCCATACAAGCTTATAAGAATATTTTAAAAGTAAATGTTTTATTTTATAATTATGTGACTTTTAAATGATTTCAAAATGAATATTTTACGAATTTTTGAAAGGTAATCTTTATCAAGATCATAATTTTAAATGTTTTAAAGATTTATCTTTCTAAATATTTTTAATTAATGACCATGTTTTCAAAATGATTTTAAGGACATATTTATATGGACATGAAGGTTTTGAAATGATATTTATTTTCAAAAGTTTCAAAGTGGTATGGGAAACTTTGATTCAAAAATCTCATTTAAATTACTTCCTTTATAAATGTGTGACTTTTAAATGATTTCGAGAAAAGAGATATTTCTCTCAAATAGTTTTCATTTAATCTATGTCAACATATTTTGATGGATTTTAAGCTTATTTTAATTTGATTTATTATGATACAAAACTTCTATATTGTATTGAAGGTTTTGTGATATGTTTGACTGTGGATGTGCTATTTTTATACCATTCATGGTTTATGGTGAAAGTATTGACATTTCGTATGCTAGTTTTAATACGAATGTTTATGTTATGTTTAAACCATTTCAAATGGGAATGCATTGGACTTAATATGTGACGGGTGGAGCCCGCTATAGTTCATCGATGCATCGATAGGTCTCATGAGACAAATTAGTGTCTTGGAACAAGGCCTTGGAAAAATCTTATTTGTAGTGTTGGCATGAGGCCTTGGCTATGTGGTTATGATAGTCTGGCATTATGCATTCCATCATTATGAAAGTGGTTATTGATATTGCATGTGATTATTCTATTAGTAGAATATCCATGTGAATAAGTAAATGGAATTATTTAATTTTATTTTTGCCAGACTATGTTTAAGATCAAGTTTAAAAGGCTTTTGTTTTAGTTATACATTGCCTTAAATGTTTATTCTTATTTATGAAAGTTTCCGCTATATTGTTATCCTTACTGGGCATTTGAGCTCACCCCTTTTCTATGTTTTATTTTTCCTAGGATGTGAAGAAGTAAATTATAAATGAGCTGTAGGGATATTATGAGGGGATAATAGTGTGGACTATGGAGACAATATGTTTTTGTAGTAGTTTTTCACCATATGATGTAATGTAAAACTTTATGAATATATCTAGTGTTTCCAAGGCTACTAAACCAATCGGTCTTTCGAGATTTGATCTTTCTTGTGATCATTCCAATGTTACGAAGTAATGCACCAACTCTGGGTAACTAGGGTCGGGGCATTACAACAAGAATAAGTATATCTTAGAATTTACCCTCCACTTAAAATGTTATATGATGATTTTACTGATATACTCACACTGAGCTATCTGGATCTAGTATATGACATTTTAGGATTTATTTAATGGACTTTTTCGAAGTAATCATTCTGTTATGAGTTTCACAAATATTAACTATTGAATAGTTTCAAAATTGACATAAAAGAGTTTTTAAAACAAATATTATATTATTAATTGATATTAAATTCCTAAAAATCTATGGTTCAGCCAAGAGACTTATATCATGATAGTTGTGTCATTAATGGACCACTTGGGGGTCTCTTGGATGTATATAGTAAATTTATGAACTATATAATATAAAAATACAAAGTGACATGGTAAATGTCAAACTAATTAACTAAGAGTTAAAACTAAAAGATAAGGTTAATATAGTAACCCAAACCTATCTAAATTCTATTTGTTGAATGTTTTTCGACCTATCCCCACCTTAACCTTTGAATAATCAACTTTGGAGCCATTAGAAACTGAATATGAATTTATTATATATTAATATTTCTAGCTTTTCCAAAGGTGCCCATCACCCCTCTATTAAAAGGGCACTCCTCCTTCTCATTACTTCACACCTTCAAAGCATTTTGGTTCGGCCAAACTCTACCCAAATACTCTCCCAACTTCCCTCAATACAACCTAGAGGTCTTAATCTGATAAGAAAGCCAACCTAAGGAGCCCTTTTTATCATATCAAAAGGAAGAACCCGAAGAAGAGGTAATGATTTCACCACCCCTTTTCAAGTTCTTTTCATCTTCCACTTCTTCATTCTTTGTTGTTACCATTCTAAAATAATTAATCCAGTATCTAATATATACTGTGATGTTATTATAATTATGGTACAACCATATTCAGTATTCTATCCACCCTTTGAATATCATGTCACCATATTCAGTGTTCTATCCACCCTTTGAATAACATGTCACCATATTCAGTATTCTATCCACCCTTTGAATAACATGTCACCACCCCTTTTCAAGTAATTCCGTATGATAGTTTTAATACGAATGTTTATGTTATTTTTAAACCTTTTCAAATGGGAATGCATTGGACTTAATATGTGACAGGTGGAGCCAGATATATCTCCTCGATGCATCGGTAGGTCTCATGAGACAAATTAGTGTCTTCGCACAAGGCCTTGGAAAAATCTTATTTGTAGTCTTGGCACAAGGCCTTGGCTATGTGGTTATGATAGTCTGACATTATTCATTCCATCATTATGAAAGTGGTTATTGATATTGCATGTGATTATTCGATTAGTAGAATATCCATGTGAATAAGTATATGGAATTATTTCATTTTATTTTTTCCATACTATGTTGAAGTTCATGTTTAAAAGGCTTTTGTTTTAGTTATAAGTTTCCTTAATTGTTTATTCTTATTTATGAATGTTTCCGCTATATTGTAATCCTTGCTGGAATTTTGAGCTCACCCCTTTTCTATGTTTCATTTTTCCTAGGATGTGAAGAAGTAAATTATAAATGACCTGCAGGGATATTATGAGGGGATAATAGTGTGGACTATGGAGACAATATGTTGTTGTAGTAGTTTTTCACCTTATGATGTAATGTAAAACTTTATGAATAGATCTAGTGTTTCCAAGGCTACTAAACCAATCGGTCTTTCAAGATTTGATCTTTCTTGTGATCATTCCAATGATATGAAGTAATGCACCAACTCTGGGTAACTAGGGTCGGGGCGTTACAGTTGATATCAGAGGAAGTTTAGTACAAACCTTGGAAGCTATATTTAGATAAACTCTGATTAGAGCACATATACCTAAGATGAACTTTGAGGATTAGTATAGAAGAACTTCCTAGAATTTTGGTATTGTAGATATTTTGTGATTATTCCGAGCAATACATCCCTGTCGGGATACGAACAGGTAGAGGCGGCTCTGGTACAGATGTACCTAGGGGTAAAACCCGAAAACACCGCTTTGAGCTGGACTCGAACGGGAACTGCTTCACGACAACGGGCCTTGCTGCACTCTTGGTTACGACACTCCCTGGGGATATGCTTAGGATAATTCTCATTTTCTTCAAAAACCATTATGAAGGGTTTATGAGTATATACATCCTCTAAGGAGACATTTTTATGATTATGGATTATATACATAAACTATTTAATTTATGTTATGTGTTTTACAAGTTTGGGATTAGGTATTGTTATTCATAAACTAATCTAGTGTATTCCATTGTTTAGAAATGTCTCCCAGTAGAAGGAATGAGAACTCCTGCAATGCACATGATCCAAAGAGAAAGATGGATCATATATTTCATGTTCATAAGCCAGAATTTATAAGAGAAATAGTCTCCGATGTATTATCATCATATGAAGAAATAATATCATGTGTTGATAAGATAAGTAAAGAGTTTACTGAGTCCTATGGCTTTGAAGGGAAGCAAGAGAAGAAAAGGATGGATGAGAGAAAGATGGATAAAGGGAATAGGGAAAAGAAGAATTTTCCCATATGTGATAACTGTGGGAAGAAACACCCTGGAACTTGCCTGAAAGGAATGGGAGTTTGTTATAAGTTTGGAGGAAAATGGCACAAAGTACGTGACTACAAGGATAAGAAAATGGTTTCAAATGTACAATGCTTCATTTTCAAGAAGTTTGGACACTACGCAAACCTATGTCCTAGTCATCAGACTATGCCCCAAATGATGCTATTGGATAATAATCAAGTTATGATACTACCACAGATGAAGAGGATTGATTAGAGTTCTTATGTTGATTATGTTAATTGAGTTTTGTATCAATAATGTACTTGTTATAATAATTATGGAGTATATAAGGATTTTACTATAGTACTATTTCATTAAGGACTTGAGATTGTGTGGAACAAAGAAAAGTGACTCAATAGCAGGATAAATTTTTGGAAAATATATGGTTGAGAGAATGATAAACCATAATATAGTTCTGATACCGAGGTTGTGATTTTGGAATAATACATGATTGATTTGGATAAATTATATTGGATATTCTTGACAACCTTGAAACTGATTAATGATTTGTATATTCCATCATTGATGGGGTTTAAAACATTTTTGGATTGAAGGAGTATATCTATTATTCTTTAAGGAATAAAGGATCATCAATGTAATCAATAAGGTTTTATGGTAATTCAGGATGTTGCAGTGTTTTAAAATAATACATGATGAAGGTGTTCACATGTTATTACATGAAAAAAGGATCTTTATTGTGTTTACCTTCCTTATAAATTTTTGACTGAAGTATTTTGGATAGTTCTAGTTTGGATTATTTTGGATTGCCATAAAATGACAACCCGGAGGTCGGGCGGCAACCTGTCGCGTTCGACAAGGCCGTGAGACTTGAACCCACAACCGAAGGGCGAAAAAGGTGTATCACCTACCACTGACCCACGTGATGTCCTGGATTGAATAATGTCATTTTTTAATGGTTCTCGTAGATGAATTATAAATTAATTTTTTTAACCATATATTAATAGGATAAATAGAATATTATTTTTAAGTTCTATTATCTTTTAGAGTGAAAGATGAGTCTGTGGTAGAAATTAGTTAAAGGATGGAACTCTACTTGTCATGAATATATTTTTTCCTCTTCTCTTATTCTATGAAGAAATTAATTATTATACTTTATTTAAGGAATCCTAAAACCAAAAATGTGTTATCCTAAAACCTTATGTATTGTTGAACCGATGGTATTTCAAAACATCGTAGATTGTTGAATTTAAGGACCCCAATTTTAAACTTGTTTGTGATTGATGACCTCAATCACTACCTATACATATTTATGTTTTACCTCCAATTATATGTCTCTAATTTCCACCAATGTTCTCCTAATTGAGATCATAATTTGGTGGTGACCCTTTCATTTCTCTTTTCCTCATATTAAGACTAAATATTAGTAACCCAATTTCTGATGTGGGTTTTCCCACACAGATATTTTTTATTTTAAACATTTTATTTTCGAAGTACAATTTCAAATTGCGAGGATGCAATTTATTGTAGGAGGGGAGAAGGTAACACCCCAAGATTTCATAGTGCGTTATTTCTTCAAAATAATTCAATAACTTTCACTACACGCAACACCGAGTTAAAGCGCACCATGACTTACCAAACTAGCCGTTATGAATAGTAATACCTAATTTTTGAAATTTTATAAATTCTATCTCTCAAAATGGACTTCATTTTTGGATTCAAAATATCAAAATTAGCCTAGGGTGAAATGTTGGTACTTTTCGGATAACTTTAATATTTTGATGAATAGTGAAAATTACAAAATTTTAATTAAAACAGCTTTTTTAATAAAAATAATTAATAGTGATAAATTATGAATTTGAGTGGTTATAAAGTATAATTAGAATATATTTTTACCATTTTATCCAATTGTGTTCATTAGAATTAATTTCACTTTGAAATTGGACCTAAACAATTGTCAATCTTTTGATATATTTTGTTTCTTAAAAACACGCTATTTGTTGTGACAGCGGGAATTAATTATAAAATTAATAAATGAAACTTATATGTTTCGAATTTTTTAAAATAGACATCATTTTTGAATACGGAATATCAATTATAGCTTAAGATGAAATTTTGGCATTGTTCTGAAAAACTTCAATTTTTGATGAATAGTGAAACTACTAAGTGGTAGTTAAAAAAACTGAATTTTTCATAAAACTTAATTTTACCACTTCTGTGAATGGAATTTCAGAAATCCGAGAGACACTGTTAATATCAAGAAGTAAAATTTAGTTCAATGAGATGAAAATAATTTTTGGTGAATAGTAACTTTTTACTTTTATTTACCACGGTTAAAAGTAAATAGGGTAATTAAGGGTAGAAATGATATTAATATTATCCTAACACATGTACTAATTCTATTGGACAAGTGTATCTCGACCAAAAACAACCTTAGGAATAAAATATTATCATTTAGGTCCACTTGGATTAGATTAGGACATTTATTATTATTTAATTCAAAGAAGAGTTAAAAGAGTTAAAATCAATGTTTATTTACTAAAACATTTTTAATATAGGGTTATACAAAAGATAAATTCGATTGTAAATATTAATTCTAATGCTAATAAGATTCCCTACATAATGATATTTTAGTTATAATTTTTAGACATTAAACAATTTAATTTATTTATGACACAATGATGATGCATTAATTACCATCATAGTGAAAAATTAAAATAATTGATATTATAAATAATAAAATAAATATAATTTGAGACTTTTAATGAATTACAATAATTTTCTAGGAAAATATGACATATTAGGATTTATTTAATGGACTTTTTTCGAAGTAATCATTCTGTTATGAGTTTCACAAATATCAACTATTGAATAGTTTCAAAATTGACATAAAAGAGTTTTTAAAACAAATATTATATTATTAATTGATATTAAATTTCTAAAAATCTATGGTTTGGCCAAGAGACTTATATCATGATAGTTGTGTCATTAATGGACCACTTGGGGGTCTCTTGGATGTATATATTAAATTTATTAACTATATAATATAAAAATACAAAGTGACATGGTAAATGTCAAACTAATTAACTAAGAGTTAAAACTAAAAGATAAGGTTAATATAGTAACCCAAACCTTTCTAAATTCTATTGGTTGAATGTTTTTAGACCTATCCCCACCTTAACCTTTGAATAATAAACTTTGGAGCCATTAGAAACTGAATATGAATTTATTATATATTAATATTTCTAGCTTTTCCAAAGGTGCCCCTCACCCCTCTTATAAAAGGGCACTCCTCCTTCTCATTACTTCACACCTTCAAAGCATTTTGGTTCGGCCATAATCTACCCAAATACTCTCCCAACATCCCTCAATAAAACCTAGAGGTCTTAATCTGATTAGAAATCCAACCTAGGGAGCCCTTTTGATCAAATCAAAAGGAAGAACCCGAAGAAGAGGTAATGATTTCACCACCCCTTTTCAAGTTCTTTTCATCTTCCACTTCTTCATTCTTTGTTGTTACCATTCTAAAATAATTACTCCAGTATCTTATATATACTGTGATGTTATTATAATTATGGTACAACCATATTCAGTATTCTATCCACCCTTTGAATAACATGTCACCATATTCAGTGTTCTATCCACCCTTTGAATAACATGTCACCATATTCAGTATTCTATCCACCCTTTGAATAAAATGTCACCACCCCTTTTCAAGTTTTTCCGTATGATAGTTTTAATACGAATATTTATGTTATGTTTAAACCTTTTCAAATGGGAATGCATTGGACTTAATATGTGACAGGTGGAGCCAGATATATCTCCTCGATGCATCGGTAGGTCTCATGAGACAAATTAGTGTCTTCGCACAAGGCCTTGGAAAAATCTAATTTGTAGTCTTGGCACAAGGCCTTGGCTATGTGGTTATGATAGTCTGGCATTATTCATTCCATCATTATGAAAGTGGTTATTGATATTTCATGTGATTATTCGATTAGTATAATATCCATGTGAATAAGTAAATGGAATTATTTCATTTTATTTTTCCCATACTATGTTGAAGTTCATGTTTAAAAGGCTTTTGTTTTAGTTATACATTTCCTTAATTGTTTATTCTTATTTATGAAAGTTTCCGGTATATTGTTATCCTTGCTGGGAATTTGAGCTCACCCATTTTCTATGTTTTATATTTCCCAGGATGTGAAGAAGTAAATTATAAATGACCTACAGGGATATTATGAGGGGATAATAGTGTGGACTATGGAGACAATATGTTGTTGTAGTAGTTTTTAACCTTATGATGTAATTTAAAACTTTATGAATATATCTAGTGTTTCCAAGGCTACTAAACCAATCGGTTTTTTGAGATTTGATCTTTCTTGTGATCATGCCAATGTTACGAAGTAATTCACCAACTCTGGGTAACTAGGGTCCGGGCGTTACAACAAGAATAAGTATATCTTAGTATTTACCCTCCACTTAAAATGTTATATGATGATTTTACTGATATACTCACAATGAGCTATCTGGATATAGTAAATGGCTAGATCTAGCAGGAACCAAAGTAATAATGGATGGGACGAAAATTGTGTCAGTTTTCTGAATGAGCAAATAAATGAAATGGGAGCTGCAATGAGAACTCGTTTGGTTATTCTCAACCAACTATCCGGAGTCATGATTGACTACCTGAACCTTAGTGATTTTCATAAGACATTTTATATGCGAGAAACAAATCTATACGGAATTTCAGGTAATATTTGTAAAGGAAAGTTTGTTCAAAAACCTATATGTCAAGGATGTGGAATGAAACACCTAGGAAAATGATTCAAAGGGACGGGAAGATATTATAGATGTGGGAATGAAGGTCATAAAGAAAGAAACGTCCATGTAAAAAGGAATCATCTGGTTGACTCTAGGAAAGGGAAAGAAGTTATTTCTGAGGGATCAATTGAATTTTTTAAATGTGGTGTGTATGGTCATTATACAAACAAATGTCCTATGAAGATGTTTCGGGAATGGGATCACCAGGATCAAATAATTATATTTTTACCAATACCTAATTCCATTCTAATTGAGGATGAAAAAACTGACAATGACCAATGAAACTTATGGATTATTTCTTAACATATGTTCTGAAATTATTGAATCTTAGGATATGATTCATGATTTTTTTGTAGGAAAGAAATATTTCAGAATAATTTGTTAAAGAATCGTTAATGGATCATGAAGAATGTTGGATGAGTAAGAAGTCAGCATAAAAGGGATTCAAGAGTTATGGAAGATCTTAGGATGGTGAAATGCTTGAAAATATTAAGGCTCTTTTGATGGTGGGATTACAATAGAAGAATTTTTATAGTATTTGTAACCCTGATGTTTGATAAATGAAAATTTTATTCAAGGAATAATTATCTTTTCTTTTGTGGATATAGTTATAAAGAACCATTTAGGTTTATATGATCCTTGAATTTGAGGCAATTATAGGTTAATACTTTTTGGGAAGAAAAAAATGAATGTTATTAGATAACCTTTGTGGTTAAAATATGTTATGGTTATTTTTTATGAAATTATACCTTTTTCGAAATGTAATAAAATTATATATATTTTGAAAAAGGACAACACACAGAACCTGTGACAACCCGTCACGTCAGAAAAAGATGCGGGAATCAAACCCACAACCAAAGAAAGATTAGGATTTATCACCTACCACTAGACTACGTGATGTCTTTGGTTATTATAACTAATTATTTTTAGATAAATGATTATATTGATCAACAATAAGTTAATTTAGGATTATATGTTTTATAAAATGGACATTCTTATTATAGGAAAATGATTTGGTTATTAAGTTATAAAGGCTATTTTGGAAGACATTCTCTCTTTTGGGAACACTATGTGCTTAAGGAAAATAGAATATCTTAGTATTTAAATTGTGGTGTAATGGTTTAAATATTATTTTGTAAGAATATATGTTATTATTGTGCCCATATGGTGATTTCAGTTATTTATAGAAATGATTAACCTATCATAGAGAATATGTGATTAGGTTAATTACACTTCAGTATGAGACTTTAAAAGTAGTCGATGTTATTTGGAGATAAATGGTAAGATTTACTATGGAAGACTATGGGATAAAATTCATCTGAGTTTTGGTTTTCAATGTTAGTTTGGATTATATTGAATAATTTTAAGTAATTTTTTTTATTGAAAATAGGGTACTGTTTGTTGAATTTTGGATATTAGGAATAGTATTTCTTTTTAAAAAGAATTATCCTTTTTGGGGTTTATTTTATCTAGTACCAACCTTTATGGTTTTGGTTAAGGTCTAAACAAATGGAAAATATATAGTTCATCTTTTTTGGATTATGTGATTCTCTCGATGTTGATTATAACACTTTTAATGTGAAAAAATTCATCCTGAATACTCATCGTTTGGAAAAAATATGAATTTCTGTTAGAAAGCTGATAAAGGATGAAAGTCTACATGATAAGTATGTATGTTTCATTATGTTTTTAGTTAAGCTCATTAATAAATTCCTCAATAGTATGAAAATTAATTTTAAATAAAAAAATTAACCGTTATCTTTTCCTACTGTGGAATCAAAGACTGTTTAACCCATCACATGTTTGTGATTTTATAGTGGTTCACTTTATCCTAACCATGTTTTCTATCACACTCCATCAGAGCTTGATGATTTGTTTTCTCTTTCATGTCCATATTTTCCTACGTGGAATCCTAGTATGGGATTATCTCGAGTGACCATTATACTTATCCTTCTTTCTTTTAAAGTTATATATTTGTTGACTCTTTTTCTGATGTGGGACTTTCAATTAATTTTCCAAGCACAATTTTCAAATTACGAGGACACAATTTCCAAAAGTGGGGAAGGATGTACCATCCTAGGTAAATAATGAGTAATAACTTTTCATATTTTGTTAATATTTTTGGATTAAGTATTAATTTTACATTCAAGGGTTGCTATGATCTGTAGCATACCCGATACGCAACAACGAGTTTCTTTGAAATCTTACGTTGCACACTAATAATATAAAATTATTATTTTAAATGGTAGTTAACTCCATTCCATTGTATTGGAATTAATGAAAAAAACTAACTAAAATATCATTATACATGTTTTTAAATGTATTTACATTTATCCAATAAAAGCTAGAGGCTTAAAATGTGAATAAATCTAATTTTAAACATAATTTACATTAAATGGCCGATTTACCACCTTTTAATGGAGAACCCACATTAAATATAGATTTGGTCACTTTCATATATTCTAATTGACCAAATAAGATCCTTCTTTAGAATGGGGACATCAAAATGTACTTTGTGTAAACTTTTCAATTTTTTCCGATAAAGTTCCTTTTTTAATGAATAGTGAAAATATTGTATTTTAATTCCACACTACGTTTTAATCTAATTTATTTATATGGTTATATTATATTTTTAATTTGTTTTTGAAGTGTAATTATAATATAAATTTACCACTTATTCTAATGTTGTTCATTGGAATTAATATCACTTTGAAATTGCACATAAACAAGTGTCAATCTTTTGATAGTTATTGTTTCTTAAAAACACGCTATTTGTTTTAACAACGGGAATTAATATTAAAATTAATTATTTCCAATTTTATGTTTTGAATTTGGAAAAATAAACATCATTTTTTAATTCGGAATATCAACTATAGCTTAGACTGAATTTTTGGTATTTTCCTGAAAAACATCAATTTTTGATGAATAGTGAAACCACTTAGTAGTAGTTAAAAAAACTGACTTTATCATTTAAATGAAATTTTACCGCTTCTGTGGATTGAATTTCGAAAATCCGACATACATCGTTGCTAGTAGTATGTAAAATGTGGTTCAATACGATGAAAATAATTTTTGGTGAATAGTAACTTCTGACTTTTATTTACCACGAATAAAGGTAAATATGGTAATTCAAAGAAAAAACAATATTATAATAATTTAAAATTATCTTAACACTTGTCCTAACCTTATTGGATGAGTAATGGACAACCATGAGCGTCCTTGGGTCGATTTTAGGACCCCATGAAGCCACTTATGAACGATAACGACACTTTACATTAATTAATTTAATGTAATGGAAAAATGACAAAAACAAGTATCTTTTAGTAAATTAATTTTTATATATTGTTATATAAGTAATAATTTTGACTATAAATATTAATTGGAAATATAAAGATATTTCTTACATGAGGGTATTTTTTTAAAAAAATTAGACATCGAATAAATTAAATTATTTATGACATAATAATGATGCAATGTTTACTTCATTAATAAATCATTTAAATAAATAAGATTATAAATATTAAAATAACATAAAAAACTTGTCCAATTATTATTGGATGATTTTACTTCTACCATGAGTCATCTTATATTAGACCCTAATGATTTTTGGACCTTTAAAAACCAAATATAATTATAAACTAAAATAATATTTTCACACTTTCTTAAAGAGCCCCTCCTCCCCCTTATAAAAATCCCTCATTTCAAACCAATTACTCACACCTCTAAATCCTTTTGGCTCGTCCAACCTCTACCCAATTAATATCCCTACATCCCTCTCATCCACCTAGATGCCTTACCTTAGGCATAAGGCACTTCAACAAACCATTTTGGTTCAAACCAAAGGATGTTACCCAAATTAAAGGTAATGCTTTCTCTTAACTTATTTTCTTTTATTTTACTTCTCCATCCCCTAAACTCTTTTTATTCCTTTCTATTATAGAAACACCTGTATCATCAATATACTAGGATTTTTTTATGAGAATTATTCGAACTACACTTACACACACCTCTATCTAATGGGTGAAGAACATAATGTTTTTATCGATGGAAAACTAACGCCTCACGAATATATGATTGTTCAATTACCTCCTAATGCCTCCCATTGTGTCCATTATGATGGAAATATATTTATATATGATATATATTATGTTTATGTTTTCTTTATGCATCTGTATTTTCCATTTATATCATACCTTTATGGTTTCCATTATGGGTAAATGTGATAATTTCATTTGAGGAAATGCGGACTACCGCCTCCTCAATGTGATATGACTCATTAATGTCATATGTGGGATGTATAAAGGATGGAGTTAATGTTATTATATATGATATTATACTGTAATTATAGTATACCTATGTATCATTATGTTTTAATTCCATGAATATAATAAATAGAAATGAAAGTAGCATTCATGCATACGTACAGCTTACAGTCTCCATGAACTGTGCATTTCATTTATTACCTCAAAATGTTATGTACTATTATAAATACATGTATATATGGGATATATATGATATATATGACATATAAATAATTAATATCAATCTGGATATAATGTACTATTGACCATTTGGACAACATGTAAATATAAGGTGTTCATTTTTGACTCAAGTACCAAATATCGACAAAACGAACGTTATTAACTTAAATGATTACATAATGTTTATAACATGGTAATAATTGATATAAAAGGAATAATAAACTCAAAAAAGTATCTTAATCATGTAGAAATTTTCATTAGGTTATTATTCAGGAGATTAAGGAACGAACAGGTCAAGTCAGACAACAAGGTAATGAGATTTCTTATCTCACTTTTAATTCCGTGCAATTTCCATTGTCCGCCACTTATTTATAGCATGTGGTGTATTATGTAGTGACTTTTGATATATATTATAATTATTATCTTTATATTCATGGTATTCTGTGATTAATTTGACGGTTATTAACTTTTTATCAAATGACTCAGTTGATTACAACGAGGTAAAGGGTTTCATCTCACTTTTATTCTCGTGAGATTCATGCTATATTAGCCACTATTTCCTTTTGTGTGGTGTATGTACTTCCCATGATTTTACTTTTGTGTAATATAATTTCATTTATGATTATTTAAATCTTCATTGTATGATCCTTCATTCATTTGTCGTATGTTTTGTAAGTTACCAAATCGGTAAGGGAACCTTTCACCCTCCTCTTTATAAAAGACTTATTTTTGTTATGTCTTTTAATTTACATATTATTATGTTGGTCTATGTTATTATATATCCTAATTGATGTAAATTTTATGTACAAGTTATGAGATACCATTTTTATCTCATCGTCTTATTTTCTGAATTCTAAAGTTATGTCGTTATGCTTTCCAATTTTTGCAAGGGAACTTCTTTACCCAATTTCAATTCATTGGGTTAAACTTTTACTTCTTGAATATGTTGTCCTATGAATATGTGTGAATGACCTCTGATTGTTTTACACTTAAAATCCACTAATATTGGGTGTATTTATATTTTTCACAGATAATTATGTGGTTGATATATCCTTAATTTAAGGATACCATCTTTATAATGGATTTCAAATAAATCTACATTTCCATTGAGACTTCACTGTTATTAAGCACCAATTCACTCTTATATAGTATATATACTATCCTTTGTCATATTATATCAAGAATCTATTTATTCCCATGATATTATAAATTTCTGATTAAATGGTATTCCTCAATTATTTGTATTCAAGTGTATCTCATTTTGTTAAAAAGTCTTTAACTAAAATATCATTTTAACTGTTTTAATGATTTATCATTATAAATATTTATCTTTACAGTCCATGTTTTAAAAATGGTTTTGACTATTTATTTATATGGACATTAATTTTTTAAAATTATAATTCCATTAGAAGATTCAAAGTGTTATGGGACACTTTGATTCAAAAATCTATTTTTAAATGGTTTATGAAAATGGATTGATTATTTAAATATCATAAAATTACTTCTTGTGATTTCAAATGAAATGTTATTAGTAAAATGATTATATTTGAAATATTTTATGTGCTATGATGGTACATGGACATTTGACGGGTGGTTACATGATAAACCATATGATGGGTGGTGCCGTGAAAACTAGGTTGGGTTGTTACATTATAACCTTCAATTCATTGGGTGTGGAAGTCGGTCATTTGGCTATTCCATTTAGTGATATGTGAGGAATTCGACCATGTGGTTATTTCATTTAGGTATGTTTATGTCCAAAGTTACATTTATCTGTTATGTGTTCTTTATATGTGTTTTACAGAAATATTTTGGATACAAAAGGGTAAGCAATGATCTTTTATTCAGTGAAGATTATTTACTACTTCATGAAGGTGTAAAGTATTACTTATGTTAAAGAATACATAGTTTACTTGTTGTTTTGAAAAAACTAATAGTTTTCCTTATTTTTGTATCCCTTACTGTGCTTTTTATGCTCATCCCAAGTTTTTGAAATGTTTTTCACCAGACATAATGATGAATTGGGTCAAGGATGGGATCACGGAAAAGTCGTGTTGTCTTAAACATGGAACTAGACATGACTCTTTTTTTTAATAGTTTTTGTTTTTTTGAAAAAAATGGGAACTGGGTAGAAGTGTCTACTTTGAAATTTTTGAAAAGAATTGCAATAGTAATGACCTAATTCTCAAAAACTCTAAACCTGAAAAGATCCTCAATGTGAATTAATAATTTAATTCAATATTATGCAATGTTTAAGGTCGGGTCCTTACATTTGATCTTCTCGCTGTTAGTTTCTTCACCCACATTCTTAATCTCCCACTATATCTTTTCTTCTTCCTTGGGTTCTGTAGATCCCCATGTATTATTAGTGGATCTAATACCCTTTTTAATGGAATCTTAAATTTATTTCTGATTCATGGATCTCATTCTTGATGTTATTTAATGGAAAACCTTGTTTAGGGTTCGGTGTTTTGAGATTTGTTGATTTCGGTATTTGGGTCCATCATGATACCCAATTTTTATTAACCATAAATTATATTATTTATTTTTAATTTTTTTATTAAAATGAAATTTATTGAATTAAATTAATTTACATTCAATCTGTTTTTTGAATGAAATTCCCATTTCTATTGAATTGGGGAATTTCGTTATAAAATGGGATTTTGGAATTATACTCCAGAGTTCCATTAAATTTATATTTTTTTATGGAAATTGGGGAAATTTCAATTGTTTAATTTAAATTGTGAAAACCCCCTAATTCCATTTTATTGTGGGATTGTTGTGAAATTGATGGAAATATTATGATAATCCCAAATTATATTAAATTTGGATTTTATTGTGAATTTAATGGAAATTATTTAAAATTAAACTGTTGAATTTAATTGTGAATGTGAATTGTGGATTGATTTAAAATTATAATATGTGAAAGTGGCATAAAATGGTTTTTATAGAAATGTTTGTGTTTTATCTATAAAAAGTCATTTTTTATTAAAATATTTTTTTGGGTTGTAAATGATAAAATAAAATATATGAAATAGAGAATGGGATGGATTTTATTTTGAGAATTATTAAAATAAATTTCCCATAATTTTTTGATATTATATTCCATGAAATAATTAGGTTGTTAGTGATTGATTGGACAAAAAACTATGATTTATAACTTTCTAAAACATAAATATAGCACATCACATCCCTTATATGATGGTGAAAATTTCACCTTTTGTTACACCAAAGTGATGTTTGTATAAACATATTTCTAGGTCACTTTGACTGAGTGGAGTCCCATAGCCTTGAACTATCATACCATCTTAGCATAATACCATGTTCCTCACTTGATTTTATTTGAAATGGATATATTCCAATGTGTAAAAAAATTTACATGCTTTGTGAGTTTATATAAATTGTTATATATATGCGTTTTTTATTAATCCATTTTTTATATATAATCCATCATTGAAAATGTCAACAATTTATTTTAAAGTATTACCATCATCAGAAATATAAATCCTAATTTGTTTAAATATTCTTTTAAAATGCTAAAACTATTTATTTGAATATTGAAATCTCTTATTTGGTAAACTGAATGTTGGTATCATATTATGGAATCCTTAGTGAGACCCTATTGGGATTTTTACCTCACACCCTACCAATGACTTTGGTTGTTTTTAGATTATCTCATTCCTAGTTTGAGTAGGGGTAAAGCACCAGATAGAGGTGGTTCTAGATATTGATCAGTGGACTTCGAGAGATGTGTCTATTGGGATTTTCCTATTTAACTATCTTGTTTTGCGGGTAATATTTATAGTAATTTTGGTTTTTATACTTTTTTGACATCTGGTTCACTTCTACCTATAATGTTTCTTTGGTATGAATATTTTCTTTTTTGTCTTTACATTTACGTTGTTTATTGGAAAATTGTTCGCACATTCATTTTGTATGATTCCATGTGCTAAAGGCCAACCCATGGAGATTGGGAAGGCCCTTTGGACCATGTTAGTGTAGACTTGGTTATCGGGTTAAAAATTTACCCAAGAAGGTTCATGAAAATAACAACTATATAAATTTTATACAATATATATATTCTTACATTCAATTATATGGGGGATATGATAATGTCATTTATGTGTGAAGCGTAAAAATGTCTCATGAAGCGATGTGATTGTTTTTTATATAAAAGTTTTCATGGTAGTTAATAAATACAATGTTAATAGATATATTATATATAAATGAAATTAAAATGATTATTTAATAAATAATATATCATTTACCTTTCATCCATTTCATCTTTTGAGAAAATAGAACAACATTCATGCATAAGTACGACCTACCCTCTCCATGAACGGTGTATTTCATTTTCTATATCTAACATTTATAGATTACTCTAAATAAATTTAAAATGAATATATATGATATTTATATCATTGTCCTCATTATGTATTTTATATATCCATTATTAATTTAAACTTATCAAAATTATTAAATCAACACATACAACAAAAAGAAAGTTGTTATTACTCGAAACATCATTTTAATAAGGATTTGTTAATAAAAATGTAATAAAATGTTATAATTAAATAAAATAGGGTATTATATATATAACTATTGTTAATTAATATATGTAACATTAATCTATATTTATTATAGATGAGTTTTTAACATGTACGATGGAAGTCGAGACTAAAATTAAGAGATTTTCAACTCATTTTACATCCATGGGAAAAATGTCATATTCACCACTCATTTCTCTTATGTTGTATATATAGTATCCATGAATTTAATTTTTGATTCATATAATTAAAATTATTTTTTTCTGAATATAAATTTTAGTATATATCATTTATAGGGTTTATGTTTCAAAAGTAACAAAATTAGTAAGGAATTTTTGTCAAAATTTGGATTATTTTAGATATATGTTATGTTATGCACCAATAATCATTTATTTGGGGCATATATAGTCCCTTTAAAATTTAATATCAGGAATTTATTTATTCTCATGAAATTTTATTTTTAATTTGATTTTATTATTTTTGGGGCTTGTAATTCAATTTTTCCAATGTGGTAATGGTTTTATGATACAATCTCATCATTTATGGAGACTGTTTATTTATATTCTTCCAATGCTAAAATATTGTTACACATATCTAAGGAAACTCATGAATTTTAGAATATTAGGGTTATTTTATGGGATTACATGTTCTCCCTTCAATTTACTCTTTTTTTACTCAAGTGTTCAAAAGAAATATTTTAATAGAAATCGTCATCATTTCATTCATCATTTGAAAAAATATTTTCTTGTATATCAATGTTTTCTAAAAATGTTTTCAAGGATGTGTTAACATTACCCAAAATATTAGTTAATGAATTATTTTATAATGTTTAACTTTACAAAAAGTTTTCAAAAAATAATATCCATGCCTTTTTTCAAACAAAACACGTTGGACTTTTACTGAAAATGTAGAAGGAATGTTTATTTTAATGTCTAAGACATAAACCAAATTACCAACAGTCATTTCCATTAATTTATTTTCTTATTACACTATATTGTTTCATGGTCATTTTAAAATAAATTTATTCCCACATTTTTTCATTAATTTATAATTTTAAATTTTTGATTTTCAAGGAATGGGTTTTTCCTTAAAAAAAAATTAAATAATTTTTAATGAATCTTTTATATCTTCTCTGGGTTTTTTTCAACGAAAATTATTTTTGAAATATTTTATAAACATATAATATTAAAAAGAATACTTTTAAATATATTTTATTTTCTTAATGAAATGTTCCAAGTGATTTTCACATAAAAACATTTTCCATCTAAGATGACATTATTTGATGTTATTTACACATTAATGGGGATATGATCCAATGATATGATATTTATTCAAAATTTGGATTGTTTATTATTGTGATGAAATGATGTTTATCAAACCATTTTCTCTATCATGTTTAATACTATGATGAAATGTTTTTTGAAATCCATTTCCATTTAGGGGTTCTAATATGATTATTTTTTATGATCTTTTGGAACACATATAATTTTTTTTTATTAGATGGGTGGGGAATATATCTCACTCCAATGAATTGTGTATTACTTAAATTTAATTATATTATATGGTATATGGGAGTTTATACCAAGCATGAATAGAGGGTAAATGAGAGGGTTCTAAATCTTAAAGCGGGTACACTAGTGCTTATCCCAAGCATAACAAGTTGTGAATGTCTTGGTGGTAGTCTTGCAATAAATTTTTCAATGCTTAGGTGTTTCTCACAACACTATGTCTTATGATAGGATTATGCTTCCATGGAATATATTATTCAATTACATTATTATTCATGTCCTATGAACTGAAAATATTTAATCTATGAATCAAATTTATGATCTTTGATCTGTAGGGAATTTTTTTTAAATGTTATTCTCTGGTAATATTACTCATCTTATTATGTTGTGTTGATATCTCTTTTTTTACCCTTACTGAACATATAATATCACTAATTATTATGATTAAATTCCCATGGTTATAAACAAATCCTTTATATATGATATATCTAAGAAGGGTTATAATTATAAATAACATAGTGGGAGATGATGCAGTTCACATATGAACCTTTTGTTTATGTACCCATGTTTACAATGGAACTAGACCTATATGATATTAGTGTGTATCATTATAATGTATAATGATTAATAATCTTATAATATGTAATATTTATTTATGATATTTTTGGGTCTATATGGTATCATTTCATCATCTCCCCATTAAAATTTAATTAATATCATAGCATGTTATCATAGATATAATTTCTATTAAAATATATCTACAATATTTTCATAGGAAAATACCCTTTCACATTGAAATCACTTAATTAAAATCTAAAAATATTCAAAATATTAAGGATAACAAGAAATTTTTAAAGACAAGTGAAAACTTATAAAGGAATCTAGAAAGAATTGATCAGTCCTGAAAATGAGAAATTCTATTCGAATTGTATAAGTTATAAGAAAACATCCCTTTCACACTTTTGTAAAATTTAAATAAGTACAACGTTCTAAAAATAAAATGAATATTTCTTTTAAAAATGTCATTAAAAAAGTCAATAATTGGGATAAGGTAAATTAAGAAAAAAAATTAGAATATTATAATCATTTTTATAATATATAGACAGGTAATAAAATAATTTTTTTATTGACGATATAAATAATAGTAATTTTTCATAAAAACAATATTTTGGTCTCTTAATTCATAAAAATAGTAAAATGGATAGAAATTTTTTTTGTCTTGTAAGAATCATATGATAAAAAAATCATGAAATTATTGAGGTTAATACTAACAAACATCATCATTAAAATCTTTTCCAAATCAATCTCAACAAACAATGATATTTTAACATAAATCCATTTACACTTTGGTATCTTTTGATTCATAATCCCCAAGAAATAAATAATATATTATTTATATTCAAATCCCCATAAATTTTATACAATGATCCATTTAGGACATTCACTGGTAGTATTTAAACCATATAAAAGAAATAATTTGTTAACATGGAATGTGTCTCATAGAAATAAACGTAAGACGAGAATCCATTATCTCATGTCTTTAATTTCATCATACACATTCAAACCTCAGGTATTATAAAAATAGATTTATTATAAATATATTCAATATTTATAATAATTATATATAATAAAATTAATTTTTTACATATAATTTTTCATTACCCATTTATTAACAGTTCATTATTAAAATAACTAGTCTAGGTGATAACTACATAATATTTTGTATATGTTTTGGTCCGGTAGCATTGGTGATTATTCTTTGATCATGTTTACATGGTCTACAGAATTTTAATAATGAAATAAATATTATATGTATTCATTATATTAATATTTATAATAAAACATTAAAATAGATATAGAAAAATTAATTACACCATTTAAGGGGATGTTAGGTTGTCCATAATCAAGAACATTTTTTCCTTTTTTATAGTCGGAATAAAATAAAGGTAAATAATAAATCAAATATGAAAAAAAATTATAAATAATATATATAATATAAATTCATTAAATATATCCTTCTTAAATCCATTTAAAACTAAAATAAAAAATGTATCACATCATTTCATAGTGGTTGAGGTCCACATGTACACACGAGCAATGTTATCATTTTCCAACGGATTGGAAGGTAAAAGGAAGAATATATATTATAATTCTATAAATATAATTATTCTATAAGTATCATATATATATTAAAATACATTAAATCAATAATTTTATCCATCAATGATAGGTGGTGATGCGTAATTTATCAGAGTGGTTCGTGAGGCGGTAGTCCGTTGGACTCACGGTCGACAATTCTGTTAACCATTTGATAGAAGAGGAGATGCACGTTGGTTGTGGAATTAAAAAAATAAATCAACATAGATTAGAGATATTATTATTATTATTTCATCAATTTTAAATAATATTTTTATGAGGTAGAAAATATAAATAAAAAAAACTCAAGGTTAAGGATTATACGTCTTTTTAGACATCCTCTTGATGTTTATACATAAATCTATACTATGATGTGTTTATGATAAAACCATGGACTCTAAGTAATTTTTAGGGATAAAAGAAGTTATTATGGTGGTTCTTGTATGAACAAAAAGGATCTTTATTTCTAGAGATGAGAGGAGATGGGGTTTCATTTATATTTATGGTGAGTAGAACATAGGTAAATTTTCAATGTTTTAAAACAATTTCAAGAAAATTTCATGTATAAAGGATAAAAAGGATAATATTAATATTTTATATCTATAATTTATAAATAAATACATCTAAGTGGGTTTCATAATGTTTTTAATCCATTATAATTCTTATATTTAAAGTTTAACACATGGTAAAACAGTTTTAACCTTAACCTTAGAAACCATTTTTTTATTATATTTTCATTTCATTAGGAACAAAGATTAAGTTGCAATTATTATATAATATTAATTATAATAATTATAAATATTTAATAAATTTTATAAAATTCAATTCACATAAGAGGAATGACTGAACTAAAAATTAATCCCTCAATCGTGTCGAAAGGTGGTTTTAGAAAGAAAATACATATACTAATTATAAAAAGTTTTTATATCAAAATTCATCTTAAATTTAATTAAAATGATATAAATTGGATCTCCAATTACATAATTTCACTTTTTTTAATTTTTAAACCACAAAGATTAAATTTTAAAATTTATTAAATGAAAATGAAATTTTAGTAAAAAAATTAGTTTTCAGTATTCATCATAAAAGTAATCATTTAAGATAATTATAATGAATTCACTGTAAGATAACATTTAAAATTTCTCTAAAAATTTAGTAAATTTATTAAAATAAATTCTATAATAGTTGTAAAAAATAATTTTAATATATGAATCCAAAATATTATGAGATAGCTTTATAGAAAAAATAATTTTTAAGCGTAACGCTATATTTATTCATATCTCGTGCCTAGTAAAATTAATAAATGAATGAACAAAACATTTATTAAATATATAATATATAAAACTCATTAAAATAATTAATTAGTAATTAATAATTTAATTTATTAACATAAAAATACATTGTTTTCATAAAAACATGTTTTTGAATTAATATTTCTTCTACCATCAAATAATTTTTATTTTCACTTCAAATAATTAGATAACCCACAAATTTATTTTACACATCTATAAAACATAAATTTTTCATAATTTATTTATTCAAATTCATACACAAAAATTAAATAGAATGACAATGACATAAAAATTAAATATCAATATTTTAATATTACATTACAATTTGTTTAAACTTAGTGTTGTGTGAAATGAAAGAAATCAATGAAATAAAACTTATTTGAAAAAAATATATCATAAAATATAAAGGTGATACAATATTTGACCTAAAACTTTATATATTATTGGAAATTTTCTCCATAACTCATTATTCAACATTGTCTTCTTTTTATGTGATGTTGAATGGTCAAGAAATTCTATACAATTTCATTGACCATTCCAAGTCCCAAAAGCATGCATTAAAAAACATCATCCCAACACACAAGTGTTCTATATCTCTTTCCATAATGGTATACATATGGATCAATTTGGATTCTTGAGTGGAAACTATTATTGTATGAGAACTCATCCATAGGAATATTTTCATCTCAACATTTTTCAAAGTAAATTGAGAATCCTATAAACGTTTATTCATGTGACTTTATAGTCCATTCAGATTAGACATCAGATTGTGGGTGATAATCCCTAATAAATGTAAATTTAGTGTTTAGAGAGGGTTGAAATGTTTTCTAGAACATAGAGATAAATATTGGATCTTGATTAAATACAATTGATAATGGTATTCTGTGTAGCCTCCCTACTTCTCTAATTTATATCCTTTCAAGTTAATTGAGGAATAATTCCTATCAAATTACAATGAAATGGAATGTATATGTAATATCATCCAGAACAGTCCATATATAATTATTTCCATTTAATGTAATATGAACACCAGTTAAAAATTCCTTGTTGATTTTTTCAAAAATCAATGTAGGTATGGGTATTCATTACATAATTCCATTTGAATTTTTCCTATTCATCATTTACCTACCAAAATAAAAGGCACTTTAAGGTATATTTAATGGCCTCATTCATCATATTTTCCCCAAATGGTGTTGTCATAATCTCATTACATAATTATTTTCCCTAAGGGTGTTGAAATTTTCAAGCTATGTGAATCATTCAACATATTCTACTTTATCATAGGATTTGATAGAAGACATATTCTTGACCAAAATCACACAACTCCTTATTCATAAATTTGGTACTATGAGGATTTATCTTTCCTTATATATGTTACCTTTTATTATTTTTCTATATAATCTCAATGATCATCCATTATCATCTCCCAAATTAGTGGTTAAACAATTATCTAAGAATGGAATGATAATGTTCCCTCATTTAGGATTACCATGTCAATTCATTGAAATTATAAGAATATTTGATCCTTTTCAATTCACATAATTTATAAGGTTACCCAATCCTTTCCACTTAGAGCATCTTCAAAAAAAATTATTTATTAATACGTAAATAGATTGAGTTTCCATAGTCCATGATCAACAGTAACCATCATCATTTGAGAATATTAAGCTCTTATAGTGTGAATATATAAATCAGGCTCTTAATATCCATATATTTTTCATGCATATCCCCACATAGATAATTGCACCATATTTTCAATTTAATGATCACTATAAAAAACTGTGGATCATGCATTTGATAGTTCTATTTATAAAATTCCAACTTCATTGAGGTTTAGGTTATGAAATTTTCAGTTTTAATCAATATATATCCTAAGCACCTATTTTATGAATCATTTTATAATGATAAAAGATCCCCAGATATCTATTTTTAATGATTAAATACTTCAAGAATGATACATCCTACTTAAATAACTCACATTTACTATACTTTTCATATATCTCCTTTGTTTTCAAATCCTTTTTTACGATGTTCAAGTGTTCCCCATGCCGCTCATTTTTTTAAATATAACATAATATCTTCTATGAAGACTAATAAATATTTATATAGTAAACCACTATTGACTCTATTCAACACATCCATAAATATGGATGTATCATTAGTGAGTGCAAAGGGAATAAATATGAACTCATAGTGTGTAAAAATTGGTCAAAATTCAGTCATGGGAATACCACCATTCTTCACCTTTAATTTCAGATATCTCAGATAAAGGACTTATTTGGAGAAATAATGGGGCCCTCGTGGTTGATCAAACAAGTCATATATATCTATTGGAGGATACTTGTTTTTTTATTATTCTTTCAATTTATGATAATCAATGTATAGTTTCATTGAACAATCCTTCTTTGTCATGATGTTGACCAACAAATCCCATGTTATATAACTCGATCATATAAAACATTTTTCCAATTTCTCATATAATTTATTTTTAGGTTATTCTAACTCAATGGTGTCAATTCTATTGGGAGTCACTAATATGGTTATAAATATAGGTATAAGATAGATTGAGAAATCATCCTCTTTGTTAGGGAGAAGACAGTAAAACTATTTTGGGAATACATTTTTATAATCCATCACAATGGGAATGTCTTTAAGAATGGTTATATCATTTTTATCAACAATTTTAGATATATATTCTTTTTCAAAAGGTAATAATATCCTCACTTGATATGAAGATTAAATAGAATATGCATCCCCCTCCTTACACATGTATAGAATCCGAGGTTGACTTGGGACATGAAGTGATATCTCCATATCCCAATAGTTGATGTTGGCTTTATATAAAGATAGTTAATCCATTCCCAATATAGAATCAATTTTAAAAAAATGGAGCATGAAATGATTTTATGGAACTTTCATTCAACAAATATTGGTCAGGGAAGAGTTATATATAAGGGATGTAGTAATTTATTAGTTTATTATTCTCATATATAGCTCAACCACCAAGTTATGAGGTGGATTTTGTATATTTCCAATTAGCATGTCTAATTTGAAAGACTGTGTACAAATATAATCACATGGGAAATTTTTAGTTGATGAATGGATAATTTGTTCACCTTTCACTATATTAGTCTAGTTTTAGTAATTTAATATATACACTATAAAATTAAGTATGAGAATACTTAAACTAATCAACATATAAATCAAGAAACATTGAAAATTGACGGAATAAATTATAAATGAAAATTATGTCCAAATATATGAGTATGACTCTTTCAATCAAGGTTATCCATAGTAATTTTACAATTACCATTTCTAACCTAAAATTCTCTTCATGTCTATCATAATGTTTATCAAATAGTTTGTGAGTTTTCCAAAGAATAACCCCAAGTAGTTCCATACTTGGTTTATAGGAATGCCTTCATGAATTTAACTAGATAATGATGAGGCTGATACCAATTACACCATTTTTTGTGTTATTTTTCATAGGTACAACTAAACCAAATCGATATCCACTTATTGAGTCCATATAGAGATGTAATTTTTTATAAAATCGCTCACTCTATAATTAACCAAAATTTCATGTTATTCCCCTATACGTAGACTTATCCTTATGGATCTCACTAAATTAATCTAATCCTAATTGCCAAAAATAACAATACCTTTCTATGACAACATCGATAGAGGCCCAAAACATTTATATATATATTCCCATGAAATTTAATATAAATATCCAATAAACACAACAAAAGTATTGAGAGGACTATTGTCTTTAGAATAATACACTCATAATTCATTAAATATAAATCAAAAGAAAATATATTTATTTTATTCTATATAATGAGCTCCAAATTCCATTTGATAGAATAAATCCACATATGATAACCAGGGGAATATATAAACAAAAGGGGTAAGCTATAAATTCTAGTTAGAGAATGAGCATGATAAATAACCATATCGTATGAGTCAAAATTGAAAAACATGATATCATAAAATTCCAGTGAATAATCATATGATTGAATATCATAATGAAAATGGAATCTTATGATCATGGTATCATTTGAATGTGCAAAAAAACATATAAAATGACATAAGAATAAGTCAATTTTTTCTACCAAGAGATCATCACATGGTGGACAGAGTCCCATCATGAATTAGGATTACTCCCTAATACCATAAATATCATTTCAGGAGTCAAAAACATTATCCAATTTAATGGAGAGATATCTATGAGCACCCATAAAAACATGTGGACTATTATTTGTTCAAAAAAGGGATATCTAGTGTTTAGAATAACCATAATATTTACCCATGTAATGGAATCGGTTGTATAATATTTTACCATATATCAATCAGGTGATATTTTATAAAAATTCCAAAGTGATGAAGGAATAAAATATTTGGGATATTCAAATCATAATGAATAATCATAGGTCTAACAATTTTGTATTTATTTTGGAAATAAACAGCATGATAAAGGATGTATAATTGTGTATAGAAATAAACTTTCATAATGGTACTTTAAGGAATCCTTTAGAGACATTGAAGAAATATTTAATATGTGATTTTAATTTAAAATAAGAGGTAAACAATATTTATCATCCACAAAATATTATCATAAATATTGAAATAATTAATTGGAATATAGTCTTTAAAAGATTTTAACATCATTTTTTTAATGGATAGGGAAGTTCCCCTTCATTAGTTTTGATTTTAAAGAACATATTTTATAAATTAACATAAAGAATGTATTACACCATGAAATGAAGGGAAAATAATCTAGGAATATATAAAATAGGTTTATATAAATAATTTAGAAACATTACATAACATAAAATAGAGAAGTAATTTGAGTTTGAGAGAGAATGGATATAACCTATATAAAACAAGGTGGTTCAAAGAGGCCCCTTACCATATGTTCCAAAATCATTCTACACATGCAATGAGTGTCCTAAATAGTCATGTTTAGTTAGTTAATTACATAATTTATAAAAATTTCCATCTATAATTATTTTTTTAATATTATATTATTTTCATTTACAGCAATTTAATTTAGATATAGAGAATAATTTCATTGTAAAGAGAGTGGTCATTTCATGGATCCATGGTTGAATCACTTTTTGATAATTTATGTTTTTCCTTTCAAACCATACTAAACATATAGAATTGAAATCATATGGTCCTCGTGTACTTCAAGAATTTTAAATGGTAACAAATATCCTCTTTTGTTCTAACATATGGATGATTCATTTATTGTAATCATTAATGTTGTCTGGTTAGTTTATTTAGGCGGTTTTTTCTGAAAATCATTTACTATTTTCATTTTATTTAATATTATGTCTATATATTCATCATATAAAATAAAATAATTTATAAAATAATTTTTATTATCATATTTAACCATGATAATATTTTTATCATCATCTATGATGGTGGTAAATAAATAAAGTTTGTTGTTCATGGAGGAGGTCCACCAACCATATTATGAACAATGATTTCAATTTCTAATAAAATAATGGAGGGAATAATATGTCTATTTATCCTTAATAATAACATATCACTATATTTATAATACATATATCAATATTTTTAGGTGTATAGACCTCATATTTTGGTGTTATAAGGAGAATAAAATTAAATGTAATTTAGTTTATAGTTTACCTATCCCTTTGGTTATCTCCTTTTAGAATACCCTTTAAGTATACTTATAGTTCTATTTGGAAGAGAAAAACGCACTTGGAAATGTGAGAGAGGGTTGGGAAGGGATGTTTAAATATATAATGTATGCACTATGTATTATATGCTTTGAGGAGAAGGGTTGGTGCCTGCATGACTTGAAGGCCTTCATTTTTATTGATTTTTGATAACCCCCCTTTCAAGGGATGAGGGGAACCCTTACAAGGCCCGTGGGATGAGAGATTACATGGACCACAGGCTTAGGAAATTACAAGACCCACGGTCTTAGGGAATTCAACCAGACTATCTACAAGGAACTGCCCCTCCCCAGCATCTGCATCCTCATAGTATCTCTTTCGCATGGCCGTCTGGCTAGGCTTCTCGTTCATGCACAGGCAGGATAAGGGGTGGTGATGAGTGTTATATATAAGAGGATGAGAGAGTTGTTTTTTGAGTATTATATTCATTAGTCTATTATTTTGGGGTATGAAAAACAATATTATTTTGTATTTTGATTATTTATATTAAATATACCATTTTAGGTTTTTACTAGTGTGTTATTATTTCATCCATGCATTATAAAATCATGTATTTATACTGTAATGTTAAATATTTTATTTTTCTAAATTATATAATTCTAAAAAAATTAAACTATTTTGGAAAAATTAGAAAAATCCTCCTAATTTTTTTTAAATATTTATATTTTAAAAAAGAAATTCATATTATGAAAATAATATTTTAAATTTGAGAAATTTATTTTTTAAATAAGATGCCCATTTATTTTTTAAACAAAAATTTTAATATTATGATCAATTTTATGAACCTTTTAAAAATATCTTATAGTCTCATAAAAGTTTCTTGTCATTATAATAAAACACTATATTAATTCATAAATAAAATTTAGGAATATAATAAAACTTTTAAATAATTATATTTATTATCAATGTGTTATTAAATCATTAATGTTTTATAAAAATACCAACATTAAATTTTTTCTTTTTGAAACATTGATTTACTTATATAATGATATAAATATTTCATATTCTCATTTTATAAGTTACATAAATATTATTTTACATTTCAAAAGAAGGTATTAATATTATTATGGTAAGATAACTATTCCTATTAGTAATATTACTATTCCAATAGTTAGATTATTGTTCCAATAGTTAGATTTATAATGGTCATATGGGATACCAAATTCCTAGAAATACCACTTATTTCATTCATCCTTCATGCACTTCATTTTTCCATTAAATTTATTCACACTTTTTCATTTTGAAAAACCGTATTTCATTAAAAATATTCAATTGTATTTCTACATTATTGTATGTGAATTCCATTATTCCAGTGGATCTAGTAGATCCAAATTTTCATGTTTTAGTTATTTTATTTTCAATTTTTTATCCAATTAAAATACTCTCAATTCATATGGATGTATTTATTAATTAAATGAAATATAGATATCAATATAATAATTTTTTTACAGTTTTCATTTCATTTTTAATGTGCTTTATATAATAATACATTATTAAATATGACTCAATTATATATTCACAAGTGAAATTACATTGATGAAATTATAGATCCTAACAATACTTTCACTTATTTTAAGAGTTAATACTTCTAGGATTATTTTTTACATTTTTATCATTTATTTATATGTGTATCCTCATCCCTAGATTTAATTTATTAATAAAATTTGTGTATGTTGGAGGAATCGCCTTAATGATATCTACAATAGTAAATGTGATGAATTCCCTGATGAATTTTCAAGATTGATGGGATTGGGAGCTGAGAACTTCATGGATTCACTAGAACAACTAACACCCATTATGAGTAATAAAATGAATCTCATCGAATACCCTTCAAGAGAAAAAGATACATTTGATTCCTTTTTATGACATATGCACCCATCCTTTAGCAGATCTTTTAAACACATGATTACTTAAAAATGGGTTAACTATATTGAAATGATAATATATATCCACCAATTCCCTCAATATGAGAAGGTTATACATGAATTTTATCACCATGAGAGAGTGGATGATCAGCGATTGACACTATTAAAAAATATATAGATTATAGAAGACATAGAATTCATAGAGTGTGACGAATTCAAGAGGATGTTTACCAATAATTATTTATCACGTACTCTATATATTAAATTAGAGTAGGGGTGTCTTAAATTAATGAAAAAGGAATATTATTTTGTTACTAATTATAATTTGACCTTCATGAGACATACACAGTATGTTGTCAGCCATTTTATTAGAGCTAAAAGTGAGTATGGGTGTTTCTCTAGTGGTTTAAAGATTATACTTTTACGGGAACAAGCAGTTTGGGACATTGAAAGTTATGATGAAATTTTATGATGTGAATTGACATAGGATATTGAAATGGGTGGATTTTAAGGTATTATGGATAAGAAAATGATAATCAATGTTAACCATGTTGAATCACATGAAAAACCCAATGATGGCATGAGGGTCCAATATGCAATCTATCAAATGTGTGGGACGAATCATCTTGGAAAATATCTTAGGGGGACAAGGATGTGCTTTAAGAGTAGAGAGGAGAGGTATGTATATAATTCATATAGAATATATCATAAAAATCCCACATGTGGAATTGAAAAAATAAATTCCTTAACCAATACTCAGGATGATATATACTGTTACAACTCTAATACAAATTGAAATTGAAAATATTCAATGCACTAATCCAAGGGTTATTAAATCTAACAAATAACAACAACCTCCAAGACCTGTCGATGACTTATGCTATTACAACTGTAGAGGTTGAGAAATACAATGATGTCATGATATTGACACTAGTTATTCATTCAAGAATAGTGAACATACAATTTTATTCTTCATTAATGCATTCTTTTGTACATTCAATGTTTGGTTGAACTAATCAAACATTACTACAAAAAATGGAGGTTTATTTTTCTATGAAATATGCTGATCGATAAATTATTGCATCTCAAGAACAAAAATCATCCCCATCTATTATATGGGGATTGAATCTCCCATATGACCTTTTCAAAATTCTTTTAGAAGAATTTAATAAATTACTAGGATGGGATTGGTTATCTCTGTATATAAATAACATCAACTATTGGGGGAAAGGAATTCAGATTTTATATCATGAATTATCCTCTGATTCTGTATAATTTTAAGGATGGGTATGAATCATCTTAAAAATATTCTTCATAGGATTGGATTTGGTTTCTTTATTATTAAGGTTATCAATCCCAAATTATTGAAACCAATGATTAAAATTCCCTTGAAGATATGTCCAATGTAATGGAGTATGTTCTAGTATTTAATTAATAGATTCATTAGGTCCCTCGTGATTGATGGGTTTAGTTATGAGTTAAACATATACAAGGAACTCTATTGATATCCATCACTCTATATATAATAGGAAGAATTTAACTATAAGATATTATGAAGTAATTATAAGATAATCTCAAAATGGGTTTCATACAACCAAGTGGTTCACTATGGGTTACACCAATTCACTTTATTAAGAATAATTATGAGTTGATGCATCTCCATTTTGATTACCATGAACTCAATAGAATCATGATATAGAATTATTATCTATTTCCATGGATTGATGACTTATTCAATCGGTTGTGTAAATATTAATAATTCTCTAAATTGAACAAGTGAGTATCATATCATTAATTAAAGGTGAGGACATGGAATTTTCCTAATACTTCCTTTTAGAAATGATATTGTAATAGTGAGTTCATAAACCTTCTATGTTGGATCATGAATGATCCAACCATTTTCATAGTCAAAATTACTAGATCCTTTTGAGATTACCTCTAAAACATTATTCCTGTTTTCATAGAATATATTCTTTTATACTCCAAAATAATGTAAGACCATGAATATTATTTGAGTACTATTCTTATGAAAAAATGAAGTATAAGTTATCTAAAAATAATAGTAAATTTATTTTTGGATGGAGGAGGTGGAATTTAATGATTATTTTATCACATGTAATGGGATATATATAGACCTCTATAAGGATAAGGTAGCGGATGATTGGACAAGACCATAATCTAAAATGTAGATCTACATTTTCCTCAGATTTGATTGGTATTATCTATTTTTTGAGAATATTATAAAGAATTTTGAACAAACTAGCCCTGATTACTCAGTGGGGAGTGAATTATCAAAGGATATATTAACTTTAGGAGTTCTTCAAGGAGATAAATTTGAATCTTACTTAAGTACCTATACTCACCATACCCACATATAGGGATGGATTTTTTATTTACAATAATTATTAAAAGATGAGTCTAGATTATATACTTTTGAAAAATGTTAATGCAATACCATATGCATCAATAAATTTAATTGTTCATGGGAATAAATACACAATGCATGAGATTGAGTTGGATAAGGAAATCCTATCTTTTGAAGATTTGGAGAAATTATCTTCAAAAATATTAGTGTGATATATATATATACCACAAGACCCTTAAAAATATATTCAGGTAGATAGATCTCAACAAGCATCAGTGAAGATTGATAGAGTTGATCAGAGATTATGGTTTATCAATCCACTACCATCCTAGGATATTAAAAATGTGGAATATTCTTTATATATGAAGGATTATATAGCCATATCCATGATGATAACTTTAAAAGATCGTATTTTCATGGACAAAAAATTAGTTGACACGAGAATAACGTTGAATGGATCATTATATTTCTCTTCTCAAATGTTTTCTCTTCAATCAATACATGATACTGTTAAGAAATATAAAAAGGGTGATGATGTGATATAGAAGAAGGATTATTCAATGCTAAATGGTAAAACCACTGAGTTCAAGGAGGATGGTGTGGGAGTTCTGAGATTTGTGAAATAGTTACGCGTACCCTCTAAACTAGAGTTGAAGAGGTAGATTTTTAGTGAACTGAACACTCTCCATCCAACCAGGAAGTAAAAATATGTATAAATATCTCTATTTGAACAATTTATAGGATCATATAAATAAGTATATTTCAAAATATACCACAAATAACTGTGTGTGTTAGCAAGTGAATACTGGGAGGAAAATTTCCAATGGGATGATGAAAACATTTGCCGTAACTACATGGCAATGGGGAAACATCACTATGAATTTTTTTAGGGTTCTTCCAAATTCATAATAAGTGGAAAATTTTATATGGGATAGAATGTAATATCTTATAAATATAGATTATGTAATTTCTATTATATTTTATATCACAAATTATAACATTTTTAAAGACCCATGACCTTCAAGAGTATAAAATTGAGAATAAATTCGAATTTCATCTTCTAGATTATTGTAAGGGGTAAAATGATAATTTAACCACAATATATGATCTAAAATAATTTTTCTGGACACTTAGTTAGTCCTAGAATAGGATTTTTATCCTAGGATAAGAGCTTGGTGGAGTTTTATGTTGTTCAGATGTTTTTTTTAATTTTTTTTAATATTTTATGAATTAAATTTAAATTTATTTTTACATGTTCATTGCATGATATATTTTGAAAAGATAATTATATTTATATTATTTATTCCATGTTAATTTTGTAATAGTGGTTTCTCTATTATATTCTTAAATTCTTATCAGGAACTTGGTCGATCCTATACCCCTTTATCTTTTTTTCTTTTTCATCTTTTATTTTCTCCTTTTCATTTCTATTTTCTGCCCCAGTTTCTCTTTCACAAACCCTATAGGATAACATCTTTGTGAATAATATATTCTAGTGAGAGTAAGATATGTAAATAGTTATAATGGAATAGAAGTCTGATTTTGGAGATCAAGAGGAGACAAATCATCGTTTGGCAGTTGCGAATCATGGAAACGGGTGAAGCATCAGTATATTCCACCAAAAAGGTAGTTCATTTTAATATTTTTTCACAAATACAAATATATTTATCATTTAATACTTTAATTTATATATTATGAGTTTTAATGTCTTATAAATCCCTGTAAATGTTTTGAAAATTAAATGGGACTATTTCGATACCAGGCTTAGAGACAGGACATGATTCTGAGGACTGGACTGGCAAGAATGTATTTTTGAACTATTTTTAAAGTTAATTAAATAATTGTGTTAGTGGGTATTTTATATTTTTAACCAGTGACCAGATCAAAATTTCATAGGCACGGTTAAAATCAGAGCATCAGGATTTGCCTAGAAAAGACCTTACACTGACTGGTGCAGATCGACTGAAAATGATAGTTTTTAGAGTTTTTGGAAGGAAAATTAAATAACATAAAAAGTTATCTTATTATATTTTCCTTCTTCATTACATAGTGACTCATATGCACTTTACTGTGCATAATCAATGAGTCAATTCTAAATACATTAATGAACTTCATTAATAAATCAACATGGAGACACTGCAACACACAACGTGTCTTCCTTCTTTAATTAAATAGGGATTCATGGTGGACAAAAAAACCCTGGAATTTCTCTAATGAACAATGATGTAAACCTCTCCTATGGTGAATTTTGGTGAATATTAAAATGGAAACGACGCCCTTGGAGAGTGGATTTGAGATGGTATATTGACGGAATATCATCCACGACAACTCTTGTTTTTCCCAGGTACTGGTTTGATGCATATCTATATGAACTTCTTTTCATTATTATTTCTTTTAAATGATGATCACAGGTTAACCCAAGAACTATTCAACCCACGGATACATCATTCATGCATGATGGAAATTTATCTTGGGGGAATGAGAGAAAGGGGATTAATTATCATATATTCCATTTTCAATTCAAATCCTATGAACAAAGTCCAAACGAACATGGCCGATGTTCTACGCCTTGGGTGTTACTTGTGATTCCTCCCATTTTTCTCTCGCGTTCTTCATCGGCGGACCCTCGATGTCTTGCTAGGATTTTGTTTGGGGATTCCGAACATGTATGATTCCCCAGAGTGACATAATATTGATATAAAGGCCACTATAAACATCTACAAAGCCCAAGGATCCCAGGGAAGTTACCGAATTGAAGAACGGACCACTGAATCATAGTGGGTGGCTCGCGGAGGAGACCACCTAAATGCTAATGCCGATGGAGATGAGCTATGGGGGATGGTAGGTGGGAGGAAACACACACTGACAGTGTGCTGCAGCGTCCACATGAGCCTCCGACACCAAGGCCGATGGGAGGCAACGCGCTGGCAGTGCACTATGGTAGCGATAGGGGTAACCGGAACCGAGGCTGGTGGCTAGAACCAAGTGGATGTGGCCACCCGACTACATTAGAGGAACCATGGGATGCAAAGATGTGGTCCATGAACCATAGTAGTGGGAATTAAATGCAACAATTTTCCTCATTGACTAGGTGGAAAGATGCCACTCCCTACTGCGTCCCAGAAGGAGCAGCCGACTGCCCCATAGGAGGTCGAGTGGGTGTAAATAGAAGGTCCCATTCCCTGGAGGGCTAGGTTGTCCTAGTGCGATGGCGGGTTGAACTGGACCCATCCAATGCGGGCTGGGCCAATAGGGTTAGGTCGGACCCAGCGGATCGGGCCAGGGTTGGTCTGTCTGACCCAGTCAGACTGAAATCATACCCTTTCGACCCCCTTTTTAGAAAGAGGGTCGTATCTTTCGGACCAAGCATCTGTTTGATGCACCGTCCTCATAATTGGGACCCTTGTGATTAGGAAATCCTTTTGGTATGCTCCGGTCGGTTCGACCATGTTAGACAAGGCCTAGATGAAACTGGACCTATTTACTAAAACACCAATAACTTTCAGACCAGGCATCTCTTTGATGCACAGTCTATGGTGTTGGGACCCTTATGATGAGATAGTCCATTGGCTATACTCTAAGTGAGACTTTGTAGCAACTGATATGAAACCGATGGATTGAGGAGTATATTATATTGGAATCAAGTGCGCTATAAGTATGAATCCTATGGATGGATGTGACGTGAAGGATATGGAGAGTGAGACCTAGGTGGTCCAGTATTATAGTGAACCAAAGTGGTAATGTGGATTAGAGGACATTGGTGGTCCAGCAGGAAAAGTAGACTTTAGTGGTCTAGTGGCCAAGTGGACCTCGATTTACCAGTAGTAGAGTAGACCTCAGTAGTCCAGTGGCCGAGTGGACCTCTGTGGTCTAGTAGCAGAGTGGACCTCACTGGTCCAATGGCCAAGTATACATCAGTGTTCTAGTAGCAGAACAGTCCTCAGTGGTCCAATATTAGAACGAACCATGGGGGTCCAGTAGTAGAGTGGACCTCAATGGTCTGGAAGATGATTAGACCATAGTTAATCATTGTGGATGAGTTTCAGAAGAGTACCAGATTATTGAGCATTACGAATAATTATCTTGCATTCTATACTCTAAGTTATAACTGGGTTGAGATGACTTTTCATTGTTGATTTTACATTGTAGTCAGGGTTTTATGTCTTAGATTTATTGTTTTGGGTCACTACTGAGTATTGTGATACTCACCCTTGCACGATCTTCTCCCTCACTGTTCATGTATTGTGCAGGTGATCGATGCTTCGGCGGAAACCTTGGGGGTCTGTGACTAGGTAGTGATTAGTTATATGGGATGGATGGGTGTACTTATATGGATAATGGTAGAGTCCCTTCAACTACCCTTTATCTAAGGTTTTGAGTTGATGGATCATTGTAGTTTTACATTCCTTTGTTGTTTTGGGCTTGTATTATATCCCCTGTCTACTTTCAGTTTGTATTATACTCTCAATAGTTGTCTCAGTGACAGTTGTGGTTTACATTTTTCTTAATTTACACAATTTAATATTTATACATGTTTAATGTTTTAAGTAAATGCCTTCCCTATTTGAGATATGCCTACTCAGTGCTAGTCTCCATCCACTAGACTATGGAAGGTGGTTGTGGGGTAGTCACGACAAGAGCCCTGGGGGACAGGTCATGAAAATGTGGTATCAGAGGTCAGTTGATTCTATAAGAAGAACAAAGGGTCTATAAATTTTTCTAGGGAAATAGTGTTAACTATTTTCAGTTTGGATTTCATCCCATGGAGTCTCGTCTTTATGTGGTGTCTGACGTATCTATACACCAAGTCCCTAATTTCTTATTTCCAACTAGATACAATAAAACACAGGTTTCATGCATCGTTGAATGTTTTATCATGATATTTTTTATTTAAAATCCACTCACTAGGTATAATCTATTGACCATGGTTCATCTTGATCACTTTCAGGATGCCTCATGTCAATAGCCAACCTGGAATCTAGTGCATGACCATGAGGATGGTCGTCAGAGTAACGAGGCATCAGTACAGGGATCGTTTTCCAAGATGGAACCTTCGGGTGGTCTCCCAATGATACCACCTCTCATTGGTCTGTTGTTACTTCCAACGCTACTGGTATAGGGCACATGTAGGCTCAGTGCCTTACATGAGTTCTAGAGAGAGAGACCTCCCATGTTCATGGGAGATACAGATCCTCAGGTCTCTGAGTATTGGCTGGAGGTGGTGACGTGAGTCTTCCGCTTAGTAAGGATTCCACATGACCAGATGGTGATTCTTGTAGTGAGCCTTATATAGGGCTCGATGGGGAGATGGTGGAGTTTGACCATATAGACTCATGATGAGATGACCTTCACATGTTCTAACATCTAATTTATTTTCAACGAAGAGTTCTTACCTATGACATTGAGTTAAGTGCACATAGAGGAGCTACTTCACCAACAATAGGGTATCCTGACAGTGGCTGAGCAATCTCTGAGGTTCATAGACCTATCCTATTAATCTATAGATATGGTATGAGACCCTTTATTCTAGTCCATAACCATTGATTAGGGACTCTGACGGGAGACTATAACATTGATTATTTCCCTCAAAATCCCTACATAGGATGGGGATATGGAATGAGTTCTACTAGTGAAGAGATTCCACACAGACCTGGCACCGAGAGTGGAAGCAACCACCAAGCGATAAGTGGATGAGTCATCTGTGGTGGGGAGCCGACAGATGATGCAAAGGCCCAAATAGACCAGACCATTTGGAGGATTACCCCAAGATTCAGGGTTAGTGGTACAAGGCTCTTAGGGAAGAGGGAGTCATCTGAGGAGTATATTATTCTATGTGTGCTGTAGGCAGGGGTATATGACTCAGGATTACGTGTCTCACCACCCATAGGACTAACAGACAGTCAAGGGACTGCCTAGTCAGCGGCACAGATAAGAATAGGGAGGTCTGTTGGACGACCTACATGGCAGAGGAGAGGGACGAGTGGTAGGAGGTCTGCGTGGATATTAATTACTACCACCACCATTCCCATGTGGTCCACCATGGGATACAGTATCATGTAGACAGGGGAGAGCTCAGCCTCATGAAATCGAGGCCTACATTCCCGACAACCCATACATTATTTAAGGTATGATCTCTATCTTTTACACTTTAGTTGTCATTCTTATAGACACAGGTAAAATTCACTCATTCCTTGTTGTGGACCTTGTTCGGACCTCCGAGATTCTGATCGAGCAGTGGGCTCAATAAATACTATTAAAGACTCCTACAAGAGGGGATTCAGTGATCACACACTAGTGTAGATAGTGTGAGCATACTCTTGGAGGTAAGATCTTTGGCTAGGATCTCCTAGTAGCAGCATTGACGCCGTATGACGTCATCCTAGGTATGGACATGTTATCCAAAGATCATGCTATGATCGATTGTTTTAGGCACATAGTGTGGTGTGTCCTTGGAGATGGGAATAGATTTTCCTTTATTAGTGAGAAGGTAAATGGAGCATCATGGGATGGAATCACACCTAGGACGGTGTATTCAATCACTAATCAGTTGGCTAGCCTGGCCCTCGGTGCAGTGGATGAGATGACTCCCCAGTTTCCTACAGTGGAGGATGAGTATGAAGTCATCCTTCCATAGGATATTCCAAGACTACCTCCTCCCAGAGAGGTTTAATTATTCCATAATCTGTACCCCAAGATGGAACTGATATCTACACCTTTATATCAGATGGCTCATATTCTGATTGGCGAGATGAAGGTGCAGTTTGAGGATTTTTAGAGGAAGGGGTTTGTAAGGACAAATGTTTCGCAAGGGTAAGCCCTAGTATTTTTTCCAAGAAGGAAGACAGAAGCATGGTGTTGTGCATGGACTTCCAGCAACTAAGTCAGGTGACCGTGAAGAACAAGTATCCTCTAATAAAGATTTATGAACTCTTCGATCATTTGAAGAAAGTGATATGGTTCTCCAAGATATACCTCTGATTAGTCTATCACTAGCTTTGAGTATGAGCTAGGGGCATCTTGAAGACAACTATATGATATCTCTACAACCACTAATAGTACATAGTGATGCCCTTTGGAAGAAATAATGTCCCAAAAGTGTTCGTGTGACTCATGAATAGGATCTTCTAGTTGTACATAGACTGGTTGGAAGTGGTCTTCATTGAAGACATCTTGGAGTATTCATCGTCTCAGGAAGAGCATGCGAGACAACTAAGCATGGTTTTGTGCACACTTCAAGAGCCCCAAGGTTATAGGAATATCTCGAAGTGTATTTTATGTATATGAAAGGTCCACTTCCTAGGACATGTCCTCTTAGAGGCTAGAGTTATAGTGGATCAAGTGAAGATCGAGGCAGTTCTTACTAGGGAGCCACCCAAGAGTGTTCCCAAGGTGCAGAGTCTCCTTGGCTTGTCTGTGTACAATCAGAGGTTTTTACACAACATCTGCAGAGTAGAATAAACCATGATTAAATTGAAGAATAAGGGAAAACCCATTGTGTTTACAGAAAGATACTAGCAGTTCTATCAGCAGCTAAGGCAGATCTTGAAGAGTGCACTTATCATGACGCTGGTAGAGGAGGGAAGCAACTATAGGGTGTTCTATGATGCATCAGGAACCGGAAATGGATGTGTCCTAATGCATCGGAAATCTATCATTGCTTATGGATCATGTGAATTTAGACCATATGATCAAAATTATGGAACTCATGAAACTGAGTTGGCAGTGGAAGTCTTCAAATTGAAGATGTGGTGATACTACTTTATGAGCGAATGATTCATAATCTACTCTAACCACATGATTCTTAAGTATATATTTTCCTAGAAGTATTTATATATGATATAGTGACGTTTGAAAGGGTTCCTCAAGAACCATGATATTGAGATAGTCTATACTCTTAGGAAGAGGAATGTGGTGGCATATTCTCTCAGCAGGAGATCGAGTTCAGAGCTACATAAAGAGTCCTCAGAGATGTTTGCTTCACATCAAATATCCTTCTTGGATAGAGACGAGACTTATTTTCATAAGTTAATAGTGGTTCCCCCTCCACTATTATAGTGAGTCAGGGAGGCACAACTCATAGATTCCAGCTGCATGGCATGCCCCTAATGGATATTCTAATGGTTGGGAACACATCATCATTTTCAGATGACATGGCATCGTACTAGTGTGATTGTGGAAGAGGGTGTTGAGAGAGTTCCATACATCCACTTTGGCAGTAAAAACAACTATGGAGAAGATGTACCAGGACATCTGACATCAGTACTGTAACGACCCGAAATTTTTAAATAAATTTTGTTCCCTAATTTTATGTGTTATTGTTATACTCTACAAAAATGTTTTATTTGATAAACATGATTATAATTAAAACGAGATCAGTGGGTTTTGACTATTATATAACCATCGGTCAACATGACTGCTGTGAACAAAATGTTTTGATCATTGTCTCTAAATATAAGTAATCTTGGTTAATTATTATAGAAAGAAGATTTGATGGCCTCACCTAGTAGTCTTGGACCGATCGAAGCCCATGTAACAGAGCTTGGGAAGGAGGTAGCACCACTGGGCTTTGCTCTGGATCAAATCCAAGCCGAACTTCATCATGTGAAGCTGGAACGAAATCGCCTTCGTGAGAAGTTCAAACTGATAGAAATTACTACTCGGGCAATGTTGACTGAGCCGCCCCAAGCTTCTATCACCCTAGCACACCTTACTCTTAGGTCCTATGCTGGTATTATAAGGGGTTATGTAACGAGACCGTAACTACCTTGTGTAATCCTTGTTTTAAATAAAAATTGGGATTTCTTCTTATGATGAAGTTTATGAATTTTGAAATGACCGGATAAATATAGTATGCATATTTTTGATGAATTTTAGAAAAAGGATATTTTAAATATGTTTATGTAAACCCTAAATAATTAAAAATGTGTAATGATTTTCAAAAAATGGTCTTCTACAATTATGTTCAGTACTAAATTTAGAGTCTAATAAGATCAACTTGATTTTTGATGAATAGTAAATTATGAATAGTGATTTTATGATTAGGATTAGTAATATGACCAAATGGATTAGTAATCTCACTTAAAGAAAGTTTTAAAATAATCTAGGCACCTTGATTAAGTAATGTGATTCAATAAAATAGTTAAATAACAGTTTCATTAATTATTATTCAAGTATTAGTTTTTTTCGGGTGAATAGTGTTTTTTAATTAAAAATTTAATTAAAAATAATTAGAAAATTATTTTTATAAAAATGAATTTATTTTTGAACTCAGAGCATCGATATTATGTTATGGTAATTTTTGGGGTTTTTTCTGAAAAAAATGAATTTTCGATGAATAGTGTTTTTATTTAAAAATTAAATTAAAAATATTTAGAAAATTATTTTTATAAAATGGATTTCATTTTTGAAATCAGAGCATTGATATTTGGTTAATGTGAAATTTTGGGATTTTTCTGAGAAAGTTGAATTTTCAGTGAATAGTAAAAATACAGTTTTAGGGTTTCGGTATGTTTAATGACATCATAACGGTGTCATGATGATGTCATGAGATCTTTTGAGGGTTGGCCGGCCAAGGGTGATGAATTATTGTTTTGGGGGCCCCATGTGGCCTAACTCCATGATAAATGACAAGGGAGAGCACATGGGTTTGAGAAAAGCCCATATGAGGTGTCCCTTGGCCATTAATGCCTTGTCCCCTCACTTTACCTATAAATACCAAGCCCTCCTCTCATCCATTCGACTCCCCACTCATTACCAACGAATTTCTGGTCTCATTACCTCTCAAGGAGTCCTCCCAAGGTTCCCCCAAGCCCTCATGGTCCCAACCTTTGAGGTTTAAGAGTTACATTTTAAGGTAAGGGATCCGACCTCTCTCTTTCTTTTCAAGTAATCTCTATTATGTCTTTTCTTTTATACTCCATGTTCTTATGTTGGGGGATGTTCTTTTATATTCATCCTACTTCCTATTTCATGTTCATATGATGAGATACCCCCCCTTGCTCTTATCAATTCGTTTTAAGAATGTTTAAGTGGCGCCGTTAGGCTGCCGAATTTTTAAGGGATTCTTTCACCTTCCTCGTTTTCAAGTTCTATTTTCATTCAAGTCTTTCAAGTTCATTTTTGTTATATTTGGGTATGATCTCTATATATATCATACAGGACTCTTATGTTCATATGATGAGAGACCCCATTTGATCTCTTCAATTCAGTATTTTGATGTTTAAGTGGCACCGTTAGGCTGCCGAATTTTTAAGGGATTCTTTCACCTTCCTCGTTTTCAAGTTCTATTTTCATTCAAGTCTTTCAAGTTCCTTTTTGTTATATTGGGGTATGATATCTATATATATCATACTGGACTCTTATGTTCATATGATGAGAGACCCAATTTGATCTCTTCAATTCAGTATTTTGATGTTTAAGTGGCGCCGTTAGGCTGCCGAATTTTTAAGGGATTCTTTCACCTTCCTCGTATTCAAGTTCTATTTTCATTCAAGTCTTTCAAGTTCCTTTTTGTTATATTGGGGTATGATCTCTATATATATCATACTGAACTCTTATTTTCATATGATGAGAGACCCCATTTGATCTCTTCAATTCAGTATTTTGATGTTTTAAGTGACGTCGTTAGGCTGCCGAATTTTTAAGTGGTTCTTCACCCTTCTCGTTTTGAAGTTCTACTTTCATGTCAATTATTTCAAGTTCCTTTTTGTTATATTGGGGTATGATCTCTATATATATCATACTGGACTCTTATGTTCATATGATGAGAGACCCCATTTGATCTCTTCAATTCAGTATTTTGATGTTTTAAGTGGCGTCGTTAGGCTGCCAAATTTTTAAGTGGTTCTTCACCCTTCTCGTTTTGAAGTTCTACTTTCATGTCAATTCTTTCAAGTTACTTTTTGTTATGTTGGGGAATTATCTCTATATCTATCATACTGATATCTTATGATCATATGATGAGGGACCCTATTTGATCTTGTCAAATCATTTTCTTTTGAAGTTAAGTGACGCCGTAAGGCTGTCGAATTTTCATAAGAGAAATCTAATTTTTTTTCCTTCCATGTTTTTCATTTCAAATGGTATGTCCCTAAAATTTCATTACCATGTCCATATGTACTTCTTATTCTTTAACCCTACTGTTTTATGGACCATTTATGAGAGGGTGACCCATGTCCCCTCTCATTTCAATGTTTTCTAAAACCCCGAAACTTAGCCGTTATGCTGCAGAATTTTCCCTTCAAAATGCCTCTCTCTTTTCTCAAAAATTATTTTATGTTATAAAGTGAATACTCAAAGATCTTATTTCTACAAGGGTATTCACATATATATCAAAATGTTCCATTTTAAATTCTGGGATTTACATACATGAGACCCGCTTTCCCTTTCCGTGGGTTTAAAGTGACGTAAAGATCATTTCTTTAAAGCAGTTTTTAAAATGTTATGATTATGAAATGAAACCCATTTATTTTATGATATGTGGGTTATTTATGAAATGTTTGATGATGATATATGTGGCTCACATGATAATAAAGGCAAATTTAAGGGTGCGACCTGATAGCGCTCCAATGCATTGGGTAATGATGTAACCACTAGAGATTACAATTTTAACGATGCCTTGGTGAAAAACCTTGGTAAATTTTTAACGACACCTTGGGGATGGACCTTGGTGAAACGAAACGATTGTCAATATTAAATTTTGCAGCCACATCTTCAAGTTATGAAAAAGTTTTATTTTTATTATGATATGCCTCATGATTTCATTTTCATGCATTAAAGTTCTTTTCATGACTTTATTGATGTATCTCAAGTTCATATGTAAAATGTTTGACTTGTTTCCCTTGCTGGGCCTTCTGCTCACCCTTCGTTTTGATGTATGTCCCCAGGTTGAGATGCAGTAATGAGCCTAGGGTGAACATGAGGAGAATCCTTTCAAGTGTTTAATAAGAATGTTTTTTTTGTTTCATGTTTTATGTTCCTTGTTTCCAAGACACTAAACCTTAAAGATCCCCAGTTCCGTGTAATGGAATGAAAAGTTATGTTATAAAAAGATGGGATGCTATAGTTGGTATCAAAGGATGGTTTAGTTATTTGTGGAAATTAGGATATGAAAACTCTAGGAGGAACCCTATAGAAAAGTTTAATATAGGAAATCTTCCTGGTATTTTGGTGAGTATTGAGTAAGGGGTTGCCAAGCAAATACATCCCTGTCTGGATACGAGAAGGTAGAGGTGGCTCTGGCACAGATGTACATAGGGGTAAAACCCGAAAACACCGCTTTGAGCTAGACTCGAACGGGAACTGGTACACGACAACGGGCCTTGCTGCACTCTTGGTTACGACACTCCCGGGGGATATGCTTTGGTAAATTCATAAGCTTGGTATGAACCATTGTTAAAGGAACAAAGATAAAATAAAATAAAGGTTCACATAAGAATATATGATCATTCATAACCTAGATGGGAACCTAGGAGATCACAAGTTAGGGTATACCTTTCATATACAAGTTATCCTTATATGCTTTCAATTCCTTTTCATTATTATTAGCTAAGTACTTAAGCCCCTAATTATGCTTTCTCTTCTTAGTTAATGGTGGGAAATGGAAGAACATGTTCCGACAACCAATGTGATAGGAAATGCGACGATTTTCGTATTAATATGACAGGGATGATTAGGGGATTAAAATATGATTATTATTTTGGAAGACGTTCATTATTTTGGGAACCATATTTGATCGAGGTAAATAGATTACTACGGTATTTTAATTGAGGAGTAAGGTTGACTTATATTTTGAAGAATCGATGAATTTAAGGTGAACTTATAGTAATTTAGGTTACTTATGGGAATGACTAACCTATCTTGGGTAAAATATGTTTATGTTAGCTACTTTTTTATAAGATGTTAGGAGTGGTTGATGTTGTCTGGAGATGAACAATGAAGTTGTTTTGGAAGACTATGTTATCAAATCCTTATTGTATTTGGGTTTGAATCTTAGTATTGGTTTGTTTTGAGGAATTTTAAGGACCGTTATTTATGGAATGGTCTATGATGAAATTTGGGTAGTACCATGGAACTTTGATGATTTAAAAGTAGTTTCCATTCCTATGCGATTCTTTCTTTTTGAAGAGTTGTTTTACCTTAACCTTTCTGTTTTTGGGATAATGTTTAAAGATAGAAGGAATAGATAGTTAATCTTTTGTAGATTATGTGATTCTATAGAAGATGATTCTTGTGCTTTTCTGAGACCAAGTGTTTTTGAATTCTCATCATTTGGAGAAAAGATTAGAGTTGGTAAGGACTTGTTAAAGGATGAAACTCTACTTGAAGGTAGGTATATTTTCTTATGTTTTTGTTCTATGTAGTAAATGAAATCCTCAAAATTATGAAAAGAAACGTAAAACAAAAATGTTGTTGGTTTACGTTTCCTACTAGGTAATTAAAGACCGTTTACACACATCATAAGTTTGGGATTTTCTCATGGTTAACTTTCTCCTAATCATGTTCTCTATCACTCTCCCTCAGAACTTGACCCTTTGTTTTTTCCTCCATGTCCATGTTTTCCTACATGGAACCCTAGTGTGGGTTAACTCGGGTGACCATTGTACTTCCCTTTCTTTATTTTAATGTAATAGTTTTACTGACTCCTTTTCCGATGTGGGACTTTCAATGAAATTTCAAAACCCAATTTTAAAATTGCGAGGACGCAATTTCTTAAGGGGGGAAGATTGTAACGACCCGAAATTTTTAAATAAATTTTGTTCCCTAATTTTATGTGTTATTGTTATACTCAACAAAAATGTTTTATTTGATAAACATGATTATAATTAAAATGAGATCAGTGGGTTTTGACTATTATATAACCATCGGTCAACATGACCGCTGTGAACAAAATGTTTTGATTATTGTCTCTAAATATAAGTAATCTTGGTTAATTATTATAGAAAGAAGATTCGATGGCCTCACCTAGTAGTCTTGGACCGATCGAAGCCCATCTAACAGAGCTTGGGAAGGAGGTAGCACCACTGGGCTTTGCTCTGGATCAAATCCAAGCCGAACTTCATCATGTGAAGCTGGAACGAAATCGCCTTCGTGAGAAGTTCAAACTGATAGAAATTACTACTCGGGCAATGTTGACTGAGCCGCCCCAAGCTTCTATCACCCTAGAACACCTTACTCTTAGGTCCTATGCTGGTATTATAAGGGGTTATGTAACGAGACCGTAACTACCTTGTGTAATCCTTGTTTTAAATAAAAATTGGGATTTCTTCTTATGATGAAGTTTATGAATTTTGAAATGACCGGATAAATATAGTATGCATATTTTTGATGAATTTTAGAAAAAGGATATTTTAAATATGTTTATGTAAACCCTAAATAATTAAAAATGTGTAATGATTTTCAAAAAATGGTCTTCTACAATTATGTTCAGTACTAAATTTAGAGTCTAATAAGATCAACTTGATTTTTGATGAATAGTAAATTATGAATAGTGATTTTATGATTAGGATTAGTAATATGACCAAATGGATTAGTAATCTCACTTAAAGAAAGTTTTAAAATAATCTAGGCACCTTGATTAAGTAATTTGATTCAATAAAATAGTTAAATAACAGTTTCATTAATTATTATTCAAGTATTAGTTTTTTTCGGGTGAATAGTGTTTTTTAATTAAAAATTTAATTAAAAATAATTAGAAAATTATTTTTATAAAAATGAATTTATTTTTGAACTCAGAGCATCGATATTATGTTATGGTAATTTTTGGGGTTTTTTTCTGAAAAAAATGAATTTTCGATGAATAGTGTTTTTATTTAAAAATTAAATTAAAAATATTTAGAAAATTATTTTTATAAAATGGATTTCATTTTTGAAATCAGAGCATTGATATTTGGTTAATGTGAAATTTTGGGATTTTTCTGAGAAAGTTGAATTTTCAGTGAATAGTAAAAATACAGTTTTAGGGTTTCGGTATGTTTAATGACATCATAACGGTGTCATGATGATGTCATGAGATATTTTGAGGGTTGTCCGGCCAAGGGTGATGAATTATTGTTTTGGGGGCCCCATGTGGCCTAACTCCATGATAAATGACAAGGGAGAGCACATGGGTTTGAGAAAAGCCCAGGTGAGGTGTCCCTTGGCCATTTATGCCTTGTCCCCTCACTTTCCCTATAAATACCAAGCCCTCCTCTCATCCATTCGACTCCCCACTCATTCCCAACGAATTTCTGGTCTCATTACCTCCCAAGGAGTCCTCCCAAGGTGCCCCCAAGCCCTCATGGTCCCAACCGTTGAGGTTTAAGAGTTACATTTTAAGGTAAGGGATCCGACCTCTCTCTTTCTTTTCAAGTAATCTCTATTATGTCTTTTCTTTTATACTCCATGTTCTTATGTTGGGGGATGTTCTTTTATATTCATCCTACTGCCTATTTCATGTTCATATGATGAGAGACCCCCCCCCTTGCTCTTATCAATTCGTTTTAAGAATGTTTAAGTGGCGCCGTTAGGCTGCCGAATTTTTAAGGGATTCTTTCACCTTCCTCATTTTCAAGTTCTATTTTCATTCAAGTCTTTCAAGTTCATTTTTGTTATATTGGGATATTATCTCTATATATATCATACTGGACTCTTATGTTCATATGATGAGAGACCCCATTTGATCTCTTCAATTCAGTATTTTGATGTTTAAGTGGCACCGTTAGGCTGCCGAATTTTTAAGGGATTCTTTCACCTTCCTCGTTTTCAAGTTCTATTTTCATTCAAGTCTTTCAAGTTCCTTTTTGTTATATTGGGGTATGATATCTATATATATCATACTGGACTCTTATGTTCATATGATGAGAGACCCAATTTTATCTCTTCAATTCAGTATTTTGATGTTTAAGTGGCGCCGTTAGGCTGCCGAATTTTTAAGGGATTCTTTCACCTTCCTCGTTTTCAAGTTCTATTTTCATTCAAGTCTTTCAAGTTCCTTTTTGTTATATTGGGGTATGATCTCTATATATATCATACTGGACTCTTATGTTCATATGATGAGAGACCCCATTTGATCTCTTCAATTCAGTATTTTGATGTTTTAAGTGACGCCGTTAGGCTGTCGAATTTTTAAGTGGTTCTTCACCCTTCTCGTTTTGAAGTTCTACTTTCATGTCAATTATTTCAAGTTCCTTTTTGTTATATTGGGGTATGATCTCTATATATATAATACTGGACTCTTATGTTCATATGATGAGAGACCCCATTTGATCTCTTCAATTCAGTATTTTGATGTTTTAAGTGGCGTCGTTAGGCTGCCAAATTTTTAAGTGGTTCTTCACCCTTCTCATTTTGAAGTTCTACTTTCATGTCAATTCTTTCAAGTTACTTTTTGTTATGTTGGGGAATTATCTCTATATCTATCATACTGATATCTTATGATCATATGATGAGGGACCCTATTTGATCTTGTCAAATCATTTTCTTTTGAAGTTAAGTGACGCCGTAAGGCTGCCGAATTTTCATAAGAGAAATCTAATTTTTTTTTCCTTCCATGTTTTTCATTTCAAATGGTATGTCCCTAAAATTTCATTACCATGTCCATATGTCCTTCTTATTCTTTCACCCTACTGTTTTATGGACCATTTATGAGAGGGTGACCCATGTCCCCTCTCATTTCAATGTTTTCTAAAACCCCGAAACTTAGCCGTTATGCTGCAGAATTTTCCCTTCAAAATGCCTCTCTCTTTTCTCAAAAATTATTTTATGTTATAAAGTGAATACTCAAAGCTCTTATTTCTACAAGGGTATTCACATATATATCAAAATGTTCCATTTTAAATTCTGGGATTTACATACATGAGACCCGCTTGCCCTTTCCGTGGGTTTAAAGTGACGTAAAGATCATTTCTTTAAAGCAGTTTTTAAAATGTTATGATTATGAAATGAAACCCATTTATTTTATGCTATGTGGGTTATTTATGAAATGTTTGATGATGATATATGTGGCTCACATGATAATAAAGGCAAATTTAAGGGTGCGCCCTGATAGCGCTCCAATGCATTGGGTAATGATGTAACCACTAGAGATTTCAATTTTAACGATGCCTTGGTGAAAAACCTTGGTAAATTTTTAACGACACCTTGGGGATGGACCTTGGTGAAACGAAACGATTGTCAATATTAAATGTTGCAGCCACATCTTCAAGTTATGAAAAAGTTTTATTTTTATTATGATATGCCTCATGATTTCATTTTCATGCATTAAAGTTCTTTTCATGACTTTATTGATGTATCTCAAGTTCATATGTAAAATGTTTCACTTGTTTCCCTTGCTGGGACTTCTGCTCACCCTTCCTTTTGATGTATGTCCCCAGGTTGAGATGCAGTAATGAGCCTAGGGTGAACATGAGGAGAATCCTTTCAAGTGTTTAAGAAGAATGTTTTTTTTGTTTCATGTTTTATGTTCCTTGTTTCCAAGACACTAAACCTTAAAGATCCCCAGTTCTGTGTAATGGAATGAAAAGTTATGTTATAAAAAGACGGGATGCTATAAGTACTAGTGGTTGGAGACAAATAAGGTAGTGGAAAAGTTTGTCTCGAGATGTCTCACATGTCAGCAAGTGAGGATGATCCCTAGGTTCTAGTAGGATTGACACAACCCCTTGAGGTACCGGAGTGGAAATGGGATGGTATATCGATCAAATTCATGAGGGGATTACCCTGCACATCCAGGGGGAATGATCCCATCTAGTTCATTGTAGGATGACTTACCCATTCGGCCCACTTCCTACCCATTCGGGAGTAGGGTTTAGTAGAGAGCTTGGGATTCCTCAACGTACATGAGATATTCAACATCATGGGGACACAACTAAGATATTCTCAGACTATGATGCACACATTACATCATTCTTCTAGAATGGATTGAAGGGGGATTTTGGGACTCAACTAATCTTGAACACAACCTTTCACCCATAGACGAATGGTCAGACAGAGTGGACCATACAGACCATAGAGGACATGCGTCATTCTTGCATTTTGATTTTTGTTGTAGTTGGGAGGACCACCTGCCACAGATGGAGTTTGTGTACAACAAAATCTACCACTCCTCCATTGGTATGGAACCATTCGAGGCACTATAAATATGACCATGAAGGTCATCGTTATGCTGGATAAACCTAGGGTAGCTTGCACTCATGGGTCCAAAGATGGTACAGGCCACCACTGAGAATGTAAAGGTTATTCTGAGTGCAGATGAAGAACGTACAAAGCTGACATAAGTCTAATTATGATAGGTGATGGATACCCTTGGAGTTCTAGGAGGGGGACCATGTATTGCAATGGGTCTCTCCTTGATGAGGGATGTATAGATTTGGCCAGGTTAGAACGTTATCTCTAAGGTTCATTATACATTTTTGGATATTGCGTAGTGTGGGTGGTGCGGCGTAACTATTAGCTCTACCACTATAGTTATAGAGGGTACATGACTTCTTCCACATATCCTAGTTGAGGAGATATGTGCACAACCCTTTCCATGTCATCAACCATGGCGAGTTGGAGATTGACGACAAGGTGAATTTTGTAGACTATTAGAGCAGATATATTATCAACAAGAGAAAATCCATTGTGGATAGTCAATTTATTTGGTTCATGATTGATTGAAGCCTAAGAATATATAAGAGAGTACATGGGATCATGAGGCTCGTAATCGTGCTCAATACCCTCATTTGTTTGGTTGTCCATTTTTTTAGATTACGAGGATGTAAATCCCTAAAGGTGGGGGTAATGTAGTGTCCTAGAAATAAATGTAAAACTATAGAAAATTAAAGGGGATTATTTTGAGACTAGGCACTGTTTATGAATGTGATTTTGAGGCATAGAGTGTCCTTAATGTATTTTCAAACTATTTTTAAATTTCATTAAATAATTATGCGAGCGGTTTTTTCTATCTTTTAAACCAGTGGTCGGATACAAAATCGGAGGGAACTGTTGAAATCAGACCTTCAAGATTCACCTAGAAAGTACCTATCATCATCCAATGTGGGTCGATCAAAAAATATTGTTTTCAAACTATAGGTAAGAAATATAAAATAACATAAAAAGATATTTTATTATATTTTTCTTCATTGTTACACAGAGACACATCAACGCTGAAATACAACAATGCAGAGATGTTGAATCAATTAATGAACCTCATTAATAAATTAGAGTGGTGATGAAATAACACACCACACATCTTCTGTCCTTAATAAAATTGGGATTCATGGTTGAAAAATAACCCCGGAATTCCACTAACCAAAAATAAAGGAAACCCTTATGAAAAATGAACACTGGTGAATTAGAAAATGGTGAGGACACCCTTGGAGAGTGGATTCGAGACTGGAGATCGACAGTTGATCACCAATGAAAACTGTCATTCTTCTGAGGTATTGGTTTTATTCTTTCATTGTGAATTTATTTTCCCCATTATTTATTTTAATCGATGAACGCATGTTAACTCATGAACAAGTTAACCTCCAAATCGATCATTCATGTGGGATGAGATCATGACTTGTGGGGATTGGAATAAAGGAGATTAATTATCATATATTCAATCATCATTTCTAATGGGACAAATGAAGGCCATATAAATAGGTATGATATTCACCACTTTGGGTGTTGCTTGTGATCCCTGCCATATTTCTATTGGGTTCTTTGCTAGTAGACCCCTGGGTCACGTTGGGCCTTTCTTAGGGGATGCTGAATGTGTCCAATTCCCCTGAGTGATAGCATAATGATATGGAACACACCATAGACATATACATGGCCCAATCAGCCAGACACAGTTTCCTAATTGAAGAATGGCCCACCAAAGTGCGTTCGGTGGGTTGTAGAGAATACTATCGATGCATCGGTGACCGGTGGGGGATGGTATGCCGGAGGAAGTGTGCAACGATGGTGCGCTGGGGTGGATGCAGGAGCCGTAGGCACCAAAGTTGGCAGCACGCAGGAGGTAGTTCAGGGGCATCACAATGCGGCGATGATAGGGGTTGATGGCACAGAGGTTGGTGGCTGGTGGTAGGCGGACATGGCCACCTAGTTTCAAGAGAGGCACAATGCGGTGTAAATCCTCAGTCTAAAGATTGTGGATGGGGGAGGTCAACACTGAACATTTCCATGTTGATGTTGGGTAGGGCATGATGCCCTTCCATGTCCTAGGTGGAGCTGTCGACCACCCTTTTTTTAAGGCAAGTGTTCCTAGACCGGCCTACGCCCAAGTGGGTTGGGTGGGACTGGCAGGCATGAAGTCGTCTGGCATATCAAGTTGGGCCGGAAAGTCAGATCGGACATGGCCGATCTAAGCCGAGCCCATCGGGTTGGGTCAACCAGACTTCGGGTTGGACCCGGTGGATTGGGACGGGTCTGGTCAGCCTGACTGGGTCAGACCGGACTCGGACCCATTCAGCCCCCTTTTCCTAAAAAATGTGTATCATTTATACTGGGCATCCATTTGTGGCGCCATCTATGGAATTGGAGCCCTTGTGAAGAGGTGGTTCTTTTTGTTATACTCTGGCTGGTCTGACCAATTGAGAGTCGGCCTAGATGAAACTAGCACCTGTTTGTTAAATTACAATGTCTTTAAGACCAGGCATGTGTTTGATATACATTCTATGGAGTTTTTACCCTTGTGATGATACAGTCAT